>OX451739.1:1305279117-1310213955 GCA_948472305.1 Vicia faba
CGAGGAAGAAAAAACATACAAATATGTTAAAAGGAAAACAACTACCTAAGAGAAATATATCATCCTCGAAAGTAACGCACTCGAGGAGCTCTTTAGTGTTGATGTATCGAGCCTCGTACATGGGTTAGCCCTGCTCGTCGAGGACAACCTCCCTATTCCTAGTCTCCCATCGAGAAGGAGTGAAATTATCGACAAACTTCACAAGCTTATCGTTGGCACGTTGGTCCTCGGAGTCCAACTCATTAGGCTTAGTGATATAATGATCAGTACTCTGCTCAAAATGGTCGTTACTCCAACGAATATGGAACTTTTAGACCATCCTCGTCGCCTCATCCCCTTCCTCGTCACGAAACACACTTCCATCTTCCCCAATTACAACCACCCGTTTAAACACAGAATCAATGGCCACATGACTCACGGGCTTGATCGTATAATACCTATCCTTGAAGGTACAAACAGAGTCTATGAACATCTTGAATAACTTCTTCGACTGCTTAAGGGACACCCAGTTGTGCCTCGCATTCGAAGTTTATTGTTAAAGATGGAAGAAGAGGAAGCACAAGGGAATGGTGGCACCAATCTCAAGATATTGACACACGATCTCGAAGGCTCGAATAAAGGCAATCGAGTTTGGATGCAACTGAAAGGGTGCTAACTCTAACCGATCAAAAATTCTTGTTTGGAGATTGTTGAACGACAACTGAAGCCTTAACTCCTTGAGTGTGTACTCGTACATGGAAAAATGATTCCCTGAGAAATGCGAGAAGATCCGCTCACCCTGCTCAGTTTTATAAACCTCCCAGCTCTCTGGAGCCCCTGAATAGCCCACTCCTTCTTCGACGATTGTGAACATGCTCTCTAGAAAATCGGCAAAATGCGAGGCTATTCCTCGGGGTTCCAGCCCGACCTAATCTAATGCACGATCGCTGATGGTTTCGACCAGGCAAATGCCCTCAGCACTACGAGCCATTGAAACCTGAAAAGCAGAAGATGACAGTGAATTTGACGATCAAATCAAATCCACCCTTCCACTACAAATCAAGTGAAAGGGTGAGGAGAGGCACAAGGATACTGCCATCAACCAAAGACTTTATTCAACGGAAAGCAAGAAAATTACGAGGATCTTTTCCTCGACGGATGAGTTTCATCATAAAACTCATGAATTTCATGAGGAACAACCTCCTCAACACTGGGTTTCATCATAAAACTCATGAATCTCACGGGGAACAACCTCCTCGACATGGGTTTCATCGTAAAACTCATGAATTTCGCGGGGAACACCCTCCTCGATATGAGTTTCATCATAAAACTCACGGATTTTGTGAGGAAGAGACTTATGTGAGGAAGAAACTCATAAAACAAACGGTAAAAAGGCAAAATCATAAGAAAACTTATGTGATTTGAGGAAGAAATGAAAGCTGACGGCGGTTTGACAATAACAGCGATGGCGACAAAGCTCTAAAATGAAGAGGAAAGTAAAGGTAAGAAGAGAAGAAACTTTGCAAATGTCCTTTCATTCTTCCTATTTATAAACCATTTTCATGGCATGGACAAGCGTGTCACTGTTTCAACTCATAATTACCCATATTCATGAGCCATCATTGCATATTTAATAGTTGTAACACGTGGCTCGAGGGCGATGAATCATTTGTCCTTTTAAGTCCCATCAACCTTTCAGATCCCAAGACGTCGAACAACACTTGTCGAACACAAACAATGAACTTTCGCATTTCCTCACGAGCATGGACTCAGATAAAAACTTAAAGCAAATCTACAAACAACATAAAAACTCGCCAGCAAATCCAAACGCTCAACGCGAGCACAAGATGAACTCGACCAAAACCCCCATATAACACATCTTCCTCGTGAGCGAGCTCCAACGAGTTATGAGCAGAATATCGTCCCTACACGCGCATATACACAAACAAGAAGCGTCAGTGGCGACCACTGCCTACGGCAGCACAAGCTTACAATCGTGGGCCTAAATAAAGGCTCGTTTCACATAAAGTCCCTTGCTCTTCCTCGACACACGAACTGGCTCTAAGTCATATCTCCCTTGCTTAGGAGCAACGACTTGGGGGCTCATTTTCTGGACTGGGCCTGTGGCTAACCCAAGGAGTGCAGAGCGGTTGACCTAGGACGATGACCACATGCTGGTCATCCCTACTAGGAATCCTGGCAGTCATTCGTTGTGGGCTTGAACACTCAGCCTATAACGGAGACTATTGGCCAAACGCTGAGGGCACACTATAAAATACCTCACCTACACGAGGGTCAGATATTTTATTCTCTAACCTTTTTCACTTACATCTTCACCCGAACTGACTTAAGCATCAGAGTATCTGCAGGTACAACCCCCCTGCCCTTTATTGTTCAAGCCGACAGACGTTTTGTTGGCCACTCATCTGTTCTATCATCAATCAAGATAAAAAAGCTAAGTAGTTAAATTAGTTATGTTATTTGTATAGTTAAATAAAAGATTATATGTCACGGGTCACTATCAACACAATTTCTATTTTATTTTAATTAACAACTATTTTTATTTAAGTTTATACGATCATTGATCATTTTACAGGTTCATTTCTTCCAAATGTCATTTTACAAGTCCTTTTCTTCTTCTTTTTGTATCATTATTTAATACAATTAAGTTTATATAATTATTTTTCACTTTATAATTAAATAATTTATTTTAAATTTAAATGTGTATCAAAATATATTTTATACCATATAAATAAATTTACCCGTGCGGAAGCACGAATATCTTACTAATTTAATATAGAATGATATATATATATATATATATATATATATATATATATATATATATATATATATATATATATATATATATATATATATATATATATATATATATATATATATATATATATATATATATATATATATATATATATATATATATATATATATATATATATATATATATATATATATATATATTATATATATATATATATATATATTATATATATATATATATATATATATATATATATATATATATATATATATATATATATATATATATATATATATATATATATATATATATATATATATATATATATATATATATATATATATATATATATATATATATATATATATATATATATATATATATATATATATATATATATATATATATATCATTCTATATTAAATTAGTAAGATATTCGTGCTTCCGCACGGGTAAATTTATTTATATGGTATAAAATATATTTTGATATATATATATATATATATATATATATATATATATATATATATATATATATATATATATATATATATATATATATATATATATATATATATATATATATATATATATATATATATATATATATATATATATATATATATATATAAAATAATATTTCTTTAATATATATTTTTAATTGGTAAAATATTGATTACTTATTTCATTTTATTGATACTTAAATATTTTAATGATAGGTAAAATATTCATTTTGGTTCCTTAACTATACTCTTAGGTTTAAATTGATCTCTTAATTTTTTTTCGTGCTACTTTGGTCCCTTAATTTTTAAAATGTTTTATTTTAGTCTCTTTTTTTTGTATAATTAGCGACGGGTAATGATAGGCAAAATATTATTTTGGTTCCTTAACTATATCCTTAAGTTCAAATTGGTCCCTTAATTTTTTTTGTGCCACTTTGTTTTTTAACTTTCAAAATATTTCATTTTAGTCTTTTTGTCTAATTAATGACAAAATAACTTTAAAATTAGTTGCTAAGTCCATCACTAATTAAACAAAAAAAACTAAACTAAAATATTTTAAAAATTAACAGATCAATATGACACAAAAAAAAAAAATTAAAAAATCAAACTGAATTCAAAAATATAATTAAAAGTTCAAAATGAATATTTTGTCTTTAATAATAATACATACAATTATCTATAATGCTGAAATTGGTAAAAAAATGACTACTTAACCTTTATTTTATTCGGTGTATTATTATTATAATTTGATTTGGATTTATATTAATTTTTTTATATAGTTACAAATTTCCGGCTACTTTCTTTTAATCCCTAATGGTCTTTATTATTTTTTGTCCATAAATGTTCTTTTTTTTTTTAAAAATTAATTCCTGAATGTTAAAGTATTTTGGTTTTCATTCTTAAAATTAAAATTTGTAGAAAATTTTAAAAAAAAAATTTAAAAAAATCTGCAGATTTTAAATCTACAAAAAAGTTTGATGAAAAATTTATAGAAAATCTACAGATCTTTTTACGAATTTTAACTTTAAAATTAAAAAAAAAAAAAAGGATTTAACATCTAGATATTAATTAAAAAAATAATTTAAGGACTAAAAACAAAAAACTCGTCTAATCTCGGAGAACCACAATAACACTTATGTGCTCAGAAATGAGTTTAAACCCAAAACCTTTAGTTAAATTGATCAAGATACATTATAATCTCATCCAAATATTTTTGAGTTGTAAAATGGTTATTAATATTACTTTATAGTTAATAAAAAAACCAAATGGATTGAATCTAAATTTTCTCATAGTACGATTTTTTTTGGTTAAATATTTCTTATATTTATAAAATTGTAGCATATTTGTTGAACATTTTTTCTTTAAAATTAGAATAGAATTTGACCATTATTAGGTGTATATATTTCATATAAATATTTAAAGTATTATTTTCTCTATTAGTTATTATTTTCTAAATATTGTTTAATTAAATAATAGAAAGAAGTTAAAATTTTATATTTTTGTCGTAAATTTTTATTATATTTGACGGTTGTATGTAGTAATATTTTTGTAAAATGTGTTTTTTTTTTAATTTAGAATAAAATATGCCCATTAACCATTTTTAATTTTTTTTTATATTTTTATTTTCCTTATTTATAAATATTAATTAATTCAATATTTTGAAATTTTAAAAGGTTAACTATTTATGAATATTCACTTTTATTATATTCTATAATTATAGTATCATATTTGTACATTATTTTATTTTCTTCATTTCAAATATAATTTACAAATTAGTTTGTATAACGTGAGAATAAAAAGTTTGAGAGTAAATTAGACTAAAAAAAAATACTACTCACTAAATAAAAAATATTGAGATGAAAAGTTAAAATAAAGGTGATTTGAATATATAAATAGATAAAACAATTAATACATAATACACCAAATAAAATAGAGTAAGTAGTCATTTTTTTAATCATTTTCAGAATTATAGATAATTGTAGGTACTATTTGAGCATATAGATATTTATAAATTTAAATAAAATATATTCAATATTTTGACCAATTAAAAAAATGTATATTAAAAGTGTATAAATTCTAATTTAATTGATAAAAATTGATATTACTTGGTTGAATATCAATACTAAAATTTGAACTCTGAATCTCACGAGTATGTTAATGAATTTAATAATGGTTATAAGAATTGACGATTATGGAGGATTACGATGGATTCTAGTTTTTAGTAAGGGTGGTAAAACGGGATTGATCCGTTGGACATGTCCGTTTTTCCTGTACTTTAGTGCGGGATGGGCCAATGGTTTAGCCTTGCACACTCAAATATGCACTCTCCGTCCCGCTCCATTTTTTTCGGGCTTTTGTGAGCAAGGGCATTGACATTAATTTTTGTATTTTTAGGTTAAAAACATGCAAAGCTCGCGGGCCCTCCCTGTCCTCACTTTTAGTGTAGAGCGGACAAAGTTTTAGGCCCACACCCTTAACTATGTCCGCCTCACTCTATTTTTTGTGGGCTTTTGCGAAGCGGGCCTAAACGCGCGAACATGCCTGTTTACCACCCCTAGTTTTTAGTGCGGCGAAAGGAGGCTGACCTACAAGGTTAACACTCCAACGCTCAAGTAAGTATGTGAAAGAAACGAGCGAATTGAAACTGGATTTGGAATTGTGTACTTGAAGCAAGCGCTCTTTCTCATATGTTAGGCGTGAAATGCGAGGATCCATTGGATGCGTTTGAGACTTTGATCATCTGTATTTATTTGCACAGTAGCTCTCATGTGCAAAAAAGGTTCTAGATGAACTACATCTCTTTTTGAATGGCCAATTGAGGATCTTTATTGTCAGCCCAAAATAGTTTCCCTCCTAAGCCCTTACGAGGAAGAAAGGAAGATTATTTTTTGTAAGTCTTGAAAGATCTTGGCTCAGTTGCCTTTAACTTGCTTACTTATGACATATTTATTTCGGTACTGATTGCATGGAGATTCAATGAAGGACGAGGAAACGCTCCGGCTTTTACGATGCAAAATTTGGCCCGAAAGAACTATAGCATGCCCTTGCACCACTTCGGAGCCCTCTGAGGTACTACTGCTTCGAATGTTCCTCAAATGGACGTCGTATGCATTGGGTCCTCTGGCTCTTATGCCATTAGCAGGGTTATACCCATGCTCTTCTGGGGAACGTCTAGTTCCTCCTTCAGAGGATGACTCTTCATATTTAGCCAATCTTTCTTGGCGTGCCCTAGAGGAATAACTAAGGACTATGGCGCAATATACTCGGAGTGCCTCCGCTACTTTGGCCCTTGGTGAAACCGGTCGTTGGGATGATCTTTGGTTTAACCAACAACATGAAGAGAAAAATCGACTGAAGAAAAATATTCGTAGGCTCACGCTCCAACGAGATACATACCTATAAAAAACACAAACAACTTCCACTTATCTCATTGGGATTTGTGATTCTTTACGCCCCCTTAATCTACCTAGCTCTCTTATCCATCAAGTGACTCTTTTGGTTAAGGGTTTATCAAGAAAGGACAAGTCTATAACTTCTTTTCAGGCTACCCTGAAATCTACTAAGGCGTCTCTTTTGATGGCTCAAAGAGAACTATAAGCTTTGCACCACGAGAATGCTTATTCACCTCAACTTTTAACTGATTGTATGATCACCAACCTTGGGGATGTTTCATATTCTTTCAAGAATGTCTTTCACTAAGTGGAGCATTTTCACCACCCATTGCGTGTTTCGAGGGAGTAGATTCACCCAGATCAAATGCTTAAGGATGAGAAGGTCGTTTCCCTACTAGGGGTAACTCCCCCATTTTTTTGCCACATCATGTGTGCAAAATATATTTGCAATGGATAAATAGACGTGTGTATATTTATAATGAACTTTTTTTTACTTGTTTGAGGTATGTATACATGATCTTTATTATGGAGCTTCATGTTTCGTACGAACTCACGAGGTCTACCCTCAAAGTTTATTGGATGCCTCTGGAACCGTTTTCGGCCAAAGGTCGGTTCACCCCCAAGTGGTGGTCAAATAACTTTAGTTAAATATAATAATTGAAAGAATCTCAATCATAATCCTAGTTGAAACAATATTTTTTTATGATTTTATTTACTTTTCTACTAAAACGAAGATTACAAGGGTCCGTTACCTCTAAAAATTGGGATTAAAGAAAAAAAAACTCACTTAATCCATATCATTACTCATAATTATATAATACCATAAACATCTTTCAATTTAAAATATAATATATATATATATATATATATATATATATATATATATATATATATATATATATATCTATCAAATTGATAAATTTATATAGGCACGCATCACAAATTATAAACAATTTAATAAAAAATTATAAAGATATCTTTTTGCTTGTACAAAGCACGTGTTGCTACACTAGTATCAAGGTCGCTTTGGGAGGGAGATGGTAGTTATGGTATCAACGTCTTTGATAGAAGTATCGCAGAGGAATGATGCTAGAGATAATACGGCGACAAAGGTAACATATTATTTCGATTGCACTTATATTATTAGGTCTTGAACCAAATATGAAAACTTCGATAATCATTTTTTTTTACAATGAGAACTTTGACTTTGTTATATGTTTAATTGTTTGCAATTTACAAGATATTTAATTAGTGGTTCCACTCATTTAGTTGATGATGTGACAAACAAATGAGTGCACAAAAGACTGTGACGATTTTCATTGACAATAGATGCATTACACATGTTGAAAAAATAGATCTAACGAAAGTAATTAATAGAATTGAACATAAAATTATTATCAATTATTGACATTTGTTTTGTATCAATTGATGCTATGATTTAACCTAAATAATGAGGGGTATCGTTTGGCCGAGTTGTGTGGCTGTGTAGCGTTCTTATGCAGTCGTACGTGTTGGATGATTCTTTTATATATCCCCTGTTTCCATCAATAAATTCAAATTGAGTGTAAGATCTTTTAAGTTTTGTGTTACTAGGGTTTTGTGAGAATGTAATTCAATTTACACTTCATGGATATATGAGAGATATTTAAAGTATCAAGTTGAATTTGTTTATGAATAAAATAATAGTCTTTAGATATATGCTTCATTTTAGTATCAAAGACAATATTTCAACATAAATAAGTTGCTCTTATAATATCACATGGAATTTTTGGGGTCTTTTGAATTTATACTATAATTCTTTAATTAGTTTAAGAAGTCACATACGATTATTTTTTAATTGCTATGGTTTTTATATAATACCTTAATGGATGATCGAGCTATTGATCTTTGTTTCTTGTATGTCCATAAGATAGGTTTGCCATAAAATTTTTTAAGTATGATGAGGTTGATATTTTATCATCTGTATTACCACCCTAATCTGCACCAATGCAAACAAGTAAGTTAAAAGAGGCTGGTTTGATTAGGAGTCTAACAACAATATGGAAAATGTGGTTTTCTTTTATTAGCACCATGGACAACAGACATGGGAAATGAATCTTCATTTCTTTTAAGATGACCTATATAGTTAATCAACAAGTTACAAAGAGTATCAAATTCAATTGGATCTTTAGGAATACAGAGTGCAACAAAATTTATTTGAATTCAAATTCAAGTCCATTTAGTGTAGTAAAAATGAGATCAACAAGAATTAATAGAGATTTGATCACAACTAGTTCATCAAATATAGGTTTGATTCCATGTACGTAATCAATATATAGTTATGTACTTTTGGTGAAGCGAGATAAGTGTTCCTTAAAAGTTAAGGTACATAGTGTGAGAGTAATTTTTTCTTGCATACATCGTGTTGCGGCTATCCCATGCTTGTTTAGAAAATTTGACATTTCCAAGCATGGAGTATTGAAGAAATATTATTATTTAGTATTATTTTCTCTTGACTCTACATGTATGTGTGATCTCCATGATTTTCCGACAGATATGCTTTGGTGCCATAAATAAAGTCTATATGGTCATAGTCTACCATGAGGGAATCGAATCAAACCCCCAGGTAAGATAATTTAAGTGAGTAAGTTTGATGGATGTTCAAGGAAGAAGAAGTGATATTGATGTGGTTTAGTTGATTTTGATAATGTGGATATAAGGCATGTTAAAGTTTCATGTTTAGATAAATTCTTCAAGTTATTTGAAACTCAAACCATAACCAAACAAAGGAATACACAAATATTCTGATGGTTTTCAATAACCTTAGATGCACTCATGTATAGAGAAAATAACTCATACAAATATGGAAGCAATAAATAGAATTGAACGTACAGTTATTGGAATTCGTTCCATATCAATTATTGCTATTATTGTTAGTGTACAAGAATCAATGATGAACAAAGAATAAATTTAAGAGCAAAGAGAATGACAGCTGTAAAAGATGTAAGAGGAGTAAATCTTGTTGTTGTTGTTTATGACATTTACAATTAGTATATTTATACACAAAAGAGAATGTCACACAGGTCCTAATAGAATATACTTAATAACTAAGTTATCTAAAACAATTAGAAATACTAAAATACCCTTTAATAATTATCAGAATGACGTGTATCATTTTTCCGAATTGCATGGATGTCAGCATGGTTTTGTTGTCGCATGACATGATACTCCTACACACTTAATACACCACACAATGTCAGAATTATGTCAATATCAGAGATGAGATACATTCACATGCTATAGTATGTTTCAGGTATGCTTTTCAATATTGTGGTATGAATGAAATATAATATTGAATACTGATTTTTTTGTTCGTAAACAAACACATTAACCTAACACAAATAGCGTAAAAAAGACATTTGCTAACAACTTCTTCTTCTCTGACACTATCTCTTTAGTCATCACTGCATATCCGAATAAAATTTACCAGTTTCTTTGAATCAGTGAATTCCATGACCTAGTTAATAAAACTTATTTTCAAAACGTGACACAATTACAAATTTCAACCATCCAATATCAAATCAATGACCAAGATCGTTTATCATTAATTTATCATTCATGATAATTTTATTTCAGAGAATTTAGATTCATCAAATGAGTCTCTAAAGAGAAGAGAAAATTTGAGAAATAAACGGGCCTTTATTAGTTTTGGGCCAAACGGGCTTGCATGATAAGATGAAGAATCCAAAATGAATGAATGTTTGAGGAATGTATGAAATTTATAAAACTTTGTAATACTATATAAACGATAAAGAACGACGACATTGGTGTTTGCATTGTGTTATTGTGTGTCATTTTCACAAGTCAGAAATTTGGTCTCTTCTTCAAAATCTCTTCTTTACCACTACCAGTTACTGCCAAGGTCCATTTCAACTCTTTTTTTCTCTATTCTCTGTTTTCTCTGCTCTAAATTTATATTTTTGTGCTTTTTTTCTTTCTGTTTCGTTGCTTAACAAAATTTAGGGCTTCGTGATTTTTACTCTGTAGTTCATGCATGTTGAGTTTGTTGTGTACATTTTCTTACATGGTGATGAATCTGGTGTGTCGTGGTCCATTTATTGTCGTTTCGAGATTTTTCCGTTACGTGTTTTTTTTTTTTGCTTCATTCAATTTTTTTTAACGTTTCAGTTGTTTATTTTGAAGTAGATTAGGGTTTTTGTTTGTTATTTGATTTGAATTTGAACTTTGTTTTGCTTTGGAGTTTGAATTTCTTGCTTCAGCTGCTTTAGGGGAAGTTGAAGTGTGTAATTTTTTGATGATGGTGTGAAGTAGATTGTGAAATGATCATAGTTTGTTTGATTGATTTAGATTTAGTTGTTGGGTTAGAGTTTTTTTAGTGGAATATGTTTGATAAGGGTTTGAAACTTGATGGTGGTTTTTTGTTGTTTGATTGAATCATTTTCATAGCATGAATTTTGTGGTTGTATCTGGTTTGGAAAATTGATTTTGGTGGTGTATGTGCTGTCTGAAAGAAAATTAGATTGTGGAAAAGTGGAATTGGAAAATTTAGGGTTTGTTTACTTTGTGAAAAAAATTGGTTTTTATTTTCTAGATTGTGTGTTTTATTTTAAACAGATCTGGATCCTTTTATTTTTGAATCAAACATGAAGGTCCGGGTTCATCATCTCACCATTAAAATATATTGGATTGCACTTGTATATTTTTGAAGTTGTTAAATCCAATAAATTTTAATGGTGAAATGATGAACATAATTCTCTTATATTTGATTAAAAAATGAGAGACTTTTGAAGTGAGTCATTGTGTTGGGGATAAAAAAATGATGAGCGTAATCATCACTTTCTGTATACATGTTGCTTGGTTGAGTCTTACAGGTTCACGCACATACAACACATGGTCGTTTACAATTTTGTGTTAGAGGACTATATTATTGATTGCTCCACTCTTTTTTTGGATGGATTCAACTGTCCAGCCTATCCACTGATGCTGTGATTTTATACTTGGGATTTTGTTTGTGATATAAAAAAAATTCAATGGTTCATACATTGTTTCAAGATTTGAATTGGTCAATGCAGGGTTGATGTAAATTTGAAGGCTGCACATCTTTTGGGAGACTGGTGGAAGTGGGATTTTGGAAGGTATGTTCACTCTCTGCATTTTAATTTGGTTAAGCTGTTCTAGAGAAGTTAAATTAGCTTTATACTTTTTGGCAGTACACTTGGCTACACCTTGCACTCTACGGTTTTGAGATTTGAATCTTTGATGGAATGCAACAAAGAAGAGGCCTTAAGGGCCAAGGACATTGCTGAAAAGAAGATGGAAAACAAGGATTTCGCAGGGGCTCGTAAATTTGCTCTTAAGGCTAAGCAGTTGTATCCTGATTTGGATAATATATCTCAAATGCTCATTGTTTGTGATGTGCACTGCTCTGCAGAGAAGATAGTGTTCGAAAATGAGAAGGACTGGTATGGAATTCTTCAGCTAGAACACACAGCTGGTGTTGCAATGATTAAGAAGCAGTTCCGAAAGTTTGCTCTTCAGCTTCATCCCGATAAAAACAAGTTTTCTGGTGCTGAATCTGCGTTTAAGCTGATTGAGGAAGCTCAAAGAGTGCTTTCAGACACCATAAGCCGAACTAGGTATGACGTGAAGCTTAGGTTGAACAAAACTTTTATGCCTCATCAAAATCAACAGAAGGCTCCTTCGAATTTCAATTCTGCAATGAAAAACAATGTCAGTCCCAACTTTACAAACTCAAACACCCAAAAGCAGCAGCAAAATAAGCAGCCCGCGCAGCAGCAGCAAAATAAGCAGCCCGCACAGCAGCAGCAGCAAAACGGCGTGCGCCGCACTTTTTGGACTGCCTGCCCATTTTGCACCGTGAGGTATCAGTACTATAGAGAAGTTATAAATAAATCTATTCGCTGTCAACAATGCCATAGGCCCTTCGTTGCATATATCGTGGACGGGCAAGGTTCGTCTCAAACAACTAACTCAAGTCAGCAAGCATTTGGCCAGCAGAAAGATGGTTTGAATAATGGTACTCGGAAGGAAAATGTCGGATCTCAAAGCAACTCGCATACTGAGAAGTCCAATACAAGGCCTTTCAACAATAAAGACCCTGTTGATGTCTCGGGAAAGCCAAGTGTGAAGAGAAAGTGGACTACACTGGAAGAACTCAATCTAAGCTCTGATTCTTCAAGCAGTAATGATTCTGATTCCGACAGTGAAATATTTGCTGGTGTGAATGGCTTTCCAGGTGTAAAAAACCATTCAACTGGGAAGCCACACAGATCTGTGCGACAGAAGCCTAATGTTTCCTACAGTGATAATATGAGTAACAATGACTTATTAAGACCTTCAAAAAAGGGTGGGGAGAATGGAGCACCTCGTGTTAATGGTCAAAGTCATAACGAGGCCGCTAAAATGAATGATCCGAATGGTTCAGCAGCTGATCCAAAAGATGAACATGAAAAGGTAAAGCAGAAACAAAATTTTCATTCAAAAGAGAGCTCACTGAATAGAAATGAGGGGAAAAATTGGGCAAATGGAAAAGAATCTGTGGGTGGATCAAAACAGATGGGTGAAACTTCAGAGCATTTTTCTCCAAATTTGATCTCTAAGGCAACAAATTGTCCTAATGCTTATGTCTATCTCAATGCTGAGTTCAGGGATTTTGACAAGGACAGAAAAAAAGAATGTTTTGCGCCTGGGCAGATTTGGGCTCTCTATGATACAACAGATGGCATGCCTAGATTCTACGCTTTAATCAGAGAAGTTCTCTCTCCTGGATTTCATTTGAAGGCAACATGGCTTGAACCACATCCAGATGACCATGATGAAATCAAGTGGGTAGATAAGGAATTACCTGTGGCTTGTGGGAAATTTAAACTTGGTACCACTGAGATCATTAAAGATCATCTGATGTTTTCTCATCTAGCTCAGTGTGATAAGATTGGCCGCAATACTTTTAAAGTCTATCCTAGAAAGGGAGAAACATGGGCTCTTTTTAAAAATTGGGATATCAAATGGTACATGAATGCGGAATTTCGTAAGCAGTATAGATATGAGTTTGTGGAAATCTTGTCAGATTATGTCGAGGGTGAGGGTGTATCTGTTGTGTACTTGGGGAAGTTGAAAGGTTTTGTAAGCCTCTTTCAAATTATGAAAGATAACCGGCCATTTCAAATTCCATCCCTGGAGTTATTTAGATTTTCTCACAGGATTCCATCTTTCAAAATGACTGGTCAGGAAGGAGCAGGTGTTCAGTTAGGATATTTAGAATTTGATCCCGCATCTATACCAATGAATTTTGAAGAGCTTGCTGTTCCTCGAAATTTGAATGTGAAGATTGAGCATAGTTCACGTGGCAGTGAGAATACAAATTCTTCAAAAAAATCAAAACCCTTGACGAGGCCGGAAGAAATTGAATCCACTCCCAAGGTTAATATTGAACCAAGCAATCCGACAGAGATGAAAGATTCTCTTGATGATATGGATGACGACCATGCTACAACTTCAACCCTTGATGCTTTTGAAATTCCAGATGCTCAATTCTTCAACTTTGAAACTTGGAGGTCCCTTGACAAGTTCAAGATTGGTCAAATATGGGCATTTTACAGCGATGAAGATGGAATGCCAAAATACTATGGTGAGATTAAAAAAATTGAGACTAGCCCTGGTCTTGAGTTGCATGTTAATTGGCTTGCTTGCTCCCAGCTACCAGAGGGTACCACTAAATGGATAAATGAAGACATGCTTACTACCTGTGGCAAATTTAGAATCATGAAAACAAATGATTTTTTCTCTATTTACAATAGCCTGTCTTGTGTTTCACATCAAGTACAAGCCGAGGCTATCGGTAAGAGTTACGCCATCTATCCAAGAAAAGGTGAAGTATGGGCTGTATATAGCCAATGGTCAAATGATTTCAAGTGTTCTGATCTGAAAAATTTGGAGTATGACATAGTGGAAGTTCTTGAAGAAGGTAGTTGGTTTATAGAGACTTTATTTTTGGAGAATGTTAGTGGATATCGTAGCGTCTTCAGAGGCAAATTAATTGGCGGTTCTTCTGTCAAAGTGAGAATGCCCAGAAAATATTTGCTTACTTTCTCACACCAAATCCCAGCTTTCAAACTGACACAAGAGCATGGCAATCTCAACGGCTTCTGGGAGCTTGATCCAGGTGCGCTACCACCTTCATTCCTGTGGCCTTAGATGAAGCTTGGCGGGGAGGAAGAAGCTTTGGTAGAGACTGTTATCCTTGAACTTTGGTATGATATATATATAGTTTTTCTTTTTAGAAGGTTGTTAGCCTTTTGTAATTAAGATGAAACTATAGTTTTTGCTGATATGACAGCACGGTGTAACATTTTGGGGTACTGTTCCGGCTAACTCTTGAAAGACAAAGGTGGTTGTTGTGCCGGTTGTTGGTTGCATTCGTGGCTTTCAGTTTACAGCCATAAAGAAGTTATAATATGTTATTTTGTTATCTTTTATGGTTATCTTTCTCTTGCATGCATGTATGATCTTAGACTTGAATAGCCATGACGAAGATAATCACTTTCTTTGGGATATTTGTCTCAGTTTTTTTTAAAAATGATTTTGTTACATATTTTTGATCAAGAATTGATTTAAATAATTATTTTAAAATATTATTTTAAATATTTTATTTTTTCACTATGATTTTTTTAGAAATTAAAATTTTAAAAATTATTTAACTTTGAAGTTATTTTTAATATTTTTCATAAAAATAATTTTTTCAAAACTTTAAAAAAAAAAATTGAAAATAAAGGATATGCACTTAAATGCAGTATCTTTTAACTCAAAAAAATTATGATTTTAACAATGTTTAAATCTTTAATAATATATTTATATTATAAGATTTATATTATAGGATGTCAAAATTAATCTTTGTAACTTATAAAAAATGAATTTAATATTTTAAAAATTATTTTTGTATAAATTATTTTTAAAAATATAAGAAAAAATATTTTTTTTTATATAAAAACAAATGAACCTGTCAAAATTAAATGATACTAATAACTAATTTTTTAATTTAAATTCTCGAGTATGTAAATAGCTATAACCAGAAGTTCAGATTATTACATTTATGACTTCCAGTGGAAAGAATTAAGAATCTTAGTAACATTTTTACTAGTGTTTTTTAATAAATGTATTGTTAACACACATGCTAACTTAAATTCATTAAATTTCTATTGATTTATGTCTACAATTGCACTAATCACACTAACTACTAGAGGATGTTGGTTTGTCATTTATTAAAGAAACCTTAATTAATAACTTACACATATTTATTTTAAAAGCAATTCAAATAAATGTCAATCACTAAATATGTTGTTTCCACATCATCTTAAAATATCATATTAATTTCTACACATTTATATCTATAGTTACACTAACCACGCTAATTAATAACACTAAACCACATTCACAATATGGATTTACCCCGGAAAAGTTTGTTTGCCATTTGTAATCACTTTTTGCTGCAAACATATCCCAGATCATTTTGGAGTTTAACAGACATACACGATCGGTATAAATTTTTTTTATACAGTCGTTCAATAGAAAATTACTGCCAATCTAATAAATCATTAAAACTATTTTAAATTATTAGTATGATATGATAGAATACACATTATTTATTGAATAACAATGTAAAATTTTTTACACCATCAGTACATAATTTATTTTCTCATCATTTTGACACATTTTATATAGACAAGACGATTTTAAATTTTTTGGTTTTTTGATGGTTTTTTTGGAGGCTATACGACATGCTAGTCACAAATTACAATTAAAGATTCTAATTTGTAGTGATTTAATTTTGACCAATTTATTATGACACGGTAACAAATTTTATATCTCGTGTTATAGCTTTTTAAGCAATAGTATCAAGCAAACTCCTCTTTATAAAGAAGAAAAGTGAGTCATTTTGAGTTAATTTCTCTTCTATTTGAAATTCTCCTTTTCACTCACATATTAATTTAAATGTTGGAGTGTTAATCTTATAGGTTGATTTTATCCACCGCGGCAGAATCAAAACTCTGCCGAGACGTAAGATTTGAATTAGTTTTATCGATCATCATCTTGTTTTTGTGCAGAACATTGACATCGTCTGTTGAAAATGATATATGAATCCTACGATCTCCACGATTTCTTGTCTCATACCTAGATCCATCCTAGTCAAGATGCAAATTGAAACACCCTCTAAAATCCTACAGAATAATACAGAATAAATCAGAGTAATATAATCATGCATATCAATCAAAGGTGTCACACATAATTCAAACATCACATACACCCGTCATGCTCAATAACACTTCATTAAAATTCATGCTTTTCATACAATCTCACATATGCATTTTGCAGTGGAATAATTACCATTCAAACATACATAATATTTTAGTCTCATAACAAATTCATTCATTGGAACAACCTAGACCTTAAAAGCCAATTCACCATATAATTTCAATAAGGATAACAAAATAAAAAGAGTATACAAAGTATCTCTCAAAACATGAATTCAAAACGTTCTTCAGTGTTACATAACATCAGAGCATTGACTAAACTCAAAATACAAAAAGAAAATAAAGACAACTCCTCAGCTACACTCTTGTTAGAAGCAACTCCAATCTCCAGTACCTGAACGATGTCATATAAAACATCATTCCAACAAAAGGGTGAGAAATCACATAATTATCGAAATCATATAACAATATATATGCGATAACATACATATATAAAGATGAATTAACTCACACTTCATATACTTTGTAACATAGCATCACCCAATTAATCATACTATTCATAAGTATACATTCACAATCCACAATCTCACCAATTCACCATTGACACATAATGCACATAACTTCATATTATGACATCAATACAATGTGACTCAATACAAGACTCAAGCATGTGGTACCAATCAATGTTATTTTTATTTAGTTTTTACTTTAAGCTGGGTCCATTTCCTAGACCAATAACACACAAAAAGCATGTTCCCAAAATTTTCAAACCCCACTCTAGGTTTGGGATAAGTCACTAGTTCCCACATAACTAAGCATTGCCTCTTGACAACAATGATGCATGTGCAATTTCAACAATCATATTCAATTAAGACCATCCCTCAATCTTAACATTCATGCATATCTTTAATAATTCATCACAATTGAATTACCATACAATTACACATACACGCGCATACTCATGAATTATCCATATACAATTCACATTCATAGTATCATTGCTCCAAACCATCATAACATCACATAGAAAGTAACATACAAAGTATCATTCCAATCCAACACCAACCACATGCAGACACGTAAAACATATAAACAAAATTTCATGTTTGATCAAATAAGCATTCAAAATCATCTAACACTTAATTTTAAATTCCCAAAAATTAAGTATAAATTAACATAAAATATAAGTATATATAACCCCAAGGCAATTTAAGAAAATACAAATATTTCAACTCCCAAGTGACTGCATTAAGCGAGTTTCCAGGCGCTAAACGCCAAAATCACTGTCGCGACCCGCGCTAAGCACGACTTACAATATTAAGCGCCCTCTGTGATTTGTAGAAAAATTCTGCGATGACAACATTGTTTCCTATGCGATTTTAACCCCCAAAACACATGTTTAACATCAAATTGCTACAATTTAAAGCATTATAACATATATCTAACATGTATTTATCAATCAACAACATCACAACACAATCAATCATCATATTCAAGGATTCCTCATCCAAACCTAACAATTTCAAAACCTAAGAAATTGGGGTTTTCATCCTAAGCATACAACAACCCATTACATATCATTATACAATTCCCATAGAGATGTAAAAACCCACACTTATCTTGATTTCTTGATGAACTCTTGAGTTTCTCCTTAGGGTTCTTCTCCTCTTTCTCCCTTTTCCTTTGTGTCTACTTTTGATTGTTTTCTCTTTTCCCTTTACTAACCTAATTTTCTCATTTTCTTAGACCATTAACAAAATAACACTAACCAAATGAACAAGCTAATGAGATCACCATCATCTCTACTACTCTTCACATTTTCCACATATTAGGCCCAATTACCAATATTTCACTATTTTTCTACAATTCTCACTAATTAAATAATTCTTCACTAACCAACATCATCTCCTAGCGATAACTCAACGGTTCAACAATCTCATCCCAACTAACCCGTCACATATAACATACATTAAATAATTTAAATTAAATCAATTAATCACAAAATCAAACAAATACCTAATTAATCAAATATATAACTAATAAATAAAATTGGGATGCTACAACTCTAGAATTTTTTTTATTAATAACCATGTATTAAAAAAATATTTCACAAATAACCGGGTTTCGGAAAAAATTACGCAAATAACCATGTTTCAGATGGCTCCACAAAGGAGGAGCCATCTCAATTGGCGCATGCACCTAGGGTTTTGCCCTAGGCGCCATCTCACTTGGCGCCTCCCTTGTCTTTTAGCCAAGTGAGATGGCGCATGCTCCTTAAAAATGAGAGGAGGCGCCATCTCACTTGGCGCCTAGGGCAAAACTAGGGTTTTTTGCTGTTTTATAAATAATTCGTCCGTTTCTTTGAAATTTCTCACACTTTCTCGCACTGTATTTTTATTTTGTACTCCGTTATTTACGTAATGACGTCGCCTATGATTTTTAGCAGAGATGGTTACGTTATATTCTCCGCCACGAAACCTGCGATGAAAATGAAATTCTGGCACATTCACTCCATGGAGCATCTGAAGCGGGAGTTGATGCGGTGGCTAGATGGAGACATCGCGGAGGGGGAAAAAATTCGAAGGATCCAGCGAAAACGAACAACAACCTCGCATGCGACAGGAAGACCTAATGTGTGGTTGGAGGAAGTCAAAACAGACAGTGATGTAATGCTGATGATGCATGGGTCAGATGAAATTGTGTTAACAGTTGTAATTTCCTAGATTGAATATCGTTAATCATTGTTGTACGCGAAAACCCTAATGTAATTTCCTATATTGAATTTCTTAAATTGTGTTAACAGTTTTATTAATGGAAAACCCTAATGTTTACAACACAAATATTGAAAAGATTTATTGTATTACAAAATTTATGTGGTCGAGCCAGACGCCCGATTCGGACAGTTTTTGCGATTGTGTCCGACCTGACGGCATAAACCACACTTTCTTTCCAACCTGTCAAGATCGTCCATTTCTGTTGTGATGCGCCTGCTTTTGGGACGACCCTTCTTGTTCCTTCGCATTTGGTCATTGTGCCAAACTATATCGCCGTTGTATTCAGGCCAATAGTCCGGTTTTGCCACCAAAGGAAAGTTGTTGTTGTAAACAGTGAGCAACGTTTCAGATTCATAAACGTTTGAGAGCAGTTGAAGCGCGTCTTGATGGGTATGAGCACAAGCGGCAATGACATGAGAGCAAGGCATACGAAATGCTTGAAACCTGCCACAATCGCACCATTGAGAAGGTAAAATGACCCTGTATTCTTGTCTTGCCAGGCCTTCATTGTGGTCGATTGTCTCTTTCACAATGAAGTTGTGGCTATGTCGGTCAAACCGTGTAACCATGTGAGTGTTGGCTTTAGCACTTTCAGCCTTAATGTATTTCATACAGCTTTCACTCCATAGTTGTCCTGATTGCAAGACCGCATACCACATTTCACCTCTTTTGGCAAATAACGCAGCCATCCTAAAATACGTGGATTTCACCAAGGCAGTGATTGGGAGGTTTCGTATGCCCTTGAATACCCCATTCATTGATTCAATAAGATTTGTTGTCATATGCCCCCATCTTTGGCCATTGTCGTATGACCTAGTCCACTTTTCGACCGGTATATTATCGATCCACGTACCGGCTTCTGGGTTAGACAAACGGATCTCGTTGCGGTAATATTTGAATGTGGGCTGTGTCAGTGCGTATCCCGCATTCATCACCGCTTTCCTCAATGTTTTATCCTTGACCTCCCTCGAGAAATTCTGGACGATATGCCTGACGCAATAGACATGCGTAGAAGGAGGGTCATGCCAACCATTTGCTGGATTATTATAGGAACTTTCAATGGAGGCATGTCTGTCCGAGATCAAACAGAGATCTGGTTGAGGAGCCACGTGTGTACGAAGATTTTTCAGGAAAAAGCTCCAAGCACCACCGGTCTCCCCCTCGACAAGGGCAAACGCAACGGGGAAAATGTTATTGTTGCCATCTTGTGCAACTGCCATCAAAAGCGTGCCTTTGTACTTCCCATACAACCAAGTCCCGTCAATTTGTAGAATTGGTTTGCATGATGCAAACCCTGTGATGCATGGTTGAAATGCCCAAAACACGCGACTGAATATTCCGTTGCCATGCAGTAGACTACCATCTTGGGCGTACGCTGGCAATGTTTCCAGAACATAAACACTACCTGGAGAATATGTCTTGAGTGCATTTAGGTAGCGGGGAAGTTCTCGGTATGACTCCTCCCAGTTTCCGTACACCCTTTCAATCGCCTTAGTCTTTGCTAACCACGCCTTACGGTAAGACGGAGTGTAGTTAAAAACCGTGGTGATGTGGGAGATGATTGTTTTCACCTTCAAAGAAGGGTCGTTGCTGACCAGGGGTAGGATTTCTTGACAGATTAGATCATGGTTGAGTTTTCGGTGGTCTTGTGATTGAGTGGAACTTACACAAGTATGGGTAGTCATGGAACCTATGACCCAGCAGTCACCCCTTAGTCTGTATGATGCGGTCAGCTTGAACATACAGTCAGGGTGGACACACTTGATCTTGTACCTTTCCGGGTTTACACGATCCACCTTATAATCAACCGAGTTGAGCATGTGAAATTTTTTGATGGCCCTTATGCATTCCTCTCTGTTACGAAACTTGTCCTTCTATTTTAAATTTTCATCCGACTGCATATACGGTTGGAAAAACAAGTCCGTAGAAGGTTCATCTCCGCCCATGTTGAAGTTTGTCATGTGCGTAGGTGGTGTGTAGATTTTGTCAGTAGGAATACTTGGGATGCCATCATCGTCAGAATCGTCGTTCACCATTTCATCAAACTCTAACTCGTTATCTTCTTCTTCATCATCAACTTCATCCACCTCATCTTGTTCATTCTCCAAAGGATCAACCTCCTGTGTCACCGAAGGCTCTACCTCCTGTGTCACCGGAGGCTCTTGAAGCAAAACGTACAACTCAATAGAGTCGTTTCCAGAATAGACATGGCTGGAAATCATGTTCTGGAAATCCTCGTCATCTTGAACTTCAACCTTATAAAAAATAACTTGGTTGTTTCCAAAAAATACTAGACTCTGATAAAATATCTGGGATACCGGGCCTCGTTCAAGTTTGGCCTCCAATCTTTTCTTAAAGTACGAGAAATTTGCTTTCCCGTTTAAGAGAAATCGAACGTTGTCGGTGTTTCTAAACAAAAACCCAACTGTGGGACACATGTATGTCTCACCGTTGAAATGTGCTTTGACAACAAATTGTGGTGAAGAGGCCATTGTGTAGAATTGTCTTAAGGTTTGAAGGTTGGAATGTTTTAGGTTTATTGATTGTAGGAAGGTATGAATGCTGGAATGTTTGAAGGTTTGATGACTGATTCGAAGGTTGGAAGATTTTACAGATTATGTGAATGAATGTTATGTTCAACGTAAGGCAAAAAATTTCAATTAAGTAAGGGATGCAACCCCCCAAGGCTGCCAATAATATTACATGCAATAATGAAACCCCATAGCCTGCCACCTATCCTGGCCCTATTCTGCATGCAACAAAGAAAGGAATCCCAAAGGCTGTCACGTAGCCTGAGCCAATGGTGTAAGAAGTGACACCTCTTATTCGCCAAATGGGGTGGCGACACCATTCATTTTTGTACTCTTTCGCCAAGTGAGATGGCGCCTCCCTTACTGTCCAATCGTGATACATGCATGGGCTTATGAAGCCACCTAGCCTGCCACCTATCCTGGTCCTATTCTGCACACATAAATGTTTTGTGTAAGACTCCACCCATCAACTCCAATGGCCTTGCATGCAACAAAGAAAGGAATCCCAAAGGCTGTCACGTAGCCTGAGCCAATGCTGTAAGAAGTGACACCTCTTATTCGCCAAATGGGGTCGCGACACCATTCATTTTTGTACTCTTTCTCCAAGTGAGATGGCGTCTCTCTTACTGTCCAATCGTGATACATGCATGGGCTTATGAAGCCACCTAGCCTGCCACCTATCCTGGCCCTATTCTGCAAGAGTGACACCTTACATTTTTTGTAAATGCATGCATGCATATGTGTAACACCCTAAGCATGCAAATGTGACACTTCGCAGGCATGCAAGCACAATCAACCACTACATCAAACTTATTTGCCTATAAATACATACCTTATGAAACATCTCTCACACCCACACAACTCTCACTCTCTGCTACGAAATATTTCTTAAGTCTATCATACTCTCTATTTCTTCCTAAGTCTTTCATACTCTCAAGCATTCTGAACAATGGCTCTTCTAACAATGGGTGATACTCACAGAGGCACAAGGGAAAACATTGCTGCATTTGTAAGTCTCTTCTTTGGTTATACATTTTTCATACTTCAAATAACGTGTTGTTCATCTTAATTAATCTTACACTTGTTTAATTATGATCTGAGGATACAAAAAGATTCAGAATCCGTTCGCACAACTACCTGGCTCCTGACCCATTTATCGTCCCTTATCTGGAATATGCAGGTTTTGGACATGTGATAAAGATCTCCAACTGCACCATTGACTCAAAATTCATTTTTGCAATGTTGGAGAGGTGGAGACTGGAGACCCATACATTTCACCTACCAATAGGTGAATGTACCATCACTCTCGAAGATGTGTACATGCTACTGGGCCTCCCTATCGACGGTAAGGCGGTGAACGGGTCGGTTCAACAACCCAACTCACAGTGTGAAGAACTGTTGGGTAGGGACATGGTAGAAGGTGGTGGAGCAAGAGGGCAGGGAATACTACTCACTGACCTGAAACGGCATTATGCAAGTATGGAATTAAATGAAAATTCCTCAGAGAATGACCGAGTAGTAAAAGCCAGAACGTATCTTATGATACTTTTTGGTACATTTTTATTTCCCGAAAGTACGGGGAATAGTGTAAATTTCATGTACTTACATTTACTAACAAATTTTGAAAAAACTAGGAAATATAGTTGGGGTTCTGCAGTATTAGCCCACCTGTACAGTTCCTTGTGCAAAAACACAGTCAAGGAAAAATGTACATTTTATGGGTGCACATTTTTACTACAAGCCTGGGGTTGGTGGAGGATGGAGTCCTTAAACCCCATCAACAACAACACTTTTGGTTTCCCGTACGCAACAAAGTAAGTCATTAAGTTATAGCATTTATAAGTATTCTGCTCTTTCCAAAATATATGCTAAAAATAACATGTTTCTCATTTCCTTTAGGTACTGCGTGAGGGGTATGGATTACGGCAAGAATCCAAGATTCAATGTCGCACTCTACCGGAATCTGTTGGATCACTTAGGCCCAGATGACGTACGTCGTAGCTTTTCACTTTTGTTCATTTTAATTATTTATACATTACTTTTGCGCTAACCTGATTTAAATTTTATCGCAGTTCGTCTGGAGACCATATTTGGGTTTGGGCCATTCTCCAAACCCAGAGGATGCAGCAACTTGGACTGCAAAGACTGCACTCATTCGGTTCAACATTGTGGAGATGCACCACAGCGACCGTGTGAAGATGCAGTTCAGAATGCATCAAGAGATACCAAGTGATCCAACAGATTTGTCCCCCTGGCATCTAAAAAGGGTCGACGCCCAGTGGGGTCTTACCAACTGGAAAGACTTTGCTCCGGAATGGTGTAAAATGTGGCAAAGGCGTCACCGCTACATCTTGCAATCCCCGATTTTCCTTACTCAAGGTAACATGCGACACACTGATCAATATATGTCGTGGTACAGGTCGGTTAGTAACCCAGAAATGCACGTGTCTCATCCGAGGTACTTGGTTGACCCACGCACACAATGGGCACAACCCTCGATTCCCCATCAACAAACCCAAAATCCATCAACCTCAAACCAACCCCCAAGAAGAAACAGACCAACAAACACACAACCACATTCCCCACCACAACACAACTACAATCAAATGCCGTACTACCAACCACAATCACCACCAAACTACCAATACCCGGATATGCCTCAAACCCAACCACAATACCAACCCCAATACCAGCACACCCACATACCCCAGACACGATTTCAGTCTTCCACATATCCCAATATGGCGCCCTCAACATCCAGCCTTAGCCCTGATATGGGAATGTCAGAAGATTATGACCAAGCCGACCAAACCTACCATCAACCACCATATCACCAAACAACCCAACATCCACAATACCAAACACCCCCAGATCCATTTCCTTTCTACCCCCTATACTCAGATGACCAATGCTACCGACCAACCATGGAACCCCACCCACCGCCAACACGACCAAACTTTGAGGGTATGGGTAACCGACTGTACCAGAGCGGATCTTCGAGATATGGAGATCTTACTGATTTTATGGATTCGGATCGCATTGAATTCGTTGGGCCATCGACCTTGCCGCAGCAGGAAACGCGACGACACCCAGCAAGAGAAAGGCGAGGACGGGGATGCGGAACCAGGGGTCATTACCGGGTTCCGGGGGATCACTGATGTATCTTTTTTTTTCCCAGTATTTTTTGTATCCATTTTTTTTACTGTTCTTTTAATGTAAAACAGTTGAATGTAATTATTTTTTTTAAAATAAAAAATCCATTTTGTTGATCTCTGTCTAATAGGCAACACACAGGAAAAAAAATAAAAAAAAATTTTTTTTGCCCTAATTTTGTACATAGGCGCCATCTCACTTGGCTTAGGGCATGCCCTAAGCACTTAGGCGCCAAGTGAGATGGCGCCTCCCTTAAAAAAGGAGGTGCATGCGCCAATTGAGATGGCTCCTCCTTTGTGGAGCCATCTCAAACATGGTTATTTGCGTAATTTTTCCGAGACCCGGTTATTTACGAAATATTTTTTTAATACATGGTTATTAATAAAAAAAATTCATAACTCTACCCCACTAAAAGGATTTTCACCCTCGAAAATTACCTCAAACAAACAGATTAGGATATAACTCCCCTCATCTGAATCTCGAGTTCTCAAGTCACGTTTCCACCTCCTAGTCCTCCCCAAGCTACCTTCACCAAGGCAATATATTTACCTCGAAGTTGCTTCAACTCCCGATCCTCTATCCACATAGGTGATGTCTCCACAGTCAGGTATCTCTCATATGCACATCATCTACTTGGACTGCATGAGACGGATCCACAATGTATCTCCTCAATTAAGATACATGAAATATATCATGGAGATTAGCAGGCGACTGTGACAAAGTAATTCGATATGCCACATCTCCTATCTTCTCTGTAATCTGGTATGGACCAATAAAACACAGTGTTAACTTACGCGACTTCAATGCTCGACCAACACTAATTACCGAAGTAACTCGAAGAAACCCATGATATCCTTCTTGAAATTCAAGTTCTTTCCTCCTCCTGTCATGATAATTCTTCTGACGACTATGAGAAATCCTCATCTTCTCCTGAATCATCTTAATTTTATCGATCGTCTGTTGGATTATCTTAGGTCCAAACACATCACTCTATACTCATACAAACACAATAGCGTCCCACACCTTCTACCATAGCATGCTTCAAATAGTGCCATTCCGATACTCGAATGGGAACTAAGTAAACTCAATTAAAGGCAAATAGCTATCCCGAGCACCTCCTTTTTCCAATACACAAGCCCTCAAAAGATCCTCAAGTGACTGAATCGTTCTCTCAGTCTGACCATTTGTCTACGAATAATAAGAAGAACTCAAACGCGACTTCGTACCCAAAACATTTTGCAAACTCCCCCAAAATCCCGAAGTAAATATTGGATCTCCATCTGACACAATGCTAGACGGAAATACCGTGCAAACTGACAATCCTCTCAATGTACAATTTTGCTAACTTCTCCAATGGGTAATCCATTCTCATTAGAATAAAGTGAGCAAATTTAGTTAATCTATCCACAATAACTCAAATAGCCTCAAAATTCTCCGATGTTCTGGGTAAACCGGACACAAAATCCATCGAAATACTATCCCATTTCCACTCAGGAATGGATAGCGGTTGCATCAAACTCGAAAGTTTATGATGTTCAATTTTCGACTTCTGATAAGTCAAACAAGAATACACAAACTTCGCAATTTCTTTCTTCATACCGGACCACCAAAATATTTTCCTTAAGTCCTAATTCATCTTTGTAGAACCCGGATGAATACTCAATCCACTACGATGCCCTTCCTCAAAGGTACTCTTTTTCGGCTCAACTATATCTGGAACGCAAACTCTATCACGCCATCTCATGATTCCATTTTAATTAATTCGAAAATCACCACCTCGACCCTGATTGATCCAAGTCAACCGATCCACCAAACTCATATCATATTTCTGACCTTCCCGAATCTCGTTAAGAATGACACTAGTAAGCTTCAACATACCAAACTTAACTCCAGAAGAAGTCTCTTCACTAAACAAACTCATATCTCGAAATTTTTCAATCATTTCTAACTCTCGTACCATCAACATTGACATATGCAAAGATTTCCTACTGAATGCACCAGCTACTATGTTTGCTTTACCCGGATGGTAATTCTAACCAAAATCATAATCTTTCAGAAATTCTAACAATCTCCTCTTCCTCATATTCAACTCTTTCTGGTCAAAGAGAAATTTCAAAATCTTATGATCGCTAAACACTTCGAATCTTAATCCGAACAAATAATGCCTCCAAAGCTTTAATATAAACACAACAGCAGCCAACTCTAAATCATGCGTCAGATATTTCCTCTCATTCACTTTAAGTTTCCTTGAAGCATAAGCTACAAATTGCTGATTTTGCATCAACACGCCTCCCAATCCCATTAACAGAGTATCAAAATACACAACAAACAGTTCTGGTGGATTAGGTAAAGTCAAAACAGGAGCGGTCATACACTTCCTCTTAAGTTCTTGAAAACCTTCTTCATATTTCCCATCCCAAATAAAAGCTTGACCCTTTCTAGTCAATTGCGTCAAAGGCAAACCTAACTTGGAAAATCCTTCGATGAATTTCCGATAATAACCTGCTAAACCAAGAAAACTTTTAATCTCAACGACATATTTCATAGCTTCCCACTGAGACACAACTTTAATCTTCGATAGATCAACCGCAGTACCTCCACTCGAAATCACATGGCCAAAGAAAATCACTTCCTTCAACCAAAACTCGCACTTAGAAAGTTTAACATACAACTGCTTCTCCCTCAACACTGTTAACACAATCTTCAGATGCTCAACATGATCTTCTTTAATGTTCAAATATATCAATATATCATCAATGAATACAACCACAAATTTGTCCAAATACGGATGGAAAATCCTTTTCATGTACTCCATGAATACACCTAGTGCATTGGTCACACCGAACGACATCACAAAATACTCATAGCGATCGTACCTTGTTCTAAAAGCTGTCTTCTGAATATCTTCGGCATTCACACAAATTTGTGATATCCAGATCTCAAATCTATCTTACTGAACACACTTGCACCAACCAACTGATCCATCAAGTCATCAATCCTTGGAAGTGGATACTTATTCTTGATAATCACCTTGTTCAATTGTCCATAGTCTATACAAAGCCTCATAGTACCTTCTTTCTTCTTAACCAATAAGACTGGTGCACCCTACAATAACACCCTCAGACAAATGAATCTCTTTTCAAGAAGATCTTCAAGTTGATTCTTCAACTCTTTCAATTTCGATGCTGACATACAATATGGAGCCATCGGTACTGAATTAGTTCTTGGAACTAAGTCGATCGTAAACTCCACTTCACGCTCTGGCGGTAAATCACTTATCTCTTCAGGAAATACCTCTGGAAAATCACGAATGACTGTTAAGTCACCAATTTCTCTTTTTCCACAAACATCCAAAGTTACCATCAATATAAACATTCTGGCGCCATCCTACACCAACTTGTTTACTTGTTTAG
Source organism: Vicia faba (assembly GCA_948472305.1). NCBI lineage: Eukaryota > Viridiplantae > Streptophyta > Magnoliopsida > Fabales > Fabaceae > Vicia > Vicia faba. The sequence continues at coordinate 1,305,307,913 of OX451739.1, forward strand.
CAGACGTAAACAAGTCTCTTTCATTCTCAGATTCAAGAAAAAATAATTGTCTTAGCAAAACAATTGATATAAGCATGGTTGAATTCCAACCAGTTCATCCCAATGATAACATCAACTTGATATAACGGAAGACACACTAAGTTAATTCTAAAGTCCCTACTAAAAATACTCAACGAACAATTCAAACACACATATGAAGTAGTCACTGAACTCATAACAGGAGTATCAATAACCATACTTCCATTCATATCAGATAACTCGAGATTTAATCTCTTAACATAATCCAAAGCAATGAAATAGTGTGTCATTCCAATATTAATTATAGCAATCAAAGGTGTACCATTAATGAAGCACATACCTGTGATTAATCTATCTTCAATAGTAGTCTCAGAACCTAATAGAAAAAACACATTTCCTCTAGATTGCTCCTTCTTCGGTTTATCACATATGGTACTAATGTTCCCTTGCTCGCCACAGTTGTAGCAAGTCAAATTCACACCTTCCTTGCACTTATAAGCCTTGTGACCTGACTGTCCACACTTGAAACATTTATGTTCAGTACTTGTGCACTCAAGAGAATGATTTCCTTAAACACCACACCTAAAACACTTAACTGGAGCAGGAGCTTATCCCCTCTCGGCTTCTTGTCATCACTAGCTTTCTATTTCCCCTTATCAACAGGAGACACACACGACTTTCCTCTAAATTGACTTTTCCCTTCTTCTTATTCAAACTCTTATAGTGAGTAGAACGAGCTTTACTATCTTCATCTTAGATCCTACACTTGTTAACCAGTTCAGAAAATCGTTTAATCTCCTGGTAATTAATGGATTTCTAGATCTCAGGCCTCAAACCATTCACAAATTTAAGATATTTGGATCTCTCAACATTATCAGTGTTATAAAGAGGATATAACTTAATCAGCTTTTCAAACCTTGAAGCATATTCTTCTAGAGTTGAATTACCCTGCTTCAGTTCAAGGAACTCAATTTCCTTCTTTCCACGCACATATTCTGGAAAATACTTGTCCATAAATGCTTCTCTAAAAACAACCCAAGTAACCTCAATTTCCTCTTCTTCAAACCTCTGATTAATGTTACCCCACCAGTCCTCAATTTCCTTCTTAAGCATATGGGTGCCAAACTGCACCTTCTGCGTATCCGAACAGTTCATGACTCAAAAGATTTTCTCGATCGCTTTCAGTCATACCTGTGCCTTGTCAGGTTCACGTGCTCCCTCTAAAATTGGCGGATTATTCCTTTGAAATTTCCCTAAAGCATGGAACTCATCATCATTGTTATTCCCAGCATTCACGTTGACTTGCAAATTTTGGCCAATTACTCCAGCTAGAATTGCCAAAGCTTCAACAATAGCCTCGTCATTCCTTCCTCCAACCATTGTTCTGAGAACTTCAACCAACAAATCCTCGTTAGAACAAACAATACCAATAATGTCACATACACATATCGAGTATAAAAGGGAATAAACACATTAACAACTTGGTCAATTGATCGACTATGCTTTGATACCACTAATGTAATACCCTCTAAAATCCCGTGAAATAATACGACATAAATCAGAGTAATATAATCATGTATATCAATCAATGGTGTCACACATAATTCAAACATCACATACACCTATCATGCTCAATAACACTTTATTAAAATTCATGCTTTTCATACACTCCCACATATGAATTTCGCAGCGAAATCATTATCATTCAAACATACACAATATTTTAGTCTCATAAAAATCCATTCATTGAAATAACTTAGGCCTTAAAAGCCAATTCATCACATAATTCCAATAAGTATAACAAAATAAAAAGAGTATATAAAATATCTCTCAAAACATGAATTCAAAATGTTCCCCAGTGTTATATAACATCAGAGCATGACTAAACCCGAAATATGGAAAGAAAATAAAGATAGCTCCTCTGGCTACACTCTTGTTAGAAGCAACTCTAATATTCAATACCTGAGCGATGTCGCATAAAACATCATTCCAACAGAAGGGTTAGAATTCACATAATTATCTAAATCATATAACAATATATAATGCGATAACATACATACATACAAATGAATTAACTCACACTTCATATGCTTTATGGTGGGAGAACTGACTTGGGTGTTTTGCGTTTTATCACAAATGTTGTGGATAGCAAGAGTCGCCACCGACTTTTCTTTTATCTAATAAAGGAAAGTGTGAAAAGAACAGGAAAGACCTTTTGAGAATTTTTCTTGAGTTCGGAGGGTAGGTTATGAAAAGAGAAGGTGTTAAAACCCTTTTCATCCGTAGTTATCTATGGGCTCTTATTTGCTAGCTCACTTTTGAAAATTCTTTGTAAATGTGTTTGTGCTTGTTTGAAAATATTTTTGAAAAGTGCCTTCGTTTAGGAAAAATTTGTAATGATTCTCGTCTCTATAAGAATGTATACAAAGTGTTGACTTTTGAAAATATTTCATGAAAGTGTTGGTGTGTTTAAAAGATGTTTGTTTTGAAGTGTTTGTGAGTAAGCAACTACGAGCATTCTACCTACTCAAAAAGTATTTGTTCTTTTACCTCCTCCTTTAGATAGTGTTATCTTACCATTAGTTTGTAAGAAACCTTATCATTGGATATAAGGGGACAAGCGTGAGTCATCGTACAATCAAAGAAGGCAAAGTTGTAGGATACCTTAGCAATTTGTTGTAAGGGACTAAGATCGTTTACCGAAGGCAACATTGAAGGGTCATCGAGGGACTACGATCTTGTAAGCGAGGGTCTTTGCTAAAGTATCCCACGTTCGAGGGACATGACTGTTTTTATCCGAGACAACAAGTGTGGGTTCACCCTAGAGATGCATGTGTGAAAAGTGTATTATTTTAATTTGATTTGTCTTGAATTAAGGTTGTCTATTATTTGGTTTTAAGCCTTGCCATACAAACCCTAATTACTAGCAATAATATGGAAAACAATAAATTGTGGAAATTAAATATCCTACACTATTACAATACTTTTGGGGATGGGGATACAAATTTACAAATGGAGATGACAAATAAAATAAACTCTAATTACTATTACAAGGTTTTGACAATTACATAAATTATAGTGTGAAATAATAAAATGTACAAAGAAATGTAAAGAGAAGAGAATTTGTTTTTTATGGTTTTTTTACGAAAAGAGTTTTTATTGCCCTAATTAAATTAATTAATTACAAGAAGCTTAAATAATACCTAAAGTCTAAATTAGTTAAAATAAAATTAAATAAAACATAAGTTTAGTTTAGTTTTAATTAATTAAGGAAAAAAATGTTTTTTAGGGTTTTTATTATTTATAAAATAAAATAAAGTAGAGATAAAATAAAAGCTTTTAATCTATTTATCTAAGAAAATATATTTTGTATATTTTTGATTTAAAAATAATAATAATATTAAAATAAAATGAAAGAAGAAAAGAAAAGAAAATAAAAATATAAATTGAAGAGTCAGGAGGTTTGAAAAGAAATCATGGAGGTTAGAAGGTAAAAGAGTTTAGTTTTAGGCCCAATCAATTTTTTGTGCAAGTCAGAAAAATAATAAAACAAAATAAAAAGAAAATGTTTGGGCCTGCGTGTGATAAGTAAACAGGGGGTGATGAGAAAATAAAGAAGCTAAAGAGGCCCAAAGGGGAGGCCTAGCACGCATTGGCAAACAAAAAAATGAAACAAAATGTATGAAAAAAAATAACAAAACGGACACTAGGGCTCGAACCCAGGTCCTAAAGGTGAAAGACGCGTGAGTTAACCATCAGGGTGGTGATACATCCGTTGATTTAAACACAACCATCACATTATATTATAAAACAATTACTGAACACGTTGTCTTCTTCTTCCTCGTGCCATAACCAGAACACCATTTTTGAATTTCATATCTTGCTCATTTCTCAACCATTTCAGAAATTGTAAACATCAAACTTGTTAGAAATTTCACCACGATTTCAAATATGTGAATAACTTAAGCTATGGATTAAAGATGAACACGAATTTTGCTTGGTACCAAATCTAACCTAGTTTTTTCAGAAAGTTCAAACTTAAAGTTCTCCATGCTCAGGAAATATAAATGAATTCTAAGGACATGGTTAGTTTCAGGGCTATAATGTCTACATTTTATCTTTTAAAATCAAAGCCAAATGATGCTTGTATGAAGAGATGGAAGTTCAGAAAAATCACCTTGCAAGTGGAGATCATGTTTGGAGTTTGAGCACTCTTCAAGGTGTTTCAGTGATCTGGTTAGCTTCACTAAACCTCTAAGAAACTATTGCAATGTTTACTTTGGATTGAGAGTGGCTGTATTGTTCTGTAGAAGTCAAGATGTAAGTTACTACTTTTGAAAATGGAGGATGGTGATGGAGGTTTTAAAGTCGTGTAACAGGTGTTTGGATAGGTTCTACATGATATATGGATGCTTTGTGATTGATTTTGAGGAAGAAATCATAAGTGGAATGTGAGTTTGAGGTGCAAGGTCAGAAATGGCACAAAAATGGTGTTTTGATGCAATTCTAAGTTTGAGGGAGTTGAAGGGAGTTTTCAGGATTATCAAATCGTGTCCTTGGCTTGTAAACAATGTCTCAATTTATAGGAAAAGGTTTGGGGACTTGAGATGATCAGAATCACAAGATCACATGTTATGGATTTTTACTTGTTTTTGAAGAAACCTTGACAAATATAGTTTCAAGGCAAGGTACAAAGCTTGTAGGGTGGCTAGAAGCTTTAAAAATGTTTGCTCTGAACTTGTAAATGAAGTTTGTGCGGAAGGAACAAGTGAAAATCTCAAGACAAGTTGACTTTGTGATTAAAGCAACTTTTCAAGAATGGCAATGGTGCCTTTGTGCCATAAATGGAAATTTAGCTTGGACAAAGGTTGAAACACTTGGACAATGAATCAATGTATTGTGTAAACATCTGATCATGGATAGGTTTGCAAGTTATAAGGCCTTCAAAGTAAGATTATGCAACATAGGTTTGGGTTTTGGTTATGTGTTCATCATCAAAATGACTTGTAATTCAAGAATGGATGCCCAACTTCTTGCTTTCGATTCTCTTAGCTCAAGCATGATCTCTTCAAGTTCTTGGACATTTTTGAAAGCTTGAAAGATTATCTACAACCTTCACGTTAACCACTTTTGCTAAATCATCTTGGATCTAGATGAAAATAGGTCAAGAAGTTAGGTCAAAAATCTGCCTAAACTTGTCAAAATTTTCACTAAGTGTTTTATGAAAAATGTCATGACCTCATGGCCTTATATCTTCAAATCTAAGCATTTTTTGGACATCAACCCTCTAATAAAAAGTTGTAGAATTCATCAAGATCTATAACTTTCATGTTGAAAGTTTTCTTTTAATCATCTTGCATCTTGGTGAAAAAAGGTCATGAAGTAATGAATTTATCAAATATAAAATATACTTAGAAAAATTTTTAAGACTTGAAATTTTGACTTTTTGTGGACTTTCTTGACTTTCTTGATTCTTGTTGACCAATTTTGATATTTTTGAGTATCCTGATGAATCTTGATCTTTAAAAATCATTGTTGATGAAAAAGTCAAAGTTTGACTTTTTGTGTATCACTTGACTTTTCATCAATTGATCCAAAATTCAACTATCAATCCATTGATCTTGGGAAATGACTTGAGTCATGAAATTAGGTCAAAGTAATGTGCTTTAATCTTTGAGATCATACCTCAAAACATTAAGTCATGTGTTAGGTCAAAAGTCAATGACTGGTCATCCCCAGTCAAAACCCTAATTTTGACGATTTTGCCCTTTTGATGATTTGAATGCTTTTCTTGAGGAATTATGATCAAACCTTGATCAGTTGATGAATATGACTTCAAAATATTGATATGGGCCAAAAATCTTGAAGTTTGGTTGTAGGTTGACCATAGTTGACTTTTTTTACCTAATACAACTAATTTTCAGTCATCTGATCAATTGACTGAGCAAAATTGTGATCCAAGGCTTGAAACTTAGAATGATTAATATTGAAGGTTTATAATGAACCATGAAAGTCATTTGAGGCATTAGAAGTCCAATTGTATTTGTGAGAATCAAAACCCTAATTTGGGGCCTCAGTGCTTAAGAGATGGTTTGACCTAGTCAAAACTTGTGCAAACTTGAGTCATTCAAGATTTTTTTTGTGAGAAATGTATTTAGAAAAGAGAGGGAAAATTTTGGGTACAACACATAGAATCACCCAATTAATCATACTATGGACAAACATACATTCACAATCCACAATCTCACCAATTCACCATTTACACATAATGCACATAACTTCATATTATGACATTAACACAATATGACTCAATGCAAGACTCAAATGCAATACTCATGCATGTGGTATCAATCACTGTTATTTTTATTCATTTTTAATTTAAATCGGGTCCGTTCCCTAGACCAATAACACACAAAAATCCTGTTCCCTAAGCTTTCAAACCCCACTCTTGGTTTGGGATAAGTCACTAGTTCCCACGAAACTAACAAGCATTGCCTTTTGACAACAATGATGCATGTGCAATTTCAATAACCATATACAATTAAAACCATCCCTCATTCTTAACATCCATGCACATCTTCAATAATTCATCACAATTGAATTACCGTACAATTACACATACATGCACATACTCAAGAATTACCCACATACAATTCACATTCATAGAATCACTGCTCCAAAACATCATAACAACACATAGAAAGTAACATACAAAGTATCATTCCAATCCAACACCAACCACATGCAGACACATAAAACATATAAACAAAATTTCATGTTTGATCAAATAAGCATTCAAAATCATCTAACACTTAGTTTTAAATTCCCAAAAATTAAGTACAAATTAGCATACACTATAAATATATATAATCCCAAGGCAATTTAAGAAAATAAAAATATTTCAACTCCCAAGTGACCGTGTTAAGCGAGTTTCTAGGCGCTAAGCGCCAAAATCACTGCCGCGACCCGCTCTAAGCGCGATATACGGTGCTAAGCGCCCTCTGCAATTAACAGAAAAATTCTGCGATTACAGCTCTGTTTCCTGTGCAATTTTAACCCCTAAAACACATTTGAAACATCAAATTGCTACGATTTTAAGCATTATAACATATATCTGACATGTGTTTATCAACCAACAACATCACAACACAATCAATCATCATATTCAAGGATTCCCCATTCAAACCTAACAATTTCAAAACCTAAGAAATTGGGGTTTTCATCCTAAGCATACAACTATCCATTATATATCATTATACGGTTTCCACAATGATGTAAAAACTCACCCTTACCTTGATTTCTTGATGAAATCTTGAATTTCTCCTTAGGGTTCTTCTCCTCTTTCTCCCTTTTCCTTTGTGTCTACTTTTGCCTTTTTTCTCTTTTCCCTTTACTAACCTAGTTTTCTCTTTTTCTTAAACCTTTAACAGAATAACACTAACCCACCAACCAAGCTAATGGGCTCACTATCACACCCCACTCTTCACATTTCCATATATTACGCCCAATTACCAATATTTCACTATTTCTCCACAACTCTCACTAATTAAATAATTCTTCACTAACTGACATCATCTCATAACGATAACTAAACGTTCGACAATCTCACCCGACTAATGTGTCACATATAACATACATCAAATAATTTAAATAAAATAAATTACTTACAAAATCAAACAAATAATTAATTAATCAAATATATAACTAATAAATAAAATTGGGGTGTTACCCAAATCCACGCTCTTGATCAACTCTACTGAATTTTTGACCAAATTCCACCTCACCAGAGCTACCAAGCAACTAAACTGCCAAAAATTACTCGCTCCACTACGTAAGTTTGACTACAGCAACAACCGACACCGCAAAAAATCACCCTCTGCCTTCTCCTCTTCCTCCACAACCAAATTCGACACATTCATAAACGATCCAAGGGTTTCCTCAGCTTCCTCAATTAATAGCTAATACTCAACAATTTCTCATAAGAGGATCATCAGTGTGACCAAAGGTGCCTTCTATAGCCACTGAAAGAAAAACACTTCATTGTTTCCAACTTTTGGAAGCCAATTTAGGATTAGAAGCCATTCACAAACTATTGAATGTCATGTCCAGAATGATCCAACAAAAAATCCCATGCCATCACTGACAGACTTACTTAGATAGAGGAAAGTCTGCAGAATGTTGTTCTAAAAGACTACATTATCCAAGAAGCAACCTCATAGAAGGACATGTATCTAGGAAAGGGATAAGAGAAATCGCCTCATTGTCGGGAAAGTAGACACCGCACACTTTGTATGATACCGAATAAAGGAATAATAGCCACTCTCCTCCTAAAGCTCGTAAGTTAACCCAGAAAGAAAGAAAGGATAAAGCCACATCGGCTCCACCTAAGAAGAAGAAGAATATGAGCGCTCTTATCCTGGATGGCATAAATACATGATCATTGGAAAATCCCCCTCAACTTTAAGATTACAACAAAGACGGAGATCTTTAAGAACACGTCGAACACGTAAACAGTCATTTGGACTACTACCACATCGATGAAGATATCAAATGTAAACTGTTTGCAATCACTCTAATAGAATCTGCTAGATACTGGTAGAAATATCTCCCCGACGATAGCATAGATTCATGGCTGGAGTTATGCAAAACTTTTACGACTCACTTCAGGGGAGGATCCAGACTTTATATATTGGTGTGGCTAAACATAAAAGAAATTATCGACTAAAATACATTGAAAATAAAAAATAATATTGTTTGATGAAGTGTATTTACAATGAAAACCGTCTAGTATCAATTTCTTGAAAATGAGCTAAAATAACATCATTGTTAATTGTTCCAAGAACATCTCTTTCTATAAAAGTTACAAGACGATCATTTAACCATTGATCACCCATTTTGTTACATAGCTGACTCTTCACAAACTTCATAGCTGAAAAAACACGTTCCACGCTCGCAGTTGCTACTGGCAAGACTAAAGCCAACTTTAGAAGCTTATAAACTATATCAAAAGTGTTGCATTTTTTTTGTTTCCACAAGTTTTGCACAAAGATCTGAAAGTCCGTTTAAATTTGCAAATTTTGGATCACATCGAACATTTCTAACATAATTCTGAAGCTGATGTCGTACCGCCACTTCCGGCACATCTACAAAATCATTTGGATAAAGTTCAACCATCCTCAATAATTTTTTCACATCAAAAGATTCAAATGATGATGAGGGACTCAAACATGAAACACATTGTAAAAGTTCAGTATTCTCTTCATCAAACCTAACATTGAGCTCATGCAACTGCAAATCTAAAACACTACATAAACAATCATGCTTATAATGATGCAAATTAGAAACACTAGAAGTGATAGCATGTCGTCTAGGTTTCTTCCCTTGCACGTACGCTGCATCCAAATCAGGCACATCAATATCATGCTTATTGCAAATTTCCATAACCTTAGATATAAGTTCTTCCCATCCATCATTTCTCATTTCTTGTAATTCCTGTTTGGTGGCTTTGACAAGTGATAAAGCATTCAAAAGATCTTGATCACGCTTTTGTAGCACTACACTTAAATCATTTGTAAATCCTAAAATCTCAACCATCATGTATAACATGAAAATAAAATCAAAGGACTGAAGCACATCTAGCAAAAGCATAGTTTCACCATATTTTTCAAATGACGTATCTTTCTCGACTTCTTCAAGTACCTCAATAATGGCACCATATAAAGTCATCAAACTAGTGAGAGTCCTAAAGTGGGAACCCCAACGAGTGTCACCCACTCTAGCAATAGACGATTCTTGATTTAATCCACTACCAGTCTCTATCTCACCCTCTTCAATCAATTTAGCAAATTGAGATACTTGTTTGTCCCGAAGCAATTCTTGTCTCTTGTTAGAAGACCGTATGAAATTAACAAGCATATTGACCTTACCTAAAAAACCACTAACATCTTTGTGAGTCTTAGCACATGCAACAAGTGCTAATTGAAGTTGATGGGCAAAACAATGCACATAATAAGCTGATGGATTTTCATTTTGAATTAAAGTTCTCAAACCACCAAACTTACCTCGCATATTGCTAGCTCCATCATATCCTTGCCCCCTTATGCTAGATAAACTCAAGACATTAATAGACAACAACTTCTCAAGTGCCTCCTTAAGTGACTTAGCACTTGTTTCTTTAACACTAACAATCCCAAGAAACCTTTCTTTTACCAAACCATCACTATTAACATAGCGAATAACAACAGCCATTTGTTCTTTACCAGCAACGTCACCGGATTCATCAATCAAAACACAAAACACATCATCCGCAATATCACATACAATTTGTTTAGTTATTTCACATGCACAAGCAGCAGCAAGATCCTTTTGAATCTTAGGGGCAGTCATAAAGTTATTTCCTGGAGCACAATTTATTACCTTAGCTATCTCTGGGTTAATTTCCTTTAGAGTGTCCACCAACTCAAGAAATGGCCCCTTAAATAAAGAGTTAAAGGACTCGTCACTCCCTCTAAATGGCATGCCACACCTCAAAAGAAACTTAGTAGCTATAAGAGATGTGTTTACACGAACACGATATTCAGAATTCATTTGTTTAGTTTGATTAACAAATGCAGCCTTAATACTTTGGTTTGGGTTCATGAGAGCGTAACTCATATGCACACAATCAATATGACTATTGGAAGAAGTTCCATGATTAGCCAATCTGTGAGAATTCTTCCAATCACCAAACCCCTCTGTCACAAAGTGATCTCCCCCGTATTTAGAGACATTCTTAAACAAAAAACATGGCAAGCAAAATGCCAGGTCCTTAGATTCACTATAATCAATCCAATCATACAAATCAAACCAATTTTTGTAAAATCTACGTCTTTGATTACCTTGAACAGACCAAGGGTAAACAAAATTGTAAGGAGGTTTATGACGACCTATTTTTAAATAAGCTTTCCTTACCTCATTTTGGATGTCAGGATGATAGCTTGAAATTGGAGGCCTAATTCCTGGATCGGTTTCCAACAATTCATAATCGACAACTTTAATACTCTCACTTGGATGTTGAGTTTCCGATGCTTCTAGATTTACCGAAGAAGTAGCTTTGTCTCTAGAAAGCACAGGAAAAAATTTCTTCATCCTATAAAGAGAACAATGAAACCATTAAAATTAGCTATTCACTCTATAAAGAAAATAATAAGAACAATTTATTGTAAAGAAAATATTTATGAGAAATTGAAAATTTACTTTTTTAAAACAAATTGGGGTTTTAGGGTTCAACTCAAATAGAACAAAATAATAAGAAAATTTTGAAGTAGTTAGTTTATCTTTGATTTTAAATCACCCATAAACAATGCAAAATGGTGGGGTTATTGGATTAATGAGAGAAAGAGACAAATATGGAAGTTGGTGGGGTTTGAGAAGAAGAGAAAGGGTTTACTGTGTGAGAGAGAAAGAAATAAAAGAGAGAGAAAATTAAGAGATAAAAGTGAGTTGAAGAGTTATATAATATTAAATATTAAAATTAATTAATTAATTAAATATATATTAATATTAGAAAAAAAAAATCTGGTGTGGCTATAGCCACACCTAGCCTAAAGGTGGATCCGCCCATGACTCACTTCACTGTCACGAAAAGGCAACCTGTAAGTATGGTCTACCTCAGTGGGGTAACTCAAGGAAATAAAGAAATCTGCATGCATACATCTATGATTTACGAAAGTAGTGGTAGTCGTGGGTGAAACTGATGAAAGCCTTAAATGATGGATCTTCGAAAGAAGGCTCTGATTTGTTAGTATATTCCAAGAGAAGTTGGGCCGTAAGGGAGACCACAACCTGAACGAGTTACTAAGCAGGACTTACCAATATGTGAAGTACGAGGAAAAACTATTAGCTGGCGGATGAAGCAAAGGGTTGAGTATTCTTGGATCAAGGCAACCGATGAAGACCTCAACAAAAACTTGATTCCTACACCTTGTTGAACACCTCCCGTGAAAGGATCCTTACAGAATATGTTGACACTAAGTTTAATGAAACTGAAATAAGAAACCTATACTCAGTCAGAGAGTCCGTCAACAAAAATTCGATTCTTACACCTTGTTGAACACCTCCCATGAAAGGATCCTTACAAAATATGTTAACACTGAGTTTAAGTAAACCGAAATAAGAAACCTATACTCAGTCAGAGAGTAGGTTCGGACTAATATGTCGAAGTATTTTTTGTTTTCATAAAATCCATGGCCACAATACAAATGATTATAACCAACTTAAGGATGTGTTCGAAGGGATCATCAAGAGGGGACAACTATCTGAGTATACATAGATGGGAATAGGAGCAGATAAATGTCGCCAAAGAAAGGACATTCTCCCAAGAAGACAATCGAGGTCGTCACCGAAGGGATAAGTAAGGAGGCCAAAAGGGAAGAAGAACATAAAAGCAACCGTAGTACAATCCTCCATAATCGGAAAGGGGGTCTCCAAGGTCCAACATTCCATCCATGGGCATAATAAAAAAATATATATTTATGAGTTAATGGTTATCAGAAGAAAAGAGGGGGTTTACATCAACCGCCAACCCATAAATGCATATCCTCGAATTTCGAGATAATGAGAAGGTAGGGGAATCTCAAACGAGATATTCCCCTTAATAATAACAATAATCATATCTAAATTTGACGGGTTATAATTAATGAGGGAATTTCTTATGACATCATGTATGCCAACCTCTTTGAGAAAATGAGACTAAAGAAAGAAAAATTATTATCATATGAAGGGTCTAATCTACAAGACTTTAACGACACAATGACTCACCTATGAGGGTATATATAACTAATGCTCACCCTGAGATAAGGATGTAAAATTAGAACTATAAATGCCCAGTTCCTAATCTTCCCATCTCGAAGTGTTTATAGTTGAATCTTAGGACACCCCTTTGCTGTAATACTAGACACTGTAGCTTCCCATGTCCACCTTAAAACGAAATATCACAATCTCTACGGTGAACCGGTCATAATAAGCACCGACCTAATTGTAGCAGAAATGATTTATCATGCTCTACAACAAGAGCAGAAAGAAGGGGAAGCTACCACTATGGAAATGAATATGGCCTCGTTATTTAAGCAGCTGAAAGGAATCAGAGTTCGACCTCTAACCAAGAGGATATCATGAGAAGAACTAATAAAAGAAGTGGTTGAGGAAAAGACGACCTAGCTCTGTAGAACAAATAAGTGATGACATAAATTGTCTGGTTATGTTATCCGTCAATTCCTTTCTGGCACAAACCACCTAACTATGATAGTTGTTAATTCTTGATTAATTCCATGATATTATGAAAGAAAGATATTAAATGTACTTCACTATGCTAATGTTGAAATACAAAATAGTATCACTGAATTACTTCTGTTTCTTATCATAAATATTATACGCTCAAACAAATCAAAGCCCCCACCCACAAATGCTAAAGTGAGTGGCTAATCTGACCAAACACCATCCTACAAGCATGACAAACATTCCTAAATGTTGACAAATACCTGACACACCCCCTCTTGATAGCTAGTCACTCAAGAGGAAGTGGTAGGTCTGCTAATACGTCAACCGTGAACCAGGTCCATACATGGGGGAAACAAGAAGGGATGCCAACCCTTGACCAAGCATGGTCCCCAGTGACGTCCAATAAACATACAAGCATGAACTCGTGAAACAAAATTGTAAGTTCATTAGTTTTAAGGATTGACATTAATTGCTGTAAAACAAATATAGAAGTAATATGTTAGATATGATGTATTAACCTGCTCACAGGAACTGCTTTGAGCAAGAAGTCCTATCTTATTTTGGGACATGTTGAGTTGAAAAATTTCAACATCTGGAGCAACATGTCAGATGAGATATCCTATGAGGAAGCATACGACATCGCGCCTGAGATGAATAGGACAATTATATCTGTTAAGTCACAAAAACATAATATAATTTGAGGATAATAAAGTATCTATAATATCCTATGTGGCACTGTTTTGTAGGTCAAGAAGAATCAAGAAGAATATTGAAGAATATTGACTTTCTAAATATGGAGATAATTTAGGAAGATTTGATTGAAGACCTTATTTGTTGCAGAAGTTATTGTTGTTTGTAACAACCTGTTATACCCTAATTTTTCCCCCTAAGATTTCTCATTATCTCATGTCACAATGCATCTGGACACACACATTAGGGTTGTTTCTCTCTTTATCCTATTGTGATACGGTGGGAGAACTGACTTGAGGTTTTGCGTTTGTTTTCGCAAATATTTCGGTTGAGCAAGAGTCGCCACCGACTTTTTATTTTATCCTAAGGAAAGATTAAAAAGCACAGCAAAAACCTTTGAGATGTTTTCTTGGGTTCGGGGAGTAGATTATAGAAAGAGAAGGTATTAGCACCCTTTCTATCCATGGTTATCCATGGGCTCTTATTTACTAGCTTAGATCACTTGCCTTTGATTTTCAATTGTTTGAAATGGTGCTTTGTGTGTGGGTTTGAAAATGTTTTGAAAAGAGGCCATTTGTTGTGGCAACCTTTGTAATGATCCATGTTTGAATGTATACAAAGGTGTACTTATCTTTTGAAAAGTTTTCAATGTTTTTGAAAGTTGTTTTGAAAGTGTGTTGAGATGTGGTTTTGAAAAGTAGGCAAGTGTGTTTTTGCAAGTTTGATCAAGTGACTAAGAGTTGTCCACCCCTAAATTTACTCAAAGGTTTTTTCTATGTTTTAACTCTTTTAACAATTTTGTTCCACCATTGTATTTGGTGGACAATCTTGTGTTAGGATGTTAACAGAACAGGCGCGGGTCATCGTTTAGACCATGATTGCAATGTTGCCAAGTGTCTTTGACATCTTTTCCTTTAAGGGACTTGATCATTTTTAGGCAACTTTCGGAAGCGTCATCGAGGGACTATGATCATTTGAATTGTTTTGTTTTGCCAAAGACACCCAACATGCAACATGGCCCATTATTGAAGGCAACAAGTGGAGTAACCCTAAGGGGTGCAAGTGTGATTGGTGTTGTCCATTTTCATGCTTTTTGTCTTTGAATTAGGTCAAGCTATTTGTTATTTTTGATTTGCATACAAAACCCTAAGTCTATCATGGTATAATTAGAAAGCTTTAAAATGCGAAATTTAAAGTCCTAAATTATTACAACATAATTATGGGATGGGGGGTACAAATGTTCAAATGGGTATATTTAGCAAGAAATTTAAATCTAAACTATTACATCCAAATTGAATATACAAGTTATTTTAATTATACAATAATTAAATAAATACAATAAATATGCAAGATGCAAAAAATGGTTTTTATATGTATGTAAAAATATTTTTCATGTGACATATAAACAAAAATAAAAAGGATTAATTTTGGATATTTTCATGGTTTAGGGCAAAACCCTAATTTTCTAAATAAAAAGCCTTTATTATTTATTATATACAATATTTATTAATTATATACAAAAATAAATAAAAGAGAAGTATATTATGAAAAAAAGTAATTTTTGAGGTCAAATATTAATAAAAATAAAAATGTATTATTTTTGTATTTTTATCCTAAATATTCTAATAAATATATAAGTATTTATATTATGTATTAAATATATTAAATATATACAAAAATAAAAATATTTATTATTTATAAAAAAAAAGAAAAAAGTATATTTTTTAGAAAATGTTTTCAAAAGGTAAAATAAAATAATAATAGAAAATAAATGTATTTGTATTATTTTTTTGTATTTTGAATAAAAAGTATATATATATTTATTTACATACATATGCCTAACAAAACAAATAAATGCCAAATAAATATAAAAAAAATGTGAAAAAATATTTTTAGTGTTTTTTCATGTTTGAGCAAAAATATAAAATCAGAATCAAAAAGAAAAAATCAAAAATGACAAATATATCACATAATGGGCCAGGGGGTGTATGTTGAAATAAGGGGTGCAAAAAGCAGGTTGACTTAGGCCCAGCCCAAGTCAACTCTGTCTTCAACCTCTAGCCAGATTCAAACAAAAAACGCGCGCCTTTCCTCCATCTTTGCAATCTCTTGATTTCTTGACTTTTAACAAAAACTCACAACACAAACATTATAGAGCATCATGTCACGATTTCAAACATATAAAAAAGTTGTTCTAACTCTCAGAAATGAGAGAGAATTTCTTCTCCCCCAATTTCTGACCTAACTTTTCTTCCATGTTCAGGTTCAAAATTCTCTTAGCACACATAATATAAATGAAAAGTAATTATATGGGTAGCTTCAGGGCCATGAGTAGAGCATGCTTTCTTCACAAACTTAAGCCTAAATATGCTTGGATAGAGAGATAGAAGTTCAAACTTTTACCTATTCAGCTTGAATCGTGTACAACAATGGAGGCACTTTCAATGAATTTTGAGGACTTGTACAGCTTGCTTGAGGTCCAGGGATGCTTCCTTTATGCTTGGTGTGCCTTGAATCCTTCTGAATCAATCCATGGAAGTCAACCTACAAGAGAGAAAAGTGAAAATGGCACACTTGGTTAGAGGTGTTACAATCTGTTTCCAAGGCCTGGGATAGTTTGTATGGATGGTAGGGAATGTGTTTGAACAAGCTTTGGCCAAAACGCACGAGCAAACTGAGTTGTGCAACTCAATCTGCAGGGATGCCCTGTTTTGTGCAGCAAAATGGTGTTTTGATGAATGATGAGGTTTGGAATATGGTAGGCTCGTGTTTCAGGTCAGCTGGATCAAGTGAAAAGTGTTTACAAAGTTTGCTTGAGTTGGTTCTTGTAGGAATGAGAGATGGGATCTGTTATGCAAAGTTGCTTCTTTGATAAGTAAGAAAATACAAGTTTCTAAACCAGCCTGTCCAATACCCTAAACTATGTTGCACCTCTTATTCTTGATCAGAGTGATTTGTGTACAAAATGCTAGCTCCAAAGATTTGGCCCATGCTTCTTGGATTTGTATTTGACATAAAGTGTACCTTTTCCAAAATGGCAAAAATGCTTTATCCATTTAAAGGTTAATCTTTCATGTAATGACCAAATGCACAAAATAACATCTTGGCACAATGGTTTAGCATTGAATTATTGAGTGTGAGAAGGATTAGAGGCCTGTAATCTAGCTTGGAACATGCTGACTTGAAAATGGCAATGTTATGAACATGTAATTGGCTTATGAACAAAGTGACTTTTGCCCATCTTCACAAATTCGATTCTCCCTAACCACAAGGGTGTTTGAGAAGTTATTGGACAATTTGGAAATCTTGGAATGTGTACTACAATCCATATTTGTAATGCAAGTTGAAATTCCAAGTGGAAGCATGTGAAAAGTGGCCATGAAGTTGGGCAAAAATCCTGCCTAAAATAGGTCCAAAATTTTCTAAGTTAAGAATGTTTTGCACCCCTATTCCAAAAATTATAACTTGAGCTACAAGCTTCTTTTGAGGAAACTTTGTGAATCAAAGTTGTAGATTTTGCAATAGACTACAACTTTGATGTTTTGAGTTTTTCTTGAATCCAAATATATCTTGATGAAAAGATGGGACAAAGTTAGGAAAAAATTAGGAAATTTCATAACTTAGAAAATTTCTAAGTTATGAAATTTCTTCATTTCAAACCCTAATTTGTAATTTTTGATTTCTTGATGAACAAGTTTCATAATTTGACATGTCTTGATGAAAAATGAATCTTGACACTTGATTTTGACCAAAAAGTCAAAGTTTGACTTTTCAGTATACAGTCAAATTTGGCTCAGTTGACTGGAAAATTCATGTGTCAATCTTGTGCATTTGGGATCTTTTGAACTTGTTGAATGTGTCAAGACAATGTCATTGAGTCCTTGAATCCATATGTGAGCTTGGTTTGCCATTGGTTAGGTCAAACAGTCAAAAATTGCCTTTGTGCAGTCAAAACCCTAAAAATGACCATTTTGCCCTTTTGGTGATCTGATCAAATTTCTTGTGAAATTGTGATCCAAACTTGACCAAATGGTTCATATGAGTTCATAATGTTGATGTGGGTCAAAAATCATGAGATTTGACTGTCAATTGACCACAATTGACTTTTTCTCCAATACAGCTGATTTCTAGGTCAACTGTCCAATTGACCGGGCAAAGATTGGAATCAAGGCTTGAAACTTGGTATGGATAAACTTGTGAGTCCAACATGAAGCATGAAAGTAATTTTGAGCATTTTAGGTCAAAACATCTTTGTGCAAACTCAAACCCTAATTTGGGTCAACAGTGCAAGGAGGAGTCTTGAGCCGAGCAAACCCTAGCTTGATCATGAGCTCCAAGGGTCTTGGGATGAGAAAATGTTGAAGAAATGAGAGGGAAAATTTTGGGGTACAACACCTATCTTTAAGTTTTCTCTTGATGGATTACCAAGCACCTTGGATTGTGTATCTTGTACATGTTTCTTTTTAACTAACATCAATATGTGTATATATGTTCCTTTAAATGTTCATATTGTAGGTGATTATAATTGCATTCATCTCACCATCTAATCTAGGGTTTGAGGGGTGATTCTCAATCAAATGGTTCTATAATGGATTGCAAGAGCTCAATATTCAAGGTCATGTATATGACATCAAATATTTGTGGTTCAAGGAGCTCTCTCACTTTATTTAGGTCAAGATTGTTAGAACATAGTTTGATTCTACAACCCTTAGTTAGAGTTTTGATGATAACAAATAAAAAGAACAAATATGCACCCTAAAAATTATGTTATTGTGTATATAGAAGTTCTGACCAAAGCAACATCAGAAGTTAAGCTATATAAGCTACACGCTGAGGTAATCAGAATTTGCGCTGAAGATTGATGATCAGAACCTGCGCTTAAGTGAAGTAAACTCTGATTCTGAACAGAAGCATTATAATCTAAGTCATCAATATTCTGAAGCATCAGCAGCAAACAAGGATGTAAGATTCTGAAGCGTTACTATTCAATCAAGACAACATCAATTACAACGGCTTCATTCAGACATGATCTTCTCCAAATGGAAACTTAGTTAATGACATTTATCACGCTTAATGATCAACAGGAATCCATTACCTATATAAACAAGCTAAGTGATCAAATCGTTCACAATTTGCCAATACTACAGTACGAGAATTCAAAAAATGCTGCAAGCTTACTCATCTCTATTCCACGCTCTAAATTTGTGTAAAATATCACATTTATGATAACTGTTTTTGTAACGAAAAACAACTATACACAGTACTCTTGTTTATTTTATTAAAACAGTTTTCCTTGAGATAAACCGGATCATAGTTGTACTCAAGAAGACTTTGACAGTTGTCAAAGTAGTGATTGTAATCCGTTTGTGAATTAGTGGATTAAGTCCTCGTTGGAGAGAGGCGAAATCACCTTGACAGATGGACTGGAGTAGTTTGAGATCAAATGAACCAGGATAAAAATACTGTGTCATTACGCATTTGATTTCAAGTTTTCAATTCAAACCCCCCTTCTTGTGTTTTTCACTTCTTCAATTGGCATCAGAGTGCCTGGTTCTGAGCTTAAACATTTAACCGTGTCAGTACAAGATCCAAGCTTCAGAAAAACACTATGGTGGGACCAAGCCAAAACATCAGCAATGACTACCATGAAGACAAGGACAAAATCAGTGGCAAACCTCCAGTCTTTGATGGAGAAAACTTTGACTACTGGAAAGATAGAATTGAGAGTTTCTTTCTGGCCCATGATGCTGATCTGTGGGACATGGGCACTGATGGATACACACACCCAATGGATGGAAGTGGTCAGAAGATAGACAGCAAAATGATGTATGACCAGCAAAAGTGTGATTTCAGAAACCACCACAAAGCCAAAACAATACTCCTCAGTGCTATCTCATACTCAGAATATGAGAAAATCTCAAACGGAGAGACAACCAAGAACATGTTTGACTCTCTGAGAATGATGCATGAAGGCAACATTCAAGTCAAAGAAACCAAGGCCCTTGCACTCATTTAGAAGTATGAGGCATTCAAGATAGAATATAGTGAATCCATAGAAGCTATGTTCTCAAGATTCCAAATCCTTGTTGTTGGGCTGAAGGTTCTTGACAAAGGATATTCTACTGCTGATCACATAAAGAAGATCATCAGAAGCCTACCCAAGCAATGGAGGCCAATGGTCACAACACTTAAGCTAGTCAAAGATCTCAACAAAATATCTCTGGAGGAACTTGTCAGCTCCCTCAGAAGTCACGAGATAGAGCTAGAAGAAGATGAGCCTCAAAATCAAGGTAAGCCACTAGCTTTAAAATCTAACAAAAAATCTGATTCTAAGGTTTTGCAGGCTGTGGAAGAAACTTCTGATGGATCCTCATCAGAAGAAGATGAACTGTCTCTCCTCTCCAGAAGGGTGAACCAACTGTGGAAGCAGAGACAAAAGAAATTCAGAAACCCTAGAATATTAGAGAATCAAAATGAATCCTCCTCCAGATACAGAAAGTCTGAGTCTTCCTCTAGACACAGAAGATCTGAAGGTTCTTCAGGATACAAAAAGATAAATAACAAGGACATCATCTGCTATGAGTGTAATGAGCAAGATCACTACAAAAGTGACTGCCCAAGGCTTCAGAAGGAGAAGCCCAAAAAGAAGTTCTTCAAGGAAAAGACTAAAAGCCTCATGGCAACATGGGACGATTCAGACACCTCTGAAGCTGACTCAAAGTCAGATGATGAAAGAGAAAACATAACTCTCATGGAAAACGTGTCAGAAGATAGTGAAGCTTCTGGTTCAGACTCAGAATCAGACACTGAAGAGGTAATCCCTGACTTCACCTTTAATTTTACTAAGGCTGAACTTGCAAAAAGTCTAAATGAAATTTTGGAAAAGTATCAGCAAATCAGAGTCAAATTCAAGAACCTGAAAAGGGATCTTGCCTCTGACTATGAAAAAACTGAGAGTCTTAGATTAGAAAATTCCGAGTTGAAAGAAAAAGTTTCAAAATTAGAAAATGATTTGCAAAATTCTCAGAAGGGAATAATCTCAGAGACTCCCAGTAATGCTGATGATATCATCAAAGAGTATGATCACAGCTTTCAGAAGTTTCTGGCTAAAAACATAGATAGAAGCAAGATGGCTTCAATGATCTATGGGGTTAACAGAAATGGAAGAAAAGGGATAGGATATCAAGGTAAGGTATCTACACCCAAACAGGCCATGGACTTAGTCATAAAACACACACCACTTAAATCACATTTTATATATGGGCACACACATGACATAAAATACACTAGCAGTGATTTCTCTGTCAAACCAAAATTCAACCAGAATTTTGGCAAAACTAACAAACCAGGACCCAAAAAGATGTGGGTACCTAAGGAAAAAATTGTATATGTAGCAGATATTTTTAGCAGCAAGGCTAAAACACCATCATGGTACCTGGACTCTGGCTGCTCTCGACACATGACGGGAAGAAGGCATATGTTCCAAAGCCTGGAACTTAAGCCTGAAGGCTACGTGGGCTTTGGAGGCAACCAAAGAGGAAAGATCATTGGCTCTGGAACAGTAGGTAATGGAAATATTCCCTCTATAAATAGTGTGCTGCTAGTTGATGGATTAATGCATAACCTGTTATCCATAAGTCAATTAAGTGATAACGGTTATGATATAATCTTTAATCAAAATTCATGCAAAGCTGTTAGTCAGAAAGATGGAACTATCCTGTTTAATGGAAAGAGGAAAACAACATTTATAAAATAAAACTTTATGAACTAAAGAGCCAGAATGTAAAATTCCTTCTTTCTGTTAACAACGAGCAATGGGTCTGTCACAGAAGATTGGGGCATGTTAGTATGAGAAGAGTATCTCATATTAACAAACTCAATCTGGTCATAGGACTTCCTAATTTGAAGTTCAGCTCAGATGCTCTGTGTGAAGCATGTCAGAAAGGCAAATTTGCAAAACCTGCTTTTAAATCCAAAAATGTTGTTTCCACCTCTAAGCCATTAGAACTTCTGCACATAGACTTATTTGGACCAGTAAAAACTGCGCCTGTCAGTGGCAAGAAGTATGGGTTAGTGATCAAAGATGACTATAGCAGATGGACATGGGTAAAGTTCTTAAGACACAAAGACGAGCCACACTCTGTGTTCGTTACCTTTTATAACCAAGTTCAGAATGAAAAGGATCTTAGAATTGTCAAAGTCAGAAGTGATCATGGTGGGGAATTTGAAAATAAAATTTTTGAATGAAAAAGGCATCTTGCATGACTTCTCTTGTTCTAGAACTCCCCAACAAAATGGAGTTGTAGAACAAAAGAACAGAACATTGCAAGAAATGGCCAGAACCATGATCAATGAGACTAACATTGCTAAGATCTTCTGGGCAGAGGCAATCAACACAACGTGTTACATTCAGAATAGAATCTCTATAAGACCTATTTTGGAAAAGACTCCATATGAATTATGGAAGAACAGAAAACCCAACATTTCTTATTTCCATCCTTTTTGATGCACTTGCTTTATTCTGAATACAAAAAATTATCTAAACAAGTTTGACTCTAAAGCACAAAAGTGTATCATGTTAGGATACTCTGAACGCTCAAGAGGGTACAGAGTATACAATACAGAAACACAGATTGTTGAAGATTCAATCAGTGTTAGATTTAATGATAATCTTGACCCTCAAAAGTTAAAGCAGAATGAGTTCTTTCCATATATAGAAGTTGAATTCATAGGTACTGAAGACAACTCGTCAGAAGTTCTCAACAGAGACGCTCCCACAACCTCAGAAAGAAATATTGCAAGCAATCCAGCACCTTCAGTTGATCAACTTCAGAAAAGGCTATCCAGAAGCAGCATAGCTCACCCAGAAGATAAAATACTGGGAAAGAAGGATGATCCAATCAGGACAAGATCAACATTCAGAAACTCTGAAGAATCCCTCATGGGACTAGTCTCTCTGATTGAACCAACAACAATTAATGAAGCACTTATGGACAATGATTGGATTCTGGCAATGCTGGAGGAATTGAATCAGTTCACCAGAAATGACGTATGGGATCTGGTTCCCAAACCAAAAGGATTCAACGTCATTGGAACAAAGTGGGTGTTCAGAAACAAACTGAACGAGCAAGGAGAATTCATCAGAAACAAAGCACGAATGGTGGCACAAGGTTATAGTCAGCAATATGAGATATACTATACAGAAACCTTTGCTCCAGTCGCCAGGTTAGAATCTATCAGACTCTTAATCTCATTTGCTGTACACAATGGCATCACTCTGTATCATATGGATGTCAAAAGTGCATTCCTAAATGGCTATATAGATGAAGAGGTATATGTGCACCAACCCCCTGGGTTTGAGAATTCCAAACACCCAGAATATGTTTTCAAACTAAAGAAGTCACTCTATGATCTGAAACAAGCTCCCAGAGCTTGGTATGAAAGACTAAGTAACTTCCTGTTAGAAAAGGAATTCACCAGAGGGAAAGTGGACACAACCTTGTTCTGTAAGACATTTAAGAATGAAATTTTAGTATGTTAGATTTATGTTGATGACATCATCTTTGAATCTACTAAACCCTCTCTGGGAAGAGAGTTTGCTAAATGCATGCAGGCAGAGTTTGAGATGAGCTTAATGGGGGAACTCAATTTCTTTCTGGGCATTCAGATAAACCAAACTCTAGAAGGAACTTACATTCATTAGAGCAAATATGTGAGAGAACTTCTGAAGAAATTTGATCTCTCAGAATGTAAGCTCTCAAAGACTCTAATGCACCCCACGTGCATTCTGGAAAAGGAAGAGGTAAGTAAAAAGGTAGAACAGAAAGTCTACAGAGGTATGATTGGTTCTCTCCTTTATCTGATGGCTTCAAGGCCTTACATTTTATTTAGTGTTTGCTTATGTGCTAGATTCCAATCAGATCCTAGAAAATCTCACTTAACAGCAGTTAAGCGAATTTTCAAGTATCTGAAAGATACTACTAATCTGGATTTGTTTTATAGAAAATCAAATGATTACAGCTTAGTAGGATATTGTGACGCTGATTTTATTGGAGACAGAGTAGAACGTAAAAGCACTTCTGGAAGCTGCCAGTTTTTGGGAGAAAATATGATTTCATGGACCAGCAAGAGACATTCCACAATAGCTCTATTAACAGCAGAAGCTGAATACATAGCAGTTGCTAGATGTAGCACGCAAATGCTCTGGATGAAAAGTCAACTTGAAGACTTCAACATATTTGAGAGTAACATTCCTATCTTCTGTGATAACACTTCTGCTATTTGTCTCAACAAGAATCCCATTTTGCATTCTAGGGCTAAGCATATAGAAATAAAACATCATTTTATTAGGGACTGTGATACGGTGGGAGAACTGACTTGAGGTTTTGCGTTTATATTCACACTTGTTCGGTTTAGCAAGAGTCGCCACCGACTTTTTATTTTATCCTAAAGGAAAGGTTAAAAAGCATAGGAAAAACCTTTTGAGATGTTTCGTGGGTTCGGGGGGTAGATTATGAAAAGGGAAGGTATTAGCACCCTTTTCATTCATGGTTATCCATGGGCTCTTAGTTACTTGGTTTTAGATCATTTGCCTTGATTTTTGATTGCTTGAAATGGTGTGTGTATTTTTGAAAATGTTTTTGAAATAGATGCCTTGTCTTAGGCGACCAATGTAATGACTCGTGTTTGAGTGTTTCACAAAGGTGTGTATCTTTTCGAAAAGATGTTTCAAATGTTTTTGGAAGTTTTGTTTTTTTGAAAGTGTTTGTGGAGTGTGGTTTTGAAAAGTAGGCAAATGTTTTGCAAGTTTGATCATGTAACTAAGAGTTTTGTCTACCCCTATTGTACTCAAAGGTTTTTCTCATGTTTTAACCCTTTTAACAATTTTGTTCCGCCATTGTATTTGGTGGATAGTCTTGCGTTTAGGATGTTTAACGGGACAGGCGCGGGTCATCGTATGGACCATGAATGCAATGGTGCCAAGTGTCTATGGAAATTTTGCTTGAAGGGACTATGATCATTTTTTATTAGGCAACTTTCAAAAGCGTCATCGAGGGACTTATGATCATTTGAATTGTTTTGCCAAAGAAACTCGACGTGCAAACATGGCCCATTTTGGAAGGCAACAAACGGGATTACCCTAGGGGTGCAAGTGTGATTGTATATTGATTTCATGTATTTGTCTTTGTATTAGGTCATCTAGCGTTTGATTTTATGTACATACAAACCCTAGGTCTAACCATGGTATATTTGAAAGCGGTAAATTGCGGGAGTTTAAAGTCTACGCAATTACAAATAAGTATCTGGGAGTGGGGGTACAAATGTTTACAAATGGGGATGAGACTTTAAGGAGAGTAGTGTCCAAATAATTACAACCAAATCGAATTGCGCAAATGTAAAATATAATGTATAGCAATGTATAAGAATAGCAAATGTATATGTGTAAAGCAAAGTAAATGTATCGACATATTTGTGTAAGTGCATGTAAATGTGATTTATTTACAAGGTTGAGAAAAATGTGAATTTTAATGTATTATAAAGTATTATTAACTTAATGAAAAATTAAATATCTGGTTTATTTTAATATTTTTTATCTTGTATTTTGTTAATGTATTGTTATCATGTTTTGTATTTTGTTTAATTATGTAAAAGCACAATATTTTAAGAAAAGAAAAGTACTTAACTTGAAGAAAAATTACGTATTGATGTAATTATGTACAAACATTTTAAAAAAAGGTTTTAAGATTAAGAAAAAGAAAAGGTTTTAAGCTCTATGTATTATGTATTAATGTATTTTAATTAGTATTTTTATGTATAAAAAGGAAAACAAAAACGTTTCAAATTTAAGAAAGAATTAATGTTTGTATATTTTCTAAAATGCAACAATTAATAATATTTTATAAATTTAGGTGTTATTTTATTTAACAAAACAAAAAAAGAGTATTATGTTAGTTTAAACTAAAAAAATAAAATGATAAGTAGAGAAATGTTAGTTTAAGAGTGTTAAAAAAAGAAAGAATAGATTGAATGGGCCTGAAAGGGTTTTGGCCCAAACTAAAAAAAAACAAGTGAATCAGAAGTAAAAAAGGGAAATGGGGTGTTAATTGAAATGAGCCTTAGGATGGAAAGGGCAAGGCCCACGCGTTGTGACAACATTTTGCAAAGGGTTTGATTGTTTTGTGTCATTTGGATCGGATTAGGGTTTGTGAGTACAGAGGCGCGCCGTTTACTTCACTTCGTTCCTTTTCATCTTCTCAAGCCGTGAATCTTGAATGAGCTTCTCCTTGCCTAGCCACCAGCACCATCATCCACCTCTCCTTCCTCCATAGTCGAGCACGGTGACCTTACGAAAAAGGTTTGGTTTTGACGCTTTGTACGTTTTTACATTTTTTGCATGCTTTCATTCGTTTTGGATCCTGATTTTAAGCTTCGTTATTTGTTGTTTCTGTTGAGGTGTATGAAATGAAAGAAAAGAAGTTATACTACCTTGGTCTTCTGGAGGTGGAGGAGAGAGGGAGAAGGGAGGCGCTGTGGCGGCCAGAGGCGAGGGGAAAGCGCTGATGAGCTAGCTTGTTTGTTTTGTTGGAGAACCTGGTACTTTTGTATTGCTTCTTCTTTGTTATTTAGGGTTTAATGATGATAAGCTTGAAAACCCTTACTTTATCACCTCTTTTCTTCTTCTTGTCTCTTTGGATGTTTGCCTCTTGTTGTACCCCAAAATTTTCCCTCCCATATTCTTCAAGATTTGGCAAGATCAAGCTTCAAAATCTCTCAAGGGTTGCACAGTCCAATTGCCTCCTAACACAGTCAAAATTAGGGTTTTGGTTCTTGCAAAGAAATTGAGGTTTTCAAGGCTCCAATCAAGTCCCATATGCCTATATACATTTTCAAGCATCCATATGTCAAGGTTCAAGACTCACAGCATCAAATTGCACTATCAAAAGCCCTAATTGCTCCACAGTCAACTACAGGGGTAAAATGGTCATTTGACAGTCAAAAGTCAAAATTTTTGGTCAACATCTTATTTTGAAGCCACAATCATCATTTGATCAATTCTTGATCATGATTCCACAAGCATGGCTCAAAAAGTCTCAAGATGCAAAAGTTTCTATTTTTGGACAGCTAAAAAGTCAACTGCAAATTGACCAAGGCATAACTTCTTCATGGTTTATCATAAAATTCCCATCCAAAGCTCATTTTGAAGGGGATGACATTTCCTACAACTCATCTTCACACTCCAAGTCCAAGAAATGCTCTCACAAAAAGTTATCAATTTCAACATTATAGGTCATTTTCAAAAGTCAACAAAAAGGCACTTTAAGTCAAAGACCATAACTTGAGATTGGTAAATCAAAATGACATGGGACGAAAGGAATTGGTTAGAGGACTTCAATACCTTTCCAAAATGTCCAAGAACATGTACATAACTTCAAAATTGACCAAGATATGCATTGCAGAAGTTGGGAAATTTTTGGGAACTTTCAAAAGTCAACTTTGCCTAAAACACTTCATTTTTGCTAATGGGCCTCAAATTCTTTCTTGAATCTTTACCCAAAGCCTATGCACGACCCATTGAACTTAAAATGATTTATTTTCCTATTTTTAATTAATTAATTGAATTTTTATTATTATTAATTCATTTAATTGATTTTAATTATAGGAAAATTAAAAAGATATGTTTTTGGATCTTTTGGTGAAGCAAATCAGATCAGGGCAAGCTGGCAAACTCGTTTCTCAATCAAAAAGGGAAGATCATCCATATTTGGCAAGGTTTTCATTGAAAAAGATTGGAAATTACATGATTGAAAATCAAAGATTGAAAACTTAAATTCATGGACTTTTGGGCCAAGGTTTTAACCTAATTCTGTTCCAATACAAAGGCAGAAGCTAACCCTATTCTTGGACACACGTGAAAGCTGCTAAAACTCCATAACTAATTTGCAAAAAATTCAAAAAAAACTTGAAAACTGAAATCAATATTGCAGGTGAATTCAAGGCCTAAAATTGTTTCCAATACATTGCTGACATTGCCAGGAAGCCATTGTAATCAAGAACAAAGCTTAACACGCAAAGAATTAGAGAATACAAGTGACACAGTTTGCTTTATTTTCCAGATTTGCATATCACGATTCATGTGTTTTTGACCGTTTTTTTGGATTGATGTATGTCAATAGAGACCTTCTGAAGCTGTTGGTACAAACCAATTTGGTTATAGCCCTCTGAATCAAAATCCACCATGGATAAAATATAGGGTTCCGAAGCCATCAAATTAGGGCTTTACTCCTAAGGAAAAATTAGACCTCCAAACCTGTATGGACAAATTCGTCAGGCCAAGACGAAATCATTGACACTATCGCGCTCAATTTATATAACCTGTGTGCTTAATCGCTATTTTTGGCACTTTCAGTTTGTGGGGGTTTAAAACCCCCGCTATTTGCTTGCTTTTTGTTTCAGGAAACGAAGAAGATGACATGCGTGGCAGTGCCTGGTTGGTGAATTCAAATCTGCGCGCATTTTCCAGCCTGATTATTGCTTTTCATATAATATTTTTATTGGTCATTATGTTTACAAACGCGTTTGAATGGCATAGTGGTTGGGGACGTTGCTGGCAAACACTGGGACCTGGGCTCGATTCCCAGGTCCCCCATATAATTGTTGATATTTTTTCTCAAACGTTCACGTGCAGCATTCGTTCAATGGTCCATCATGCACCCTCACGCCTAAGCCTGGCAAGTGGCTTCAAGGTCCAATCCAATGGCCACATAATGAAGTCCATGGTGTACCCCAGTCAAACAGCATGCGCGTGACGCCAGAAAGTCAAACGTGACTTTGTCCAATGGGCCAGAATTTCTCAAAGTTCACCTCCACATGGGCCATCTAACCCCCTTGGTTTGCATAATTTTATTTCTTTTCTTTCAATTCTTTTAATTGTTTTAATTATTTTTTACCACAAATTAATTTTCCATAATAAAAATCAGAAAATCAAATTGTAAATATATTTTTAATTATTTATTAATTTCACCATTAACCTATTTTTATAAATAAATGCTAATAACTAACTTAGTTTAATTTAGGTTTTAATTTTAATCCCTTTTCTTAAATAAATAAAAATTGCATAGAATTAGGTTTTGACATTTTTAATCATATTTTATTAATCACCACTATTACTATTTAATTATTATTTTTGTAAACAACATGAAAATTAATTACTTAGCTTAAATTAGGTTAACTTTAACATTTTCTTAATAATTAAAATAAACTTAGAATTAGGGTTCTCTTTTGATTTTAATTTCTTTATTTTCATTAAATACAAAAAACATAAAAAACGTCTTTCTTGTAAATAATTAATTAAATAATTAGTATTAATTTTGATTTAATTTCAAGCAAAGGACAAAAACTCTTAATTTCTCAAAAGGGTCCAAAACCCTCGGACGTCTTGATTTTAATTTATTCGCGCGTTATTCTTATTTGATTATTATGTAACTGTTCAAGGATGTAATAGTAATTAGGTTTATTGTTTTTACTTTCCGCATCTTTATCAAAAAACGGGTCTTTGTATTTTGGCGATGTATAGACCCGCGCCTTGTAATAGCGTAGCTTTTATCTTTCCGTCTTTTAATTTTCCGCACTCCTAACTGCTAAATTGCATGAAAGAATGCATGGTAATTAAAAACAACTCGTAGCTTACAATGCCATGATCAAAGATAAATGTTAACATGAAAACAACACACAAAGTACACACCACTTCTAGGGTACGCTTCACTCGTTGCCTCGAAACGTGGTCGTCAAGTATAGGGTGTTTTAGCGGTCGCCCTTATGTCTAAAGATCCGGTTGCCTCGAAACAGTTGCCTCGGATTAAAAAGGATCTAGGACATTAGGGTTACTTCTAAAGTGTCCTACTATTGCTTCGGTGACCACACTGTCCCTACAATCGAATTGACCCGAACACCTCCAACGGTGGTGCTACCTACCTCTCAATGGTGGGATGGCACTACCTTAAGGACTCTTACACAACCTAATTCCTTAGGGTAGGTAGATAACTCATGGGTACTTGCTCTCTTCAAAAACAAATCAAAAATCTTTTCACACTGACACTTTCAAAAGCTTTCAAAACGAATTTTTCAAACACTCTTGAGGACAGATACAAGAGTCATTCAGAAATCTTTCAATGAAACTTTTTCAAACCCACTCACATTTGAAAAGAAAACACTTTGAAAACATAAGAGCAAGTACCTAAGAGCCCATGGATAACCATGGATAGAAAGGGTGCTAACACCTTCCCTTTCTATAAATATACCTCCCGAACCGAGAAACATTCTCATAAGGAATTTTGCTGTGCTTTTGTCCTTTCCATGTTGGAGAAAATAAAAGACGGTGGCGACTCTTGCTTCCGCGACATTTCGCGAACCAACTTTAAATAGTCAGTTCTATTTCCACCGATCACAGAACTGGCGACGCTGCTGGGGAGATTTTAAAGTGAGGTCTACCTTAGGATAGATTATACTTATGTTTTCAATTGCCTATTTTGATTGCTTTAATATTGTGGGCCTATTTTGGGAGTTCTATAGATCCTAACCCGGATCTGGGGGATACCTCTTAGAAAGTAGCAACAAGACTGTGAGGGAACTGTGCAGGGTATACCGACACGGTTGAAGCAGTCTGCTACGTTGATGTGGCACTTTGGTGAGTACCGGTAACCCTTGAGTCAAGTCAAGGAGAGTACGGGGCCGCCGCGTGGTGTCGTGAAGCATCAACTGACCTTAGGAACCTTACTTGACCATCCTGGCCTCTTTAGGGTAGTGAGATGACTGACTTTGGTGCAGTCCGAAGTTGGTTGATACTCGATACTACACTCATTGAGGGTTGTTTTCTTGGAATATTTTGATCGCCAGTTCAGTGGCTAAATCAAAACAATGAACACAGAAAACAACCCAATGATATTGAGATCCTTAGAACCCGGTTACTTTTGATAGGACAGGTTTTGAGCCCACCAACTTCAAGAGGGTAATACCTAGACCCCATTCTGGCCTAAACTCTAAGGGCTGTCTTGTGTGACTTGTGTGCCTTACCATGTTTGATTTTTGTGGATACTTGTGGTGTGTTTTTATCATAATATTATAACATCATACATCATCATATGCATCCACTAACCACTTCAGGGGTTCGAATCTTCATCTTTGTTCTTGTTTTGTAGGACATGGAAACTATCCGCAGAAAGACAATTTAGATCAACCTTGTAAAGGTCCCTCCTCAGCTTAAGGAGCTTACATCCAGGATTCCCGAGAGCTCTTCTTTCAGTGAGAGGCATGGAAGACTCATCAGCTTGGTCAACACCAACATTGAGGAAGATATGATAAAGGTCCTCTTCCAGTTCTTTGACCCGTTGCACCACTGCTTTACTTTCTCGGATTATCAACTGGTGCCTACCTTGGAAGAGTTCTCCCAGCTTCTGAATATCCCTATCCTTAGTCAACTACCCTACAACGGTACGGAAAGGGAGCCCAGACTTGAAGAGGTTGCTAAAGCATTACGCCTACAACCATCTGACATCAAGGGACATTGGGAAGTTAGAAGTGGTATCAAAGGATTCTTGGCAAAGTTCCTGTTTGAGAAGGCCCAAGAATGTTGGAATTCCCTTGACCTACAAGCCTTTGAAGAAGTTGTGGCTCTCCTTGTCTATGGGTTGGTGTTGTTCCCGAATCCCGATCAGCGTATAGATATCAATGCTGTCAAGATCTTCATGTCCAGGAATCCTATACCTACGTTGCTTGGGGACATCCTTCACTCATGTTACACTCGAACCATGAGAAAAAGAGGTGTTCTCATATGCTGCACTCCTCTCCTGGCAAGGTGGTTTATTTCGCACCTTCCACAATCAGTTTTGAAGAACGAGCGGGGTTTGAGATGGTCACAACGATTAATGACTCTTACGCACGCTGATATACATTGGTGTTCTCGGTCCAGAGAAGACGTCACTATCATTGATCGTTGCGGGGAGTTTCCTAATGTTCCTTTACTTGGAATCAGAGGAGGTATTACTTACAACCCGTGCCTGGCTTTGAGGCAGTTTGGATATGCTCGGAGGGATGGCCCTCATGATATGTTGATTCCTGACATAGTTTTTGACTTCGACAACGATGCACAAGGACTTCGCCAGAGATTTATCAGAGCTTGGAGGATGCCCAACAAGGTAGACAGCAAGACACTGGGGCACAAGAACTCCATCCCGTTGGAGCCTTATCTCAAGTGGGTACGAGCCCGCTCCCAGAAGCTGGTGATGCCATACCCTCATGTTCTCCCTGTGATCAAAGAGCCAGTGTTGGAAGGAGAGGTCTCATACACCATTCAACATCCTGACATGCCTACATCCTGGGAAGAAATGCAGAAGAGCTGGATCCAGCTTAAGGAAGAACGAAATTCTCTTGAAGCCAGTCTACATGCCAATGAAAAGAAGGTCTTGGAGCTCACCCGCCTAATGCACGAGGAAAAGACTCTCAACACTTACATAGCTCCAAAGAGGATGCGCAGTGTCTTTTGGGATTAGTTTACTTTGTAATGTTTTGCCCATGAGGCCTTGATGTACTGAACAATTATTTCTTAATGATAACGTGTGTTCCTTTTTGTCTACAACAAATTTGAACTTTCGAACCCTTGAATGCATTGCATAAACAACATATCATGCATCATGTGCATAGCAGGTACTCTTTTTTACAGGTTGCTTAATCTTCTTCGCTGTTTATTTCAGCTCGTCTCATCATGAATCCTGAATCATCTACTGAGCAATCCATCAAGGCCCTCCAGGCCCAAAACGCCCAGTTCCAAGAGTTGATCATGAGTTTAGCCCAAGGTCAAGAGGAATTGAAGGCTCTGCTGGTCAAGAAGAAGAATAAGAGAACTGTACTATTCAATACTGGACGGAGGTTTAGCAATACACTGCAAAATGAGGCTGACCAAGCTGGTTCTTCTGTAGGGAAAGGCAGTCCCCAAGGGGGAAGGGTTCCTAGTCCTGTGGTCTCTAACAACGAGACTGATTTCAATGAAGAGCAATACCCTCCCGCTGAAGACAGGTACAAGCAGTTAGAGGATCGTCTGAATGCCATGGAAATTCAACAAGTGCCTGGGTTGGATTTTGGAGACCTGGGTTTATCTTCTGGGGTGGTAATCCCACATAAGTTCAAGGCACCATCTTTCGCAAAGTATGACGGGGCGTCCTGCCCTAAGCTACATCTCAGATCTTATGTGCGGAAGATCCAACCATATACTGTGGACAAGAACTTATGGATCCATTTCTTCCAGGAGATTCTTTCAGGGACTCATCTCGAATGGTTCTATCAGCTGGATGGAACCAAGATTCGTAACTGGGAGGACTTGGCTACTGCTTTTTATAAGCAGTATCAGTACAATGCCGACCTCGCTCCTACACGTACCCAACTCCAGGGTATGTCGCTAGGATCGGGAGAAGGTTTTAAAGAATACGCGCAGAAGTGGAGGGACCTTGCTGGCAGAGTGCAGCCGCCGTTAACCGACCATGAACTTGTGGACATGTTCTTGGGGACCCTATCTGGGCCATTCTTCAACCACTTGATCGGTAATTCGTCTACAGGGTTTACAGACCTCATTTTGACTGGTGAGAGGATAGAAGCTGGGATGAAATCAGAGAAGATACAGAAAGGTGCGTCCTCAAGTTCTGAGAAGAAGCCTTTCAAGAAGGAAGCCAGTGCTGTGTATGGGCCCAGAAGGCAAAATAAACCGGAACGCCGCCAAGCTGTCAACGTGGTGGTAATTACAAAGCCTGTTGCCGCTCCTCGGCAACCTAACCAACCAAGGGGTGAGAGACCCAGAAGAGAATATACTCGGCTTAGTATGACCTTGTCGCAGATCTTGCCACAACTGCTATCGACCAACTTGGTAACCGTCCGAGAAGCTCCGAAGGTGGTAAACACAACCTCTCCGAAGTACAATCCCAACGCCCGCTGTGCTTATCTCTCTGATAGCCCGGGGCATTCTACTGATGATTGCTGGGCCATGAGGAATAAGGTCCAGGACCTTATCGATGCCAAGGAAATACAGTTTGAGGCGCCCGAAAGGCCCAACATTGTGACTGCTCCTATGCCCCAGCATGGAGTAAATGCTATGAAGGAAGATCTATATGTAGGCTCTGTGGATGAGATTGTTACTCCTTTATTGACTGTCAAGAGGAACCTGTTGCTAGCCGGTTTATTTCCGGGTTGTAGCAAGGGTTGCCTTCTATGTGCTGTTTCACCTACTGGTTGTCCGTTGCTGAAGTCAGGCGTCCAAAACCTGATGGATAGCAAAGAGATCTTGTTCAAGAAGACCGCTGTTCCTATTGTTCCTACTGAAGAGGTATCCGTTGTCACCATTTTCAACAATCCTACCAAGGCTCCCCCGAGGAAGCCAGTCAAAATCATGTCTGTTGCACCTATCATCATTACTGTTCCGGGACCCCTCCCCTATAAATCTGACAAGGCTGTCCCATGGCACTATGGGGTAGATGTGTATGTGCTTGGAGTGAAGCAGGAGTTCAACACTAGTACCAGCATCAGTAACATCACCGGTCCCGCTAAAGTTACTCGCAGTGGCAGGCTCTTCTCGCCTGACATTGCGCCACCAGTCATCCGAAGACCTCTTATCATCATGCCTACAAGTGCGCCTGTTTCCCCTCCTGATCAAGTTTCTACCCCTACTGCCGAGTCATCTGACACTCGGGGCAAAGGGATTGCTGATGTGCCTGCCCAGATGGAGGCACCGAAGACTGTTAATGTTGAAGCTTCACAGCAAGAGATGGAAGAAATCCTTAAGATTATCAAGAAGAGTGATTTCAACGTCGTTGAATAGCTGGGGCATACCCCCTCTAAGATCTCTATGCTATCACTGTTGTTGTGCTCAGAGGCCCATGCCAAGGCCCTGATTTCCTTCCTAAAGACGGCTCATGTGCCACAAGAAACATCTGCCGATCAATTTACGGATTGTGTGGCCAACTTGACCGCTAACAATGGGCTGGGTTTCTCTGATGCTGATCTGACCGCTAAGGGAAAGAACCATAATGATGCCCTGCATGTCTCCATTGAATGCAGGGGCACTACTCTTGCACACGTGTTGGTAGACACCAGTTCTTCACTAAACGTACTGCCCAAGAAGGCCTTAGACAGGTTGGATTATGAGGGTTTGGAGTTGAAGCCTAGTAACATCGTTGTCCGAGCCTTTGACGGGTCGAAGAGGATGGTACATGGTGAAGTGGACATTCCAATCCGGGTTGGTTCTCAAGTCTTTGACTCAATGTTCTATGTGATGGACATTCGTCCATCCTATTCTTGTTTGCTGGGTCGTCCTTGGATCCACAAGGCTGGGGCTGTGACCTCCACTCTACACCAAAAGCTTAAATACCCTGTCAGAGGGAAAATTGTTACAGTACAGGGGGTGGAAGAATACATGGTTAGTCATCTTAACTCGTTCCGGTATATAGAGATGGACGGGGAGTTCATTGAAACCCCCTTTCAACATTTTGAAGAAGTGCCTCCAACATTGGCATCAGCTGAGACAGTGATTGAAGAAGACTCTCCTTTGAAGATGGCTTCCTTGAAGGACGCCTGGGCTATGATTGAAAAAGGTGAATGTGCCAACTGGGGCAGACTTCCTGATTTTACACCAAAGACTGACAAGTTTGGGCTGGGTTTCACTGCAGAAGCTCAAAGGGCTGTACGTAAAGTAAGGATTGGAAGACCTCCCGTGTTCATCACCAACCCGGGAGTGAATGCCATTGAAGGCGATACGGAGGAATCTGAGTTTGATAGCTGGATCTACCCGACGACCGACGGTGGACTGAACAATTGGACTGCAAAAGACTACATACCTGTTACTTTTGTTACTCAGTAATGAATTCCTTTGTTTTTTAAATTTGTAACGAACAATAATGTGAAACTTTATGGCCCGGTGTCCTACCCGGGGCACCGTTGGTTTCATTTGTGAGGGCCTATTACTTGTCATTTCCATATATCATGAATAAAAACATTGGACGTTTTTCGCATTTCAAATCTTGCGCTCCCTTTCTTTCTTTCTTTCTTTATATATTGCAAAACAGCTATATTTACACACACTCACCTATACAGGTTTCAATCCACTCTGGATCTCACTGGTAACGACTCTGCTACTGCCAGTTATGACTTCGAAAATCCGATCAACTTAGCCAAAGACGAAGATGAAGATGATTGTGAAGTGCCTGGCGAGCTTGCAAGACTGTTACTCCAGGAAGAGAGGGCCATTCAACCACATGAAGAGCCAGTGGAAACGGTAAATCTGGGTACTGAGACAGATAGAAAGGAAGTTAAGATTGGTGCCAATCTAGAGCTCAGCGGGAAACAACGGTTGATTCAGATGTTGCATGATTATGTGGAAATCTTTGCCTGGTCTTACGAAGACATGCCTGGGTTGGATACCGACATTGTGGTTCATCACCTGCCTACCAAGAAAGACTGCCCTCCGGTTAAACAGAAGGTCCGCCGTATGCGCCCAGAGATGTACGAGAAAATCAAAGCTGAAGTTATGAAACAATTTGATGTCGGGTTTCTAGCAGTGACTTCTTACCCTCAGTGGGTTGCCAACGTGGTTTCGGTGCTGAAGAAAGATGGCAAGGTCCGAATGTGTGTTGATTACAGGGATTTGAACAGGGCGAGCCCCAAGGATGATTTCCCTCTACCTCACATCGACGTTCTGGTTGACAATACTGCTCAGCACAAGGTATTCTCCTTCATGGACGGCTTTTCAGGTTATAATCAGATCAAGATGGCTCCTGAAGACATGGAGAAGACTACCTTTGTTACTCAGTGGGGCACCTTCTGCTACAAGGTCATGCCTTTTGGGTTGAAAAATGCTGGGGCAACCTACCAACGTGCCATGGTTGCTTTATTTCATGACATGATCCACCATGAGATTGAAGTATACGTCGATGATATGATTGCAAGGTCCCAAACTGAGGAGGAACACCTTGACCATCTACATAAGCTGTTTGACCGGTTGAAGTTGTACAAGCTGAGGTTGAACCCAAACAAGTGCACATTTGGGGTAAGATCTGGAAAGTTGCTAGGCTTCGTCGTGAGCGACAAAGGTATTCAAGTGGACCCTGCCAAGGTTAAAGCCATACAAGAGATGCCAGTTCCGAAGACAGAGAAAGAAGTCAGAGGCTTTCTACGACGTCTGAATTACATTGCCCGATTCATCTCGCATCTAACTGCTACATGTGAACCAATCTTCAAGCTGCTGAAGAAAGATCAAGTAGTACGTTGGAATGATGAATGTCAGGCCGCTTTCGACAGAATCAAAGAGTATCTCCAAGAACCACCCATTCTTATGCCACCAGTTGAAGGGAGACCTCTAATACTATACTTGACAGTACTTGACAACTCAATGGGGTGTGTGCTGGGGCAGCATGACGAGTCTTGCCGAAAAGAGCATGCCATTTATTACCTTAGCAAAAAGTTTACCGACTGTGAGACCCGATACTCACTGCTAGAGAAAACTTGCTGCGCTTTGGTATGGGCTGCTCGCCGGCTGAGACAGTATATGCTGACTCACACTACTCTGTTGATTTCAAAAATGGATCCAATAAAGTACATATTCGAAAAGCCTGCTCTGTCTGGAAGAATAGCAAGATGGCAGATGATCTTGACAGAATACGACATCCAGTACATGACTCAGAAGGCAATCAAGGGAAGTGTATTGGCAGACCATTTGGCACACCAGGCAGTAGACGACTACCAGTCAATGAACTTTGAATTTCCTGACGAGAACATCATGGTAGTGACTGATTGTGAAGTACCTGGACCGGATGAAGGACCTGAAGAAGGATCCCGATGGTCTATGCACTTTGACGGAGCCTCCAACGCTTTGGGTAACGGTATTGGCGCTGTGATCATATCCCCAAAAGGCACTCATACTCCACTCACTACCCGACTATGTTTCAACTGCACCAACAATATGGCAGAGTATGAGGCATGCATCATGGGTCTTCAAGCTGCAATTGACCTAAGGATCAAGTTTCTGAGTGTCTTCGGAGATTCCGCTCTCGTGATCAATCAGATCAAAGGCGAGTGGGATACGAAACACCCAAACCTAATTCCTTACAAAGAGTGTGTGTTGACATTGATCCCCCATTTCACAGAAATAACTTTTGAACACTTCCCAAGAGAGGAGAATCAGTTGGCGGACGCGCTGGCTACGATGTCTTCTATGTTCAGGGTCAAATGGGATAACGAGGCTCCCCGAATCATTATCTGGAAACTGGATGAACCTGCATATTGCTGTGATCTTGAGGCTGAAGAGGTAACTGAAAAACCCTGGTATCATGAGGTGAAGAGATACTTGGAAGCTCAAGAATACCCCGAGGGTGCATCCGTTAACGACAAGAAGTTTCTGAGAAGGTTCGCAGCAAAGTTCTTCCTCAGCAACAATATTCTCTACAAGCGAAATCATGATTCAACCTTACTGCATTGTATGGATAAGACTGAAGCAGAAAAGATCATGGCAAAACTGCATGAAGGTACCTTCGGAACGCATTCCAGTGGACACACCATGGCAAAGAAAATCCTTCGGGCAGGATATTTCTGGTCCACAATGGAAGCTGACTGTTACCAACATTCTTGGACATGTCATAAGTGCCAGATCTATGCTGATAAGGTGCACGTTCCTCCATTCCCTCTGAATGTCTTGACTGTACCTTGGCCTTTTGCAATGTGGGGCATTGATATGATCGGCGAGATTAAACTTACAGCATCCAACGGGCATCGCTTCATCCTGGTAGCGATTGATTACTTTACAAAGTGGGTTGAAGCAGCTTCCTACGCTACGATAACCAAGAATGTCGTGGCACGGTTCATTCGACACAATCTGATCTGTCGCTACGGTGTCCTGGAAAGGATCATTACGGACAATGGTACCAATCTTAACAATAATATGATCACTGAGCTCTGCGAACAATTCAAAATACAGCACCACAACTCTTCTCCCTACCGGCCGAAGATGAACGGGGCTGTCGAAGCAGCAAATAAGAATATCAAAAAGATTGTACAGAAGATGACAGTGACCTATAAAGATTGGCACGAGATGTTACCGTTTTCTCTTCATGGGTATCGTACGTCAGCAAGAACGTCAACCGGCACGACACCCTTTTCCTTGGTCTACGGCATGGAGGTAGTCTTGCCGATTGAAGTCCAGATACCCTCTCTCCGGATAATGAAGGATGCAGGCTTGAGCGAAGATGACTGGATCCAGACTCGACTTGATCAATTAAACCTAATTGACGAAAAGAGACTCACTGCTATTTGTCATGGCCAAACGTATAGAAAACGGATGATCAGGGCATTTAACAAGAAAGTCAGACCACAAGAGTATCAAGTTGGGGACCTGGTAATCAAACGCATCATTCTTCCTCAAAGTGATCCCAGGGGCAAATGGAACCCCACATATGAAGGGCCATTTGTGGTTAAACATGTCTTCTCAGGAGGAGCCATGATTCTAACCACCATGGATGGTGACGACCTTCCTCACCCCGCCAATGCAGACATAGTAAAAAGATACTACGCATAATAAAAGACCCGCTAGGTTGACACACCTAGGGAAAAATAAGGGCTTCCCGGCGAACCAAAAGGGTTCGGGAAAAAATAAGGGATGAAATGAAAAAAAATCTGTACACCCGGCAAGTCGAAAACCTGAAAAGGCGGCTTGGGCAAAAATGGGTATCCCGGTGGACTGAAAACCCGAAAGGGCGGTCCAGGCAAAAGTTAGGGATTAAAGCGTAATACTATGTCTCATTGAATCACCTTGCATCCAGAATCTGGTATCAACCATCAGGTTCAGACGACATCGATCAGTCAGCTTCATCTTCAACTAAGCAGCCAAGTGATGATACGCTTGAAGACATAAAGGCGATAACAGAGTTGGAACCCAGTGGGATTATTCCTTTCACATAGCTGTTTTGTTTTCTTTTTGACAAAATTGTATAAACTCTGTTGTTCGGCGGCGTTCTCTTACTAGGACGCCAGTCTCTTGTACATAAACGCCTATTTACAGGCAAATTCAAAAATCAATACAAATTCACTTTTCAAATAAATTGCCAATTATTTTTCCTTTTTCTATTTTGTTGTGCAAAGAACGTCCAATGTTCAAATTTTGATATATGCATTTGACACTAATTGCTAACTCATAAATATTTGCATGCGGAACAAAGGATTAATTACAGGTGACATTAGAAACAGGGGCAATAATGAGTTGTCTAAGCGATCTAATTGCTTTGTCCACCAGGGTACCAAGATGAGTTCGACTAAAGAATGTAACCCAGATACCTTCACTCCCCGCCAAACAAGACCAGAATCAGCAATACTCTCCCAAGCAGTTGGTCTCCAATCAGCCTTAAAAAGGCACAGTATCTCCAGCAAGTCAGCAACACTCTCCCCAAGCAGAGTTGGTCTACTGTCAGCCTCAAGGAAGTTGGATTATCCTCCAGAAGATCTCAACATTCCCCAACGGAGTATACATACATTCCTAACAAGCATCCCCGACAGTCTTAATATACGATTGTTCCCCGGCGGAATACAGAACATCCAGTGGAGCCATTCCCCAGTCCAATCTGAA
Source organism: Vicia faba (assembly GCA_948472305.1). NCBI lineage: Eukaryota > Viridiplantae > Streptophyta > Magnoliopsida > Fabales > Fabaceae > Vicia > Vicia faba. The sequence continues at coordinate 1,305,348,522 of OX451739.1, forward strand.
AAGTTTCCCCAGGAGAGTTCAATCAATTTCCCCAGTAGATTCTGGAAGCTTATCCCTAGTAGATTCTGGAAGCTTATCGCCTGCAGAGCACAAACGCGTCTCCCCGGCTTTATTCAAAGGTTATTCCCTACCAGGGCTTATAACTGGGTTATCCTCAGCTAAAAGCCATGGAAAGATCGTCCTCGGCGAAGTTCTTCCTATCCCCCAACAGAGTTCATCGAATCTTCCAACATAACACATCAACGGTATCCCTAACGGAGTTATCATCAAACCTCAGCGAAGTATCTCTTCTCCCACAGAGTAATTCCCCGCAGAGTAATCTCCTCAACAAGTTTATTCACCAACAGAATCATCTTCTCTTACCGGTTTACTCTTGTAACCATCATCCCCCGCGGAAACGAAGAACTCTATTCTTCAACATCAGCCCAAGATTCAAGCTCCCGGCATTCGTCAAGGATTTATTTTCCTAGACGAAAATACATTCATAAACATATCGCATTTTGTACATCCTGCTTACATACACAATGCATGCACATACGCATCATATCACACAATCTCATTTATTCTTGAGGACATCATGACATCATGCTTTTCATACATCATGACATTGCATACAACTGATATTTTACCTTTTCAGGAAAAAGGTCAATCCAAAGATAATTACTATCAACTGTCGCAATTCCAGATTCGATACCTGTATCTAGCCAGGGCATGTCTGTGAGCGATCAATTCCAGATTCGATTCCTGTATCCAGCCAGGGCACGTCTGAAGAGTTTGAAGATTCGATTGCTGTATCCAGCCAGGGCATATCTGTTGACGACTAATTCTAGATTCAATTCTTGTATCCAGCCAGGGCACGTCTGAAGAGTTTGAAGATTCGATTCCTGTATCCAGCCAGGGCATATCTGTTGACGACTAATTCCAGATTTGATTCCTGTATCCAGCCAGGGCACGTCTGAAGAGATAGAAGATTCGATTCCTGTATCCAGCCAGGGCATATCTGTTGACGACTAAATCCAGATTCGATTCCTGTATCCAGCCAGGGTACGTCTGAAGAGTTTAAAGATTCGATTCCTGTATCTAGCCAGGGCATATCTGTTGACGACTAATTCCGGACTCGATTCCTGTATCCAGCCAGGGAACGTCTGAAGAGTTTGAAGATTCGATTCCTGTATCCAGCCAGGGCATATCTGTTGACGACTATTCTGGACTCGATTCCTGTATCCAGCCAGGGCACGTCTGAAGAGTTTGAAGATTCGATTCCTGTATCCAGCCAGGGCATATCTGTTGATGACTAATTCCGGACTCGATTCCTGTATCCAGCCAGGGCACGTCTGAAGAGTTTGAAGATTCGATTCCTGTATCCAGCCAGGGCATATCTGTTGACGACTATTCCGGACTCGATTCCTGTATCCAGCCAGGGCACGTCTGAAGAGTTTGAAGATTCGATTCCTGTATCCAGCCAGGGCATGTCTGTTGACGACTAATTCCGGACTCGATTCCTGTATCCAGCCAGGGCACGTCTGAAGAGTTTGAAGATTCGATACCTGTATCCAGCCAGGGCACATCTACATAAAGAGTTTTGAAGATCAACCTCTGTAACAGGCCAGGTAATTATCTTTCTTTCTCAGGTACGCAAGTTCTCGCTAAGGAATCTCTTACGCGATCGACACCTAGATGGCATCTATAAGCCCGTCTCCACAACTATCCATCACAGTCTCCAAATGGCATCCATAAGCCCATTCCCGACAAGATTCTGCCACAGCTCCAGATGGCATCTGTAAGCCTATCCTCCTATCCATCTCTCTAAATGGCATCAATAAGCCCATTCCCGCCATCACACTGCTGATACTCTACTATGTGAGTGCAAATTTCTGGGCACTCTAGTGTTCAATCATCTTCCACCTTCGGATTACGAAAGGCACGCCAACCAATCTACATCCTCAGGTATAAGAAGATTGAACAGGGGCAACTGTTGTACCCCAAAATTTGCCCTCCCATATTCTTCAAGATTTGGCAAGATCAAGCTTCAAAATCTCTCAAGGGTTGCACAGTCCAATTGCCTCCTAACACAGTCAAAATTAGGGTTTTGGTTCTTGCAAAGAAATTGAGGTTTTCAAGGGTCCAATCAAGTACCATATTCCTATATACATTGTCAAGCATCCATATGTCAAGGTTCAAGACTCACAACATCAAATTGCACAGTCAAAAGCCCTAATTGCTCCACAGTCAACTGTAGGGGTAAAATGGTCATTTGACAGTCAAAAGTCAAAATTTTTGGTCAACATCTTATTTTGAAGCCACAATCATCATTTGATCAATTCTTGATCATGTTTCCACAAGCATGGCTCAAAAAGTCTCAAGATGCAAAAGTTTCTATTTTTGGACAGTTGAAAAGTCAACTGCAAATTGACCAAGGCATAACTTCTTCATGGTTTATCAGAAAAATCCCATCCAAATCTCATTTTGAAGGGGATGAAATTTCCTACAACTCATCTTCACACTCCAAGTCCAAGAAATGCTCTCACAAAAAGTTATCAATTTCAACATTATAGGTCATTTTCAAAAGTCAACAAAAAGGCACTTTAAGTCAAAGACCATAACTTGAGATTGGTAAATCAAAATGACATGGGACCAAAGGCATTGGTTAGAGGACTTCAAGACCTTTCCAAAATGTCCAAGAACATGTGCATAGCTTCAAAATTGAGCAAGATATGCATTGGAGAAATTGGGAAATTTTTGGGAACTTTCAAAAGTCAACTTTGCCTAAAACACTTCATTTTTGCTAATGGGCCTCAAATTCTTTCTTGAATCTTTACCCAAAGCCTATGCACGACCCATTGAACTTAAAATGATTTATTTTCCTATTTTTAATTAATTAATTGAATTTTTATTATTATTAATTCATTTAATTGATTTTAATTATAGGAAAATTAAAAAGATATGTTTTTGGATCTTTTGGTGAAGCAAATCAGATCAGGGCAAGCTGGCAAACTCGTTTCTCAATCAAAAAGGGAAGATCATCCATATTTGGCAAGGTTTTCATTGAAAAATATTGGAAATTACATGATTGAAAATCAAAGATTGAAAACTTAAATTCATGGACTTTTGGGCCAAGGTTTTAACCTAATTCTGTTCCAATACAAAGGCAGAAGCTAACCCTATTCTTGGATACACGTGAAAGCTGCTAAAACTCCATAACTAATTTGCAAAAAATTCAAGAAAAACTTGAAAACTGAAGTCAATATTGCAGGTGAATTCAAGGCCTAAAATTGTTTCCAATACATTGCTGACATTGCCAGGAAGCCATTGCAATCAAGAACGAAGCTTAACACGCAAAGAACCAGAGAATACAAGTGACACGGTTTGCTTTATTTTCCAGATTTGCATATCACGATTCATGTGTTTTTGACCATTTTTTGGATTGATTTATGTTAATAGATACCTTCTGAAGCTGTTGGTACAAACCAATTTGGTTATAGCCCTCTGAATCAAAATCCACCATGGATAAAATCTAGGGTTCCGAAGCCATCAAATTAGGGCTTTACTCCTAAGGAAAAATTAGACCTCCAAACCTGTATGGACAAATTCTTCAGGCCAAGACGAAATCATTGACACTATCGCGCTCAATTTATATAACCCGTGTGCTTAATCGCTATTTTTGGCACTTTCAGTTTGTGGGGGTTTAAAACCCCCGCTATTTACTTGCTTTTTGTTTCAGGAAACGAAGAAGATGACATGCGTGGCAGTGCCTGGTTGGTGAATTCAAATCTGCGCGCGTTTTCTAGCCTGATTATTGCTTTTCATATAATATTTTTATTGGTCATTATGTTTACAAACGCGTTTGAATGGCGTAGTGGTTGGGGACGTTGCTGGCAAACACTGGGACCTGGGCTCGATTCCCAGGTCCCCCATATAATTGTTGATATTTTTTCTCAAACGTTCACGTGCAACATTCGTTCAATGGTCCATCATGCCCCCTCACGCCTAAGCCTGCCAAGTGGCTTCAAGGTCCAATCCAATGGCCACAGAATGAAGTCCATGGTGTACCCTAGTCAAACAGCATGCGCGTGACGCCAGAAAGTCAAACGTGACTTTGTCCAATGGGCCAGAATTTCTCAAAGTTCACCTCTACATGGGCCATCTAACCCCCTTGGTTTGCATAATTTTATTTCTTTTCTTTCAATTCTTTTAATTGTTTTAATTATTTTTTACCACAAATTAATTTTCCATAATAAAAATCAGAAAAATCAAATTGTAAATATATTTTTAATTATTTATTAATTTCACCATTAACCTATTTTTATAAATAAATGCTAATAACTAACTTAGTTTAATTTAGGTTTTAATTTTAATCCCTTTTCTTAAATAAATAAAAATTGCATAGAATTAGGTTTTGACATTTTTAATCATATTTTATTAATCACCATTATTACTATTTAATTATTATTTTTGTAAACAACATGAAAATTAATTACTTAGCTTAAATTAGGTTAACTTTAACATTTTCTTAATAATTAAAATAAACTTAGAATTAGGGTTCTCTTTTGATTTTAATTTCTTTATTTTCATTAAATACAAAAAACATAAAAAACGTCTTTCTTGTAAATAATTAATTAAATAATTAGTATTAATTTTGATTTAATTTCAAGCAAAGGACAAAAACTCTTAATTTCTCAAAAGGGTCCAAAACCCTCGGACGTCTTGATTTTAATTTATTCGCGCGTTATTCTTATTTGATTATTATGTAACTGTTCAAGGATGTAATAGTAATTAGGTTTATTGTTTTTACTTTTCGCATCTTTATCAAAAAACGGGTCTTTGTATTTTGGCGATGTATAGACCCGCGCCTTGTAATAGCGTAGCTTTTATCTTTCCGTCTTTTAATTTTCCGCACTCCTAACTGCTAAATTGCATGAAAGAATGTATGGTAATTAAAAACAACTCGTAGCTCACAATGCCATGATCAAAGATAAATGTTAACATGAAAACAACACATAAAGTACACACCACTTCTAGGGTACGCTTCACTCGTTGCCTCGAAACGTGGTCATCAAGTATATGGTGTTTTAGCGGTCGCCCTTATGTCTAAAGATCTGGTTGCCTCGAAATAGTTGCCTCGGATTAAAAAGGATCTAGGACATTAGGGTTACTTCTAAAGTGTCCTACTATTGCTTCGGTGACCACACTGTCCCTACAATCGAATTGACCCGAACACCTCCAACGGTGGTTCTACCTACCTCTCAATGGTGGGATGGCACTACCTTAAGGACTCTTACACAGCCTAATTCCTTAGGGTAGGTAGATGACTCATGGGTACTTGCTCTCTTCAAAAACAAATCAAAAATCGTTTCACACTGACACTTTCAAAAGCTTTCAAAACGAATTTTTCAAACACTCTTGAGGACAGATACAAGAGTCATTCAGAAATCTTTCAATGAAACTTTTTCAAACCCACTCACATTTGAAAAGCAAACACTTTGAAAACATAAGAGAAAGTACCTAAGAACCCATGGATAACCATGGATAGAAAGGGTGCTAACACCTTCCCTTTCTATAAATCTACCTCCCGAACCGAGAAACATTCTCATAAGGAATTTTGCTGTGCTTTTGTCCTTTCCATGTTGGAGAAAATAAAAGACGGTGGCGACTCTTGCTTCCGCGACATTTCGCGAACCAGCTTTAAACAGTCAGTTCTATTTCCACCGATCACACCTCTTTATGTTGCTATGCCTTTTTCCTCAGTTGCCTTGTATGATGAATATGGTTGCTTACTGATGTTGGTTATTTGGTATGCTATTGAATATGTTGTGCCCCTGTGTGTTAACCCAGTGATGACAATGTTCTGAGGGTTCGAATGTTTTTGAGTTGTTTTTTGAAAGCTTGCCCAATGATAAAATTTTTCTGAGGGCCCGTGTTGGTTGCCTTGAAATGCCTAGAAAACAGGTTATGGGCGTGAGGGCCTTGAGGCTTGATGCAGGTCTGGATTTGGTTTGATATTATGTGAGTTTGTTTGGGTGTTTGGAAATACTTTAGCAGGTGAAGGCTTTGAAGCTTGTATGGTTTGTATTTACTGGTTTAGGCTTGACAGTTCAGGCAGGTAAGGCTTGGACAGGTTGAGCTTTGGTTCAAGGTTTGACACAGTTTGGCATGGCTTTTTTTGAATGCAGGTTTACTGGTTTGACAATTTAATCTTTGGCTTGAAGCCTGATGCTTTAGGTTTGACAGGTTATCTCTTGTTAAGCTCGGGCTTCAGGCTTATGTTATGTTTATGCAGGATGTTTGAGGGTTTTGAGCACACAGGTTTAGAGCTGGATACCAGTTTTTGGTTACAGGCCTTGGCTTGGTGTTTAAAAAGTTTTTGACAGAGTTTGTGGTATTATGTTTTGGTAATATCTCTGCCCCTCCCTTACTGTGTTGATACCAGTTTGTTTTATATATTTTTTGTCCTTTCAAGCCTAAACCTGTAAGCCTATCTTCTCTTTCTCTCTTCTCTCCAGATTTTAAGCATTTTAATATTGCTTAGATTTGTCCTTAAATTCTGAAAAGGTAGCTGGCTTTTTGGAAAGTGATGACTTGACATGTTGCTTGCAATATCTGTTTTACCCTGCATACTTCATCTCTTCTTCCAGATTTTATGCTTCTTTGACAGCCCTTTTTGATAGCCTTTTGTACTTTGATATCTTGATATCCTTGGACAGCTTTGGACAGTTAGTTGCTTTGACAACTTTTGACTTGGTTTATGCCATTCAGTTTGGTTTGCCTTTGGATTTTGGTTTAGAACTTTTGGAATTATGCAGCTTTTGACAAACTTGAACCATGAACTATGCAATTTTGTTTGACCCCTTTTGAATTTGTGCATTTTACAACTTTGTGCATTTCATGTTTAGCAAGCATTTTTCATCCCTCTTTGTGAACCGGGAGAAATCTCGTGATTTACAGAGAGGGCGAACTGATTTCGGCCAGTTGCTTTTAATGATGAATCTTATTTTTATCTGTCTGCTTTTAATTATTTATCTGCTTTGACTTTTCTTTCTTTTCTTTGTTTTGCAGATAAAATCAAATGAGCAGAGGGAGCATTTGGATAGAAGATGAAGACTTAGAAATTTTCTTAGGATAGTTTTATTTCCATTTCAATTATTTGTAATAATATTATTAAATAACTGTAAATAAATTTAACAGTATTTAAATAATATCTGTAACAAACAATTCAAAGTGAATAAACATCCTTTTTATCAGTTAATTCTTCTTTCAACTCAATGTTCATTTAATTATTTTGAATTTCTTAAATTAAAATAACCGGAAGTATCCAATTATTCCGACTTAGAAAAATAATTAATAAACATTGTGGCCTTGTCATTGAATCAATAATAAACCTGGCACTTCAAATATCCAATGCACAGTTAATCAAACCAATATCCAGATATTTATCTTTTAACTGATCAAATCTAACACTGTAGATTCTCAATTTAAGTACCTCAGCTTTCATCTCATCTCCAATCAAATGCCTTAGCCTTTACTGATTAAACAACAACCTACAAGTTCTTGATTCAAATGCCTCAATCTACATCTCAGAGTAAACTGAAAAGAACTGTAAAATTAATTCTTTCTGCACGCACAAACCCTAGCTCTTGATTAAATGTCAAAGAAACGTCCGCCTGATCAAAACCTGAGCCAACTCAACCAAACTCTAGCAATCTGCCTGAACTGCTTAAAATCAAAGAAAACCCTGATTTTGATAGACTGATAAGAAAAGTCTGTTTGACTGATTCTTACGCCAATCTGAAAAATCAGGAAAAGCCCGAGGCTGTGATTTCTTGTGGAAAAATACGAGGGCAAATTTTGGGGTACAATAGGGACTACATTCAGAAAGGAATTCTTTCCTTAAAATTTATTGACACAGACCATCAATGGGCTGATGTATTTACAAAACCCTTTCTGAAGATAGATTCAACTTCATTCTGAAACACCTCAGCATGAAGTTATGCCCAGAATAAAATGTTTTATTTATATCTTAACCCTCAGAACTTTATTATTTTCTGTGAACAACTGATCAACCTGTCTTCAGAGTTTAGAAGTACAGATTGCTTCAGAATCTATCCATGAAGATCTGAACGTTTCATTTCAAGGATAGAGGCGTGCAATTCACATCATCAAACACTTGTCATCCTCTCACCAGCTACCTTCTGAGGCTGAACACGCGTTCAATTTCTGAGGGGTGCAAGGCGCTGATTGGATGCATTGAGATACTTGTCAGTGGTAACCGTTCAGTATCTTTCTAAATCCCCTAATTTTAGGTGTCATTAATGCATATAATCATTACTAGTTATTTCTTGCTTACTGTTTACATTTTCAAGAAACCTATTTAATCTCAAAATTACTATTTCATTCATTCACTTTTACTCTCCTCAATATTTTCTCTTGTTTCAAGTTCTTGCTTTCAAAAACCCTTTTCATCTTCCTCAAAAACCCGTGTGAACAATGGCATCATCATCAAGTCTGAAGAATCTCAGTGCTCCTGATTCTTCATCAACGGAACAATATGAAGAACCCTTTAGAATGCTTCTCACTCCTGTTGACAACCTGGAAGTTCTCTCTGAACTGATTATTGATTTTGAGAGCTTGCAATAAAATGGTTTCAACCTCTATGAAGACGTTACTGCACAGGGATGGAACATGTATTTTGACCGTCTGTTGGGTCCAACGTTTTCCATTCTCATCAAAGAATTCTGAATACATGCTTCCTCATCCAATCACCAGGTTACTTATTATGTTATAGGAAAGAAAATTGTGATAACATAAGATCTTATTGGGAAGCTTCTTGGATACAATGGTGGTGGATTCAGATGCACTGATATGGCTGAGAGATGCTCTGACCTAAGATCAATTGCAAAGGAAATCTTCACTTCTGGACAGCCCTCCAGTAAAATCAGAGATTTGAAGGATCATCACAGAATCTGGGCCAGAATCATTCTGGGGTGTATCAACCACAGGAAGCCTACAAGCTCTCCTGATTACATCAATATTGATCAGCAATTTCTGATTTATTTCATTGATAATAAGACAAAGGTAAATCTTCCACACTTGCTCTTCAACCATCTCAGAACAAGTGTGAAAGAAACCAGAGAAGACAAAAGGACTAAGAGGGATTGGATTCCATTAGGAAGGCTGATATCAGATATTCTAACAGAAAACATGCTGATAGAACATCTGACAGAGGCTCAGGAAATAAGCACCTTGGAAGCAACTGCTGGGAAGCCTTTGAACGCCAAGAATCTGAAGAAAATGAAGATCATTGAGAATATCAAGAAGGAACCAACTGTTACTTCTCATGAGACCATTAATTTAAGGAGGATACCTCTGAAGGATTTTCCTTTATTTTCTGAGATAGACTCCAAACCAAAAATCATTATCAGATACCTTGACGCTTGCAAGGCTGATGGGACTGCTCCAGAAATCAACATTCAGGATCTGCACAAGGCTGCTCCAGAGGTTGCGTTAAAGAAATCAAAGAAGAGGAAAGCAGCAGGAGAAGGATCCTCTCAGAGGACACCTAAAGCTGCCAAAAAGAAAGGTAATCCATCTTTTGTTTCTGTTATAGAATCAATAACTGTTTCAACATCTGAATCCATGCCTTCCCAAACTATAGAAAATCCATCACCCCAAACCTTTGAAGATTTTGACATAGAGTTTGGTCCATCTGTAACTCTAGGAATTTTTTTGAATGAACCTCACTCCCCACTCAAAATCCAAACCCAGAACATCATCAACCAGAACTTTCCAAAGTTCTGTTTGATATTGAACTGTTTGATCAAGATTTTTCCTCTCCCATACCAGAAAATCCGAACACTCAACAACCACCAGAAATTCCACAACCACACTCTCCATAACCAGAAATTTCTCAACCAGAAATTCCACAACCAGAAAATCCTCAATCACATTATCCTCAACCAGAAGATCTGAACCCCAACTCACCACAACCAGAAACTCAACCTTCTGAAAACCCATCTTCTGATATTCCTTAACCAGAAACCCAACACGCTGCCGCAAACCAATCTGAAGACTCTCCTTCAGATTCTGATACCACAATCCCAATCCCTAGAATAACAGAACCTCTTGCGGTTCGCATGCCTCTCACTATTCATGATATTCCAGAAATCCCTTCACCCCTTGAATCTACACCACCAAACACCCCTACCAGACCAATTATTATTCCTGACTCTCCCACTCCATCACCCATTAACCATCCAGTTGACAACTTCAGACTTGTCATTGATCCACTAGTGCTGGAAAGACTAGCTTCCACCTCACACAAAACTGCCATTCCCAAACCTAAACCAACTGCAACCACATCAGATATTGGTACAAGTTTGTTGATTTTTGAAACAGGAATGCAGGAATGGATCAATTCTTTAAAGCATGCAAGTCAAGAGATTTCTAATCCTGCTGATTCTGATTATATGTGGGAAAGATTCAGAAATTGGCTCAACTCTGAAGCTGAAGGAATTGGGTTATGAAAATGCTCAATAGAACTTCAGTGATCAGCTGAAGGCTTTCCAAGATCAAGTTCTGAGCCAACTGTTCAGGAAAGATATCCTCTCGCTGGATAATGCTCCCTGGAAAGAGCATCATCCTTCAGAAGTAGCTGAACCAGAATCAGAAAGTCTCTCTCTGACTACTGCTCCAAAAGATATGATTGTAGCAGAAGAAATGGTTCACTCAGAAGAGGCTGCAGAATGTTCTGAGCAACATCCAACCCCTGAAGAGACACCAGCTTCCTCCTTAGTCATGCAAACTCTGGAAGAGTTGAAGAAAGAGAATGCTTTAATCCATGCAAGACTGGATAAGCAAGAGGATACGAACAAAGAGATCAAAGGTATTCTGGGTAAACAAGAAGACACTACAAAGGAAATCAAAAGCATTCTGGGCAAGCAAGAAGAGTCAAATACTCAAATCAAGAACTTGTTGGAAGCGATGCTCACACGTCTTCCCCCTCCTTCTTAGATTTTCTTTTAAAATTGTTTATATGTAACTTTTATCTTTACCTCTTTGTTTCTGGAACTTGTCATTGCATTATGTTTTAAATATAATTCATCTCTTTTGGCTCTGATTATATTGCCTTTTTGATACCTGACAAAAAGGGGGAGAAAGTAAGATATTTTCAATAATGGTATACCGAGACAAAAGTCTCAAACATTCTGAATTATTTAACCTCTTCTCTCTGAAAAGTTTGAATAGGAACAAATTCTTATAGGAGATGCAGCAAAAGCTCTGATAAGAAGGAACTTCAGGGAAGTAATCAACTCAGGGAGAGTTTCTCTTAAACCTTTTGTTCTTTACTTTTCATTGAAAATTCTAGTTTTTGCCATCATCAAAAAAGGGGAGATTGTTAGAATATAGTTTGATTATACAACCCTTAGTTAGAGTTTTGATGATAACAAATACAAAGAACAAATATGCACCCTAAAATTATGTTATTATGTATACAGAAGTTCTGACCAAAGCATCATCAGAAGTTAAGCTATAGAAGCTACACACTGAGGTAATCAGAATTTACGCTGAAGATTGATGATCAGAACCTGTGCTTAAGTGAAGTAAACTCTGATTCTAAACAAAAGCATTATAATCTAAGTCATCAATGTTCTGAAGCATTAGCAGAAGGCAAGGATGTAAGATTCTGAAGCGTTACTATTCAATCAAGACAACATCAATTACAACGGCTTCATTCAGACAGGATCTTCTCCAAATGGAAACTGAGTTAATGACATTTATCACGCTTAATGATCAACAGGAATCCATTGCCTATATAAACAAGCTAGGTGATCAAATCGTTCAATATTTTCCAATAATACAGTACGAGAATTCAAAAAATGCTGCAAGCTTACTCATCTCTATTCCACACTCTAAATTTGTGTAAAATATCACAATTGTGATAACTGTTTTTGTAACGAAAAACAACTATACACAATACTCTTGTTTATTTGATTAAAACCGTTTTCCTTGAGATTAACCGGATTGTGGTTGTACTCAAGAAGACTTTGACAATTGTCAAAGTAGTGATTGTAATCCGTTTTTGAATTAGTGGATTAAGTCCTCGTTGGAGAGAGGCGAAATCACCTTGACGGGTGGACTGAAGTAGTTTGAGATCAAACGAACCAGGATAAAAATACTGTGTCATTGTGCATTTGATTTCAAGTTTTCAATTCAACCCCCCTTCTTGTGTTTTTCACTTCTTCAAAGATCTCCTCAAAGTTGGTGGTGGAATTTATCAAGAAGATTCATAGGTTCATGTGTTTATTTCCATGCCTTATTCAACAAAGCTTCATTGATACTTAATCTCCATATTTGAGTGTGATCCAAGACAACACCATTTCAAGAACTCTTATGATTCATCATGCTTATTTTTTCCAAGAAAGTTCAAAAAGATTCAAGGTTGACTCAACAAGTTTGACCTAATTGAGAAAATACTAGATTCAATGATCACAAGTGTATAACTCTATCAATTTTCAACATTTTAGTTGGTTCTTTTTGCTATGGATTCTTATCATCATCTACAACAACCTCACTTCACATGACAAGATCCAATTGTGCAAGAAAAATCATCAAAATTTGAAAGGGGTTTCAAGTCACGTTGACACTCTCTGAGCTATGGTTTGTTGACTTCTAAGGACCATATCTTGCTCTTTGTTTGAGATTTTTTATTGGTTCAAAAGCCATGATTCTCTTTAAAGGGTCCTTAACAAGCTCTCTTCGGAGATCTAAGGCTAATTTTGAATGGAAGATCACTAATGATTGAGAAAGATTACAAGTCTCTTTGAAAGCCTTTGAATTTTAGGGTTTGACTTCAAATGATCATAACTTGGTCAATTTTTATCTTCTTGAGCCCATTCTTTTTCCATAGTAATCTTTGGGGTGTCTACTACAACTTTGTTTTTATGTGAAAAACTTGAGAATGCTTGGAAAGTGGTTGAAGAATTGAAAACATTATAGGTTTCTTGTGATTTTCCCCAAATTTTTTCATCATCTTCCAATGACTATAACTCTTTCAATTTTTATGATTTTTGAGTGATCTCAATTCCACACTTCAATTCAAGAGGTCTACTTCATGTCATCGTCAGAAATCAAGATCAAATTTTGAGTAGAAAGTCATTTAATTTTGAAGAACATTATAGGTCATTTTGAAGTTTAAAACTTAGAATTTTTCTAAGTACAAAACATCCGTGTGTTTTTCACAAATTCAATTAGATATAAATTTTTACTCAAGCATCCAAATTATTTCTTTCTTGGCACATTGTAAATATTGTAACCTTTTCTTTGAAATGCTTCAAGAACCATCCCATAAAGGTCCCTGAGTAGTGAGCTATGCATTATTGAAGTTGACTCCATGAAATCTGTTTTTGCTTCAAGTCAGAATTTTTACCGTGAGTAAACTTGGATTACAGGTCAAACTACTCAAGGTTTAGTTGCTAAACATATTCAATTAATTGTCCAGATGCGTTTTGACAATAATTGCAATTAATATGAGGTCATTTTGAGGCATTTCAAGTCACACGTTTAGCATGATCACAACTGGCTTGGTTTGCACGATTTTCCCATAATTCCTCTCGTTTCTCATCATCATTCACTTCCCTATAAATAGAGGATGATATCCCACTAATTTGACAAGCTTTAGAGAGCCAAAGAACCTCTATTGAACTTCCTCCATAACTCATAATTCTACAACTTCGAATTCAATTCTAAATCATCTTTTGACCCAATTTATTTGCTGATTCTTCATCCTTGAACTTCACTGAAGCTAACTGAAGAAGAACCAAGCCTTGAGGCGCCCTGAATCGTGATAGCCAAGTCAAATTTAAAAGCTATGAATTTGAATTTCAACAGATAGATTCCTCCATTAATTCTCTCCAAACTTGTTGCTACAATGTAGCTTTCATCACTCTGATACTGATCGCATCATTAGTTTTTAACTGGAAGTGAGTTTTACTCATGAATTTTCAAATCCCTTTCCAAATTTTTTCTTATGGTTTTCTTCAAATCGACTGAGCTACAAGTTAAATAATTTTTTTTGCGAGGGTACAATTCTCTTCATCTTGATGAGACGAATCGAATGACACCTGTCTGCACCTCTAATTTTTCCGTTTGAGGGACCTATAAATTGCGTGTTTTGGGTAAATTTGTCAATGATTAGAAGGTTGAAGACGATGACATGGACGTCTTCAACCAATCAGAGCCCCACGTGTGACTTGTTTTATATATTTTTAAAATAAAGGATCCTGTGTGTTATTCAGTAATGACCATATCATGTACAGCATGCTAGATCCGTTGGATCTAATTACTAACGCGTTTTGACATTGATCCGATGGTCCATATTTTCTTGGCTTTATTTTATTTTCTGATTTTTATATTTCAATTGTTTTAAACTTAAACAAATCATAAAAAATTCATTTCAACTTCAAAAATTCTCAAAAATACTTTTGATTTTTCTCTTTCTGGTTCATATTTTTTCACAATTTTATTTTATGATTCAGTTTTCTTTATGATTTTTCACATTATTTGAATTGTTTAAATTGTTTAAAAATACTTTTCTTGATTCTTAAATTCTGGAAAAAATATGGAAGGATCCAATGACCTCTTGACAAATATTGGTGACCTCATTTTATTTTTATTTCCGATTTTACTAATTTTTTTTACTAATTTTTGTTTATTTTACTTATTTCTTTAAATTTTAAAAATAGTTTCTGACATTAAAAAATTCTAAAAAATTTGGTCAACACTTGTTGACTCATGTTTGACCTTTGATATTTTTTTTAGGATTTTTATTTGGTATTTTAATACATTTTGTGTATTTTGCCAATTATTTCCCTTTTATTAATAATTTAAATATTGATTTATTGAATATTATTTTATTATTTTTGTTTGGTCTTGATTTGGATGTTATTTTGGGACAAGTTCTTCAATGCCATTGAGTCTTGGGTGTTGATAGGTTGAAAAACCAAATCTACCAAAATGGATGAATGATGTTGATGATATTTGAAACCCTAATTTCATCTGATACATCCCTTCCCTCTTCATGTTATCCCTTTCTTACTTGTGTTACATGTTGTTGGAGAGTAATCTACATATTATTTCTCTAACATGTGGTACATATATTGCTATTGACTGACCTTAAAATATGTGTGACTTCTACATAAGTCCACTTACGATTGATTAACATAACGCTAAATTTGTCCTGATTCGAGAAATGATCATTCGTGGCCCAAACATATGTTTGCAATCCAAAGTATGTTAATTTAAAACCTTTGATCCAATAACCTTGAGGTTCATTGTTATGAGGCTTTGATCTTATCAATCCTCTAATGAAATTTCATGAATTTTAGTCTAAGTAGATCATTTAAACATCAATGGTCATCCATGCTTACCTTGAGTACTTGAAATGAATGATATACTTGACAAAGCAAATGAAACTCGTTGTTGAGAAGCTTTAATTTTATCAATCTTCTAATAAGTTTTCAAATGCAAGTTTTAAGATGGTCATTGAATTAACCTCTAACTTCTAATTCACTAACAATTAACTTTACTTGTGCATTTAATTTATACCCTTTATTTTATGTCCTTACTTTTAGGCACCATTTACTTTAGCATTTACATTTCATGCTATTTTCATCTTTTCTCATTTGAGAATTTATCTTTATGTCATTTTATCTTTGCTCATTTGAGTATTTATCTTTATGTCATTTTATCTTTGCTCATTTGAGCTTTTATTTTATTTTTGGAGACACTTAATAATCAACTTTAACAATTAAAAAAATTTAAAGTCACTTGGACTATCTAGTTACTACCCTTGGCATAATGGAGTTATGGACCTCTTGGACTTAGGATTAGAAGCCCTGATTACCCTTGGGACCTTGTGACTATGTTGTTATTTTGTCTGGAGTTCTTGGGGTTTATCCTAAGATATTTGGTTGATTTTCTTTGTATGCAGGTTATTCTGATTATGTGATTTGTATGTGATTTGGAACTCCTCTATATACAATCGTTACTCTGCCCAATTTTTGTGAAGACTTAATACAATCGCTCCACCATCTATTTTTGTATACACCTTTTATAGCCAAAATACACAGATTTTCAAAGAGGTTCCTGTGGAGTACCATAGATGTTTAGGATGCTAATACATTCCCTTTGCATAACCAACCCCTGTACCTAGATTCTCTCTCCCCCTCTTTTTTTTTGGGTTATATCGCTCTTTTCCTATTCCTCTAGAAACAATAAAGCGCAGTGACAACTTTTATTTGATCTGTGTGAGTCAAGTCAACTCAATGGCTTAGTCTCAACATTTCTACCACTACAGGAAAAATGGCGACTTCATTGGGGAAGACCGACCAAATGTTGGTCCATCTCTAAGTGGGTTGAGTCAATCTTTGTTTATTTGTGCATGTGCTATTATTTGTTGTATATTATGTGATGTATATATGTTTGTCTGGATTTTCTTGGTTTTCAGGGTGCTTGGTGATTTCTCATAAGTCCTCTACCCGAACTTGGGAAAACTTAAGATAGGACGGGCGGTATAGTCATGCTAACTTTGAGGGAGGGATCCCAAAAAAGGAGACATGATATCCCCCAGTCAGTGGAGGCCCCTTTGACTGTAGCATTCATTTACTGAGCAATCGAGAAGATGTGCTGCTTTCGACCTAGGAGCCTGCTGAAGCTAAGGACCATAGAACCCTTAACCCATCTTGGCCTTTTAGGTGTAGTGCAGAAACTATGACAGAGTAATCTGAAAGTGGTTGTCACGCAATGCTACACTCAGACGAGTTTTTCCTGAGAATATTTCATATTACTGAGTTAAACAGGACATTGGCAATATCTGAAGGAAGGATGAAGACTCTGAGAACATTTTAGAACCTTGTCCGGCAGGTGATAAAAATATTAGTCCTTACTTTGTGGATATTACCTTTGACTTCATGCTCGTTACGTCAAACCTATGAACCCCCATGTTTGTGATCTTGTTTTTGATTGTTGCATCATGCATTCATGCACCCATGAACATTCTTTAAAACTGTTGCTTCAAGGAACTTAAGGGTCGACTTTTGTAAATATCTCAAGTACTTTTTGACCATGGATTTTGGAAAGAGAAAGACTCAGAAGTACAGTTTCAAGGATCCTAAGATAGTGGAATTGATTAGTTTGATTTCTGAGATTGAGAGCTCTATAGATTTCTGGAAGAAGTATGGATCCGTCGTGCCTCTTATGAAGCTCAAGATGAAGGAGTGTATTCTTTCTATATTGGTCCAGTTCTATGATCCGTTGTGCCAGTGTTTTACTTTCCTTGATTATGATCTGATTCCCATATTGGAGGAATATTCTTACTTACTCGATTTACCTATTACTGATCATGTTCCTTTCACCGGCTTAGAAGGAGAGCCCAAGTCTCATGAGATTTCCATCATGACTCATTTGAAGAAGTCTGAGATTAAGGCTAACATGACTACCGATGAAGGAATCAGGGGTTTACCTGCTCAGTTTTTATTGGAGAAAGCTTGTTATTTTGCCAAAATGAAGAGTATAGATGCTTTCGAGGCTATCTTTGTTTTGCTTGCCTAAGGGTTGTTCTTGTTTCCTAACACCGACAAATTTGTGGATGTTAATGCCATTAGGATATTTCTGATTGGAAATCCAGTCCCTACATTTCTAGGAGATACTTATTATTCCATCCTTCTTTGGAATTTCTATCAGGGAGGGACGGTCATCTGTTGCACACCGTTGTTATATCAATGGTTTATTTCTCACTTACCCCAGTCTGTTTCTTTTTGGGGTACCAAGAAGGAACCTCGTTGAGCCCCAAAGATTATGGCTCTCACTCATTCTGACATTGTTTGGTATCATCCGGATTATCATGATATGGAGATTATTGGTAGCTGTGGTAGTTTCCCCAATGTACCTCTTCTTGGTACAAAGGGAGGAATTAATTACAATCCCGTTCTTGTGCATCGTCAAATTGGATATCTAATGAGAGACAAGCCAAAAAACATTCATATGAGTGGTTTCTTTCTCAAAGAAGGATAAGATCATAAGGAAGCTAAGAAAGAGATTGAGAAGGCTTGGCGCCATATTCATAGAAAAGGTAGAAAAGATTTGGTACCAAGAGGAGTTGTTTCCTTGGATCCTCATCTTCGTTGGGTACAAGCAAGAGCAATTCAGTTGGAGATGCCAAATTCTCGTGAAGAACCTATACCTAATCTGTTTACGAGGACTACCATTCTTCTCTTAGATGAGGTGGAAGAACTTTTTGAAGAATGGAAAAACACAAGAAAGGAGGGGGGGTTTGAATTGGGATTTTTAAAACTTAAAGAAAAGAACACATTGGTTATCCTGGTTCGTTTGAACGCAAACTACTCCAGTCCACCCGCCAAGATGATTTTTCCTCTCTCAATAAGGTCTTAATCCACTAATCAATCTTGATTACAAATCTACTTTGACAACTGTCAAAGTCTTCTTGAGTATAAACCACAAGCTGATTTTCTTAAGGAATTTCACTAAACAATATATAATAAAAGTGTACTAGAATGTTTCTAATAAAATAGTATCACAAGACAAGTGATGTTTTACACAATTTAAATGTTGAACATTTGAGGATGATAAAGATAGCTTCATTAATTTTCGTGAAAAAATCGTAAACGATTTATCCTTCAAACTTTGTTTAAATAGGCGAAGCATGTAGGAGCATTTGGAATGTTGATCAATGACAATTAAGGAGCTTTCCAAAAATAAAGATCCTTGTTCTCTTCCAGCCGTTACTTTTGAAATGGAAATAATTTATTTGTAACACTTCAGAACATGCTTGCTTCAGAAGATGAAAGTATCTGTTGCTTCTTTCCAGAGCTTTATAGATCAGAAACACGGAGTCCTGTTTGCAACGTTAGAACTTCTTTAATAGATGTTTATAATCAGAGTTGAAATAGTTTTTTAACTCATCTTCTGATCTTCTTCCATTAGAACTTCTCTGCAAAACAGAATATAAATTTAGGGAGCATAATTGTTCTTTGTGTTTGTTATCATCAAAACTCTTACAAGGGTTGTAGAATTAAACTATGCTCTAACATTCTCCCCCTTTTTGATGATGACAAAAACTAGGATATTTGAATAGAAACAGAAAAAACATAAAGCATTATAAGGTCTCCCCCTGAGTTGAATACTCAGATAGAGAAGAAATAATTCCCTAAAGTTTATTCTAATCAGAGTTTTTGATGCATCTACTTCTGTCTTAACCAGAGTTTTGTTCCTGTTTTGCTTTCAGAAAAAAAAACGAGAAGTTATGATATTCAAAATGTTTTGAGACTGCGTCTCGATACTGTTATTAGAAATATCTGACGTTCTCCCCCTTTTTGTCAAGAATAAAAAACAATATAAACACTTTAAGAAATAAAAGATGAGTTGTATTAAAAAGTATTGCAATGACACATTCAGAAGAAAACAACACAAAAAAATTGGACACATTAAAGAAAACAATTTTTAAAACTAAGACTGAGGTGGAGGAAGTCGTGTGAACAGGGATTCCAACAAATTCTTAATCTGAGTGTTTGACTCTTCTTGTTTTCCCAGCATCCCTTTGATTTCCTTGCATGTTTCATCTTGCTTTTCTAGTCTCTCCTTGATCACAATATTTTCTTTCTTCAACTCCTCCAGAGTTTACAAAACCAGAGATGAAGAAGGTATATCAGCAGAAGGTGCCACCTTTTCAGAGCAGGCTGTGGCAGATTCTGACTCAGTAGCTTCTTCAATTTCCTTGCCTCTATCTTGAACCGTAACCAGAGGCAGAGTATCAAAGCAAGGTTCATCAACTTCTGAAGGCTAGTGATCTTCCCAAGGAGCATTGTCCAGCAGAAGAAGAGGTTTCTTTTTCCCAGTGGCGCATAACTTGATCCTTGAAAACATTCAGTTGATCACAGAAGTTCTGTTGAGCAATTTCATAACTCATCTCCTTGAGTTTCTGGGATTCAGAATTGAACCATTTTCTGAACTAGTTCCAGTGTGAATCAAAAGAAGCAAGATTTAGATTCTCTAAGAAGGCTAGTTTCAGAGAGTTAACCCATTCAAGTATCTCTGTTTCAAAAATCAGCAAATTTTTACCAATATCTGCCTTGGTGATTTTTAGTTTTGGTTTTGGGATGGCAATTTTGTGAGAGCAAGGTTATCCAGCGCATCTAAGTCTAGTATTGTACAAAGGTGATCTTCTGGATGGTTGATTGGAGAGGGAGAATCAGAAATAACTATGGGTGAATGAGGGGTGTTTGGTGGAGTAGAATGGTAGGGAGATGGAATTTCTAAAATGTCGTGGATTGTGATTGGTTGTTGGACCATGAGAGGGCGTGTTATTCCAGGAATAGGTGAAGTGGTATCAGAGTCCAAATTTGGATTTTCTTATTGGGGAGCGTGAAAGTTTGGATTTTCAGAGTGGGGAGCTTGAGAGTTTGGATTTTATGAGTGGGGAGCTTGGAACACCGAATCAAATTGATAAATATCAGAAAGAACTTGAGCAAGTTCTGGCTGATTTTGGTCAAGATGGGTAGTAAAAGGTGGTTCATCCAGAATGTTTTCTAGAGTAAGTGAAGGGTCAAACTCAATATCAAAATCATCAAAGGTTTGTGGTGAGGGGTCTTCTGTGGGTTTTGGAGAGGAGGGGGTTTCAGATGTTGATAAAAGGACTGATTCCATAATAGAAATAAAAGAAGAATTACCTTCTTAGAAGCCTTGGGAAACTTCTGAGAAGATCCTTCTCCAACAACTTTCCTTTTCCTTGATTTCTTGAGGGCAACCTCCGGAGCCTATTGTCGCAGATCGTGAATGTTCACTTCTGGAATAGTCCTGTCCATTTTGCAAGCTTCCAGATATCTGACAATAATTTTTGGAGAAGCATCTGTTTGAGAGAAAAGAGGAAAATCCTTCATAGGAACTCTTCTTGTTGTAATGACTTCCTTTGTTATTATTGTTGGATACTTCTTGATGGTGTCAATGATTTTTATTTTCTTCAGATTCTTCGCATTCATAGGTTTTCCAACACATGCTTCCAGAGTGCTGACCTGTTGAGCCTCAGTCAGATATTCTACCAGTTTGTTTTACGTCAGAATATCTGATATGACCCTGCCCAGAGGTATCCAGTCCCTCTTAGTCCTTTCTTCTTCTCTAGTATCTTTGATGCTTGTCTTCAGATGATTAAACATCAGATGAGGAAGATTGACCTTTACCTTGGTTGCAATGAAGTACAGAAGAAATTAGTGGTCAATGTTGATATAGTCTGGAGAACTTGTGGGTTTTCTATGGTTAATGCAGCCCAAGATGATTTTTGACCAAACTATGAAGTAGTATTTCAGATCTTTGATTTTGTTTGACGGTTGGCCAGAATAAGAAATCTCTTTTGAAATCATTGTTAGGTCAGAGCATTTTTCTTCCATGTCGCTGCAACGAATAACTCCGCGGTCATGACCTATCAAACGTGCAATAAGATCTTCAGAAATTACTATTTTCTTTCCCATCACAAAATAAGTAACTTGATAATTTGAAGCAGTAGCGTGAATCCAGAATTCTTTAACTAATATTGGAAAGACTGGACCCAGTAGACGATCAAAATACTTTTTCCACCCTTGAAGTTCAACATCAGGAGTAAGGTCGTAACCGTTTTCCTTCATACTAACGAAGTCCAAAATGAGTTCATAAAGAACTTCTAGAAAATCAATGGGAGTCAGGAGTGTTCTTGAAGGTTCTTCATACCTGTCTTCTATTGAAGAAGAAGAGCCAGGAACACTTTGAGAGCTTTGATCACTTTGAGAAGAAGCCATTGTTCACACAGACTTTTTGAAAGAAAATTGCACACAAATAGTAGAGAGAAGAAGTGAAAAAGTGAAGGTGAAAGTGAGCGGTGTATTTATAAAAAATAGAAAACTTAATGAACAAGAAAAGAGTGAAAAGAAATTATTACATAACATTAATGATTCCTGAAAATAGGGAGATGGCGGAGATATAAAACAGTTACCGATACGACACAAGTCTAAATGCATCCAATCACGCTTTGGTCTCTTCAGAATTTGAATGCGTGTTCAGCCTTAGATGAAACTCTTGTGAGAGGATGACATATGTTGATGTTGTGAACTGTATGCTTCTATCTTTGAAATGAATCATTTGGGAACTATTCAGATCTTCTTAGATAGATCCTGATACAACTGTCCTTCTAACTTCTGAAGAATTATTGATCAGATGTTCACCAAAAAACATAAATTTTGAGGGTTAAAGAATACATAAGTAAAACTCTTATTCTGGACATAATTTCATGCCGAGATGTTTCAGAATGAAATTAAACCTATCTTCAGAAAGGGGTTTAGTGAAGACATCAGCCCATTGATGGTCTGTGTCAATGAATTTTAATGAAAGAATTCCTTTTTGAATATAGTCCCTAATGAAGTGATGTGTTATTTCTATATGCTTAGCCCTAGAATGTAAAATAGGATTTCTAGATAAACAAATGGTAGAAGTATTATCACAGAGTATAGGAATGTTACTCTCAAATATATTGAAGTCTTCAAGCTAACTTTTCATCCAGAGAATCTGTGTGCTGCATCCAGTTGTTGCTATATATTCAGCTTCAGCGGTTGATAATGCAATTGTGGATTTCCTTTTGCTGGACCACGAGATCAGATTTTCTCCCAGAAATTGGCAGCTTCCAGAAGTACTTTTTCTTTCTATTCAGTCTCCAGCGAAGTCAGCATCACAATACCCTACTAATTTGTATTCTTTTCTTTTTCTATAAAACAGAACAAGATTAGTATTACCTTTCAGATACTTGAAAATTCGCTTAACAACTGTTAAGTGAGATTCTCTAGGATCTGATTAAAATCTAGCACATAGACATACACTATACAAAATATCAGGTCTTGAAGCTGTAAGATATAAGAGAGAACCAATCATACCTCTGTAGATCTTATGTTCTACCTTTTTACTTACCTCTTCCTTTTCCAGAATACATGTAGGATGCATTGGAGTTTTGTCTGGCTTACATTCTGATAGGTCGAATTTCTTCAGAAGTTCTTTGACGTACTTGCTTTGGTGTATGTATGTTCCTTTTAGAGTTTGATTGATCTGGATTCCTAGAAAGAATTTGAGTTCTCCCATCAAGCTCATCTCAAACTCTGCTTGTATAGACTTAGCAAATTCTCTTCCCAGAGAGGCTTTAGTAGATTTAAAAATAATACCATCTACATAAATTTCACAAACTAGAATGTCATTTTTAAATGGCTTAAAGAATAAAGTTATGTCCACCTTCCCTCTAGTAAAATCATTTTCTAACAGAAAGCTACTTCGTATTTCATGCCAAGCTCCGATAGCTTGTTTCAGACCATATAGTGATTTATTTAGTTTAAAGACATATTCTGGATGTTTTGAATTTTCTAAACCAGGGGGTTGGTTCACATAAACTTCTTCATCAATGTACCCATTTAAGAATGCACTTTTGACATCCATCTGATAGAGAGTGATGCCATTATTTACAGCAAAAGAAATTAAAAATCTGATAGATTCTAACCTGGCGACTGGAGCAAAGGTTTATGTATAGTCTATCCCCTCTTGCTGACTATAACCTTGTGCTACCAGCCGTGCTTTATTTCTGATGACTTCTCCTTGTTCATTCACTTTGTTTCTGAATACCCATTTGGTTCCAATGATGTCTGTGATACGGTGGCAGAACCAACTATTTAATACTGGTTTGCGTTTTGTGTTTGCAAATGTTGCAGTAAGCAAGAGTCGTCATTGACTTTTCTTTTATCCAAATTAAGGAAAGGGTGAAAAGAATAGAAAAATATCTTTTCGAGATTATTCTGAGTAAGGGGGGTAGATTATGGAAAGGGAAGGTGTTAGCACCCTTTCCATCCGTAGTTATCTACGGGCTCTTAGAGGTTTGCTCATTTTGAAATACCTTTGTGCTATGTGTGTTTGAAAATGTTTGGAAAACGCCTTAGTGCAACAATTCACTTTATGATAACTCTTGTATCAATCCTCAAGAGTGTTGACAAAGCGGATGTTTTTGAAAGTGCTTTGAAATGTTTTTGTGTAGGTGCAAAAAGTTGTTTTGAGCAAGCATCTAAGAACTTATCTACTTATACTCGAAAAGTTTATTCTTTCCCTCCTTATTCTTTAGACAGTGCTATCCTACTATTAGTGAGTAGGTAGCTCTATCGTTGGATGTTGAAGGACAATCAAAGGGACATTTTTATAGTCACAAAGGCAACTGGGCAAGAAGCTTTAGTAACTACCCTAAGGTTCTAAGATTATATTTTTACCGAGGCAACGTCGAGCGGGTCATCGAGGGAATTATGATCTTTTGAACCAGAGGGTAGCCACTAAAGCCTCTCACATTTCGAGAGTTGTGAATATTTTCCGAAGGCAACCGAAGTGGGATACCCTAGAGGTACGCATGTGCAATTGTGTTTAGTTCAAGTATTTATCTGGCGCATTTAGGTTTTGCTAACGTTTTTGTTTTTCAATCTTGTCATGAAATCCTATTTACTAGCAATAAATATGTACATAACATAAAGTGCGGAAGTATAAACCTACAATATTACATGGCTTCGGGGAGGGGATTTACAATGTACAAAAATGGGGGAAAAAGCAAAGGGTCCTAGTTAAATTATTAGATCCTTTGTACAGTTACAATTATTCACGAAAATAAATAAGGAAAGAGAAAAAAAATAACGCGCGGAGAATGAAAAAGGGGAAAAATGTAAAACCTAAAAATAATCTAAGTAGAAAAATGTTTTTTTTGTTTGTAAATATAATTGAATTATAAACCTAATTCTAATTGGATTTTAATTCACAAAATAAACTCAAAATGATTAAATTAATTAATTTTATTATAAAAATAAAGTTTAATTAATTAAATCATAAATCTAATTTTTATTTGATTTTATGATTTTAATTGAAATAAATAAAAATAAAAATAAATGCAATAAAAAGAATCCTTCGATCAAAGAAATGATGGTCTTCGATCCATGAAGACGGGTGGTCTTCGATCCATGTGAAGGATAACCTTTGATCATGTGAAGAAAGGCCTTCGATCCACCAAAGAATGTTGTTGGAGGAGTCTGATGACTTGCCTGTGGAGGTAAGCACTGAAACCTACAAGGAAAAGTGTCAACAAAGCAAAAGCATGACCTGGGTGTGAACCCAATTCTTTTTCCTAATTCGACCTTCCACTAATTCGACTCCTTTGAGTTTAAATATGGGGTTGTTTGCCTTAAAACTCATGGTTTCTTGAGATTCAATGAAAAACAAAGATCGTGCCCTCTATCTTTGTATGTCCATGTGAACACTGTGCTATATAATACCCTGGTCATAAATCAAACATTGGAAAATATCAGTACATCATGAAAACATAAATATGAATTCAAAAGTTTACCAAGGATGACATGCTTTGATTTGGCACTTCTGGGCATGGCTTGGCTTGGAGAAGACTCTTGGGAGTCTCAGGAACACAAGTATGGTCTTCGTCTGGATTGAAGATGCCTGCAAAAACTGGTTAGAATTTTGATATGTTTTCTGTGGTGGTGTGAGTGTTCTTTTAATAGGAAATCCGTTCCCTTTTTTTATGCTTGCTAATGTGTTCTTTATATAGAGAGGAAGGAGGAGACAAGATAAAAAAGGTTTAAACAACCATAAACAAGTGTTTTCAAATCCATGAATGATGTTTTGAAACGTTGCAAAAGATGTGGAATTCTTGTCTCTTTTTGAATTTGAATGAATGTGGACACCTTTGGCTTTCGAATACCTTCAGTCCCTAACCTTCGATTGGCCTCAAGTTGCCTCCTTAAATTGGATTTGTTTCACCCTTATAGTTCCTTCGATTGAGTCTGTCCACCTTAATTCTGATTGTTCAGGTCTTGATTCCGATTGTATAATGCCTTAACATCCAGGCTTCTTCGATCAGCCCCTAAGCTCGCTTTCTTCGATTTCCATGACCTTACTCAACTAGCCCAATCAAAAGACTTTACTCTGGCTAGTCGAAGCTAACTTTGGTAGGAATGTACCTGTACAGAGGCTTGGGCTTGGCAATATGCAGGATTTTTGCCAGCAAGCATCTTGGACCAAAACACACCATAAAGCCAACTTGTCTTCAATAATCATGTGTCCTACGAATGAACTAGTGAATGCTTCTTCAAAGAGACCACATGAATATGCCTTCGAAGGGACTATCATGCATGTCAAAGTGTGAAAAACTGTTTCAATGGGGAACCTTTCCCAGTCAAAGCTGGCACAAAGGCATCCAATGCCTTGTGGGCGCTAGCATGAGGCAAGTCAAAGCAAGCGTAAAAGAAGCCATTGCCTAGTGACTCAGAATATACATGCAGGAGGCCACTGTTTATGGATCGAAGGGCATTTGTAGGGGATTCTTGCCTAAATGAAACTTGGTCCAATGCTTTCTCGAAAGGGGAACCAACATGCAATCGAAGTTGATGGGGCAATGCTTGGTCGAAGGGTTTTACGAGCCCAGTCAAATCTTGCCATTATGTCAATCAAAGGACACTGCTCTGATGTACCAATCGAAGGACACTACTCTGATGTTCCAATTGAAGGACAATACTCTGATGTTCCAGTCGAAGGACATTATTCAGATGTCCATCGAAAGGCATTGTTGGCATGCCAATCGAAATACCATGTTTAGATGCCAATCGAAGGACATTGCTGAATTTCCAATCAAAATACACTTTGCTAACATTAAAAAATTTCCTCCCCTCAATGATGTGGTGTTGTTTTCTCCAATGAAGTCAGTTTAGAATCCCCGGTTTAACTCTAGACGATATGACATTGTCTTCCCTAGCAAAGTCTGTATGATATTCCCCGATGAAGCCAGGAGGAGGGTGTTATATCTTTGCAACTGTATTGGTTTATTGCTATCAGATTTGCTACTTTGATTATTTTCAAGCCATGTTTCTTCCCAGTGGAGTTAAGCCGTGAAGTAGGACTTTGTTTCCTCAGTTGGTGCTTACTCTCTTATAGAATCTTCATCTTGGATGTGATTTACTCAAGTGTTGTCTTTACCCAAGCTAGTTTTTATGGTTATTCCCAGTGTTGCATGTCTATTTTGTCAGCATATACATGATAACATTCATACATTCATATATACATCAGGCATAGTTGAATTAAAATTCATTGCTCATTTGCATTCATTGATATTTTTGTTGGCATATTACCCTCTTTGAAGAGTTATGTTACCCTCTCTCCAATAGATTGTCAACCTTAAGAAAAAAGTGTATATCCTTTCAATTACCCCATTGAGTTATCCCTCGTGGAATAATTTTTCTTTAGCCTTCCTATTCAGCTCATTATCTGGATGGAATGTGATCCCCATTTGAGCTTATTCCTCATTGGGTGCTGTATTGGTTGACTATTTCACCGCGGTTTGTTCCTAGTTTGAATTTGTGGTCCCTGACAACATTGTTATTTCAATTTTTGTAGGCTTTGGGCCCTGGATTAAGAATGTGCATTTATTTTGCACGTAAAGACTTTATCTCCTCAGCAGGAATGTATTGGCACTTCCCTAGGAAGTCAAGATTCATTTCCCAACAGCGTTATCACAATCCTCTTTATAAATAGCAAGTGGCATGTCTCTTTATTTGGGCAACCTATTCTTCCCCAATAAGTCTGTTAATGCCAGAGAAGATGTTTTACTCCGATGGATGGTAGACTCTTCATTATGGGAGATAGTTCATTGTTGAGATGTTTTACTCCGATGGATGATAGTCTTGTCATTATAGGAGATAGTTCGTTGTTGAGATGTTTTGCTGTGATGGATGATGGTCTCTTCATTATGGGAGGTAGTTCATTGTTGAGATTTTGTACTCTGATGGATGGTAGTCTCTTAATTATAGGAGATAGTTTGCTGTTGATATTTTGTACTCCGATGGATGGTAGTCTCTTCATTATGGGAGATACTTCGTTGTTGAGATGTTTTGCCCCAATGGATGGCGGTCTCTTCATTATGGGAGATATTTCATTGTTGATATTTGTACTTCGATGGATGGTAGTCTCTTCATAATGGGAGATAGTTTGTTGTTGAGATTCTGTACTGCGATGGATGGTAGTCTCTTCATTATGGGAGATAGTTCGTTATTGAGATGTTTTTCTCCGATGGATGGTGGTCTCTTTATTACGGGAGATAGTTTGTTGTTGAGATTTTATACTCCGATGGATGGTAGTCTCTTCATTATGGGAGATAGTTTATTGTTGATATTTTGTACTCCGATGGATGGTATTCTCTTCATTATGGGAGATACTTCGTTGTTGAGATGTTTTGCTCCAATGGATGGTGGTCTCTTCATTATGGGAGATAGTTCATTGTTGATATTTGTAATCCAATGGATGGTAGTCTCTTCATTATAGGAGATAGTTCGTTGTTGAGATTTGTACTTCGATGGATGGTAGTCTCTTCATTATGGGTGATAGTTCGTTTTTTAGATTTGTACTCCGACGGATGGTAGTCTCTTCATTATAGGAGATAGTTTATTGTTAAGATTCTGTACTCCTATGAATGGTAGTCTCGTCATTATGGGAGATAGTTTGTTGTTGAGATGTTTTACTCTGATGGATGGTAGTCTCGTCATTATGGGAGATAGTTCGTTGTTGAGATGTTTTGCTCCGATGGATGGCGGTCTCTTTATTATGGGAGATAGTTTATTGTTGATATTTTGTACTCCAATGTATGTTAGTCTCTTCATTATGGGAGATAGTTCGTTGTTGAGATTTTGTACTCCGATAGATGGTAGTGTCTTCATTATGGGAGATAGTTCGTTGTTGAGATTTTTACTCCGATGGATGGTGGTCTCTTTATTATGGGAGATAGTTTGTTGTTGAGATTTGTACTTCGATGGATGGTTGTCTCGTCATTATGGGAGATAGTTCGTTCTTGAGATTTTTACTTCGATGGATGGTAGTCTCTTCATTATGGGAGATAGTTCTTTGTTTAAATTTGTACTATGATGGATGGTAGTCTCTTCATTATGGGAGATAGTTTGTTGTTGCAATTATGTACTCTGATGGATGGTAGTCTCTTTATTATGAGAGATAGTTCGTTATTGAGATGTTTTACTCCGATGGATGGTAGTCTCGTCATTATGGGAGATAGTTCGATGTTGAGATGTTTTGCTCCGATAGATGGTGGTTTCTTCATTATGGGAGATAATTTGTTGTTGAGATTTTGTACTCCGATGGATGGTAGTTGTTGTACCCCAAAATTTGCCCTCCCATATTTCTCAAAACATTTCAAGAAAATTCACAAGTCCAAGCCGGTGCGTTATATTCAGGTGTTCTTTCGCCAAGATATCTCTGATAACATATTCTCAAATTCAGGTTCGGCTCAAGAGTCAATTCTTTAAAGAAGGTATCCGAATGTGTGAGTTTTCTCGAAGAAATATAGTGAAAAAGTGTGCTGAAAGTGCAGTTTTTACGCGCTAAAAAATTCATAACTTGAAGATCGTGACTCGTTTTGAACCCGTTCCGGTGGCCAAAATTCCGTCTTGACATTATCTACGTTTTCATCTCTCACGGCTGGAAGCCAATTTCGATCATAAGGTCTTCAAAAATGTGGATTTATCAAGTATTTTTATACAGAAAATTTGTGACAGAAGTTTATTTGCGTCAGGTTTAGAAAATCATAACTTGGTCGATTTTCATCGTATCGAGCTGGTTCCGGCGCCAAAATTTCACAAATTGAGTTGGCTACATTTTCACAGAAGGTATTGAGTTCAAACGGTATTCAAAAGGCCTCCGTTTTTTGCTCAGAGTGCGTGACACACCGAAAATCCTGAATGCTGAATATTATTTCATCTGGGCCGAAACTTCGAAAATTCATAACTCGGTCAAATTTTATCGGATTGGGCTTATATTTTTACACAAGGTCACTGACTCATAGATCTACAACTTTGCTTCAAAAGTCGAGACCGGATTATGCTCCGATCAATACCAGTTTTTTATTGAAGAATGTGTCAGAGTCGGAGCCCAAAATAAGTTTGTCTGAGCTGAAACTTCAAATATTCATAACTAATTCACCGTTTATCCGATTGAGTCGATTTTCGGACAGGAGTTAGCTATCGATGTCGGCTATATTTTGTTTTCACATTTCAACTTCAAAAAATGCACTTAAGTCCCTACGATTTAGCCTGGAAAGTGACGAATTCAAGTGAATATTGGAGGCCCAATTGCACATTCAAAGCCCATTTGCTTTACCCTAATTTCCATTATATAATCACATTCTTTTCACACAAACCAGAGAGAAAAAAAAGAGAGGAGGAAAAGAGAGAAAAAACCTTGCCACAACACTGTTAGAATATCAAATTCTTTCAAGAACCCTAAAACCTTGAAATCCTTATTACAAATCCCTCTCTCACTACAAACAAGCCATCTCAATTACAAACCAACATCTTATTACTTCTTCAGTAAGGGTAAGGCTGGCTTGATCTCCATGATCCAAAGGGCATAAAAGCATTCATGTCACTACTTTTCCAGTAAGGGTAAGGTTGATTTGATCTCCATCATCAAAAAGGTATAATCATTCATACATGCCATATTATGCCTAAACATTAAATTTCTTCATATATTGGCTTTATTTGCATTTTATGATTTTATTTAATGTGTTCGTGAGATTCAACACTGCAGATTTAGACAGGATCCCATGCAGGTTCATTAAGGAACGTTGAGGCCAAAAGCCAAATGGCCAAAAGCCAAAAGCCAAATGGCCAAAACAGAACATTTTACACATGACACCAATACATGGCGAGACAGACATCCTGAGAAGATTAAGGAACGTTGAGGCCAAAACGCAAATGGCCAAAAGCCAAAAGCCAAATGGCCAAAGTAGAACAACTTATGCATGATGAGGCCAGAACACAAATGGCCAAACCACTCCAATTCACCTCCAAAAAGGGGACAGAAACCCCCCAAGGTATTGTATTTTCTTTCTTTTCCTTATTTTATTTATTTCAATTATTTCTTTTTTTAATTAATTCCTTTAATTTAACTTATTTTCATAAAATATAAAAAATAGTAAAAAACAGAAAAGTCATAAAAATCAAAATATATTTATTTAATTAATATTTTTTGTAAATAAATTTCACTAATAATTAATTATTTATTTTTATAAATCAAAATTGCATGTAAATAATTAGATTAATTTTAGGTTTAATTTTAACATGTTTTTCTTAATAAATAAAAAAAATTAGAATTAGGGTTAATATTTTAATTTCATTTAATCTTTCTCATAAAAATACATAAAAAACATAAATACCAAAAACTCAAAAAAAAAATAATTTCTTTTTTCTCTTTAATTTCATTAGTTTAATCATTTAATTTAATTTCATTAAAAAGGGTCCAACGCCCTCGCTTCCAATTTTAATTCCAATTCGCGCATTTTATTTTATTTCTTATAATATTAATGTAATTCTCCCAAAGCCTTGTAAACTCGGACATTTTATTTCTCGCACTTTACTTCTTTATTTTCTGTCAAATCGGGTCCTGGATTAAATTTGGCGATGTGGACCCGCGCCTTTGTAATAGTTTAGAACTTTTATCTTTCCGCATCTTTTTTAACTGTTAAATAAATGCATGCAAGAATGAATGGCCTAAAATAAAAACAAACGCGTAGATCACCAATTACATGACAAGACAAAAATATCTGAAAACGACACACGAATTACACACCACCCCTAGGGTACGCCTCACTGTTGCCTTGCCTCGAAAGGTGATCGTCGAGTAGAGGATGTCTTAGTAAGTCCTCATGATCCGGGAACCTGGCATGAGGGTAGCTTCTAAGGTGTCTTCCCATTGCTCTGGTGATCACCATGTCCCGAACCTCGAATTGACCCGAACACCTCCAACGGTGGTACTACCTACCTCTCAATGGTGGGATGGCACTACTTTAAAAGACATTTACACAGACGAATTCCTTAGGGTAGGTAGACGACTCGTGGATACTTGCTCTAATTCAAAACAAAACAAATCAAAAATACTTTTCACACCAACACATTTTCAAAAAGCTTTCGAAAGCATTTTTCAAACACTCTTGAGGACCGATACAAGAGTCGAACTGAAATTTTCAAAGAAACTTTTTAAAAGCAAACCATTTTTGAAAACACAAGTGAGCAAGTATCTAAGAGCCCATAGATAACCATAGATAGAAATGGTGCTAACACCTTCCCTTTCTATAATCTACCTCCCGAACCGAGAGCAATCTCTATAAGGAATTTTTCTGTGCTTTTGTCCTTTCCATTTGGAGAAAATAAAAGACGGTGGCGACTCTTGCTTCCGCGACATTTCGCGAACCAGCGTTAAACAGTCAGTTCCAGATCCACCGATCACAGAACTGGCGACTCTGCTGGGGACTTAACTTAAAGTGAGGTGTATCTTAGGGTTAGTTCATAACTGTGTTTTCAATTGCTTTCCTTGTTTGCTTTAAATTGTGGGACTGTCTTGGGAGTTCTATAGATCCTAACCCGGATCTGGGGATACCTTCTTAGAAAGTAGCAACAAGGCTGTGAGGGAACTGTGCGGGGTATACCGACATGGTTGAAACAGTCTGCTACATTGATGTGGCACTTTGGTGTGTACCGGTAACCCTTGAGTTCAGTCAAGGAGAGTACGGGGCCTCCGCGTGGTGTCGTGAAGCATGAACAGACCTTAGGAACCTTAATTGAACTATCTTGGCCTCTTTAGGGTAGTGAGATAACTGACTTTGGTGCAGTCCGAGGTTGGTTGATACTCGATACTACACTCAATTGAGGGTCGCTTTCCTGGAATATTTCGGTCGCCAGTTCAGTGGCTAAATCGAAACGATGAACAATGAAAGCAATCCCGTGATATTGGGACCCTTAGAACCCGGTTACTTCTAATAGGACAGGTTGAACCCACCAACTTCAAGAGGGTAGTACCCCAAACCTCATGCTGGCCTAAACTCTAAGGGCTCTCTTGTGTGACTTGTGTGCCTTCGTACTTGACTATTGGCATGCTTGTTATCTGACACTTGAGTTTCCCTTGCAGGTTTTGTTTATAGTCCTTAATAGGGACTCATAACAGGGTACACTAAGTCCCTTGCAGGTTTTGTTTATAGTCCTTAATAGGGACTCGTAACAGGGTATACTAAGTTTCTTACAGGTTTTGGTTTGCAGTCCTTAATTGGGACTCATAACAGGGTTACTTACATTACCCCATGCATACCATAACATCATACCATTGCATACATCCTAACCCATTTCAAGGATCTCAAAGGCTTGTGATGCAGGTCATGATAAATCAAACATCTAGCAAGGGGCAAAGAGGATTTATTTTCCTCTAGCCAAAGTTGTCAGGGGCTATGACCCACTCGATATGGTGAGCCTTGACTCTTGAAGAAGGACTCTCAACAACAGGAAGTTCCTTCAAGCAAGCCACCGAATTCAAATTCTAACGGTTCTCTTGTTTACCCCGCGAGATCCTTGAAAACATTGCATGCATATCATACATATCATTGCATTGCAGGTATCCTTGTTGCAGGTCACTTATCTTTCTCGCTGTTTATTTCAGCAATGGATTCCCAACAAGATAACCAGGACCTTCTTGCTCAAGAGACTCGATTCGGATAAATCCTCCTGAATTTATCCAAGGGGCAGGAGGAGTTGAGAGCACTTCTCATGGGGACTTTGGTCAAAAACAGTGCTAAGGACGAACGACTGAAACACCTGCAAACTGAGATGGATGCAATGAAAACCCTGATGCTGGGGCAAAGGGCACTCATTCAAGGTTTAGCTCAGGAGCAAGGAGAGCTGAGGGCCATGATCAGTCAGCTTCATCAAGACATGAAGCAACCAGCCCAAGTCAGGGACCCAGTCATTAATCAACTTCCAAGAAGTCAAAGGTTTGGGCCTCTCCAAGCTGCTATTACTTCACAGGTCCAACAACGACCTCGCCCAGAACAGCGAGCTGATCAGAGCAAACCAGACAAGCCTAAAAGGCAGTTCACCAAGATCAACATGTCGCTGGATCAAGCACTACAACAAATGTTGAAGGCAGGGCTGATCACCTTAAGGGCTCCTCTCCGGAATCCAAACACTTCTGCTCCTAACTATCATCCCAACGATAGGTGCGCATACCATTCTGATAGCCCGGGGCATACTACGGACAACTGCTGGCCTCTCAAAAACAAGATTCAAGACATGATCGACGCTGGAGAGATTCAGTTTGAAGTACCTGAGACTCCGAACATAATCACTGCTCCCTTGCCAAATCATGGCTAGGGTTGAGAAATTTTTGTTCATTCGAACGTTCAAGTTGCAATTTTCTTTTATTCAAACATTTACTCATGTTAAACATTGTTATTTCATTAATGCATCGCATATGTCTGTTCTGAAACAATATATTCGTATTCACTAAATGCAAATTATTTTCATATTTTTTCTGATGTCAACTCTTGATCTAAAATTCTAAGCCTCTTGAGGGAGGATGACGAAAACGATACCATAATCTACAGTATACTTTTGAGCAGACCCCGCTGATGAGGTACAGGCAATGTTTCAATCTCTAAACACTGGAGTTATAAGGAAGATAATCCCTCGTCAACCCCTCTGAGCCAAAGAAGTAGGAGTTTTTCTTTTCGAAGTTTAAAACCCTTAATCATAACCTGGGGCAGGGTAGTTCTCTCAGTTGATCCAAGTGCATAACGAATGGCACCAAAGAGGTCTTTACAAAATGAAGAAAGACAGTGATGGTTCCATAAAGAAAGGCAGTCATTACTTCTCAAAATAAAAACCCATTAAGTCAAAACCTATGAAGGAGACTTACAAAACTGGGGCATCCCGCTGACTGTAATTCCACAAAAGGAAACAGTTCAGGCAAAAAAAATAGGGATAACAAAATCAAAGAAGAAAGAGGTCCTACAAACCCTCGACAAAAACAAAAATGACTGCCTATTCAGAGTAAATCATCAATATCCGAATCATCACTGGAAAATCAGAGCAAAGACTCAAACAAGGTCTAATGTATGATCAACTGAGTTTAGGTTTGAAGAACATCACGAAGAGCGGGTGGGTACAAGTAATTTGAGCCTTTATCCTTTGTTTCTTAAACCATGAACCAGGCCACGTTATAACCCTTAAAAGTCCTAGCTGAAGCATGGGTTAGTTCGAAAGCATACTGTTACGAAAGGTATCCTGACTCCTTAAGGCTCACGGTAAAATACGGAGTTGATATCACGTTTTACAAACAATCACTTGTTTTATGAAAAAGAATGCATTTTCAAAATCTTCAAGACAGACATAAGCGTTGCGTTTTTAACATAACTTTGTTTGCATATGACTTTTTGTTCGAACAGCAGGAAAATTCGCACGATGAATACCTAGTGAACAAAAGCACTTCCAATCAAGGGGCAGGGCATGATCATGGTCTGTCATCTGGGGCAGTTCAGTCAAGATTCAGAGAATCTCTCAAAAGGCCAACCAGCCTGGGGCAAATCTCCATCTGGATCACCTGGGGCATTCCGACAACGAATCTTGCCTGATCAGACATCTTCTAGTGGTACGACAACGCAACACTTCTGACAGGGGCAACTCCCTACATTCTGAGAACATGGACATAGTCGAAAAGAGTACTACGCAAAATCAAAGACTCGCTAGGTTGACATACCTAGGCAAAAATTAGGGCTTCCCGGCGAACCAAAAGGGTTCGGGCAAAATGAAGGGATGAAATGAAAAAAAATCTGTACACCCGGCAAGTCGAAAACCTGAAAAGGCGGCTTGGGCAAAAATGGGTATCCCGGTGGACTGAAAACCCGAAAGGGCGGTCCAGGAAAAAGTTAGGGATCAAAGCGTACGATTATGTCCTGTCATCTTGTCACCTGCCTACCTGAAGAAGGTTTGACCCTCAACAATTATCAGTATCCCACAGGTGCCTCCCCCATAGAAACAGGGGCAATAACGGGTGGTCTAAGCAACCTGATTGTTTCTGTCCTCCAAGGCATCAAGGTAGGTTCCGTGGAAGAACATAACCAATACAGTTCAATATTTCCCCAGGAGAGTCCAATCCAGTTCCCCAAGAAAGTTGGAATCATCTCCCAAGTAGTTAAGCTTATCCCCAGTAGATTCTGGAAGCTTATCCTTGCAGAGCACGAACGCGTCGCCCGGCTTTATTCAAAAAGTTATTTCCTTACCAGGATATAACTGGGTTATCCTCAGCCAGAAGCCACGGAAAGATCGTCCCCGACGAAGTCTTCTTACCCCCAGCGAAGTCTATTAGTACTTCCAATACAACAAGAGTATCCCCAGCAAGTTACTATCAACAACCCAGCAAAGTATCTCTCTCCCCACAGAGTATTGCTTCCCAGCAAGATCGACAGGGTACTTCTCCCCCCGCAGATTTATTCCATTCACCAAGTTTATTCCCCAACGGAGTTATCTTCTCCTATCGGTATTCTTGCAGCTATCATCCCCAGCGGAAGCAAAATCTATTCTCCAACATCAGCCCAGGAGTGACCTCCCGGCACCCGTCAAGGATTTACTTTCCTAGACGAAAGCATACATTCCTAAACATCACATACATAGCATGCATAGACGCATCATATCTTACAAATCTCATTTATGTTGAGAACATCATTGCTTGGTCCATATCATGCATTGCATATGACTGACCTTTACCTTTCAGGAAAGATTCAGCTAAATTCTCAATCATCTTTCAAGACCTAGACCGGTTCAGTTAATCGACTCCAAAGATTTCTTATCCAGTCCAAGGCCTTCTCTAGTCCAGCTAAATCGACTCCCAACAGATTTTTCTGATGAAGACTCAGTAGAAGTTATCAGGTTTTTCTCAAACGTCCGCTTTTGAGATTATAATTTCCTATGGTTCTCTCCCCAGTGTTGCGAAGATGATAATTCCATTCCAGGTTTTTCTCAAACGTCCGCTTTTGAGATTATAATTTCCTATGGTTCTCTTCCCAATGTTGCGGAGATGATAATTCCATTCCAGGTTTTTCTCAAACGTCCGCTTTTGAGATTATAATTTCCTATGGTTCTCTCCCCGATACTGCGGAGATGATAATTCCATCCAAGGTTTTCCCAATGTTTGCTGTTGAGGTGGTAATCGCCTATGGTTCTCTCCCCGATACTGCGGAGTTGGTAATCCCAGGCTTCTCTCAACGATTGCTGTTGAAGTTGAAGTTATCCAAGGTTCTCTCAATGTTTGCTGTTGATGTGGTAATTGCCTATGGTTCTCTCCCCGATCCTGCGGAGTTGGTAATCCCAGGCTTCTCTCAACGATTGCTGTTGAAGTTGAAGTTATCCAAGGTTCTCTCAATGTTTGCTGTTGAGGTGGTAATCGCCTATGGTTCTCTCCCCGATACTGCGGAGTTGGTAATCCCAGGCTTCTCTCAACGATTGCTGTTGAAGTTGAAGTTATCCAAGGTTCTCTCAATGTTTGCTGTTGAGGTGGTAATCGCCTATGGTTCTCTCCCCGATCCTGCGGAGTTGGTAATCCCAGGCTTCTCTCAACGATTGCTGTTGAAGTTGAAGTTATCCAAGGTTCTCTCAATGTTTGCTGTTGAGGTGGTAATCGCCTATGGTTCTCTCCCCGATCCTGCGGAGTTGGTAATCCCAGACTTCTCTCAACGATTGCTGTTGAAGTTGAAGTTATCCAAGGTTCTCTCAATGTTTGCTGTTGAGGTGGTAATCGCCTATGGTTCTCTCCCCGATCCTGCGGAGGTGGTAATCCCAAGCTTCTCTCAACGATTTCTGTTGAAGTTGAAGTTATCCAAGGTTCTCTCAATGTTTGCTGTTGAGGTGGTAATCGCCTATGGTTCTCTCCCCGATCCTGCGGAGTTGGTAATCCCAGGATTCGCTCAACGATTGCTGTCGAAGTTGAAATCATCCCAAGATTTTCTCAATGATTGCTGTTGAGGTTAAAGTCATCCAAGGTTCTCTCACCGTTCCTGTTGAGGTAGTAACCATCCCTGGTTCATTCATCACCGTTTGAAGCTCCAGATTCAGCTCCTGTAACCAGTCAGGACACATCTACACAAAGAATTTGAAGACCAGCTCCCGTAACAGGTCAGGTAATCATTTTTCTTTTTTGCAGGTATGCAAGTTCTCGCTAAGGAAGCTCTTACGCGATCAACATCCAGATGGCATCCGTAAGCCCATCCACCTATCCATCACATCTTAGCATGGCATCTATAAGCCCATCATCCTATCCATCAATCTCTAAATGGCATCTATAAGACCATTCCCCCACCATCACACTACTATGTGAGCGCAAATTTCTAGGCACTCTAGTGTTCAATCATCTTCCACCTTCGGATTACGAAAGGCACGTCAGCCAATCTGCATCCTCAGGTCTAAGAAGATTGAACAGGGGCAACTGTTGTACCCCAAAATTTGCCCTCCCATATTTCTCAAAACATTTCAAGAAAATTCACAAGTCCAAGCCGGCACGTTATATTCAGGTGTTCTTTCGCCAAGATATCTCTGATAACATATTCTCAAATTCAGGTTCGGCTCAAGAGTCAATTTTTTAAAGAAGGTATCCGAAT
Source organism: Vicia faba (assembly GCA_948472305.1). Lineage (NCBI taxonomy): Eukaryota > Viridiplantae > Streptophyta > Magnoliopsida > Fabales > Fabaceae > Vicia > Vicia faba. The sequence continues at coordinate 1,305,387,097 of OX451739.1, forward strand.
GTGTGAGTTTTCTCGAAGAAATATAGTGAAAAAGTGTGCTGAAAGTGCAGTTTTTACGCGCTAAAAAATTCATAACTTGAAGATCGTGACTCGTTTTGAACCCGTTCCGGTGGCCAAAATTCCGTCTTGACATTATCTACATTTTCATCTCTCACGTCTGGAAGCCAATTTCGATCATAAGGTATTCAAAAATGTGGATTTATCAAGTATTTTCATACAGAAAATTTGTGACAGAAGTTTATTTGCGTCATGTTTAGAAAATCATAACTTGGTCGATTTTCATCGTATCGAGCTGGTTCCGACGCCAAAATTTCACAAATTGAGTTGGCTACATTTTCACAGAAGGTATTGAGTTCAAACAGCATTCAAAAGGCCTTTGTTTTTTGCTCAGAGTGCGTGACACACCGAAAATCCTGAATGCTGAATATTATTTCATCTGGGCCGAAACTTCGAAAATTCATAACTCGGTCAAATTTTATCGGATTGGGCTTATATTTTTACACAAGGTCACTGACTCATAGATCTACAACTTTGCTTCAAAAGTCCAGACCGGATTATGCTCCGATCAATACCAGTTTTTTATTGAAGAACGTGTCAGAGTCGACACTGGAGCCCAAAATAAGTTTGTCTGAACTGAAACTTCAAAAATTCGTAACTAATTCACCGTTTATCCGATTGAGTCGATTTTCGGACAGGAGTTAGCTATCGATGTCGGCTACATTTTGTTTTCACATTTCAACTTCAAAAAATGCACTTAAGTCCCTACGATTTAGCCTGGAAAGTGACGAATTCAAGTGAATATTAGAGGCCCAATTGCACATTCAAAGCCCATTTGCTTTACCCTAATTTCCATTATATAATCACATTCTTTTCACACAAACCAGAGAGAAAAAAAAGAGAGGAGGAAAAGAGAGAAAAAACCTTGCCACAACACTGTTAGAATATCAAATTCTTTCAAGAACCCTAAAACCTTGAAATCCTTATTACAAATCCCTCTCTCACTACAAACAAGCCATCTCAGTTACAAACCAACATCTTATTACTTCTTCAGTAAGGGTAAGGCTGGCTTGATCTCCATGAACCAAAGGGCATAAAAGCATTCATGTCACTACTTTTCCAGTAAGGGTAAGGTTGATTTGATCTCCATGATCAAAAGGGTATAATCATTCATACATGCCATATTATGCATAAACATTAAATTTCTTCATATATTGGCTTTATTTGCATTTTATGATTTTATTTAATGTGTTCGTGAGATTCAACACTGCAGATTTAGACAGGATCCCATGCAGGTTCATTAAGGAACGTTGAGGCCAAAAGCCAAATGGCCAAAAGCCAAAAGCCAAATGGCCAAAACAGAACATTTTACACATGACACCAATACATGGCGAGACAGACATCCTGAGAAGATTAAGGAACGTTGAGGCCAAAACGCAAATGGCCAAAAGCCAAAAGCCAAATGGCCAAAGTAGAACAACTTATGCATGATGAGGCCAGAACACAAATGGCCAAACCACTCCAATTCACCTCCAAAAAGGGGACAGAAACCCCCCAAGGTATTGTATTTTCTTTCTTTTCCTTATTTTATTTATTTCAATTATTTCTTTTTTTAATTAATTCCTTTAATTTAACTTATTTTCATAAAATATAAAAAATAGTAAAAAACAGAAAAGTCATAAAAATCAAAATATATTTATTTAATTAATATTTTTTGTAAATAAATTTCACTAATAATTAATTATTTATTTTTATAAATCAAAATTGCATGTAAATAATTAGATTAATTTTAGGTTTAATTTTAACATGTTTTTCTTAATAAATAAAAAAAATTAGAATTAGGGTTAATATTTTAATTTCATTTAATCTTTCTCATAAAAATACATAAAAAACATAAATACCAAAAACTCAAAAAAAATAATAATTTCTTTTTTCTCTTTAATTTCATTAGTTTAATCATTTAATTTAATTTCATTAAAAAGGGTCCAACGCCCTCACTTCCAATTTTAATTCTAATTCGCGCATTTTATTTTATTTCTTATAATATTAATGTAATTCTCCCAAAGCCTTGTAAACTCGGACATTTTATTTCTCGCACTTTACTTCTTTATTTTCTGTCAAATCGGGTCCTGGATTAAATTTGGCGATGTGGACCCGCGCCTTTGTAATAGTTTAGAACTTTTATCTTTCCGCATCTTTTTTAACTGTTAAATAAATGCATGCAAGAATGAATGGCCTAAAATAAAAACAAACGCGTAGATCACCAATTACATGACAAGACAAAAATATCTGAAAACGACACACGAATTACACACCACCCCTAGGGTACGCCTCACTGTTGCCTTGCCTCGAAAGGTGATCGTCGAGTAGAGGATGTCTTAGTAAGTCCTCATGATCCGGGAACCTGGCATGAGGATAGCTTCTAAGGTGTCTTCCCATTGCTCTGGTGATCACCATGTCCCGAACCTCGAATTGACCCGAACACCTCCAACGGTGGTGCTACCTACCTCTCAATGGTGGGATGGCACTACTTTAAAGGACATTTACACAGACGAATTCCTTAGGGTAGGTAGACGACTCGTGGATACTTGCTCTAATTCAAAACAAAACAAATCAAAAATACTTTTCACACCAACACATTTTCAAAAAGCTTTCGAAAGCATTTTTCAAACACTCTTGAGGACCGATACAAGAGTCGAACTGAAATTTTCAAAGAAACTTTTTAAAAGCAAACCATTTTTGAAAACACAAGTGAGCAAGTATCTAAGAGCCCATGGATAACCATGGATAGAAATGGTGCTAACACCTTCACTTTCTATAATCTACCTCCCGAACCGAGAGCAATCTCTATAAGGAATTTTTCTGTGCTTTTGTCCTTTCCATTTGGAGAAAATAAAAGACGGTGGCGACTCTTGCTTCCGCGACATTTCGCGAACCAGCGTTAAACAGTCAGTTCCAGATCCACCGATCACAGTAGTCTCTTCATTATAGGAGATAGTTCATTGTTGAGATTTTATACTCCGATAGATGGTAGTCTTTTCATTATGGGAGATAGTTCATTGTTGATATTTGTACTCCGATGGATTGTAGTCTCCTCATTATGGGAGATAGTTCGTTGTTGAGATTTGTACTCTGATGGATGGTAGTCTCGTCATTATGGGAGATAATTTGTTGTTAAGATTTGTACTCCGATGGATGGTAGTCTCTTCATTATGGGAGATAGTTCATTTTTGAGATTTGTACTCCAATGGATGGTAGTCTCTTCATTATTGGAGATATATCGTTTTTGAGGTTTGTACTCCAATGGATAGTAGTGTCCTCATTATGGGAGATAGTTTGTCATTGAGAATCACTTTGCTCTAATAGAGTTGATTTGTTTCCAGTCATAAGTACTAATGTCAATCATTTGTTACCTACCCCAATTTTGATATTTACCATAATCTTTGAGCCGGTATTATCTGACCATTTCTATTTGCATCCTTTATGTTGTTAATTTCTTATTCCCTGTGAGGCGACGCTATTTTTTTCTATACCCTTTACGGGTGGGTAGTTTGCAGTTATCTGTCGATTGTTGTTATCCATTACTTTTCCCTCATTTATTGAGTTAGTGATACTTTATCTCCTCTTTGGGCTTTACCCCAATAGAGTTGAGTCATTTATCTCCTAGCGATTTATTTTCCTGGTTGGACTCTCTTTTTGATCTATTGTTTTATCTTTTGCTTACCCAGTGGTGTTCTGTGTCACCTTTGGAGTTGTTTGTTTGCATTCATGATCATAAGCATTGTTAGAACATAATTTGGTTCTACATCCCTGCAAGAGTTTTGATGATAACAAACACATGATATATATAAAGAACAGATATGCTCGCTAATAAAAGTATCTTTATATGAAGGAAGTTCTGATGTGAAAAAGATGTTTTGATGCAACTAGAAGTTCTGCCAAAACATCACTAGAAGTTATGATTATGCAAGCATAGAAGATGAGAGTACCATGATAGAATCAGAATGTTGTACCCCAAAATTTTCCCTCTCATATTTCTCAAAACATTGCAAGGAAAATCTCCAAGTGGCTCAAGATTGCTCAAGAGTTGGACAATCAAGCTATCTCCTAAGGCAGTCAACCCCAAATTAGGGTTTTGTGTTGCATCAAGATCCTTGAGTAAAAATGACCTCAAGTGCTCCCTAATGTCCTAATATGTTCTCAAGGTCATCCATGTCAAGTTTCAAGCCTTGCAGAGGAAGTTTGCTCAGTCAACTGCTCAAAGGGTCCAAAAATCGACTATGCTAGGGCAAAAGTCAACTGTGACCTATAAACAGTCAAACTTCAAGATTTTTTGTAAACATTATCATTTTGAAGGATATTTCATCATTTTATCAAGGTTTGATCATGGTTCATCAAGGATTGCTAAAAAATCATCAAGACTCAAAAGTTGCTAAATTAGGGTTTTGTAGGAAAAGTCAACTCAACTTTGACCAAGCATAACTTTCTCATACTTTATGAGAAATGACCCATCAAAAGATCATTTTGAAGAGGATGAAATTTCCTACAATACATCTTCATACCCCAATATCAGAAAATGCACTCACAAGAAGTTATAAATTTGGACATTATAGGTCATTTTTGAAAGTCAACAAAACACCTTTTTTTCCAAAGCTTATAACTTGAGCATGGAATATAAAAATGAGATGATACCAAAAGTTTTGGTTAGAGGACATCTCAATATTTCTAAAAAGTCAAAGAACACTTCCAAAAGTTCAAAATTGAAGAAGTTATGCATTGTTGAAGTTGGAAATGTTTGCAAAATTGCCAAAAGTCAACTATCCCCAAAACATCAAATTTTGTCAAATGGGCCCATTCTTTTCCACTTGATTTGAGCTTGCATAGTTTCCCACGTGTCCTAGCTTCAGCCTTGAGATCATATTGCCTTTTTATTATTTATTTGATTTTTTATTGAATTATTTCATTTTAAATCAAATTAAATCATATAAAATCCAAACTTTGATTACCTAAGATCTTTTTGGTTGTTTCAGGTCTTAATTATCATCATGATCATCATAAAACTCGAATCAAACAAGATCATGTACAAAAGATTGATTTTTGATGAATTTGGCAAGCTTTAAAGAATGAATCAAATCAAATATGCAAGCCATGATGGGAGAAGATTTGGACCATAATTGTTACCCTAACACATTGTATCATACATAAGCAAGCCACAAGGAACGAAATAAGGGTTGGAGGCTGCAAGAACAGGCAATACAAAAGTTGCAAAATTCACTAAAAAGTGTGAAATCAAAATCATACTTAGAGGCGTTTTCAGAAGCAGAGACCAATCCCAATCGATTCCTGGGTGATCACACAACCTTCCTGGATCAAAAGCACGCGTCCTCAGGACTTCAAAAGCACTGTAAGTGTCACGATAATAACCCTGGTTCTTGAATTCGTGATTCATCATTCTTGCATCATTTAAATAATTCATTGGCATATTTATACTCCTCACAACATTTGCAAACATTTGGCAATATCCAATTGCGTTTTTCTGGCCTAAATGAGGAACCCCCATAGCTAGGGTTCTTCGTTTGTATTTTGGGGTTTTCTTTTTCAGGAAAAATCAAGACTCAAGAAGGGCATAACGTTGATCAGGGAGCCAAGGCGAATTCAGCCATGTTTTTGGAATTGATTTATGTGGCTTAGGGAAGATTTTAGAGCAAGCTTGCGCATTTAGCTGCGGATCTAAATCCGCAGGTAAAATTACAGTAGTGGAAGGACAGGGACGAAGAGCTAGCATGCTCTGATTGGCCCGTTCAAATGTTTTTGCACGCATTTTTATTTTCTGACCAATAATTGCTTTTTTGATATATTATAATTGTTATGTAATATGTTAATAAATGAAGTAAAATGATGTAGTGGCAAGGCAAGCTGGAAATCACCATCAGGACCTGGGTTCGAATCTCAGGTCCCCCACTTTCATTCATAATTTTATTTTTCAGGTGATTTGGTACATACGCCTAGCTACAGCCCATCATACATCCTCAAGCATCCAGTGGCCAGATGGCCATAGGCCAAATCTAGTGGCCAAGAGCTGAGGGTCCATCATAGATTCAGTCAACAAGCACACACCAAATCCAAGAAAAGTCAACAAGGCCAGATCTAAATGGGCCTCAAAATTGCTTTCTGCACCATGGAAACAGGCCCATACTCCTCTTCTCTTATTTTATTTTTGTTTTAATTAATTGCTTTATTATTTTTTTACTTTAATTACTAACCAATCAAAAAAATTCTTTTTTCTCATAAAATAAAAATCACAAAAAATATTTTTTATCAAATTAATCTTTAACTTTTATTTTTATTAATAAATACTAATAAATCAATTTAGGTTTTAATGCTAGAATAATTTTAACATATTTTTGTAAATAATTACAATTAACTAGATTTAATTAGGTTTTTACTAACATTAATTATTTTATTCTCCTTTATTAAAATAACGCAAAAACCCAAAAATAATTTATTTTCATTAATTAGTTTATTTAATTTAATTTAGCAATTAATTTAGATTAATTTCTTTCATAAAATAGAAAAACAACAAAAAACCTTTTCTTTAAAAAAAAGGGTCAAAACCCTAGAACTTTGCGCTCGATTTAATTTCCCGCACGTGATTCATTTTCATTTATCCTATAATGTACTTGCTCCCGGTTTGTAATAGTTAAATAGGACTTTTTATTATTTTTTATCGCTTTATTTATTTTTAAAGGGTTTGTGTTTGGCGATGTAAATACCCGACGCCTTGTAATTTAAATTCCGCATTTTATTTCCGCAAATTATAATTGTTAGATGTTTGATAATAGGATGGTATGCCAAGACTGAATGTTTAACCTAAAATCAACTTAGATCACCATTAACATGTACAAAGACAAAAATTAACTAAAAACGACACACCCGCACATGCGCACTCTTAGGGAACCCCCCACTTGGTTGCCTTTGTACGCGGTCATTGAGTATAGGCTGTTTTAGAAGTCGTCCTCTTGTCTAAAAGATCATAGTCACCTCGAAACGGTTGCCTTGGATATTGTTGCCTCAAAACAAATGATCTAAGACATTAGGATTACCGCTAAGGCGTCCTAACATTGTTTTAGTGACCGCACGTCCCTCATTCGAATTGACCCTAAAACTCCAACGAAGATGCTACCTACTCATCAATAGTGGGATAGCATTGTCTAAAGGAAAATAGCGTAGAACGATTCCTTTTTCGAGTAGGTAGATGGTTCTTAAGTACTTGCTCTTTCAAAAAACAAAAACTTTTCACACTTACACTTTTCGAACAAAGTTTTTAAAAACACTTCATACGCTCTTGAGGACAGAAGCAAGAGTTAAATCGAAGTTTTCAAAACAAAAACTTTTTTCAAAACCCACAAGCACAAAGAAAACAATTTTGAAAAAATTGAGCAAGTACCTAAGAGCCCGTGAATAACCACAGATAGAAAGGATGCTAACACCTTCCCTTTCTATAATCTACCCCCCGAACTCGAGAAATATCTCGAAAAAGGAATTTTTCTGTGCTTTTTTCCTTTCCTTGTTGGATAAAATAAAAGTCGGTGGCGACTCTTGCTTACCGCAACATTTTGCGAAAACAAATGCAAAACGCAAACCAGCATTCTAAAAATAGTCAGTTCTTTCCCACCGTATCACAGAACTGGCGACTCTGCTGGGGATGCTTATAAGTGGGGTGTACCTTAGGAATAGTTCATAATGTTTTCAATTGCTTGACTTGTATGCTTTATCTTTGTGGGTTTGAATTGGAGTTAATATAGATCCTAACCCGGATTTGGGGGACACCCTTTAGGTAAGTAGCAATAAACTGTGAGGGAACTGTACGGCGTAGACTGATACGGTTGAAGCAGTAGCTACGTTAGTGTGGCACTTTAGTTTGTACCGATATCCCTTGTGGCACAACGAAGAGAATATGGGTCTTCTAAGGGGTCATTAAGCACCAACTGACCTTAGAACCTATAATTGACCAACTTGGCCATAGAACAGTAGCAGTATGCTACACTCATTGAGACCAAACTCTCGCGATGACTCCGGCCGCAAGAAAAGGTTGCCAAACTGGAATTATGACCGATTGAGGATGGTCAGTGATATTGAGATCCTTTAGAACCCGGTTACTATTACTAGGACAAGTTGAACCAACTAAACTGAAAGAGGGTAGTACCTAAACTCCATGCCAGCCTGAAATTTAAGGGCTATTGTGTGACTTGTGTGCTTTCAAACTTGAACTACTTGCACATGTCTGTTATCTAACAACATGAGTTCCTTGCAGGTTTTGTTTATGGTCCTTATCTAATAACTTGGATTTCTTGCCAGATTTACTTGTTAACATCACCTCGCACTTTTACTTAAACGCATAGCATACACATCATAACATCATGCCTTAACATTTCCTTAACCATTTCAAGGATCTCAAGGGTTTGTGATGCAGGTTATGGTAAATCAAACGTCCAGCAAGGGGCAAAGGGGATTTATTTTCCTCTAGCCAATTTCGTCTAGAGATCAAAACACGATAACTTGAGTCCGTGGCTATGACCCCCTCGATATGGTGAGCTTGACTTTTGAAGAAGGACTCTTAACGACACAAAGTTTCTTCAAATAAATTCTAACAATTTATTGTTTACCCCGCGAGATCCTTGAAAACATTGCATACATACATATCATTGCATAACAGGTCTTCCAATACAGGTCTCTCATGTTCTCGCTGTTTATTTCAGCAATGGCTCTCAAACAAGACAACAGAGATCTTCATACTCAAGAAGCACAGTTCAGGGAAATCTTCCTAAACCTATCCAAGGGGCAGGAAGAGTTGAAAACACTTCTTATTGGGAACTTGGTCAAGAAAAATCCTGAAGACAATAAGGACGAACGGCTGGAACAACTGCAGGCTGAGTTAGGTGCCATGAAAACCCAGATGCTGGGGAAGATGGCTCTTATCCAAGGCTTAGCAAGGGAACAAGAAGAGCTGAGAACCATTATCAACCAGCTTCATCAAGACCAACACAACAGTATGAAGCAAACAGTCGGGGCCGGGGACCAAGTCATTGGTCAGCCTCCAAGAAAACAAGGGTCTGGTATGGTAAAGAATGGACCTCTCCAAGTTGCTACTACCTCAAGGGTCCAACAACAACCTTGCCATAAACAACGGGTTAATCAGAGGCAGTTTACCAAGCTCAACATGCCGCTGTCCCAAGCTTTGCAACACCTGTTGAGATTGAATCTGGTGACGTTGGTAGGACCTCATCCGAATCCAAAGACTTCTTCACCTCAACTACAATCCTGATGCAAGGTGTGCATACCATTCTAACAGCCCAGGGCATGATACTGACGACTGTTGGAAGTTGAAGTACAAAATTCAAAACCTGATTGATGAAGGAGCATTGGAATTCACACAAGATGGTTAGGCTGAGTTCTTCTACCATCCCTCCAAGGCTCACCATTTGAAGTGACAAGTCCTGAGAACGAGAAGACTCTTTGTTCATTAGAATTTTCAATTTGTAATTTTCTTTTGATTGTTCAGACATTTATTCATGTCAAACTTTGTTACTTTATCAATGCATTGCATATGTCTGTTTTGAATCAATTCGTATTCACTATATTTAAAATGCTTTCCTTTTTGTGATGTTCAACTCTTGATTAAAAATTCTAAGCCTTTAGAAGGAGGATGACGAAAATGATATCAAAATCTCTACAATATGCTTTTGAACAGACCCTGCTGACGAGGTACAAACATTGTTTCAAATCTTAAACAGTGGAGTTATAAGGAAGATAATCCCTAGTCAACCCCTTTGAGCCAAAGAAGTTGGAGTTTTTTCTTTTCACAAATTAAAACCCTTAATTATAACCTGGGGCGGGGTAGTTTTCTCAGTTAATCCAGGTGCACAATGAATGGCATCAAAGAAGTCCTTCTGAAATAAAAGACAGTGATGGTTCCCTATAATCGTCAAGACAAGCAGTCATTATCTCTCGAAATAAAAGCCCATTAAGTTAAAACCTATGAAGGAGAATTAAGAAAAAAAATTGGGGCATCCCGCTGACTGTAATCACAAAAGAAACAGTTCAGGAAAAAAGACAGGGATAACGAAATAAAAAAGAAAGAGGTCCTACAAACTCTCAACAAAATGACTGCCTGTTCAAAATAATCTGTTAGTATCCGAACCATCACTGGAATATCAGAGCAAAGACTCAAACGAGATCTAATGCATGATTAGCTGAGTTTAGGATCGAAGAACATCACGAAGAATGGGTGGGTACAAATACATTTTGAGCCTTTATCCTTTGTTTCTTGAACCGTGAACCAGGCCACGTTATAACCCTTAAAAGTCCTAGCTGAAGCATGGGTTAGTTCGAAAGCATACTGTTACAAAAGGTATCCTGACTCTTGTAGGGCCTGCTGTAAATCCAGAGTTGACGTCACATTTTACAAAATTTTCCTATCTTACTGAAAAAATGCATTTTCAAAAACTTCAAGACAGACATAAGCTTTGCATTCTTAAAATAACATTGTTTGCATATGACTATTTGTTCAAATAGCAGAGAAATTAGCACGACGTATATCTAGTGAACAAAAACCTTTTCAATAAAAAGGGTCACCTCAAGTGGAAAAAACACCTCCAACCAAGGGGCACGACATGAGCATTGTCCATCATCTGGGGCAGTTAAGTCAAGATTCAAGGAATCTCTCAAAATGCTAAATAGCCAGGGACAAATCTCCATCTAAATCAATTGGGGCATTGGACATGAATTCCAACAACGAATCTTGCATGATCAAACGAAGATCTTCTTGTAGTATGGCAACACAACACTACCGAGAGTGACACCTCCCTACATCCTGAGAGCGTGGACATAGTCAGAAAATACCGCGCATGAATAAAGACCCGCTAGGTTGACTGGCCTAGGCAAAAATAAGGGCTTCCCGGTGAACCAAAAGGGTTCGGGCAAAAATTAGGGATGAGAATGAAAAATTGTACACCCGGTTAGTCGAAAACCTGAAAAGGCGGCTTGGGTAAAAAAGGGTATCCCGGTGGACTGAAAACCCGAAAGGTCGGTCCAGGAAAACATTAGGGATCAAAGCATACGACTATGTCCCATCATCTCGTCACTTGCCTACCAGAAGAAGACTTGTCATTTCGATCAAAAGATACCAAGCACCTCATAGGTTGGGATGATACTCGATCCACAAGGCCTCCGCAGGCACCTTCTCCCGCAGATACAGGGGCATAAAAGTCTCGATAAAAAGTCATTGTCATATCCTCAGCCCGCGTCCCAGTAACATCTCACTCCCCACAGAGTAAGAAAAAGACAGTAATGATAGCTCTCCCCAGCTGAGACTTGCAACTGTGAACGAATCCGTAATATTCTCCCCAAGCAGAGTTTATCTATCATCAGCACTGAAAAGGATTAATATCCCCGATAGTCTTAATATTCCCCAACCGAGTATAAGAATATTCCCTGGTAGAATACAAGATATCCCCAGTGGAGTTAAAATTTTCCCAGCGCAGTCTGAAAAAGCTTCCCCAGTGGAGTTGAAGAATCATCCCCAGTAGACTCTAGAAGTTTGTCCCCAGCGGAGTATAAAAATAAATATCCCCAGCCGAGTTCAAAGGAAGATTGTCCCCAGTAAAGCTCAAAGGATTATCCCCATTAGAGTCTAAAAGGTTATCCCCAGTGAAGTCGCAACTGAAAGATCATCTCCAGCGGAGTTCTTTCCTTTCACAAACAGGAAATCAATCCCCAACAGGATTCAGTATCACCAGCAACGGTAATTCGTCTCTAACGGAATTTATCGGTGGAATCCTCAACAGAACATCTCTTCCCCACAGAGTAATATCCTCATCAGTTTTATGCCCCAACGGAATTATACTCTCCTGCAGGTTTATTCTCGCAATCAAGTTCGTTCGCCATCCTCAGCGGAAACGAAGAATCCAATTCTATTCTCCAGCAGCTATCCGGGATTTATTTTCCCCAGCTAGAAACATTACATTTCCATACATCATGATACATGCATATACGCATCATACAACACAATCTCATTTATTTTGAGAACATCATTGCTTGATCCATATCATGCGTTGCATATGACTGACCTTTACCTTTCAGGAAGGATGCAGTTAAGTTCTCAGCTATGTCGAAGACTTGACCGGTTCTTGAATCTCAACTAAATTATTCTCGGTTGAATTACAGATAAGGTTCTCAATCTCGACAATTTTCCTCCGCGTAGTGTGGACAAGTTCTAAAATATCAACAGAATTATCCTCCGTTGAAGACCAGATAGTCCTAGATCTTGATGAAGATGTTTCCTCATTCGAAGACCTGACCGGTTCTTAAATATCAACTGAATTATTCTCGGTTGAATGACATATAAGGTTCTCAATCTCGACAATTTCCTCCGTCGTATTGTGGACAAGTTCTAAAATCTCAACAGAATTATACTCCGTTGAAGACCAGACAGTCCTAGATCTTGATGAAGATGTTTCCATCAGTCGAATACCTGACCGGTGCTTAAATCTCAACTGAATTATTCTCGGTGGAATTACAGATAAGGTTCTCAATCTCGGCAATTTTCCTCCGTCGAAGTGTGGATGAGTTCTAAAATCTCAACAGAATTATCCTCCGTTGAATACCAGACAGTCCTAGATCTTGATGAATATGTTTCCCTCAGTCGAAGACCTGACCGGTTCTTAAATCTCAACTGAATTATTCTCGGTTGAATTACAGATAAGGTTCTCAATCTCGACAATTTTCCTCTGTCATAGTGTGGACAAGTTCTAAAATCTCAACAGAATTATACTCCATTGAAGACCAGACAGTCCTAGATCTTGATGAAGATGTTTCCCTCAGTCGAAGACCTGACCGGTTCTTAAATCTCAACTGAATTATTCTCGGTTGAATTACAGATAAGGTTCTCAATCTCGACAATTTCCTCCGTCGAAGTGTGGACGAGTTCTAAAATCTCAACAGAATTTTCCTCCGTTGAAGACCAGACAGTCCTAGATCTTGATGAAGATGTTTCCCTCAGTCGAAGACCTAACCGGTTCTTAAATCTCAACTGAATTATTCTCAATTTAATTACAGATAAGGTTCTTAATCTCGACAATTTTTCTCCGTCGAAGTGTGGACGAGTTCTAAAATCTCAACAGAATTATCCTCCATTGAAGACCAGACAGTCCTAGATCTTGATGAATATGTTTTGCCCAGTCGAATACCTGACCGGTTCTTAAATCTCAACTGAATTATTCTCGGTTGAATTACAGATAAGGTTCTCAATCTCGACAATTTCCTCCGTCGTAGTGTGGACGAATTCTAAAATCTCAACAGAATTATCCTCCGTTGAAGACCAGACAGTCCTAGATCTTGATGAAGATGTTTCCCTCAGTCGAAGACCTGACCGGTTCTTAAATCTCAATTGAATTATTCTCGGTTGAATTAACGATAAGGTTCTCAATCTCGACAATTCTCCTCAGTCGAAGTACAGACCGATTCTTAAATCTCAACTGAATTATCCTCGGTTGAATTACAGATAAGGTTCTAAATCTCGACAGATTTCCCCTAGTTGAATTACGGACAAAGTTCTTAAAACTCAGCCGAGGCATTCTCTCAGTTGAGGTACTGGCAAGTTCCTAAATATCAACAAGATCAGACTTCCCCCAGCGGAATCTTCCACATCAACAGATATGCAAGTTCTCGCTAAGGAATCTCTTATGCGATCGACACTCCTGCAGATGGTATCTTTAAGCCCAGCCTCCCACCAGCAATCTCCAAATGGCATCTGTAAGCCCATTCCCGACATCACAAGGCTGACACCACTTCATGCGAGTGCAAATTTCTGGGCACTCTAGTGTTCAATCATCTTCTACCTTCGGATCACGAAAGGCACGAAAGGCAATCTACATCCTCAGGTTTAAGAAGATTGAATAGGGGCAGCTATTGTACCCCAAAATTTTCCCTCTCATATTTCTCAAAACATTGCAAGGAAAATCTCCAAGTGGCTCAAGATTACTCAAGAGTTGGACAATCAAGCTATCTCCTAAGGCAGTCAACCCCAAATTAGGGTTTTGTGTTGCATCAAGATCCTTGAGTCCAAATGACCTCAAGTTCCCCCTAATGTCCTAATATGTTCTCAAGGTCATCCATGTCAAGTTTCAAGCCTTGCAGAGGAAGTTTGCTCAGTCAATTCCTCAAAGGGTCCAAAAATCGACTGTGCTTGGGCAAAAGTCAACTGTGACCTATAAATAGTCACACTTCAAGAATTTTTGTCAACATTCTCATTTTGAAGGATATTTCATCATTTTATCAAGGGTTGATCATGATTCATCAAGGATTGCTCAAAATTCATCAAGACTCAAAAGTTGCTAAATTAGGGTTTTGTAGGAAAAGTCAACTCAACTTTGACCAAGCATAACTTTCTCATACTTTATGAGAAATGCCCATCCAGAGCTCATTTTGAAGAGGATGCAATTTCCCACAATCCATCTTCATACCCCAAGATCAGAAAATGCACTCACAAGAAGTTATAAATTTGGACATTATAGGTCATTTTTGAAAGTCAACAAAAACACCTTTTTTTTGCCAAAGCTTATAACTTGAGAATGGAATATCAAAATGATATGAGACTAAAAGCTTTGGTTAGATGACATCTCAAGCTTTCTAAAAAGTCCAAGAAAACTTCCAAAAGTTCAAAATTGAAGAAGTTATGCATTGTTGAAGTTGGAAATTTTTGCAAAATTGCCAAAAGTCAACTATCCCCAAAACTTCAAATTTTGTCAAATGGGCCCATTCTTTTCCACTTGATTTGAGCTTTAATAGTTTCCCACGTGTCCTAGCTTCATCCTTGAGATCATATTGCCTTTTTATTATTTTATTTGATTTTTTATTGAATTATTTCATTTTAAATCAAATTAAATCATATAAAATCCAAACTTTGATTACCTAAGATCTTTTTGGTTGTTTCAGGTCTTAATTATCATCATGATCATCATCAAACTCGAATCAAACAAGATCATGTACAAAAAGATTGATTTTTGATAAATTTTGCAAGCTTTAAAGAATGAATCAAATTATATATGCAAGCCATGATGGGAGAAGATTTGGACCATAATTGTTACCCTAACACATTGTATCATACATAAGCAAGCCACAAGGAACGAAATAAGGGCCGGAGGCTGCAAGAACAGGCAATACAAAAGTTGCAAAATTCTTTAAAAAGTGTGAAATCAAAATCATACTTAGAGGCCTTTTCAGAAGCAGAGACCAATCCCAATTGATTCCTGGGTGATCACACAACCTTCCTGGATCAAAAGCACGCGTCCTCAGGCCTTCAAAAGCACTTCAAGTGTCACGATAATCACCTTGGTTCTTGAATTCGTGATTCATCATTCTTGCATCATTTGAATAAATCATTGGCATATTTATACTCCTCACAACATTTGCAAACGTTTGGCAATATCCAATTGCGTTTTTCTAGCCTAAATGAGGAACCCCCATAGCTAGGGTTCTTCGTTTGTATTTTGGGGTTTTCTTTTTCAGGAAAAATCAGGACTCAAGAAGGGCATAGCGTTGATCAGGGAGCCAAGGCGAATTCAGCCATGTTTTTGGAATTGATTTATGTGGCTTAAGGAAGATTTTAGAGCAAGCTTGCGCATTTAGCTGCGGATCCAAATCCGTAGGTAAAATTGCAGTAGTGGAAGGACAGGGACGAAGAGCTGGCACACTCTGATTGGCCCGTTCAAATGTTTTTGCGCGCATTTTTATTTTCTGACCAATAATTGCTTTTTTGATATATTATAATTGTTATGTAATATGTTAACAAATGAAGTAAAATGGCGTAGTGGCACGGCAAGCTGGCAATCACCATCAGGACCTGGGTTCGAATCCCAGGTCCCCCACTTTCATTCATAATTTTATTTTTCAGGTGATTTGGTACATACGCCTAGCTACAACCCATCATACATCCTCAAGCATCCAGTGGCCAGATGGCCAAAGGCCAACTCTAGTGGCCAAGAGCTGAGGTTCCATCATAGATCAAGTCAACAAGCACACACCAAATCCAGGAAAAGTCAACGAGGCCAGATCTAAATGGTCCTCAGAATTGCTTTCTGCACCATGGAAACAGGCCCATACTCCTCTTCTCTTATTTTATTTTTGTTTTAATTAATTGCTTTATTATTTTTTTTACTTTAATTACTAACCAATCAAAAAAATTCTTTTTTCTCATAAAATAAAAATCACAAAAAATATTTTTTATCAAATTAAACTTTAACTTTTATTTTTATTAATAAATACTAATAAATCAATTTAGGTTTTAATGCTAGAATAATTTTAACATATTTTTGTAAATAATTAAAATTAACTAGATTTAAATAGGTTTTTACTAACATTAATTATTTTACTCTCCTTTCTTAAAATAACGCCAAAACCCAAAAATAATTTATTTTCATTAATTAGTTTATTTAATTTAATTTAGAAATTAATTTAGATTAATTTCTTTCGTAAAATAGAAAAACAACAAAAAACCTTTTCTTTAACAAAAAGGGTTAAAACCCTAGAACTTTGCGCTCGATTTAATTTCCCGCACGTGATTCATTTTCATTTATCCTATAATGTACTTGCTCCCGGTTTGTAATAGTTAAATAGGACTTTTTAGTATTTTTTATCGCTTTATTTATTTTTAAAGGGTTTGTCTTTGGCGATGTAAATACCCGACGCCTTGTAATTTAAATTCCGCATTTTATTTCCGCAAATTATAATTGTTAGATGTTTGATAATAGGGTGACATGACAAGACTAAATGTTTAACCTAAAATCAACTTAGATCACCATTAACATGTACAACGACAAAAATTAACTGAAAACGACACACCCGCTCATGCGCACTCTTAGGGTACCCCCACTTGGTTGCCTTCGTACGCGGTCATTGAGTATAGGTTGTTTTAGAAGTCGTCCTCTTGTCTAAAAGATCATAGTCGCCTCAAAACGGTTTCCTCGGATATTGTTGCCTCAAAACAAATGATCTAAGACATTAGGGTTACCGCTAAGGCGTCCTAACATTGCTTTAGTGACCGCACGTCCCTCATTCGAATTGACCCTAAAACTCCAACGACGATGCTACCTACTCATCAATAGTGGGATAGCATTGTCTAAAGGAAAATAGCATAGAACGATTCATTTTTCGAGTAGGTAGATGGTTCTTAAGTACTTGCTCTTTCAAAAAACAAAAACTTTTCACACTTACACTTTTCAAACAAAGTTTTCAAAATCACTTCATACGCTCTTGAGGACAGAAGCAAGAGTTAAATCGAAGTTTTCAAACAAAAACTTTTTTCAAAACCCACAAGCACAAAGAAAACAATTTTGAAAACATTGAGCAAGTACCTAAGAGCCCGTGGATAACCACAGATAGAAAGGGTGCTAACACCTTCCCTTTCTATAATCTACCCCCCGAACCCGAGAAATATCTCGAAAAAGGAATTTTTCTGTGCTTTTTTCCTTTCCTTGTTGGATAAAATAAAAGTCGGTGGCGACTCTTGCTTACCGCGACATTTTGCAAAAACAAACGCAAAACACAAACCAGCATTCCAAAAACAGTCAGTTCTTTCCCACCGTATCACAGAACTGGCGACTCTGCTGGGGATGCTTATAAGTGGGGTGTACCTTAGGAATAGTTCATAATGTTTTCAATTGCTTGAATTGTATGCTTTATCTTTGTGGGTTTGAATCAGAGTTAATATAGATCCTAACCCGGATCTGGGGGACACCCTTTAGGTAAGTAGCAATAAACTGTGAGGGAACTGTACGGCGTAGACCGATACAGTTGAAGCAGTAGCTACGTTGGTGGGGCACTTTAGTTTGTACCGATATCCCTTGTGGCGCAACAAGGAAAATATGGGTCTTCTAAGGGGTCATTAAGCACCAACTGACCTTAGAACCTATAATTGACCAACTTGGCCATAGAACAGTAGCAGTATGCTACACTCATTGAGACCAAACTCTCGCGATGATTCCGGCTGCAAGAAAAGGTTGCAAAACTGGAATTATGACCGATTGAGGATGGTCAGTGATATGGAGATCCTCTAGAACCCGGTTACTATTACTAGGACAAGTTGAACCAACTAAACTGAAAGAGGGTAGTACCTAATATCCATGCCAGTCTGAAATTTAAGGGCTATTGTGTGACTTGTGTGCTTTCAAACTTGAACTACTTGCACATGTCTGTTATCTAACAACATGAGTTCCTTGCAGGTTTTGTTTACGATCCTTATCCAATAACTTAGATTTCTTGCCAGATTTACTTGTTAACATCACCTCGCACTTTTGCTTAAACGCATAGCATACACATCATAATATCATGCCTTAACATTTCCTTAACCATTTCAAGGATCTCAAGGGTTTGTGATGCAGGTTATGCTAAATCAAACGTCCAGCAAGGGGCAAAGGGGATTTATTTTCCTCTAGCCAATGTCATCTAGAGATCAAAACACGATAACTTGAGTCCATGGCTATGACCCACTCGATATGGTGAGCTTGACTTTTGAAGAAGGACTCTTAACGACACGAAGTTTCTTCAAACAAATTCTAACAATTTCTTGTTTACCTCGCGAGATCCTTGAAAACATTGCATACATACATATCATTGCAAAACATGTCTTCTAATACAGGTCTCTCATGTTCTTGCTGTTTATTTCAGTAATGGCTCTCAAACAAGACAATAGAGATCTTCATACTCAAGAAGCACAGTTCAGGGAAATCTTCCTAAACCTATCCAAGGGGTAGGAAGAGTTGAAAACACTCCTCATTGGGAACTTGGTCAAGAAAAGTCCTGAAGACAATAAGAAAGAACGGCTGGAACAACTGCAAGCTGAGTTAGGTTCCATGAAAACCCAGATGCTGGGGAAAATGGCTCTTATCCAAGGCTTAGCTCGGGAACAAGAAGAGATGAGAACCATTATCAACCAGCTTCATCAAGACCAACACAACAGTATGAAGCAAATAGTCGGGGTCGAGGACCAAGTCATTGGTCAGCCTCCAAGAAAACAAGGGTCTGGTATGGTAAAGAATGGACCTCTCCAAGTTGCTACTACCTCAAGGGTCCAACAACAACCTTGCCATAAACAACAGGTTAATCAGAGGCAGATTACCAAGCTCAATATGCGGCTGTCCCAAGCTTTGCAACACCTGTTGAGATTGAATCTGTTGACGTTGGTAGGACCTAATCCGAATCCTAAGACTTCTTCACCTCAACTACAATCTTGATGCAAGGTGTGCATACCATTCTAACAGCCCGGAGCATGATACTGACGACTGTTGGAAGTTGAAGTACAAAATTTAAAACCTGATTGATGAAAGAGCATTTGAATTCACACAAGATGGTCAGGCTGAGTTCTTCTACCATCCCTCCAAGGCTCACCATTTGAAGTTACAAGTCCTGAGAACGAGAATACTTTTTGTTCATTAGAATTTACAATTTGTAATTTTCTTTTGATTGTTCAGACATTTATTCATGTCAAACTTTGTTACTTTATCAATGCATTGCATATGTCTGTTTTGAATCAATCCATTCGTATTCACTATATTTAAAATGCTTTCCTTTTTGTGATGTTCAACTCTCGATTAAAAATTCTAAGCCTTTAGAAGGAGGATGACGAAAATGATATCAACATCTCTACAATATGCTTTTGAACAGACCCCGCTGACGAGGTACATGCGTTGTTTCAAATCCTAAACAGTGGAGTTATAAGGAAGATAATCCCTAGTCAACCCCTTTGAGCCAAAGAAGTTAGAGTTTTTTCTTTTCACAAATTAAAACCCTTAATTATAACCTGGGGCGGGGTAGTTTTCTCAGTTAATCCAGGTGCATAATGAATGGCATCAAAGAAGTCCTTCTGAAATAAAAGACGGTGATGGTTCCCTATAATCGTTAAGACAAGCAGTCATTATCTCTCGAAATAAAAGCCCATTAAGTCAAACCTATGAGCATTGTCCATCATCTGGGGCAGTTAAGTCAATATTCAAGGAATCTCTCAAAATGCCAAATAGCCAGGGGCAAATTCCATCTGAATCAATTGGGGTATTGGACATGAATTCCAGCAACGAATCTTGCATGATCAAACGAAGATCTTCTGGTAGTATGGGAACACAACACTACCGACAGTGACACCTCCTTACATCCTGAGAGCATGAACATAGTCAGAAAATACCGTGCATGAATAAAGATCCACTAGGTTGACTGGCCTAGGCAAAAATAAGGGCTTCCCGGCGAACCAAAAGGGTTCGGGCAAAAATTAGGGATGAGAATGAAAAATTGTACACCCGGCAAGTCGAAAACCTGAAAAGGCGGCTTGGGCATAAAAGGGTATCCCGGTGGACTGAAAACCCGAAAGGGCGGTCCAGGAAAAAATTAGGGATCAATGCGTACGAGTATGTCCCGTCATCTCGTCACTTGCCTACCAGAAGAAGACTTGTCATTTCGATCGAAAGATACCAAGCACCTTATAGGTTGGGATAATACTCGATCCACAAGGCCTCCGCAGGCACCTTCTCCCGCAGATACAAGGGCAGAAAAGTCTCGATACAAAGTCATTGTCATATCCTCAGCCCGCGTCCCAGTAACATCTACACTCCCTGCAGAGTAAGAAAAAGACAGTAATGATAGCTCTCCCCAGCTGAGACTTGCAACTGTGAACGAATCGGTAATATTCTCCCCAAGCAGAGTTTATGTATCATCAGCACTGAAAAGGCTTAATATCCCCGACAGTCTTAATATTCCCCAACGGAGTATAAGAATATTCCCCAGTAGAATACAAGATATCCCCATTGGAGTTAAAATTTTCCCAGCGCAGTCTGAAAAAGCTTCCCCAGTTGAGTTG
This sequence comes from Vicia faba, assembly GCA_948472305.1. Lineage (NCBI taxonomy): Eukaryota > Viridiplantae > Streptophyta > Magnoliopsida > Fabales > Fabaceae > Vicia > Vicia faba. Next base: position 1,305,407,996 of record OX451739.1, read on the forward strand.
AAGAATCATCCCCAGTAGACTCTAGAAGTTCGTCCCCGACGGAGTATAAAAATAAATATCCCCATCCGAGTTCAAAGGAAGATTGTCCCCAGTAAAGATCAAAGGATTATCCCCATTAGAGTCTAAAAGGTTATCCCCAGTGAAGTCGCAACTGAAAGATCATCCCCAGCGGAGTTCTTTCCTTTCACAAACAGGAAATCAATCCCCAACAGGATTCAGTATCACTAGCAACGGTAATTCGTCTCCAACAGAATTTATCGGTGGAATCCTCAACAGAACATCTCTTCCCCACAGAGTAATCTCCTCATCAGTTTTATGCCCCAACGGAATTATACTCTCCTACAGGTTTATTCTCGCAATCATCTTTGTTCGCCATCCTCAGCGGAAACGAAGAATCCAATTCTATTCTCCAGCAGCTATCCGAGATTTATTTTCCCCAACTAGAAACATTACATTTCCATACATCATGATACATGCATATAGGCATTATACAACACAATCTCATTTATTTTGAGAACATCATTGCTTGATCCATATCATGCATTGCATATGACTGACCTTTACCTTTCAGGAAGGATGCAGTTAAGTTCTCAGCTATGTCGAAGACCTGACCGATTCTTAAATCTTAACTGAATTATTCTCGGTTGAATTACAGATAAGGTTCTCAATCTCGATAATTTTCCTCCACGTAGTGTGGACAAGTTCTAAAATATCAACAGAATTATCCTCCGTTGAAGACCAGACAATCCTAGATCTTGATGAAGATGTTTCCCTCAGTCGAAGACCTGATCGGTTCTTAAATCTCAACTGAATTATTCTCAGTTGAATGACATATAAGGTTCTCAATCTTGACAATTTCCTCCTTCGTAGTGTGGACAAGTTCTAAAATCTCAACAGAATTATACTCCATTGAAGACCAGACAGTCCTAGATCTTGATGAAGATGTTTCCCTCAGTCGAAGACCTGACCAGTTCTTAAATCTCAACTGAATTATTCTCGGTTGAATTACAGATAAGGTTCTTAATCTCGGCAATTTTCCTCCGTCGAAGTGTGGACGAGTTCTAAAATCTCAACAGAATTATGCTCCGTTGAAGACCAGACAGTCCTAGATCTTGATGAAGATGTTTCCCTTAGTCAAAGACCTGACTGGTTCTTAAATCTCAACTGAATTATTCTCGGTTGAATTACAGATAAGGTTCTCAATCTCGACAATTTCCTCCGTCGAAGTGTGGACGAGTTCTAAAATCTCAACAGAATTATACTCCGTTGAAGACCAGACAGTCCTAGATCTTGATGAAGATGTTTCCCTTAGTCAAAGACCTGACCGTTTCTTAATTCTCAACTGAATTATTCTCGGTTGAATTACAGATAAGGTTCTCAATCTCGACAATTTTCCTCCGTCGTAGTGTGGACAAGTTCTAAAATCTCAATAGAATTATACTCCATTAAAGACAAGACAATCCTAGATGTTGATGAAGATGTTTCCCTCAGTCGAAGACCTGACCGGTTCTTAAATCTCAACTGAATTATTCTCGGTTGAATTACATATAAGGTTCTCAATCTCGACAATTTCCTCCGTCGAAGTGTGGACGAGTTCTAAAATCTCAACAGAATTATCCTCCATTGAAGACCAGATTGTCCTAGATCTTGATGAAGATGTTTCCCTCAGTCGAAGACTTGACCGGTTCTTAAATCTCAACTGAATTATTCTCGGTTGAAATACAGATAAGGTTCTCAATCTCGACAATTTTCCTCCGTCGAAGTGTGGACGAGTTCTAAAATCTCAACAGAATTATCCTCCATTGAAGACCAGATTGTCCTAGATCTTGATGAAGATGTTTCCCTCAGTCGAAGACTTGACCGGTTCTTAAATCTCAACTGAATTATTCTCGGTTGAAATACAGATAAGGTTCTCAATCTCGACAATTTTCCTCTGTCGAAGTGTGGACGAGTTCTAAAATCTCAACAGAATTATCCTCCGTTGAAGACCAGACAGTCCTAGATCTTGATGAAGATGTTTCCCTCAGTCGAAGACCTGACCGATTCTTAAATCTCAACTGAATTATTATCGGTTGAATTACAGATAATGTTCTCAATCTCGACAATTTCCTCCGTCGTAGTGTGGACGAGTTCTAAAATCTCAACAGAATTATCCTCCATTGAAGACCAGGCAGTTCTAGATCTTAATGAAGATGTTTCCCTCAGTCGAAGACCTGACCGGTTCTTAAACCTCAACTGAATTATTCTCGGTTGAATTAACGATAAGGTTCTCAATCTCGGTAATGCTCCTTAGTCGAAGTAATGACCGGTTCTTAAATCTCAACTGGATTATCCTCGGTTGAATTACAGATAAAGTTCTAAATCTCGACAGATTTCCCCCAGTTGAATTATCCTCAATTATTGTTTAGACATTTCCTTGAGAAAACCGGGTTGTAGTTTTGGACTCAAGAAGACTTTGGCAGTTGTCAAAGTAGTTTTGTAATCAAGACTGATTAGTGGATTAAGACATTGTTGGAGAGAGGCGAAATTACCTTGGCAGGTGGACTGGAGTAGTTTGAGTTCAAACGAATCAGGATAAAAATTAACGTGTTCTTTCCATTGATTTTTGTGATCCCAATTCAACCCCCCTTCTTATGTTTTTCCCTTCTTCAATTGGTTTCAGAGCACCTGGATATGGGTGAAAACACTTAACCGTGTCATAAAAATATCCAAGGAGGAAAAAAAATATGATTTGACCTAGTCAGAACATCAGTAGCATTCCCCCAATATTTGACGGTGAAAATTTTGACTACTGGAAAGATATGATCATAAGTTTCTTCATAGCCTATGATGCTGACCTCTAGGATATGGTCACTGATGGATACATACATCCTGTTGATGAAAGCGGTCAGAATATTAATAGAAAAAGGATGACAGATCATCAAAAGCAAAACTTCAGAAATCATGACAAGGCCAGAACTATTCTCTTGAGTGCCATCTCATACTCAGAAGATCACAAACAGAGAGACAACAAAGAACATGTTTGATTCTCTGAGAATGACGCATGAAGGAAACATGCAAGTCAAAGAAACTAAAGCCCTTGCGCTCATTCAAAAATATGAAGCCTTCAAAATGGAAGAAGATGAAACCATTGAAACAATGTTCTCTAGATTTCAAATTCTGGTTGCTGGGCTAAAGGTGATGGACAAAGGGTACTCAACTGCTGATCATGTAAAGAACATCATCAAAAGTTTACCAAGGAAATGGAGAACCATGGTCACTGCTCTCAAACTTGCAAAAGATCTGAACAAAATATCTCTAGAAGAACTTGTCAGTTCTCTCAGAAGTCATGAGATAGAGTTAGAAGATGATGATCCCCAAAAGCAAGGTAAGTCTCTCGCTCTGAAATCTAATAAATATGAAACCAAATTTTTGCAGGCAAAAGAAGAAGCAGAAAACTCTGGTGAATCCTCGTCAGAAGAAGACGAACTGTTCCTTCTATCCATAAAAATCAATCAGTTGTGGAAGCAAAGGCATAGGAAATTCAGAAACTCCAGAAGAATAGGGAATAACACTGAACAATCTTCTGGATACAGAAAATCCAGTAACAGAAACATTACCTACTATGAATGCAATAAACAAGGTCACTACAAAAGCGACTATTCAAGGCTTCAGAAGGAGAAACCTAAAAGGAATATTGTTAAGTAGAAGAAGAAAAGTATTATGGCAACATGGGATGACTCTGAATCTTTTGAAGACAGAACAAAATCAGAAGATGAACGAGCCAATATAGCTCAAATGGACAACTTATCATATGTCTCCGAATCCTCTGAATCAGAATCAGAATCAGACTCAGAGTCATAAGAGGTATTTTCTAACTTTTCTAGATCTCAATTAGAGGAGAGTCTATCAGAAATTCTAGAAAGGTATCAGAAGCTTCGAGTCATAAACAAGAACCTGAAAAAGGATCTAGTTTCTGACTCTGAAGAAACTTAGAATCCGAGATTAGAAAAATCTGAAATGAAAGAAGAAATTTTAAAACTTGAAAATGATTTACAAAATACTCAGAAGGAAACTGTCTCAGAAGTTCCTAGTAACTCTGATACAATCATAAAGGAATATGATCATAACTTTCAGAAATTCCTCGCTAAAAACATATATAGAAGCAATATGGCTTCAATGATCTATGGAGTTAGCAGAAATGGCAGAAAAGGTATAGGATACAAAGATAAAGTATCCCAACCTAAGAAAGTTAAGGATTTGGTTATTAAACACACTCCTCTTTATTCTCACTTCACTACTGGACAAACACATGATATAAAATATACTAGTAAAGCATTTTCTGCTAAACCAAAATTTAAACAGAATTTTGGAAACTCTAACAGTCATGGACCCAAAAAGATATGGGTTCCAAAAGACAAAATCATCTATGTTGCAGATATTTTTAACACCAAAGTTGAAACACCAATATTAACACCTGGATTCTGGATGCTCTATACACATGGAGGTAAGAAAGCATATGTTCCAAAGCTTAGAATTTAAAGGATTCGCAGGTTTCAGAGGCAATCAGAAACAAAAAGGTTATTGGCTCTGGGACTATTGGGAACGGGAATGAGAATACAACATCAGAAGCTCTCTAAAGAATCTCAGTTGAATCCAGAAGAGGATGTCACACCTTCTCAAGCAACTTCTTACTTTTTGATTATTGACAAAAAGGGGGAGAATCAGTGATATTTTGACTCCTACCAAAAGCAAATATGCATTATCAGAAGATCTTCAGGGAAGTATTTTATTTGCTTTTTATCTGAGTATTCTACTCAGGGGAAGATCTTCAGGGAAGTATTTTATTTGCTCGTTATCTGAGTATTCTACTAAGGGGGAGTTTTTTATTCTTTGTTCTTTATACTCCATCAAAATATACAAGTTTTTGTCATCATCAAAAAGGGGGAGATTATTAGAACATAATTTGGTTCTACATCCCTGCAAGAGTTTTGATGATAACAAACATATTATATATATATAAAGAACAAATATGCTCGCTAATAAAAGTATCTTTATATGCAGGAAGTTCGATGTGAAAAAGATGTTCTGACACAACTAGAAGTTCTGCTAGAACATCACTAAAAGTTCTGATTATGCAAGCATAGAAGATGAGAGTACCATGATAGAATCAGACACATCCTTCTTAGAAGAAAATTTGTGTGACACGCTTATATGAAGAAGTTCTTTTACAACTTCTGACTGCACTAGCATTGTGAAATAGGATCTCTGATACTCTGATCTATAATATTCTGATACAAGTAGCAAGGGACTCTCAATGGTAACCTTCAACCTCTGATGTGAGAAGTTCTGAAGCGTTACAATTTATCAACGCAATATCAAAATTAACGGCTACAAACACACAAGGATCTCCTGGTTTGGAAAGTTCATTAACTCGTGTTATGAACATACCAAAAGCATCTTCTTATGTCACTGTTGCATGGCTTATATAAAGAAGACAAAAAGAAGAATTCAAGTGATGAACTACCGCGCACAAAAAGAAGAATTCTCGTGAAAGTACAGTAACTCAACAATCATCTTTCATCCTCAAGCGTTCATATTAAAACTGTGTAAAACATCACTGTTAGTGATACTGTTTTATTAGAAACACCATTGTACACATTTATTCAATTATTGTTTAGAAATTTCCTTGAGAAAACCGGGTTGTGGTTTTGGACTCAAGAAGACTTTGGCAGTTGTCAAAGTAGTTTTGTAATCAAGATTGATTAGTGGATTAAGACCTCGTTGGAGAGAGGCGAAATCACCTTGGCGGGTGGACTGGAGTAGTTTGAGTTCAAATGAACCAGGATAAAAATAAACGTGTTCTTTCCATTGATTTTTGTGATCCCAATTCAACCCCCCTTCTTGTGTTTTTCCCTTCTTCAAGTATTTTATGGCATCTTAGGGCCAAAAATAGCGTTTGTTTTGTGTTTAAGTATCTTCAATCATGTCGATATGGAAATTTTAACCTTCGTACCTCCGGATAGAAGACACTTAAGTAAGGGCAGCTGTTATACCCCGATTTTTGCCCATAAGATTTCTCATCATTTCACTTTTATCAATACATCAAGATCACACATTAGTGTTGGTTATCTCTTTCTACTTTATCCCATCTTTAAGTTTGCTCTTGAGGGATCACCAAACACCATGAATTGTGTATCTTGTACATGTGTTCTTTTAACTAACATCAAAATATGTATATATGTATCTTTGAATGATTATATTGTAGGTGATGACACAATTGCATTCATCTCAGCATATCCTAGCACATAGGGTCAAAACTAGGGTTTTGAATTTAATCAGGAAATATTTGACTTTTTGGGCAAGACTTGATTCCACGCTTCTCTACATGTTCATGAGCATCTATGATTGGAGGATTGATCATCAATTTTGATTGGAAAAGATTCAATTGATCAAAAGGGGAAAAATAATCATTTTTGACTAAAGTCAACCAAAGTCAAAGTTCACCAAGTGGAATTTTGGTCAACCATCAATTCAAGTATCCTATTTTCACATAGCATGATCAAAATAGGCATAAAGTCAAGAAGATAGGTTCATATGTTTATTTCCATGCCTTCTTCAACAAGCTTCATTGAGACTTAAGCTCCATATTTTAGTGTGCTTAAAGAAAATATCATTTCAAGGGCTATTGTGATTTATCATGCTTTATTTTTCCAAGAAAGATCAAAAGATTCAAGGTTTGTTCAACAAACTAGACCTAATTGAACAATTCATTGATTTAGTGATCACAAGTGCATAACTCTCTCAATTTTTAACATTTTGTGTTGGTTATTTTTCTATGGATTCTAATCATCAACAACAACAACCTTTCTTCACATTTCAAGATCCAATTGTGTAAGAAAAATCATCAAAAGTTGAAAGGGGTTTTAAGTCATTTTGACAGTCTCCGAGGTAGGGTTTGTTGACTTCTAAGGACCATATCTTGATCATTTTTTGAGATTTTTGAGTGACTCTAAATCCATGATTCTATTTATAGGGTCCTTAACAATCTCTCTTCATAAGTCTAAGGCTAAGTTTGAATCGAATATCACTAATGATTGAGGAAGATTACAAGTCTCCTTGAAAGACCTTTGAATTTTAGGGTTTGACTTCAAATGATCATAACTTGGTCAATTTAAATCTTCTTGAGCCCATTAATTTTCCATAATACTCTTTGGGATGTCAAATACAACTTTGTTTTTATGTGCAAGACTCAAAGATGCTTGGAAAATGGTTGAAGATTTGATAAGATTATATGTCTTTTGAGAATTTCCACAAATTTGTCCAGCATCTTCCGAAGATCACAACTCTTTCAATTTTTATGATTTTTGAATGATATCAATTCCAAAATTCAATTAAAAGGGTCTACTTCATGCCATATTCAGATATCAAGATCAAATTTTGAGTGGAAAGTCATGAAATGTTTAAGAATATTATATGTCATTTTGAAGTTCAACACTTAGAATATTTCTAAGTACAAAATATCCGTGTGTTTTTCATAATATCCGTGGACATAACTTTTTGCTCAAACATCCAAATGATGTGTTTATTAGCATGTACTGAAGTTTGTTGTGAGATATTTCCATTGGAAAAAGAATGAGATCATAAAGTCTCCTACATTATGTGCCCCATGCTCTTGAAGTTGCTTCCATGAAACTGAGTTTTTGCTTGCAATCAGTTTGCAATTTCCAAATTGAGGCTTCTAATGACCATTTGTTGTGCATTTTTTATTTAAACATGTTTAACAAAGTTCCAAGGCATGATTAGAGCATTGAAACACAAGAATTAGTTGAGTTTTGAGTAAGTTCAAGTCACACTTTTCTCATTTTCGGGATTCACTCAATTTCCCGCCAAACCTCACTATTTATCCCAATTATTTTCACCATTAACTCTCCAATAAATAGAGGGACATATTGCACTCATTTCCACAAGATTGGATCGCCAAAACTACCCTGCCAGTTTCTATCCACAACTCACTTTTCTAAGTTTTCAAATTCACTCTTTCTTTATTTTTAAATTCAATTTTGTTGTGCTATTCTTCTTTAGTGAACTTATGTGGACATTCTCAAACAAAAATCAAGCCAAATCGTGCCCTATTTTATTTAAGGAAAGTCAAGTTTCATAGAAATTTCAGTGGACTTCATTCAGGTAGATTAAGTCACCAATTCTTCTAACTCAAATTACTGAAGTGATCTACGATGTTCGTCAATGCTTGCTATTAACTTAATTTTGGTGAATCAATGCATTTGATGCTTCTGTTTATTGATTTCAAAATTTTCAAAACTCTTTGGTTTTTTCCAAATTGAGTAAGCTATGCTTTATATAAATTTGTCACGAGGATATGGTTGTGATCGTCTTGAAGAGACACATCCAATGATACCACTATGAGCTGTTAGAACAAAATTTGATTCTACAACCCTTGTAAGAATTTTGATGATTACAAACACAAAGAACAATTATGCACTCTAAAATTATATTCTGTTTTGTAGAGAAGCTCTGATGAAATAAGATCATAAGTTGCACTAAAAGAAAGATGTTTTAACTCTGATTACACAACTCTGGGAAAGTAAGTCTAACGCTGCAAACAGGATCTTATGGCTCTGACCTTCAAAAGTTCTGAAGCAAGCAACAACAAATACTTCAATGTTCTGAAGCGTTACAAATCAAATATTTCCATTTTAAGAGTAACGAATGGAAGGGAACAAGGACCTTTATTTTTGAAAGCACCTTAACTATCATTAATCAAGTTTCCAAACGATCATCCATGCTGCGCCTATTTAAAAGACCCGAGGATGAATCGTTTACGATTTCACAACACTTAACAACGCTGCAATATTTTCTAATCCTCATACTTACAATACTTTCAACTGTGTAAAACACCACAATACTGTGATACTGTTTTTTAGGAAAACAATACTGTACACTGTCTTATTATATTATTTAGTGAAATTCCTTGAGAAAAACCGAGTTGTGGTTATACTCAAGAAGACTTTGGCAGTAGTCAAAGTAGATTTGTAATCAAGATTGATTAGTGGATTAAGACCTCGTTGGAGAGAGGCGAAATCACCTTGACGGGTGGACTGGAGTAGTTTGAGTTCAAACGAACCAGTATAAAAATCAACATGTTCTTTCCATTGAATTTAAGATTCCAATTCAACCCCCTTCTTGTGTTTTTCAATTCTTCAATTGGCATCAGAGCGCCTGGTTCTAAGTTCAAGCACTTAACTGTGTCAGTAAAAGATCCAAGCTAAGAAAAACACTATGGTGGGACCAAGTCAGAACATCAACAATGACTACCATGATGAGAAAGACAGAATCAGCGTCAAACCTCCAATCTTTGATGGAGAGAACTTTGATTACTGGAAAGACAGAATTGAAAGCTTCTTTCTGGCTCATGATGCTGATCTCTAGGATATAGTGATTGATGGGTACGTACATCCTGTTGATGAAAGTGGTCAGAAGATTGACAGAAAAAGAATGTCAGATCATCAAAAGAGAGACTTCAGAAATCATCACAAGGCCAAAACTATTCTCTTGAGTGCCATCTCATATTCAGAGTATGAGAAGATCACAAACAGAGAGACAACAAAGCACATGTTTGATTCTTTGAGAATGACACATGAAGGAAACACGCAAGTAAAAGAAACCAAAGCCCTTGTGCTCATTCGGAATATGAAGCCTTCAAAATGGAAGAAAGTGAAACCATTGAAGCAATGTTCTCAAGATTTCAAATTCTGGTTGCTGGGCTGAAAGTTCTGGATAAAGGGTACTCAACTACTGATCATGTAAAGAAGATCATCAGAAGTTTACCAAAGCAATGGAGACCCATGGTCACTGCTCTCAAACTAGCAAAATATTTGAACAAAATATCTCTAGAAGAACTTGTCAGCTCTCTCAGAAGTCATGAGATAGAGTTAGAAGATGATGAGCCCCAGAAGCAAGGTAAGCCTTTAGCCCTTAAATCTAACAAAAAAAAATATGATTTTAAAGTTTTACAGGCAATGGAAGAAATCTCTGGTGGATCCTCATCAGAAGAAGATGAATTGTCTCTTCTCTCCAGAAGAGTCAATCAGCTATGGAAGAAAAGGCAAAGGAAGTTCAGAAATTCCAGAAGAACAGGGAATTAGTCTGAATCATTGTCTAGATATAAAAAATCTGAACCATCTTCTGAGTACAAAAAGTCAAGAAACAAAGACATTGTCTTCTATGAGTGAAATGAACAAGGGCACTACAAAAGCTACTGTCCAAGGATTCAAAAGGAGAAACCTAAAAAGAAGTTCGTTAAGGAGAAGAACAAAAGTCTCATGGAAATGTGGGATGCCTCGGAATCTTCAGAAGCAGACACAAAATCAGAAAATGAAAGAGCCAACATTGCTCTTGTGGCCAACGTATCAGAAGATACCGAATCATCTGGATCAGAATCAGAGTCAGACACTGAAGAGGTATTTCCTGAATTTACTATAAATTTTACTAAAGCTGAATTAGGAGAAATTCTAAGTGAAATTCTTGAAATATATCAGCAACTTCGAGTCAAATTGAAGAACCTGAAAAAGGATCTAGTTTCTAACTCTGAAGAAACTAAGAATATGAGATTGGAAAATTCTGAGCTGAAAGAAAAAATTTCAAAACTTGAAAATGAATTACAAAACACTCAGAAGGAAACTATCTCAGAAGTTCCTAGTAACTCTGATAAGATCATAAAGGAATATGATCATAGCTTTCATAAATTCCTCGCTAAAAACATAGATAGAAGAAAGATGGCTTCAATGATCTATGGAGTTAGCATAAATGGAAGAAAAGGTATATGATACAAAGGTAAAGTATCCCAATCTAAGAAAGTCAAGGATCTGGTTATTAAACACACTCCTCTGAAATCTCACTTTACCTATGGGCACACACATGATTTAAGATATACCAGTAATGATTTCTCTACTAAAACAAAATTCAAACAAAATTTTGGTAACACTAACAAACAAGGACCCAAAAAGATACGGGTACCTAAGGATAAAATTGTATAGCAGATATCTTTGACAGCAAGACTGAAACACCAATCCTGGTACCTGGACTCTGGATGCTCTTGACACATGACAGGAAGAAGGCATATGTTCCAAATCCTGGAACTTAAAGCTGGAGGCTATGTAGGTTTCAGAGGCAATCAGAAGGGAAAGATCATTGGATCTAGAACAATAGATATAGATGTCCAATTTACAGGTACCGAAGACACTGCATCAGAAGTTCCCAACAAAGAATCACAAACAACATCAGAAGGAAATATCACAAACATTACAGCAACATTTGAAGAACCTCTCTAGAAAAGACTATCCAGAAGCAACCTAGCTCATCCTGAAGACAAAATTATGGGAAAGAAGGAAGATCCAATCAAAACAAGATCCACATTCAGAAACTCTGAAGAATCTCTAATGGGATTAGTTTCTCCGATTGAGCCAAATTCCACTGACGAAGCTCTTCTGGAAAATGATTGGATACTGGCTATACAGGAGGAATTAAATCAATTCACAAAAAATGATATGTGGGATCTGGTTCCTAAACCAAAAGGATTCAACGTCATTGGAACAAAATGGGTATTCATAAACAAGTTGAATGAACAAGGTGAAGTCATCAGAAACAAAGCACAGCTGGTTGCACAAGGTTATAGTCAGCAAGAGGGGATAGACTGTATATAAACCTTTACTCCAGTCACCAGGTTAGAATCTATCAGAATTTTAATTTCCTTCGCTATGAATAATGGCATCACTCTCTATCAGATGGATGTCAAAAGTGAATTCTTAGATACATTGATGAAGAAGTTTATGTGCACCAACCCCCTGGTTTTTAAAATTCCAAACATCCAGAATATGTTTTCAAACTAAAGAAATCACTATATGGTCTGAAACAAGCTCCCAGAGCTTGATATGAAAGACTAAGTAGCTTTCTGTTAGAAAATGATTTCACCAGAGGGAAAGTGGACACAACCTTATTCTGTAAGTCATTTAAGAATGACATTCTAGTTTGTCAAATTTATGTAGATGATATTATTTTTGGATCTAATAAAGCCTCTATGGGAAGAGAATTGGCTAAGTCTATGCAGGCAGAGTTTGAAATGAGCTTGATGGGAGAACTCAAATTCTTTATGGGCATTCAGATCAATCAAACTCCAAAAGGAACCTACATACACCAGAGAAAATATGTCAAAGAACTTCTGAAGAAATTCGATTTATCAGAATGTAAGCCATCCAAGACTCCAATGCATCCTACATGCATTATGGAAAAGGAAGAGGTAAGTAAAAATGTAGAACAGAAGATCTACAGAGGTATGATTGGTTCTCTCTTATATCTTATAGCTTCAAGACCTGATATTCTATACAGTGTATGTTTATGTGCCAAATTCCAATCAGATCCTAGAGAATCTCACTTAACAGTTGTTAAGAGAATTTTCAAGTATCTGAAAGGTACTACTAATCTTGGTTTGTTTTATAGAAAAACCAGTGAATACAAATTAGTAGGGTATTGTTATGCTGACTTCGCTGGAGACAGGGTAGAAAGAATAATCACTTCTAGAAGCTGTCTATTTCTGGGAGAAAATCTGATCTCATGGACCAGCAAGAGGAAATCCACAATTGAATTGTCAACAGCTGAAGCTGAATACATAGCAGCTGCTGGATGTAGCACACATATGCTCTGGATGAAGAGTCAGCTTGAAGACTTCAATATATTTGAGAGTAACATTCCTATATTATGTGATAACACTCCTGCAATTTTTTTATCTAGGAATCCTCTTTTACATACTAGGGCTAAGCATATAGAAATAAAAAATCACTTTATTAGGGACTATATTCAGAAAGGAATTCTTTCCTTAAAATTTATTGACACAGACCATCAATGGGCTGATGTCTTCACTAAACCACTTTCTGAAGATAGGTTTAATTTCATTTTGAAGCATCTCAGCATGAAATTATGTCCAAAATAAAAGTTTTATTTATATATTCTTTAGCCCTTAAAATTTTATATTTTTTATGAACATCTGATCAACAATTCTTCAGAAGTTAGAAGGACAGTTGCATCAGGATCTATCTAAGAAGATCTAAATGGTTCATTTCAAAGATAGAAGCATGCAGTTCACATCATCAACATCTGTCATCCTCTCACAAGCGTCCTTCTAAGGTTGAACACGCGTTCAAATTCTGAAGGGATTAAAGCTTGATTGGATGCATTGAGACGCGTGTTATTGGTAATTGTTTCATATCTCCACGCCATCTCCCTATTTCCAGGATTCATAAATGTTGTGTAATCATTATTTTTTCTCTTTCTTACTAATTAAGTTTTCAAATTGCTTATAAATACACAATTCACTTTCACTCTCACTTCTTCTTGCTACTATTTTCTCTCTAAGTTTTTCGTTTGCAAAACCATCTTTCAAAAACCCTTAGGAGTATGTGTGAACAATGGCTTCATCTTCAAGCGCTCAGAATCCTCATTGTGCTCCTGGTTCATCTTCGTCAACTGCAGAGAGATACGAAGAACCGTCAAGAATTGTTTTGGCCCCCATTGATTCTCAAGAGGTTCTCTGCGAACTTAACATTAATTTTGAAAGCATGAAAGAAAACAACTTTGATCTTACAGTAGATGCGGAATTTCAAGGATGGAACAAATACTTTGATCGTTGTGATCAGTGGGAATATAACTGACTATTTTGAAATGCCGGTTCGCGTTTGCGTTTTGCAAAATGTCGCGGTAAGCAAGAGTCGCCACTGTCTTTTATTTTCTCCAACAAGGAAAGGACAAAAGCACAGCAAAATTCCTTTTCGAGATGTTTCTCGGGTTCGGGAGGTAGATTATAGAAAGGGAAGGTGTTAGCACCCTTTCTATCTGTGGTTACCCACGGTCTCTTAGGTACTTGCTCACTATGTTTTCAAAAATGTTTTGCTTTTCTTGTGTTTGTGGGTTTTGAAAAAGTTTTATTTGAAAACTTCGATTTAACTCTTGTGTCAGTCCTCAAGAGTGTATGAAGTGTTGTTTGAAAACTTTTGTTTGAAAAGTGTAGGTGCGAAAAGTATTTTTGTTTTGAAAGAGAAAGTACCTGAGAACCTATACCTACTCAAAAGAAATTAAGCTGTGTAAATGTCCTTTAGACAGTACTATCCCACTATTGAGAAGTAGGTAGCACCGTCGTTGGAGTTTTTCGGGTCAATTCGATTAATGGGACATGTAGTCACTAAAGCAATAGTAGGACGCCTTAGCGGTAACCCTAATGTCTTAGATCGTTTTATCTGAGGAAACCGTTTCGAGGCAACTTGATCTTTAGACAGGAGGGCGACCTCTAAAACACCCTATACTCAATGACCACGTCGAGGCAACCAAGTGAGGCGTACCTTAAGAGTGGCATGTGCGAGTGTGTCAGGTTTCAGTTATGTTATCTTTGTACATGTTATGGTGAGCCACGATTGATTTTATTTTAAGAGAGATCTTGTCATGCATAGCCTAGTTAACATACATCTAGCAGTTAATAGTTGTGAAAAATAAAACTAAGCTATTACAAGGCGTCAGGTATTTACATCGCCAAAAACAAACCCTTGAAAAGTAAATTGCGGGAAATAAATGAAAGCGATAAAAAGTCCTAATTAAAGCTATTACATCCTCGGAACAATTACATAATAATGGATCAAACATGAATAAAGAATAATTACGCGCGAGAGAAAATTGAATCGGAGAGTTTTTAGGGTTTTGACCCTTTTTTATTAAAGAAAGGAAGTTTTTATTATTTATGAATTAAATTAAACCTAAAACTAATTAATTAATAAAAAGAAATATTTTTGGTTTTTTAATGTCTCAAGGAAATAAATAAAAATAAAATGATTAAAAGCTATCAAAAACCCTAATTCTATATTAATTTCATTTATTGCAAAAAATTAGAATTATCCTAATTAAAACTAAAGTAGTTAATTATATTTATTTACAAAATAACTAATTAAGGGTGAAATTAATTTTAATGAATAATAATAAAAAATATTGTATTTTAGTTTTTTCTGATTTTATTATGAAAAGATTAATTGGGTTAATTTAAGTAATAATAATAATAATTAATAGTAAAACAATTAAATGAAAAATATAAAAGAAGAAAAGAAAAAAGGAATAAAACCCAGGGGGTGATGGGCCAGCTTTGGAGGTGTTTCTGGAATTTTGAAGCCCATTATGCTCAAGCCTGTTTGACTTTCTGGGATATCCAAACGCTTGTTGACTAAGGACTATGGTGGTCCTTCAATTTTGGCCATTGGATCCAGGCTTGGAGACACCTGGCGCCTGGAAATTTGAGGTGTATGATGGACCTCACTTTGAAGCTTGCACATGAATGCCTGAAAAATAAAAGCAACAATGTTTTAGGGGACCTGGGATTCGAACCCAGGTCCCAATGGACTTTGCTCGCTTTCCCCAACCACTCAACCAACGTGTTCAATTCATTAGTGGAACAAGAGGCAATTATTATATGCGCTAATGAATCAATATGCTGTATATAAAACAAAACGCGCGCTTTTTTTCAAATTGGTCAATGGGACGCTAACACCTCATCATCTTCTTCATTCGTTCTGCATAAATAATATTAGATAGCGGGGGTTTTTAACCCCCACTAACCACTGCAAGGAAAAATAGCGATTAGCACCATAGTATATATAAATATTTCGCGAGGTATTGGTCTTGTTCGTCTGGGTCTAACGATTTCAACCATGTGTCTTATGAGTCCTAATTTTGCCTGGTTCAGAAAGCCCTAATTTAAAGCTCAAGAACCCTAAAAAATCAGTCATGGCATTCTTCGATTCAGGGCGTTTCAGTTCAATCCAATTATACCATTAGCTTCGTATGGTTCCTAGCAACACCAATCAATCACAAAAACATGTTAACTATGCATGAATTAGGATATACGATTATGAAATATAAGTGCAAACTGTGGTTTTGTATTCCTTGATTCTTTAAGCTTTGATGCCTGAATTGGATTGCAAAACGTCTCTGGGACCTCCTGCGATGTATTAGAATCAACAAAAACCCTTGAATCGACCTAGAATGCAAAAATTAGTTTTCAATTTTCTTGGAATTTCTTCAATGTGCTATGGTTGTTTCTGCAGCTTTCTCCCGTCCATTAGGTCAGGGTTTGCTTGCATACATATAAGGCAATTGAATTAGGTCAAAAGCTGGGCAAAAATCCATGTGCATTGATGATTGAATCTTTGATTGAAAAATCAAATATTCTTGATTCTCATGATTGAACAAACTTTCCAAAATTGGATTTTTGTGTATCTTTGACTTGTGCACGAATTTTCCAGCATGTTTAGGTCATATTTTCTTCACAAAAAGATTTAAAAAACAAATCTTCTATTTTCTTATGATTTAAATTGATTAAATGAATTAATATTAATTAAAAATCCAATTAATCAATAAAAATAAGAAAATAAATCCCATTAAGCTTGATGGGTCGTGCCTAGGTCATGGGTGAAGTTTCAAGAAGAGATTTGAGGCCCATTAGCAAAAGTAAGGTGTTTTGAGCAAAGTTGACTTTTGCAAATTCATAAAAATTTCCCAACTTCTCCAATGCACATCTTGCTCAATTTTGATCATATGACCATGTTCTTGGACATTTTGGAAAGCTCTTGAAGTCCTCTAACCAACTCCTTTGGTCCCATGTCATTTGGATTTACCAAACTCAAGTTATGGCCTTTGACTCAAAGTGTACTTTTGTTGACTTTTGAAATTGACCTATAATGTAAAAATTGGTAACTTTTTGTGAGAGCATTTCTAGGTCTTGGAGTGTGAAGATGGATTGTAGGAAATTACATCCCCTTCAAAATGAGCACTAGATGGAATTTTTCTGACAAACCATGAAAAAGTTATGCCCTGGTCAAGATACAGTTGACTTTTCTGCTGTCCAAAAATAGTAACTTTTTGCACCTTGATGATTCTTGAGCTATTCTTGTGGAATCATGATCAAGACTTGATCAAATGATGATTGTGAACTCAAAATAAGATGTTGACCAAAAATTCTGACTTTTGACTGCAAAATGACCATTTTGCCCTTGCAGTTGACTGTAGGTCAAATGAGGCTTTTGACTGTGCAAATTGGCACTATGAGTCTTGAAACTTGGCATGTAGGTGCTAGAGAATGTGTATAGGCCTATGGGACTTGATTGAACCATTGAAAACCCCAAATTCCTTGAAAGAACCAAAACCCTAATTTCAGTTGTCTTAGGAGATGGTTTGACTGTGCAACCTTTGAGCAATTTTGAACCATTTGGAGATCATTCTTGACAAACCTTGAAGAATATGGGAGGGAAAATTTTGGGGTACAACAGTTTCCCCTGTTCAATCTTCTTAAACCTGAGGATGTAGATTGGCTTGCATGCCTTTCGTGATCCGAAGGTGGAAGATGATTGAACACTAAAGTGCCCAGAAATTTGCACTCGCATGGTGTAGTATCAGCAATGTGATGTCGGGAATGGGTGTGAAACGGTGGGAGAACTGACTTGGGTTTTGCGTTTGTTTTCGCAAATGTTTCGGTTGAGCAAGAGTCGCCACCGACTTTTTATTTTATCCTAAGGAAAGGTTAAAAAGCACAGCAAAAACCTTTGAGATGTTTTCTTGGGTTCGGGGAGTAGATTATAGAAAGGGAAGGTATTAGCACCCTTTCTATCCATGGTTATCCATGGGCTCTTAGTTACTTGCTTAGATCACTTGCCTTTGATTTTCAATTGTTTGAAATGGTGCTTTGTGTGTGGGTTTAAAAATGTTTTGAAAAGAGGCAATTGATGTGGCAACCTTTGTAATGATCCATGTTTGAATGTATACAAAGGTGTGTATCTTTTGAAAAGTTTTCAATGTTTTTTGAAAGTTGTTTTGAAAGTGTGTTGTGATGTGTGTTTTGAAAAATAGCAAGGATTGTTTTGCAAGATTGGTCAAGTAACCAAGAGCTATCTACCCTAAATTTCTCAAAGATCTTTCCTATGTTTTTAACCCTTTTAATAGTATTGTTCCACCATTGTATTTGGTGGAAAATCTTGTGTTAGGATGTTAACGGGACGGGCGCGGGTCATCGTTTAGACCAAGATTGCAATAGTGCCAAGTGTCTTTGGCAATTTTCCTTCAAGGGACTTGATCATTTTTAGGCAACTTTCGAAAGCGTCATCGAGGGACTATGATCATTTGATTTGTTTTGTTTTGCCAAAAACACCCAACATGCAACATGGCCCATTATTGAAGGCAACAAGTGGAGTAACCCTAAGGGGTGCAAGTGTGATTAGTGTTGTCCATTTTCATGCTTTTTTGTCTTTGAATTAGGTCAAGCTATTTGTTATTTGATTTTCGCATACAAATCCTAAGTCTATCATGGCATATTTAGAAAGCTTTAAAATGCGGAATTTAAAGTCCTAAATTATTACAACATAATTATGGGATGGGGGGTACAAATGTTCAAATGGGGATATTTAGCGAGAAATTTAAATCTAAGCTATTACAATCCAAATGGAATATACAAGTTATTTAATTGTACAATAATTGAATAAATACAATAAATATGCAAAATGCACAAAAATGGTTTTATATGTATGTAAAAAGTATTTTTCATGTGACAAATAAACAAAAATAAAAAAAGGTTAATTTTTGGGTATTTTCATGGTTTAGGGCAAAACCCTAATTTTGTAAATAAATAGTATTTATTATTTATCATATACAATATTTATTAACTATATACAAAAAATAAATAAAAAGGAAGTATATTGTAAAAAAATGATTTTTGAGGTTAAATATTAATAAAAGAAAAAAGGTATTATTTTTATGTTTTTATCCTAAATATTCTAATAACTATATAAGTATTTATATTATATATTAAATATACACAAAAAAAATATTTATTATTTACAAAAAAAGTATATTTTTTAGAAAATGTTTTCAAAAGGTAAAAATAAAATAAAATCAGAAAATAAAATGTATTTGTATTATTTTCTAGGGTTTAAATAAAAAGTATATATATATTTATTTACATACATATGCCTAACAAAACAAATAAATGCCAAATAAATATAAAAAAATGTGAAAAAATATTTTTAGTGTTTTTTCATGTTTGAGCAAAAATATAAAATCAGAATCAAAAAGAAAAAATCAAAAATGACAAATATATCACATAATGGGCCAGGGGGGTGTATGTGGAAAATGAGTGTGCAAACAGAAAAATGAAACAGGCCCAGCCCAAAGGCAAGCTTCTTCAACCTCCAGCCATTTCTGTCTCAAAAACGCGCGCTTCTCATGCTTGTTCAAATATCCTGATTCTTTGATTTTTAGCACAAACTTATAACACCAAAAATGTAAAGCATCAAATCACGAACTCATACATATAAAGAACTTGATCTAACTCTCATAAATGAGAGAGAATTTCTCCTCCCCCAATTCCTGACCTAAATTTTGTTCAATGTTCAGGTTCAAAATTCTCTCAGCACACACAACATAAATGAAAAGTAATGATATGAGTAGCTTCAGGGCCATGAGTAGGACATAACTTCTTCACAAACCTAAGCCTAGATATGCTTGGATAGAGAGATAGAAGTTCAAACTTTTACCTGTTCAGCTTGAATCGTGTACAACAATGGAGGTACTTTCAATGCAGTGTGAGGACTTGTACAACTTGCTTGAGGTCCAAGGATGCTCCTCCAATGCTTGGTGTGCCTTAAATCTTACTGTATCAAGCTATAGAAGTCAACCTGCAAGAGAGAAAAGTGAAAATGGCACACTTGGCTAGGGGTGTTACAGTCTGTTTCCAAGGCTTGGGATAGTTTGTATGGATGGTAGGGAATGTATTTGAACTGGTTTGGATGAAAATGCACGATGGAATGATGCTGTGGGATTCAAGTTGCAGCCTATGCCCTGTTTTGCCACAAAACTGTGTTTTTCTGTATATGGAGGTTTGAGAGATGGTTTGGTCGTGTTTCAAACTTGGTTTGATGTTTGGAAAATGCTCATGAAGTTTGTTTAGGCTTGTGTTAACAAGAGCTCAATGTTGGACCAGTTTTGCAAAGTTACTTCTTTGATAAGTAAGAAAATGTGTATTGACAATGCAGGCCCCTACTACCCTCAATCTATGCTGCATAAATCACTCTTGATCAGTGGAATTTGTTCATGAATCTTGTGCCCAAAGATCTGCTTTGTACTTCTTAGATTGTGAACTTGACATAAAGTTCTTCTTTTCCAAAATGGCAAAAATGCTTTATCCATTTAAAGGTTAATCTTTCATGTAAAGACCAAATGAACAAAATAACATCTTGGCACAATGGTTTAGCATTGAATTATTGAGTGTTAATGGGATTAGAGGCCTTTAATCTAGCTTGTGCAAGCTGAGTTTGAAAATGCATAGTGTATGAACATGAACTTGGCCATGAACAAAGTGACTTTTGCCCAACTTTGCCAATTCGATTCTCCCTAACCACAAGGGTGTTTGAGAAGTTCTTGGACAATTTGGAAAGCTTGGAATGTGTAATACAATCCATCTTTGTAATGCAAGTTGAGATTCCAAGTGGAAGCATGTGAAAAGTGGCCATGAAGTTGGGTAAAAATCCTGCCTAAAATAGGTCAAAAAAATTCTAAGTTAAGAATGTTTTGCACCCCTATTCCAAAACTTATAACTTGAGCTAAAAGCTTCTTTTGAGAAAACTTTGTGAATCAAAGTTGTAGATTTTGCAATGGAATACAAATTTTATGTTTTGAGTTTTGTTTGAATCCAAATGTATCTTGATGAAAAAAGGGGACAAAGTTAGGAAAAAATTAGGAAATTCCATAACTTAGAAAATTTCTAAGTTATGAAATTTCTTCATTTCAAACCCTAATTTGTAATTTTTGGTTTCTTGATGAACAAGTTTCACAATTTGGCATGTTTTGATGAAAAATGAATCTTCACACTTGATTTTGACCAAAAAGTCAAAGTTTGACTTTTCAATATACAGTCAAATTTGGATCAGTTGACTGGAAAATTCATCTGTCAATCTTGTGCATTTGGGATCTTTTGAACTTGTTGAATGTGTCAAGACCATGTCATTGAGTCCTTGAGTCCATATGTGAGCTTGGTTTGCCATTGGCTAGGTCAAACAGTCAAAAATTGCCTTTGTGCAGCCAAAACCCTAAAAATGACCATTTTGCCCTTTTGGTGATCTGATCAAATTTCTTGTGGAATTGTGATCCAAACTTGACCAAATGGTTCATATGAGTTCATAATGTTGATGTGGGTCAAAAATCATGAGGTTTGACTGTCAATTGACCATAGTTGACTTTTTCCCCAATATAGTTGATTTCTAGGTCAACTGTCCAATTGACTGGGCAAAGATTAGAATCAAGGCTTGAAACTTGGTATGGATAAACTTGTGAGTCCAACATGAAGCATGAAAGTCATCTTGGTAATTTTAGGTCAAAACATCTTTGTGCAAACTCAAACCCTAATTTGGGTCAACAGTGCAAGGAGGAGTCTTGAGCAGAGCAAACCCTAACTTGATCTTGAGCTCCAAGGGTCTTGTGGTGAGAAAATATTAATGAAATGGGAGGGAAAATTTTGGGGTACAACAGTTGCCCCTGTTCAATCTTCTTAGACCTGAGGATGTAGATTGGCTTGCGTGCCTTTCGTGATCCGAAGGTGGAAGATGATTGAACACTAGAGTGCCCAGAAATTTGCACTCGCATAGTGGAGTATCAGCAATGTGATGTCGGGAATGGGCTTATAGATGCCATTTGGAGAGATGGTGGATAGGAGGATGGGCTTATAGATGCCATCTGGAGACGTGACAGAACCTTGTCGGGAATGGGCTTATAGATGCCATTTGGAAGTGTGGTGGATAATTATGGAGATGGGCTTATAGATGCCATCTGAAGGTGTTGATCGCGTAAGGGATTCCTTAGCGAGAACTTGCATACTTTGAGAAAGGAAGATGGTTTCCTGGCCTGTTACAGGTGTTGATCTTCAAACTCTTCATGCAGATATGCCCTGGCTAGGTACAGGTATCGAATCTACAATTAGTCGCTCACAGATGTGCTCTGGCTAGGTACAGGTGTCGAATCTACAATCAAACACTCACAGATATGCCCTGGCTGGATACAGGAATCGAATCTGGAATTGGTCGTCTACAGATATGCCCTGGCTGGATACATGTATCGAATCTGGAATTGGTCGTCTACAGATATGCCCTGGCTGGATACAGGTGTCGAATCTGGAATCTGTCGTCTACAGATATGCCCTGGCTGGATACAGGTGTCGAATCTGGAATTTGTCGTCTACAGATATGCCCTGGCTGGATACAGGTGTCGAATCTGGAATTTGTCGTCTACAGATATGCCCTGGCTGGATACAGGTATCGAATCTGGAATTTGTCATGCAGAATGCCCTGGCTGGACAAAGGTATCGAATCTACAATCAATCACTCACAGATATGCCCTGGCTAGATACAGGAATCGAATCTGGAATTGTGACAGTTGATAGTAATCATCTTTGGATTGTCCTTTTTCCTGAAAAGGCAAAACATTAGTTGTATGCAATGTCATGATGTATGAGATGCATGATGTCATGATGTTCTCAAAAATAAATGAGACCGTGTGATATGACGTGTATATATATGTTTCAGGATGTATAAAATGTGAAATGTCTATGAATGTGTTTTCGACTAGGAAAATAAATCCTTGACGAAGGCCAGGAAATCAAATCCTGGGCCGATGTTGAAGAGTAGAGTTCTTCGCCTCCGCTGGGGATGATGGTTGCAAGAATAAACCGGTAGGAGAAGATGGCTCCATTGGGGAATAAACTTGCTGGAGAGATTACTCTGCGGGGAATTACTCCGTGGGAAGAGATACTTCGCTGAGGTTTTGATGAGAGCTCCGCTGGGGATTCCACTGATAAGTTATGTTGGGGAACTTGATGAACTCCGCTGGGGATAGGAAGAACTTCGTCGAGGACGATCTTTCCGTGGTAATTAACTGAGGATAACCCAGTTATAAGCTCTGGTGGGAAATAATCTTTGAATGAAGCCGGGGAGATGCGTTCATACTCTGCAGGGGATAAGCTTCCAGAATATACTGGGGATAAGCTTCAGAATCTACTGGGGAGGATGATTCAACTTTCTTGGGGAAACTTTTCAGACTGTACTGGGGAATGGGTTCCACTGGGGTGTCTGGTATTTCATCGGGGAAAAATCTTATATTAAGACTGCCGGGGATGCTTGCTGAGGAATGTCTATACTCCGCTGGGGAATGTTGAGATCTTCTGGGGATACCCAACTTCCTTAAGGCTGACAGCAGACTAACTCTGCTTGGGGAGAGTATCGCTGGCTTGCTGGAGATACTGTGCCTTTTTAGGGCTGATGGGAGACCAACTCTGCCTGGGGAGAGTGTTGTACCCCAAAATTTGCCCTCCCATATTCTTCAAGATTTGGCAAGATCATGGTTCAAAATCTCTCAAGGGTTGCACAATCCCAATTGCCTCCTAACACAGTCAGAATTAGGGTTTTGGTTCTTGCAAATAAATTGAGGTTTTCAAAGGTCCAATCAAGTCCCATATGCCTATATACATTGTCAAGCATCCATATGTCAAGTTTCAAGACTCACATCATCAAATTGCACAGTCAAAAGCCCTAATTGCTCCACAGTCAACTGCAGGGGCAAAATGGTCATTTGACAGCCAAAAGTCAAAATTTTTGGTCAACATCTTATTTTGAAGCCACAATCATCATTTGATCAATTCTTGATCATGATTCCACAAGCATGGCTCAAAAAGTCTCAAGATGCAAAAGTTTCTATTTTTGGACAGTTGAAAAGTCAACTGCAAATTGACCAAGGCATAACTTCTTCATGGTTTATTAGAAAAATCCCATCCAAAGCTCATTTTGAAGGGAATGACATTTACTACAAGTCATCTTCACACCCCAAATCCAAGAAATGCTCTCACAAAAAGTTATCAATTTCAACATTATAGGTCATTTTCAAAAGTCAACAAAAGGGCACTTTAAGTCAAAGACCATAACTTGAGATTGGTAAATCAAAATGACATGGGACCAAAGGCATTGGTTAGAGGACTTCAAGACCTTTCCAAAATGTCCAACAACATGATCATAGCTTTAAAATTGAGCAAGATATGCATTGGAGAAGTTGGGAAATTTTTGGGAACTTTCAAAAGTCAACTTTGCCTAAAAAAGT
Organism: Vicia faba; assembly: GCA_948472305.1. NCBI lineage: Eukaryota > Viridiplantae > Streptophyta > Magnoliopsida > Fabales > Fabaceae > Vicia > Vicia faba. The sequence goes on from OX451739.1 coordinate 1,305,432,209, forward strand.
TCAATTTTGCTAATGGGCCTCAAATTCTTTCTTGAATCATTACCCAAAGCCTATGCACGACCCATTGAGCTCAAAATGATTTATTTTCTTATTTTTAATTAATTAATTGAATTTTTATTATTATTAATTCATTTAATTGGTTTTAATTGTAGAAAAATATCAAAGCATAGTTGTCAAATCTTTTTATGCATCAAATATACTCCACACATGCTAAGGATTTCGTGCATCACTCAAGGGGACAAGATCTTCCATAATTGGCAAGGTTTTCATGGAAAAAGATTGAAAATCACATAATTAAAAATCAAATATTCAAGTCATTAATCCATGGACTTGTGGGCTTATTTTTGACCTAGAATCATTCACATACATATGCTGAGTGAAACCCTACTCATACATACACGAAAAAGCTGCTGAGAATCCATAACCAAGTTGCAAAAATTCCAAGAAAATTGTGAAACTGATTTCATACTTGCAGGGCAATTCAAGGCCTAAAATCTTTTCCAATACACTGCTGACATTGCCAGGAAGCGTTTGCAATCAAGAACCAGTCCAAACACACGAAGAATCTAAGAACATAAGCCATTCGGTTTGTCTTGTTTTTCAAAATTGCATAACATGACTCACATGCTTTTAATCCTTTTTCTTGTTTGATTTACACTAATGGTGACCTTCTGAAGCGATTGGTACATTTCAATTGAATTAATGTTGCCTGAATCAAGATTTACCATGAACGACATCTAGGGTTTTCAAAGCTTGAAATTAGGGCTTTGCATATACTGTGAAATTAGACCTCCAGACCAACATAGACAAACTCGTTGCAACAAGACGAAACTATTAAGACCATCGCGCCCTTTTTATATTGAGTGTATGCCTAATCGCTATTTTCATATTTCCAGTTTGTGGGGCTTTAAAACCCCCGCTATTTACTCTTTTTTTTTGTTTCAGAACAGGTGAAGAAGATGATGCGTGGATGGACGTGAGTGATGAATTCAAATATGTGGCGCGCGTTTTCTTAATTCCAGCATAATTACTATTTTACATATATTACTTTTGTTGATCATTATACTACAAACGCGCTTGAACAACTCAGTTGGTGGAGGACGTGCCTTGCAAACATTGGGACATGGGTTCGATTCCTAGGTCCCCCCACATAATTGATATTTTTGTGTTAACATATTCACATGCAGCACTCATTCAACGTTCTACCATGAGTCCCACACCTGTGCCTGCTAAGTGGCCTTGATGAGCAATCTGAAGGCCAGAAGGTGAATTCCATGGTGTACTCTAGTCAACCAACGTGCATCCAATCTGAAAAGTCAACAAGGCCTTGTCTTCAATGGGCCAAAATTCCTCACAAACACCTCCACATGGGCCTGACACCCCCCTTGGTTTGCAATTTTATTTTATTTTCTTTCTTTTAATTTCTTTCAATTGTTTTTTTTATAATTATTATTAATTCACTAAAATTAATTTTCCATACAAAAATCAGAGACTCAAAAAATGTTTTTTTTAATTAATATTTAATTTCACCATTTGAATATTTTGTAAATAAACTCTAACAATTAACTTTAGTTTAATTTAGGTTTATATTTTAATCTCTTTTCTTAATAAATAAAAAAATATAGAATTAGGTTTTTGACATTTTTTATCTTTTCTTAATTAATTATTTTCATCATTATTTATTATTATTATTATTATTATTGTAAATAAACATTTAAATTAAATAATTTAGGTAATTAGCCAAATTTTGACCTTTTTTCATTAATAATTAAAATGTATAGAATTAGGGTTTTCTCTTGATTTTATTTTCTTTATTTCATTAAATACAAAAACATAAAAAACACATTTTCTTTTCTTTAATTAAATAATTAATTAAGTCCTAATTTAATTTAATTTCCCAAAAGGGTCCAACACCCTCGGACGTCCAATTTAATTCTTTCGCGCGTTATTTTTCTTATTGATTATTATGTAACTGTTCAAGGATGTAATAGTAATTAGGTTTATCGCTTTTCTTTTACTTTCCGCATCTTTATCAAAAACGGGTCTTTGTATTTTGGCGATGTATAGACCCGCGCCTTGTAATAGCGTAGCTTTTATCTTTCCGTCTTTTAATTTTCCGCACTCCTAAATTCTAAATTGCATGAAAGAATGTATGGTAATTAAAAACAACGCGTAGCTCACAATGCCATGATCAAAGATAACTGTTAAACATGAATACAACACACAAATACACACACCACTTCTAGGGTACGCCTCACTCGTTGCCTTCGAAACGTGGTCGTCAAGTATAGGACGTTTTAGCGGTCGCTCTTATGTCCATGATCCAGTTGCCTCGAAACAGTTGCCTCGAAACGGTTGCCTCAGATTAAAAAAGGATCTAGGACATAAGGGTAGCTTCTAAGGTGTCCTACTGTTGCTTCGGTGACCACACTGTCCCTACAATCGAATTGACCCGAACACCTCCAACGGTGGTGCTACCTACCTCTCAATGGTGGGATGGCACGACCTTAAGGACTTTTACACAGCCTAATTCCTTAGGGTAGGTAGATGACTCATAGATACTTGCTCTCTAAAAAACAAATCAAAAATATTTTCACACTGACACTTTCAAAATCTTTCAAAACAAATTTTTCAAACACTCTTGAGGACAAATACAAGAGTCATTCAGAAATCTTTCAATGAAACTTTTTTCAAACCCACTCACATTATGAAAAGCAAACATTTTGAAAACATAAGAGCAAGTATCTAAGAGCCCGTGGATAACCACGGATAGAAAGGGTGCTAACACCTTCCCTTTCTATAAATCCACCTCCCAAACCGAGAAACGTTCTCATAAGGAATTTTGCTGTGCTTTTGTCCTGTCCAGGTTGGAGAAAATAAAAGACGATGGCGACTCTTGCTTCCGCGACATTTCGCGAACTAGCTCTAAAAACAGTCAGTTCTATTTCCACCGATCACAGAACTGGCGACTCTGCTGGGGATACTTTATAAAGTGAGGTGTACCTTAGGATAACTCATACTTGTGTTTTCAATTGCTTTGTTTTGTTTGCTTTATTATTGTGGGCATTGTCTTGGAGTTTCATAGATCCTAACCCGAATCTGGGGATACCCTGTTAGGTAGCATAAGCTATGAGGGACCTTCCCGGCGTAGACCGACACGGGTGAAGCAGTGGCTACGTTGGTGTGGCACCTTGGACTGTACCAATATCCCTTGTGTCGCAACGAGGAGAATATGGGTCTTCTGAGGAGTCATTAAGCACCAACCGACCTTAGAACCCTAATTGACCCAACTTGGCCAATAGAACAGTAGCAGTATGCTACACCCATTGAGGCTAAACTCTCGCGATGGTTCTGGCCGCAAGAAAAGATTGCGATGCTGGAGTTATGACCGATTGAGGGTAGTCCGTGATATTGGGATCCTCTAGAACCAGGTTACTTTTGATAGGACAAGTCTTAACCAACAAACTGAAAGAGGGTAGTACCTGAACTTCATGCTGGCCTAAACTCTAAGGGCTTTCTTGTGTGACTTGTGTGCCTTAACATGTTTGCCTTTGTGAATATTTGTGGTGTGCTTTATCATAACATCATATCATCATAGACATTGCATGCATCCTGCATAAGGACTGACCATTTCAAAGACAAGAGGGTTTCACCTTTGCTCTGTTTTGTAGGACATCATGATGCCGGTACGAAGGAACACTATCCGGTTCAATTTTGTTCACCCACCTGAGTTGCTTGAAGAATTGGTTAGCAGAATTCCAAACACCACTTCTTTCATCCAGAGGCATGGTTCTCTTCTCGGTTTAGTCACGGCAAAGTGGGACCAACAACTGATGAGTGTCCTGACCCAGTTTTATGATCCCTTGTATAACTGCTTCACCTTTCAAGACTTCCAGCTGGTCCCTACCCTGGAAGAATTCTCTGATTTGCTGGGCATCCCTATCTTGGATCAGACTCCCTTCACTGGTTGGGAAAAGACTCTTAGGCTTGAGGAGATTGCTGCAGCCCTTCCCTTGACCCACAAAGAGGTAATGGACAACTGGGTGACTAGAAGCAGAGTTAAGGGTTTCTTGGCCAAGTTTTTGATCGGTAAAGCTAACAGTTTCTGGAATGACCTAGACTTCAGGGCGTATGAAGACATCCTGGCTCTCTTAATCTATGGTCTGGTTCTGTTTCCAAATCCGGATAACTTCATTAACATCACTTCCATAAGGATCTTCATGTCTCGGAACCCTGTGCCCACTCTCTTGGGTGATATCCTGCAACAACTCTATGCTCGTACTGCCCGAAGACGAGGAACTCTTTGGTGTTGTATTCCTTTGTTAGTGAGGTGGTTTATTTCGCACCTCCCTAAGTTCGTGCTGAAGAACAAAGAAGGAAGAGGTTGGGCCCATAGGTTAATGTCTCTCACTGATAATGACATCATTTGGACTTTCAGGGGTTTGGATGAGGTAGCTGTTATTGATCGTTACGGAGAATATCCTAATGTTCCTCTGATTGGTACCCAAGGAAGAATCTCTTATAATCCATGTCTAGCTCTCCGTCAGTTTGGAAGAGCCAGAAGAGCAGGGCCTCATGAGATGTTGGTGCCTCACATCAGTTTTGAGTTTCAGGTAGATAGTGACGAGCTGCGTCGTAGGTTCATCAAGGCTTGAGACAGAATTCACAAAGCTGACCCACATGAGTTGGGACCGAAGACTTCTCTACCTATGGAACCCTACTACAGATGGGTCCGCATCCGTGCTCAGAAGTATGGTATGCCATATGAAGCTGTCAGACCCATCATTCTTGAGTATCCTGATAGAGATGGGGCTCCTTCAACTGTTCTCCCTCCTCAGATACCTACTGATGTTGATACACTAAAGAGGTCTTGGGCGCAACTACGAGAAGAACAGGATTCTTATCGGAAAAAGTTCAACGAGTAGGAATTGAAGATCCAAAAGCTGACAAAGCAGTTGGAGAATGAGCGGGCCTTGAATGACTACATCCGTATTGAGAAGAGGAGACCCTGGGATCAATGATGAGCTTTGGATGTTCTTTTACAGTTTTTATTTCCCTTTTCAGTATTTCCATTTTATGTAACGCCTAAGGGCAATCTGTTGAACAAACTAAATTCCAAAGTTTAAATCTAATGAAGTGTGTTCCTTTTTGTTTACAAAGTCGAATCCCGATTGTCTTTGAAAACATAAATCATACGCATTCCATTCATCATATGCATCACAGGTACTCTTCTTTTCAGGTTGCTTAATGTTCTTCGCTGTTTATTTCAGCACGCCATCATGAATCCTGAATCATCTACTGAGCAATCCATCAAGGCTCTCCAGGCTCAGAATGCCCAGTTCCAAGAGCTGATCATGAGTTTAGCCCAAGGTCAAGAGGAATTGAAGGCTCTGCTGGTCAAGAAGAAGAAGAAGAGAACTTTACTATTCAACACTGGCCGGAGGTTTGGTAACACACTGCAGAATGAGGTTGATCAAGCTGGTTCTTCTGTAGGGAAAGGCAGTCCCCAAGGGGGAAGAGTTCCTAGTCCGGTGGTCTCTGACAACGAGACTGATTTCAATGAAGAGCAGTACCCTCCAGCTGAGGACAAGTACAAGCAGTTAGAGGATCGCCTGAATGCCATGGAAATTCAACAAGTGCCTGGGTTAGATTTTGGAGACTTGGGTCTATCTTCTGGTGTGGTGATCCCACACAAGTTCAAAGCACCATCTTTCACAAAGTATGACGGGGCGTCTTGCCCTAAGCTACATCTCAGATCTTATGTGCGGAAGATCCAACCATATACTGTGGACAAGAACTTATGGATCCATTTCTTCCAGGAGAGTCTTTTAGGGACTCATCTCGAATGGTTCTATCAGCTGGATGGAACCAAGGTTCGTAACTGGGAGGACTTGGCTACTGCTTTTTACAAGCAGTATCAGTATAATGCCGACCTCGCTCCTACACGTACCCAACTCCAGGGTATGTCGCTAGGATCGGGAGAAGGTTTCAAAGAGTATGCGCATAAGTGGAGGGACCTGGCTGGCAGGGTGCATCCACCATTAACTGACCGTGAACTCGTGGACATGTTCTTGGGGACCCTATCCGGGCCGTTCTTCAATCATCTCATTGGCAATTCATCTGCAGGGTTTACAGACCTCATTCTGACTGGGGAAAGGATAGAGGATGGTATGAAATCAGGGAAAATACAGAAAGGTGCGTCCTCAAGTTCTGAGAAAAAGCCTTTCAAGAAGGAAGCCAGTGTTGTGTATGGGCCTAGAAGGCAAAATAAACCGGAACGCCGCCAAGCTGTCAACGCGGTGGTAATTGCAAAGCCTGCTGCCGCTCCTCGACAACCTAACCAACCAAGGGGTGAGAGACCCAGAAGAGAATATACTCGACTTAGTATGACCTTGTCGCAGATCTTGCCGCAACTGCTATCGACCAACTTGGTAACCGTCAGAGAAGCTCCGAAGGTGGTAAACACAACCTCTCCGAAGTATAATCCCAACGCCCGCTGTGCTTATCACTCTGATAGCCTGGGGCATTCTACTAATGATTGCTGGGCCCTAAGAAATAAGGTGCAGGACCTTATCGATGCCAAGGAAATACAGTTTGAGGCGCCCGAGAGGCCCAATGTTGTGACTGCTCCTATGCCCCAGCATGGAGTAAATGCTATTGAGGAAGACCTGTATGCAGTTTCTGTGGATGATGTTGCTACCCCTTTATTGACTGTCAAGAGGAACCTGTTGCTGGCAGGTTTATTTCTGGGTTGTAGCAAGGGTTGCCTTCTGTGTGCCGTTTCCCCTACTGGTTGTCCGTTGTTGAAATCAGGCGTCCAAAACCTGATGGATAGCAAAGAAATCTTGTTCAAGAAGACCGATAATCCTTTTGTTCCTACTGTAGAAGTATCCGTCGTCACCATTTTCAACAATCCTACCAAGGCTCCCCCGAGGAAGCCAGTCAAAATCATGTCTGTTGCACCTATTATCATTACTGTTATGGGGCCCCTCCCCTATAAATCTGACAAGGCTGTCCCATGGCACTATGGGGCAGATGTGTATGTGCTCGGAGTGAAGCAGGAGTTCAACACCAGTACCGGTATCAGTAACATCACCGGTCCCTCTAAAGTTACTCACAGTGGCAGGCTCTTCTCGCCTGACATTGCGCCACCAGTTATCCAGAGACCTCTTATCATCACGCCTACAAGTGCGCCTGTTTCCCCTCTTAATCAAGTTTCTACCCCTGCTGCCGAGTCATCTGACACTCGGGGTAAAGGGATTGCTGATGTGCCTGCTCAGATGGAGGCACCGAAGACTATTAATGTTGAAGTGTCACAGCAAGAGATGGAAGAAATCCTTAAGATCATCAAGAAGAGCGATTTCAATGTCGTTGAACAGCTGGGGCATACCCCCTCCAAGATCTCTATGCTATCACTTCTGCTATGTTCAGAGGCCCATGCCAAGGCCCTGATTTCTTTTCTGAAGACGGCTCATGTGCCACAAGAGATGTCGGCTGATCAATTTACTGATTGTGTGGCCAACTTGACCGCTGACAACGGGTTGGGTTTCTCTGATGCTGATCTGACCGCCAAGGGAAAGAACCACAATGATGCCCTGCATATCTCCATTTAATGCAGGGGCACTACTCTCGTACACGTGTTGGTAGATACCGGTTCTTCACTAAATGTATTGCCCAAGAAGGCCTTAGACAGATTGGATTGTGAGGGTCTGGAGTTGAAGCCTAGTAACATCGTGGTCCGAGCCTTTGACGGGTCGAAGAGGATGGTACATGGTGAAGTGGACATTCCGATTCGGGTTGGTTCTCAAGTCTTTGACTCAACGTTCTATGTGATGGACATTCGTCCATCCTATTCTTGTTTGCTGGGTCGTCCTTGGATCCACAAGGCTGGGGCTGTGACCTCCACTCTACACCAAAAGCTCAAATACCCTGTCAGAGGGAAGATTGTTACGATACAAGGGGGAGGAAGAATACATGGTTAGTCATCTGAACTCGTTCCGGTATATAGAGATGGACGGGGAGTTCATTGAGACCCCCTTTCAACATTTTGAAGAGGTACCTCCAACATTGGCGTCAGCAGAGACAGTAATTGAAGAAGACTTTCCTTTGAAGATGGCTTCCTTGAAGGACGCCCGGGATGTAATTGAGAAAGGTGAATGTGCTAACTAGGGAAGGCTCCCTGATTTTACTCCTAAGACTGACAAGTTTGGGCTGGGTTTCACTGCAGAGGCTCAGAGGGCTGTACACAAAGCAAGGATCGGAAGACCTCCCGTGTTCATCACCAACCCGGGAGTGAATGCTATTGAAGGCGATGCGGAGGAACAGGAGTTTGATAGCTGGATCTACCCGACGGCCGACGGTGGACTGAATAATTGGACTGCTAAAGACTACATACCTGTTACTTTTGTTACTCAGTAATGAATTCCCTTGTTTTTAAATTTTTAATGAACAATAAATTGAAACTTTATGGCCCGGTGCCTTACACGGGGCACCGTTGGCTTCATTTGTGAGGGCTTATTACTTGTCATTTCCATATATCATGAATAAAAAACATTGGACGTTTTTCGCATTTCAAATCTTGTGCTCCCTTTCTTTCTTTCTTTATATATTGCAAAACAACTATATTTACACACATTCACTCATACAAGTTTCAATCCACTCTGGATCTCACTGGTAACGACTCTGCTACTGCCAGTTATGACTTCGAAAATCCAATCAACTTAGCCGAAGACGAAGGTAAAGATGATTGCGAAGTGCCTGGCGAGCTTGCAAGACTGTTACTCGAGGGAGAGAGGGCCATTCAGCCACATGAAGAGCCAGTGGAAACGATAAATCTGGGTACTGAGACAGACAAAAAGGAAGTTAAGATTGGTGCCAATCTAGAGCTCAGCGTAAAACAACGGTTGATTCAGATGTTGCATGATTATATGGAAATCTTCGCCTGGTCTTACGAAGACATGCCTGGGTTGGATACCGATATTGTGGTTCATCACTTGCCTACCAAGGAAGACTGCCCTCCGGTAAAGCAGAAGGTCCGCCGTATGCGTCCAGAGATGTCCGAGAAAATCAAAGCTGAGGTTATGAAACAATTCGATGCCGGTTTTCTAGCAGTGACTTCTTACCCTCAGTGGGTGGACAATGTAGTTCCAGTGCCGAAGAAAGATGGTAAGGTCAAAATGTGTGTTGACTACAGGGATTTGAACAGGGCGAGCCCCAAGGATGACTTCCCTCTACCTCGCATCAACGTTCTGGTTGACAATACTGCTCAGCACAAGGTGTTCTCCTTCATGGACGGATTTTCAGGTTATAATCAGATTAAAATGGCTCTTGAAGACATGGAAAAGACTACCTTTGTTACTCAGTGGGGCACCTTCTGCTACAAGGTCATGCCTTTTGGGTTGAAAAATGCCGGGGCAACCTACCAACGTGCCATGGTTGCTTTATTTCATGACATGATCCATCATGAGATTGAAGTGTATGTCGATGATATGATTGCAAGGTCTCAAACCGAGGAGGAACACCTTGACCATCTGCAGAAGCTGTTTGACCGTCTGAAATTGTACAAGCTGAGGTTGAATCCAAACAAATGCACCTTCGGGGTAAGATCTGGAAAGTTGCTAGGCTTCGTCGTGAGCGACAAAGTATTCAAGTGGACCCTGCCAAGGTTAAAGCCATACAAGAGATGCCAGTTCCCAAGACAGAGAAAGAGGTCAGAGGCTTTCTAGGACGTCTGAATTACATTGCCCGATTCATCTCGCATCTAACTGCTACCTGTGAGCCAATCTTCAAGCTGCTGAAGAAAGATCAGGTAGTACGTTGGAATGATGAATGTCAGGCCTCTTTTGACAGAATCAAAGAGTATCTCCAAGAACCACCGATTCTTATGCCACCGGTTGAAGGGAGACCTCTAATACTATACCTGACAGTACTTGACAGCTCAATGGGGTGTGTGCTGGGGCAGCATGACGAGTCTGGCCGAAAAGAGCATGCCATTTATTACCTTAGCAAAAAGTTTACCGACTGTGAGACCCGATACTCACTGCTTGAGAAAACTTGCTGCGCTTTGGTATGGGCTGCTCGTCGGCTGAGACAGTATATGCTGACTCACACTACTCTGTTGATTTCAAAAATGGATCCAATAAAGTACATATTCGAAAAGCCTACTCTGTCTGGAAGAATAGCAAGATGGCAGATGATCTTGACAGAATACGACATCCAGTACACGACTCAGAAAGCAATCAAGGGAAGTGTATTGGCAGACCATTTGGAACACCAGGCAGTAGACGACTACCAGTCAATGAATTTTGAGTTTCCTGACGAGAACATCATGGTAGTGACTGATTGTGAAGTACCTGGACCGGATGAAGGACCTGAGGAAGGATCCCGATGGTCTATGCACTTTGATGGAGCCTCCAACGCTTTGGGTAACGGTATCGGCGCTGTGATCATATCCCCTCAAGGCACTCATACTCCACTTACTGCCCGGCTATGTTTCAACTGCACCAACAACATGGCAGAGTATAAGGCATGCATCATGGGTCTTCAAGCTGCAATTGACTTCAGGATCAAGTTTCTGAGTGTCTTCGGAGATTCCGCTCTCGTGATCAATCAGATCAAAGGTGAGTGGGATACGAAACATCCGAATCTTATTCCTTACAAAGAATGTGTGTTGACATTGATCCCCCATTTTACAGAGATAACTTTTGAACACTTCCCAAGAGAGGAGAATCAGCTGGCGGACGCGTTAGCTATGATGTCTTCCATGTTCAAAGTCAAGTGGGACAATGAGGCTCCCCAGATCATTATCTGGAAACTGGACGAACCTGCATATTGTTGTGATCTTGAGGCTGAGATGGTAACTGAAAAACCTTGGTATCATGAAGTGAAGAGGTACTTGGAAGCTCAAGAATACCTCGAGGGTGCATCTATCAACGACAAGAAGTTCCTAAGAAGGTTCGCTGCAAAGTTCTTCCTCAACAACGACATTCTATACAAGCGAAACCATGATTCGACCCTACTGCGTTGTGTGGATAAGACTGAAGCAGAAAGAATCATGGCAGAACTGCATGAAGGTACCTTCGGAACACATTCCAGTGGACACACCATGGCAAAGAAAATCCTTCGGGCAGGATATTTTTGGTCCACAATGGAAGCCGATTGTTACCAACATTCTCGGACGTGTCATAAATGCCAGATTTATGCTGATAAGGTGCACGTTCCTCCAGTTCCTCTGAATGTCTTGACTGCACCTTGGCCTTTTGCAATGTGGGGCATTGATATGATCGGCGAGATTAAACCTACGGCATCCAACGGGCATCGCTTCATCCTGGTGGCGATCGATTACTTTACGAAGTGGGTTGAAGCAGCTTCCTACGCTACAGTAACCAAGAACGTCGTGGCACGGTTCATTCGGCATAACCTGATATGTCGATACGGCGTCCCAGAAAGGATCATTACGGACAACAGTACCAATCTTAATAACAAGATGATCACTGAGCTCTGCGAGCAATTCAAGATACAACACCACAACTCTTCTCCTTACCGGCCGAAGATGAATGGGGCTGTAGAGGCAGCTAATAAGAATATCAAAAAGATTGTGCAGAAGATGACAGTGACCTATAAAGATTGGCACGAGATGTTACCGTTTGCTCTTCATGGGTATCGTACCTCAGCAAGAACGTCAACCGGGGAAACTCCTTTTTCCTTGGTCTACGGCATAGAGGCAGTCTTGCCGATTGAAGTCCAGATACCCTCTCTCCGGATAATGAAGGATCCAGACTTGAGCGAAGATGACTGGATCCAGACTCGACTTGTTCAATTAAATCTAATTGACGAAAAAAGACTCACTGCTATTTGTCATGGTCAAACGTATCAAAAGCGAATGATCAGGGCATTTAACAAGAAAGTCAGACCACAAGAGTATCAAGTTGGGGACCTGGTAATCAAACGTATCATTCTTCCTCAAAGTGATCCCAGGGGAAAATGGACCCCCACATACGAAGGGCCATTTGTGGTTAAACATGTCTTCTCAGGAGGAGCCATGACCCTAACCACCATGGATGGTGACGACCTTCCTCACCCCGCCAATGCAGACATAGTAAAAAGATACTACGCATGATAAAAGACCCACTAGGTTGACATACCTAGGCAAAAATTAGGGCTTCCGGGCGAACCAAAAGGGTTCGGGCAAAAATAAGGGATGAAATGAAAAAAATCTGTACACCCGGCAAGTCGAAAACCTGAAAAGGCGGCTTGGGCAAAAATGGGTATCCCGGTGGACTGAAAACCCGAAAGGGCGGTCTAGGCAAAAGTTAGGGATTAAAGCGTAATACTATGTCTCATTGGATCATCTTGCATCCAGAATCCGGTATCAACTATCAAGATCAGACGACATCGATCAGTCAGCTTCATCTTCAACTGAGCAGCCAAGTGATGAGACGCTCGAAAACATAAAGGCGATAGCAGAGTTGGAACCCAGTGGGATTATTCCTTTCACATAACTATTTTGTTTTTCACAAAATTGTATAAACTCTGTTGTTCGGCGGTGTTCTCTTACTAGGACATCAGCCTCTTGTACATAAACGCCTATTTACAGGCAGATTCAAAAAAATCAATACAAATTCACTTTTCAGATAAATTGCCAATTATTTTTTTCTTTTTCTGTTTTGTCTGTAAAGAACGTCCAATGTTCATTTGTGATATATGCATTTGACACTAATTGCTAACTCATAAATATGTGAATACGAAACAAAGGATTAATTACAGGTAACATCAGAAACAGGGGCAATAATGAGTTGTCTAAGCAATCTAATTGCTATGTCCACCAAGGTACCAAGGTAAGTTCGGCTGAAGAATGTAACCCAGATACCTTCACTCCCCGCCGAGTAAGATAAGACTCAGCAATACTCTCCCAAGCAGTTGATCTCCCATCAGCCCTAACAAGGCACCGTATCTCCAGCAAGTCAGCAACACTCTCCCCAAGCAGAGTTAATCTATTGTCAGCCTCAAGGAAGTGGGTATCCTCATAAGATCTCAGCATTCCCCAACAGAACATACAGACATTCCTAACAAGCATCCCCGACAGTCTTAATATAAGATTGTTCCCCGGCGGAATACAGAACATCCAGTGGAGCCATTCCCCAGTCCAATCTGAAAAGTTTCCCCAGGAAAGTTGAATCAATATCCCCAGTAGGAAGCTTATCCCCAGTAGATTCTGGAAGCTTATCCTCTGCAGAGCACGAACGCTCCCCCGGCTTTATTCAAAGGTTATTTCCCCACCAAGATATAACTGGGTTATCCTCAGCCAATTGCCACGGAAAGATCGTCCCCGACGAAGTTCTTCCTATCCCCAGCGGAGTTCATCAAATCCTCCAACAGGGCTTATCAACGGAATCCCCAGCGGAGTTATCATCAACCTCAGCAAAGTACCTCTCTTTCCCCACAGAGTTCACTCCCCGCAGAGTAATCTATCCGCCAAGTTTGTTTCCCAACGGAGTCATCTTCTCCTACCGGTTTATTCTTACAACCATCATCCCCAGCGGAAGCGAGAAACACTACTCTTCAACATCAGCCCAGGAGTTAACTTCCCGACACCCGTCAAGGATTTACTTTCCTAGAAGAAAATACATTCACGAACATCACATCTTCATACATTATAGAATGCATACACGCATCATGAACATACAATCTCATTTATTTTGAGAACATCATGCATTTCATACATCATGACATTGCATACAACTGATGTTTTGCCTTTTCAGGAAAAAGGTCAATCCAAAGATGATTACTATCAACTGTCGCAATTCCAGATTCGATACCTGTAGCTAGCCAGGGCACATCTGTGAGCGATTATTTCCAGATCCAATTCCTGTATCCTGCCAGGGTGTATCTGTTGACGACTAATTCCAGACTCGATTCCTGTATCCTGCCAGGGCACGTCTGAAGAGTTTGAAGATCCGATTCCTGTATCTTGCCAGGGTGTATCTGTTGACGACTAATTCTAGACTCGATTCCTGTATCCTGCCAGGGCACGTCTGAAGAGTTTGAAGATCCGATTCCTGTATCTTTCCAGGGTGTATCTGTTGACGACTAATTCCAGACTCGATTCCTGTATCCTGCCAGGGCACGTCTGAAGAGTTTGAAGATCTGATTCCTGTATCCTGCCAGGGTGTATCTGTCGACGACTATTTTCCGGACTCGATTCCTGTATCCAGCCAGGGAACGTCTGAAGAGTTTGAAGATCCGATTCCTGTATCCTGCCAGGGTGTATCTATTGACGACTATTTTTCCGGACTCGATTCCTGTATCCAGCCAGGGCACGTCTGAAGAGTTTGAAAATCCGATTCCTGTATCCTGCCAGGGTGTATCTGTTGACGACTATTTTCCAGACTCGATTCCTGTATCTATCCAGGGCACGTCTAAAGAGTTTGAAGATCAACCCCTGTAACAGGCCAGGTAAGTATCTTTCTTTATCAGGTACACAAGTTCTCGCTAAGGAATCGCTTACGCGATCGACACCTAGATGGCATCTATAAGCCCATCCACATACCAACAGTCTCCAGATGGCATCTATAAGCCCATCCTCCTATCCATCAACTCTCCAAATGGCACCTGTAAGCCCATTTCCGCCATCACGCTGCTGATACTCTACTATGTGAGTGCAAATTTCTAGGCACTCTAGTGTTCAATCATCTTCCACCTTCGGATTACGAAAGGCACGCCAGCCAATCTACATCCTCAGGTCTAAGAAGATTGAACAGGGGCAACTGTTGTACCCCAAAATTTGCCCTCCCATATTCTTCAAGATTTGGCAAGATCATGGTTCAAAATCTCTCAAGGGTTGTGAAATTCTGGCTGCAGATACTCAATGTCACGTTCAATGTTATGACACCGTATCTGACTTTCCATAAGACAGTAAATACAAAAACAGTAAAGAACACAGTCAATTGTTTACCCAGTTCAGTGTGCAACAACACCTACTCTGGGGGCTACCAAGACAGGGAGGAAATCCACTATAAGAGATATTAATTCAGGAATAAACCAACCAGTTTATCTCCTTCACTTAAGACCTACCCAATGCAACTTCAATCTAAGTACATCTTAAATCTGAGTCCCTACTCACTCCCCCTCAATAACAGTAGTGATACTTAAAACAATTGACTAATGAATTGATGAAGACACTCTTCAAAACATACACTTGATTATGCTTCACAGCTTTTTAATCAAGCAACACAAACACTCTTGCTTCACAGCTTTGCGTGATACATAAACCTAACTTGACTTTGCTTCAAAGCTTTAGTCAAGAGACACACAAACACTCTTGCTTCAAAGCTTTGAGTGATACACAACCCTTACAATTAAAACCTATTCCAAGTCACTTATCACAATGATAATTTCTTGGATTACAATAGTTAAAACTATACAACTTCTAAATGATCTTCTGTCAAAAAGGGATTGATTCCAAAACAGCAGCTCTGTTGAATATATAGCAGCTGCATCTTCAGTTAGGGTTTCCACAAAAAACTAGGGTTAATTCCGTTTGACCTTAAGACTAGGTCACAGGACTTTATCAACCAGGTTAGGGTTGAGCTAGGTTAACCCCAAGTCCACGAGATTTTCTGTTCTGGAAAGACTGAGTCATTTTCCTGAAAAAACTCAGAATTACCCAAACTGCATAACTGTTAGTTCAGAACAGGATGTCTTAACATTTGTTATGACATCTGAAAACCTGTCTACTGATTTAGGTAAATGTGATCTTTTTGCAAAATGCTCAGATACACACTTATAAACAGCATCACCTGTATGATAATATTTTTCTGCAAAGGTACCTAATGAATCAGTACATACTAAACTAGAATGTTATGACATCAGTCATGACATTCACACACACACCTGGTTTTACCAAAAATGCATTCCAATAACTAAACAACTACAAACTCCCCCTTTGGCAGATTTTTTGCTAAAGACCCTAAGCAATCAGAGATAGATAGCAGCAGAAGGAAATGACTGCAGAAAAATAGAATGTCTAATAAAGTCTACAAAAATATATCTCCCCCTCTTTAGCCACAAATGGGCCAAAGATACATGTTCTTAAAAGTTATACAGTCATCCAGAAAAAGTAATAAGAACAGCAACTAAAAACTGAACACACTTTGCAAACTCCACCAGGAAACAGCAACTCCACCAACCAGCAACTCCACCAACCTTTAAGCACTGTCATCAGACTCAGAGGAGCTAGTTTCTTCAGTATTGAGATGATCTTCAGCTTCTACACCCTCTTCCCTTCTATTTCCTTCAGCTTCCTCCTTTTCTAACCTGGCAATTAGGTTTTCTAGTGTCTTTTTCCTAGCTTCCAGTTCTTTGCAGGTCTCTTTTAATACAGCTATAACATCAGATGTTTTGGACTGAGTCTTCACAGAAGATGTCTCAGCTGATGTTATGACAATATCAGGAGCATGAGATCCCGGAAACAACTTGTAGTGCAACCCAAGGGCAGGAGCTCTTTTGCAAGCAGTATCTCTTGCCACCAGGATATCAGGGTATTGTGCAAGGATAATTCCACAAAGGAGGGAGGGAAAGGCAATTGGGCCTTTGACAGCATAACTACCAGCATGTTTTAAAGTTTGTTCAAAAATATACCTGCCATAGTCAAAAACAGTCTTGGTTCCCACAGCATAAATAAATCTCCCCAATCCTGTGGAGATAGTTGATTTATGGTTTGTAGGGACCCAGTTGGCTGGACCAATCTTGTGCAGGATGGCAAATTTCATGCTAAGTTTGCTGGCATTCAGCTTGCCTTTCAAGGGCCAGCACTTCACTTGTCTTGCTGTGATGGTTTGACAAACTTCATTGTCAGTGACTTCCAGTTCAGGACAATCCTCATTTGATCTTTCAAGAAATTTGTTAATTTCTGATGGAGAGAAATTAACCCTTCTTCCTCTAACATAAACACTTTCAAAGTCAGCTGACCTTCCATCAGCACATTCATTAGACAAGTTAACTATGAACTCCTTGACCAGATTTTCATAACACTTGGTAAATTTTACCACTGTCTTCATCAGTCCAGCATTCTTAATCAGGTCCATGATGTCCTTGCACTCCATGGCATCATTATTTAGCTCTCTTTCTAAAGCTATTCTCTTCAAGCAAACATACTTCCATCTGTTTGCATTGTTAGGATGGTGAAAAGAGATGTTGTCTGTTGGGACTTCAGGAACTCTAGCAATTTTGCTGGAGGGCAGTTTCCTTCTGATAGGAATTTCTTCAGCATCAATCTCAAACTCTGATTCCTCATCAGAATCAGAAGATTCAGGTTCTTTTCTCTTCTTTGTAATTGGTTGTCTACCAGTACACACCTGGGCTTTCACCTTCCCTTTGGACTGACCAGTTTTCACAGATTCTACCCCAGCCTTGCCTTCAGCCTTGGATTTCTTAACAGCAGGTTTATCTTTGGTCATACATTTTGCATCATTCTGATTACCCTTTCTTTTCATCATTCTCCTAGATATGCTAGGGTTTACATTGGCAATCAGATCATTGTCTGAGTATTCCTCATCCACATCAATGATAGGTGGATCAACAGTCTTTTCTGAAGGGTTCTGAATGTTGTCATTTTGTGTCACAACATTCTCAGAGACATCTACATTCTCAGAGACATCCACATTTGGGCTTGCTGATTCTTGATTTAATGGGACAGAAATCCCCGGTACAGATTGGTTTCCGCTTAGTATTCTTGTCACAAGCCTAGCAATTGCTTGATGAACTTGAGCTGATCCTTCCCTATTTGGAACAGAGGAAGAAGGATGAGAAGGATTACCAGAAGTAGTAGCTTGAGCTCTTCCTGCATGCCTAGTTCTCAACTTTTTGACTTTGGAGGGGTCAGTTGCCATTTCTCTGAGAGGAGTGATCTCCAGGACATCAGAATCTATGCATGTGGTGATTGCTCGAGAATCTTGGTCAGATGATGAAGATGAAGTGGTCGCCTTGGTTGAAGATGATGTTTGAGACATTTTGATTAACTTAGAGCACCAGTAGCAATTTGAGAGAAAACTTTGATTGAGAGAAAGGAATAGGTTGCAAAGACGAGAGAGGTAGGAGGAAAATGAGAGTCTATTCAACTTCTTAATAATTTTGAAAGAATTGGAAAGACATATGATTAACCTACTAAAAATAGACTCAGCACAAATAACTCATTCAACCCTTGTTTTAAGCAAAATAAATTGCTATAATTTTTCACGTTGGCAAATACCCATCTTGCCCCTCAAGTTTTCAAGTTGATTTCTAACAAGAGCCTTGGTAGAAGAATCAGCTAGCTGAAGCTTGATGACACCATGTTCCAGTTTAATTGTCTTCTTCTCTACAAGGTCAATGTGCTTGGTCCTGCTATGCTGAATAGGGTTCTTGGAAATATTGATTGTATTCAGATTGTCACAATACAATGTCACAACATCTTGTGAGACATTATACTCAGTGAGCATCTGTTTTGTCCAGATATTTTGAGAACAGCTACTACCAGCTGCAACTATTTCAGCACAGAGTTGGGAAGGCATGCTTTTGACATGAATCATAGCTCTGGAAGATTCCTGTATGTTCCTATTTTTCTTTTTGTCAACTCCATTTTGATGATGAGTTATAATAGAAGAGACTTCATGACTCATTTTTTCTGGGAAACAGAATTTATTAAACTTGTTGTTTCCAAATTCTTTGTCATGATTACTTCTGGTTCTGACAACACATCCTTCTTCAAGTTTATCCACCACATCATAGACATGTCTCTTTTTACCAAGCCTTTCAATTTGAAGTTCACCACAAACCCTCCTTTTATCAATTTGCAGTCTTGGAATCCTTCTGACTGCTTCCATAGAGATAGTTCTTTTCATTCTTCTTAGATGAAGATGGCCAAGCTTATGGTGCCACAGTTTCATCTCTTTTTCTTCTTTGGTAATGGAACACATAGTGGAGTTATTAGTGTTCTCAGGCTGCCACAAGTAACAATTATCTTTAGATCTGATTCCTTTCATTACCACTTGTAGCGGTGAAAATCGGAGATCAAGCTATTAATTAACTTGACTCACAAAAGCAAGAGTCGCCACCGCGCTTTATTATTTCCAAGGGAAAAGGGAAAAGAGCGAAATAAAACCCTAAAGTATGCAATGTAAAATAATACTTAAAAGTAATAAAAAATACAATGCGTTTTTGAAAGAGATCGAGAGTTCGGGGGTTGGTTATACAATGAGAAGGTATTAGCACCCAATGCATCTGCGGTACTCCGCAGGAACCTTTCGAAATATCTGTTTTTTGGTTTAAAATTGTTTATTTGATTAAAATGATTCGTTTGGCTAAAAGATGGTGTTGGAGAGATTTTGAAGAGACAGCGACCTAATGTCAAAGTTTTGACTTATAAAGGGGCGAGTTTTAAAATTGAGTCTTTTAGGAAAAATTAACTTAAGATTAACAAAATAGTAAAACAAAGATGAAGGAGGGTATTCGCTTAATCGTATAACATGTGTTTGATGACATGAAGTCAACAAAGTTAGAACGTTTCCCTTGGAGTTAAAACCACAGACAGATAAATAAGCTGAGAGTATACCAAACCTTAGGTGAAAATAAATCACAAGCCGACAGCATCAAAACCAGATGTAAGATATTACTCCAAGCAGCGAATAAAAATATGGCAACATGTGAAAATAAATCACAGACGAGGAACACGTGGATAAAGCTCACGGTACCAGATAAGGCTCGAGATATTGAATAAAGCTCACGGTATAAGATTCCCTGCATCACATGAAATATACAGACAAAACTAACAGCATGAAAAAATTATATGCGTCCGTGCGATTTTTAGAAGTTAGTTGGAATTTAAAAAATAAAATCGCAATGCGATGAAAATAATATTTACATAACCTGAATTTATTTACAAATTAAGTGAATAAAATATATAGACAAAATATTATGAACAAATATATATTTACAATACCAAATAAAATAAAATAATGAAATACAATAAAGAGGTAAAGGGAGAAAGAAAAAGTGCAAATGCGCTATGCGAGTATGAATACTTGAAATGAATTCTCGGAAACCTTCACAGTAACAAACACGTTAGTAGCATAAGCGGTATAAAAATGAAAACGAAATGAAATTGCAATGATTAAAACATGTGTCAGTAAATATAAAATAAAAAATGAAATTGTATGATGCATACGAATAGATGAATATTTACACAAATTAAAATCAAGAATTCATGACATTATTCAATGTAAACACACACAAAAATCAGCATTGCATACATTATTTCAAATGTGTCAAAAAGCAACCGCGTATACTCGATAAAATCAACTCAAAAGTGTTCAACAATTTAAGGTAACAACAAATAATTCCATAGACGATTTAATTCTTCAAAATCCAATTGAATCAAACTACTAGTTAGACAACAAGAAAAAACTTCGCATTGATTTAATCGAACATGCATAATGCTAATTTATCTTCAACATGCCAAATTCAACACAAATAAAACAAGATGAAATCCAGACTAGCATTCAGATTTAACTCGCATAATAATGTCATCGAAAACTTTATTCACAAATGCAACGAAACTGATAACAAAACTACAATTCAGATTCAAACAGTGTGGTAGTTTCACAAACAACAAAAGCAAAATGATATCGGGACTTACCGAAACTTGCCGAAGATGATGGAGGAAGAGCATTTGAATGGAACTTGAAGAGAGAAGCCCTTGAAAGTCCTCCAGTAGTTTGACCACCAAACTCATTTCTCCCGTGAAATTCTTTTGCTTGTGTTCGATGATAAGCCAATAAAACAAAAGCAATCATCACACCAGCACCCACAGAAGCAAGGATAATTGATATCTTGATATTACCCTTTGAACTATGATGTTTATTTTGAACAGTGCCTGGAGTACCAATAACAATCCGAGCCATAATAGGCGACCTTTTGGAAATTGGAATCGAATCCCTTCTGTCCATAGGAACTGCACATTCTGAGCTAATCCCTGTGTACTTCCCCATCTTCCGGAGAACTTCAATGTTCTGAATAGCTAACTCTCTAGTGGGACAAATGCAAAGAGCTTGAGGAGCTTGCAAAGTCGGATCAACACGACTAAGCATCCCAAGAACAAAACAAGTGGTTTTCCCTGAACCATTATGTGCTTGAGCGATTAAATCCCTATTAGGAGGATTGGGGATCATCGGCAAGCTCACTGCTTGAATTTTGCCAGGCTTTTGAAACTTCATCTCTACATATAGTCCCTTCAGAAGCTCCGCCGATAAAGACAACTCTTCGAATGTCGCCGCCGACGTGTAAGGAGTGTCGCCGGAAGTAACCGCTTGGATGTTGGAGTCATCAGGATCGTCTAAGAACTTAACGGAAGACTTCTTGCCTTCGTTGATGGTTAATCCATCGACGTTGAGGGTAGGTGTTTCGGCGGTGGAGCTTGGGGATGGGATGGTTTCTTCGTCTGCTTGATCGGCCCAACTTTTAGTCGCCGGTGGAGGAGAGGTTTGAGAAGAAGAGAGGATGGGCGGAGGTTACAGAGTTGGACTGAAATTGATGGAGGATGGGTTATGGTGATGGTGATGAAAAGCGATTGGGGAGTGAAAGATGGTTAATTGAAGGTTGGTTTTTGTGTGTGCAGGTGAGAGAGATAAGTGCTAGTTACTTATGTGTTGTGTTTTTTTGTTGTGTGTGTCCCTGTACAAAGTGAAAAAAGATGCCTAAAAATAGAGAAAATGAAGAGGAATATTATGATTTCAAAATAAATCCAAGCCGTTCAATATAAATCCAATCTCTATCAATCCGCAAACCATGCTTTCGACCAATGAGAATTAAAATAAATCCAAGCCGTTCAATATAAATTCAATCTCTATCAATCCGCAAACTATGCTATCGACCAATGAGAATTAAGCGAAGCCTAATTAATATTTTTTGTCACCGAAAAGTCCATGAATGACCAAAATAAAAATAAAGTCCTGAAAATAAATCAATTTAAAATAATTTTTTGAAATCTTTCTGAATAAAAAGATAAAGACCCAAAATAACCGAAAACGATAAAAAAAGGCGGACGAAAATTTATCCGAAAAAATAAAATGAACACATTAGAAAAATCTACATGTCACAAAGATTAAATAAAAAATATTCAAAAAGTCAAAAATCAAAAATAAAATAATAATAAAAATATCAGACTAAACAGACGTTTAAGGTTAAAAACGAGACTTCGAACTGTACCGAAAAAATAAAGCGAGCATACCGTCATAATCTACGCGAAGCGCAGATTCATAAAATGATCGGTAAAAGGTGAAAACTTGAAATATTTTCTCGCTACTTTCCTGCATAGTGTCGAATCGCTTTTAACAGTCTGTCTATAAGACAAAAATATTTTTATTATCGACGTATAAACAACTTGGAGCCATGCAAGAAACGAGTAAAGAGATAAAAATTAATGAAGTGAAATGTCAGGTATTTTACAACTGAAAGACGATGCAAACTTTGATTTAAACTGACTTTTTCTGGTCAACTTAAATACGACTAATGATGCAAAATATGATGAATGAAGATATTTACTAATGATCGTGACCAAATAACAAAATATGATATGAAAGTGCGATTAAAACATGTTAGGGGCGAAATCTAGGGTGCAACAATTGTGCCTTGATGAATCAGTCTTCGAGAATCCACAATCAACCGTACTTCTGGTTTGGGAGACTCAAAACCTTAATTGAGGCGCGACACCTGATGCTCTTGATTCAGACCTGTCTCTACACACGACACAAAAGAAAACATGAACATACACCTTTGTATGCGATTAGAAATTAGTGATACATATGCTAAAAATGTTCAAAACACTTGACAATCTTCGCATAGTCAAAGCTCGAAGGTGAAACGTTAAAACCGACCGTATTTCGTGACCTTGGCTTATGTTTAAAAAAATGCAAAAATAAATATGGGATCTTAGGTCAAAAATTGGGGTACAACAGCTGCCCCTATTTAAGTTTCTTCTATCTGGAGATATGAAGATTGGGATCTTCATTTCGACGAGATTGAAGGGACTTAAATATAGAATACACAATTTTTAGCCTTAAGATACCGCGATTATGTTCATGATATGATATGAATGTAATGCTCTGAATTTTATGGGGAATGACGCCATATGAGACAGACTATGCGGGAGAAACCAAGCACATTATACAGTAATCCCACAGAGGAAGAGGTTGTAACTCCACTGAGGAAACAGAGTCATAGACTTCAAATGAGAGACTCTTGAATGATTTACATCAGTGTTGAGACTGGAAAAGAAATGATTTACATCAGCGCTGTGGCCGGAAAAGCATACGATTGACATCAGTACTATGACCGGAAAAGGAAATGATGGACATCAGTACTGAGACTGGAAAATGATTGACACCAGCACTGTGGCTGGAAAACAAAATGATTGACCTCAGCACTGTGGGTGGAGATAAACATCTCTGATTTCTGAATTTTACCAAGAACGGTAACACACTTCTTCTTTAACCAAGATATCGCTTGAAAAGGATAAAATAAAAAACTTCCCCACGGGACTTTTCCGAAAGGGATGCCATTTGCTGAGTAAACATTATTGTTGGGGATACACAAGCTGCTCAAATAAAGAGGCCGCCACTTGCTTCCTTTCAAAGGTGTCAATAACATACAAGCTGCTCATGAAGAGGCCGCCACTTGCTGTCTTCAAAGAATATTAAAGCACACAAGCTACTCGTGAAGAGTCTGCCACTTGTTGCCAAAAACCCACAAGCTGCTCATAAAGAAGCTGCCACTTGTTGTCTTCAAAGAATAATAACACACAAGTTGCTCAAATAGATAAGCTTCCACTTGCTGTCTTCCAAAAATACTAACGTACAAGCTGCTCATGAAGAAGCTGCCAGTCGTCGTTTTTCAAGAGAACAATAACACACAAGTTGCTCATGAAGAGACTGCCGCTTGTTGTTTTCAAAGATGATAATAACATACAAGTTGCTCATGAAGAGACCGCCGCTTGTTGTTTTTTCAAATGTAGCAATAACAATACAAGTTGCTCATGAAGAGAACGCCGCTTGCTTTTTTTTTTTTTAAAATGTTGATAACATACAAGTTGTCCATAAAGAGACTGCCGCTTGCTGTTTTTTAAAAATGTTGATAACATACAAGTTGTCCATGAAGAGACTGCCGCTCGTTGTTTTCTTTTCAAAATTACCAATAACACACAAGTTGCTCATGAAGAGACCGCCGCTTGTTGTTTTCAAAGGTGACAATAACAAACAAGTTGCTCATGAAGAGACTGTCGCTTGCTGTTTCTTTCAAGGTATCAATAACATACAAGTTGCTCATGAAGAGACTGCCGCTTGCTATTTGTCAAGAGTATCCATAACACACAAGTTGCCTCATGAAGATACTGTCGCTTGTTGTTTGTCAAGAGTATCCATAACACACAAGTTGCCTCATGAAGAGACTGCCGCTTGCTGTTTTCAAAGGTGACAATAACATACAAGTTGCTCATGAAGAGACTGCCGCTTGCTGTTTGTCAAGAGTATCCATAACACACAAGTTGCTCATGAAGAGACTGCCGCTTGATGTTTTTTCTTTCAAAGTTGTTAATAACATACAAGCTGCTCATGAAGAGACTTCCGCTTGATGTTTTCTCAAAGACCCATAAAATATCATGAAGATATTGCTGGAGGTGATAATCAATAATTTCATTTGGGATGGGCAAGCTTCTCATGAAGAGACCGCCATTTATCGTAGAGAAATCAGAAATAACCAAACAGCTCAAATAAAGAATCAGTCGCTTGTTGTCATGTCGATATTCCAGAAGAAGGTTGTGATAACACTGCTGGGGAATAAAGTTCGTCTTCAATGGGGAACTATGAATAAATCCTTCTTGAGGAGACCAAGTATTTAAGTTGCAAAATAAATGCACTCTCCATCTAGGTTTTACAGCCTAGAGAGATCCACAGGGTATCATTCACAAGAGACAAAGCTCAATCTAGGAATAAACTGGAGAGAAAATAGTCAAACAAGACTCCACCCAATGAGGAAACAACTCAGATGGGGATTTATCCTATCCAGGGATGGAAAAGGAATGCTAAAGCAAGATTCTTCCACGAGAGTTAACTCAGTGGGGAATTAGAAAAAGAGGCGCACTTTCTGCTTAAGTTGACACTCTATTTGGAAAGATCAAATACGCTATTTGAATAGACATAACCAAGGTATACGTACTCAAAGACATCAACAAATACAACTGTGCATGCATGATGCAAGTGTGAATGAATAAATGAATGTCATGTATATGCTGACAAAACAGACAGGGGAGATGGACAGAAAATGATAAGACATCACAGTACAACTCGACACTCGGCTAATCTCAACAGGATGGTAACATTACTGGAGATAGAAAACAACAGCCATCATTGGAGCAAAGTCCTTTTACAAGGCTTAAATCTCTTTGGAGAGGAAGATATTTTCAGGTAGAAAACCCAAAGTCCAGTCTTCTATTGTCGACAATCCATTGAAAGGATAACAACACGAACAATGCTTCAGCTGGAAAAAGTCATGCTTAGCTGGAGATACTGGGAACACCACCCTCTGATAATGTATGAAAAACATATCTTGACAAATCTGGATTGCCCCTGGGATTAATTTTGGATGCCCCAAGCTTATTGCTGATAAGCTGCGTGATGCTCGACGATTCTTGCGAATAACTTCACTTCTAAAATGCCCCAAGCTATATGGCTGATGAGGAGAAATCGTCTCAAGAGGATTTTACAAAAGACCTGGCATCCACCATGCTCTGGTGTCTTCAAACTCTTAGAGAGATTCGTCAAATCTCGACGTGATTGCCCCGGATTGACTGTAGTTGGCACAACAAAGTCTTCAAATTTTGCCCCAAAAGAGTAAACAAGTCGGGAAAGCATTAACTGGGAGAAGCAACATGTTCGTGCTTACGGTCTTCAGGTAACATGCCCCTGGATATGATTTTTCTTGACGTGATCCGCCAATTACTCAACATAGTTTGATGCCTTAAAAGAATAAACTCATCACTGATGCTTATGTGAGCTTCCTTGATATCAAACAAATGTTTTGCAGTTAGAAAGATTTTACAATGAGAATGAAAATTCTAATGCAACAGTTATGTAAGTCTTGAGGATTTTGAAAGATATCGCACAAATTTTGCGAGTTAAAGCACCATTTATTTTTGTATAGGAAAAACATATGATACCGACATAACTATTTAGAACATTCATGGGAGTCAGGAACACTATCTCATTGAAGTATGCTTTCAAAATAACCTTGTTTCAATTAGGACTTTTGAAGGTTGTAACGTGGTCTGGTTCATGGTTTTTTTAGAAAAAAGATTTTAAGGCTCAAAATATTTGGTGCCCACCCATTCTTCATGATGTTCTCCAACCCTATGTTCAGTTAATTCAACATGAGTGTTCATCTCTCAAAAGGATTTTGTGACGGTCAAGGAAACAACGAGGCTTTCGGAGTAGAAACCACCCTCATGTCTTCGTGTTTGTAGTCACCAATTTGTTCTTTGCTGAGGACTTTTCTTTGCAGTCCTTTTCTTTGCAATTTTTATTTTCCCTAACTTTTGCCTGAACTAATTCTTTTGAATTGATAGTCCAGCGGGATGCCTTAATTTTGCCTAAGTCACACGTTTTCATGTTTTTTGACTTAGCAGGCTTTTTTCTTTTTTTCTCGATTTTTGACTTTTTGAACAAAATGTGTGACATTAGCTTGTATTTGCTTGTTGAGAGGATTGTGATTGCCTCGTTTCTTGATGAATGAGGGATAACATTGTGGTTCCATATCCTCTAGATTCATTATACATGAAGGATAGCCCTCGTAGTTTCTCTTCAAAAAACATCTTCCTTATGAATTTTGAACACTCAGTCAGATTAACTAAAAACTACCCTGCCCCAGGTTAAAATTCAAGGTTTTTTCGTATAGAAAGAAACTTCTACTTCAAAGGCTCAAAAGGGGTTAGCAAGGGATTATCTTCCTTATATCTCCGGTGTTTAGGGATTTGAAACAATGCATGTACATCATCAGCAAGATTTTATCCAAAAGCAAACAAACAGAGATTTTGTGTTCTTTAGATCATCATCCTCCCTTCAATCTCTGCCTAGGCAAGAGAATGAGCAACAATTTGGTATCATAGTGCAAAAGCAATTTAAAATTTGAAAACAAATATGAGTGAAACGAATGAATTTCTTCAAGACAAACATACTCATTGTATTAAGATAATCATTCAGATGCAAACAAGTTCTTACATGCAAACAATGTTTTGATAAACAAGAAAAATTACAAAAAGCATAAATAAATGAATAATCTGAGAAGGCTTTCCCTCTGGACTTGAATTACCGAAAACATCCTTCAAAAATCAAAGTCACTATCAATCGTGTTTACTCTTCGGCGCATGCTTGATTTGAACTTCAAAACCAACGTTCTTGAATGACAGGATACCACTTCTGACCAACTTCTGAACCTCAATATTCAAAGCAAAGCAACCCTCCAAGTCATGCCCAGGAGCACCTTGATGAAAGGTACAAGCCAAATCAGCTTTGTAGTACCAATGTATCTTCTCAGGAACCTTCGGTGGAGGTCGGGTCTGAACCAAATTCCTCTGCATCAGGATAGGGAACAACTCTGTATAGGTAATTGGAATTGGATCAAACTGGGTTTTCCTCTGATTAGGAACTTGCTGATTCTGTTGATGAATAGGAGAAACATGATGATTTTGACAATGATTATTTCTTCCTCTGGTTCTCTTCTTGGAAAAGTTATTATCAAACTTCTTCACACCATTAGCTGAGCTACCATCTTCATATGAACATCCCTTTCAGACATCTTCTTCTAGACACACTCCCATATTCACCTTGTCAGGAAAGTCATTAGATGCATTATCCATCACCTTCTCATAAGAGAATGATTTTAGAGTTTCAATGAATACTTTTATCATCGCTTCCTCCCTCCTAGAAGCATTGACTTGGGCGGCAACCAAAATTTCAACCAAAACAGTTGAGTGATCCATACTAGCTTTCAAAATAGTCATCTCTCTACGGAGTTCAGAAACCTCTTGCTTGATATTCTCCATTATCCTCTTAGCGCGAGTGTTGTACTGGTGAGACCAAAGGAAAAATAAGACTCGGAAAAAGACCTTTGAAAGTGAAACAAAAAATGTAGAATGATGTATGATATGCAAAAGAGAGTTTTTATTTGATTTTCAAGGAACTCAAGATATTAAGTTGTAAACATCAAAGTATGAAGATAGAAGATGAATTTTAAATTGGCTCCAAACATTGATCAAGTTATCATCAAGATCAATCATCCATTTTGGTGGATTAGGGTTTTCGCCCTATCAACACCCAAGATCCATTGAGCTTGACGAAACTTGTGATGTTTACAAAGAAAGACCTCCAAATTCCTTCAAAGTCAAGTGAAAAGGGTTTTATGGATGCATGAATGCATGGCTATGCAACAACCACAAGCAAGGTCACAAATAAAGTCGGAAGGTTTAACGTCTCGAGCATGGAGTCAAGGTAAGGAACACCCTCAAGGTATGTACTAACGGTTTAATCACACCTGTAGAACAAGGTTCTAAGAGTTCCCGAAGTCTACATTCCTCCTTCGGATATTACCAACGTCTTGATTACTCAATAATCAGCAATATTCTCAAGAGAAACTCATCCGAGCGTAGCATCGCGTAACAATTACTTCCGGATTACTCCGTTATAATCTCCGCGCTACACCTAAAAGGCCAAGATGGGTTAGGGTTCTACGGTTCCCAGCTTCTCTGGCTCCCAGGTCGAAAATAATAATGTCTTCCCGATTACTCGGTAAACAAATATTACATTCAAAAGGGACTTCCACTGAGTGGGGGATCTCATGCCTCCTTCTTCGGGATTACTCCCTCAAAGTTAACATGACTATACCGCCCGTCCTATTCCTAAGTGTAACTTAGTCCGGGTATAGGACTTGTCCTTTGTAAATATTATCAACACCCAAATAATCACAATATATACATATAATCAAACAATCAAATAATGATAAAACAGATAAAACAAATTAGGCTTAACCCACTTAGGGATGGACCAGCAAGAGGTCAATCTGTCCCCAGCAGAGTCGCCAATTCTGTAGCAGTGAAAATCAGAGATCAAGCTATTAATTAACTTGACTCACAAAAGCAAGAGTCGCCACCGCGCTTTATTATTTCCAAGGGAAAAGGGAAAAGAGCGAAATAAAACCCTAAAGTATGCAATGTAAAATAATACTTAAAAGTAATAAAAAATACAATGCGTTTTTGAAAGAGATCGAGAGTTCGGGGGTTGGTTATACAATGGGAAGGTATTAGCACCCAATGCATCTGCGGTACTCCGCAGGAACCTTTCGAAATATCTGTTTTTTGGTTTAAAATTGTTTATTTGACTAAAATTATTCGTTTGGCTAAAAGATGGTGTTGGAGAGATTTTGAAGAGACAGCGACCTAATGTCAAAGTTTTGACTTATAAAGGGGCGAGTTTTAAAATTGAGTCTTTTAGGAAAAATTAACTTAAGATTAACAAAATAGTAAAACAAAGATGAAGGAGGGTATTCGCTTAATCGTAAAACATGTGTTTGATGACATGAAGTCAACAAAGTTAGAACGTTTCCCTTGGAGTTAAAACCACAGACAGATAAATAAGCTGAGAGTATACCAAACCTTAGGTGAAAATAAATCACAAGACGACAGCATCAAAACCAGATGTAAGATATTACTCCAAGCGGCGAACAAAAATAGGGCAACACGTGAAAATAAATCACAGACGAGGAACGCGTGGATAAAGCTCACGGTACCAGATAAGGCTCGAGATATTGAATAAAGCTCACGGTATAAGATTCCCTGCATCACATGAAATATACAGACAAAACTAACAGCATGAAAAAATTATATGCGTCCGTGCGATTTTTAGAAGTTAGTTGGAATTTAAAAAATAAAATCGCAATGCGATGAAAATAATATTTACATAACCTGAATTTATTTACAAATTAAGTGAATAAAATATATAGACAAAATATTATGAACAAATATATATTTACAATACCAAATAAAATAAAATAATGAAATACAATAAAGAGGTAAAGGGAGAAAGAAAAAGTGCAAATGCGCTATGCGAGTATGAATACTTGAAATGAATTCTCGGAAACCTTCACAGTAACAAACACGTTAGTAGCATAAGCGGTATAAAAATGAAAATGAAATGAAATTGCAATGATTAAAACATGTGTCAGTAAATATAAAATAAAAAATGAAATTGTATGATGCATACGAATAGATGAATATTTACACAAATTAAAATCAAGAATTCATGACATTATTCAATGTAAACACACACAAAAATCAGCATTGCATACATTATTTCAAATGTGTCAAAAAGCAACCGCGTATACTCGATAAAATCAACTCAAAAGTGTTCAACAATTTAAGGTAACAACAAATAATTCCATAGACGATTTAATTCTTCAAAATCCAATTGAATCAAACTACTAGTTAGACAACAAGAAAAAAACTTCGCATTGATTTAATCGAACATGCATAATGCTAATTTATCTTCAACATGCCAAATTCAACACAAACAAAACAAGATGAAATCCAGACTAGCATTCGGATTTAACTCGCATAATAATGTCATCGAAAACTTTATTCACAAATGCAACGAAACTGATAACAAAACTACAATTCAGATTCAAACAGTGTGGTAGTTTCACAAACAACAAAAGCAAAATGATATCGGGACTTACCGAAACTTGCCGAAGATGATGGAGGAAGAGCATTTGAATGGAACTTGAAGAGAGAAGCCCTTGAAAGTCCTCCAGTAGTTTGACCACCAAACTCATTTCTCCCGTGAAATTCTTTTGCTTGTGTTTGATGATAAGCCAATAAAACAAAAGCAATCATCACAGCAGCACCCACAGAAGCAAGGATAATTGCTATCTTGATATTACCCTTTGAACTATGATGTTTATTTTGAACAGTGCCTGGAGTACCAATAACAATCTGAGCCATAATAGGCGACCTTTTGGAAATTGGAATCGAATCCCTTCTGTCCATAGGAACTGCACATTCTGAGCTAATCCCTGTGTACTTCCCCATCTTCCGGAGAACTTCAATGTTCTGAATAGCTAACTCTCTAGTGGGACAAATGCAAAGAGCTTGAGGAGCTTGCAAAGTCGGA
The DNA here is from genome assembly GCA_948472305.1 of Vicia faba. Classification (NCBI taxonomy): domain Eukaryota; kingdom Viridiplantae; phylum Streptophyta; class Magnoliopsida; order Fabales; family Fabaceae; genus Vicia; species Vicia faba. Next base: position 1,305,463,450 of record OX451739.1, read on the forward strand.
TCAACACGACTAAGCATCCCAAGAACAAAACAAGTGGTTTTCCCTGAACCATTATGTGCTTGAGCAATTAAATCCCTATTAGGAGGATTGAGGATCATCGGCAAGCTCACTGCTTGAATTTTGCCAGGCTTTTGAAACTTCATCTCTACATATAGTCCCTTCAGAAGCTCCGCCGATAAAGACAACTCTTCGAATGTCGCCCGCCGACGTGTAAGGAGTGTCGCCGGAAGTAACCGCTTGGATGTTGGAGTCATCGGGATCGTCTAAGAACTTAGCGGAAGACTTCTTGCCTTCGTCGATGGTTAATCCATCGACGTTAAGGGTAGGTGTTTCGGCGGTGGAGCTTGGGGATGGGATGGTTTCTTCGTCTGCTTGATCGGCCCAGCTTTTAGTCGCCGGTGGAGGAGAGGTTTGAGAAGAAGAGAGGATGGGCGGAGGTTACGGAGTTGGACTGAAATTGATGGAGGATGGGTTATGGTGATGGTGATGAAAAGCGATTGGGGAGTGAAAGATGGTTAATTGAAGGTTGGTTTTTGTGTGTGCAGGTGAGAGAGATAAGTGCTAGTTACTTATGTGTTGTGTTTTTTTGTTGTGTGTGTCCCTGTACAAAGTGAAAAAAGATGCCTAAAAATAGAGAAAATGAAGAGGAATATTATGATTTCAAAATAAATCCAAGCCGTTCAATATAAATCCAATCTCTATCAATCCGTAAACCATGCTTTCGACCAATGAGAATTAAAATAAATCCAAGCCGTTCAATATAAATTCAATCTCTATCAATCCGCAAACTATGCTATCGACCAATGAGAATTAAGCGAAGCCTAATTAATATTTTTTGTGACCGAAAAGTCCATGAATGACCAAAATAAAAATAAAGTCCTGAAAATAAATCAATTTAAAATAATTTTTTGAAATCTTTCTGAATAAAAAGATAAAGACCCAAAATAACCGAAAACGATAAAAAAAGGCGGACGAAAATTTATCCGAAAAAATAAAATGAACACATTAGAAAAATCTACATGTCACAAAGATTAAATAAAAAATATTCAAAAAGTCAAAAATCAAAAATAAAATAATAATAAAAATATCAGACTAAACAGACGTTTAAGGTTAAAAACGAGACTTCGAACTGTACCGAAAAAATAAAGCGAGCATACCGTCATAATCTACGCGAAGCGCAGATTCATAAAATAATCGGTAAAAGGTGAAAACTTGAAATATTTTCTCGCTACTTTCCCGCATAGTGTCGAATCGCTTTTAACAGTCTGTCTATAAGACAAAAATATTTTTATTATCGACGTATAAACAACTTGGAGCCATGCAAGAAACGAGTAAAGAGATAAAAATGCATGAAGTGAAATGTCAGGTATTTTACAACTGAAAGACGATGCAAACTTTGATTTAAACTGACTTTTTCTGGTCAACTTAAATACGACTAATGATGCAAAATATGATGAATGAAGATATTTACTAATGATCGTGACCAAATAACAAAATATGATATGAAAGTGCGATTAAAACATGTTAGGGGCGAAATCTAGGGTGCAACAGTTGTGCCTTGATGAATCAGTCTTCGAGAATCCACAATCAACCGTACTTCTGGTTTGGGAGACTCAAAACCTTAATTGAGGCGCGACACCTGATGCTCTTGATTCAGACCTGTCTCTGCACACGACACAAAAGAAAACATGAACATACACCTTTGTATGCGATTAGAAATTAGTGATACATATGCTAAAAATGTTCAAAACACTTGACAATCTTCGCATAGTCAAAGCTCGAAGGTGAAACGTTAAAACCGACCGTATTTCGTGACCTTGGCTTATGTTTAAAAAAATGCAAAAATAAATATGGGATCTTAGGTCAAAAATTGGGGTACAACACCACTTCTAGTTTTTCATTAATTACTAGACATTCAAATTTTGAGAAGATGACCTTGAATCCTAAATCACACAATTGACTGATACTAATGAGATTAGCAGTCAGGCCTTTTACCAATAGAACTTCATTTAGATTTGGAACTTCAGGGCAGTCCAAATTACCAACTCCTTTGATTTCACCTTTAGCACCATCTCCAAAGGTCACATAACTAGTGGTGTGAGGTTTAACATGATTGAGAATGTTCTTTATTCCAGTCATGTGCTTAGAGCATCCACTGTCAAAGTACCAGCCTTCCCTTGCAGAGACTCTCAGGGAAGTGTGGGCTATCAGGGCAGTAGTCTTTTTCTTCCATTGAGGAGTATGTGGTACCCTTTTTGACTTAGGTTTAACACCTGAGTTTTGATTAGGGTATCCATGCAATTTGAAGCAGAAAGGCTTTATGTGGCCATACCTCCCACAATGATGACATCTCCATCTTTGGTACTTTTTCTTCATATATCTCTGTTTCTGATGTTGAGAGTTGTGTTGAGACATCTGCTTTGACATTTGTTTAACATGCCTGATCTTCTTGTCTGCACCAGATTTCTTAGCTTCCACAAATCCTAGTCCATATTTGTTTCCCACATTTTGTCCAACTTGAAGAATCTCTTCCAATTTGTCTGTTCCATTAGTCAACATCTTGACAGATTTGGTCATTTGGTTCAGTTGTGAGTTCAGCAATTGAACTTCCCCTTCTAGATGACTTATAGTTTCAAGGTCTGCCCTTTTTTCAGCCTCCAGCTTTATGATGAGTTTTGATTGTTTCTCATTCTGCACACAGACTTCAGCACTTCTGATACACAATTTCTTGTAGGTATCATCCAGTTCTTCAAATGTCACTTCTTCATCACTAGTGTCACTTTCAGAGGTACAAACACCAGTTAGAGCAGTAACTAGTTTGGCAGATTCTTCTTCAGAATTACTTTCTGAATCACAGTCAGACCAAGTAACAGTTATTCCTTTCTTTTGTTTCTTAAGAAAGGTAGGACATTCAGCTCGAATATGCCCAAATCCTTCACAACCATGGCATTGAATTCCTCTGCCTTGATTTCCCTTCTCTTCTGACCTTGGTCTTCTGCTGGAACTGTCAATGTCAGAGGGAATGTTATGAACATTAGACCTTGACTTTGGATCTATTCTTTTGATGAGTTTGTTGAATTGTCTTCCAAGCATGGCTATAGCTTCTGAAATATTTTCTTCTTCATCCTCCTTGTTTTCAACATCAGTGTTGGATACAAGTGCTATGCTCTTGTTCTTCTTGTCACCATTATCAGTGATCCCCATCTCAAAAGTCTGAAGAGACCCAATTAGTTCATCCACTTTCAACTTACTGATGTCCTGGGCTTCCTATATGGCAGTTACCTTCATTGCAAATCTTTTAGGCAAGGATCTGAGAATCTTTCTCACTAATTTTTCTTCTGACATCTTTTCTCCCAGTGCTCCTGAGGTGTTGGCAATCTCCAAGATGTTCATGTGAAACTCATGAATGGTTTCATCTTCCATCATTTTTAGATTCTCAAACTTGGTAGTCAACATCTGAAGTCTTGACATTTTTACTTTGGAAGTGCCCTCATGGGTAGTTTTGAGAGTGTCCCAAACTTCCTTGGCCAGTTCATATTGATGTACTAGTCTGAATATGTTTCTATCAATTCCATTGAACAAGGCATTTAAAGCTTTGGAATTTCCCAGGGCTAACTCATCTTCTTCTTTACTCCAATCTTCCTCAGGCTTCAGACTGATTGTCCCATCTTTCTCAGTTATGGTGGGATGGATCCATCCTTTGTCAGCAGCTCTCCAAGCCTTTTTGTCCAGAGATTTTAAGAAGGCAATCATACGAGGTTTCCAGTAGTCATAATTTGTTCCATCCAGAATGGGTGGTCTATTTCCAAAAACTCCTTCTTTGTCCATAGTGCCGGAAAGTGATATCCCTAGATCTCACCCAGTAATACAGGCAGGGTGCCTGCTCTGATGCCAATTGAAATTCTGGCTGCAGATACTCAATGTCACGTTCAATGTTATGACACCGTATCTGACTTTCTATAAGACAGTAAATACAAAAACAGTAAAGAACACAGTCAATTGTTTACCCAGTTCAGTGTGCAACAACACCTACTTTGGGGGATACCAAGCCAGGGAGGAAATCCACTATAAGAGATATTAATTCAGGAATAAACCAACCAGTTTATCTCCTTCACTTAAGACCTACCCAATGCAACTTCAATCTAAGTACAACTTAAATCTGAGTTCCTACTCACTCCCCCTCAATCACAGCAGTGATACTTAAAACAATTGACTAATGAATTGATGAAGACACTCTTCAAAACATACACTTGATTATGCTTCACAGCTTTTTAATCAAGCAACACAAACACTCTTGCTTCACAGCTTTGAGTGATACATAAACCTAACTTGACTTTGCTTCAAAGCTTTAGTCAAGAGACACACAAACACTCTTGCTTCAAAGCTTTGAGTGATACACAACCCTTACAATTAAAACCTATTCCAAGTCACTTATCACAATGATAATTGCTTGGATTACAATAGTTAAAACTATACAGCTTCTAAATGATCTTCTGTCAAAAAGGGATTGATTCCAAAACAGCAGCTCTGTTGAATATATAGCAGCTGCATCTTCAGTTAGGGTTTCCACAAAAAACTAGGGTTAATTCCGTTTGACCTTAAGACTAGGTCACAGGACTTTATCAACCACGTTAGGGTTGAGCTAGGTTAACCCCAAATCCACGAGATTTTCTATTCTGGAAAGACTGAGTCATTTTCCTGAAAAAACTCAGAATTACCCAAACTGCATAACTGTTAGTTCAGAACAGGATGTCTTAACATTTGTTATGACATCTGAAAACCTGTCTACTGATTTAGGTAAATGTGATCTTTTTGCAAAATGCTCAGATACACACTTATAAACAGCAGCACCTGTATGACAATATTTTTCTGCAAAGGTACCTAATGAATCAGTACATACTAAACTAGAATGTTATGACATCAGTCATGACATTCACACACACACACCTGGTTTTACCAAAAATGCATGCCAATAACTAAACAACTACAGGTTGCACAGTCCTAATTGCCTCCTAACACAGTCAGAATTAGGGTTTTGGTTCTTGCAAATAAATTGAGGTTTTCAAAGGTCCAATCAAGTCCCATATGCCTATATACATTGTCAAGCATCCATATGTCAAGTTTCAAGACTCACAGCATCAAATTGCACAGTCAAAAGCCCTAATTGCTCCACAGTCAACTGCAGGGGCAAAATGGTCATTTGACAGTCAAAAGTAAAAAATTTTGGTCAACATCTTATTTTGAAGCCACAATCATCATTTGATCAATTCTTGATCATGATTCCACAAGCATGGCTCAAAAAGTCTCAAGATGCAAAAGTTTCTATTTTTGGACAGTTGAAAAGTCAACTGCAAATTGACCAAGGCATAACTTCTTCATGGTTTATCAGAAAAATCCCATCCAAAGCTCATTTTGAAGGGGATGACATTTCCTACAAGTCATCTTCACACTCCAAATCCAAGAAATGCTCTCACAAAAAGTTATCAATTTCAACATTATAGGTCATTTTCAAAAGTCAACAAAAGGGCACTTTAAGTCAATGACCATAACTTGAGATTGGTAAATCAAAATGACATGGGACTAAAGGAATTGGTTAGAGGACTTCAAGACCTTTCCAAAATGTCCAAGAACATGATCATAGCTTCAAAATTGAGCAAGATATGCATTGGAGAAGTTGGGAAATATTTGGGAACTTTCAAAAGTCAACTTTGCCTAAAGAACTTCAATTTTGCTAATGGGCCTCAAATTCTTTCTTGAATCATTACCCAAAGCCTATGCACGACCCATTGAGCTCAAAATGATTTATTTTCTTATTTTTAATTAATTAATTGAATTTTTATTATTATTAATTCATTTAATTGGTTTTAATTGTAGAAAAATATCAAAGCATAGTTGTCAAATCTTTTTATGCAGCAAATATACTCCACACATGCTAAGGATTTTGTGCATCACTCAAGGGACAAGATCTTCCATAATTGGCAAGGTTTTCATGGAAAAAGATTGAAAATCACATAATTGAAAATCAAATATTCAAGTCATTAATCCATGGACTTGTGGGCTTATTTTTGACCTAGAATCATTCACATACATATGCTGAGTGAAACCCTACTCATACATACACGAAAAAGCTGCTGAGAATCCATAACCAAGTTGCAAAAATTCCAAGAAAATTGTGAAACTGATTTCATACTTGCAGGGCAATTCAAGGCCTAAAATCTTTTCCAATACACTGCTGACATTGCCAGGAAGCGTTTGCAATCAAGAACCAGTCCAAACACGCGAAGAATCCAAGAACATAAGCCATTCGGTTTGTCTTGTTTTTCAAAATTGCATAACATGATTCACGTGCTTTTAATCCTTTTTCTTGTTTGATTTACACTAATGGTGACCTTCTGAAGCGATTGGTACATTTCAATTGAATTAACGTTGCTTGAATCAAGATTTACCATGAACGACATCTAGGGTTTTCAAAGCTTGAAATTAGGGCTTTGCATATACTGTGAAATTAGACCTCCAGACCAACATAGACAAACTCGTTGCAACAAGACGAAACTATTAAGACCATCACGCCCTTTTTATATTGAGTGTATGCCTAATCGCTATTTTCATATTTCCAGTTTGTGGGGGTTTAAAACCCCCGCTATTTACTCTTTTTTTGTTTCAGAACAGGTGAAGAAGATGATGCGTGGATGGACGTGAGTGGTGAATTCAAATAAGTGGCGCATGTTTTCTTAATTCCAGCATAATTACTATTTTACATATATTACTTTTGTTGATCATTATACTACAAACGCGCTTGAACAGCTCAGTTGGTGGAGGACGTGCCTTGCAAACATTGGGACATGGGTTTGATTCCCAGGTCCCCCCACATAATTGATATTTTTTGTGTTAACATATTCACATGCAGCACTCATTCAACGTTCTACCATGAGTCCCACACCTGTGCCTGCCAAGTGGCCTTGATGAGCAATCTGAAGGCCAGAAGGTGAATTCCATGGTGTACTCTAGTCAACCAGCGTGCATCCAATCTGAAAAGTCAACAAGGCCTTGTCTTCAATGGGCCAAAATTCCTCACAAACACCTCCACATGGGCCTGACACCCCCCTTGGTTTGCAATTTAATTTTATTTTCTTTCTTTTAATTTCTTTCAATTGTTTTTTTTATAATTATTATTAATTCACTAAAATTAATTTTCCATACAAAAATCAGAGACTCAAAAAATGTTTTTTTTAATTAATATTTAATTTCACCATTTGAATATTTTGTAAATAAACTCTAACAATTAACTTTAGTTTAATTTAGGTTTATATTTTAATCTCTTTTCTTAATAAATAAAAAAAATATAGAATTAGGTTTTTGACATTTTTTATCTTTTCTTAATTAATTATTTTCATCATTATTTATTATTATTATTATTTTTGTAAATAAACATTTAAATTAAATAATTTAGGTAATTAGCCAAATTTTGACCTTTTTTCATTAATAATTAAAATGTATAGAATTAGGGTTTTCTCTTGATTTTATTTTCTTTATTTCATTAAATACAAAAACATAAAAAACACATTTTCTTTTCTTTAATTAAATAACTAATTAAGTCCTAATTTAATTTAATTTCCCAAAATGGTCCAACACCCTCGGACGTCCAATTTAATTCTTTCGCGCGTTATTTTTCTTATTGATTATTATGTAATTGTTCAAGGATGTAATAGTAATTAGATTTATCGCTTTTCTTTTACTTTCCGCATCTTTATCAAAAACGGGTATTTGTATTTTGGCGATGTATAGACCTGCGCCTTGTAATAGCGTAGCTTTTATCTTTCCGTCTTTTAATTTTCCGCACTCCTAAATTCTAAATTGCATGAAAGAATGTATGGTAATTAAAAACAACGCGTAGCTCACAATGCCATGATCAAAGATAACTGTTAAACATGAATACAACACACAAATACACACACCACTTCTAGGGTACGCCTCACTCGTTGCCTTCGAAACGTGGTCGTCAAGTATAGGACGTTTTAGCGATCGCTCTTATGTCCATGATCCAGTTGCCTCGAAACAGTTGCCTCGAAACGGTTGCCTCGGATTAAAAAAGGATCTAGGACATAAGGGTAGCTTCTAAGGTGTCCTATTATTGCTTCGGTGACCACACTGTCCCTACAATCGAATTGACCCGAACACCTCCAACGGTGGTGCTACCTACCTCTCAATGGTGGGATGGCACGACCTTAAGGACTTTTACACAGCCTAATTCCTTAGGGTAGGTAGATGACTCATAGATACTTGCTCTCTAAAAACAAATCAAAAATATTTTCACACTGACACTTTCAAAATCTTTCAAAACAAATTTTTCAAACACTCTTGAGGACAGATACAAGAGTCATTCAGAAATCTTTCAATGAAACTTTTTTCAAACCCACTCAGATTCTGAAAAGCAAACATTTTGAAAACATAAGAGCAAGTATCTAAGAGCCCGTGGATAACCACAGATAGAAAGGGTGCTAACACCTTCCCTTTCTATAAATCTACCTCCCGAACCGAGAAACGTTCTCATAAGGAATTTTGCTGTGCTTTTGTCCTGTCCAGGTTGGAGAAAATAAAAGACGGTGGCGACTCTTGCTTCCGCGACATTTCGCGAACCAGCTCTAAAAACAGTCAGTTCTATTTCCACCGATCACAGAGAGTATTGCTGAATCTCGTCTTACTCAACGGGGAGTGAAGGTATCCTGGTTACGTTCTTCAGCCGAACCTACCTTGGGACCTTGGTGGACAAAGCAACTAGATCGCTTAGACGATTCTTTATTGCCCTTGTTTCTGATGTCATCTGTAATTAGTCCTTTGTTTCGCATGCAAATATTCATGATTAGCAATTAATGTCAAACGCGTATATCAAAAATGACCATTGGACGTTCTTTGCAAAACAAAACAGAAAAAAGGAAAAACGATGGGTAATTTGTCTGAAAAATTGAACTTGTATTGATTTCGAAATTTGCCTGTAAATAGGTGTTTTATGTACAGGAGGCTGACGTCCTAGTAAGAGAACGCTGCCGAGCAAAATAGAACTTATACAATTTTGTGAAAAGGAAACAAAACAGCTATGTGAAAAATAATCCCACTGGGTTCCAACTCTGCTATCGCCTTTATGTCTTCAAGCGTCTCATCATTCTGCTACTTAGTTGAAGATGAAGCTGATTGATTGGCGATGTCTGAAACCGATAGTTGATGCCGAATTCTAGATGCAAGGTGATCCAATGACACATAGTATTACGCTTTATCCCTAACTTTTGCCTGGACCGCCCTTTCAGGTTTTCAGTCCACCGAGATACCCATTTTTGCCCAAGCCGCCTTTTCAGGTTTTCAACTTGCCGGGTATACAGATTTTTTTTCATTTCATCCCTTGTTTTTGCCCGAACCCTTTTGGTTCGCCGGGAAGCCCTTATTTTTGCCTAGGTGTGTCAACCTAGCGGGTCTTTAATTCATGCGTAGTATCTTTTTACTATGTCTGCATTGGCGGGGTGAGGAAGGTCATCACCATCCATGGTGGTTAGAATCATAGCTCCTCCTGAGAAGATATGTTTAACCACAAATGGCCCTTCGTACGTGGGGGTCCATTTGCCCCTGGGATCACTTTGAGGAAGAATGATGCGCTTGATTACCAGGTCTCCGACTTGATACTCTTGTCGTCTGACCTTCTTGTTAAATGCCCTGATCATCTGTTTTTGGTACGTCTGACCATGACAAATAGCAGTGAGTCTCTTTTCGTCTATTAGGTTTAATTGATCAAGCCGAGTCTGGATCCAGTCGTCTTCGCTCAAACCTTCATCCTTCATTATCCGGAGAGAGGGTATCTGGACTTCAATAGGCAAGACTGCCTATATGCCATAGACCAAGGAAAAGGGAGTTGCCCCTGTTGACGTCCGTGCTGAGGTACGGTCCCATGAAGAGCAAACGGAAACATCTCGTGCCAATCTTTGTAGGTCATTGTCATCTTCTGCACGATCTTCTTGATGTTCTTATTCGCTGCTTCTACAGCCCCATTCATTTTCGGTCGATAGGGAGAAGAGTTGTGGTGCTGTATCTTGAATTGCTCGCAGAGCTCAGTGATCATCTTGTTGTTAAGATTGGTACCATTATCCGTAATTATCTTCTCAGGTACACCGCATCGACAGATCAGGTTGTGCCGAATGAACCGTGCCACGACGTTCTTGGTTACGGTAGTGAAAGAAGCTGCTTCGACCCACTTTGTGAAATAATCAATCGCTACCAAGATGAATCGATGACCGTTGGATGCCGTAGGTCTGATTTCGCCGATCATATCAATGCCCCACATTGCAAAAGGCCAAGGTGCTGTCAATACGTTCAGAGGAACCGGAGGAATGTGCACCTTATCAGCATAGATCTGGCATTTATGATAAGTTCGCGAATGCTGATAACAGTCGGCTTCCATTGTGGACCAGAAATATCCTGCCCGAAGGATTTTCTTTGCCATGGTATGTCCACTGGAATGTGTTCCGAAGGTACCTTCTTGTAGCTCTGCCATGATCCTTTCTGCTTCAGTCTTATCCACACAACGCAGTAAGGTGGAATCATGGTTTCGCTTGTAGAGAATGCCATTGCTGAGGAAGAACTTTGCTGCGAACCTTCTCAGAAACTTCTTGTCATTAACGGATGCACCCTCGGGGTATTCTTGAGCTTCAAAGTATCTCTTCACTTCATGATACCAGGGTTTTTCTGTTACCTCTTCGGTCTCGAGATCGCAACAATATGCAGGTTCATCCAACTTCCAGATAATGATCCGGGGCGCCTCGTTGTCCCATTTGACTTTGAACATAGAGGACATTGTAGCCAACGCGTCCGCTAACTGATTCTCCTCTGTTGGGAAGTGTTCAAAAGTTATCTCCTCGAAGTGGGGAATCAACGTCAACACATACTCTTTGTAAGGAATAAGATTCGGGTGTTTCATATCTCACTCACCTTTGATCTGATTGATCACGAGAGCGGAATCTCCGAATACACTCAGAAACTTGATCCTTAAGTCAATTGCAGCTTGAAGACCCATGATACATGCCTCATACTCTGCCATATTGTTGGTGCAGTTAAAACATAGCCGGGCGGTGAGTGGAGTATGAGTGCCTTTAGGGGATATGATCACAGCGCCGATACCATTACCCAAAGCGTTCGAGGCTCCGTCAAAGTGCATAGACCATCGGGATCCTTCCTCAGGTCCTTCATCCGGTCCAGGTACTTCACAATCAGTCACTACCATGATATCCTCATCTGGAAATTCAAAGTTCATCGACTGGTAATCGTCCACTGCCTAGTGTGCCAAATGGTCTGCCAATACACTTCCCTTGATTGCTTTTTGAGTCGTGTAATGGATGTCATATTCTGTCAAGATCATCTGCCATCTTGCTATTCTTCCGGACAAGGCAGGCTTTTCGAATATGTACTTGATTGGATCCATTTTTGAAATCAACAGAGTAGTGTGAGTCAACATATACTGTCTCAGCCGGCGAGCAGCCCATACCAAAGCGCAACAAGTTTTCTCGAGTAGTGAGTATCGGGTCTCACAGTCGGTAAACTTTTTTCTAAGGTAATAAATGGCGTGTTCTTTTCGGCCAGACTCGTCATGCTGCCCCAGCACACACCCCATTGAGTTGTCCAGTACAATCAAGTATAAGATTAGAGGTCTCCCTTCAACCAACGGCATAAGAATGGGTGGTTCTTGGAGATACTCTTTGATTCTTTCGAAAGCGGCCTGACATTCATTGTTCCAACGTACTACTTGATCTTTCTTCGGCAGCTTGAAGATTGGTTCACAGGTAGCAGTTAGATGCGAGATGAATCGGACAATGTAGTTCAACCGTCCTAGAAAGCCTCTAACTTCTTTCTCTGTCTTGGGAGTTGGCATCTCTTGTATGGCTTTCACTTTGGCAGGGTCCACTTGAATGCCTTTGTCGCTTACGACGAAGCCTAGCAATTTTCCAGATCTCACCCCGAAGGTGCACTTGTTCGGGTTCAACCTCAGCTTGTACAACTTCAGACGGTCAAATAGCTTCTGTAGATGGTCAAGGTGTTCTTCCTCAGTTTGGGACCTTGCAATCATATCATCAACATATACTTCAATCTCATGGTGGATCATGTCATGGAACAAAGCAACCATGGCACGTTGGTAGGTTGCCCCAACATTTTTCAACACAAAAGGCATGACCTTGTAGCAAAAGGTGCCCCACTGAGTAACAAAAGTGGTCTTCTCCATATCTTCAGGAGCCATCTTGATCTGATTATAACCGGAGAAGCCGTCCATGAAGGAGAATACTTTATGCTGAGCAGTGTTGTCAACCAAAACGTCGATATGAGGCAGAGGGAAATCATCCTTAGGGCTCGCCATGTTCAAATCCCTGTAATCAACACACATTCGGACCTTACCATCCTTCTTCGGCACTGGAAACACGTTTTCAACCCATTGATGGTAAGAAGTCACTGCTAGAAACCCGACATCAAATTGTTTCATAACCTCAGCTTTGATTTTCTCGGACATTTCTGGACGCATACGGAGGACCTTCTGTTTTACCGGAGGGCAGTCTTCCTTGGTAGGCAGGTGATGAACCACAATGTCGGTATCCAACCCAGGCATGTCTTCGTAAGACCAGGCAAAGATTTCCACATAATCATGCAGCATCTGAATCAACCGTTGTTTCACACTGAGCTCTAGATTGGCACCAATCTTGACTTCCTTTCTGTCTGTCTCAGTACCCAGATTTACCGTTTCCACTGGCTCTTCATGTGGCTGAATGGCCCTCTCTTCCTGGAGTAGTAGTCTTGCAAGTTCACCAGGCACTTCGCAATCATCTTCACCTTCGTCTTCGGCTAAGTTGATCGGATTTTCGAAGTCATAACTGTCAGTAGCAGAGTCGTTACCAGTGAGATCCAGAGTGGATTGGAACCTGTATGAGTGAGTGTGTGTAAATATAGCTGTTTTGCAATATATAATAAAGAAAGAAAAGGAGCGCAAGATTTTGAAATGCAACAAACGTACAATGTTTTTATTAATGATATATGAAAATGACACACAAAGCCCTCACAAATGAAGCCACGGTGCCCCGGGTAAGACACCGAGCCATAAAAGTTTCAAAATATTGTCTGTTACAAATTCAAAACAAAAGAGTTCATTACTGAGTGACAAAAGTAATAGGTGTGAAGTCTTTGGCAGTCCAGTTGCTTGGTCCACCGTCGGTTGTTGGGTAGATCCAGCTGTCGAATTCAGATTCCTCCACGTCGTCTTCAATAGCATTTACTCCCGGGTTGGTGATGAACACAGGAGGTCTTCCAATCCTTGCCTTACGAAAATCCCTCTAAGCTTCTGCAGTGAAACCCAAACCAAACTTGTCGGTCTTTGGAGTGAAATCAGGAAGTCGGCCCCAGTTTGCGCACTCACCCTTCTCAATAACAGCTCGAGCATCCTTTAGGGAGGCCATCTTCAACGGAGAATCTTCTACAGTCACAGTCTCTGCTGACGCCAGTGTCTGAGGAACCTCTTCAAAGTGTTGAAAGGGGGTTTCAATGAACTCCCCATCCATCTCTATGTACCGGAACGAGTTGAGGTGGCTGACCATATACTCTTCCTCCCCCTGAACTGTAACAATCTTCCCTCTGACCGGGTACTTAAGCTTCTGATGTAGTGTGGAGGTCACAGCTCCAGCCTTGCGGATCCATGGACGACCCAAAAAACAAGAATAGGATGGTCGGATGTCCATCACATAGAAAGTAGAATAAAAAACTTGTGAACCAACCCTGATTGGAATGTCAACTTCCCCATGTACCATCCTTTTCGAACCGTCAAAGGCCTGGACAACAATGTTACTAGGCTTGAGCTCCAAACCCTCACAATCCAACCTGTCTAGGGCCTTCTTGGGTAATACGTTCAATGAAGAACCGGTGTCTACTAACACATGGGCAAGAGTAGTGCCCATGTATTCAATGGAGACATGCAGGGCATCATTATGGTTCTTTCCTTTGGCAGTCAGATCGGCGTCAGAGAAGCCCAACCCATTATCGGCAGTCAAGTTGGCCACACAATCGGTAAATTGATCAGCAGACGTTTCTTGTGGCACATGAGCCGTCTTCAGGAAGGAGATCAGGGCCTTGGCATGGGCCTCTGAACACAACAACAGTGATAGCATAGAAATTTTAGAGGGGGTGTGCCCCAACTGCTCAACTAGATTGAAATCACTCTTCTTAATGATCTTGAGAATCTCTTCCATCTCTTGCTGGGAAGCTTCAACATTGGTTGTCTTTGGTGCCTTCGTCAGGGCAGGAAAATCAGTAGCAATCCCTTTTCCCCGAGCGTCAGATGACTCGGCAGCAGGGGTAGAAACAAGAACTTGATCAGGAAGGGGAGCATGCACACTTGCAGGTGTGATGACAAGAGGTCTCTGAATAGCTGATGGCACAATATCTGGTGAGAAGAGCCTGTCACTGTGAGTGACTTTAGCAGGCCTGGTGATGTTGGTGACATCAGTACTGGTATTGAATTCTTGTTTTACTCCGAGCACATAAACATCTGCCCCATAGTGCCACGGGACAGCTTTGTCAGAGGTATAGGGGAGGGGCCCCGGAACAGTGATGATGATAGGAGTAATCTTCTGAGTAGACATGATTTTGACAGGCTTCTTTGAGGGAGCCTTAGGAGGGTTGTTGAAAATAGTAACAATGGACACTTCTTCAGCAGGGACAGCAGGAACATCAATCTTCTCGAACAAGATCTCTTTGCTATCCATCAGGTTTTGGACGCCTGACTTCAGCAAGGGACAACCAGCAGGTGAAACAACACATAAATGGCAACCTTTGCTACATCCCGGAAATAAACCGGCTAGCAACAGGTTCCTTTTGATAGTCAACAACAGAGTAACAATCTCATCCACAGAGGCTACATACGGGTCTTCTTCCACAGCATTCACTCCATGCTGGGGCATGGGAGCAGTCACAACATTGGGCCTTTCGGGCGCCTCGAACTGTATTTCTTTAGCATCAATAAGGTCCTGAACCTTATTCCTCAGAGCCCAACAATCATCTGTAGTATGCCCCGGGCCATCAGAGTGATAAGCGCAACGGGCGTTGGGGTTGTATTTTGGAGAAGTTGTGTTCACTACTTTCAG
This sequence comes from Vicia faba, assembly GCA_948472305.1. Classification (NCBI taxonomy): domain Eukaryota; kingdom Viridiplantae; phylum Streptophyta; class Magnoliopsida; order Fabales; family Fabaceae; genus Vicia; species Vicia faba. The sequence goes on from OX451739.1 coordinate 1,305,478,605, forward strand.
AGCTTCTTTGACAGTTACCAGATTGGTCGATAGTAGTTGCGGCAATATCTGAGACAGGGTCATGCTGAGTCGAGTTTACTGCCTTTTGGGTCTCTCACCCCTTGGTTGGTTATACTGCTGAGGAGCAACAGTAGGTTTTGAAATTACCAACGCATTGACAGCTTGGCGGCGTTTCGACTTATTTTGTCTTCTGGGACCATAAACAGCACTAGCTTCCTTCTTGAAGGGCTTCTTTTCAGTACTCGAGGAGGCACTTTTCTGTATTTTCCCCGACTTGATACCAGCTTCTATTCTCTCACCAGTTAAGATCAGGTCTGTGAACCCAGCAGAAGAATTACCAATCAGGTGGTTGAAGAATGGACCGGACAGGGTCCCTAAGAACATGTCCACAAGCTCACGGTCAGTCAGCGGTGGTTGCACCCTGCCATCCAGGTCCCTCCACTTTTGCGCATACTCCTTGAATCCTTCGCCCGTCCCCAGTGACATACCCTGGAGTTGGGTACGCGTGGGAGCGAGGTCGGAATTGTACTGATACTACTTATAAAATGCAGTAGCCAAGTCCTCCCAGTTTCGAATACTGGCTCCATCCAGCTGATAGAACCATTCGAGTTGAGCCCCTGAAAGGCTATCCTGGAAGAAATGGATCCATAGGTTCTTGTCTGCGGTGTAAGGTTGGATATTCCTTACATATGATCTGAGATGCATCTTCGGGCAGGACAGCCCGTCATATCTTGCAAAAATTGGCACTTTAAACTTCGGGGGGATCACAATTCCAGCAACTAATCCCAAATCTTCGAAATCTAAGCCGGGAACTCTCTGCAGCTCCATAGCTGCCAACCTGTCTTCCAAGCTCTTGTACTTGTCTTCGGCGGGCGGGTATTGTTGCTCTGAGTAGTCTTCGTCCTCTTCAGCCTCTTCTTCTTCATCTTCGGATTCAGAAGGTACCGCAGCCCCTTTTCCTTTACTGGTTCCCTCTTCAGAAGTAGGGGGAAATTCAAGAACTCTTCTGGCTTCACCCTCAAACCTTCTTCCCAGGGTAGCCACCCCGACTCTTTTCTTCTTCTTTTTTACTTGCTCTTTGTTCCCAAGCAGGGCTTTTAGATCCTCCTGACCCTTTGCCAAGGTCATCAGGAGATGTTGAAACTGTGAGTTTTGAGACTGCAAATCCTTGACCGTCTGTTCGAGATCCATCTTACTGAAATAAACAGCAGAAAGATAAGGAAACCTGGTGTGGAGACCTGCTTATGCGCATGATGAATGATATGCTTATTTATGCAATGCATTCAAGGATTTAGAAAATTCAAAATTGTTGCAAACAAAAAGAACACACGTCATATTAATAAGAAGAAATTTTGTCAGTACATAAATGCCCCATGGGTCAAATGTTACAAAAAACTTCTCAAGGTAAAAAGACGTTGCGCACCCTCTTTGGTGCAATGTAGGTGTTGAGGGTCTCTTCCTCATGGAGTCGGCGGGTAAGCTCCAAAACCTTCTTCTCACTGGCGTAGAAGCTGGCTTCAAAAGTATTCTGTTCCTCCTTGAGTTGGATCCAACTCTTCTGCATCTCCTCCCATGATGTTGGCATGTCAGGATATAGGATGGTGTAGGGAACCTCTCCTTCCTTAACTGGCTCTTTAATCACAGGGAGAACATGAGGGTAAGGCATCATTAGACTCTGGACTCGGGTTCGTACCCACTTGAGATAAGGCTCAAGAGGGATGGAGTTCTTGTGCCCCAGTGTCTTGTTGTCTACCTTGTTGGGCATCCTCCAAGCTCTGATGAATCTTTGGCGAAGTCCTTGCGCATCGTTGTCGAAGTCAAAAACTAGGTCAGGAATCAACATATCATGAGGGCCATCCCTCCGTGCATATCTAAATTCAAAGCTAGACAAGGGTTGTAGGTAATGCCTCCTCTAATGCCAAGCAATGGAACATTAGGGAACTCTCCACAACGATCGACGATGATGACATTTTCTCTGGACCGAGAACACCAATGTACATCAGAGTGAGTGAGGGTCATCAACCATTATAACCACCTTAAGCCTTGGTCATTCTTCAAAACAGATTGTGGAAGATGCGAAATAAGCCACCTTGCAATGAGAGGAGTAAAACACATGAGAACACCCCTCTTTCTCATTGTTCGTGTGTAAAATGAGTGAAGAATGTCCCCAAGCATCGTTGGTATTGGATTCCGGGATAAGAAGATCTTGACGGCGTTGACATCTACAAGCTGGTCAGGATTTGGGAACAGGACCAACCCATAAATGAGGGGTGCCACAATTTCTTCAAAGGCTTGTAGATCCAATGAATTCCAACACTCTTGTGCTTTCTCAAACAAGAATTTTGCCAAGAATCCTTTGACACCGCTTCTAGTTTCCCAGTGCCCCTTGATGTCAGATGGTTGCAAGTGTAGTGCTTGAGCAACATCTTCAGGATTTGGTTCTTTTTCCGTACCGTTGTAGGGTAGTTGATTAAGAATAGGAATTCTCAAGAGTTAAGAAAATTCCTCCAAAGTGGGCACCAATTGATAGTCAGGGAATGTGAAACAGTGGTGAAGGGGGTCAAAGAACTGGAACAACACCTTTACCATGTCCCCTTCAATGCTGGTGTTGACTAGGCTGAGCAGTCTACCATGTCTTTCACTGAAGGAAGAGCTTTTCAGAATTCTGGATGTGAGCTCCTTGAGTTGAGGAGGGATTCTCACAAGGTTGACTTGGATAGTTTTCCTGCGAAGAATTTCCATGACCTACAAAACAAGAACAAAGATGAAGATCTAAACCCTTGAAATGGTTAGTGAATGCATATGATGCTTTATGATGTTCATGATGCATGCAAAAACATATGTACAAGCAATTCACACAAACCCTAGTTTCAGGCTTACATGGGGTTTCATAGGTAAGTACCCTCTTGAGTGTAGTTGGCTTAAAAACCTATCCTATAAATAGTAACCGGGTTCTAAGGAGCTCAATATCATTGGATTGTTTTCCATGTTCATTGTTTTGGTTTAGCCACTTAACTAGCGACCAAAATATTCCAAGAAAACAACCCTCAATGAGTGTAGTATCGAGTATCTACCAACTTCGGACTGCACCAAAGCCGGTCATCTCACTACCCCTAATAAAAGGCCAAGATGGTCAAGTAAGGTTCTAGGTCATTAGTGCTTAGTGACATCACTCAGCGGCCCCGTACTCTCCTTGATTGAACTCAAGGGTTACCGGTACTTACAAATATGTCGCACTAATATAGCTATTGCTTCAACCGTGTCGATATACCCCGCACAGTTTCCACAACGTATTTCTATCTATGAATGTTTCCCCAAATCCAGGTGTAGGATTTCAAGCCCAAACAAGAGAACCAAGATATAAAGCAATCAAAGCAAACAATTAGTCATGCAAGAGGGTGATCTAAGCCTTAAGGTTACTCCACTTTAAAATTCTCCCCATCAGAGTCGCCAGTTCTGTGATACGGTGGGAGAACTGACTTGGGTTTTACGTTTGTTTTCGCAAATGTTTCGGTTGAGCAAGAGTCTCCACCGACTTTTTATTTTATCCTAAGGAAAGGTTAAAAAGCACAGCAAAAACCTTTGAGATGTTTTCTTGGGTTCGGGGAGTAGATTATAGAAAGGGAAGGTATTAGCACCCTTTCTATCCATGGTTATCCATGGGCTCTTAGTTACTTGCTTAGATCACTTGCCTTTGATTTTCAATTGCTTGAAATGGTGCTTTGTGTGTGGGTTTGAAAATGTTTTGAAAAGAGGCCATTGTTGTGGCAACCTTTGTAATGATCCATGTTTGAATGTATACAAAGGTGTGTATCTTTTGAAAAGTTTTCAATGTTTTTTGAAAGTTGTTTTGAAAGTGTGTTGTGATGTGTGTTTTGAAAAATGGCAAGGATTGTTTTGCAAGATTGGTCAAGTAACCAAGAGCTATCTACCCTAAATTTCTCAAAGATCTTTCCTATGTTTTTAACCCTTTTAACAGTATTGTTCCACCATTGTATTTGGTGGACAATCTTGTGTTAGGATGTTAACAGGACGGGCGCGGGTCATCGTTTAGACCAAGATTGCAATAGTGCCAAGTGTCTTTGGCAATTTTCCTTCAAGGGACATGATCATTTTTAGGCAACTTTCGAAAGCGTCATCGAGGGACTATGATCATTTGATTTGTTTTGTTTTGCCAAAAACACCCAACATGCAACATGGCCTATTATTGAAGGCAACAAGTGGAGTAACCCTAAGGGGTGCAAGTGTGATTAGTGTTGTCCATTTTCATGCTTTTTTGTCTTTGAATTAGGTCAAGCTATTTGTTATTTGATTTCCGCATACAAATCCTAAGTCTATCATGGCATATTTAGAAAGCTTTAAAATGCGGAATTTAAAGTCCTAAATTATAACAACATAATTATGGGATGGGGGGTACAAATGTTCAAATGGGGATATTTAGCGAGAAATTTAAATCTAAGTTATTACAATCCAAATGGAATATACAAGTTATTTAATTGTACAATAATTGAATAAATACAATAAATATGCAAAATGCACAAAAATGGTTTTATATGTATGTAAAAAGTATTTTTCATGTGACAAATAAACAAAAATAAAAAAAGGTTAATTTTTGGGTATTTTCATGATTTAGGGCAAAACCCTAATTTTGTAAATAAATAGTATTTATTATTTATCATATACAATATTTATTAACTATATACAAAAAATAAATAAAAAGGAAGTATATTGTAAAAAAGTGATTTTTGAGGTTAAATATTAATAAAAGAAAAAAGGTATTATTTTTATGTTTTTATCCTAAATATTCTAATAACTATATAAGTATTTATATTATATATTAAATATATTAAATATACACAAAAATAAAAATATTTATTATTTACAAAAAAAGTATATTTTTTAGAAAATGTTTTCAAAAGGTAAAAATAAAATAAAATCAGAAAATAAAATGTATTTGTATTATTTTCTAGGGTTTAAATAAAAAGTATATATATATTTATTTACATACATATGCCTAACAAAACAAATAAATGCCAAATAAATATAAAAAAATGCGAAAAAATATTTTTATTGTTTTTTCATGTTTGAGCAAAAATATAAAATCAGAATCAAAAAGAAAAAAACAAAAATGACAAATATATCACATAATGGGCCAGGGGGTGTATGTGGAAAATGAGTGTGCAAACAGAAAAATGAAACAGGCCCAGCCCAAAGGCAAGCTTCTTCAACCTCCAGCCATTTCTGTCTCAAAAACGCGCGCTTCTCATGCTTGTTCAAACATCCCGATTCTTTGATTTTTAGCACAAACTTATAACACCAAAAATGTAAAGCATCAAATCACGAACTCATACATATAAAGAACTTGATCTAACTCTCAGAAATGAGAGAGAATTTCTCCTCCCCCAATTCCTGACCTAAATTTTGTTCAATGTTCAGGTTCAAAATTCTCTCAGCACACACAACATAAATGAAAAGTAATGATATGGGTAGCTTCAGGGCCATGAGTAGGACATAACTTCTTCACAAACCTAAGCCTATATATGCTTGGATAGAGAGATAGAAGTTCAAACTTTTACCTGTTCAGCTTGAATCGTGTACAATAATGGAGGTACTTTCAATGCAGTGTGAGGACTTGTACAACTTTCTTGAGGTCCAAGGATGCTCCTCCAATGCTTGGTGTGCCTTGAATCTTACTGTATCAAGCTATATAAGTCAACCTGCAAGAGAGAAAAGTGAAAATGGCACACTTGGATAGGGGTGTTACAGTCTGTTTCCAAGGATTGGGATAGTTTGTATGGATGGTAGGGAATGTATTTGAACTGGTTTGGATGAAAATGCACGATGGAATGATGCTGTGGGATTCAAGTTGCAGCCTATGCCCTGTTTTGCCACAAAACTGTGTTTTTCTGTATATGGAGGTTTGATAGATGGTTTGGTCGTGTTTCAAACTTGGTTTGATGTTTGGAAAATGCTCATGAAGTTTGTTTAGGCTTGTGTTAACAGGAGCTCAATGTTGGACCAGTTTTGCAAAGTTACTTCTTTGATAAGTAAGAAAATGTGTATTGACAATGCAGGCCCCTACTACCCTCAATCTATGCTGCATAAATCACTCTTGATCAGTGGAATTTGTTCATGAATCTTGTGCCCAAAGATCTGCTTTGTACTTCTTAGATTGTGAACTTGACATAAAGTGCTTCTTTTCCAAAATGGCAAAAATGCTTTATCCATTTAAAGGTTAATCTTTCATGTAAAGACCAAATGAACAAAATAACATCTTGGCACAATGGTTTAGCATTGAATTATTGAGTGTTAATGGGATTAGAGGCCTGTAATCTAGCTTGTGCAAGCTGAGTTTGAAAATGCATAGTGTATGAACATGAACTTGGCCATGAACAAAGTGACTTTTACCCAACTTTGCCAATTCGATTCTCCCTAACCACAAGGGTGTTTGAGAAGTTCTTGGACAATTTGGAAAGCTTGGAATGTGTACTACAATCCATCTTTGTAATGCAAGTTGATATTCCAAGTGGAAGCATGTGAAAAGTGGCCATGAAGTTGGGTAAAAATCCTGCCTAAAATAGGTCAAAAAAATTCTAAGTTAAGAATGTTTTGCACCCCTATTCCAAAAATTATAACTTGAGCTACAAGCTTCTTTTGAGAAAACTTTGTGAATCAAAGTTGTATATTTTGCAATGGACTACAACTTTCATGTTTTGAGTTTTGTTTGAATCCAAATGTATCTTGATGAAAAAAGGGGACAAAGTTAGAAAAAAATTAGGAAATTCCATAACTTAGAAAATTTCTAAGTTATGAAATTTCTTCATTTCAAACCCTAATTTGTAATTTTTAAGTTTCTTGATGAACAAGTTTCACAATTTGGCATGTTTTGATGAAAAATGAATCTTGACACTTGATTTTGACCAAAAAGTCAAAGTTTGACTTTTCAGTATACAATCAAATTTGGATCAGTTGACTGGAAAATTCATCTGTCAATCTTGTGCATTTGGGATCTTTTGAACTTGTTGAATGTGTCAAGACCATGTCATTGAGTCCTTGAGTCCATATGTGAGCTTGGTTTTCCATTGGCTAGGTCAAACAGTCAAAAATTGCCTTTGTGCAGCCAAAACCCTAAAAATGACCATTTTGCCCTTTTGGTGATCTGATCAAATTTCTTGTGGAATTGTGATCCAAACTTTACCAAATGGTTCATATGAGTTCATAATGTTGATGTGGGTCAAAAATCATGAGGTTTGACTGTCAATTGACCACGGTTGACTTTTCCCCAATACAGCTGATTTCTAGGTCAACTGTCCAATTGACTGGGCAAAGATTGGAATCAAGGCTTGAAACTTGGTATGGATAAACTTGTGAGTCCAACATGAAGCATGAAAGTCATATTGGGCATTTTAGTTCAAAACATCTTTGTGCAAACTCAAACCCTAATTTGGGTCAACAGTGCAAGGAAGAGTCTTGAGCAGAGCAAACCCTAACTTGATCTTGAGCTCCAAGGGTCTTGTGGTGAGAAAATATTGATGAAATGGGAGGGCAAATTTTGGGGTACAACAATGGGCTTACAGATTGCATTTGGAGAGATGATGGATAGGAGGATGGGCTTATAGATGCCACTTGGAGATTGTTGGTAGGTAGTTTTGTCTTCGTTGACGGGTTGTCTTCATTGACGGGTTGTCTCTATTGATGGGTGTCTCCATTGACGGGTTGTCTCTATTGACAGGTTGTCTTCATTAACAGAATTAGCATCACAAAAATCTTTAGGAATCGATTTAACTGGTTTTGTCTCCATTGACTGGCTTGACCTCAGAAAAATCTTTAGGAATCGATTTAACTGATTTTGTCTCCATTGACTGGCTTCAGAAAAATCTTTAGGAATCGATTTAACTGGTTTTGTCTCCATTGACTGGCTTCAGAAAAATCTTTAGGAATCGATTTAATTGGTTTTGTCTCCATTGACTGGCTTGCCTCAGAAAAATCTCTAGGAATCAATTTAACTGATTTTGTCTCCATTGACTGGCTTTGCCTCAGAAAAATCTTTAGGAATCGATTTAACTGATTTTGTCTCCATTGACTGGCTTCAGAAAAATCTTTAGGAATCAATTTAACTGGTTTTGTCTCCATTGACTGGCTTGCCTCAGAAAAATCTTTAGGAATCGATTTAACTGATTTTGTCTCCATTGACTGGCTTCGCCTTAGAAAAATCTTTAGGAATCGATTTAACTGATTTTGTCTCCATTGACTGGCTTTGTCTCCTTTGACTAGATTGTCTCTTTTGACTAGATTTGTATCAGAAAAATATTTAGGAATCGACTTAACTGGTCTTGTCTCCATTGGCATAGTTGAGAGTTTAACTGCATCTTTCCTGAAAGGTAAAAGGTCAGTCATATGCAATGCATGATATGGATCGAGCAATGATGTTCTCAACATAAATGAGATCGTATGATATGATGCGTTTATGCATGTATCATGATGTATGAAAATGTGATGTTTTAGCTGGGAAAAATAAATCCCGGATAGCTGCTGGAGAATGATGTTGAGTTCTTCGTTTCCGCTAGGGATGATGAACGAAGATGATTGCACGAATAAACCTGTAGGAGAGGATGACTCCGTTGGGGAATAAACTTGATGAAGATATTACTCTGCGGGGAATTACTATGTGGGAAGAGATGCTTTGCTGGAATTTTAACGATAACTCTGCTGGGGATTCCGTTGATAAGCTTTATTGGGGATCTTGATGATGAACTCCGCTGGGGATAGAAAGAACTTCGCTGGGGATGATCTTTCCGTTGCAACTTGCTGAGGATAACCCAGTTAGACTCTTGTGGGGATAACCTATGAATACGGCTGGGGAGATACATTTGTACTCTGCAGGGGACAAGCTTTCAGAATCTACTGGGGAGATGATTCAACTCTGGCGGGGAAGCTTTTCAGACTGCGCTGGGAAATGACTCCACTGGGGGTATCTTGTATTCCGCCGGAAAACATTCTTATATTCTGTCGAGGAACATTAAGACTGCCGGGGATGCTTGCTGAGGAATATCTGTATACTCCACTGGGGAATATTAAGACCTACTGGGGATACCCAACTACTTTAGGGGTGATGGTAGACCAACTCTGCTTGGGGAGAGTATTGCTGATTTGTTCGTAGTTGCAAGTCTCAGTGGGGAGTAGCTACCATTACTGTCTTACTCTTGGGGAGTGAAGGTATCTTGGTCATATTCTTCAGCTGAACCTAACTTGGTACCTTGGTGGACAGAGTAACTAGATCGCTTAGACAATTCTTATTGCCCCTACTTCGGATGTCACCCGTAATTAGCCCTTTGTTTCGCATGCAAATATTTATGAACATCAATTGATGTCAAATACATATATAAAAAAATGAACATTGGACGTTCTTTGCAAAACAAAACGGATAAAGGAAAAACAATTTGCAATTTGTATGAAAAATGAACTTGTATTGATTTGAAGTTTGCCTGTAAATAGGCGTTTTTGTACAAGAGGCTGACGTCCTATTAAGAGGATGCCGCCGAAAAAAATAGAGTTTATACAATTTTATGACAAGGAAACAAAACAGCTATGTGAAAAATCCCACTGGGTTCCAACTCTGCTATCTCCTTTATGTCTTCAAGCATCTCATCACTTTGCTGCTTAGTTGGGGATGAAGCTGATTGATTGGTGCCGTCCGAGCCTGATAGTCGATACCGAAGTCTGGATGCGAGGTGATCCAATGAGACATAGTGTTACGCTTATCCCTAACTTTTGCCTGGACCGCCCTTTCGGGTTTTCATTCCACCGGGATACCCATTTTTGCCCAAGCCGCCTTTTCAGGTTTTCGACTTGCCGGGTGTACATTTTTTTTAAATATTTTCATCCCTTATTTTTGCCCGAACCCTTTTGGTTCGCCGGGAAGCCCTTATTTTTACCTAGGCCAGTTGACCTAGCGGGTCTTTAATCATGCGTAGTATCTTTTTACTATGTCTGCATTGGCGAGGTGAGGAAGGTCGTCACCATCCATGGTGGTTAGAATCATTGCTCCTCCTGAGAAGATGTTCTTAACCACAAATGGCCCTTCGTAAGTGGGGGTCCATTTTTCCCTGGGATCACCTTGAGGTAGAATGATGCGCTTGATTACCAGGTCCCCGACTCGATACTCTTGTCGTCTGACTTTCTTATTAAATGCCTTGATCATCTGTTTTTGGTACGTCTGACCATGACAAATAGCAGTGAATCTCTTTTCGTCGATTAAGTTTAGTTGATCAAGCCGGGTCTGGATCCAGTCATCTTTGCTTAAACCTGCATCCTTCATGATCCGGAGAGAGGGTATCTGGACTTCAATGGGCAGGACTGCCTCCATGCCATATACCAAGGAATAGGGTGTTTCCCCTGTCGACGTTCGTGCTGAGGTACGGTACCCATGAAGAGAAAATGGTAGCATCTCGTGCCAATCTTTGTAGGTCACTGTCATCTTCTGCACAATCTTCTTAATGTTTTTATTAGCTGCTTCTACAGCCCTATTCATCTTCGGCCGGTAGGGAGAAGAGTTGTGGTGCTGTATCTTGAATTGCTCGTAGAGCTCAGCGATCATCTTGTTGTTAAGATTGGTACCATTATCCATAATGATCCTCTCTGGTACACCGTATCGACAGATCAAGTTGTGTCGAATGAACCGTGCCACGATGTTCTTGGTTACGGTAGCAAAGGAAGCTGCTTCAACCCACTTCGTAAAGTAATCAATCGCTACCAGGATGAAACGATGCCCGTTGGATGTTGTAGGTCTGATCTCGCCGATCATATCAATGCCCCACATTGCAAAAGGCCAAGGTGCCGTCAAAATGTTCAGAGGAACTGGAGGTATGTGCACTTTATCAGCATAGACTTGGCACTTGTGACACGTCCGAGAATGCTGATAACAGTCGGCTTCCATTGTGGACCAGTAATATCCTGCCCGGAGGATTTTATTTGCCATGGTATGTCCACTGGAATGAGTTCCGAAGGTACCTTCATGTAGCTCTGCCATGATTCTTTCTGCTTCGGTTTTATCCACACAACGCAGTAAGGTTGAATCATGGTTTCGTTTGTACAGAATGTTATTGCTGAGGAAGAACTTTGCCGCGAACCTTCTCATAAACTTCTTGTCATTAATGGATGCACCCTCGGGGTATTCTTGAGCTTCAAGGTACCTCTTCACTTCGTGATACCAAGGCTTTTCTGTTACCTCTTCGGTCTCAAGATCACAGCAATGTGCAGGTTCATCCAATTTCCAAATAATGATCCGGGGAGCCTCGTTGTCCCATTTGACTTTGAACATAGAGGACATCGTAGCTAGCGCGTCCGCCAACTGATTCTCCTCTCTTGGGAAGTGTTCAAAGGTTATCTCCTCGAAATGGGGAATCAACGTCAATACATACTCCTTGTAAGGAATAAGATTTGGGTGTTTCGTATCCCACTCGCCTTTGATCTGACTGATCACGAGGGCGGAATCCCCGAAGACACTTAGAAACTTAATCCTTAGGTCAATTGCAACTCGAAGACCCATGATGCATGCTTCATACTCCGCCATGTTGTTGGTGCAGTTGAAACATAGTCGGGCGGTGAGCGGAGTATGAGAGCCTTTAGGAGATATGATCACAGCGCCAATACCATTACCCAAAGCGTTTGATGCTCCGTCAAAGTGCATAGACCATCGGGATCCTTCCTCAGGTCCTTCATCCGGTCCAGGTATTTCACAATCAGTCACTACCATGATATTCTCGTCCAGAAATTCAAAGTTCATAGACTAGTAATCGTCCACTGCCTGATGTGCCAAATGGTCTGCCAATAAACTTCCCTTGATTGCTTTTTGGGTCGTGTACTGGATGTCATATTCAGTCAAGATCATCTGCCATCTTGTTATTCTTCTGGACAAGGCAGGCTTTTCGAAGATGTACTTGATTGGATCCATTTTTGAAATCAATAGAGTAGTGTGAGTCAACATATACTGTCTCAGCCGACGAGCAGCCCATACCAAAGCGCAACAAGTTTTCTCGAGCAGTGAGTATCGGGTCTCACAGTCGGTAAACTTTTTGCTAAGGTAATAAATAGCATGCTCTTTTCGGCCAGACTCGTCATGCTGCCCCAGCACACACCCCATTGAGTTGTCGAGTACTGTCAAGTATAAGATTAGAGGTCTCCCTTCAACCGGTGGCATAAGAATGGGTGGCTCTTGGAGATACTCTTTGATTCTTTCGAAAGCGGCCTGACATTCATCGTTCCAACGTACTACTTGATCTTTCTTCAGTAGCTTGAAGATTGGTTCACAAGTAGCAGTTAGGTGTGAGATGAATCGGGAAATGTAGTTCAACCGTCCTAGAAAGCCTCTGACCTCTTTCTCTGTCTTGGGAACTGGCATCTCTTGTTTGGCTTTCACTTTGGCAGGGCCCACTTGAATACCTTTGTCGCTTACGACGAAACCCAGTAGTTTTCCAGATCTCACCCCGAAGGTGCACTTGTTCGGGTTTAATCTTAGCTTGTACAACTTCAACCGGTCAAACAGCTTCTGTAGATGGTCAAGGTGTTCCTCCTCAGTTTGGGACCTTGCAATCATGTCGTCGACGTATACTTCAATCTCATGATGGATCATATCATGAAACAGAGCAACCATGGCACGCTGATACGTTGCCCCATCATTTTTCAATCCAAACGGCATGACCTTGTAGTAAAAGGTACCCCACTGAGTAACAAAGGTGGTCTTCTCCATGTCTTCAGTAGCCATCTTGATTTGATTATAACCGGAGAAACCGTCCATGAAGGAGAATACCTTATGCTGAGCAGTGTTGTCAACCAGAACGTCGATGTGAGGCAGAGGGAAGTCATCCTTAGGGCTCGCCCTGTTCAAATCCCTGCAGTCAACACACATTCGGACCTTACCATCTTTCTTCGGCACAGGAACCACATTGGCGACCCACTGAGGGTAAGAAGTTACTGCTAGAAAACCGGCATCAAATTGTTTCATAACCTCAGCCTTGATTTTCTCGGACATCTCTGGAGGCATACGGCGGACCTTCTGTTTTACCGGAGGGCATTCTTCCTTGGTAGGTAGGTGATGAACCACAATGTCGGTATCCAACCCAGGCATATCTTCATAAGACCAGGCAAAGATTTCCACATAGTCATGCAGCATCTGAATCAACCGTTGTTTCACACTAAGCTCCAGATTGGCACCAATCTTGACTTCCTTTTTGTCTGTCTCAGTACCCAGATTCACTGTTTCCACTGGCTCCTCATGTGGTTGAATGGCCCTCTCTTCCTGGAGTAACAGTCTTGCAATCTCACCAGGCACTTCACAATCATCTTCACCTTCGTCTTCGGCTAAATTGATCGGATTTTCGAAGTCATAATTGGCAGTAGCAAAGTCGTTACCAGTGAGATCCAGAGTGGATTGGGACCTGTATATGTGAGTGTGTGTAAATAGTTGTTTTGCAATATATAATAAAGAAAGACAAGGAGCGCAAGATTTGAAATGCAAAAAATGTCCAATGCTTTTATTGATGATATATGAAAATGACACATAAAAGCCCTCATGAATGAAGCCACGGTGCCCCGGGTAAGACACCGGGCCATAAAGTTTCACAATATTGTTTGTTACAAATTCAAAACAAAGGAGTTCATTACTGAGTAATAAAAGTAATAGGGATGAAGTCTTTTGCTGTCCAGTTGTTCGGTCCACCGATGGTTGTAGGGTAGATCCAGCTGTCGAATTCATATTCCTCCACGTCATCTTCAATGGCATTTACTCCCGAGTTGCTGATGAACATAGGAGGTCTTCCAATCCTTGCACTACAAATGGCCCTTTGAGCTTCTGCAGTAAAACCCAAACCAAACGTGTCAGTCTTCTGAGTGAAATCAGGAAGTCGGCCCCAATTTGCATACTCACCCCTCTCAACAACAGCCCGGGCATCCTTTAAGGAAGCCATCTTCAAAGGAGAATCTTCGACCACAGTTTCAGCTGACGCCAGTGTCTGGGGAACCTCTTCGAAGTGTTGAAATGGAGTCTCAATGAACTCCCCATACATTTCTATGTACCAGAACGAGTTGACGTGGCTGACCATGTATTCCTCCTCCCCTTGAACTGTCACAATCTTCCCTTTGACCGGGTATTTCAGCTTCTGATGTAGTGTGGAGGTCACAGCTCCAGCCTTATGGATCCATGGACGACCCAGCAAATAAGAATAGGACGGTCGAATGTCCATCACATAGAATATGGAATCGAAGACCTGAGAACCCACTCTGATTGGAATATCAACCTCACCATGTACCATACTTTTAGACCCATCAAAGGCCCGGACAACAATGTTACTGGGTTTCAGCTCCAAACCTTCGCAATCCAACCTGTCTAGAGCTTTCTTGGGTAAGACGTTCAATGAGGAACCGGTGTCAACCAACACATGTGCAAGAGTAGTGCCCCTGCATTCAATGGAGACATGCAGGGCATCGTTATGGTTCTTCCCTTTAGCAGTCAGATCAGCGTCGGAGAAACCCAAACCATTATAAGCAGTTAAATTGGCCACACAATCGGTAAATTGCTCAGGTGATGTCTCTTGTGGCACGTGGGCCGTCTTCAGGAAGGTAATCAGGACCTTGGCATGAGCCTCTGAACACAACAATAGTGATAACATAGAAATCTTGGAGGGGGTTTACCCCAACTGCTCAACTACATTATAATCACTTTTTTTGATAATCTTAAGAATCTCTTCCATCTCCTGCTTGGAAGCTTCAACATTGATGGTCTTTGGTGCCTCTGTCTAGGCAGGCATGTCAGTGGCGATCCCTTTGCCCCGAGCGTCAGATGACTCGGCAGCAGGGGTAGAAATAGGAACTTGATCAGGGAGGGAAGTGGGTACACTTGCAGGTGTGATGACAATAGGTCTCTGGATAGTTGGTGGCGCAATATCTAGTGAGAAAAGTCTACCGCTGCGGGTGACTTTGGCAGGACCGGTGATGTTGCTGACGCCGGTACTAGTATCAAACTCTTGTTTAACTCTAAGCACATAAACATCTGCCCCATAGTGCCAAGGAACAGCTTTGTCGGATGTATAGAGGATGGCCCCCGAAACAGTGATAATTATAGGTGCAATCTTCTGAACATGCGTAATTCTGACAGGCTTCCTCGAGGGAGCCTTGGGAGAATTGTTGAAAATGGTGACAATGGACACTTCTTCAGTAGGGGTAGCAGGAACTGAAATCTTCTCAAACAGAATCTCTTTATTATCCATCAGGTTTTGGACGCCTGACTTCAAAGATGGGCAACCAGTAGGTGAAACAGAGCACAGACGGCAACCTTTACTACATCCCAGAAATAAACCGGCTAGCAACAGGTTCCTCTTGACAGTCAACAGCGGAGTAACAATATCATCCATAGAGGCTACAAACCGGTCTTCCTCCACAGCATTCACTCCATGCTTGGGTATGGGAGCAGTCCCAACATTGGGCCTTTCGGGTGCCTCGAACTCTATCTCTTTAGCATCAATCAGGTCTTTGACCTTATTCTTCAGAGTCCAACAATCATCCGTATTATGCCCCGGGCTGTTAGAGTGATAAGCGCAGCGGGCGTTAGGATTGTACTTTGGAGAAGTAGTATTCAGATTCTTAGGAGCTTCCCTTAGAGTTACCAAATTGGTTGTCAGCAACTGCGGCAATATCTGGGACAAGGTCATGCTGAGTCGAGTGAACTGCCTTCTAGGTCTCTCTCCCCTTTGTTGGTTGTGATGATGAGGAGCACCAGCAGGTTTTGAAATGACCACCGCGTTGACAGCTTGGCGGTGCTTAGATCTGTTTTGTCTCCTTGAACCATATACAACACTAGATTCCTTCTTGAACAGTTTCTTCTCAGTGCTCGAGGAGGCACCCTTATGTATCTTCCTAGACTTGATACCAGCTTCAATTCTCTCACCAGTCAAGATAAGGTCTGTAAACCCGACAGAAGAGTTTCCAATCAAATGGTTGAAGAATGGACTAGACAGGGTCCCCAAGAACATATCAACAAGCTCACGGTCAGTTAAAGGTGGCTGCACCCTTCCAGCAAGGTCTCTCCATTTTTGGGCATATTCTTTAAATCCTTCACCCGCCCCTATTGACATACCCTGGAGTTGGATACGCGTAGGAGCGAGGTCGGAATTATACTGATACTGCTTATAGAACGCAGTAGCCAAATCCTCCCAGTTGCAGATACTGGCCCCATCCAGCTGATAGAACCATTCGAGTTGAGTCCCTGAAAGACTATCCTGAAAGAAATGGATCCACAAATTCTTGTCAGCCGTGTAAGGTTGGATCTTCTTTACATACGACCGGAGGTGCAGATTTGGACAGGAAGCTCCGTCATATTTGGCAAAAGCAGGTGCCTTGAATTTATGGGGAATCACCACCCCAGAGGATAAGCCTAGGTCTCCAAAGTCCAACCTGGGCACATTTTGTATCTCCATGGTGCTCAAGCGGTCCTCCAACTGTTTATACCTATCCTCAGCAGGAGGATACTGTTCTTCATCATAATCTGTCTCGTTGTCGGAGACCACGGGACTAGGAACCCTTCTCTCTTGTGCGCTGTCTTTCCCTACAGATGAGGTGGTCAGCTCAACCTCATTCTGCAATCCATTCCCAAATTTGCGTCCAGTGTTGAACAAGACGGTCCTCTTCTTCTTCTTCTTCTTCCTTTCTTTCAGAATCAGAGTCTTCAACTCCTGTTGACCCTGGGCTAGGCTCATAACCAACTCTTGGAACTGGGCGTTCTGGGCCTGGAGGGCCTTGATAGCTTGTTTAGTGGAAGGTTCAGTAGACATGATGATTGCTGAAATAAACAGCGAAGAAGATAAGTGACTTATAAAAAGGGTACCTGTTATGCATATGATGAATGGTATGCTATTTATGTAATGCATTCAAGGGTTCGAAAATTCAAATTCGTTGTAGACAAAAAAGGAACACACGTCATATTAAGAAGTAATTTGTTTAGTACATCGGTGCCTCATGGGCGAAATATTACAAAATACTTAATGTAAAAAGACACTGCGCATCCTTTTTGGAGCGATGTAAGTGTTGAGGGTCTCTTCCTCGTGAAGTCGGCGGGTGAGCTCCAGAACCTTCTTCTCACTGGCATGTAAGCTGGCTTCAAAAGCATTTCGTTCTTCCTTGAGTTGGATCCAGCTCTTTTGCATTTCTTCCCAGGATGTTGGCATGTCAGGATGTAGAATGGTGTATGGAACCTCTCCTTCCATGACAGGCTCTTTGACCAAGGGGAGAATGTGAGGATATGGCATCATAAGCTTCTGGGAGCGGGTTCGTACCCACTTGAGGTAAGGCTCAAGGGGGATGGAATTCTTGTGCCCTAGTGTCTTACTATCTACCTTTTTAGGCATCCTCCAAGCTCTGATGAACCTTTGTTGAAGTCCTTGCGCATCGTTGTCGAAGTCAAAAACTATGTCAGGAATCAGCATGTCATGAGGGCCATCCCTCCGAGCATATCCAAATTGTCTCAAAGCCAGACAAGGGTTGTAGGTAATGCCTCCTCTAATTCCAAGTAAAGGAACATTAGGAAAATCTCCGCAACGATCAATGATAGTGACATTTTCTCTGGACCGAGAACACCAATGTACATCAGAATGTGTGAGGGTCATCAATCGTTGTGACCACCTTAAACCCTGCTCGTTCTTCAAAACTGATTGCGGAAGGTGAGAAATAAACCACCTTGCCAAGAGAGGAGTACAACACATGAGAACACATCTTTTTCTCATTGTTCGTGTGTAAAATGAGTGGAGGATGTCCCCAAGCAATGTAGGTATGGGATTCCTGGTCATGAAAATCTTGACAACATTCACATCTATAAGTTGATCAGGATTTGGGAACAACACCAACCCTTTGACAAAGAGTGCCACAATCTCTTCAAAGGCTTGTAGATCAAGAGAATTTTAACATTCTTGCGCCTTCTCAAATAGGAACTTTGCCAAGAATCCTTTGATACCACTTCTGATTTCCCAATTCCCCTTGATGTCATATGGTTGCAGACGTAAGGCTTGAGCAACATCTTCAAGTTTTGGTTCCTTTTCCGTACCGTTGTAGGGTAGTTGACTAAGAATAGGAATTCTCAGAAGTTGAGAAAATTCTTCCAAAGTAGGCACCAATTGATAATCAGGGAATGTAAAACAGTGGTGTAGGGGGTCAAAGAACTGGAAGAGAACTTTTATCATATCTTCTTCAATGTTGGTGTTGACCAAGCTGAGGAGTCTACCATGTCTTTCACTGAAAAGAGAGTTCTCGGGAATCCTGGATGCAAGCTCCTTGAGCTGAGGAGGGATCCTTACAAGGTTGACTTGAATTGTTTTCCTGCGGAGAGACTCCATGTCCTACAAAACAAGAACAAAGATGAAGATCCGAACCCTTGAAATGGTTAGCAGATGCATATGATGCTTTATGATGTTATGTACATGGATGCAAAAGTAAGCAAGTGTATATACAGACTGTCATATTCACACAAAGCAAACAAGTCCTTAGGTTTAGGCTTGCATGGGGTTCGTAGGTAAGTACCCTTTTGAAGTTAGTTGGATCAAAACCTGTCCTATAAATAGTAACCGGGTTCTAAGGAGCTCAATATCATTGGATTGTTTTCTATGTTCATTGTTTTGATTTAGCCACTTAACTGGCGACCAAAATATTCCAAGAAAACAACCCTCAATGAGTGTAGTATCGAGTATCTACCAACTTCGGACTGCACCAAAGTCGGTTATCTCACTACCCCTAAAAAGGCCAGGATGGTCAAGTAAGGTTCTAAGGTCAGTTGATGCTTCGCGACACCACGCGGCGTCCCCGTACTCTCCTTGACTTGACTCAAGGGTTACCGGTACTCACCAAAGTGCCACATCAATGTAGCTACTGCTTCAACCATGTCGGTATACCCCGCATAGTTCCCTCACAGTTTGTTGCTACTTCTAAAGGGTATCCCCAGATCCGGGTTAGGATCTATAAAACTCCGATACAAGCCCACAATATTAAAGCATTCAAGGCATACAATTGAAAACATAGTGATCTAATCCTAAGGTACACCTCAATTATTAATATTCCCCAGCAGAGTCGCCAGTTCTGTGATCGGCGGGAATAGAACTGACTGTTTTGAAATGCCGGTTCGCGTTTGTGTTTTGCAAAATGTCGCGGTAAGCAAGAGTCGCCACCATCTTTTGTTTTCTCCAACAAGGAAAGGACAAAAGCACAACAAAATTCCTTTTCGAGATGTTTCTCGGGTTCAGGAGGTAGATTATAGAAAGGGAAGGTGTTAGCACCCTTTCTATCCGTGGTTACTCACGGGCTCTTAGGTACTTGCTCACTATGTTTTCAAAAATGTTTTGCTTTTCTTGTGTTTGTGGGTTTTGAAAAAGTTTTATTTGAAAACTTTGATTTAACTCTTGTGTCAATCCTCAAGAGTGTATGAAGTGTTGTTTGAAAACTTTTGTTTGAAAAGTGTAGGTGCGAAAAGTATTTTTGTTTTGAAAGAGCAAGTACCTGAGAACCTCTACCTACTCAAAAGAAATTAAGCTGTGTAAATGTCCTTTAGACAGTACTATCCCACTATTGAGAAGTAGGTAGCACCGTCGTTGGAGTTTTTCGGGTCAATTCGATTAATGGGACATGTAGTCACTAAAGCAATAGTAGGACGCCTTAGCGGTAACCCTAATGTCTTAGATTGTTTTATCTGAGGCAACCGTTTCGAGGCAACTTGATCTTTAGACAAGAGGGCGACCTCTAAAACACCATATACTCAATGACCACGTCAAGGCAACCAAGTGAGGCGTACCTTAAGAGTGGCATGTGCGAGTGTGTCAGGTTTCAGTTATGTTATCTTTGTACATGTTATGGTGAGCTACGATTGATTTTATTTTAAGAGAGATCTTGTTATGCATAGCCTAGTTAACATACATCTAGCAGTTAATAGTTGCGAAAAATAAAACTAAGCTATTACAAGGCGTCGGGTATTTACATCGCCAAAAACAAACCCTTGAAAAGTAAATTGCGGGAAATAAATGAAAGCGATAAAAAGTCCTAATTAAAGCTATTACATCCTCGGAACAATTACATAATAATGGATCAAACATGAATAAAGAATAATTACGCGCGAGAGAAAATTGAATCGGAGAGTTTTTAGGGTTTTGACCCTTTTTTATTAAAGAAAGGAAGTTTTTATTATTTATGAATTAAATTAAACCTAAAACTAATTAATTAATAAAAAGAAATATTTTTGGTTTTTTAATGTCTCAAGAAAATAAATAAAAATAAAATGATTAAAAGCTATCAAAAACCCTAATTCTATATTAATTTTATTTATTGCAAAAAATTAGAATTATTCTAATTAAAACTAAAGTAGTTAATTATATTTATTTACAAAATAACTAATTAAGGGTGAAATTAATTTTAATGAATAATAATAAAAAATATTGTATTTTAGTTTTTTCTGATTTTATTATGAAAAGATTAATTGGGTTAATTTAAGTAATAATAATAATAATTAATAGTAAAACAATTAAATGAAAAATATAAAAGAAGAAAAGAAAAAAGGAATAAAACCCAGGGGGTGATGGGCCAGCTTTGGAGGTGTTTCTGGAATTTTGAAGCCCATTATGCTCAAGCCTGTTTGACTTTCTGGGATATCTACACGCTTGTTGACTAAGGACTATGGTGGTCCTTCAATTTTGGCCATTGGATCCAGGCTTGGAGACACCTGGCGCCTGGAAATTGGAGGTGTATGATGGACCTCACATTGAAGCTTGCACATGAATGCCTGAAAAATAAAAGCAACAGTGTTTTGGGGGACCTGGGATTCGAACCCAGGTCCCAATGGACTTTGCACGCTTTCCCCAACCACTCAGCCAACGTGTTCAATTCATTAGTGGAACAAGAGGCAATTATTATATGCGCTAATGAATCAATATGCTGTAAATAAAACAAAACACGCGCTTTTTTTCAAATTGGCCTATGGGACGCTAACACCTCATCATCTTCTTCATTCGTTCTGCATAAATAATATTAGATAGCGGGGGTTTTTAACCCCCACTAACCACTGCAAGGAAAAATAGCGATTAGCACCATAGTATATATAAATATTTCGCGAGGTATTGGTCTTGTTCGTCTGGGTCTAACGATTTCAACCATGTGTCTTATGAGTCCTAATTTTGCCTGGTTCAGAAAGCCCTAATTTAAATCTCAAGAACCCTAAAAAATCAGTCATGGCATTCTTCGATTCAGGGCGTTTCAGTTCAATCCAATTATACCATTAGCTTCGTATGGTTCCTAGCAACACCAATCAATCACAAAAACATGTTAACTATGCATGAATTAGGATATATGATTATGAAATATAAGTACAAACCGTGGTTCTGTATTCCTTGATTCTTTAAGCTTTGATGCCTGAATTGGATTGCAAAACGTCTCTGGGACCTCCTGCGATGTATTAGAATCAACAAAACCCTTGAATCGACCTAGAATGCAAAAATCAGTTTTCAATTTTCTTGGAATTTCTTCAATGTGCTATGGTTGTTTCTGCAGCTTTCTCCCGTCCATTAGGTCAGGGTTTGCTTGCATACATATAAGGCAATTGAATTAGGTCAAAAGCTGGGCAAAAATCCATGTGCATTGATGATTGAATCTTTGATTGAAAAATCAAATATTCTTGATTCTCATGATTGAACAAACTTGCCAAAATTGGATTTTTGTGTATCTTTGACTTGTGCACGAATTTGCCAGCATGTTTAGGTCATATTTGCTTCACAAAAAGATTTAAAAAACAAATCTTCTATTTTCTTATGATTTAAATTGATTAAATGAATTAATATTAATTAAAAATCCAATTAATCAATAAAAATAAGAAAATAAATCCCATTAAGCTTGATGGGTCGTGCCTAGGTCATGGGTGAAGTTTCAAGAAGATATTTGAGGCCCATTAGCAAAAATAAGGTGTTTTGAGCAAAGTTGACTTTTGCAAATTCATAAAAATTTCCCAACTTCTCCAATGCACATCTTGCTCAATTTTGATCATATGACCATGTTCTTGGACATTTTGGAAAGCTCTTGCAGTCCTCTAACCAATGCCTTTGGTCCCATGTCATTTGGATTTACCAATCTCAAGTTATGGCCTTTGACTCAAAGTGTACTTTTGTTGACTTTTGAAATTGACCTATAATGTAAAAATTGGTAACTTTTTGTGAGAGCATTTCTAGGTCTTGGAGTGTGAAGATGGATTGTAGGAAATTACATCCCCTTCAAAATGAGAACTGGATGGAATTTTTATGACAAACCATGAAAAAGTTATGCCCTGGTCAATATACAGTTGATTTTTCTACTGTCCAAAAATAATAACTTTTTGCACCTTGATGATTCTTGAGCTATTCTTGTGGAATCATGATCAAGACTTGATCAAATGATGATTGTGAACTCAAAATAAGATGTTGACCAAAAATTCTGACTTTTGACTGCAAAATGACCATTTTGCCCTTGTAGTTGACTGTAGGTCAAATGAGGCTTTTGACTGTGCAAATTGGCACTGTGAGTCTTGAAACTTGGCATGTAGGTGCTAGAGAATGTGTATAGGCCTATGGGACTTGATTGAACCATTGAAAACCCCAAATTCCTTTAAAGAACCAAAACCCTAATTTCAGCTGTCTTAGGAGATGGTTTGACTGTGCAACCTTTGAGCAATTTTGAACCATTTGGAGATCATTCTTGACAAACCTTGAAGAATATGGGAGGGAAAATTTTAGGGTACAACAATCGTCTTCTGGGTCCAGTTTTCCCAAAATTGGTCAAGGAATTCGGGATTCATGCATCCTCTTCGAATCATCAAGTAACTTAATATGTAATGGGGAAAAAGATTGCTATCACTGAAGATTGCAAAGTTAATTGGTCATAACAGCGGAGGAATCCGGTGCAGCGATATGCCTGAGAAATGTTCTAACCTAACAACTATCTCGAGAGAAATTTTCACCTCTGGGCAGCCTTCTAACAAAATCATTCTGGGCTATATCAACCACAGGAAGCCAACAAGCTCTCCTGATTACATAAACATTGATCAACAATTCTTGTTATACTTCATTGCAACAAAGGCGAAAATAAACCTCCCTCGTTTTCTATTCAACCATCTGAGAACAAGTGTGAAGGAAACCAGAGAAGATGAAAGAACCAAGAGGGATTGGATACCTCTGGGTAGGATAATTTCAGATATTCTGTCTGAAAATAAGTTAGTAGAATATCTGAGTGAAGCTCAGCAGATCAACACTCTGGAGGCATGTGCTGGAAAACCTCTCACTGCTAAGAATCTAAAGAAGATGAAGATCATTGACAGCATTAAGAAGGATCCAACCATTGCATCCAAAGAAGTTATCACCTCAAGAAGAGTCCCTCTTAAAGACTTCCCTCTATTCTTTCAAATAGATGCTTCACCAGAAATCATTGTCAGATATCTAGAAGCATGCAAGATGGATGGGACTAACCCAGAGTTAAACATTCATGATTTGCATCAACAGGATCCAGAAGTTGTCCTCAAGAAGTCCAGAAAAGGAAAGCAGCAGGAGAAGGATCTTCTCAGAAGACACCAAAATCTTCTAAGAAGAAAGGTAATTCTTCTTTTATTTTTGTTGTAGAATCATTGACTTTTCCAACACCTGAAACACCCTCCTCTCCAAAATCAATAGAAAACCCCTCACCACAAACCTTTGATGACTTTGATATAGAATTTGACCCTTCAGTCACTCTAGAAAACATTCTAAATGAACAACACTCTCCTAACCCACATCTTGAACAAAATCAGCCAGAACTTGCTCAAGTTCTTTCTGATATTGAGCAATTTGATCTAGAATTTTAAGCTACCCACATAGAAAATCCAAACTTCCAAGCTACCCACTCTGAAAATCCAAACACTAACGCTTCCTAACCAGAAAATCCAAATACTGACTCTGATACCACCACACTAATTCCTGGAATAACAGAACCTCTCACGGTTCAACAACCTCTCTCAATCCACGACATTCCAGAAATTCCATATCCATACCATTCCACTCCACTAAATACACCTCCATCACTAGTTATCATTTCCTATTCTCCTTCTCCATCTCTTATTAATCCTCCAGAAGATCACCTAAGAACTGTAATAGACTTAGAAGCGCTGGATCACCTTACCTCTAACTCTCACAAAATTGCTATCCCAAAACCAAAACCAACTATAACCAAGGAAGATATTGGTAGAAATTTACTGATTTTTG
Source organism: Vicia faba (assembly GCA_948472305.1). NCBI lineage: Eukaryota > Viridiplantae > Streptophyta > Magnoliopsida > Fabales > Fabaceae > Vicia > Vicia faba. The sequence goes on from OX451739.1 coordinate 1,305,502,880, forward strand.
AAACAAAGATAATTGAATGGGTTAACTCTTTGAAGCGAGCATGCTTAGAAAATCTAAATCATGCTGCTTCTGATTCTCACTAGAACCAGTTCAGAAAATGGTTCAATTCTAAATCCCAGAAACTCAAGGAGTTAAGCTATGAAATGGCCCAACAGAACTTTTTTGATCAGCTGAATGCTTTCAAGGATCAAGTTTTGAGTCAATGGGAAAAGAAACCTATTCTTCTGCTAGATAATGCTCCCTGGAAAGAGCACCAACCTTCAGAAGTTGATGAACCATGCCCTGATAAGCATCCTCTGGTTATTGTTTAAGACAAAGGCAAAGAGACTGAAGAATCCACTGAGTCAGAAACTGCTACAAATTGTTCTGAGAAGCTTGCACCTTCTATGGATATACCTTCTTCATCTCTGGTTATGCAAACTCTGGAAGAGTTGAAGAAAGAAAATCCAGTGATCATGGAGAGATTAGACAAATAAGATGACACATGCAAAGAAATAAAAGGAATGCTGGGAAAACAAGAGGAATCAACCACTCAGATTAAGAGTTTGCTGGAAGCATTGTTCACACGACTTCCCCCACCTCAATCTTAGTTTTTAAAACTTGTTTTCTTTACTGTATTCACTTTTCTTGTTTTTTTTTCCTCTGAACATGTTATTGCAATCAAGTTTAATATAACTCATCTTTTGACTCAGAATATTAGTGTTCATATTGCTTTTTGATTCTTGACAAAAAGGGGAGAGAACATAAGATATTTCTAATAACAGTATATCGAGACACTGTCTCAAACATTTTGAATATCATAACTTCTAGTTTCTTTTTTTAAAAGCAAAACAGGAACAAAACTATGATGAAGACTGTTGTACCCCAAAATTTTCCCTCCCATTTATCAAGATTTTTCTTACAAGACTTCTTGGACTCAAGATAAGATTAGGGTTTGGTCAGCTCAAGATACCTCATCTTGCACTGATAACCTGAAATTAGGGTTTGAGTTTGCACAAGGATTTTTGGACCATCAATGCTTCATGTGACTTTCATACATCATTTTGGACCCTTAAGATTGCTCATATCAATTTTCAAGCCTTGAACCACATTTTTGACCAGTCAATTGGACAATTGACCTAAAAATCAATTGTATTGGGGAAAACGTCAACCATGGCCAATTTACAGTCAAACTTCATAATTTTTGATCCATATCAACATTTTAAACTCATATGAACCATTTGGTAAAGTTTGGATCACAACTCCTCCAGAAATTTGATCAGATCATCAAAAGGGCAAAATGGTCAAAATTAGGCTTTTAACTGAGGAAGGGCAATTTCTGATTTTTAACCTAGCCAATGGCCAATTGATTTCAAGCATGGTTTCAAGGATTCAATAGCATCATCTTGACCTAATTACATGGTTCAAAAGATCTCAAGTTCATAGGATTGACAAATGAATTTTGTAGTCAACTGATCAAAAGTCAACTATACACTGAAAAGTCAAACTTTGACTTTTTGGTCAAAATCAAGTGCCAAGGGTCATAATTCATCAAGATATGTCAAAATATGAAACTTGTTCACCAAGAAAACCATTTTTGAAAATTAGGGTTTTGAATTTGAAAATTTTCATAACTTAGAATTTTTCTAAGTATGGAAATCTTCTTATTTTCCCCCAATTTTTCACCACCTTTTCACCATGATGCAATTAGATTCAAAGAAAACTTCAAACATGAAAGTTGTAGTCCTCCATGAAATCTACAACTTTTCTTCACAAAGTTTTCCAAAAAGATGCTTGGATCTTAAGTTATGAATTTGTGAATATAGGTCCATGAACTAAATAACTTAGTGAAATTTTGCCCTAATTTAGGCAGGTTTTTGACCCAACTTCATGGCAACTTTTCACCTAGTTCCAAGAGGTATCTCAAAATTCATTTCAAATATGGATTATAGAGCACATTTCAAGATTTCCAAAATGTCCAAGAACTCTCCAAGATCATTTTTGGTTAGGGAGAATCGAAGAAGGGAAGTTGGCATTTTATCACTTTTGATCAAGCCATTTTTACAAAGCATCAAGTTGCAAATCAGATATTTGATGTTTGAATCTTGCTTTACAGGTCCTAAAATCATTCTAAACTACATAATTAAATGCAAACTCAGAAGATAAAAGCTTTATCTTTGCTTTTGAGGCTTTGTACAAGTTGTAATTCCATTTTAGGCATAAAGTCCACATTGCCATTTTCATAAAGGTGAGCTTTTGCAATTTTGTCCATCTTGAGCCTTGGACCCGTCCCTTTGGTGTAAACAACTTCCACATGTATCAAGCATTGTGTACCAACTTCTATCAGCTCACAAGCCAGCCAGTACAAGCATGTTAGCTTTGATCATTTCACTTTTCTTCAAATACAAGAAAAGTTGCCAAAAGGTGAAGAACCTGCACAGCTAGTGAAGAGTGGACTTGGATCATTTCTCTACATATTCACAAACTTGTCACAACTCAGAACACGATTGGCTTGCACCTAAAACACACTCAAACTGAAAAAAATCCATTTTTCTGCCAAAACACATAGTTGCTGCAAAATCATAGCCGTTTCATTTTTTGCTCGTGCGTTTTGTGGCTTGACACTTGAAACATCTTCTACATATCAAACCAAAGCTATCCAAGCCCTTACCCTGCATCTGTAAGCCCTGTTTCAGCCATTTCCATTTTCAAACTTGGAGCTTGCAGCTTGACTTGTGCAGAGAGTTCTGGCCATCCACAAAGCAAACTAGGCATTGGAATAGCTTGAAGGAAGTTCAAGGAAGCTCACACGATCCTCTATCTCTGTATTTAGGCATCCTCAAGCCACGATTTGTGAAGGAAGGATGTAGTCCATAACATGGTGAAGTTGTACATATGTATACTTTTCATTTATATTAACTGAGCTAAGAGAATTTGAAGCTTGAAGTTGCTGAAATTTTTAGGTCACGAATTAGGGCCATTAAAATTCTCTCTGATCTTTGAGAGTTAGGTTACAAATTTTATATGGTTGAAATCGTGAGATCAAATTCCACAAGTTTCATGTTATAAGTTTTTGTTTTTGTGCAAGCATGTGAAAGTTACAGGATTGAACATAGAACGCGCGCGCAGAGATGGCTGGAGGACAGGGATGAGTTGCCTTGGGCTTTTTGGCGCGCCTGGCCTTTTTGTTTTTGCTTTTTGCACCTCCTGGATTACTTTTGCACCCCCTGACTATTTTCTTATATTTTTGCATTTTCTTGCATATTTTTATATTTATTACTTGCATTTATTTTTTCTAATGATAAAAAATGCCCAAAAATAATTTATTTATTTCCACACTTTTATTTTATTTTTTTATTATTTTTTGGCATAAAAAATAGTTTATTAGGATAATATACTTTATTTTCTTAAATAAATTGTAAATATATTTAAAAATACTATACATTTTCATTATGTTATTTATATACATAAAATATTTATTTTCATACATATTTTAATTTTTAATATTTGTACATAATATTATTTATTATTTTCTTGTACAAAAAATGGACAAAATAATAATATAGAACATATATTTTATTTTAATTGAAAATTAAGGTTTCACCCTTTCAAAAATAATAATATTTTTTCTCTTATTTTTAGGGCTTAAATAAATCATTTTTCTCATACAAAAATCAAATACAAAACATTTTACATAAATACATTTGCATTGCATTTTTAATATTTCTACATTTATTTAATTCGCGCAATATTCAATTGGGTTGTAATAAATATATTTAGGTTTATTTTGTGCAATATCCCCATTTAAAAACTTGTATCCCCCTCCCATAATAATTGTTGTAATAGCTTAGTTTATATTTACGCAATTTATCGCATTTATACCATGTTTTGTAAACTAGGGTTTGCATGACAAGACCAAAAAACAATCAAATAGAAAAGACCTAATCCAAGACAAATCAAAAGCATGTAAAATGACACATATTGCACACAAGCACCCTTAAGGTTTCATCCACTTGGTTGCCTAAATAAAAATGGCCATGTTACGCACGCGTAGTACCTTGGCAAAACAAAACAAAATAAGATCATAAGTCCCTCGATGACGCTATACAAAGGTTTCCCAAACAAATGATCTTGGTCCCTCAGAAAAATGCCAAGATACTTAGCAACATTGCTATCATGGTTATACGATGACCCACGCCCGTCCCGTTTAACATCCAAAGATAAGGTTGCTTACCAAATCAATGGTAAGACAACCATGTCAAAGGAATGAAAATGTACAAGAAAGACATTTTGAGTAGGTAGATAGCTTCTAAGTTACTTGCTCCATTTCAAAACAAATCCTTGCTATTTTCAAAAACAAATACTCACACATTTTAAAACATTTCAAAACATTGAAAACATTTTCAAAAAGACAAACATCTTTGTATACATTCTTACTAACGAGAATCATTACAAAGATTTCCTAAACAAAGGCCTCTTTTACAAATACTTTTCAAAATCACACCAAACACCATTTCAAACAAAAACAAAGCAAGTGATCTAAGCAAGTAACTAAGAGCCCGTGGAAAACCATGGATGAAAAGGGTTCTAGCACCTTATCTTTTCATAATCTACCCCCCGAACTCAAGAAAACATCTCAAAGGTCTTTCCTGTGCTTTTTTACCTTTCCTTTTGGATAAAATAAAAGTCGGTGGCGACTCTTGCTAACCGCGACATTTTGCAAACACAAACTCAAACCTCAAGTCAGTTCTCTCACCGTATCACAGAACTGGCGATTCTGCTGGGGATATACTTTAAAAGTGGGGTTACCTTAGGGCTTAGATCACCTTTATTTTCTTACAATTGTTTGACTTGTTTGCTTTACACTTTGGTTCTATTGTTTGGGTTTGAATCCTCCACCCGGATTTGGGGAAACATTATAGGTAAATAGCAATACATTGTGGAAACTGTGCGGGGTATACCTACACGGTCTAAGCAATAGCTATATTAGTGTGTGATCGGTGGATCTGGAACTGACTGTTTAACGCTGGTTCGCGAAATGTCGCGGAAGCAAGAGTCGCCACCGTCTTTTATTTTCTCCAAATGGAAAGGACAAAAGCACAGAAAAATTCCTTAAAGAGATTGCTCTCGGTTCGGGAGGTAGATTATAGAAAGGGAAGGTGTTAGCACCCTTTCTATCCATGGTTATCCATGGGCTCTTAGATACTTGCTCACTTGTGTTTTCAAAAAATGGTTTGTTTGCTTTTCAATGTGGGTTTTAAAAAGTTTCTTTGAAAATTTCCAGTTCGACTCTTGTATCGGTCCTCAAGAGTGTTTGAAAAAATTGCTTTCGAAAGCTTTTTGAAAAGGTGTCGGTGTGAAAAGTATTTTTGAATTGTTTTGAAATTAGAGCAAGTATCTAGAGTCATCTGCCTACCCTAAGGAATTCATCTGTGTAAATGTCCTTTAAAGTAGCGCCATCCCACCATTGAGAGGTAGGTAGCACCACTATTGGAGGTGTTCGGGTCAATTCGAGGTTCGGGACATGGTGATCACCAGAGTAATGGGAAGACACCTTAGAAGCTACCCTTATGCCAGGTTCCCGGATCATGAGGACTTACTAAGACATCCTCTACTCGACGATCACCTTTCGAGGCAAGGCAACAGTGAGGCGTACCCTAGGGGTGGTGTGTGATTTGTGTGTCATGTTCATTTACATTTATCTTGTTCATGTCAGGTGATCTACGCGTTTGTTTTTATTTTGTCATTCATTCTTGCATGCCATTATTAACAGTTAAAGAAATTTGCGAGAAATAAAAAGTTCCTAAACTATTACAAAGGCGCGGGTCTACATCGCCAAAATAAATCAAGGACCCAATTTGACATAAAATAAAGAAATAAAGTGCGAGAAATTAAATTTACACGGCTTTGGGAGAGTTACATCAATATTATAAGAAATAAAATAAAATATGCGAATTGAATTGAAATTGAAAGCGAGGGCGTTGGACCCTTTTTAATTATATTAACAAATTAATTAAATTAAAATAAAAAGAGAAAAGATTTTTTTTGAGTTTTTTGGAGTTGTGAATTTTTAATGAGAAGATTAGCTGAAATTAAAATTAAATTAACCCTAATTCTATAACTTTTATTTATTAAGAAAAAATATTAAAGCTAAACTTAAATTAACCTAATTAATTAAAACAATTTGATTTATAAAAATAAATAGTTAATTATTAGTGAGGAAAAAATAAAAGAAAAAAGTAATTAAAATAATTAAAACCTAATTCTACAATTTTTTTATTTATTAAGAAAAGATATTAAAATTAAACCTATAACTAAATTAAATGATATAATTTATTTACAAAGAAAAAAATAATATTTAAATAAAAATATTTATTTTTTGTCTCTTTCTGATTTTTGTATTATTTTATATTTTATGAAAGTAAATTGATTTAAAGATTTAAATAAAAATTAAGCAAAATAAATGAAATAGAAAAAAATATGAAAAAGAATAAGAAAGCAAACCATGGGGGGTCTGCCCCCAAATTGGAGGTATGATTGTAGCATTTTAGGCCCATCTTTGGAGGCCTTCGTTGACTTTTCCTGGAAGCGTGTCACTTCTTTGACTCATGCCCATGGTATTCACCAGATCTAGGCCTTCAGATTATCTCCATTGGCCAAGTGGCATGGTTGGATCAGGGGTTGTATGGTGGAACCCTGGAAGCGAACTACACCCAAGCGCGATTAGAAAAATAATATGGAAAGGGATGGGGACCTGGGATCGAACCCAGGTCCCAGGGATTACCAATACTATGCTTTGCCAACTGCGCGTTTTGGTTATATAATAACAAGCAAATAATATAAGATAAAACAATGGTTAGTGGGGCTTTTAGCGCGAAAATTCAAATTACTCAATCAGGTCTTGACACTTCATCATCTTCTCCATATTGCGCTTTTGCCTGAAATATAAAAAAGGTTAGCGGGGGTTTTAAACCCCCCCAAAACAGGCTTGTTCCAAGAATAGCGAATAGCTCATCTTGGAATATAAATTGGGCGCGACCCCCTCATTAGATTCGTCTGAGTGCCCGGATTTTGACCATGGCATTGAGGTGTTTCAATTTTAAAGCATTCATAAACGCCTAATTTAAAACTTGAAGAACCCTAACGTCCTTTAATGGTGGTTCTTCATACAACGCGTGAAAATTCAATTAAAGCACCCAGTTAGCTTTAGAATCAATCAATGAACATAAATCAAATACTAAAAATTACTAAAAACGCATGAATCATGATGCAAGCATATTGAAAAAATTATGTACAGGACACAAGCGTTCTACCGTTTCTTTGCGTTAGGATGGATGGTTTTGATCTGAAAACCTTCCTTGAAGTCTCAGGAAGGCGATGGAATGAGTTTCTTGCCTTGAAAAGCCTTGCAATTGTGTTTTCAGTTCTTCAATTTTTTTACAAAAGTGCAAGTTTGGTTATGCTTTTCTGGCGCAGCTGGGAGGTTATGGACACTAGGGTTTTCATCAGTATATATGTGTGAATGATTAGGGTTGGAAATTTGGTCCAAAGAATCCTTGAATTGATGGAGAGGATATTTGATTTTCCATGCATATATTTTTCAATCTTTTCATGCAAATTTGATTCAAATCATGTCCAATCACCATGATTCTTTCCAAATCTGATCATGCACGAAATATTGAGTGTATTTCATGCATAAAAAGATTTAAAAACTTAGGTTTGGTATTTTTCATATATTTATTTTAATTAAATGAATTTCTAGCAATTAAAAATTCAAATAAATAAATAAAAATGATAAAAAAACTTCCCTTTGGGCCAAATGGTCGTGCACATGTTTTGGATGATGATTCTTGGAAGAAAAAGAAGCCCATTAGCATTTTTAAGACATTTGAAGCAATGTTGACTTTTCAAAATATCCAAAAATTTCCCAACTTCCACAAGGCATAACTTGCTCAATTCTTAAGCTTTGCTCATGTTCTTGGACATTTTGGAAAGGTCTTTGAGTCCTCTAACCAACGCCTTTGGTCCCATGTCATTTGGATTTACCAATATCAAGTTATGGCCTTTGACTTAAAGTCCCTTTTTGTTGACTTTTGAAAATGACCTATAATGTTGAGATTGATAACTTTTTGTGAGAGCATTTCTTGGACTTGAAGTGTGAAGAGGAGTTGTAGGAAATGTCTTTCTCTTCAAAATGAGCTTTGGATGGAATTTTTCTGATAATCCATGTGGAAGTTATGCCTTGGTCAAGTTACAGTTGACTTTTTCAGCTGTCCAAATATGGAAACTTTTGCATCTTGAGACTTTTTGAGCCAAGCTTTGAGAATCATGATCAAGCATTGATAAAATGATGTTTGTGGCTTCAAAATGAGATGTTGATAAAAAATTTGAACTTTTGACTGTCAAATGACCATTTTGCCCCTATAGTTGACTGTAGTGCAATTAGGGTTTTTGACTGTGCAATTTTGTGCTGTAGGTTTTGAACCTTGGTATGAGGATACTTGACAATGTTTATAAGCATGTTGGACTTGATTGGACCCTTCGAAACTTCATTTTCTTTGTCAGGACCAAAACCCTAGTTTTTGACTGTCAAGAGGCCCTTGAATTGTGCAACCCCTGGGGAGATTTTGAAGCTTGCTTGGCAAATCTTGAAGAATATGGGAGGGCAAATTTTGGGGTACAACAGTTGCCCCTGTTCAATCTTCTTAGACCTGAGGATGCAGATTGGCTGACGTGCCTGTCGTAATCCGAAGGTGGAAGATGATTGAACACTAGAGTGCCCAGAAATTTGCGCTCACATAGTAGCAATGTGATGATGGGAATGGGCTTATGGATGCCATCTGGAGATTGATGAATAGGATGATGGGCTTATAGATGCCATTCTAAGAGGTGATGGATAGGTGGATGGGCTTATAGATGCCATCTGGATGTTGATCGCGTAAGAGATTCCTTAGCGAGAACTTGCGTACCTGCAAAAGAAAATGATTACCTGACCTGTTACAGGAACTAGTCTTCAAATTCTTTGCATAGATGTGTCCTGACTGGTTACAGGATCTGAATCTGGATCTTCAAAAGGTGATGAATGAACCAGGATTGGTTACTACCTCAACAGGAACGGTGAGAGGACCTTGGACGATTACTATCTCAACGGGACGATGAGAGAACCTTAGACGATTACTACCTCAACGAGGACGCTGGGAGAATCTTGGATGATTACTACCTCAACAGGAACGCTGAGAGAACCTGGGGATGATTACTACCTCAACAGTAACGCTGAGAGAATCTTGGACGACTTCCACCTCAACAGTAATCATTGAGAGAATCTGGGCGACTTCAACCTCGACAGTAACGCTGAGAGAATCTTGGGCGACTTCAACCTCAACAGTAATCATTGAGAGAATCTTGGGCGACTTCAACCTCAACAGTAATCATTGAGAGAATCTTGGGCGACTTCAACTTCAACAGTAATCATTGAGAGAATCTTGGGCGACTTCAACCTCAACAGTAATCATTGAGAGAATCTTGGATATCTTCTACTGAGTCTTTATCAGAAAAATCTGTTAGGGGTCGATTTAGCTGGACTAGAGAAGGCCTTTGACTGGATAAGCAACAGAAAAATCTTAGGGTCGATGTAACTGAACCTGTCAAGGTCTTGAAATCTTCAACTGGATAAGAAACAGGGAGATCTTAGGGTCGATCTGACTGAACCAGAGAAGGCCTTGGACTGGATAAGAAACAGAAAAATCTTAGGGTCGATTTAACTGAACCGGTCTAGGTCTTGAAGTTCTTCAACTGGATAAGAAACAGAGAGATCTTAGGGTCGATCTGACTGAACCAGAGAAGGCCTTGGACTGGATAAGAAACAGTAAAATCTTAGGGTCGATTTAACTGAACCGGTCTAGGTCTTGAGTATAGCTGAGAACTTAACTGGATCTTTCCTGAAAGGTAAAGGTCAGTCATATGCAGTGTATGATATGGATCAAGCAATGATGTTCCCAATATAAATGAGATTTGTAAGATATGATGCGTATATGCGTGCTATAATGTATGGAAATGTGATATTTATGAATGTATGTTTTTGTCGTCTAGGAAAGTAAATCCTTGACGTGTGCCGGGAAGTCACTTCTGGGCTGATGTTGGAGAATAGATTTTTGCCTCCACTAGGGATGATGATTGCAAGAATACCGGTAGGAGAAGATGACTCCGTTGGGAAATAAACTTGGCGAATGGATTACTCTGCGGGGAGAAAATTACTCTAACGATCTTGCTGGGGAGCAATACTCTGTGGGGAGAGAGGTACTTTGTTGAGTTGTTGATAACTTGCTGGGGATACCATTATTGTGTTGGAAGTGTTAATAGACTTCGCTGGGGATAAGAAGACTCCGTCGAGGACGCTCTTTCCGTGGCTTTTGGCTGAGGATAACCCAGTTATATCCTGGTAGGGAAATAACTTCTTTGAATAAAGCCGGGAGACGCGTTCGGGCTCTGCGAGGATAAGCTTCCAGAATCTACTGGGGATAAGCTTACTGCTTGGGGAGATGAATTCCAACTTTCCTGGGGGAACTGGATTGGACTCTCCTGGGGAAGTTTGAGCTACATCGAGGAAGTGACTCCACTGAATGTTTGATATACCGCCGGGGAACAATCTTTAGGCCAAGACTGTCGGGGATGCTTGTTAAGGATATATGTATATTGCTGGGGAATGTTGAGATCTGCTGGAGGATACTCAACTCCCTTAAGGTTTGATAATATAGCTTTGCTTGAGGAGAGTGTACTGACTTGCTGACTCACTCTCTGGGGAATTAAGATATCTGGTTGTATTCTTCAGCTGAATCTACCTTGCTACCTTGGAGGATAGAACAATTAGATTGCTTAGACAACTCTTTATTGCCCCTGTTTCTAATGTTACCTGTAATTAATCCTTTGTTTCGTATGCAAATATTCATGAGTTAGCAAATTATTGTCAATGCATATATCACAAATTGAACCTTGGACGTTCTTTGCAAAACAAAACAGAAAAAGGAAAACAATTGGCAATTTTAACTGAAAAGTATATTTGTATTGATTTTGAATTTGCCTGTAAAATAGGCGTTTATGTACAAGAGGCTAGCGTCCTAGTAAGAGAACGCCGCCGAACAAAAGAGTTTATACAATTTGTACAAAAGAAAATAAAACAGTTGTGTGAAATGAATGATCCCACTGGGTTTCAACTCTGCTATCGCCTTTATATCTCCGAGCGTCTCATCACTTGATGACCTTAGTTGAAGGTGAAGCTGACTGATTGACGCCGTCTGAACTTGATGTAGATACCGGATTCTGGATGTAAAGTGATCCAATGAGACATAGTATTACGCTTTATCCCTAACTTTTTCCTGGACCGCCCTTTCGGGTTTTCAGTCCACCGGGATACCCATTTTTGCCCAAGCCGCCTTTTCAGGTTTTCGACTTGCCGGGTGTACAGATTTTTTTTTCATTTCATCCCTTCATTTTGCCTGAACCCTTTTGGTTCGCCGGGAAGCCCTAACTTTTGCCTAGGCATGTCAGCCTAGCGGGTCTTTTTTCATGCATAGTATCTTTTTACTATGTCTGCATTGGCGGGGTGAGGAAGGTCGTCACCATCCATGTTGGTTAGAATCATGGCTCCTCCTGAGAACACATGTTTAACCACAAACGACCCTTCATACGTAGGGGTCCATTTGCCCCTTGGATCACTCTGAGGAGGGATGATTCGCTTGATTACTAGATCCCCAACTTGATATTCCTGTGGTCTGACCTTTTTGTTAAATGCCCTGATCATCCGTTTTTGGTACGTCTGACCGTGGCAGATAGCAGCAAGTCTCTTTTCATCAATAAGGTTTAATTGATAAAGTCGTGTTTGGATCCAATCATCTTCATTCAGATCTGCATCCTTCATTATCCGGAGAGAGGGTATTTGCACTTCGATCGGTAAGACTGCCTCCATACCGTACACCAAGGAGAAAGGAGTTGCCCCGGTTGACGTCCTGGCTGAGGTGCGGTACCCATGTAGAGCGAACGGTAACATCTCGTGCCAATCTTTATAAGTCACTGTCATCTTCTACACGATTTTCTTAATGTTTTTATTTGCTGCTTCTACAGCCCCATTCATCTTCGGTCTGTAAGGAGAAGAGTTGTGGTGCTGTATCTTAAACTGCTCGCAGAGCTCAGTGATCATCTTGTTATTGAGATTGGTACCGTTGTCTGTAATGATTCTTTCTGGGACGCCGTATCGAAAGATCAGGTTATGCCGAACGAACCGTGCCACAACAGTCTTGGTTACCGTAGCGTAGGAAACTGCTTCAACCCACTTCGTAAAGTAATCAATCGCTACCAGGATGAAGCGGTGCCCGTTGGATGCCATTGGTTTAATCTCACCGATCATATATATGCCCCACATTGCAAACGGCCAAGGCGCAGTCAGAACATTTAGAGGAACTGGAGGAACATGCACCTTGTCTGCATATATCTGGCATTTATGGCATGTCTGAGAGTGTTGGTAACAGTCAGCTTCCATGGTGGACCAGAAATACCCTGACCGAAGGATCTTCCTTGCCATAGTGTGTCCACTGGAATGTGTACCAAAGGTCCCTTCATGTAGCTCTTCCATGATCCTTTCTGCTTCTGTCTTATCCACACACCGCAGTAAGGTCGAATCATGGTTTCGCTTATACAGGATGCCATTGATAAGGAAGAACTTCGCTGCGAACCTTCTCAGAAACTTTTTATCATTGACAGATGCACCTTCAGGGTATTCCTGAGCTTCCAAATATCTCTTCACCTCATGGTACCAAGGCTTCTCAGTCACCAATTCAGTCTCGAGATCACAACAGTATGTCGGTTCGTCCAGTTTCCAGATGATGATCCGGGGAGCCTCATTATCCCATTTGACCTTGAACATAGAAGACATTGTAGCTAACGCGTCCGCCAGCTGATTCTCCTCTCTCGGAAAGTGTTCGAAGGTTATCTTTGTGAAGTGGGGGATCAAGGTCAACACACATTCCCTGTAAGGAATAAGATTCGGATGTTTCGTATCCCACTCTCCTTTAATCTGATTGATCACGAGAGCGGAATCTCCGAAGACACTCAGAAACTTGATCCTTAAGTCGATCGCAGCTTGAAGACCCATGATGCATGCCTCATACTCCGCCATGTTGTTGGTGCAGTTGAAACATAGCCGGGCAGCGAGTGGAGTATGAGTGCCTTGAGGGGATATGATTACAGCGCCGATGCCGTTACCCAAAGCGTTGGAGGCTCCGTCGAAGTGCATAGACCATCGGGATCCTTCCTCAGGTCCTTCATCCGGTCCAGGTACTTCACAATCAGTCACAATCATGATGCTCTCGTCCGGAAACTCGAAGTTCATTGACTGATAGTCGTCTACAGCCTGATGTGCCAAGTGGTCTGCCAATACACTTCCCTTGATGGCTTTCTGAGTCATGTATTTAATGTCGTATTCTGTCAAGATCATCTGCCATCTTGCTATTCTCCCAGACAGAGCAGGCTTTTCGAATATGTACTTTATAGGATCCATCTTTGAGATCAACAAGGTAGTGTGAGTCAGCATATACTGTCTCAGCCGGCGAGCAACCCATACCAAAGCGCAACAAGTTTTCTCAAGCAGTGAGTATCGGGTCTCACAGTCGGTAAACTTTTTGCTAAGGTAATAAATGGCATGCTCTTTTCGGCCAGACTCGTCATGCTGCCCCAACACACACCCCATTGAGTTGTCAAGTACTGTCAGGTATAGTATCAGAGGTCTCCCTTCAACCGGTGGCATAAGGATGGGTGGTTCTTGGAGATAATCTTTAATTCTGTCAAAAGCAGCCTGACATTCATCATTCCAACGTACTACCTGATCTTTCTTCAGCAGCTTAAAGATTGGCTCACTGGTAGCAGTCAGGTGTGAGATGAATCGAGCAATGTAATTCAGGCGTCCTAAAAAGCCTCTGACCTCTTTCTCTGTCTTAGGAACTGGCATCTCTTGAATAGCCTTGACCTTGGCAGGGTCCACTTGAATACCCTTATCACTTACAACGAAGCCTAGCAACTTCCCAGATCTAACCCCGAAGGTGCACTTGTTCGGGTTCAACCTCAGCTTGTACAACTTCAGTCGATCAAACAATTTCTGCAGATGATCTAGGTGTTCTTCCTCGGTCTGGGACCTTGCGATCATGTCGTCCACATACACTTCTATCTCATGATGGATCATGTCATGAAATAAAGCAACCATGGCACGTTGGTAGGTTGCCCCAGCGTTCTTCAATCCAAAAGGCATGACCTTGTAGCAGAAGGTGCCCCACTGAGTAACAAAGGTAGTCTTCTCCATGTCTTCAGGAGCCATCTTGATCTGATTATAGCCTGAAAAACCATCCATGAAAGAGAAAACCTTATGTTGAGCTGTATTGTCAACAAGGACATCAATGTGAGGTAGGGGGAAGTCATCTTTGGGGCTGGCCCTGTTCAGATCCCTGTAGTCGACACACATTCTGACCTTACCGTCCTTCTTTGGTACCGGCACCACATTAGTAACCCACTGCGGGTAAGAAGTCACTGCAAGGAACCCGACATCAAACTGTTTCATAAACTCGGCTTTGATCTTCTCAGACATCACTGGACGCATACGGCGGACCTTTTGCTTAACCGGAGGGCAGTCTTCCTTAGTAGGCAAGTGATGGACCACAATATCGGTATCCAACCCGGGCATGTCTTCGTAGGACCAGGCAAAGATCTCCATATAATCATGTAGCATCTTAGTCAACCGTTGCTTTACGCTGAGCTCTAGGTTGGCACCAATTTTTACCTCCTTTCTTTCTGTATCAGTACCCAGGTTTATTGTTTCCACTGGCTCTTCGTGTGGTTGAATTGCCCTCTCTTTCTGAAGTAACAGTCTTGCAAGCTCGCCAGGCACTTCGCAATCATCTTCACCTTCGTCTTCGGCTAAGTTGATCGGACTTTCGAAGTCATAACTGGCAGTAGCAGAGTCGTTACCAGTGAGATCCAGAGTGGATTGAAACCTGTATGAGTGAGTGTGTGTAAATACATCTGTTTTGAAATATATAAAGGAAGGAAAGAAAGAAAAGGAGCATAAGATTTGAAATGCGAGAAAACGTCCAAGGTCTTTATTCATGATATATGAAATGACAATTTATATGCCCTCACAAATGAAACCACGGTGCCCCGAGTAAGACACCGGGCCATAGAGTTCAATTTATTGTTTATTACAAATAACAAAACAAAGAAGTTTATTACTGCGTAACAAGAGAAACAGGTAGATTGTCCTTTGCACTCCAATTGCTAGGTCCACTGTCGGTTGCCGGGTAAATCCAGCTATCAAACTCAGCTTCATCCACCTCATCTTCGTCCCCAATAGCATTCACTCCATGAGCAGGCAGGGGAGCTGTCACTACATTAGGCTTCTCAGATGCCTCAAATTGTACCTCCTTAGCGTCAATAAGATCCTGCAGCTTATTCCTTAAGGCCCAACAATCGTCAGTGGAATGCCCCGGGCTATCGGAGTGATAAGCACAGCGGGCATTTGGATTGTATTTGGGAGAAGCAGTATTCACAACCTTCGGGGCCTCTCTGACAGTCACTAGATTGGTGGACAGCAACTGCGGCAAGATTTGTGATAGAGTCATACTCAACCGGGTAAACTCTCTTCTGGGTCTTTCAGCCCTTTGAGGATTGTTTTGCCGAGGAGCGGCGGCAGGCTTAGCAATCATCACCGCGTTGACAGATTGGCGGCGCTCAGGCTTCTCTTGTCTTCTAGACCCATATACAGCACTGGCCTCCTTCTTAAAGGGTTTCTTTTCAGAACTTGCAGATGCACCCTTCTGAATTTTACCAGACTTCATCCCAGCCTCTATTCTCTCTCCAGTCAGAATAAGATCAGTAAACCCTGCAGATGAGTTACCGATAAGATGGTTGAAAAATGGCCCAGATAGGGTCCCCAAGAACATGTCTACCAACTCCCGGTCAGTTAACGGAGGCTGCACCCTGCCAGCCAGATCCCTCCACTTCTGTGCATACTCTTTAAAACCTTCACTTGACCCTAGCGACATACCCTGGAGTTGGGTACGTGTAGGGGCAAGGTCGACATTATATTGATACTGCTTGTAAAAAGCAGTAGCCAACTCCTCCCAGTTACGAACCTTGGTCCCATCCAGCTGATAGAACCATTCGAGATGAGTCCCTGAAAGACTCTCCTGGAAGAAGTGGATCCACAAGTTCTTGTCCACTGAGTACGGTTGAATCTTCCGCACGTAGGATTTGAGGTGTAGCTTGGGACAAGACGCCCCGTCATACTTGGTAAAAGATGGTGCTTTGAACTTATGAGGAATGATCACACTAGTAGACAAACCCAAGTCTCCAAAATCCAGCCCAGGCACTTGTTGGATCTCCATAGCATTCAGCCTGTCCTCCAACTGCTTATACCGGTCTTCTGCAGGAGGATACTGTTCCTCATCAAAATCAGTCTCGTTGTCAGAGACTACCGGACTAGGACCTTTTCCCCCTTGGGGACTACTCTTGCCTATAGAAGAACCAGCCTCTTCATTCTGCAGAGTGTTGCCAAACCTTCGGCCCGAGTTAAAAAGAACAGTTCTCCTCTTCTTCTTCTTCTCCTTCTTCGGGAGCAGAGCCTTCAGCTCTTCTTGGCCCTGAGCCAAACCCATGATTAGTTCCTGAAATTGCGCATTCTGCGCCTGAAGAGCCTTGATGGACATCTCGGTTGATGATGAGTCAGGATTCATGATGCTGAAATAAACAGCGAAGAACGGTAAGCAACCTGAAAAAGAAGAAAACCTGCTATGCACATGATGAATGATATGTGTTTATGCAATGCATTCAAGGGTTCAAAAGTTCAAATTTGTTATAGACAAAAAGGAACACACGTTATCATTAAGGAAATAATTGTTCAGTACATCAAAGCCTCACGGGAAAAATAATACAAAAGCAAATCAATCCCAAAAGACACTACGCATCCTCTTTGGAGCTATGTAGGTGTTGAGATTCCTCTCCTCATGCGATAGGCGGGTGAGCTCCAAGACCTTCTTTTCACTAGCATGTAGACTGGTCTCAAGAGAATTCCGTTCTTCTTTAAGCTGGATCCAGCTCTTCTGCATCTCTTCCCAGGATGTGGGCATGTCAGGATGCTGAATGGTGTAGGACACTTCTCCCTCCAAGACTGGCTCTTTGATCACAGGGAGCATGTGAGGATATGGCATCACTAACTTCTGGGAGCGGGCTCGTACCCACTTGAGGTAAGGTTCCAACGGGATGGAGTTCCTGTGCCCCAGTGTCTTACTGTCTATCCTACTAGGCATCCTCCAAGCTCTGATAAATCTCTGGCGAAGTCCTTGTGCATCGTTGTCGAAGTCAAAAACTATGTCAGGAATTAACATGTCATGAGGACCATCCCTCCGAGCATAACCAAACTGTCTCCAAGCCAGGCATGGGTTGTAAGTAATACCTCCTCTGATTCCAAGTAAAGGAACATTAGGGTACTCCCCGCAACGATCAATGATAGTGACATCTTCTCTGGACCGAGGGCACCAATGTATATCTGCATGTGTAAGAGTCATCAACCGTTGTGACCATCTCAAACCCCGCTCGTTCTTCAAAACTGATTGTGGAAGGTGCGAAATAAACCACCTTCCCAGGAGAGGAGTGCAACACATAAGGACACCTCTTTTTCTCATGGTTCGAGTGTAACATGAGTGAAGGATATCCCCCAACAACGTAGGTATAGGATTCCTGGACATAAATGAAATTCTGGCTGCAGATACTCAATGTCACGTTTAATGTTATGACACCGTATCTGACTTTCTATAAGACAGTAAATACAAAAACAGTAAAGAACACAGTCAATTGTTTACCCAGTTCAGTGTGCAACAACACCTACTCTGGGGGCTACCAAGCCAGGGAGGAAATCCACTATAAGAGATGTTAATTCAGGAATAAACCAACCAGTTTATCTCCTTCACTTAAGACCTACCCAATGCAATTTAAATCTAAGTACAACTTAAACCTGAGTTCCTACTCACTCCCCCTCAATCACAGCAGTGATACATAAAACAATTTGACTAATGAATTGATGAAGACACTCTTCAAAAACATACACTTGATTAAGCTTCACAGCTTTTTAATCAAGCAACACAACCACTCTTGCTTCACAGCTTTGAGTGATACACACAACTAACTTGACTCTGCTTCACAGCTTTAGTCAAGAAACATTCAAACACTCTTGCTTCAAAGCTTTGAGTGCTACACAACCCTTACAATTAAAAACCTATTCCAAGTCACTTATCACAATGATAATTGCTTGGAGTACAATAATTAAACCTATACAGTTTACAAATGATCTTCTGACCAAAAAAGGGATTACTTGCAAAACAGCAGCTCTGTTGAATATATAGCAGCTGCAACTTCAGTTAGGGTTTCCACAAAAACCTAGGGTTAATTCCGTTTGACCTTAAGACTAGGTCACAGGACTTTATTAACCAGGTTAGGGTTGAGCTAGGTTAACCCAAAGAAAACGCAGGATTCTGTTCTGGAAAGACTGAGTTATTTTCCTGAAAAAACTCAGAATTAACCAACCTGCATACCTGTTAGTTCAGAACAGGATGTCTTAACATCTGTTATGACATCTGAAAAACCTGTCTACTGATTTAGGAAAATGTGATCATTTTGCAAAATGCTCAGACACACACTTATAAACATCAGTACCTGAATGACAATATTTTTCTGCAAAGGTACCTAATGAATCAGTACAAACTAAACTAGAATGTTATGACATCAGTCATGACATTCACACATACACTTGGGTTTTACCAAAAATGCAAGCCAATACCTAAACAACTACAAACTCCCCCTTTGGCAGATTTTTGGCTAAAGACCCTAAGCAATCAGAGATAGATAGCAGCAGAAAGAAATGTCTGCAGAAAAATAGAATGACTAATTAAGCAGGTACTAATTAAGTAAGTACCAAAATATTCTCCCCCTCTTTAGTCACAAATGGGCCAAAGATACATGTTCATAAAGATTATACAGTTATCCAAAAAAAATAATAAGAGCAGCAGCAGAAAAGAACTGAACACACTTCCAAACTCCACCAGGTACCAGCACCAACCAACAACACCACCAAACAGCAACCAACCTTCAAGTACTGTCATCAGACTCAGAGGATTCGGGCTTCTTCCTTTTCTTGTGAGCAATATCAGCATTCTTCTCTTTGTCTGATGTCTCAACATCCTTAGAGACATCTGGATTTGTTTCAGCATTTGAACTTTCTTGATTCAAAGGAACAGAAATGCCAGGAACTGAGTGGTTCTCGTTCAGAATTCTTGAAACAATTTTTGCTATTGCTTGATTAACATAGGCTGACCCTTCCCTATTTGCAATTTCAGGGGGAACTGAAGAAGAAGGATGAGATGGATTACCAGAGGCAGAAGCTTGGGACTTTCCTGCATGTCTTGTTCTCAACTCTTTGACCTTGGTGGGGTTAGTTCCCACTTTTCTACGAGAAGAGATCTCCAGGACTTCAGAGTCCAGACAGGAAGAGATTGTCCTAGAATCTTGATCAGAGGAAGAGGTTGAAATAGTCGTATTGGATGATGATGGTGTTTGAGACATTTTGACAGTCTTAGAGGACCAACAGCAACTGAAGAGAAAATTCTGATTGAGAGACTGGGTTTTGATGAGGAGACGAGAGGGGAAGGAAGAAAAGGAGTGTCTATTCAACTTCTTAAAAGAATTGAAGGAAATGGGAAAATATAATTTTAACCCAATCAGAACAAGCATAACTCCTTTAATCCTTGTTTTAAGCAAAATTAATTGCTACAATTCCTCATGTTGGCAAATACCCAACTTACCCCTCAAGTTTTCAAATTGATTTGCATCCAGAGCCTTGGTAAAAATGTCAGCCAGCTGTAGCTCAGTGGCAACATGTTCCAATTTGATTGTCTTCTCTTCTACAAGGTCTCTGATAAAGTGATGTCATATGTCAATATGTTTGGTCCTACTATGCTGAATGGGATTCTTGGAAATGTTGATTGTACTCAGATTGTCACAGTACAATGTCATAACATCTTGTGTGACATTATACTCAGTGAGCATCTGTTTCATCCAGATCATTTGAGAGCAGCTACTACCAGCTGCAATGTATTCAGCTTCAGCAGTAGAAAGAGACACACAGTTCTGTTTCTTGCTGAACTAGGAAACCAGATTATTTCCCAAGAAGAAACATCCTCCAGAGGTGCTTTTTCTATCATCAGCACTACCAGCCCAATCAGCATCACAGTAGCCAGTCAGAGCTGGTTCACAGCCATGAGAATACATCAACCCATAGTTGTAAGTTCCACTCACATACTTCAAAATTCTCTTCACTTGGTTGATATGACTAACTTTGGGATCAGCTTGGTATCTTGCACAAACTCCAACTGCAAAGGCAATATCAGGTCTGCTGGTAGTTAAGTACAACCAGCTTCCTATCATGCTTCTGTACAGACTTTGATCCACCTTAACCCCACTTGAATCTTTGGAAAGCTTTAGATGAGTAGGAGCAGGAGTCCTTTTGTGACTTGCATTCTCCATACCAAACTTCTTTACAATGTTCTTAGCATACTTGCTTTGAGATAAGAAGATTGAGTCCTCCATCTGTGAGACTTGCAGTCCAAGAAAATAAGTTAGTTCTCCCATGAGACTCATTTCGAATTCAGCCTGCATCTGGTCAGCAAAGTGTTTAACCATATGTTCTGACATTCCTCCAAACACTATGTCATCAACATATATTTGGGCAACCATCAACTTCCCTCCTTTAGTTTTGACAAAGAGAGTTTTGTCCAAGCCTCCTTTTCTGTAGCCTTTGTCTGAGAGAAACTTTGTTAACCTGTCATACCATGCTCTAGGAGCTTGTTTCAAGCCATATAGAGCTTTTCTTAATTTGTAGACATGATCAGGGTGGGTTGGATCCACAAAGCCTTTAGGTTGTTCCACATAAGCTTCCTCATTTAAGTACCCATTTAGAAAGGCACTTTTCACATCCATCTGAAATAACTTGAACTTCAGAAGACAAGCAATTGGCAATAGGAGTCTGATTGATTCCAGCCTGGCTACAGGTGCAAAGGTTTCATCAAAATCAACCCCTTCAACCTGGGTGTATCCTTGAGCAACAAGTCTTGCCTTATTTCTGGTGACAACTCCTTCAGCATCTGACTTGTTCTTGAAAATCCATTTTGTCCCAATGATGTTAGTTCCTTCAGGTCTAGGAACCAGTTCCCAAACTTCATGTTGCTTGAATTGGTTCAGTTCATCTTGCATTGCACCAATCCAGTATTCATCAGTTAAAGCTTCCTTGACATTTCTTGGTTCCATTTTGGACACAAAACAAGAGTTTGAGATGATTTCTCTAGATCTTGTAATGACTCCAATGTTGGGATCTCCTATGATGAGTTCTTTTGGATGATCCTTCTGAATTCTGATGGAAGGGATCTTGCTAGCTTCCTTTGATTCAAATTCTGTTGTGGTGGAGTTGGGTAGATCATTCTGTTGGGTTGAGGTCTCAAAGAATGTCTCAACAGTACAAGGAACATCTATTTCTTCATGATAATCATCAATTATAACATTTATTGATTCCATCATGGCTTTGGTTCTGGAATTGAATACTCTATAAGCTCTGCTGTTTGAGGAGTATCCTAGAAATATGCCTTCATCACTTTTAGGGTCCAGTTTTCTTCTTTGTTCACGATCAGCCAGAATATAGCATTTGCTGCCAAACACATGGAAGTACTTCACAGTTGGTTTTCTTCCTTTCCAGAGTTCATATATGGTGGATGAGGTTCCCTTTCTCAAGGTGACCCTGTTATGAACATAGCAGGCTGTATTCATAGCTTCAGCCCAAAAATACATAGGAAGTCTTTTGGCATGTAACATTGCTCTGGCAGATTCCTGTATGGTCCTGTTTTTTCTTTCCACAACTCCATTTTGCTGAGGTGTTATAGGAGAAGAAAACTCATGACTAATTCCTTCTGAAGAACAGAAATCATCAAACTTGCTATTTTCAAATTCCTTGCCATGATCACTTCTGATTTTGACAATACACCCTTCCTTTTCTCTTTGAATTCTTTTGCACAATTCTTTAAAAACTTCAAATACATCAGATTTTTCCCTAATGAAATTAATCCAGGTGAATCTGGAAAAATCATCCACAACCACATAGGCATATCTTTTTCCACCAAGACTCTCTACTTGCATTGGTCCCATCAGATCCATATGAAGAAGTTCTAGAACCTTAGAGGTGGTCAGATGTCTTGACTTTGGATGTGACATCCTAGTCTGCTTACCAACCTGACATTCACCACAAACTCTTTCTTCATCAATTTGCAGTCTTGGAATCCCTCTGACTGCCTCCAAGGAGATAATCCTCTTCATACCTCTTAGATGAAGATGGCCAAGTTTTTGGTGCCACAGTTTCACCTCTTTTTCTTCTTTTGCAATGGAACACACAGATGAGAAATTAGTGTTCTCAGGCTCCCACAAGTAACAGTTGTCTTTGGATCTGACTCCTTTCATTACTATCTCTTGTTTGTCATTGATTACAAGACATTCAGATTTTGAGAAATTGACCTTGAATCCTAGATCACACAATTGACTGATACTAATGAGATTAGCAGTCAGCCCTTTTACCAGCAGTACTTCATTCAGACTTGGAACTCCAGGGCAGTCCAAATGACCAACTCCTTTGATTTCACCTTTAGCACCATCTCCAAAGGTCACAAAACTGGTGGTGTGAGGCTTAACATTATTGAGGAGGTTCTTGATTCCAGTCATGTGTCTGGAACATCCACTGTCAAAGTACTAGTCTTCCTTTGCAGAGACCCTCAGGGAAGTGTGGGCTATCAGGGCAGTAGCCTTTTTCTTCTATTTAGGAGCATGTGGTACCTTTTTAGACTTAGGTTTGACACCTGAGTTCTGGTTAGGGTATCCATGCAATCTGAAGCAGAAGGTCTTTATGTGTCCATATCTCCCACAATGATGACATCTCCATCTTTGGTACCTTTTCTTCATATGTCTCTGTTCCTGATGTTGAGAGTTGTGTTGAGACATCTGTTTTGACATTTGCTTATCAGTACCAGATTTCTTTGCTTCCATAAATCATAGTCCAGATTTATTTCCCACATTTTGTCCAACCTGGAGGATCTCTTCCAATTTGTCTGTTCCATTTGTCAGCATCTTGACAGATTTGGTCATTTGATTCAGTTGTGAGTTCAGCAATTGAACTTCTCCTTCTAGATGACTTATAGTTTCAAGGTTTGCCCTTTTTTCAGCCTCCAGCTTTATGATGAGTTTTGATTGTTTCTCATTCTACACACAGACTTCAGTACTTCTGATACACAATTTCTTGTAAGTATCAGCCAGTTCTTCAAAAGTCACCTCTTCATCACTGATGTCGCTTTCAGAGGTACAAACACTAGTTAAAGCAGTAACTAGTTTGGCAGATTCTTCTTCAGAATTACTTTCTGAATCACAGTCAGACCAAGTAACTGTCATTCCTTTCTTTTGTTTCTTAAGAAAGGTAGGACATTC
The DNA here is from genome assembly GCA_948472305.1 of Vicia faba. Taxonomy (NCBI): domain Eukaryota; kingdom Viridiplantae; phylum Streptophyta; class Magnoliopsida; order Fabales; family Fabaceae; genus Vicia; species Vicia faba. Next base: position 1,305,526,460 of record OX451739.1, read on the forward strand.
AGCTCGAATATGCCCATATCCTTCACAACCATGGCATTGAATTCCTCTGCCTTGATTTCCCTTCTCTTCTGACCTTGGTCTTCTGCTGGAACTGTCAATGTCAGAGGGAATGTTATGAACATTAGACCTTGACTTTGGATCTATTCTTTTGATGAGTTTTTTGAACTGTCTTCCAAGCATGGCTATAGCTTCTGAAATATTTTCTTCAACATCAGTGTTGGACACAAGTGCTATGCTCTTGTTCTTCTTGTCACCATTATCAGTGATCCCCATCTCAAAAGTCTGAAGAGACCCAATAAGTTCATCCACTTTCAACTTGCTGATGTCCTGGGCTTCCTCTATGGCAGTTACCTTCATTGCAAATCTTTTAGGCAAGGATCTGAGAATCTTCCTCACCAGTTTTTCTTCTGGCATCTTTTCTCCCAGTGCTCCTGAGGTGTTGGCAATCTCCAAGATGTTCATGTGAAACTCATGAATGGTTTCATCTTCCATCATTTTTAGATTCTCAAACTTGGTAGTCAACATCTGAAGCCTTGACATTTTTACTTTGGAAGTGCCCTCATGAGTAGTTTTGAGAGTGTCCCAAACTTCCTTGGCCAGTTCATATTGATGTACTAGTCTGAAAATGTTTCTATCAATTCCATTGAACAAGGCATTTAAAGCTTTGGAATTTCCCAGGGCTAACTCATCTTCTTCTTTACTCCAATCTTCCTCAGGCTTCAGACTGATTGTCCCATCTTTCTCAGTTATGGTGGGATGGATCCATCCTTTGTCAGCAGCTCTCCAAGCCTTTTTGTCCAGAGATTTTAAGAAGGCAATCATACGAGGTTTCCAGTAGTCATAATTAGTTCCATCAAGAATGGGTGGTCTATTTCCAAAAACTCCTTCTTTGTCCATAGTGCCAGAAAGTGATATCCCTAGATCTCACCCAGTAATACAGGCAGGGTGCCTGCTCTGATACCAATTGAAATTCTGGCTGCAGATACTCAATGTCACGTTTAATGTTATGACACCGTATCTGACTTTCTATAAGATAGTAAATACAAAAACAGTAAAGAACACAGTCAATTGTTTACCCAGTTCAGTGTGCAACAACACCTACTCTGGGGGCTACCAAGCCAGGGAGGAAATCCACTATAAGAGATGTTAATTCAGGAATAAACCAACCAGTTTATCTCCTTCACTTAAGACCTACCCAATGCAATTTCAATCTAAGTACAACTTAAACCTGAGTTCCTACTCACTCCCCCTCAATCACAACAGTGATACATAAAACAATTTGACTAATGAATTGATGAAGACACTCTTCAAAAACATACACTTGATTAAGCTTCACAGCTTTTTAATCAAGCAACACAACCACTCTTGCTTCACAGCTTTGAGTGATACACACAACTAACTTGACTCTGCTTCACAGCTTTAGTCAAGAAACATTCAAACACTCTTGCTTTAAAGCTTTGAGTGCTACACAACCCTTACAATTAAAAACCTATTCCAAGTCACTTATCGGAATGATAATTGCTTGGAGTACAATAATTAAACCTATACAGTTTACAAATGATCTTCTGACCAAAAAAGGGATTACTTGCAAAACAGCAGCTCTGTTGAATATATAGCAGCTGCAACTTCAGTTAGGGTTTCCATAAAAACCTAGGGTTAATTCCGTTTAACCTTAAGACTAGGTCACAGGACTTTTTTAACCAGGTTAGGGTTGAGCTAGGTTAACCCAAAGAAAACGCAGGATTCTGTTCTGGAAAGACTGAGTTATTTTCCTGAAAAAACTCAGAATTAACCAACCTGCATACCTGTTAGTTCAGAACAGGATGTCTTAACATCTGTTATGACATTTGAAAAACCTGTCTACTGATTTAGGAAAATGTGATCATTTTGCAAAATGCTCAGATACACACTTATAAACATCAGTACCTGAATGACAATATTTTTCTGCAAAGGTACCTAATGAATCAGTACAAACTAAACTAGAATGTTATGACATCAGTCATGACATTCACACATACACTTGGGTTTTACCAAAAATGCAAGCCAATACCTAAACAACTACAATAAAGATCTGGATAACACTGATATCTATAAGCTGATCTGGGTTAGGGAACAACACCAAACCATAGACAAGGAGGGCCACAACTTCTTCAAAAGCTTGTAAGTCAAGGGAGTTCCAACATTCATGGGCCTTCTCAAACAGAAACCTGGCTAAGAACCCTTTGATACCACTTCTAACTTCCCAATGTACCTTGAGGTCAGATGATTGTAGGTGCAAGGCTTTAGCAATCTCTTCAAGCTTGGGTTCCTTTTCCGTACCGTTGTAGGGTAGTTGATCAAGGATAGGGATCTTCTGGAGTCGGGAGAACTCCTCCAGGGTAGGTATCAGCTGATAATCCAAGAAGGTGAAACAGTGATGCAAAGGGTCAAAGAACTGGAATAGGACCTTTATCATATCTTCCTCAATGTTGGTGTTGACCAAGCTGATGAGACTTCCATGTCTCTCACTGAATGAAGAGCTCTCGGGAATCCTGGATATAAGCTCCTTAAGCTGAGGAGGGATCCTTACAAGGCTGATTTGAAATGTCTTTCTGCGAACAGTTTCCATGTCCTACAAAACAAGAACAAAGATGAAGATTCGAACCCCTGAAATGGTTAGTCAATGCATATGATGCTGGATGATGTCATGATGCTATGATTAAACACACCACAAATATTTACAAAGACAAACATGTAAGGCACACAAGTCACACAAGACAAGCCCTTAGGGTTTAGGCCAGCATGGGGTCTGGGTAGTACCCTCTTGAAGCTGGTGGGTTCAACCTGTCCTATTAGAAGTAACCGGGTTCTAAGGGTCCCAATATCACGGGATTGCTTTCATTGTTCATCGTTTCGATTTAGCCACTGAACTGGCGACCGAAATATTCCAGGAAAGCAACCCTCAATTGAGTGTAGTATCGAGTATCAACCAACCTCGGACTGTACCAAAGTCAGTTATCTCACTACCCTAAAGAGGCCAAGATAGTTCAATTAAGGTTCCTAAGGTCTGTTGATGCTTCATGACACCACGCGGAGGCCCCTTACTCTCCTTGACTGAACTCAAGGGTTACCGGTACACACCAAAGTGCCACATCAACGTAGCAGACTGTTTCAACCATGTCGGTATACCCCGCACAGTTCCCTCACAGCCTTGTTGCTACTTTCTAAGAAGGTATCCCCCAGATCCGGGTTAGGATCTATAGAACTCCCAAGACAGTCCCACAATTTAAAGCAAGCAAGTCAATACAAGTGAAAACACAATTATGAACTACCCTAAGGTACACCTCACTTTATAAGTTTTCCCAGCAGAGTCGCCAGTTCTGTGATTGGTGGATCTGGAACTGACTGTTTAACGCTGGTTCGCGAAATGTCGCGGAAGCAAGAGTCGCCACCGTCTTTTATTTTCTCCAAATGGAAAGGACAAAAGCACAGAAAAATTCCTTAAAGAGATTACTCTCGGTTCGGGAGGTAGATTATAGAAAGGGAAGGTGTTAGCACCCTTTCTATCCATGGTTATCCATGGGCTCTTAGATACTTGCTCACTTGTGTTTTCAAAAAATGGTTTGTTTGCTTTTCAATGTGGGTTTTAAAAAGTTTCTTTGAAAATTTCCAGTTCGACTCTTGTATCGGTCCTCAAGAGTGTTTGAAAAAATTGCTTTCGAAAGCTTTTTGAAAAGGTGTCGGTGTGAAAAGTATTTTTGAATTGTTTTGAAATTAGAGCAAGTATCTAGAGTCGTCTGCCTACCCTAAGAAATTCATCTGTGTAAATGTCCTTTAAAGTAGCGCCATCCCACCATTGAGAGGTAGGTAGCACCACTATTGGAGGTGTTCGGGTCAATTCGAGGTTCGGGACATGGTGATCACCAGAGTAATGGGAAGACACCTTAGAAGCTACCCTCATGCCAGGTTCCCGGATCATGAGGACTTACTAAGACATCCTCTACTCGACGATCACATTTCGAGGCAAGGCAACAGTGAGGCGTACCCTAGGGGTGGTGTGTGATTTGTGTGTCATGTTCATTTACATTTATCTTGTTCATGTCAGGTGATCTACGCGTTCGTTTTTATTTTGTCATTCATTCTTGCATGCCATTATTAACAGTTAAAGAAAGTTGCGAGAAATAAAAAGTTCCTAAACTATTACAAAGGCGCGGGTCCACATCGCCAAAATAAATCAAGGACCCGATTTGACATAAAATAAGGAAATAAAGTGCGAGAAATTAAATTTACACGGCTTTGGGAGAGTTACATCAATATTATAAGAAATAAAATAAAATATGCGAATTGAATTGAAATTGAAAGCGAGGGCGTTGGACCCTTTTTAATTATATTAACAAATTAATTAAATTAAAATAAAAAGAGAAAAGATTTTTTTTGAGTTTTTTGGAGTTGTGAATTTTTAATGAGAAGATTAGCTGAAATTAAAATTAAATTAACCCTAATTCTATAACTTTTATTTATTAAGAAAAAATATTAAAGCTAAACCTAAATTAACCTAATTAATTAAAACAATTTGATTTATAAAAATAAATAGTTAATTATTAGTGAGGAAAAAATAAAAGAAAAAAGTAATTAAAATAATTAAAACCTAATTCTACAATTTTTTTATTTATTAAGAAAAGATATTAAAATTAAACCTAGAACTAAATTAAATGATATAATTTATTTACAAAGAAAAAAATAATATTTAAATAAAAATATTTATTTTTTGTCTCTTTCTGATTTTTGTATTATTTTATATTTTATGAAAGTAAATTGATTTAAAGATTTAAATAAAAATTAAGCAAAATAAATGAAATAGAAAAAAATATGAAAAAGAATAAGAAAGCAAACCATGGGGGGTCTGCCCCTAAATTGGAGGTATGATTGTAGCCTTTTAGGCCCATCTTTGGAGGCCTTCGTTGACTTTTCCTGGAAGCGTGTCACTTCTTTGACTCATGCCCATGGTATTCACCAGATCTAGGCCTTCAGATTGTCTCCATTGGCCAAGTGGCATGGTTGGATCAGGGGTTGTATGGTGGAACCCTGGAAGCGAACTACACCCAAGCGCGATTAGAAAAATAATATGGAAAGGGATGGGGACCTGGGATCGAACCCAGGTCCCAGGGATTACCAATACTATTCTTTTCCAACTGCTCTAACTGCGCGTTTTGGTTATATAATAACAAGCAAATAATATAAGATAAAACAATGGTTAGTGGGGCTTTTAGCGCGAAAATTCAAATTACTCAATCAGGTCTTGACACTTCATCATCTTCTCCATATTGCGCTTTTTCCTGCAATATAAAAAAGGTGAGCGGGGGTTTTAAACCCCCCCAAAACAGGCTTGTTCCAAGAATAGCGAATAGCTCATCTTGGAATATAAATTGGGCGCGACCCCCTCATTGGATTCGTCTGAGTGCCCGGATTTTGACCATGGCATTGAGGTGTTTCAATTTTAAAGCATTCATAAACGCCTAATTTAAAACTTGAAGAACCCTAACGTCCTTTAATGGTGGTTCTTCATACAACGCGTGAAAATTCAATTAAAGCACCCAGTTAGCTTTAGAATCAATCAATGAACATAAATCAAATACTAAAAATTACTAAAAACGCATGAATCATGATGCAAGCATATTGAAAAAATTCTGTACAGGACACAAGCGTTCTACCGTTTCTTTGCGTTAGGATGGATGGTTTTGATCTGAAAACCTTCCTTGAAGTCTCAGGAAGGCGATGGAATGAGTTTCTTGCCTTGAAAAGCCTTGCAAATGTGTTTTCAGTTCTTGAATTTTTTGACAAAAGTGCAAGTTTGGTTATGCTTTTCTGGCGCAGCTGGGAGGTTATGGACACTAGGGTTTTCATCAGTATATATGTGTGAATGATTAGGGTTGGAAATTTGGTCCAAAGAATCCTTGAATTGATGGAGAGGATATTTGATTTTCCATGCATATATTTTTCAATCTTTTCATGCAAATTTGATTCAAATCATGTCCAATCACCATGATTCTTTCCAAATCTGATCATGCACGAAATATTGAGTGTATTTCATGCATAAAAAGATTTAAAAACTTAGGTTTGGTATTTTTCATATATTTATTTTAATTAAATGAATTTCTAGCAATTAAAAATTCAAATAAATAAATAAAAATGATAAAAAACTTCCCTTTGGGCCAAATGGTCGTGCACATGTTTTGGATGATGATTCTTGGAAGAAAAAGAGGCCCATTAGCATTTTTAAGACATTTGAAGCAATGTTGACTTTTCAAAATATCCAAAAATTTCCCAACTTCCACAAGGCATAACTTGCTCAATTCTTAAGCTTTGCTCATGTTCTTGGACATTTTGGAAAGGTCTTTGAGTCCTCTAACCAATTCCTTTGGTCCCATGTCATTTTGATTTACCAATCTCAAGTTATGGCCTTTGACTTAAAGTCCATTTTTGTTGACTTTTGAAAATGACCTATAATGTTGAAATTGATAACTTTTTGTGAGAGCATTTCTTGGACTTGAAGTGTGAAGAGGAGTTGTAGGAAATGTCTTTCTCTTCAAAATGAGCTTTGGATGGAATTTTTCTGATAATCCATGTGGAAGTTATGCCTTGGTCAAGTTACAGTTGACTTTTTCAGCTGTCCAAATATGGAAACTTTTGCATCTTGAGACTTTTTGAGCCAAGCTTTGAGAATCATGATCAAGCATTGATCAAATGATGTTTGTGGCTTCAAAATGAGATGTTGATAAAAAATTTGAACTTTTGACTGTCAAATGACCATTTTGCCCCTATAGTTGACTGTAGTGCAATTAGGGTTTTTGACTGTGCAATTTTGTGCTGTAGGTTTTGAACCTTGGTATGAGGATACTTGACAATGTTTATAAGCATGTGGGACTTGATTGGACCCTTGGAAACTTCATTTTCTTTGTCAGGACCAAAACCCTAGTTTTTGACTGTCAGGAGGCCCTTGAACTGTGCAACCCCTGGGGAGATTTTGAAGCTTGCTTGGCAAATCTTGAAGAATATGGGAGGGAAAATTTTGGGGTACAACAGTTGCCCCTGTTCAATCTTATTAGACCTGAGGATGCAGATTGGCTGACGTGCCTTTCGTAATCCGAAGGTGGAAGATGATTGAACACTAGAGTGCCTAGAAATTTGCGCTCACATAGTAGCAATGTGATGATGGGAATGGGCTTATGGATTCCATCTGGAGATTGATGAATAGGATGATGGGCTTATAGATGCCATGCTAAGAGGTGATGGATAGGTGGATGGGCTTATAGATGCCATCTGGATGTTGATCGCGTAAGAGATTCCTTAGCGAGAACTTGCATACCTGCAAAAGAAAATGATTACCTGACCTGTTACAGGAACTAGTCTTCAAATTCTTTGCATAGATGTGTCCTGACTGGTTACAGGAGCTGAATCTGGATCTTCAAAAGGTGATGAATGAACCAGGGATGGTTACTACCTCAACAGGAACGGTGAGAGGACCTTGGACGATTACTATCTCAACGGGACGATGAGAGAACCTTAGACGATTACTACCTCAACGGGGACGCTGGGAGAATCTTGGATGATTACTACCTCAACAGGAACGCTGAGAGAACCTGGGGACGATTACTACCTCAACAGTAACGCTGAGAGAATCTTGGACGACTTCCACCTCAACAGTAATCATTGAGAGAATCTGGGCGACTTCAACCTCGACAGTAACGCTGAGAGAATCTTGGGCGACTTCAACCTCAACAGTAATCATTGAGAGAATCTTGGGCGACTTCAACCTCAACAGTAATCATTGAGAGAATCTTGGGCGACTTCAACTTCAACAGTAATCATTGAGAGAATCTTGGGCGACTTCAACCTCAACAGTAATCATGGAGAGAATCTTGGATATCTTCTACTGAGTCTTTATCAGAAAAATCTGTTAGGGGTCGATTTAGATGGACTAGAGAAGGCCTTTGACTGGATAAGCAACAGAAAAATCTTAGGGTCGATTTAACTGAACCTGTCAAGGTCTTGAAATCTTCAACTGGATAAGAAACAGGGAGATCTTAGGGTCGATCTGACTGAACCAGAGAAGGCCTTGGACTGGATAAGAAACAGAAAAATCTTAGGGTCGATTTAACTGAACCGGTCTAGGTCTTGAAATTCTTCAACTGGATAAGAAACAGAGAGATCTTAGGGTCGATCTGACTGAACCAGAGAAGGCCTTGGACTGGATAAGAAACAGTAAAATCTTAGGGTCGATTTAACTGAACCGGTCTAGGTCTTGAGTATAGATGAGAACTTAACTGGATCTTTCCTGAAAGGTAAAGGTCAGTCATATGCAGTGTATGATATGGATCAAGCAATCATGTTCCCAATATAAATGAGATTTGTAAGATATGATGCGTATATGCGTGCTATAATGTATGGAAATGTGATATTTATGAATGTATGTTTTTGTCGTCTAGGAAAGTAAATCCTTGACGTGTGCCGGGAAGTCACTCCTGGGCTGATGTTGGAGAATAGATTTTTGCCTCCGCTAGGGATGATGATTGCAAGAATACCGGTAGGAGAAGATGACTCCGTTGGGAAATAAACTTGGCGAATGGATTACTCTGCAGGGAGAAAAGTACTCTAACGATCTTGCTGGGGAGAAATACTCTGTGGGGAGAGAGGTACTTTGTTGAGTTATTGATAACTTGCTGGGGATACCATTGTTGTGTTGGAAGTGTTAATAGACTTCGCTGGGGATAAGAAGACTCCGTCGAGGACGCTCTTTCCGTGGATTTTGGCTGAGGATAACCCAGTTATATCCTGGTAGGGAAATAACTTCTTTGAATAAAGCCGGGAGACGCGTTCGGGCTCTGCGAGGATAAGCTTCCAGAATCTACTGGGGATAAGCTTACTGCTTGGGGAGATGAATTCCAACTTTCCTGGGGGAACTGGATTGGACTCTCCTGGGGAAGTTTGAGCTACATCGAGGAAGTGACTCCACTGAATGTTTGATATACCGCCGGGGAACAATCTTTAGGCCAAGACTGTCGGGGATGCTTGTTAAGGATATATGTATATTGTTGGGGAATGTTGAGATCTGCTGGAGGATACTCAACTCCCTTAAGGTTTGATAATATAGCTTTGCTTGAGGAGAGTGTACTGACTTGCTGACTCACTCTCTGGGGAATTAAGATATCTGGTTGTATTCTTCAGCTGAATCTACCTTGCTACCTTGGAGGATAGAACAATTAGATTGCTTAGACAACTCTTTATTTCCCCTGTTTCTAATGTTACCTGTAATTAATCCTTTGTTTCGTATGCAAATATTCATGAGTTAGCAAATTATTGTCAATGCATATATCACAAATTGAACCTTGGACGTTCTTCGCAAAACAAAACAGAAAAAGGAAAACAATTGGCAATTTTAACTGAAAAGTATATTTGTATTGATTTTGAATTTGCCTGTAAAATAGGCGTTTATGTACAAGAGGTTGACGTCCTAGTAAGAGAACGCCGCCGAACAAAAGAGTTTATACAATTTGTACAAAAGAAAATAAAACAGCTGTGTGAAATGAATGATCCCACTGGGTTTCAACTCTGCTATCTCCTTTATATCTCCGAGCGTCTCATCACTTGATGACCTTAGTTGAAGGTGAAGCTGACTGATTGACGCCGTCTGAACTTGATGTAGATACCGGATTCTGGATGTAAAGTGATCCAATGAGACATAGTATTACGCTTTATCCCTAACTTTTGCCTGGACCGCCCTATCGGGTTTTCAGTCCACCGGGATACCCATTTTTGCCCAAGCCGCCTTTTCAGGTTTTCGACTTGTCGGGTGTACAGATTTTTTTTTCATTTCATCCCTTCATTTTGCCCGAACCCTTTTGGTTCGCCGGGAAGCCCTAACTTTTGCCTAGGCATGTCAGCCTAGCGGGTCTTTTTTCATGCATAGTATCTTTTTACTATGTCTGCATTGGCGGGGTGAGGAAGGTCGTCACCATCCATGTTGGTTAGAATCATGGCTCCTCCTGAGAACACATGTTTAACCACAAACGGCCCTTCATACGTAGGGGTCCATTTGCCCCTTGGATCACTCTGAGGAAGGATGATTCGCTTGATTACTAGATCCCCAACTTGATATTCCTGTGGTCTGACCTTTTTGTTAAATGCCCTGATCATCCGTTTTTGGTACGTCTGACCATGGCAGATAGCAGCAAGTCTCTTTTCATCAATAAGGTTTAATTGATCAAGTCGTGTTTGGATCCAATCATCTTCTTCAGATCTGCATCCTTCATTATCCGGAGAGAGGGTATTTGCACTTCGATCGATAAGACTGCCTCCATACCGTACACCAAGGAGAAAGGAGTTTCCCCGGTTGTCGTCCTGGCTGAGGTGCGGTACCCATGTAGAGCGAACGGTAACATATCGTGCCAATCTTTATAAGTCACGGTCATCTTCTGCACGATTTTCTTAATGTTTTTATTTGCTGCTTCTACAGCCCCATTCATCTTCGGTCTGTAAGGAGAAGAGTTAGGGTGCTGTATCTTAAACTGCTCGCAGAGCTCAGTGATCATCTTGTTATTGAGATTGGTACCGTTGTCTGTAATGATTCTTTCTGGGACGCCGTATCGACAGATCAGGTTAAGCCGAATGAACCGTGCCACAACAGTCTTGGTTACCGTAGCGTAGGAAACTGCTTCAACCCACTTTGTAAAGTAATCAATCGCTACCAGGATGAAGCGGTGCCCGTTGGATGCCGTTGGTTTAATCTCACCGATCATATATATGCCCCACATTGCAAACGGACAAGGCGCAGTCAGAACATTTAGAGGAACTGGAGGAACATGCACCTTGTCTGCATATATCTGGCATTTATGGCATGTCCGAGAGTGTTGGTAACAGTCAGCTTCCATGGTGGACCAGAAATACCCTGCCCGAAGGATCTTCTTTGCCATAGTGTGTCCACTGGAATGTGTACCAAAGGTCCCTTCATGTAGCTCTTCCATGATCCTTTCTGCTTCTGTCTTATCCACACACCGCAGTAAGGTCGAATCATGGTTTCGCTTATACAGGATGCCATTGCTAAGGAAGAACTTCGCTGCGAACCTTCTCAGAAACTTTTTATCATTGACAGATGCACCTTCAGGGTATTCCTGAGCTTCCAAATATCTCTTCACCTCATGGTACAAAGGCTTCTCAGTCACCAATTCAGTCTCGAGATCACAACAGTATGCCGGTTCGTCCAGTTTCCAGATGATGATCTGGGGAGCCTCATTATCCCATTTGACCTTGAACATAGAAGACATTGTAGCTAACGCGTCCGCCAGCTGATTCTCCTCTCTCGGAAAGTGTTCGAAGGTTATCTTTGTGAAGTGGGGGATCAAGGTCAACACACATTCCCTGTAAGGAATAAGATTCGGATGTTTCGTATCCCACTCTCCTTTAATCTGATTGATCACGAGAGCGGAATCTCCGAAGACACTCAGAAACTTGATCCTTAAGTCGATCGCAGCTTGAAGACCCATGATGCATGCCTCATACTCCGCCATGTTGTTGGTGCAGTTGAAACATAGCCGGGCAGCGAGTGGAGTATGAGTGCCTTGAGGGGATATGATTACAGCGCCGATGCCGTTACCCAAAGCGTTGGAGGCTCCGTCGAAGTGCATAGACCATTGGGATCCTTCCTCAGGTCCTTCATCCGGTCCAGGTACTTCACAATCAGTCACAATCATGATGCTCTCGTCCGGAAACTCGAAGTTCATTGACTGATAGTCGTCTACAGCCTGATGTGCCAAGTGGTCTGCCAATACACTTCCCTTGATGGCTTTCTGAGTCGTGTATTGAATGTCGTATTCTGTCAAGATCATCTGCCATCTTGCTATTCTCCCAGACAGAGCAGGATTTTCGAATACTATTCGACGCCACCGTCTTTTATTTTCTCCAAATGGAAAGGACAAAAGCACAGAAAAATTCCTTAAAGAGATTGCTCTCGGTTCGGGAGGTAGATTATAGAAAGGGAAGGTGTTAGCACCCTTTCTATCCATGGTTATCCATGGGCTCTTAGATACTTGCTCACTTGTGTTTTCAAAAAATGGTTTGTTTTCTTTTCAATGTGGGTTTTAAAAAGTTTCTTTGAAAATTTCCAGTTCGACTCTTGTATCGGTCCTCAAGAGTGTTTGAAAAAATTGCTTTCGAAAGCTTTTTGAAAAGGTGTCGGTGTGAAAAGTATTTTTGAATTGTTTTGAAATTAGAGCAAGTATCTAGAGTCGTCTGCCTACCCTAAGGAATTCATCTGTGTAAATGTCCTTTAAAGTAGCGCCATCCCACCATTGAGAGGTAGGTAGCACCACTATTGGAGGTGTTCGGGTCAATTCGAGGTTCGGGACATGGTGATCACCAGAGTAATGGGAAGACACCTTAGAAGCTACCCTCATGCCAGGTTCCCGGATCATGAGGACTTACTAAGACATCCTCTACTCGACGATCACCTTTCGAGGCAAGGCAACAGTGAGGCGTACCCTAGGGGTGGTGTGTGATTTGTGTGTCATGTTCATTTACATTTATCTTGTTCATGTCAGGTGATCTACGCGTTCGTTTTTATTTTGTCATTCATTCTTGCATGCCATTATTAACAGTTAAAGAAAGTTGCGAGAAATAAAAAGTTCCTAAACTATTACAAAGGCGCGGGTCCACATCGCCAAAATAAATCCAGGACCCGATTTGACATAAAATAAAGAAATAAAGTGCGAGAAATTAAATTTACACGGCTTTGGGAGAGTTACATCAATATTATAAGAAATAAAATAAAATATGCGAATTGAATTGAAATTGAAAGCGAGGGCGTTGGACCCTTTTTAATTATATTAACAAATTAATTAAATTAAAATAAAAAGAGAAAAGATTTTTTTTGAGTTTTTTGGAGTTGTGAATTTTTAATGAGAAGATTAGCTGAAATTAAAATTAAATTAACCCTAATTCTATAACTTTTATTTATTAAGAAAAAATATTAAAGCTAAACCTAAATTAACCTAATTAATTAAAACAATTTGATTTATAAAAATAAATAGTTAATTATTAGTGAGGAAAAAATAAAAGAAAAAAGTAATTAAAATAATTAAAACCTAATTCTACAATTTTTTTATTTATTAAGAAAAGATATTAAAATTAAACCTAGAACTAAATTAAATGATATAATTTATTTACAAAGAAAAAAATAATATTTAAATAAAAATATTTATTTTTTGTCTCTTTCTGATTTTTGTATTATTTTATATTTTATGAAAGTAAATTGATTTAAAGATTTAAATAAAAATTAAGCAAAATAAATGAAATAGAAAAAAATATGAAAAAGAATAAGAAAGCAAACCATGGGGGGTCTGCCCCCAAATTGGAGGTATGATTGTAGCATTTTAGGCCCATCTTTGGAGGCCTTCGTTGACTTTTCCTGGAAGCGTGTCACTTCTTTGACTCATGCCCATGGTATTCACCAGATCTAGGCCTTCAGATTGTCTCCATTGGCCAAGTGGCATGGTTGGATCAGGGGTTGTATGGTGGAACCCTGGAAGCGAACTACACCCAAGCGCGATTAGAAAAATAATATGGAAAGGGATGGGGACCTGGGATCGAACCCAGGTCCCAGGGATTACCAATACTATGCTTTGCCAACTGCTCCAACTGCGCGTTTTGGTTATATAATAACAAGCAAATAATATAAGATAAAACAATGGTTAGTGGGGCTTTTAGCGCGAAAATTCAAATTACTCAATCAGGTCTTGACACTTCATCATCTTCTCCATATTGCACTTTTTCCTGAAATATAAAAAAGGTTAGCGGGGGTTTTAAACCCCCCCAAAACAGGCCTGTTTCAAGAATAGCGAATAGCTCATCTTGGAATATAAATTGGGCGCGACCCCCTCATTGGATTCGTCTGAGTGCCCGGATTTTGACCATGGCATTGAGGTGTTTCAATTTTACAGCATTCATAAACGCCTAATTTAAAACTTGAAGAACCCTAACGTCCTTTAATGGTGGTTCTTCATACAACGCGTGAAAATTCAATTAAAGCACCCAGTTAGCTTTAGAATCAATCAATGAACATAAATCAAATACTAAAAATTACTAAAAACGCATGAATCATAATGCAAGCATATTGAAAAAATTCTGTACAGGACACAAGCGTTCTACCGTTTCTTTGCGTTAGGATGGATGGTTTTGATCTGAAAACCTTCCTTGAAGTCTCAGGAAGGCGATGGAATGAGTTTCTTGCCTTGAAAAGCCTTGCAAATGTGTTTTCAGTTCTTGAATTTTTTGACAAAAGTGCAAGTTTGGTTATGCTTTTCTGGCGCAGCTGGGAGGTTATGGACACTAGGGTTTTCATCAGTATATGTGTGAATGATTAGGGTTGGAAATTTGGTTCAAAGAATCCTTGAATTGATGGAGAGGATATTTGATTTTCCATGCATATATTTTTCAATCTTTTCATGCAAATTTGATTCAAATCATGTCCAATCACCATGATTCTTTCCAAATCTGATCATGCACGAAATATTGAGTGTATTTCATGCATAAAAAGATTTAAAAATTTAGGTTTGGTATTTTTCATATATTTATTTTAATTAAATGAATTTCTAGCAATTAAAAATTCAAATAAATAAATAAAAATGATAAAAAACTTCCCTTTGGGACAAATGGTCGTGCACATGTTTTGGATGATGATTCTTGGAAGAAAAAGAGGCCCATTAGCATTTTTAAGACATTTGAAGCAATGTTGACTTTTCAAAATATCCAAAAATTTCCCAACTTCCACAAGGCATAACTTGCTCAATTTTTAAGCTTTGCTCATGTTCTTGGACATTTTGGAAAGGGCTTTGAGTCCTATAACCAATGCCTTTGGTCCCATGTCATTTTGATGTACCAATCTCAAGTTATGGCCTTTGACTTAAAGTCCCTTTTTGTTGACTTTTGAAAATGACCTATAATGTTGAAATTGATAACTTTTTGTGAGAGCATTTCTTGGTCTTGAAGTGTGAAGAGGAGTTGTAGGAAATGTCTTTCTCTTCAAAATGAGCTTTGGATGGAATTTTTCTGATAATCCATGTGGAAGTTATGCCTTGGTCAAGTTACAATTGACTTTTTCAACTGTCCAAATATGGAAACTTTTGCATCTTGAGACTTTTTGAGCCAAGCTTTGAGAATCATGATCAAGCATTGATCAAATGATGTTTGTGGCTTCAAAATGAGATGTTGATAAAAAATTTGAACTTTTGACTGTCAAATGACCATTTTGCCCCTACAGTTGACTGTAGTGCAATTAGGGTTTTTGACTGTGCAATTTTGTGCTGTAGGTTTTGAACCTTGGTATGAGGATACTTGAAAATGTTTATAAGCATGTGGGACTTGATTGGACCCTTGGAAACTTCATTTTCTTTGTCAGGACCAAAACCCTAGTTTTTGACTGTCAGGAGGCCCTTGAACTGTGCAACCCCTGGGGAGATTTTGAAGCTTGCTTGGCAAATCTTGAAGAATATGGGAGGGCAAATTTTGGGGTACAACATAGTGCGACATATTTGTGGGTACCGGTAGCCTTTGAGTCAATCAAAGAGAATATGGGGCCGCTGAGTGATGTCATGAAGCACTAAAGAACTTCTATAACCTTTACTTGACCAACTTGGCCTTTTAGGATGTAGTGAGATGACCGGCTTTGGTGCAGTCTGAAGTTTGTAGATACTCGATACTACACTCATTGAGGGTTGGTTTCTTGGGATATTTCGGTCGCCAGTAAAGAGGCTTGAACTGAAACTATGAACACAGAAAACAATCCAGTGATATTGAGCTCCTTAGAACCCGGTTACTATTTCTAGGACAGGTTGAGCCAACTAAACTTCAAGAGAGTACTTACCTATGAAACCCCATGCAAGCCTGAACTAGGAACTTGTGTGATTTGCTTGTACATATATACTTGTGCATAACATCATGGACATCATGAAGCATCGTATGCATCCACTAACCATTTCAAGGATTTTGGAAATTCATCTTTGTTCTTGTTTTGTAGGATATGGATTCACTCCGCAGAAAAACTATCCAGGTCAACCTTGTGAGAATTCCTCCACAACTCAAGGAGCTTGCTTCCAGGATCCCTGAGAATTCTCCATTCAGAGAGGCATGGTCTTCTACTCAACTTGGTAAACTCCAACACAAAAGAAGATATGGTGAAAGTTCTCTTCCAGTTCTTTGACCCTCTGCATCACTGCTTCACATTTCCTGACTACCAGCTGGTGCCTACTTTGGAGGAATTTTCTCAACTCTTGAGGATTCCTATTCTCAATCAACTAACCTTCAGCGGTACGGAAAGAGATCCAAAGCCAGAAGATGTTGTTCAAGCCCTACACTTGCAACCATCTGATGTCACAGCCCATTGTGAAACTAGAAGTGGTGTCAAAGGTTTCTTGGCAAAGTTCTTGTTTGAGAAGGCCCAAGACTGTTGGAATTCCTTGGACCTGCAAGCTTTTGAGGAGATTGTAGCTCTTCTCATCTATGGGATGGTCTTGTTCCCAAACCCTGACTGTTGTACCCCAAAATTTGCCCTCCCTTTTCACAAGAAAATCACAAACCCAGGGTTTTATCTGATTTATGAGATTGGCTCAGGAATTGATCAAGCAGACCTTTCTTTGGCAACAAATCCGGGATTAGGGTTTTCGCTCGTTTTTCTCAGAAGAAACTGAATCCTCATAAATCCAGTTAACTGTTACATTTTTTCACGCTTGTTTCTCAAAAACCTAATTATCTGGGATAAGAGCTGAGACTTTTGTTTGGAACATTAAGGCATCTGCTTGATTAGTGGAGTGAAAGGTTTATCGTTTAATGGAATGCTTGTTTGTTTAACTATACAATGCATATGTTAATTGGAATACCATGCGTATTGTGATTGATGCAAGGTTGCGAGACTGCAAAGTTTGTTGATTATTTATTTTATCTGGATTAGAATTATTGGGATACAGTTCCAATTATTTTGATTTGATAGTCTTAAATAAATAAATAAACATGCAAGGAAAGATTGGAAGATATTTGACAGTAGAATTTTCTTTTGGATAAAGACTGTTTATTCATTTCAAATGTTGTTACAAACTTTATTTGAATATTGTAAGCTTACAACTTATAGTATTTACAATAATGATTGTTTACAACAAATGAAAAATCTATCTATTTCTAAGCCTAATCTCCTAAGCTCCAATGCTCCCATGCTCAAGGAATTTTTTGCTTCCTCTGCTTCCTCTATTGCCCAAGATACATTCACCTGAAAAAGAAGAAAGAAAAGAAATCAGCACAGTTAATTGAAAAAGATTTTCAAATAGAAAAAGAAAGAAATCATCATTAAAGTTTGTCATCCGGAATCAGAATGCTATGTTCATCATATTTTATTTTCCTCTCTGCAAATCACAAGAAGATCGCTCTTCTCGGTTCACAGAGAGAACAATAAAAGATATAAATTGCAAGCATACAATTGGTTCAAATGCAAAAACATAGGCAAGTTGCAAGGCAAAGCAAAGTGTACTGCAAACTAAACCAAACTGCAGTAGTCAAAAAAGTCAGCAAGGCAAACATGAGCAAGCATGGCAAGCTAACTACAATGCATTAATCAAACTGAATTTCAAACTGCAGTAACCAAGCATGTCAAACTGAGTTACAAAACTGTCAAGGGAAAGTACAATGCAGGAAGCATAGCAACTAAAGCATACAAGTACATAAAGTACACAATGTAGAGAGATAAACCAAATTACAAGCAAGAGCTTGTCCTAGCCATCATCACTTTCTAGCCTAGACAAACTTTTCAGAATTAAAATAATAAGCAAAAATGCTTATGAGAGAGAGAGAGAGAAAGAGAAGACCTAGTAAAGAGGTTTGCAGTTTTGGCTAAGGCAGGCTGTAAAAGGCAGTAAATATAACAAAAAGATATATAACAGTCCAGGGAGAGGGAGAAAAGGTGGAGCAAAACCTGCACAAACTCAACCTGCATTACAAACCTGCATAACTGTAACAAAACACAACAAAACTGCACAAACTCATCCTGCATTACAAACCTGCATAACTGTAACAAAACACAACAAACCTGCACAAAAACTTACAAGCCTGTAAACCACAAGCTCAACAAGGCCAAACAAAACAATTTTCAAACTCAAACCTGTCAAAAAACTGCATAACTGCACCGGTAACAAACCTGCTTGCTCAAGTCAACAAGCCTACTAGCAACAAACTCCAAACTCACAGTAACAAATCTGCTTGCTCAAGCCTGTAAGCCTACATCTCAAAACTGCAAACTTTCTTGCAAAACTGCAAACTTGCTTGCAAAACTGCAACTTACCTAAACTTGTCAAAACTACAAACTCAAACAAGCTCAACAAGCCTGAAATACCAACTGCAAATCAAATAACAAACTGCAAACTTGCTTGCAAAACTGCAAACTTGCTTGCAAAACTGCAACTTACTCAAACCTGTCCAAACTACAAATTCAAGCCAAGCTGGCCAAAACAACAAAGAACCAACCAGAGTTTCAGAGGTTTATCAATCATCATTAACAAACCAAGAGGAAGAGTTTTAGAAGCAAAACAACATAGGGTTTCAGAAGTATATTCATCATCAACGAAATAAAATCAACAACAAGTTTCAGATCTAAGCTCATCATTAACAAGGAAGAGGTTTAGAGGTTTTCAGAAACTTCAACAAAAGTATCATCATCACCAATATTCAAGGTAGAGAAAAACAACAAGTTTCAGATTGTGTTTATCATCAACATCAAAACAAGGAGAAAGGAAGAGGTTCAGAGTTTCAGATCTAAGACCATCATCAACATAAAAAAGGAAGAGATTCAGAAGCAAACAGTTTTCAGAAATACCCATCATCAACAACAAAAAAAGCAAACAACAGTTTTCATCATCAAACATTCAAAGAACAACAAAGGGTCTCAGAATCAAGATTCATCATTAACCTTCAAAGAAGAAAGAAAGAGGGTTACCAAGCATCATCTCATCTTCATCCTCCACCCCCTAGCCACTAAGAGCGTCGCCGGTCCAACCCATTTCTCCTCTCCCTCCATTTTCCAGAAAGATCTCTCAAGGTAAGTTTTCTCACCCCCTATACTGCATCATGTTCATAACAACCATGGATTAGAAAACAAATCTGAACAAAATCAAGAAAATCAAACGAATGCAAACTGTAAAAAACCCTAAGAATCAAAACAAGATAAAACTGTACCGATCAAACAAATGTCTTGGACCGTCGTGGAGAGGAGAGGGCTAAGGTGGCGCTCTGGCAACCTAGGGCATAGAGAGAATCAGCGTGCTTGAGAAGGATGAAGAAACAAAGAAGAAGGTGAGGGAACGGCGCCGCTGTGGCCAAAACTTTTAAACCCTAATTCTGAAAACACAAACATTAACCCTAACAAAACATTGTACCAACACTTCAGTTGGGCCTTCGCCCCAAACAAAACCAAGCCCAAGCGCTTCTGCCTACACCCCCCCCCCCCCCCCTCATTTTCTTTCTATCTTGTTCTTCTTCCTTTGGGCCATCCAAAAACATTTCCATAAAGCCCATCTTCTTTTTATTTTATTTTATTCAAACCAAATACTTTTTCTTGTTTATTTGTTTTCTTTCTAAATAAATTATTTTCATTTCTTTTGTTAATAATAAAACTAAAATGTATTAAAATTTTGTTTGGATATAGTTTCTTTTTAAATAATTATTACCTTTAATAAAAATACAAGAGTAATCTTAAACATTAATTTAAATAAATTTTCTTTCTTTTAAAACTTTTTCTTTTCATAATTAATAAAACATAAAATAATAATCATACTTAAATCTTTATTAGGTTAAAAAATTTATTTGTTCATTTGTAAATAAATACATGCATCTCATAGTTCTTTGATTTTCCTAAATTTGTTATAATTTTACATTGAATTGCGACAGTTCGATTTGGTTGTAACACCTATTTGGACATTATTATTCATGTGAGACTCATCCCCATTTGTAAATAATTGTACCCCCATCCCCGAATACTATTTTGTAATAACTTAGACTTTAAATTCCCGCAATTTATTATTTTCAATATACTGTATAGTAATTAGGGTTTGTATGGCAAGATTGAAAATCAATCGCTAGATAACCTAATACAAGAATAAACACATGAAAATCAATACACAAATTCACACTTGAACCTCTAGGGTAACCTCGCTTGTTGCCTCGAAAAATGCAATCATGTCCCTCGAGTATGAGACACTCTAGCAAATGCCCCTTCGATAAACAAAGATAGTAGTCCCTCGATGACCCTTGATGTTGCCTTCGATAAAACGATCTCGTCCCTTACAAAATTGCTAGAGCGTCTCACAAGTTGCTTTCAATGATTGTATGCGATGACCCGCGCCTGTCCCGTTAACATCCTAACACAAGGTTATTCACCAAATACAATGGTGAAATAACACTGTCAAAAGGGTTGAAAACATAAGAAAGATCTTTGAGTAAAATAGGGTAGACAACTCTTAGTTACTTGATCAAAAGTTTACAAAACATCCTTGCCATTTTCAAACACACCTTACAACACAATTTCAAAAACGTTCAAAACATTGAAATATCTTTTCAAAAAGACACCCACCTTTGTATATATTTGAACAAGAACCATTACAAAGGTTGCCTAGACAAGGCTTCTTTTTCAAAGCATTTTTTCAAAACCACACACAAAGCACTATTTCAAACAATTGAAAAGCAAAGGCAAGTGATCTAAAAACAAGTAACTAAGAGCCCATGGAAAACCATGGATGAAAAGGGTGCTAGCACCTTCCTTTTTCATAATCTGCCCCCAGAACCCAAGAAAATATCTCAAAGGTCTTTCCTGTGCTTTTTGACCTTTCCTTTGGATAAAATAAAAAGTCGGTGGCGACTCTTGCTAAACCGAACAATTGCGAACACAAACGCGAAACCACAAGTCATTTGTCCCACCGTATCACAGAACAAGCGACTCTACTGGGGATATATTTTAAAAGTGGGGTTACCTTAGGGTTTAGATCACCTTTACATGCTTACTTTGATTGCTTTGATTGCTATACTTTTTGGTTCCTTGCTTGGGTTTGTTTTAAATTCTACACCCGGATTTGGGGACACCTTTTAGGTAAGTAGCAATAAACTGTGAGGGAATTGTGTGGGGTATACCGACATGGTTGAAGTAGTGGCTACGTTAGTGAGACATATTTGTGGGTACCGGTATCCTTTGAGTCAATCAAAGAGAATACGGGGTCGCTGAGTGATGTCATGAAGCACTAACGAACTCTTAGAACCTTACTTGACCATTTTGGCCTTATTAGGGGTAGTGAGATGATCGGCTTTGGTGCAGTCCGAAGTTGGTAGATACTCGATACTACACTCATTGAGGATTGTTTTCTTGGAATATTTTGGTCGCCAGTTAATTGGCAAAACCAAAACAATGAACACAGAAAATAATCCAGTGATATTGAGCTCCTTAGAACCCGGTTACTATTTCTAGGACAGGTTGAGCCAACTAACTTCAAGAGGGTACTTACCTACAAACCCTATGCAAGCCTAAACCTAAGGACTCGTATGATTTGTGTGAATATGATTACATGTATATACACTTGCTTACTTTTGCATACCTGTATATAACATCATAACATCATACCATAGCATTTTCAATAACCATTTCAAGGATATTGAGGGTCTTTGATGCAGGGTCACGTTGAACCAGACATCTACCAAAGGGCAAGAGGTTTCATTTTCCTCTAAACAAACGTCGTCAAAGTCAAGTGCAACAACTTGAATCGAGGGCTATGACCCACTTGACATGGTGAGCTTGATTCTCGTGGAAAGACATCCACCAATACAAAAGTTCTCCAATCAAAGATGTTGATCGAAGTTCAATCTCTAACATTTTCTTGTGTTTACCCCACGAGATTCTTGAAAAAACATGCATCCACATATCATGCATTGTATCATGACAGGTTTTCCCTTTCAGGTTTCCTTATTCTCCTACTGTTTATTTCAGTAGAGATGGCTCTAGAGAGGACTGTTGAAGATATCCAGGCTCATAACGCTCAACTTCAAGAAATGTTCTTGAACCTGTCCCAGGGGCAAGAAGAGGTGAAAGCTCTCCTCACAAGGGGCATGGTCCTAGGGAATCCAGGCGGCATCAGGAATGATCAGTTGGAAGGGCTACAAATTGAGTTGGCAACAATGAAAATCCAGATGATGGGACAACTGGTGGGCCAGATGGCTCTCATTCAAGACTTGGCTCAAAGACAAGGGGAGCTCAGGGTCCTCGTCAACAAACTGCTTCAAGATAACCAAGTGGGGCAAACAACTAGGGTTGAAGATCAAGTCATCATTCAACCTCCTTTGAGACAAGAAGACAAGGGAAGGCTCCTCAGCTTGCTTCAGGGTCACAAGCCCAACAACAACCTCGCCAGCGTCAATGGGGTAATCGGCGTAAGCAAAATACATCTGGAAGACATTTCACTGAGACTTACATACCATCATCTCTAATACTGAAACGCTTGTTGGAGGTCAATCTGATTGCTTTAAAGGATCCTCTTCGGAATCCCAATACCTCTGCTCCTGGCTATCACCCCGACGCATTTTGTGTATACCACTCCTATAGTCCTAGACATGACACCGACGACTGTTGGGCTTTGAATTCAAGACTTGATTGACAGAGGAATGCTGAAATTCATGCCGGATGGCGAGATGAAAATCTTCCGCTGAGGGTTCTCCACCTTAAATGACAATTTCGAACTAAGAGACTTTTGTTTCATTTGAATTTTCAAGTTGTAATTTCTTTTGTTATTTAAACAATTATCTGTTGATGTCAAACTCTGTTTCATTAATGCATTGCATATGTTTGTCTTGAATTCATCCATTCATTTTCACTATTCTTGAATTATGCTTCCTACTTTCTTTATGATATTTAACTCTTGATAAAAGTTACAAGTCTTTAGAGCGAGGATGACGAAAACAATGCCATAATCTCATACAGTATGCTTTTGAATAGACCTTGCTGACAATGTACATGCCTTTTCTTTCAAATCCTAAACACTGGAGTTATAAGGAAGATAATCCCTAGTCAAACCCTTCGAGCCAAAGAAGTAGAAGTTTTCTGTTTTAACACAATTTGAAACCTTTAATCGAACTCGGGGCAGGGTAGTCTCTTAGTTATTTCAAAATGCGCGTTGAAGTCATAAACTCTCAGTTCGTAATACAACGAATGACACCAAAAACATTCCTTTGGAACCAAAATACAGTGATGGTTCCTTATCTCATAGGCAGTCATTATCTCTAAAAAAAAGAAGAAAAAAACCCACTGAGCCAAAACCTACAAAGGAGGCTTAAGAAAGCTGGGGCATCCCGCTGACTGTAATCTCGAAAACAGGAACAGTCAGGCAAAAGTTAGGGATAATGAATCAAAAGAAAGAGGTCGTTATAAATCCCCAACAACATGAAAAATGTTGCAAAAACGACTGCCTTCCCACAAAATTCAACTTGTGTGGACCATCACCAAAACATCGTTCCAAACTCGAATTGAGTTCAACGCACAATTAACTGAGTTTAAAACATCATGAAGAGCGGGTGGGTACAAATATACTTTGGGCCTTTATCCTTTGTTTCTTAAACCGTGAACCAAGCCACGTTACAACCCTTCAAAAGTCCTAATTGAAGCATGGGTTAGTTCGAAAGCATATTGTTACAAAAGGTATCTTGACTCCTGTAAGGCTTTGCTCTAAATCTTGTGTTGAATTTGTCTTATAAAAAGTTTTCTGCTAAAAAGCGCATTTTTCAAAACTTCGAGACAAGCATAAACTTTGCATTATTTGAATATCGTTGTTTGCACATGGTTACTTGTTTGACAGCGAAGAAATTCACACAATGAATGTTCGGATGAACGAAAGCTCTCTCAGTGAATAAAATCACTTCAAGTAGGATGACACTCCCGTTGCAAAAATCTCCCATCAACAAAAGAGGACTTGATATGGTATTGTCCAGTAAACCTGGGGCAGTCGAGTCAAGATTTCAACGAATATTTCAAAGCCCAGTAAACCTGGGGCAGTCCAGTCAAGATTTCAAGAAATCTCTCAATTGCAGTTTAACCTGGGGCAAGCCTCCATCACCATCACTTGGGGAATTAAAACGTCAGTCTCATCAAAGGGTTACGTACAATCCAAGTTTCCTGGCAGTGCCACAAACATCTAATACTAGGGGCAATGACGAATCTCTCCAAAGTCCTTCTGAAAAGGAATTCAAGCATCCTCGAGAAGTTTATCACCTCTCTAGAGGACCAGCAGTCATGGGTTTATTTCCCCAACACTTGTCAAGGATTTATTCTCCAAAACAAAATTACATTTCAACAACATCCATAACATACACAGATTGATTGGCAGGTAAAGATTCCTTCATCGCCTGTTGAAGTTACGGTCGGTAAAGATTCCTTCATCACCTGTTGGAAGTTACGGTCGGTAAAGATTCCTTCATCACCTGTTGGAAGTTACGGTTGTCAAAGATTCCTTCATCACCTGTTGAAAGTTACAGTCGTCAGAGATTCCTCCATCATCCGGTTGAATCAGAGTTAACTCAAGACCTTCTCTGGTTCAGTCAGATCGACACTAAGATCTCCCAGATTCTTATGCTAGTGGAAGTTATTCTGGGTTTTGATATTTCAGATAAATCTCTCAGCGAGTTATTCCGATGAAGAATCCAACTCCTTTCTCCTTCACCAGTTTGGGATTTATTTTCCCCAACGAAAGGTCGTCTTGAAAAATATTACACCTCCGTACATCAGGCCGTCATATGACGCAATCTCATTTATTTTGAGAACATCATTGTTTGATATATGCCACTAACCTTTGGCTTTCAGAGAAGGTACAATCAAATTCAAGCGATAAAGTTTTTACTTTAGTTGAATTACGGACGAATTCCTAAATCTCAACAGAAACAACCCACCAACACAATAATGGAAAAATGAAGCTCCTAAAATTCTGTTTCTCTCAAGAATGAAGATTCTTATCCTTGAGACCTCAGAAGATTGGTATACTCCCAAGCTCCTGATACCGTTAACAGAATGAAGATTCTCATCCTTGAAACCTCAGAAGATTGGTATACTCCCAAGCTCCTGAATGAAGATTCTCATCCTTGAAACCTCAGAAGATTGGTATACTCCCAAGCTCCTGATACCCTTAACAGAATGAAGATTCTCATCCTTGAAACCTCAGAAGATTGGTATACCCCCAAGCTCCTGATACCCTTAACAGAATGAAGATTCTCATCCTTGGAACCTTAGAAGATTGGTATACTCCCAAACTCCTGATACCGTTAACAGAATGAATATTCTCATTCATGCTTCCCCAGTAGATTGGCATACACGCAACCTTCTGACCCAAACGCCTGAATGAAGATTCTCATTTCTCACTTCCCCAGTAGATTGGCATACACCCAACCTTCTAACCCAAACGCCTGAATGAAGATTCTCATTTTTGCTTCCCCAGTAGATTGGCATACTCCCAACCTCCTGATATTCCCGACAGAATGAAGATTCTCATTCTCAAAGTGGCATATAACCTGAATTCCTGATATTCCCGACAGAATGAAGATTCTCATTCTCAAAGTGGTATATAACCTGAATTCCTGATATTCCCGACAGAATGAAGATTCTCATTCTCAAAGTGGCGTACAACCTAAACCTAAACTTCTTCCAAACAGGAATAAGCTTTTTCCAGAATCCTGAGTTTTACTCTCCAACAGAAGAGCCACTCCGCAACAGTATGGCTATTCCCCACAGAGTTCTTACTCCCCAACAAAATGAAGACTCTCATCCTTGATTCTACGGAGCTTTCTTTACTCTCAGCATGAATTTGTCAGAATTTCAAATCCCCTGCAGATCCAAGATTCCCGTTCTTGGCTCCTCAACACCAATTCCCCAAGCAGAATGAAGACTCTCATTCTCAATTCCTCAGAGTTTCCAGATATTCACCAGCGAAGTTCCCCTCAAAACAGGAATCCCCAGTAGATTGGCATACAACCCAAACTCCTGACTTTCCTCAGCAATATAACTTCTCCCCACAGAGGTTGTCAAAAAGCTTGAGGACACACATACTCTTGAACAGTGGTCCCAGGACTTCTCATTTTCAACGATCAAAGGATTTTCAATCCCCAGCAGCAGTCAAGGATTTGTTTTCCCCGACAGCGGTCAAAGATTTTATTATCTCCAGTTATCCAGGATTTATCTTCCTCAGCAAGACGGCTAATCAGCTTACATGCGCATTCATTACATTCATATATCATAAGCATTGATATAACACATACATTGCATCATACAACATAACTTTGTGTTTCAGCTAATATTTTACCCGTTGCAGGATAAGTTTAGAAAGTTTCAAACTTCAAGGATTTCTGAAAACAGTTTACGGATGCCTCCCGACACGGATGCTAATCTATTGCTTATTCAGACCCCCAGCTCAGAGATGTTCCAAACACTGATACCTTTCTGATACTCATTCTTTCACCTACAACATACAGTTCAACAAACATTCTTAGATGGCATCTTTAAGCCCATCTCCGACAAGATTCTATCACATCTCCAAATGACATCTTTAAGCCCATTGTGATACGGTGGGAGAACTGACTTGGGTTTTACGTTTGTTTTCGCAAATGTTTCGGTTGAGCAAGAGTCGCCACCGACTTTTTATTTTATCCTAAGGAAAGGTTAAAAAGCACAGCAAAAACCTTTTGAGATGTTTTCATGGGTTCGGGGAGTAGATTATAGAAAGGGAAGGTATTAGCACCCTTTCTATCCATGGTTATCCATGGGCTCTTAGTTACTTGCTTAGATCAACTTGCCTTGATATTCAATTATTTGAAATGGTGCTTTGTGTGTGGGTTTGAAAATGTTTTTGAAAAGAGGCCAATGTGGTGGCAACCTTTGTAATGATTCGTGTTTGAATGTATACAAAGGTGTATGTCTTTTGAAAAGTTTTCAATGTTTTTGAAAGTTGTTTTGAAAGTGTGTTGTGAGGTGTGTTTTGAAAAATAGGCAAGTGTTGTTTTGCAAGATTGGTCAAGTAACCAAGAGCTATCTACCCTAAATTTCTCAAAGATCTTTCCTATGTTTTAACCCTTTTAACAATTTTGTTCCACCATTGTATTTGGTGGACAATCTTGTGTTAGGATGTTAACGGGACGGGCGCGGGTCATCTTTTAGACCATGATTGCAATGGTGCCAAGTGTCTTTGGCAACTTTTCCTTTAAGGGACTTGATCATTTTTAGGCAACTTTCGAAAGCGTCATCGAGGGACTATGATCATTTGAATTGTTTTGTTTTGCCAAAGACACCTAACATGCAACACGGCCCATTATTGAAGGCAACAAGTGGAGTAACCCTATGGGTGCAAGTGTGATTAGTGTCCATTTTCATGCTTGTTTGTCTTTGAATTAGGTCAAGCTACTTGTTATTTGATTTTTGCATACAAACCCTAAGTCTATCATGGCATTTTTAGAAAGCTTTAAAGTGCGGAAAATAAAATCCTAAATTATTACAACATAATTATGGGATGGGGGGTACAAATTTTCAAATGGGGATACTTAGCAAGAAATTTAAATCTAAGCTATTACATCCAAATTGAATATACAAGTTTTTTAATTGTACAATAATTAAATAAAATACAATAAATATGCAAGATGCAAAAAATGATTTTTATATGTATGTAAAAGTATTTTTCATGTGTCAAATAAACAAAAATAAAAAAGGTTAATTTTGGATTTTTTCGTGGTTAGGGCAAAACCCTAATTTGCTAAATAAAAAGTATTTTATTATACAAGATTTATTAACTATATACAAAAAATAAATAAAAAGGAAGTATATTGTAAAAAAGTGATTTTTGAGGTTAAATATTCATAAAATAAAAAATGTATTATTTTTATCTTTGTCCTAAATATTTAATAAAAGATAGATAAGTATTTATATTATTTACTAAATATATTAAATATGTACAAAAAATAAAAAATATTTATTATTTACAAAAAAAGTATATTTTTTTAGAAAATGTTTTCAAAATATAAAATAAAATAAAAATCAGAAAATAAAAATGTATTTGTATTATTTTTTAGGGTTTAAATAAAAAGGTATATATATATTTATTTATATGCATATATCAAATAAAACAAATAAATGCCTAATAAATACAAAAAAAGGTAAAAAATTATTTTTTATGTTTTTTTATATTTTAACAAAAAATAACAAATCAGAATCAAAAAGAAAAAGTCAAAAATGACAAATATATCATGCAATGGGCCAGGGGGGTGCAAATTGAAAAAAGGGGTGCAAAAAATAGGACTGACTCAGGCCCAGCCCAAGCCAGTCATCTTCAACCTCCGGACTTGTTTGAACAACAAAAACGTGCACTTCCTAACTCCTGATTCCTGGACTTTCAAGCAAAACTCATAACACCAAAAATGTAGAGCATCAAGAGACGAATCCAGACATATAAAGAACTTGACTTAACTCTAAGAAACGAGGGATAATTTCTTCATCCCCAATTTCTGACCTAAGTTTTTTCTAATGTTCAGGTTCCAAATTCTCTCAGTACAAACAACATAAATGCAAAGTAATTATATGGGTAGCTTCAGGGCCATGAGTAGAGCATGTTTCATTCATAAACCTAAGCCTAACTCTTCCTAGATTGAGAGATAGAAGTCCATGTTTTTAACTGTTTCAGCTTGAGACGTGCACAACAATGGAGGTACTTTCAATGCAATGTGAGGACTTGTACAACTTGCTTGAAGTTCAGGGGTGATTCTCCAACCTTTAGCTTGCTTTGAAACTGACTGAATCGAGCTATGTAACTCAACCTGCACAACTAAAAAAATGAAAATGGTGAACTTGGTTAGAGGTGTTACAGTCTGTATCTAGGGCTTGGGATAGCTTCAATGGATGGTAGGGAGTGTGTTTGAATAAGCTTTGGCCAAAACGCACGAGCAAACTGAGTTGTACAACTCAATCTGCAGGGATGCCCTATTTTGTTCAGCAAAATGGTGTTTTGATGTTTGGGTAGGTATTGAAGGTGGTTGGCTCGTGTTTCAGGTCAGTTGGATCAAGTGGAAAGTGTTTACAAGGTTTGCTTGAGTTAGTTCTTGCAGCAATGAGAGATGGGATCAGTTTTGCAAAGTTTCTTTTTTTCTTAAGTCAAAAATGCCAAGTTGGGTTATAGGCCAAGGCAGGTCCCTCAAGCATGCTGCATAATCTCTCCTTTATCAGTGGGATTAGTCCATAATCTTGTGCCTAGAAGATATGCTTTGTACTTCTTAGATTTGTGTTTGACATAAAGTTGCTCTTTACAAGAACAGATAAGTTACTTTTTCCAAATATGGCTTGATTTTGTGTGTATTGCCCAAATGCATGAAATAACATCTTGGCACAAAGGATATGAATTTAATTATTGAGTGTAAGAAGGATTAGAGGCCTGTAATCTAGCTTGTGCAAGCTGAGTTTGAAAATGCACAAGTTATGAACATGCATTTGGCCATGAATCAAAGTGACTTTTGCCCATATTGACAAATTGGATTCTCCCTAACCACAAGGGTGTTTGAGAAGTTCTTGGACAATTTGGAAATCTTGGAATGTGTACTACAATCCATCTTTGTAATGCAAGTTGAAATTCCAAGTGGAAGTATGTGAAAAGTGGCCATGAAGTCAGGCAAAAATCCTGCCTAGAATAGGTCAAAAATTTTCTAAGTTAAGAATGTTTTGCACCCCTATTCCAAAAATTGTAACTTGAGCAATGGACTACAACTTTCATGTTTTGAGTTTTGTTTGAATCCAAATGTATCTTGATGAAAAGATGGGACCAAGTTAGGAAAAAATTAGGAATTTTCATAACTTAGAAAATTTCTAAGTTATGAAAATTCTTCATTTTAAACCCTAATTTGTAATTTTTGATTTCTTGATGAACAAGTTTCATAATTTGTCATGTCTTGATGAAAAATGAATCTTGACACTTGATTTTGACCAAAAAGTCAAAGTTTGACTTTTCAGTATACAGTCAAATTTGATCAGTTGATTGGGAAATTCATCTGTCAATCTTGTGCATTTGGGATCTTTTGAATTTGTTGAACATGTCAAGACAATGTCATTGAGTCCTTGAGTCCATATGTGAGCTTGGTTTGCCATTGGCTAGGTCAAACAGTCAAAAATTGCCTTTGTGCAGTCAAAACCCTAAAAAATGACCATTTTGCCCTTTTGGTGATCTGATCAAATTTCTTGTGGAATTGTGATCCAAACTTGACCAAATGGTTCATATGAGTTCATAATGTTGATGAGGGTCAATTCTCATGAGGTTTGACTGTCAATTGACCACAGTTGACTTTTTCCCCAATACAGTTGATTTCTAGGTCAACTGTCCAATTGACTGGGCAAAGATTGGAATCAAGGCTTGAAACTTGGTATGGATAAACTTGTGAGTCCAACATGAAGCATGAAAGTCATCTTTGGGCCTTTTAGGTCAAAACATATTTGTGCAAACTCAAACCCTAATTTGGGTCAACAGTGCAAGGAGGGGCCTTGAGCAGAGCAAACCCTAACTTGATCTTGAGCTCCAAGGGTCTTGTGGTGAGAAAATATTGATGAAATAAGAGGGAAAATTTTGGGGTACAACAGTTGCCCCTGTTCAATCTTCTTAGACCTGAGGATATAGATTGGCTTGCGTGCCTTTCGTGATCCAAAGGTGGAAGATGATTGAACATTAAAGTGCCCAGAAATTTGCACTCGCATAGTGGAGTATCAGCAATGTGATGTCGGGAATGGGCTTATAGATGCCATTTGGAGAGATGATGGATAGGAGGATGGGCTTATAGATGCCATCTGGAGACGTGACAGAACCTTGTCGGGAATGGGCTTATAGATGCCATTTGGAAGTGTTGATCGCGTAAGAGATTCCTTAGCGAGAACTTGCATACTTTGAGAAAGGAAGATAGTTTCCTGGCCTGCTACAGGTGTTGATCTTCAAACTCTTCATGCAGATATGCCCTGGCTAGGTACAGGTATTGAATCTACAATTAGTTGCTCACGGATGTGCCCTGGCTAGATACAGGAATTGAATCCGGAACTTCAAAAGGTTGCTTACAGACGTATGAAATGTCATGATGTATGAAATGCATGATGTCATGATGTTTTTCAAGAATAAATGAGATTGTGTGATATGATGCGTATATGCATGCGTCATGGTGTATGATAATGTGATGAATGTATATGAATGTGTTTTTGACTAGGAAAATAAATCCTTGACAACTGCCGGGAGTTTGTGGTATCCTGGGCTGATGTTTTGAAGAGTATAATTCTTCATTTCCGCTGGGGATGATGGTTGCAAGAATAAACCGGTAGGAGAAGACGACTCTGTTGGGGAATAAACTTGTTGGAGAGATTACTCTGCGGGGAATTACTCTGTGGGAAGAGATACTTCGCTGAGGTTTTGATGAGAGCTCCGCTGGGGATTCCACTGATAAGTTATGTTGGGGAACTTGATGAACTCCGCTGTGGATAGGAAAAACTTCGCTGAGGACGATCTTTCCGTGGTAATTAGCTGAGGATAACCCAGTTATACCCTGGTGGGGAATAACCTTTGAATAAAGCCGGGGAGACGCGTGTACTCTGCAGGGGGTAAGCTTCCAGAATCTACTAGGGGTAAGCTCCAGAATCTACTGGGGAGGATGATTCAACTTTCCTGGGGAAATTTTTCAGACTGTACTGGGGAATGGGTTCCACTGGAGTTTCTGGTATTTCGCCGGGGAACAATCTTATATTAAGACTGTCGGGGATGCTTGTTGAGGAATGTCTATACTCCACTGGGGAATGTTGAGATCTTCTGGGGATACCCAACTTCCTTAAGGCTGACAGTAGACTAACTCTGCTTGGGGAGAGTATCGCTGACTTGCTAGGGGAATATTGTGCCTTTTTAGGGCTGATGGGGGACCAACTCTGCCTGGGGAGAGTATTGCTGAATTCTGGTCCTTACTCTGTGGGGAGTTGAGGTAACTTGGTTACGTTCTTCAGCCGAACCTACCTTGGTACCTTGGTGGACAGAGCAACTAGATCGCTTAGACAATTCTAAATTGCCCCTGTTTCTGATGGCATCTGTAATTAGTCCTTTGTTTCGCATGCAAATATTCATAATTAGCAATTAATGTCAAATGCATATATCAAAAATGAACATTGGACGTTCTTTGCAAGACAAAACAGAAAAAGGAAAAAACGATGGGTAATTTGTCTGAAAAATTGAACTTGTATTAATTTTGAAGTTTGCCTGTAAATAGGCGTTTTGTACAAGAGGCTGACGTCCTAGTAAGAGAACGCCGCCGAGCAAAATAGAGTTTATACAATTTTGTGAAAAGGAAACAAAACAGCTACGTGAAAAATAATCCCACTGGGCTCCAACTCTGCTATCGCCTTTATGTCTTCAAGCGTCTCATCACGCTGCTGCTTAGTTGAAGATGAAGCTGATTGATTGGAGTCATCTGAGCCCGATAATTGATGCCGAATTCTGGATGCAAGGTGATCCAATGAGACATAGTATTACGCTTTATCCCTAACTTTTGCTTGGACCGTCCTTTTGGGTTTTCAGTCCACCGGGATACCCATTTTTGCCCAAGCCGCCTTTTCAGGTTTTCGACTTGCCGGGTGTACAGATTTTTTCATTTTCATCCCTTATTTTTTCCCAAACCCTTTTGGTCCACCGAGAAGCCCTTACTTTTGCCTAGGTGTGTCAACCTAGCGGGTCTTTAATTCATGCGTAGTATCTTTTTACTATGTCTGCATTGGCGGGGTGAGGAAGGTTGTCACCATCCATGGTGCTTAGAATCATAGCTCCTCCTGAGAAGATATGTTCAACCACAAATGGCCCTTCGTACGTAGGGGTCCATTTTCCCCTGGGATCACTTTGAGGAAGAATGATGCGCTTGATTACCAGGTCTCTGACTTGATACTCTTGTCGTCTGACCTTCTTGTTAAATGCCCTGATCATCCGTTTTTGGTACGTCTGACCATGACAAATAGCAGTGAGTCTCTTTTCGTCAATTAGGTTTAATTGATCAAGCCGAGTCTGGATCCAGTCATCTTCGCTCAAATCTGCATCTTTCATTATCCGGAGAGAGGGTATCTGGACTTCAATAGGCAAGACTGCCTCCATGCCGTAGACCAAGGAAAAAGGAGTTGCCCCTGTTGATGTTCGTGCTGAGGTACGGTACCCGTGAAGAGCAAACGGTAACATCTCGTGCCAATCTTTGTAGGTCACTGTCATCTTCTGCACAATCTTCTTAATATTCTTATTAGCTGCTTCTACAGCCCCATTCATCTTCGGCCGATAAGGAGAAGAATTGTGGTGCTGTATCTTGAATTGCTCGCAGAGCTCAGTGATCATCTTGTTGTTAAGATTGGTACCATTATCCGTAATGATCCTCTCAGGTACACCGTATCGACAGATCAGGTTGTGCCGAATGAAACGTGCCACGACGTTCTTGGTTACCGTAGCGTAAGAAGCTGTTTCAACCCATTTTATAAAGTAATCAATCGCTACCAAGATGAAGCGATGCCTGTTGTATGCCGTAGGTCTGATTTCGCCGATCATATCAATGCCCCACATTGCAAAAGGCCAAGGTGTTGTCAAGACGTTCAGAGGAACCAGAGGAATGTGCACCTTATCAGCATAGATCTGGCATTTATGACAAGTTCGAGAATGCTGATAACAGTCGGCTTCCATTGTGGACTAGAAATATCCTGCCCGAAGGATTTTCTTTGCCATGGTATGTCCACTGGAATGTGTTCCGAAGGTACCTTCATGTAGCTCTGCCATGATCCTTTCTGCTTCAGTCTTATCCACACAACGCAGTAAGGTTGAATCATGGTTTCGCTTGTAGAGAATGTCGTTGCTGAGGAAGAACTTTGCCACAAACCTTCTCAGGAACTTCTTGTCATTAACAGATGCGCCTTCGGGGTATTCTTTAGCTTCAAGGTACCTCTTCACTTCATGATACCAGGGTTTTTCTGTTACCTCCTCGGTCTCGAGATCGCAGCAATGTGCAGGTTCGTCCAACTTCCAGATAATGATCCGGGGCGCCTCGTTGTCCCATTTGACTTTGAACATAGAGGACATCGTAGCCAACGCGTCCGCTAACTGATTCTCCTCTCTTGGGAAGTGTTCAAAAGTTATCTCCTCGAAGTGGGGAATCAACGTCAACACATATTCTTTGTAAGGAATAAGATTTAGGTGTTTTGTATCCCACTCGCCTTTGACCTGATTGATCACGAGAGCGGAATCTCCGAAGACACTCAGAAACTTGATGCTTAGGTCAATTGCAGCTTGAAGACCCATGATACATGCCTCATACTCTGCCATGTTGTTGGTGCAGTTGAAAGATAGTCGGGCAGTGAGTGGGGTATGAGTGCCTTTAGGGGATATAATCACAGCGCCGATACCATTACCCAAAGCGTTCGAGGCTCCGTCAAAGTGCATAGACCATCGGGATCCTTCCTCAGGTCCTTCATCCGGTCCAGGTACTTCACAATCAGTCACTACCATGATATCCTCGTATGGAAATTCAAAGTTCATCGACTGGTAATCGTCCACTGCCTGGTGTGCCAAATGGTCTGCCAATACACTTCCCTTGATTGCTTTTTGAGTCGTGTACTGGATGTCATATTCCGTCAAGATCATCTGCCACCTTGCTATTCTTCCGGACAAGGCAGGCTTTTCGAATATGTACTTGATTGGATCCATTTTTGAAATCAACAGAGTGGTGTGAGTCAACATATACTATCTCAGCCGGTGAGCAGCCCATACCAAAGCGCAGCAAGTTTTCTCGAGCAATGAGTATCGGGTCTCACAGTCGGTAAACTTTTTTCTAAGGTAATAAATGGCGTGTTCTTTTCGGCCAGACTCGTCATGCTGCCCCAACACACACCCCATTGAGTTGTCAAGTACAGTCAAGTATAAGATTAGAGGTCTCCCTTCAACCGGTGGCATAAGAATGGGTGGTTCTTGGAGATACTCTTTGATTCTTTCGAAAGCGGCCTGACATTCATCGTTCCAACGTACTACTTGATCTTTCTTCAACAGCTTGAAGATTGGTTCACAGGTAGCAGTTAGATGCGAGATGAATCGGGCAATGTAGTTCAATCGTCCTAGAAAGCCTCTGACTTCTTTCTCTGTCTTGGGAGTTGGCATCTCTTGTATGGCTTTCACTTTGGCAGGGTCCACTTGAATGCCTTTGTCGCTTACGACGAAGCCTGGCAATTTTCCAGATCTCACCCCAAAGGTGCACTTGTTTGGGTTCAACCTCAGCTTGTACAACTTCAGACGGTCAAACAGCTTCTATAGATGGTCAAGGTGTTCCTCCTCAGTTTGTGACCTTGCAATCATATCATCGACATATACCTCTATCTCGTAATGGGTCATGTCATGAAATAAAGCAACCATGGCACGTTGTTAGGTTGCCCCAGCATTTTTCAACCCAAAAGGCAAGACCTTGTAGCAAAAGGTGCCCCACTGAGTAACAAAAGTGGTCTTCTCCATGTCTTCAGGAGCCATCTTGATATGATTATAACCGGAGAAGCCGTCCATGAAGGAGAATACTTTATGCTGAGCAGTGTTGTCAACCAGAACGTCGATATGAGGCAGAGGGAAATCATCCTTAGGGTTGGCTCTGTTCAAATCCCTGTAATCAACACACATTCGGACCTTACCATCCTTCTTCGGCACTGGAACCACGTTGGCGACCCACTGAGGGTAAGAAGTCACTGCTAGAAACCCGGCATCAAATTGTTTCATAACCTCCGCTTTGATTTTCTCGGACATTTCTGGACGCATACGGCGGACCTTCTGTTTTACCGGAGGGCATTCTTCTTTGGTAGGCAAGTGATGAACCACAATATCGGTATCCAACCCAGGCATGTCTTCGTAAGACCAGGCAAAGATTTCCACATAGTCATGCAGCATCTGAATCAATCGTTGTTTCACACTGAGCTCTAGATTGGCACCAATCTTGACTTCCTTTCTGTCTGTCTCAGTACCCAGATTTACCGTTTCCACTGGCTCTTCATGTGGCTGAATGGCCCTCTCTTCCTGGAGTAGTAGTCTTGCAAGTTCACCAGGCACTTTGCAATCATCTTCACCTTCGTCTTCGGCTAAGTTGATCGGATTTTCGAAGTCATAACTGGCAGTAGCAGAGTCGTTACCAGTGAGATCCAGAGTGGATTGGAACCTGTATAAGTGAGTGTGTGTAAATATAGCTGTTTTGCAATATATAATAAAGAAAGAAAAGGAGCGCAAGATTTTGAAATGCAACAAACGTCCAATGTTTTTATTGATGATATATGAAAATGACACACAAAAGCCGTCACAAATGAAGCCACGGTGCCCCGGGTAAGACATCGAGCCATAAAAGTTTCAAAATATTGTCTGTTACAAATTTAAAACAAAAGAGTTCATTACTGAGTGACAAAAGTAATAGGTGTGAAGTCTTTGGCAGTCCAGTTGCTTGATCCACCGTCGGTTGTTGGGTAGATCCAGCTGTCGAATTCAGATTCCTCAACGTCGTCTTCAATAGCATTCACTCCCGGGTTGGTGATGAACACAGGAGGTCTTCCAATCCTTGCCTTACGAACAGCCCTCTAAGCCTCTGCAATGAAACCCAAACCAAACTTG
Source organism: Vicia faba (assembly GCA_948472305.1). Taxonomy (NCBI): domain Eukaryota; kingdom Viridiplantae; phylum Streptophyta; class Magnoliopsida; order Fabales; family Fabaceae; genus Vicia; species Vicia faba. The sequence goes on from OX451739.1 coordinate 1,305,563,182, forward strand.
TCGGTCTTTGGAGTGAAATCAGGAAGTCGGCTCCAGTTTGCGCACTCACCCTTCTCAATAACAGCCCGAGCATCCTTTAAGGAATCCATCTTCAAAGGAGGGTCTTCAATCACAGTTTCAGCTGACGCCAGTGTCTGAGGCACCTCTTCAAAGTGTTGAAAGGGAGTTTCAATGAATTCCCCATCCATGTACCGGAACGAGTTGAGGTGGCTGACCATATATTCTTCTTCCCCCTGAACTGTAACAATCTTCCCTCTGACCGGGTACTTCAGCTTTTGATGTAGTGTGGAGGTCACTGCTCCAGCCTTGTAGATCCATGGACGACCCAGCAAACAAGAATAGGATGGTCGGATATCCATCACATAGAACGTTGAATCAAAGACCTGAGAACCAACCCTGATTGGAATGTCAACTTCCCCATGTACCATCCTTTTCGAACCGTCAAAGGCTCGGACAACAATGTTACTAGGCTTGAGCTCTAAACCCTCACAATCCAACCTGTCTAGGGCCTTCTTAAGTAATACGTTCAACGAAGAACCGGTGTCTACCAATACATGGGCAAGAGTAGTGCCCCTGCATTCAATGGAGACATGTAGGGCGTCGTTATGGTTCTTTCCTTTGGCAGTCAGATCGGCGTCAGAGAAGCCCAACCCATTATCAGTAGTCAAGTTAGCCACATAATCAGTAAATTGATCAGCAGATGTTTCTTGTGGCACATGGGCCATCTTCCGGAAGGAGATCAGGGCCTTGGCATGGGCCTCTGAACACAAGAACAGTGATAGCATAGAAATTTTAGAGGGGGTGTGCCCCAGCTGCTCAACTACATTGAAATCGCTCTTCTTAATGATCTTGAGAATCTCTTCCATCTCTTGCTGGGAAGCTTCAACATTGGTTGTCTTTGGTGCCTCCGTCAGGGCAGGCAAATCAGTAGCAATCCCTTTGCCCCGAGCGTCAGATGACTCGGCAGCAGGGGTAGAAACTGGAACTTGATCAGGAAGGGAAGCAGGCACACTTGCAGGTGTGAGACAAAAGGTTTCTGAATAGCTGGAGGCGCAATATCTGGTGAAAACAGCCTACCACTGCGAGTAACTTTGGTAGGCCCGGTGATGTTACTGACGCCGGTACTAGTATCAAACTCTTGCTTTACTCCAAGAACATAAACATCTGCCCCATAGTGCCATGGGACAGCTTTGTCGGATGTATAGGGGAGGGGCCCCGGAACAGTGATGATGATAGGAGAAATATTTTGAGTGGACATGATTTTGACAGGATTCTTTGAGAGAGCCTTAGGAGGTTTGTTGAAAATAGTAACAATAGACACTTCTTCAGTAGGGACAGCAGGAACAGCAATCTTCTCGAACAAGATCTCTTTGTTATCCATCAGGCTTTGGATACCTGATTTCAGCAAAGGACAACCAACAGGTGAAACAACACATAGAAGGCAACCTTTACCACATCCCGGAAATAAACCGGCTAGCAACAGGTTCCTTTTAACAGTCAATAACGGAGTAACAATCTCTTCCACGGAGGCTACATACCGATCTTCTTCCACAGCATTCACTCCATGCTGGGGCATGGGAGCAGTCACAACATTGGGCCTTTCGGGCGCCTCAAACTGTATTTCTTTAGCATCAATAAGGTCTTGAACCTTATTCCTCAGAGCACAGCAATCGTCCGTAGTATGCCCCGGGCTATCAGAGTGATAAGCACAACGGGTGTTGGGGTTGTACTTTGGAGAAGTTGTGTTCACTACTTTCGGAGCTTCTTTGACAGTTACCAGATTGGTTGACAGTAGTTGCGGCAAAATCTGAGACAGGGTCATACTGAGCCGAGTGTACTGCCTTTTGGGTCTCTCACCCCTTGGTTGGTTATACTGCTGAGGAGCAGCAGCAGGCTTTGAAATTACCAATGCATTGACAGCTTGGTGGCGTTCCGGCTTAATTTGTCTTCTGGGACCATAAACAACACTGGCTTCCTTCTTGAAGGGCTTCTTTTCAGTACTCGCGGAGGCACCTTTCTGTATCTTCCCCGACTTGATACCAGCTTCAATTCTTTCCCCAGTTAAGATCAGGTCTGTCAACCCAGCAGAAGAATTACCAATCAGATGATTGAAGAAAGGACCAGACAGGGTCCCTAGGAACATGTCAACAAGTTCACGGTCAGTCAGCGGAGGCTGCACCCTGCCAGCCAGGTCTCTCCACTTTTGCGCATACTCCTTGAATCCTTCGCCCGTCCCCGGTGACATACCCTGGAGTTGGGTACGCGTGGGAGCGAGGTCAGAATTGTACTGATACTGTTTATAAAATGCGGTAGCCAAGTCTTCCCAGTTTCGAATACTGGCTCCATCCAGCTGATAGAACCATTCGAGTTGAGCCCCTGAAAGGCTATCCTGAAAGAAGTGGATCCATAGGTTCTTGTCTACAGTGTAAGGTTGGATCTTCCTTACATATGATCTGAGATGCATCTTCGGGCAGGACAACCCGTCATATCTTGCAAAAACTGGCACTTTAAACTTCGGGGGGATCACAATTCCAGCAACTAATCCCAAATCTTCGAAATCTAAGCCGGGAACTCTCTGCAGCTCCATAGCTGCCAACCTGTCTTCCAAGCCCTTTTACTTATCATCGGCGGGCGGGAATTGTTGCTCAGAGTAGTCTTCGTCTTCTTCAGCCTCCTCTTCTTTAACTTCGGATTCGGAAGGTACCGCAGCCCCTTTTCCTTTACTGGTTCCTTCTTCAGACGTAGGGGGAAATTCAAGAAATCTTCTGGCTTCACCCTCAAACCTTCTTCCTAGGGTAGCCACCCCGACTCTTTTCTTCTTCTTTTTCACTTGCTCTTTGTTCCCCAGCAGGGCTTTTAGATCCTCCTGACCCTTTGCCAAGGTCATCAGGAGATGTTGAAACTGTGAGTTTTGAGACTGCAAGTCCTTGACCGTCTGTTCGAGATCCATCTTACTGAAATAAACAGTAGAAAGATAAGGAAACCTGGTGTAGAGACCTGCTTATGTGCATGATGAATGATATGTTTGTTTATGCAATGCATTCAAGGATTTAGAAAATTCAAAATTGTTGCAAACAAAAAGAACACACGTCATATTAATAAGAAGAAATTTTGTCAGTACATAAATGCCCCATGGGCCAAATATTACAAAAAAACTTCTCAAGGTAAAAAGACGTTGCGCATCCTCTTTGGTGCGATGTAGGTGTTGAGGGTCTCTTCCTCATGGAGTCGGCGGGTAAGCTCCAAAACCTTCTTCTCACTGGCGTAGAAGTTGGCTTCAAAAGTGTTCCGTTCCTCCTTGAGTTGGATCCAACTCTTTTGCATCTCCTCCCATGATGTTGGTATGTCAGGATATAGGATGGTGTAGGGAACCTCTCCTTCCTTAACGGGTTCTTTAATCACAGGGAGAACATGAGGGTAGGGCATCATCAGACTCTGGGCTCGGGTTCGTACCCACTTGAGATAAGGCTCAAGAGGGATGGAGTTCTTGTGCCCCAGTGTCTTGCTGTCTACCTTGTTAGGCATCCTCCAAGCTCTGATGAATCTTTGGCGAAGTCCTTGCGCATCATTGTCGAAGTCAAAAACTAGGTCAAGAATCAACATGTCGTGAGGGCCATCCCTCCGTGCATATCCAAATTGTCTCAAAGCTAGACAAGGGTTGTAGGTAATGCCTCCTCTAATGCCAAGTAATGGAACATTAGGGAACTCTCCACAACGATCGACGATGATGACATTTTCTCTGGACTGAGAACACCAATGTACATCAGAGTGAGTGAGGGTCATCAACCGTTGTGACCACCTTAAGCCTTGGTCATTCTTCAAGACAGATTATGGAAGGTGCGAAATAAACCACCTTGCAAGGAGAGGAGTACAGCACATGAGAACACCCCTCTTTCTCATTGTTCGTGTGTAAAATGAGTGAAGGATGTCCTCAAGCAATGTTGGTATTGGATTCTGGGATAAGAAGATCTTGACGGCGTTGACATCTACAAGCTGGTCAGGATTTGGGAACAGGACCAACCCATAAATGAGGAGTGCCACAATTTCTTCAAAGGCTTGTAGGTCCAATGAATTCCAACACTCTTGTGCCTTCTCGAACAAGAATTTTGCCAAGAAACCTTTGACGCCGCTTCTAGTTTCCCAGTGCCCCTTGATGTCAGATGGTTGCAAATGTAGTGCTTGAGCAACATCTTCAGGCTTTGGTTCTTTTTCCGTACCGTTGTAGGGTAGTTGATTAAGAATAGGAATTCTCAAGAGTTGAGAAAATTCCTCCAAAGTGGGCACCAATTGGTAGTCGGGGAAAGTGAAACAGTGGTGAAGGGGGTCAAAGAACTGGAACAACACCTTTACCATGTCCTCTTCAATGTTGGTGTTGACTAGGCGGAGCAGTCTACCATGTCTTTCACTGAAGGGAGAACTTTCCGGAATTCTGGATGTGAGCTCCTTGAGTTGAGGAGGGATTCTCACAAGGTTGACTTGGATAGTTTTCCTGCGAAGAATTTCCATGACCTACAAAACAAGAACAAAGATGAAGATCTAAACCCTTGAAATGGTTAGTGTATGCTTATGATGCTTTATGATGTTCATGATGTATGCACAAACATATGTACAAGCAATTCACACAAAACCCTAGTTTCAGGCTTGCATGGAGTTTCATAGGTAAGTACCCTCTTGAGTGTAGTTGGCTTAAAAACCTGTCCTATAAATAGTAACCGGGTTCTAAGGAGCTCAATATCATTGGATTGTTTTCCATGTTCATCGTTTTGGTTTATCCACTTAACTAGCGACCAAAATATTCCAAGAAAACAACCCTCAATGAGTGTAGTATCGAGTATCTACCAACTTCGGACTGCACCAAAGCCGGTCATCTCACTACCCCTAATGAAAGGCCAAGATGGTCAAGTAAGGTTCTAGGTCATTAGTGCTTAGTGACATCACTCAGCGGCCCCGTACTCTCCTTGATTGAACTCAAGGGTTATCGGTACTCACAAATATGTCGCACTAATATAGATATTGCTTCAACCGTATCGGTATACCCCGCACAGTTTCCACAATGTATTGCTATCTATGAATGTTTCCCCAAATCCGGGTGTAGGATTTCAAGCCCAAACAAGAGAACCAAGATATAAAGCAATCAAAGCAACTGTTGTACCCAAAAAATTTCCCTCCCATATCCTTCAAGATTTTCCAAGATCAAGGTTCAAAATCTCTCAAGGGTTGCACAGTCCAATTGCCTCCTAACACAGTCAAAATTAGGGTTTTGGTTCTGGCAAAGAATTTGAGGTTTCCAAGGGTCCAATCAAGTCCCACGTGCCTACATACATTGTTAAGCATCCATATGCCAAGTTTCAAGACTCACAGCACCAGATTGCACAGTCAAAAACCCTAATTGCTTCACAGTCAACTGTAGGGGCAAAATGGTCATTTGACAGTCAAAAGTCAAAATTTTGGTCAACATCTTATTTTGAAGCCACAAACATCATTTGATCAATTCTTGATCATGATTCTCAAGGCATGGCTCAAAAAGTCTCAAGATGCAAAAGTTTCTATTTTTGGACAGTTGAAAAAGTCAACTGCAAATTGACCAGGGCATAACTTCCACATGGTTTATCAGAAAAATTCCATCCAAAGCTCATTTTGAAGAGAATTAAATTTCCTACAACTCATCTTCACACTTCAAGTCCAAGAAATGCTCTCACAAAAAGTTATCAATTTCAACATTATAGGTCATTTTCAAAAGTCAACAAAAAGGCACTTTAAGTCAAAGACCATAACTTAAGATTGGTAAATCAAAATGACATGGGACAAAAGGCATTGGTTAGAGGACTTCAAGACCTTTCCAAAATGTCCAAGAACATGATCAAAGCTTAAAAATTGAGCAAGATATGCCTTGTGGAAGTTGGGAAATTTTTGGGAAATTTGAAAAGTCAACTTTGCACAAAAGGGCTCAAAAATGCTAATGGGCCTCAATTTCTTCCATGAAACATTACCCAAAAGCTATGCACGACCCATTAAGCTAAAAGGGAGTTATTTTCTTATTTTTAATTAATTAATTGAGTTTTTAATCCTATTAATTCATTTAATTAAAATTAATTATGAGAAAAATACTAAACAAAGGTTTTGAATCTTTTTGTGCAGCATATTCTTCTATTATGAGCTCAAGATTTCGTGTGCCTTCTCAAGAGACAAGATCTTCCACAATTAGCAAGTTTTCATGGCAAAGAGATTTGAAAAAAATATATGAAAAATCAAATATTCAAAATCATAAATGGATGGATTTTGGGCTGGCTTTTTGACCTAATTCTATCCACACATATATGCAAGACTGAAACCTAATGCCCTGGAGACAGAAGCTGCGCCCAAGACAAAGAACCAAAGTGCATTTTTTTCACAAAAAACTTGAAACTGTTTTCAGACCTAGAGTGCAATTCAAGGCTTGAAGAGTATTCCAAAAGCTTGCCAAGGCATCCAGGAAACGATTCCAATCAAAACCAACCCTTCATACTCAAGGAATTGGTAGAACGACATCACCCTGTTCATAAAATTTTGCATATTCGTGTTTGCATTTTCATGCCTTATTAATGTCTTTTAATGGTTGATTTATACTAACATGAATGTCCTGAAGCTATTGGTGTCCTTGAATTGAACTAATAAGGCTTGTATCGTGATCCACCATTGATGCACTTTAGGGTTTCAGAAGCTTTGAAAGAGGGGTTTCTTCATCTGGAAAAATTAGTCTTTTAAACTGGTACCAATAGATTCGTGACATCCAAACGAATTGATCTCACACCTCGCGCTTAATTTATGATAATCATGGGCGTATTCGCTATTATTGGCAGGTTCTATTTAGTGGGGGTTTAAAATCCCCGCTATCTATTTTTTATTTTCAGGCAAACGAAGAAGAAGGAAGGAGACGCTGAGTTGTTGGACTGTGGTTGGTCAGTTTGAATGATTGGCGCGTTTTTTTCAATTGTCCAGCGTAATACTCATTGTTCACATATAATAATCACGTTCTATTATAATATCAAAGTAACGCGTTGGTTCAGTTGGTTGGTGTGCTGGCTTGCAGGTATTGGGACCTGGGTTCGATTCCCAGGTCCCCTATTATATTTCATAATTTTGTCCATAACGTGTTTCTGTGCAGCGCCTCTTCCAAGGTCCATCATGCAACCCTATATCCAAGCCTGCCAAGTGTCCCAGGGCCTCAATCTGATGGCCATCACATGAATTCCACCATGCACATTAGTCAACCACTATGCACGCCAACGCTGGAAAGTCAAAAGGGCCTGATTCAATGGGCCAGATTACTCACAATTAACTTCCAAAGGGGTCTGAATACCCCCATGGTTTGTCAAATTTTCAATCTTTATTTATTTTTCCTTTTATTCTTTTAATTGTTTTTTTTAATTAATTGTTTTCTTTCAATTCACAAATTAATTTTTAATAAAATAAAAACCAGAAAAATCAAAACTAAAAAAAACATGTTTATTGTCATTAACATTTAATTCATTATATTTTTGTAAATAAATTTTTAATAATCAATTTAGGTTAATTTAGGTTAAAATTTTAATGTTTTTCTTAAATAACTAAAAAAATGTAGAAACTAGGTTTTTAGCATTTTTATTCTCTTTTCTTAATAAATAAATTTTTCTTCTTATTACTATTATTAATTATTAACTAATTTTGTAAATAAATATGTAATTAAATAATAAGTATAAATTAGGTTAAAACTTTAATCTTTTTTTCTTTTAATAATTAAAAATATTTAGAATTAGGGTTTCTTTTAATTTTAATTTTCTTTATTTTCATTAAATACCAAAAACCATAAAAAAACAACTTCTTTTCTTTATTTAATCATTAATTAACTTCTAATTTCATTTAATTTCTTTAAAGGGTCCAACGCCCTCGCATATTCAATTCCAATTTCTTTTCGCGCGTTTGTCCTTATTTTCCGTTTTAAATATCATGTAACTGTTCAAGCCTTGTAATAGTAATTAGGAAATTTATTTACTTTCCGTATTTTATTCAAAACGGGTCTTTGTTAATTTGACGATGTATAGACCCGCGCCTTGTAATAACGTAGGACTTTATTTTCCGCACTTTAATTTCCGCACCCTTAAAACTGCTAAACTTTGCATGAAAGAATGTATGGCCAAAAATAAAATCAAGCGTAGATCACCATAATGCATGACAAGATAAAACATAACTGAAAACAATACACAAATTCACACACCACCCTTAGGGTACGCCTCACTGTTGCCTTGCCCCTCGAAACGTGGTCGTCGAGTATAGGACGTTTTAGTATGTCCTTATGTCCATGAACATGGAATAAGGGTAGCTTCTAAGGTGTCCTACTGTTTCTCTGGTGACCACACTGTCCCTACACTCGAATTGACCCGAACACCTCCAACGGTGGTGCTACCTACCCCTCAATGGTGGGATGGCACTACCTTAAGGACATTTACACAGCCTAATTCCTTAGGGTAGGTAGATGACTCGTAGATACTTGCTCTAATTCAAAACAAATCAAAACTCTTTTCACACCGACACTTTTCAAAAGCTTTCAAAACAATTTTTCAAACACTCTTGAAGACTGATACAAGAGTCGATCTGAAATCTTTAAACGAAACTTTTTCAAACCCACTCACACTTTGAAAAGCAAACACATTTTGAAAACACAAATGAGCAAGTATCTAAGAGCCCATGGATAACCATGGATAGAAAGGGTGCTAACACCTTCCCTTTCTATAAATCTACCTCCCGAACCGAGAAACTATCTCATAAGGAATTTTTCTGTGCTTTTGTCCTGTCCATGTTGGAGAAAATAAAAGACGGTGGTGACTCTTGCTTCCGCGACATTTCGCGAACCAGCGTTAAACAGTCAGTTCCAGATCCACCGATCACAGAACTGGCGACTCTGCTGGGGAATCTTATAAAGTGAGGTGTACCTTAGGATAGTTCATAACTGTGTTTTCAATTGTTGTGCTTTGTTTGCTTTATTATTGTGGGTTGCATCGGAGTTACATAGATCCTAATCCGGATCTGGGGATACCCTGTTAGGTAGCATAAGCTGTGAGGGACCTGTCCGACATAGACCGACATGGGTGAAGCAGTGGCTACATTGGTGTGGCACCTTGGTCTGTACCGATATCCATTGTGTCGCAACGAGGAGAATATGGGTCTTCTGAGGAGTCATTAAGCACCAACCGACCTTAGAACCTTAAATGACCCAACTTGGCCAATAGAACAGTAGCAGTATGCTACGCCCATTGAGGCTAAACTCTCGTGATGGTTCTGGCCGCAAGAAAAGATTGCGATGCTAGAGTTATGACCGATTGAGGGTAGTCAGTGATATTGGGATCCTCTAGAACCCGGTTACTTTTGATAGGACAGGTCTTAACCAACAAACTGAAAGAGGGTAATACCTAGACCCCATGCTGGCTTAAACTCTAAGGGTTTCTCTTGTGTTACTTGTGTGCTTTCAAACTTGACTACTTGCATACTTGTTATCTGACACATGAGTTTCTTGCAGGTTTTGTTTATAGTCCTTAAACTGGACTTATTACAGGGCACCTCACACCTTTGCACCCACATGCATACCATCATACCATTGCATACATCCTGCATAAGGACTAACCCATTTCAAGGATCTCAAGGGCTTGTGATGCAGGTCATGATGAACCAGAATGTCTAGCAAGGGGAAAAGGGGATTTATTTTCCCCTAGCCAGGTTGATAACTTAAGTCAGGGGTTATGACCCACTGGATATGGTGAGCCTTGACTCTTGAGGAAGGACTCTCAACAATATGAAGTTCCTTCAATCAAGCCACTGGATCCCGATCCTAACAAAGTTCCTTGTTTACCCCGCGAGATCCTTGAAAACATCGCATGCATACTGTTTACCTTGGGTTTTGGTAAACAACCGCTGGTCCTCCAAATGGTTACTTATTTGGTTACTCGCAGGATCGATCAGATTGATCCTATGGACATAGGTTGATTTTGAAGTTTGATTAAATTGGATAAGGCTTTAAGTAAATTGTTTCAAGTAAATTGCATAAAGGAAAGGCTTGGTAAAATAAACAAGGTTTTAAAGTAAAGGTTCGACAGGAATTTAAAGGAGAAAAGCAAGTAAAATGCTGGAAAAGTAAATGACTTTAATTGATAAAATTGGTGTTTCACACATACATTTCTCAACAATTCTTTCGCTCACACTGGGTACTTGAATCTAAATGAGTGACTATGTATATAATTGTGAACACACGCGAGAAACTACATGTCTACTCCTATTTATACTAAAACATTCCAAGTAACCGTCGGGCAGTTACACTGCTTCGAGATCAAGCCACTTGGCACGTTCTCCATGCTCGACGCTCCAGATCCTTGCACGTTTGCACGTAGTAACTGCTGGAAACCGTTTTCCCTCCAAAGCTTTGAATTTCAAACTGCTCCACTCTGGACCATCGAACACCTTCATCAAGAGACGTCTTCGACGAACACTCCTTCGACGTCGAAGGCAACCAGCCTTCTTCCTTGGAAGAAATCTTCTAAGTATTTTGCCATCTTTCGACGGGCACTTCGACAGGCTTAGCCAGTCGAAAGCATCTTTCAGCTTTTAATGGCTGACATCAATCAAAACAAAGGTGTCGAATTTAGGAGCCAACAAATTGCCCCCCAAGAATGCCTTATTTCGACTCTGAAAGAAAAAGGCATTCTTTGAAAACACCATTCGACACCTGTCTTTCCACGCTTAGTCACAAGTTAACTTGTGCACTTTTTTTTGCTTTCTACCAACTATTGGCAATCCCAAGAAACCATCATTGATTTGATCCTAGGACGTCACTTTCAGTACGGCGTGCAGTACCAAACGTCATTTCAGAATTTGTCATTATGACAAATCCCAAAAACGAGGACGCACGCTGCGTCTCTCTGTTTCTGCAGAAACGGCCAAAACAACAGGATGCTGCCACGCGTCCCACTAATTCCTGCAGCATTAAATGACATTTAATGTCCTCGTTATTGGGGATTTCTCCCACTACTATAAATAGTAGTGAATATCCCATTGTGGGACTTTTTACGCAAACTAGCCTTCAAACTTCCTTGCTTTCGTACAAGCTTGCTCTCTTTGCATAAAACTTTTCCTCTTTCACTTCATCTTCATCCTCAACAATGGCCTCTGCTTCTACTGCTCCCCGTGCTAACGCACCAACTGAACAACATGTTAAACCCAAGGTCTTCGTCACTGCTCCGGTAGTAAACTCTACGGGCAAACGAAGGGTTCCTGAACCTTCTGATATCTCCGTTCGCGATGCTTATTCGCGCCACTTGATGATCCCGGTTGGATACTCCAACCAGATCTTCGCAATGTCTGGCCCCATGAATCCAAGCATCTCTGAAGCTCTGAAGATCAAGAGCTATTTCCCCATCGTCGAGAAACTCAAGCCAGTAGCATGCGCCAAGAAGGACGCAGAAGACAACGAAGACCCTACACGCGAAAAAATCGACCTCCGCTTCTTCAACAGAAGTGTTAGGGTCTTCAGGTCTTGCCCTAATCTGACCTCCGACTATGTTGCTTGGCTAACAAAGTTGGAGAAACATCAAACTCCAGTCTGGAAGGAAATGGGAATCTTCGACCTAGTGATGCTGTCGAAGACAGGCTTAAACTACTCCCCAGAGATGCTTATAGCTTCGCTGTTGTTCTGGGATTACTCTCACTTCACCTTTCACCTTCCATGTGGGATGTTAACCCCCACACTCTTCGACGTAGTAGCTATTACTGGCCTTCGACCAACCGGAGATTACTTCGACCCGGAGGAGATGTCGGAGGACCAAATTGGCTTCTCTGAGACCAAGCCAACATACACCACCTTTATCAACCATTATCATGACAGGTCGACAGACGCGGTGTCGGATGTCGAACACATAGCGTTTCTAGCCTTATGGCTAACTCGCTTTGTGTTTTGCTCGAAGTCTCTACAAGTGACCAAAAAGATGGTCACTCTTGCCACCCAACTGCATCACCGCCAAAACATCTGTTTGGCAGAACTGATTCTGGCCAGTCTTTATGACTCGATCAGCAATGGGGTCACTCTTCTGAAACATGTCGAGGACAGGGCCAGTTTGTTACTTGCTGGGCCTTTTTGGCTACTTCAACTGTGGCTCAATGCCACTTTCGAATCTTTCTTACCCAAGAAGATTCAGATAAATGAACAAGCCCCAGCGATAGCTAATAGACGTATCGAAGGAATTAGGCTGGCTCTGCTGACACCTGTGGAAGATGGGCTGGAGTTTCAACAAACCTTCACTAACTTCATTCTGATGTTCGCTCGAAGGAAGGAATTTGTTTCAACTATGGCTCCATTTGCTCAACGGAGGGTGGGGCCAGCATGGTTCACAAGGCCACATCCAAAGGAATCGAGTGGTCCCAATGTCGATGAGCACACCGTACTTTGGGAGGCGTTCCTGACACCCAGGATCATGCCTCTTCGATTTAAGAGTTCTAATACTCATTTGAGTCTGCTTGCCTATCAACCAAATCTGGTATCTCGCCAGTTTGGTATCATCCAAACCCTGCCTTCTCCGATTTTTCAAAGAGAGAAGTCAATGTTGTACTTCTGCAACGATTATACAGAAGAAGCTGCCATCAAGCATATCGGAAGATATGCTGGTCGAACAATCCTCTCGCTGTTTGACTACCAGCTTAATTTCCTTTGCTCACCATCCTTCGAGGAGTGGTGGAGAAGCTATTATGCTGAGTACTTCTTCGACGAGAAGGACTTCATGGCAGAGTTGCAGAAATCTTTTGTCCTTGTGTTGGACAAAGTCAAGAAATGTAAGTTTATTCTCTCACATTACTTTTTGTCTTTCTCTTCGACTGCTAGCCTGTTAACCTTTTCTTTTGCTTTCAGTTGTTCGAAAACCTCTAGCCAAGAAGGCTACAGAAGGCCCACAAGGAGGAGGCCCTTCAACAAAACCTCCACCGCCGGCGAAGACTATAGCGCCGGCGAAGACCACAGGCAACCAACAGGGGGAAGGCTCTTCGAGGAGGCCTCCTTCATCGGTAACCAGATTTTCTTCATTTTTCTTCTGGCTTTCGATTTTTTTATTTTCGATACAATTATTCAATCGAATTCCTATTGGTTTTCTAGGCCCCTTCGCCCAAGAAACGGGCATCACTGGTGGTCGAATCAGGGAGTGATGACGAAAGTGATTCTCCTCCTGCCCCCTTAAAGAGGCGAAAGTTAACGAAGGATGCTTCTGTTCCTGCTCCTGCCCCTGAAGGTCGAACCGTCGGAATAAAGGTCGCTGTGAGAAAGCCTAGGCCACCTGCAGTGATCATCGAGGAGCCAACTGAGGAGGAACTGAACGCTCTTCTTACCAAGCCTGTCGAAAGTGACAATTCCAGCCCTGGGGCTGAAGTTAATCCACAGGTAATCTATTGGACCCTTTTTATACATTAGGCATAGATACCAGTATTCGATTGTGTCTCTTTCGACATCTGAAGATTTGTCTTCTTTCTCTTTTTTAGGACACTACTGAAAGTTCTCCACCAAGGACTTCAGAAACTCTAGAATCTGCTGACCTTAGCAGGCCTCAGGAAAAAGATTTGGGCAATGACGAAGCCCATACTGAGAATGAGGCCAATGCTGAAACAGTGGAGAAGACAACAGAAGAACCTATGGTGGAGGAAACACAGCCAGAAACGGTTCATGTGGTGGACTTGTCGTCAGAAGAGAATCCTGAAGGAAGAGACCAAGGCAATGGCGAAGAGAATCAAGATGCTGTTGACGAAGAGCACCAAGGTGGTACTGGCGAAGGACACCAGGGTGACGCTAGCGAAGAGCCACAAAATGACGCTGGCGAAGGACCCCAGGGTGATGCTAACGAAGAACCACAAGTCGACGCTGGTACCGCCTCAGTCCAAGTCGAAGAGCAACCAATCGAGGCACTCAGCATTCAACAGCCTCAAGCCCAAGATAATACTGTGGCAAGGGTTACCTCCTCAAAGCACAGGTCAAAAGAGGACTTGGAAATCTTGAAACAAACTGACCCTGTCAGCTACCTTAATGCAATCATCGAGAGTAAGAGTTCATCTGACACTAGTCAGGAAATTCCTACCCTGTCGGGGAAGTCTACTGAAACTTCTCCTCTTGATGATGCGTTGGCGAAGGTTAAGGCCCAGTTCTTCAAGAGGGATTTGATGAAGACTTTAGAGGGGGACCCCACTGCTCCATCATGCTTAAAGGAGGTCTTGAATGCTGTTGACTTCGAAGCTGTAGCCCCAGAAATCTCAGACTTGATCATGGAGTTACACTCTATGATTGACCAAGTTTCAGCGGATTACAGGCGCCAAAGAGCGTTTAACAGTCAGCTTGAAGTGCTGCATGGCAAAAGCTCATCTGCGTGGACTGCTGTCTCAGATTCGACTTCTCGAATTGCTGAGTTGTCGAAACAGAAAGCGTCTGCACAGGAAAGAGTCGATGCCATCGAGCGAGAGAATGTCTCCTTCCGAGCACAAATCGCAGAGATAGAGGCGAAGATAAACGCCAACACTGTACTCCAGGAGGAAATTCTTTCGACCATCTCAGACACTGAGAGCCAGACTGAGATTAAACAAGGCCTGGAATTCGCTGAGAAGGCCCAAAGCCTCGACGCTCAAATTGCCAAACTAGTGCAGGAAAACTCCTGGTGCAAGAAGAGGTTGGAGCTGCAGTACGCCAAGTATCTTCGACTCAAGAATTCTCTTACCTTTTGATTGATTCTCTTTTGTAACCATCTTCTGTAATCGTTATTCGACAACAATTGCCATCTTGGCTGAAATTAATAAAAATTTCCATTTTGGCATTTTTCATGGTTAACTTAGTTTGTTCTTCTATTATTTTATCTTTATCTCTTGAAGTATAGGCTTGTATTTTTTCAAATATTTACCATTTACTCTCAAGAGCCTTTTATCTCCACTTAACTCTTCGACTTCATAGGCTCCACCAGAAAAAGTTTGGATAACTCTAAAGGGTCCTTCCCACTTGGGTGACCATTTCCCCATGCTTCGATCCCGTCGATCCATGGGAAGAATTACCTTCCAAACTAGTTCTTCAGGCAAAAATACCTTAGGTTTTACCTTTCTATTATAAGAGTCTTCTACTCTTTTCTTCTGAAGCCTGAGTAAGTCGAGAGCGTGTAATCTCTCTTCGTCTAAATCCACCAGTTCATCTAACATCATATTCCAATAAACCTCAGAAGGAATATCATAATGCCTCTGAACTCTTGCAGATTGAAGACAAATTTCTGCTGGCAATACTGCATCATGGCCAAAAGTTAGCCTATATGGTGTTGTACCAGTGGCTTCTTTTGGGGACGTTCGACAAGCCCATAAAATCTGGTCTAACGTCTTATGCCAATTCTTTGGTTTCTTCCCAACATGTTTCTTTATCAAGCCAATCACCACTTTGTTAGCTGCTTCGACTTGACCATTCGCCTGTGCATAGTAAGGCGTGGATGTTAGGAGTTTGAAACCTGTTTCCTGAGCAAATTCCTGCATCTTTCGACCAGTGAAAACTGACCCTTGATCAGTTGTTATTGTCTCAGGGATTCCATACCTAAATATAATGTTCTTTTGAATGAATTCAATGACATTTTCTTGGTCTACATTGACTAAAGGGACAGCTTCGATCCATTTAGTAAAATAATCAATGCCTACCAATATGTATTTCTGACTCTTTGATGATGCTGGTCGAATCTCTCCAATGAGATCCAACGCCCATCCTCTAAAGGGCCAAGGCTTCACTATCGAGTGAAGTTCGCTTGCTAGTACATGTTGGATGCCTGTATGAACTTGACACTCTTGGCAACCTTTGGCGAACTCAACACAATCTTTCAGCATAGTGGGCCAATATAGTCCTTGTCGAAACAACAACCATTTCATCTTATGGCCTGCTTGGTGAGCCCCACATGCCCCAGCATGCGTAGTTGAAAGGGCTATGTATGCTTCAGTTTCACTTAAACATTTCAGCAACACCCCTTCAGGCGTCTTCTTGAATAACTCATTACCCATGAGCACAAAACTCAACGCCCTGTATTTTGTTTTTCGTTCTGTCGGAGCTCCTGGATTTTGAAGATAGTCTACAATGGGTTTCCTCCAATCTTGCTCTGACAAATTATCAATGAACGAAATCTCGAAGTTTGAGTGATCAGCATATCCTAGCCTCGTCGATTCCAAGTCTGATGGTGATAGACAAGTTGCTTTTATCTTTTCCCGAACTTCGATTGCTCTTTGTAGTTTCGTTTTTGAAATCTTATACCCAGATGCAATTTGTGCCAAGTCATTGGCTATTTGATTTTCGACTCTGGGTATGTGTCGAATATTGACACTTTCAAATTGTTTCAATAAACGATTTGCTATCACAAAGTACATAATGAGATTCTCTCTTATGCATTTATATTCCTTTGTGACTTGCTTGATGACTAACTCTGAGTCTCCCATTATTTCGACTCGAGTTGCCCCCAATTCCAACAATATCTCAAGGCCAGTAATTAGAGCTTCATACTCAGCCTCATTGTTCGAACAAGAACCTTCTATTTGGTACTTGAATGTTGTTGGAATTTTATCTGGAGAAATAATCAAGACTCCTACTCCTGTTCCATTTTTATGGCTGGAACCATCGAAGTAGAATTTCCAAGGTTCTATCTCCACATAATTAATATCCTCGACTTGAATTGAGTGGTCGACTATGAAGTCTGCAACCACTTGTCCTTTTACTGCCTTAAGAGGCATAAAGGTCAAGGAGTATTCAGTCAATGCTAATGCCCACTTGCCAATTCGACTATGCAAGATAGGTTTCGACAACATATATTTGAAAACATCAAAATGAGACGAAACGTAAACATCAACTGGTTTTATATATTGCTTGAGTTTTGTACAAGAGAAATACAGACATAGACACAATTTTTCAACTTTGCTATATCTAGTTTCTGCATCATTCAAAACTCGACTGAGATAATAAATGGGTCTTTCGACTCCATTCTCATCCTCTTGGGCTAACATACTTCCCAGAGTTTTGTCAGATGCAGCTATGTACAATCTCATACTCCTATTGCTACAAGGAGGCACCAAAATAGGTGGCTTAGTGAGGTACCCTTTGATTTTATCGAAGGCTTCTTGCTGCTCTTGCCCCCATTCGAACCCCTCTTTATTCAGTCGAAGTAAGGGTGAAAAGGCCTGAGCTTTCCCACTTAGGTTAGATATAAACCTTCTCAAGAAATTTATCTTGCCTAAGAGAGATTGCAATTCCTTCTTATTCGATGGCGCTTTCGCTTCCAAAATTGCCTTCGTCTTGTTCTGATTGATTTCGATTCCTTTCTTGTGGACAACGAAGCCCAAGAAATCTCCAGCTTTCACACAGAACGCACACTTCAAAGGGTTCATCTTCAGACCATGTTCTCTCATTCTTTCGAATGATTGTCGAAGGTGGTCAATGTGACTCTTCCTGGAAACAGATTTTATAACAATATCATCAATATAAACTTGCATAAAAGTGTTAATAAAATCATGGAAGATAGTATTCATTGCTCGCTGGTACGTTGCCCCAGCGTTCTTTAGGCCAAAAGGCATCACTACCCATTCGTAAGTGCCTAAGGCCCCAGGGCATCGAAAAGCTGTTTTCGACACATCCTCTTCAGCAATGAATATTTGATTATATCCTGAATAACCATCGAGCATACTCAGGTATTCGTAGCCAGCGGCAGAATCGACTAGCATTTCCGCCACAGGCATAGGATATTCATCTTTGGGGGTGGCAGCATTCAAATCTCTGAAATCTATGCACACCCTTAATGTGCCATTTTTCTTAATTACTGGCACAATATTTGCAATCCATTCGACATACCTTGTAACACGGATGAATTTGCATTTCAGAAGTCTTTCGACCTCCGTTTTGATCTTCGACAATATTTCTGGAGCGAAGCGTCTTGGATTTTGCTTGATTGGCTTCTTTCCAGGTTTGATTGGCAACTGAAGTTCTACCAATCCTCTGTCGAGACCAGGCATTTCATCATAATCCCATGCAAACAGTCTTTAAACTCTTTCAGCAATTGGATTACTTCCAACCTAAGTTCTGGATCAATTTTGGCGCTGATGTAAGTTGGCCTATTCTCTGATCCTTCGCCTAAGTTGATTTCTTCTAAAGGGTCTTGTGCTAACATCTTGATGTTGTTCGCCAAGGGATCCTTTTCGAAGCCCAAAGGCTCATCGTCATAGATAGCGTCGAGCCTCTGTTCCTGCAATTCTTCTGGCATGATATCAAGAGGTTTTGGATCGAAATCCTTTCCTGGGACAACAGCAGATAATTGTTGATCATTGGCCTGTGTGGCCATGTACTTTACTTCGGCTTCGAGAGCCGTTATCATCTTGGTTTCGGCTACATAAGCCGAAATTCGCTTCAGAGATTGTGACTCAGTCATTATCACTGAATTCACTTCCCCAACCAGTTGGTTGGATATCAGTTAGCCCGCTGAAGTCTATGTGGGACAAGTCTTCTCTGTCCCATTGGAAACCATGCTCAGGATGCAGGTATAGGGAACAAAAAGTGTTTGGCGCTGGCGCCATGTCGAAGTCAGGAGTTGGACGTGGCCCTATGTGAGCCAAGTTTTTGTCGAAATCTGCCACACCCAAGTGATTCACTTCGCCAAGGTAGTAGCTTTGATCTGCCTCTATGTTTTCGACCATCCCATCTGGACGCCATAGCAACAGTCTTTGATGCATCGATGAAGGCACAGCACCTACACCATGAATCCACTCACGGCCTAACAAAAGGTTGTAGTTAGGTTTGGCCGATATGACCATGAACATTGTTGGTCGAAGGATCGACCCAACTTTGATATCTAGCTGGATCACTCCCATGGTGGTCCCAATGCCGCCCTCATAGTTCGACAGGACCATATTGTGGGGTTTAATTTCCTCATCTCTTTTGCCAATCTTCCTTAGCATGGAGTGAGGGATAATATTTATAGTTGCCCCACAGTCGACCAATATTTTGTTCACAGTAGTCTCTTCGAGCTTAGCCCTTATGAACAAAGGCTTGAGGTGATTCTTCATCGCCTCTGTAGGTGGCTCGAAGAAGCCATTTTGTTCCTCTGTAGTGCCATTGTCCATGAAAAAATAGCACACTGGCCTATGTTTGGCCATTTCTTGTTCCACCTCCCAGTCACTTGCTTCGACTTCTACCTGTCGATTGAATTCCCTGGGCAGCACTGAAACAATATTCACCATTATATCCAAAGTATCGTCGGACTCGGCATCGTCTTCGTCTTCGACTTCACTTTGGTTAGGCCAAACTAGCCTGTTGGTAACTGGTTCTCTCTCTAGAGGCTTCCTTTGTTTCCTTTGAGGAACATTCGAACTAGTTTATGCCTTAGGTTCATTGGCAGCCTCCCTTTCTGCTTTTCGTCTCCTTTGATATCTCCTCCATTGGGATCGAGACATAGGATTTTTACCCTTGTAGTTGCTGGACACTTGAGCAACCTTAGGTGCAGCAACTTGAGGCTCTTTCTTCTGAGTTAAAGAGGAACCTCTTGGCACATCGAAAGAATGCCATTTCTCTTCACTTGGCCTTTTCCGGCCAGAGGTTTTGTACCAAGTGTCTACTGGTACATTTGTTGGAGGCCTAAAGGTCAATGGCCTCTTGTCTTGGTGAGAACCCATTCTGGGATCATGTCGAAGGTCAGCATTCTCCCTTCTCTTGTTCGCTGCTCTCACGCCTTGAATGTGCTCAGCAGCTTTTTTATCAAAGATTGAACTGCATCTTGGACACAGCATTACCTCTGATTTCTTTTTCTGGCATCTTTGTAAAAAATCTGCCAAGTTTTCGTTTTCCCGAGGGAAAGCCGTTTTATTAGCCTGCTCTTGCCTTATGGCCTCTTCTGATGCTTTAGGATCAGAAAGTTCAACCATGTTGATATTCATTGTATCTTTACTAGCAAGAGTTAGTTGCTTCATTTGTGTCTCCAGATTCTCCGTCTGGCCTTGAACAGTGGCCAAGTGGGAACTGGGCTTTGATCCAGTTTTTTGTGCTTCAGCAGTCTTCGACTTCGGGTCTTCGACCGCTTTCTGGACAGCCTCAATTGTCTTCCTGGATAAATTTCCAGAAAAACTGCCAAAGATTGGCATGTTGATGTGGTCCTTTGAGACTTCGACCATGGTAATGCCTGGCTTCTTCGACTGGATCCTGGTTGCCTCTATCATGTTCACCTCAGAGGGTTCTGCATAGTGGGCTTCAGCCTTCAGTGGATTGGAGTCGACAGCCATGGGGGATTTGTCAGCAAACTTTAATCTCCCTTCCTCAATAGCGTCTTGCACAAGATTCCTGAAAAGAAAACATTGAGAAGTTTTATGGCCCAAAAAATTATGATATTTGCAAAAACCTCTCTTCTTTCTTTGATCAAGAGGAGGCACTTTTACCCCATGGGGTACTATCATTTGGCCATCTTTAACTAGCAAGTCGAATATCTCATCACATTTTGTGATGTCAAAACTATAAGTCTTTTTTGGGAACCTATCGTTGGTCCTGTCTGGACCAATGGGATTTTTCCCATTTGAGGGGACTAACTGTTTACAAGAGTATGGTGGCCCTTGTTTTAGTTCTGCTAAATCGACTTCTCCTTCTTCGACAGCTAAAGTATCGTCGAAGGATTCTAGATCTTCATCATCCATCTCAACGTACGCTATTCTCTCTCTCTTATGAGTTTTCGTTGCCTTAGCTTTTTCAGCTTTGAGGCGTTCGACCTGTCGAACTCTATCGGCCAGTTGGGCCATGTCTCTTAGGTACTGGGTGTCTAGCTTCTTCCTAATGGAATAATCTAAACCGCCTGCGGCTATTTCGACCAACTCATGTTCTGGCACTTGTGTAAAACATCTCGCCTTAAGCAACCTAAACCTATTCAGATATTCGTCTATAGGTTCAGTGAAACGTCTCTTCACACTGGCCAGTTCTTTCAGGCTTATCTTGGTTTGCCCCATATAGAATTGTTCATGGAACAATCTTTCCAACTGGGTCCAATGATGGATCGAATTGGGGGGTAGAGTTGTGAACCAAGTGAAAGCGTTCTTGGTTAAAGAACTTGGGAAGTACTTGATCCTTAGGTTTTCATTATTTGAAATGTCTCCTGCTTCGATCAAATACCTCGCCACATGTTCGACAGTAGATTCTGTCGTGTCCCCAGAGAACTTAGTAAATTTGGGGACTTTGCTCCTAGGAGGTAAATCCGTTTGTAGCACATATTCTGACAATGGAGATGTAAAGTTGGGCCTTCGAAAGCCCATGTTCATTCCATTCTGAGTCATGATCCTTTCGATCATGGTTGCCAGATTGTTTTCCAAACCCATGTTTTGGTATTGGACATGCTGAACTACTTCGTCAGCATTTTGGTTTCTGTTAACTAACCTTACCTCTGGGGCTATTACCCTAGGTTCTTCGACAGGTTGTTCCAATCGTGCCCTAAGGTTTTCTTTGACAGGCTGTTGAGCCTGGTTAATGGTGGTTTCTTCCTCTACAAATATCCCCTGATTTCCCCTTATTTGCGCCCTTTGGGGCTGTCGAATAGGTGGGGGTACTCCAAAGAAGTCAGCCAAACGCGTCATTTGCGCTGTAACTTGCTGGTTCGATTGAGTAGTATTTTGTATTAGAGGATTTAGCACTGTACTCAAAGTTTGTGCCAACATTTGCACCATATCATGGTTGCTTTCGTCCATCTGTTGCCTCAAGACTGCTGTCGAGGCATTTGTAAGGCCATGGGCTACTTGGGACGTTCCTCCTAAGAGTTGAGTCCTATTTCTATTCGCCATGCCTACTCCAGAGCCTTGGAGTGGCGAAGAAGCACTCACGAAAGGGTCTGAATAAGTGGACGCAGCATTCGTTAGGCTTGCCACTTCAGAAGTTGGCATGCCATAGAATGGAATGAATCCTGGGGGAACCACAGGCCTTGTGCCTATATTTCCCCTTGGTGGGGGTGTTCCCAAAGGTATTCTGGGGCCTGTTAACGAAGTTATTGGCCCCGTGGTTGTGACCGACACTGCCGGTGTCGAACCAACGTTTGTCGCTTCACTTACGGTCATACTAACCGTTGCTCCCACACTCGTTTGTGGGATTTCGTTATTGTTTGGCGGATTCGCCATCTCTTCCCTTCTTCTGGCAGTATTGTTATCGTTGGTGTATATTCTACCACTCCTCAATAACATACAACTCGAAAAGATGAGATTATTTTCAACAATCAACACACGGTCCCATCAGGTGTGCCAATTTGTTTACCTTGGGTTTTGGTAAACAACCGCTGATCCTCCAAATGGTTACTTATTTGGTTACTCGCAGGATCGATCAGATTGATCCTATGGACATAGGTTGATTTTGAAGTTTGATTAAATTGGATAAGGCTTTAAGTAAATTGTTTCAAGTAAATTGCATAAAGGAAAGGCTTGGTAAAATAAACAAGGCTTTAAAGTAAAGGTTCGACAGGAATTTAAAGGAGAAAAGCAAGTAAAATGCTGGAAAAGTAAATGACTTTAATTGATAAAATTGGTGTTTCACACATACATTTCTCAACAATTCTTTCGCTCACACTGGGTACTTGAATCTAAATGAGTGACTATGTATATAATTGTGAACACACGCGAGAAACTACATGTCTACTCCTATTTATACTAAAACATTCCAAGTAACCGTCGGGCAGTTACACTGCTTCGAGATCAAGCCACTTGGCACGTTCTCCATGCTCGACGCTCCAGATCCTTGCACGTTTGCACGTAGTAACTGCTGGAAACCGTTTTCCCTCCAAAGCTTTGAATTTCAAACTGCTCCACTCTGGACCATCGAACACCTTCATCAAGAGACGTCTTCGACGAACACTCCTTCGACGTCGAAGGCAACCAGCCTTCTTCCTTGGAAGAAATCTTCTAAGTATTTTGCCATCTTTCGACGGGCACTTCGACAGGCTTAGCCAGTCGAAAGCATCTTTCAGCTTTTAATGGCTGACATCAATCAAAACAAAGGTGTCGAATTTAGGAGCCAACACATACATACATATCATTGCATTACAGGTACCCTTTTTGACAGGTCACTCACCTTCTTCGCTGTTTATTTCAGCAATGGCTTCCCAACAAGATAACCAGGGTCCTCATGCTCAAGAGACTCAGTTCAGGGAGATCTTCTTAAGCCTATCCAAGGGGCAGGAAGAGTTGAGGACACTCCTTATGGGGAATTTGGCCAAGCAAAGCCCCGATGATGACAAGGACGAACGGCTGAAACGTCTACAAGCTGAGGTAGATACTATGAAAACCCAGATACTGGGGAAAATGGCTCTTATACAAGGCTTGGCTCGGAAGCAAGAAGAATTGAGAACTGTGATCAACCTGCTTCATCAAGACAAATACAACAGTATGAAGCCAGCAGTCAGGGTTGGGGACCAAACCGGTAATCAGCCCCCAAGAAGTCAAAGGTCTGGTCCAATGAATAGACCTCTCCAAGTTGCTACCACTTCACAGGTCCAACAACGACCTCGCCAAGAACAACAGGTTGATCAGAGCCAGCCGGACAAGCCCAAAAGGCAATTCACCGAGCTCAACATGTCACTAACTCAAGCGCTACCGCAAATGTTGAAGGCAAGGCTGATTACACTAAGGGTTCCTTTCCGGAGTCCAAACACTTCCGCTCCTACCTATCATCCCAATGAAAGGTGCGCATACCACGCTGACAGTCCGGGACATGACACAAACAATTGCTGGGCTCTGAAGAACAAGACCCAAGACTTGATTGACAGGGGGGTGCTGGAGTTTATGCCGGACGGCAAAATGAAAATCTGCTGCTGAGAATCTTCCATCCGAGATGACTAGTGCAAACTAAGAAGCTTTTGTTTATCAGAAATTTCAAGTTGTAATTTTCTTTTGATTGTTCAAACATTTATTCATGTTAAACATTGTTATTTCATTAATGCATCGCGTATGTCTGTTTTGAAGCAATATATTCGCATTCGCTATACTCAAACTGCTTTCATTTTTTTTGATGTCAACTCTTTATTAATAATGCTAAGCCTCTTGAGGGAGGATGACGAAAACGATACCACGATCCTTACAGTATGCTTTTGAACAGACCCCGCTGATGAGGTACAGGCATTGTTTCAATCCCTAAACACTGGAGTTATAAGGAAGATAATCCCTCGTCAACCCCTCTGAGCCAAAGAAGTAGGAGTTTTTCTTTTCGAAAATTAAAACCCTTAATCATAACCTGGGGCAGGGTAGTTCTCTCAGTTGATCCAAGTGCATAACGAATGGCACCAAAGAGGTCCTTACAAAACAAAGATAGACAGTAATGGTTCTGAATAATCATAAAGACAGACAGTCCTTATAAAAAAAATAGAAGCCCAATAAGTCAAAACCTATGAAGGAGACTTACAAAACTGGGGCATCCCGCTGACTGTAATTACAAAAGAAACAGTTCAGGCAAAAAACAAGGATAACGAAATAAAAAAGAAAGAGGTCCTACAAACCCTCAACAAAAAAAAGAAATGACTGCCTATTCAAAATAAACTGTCAATATCCGAACCATCACGGGAATATCAGGACAAAAACTCAAATAAGGTCTAACGCACGATCAGCTGAGTTTAGGATTGAAGAACATCACGAAGAGCGGGTGGGTACAAATAAAATTTGAGCCTTTATCCTTTGTTTCTTAAACCGTGAACCAGGCCATGTTACAACCCTAAAAAGTCCTAGCTGAAGCATGGGCTAGTTCGAAAGCATACTGTTACAAAAGGTATCCTGACTCCTAAAGGCTTGCGGTAAAATAACGAGTTGACATCACTGTTTACAAAAAATTCACTTGTTTTTATGAAAAAGAATGCATTTTCAAAATCTTCAAGACAGACATAAGCTTTGCATTTTGATATAACAGTGTTTGCATATGACTTCTTGTTTGAACAATAGAGAAATTCGCACGACGAATATCCAGTGAACAAAATCTTCTCAACAAAAGCTCAAATGGAAGAAGCACTCCCAATCAAGAGGCAGACATGATCATGGTCTATTATCTGGGGCAGTCGAATCAAGATTCAGAGAATCTCTCAAAGGCCAAATAGCCTGGGGCAAATCTCTGCCTGAGTCACTTGGGGGCATTCCAGCAACGAATCTTGCCTGATCAAACATCTTCTGGTGGCATGGCAAAACACTTCTAACAGGGGCAACTCCCTACATTCTGAGAGCGTGGATATAGTCAAAAAATACTACGCATAATCAAAGAACCGCTAGGTTGACACACCTAGGCAAAAATAAGGGCTTCCCGGCGAACCAAAAGGGTTCGGGCAAAAATAAGGGATGAAATAGAAAAAATCTATACACCCGGCAAACCGAAAACCTGAAAAGGCGGCTTGGGCAAAAAAGGGTATCCCGGTGGACTGAAAACCCGAAGGGGCGGTCCAGGCAAAAGTTAGGGATCAAAAGCGTACGACTATGTCCCGGCATCTCGTCACTTGCCTATCAGAAGAAGGTTTGTCAAACGGCAGTTATCAAGACCCCACCAGTATCTTCTCCCACAGAAACAGGGGCAATAATGAGTTTTCTAAGCGATCTAATTGCTCTGTCCACCAGGGTACCAAGGTAAGTTCAGCTGAAGAACGTAACCAAGATATCTTAAATCCCCAGAGAGTGAGTCAGCAATTCAATGCGCTCTCCCCAAGCAGAGTTATCCTGTCAGCCTTAAGGAAGTTGGGCATCCTCCAACAAATATCAAACATTCCTCAGCAGAGTACACAGACATTCCTAACAAGCATCCCCGGCAGTCTTGATCTAAGATTGTTCCCCGGCGGTATACCAGACATTCAGCGGAGCCACTTCCCCAGTATATCTCAAAAATTTCCCCAGGAGAGTCCAGTCCAATCTGAATATTTCCCCGGGAAAGCTGAATCATCTCCCCAGCAGGAAGCTTATCCCCAGTAGATTCTGGAAGTTTCCCCCCTGCAGAGCACAAACGCGTCTCCCGGCTTTATTCAAAGGTTATTTCCCCACCAGGATATAACTGGGTTATCCTCAGCCAAAAGCCACGGAAAGATCGTCCTCGGCGAAGTCTTCTTATCCCCAGCGAAGTCCCTTAAAACTTCCAACATAACAACGGTATCCCCAACGAAGTTATCATCAACATCCCAGCAAAGTACCTCTCGTCCCACAGAGTATTGTTCCCCAGCAAAGTCGCTAGAATAATTTTCCCCCATAGAGTAATCTCCAAGTTTATTCCCCAACGGAGTCACCATCTCCTACCGGTATTCTTGCAACCATCACTCCCCAGCGGAAACAGCGAAATGCTATTCACATCAGCCCAGGATTTAACTTCCCGGCATCCGTCAAGGATTTATTTTCCTAAAGACGAAGACATACATTCATAAACATCGCATCTTCATACATTATAGCATGCATATATGCATCATGAACATACAATCTCATCTCGCATGTCATTCATCATGACATTACGCACAACTAACGTTTTGTCTTTTCAGGACAAAAGTTAATACAAAGATGATTGCCATCAATAGTCGTGATTCCAGATCCGATTCCTGTATCTTGCCAGGGTGTATCTGTTGACGACTGATTTCAGACTCGATTCCTGTATCCCGCCAGGGCACGTCTGAAGAGTTCGAAGATCCGATTCCTGTATCCTGCCAGGGTGTATCTGTTGACGACTAGCATTACGAGACTCGATTCCTGTATCCCGCCAGGGCACGTCTGAAGAGTTCGAAGATCCGATTCCTGTATCCTGCCAGGGTGTATCTGTTGACGACTAGCATTACCAGACTTGATTCCTGTATCCCGCCAGGGCACAACTGAAGAGTTCGAAGATCCGATTCCTGTATCCTGCCAGGGTGTATCTGTTGACGACTACATTACTAGACTCGATTCCTGTATCCCGCCAGGGCACGTCTGAAGAGTTCGAAGATCCGATTCCTGTATCCTGCCAGGAGGTATCTGTTGACGACTACATTACCAGACTCGATTCCTGTATCCTGCCAGGGCACGTCTGAAGAGTTCGAAGATCCGATTCCTGTATCCTGCCAGGGTGTATCTGTTGACGACTACATTACCAGACTCGATTCCTGTATCCCGCCAGGGCACGTCTGAAGAGTTCGAAGATCCGATTCCTGTATCCTGCCAGGGTGTATCTGTTGACGACTAGCATTACCAGACTCGATTCCTGTATCCTGCCAGGGCACGTTTGAAGAGTTCGAAGATCCGATTCCTGTATCCTGCCAGGGTGTATCTGTTGACGACTAGCATTACCAGACTCGATTCCTGTATCCCGCCAGGGCACGTCTGAAGAGTTCGAAGATTTGATTCATGTATCCTGCCAGGGTGTATCTGTTGACGACTAGCATTACCAGACTCGATTCCTGTATCCTGCCAGGGCACGTCTGAAGAGTTCGAAGATCCGATTCCTGTATCCTGCCAGGGTGTATCTGTTGACGACTAGCATTACCAGACTCGATTCCTGTATCCCGCCAGGGCACGTCTGAAGAGTTCGAAGATCTGATTCCTGTATCCTGCCAGGGTGTATCTGTTGACGACTAGCATTAACAGACTCGATTCCTGTATCCCGCCAGGGCACGTCTGAAGAGTTCGAAGATCTGATTCCTGTATCCTGCCAGGGTGTATCTGTTGACGACTACATTACCAGACTCGATTCCAGTATCCTGCCAGGGCACGTCTGAAGAGTTCGAAGATCCGATTCCTGTATCATGCCAGGGTGTATCTGTTGACGACTACATTACCAGACTCGATTCCTGTATCCTGCCAAGGCACGTCTGAAGAGTTCGAAGATCCGATTCCTGTATCCTGCCAGGGTGTATCTGTTGACGACCACATTACCAGACTCAATTCCTGTATCCCGCCAGGGCACGTCTGAAAATTTCGAAGATCCGATTCCTGTATCCTGCCAGGGTGTATCTGTTGACGACTACATTACCAGACCTGATTCCTGTATCCCGCCCGAGCACGTCTAAAGAGTTCGAAGATCCGATTCCTGTATCCTGCCAGGGTGTATCTGTTGACGACTAGCATTACCAGACTCGATTCTTGTATCCTGCCAGGGCACGTCTGAAGAGTTCGAAGATCCGATTCCTGTATCCTGCCAGGGTGTATCTGTTGACGACTAACATTACCAGACCCGATTCATGTATCCCGCCAGGGCACGTCAGAAGAGTTCGAAGATCCGATTCCTGTATCCTTCCAGGGTGTATCTGTTGACGACTAACATTACCAGACTCGATTCCTGGATCCTGCAAGGGAACGTCTGAAGAGTTCGAAGATCCGATTCCTGTATCCTGCCAGGGTGTATCTGTTGACGACTACATTACCAGACTCGATTCCTGTATCCAGCCAGGGCATGTCTGAAGAGTTCGAAGATCTGATTCCTGTATCCTGCTAGGGTGTATTTGTTGATGACTACATTACCAGACTCGATTCCTGTATCCTGCCAAGGCACGTCTGAAGAGTTCGAAGATCCGATTCCTGTATCCTGCCAGGGTGTATCTGTTGACGACTACATTACCAGACTCGATTCCTGTATCCCGCCAGGGCACGTCTGAAGAGTTCGAAGATCCGATTCCTGTATCCTGCCAGGGGGTATCTGTTGACGACTACATTACCAGACTCGATTCTTGTATCCTGCCAGGGCACGTCTAAAGAGTTCGAAGATCTGATTCCTGTATCCTGCCAGGGTGTATCTGTTGACGACTACATTACCAGACTCGATTCCTGTATCCTGCCAGGGCACGTCTGAAGAGTTCGAAGATCCGATTCCTGTATCCTGCCAGGGTGTATCTGTTGACGACTACATTACCAGACTCGATTCCTGTATCCCGCCAGGGCACGTCTGAAGAGTTTGAAGATCTGATTCCTGTATCCTGCGAGGGTGTATCTGTTGACGACTAGCATTACCAGACTCGATTCCTGTATCCCGCCAGGGCACGTCTGAAGAGTTCGAAGATCCGATTCCTGTATCCTGCCAGGGTGTATCTGTTGACGACTAGCATTACCAGACTCGATTCCTGTATCCCGCCAGGGCACGTCTGAAGAGTTCGAAATCCGATTCCTGTATCCTGCCAGGGTGTATCTGTTGACGACTACATTACCAGACTCGATTCCTGTATCCCGCCAGGGCACGTCTGAAGAGTTCGAAGATCCGATTCCCGTATCCTACCAGGGTGTATTTGTTGACGACTATATTCTCCGGACTCAATTCTTGTATCTCGCCAGGGCACGTCTGAAGAGTTTAAAGATTTGATTCCTGTAACTAGCCAGGGCACATCTACATAAAGAGTTTGAAGATCAACTCCTGTAACATGCCAGGTAATTATTTTTCTTTCTCAGGTACGCAAGTTTTTGCTAAGGAATCTCTTATGCAATCGACAACCTCCCGATGGCATCTATAAGCCCATCTCTCCTATCCAACAGTCTCCAAATGGCATCTATAAGCCTATTTCCGACAAGGTTCTGTCACACTTCCAGATGGCATCTATAAGCCCATCCTCCTATCCATCAGTCTCCACATGGCATCTGTAAGCCCATTCCCCACATCACACTGCTGACACTCAACTATGTGAGTGCAAATTTTTGGGCACTCTAGTGTTCAATCATATTCCACCTTCGGATTACGAAAGGCACGCCAGCCAATCTACACCCTCAGGTTTAAGAATATTAAACAGGGGCAACTGTTATACCCCAAAATTTGCCCTCCCATATCCTTCAAGATTTGCCAAGATCAAGGTTCAAAATCTCTCAAGGGTTGCACAGTCTAATTGCCTCCTAACACAGTCAAAATTAGGGTTTTGGTTCTGGCAAAGAATTTGAGGTTTCCAAGGGTCCAATCAAGTCCCACATGCCTACATACATTGTTAAGCATCCATATGCCAAGTTTCAAGACTCACAGCACCATATTGCACAGTCAAAAACCCTAATTGCTTCACAGTCAACTGCATGGGCAAAATGGTCATTTGACAGTCAAAAGTCAAAATTTTTGGTCAACATATTATTTTGAAGCCACAAACATCATTTGATAAATTCTTGTTCATGATTCTAAAGGCATGGCTCAAAAAGTCTCAAGATGCAAAAGTTTCTATTTTTGGACAGTTGAAAAAGTCAACTGCAAATTGACCAAGGCATAACTTCCACATGTTTTATCAGAAAAATTCCATCCAAAGCTCATTTTGAAGAGAATGACATTTCCTACAACTCATCTCACACTTCAAGTCCAATAAATTCTCTCACAAAAAGTTATCAATTTCAACATTATAGGTAATTTTCAAAAGTCAACAAAAAGGCACTTTAAGTCAAAGACCATAACTTGAGATTGATAAATCAAAATGACATGGGACCAAAGGCATTGGTTAGAGGACTTCAAGACCTTTCCAAAATGTCCAAGAACATGATTAAAGCTTAAATATTAAGCAAGATATGCCTTGTGGAAGTTGGGAAATTTTTGGGAAATTTGAAAAGTCAACTTTGCACAAAAGGGCTCAAAAATGCTAATGGGCCTCAATTTCTTCCATGAACCATTACCCAAAATCTATGCACGACCCATTAAGCTAAAAGGGAGTTATTTTCTTATTTTTAATTAATTAATTGAATTTTTAATCTTATTAATTCATTTAATTAAAATTAATTATGAGAAAAATACTAAACAAAGGTTTTGAATCTTTTTGTGCAGCATATTCTTCTATTATGAGCTCAAGATTTCGTGTGCCTTCTCAAGAGACAAGATCTTACACAATTAGCAAGTTTTCATGGCAAAGAGATTTGAAAAAAAATATATGAAAAATCAAATATTCAAAATCATAAATGGATGGATTTTGGGCTGGCTTTTTGACCTAATTCTATCCACACATATATGCAAGACTGAAACCTAATGCCCTGGAGACAGAAGCTGCGCCCAAGACAAAGAACCAAAGTGCATTTTTTTCACAAAAAACTTGAAACTGTTTTCAGACCTAGAGTGCAATTCAAGGCTTGAAGAGTATTCCAAAAGCTTGCCAAGGCATCCAGGAAACGATTCCAATCAAAACCAACCCTCCATACTCAAGGAATTGGTAGAACGACATCACCCTGTTCATAAAATTTTGCATATTCGTGTTTGCATTTTCATGCCTTATTAATGTCTTTTAATGGTTGATTTATACTAACATGAATGTCCTGAAGCTATTGATGTCCTTGAATTGAACTAATAAGGCATGTATCGTGATCCACCATTGATGCACTTTAGGGTTTCAGAAGCTTTGAAAGAGGGGTTTCTTCATCTGGAAAAATTAGTCTTTTAAACGGGTACCAATAGATTCGTGACATCCAAACGAATTGATCTCACACCTCGCGCTCAATTTATGATAATCATGGGCGTATTCGCTATTATTGGCAGGTTCTATTTAGTGGGGGTTTAAAACCCCCGCTATCTATTTTTTATTTTCAGGCAAACGAAGAAGAAGGAAGGAGACGCTGAGTTGTTGGACTGTGGTTGGTCAGTTTGAATAATTGGCGCATTTTTCTTCAATTGTCCAGCGTAATACTCATTGTTCACATATAATAATCACGTTCTATTATAATATCAAAGTAACGCGTTGGTTCAGTTGGTTGGTGCGCTGGCTTGCAGGTATTGGGACATGGGTTCGATTCCCAGGTCCCCTATTATATTTCATAATTTTGTCCATAACGTGCTTCTGTGCAGCGCCTCTTCCAAGGTCCATCATGAAACCCTATATCCAAGCCTGCCAAGTGTCCCAGGGCCTCAATCTGATGACCATCACATGAATTCCACCATGCACATTAGTCAACCACTCTGCACGCCAACGCTGGAAAGTCAAAAGGGCCTGATTCAATGGGCCAGATTACTCACAATTAACCTCCAAAGGGGTCTAAATACCCCCATGGTTTGTCAAATTTTCAATCTTTATTTATTTTTCCTTTTATTCTTTTAATTGTTTTTTTTAATTAATTGTTTTCTTTCAATTCACAAATTAATTTTTAATAAAATATAAACCAGAAAAATCAAAACTAAAAAAAAACATGTTTATTGTCATTAACATTTAATTCATTATATTTTTGTAAATAAATTTTTAATAATCAATTTAGGTTAATTTAGGTTAAAATTTTAATGTTTTTCTTAAATAACTAAAAAAATGTAGAAATTAGGTTTTTAGCATTTTTATTCTCTTTTCTTAATAAATAACTTTTTCTTCTTATTATTATTATTAATTATTAACTAATTTTGTAAATAAATATGTAATTAAATAATTAGTATAAATTAGGTTAAAACTTTAATCTTTTTTTCTTTTAATAATTAAAAATATTTAGAATTAGGGTTTCTTTTAATTTTAATTTTCTTTATTTTCATTAAATACCAAAAACCATAAAAAACAACTTCTTTTCTTTATTTAATCATTAATTAACTTCTAATTTCATTTAATTTCTTTAAAGGGTCCAACGCCCTCGCATATTCAATTCCAATTTCTTTTCGCGCGTTTGTATTTATTTTCCGTTTTAAATATCATGTAACTGTTCAAGCCTTGTAATAGTAATTAGGAAATTTATTTACTTTCCGTATTTTATTCAAAACGGGTCTTTGTTAATTTGGCGATGTATAGACCCGCGCCTTGTAATAGCGTAGGACTTTATTTTCCTCACTTTAATTTCCGCACCCTAAAAACTGCTAAACTTTGCATGAAATAATGTATGGCCAAAAATAAAATCAAGCGTAGATCACCATAATGCATGACAAGATAAAACATAACTGAAAACAATACACAAATTCACACACCACCCTTAGGGTACGCCTCACTGTTGCCTTGCCCCTCGAAACGTGGTCGTCGAGTATAGGACGTTTTAGTAAGTCCTTATGTCCATGAACATGGCATAAGGGTAGCTTCTAAGGTGTCCTACTGTTGCTCTGGTGACCACACTGTCCCTACACTCGAATTGACCCGAACACCTCCAACGGTGGTGCTACCTACCCCTCAATGGTGGGATGGCACTACCTTAAGGACATTTACACAGCCTAATTCCTTAGGGTAGGTAGATGACTCGTAGATACTTGCTCTAATTCAAAACAAATCAAAACTCTTTTCACACCGACACTTTTCAAAAGCTTTCAAAACAATTTTTCAAACACTCTTGAGGACTGATACAAGTGTCGATCTGAAATCTTTAAACGAAACTTTTTCAAACCCACTCACACTTTGAAAAGCAAACACATTTTGAAAACACAAATGAGCAAGTATCTAAGAGCCCATGGATAACCATGGATAGAAAGGGTGCTAACACCTTCCCTTTCTATAAATCTACCTCTCGAACCGAGAAACTATCTCATAAGGAATTTTGCTGTGCTTTTGTCCTGTCCATGTTGGAGAAAATAAAAGACGGTGGCGACTCTTGCTTCCGCGACATTTCGCGAACCAGCGTTAAACAGTCAGTTCCAGATCCACCGATTACAGCAACCAATTAGTCATGCAAGAGGGTGATCTAAGCCCTAAGGTTACTCCACTTTTCAATATTCCCCAGCAGAGTCGCCAGTTCTGTGATACGGTGGGAGAACTGACTTGGGTTTTGTGTTTTTTTTCGCAAATGTTTCGGTTGAGCAAGAGTCACCACCGACTTTTTATTTTATCCTAAGGAAAGGTTAAAAAGCACAGCAAAAACCTTTTGAGATGTTTTCTTGGGTTCGGGGAGTAGATTATAGAAAGGGAAGGTATTAGCACCCTTTATATCCATGGTTATCCATGGGCTCTTAGTTACTTGCTTAGATCAACTTGCCTTGATATTCAATTATTTGAAATGGTGCTTTGTGTGTGGGTTTGAAAATGTTTTTGAAAAGAGGCCAATGTGGTGGCAACCTTTGTAATGATTCGTGTTTGAATGTATACAAAGGTGTATGTCTTTTGAAAAGTTTTCAATGTTTTTGAAAGTTGTTTTGAAAGTGTGTTGTGAGGTGTGTTTTGAAAAATAGGCAAGTGTTGTTTTGCAAGATTGGTCAAGTAACCAAGAGCTATCTACCCTAAATTTCTCAAAGATCTTTCCTATGTTTTAACCCTTTTAACAATTTTGTTCCACCATTGTATTTGGTGGACAATCTTGTGTTAGGATGTTAACGGGACGGACGCGGGTCATCGTTTAGACCATGATTGCAATGGTGCCAAGTGTCTTTGGCAACTTTTCCTTTAAGGGACTTGATCATTTTTAGGAAACTTTCGAAAGCGTCATCGAGGGACTATGATCATTTGAATTGTTTTGTTTTGCCAAAGACACCTAACATGCAACATGGCCCATTATTGAAGGCAACAAGTGGAGTAACCCTAGGGGTGCAAGTGTGATTAGTGTTGTCCATTTTCATGCTTGTTTGTCTTTGAATTAGGTCAAGCTACTTGTTATTTGATTTTTGCATACAAACCCTAAGTCTATCATGGTATTTTTAGAAAGCTTTAAAGTGCGGAAAATAAAATCCTAAATTATTACAACATAATTATGGGATGGGGGTACAAATGTTCAAATGGGGATACTTAGCAAGAAATTTAAATCTAAGCTATTACATCCAAATTGAATATCCAAGTTATTTTAATTGTACAATAATTAAATAAAATACAATAAATATGCAAGATGCAAAAAATGATTTTTATATGTATGTAAAAGTATTTTTCATGTGTCAAATAAACAAAAATAAAAAAGGTTAATTTTGGATTTTTTCATGGTTAGGGCAAAACCCTAATTTGCTAAATAAAAAGTATTTTATTATACAATATTTATTAACTATATACAAAAATTAAATAAAAAGGAAGTATATTGTAAAAAAGTGATTTTTGAGGTTAAATATTTATAAAATAAAAAATGTATTATTTTTATATTTGTCCTAAATATTTAATAAAAGATAGATAAGTATTTATATTATTTAATAAATATATTAAATATGTACAAAAAATAAAAAATATTTATTATTTACAAAAAAAGTATATTTTTTTAGAAAATGTTTTCAAAAGATAAAATAAAATAAAAATCAGAAAATAAAAATGTATTTGTATTATTTTTTTAGGGTTTAAATAAAAAGGTATATATATATATATATATATATATATATATATATATATATATATATATATATATATATATATATATATATATATATATATATATATATATATATATATATATATATATATATATATATATATATATATATATATATATATATATATATATATATATATATATATATATATATATATATATATATATATATATATATATATATATATATATATATATATATAATATATATATATATATATATATATATATATATATATATATATATATATATATATATATATATATATATATATATATATATATATATATATATATAATATATATATATATATATATATATATATATATATATATATATATATATATATATATATATATATATATATATATATATATATATATATATATATATATATATATATATATATATATATATATATATATATATATATATATATATATATATATATATATATATATATATATATATATATATATATATATATATATATATATATATATATATATATATATATATATATATATATTTATTTATATATATATATATATATATATATATATATATATATATATATTTATTTATTTATATGCATATATCAAATAAAACAAATAAATGCCTAATAAATACAAAAAAAGGTAAAAAAATATTTTTTATGTTTTTTTATATTTTAACAAAAAATAACAAATCAGAATCAAAAAGAAAAAGTCAAAAATGACAAATATATCATGCAATGGGCCAGGGGGTGCAAATTGAAAAAAGGGTGCAAAAAATAGGACTGACTCAGGCCCAGCCCAAGCCAGTCATCTTCAACCTCCAGACTTGTTTGAACAACAAAAACGCGCGCTTCCTAACTCCTGATTCCTGGACTTTCAAGCAAAACTCATAACACCAAAAATGTAGAGCATCAAGAGACGAATCCAGACTGTTGTACCCCAAAATTTTCCCTCCCATGATCTTCAAAAGTTTTGCCAAGCATCACCTCAAATGGTTCAAGGCTACTCCAAGGATTGCACAGTCAACCATCCTCCTGAAGACAGTCAAACTAGGGTTTTGGTTCTTGCAAGGAAGTTGAAGTTTTCAAGGGCTCAATCAAGTCTCCTATGCCTATAAACATTGTCAAGCACCTACATGTCAAGTTTCAAGGCTCACAAGGTCAAGTTGCACAGTCAAAAACCCTAATTGCTCAACAGTCAACTGTAGGGGCAAAATGGTCATTTGGCAGTCAAAAGTCAAAATTTTTGGTCAACATCTTATTTTGAAGCCACAAACATCATTTGATCAATGCTTGATCATGATTCTCAAAAGTATGGCTCAAAAAGTCTCAAGATGCAAAAGTTTCTATTTTTGGACAGTTGAAAAGTCAACTGTAACTTGACCAAGGCATAACTTTTTCATGGTTCATCAGAAAAATCCCATCCAATGCTCATCTTGAAGGGGAAGACATTTCCTAAAACTCATCTTCACACTCCAAGTCCAAGAAATGCTCTCACAAAAAGTTATCAATTTCAACATTATAGGTCATTTTCAAAAGTCAACAAAAAGGGACTTTAAGTCAAAGACCATAACTTGAGATTGGTAAATCAAAATGACATGGGACCAAAGACATTGGTTAGAGGACTTCAAGACCTTTCTAAAATGTCCAAGAACATGATCAAAGCTTAAAAATTGAGCAAGATATGCATTGGAGAAGTTGGGAAATTTTTGTGAAATGGCCAAAATCATTTATCCTTGAAATTTCATTTTTTGACAAAAGGGGCCCACTTTTTCCACTTGAATTAACTTGGCCATGCTTCCCACGTGTCCCACCTTTTATTTCAATTTTTAAAATTAATTTTTTTATTTTTAATTGATTTTATTGGATTTAATTAATTTTAAATCTTTTAAAATCAAAGGAAAATCAAAAAGGTTAATTAAGGAGGATATCTGACTTTGATGAACCTTGAATCACCATTATACATATTCCAAATTCGTGCAAGAGGCCAAATGGAGTAAGAATTCAAAATTGGCTCAAAAGAGGAAAGTTTGTTAATGGAGTTATGTCAAAATCTTGAACATGAAGGCAAGGCATTATGAGGCCATAACTCTTATCAAAACATGTTACATAACACCTATGCAAGGGATCAGACACAACAACTAGACCTAAGCTGCGCTGCAATCTCAGAACAAAACTTACATTTTTGCCAAAAATTTTTAAAACTGAAAACACTTCTAGAGCTTGTTTCAGACCCTCATTCTCATCCAAACACGTTGCTGACATCCTAAGGAAGCGATAGCAATCAAATTCAGACCTTCACACGCAAAGAACAGGTATAACCAAGTCCGGTTTTCTTTGAAATTTTTGATATTCGCATTTCATTATTCATGTTGTATTTGCCATTTTTAATCATGGATTTGGACTAATGGGAATGTTTTGAAGCTGATAGCATGATTTAATTGAGTTTTCAAAGCCTGTACGTGAATTCATCATGGCCATTGCTTAGGGTTTCAGAGCTCTAATTTTAGGGCTTTGCATATCTGGAATAATTGGACCATGAGACCCCTACCACTGAAATCAGCACCTTCCACTGAATGGAATTGAACCATCGCGCCTTATTTCTTTTTCACCCTGAGCTATTCGCTATTTTCTGTGGACGGCGTTTTGGGGGGGTTTAAAACCCCCGCTATTTCATTTTTATTACATGCACAATTGGGGACGAAGGCTAGCATGGCACGACGTGAGTGGCTGGTTTGAAATCCAGCGCTTTTTTTTATTTTATAACACTAATGTCAATTTTATTTTATATTATTTGTTTTTTATCTCATGAACAAAGCGCGCAACTGGCTCACTTGGTAAAGGCTTTCATTGGTAAGCACTGGGACCTGGGTTCGAATCCCAGGTCCCCTCAATTTGCTTCTATTATTTTGTTTAACTTGTTCCCATGCAGTATATCATCCAGTAGTACACCATACATCCAACGCCTCTGCCTGCCACGCGCTTGGAAAGGTCAATCCAAAGGCTATCATGTGAGTTCCATCCTATGCACTGGTCAACGCTCCACATACAAGTCTCAAAAGTCAGAAAAGGGCCTCATTCAAATGGGCTTATTTCATCAAATCACCTCCAAAATTGGGGTCAACACCCCCCACAGTTTGCATTTTGTTTCCTTTTATTTTCATTTTTTTTATTTATTTGTTTTATTTCTAATTAATTCATCAAAACAATTTTCATAAAACAAAAAAAATTATAAAATCATAAAAAATCAATTTGTTTTATTTTAATTTAATTCATCAACTCTTTTTTAAAATAAATTCAATAATTAATTTAATTTTAATTTTAGGTTGTTAATTTTAATGTCTTTTTTAATAACTAAAAGATATAAAAAAAATAGGTCTTTAGCACTTTTTTATCCTTTTTTAATTAAATATTTTTATTTTCTTATTATAATTATTATTAACCATTAATTAATTTTGTTAATACTTGTAATTAATCAATTAGGTTTAAATTAGATTTAACTTAGATAATTTTCTTTAATAAATTAAAAACCCATTAGAACTAGAGTTATTTAACTTTTAATTCCATTTTAATTTTCTTTAATTTCAATAACTGAAAAAACATCAAAAAATAAGTTCTTGCTTTACTTAATAAATAAATTAATTTTCAATTTCAATTCAATTTCCTTAAAGGGTCCAACGCCCTCGTATTCGATTATAATTTCTTTTCGCATTTATTTTTTATTTTTATGGACATAATGTATTTGCCCCAAAGCCCTGTAATAGTTAATTAGGCATTTACTTTCTGCACTTTATGTTAAATCGGGTCTTGGTTTAATTTGGCGATGTAGACCCGCGCCTTTGTAATAGCGTAGGACCTTTATCTTTTCCGCACTTTAAATTCCCGCACCTTTAAACTGTTAACAAATCACATGAAAGAATGAATGCCCAAAAATAAAATCAAAACGTAGATCACCAATGCATGACAAGACAAATAATAAATTGAAAATGACACACAATTCACACACCACTCTTAGGGTACGCCTCATTGTTGCCTTGCCCCTCGAAAGGTGGTCATCGAGTATAGGACGTCTTAGTAAGTCCTTATGTCCATGAACATGGCATAAGGGTAGCTTCTAAGGTATCCTACTGTTGCTCTGGTGATCACAATGTTGCCTTGCCCCTCGAAACGTGGTCGTCGAGTATAGGACGTCTTAGTAAGTCCTTATGTTCCATTGATCTGGTTGCTTCGAAACAAGTTGCCTCGAAACGGTTGCCTCGGAATAAAAAGATCAACGGCATAAGGGTAGCTTCTAAGGTATCTTACTATTGCTCGGTGACCACACTATCCCTAACCCTCGAATTGACCCAAACACCTCCAACGGTGGTGCTACCTATCTCTCAATGGTGGGATGGCACTACCTAAAGGACAATTACCCAGCTTAATTCCTTAGGGTAGGTAGATGACTCATAGATACTTGCTCTAATTTCAAAACGAAATCAAAAACTTCTTTTCACACCGACACCTTTCAAAAAGCTTTCAAAAGCAATTTTTCAAACACTCTTAAGGACTGATACAAGAGTCGAACTGAAATTTTCAAAGAAACTTTTTTTAAAATCCACAGTTGAAAAGCAAACAAACAATTTTGAAAACACAATGAGCAAGTATCTAAGAGCCCATGGATAACCATGGATAGAAAGGGTGTTAACACCTTCCCTTTCTATAAATCTACCTCCCGAACCGAGAGCAATCTCTATAAGGAATTTTTCTGTGCTTTTGTCCTTTCCATTTGGAGAAAATAAAAGACGGTGACGACTCTTGCTTCCGCGACATTTCGCGAAACCAGCGTTAAACAGTCAGTTCCAGATCCACCGATCACAGAACTGGCGACTCTGCTGGGGACTCTTTAAAGTGAGGTGTACCTTAGGACTCAGATCACTGTGTTTTCAATTGCTTTGACTTGTTTGCTTTAAATTGTGGGACTGTCTTGGGAGTTCTATAGATCCTAACCCGGATCTGGGGATACCTTCTTAGAAAGTAGCAACAAGGCTGTGAGGGAACTGTGCGGGGTATACCGACATGGTTGAAGCAGTCTGCTACGTTGATGTGGCACTTTGGTGTGTACCGGTAACCCTTGAGTTCAGTCAAGGAGAGTACGGGGCCTCCGCGTGGTGTCGTGAAGCATCAACAGACCTTAGGAACCTTAATTGAACCATCTTGGCCTCTTTAGGGTAGTGAGATAACTACTTTGGTGTAGTCCGAAGTCGGTTGATACTCGATACTACACTCAGTTGAGGGTTGTTTTCTTGGGATATTTTGATCGCCAGTCAGTGGCTAAATCGAAACGATGAACAATGAAAGCAATCCAATGATATTGAGATCCTTAGAACCCGGTTACTTTGATAGGACAGGTTTGAGCCCACCAACTTCAAGAGGGTAGTATCCCTAACCTCGTGCTGGCCTAAACTCTAAGGACTGTGGTGTGACTTGTGTGCCTTATCATGTTTGCTTTTTGTGAATACTTGTGGTATGCCCTTATCATAGCATCATAACATCATACAACATCATATGCATCCACTAACCATTTCAGGGATTCGAATCTTCATCTTTGTTCTTGTTTTGTAGGACATGGAAAATATCCGCAGAAAGACAATTCAGATCAACCTTGTAAGGGTCCCTCCTCAGCTTAAGGAGCTTACATCCAGGATTCCCGAGAACTCGTCATTCAGTGAAAGGCATGGTAGACTCATCAGCTTGGTCGATACCAATATTGAGGAAGAGATGGTAAAGGTCCTCTTCCAGTTCTTTGACCCTCTGCATCACTGTTTTACTTTCCCGGATTATCAGCTGGTGCCTACTTTAGAAGAGTTTTCCCAGCTTCTGAAGATTCCCATTCTCAATCAACTACCCTACAACGGTACGGAAAGGGAACCAAAACTTGAAGAAGTAGCTAAAGCATTATGCCTACAACCATCTGACATCAAGGGGCATTGGGAAGCCAGAAATGGTATCAAAGGGTTCTTGGAAAAGTTTCTGTTTGAGAAGGCCCAGGAGTGTTGGAATTCCCTTGACCTACAAGCCTTTGAAGAAGTTGTAGCCCTCCTTGTCTATGGGTTGGTGTTGTTCCCTAAGCTAGATCAGCTTATAGATATCAGTGCTGTCAAGGTCTTCATGTCCAGGAATCCTATACCTACGTTGCTGGGGGACATCCTTCACTCATGTTACACTCGAACCATGAGAAAAAGAGGTGTCCTTATGTGCTGTACTCCTCTCCTGGGAAGGTGGTTTATTTCGCACCTTCCACAATCAGTTTTGAAGAATGAGCGGGGTTTGAGATGGTCACAACGATTGATGACCCTTACACATGCAGATACACATTGGTGCTCTCGGTCCAGAGAGGATGTCACTATCATTGATCGTTGCGGGGAGTACCCTAATGTTCCTTTACTTGGAATCAGAGGAGGTATTACTTACAACCCATGCCTGGCTTGGAGACAGTTTGGTTATGCTCGGAGGGATGGCCCTCATGACATGTTAATTCCTGACATAGTTTTTGACTTCGACAACGATGCACAAGGACTTCGCCAGAAATTTATCAGAGCTTAGAGGATGCCCAGCAAGATAGACAGCAAGACACTGGGGCACAGGAACTCCATCCCGTTGGAACCTTATCTCAAGTGGGTACGCGCCCGCTCCCATAAGTTAGGAATGCCTTATCCTCATGTTCTCCCTGTGATCAAAGAGCCAGTATTGGAAGGAGAGGTGTCCTACACCATTCAACATCCTGACATGCCCACGTCCTGGGAAGAGATGCAGAAGAGCTGGATCCAGCTTAAGGAAGAACGAAATTCTCTTGAGACCAGTCTACATGCTAGTGAAAAGAAGGTCCTGGAGCTCACCCGCCTACTGCACGAGGAGAGGAATCTCAACACCTACATTGCTCCGAAGAGGATGCGTAGTGTCTTTTGGGATTGATTTGCTTTGTAATGTTTGCCCATGAGGCTTTGATGTACTGAACAATTATTTCCTTAATAATAACGTGTGTTCCTTTTTGTCTACAACAAATTTGAATTTTCGAACCCTTGAAGGCATTGCATAAACACATATCATTCATCATGTGCATCACAGGTACTCTTCTTTTCAGGTTTCTTACTGTTCTTCGCTGTTTATTTCAGCATCATGAACCCTGAATCATCTACCGAACTGTCTATCAAGGCCCTTCAGGCGCAGAACGCCCAATTTCAGGAGCTGATCATGGGTTTGGCTCAAGGTCAAAAAGAGCTGAAGGCTATGCTCCTGAAGAAGAATAAGAAGAAGAAGAGGACTGTGCTATTTAACACTGAGCGCAGGCTCGGGAATACTTTGCAAAATGAAGCTGAGAGGACTACTCCATCTGTGGGGGAAGGTAGTCACCAAGAAAGGGAGGTCCCTACTCCTGTGGTCTCTGATACTGAAACAGACTTCAACGACGAGCAGTACCCTCCTGCTGAGGACCGGTACAAGCAGCTGGAGGACAGATTAAATGCTATGGAAATTCAGCGTGTGCCTGGACTGGATTTCAGAGACTTGGGGTTATCTACTGGGGTGGTGATCCCACACAAGTTCAAGGCGCCTGCCTTTGTGAAGTATGACGGGGCTTCCTGTCCCAAGATGCACCTCCGTTCTTATGTAAGGAAGATCCAGCCTTACACAGCAGACAGGAACTTATAGATCCACTTCTTCCAGGAGAGTCTTTCAGGGACTCACCTCGAATGGTTCTATCAGCTGGATGGAACCAACATTCGTAACTGGGAGGATCTGGCCACTGCTTTTTACAAGCAGTATCAATATAATTCCGACCTCGCTCCTACGCGTACCCAACTCCAGGGTATGTTGCTAGGATCGAGTGAAGGTTTTAAGGAGTATGCACAGAAATGGAGAGATCTGGTTGGCCGGGTGCAGCCACCATTGACGGACCGGGAGCTGGTGGATATGTTTTTGGGGACCCTATCTGGGCCATTTTTCAATCATCTCATTGGTAATTCCTCTGCTGGG
Organism: Vicia faba; assembly: GCA_948472305.1. Classification (NCBI taxonomy): domain Eukaryota; kingdom Viridiplantae; phylum Streptophyta; class Magnoliopsida; order Fabales; family Fabaceae; genus Vicia; species Vicia faba. The sequence continues at coordinate 1,305,606,309 of OX451739.1, forward strand.
TTTACTGATCTGATCCTGACTGGTGAGAGGATCGAGGCTGGTATAAAATCGGGGAAGATACAGAAGGTTGCCTCCTCAAATGCTGAAAAGAAGCCCTTCAAGAAAGAGGCTAGTGCTGTGTATGGCCCAAGAAGGCAAAAAAAACCTGAACACCGCCAAGCTGTCAACGCGTTGGTTATTTCTAAGCCTGCTACTGCTCCACAACAGTACAACCAACCCAGAGCTGAGAGGCCCAAACGGCAGTATACTCGGCTCAGCATGAATCTCTCTCAGATCCTGCCACAACTGTTATCAACCCACTTGGTGACTGTTAGAGAGGCCCCTAAGGTTGTGAATACTACATCCCCCAGGTTTAACCCCAACGCCCATTGCGCTTATCACTCTGATAGCCCAAGGCATAACACAGATGACTGTTGGGCCCTAAAGAATAAGGTTCAAGACCTTATTGATGCCAAAGAGATACAGTTCGAGGCGCCCGAGAGGCTAAATGTTATTACCGCTCCCATGCCCCAGCATGGAGTGAATGCTGTTGAGGAGGATTTGTATGTAGCTTCGGTGGATGATGTTGCTACTCCGCTGCTGACGGTCAAGAGGAACCTGTTGCTAGCCGGTTTATTTCTGGGATGTAGCAAAGGTTGCCCTCTGTGTATTGCTTCCCCTGCTGGTTGTTCTTTGCTGAAATCAGGCGTCCAAAACCTGATGGATAGTAAAGAGATTTTGTTCAGAAAGACTGCTGTTCCTGCTGCCCCTGTTGAAGAAGTTTCAATTGTTACCATTTTCAACAACCCTTCCAAGGCTCCTTCAAAGAAGCCTGTCCAAATTTTGCCTGTTCACAAGATTGCTCCCATCACTATTACTGTCCCGGGGCCCATCCCCTACAAGTCTGATAAGGCTGTCCCATGGCACTATGGGGCAGATGTTTATGTTCTGGGAATGAAACAAGAGTTCAACACCGACACTGGTGTCACCAACATCACCGGGCCTGCTAAGGTCACGCGTAGTGGAAGACTGTTCTCACCAGACATTGCTCCTCCGGTAATTCAGAGACCTTTGATCATCACACCTGCCAGTGTGCCTATTTCCCCCCCTGACCAAGTTTCCACCCCTGCTACCGAGTCATCTGGTGCTCGGGGCAAGGGGATTGTTGTTGATGTGCCTGCCCGGACGGAGGCACCAAAGACCATTGTTGAGGCTTCCAAGCAGGAGATGGAAGAAATCCTCAAAATCATAAAGAAAAGTGATTTCAACATTGTGGAACAGCTGGGGCACACCCCCTCCAAAATCTCCATGTTGTCAATGCTGCTGTGTTCAGAGGCCCATGCCAAGGCCCTGATTGCTTTCTTAAAGACGGCCCATGTACCCCAAGAGACGTCTGCTGATCAGTTCACCGACTGTGTGGCCAACCTAACTGCTGACAATGGTCTGGGTTTCTCTGATGCTGATTTGACGGCCAAAGGGAAGAACCATAATGATGCCCTGCATGTCTCCATTAAGTGCAGGGGCACTACTCTCGCTCACGTGCTGGTTGACACGGGTTCTTCATTAAACGTGCTACCCAAGAAGGCTCTGGACAGGCTGGACTGTGAGGGTCTGGAGCTCAAACCAAGTAACATTATTGTCCGGGCCTTTGACGAGTCCAAAAGAATGGTACATGGTGAGGTTGACATCCCAATCAGGGTTGGGTCATAGGTCTTTGATTCAAAATTCTATGTGATGGATATCCGTCCATCCTATTCTTGTTTGCTGGGTCGCCCGTGGATCCACAAGGCTGGAGCTGTGACCTCCACGTTGCATCAGAAGCTCAAGTACCCGGTCAGGGGGAAGATTGTAACAGTGCAAGGGGAAGAGGAATACATGGTCAGCCACCTCAACTCCTTCAGGTACGTGGAAATGGATGGGGAGTTCATTGAGACCCCCTTTCAAAATTTTGAAGAGGTGCCACAAACATTGGCAGCAGCAGAAGCAGTGGTTGAAGAGGTTTCTCCTTTGAAGATGACCTCATTAAAGGACGCCCGGGCTATGATTGAAAGAGGTGAATGTGCAAACTGGGGCAAGCTCCCTGATTTTACTCCTAAGACTAACAAGTTTGGGCTGGGTTTCACTGCAGAGGCTCAGAAGGCTGTGCGCAAGGCGAGAATTGGAAGACCTCCTGTGCTCATCACCCACCCAGGAGTGAATGCCATTGGAGATGAAGACGAAGTGGAAGAGTCAGAGTTTGATAGCTGGATCTACCCGACGACTGACGGTGGATTGACCAATTGGACTGCTAAAGACTTTACACCCATAACTTTTGTCACCCAGTAATGAACTTCTTTGTTTTGGATTTGTAATAAACAATAATTTGAAACTGTATGGCCCGGTGTCTTACCCGGGGCACCGTGGTCTTATTTATGAGGGCTTTTGTTTGTCACTGTCATATATCATAAATAAAAGCATTGGACGTTTTTCACATTTCAAATTTTGCGCTCTCTTTCTTTCTTTCTTTACATATATTGCAAAACAGCTGTATTTACACACACTCACTCATACAGGTTTCAATCCACTCTGGATCTCACTGGTAACGACTCTGCTACTGCCAGTTATGACTTCGAAAATCCGATCAACTTAGCCGAAGACGAAGGTGAAGATGATTGCGAAGTGCCTGGCGAACTTGCAAGACTGTTACAATAGGAAGAGAAGGCAATTCAACCACATGAAGAGCCAGTGGAAACGATAAACCTGGGTACTGATACAAATAGGAAGGAAGTTAAGATTGGTGCCAACCTGGAGCTCAGCGTGAAGCAACGGTTGATCCAGATGCTGCACGACTACATGGAAATCTTTGCATGGTCTTACGAAGACATGCCTGGGTTGGATACCGACATTGTGGTCCATCATTTGCCTACTAAGGAAGACTGCCCTCCGGTTAAACAAAAGGTCCTCCGTATGCGTCCAGAGATGTCCGAGAAGATCAAAGCTAAGGTTATGAAATAGTTTGATGCCAGGTTTCTTGCAGTGACTTCTTACCCTCAGTGGGTTGCCAACGTGGTGCCAGTACCGAAGAAAGATGGTAAGGTCAGAATGTGTGTTGATTACAGGGATCTGAACAGGGCCAGCCCCAAGGATGACTTCCCCTACCTCACATTGATGTCCTGGTTGACAATACTGCTCAGCATAAGGTGTTTTCCTTCATGGATGGTTTTTCAGGGTATAATCAGATCAAGATGGCTCCTGAAGACATGGAAAAGACTACCTTTGTTACTCAGTGGGGCACCTTCTGCTACAAGGTCATGCCATTCGGGTTGAAAAATGCTGGGGCAACCTACCAGCGTGCCATGGTTGCTTTATTTCATGATATGATCCATCATAAGATTGAAGTGTATGTCGATGACATGATTGCAAGGTCCCAAACTGAGGAAGAACACCTTGATCCTCTGCAGAAATTGTTTGACCGTATGAAACTGTACAAGCTGAGGTTGAACCCGAACAAGTGCACCTTCGGGGTCAGATCTGGAAAGTTACTAGGCTTCGTTGTAAGTGATAAGGGTATTCAAGTGGACCCTACCAAGGTTAAAGCTATTCAAGAGATGCCAGTTCCTAAGACAGAGAAAGAAGTCAGAGGCTTTCTAGGACATCTGAATTACATTGCCCGATTCATCTCACACCTAACTGCTACTTGTGAACCAATCTTCAAGCTGCTGAAGAAAGATCAGGTAGTACGTTGGAATGATGAATGTCAGGCCGCTTTTGACAGAATCAAAGAGTATCTCCAAGAACCACCCATCCTTATGCCACCGGTTGAAGGGAGACCTCTAATACTATACCTGACAGTACTTGACAACTCAATGGGGTGTGTGCTGGGGCAGCATGACGAGTCTGGCCGAAAAGAGCACGTCATTTATTACCTTAGCAAAAAGTTTACCGACTGTGAGACCCGATATTCACTACTTGAGAAAACTTGCTGCACTTTGGTATGGGCTGCTCGCCGGCTGAGACAGTATATGATGACTCACACTACCTTGTTGATTTCAAAGATGGATCCTATAAAGTATATATTTGAAAAGCCTGCTCTGTCTGGGAGAATAGCAAGATGGCAAATGATCTTGACGGAATATGACATCCAGTACACGACTCAGAAGGCCATCAAGGGAAGTGTATTGGCAGACCACTTGGCACACCAGGCAGCAGACGACTATCAGTCAATGAACTTTGAGTTTCCGGACGAGAGCATCATGATTGTGACTGATTGTGAAGTACTTGGACCGGATGAAGGACCTGAGGAAGGATCCCGATGGTCTGTGCACTTTGACGGAGCCTCCAACGCTTTGGGTAACGGTATCGGCGCTGTGATCATATCCCCTCAAGGCACTCATACTCCACTCACTGCCCGGCTATGTTTCAACTGCACCAACAACATGGCGGAGTATGAGGCATGCATCATGGGACTCAAAGCTGCAATTGACTTAAGGATCAAGTTTCTGAGTATCTTCGGATATTCCGCTCTCGTGATCAACCAGATCAAAGGCGAGTGGGATACGAAACATCCGAATCTTATCCCTTACAAAGAATGTGTGTTGACAATGATCCCCCACTTCTCAGAGATAACCTTTGCACATTTCCCAAGAGAGGAGAATCAGTTAGCGGACGCGTTAGCTACGATGTCTTCCATGTTCAAAGTCAAATGGGACAATGAGGCTCCCCGGATCATCATCTGGAAACTGGACGAACCGGCATACTGTTGTGATCTTGAGACTGAGTTGGTGACTGAGAAACCTTGGTACCATGAGGTGAAGAGATACTTGGAAGCTCAGGAATACCCCGAAGGTGCATCTGTCAATGATAAGAAGTTTCTGAGAAGGTTCGCAGCGAAGTTCTTCCTTAGCAACGGCATTCTGTACAAGCGAAACCATGATTCGACCTTACTGCGTTGTGTGGATAAGACTGAAGCAGAAAGGATTATGGAGGAGTTACATGAAGGGACCTTCGGAACACATTCCAGTGGACACACTATGGCTAAGAAGATCCTTCGGGCAGGGTATTTCTGGTCCACAATGGAAGCTGATTGTTACCAACATTCTCGGACGTGTCACAAGTGCCAGATTTATGCTGATAAGGTGCATGTTCCTCCAGTTCCTCTGAATGTCCTGACTGCACCTTGGCCTTTTGTAATGTGGGGCATTGATATGATCGGTGAGATCAGACCTACGACATCCAATGGGCATCGCTTCATCCTGGTAGCAATTGATTACTTCACGAAGTGGGTTGAAGCAGCTTCCTACGCTACGGTAACCAAGAGTGTTATGGCACGGTTCATTCGGCATAACCTAATCTGCCGATACGGCGTCCCTGAAAGAATTATTACAGACAACGGTACCAATCTCAATAACAGGATGATCACTGAGCTCTGTGAGCAATTCAAGATACATCACCACAACTCTTCTCCTTACCGGCCGAAGATGAATGGAGTTGTAGAAGCAGCGAATAAGAATATCAAGAAAATCGTGCAGAAGATGACAGTGACTTATAAATATTGGCACGAGATATTACCGTTTTCTCTACATGGATACCGTACCTCAGCCAGGACGTCAACCGGGGCAACTCCTTTCTCCTTGGTCTACGGTATGGAGGCAGTCTTACCGATCGAAGTGCAGATACCCTCTCTTCGGATAATGAAGGATGCAGATCTGAGTGAAGATGATTGGATCCAGAAACGACTTGATCAGTTAAATCTAATTGACGAAAAGAGACTTGCTGCTATTTGTCATGGTCAAACGTATCAAAAACGGATGATCGGGGCATTTAACAAAAAGGTCAGACCACAAGAATATCAAGTTGGGGATCTGGTGATCAAGCGTATCATCCTTCCTCAGAGTGATCCCAGGGGCAAATGGACCCCTACGTACGAAGGGCCATTTGTGGTTAAACATGTGTTCTCAGGAGGAGCCATGATTCTGACCACCATGGATGGTGACGACCTTCCTCACCTCGCCAATGCAGACATAGTAAAAAGATACTACGCATGAAAATAGGCCCGCTAGGTTGACATACCTAGGCAAAAATTAGGGCTTCCCGGTGAACCAAAAGGGTTCGTACAAAATGAAGGGATGAAATGAAAAAATCTGTACACCTGGTAAGTCGAAAACCTGAAAAGGCGGCTTGGGCAAAAATGGGTATCCCGATGGACTGAAAACCCGAAAGGGCAGTCCAGGCAAAAGTTAGGGATAAAGCGTAATACTATGTCTCATTGGATCACTTTGAATCCGGAATCCGGTATCAACATCAAGTTCAGACGGCATTGATCAATCAGCTTCATCTTCGGTTAGGTCATCAAGTGATGAGACGCTCAAAGATATAAAGGCGATAGCAGAGTTGGAACCCAGTGGGATTATTCTTTTCACACAGCTGTTTTATTTTCCTTTGTACAAATTTGTATAAACTCTTATTCGGAGGCGTTCTCTTACTAGGACGTCAGCCTCTTGTATATAAACGCCTATTTACGGGCAAATTCAAAAATCAATACAAATACACTTTTCAAACAAATTGCCTTTTGTTCTTCCTTTTTTCTATTTTGTTTTGCGAAGAACGTCCAAGTTTCAATTTGTGATATATGCATTTGACACTAATTGCTAACTCATAAATGTTTGCATGTAAAACAAAGGATTAATTACAGGTGACATTAGAAACAGGGGCAATAATGAGTTGTCTAAAGCGATCTAATTGCTATATCCACCAAGGTACCAAGGTAAGTACAGCTGAAGAACATAACCAAGATACCTTCATTCCCCAGAGAGTGAGCCAGCAAGTCAATACACTCTCCCCAAGCAGAGTTATACTATCAACCTTAAGGAAGTTGGGTATCCCCCGCAGATCTCAACATTCCCCAGCACGATATACGAATATTCTTAACAAGCATCCCCGACAGTCTTGATCTAAGATTGTTCCCCGGCGGTAGATCAGACATTCAGCGGAATCGCTTCCCCAGTATATCTCAAAGATTTCCCCAGGAGAGTCCAATCCAGTTTCCCCAGGAAAGTTGGAGTCATCTCCCCAGCAGGAAGCTTATCCCCAGTAGATTCTGGAAGCTTATCCCCTACAGAGCACGAACGCGTCTCCCGGCTTTATTCAAAGGTTATTTCCCTACCAGGATATAACTGGGTTATTGTTGTACCCCAAAATTTGCCCTCCCATATTTCTCAAAATATTTCAAGAAAAATTCACAAGTCCAACCCGGCGCGTCATATTCAGGTATTCTTTCGCCAAGATATCTCTGATAACGTATTCTCAAATTCAGGTTCGGCTCAAGCGTCAATTCTTTAAAGAAGGTATCCGAATGTGCGAGTTTTCTTAAAGAAATATGGTGAAAAACTGTGCTGAAAGTGCAGTTTTTATGCACTAAAAAATTCATAACTTGAAGATCGTGGCTCGTTTTGAACCCGTTCCGGTGGCCAAAATTCCGTCTTGACATTATCTACGTTTTCATCTCTCACGGCTGGAAGCCAATTTCGATCAGAAGGTCTTCAAAAATGTGGATTTATCAAGTATTTTTGCACAGAAAATTTGTGACAGAAGTTTATTTGCGTCATGTTCAAAAAATCATAACTTGGTCGATTTTCATCGTATCGAGCTGGTTCCGGCGCCAAAATTTCACAAATTGAGTTGGCTACATTTTCACAGAAGGTATTGAGTTCAAACGGTATTCAAAAGGCATTCGTTTTTTGCTCAGAGTGCGTGACACGCTGAAAATCCTGAATGCTGAATATTATTTCATCTGAGCCGAAACTTCGAAAATTCATAACTCGGTCAATTTTTATCGGATTGGACTCATATTTTTACACAAGGTCACTGACTCATAGATCTACAACTTTGCTTCAAAAGTCGAGACCAAATTATGCACCGATCAATACCAGTTTTTTATTGAAGAACGTGTCAGAGTCGACACTGAAGCCCAAAATAAGTTTGTCTGAGCTGAAACTTCAAAAATTCATAACTAATTCACCGTTTATTCGATTGAGTCGATTTTCGGACAGGAGTTAGTTCTCGATGTCGGCTACATTTTGTCTTCACATTTCAACTTCAAAAAATGCACTTAACTCCCTGCGATTTAGCCTGGAAAGTGACGAATTCAAGTGAATATTGGAGGCCCTATTGCACATTCAAAGCCCATTTTCTTTACCCTAATTTCCACTATATAATCACCTTCTTGTCACACAAACAAAAAAGGAGAAAAAAAGGAGAAAAAGAGAAAAAAAAGAGAGGAGAAAAGGAGAGAGAAAAAAAAACCTTGCCACAACACTGTTAGAATATCAAACACTTTCAAGAACCCTAAAACCTTGAAATCCTTATTACAAATCCCTCTCTCACTACAAACAAGCCATCTCAGTTACAAACCAACATCTTATTACTTCTTCAGTAAGGGTAAGGCTGGCTTGATCTCCATGATCCAAATGACATAAAAGCATTCATGTCACTACTTTTCCAGTAAGGGTAAGGTTGATTTGATCTCCATGATCAAAAGGGTATAATCATTCATACATGCCATATTGTGCCTAAACATTAAATTTCTTCATATATTGGCTTTATTTGCATTTTATGATTTTATTTAATGTGTTCGTGAGATTCAACTGCAGGTTTAGACAGGATCCCAGTTCATTAAGGAATGTTGAGGCCAAAAGCCAAAAGCCAAATGGCCAAAGTAGAAAAACATATGCATGACACCAATACATGGCGAGGCAGACATTAAGCCAGACATTAAGGGAACGTTGAAGCCAGAACACAAATGGCCAAAAGCCAAAAGCCAAAAGCCAAAAGCCAAAAGCCAAATGGCCAAAGTAGAACAACTTATGCATGAAACTCAATCCAATGGCCAAAGAATGCAGACCACGGTACTCAGGAGTCAATACTTCAAAAAAACCTCCCCTTGGGCCAGACACCCCCTATGGTTTGCTCAATTTTTAATTTTTATTTGTTTTTCCTTTTTATTCTTTTAATTGTTTTTTAATTGTTTTCTTTTAATTCCATAAAATAATTTTCATAATAAATATAAAATACAGAAAAATCAAAAAAATGTTTATTTTATTAATATTAATTTTACTATTATTATTTTTGTAATAAACAATTAATTAGATTAATTTAGGTTTCAAAACTTTAATATTTTTCTTAATAAATTAAATATGTAGAAATTAGGGTTTTTAACTTTTTCATCATTTTTTTAATAAATAATTTTTTCTTATTATCATTATTATTAACTACTAATTTATTTTGTAAATAAACATGTACATAAATTCTTTAGTAAATTAAGTTAAACTTTAACATTTTTCTCAAATAATTAAAAATAACTTAGAATTAGGGTTTCTTTTAATTTTAATTTTAATTTTCTTATTTCATAAATACAAAAAAACCTAAAAAAACACTTCTTTTATTTCAATAAATAATTAATTAATTTTTAATTTCAATTTAATTCCAAAAGGGTCCAACGCCCTCGCTTCCAATTTTAATTCCAATTCGCGCATTTTATTTTGTATAATATTAATGTAATTCTCCCAAAGCCATGTAATTTTATATTTCTCGCATTTTATTTCTTTATTTTATGTCAAATCGGGTCCTGGATTAAATTTGGCGATGTGGACCCGCGCTTTTGTAATAGTTTAGGAATTTTATCTTTCCGCACTTTTTAACTGTTAAATAAATGCATGCAAGAATGAATGACAAAAATAAAAACAAAACGTTAGATCACCAATAACCTGACAAGACAAAATATCTGAAAACAACACACGAATTGCACACACCACCCCTAGGGTACGCCTCACTGTTGCCTTGCCTCGAAAGGTGATCGTCGAGTAGAGGATGTCTTAGTAAGTCCTCATGATCCGGGAACCTGGCATGAGGGTAGCTTCTAAGGTGTCTTCCCATTGCTCTGGTGATCACCATGTCCCGAACCCTCGAATTGACCCGAACACCTCCAACAGTGGTGCTACCTACCTCTCAATGGTGGGATGGCACTACTTTAAAGGACATCTACACAGACGAATTCCTTAGGGTAGGTAGACGACTCTAGATACTTGCTCTAAATTCAAAAACAAATCAAAAATACTTTTCACACCAACACATTTTCAAAAGCTTTCGAAAGCAAATTTTCAAACACTCTTGAGGACTGATACAAGAGTCGAACTGAAATTTTCAAAGAAACTTTTTAAAATCCACATTGAAAAGCAAACAAACCATTTTTGAAAACACAATGAGCAAGTATCTAAGAGCCCATGGATAACCATGGATAGAAAGGGTGCTAACACCTTCCCTTTCTATAATCTACCTCCCGAACCGAGAGCAATCTCTATAAGGAATTTTTCTGTGCTTTTGTCCTTTCCATTTGGAGAAAATAAAAGACGGTGGCGACTCTTGCTTCCGCGACATTTCGCGAACCAGCGTTAAACAGTCAGTTCCAGATCCACCGATCACAGAACTGGCGACTCTGCTGGGGACTCTTTTTAAAGTGAGGTGTACCTTAGGGTTAGTTCATAACTGTGTTTTCAATTGTATTGACTTGTCTGCTTTAAATTTGTGGGTTGCATGGGAGTTACATAGATCCTAACCCGGATCCGGGGATACCCTGTTTAGGTAGCATAAGCTGTGAGGGACCTGTCCGGCATATACCGACATGGGTGAAGCAGTGGCTACGTTGGTGTGGCGCCTTGGTCTGTACCGATATCCCTCGTGTTGAAACGGGGAGAATATGGGTCTTCCAAGGAGTCACTAAGCACCAACAGACCTTAGAACCTTAAATGACCCAACTTGGCCATTATAACAGTAGCAGTATGCTACGCCCATTGAGGCTAAACTCTCGTGATGGTTCTGGCCGCAAGAAAAGATTGCGATGCTGGAGTTATGACCGATTGAGGGTAGTCAATGATATTGGGATCCTCTAAGAACCCGGTTACTTTGATAGGACAGGTATGAACCCACCAACTTCAAGAGGGTAATACCCAGACCCCATGCTGGCCTAAACTCTAAGGGTTTCTCTTGTGTGACTTGTGTGCCTTCGTACTTGACTATTTGCATGCTTGTTATCTGACACTTGAGTTTCTTGCAGGTTTTGTTTATAGTCCTTAATTAGGACTCATAACATGGTTTACTAAGTTCTTTGCAGGTTTTGGTTTGTAGTCCTTAATTAGGACTCATAACAAAGTTTACCAAGTTTCTCGCAGGTTCTGTTTATAGTCCTTAATTAGGACTCATAACAGGTTTTACTTGAGTTTCTTGCAGGTTTTGGTTTGCAGTCCTTAATTGGGACTCATAACAGGGTTACTTACATTACCCCATGCATAGCATAACATCATACCATTGCATACATCTTAACCCATTTCAAGGATCTCAAGGGCTTGTGATGCAGGTCATGATGAACCAACTGTCTAGCAAGGGGCAAAGAGGATTTATTTTCCTCTAGACAAAGTTGTCAGGGGCTATGACCCACTTGATATGGTGAGCTCTGACTCTTGAAGAAGGTTCCCTTAACCAAGGTTGTTTGGAAATCAAAACCAAACATGATGACTAAAGTCAGGGGCTATGACCCACTGGATATGGTGAGCCTTTGACCCTTGGAAGAAAGACTCTCAACAAATGTGAAGTTCTTTCAATCAAGCTACTGGATCCAAATGCTAACAAATTTTCTTGTTTACCCCGCGAGGTCCTTGAAAACATTGCATGCATGTCATACACATCATCACATAACGGGTATCTTTGTTGCAGGTCACTTACCTTTCTCGCTGTTTATTTCAGCAATGGCCTTCCAACCAGATAACCAGGACTGTCTTACTCAAGAGACTCGGTTCGGGGAAATCCTCCTGAATCTATCCAAGGGGCAGGAGGAGCTAAGGACACTTCTCATGGAGACCTTTGTCAGGAACAGTGCTGAGGATGAAAGGTTGAAACACCTACAAGCTGAGATGGATGCAATGAAAGCCCAAATGCTGGGGCAGAGGAATGCCATTCAAGGTTTAGCTCAAAGACAAGATGAGCTCAGGTTTCTCGTCAACCAACTGCTTCAGGGTAACCAACTGGGGCAAACGTCTAAGGATAAAAAGCCAGTCACCGTTCGACCATCTTTGAGACAAAGAGGCAAGGAGAAAGCTCCTCGTATGGCTTCAGTATCACCAATTCAGCATCAATCTCACCAGCGTCAGCCAGACAAGCCCAAAAGGCAATTCACCAAGCTCAACGTGTCGCTGCCTCAAGCCTTACAACAACTGCTGAGGTTGAATTTGGTAACTCTAAAGGATCCTCCTAAGAATCCCAACAGGACACCTTCAAGGTATAACCCCAACACTCGCTGCGCTTATCATTCTGACAGCCCGGGGCATGCTACAGAGGATTGTTGGATCTGAAGAATAAGATCCAGGACCTGATTGAGGAAGGAGCTGTGGAATTCACCCAAGATGGCCAGGCTGAGTGCTTCTACCATCCCTACAGGAGGCACCATTTGAAGTAACAAGCCCTGAGATGAGGAGAATTTTTGTTCATTCGAATGTTCAAGTTGCAATTTTCTTTTGTTCAAACATTTGTTCATCGTTAAACATTGTTATTTCATTAATGCATCGCATATGTCTGTTCTGAAACAATATATTCGTATTCACTAAATGCAAATTATTTTCATATTTTTTCTGATGTCAACTCTTGATCTAAAATTCTAAAGCCTCTTGAGGGAGGATGACGAAAACGATACCACGATCTTTACAGTATGCTTTTGAACAGACCCCGCTGATGAGGTACAGGCATTGTTTCAATCCCTAAACACTGGAGTTATAAGGATGATAATCCCTCGTCAACCCATCTAAGCCAAAGAAGTAGGAGTTTTTCTTTTTGAAATTTAAAACCCTTAATCATAACCTGGGGCATGGTAGTCTCTCAGTTGATCCAACTGCATAACGAATGGCACCAAAGAGGTCCTTACAAAAAGAAAGAAAGTGATGGTTCCGAATAATCAATAAAGAAAGGCAGTCATCATCTCAAAAAAATAAAACCCATTAAGTCAAAACCTATGAAGGAGACTTACAAAACGGGGGTATCCCGCTGACTGTAATCACAAAAGAAACAGTTCAGGTAAAATTCAGGGATAGCAAAATCAAAAAGAAAGAGGTCTTACAAACCCTCAACAAAAAGGAAGGACTTCCTATTCAAAATAAGTTATCAATATCCGAATCATCACCGAAAAATCAGAGCAAAGACTCAAACAAGGTCTAACGTATGATCAACTGAGTTTAGGTTTGGAGAACATCACGAAGAGCGGGTGGGTACAAATAATTTGAGCCTTTATCCTTTGTTTCTTAAACTGTGAACCAGGCCACGTTATAACCCTTAAAAGTCCTAGCTGAAGCATGGGTTAGTTCGAAAGCATACTGTTACGAAAGGTATCCTGACTCCTTAAGGCTTACGGTAAATACGAAGTTGACATCACGTTTTACAAACATTCACTTGTTTTATGAAAAAGAATGCATTTTCAAAATCTTCAAGACAGACATAGGCTTTGCATTTTTAACATAACTTTGTTTGCATATGACCTTTTGTTTGAACAGCAGGGAAATTCGCACAATGAAAGTCTAATGAACAAGGGTATCTCCAATCAAGGGGCATGGCATGACCATGGTCCATCATCTGGGGCAATCCAATCAAAATTCGGAGAATCTCTCAAAGGCCAAATAGCCTGGGGACAAATCTCCGCCTGAGTCACTTGGGGCATTTCAACAACGAATCTTGCCTGGTCGAAAATCTTCTGGTGGCATGACAAAACACTTCTAACAGGGGCAACTCCCTACTTTCTGAGAACAGACATAGTCGGAAAAATACTACGCATAATCAAAGACCCGCTAGGTTGACACACCTAGGAAAAAATAAGGGCTTCCCGGCGAACCAAAAGGGTTCGGGCAAAATAAGGGATGAAATGGAAAAATCTGTACACCCGGCAAGTCGAAAACCTGAAAAGGCGGCTTGGGTAAAAAAGGGTATCCCGGTGGACTGAAAACCCGAAAGGGCGGTCCAGGCAAAAGTTAGGGATCAAAGTGTACGACTATGTCCTGTCATCTCGTCACCTGCCTACCAGAAGAAGGTCTGTCCATCAACAAGCTATCAGCACCTCTCGGGTCTTCCTCTCCCACAGAAACAGGAGCAATAAAGAGTTGTCTAAACAATCTAATTATTCTGTCCTCCAAGGTACCAAGGTAGGTTCAACTAAAGAACATAACCAGATATCTTAATTCCCCAGAGAGTAAGCCAACAAGTCAGAACACTCTCCTCGAGCAAAGCTACAGTCAGCCTTAAGGAAAGTTGGGTATCCCCCAGCAGATATCAACATTCCCCGGCAGTCTTGGTCTAAAGATTGTTCCCCGGCGGTATATCAACATTCAAAGGAATCACCTCCCCTACAGTTCAAAACTTCCCCAAGAGAGTCCAATCTAGTTCCCCAAGGAAAGTTGGAATCCATCTCCCCCAAGAAGTAAGCTTATCCCCAGTAGATTCTGGAAGCTTATCCCTCGCAAAGAGCGAATGCGTCGACCGGCTTTATTTAAAGAGTTATTTCCTTAACGGGATATAACTGGGTTATCCTCAGCCAAAAGCCACGGAAAGGTCGTCGTCAACACAGTTCTTTCCCCAGCGAAGTCTATCAGCACTTCCAATACAGCAAAGATATCCTCAGCAAGTTATTATCAACAATTCAGCAAAAGCATCTCTCTCCCCACAGAGTATCACTCCCCAGCATGGTCGCTAGAGTATTTTTTCTCCCCGCAGAATCTTCCATTTGCTAAGTTTATTCCTCAACGGAGGCATCTTCTCCTACCGTTATTCTTGCAGCTATCATCCCCAGCGGAAGCAAAATCAACATCAGCCTAGGAGTGACTTCCCGACACCCGTTAAGGATTTACTTTCCTAGACGAAAATATACATTCCTAAACATCACATACATCATTATAGCATGCATAGACGCATCATATCATACAAATCTCATTTATGTTGAGAACATCATTGCTTGGTTCATATCATGCATTGCATATGACTAACCTTTACCTTTCAGGAAAGATTCAGCTAAATTCTCAATCATATTTCAAGACCTAGACCGGTTCAGTTAATCGACTCCAAAGATTTCTTGTCCAGTCCAAGGCCTTCTCTAGTCCAGCTAAATCGACTCCCAACAGATTTTTCTGATGAAGACTCAGTAGAAGTTATCAGATTATAATGGTTCTCTCTCCGACGGTGCATGAGATAATAATTCCATTTTAGGTTTTTCTTTGAGATTATAATTTCCTATTGGTTCTCTCTCCGACGGTGCATGAGATGATAATTCCATTTTAGGTTTTTCTTCGAGATTATAATTTCCTATGGTTCCCTCTCCGATGGTGCGTGAGGTGATAATTCCATTTTAGGTTTTTCTTTGAGATTATAATTTCCTATTGGTTCTCTCTCCGACGGTGCATGAGATGATAATTCCATTTTAGGTTTTTCTTCGAGATTATAATTTCCTATGGTTCCCTCTCTGATGGTGCATGAGATGATAATTCCATTTTAGGTTTTTCTTTGAGATTATAATTTCCTATTGGTTCTCTCTCCGACGGTGAGTGAGGTGATAATCTCCTATGGTCCCCTCTCCGACGGTGAGTGAGGTGGTAATTCCTTTTCAGATGGTTCCCTCTCCGACGGTGAGTGAGGTGATAATCTCCTATGGTTCCCTCTCCGACGGTGAGTGAGGTGGTAATCCCTTTTCAGATGGTTCCCTCTCCGACGGTGAGTGAGGTGATAATCTCCTATGGTTCCCTCTCCGACGGTGAGTGAGGTGGTAATTCCTTTCCTTATGGTTCCCTCTCCGACGGTGAGTGAGGTGATAATTCCTTTTCAGATGGTTCCCTCTCCGACGGTGAGTGAGGTGATAATCTCCTATGGTTCCCTCTCCGATGGTGAGTGAGGTGATAATTCCTTTTCAGATTATAATTTCAGATGGTTCCCTCTCCGACGGTGAGTGAGGTGATAATTCCTTTTCAGATGGTTCCCTCTCCGACGGTGAGTGATGTGATAATTCCTTTTCAGATGGTTCCATCTCCGATGGTGAGTGAGGTGATAATTCCTTTTCAGATGGTTCCCTCTCTGACGGTGAGTGAGGTGATAATTCCTTTTCAGATGGTTCCCTCTCCGACGGTGAGTGAGGTGATAATTCCTTTTCAGATGGTTCCCTCTCCGACGGTGAGTGAGGTGATAATTCCTTTTCAGATGGTTCCCTCTCCGACGGTGAGTGAGGTGATAATCCTTTTCAGATTATAATTTCCTATGGTTCCCTCTCCGACGGTGAGTGAGGTGATAATTCCCTTTCAGGTTATAATTTCCTATGGTTCTCTCCCCGACGGTGCGTGAGATATAATTCCCTTTCAGGTTATAATTTCCTTTGGTCCTCTCCCCGACGGTGCGTGAGATGTAATTCCCTTTCAGATTATAATTTCCTTTGGTTCTCTCCCCGACGGTGCGTGAGATGTAATTCCCTTTCAGATTATAATTTCCTTTGGTTCTCTTCCCGATACTGCGAAGATGGTAATTCCCACCAAGATTTTCTCAACGAGCGTTGTTGAAGTTAAAGTCACCCAAGGTTCTCTTACCATTCATGCTAAGGTAGTAACCATCCCTGGTTCATTCATCATCTTGTGAAGCTCCAGACTCAGCTCCTGTAACCAGTCAGGACATATCTATACCAAGCATCTGAAAACCAACTCCTGCAACATGTCAGGTACTCATTTTTCTATTTTGCAGGTACGCAAGTTCTCGCTAAGGAATCTCTTATGCGATCAACGTCCAGATGGCATCTATAAGCCCATCATCCCCCATCAATCTCCAAATGGCATCTATAAGCCCATTTCCATCACACTGCTACTATGTGAGCGCAAATTTCTGGGCACTCTAGTGTTCAATCATCTTCTACCCTCGGATTACGAAAGGCACGTCAGCCAATCTGCATCCTCAGGTCTAAGAAGATTGAACAGGGGCAACTATTGTACCCCAAAATTTGCCCTCCCATATTTCTCAAAATATTTCAAGAAAAATTCACAAGTCCAACCCGGCGCGTCATATTCAGGTATTCTTTCGCCAAGATATCCCTGATAACGTATTCTCAAATTCAGGTTCGGCTCAAGCGTCAATTCTTTAAAGAAGGTATCCGAATGTGCGAGTTTTCTTAAAGAAATATGGTGAAAAAGTGTGCTGAAAGTGCAGTTTTTACGCACTAAAAAATTCATAACTTGAAGATCGTGGCTCGTTTTGAACCCGTTCCGGTGGCCAAAATTCCGTCTTGACATTATCTACGTTTTCATCTCTCACGGCTGGAAGCCAATTTCGATCAGAAGGTCTTCAAAAATGTGGATTTATCAAGTATTTTTGCACAGAAAATTTGTGACAGAAGTTTATTTGCGTCATGTTCAAAAAATCTTAACTTGGTCGATTTTCATCGTATCGAGCTGGTTCTGGCGCCACAATTTCACAAATTGAGTTGGCTACATTTTCACAGAAGGTATTGAGTTCAAACGGTATTCAAAAGGCCTTCGTTTTTTGCTCAGAGTGCGTGACACGCTGAAAATCCTGAATGCTGAATATTATTTCATCTGAGCCGAAACTTCGAAAATTCATAAGTCGGTCAATTTTTATCGGATTGGACTCATATTTTTACACAAGGTCACTGACTCATAGATCTACAACTTTGCTTCAAAAGTCGAGACCAAATTATGCACCGATCAATACCAGTTTTTTATTGAAGAACGTGTCAGAGTCGACACTGAAGCCCAAAATAAGTTTGTCTGAGCTGAAACTTCAAAAATTCATAACTAATTCACCGTTTATCCGATTGAGTCGATTTTCGGACAGGAGTTAGTTCTCGATGTCGGCTACATTTTGTCTTCACATTTCAACTTCAAAAAATGCACTTAAGTCCCTGCGATTTAGCCTGGAAAGTGACGAATTCAAGTGAATATTGGAGGCCCAATTGCACATTCAAAGCCCATTTTCTTTACCCTAATTTCCACTATATAATCACCTTCTTGTCACACAAACAAAAAAGGAGAAAAAAAGGAGAAAAAGAGAAAAAAAAGAGAGGAGAAAAGGAGAGAGAAAAAAAAACCTTGCCACAACACTGTTAGAATATCAAACACTTTCAAGAACCCTAAAACCTTGAAATCCTTATTACAAATCCCTCTCTCACTACAAACAAGCCATCTCAGTTACAAACCAACATCTTATTACTTCTTCAGTAAGGGTAAGGCTGACTTGATCTCCATGATCCAAATGACATAAAAGCATTCATGTCACTACTTTTCCAGTAAGGGTAAGGTTGATTTGATCTCCATGATCAAAAGGGTATAATCATTCATACATGCCATATTGTGCCTAAACATTAAATTTCTTCATATATTGGCTTTATTTGCATTTTATGATTTTATTTAATGTGTTCGTGAGATTCAACTGCAGGTTTAGACAGGATCCCAGGTTCATTAAGGAATGTTGAGGCCAAAAGCCAAATGGCCAAAAGCCAAAAGCCAAATGGCCAAAGTAGAAAAACATATGCATGACACCAATACATGGCGAGGCAGACATTAAGCCAGACATTAAGGGAACGTTGAAGCCAGAACACAAATGGCCAAAAGCCAAAAGCCAAAAGCCAAATGGCCAAAGTAGAACAATTTATGCAATGAAACTCAATCCAATGGCCAAAGAATGCAGACCACGGTACTCAGGAGTCAATACTTCAAAAAAACCTCCCTTTGGGCCAGACACCCCCTATGGTTTGCTCAATTTTTAATTTTTATTTGTTTTTCCTTTTTATTCTTTTAATTGTTTTTTAATTGTTTTCTTTTAATTCCATAAAATAATTTTCATAATAAATATAAAATACAGAAAAATCAAAAAAATGTTTATTTTATTAATATTAATTTTATTATTATTATTTTTGTAATAAACAATTAATTAGATTAATTTAGGTTTCAAAACTTTAATATTTTTCTTAATAAATTAAATATGTAGAAATTAGGGTTTTTAACTTTTTCATCATTTTTTTAATAAATAATTTTTTCTTATTATCATTATTATTAACTACTAATTTATTTTGTAAATAAACATGTACATAAATTCTTTAGTAAATTAAGTTAAACTTTAACATTTTTCTCAAATAATTAAAAATAACTTAGAATTAGGGTTTCTTTTAATTTTAATTTTAATTTTCTTATTTCATAAATACAAAAAAACCTAAAAAAACACTTCTTTTATTTCAATAAATAATTAATTAATTTTTAATTTCAATTTAATTCCAAAAGGGTCCAACGCCCTCGCTTCCAATTTTAATTCCAATTCGCGCATTTTATTTTGTATAATATTAATGTAATTCTCCCAAAGCCATGTAATTTTATATTTCTCGCATTTTATTTCTTTATTTTATGTCAAATCGGGTCCTGGATTAAATTTGGCGATGTGGACCCGCGCTTTTGTAATAGTTTAGGAATTTTATCTTTCCGCACTTTTTAACTGTTAAATAAATGCATGCAAGAATGAATGACAAAAATAAAAACAAAACGTTAGATCACCAATAACCTGACAAGACAAAATATCTGAAAACAACACACGAATTGCACACACCACCCCTAGGGTACGCCTCACTGTTGCCTTGCCTCGAAAGGTGATCGTCGAGTAGAGGATGTCTTAGTAAGTCCTCATGATCCGGGAACCTGGCATGAGGGTAGCTTCTAAGGTGTCTTCCCATTGCTCTGGTGATCACCATGTCCCGAACCCTCGAATTGACCCGAACACCTCCAACAGTGGTGCTACCTACCTCTCAATGGTGGGATGGCACTACTTTAAAGGACATCTACACAGACGAATTCCTTAGGGTAGGTAGACGACTCTAGATACTTGCTCTAAATTCAAAAACAAATCAAAAATACTTTTCACACCAACACATTTTCAAAAGCTTTCGAAAGCAAATTTTCAAACACTCTTGAGGACTGATACAAGAGTCGAACTGAAATTTTCAAAGAAACTTTTTAAAATCCACATTGAAAAGCAAACAAACCATTTTTGAAAACACAATGAGCAAGTATCTAAGAGTCCATGGATAACCATGGATAGAAAGGGTGCTAACACATTCCCTTTCTATAATCTACCTCCCGAACCGAGAGCAATCTCTATAAGGAATTTTTCTGTGCTTTTGTCCTTTCCATTTGGAGAAAATAAAAGACGGTGGCGACTCTTGCTTCCGCGACATTTCGCGAACCAGCGTTAAACAGTCAGTTCCAGATCCACCGATCACAGAACTGGCGACTCTGCTGGGGACTCTTTTTAAAGTGAGGTGTACCTTAGGGTTAGTTCATAACTGTGTTTTCAATTGTATTGACTTGTCTGCTTTAAATTTGTGGGTTGCATGGGAGTTACATAGATCCTAACCCGGATCCGGGGATACCCTGTTTAGGTAGCATAAGCTGTGAGGGACCTGTCCGGCGTATACCGACATGGGTGAAGCAGTGGCTACGTTGGTGTGGCGCCTTGGTCTGTACCGATATCCCTCGTGTTGAAACGGGGAGAATATGGGTCTTCCAAGGAGTCACTAAGCACCAACAGACCTTAGAACCTTAAATGACCCAACTTGGCCATTATAACAGTAGCAGTATGCTACGCCCATTGAGGCTAAACTCTCGTGATGGTTCTGGCCGCAAGAAAAGATTGCGATGCTGGAGTTATGACCGATTGAGGGTAGTCAATGATATTGGGATCCTCTAAGAACCCGGTTACTTTGATAGGACAGGTATGAACCCACCAACTTCAAGAGGGTAATACCCAGACCCCATGCTGGCCTAAACTCTAAGGGTTTCTCTTGTGTGACTTGTGTGCCTTCGTACTTGACTATTTGCATGCTTGTTATCTGACACTTGAGTTTCTTGCAGGTTTTGTTTATAGTCCTTAATTAGGACTCATAACATGGTTTACTAAGTTCTTTGCAGGTTTTGGTTTGTAGTCCTTAATTAGGACTCATAACAAAGTTTACCAAGTTTCTCGCAGGTTCTGTTTATAGTCCTTAATTAGGACTCATAACAGGTTTTACTTGAGTTTCTTGCAGGTTTTGGTTTGCAGTCCTTAATTGGGACTCATAACAGGGTTACTTACATTACCCCATGCATAGCATAACATCATACCATTGCATACATCTTAACCCATTTCAAGGATCTCAAGGGCTTGTGATGCAGGTCATGATGAACCAACTGTCTAGCAAGGGGCAAAGATGATTTATTTTCCTCTAGACAAAGTTGTCAGGGGCTATGACCCACTTGATATGGTGAGCTCTGACTCTTGAAGAAGGTTCCCTTAACCAAGGTTGTTTGGAAATCAAAACCAAACATGATGACTAAAGTCAGGGGCTATGACCCACTGGATATGGTGAGCCTTTGACCCTTGGAAGAAAGACTCTCAACAAATGTGAAGTTCTTTCAATCAAGCTACTGGATCCAAATGCTAACAAATTTTCTTGTTTACCCCGCGAGGTCCTTGAAAACATTGCATGCATGTCATACACATCATCACATAACGGGTATCTTTGTTGCAGGTCACTTACCTTTCTCGCTGTTTATTTCAGCAATGGCCTTCCAACCAGATAACCAGGACTGTCTTACTCAAGAGACTCGGTTCGGGGAAATCCTCCTGAATCTATCCAAGGGGCAGGAGGAGCTAAGGACACTTCTCATGGAGACCTTTGTCAGGAACAGTGCTGAGGATGAAAGGTTGAAACACCTACAAGCTGAGATGGATGCAATGAAAGCCCAAATGCTGGGGCAGAGGAATGCCATTCAAGGTTTAGCTTAAAGACAAGATGAGCTCAGGTTTCTCGTCAACCAACTGCTTCAGGGTAACCAACTGGGGCAAACGTCTAAGGATAAAAAGCCAGTCACCGTTCGACCATCTTTGAGACAAAGAGGCAAGGAGAAAGCTCCTCGTATGGCTTCAGTATCACCAATTCAGCATCAATCTCACCAGCGTCAGCCAGACAAGCCCAAAAGGCAATTCACCAAGCTCAACGTGTCGCTGCCTCAAGCCTTACAACAACTGCTGAGGTTGAATTTGGTAACTCTAAAGGATCCTCCTAAGAATCCCAACAGGACACCTTCAAGGTATAACCCCAACACTCGCTGCGCTTATCATTCTGACAGCCCGGGGCATGCTACAGAGGATTGTTGGATCTGAAGAATAAGATCCAGGACCTGATTGAGGAAGGAGCTGTGGAATTCACCCAAGATGGCCAGGCTGAGTGCTTCTACCATCCCTACAGGAGGCACCATTTGAAGTAACAAGCCCTGAGATGAGGAGAATTTTTGTTCATTCGAATGTTCAAGTTGCAATTTTCTTTTGTTCAAACATTTGTTCATCGTTAAACATTGTTATTTCATTAATGCATCGCATATGTCTGTTCTGAAACAATATATTCGTATTCACTAAATGCAAATTATTTTCATATTTTTTCTGATGTCAACTCTTGATCTAAAATTCTAAAGCCTCTTGAGGGAGGATGACGAAAACGATACCACGATCTTTACAGTATGCTTTTGAACAGACCCTGCTGATGAGGTACAGGCATTGTTTCAATCCCTAAACACTGGAGTTATAAGGATGATAATCCCTCGTCAACCCATCTAAGCCAAAGAAGTAGGAGTTTTTCTTTTTGAAATTTAAAACCCTTAATCATAACCTGGGGCATGGTAGTCTCTCAGTTGATCCAACTGCATAACGAATGGCACCAAAGAGGTCCTTACAAAAAGAAAGAAAGTGATGGTTCCGAATAATCAATAAAGAAAGGCAGTCATCATCTCAAAAAAATAAAACCCATTAAGTCAAAACCTATGAAGGAGACTTACAAAACGGGGGTATCCCGCTGACTGTAATCACAAAAGAAACAGTTCAGGTAAAATTCAGGGATAGCAAAATCAAAAAGAAAGAGGTCTTACAAACCCTCAACAAAAAGGAAGGACTTCCTATTCAAAATAAGTTATCAATATCCGAATCATCACCGAAAAATCAGAGCAAAGACTCAAACAAGGTCTAACGTATGATCAACTGAGTTTAGGTTTGGAGAACATCACGAAGAGCGGGTGGGTACAAATAATTTGAGCCTTTATCCTTTGTTTCTTAAACTGTGAACCAGGCCACGTTATAACCCTTAAAAGTCCTAGCTGAAGCATGGGTTAGTTCGAAAGCATACTGTTACGAAAGGTATCCTGACTCCTTAAGGCTTACGGTAAATACGAAGTTGACATCACGTTTTACAAACATTCACTTGTTTTATGAAAAAGAATGCATTTTCAAAATCTTCAAGACAGACATAGGCTTTGCATTTTTAACATAACTTTGTTTGCATATGACCTTTTGTTTGAACAGCAGGGAAATTCGCACAATGAAAGTCTAATGAACAAGGGTATCTCCAATCAAGGGGCATGGCATGACCATGGTCCATCATCTGGGGCAATCCAATCAAAATTCGGAGAATCTCTCAAAGGCCAAATAGCCTGGGGACAAATCTCCGCCTGAGTCACTTGGGGCATTTCAACAACGAATCTTGCCTGGTCGAAAATCTTCTGGTGGCATGACAAAACACTTCTAACAGGGGCAACTCCCTACTTTCTGAGAACAGACATAGTCGGAAAAATACTACGCATAATCAAAGACCCGCTAGGTTGACACACCTAGGAAAAAATAAGGGCTTCCCGGCGAACCAAAAGGGTTCGGGCAAAATAAGGGATGAAATGGAAAAATCTGTACACCCGGCAAGTCGAAAACCTGAAAAGGCGGCTTGGGTAAAAAAGGGTATCCCGGTGGACTGAAAACCCGAAAGGGCGGTCCAGGCAAAAGTTAGGGATCAAAGCGTACGACTATGTCCTGTCATCTCGTCACCTGCCTACCAGAAGAAGGTCTGTCCATCAACAAGCTATCAGCACCTCTCGGGTCTTCCTCTCCCACAGAAACAGGAGCAATAAAGAGTTGTCTAAACAATCTAATTGTTCTGTCCTCCAAGGTACCAAGGTAGGTTCAACTAAAGAACATAACCAGATATCTTAATTCCCCAGAGAGTAAGCCAACAAGTCAGAACACTCTCCTCGAGCAAAGCTACAGTCAGCCTTAAGGAAAGTTGGGTATCCCCCAGCAGATATCAACATTCCCCGGCAGTCTTGGTCTAAAGATTGTTCCCCGGCGGTATATCAACATTCAAAGGAATCACCTCCCCTACAGTTCAAAACTTCCCCAAGAGAGTCCAATCTAGTTCCCCAAGGAAAGTTGGAATCCATCTCCCCCAAGCAGTAAGCTTATCCCCAGTAGATTCTGGAAGCTTATCCCTCGCAAAGAGCGAATGCGTCGACCGACTTTATTTAAAGAGTTATTTCCTTAACGGGATATAACTGGGTTATCCTCAGCCAAAAGCCACGGAAAGGTCGTCGTCAACACAGTTCTTTCCCCAGCGAAGTCTATCAGCACTTCCAATACAGCAAAGATATCCTCAGCAAGTTATTATCAACAATTCAGCAAAAGCATCTCTCTCCCCACAGAGTATCACTCCCCAGCATGGTCGCTAGAGTATTTTTTCTCCCCGCAGAATCTTCCATTTGCTAAGTTTATTCCTCAACGGAGGCATCTTCTCCTACCGTTATTCTTGCAGCTATCATCCCCAGCGGAAGCAAAATCAACATCAGCCTAGGAGTGACTTCCCGACACCCGTTAAGGATTTACTTTCCTAGACGAAAATATACATTCCTAAACATCACATACATCATTATAGCATGCATAGACGCATCATATCATACAAATCTCATTTATGTTGAGAACATCATTGCTTGGTTCATATCATGCATTGCATATGACTAACCTTTACCTTTCAGGAAAGATTCAGCTAAATTCTCAATCATATTTCAAGACCTAGACCGGTTCAGTTAATCGACTCCAAAGATTTCTTGTCCAGTCCAAGGCCTTCTCTAGTCCAGCTAAATCGACTCCCAACAGATTTTTCTGATGAAGACTCAGTAGAAGTTATCAGATTATAATGGTTCTCTCTCCGACGGTGCATGAGATAATAATTCCATTTTAGGTTTTTCTTTGAGATTATAATTTCCTATTGGTTCTCTCTCCGACGGTGCATGAGATGATAATTCCATTTTAGGTTTTTCTTCGAGATTATAATTTCCTATGGTTCCCTCTCCGATGGTGCGTGAGGTGATAATTCCATTTTAGGTTTTTCTTTGAGATTATAATTTCCTATTGGTTCTCTCTCCGACGGTGCATGAGATGATAATTCCATTTTAGGTTTTTCTTCGAGATTATAATTTCCTATGGTTCCCTCTCTGATGGTGCATGAGATGATAATTCCATTTTAGGTTTTTCTTTGAGATTATAATTTCCTATTGGTTCTCTCTCCGACGGTGAGTGAGGTGATAATCTCCTATGGTCCCCTCTCCGACGGTGAGTGAGGTGGTAATTCCTTTTCAGATGGTTCCCTCTCCGACGGTGAGTGAGGTGATAATCTCCTATGGTTCCCTCTCCGACGGTGAGTGAGGTGGTAATCCCTTTTCAGATGGTTCCCTCTCCGACGGTGAGTGAGGTGATAATCTCCTATGGTTCCCTCTCCGACGGTGAGTGAGGTGGTAATTCCTTTCCTTATGGTTCCCTCTCCGACGGTGAGTGAGGTGATAATTCCTTTTCAGATGGTTCCCTCTCCGACGGTGAGTGAGGTGATAATCTCCTATGGTTCCCTCTCCGATGGTGAGTGAGGTGATAATTCCTTTTCAGATTATAATTTCAGATGGTTCCCTCTCCGACGGTGAGTGAGGTGATAATTCCTTTTCAGATGGTTCCCTCTCCGACGGTGAGTGATGTGATAATTCCTTTTCAGATGGTTCCATCTCCGATGGTGAGTGAGGTGATAATTCCTTTTCAGATGGTTCCCTCTCTGACGGTGAGTGAGGTGATAATTCCTTTTCAGATGGTTCCCTCTCCGACGGTGAGTGAGGTGATAATTCCTTTTCAGATGGTTCCCTCTCCGACGGTGAGTGAGGTGATAATTCCTTTTCAGATGGTTCCCTCTCCGACGGTGAGTGAGGTGATAATCCTTTTCAGATTATAATTTCCTATGGTTCCCTCTCCGACGGTGAGTGAGGTGATAATTCCCTTTCAGGTTATAATTTCCTATGGTTCTCTCCCCGACGGTGCGTGAGATATAATTCCCTTTCAGGTTATAATTTCCTTTGGTCCTCTCCCCGACGGTGCGTGAGATGTAATTCCCTTTCAGATTATAATTTCCTTTGGTTCTCTCCCCGACGGTGCGTGAGATGTAATTCCCTTTCAGATTATAATTTCCTTTGGTTCTCTTCCCGATACTGCGAAGATGGTAATTCCCACCAAGATTTTCTCAACGAGCGTTGTTGAAGTTAAAGTCACCCAAGGTTCTCTTACCATTCATGCTAAGGTAGTAACCATCCCTGGTTCATTCATCATCTTGTGAAGCTCCAGACTCAGCTCCTGTAACCAGTCAGGACATATCTATACCAAGCATCTGAAAACCAACTCCTGCAACATGTCAGGTACTCATTTTTCTGTTTTGCAGGTACGCAAGTTCTCGCTAAGGAATCTCTTATGCGATCAACGTCCAGATGGCATCTATAAGCCCATCATCCCCCATCAATCTCCAAATGGCATCTATAAGCCCATTTCCATCACACTGCTACTATGTGAGCGCAAATTTCTGGGCACTCTAGTGTTCAATCATCTTCTACCCTCGGATTACGAAAGGCACGTCAGCCAATCTGCATCCTCAGGTCTAAGAAGATTGAACAGGGGCAACTATTGTACCCCAAAATTTGCCCTCCCATATTTCTCAAAATATTTCAAGAAAAATTCACAAGTCCAACCCGGCGCGTCATATTCAGGTATTCTTTCGCCAAGATATCCCTGATAACGTATTCTCAAATTCAGGTTCGGCTCAAGCGTCAATTCTTTAAAGAAGGTATCCGAATGTGCGAGTTTTCTTAAAGAAATATGGTGAAAAAGTGTGCTGAAAGTGCAGTTTTTACGCACTAAAAAATTCATAACTTGAAGATCGTGGCTCGTTTTGAACCCGTTCCGGTGGCCAAAATTCCGTCTTGACATTATCTACGTTTTCATCTCTCACGGCTGGAAGCCAATTTCGATCAGAAGGTCTTCAAAAATGTGGATTTATCAAGTATTTTTGCACAGAAAATTTGTGACAGAAGTTTATTTGCGTCATGTTCAAAAAATCTTAACTTGGTCGATTTTCATCGTATCGAGCTGGTTCCGGCGCCAAAATTTCACAAATTGAGTTGGCTACATTTTCACAGAAGGTATTGAGTTCAAACGGTATTCAAAAGGCCTTCGTTTTTTGCTCAGAGTGCGTGACACGCTGAAAATCCTGAATGCTGAATATTATTTCATCTGAGCCGAAACTTCGAAAATTCATAACTCGGTCAATTTTTATCGGATTGGACTCATATTTTTACACAAGGTCACTGACTCATAGATCTACAACTTTGCTTCAAAAGTCGAGACCAAATTATGCACCGATCAATACCAGTTTTTTATTGAAGAACGTGTCAGAGTCGACACTGAAGCCCAAAATAAGTTTGTCTGAGCTGAAACTTCAAAAATTCATAACTAATTCACCGTTTATCCGATTGAGTCGATTTTCGGACAGGAGTTAGTTCTCGATGTCGGCTACATTTTGTCTTCACATTTCAACTTCAAAAAATGCACTTAAGTCCCTGCGATTTAGCCTGGAAAGTGACGAATTCAAGTGAATATTGGAGGCCCAATTGCACATTCAAAGCCCATTTTCTTTACCCTAATTTCCACTATATAATCACCTTCTTGTCACACAAACAAAAAAGGAGAAAAAAAGGAGAAAAAGAGAAAAAAAAGAGAGGAGAAAAGGAGAGAGAAAAAAAAACCTTGCCACAACACTGTTAGAATATCAAACACTTTCAAGAACCCTAAAACCTTGAAATCCTTATTACAAATCCCTCTCTCACTACAAACAAGCCATCTCAGTTACAAACCAACATCTTATTACTTCTTCAGTAAGGGTAAGGCTGACTTGATCTCCATGATCCAAATGACATAAAAGCATTCATGTCACTACTTTTCCAGTAAGGGTAAGGTTGATTTGATCTCCATGATCAAAAGGGTATAATCATTCATACATGCCATATTGTGCCTAAACATTAAATTTCTTCATATATTGGCTTTATTTGCATTTTATGATTTTATTTAATGTGTTCGTGAGATTCAACTGCAGGTTTAGACAGTATCCCAGGTTCATTAAGGAATGTTGAGGCCAAAAGCCAAATGGCCAAAAGCCAAAAGCCAAATGGCCAAAGTAGAAAAACATATGCATGACACCAATACATGGCGAGGCAGACATTAAGCCAGACATTAAGGGAACGTTGAAGCCAGAACACAAATGGCCAAAAGCCAAAAGCCAAAAGCCAAATGGCCAAAGTAGAACAACTTATGCATGAAACTCAATCCAATGGCCAAAGAATGCAGACCACGGTACTCAGGAGTCAATACTTCAAAAAAACCTCCCCTTGGGCCAGACACCCCCTATGGTTTGCTCAATTTTTAATTTTTATTTGTTTTTCCTTTTTATTCTTTTAATTGTTTTTTAATTGTTTTCTTTTAATTCCATAAAATAATTTTCATAATAAATATAAAATACAGAAAAATCAAAAAAATGTTTATTTTATTAATATTAATTTTACTATTATTATTTTTGTAATAAACAATTAATTAGATTAATTTAGGTTTCAAAACTTTAATATTTTTCTTAATAAATTAAATATGTAGAAATTAGGGTTTTTAACTTTTTCATCATTTTTTTAATAAATAATTTTTTCTTATTATCATTATTATTAACTACTAATTTATTTTGTAAATAAACATGTACATAAATTCTTTAGTAAATTAAGTTAAACTTTAACATTTTTCTCAAATAATTAAAAATAACTTAGAATTAGGGTTTCTTTTAATTTTAATTTTAATTTTCTTATTTCATAAATACAAAAAAACCTAAAAAAACACTTCTTTTATTTCAATAAATAATTAATTAATTTTTAATTTCAATTTAATTCCAAAAGGGTCCAACGCCCTCGCTTCCAATTTTAATTCCAATTCGCGCATTTTATTTCGTATAATATTAATATAATTCTCCCAAAGCCATGTAATTTTATATTTCTCGCATTTTATTTCTTTATTTTATGTCAAATCGGGTCCTGGATTAAATTTGGCGATGTGGACCCGCGCCTTTGTAATAGTTTAGGAATTTTATCTTTCCGCACTTTTTAACTGTTAAATAAATGCATGCAAGAATGAATGACAAAAATAAAAACAAAACGTTAGATCACCAATAACCTGACAAGACAAAATATCTTAAAACGACACACGAATCGCACACACCACCCCTAGGGTACGCCTCACTGTTGCCTTGCCTCGAAAGGTGATCGTCGAGTAGAGGATGTCTTAGTAAGTCCTCATGATCCGGGAACCTGGCATGAGGGTAGCTTCTAAGGTGTCTTCCCATTGCTCTGGTGATCACCATGTCCCGAACCCTCGAATTGATCCGAACACCTCCAACAGTGGTGCTACCTACCTCTCAATGGTGGGATGGCACTACTTTAAAGGACATCTACACAGACGAATTCCTTAGGATAGGTAGACGACTCTAGATACTTGCTCTAAATTCAAAAACAAATCAAAAATACTTTTCACACCAACACATTTTCAAAAGCTTTCGAAAGCAAATTTTCAAACACTCTTGAGGACTGATACAAGAGTCGAACTGAAATTTTCAAAGAAACTTTTTAAAACCCACATTGAAAAGCAAACAAACCATTTTTGAAAACACAATGAGCAAGTATCTAAGAGCCCATGGATAACCATGGATAGAAAGGGTGCTAACACCTTCCCTTTCTATAATCTACCTCCCGAACCGAGAGCAATCTCTATAAGGAATTTTTCTGTGCTTTTGTCCTTTCCATTTGGAGAAAATAAAAGACGGTGGCGACTCTTGCTTCCGCGACATTTCGCGAACCAGCGTTAAACAGTCAGTTCCAGATCCACCGATCACAGTTATCCTCAGCCAAAAGCCACGGAAAGATCGTCCTCGGCAAAGTCTTCTCATCCCCAGCGGAGTCTATTAAAACTTCCAATATAACGATGATATCCCCAGCGAAGTTACTACCAACATCTCAACAAGAGTACCTCTCTCCCACAGAGTATTGTTCCCCAGCCAGATCGCTAGAATAATTTTCTCCCCGCAGAGTAATCTCTCCAACAAGTTTATTCCCCCAACGGAGTCGTCTTCTCCTACCAGTATCCTTGCAACCATCACTCCCCAGTGGAAACAAAGAATGCTATTCACATCATCCCAGGATTTGACTTCCCAGCATCCGTCAAGGATTTATTTTCCTAGAAGAAAACATACATTCATAAACAACACATCTTCATACATTATAGCATGCATATACGCATCATGAACATACAATCCCATTCATTCTGAGAACACCTCGCATGTCATACATCATGACATCACATACAACTAACGTTTTGTCTTTTCAGGACAAAACTTAATACAAAGATAATTGCTATCAACTATCGTGATTCCAGATCCGATTCCTGTATCTTGCCAGGGAGTATCTGTTGACGACTACAGTACCAGACTCGATTCCTGTATCTTGACAGGGCACGTCTGAAGAGTTCGAAGATCCGATTCCTGTATCTTGCCAGGGAGTATCTGTTGACGACTACAGTACCAGACTCGATTCCTGTATCTTGACAGGGCACGTCTGAAGAGTTCGAAGATCCGATTCCTGTATCTTGCCAGGGAGTATCTGTTGACGACTACAGTACCATACTCGATTCCTGTATCTTGACAGGGCACGTCTGAAGAGTTCGAAGATCCGATTCCTGTATCTTTCCAGGGTGTATCTGTTGACGACTACAGTACCAGACTCGATTCCTGTATCTTGACAGGGCACGTCTGAAGAGTTCGAAGATCCGATTCCTGTATCTTGCCAGGGAGTATCTGTTGACGACTACAGTACCAGACTCGATTCCTGTATCTTGACAGGGCACGTCTGAAGATTTCGAAGATCTGATTCCTGTATCTTGACAGGGCACGTCTGAAGAGTTCGAAGATTCGATTCCTGTATCTTGCCAGGGAGTATGTGTTAACGACTATAATACCAGACTCGATTCCTGTATCTTGACAGGGCACGTCTGAAGAGTTCGAAGATCTGATTCCTGTATCTTGCCAGGGAGTATCTGTTGACGACTACAGTACCAGACTCGATTCCTGTATCTTGACAGGGCACGTCTGAAGAGTTCGAAGATCCGATTCCTGTATCTTGCCAGGGAGTATCTGTTGACGACTATAGTACCAGACTCGATTCCTGTATCTTGACAGGGCACGTCTGAAGATTTCGAAGATCCGATTCCTGTATCTTGACAGGGCACGTCTGAAGAGTTCGAAGATCCGATTCCTGTATCTTGCCAGGGAGTATCTGTTGACGACTACAGTACCAGACTCGATTCTTGTATCTTGACAGGGCACGTCTGAAGATTTCCAAGATCCGATTCCTGTATCTTGATAGGGCACGTCTAAAGAGTTCGAAGATCCGATTCCTGTATCTTGCCAGGGAGTATCTGTTGACGACTACAGTACCAGACTCGATTCTTGTATCTTGACAGGGCACGTTTGAAGAGTTCGAAGATCCGATTCCTGTGTCTTGCCAAGGTGTATCTGTTGACGACTACAGTACCAGACTCGATTCCTGTATCTTGACAGGGCACGTCTGAAGAGTTCGAAGATCCGATTCCTGTGTCTTGCCAGGGAGTATCTGTTGACGACTACAGTACCAGACTCGATTCCTGTATCTTGACAGGGCACGTCTGAAGAGTTTGAAGATCTGATTCCTGTATCTTGCCAGGGTGTATCTGTTGACGACTATAGTACCAGACTCGATTCCTGTATCTTGACAGGGCACGTCTGAAGAGTTCGAAGATGCGATTCCTTTGTCTTGCCAGGGAGTATCTGTTGACGACTACAATACCAGACTCGATTACTGTATCTTGACAGGGCACGTCTGAAGAGTTCGAAGATCCGATTCCTGTATCTTGCCAGGGAGTATCTGTTGACGACTATAGTACCAGACTCGATTCCTGTATCTTGACAGGGAACGTCTGAAGATTTCAAAGATCCGATTCCTGTATCCAATTAGGGCACGTCTACATAAAGAGTTTGAAAGTCAACTCCTGTAACAGACCAGGTAATTTTCTTTCTTTCTCAGGTACGCAAATTCTCGCTAAGGAATCTCTTACGCAATCGACACCTCCAGATGGAATCTATAAGCCCATCCTCCTATCCACCACCTCTCCAAATGGCATCTGTAAGCCCATTCCCGCTGTTACACTGCTGATACTCAACTATGTGAGTGCAAATTTTTGGGCACTCTAGTGTTCAATCATCTTCCACCCTCAGATAACGAAAGGCACACACGCCGATCTACATCCTCAGGTCTAAGAACATTAAACAGGGGCAACTGTTGTACCCCAAAATTTGCCCTCCCATGATCTTCAAAAGTTTTTCCAAGCATCACCTCAAATGGTTCAAGGCTACTCCAAGGATTGCACAGTCAACCATCCTCCTGAAGACAGTCAAACTAGGGTTTTGGTTCTTGAAAGGAAGTTGAAGTTTTCAAGGGCTCAATCAAGTCTCTTATGCCTATAAACATTGTCAAGCACCTACATGTCAAGTTTCAAGGCTCACAAGGTCAAGTTGCACAGTCAAAAACCCTAATTGCTCAACAGTCAACTGTAGGGGCAAAATGGTCATTTGGCAGTCAAAAGTCAAAAATTTTGGTCAACATCTTATTTTGAAGCCACAAACATCATTTGATCAATGCTTGATCATGATTCTCAAAAGTATGGCTCAAAAAGTCTCAAGATGCAAAAGTTTCTATTTTTGGACAGTTGAAAAGTCAACTGTAACTTGACCAAGGCATAACTTTTTCATGGTTCATCAGAAAAATCCCATCCAATGCTCATCTTGAAGGGGAAGACATTTCCTACAACTCATCTTCACACTCCAAGTCCAAGAAATGCTCTCACAAAAAGTTATCAATTTCAACATTATAGGTCATTTTCAAAAGTCAACAAAAAGGGACTTTAAGTCAAAGACCATAACTTGAGATTGGTAAATCAAAATGACATGGGACCAAAGACATTGGTTAGAGGACTTCAAGACCTTTCTAAAATGTCCAAGAACATGATCAAAGCTTAAAAATTGAGCAAGATATGCATTGGAGAAGTTGGGAAATTTTTGTGAAATGGCCAAAATCATTTATCCTTGAAATTTCATTTTTTGACAAAAGGGTCCCACTTTTTCCACTTGAATTAACTTGGCCATGCTTCCCACGTGTCCCACCTTTTATTTCAATTTTTAAAATTAATTTTTTCATTTTTAATTGATTTTATTGGATTTAATTAATTTTAAATCTTTTAAAATCAAAGGAAAATCAAAAAGGTTAATTAAGGAGGATATCTGACTTTGATGAACCTTGAATCACCATTATACATATT
This sequence comes from Vicia faba, assembly GCA_948472305.1. NCBI lineage: Eukaryota > Viridiplantae > Streptophyta > Magnoliopsida > Fabales > Fabaceae > Vicia > Vicia faba. The sequence continues at coordinate 1,305,639,966 of OX451739.1, forward strand.
CCAAATTCGTGCAAGAGGCCAAATGGAGTAAGAATTCAAAATTGGCTCAAAAGAGGAAAGTTTGTTAATGGAGTTATGTCAAAATCTTGAACATGAAGGCAAGGCATTATGAGGCCATAACTCTTATCAAAACATGTTACATAACACCTATGCAAGGGATCAGACACAACAACTAGACCTAAGTTGCACTGCAATCTCAGAACAAAACTTACATTTTTGCCAAAAATTTTCAAAACTGAAAACACTTCTAGAGCTTGTTTCAGACCCTCATTCTCATCCAAACACGTTGCTGACATCCTAAGGAAGCGATAGCAATCAAATTCAGACCTTCACACGCAAAGAACAGGTATAACCAAGTCCGGTTTTCTTTGAAATTTTTGATATTCGCATTTCATTATTCATGCTGTATTTGCCATTTTTAATCATGGATTTGGACTAATGGGAATGTTTTGAAGCTGATAGCATGATTTAATTGAGTTTTCAAAGCCTGTACGCGAATTCACCATGGCCATTGCTCAGGGTTTCAGAGCTCTAATTTTAGGGCTTTGCATATCTGGAATAATTGGACCATGAGACCCCTACCACTGAAATCAGCACCTTCCACTGAATGGAATTGAACCATCGCGCCTTATTTCTTTTTCACCCTGAGTTATTCGCTATTTTCTGTGGACGGCGTTTTGGGGGGGTTTAAAACCCCCGCTATTTCATTTTTATTACATGCACAATTGGGGACGAAGGCTAGCGTGGCACGACGTGAGTGGCTGGTTTGAAATCCAGCGCTTTTTTTTTATTTTATAACACTAATGTCAATTTTATTTTATATTATTTGTTTTTTATCTCATGAACAAAGCGCGCAACTGGCTCACTTGGTAAAGGCTTTCATTGGTAAGCACTGGGACCTGGGTTCGAATCCCAGGTCCGCTCAATTTGCTTCTATTATTTTGTTTAACTTGTTCCCATGCAGTATATCATCCAGTAGTACACCATACATCCAACGCCTCTGCTTGCCACGCGCCTGGAAAGGTCAATCCAAAGGCTATCATGTGAGTTCCATCCTATGCACTGGTCAACGCTCCACATACAAGTCTCAAAAGTCAGAAAATGGCCTCATTCAAATGGGCTTATTTCATCAAATCACCTCCAAAATTGGGGTCAACACCCCCCACAGTTTGCATTTTGTTTTCTTTTCTTTTCATTTTTTTTATTTATTTGTTTTATTTCTAATTAATTCATCAAAACAATTTTCATAAAACAAAAAAAATCAGAAAATCATAAAAAATCAATTTGTTTTATTTTAATTTAATTCATCAACTCTTTTTTAAAATAAATTCAATAATTAATTTAATTTTAATTTTAGGTTGTTAATTTTAATGTTTTTTTTAATAACTAAAAGACATAAAAAAATAGGTCTTTAGCACTTTTTTATCCTTTTTTAATTAAATATTTTTATTTTCTTATTATAATTATTATTAACCATTAATTAATTTTGTAAATACTTGTAATTAATCAATTAGGTTTAAATTAGATTTAACTTAGATAATTTTCTTTAATAAATTAAAAACCCATTAGAACTAGAGTTATTTAACTTTTAATTCCATTTTAATTTTCTTTAATTTCAATAACTGAAAAAACATCAAAAAATAAGTTCTTGCTTTACTTAATAATTAAATTAATTTTCAATTTTAATTCAATTTCCTTAAAGGGTCCAACGCCCTCGCATTCGATTATAATTTCTTTTCGCATTTATTTTTTATTTTTATGGACATAATGTATTTGCCCCAAAGCCCTGTAATAGTTAATTAGGCATTTACTTTCTGCACTTTATGTTAAATCGGGTCTTGGTTTAATTTGGCGATGTAGACCCGCGCCTTTGTAATAGCGTAGGACCTTTATCTTTTCCGCACTTTAAATTCCCGCACCTTTAAACTGTTAACAAATCACATGAAAGAATGAATGCCCAAAAATAAAATCAAAACATAGATCACCAATGCATGACAAGACAAATAATAAATTGAAAATGACACACAATTCACACACCACTCTTAGGGTACGCCTCACTGTTGCCTTGCCCCTCGAAAGGTGGTCATCGAGTATAGGACGTCTTAGTAAGTCCTTATGTCCATGAACATGGCATAAGGGTAGCTTCTAAGGTATCCTACTGTTGCTCTGGTGATCACACTGTTGCCTTGCCCCTCGAAACGTGGTCGTCGAGTATAGGATGTCTTAGTAAGTCCTTATGTTCCATTGATCTGGTTGCCTCGAAACAAGTTGCCTCGAAACGGTTGCCTCGGAATAAAAAGATCAACGGTATAAGGGTAGCTTCTAAGGTATCTTACTATTGCTCGGTGACCACACTGTCCCTAACCCTCGAATTGACCCAAACACCTCCAACGGTGGTGCTACCTATCTCTCAATGGTGGGATGGCACTACCTAAAGGATAATTACCCAGCTTAATTCCTTAGGGTAGGTAGATGACTCATAGATACTTGCTCTAATTTCAAAACAAAATCAAAAACTTCTTTTCACACCGACACCTTTCAAAAAGCTTTCAAAAGCAATTTTTCAAACACTCTTGAGGACTGATACAAGAGTCGAACTAAAATTTTCAAAGAAACCTTTTTTAAAACCCACAGTTGAAAAGCAAACAAACAATTTTGAAAACACAACGAGCAAGTATCTAAGAGCCCATGGATAACCATGGATAGAAAGGGTGCTAACACCTTCCCTTTCTATAAATCTACCTCCCGAACCGAGAGCAATCTCTATAAGAAATTTTTCTATGCTTTTGTCCTTTCTATTTGGAGAAAATAAAAGACGGTGGCGACTCTTGCTTCCGCGACATTTCGCGAAACCAGCGTTAAACAGTTAGTTCCAGATCCACCGATCACACAGACATATAAAGAACTTGACTTAACTCTAAGAAACGAGGGAGAATTTCTTCATCCCTAATTTCTGACCTAAGTTTTTTCTAATGTTCAGGTTCCAAATTCTCTCAGTACACACAACATAAATGCAAAGTAATTATATGGGTAGCTTCAGGGCCATGAGTAGAGCATATTTCATTCATAAACCTAAGCCTAACTCTTCCTAGATTGAGAGATAGAAGTCCATGTTTTTACCTGTTTCAGCTTGAGACGTGCACAACAATGGAGGTACTTTCAATGCAATGTGAGGACTTGTACAGCTTGCTTGAAGTTCAGGGATGCTTCTCCAACCTTTAGCTTGCTTTGAAACTGACTGAATCGAGCTATGTAACTCAACCTGCACAACTAAAAAAATGAAAATGGTGAACTTGGTTAGAGGTGTTACAGTTTGTATCTAGGGCTTGGGATAGCTTCAATGGATGGTAGGGAGTGTGTTTGAATAAGCTTTGGCCAAAACGCACGAGCAAACTGAGTTGTGCAACTCAATCTGCAGGGATGCCCTGTTTTGTGCAGCAAAATGGTGTTTTGATGTTTGGGAAGGTATTGAAGGTGGTTGGCTCGTGTTAGTCAGTTGGATCAAGTGGAAAGTGTTTACAAGGTTTGCTTGAGTTAGTTCTTGCAACAATGAGAGATGGGATCAGTTTTGCAAAGTTTCTTTTTTTCTTAAGTCAAAAATGCTAAGTTGGGTTATAGGCCAAGGCAGGTCCCTCAAGCATGCTGCATAATCTCTCCTTGATCAGTGGGATTAGTCCATAATCTTGTGCCTAGAAGATATGCTTTGTACTTCTTAGATTTGTGTTTGACATAAAGTTGCTCTTTACAAGAATAGATAAGTTACTTTTTCCAAATATGGCTTGATTTTGTGTGTATTACCCAAATGCATGAAATAACATCTTGGCACAAAGGATATGCATTTAATTATTGAGTGTAAGAAGGATTAGAGGCCTGTAATCTAGCTTGTGCAAGCTGAGTTTGAAAATGCACAAGTTATGAACATGCATTTGGCCATGAATCAAAGTGACTTTTGCCCATATTGACAAATTCGATTCTCCCTAACCATAAGGGTGTTTGAGAAGTTCTTGGATAATTTGGAAAGTTTGGAATGTGTACTACAATCCATATTTGTAATGCAAGTTGAAATTCCAAGTGGAAGCATGTGAAAAGTGGCCATGAAGTCGGGCAAAAATCCTGCCTAGAATAGGTCAAAAAATTTCCAAGTTAAGAATGTTTTGCACCCCTATTCCAAAAATTGTAACTTGATCTACAAGCTTCTTTTGAGGAAATTTTGTGAATCAAAGTTGTAGATTTTGCAATGGACTACAAATTTCATGTTTTGAATTTTGTTTGAATCCAAATGTATCTTGATGAAAAGATGGGACCAAGTTAGGAAAAAATTAGGAATTTTCATAACTTAGAAAATTTCTAAGTTATGAAAATTCTTCATTTTAAACCCTAATTTGTAATTTTTGATTTCTTGATGAACAAGTTTCATAATTTGTCATGTCTTGATGAAAAATGAATCTTGACACTTGATTTTGACCAAAAAGTCAAAGTTTGACTTTTCAGTATACAGTCAAATTTGATCAGTTGATTGAGAAATTCATTTGTCAATCTTGTGCATTTGGGATCTTTTGAATTTGTTGAACATGTCAAGACAATGTCATTGAGTCCTTGAGTCCATATGTGAGCTTGGTTTGCCATTGGCTAGGTCAAACAGTCAAAAATTGCCTTTGTGCAGTCAAAACCCTAAAAAATGACCATTTTGCCCTTTTGGTGATCTGATCAAATTTCTTGTGGAATTGTGATCCAAACTTGACCAAATGGTTCATATGAGTTCATAATGTTGATGAGGGTCAATTCTCATGAGGTTTGACTGTCAATTGACCACAGTTGACTTTTTCCCCAATACAGCTGATTTCTAGGTCAACTGTCCAATTGACTGGGCAAAGATTGGAATCAAGGCTTGAAACTTGGTATGGATAAACTTGTGAGTCCAACATGAAGCATGAAAGTCATCTTTGGGCCTTTTAGGTTAAAACATCTTTGTGCAAACTCAAACCCTAATTTGGGTCAACAGTGCAAGGAGGGGCCTTGAGCAGAGCAAACCCTAACTTGATCTTGAGCTCCAAGGGTCTTGTGGTGAGAAAATATTGATGAAATGGGAGGGCAAATTTTGGGGTACAACACCCATTCCCTCAACTATGCTTTGACGAGTGCAAATTTATGGGCACTCTAGTGTCCAATCATCTTTTACCTTCGAGTCACGAACGACAAAATTGCCAATCTAACTCTTCAAGTTCAAGAAGATTGAACAGGGGCAACTGTTGTACCCCAAAATTTGCCCTCCCTTTTTCACAAGAAAATCACAAACCCAGGGTTTTCTCTGATTTATGAGATTGGCTCAGGAATTGATCAAGCAGACCTTTCTTTTGCAACAAATTCGGGATTAGGGTTTTCGCTCGTTTTTCTCAGAAGAAACTGAATCCTCATAAATCCAGTTAACTGTTACATTGTTTTCACGCTTGTTTCTCAAAACTGAATTATCTGGGATAAGAGCTGAGACTTTTGTTTGGAACATTAAGGCATCTGCTTGATTAGTGGAGGAAAGGTTTATCGTTTAATGGAATGCTTGTTTGTTTAACTGTACAATGCATATGTTAATTGGAATACCATGCGTATTGTGATTGATGCAAGGTTACGAGACTGCAAAGTTTGTTGATTATTTATTTTATCTGGATTAGAATTATTGGGATACAGTTCCAATTATTTTGATTTGAGAGTCTTAAATAAATAAATAAACATGCAAGGAAAGATTGGAAGATATTTGACAGTAGAATTTTCTTTTGGATAAAGACTGTTTATTCATTTCAAATGTTGTTACAAAATTTATTTGAATATTGTAAGCTTACAAATTATAGTATTTACAATAATGATTGTTTACAACAAATGAAAAATCTATCTATTTCTAAGCCTAATCTCCTAAGCTTCAATGCTCCCATGCTCAAGGATTTTTTTGCTTCCTCTGCTTCCTCTATTGCCCAAGATACATTCACCTGAAAAAGAAGAAAGAAAAGAAATCAACACAGTTAATTGAAAAAGATTTTCAAATAGAAAAAGAAAGAAATCATCATTAAAGTTTGTCGGCCGGAATCAGAATGCTATGTTCATCATATTTTATTTTCCTCTCTGCAAATCACAAGAAGATCGCTCTTCTCGGTTCAGAGAGAAAAATAAAAGATATAAATTGCAAGCATACAATTGGTTCAAATGCAAAAACATAGGCAAGTTGCAAGGCAAAGCAAAGTGTACTGCAAACTAAACCAAACTGCAGTAGTCAAAAAAGTCAGCAAGGCAAACATGAGCAAGCATGGCAAGCTAACTACAATGCATTAATCAAACTGAATTTCAAACTGTAGTAACCAAGCATGTCAAACTGAGTTACAAAACTGTCAAGGCAAAGTACAATGCAGGAAGTATAGCAACTAAAGCATACAAGTACAGAAAGTACACAATGCAGAGAGATAAACCAAATTACAAGCAAGAGCTTGTCCTAGCCATCATCACTTTCCAGCCTAGACAAACTTTTCAGAATTAAAATAATAAGCAAAAATGCTTATGAGAGAGAGAGAAAGAGAAGACCTAGTGAAGAGGTTTGCAGTTTTGGCTAAGGCAGGCTGTAAAAGGCAGTAAATATAACAAAAAGATATATAACAGTCCAGGGAGAGGGAGAAAAGGTGGAGCAAAACCTGCACAAACTCAGCCTGCATTACAAACCTGCATAACTGTAACAAAACACAACAAACCTGCACAAACTCAGCCTGCATTACATACCTGCATAATTGTAACAAAACACAACAAACCTGCACAAAAACTTACAAGCTTGTAAACGATAAGCTCAACAAGGCCAAACAAAACAGTTTTCAAACTCAAACCTGTCAAAAAACTGCATAAATGCACCAGTAACAAACCTGCTTGCTCAAGTCAACAAGCCTGCTAGCAACAAACTGCAAACTCACAATAACAAATCTGCTTGCTCAAGCCTCTAAGCCTGCATCTCAAAACTGCAAGCTTGCTTGCAAAACTGCGAACTTGCTTGCAAAACTGCAACTTACCTAAACTTGTCAAAACTACAAACTCAAACAACCTCAACAAGCCTGAAATACCAACTGCAAATCAAATAACAAACTGCAAACTTGCTTGCAAGACTGCAAACTTGCTTGCAAAACTGCAACTTACTCAAACCTGTCAAAACTAAAGATTCAAGCCAAGCTGGCCAAAACAACAAAGAACCAACCAGAGTTTCAGAGGTTTATCAATCATCATTAACAAACCAAGAGAAAGAGTTTTAGAAGTAAAACAACGTAGGGTTTCATAAGTATATTCATCATCAACGAAATCAAATCAACAATAAGTTTCAGATCTAAGCTCATCATTAACAAGGAAGAGGTTTAGAGGTTTTCAGAAACTTCAACAAAAGTATCATCATCACCAATATTCAAGGTAGAGAAAAACAATAAGTTTCAGATTGTGTTCATCATTAACATCAAAGCAAGGAGAAAGGAAGAGGTTCAGAGTTTCAGATCTAAGACCATCATCAACATCAAAAAGGAAGAGATTCAGAAGCAAATAGTTTTCAGAAATACCCATCATCAACAACGAAAAAAGCAAACAACAATTTTCATCATCAAACATTCAAAGAACAACAAAGGGTCTCAGAATCAAGATTCATCATTAACCTTCAAAGAAGAAAGAAAGAGGGTTACCAAGCATCATCTCATCTTCATCCTCCGCCCCCTAGCCACCAAGAGCGCCGCCGGTCCAACCCATTTCTCCTCTCCCTCCATTTTCCAGAAAGATCTCTCAAGGTAAGTTTTCTCACCCCCTATATTGCATCATGTTCATAACAACCATGGATTAGAAAAAAAATCTGAACAAAATCAAGAAAATCAAACGAATGCAAACTGTAAAAAAACCCTAAGAATCAAAACAAGATAAAACTGTACCGATCAAACAAATGCCTTGGACCGTCGTGGAGAGGAGAGGGCTAAGGTGGCGCTCTGGAAACCTATGGCATAGAGAGAATCAGCGTGCTTGAGAAGGATGAAGAAACGAAGAAGAAGGTGAGGGAACAGCGCCGCTGTGGCCAAAACTTTTAAACCCTAATTCTGAAAACACAAACATTAACCCTAACAAAACATTGTACCAACACTTCAGCCGGGCCTTCGCCCCAAACAAAACCAAGCCCAAGCGCTTCTGCCTACACCCCCCTCATTTTCTTTCTATGTTGTTCTTCTTCCTTTGGGCCATCCAAAAACATTTCCATAAAGCCCATCTTATTTTTATTTTATTTTCTTCAAACCAAATACTTTTTCTTGTTTATTTTTTTTCTTTCTAAATAAATTATTTTCATTTCTTTTTAAATAATTATTTCCTTTAATAAAAAGACAAGAGTAATCTTAAACATTAATTTAAATAAATTTTCTTTCTTTTAAAACTTTTTCTTTTCATAATTAATAAAACATAAAATAATAATCATACTTAAATCTTTATTAGGTTAAAAATTTTATTTGTTCATTTGTAAATAAATACATGCATCTCATAGTTCTTTGATTTTCCTTAATTTGTTATAATTTCACATTGAATTGCGACAGTTCGATTTGGTTGTAACACCTATTTGGACATTATTATTCATGTGAGACTCATCCCCATTTGTAAATAATTGTACCCCCATCCCCGGATACTGTTTTGTAATAACTTAGACTTTAAATTCCCGCAATTTATTGTTTTCAATATACTGTATAGTAATTAGGGTTTGTATGGTAAGATTCAAAATCAATCGCTAGATAACCTAATACAATAATAAATACATGAAAATCAATACACAAATTCACACTTGCACCTCTAGGGTAACCTCGCTTGTTGCCTCGAAAAATGCAATCATGTCCCTCGAGTATGAGACACTCTAGAAAATGCCCCTTCGATAAACAAAGATCATAGTCCCTCGATGACCCTCGATGTTGCCTTCGATAAAACGATCTCGTCCCTTACAAAATTGCTAGAGCGTCTCACAAGGTTCTTTCAATGATTGTATGCGATGACCCGCGCCAGTCCCGTTAACATCCTAACACAAGGTTATTCACTAAATACAATGGTGAAATAAACTGTCAAAAGGGTTGAAAACATAAGAAAGATCTTTGAGTAAAATAGGGTAGACAACTCTTAGTTACTTGATCAAAAGCTTGCAAAACATCCTTGCCATTTTCAAACACACCTCACAACACAATTTCAAAAACTTTCAAAACATTGAAATATATTTTCAAAAAGACACACACCTTTGTGTATATTCGAACAAGAATCATTACAAAGGTCGCCTAGACAAGGCTTCTTTTTCAAAGCATTTTTTCAAAACCACACACAAAGCACTATTTCAGACAATTGAAAAGCAAAGGCAAGTGATCTAAAAACAAGTAACTAAGAGCCCATCAAAAACCATGGACGAAAAGGGTGCTAGCACCTTCCCTTTTCATAATCTACCCCCCGAACCCAAGAAAACATCTCAAAGGTATTTCCTGTGCTTTTTGACCTTTCCTTTGGATAAAATAAAAAGTCGGTGGTGACTCTTGCTAAACCGAACAATTGCGAACACAAACGCGAAACCACAAGTCAGTTCTCCCACCGTATCACACTGACCAACTTATAGATGTGAGTGTTGTCAAGATCTTCATGTCACGTAATCCGGTGCCTACATTGATTGGGGATACCTTACACTCTTTTCACACTCGTATAATGAGGAAAAGAGGTGTTCTCATGTGCTGCACTCCTCTCCTGGCAAGATGGTTTATTTCTCATCTTCCCCAATCAGTCTTGAAGAATGAGCAAGGTTTGAGGTGGTCACAACGGTTGATGACACTTAAGCATTCAAATATTCATTTGTGTTCTCGATCCAAAGAGAATGTTATCATTGTCGACCATTGTGGGAAATTCCCTAATGTCCCTCTACTTGGCATTAGGGGAGGCATCACCTACAACCCCTACTTGGCTCTAAGATAATTTGGTTATGCACGAAGGGATGGCCCACATGATATGCTGATTCAAGGCTTGGTTTTCGACTACGACAACGATGATCAAGCTCTTCGACAGAGATTCATCCGAGCTTGGAGGATGCCAAACAAGGTAGACAGCAAGACTTTGGGACACAAGAATTCCACCCCTCTTGAGCCTTACCTCAAGTGGGTACGAACCCGCGCTCAAAGTCTTATGATGCCTTATCCTTCTATTCTACCGGTGATTGTTGAGCCTGTTTAGGAGGGAGAAGTTCCATACACTATCCTACATCCTGACATGCCTACATCTCTCGAAGACCTGCAAAGGGATTGGATACGGCTCAAGGGAGAGCGTGATACTTTTGAATCCCAATTCTACGCCAGCGAGAAGAAGGTTTTGGAACTCACCATGCTACTTCAGGAGGAGCAAACTCTAAATGCCTACATTGTGCCAAAGAGGATACGCAATAATTTGTTTATCTTAAAGCCTTGTATTATTTTTCCCAGGCGGCATTAATGTACTCAACTCTATTTTATTAATATAACGTGTGTTTCTTTTTTGTTTAAACAAATTTGAATCTTTTAGAATCCTTGAATGCATTGCATATGCATAACAACATTCATCATAACATAACAGGTCTTTGCAATAAGTTCCTCATCTTCTACTGTTTATTTCAGTAAGATGGATCTAGAGCAGATGGTCAAAGATCTCCAGAATCAAAATATGCAGTTTCAGCAGCTACTTACCACTCTGGCCAAGGGGCAGGAGGAGCTGAAGACACTGCTAGCAAAATACAAAAAGAAGGAAAAGAAGAAGCCAACTAGAGTGGTAATCATGGGTAGAATATTCCAGGGACAAGCTAGAAGGACTTTGGATTTTCCGACAACTTCTGATGAAGGGGAAAGAAAAGGGAAAGAGACAGCTGTTCCATCTGAGTCTGAGGAAGAAGAAGAAGAAGAGGATTATTCTAAGGAGCAGTGTCCTCCGGCGGATGACAAATACCGACATCTGGAAGAACGTCTGGCTGCTATGGAAGTACAGAGAGTACCTGGTCTGGATTTTGAGGAATTGGGGCTGGTAACAGGAATTGTGATTCCACCCAAGTTTAAAGTGCCGTTATTTGCTAAATATGATGGGGTGTCATGTCCCAAAATGCACCTCCGTTCATACGTGAGGAAAATCCAGCCGCACTCTGCAGACAAAGACTTGTGGGTCCATTTCTTTCAGGACAGTTTATCCGGAACCCATCTTGATTGGTTCTATCAATTGGAGAGGGCTGATGTGCATAATTAGGAAGACCTTGCTGCTGCCTTCTATAAGAAGTACCAATACAATGCAGATTTGGCACCAACTCGTACTCAACTTCAGATTATGGGTATGGTTTCAAATGAAGGTTTCAAGGAGTATGCTCAGAAATGGAGGGATTTAGCTGGAAGAGTACAACCACCCCTATTTGAGAGGGAGCTAGTGGATATGTTATTGGGTACCCTGTCAGGCCCTTTCTTCAACCACCTGATTGGAAGTTCGTCTGCTGGGTTCACTGAACTGATTTTAACCGAAGAAAGAGTGGAGGCCAGTATAAAGAGCGGGAAGATTCAAAAGGATGCGTCTGCTTCTGCTGCTATAAGAAAACCTTTCACGGGAAAGAAGGAAGTGTCTGCTGTCTATTCTCACAGGGGTCAAGGAAGAGTTGAACGCCGACCAGCGGTGGGGGCTGTTATGATTCAAAAATCTGCATCTGATTAGCCCAGAACCAGTCAACCAAGAACTAATCAGCCAAGGGTGGAAAGGCCAGTTCAACAATTCACCAGGATAAACATGACTCCTACCCAGGTTCTACCACATATCCTGAAGTTGAATCTAGCAAATCTGAAAGAGGCCCCAAAGAATCCCAATACTGCTTCTCCTCACTACCATCCGAATGCCAGGTGCGCGTACCATTCAGAAAGTCCAGGGCACGACACTGACAATTGTTGGGCTCTGAAGAATAAGATTCAAGACGTGATAAATGCTAAAGAAGTTGAATTTGACGCACCTGAAAAACCAAATGTAATTTCTGCTCCGATGCCAAGGCATGGCCACAATGCCAATGCTATCGAGGAGGATTTATTTGTTGCTACAGTAGATGAATTGTTAACTCCGCTCCCGATAATCAAATTGAACTTGTTGAAGGCTGGGGTTTTCCCAGGTTGTAAAGAAGACTGTCACCTTTGTTCATCCTCATCAACCAACTGCCTATTGTTGAAGACAGGTATCCAATGCCTGATTGATAACCAAGAAATTATGTTTGAAAAAACACCTGTTTTACCAATTCATGTTAAATATGTTTCGATAATAACCATTTCTGCCAATCCTTCCAGGGTCCCTAAAAGACCCGTTAGGATTACATCAGCTCTGGAGACTACTCCTTTGAAGATCACAATGCCTGGGCCAGTCCCGTATAAGTCCGATAAAACGGTACCATGGAACTACGGTGGAGAAATCTACTACCATGGTGTTAAACAAGTTGAATTGACTGAAGAGGGCTCTGAAGAAGATAACTCCGACATTGGCAACATTGCCGGAACAAGCAAAATCACCCGCAGTGGTAGAATTTTCTCTCCAGAGATTGCCCCTCCAAAGGCAATTTTTGGACCCGCAGTCGCTCCTAAGGTTACCTCTACACCGGTAAACATATCTGCAAGTACTCCCATCATTGAAGAAGTCACAACCCATGTGGTTATCCCCTCTAATACTGCTGCTGCAGATGTTCGGGGGAAAGGGATTCAAGAAGAGCCTGTCAGGACGAAGGCTCAACCATTGATCATCCCTGAAACCTCTAAAAAAGAAATGGAAGAAATCCTGAAAATAATCAAGAAAAGCAATTATGATATGGTGGAACATCTGGGGCAAACCCCCTAGAAGATCTCCATGTTGGCTTTGCTGCTGTGTTCAGAAGCACATGCTAAAGCTCTGGTAAAGTTTTTAAAGACGGCCCACGTGCCACAAGAAACCTCCTCTGATCAGTTCCAAGAATGTGTGGCTAGTTTAACAGCTGATAATGGTCTAGGATTCTCCTATGCAGATCTAACATCAAAAGGGAGAAAACATAATGATGCTTTACATGTCTCGGTGGAGTGCAGAGGAACAACCCTAGCCCATGTACTGGTAAACACTGGTTCGTCTTTGAACGTATTACCAAAGAAAGCCCTTGATAGATTGGATTGTGAAGGCTTAACCCTGAAACCCAACAACATAATTGTGAGAGCCTTTGATGGTTCCAAAAGGATGGTCCACAGGGAGGTGGACATCCCGATAAAGGTGGGAACTGAAACTTTCAACTCGACTTTCTATGTGATGGACATCCATCCCTCCTCTTCTTGCCTGTTAGGAAGGCCCTGGATCCACAATGCTGGAGCTGTCACTTCCACTCTACATCAAATGCTAAAGTACCCTGTCCAAGGGAAGATCATAATTGTCCATGGCGAAGAGGAATACATGATTAGTCATCTGAATTCTTTCCGTTATGTAGAATTGGATGGCGAGTTCATCAAAACTCCTTTCCAACATTTTGAAGAGGTCTCTCAGGAGGTAGCAGCAACCAAGACAGTGTCCTCAGTACCCATGATTACAAGGCCTCTGCCTCGAATGTCATCTCTCAAGGATGCAAAGGCAGTGATTGAAGAGGGAGGATGCACCATCTGGGGGCAGCTTCCGGACATTCCCTACAAATCAGACAAATTTGGCTTGGGATTTACTTCATCTGCTCAAAAGGTTGTGCGCCGCACCCGTGCCGGAGGGCCACCTATGAAGATCAGCCACCAAGGAGTTAATGCTTTGGAAGATAGTGAAGAAGAGGGCAGCTTGGAAGATTGGATATTTCCTACTGTCGACGGAGGACTGTGCAACTGGGAAGCAAAAGACTATGTCCTGATTACTTTCATATCTTAGTAATTTATCTTTAACATTTTTGTTGGCTTGTAATAATTCACAAACAATTCGTACACTTTTAACCTTGTGTCTTACCCGAGGCACAAAGGTCCATTTGTAAGGGTTTTTATTTTTCATCTTCATATGCCATTTAATGAATCATGGACGTTTTTCACATATAAACTTTTGTGTTCATTTTCTTTCTTTTACATTTTATTTATTTAAAGGTGGCTATACCCTTACACACACCCACACTCACAAATGCAGATACCCTTCCATTCCGGATCCCATGGGTAACGATACTGCTATGGCCTTTAGTAACTCTGAAGATCTGGTCTGCCAAGCCGAATACGAAGGTGAGGAAGATTGTGAGGTGCCAGGGGAATTGGCTAGACTGCTACAACAAGAGGAAAGGGCTATTCAACCTCATGAGGAGCTGTTGGATACAATCAACTTGGGTATTGAGGAAGATAAAAAGGAAATTAAAGTGGGTGCCAACCTAGAGGCGAGTGTCAAGGAACGCCTAATTAAGCTATTGCATGATAATGTTGAGATCTTTGCCTGGTCATACGAAGACATGCCGGGACTCGATACAGACATTGTGGTATACCGTCTACCCACAAGAGAAGACTGTACACCGGTGAAACAAAAAGTCCGCCGCATGAGGCCTGACATGTCAGAGAAGATCAAAGCAGAAGTTATGAAGCAGTTTAATGCTAGATTTCTGGCTGTTACTTCCTATCCTCAATGGGTTGCTAATATTGTTCATGTGTATAAAAAAGACGGAAAGGTACGGATGTGCATGGATTATAGAGACTTAAACAGGGCCAGCCCTAAAGATGATTTTCCACTTCCACACATCGACATCCTGGTTGACAACACATCTCAACACAAAGTATTTTCTTTCATGGATGGATTCTCATGATACAACCAGATCAAAATGGCACCTGAAGACATGGAGAAAACTACTTTCGTCACAAAGTGGGGTACATTCTGCTACAAAGTGATGCCATTCGGACTGAAGAATGTCGGGGTAACCTATCAACGTGCCATGGTAGCTTTGTTTCATGACATGATACATCATGAGATAGAGGTCTACGTAGATGACATGATAGCCCGATCGCAAACTGAAGAAGAACACCTTGGTCACTTGCAGAAGTTGTTTGTCAGGTTGAAGGAGTACAAGCTAAGGTTAAACCCGAACAAGTGCACATTCGGAGTCCGATCCGGTAAACTCTTGGGTTTCATTGTCAGCAACAAAGGCATCGAGGTTGATCCTGCCAAAGTCAAAGCGATACAAGAAATGCCTGCTCCTCGTACTGAGAAGGAAGTAAGAGGGTTCTTGGGATGCCTAAACTATATTTCTAGGTTCATTTCTCACCTAACATCTACCTGTGAGCCAATCTTCAAATTGTTGAAGAAAGATCAGGTAGTCAGATGGAATGATGAGTGCCAGATTGCTTTCGACAGAATCAAAGAGTATTTTCTAGAACCTCCTGTCTTGATGCCACCAGTCAAGGAAAGGCCACTAATCATGTATCTGACCATCTTAGAGAATTCAATGGGGTGCGTATTGGGGCAGCATGACGAGTCTGGTCGAAAAGAGCACGCCATTTATTACCTTAGCAAAAAGTTGACCAACTGTGAAACCAGATATTCACTGCTCGAGAAAACTTGCCGCGCTTTGGTATGGGTTGCTTGTCGGCTAAGACAGTATATGTTAACTCATACCACTTTGTTGATATCTAAGATGGATCCGATAAAGTACATCTTCGAGAAGCCTGCTTTATCTGGAAGGATAGCTAGATGGCAAATGATCCTAACAGAATATGACATACAGTACACGACCTAAAAAGCTATAAAGGGAAGTGTGCTAGCTGATCATCTTGCTCATTAAGCTGTAGAAGATTACCAATCCATGAAGTTTGAATTCCCGTACTAGGACATCATGACTTTGGACAACTGTGAAGGAATCAGACCATATGATAGACCTGAACAAGGATCCCGATGGACCCTGTTCTTTGATGGGGAATCCAATGCACTTGGTAAAGGTATCGGCATTGTGATCATATCTCCAGAAGGATGTCATACTCCTTTTACTGCCAGACTTTGCTTCAACTGTACCAACAACATGGCAGAATATGAAGCATGCATCTTTGGTCTCAAGGCTGCCATAGACCTGGGAATCAAATCTTTGGTTGTGTTTGGAGATTTAGTTTTGGTCATCAGTCATATCAAAGGAGAATGGGACACCAAACATCCTAACCTTATCCCTTACAAAGAACATGTTTTGACATTGTTACCACATTTCGAGCAGATTACCTTCGAGCATTTCCCGCGAGAAGAAAATCAGCTAGCAGATGCTCTAGCTACAATGTCATCTATGTTTAAACTTAACTGGGATAACGAGGCTCCCCAGATCACCATTGAACGAATGGATGAACCAGCACATTGTCACGAGATTAATACCGAAGAAGTAGTGGACCAACCTTGGTTTCATGAAGTCAAAAGGTATCTCGAGGCTCAAGAATATCCAGAAGGAGCTTCAGTCAATGATAAAAAGTTTCTAAGGAGATTCTCTGCTAAGTTCTTCCTGAGCAATGGTATCCTGTACAAGCGCAATCATGATTGTATCCTGCTTCGTTGTATGGACAAGATCGAAGCTAAAAAGATCATGGCTGAATTACATGAAGGTACATTTGGCACCCACTCTAGCGGGCATATGATGGAGAAGAAAATCCTACGGGCAGGCTATTACTGGTCTACCATGGAAGCAGACTGCCACCAACACTCCCGGACCTGTCGTAAATGCCAAATCTATGCAGACAAGGTGCACGTTCATCCAGTTCCTCTAAATGTCTTAACAGCTCCTTGGCCATTTGCTATGTGGGGAATCAACATGATTGGGGAGATCAAGCCTACAGCCTCCAATGGACACCACTTCATTCTAGTGGCCATTGATTATTTCATAAAGTGGGTCGAAGCAGCCTCCTTCACGTCTGTTACTAAGAATGTTGTTGCCCGCTTCATCAAGCAAAATCTCATTTGCTGGTATGGTATCCCAGAAAGGATCATCACTGATAACAATACAAACCTTAACAATACTATGATCACCTCCTTGTGCGAGCAGTTCAAAATTCAACATCACAATTTATCCCCCTATCGGCCAAAGATGAATGGTGCTATCGAAGATGAGAATAAAAACATTAAGAAGATCATACAGGAAATGACAGTCACCTACAAGGACTGGCATGAGATGATACCGTTCGCTCTCCATGGGTACCATACCATGGCTCGCACGTCAACTGGGGAAACACCCTATTCTTTGGTTTATGGCATGGAGGTTGTCTTGCCTATCGAGGTTCAGATCCCCTCACTGAGAATCATGAAGGATGCAGGTTTGAGTGAAGACGATTGGATCCAGACCCGACTTGATCAATTGAACTTAATTAACGAAAAGAGACTTACTGTTGTTTGCCATGGTCAGATGTATCAAAAACGGATGATCAAGGCTTTCAACAAGAAAGTCAGACACCAGGCATATCAAGTTGGAGATCTAGTGGTCAAACGCATCATCTTGCCACAAAGTGATCCCAGAGGCAAATGGACTCCTACCTATGAAGGACCATTTGTAATCAAGAACATCTTTTCTGGTGGGGCAATGATCTTAACCACCATGGACGACGAGCTGCCGCACCCTGCGAACGCAAACATAGTCAAAAGATACTACGCATAAGAGACCCGCTAGGTTGACACACCTAGGCAAAACAAGGGCATCCCGGCGAACCAAAAGGTTCGGGCAAAAATTAGGGATAAAACAAAAAAAAATATGTACACCCGGCAAGTTAAAAACTCGAAAGGGCGACTTGGGCAAAAAAGGGTTTCCCGGTGGACTGAAAACCCGAAAGGGAGGTCCAGGAAAAAGTTAGGGAATTAAAGCGTATGGCTATGTCTCGTCGGATCACTTTAAAGACAATCTCTTCACAGACAAACTCCGGGCTTCTGATCAACTCAATCATCTTCGGACGAAGCAACGAATGGACAAGATATTCGGAGATACGAAGGCTATAGCAGAATGGGAACCCCATGGGATTTTTACACATAGCCATCTTTCTTTGTATAAATTTTTCTCATTTTTATGACAACGTCCTCTTACTAGGATGTCTGTCTCCTTTGTATAAAATACTTATTTAAAGTAAATACAAATATATCTCTTTAAAGTACAGAAAACTATTTGTCTTTTCTTTTACACTTGTGTTTTATTTGCAAAAACGTCCAATGATTTATTAATGAGCATATGCATTTGAATATAATCACTGTTTACAAATAAACAAAGTGGAAAAGAATAATTACTGACAGGTTGAAAGGATATGAAAACGTCTTTAGGCTATTCCATGAACAATCCCTAAAGTACATCATTAAGATCCCCAGTGGAGCTGAAACATCAACCTTTAATCCCTAGTGGAAACCATCCAGTTTCTTCAAATTCCCCAGCAAGTTGCTTTGAAGCCTGAAAACTAACCAGTCAACAACTTCAGATAATTCCCCAGTAGAGTGGCATACAACCCAAACTCCTGAACTCTTTCTAAACAGGAATAAGATTTTCCCCACAAAGTCTTCACTACTCCCCAACAGAATAAGTTTCTTCCCCATAAAATTCTTATCAATTCCCAACAGAATGAATATTTCCATTCTTAATCCCCAGCCGAAGTCATCAAAGTTCTCTGGATTCCCCAAGCAGGTTTCTCAAGCAGTACTTGGCATTACTCTCACAACGGATTTTTTGTCAATACTCTAACTTCAAGACATGAAGAATCCCTATATCCCCAGTGAAGTTGCCAAGGATTTCTTATCCTCAGCAGTCAAGGATTTATTTTCCTCAGCAATACAGCAAATCAGCTTACATGCGCATAGATTACATTCATATATCATAAACATTGATAAAGCACATTTATTGCATCATACATTTCACGCAACATAACTTTGTGTTTCAGCTAACATTAACAGCTATCATTAACAATGTTCAAAGATTTCAGATACAATATAGATACGCTCCAGACACGGTGGCCATTCTGATACTCATTTAGATTTCAACTTCAAGATACAGTCCAGATACGCTCCAGACACGGTGGCCATTCTGATTTAAACTTTCAGATACAGTACAAATACACTCCAGACATGGAAGTCATTCTATTACTCATTCAGATTCAGATTTCAGATACAGTACAGATACACTTTAGACAAGGTTTCCATTATGTCACTCATTCAGTTTCTAGTTCAGATACAGTTTAGATGCGCTCTAGACAAGGATGCCATTCTGATACTCATTCAGATTTTCAAGTTCAAGATACAGTCCAGATACACTCCAAACACGGTTTCCATTCTGTCACTCATTCAGATTTCAAACTTCAGATACAGTTCAGATACGCTCCAGACAAGGACACCATTCTGTCGCTTATTTAGATTCAAAGTTCAAATACAGCTCAGATACGTTCCAGATACGGACACCATTATGATGCTCATTCTTTTGACTTACAACAAACATTCTTGGATGGCATCTACAAGCCCATCTCCAACAAGATTCTATCGCCTCTCCAAATGGCATCTTTAAGCCCATTCCCTCAACTATACTTCGTCGAGTGCAAATTAATGGGCACTCTAGTGTCCAATCATCTTTTACCTTCGAGTCACGAACGACAAAACTCGCCAATCTAACTCTTCAGGTTCAAGAAGATTGAACAGGGGCAGCTGTTGTACCCCAAAATTTTCCCTCCCATTTATCAAGATTTTTCTCACAAGACTTCTTGAACTCAAGACAAGATTAGGGTTTGGTTAGCTCAAGATACCTCATCTTGCACTGATAACCTGAAATTAGGGTTTGAGTTTGCACAAGGATTTTTGGACCATCAATGCTTCATTTGACTTTCATACATCATGTTGGGCCCTTAAGATTGCTCATATCAAGTTTCAAGCCTTGAACCACATTTTTGACCAGTCAATTGGACAGTTGACCTAAAAATCAGTTGTATTGGGGAAAAAATCAACCATGGCCAATTTACAGTCAAACTTCATAATTTTTGATCCATATCAACATTTTAAACTCATATGAACCATTTGATCAAGTTTGGATCACAACTCCTCAAGAAATTTGACCAGATCATCAAAAGGGCAAAATGGTCAAAATTAGGGTTTTGACTGAGGAAGGGCAATTTCTAATTTTTAACCTAGCCAATGGCCAATTGAGTTCAATCATGGTTTCAAGGATTCAATAGAATCATCTTGACCTAATTACATGGTTCAAAAGATCTCAAGTTCATAGGATTGACATATGAATTTTGCAGTCAACTGTATACTGAAAAGTCAAACTTTGACTTTTTGGTCAAAATCAAGTGCCAAGGTTCATAATTCATCAAGATATGTCAAAATATGAAACTTTTTCACCAAGAAAACCATTTTTGAAAATTAGGGTTTTGAATTTGAAAAATTTTCATAACTTAGAATTTTTCCAAGTATGGAAATCTTCTTATTTTTTCGCAACTTTTCACCATTTTTCACCATGATGCAATTTGATTCAAAGAAAACTTCAAACATGAAAGTTGTAGTTCTCCATGAAATCTACAACTTTTCTTCACAAAGTTTTCCAAAAATATGCATGGATCTCAAGTTATGAATTTGTGAATATAGGTCCATGAACTAAATAACTTAGTGAAATTTTGCCCTAATTTAGGCAGGTTTTTGACCCAACTTCATGGCAACTTTTCACCTAGTTCCAAGAGATATCTCAAAATGAATTTCAAATATGGATTATAGAGCACATTGCAAGCTTTCCAAAATGTCCAAGAACTCTCCAAGATCATTTTTGGTTAGGGAGAATCGAAGAAGGGAAGTTGGCATTTTATCACTTGTGATCAAGCCATTTTTACAAAGCATCAAGTTGCAAATCAGATATTTGATGTTTGAATCTTGCTTTACAGGTTCTAAACTCATTCTAAACTCCATAATTAAATTCAAACTCAGAAGATAAAAGCTTTATCTTTGCTTTTGAGGCTTTGTACAAGTTGTAATTCCATTTTAGGCATAAAGTTCACATTGCCATTTTCATAAAGGTGAGCTTTTGCAATTTTGTCCATCTTGAGCCTTGGACCTGTCCCTTTGGTGCAAATAACTTCCACAGGTGTCAAGCATTGTGTACCAACTTCTATCAGCTCACAAGCCAGCCAGTACAAGCATGTTAGCTTTGGTCATTTCACTTTTCTTCAAATACAAGAAAAGTTGCCAAAAGGTGAAGAGCTTGCGCAACTAGTGAAGAGTGGACTTGGATCATTTCTCTACATATTCACAAACTTGTCACAACTCAGAACACGATTGGCTTGCACCTAAAACACACTCAAACTGAAAAAACTCCATTTTCTGCCAAAACACACAGTTGTTGCAAAATCATAGCCATTTCATTTTTGGCTCGTGCGTTTTGTGGCTTGACACTTGAAACATCTTCTACATATCAAACCAAAGCTATCCAAGCCCTTACCCTGCATCTGTAAGCCCTATTTCAGCCATTTCCATTTTCAAACTTGGAGCTTGCAACTTGACTTGTGCAGAGAGTTCTGGCCATCCACAAAGCAAACTAGGCATTGGAATAGCTTGAAGGAAGTTCAAGGAAGCTCACACGATCCTCAAGCCTCACTCAAAGTCCCTATATTGTCATATCCAAATCCAGCTGAAGGAGGTATTTTTCTCAAACTCTATCTCTGTATTTAGGCATCCTCAAGCCACGATTTGTGAAGGAAGGATGTAGTCCATAACATGGTGAAGTTGTACATATGCATACTTTTCATTTATATTAACTGAGCTAAGAGAATTTGAAGCTTGAAGTTGCTGAAATTTTTAGGTCACGAATTAGGGCCATTAAAATTCTCTCTGATCTTTGAGAGTTAGGTTACAAATTTTATATGGTTGAAATCGTGAGATCAAATGCCACAAGTTTCATGTTATAAGTTTTTGTTTTTGTGCAAGCATGTGAAATTTACAAGATTGAACATAGAACGCGTGCGCAGAGATGGCTGGAGGACAGGGATAAGTTGCCTTGGGCTTTTTGGCGCACCTGGCCTTTTTGTTTTTGCTTTTTGCACCTCCTGGATTACTTTTGCACCCCCTGACTATTTTCTTATATTTTTTCATTTTCTTGCATATTTTTATATTTATTACTTGCATTTATTTTTTCTAATGATAAAAAATACCCAAAAATAATTTATTTATTTCCACACTTTTATTTTATTTTTTTATTATTTTTTGTCATAAAAAATAGTTTATTAGGATAATATACTTTATTTTCTTAAATAAATTGTAAATATATTTAAAAATACAATACATTTTTATTATGTTATTTATATACATAAAATATTTATTTTCATACATATTTTAATTTTTAATATTAGTACATAATATTATTTATTATTTTCTTGTACAAAAAATGGACAAAATAATAATATAGAACATATATTTTATTTTAATTGAAAATTAGGGTTTCACCCTTTCAAAAATAATAATATTTTTTCTATTATTTTTAGGGCTTAAATAAATCATTTTTCTCATACAAAAATCAAATACAAAACATTTTACATAAATACATTTGCATTTCATTTTTAATATTTGTACATTTATTTAATTCGCGCAATATTCAATTGGGTTGTAATAAATATATTTAGGTTTATTTTGTGCAATATCCCCATTCAAAAACTTGTATCCCCCCTCATAATAATTGTTGTAATAGCTTAGTTTACATTTACGCAATTTATCTCATTTATACCATGTTTAGTAAACTAGGGTTTGCATGACAAGACCAAAAAAAAAACAAATAGAAAAGACCTAACCCAAGACAAATCAAAAGCATGTAAAATGACACATATTGCACACAAGCACCCTTAGGGTTTCACCCACTTGGTTGCCTAAATAAAAATGGCCATGTTACGCACGCGAAGTACCTTGGCAAAACAAAACAAAATAAGATCATAAGTCCCTCGATGACGCTATACAAAGGTTTCCTAAACAAATGATTTTGGTCCCTCAGAAAAAATTCCAAGATACTTAGCAACATTGCTATCATGGTTATACGATGACCCACGCCCGTCCCGTTTAACATCCAAAGATAAGGTTGCTTACCAAATCAATGGTAAGACAACCATGTCAAAGGAATGAAAATGTACAAGAAAGACATTTTGAGTAGGTAGATAGCTTCTAATTTACTTGCTCAATTTCAAAACAAATCCTTGCTATTTTCAATAACAAACACTCACACATTTCAAAACATTTCAAAACATTGAAAACATTTTCAAAAAGACAAACATCTTTGTATACATTCTTACGAACGAGAATCATTACAAAGATTACCTAAACAAAGGCCTCTTTTACAAATACTTTTCAAAATCACACCAAATACCATTTCAAACAAAAACAAAGCAAGTGATCTAAGCAAGTAACTAAGAGCCCATGGAAAACCATGGATGAAAAGGGTGCTAGCACCTTCCCTTTTCATAATCTACCCCCCGAACTCAAGAAAACATATTGTGATACGGTGGGAGAACTGACTAGGGTTTTGCGTTTGTTTTCGCAAATGTTTCGGTTGAGCAAGAGTCGCCACCGACTTTTTATTTTATCCTAAGGAAAGGTTTAAAAAGCACAGCAAAAACCTTTGAGATTTTTCTTGGGTTCGGGGAGTAGATTATAGAAGGGGAAGGTATTAGCACCCCTTCTATCCATGGTTATCCATGGGCTCTTAGGTACTTGCTTAGATCAACTTGCCTTGGTTTTCAATTGTTTGAAATAGTGCTTGGTGTATGGTTTTGAAAATGTTTTGAAAAGATGCCTTGTGCTAGGCTAACCTTGTAACAATTCTTTACTCGAATGTTTTACAAAAGGTGTTTTATCTTTTAAAAAGATATTTCAAGGTTTTGAAAAGTTGATTTTGAAAGTGCTTGTGAAGTGGGTTTTGAAATTACGCAAGTGTTTTCTTTGCAAATTGACAAGTACTTAAGAGTTTATCTACCCTAAAGTTTTCTCAAAGATTTTTGTTATGTTTTAGACCTTTTGACAATTTTATTCCACCATTGTATTTGGTGGACAATCTTATCTTTAGGAGGTGAAAGGGACGGGCGCGGGTCATCGTTTGGACCATAATTGCAATAGTGTTAAATGTCTTTGGGCAATTTTCTTTAAGGGACTTGATCATTTGTTTTTGTTTGTTTTGAAAAGTTTTATCGAGGGACTATGATCATTCAATTTGTTTGTTTTGCCCAAAGAAGTTCAACATGCAATATGACCCATTTTTGAAAGGCAACAAGGTGGAATACCCTAGGGGGTGCAAGTGTGAGATGTGTTGTTTATTTTCATGCTCATTTATCTTGTATTAGGTCCAACTATTTTTGTTCATTTTTATTCGCATACAAAACCCTAATTCTAGCATAGTATGTTAGAAAACGATAAAAGTGCGAAATTTAAATTCCTACGCTATTACATCACAATAATATAGGGAGGGGGGTACAATGTTCAAATGGGGGATATTTAGACAAGAATTTAAATCTAAGCTATTACATCATTTGCTTTGAAAATTTACAAGGTAATTTAATTGCATAATTAAATAGAAATGAGATAAATATGCAAAAATGCAAAAAGAAAGTTTTTATATGTATGAGAAAAATGTTGTTTATGTAAAATAAAAATAAGAAAATAAAAAGGTATTATTTTTGGAGTATTTTCATATTTAGGGCAAAAACCCTAATTTTAATCAAAATGTATATTAATTAATTAATTCACATAATATTTATTATTTACATACAAAAATAAAATAAAATATGGTATATTTGTAAAAAGGCATTTTTTAGTATTAAATATAAAAAAATAAAATATGTACATTATTTGATATTTTATTCTAAGTATATTAATAAATATGTATTTATATTTACATTATTTTAAATATGTATTATGGATAAATAATAATAATATTTAATATTTTTAGAAAATAGTATTTTTTTTATATAAAATATTTTCAGAGGGTAATATAAAATAAAAATGAAAATGAAAATGTATTTACACTATTTTTTCTATTTATTCTAAATAATAATATATATTCATTTATGTATAAATCAAAAGAAAATCAAATAAATACCAAATAAAATCAAAAAATGATGAGAAAAATATTTTCAAAATTTTAATATGCTGAGAAAAAATAAATGAATCAAATAAAAAAAGAAAATGTCAAAAATCATTAAAAATAAAGCAAATGGGCTTGGGGGGTATGAACATGGAAATAGGGTGTGAAAAGAAAATAGTTCCAGGCCCAGCCCAGACCACTTCTTCTTCAACCTCTGTACAACAAAACGCGCGCCTGCAAGCTTCGTTTGAAATCCTGATTCTTTGATTTTTTGAACAAACTTCCAACACAAAAGATGTTAAGCATGAAACCACGATTCCAAATATGTAAAGAACATCTCCCAACTCTAAAAAATGAGAGAGAATTTTAGTGATCCCAAATCTTAACCTAAGTTTTCTGTCATTTTCAAACTCTAAATTCTCTCTACCCAGGCAAAAGAAATGAAAAGTAAAGACATGGACATGTTCAGTGGCATGAGTATGACATTATTTCTTCACAAACTTAAGACTAATGATGCATAATAAGAGTGATACGAATTCAAACTTTTACCTATTCAGTTGAACTTCTATCTGGAGATGTAGGAACTTTCAGTGCAAGGTGGTGATTGGAAAAGCTTCTTTGAGGTTCAGGGATGCTATTCCAATGCTTACTTTGTCTTGAAAGCTTCTGAATCAAGCTATAGAATTTAACCTGCAAGTCAAAAATGAGAAAATGGTGGAAGTGGTTAGAGCAATTACAGATCGTGCCTTAGCTTCTGGATAGCTTGCATAGGTTGTATGGAAGGTAGAGGAACAAGTTTGGGCCAGAAAGCTTGGAGGGATTGAGAGATGGCACTCAATCTGCAGGGATTGCTCTGTTTGAGCAGTTTGATGGTGTTTCTGAGATGGAGGGTGTTTGAGAGGTGCCAAGGTCGTGTGTTAGCTTGGTTGGGATATGCTGAGTATGTTTGATAAGTTTGTTCTTGTGTCTCTATGCTGATATCAGAGTTGTTGTGAGTTATGGGACTTTTCTTCACACTTAAGCAACAAAATGCAACTTGTGATCCTAGGCATGTAGAGGGCCCCTAATGTGCTACATAATCCCTCCTTGATCAGTGTGTTATGTTCATAATCTTGTGCCATTCAGATTTGCAATGTACTTGTTGGATTTCAAAATTGACATAAAGCTACCTTTTACCAAAATGGTTAATTTGCTTTATCTAGTTTGGGATTAAACCTTTATACAATGTTCAAACTCATAGAACAACACCTTAACACAATGAATATGCATTAAATTATGGAGTGTAACTTGGTTTAAGGACCTGTAATCTAACCTAAAGCATGCTGAGTTCAAATTGCAACATTATGGGCATGGAACTTGGTCATGAACAAAGTGGTTTTTTGCTATATTGTGAAATTCGATTCTCTCTAACCATGAGGTTGTTTGAGAAGTTCTTGGACATTTTGGAAAGCTTGGAATGTGTACTACAATCCATCTTTGAAATGAAAATTGAAATTCCAAGTGGAAGTGTATGAGAAATGGCCTTGAAGTGGGGTAGAAAACCTTGTCAAAATAGGTTAAAATTTCACTAAGTTAAAAATGGTTTAGTGCCCTTATTCAAAAAAATGTAACTTGAGATACAAGCTTCAAATGAGAAAACTTTGTGAATCAAAGTTGTAGATTATGCAACAAGCTACAACTTTCATGTTTGGACTTTTGTTCGAATCCAAATGGATCTTGGTGAAAAAGTGGGGCAAAGTTGGAAAAAAATTAGGGTTTTTCATAACTTAGAAAAATTCTAAGTTATGAAAAATACCATTTCTAACCCTAATTTGCATTTTGTGATTTCTTGGTGAACAAGTTTCATGATTTGGCATGTTTTGATGAAAAATGAATCTTGACTCTTGATTTTGACCAAAAAGTCAAAGTTTGACTTTTCAGTATACAGTCAAAATTGATCAATTGACTGGGAAATTCAACTGTCCATCTTGTGTACTTGGGATCTTTTGAGCTTGTTGATCATGTCAAGATAATTCCATGGGGTCCTTGAGTCCATGTGTGAGCTTGGTTTGCCATTGGCTAGGTCAAACAGTCAAAAATTGCCTTTGTACAGTCAAAACCCTAAAAATGACCATTTTGCCCTTTTGGTGATCTGATCAAATTTCTTGTGGAATTGTGATCCAAACTTGATCAAATGGTTCATGTGAGTCCAATATGTTGATGTGGGTCAATTTTCATGAGGTTTGACTGTCAATTGGCCACAGTTGACTTTTTCCCCAATACAGTTGATTTTTAGGTCAAATGTCCAATTGACTGGGCAAAACTTGGAATCAGGACTTGAAACTTGATATGGGTAAACTTGGGAGTCCAATATGAGGCATGAAAGTTATCTTAGGCATTTTAGGTCAAAATATCTTTGTGCAAACACAAACCCTAATTTTGAGTCCACAGTGCAAGGATAGGTCTTGAGCAGATGAAACCCCAACTGGATCTTGAGCTTTAAAGGCTTTTGTGGTGAGAAATCAATGAGAAATGGGAGGGCAAATTTTGGGGTACAACAGTTGCCCCTGTTCAATCTTCTTGAATCCGAAGAGTTAGATGAGCAAGCTTGCCTTTCGTGACTCGAGGGTAAAAGGAGATTGGACACTAGAGTGCCCGGAAATTTGCACTCGTCAAAGCAATGGATACGGGAATGGGCTTAGAGATGCTATTTGGAGATGGGCTTAAAGATGCCATCTGGGAGAGTGACAGAAATCTTGTCGGGGATGGGCTTAGAGATGCCATCTGGAAGGGAATATCAGGAAGGTGTCCAGGCTTGGGACCATCTCTGAACTGGGGGGTCTGAACAAGCAATAGATTGACATCCGTTGTTGGGAGGAATCTGTACACTGTTTTCAGTGGTTTGGAGAAGAAAATGAACAAGCGATAGGTTAACATCCGTTTACTTGGAGAACCCGTGAACTGTTTTCAGAAATCTTAAAGTTGAATAAGAAATAGAGCAGCATCCGTTGTTGGGAAGCGTCCGTAAACTGTTTTCAAAAAGTTGTATCTGAACAAGTTGATAGATTAACATCCGTTGTTGGGAAGAATCCATAAACTGTTTTCAGAAGGTCTTGAAGAAGAATCTGAACAAGTGACAGGTTAACATCTGTTTACTTGGAGAACCCGTGAACTATTTTCAGAAATCTCGAAGTTGAATAATTTTTAGTCTGTCGACTGATCTTTCCTGAAAAGGTAAAGAGTTAGTTGCATGCAATGTTATGATGCATGATGCGATATACGTGATATAAATGTTTTATGACATGAATGTGATGAATGCGCATGTAAGCTGACGAGCTAACTTGCTGAGGATAAATGAATTCGAGGTGGCCGAAGATAAGAGCATCTTGACTGTCGCTGGGGAAAATAAATCCTTGGCTACTACTGGGGAAGAAAATTCCTGATGACCTCTACTGGGGAGTATCAAACTAGTATACTCATGCTGAGAAGGTAAGACTGAGAACCTTCAATTTGATGGGAAGTAACTCTGGCGATCTCACTGGGGAACTCAAGATTTCTCTTTCTAAGACTCTGTGGAGAGAAGGCTCATTAGTCTGGCTCCGCTGGGGGTTGATAATTCGAAATTTTAACTCGGCTGGGGATAACAAAGATAAGCTTCTCCGGGGATCATATTGATAAGTTAGGCTGGGGAATTTCGATGAACTCCGTCGGGGATAGGAAGAATTATGGCGAGTGCGATCTTCAGTGGCTGTTAGCTGAGGATAACCCAGTTATAAGCCTTTGTGAGGAATAACTTTGAATAAAAAACGGGGGAGACGTTCGTGCTCTGCGGGGGAGTACCTTCCAGAATCTTACTGGGGATAAGCTTCGAGGGTCTGCTGGAGGTATGTCTCAGGGTTTGCTAGGGATGTGGATTTCAAATCTCTTGGTGTGCTTCCTTCGAGAGGGTGCCAAGGTGTTCATCTGTACCCTCATCCTATTAGTAATCCTTTTTCTTAGGTTCACTTTAGGAAGTGATTATGTTTCAAATGAATATGCCTATTTAACAAAACATTGGACGTTTCTCAAAATAAAACAAATAGTGCAAAAAAGAAAAAGGGAAATGACACAAATTTTTGGGAAGAGTATTTGTATTGATTTTCTTTGAGTATATTTGTACAAAGGAGACAATCATCCTAGTAAGAGGATTTTGCCGTAAATATTGAAAGATTTTATACAAAATAAAGGATGGCTATGTGAAATAATCCCATGGGATTCCATTCTGCTATAGCTTTCACAACTCTGAATATCTGTCCATTCGATGCTTCGTTTGACGATGGCTGGATTGATCAGAAACCTGGAACCGGTTGATGAAGAGATTGTATTTGAAGTGATCCGACGAGACATAGTCATACGCTTTAATTCCCTAACTTTTGCCTGAATCTCCCTTTCGGGTTTTCGATCCACCGGGAAACCCTTTTTTGCCCAAGCAGCCCTTTCGGGTTTTCGACTTGCCGGGTGTACAGATTTTTTTGTTTTTGTCCCTAATTTTTGCCTGAACCGCCCTTTCGGGTTTTCGGCTCACCGGGATGCCCATTTTTGCCCAAGCCGCCCTTTCGGGTTTTCGACTTGTCGGGTTATTTTATGCGTAGTATCTTTTGACTATGTCTGTGTTCGCAGGGTGCGGCAAATCGTCGCCGTCCATGGTGGTCAGAATCATTGCACCACCAGAAAATATGCTCTTGATCACAAATGGTCCTTCATATGTAGGAGTCCATTTGCCCCTGGGATCACTTTGCGGCAAGATAATCCGCTTGATTACGAGATCCCCAACTTGATACACTTGACGTCTGACTTTCTTATTGAAGGCCTTGATCATCCGCTTTTGATACGTCTGACCATAGCATATAGCAGCAAGTCGTTTCTCGTCGATCAGATTGAGTTGATCCAGTCGGGTCTGCATCCAATCATCTTCATTCAAACCTGCATCCTTCATAATCCTCAGAGACGGGATTTGGACTTCCATAGGCAAAACAGCTTCCATGCCATAAACCAAAGAAAATGGGGTTGCCCCAGTTGAAGTACGTGTCGTCGTACGGTATCCATGCAGAGCAAACGGTAACATCTCATGCCAGTCTTTGTAAGTGACTGTCATTTTCTGAATGATCTTCTTAATGTTTTTGTTCGCAGCTTCCACAGCACCGTTCATCTTCGGCCGATAGGGAGATGAATTGTGATGATAAATCTTGAACTGTTCGCATAATGCAGTGATCATTGTATTATTCAGATTCGTACCGTTGTCCGTGATGATCCTGTCTGGAACACCATACCGACATATGAGATTTTGCTTGATAAAGCGGGCAACCACATTTTTAGTAACAGAGGCGAAGGAAGCTGCTTCGACCCATTTAGTGAAGTAGTCAATGGCAACCAGGATGAAGCGATGTCCGTTGGAAGCCGTGGGCTTGATCTCTCCAATCATATCAATGCCCCACATTGCAAAGGGCCATGGAGCAGTCAGGACGTTGAGGGGAACCGGAGGGATATGAACTTTGTCAGCATAGACTTGACACTTGTGACAAGTACGAGAATGTTGATGGCAGTCAGCCTCCATGGTAGACCAATAATAGCCTGCCCTTAGGATCTTCTTAGCCATTGTATGCCCGCTCAAGTGAGTGCCAAATGTGCCGCTGTGTATATCAGTCATGATCAACTCTGCTTCAACTTTATCCACACATCGGAGTAGTACACAATCATGGCTTCGTTTGTAAAGGATGTTGTTGCTCAGGAAGAACTTAGCAGCGAATTTCCTTAAGAACTTCTTGTCATTCACCGAAGCTCCTTCAGGGTAATCCCTAGTCTCGAGATACCTTTTGATTTCATGGAACCAGGGCTGTTCCACTACTTCTTCGGTATTAATCTCGTGGCAATGTGCCGGTTCATCCATTCGCTCGATGGTGATTTGGGGAGCCTCGTTATCCCAGTTGAGTTTAAACATGGAGGACATTGTGGCCAGAGCATCGGCTAGTTGATTCTCTTCTCGCGGGAAATGCTCGAAGGTAATTTGCTCGAAATGAGGCAACAATGTCAGGACATGTTCTTTGTATGGGATAAGATTAGGATGCTTGGTATCCCAGTCTCCTTTGATTTGGCTGATGACCAAAGCTGAGTCCCCGAATACGATCAAAGATTTGATCCCCAAGTCTATAGCAGCTTCGAGACCAAAGATGCA
Source organism: Vicia faba (assembly GCA_948472305.1). Lineage (NCBI taxonomy): Eukaryota > Viridiplantae > Streptophyta > Magnoliopsida > Fabales > Fabaceae > Vicia > Vicia faba. The sequence continues at coordinate 1,305,671,180 of OX451739.1, forward strand.
AGCTTCATACTCAGCCATGTTGTTTGTGCAGCTGAAACAAAGTCGGGCCGTGAAAGGAGTGTGACAACCTTCCGGAGAAATGAGTACTGCGCCAATACCATTTCCAAGTGCATTTGAAGCACCATCAAAGTACAGGGTCCATCGGGATCCCTTTTCAGGTCCGTCATACGGTCCGTCACCTTCAACGCTGTCCAAATTCATGATGTCCTCGTCTGGGAAGTCAAATCTCATGGGTTGATAGTCTTCGATAGCCTGATGAGCCAGATGGTCAGCTAGCACACTCCCTTTTATAGCTTTTTGGGTGGTGTACTGGATGTCATGCTCAGTTAAGATCATTTTCCATCTAGCTATCCTTCCAGATAAAGCGGGCTTCTCGAAGATATACTTGATAGGGTCCATTTTGGATATCAACAAGGTAGTATGAGTCAGCATATACTGTCTTAGTCGGCGAGCAGCCCATACCAAAGCGCAGCAAGTTTTCTCGAGCAGTGAGTAGCGAGTCTCACAGTCGGTAAACTTTTTGCTAAGGTAATAAATAGCGTGCTCTTTTCGACCAGACTCGTCATGCTGGCCCAAAACACACCCCATTGAGTTATCCAAGACGGTTAAGTACATGATCAATGGCCTTCCTTCGACAGGTGGCATCAGAATAGGAGGTTCTAACAAATACTCCTTGATTCTATCAAAAGCGGCCTGGCAGTCGTCGTTCCATTCAACTACCTGATCCTTCTTCAAGAGTTTGAAAATTGGCTCACAGGTAGAAGTCAGATGTGAGATGAATCTGGCAATATAGTTTATGCGCCCCAAGAATCCTCTAACCTCCTTTTCAGTACGGGGAGCAGGCATCTCTTGTATTGCTTTTACTTTTGCCGGATCGACTTCAATGCCTCTGTTGCTTACAATAAATCCCAGGAGCTTACCAGACCTAACTCCAAAAGTGCATTTACTTGGATTCAGCCTGAGCTTGTACTCTTTTAATCTGGCAAACAGTTTTTCCAGATGTTCAAGGTGCTCTTCCTCTGTTTGTGACCGAGCTATCATATCGTCTACGTAGACTTCAATCTCATGATGTATCATGTCATGAAATAAAGCTACCATGGCGCGTTGATAAGTTGCCCCTGCGTTCTTCAGCCCGAATGGCATCACTTTATAACAGAAAGTGCCCCATTGTGTGACAAAAGTCGTTTTCTCCATATCCTCGGGGGCCATTTTGATTTGATTGTAGCCCGAGAATCCGTCCATGAAGGAGAACACCTTATGCTGAGCTGTATTGTCGATCAAGATATCAATATGAGGTAGCGGGAAATCATCTTTAGGGCTGGCCCTATTCAAATCCCGATAGTCCACACACATTCTGACTTTGCCATCTTTCTTCGGTACCGGTACGATGTTAGCGACCCATTGAGGATAGGACGTAACAGCCAGGAAGCCAACATTGAATTTCTTCATTACTTCTGCTTTGATCTTTTCGGACATGCCAGGCCTCATTCGGCGAACTTTTTGCTTGATTGGTGGACAGTCTTCTCTTGTGGGGAGACGGTGAACCACGATGTCGGTGTCTAGACCCGGCATGTCTTCATAGGACCAAGCGAAGATTTCAACATACTCATTCAGCAACTGTACCAAGCGCTCCTTGACTTTTGGTTCCAGGTTGGCACCCACTTGCACCTCCTTCCGGTCTTCCTCGGTCCCTAAGTTGACAGTTTCCAGTGACTCTTCATGCGGTAAGATGGCCCTTTCCTCTTGTTGCAGAAGTCTGGCTAGTTCCCCGGGTACTTCACAACCTTCGTCATCTTCATACTCGGCTAGATTGACCAGATCTGCAGAGTTATTGAAAGATACAGCAGAATAGTCACCCATGGAATCCGGAGTGGATGGGTACCTGCATTGGTGAGTGTGAGTGTGTGTAAGGGATAGCCATCCTTAAACAAAAATGCAAAAGGAAAGAAAATGAACATAAGCAGTTTATCACATGAAAAACGTCCAATGAATCATTAAACATGGCATATGAATATGAAAAATAGTCAAAACCCTTACAAGTGGACCTACATGCCCCGGGCAAGGCAGGAGGTGAAATGATAGTGTACGGATTGTTTGAAAGTAAAATATTACAGACCAAATAGGAAATGTTTAATAGATAAATTACTGATGAATAAAAGTGATGGGGACAAAGTCTTTAGCCTCCCAATTGCTCAACCCTCCTCTGACAGTTGGATAAATCCACTCTTCAATGCTGCTTTCCTTGTCTTCATCTTCCAGGGCGTTGATTCTATGAGGAGAAATTTTGACCGGCGCTCTTTCAATCTTTGACTGGCGCATAGCTTTCTGGCCAGCGACTGTGAAACCTAATCCAAACTTATCAGTTTTATGTGGAAAATCGGGTAACTGCCCCCACGCTGAAATCTTCCCTTCTTTAACTGCAGCCCTTGCATCCTCCAGAGATGCCATCCTGGCCATCTGTCTGGGTTCCTCAGCTGCCAATTTTGCCACTGCTATCTCAGGAAGCACTTCTTCGAAATGTTGAAACGGTGTCTCAATGAACTCTCCTTCAACCTCCACATACCGGAAAGAATTTAAATGACTAATCATGTACTCTTCTTCGCCGTGAACAGTAATGATCTTTCCCTTTACAGGATACTTCAGCATCTGATGCAAGGAGGAAGTGACTGCTCCAGCATGGTGTATCCAAGGTCTACCCAGCAGGCAGGAATATGATGGACGGATGTCCATTACATAGAATGTGGATTTAAACACCTCAGTACCTATCTTGACAGGAATTTCAACTTCTCCATGGACCATTCTCTTTGATCCATCGAAAGCTCTGACGATAATATCACTCGGCTTCAATTCCAAACCTTCGCAATCTAGCCGGTCCAAGGCCTTTTTAGGCAAGACATTCAGCGACGACCCGGTATCAACCAAAACATGTGCAAGGGTTGTTCCGCGGCATTCGATTGAAATATGCAAAGCATCATTGTGATTTCGGCCTTTAGGGGTCAGGTCGGCATCAGAAAAACCTAATCCATTGTCTGCAGTCAGGCTAGCCACGCAATGTTGAAATTGATTTGCAGAGGTTTCTTGGGGCACATGAGCTGCCTTCAGAAACTTAATCAAAGCTTGAGCGTGTGCTTCTGAGCAAAGCAACAGTGCCAGCATGGAGATCTTGGAGGGGGTTTGCCCCAATTGTTCCACCACATCATAATCACTTCTCTTGATTATCCTCAAAATCTCGTCCATTTCTTTCTTGGAGGCTTCCGGGATCACCAAGGGCTGAACCCTCGTCCTGACGGGCTCATCTTGTATTCCCTTTCCTTTATCAGCAATGGTAGGAGAGACAGCACTAGGAACGACAATTTCTTCAATCAAAGGAGTTCTAGCGGAGAGTTTTAATGGTGCAGGGATGACTTCTTTAGCTGATGAGGGTCCAAAGACTGCTCTTGGAGGGGCAATCTCTGGAGAAAATATTCTCCCGCTCCTGGTGATTTTGCTGGTGCCCGCAATGTTACTAATGCTGGCTTCTTCATCATCTGAATTTTTTTCAATTATTTCAACTTGCTTGATACCATGGTAGTAGATGTCACCACCATAGTTCCAAGGTATCGACTTCTCAGAAACATAGGGAATTGGCCCCGGCATTGTTATCTTCAAAGGTATAGACTTTGCAGCTGGTGTAATCTTAACTGGCCTTTTGACGGCCTCGGAAAGATTGGCGTGAATGGTTATGATTGAGATATTTTCAACATGAACTGGAACAGCAGGAATTTTTTCGAACAAAATTTGTCGGCTATCCATGAGGCCTTGGATGCCTTTCTTTAACAGCGGACAATCAAACGGCAGAGAGTGGCAACAGTAGCAGTCTTCTTTACATCCCGGGAAGATCCCGGCCCTTAACAAATTCAACTTAATGGTTAGCAGCGGAGTAGTCAGATCACTAATGTCAGCAACATACAGATCCTCTTCAATGGCATTGACATTCCGACCGTGCTTCGGCATAGGTGCAGATATCACATTGGGTTTTTCTGGAGCGTCAAACTCTACCTCCTTAGCCTCTATCAGGTCCTGGATCTTATGCTTGAGTGCCCAACAATCATTGGTGTCGTGTCCAACACTGTCTGAATGATAGGCGCACTTAGCATTGGCATGATAATGCGGAGAGGATGTATTTACATTCTTTGGCGCCTCCTTGATAGTGGCAAGATTCAATTTCAACAGATGGGGAAGCACCTGCGCTGGAGTCATATTAATACGGGTGAACTGCCGTTGTGGCCTTTCCACCCGTTGCTGATTTGGTCTGGATTGGTTGTAGCGAGGCTGCTCACTTGGAGTGTTTTGAATCATTACGGCCCCCACAGTTGGCCGACGCTCCATCTTCCCTGCTCTTCTCTGAGAATATACCATAGCTGTCTCCTTCTTAAACGGCTTCTTCTCAACACTTGTAGCAACACCCTTCTGAATTTTTCCTGACTTGATGCCAGCTTCTATTCTTTCGCCTGTTAAGATTAAATCGGTAAACCCCGCGGAAGAGTTACCAATTAAATGATTGAAAAATGGCCCAGATAGGGTCCCAAGAAACATATCAACGAGCTCACGATCGGTTAAAGGAGGCTGCACCCTGCCAGCCAAATCCCTCCATTTTTGTGCATATTCCTTGAATCCCTCACTTGTTCCTAGTGACATACCCTGAAGTTGGGTACGGGTAGGAGCAAGATCAGAATTATACTGGTATTGTTTGTAGAAAGCGGTGGCCAAATCTTCCCAATTTCTGACACTGGTTCCTTCTAACTGGTAAAACCATTCCAACTGAGCTCCCGACAGGCTGTCTTGAAAGAAGTGAATCCAGAGATTTTTATCTGCTGTATAGGGTTGAATTTTTCTCACGTAGGACCTGAGATGCATTTTGGGGCAGGACAGCCCGTCATACCTTACAAACACTGGCACCTTGAACTTTGGGGGAATCACAATTCCGGCGACCAAGCCCATGTCTTCAAAATCCAAACCCGGTACCCTTTGCAATTCCATGGCAGCCAATCTGTCTTCTAAACCCTTATATTTGTCATCAGCTGGAGGATACTGCTGGTCAGAATAATCTTCATCCTCTTCAACCTCTTCCTCCTCTGCATCAGACTCGGAAGGCACCGCAACTCGATCTCTTTTACTAGTCCCTTCATCAGAAGTAGGAGGAAATTCAAGCACTCTCCGAGCTTCTCTGTCAAATCTTCTCCCCAAAGTAGCCACTCCGACCCTCTTTTTCTTCTTCACTGGGTCCTTATTCTCCAGATGAGCCTTGATATCCTCTTGACTCTTGACCAAGGTCATCAAGAGTTGCTGGAACTGTGCATTCTGGGCTTGTAGGTCTTTGACTGTTTGCTCGAGATCCATCCTACTGAAATAAACAGCAGATAGATAAGGAAACCTGGAGTGAGACCTGCTTATGCACATGATGAATGGTATGCTGATGTATGCAATGCATTCAAGGATTTAGGACATTCAAAGTTGTTTCAGACAAAGAAGAACGCACGTCATATTAATAAGAAGAAATTTGTTAGTACATAAATGCCCCATGGGCCAAATGTTACAAAATAGACTTCTCAAGGCAGAAAGACATTGCGCATCCTCTTTGGTGCGATGTAGGTGTTGAGGGCCTCTTGCTCGTGGAGTCGGCGGGTAAGCTCTAGAACCTTCTTTTCACTGGCGTAGTAGCTAGCTTCAAAAGTGTTCCGTTCCTCCTTGAGCTGAATCCAACTTTTCTGCATTTCCTCCCACGATGTAGGCATGTCTGGATGCAGGACGGTGTAGGGAACCTCTCCTTCATTGACGGGCTCTTTAATCACTGGGATTACGTGAGGATAAGGCATCATTAGACTTTGGGCTCGGGCTCGTACCCACTTGAGATAGGGCTCAAGAGGGATGGAGTTCTTGTGTCCCAGAGTCTTGCTATCAACCTTGTTGAGTTTTCCCCAAGCTCTGATGAATCTTTGGCGAAGTCCTTGCGCATCGTTGTCGAAGTCAAAAACTAGGCTAGGAATCAACATGTCATGAGGGCCATCCCTCCGTGCATATCCAAATTGCCTCAAAGCTAGGCAAGGGTTGTAGGTGATACCTCCCCTAATTCCAAGTAAAGGAACATTAGGAAACTCTCCGCAACGATCGACGATGATGACATTTTCTCTGGACCGAGAACACCAATGCACATCAGAATGAGTAAGAGTCATCAATCGTCGGGACCACCTTGTGCCTTGGTCATTCTTCAAGACAGATTGTGGAAGGTGCGAAATAAACCACCTTGCGAGGATAGGAGTACAGCACATGAGAACACCCCTCTTTCTCATTGTTCGTGTGTAAAATGAGTGAAGGATGTCCCCAAGCAATGTTGGTATTGGATTTCTGGACAAGAAGATTTTGACGGCGTTGACATCTACCAATTGGTCAGGATTTGGGAACAAGACCAACCCATAGATAAGGAGTGCCACAATCTCTTCAAAGGCTTGTACGTCCAATGAGTTCCAACATTCTTGTGCCTTCTCAAACAAGAATTTTGCTAAGAATCCTTTGACGCCGCTTCTGGTTTCCCAATGCCCCTTGATTTCAGATGGTTGTAGATGTAGTGCTCGAGCAACATCTTCAGGCTTTGGTTCCTTCTCCGTACCGTTGAAGGGTAGTTGATTAAGGATAGGGATTCTTAGGAGTTGAGAAAACTCCTCCAAAGTGGGAACCAACTGATAATCAGGGAAAGTGAAGCAGTGGTGAAGGGGGTCAAAGAACTGGAATAGCACTTTCATCATGTCTTCTTCAATGTTGGTGTTGACAAGGCTGAGCAGTCTACCATGTCTTTCACTGAAGGATGAATTTTCCGGAATTCTTGAAGTGATCTCCTTGAGTTAAGGAGAGATTCTGACAAGGTTGACTTGAATGGTGTTTCTGCGAGGAATTTCCATGTCCTACAAAACAAGAACAAAGCTGAAGATCCAAAACCCTTGAAATGGTTAGTGAATGCATATGATGTTTTATGATGTTTATGATGTATGCACAAAACATATGTACAAGCAAATCACACCAAACCCTAATTTCAGGCTTGCATGGGGTTTCATAGGTAATTACCCTCTTAAGTGTAGTTGGCTTAAAAACCTGTCCTATAAATAGTAACCGGGTTCTAAGGAGCTCAATATCACTGGATTGTTTTCATTGTTCATTGTTTTGGTTTAGCCACTTAACTAGCGACCAAAATATTCCAAGAAAACAATCCTCAATGAGTGTAGTATCGAGTATCTACCAACTTCGGACTGCACCAAAGCCGGTCATCTCACTACCCCTAATAAAAGGCCAAGATGGTCAAGTAAGGTTCTAGGTCATTAGTGCTTAGTGACATCACTCAGCGGCCCCGTACTCTCCTTGATTGAACTCAAGGGTTACCGGTACTCACAAATATGTCGCACTAATATAGCTATTTCTTAGACCGTGTCGGTATACCCCGCACAGTTTCCACAACGTATTGCTATCTATGAATGTTTCCCAAAAATCCGGGTGGAGGATTGTAAACCCAAACAATAGAGCCAAAGTATAAAGCAAGCAAATCAAACAATTAGTCATGCAAGAGGGTGATCTAAGCCCTAAGGTTACTCCACTTTAAAATTGTCCCTAGCAGAGTCGCCAGTTCTGTGATACGGTGGGAGAACTGACTAGGGTTTTGCGTTTGTTTTTGCAAATGTTTCGGTTGAGCAAGAGTCGCCACCGACTTTTTATTTTATCCTAAGGAAAGGTTTAAAAAGCACAGCAAAAACCTTTGAGATTTTTCTTGGGTTCGGGGAGTAGATTATAGAAGGGGAAGGTATTAACACCCCTTCTATCCATGGTTATCCATGGGCTCTTAGGTACTTGCTTAGATCAACTTGCCTTGGTTTTCAATTGTTTGAAATAGTGCTTGGTGTATGGTTTTGAAAATGTTTTGAAAAGATGCCTTGTGCTAGGCTAACCTTGTAACAATTCTTTACTCGAATGTTTTACAAAAGGTGTTTTATCTTTTAAAAAGATATTTCAAGGTTTTGAAAAGTTGATTTTGAAAGTGCTTGTGAAGTGGGTTTTGAAATTAGGCAAGTGTTTTCTTTGCAAATTGACAAGTACTTAAGAGTTTATCTACCCTAAAGTTTTCTCAAAGATTTTTGTTATGTTTTAGACCTTTTGACAATTTTATTCCACCATTGTATTTGGTGGACAATCTTATCTTTAGGAGGTGAAAGGGACGGGCGCGGGTCGTCGTTTGGACCATAATTGCAATAGTGTTAAATGTCTTTGGGCAATTTTCTTTAAGGGACTTGATCATTTGTTTTTGTTTGTTTTGAAAAGTTTTATCGAGGGACTATGATCATTCAATTTGTTTGTTTTGCCCAAAGAAGTTCAACATGCAATATGGCCCATTTTTGAAAGGCAACAAGGTGGAATACCCTAGGGGGTGCAAGTGTGAGATGTGTTGTTTATTTTCATGCTCATTTATCTTGTATTAGGTCCAACTATTTTTGTTCATTTTTATTCGCATACAAAACCCTAATTCTAGCATAGTATGTTAGAAAGCGATAAAAGTGCGAAATTTAAATTCCTACTCTATTACATCACAATAATATAGGGAGGGGGGTACAATGTTCAAATGGGGGATATTTAGACAAGAATTTAAATCTAAGCTATTACATCATTTGCTTTGAAAATTTACAAGGTAATTTAATTGCATAATTAAATAGAAATGAGATAAATATGCAAAAATGCAAAAAGAAAGTTTTTATATGTATGAGAAAAATGTTGTTTATGTAAAATAAAAATAAGAAAATAAAAAGGTATTATTTTTGGAGTATTTTCATATTTAGGGCAAAAACCCTAATTTTAATCAAAATGTATATTAATTAATTAATTCACATAATATTTATTATTTACATACAAAAATAAAATAAAATATGGTATATTTGTAAAAAGGCATTTTTTAGTATTAAATATAAAAAAATAAAATATGTACATTATTTGATATTTTATTCTAAGTATATTAATAAATATGTATTTATATTTACATTATTTTAAATATGTATTATGGATAAATAATAATAATATTTAATATTTTTAGAAAATAGTATTTTTTTTATATAAAAATATTTTCAGAGGGTAATATAAAATAAAAATGAAAATGAAAATGTATTTACACTATTTTTTCTATTTATTCTATATAATAATATATATTCATTTATGTATAAATCAAAAGAAAATCAAATAAATACCAAATAAAATCAAAAAATGATGAGAAAAATATTTTCAAAATTTTAATATGCTGAGAAAAAATAAATGAATCAAATAAAAAAAGAAAATGTCAAAAATCATTAAAAATAAAGCAAATGGGCTTGGGGGGTATGAACATGGAAATAGGGTGTGAAAAGAAAATAGTTCCAGGCCCAGCCCAGACCACTTCTTCTTCAACCTCTGTAAACAAAACGCGCGCCTGCAAGCTTCGTTTGAAATCCTGATTCTTTGATTTTTTGAACAAACTTCCAACACAAAAGATGTTAAGCATGAAACCACGATTCCAAATATGTAAAGAACATCTCCTAACTCTAAAAAATGAGAGAGAATTTTAGTGATCCCAAATCTTAACCTAAGTTTTCTGTCATTTTCAAACTCTAAATTCTCTCTACCCAGGCAAAAGAAATGAAAAGTAAAGACATGGACATGTTCAGTGGCATGAGTATGACATTATTTCTTCACAAACTTAAGACTAATGATGCATAATAAGAGAGATACGAATTCAAACTTTTACCTATTCAGTTGAACTTCTATCTGGAGATGTAGGAACTTTCAGTGCAAGGTGGTGATTGGAAAAGCTTCTTTGAGGTTCAGGGATGTTATTCCAATGCTTACTTTGTCTTGAAAGCTTCTGAATCAAGCTATAGAATTTAACCTGCAAGTCAAAAATGAGAAAATGGTGGAAGTGGTTAGAGCAATTACAGATCGTGCCTTAGCTTCTGGATAGCTTGCATAGGTTGTATGGAAGGTAGAGGAACAAGTTTGGGCCAGAAAGCTTGGAGGGATTGAGAGATGGCACTCAATCTGCAGGGGTTGCTCTGTTTGAGCAGTTTGATGGTGTTTCTGAGATGGAGGGTGTTTGAGAGGTGCCAAGGTCGTGTGTTAGCTTGGTTGGGATATGCTGAGTATGTTTGATAAGTTTGTTCTTGTGTCTCTATGCTGATATCAGAGTTGTTGTGAGTTATGGGACTTTTCTTCACACTTAAGCAACAAAATGCAACTTGTGATCCTAGGCATGTAGAGGGCCCCTAATGTGCTGCATAATCCCTCCTTGATCAGTGTGTTATGTTCATAATCTTGTGCCATTCAGATTTGCAATGTACTTGTTGGATTTCAAAATTGACATAAAGCTACCTTTTACCAAAATGGTTAATTTGCTTTATCTAGTTTGGGATTAAACCTTTATACAATGTTCAAACTCATAGAACAACACCTTAACACAATGAATATGCATTAAATTATGGAGTGTAACTTGGTTTAAGGACCTTTAATCTAACCTAAAGCATGCTGAGTTCAAATTGCAACATTATGGGCATGGAACTTGGTCATGAACAAAGTGGTTTTTTGCTATGTTGTGAAATTCGATTCTCTCTAACCATGAGGTTGTTTGAGAAGTTCTTGGACATTTTGGAAAGCTTGGAATGTGTACTACAATCCATCTTTGAAATGCAAATTGAAATTCCAAGTGGAAGTGTATGAGAAATGGCCTTGAAGTGGGGTAGAAAACCTTGTCAAAATAGGTTAAAATTTCACTAAGTTAAAAATGGTTTAGTGCCCTTATTCAAAAAAATGTAACTTGAGATACAAGCTTCAAATGAGAAAACTTTGTGAATCAAAGTTGTAGATTATGCAACAAGCTACAACTTTCATGTTTGGACTTTTGTTCGAATCCAAATGGATCTTGGTGAAAAAGTGGGGCAAAGTTGGGAAAAAATTAGGGTTTTTCATAACTTAGAAAAATTCTAAGTCATGAAAAATTCCATTTCTAACCCTAATTTGCATTTTGTGATTTCTTGGTGAACAAGTTTCATGATTTGGCATGTTTTGATGAAAAATGAATCTTGACTCTTGATTTTGACCAAAAAGTCAAAGTTTGACTTTTCAGTATACAGTCAAAATTGATCAATTGACTGGGAAATTCAACTGTCCATCTTGTGTACTTGGGATCTTTTGAGCTTGTTGATCATGTCAAGATAATTCCATGGGGTCCTTGAGTCCATGTGTGAGCTTGGTTTGCCATTGGCTAGGTCAAACAGTCAAAAATTGCCTTTGTACAGTCAAAACCCTAAAAATGACCATTTTGCCCTTTTGGTGATCTGATCAAATTTCTTGTGGAATTGTGATCCAAACTTGATCAAATGGTTCATGTGATTCCAATATGTTGATGTGGGTCAATTTTCATGAGGTTTGACTGTCAATTGGCCACAGTTGACTTTTTCCCCAATACAGTTGATTTTTAGGTCAATTGTCCAATTGACTGGGCAAAACTTGGAATCAGGACTTGAAACTTGATATGGGTAAACTTAGGAGTCCAATATGAGGCATGAAAGTTATCTTAGGCATTTTAGGTCAAAATCTCTTTGTGCAAACACAAACCCTAATTTTGAGTCCACAGTGCAAGGATATGTCTTGAGCAGATGAAACCCCAACTGGATCTTGAGCTTCAAAGGCTTTTGTGGTGAGAAATCAATGAGAAATGAGAGGGAAAATTTTGGGGTACAACACATATCAAAGGTCTTTCCTGTGCTTTTTTACCTTTCCTTTTGGATAAAATAAAATTCGGTGGCGACTCTTGCTAACCGCGACACTTTGCGAACACAAACGCAAACCTCAAGTCAGTTCTCCCACCGTTTCACAAAGACAAAAGTAGATGCATCAAAAGCTCTGATCAAAATGGACTTCAGGGAAGTAATTCATCTCTATCTGAGTACTCAGCTCAAGAGGAGACCCTATAATGCTTTATGTTCTGTTTATTTTGATTAAAATATCCTAGTTTTTGTCATCATCAAAAAGGGAGAGATTGTTAGAACAAAGTTTGATTCTACAACCCTTATAAGATTTTTAATGATAACAAACACAAAGAACAATTATGCACTCTAAAATTATATTCTGTTTTGTAGAGAAGCTCTGATGAAAGAAGATCAGAAGTTGCGCTAAAAGAAAGATGTTTTAACTCTGATTACACAACTCTGAGAAAGTAAGTCTAACGGTGCAAACAGGATCTTATGGCTCTGACCTTCAAAAGTTCTGAAGAAAGCAACAACGGATACTTCAATGTTCTGAAGCGTTACAAATCAAATATTTCCATTTCAAGAGTAACGACTGGAAGGGAACAAGGATGTTTATTTTTGGAAAGCACCTTAACTATCATTAATCAAGTTTCCAAACGATCATCTATGTTGCGCCTATTTAAACAAGACTTGAGGATAAATTGTTTACAATTTCACAACACTCAACAACACTGCAATCTTTTCTAACCCTCATACTTATAATACTTTCAACTGTGTGAAACATCACAATAATGTAATATTGTTTTGTAGGAAAACAATACTATACATTATCTTATTATATTATTTAGTGTAATTCCTTGAGAAAAACCGGGTTGTGGTTATACTCAATAAGACTTTGGCAGTAGTCAAAGTAGATTTATAATCAAGATTGATTAGTGGATTAAGACCTCGTTGGAGAGAGGCTAAATCACCTTGACGGGTGGACTGGAGTAGTTTGAGTTCAAACGAACCAGGATAAAAATCAACGTGTTCTTTCCATTGAATTTTAAGATTCCAATTCAACCCCCCTTCTTGTGTTTTTCAATTCTTCATGAGCATCTAAATTTACAGATTTAAGAATCTTGATCTCGCCCTAGTTGCAAGGTAGTCGGAGTTGAAGATGACCTATGTGTCTTCTTCAACCAATGAGAGTGTGACAATTGAAATGTTGTCATTGGTCTCACTTTTGTGACTTCAGTGTGCGCTTGTTGACCATAGATCACCATACATCATCACTCCTGAGCCATTAGATATGCCAGCGTGTTTTAGTGAGCCAAATCTAACGCCTCATATTATTTATGATTTATTTTATTTTACAAAATTTGTTTTAAAATTTGTTTTCACTTCAAAAATTCATAACTCTCTTATTTTTTTATTCAAAAATTATTTTAAAAAATCCAAAAATAATTATTTCTAACTTTGTGAATATTTTTTCATATTTTTATTTTGATGTTTGATATTTTTTTATAATTTTTGTATTGTTTTCTTTATTTTAATTATTTTAAATATACTTTTTTTATTTTAAAATTCTGGAAAATTTATGGAAGGATCCAATGACCTCTTGACAAATATTGGTGACCTCATCTCATTTTTATTTTTGATTTTGCTATTTTTTACAATTTTTGTTTTATTTTGCTTGTTTCTTTAAATTTTAAAAAATAGTTTTTGAATTAAAAAATTCCAAAATTTTTGTCAAAACTTATTGACTTTTGTTTGACCTCTAACATTTTTTAAGGATTTTAATTTGGTGTATTAATATACTTTGTGTATTTTACCAATTATTTCCCTTTTATTAATCTTTTAAATATTGTTTTATTAAATATTATTTTATTATTTTTGTTTGATCTTGATTTGGGTGTTATTTTAGGACAAGTTTCTCAACCTTATTGGATCTTGGGTATTGATAGGTTGAAAAACCAAATCCACCAAAATGGATGAATGATGTTGATGATATTTGAAACCCTAATTTCATCTGATACATCCCTCCCCTCTTCATCTTATCCTTTTCTTGTGCTACATGTTATTGGAGAATAATCTACATATCGTTTCTCTAACATGTGGTATATAGATTGATATTGACCGGCCTCAAAATAGGTGTGACTTCTACATAAGTCCATTTACGATTGTTTAACATAGCGCTAAATTTGTCCCGATTCGAAAAATGATCATTCGTGGCCCAAAATTATGTTTGCAAACCCAAGTATGTTTAATTTGAAACCTTTGATCCAATAACTTTGAGGTTCATTGTTAGGAGGCTTTGTTCTTATCAATCCTCTAATAAACTTTCATGAATTTTGGTCTAAGTGAGTCATTTAAACATTGTTTCGCATATATGCTTGCCTTGAGTACTTGAAATGAATGATATACTTGACAAAGAGCAAATGAAACTTGTTGTTCATAAGCTTTGATTTTATCAATATTCTAATGAGTTTTCAAATTCAAGTTTCAAGATGGTCATTCAACTAACCCCTAACTTCTAATTCATTAACAATTGACTTTACTTTTTGCTTTTACTCAGTGCTTTTACTTTGTGCCCTTTATTTTATGCCTTTAATTTTTATGCACTGTTTACTTTAGCATTTACATTTCATGTTATTTTTATCTTTGCTCATTTGAGCATTTATCTTTATGTCTTTTTTTATATATTTGCTCCCTTGAGTTTTCTTTTCTTTTTGAAGACACTTAATAACCAACTTGAATATTAAAAAACTTTAAGGTTACTTGGACTATTTGGTTACTATCCTTGGTATTATGGAGTTGTAGACCTCTTGGACTTAGGATTAGAAGCTTTGATACTTCGGACCTTGTGGCTTTATTGTTAGTTTATCATAAAATCTGAAGGGTTTACCCCAACACACTTGTGTCTTAAAACTTTTGAAGTGAACTACGAGTACCCTGATCCCCTATTACAGGAAGGTGGTACGTAGGCACTAAAGGTTGACAACCGCAGCGGGTGCAAAAATTATAAAAGATATTTCTTTTCTCATCTCCACCATTTATTTTTTATACACCTCTTATAGCCAAAATACACAAATTTTCAAAGAGGTTCATGCAGAGTAATGTAGATGTTTAGGGTGCTAATACCTTCCCTTTCATAACCAACCCCCGTACCTAGATTCTCCCCCCCCCCCCCCTCTTTTTGGGTTTATTCGCTCTTTTCCCATTTCTCTAGAGATAATAAAGTGCGGTTATAGAGGTAGAAATGTTAAGACTAAGCCATTGGATTGACTTGACTCGCGCATATCAAAATAAAAATCACCACCGCGCTTTATTGTTTCCAAAGGAATGAGAAAAGAGCGAATAACCCAAAAAAAGGGGAGAGAATCTAAGTTCGGGGGTTAGTTATGAAAATAGAAGGTATTAGCACCCTAAACATCTACGGTACTCCGCAGGAACCTTTTTGAAAATTTGTGTATTTTGCTATAAGTGTTGTATAAAAAAATAGGTTGTGGTGATGCGAACTACTATACTTCTACGATATGTAGTAAAGCGAGATATTTTCCACTTGGGTGTTGAGTGAGGCTTTGTTGATTTTAAAATCCAAGCTATATCCTCCACTTTGAGATGATGCAAATTCTCCTTTCTCATGATCATGGATAGTAAGTATCTTCTTCCACTCGGATACGACAATGATGTCTCGTCTCTTAAAATTTTGTGTTTTAAAATTTTTAAAGGTGAATTACGAGTACCCTGATCCCCTGTTGCACGGAAGGTGGTACATAGGCATTAAAGGTTCGCAACCGCAAAGGGTGCAAAATGGTTTGAATGAGATTGGTTGACTTTTAGTCTTCTCACAAAAAATGTCAAAGTATTATTAAGTTGGTTAAAATTTGATTAAGAAAATATTTTTGAAAACGCATGGACCTAAGTCCATGTTTATTGTGAAAGCGGTTCAAGTTTAGAAAACAAGAATAGTTTTGAAAAGGAGGGAGAAGATTTTTGAAATTAAAGAAGATGGGAGGAGATGAAGGGACTATCCTAAAGCATAAGGTAAAAGCTAGGGAAAATAATCGTCTAACCAACAAGAAGCCAACACTTGACACAACGAGTCAATGTAGAATTCCCGTCCTTTGGATTGAAACCAAACAAACAAGGATCATAAACCTCTTGAGAATACCAAACTTCAAATGCATTATCTCTTCACAAAAATTGGGCAGAGTAACGGCTGTATACAGATAATCTCCCAATCACTGGCAAAGCATATAATCAGAATAAGCTGCACACAAAGAAAACAAACTACCCAATATCTTGGGGTAAACCCCAAGAACTACAGATAAAATTACAATAGAAGTCACAAGGTCCCAAGGGTGGGTCAAGGTCTCTAATCCTATGTCCAAGAAGTCCATAACTCCAAAATGCCAAGGATAGTAATCAAATAGTCCAAGTAACCTTAAAAAAATTATTGTTCAAGTTGGTTATTAGGCATCTTTAAAAAGAAAATGAAAAGCTCAAGTGAGAAAAATAAAAATGACATAAATATAAATTCTCAAGTGAGCAAAGATGAAAATAGCATGAAATGTAAATGCTAAAATAAATAGTGCATAAAGGTAAAGGCGTAAAGTAAAAGCATAAAAATAAAAATTCAATTGTTAATGGGTTAGAAATTAGAGGTTAGTTGAATGACCATCTTGAATCTTGCAAGTGGTGGTTGATTCTGAGCAGCCACCAATGATTCCATTAAAGTAGTAAAATTGGCCATATTGGCCTTCAAAGCAGTAACTTCTACGCGCAACTCGCGATTCTCTTGTTCAAGATTCTCCATTTTCTTCCTAGAATTAGCCCGAGTATTATACTGGTGAGACAACTTACTGAACAAAGTAGAGAAACTCAGTAAGACACCTGGGTATAAACAGAAATGCAAGAGATATGAACCAGATGATGCATGATATTTAATGCACATGATTTATTTATTATTATTAATATTTCAAGGGACTTAAAGAATTATAGACAATTTTGAAAATACTAAAGTACTAACACATTTTGAAATACTGAAAATCTCATTATAATAAGTTCAAAATGGATTACAACTTTTTAGTACAAGTTTCAACAATTCCAAGTACAAGAGAAGATAAAATCTAACATGCTAAGAAAGAAAAGTTGATTAATATCACCATACACACTGACACTTTCCTATGAGTCTTACAATCTGAGCCTTTAATTGCTTGTTCTCTTCTGCATATCTGTCCGCTACCTTTTTCCAATCACCATAATCAGGAAGTGAGTGACTAAGTTCTGATTGAGCTCTAGAGGAAAATAAATCCTCTTGCCTCTCTATCATCTCTGCAGCACGACTCTCAAGAATTTCAATCAGGTCATCCTTCTCTTTTAAATCTGCTCGGTAGGACATCTCTAAAGTCTGACACTTGTTCTTCTAAGCCTCCTTAACCTGTTGCATTCTAACTAGGGAAAGATGAAGCTCTTCCACGTCATCTGAAAGGGGATGAGTGGTCTTCACAAACATATCTGGTAAAGGTTCCTCACGAGAATACGACATCTTCAACTTGATTGCCCTTGCCTGTACCCACGAGAGATAAAGCTCTAAAGAAACAGCTCCTCTAGGTCCCAAGTCCTTTCTACTCTTCCTGTGAATATGGCGCCAAGCCTTTACAATATCCTCTTTAGCTTCCTTATGATCCTATCCTTCTTTAAGAAAGAAACCACTCAGATGAATACTATTTGGCTTATCTCTCATCGAATATCCAAGTTGTCTTCGTGCAAGAATATGATTATAGTTAATTCCTCCCTTTGTACCAAGAGGAGGTACATTGGGGAAACTACCATAACTATCGATAATCTCTACATCATAATAAGCCTGATGATACCAAAGAATGTCGGAATGAGTGAGAGCCATAATCTTTGGATCCCAATGAGGTTCCTTCTTGACATCCCAGAAAGAATGATACCGAGGTAAGTGAGAAATAAACCACTGATACAACAAAGGCGGTCAACAAATGATCATCCCTCCATGATAATAACCCCGAAGATGAATGTAGTAATAAGCATCTTTTAATAATGTAGGAACTGGATTCTCGATCAAAAAGATCCTGATGGCATTGATATCCACAAATTTATCGACGTTAGGAAATAAGAACAACCCATAAGCAAGAAGAGCAAAGACGGCCTCAAAAGCAACTGTACTCTTCATCCTAGCAAAGTAGCGAGCTTTCTCCAATAAAAACTGAGCGGGAAATCCTGTGATTCCTCCCTTGGTAGTCATGTGGGCCTCAATCTTAGACTTCCTCCAAACTAGTGAAAGGAACACGATTGATAATAGGTAAACCCAATAGATAAGAATACTCCTCTAATGTAGGCATCAACTGATAATCAGGGAAAGTGAAACATCGATACATCAGATCATAGAATTGGATCAAAGTTGAGATAATACCCTCCTTCATCCTGAGCTTCATAAGAGACACGATGGATCCATACTTCTTCCGAAAATCAGCAGAACTCTTGATCTCGGGAATTAGACTCATGAAATTATCTATCTTAGGATCCTTGAAACTGTACTTCTGAGTCTTTCTTTTTCCATAATCCATGGTCAAACAGTACCTGAGATATTCGCAAAAAAGTAAACTTTAAGTCCCTTGAAACACATGTTTTAAAGGATGCTCATAGTGGCATGAATGCATGACGCAACAATCACACATAAGATCATAAAAATTGGGGGTTCATAGGTTCGACGTCACGAGCATGAGGTCAAAGGTACTACTCATAAGGTATGGTTTAATAGTTTATCACCTGCCAAACAAGGTTCTAAGAGGTTCCCAGAGTCCACATCCTTCATTCAGATACTACCAACGTCCCGATTAATTCGGTAATTAGTAATATTCTCAGGAAAAACTCATCTAATTCTAGTATCGCGTGAAAACCATTTCCGGATTACTCCGTCATAGTTTCTGCACTACACCTTAAAGGTCAAGATGGGTTAAAGGTTTTATGGTCCTCAGCTTAAGAAGGCTTCCGGGTCGAAAGCAGCACGTCTTCTCGATTACTAGGTAAACGATACTACAGTCAAAGAGGCCTCCACTAAGTGGAGGATCTCATGTCTCCTTTTTTGGGATTACTCCCTCAAAGTTAACATGACTATACCTCCCGTCCTATCTTAAGTTTGCTCAAGTCCGTGTATAGAACTTATGAGAAATCACCAAGCACCCTGAAAACCAGAAAAATCCAAACAAACATATATACAACATATAATATACAATAGACAAAAGCACATACACAGATAAACAAATATAAGCTCAACCCACTTAGGGATGGACCAACATTTGGTCGATCTTTCCCTAGTGAAGTTACCATTTTTTCTGTAGCGGTAGAAATGTTGAGACTAAGCTATTGAGTTGACTTGACTCGCACAGATCAAATAAAATTTACCATCACGATTTATTGTTTCCAGAGGAATGGGAAAAGAGCGAATAACCCAAAAAAGAGGGGGAGAGAATCTAAGTTCTGGGGTTGGTTATGCAAAGAGAAGGTATTAGCACCCTAAACATCTACGGTACTCCGTAGGAACCTCTTTGAAAATTTGTGCATTTTGGCTATAAGTGTTGTATACAAAAATAGATTGTGGGGATGAGAAAAGAAGTATTTTTTATAATTTTTTCACCAGTCGCGGTAGCGAACCTTTAGTGCATACGTACCATCTTCCGTGCAATAGGGGATCAGGGTACTCATAGTTCACCTTTAAAAATTTTAAAAAACAAATGTGTTGGTTATTTTTAAGAGACGAGACATCATTTTTGTATCTGAGTGGAAGAACATACTTACTACCCACGATCATGAGAAAGGAGAATTTTCATCATCTCAAAGTGGAGGATATAACTTGGATTTTAAAATCAACAAAGCCTCATTCAACACCCTAGTGGAAAATATATCGCTTTACTACATATCATAGAAGTATAGTAGTTCACATCACTACAAGGATTGACAAAAGCCTAATCTTTTGAAAAAAGTTTAAAGTAACAAGCCAAAGTGGCAAAATGGTTTGAGTGAGATTGATTGACTTTTAGTCTTCTCACAAAAAAAATGTCAAAGTATGATTAAGTTGGTTAAAATTTGATTAAGAAAATATTTTTCAAAATGCATGGACCTAAGTCCAAGTTTATTGGTAAATCAATTCAAGTTTAGAAAACAAGAATAGTTTTGAAAAAGAGGGAGAAGATTTTTGAAATTAAAGAAGATGGGAGGAAATGAAGGGACTATCCTAAAGCATAAGGTAAAAGCTAGGGAAAAGAACTGTCTAACCAACAAGAAGCCAAAACTTGACACAATGAGTAAATGTAGAATTCCCATACTTTGGATTGAAATCAAACAAACAAGGATCATAAACCTCTTGAGAATACCAAACTTCAAATGCATTATGTCTTCACAAAAATTGGGCAGAGTAACAGGTGTATACAGATGAATCCCCAATCACCAGCAAAGCATATGATCAGAATAACCTGCACACAAAGAAAATAAACAACCCAATGTCTTAGGGTAAACCCCAAGAACTACAGACAAAATTACAATAGAAGTCATAAGGTCCCAAGGGTGGGTCAAGGTCTCTACTCCTAAGTCCAAGAAGTCCATAACTCCAAAATGCCAAGGATAGTAACTAAATAGTCCAAGTAACCTTAAAAAAATTTATTGTTCAAGTTGGTTATTAGGTATCTTCAAAAAGAAAATGAAAAGCTCAAGTGAGAAAAATAAAAATGAGATAAAGATAAATGCTCAAGTGAGCAAATATGAAAATAGCATGAAATATAAATGCTAAAATAAACGGTGCATAAAGGTAAAGGCGTAAAGTAAAAGTATAAAAATAAAAATTCAATTGTTAATGGGTTAGAAATTAGAGGTTAGTTGAATGACAATCTTTAATCTTGCATTTGAAAACTCATTATAAGATTGATAAAATCAAAACCTCTCAACAACAAGTTTCATTTGCTTTTTATCAAGTATATCATTCATTTCAAATTCTAGAGGCAACAATAAAAGATCAACGATGTTTAAATGATTCACTTAGTCCAAAATTTATGATGATTCATTAGAGGATTGATAAGACCAAAGCCTCCTAACAATAAACCTCAAGGTTATTGGATCATAGGCTTCAAATTAAATATACTTGGGCTTGCAAACACAGGTTTGGGTCACGAATGATCATTTCTCAAATCGGGACAAAATTTAGCGCTATGTTAAGCAATCGTAAGTGGAATTATATAGAAGTCGCACCTATTTTGAGGTTGGTCAATAATAATCTATGTACCATATGTTTGGAGAGATGATATGTAAATCATACTCTAACAACATGTAGCACAGTGAGAAAGGGATAAGATGAAGAGTGATGAGATGCAATGTACGAAATTAGGGTTTCAAATATCATCCACATCATTCATCAATTTTGGTGGATTTGATTTCTCAACCTATCAACACCCAAGATCCAATGAGGTTGTAGAATTTTTCACCAAATGAAGTCCAAGTCAGAACCAAAATAAAAAATAATAAAAATAATATTATATAAAACAAAAATTAAAATGGTTAATAAAAGGAAAATAATTGATGAAATGCACAAAGCATATTAAAACACCAAATAAAAATCCTAAAAAATAGTTGCAGGTCAAACATGATTTAATAAATGTTGACAAAAATATTCAGAATTTTTTAAAGTCAGAAATTAATTTTAAAAATTGAAGAAAATAAGCAAAGTAAACCAAAATTTGAGAAAAATAGTAAAATCATAAATAAAAATGAAATGAGGTTTCCAATATTTGCCAAGAGGCTATTGGATCCTTTCATAAATTTTTTAGAATTTAAAAAAAGTCAGAAAGTATTTTTAAAATAATTAAAATAAGGCAAACAATGGAAAAATTATGAAAAATATCAAACATTAAAATAAAAATATGAAAAAAAATTCACAAAATCAGAAATAATTCAAAGTATTTATATATATATATATATATATATATATATATATATATATATATATATATATATATATATATATATATATATATATATATATATATATATATATATATATATATATATATATATATATATATATATATATATATATATATATATATATATATATATATATATATATATATATTTCATAATTTTTGGATAAAAAATAAAAGAGTTATGAATTTTTAAAGATAAAAGAAATTTAAAAATAATTTTGTAAAATAAAAACAAATAAGAAAAACCACGCGCGTTGGATCTCTTTCACTTATACACATTGGCAGATCTAATGGATCTGAGGTGAGAGAGTATTATGGAACCAAGCTAAGGCACACACATACAATACAAGAAAGTCCAACCAATCAAAATAAAACAATTGGCTGAGTGTCATAGTTTGAAGAACGACACGTAGGTCATCTTCAAACTCCAGCCTCCTGCAAGTAGGGAAAATC
Source organism: Vicia faba (assembly GCA_948472305.1). NCBI lineage: Eukaryota > Viridiplantae > Streptophyta > Magnoliopsida > Fabales > Fabaceae > Vicia > Vicia faba. The sequence goes on from OX451739.1 coordinate 1,305,693,399, forward strand.
TGAGATCCTTGAATCTGTAAATTTATGCATTCATAGTGGTACCATTAGATGCATCTACTTGATACGATCACAATCATATGCTCGCGAAAAATTTATATAAAACACAACGTAGTCGATTTAGAAAAAACCAGAGATTTCCGAAAATGGTAAAATAAAAAATCAAAAGCATCAAATGCATTGTTTCACCCAAATTGAGTTAAGATCGAGCATCAATGAACATGATAGACCATTCTAGTAATTTGAGTTAGAAGATTTGGTCCCTTAAACTACCTGAATGAAGTCAGATGAAGTTGCTCTATAAATGGACTTGGCTAGAACGATTCAGGGCACCTCAAGGTTGGATTCTTCTTCTGTTAGCTTCAGTAAAGTTCAAGGATGAAATATCAATGAAGAAATTGGATTGAAAAGTGGAGAAAAGAGGAATTCGAATACTCAGAAAAGTGAGTTATGGAGGGAGTTTGACAGAGTGATTTTGGTTGTTCAAGCTTGCAAAAATGAGTGGAATAGAGCCTGTATTTATAGGAGGAGTGAATGGAATCAAGAGGAGGGGTGAATGATGCAATTTCCCTTGAGTTCGTGCACACCTGTGATCATGAAGAAAGTGTGACCACATGTGCATCAAAACTCAATCAAACAATGTGTTTTGTCACTCTAAATGATCCAAACATATTTGCTAATCATGTTTAAGTGGAAAACGCGTGGAAATTTGGTGATTAGAAGCCAAATTATGAATTTTACAATCTGACTTAAAGTGAAACTTCAATTTCAAGGTACCAACTTTGAACCAATGGTACTCACAGCTCAAGTGGTCTTAGGGCATAATTCTTGAAGCATTTTAAAGATAAGGTCACAATATTCATAATGTGCAAAGAATAAGATCAAATGGATGTTTGAGCTAAAAGTTTTGATGAGTCAAAGGTGAGAAAAAGATGCTGACTTTTTGTACTTCGAAAAATGCTAAGTTTTTCTTCAAAAGTGACCTATAATGTTTTGAGTTCAAACAAGAATTTCCTCCAAAATTAAGCTTTGATCATTCATGCTAGCATAAATTAGACTTCCCAAAGAGCATTGTGAAACTTGAATCACTCAAAAATACCAAATATTGAAAAGTTATGGCCTTATAAATTGGTGAAAATTCATGAGGTGACCTATAATGTTTTGAGTTCTTAGGGCATCTTCCACTCATTTTCAAGCTTTGCACATAAAAGAAGAGTTGAAGTTCACATCCTTAAGATCATTATGGAAAAATAATGGGCTCAAGAAGATAAAAATTGACCATGTTATGATCTTTTGAAGACACACAAGGGAATTTGATGGCCTATCTAGAGGACATGTAATCTTTCTAAATCATTAGGAGTCTTACACAAAAGGTTTGCTTGAAACTTTTGAAGTAATTAGTTGATAACCATTTAAAGAGAAGCATGTCTTTGGAATAACTCAAAAATCTCAAAATATGAGCAAGATATAGCCCTTAGAAGTATAAAACCCTAGCTCCTAGAGCACCAAAATGACTTGGAAACCCCTTTCAATTTTGACAAACTTACTTACACAATTACTCTTGCCCTGTGAATAGAAGTTGTTGTGGATGATAGTAAGAACCTATAGAAACAAAAACTACTTACAAGTATTAAGAATTGAGAGAGTTATGCACTTGTGATCAAGGAATCGAGAACTTGTCTAATTAGGTAAAACTTCTTCAATTAACCCTTGTATATTTTGACTTTCTTTGACAAATTGAGGAATGATGAATCATAGTAGACCTTTTCATGATATTACTTTAAAGCATCTTCAATGGTGAAGCTTGGATCTAAATGAAGCTTTGTTGAAGAAGGCATAGAAATAAGCTCATGAACCTATGAATCAACCTGATGAAATGTATTGTGCCCTCACCTATAGTATCATCAATTAGAGCAATTATTCATTGTACTTGCTAGTTAAAAGTTAATCAATACAAAACAAATATGATCACAACATACAAATAAATGTGCTTGGTGATTCCTCATGAGCAAACCTAAAGATATGGAGAAGAACCAAACCCTAGTGTGATCTTGTTGTGATTGATTTGATATGAGATGATAAAGGAATCTTAGGGGCAAAAATTGGGGTACAACAGCGGTGACGATATTTTTTATTTGATCTGTGCGAGTCAAGTAAATCCAATGGCTTAGTCTCAACATTTCTACTGCTACATTGTTCTTAAAATCTGTTTACTAATCAACTTATGTAGAAGCATTTTCATTGTAAACAAATTATTCAAACAATTGTTTGATTGTTCCTTGAGAGGCCAATTAGGTCATAATTCTTGAGAAGTTTAAGACTTGTATGTCTTAAATATTTTTCCTTAAGGGACTAGTTTGGTCAGTATCCTTAAGAAGTATAGGACTTGCGTGTCTTAGAGGTTGTTGTTAGTCACTTGCGGGTAGCTTGTGCATTGTAATAATCAATTTGATTATTGTTTGATTTTCCTTAAGGGACCAGTTGGTCAGAATCCTTGAGAAATCTAAGATTATTGTGTCTTAGAGGTTATAACGTTAGTCACTTGCAGTTAGATTGTGAATTGTATAAATCTATATGGTTATTGGATTAAGACCTTGTTGAGAAAAGCAAAATCACCTTGGCGGGTGGACTAGACTAGATTGATAGTTTTCAAGTGAACTAGTATAAACATACATTATTCTTTACTTCCTGTTCTTAATTATTGTTATTATCAAGAGTGGGGAAAACATATTTTATTTAAAGGGGATTATTTGTAAGGAAATGTTTTTGATTCAAAACCAATTCAACCCCCCCCCCCTTTCTAGTGTTTTTCACACCTTCACTTTTACCTCAATAGTATCATCCCATCCCAACAAAGAAACCATACAACAACATTATCTAGAGTATAGGAAATAAGTAAAATAAAATGGAATGTATGAAAGCATATAAAAAATGAAGCGATAAAGCAATAAACAAACAAACACCCAAAGAAAAGAAAACAAACAAAATCTAGGACTGACTTGCATGAGGATGGACCAACAATTGGTCAACCTCTCCCTAGCAGAGTCGCCAGTTGTCGCGTCTGGGATTTTCATCGAAGCGCGACATAGAGGCGAAAAGGAACAGAAAACTCGCTATCAATGTTATTTATCCCAAGAGAGGGAAAGGAAACACTGAGTAAACTTGAGGGACATAAAGGAGCATGGTCTCACAACCAAGAGAAAAAGGGTAAGGAAGTCGGTTACGCAAGGGGAAGGTATTAGCACCCCTCACGTATGTGGTACTCCATATGATCCACTTATGTTTGTTCTAATCTAAGGGTGTGTAAAAAATCTAAGTTTAAAGCTTAATGATAAAAGGGAAAATTCAAAGAGGGTATGCTTACAAAAGAAAACATGGGGAAAAGAAAGAAATACTTACAAAGTTTTGCTCGACTGAGCCCGCGACCAGATGCCTACGTATCCCTTTTAAGGAATAAGATTTCAGTAGTTCGGCTCAATGGTTTCCATTTGTTGTGTGTTTTTTATGAGCAATGCTAGTGAAGCGTGTCCTTTTTGAAAAGGTTTTAAAAGAAAAAGTCTGAAGACAAAAAGGTTTGCATTGGTTGGTGTTTTTTACCTTGAAAAAGGATTTGAGTAGTGTTAGAGTGTTTTGATAAGTTTGAAAAGAAAAAGAAGTGTTTGTTTTAATGCAAATGAAAAAGAGAAGAAAAGTATAAAGGGAAACTAGAAAAATAGCCCTAAAGTTATCATGCAATGTTGCTCCTATAGTTGGGATAAGAGGGAGACATCTACCTAATGTTGTCATGGATGGATAAATATCCTAAGGTCCATTTAGTTCAAACTTGGAGAAGAGTGAACTAAAGATCCTATAGGGAACATACAAAAGGAGTAAGCAAGCAAAGATGGTAGAGGGATAATAAAACATCATACAAAGATGATAAAACATCAAGATATAAATAAGAAATGGCAACACATCACAAAGATGACAAAACATCACAAAGATGGCAATACATCACAAAGATGATAATACATCACAAAGATTGCAATACATCACAAAGATGAAAATACATCACAAATATGACAATACATCACAAAGATGGAAATACATCACAAATATGGCAATACATCACAAAGATGGAAATGAATCACAAAGATGATAAAAACATCCCAAAGATGACAAAACATCACAAAGATGGCAAAACATCATAAAGATGGAAAAACATCCCAAAGATGGAAATACATCACATAAATGGAAAAACATCCCAAAGATGACAATACATTACAAAGATGACAAAACATCCCAAAGATGGAAAAACATCCCAAAGATAATAACATATTACAAAGATGACAAAACATCACAAAGATGACAACACATCACAAGGATGACAAAACATCACAAAGATGGCAAAACATCACATGGATGATAAAACATCACAAAGATGAAAAAACATCACAAAGATGATAATACACCAAGATATAGATGATGAGTAAAAGATGATATAACATCAAGCAAGAAATGATAAAACATCAAGTATTCACATATTAAGATGACAAAATATCAAGTCTCAAAGAAAAGAGAAGGATGATAAAACATTGAGCATGGATGACAAAATATCAAGCATGGATGAAAAAAAATCATGAAATGGGATGATAAAACATCAGTCGTGGATGAAAAAACATCAAGTATGGATGGCAACACATCAACAAAAATGGCATGATAAAACATCAGGCATGAATGATAAAAAATCAAGAAATGATGACACAACATCAAGTATGGATGGAAACACATCATGTAGGAAATGACAAAATATCATGTAAGAGATGGCAAAGCATCATGTAGGGATGGAAAAACATCATTTAAGAGATGACAAAACATCAACAGGTAAAATGACAACACATCAAAAAACACACAAGACATGCGGAAAAGATAACATACAAAGCATACAAAGTAAATGGCCGAAGGAGGAAAGCAAACAATATTCAATTTTAACAAGAAAAGATAAAAGAAGAAGGAGCATAATTTAAGAATTATGCAATGTGTGACTTGTATAATAAGTTAAATCGAGATTAGACTCAAGAGTAACCAAGTAAGAAGATGAAACTTCTTACACAATTTTGTACCCCAAAATTTTCCCTCTCTTTTCTCAAGATATTTCTCACAACATCTTCAATAACTCAAGCTTGCACAAGTGTTGACTAGACCAAGCCATCTCCTCAACACTGATGCCTCAAATTAGGTTTTTGATTTGCACAAGGACAATTGAACTTTTAATGACTCAAATGAGTTTCATGGATCATAATGGACCTCCAAGATTACTCATGTCAAGTTTCAAGTCTTGGATCACAAGTTTACCCAGTCAATTGCTCAGATGACTGAAAATCAACTATATTGGGTAAAAAGTCAATTGTGGTCAACTTACAGGCAAACTTCAATATTTTTGACCAATATGAACATTTTGAAGTCATATGAATCAATTGATCAAGTTTGTATCACAATTACTCAAGAAAAATGTTCAAATCATCAAAAGGACAAAATGGTTAAAATTAGGGTTTTGACTAAGAATGACTGATTCTTGACTTTTGATTTAATACATGACTTATTGGTTTAAAACATGATATCAAGGATTCAAGGACATCATATTGACCTAATATCATGACTCAATTCATCTCTCAAGATCAATGGATTAATAGTTGAAATTTTAATCAACTGATGAAAAGTCAATTGATGCACAAAAAGTCAAACTCTGACTTATTGGTCAAGATTTAATTGCAAAGATAACATTTCATCAAGACATTCAAATATATGAATTTTGATCATCAAGAAATCAAGAAAGTCAAAAGTCAATTTGAAAAGTCAAAATTTTCAAGACTTAGAAATTCTTTCAAAGTGTTTTGGTACATGATAATTTCATAACTTCATGTCAATCTTTACCAAGATGCAAGATGATTCAAAGAAAACTTTCAATATGAAAGTTGTAAATCTTGATGAGATCTACAACTTGGATTTGCTGATCAAGTCCTAGAAGTGCTTGTATTTTGAGTTATAAATTCCTAAAGTCATGACATTTTTCATAAAACACTTAGAGAAATTTTCAACAAGTTTTGGTCAGTTTTTATCTCAACTTCTTCTCCAATTTTCATCAAGTTCCAATTTAATTTAGCCAAAGTGGTCAACATGAAAGTTGTAGACAATGTTTCAAGCTTTAAAAAATATCCAAGAGCATTAATTAATCATACTTGAGCTAGAAGATTCCAAGGTATGAAGTTGGGCATTCATCCTTGAATTACAAGTCTTTTTGGTGAAGAACACATGGTGCAGTCTACATGCTATGCTGCATAATCATATGTTTCAGGCCTTCTTTCTTGCAAATCTCTCCATAATTTAATGTTTACACAAAAGCTTGAATCATTACCCAAGTGTTTGATCCATTGTCCAAAATATCTTTCCATTTATGGCATAAAGTTACCATTACTATTCTTGAAAAGCAAGCTTGTTGGTACAGAATTTGTCTTTAGCCCATACCTTGTTTACTTATGATTTTACTCCACCATGAATCATGGAAAGTAGCCCCTCTATACCAGCAACTTTGCTACTTCATCTTAGGACTATGGAGAATTGACATAGTTTGATATTTGCATCCCAACTAAACCATAACACATTGTCTTGCAAACCTAACCAGCTCTTGTCCCCAAACCTCTTGCCTATAAATAGAGGGAGAATTTTTAAGAGAAAGAGGCCTGAAGTTTTTGTTGTGTATACAAGTTTCTCAAAACCCCTCATACTCTCAAAAAACCATAACTATCCACAAAACCTCCACTCTTGAGCTTAGAAACCAAAATCTTCAAATCTCTCAAACCTTGAATTTTTGTCCAAACAAAACATCCACATACTTCATATACATCATATAAAAGTTGTTCAAACACAAGAGAAACTTCTGTAAAATCACTATCACCATTCTCCAAACTCAAAAACAGCCACTTGACTTCTCCAAGACAATACAACAACTCTAAATCAAAACACAAATTTTAGCTTCAAGGTAAGTTTTCTTGACTTCGAACTCTTCATGCAAGCATCATTAGTGGTTCATTTGTGAAGATAAAATGCAGATATCATTTCCCTGAAGCTAACCATATCTTTAATTTTCATTTTCATTTACCATGTGTTGAGAACTAACTCATATATGCAGCAGAAAAATGTTAGAAGTAAAAAACAATAGTAAGAGTCGATACATATCTCAATGAGTTGACACATATTAAGTATAAAATAGGTTATGAGTCAATACAAAACATGAATGAGTCGACACATAACAAAAATGAGTCGATGCAAACCATTATGTGCCGACTCATACTGAGTTGGTTTTAAATTCCAGGAGCAAAGATATGATACGTATCGATACATAAGTGCATGTGTCGATGCAAAACAGGTTATGAGTCGATGCAAACCTTTATGTATTGACTCATACTGAGTTGGTTTTGATTTCCAGGAGCAAGGAATGATGTGTATCGATGCATAAGTGCATGTGTCGATACAAAATAGATATGAGCTAATGCATAAGTACATGTGTCAATGCATAAAAAGTTTCGTATCAATACGTAAGTGTATGTGTCAATACATAAAAGTTTTTTTAAAAACAATTTTCCTTTTTTTTTTAAATTATCTATATATTTCTTTATATTTTTATTGTTATTCAATATGGTTGTAATAGTAATTAGGTTTTAATTTCTTTCATTCCCCATTTGTAAATTTGTGTCGCCCATCCCCAAAAAAGATGTAATAGCGTAGAACTTTAAAATTCCGCAATTTATCGCTTTCAATGTAATTGCTAGTAATTAGGGTGTGTATGGAAAGACTAAAAATCAAATAATAGAGAACCCTAATCTCAATAAAAAATGCATGAAAACAAACACTTTGCACACTTGCACCTCTAGGGTTAACCTCACTTGTTTCCTTGAAAAAAACAGTCATGTCCCTCGAACGTGGGATACTTTAGCAATGACCCTCGAATACAAGATCATAGTCCCTCGATGAACCTTTAAAACGTTTCCTTATGTGAACGATCTTAGACCCTCACAACAAATTGCTAAGGTATCCTAAAATGTTGCCTTCTATTACTGTACAACGACCCACGACCGTCCTTTCACATCCAATGATAGGGCTTCTTATCAATTAGTGGTAAAATAGCAATATCTAAAGGAGGAGGAAAAGAACTAATAATTTTTTAGTAGGTAGAACGTTCATAGTTTCTAGCTCACAACCATTTCCAAAACATCTTTCAAAAACACGCCAACACTTTCGAATGAAATATTTTTCAAAGTCAACACTTTGTATGCATTCTTATAGATACGAGAATCATTACAAAGTTCGCCTAAACGATGGAAATTTTCAAAAATTCTTTCAAATCCAATCACAAACACATTTCAAACAAAACATTTTAAAGTGAGCAAGCAACTAAGAGCCCCTAGATAACTATGGATGAAAAGGGTGCTAACACCTTCCCTTTTCATAACCTACCCTCCGAACTCAAGAAAATTCTCAAAAGGTCTTTCTTATTCTTTTCACCCTTTCATTTATTGGATAAAATAAAAGTCAATGGAGACTCTTGCTATCCGCAACAATTGCGATACAACACAAAACACCCAAGTCAGCTCTCCCACCGTATTACACACAAGAAAAATCACCTAGTTGATGAACAAAATCATCTAATGACGGATAATACTTGTCTTAAATCAAATGAGATTGATAAAGCTCAAGTGAGAGTGTAATGTCATCTTGTATATCATAGGGTGATGATAAAACCCTCACAAGATATCAATCATGAACTTAAAGACTTAAGAGATGTCAACAAGATAACATACTTAAGTGTCATGATATTTGGTAAAATATAGTCCCTTGATGCATAAAAGCAATGTGATTTAAATAAATCAAAGTCAATATTCTTAGATATTATGGGAAGTAGCCAAGATCAAGATACATTCGTGGGACATGGCACAAAAGCTCATGAGACAATCACTAGACAGTGATGTTCAACACATAAGTAGAAAAGAAACTATTGCTTCTCTTTATATTACCATGTTGGTTAGTAATGAAGTACTTAACCAAGGATCAAAGAAGCTTGAGAAATGAGCTGAAAAGAGATGATAAAACATCAAGATGAAAAGATGATAAAACATCAATATGAAAAGATGATAAAACATCAATATGAAAAGATGATAAAACATGAAGATAAAAGATGATAAAACATGAAGATAAAAGATGATAAAACATCAAGGTTAACATATGATAAAACATAAAGAACACACATGTTAGGATGACAAAACATCATATATTAAAGAAGAGTGAAGAATGATAAAACATCCACACCTAACAATGATATCATGTCATCAAAGTAGGATAAGAAACAATGACGAAACATCGCATGGCAAAACATACACCTAACAATGATATTGTGTCATCAAAGTAGGATACGAGAAAAAGATGGAAAAACATCAAGTAATAAACTCCATACAATGATATTATATCATCAAGGTAAGAGATAAAATAAAACATGGCAATTAGATAATTACACATTGCACATGAGAAGTAGAGACTTAATCAAGATATAAGGTACTTAGATAAGATACCTAAAGAAAACCTACTTAGAAAATCAAGTAAAGAAGCAAGAACATGCACATAGGTAAACACCTAAGAAAATAGTTAAGTAGGAGAAAAGACAACAATCGAACAATCAAACATGCCTACAAAGACAAGACTTTTAGTCATGCATTGATGCGAGAACGAGAAATAAAGGGAGGTATGATTACACCTAACGGAGAACGTACGTTGCCTCTTCAACGCCTGTGGGATAAGAAAACTCTACTAAGATCCTCCTTGAACTTCTTTGATAAAGATTGCGCTCTTAATTTGTTTTAAAGACTCGTGCTCAAAAGCTTGTGAATCTTACCATCAATCAACCAATAATCAAGTGTACCTGGGTTGCGCCAACAATAGATCATAAAAGCAAGGTAAAAGTAACCACAAGATAAATGGAATGCTTGGTGTATAGATCAAGGGAGTTGAATCGGGTTATAATTAACCAAGGGCTATACTTGATTAATCTCGTGAGAGTAAGTTCTCCTGCCCCCAAACATGAGACCCTTTTGCATGAAGCACTTGGTATATGGACCAAAGTGATTGATTCGGGTTATGATTAACCAAGGTCTATACTTGATTAATCTCGTGAGAATGGCCATGCCCAAACTCAACTATGAGACCCTTTTAGAAAGCTTGGTATATGGACCAAGATATGAGAATTGGATTCAATTTATTGAGATAAGGAGATAAAAGTCCATTCAATACACAAGATAAAAATTAAACAAGCCCATACAAGGTGGCTATATGCATGCTCCTAGAAAGTGGGACTAGCATGTTGCTAGTATTCTAAACGACCAATTGGAACAATCGATTGAATAGTTGTCACTGTAGAAAAGCCCAGAACCAAGCTATGAATGTGTGTGATGGTGCATTTGTAGGTGTATACTTTTCATTAATGAGGGGCCTAAGAGGAGGCCATGTGTTCTAATTGAATGACATATGCATAATAAAGCAATAATTAAAACATGCAAGGAAATCAATCCTAATTTATTACAACCATATGGGAATGGGGGTATAAGTTTATGAATGTGGATGTATCAAATCGAAAGTTCGATTAAAAGTATAAATAAACAATCAATACAACCCAATTGAAATTAATTTAAATAACTAATTAAATTAAATAATCCTATTTAATATAATTAATAAATAAATCATTTTAAAATATAAAATAATATTTCTCAATCTAATTAATTATTTAAAATAAATGATATTTTGTATTTTTTTAAATGAAATCAAAATAATACTTAAAAGTAAAATATAAAGAAAAAATAAAAAAATGGGCCTGAACAATAAACAGGGGGGTGCTGAAAAGCAATCAGGAGATCGAGGCCCAAAAGAGCTTGCATAGGATCTGGTGCGGTTGGCTCTTGAGGGCGTGCCATGAGTGTGTAGGTATAGAGCGTTGATGCTGAGATGATGAAGATCTGACGCTTGAGAACTGAGGGTGCATCATATGCTTAATGGAGGATGCACATGTGAGATCTGGCAACTTGCCTCAGGAGAGAACACCGTGGGGATGCGTTTCTTAAGCGTTGGATGTTCGTTGTTGCTGATATGATGAGATATGATGGCGAAGATGCGAGGGCACATGGTTACTTACGGTGAGGTACTTGGGTAGAAACAATGGTAACCACAAAGGGCAGTGACAAGTGTCACTGCCAGATTAGTTGCTTAATCAAACTTTTACTAACAAGAAAAATAGATTAACAATAATAATCTTCATAATTATAAAAATCCCTCTCTTCCATCTCCTCAGCTCTATCGCTTTTCTCTAAATGGTGATTTTCGGAAACGAAGGATTTGTCGCGCCAAAAATTTCCTCGAGACAATGAAGGTTGTGATTCGCGATTTGGCTTCGATCTTCAATTTTCTTGCATATTTCACTTTGTCTTCTTCTTTTGAGTACTAATCCATGGCTTGACTTTGCAGAAACTCGACGGCTGAGCGTAGATCTGAAAGGGGAAAATGAAACCCTAAATGTTTAGATGCAATGAAAATCAATGACTATGATGTGACATTTATGAATAACAAATGAAACGAAAATAAAAGAGAGGAAATGAAGCCGAGGTGCCTGGATTTGGAATTCTTCAACCCTTTTGATGCTTCTGGTATTATCCTTCCAAGCTTATCATTGTTTTCTCGTCTTCTCCACTTCTTCTATATGATTCTGAAGGGTTTGGATGATTAGAGAAGATGATGATAAGGATTTTGTTTTTTTTTGTTCTTGTGGGTGTTTTAGGGCTTGACTTGCTGTTGTACTTTGCGTAGCTTCTGATTTATGAATAGTGGACCCCCTTGATAACTCTGCAGTCAATGTTTATTTATCCATGAGATTAGGGTTAGTTTTGGGTTCAATGATTTTCTAAACAAACCTTGAACGAATTCTGTATTGGGATTTTTTTCCTGGTAAGTTATATCTCTGTTTGCTGAGATGTGAACTTCTTTTTACTCCATTTTCTATTGTTTGGGTTGGAAATGCGATTCTGATTTTTCCAGACTATGATGATTTGTTGGGCTGAAAATGCGATTTATGTACTAGTTGTTTTACTGAATGCTTTGCTTGCTTCTTGAACCTCTCTTTGTGAACTAAACCAAAATAGAATTTGTGATTTGCAATAGAGGAAATAGGCCCATGATTGATATTGGAATTCTGATTTTATGGTGAAACCTATTGTATGACACCTTATGTTGAATTATAAACATGATTTGAAAGAGAATTACCTAAACCAAAAAATGATTCCTTTCCATAACCTAATGATGAAATTGTAAAATAGCTCTTGAAAGCTTCTTTTTTTTTTATGCTCAAATTTTTGATGATTTTCTAATCATGTTTTATTTTTCTTGTTTCATGTCATGGAGGATGGATGAGGAATAGATGAATATGGCAAGGCAAAGTGGGAGAAGAGGCCATGGCTGCCATAGAATAATCTTGGAGGGAAACTTGAATAAGTGAAGAAATTGGAATCAATAAGATCTCACAGGAATATAGAGTAGAATTCTTTTTGGTTTGTATTGTAAAATAACTTGCTCTTGTAAGCCTTGGAAAAAAACATGTAGATTTGGATGAATGTTGCACTTGAATATCTTGTAGAAGACTTTTTGAAACTTGTAGCTTTTTATAAGATTTGCAATTGAAAATTATGATGATATGAATCTTGAATAATGAATGCAATGTTAGAACATAGTTTGGTTCTACATCCTTGTAAGAGTTTTGATGATAACAAACACATGATATATATATATATATATATATATATATATATATATATATATATATATATATATATATATATATATATATATATATATATATATATATATATATATATATATATATATATATATATATATATATATATATATATATATATATATATATATATATATATATATATATATATATATATATATATATATATATATAAAGAACAAATATGTTCTCTAATAATGGATTTTAATATACAGGGAAATTCTGATGTAAGAAGCATAGAAGATGAGAGAGTTATGTTTTTTGAATCTCTGTTGTGACACATCATACTTAGAAGTCAAGCCGTGTAACACACTTAAATTAATAAGTTCTAATGTTACAACTTCTGAATGCACCAACGATGCAAGCAAAACTCTGATATTATGATAAGTAAAGCTCTGGAAGAACAAAAGAAGTCTCAACAGTAATATTCATCAGCTGATATGATCTCAAGAAAGAAATGTTCAGAAGCGTTACAAACTCGTTCATTACAAATAAAAAAGTATCAGCTGAACCAAGACAAGATCTCTATTTTTGGAAAGTACATTAACTACATTGTATCAACCTTCCAAAAGCAGCTTCTCATGTCTCTCATGCATCGCCTATATAAAGAAGACTTGTAGAAGAAATCGCACACGACTCTACTGCGCACTGGAAAAAAAATATTATTACCTTGTTCTATCTTGTGCTTTTCAATTGTGTATACATCACTGTTGTGATATAGTTTTGTTTAGAAAACATCTTTGTACACACAATTATTTGATTTATCTTTTAATACCTTGAGAAAACCGAGTTGTGGTTTAAACTCAAGAAGATATTGACACTTGTCATTGTATCTGTGTAATCAAGATTTGATTAGTGAATTAAGACCTCATTTGAGAAAGGCGAAATCACCTTGGCGGGTGGACTGGATTTGTTTGAGTTCAAATGAACCAGGATAACCAACGTGTCTTCTGTTTTATTTTTGAAAACCCCAATTAAAATCCCCCTTCTTGTATTTTTCCATTCTTCATGCAATAATCTTCAAATTCTTTCTCACTTCTAAACTAAAAAATACAAAACATTCTCATTAGGAAACAAATGGACAAACTTTCCCTCCAATAGCTTCTTTTGAAATTGCAATCTAATAAGGCTAAAAATGTACTCTAATAAGCCCCAAAAGATTTCTCCACTTGAATTTACATCACAACTTCACCACTTGAACTAAAAATTTGGACCATTAAACAACCTAAAATCTAATTGATTTCTAGAAACCAAATATAATCCTTCTAATGAAAAGTCCATGTAATATCTTTCTTTATACCATGAGCTTAAGAATGGTATCTTGGCTTTGAAGAATCTTTGAAAAAGATAAGAAGGGAATCAAAGAAGAAAACTTCTAGTGAACCTCAGTTGATGATCGAAAGTGCACTAAGATAATACTCATGATAGTGCTTCAAGAATTATGTCAAGAAAGATGTCACACACTTCAGTAGTCAATACCCATGCATAAGAAACCAATAGGTAGGAGAAAATGTGATTTACTGCAACACTCTTGCAAATCTCAATCTTCTGATGAATCAAGGAATCAATTAAGATTTCTCGAGGCCTGAGAAGTCTTGGTAGCTTGAATGAACAAAAGAGAGAGGATATGAGAGCCATCTTGGACTGATTGACAATACAACCATCTTCTACAGCTTGAATAAAACTATGAGAGCCAAAGATACCTTGATCCCATCTCAAAAATGCATGAGTATGTATGATGAAACATAAGCCATATAAGGTAAAATTAAGAGGGAAAATTTTGGGGTGCAACAACAACAAACATTATCTGACCAAAAGTCAGGACTTATTCAGGACATTTATTTTGGAAAACAACAAAAGAGGTTATGAATGGTGGTTTCAAGTACATGTTAAAAAGGAAAATTTTGCAGAGTCTAACTGTGCATGTGCATATAGTGACAACTTCCATCTCCAGAAAAACCGGTCCAAATATTTTGAATGAAGAAAAAGCTAATTTGTACGTTACATCGTTATATTTGGTGCAATTTTGTTCTCCTAAAGTAACGTTCCCATTTTTACCAAGACCTTGAAAATGTCAAGGATTGTTTTATTTTTTGTGAATGCTCATCTATTTATCGAAGTTACTTCTGCCCTTTTCCACCTTGTGAGTATTTGGTAGTTTCATCTCTGTTATGGGGTTTGTTCGGGTCTGGTTGAACTGTGCTTGGTTATGGTTCTGTGAAGGCTTTCTTTGCTAATGTTTTGCTAAAAAGGGGGAGAAAGTTGATCAGGGTGGTGCTCATTTTAGGCTGAAGGTTGTTTTTTAGATGTTTCACAAAGGTATCACATATGATGTGTTATTTTGTCTTGTGTTTGGGTTGGCTTTTGTGACTTGTGATCTGAGTTATAAACATAATTACCATCTCATAACCCGAGTGGTTCACACATACCAACTCTCTTAGAGAGTGGCTAACAGACTCATCCCTAATGATTACATCTTTAGAATTCTCGGCTAGCATGAATCCTAGGTTACAAAGCTTCTATTTATAACCTATACCCAACTAGATTTTTGCCTTGAAAACACAACTCTTTGGCTGTTACAAACAACAGTAATTTCTGCTACAAACAAGGTCTTCAATCAAATCTTCCTAAATTATCTCCATATTTAGAAAGTCAATATTCTTCAATATTCTTCTTGACCTGCAAAACAATGCCACATTGGATAATATATATATATATATATATATATATATATATATATATATATATATATATATATATATATATATATATATATATATATATATATATATATATATATATATATATATATATATATATATATATATATATATATATATATTATATATATATATATATATATATATATATATATATATATATATATATATATATATATATATATATATATATATACTTTATTATCTTCAAACTATATTATGTTTTTGTGACTTAACAGAATATAACGGTTCAGTTCAGCTCAGGTGCGATGTCACATGCTTCTTCATAGGACATCTCATCTGACATGTTGCTCCAGATGTTGATAATTTTCAACTTAACATGTCCCAACATAAGATAGGATTTCTTGCTCAAACATGTTCCTGTTAGCAATTTAATACATCATATTTAACATATTACTGCTATATTTGTTTTACAACAATTAATGCCAATCCTTAAAACTAAGGAACTAAGAACTAAGCACAAATATACTACTCTTCTTCCACATGTGTATCATGTGCATCAGATGGCTTCAGGACTTTCCATCCTTTTAGCCTGAGGTTGTTGTTTCATGATGCTGAAATTTGTTTTGCAATGGAGCTGATTGAAAGAAGATGTCAAACAAGATGTCCGGACATCTTAACTGATGACTGACTCCATGTAGTTGTGCTTAGTAGCTTCTGAAGACTAAGCTGATTTTTTTGTGTATTACTATAATATTGAGTAGTATATTTATTTTAGCCAAAATTTTACAAAGGGGGAGATTGTAAGTTCCTCAGTTTTAAGGATTGGCATTAATTATTGTAAAACAAATATAAAAGCAATATGTTAGCTAGGATGTATTAACTTTCTAACAGAAACAAGTTTGAGCAAAAAGTAATATCTTATGTTGGGACATGTTGAGTTGAAAATTTTCAACATCTGGAGCAACATGTCGAATGAGATGTCCTATGAGGAAGCATACGACATCATGCTTGAGCTGAACTGGACTGTTATATTTTGTTAAGTCACAAAAACAGAATATAATTTGAGGATAACAAAGTATTTATATCATCCTATGTGGCGCTGTTTTGTAGGTCAAGAAGAATCAAGAAGAATATTGACTTTCTAAATATGAAGATAATTTAGGAAGATTTGATTGAAGACCTTGTTTTTAGCAGAAGTTACTATTGTTTGTAATATCTAAAAAGCTATGTTTTGAAGGCTCAAATCCAGTTGGGTATAGGTTATAAGTAGAAGCTTTGTAACCTATGATGAGTGCTAGCCAAGAATTCTAAAGATGTAATTATTAGGGTTGAGTCTATTAGACACTCTCTAGGAGAGTTGGTATGTGTGAACCACTCGGGTTGTGAGATGGTCATTGTTGTACCCCAAAATTTCCTCTCTCATGTTTCCTAAGGTTTTTCCTCTTATATGGGTGATTAAAAGCACTTGCCTAAAGAAAATGAAATTTTTTAATGTTAGAAAAGTGTATTTCGATTGGCAATTCAACAATGTCCTTCGATTGGCATCTAAACAGGGTCTTTCGATTGGCATGCCAACAATGCCTTTCGATTGGCATCTGAATAATGTCCTTCGACTGGAACATCAGAGAAGTGTCCTTAGATTGGCACATCAGAGCAGTTTCCTTCGATTGGTACAACAGAGCAGTGTCCTTCAATTGACATAATGGCAAGATTTGACTGGGCTCCTAAAACCCTTCGACCAAGCATTGGCCCATCAACTTTAATTGCGTGTTGGTTCCCCTTTCAAGCAAGCATTGGTCCAAGTTTCATTTAGGCGAGAATCCCCTAAAAATGCCCTTCGATCCAAAAACAGTGGCCTCCTGCATGTATATTCTGAGTCACTAGGCAATGGCTTCTTTTACGCTTTCTTTGACCTGCCTCATGCTAGCGCCCAGAAGGAATTGGATGCCTTTGTGCCAGCTTCGACTGGGAAAGGTTCCCCTTTGAAATAGTTTTTCACACTTTGACACGTATGATAGTCCCTTTGAAGGAATATTCATGTGGTCCCTTCGAAGAAGCATTCACTGTTCATTCAAAGGACACATGATTATTGAAGACAAGTTGGCTTTATGGTGAGTTTTGGTCCAAGATGCTTGCTAGCCAAAATCCTGCATATTTCCAAGCCCAATCCCCTGTACAGGTACATTCCTGCCAAAGGTAGCTTTGACTAGCCAGAGTAAAGTCTTTCGATTGGGCTAGTTAAGTAAGGTTAGGGCAATCGAAGAAAGCGAGCTTTAGGGCTGATCGAAGAAGCCCTGATGTTGAGGCTTTATATAATTCGAATCAAGACAGGAGAAATTCGAATTGAGGTGGACAGACTCAATCGAAGGAACTATAAGGGTAAAACCCAAGCCAGTCGAAGGAGGCAACTTGAGGCCAATCAAAGGGCAGGGACTGAAGGTATTCGAAAGCCAAAGGTGTCCATATTCATTCAAATTTAAAAAGAGACAAGAATTCCACATCTTTTGCAATGTTTCAAAACATCATTCATGGCTTTGAAAACACTTGTTTATGACTGTTTAAACCTTTGTTATCTTGTCTCCTCCTTCCTCTCTATATAAAGAACACATTAGCAAGCATAAAAAAAAAGGAACAGATTGCCTATCAAAAATAACACTCACACTGCCACATAAAACATATCAAAATTCTAACCAGTTTTTGCAGACATCCTCAATCCAGACGAAGAACATACTTGTGTTCCTGAGACTCCCAAGAGTCAGCTCCAAGCCAAGCCACGCCCAAAAGTTCCAAATCAAAGCATCTCATCCTTGGTAAACCTTCGAATTCATATTTATGTTTTCATGATGTACTGATATTTTCCAGTGTTTGATTTATGACCAGGGTATTATATAGCACAGTGTTAACATGGACATACGAAGATAGAGGGCACGATCTATGCTTTTCATTGAATCTCAAGAAACCATGAGTTTTAAGGCAAACAAACCCAGATTCAAACTCAAAGGAGTCGAATTAGTGGGAGGTCGAATTAGGAAAAAGACATGGGTTCACACCCAGGTCATGCTTTTGCTTTGTTGACACTTTTTCTTACAGGTTTCAGTGCTTTCCTACACAGGAAAGTCATCAGACGCCTCCAGCAACATTCTTTGCTGGATCGAAGGCCTGTCTTCACATGATCGAAGGCTATCCTTCACATGGATCGAAGACCACTTGTCTTCATGGATCGAAGACCATCATTTCTTTGATCGAAGGATTCTTTTTATTGCATTTATTCTTATTTTTATTTATTTCAATTAAAATCATAAAATCAAATAAAAATTAGATTTATTATTTAATTAATTAAACTTTATTTTTACAATAAAATTAATTAATTTAATCATTTTGAGTTTATTTTGTGAATTAAAATCCAATTAGAATTAGGTTTATAATTCAATTATATTTACAAAAAAAAAACAAAAAAAAACATTTTTCTACTTAGATTATTTTTAGGTTTTACATTTTTCCCCTTTTTCATTCTCCGCGCGTTATTTTTTTTCTTTCGCCTTATTTATTTTCATGAATAATTATAATTGTACAAAGGATATAATAATTTAACTAGGACCTTTACTTTTTCCACCATTTCTGTACATTGTAAATCCCCTCCCCGAAGCCATGTAATAGTGTAGGTTTATACTTCCGCACTTTATGTTCTGTACATATTTATTGTTAGTAACTAGGATTGCATGACAAGATTGAAAAACAAAAACGTTAGCAAAACCTAAATGTGCAAGATAAATACTTGAACTAAACACAATTACACATACGCACCTCTAGGGTATCCCACTTTGGTTGCCTTCGGAAAATAGTCACAACTCTTGAAACGTGAGAGGTTTTAGTGGCTACCCTCTGGTTTAAAAGATCATAAGTCCCTCGATGACCCGCTCGACGTTGCCTCGGTAAAAATATGATCTTAGAACCTTAGGGTAGTTACTAAAGCTTCTTGCCCAGCTGCCTTTGTGACTATAAAAACGTCCTTTCGATTGTCCCTTAACATCCAATGATAGAGCTACCTACTCACTAATAGTAGGATAGCCTGTCTAAAGGATAAGAAGAAAAAGAACAAACTTTTTTGAGTATAAGTAGATAAGTTCAGATGCTTGCTCAAAACAACTTTTTGCACCTACACAAAAACATTTTAAAACACTTTCAAAAACATTCGCTTTGTCAACACTCTTGAGGACTGATACAAGAGTTATCATAAAGCGAATCGCCGCACTAAGGAATTTTCCAAACATTTTCAAACACACAAAGCATAAAGGTATTTCAAAATGAGCAAACCTCTAAGAGCCCGTAGATAACTACGGATGGAAAGGGTGCTAACACCTTCCCTTTCCATAATCTACCCCCTTACTCAGAATAATCTCGAAAAGGTCTTTTTTGTTCTTTTCATCCTTTCCTTAATTTGGATAAAAGAAAAGTCGATGGCGACTCTTGCTTACCGCAACATTTGCAAACACAAAATGCAAAACCAGTATTAAACAGTCGGTTTTGCCGCCGTATTACAGTCATTATGTTCTCACTTAGAAGTTGTGAAGCAATGAGTTAGTATTGTTCTTGGAGGAGGCTTGGAAGCAACTCCAAGTTGTGTTCTTAGTCAAGAGTCTTGGCTAGAGATTGTCATGGAAGTGTGTCTTCCTATTTGTTCAAAATTGTTTTGATTAAATCGTTGTCTGTGATCGAAGAGGGATTGAGGAAGGCCTCATATCTAGGTGAGTCTTAGATAGAAATATAGAATGGGTGGTGATTAAGTGAGAAGTTGTAAATGGGGGAGTTTAGCTTCGAATTGTTACTATCATAGTGGATTTGTCCCTGGCTTGGTATGCCCCAAGAGTAGGAGAGTTGCTCCAAATTGGGTTTATGGTGTATTGTTTATGCTTTTCAGTACTGGTTTCAATTGTTTATACATACCTGTATCTTTATGTCGAATTAGATGTCTCGACATGTCATAGGACATATGAGTTCTGTCATACCAGAATTAAAAAAATCCTAACTCTATCAACATAGGTACAAGTAAACAAAAACGAACTGAGAAATATATTAATGCATTGCAGGTTAAGAGTTACATAAGCTAGACTAAAGATATCTTGCCTGAACAAGAAAAAAAGAAAAAAAACTACTTATCCAAAAACACCACTTCATTATTCTGAAATCATTTGGATGAGGCAAACCTGAGTTCAAGAGATAGGAAAAGTTGAATAAAAATGTTCAACTTATTAAAGAGCTTTTTCAAAAGCATCCCTGACCACAAAGAAACCTTCCTGCAGAGACTTAGACAGTTATTTATAAAGATAAAAAATTTCCCCGCGCATGTTCGTAGATCGACTTAGATCTTCATATTTTCATCTTGAGTTTCCTTTAAAGCCTTATCCAATTCCCTTACCCTCTTTTTAGAAGCTTCCAAGGACCGCCTTGCCTCAATTAGAGCTTCACCCTTATCAACTACCACCTGAACAAACCATTGTACCTTCTCAGGAAAAGTACCATAATACCATAAGGGATACTCCGAGCTGACTCTAAACACCTGTATCTCTCATGGTAAAGGTAATCAACCCTCTTATTCAACTTCTCACTTTCCCTAGAGAATTGGTCGTGTAGGAAAACTTTCTTCTGACCAAAAGCACGAAAAGCTAGAATAGCAGATATTCGACGAACCTGGTAAGCTGGTTTATCCAATTAGGCTCGAAGTGAATTTCCAGGAAGCCCCAAAATAATAATAATCTCTGTCAATAATTGATGAGCATAAATCACTACTTATCCTCATGCCTGGACGAGTCAACAAGATTAAATTAGCATCCCTTTGAGGGAAACGAATTTCGCCTACTAACCTAGATTAACAAAAGTAGTTTGAGAGATGAAACCTCAACCGAAACTCCTATGACTCAAGGATCAGGGATAATATTTCCTCCCTTTATCGGATAAGGAAAGAGGAATTCCCAACTATCAAGATACCTGCAGAAGAAGTAAGACTAACATCCTCGTTCCCTGATAGGTGGTGTCATACCCCAAATTTGCCCCGTCGATTTCAATGTTCAATTTATTTGTATTTCAATATTATTACTATGTTTCCAAAAATTATAAAAATTCTCTTGTTTCAATTGGTTTACTCTTGGGCCTTATTGGGAAGTGGGTTTAAACACATAAAAGGGGTGTGTTGTCTCAAAATGGACCATCAAAATCAGACGGCCCATTAAGTTTGTTCTTATAATTAGAGAGAGGGGTGTATTTTTTTCAAAGTTGCTGGCCCATTAAGCTTTGAACCATTTATAATAAGAAGATGGAGGTGCATTATTATACATAACGGGGGTGTTTCTTTTAAAACCTAACAGCCCATTTCAGTTTTTATACAAATCCATTAAACAAAAGAGGGGTGTATTGGGCTTAGCTTACTTCGCACCTAAGCCCATTTGGGCTACGTCTTTGTATAAGTGCAAAAGGGGGTGCTTAGAATATGGCCAGCCCAATGACTTTTGAGGCCCACTTTAGTGATAAGAGGGGGAGTGTTTGGGAAACTCAATAAGTTGGATAGATAACAAGCCCGTTTATTTTCCACTATCAATTTTACTGATTTTGTAATTTATTTTTGTCACTTAAATATTGTCATAATCATTATTTTCATATATTTTCATGCGATATTATTATTAACTATTATTAATCAATATTATTTCTATCATTATTTTATTATTATTCTGGTGACTAAGTCAAAATAGGGATGAAAACCCTAATCCCAATCTCAGCCAGCGACACCCTAATCATCATCGACTACGCAAGCCCAAAACCCAGCAAGAACAGATACTGTGCAAATCAAATAAAAATTATACAAATCAAATATACATTTTACAACCTAATCATATCTAATCGTATCAATTTGTGTCCAATTACAAACAAATCATCCAAATACAAAAATCAATCAAATCTTCTAATTTCTAACAAAATCATCTAATTTGTAATGCCTAATCAATAAAATTTTCCTAATTTGTTCTAATCTAAAACCAATAAATAAGAACCCTAATTTTAATTGTAAGGAACCGAAAAATTCTAATGAAGACGAAAAACGAGAAGAGGAGGAGAAGAAGATTTTTGAAACCCTGTTGCTCAAATCAGAACCGGCCATAATCTCTTCCCGACGTCAAGCCTTTGTTCAGATATCTGGGTTTCAAAATCTGAAACCCTAGATCTGTCGTTCCACCATGCCGCCTTCAAAACCCTTCAAATCTCTGCTACTTCCATCATCACCTTCGCACGATACCTGTAAACAGAAAGGGAGAAGAAGATTAGAAGCGAACAAACAAAGGAGTAACGAAAATCTTAAAGATTCATGACCGGGAAGGTAAGCCACTTAGCTTTTGATTTTGTTTGATGCCGCTATGTTAACTGGAAGGGTGGTCGTGGTTTGATCTTGGGGGTTTGGGTATGAGTTTCATCGCTGCCGCTAGGGTTCGACGGTTAGGGTTTTTCTTGTTGTGTTAGAGAGAGAAGAAAGAAGAAAGATTACACAGATATATATATATATATATATATATATATATATATATATATATATATATATATATAGAGAGAGAGAGAGAGAGAGAGAGAGAGATAAAGAGAGAGAGATGAGATAGAAATGAATCAAAATGAAAAGAAATATAAAAATATACTCCCTCTATCCTACGATTAGTTGGGACACATGGCCAACATTTGGCCACGTGATCCCATGGACCTTCGTCGTACGCCCTTAACTTCTACCACGTGATCATCATCAAACGTTCCTAAACAGCGCGTCCATCATAACTCTCAACACTCGCCCACACACAATTTACACGGGCCCCTGTCTAATTCCATTATGGGCCAGGCCCAATTGCTAAACCAACCCCCAACATATCTTGTTTTACTATCAAGATGCAAACGTTCACGCCCCCAACGTGTTTTGGGCCAAGTCCAACATTTGGACTTGGGTCTTTACTTCTTACACCTCTATTTTTTACTACCAGTTCAAATTCACACCCCCTTGCGCTTTGGGCCTAAATCCAATATCTGGATTTAGGGCCTTACTATTCATGCCCTCAACAATGTATTAATTAACTATTTATGCACCTCTCATGCGTTTAAATTAATTTTTTTATATTTTCATTTATTTATTTACTTTTTTTAATTATTTTTACATAATTAATTTTTAATATTTAAATTCATATTTTTTAATAGATTCTAAAATTGTTATTTATTAATTCAAATGTTTTTTAAATACTAACTCATTTTTTTAACACTTTAATTGCATTAAATATTTTTCATTCAAAATTTCATAATATATTCGAAAACATCTAACCAATCAAATACTAACCTTTTTTACTAACTTAATTCAAATTTATATTTATTTTCAAAAAGGATTACAAAAATTTCTTTTATCGACTGTGAACTTCGTCTACAAATTCCGCTATTCACACACCTAGACTTGGTTCAAGGAGACTTCGAGATATTTCCATAATCCATAAAAAAAACTAACCAAACAACTGCGAACTACAAATTAAGACTCTGATTCCTCATAAGGGGATACATAGGCATACGACTTAAAAATTATGGCGAGTTCCCCTAATTAAAATTAAAACCCTATTCCTAAATTGTAAACCTAAACCCTAGTATCCTTGTGAACAAGGTAGATGAGAGGTTCCTAACACCTCCCCTTCGTCTAAAACGAGTCAATAACTTAGAATCTCTGATCAAATTAGGATTATTCGTTATATTCCCTTCCCTAGGATAAAAACTAATGGTGGTGACTCTTATTTTTGCCGATTACTATAGGTGGTAAATGCATGTGTTTTCAAGCTTGTTTTCTATTAGTTTCTTATGTGTTTTTATTATTTAATTTCTTTTTTATGTGCTTTTTCTTTGTTTTCATGTTTTCACTCAATAAGAAGTTCATACATCAAATTGGGGCGAAAAAGGGCCAAATACTGCATATATGACCATTTCCAGTACAAAAAGTGAGGGGAAAGTTTGTGTCCCATGACACGGATCGTGTTCTCCCCTAAGAAAAACCTCCATACAAGCAACCAGAGGCTAACACAGTGTGCCCGTGTTTCCTGACACAGTCTGCGCGTGTCAACACTCTGAGCAGTTACGAACTTTGAGCATTGGATGCCTTTTTGTGAGTTTTCAACTTTTGCAACTCCCATTTTCTGATTGAATGTTGTTAAGTACTTATTAATCACGAAATTAGTGCATGTAATTAGTGTCCTAGCCCTTGAATTAGTATAAATAGAGGCTTAGGCATTAAGAAAAGGAGGGAGAAACCTAAGGGTGACACTTAGGTATTATCCACCACTTATTACCATGTCATTTGTACTCTTTTAATCTCTTGTTCTTAGTAACTTGAAGCTTTTGAATTTTTTTATTACAAGTTTTATGTTCTTATCTTATTATTTTTGTTGTTATTTACTATTCTTATTTTTATGCATACTGCTTTATTACTTTGTTATAATGTACTCTACCATGAGTGAGTAAACTCATAGGGACTAGGGTATTATGTAAGTCCAACTTATAATGAACTTCTACTAAGTCTATGTAGTAATTAAAGGAAAGTTTAAATGCAATGTTTATTTTAGAACTTGAGCATATTTTAAACTTCTATGATTGTTGCAAACACAAGATCAATATAGATGACACTCATGTATTGAAAGGTAATGAAATGAAATCGGAAATCAAGTTGCTAGACAACTGAGTTCGAGGCTCCACTGACAAGGTGACTTGATCTTAATTGAGAAACAATCAAGATAGCGACACTCAAGTGAAAAGTGTATGCTCTTTATTATATTATCCATGCATATAAAATGTCTAGTTGTACATGCCACAAAAGTGGGTGAACGCACATAATTTTCTACTTCTATAAAAATTGCCTAAGAACTTCCCATAATTTGAAACATGTGCAAAGAGTAGATGTAAATCTAGATGGACAAAACATATTTCACATGTCCTGCTTTAGATATTATTGTTATCATTTCTTTATTTTTCTGCTTAAAACAACAAACCAATATTGAACGCCTTAGATAAGCATTGTTAACATAAATCTTGGTAATCAATCACTTCTCTGTGGGATCAAAAACTTTGTATTACTTTACACCAACCATGCACTTACGATTCACACACCATCATTCCCCTGAGAGACAACTTGAGTAATCTTCCCAATAATTGGAGCAGATGGTTGCCCATCAAGTGCCCCCAAACCAAAACTCCCCGATATAGGGTATTGATCACAAGTGTTTTTTTACCGTTTTTATTTAGTTTTATTTCCATGTTTTTGTATGTTTTACTCGCATTTTACTACAGAGAATATGCATTTCCGATGTGTTTACCATGAAAGAGAAGGCAAGAAAAATCACAAGAAAATTAAGCAACCAACAAGAATGACGGGTGACCTGACATGGTGCATGACGCTCGTCATGAGAAGCCATTGTAAGAACAACATTTTGTTCTGCATCTGGCCTTATGTTTTGAAGATAAAATTACATGATATCTTAGAAAACAATTTAGTACTCTAACGGTTTATGGCTAGTGTGTAGCTTTTGCTAACAATTTCTAACTTTGAAGATAAGGCGTGTGACATCATCAGGTTCTGGACTCAACACACTCTGACTCTAGAAGAAATCAGTGGTGTTTACAAAATCCAGTCAAGATTATGAAGTGCTTCTATAACAACGGTTCTAAAGAACATTAGTCATAAAGCTTCTGATTGTGACTCTTTTAAAAGAGCTTCAGAGGCCTTCTTAAGCTTTGATTTTGTATGTCCAAATTCTGAAGATTCTGAAGATAAGGTTCTAGAAGAACAAGTTTTGAAGATTCTGAAGACCAAGTGCTGAAGACTTTGAAGACAAGGTTTTGGATGAACGAGTTCTGAAGACTTAGGTTCTGAATGTAAGAACAAGATTTGGTTATGCATTTGGCCTTAATTTTTTTGGATGACATTACATGATATCTTAGAGAACAATTTAGTACTCTAACAGTTTCTGTCTAGTGTGTAGCTTTTGCTAATAGATTATGACTCTGAAGATAAGGCGTGTGGCATCATCAGGTTTTGAACTCAAAATACTCTGGCTATGGAAGAAACCAATGGTGGTTACAAGACCCACTCAAGAATCTTGAATGCTTTTATAACAACGGTATGAAGAACGTTGGTGATAGAGCTTCTGATCGTGACTATGTTAGAGGGCTTTTAAGGCCTTTTAAAGCTCTACTTCTATGTGCCTGTGTTTTGAAGATTCTGAAGACAAGGTTTTGCTAAACAAGTTCTCAAGATTCTTAAGACAATGCTTCTGAAGATCAAGTTTTGAACACTCTAAAGACAAGGTTATGCTAAACAAGTTCTTAAGACTTAGGTTCTGAAGATTCAAGTTTTGATCCTTCTACGCATGCTTCATCAACAAACATCAGAGGTCTCTGAAGATTAGAGGATAAGATCAATATCATTTTGCATGAGGAAATAATACAAGGTACGATTGTCTCCACTACCCATATAGGGTGGCGTAAGGACACTACTTTGGTAATATGTTGTCTACCACTCCCTCAATGACCGTTTTAGACAAGACAAGCTGGATTTATATATTCCTATTCTATCCTCCAATAGATTTCTTTTCAACTATAAAAGGAATGAAATTTTGGCACTTTAAAACAGATGTTAAGACTAATGTCCCAACACCGAAATATAATGTCAAAACAAATGTTAAGACATCATCTGCTGACAGAACAATTTTACCAAAATAGAAACTATGCAGAATTAAATTGCAGAAGGTAAGAGACACAATCAATTGTTAACCCAGTTCAGTGTAACATCTCCTACACTGAGGGCTACCAATCCAGGAAGAAAATCCACTATAATAGTATTAGTTCAAATCCTAAACAATCCTAGTTTACAACTTATCACCGACTCACTACCCTATGCAATTTATACCTAGGAACCTCCTAGATATAAGAACCCTTCTCACTTCTCACAATCACCTCAGTGATAAAACCACTCACAAACGAGTGACAAGAACTAAAAAATAAGATTACACTTCCAATAGACAATACTCAATATTTGCTCAAAAGCACATGAGTGAGAATAATAACTTGACACATAATCAACTGACACACAATCGAATCTTTACTTAAAAGCTCACAAGTGAAGGTCAAGTAATAATGAACAACCAATCTACCTCAATGTATCAGAAGATAAATGAGTGACATACAAAAATAAACAAAACACCTAAAGTACTCTCAAAACCCTAAACCCTTATTTCAACCACACACAACATTTTTCAATTTTAATTCTTAAATTTCTAGGTTTAGTAAGTCCCTTTATATAGACTCTTGCAGTATGAGCTTGGACTCTTCAATCAAATCTAATCTTCCAGTAGTAAACCAGCTGCAAGGTCTTATCCACAAAAATAGGATCAAATCTTCAAAGGTTCCTAAAAAGTCTCCAAGATCCTTTTTATGAAACCAAATCAAATATGCATTGTTCCTAAAATATCCTTGCTTGGTTGTGCCTGTAGAGAGCTAGAATCATCCAAAACCTCATATTTTAAAATCAAATCTTCAAGGATTTAAACAGTTGTACTGTTATGATGTTATGGTATAACATGTCACAACATCTCTAAAAAATAGTAACAACAGACTTTGATGTACCAGTTGGTCAAGATGTCATGACATCTTGCTCAACATCAGGCTGTGATACATGTTTTCAAAATGAAACACGTTTTACTGAAGTTGTTGCCAATCATAAAATCATAGACCTAACTAGGAAGACTTGGATTAATTGGAAAACAACGATTCTGCTCTACAAAACATACGCTTAAATGTTGCACAAAGTCTTTGAGGTTTATCTTTGTATAGTTTTGTATTTCGCAAGGAACTTTTTTTCATAACTTGCAAGCAAGGAGATTTTGTTCATTAACTTGCTTTAAAACTTTTGTGTTATTTGATTATACTCAAGCATTATGTAATATGCTTGTGAGAAGCATCTTTGTAAACACAAAAACTTGTATTCAACATTGAGTTGATATTTCCTTGAGATACTAGGGTTTAGTCAGGATTCTCAAGAAGACATTGACAGTCGGTCTTTATGGTTTGCAACAAGGACGGTTAGTCTTGTTGTGGTTTATGTAATCAGTTTGGTTATAGTGGATTAAGTCCTTATTGAGAAGGCAAAATCACCTTGGCGAGTGGACTAGATTTACTTTGTTATCAGTGAACCATGATATAAAATAATTCTGTTCATTTATTTTTATTCTTGTGTTAGCTTTGGTGTTTGAGTTTAAAAGATATTTTATTTTGTGAAACCCAATTCAAACCCCCATTTCTTGTGTTTTTGACACCTTCAATTGGCATCTGAGCTCCAGTTCTGGTATTGATAGTTATCAAATACTTAACTGTATCAGATAAAGATCCAGACGTTTTAGAAACACTATGTCTATTTCACCACCTCCAGCTATTCAAGTTTTCAATGATAGAGAAAAATACAATGCTAAACCTCCCATATTTGAAGGTGAAAGATTTTATTATTAGAAAGAAAGAATATAAAGTTCATTTCTAGGTCATTATGTTAATTTTTAGGATAAGGTAGTTGATGGCTACGAACATCCTACAAGTGCTTCTGGTATCAAACTTGAAATAAAATCTATAATGGAACAACAGAAGAAAGATTATAAAAATCATCATAAAGAAAGAACTATCTTGCTAAATGTAATTTCTTATACTGAGTATGAGAAGATAACAAATAAAGACTCAGCTAAGTCTATATTTGATTCTTTGAGAATTACTCATGAAGGCAATTCTCAAGTTAATGAGACCATGGCTATGGCCTTGATTCATAAGTATGAAGCTTTTAAGATGGAAGATGATGAAATAGTAGATAAGATATTCTCAAGGTTTCAAACATTGGTTGTAGGACTTAGGGTTTTGAACAAAGGATATTCTACTTCAGATCATTTGAAGAAGATTTTCAGAAGCTTTCCATCCAAATGGAGGCCTATGGTAACTGCATTCAAACTTGCTAAAGATCTGAACAACACTTCTCGAGAAGAACTTGTGAGTTCTTTGAGACGTCATGAGATTAAGCTGGAACAAGATGAACCTCAGAAGAGAGGCAAATATGTTGCTCTTAAATCTATCAGAAGATCTAAGAAGATTAGAGCTCTTAAAGCTGAAGAGATTGAGGAATCTGAGGAAGATTCTAATAAAGTTGAAGATGAGTTACCACTACTATCCAGAAGGGCCAACCAACTCTGGAAGAGAAAGCAATGCAACAGATTCAGAGAGGCTAGAAAGACTGGTTGTCTCTTCGAGACTACTTCAGGTCAAAGGAAGTCTAATGGCAAATAAGTCACTTACTACGGGTGTAATGAGCCAGGCCATTACAAGAATGAGTTTCCTAACCTCAAGAAGGACAAGCCCAAGAAGAGAGCTTTCAAAATCTATAAGAAAGGGCTGGTGGTAACCTAGGATGATTCTGACTCTTTAGAAGATGACTCAAAAGGAGAATAAGCTAACATGGCATTGATGTCTAGCATTAGAACTTCTGATGAGAAGATATATCCAGAAGATGAAGCAGATTATGATTCATACACATAAGAGGTATTTTCTTACCTTACTCATTCTAAATTACATCTTTTTTACTTGAAATTTTGGAAAAACATGAGTTACTCAAGATCGAATTCAAGGAACTTAAAAAGGTCCATGAATCTGTGTTTGTAGAACATAGTAAGCTTAAGAAAGATTTCTCCATTTTAAATGAAGAAAACTTTTTTTCTTAAAAGATGAGAACTCTGCCCTCAAATGCATGAGAACTCCTCTAAAAGATTTTGAGAGTATTGATGATGTCATTAAGAAATATGACAAATCCTTCTAAAAATTTCTAGCTAGAAGCATGGGGAGAAGCATGATGGCTTCTATGATCTATGGTGTGGGAAGAAATGGAACCAAAGGTGTTGGTTATGACTCTTACGAAGTATCTGATTCTGACAAAGAAGATAAAGAAAACACTCTTTATTCTCATTTTGTCTCTGCTGGTTTTGTGCCTAAGGATAAAGGAAAAGAAAAAGAGAAATCTGCTTCTGAACCAAAGGTAAATCCTATAGCTAAACCTTGTCGCTTTAATTCTTGCAAATATGATTATTCTGTTTCTAAACCCAAAGTTGTTAAGAACTATGAGAGCACTAACAAGAAAGGACCCAAGAAGTTATGGGTACCTAAGAACAAAATCATCTATGTTGCAGATATCCTTAGCAGCTCAGTTAAAATAACAATCATGGTACCTAGATTCTGACTGCTCGTGACACATGAGGAGAAGAAGGCATGTGTTCCAAAGCCTCGGAACTTAAGTCTGGAGGCGTCGTGAGTTTCATAGGGGATCAAAAAGGGAAGATCATAGGATCCAGAACAAGTGGTAATGGGTCTCTCCCTTATATTACTAATGTTTTGCTCGTTGATGGAATAATACATAATTTATTGTTCATAAGTCAATTAAGTGACAATGGTTATGATATAATATTTAATCAAAACTCATGTAAAGTTGTTAGTTAGAAGGATGGCTCAATCCTTTTAAATGGAAAGAGGAAGAACAACATCTATAATATTAGACTTTCTAATCTTAAAGAGCAAAATGTAAAACGTCTTATGTCTATTAATGAAGATAAACGGACATGGCATAGACGATTGGGAAAAGTTAGCATGAGAAGGATTTCTCAGCTAAATAAGCTTAATTTAGTCAGAGGCCTTTCTAAGATGAAGTTCTATTCAAAATCTCTTTGTGAAGCATGTCAGAAGAACAAGTTTTCAAAAACTTCTTTTAAAGCAAAGAATGTGGTTTCTATCTCTAGCCGTTGGAGCTTCTTCACATTGATTTGTTTGGACCAGTGAAAATTGTGTCAATAAATGGTAAAAAGTATGGATTAGTCATTGTTTATGACTAAAGAATATAGACATGAGTAAAGTTTCTTAAACACAAGGATGAGTCATATTTTGTATTCATTACCTTCTATACCCAAGTGCAAAATGAGACGGATCTCAGAATTGTCAAAGTCAGAAGTGATCATGGTGGAGAATTTGAGAACAAACAATTTGAGAAGTTATTTAATGAGAATGGAATTTACCATGATTTCTCCTACCCTATAAATCCACAGGAAAATGGAGTTGTAGAGAGGAAGAATTCGACTTTGAAAGAGATGGCTAGAACCATGATCAATGAGACTAACATGGCAAAACACTTCTAGGCAGAGTTAGTTAACACAACGTGTTAAATTTAGAACAGAGTCTCAATAAGACCTATTATGGGTAAGACACTTTATGAATTGTGGAAGAACAAGAAACCCAATATTTCATATTTTCATCCTTTTGGATGTGATTGTTTTATTCTGAACACTAAAGAGAATCTTAGCAAGTTTGATCCTAAAGCACAAAGTTGTATCATGTTAGGATATTCTGAACACTCAAGAGGATACATAGTGTATAACAATGAAAAACTTATTGTGTAAGAATCAATTAATTTTAGATTCAATGATAAGCTGGACCTTGAAAAGTCAAATGTAGTTGATAAGTTTGTAGATCTGAAGATTATTGGTTCTGAAGGTAATGAAGTAGTTGCAGAAGGACAAGAGATAAAGGACTTAGAAGATGATCAACTAGAAGTTGTTGAAGCTTAGACTCCTCTGAGGAAGCACATACATAGATCTCCACATAGGGATGTTCACTGGTTTGGGTAAATCCGAACCAAACCGGAATCCGAACCAAACCAAAGTGCTTGGGTTGGATATTTTTTTAGTTCGGGTAAGAATCAAACAAAACCAATGAAATCCAATGTGAAGCAACCGGGGAAATCACCGAGAGAAAACCAATGAAGTATTCATCGAGTATTAATTTATCCAACAAAAAGGGAAAGCAAAATCATCGAAGAAAAACCTGAGAAGGGAGAAATCACGGTCTTATGACCGAGATATCGGGTACGCGAGTCAATTACGCAAGGAAAAGGTATTAGTGTCATACCCCAAATTTGTCCTATCCTACTCTAGGTATCCTCTGGTTTATATATTTCATGCCCCTTATCTAACACATCATGCACCAATAAAATTGGTGTGGGGTTAAGGATTTTGTAAGCTAGGGTTTCTCTAAGATTGTGAGGTTTCCGCTTCACTCCAACTTAATTCAACTAGTTTATTCATAAAGTGTGGATTGTGAAATTAAGGTTCAGTTTCATAGGGAACTGAGAATCTTGTTTTTATCAAGTTACAAGGTTTCCTTTAAACATTTTTTATTTAAGATTAATGAGTCAGGGTTTTTTCATCCTATTGATTGCTTCAAATATAAGTTGTTGTGAACATGGGGTTAAGACATGCATTTAAGGTTTTAATTCAAGGAGACATTCATTATGCAAGGCATGAGCTACAAGTTGTACTCAAGAAAGCTAAACCTTGGATATATGGATTCATTCAAACTATAAGGCATAATCATAACATTATACAAAAAGAAAGAATACTTGAGTCTTATTCAATCAGTTAAATCCAAGGGCTAGGAATCAGAGAAAGTGCCGAGGAATTCCATTTAAAAAAAGGATAATGTATTCCGTTAATGAAGATAAAGAGAATTAGTATGACATTAGATCATTCATGTGAAATTGAAGAAAATTATGTACATAATGAACTGCATGGAATCAAACTCAAAAGGAAAGAATTAGAGATATATAAGAGAAAGTTGGTTCAAAAATGTTTCATTTAAATTCACAATACCACATGAATAATTACAGAACACGTTCAAAAACAAACCATATCATTACAACATCATTAAGGTCACCATTACAAAGAAAATTACATAGAGAGTTTACATATGAAAGTGCCAAAATCTATTTATCCTAAACCTAAGCTCATTGTTAGTGCATATCCATTTTTCTAACAGTTTCAAAACATATTCAACCTCCCCATGGCCAAGCTTCCAATCTCCAATCTTTCTTCATGATATTGCTTCTTTAAAGCTTAGGCCTCCTCCATGAAAAACTTCTTGTCACATTGTTACACCTGCAAGAAAAACCTTGCATCAATACTAGACAAACAAAATTGATGAATCAAAAATAGCAGCGTTACACGATTTACTTAGCAGCCTACTTAAAACCATACCTTACGCCAATGATTTACCTAGAAGCTCTGCATAGACCTGCATCAAGTAAATGCCTGCATTTCAGACCTTTACAAAACATCCATAACAGATAGCCTGCATCCTCATACCAATCCATTAACACAACAGAAACAGTCAGCACTAACCTACACAAAGCTACTACACCAAATTAACCAGTTCCAATCAATTCGCTTAAAACCAGTACCCTGTTTGTCACCAAAAATAAGCAAATTCAAGGGATCGATTAAAATACACAAAAGACAGTTCACAACCAGTGCACAAATAGATATTTGTTTTCGTGTCAAAATTGAAAGAGAAGTATCAAACCAAAAGCAGGAGCTTAATTCACAACTTGAAAATATGTTATAATCCAAAATAGAGCAATATTCAATGAATAAAAGCACATAATCATGCATTTATAGCTGAATTGGTACTCATTAAAACAAATCAGCGAATGTAGGAACACAATCAGGACAGGATCGACTAAATGTAGAAACAGTTTGAAAAACTTTGATATCCTCTAATTATAGAAACAGACTTAAAACAAATCAACGCAAAAGGGGAAACAATTCAAATTCGTAACACATAATTGCAGACAGATTAAAAGCATTCCTAAAAAACCTAATTCGTAAAAACACTATAAATTGGGGGATTACTGAAGAAACAGGGAAGTTGGTAGAGGAAATCGAAGACAAAGAACGAATACCCAGTGTCGATTGTTGAAGAGGGCTGAAGGTTGATGCGATTGGGGTTTCGATATCTGAAACCCTAATCGATAGTCGCTTCCGCATCCACCACAATCTTCAAGCTCCGCCACAACCTACAAAAATGAAGAAGAAAAAGGGGATTAAACCCGAAACATTCAAAGCCAATGAATACAAAAATCGCACGAGGGTAAAAACAAGCTTAACTGTTTTTTGTTGTACTTGTATTGGGGGTTGCTAGTTTTTCGTTTACAGTGATAAAGGGGCTTGTTTGGGTGAGCCGCCGCGAGAATAGGGGACATTTAGCGTTTGTATTAAGGAGGGTGAAGAGTGAAGAGGGTGGTTCGCGAGAGAGAGAGAGAGAGAGAGAGAGAGAGGGTAGATAGTTTACTATAAACTGAATAATGTGTAGAGAAAATGGAAAAAACAATGTTGTATTCCGTTGTTATCCAGTATACACGCGCTCATAGTAATAATCATGTTCCCTCGTTATCCTCCGCTAGATCTTGACCGGACAGCCATAGGCTAAGTCCTACGGTAAATTTGTTTACCATCATAACATTTGATCCACCAGGCCCCCCCTCTTACTGCGTTTGGGCCTAGCCCATCTGCTGTCTGCACCCCCTTCGCCAGTAATTACTAATTTGAAACTAGCAATACACCCCCCTTTCTGAATTCATATTTGGGCCTAACCCTGCATAACTATTAGCACCCCCTATTTCTACTGCCATAACTAGAATTACACCCCCAGGAATTAAATTATTTGCTATGTTTTTATTCTTATTTTTAATTCTATTTCTGTTTTTTATTTATTTGGTTTTTTAGTAATTATTATTTTTATTAATATAATAATAATTATTATATAATTATTGTTTAATATTATTGTAAATATTATTTATATAATCATTTAAAATAATTATTTTTATCCAAAAATCTCATGAATATATTATTTTCTTATATGTTGCATTAAAATATTTTTTTAAACATGCATTAATTAAGATATTTTGCAATTAATACGATTAAAAAATGCTAACAAATATCAAATTCTATTTTTCGCAAATAAACTAATCTAAACAACTTTTTTTGCTAAAGGGTTCCAAACGAATTTTGACTAATCGTGCATTTAGTCCACATCTCCGCAATCACTACTCCGGGTCAAAATGCGGAGCGATTCAAAATACATTTGCAACCCCTAAAAATATGAGCAACCCCGCGAACTACGAAATGGGACTCTGATTCCTCCTAAGAGGATATGTAGGCATGCGATCAAAAATCGTGGCGAGTCCCACTAATTAAAAAAAAAACCCTTTTCCCGCTAACTAAAATTCAAACATTTTCCCAATAATAATTAAAAATCCTATTTCCTAAAAATGGGCTTTTAAACCTAGTATCCTTGTGAACAAGATAGATAAGGGGGTGCCTAACACCTTCCCCTCGTCTAGAGCCGAGTCCAAATCTAGAATCTCTAAACTTTAGGGTTATTCCTTTATACTCCCTTCCTTTAGGATAAAAATTAAGGGTGGCAACTCTCTGATTTAAAAACCAGTTGCAACAGCTGGCGACTCTGCTGGGGACTCAACCCTAGGTTTAGAAGCCTTATCTTTCGACTTTAGGGTTTTTAGGGTTTTTCTTATTTCTTTTGGGTTTTATTTTTCTTATTTAATTATTTACTTATTTTATTGCCTATTATTTATTATTCATATTATTTATATATCTGTGGTGGGATTTAAAAATTATGCAATATTATTCTCAAAACCCTTAGAAAGAAGGTTCGTCTATTAGTCAAGGGGTTACATCAACCCTATGATTTTATATGATGACTTCTCCTAGAGTCAAAGGAATTCCGCAAAAGGAATACCTCTCGAGAGACATCCTCTTGGGAAGTAGGATTTTGGAATGATACATATGACTCTTTGTACGGCCTTTAAACCAAAATCTCGTGATGAGACCTTTCATGACCTAGAGACGAAAGTTTTGGTCTGTAAAGAGACTCCGCTTAAGGGAGGCCCTTGTGTATTTCCCTCTAGTGTCATTCATGATACCCTTAAGGAAGCCACCTTACAGGGAGGGTAGATATTTGTAGGCCAATACTAAGAACCTACCTTATAAGGATACCTTTCACAAATCCCACTATAATCTGCAAACCCGCAAGGTTTATCCCTTCATTTGCTATTATCTCTAGGTCGTAGGGCTTTCATCTTTATCATCATCCATGTCCTGTAGGGACTCCTCTCCGTCTTTCATTAGGCCATAATCCTCAAAAAAATTATGCATGTCTCAATCTCTAAGATAATGTAGGACATCATCAAATCTATGCCTATTATCACCTTCGTCCTTAAAGAGTCCCTCCCTGTCTCGATCTTTGAGATAGTGTAGGATATTATCATTTCCATCATTAAACTTGTATAGGGTACCCTCATGTTTACCTTCATATTATGTCCACGTCTCATTGCATCTCCATGAAATTTTTAGCATACCCTTAAAGCCAAAAATATTTTTGCATACGCATGTATTTACATACATTCATACGTTTGCATCTCATTTCCACCTTCGCCCTTTATTATCCATATGCTAGCCGATTTTTCGGTACTCGCAAACGAACTTAAGAAAATATGAAACTGTGGAAGAAGGATATTATATACTAGAGACTCAATGGAGCTTGGTCCTATAAGTCTTATTGGAGAGAGAAGGCCACCCTTCACCATGAAAAACTACAGGCCTACATAGTGCCTCAAATGCCCCTACCATTGGTAATTCCTCTACATCAAGAGAAATTGTCCCATCAACGAAATAAGTATGCCCAAGAAAACTCAAGGGTCATCCCCATGATCTGACAAGTCCAAAAACTACGAAGCATCTCTGAAAGTCAGTGGATCAACAAGAAGGCTTATCTCTAGATCATTAGTCTTTAATCATTATAAATTGTAATTTCTTTCTTGCTAAATGTTATTTGTCATAAACTTTGTATTCTTTGGTCAAGTAATTCTAATAAAATAAGCATGCATGTTTTTGAAATAGATTCATTCCACAAATAATCAACGACTTTCTATTCTTCTCTTCTTTTTCCATTTTTTACTTCAACAAACTTCGATGGAGAATGATGAAAATACAAAATAATTAATTTTTTTGCTGACGTATGCTTTTTAATAGTAAGGCTTAGCTGACGATGTAAGGAATTGTTTCACTTCCTAAACAGTGGAGATATAAGGAGTTAATCTGTAGTTAACCCCCTCGAGCCAGAAGACAGATTTCTTTCTATTCTCTAAAAAACCTTAATCTTAACCAAGGGCATGGTAGACTTCAATTAATTCGACGATGCATTCGAATCCCAGGAGAATGGAAACGATCTAAGCAAAGGTTCAAGCATATCTCTTCCCTTGATACATCATCGAGAGAACGATCTAAGAAAAGACTCGAGCACATCATCTTCCTTGCATTCATCATCCAGGATTGAGGAATCAACTAAGATAAAGTTCACAACATCTTTCTCCTCAGTGCATCAATCAAGATCGAGGAAGCAATAAAGACGAAGCTTACAATAATCAGCATGGCATACACAAATTGTCAAAATCAAACGAAAAAAAAGTAATAAAAAAAAGTGAAAGCTTGCCAAGTCAACAGAAATAAAAAATTGACTGAGGTAAAAGTTAGGGCATCCCGATGAATCGAAAAAAATTCAAAAGAAATCGGTCCATGCAAAAATAAGGGATTGAAAATAATAAATTGGAAAAAAATCTTGTGACTGCCACCTCAAGAATCATCAATGCTTCTCATCAACGCTTGGATCTTATCAATGCTCATATCTCACCAATGCTTGGATCTTATCGATGCTCTTCACCAACACTTGAATCTTATCAACGCTTCTCATCATCTGCGTGACTACGAAATTTATCTTGGGAATTAAACGCATTTGTTGGATTAATCGAATTTAGGGTTTAAGAACATCAAGGAGATTGGGGCGGGATAAATAAATTTTGAGCCTTATATATTTTGTTTCTTAAACCATGAACCATGGCCATGTTACAACCTTTAAAAGTCCTAATTGAGGCTATGTTCACAATGAAAGCATACTCAGCAAGATTTGTGTTAAACTGACTCCTATGTTTGTTAAAATTATTTCTAAATACTTCGCTTCTTCAAATATTCATATTCTAACCTTCCATTTCTTTTCAAACAATCAATTTTGATTTCAAGAACTTACATGTGCATCAAACTAAATTACTTTTTCAAAATGTACAATTTTGTCTACGAATCAATACTTAGCATCAAGGAGATCTCAAATTTGGTTTGATCAAAAGTCATCCTTCCTAGGAAGCTCCTAACTGAGGGCAAAGAATCTAAGGGGATCCCTTTATACAAGGGCGAATACTAATAACCGTAGGGTATATCACATACTATTGACAAGGGGTGATCATTTTGAGGTTCAATCAACTTGGATCAAATTTCAAAGCACGGTTCAACAAGGGGCATACCTTTCGAAGAAGCATTAATGCCACGGCAGGATATGACTCGGTTTCCTCGTTTTAATAAACCTCTCAAGGCCTGGAAGCAGGGGCAACCTTCCAAGATTCAAATGTTGGGGCAGTACCTACCAAGTTCATCCTACTGTACGTAGAGTCCGAATTCTTCAAGCAACTTCAAGTACAAATCTTTTCGAGCTTCGAATACTTGGGGAAACCTATGTTGAGTTCATGGTGAAGTCTAAAGCTCTTTCTGAGGTTATTTCCTCCAGATCCTTGAGATTGAGGGGGTACATTTTTTAAAAATTCGAATGTTGGGGAAAACTACTGCGAGGCTCGATCAAAAGAAGTTGATTCAAAATGGTTCTATCAAAGCCAAGCATTTTCAAGAATATGTTTATCAGGGGAATGATATAAAATAGTAGGGTCATCCACATTATGATCAAATTTCTTCCAAGCTCATATTAAAGATAATCTCCTACATGACCCTACCCATAAATTAAAAAAGAAACAGTCCACACAGGGGAAAGCTCTTCGCACACTTTCACAATCTCCAGTAGGTCTTTCTTCTACGTCAGCAGTCTTTAAATTCAAATCAAGTATCAGGGAATCATGCAAGCACAACACTATACCATCATGTGACAAGCAACATTTTCGCATAACCAAATCTCTAAGCTCTAATCATCCATGACCCATCATGCGGGCACCATTCAAAAAGCATTCAAGTCATAATCATAAAACATAAGGCTTCATAAATGATGCATTAGGGCTCTTCGATCCAAAACCAGGCTATACTTATCATCTCATCCATCTGACAAAATCTGACAGCATGGGTCGAGCATACCTCAAAAGGCCCAATTACACATTCACATTTCAAAATCCAACATCCATTTACACATTATCCAAGTCATTCATCACATACATCAATCAATCATCACATCACATACATCAATCAATCATTACACATCATACATCACATATTTCATTCCTCGAAACCCACTACGAACAAAGTCGGTATCTTAGGGCCCTCCAATTAATTCTTACCTTAATTAGAAACAAATAACCAGCAAAATCCGTTCTCATCTCAGTTTTAGTTAACTAGGATATGGATCACTCAAAACAACTTCCTTTATATTCAAACATATTGTGTCAGTATCCATGTGACAATGTGTGAATTTTTCTACATATAAATTATTGTGTTAGTCTCCATGCAGCAATATGTTTTTCCTTTGCGATCTAGCTCATTATGTCAGACTCCAGGCAGCAATGTTACGAAATCATCAATTCCACTCATTGTGTCAGTCTCTATGCGACAATGTGTGAAATTTTCTATATTTAACTTATTGTGTCAGTCTCCATGCAACAATATGTTCTTTCTTCACGATCTAGCTCATTGTGTAAAATTCCAGGCAGCAATGTTGTGAAAGCAGCAATTCCACCCATTGTGTCAGCCTCTATGCAACAATGTCTGAAATTTTCAAATTAACTTATTGTGTCAGTCTCCATGTAGCAATGTGTTTCTTTCTTAGCTCGTTGTGTCAGGCCTCAGGCAGCAATGTTGTGACATCGACAATTCCACCTATTGTGTCAGTCTCTATGCAGCAATGTGTGAATTTTCTACATATAACTTATTGTGTCAGTCTCCATGCAGTGATATGTTTTTCCTTTGCAATATAGCTCATTGTTTCAGACTCTAGGCAACAATTATAAAATCAATAATTCCACTCATTGTGTTAGTCTCTATGCGACAATGTGTGAAATTTTCAATTTAACTTATTGTGTCAGTCTCCATGCATCAATATGTTCTTTCTTTGTGATATAGCTTATTGTGTCAAACCCCAGGAAGTAATGTTACGAAATCGACAATTCCACCCGTTGTGTCAGTCTTCATGCGACAATGTGTGAATTTTCTACATATAACTTATTGTGTCGGTCTCCACGCAATGATATGTTCTTTCTTCGCGATCCAGCTCATTGTGTCTGACTCCAGGCAATAATGTTGTGAAATCAGCAATTCCACTCATTGTGTCAGTCTCTATGCAACAATGTGTGAAATTTTCTATATTTAATTTATTATATCAGTCTCCATGCATCAGTGTATTCCTTCCTCTATGAAATAGTTCATTGTATCCGGCTCCATGCAACAATGTACAAAATCTGCAGTTTAACCCATTGTGTCAGTCTCTACGCAGCAACGTGTTTTCCTATCTATAATATAATCTATTGCATCAGTTTCCATGTAGCGATGTCATTATCAAATTCCTTCCATTGTGTTGGTCTCCATGCAACAATGCTTTTACCATATTTTGTCTACTACATCAATCTCCATGCCACATTATTTTTATCAAGCTTTTTTTTCACGGTATAATCCATTGCGTCAGTCTCCAGGCAATAATGTTACCATCAGAGTTTCTTCCTCGACATAACTCATTGCATCAATCTCAATAAAGCAATGTTTGTTATCAGTTTTTCTTGCGATATAACTCTTTGCATCAGTCTCTATGCAGCATTGTGTCATCCAAATTTGTTTTATCCACCCCTTAGGTTACGATGAATAAAAAAAATAAAATCAAAACTTATTAGTCTCCAAGCATTAGTAAGTTAGTTGTTCAACTTTGTATCATTTACCTCATAGGTTACG
The DNA here is from genome assembly GCA_948472305.1 of Vicia faba. NCBI lineage: Eukaryota > Viridiplantae > Streptophyta > Magnoliopsida > Fabales > Fabaceae > Vicia > Vicia faba. The sequence continues at coordinate 1,305,734,891 of OX451739.1, forward strand.
GTAAATATTCAATTTTTTATTTACAAATCTCCTTTAGATATTAACGAGTTACCCGCATCGTCATGGCTAAATCAGATCGACTTCGGTTCAAACGTTGGATGATACATCATCATCTACACCTTTTCTTCGTACCCATAGGAGCGCTGTACGGTGTATCCTATAATCTTTTAGCAAATTTTTGGGGTCTTCCAATATTTAATAAACTTACGATCTGAACATGCGAGACCTGCATATTCTCACATGATTCAATCGAAAGATAATTAAATAGGGGCAACTGTCATACCCCGAATTTGTCCTACCCTCCTCTAGGTATAATCTGATTTATATATTTCATGCCCATCATCTAACACATCATGCACCAATAAACTTGGTGTGGGATTAAGGATTTTGTAAGCTAGGGTTTCTCTATGATTGTGAGGTTTCCACTTCACTCCAACTTAATTCAACTGGTTCATTCATCAAGTGTGGATTGTGAAATTAAGGTTCGGTTTCATAGGGCACTGAGAATCTTGTTTTTATCAAGTTACAAGGTTTCCTTTAAACATTTTTTATTTAAGATTAATGAGTCAGGGTTTCTTCATCCTATTGATTGCTTCGAATACAAGTTGTTGTCAACATGGGGTTAAGACATGCATTTAAGGTTTTAATTCAAGGAGGCATTCATTATGCAAGGCATGATCTACAAGTTGCACTCAAGAAACCTAAACCACGGAGATATGGATTCATTCAAACTATAAGGCATAATCATAGCGTTATACAAAAAGAAAGAATACTTGAGTCTTATTCAATCAGTTAAAACCAAGGGCTAGGAATCAGAGAATGTTCCGGGGAATTCCATTTAAAAAAAGGATGATGTATTTCGTTAATGAAGATAAAGAGAAGTAGTATGACATTAGATCATTCATGTGAAATTGAAGAAAATTTTGTACATAATGAACTGCATGGAATCAAACTCAAAAGGAAAGAATTAGAGATATAGAAGAGAAAGCTGGTTCAAAAATGTTTCGTTTAAATTCATAATACCACATGAATAATTACAGAACACATTAAAAAATAAACCATATCATTACAACATCATTAAAGTCACCATTACAAAGAAAATTACAAAGAGAGTTTACATATGAAAGTGCCAAAATATATTTATCCTAAACCTAAGCTCATCATTAGTGCATCTCCATTTTTCTAACAGTTTCAAAACATCTTCAACCTCCCCATGGCTAAGCTTCCAATATTCAACCATTCTTCATGCTATTGCTTCTTTAAAGCTTAGGCCTCCTCCATGACAAACTTCTTGTCATGTTGTTACACCTGCAAGAAAATCCTTGCATCAATACTAGACAAACAAAATTGATGAATCAAAAACAGCAGCGTTACACAATTTACTTAGCAGCCTGCTTAAAACCATACCTCACGCTAATGATTTACTTAGAAGATCTGCATAGACCCGCATCAAGTAAACGCATGCATTTCATACCTTTACAATACATCCACAATAGGTAGCCTGCATCCTCATACCAGTCCATTAACACAACAGAAACAATCAGCACTAACCTACACAAAGCTACTACACTAAACTAACCAGTTATAATCAATTCACTTAAAACCAGTACCCTGTTTGTCACCAAAAACAAGCAAGTTCAAGGGATCAGTTAAAATACACAAAAGACAGTTCGCAATTAGTGCACAAATAGATATCTAGTTTTGTATCAGAATTAAAAGAGAAGTATCAAACCAAAAGCTGGAGCTTAATTCACAACTTGAAAATATATTATAATCCAAAAAAGAGCAATATTTAATGAATTTTTCTTCATACTCAGAATCACCTTTGAATTATGACTTATCTTTCGCTTCAGACTCATCTTCTAACTCCGAGTCATCTTCAGAAACCTCAGATTTTGACTCATCTTCATAATCTTCAGCGTCATCTTCTGATTCTGACTCATATTCAAACACTCCTTCAGAGTCAGAATATTCAAAGTCATCTTCTTCCCCTTTAGAATCAAAAAATGACAATCTCACTGGTTCCTCATTATATTTATAAGCCATTAATAGCACGGGTTCATCATCAGAATCTCCTCTGGCTATTTTTGTTTCTTCTTTGTTTGACCAACAAGCTTTAGCAAAGTGGCCAAACCCATTACAATAGTAACATTGAACCATTCTCTTGTCATACTTATCCTTTCCATTCTGATGTTTCTTCTCATCAAAGTCGAAGACTTCTGACTCCTGAGACCTACCATGTTTTTTCTGCTTCTGGTCCTTCTTGACAAAAGAAGCTTTCAGAGCATGCTCAACCTCCCTCTCAGAAGTTCTTTCAGTCAGACAATGTAATCAATTGCTACAACAATGTAATCAAATTGAGGAGTAAGATACCTCAATGTATTATCAATGATTACTTGTTCATAAAGTGTTTCTCCACAAGCTTTGATCTCATTAGTGATTAGAATCACTCTAGAGATGTACTCAGAAACCTTCTCATTATTCTTCATGTTGAGATTCACATATCGCTTTCATAGGGACTGAAGCTTTACCTTCTTCACTGACGTGTCACCACTATATCATCTGACAGTGTGTCCCATGCCTATTTCACTGTCTTCGAATCAACAATCTTCTCAAACGCATTCAGATTCACACACTGATGGATGTAGAACAATGCCTTTTTATCTTTCTTCCAATTGTCTCTTTGTGCGTTTCTCTTCTCTTTCGTTGTGTTTTTTGCAACTGGAACATATCCTTCAGTAACAAGCTCAAGAACATCTTGAGCACCGAACAACAGAGGCATCTGAATCATCCAACGATTCCAGTTCTTTCCATTAAAAACAGGAAGTTTGGTACTCAGATTGCCGTTTTCGTTCATCCTTAACCATGTACAACTCACTCAGATCTCACAAGCACAGTGTTTCCCAATCCCAAGGTATAAAAATGTGATTCTCTTCAGATTTTGTTCAAAATTCAACATGAATTCAAGAACCAAAATCAATCACACAACACCTCACTATTTCACTCGTGTTTCCCTATGGATCCGAATCGGAACTCTAGATACCATCCGTTAGTGGACAAGGTTAATAAATGATGGAAAGGTAAGAGAGAGATATTTACTATAATGACTGCTATAAATCTTACAAAAGAAATTATACAAATTATTACTACTACTAGTCTATTTATACAGAAAGTAAATTGCCATGTAGGCCCTAATAAAATGAAAACGTAATGACTAAGTTAAAAGGTTGAAACTAGGAAATACAAAACTTAAAGCTACACTAAAAAACTCATAACCCAGAAGCTGAGTTGAACATACTTCTGGATGTAACCTCAGAAAGTTCTGCTTCTGACTAACAATACCTTCTTAATATATCAAACTACTGCTTCTAAATAAGCAGTCTCGGAAGCTTACAACTTCTAACTAACAACCTGAGAAGCTCAACTGCTTCTGAATAACAACAACTTTTTAATATGAATTACTTCCAATACAATCCCTTAATTCATATTCAGCTAACAAAAAAAACTACAACACCAATTCCATCCCTCACATGGATAAGATGTACAGTCTTGACATCCTTCATTAGAACATCTACAAGTTGCTTTTGGTTTCTACAGTGTGCAATTTCTAATACTCCATTTAGAAATGTATATTTCTCCTTGAAAACTCATCTGGAGTTGTTGGATTTCTTCTCCTTTGGAAGCTCAGTTAACTCCCAATTCTTGTTTCTTTGTGTCCTTTGGACTTGTTAGAATCTCTTTCTGATTCTGGAACAGAAGTTTGACTACCACCAGAAGCTTCACCTTTGTTAGATTCTGGGATTTTTCCAGAACCAGTACCTTCAAAAGTACCATCTTCAAAATTTGTATCGTCTTTATAAGCTCTACCTTCTGATGTTCCACCTTCAGAATCATGACCTTCATCAGAGGTTGGAATGCCTTCAAAAGGTCCACCTTTAAAGACATGCTTTCCACCAGAAACATGATCATCTTAAGAAACTTATCCTCCAGAAACCTAAGTCTTTAGAGTTTTCCCTTCCAGAAGCATGATCACCACCAGATTCAAAATCTGGAACAGAATCAAGTTCACCATTTGACTCATCTTTAGAGTCTCCAAAAGATTCTTCATCCTCATAATTTGACTCACCTTCAGAATTTTCAAGTTCTGACTCATCTTCAGTAGTAGAATCTTTTTGAGATTGTGACTCATCTTCTAATTCTTCTTCAGAATTAGAATCACCGTCGAATTATGACTTTCCTTTAGCTTCAGAGTCATTTTCTAACTCTGAGTCATCTTCAGAAACCTCAGATTCTGACTCTTCTTCATAATCTTCAGCGTCATCTTCTGATTCTGACTCATATTCAAACACTCCTTCAGAGTCAGAAGATTCAGAGTCATCTTCTTCCCCTTCAGAATCAGAAAATGAAAATCTCACTGGTTCCTCATCATACTCATAAGCCATTAATTGCACAGGTTCATCATCATAATCTCCTCTGGCTATTTTTTCTTTTTCTTTGTTTGACCAACAATCTTTAGCAAAGTGGCTAAACCTATTACAACAGTAACATTGAACCATTCTCTTTCCATACTTCTCCTTTCCATTATGATGTTTCTTCTCATCAGAGTCGAAGACTTCTGACTTCTGAGACATACCATGTTTTTCAGCTTTTGGTCCTTCTTGACAAAAGAAGCTTTCAGAACCTGCTCAACCTCCCTCTCATAACTTCTTTCACTCAGACGCAACTCTTGCGCCTCTACACTACTTTGTAACTCTTCTATTCTCATGATGTCCAAATCTTTAGAATGTTCAATTGCTACAATAATGTAATAAAATTAAGGATTAAGACACCTCAATATCTTCTCAATGATTACTTGTTTAGAAAAGGTTTCTCCACAAGCTATCATCTCATTAGTGATCAGAATCACTCTAGAGATGTACTTAGAAACCTTCTCGATATTGTTCATGTTGAGGTTCTCATATTACTTTTGCAGGGATTGAAGCTTGACCTACTTCACTGATGTGTCACCACCATAGCATCTTACCAGTGTGTCCCATGCCTATTTTGTTGTCGTCGAATCAGAAATCTTCTCAAACATAGTCAAATCCACACACTGATGGATGTAGAACAACGCCTTTTGATCTTTCTTCCTCTTGTCTCTTTGTGCATTTATCTTCTCTTCCGTTGTGCTTTCTAAAACTAGAACATAGCCTTCGGTAACAAGCTCAAGAACATCTTGAGCACCGAACAACACACGCATCTAAACCATCCAACGATTCCAGTTCTTGCCATCAAAAATAGGAAGTTTGGTACTCAGATTACCGTTTCTGTTCATCCTTAACCTTGTACAACTCACTCAGATATGACAAGCACAATGTTTCCCAATCCTACAGAATCAGAAAATGTGATTTTGTTCAAGATTCAACATGAACTCAAGAACCAAAATCAATCATGTAAACGCCTCACCGTTTCACTCATGTTTCTCGTGTTTACCTGTGGATCCAAACAAGAGCTTTAGATGCCAATTGTTATCGGACAAGGTTAATAAATAAAGGAAAGGAAAGAGAGAATATATTTACTTCAATGACGGCTATAGGGCTTACAAAAGGAATGATACAAATGATTACTTCTACTAGTCTATTTATACACAAAGTAAATTTCCACGTAGGCCCTAATAAAAGGTAAACTTAATGACTAAGTTAAAAGGTACAAACTAGGAAATACTAAACGTAACAGCTATGCTAACAAACTCATAACCCAGAAGATGAGCTTAACATACTTCTGGACATAACCTCAGAAGCTTATGTTTCTAACTGACAATAACTTCTTAATATATCAAACTACTGCTTCTAACTAAGCAGTCTCAGATGCTTACAACTTCTGACTAACAACCTTAGAAGCTCAACTGCTTCTGAATAACAACAACTTTTGAATATGAATTATTCCCAACACCATCCCTTAATTCATATTCAGCCAACAAAAAAAACTACAACACCAATTCCATCCCTCAAATGGATAAGGTGTTTAGTCTTGATATCCTTTGTCAGAACATCTACAAGTTGCTGCTGGTTGCTACATTGAGAAACTTCTAATACTCCATTTTGAAATGCAGATTTCTCCTTGAAAACCCATATGACTCTAATGGCTTTCTTCTCCTTAGAAATCTTAGTTAACTCTCAAGTCTTTTTTATTTGTGGCCTCTGGACTTGTTCAGAATCTCCTTCTAATTCTATAACAGAAGTTAGACTCCCACCAGAAGATTCACCTTCTTTATCTTCCAGACTTTGTCCAGAACCACTATGTTCAAAAGAACCATCTTCAAAATTTGTATCGCCTTCAGAAGCTCTACCTTCTGAAGTTCTACCTTCAGATTCATGACCTTCATCAGAGGCTGGAGTGCCTTCAGAATCTTCTCCTTCAGAAGGTTCACCTTTAAAGACATGATTTTCACCAAAAATATGATCATCTTCAAAAGCTTGTCCTCCAGAACCTACATTTTTAGAGTTTTCCCTTCTAGAAGCATGACCACCACTGGATTCAAAATCTGGATCAGAATCAGATTCACCAACTGACTCATCTTTATAATTTCCAGAAGATTCTTCATCCTCTGACTCTGACTCATCTTCAGAGCTTTCAAGTTCTGACTCATCTTCAGAAGCATAATCTCCTTCAGATTCTGACTCATCTTTTGATTCTTCTTCAGACTCATTATCACCTTCGGATTCTAAGTTGTCTTCAGCTTCAGAGTCATCTTCTAACTCTGAGTCATCTTCAGAAACCTCAAATTTGGACTCATCTTTAGAATCTTCAGCGTCACCTTCTGATTTTAACTCATATTTTGTAACACCCCAATTCTACCTGGCAATTATATAAATAAATCAGAGTTATAAAACCATTCAAACAAGCGAATCAGGATGCCAAAAATTCATCATTAAAAGCTCATTGCATTCATCGTGGATACGTAACACTTTAAACATCGGACGAACCATCATCATAATAATCAAATCACTTAATTCAACAATTTAAACATCTATGCAGCGGAATTCTTAATAACATCTTTATCATCATTACAACAACTTCAAAACAACACATATTTAATAATAATCAACTTAAAGTTCAACGACTGAATAACCAACAATCAAAAGCAACAAGCGTTCATCTCCCCGAGTGTTACATATCAGAGCAATGACACTGACTCGAACTATTGAAGGTATACATCCTTCACTCTCGATTACCTGCACATTACCAATGTAAGGGTAACATTCAAATAGAAGGGGTGAGATATCTAACAATATAATAAAGCGTATGATAATTAATATATTAAATTAGATCACATAACATCACCACTACTCATCTTATAATCAACAATAATTGCAACAAATAATACACATTCACAACATCAAAACACAACTTCTTCATGCAATCGTATAATGTGACTCAATACTATGCAAATGCATGTGGTACCATTGGAGAAGAACTCACATCTTAAAAATATGCCAATAAATAGAGGCATCAACAAGGCATAGGCCTTCATCTCAATATTCGCCAATACAGGCCATCTCAACGAGCATAAGCTCCATCTCAAAATGCAATGTATGCGACACAATCATGAATGTATTGACAACACCATAATTGAAAACATCTCAATACAACATCATCGTTGGCCAAAAGCCTACATCTTAAAAGCATCTCAACATCTTCTCATCAACATCGTTTATCATCATAAATCATCAAACATCATATATACATCATAATTCATCAAACAAAATCTCATTAACATCATCTCATCAACAATTCAGCTGTACAGTAATACAACAGTACTCATCAATTTCACAATGTTGGCCATAGGCCTACAACAAGATATTGCCTATAACTAGTTAGTCAACTAAGGCTTACTTCTAAATTATCGAACCTATGCATACTACTATTCTATAATACTGCATCACTGCCATCATCAATCCTACTGTTACAAATCAGACAGTAATTTATAAACGTTTCATCCTCACCGTTCTTCACAAAAACCAACATAACAATTACCGCGGGAACTAATCTGATCCCTAACTTGGATACTAGGATTATCCTTCCTATTATTCATTTTAATCCTCAAGAATAAAGCTCATTGCGTTAGCTATTCAACACTTCGAACGACACCTCAAACAAAATCCAAAAACTCAAGTTACAGCATTCTCAAACTGATTCTGCCAAAAACCAGACAACATGGATCGACGCATATCGTCTTAGGTCAACACGTACTGAGTTTAACACGCCACATGAGTCGATGCATTACTCCCTTGTATCGACTCATACTGAGTCTGTCACACTGTATGTATCGATACATGCTCCTTCATGTCAACTCATCCTGAGTCTAAAATCCCTCATGTATCGACGCAGGACCCCTTCGTGTCGACTCATACTAAGTCTCTAAACCTTCTTGTATCGACACATAGCATTTGGAGTCGACACATACTGCTCTGCTAAGGATATTTTCTGCAATTTCTCTATATTTTCACTACAGGTTCCATACTTTAGGCCCTAAAAACATCTCCTAATCATAGAAAATCATCAACTATAATTATCCTATAATTCTACATCAAATATACAGTATCGGGACATCGTTATTCATCTTTTAATCATCAATTTCAATCATACAACATCATATATAATTCAATTATGAACAAAATAACATTTCACCTCTAACCCCATATACCAATTATCATGAACCCTATTATAGAGTCAGAACCCCACCCTTACCTTGGATTGAAGGTTTCTCTATAACTTTCCGGTTGAATTCCCATTCTTCCTCTTTCCTCTTTTTCCAACAGCTTTCACATTCTTCCTCTCAAACCCTTATTCTTCTACTGCTTATTCTTTTCTATTTTTCTAACAATAATAAAATAATCTATTATTCTCTTTACTCCTTATTGGGCTTAAAACTAATACACCCATTTTTTACTATTGTTATTCCTTTAAAACAAGCCCACATCAAATAATATCATCCTTCTCATAATATTATTTCACCACTTAATAAAATAATTAAATCCAACTAATCACCATGCATCAACTATTCCAAAAATAATTTAATTAAATGATTAATTAAATCACGGGCGTTACAACTCTCCCCCACTTAGAATATTTTTGTCCTCGAAAATTTACCTTAATCAAACAACTCAGGATAGAAGTCTCGTATCTTGCTCTCCAACTACCAAGTCATGCTTTCCCCGGCAGCTCCTAGCCAAACCACTTTAACCAAAGCAATCTCTTTGCCCCTCAACGTCTTAGTTTCAAGATCCGCGATCCGTACAGACATCGTCTCCACCGTAAGATTATCCCATACTTGCACATCATCCATATGAACCACATGAGATGGATCTGAAATATACTTCCAGAGTTGTGACACATGAAACATGTCATGCAAATTCGAAATATTAGGCGGTAAGGCCACTCTATAAGCAACATTCCCCACTCTCTCTGAAATCTGATATGGTCCATTAAAACGAGAAGTGAGCTTCTTAGACTTCAATGCTCTCCCAACCCCAGTCACAGGTGTAACTCTTAAAAACACATGGTCACCCGCTTGAAATTCTAAATCTTTCCTTCGCTTGTCATGATAACTCTTCTGTCTACTTTGGGAAGCTTTCATCTTTTCTCGAATCATCTTCACCTTCTCAGTAGTCTCACGAACAAGTTCAGGTCCAAGTAATACACTTTCACCAGATTCATGCCAACATAAAGGAGTTCTACATCTCCGACCATACAACGCTTCAAAAGGTGCCATCCCAATACTATAATGGTAACTGTTATTATAGCTGAACTCTATCAATGGAAGATAAGTATCCCACGAACCTCCCTGCTCAAGAATACATGCCCTTAGTAAGTCTTCCAACGATTGAATCGTCTGTTCAGTTTGACCATCTGTCTGAGGATGATACGCTGAACTCAACCTCAACTTAGAACCCAACACTTCTTACAAACTCTTCCAATAATCAGAAGTAAATCTTGGATCTCTATCTGACACAATGCATAAAGGAACACCATTCAGCTTCACAATTACACTAGTGTAAATCTCAGCCAACTTCGACACTGGAAAACTGATGTTAATAGGAATAAAATGAGCCGACTTCATAAGCCTATCAAAAATCACCCAAATCGAATCATGTCCTCTTATAGTATTAGGTAACCCTGTCACAAAGTCCATCGAAATGCTATCCCATTTCCATTCTGGAACTTCTAACGGTTGCATCAATTATGCAGGCTTCTGATGTTCAACTTTCGACTTCTGACAAGTCAAACATGCATACACAAACCGAGCCACATCACTCTTCATTCTAGGCCACCAAAACAAACCTTTCAAATCTTGATAAATCTTTATAGCTCATGGATGAATACTCAACTTACTTCTATGACTCTCTTCAAGTATCACTTTTTTCATCTCAGCATCATCAGGAATACAAATCCGGTTACGAAACCTCAAAACACCTTGCACATCTAGCTTAAAATCATTATTCTCCGACTGATCGATTCCAACCATCAAATTTACCAGTTTCACATCCAACTTATGAGCTTCTCTGACACTGTCTAGAAATTCATTATTAATCTTCAACATACCCAACATAACACTCTGCGGCGTAACCTCGCAAACTAAGCTCATATCTCTGAACTGCTCAATTAATTCCAACTCTTTAACCATCATTGCCGACATATGTAAAGTCTTTCGACTCAACGCATCAGCTACCACATTCGCTTTTCCTGGATGATAATTCAAACTGAAATCATAATCCTTTAACAATTCCAACCATCTTCATCGCCTCGTATTCAACTCCTTCTGATTGAATAAATACTTTAAGCTCTTATGGTCACTAAACACTTCAAATCTAGAACCATAAAGATAATGCCTCCAAATCTTCAACACAAAGACAACTGTAGCAAGCTCTAAATCATGCGTAGGATAGTTCTTCTCATGAGTCCTTAACTTCCTTGACGCATAAGCAACTACCTTACCATTCTGCATAAGCACACCTCCTAATCCCATCTTAGAAGCATCACAATATACCATAAAAGGCTCTCCTAGATTAGGCAACGTCAAAATCGGAGCCGACGTCAACCTTTTCTTCAATTCCATAAAACTTTCTTCGCACTGAACATCCCACACAAAAGCTCTACCTTTACAAGTCAACTTAGTCAACGGAAGTGCCAACTCATAAAAACCTTCGATAAACCTTCTATAGTAACCAGCTAATCCCAAAAAGCTTCTAATCTCGGTAGTTGACCTCGGAGTTTCCCATTGCAACACAACATCAACCTTTGATGGATCTACAACAATTCCACTACCTGAGATCACATGGACAAGAAAACTAACCTCCTTTAACCAGAATTCACACTTGGACAACTTTGCATACAACTTCTTCTCTTTCAAAACTTGCAATACTACTCTTAAGTGTTCTGCATGCTCTTCTTCTTACTTAAGTAAATCAAAATATCATCAATGAACACCACTACGAACTGATCCAAATAAGTATGAAAGATACGATTCATATATTCCATGAATACTCCCGGCGCGTTAGTAACACCGAAAGGCATCACCGAATACTCATAATGTCCATAACGCATTCTGAAAGCCTTCTTCTGGATATTTTCATCCTTCACTTTAATTTGATGGTAACCCGACCTCAAGTCAATCTTACTAAACACACGAGCATCCACCAATTGGTCCATCAAGTCATCTATTCTTGGAAGCAGATATTTGTTCTTAATTGTCACTTTATTCAATTTTTTATAATCAACACAGAGCCTCATACTTCCATCTTTCTTCTTTACTAACAACACTGGAACTCCCCACGATGATACACTTGGTCTTACAAACTTCTTTTCAAGTAAATCTTCCAATTGCTTTTTTAACTCTGACAATTCAGATGCAGACATCATGTATGGTGCCATAGACACAGGTCTGGTACCAGGTACAAGATCAATTGCAAATTCAACTTCCCTCTCCGGTGGTACATCAGGAATTTCATCAGGGAAAACATCAGGAAATTCACAAACCACTTGCAATTCCTCAATTATAGCTTGAGTCTCTATAGATAGCGACGCCATCAACGAGAACATTTGTGCTTCCTCTTGCATCAACTTCCTCAACTGTTTAGCAGACAACAGACCATCTTCCTCTTCTTCAGGAGTAGAAAACCTCATAGACTTGTCATAACAGTTAATATGAACACAGTTATGCTCTAACCAGTTCATACCCAAAATCACATCCAAACCTCTTAACGATAAACAAACCAAATCAACAGCAAAGCCTCTGTCGAAGATCGACAAGGGACACTTTAAACACACAAAGAAGTAGTCACCGACCCCTTGTTTGGAGTATCGACGACCATTTCCCCATTCAAAGAAGACAACATAATACCCAATCTTTCAACACAATCAGTAGCAATAAAGCAATGAGTAGCACCGGTATCAATAATAGTAATTAAAGGAGTACTATTAATGAAACATGTACCTCTGATAAGTCTGTCCTCAGTAGCTGTCTGATCCTCAACCAAAGTGAAAAATTTACCACTTGTCTGAGCCCTCTTTGGTTTCTGACACTAACTACCAATGTTCCATTCTTCTCTATAATTAAAACAAATCACATCCTTATGCTTGCACTCAGATACAACATGTCCGTTCTTATCACAATCAAAACACCTATTTACTTCAGTAGTACACACATTACTCTTATGCCCAGGTTTCCCACATTTAAAATATACCACACCAGCAGGAGCATCTTCCCCACTAGTCCTCTGACCCTGAGAAACTTTTTGTTTACCTTTACCAGCTGGGGCATCATAAGGCTTACCACGATTATGTTGGTGCTTACCCCTCTTCTCACTAATAGTCTTGTAATGAGCATTATTATCCTCCTCATAAATCCAGCAACTATCAATCAAATCAGCAAAGACATGGATCTTTTGGTATTCAACTTCCTTCTTGATCTTCGGGCGCAACCCGTTCTCAAACTTGATACGCTTCGAAAACTCAGCATCTGCCTAAGCGTAGTGCGGATAAAACTTTGCCAACTCAGCAAACTTGGCAGCATACTCAAAAACTGACATACTTCCTTGCTTCAGCTCAAAAAACTCAATCTCCTTCTTACCACGGACATATTCAGGAAAGTACTTCCTCAGAAATTCCCTACAGAACACAGCCCAAGTGACATTCTCACCTGCAGCTTCCAATCTCTAACAAGTGTCTAGCCACCAGTCATTAGCCTCGACTGCTAGCATATGAGTACCATATCGAACCTTCTGCGTTGGAGTGCATTCCATCACACGGAAGATTCTCTCAATCTCTTTCAACCACTCCAATGCTCTGTCAGGATCATACTTTCCCTTGAACATAGGCGGATTCTGTAACACCCTCTAAAACCCCGCATAAAATTTCGCAATTAATTAAAATCATACTTTCAGAGTACATGTATTAACGAGGATGTCACAATTCTCTTTTTACAAAAACAAGTTCCTATCATGCATAACATAGAAGCAACTCATACATGTTTACACAGCGGAATAATTTAATTAACAAAACCAATGTTATAATATTTTCAAAATCATCAGGGATTAACACCTGGAATATATCAGCATCATATTATAACAAACATAAGGAATAAACGAGTCTGACTAAAGCAGCTCGACAAATAAACGTTCCCGGAGTTACAACTATCAGAGCATGACCCGGACAATACTTAAACGGAAATAAACTAGAAACAACAAGCCTTCGCCAAGCACCTGAACGAAGCTCCTCAATCTGAAATATTCAACAGTAAGGGTGAGCATCTCAACTATATACATTTGATTATACGTTCATAACAATCAATTCAGAAAAACCATAAGCATCACCCAAGCAGTTAGCATGTTTCATAGTTTACGAAAACCTTTACAATTCATATATTCATAATATATTACTTTTCATACTTATAATTAACATCAAACATCATTAACAATTCAGCAACAATACATGCATACAATCAATTAAATAAAACATGGGAAAATCATCCATTCATGTTATATTCAATATAATGCAACACACCCATGCATGTGGTACCATTTTACCGCCCCATTATATCTCGGGTCACGGATAACTCACCGTTCCATTATATCGCGGACACGGCTACCACCTCAACGTTCCATTAAATCGCGGACACGTATATTGGCCACCATGTTAATTCCACACAATGGGAATTAACAAATGCAACATGATATGTAAAGTATGTAACACTCAGCATACTATTAACATCAAGAAAACATATCATGCAACATCAACAATATCAATCATAACAGGATATGGATAGCATGTAATCACTCAGCATACTATTAAACATCAACCAATCATATCAAGTTATATCCTAATCCATGCTTGATACACTATCTAAAAGCATGACAATAATATCCGCGTAGTGTTGGTATCATAACATACAAACATTATTCGATACAAACATCAAACAACACTAGGGAATCAATAAGCAGCATATTCCAAACATATAAAACACTGCACGTCAAAACAGAATCAAATCCGTACATAACAGCATGCACAGAAAAACAGAATTCAGAAACCAACACAGGAGGTTCAACACGGGTGCCCGTGTAAATCAACACTGCCCGTGTGGAAATGTGTCCAGAAACACGTTATTTTGCCAATACAGCAGATCAACACGGGTGCCCGTGTGAATCAACACGGCCCGTGTTGAAATGTGTCTGGAAACACATTTTTTTTACCCATCCAGCAGATCAACACGGGTGCCCGTGTGAATCAACACGGCCCGTGTTGATGAGCGCGAGCCCGGAAATTCCTGTACCTGCAGCAGCTCATATGCCAACGTATTTGCACGAAAATACATCTCTACAGCAGTGCAATGCAGTACAAAAACATCCAAATACACATCAAGTTTCCAAAACATCAATTCCCTATGCCTCTGACCTATGTTCATCAATTTCCCACAAATTGAATAACTCAAATCCTTCAAGGTTATAGTTTTCTAAAATCGTTGGAAAACAGAATTCCCTTTTCAAATCATTTAATCCAAAAACTTAATTTTATAATTACCAACAATTATCAAAGTAACCTTAAAAGTGATTATTCATCCTTTTGGGAGGAAATCTGATACATCAAGGTTATCCTTAGAACACCTAAGGAAAACTCCCGATCATGCAATTTCGATCTAAATCAACAATAGGGATTAATTTCTTAATCGATTCACAACCTTTAGGGAACCTAATCTTTTCTAACAAAATTCGACCCTAAAGTTATCAATCACTAAGAACATCAGAGAAAATGGGGTTATCCTATGATTACCCAACCAATTGCATCTAAACCCATAAGCAAATATAAATTGAGTAGTAGCCCCCCTTACCTTATCAAATTGCAGCTTTGAACTCTTGAGCGATTGTTCTTCGTTCTTCAGAGCTCCAATCCCAAATATCTCCAACTTCTGTGTTATCGTGAAAAGTGAGAAAATAACTTAAGTTCCAAAATATATATCCTTATTTCTTTTGCACCCCCACTCTTTACTAACGACATCCAAGCCCAATAACTTAAAACCCAATATCTTCTTATTTCTTTTATTTTCTTCAAATATTCCAAAATAAATAATTCTTTTTATTTTATTAATTCTAATAAAATAAATTCCCAATTAAATAAATCAAATAATTAAAAATGGGGCGTTACAACTCTCCCCCACTAAAAGAGTTTTCGTCCTCGAAAACATACCTTAGACGAACAATTCCGGATAAGCCTCTTTCATCTGGCTCTCCAGTTCCCAAGTGATATTTCCATCTGCTGGACCTCCCCAAGCAACCTTCACTAATGCTATCTCTTTACCCCTTAACTGTTTCACTTCCCGATCTTCTATCCTCATAGGCAATGTTTCTAATGTCAGGTTATCTCTCACCTGTACATCATCTATTTGGATTACATGAGATGGGTCTGGAATGTATCTCCTCAACTGAGAAACATGAAAAACATCGTGCAAATTCGCAAGTCTCGGAGGTAAAGCAATAAGATAAGCAACTTCTCCAACTCTCGTTGTAATCTGAAACGGACCAATAAAACGCGGAGTCAACTTCTTAGATTTCAACGCTCGACCAATACCCGTCATCGGAGTAACTCTCATAAACACATGATCTCCAGCACTGAATTCTAAATTCTTTCTCCTCTTGTCATGATAACTCTTCTGACGACTCTGAGAAGCTCTCATCTTCTCTTGAATCAATTTGATCTTTTCAGTAGTCTGCTGAACAATCTCTGGCCCAATTACTGAACTCTCTCCAGATTCATACCAACACAAAGGCGTTCTACACCGTCTACCATACAATGCCTCAAATCCATACTAATACTCGAATGGTAACTATTGTTATAAGTAAATTCAATCAATGGCAAATAGCTATCCCAAGCTCCACCCTTCTCTAAAACACAAGCACACAATAAATCTTCTAACGATTGAATCGTCCTCTCCGTCTGTCCATCAGTCTGAGGATGATAAGCTGAACTCAACCTCAATTTAGTACCCAAAGCCTTCTGCAATCCTTCCCAAAATTTCGAAGTGAACCTCGGATCTCTATCTGACACAATACTAGAAGGAACTCCATGCAAACTTACTATTTTCTCAATATACAAATGTGCCAATCTCTCCATTGAGTAATCCATTCGCACCGGTATAAAATGAGCAGACTTAGTCAGTCTATCCACAACAACCCATATCGCTTCACAATTCTTAGGAGTCCTCGGCAACCCGGATACAAAATCCATAGAAATACTATCCCACTTCCATTCTGGAATAAACATCGGTTGCATAAATCCAGACGGCTTCTGATGCTTAATCTTCGATTTCTGACAGATTAAACATGCATACACAAACTCGGCTATTTCCTTTTTCATTCCCGGCCACCAAAACAATTTCTTCAAATCATGATACATTTTCGTGGCACCCGGATGAATACTCATCCCACTGCGATGTCCTTCCTCTAATATACTCTTCTTGATTTCTGCAACATCAGGAACACAAACTCTATCGCCAAATCTCATAACATCATTTTCATCAATTCTAAACTCACCACCTTGACCTTGGTTGATCAATGTCAATTTATCAACTAAATTAACATCAGATTTCTGCCCGATCCTGATCTCTTCTAGAATACCACTAGTAAGTTTCAACATACCCAAACGAACACACTTCGGAGTACTTTCACAAATTAAACTCAAATCTCGGAATTGTTCAATTAAATCCAATTCACGAACCATCATCATAGACATATGCAAGGATTTCCTGCTCAAAGCATCTGCAACCACATTTGCCTTACCAGGATGGTAATTCAAACCAAAATCATAATCTTTGAGAAATTCCAACCACCTTCTTTGCCTCATATTGAGCTCTTTCTGATCGAAAAGATACTTCAAGCTCTTATGATCACTATACACTTCAAATCTCGAACCATACAGATAATGTCTCCACAATTTCAAGACAAACACAACTGCTGCCAACTCTAAGTCATGAGTAGGATAGTTCCTTTCATGAACCTTCAACTGTCTCGAAGCATACGCAACTACCTGTTGGTTCTGCATTAGAACACCACCTAATCCCATCAGATATGCATCACAATAAACCACAAAAGATTCCACCGGATTCGGCAAAATCAGAATAGGAGCACTAGTCAATCTCCGCTTCAATTCTTGGAAACCTTTCTCACAATCAGAATCCCAAATAAACGCTTGTCCTTTACGAGTCAACTTTGTCAACGGCAATGCTAACTTTGAGAATCCTTCGATAAACTTTCTGTAATAACCTGCAAGACCAAGAAAACTTCTGATTTCAGAAACAGTCTTCGGCGCTTCCCACTGAGATACTGCTTCTACTTTTGTAGGATCCACTGCAATACCATTCTTAGAAATCACATGTCCAAGAAAACTAACTTCATTAAGCCAGAACTCACATTTGGACAACTTTGCATACAACTTCTTATCTTTCAACAACTCTAACACAATTCGGAGATGTTCCGCATGCTCTTCGTCATTCTTGGAATAAATCAGAATGTCATCAATAAAAACCACGACAAACTTATCCAGATACGGATGAAAAATCATGTTCATGTACTCCATGAAAACACCAGGTGCATTAGTAACTCCGAACGGCATAACAGAATATTCATAATGCCCATACCTCGTTCGAAAAGCAGTCTTTTGAATATCTTCCGCTTTCACACGAATCTGATGATATCCCGATCTCAAGTCAATCTTACTGAATACACTGGCTCCCATTAGCTGATCCATTAAATCATCAATCCTCGGTAATGGATACCGATTCTTGATGGTTACCTTGTTCAATTGCCTGTAATCAACACACAGTCTCATAGAACCTTCTTTCTTCTTGACCAACAATACCGGAGCACCCCAAGGTGAAACACTTGGACGAATAAACTTCTTCTCCAGTAAATCTTCCAACTGACTCTTCAATTCAGCCAACTCAGATGCAGACATACGATATGGTGCCATCGACACCGGTCTCGTACCAGGAATCAAATCTATAGAAAATTCCACTTCTCTCTCAGGAGGTAACTCACCAACAACATCAGGAAAGACTTCTGGAAAATCACACACCACTGGAAATTCATCACTCATGACCTTTCCTGTTGCATCTAACGAAGCAAGTAACATAAACACATTAGCACCGTCTTCCATTGCTTCTTGTACCTGCCTAGCAGTCATAGTCAAATTCTCGACACCAGCTGCCTCTGGGAAAATCACCGTCTTAGCAAAACAGTTCAGATGAACCCGGTTGAATTCCAACCAGTTCATCCCAAGGATAATATCAATTTGTTCAAGCGGTAGGCACACTAAATCCATACCGAAACCTCTACCAAAAATCTCAATAGGACAATTCCTACATATAAGTGAAGTTGTCACTGAACCCGATGCAGGAGTATCAATAACCATGCTACCTCGCATATCAGATATGTCCAGTTTCAACCTCTCAGCACAATCCAAGGAAATGAAAGAATGAGTTGCACCAGTATCAATAATTGCAACTAAAGGTGTGCCATGAATAAAACACGTACCTTTAATCAATCGATCCTCTGGAGTAGTCTCAGATCCAGACAAAGCGAACACTTTTCCACCTGACTGATCCTTCTTAGGCTTAGGACACTGCGGACGAATGTGACCTTCTTCGCCACAATTGTAACAAGTAACAGACTTTCCTTTGCAATCAATAGACAAATGACCAGTCTTTCCACATTTATAGCACTTCTTCTCATCGCTCTTGCAATCTCGAATATGATGACCAAACTCACCACACCTGTAGCATCTGATAGGAGCCTTAGAATCTCCCCCACTAGGCCTTTTCCATCCACCTGCTTTCTGGTTACCTCTACCATATGGCTTGCCACGGTCCATATGTTGCTTTCCTCTTTTATCAACAGCCCCACGAGAGTGAGACGACCTAGTCTTGGTAATATCTTCTTCCAAGATCCTGCTACAATCCACCAGGTCAGAAAATCTACGAATATGCTGGTACCTGATTCCCTGCTTAATCTCATCTCGGAGACCATTCTCAAATTTGATACACTTAGATAATTCTCCAGCCTCATCATTGTTGTAGTGCGCATAATACTTTGCCAATTCCGTGAACTTAGTAGCATACTCACTGACAGTCAGATTTCCCTGCTTAAGCTCCAAAAATTCAATTTCCTTTCTTCCCCGAACATCTTCAAGAAAGTACCTCCTCAGAAAAGCCCTTCTGAAGTTAGCCCAAGTCAGTGCCTCTCCATCCTGAACCATTTCAGTCCTTGTTACAACCCACCAGTCATCGACCTCTTCTGCCAACATATGCGTACCATATCTGACTTTCAGATCTTCAGAACAATCAATCACACGGAAAATCCTTTCGATTTCCTTCATCCACTTCTGAGCACCTTCAGGGTCATGTGTACCTTTGAACAACGGAGGATTGTTCCTTTGGAAGTTCCCCAATTGCCTATCAGCCCCAATCACGCCTCCATTTGGATTTCCAGCAAGTACACCAGCTAACATCCCCAAAGCCTCAGCGAGTGCAGCATCATTTCGTCCGTAACCTCTTCCAGCCATATTCCTGAGAATTAAAACATACTCCTCATCAGAATACAGTATCGACAGTGTTACCTTGCACTAGTCGCATACAAAAGGAATGACTGACTCAAGACTCTGGTCGCAACGACCGACTATGCTCTGATACCACTATTGTAACACCCTCTAAAACCCCGCATAAAATTTCGCAATTAATTAAAATCATACTTTCAGAGTACATGTATTAACGAGGATGTCACAATTCTCTTTTTACAAAAACAAGTTCCTGTCATGCATAACATAGAAGCAACTCATACATGTTTACACAGCGGAATAATTTAATTAACAAAACCAATGTTATAATATTTTCAAAATCATCAGGGATTAACACCTGGAATATATCAACATCATATTATAACAAACATAAGGAATAAACGAGTCGGACTAAAGCAGCTCGACAAATAAACGTTCCCGGAGTTACAACTATCAGAGCATGACCCGGACAATACTTAAACGGAAATAAACTAGAAACAACAAGCCTTCGCCAAGCACCTGAACGAAGCTCCTCAATCTGAAATATTCAACAGTAAGGGTGAGCATCTCAATTATACATTTGATTATACGTTCATAACAATCAATTCAGAAAAACCATAAGCATCACCCAAGCAGTTAGCATGTTTCATAGTTTACGAAAACCTTTACAATTCATATATTCATAATATATTACTTTTCATACTTATAATTAACATCAAACATCATTAACAATTCAGCAACAATACATGCATACAATCAATTAAATACAACATTGGAAAATCATCCATTCATGTTATATTCAATATAATGCAACACACCCATGCATGTGGTACCATTTTACCGCCCCATTATATCTCGGGTCACGGATAACTCACCGTTCCATTATATCGCGGACACGGCTACCACCTCAACGTTCCATTAAATCGCGGACACGTATATTGGCCACCATGTTAATTCCACACAATGGGAATTAACAAATGCAACATGATATGTAAAGTATGTAACACTCAGCATACTATTAACATCAAGAAAACATATCATGCAACATCAACAATATCAATCATAACAGGATATGGATAGCATGTAATCACTCAGCATACTATTAAACATCAACCAATCATATCAAGTTATATCCTAATCCATGCTTGATACACTATCTAAAAGCATGACAATAATATCCGCGTAGTGTTGGTATCATAACATACAAACATTATTCGATACAAACATCAAACAACACTAGGGAATCAATAAGCAGCATATTCCAAACATATAAAACACTGCACGTCAAAACAGAATCAAATCCGTACATAACAGCATGCACAGAAAAACAGAATTCAGAAACCAACACAGGAGGTTCAACACGGGTGCCCGTGTAAATCAACACTGCCCGTGTGGAAATGTGTCCAGAAACACGTTATTTTACCAATACAGCAGATCAACACGGGTGCCCGTGTGAATCAACACGGCCCGTGTTGAAATGTGTCTGGAAACACATTTTTTTTACCCATCCAGCAGATCAACACGGGTGCCCGTGTGAATCAACACGGCCCGTGTTGATGAGCGCGAGCCCGGAAATTCCTGTACCTGCAGCAGCTCATATGCCAACGTATTTGCACGAAAATACATTTCTACAGCAGTGCAATGCAGTACAAAAACATCCAAATACACATCAAGTTTCCAAAACATCAATTCCCTATGCCTCTGACCTATGTTCATCAATTTCCCACAAATTGAATAACTCAAATTCTTCAAGGTTATAGTTTTCTAAAATCGTTGGAAAACAGAATTCCCTTTTCAAATCATTTAATCCAAAAACTTAATTTTATAATTACCAACAATTATCAAAGTAACCTTAAAAGTGATTATTCGTCCTTTTGGGAGGAAATCTGATACATCAAGGTTATCCTTAGAACACCTAAGGAAAACTCCCGATCATGCAATTTCGATCTAAATCAACAATAGGGATTAATTTCTTAATCGATTCACAACCTTTAGGGAACCTAATCTTTTCTAACAAAATTCGACCCTAAAGTTATCAATCACTAAGAACATCAGAGAAAATGGGGTTATCCTACGATTACCCAACCAATTGCATCTAAACCCATAAGCAAATATAAATTGAGTAGTAGCCCCCCTTACCTTATCAAATTGCAGCTTTGAACTCTTGAGCGATTGTTCTTCGTTCTTCAGAGCTCCAATCCCAAATATCTCCAACTTCTGTGTTATCGTGAAAAGTGAGAAAATAACTTAAGTTCCAAAATATATATCCTTATTTCTTTTGCACCCCCACTCTTTACTAACGACATCCAAGCCCAATAACTTAAAACCCAATATCTTCTTATTTCTTTTATTTTCTTCAAATATTCCAAAATAAATAATTCTTTTTATTTTATTAATTCTAATAAAATAAATTCCCAATTAAATAAATCAAATAATTAAAACTGGGGCGTTACAGATTCTCTCTCTGGAAAGTCGCCAAGCTACGAGATCCAGCATTCCCATCAGCATTCGGATGATTCTCCATCGCATGAGCCATTGCTTCTAGAGCAGCAGCAAGTGCAGGACCATTCCTTCCGGCCATCTCAACTTATCAATACAACATAAACAACGGTTAGAACTCAAATTAACAATACTCGATTGTTAGACAACTACGACTCGACAACAAGGTCGGACCAACCTTTTGCTCTGATACCAACTTTGTAACACCCCAATTCTACCCGGCAATTATATAAATAAATCAGAGTTATAAAACCATTCAAACAAGCGAATCAGGATGCCACAAATTCATCATTAAAAACTTGTTTCATTCATCATGGATACGTAAAACTTTAAACATCAGACGAACCATCATCATAATAATCAAATCACTTAATTCAACAATTTAAAAATCTACGCAGCGGAATTCTTAATAACATCTTTATCATCATTACAGCAACTTCAAAACAACACATATTTAATAATAATCAACTTAAAGTTCAACGACTGAATAACCAACAATCAAAAGCAACAAGCGTTCGTCCCCACGAGTGTTACATATCAGAGCAATGACACCAACTTGAACTATTAAAGGTATACATCCTTCACTCTCGATTACCTGCACGTTACCAACGTAAGGGTAACATTCAAACATAAGGGGTGAGATATCTAACAATATAATAAAGCGTATGATAATTAATATATTAAATTAGATCACATAACATCACCACTACTCATCTTATAATCAATAATAATTGCAACAAATAATACACATTCACAACATCAAAACACAACTTCTTCATGCAATCGTATAATGCAACTCAATACTATGCAAATTCATGTGGTACCATTGGAGCATAACTCCCATCTTAAAAATCTGCCAATAAATAGAGGCATCAACAAGGCATAGGCCTTCATTTCAATATTCGCCAATATAGGCCCTCTCAACGAGCATGAGGTTCATCTCAAAATGCAATGTATTCCACACAATCATGAATGTAATGACAACACCATAATTGACAACATCTCAATACAACATCATCGTTGGCCAAAAGCCTACACCTTAAAATCATCTTAACATCTTCTCATCAACATCGTTTATCATCATAAATCATCAAACATCATATATACATCATAATTCATCAAACAAAATTTCATTAACATCATCTCATCAACAACTCAGTCGTACAGTAATACAACATTACTCATCAATTTCACAACGTTGGCCATAGACCTACAACAAGATATTGCCTATAACTAGTTAGTCAACTAAGGCTTACTTCTAAATTATTGAACCTCTGCATACTACTATTCTATATTACTGCATCACTGCCATCATTAATCCTACTGTTACAAATCAGACAGTAATTTATAAATGTTTCATCCTCATCGTTCTTCACAAAAACCAACATAACAATTACCGCGGGAACTAATTTGATCCCTAACTTGGATACTAGGATTATCCTTCCTATTCTTCATTTTAATCCTCAAGAATAAAGCTCATCGTGTTAGCTATTCAACGCTTCGAACGGCACCTCAAACGAAATTCGAAAACTCAAGTTACAGCATTCTCAAATTCATTCTGCCAAAAACCAGACAACATGGATCGACGCATATCGTCTTGGGTTGACGCGTACTGAGTTTAACACGCCACATGAGTCGATGCATTACTCTGTTATATCAACTCATACTGAGTCTGACACACTATATGTATCGATACATGCTCCTTCGTGTCGACTCATCCTGATTCTAAAAGCCATCATGTATCGATGCAAGACCCCTTCGTGTCGACTCATACTGAGTCTCTAAACCTTCTTGTATCGACACATAGCATTTGGGGTCGACACATACTGCTCTGCTAAGGATATTTTCTGCCATTTCTCTATATTTTCACTACGGGTTCCATACTTTAGGCCCTAAAAACATCTCCTAATCATAGAAAATCATCAACTATAATTATCCTATAATTCTACATCAAATATACAGTATCGGGACATCGTTATTCATCTTTCAATCATCAATTTCCATCTTACAACATCATATATAATTCAATTATGAACAAAACAACATTTCACCTCTAACCCCACATACCAATTATCATGAACCCTATTATAGAGTCAGAACCCCACCCTTACCTTGGATTGAAGGTTTCTCTATAACTTTCCGGTTGAATTCTCGTTTTCCCTCTTTCCTCTTTTTCCAACAACTTTCACGTTCTTCCTCTCAAACCCTTATTATTCTACTGCTTCTTCTTTTCTATTCTTTCTAACAATAATAAAATAACCTATTATTCTCTTTACTCTTTATTGGGCTTAAAACTAATACACCCCCTTTTTACTATTGTTATTCCTTTAAAACAAGCCCACATCAAATAATATCATCCTTCTCATAATATTATTTCACCACTTAATAAAATAATTAAATCCAACTAATCACCATGCATCAACTATTCCAAAAATAATTTAATTAAATGATTAGTTAAATTACGGGTGTTACATATTCAAACACTCCTTCAGAGTCAGAATATTCAGAGTCATGTTCTTCCACTTCAAAATCATAAAATGACAATATCACAGGTTCCTCGTCAGATTCATAAGCCATTAATAGCAGAGGTTCATCATCAAAATCTCCTCTGGCTATTTTTGCTTCTTCTTTGTTTGACCAACAATCTTTAGCAAAGTGGCCAAACCTATTACAACAGTGGCATTGAACCATTCTCTTATCATACTTCTCCTTTCCATTCAGATGTTTATTCTCATCAGAGTCGAAGACTTATGACTTCTAACACCTACCATGTTTTTTCTGCTTCTTGACAAAAGATGCTTTCAGAGCCTGCTCAACCTCCATCTCAGAAGTTTTTTCAGTCAGACGCAACTCTTGCGCCTCTAGACAGTTTTGCAGCTCTTCTATTATCATGGCGTCCAGATCTTTAGAATATTCAATTGCTACAACAATGTAATAAAATTGAGGAGTAAGAGACCTCAATATCTTCTCAATGATTACTTGTTCAGAAAGGGTTTCTCCACGAGCTTTCATCTCATTAATGATCAGAATCACTCTATAAATATATTCAAAAACCTTCTCATTATTCTTCATGTTGAGATTCTCATATTGCTTTCGCAGGGACCGAAGCTTTACCTTCTTCACTGATGCGTCACCGCCATAACATTTGACTAGTGTGTCCCATGCCTCTTTCGCTTTCGTCGAATCAACAATATTCTTAAACACATTCACATCCACACATTGATGGATGTAGAATAACACCTTCTGATCTTTCTTCCTCTTGTCCCTTTGTGTGTTTCTCTGCTCTTTCGCTGTGTTTTCTAAAACTGGAACATAGCCTTCGGTAACAAGCTCAAGAACATCTTGAGCACCGAACAACACACGCATCTAAATCATCCAATGATTCTAGTTCTTGCCATCAAAAACATGAAGTTTGATACTCAGATTACCATTTTCGTTCATCCTTAACCTTGTACAACTCACTCAGATATCACAAGCATGGTGTTTCCCAATCCCGCAGAATTAGAAAATGTGATTCTGTTTATATTTTATTCAAGATTTAACATGAATTCAAGAACAAAAACCAATCACACAACACCTAACCATTTCACTCATGTTTCTCATGTTTCCCTGTGGATCCAAACTAGAGCTCTAGATACCAATTATTAGTGGACAAGGTTAATAAATGAAGGAAAGGTAAGAGAGAATATATTTACTCCAATGAAGACTATAAAGCTTACAAAAGGAATGATACAAATGATTCCTACTACTAGTCTATTTATACAAAAAGTAAATTGCCACGTAGGCCCTAATACAAGGTAAACTTATTGACTAAGTTAAAAGGTGCAAACTAGGAAATACTAAACTTAATAGATACTCTAACAAAATTAGAACTCAGAAGCTGAGCTAACATACTTCTGGATGTAACCACAAAAGCTTCGATTTCTGACTAACAACAAGTTCTTAATATATCAAACTACTGTTTCTAACTAAGCAATCTCAGAAACTTACAACTTCTGACTAAAAACTCAGAAGCTCAACTGCTTCTGAATAACAACAACTTCTGAATATGAATTACTTCCAAAACCATCCCTTAATTCATATTCAGCTAACTAGAAGAAAACTGCAACACCAATTCCATCCCTCAAATGGATAAGGTATTCAGTCTTGACATCCTTCGCCAGAACATCTGCGAGTTTCTTCTGGTTGCTACAGTGTGCAATTTCTAATACTCCATTTAGAAATGCAGATTTATCCTTGAAAATCCATCTGACGATGATGGCTTTCTTCTCCTTTGGAAGCTCAGTTAACTCTCAAGTCTTATTTCTTTGTGGCCTCTGGATTTGTTCAGAATCTCCTATTGATTATGGAACAGAAGTTTGACTACCACCAGAAGCTTCACCTTTGTTATCTTCTGGACTTTGTCCAGAACCACTACCTTTAAAAGTACATGTTGTACCCCAAATTTGTCCTCTCATGTTTTCCAAGGTCTTCCCCCTACATGGTTGACCACAAACCCTTGCCTAAGGAAAAATAAAATTTTTGAGTGGTGTTTTAAGTACCTTTCGATTGGCATGGACAATGCCCTTCAATTGGCATGTCACAAGGCCTTTCGATTGGCATTCCGAAAAAATTTCGATTGGCATTATGGTCAAGAACTTCGATTGGCATGGACACAAGGCCTTTCGATTGGCCTAATGACAAGCCTTTCTATTGGCATTGTGTCAAGGCCTTCGATTGGAATTCTGAAAGACCCCTTCGTTTGGCACTCTGGGCCAAGCCTTTCGATTGCCATGGCAAGGGATCCTTTGATTTAGCATTGTGTCAAGGCATCTTCGATAGGCATGTTAACTGTGTCCTTCGATTGGCATGGACAAGATCTTTCGATTGGCGTAGCAAAGGACTCTTCGATTGACATTTCAATAAATACCCTTTGATTGGTATTTGGACAAGGGTCATTCGAAGAACTCCTTC
The DNA here is from genome assembly GCA_948472305.1 of Vicia faba. Classification (NCBI taxonomy): domain Eukaryota; kingdom Viridiplantae; phylum Streptophyta; class Magnoliopsida; order Fabales; family Fabaceae; genus Vicia; species Vicia faba. The sequence continues at coordinate 1,305,762,422 of OX451739.1, forward strand.
CAAGCCATTCGAAAGAGGCCATCAAGAAGAATAATGTTTAAGGGCTAATCGAAGAAACTCTGATGCTGAGAATATGAGCCATTCGAATCAAGTTCAAAGCCTTCGATTAATAAAGAGCTGAAGCAACCTCCGACCAGTTCATAGGGAGGGTTGATGTTTCGATTGGTTTGAAAACCATTTGTAGGAAGTAACAATAGGCCAATCGAAGAGCAACGCTGGAGGACGTTCGAAGGAGTCAAATGTCCAGGTTCATCCAAGATTTCAAAAGGGGCATGAATATTTTAAAAAGGAAATATTTTAATATGTCTGATTCTTGTCTCATAGCTTTAAAAGCCTGGTTAAATGGTTGTCTCTTATCGTTACTATGCACCATCACACTCCTATAAATATAAGGCCAATGATACAATACCAGGGGACGAAAAGATTAGAGATACACTGCCCACAAACCCACCAAAGGTTGTCAAAATTTTCATAAGTAATCCAAGCCAAGGCAACCCTTCAACAAAAGTATCCATGCCCAGAAGTCACAGATCGAAGGTACCCACATCTAGAAAGTTCCCAAATCGAAGGTTCCAACTACTGGTAAGAGAGGGTAAAATGTCAAACTTTGTATTTGCATAACACATCCATATTTGTTGTTTCATTCGATTTGTCATTCTAGACAGAATCAAAGGGATTGGGTTTGGCACCTAGGTCATGTTTTTTTTGCTAATACTTGCTGCAGATATAACCTAAAAAGACCCAACGTGCGCAGGATCAAAGGACCTGGGTTTCGATACCCAGGTCCTGCGTTTTATTTCACTAACATATTTTTTCAGATGTAGTGCCTCTACAGGTAATCCTTCAGGCCTTTCCAGTAACACCCCTCTAGATTGAAGGCTACATCCTGTCATTAGCTCGAAGAAAATAATACCCGTCACAGAATCGAAAGGCAGCCTTCTTCCTCTGAATCAAAGCCCCTCTTTCTCCCTTCAATCAATGTGTACCCATATCCTTCCCAAACCCAATTGAAGAGGGAAGGAAAGGGTGAAAATCGAAGCTTTCCATATCAAATCTCAAGCCCAATTGAAGGCTATTCACACCCACTCCCTAGTTCAATCGAAAGAATTGGAGAAAGTTGCAAATTGAAGCTTGCCCACGTCAATTCTCAAGCCCAATCGAAAGAAGGCCAAAGGAGGGTGAATTGAAGGAGTCCATGGCATGGATCGAAGAAGTCTTTTCTCTTCTTTATTTTTACTTTTTACTTGTCTTTCTATTTTGGTTGTAATACCGTAGGACCTCTATTTTATGCATTTTTTTACTGCTTTTCATATTAACTGCTAGTAACTAGGCGTGTATGAAAAGACTGAAATCAAACGTTAGCAAATTTAATAAAAAGACAAAAAATAACTGAATATAACGCACTTGCACATATACACCTCTAAGGTATCTCCCACTTTGGTTGCCTTCAGAAATAAAACAGTCATGAGGCAGGAAAGCTTCAGCAAAGACCCATAAATCAAAAGATCATAGTCCCTCGATAACCCTACAGTTGCCGTCTCGGTAAATGATCTAGTCCCTAAAACAAAATTGCTAAAGCGTCTCCACAAGTTGCCTTCGTGACTGTAACGTCCCTTCGATTATCCCTCAACATCCAACGATAAGGCTACCTACTCACTAATAGTAGGATAGGGTTGTCTAAAGGAAAAGAGGAAAAGAACAACCTTTTCAAGTACAAAAGTAGATAGTTGTTCGAAGTTTGCTCAAACATTTTGCACTTACACAAACACTACTTTTCAAAAAAAAATTCAAAACACTTTGTATATTTTCTCCACTATTCCGAGAAACATTACAAAGTTCTCCGTACTAAGGCATTTTCAAAAACATTTTCAACACATGAAGCACAAAGGTATTTTAAAAATGAGAAAACCTCTAACAGCCCGTAGAAAACCACGGATGGAAAGGGTGCTAACACCTTCCCTTTCTATAATTTACCCCCCTTACTCAGAAAACTCTCGAAAAGGTCTTTTTCTGTTCTTTTCACCCTTTCCTTTGTTGGATAAAAGAATAGTCGATGGCGACTCTTGCTTACCGTAACATTTGCAAACACAAACACAAACCAGTATTAACAGCCGGTTCTGCCACCGTATAACAGAACTGGTGACTCTGCTGGGGAACATAGAAAGTGGGGTTTACCTTAGAGTTAGTTTATTTTTTAATATGCTTTACATTGTGTGTTTTGTTTGCTTTATATTTGAGGGTTGCTTGGGTTGTTACTAAAATATCATTCAACTGGATCTAGGGCACCTTATTAGGTAAGTAGAAATAAATCATGGAGATTGTACAGCGTAGACCGATACTGACAAAGTGGTGGCTACGTTAGCGCGATACTTTGGATTGTACTAATGTTCCTTGAGTAAGTTAAGGATAACATTAGGCTTCCTCATAGTGTCACTAAGCGCTAACTGACCTTTAGAACCTTTAATTGACTCATCCTAGCCATTAAGAAGTAGTGAGATAACCGGCTTTGGTTCCGACTGAAGATTGGTTGATACTCGATACTACACTCATTGAGGCTGGACTTTCAGGATTTTTTTTGCCGCAATACTTCGGTGCGAAGCTGAAACAATTTCTGAAGGGAAGGTCAGTGATATTGAGGCTCCTTAGAACTCGGTTACTATTAATAGGATAGGTTGAGACAACTGAACATTCAAGAGGGTACTTACCTACAAACCCCATGCAAGCCTAAACCTAAGGTTGCTTGTGTGATTTGTTTGCTTTCAACTTGAGCTACTTACATGGTTTTTATCTAACAACATGATCTCCTTGCAGGATTTGTTTACAGTCATTATTCAGTAACCTGGACTTCTTAGACTCACTTGTCTTCATCACCTTACACTTTTTCTTAACACATAGCATACACATCATAACATCATGCCATAACATTTCCTTAACCATTTCAAGGATCTCAAGGGTTTGTGATGCAGGTTATGATAAATTAGACGTCTAGCAAGGGGCAAGGGGATTTATTTTCCTCTAGCCAATGTCGTCAAAAGACCAAAAAAAGACAACTTGAGTCAGGGGCTATGACCCACTTGATATGGTGAGCTTGACTCTTATAGAAAGACCTTCAACGATACGAAGTTCTTCACTCAAAACTGCAAATTTCAACTTCTGACATTTTCTTGTTTATCCCGCGAGATCCTTGAAAACATTTGCATATCATACATGTCATGGCATAACAGGTACTCCAGGTACAAGCTTCTTATCCCTTTGTTATTTATTTCAGCAAGAAGAAATGGCTCTTGAACAAACAATCAAAGACTTTCAGGCTAAAAACGCTTAGTTCCAACAAATGTTCCTGACTCTGACCCAGGGGCAAGAAGACCTGAAAGCTCTAATCGTCAAAAAGAAGACTAAGAAGGCAAAGAAACCAGTTCGTGTTTTGAGTGTGGGAAGAAGAAGACCAGCTAACCGAGCTCTAGATTTCACAACCCCATCAAAGAGAGGGGATAATCAAGAGGAAGATGACGAGGAATCAGAGGAAGGATACAATAATCCAACGTCTGAAGAAGATGAACCTGACTATTCTGACGAGCAATATCCTCCTGCTGACGATAAATATAAACCGCTGGAGGATCGGCTCAATGCCATGGAGATCCAAAGGGTGCTCGGTCTGGATTTTGAAGAATTAGGTTTGGTTCCAGGGGTGGTCATCCCACCTAAGTTCAAGGTCCCCATCTTTGCAAAATATGATAGTGTTTCCTGTCCCAAGCTTCACTTGAGGTCATATGTCAGAAAGATCCAGCCTCACACTGCTGACCGGAAGCTATGGGTCCATTTCTTCCAAGAAAGTTTGGATGGCACTCAACTGGATTGGTTCTATCAGCTAGAAGGAACTGACATCCATACCTGGGAAGACTTGGTTGCTGCTTTCTACAAGAAGTACCAATACAACGTTGACCTGGAACCAACTCAAGTGCAACTGCAGAATATGTCAATGGGCTCAAGAGAAGGGTTCAAGGAATATGCGCAAAAATGGCGGGATCTAGCTCGCAGGGTACACCCTCCTCTGAATGATCATGAAATGGTAGACATGTTCATTGGCACTCTGACAGGCCCGTTCTTTAATCTGTTGATTGGGAGTTCCTCATCCGGGTTCACAGAGATGGTTCTGACCGGAGAAAGGATCGAAAATGGTATCAAGAGTGGGAAGATCCTGATGGATGAATCTTCTAATGCTGAGAAGAAGAAATTTGCTAGTAAGAGGGAAGCCAATGTTGTGTATGGCCAGAAGGGTCGTAATAAGGTAGACTACCACCAATCTGTAGGGGCAGTGCTGGTCTCTAATTCGGCACGCGTGCAATAACCACAACAACAGGGTAATCAACGAAGGCAAGACGAGCCCAAGAGATAGTTTACCAAGCTCAACATGCCACTGTCTCAAGCATTGCAACACTTTATTGAGGATGAATCTGATTACACTGATAGGACCTCATCCAAACCCCAAGACTTCCTCTCCTAACTACAATCTTGATGCAAGGTGTGCCTATCATTCTGGAAGTCCGGGGCACGATACTAACGATTGTTAGGCACTGAAATACAAGATTCAGAATATGATTAACGCCAAGGAGATTGAGTTCGACCCTCTTGAGACTCCCAACATGGTCACTGATCCCATGCCAAATCATGGCTAGGATTGAGAGCATTTTTGTTCATTTGAATTCTCAAGTTGTATTTTCTTTGTTTGTTCAAAAAATTATTGTCATACTTTGTTATTTCATTAATGCATTGCACATGTTTGTCTTGAATTAATTTGTTTTCATTATGCTTAAACTGCTTTCTTACTTCCTTTTTGTGATGTTCAAATCTTGATTAAAAGCTCTAAGCCTTTAGAGGGAGGATAACGAGAATGATACCACAACCTCTACAGTATGCTTTTAAACAGACCCCGCTGAAGATGTACAAGCATTGTTTCAAATCCTAAACAGTGGAGTTATAAGGAAAATAATCCCTAGTCAACCCCTTTGAGCCTAAGAAGTAGGAGTTTTCTTTTCACACAAATTAAAACCCTTAATCATAACCTGGGGCAGGGTAGTTTTCTCAGTTAATTCAGATGTGCATTCAGTCGCAAGCTTTCCCTTCATACACGACAAATAGTGTAGAAGATGCTCTCCAAAACATGGCAATGGTTCCACATAATCATTAAGAACAGGCAGTCATTATCTCTCAAAATAAAAGCCCATTAAGTCAAAACCTATGAAGGAGACTTAAGAAAAAAACCGGGGCATCCCGTTGGCTGTAATCACAAAAGAAACAGTTCAGGTAAAAGACATGGATTACAAAATCAAAAAAGAAAGAGGTCCTACAAATCCTCAACAAAAGAAAAGGTCACAAAAATGACTGCCTTCTCAAACAAACGTTCAATCTCTGAACCATCACCGGAATATCAAGGACATTCCAAAACTCAACTGGGATTCAAAATACACAATTAACTGAGCATGGGACTGAAGAACATCACGAAGAATGGGTGAGTACAAATAAATTTTGAGCCTTTATCCTTTTTTTCTTAAACCGTGAACCAGGCCATGTTACAACCCTTAAAAAGTCCTAGCTAAAGCATGGGTTAGTTCGAGAGCATACTGTTACAAAAGGTATCCTGACTCCTGTAGGGTTCGCTATAAATCTTGAGTTAACATCACACTTTTACAAAATTTGTTTGTTTTACTAAAAAAATGAATTTTCAAACTTCAAGACAGACATAAGCTTTGTGTTGTACCCCAAAATTTGCCCTCCCATATTTCTCAAAATATTTCAAGAAAAATTCACAAGTCCAACCCGGCGCGTCATATTTAGGCATTCTTTCGCCAAGATATCTCTGATAACGTATTCTCAAATTCAGGTTCGGCTCAAGAGTCAATTCTTTAAAGAAGGTATCCGAATGTGTGAGTTTTCTCGAAGAAATATGGTGAAAAAGTGTGCTGAAAGTGCAGTTTTTACGCGCTAAAAAATTCATAACTTGAAGATCGTGGCTCGTTTTGAACCCGTTCCGGTGGCCAAAATTCCGTCTTGACATTATCTATGTTTTCATCTCTCACGGCTGGAAGCCAATTTCGATCAGAAGGTCTTCAAAAATGTGGATTTATCAAGTATTTTCATACAGAAAATTTGTGACAGAAGTTTATTTGCGTCATGTTCAGAAAATCATAACTCGGTCAATTTTTATCGGATTGGGCTCATATTTTTACACAAGGTCCCTGACTCATAGATCTACAACTTTGCTTCAAAAGTCGAGACCGGATTATGCTCCGATCAATACCAGTTTTTTATTGAAGAACGTGTCAGAGTCGACACTGGAGCCCAAAATAAGTTTGTCTGCGCTGAAACTTCAAAAATTCATAACTAATTCACCGTTTATCCGATTGAGCCGATTTTCGGACAGGAGTTAGTTATCGATGTAGGCTACATTTTGTTTTCACATTTCAACTTCAAAAATTGCACTTAAGTCCCTGCGATTTAGCCTGGAAAGTGACGAACTCAAGTGAACATTGGAGGCCCAATTGCACATTCAAAGTCCATTTTCTTTACCCTAATTTCAATTATATAATCACCTTCTTTTCACACAAACCAGGAGGGAGGAAAAGAGAGAAAAAACCTTGCCACAACACTGTTAGAATATCAAATTCTTTCAAGAAGCTTAAAACCTTGAAATCCTTATTACAAATCCCTCTCTCGCTACAAACAAGTCATCACAGTTACAAACCAACACCTCACTACTTCTTCAGTAAGGGTAGGACTGGCTTGATCTCCATGATCCAAAAAGCATAAAAGCATTCAGATCACTAATTTTCCAGTAAGGGTAAGATTGATTTGATCTCCATGATCAAAAGAGTATAATCATTCATACATGCCATATTGTGCCTAAACATTAAATTTCTTCATATATTGGCTTTATTTGCATTTTATGATTTTATTTAATGTGTTCATGAGATTCAACACTGCAGATTTTAGACAGGATCCCATGCAGGTTCATTAAGGAAAGTTGAGACCAAAATACAAATGGCCAAAAGCCAAAAGCCAAATGGCCAAAAGCCAAAAGCCAAATGGCCAAAAGAACAACTTATGCATGACATCAATACATGGCGAGACAGACATCCTGAGAAGATTAAGGAATGTTGAGGCCAGAACACAAATGGCCAACAGCCAGAATGCAAATGACCATGAAACCCAATCCAATGGCCAAAGAATGCAGACCATGGTACTCAGGAGTCAATGAACACGCACGTGATGCCAGAAAGTCAAACAAGGCTTTTTGTCTGTTGGGCCAAATTGCCTTCAATAAACCTCCTCTAGGGGCCTGATACCCCCCATGGTTTGCTCAATTTTTAATTTTTATTTATTTTTCCTTTCTATTCTTTTATTTGTTTTTAATTGTTTTCTTTAAATTCCATAAAATAATTTTCACAATAATAAATACAGAAAAATCAAAAAAATGTTTTATTGTTATTAACATTAATTTCACCATTATTTTTTGTAAATAAACTTTAAATAATAAATTTAGTTAATTTAGGTTTTCAATTTTAATACTTTTTCTTAAATAAATTAAAATATGTAGAAATTAGGGTTTTTTCAGCATTTTCATCCTTTTTCTTAATAAATAATTTTTTTCTTATTATTATTATTATTAATTATCATTAATTTTGTAAATAAACATGTAAATAAATTAATTAACTAGTAAATTAGGTTAACTTTAATATTTTCATTAATAATTAAAATAATCTAGATTTAGGGTTTCCTTTTAATTCTTGTTCTTTATTTTCCATTAAATACCAAAAACCTAAAAAACATTTCTTTTCTTTTAATTAAATAATTAATTAACTTTTAATTCAATTTAATTCCAAAAGGGTCCAACGCCCTCGAACGTTCTATTTTCTATTCTTTTCGCGCATTTATTCTTATTTTTCTTGTGAATATTATGTAATTGCTCAAGCCATGTAATAGTAACTAGGTTTTACTTTCCGCATTTTTATTCAAACGGGTCTTTGTTAATTTGGCGATGTATAGACCCGCGCCTTGTAATAGCGTAGGATTTTACTTTCCGCATTTAAATTTCCGCACTCTTAAAACTGCTAAACTTTGCATGAAAGAATGTATGGCCTAAATTAAAAATAAGCGTAGATCACCATGATACATGTACAAGATGAAACATAACATGAAAATAACACACAAATTCACACACCACTCTTAGGGTACGCCTCACTGTTGCCTTGCCTTCGAAACGTGGTCGTCGAGTATAGGACGTTTTAGTAAGTCCTTATGTCCGCTGATCCATATGCCTCAAAACAAGTTGCCTCGAATAAAAAAAGGATCAATGGCATAAGGGTAGCTTCTAAGGTGTCCTACTATTGCTCCGGTGACCACACTGTCCCTAAAAAACGAATTGACCCGGACACCTCCAACGGTGGTGCTACCTATCTCTCAATGATGGGATGGCACTACCTTAAGGACATTTACACAGCCTAATTCCTTAGGGTAGGTAGATGACTCATAGATACTTGCTCTTTTCAAAAACAAAACAAAACTCTTTTCACACCGACACTTTCAAAAAGCTTTCAAAACAATTTTTCAAACACTCTTGAGGACATATACAAGAGTTACTTAGAAATCTTTCAAACGAAACTTTTTTCAAACTCACACACAATTGAAAAGCAAACCATTTTGAAAACACAATGAGCAAGTATCTAAGAGCCCATGGATAACCATGGATAGAAAGGGTGCTAACACCTTCCCTTTCTATAAATCTACCTCCCGAACCGAGAAACTATCTCATAAGGAATTTTGCTGTGCTTTTGTCCTGTCCATGTTGGAGAAAATAAAAGACGGTGGCGACTCTTGCTTCCGCGACATTTCACGAACCAGCGTTAAACAGTCAGTTCCAGATCCACCGATCACAGAACTGGCGACTCTGCTGGGGAAACTTATAAAGTGAGGTGTACCTTAGGACTAAGATCACTTGTGTTTTCAATTGTTGTGCTTGTTTGCTTTATTATTGCGGGCTGCATCGGAGTTACATAGATCTTAACCCGGATCTAGGGATACCCTGTTAGGTAGCATAAGTTGTGAGGGACCTGTCCGGCGTAGACCGACACGGGTGAAACAGTGGCTACGTTGGTGTGGCACCTTGGTATGTACCGATATCCCTTGTGTCGCAACGAGGAGAAAATGGGTCTTCTGAGGAGTCATTAAGCACCAACCGACCTTAGAACCTTAAATGACCCAACTTGGCCAATAGAACAGTAGCAGTATGCTACGCCCATTGAGGCTAAACTCTCGTGATGGTTCTGGCCGCAAGAAAAGATTGTGATGCTGGAGTTATGACCGATTGAGGGTAGTCAGTGATATTGGGATCCTCTAGAACCCGGTTACTTCTGATAGGACAGGTCTTAACCAACAAACTGAAAGAGGGTAATACCTAGACCCATGTTGGCCTAAACTCTAAGGGCTCTTTTGTGTGACTTGTGTGCCTTAAAACTTGACTATTTGCATACTTATTATCTAACACTTGAGTTTCTTGCAAGTTTTGTTTATAGTCCTTAATCGGGACTCATAACAGGGTTTACCTACATTACCCCATGCATAGCATAACATCATACCATTGCATGCATCCTACATAAAGACTAACCCATTTCAAGGATCTCAAAGGCTTGTGATGCAGGTCACGATGAACCAGAATGTCTAGCAAGGGGAAAAGGGGATTTATTTTCCTCTAGCCAGGTTGATGATCGGAGTCAGGGGCTATGACCCACTCGATATGGTGAGCCTTGACTCTTGAAGAAGGACTCTCAACAACATGAAGTTCCTTCAATCAAGCTACAAAATTCTAACCAATTTCTTTGTTTATCCCGCGAGATCCTTGAAAACATCGCATGCATATCATTTCATAACAGGTACCCTTTCTCTACAGGTTGCTTACCTTCTTTGTTGTTTATTTCAACAGTCTCATCATGAATCCTGAAACATCTACTGAGCAATCCATCCAGGCCCTCCAGGCCCAGAATGCCCAGTTCCAGGAGTTAATTAAGAGTCTAGCCCAGGGCCAACAGGATTTGAAGACTCTGCTCTCGAAGAGGAAGAAGAAGAAGACAATGTTGTTCAACCCGAGGCGCAAATCTGGGAATGGATCACTAAATGAAGTTAAGTAGACTACCCCATCTGTTGGAAAGGACAACCCCCATGAGAGAGAGGTTCCTAGTCCTGTGGTCTCTGACAACGAGACTGACTTCAATGAAGAGCAATACCCTCCAGCTGAGGACAGGTATAAACAGTTGGAAGACCGGCTAAGTGCTATGGAAATACAAAAAGTACCCGGCCTGGACTTCGAAGATCTAGTTCTGTCTTCTGGGGTAGTGATCCCGCACAAGTTCAAGGCACCTGCCTTTGCGAAGTACGACGGGGCATCCTGTCCTAAGCTGCATCTCAGGTCATACATGAGGAGGATCCAGCCCTACACGGCTGACAAGAACTTATGGATCCATTTCTTCTAGGAGAGTCTTTCAGGGACTCAGCTCGAGTGGTTCTATCAACTGAATGGAGCCAACATCCGTACCTGGGAAGACTTAGCCACTGCATTTTACAAGCAATACCAGTATAATGCCGACCTTGCTCCCACGCGCACTCAGCTCCAGGGAATGTCTATGGGTACAGGCGATGGCTTTAAAGAGTATGATCAAAAATGGAGGGACCTTGCTGGAAGGGTACAACCACCTCTAACTAACCGCGAGCTCGTCGACATGTTCTTGGGGACTCTGTCTGGTCCATTCTTCAACCACCTGATTGGGAATTCTGCTGATGGGTTTACAGATTTGGTCTTGACCGGGGAAAGAATAGAAGCTGGCATCAAGTCAGGGAAAATACATAATGGTGACTCCTCGAACACTGAGAAGAAACCATCCAAGAGAGAATCTAGTGTTGTCTATGGCTCAAGAGGGCAGAATAGGTCCGAACACCGCCAAGATGTCAACGTGGTGCTTATTGCAAAACCGGCCGGCGCTCCTCAGCGTCACAATCAGCAAAGGGAAAGAGAGACCCAAAAGGCAATTCACTCCCCTCGGCATGACCTTGTCACAGATATTGCCACAGCTGCTGGAAACCAAGTTGGTAACTCTCATGGACCCTCCAAAGAATCCCAACAGGACGCCTTCAAGGTATAAGCCCAACGTTCGCTGCGCTTATCATTCTGACAGCCCGGGGCATGCTACAGATGATTGTTGGACTTTGAGAAACAAGGTTCAGGATCTGATTGACGCAAAGGAGGTCCAGCTCGACTCTCCAGAGGCTCCCAATGTGACCACTGCTCCCCTGCCCAAACATGGCTAGGATTGGAAACTTTTGTTCATTTGAATGTTCAGATTGTAATTTTCTTTGATTGTTCAAACATTTTATTTCATGTCAAACTTGGTTATTTCATTAATGCATTACACATGTCTGTTTTGAAGTAATTATTTCGTATTCACTATATGCAAATTGTTTTCATATTTTTGTGATGATCAACTCTTGATTGAAAATTCTAAGCCTCTTGAGGGAGGATGACGAAAACGATACCACGATCTTTACAGTATGCTTTTGAACAGACCCCGCTGATGAGGTACATGCATTGTTTCAATTCCTAAACACTGGAGTTATAAGGAAGATAATCCCTCGTCAACCCCTCTGAGCCAAAGAAGTAGGAGTTTTTATTTTCGAAATTTAAAACCCTTAATCATAACCTGGGGCAGGGTAGTTCTCTCAGTTGATCCAAGTGCATAACGAATGGCACCAAAGAGGTCCTTACAAAACAAAAGACAATGATGGTTCCGAACAATCATGCAGACAAGCAGTCATTACTTCTCAAAATAAAAACCCATTAAGTCAAAACCTATGAAAGAGACTTACAAAACTGGGGCATCCCGCTGACTGTAATTCCAAAAAGAAAACAGTTCAGGCAAAAAATAGGGATAAGGAAATCAAAAAGAAAGAGGTCACACAAACCCTCAACAAAAAGAAATGACTGCCTATTAAAGATAAATTGTCAACATCCAAACCATCACTGGAATATCAGAGCAAAGACTCAAACAAGGTCTAACGTACGATCAGATGAGTTTAGGTTTGAAGAACATCACGAAGAGCGGGTGGGTACAAATATAATTTGAGCCTTTATCCTTTGTTTTTAACCGTGAACCAGGCAACGCTACAACCCTCAAAAGTCCTAGCTGAAGCAAGGGTTAGTTCAAAAGCATACTGTTACGAAAGGTATCCTGACTCCTTAAGGCTTGTTGTAAAATACTGAGTTGACATCACATTTTACAAAATTTGCTTGTTTTACTAAAAATGCATTTTCAAAAACTTCGAAACAGACATAAGCCTTGCATTTTTAACATAACTTTGTTTGCATATGACTTTTTGTTCGAACAACAAAGAAATTCGCTCGAAGAATATCTAATGAACAAAAGCACTTCCAATCAAGGGGCAAACATGATCATTGTCTGTCATCTGGGGCAGTCCAGTCAAGATTCAAGGAATCTCTCAAAAATGCCAAATAGCCTGAGGCAAATCTCCGTCTGAGTCACTTAGGGCATGGGACATGAATTCCAACGACGTATCCTGCATGATCAAACGAAGATCTTCTGGTCGCATGGCAACACAACAACAGGGGCACCTCCCTACATTCTGAGAGCGTGGACATAGTCGAAAAGATACTATGCATGATGAAAGACCCGCTAGGTTGACACACCTAGGCAAAAATAAGGGCTTCCCGGCGAACCAAAAGGGTTCGGGAAAAATGAGGGATGCAATGAAAAAATCTGTACACCCGGCAAGTCGAAAACCTGAAAAGGCGGCTTGGGCAAAAATGGGTATCCCGGTGGACTGAAAACCCGAAAGGGCGGTCCAGGAAAAAGTTAGGGATCAAAAGCGTACGAATATGTCCCGGTATCTCGTCACTTGCCCACCAGAAGAAGATTTGTCAAACGGCAGTCATCAAACACCTTCACAGGTACCTTCTTCTCCAACAGAAACTGGGGCAATAATGAGTTGTCTAAACGATCTGGTTGCTCTGTCCACCGAAGTGCCAAGGTAAGTTCAGCTGAAGAATGCGACCAAGGTACCTTCACTCCCTGCAGATCGAACGCGTCTCCCCAGGTTTTATTCAAAGGTTATTTCTCCACCAGAGCTTATAACTGGGTTATCCTCAGCTAAAAGCCACAGAAAGATCGTCCTCGGCGAAGTCTTCCTATCCCCAGCGGAGTTCATCAAATCTCCCAACATAACTTATCAACGGTATCCCCAGCGGAGTTATCTTCATCAACCTCAGCAAAGTACTTCTCTTTCCCCACAAAGTTCACTTCCCGCAGAGTAATATATTTGCCAAGTTTATTCCCCAACGGAGTCATCTTCTCCTACCGGTATTCTTGCAACCACCATCCCCAGCGGAAACGAAGAACTCTACTCTTCAACGTCAGCCCAGGATTCAACTTCCCGGCATGCGCCAAGGATTTACTTTCCCAGACGAAGATACATTCATAAACATCACATTTTCATACATCATGATACATGCATATACGCATCATGTCATACAATCTCATTTATGTCGTTGCTTGATCCATATCATGCACTGCATATGACTGACCTTTACCTTTCAGGAAGGATACAGTTAAATGATCAGCTATGTCAAAAAAGACAAATTCAGTCAAAGTAGACAAATCCAGTCAAAAGAAGACAAGTCCAGTTAAAATTACTTCAACCCGTCGTTATAGACACTCGTCGTTATAGACACTCGTCGTCATAGACACCCGTCGTTATAGACACTCGTCGTCATAGACACTCGTTGTTATAGACACTCGTCGTTATAGACACTCGTCATTATAGACACTCGTCGTCATAGACACCCATTGTTATAGACACTCGTCGTCATAGACAATCGTCGTTATAGACACTCGTCGTCATAGACACTCGTCGTTATAGACACTCGTCGTCATAGACACTCGTCGTCATAGACACTCGTCGTTATAGACACCCGTCGTTATAGACACTCGTCGTCATAGACACTCGTCGTTATAGACACTCGTCGTCATAGACACTCGTTATTATAGACACTCGTCGTCATAGAAACTCGTCGTTATAGACACTCGTCGTCATAGACACTCGTCGTTATAGACACTCGTCGTCATAGACACTCGTCGTTATAGACACTCGTCGTCATAGACACTCGTCATTATAGACACCCGTCGTTATAGACACTCGTCGTCATAGACACTCGTCGTTATAGACACTCGTCGTCATAGACACTCGTCGTTATAGACACTCGTCGTCATAGACACTCGTCGTTATAGACACTCGTTGTCATAGACACTCGTCGTCATAGACACTCGTCGTCATAGACACTCGTCGTCATAGACACTCGTTGTTATAGACACTCGTCGTCATAGATACTCGTCGTTATAGACACTCGTCGTTATAGACACCCGTCGTTATAGACACTCGTCGTTAAAGACCACCCGTCCATGGAAATAACCTGTCAGTAGAGACAACTCACCAACCTTTCTGAATTCCAGACTCGATTCCTGTATCTCGCCAGGGCACGTCTGAAGAGTTCGAAGATCCGATTCCTGTATCTCGCCAGGGTGTATCTGTTGACGACTATAACCAGACTCGATTCCTGTATCTTGCCAGGGCACGTCTGAAGAGTTCGAAGATCCGATTTCTGTATCTTTCCAGGGTGTATCTGTTGACGACTAACATTACCAGACTCGATTCCTGTATCTCGCCAGGGCACATCTGAAAAGTTCGAAGATCCGATTCCTGTATCTCGCCAGGGTGTATCTGTTGACGACTAACAATACCAGACTCGATTCCTGTATCTCGCCAGGGCACGTCTGAAGAGTTTGAGGATCCGATTCCTGTATCTTGTCAGGGTGTATCTGTTGACGACTAGCAATACCAGACTCGATTCCTGTATCCTTCCAGGGCACGTCTGAAGAGTTCGAGGATCCGATTCCTGTATCTTGCCAGGGTGTATCTGTTGACGACTAACAATACCAGACTCGATTCCTGTATCCTGCCAGGGCACGTCTGAAGAGTTCGAGGATCCGATTCCTGTATCTTGCCAGGGTGTATCTGTTGACGACTAACAATACCATACTCGATTCCTGTATCTCGCCAGGGCACGTCTGAAGAGTTTGAAGATTCGATTCCTGTATCTTGCTAGGGTGTATCTGTTGACGACTATTTTCCGGACTCGATTCCTATATCTTGCCAGGGCACGTCTGAAGAGTTTGAAGATCCGATTCCTGTATCTTGCCAGGGTGTATCTATTGACGACTATTTTTCGGATTCGATACTTGTATCCAGCCAGGGCACATCCATGTGAAGAGTTTGAAGGTCAACTCCTGCAACAGGCCAGGTAATTATCTTTCTTTTTCAGGTACGCAAGTTCTCGCTAAGGAATCTCTTACGCGATCGACACCTAGATGACATCTATAAGCCCATCCACATACCAACAGTCTCCAAATGGCATCCATAAGCCAATTCCCGACAAAGCTCCGTCACAGCTCCAGATGGCATCTATAAGCCCATCCCCCCATCCATCACTTCCAAATGGCATCTATAAGCCCATTCCCCCTACATCACATTGCTGATACTACACCATGCAAGTGCAAATTTCTGGGCACTTTAGTGTTCAATCATCTTCCACCTTCGGATCACGAAAGGCACGCAAGCGAATCTACATCCTCAGGTTTAAGAAGATTGAACAGGGGCAACTGTTGTACCCCAAAATTTGCCCTCCCATATTTCTCAAAATATTTCAAGAAAAATTCACAAGTCCAACCCGGCGCATCATATTTAGGTATTCTTTCGCCAAGATATCTCTGATAACGTATTCTCAAATTCAGGTTCGGCTCAAGAGTCAATTCTTTAAAGAAGGTATCCGAATGTGTGAGTTTTCTCGAAGAAATATGGTGAAAAAGTGTGCTGAAAGTGCAGTTTTTACGCGCTAAAAAATTCATAACTTGAGGATCGTGGCTCGTTTTTGAACCCGTTCCGGTGGCCAAAATTCCGTCTTGACATTATCTACGTTTTCATCTCTCACGGCTGGAAGCCAATTTCGATCAGAAGGTCTTCAAAAATGTGGATTTATCAAGTATTTTCATACAGAAAATTTGTGACAGAAGTTTATTTGCGTCATGTTCAGAAAATCATAACTCGGTCAATTTTTATCGGATTGGGCTCATATTTTTACACAAGGTCCCTGACTCATAGATCTACAACTTTGCTTCAAAAGTCGAGACCGGATTATGCTCCGATCAATACCAGTTTTTTATTGAAGAACGTGTCAGAGTCGACACTGGAGCCCAAAATAAGTTTGTCTGAGCTGAAACTTCAAAAATTCATAACTAATTCACCGTTTATCCGATTGAGCCGATTTTCGGACAGGAGTTAGTTATCGATGTAGGCTACATTTTGTTTTCACATTTCAACTTCAAAAATTGCACTTAAGTCCCTGCGATTTAGCCTGGAAAGTGACGAACTCAAGTGAACATTGGAGGCCCAATTGCACATTCAAAGCCAATTTTATTTACCCTAATTTCCATTATATAATCACCTTCTTTTCACACAAACCAGGAGGGAGGAAAAGAGAGAAAAAACCTTGCCACAACACTGTTAGAATATCAAATTCTTTCAAGAACCCTAAAACCTTGAAATCCTTATTACAAATCCCTCTCTCGCTACAAACAAGCCATCACAGTTACAAACCAATACCTCACTACTTCTTCAGTAAGGGTAGGACTGGCTTGATCTCCATGATCCAAAAAGCATAAAAGCATTCAGGTCACTAATTTTCCAGTAAGGGTAAGATTGATTTGATCTCCATGATCAAAAGAGTATAATCATTCATACATGCCATATTGTGCCTAAACATTAAATTTCTTCATATATTGGCTTTATTTGCATTTTATGATTTTATTTAATGTGTTCATGAGATTCAACACTGCAGATTTTAGACAAGATCCCATGCAGGTTCATTAAGGAAAGTTGAGGCCAAAAGCCAAATGGCCAAAAGCCAAAAGCCAAATGGCCAAAAGCCAAAAGCCAAATGGCCAAAAGCCAAAAGCCAAATGGCCAAAAGAACAACTTATGCATGACACCAATACATGGCGAGACAGACATCCTGAGAAGATTAAGGAACTTTGAGGCCAGAACACAAATGGCCAACAGCCAGAACGCAAATGGCCATGAAACCCAATCCAATGGCCAAAGAATGCAGACCACGGTACTCAGGAGTCAATGAACACGCACGTGATGCCAGATAGTCAAACAAGGCTTTTTGTCTGTTGGGCCAAATTGCCTTCAATAAACCTCCTCTATGGGCCTGATACCCCCCATGGTTTGCTCAATTTTTAATTTTTATTTATTTTTCCTTTCTATTCTTTTATTTGTTTTTAATTGTTTTCTTTAAATTCCATAAAATAATTTTCACAATAATAAATACAGAAAAATCAAAAAAATGTTTTATTGTTATTAACATTAATTTCACCATTATTTTTTATAAATAAACTTTAAATAATAAATTTAGTTAATTTAGGTTTTCAATTTTAATACTTTTTCTTAAATAAATTAAAATATGTAGAAATTAGGGTTTTTTTAGCATTTTCATCCTTTTTCTTAATAAATAATTTTTTTCTTATTATTATTATTATTAATTATCATTAAAATTTTGTAAATAAACATGTAAATAAATTAATTAACTAGTAAATTAGGTTAACTTTAATATTTTCATTAATAATTAAAATAATCTAGATTTAGGGTTTCCTTTTAATTCTTGTTCTTTATTTTCCATTAAATACCAAAAACCTAAAAAACATTTATTTTCTTTTAATTAAATAATTAATTAACTTTTAATTCAATTTAATTCCAAAAGGGTCCAACGCCCTCGAACGTTCTATTTTCTATTCTTTTCGCGCATTTATTCTTATTTTTCTTGTGAATATTATGTAATTGCTCAAGCCATGTAATAGTAACTAGGTTTTACTTTCCGCATTTTTATTCAAACGGGTCTTTGTTAATTTGGCGATGTATAGACCCGTGCCTTGTAATAACGTAGGATTTTACTTTCCGCATTTAAATTTCCGCACTCTTAAAACTGCTAAACTTTGCATGAAAGAATGTATGGCCTAAATTAAAAATAAGCGTAGATCACCATGATACATGTACAAGATGAAACATAACATGAA
The DNA here is from genome assembly GCA_948472305.1 of Vicia faba. NCBI lineage: Eukaryota > Viridiplantae > Streptophyta > Magnoliopsida > Fabales > Fabaceae > Vicia > Vicia faba. Next base: position 1,305,780,667 of record OX451739.1, read on the forward strand.
AATAACACACAAATTCACACACCACTCTTAGGGTACGCCTCACTGTTGCCTTGCCTTCGAAACATGGTCGTCGAGTATAGGACGTTTTAGTAAGTCCTTATGTCCGCTGATCCATATGCCTCAAAACAAGTTGCCTCGGAAAAGTTGCCTCGAATAAAAAAAGGATCAATGGCATAAGGGTAGCTTCTAAGGTGTCCTACTATTGCTCCGGTGACCACACTGTCCCTAAAAAATGAATTGACCCGAACACCTCCAACGGTGGTGCTACCTATCTCTCAATGGTGGGATGGCACTACCTTAAGGACATTTACACAGCCTAATTCCTTAGGGTAGGTAGATGACTCATAGATACTTTCTCTTTTCAAAAACAAAACAAAACTCTTTTCACACCGACACTTTCAAAAAGCTTTCAAAACAATTTTTCAAACACTCTTGAGGACAGATACAAGAGTTATTTAGAAACCTTTCAAACGAAACTTTTTTCAAACTCACACACAATTGAAAAGAAAACCATTTTGAAAACACAATGAGCAAGTATCTAAGAGCCCATGGATAACCATGGATAGAAAGGGTGCTAACACCTTCCCTTTCTATAAATCAACCTCCCGAACCGAGAAACTATCTCATAAGGAATTTTGTTGTGCTTTTGTCCTGTCCATGTTGGAGAAAATAAAAGACGGTGGCGACTCTTGCTTCTGCAACATTTCGCGAACCAGCGTTAAACAGTCAGTTCTAGATCCACCGATCACACTTTGCATTCTTAAAATACCATTATTTGCGTATGACTATTTGTTCAACAGTAGAGAAATTCGCACGACGGATATTCGATGAACATAAATCTTCGCAGTGGATAGAATCACCTCAGATGGAAAGACATTCCAGTGATAGGCCATTCATAATGAAGGGGCATAGCATGGTGTCCAGCTGATCTGGGGTAGTCAAGTCAAGGTTCAAGGAATCTCTCAAAAATTCCAAATAGCCAGGGGCAGATCTCCATCTGAATCACTTGGGGCATTGGACATGAATTCCAACAACGAATCATGTACGATCAAACAAACACCTTCTGGAAAGTGTGATAATACTTACTACTATGGACAGTGACAATTCTCCGTACCCGATGAACACAGGCATAATCGAAAAATACGACGCATGAACAAAGACCCGCTAGGATGGCTGGCCTAGGCAAAAAAGGGCATCCCGGCGAACCAAAAAAAGGAGTTTGGGCAAAAATTAGGGATATACGTATAAAAAAATTTGTACATCCGACAAGTCAAAAACCTGAAAAGGCGGCTTGAGCAAAAAAGGGTATCCCGATGGACTGATAATCTGAAAAGATAGTCCATGCAAAAGTTAGGGATTAAAGCATACGACTACGTCTCGTCATCTCATCACTTCTCTAATGAGTATAAGGTTTATTACCTTGATCTGCATTCACCAAGGACTAAGATTTGGGATAACAGTCAAACCATCTACAAAATCCCCGGTTGATATTTTTTATAACAGGTATCGAGACAGGGGCATTCTACTACAAGGTCGCCGCTATATCCTCAGCTTACAACCTAGTGATGTCATGTGCTCTTGTATCCCCGGTAAAACAGGAATTTCTAACTACTGCTTTGACATTAGGTTTTCCCCAGTAAAGTCGTCAAACTTCTCAGGATTCCCCAATAGGATTTCACAAAATCCTCAGGCATTGCACAGAGCTTTCCTTCCCCAACAAAGTTTATTTCTCTAATAATGGAAGATCATCTCCCAGCAGTTCAGCTTCAACAAAATATGAAGACCTACATTCTTCATCGCCAACTGCAATCAGGGATTTATTTTCCCTAATTCAACAGCGCTATAATAGAACAATTGATATATTCACATATTGCATTCATACAACATTCTACAAACGTCATAGCATCTGTAGTACAAATGCATACATCCCAATCTCATTTATTTTGAGAACACCATTACACAATGCATTCCCTACATCATGACATTGCATACAGCTAACGCTTTACCTTTTCAGGAAAGATCAATCAACAGATACTTATCATCAACAATTTTCAACAGGTCCAGGATTATCTCCTGAAACAAAATAGAGTAATTATATGTGCGACCAAATACAGCTTTACACGGGCTCAATATGAAGCAATCTTACACGGGTTTCTTCCAATGACAAAATGCATCTTTACACGGGCTCTTCATGAAGCAATATTACACGGGTTCCTTATCCTTCTAAAATACAGCTTTTACATGAGATCTTCATAAAGCAATCTTACATGGGTTCCTTCTCCCTCCTTCTGAAGTTTTACACGGACTTATCCTGAAGCAGCCTTACCCAGGCTCCTTCTGAAGTTGTACACAGACTTATACCGAAGCATCCCTACCCAGGCTCCTTCTGATGTTTTACACGGACTTATCCCGAAGCAGCCCTACCCAGGCTCCTTATAAAGTTTTACACCGACTTATCCCGAAGCAGCCCTACCTAGGCTCCTTCTAAAGTTTTACACGGACTTATCCTGAAGCAGCCCTACCCAGGCTCCTTTTGAAGTTTTACACGGACTTATCCCGAAGCAGCCCTACCCAGGCTCCTTATGAAGTTTTACACAGACTTATCCCGAAGCAGCCCTACCCGGGCTCCTTCTGAAGTTTTACACAGACTTATTCCGAAGCAGCCCTACCCAGGCTCCTTCTGAAGTTTTACACGGACTCATCCTAAAGCAACCCTACCTAGGTTCCTTCTCTTGAATTTCCAGATGCAGTTTTACACTGACTCATCCAGAGGCAACCCTACCCAGGTTCCTTCTCACCATATCCAGATGCAATTTTACACGGACTCATCCGGAAGTAACCCTACCCAGGTTCCTTCTCACCATATCCAGATGCAGTTTTACACGGACTCATCCTGAAGCAACCCTACCCAGGTTCCTTCTCACAATTTCTAGATGCAGTTTTACACGGACTCATCCAGAGGCAACCCTACCCAGGTTCCTTCTCACAATTTCTAGATGCAGTTTTACACAAACTCATCCTGAGGCAACCCTACCCAGGTTCCTTCTCTTGAATTTCCAGATGCAGTTTTACACAAACTCATCCTGAGGCAACCCTACCCAGGTTCCTTCTCACAATTTCCCAATGCAGTTTTACTCGGACTCATCCTGAAGCTGCCCTACCTAGGCTCCCTCTCATATATCTCCTAAAACAGCCCTACCTAGGTTCCTTCTTATACACTTCCAGATGATGTCTTACCCAGACTCCTCCCGAGATAGCCCTACACAGGTTTCTTCTGATACATTTCCAGATAGCAGTTAATTTCATTCTCCCCAGCAAATTACTGCGAAGCCTGGATTTTAACCAGAAAACAACAAACTTTTATCTCTCCAATCCACAGATAACCCCTCAGTAGAGCCATGGACAACTGAAGTTCCTAGACTCTATTCCCTAGAGTTTTCCTCAAATAGGAAAAAACAGAAATCAACATCCCCCAGTGGACTCCTCCTCAGACAACAGGAACAGGAATCCCCACAAAGAGACCTCTCATGAAGTCAACATTGTTTTGGATGGCATCTTTAAGCCCATCTTCGACGATCTTCTGTCATCTTCTCTAAATGGCATCTATAAGCCTATTCCCGATACTATCTACACAGTCAAGTATCATCTCAGATGAGTGCAAATTTTTAGGCACTCTAGTGTTCAATCATCTTCCACCCTCAGATCACGAAAGGCAGACAAGCCAATCTACATCTTCAGGTTTAAGAAGATTGAACAGGGGCAATTGTTGTACCCCAAATTTTCCCTCTCATGTTTTCCGAGGTATTCCCCCTACATGGTTGACCATGAACCCTTTCCTAAGGAAAAAGAAAAATTTTGAGTGGTGTTTTAAGTACCTTTCGATTAGCATGGAAAATGCCCTTCGATTGGCATGTCACAAGGCCTTTCGATTGGCATTCCGAAAATGTTTCGATTGGCATTGTGGCCAAGCCCTTCGATTGGCATGGACACAAGGCCTTTCGATTGGTCTAATGACAAGCCTTTCAATTGGCATTATGTCAAGGCCTTCGATTGGAATTCTGAAAGACCCTTTCGTTTGGCACCCTGGGCCAAGCCTTTCGATTGCCATGGCAAGGGATCCTTCGATTTAGCATTGTGTCAAGGCAGCTTCGATAAGCATGTTAACCGTGTCCTTCAATTGGTATGGACAAGATCTTTAGATTGGCGTGGCAAAGGACCCTTCGACTGACATTTCAATAAATACCCTTCGATTGGTATTTGGATAAGGGCCATTTGAAGAACTCCTTCCAGGCCATTCGAAAGAGGCCATCAAGAAGAATAATGTTTAGGGGCTAATCGAAGAAACTCTGATGCTGAGAATATGAGCCATCGAATCAAGTTCAAAGCCTTCGATTGATAAAGAGATGAAGCAACCTTCGACCAGTTTAAAGGGAGGGTTGATGTTTCAATTGGTTTGAAAACCATTTGAAGGAAGTAACAATAGGCCAATCTAAGAGCAACGCTGGAGGACGTTCGAAGGAGTCAAATGTCCAGGTTCATCCAAGATTTCAAAAGGGGCATGAATATTTCAAAAAGGAAATCTTTTAATATGTCTGATTCTTGTCTCAAATCTTTAAAAGCTTGGTTAAATGGTTATCTCTTGCAGTTACTATGCACCATCACACTCCTATAAATACAAGGCCAAGGATACAATACCAGGGGACGAAAAGATTAGAGACATGCTTCCCACAAACCCACCAAAGGTTGTCCAAATTTTCATAAGTAACCCAGGTCATGTTTTTAGTTTGCTAACACTTGCTGCAGATATAGCCTAAAAAGACCCAGTGCACGCAGGATCGAAGGACATGGGTTTTAATACCCAGGTCCTACATTTTATTTGGCTAACATACTTTTTCAGATGTCGTGCCTCCACAAGTGATCCTTCAGGCCTTTCCAGCAACACCCCTCTAGATCGAAGGCTACATCCTGTCATTATCTCGAAGAAAATAATACCCTTCATAGAATCGAAAGGCAGCCTTCTTCCTCTGAATCGAAGCCCCCCTTTCTCCTTGCAATTGAAGTGTACCCATATCCTTCCCAAACCCAATCGAAGAAGGCAGGAAAGGGTGAAAATCGAAGCTTGCCCCATCAACTCTCAAGCCCAATCGAAGGTTACTCACGCCCACTCCCTAGCTCAATCAAAAGAATTGGAGAAAGTTGTAAATCGAAGCTTGCCCATGTTAATTCTCAAGCCCAATCGAAATAAGGCCAAAGAAGGGTGAATCGAAGGAGTCCATGGCATGGATCGAAGAAGTCTTTTCTCTTTTTTTTTTTTTTTTACTTTTTACTTGTCTTTCGATTTGGTTGTAATAGCGTAGGACCTCTATTTTCTGTATTTTTTTCTTGCTTTTCATATTAACTGCTAGTAACTAGGCATGTATGAAAAGACTGAAATCAAACGTTAGCAAACATAATAAAAAGACAAAAAATAACTGAATATAACACACTTGCACATATACGCCTCTAAGGTATCTCCCACTTTGGTTGCCTTCAGAAATAAAACAATCATGAGGCAGGAATGCTTCAGCAAAGACCCATAAATTAAAAGATTATAGTCCCTCGATGATCCTACAGTTTCCTTCTCGGTAAATGATCTAGTCCCTAAAACAAAATTGCTAAAGAGTCTCCACAAATTGCCTTCGTGACTGTAACGTCCCTTCGATTTTCCCTCAACATCCAACGATAAGGCTACCTACTCACTAATAGTAGGATAGAATTGTTTAAAGGAAAAGAGGAAAAGAACAACCTTTTCAAGTACAAAAGTAGATTGCTATTAGAAGTTTGCTCAAACATTTTGCACTTACACAAACACTACTTTTCAAAAAAAACTTCAAAACACTTTGTATATTTTCTCCACTATTCTGAGAAACATTACAAAGTTCGCCGTACTAAGGCGTTTTCAAAACATTTTCAACACACAAAGCACAAAGGTATTTTAAAAATGAGCAAACCTCTAAGAGCCCGTGGAAAACCATGAATGGAAAGGGTGCTAACACCTTTCCTTTAGATAATTTACCTCCCTTACTCAGAAAACTCTCGAAAAGGTTTTTTTCTATTCTTTTCACCCTTTCATTTGTTGGATAAAAGAAAAGTCGGTGGCGACTCTTGCTTACCGCAACATTTGCAAACACAAACGCAAACCAATATTAACAGTCGGTTCTGCCACCGTATCAAAGTACCATCTTCAAAAGTTGTATCGCCTTCAGAAGCTCTACCTTCTGAAGTTCCACCTTCATAATCATTTCTAATTAATTTACAATATAATTATTAAAAATAAAGTATGATTAAATTAATTAATTATCAATTATAAAAATTAGACCTAATTTATAATTAATTTACAATATAATTATTAAAAATAAAGTATGATTAAATTAATTAATTATCAATTATAAAAATTAAATTAATCAATTAAAATCTAAACAAATCTAAGTATCTAGAAAATATTTTTGTATTTGTCTTTTTGTTTTGAAAAATAGTTGAAGTATAAAAAACCTTGTCTTAATAAAATAAAATCAAGGTGATTAAAATAAAATAATTTTTATTTGTCGGAAATTCAAAATAGATAATTAAAACCTAAATCTAATTTTTTATCAATTTTAAGATTTTTTTCTGATAAAAAAGAAATTAAAAAAGAAAATTAATTAAAATAAAATAAAAAGAAATAAAACGGGCCCGCAGTAACAAGTAATAAAGGGGGCGAGAAATAGAAAAAATGGAAAGGCCCAAACACCTCAAGCCCCGCGCCAGTTGGATTTAGTGGGGTTGGCCTTCTGAGATGTATCATGGGGCTCGAACCCAGGTCCCTATAGTAACAGGCGCACGCTTTTACCACTGGGGTGGTGATACATTCGTTAGTTTACACGCGAATCATTCAATATATTATAAACTCATTTCTGAGAGTTTGAAAATGCAACTTCGTCTTCTTCACGCGTCCAACAACAACAACAAAAAATTTGAAAATGCTAACTCCTTCATTTCTCAATCATTTCAAAAATGGTAAACACCAAACTTGTTCTAAATCTCAACATGAATTTAAACATGTAAGTAACTTAAGCTAACACTCAATGATTAAAGTGAATTTATGTTGGTACCTTACTAAACCCTAATTTCTCATAAACTTCAAATCCAAAATTCACACCACACAGTCAACATAAATGAAAACTAAGGACATGGTTTGTTTCAGGGCATTGATATCTATATTTTTGTTTTAGAAAATAAATGCAAATGATGCTTGTACAGAGATTTCAAAGTTTAGAAAACTTACTTCTGAAGTGAGAATCAAGTTTGGAGTTAGAGAACTTCTGGTGGTGTTAGGATGATCTGGATAGCTTCACCTAACTTCCAAGAAGCTTTTGCAATGCTTACTTTATGTTGAAAGTGTCTGAATCACTCCAACCAAGTCCAGTTGCAAAGATCTGTTTTTGAGTTTGGAAGATGATGATGAAGATGGTGTTACAATGATGAAACATGTCTTTGGATGAGTTCTATATGAGTTATAGAAGCTTTGTAAATGATTTAGAGTGAAAACGCACGAGTGGATTGAGTGTTTGGTGTTCAAGGTCAGAAGTTGCAACAATGGAGTATCATATGTAGCTTATGATCTTGAGAGGTTTTTTGAGGTTATGAATTCATGTCCTGCCTTGTGTATTATGCTCTCTATTTATAGGAAGAGTTTTATAGGGTGAGAGGACTTGGTTTTAAATCTATGGAGTTTTGGTTTGGTTGAGATGAAACAACCAAGTTATGCAAAAATTGGTGTTCCAATTCATAGTACAAGAGGGATCTGAAGTGGCGAGGAGCTTTAGACATGTTGCTTATGAGTATTCATGTTGAGTGTGATCAGAGCAAATAAGTTAGAGGCTCAAGAAGTTGACTTTGAGATTCAAGCTACTTTATCAAAATGGCAATGTTAGCTTTGTGCCAAAAATGGAATAAACACTTGGACAATGGCTTTAATACTTGGATAATAGCTCAAAATTTCGTGAAATCTTATGATTATGGGTAGATTTAGGAGTTTAGAGGCCTGTAAATGAGATTACAAGGCATGGCATGAAGATTTTTTCTTGAGTTCTTCATAAATATGACCTATAATTCAAGAATGAATGCCCAACTTCATCTATTTGAATCTCCTAGCTCAAGCATGATAAAAATTTGTTTTTGGATATTTTGGAAAGCTTGAAACATTTTATACAACTTTCATGTTGTGAGTTTTGGTTAAATCAAATGGGAAATTAGTGAAAAATGGCCATGAAGTTGGGACAAAATCTGACCAAAACTTGTAAAAAAAATTCTAAGTGTTGGATAAAAACATCATAACTTCATGAACTTATATCTCTTAAATTAAGTACTTTTTGAGGATCATCCCAAATTAACAAAGTTGTAGAATTCATAAAACCCTATAACTTTCATGTTGAAAGTTTTCCTTGAATCAACTTGTATCTTGAGGAAACTTGCTTGTGAAGTTAGGGTTTTTGTTAGGAACAAAAACACTTAGAATTTTTCTAAGTGTTAGAAAATTTTCCAAATTTAACTTTTGTTGACTTTTTAATTTCTTGATGATCAAGTTTGATAATTTTGAATATGTTGATGATTCTTGACTTTTGAATTCCAATGTTGACCAAAAAGTCAAAGTTTGAATTTTTGGTGACTATTGACTTTTCATCAGTTGATTCAATTCTTTCAACTATCAATCACTTGCATCTTTGGAAATGTTTTGATCCATGTAATTAGTTAAATATATTTTTATTTGAGTCCTTTAGGTCATGCTTCAAGCCATTAGGTCATGCACTTGGCCAAAAGTCAATGATCAGTCATCTTAAGTCAAAACCCTAATTTTGGCATTTTTTGCCCTTTAATGATTTGAGGGCTTTCTTTGAGGAATCATGGTCAACCCTTGATCAAATGATAAATATCACCTCAAAATTTTGATGTTGACAAAAAATCTTGAAGTTTGACTGTATGTTTGACCATTGTTGACTTTTTACCCAATGTAGTTGATTTTCAGTCATCTGAGCAATTGATTGGGCAAATCTGTGATGCAAGGCATGAAACTTGACATAAGAGTTATTGAGGACCTATGATGAATCATGAAATTCACTTGAGGCATTGGAAGCCCAATTTTCCTTGAGAAAACCAAAACCCTAGTTATAAGCCAATGTTTAGAAGGAGGTTTGACCAGTCAATTCCTGAGTAGCTTTGACTATTTGAGAATCTTAGAAGAATGTCTTGAAGAAAATGGGAGGGTCAATTTTTGGGTACAACAGCTGCCCCTGTTCAATCTTCTTAAACCTGAAGAGTTAGATTGGCATGTCCGCCATTCGTGACTTGAAGGTGGAAGATGATTGAACACATAAGTGCCCAGAAATTTGTACTCGCTTGTGCACGAAGTAACATTGTTGGTTGATTATACTGGGAATGGGCTTAAAGATGCCATTTGGAGAGGTGATGGAGAGTTGTCGGAGATGAGCTTATAGATGCCATCCAAAGTAATTGTTGATTGAAATTAGACTAAGTCTATGCTCGACTTCAACTGGAAGAAGTATCAGAATAAATATATGCTTGATTTAAACTGGGCCAGAATAGGTCCTTGAAGTAAGTGTTCATCATGTAGATAGTCGCCCCTTCCTATTTTGGGAATTGATCTACAATCTGTCTTTGTTGGTAAACCCGTCCTATTTCGGGAGTTCATACCACTTGGTGATAAAGATAGTTGCCCCGTCCTGTTTCGGGAATTGATCTTCATCTTAACATAAAGGAAGAAAGATAGTTTCCCTATCCTATTTCTGGTATTAATCTTCAACTTGTTCATGTAGATAGTCTCCATGTCCTATTTCAGGAATTGATCTACAATCTTTTTTTCACAAATAGTTGCCCTTCATGAATTAATATGTGGCTGGTCATCCAAATAGTTGCCTCGTCTTGTTTAGAGAATTAATCTGGAACCTGATTTTTGTTGGCCATAGAGATAGTTTCCCCGTCTTGTTTCGGGAATTAATCTCAGACCTAGTCACATAGATGGTCGCCCCGTCTTGTTTCGGGAATTAATCTTGGACCGATTTATTAATGATATTCATTTGTTTGTGAACTTTACCTGAAAAGATAAAGAGTTAGTTGTATGCAATGTCATGATGTATGAAATGCATTGCATAATGATATTTCTCAAAATAAATGAGATTGTGTTATATGAGTTTTGTATGCATATGCTATGATATTGATGAATGATGTGTGAATGTGAAATGTTGTTGGAAGTGTATCAATAGTTTTGCATGACATCTTGTTGGGAAAGTGAATCCCTGACTGATGTTGGAGAGGAAGAACATGTGTAATCTTCAATCTTTTCTAGAGTGTTTTTGCTGGGGGTTCCTGCTTGCTGTTTGAGGAAATTCCGCTGAGGAATGTTGACTTCTATTCGGGGAGAAGGATTCAGAAACATTAGTTGTTCATCGCTCTACTGAGGAGTTTAATTCTTACATACCCTAACTGGAGATAAAAGAGATGGATAACCTTCCGACTCATTAGGGGAGGATAATTCTTATATACCCTTACTGGGGATAAAAGAGATGGATAACTTTCCGACTTGTCTGGGGAGGATAATTCTTATATACCATGACTGGGGATAAAAGAGATGGATAAAATTCCGACTCGTCTAGGGAGGATGAAGTTGACTGATATTTGGTCCAGTTCCAGGTTTCGTAGCAACTCTCTGGGGATAGTGGTGACTTTACTGGGGAGAGGAATTTTGTCGGTGATTCGTATCCATCTGAGGAATAGACTCGAGCTGGGGAGACTGTAATCTGTTGGGGAAATAAACCCTATTGGGGAAATAAACCCTGTTAACGGGTAAATGCTCTGTTGAGGAAACAAACTCTGTTGGAAAGAAGAAATTTGTAGGGGGTTTTATAGCTTTGGAGGAGTAAACACATCTGGGGAAGAGAACTTCCATGAACTGTATTGATTGGAACTCAGTAGGTTAGGTGATGTTGCCAAGAAAAATATCATATTATTTTATCCATGGGAGCAATCTGTAGGGGAAATTGCAGGGAATGTATCTTTATTGAAGAGGAATTTGTGAAGATTACTCTGTAGGGATAATCTCATGGAAGTGGCTCTGTGGGCATTTGTGGACAGCTTGAAAGACATCCCAACTCCTATAGTTTTGAGTAAATGCTTATTCTTGTTCTTATGGATACTTTTGTTAACAGTTAATCGTGTTCATATGCATATGTTCATTCAATTTTAGTCATTGGACGTTTTTGCAAACAAAATAGAAAAAACAAAAAGTTTGAACTTAAGGTGTATTTGTATTGATAGTTTGCCTATAAATAGGCAATTTTATACAATAGAGACATAAATCCTAGTAAGAGGAAATTGTCATGAAATGAAAAGAGTACAAAGTGAAAACAAAACATATAGCTATATGGAAATGATCTCGTTGGGTTCCCACTCCGTTATTGCCCATATGTATTCGAATATCTCATCCTGTGTTGTCGGAAGAAGTTGATTGAAGTGATCTGTGCCATTTAAACTTTTGACTTTGGTAATAAAGATTGCAGTAAGTGATCCAAAGGGACATAGTTGTACGCTTTTAATACCTAACTTTTTCCTGGACCGCCCTTTCAGGTTTTCAGTCCACCGGGATACCCTTTTTTCCCAAGCCGCCTTTTCAGGTTTTCGACTTGCTGGGTGTACAATCTTTTATATATGTATCCCTAATTTTTCCCGAACCCTTTTGGTTCGCCGGGATTCCCTTATTTTTTCCTATGCCAGTCAACCTAGCGGGTCATTTTCATGCGTAGTGTCTTTTGACTATGTCCGCGTTCACAAGGTGCGGGAAATCTTCACCGTCCATGGTGGTTAGTATCATAGCACCAATCGAAAATACTTTCTTGACAATAAATGGCCCTTCGTAGGTGGGAGTCCATTTGCCCCTGGGATTACCTTGCGGTAGAATGATGCGCTTTATTACCAAGTCACCAACTTGATATACCTGATGCTTGATTTTCTTATTGAATGCCTTGATCATACGTTTCTGACACATCCGACCATGACAGACAGTCGCAAGCCTCTTTTCGTCAATCAGATTCAAATGATCCAACCTAGTCTGAATCCACTCGTCTTTGTCTAAGTCTGCATCCTTCATAATTCTCAGAGAAGGGATCTGAACTTTGATGGGTAAGACAGTTTCCATACCATAGACCAGAGAGAATGGGGTTGCCCCAGTTGATGTTCGTGCTGAAGTGTGATAGCCATGAAGAGAAAATGGTAACATCTCATGCCATTCTTTGTAAGTCACAACCATCTTCTGTATGATATTCTTAATATTCTTGTTGACGGCTTCCACTGTGCCATTCATCTTTGGTCGATACGGAGAAGACTTGTGGTGCTTGATCTTAAACTGCGTGTAGAGTTTAGTGATCATAGTGTTGTTAAGATTGTTAGAATAAGATTACTTCTGATCTATCTCAGAGTTTTGATGATAACAATAAATTGTATCTTAGATAATTTATACTCTGATGAATGTATTTGAATGTTTCAGATAATGTTCTGACAGAAGCATTCTGAAGTGCTAAGCTAAAAATTATATGAAGAAGTTCTTTAATGAAAGAACCTTTTCTGTTTTAAAGTGCATCTGCTGACTCTGGTAAGACAATTTGTTTTAAATGTATCTTCTAACATTTAGCAGGATTCCTTTCTGTTCAAAAGATTATTTTTGAAAGCAAGTGTTGATCAAGTTATTAGCAAGCAAAGCACTGCCTAGAAGATGAGTAAAGCATGTTCTGATTTCAAGACGTTGAAGCAAGTTCTGAAAGAACGTTAAAGCCAACTTGTCTTGTCAAGCATAGGAAACATGTTCTTACATTTTGTCATTTGCTCATTAATGCAAAGACGGCTGAAAGCACTCAAGTGTCTAAGCTAGTTTCTTGGAAAATGGAATATTGCAAGGAAACACGTAAGCATTTAATGCTCTCCATTTTTCTGAAGGCAGCAACGGTCTTATTGTTCCTACTATAAATATAAGGACATTTATTGCAAGCCAACCAACAAATCAACAATTTTCAAAAAGAGAAGCAAGAAACTACGTGAAAAATTCTAGGCTCACAAACTTTTTGTTCATACACTTTGTGCAATTTATTTTAAGTGAAAAATCACAGTTGTGATATAGCTTAATTAGAAGCAAATTTCTATTTCACTTTTTGTAAGATTAAACTCTTGTAATTATTCCTTGAGAGACCAAGTTTGGTCAGATTTCTCAAGTAGACTAGGACTAGATTTAAGTCTTAGTGGTGTTAGTCACTTGTAAGATTACTTGTGCATTGTTAGTCACAACATTTGTTGTGTGTTTGTAATCATTTAATTATAGTGGATTAAGTCCTTGTTGAGAAAGGCGAAATCACCTTGACGGGTGGACTGGAGTAGTTTGAGTTCAAACAAACCAGGATAAAAATAACCTTGTCCTTCCATTATTGTTGAACTTTGTTATTGAAAAGAAAAAGAGTCACTTATTCAACCCCCCCCCCCCCCCCTCCCCCCCTTCTAAGTGTTTTCTTACCCCTTCAATTGGTATCAGATCTTGACTCTGAGCACAACACTTAACCGTGTCAGGAAAAGATCCAGAAGAAAACACAATGGCCGCTGAACAAAACAATAATAGTTACAACAAACCTCTTGTATTTGACGGAGAAGATTTTGAGTACTGGAAAGATAGACTAGAAAGTTTCTTTCTAGGTCATGATAGTGATCTTTGGGATATAGTTTTGGATGGTTACAAACATCCTACAGATTCAGAAGGAAACAAAGTGGATAGAAAAAATATGGATAGACAACAAAAAGCTGATTTTAAAAATCATCATAGAGCTAGAAATATTTTTCTAAATGCTATCTCTAAAGTAGAATATGAAAAATCACTAATAGAGATACAACGCATGATATGTTTGAGTCTCTTAAAATGACTCATGAAGGAAACACTCAAGTGAAGGAATCTAAAGCTTTGTCTTTAGTTCAGAAGTATGAAGCCTGCAAAGTTGAAGAAAATGAGTCAATAGAAGGAATGTTCTCTAGGTTTCAAACTCTGATCACTGGTCTAAGAGTCTTGAATAAGGGATATACTAAAGCAGATCATGTGAAAAAGATCATCAGAAGCTTACCCAGAAGATGGGCACCAATGGTCAATGCTTTCAAAGTTTAAAAAGATCTGAATAACGTGTCTCTGGAGGAACTCATCAGCGCTCTCAGAAGTCATGAGATTGAACTGGATGAGCACGAGCCTCAGAAGAAAGGTAAGTCTCTGGCCCTTAAATCTATTAAGAAATTTGATACTAACGCTTTTCAGGTTGAAGAGGAAAACTCTGAAGAATCAGCGTCATAAGAAGACGAACTATCCTTGCTCTCCAGAAGGATCAACCATCTGTGGAAGCACAGACAGAAGAAGTTCAGGAACTTCAAAAAGTCAGAAGATAGACCAGAATCTTCTGGACATAAAAAGTCAAACAGAAGAGAGATCATTTGTTATGAATGCAGAGAACCTGGTCACTACAAGAGTGATTGCCCAAAGCTTCAAAAATAAAAACCAAAGAAAAGGTTTCATAACACTACGCCAAAAATAAGTTTTAGCAGCACATAAAAGAAAGCGCTTTTGGAAAAAAGCGCTGCTGTAGGTTTTTAAAAAAAATCGCTTAAAAAAGCGCTTTCAAAGGGTGCCTTAAGAAAGCGCTTTTAAAAAGCGCTTCTAAAGGTCACACTTAGAAAGCGCTTTTTGGGAAGCCCTGCTAAAGCTGGCCTTTCAGAGGGTACCTTAAGAAATCTCTTTTCAAAAGCGCTGCTAAAGGCCAGCTATGATACGGTGGGAGAACTGACTTGGGTTTTGCATTTGTTTTCGCAAATGTTTCGGTTTAGCAAGAGTCGCCACCGACTTTTTATTTTATCCTAAGGAAAGGTTAAAAAGCACAGGAAAAACCTTTGAGATGTTTTCGTGGGTTCGAGGAGTAGATTATAGAAAGGGAAGGTATTAGCACCCTTTCTATCCATGGTTATCCATGGGCTCTTAGTTACTTGCTTAGATCACTTGCCTTTTCTTTTCAATTGTTTGAAATGGTGCTTTTTGTGTGTGGTTTTTGAAAATGTTTTGAAAAAGATGCCTTGTCTAGGCAACCATTGTAACAATTCTTGTTTGAATGTTTTACAAGGGTGTTTTTCTTTTTGAAAAGATGTTTCAATGTTTTTGAAAGTTGGTTTTGAAGTTGTGTTGTGATGTGTGTTTTGAAAAATGCCAAGGATTGTTTTGCAAGATTGGTCAAGTAACCAAGAGCTATCTACCCTAAATTTCTCAAAGATCTTTCTCATGTTTTAACCCTTTTAACAGTGTTGTTTCACCATTGTATTTGGTGAACAACCTTGTGTTAGGATGTTAACGGGACGGGCGCGGGTCATCGTTTAGACCATAGAGGCAATAGTGCCAAGTATCTTTGGCAATTTTCTTGAGGGACTTGATTATTTGTTTAGGCAACAAGATAGCGTCATCGAGGGACTATGATCATTTGTTTGTTTTTGTTTTGCCAAAGAGACTTAACATGCAACCATGGCCCATTTTTGAAGGCAACAAGTGGAGTAACCCTAAGGGTGCAAGTGTGCATTGTGTTCATTTTTCATGCATGTTTATCTTGGATTTAGGTCAAGCTATTTGTTGATTGATTTTGCATACAAACCCTAGGTCTATCATGGCATAATTTGGAACTTTTAAATGTGCGAGAATTTAAAGTCCTAAATTATTGCAACATGATTATGGGGATGGGGATACAAGTTTGAATTTGGGGATATTTGACAAGGAAATAAAATCTAAGTTATTACAACCATATCGAATGTATAAGTTACAAATATTTAATTGTACAATATTTAAATAAATACAATAAATAAATATCAAAATACAATGTATTATGCAAAAAAAAGGATTTTTTATGCATGTAAAAAGGTTTTCATGTTTGAATAAACAAAATATAAAAAAAAGGTCATTTTTGATTATTTTTATGATTTAGGGCAAAACCCTAATTTTCAAGTAAATAGTATTTATTTATTAATTATGTACAATATTTGCTAATTATATACAAAAAATAAAAAGTATATTGTAAAAAAGAATATTTTTAGTGTCAAATATTAATAAAAATAAAAATGTATTATTTCTTATATTTTTGTCCTAAGTATTCTAATAAATATAATATACAAGTATTTATATATATATATATTTACTAAACCTATTAAATATAAAAAGATAAAATTAATTATTTATGTATATGAAAAAATGTATATTTAAGAAAATATTTTCAAGGTGTAAATAAAAATAGTAACTGAAAATAAATATAATTTTTATATTATTTTTTAGGGTTTTAATAAAAAGGTATTTATATTTATTTACATACTTAAGCTATTAAAATTAAACAAATGCCAAATAAATATAAAAAAATATGGAAAAATATTTTTGGGATTTTTTGTGTTTGAGCAAAAAATATAAAGTCAGAATAAAAAACAAAAAGTCAAAAATAACAAGTATTTAATTAAATGGGCCAGGGGGGTGCAAAACTAAAAAAGGGGTGCAGAAAGTGAAACTGACTCAGGCCTAGCCCAAGCCAACACCTTCTTCAACCTCCAGCATCTGTTTGAAAAAAACGCACGCCTCCTTGTTCATCATACTAACTTCTGATTCTCTGATCCTTTGACAAATCTTAAAACATGAAACTTGTAGAGCTTGAAGCCACGATTTCAGACATATAAAGCATTAAATCTAACTCTAAGAAACCAGGGAGAATTTCATCACCCCCAATTTCTGACCTAATTTTTTTCACATGTTCATGGCTAAAATTCTCACAGCACGCTTAACATAAATAAAAACTGATCACATGTATGGCTTCAGGGCTATGAGTAGAGCATGTTTCATTCACAAACCTAAGCCTAACTCTTCCTAGATTGAGAGATAGAAGTTCATAGATTACCTGTTTCAGCTTGACTCGAACAGAGCAATATAGGTATCTTCAATGGAGTTTGAGCTTTGGTTGAGCTTGCCTGAAGTCCAAGGATGCTTCCCAAATACCTAGCTTGCTTTGAAATCAACTGTATCGTGCTATAGAAGTCCACCTGCAAAACTGAAAACTGAAAATGGCAAGTGAGATTAGGGGTGTTACAGCTTGTGTTTAGGGCTTGGGATAGTTTGTGTGGATGGAATGGAATGTATTTGAACTGGTTTTAGCCAAAGTGCACGAGTGGATTGAGCTGTGGACTTCAATCTGTAGGGGTTGCCCTGTTTTGCAGCAAAACTGTGATTTGGTGTATGAGGAGGTATGAGGGATGGAAGGGTCGTGCCTTAGGTCAGTTTTGATGTGTGGAAGCTATGTACAAAGTTTGTTTTGGCTGGTGTTTACAGGAATGAAAGATGGAGAGTTTTTGCAATGTTTCTTCTCCTTGAAGCAAGAAAGTGCAAGTTATGATATAGGCCTGTCCAATACTCCCAAGCATGCTGCAGCATTTTCTCTTGATCAGTGGGATTTTTCTACCAAACTTTGCCTCAAAGATCTGGCCTGTACTTCAAAGATCATGTATTGACATAAAGTAACACTTTATCAAAATGGCAATTTTGCTTTTTCCAATTAAGGGATAATTCTATGTGCAATTCCCAAAGGGAAGAAATAACACCTTAATACAATGGTTAGGAATTTAATTATTGAGTGTGAAGAGGTTTAGAGGCCTGCAAGCTATCACAAACCCTGCTGATTTGAAAAATGCAATTGTTATGAACGTGCTTTGGCCATGAACAAAAGTGAGTTTTGGCCAACTTTGCAAATTCGATTTTCTCTAACCACAAGGGTGTTTGAGAAGTTCTTGGACAATTTGGAAAGCTTGGAATGTTTAATACAATCCATATTTGTAATGAAAATTGAAATTCCAAGTGGAACCATGTGAAAAATGGCCAAGAAGTTGGACAAAAATCCTACCTAGAATAGGGCAAAATTTCTCTAAGTCAAAAATGTTTTGTACCCTTGTTCCAAAAATCATAACTTGAGATACATGCTTCCCTTGAGAAAACTTTGTGAATCAAAATTGTAGATTTTGCAATGGACTACAACTTTCATGTTTCAAGTTTTGTTTGAATCCATTTGCATCTTGGTGAAAAAATGGGACAAAGTTAGGAAAAAATAAGAAAATTTGATAACTTAGAAAATTTCTAAGTTATGAAATTTTTCATTTTAAACCCTAATTTGCAATTTTGGGTTTCTTGATGAACAAGTTTCATAATTTGACATGTCTTGATGAAAAATGAATCTTGGCACTTGATTTTGACCAAAAAGTCAAAGTTTGACTTTTCAGTATACAGTCAAATTTTGATCAGTTGACTGAAAAATTCATCTGTCAATCCTATGCATTTGAGATCTTTTGAACTTGTTGAATGTGTCAAGACAATGTCATTGAATCCTTGAGTCCATATGTGAGCTTGGTTTTCCATTGGTTAGGTCAAACAGTCAAAAATTGCCTTTGTGCAGTCAAAACCCTAAAAATGACCATTTTGCCCTTTTGGTGATCTGATCAAATTTCTTGGGGAGTTGTGATCCAAACTTGACCAAATGGTTCATGTGAGTTCATTATGTTGATGTGGGTCAAAAATCATGAAGTTTGACTGTCAATTGGTCACAGTTGACTTTTTCCCCAATACAGTTGATTTCTAGGTCAACTGTCCAATTGACTGGGCAAAGATTTGAATCAAGGCTTGAAACTTGGTATGGATAAACTTGTAATTCCAACATGAAGCATGAAAGTCATTTTGGTAATTTTAGGTCAAAACATCCTTGTGCAAACTCAAACCCTAATTTGGGTCAACAGTGCAAGGAGGGGTCTTGAGCAGAGCAAACCTTAACTTGATCTTGAGTTCCAAGAGTCTTGTGGTGAGAAAATGTTGATGAAATAAGAGGGAAAATTTTGGGGTACAACAGTTTCCCCTGTTCAATCTTCTTGCACCTGAAGAGTTAGATTGGCAAGTTTGCCTTTCGCGTCTCGAAGGTAAAAGGAGATTGGACACTAGAGTGCCCGTAAATTTGCACTCGGTGATGTGATGGTAGAGGGAATGGGCTTAAAGATGCCATCTAAGATTCTTTGTTGAATTGCAATATTGTAGGTCAGAAGAACGAGGATCAAAATGGTATCCGTGTTTGGAATACATTTGAACTGTATCTGAGTCTGTATGAGCAAAAGAATGGCGTCCGTGTCTGGAGCGTATCTGAGCTGTAACTGTATTTGAATGTAGAATGAATATCAGAATGACTGCCGTGTCTGGAGTGTATCTGTATTGTATCTGGGTGACAGAGAAATATCTGTGTATGGAGCAACTGTGTGCTGGGGATAAATTCTGAATGAGTGACAGAATGGCAACCGTGTCTGGAGCGTATCTGGACTGTATCTGAAGTTGAGATTTGTATGAGTAGCAGAATGACTTCCGTGTCTGGAGTGTATCTGAAAATGTAACTGGGATCTGAATAGATGACAGGATGGCTTCTGTGGAGAATGCACTGGGGAGAATCAAACTGTTGTTGTAAGGGTCAGAATGGTATCCGTGTTTGGAATGCATTGAACCTTGAGGTGGGTAAATGAATCTGAATGAGAAATAGAATGGCTTCCGTGTCTAGAGCGTATCTAGTCTGTGTCTGATTGTTGTAGTCTGAATGAGTAGGAGAATGACCACCGTGTCTGGGGTGTATCTGTACTGTATTTGACTTGAAGTTCTGAATGAGTAATAGAATGACCGCCGTGTCTGGGGTGTATCTGTATTGTATCTGAATAATTGTTAATGATAGCCTTTTAATCTTATCCTGAAAAGGATAAAATGTTAGCTGAAACAAAAAGTTATGTTGCATGACATGTATGATGCAATATATGTTATATCAATGTTTATGATATGAATGTAATGAACGCGCATGTAAGCTGATGAGCTGTCTTGCTGAGGATAGATGAGTCCTGGATAGCCAGAGATAATAGAATCTTGACTGCTGCCGGGGAAAGTGAATCCTTGACTGCTGCAGGGGATTGAAAATCCTTTGATCATTGAAAAATGAGAAGTTCTGGGACCGCTGTTGGGGAATCAGGAGCTTGGGTTGTATACCACTTTGAGAATGAGAATCTTCCTTCTGTTGGGAACATCAGGAACTCAGGTTATCTGCCACTTTGAGAATGAGAATCTTCATTCTGTTGGGAATATCAGGAATTCAGGTTATATGCCACTTTGAGAATGAGAATCTTCATTCTGTTGGGAATATCAGGAATTCATGTTATATGCCACTTTGAGAATGAGAATCTTCATTCTATTGGGAATATCAGGAGCTTGGGTGTATGCCAATCTACTGGGGTTTCAAGGATGAGAGTCTTCATTCTGTTAAGGGTCAGAAATTGGGAGTATACCAATCTTCTGAGAGTTTTAAGGATGAGAGTCTTCATTCTGTTAAGGGTCAGAAATTGGGAGTATACCAATCTTTTGAGGTTTTAAGGATGAGAGTCTTCATTCTTGAGAGAGACAGATTTTTAGGAGCTTTAGTTGTTCGTTATTCTGTCGGTGGTTGTAACTTTCAGCAGGTGATGAAGGAAATTTCGAACGACCTTGGATTCCAGCAGGTGACGAAGGAATTTTTGATGATGATCGTAACTTCCAGCAGGTGATGAAGGAAATTTTGAACGACCTTGAATTCCAGCAGGTGATGAAGGAATTTTTGATGATGATCGTAACTTCCAGCAGGTGATGAAGGAAATTTTGAACGACCTTTCAACTTGAAATGTAATTTTGCTTGGAGAATAAATCCTTGACAAATGTTGGGGAAATAAACCCATAACCGAAGCTGGGGATTGAAAATCCTTTGATTACTGAGGGTGAGAAATCCTTGTTGACTGCTGATTGCTTAGGGAGCGAGATCTTCAGTTGTTGAGGGATTTCGGGACCACTGCTGGGGATTGAAAATCCTTGGTGACTTGTGGAAATTAGAATTCTTATGATCTCTACTGGGGAGTCCAGAACCTGGTAGACTTATGCTGGAGAAGTAAGACTGAGAATCTTCAATCTGATGGGAGGTATCTCTGTGAGGAGAATGTTCACTAATCTGGTTCTGCTGGGGATTGATAGTTGGAAGTTTTAGCTCCGCTGGGGATTAACAGTTTTGGCTCCACTGGGGATCTTGAAACTTACCTCTGAGGGGAATTAAGTTCTGGAAGGCTCTTTGGCTGGGGAAATCAGCTTTGAGACAGCTTTTGTTCTGCTGAGGATCCTGAAGTTTAACTCTGTCTGGGGCATCAAGTTCTGGATTTTAACTTCGTTGAGGAATTTGGAGTTTAATTCCGCTGGGGATTTCTTTTGAAAAGGCATCAAGGTATCTATTTGTACCTTCAACCTATCAGCAATCATCTTTCTTGATTTGTAAGAGAATGATTATGTTCAAATGCATATGCCTATTTAACAAAACATTGGACGTTTCTCAAATAAAACATAAGTGTAAAAAAGCAAAAAGAAGACAAAGCAAATTTCTGTACTTGGAAAAGTATTTGCATTAACTTTTTATGAGTATCTTTGTACAAAGGAGACAGGCATCCTAGTAAGAGGATGTTGTCGTAAAAATTGAAAATTTTATACAAAAGAAAGATGGCTATGTGTAACAATTCCATGGGATTCCATTCTGTTATAGCCTCCACAACTCTGAATATCTTGTCCATTCAATGCTTCGTCCGCCGATGATTGGATTGATCAGAAGCTCGGAGCTTGTTGATGAAGATATTGTTCTTTAAAGTGATCCGACGAGACATAGTCATACGCTTTAATTCCCTAACTTTTGCCTGGATCGCCCTTTCGGGTTTTCGATCCACCGTGAAACCCTTTTTTGCCCAAGCCGCCCTTTCGGGTTTTCAACTTGCCGGGTGTACAGATTTTTTTGTTTTATCCCTAATTTTTGCCTGAACCGCCCTTTCGGGTTTTCGGTTCACCGGGATGCCCATTTTTGCCCAAGTCGCCCTTTCGGGTTTTCGACTTGTCGGGTTGTTTCATGTGTAGTATTTTTTGACTATGTCTACGTTCGCAGGGTGTGGCAAATCGTCGCTGTCCATGGTGGTCAGAATCATTGCACCACCAGAAAAGATGCTTTTGATCACAAATGGTCCTTCGTAAGTAGGAGTCCATTTGCCCCTGGGATCACTTTGCGGCAAGATGATCCGCTTGATTACAAGATCTCCGACTTGATATACTTGACGTCTGACTTTCTTGTTGAAAGCCTTGATCATCCGTTTTTGGTACGCCTGACCATGGCAAACAACAGTGAGTCGCTTCTCATCGATCAAATTGAGTTGATCAAGTTGGGTCTGAATCCAATCATCTTCGCTCAAACCAGCGTCCTTCATAATCCTTAGAGAAGGAATCTGAACTTCCATGGGTAGGACAGCTTCCATGCCATATACCAAAGAGAATGGGGTCGCCCCAGTTGAAGTACATGCCATGGTACGATATCCATGCAGAGAAAACGGTAACATCTCATGCCAGTCCTTGTAGGTAACTGTCATTTTCTGAATGATCTTCTTGATGTTTTTGTTCGCAGCTTCAACAGCACCGTTCATCTTCGGCCGATAGGGAGATGAATTGTGATGATAAATCTTGAACTGTTCGCATAGAGCGGTGATCATAGTATTGTTCAGGTTTGTACCGTTGTCTGTGATGATCCTGTTGGGGACACCATACCGGCATATGAGGTTCTGCTTGATGAAGCGGGCAACCACATTTTTTGTAACAGAGGCAAAGGAAGTTGCTTCGACCCATATGGTAAAATAGTCAATAGCGACCAGGATGAAGCGATGTCCATTGGATGTTGTGGGCTTGATCTCTCCAATCATGTCAATGCCCCACATTACGAATGGCCAAGGAGCTGTCAGAATTTTGAGAGGAACAGGAGGAATATGAATCTTGTCGGTGTAGACTTGACATTTGTGGCAAGTACGGGAATGTTGATGGCAATCAGCTTCCATGGTAGACCAGTAATAGCCTGCCCTTAGAATATTCTTAGCCATCGTATGTCCGCTCAAGTGGGTGCCAAATGTGCCACTGTGTATCTCAGTCATGATTAACTCCGCTTCAGCTTTGTCTACACATCAGAGTAAAACACAATCATGGCTGCGCTTATAAAGGATGCCATTGCTTAGGAAGAACTTGGCCGCAAACCTCCTTAAGAACTTCTTGTCATTTACGGAAGCTCCTTCGGGACATTCTCTAGTCTGGAGATACCTTTTGATTTCATGAAACCAGGGTTGTTCCACTACTTCTTTAGTATTAATCTCATGACAATGCGCAGGTTCATCCATTCGCTCGATGGTGATTTGGGGAGCCTCGTTATCCCAGTTGAGTTTAAACATGGAAGACATTGTAGCCAGAGCATCTGCTAGCTGATTTTCTTCTCGCGGGAAATGCTCGAAGGTGATCTGCTCGAAATGAGGCAGCAATGTCAGGACATGTTCTTTGTAAGGGATAAGATTAGGATGTTTGGTGTCCCACTCTCCTTTGATTTGACTGATAACCAAAGCCGAGTCCCCAAATACGATCAAAGATTTGATCCCCAGGTCTATAGCAGCCTTGAGACCAAAGATGCAAGCTTCATATTCGGCCATGTTGTTGGTACAGCTGAAATAAAGTCGGGCAGTGAAGGGTGTATGGCAACCTTCTGGGGAAATGAGTACTGCACCGATACCTTTTCCAAGTGCATTTGAAGCACCATCAAAGTACAGGGTCCATCGGGATCCATTTTCAGGTCCGTCATACGGTCTGTTACCTTCAATGTTGTCCAAAGTCATGATGTCCTCGTCCGGGAAGTCGAATCTCATGGATTGATAATCTTCGATAGCTTGATGAGCTAGATGGTCAGCTAGTACACTCCCTTTTATAGCTTTTTGGGTAGTATACTGGATGTCGTACTCAGTCAGGATCATTTGCCATCTAGCGATTCTTCCAGATAAAGCAGGCTTCTCGAAGATATACTTGATATGATCCATTTTGGAAATCAACAAAGTGGTATGAGTTAACATATACTGCCTTAGTCGGCGAGCCGCCCATACCAAAGCGCAGCAAGTTTTCTCGAGCAGTGAGTAGCGGGTCTCACAGTCGGTAAACTTTTTGCTAAGGTAATAAATGGCATGCTCTTTTCGACCAGACTCGTCATGTTGGCCCATTACGCACCCCATTGAGTTATCCAAAACAGTCAGATACATGATCAGCGGCCTTCCTTCGACGGGTGGCATCAGAATAGGAGGTTCTAGCAAATACTCCTTGATCTTATCAAAAGCAATTTGACAATCATCGTTCCATTCGACTACCTGATCTTTCTTTAATAGTTTGAAAATTGGCTCACAGGTAGACGTCAGGTGAGAGATGAATCTGGAAATATAGTTTAAGCGTCCCAAGAACCCTCTAACCTCCTTTTCAGTACGGGGGGCAGGCATTTCTTGTATAGCCTTTACTTTTGCTGGATCGACCTCAATGCCCTTGTTGCTGACAATAAATCCCAGAAGTGTACCAGACCTAACTCCAAAAGTGCACTTACTTGGATTCAGCCTGAGTTTGTACTCCTTCAACCTGGCGAACAGCTTCTACAAATGTTCAAGGTGCTCTTCTTCTGTTTGTGATTGAGCTATCATATCGTCTACGTAAACTTAGATCTCATGATGTATCATATCATGAAACAAATCTACCATGGTGCGTTGATAAGTTGCCCCTGCGTTCTTCAGTCCGAACGGCATCACCTTGTAGCAGAAGGTACCCCATTGTGTAACAAAGGTTGTTTTCTCCATGTCCTCAGGGGCCATTTTGATCTGGTTGTAGCCCGAGAATCCGTCCATGAAAGAAAATACCTTGTGCTGAGCCGTGTTGTCAATCAAAATGTCGATATATGGTAGTGGAAAATCATCTTTAGGGCTAGCGCTGTTCAAATCCCGATAGTCCACACACATTCTGACCTTGCCGTCTTTTTTGGGAACGGGCACAATGTTAGCAACCCATTGTGGATAGGATGTAACAGCCAGAAAACCAGCGTTGAATTGCTTCATTACTTCAGCTTTAATCTTCTCAGACATGTCAGGCCTCATTCGGCGGACTTTTTGCTTGATCGATGGACAATCTTCTCTTGTAGGGAGACGGTGAACCACGATGTCTGTGTCTAACCCCGGCATGTCTTCATAAGACCAGGCGGAGATTTCAACGTATTCATTTAACAGCTGTATTAAGCGCTCTTTGACACTTGGTTCCAGGTTGGCACCCACTTGTACTTCTTTCTTGTCTTCCTCTGTTCCTAAGTTGACAGTTTCCAACAACTCTTCATGAGGTAAGATGGCCCTCTCTTCTTGTTGTAGAAGTCTAGCTAGCTCTCCCAGTACTTCACAATCTTCGTCATCTTCGTACTCAGCCTGATTGACCAAATCTTCAGAGTTATTGAAGGATACAACAGAATGGTCACCCATGGAATCCGGAGTGGATGGGTACCTGCATTTGTGAGTGTGGGTGTGTGTAAGGGATAGCCATCCTTAAACAAACAAAAATGCAAAAGGAAAGAAAATGAACACAGCAGTTTATAAATGAAAAACGTCCAATGATTCATTAAACATGGCATATGCTTATAAAGAGAATCAAGCCCTTACAAATGGACCTACATGCCACGGGCAAGGCATGAGGTGAAAAATAGTGTGTAGATTGTTTAAGAGTAATTATTACAGACCAACAGAAAATGTTTGAAAGATAAATTACTGATTGATGAAAGTAATGGGAACGAAGTCTTTCGCCTCCCAGTTGTGCAGTCCCCCTTCAATGGTTGGGAAGATCCAATCTTCAACGTTACCCTCTTCGTCTTCGTCTTCCAAAGCATTGATTCCATGAGGAGAAATCTTGATGGGTGCCTTTTCAATTTTTGAGCGACGCATAGCCTTTTGCCCCGCAACGGTAAACCCCAACCCAAACTTGTCTGTCTTGTGAGGAAAGTCAGGCAAATGTCCCCATGTTGAGCTCTTCCCCTCCTTCATTGCAGCCTTTGCGTCTTTCAGAGATGCCATCCTGGCCACCTGCTTGAGTACCTCAACTACTGCCTTTGTTACTGCCACCTCGGGAGAGACTTCCTCAAAGTGTTGAAAGGGTGTTTCGATGAATTCGCCATCCACTTCCACATACCGAAAGGAATTCAGATGACTGATCAGGTACTCCTCCTCACCGTGTACAGTTATGATTTTTCCCTTAACAGGGTATTTTAGCATCTGATGTAGGGAGGAAGTGACTGCCCCAGCATTATGAATCCACGGCCTTCCTAGCAAGCAAGAGTAAGATGGGCGGATGTCCATCACATAGAATGTGGAGTGGAACACTTCAGTGCCTACCTTGATGGGAATGTCGACCTCCCCATGCATCATTCTTTTAGACCCGTCAAAGGCCCTGACAATGATATTACTTGGTTTCAGCTCCAAGCCTTCATAATCCAATCGGTCCAGAGCTTTCTTAGGCAGCACGTTTAGAGAAGAACCAGTATCGACCAAGACATGGGCGAGAGTAGTTCCTCGGCATTCAACTGAAACATGCAATGCGTCATTGTGCTTTCTTCCCTTCAGAGTCAGGTCAGCATCAGAGAAACCCAGGCCGTTGTCGGCGGTAAGGCTGGATACACAATCCTGGAATTGATCGGCTGAGGTTTCTTGGGGAAAATGGGTTGTCTTCAAAAACCTTATCAAGGCTTTGGCATGAGCCTCCGAACAAAGCAGCAAAGCTAACATGGAGATCTTCGAGGGGGTTTGCCCCAGTTGCTCCACCACATCATAATCACTCTTCTTAATTATTTTCAGAATCTCCTCCATTTCTTTTTTAGAGGTTTCGGGGATGACCAATGGCTGAGCCCTCGTCCTAACGAGATCTTCTTGGATACCTTTCCCTTTATCAGCAGCAGCAGAAGGGACAACCACAGGAGTAACATCTTCTTCAATCATTGGAGTTCTGGCAGATAGTTTTACCGGTGTAGGAGTAACCTTGGGTGCAATTGAGGGTCCAAAGATTGCCTTTGGAGGGGCAATCTCTGGAGAGAAAATTCTTCCACTTTGGGTAATTTTGCTCGTACCGGTAATGTTTCCAATGTCGAAAGTTTCTTCGTCAGAGCTCTCTTCAGTTATCTCAATTTGTTTAACACCGTGGTAGTAGATTTATCCACCATAATTCCACGGTATTGATTTGTCAGATTTGTAGGGGACAGGCCCAGGCATGGTTATTTTCAACGGTACAATCTTCGGAGCGGATGTAATCTTAACAGGCCTTTTGGGGACCTTGGAAAGATTGGTGGAAATGGTTATTATTGAAACTTCATTGATAGGAGTTGGAGTAACAGGAGTCTTTTCGAAAAGAATTTGTTGGTTGTCCATTAGGCGTTGGATGCCTATCTTCAGCAATGGACAGTCGGTCGGTAGGGAGAAACAAAGGTAGCAGTCTTCTTTACAACCTGGGAAAATCCTAGCCTTCAACAGATTCAATTTGATTGTCAGTAGTGGGGTTATCAGATCATCAACAGCAGAAACAAACAGATCCTCTTCAACAGCATGGACATTGTGACCATGCTTTGGCATTGGAGTGGAGATTACATTTGGCTTCTCAGGGGCGTCGAACTCAACCTCTTTAGCATCTATCAAAACTTGAATTTTATTCTTTAACGCCCAGCAATTGTTGGTGTCATGCCCGACGCTGTCAGAATGATAGGCACATTTAGCATTGGCATGATAGTATGGAGATGTGGTGTTAGGGTTTTTCGGCGCCTCCTTTAAAACAGTCAGATTCAACTTCAACAAATGGGGAAGAACTTGTGTAGGCATCATGTTGATGCGGGTGAACTGCTGTTGTGGCCGTTCTACCCGTTGCTGATTAGGTCTAGATTGATTATTACGAGGCTGATCATTTGACGAATTTTGAATCATCACGGCCCCTACAGTCGGCCGGTGCTCAGTTCTTCTCAATCCTTTCTGAGAGTATATGGCAGCTGCTTCCTTCTTGGCCGGGAATGGTTTTTTAACAGTTGTGGAGGCAGAGGCATCCCTTTGAATCTTCCCACTCTTAATACCAGCTTCCACCCGTTCTCCAGTCAGAATCAATTCAGTAAACCCTGCGGAAGAGCTCTCGATCAAATGGTTGAAGAAAGGGCCAGATAGGGTCCCCAAGAACATATCAACTAGCTCCCTATCTAAAAGCGGTGGTTGCACCCTACCGGCCAAGTCGCGCCATTTCTGGGCGTATTCTTTGAATCCCTCATTTGAGGCCATCCCCATACTTTGTAACTGAGTACGGGTTGGCGCCAAGTCAGTGTTATATTGATACTGGCGATAAAAGACAGCTGCCATATCCTCCCAACTGTGCACTTCTGACCTCTCAAGCTGGTAAAACCAATCTAGTTGTGTACCAGACAAGCTATCCTGGAAGAAGTGTACCCAAAGATTTCTATCGGATGAATGAGGTTGAATTTTTCTGACATACGACCTCAGGTGCATCTTCGGGCAAGACAGAACGTCGTATTTTGCAAAAGTTGGCACCTTAAACTTTGGAGGGATCACAATCCCAGCAATCAATCCTAATTCCTCAAAATCTAGCCCGGGAACCCTTTGCAGCTCCATAGTTACCAGTCTATCTTCCAGGTTTTTGTATTTGTCGTCCGCTGGCGGGTATTACTGCTCTGAATAATCTTCATCTTCCTCAACCTCTTCTTCTTCAGCCTCAAACTCAGAGGGTAATGCAGCTCCTTTTCCCTTACCGGTCCCCTCATCAGATGTGGAGGGGAATTCAAGAACTCTCCTAGCTTCATTCTCAAATATTCTTCCCAGTGTAGCTACCCCAACTCTTTTCTTCTTCTTTTTTCCTTTTTCTTGCTCTTTGTTCCCTAACAGTGCTTTAAGATCCTCCTGACCCTTCGCCAAGGTCATAAGGAGCTGTTGAAACTGCGAGTTTTGTGCCTGCAGATCTTTGACCATCTGCTCAATATCCATCTTATTGAAATAAACAACAGAAAGATAAGGAAACCTGGTGTGAAGACCTGTCTATGCATATGATGAATGATATGTTTATTCATGTAATGCATTCAAGGATTTAGAAATTCACAATTGTTGCAAACAAAAAGAACACACGTCATATTAATAAGAAGAAATTTTGTCAGTACATAAATGCCCCATGGGCCAAATATTACAAAAACTTCTTAAGGTAAAAAGACGTTGCGCATCCTCTTCAGTGCGATGTAAGTGTTGAGGGTCTCCTCCTCGTGAATTCGGCGGGTAAGCTCCAAAACCTTCTTCTCACTGGCGTAGAAGTTGGCTTCAAAATTATCCCTTTCTTCCTTGAGTTGGATCCAACTCTTCTGCATTTCCTCCCATAATGTTGGCATGTCAGGATGTAGGATGGTGTATGGAACCTCTCCTTCCTTAACAAGCTCTTTGATCAAAGGGAGAATGTGAGGGTAAGGCATCATAAGACTCTGGGCTCGGGTTCGTACCCACTTGAGGTAAGGCTCAAGAGGGATGGAGTTCTTGTGTCCCAGTGTCTTGCTATCTACCTTGTTAGGCATCCTCCAAGCTCTGATGAATCTTTGGCGAAGTCCTTGCGCATCGTTGTCGAAGTCAAAAACTAGGTCAGGAATCAGCATGCCATGAGGGCCATCCCTCCGTGCATATCCAGATTGTCTCAAAGCTAGACAGGGGTTGTAGGTAATGCCTCCTCTAATGCCAAGTAATGGAACATTAGGGAACTCACCACAACGATCGATGATGATGACATTTTCTCTGGACCGAGAACACCAATGTACATCAGAATGTGTGAGGGTCATCAATCGTTGCGACCACCTCAAGCCTTGTTCATTCTTCAAAACTGATTGTGGAAGGTGAGAAATAAACCACCTTGCAAGGAGAGGAGTACAGCACATGAGAACACCTCTCTTCCTCATTGTTCGTGTGTAAAATGAGTGGAGGATGTCCCCAAGCAATGTAGGTATGGGATTCTTGGACATGAAAATCTTGACAGCATTGACATCTATAAGTTGGTCAGGATTTGGGAACAAGACCAACCCATAAATGAGGAGTGCCACAATCTCTTCAAAGGCTTGTAGATCCAAGGAATTCCAACACTCTTGTTCCTTCTCAAACAAGAACTTTTCCAATAAGCCTTTGACACCACTTCTAGTTTCCCAATGCCCCTTGATGTCAGATGGTCGCAAGTGTAGTGCTTGAGCAACATCTTCAGGCTTTGGTTCTTTTTTCGTACCGTTGTAGGGTAGTTAATTAAGAATAGGAATTCTCAGGAGTTAAGAAAATTCCTCCAAAGTAGGCACCAAATGGTAGTCGAGGAATGTGAAACAGTGGTGAAGGGGGTCAAAGAATTGGAACAACACTTTCACCATGTCTTCTTCAATGTTGGTGTTGACTAGGCTGAGCAGTCTACCATGTCTTTCACTGAAGAGAGAGCTTTCTGGAATTCTGGATGTAAGCTCCTTGAGTTGAGGAGGGATTCTCACAAGGTTGACTTGGATAGTTTTCCTGCGAAGAATTTCCATGACCTACAAAACAGGAACAATGATGAAGATCCAAACCCTTGAAATGGTTAGTGGATGCATATGATGCTTTATGATGTTCATGATGTATGCACAAACATATGTACAAGCAAGTCACACAAAACCCTAGTTTCAGGCTTGCATGAGGTTTCATAGGTAAGTACCCTCTTGAGTGTAGTTGGCTTAAAACCTGTCCTATAAATAGTAACCGGGTTCTAAGGAGCTCAATATCATTGGATTGTTTTCTATGTTCATTATTTTGGTTTAGCCACTTAACTAGCGACCAAAATATTCCAAGAAAACAACCCTCAATGAGTGTAGTATCGAGTATCTACCAACTTCGGACTGTACCAAAGCCGGTCATCTCACTACCCCTAATAAAAGGCCAAGATGGTCAAGTAAGGTTCTAGGTCATTAGTGCTTAGTGACATCACTCAGCGGCCCTATACTCTCCTTGATTGAACTCAAGGGTTACCGGTACTCACAAATATGTCGCACTAATATAGCTATTGCTTCGACCGTGTCGGTATACCCCCACAGTTTCCACAACGTATTGCTATCTAGGAATGTTTCCCAAATACGGGTGTAGGATTTCAAGCCCAAACAAGAGAACCAAAATGTAAAGCAATCAAAGCAAACAATTAGTTATGCAAAAGGGTGATCTAGGCCCTAAGGTTACTCCACTTTTAAAGCTTTCCCCAGCAGAGTCGCCAGTTCTGTGATACGGTGGGAGAACTGACTTGGGTTTTGCGTTTGTTTTCGCAAATGTTTCGGTTTAGCAAGAGTCGCCACCGACTTTTTATTTTATCCTAAGGAAAGGTTAAAAAGCACAGGAAAAACCTTTGAGATGTTTTCGTGGGATCAGGGAGTAGATTATAGAAAGGGAAGGTATTAGCACCCTTTCTATCCATGGTTATCCATGGGCTCTTAGTTACTTGTTTAGATCACTTGCCTTTGCTTTTCAATTGTTTGAAATGGTGCTTTTTGTGTGTGGTTTTTGAAAATGTTTTGAAAAAGATGCCTTGTCTAGGCAACCATTGTAACAATTCTTGTTTGAATGTTTTACAAGGGTGTTTGTCTTTTTGAAAAGATGTTTCAATGTTTTTGAAAGTTGGTTTTGAAGTTGTGTTGTGATGTGTGTTTTGAAAAATGGCAAGGATTATTTTGAAAGATTGGTCAAGTAACCAAGAGCTATCTACCCTAAATTTCTCAAAGATCTTTCTCATGTTTTAACCCTTTTAACAGTGTTGTTTCACCATTGTATTTGGTGAACAACCTTGTGTTAGGATGTTAACGGGACGGGCGCGGGTCATCGTTTAGACCATAGAGGCAATAGTGCCAAGTATCTTTGGCAATTTTCTTGAGGGACTTGATCATTTGTTTAGGCAACAAGATAACGTCATCGAGGGACTATGATCATTTGTTTGTTTTTGTTTTGCCAAAGAGACATAACATGCAACCATGGCCCATTTTTGAAGGCAACAAGTGGAGTAACCCTAAGGGTGCAAGTGTGCATTGTGTTCATTTTTCATGCATGTTTATCTTGGATTTAGGTCAAGCTATTTGTTGATTGATTTTGCATATAAACCCTAGGTCTATCATAGCATAATTTGGAACTTTTAAATGTGCGAGAATTTAAAGTCCTAAATTATTACAACATGATTATGGGGATGGGGATACAAGTTTGAATTTGGGGATATTTGACAAGGAAATAAAATCTAAGTTACTACAACCATATCGAATGTATAAGTTACAAATATTTAATTGTACAATATTTAAATAAATACAATAAATAAATATCAAAATGCAATGTATTATGCAAAAAAAAAAAGGATTTTTTATGCATGTAAAAAGGTTTTCATGTTTGAATAAACAAAATATAAAAAAAGGTCATTTTTGATTATTTTTATGGTTTAGGGCAAAACCCTAATTTTCAAGTAAATAGTATTTATTTAGTAATTATGTACAATATTTGCTAATTATATACAAAAAATAAAAAGTATGTTGTAAAAAAGAATATTTTTAGTGTCAAATATCAATAAAAATAAAAATGTATTATTTCTTATATTTTTGTCCTAAGTATTCTAATAAATATAATATACAAGTATTTATATATATATTTACTAAACCTATTAAATATAAAAAGATAAAATTAATTATTTATGTATATGAAAAAATGTATATTTAAGAAAATATTTTCAAGGTGTAAATAAAAATAGTAACTGAAAATAAATATAATTTTTATATTATTTTTTAGGGTTTTAGTAAAAAGGTATTTATATTTATTTACATACTCAAGCTATTAAAATGAAACAAATGCCAAATAAATATAAAAAAATGTGGAAAATATTTTTGGGATTTTTTGTGTTTGAGCAAAAAATATAAAGTCAGAATAAAAAACAAAAAGTCAAAAATAACAAGTATTTAATTAAATGGGCCAGGGGGGTGCAAAACTAAAAAAGGGGTGCAGAAAGTGAAACTGACTTAGGCCCAGCCCAAGCCAACACCTTCTTCAACCTCCAGCATCTGTTTGAAAAAAATGCACGCCTCCTTGTTCATCATAGTAACTTCTGATTCTCTGATCCTTTGACAAATCTTAAAACATGAAACTTGTAGAGCTTGAAGCCACGATTTCAGACATATAAAGCATTAAATCTAACTCTAAGAAACCAGGGAGAATATTATCACCCCCAATTTCTGACCTAATTTTTTTCACATGTTCATGGCTAAATTTCTCACAGCACGCTTAACATAAATAAAAACTGATCACATGTATGGCTTTAGGGCTATGAGTAGAGCATGTTTCATTCACAAACCTAAGCCTAACTCTTCCTAGATTGAGAGATAGAAGTTCATAGATTACCTGTTTCAGCTTGACTCGAACAGAGCAATATAGGTATCTTCAATGGAGTTTGAGCTTTGGTTGAGCTTGCCTGAAGTCCAAGGATGCTTCCCAAATACCTAGCTTGCTTTGAAATCAACTGTATCGTGCTATAGAAGTCCACCTGCAAAACTGAAAACTGAAAATGGCAAGTGAGATTAGGGGTGTTACAGCTTGTGTTTAGGGCTTGGGATAGTTTGTGTGGATGGAATGGAATGTATTTGAACTGGTTTTAGCCAAAGTGCACGAGTGGATTGAGCTGTGGACTTCAATCTGCAGGGGGTGCCCTGTTTTGCAGCAAAACTGTGATTTGGTGTATGAGGAGGTATGAGGGATGGAAGGGTCGTGCCTTAGGTCAGTTTTGATGTGTGGAAGTTGTGTATAAAGTTTGTTTTGGCTGGTGTTTACAGGAATGAAAGATGGAGAGTTTTTGCAATGTTTCTTCTCCTTGAAGCAAGAAAGTGCAAGTTGTGATATAGGCCTGTCCAATACTCCCAAGCATGCTGCAGCATTTTCTTTTGATCAGTGGGATTTGTCTACCAAACTTTGCCTCAAAGATCTGGCCTGTACTTCAAAGATCATGTATTGACATAAAGTAACACTTTATCAAAATGGCAATTTTGCTTTTTCCAATTAAGGGATAATTCTATGTGAAATGCCCAAAGGGAAGAAATAACACCTTAATACAATGGTTAGGCATTTAATTATTGAGTGTGAAGAGGTTTAGAGGCCTGCAAGCTATCACAAACCCTTCTGATTTGAAAAATGCAATTGTTATGTACGTGCTTTGGCCATGAACAAAAGTGAGTTATGGCCAACTTTGCAAATTCGATTCTCTCTAACCACAAGGGTGTTTGAGAAGTTCTCTGACAATTTGGAAAGCTTGGAATGTGTACTACTATCCATATTTGTAATGCAAATTGAAACTCCAAGTGGAACCATGTGAAAAATGGCTAAGAAGTTGGACAAAAATCCTGCCTAGAATAGGGCAAAATTTCTCTAAGTCAAAAATATTGTGTACCCTTGTTCCAAAAATCATAACTTGAGATACAAGCTTCCCTTGAGAAAACTTTGTGAATCAAAGTTGTAGATTTTGAAATGGACTACAACTTTCATGTTTCAAGTTTTGTTTGAATCCATTTGCATCTTGGTGAAAAAATGGGACAAAGTTAGGAAAAAATAAGAAAATTTCATAACTTAGAAAATTTATAAGTTATGAAATTTTTCATTTTAAACCCTAATTTGCAATTTTGGGTTTCTTGATGATAAAGTTTCATAATTTGACATGTCTTGATGAAAAATGAATCTTGGCACTTGATTTTGACTAAAAAGTCAAAGTTTGACTTTTCAGTATACAGTCAAATTTTGATCAGTTGATTGAAAAATTCACCTGTCAATCCTATGCATTTGAGATCTTTTGAACTTGTTGAATGTGTCAAGATAATGTCATTGAATCCTTGAGTACATATGTGATCTTGGTTTGCCATTGGTTAGGTCAAACAGTCAAAAATTGCCTTTGTGTAGTCAAAACCCTAAAAATGACCATTTTGCCCTTTTGGTGATCTGATCAAATTTCTTGTGGAGTTGTGATCCAAACTTGACCAAATGGTTCATGTGAGTTCATTATGTTGATGTGGGTAAAAAATCATGAGGTTTGACTGTCAATTGGTCACAGTTGACTTTTTCCCGAATACAGCTGATTTCTAGGTCAACTATCCAATTGATTGGGCAAAGATTTGAATCAAGGCTTGAAACTTGGTATGGATAAACTTGTAAGTCCAACATGAAGCACGAAAGTCATTTCAGGAATTTTAGGTCAAAACATCCTTGTGCAAACTCAAACCCTAATTTGGGTCAACAGTGCAAGGAGGGGTCTTGAGCAGAGCAAACCTTAACTTGATCTTGAGTTCCAAGAGTCTTGTGGTGAGAAAATGTTGATGAAATGAGAGGGCAAATTTTGGGGTACAACACCAGCCTTAGAAAGTGCTTTTCCAAAGTGCTGCTAAAGCTGGCCTTTTAAAAGTGTTGCTATAGGATATGCTACGAAAGCGCTTTTTGATGTAAAAGCGTTGTTATATATGACCTTTAGAAAGCGCTTTTAAAAGCGCTTTCGTAGGTAGTTTTATAATAAATATCAAAACACAATTCGTATCACTTTTATATTCTCAGTCAGATTTTCTTCACGAAAAAACCCTAAACCAAAGCTTCTACGGCGGTCAACAGCGCTCCACTTCTCCGGCCAACTGCAATTCGTATCAGGTATGTGTTTGTCTGGTTTTTTTGTGAATACGCTTTATTGCAACATCCATGAAAACAATATAACTCTTCAATCTCCATTGCTTTTCAATTACTCTACATTTATATTGTCTTCAATATGCTTACCTCATGCCTCTGCATTTGAAGTTAATGCATGGCGTTGTCCCAAATTTACCATTCCTTTATTCTGTATTAAGATGTAGTATTGTATTTCTTGTATTCTCTAGGTGTTCAATGTTGGTTTCGACAATGGCTTCTAAATGTGTGATTTTCAAACTTCATACTTCATAGTCCTATTACAGCATATTATTCAACCACTTACTCTATATCAATCCATGTTTCCTAATTCTACAGTATATACTTAAAATGAAATTACTGAATACATAAAAAGTATAGTTAAAAGAAACTGTGGTGTGTTGTGGATATTTCAAATATATAAAACAGTATATGAAAAAGTAGTTAATCAACAAACCTTAGAACTGTATATATATGGTAAACATTTTAGTTTGACCTTTGGCTCGCGTGTTAATTGACGAAGTAAATTATCTTTGCTAAATGTCAATCCTAACAGTAACAATATATATTTCTGCAACCACTTGACATTTTCACTAACTAGATACCAACACAAATAACCTTTTCGTTTAAGAATAAACATAACATTTGAGTGGTTGTGTAGAAATAATTGTGACATCATATTTTAGCTAAATGGGTGCATTTTTTTTAGTTTGATGAACTTAATACATTACACTATTTTGATCCATTTTTATTGAAATTTCAAGTAAGGACAATGTACCAGTATCATTTAAATCAAACTATATGCATTTAAGTGATGTTCAACCATTTTGAATGACTGTCTATTCAACTACATTTCACTTAGTGCATTATATTTCTATTTTAAATATCTACTTGTATCAACTATTTTTAATAGGAGAAATAATGGTTTGTTGTGTTTTATTGGTTCTTTCATGTACAGAGAACATGACTTCTTTAGAGGCATTGAAATAATACTATGATATTATTGTGAACCAGAAAAAAATGCTTAATTAATTATATAGACTTACATTAACAAGTTGTGCATTGGTAAAACAAGCTAAGAGAGAAATAATAGAGAGCGTAACAAAATATTTAATAAAGGTAGCCATATTGTTAACTCTATTAATATATTGTTTTTTTCGTGTGCTTTTTATGATTGATTTTGAGCAACGATGGTTTCTTGTTTATGTGTTCTACTCGTCTCTTTTCTTGGTAGGAATGTATTATACTTGTGTACTAAAGTAGTTGATAGAATAAAATGAATTTAGTGAAAAGTTTTGAGTATTGGTTTTGTTATATGGTTGTGCAAGAGCAAGTGCAAGTTTTGAGTATTGGTTTTGTTTTCGAATTTATCATTTAGCTCAGATTGACTCAGAAACCGTAAACCATGGATAAGACATGGATGTATTCCAATTTATTGTCGAAAGAGTACGAGAACAGGGTATCGGAATTCGTTAAGTTTGTTGTTGCACACGCCGAAGACCCCAGTCGAATGACATGTCCTTGTTTGTGTTGCTGTTATGGGAATCGGGTTGACGCGGTTCAGTTGGCATCGCATTTAATACGGTATGGAATTGATAGAAGTTATACATGTTGGAATATGCATGGTGAGAAAAGTGACGGGAATGAGGAATCGGGGGATAATAGGACCTATGCTTCAAACGACAATGGCACAGATACATACGATTATGATCGAGTTGAAGAGATTGCAGAAGCGCTTGAAGAAGATCTTAATGATTGTCCCAAAATGTTTGAGAGGTTGGTAAGTGATGCAGAGAAACCGTTGTATAATGGTTGTACAAAATTCACAAGATTGTTGCGGTATTAAAGTTGTACAACTTAAAGGCGGGCACTGGATGGTCAGATAAAAGTTTCAGAGTTATTAGCCCTTATGAAAGATATGCTACCAGAGGATAATGTTCTCCCCAATCGAACGTATGAGGCCAAAAAGATGTTGTACTCTATTGGCATGAGCTATGACAAGATACATGCCTGTCCAAAAGATTGCGTTTTGTTTCGAAACGAGTATGCATCGTTAAATGAGTGTCCTAAATGCGGTGCCCCTTGATATAAGAAAAAGTTGTCTCCGACAAAAGTCTTATGGTATTTTCCTATAATTCTGAGATTTAGACGGACGTATCATAGTGAAACCGATTCAAGACACTTAACTTGGCATGCAGATGAAAGAATTGTTGATGGAAAGTTTCGACATCCGGCAGATTCACCACAGTGGATGAAAATTGATAATGATTATCCTGAATTTGGAAAAGAAGCAAGAAACCTTCGCTTGGCATTGTCTACTGATGGAATGAACCCACACGGTATTCAAAGTATCTCGCATAGCACGTGGCCTGTGATTCTTATGATTTATAACCTACCTTTGTGGCTATGTATGAAGCGTAAGTACATGATGTTATCTATGTTAATTTTTGGGCCTAAACAACCAGGAAATGACATAGACGTATATTTGGAACCTTTAATCGAAGATTTGAAGATTTTGTGGGAGAACGGTGTGGAGGTTTATGATGGGTATAGTAAAGAAAGTTTCAACTTGAGGGCGATGTTGTTTGGAACAATTAACGATTTTCCAGCCTACGGAAATCTATTCGGGTATAGCATTAAAGGTGGAAAAGCGTGTCCTATCTATGAAGATGGAACCGATACAATGCAATTGAAACTTTGTCAGAAGAATGTCTTTCTCGGTCATCATAGATTCTTAAATTCTAAACATCAATATCGTGGATGGAGAAAAGCGTTCAACGGAGATACCGAACAACGTAGAGCTCCGCTTGGATTGACAGGTGATAAAATATTTGAAAAGGTGAAAGATGTGAGTATTCAGTTTGGCAAGCCTTTTGCATATAAAGTTGTCACAGGTGAGTGGAAGAAGAGGTCGATTTTTTTTTTAATTTCCATATTGGAAATCTTTGTACGTAAGACATTTTCTTGATGTTATGCATATTGAAAAAAATGTATTTGACAGTGTTATTGGTACGTTACTCAATATAAAAGGGAAGTCTAAGGATGGCCTTAAATCAAGGGAGGACATGGTAGAGATGGGAATAAGAACTGAATTGGGACCCGTGAAAAAAGGAAGACGAACATATCTACCACCTACTGTTTACACTCTATCCAGAAAGGAGAAAAAAATATTTTGTAAGTTCCTAAGTGAGGTTAAAGTTCCAGAAGGCTACTCATCAGATATTAGAAGACTTGTGTCTATGCAAGACCTCAAGTTAA
This sequence comes from Vicia faba, assembly GCA_948472305.1. Taxonomy (NCBI): domain Eukaryota; kingdom Viridiplantae; phylum Streptophyta; class Magnoliopsida; order Fabales; family Fabaceae; genus Vicia; species Vicia faba. Next base: position 1,305,819,697 of record OX451739.1, read on the forward strand.
AGAGTTTAAAGACGCATGATTTCCATGTTATAATGGAACATTTTCTACCGATAGGTATACGTTCTATTCTTCCAGAAAAAGTAAGAAGCGCAATAACTAAACTGTGTTTTTTCTTCAAGTCAATTTGCAGCAAGGTGATCGATCCTGAGATCTTACCAACATTGCAAAAAGAAATAGTTGTTACTTTGTGTGATCTTGAAATGTATTTCCCTCCCTCGTTTTTTGACATAATGGTTCATCTTGTTGTTCATCTTGTCAAAGAGACACAACTGTGTGGACCAGCTTATATGAGATGGATGTACCCTACTGAATGTTATATGAAAAATATTAAAAGGGTATGTGAAAAACTGAAGTCGACCAGAGGGTTGTATTGCTGAATGATATATTGTTGAAGAAGCGGTTGAGTTTTGTACTGAATATCTGTCAAATGTTCAATCAATTGGACTCCCCAAATCTCATGTTGTTGAAAAAAAGAAGGTAAGAAGCTAATTGGAAATAAAGTTGTGACAATATCAATGGTCGAACGGGATCAAGTGCATTTGTATGTTCTGCACAATGAGCTTGAAGTTGAGTCGTATGTTGAAATGCACAAGGGTGTTCTTCGAGGTTTAAATCCGATTAGAAATGAGAATTGGATTGTACGAGAGCACAATCGAAGTTTCATACCATGGTTTAAGGAACATATTTATTCAAAGTACCATTCAGATCCTGCTTCAGTAACAAAGAGATTGAGATGTTTAGCATACGGTCCAAGTTTAGTTGTGTTTTCTTATAGCGCATATGCAATTAATGGATAAACATTTTATACCAAAGAACAGGATGACAAAAGTACTATGCAAAATAGTGGTGTCACCTTGATCGCTGAAGCAATGCATATATCAAGTGTGAAGGACTTAAACCCAAAATTTGCAAATCTGTCATATTTTGGGGTTATCGAGCGCATTTGGGTGTTTGATTACGAGAAGTTTCAGATTCCTATATTTGGTTGCAAGTGGGTTGAAAATAATAATGGCATACGAATGGATAAGTCAGGTTTTTTGCAAGTGGATCTTAATAGGGTGGGGTACAAAGATGAGCCTTTCATTCTAGCCTCTCAAGCTAAACAAGTGTTCTATGTCAATGATCCGACAAGTACGAAATGGTCTATAGTGCTATTATCTAACAAAGTAATTGATAAAAGCATTGGAGATCAAAGTGATATTGGTGTTGACATTGAATCTTTAACCATAACTGATCAAAATGATAATGAATCATGTATTAGAAATGATCATAATGAGGGTATTTGGATCAATCCAATTGTCCGCGTTGTTAAGAGACGAGTAGAACACATTACTACCAAGAAAAGAAAGAGACTTTAGTGAAAAAGGTAATAGTATATATAATTATAGCCTATATCATTCAATAAAATTTAATTTTTCATTTCATTTTTATTTGTCATTTCATTTTTATTTGTCATTTCATTTTTATTTGTCATTTCATTTTTATATTTGTCATTTCATTCTTATTTTTTTTCATTATTACAGGTCAAATGGCTAGTAATCAAGAAAACTCACAAGATGCAAATGCTCTTGAAAATGCTCCAGAAAATACTTCAGAAAAGACTTCAGAAAAAGATATTACACGAGGTATAACTATTATGAGGGGAATCATCCGTGATAGAGATAGAGGAGTAACATATAATGTAGATTGGAATGATAATGACCAACTTTGGGTCTAATGCTGCAAAGTTGACAAGCTACATTGGTATGCTTGTTCGTATACACATTCCGATCACCACTCCTAGATGGAAAAGAGGAGAGTTGGATGAGGGTAAAGAGAAAGTTTGGACTGAGATAAAGGTACATATATGGTTTTTATTATTTGCTTTATCTTGACGATAATATGTGTTTAAATTGCTTTTACTAACACACTTTATGCGTATGTTTTTTTGTAGAGGTCTTTAAACATTGAAGATACCCGTAAAAAGTATATAATGGGTTTGGCTGGAAAAAGACACAGAGGGTGGAGAACATTTTTAACAAACAAGTATCTTAAAGATGATGAAGGAAATTTTCTTGAAGAGGATCCGGAACGTCAAAAGAAATATGATAACTTCATTACACCTGAAGAATGGGTTGGTTTTGTAGGCCAAAGAAGAGATGAGAATTTCAAGAATGTGAGTGCCATCAATCGCGAGAGAGCGTCAAAACCCGCATATCCATACAAAAAAGGGCGTTTGGGATATGCTCGCTTAGAGGAAAAAATTGTAAGTAAATATAAACTCTAAGATCTTATTAATTCTATCACTGTGTTATAATTGATGATCTTAAGACTTGTGTCAATGTGTAGTTAGAAGAGACGAAAAGTGACGCAACATCACTACCAGCACATTTGTTGTGGAAGGAAGCTCTTGTGGGAAAGGATCAAGTTGTTAATCCCGATCTTCAACATGTGTATGATGAATGTGTAAGTATAAGATTGTGTCTTTAATTAAATCAAATGTTTATTAATATTTAAATAATTTTTTATCTCCACTAATAATTTTCGATATGTAAATGAATTACATGAGACCTTGTCGCAATCGGTATCCCCAGGTGAGGATCAGGATACCAGGAGCGTACTTAGTTGAGCATTAAATATTGCTGAGTATCCGGGTCGGGTGAGGGGTAAAGGTCATGGTGTGACTCCAACCTCTTTGTATAAGCATCCAAGGAGAAGAAATCCTAGCAATGCAGAAGTGATGCAAACATTGCAGGATTTACAAGCTCAAGTCCGTGAATTGCAGAAGGATAAAGAGAGATATATGGCGGAAAAGAGCAGTTCACAATTGAAAGAAACTATTGACAAAGCTAGTATCAACTGTCATCATAAATTTCCCGAGGTAATTTTCAATATATATCCGTTATTATTATAGATTATTTTTAGTCACTTCTAACGGTTATTATTGGTTTAGGGCATTTCATCTTGCCAGCTATACCTATCATCGCCGACTTATCGACTAGTTGGCAAGGGAAAAGTCCATAAAACTTTGGGAGATTTACTTCACCATAGACCGCTTCCGGATGGACACATGAAAGTATCGGTTGATATTGCTTTAGATATAGATGCGTTGCTACCGGTACCTGACATTGTTGCTGAGACCACATTGTTGTGAGATGCAAGAGGATCTTTTGTTGCATGGCCATCAGACCTTATTTTCATAGATGATCGGGTATGTTGAAAACCATTATGAATCTTTAAGTCTTCAACTGTCATTTCTGACCTCAGTTATTTCCACGGTAATTATAGACTCCTACAAAACCCGCATCTAAGGGTAAAGGGATTTTGCGGCACGACGAGTCTGATGTATCACAAAAAGAGGTACGTTTAAAGTGTTAATTATATGATCCGAATAAAAAACTACATAATTTTATAATTTAACTAAGTCTATATGATTTTTAGGTACCTTTTCAAGGGTCACAACAAGTGAGCCAGAAAATCATTGGCGTACCACCCAAGAAAAGGGTTCCTACTAGATTTTTCCCTCGATACCGGCAGTGTCTTGAAACAATAGTGGGAACAACAGATTTGATGGATGGTGGTATTCGTCAAATGGATATGGATCAAGGTATCTTTGGTTTTCCTTGCACCAAAATAATTGGACATGAGGACGTGGAACAGATTTTCCATCATAAAGAATTAGGCGTCAGTATTATGCACGCATACATCCGATAACCCCATCTTTATATTATGTAATTAGCTGGAAAAAAATTTAAACATTTCAATGAATATAGTCTAATATTAATTATGTTTTTATTTAAGGTTGTTATATGACAAATTGATGCGCGGGAATCAATTGTCAAGCAGATTCCATTTCGTGTCTTCCTCCCGTGTCAGCGGAGCGACAATTGGTAGGGAACCGGATTTAGTAAGAGAGCACTTAGTCGAAAGATTCATGGCAACTGGCAGTACAGAAAGCTTATATCTTTGGGCGTATAATACTATTCTTACAGGGTTAGATTTTCATTCTAAGTTCATTTTAATATTTGTAATTTTTGTGTAGAAAATTTTCTTCTAAACTGTTGTTTTAACTTATAGACGTCACTGGTTGTTGGTTGCTATCGATCCTATAAAAGAAGCGGTCTATTATCTGAATTCGGTTGACGGTGATTGGACAAATTATCCGGATATAAAGTTAATGATTGATACGTAAGTGATATTATTCTAAATATTTGTGTGTATTTATATATTTAATTATTTCTATGACATTGTTCTAAATATATATTTTTATTTTGTTAGAGCGATACAAGTATTTCGGTGTCAAAGAGCAGCTCGGGTACGACGGTCTAAATCAAACAACATTAATTGGATCAAAGTGCAGGTATATTAATTTCCACTATTTTTATTATAATATTTATGCTATTTGATAAAAACAATACAACTATATATTCTTATTTGTTTTTCTATGTAGTGTCCTCAACAGCAAAGCGGTATAGATTGCGGATACTTCGTTATGCGGTTTATCAAAGAAATCCTTCAACTGAATCAAATAGAGATTCCAATCACGGTATGGATTTATAACTTAGGATTTGTTTTATTATTTCTCGGATATTTCATATAATTTTTTACTTTTAACTAAATCATGCATATTATGTTTTGTTATGTAGTACTTCGATGAATACAAATGTGCATATTACACGAAACTTCAGTTGGAAGAAATCAAAGAGGAATTGTGTCAATATTTTATTGAGCAGAGAATCATATAAGGTATGAATACATTATTATGTGAAAAGTGTTATGAATACGTTACATGTGTACATGGAATACCATATTGACTGTGTTATTATGTTCAAACCTCGCAGGACCAGGACCTTAATACATAATTGACCGTGTTTCTTTCATACATTAGGACTGGTTTAGTTGTTGTTAGGGTGGATTTTGTAAGACTGATTTTGAGTTACAATGCTGATAACAATGGTTTTTATATATTTTGAGGTACAAAAATGGTGTATATATATTTTGGATTACAATGGTATACAATGCATTACCGCGGTTTATGAATTACAGGTTATGGCAACTGGTTTATATAAATAATATGCTACAAATAATGCAGGTATATGAATTATATAAATTATACCTCTAAAAAAAACACCCTATGAAAACGCTTTTTCAAGAAAAACATTGCCTTAGGTAACCTATGAAAGCGCTTTTTCACAAAAAGCGTTGTCTAAGGTAAACATATGACAGCGCTTTTCCAGGCAAAAGTGCTGCTAAAAGACCACCTATGAAAGTGCTTTTCCAGAAAAAAGCGTTGCTAAAAGCCTACCTAAGACAACGCTTTTCCAGAAAAAAGCGCTGCTAAAAGAAAACTTATGAGAGCGCTTTTCCAGAAAAAAGTGCTGCCTTAGGTAGACCTATGAAAGCGCTTCTTCATAAAAAAGCGTTGTATTAGGTAGACCTACGAAAGCGCTTTTCAATAAACAAAAAGTGCTTCTAAAACCTATAGAAGCGCCGCCTATGAAAGCGCATTTAAAGGCCAACAAAAGCGCTTTCGTAAGTCTTTTTTGGCGTAGTGTAAAAAGAAAGGGATGATGGAAACCTGGAATGACTCAGAATCATCTGAAGATGAATCTGGTTCTGAAGATGAGAATGCCAACCTAGCTCTGATGGCTACCACAGTAGATGACCCAGACTGTGAGTCAGAACAAAGAGAGGTATTTTATGAATTTTCTAGAGATGGACTTACTGATAGTTTATCAGAACTTCTGGAAAACTATAGTCAGCTCAAAATCAAATACAAGAAACTCAAGAAGAGTCTTGCATCTGATCTTGAGAAACTTGAAACAGAAAAATCTGAACTTTTAGAAAACAATTTTAAACTTAAAAAAGAAATTCAAAATGTTCAAAAAAATTTTAGTTCAGAGTCTGTGTCTAGTTCAAAAGATATTCTGAAAGAATATGACTATAGCTTTCAAACTTTTCCATCTAAAGGCATAGATAGAAGCAAAATTGCTTCAATGATCTATGGAGTTAGTGGGAAAAACAGAAGAGGAATTGGATATGAACCTCCCAAAGGGAAGGAGACATACATACCAAAACCTGTTGCTAAAATGACTTTCTCTTACAAACCTCTGAATAGACAATTCAAGTTTGGACACTCTCATGATATAAAATATACATCACATTCTGGAAACTCTTATGCTAACCCAAAGTTCAAACAGAACTTTAAACATTCTAACCCAAAAGGACCCAAAAAGATATGGGTATCTAAGGATAAAATAATATTTGTTGCAGATGTCCTTAACATCACAACTGAGACACCTATCATGGTACCTGGACTCTGGGTGCTCACGACACATGACGGGAAAAAGGTCTATGTTCCAAAGCCTGGAACTTAAAGCTGGATGAGACGTGAAGTTTGGAGGTAATCAAAAAGGGAAGATTATTGGTTCTGGAACCATTGGAAACGGTAACCTTCCTTCTATCTCTAATGTTTTATTAGTAGAAGGATTAACTCATAATCTATTGTCCATAAGTCAATTAAGTGACAATGTTTATGACATTATCTTCAATCAAAGCTCCTGTAGAGCTGTAAGTCAAAAAGATGGATCAATCCTCTTTTCTGGCAAAAGAAAGAACAACATATACAAAATTGATTTATCAGATCTTAAATCTCAGAACGTTAAATGCCTTTTGTCTGTTAGTGATGAGCAATGGGTATGGCACAGAAGATTGGGACATGTCAGTCTAAGAAAAATCTCTCAACTAAATAAATTAAATTTAGTCAGAGGACTTCCCAATCTGAAGTACAACTCAGAAGCTCTGTGCGAAGCATGTCAAAAAGGACAATTTTCAAAACCTTCCTTTAAATCCAAAAATGTTGTCTCTTCCTCTACGCCATTAGAGTTACTTCATATTGATCTATTTGGGCCAGTTAAAACTGAATCCATCAGAGGCAAGAAGTATGGATTGGTCATTGTTGATGACTTCAGCAGATGGACATGGGTAAAGTTTTTAAAACACCAGGATGAGTCACATTCTGTGTTCATTGACTTCTGTACTCAAGTGCAAAATGAAAAAGATTTTAAAATCATAAAAGTCAGAAGTGATCATGGTGGTGAATTTGAAAATCATTATTTTGAAAAATATTTTAAAGAAAATGGTATTGTTCATAATTTTTCTTGTCCTAGAACTCCCCAGCAAAATGGAGTTGTAGAAAGAAAGAATGAACTTTACAAGAAATGGCCAGAACCATGATCAATGAAACTAATATGGCTAAGCACTTTTGGGCAGAAGCTGTGAACACAGCGTGTTACATTCAGAATAGAATCTCTATAAGACCTATTCTTGAAAAGACTCCCTATGAATTGTGGAAAAACAGAAAGCCAAACATTTCTTATTTCCATCCTTTTGGATGTACTTGTTTTATTCTGAACACTAAAGAAACTCTGAACAACTTTGATTCTAAAGCACAAAAGTGTTTTCTACTTGGATATTTTGAACGCTTAAAAGGCTATAGAGTATACAACACAAAAACTCTAATTGTTGAAGAATCAATCAAAGTCAGGTTTGATGATAAGCTTGGCCAGCAACAGCCAAAGCAAATTTATTTTTCTGTAGGTACAGAAGATCATCCCTCAAACTCTGAAACTTCATAAGCAAAGGAAAACTCTGAAGCAAAGGAAGACTCAGTTGATCATCCTCTTGACAATGCTATGGACAACCTCAGAATCTCTGACCAACCCACTCAGAAAAGGTTTTCTAGAATCTCTTCAGCTCACAAAAAAGATGTAATCATTGGAAGAAAAGAAGATCCCATCAGAACAAGATCCTCTCTCAGAATCATTGAAGAATCCTTGTTTGGTTTGGTTTCTCTGATTGAGCCAACTTCCATTGATGAAGCTCTGGAAGATAATGATTGGATCTTAGAAATGCAAGAAGAACTCAATCAATTCTCCAGAAATGATGTATGGAATCTAGTTCCAAGACCCAAAGGATTCAACGTTATAGGAACCAAATGGGTTTTCAGAAACAAACTGAACGAGCAAGGAGAGGTGATCAGAAACAAAGTGTGACTGGTTGCACAGGGTTATAGTCAAAAAGAAGGAATAGATTATAATGAAACCTTTGCCCTAGCCGCTAGGTTAGAATCTATAAGATTATTAATTTCTTTTGCTGTACAAAATAACATTTCATTATATCAAATGGATGTTAAAAGTGCATTTTTAAATGGCTACATTGAAGAAGAAGTTTATGTCCATCAACCTCCTGGATTTATTGATTCAAAATATCCAGAACATGTTTTTAAATTAAAAAAGTCTTTATACGGTTTAAAACAAGCTCCCAGAGCTTGGTATGATCGTCTGAGTAATTTTCTTTTAGAAAAAGATTTTACCAGAGCGAAAGTGGACACAACTCTTTTCAGAAAGACATTTAAAAATGATATTTTAATTTGTCAAATTTATGTTGATGATATAATTTTTGGAACATCTAATATCTCCCTTGGAAAATGATTTTCTGAGACCATGCAGGAAGAATTTGAAATGAGCATGATGGGAGAATTGAAATTCTTTCTGGGAATTCAAATCAACCTGACTCCAGAAGGTACTTACATACATCAGACGAAGTATGTTAAAGAACTTCTGAAGAAATTTTAGATGTCAGAAAGCAAAGATGCCAAGACACCTATGCATCCAACCTGCATTCTGGGAAAATATGAGGTAAGTATGAAGGTAGATCAGAAGCTCTATAGAGGTATGATTGGATCCTTTCTCTATCTGACTGCATCTAGACCTGATATACTATTCAGCGTGTGTTTATGTGCTAGATTCCAATCAGATCCTAGAGAATCTCACTTAACAGCAGTTAAGAGAATTCTTAGGTATTTGAAAGGTACTACTAATCTGGGTTTGTGTAACAGAAGATCATAAGATTACAGACTAGTAGGTTATTGTGATGCTGACTTTGCTGGAGATAGAGTTCAAAGAAAAAGCAGCTCTGGAAGCTGTTAGTTTCTGGGTGAAAATCTTATCTCGTGGTACAACAAGAAGCAAGCAACAACTGCACTTTCCACCACAGAAGTTGAGTATATATCTGCTGCTAGATGTAGCTCTCAGATGATTTGGATGAAAAGTCAGCTAGAAGATTTTAATCTTTATGAAAGTAAGATTCCTATCTTCTGTGACAATACCTCTTCTATTTGTCTTTCTAAGAATCCAATTTTACATTCTAAAGCCAAACATATTGAAATTAAATATCATTTTATAAGGGACTATATTCAGAAGGGTATTTTAAATTTAATTTTTGTAAAAACATACCATCAATGGACTGACATTTTTACCAAACCCCTTTCAGAAGATAGATTTAATTTCATCTTGAAAAATATTTGTATGGAATTATGCCCTGAATAAAATAATATTTATCTTCTGTGTTTGACCTCAAAATATTCTGAAATGAATGTTCTGTTTAACAACTCTTCAGGAGTTAGAAGAGAAGTTACATCAGAAGCTATATGAAAAGTTCTGAAATGTTCTAACGTTTCATTTCTAAGTATAGTTCAGAAATCCATTTAGAACAAACAGTTGTTACATGCATCCTTCAGGAGCTGAACACGTGGTGTGTTTCTGAAAGGTCAAGCGTGCAAAGGCTACAGACGTCGTTCTAGGTAACTGTTAATGATTAGCCATAATCTCACGTTTTCCCTTATTTTTAGCAAAATCATTAAATGCACGTAATGATTAGATTCATTTTAAATTCGTTTTAAATTCTTTAAAAAAAAAATTTATTTTATTTCTAAACCTAATTCTGAAACTTTTGCATATAAATACGTTTTTAAAAAAAAACCCTTTTTCATTTTTTTTACCGTCTCTTTCAAACTCAAGCATTTTCTGTACTTTTTCTCTAAAAACCCTTTTTCTTCATCTCTCAACTCTCAAAGAACTTCAATGGCTTCTTCCTCATCCCACTCTAAGCAATACATTGTGCCTGAAAGAACTACCCTCATTCCTGTAGACAGTTTGGAAGTTTTAAGTGAATTAATGGTAGACTTTGAGAATCTAAGAGAAAATGGCTTTGACTTGTTTCCCGCTGTTAAGTTTCAAGGATGGGAAAACTTTTTTGATCGTCTCATTGGTCCAGTCTTTCCACATCTGGTGAAGGAATTCTGGATTCATGCTATTGCAACGCCTAAGGTTATTCTCTCCTTCGTAATGGGCAAGGAAATATCCATTACTGAAAACCTAATCAGAAAGTTGCTAGGGTTTAAAGGACTTTGAGTTACAGGTATGCCAAGTGGAAGAATGGAGATGTCACGGGTCTATTCAGAGATTTTCACAAATGGTCAAGGTTCCTCTAAAGTCAGGGACTTGAAAGATAAATACAAGATTTGGGCAAGGATTATCCATGGATGTATTCACCACAGGAAAGACACCAGTTCTCCAGATTACATTAACGCTGATCAACAATACTTGTTGTTCTTCCTTGGAACTAATGTCAAAATAGATTTGCCTTACTTGCTATTTGAACATCTCTGGAACCATGTAAAGGAGACTAGGGAAGCTGAAAGGTTGAAAAACCCAAAATCCAAAAGGAATTGGATTCCTATGGGTAGATTAATCTCAGACATTCTGACTGAGAATGGTCTGATTGCTCACCTAGATGAAGCCAATCTTCTGGGGGAGCTAGAACCAACTTGTGGTAAAACTATGACTAGGAAGAATTTGCTGAAAAGGAAAATAATTGACAAGCTGCTGGTGGAACCAACTCCATATGTGTCAGCTGTTGTGAAGAGAAGAAGGATACCTATTGTTGATTTCCCTTTGTTCAACTCAGGAGATCAGCCATGTATCATCCTGCACTACATTGAAATCTACAAAGAAACTGGAACACCTATTGATCCAGCTTGGCTTCAAGGAAGAAATCAAGTTGCTCCAGATGTTGTTCTTCAGGAATCTTTGAAGAGAAAAGCAGTAGAAGGACCTTCTGCCAGACCTCAGAAGAAAAAGAAGACAAGTAAACCTGTTGAAACTGTCACTGTTTATGATTCTGTCAATGTATCCACATCTGCTGAACCCTTCCAAACCTTAGGAGATATAGATGTAGATATTGACCTAACCTTACCATCTGACTCCCTTGCTGATAACCCTCAGAAAAATCAGGTTTTATCAGATTTGAGTGACTTTGACTCTGATGAACACTCTCATTCCCAATCAGAACCCTCACACTCAGAACCCTTTGAAGCATCTGTTTCTCAACTCATTCTAACTGAACACTTTTTAAGACATCCTCCTAGACCTCTATCACCCAGACCCTCTGGATGGTATGACGCTGGATCTTGGAGAATTCCTAGAATCACCGTTCCTCTGGCAACACAAAAACCACCTTTCACCTTACCATCTGAAAACATTTTTGCCATGAACCAACCATCACATCAGAACCCCACTCCCACTCCTGAAAATACTATAATCATTTCACCTGACATCACTCTACCTACTTCACCATAACATCCAACACCAAACTCACCTACACTCTCACCCCCTCATATTCCAGAAAAACAATTTGTTGAACCACCTGAAATATTTGAATCGTCTGAACCCCGTGAACAAATAGCACCACCTAACTTTGTTGACCAACCTAATCTTTCACCCACTCCTGAACCAACCAGAAATCCTGAACCTGCTAGTTTTTTAAGAACTATAGTGGATTATGAATCTCTACAATTTTTGAAAAATAAATCTTTCAAGAAGGTTGTCCGAAAACCTGTTCAGCTAGATGTGAATACTTTGTTTCAGAATTTTATAACAGATGTTCAAGCATGGTTAAATCTGCTGAAAGATGATTGTGCCAGAAGCGTGAACCCAACTGCAACGGATCTTCTGTGGGAATCTTTCAGAAGAACTTTGGATGCCGAGTCACTGAAGTTACAGGACTTATGCCACTTTCAGGTGCTGGACAACTTTTCCAAACATCTGCATGCTTTCAAGTCAGAAGCTGCTGACATTTGGAATAAGAAGTCTTCTTTAACGATTGATGATACACCAGCTGATACAATGGACATATCAGGAGATGAATCTGAAGATGCCTCTGAAGATTCAAATCCTTTGGCTATTGTTCTATTGAATCAACCTTCTATTAAGGCAGCTTGTGAACTTGTGCCAACCCTTGTAATGGATCTGGGCACTCTGCTTTCCACCTTTGTGCATTCTGACTCAACGGTTGCTGCTCCCAAGCCTGTTTCTGCTAAAGCTTTGTCATCCTCTTCCCCTACCTCACTTATCATGGACACTCTGAATGAGCTCAAGAGGGAGAATGAAGTCATACATGAATGCTTGGACAAGCAAGACCAAACAAATCAAGAAATCAGAAGCTCGATGATGAAACAAGAAGAATCTGCCTCTGAGATCAAGAATCTTCGGATGGCTCTTGTTACTAAGAAATCCTAGTTTCTTTCTGTCTCTTGTCTTTTGTTTGGGTGTTTTGTACTTATGGATATTTCTTTTACCTTTTTATGAAAACTTTTAAGTTCTTTAACTATTTTATTTATACACTTTTTGATTATGCCAAAAAGGGGGAGAAAATGAGTATTTTGAACTAATCATTGTTTAACAGTTATGGGACTAAGTCTCAGACATTCTAACAAAATACAAGATTTCTTTCTGTGCAAAAGAATTTATTTTGTAGGTATCACTTAAACTCAAAAAGTTTAAGGGGGAGAAAATCTTCTTAAAGAAGTTCTGAAGAAATCCAAGAGGACATTTTTTATATACTCTGATAAATAATCTTAGGAAGTTTTATATATAGAAATATTCATTTCAGGGGGAGATTCTTATCTCTTATCATATTTTATTTCTATATCTGAATAATTTTTGTCATCATCAAAAAGGGGGAGATTGTTAGAACAAGATTAGTTCTGATCTATCTCAGAGTTTTGATGATAACAATAAATTATATCTTAGATAATTTATACTCTGATGAATGTATTTGAATGTTTCAGATAATGTTCTTACAGAAGCATTCTGAAGTGCTAAGCTAAAAATTATATGAAGAAGTTCTTTAATGAAAGAACCTTTTCTTTTTTAAAGCGCATTTGCTGACTCTGGTAAGACAATTTATTTTAAATGTATCTTATAACATTTAGCAGGATTCCTTGTTGTTCAGAAGATTATTTTTGAAAGCAAGTGTTGATCAAGTTATTAGCAAGCAAAGCACTGCCTAGAAGATGAGTAAAGCATGTTCTGATTTCAAGACGTTGAAGCAAGTTCTGAAAGAACGTTAAAGCCAACTTGTCTTGTCAAGCGTAGGAAACATGTTCTTACATTTTGTCATTTTCTCATTAATGCAAAGACGACTGAAAGCACTCAAGTGTCTAAGCTAGTTTCTTGGAAAATGGAATATTGCAAGGAAACACGCAAGCATTTAATGCTCTCCATTTTTCTGAAGGCAGCAACGGTCTTATTGTTCCTACTATAAATAGACGGACATTTATTGCAAGCCAACCAACGAATCAACAATTTTAAAAAAGAGAAGCAAGAAACTACATGAAAAATTTCGGGCTCACAAACTCTTTGTTCATACACTTTGTGCAATTTATTTTAAGTGAAAAATCACAGTTGTGATATAGCTTAATTAGAAGAAAATTTCTATTTCACTTTTTGTAAGATTAAATTCTTGTAATTGTTCCTTGAGAGACCAAGTTTGGTCAGATTTCTCAAGTAGACTAGGACTAGATTTAAGTCTTAGTGGTGTTAGTCACTTGTAAGATTACTTGTGCATTGTTAGTCACAACAGTTGTTGTTTGTTTATAATTATTTGATTATAGTGGATTAAGTCCTTGTTGAGAAAGGTGATATCACCTTGATGGATGGACTGGAGTAGTTTGAGTTCAAACGAACCAGGATAAAAATAACCTTGTCCTTCCATTATTGTTGAGCTTTTTATTGAAAAGAAAAAGAGTCACTTATTCAACCCCCCCCCCCCCCCCCATTCTAAGTGTTTTCTTACCCCTTCAGAGATTAGTATCATTATCTATGATGACTCTCTTGGGGATGCCATACTGGCAGATAAGATTATGTTTTATGAACCAAGCTACCACATTATTGGTAACGGAGGCAAATGAGGTTGCTTCAACCCATTTTATGAAGTAGTCAATAGGGACGAGAATGAAATGATTCCCGTTATAAGCAATAGGATTGATTTCTCTGATCATATTAATGCCCCACATTGAGAATGGTCGAGGAGCAGTCATGATGTTCAAAGGTACTGGAGGCACATGAACTTTATCAGTATAGATCTGGAACTTATGACAAGTTCTTGAGTGGTGGTGACAGTCAACTTCCATAGTCGACCAATAATAAACTGCTCTCAGAATTTTCTTAGCCATAGTATACCCACTAGAATGAGTACCAAAGATGCGTTCGTGCATATCCTCCATAATTTTCTCTGCTTCCTTCTTGTCCATACAACGGAGAAGAGTTAAAACATGATTTCACTTGTACAAAATTCCATTGCTCAAGAAGAACTTGGCTGAGAACCTCCATAGTAATTTCTTGTTAATGATCGATGCCTCTTCAGTGTATTCTTGAGCTTCAAGGTATCTTTTCACTTCATGAAACCAGGGTTTTTCTTATACTCCATCAGTGTCAACTTCATAGCAGTGTGTCGGTTCGTCGAATCTTTTAATGGGGATTATGGGAGCCTCGTTGTCCCACCTGAGCTTAAACATAGATGACATGGTAGCTAATGCATCTGCCAACTGATTCTCTTCTCTTGGGATATGCTCAAAAGTAATCTCTTCAAAGTACGGAATCAAGGTTAGCACATGTTCTGGGTAAGGGATAAGATTCAAATGCTTTGTATCCTATTCTCCCTTGACTTGAATGATCACCAAGGTATAATCCCCATATACGCTCAGGAATTTGATTCTTAGGTCAATAGCGGCCTTAATTCCCAGGATACATGCTTCATATTCAGCCATATTATTGGTACAGTTAAAGCAGAGTCTGGTAGTGAAGGGTGTATGGCAACCTTGTGGAAAGATGATTACAGCACCAATTTCAGTGCCAAGTGCATTAGAAGCTCTATCGAAAACCATAGTCCATCGGGATCCTAGCTCATATCCTTTATACGGTCCAGGTTCTTCACAATTTGTAATTAGCATGATGCTCTCGTCCAGGAATTCGAAGTTCATAGATCGGTAGTCATCTACAGCTTGATACGCCAAATGATTTTCCAGTGCACTTCCTTTAATTGCTTTTTGAGTGGTGTACTGAATGTCTTATTCTGTCAAGATCATTTTCCATCGGGCTATTCTTCCGGAGAGGGCTGGCTTCTCAAATATGTACTTGATGGGATCCATTTTAGATATCAACAAAGTGGTATGGGTCAACATATACGGTCTTAGTCAGCGAGCAGCCCATGCCAAAGAGCAACAAGTTTTCTCGAGCAATGAATATCTTGTTTCACAGTCGGTAAACTTTTTTCTAAGGTAGTATATTACATGCTCTTTTTTACCAGACTCGTCATGTTGCCCCAGTACACACCCCATTGAATTCTCTAACACTATTAGGTGCATGATTAGAGGTCTCCCTTCAACTGGTGGCATCAGAATTGGAGGTTCTTGTAGGTACTCCTTGATTTTACTACTTGATATTTCTTCATCAGCTTGAAGATTGGCTCACGAGTAGCAGTCAAATGATAAATGAATCGGGCAATGTAATTGAGTCGTCCTAAGAAACCTATGACCTCAGTACGGGGAGCTGGCATTTCTTGAATATCTTTAACCTTTGCAGGATCAACTTCAATACCTTTACCACTAATGACGAAACCCAGGATTTTTCTAGACCTCACCCCAAAGGTGAATTTGTTTGGATTCAGCCTCAGCTTATACTTCTTCATCCATTCAAATAAATTATGCAGATGATCAAGACGTTCTCCTTCAGTCTGTGATCTTGTTATCATGTCATCGATGTAGACTTCTATCTCGTGATGAATCATGTCATGGAATAAATCTACCATAGAACGTTGATAAGTTACCAATATCACTAGATTATTTTCTGTGTTCATTGTTTTAGTTTAGCCACTTAACTGGAGACCAAAATATTCCAAGAAAACAATCCTCAATGAGTGTGGTATCGAGTATCTACCAACTTCGGACTGCACCAAAGTCGGTCACCTCACTACCCCTAAAAAGGCCAAGATGGTCAAGTAAGGTTCTAAAGTTCGTTGATGCTTCATGACACCACGCGGCGGCCCCGTACTCTCCTTGATTCAACTCAAGGGTTACTGGTACCAACCAAAGTGCCACATCAACGTAGCTACTGTTTCAACCATGTCGGTATACCTCGCACAGTTCCCTCACAGTTTATTGCTACTTACCTAAAAAGGTGCCCCAAATTCGGGTGTAGGATTTAAAACAAACCCAAACAAGGAACCCAAAAAGTAAAGCAATCAAAGCAATCAAAGTAAGCATGTATAGGTGATCTAAAACCCTAAGGTAACCCCACTTTTAGAAATATTTCCCCAGCAGAGTCGCCAGTTCTGTGATACGGTGGGAGAACTGACTTAGGATTTGCGTTTGCTTTCACACTTGTTCGGTTTAGCAAGAGTCGCCACCGACTTTTTATTTTATCCTAAGGAAAGGTCAAAAAGCACAGGAAAGACCTTTGAGATGTTTTCGTGGGTTCGGGGGGTAGATTATGAAAAGGGAAGGTGCTAGCACCCTTTCCATCCATGGTTATCCATGGGCTCTTAGTTACTTGTTTTAGATCACTTGCCTTTTCTTTTCAATTGTTTGAAATGGTGCTTTGTATGTGTGGTTTTGAAAATGTTTTGAAAAAGATGCCTTGTCTAGGCAACCTTTGTAATGATTCTTGTTTGAATATATACAAAGGTGTGTGTCTTTTTGAAAAGATAATTCAATGTTTTGAAAGTTGTTTGGAAATTGTTTTTGAAGTTGTGTTGTGAAGTATATTTGAAAAATGGCAAGGATGTTTTGCAAGATTTTTGATCAAGTAACTAACAGTTGTCTACCCTATTTTACTCAAAGATTTTCTTGTGTTTTAACCCTTTTAACAGTGTTGTTTCACCATTGTGTTTGATGAACAACCTTGCGTTAGGATGTTAAACGGGACAGGTGCGGGTCATCGTATACAATCATTGAAGGCAACGTGTGAGACGCTCTAGCAATTTTGTAAGGGACGAGATCGTTTTATCGAAGGCAACATCGAGGGTCATCGAGGGACTACGATCTTTGTTTATCGAAGGGACATTTGCTAGAGTGTCTTATACTCGAGGGACATGATTGCATTTTCCGAGGCAACAAGCGAGGTTACCCTAGAGGTGTAAGTGGGAATTGTGTATTGATGTTCATGAATTTATCTTGTATTAGGTTATCTAGCGGTTGATTTTGAATCTTCGTATACAAACCCTAATTACTATACAGTATATGGAAAGCGATAAATTGCGGGAATTTAAAGTCTAAGTTATTACAAATAAGTATCCGGGGATGGGGGTACAAATGTTTACGAATGGGGATGAGTCTTATCAGAATAGTAATGTCCAATTATTATGTTACAACCAAATCGAACCGTCACATTCTCAACGTAAAAATATAACAAGGTATAAGAAATAAAGAGAATCAAAAGTATTGTGAGGTGTATGTGGTTATTTACAAATGATTAAATAAAATATTAACCTAATGAAAATTAAGTGTTTACTATTATTTTTGTGCTTTTTTGTTAGTTTTATATAAACCAAGGGTTTTAAAGAAAAAAAGAATTATTTTAACTTAATAAATTCTATTATTTATGTATTTTGGTTAATGTTATTTAGGAACTTATATAAAAAGATTTATTAAACAAAAAGTTTTAAAACAAAGACAAATTATTAAAAATCTATTATTTTCATACTTTTAAATGCAATAAATATTAAAAGCTATTAAGAATATTTTATACAAAAATTTAATATATTATTTTTATTTAACAAAAGAGAATTAGAAATTAGGTTATAAAAAAAATGAGAATAAGGTGATAATAATAAAAGGGTATTGATTTGTAAAACATAAAAAAGTTAAGTGGGCTTTGAGGAATGTGTTTGGCCCAAAGAATAAAAATAAGATAAGATTAAAAGGGGGGTGGCGCCAGTTTGTTTGGCTTAGGGATTTAGTTCGCTGGGGCAGAAGCTCAAATGCAATGTTTAACAATTTTTAGGGTTTGGTTTGCGTTTTCAGAATTGGGTTTGTACTTTTGTAAACGGCGCCGCTCCTTCTCTCGTCTTTGTCCTCTTCATCGTTCTCAAACAGAGCCACTGAACGTCCTCTCTCCTCGCCTTAGGCTACCAGAGCGATACCTCCATTCCCTCCTCCCCGTGATTGTTCAAGGCGGCGATTAAAAGGTATTTCTTTTTTATTCATGACGCGTTTTAGGGTTTAGATTTTTACTCTTTGCATGTTATTGTTTCATAGAATTTTGATCATTGATGTTTGTGTTTGTGATATGTGCAAAACAGAAAGAGGGGAATTGATACCTTGGGGTTTTGTTTCTGGAGAGGAGATGGAAGGTTGGACGGCGGCGCTCTCAGGTGGCCGGAGGAGGAAGAGTGTGATGACTGCGTTTGGCTTTTCTGGTATTTTGTATCTTTCTCTTCGTTTTGTGATGAACCCTAATTCTGAAAACGCTTGTTTTGAAACTCTCCCTTTTTGCGGGCTTTGTTGATTCTAATGATGATGAACTTTGAAGTTGCTAATGTTGTTGTTGATTTGGTGTTTGGTATTTGATGATGAATTCTGAGAACACTTGCTTCTGAGTTGTTTTTCTTTTCACTTCTTTGCTATGTTGGCCTTTGATGAAACCTGTTCTGAGGTGCTTGTTCTTGTTATTGTTGATTTGGTAATGAATGCTAATGTGATTGGAAACAAACTTTGAGTTTGTAAGGCATGCTCCTAGAGGCTTGTGAGTTCTGCTTTTTGGTAGGCTTGTTGTGCTTACAAGAAACTGGATATCTTGCAGGCTTGGTCACTTGATTTCTGCAGGTTTGAGTGGCTTGTTGAGGGTAGGTTATGATTGAGCTTTGCTTGCCTTTATAGGTTTTAGAAGTGTAAGAACTTGCAGGTCTGAGTTTGGCTTGCTGGAAGGTTTTAGCAGTTTTGAAGTTTCTGTAGGTTTGTTTGTCTGGTACAGGCAGGTTTGGATCTTTTTTTATCTGAGTTTGCCTTGTGAGTTGGCAGACTTGAATGGTTTTAGCAGGTTTTGATGGCTTCTTTTGTAAGGCAGGTTTGTGCAGTTTTAGGCTTGCACCTGGGATGCAGGTTCAGGTTTACTTGCTAAAGGTTTTTTAGCAGGTTACAGGTTTTTTTGATCTTTTGTTTGGTACAGGCAGGCTTGCTTGCAGTTACAGTTTTTGGTTCTCTTGCAGTTTGCTTCTGGTTTTGAAAGCAAGCTCTAGTTTTTTGTGGCTTCCCCCCCTTTTGAACCGTTAGAAATGTTATATTTATCTTATCCTCTAAGCCTTCCAAAACTGCAAACCTTTTTACTTTACTCTCTTTCTCTCTCCATAAAGCATTTTTAAATTGCTTAAAGTCCCTTTTCTGGAAAGATTGTTGGCCAGGAAATGATGAAAAGTTTTGACAAGGTTGCTTGCTTGCATCTTGGTTTATCTCTGCATTGTACTTCCATATTTTCTGCATTGACAGTTTTGTGTACTTTGACAGCTTAGTGAACTTGGTTGACAGTTTCTTGACAGCTTGGGCAACTTGGTTGACAGTTTGTGTACTTAGTTGACAGTTTGTGCAACTTGGTTGATAGTTTGTGTAACTTGGTTGACAGTTTGTGCAACTTGGTTGACAGTTTGTGCAACTTGGTTTGCTTAGTTTGACATTGTGCAGCTTGTGCCTTCTTTGTATTTAATTGATTAATTTTAATTTCCTCTTTGTGAACAAAGAAGAGAAATATTCTTGTGATTTTCAAAGAGGACGAGTAAAACGTGATGAAACCAAAACAATCTGATTCCGACCAACAATCTTTAATGATGACTTTATTTTTCTGCCTGAAAATGCTTTTTAATTTAACTGTACTGATTTCTTTCTTCTGTCTTTGTAGGTAAATACCATTTGGGATAATGGAAGAAGAAGTAGAAGATAGAAGACTTCAAGAGACTTAGACTTTTAGATTTATTTTCAATTATTGTAATAAATATTATTGTAAACATTGTAAATAAATTTACAGTATTCAAATAACATTTGTAACAACAATAAAAATGAATAAAAAGCCTTTGTCAGATAATTCCTCATCTCTTATGCACTGTCTATTTAATTATTTAAATTTCTTGATTTAAAATAATTGGAAATGCATCCCAATAATTGTAACTCAGATAAAATAAATAATCAACAAACGTTGCAGTCTCGCAACCTTGCATTAACCACCATACGCCCGACATTCCAGTTAACCATATGCATTGTACAATTAAACAAACAAACATCCATACGCCTTTCACTTCACTAATCAAACCAACGCTTCAACCTTTCAATCAAAAGCCTCAGCTCCTAGCCCAGATGTTTAGGTTTTGAGAAACAAACAACAATCTTGAACAAGCGTAAAACAATGTAACAGTCAATTGAAAAACGATGGATTCAATTTCTTCTGAGAATGCGCGTGCAAACCCTAATTTTGGATTTACTGATAAGAAAAATCTGTTTGACTGATTCAAAATCAATGGAAACCCTAATTTTGGATTGACTGATAAAGAAAAGTCTGTTTGACCGATTCTTGAGCCAATCTGAAAAAATCAGGGAAAACCCGAAGTTGTGATTTCTTGTGAAAAAGGGAGGGCAAATTTTGGGGTACAACAGTTGCCCCTATTCAATCTTCTTGAACCTGAAGAGTTAGATTGGCAGTTTTGCCGTTCGCGATTCGAAGGTAAAAGATGATTGGACACTAGAGTGCCCAAAAATTTGCACTCATCAAAGTGTAGTTGAGGGAATGGGCTTAAAGATGCCATTTGGAGATGTGACATAAACTTGTCGGAAATGGGCTTAAAGATGTCATCTGGAGATGTGACAGAAACTTGTCGGAGATGGGCTTAAAGATGCCATCTGGAGAATGTTTGTTGTAGGTGAGTGGGTGAGTATCAGAAAGGTATCCATGATTGGAACATCTCTGAACTGGGGGTCTGAATAAGCAATGGATTGACATCCATGTTTGGAGAATTCGTAAACTGTTTTCAGAAGTCTTGAAGTCTGTATGAGTAGTAGAATAACCACCGTGTCTGGGGTGTATCCGTATTGTATCTAAATTTGAGATTTGTATGAGTAGCAGAATGACTTCCGTGTTTGGAGTGTATCTGAGACTGTAACTGTATTGAATAAGTGACAGAATGGCAATCGTGTCTGGAGCGTATCTGGACTGTAACTGTAGTTGAGATCTATATGAGTAGCAGAATGACTTCCGTGTCTGGAGTGTATCTGAAACTGTAACTGGGATCTGAATAAGTGACAGAATGGCAACCGTGTCAGGAGCGTATCTGGACTGTATCTGAAGTTGAGATCTGTATGAGTAGCAGAATGACTTCCGTGTCTGGAGTGTATCTGAAACTGTAACTAGGATATGAATAAGTGACAGAATGGCAACCGTGTCTGGAGCGTATTTGGACTGTATCTGAAGTTGAGATCTAAATGAGTAGCAGAATGACTTCCGTGTCTGGAGTGTATCTGAAACTGTAACTGGGATCTGAATAAGTGACAGAATGGCAACCGTGTCTGGAGCGTATCTGGGCTGTATCTGAAGTTGAGATCTGAATGAGTAGCAGAATGACTTCCGTGTCTGGAGTGTATCTGAAACTGTAACTAGGATCTGAATAAGTGACAGAATGGCAACCGTGTCTAGAGCGTATCTGGATTGTATCTGACTTGAAATTCCGAATGAGTAATAGAATGACCACCGCATCTGGGGTGTATCCATGCTGTATCTGAATAATTGTTAATGATAGCCTTTTATTCTTATCCTGAAAAGGATAAAATGTTAGCTAAACACAAATTTATGTTGCATGATATGTATGATGCAATGAATTGCGTTTCATCAATGTTTATGATATATGAATGTAATGGTTATGCATGTAAGCTGAGTAGCCGTCTTGCTGAGGAAGATAAATCCTAGTAGCTGGAGATAACGGAATCTTTGACTGCTGCCGGGGAAAGTAAATCCATGACCGAAGTTGGGGATTCCAAAAATCTTTGATTACTGAAAATGAGAAATCCTTGCTGACTGCTGACTGCTTGGGAATAAGGAGTTTTGGTTGTATGCCAATCTACTGAGGATTCCTGTTTTGAGAAGATCTTCACCGGGGAATATCTTAATACTCTGTGAGGAACTGAGAATGAGAGTCTTCATTATGCTTGGGGAATAGCCAAACTGTTGAAAGGTAGCTATCCTGTCGGAGAGTAAAACTCAGGATTCTGAAAAAGCTTATTTCTGTCGAGAAGAAGTTCAGGTTTATATGGTATGCCACTTTAAGGATGAGGATCTTCACTCTGTCGGGAATGCCAGAAATTCAGATGTTATACCACTTTGAGAAATGAAAATCTTCATTCTGTCGGGAATATCAGGAGATTGGGTGTATACCAGTCTACTGGGGAAGCCAAAATGAGAATCTTCATTCAGGTTTTTGGGTCAAAAGGTTGGGTGTGTGCCAATCTCTTGAGGTTTTAAGGATGAGAGTCTTCATTCTGTTAAGGGTCAGGAAGTTGGGAGTATACCAATCTTCTGAGGTTTCAAGGATGAGAATCTTCATTCTGTTAAGGGTCAGGAAGTTGGGAGTATACCAATCTTCTGAGGTTTCAAGGATGAGAATCTTCATTCTTGAGAGAAACAGATTATCAGGAACTTCAGTTGTCCGTTATTCTGTTGGTGGCTGTAATTTCCAACAGGTGATGAAGGAAATTTTTGATGATGATAGTAACTTCCAGCAGGTGATGAAGGAAATTTTGAACGACTGTGAATTCCAACAGGTGATGAAGGAATTTCTTGATGATGATCGTAACTTCCAGCAGGTGATGAAGGAAATTTTGAACGACCCTTCAACTTGAAATGTAATTTGTTTTGGAGAATAAATCCTTGACAAATGTTGGGGAAATAAACCCATGACTGATGGTCTGTTTAGAGATATGATAAACTTCTCGAGGATGCTTGAATTTCTTTTCAGAAAGATTTCGGAGAGGTTTCATCACTGCCCCTAGTATCAGATGCTTGTGGCATTGTCAGGAAACTTAGATTGTTCGTAACCCTTTGATGAGATTGACGTTTAAATGCCCCAAGTGATGGTGACGGAGACTTGCCCCAGGTTATCCCGCAATTGAGAGATTTCTTGAAATCTTGACTGGACTGCCCCAGGTTCACTGAGCTTTGAAAGATTTGTTGAAATCTTGACTGGACTGCCCCAGGTTATCTTTGAAAGATTTGTTGAAATCTTGACTGGACTGCCCCAGGTTAACTGGACAATACCATATCAAATCCCCTTTTGTTGATGGGAGATTTTTGTAACCGAAGTGTCATCCCACTTGAAGCAATTTTATTCAACGAGAGAGTTTTCGTTTTTCCGAACATTCACTGTTGTGAATTTCTTCGTTGTCAAACAAATAAATATGTGCAAACAACGATATTCAAATAATGCAAAGTTTATGCTTGTCTCGAAGGTTTGAAAAATGCGTTTTTTAGCATAAAACTTTTTATAAGACAAATTCAACATAAGGTTTAGGGAAAAGCCTTACAGGAGTCAGGATACCTTTTGTAACAGTATGCTTTCGAACTAATCCATGCTTCAATTAGGACTTTCGAAGGGTTGTAACGTGGCTTGGTTCACGGTTTAAGAAACAAAGGATAAAGGCTCAAAGTATATTTGTACTCACCCGCTCTTCGTGATGTTCTTCAATCCTAGACTCAGTTAATTGTGCGTCGAACTTTAATCGAGTTTAAAGCGACATTTTGGTGATGGTTCACACAAATTGAATTTATTGGAAGGCACTCATCAATTTTGCAACATTTTCCATATTGTTGAGGATTCATAATGACCTTTTTCTTTTGTTTCGTTATCCCTAATTTTTGCCTGACTGCTCCTGTTTTGGAGATCACAGTCAGCGGGATGCCCCAGCTTTCTTAAGACTCCTTTGTAGGTTTTGGATCAGTGGGCTTTTCTCTTTTGAGAGATAATGACTGCCTATGAGATAAGGAACCATCACTTTCTTTTGGTTCCAAAGGAATATTTTTGATGTCATTTGTTGTATTATGAGCTGAGAGTTTGCGACTTTCAATGCACAATCTTTTGAATTAACTGAGAGACTACCCTGCCCCAGGTTTAATCAAAGGTTTTAATTTGTGTTTAAAACAAAAAACTCCTACTTCTTTGGCTCGAAGAGGTTGACTAGGGATTATCTTCCTTATAACTCCGGTGTTTAGGATTTGAAAGAAATGCATGTACATCGTCAGCAAGGTCTGTTCAAAAGCATACTGTATGAGATTATGGTATTGTTTCGTCATCCTCCCTCTAAAGGCTTGTAGCTTTTTATCAAGAGTTAAATATCATAAAGGAAGTAAGAGGCATAAGAATAGTGAAAATGAATGAATGAATTCAAGACAAACATATGCAATGCATTAATGAAACAGAGTTTGACATCAACAGATAATTGTTTGAATAAGAAATTACAACTTGAAAATTCAAATGGAACAAAAGTCTCTCAGTTCGAGCTTTGTCATTTCAAATGGAGAACCCTTAACGGAAGATTTCCATCTCGCCATCCGGCATGAATTCCAGCACTCCTTCGTCAATCAAGTCTTGGATCTTATTTTTCAAAGCCCAACAGTCATTGGTGTCATGTCCAGGACTATGGGAGTGGTATACACAAAACGCGTCGGGGTGATAGCTAGGAGTAGAGGTATTGGGCTTCCGAATAGGATCCCTTAAAGCAAGCAGATTGACCTCCAACAGGCGTTTCAGTATTAGGGATGATGGTATGTCAGTCTCAGAGAAATGTCTTCCAGACGTATTTTTCTTACGCTGATTACCCTGTTGACGTTGACGAGGTTGTTGCTGGGCTTGTGACCCTGAAGCAAGTTGAGGAGCTTTTCCCTTGTCTTCTTGTCTCAAAGGGGGTCGAATGATGGCTTGATCCTTAACCTTAGGTGTTTCCCCACTTGGTTGTCCCAAAGCAGTTTGTTAACGAGAACCCTGAGCTCTTCTTGTCTTTGAGCTAGGTTTTGAATGAGAGCCATCTGCCCACCAGTTGTCCCATCATCTGGATCTTCATTGTTTCCAGCTCAATCTGAAGTTCTTCCAACTGATCATTCCTGACACTTCTTGGATTCCCTAGGACCATGCCCCTTGTGAGGAGAGCTTTCACTTCCTCTTGCCCCTGGGACAAGTTCAAGAACATTTCTTGAAGTTGAGCATTTTGATCCTGGATATCTTTGACAGTCCTTTCTAGAGCCATCTCTACTGAAATAAACAGTAGGAGAAATAAGGAGACCTGAAAAGGAAAACCTGTTATGATGCAATGCATGATATGTGGATGCAATGTCTTCAAGGGTCTTTCGGGGTAAACACAAGAAGATGTTAGAGGTCGAATTTTGATCAACATCTTTGATTGGAGAACTTTGTATCGGTGGATGTCTTTCCACGAGAATTAAGCTCACCATGTCAAGTGGGTCATAGACCCCGATTCAAGTTGTTGCACTTGATCTTTGACGGTGTTTGTTCAGAGGAAAACCCTCTTGTCCTTTGGTAGACGTCGGGTTCAACGTGACCCTGCATCAAAAGACCCTCGAGATCCTTGAAATGGTTATTGAAAATGCTATGATGTTATGATGTTATGTACATGTATGCAAAAGTAAGCAAGTGTATATACAGGTAATCATATTCACACAAAGAAGACAAATCCTTAGGTTTAGGCTTGCATGGGGTTTGTAGGTAAGTACCCTCTTGAAGTTAGTTGGCTCAACCTGTCCTAAAATAGAAATCGGGTTCTAAGGAGCTCAATATAACTGGATTATTTTCTGTGTTCATTGTTTTAGTTTAGCCACTTAACTGGCGACCAAAATACTCCAAGAAAACAATCCTCAATGAGTGTAGTATCGAGTATCTACCAACTTCGGACTGCACCAAAATCGGTCACCTCACTACCCCTAAAAAGGCCAAGATGGTCAAGTAAGGTTCTAAAGTCTGTTGATGCTTCATGACACCACGCAGCGGCCCCGTACTCTCCTTGATTCAACTCAAGGGTTACCGGTACCAACCAAAGTGCCACATCAACGTAGCTACTGTTTCAACCATGTCGGTATACCTCGCACAGTTCCCTCACAGTTTATTGCTACTTACCTAAAAAGGTGCCCCCAAATTCGGGTGTAGGATTTAAAACAAACCCAAACAAGGAACCCAAAAAGTAAAGCAATCAAAGTAAGCATGTATAGGTGATATAAAACCCTAAGGTAACCCCACTTTTAGAAATATTTCCCCAGCAGAGTCGCCAGTTCTGTGATACGGTGGGAGAACTGACTTGGGATTTGCGTTTGTTTTCGCACTTGTTCGGTTTAGCAAGAGTCGCCACCGACTTTTTATTTTATCCTAAGGAAAGGTCAAAAAGCACAGGAAAGACCTTTGAGATGTTTTCGTGGGTTCGGGAGGTAGATTATGAAAAGGGAAGGTGCTAGCACCCTTTCCATCCATGGTTATCCATGGGCTCTTAGTTACTTGTTTTAGATCACTTGCCTTTGCTTTTCAATTGTTTGAAATGGTGTTTTGTATGTGTGGTTTTGAAAATGTTTTGAAAAAGATGCCTTGTCTAGGCAACCTTTGTAATGATTCTTGTTTGAATATATACAAAGGTGTGTGTCTTTTTGAAAAGATAATTCAATGTTTTGAAAGTTGTTTGGAAATTGTTTTTGAAGTTGTGTTGTGAAGTATGTTTGAAAAATGGCAAGGATGTTTTGCAAGATTTTTGATCAAGTAACTAAGAGTTGTCTACCCTATTTTACTCAAAGATTTTCTTGTGTTTTAACCCTTTTAATAGTGTTGTTTCACCATTGTGTTTAATGAACAACCTTGCGTTAGGATGTTAAACGGGACAGGCGCGGGTCATCGTATACAATCATTGAAGGCAACTTGTGAGACGCTCTAGCAATTTTGTAAGGGACGAGATCGTTTTATCGAAGGCAACATCGAGGGTCATCGAGGGAATACGATCTTTGTTTATCGAAGGGACATTTGCTAGAGTGTCTCATACTCGAGGGACATGATTGCATTTTCTGAGGCAACAAGCGAGGTTACCCTAGAGGTGTAAGTGTGAATTTTGTATTGATGTTCATGCATTTATCTTGTATTAGGTTATCTAGCGGTTGATTTTGAATCTTCGCATACAAACCCTAATTACTATACAGTATATGGAAAGCGATAAATTGCGGGAATTTAAAGTCTAAGTTATTAGAAATAAGTCTCTGGGGATGGGGGTACAAATGTTTACGAATGGGGATGAGTCTTATCAGAATAGTAATGTCCAAATATTATGTTACAACCAAATCGAACCGTCGCATTCTCAACGTAAAAATATAACAAGGTATAAGAAATAAAGAGAATCAAAAGTATTGTGAGGTGTATGTGGTTATTTACAAATGATTAAATAAAATATTAACCTAATGAAAATTAAGTGTTTACTATTATTTTTGTGCTTTTTTGTTAGTTTTATATAAACCAAGGGCTTTAAAGAAAAAAAGAATTATTTTAACTTAATAAATTCTATTATTTATGTATTTTGGTTAATGTTATTTAGGAACTTATATAAAAAGATTTATTAAACAAAAAGTTTTAAAACAAAGACAAATTATTAAAAATCTATTATTTTCATACTTTTAAATGCAATAAATATTAAAAGCTATTAAGAATATTTTATACAAATATTTAATATATTATTTTATTTAACAAAAGAGAATTTGAAATTAGGTTATAAAAAAAATGAGAATAAGGTGATAATAATAAAAGGGTATTGATTTGTAAAACATAAAAAAGTTAAATGGGCTTTGAGGAATGTGTTTGGCCCAAAGAATAAAAATAAGATAAGACTAAAAGGGGGGGTGGCGCCAGTTTGTTTGGGCTTAGGGATTTAGTTCGCTGGGGCAGAAGCACAAATGCAATGTTTAACAATTTTTAGGGTTTGGTTTGCGTTTTCAGAATTGGGTTTGTACTTTTGTAAACGGCGCCGCTCCTTCTCTCGTCTTCATCCTCTTCATCATTCTCAAACAGAGCCATTGAACATCCTCTCTCCTCGCCTTAGGCTACCAGAGCGATACCTCCATTCCCTCCTCTCCGTGATTGTTCAAGGCGGCGATTAAAAGGTATTGCTTTTTTGTTCATGACGCGTTTTAGGGTTTAGATTTTTACTCTTTGCATGTTATTATTTCACAGAATTTTGATCATTGATGTTTGTGTTTGTGATATGTGCAAAACAGAAAGAGGGGAGTTGATACCTTGGGGTTTTTTTTCTGGAGAGGAGATGGAAGGTTGGACGGTGGTGCTCTCAGGTGGCCGGAGGAGGAAGAGTGTGATGACTGCGTTTGGCTTTTCTGGTATTTTGTATCTTTCTCTTCGTTTTACGATGAACCCTAATTCTGAAAACGCTTGTTTCGAAACTCTCCCTTTTTGTGGGCTTTGTTGATTCTGATGATGATGAACTTTGAAGTTGCTAATGTTGTTGTTGATTTGGTGTTTGGTATTTGATGATGAATTCTGAGAACACTTGCTTCTGAGTTGTTTTTCTTTTCACTTCTTTGCTATGTTGGCCTTTGATGAAACCTGTTCTGAGGTGCTTGTTCTTGTTATTGTTGATTTGGTAATGAATGCTAATGTGATTGGAAACAAACTTTGAGTTTGTAAGGCATGCTCCTGGAGGCCTGTGAGTTCTGCTTTTTGGTAGGCTTGTTGTCCTTACAAGAAATTGGATATCTTGCAGGCTTGGTCACTTGATTTCTGCAGGTTTGAGTGGCTTGTTGAGGGTAGGTTATGATTGAGCTTTGCTTGCCTTTACAGGTTTTGTAAGTGTGAGCACTTGCAGGTCTGAGTTTGGCTTGCTGGAAGGTTTTAGCAGGTTTGAAGTTTCTGTAGGTTTGTTTGTCTGGTACAGGCAGGTTTGGATCTTTTTTTTATCTGAGTTTGCCTTGTGAGTTGGCAGACTTGAATGGTTTTAACAAGTTTTGATGGCTTCTTTTATAAGGCAGGTTTGTGCAGTTTTAGGCTTGCACCTGGGATGCAGGTTCAGGTTTACTTGCTAAAGGTTTTTTAGCAGGTTACAGGTTTTTTTAATCTTTTGTTTGGTACAGGCAGGCTGTTGTATTTGTTTGGTACAGGCAGGCTTGCTTGCAGTTACAGTTTTTGGTTCTCTTGCAGTTTGCTTCTGGTTTTGAAAGCAAGCTCTAGTTTTTTGTGGCTTCCCCCCTTTTGAACCGTTAGAAATGTTATATTTATCTTATCCTTTAAGCCTGCCAAAACTGCAAACCTTTTTACTTTACTCTCTTTCTCTCTCCATAAAGCATTTTTAAATTGCTTAAAGTCCCTTTTCTGAATAGATTGTTGGCCAGGAAATGATGAAAAGTTTTGACAAGGTTGCTTGCTTGCATCTTGGTTTATCTCTGCATTGTACTTCCATATTTTCTGCATTGACAGTTTTGTGTACTTTGACAGCTTAGTGTACTTGGTTGACAGTTTCTTGACAGCTTGGGCAACTTGGTTGACAGTTTGTGTACTTAGTTGACAGTTTGTGCAACTTGGTTGACAGTTTGTGTAACTTGGTTGACAGTTTGTGCAACTTGGTTGACAGTTTGTGCAACTTGGTTTGCTTAGTTTGACATTGTGCAGCTTTGCCTTCTTTGTATTTAATTGATTAATTTTACTTTCCTCTTTGTGAACCAAGAAGAGAAATCTTCTTGTGATTTGCAAAGAGGACGAGTAAAACATCATGAAACCAACACAATCTGATTCCGGCCAACAATCTTTAATGATGACTTTATTTTTCTGCCTGAAAATGCTTTTTAATTTAACTGTACTGATTTCTTTCTTCTGTCTTTGTAGGTAAATACCAGTTGGGATAATGGAAGAAGCAGTAGAAGATAGAAGACTTCAAGAGACTTAGACTTTTAGATTTATTTTCAATTATTGTAATAAATATTATTGTAAACATTGTAAATAAATTTACAGTATTCAAATAACATTTGTAACAACAATAAAAATGAATAAAAAGCCTTTGTCAGATAATTCCTCATCTCTTCTGCACTGTCTCTTTAATTATTTAAATTTCTTGAATTAAAATAATTGGAAATGCATCCCAATAATTGTAACTCATATAAAATAAATAATCAACAAACGTTGCAGTCTCGCAACCTTGCATTAACCACCATACGCCCGGCATTCCAGTTAACCATATGCATTGTACAGTTAAACAAACAAACATCCATACGCCTTTCACTTCACTGATCAAACCAACACTTCAACCTTTCAATCAAAAGCCTCAGCTCCTAGCCCAGATGTTTAGGTTTTGAGAAACAAACAACAATCTTGAACAAGCGTAAAACAATGTAACAGTCAATTGAAAAATTATGGATTCAATTTCTTCTGAGAATGCGCGTGCAAACCCTAATTTTGGATTTACTGATAAGAAAAATCTGTTTGACTGATTCAAAATCAATGGAAACCCTAATTTTGGATTGACTGATAAAGAAAAGTCTGTTTGACCGATTCTTGAGCCAATCTGAAAAAATCAGGGAATACCCAAAGTTGTGATTTCTTGTGAAAAAGGGAGGGAAAATTTTGGGGTACAACAGTTGCCCATATTCAATCTTCTTGAACCTGAAGAGTTAGATTGGCAGTTTTGCCGTTTGCGACTCGAAGGTAAAAGATGATTGGACACTAGAGTGCCCAAAAATTTGCAATCATCAAAGCGTAGTTGAGGGAATGGGCTTAAAGATGCCATTTGGAGATGTGACAGAAACTTGTCGGAAATGGCCTTAAAGATGCCATCTGGAGATGTGACAGAAACTTGTCGGAGATGGGCTTAAAGATGCCATCTGGAGAATGTTTGTTGTAGGTGAGTGGGTGAGTATCAGAAAGGTATCCATGATTGGAACATCTCTGAACTGGGGGTCTGAATAAGCAATGGATTGACATCCATGTTTGGAGAATTCGTAAACTGTTTTCAGAAGTCTTGAAGTCTGTATGAGTAGTAGAATGACCATCGTGTCTGGGGTGTATCCGTATTGTATCTAAATTTGAGATTTGTATGAGTTGAAGAATGACTTCCGTGTTTGGAGTGTATCTGAGACTGTAACTGTATTGAATAAGTGACAGAATGGCAATCGTGTCTGGAGCATATCTGGAATGTAAATGTAGTTGAGATCTGTATGAGTAGCAGAACGACTTCCGTGTCTGGAGTGTATCTGAAACTGTAACTGGGATCTGAATAAGTGACAGAATGGCAACCGTGTCTGGAGCGTATCTGGACTGTATCTGAAGTTGAGATCTGAATGAGTAGCAGAATGACTTCCGTGTCTGGAGTGTATCTGAAACTGTAAGTGGGATCTGAATAAGTGATAGAATGGCAATCGTGTCTGGAGCGTATCTGGACTGTATCTGAAGTTGAGATCTGAATGAGTAGCAGAATGACTTCCGTGTCTGGAGTGTATCTGAAACTGTAACTGGGATCTGAATAAGTGACAGAATGGCAACCGTGTCTAGAGCGTATCTGGATTGTATCTGACTTGAAATTCCGAATGAGTAATAGAATGACCGCCGCATCTGGGGTGTATCCATGATGTATCTGAATAATTGTTAATGATAGCCTTTTATTCTTATCCTGAAAAGGATAAAATGTTAGCTAAACACAAAGTTATGTTGCATGATATGTATGATGCAATGAATTGCGTTTCATCAATGTTTATGATATTTGAATGTAATGGTTATGCATGTAAGCTGAGTAGCCTTCTTGCTGAGGAAGATAAATCCTGGTAGCTGGAGATAACGGAATCTTTGACTGCTGCCGGGGAAAGTAAATCCATGACCGAAGTTGGGGATTCCAAAAATCTTTGATTACTGAAAATGAGAAATCCTTGTTGACTGTTGACTGCTTGGGAATAAGGAGTTTGGGTTGTATGCCAATCTACTGGAGATTCCTGTTTTGAGAAGATCTTCACCGGGGAATATCTTAATACTCTGTGAGGAACTGAGAATGAGAGTCTTCATTCTGCTTGGGGAATAGCCAAACTGTTGAAAGGTAGCTATCCTGTCGGAGAGTAAAACTCAGGATTCTGAAAAAGCTTATTTCTGTCGGGAAGAAGTTCAGGTTTATATGGTATGCCACTTTAAGGATGAGGATCTTCACTCTATCGGGAATGCTAGAAATTCAGATGTTATACCACTTTGGGAAATGAGAATCTTCATTCTGTCGGGAATATCAGGAGATTGGGTGTATACCAGTCTACTGGGGAAGCCAAAATGAGAATCTTCATTCAGGTTTTTGGGTCAAAAGGTTGGGTGTGTGCCAATCTCTTGAGGTTTTAAGTATGAGAGTCTTCATTCTGTTAAGGGTCAGGAAGTTGGGAGTATACCAATCTTCTGAGGTTTCAAGGATGAGAATCTTCATTCTGTTAAGGGTCAGGAAGTTGGGAGTATACCAATCTTCTGAGGTTTCAAGGATGAGAATCTTCATTCTGTTAAGGGTCAGGAAGTTGGGAGTATACCAATCTTCTGAGATTTCAAGGATGAGAATCTTCATTCTTGAGAGAAACAGATTTTTAGGAACTTCAGTTATCCGTTATTCTGTTGGTGGCTGTAATTTCCAACAGGTGATGAAGGAAATTTTTGATGATGATCGTAACTTCCAGCAGGTGATGAAGGAAATTTTGAACGACCGTGAATTCCAACAGGTGATGAAGGAATTTCTTGATGATGATCGTAACTTCCAGCAGGTGATGAAGGAAATTTTGAACGACCCTTCAACTTGAAATGTAATTTGTTTTGGAGAATAAATCCTTGACAAATGTTGGGGAAATAAACCCATGACTGATGGTCTGTTTAGAGAGATGATAAACTTCTCGAGGACGCTTGAATTTCTTTTCAGAAAGATTTCGGAGAGGTTTCATTACTGCCCCTAGTATCAGATGCTTGTGGCATTGTCAGGAAACTTAGATTGTTCGTAACCCTTTGATGAGATTGACGTTTAAATGCCCCAAGTGATGGTGACGGAGACTTGCCCCAGGTTATCCCGCAATTGAGAGATTTCTTGAAATCTTGACTGGACTGCCCCAGGTTCACTGAGCTTTGAAAGATTTGTTGAAATCTTGACTGGACTGCCCCAGGTTATCTTTGAAAGATTTGTTGAAATCTTGACTGGACTGCCCCAGGTTAACTGGACAATACCATATCAAATCCCCTTTTATTGATGGGAGATTTTTGTAACCGAAGTGTCATCCCACTTGAAGCAATTTTATTCAACGAGAGAGTTTTCGTTTTTCCGAACATTCACTGTTGTGAATTTCTTTGTTGTCAAACAAATAAATATGTGCAAACAACGATATTCAAATAATGCAAAGTTTATGCTTGTCTCGAAGGTTTGAAAAATGCGTTTTTTAGCAGAAAACTTTTTATAAGACAAATTCAACACAAGGTTTAGGGCAAAGCCTTACAGGAGTCAGGATACCTTTTGTAACAGTATGCTTTCGAACTAACCCATGCTTCAATTAGGACTTTCGAAGGGTTGTAACGTGGCTTGGTTCACGGTTTAAGAAACAAAGGATAAAGGCTCAAAGTATATTTGTACCCACCCGCTCTTCGTGATGTTCTTCAATCCTAGACTCAGTTAATTGTGCGTCGAACTTTAATCGAGTTTAAAGCGACATTTTGGTGATGGTTCACACAAATTGAATTTATTGGAAGGCAGTCATCAATTTTGCAACATTTTCCATATTGTTGAGGATTCATAATGACCTTTTTCTTTTGTTTCGTTATCCCTAATTTTTGCCTGACTGCTCCTGTTTTGGAGATCACAGTCAGCGGGATGCCCCAGCTTTCTTAAGCCTCCTTTGTAGGTTTTGGATCAGTGGGATTTTCTCTTTTGAGAGATAATGACTGCCTATGAGATAAGGAACCATCACTGTCTTTTGGTTCCAAAGGAATATTTTTGATGTCATTTGTTGTATTATGAGCTGAGAGTTTGCGACTTTCAATGCACAATCTTTCGAATTAACTGAGAGACTACCCTGCCCCAGGTTTAATCAAAGGTTTTAATTTGTGTTTAAAACAAAAAACTCCTACTTCTTTGGCTCGAAGAGGTTGACTAGGGATTATCTTCCTTATAACTCCGGTGTTTAGGATTTGAAAGAAATGCATGTACATCGTCAGCAAGGTCTGTTCAAAAGCATACTGTATGAGATTATGGTATTGTTTCGTCATCCTCCCTCTAAAGGCTTGTAGCTTTTATCAAGAGTTAAATATCATAAAGGAAGTAAGAGGCATAAGAATAGTGAAAACGAATGAATGAATTCAAGACAAACATATGCAATGCATTAATGAAACAGAGTTTGACATCAACAGATAATTGTTTGAATAAGAAATTACAACTTGAAAATTCAAATGGAACAAAAGTCTCTCAGTTCGAGCTTTGTCATTTCAAATGGATAACCCTTAACGAAAGATTTTCATCTCGCCATCCGGCATGAATTCCAGCACTCCTTCGTCAATCAAGTCTTGGATCTTATTTTTCAAAGCCCAACAGTCATCGGTGTCATGACCAGGACTATGGGAGTGGTATACACAAAACGCATCGGGGTGATAGCTAGGAGTAGAGGTATTGGGCTTCCGAATAGGATCCCTTAAAGCAAGCAGATTGACCTCCAACAGGCGTTTCAGTATTAGGGATGATGGTATGTCAGTCTCAGAGAAATGTCTTCCAGACGTATTTTTCTTACGCTGATTACCCTGTTGACGTTGACGAGGTTGTTGCTGGGCTTGTGACCCTGAAGCAAGTTGAGGAGCTTTTCCCTTGTCTTCTTGTCTCAAAGGGGGTCGAATGATGGCTTGATCCTTAACCTTAGGTGTTTTCCCCACTTGGTTGTCCCAAAGCAGTTTGTTGACGAGAACCCTGAGCTCTTCTTGTCTTTGAGCTAGGTTTTGAATGAGAGCCATCTGCCCACCAGTTGTCCCATCATCTGGATCTTCATTGTTTCCAGCTCAATCTGAAGTTCTTCCAACTGATCATTCCTGACACTGCTTGGATTCCCTAGGACCATGCCCCTTGTGAGGAGAGCTTTCACTTCCTCTTGCCCCTGGGACAAGTTCAAGAACATTTCTTGAAGTTGAGCATTTTGATCCTGGATATCTTTGACAGTCCTTTCTAGAGCCATCTCTACTGAAATAAACAGTAGGAGAAATAAGGAGACCTGAAAAGGAAAACCTGTTATGATGCAATGCATGATATGTGGATGCAATGTCTTCAAGGGTCTTTCGGGGTAAACACAAGAAGATGTTAGAGGTCGAATTTTGATCAACATCTTTGATTGGAGAACTTTGTATCGGTGGATGTCTTTCCACGAGAATTAAGCTCACCATGTCAAGTGGGTCATAGACCCCGATTCAAGTTGTTGCACTTGATCTTTGACGGTGTTTGTTCAGAGGAAAACCCTCTTGTCCTTTGGTAGACGTCGGGTTCAACGTGACCCTGCATCAAAAGACCCTCGAGATCCTTGAAATGGTTATTGAAAATGCTATGATATGATGTTATGATGTTATGTACATGTATGCAAAAGTAAGCAAGTGTATATACAGGTAATCATATTCACACAAAGCAGAAAAATCCTTAGGTTTAGGCTTGCATGGGGTTTGTAGGTAAGTACCCTCTTGAAGTTAGTTGGCTCAACCTGTCCTAAAATAGAAATCGGGTTCTAAGGAGCTCAATATAACTGGATTATTTTCTGTGTTCATTGTTTTAGTTTAGCCACTTAACTGGCGACCAAAATACTCCAAGAAAACAATCCTCAATGAGTGTAGTATCGAGTATCTACCAACTTCGGACTGCACCAAAGTCGGTCACCTCACTACCCCTAAAAAGGCCAAGATGGTCAAGTAAGGTTCTAAAGTCTGTTGATGCTTCATGACACCACGCAGCGGCCCCGTACTCTCCTTGATTCAACTCAAGGGTTACCGGTACCAACTAAAGTGCCACATCAACGTAGCTACTGTTTCAACCATGTCGGTATACCTCGCACAGTTCCCTCACAGTTTATTGCTACTTACCTAAAAAGGTGCCCCCAAATTCGGGTGTAGGATTTAAAACAAACCCAAACAAGGAACCCAAAAAGTAAAGCAATCAAAGTAAGCATGTATAGGTGATATAAAACCCTAAGGTAACCCCACTTTTAGAAATATTTCCCCAGCAGAGTCGCCAGTTCTGTGATACGGTGGGAGAACTGACTTGGGATTTGCGTTTGTTTTCGCACTTGTTCAGTTTAGCAAGAGTCGCCACCGACTTTTTATTTTATCCTAAGGAAAGGTCAAAAAGCACAGGAAAGACCTTTGAGATGTTTTCGTGGGTTCGGGGGGTAGATTATGAAAAGGGAAGGTGCTAGCACCCTTTCCATCCATGGTTATCCATGGGCTCTTAGTTACTTGTTTTAGATCACTTGCCTTTGCTTTTCAATTGTTTGAAATGGTGTTTTGTATGTGTGGTTTTGAAAATGTTTTGAAAAAGATGCCTTGTCTAGGCAACCTTTGTAATGATTCTTGTTTGAATATATACAAAGGTGTGTGTCTTTTTGAAAAGATAATTCAATGTTTTGAAAGTTGTTTGGAAATTGTTTTTGAAGTTGTGTTGTGAAGTATGTTTGAAAAATGGCAAGGATGTTTTGCAAGATTTTTGATCAAGTAACTAAGAGTTGTCTACCCTATTTTACTCAAAGATTTTCTTGTATTTTAACCCTTTTAACAGTGTTGTTTCACCATTGTGTTTGATGAACAACCTTGCGTTAGGATGTTAAACGGGACAGGCGCGGGTCATCGTATACAATCATTGAAGGCAACTTGTGAGACGCTCTAGCAATTTTGTAAGGGACGAGATCGTTTTATCGAAGGCAACATCGAGGGTCATCGAGGGAATACGATCTTTGTTTATCGAAGGGACATTTGCTATAGTGTCTCATACTCGAGGGACATGATTGCATTTTCTGAGGCAACAAGCGAGGTTACCCTAGAGGTGTAAGTGTGAATTGTGTATTGATGTTCATGCATTTATCTTGTATTAGGTTATCTAGCGGTTGATTTTGAATCTTCGCATACAAACCCTAATTACTATACAATATATGGAAAGCGATAAATTGCGGGAATTTAAAGTCTAAGTTATTACAAATAAGTCTCTGGGGATGGGGGTACAAATGTTTACGAATGGGGATGAGTCTTATCAGAATAGTAATGTCCAAATATTATGTTACAACCAAATCGAACCGTCGCATTCTCAACGTAAAAATATAACAAGGTATAAGAAATAAAGAGAATCAAAAGTATTGTGAGGTGTATGTGGTTATTTACAAATGATTAAATAAAATATTAACCTAATGAAAATTAAGTGTTTACTATTATTTTTGTGCTTTTTTGTTAGTTTTATATAAACCAAGGGCTTTAAAGAATAAAAGAATTATTTTAACTTAATAAATTCTATTATTTATGTATTTTGGTTAATGTTATTTAGGAACTTATATAAAAAGATTTATTAAACAAAAAGTTTTAAAACAAAGACAAATTATTAAAAATCTATTATTTTCATACTTTTAAATGCAATAAATATTAAAAGCTATTAAGAATATTTTATACAAATATTTAATATATTATTTTTATTTAACAAAAGAGAATTTGAAATTAGGTTATAAAAAAAATGAGAATAAGGTGATAATAATAAAAGGGTATTGATTTGTAAAACATAAAAAAGTTAAGTGGGCTTTGAGGAATGTGTTTGGCCCAAAGAATAAAAATAAGATAAGACTAAAAGGGGGGGTGGCGCCAGTTTGTTTGGGCTTAGGGATTTAGTTCGCTGGGGCAGAAGCCCAAATGCAATGTTTAACAATTTTTAGGGTTTGGTTTGCGTTTTCAGAATTGGGTTTGTACTTTTGTAAACGGCGCCGCTCCTTCTCTCGTCTTCGTCCTCTTCATCATTCTCAAACAGAGCCATTGAACATCCTCTCTCCTCGCCTTAGGCTACCAGAGCGATACCTCCATTCCCTCATCTCCGTGATTGTTCAAGGCGGCGATTAAAAGGTATTGCTTTTTTGTTCATGACGTGTTTTAGGGTTTAGATTTTTACTCTTTGCATGTTATTGTTTCACAGAATTTTGATCATTGATGTTTGTGTTTGTGATATGTGCAAAACAGAAAGAGGGGAGTTGATACCTTGGGGTTTTTTTTCTGGAGAGGAGATGGAAGGTTGGACGGCGGCGCTCTCAGGTGGCCGGAGGAGGAAGAGTGTGATGACTACGTTTGGCTTTTCTGGTATTTTGTATCTTTCTCTTCGTTTTATGATGAACCTTAATTCTGAAAACGCTTGTTTCGAAACTCTCCCTTTTTGTGGGCTTTGTTGGTTCTGATGATGATGAACTTTGAAGTTGCTAATGTTGTTGTTGATTTGGTGTTTGGTATTTGATGATGAATTCTGAGAACACTTGCTTCTGAGTTGTTTTTCTTTTCACTTCTTTGCTATATTGGCCTTTGATGAAACCTGTTCTGAGGTGCTTGTTCTTGTTATTGTTGATTTGGTAATGAATGCTAATGTGATTGGAAACAAACTTTGAGTTTGTAAGGCATGCTCCTGGAGGCCTGTGAGTTCTGCTTTGTGGTAGGCTTGTTGTGCTTACAAGAAATTGGATATCTTGCAGGCTTGGTCACTTGATTTCTACAGGTTTGAGTGGCTTGTTGAGGGTAGGTTATGATTGAGCTTTTCTTGCCTTTACAGGTTTTGCAAGTGTGAGAACTTGCAGGTCTGAGTTTGGCTTACTGGAAGGTTTTAGCAGGTTTGAAGTTTCTGTAGGTTTGTTTGTCTGGTACAGGCAGGTTTGGATCTTTTTTTTATCTGAGTTTGCCTTGTGAGTTGGCAGACTTGAATGGCTTTAGCAGGTTTTGAAGGCTTCTTTTGTAAGGCAGGTTTGTGCAGTTTTAGGCTTGCACCTGGGATGCAGGTTCAGGTTTACTTGCTAAAGGTTTTTTAGCAGGTTACAGGTTTTTTTAATCTTTTGTTTGGTACAGGCAGGCTGTTGTATTTGTTTGGTACAGGCAGGCTTGCTTGCAGTTACAGTTTTTGGTTCTCTTGCAGTTTGCTTCTGGTTTTGAAAGCAAGCTCTAGTTTTTTGTGGCTTCCCCCCTTTTGAACCTTTAGAAATGTTATATTTATCTTATTCTTTAAGCATGCCAAAACTGCAAACCTTTTTACTTTACTCTCTTTCTCTCTCCATAAAGCATTTTTAAATTGCTTAAAGTCCCTTTTCTGAAAATATTGTTGGCCAGGAAATGATGAAAAGTTTTGACAAGGTTGCTTGCTTGTATCTTGGTTTATCTCTGCATTGTACTTCCATATTTTCTGCATTGACAGTTTTGTGTACTTTGACATCTTAGTGTACTTGGTTGACAGTTTCTTGACAGCTTGGGCAACTTGGTTGACAGTTTGTGTACTTAGTTGACAGTTTGTGCAACTTGGTTGACAGTTTGTGTAACTTGGTTGATAGTTTGTGCAACTTGGTTGACAGTTTGTGCAACTTGGTTTGCTTAGTTTGACATTGTGCAGCTTTGCCTTCTTTGTATTTAATTGATTAATTTTACTTTCCTCTTTGTGAACCAAGAAGAGAAATCTTCTTGTGATTTGCAAAGAGGACGAGTAAAACATGATGAAACCAAAACAATCTGATTCCGGCCAACAATCTTTAATGATGACTTTATTTTTCTGCCTGAAAATGCTTTTTAATTTAACTGTACTGATTTCTTTCTTCTGTCTTTGTAGGTAAATACCAGTTGGGATAATGGAAGAAGCAGTAAAAGATAGAAGACTTCAAGAGACATAGACTTTTAGATTTATTTTCAATTATTGTAATAAATATTATTGTAAACATTGTAAATAAATTTACAGTATTCAAATAACATTTGTAACAACAATAAAAATGAATAAAAAGCCTTTGTCAGATAATTCCTCATCTCTTCTGCACTGTCTATTTTATTATTTAAATTTCTTGAATTAAAATAATTGAAAATGCATCCCA
Organism: Vicia faba; assembly: GCA_948472305.1. Lineage (NCBI taxonomy): Eukaryota > Viridiplantae > Streptophyta > Magnoliopsida > Fabales > Fabaceae > Vicia > Vicia faba. Next base: position 1,305,859,950 of record OX451739.1, read on the forward strand.
ATAATTGTAACTCAGATAAAATAAATAATCAACAAACGTTGCAGTCTCGCAACCTTGCATTAACCACCATACGCCCGGCATTCCAGTTAACCATATGCATTGTACAGTTAAACAAACAAACATCCATACGCCTTTCACTTCACTGATCAAATCAACGCTTCAACCTTTCAATCAAAAGCCTCAGCTCCTAGCCCATATGTTTAGGTTTTGAGAAACAAACAACAATCTTGAACAAGCGTAAAACAATGTAACAGTCAATTGAAAAACTGTGGATTCAATTTCTTCTGAGAATGCGCGTGCAAACCCTAATTTTGGATTTACTGATAAGAAAAATCTGTTTGACTGATTCAAAATCAATGGAAACCCTAATTTTGGATTGACTGATAAAGAAAAGTCTGTTTGACCGATTCTTGAGCCAATCTGAAAAAATCAGGGAAAACCCGAAGTTGTGATTTCTTGTGAAAAAGGGAGGGCAAATTTTGGGGTACAACTGTAGTTTTCTCCATGTTTTCAGGAGCCATCTTGATCTGATTATATCCCGAGAAACCATCCATGAAAGAGAATACCTTATGTTGAGCAGTGTTGTCGACCAAAACATCAATATATGGAAGTGGGAAGTCATCTTTGAGGCTCGCCCTATTCAGATCCCTGTAATTTACACACATACATACCTTGCCATCTTTCTTTGGTACCGGAACGACATTAGAAACCCATTGAGGATATGACGTCACTGCTAAGAGTCTTGCATCGAATTTTTTCATAACCTCAGCCTTGATCTTCTCTGACATCTCGGGACGCATGCGAAGAACCTTCTGCTTAATCGGAGAATAACCCTCTTTCATTGGCAGACGGTGAACCACAATATCTGTATCGAGCCCTGGCATGCCTTCGTATGACCAAGAAAATACCTCAACATAATCACGCAACATCTGAATTAATTTGTTCTTGACACTGTCCTCTAAGTTGGCGCCTATCTTGACCTCTTTTTTCTCTGTCTCAGAACCCAAGTTTACCACTTCGATCGGCTCTTCATATGGTTGGATAGCCTTTTCTTCTTGTACTAAGAATCTGGAAAGTTCTCCAGGTATCTCATAATCTTCCTCACCTTCATCTTCGGCTTGGTAGATTCGATTATCAAAGTCATAAGTGGCCATAGCAGAATCGTTATCAACGAGATTCAGAGTGGATGAGCATTTGCAATGTAGTGTGTGGTTGTGTGTAAGAGCACATAGCTATTTGGAAGTGCAATAAAGTAAAAGAAAGACAGAGAGCACAAAATTTGAATGCAAAACGTCCAATGTTTTCATTAAATGAAAATATGACATATGAAATGATAACCCTTAACAAATGGACCATTATTCCCCGGGCAAGACACAAGGTTTAAAGTCATTGTTTTAAAATAAATTACATAACCAAACTTCTTAAAGCAATAAAAACTGAAATAGCTATTACTCCTAACTGAAGGAGATATAGACAATGTCTTCTGCTTTCTAATTGTCGAGTTTGTCACCAATGGTAGGGAATATCCAGCTGTTGAAATCATCATCACTGTCAACATCCTCTATAGTGTTGACTCTGTTATTGCTAATACGGAATGGAGGTCTTCCAGCACGAGCGCGGTGAACAACCCTTTGACCCTCTGCAGTAAAGCCCAGACCAAACTTATCAGATTTGTAGGGGATATCAGGAAGCTGGCCCCAAACAGTACACCTTCTTCTATATTTGCTTTGGCATCTTTCAAGGAATCCATCTTGCACAGAACCTTGGTAGTCTTTGGAATGGCAGGAACGTCTTCAACATCAGTAGGGGGAATTACATCAAAAGCTTGGCAGGGAGTATCAATGAATTCACCGTTCATTTCTACATACCTAAATGAATTCAGGTGGTTGACCATGTATTCCTCCTCTCCGTAAACAATAATAATCTTCCCTTTTACAGGATAATTTAATTTCTGGTGCAACGTGGAGTTAATTGCGCCTGCCCATGGATCCAGAAGCGTCCCAATAGACAAGAATAAGCTAGCCGGATGTTCATCACATAGAAGGTGGATTCAAAGATCTATGAACACACTTTGATCGGGAGGTCCACTTCTCCATGTACCATTCTTTTTGATCCGTCAAAGGCTCGAACTATGATGTCGCTAGGTTTCAGCACGACCCATTCACAATCCAGTCTGTCAAGAGCGCCTTTTGGAAGAAAATTTAGAGAAGAACCTGTATCAACCAACACATGAGCTAACGTAGTGCCCCTGCATTCAATGGAGACATACAGGGTCCTATTATGATTTCTCCCCTCCAGAGTCAGGTCAGCATCGAAGAAACCTAGTCCATTGTCAGTTCTTAATCTAGCAACATAACTTCCAAATTTATCGGCAGAAATCTCTTATGGTACATGAGCATTCTTCAAAAACTTCATTAAAGCTTGTGCATGAGATTCAGAACACAGTAGCAGGGATATCATAGAGATCTTAGATAGGGTCTGCCCTAGCTGTTCAACAATTTTGTAATCGCTTCTACGAATGATCTTCAAAACTTCTTCCATCTCTTGTCCAGAGGTGTCCTTGACTATAGCTTCTTTTGGTGCCTCCGTCCGGGAAAGCTCTATCATTGGCTCTTTTCCTCGAGCTTCAGCATTTGTCTTGGTAACTGTAACTTGAACAGAAGGAGAGATTTTAGGAGAGAAAATCCTTCCACTTCTAGTAATTTTGCTAGTCCCCGCAATATTTTCAATGTTGGGATCAGCCTCCTCATCATCTTCATCATACAACTCTTGTTTAATACCATGGTAATAGACGCCATAACCATAATTCCATGGAATGTCCTTCTCCGAGGAATATGGGATGGGCCAAGGTTTTGTAATGATTAAGGGAGTAGATTTTGGATTGGCAGTAATCCTTACAGGTCCCTTGGAGGTGATCCTGAAAGGAGTACCAGATATGACATACAAATCTCGGCACAAATTATCAGTATGCGGAACTTTTTCAATCAAAATCACATGCTCATCCATCAGGCATTGAATGCCTTTCTTCAGTAACCTGTAGCCATTGGGTTGAACTGGACAACAATAACATTCTTTAACATAACCGAGAAATAAACTGGCTTGTAGCAAATTCTTCTTGACTATTGAGAGAGGAGTAACCACATCATTTACAGAGGTAACATACAAAACATCTTCAATAGCGCTTATGCCTTTGTCATGCTTCGACATAGGAGCAGTAATCACGTTTAGAGTCTCAGGAGGGTCAAACTCAATTTCCTTGCTATCAATCATGTCTTAAATTTTATTTTTCAGGGCCCAACAGTTGTTGGTGTCGTGCCCATGACTATTCGTATGATAGGCACATCTTGTATTTGGATTGTACTTCAGAGAGGATATGTTGGGATTAGGAGGAGGATCCTGGAGTGTTATGAGGTCATCCTTTAACAAAAGTTGCAATGCTTGAGCCAATGGCATATTAATCCTGGTAAACTGCCTCCTCGGGGCGTCTGACCTATGTTGGTTTCCTTGTTGTTGTTGTTGAACAGACACCAGATTAGAGATTAATACCACCTCCAGAGACTGATGGCGATCATTTTTACTACAGATTTTCTAGACAGAGACAACATTAGTTTCTTTTTTACCAACGAAGGGCTTCTTCACAGCATTAGAATATGTAGCCATCAAAATCTTCCCACTCTTAATACCACTTTCAACTTGTTCGCCAATCAAAATCAGCTCAGTAAACCCTGATGAAGAACTCCCAATCAGCAAATTAAAGAATGGGCCCATTAGAGTGCCCATCAACATATCCACCAACTCCCTATCAGACAAAGGAGGTTGCACTCTTCCAGCCAAATCTCTCCACTTCTGAGCATACTCCTTAAAGCCTTTGTTTGAGCCCATAGTCATACTCTATAATTTCACGCGAGTTGGTGCAAGGTTAACATTATATTGATATTGTTTGTAGAAAGCAACAGCCAAGTCTTCCCATTTGTGAATGTTGGTTCCTTCCAGTTGGTAGAACCATTCAAGTTGAGTACCGGACAAACTTTCTTAAAATAAATGGACCCATTATTTCCTATCAGCAGTATGAGGTTGTATTTTTCGAAAATACGACCTCAAATGAAGCTTGGGACAAGAGACCCCGTCATATTTAGCAAAGACAGGGACTTTGAACTTATGAGGGATGACTACCCCCGGGATCAGACCTAGTTCTCCAAAATCCTATCCAGGCACTTTCTAGATTTCCGCAGCTTTGAGTCGGTCTTCCAACTGCTTGCATTTGTGATCTGTAGGAGGATACTGTTCATCGGAGTAGTCTTCATCTTCGGAACCCTGATTGTTTCTACCTTCACCCCTGACACTTTTATCATCCTCCTCTTGGTTGTCGTCTTCCTCAGAGGAAACATCTTGAACTGGTTGAGTAGGATCTTTGAATCTTCTCCCCATGTTGAGGATAACAACCTGCTTCTTAGTCTTCTTTTTCGTGGTGAGGAGCGTCATCATCTCTTGTTGCCCTTTGTCCAGATTCAGAAGAGTCTCTTGAAATTATGCATGCTGAGTTGGAGATCCTTGACAGTTTGTTCGAGAGCCATCTTATACTAAAATAAATAGTAGATAGATGAGGAAACTTGTATTGGAAAACCTGCTTATGAAATGATGCATGATATGTGGATGCAATGTTTTCAAGGACCTAAGGAGATTCGAATTTGATAGCAAAAGGAAACAAAAACAAAGATTGCATTAATAAGTTCAAAATTACAAATGCCTTTTAGGATTACAATGAAAAGCAAAAGGGTCTCAAGGAGACAATAATATGAACTTCTAAACCCTAAAACTCAACTCTCCCACTAACGCTCCCTCTTCATGTCGATGTATGCATTAAGCCTTTGCTCCTCGTGAAGTTTCTTTGTGAGCTCTAACACTTTCTTCTCACTTGCATAGAACTGGGCTTCAAAGGTGTCCCGTTCTTCCTTGAGTTGAATCCATGACTTCTGCAATTCTTCGAGGTCAGTAGGCATGTCCGGATGGAGGATGATGCGAGAAACGTCTCCTTCGACAACAGCCTCTAAGACCACTGGTAGAATAGCTGGATATGGAATCATAAGGTTTTAAGCGCGAGCTCATACCCATTTGAGATAAGGCTCCAAAGGGATAGAATTATTTTGTCCTAAATTTTTTCTATCGACCTTGTTTACCATGCCCCAAGCACGTATAAACCTTTGACGATAACCTTGGAAATTGTTCTCGTAGTCGAACATAATACCCTGGATAAGTGCGTCATGAGAACCATCTCTTCGAGCATAACCAAATTGTCTTAGAGCCAGAGAAGGGTTGTAAGTAATACCTCCCTTAATTCCAAGGAGTGGAACATTAGGGAATTCCCCGCATCGGTCAATGATAGTAACATCTTCCAGAGATTGGGAACACCAATAGATATCTGAATGAGAGAGCGACATCATCCTTTGAGACTGCCTCAGAGTTTGTTCATTCTTCAATACTGATCGGGGAAGGTGCGAAATAAACCACCTAGATAGCAAAGGTATGCAACACATAAGAGTCCCTTTCTTCCTCATAGTACGAGTGTGAAGAGAATGCAAAATGTCTCTGAGCAAGGTAGGCATAGGATTACGAGAAAGAAATATCTTGATGGCATTCACATCTATGAGTTGGTCTGGATTAGGGAATAACACCAACCCATAGATTAGCAAAGCCAAAAAAATTTCAAAAGCTTGAAAACTCATAGCATCCAAAAACAGTCGAGCCTTCTCTAACAGAAACTTAGCTAGAAAACCCTTAACTCCACTCCTTGTTTCCCAATTTGATACAATGACGGACCACTTCAGATGTAAGGCTGATGCAATTTCTTCAGGTTGTGGCTCTTTCTCTAAACCGGTGAAAGGTATTTGATTGAGAACATGCACTCCTAGTAATTGAGAAAATTCCTCCATCGTGGGTACCAACTGATAATCGGGAAAAGTGAAGCGGTGATGTACAAAGTCAAAGAAATGGAACAAAACACTCATCATGTCTTCTTCAAAACCCGAGGTAACCAAATTGAGTAGTCGATCATGCCTTTTGATGAATGGAGAACTTTCGGGAACCCTTGAGACTAACTCCTTACATTGAGAAGGTATCCTTGCAAAACTAATTCGGATAGTATTTCTGCGAACGGAAGCCATAATCTACAAAACAGAACAAAGATAAATCCCTAGGTCCTTGAAATGGTTAGTGAAAATGATATGGTATGATGTCATGATGTTATGATGTCATGTTCGAACAATTAATCAAACACAAACAAGACACACAAAGCCTTAGGTTTAAGCTTGCATGGAGTTTATAGGTAAGTACCCTCTTGAAGTTTTAGTTGGCTCAACCTATCCTAAAAGAATTAACTGGGTTCTAGGAGCCTCAATATCACTAATCTTTCTCTCAGACATTGTTTTAGCACAAGCATCTAAATTGCGACCGAAATATCCCGAAAGTCCAATCTCAATGAGTGTAGTATCGAGTATCAACCAACTTCAATATGCACTAAAGCCAACTATCTCACTACTTTCTAATGGCTAAGTTGTGTCAACTAAGGTTCTACGGTCAGTTAGTGCTTATGACACCACGCGGCAGCCCAGCATTCTCCTTGACTTACTCAAGGGACACCAACACAAACCAATGTGTCACACTAACATAGCCATCATTTCACCCATATCGATCTACGCCATACAGTTTCCACGATCTATTGCTACTTACCTAAAATTCCCCCAAATCCTGGTATAGGATCTATACAAGAAATAAACCCAAGCATATCCTATAAAGCATACAAGGCAAACAAGTAAAGCAATAAAAAGGTGATCTAGATCTTAAGGTAACCCCACTTTTATTTCTCCCCGGCAGAGTCGACAGTTCTGTAATACGGTGGGAGAACTGACTTTTGGTTTGCGTTTTATTGCAAATGTTGTGGATAGCAAGAGTCGCCACCGACTTTTCTTTTATCTAATAAAGGAAAGGGTGAAAAAACAGGAAAGACCTTTGAGAATTTTCTTGAGTTCGGGGGGTAGGTTATGAAAAAGGAAGGTGTTAGCATCCTTTTCATCCTTACTTATCTACGGGCTCTTAATTTCTAGCTCACTTTGTAAATTTGTTTTGTGTTGTGTGTTTTGAAAATATTTTGAAGATGCCTAAGTATGGAAATTTTGTAATGATTCTCGTATTGTTTAGAATGTATACAAAATGTTTATTTTTGAAAATATTTTGAAAGTATCTAAGTGTTGTTTTGTGAAATGTTTTGAAAATGCTAATGTAAGGCAATTTCCTTTATAATAACCCTTGTATCAGTCCTCAAGAGTATTTATAAAACATTTTGAAAGTAGTTGTTTTGAAAATGTGAGGTGTGAAGATTGTTTTAATTTGTGAGCAAGCAATTACGAGCGGTCTACCTACTCAATGGTCTTTGTTCTTTTATTCCTCCTTTAGGTAGTGTTATCCTACTATTAGTTGATAGGAAGCCCCATCATTGTATGTGAGGGATAGGCGTGGGTCATCTTACAGTCATAGAAGGCAACTTGTAAGATACTTTAGCAATTGTCGTAAGGGACTAAGATCATTTACCGAAGGCAACATCGAAGGGTCATAAAGGGACTACGATCATTTTAATATCGGGTCTTTTGCTAAAGCATCTCACATTCGAGGGACATGACTGTTTTTATCTGAGGCAACAAGTGAGGTTACCCTAGAGGTGCGTGTGTGCGAAGTGTTTTAATTTCAGTTATTTTTTGTCTTTGAGACTAGGTTTTCTAATGTTTGCTTTTAGTCTTGTCATACAAACCCTAATTACTAACAGTAATAAGGAAAGCAGCATATTGCGGAAATTAAATGTTCTACGCTATTACAAGGCTTTGGGAATGGGAGGTAAAAATTTGTGAATGGGGATGAAATCTAAAGGAGTCCTAATTAAGGCTATTACAAACTTTGAGCATTTGCAATATTAGAATATAGTAATGTGAAGGTAAAGTGCGCGAAGGTAGTAAAAAGGGAAAAAAAAAGGTTTTAAGAAAACCTAAAAATATTTCTAAATGTTCTAAGAAAATATTTGGTTGTTTCTTTGTTTAGAAAATATTTGAAATTTGAAAAAAAATTAGACCTAATTTCTACTTAATTTACAATCTAATTATTAAAAATAAAGTATGATTAAATTAATTAATTCTCATTTATAAAAATTAAATTAATCAATTAAAACCTAAACAAATCTAAGTATTTAAAAAATATTTTTGTATTTGTCTTTTTGTTTAGAAAAATAATTGAAGTTTAAAAAACCTAGTCTTAATAAAATAAAATCAAAGTGATTAAAATAAAATAATTTTTATTTGTCAAAATTTAAAAATAGATAATTAAAATCTAAATCTAATTTTTTTAATCAATTTTAAGATTTTTTTCTAATAAAAAAGAAATTAGGAAAGAAAATTAATTAAAATAAAATGAAAGAGAAATAAATAAAATGAGCCTGCAGTAACAAGTAATAAAGGGGGTGAGAAACAGCAAAAATGGAATGGCCCAAACACCTCAAGCCCAACGCCTGTTTGGTTCAGTGGGGATGGCCTTTTGAGATGCATCATGGTCATGCGTATTGGTGCATTGTATCTTCCTTGGATTAGATCTAATGATGATGCGATGAGGGCATATGATGGACTCATGTAATCTTGACGCACTGGATTTGTAAGAAATATATGAAAAAACATAAAAGGGTATCGATGGGGCTCGAACCCATATCCCTATAGTAACAGGCGCGCGCTTTAACCACTGAAGTGGTGATACATCTGTTGGTTTACACGTGAATCATTCAATATATTATAAACTCGTTTCTGAGAGTTTTAAAATGCAACTTCATCTTGTTCGCGTGGCCAGCAACAACAACAAAAATTTTGAAAATGATAACTCCCTCATTTCTCAATCATTTTAAAAACTGTAAACACCAAACTTGTTCTAAATCTCAAGACAAATTCAAACGTGTAAGTAACTTAAGCTAACACTTAAAGATTAAAGTGAATCTTTATTGGTACCAAACTGAACCCTAATTTCTCAAAAACTTTAAATCTAAAATTCACATCACACAGTCAACATAAATGAAAACTAAGGACATGGTTAGTTTCAAGGCATTGATATCTATATTTTTGCTTTAGAAAATAAATGCAAATGATCCTTGTACAGAGATTTCAAAGTTTAGAAAACTTACCTCTGAAGTAAGAATCGAGTTTGGAGTTAGAGCACTTCTGAAGGTGTTAGGATGATCTGGATAGCTTCATCTAACTTCCAGGAAGCTTTTGCAATGCTTACTTTGTGCTGAAAGTGTCTGAATCACTCCAACCAAGTCCAGTTGCAAAGCTCGGTTTTTGAGTTTGGAAGATGATGAAGATGATGTTACAGTGATGAAACTAGTCTTTATATGAGTTATATATGAGTTATAGAAGCTTTGTAAACGATTTAGAGTGAAAATGCACGAGTGGATTGAGTGTTTGGTGTTCAAGGTCAGAAGTTACAACAATGAAGTTTTATATGTAGCTTCTAATCTTGAGAGGTGTTTTGAGGTTGTGAATTCCTGTCTTGGCTTGTGTATTATGCTCTCTATTTGTAGGAAGAGTTTTAGAGGGTGAGAGGACTTGGTTTACAACCTATGGAGTTCTGGTTTGGTTGAGATGAAACAACCAAGTTATGTGAAAATTGGTGTTCCAATGCATAGTACAAGAGGGATCTGAAGTGGCTACGAGCTTTAGACATGTTGCTTCTGAGTATTCATGTTTAGTGTGATCAGAACAAACAAGTTAGAGGCTCAAGAAGTTGACTATGTGATTAAAGCTACTTTATCAGAATGGCAATGTTAGCTTCGTGTCAAAAATGGAATAAACATTTGGATAATGGCTTGAATACTTGGATAATAGCTCAAGATTACGTGCAATCTTCTGATTATGGGTAAATTTAGGAGTTTAGAGGCCTGTAAAGTGAGATTACAAGGCATGGCATGAATATTTGTTCTTGAGTTCTTTACAAATATGATCTATAATTCAAGAATGGGTGCCCAACTTCATCTCTTCGAATCTCCTAGCTCAAGCATGATAAAATTGCATTTTTGGATATTTTGAAAAACTTGAAACATTGTCTACAAATTTCATGTTGTAAGTTTCGGATAAATCAAATGGGAACTTGGTGAAAAATGACAATGAAGTTGAGACAAAAATCTGACCAAAACTTGTAAAAAAAATTCTAAGTGTTGGATAAAAACATCATAACTTTATAAACTTATATCTCTTAAATTAAGAACTTTTTAAGGATGATCCCACATTAACAAAGTTGTAGAATTCATCAAACCCTACAACTTTCATGTTGAAAGTTTTCCTTGAATCAGCTTGTATCTTGAGGAAACTTGCTTGTGAAGTTAGATTCACCATCTGACTCATCTTTAGAGTCTCCAAAAGATTCTTCATCCTCTGACTCTGACTCACCTTCAGAAATTTCAAATCCTGACTCATCTTCAGAAGAAGAATCTCCTTCTGATTGTGACTCATCTTCTGATTCTTCTTCATACTCAGAATCACCTTCGAATTCTGACTTGTCTTCACCTTCAGAGTCATCTTCTAACTCTGAGTCATCTTCAGAAACCTCCTATTCTGACTCATCTTCATAATCTTCAGCGTCATCTTCTGATTCTAACTCATATTCAAACACTCCTTCAGAGTCATAATATTCATAGTCGTCTTCTTCCCCTTCAGAATCAAAAAATGATAATCTCATTGGTTCCTCATCAGATTCATAAGCCATTAATAGCATGGGTTCATCATCAGAATCTCCTATGTCTATTTTTGCTTCTTCTTTGTTTGACCAATAATCTTTAGCAAAGTGGCCAAGCCTATTACAACAATAACATTGAACCATTCTCTTGTCACACTTCTCCTTTCCATTCTGATGTTTCTTCTCATCATAGTCGAAGACTTCTGAGTTCTGAGACCTACCATGTTTTTTCTGCTTCTGGTCCTTCTTGACAAAAGAAGCTTTTAGAGCCTGCTCAACCTCTCTCTTAGAAGTTCTTTCAGTCAGACACATCTCTTGCGCCTCTAGACTGCTTTGCAGCTCTTCTATTCTCATGGTGTACAAATCTTTAGAATGTTAAATTGCTACAACAATGTAATCAAATTGATGAGTAAGAAACCTCAATATCTTCTCAATGATTACTTGTTCAGAAATAGTTTCTCCACAAGCTTTCATCTCATTAGTGATCAAAATCACTCTAGAGATGTATTCAGAAACCTTCTCATTGTTCTTCATGTTGAGATTCTCATATTGCTTTCGCAGGGACTGAAGCTTTACCTTCTTCACTGATGCTTCACCACCATAGCATCTGATAGTGTGTCCCATGCCTATTTCGCTATCGTCGAATCAACAATTTTCTCAAACACATTCACAACTGGAACATAGCCTTCAGTAACAAGCTCAAAAACATATTCTTCTTGTCTCTTTATGCGTTTCTCTGCTCTTCCGTTGCGTTTTCTGCAACTGGAACATAGTCTTCGGTAACAATCTCAAGAACATCTTGAGCACCGAAAAACACATGCATCTGAATCATCCAACGATACCAGTTCTTGCCATCAAAAACAGGAAGTTTGATACTCAGATTACCGTTTCCGTTCATCCTTAACCTTGTACAACTCACTCATATTTCACAAGCACAGTGTTTTCCAATCCCACAGAATGTTCAGATTTTCTTCAAGATTCAACACGAATTCAAGAACCAAAATCAATCACACAACGTCTCACTATTTCACTCATATTTCCCGTGTTTCCCTGGAATCCGAACCAGAGCTCTATATATCCATTGTTAGTGCACAAGGTTAATAAATGAAGGAAAGGTAAGAGAGAATATATTTACTGTAATGACGACTATAAAGCTTACAAAAGGAATTATATAAATGATTATTACTACTAGTCTATTTATACACAAAGTAAATTGTCAAGTAGGCCATAATAAAAGGTAAACATAATGACTAAGTTAAAAGGTGCAAACTAGGAAATACTAAACTTAACAGCTACGCTAACAAACTCAGAACCTAGAAGCTGAGTTGAACATACTTCTGAATGTAACCTCAAAAGCTTCTGTTTCTGACTAACAACAACTTTTTAATATATCAAACTATTGTTTCTAACTAAGCAGTCTCAAAAGCTTAGAGCTTCTGACTAACAACCTCAGAAGTTCAACTGGTTACTAATAACAATAGCTTCTGAATCTGAATTACTTCCAACAACATTCACAAACTTTTCGAAGCTACCGCTACTAAAATATTTTAACAAGTAACATTTCTGCATGTAACTTATTACTTACTCTACATTTTTTTCATACACTTATCTTGTCATTCAACATAAACGTGATGACTAGTGATGACTATTGTTTGGTTCCATCTCAACTTTCATAAAATTTTGTGAGTTCAAAGGTAATTAGAGACCAAAATGAATACAACACTATTTAATATTAATAAAAATTTCATTTTATTGCTACATCATATATCTGCTTCACATATTTAATCTGTTTCTTTTAACTTTTTTTCCCTTTTTTGCACAAACAATAGCCAGAGCAGGGCCAATTGAAATAGGAGCAATGACTTAGTTATTTTGAACCTGACTGCCAATCGCATTGCTGTCTATCTCTTTATATTATTTTCATACAAATTCTCGTATATTGTAAATCATGTTTCCCTATCTTCCAGCATTCTAAGTCTTGGGTTTAGTACAACTATTCAAAATGTTAAGCACTTCGTCTTATGTAACATATATATCAAAAGCTTACAAGTCAGGTTCATGAAATTTTTGGTCGCATCAATGGTAGATTCGGATCATTGACTATTGTTCCTATACATCACCTGGTACGGTGACAGACCACTACATGTACAAATAGCCTTCACAGATGTTTGCGAAAATAATTACAGTGATTTTACCAACTCTTATGAATTTTGTCATTGAAACTCATTATTTTCACGGATCATTATCACCATAATATCTTTTTAACTTTTAATTCAATAAAAGATCGTAGAGTTTTAAGTTTTAAATTTTAAATTTTTACCAACTCCATATTTGAAAAAATTTAAGTTTTGTAGTAAATTCTTGAATACTAGACTTGATGTAAATTTTACTTAACTCCTACGAATTTTATCACTGAAATTTACTATTTTCACGGGTCACTATCACCACAATACATTTTTTACTTTAATAAACAAAATATTTATACATATTTATAGTTATTAGTGATATTTGTAAATATTTATAGTTATTAGACATATTAGATTTATCATGGTGATTTGATAAATATTTAATTTTAGATATTTTCAGTTATTAGTGATTTTATAATAACTATAATCAGCAACAACCAAGTCTTATCGAATTACCTAAAATATGAATGAATTTATCTGTGGCAACATACGAGCCTTCTACTAGTATCTTTAATGATAGCTTTCTTGTTAAGTATATTGCATAGCAAATCTTCACTTTATTTTATTAAATTAAGCATTGTCGTACCCCAAATTTGTCCTACCACGACGATTTTATTTTCTGAGATTGAAATAAAGAAAATATTTAATTAAAGACAGTACAGCAGTATCTGATGGTCCGTCTTTATCTGGCTAGGCGGTGTATTTTTAATTCAGAAAAAAATGGGGCTTTCTAAATCAGAGAGACTCGTATATTCGCGAATCTATTCACGAGGCATGTTGGCCATTGGTCCATGCGATTCATAAATGGAAATTAATGAAGTAACTGTAAAATTCTAAATTATTAAATAGTCGTTAGTAAAAGGGAGGTTGAAATTAAATTAAGTTCGCTCAAGTTTAAATTGTATAAGCTTATGTAGGTTAAGTTGATTTTAGTAAAAATAGGGGGTGTAGTTACAAATTAAAAGCCCATTAAGATTTGGTTAAAACGAATATATTTGTTGTTTTCTCTTTTACTGTTAAGCTCTTATAATAACAGCTTCATTAAAAAAAATTAAAAATATTTTTTTTTATTAAAATGTTTAGAAAAAAAAACAAACTAGAATTGGGCCAATTGGGCCTGATTTTACTGAAAACATCTTTGTTGTAATATTATTACTAGAAAAAAATCATTTGTTTTCATCTTACTAAAAAGACATGTTTGTTAAACTTTTATATAAAAATTTATATTTAAAAAAAGGAGACTGTTTGTTAAATTACCAACGTAGCATTCTTGTTACAGTATTGGTTAGCTGTTAAAAAAATTATACATTTATTGTTATCAGATACAGCTAAGGCCCAATTTATTAACTGTCACTGTACAAATCAAGCCATAATTATGTGCATTTTTATCAAACTAATTGTTACTGTGTAAATTAAATCTTAAACTAAATCCTAAGTTGCAAAAATGGAATCAAATCACTAAAATCAAATCTTTTTTTACAACAAAATATACAGAAGCGGATATTACTCAATCAATCTCAGATATACAAAATCATATCTATACACCACAAGCTTAAATCAATTACAACGAAATTCAACCCTTAAATCTCTCTAATCTCAACTCAGTTTGTAACAGCAATTTAACATAGCCCTATAAATAGTAAACAAGAAATACAGAAGAAGGGGGAATTCGTTTTGGCTGCATAAAAAGAGGAAGAACGCAAAACGGTTATCAATCTTGTTGAAGACAGAAGAAAGGACACGATTAGGGTTTCAACATCTGAAACCCTAATCGCGTTGTTGCTCATCCTTCAAATGTTATCTCCATCGGCCGCTGTTAAACACTTAACCGGGTTATCAATATCGTCGGAACCTGCGAAAGAGAAAGAGGAGGGTCAGAAACCAAATCGCTCGAAGAAATCCGAACACGAGATCGTACAAGGGGTAAATGAACTCATCTTTTCCATTTTTTTTGTTCTATGATTGTTTATGGGTGTGGTACGGTGGGAGAACTGACGTTGAGGGTTTTGCGATTGTGTTCGCAAATGTTGCGGTTTAGCAAGAGTCGCCACCGAGTTTTCGTTTATCCAATAAGGAAAGGTGAAAAATCATAAGAAAGACCTTTTGAGATGTTTTCATGAGTTCGGGGGGTAGATTATGAAAAGGGAAGGTATTAGCACCCTTTCCATCCATGGTTTTCCATGGGCTCTTAGTTACTTGTTAGATCACTTGCTTTTGTTTGAAAATTGTGCTTTTGTATGGTTTTGAAAGTATTTTGAAAAGATGCCATCGTTTAGGCGAACTTTGCAATGATTCCCGTTCGTAAGAATATATGCAAAGTGTTGAGCTTTTGAAAATATTTCAATGTTTGGAAAGTGTTTTGAAGATGTTTTGGAAAGTGTATGTGATTATTTTGAAAATAGCAAGGATGTTTGTTTTGAAATTGAGCAAGTAACTAAAAGTAATCCACCCACTCAAAAGGTTTTAGATGTGTTTTTCCTCCTCCTTTTGATGTTTCTACCTTACCATTAATTTGATAAGAAGCCCCAACGTTGGATGTGAAGGGACGAGCATTGGGTCATCGTATGACCATGATAGCAACGTTGTGAAATGACTTAGCACTTTTCTGTAGGGACTAAGATCATTTTGAAAGGCAACTTTGATAGCGTCATCGAGGGACTATGATCTTTTTCGATTTGTTTGTGCTAAGACATCCCACATGCATAACATGGCCATTTTTGTAAGGCAACAAGTGGAATTTCCTTAAGGGTGCATGTGTGCAAAGTGTATTTGATTGTAGGCACTTAGTCTTTGATTCTTGGGTGGTCTACTTGTTGATATCATCTTGCCATACACATCTAATTACTAGCATTTGTACAAAGCAATAAAAATGCAGGAAATAAATATCCTACAATATTACAACCATATTGAATTGCAAGAGAATATAAAGGCAAAAATAAGGTAATTAAAAGCAAGAAAAATGGATATTTCGACTTAGGGCAGCAAACCCTTCGACTCTGCCATTTTTGACCTTCTTCGACCTTACCTGAAAAGGGGTGAAAGAATGAGTTTCGACTGGGGCCTAGAAGCCAGCATATTTTGGCTTTCAATTGGGGCCTGGAGGCCAGCATGTTGTGCCTTTCGACTGCCTCTTTCGTTTGACCTGAAGGTTAGTATGGAAGCCAGAGGCTTCGTTTCTAACTTTTCTGTCTCCTGTTTCTTTCATTTGAGTTTGAATAGCAACATGACCCAAGGCCATGCCAACATCACCTTAAGACTAGATTAGTTCTTTAAAGCGTATTTAAATGTACCAAGATCAAAAGCGAAGAAGATTGTTAACCATGACACATATTAAGAGGGTGAAAACAAAACAAAAAGAAGAAAATAGTATGTACATATTTTAAATGAAAAAGGAAAACTTATTTACATGTTATGCTGGAAACGAAGGGTCAAAGGTTAAGGATGACTTACCTTGCTGGAGGCTAAAACGTGTTTTGGACTTTGAAGTTGTTGCTTTGAATTCCTCTGGATTCGAAGGAAAAGGAATCTGGGTAGTCCTTCGACACTGGGTTTGAAAGAACCAAATAAGTGAACTATCCTTCTTTGTTGGATTCAAAGGAGAGAACAAGTGGGATGTTCCTTGAGTCGAAGGAAACTGAAATGTGTTGTTTGAAGGAGGCAACGATGATTCTGGTTTTTGATTTCACAAGTGTTGAAGTGTTTGAGAGTTTTATGGTGTGTAAGAATTTTGAAGATACGTTCCCCTCTCCTTCTCTCCCTCTCCTCTCCTTTGTGCAAATGAACTCTCTATTTATAGAGAAAGGCTTTTGGAAAGCTTGGTGAGCAAATATAATAAAATAAGGCCCAGCTGGAAAGTAAGTGCCCACTTGTGCCATAAAAGCAAAATGAATGGTTCAGATGGGGTTGCTTCCTTCTGAAGGAAAATAGGCGCAAGGCTCAAGACAAACTTTTCTAAAAGGTAATACTATGCTGTTAAGTGCAAGTGGTCTTGGACAACAAATGGGTAAAGGCCTAAAAAGGGAAGACACGTAGCCTAGCCTATGGGTCTAAACGTTCAACTTGATCTTTTGAGTCGAATCCTCCATCTTTCTACACCTCTCGACCAGACTAGAACAACACAGTATTCGTTTTCACCAGTTGTGTCATAATGCACGACTATGGCGTGTCGAAGGGTTTACAGGTGGATTTGAAGGTGATATGAAGGCGCATTCGAATCATACATGAAGATGAATTTTGAAAGTCACAGGAAGGTAACCATTCATCCAATCGAAAGCTTATGAATCCAAGGCAAGCAGGTGAGGGGCGAATGGTGCAATCCAATGACACTTTTCAGAAGGTTATTAACTTCTGAATCGAAGGAAGCTTTCAGAAGATTATTGACTTTTTGAGTTGAAGAAAACCAAAAGGAGGCCTTTACCTCCTGAGTCAAAGGACACTGTTTCAGAGGGAAACAAAAACTCAATTGAAGCTTGTATGAAGATCATTTACTCCTGAATCGAAGGACACCTATTTGAAGTCACATGCCCAGACGAAAGAGGCACGCTAGCAGCAACTTTTGAGCAATCGAAGGAGGTGAAAGTCCAGTCGAAAGGGGCTGAATAGAAGGAGATCTATTTTCCTCCAAATTCGTCAAAATGTTATTTTTATTTGTTTTCTCCCTTTTTGACAGCTTCCTCTTAATTCTGGTGCTGGAAAATCCCAATGTACTTGTGCAAGCTTGAATTTTGAGAATCTTTGTGAGGAAAGCCTTGAAAAATGAGAGGGCAAATTTTGGGGTACAACAGCTGCCCCTGTTCAAACTTTTTGAACCTGAAGAGTTAGGTTGGCGGATCCGGCATCCGTGACTTGATGGGGAAAGATGTTTGAACACTAGAGTGCCCAGAAATTTGCACTCAAAGATGAATGGTGAATGGGCTTATAGATGCCATTTGGAGGAATGTTGGTAAACTCTGGAAGAAGTATCAGCACAAATCTCCTGTTGATCCATACTAGACTTGTTGTTTTCCTGTGAGAAAGGGGTTAGGAAAATGCAGATGCTTGCATGATGCTTACCAGATGCGGTATCATGCTAAATGCATTGTTATGTACATGCTATGATGTATGAATGCGAAATGTGTTTTCGTCCAGGAAAATAAATCCAGGACTACTGCTGAGGAAATCTTCGGAGGTTGAATCCTTGATTGCCTGTTGAAAATGAAGAATATGCATATCTTCAAATTCTTTTGAAGAGATGTTTTTGCTGGGGAACATCACTCAAAGATCAGATGTTATCTGGTCGGATCCAGACTTCATAGTTGTTGAGGATGAAGTAGTCGGTTGCTATCTGGTCGGGTCCAGGTTTCATGGCAACTTACTTGGGGAAGAGATGAATTAACTGTTATCTGGTCGGATCCAGGCTTTGCAGAAAATTCCTTGAAATTGAATAGTCATCTGGTCGGGTTCAGGTTTCATAACAACTTGGAGACTTCACTGGGGAAGAGATGAATTAATTGTTATCTGGTCGGATCCAGGTTTTGTAGAAAATTCCTTGAAATTGAATAGTCATCTGGTCAGGTCCAGGCTTCACAACAACTTGGCGACTTCACTGGGGAAGAGATGAATTAACTGTTATCTGGTCGGATCCAGGCTTTGCAGAAAATTCCTTGAAATTGAATAGTCATCTGGTCAGGTCCAGGCTTCACAACAACTTGCTGGGGATACAAAAGTTAACTGTTATCTGGTCGGGTCCAGGCTTCACAGCAACTCGCTGGGGATACAAAAGTTAACTGTTATCTGGTCGGGTCCAGGCTTCGCAGTAACTTGGAATGGCAACTACTATTTGGTCGGATCCAGGCTTCATGGTTTTTTGGAAAGTTGTATTATTATCTGGTTGAATCCATGTTTCATAGTGTCTTTTCGGGGATCAGGGTCAATTGTTATCTGGTCGGGTCCAGACTTCACAATATACCGTTCGAAAACTGTTATTTGGTCGGGTCCAGGCTTCACAGTGAACTGCTTGAAAACTGTTATCTGGTCGGGTCCAGGCTTTGCAGATTTCTGATGAGGTTAATTGTTATCCGGTCGGGTCCAAGCTTCACAATGAACAGGTTGAAAACTGTTATTTGGTCGGGTCCAAGCTTTGCAAATTTCTGATGAAGTTAATTGTTATCTGGTCGGGTCCAGGCTTCACAATAAACAGGTTGAAAACTGTTATCTGGTCGGGTCCAGGCTTTGCAGATTTCTGATGAAGTTAATTGTTATCTGGCCGGGTCCAAGCTTCACAATAAACAGGTTGAAAATTGTTATTTGGTCGGGTCCAGGCTTCGCAGATTTCTGATGAAGTTAATTGTTATCTGGTCGGGTCCAGGCTTCACAATAAACTGCTTGGGGATTTAGTTGTTATCTGGTCGGTTCCGGGCTTCACAATGAATCTCTGAGGATGATTGTTATCTGGTCGGATCCAGGCTTCGCAATGACTTTCTTGAAAAGATGGAAATGAGGAATGATATCTGGTCGGATCCAGGTTTCTCAGTCCTTTGTTGGGGAATAAAGAGGCAACTTTACTTGGGAACAAGTAGCTAAAACCGTGGTTGGATTAAGTTTAGATTCTTCTATATCTTTAAAGAGTTGGGCTGGTTGTCATAGTTTTTTGAGGAATGAGATCAACTGTTATTTGGTCGGGTCCTGGCTTCAGTAACTCAAGAAGTCAAACTATTATCTGGTCGGGTCCAGGCTTCAGTATAATTTGAAAATTATGCTAATATCTGGTCGGATACAGGCTTCATAGCATTTATTGGTAATAATAAAGGCTTTGTTGAAGACTTTACTAGGGATTAGGGGTTGTGGCCCTGTGATTTGCAATTATTTGAAGGGAAAATTCTAATTGGAGAGTATAGACTCAGTCAAGTGAGGCCGACTTATCTTGGCGAGGATATACTCAGCTGGGGATGATGGACTCATCTGGGGAAGATAGATTCTGTTTGGAGAAGATAGATTCTATTTGGAGAAGATAGCTTTGGTGGGAAAAGATGTACTCAACTGGGCAATTCGGACTCAAATGGGAAATTTGGGTTCTGTTGAGGAATTTGGACTCCGCTGGGGAATAGGATCTTGGATGGAAGATATACTCCGCTGGGGAAGCTGGACTCAGTGGGGAGTGTTTATTTGGCTGGACTCAGCTTGGAGAATAAAATCTCGGTTAGAAGATACACTCTATTGGGGATAAAAACTCCTGGTTGAGAGATATACTCCACTGGGGACAGAAAACCCTGGTTTGGATATATACTCCACTGGGAATGATGGGATCATCTAGGGATGATGGGATCATCTAGGGATGATGGGATCATCTGGGGATGATGGGCTCGGTTGGGCAATTTTGGACTTCCCGGGGAGTGCTTACTCGACTGGGGAAATCAGGGTATCTTGTACGTTGAGGAATTTGCACCTGGCCCGGGGAAATAAACCCTGCTGAAGAGACGAATTTCCTTTAGACAGAGACCTCTAGGCTTCAAATTTGTAGAAGTTGTCGAGAGATTGAGGCTCTGGCAGGGGGTTTATCCTTTGTGGAGAAATTTTGTAGGCAATTCCGCTGGGGAAAGGTTGCATTGGGGTTGTCCCTATAGGGAAAATGATGACGAGATAACTCTGTGGGGAATAAAATCTACTGAGGAGATGGATTCCCTTTAAGAAGAGAACTCCTAGGCTTTAACTGGAAAAAGTTGTCGAGAGATTGAGACTATGGCCAAGGATCGTCCCGTGCAAGGATATTTTGTGGGCAACTATGTTGGGGAAAGGTTTATTGCCAACGCCCTGGTGTGGATAATGATGGTGAAATAACTCTGTGGGGCTATTTCACATTCATTAAAGGGATGCTCACTGCTGTTGTGCATTGATGCCCCGTTGAGGCTGCTGCTTGGCAGGACACATGTGCCAAATAGCTTAAATTATGTTCATATGCATATATTCATTCAATTTTAGTCATTGGACAAATTTGCATTCAAAACAGAGACAGACAATTTTGCACTTCAAAGTGTATTGATATTTTGCCCATGAATAGGTGTTTTTGTACATAGAGACGGAAATCCTAGTAAGAGGAAATCGCCGAAAAGAAAACAAAATTGAGAATGAAAAAAAAAATAGCCATGTGAAATGATCTCATTGCCTTTCATCTCTACTATTGCCCCAATGTCTTTGAACGTCCCTTGCCATTGATCGAAGTTGATTGGATTGATCCTGGACCATTTGAACTTGGACCTTCGTGATAGTATTGATCGTGTTGATTTCACGGGACATAGTCGTACGCTTTTAATCCTTAATTTTTGCCCGAACCTCCCTTTCGGGTTTTCGGTCCACTAGGATACCCTTTTTTGCCCAAGTCGCCCTTTCGGGTTTTCAACTTGTCGGGTGTACAATCTTTTGTATATATCCCTAATTTTTTCCCAGACCTTTTAGTTTGCCGGGATGCCCTGATTTTGCTTAGGTGTGTCAACCTAATGGGTCTCTTATGCGTAGTATTTTTTAACTATGTTTGTGTTTATAGGATGTGGGAAATCTTCACCATCCATGGTGGTCAGTATCATTGCACCACCAGAGAAAATTCTTTTGACAACAAACGGCCCTTCATAGGTGGGAGTCCATTTTCCTCTGGGGTCACCTTGTGGTAAAATGATGCGTTTTATCACCAGGTCACCAACTTGATATACTCGAGGCTTGACCTTTTTGTTGAAAGCTTTGATCATCCGTTTTTGATACGTCTGACCATGGCAGATAACAGCTAATCGTCTTTACTTAGGCCTGCCTCAATCATAATCCTCAGCGAGGGAATTTGAACTTCCACTGGCAAAACGGCTTCCATGCCATAGACTAGAGAGAAGGGGGTTTCCCCAGTTGATGTTCTAGCTGAAGTACGGTAACCATGTAGAGCAAATGGTAACATCTCATGCCAATCTTTATAGGTCACTACTATTTTCTGCACAATCTTCTTGATATTTTTGTCGGCGGCTTCGACTGCGCCATTCATTTTTGGTCTATACGGAGAAGAATTGTGATGCTTGATCTTAAATTGAGGGCACAATTCCCTGATCATGGCATTGTTGAGGTTAGTCCCATTGTCGGTGATGATCCTTTCGGGGATACCATAACGACAAATAATATTGTGTCTGACGAATCTGGCTACCACGTTCTTGGTGACTGAGGCAAACGAGGCGGCTTCGACCCATTTGGTGAAGTAGTCGATAGCAACAAGAATGAAGCGGTGTCCGTTGGAAGTTGTGGGCTTGATCTCCCTGATCATGTCGATACCCCACATTGCAAATGGCCACGGGGAGGTCATGATATTCAGAGGGATTGGAGGTACATGGACCTTGTCAGCGTAGATTTGACATTTGTGGCAAGTTCTTGAATGTTGATGGCAATTTGTCTCCATCGTTGACCAATAGTAGCCAGCTCTTAAGATTTTCTTAGCCATTGTATGCCCACTTGAGTGAGTACTAAAAAGGACATTGTGCATGTCTTCCATGATTTCCTCTGCCTCATTCTTATACACACATCGGAGTAGAGTTGAATCGTGGTTGCGCTTGTATAATATCCCATTACATAGGAAGAATTTGGCTGCAAATCTTCATAAGAACTTTCTGTCATTGATAGATGCTCCCTCTGGATACTCTTGTGCTTCAAGGTATCTCATTACCTCATGGTACCACGGCTTTTCCGTATCGGTGTCAAGCTCATAGCAATGTGCAGGTTCATCAAATCTTTCAATTGTAATTATAGGGGCTTCGTTATCCCATCCGACTTTGATCATTGAGGACATGGTTGCCAGAGCGTCAGCCAACTGGTTTTCTTCCCTAGGGAAATGTTCAAAATTGATCTCTTCAAATTGAGGATTTATGGATAGCACGAGTTCCTTGTAAGGGATAATATTAGGGTGTTTAGTGTCCCAATCTCCTTTTACTTGGCTGATCACCAAAGTGGAATCTCCAAATACGTCCAAATGCTTGATCCTTAAGTCGATAGCGGCTCTTAGACCTAAGATGCATGCTTCATACTCAGCCATATTATTTGTATAATCGAAGCATAGTATGGCGGTAAAAGGAGTGTGGCAGCCTTCAGGAGAGATGATCACAGCACCAATTCCGTTACCTAAGGCGTTGGAAGCCCCATCGAATACCATAGTCCATCGGGATCCTTGTTCAGGTCCGTCATACGGTCTAGGTTTTGCACAGTTGGTTACCAGCATAATATTCTCGTCAGGGAAGGCGAAGTTCATTGACTGATAATCATCCATAGCTTGATGGGCCAAATGATCTGCTAGTACACTTCCTTTGATGGCTTTTTGATTTGTGTATTAAATGTCGTACTCAGTCAAGATCATTTGCCATCTGGCTATTCGTCCGGAAAGGGCAGGTTTTTCGAAGATGTACTTAATCGGATCCATCTTAGAAATCAACAAAGTGGTATGAGTCAACATGTACTGCCTTAGCTGGCGAGCAGCCCACGCTAAAGCACAACAAGTTTTCTCGAGCAGTGGATATCTGGTTTCACAGTCGGTAAACTTTTTGCTTAGGTAGTAAATTGCATGCTCTTTTCGGCCAGACTCGTCATATTGGCCCAAAACACACCCCATAGAATTCTCTAGTACTGTCAAGTACATAATTAACGGTCTTCCTTCAACCGGAGGCATGAGAATAGGAGGTTCTTGTAGGTATTCCTTGATTTTGTCAAAGGAAATCTGGCATTCATCGTTCCATTTGACTACCTGATCTTTCTTCAAGAGTTTGAAGAGTGGCTCACAGGTAGCAGTTAAGTGTGATATGAAACGGGCAATGTAATTGAGACGACCCAAGAATCCTCTGATTTCTCTTTCAGAACGAGGGGCTGGCATTTCTTGGATGGCCTTTATCTTGGCGGGATCAACTTCAATTCCTTTATTGCTGACAACAAATCCTAGAAGCTTTCCAGAGCGTATTCCGAATGTGCACTTGTTAGGGTTTAACCTCAGTTTATATTTCTTCAGTCTCTAAAATAGTTTGTGCAGGTGACCGAGATGTTCTTCTTCAGTTTGTGATCTGGCAATCATATCATCCACATATACCTTTATCTCATGATGAATCATGTCATGAAATAAAGCCACCATAGCCCTTGGATATGTTGCCCCTACGTTCTTTAATCCGAACGGCATGACCTTGTAGCAGAAAGTGCCCCATTGTGTAACAAAAGTAGTTTTTTCCATATCTTCGGGAGCCATCTTTATTTGATTATAGCCCGAGAAGCCATCCATGAATGAGAAGACTTTATGCTGAGCGGTATTGTCGAATAAGACGTCAATGTATGGTAGAGGGAAATCATCCTTAGGGCTTGCCCTATTCATATCCCTGTAGTCTACGCACATGCGAACTTTACCGTCTTTCTTTGGCACTGGCACTATATTAGCTACCCATTGAGGATAGGATGTTACAGCTAGGAATCCTGCATCAAACTGTTTCATTACTTCGGCTTTGATCTTTTCCGACATGTCAGGTCTCATGCGACGAACTTTTTGTTTAACAGGAGAGCAGTCTTTTTTAGTTGGCAGACGATGAACCACAATGTCAGTATCCAACCCAGGCATATCTTCATACGACCAAGCAAATACTTCCATATAATCACGCAACATCTGAACCAAATGGCTTTTGACACTGCTTTCCAAATTAGCACTGATCCCGATTTCCTTCTTATCTGACTCAGTACCCAGGTTGATAATCTCAATTGACTCTTCATGTGGTTGAATGGCCTTTTCCTCTTGTAACAGAAGTCTGGCTAGTTCTCATGGTATGTCACAATCTTCCTCGCTTTCGTCTTCGGCTTGGTTGATAGGACATTCAAAGTCATAGTTAGCAATAATATAGTTGTTTGCAATAGGATCCGGAGTGGATGTAGACCTGCAAGTGTGTGTGTGTGTGTGTGTGTGTGCATGTAAGATACATGGTTATCTTTTGGAAATGTATTTGAAAGAAAAGAAAGACAATGAGCACAAATATTTGAATGCAAAAGAGTCCAATGTACTGAATGATCATATGATTAGATGAACAAAATATAAAACCATTGACAAAAGGACCAAAGTTCCCCATGCTAGGTACATGGCTTAGAAGTCAATATCAAAATATTACAGACAAAGAGTTCTTGAATTGATTAAATGCAAAAACAAGTAGATTACTCCTCAATGAAGGAGATGGGCACAAAGTCCTTCGCATGCCAATTGTTGGGCTTCCCTTCGGTTGTTGGGTAGATCCAGTCTTCAAAAGCACACTCATTATCGGAATCCTCTACGGCGTTCACTTCATGACTCTTGAGGTGGAGAGACAGCTTTCCAGTACGAGCATCTCTAATTTCTTTCTGAACTTTGGAGGTGAAACCTATCCCAAACTTATCTGCCTTGAACGGGATGTCGGGGAGCTGACCCCACATCTCATTGTTTCCTTCTTCTACCACCGCACGGGCATCTTTAAGATAAACCATCTTGGGAATAACCTTATCGGCTTTCGGAGTGTCGGGGGAGATTTTGGTGGTGGCCACAACTTCAAATGTCTGGCAAGGAGTCTCTATGAATTCGCCATCCATTTCTACATACTTGAAAGAAGTGAGGTGACTTACCATAAATTCTTCTTCACCGCAAACAGTGACAACCTTTCCTTGAACTGGATATTTTAATTTCTGGTGAAGAGTAGAAGTGACCGCACCTGCCCCATGGATCCATGGGCGCCCAAGCAAGCAAGAATACGCAGGCCGTATGTCCATTATGTAGAATGTGGAGTTGAAAATCTGTGAACCAACCTTGATTGGGAGATCCACCTCTCCATGAACCATCCTTTTCGACCCATCGAATTCCCTCACAATAATATCACTTGGCTTCAAGACCAAGCCTTCACAGTCTAGCCGATCTAAAGCGCCTTTGGGTAACAAGTTCAAAGATGAGCCGGTGTCTACTAAAACATGTGCCAGAGTGTTCCCCTTACATTCAACAGAAACGTGTAAGGCTTTATTGTGATTCTTTCCCATGGGGGTTAAATCTGCGTCGGAGAACCCCAGACCATTATCAACGGTCAGACTTGCTACGCAGTTCTCAAACTGGTCGGCTATGGTTTCTTGAGGTACGTGAGCCTTTTTCAAGAACTTAATAAGAGCTTGTGCATGGGCGTCGGAACATAGCAATAAGGACAACATTGATATTTTAGAAGGGGTTTGTCCTAACTGCTCTACTATTTTGAAGTCGCTTTTCTTGATGATTTTCAGAATCTCCTCCATCTCTTGAGTGGATGGTTCTTCCATAACAGTCTTTTTAGCAAGTGCTTCTTCTCTAGAAGGCTCAATTTCTTTCTCTTTCCCTTTAGTACTGGCACCAGCATTGTCGTGGGTTATGCGGGTTGGAACTGTGGTAGTGGTTGGTGGTGAGATATCAGGGGGAAAAACTCTTCCTGTTCTTGTGATTTTTCTAGAACCAGTGATATTAGTAACACCTGCTTCATTATCATCAATCCAAGAATCTTGTTTTACCCCATGGTAATAAACATTGACACCATAATTCCATGAAACCGCTTTATCAGAGGTGTATGGAATGGGTTTAGGAGCACTGATTATGAGAGGAGTAATGATTGGTTCGTTTGAAATCCTAATAGGACCTTTGGATGAGATCCTAAGAGGTTTGTTTGAAATTGTTATGATGGCCAATTCTTCAGCTTTGTCGACTGAATTTTGGATGGTAGGATTCTTTTCGAATAGAATTTCGCGACTATCCATTAGGCGTTGTATACCTTTCCTCAGTTTTCCACATCCGCCAGATTGTCTCATACAGCCCACACAGTCTTTTTCACAGCCGGGGAAAGTCCCAGCTTTCAACAGATTGCTCTTGATTACATTCAATGGAGTAGTTAACCCTTTGACCGAGGCAATGAAAGTTGTATCTTCGATGGCATTAACACCTTTGTCATGCTTCGGCATCGTAGCGGTAATTACATTTGGCGTTGGAGGAGGATCAAATTCAATAGTCTTGTTGTCAATTAAATCCTGGATTTTGTTCTTCAGAGCCCAACACTGATCAATCTCATGCCCTGGGCTATTTGAATGATAAGCACACTTTACATTTGGATTATATCTCGGTGACGAGGTGTCAGGATTGGCAAGAGGATCCTGCAATGTCACTAAATTGATCCTGAGCAGATGCTGAAGGGATTGAGATAATGACATGCCTAACCTCGTGAACTGTCTTCTTGGAGCTTCAACCCGTTGATGAGTGGTAGATGGTCTTTGAGTAGCAGTCAGATTGGAGATTCAGACAGCGTTGATAGACGGATGATTATTCATTTTGGTACGGGCATTTGCTCTGTACACAACATTAACTTCTTTCTTCGCGGTAAAAGGTTTCTTGACAGGATTGGGAGTGGAAGTAGATGCCACAAAGATCTTTCCACTCTTAATATCACTTTCTATTCTTTCACCGTTTAGGATTAATTCGGTGAAACCAGAAGAAGAGCAGCCAACCAACAGATTAAAGAAAGGACCAGATAATGTGCTCGTGAACATGTCAATGTGTTCCCTATCAGTCAAGGGAGGTTGGACCCTACTTGCAAGGTCTCTCCACTTCTGTGCATACTCCTTAAATCTCTGATCCCTCCCCATGGTCATACCTTGCAATTGAACCCTCTTCGGCGCCAAGTCGGTCTTGTACTGATATTAATGGTAAAAGGTAGCTAGACCCTCCCAAGTATTGATACGAGAGCCATCCAACTGGTAAAACCATTCTAGTTGTGTTCCGGCCAGACTCTCTTGGAAAAAGTGAATCCATAGTTTTTTATCAGCAGTGTGCGGTTGTATCTTGCGCACATAGGACTTCAAATGGAGCTTTGGGAAAGAAACTCCATCGTATTTTGCAAAGGTTGGTATTTTGAACTTGTGGGGAATGACTACCCCAGAGATTAAGCCCAAATCGTCAAAATTCAAACCGGGAATAGCTTGGATTTCAACTGCTTTCAATCTGTCTTCTAGCTGCTTGTATTTGATGTCTACGGATGGATATTGTTCATTGAAATAATCATCATCTAATTCTTGGTCATTGATACAGTCCGCCTGAGTACTTTTGACCTCACCAATTTGGTTCTCGTCCTCTTCGGATGAATCATCCTCTATTGGAATTTGACGGATTGTCTCTTTGAACCTTTTACCCATGTTGAGTAGAGCTTTCTTCTTTGGCTTCTTTTTAGCGGCCAACAAGGCCATCATATCCTTCTGCCCCTTGGCCAGGGCGAGTAAAGCTTCCTGAAATTGAGAATTCTGAGCCTGGAGTTCCGTCACAGTTTTCTCTAGATCCATCTTGCTTGCTGAAATAAATAGCAGAGAGATAAAGAAACATGTTATGTGGACGCCTGTCATGTCATGATGCATGAATATGCAGTATGCAAATGATTTCATGGATTTAAAGAATTTAAATTTGTATAGACAAAGAGTGAACAAATGTTAACTTGCATTAAAGAAATCTTGATTTGAATATAAACATGCCTCTCGGGCTTACAACAACAGAACTAAGCATAAAGTAAACTCCTAAGACAGAAAAGTTGTGTGCCTCTTCTTTGGCGCAATGTAGGTGTTTAAGCTCCTTTCTTCATGAAGTTCCCTTGTAAGTTCCAATATCTTCTTCTCGCTTTCATAGAACTTAGCTCTGTAGGTGTCTCGCTCTCCTTTTAACTGAATCCAAGCGTTTCGTAAATCTTCAACAGAGGTAGGCATATCAGGATAGAGGATCGTGTGTGGAATGTCTCCCTCGACTACTGGCTCCATGATAATAGGTAAGACGGCTTCATAAGGCATCTTGAGACTTTGAGCGCGAGCCCTTACCTATTTAAGGTAAGGTTCCAGAGGAATGGAATTCTTACGCCCCCAATGTCTTGCTATCAACTTTGTTAACCATACCCTAAGCTCGTATAAATCTTTGGCAGTAATCTTGGGTATCGCTTTCGCAGTCAAATGCAATTCCTTGGATGAGTACCTCATGAGGGCCATCTCTTCTAGCGTATCCAAATTGTCGCAAAGCCAAACAAGGGTTGTAAGTAATGCCTCCCCTAATGCCAAGTAGAGGGACATTAGGGAATTCCCCACAGCGGTCAATGATGGTAATGTCTTCTAAGGAGTGATAATACCAACGGATATCAGCATGCGAAAGTGACATCAATCTTTTAGACCATCTCATACCTTGTTCATTTTTTACCACGGATCGAGGTAGGTGTGAAATAAACCACCTAGCCAACAGAGGAGTGCAACACATCAAAGTTCCCCTTTTCTTCAAAGTGCGAGAGTGAAGAGAATGCAATATGTCTCCAAGCAATGTAGGCACCGGATTACGAGACATAAAGACCTTAATCGCATTCACATCTATAAATTGGTCAGGAATTGCAAATAGTACCAATCCATAGATGAGAAGAGCCAGAATTTCCTTAAAGGCTTGTAGATCCAAAATATCCCAACACTCTTGAGCCTTCTCCAACAAAAACTTTGCTAGTAACCCTTTAACACCACTCCTTGTTACCCAATTTGCTACTATGTCAGATGGTTGCAAATGTAGAGCTCGAGCAATTTCCTCAGGTTTAGGGTCTCTTTCAATACCGTTGAAAGGTAACTGATTAAGAATAGGGATCCCCATGAGTTGAGAAAATTCTTCCAAGGTGGGCACGAGTTGGTAATCAGGAAAAGTGAAGCAATGATGCAAAGGGTCGAAGAATTGGACAAGCACCTTTATCATCTCTTCTTCAATACTTGAGGTAACCAAACTAAGGAGTCATCCATGTCTTTTGGTGAACGTGGAATCTTCAGGGACCCTTGATACTAAATCCTTGAGTTGTGGAGGTACCCTCACAATACTGACTTGGATAGTGTTCCTACGAGCGGAGGCCATGTCCTACAAAACAGAACAA
Organism: Vicia faba; assembly: GCA_948472305.1. Taxonomy (NCBI): domain Eukaryota; kingdom Viridiplantae; phylum Streptophyta; class Magnoliopsida; order Fabales; family Fabaceae; genus Vicia; species Vicia faba. The sequence goes on from OX451739.1 coordinate 1,305,889,807, forward strand.
AGATAAATCCAAAAATCCTTGAAATGGTTAGTGATGTTTATGATGTTATGATGTTTATGTACAAGTGTGCATATACAAGCAAATCAAACAAGTCCTTAGTTTAGGCTTGCATGGGGTTTCAGGTAAGTACCCTCTTGAAGTTTTAGTTGGCTCAACCTGTCCTAGTTAAAAGTAACTGGGTTCTACGGGATCTCAATATCACCGATCTTTCCCCAAGTTTCGTTTGATAAGCGATTGACTCGCAACCAAACAAAACTCAAGAGTCCAACCTCAATGAGTGTAACATCGAGTATCAACCAACTTCGGACTGCACCAAAGTCGTTCATCTCGCTACGTCCTAATGGCCAAGTTGGTCAAGTAAGGTTCTAAGGTCAGTTGATGCTTTATGACACCACGCGGCGGCCCTGTACTCTCCTTGATTGACTCAAGGGTTACCGGTACCAACCAAAGTGCCACATCAACATAGCTACTACTTCAACCGTGTCGGTATACCCCACATAGTTCCCTCACAGTTTATTGCTACTTACCTAAAAGGTGTCCCCAAATCCGGGTGTAGGATTTTTTAACAGTAACTCAAACAAGGAACCAAAATATAAAGAAAGCAAATCAAACAATATAAGCAAATAAATATGATCTAGCCCTAAGGTAACCCCACTTTTGAAGATTCTATTTCCCCAGCAGAGTCGCCAGTTCTATGGTACGGTGGGAGAACTGACATTTAGGGTTTTGCGATTGTGTTCGCAAATGTTGCGGTTTAGCAAGAGTCGCCACCGACTTTTCTTTTATCCAATAAGGAAAGGTGAAAAAGCACATGAAATACCTTTTGAGATGTTTTCATGAGTTCGGGGGGTAGATTATGAAAAGGGAAGGTATTAGCACCCTTTCCATCCATGGTTTTCCATGGGCTCTTAGTTACTTGTTAGATCACTTGCTTTTGTTTGAAAATTGTGCTTTTGTGTGGTTTTGAAAGTATTTTTAAAAGATGTCATCGTTTAGGCAAACTTTGCAATGATTCCCGTTCGTAAGAATATATGCAAAGTGTTGAGCTTTTGAAAATATTTCAATGTTTGGAAAGTGTTTTGAAGATGTTTTGGAAAGTGTATGTGATTGTTTTGAAAATAGCAAGGATGTTTGTTTTAAAATTGAGCAAGTAACTAAAAGTAATCCACCCACTCAAAAGGTTTTAGATGTGTTTTTCCTCCTCCTTTTGATGTTGCTACCTTACCATTAATTTGATAAGAATCCCCATCTTTGGATGTGAAGGGACGAGCGTTGGGTCATCGTATGACCATGATAGCAACGTTGTGAAATGACTTAGCACTTTTCTGTATGGACTAAGATCATTTTGAAAGGCAACTTTGATAGCGTAATCGAGGGACTATGATCTTTTTCGATTTGTTTGTGCTAAGATAACCCACATGCATAACATGGCCATTTTTGTAAGGAAACAATTGGAATTTCCTTAAGGGTACATGTGTGCAAAGTGTATTTGATTGCAGGCACTTAGTCTTTGATTCTTGGGTGGTCTACTTGTTGATTTTATCTTGCCATACACATCTAATTACTACCATTTGTACAAAGCAATAAAAATGCAGGAAATAAATATCCTACACTATTACAACCATATTGAATTGCATGAGAATATAAAGGCAAAAATAAGGTAAAAGCAAGAAAAATGGATCTTTCGACTTAGGGCAGCAAACCCTTCGACTCTGCCATTTTTGACCTTCTTCGACCTTACCTGAAAAGGGGTGAAAGAATGAGTTTCGAGTGGGGCCTAGAAGCCAACATATTTTGGCTTTCGATTGGGGCCTGGAGGCCAGCATGTTGTGCCTTTCGGCTGCCTCTTTCGTTTGACCTGAAGGTTAGTATGGAAGCCAGAGGCTTCATTTCTAACTTTTATGTCTCCTGTTTCTTTCATTTGAGTTTGAATAGCAACATGGCCCAAGGCCATGCCAACATCACCTTAAGACTAGATTAGTTCTTTAAAGCATATTTAAATGTACCAAGATCAAAAGCCAAGAAGATTGTTAACCATGACACATATTAAGAGGGTGAAAACAAAACAAAAAGAAGAGAATAGTATGTACATATTTTAAATGAAAAAGGAAAACTTATTTACATGCTATGCTGGAAACGAAGGGTCAAAGGTTAAGGATGAATTACCTTGCTGGAGGCTGAAACGTGTTCTGGACTTTGAAGTTGTTGCTTTGAATGCCTCTGGATTCGAAGGAAAAGGAATCTGGGTAGTCCTTCGACACTGGGTTTGAAAGAACCAAACAAGTGAACTATCCTTCTTTGTTGGATTCAAAGGAGAGAACAAGTGGGATGTTCCTTGAGTCGAAGGAAATTGAAATGTGTTGTTTGAAGGAGGCAACGATGATTCTAGTTTTTGATTTCACAAGTGTTGAAGTGTTTGAGAGTTTTATGGTGTGTAAGAATTTTGAAGATACATTCCCCTCTCCTTCTCTCCCTCTCCTCTCCTTTGTGCAAATGAACTCTCTATTTATAGAGAAAGGCTTTTGGAAAGCTTGGTGAGTAAATATAATAAAATAAGGCCCAACTGGAAAGTAAGTGCCCACTTGTGCCATAAAAGCAAAATGAATGATTCAGATGGGGTTGCTTCCTTCTGAAGGAAAACAGGCGCAAGGCTCAAGACAAACTTTTCTAAAAGGTAATACTATGATGTTAAGTGCAAGTGGTCTTGGACAACAAATGGGTAAAGGCCTAAAAAGGGAAGACACGTAGCCTAGCCTATGGGTCTAAACGTTTAACTTGATCTTTTGAGTCGAATCCTCCATCTTTCTACACCTCTCGACCAGACTAGAACAACACAGTATTCGTTTTCACCAGTTGTGTTATAATGCAGAACTATGGCGTGTCGAAGGGTTTACAGGTGGATTCGAAGGTGATATGAAGGCGCATTTGAATCATACATGAAGATGAATTTTGAAAGTCACAGAAAGGTAACTATTCATCCAATCGAAAGCTTATGAATCCAAGGCAAGCAGGTGAGGGGCGAATGGTGCAATCGAATGAAACTTTTCAGAAGGTTATTAACTTCTGAATCGAAGGAAGCTTTCAGAAGATTATTGACTTTTTGAGTTGAAGAAAACCAAAAGGAGGCCTTTACCTCCTGAGTCAAAGGACACTGTTTCAGAGGGAAACAAAAACTCAATTGAAGCTTGTATGAAGATCATTTCCTCCTGAATCGAAGGACACCTATTTGAAGTCACATGCCCAGACAAAAGAGGCGCGCTAGCAGCAACTTTTGAGCAATCGAAGGAGGTGCAAATTCCAGTCGAAAGGGGCTGAATCGAAGGAGACCTATTTTCCTCCAAATTCGTCAAAATGTTATTTTTATCTGTTTTATCCCTTTTTGACAGCTTCCTCTTAATTCTGGTGCTGGAAAATCCCAATGTACTTGTGCAAGCTTGAATTTTGAGAATCTTTGTGAGGAAAGCCTTGAAAAATGAGAGGGCAAATTTTGGGGTACAACAATGGGTTTGCTGGAATTGACGGCGGGGAAGGGGTTTGGTGAAGCGCCGTTGCGGTTGTCTTTAGGGTTAGAAGGTTGGAGAAGGAGAGGGTTAGGTTACAGAGAGAGAGAGAGAGAGAGAGAGAAAGAGAGAGAGAGAGAGCAATGACAGAATTATGAAATGAATAATTGAAATGTAAAACAATAATTTTTATGTTCTGTTATAATCCTATGTGCTCGCTCCTATGGTAAAAGTGTGTTCCCTCCCATATTGGCCGTTAGATCACATGTGAACGGCCGTGAGACCAGGTTCATCATAAGATCCATACACCTCGCTACACACAATCAGCATGCCCCCTTTTAAAAAGGCATTGGGCCCAAGCTCACTACTATGCACACCCCCTTCCAACTATTTACTAAGTTGCCAAATAACATACACCTCCCCTGTCCAGAATGAATAATGGGCCTAGTCCAGCTTCCTTTTAGCACCCCTTTCTTTTGCTTATCAACAATAAAACGCACCCCCCAGGTTTACTTAAAATTATAATTATTTTATTATTATTTCTTTTATATCATTTTTATATGCTATATTTTATTAATTATTTATTTCTTTTTTCATTTTATAATTATTATTATTACCATTAGTTTTTATTATCATATTTTTCTATTAGTATTATTATTTTTATATTATCATTTATTATATGTAAATATTGTTATATTAGCATATAAATTATTTTCTCAAAAAACTCATGTACATATATTATTTACTCATATATTGCATAAATCTTTTTAATCATGCATTAATCAAGATCTTCGCAAATAATATTATTAAAAAACACAAACAAATCTCAAACTATTTTCGCGAATAAATTAAGCTAATCAACAGTCTTTTTTTGCAAATAAATTTCAAACTAATTTTGACTTACTACGTACTCAGTCAAAATCTCCGCAATCACTACTCCTGACCGAGTGTGAAGTGATTCAAAGTATGCTTGCCAACCCCTAAAAAACACCAACCCATACGAACTACGAATTGGGACTCTGATTCCTCATAAGAGGATGTGTAGGCATGCGATCAAAAATTGTGGCGAGTCTTGCTAATTAAAACTTAAAACCCTCTTTTATCCCAAACCTAAGCCTAGAGCTTAATATCCTTGTGAACAAGGTGGATGAAAGGTGCCTAACACCTTCCTTTCGTCTAATTGAGTCTGAAACCTAAAATCTTTGTTCGCGAATTAGGGTTTTCTATTAGGTTCCCTTCCCTAGGATAAAAACTACTAGTGGCGACTCTTGATTAAAAAACCAATTGCTACAGCTGGAGACTCTGCTGGGGACTCTCCTTAACCCTAGGTTTAGTTACTTTTGGGTTTCTATTTTTTTTGCTTTATTTATTTATTGCATTTATCTACTTTATCGCATTTATTTACTGTTAATTTCTCTTATTATCATATATTTACTGCGTGGCAGGATTTTTTCTATCTCAAAAATATTTCCAATATAACCCTTAGAAATAAGGTTCGTCTATTAGCTTAGGGGGTACATCATTGTGATCGGTGGATCTGGAACTGACTGTTTAACGCTGGTTCGCGAAATGTCGCGGAAGCAAGAGTTGCCACCGTCTTTTATTTTCTCCAAATGGAAAGGACAAAAGCACAGAAAAATTCCTTAAAGAGATTGCTCTCGGTTCGGGAGGTAGATTATAGAAAGGGAAGGTGTTAGCACCCTTTCTATCCATGGTTATCCATGGGCTCTTAGATACTTTCTCATTGTGTTTTCAAAAATGGTTTGTTTGCTTTTCAATGTGGGTTTTTAAAAAGTTTCTTTGAAAATTCCAGTTCGACTCTTGTATCGGTCCTCAAGAGTGTTTGAAAATTTGCTTTCGAAAGCTTTTGAAAATGTGTTGGTGTGAAAAGTATTTTTGAATTTGTTTTGAAATTAGAGCAAGTATCTAGAGTCGTCTACCTACCCTAAGGAATTCGTCTGTGTAAATGTCCTTTAAAGTAGTGCCATCCCACCATTGAGAGGTAGGTAGCACCACCGTTGGAGGTGTTCGGGTCAATTCGAGGGTTCGGGACATGGTGATCACCAGAGCAATAGGAAGATACCTTAGAAGCTACCCTCATGCCAGGTTCCCGGATCATGAGGACTTACTAAGACATCCTCTACTCGACAATCACCTTTCGAGGCAAGGCAACAGTGAGGCGTACCCTAGGGGTGGTGTGTGATTTGTGTGTCATGTTCATTTACATTTATCTTGTTCATGTCAGGTGGTCTACGCGTTTGTTTTTATTTTTGTCATTCATTCTTGCATGCCATTATTAACAGTTAAAAATTGCGAGAAATTAAAAGTTCTAAACTATTACAAAGGCGCGGGTCCACATCGCCAAAATTAAACCAGGACCCGATTTGACAGAAAATAAAGAAATAAAGTAAAGTGCGAGAAAGTATGAAATTACACGGCTTTGGGAGAATTACATTAATATTTACAAGAAAGAATAAAAATGCGCGAATTGAATTAAAATTGAAAGTGAGGGCGTTGGACCCTTTTTAAATGAAATTAAATTATTATGACCAAATTAATTAAAATAAAATAAAATAAAATTATTTTTGAGGTTTTTTGTATTTATGATTTTTTTTAATGAGAACTAAATGAAATTAATTAATTAACCCTAATTCTAGTTATTTTTAATTTATTAAGAAAAATATCAAAATTGAATCTAAAATTAAACCTAATTAATTAATGGTAAGTTTTATTTACAAAAATAAGGATAATTAATAATTAATGGTGAAGGAAAAGAAAAAGATAAAAATTGATTAAAATCCTAATTCTACAAATTTTAAATTTATTAAGAAAAATATTAAAATTAATCCTAGAATAAAACTAATTAATTAATATAATTTATTGACAAAGATATTAAAATAAAATATTTTTTGGTTTTTTATATTGTTTTTATATTTTATGAAAATAAATTAAATTAAAGATCTAAATAAATAAAAATTAAGCAAACAAATAAAATAGAAAGAAAAAAATATGAAAAAGAATAAAAAAGCAAACCATGGGGGGTTCTGTCCCCAAATTGGAGGTTTAATTTAGCATTTTTGGCCCATCTTTGGAGTTTCATGCATAAGTTGTTCTACTATGGCCATTTGGCTTTTGGCTTTTGGCTTTTGGCCATTTGTGTTCTGCCCTCAACGTTCCTTAATCTTCTCATGATGTCTGTCTCGCCATGTATTTGTGTCATGCATAAGTTTTTCTACTTTGGCCATTTGGCTTTTGGCTTTTGGCCATTTGGCTTTTGGCCTCAACGTTCCTTAATGAACCTGCATGGGATCCTGTCTAAATCTGCAGTGTTAAATCTCACGAACACATTAAATAAAATCATAAAATGCAAATAAAGCCAATATATGAAGAAATTTAATGTTTAGGCACAATATAGCATGTATGAATGATTATACCCTTTTGATCATGGAGATCAAATCAACCTTACCCTTACTGGAAAATTAGTGACCGGAATGCTTTTATGCCTTACTGGAAAATTAGGATCATGGAGATCAGGCCAGCCTTATCTTTACTGAAGAAGTAGTGAGGTGTTGGTTTGTAACTGTGATGGCTTGTTTGTAGTGAGAGAGGGATTTGTAATAAGGATTTCAAGGTTTTAGGGTTCTTGAAAGAGTTTGATATTCTAACAGTGTTGTGGCAAAGTTTTTCTCTCTCTTTTTTTCTCCTCCTTTTTTTCTTTCTTTCTCCTCTCCTCTGGTTTGTGTGAAAAAAATGTGATTATATAATGGAAATTAGGGTAAAGCAAATGGGCTTTGAATGTGCAATTGGGCCTCCAATATTCACTTGAATTCGTCACTTTCCAGGCTAAATCGCAGGGACTTAAGTGCATTTTTTGAAGTTGAAATGTGAAAACAAAATGTGGCTGACATCGATAACTAACTCGTGTCCGAAAATCGGCTCAATCGGATAAACGGTGAATTAGTTATGAATTTTTGAAGTTTCAGCTCAGACAAACTTATTTTGGGCTCCAGTGTCGACTCTGACACGTTCTTCAATAAAAAACTGGTATTGATCGGAGCATAATCCGGTCTCGACTTTTGAAGCAAAGTTGTAGATCTATGAGTCAGTGACCTTGTGTAAAAATATGAGCCCAATCCGATAAAAATTGACCGAGTTATGAATTTTCGAAGTTTCGGCCCAGATGAAATAATATTCAGCATTCAGGATTTTCAGCGTGTCACGCACTCTGAGCAAAAACTGAAGGCCTTTTGAATACCGTTTGAACTCAATACCTTCTGTGAAAATGTAGCCAACTCAATTTGTGAAATTTTGGCGCCAGAACCAGCTCGATACGATGAAAATCTACCAAGTTATGATTTTTTGAACATGACGCAAATAAACTTCTGTCACAAATTTTCTGCACGAAAATACTTGATAAATCCACATTTTTGAAGACCTTCTGATCGAAATTGGCTTCCAGCCGTGAGAGATGAAAACGTAGATAATGTCAAGACGGAATTTTGGCCACCGGAACGGGTTCAAAACGAGTCACGATCTTTAAGTTATGAATTTTTTAGCGCGTAAAAACTGCACTTTCAGCACACTTTTTCACCATATTTCTTCGAGAAAACTCACACATTCGGATACCTTCTTTAAAGAATTGACTCTTGAGCCGAACCTGAATTTGAGAATACGTTATCAGAGATATCTTGGCGAAAGAATACCTGAATATGACGCACCGGGTTGGACTTGTGAATTTTTCTTGAAATGTTTTGAGAAATATGGGAGGGAAAATTTTGGGGTACAACAGTTGCCCCTGTTCAATCTTCTTAGACCTGAGGATGCAGATTGGCTGACGTGCCTTTCGTAATCCGAAGGTGGAAGATGATTGAACACTAGAGTGCCCAGAAATTTGCGCTCACATAGTAGTGTGACGGGGGAATGGGCTTATAGATGCCATTTAGAGATTGATGGATATGATGATGGGCTTATAGATGCCATGCTAAGAGATGATGGAAGGTGGATGGGCTTATAGATGCCATCTGGATGTTGATCGCATAAGAGATTCCTTAGCGAGAACCTGCGTACCTGCAAAAGAAAAATGAGTACCTGACCTGTTACAGGAGTTGGTCTTCAGATTCTTTGTATAGATGTGTCCTGACTGGTTACAGGAGCTGGATCTGGAGCTTCAAATGGTGATGAATGAACCAAGGATGGTTACTACCTCAACAGGAACGGTGAGAGAACCTCGGATGACTTTAACCTCAACAGCAATCGTTGAGAAAATCTTGGGATGATTACTACCTCCGCAGTATCGGGGAGAGAACCATAGGCGACTACAACCTCAATAGCAATCATTGAGAGAATCTTGGATAACTTCAACCTCAACAGCAATCGTTGAGCGAATCTTGGGATGATTACTACCTCCGCAGGATCGGGGAGAGAACCATAGGCGACTACAACCTCAATAGCAATCATTGAGAGAATCTTGGGACAATTACTACAACTTCAACAGCAATCGTTGAACGAATCTTGGGATGATTACTACCTCCGCAGTATCGGGGAGAGAACCACAGGCGACTACAACCTCAACAGAAATCATTGAGAGAATCTTGGGCGACTTCGACTTCAACAGTATCATTGAGCGAATTTGGGGATGATTACTACCTCCGCAGTATCAGGGAGAGAACCACAAGCGACTACAACCTCAACAGCAATCATTGAGAGAATCTTGGATAACTTCAACTTCAACAGCAATCATTGAGCGAAATCTGGGATTACCACCTCCGCAGTATCGGGGAGAGAACCATAGGCGACTACAACCTCAATAGCAATCATTGAGAGAATCTTGGATAACTTCAACCTCAACAGCAATCGTTGAGTGAATCTTGGGATGATTACTACCTCCGCAGGATCGGGGAGAGAACCATAGGCGACTACAACCTCAATAGCAATCATTGAGAGAATCTTGGGACAATTACTACAACTTCAACAGTAATCGTTGAACGAATCTTGGGATGATTACTACCTCCGCAGTATCGGGGAGAGAACCACAGGCGACTACAACCTCAACAGCAATCATTGAGAGAATCTTGGGTGACTTCGACTTCAACAGTATCATTGAGCGAATCTGGGGATGATTACTACCTCCGCAGTATCAGGGAGAGAACCACAAGCGACTACAACCTCAATAGCAATCATTGAGAGAATCTTGGATAACTTCAACTTCAACAGCAATCATTGAGCGAAATCTGGGATTACCACCTCCGCAGTATCGGGGAGAGAACCATAGGCGACTACAACCTCAATAGCAATCATTGAGAGAATCTTGGATAACTTCAACTTCAACAGCAATCGTTGAGCGAAATTTGGGATTACCACCTCCGCAGTATCGGGGAGAGAACCATAGGCGACTACAACCTCAATAGCAATCATTGAGAGAATCTTGGATAACTTCAACTTCAACAGCAATCGTTGAGCGAAATCTGGGATTACCACCTCCGCAGTATCGGTGAGAGAACCATAGGCGACTACAACCTCAATAGCAATCATTGAGAGAATCTTGGATAACTTCAACTTCAACAGCAATCGTTGAGCGAAATCTGGGATTACCACCTCCGCAGTATCGGGGAGAGAACCATAGGCGACTACAACCTCAATAGCAATCATTAAGAGAATCTTGGATAACTTCAACTTCAACAGCAATCATTGAGCGAAATCTGGGATTACCACCTCCGCAGTATCGGGGAGAGAACCATAGGCGACTACAACCTCAATAGCAATCATTGAGAGAATCTTGGATAACTTCAACTTCAACAGCAATCATTGAGCGAAATCTAGGATTACCACCTCCGCAGTATCGGGGAGAGAACCATAGGCGACTACAACCTCAATAGCAATCATTGAGAGAATCTTGGATAACTTCACTTCAACAACAATCATTGAGCGAAATCTGGGATTACCACCTCCGCAGTATCGGGGAGAGAACCATAGGCGATTACAACCTCAATAGCAATCATTGAGAGAATCTTGGATAACTTCACTTCAACAGCAATCATTGAGCGAAATCTGGGATTACCACCTCCGCAGTATCAGGGAGAGAACCATAGGCGATTACAACCTCAATAGCAATCATTGAGAGAATCTTGGATAACTTCACTTCAACAGCAATCATTGAGCGAAATCTGGGATTACCACCTCCGCAGTATCGGGGAGAGAACCATAGGCGACTACAACCTCAATAGCAATCATTGAGAGAATCTTGGATATCTTCTACTGAGTCTTCAAAAGGAAAACCTTTAGGAGTCGGTTTAACTAGACCAGAGAAAGCCTTTGACTGGATAATAACCAGGAAAATCTTTGGGAGTCGATTTAACTGAACCAGACAAGGTCTTGGAGTCTTCAACTGAGTCTTCAAAAGAAAAACCTTTAGGAGTCGGTTTAACTAGACCAGAGAAGGCCTTTGACTGGATAATAACCAGGAAAATCTTTGGGAGTCGATTTAACTGAACCAGACAAGGTCTTGGAATCTTCAACTGGAATAAGTGTCAGAACATCGCCATGCCTGGGTCACATCCGAACCATATCTGGAAGGAAATCTGGAAGAAGTATCAGAACGTCGCCATATCTGGTTCACATCTGAACTATGTCTAGAAGGAAATCTGGAAGAAGTATCAGAACGTAGCCATATCTGGTTCACATCTGAACTATATCTAGAAGTAAATCTGGAAGAAGTATCAGAACGTTGCCATATCTGGGTCACATCTGAACTATATCTAGAAGGGAATCTGGAAGAAGTATCAGAACGTTGCCATATCTGGTTCACATCTGAACTATATCTAGAAGGAAATCTAGAAGAAGTATCAGAACGTTGCCATATCTGGTTCACATCTGAACTATATCTAGAAGGGAATCTGGAAGAAGTATCAGAACGTTGCCATATCTGGTTCACATCTGAACTATATCTAGAAGGAAATCTGGAAGAAGTATCAGAATGTTGCCATATCTGGTTCACATCTGAACTATATCTAGAAGGGAATCTGGAAGAAGTATCAGAACGTTGCCATATCTGGTTCACATCTGAACTATATCTAGAAGGAAATCTGGAAAAAGTATCAGAACATTGCCATATCTGGGTCACATCTGAACTATATCTAGAAAGAGTTGCGATAGTTGATAGTAATCATCTTTGTATTGACCTTTCCTGAAAGGTAAAGCATTAGTTGTATGCAAGATCATGATGCATGAACTGCATGATTTCTACATGTCCTCAAAATTAATGAGATTCGTGTAGTATGATGCATATGCATGCTATAATGTATGAAGATGTGATGTTTATGAACATATGTTTTCGTCTTAGGAAAATAAATCCTTGACGAGTGCCGAGAAGTCACTCCTGGGCTGCGGTTGAAGAATAGATTTTTGCCTCCGCTGGGATGATAGTTGCAAGAATACCGGTAGGAGAAGATGATTCCATTGGGGAATAAACTTGGCGAATGGATTAATCTGCGGGGAGAAAAGTACTCTAGTAATCTTGCTGGGGAGCAATACTCTGTGGGGAGAGAGATACTTTGCTGAGTTGTTGATAATAACTTGCTGGGGATACCCCAGTTATATTGGAAGTGTTAATGGACTTCGCTGGGGATAAGAAGACTCCGTCGAGGACGCTCTTTCCGTGGCTTTTGGTTGAGGATAACCCAGTTATATCCTAGTAAGGAAATAACTCTTTGAATAAAGCCGGGAGACGCGTTCGCGCTCTGCGAGGGTAAGCTTCCAGAATCTACTGGGGATAAGCTTACTGCTTGGGGAGATGAATTCCAACTTTCTTGGGGAACTGGATTGGACTCTCCTGGGGAAGTATTGAACTGTATTGGTTATGTTCTTCCATGGAACCTACCTTGATACCTTGGAGGACAGAAACAATCAGATTGCTTAGACCACCCGTTATTGCCCCTGTTTCTATGGGGGAGGCACCTGTGAGATGCTGATAATTGTTGAGGGTCAAACCTTCTTCAGGTAGGCAGGTGACAAGATGACAGGACATAGTCATACACTTTGATCCCTAACTTTTGCCTGGACCGCCCTTTCGGGTTTTCAGTCCACCGGGATACCCATTTTTGCCCAAGCCGCCTTTTCAGGTTTTCGACTTGCCGGGTGTACAGATTTTTTTCATTTCATCCCTTCATTTTGCCCGAACCCTTTTGGTTCGTCGGGAAGCCCTTATTTTTGCCTAGGTGTGTCAACCTAGCGGGTCTTTGATTATGCGTAGTATTTTTTTTTCGACTATGTCCACGCTCTCAAGATGTAGGGAGGTGCCCCTGTTAGAAATGTTTTGCCATGTCACCAGAAGATGTTTGATCAGGCAAGATTCGTTGTTGGAGTGCCCCAAGTGACTCAGGCGGAGATTTGCCCCAGGTTATTTGGCCTCTTGAGAGATTCTCCAAATCTTGATTGGACTGCCCCAGATAATGGACCATGGTCATGTCTGCCCCTTGATTGGAGGTACTTCTGTTCATTAGGCATTCGTCGTGCGAATTCCTATGCTGTTCAAAAAAAAAGTCATATGCAAACAAAGTTATGTTAAAAATGCAAAGCTTATGTCTGTCTTGAAAATTTTGAAAATGCAGTTTTTTCATAAAACAAGTGAATGTTTGTAAAACGTGATGTCAACTCCGTATTTACCGTAGGCCTTAAGGAGTCAGGATACCTTTCGTAACAGTATGCTTTTGAACTAACCCATGCTTCAGCTAGGACTTTTAAGGGTTATAACGTGGCCTGGTTCATGGTTTAAGAAACAAAGGATAAAGGCTCAAATTATTTGTACCCACCCTCTCTTCGTGATGTTCTCCAAACCTAAACTCTGTTGATCATACGTTAGACTTTGTTTGAGTCTTTGCTCTGATTTTCCGGTGATGATTCGGATGTTGATGATTTATTTTGAATAGGCAGTCATGTTTTTGTTGAGGGTTTGTGTGACCTCTTTCTTTTTTGATTGCATTATCCCTAAATTTTGCCTGAACTGTTTCCTCTTTTGGAATTACAGTCAGCGGGATGCCCCAGTTTTGTAAGTCTCCTTCATAGGTTTTGACTTAATGGGCTTTTTATTTTTTGAGATAATGACTGCCTTTCTTTATTGATTATTCGGAACCATCACTGTCTTTCTTCGTTTTGTAAGGACTTCTTTGGTGCCATTCGTTATGCACTTGGATCAACTGAGAGACTACCCTGCCCCAGGTTATGATTAAGGGTTTTAAATTTCGAAAAGAAAAACTCCTACTTCTTTGGCTCAGAGGGGTTGACGAGGGATTATCATCCTTATAACTCCAGTGTTTAGGGATTGAAACAATGCATGTACCTCATCAGCGGGGTCTGTTCAAAAGCATACTGTAGATTATGGTATCGTTTTCGTCATCCTCCCTCAAGAGGCTTAGAATTAATGAGAGTTGATCATCAGAAAAAATATGAAAGTAATTTGCATATAGTGAATACGAATATATTGCTTCAAAACAGACATATGCAATGAATTAATGGAATAACAACGTTTGATATGAATGGAATGTTTGAACAATCAAAAGAAAATTACAACTTGAAAGATTCTAATGAACAAAAGTTTTCTAGTCTCAGGGCTTGTCACTTCAAATGGTGAGCCTTGGAGGGATGGTAGAAAAACTCAGCCTGACCATCTTGTGTGAACTCCAATGCTCCTTCATCAATCAGGTCCTGGATCTTGTTCTTCAGAGCCCAACACTCATTTGTATCATGTCCTGGACAGGCAGAGTGGTAGGCACACCTTTTATTGGGATCATAAGTAGGATGTGCTGTGTTGGGATTCCGGGGATGAGCCCTTACTGTGATCAAATTCAATCTCAACAGACGTTGTAAAGCTTGAAACAGCGACATGTTGAGCGGGGTGAATTGCCTTCTGGACTTGTCTGGCTGAAGCCGGTGAGGTTGATGCTGAATTTGTGACACTGGAGCCATTTGAGGAGCTCTCCCCTTATCTCCTTGTCTCAAAGGTGGTTGAACGATGACTGGCTTTTTACCTTTAGATGTTTTCCCCAGTTGGTTACCCTAACGCAGTTGGTGGATGAGAACTCTGAGCTCTTCTTGTCTTTGAGCTAAGCCTTGAATTGCAGTCACCTTCCCCAGCATCTGGGCTTTCATTGTATCCATTTCAGCTTGCAGATGTTTCAGCCGTTCATCCTCAGCACTGTTCCTGACCAAAGTCTCCATGAGAAGTGTCCTTAGCTCCTCCTGCCCCTTGGATAGATTCAGGAGGATTTCCCCGAACCGGGTCTCTTGAGCAAGAAAGTCCTAGTTGTCTTGTTGGGAAGCCATTGCTGAAATAAACAGCGGGAAAGGTAAGTGACCTGCAACAAGGGTACCTGTCATGCAATGATGTATATGTATGCATATGCAATGTTTCCAAGGATCCCGCGGGGTAAACAAGAAAATTTGTTAGAACTCGGGTCCGGTAGCTTGATTAAAGGAAACCCATGTTATTGAGAATTCTTCTTCAAGGGTCAAAGGGTCACCATATCCAGTGGGTCATAGCCCCTGACTTTAGTCATCATGTCTGGTTTTGATTTCCAAACAACCTTGGTTAAGGGAACCTTCTTCAAGAGTCAGAGCTCACCATATCAAGTGGGTCATAGCCTCTGACAACTTTGTCTAGAGGAAAATAAATCCTCTTTGCCCCTTGCTGGGATAGTTGATTCACCATGACCTGCATCACAAGCCCTTGAGATCCTTGAAATGGGTTAGGATGTATGCAATGGCATGATGTTATGGTATGCATGGGGTAATGTAGGTAACCCTGTTATGAGTCCCAATTAAGGACTGCAAACCAAAACCTGCAAGAAACTCAAGTAAAACCTGTCATGAGTCCTAATTAAGGACTATGGACAAAACCTACAAAAAAACTTAGCAAACCCTGCTATGAGTCCCAATTAAGGACTATAAGCAAACCCTGCAAGTAATTCCTGTGTTAGATAACAAGCATGCAAATAGTCAAGTACGAAGGCACGCAAGTCACACAAGAGAAGCCCTTAGAGTTTAAGGCCAGCATGAGGTCTGTGTATTACCCTCTTGAAGTTGGTGGGTTCATACATGTCTTATCAAAGTAACCGGGTTCTTAGAGGATCCCAATATCATTGACTACCCTCAATCGGTCATAACTCCAGCATCGCAATCTTTTCTTACAGCCAGAACCATCACGAGAGTTTAGCCTCAATGGGCGTAGCATACTGCTACTGTTCTAATGGCCAAGTTGTGTCATTTAAGGTTCTAAGGTTGTTGGTGCTTAATGACTCCTCAGAAGACCCATATTCTCCTCGTTGCAACACAAGGGATATCGGTACAGACCAAGGTGCCACACCAACGTAGCCATTGTTTCACCCGTGTCGGTCTACGCCGGACAGGTCCCTCACAGCTTATGCTACCTAAACAGGGTATCCCCAGATTCGGG
The DNA here is from genome assembly GCA_948472305.1 of Vicia faba. Classification (NCBI taxonomy): domain Eukaryota; kingdom Viridiplantae; phylum Streptophyta; class Magnoliopsida; order Fabales; family Fabaceae; genus Vicia; species Vicia faba. Next base: position 1,305,905,752 of record OX451739.1, read on the forward strand.
TTAGCATCTATGTAACTCCCATGCAACCCACAAATTTAAAGCAGACAAGTCAATACAATTGAAAACACAGTTATGAACTAACCCTAAGGTACAACTCACTTTAAGTTTGTCCCGAGCAGAGTCGCCAGTTCTGTGATCGGTGGATCTGGAACTGACTGTTTAACGCTGGTTCGCGAAATGTCGCGGAAGCAAGAGTCGCCACCGTCTTTTATTTTCTCCAAATGGAAAGGACAAAAGCATAGAAAAATTCCTTAAAGAGATTGCTCTCGGTTCGGGAGGTAGATTATAGAAAGGGAAGGTGTTAGCACCCTTTCTATCCATGGTTATCCATGGGCTCTTAGATACTTGCTCATTGTGTTTTCAAAAATGGTTTGTTTGCTTTTCAATGTGGGTTTTTAAAAAGTTTCTTTGAAAATTCCAGTTCGACTCTTGTATCGGTCCTCAAGAGTGTTTGAAAATTTGCTTTCGAAAGCTTTTGAAAATGTGTTGGTGTGAAAAGTATTTTTGAATTTGTTTTGAAATTAGAGCAAGTATCTAGAGTCGTCTACCTACCCTAAGGAATTCGTCTGTGTAAATGTCCTTTAAAGTAGTGCCATCCCACCATTGAGAGGTAGGTAGCACCACCGTTGGAGGTGTTCGGGTCAATTCGAGGGTTCGGGACATGGTGATCACCAGAGCAATAGGAAGATACCTTAGAAGCTACCCTCATGCCAGGTTCCCGGATCATGAGGACTTACTAAGACATCCTCTACTCGACAATCACCTTTCGAGGCAAGGCAACAGTGAGGCGTACCCTAGGGATGGTGTGTGATTTGTGTGTCATGTTCATTTACATTTATCTTGTTCATGTCAGGTGGTCTACGCGTTTGTTTTTATTTTTGTCATTCATTCTTGCATGCCATTATTAACAGTTAAAAATTGCGAGAAATTAAAAGTTCTAAACTATTACAAAGGCGCGGGTCCACATCGCCAAAATTAAACCAGGACCCGATTTGACAGAAAATAAAGAAATAAAGTAAAGTGCGAGAAAGTATGAAATTACACGGCTTTGGGAGAATTACATTAATATTTACAAGAAAGAATAAAAATGCGCGAATTGAATTAAAATTGAAAGTGAGGGCGTTGGACCCTTTTTAAATGAAATTAAATTATTATGACCAAATTAATTAAAATAAAATAAAAAGAAATTATTTTTGAGGTTTTTTGTATTTATGATTTTTTTTAATGAGAACTAAATGAAATTAATTAATTAACCCTAATTCTAGTTATTTTTAATTTATTAAGAAAAATATCAAAATTGAATCTAAAATTAAACCTAATTAATTAATGATAAGTTTTATTTACAAAAATAAGGATAATTAATAATTAATGGTGAAGGAAAAGAAAAAGATAAAAATTGATTAAAATCCTAATTCTACAAATTTTAAATTTATTAAGAAAAATGTTAAAATTAATCCTAGAATAAAACTAATTAATTAATATAATTTATTGACAAAGATATTAAAATAAAATATTTTTTGGTTTTTTATATTGTTTTTATATTTTATGAAAATAAATTAAATTAAAGATCTAAATAAATAAAAATTAAGCAAACAAATAAAATAGAAAAAAAATATGAAAAAGAATAAAAAAGCAAACCATGGGGGGTACTGTCCCCAAATTGGAGGTTTAATTTAGCATTTTTGGCCCATCTTTGGAGTTTCATGCATAAGTTGTTCTACTTTGGCCATTTGGCTTTTGGCTTTTGGCTTTTGGCCATTTGTGTTCTGGCCTCAACGTTCCTTAATCTTCTCAGGATGTCTGTCTCGCCATGTATTTGTGTCATGCATAAGTTTTTCTACTTTGGCCATTTGGCTTTTGGCTTTTGTCCATTTGGCTTTTGACTTCAACGTTCCTTAATGAACCTGCATGGGATCCTGTCTAAATCTGCAGTGTTGAATCTCACGAACACATTAAATAAAATCATAAAATGCAAATAAAGCTCATATATGAAGAAATTTAATGTTTAGGCACAATATGGCATGTATGAATGATTATACCCTTTTGATCATGGAGATCAAATCAACCTTACCCTTACTGGAAAATTAGTGACCGGAATGCTTTTATGCCTTACTGGAAAATTAGGATCATGGAGATTAGGCCAGCCTTATCCTTACTGAAGAAGTAGTGAGGTGTTGGTTTGTAACTGTGATGGCTTGTTTGTAGTGAGAGAGGGATTTGTAATAAGGATTTCAAGGTTTTGGGGTTCTTGAAAGAGTTTGATATTCTAACAGTGTTGTGGCAAAGTTTTTTTCTCTCTTTTTTTCTCCTCCTTTTTTTCTTTCTTTCTCCTCTCCTCTGGTTTGTGTGAAAAGAAGGTGATTATATAATGGAAATTAGGGTAAAGCAAATGGGCTTTGAATGTGCAATTGGGCCTCCAATATTCACTTGAATTCGTCACTTTCCAGGCTAAATCGCAGGGACTTAAGTGCATTTTTTGAAGTTGAAATGTGAAAACAAAATGTAGCTGACATCGATAACTAACTCCTGTCCGAAAATCGGCTCAATCGGATAAACGGTGAATTAGTTATGAATTTTTGAAGTTTCAGCTCAGACAAACTTATTTTGGGCTCCAGTGTCGACTCTGACACGTTCTTCAATAAAAAACTGGTATTGATCAGAGCATAATCCGGTCTCGACTTTTGAAGCAAAGTTGTAGATCTATGAGTCAGTGACCTTGTGTAAAAATATGAGCCCAATCCGATAAAAATTGACCGAGTTATGAATTTTCGAAGTTTCGGCCCAGATGAAATAATATTCAGCATTCAGGATTTTCAGCGTGTCACGCACTCTGAGCAAAAAACGAAGGCCTTTTGAATACCGTTTGAACTCAATACCTTCTGTTAAAATGTAGCCAACTCAATTTGTGAAATTTTGGCGCCAGAACCAGCTCGATACGATGAAAATCGACCAAGTTATGATTTTTTGAACATGACGCAAATAAACTTCTGTCACAAATTTTCTGCACGAAAATACTTGATAAATCCACATTTTTGAAGACCTTCTGATTGAAATTGGCTTCCAGCCGTGAGAGATGAAAACGTAGATAATGTCAAGACGGAATTTTGGCCACCGGAACGGGTTCAAAACGAGTCACGATCTTCAAGTTATGAATTTTTTAGCGCGTAAAAACTGCACTTTCAGCACACTTTTTCACCATATTTCTTCGAGAAAACTCACACATTCGGATACCTTCTTTAAAGAATTGACTCTTGAGTCGAACCTGAATTTGAGAATACGTTATCAGAGATATCTTGGCGAAAGAATACCTGAATATGACGCGCCGGGTTGGACTTGTGAATTTTTCTTGAAATGTTTTGAGAAATATGGGAGGGCAAATTTTGGGGTACAACAATCATCCCTGCGAGTTTATGTGACGACTTCGCCTAGAGTCGGTGAACTTCTGAAAAATGAATGCTTATCGAGAGATATCCTCTTGACGAGTAGAACTTTGGAAGGTCACCCATGACTCTTTGTAACGGCCTTAACCTAAAATCTCATGACGAGACCTTTCACGACTTTGAGACGAAAGTTTCGATCCGTAAAGAGGCTCCACCTAAGGGAGGCCCTTATACGTTTCCCCTCTGGTGTTATTTATGACACCCTTAAGGAAGCCACCTTTTGGGAGGGTAGATCAATTTTAGGTCAAGACTAAGGAACCTACCTTATAAGGATACTTATTACAAAAATTCCCATCACTCAACCTTACTCCCACGCATTCATATATTTCATGTTTTCGTCATACATTCATCCCCGTTTCTTTGTCTTATTCATGGAGTACAAAAAAATAAAATCGAGATCTCAGTGACTGTCTTTAAAAAAATGGATACCGAAGGAAACAACTTGTCCGCGTTAGTGCGCCGAACATGTCTGAAAATCAAGGCCACAAAAGGGAAATAACGTGCTGAAGACTTTTTCAAGTTTTGTCCAGCAATAGTGGATGGTTTCAAGAGCATATATCTGCAGGGGCGCCTAGAAGACTTATTTCCTTTTTGCCTGATTTCACGCAAATAATGTTTGGCTTAAGATTGTAATATTTTTCAATATTTGAATTACGTTACTTTCAATAAAGGCGTTTTGTTTCCACACACCGCTTACGTATCTATTTTAAAGATCGTCGCCAAGTAAAATAATAAAGGACAAGCATGTACCCAGAGGAATAAGACATTTAAAACAGTAACCATTTCATATTCATACACATTCATTCGCACATATTCATTCACAAACACCCGTGTATCATGTCAAAACTCATTTTTCCACAAACATCTCTCCAGCTGAACCATTAGTAGAAGAAGATCGCCACCTCCTTGGCCTCCGTACCAAACTAGGGCTTATCAACAAAAAGCAATGGAGAAAATCGAGGAAACTCAGGCTGCATTCAAAGAGGATATCGACCAAGTAAAGGGCGACGTAAGTTCAATGAAAGGTGATTTGAGTCAAGTTCTTCTGGCTTTGAAGAACATTATTGACAGGCAAGACCAAATTCCCAGGGTAGCTTTCGAGGAAGTAGCCCAGACTATTGGTGCATCAAGCGGTCACCAACTAAGGAAAGAGTCACAGGCAGGACTCCAGAAGTCCATCATGGCCCAACAAGAAGCTGAAATTGAAGGGTTTGTCCCACCACCGCCGAAAGCAGGGGCATCTCATACCCTACAAATTCCAACCAATAACGCAAATAATTACCTAGACTTGCAGTACGGAGATCATGACCCAGAGGATACTCACCAGGCACCCTTGAAGACAACAGGTACTCATGCTACAGATAACCCACTGGTAATGAATCAGTATAAAGCCCTTGAAGAAAGACTAAAAGTTGTGGAGGGCTTCGACGCTTTCGAAGTAGACGCTCTGGAAATGCGTCTAGTCCCTGATGTGGTGATACCGCCAAAATTCAAAGTACCTGACTTTGAAAAGTATAAATGGCTCTCTTGTCCAAGGAATCATCTTCGTATGTATTGCAGGAAGATGCATGCCCATGCCCATGATCAGAAACTAATGATTCACTATTTCCAAGACAATCTAAGTGGGGCATCTTTGGACTGGTACATGCAGTTAGAACGAACGCATATCCGAACCTGGGTGGATCTTGCTAATGATTTCTTGAAGCATTACAAGTATAACTTGGACATGGAGCCTACCCGCTTGCAACTCCAAAATCTTTCCCAAAAGAAGGAAGATTCCTTCAAAGAATATGCTCAAAGATGGAGGGAGATGGCATCCCGTGTAGAACCACCACTGCTGGAAAAAGAACTCGTAGACATGTTCATGGGAACCTTACAAGGGCTTTATTATGAGAAAATGGTGGGAAGTATCTCGTCAGGATTCTCAGACCTAGTGACTATTGGCGAAAGAATCAAAACTGGTTTGAAAAGTGGGAAGATATCAGGGGGGCCATCAAATTCTCCCTACAATTCAAAACGGCCTGCTTCAAACTTCACCAAAGGAAAGGAGGGAGAGATTAATGCTGCAGCATCACAACCCAGGGTACAACAACCACTAGTGATCTCACTAGGGAAGCAGCAAGGCAGAAGGCCACCCAATAAATTTGATCCACTCCCTATGCCACCTAGCCAGTTATTGCAACAGCTAGTTAAGGCATCCTTAGTGGAACTCAAGCCTCTAGCTCCTCCAGTCGGGCCACTCCCACTAAGATACGATGCCAATTCCAGATGCGAATATCATGCTAATTCTCCTGGACATACCCTAGAACAATGTTGGCCTTTCAAACACAAGGTGCAGGATCTGCTGGATTCTCAAGACATCACTTTCGAGAAGCCTGACATCACATCAGACCCTACGCAGTCGCATGATGGGCTAACAATAAATGCAATCGAAGTTGTCACTGACTCTGGGGAAAGCAGATAAGCAAAGACCCCGATAAACCCGCTGAAAGAATATCGGTTGGGATATGGACTCCCGCTAGAACATAATGGAGCTTTCGAAAGAGCTCTACAAAGGCTAAGGGACCAGTGGATAGTCTAGTTCGGAAAATACCCTGAAGAAAAACATAAAGCTACTCTGAAGGGCGAAGCACATTTTCCTCTGATCCAAGAGACTTTTGTCAACAATGGAGTAGTGCATGGCATACATGGGTAAAAAATATTCAACGAAGCCAACACCAAAGTGGCAACTGAATTCATCCAAGAATGCGCCCCAGGAGAAAAAAACTCAAAAGATGGACGACCCTGGAGATTCCTGAGATCTTTTTCTCTCCTAATTAATTTTTCTTGTTTTCGAAAGAACCTATGTCAAGCCCGAGACATAGGTGTTACTTGTAAGGGTTTCCCCGTTCTGTTTCAGACAATATTTACGATTAATAAAAGTTATATTTTGTTTTCAATCAAGATCCCTATCTTTCTCTTGCATTTATATCTTAAATTTAAAAAATGGAAATACTTTCTCTGCATATGCATTTTCAAATATTCATATACTATATCGGCACCAAAACATGATAAAAGTGAAAATTCATGCCCAAAACCAGTGATAATGTTATTGTTGCGATCCGGTATAATTTTGATGCTTCTATCAACCAAGCTAAAGAGGAAGATGATGAAGATATTGAACTCTATAAGAAAATGGCGAGGGAAATAAAAAGAAAAGCTAACAATATGCAACCATATAAAGAGGCTATTAAGACAATTAATCTAAGCACAAGGGAAGATCCGAAAGAAACCAAGCTAAGGGGAAATGTCGGAGCGGAGCCACAAAGAAGATGATTAAGTTATTGTGCATATCTACAGAAACAGGCTAAGTTCAAATATAGACAGTGCTATAAAAATAAACAACTACGAAATACCAAGATCTGACGAAAAACCCGAGCCAGGGGCACGTTGGGTATCCACGTTTGACGAAGCTTCAAATGCACTAGGGCACGATATAGGGGCAGTACTGACTTCTCCAAAGAATGCTCACAAGCCATAGACCAAGTCAATGGTGAACGGGATACTAAGTATCCAAAACGCATTCCATATCGGGATCATGTTTTGAAAATTAACTGTGGAATTCGCAAAAAAAATCATTTTCAGTCACGTCCCACGAAAAGGAAATCAAACGACAGACGCCTTGGAAACTATATCGTCTATATTCAAAGTAAATTGGTCAAACCACGAATCACGCATCACAAACTGACGTTTCGAAGAGCCTGCATACTGCCTTGCTATTGAGGAAGGACCTGACAACAAACCTTGGTTTTACGACATCCAGAAGTACCTAGAAAGGCAGGAATATCCAGAAAATGCCTCTATCATTGACAAGCGAACCTTGCGAAGGTTAGCTTCAAAATTCTTTTTGAGTAATGGAGTGGTATACAAAAGAAACTATGTCATGGTACTACTCAGATGTGTGGAAAAGCAAGAAGCAGATACACTCATGAGAGAAATCCATGAAGGCACTTTCGGGACCCATACAAGCGGGCACGCCATGAATAAAAAGATTCTGCGAGCAGGGTATTACTAGTTAACAATAGAAGCTGATTGTTATCACTACACAAAGACGTGTCATAAATGTCAGATCTATGCTGACAAGATAAATGTACCACTGACTCCTCTGAACGTCATGAGCTCCCCTTGGCCATTCTCAATATGGGGAATTGATATGATTGGCATGATCGAGCCGAAAGCATCCAACGGACACCGCTTTATATTGGTAGCCATTGACTACTTTACCAAATGGGTAGAATCAGCATCCTACGCCAATGTAACAAGTCAAGTGGTTACGCGCTTCACCAAACAGAATATCACATGCTGATATAGTGTCCCAAGCCAGATAATAACAAATAACGGGTCTAATTTAAACAACAAGATGATGAAGGAACTATGCGACGACTTCAAAATCGAGCATCATAATTCCTCACCATACAGACCAAAGATGAACGGGGTCGTCGAAGCAGCCAACAAAAATATTAAGAAACTCATCCAGAAGATGGTGAAGACATACAAAGATTTGCACGAAATGCTTCCCTTTGCTCGGCATGGCTATCGTACTTATGTATGCACATCAACAGGCGCGGCTCCTTTCTCACTAGTATATGGCATGGAGGCAGTACTCCCGATGGAAGTTGAGATACCATCACTTCGAGTCCTGAGGGAAACAAAGTTGGAAGAAGCAAAATGGGTGCAGGCTCGACTTGACCAGCTCAACCTCATTGAAGAAAAATGATTAACGACTTTGTATCATAGTCAGTTACATTAAAAGAGAATGAAGAGGGCCTTCGACAAGAAAGTACGCCCTAGAATATTCAAGGAAGGGGATCTAGTGCTCAAGAAGATTCTACTACCTCGCCTTGATTCACGTGGTAAATGGACATCCAACTACGAAGGTCCATATGTAGTCAAAACAGAATTCTCTGGAGGTGGTCTCGTCCTCACAACAATGGATGGGGATGAACTACCGCATCCGGCCAATTCAGACGCAGTCAAAAAATACTATGTATAAAAAGCTCGCTAAGCTCGAACCCCCAAAAGGCGCGACTTAGGCAAAAAGGAGCGTCCCGGTGGATCGAAAACCCTAAAGGGAGATTCAGGCAAAAATTAGGGGCACATAACAAGAAAATTATCCTGGTGGGTTGAAAACCCGAAAGGGAGATCCAGGAAAAAGTTAGGGATTCCCTACAAAGAAATAAAGAACAAAAGGACTGTTATCTAAATAGATATGACTACGAACCACGGAGGGGAGGATAGGTTGGAATCATACAACCCAGAAGCGAAGGAGATAAGCTCATCAAAAGCTATGGGGGAACAACAGTAGCTATTATCATTTTTCATTGCCATTTACTGTTTTAAAACTTTCTGTAACTACCTCTTTCTAGGAATTGCATCTTGTATTCTAGCCCACTCTAAGGCATATCAATAAAACTTTTGTTTTCGTTATATCTTTCGAATCATGTTTTTCTTTTCTCATATTTGTTTATTAAATACTACGATTATTACTTGTGAATATTGTCTTAAAATCATTTCAGGGAATTAACAAAATAAAAGCATTTGACAAAACATCAAAAAACGCTTTGGTTAGAAAAGTATCGAAGGAAAATCCACGTATACGTCCATGCACACAGTTACTCCTACGTCTTGCAAAAATTTATACACATGTCTGTGTTTGTACCTATGCATATCTACGCGTCCGTACACGAAGTCTACGACCACGCACATGTCTGCGCCTATGCTTGCACTCAACAATACAAAGTCTATACATATATCGACGTGTCCTTACGCAAAGTCTACATTCATTTCAGCACCTACGCCTAACTTACGACACAAGGTCTATGCTTACGTCTGCGCTTACAACCTACAAATCTACGCATAGGCTATTATTTACGTCTACGTCTACGTCTACGCCCGCAATACAAAATCAAAGTCAAACTTTGATAAAATTGTCCACTGCATTCAAGAGCAACAATGCCACGACGACACCACATACAACGCCAGGAATTGATAACTCTAAGCCAATGGTTTAAAGGAGAGAATTTCGGAAATAGTCTGCATAACATTTCAAGGCATACGCGCATCTTACGCACATTTCATACATACACATATTTTGCATATCTCAAGCATACATACCCTATACATTTCAATATTCAATACACTCAGGGTTCCATATCAGTGTCAAACATTATACATTTCTCATACATACTACATTCAATATGCATGCATACGCATGTATCACATAGCAAACAAACAAATAATCCTACCCTCAATTCAACTATCTAAGGGTCGACCAACTCAATACTCCTCCTATGATTCAATTTGTCACCTCAGTCTTCATGTCGTGACGCATTCAGCCCATCACATAAGTCTTCCCACAGTGATGAATTCCTTACAAGCCCAGTACGTTGCCTCTAAGCCGTAATGTATTCACAAAACCCATTACATTGCCTCTAAGCCACAATGTATTCTCTGAGCTTAACACATTGCCTCTAAGCCGCAATGTATCCTCAAACTCAACACATTTCCTCTAAGCCGCAATGAATTATCAACACTCTGTATGTTGTCACTAAGCCGCAACACATTCTCAAAACCCATTGCATTGCCTCTAAGCCGCAACGCATTGTCAAAACTTAGTATATTGCTTCTAAGCCGCAATATATCATCCAACTCAAACACGTTGCCTCTAAGCCGCAATGTATCTTTCCAGATCAGTATATTGCCTCTAAGCCGCAATATATCGTCTAACTCAAACACATTGCCTCTAAGCCGCAATGTATCTTTCCAGATCAGTATATTGCCTCTAAGCGGCAATATATCATCCGACTCAAACACATTGCCTCTAAGCCGTAATGTATCTTTCCAGATCAATATATTGCCTCTAAGCCGCAATATATCGTCTGACTCAAATGCATTGCCTTTAAGCCACAATGTATTTGTAAAACTCAACACATTGCTCTAAGTCATAATGTATCTTTCCAGATCAACATATTGCCTCTAAGCCGCAATATATTATCCAAACCAGCACATTGCCTCTAAGCCGCAATGCATTACCCAAACATATTGCCTTTAATTTTTTCATAAAATATTTAATTACAATTAATTAATTATTTTAATTAGATTAATTCAAATTCCTTTTTTTGTAATTAAAATTCAATAGAAAATTAGGTTAATTTAAAAACTCTTTTTTCTATAATTAAAAACAAATAGAAATTAGGTTAATTTACTAGATTAATCACTTTTCTCAACAAAAAAAACCAAAAATATCTTTTCCTCATTCCCGTCTGAATTCTTCGCGCGCCATTTATTTATTTCGAATTATTGTATCTGCTTTGGGTTTGTAATAGATTAATTAGGGTTTTAAATTTATGCATCTTTATTTTTCAGTCAAATATTGGTGTATCTGCCCAAAAGCCTTGTAATAGCTAGGACTTTAATTTCTCGCATTTTTTTAATTTCCGCAACCATTAAACTGCTAGATGTATGGATATTAGGATTCTATGCGAAAGATAAACCCACAATTAAAAAGGTAGATAACCCTAATTGTGCAAAGATAATTAACTAAAAAAACACACTTGCATATGCTCACTCCTAGGGTTTGCCCCACTTGGTTGCCTCAGAAATAATGGTCGTGTCCCTCGAACGTAGGAATACCTTAGCAATGACCCACGATTCAAAGTCGTCATAAAGATCATAGTCCCTACTTGTCCCTCGAGTTGCCTACGAATTGATCTTTTGACGATAGTCCCTTCGAAATGCTATGGCATCCTTAGTTGTTGCCTTCAGAGACCATTTCATCCCTTCGAACGTCTCTTAAAATTCCAACGACGGAGCTACCTACTCCTTAATAGTAGGGTGGCGTTGTCTAAAGGAAACAAAAACGAACATAATTTTTCCGACTAGGTAGAAAACTCTTAATTACTTGCTCAAAACAAAAACTTTTCACACAAACACTTTTCAAAAACAGTTTTCAAAACAACTTCATCACACCCTTGAAGACCGATACAAGGGTTATCACGAAGTAAACAAAACATTTCAAAATAAGCACGCACAAGCAAGTACCTAAGAGCCCATGGAAAACTACGGATAGAAAGGGTGCTAACACCTTCCCTTTCTATAATCTACCCCCCCCCCCCCTCCCCCGTGCTCAAAAACTCTCGAAAAAAGGTTTTTTATGTTCTTTTTTCCTTTTCCTTTGTTGGATGAAATAAAAGTCGGTGACGACTCTTGCTTACCGCAACATTTGCAAACAAAAAACGCAAACCAGTATAACAGTCGATTCTTCCACCGTATCACAGAACTGGTGACTCTGCTAAGAGTCTTGTAAAGTGGGGTTTACCTTAGGATCTAGTTTCATTTTAAATTGATTTATTTGTTTGCTTTGATTGCTTTACTTTTAAAGGTTTGTTGGGGTATTCTTGTATAGATCCTATACGCGTATCTGGGGATACTTTTTAGGTAAACAACAATAGATCATCGAGACTGTACGGCATAGACCTATATGCTTTAAGTGATGGCTGTGTTGGTGTGACACTTTGGTTGGTACCGGTATCCCTCGTGTTGAAACGAAGAGAATACGGGGCCGCCGCGTGGTGTCGTGAAGCACTAACGGATCTTAGAACCTTAGTTGAACAAACTTGGCCATTAGAAAGTAGTGAGATAGCCGGCCTCAGTATAGAGCTGAGAATTGGTTGATACTCGATGCTACACTCATTGAGATCACACTTTCAGGATATTTCGGCCGCAAGAAAAGATTGCCTGAGCTGAAACAATGCCTGATAAAGGATGATCGGTGATATTGAGAATCCTTATAACCCGGTTACTTTTATAAGACAGGTTTGAAAGCAACTAAACTTCAAGAGGGTACTTACCTTTAACCTCAAGCCATCCTTTGAACTTAAGGTCTATTGTGTGCTTTACTTGTGGGTGATTTACTCTGTTTGAACATAACATCATGCATCATAACATAATATCGATCCTCATTACACTAATCATTTCAAGGACCAAGGGAATTTATCTTTGTTCTGTTTTGCAGATCATGGCTTCTGCTCGTAGAAACACTATCTGAATCAGCTTTGTGAGAATACCTCCCCAACTCAAGGAACTAGTATCAAGGGTTCCTGAAACTTCTTCGTTCACTAAGAGACATGGTCAACTTCTCAACCTGGTTACTTTGAGCTTTGATGAAAAGATGATGGGTGTAATTTTTAGTTCTTTGATCCTAAGCACCATTGCTTCACCTTTCCAGACTATCAGTTGGTGCCTACCATGGAAGAGTTCTCTCAGTTATTGAATCTACCCATTCTTGACCAGGTGCCTTTCACAGGTTTAGAAGAGGTTCTTAAGCCAGAAGTCATTGCCTCAGCTTTGTATCTGAAACGGGCCGACGTGGTATCCAATTGGGAAACAAGCAGCAGAGTCAAGGGTTTTCTAGCCAAGTTCCTAATAGATAAGGCTCAGCTGTTTTGGGATGATTTAGACTTTCAGGCTTTTGAGGAGGTCTTGGCCCTTCTAATCTATGGGTTAGTAATGTTACCTAATCCAGACTTACTCATAGATATGAATGCTATCAAGATCTTCCTTTCTCGCAACCGTGTGCCTACCTTACTCGGAGATGTCTTGCATGCTCTCCATACTCGTACCATGAAGAGAAGAGGGGTTCTTATGTGATGCATGCCATTACTGTCGAGATGGTTTATTTCTCACCTCCCTAAGTCGGTGTTGAAGAATGAAGAAGGTTTGGGTTGGTCGCAAAGGATAATGTCACTTTCCCACGCGAATATTCTCTGGTATTCCCGATTTATGGGAGATATTTCTATTATTGACCGTTGAGGGGAGTTCCTAATGTACTACTACTTGGCATTAGGGGAGGCATAACTTGCAATCCTTGTTTGGCTCTGCAACAATTTGGTTACGCTCGAAGGGATAGTCCTCATAGATACTTATCCAGGGAATTATGTTTAACTATGAGGATAATGTTCAAGGGTATCGCTAGAGGTTCATACGAGCTTGGGGCATGGTAAACAGATCTGACGCCAAGACTTTGGGGCCGAAGAATTCCATTCCTATGGAACCTTATCTCCAATGGGTACGAGCTCGCGCTCAGAAACTTGTGATGCCCTACATAGCCGTCTTACCAGTGATTCAGAAGCCCATTACTGAAGGGGATATTCCCTACACGATTCTTCATCCTGATATGACCACCAATCTTGAAGAACTACAGAGGTCCTAGATTCAGTTGAAGAAGGAGCGTGATACTTATAGGGACCAGTTCTATGCCCAGGAGAAGAAAGTCTTAGAGCTCACGAAGCAGCTTCATGAGGAAAGAAGCCTTAATATATATCTCGGCACGAAGAGGAAGCATCCAAGGGAAACTTGATTTCTTTTAGTTTTAGAATTTTCAATTATAAAGCCTAAAAGGCAATTGTATTTTGAATTCTACTAATAAAATCTTTGTTTCATTTTGGTTCGCAAATTTAAATTTCCCACAATCCTTGAAATCATTGCATACGCATCCCATCCATAGCATTTCATAAACATGTACCATTACAGGTTTCTCATCTTCTTCGTTGTTTATTTCAGCAAAAATGTCTTCTGAACAAAGCATCAAAGATCTTCAGGCACAAAATGTCCAATTTCAACAGATGTTCATAACTCTGGCAAAAGGGCAGGAGGATCTGAAGGCCCTCATCCTGAAGGAGAAGAAGAAAAAGAAGAAGGTCTCTGGTGTTCTGAATCTGGGAAGAAGGTTCAGGGGGGCGTTAAAGCAACCAGTCAATCTGACCTCCTCGTCCAAGGAAGGGGAGAATCAAGAAAGGGAGACAAGGGAGAAGGACCCTAGCCCTGAAGTTTCTGACAGTGATACAAACTACAATGATGAGCAGTATCCTCCCACTGAGGATAGATACAAGTAGTTAGAAGATCGTTTGAGCGCTATGGGAGTCCAAAGAATACCTGGGTTAGACTTTGGAGAATTGGTATTGGTGTCGAGAGTGGTCATCTCACAGAAATTTAAGGCTCCAGTTTTCGTAAAGTATGATGGGGTGTCTTGCCCAAAGCTCCATCTCCGTTCCTATGTAAGGAAGATCCAGACCCACACCGCTGATAGAAACTTGTGGGTTCACTTCTTTCAAAACAGTCTGTCAGGGACTCAGCTTGAATGGTTCTAGCAACTGGAGGGAACCAATGTGCGAAACTGGGAGGATTTGACTGCTGCTTTTTATAAGAAGTATCAATACAATGCTGACCTTGACCCTACTCGTACTCAACTCCAGAGTATGTCCATGGGTGAAGGTGAAGGCTTTAAGGACTATGCGCAGAAGTGGAGAGACTTGGCTGGGAGAGTCCAACCGCCTTTATCTGACAGGGAGTTGGTTGACATGTTTCTTGGGACGCTGTCTGGTCCATTCTTTAATCATTTGATTGGTAGTTCATCTGTTGGTTTCACTGAGCTGATATTAACAGGAGAAAGGGTAGAAGCTGGGATCCGGAGCGGAAAAATACAGAAAGACACCTCTTCGAGTTCAGTAAAGAAGCCCTTCACTGGTAAGAAGGAGGCCAGTTCCATTTATAGCGTGAGAGGTCAGAGCAGATCTGAACACTGTCCAACGGTAAGTGCTGTAATGATACCTATGCCTGTGGCTGCCCCACAACGCAAAAATCAGCAAAGAGTAGAAAGACCACAAAGGCAGTTTACCCAGATCAACATGACATTGACAGAGGTTCTACCCCATCTACTGAGATCCAACTTGGCAACCTTGAAGGAGGATCCCAAGAATCCTAATACCACATCTCCTCGATACAATCCAAACGCTCGGTGTGCCTACCATTCTGAGATTCCTGGCCACGATACAAATGACTGCTGGGCTCTGAGAAATAAAGTACAAGATCTGATTAAAGTCAAGGAGATTGAGTTCGATGCTCCGAAGAAGCCCAATGCCATAACTGCTCCCATGCCTAAGCATAATCGTGGAGTTAATACCGTTGATACCGATCTATTTGTGACCTCAGTTGATGAAGTTTCTACTCCTCTTATGACTGTTAAGAAGAATTTGTGGCTGGCCAGTTTATTTCCGGGTTGTGGTGAAGGTTGCCACATGTGTTCATCTCTTCCCACTGGTTTCTATTTGTTGAGAGCAAGTGTCCAACGCCTGATGGACAACATAAAAATTTTGTTCGAGAAGACCTTGATTCCAACTGTTTCGTTTGAATATGTTGCTATTATAACCATTTCCGCCAATCCTTCCAAGGACTCCTCGAGAATACCTATTAGGATTACACCCACTCTGAGAGTCGCTCCGTTAATAATCACTTTTCCTGGTCCTGTCCCATATGCCTCGGACAAATCTGTCCCTTGGTGTGATGCGGTGGGAGAACTGACTTTGAGGTTTTGCGTTTTGTGTTCGCAAATGTTTCAGTTTAGAAAGAGTCGCCACCGACTTTTATTTTATCCAAAAGGAAAGGTAAAAAATCACAGGAAAGACCTTTGAGATTGTTTTTGGGTTCGGGGGGTAGATTATGAAAAGGGAAGGTGCTAGCACCCTTTTCATCCATGGTTTTCCATGGGCTCTTAGTTACTTGTTTTAGATCACTTGCTTTGCTTTTCCAATTGTTTGAAATGGTGCTTTGTGTGTGGTTTTGAAAGTATTTTGAAAAGAGGCCATCGTTGTGGCAACCTTTGTAATGATTCTTGTTTGAATGTATACAAAGGTGTTTGTCTTTTGAAAAAATGTTTCAATGTTTGAAAGTTTGTTTTGGCAAAATGTTTTGAAATTGTGTATATGTTTTGAAATTAGCAAGGATGTTTTGCAAGAGATCAAGTAACTAGGAGTTGTCTACCCTACTCAAAGATCTTTCCTACACATTTTTAACCCTTTTACATTGTTGTTTTACCATTGCATTTGGTAAACAACCCTATCTTTGGATGTTAAACGGGACGGGCGTGGGTCATCATATGACCATGATAACAATATTGCCAAGTATCTTAGCAAGTTTTTGAGGGACTGGATCATTTTTGTATAGGCAACCAAGATAGCGTCATCGAGAGACTATGATCTTTTGTTTTGATTTTGTTTTGCCAAGATATCTAGCATGCATACCATGGCCATTTTTAAGGCAACAAGTGGATGAAACCCTATGGGTGCTTGTGTGCCTTGTGTTGTCATTTTTCATGCATTTTTTCTTGTATTTAGTCAAGCTATTTGTTTGATTTTGGTCTTTGCATACAAAACCCTAATTTACTATCATGGCATTTGAAAGCGATAAAATGCGTAAAAGTAAATCTAAGACTATTACAACATATTATAGGAAGGGGGTACAAGTTTGAATAGGGGATATTTGCACAAAAATAAAACCCTAATTCAACTATTACAACTAAATTGAATTCATTGTACAAATAATAAATTGACAAATATTTAAATGTACAAATAAATATAAATATGCACAAATGTATTTTTTGTATTTTATTTTATGCATGTAAAAAAGGTTTATTTATGTCCTAAAAATAGAAAATAAAATGATTATTTTTTGGAAAGGGTGGAAACCCTAGTTTTTGGTTTTAAAATAAAATGTATTATATTATTTATTTATTCATTTTTATGTACAAGAAAATAAATAAAAAATATATACAAAAATGTTAAAGAATTAAAATGTGTGAGAAAATATTATTTAAGTATATAAATAATAAAAATAAAAATATATGATATTTTTGTATTATTTACAAATTTTATTTAAGAAAATAAGTTATATTATTATTAATAAACTATTTCTATGTTCAAAAAATAATAAAAATAATAAAATAAAATGTGAAAATTTAAGAGAATATTTTTTGTGATTTTAAATGTTCAAGAAAAAAATAATAAAGTCAGAAAATAAAAATAGAAATGAAAATTATGCAAAAATAAAGAAATGGGCCAAGGGGGTGCAAGAAGCAAGCATGGGGGGTGCAAATAGCATGGCAAGCCAGGCCCAGCCCAAGTCCCACTTCATCCCTAACCTCTGAACAAAAATATGCGCGCCTTGTTCTTCAAATCTGTATCTCTTGCATTCGTGCTTAAAAACAAAAACTTGCAACATGAAAGTTATAGCTCATCATCACATGATTCTAACCATATAAAAAACTTGATCTAACTCTAAGAAACCAGGGAGAATTTTATCACCCCCAATTTCTGACCTAAAAAATTCAGCAACTTCAACATCCAAATTCTCCTAGCTCAGCTAACATAAATGAATTTTATGCATATGTACAGTTCAAGAACATTAAGGGCTACATTTTTGCTTCACAAACCTAAGCCTAATGATTCATAAATAAGGAGATAGAAGTTTGAGAAATACATGTTTCAGTCAAGTTCGAATATGGCAATGCAGGAGTTTTGAATGAGGCCTGAAGGACTTTTGAGCTTGCTTGATGTTCCCTTGACCTTTCCCAATGCTTAGTTTGCTTTGAAATGGCCTGAATGTCTCTATAGAACTCAACCTGCAAACTCATAATTTGAAAATGGTGAAGCTTGAAAATGCAGTTACAGTTGCTTGAGAAGGGCTTGGATAGTTTAGGTGTATTGTTTAGAATGTGTTTGAAATGATTTAGGACAAAACGCACGAGTGGAATTGGATTTGGCCAAGGTTCTGTAGGTATGGCCCCGTTTTGACAAGAACTTGGTATTTTTGTGTTTTAGGGTGTTTGAGAGGCTTGTAACTCGTGTATTCTGCTTGCTACAATGTGTTGAGGTTGATTGAAATGTTCACAAAGCTTGCTCTTATCAGATTGAAGAGTTGTGGAGTTTTTGCACACTTTCTTGTTTTTGAAGTAGAAGGTGAGTTGACAATGCCAAGGCATGTACAGGCTTGCTCAAAGCCTGTACATAGTTGGTACCAAATGCCTGATATTCATGGACTTTGTTTGCTGCAAAATATTGGGTCATTGGCTCAAGATAAACAAAGTTGCTAAAAGTGACCTTTATCAAAATAGTATTGTGAACTTTTTGCCATTTTTAGATTAATTCCTTGTACAATTCTCTAGAGCTCAGAACAAAGCCTTGGTCCAATGTGTTTGCATTTAATTTTTGAGTGTAGAAGATATTAGAACCTGTAAACCAAGTACAAGCATGCTTAGGACAGGTTTGCAAGTTGTAACATGGTGCAAAAAGCCTTGGCCAAAAGTGAGAATTTGCCATTTTCAAACTTTCGATTCTCCCTAACCACAAATGATGTTGGAGAGTTCTTGGACATTTTAGAAATATTTTAACATGCTCTACAATCCATATTTGAAATGTATTTTGAGATTACACTTGGAACTATGTGAAAAATTTCCATGAAGATAGGTCAAAATCCTGCCTAAACTAGGGCAAAATTTCACTAAGTTAGGAAGTTTTTGGACCCTCATTCACAAAATCATAACTTGTGATCCAAGAATCCTTTGGGAAAACTTTGTGAATAAACTTTGTATATTTTGTGGAGGACTAAAACTTTCATGTTGGAAGTTTTCTTTGAATCCAATTGTATCATGGTGAAAAAGTTGGGCAAAGTTGGGAAAAAATAAGAAATTTTCATAACTTAGAAAATTTCTAAGTTATGAAAATTTTCCATTTTAAACCCTAATTTCCAAAATTAGGTTTCTTGGTGAACAAGTTACATGTTTTGACACATCTTGATGAAAAATGACCCTTGGCACTTGATTTTGACCAAAAAGTCAAAGTTTGACTTTTCAATGTACAGTTGATTTTTGATCAGTTGACTGGAAAATTCATATGTCAATCCAATGCATTTGAGATCTTTTGAACCTTGTGATTAGGTAAAGATGATGCCATTGAGTCCTTGAATCCATGCTTGAACCCAATTTTCCATTGACTAGGTCAAAAATTAGAAATTGCTCTTCTACAGTCAAAACCCTAAAAATGACCATTTTGCCCTTTTGATGATCTGATCAAATTTCTTGAGGAGTTGTGGTCCAAACTTGATCAAATGGTTCATATGAGTCTATAATGTTGATGTGGATCAAAAGTTATGAGGTTTGACTGTAAATTGGCCACAGTTGACTTTTTCCCCAATACAACTGATTTTTAGGTCAATTGTCTAATTGACTGGGCAAAAATTTGATTCAAGGCTTGAAACTTGGTATGGGAAATCTTATAAGTCCAACATGAAGTATGAAATTCATGTGAAGCATTGATGGTCCAAAATTCCTTGTGCAAACTCAAACCCTAATTTCAGGCTATCAGTGCAAGGAGATGTCTTGAGCTGAGCAAGCCCTAATCCTGCCTGGAGTCCAAAGAGTCTTGTGAGGGGAAATCTTGATAAAAATGAGAGGGCAAATTTTGGGGTACAACATCTTCCCCTGTTCAATCTTCTTGAACCTGAAGAGTTAGATTGGCGAGTTTATCGTTCGTGACTCGAAGGTAAAAGATGATTGGACACTAGAGTACCCGTAAATTTGCACTCGTCAAAGTGTAGTTGAGGGAATGGGCTTAAAGATGTCATTTGGAGAGGTGACAGAATCTTTTCGGAGATGGGCTTGTAGATTCCATCAAGAATGTCTGTTGAACTGCATGTTGTAAGCCAAAAGAATGAGTGTCAGAATGGTATCCGCGTTTGGAACGTATCTGGACTATATCTGGAGACTGAATCTGTATGAGCAATGGAATGGAATCCGTGTCTAGAGCGTATCCGAGCTGTAACTGGATTTTATTCTTGAATGAATAACAGAATGAATTTCGTGTCTGGAGTGTATCTGTATTGTATCTGAATCTGAAATCTGAATAAGCGACATAATGGCATCCGTGTCTGGAGCATCTCTGGGTTGAGGATAAAGTTAGAATAAGTGACAGAATGGCAACCATGTCTAGAGAGTATCTGGATTGTATCTGAAGTTGAGATCTGTATGAGTAGCAGAAAGACTTTCGTGTCTGGAGTGTATCTGAACTTGAATTTGATAGTTGAATCTGAATGAGAAATAGAATGGCTTTCGTGTCTGGAGCGTATCTAATTTGTCTCTGAAAGGGAAATCTGGAATAAGCAATAGAATAGCATTCGTGTCTGGAGCATCTCTAGGCTGTCTCTGAAAGGAAATCTGGAATAAGCAATAGAATAGCATCTGTGTCTGGAGCATCTCTAAGTTGTCTCTAGAAGTTTGAATCTGAATAAGCAATAGAATAGCATCCGTGTCTGGAGCATCTCTAAGCTATCTCTAGAAGTTTGAATCTGAATAAGCAATAGAATATCATCCGTGTCTGGAGCATCTCTAAGCTGTCTCTGAAAGGGAATCTGGAATAAGCGATAGAATAGCATTCGTGCCTGGAGCATCTCTAGGCTATCTCTAGAAGGAAATCTGGAATAAGTATCAGGATAGCATCCGTGTCTGGAGAGTATCTGAACTATCTCTAGAAGTTTGAATCTGAATAAGCAATATAATAGCATCTGTGTCTGGAGCATCTCTGAGCTGTATCATGATTGTATATTGGTAGCTTGTTAATATTATCCTGAAAAGGGTAAAATGTTAGCTGAAACACAAAGTGATGTTGCATGAAATGTATGATGCAATATATATGTTTTATCAATGTTTATAATATATGAATGCAATGTATGCGCATGTAAGCTGATTGGCTGCATTGCTGAGGAAAATAAATCCTTGATAGATGGAGATAATAAAAATCCTTGACTGATGCCAGGGAAAATAAATCCATGACCGCTGCTGGAGGTTCAAATTCTCTGACCACTGAGGATGAGAAATCCTTGCTGACTGTTGTTGGGGATAGAAAATCCTTGGCAACTCGCGGGGATTATCAAAAACTTTGACAACTTCTATGGGGATTTGAGAATCCTTCATGACTTTCCTGGGGATATAGGGATCCTTCAAGTCTGCTTGAGAAACCTGCTTGGGGAATCCAGAGAACTTTGAAGTCTTCTACTGGGGGTTAAGTAATAGGAATCCTTACTCGGCTGGGGAACAGGAAAAACTCTAACGATCTCTACTGGGGATCAGACAAAAGAAAAACCTTGATCTGTTGGAGAATAAGGAAAACTCTGATGGCTTCTACGGGGAACTGAGAATCTTCATTCTGCTAGGGGAATTTGAATCCTTGGGGACTTCAAGCTGAGGAGTCAAGAATGAAAATCTTCGATCTGCAGGGGATTTAAAATTCTGACAAATTCATGCTGGGGAGTAATGAAGACTCTGGCAACTTCACTGGGGAATCAAGAATGATAATCTTCATTCTATTGGGGAGTTAAAACTCTGTGGGGAAGAAGGCTTCCTGGTGGAGAGTAAGTGAAAACTATGGGGGAGCAGCTATACTGCTGAGGAGATCAGGAGTTTGGGTTGTATGCCAATCTATTGGGGATATCCTATTTTGGGGATAAGACAAAAGTTAACTATTATCTGGTTGATTCTCAGACCTTAAGACAACTTGCTGGGAAATTTGGGGAAAACTGAATGGTTTCCGCTGGGGATTGATAGTTAGAAATTTGACTTGACTAGGGAAGAAGGTTTCATCTCCGCTGAGGGTTTGTAGTTCAAAGTTTTGGCTCCGCTGAGGATTGGGAGTTTGAAGTTTCAACTCCGGCGGGGATTTTGAAATTTAGTTCCGCTGGGGATGTGTATTCCAGGGTTTTAGCTCCACTGGGGATCTAGATGATGTACTGCAGGGGATTGCTCCTGGAATAGCCTAAAGATGTTTTCCTACACTTTCAACCTGTCAGTAATTGTTCTTTCCCATTTCGTTTATTTGTAAACAGTGATTATATTCAAATGCATATGCTCATTAATAAATCATTGGACGTTTTCAAATAAACCACAAGTGTAAAAAGGAAAAGACAAATAGTTTTCTGCACTTTGAAGTATCTTTGTATTAACTTTGTGTAAGTATTTTGTACAAAGGAGACAGGCATCCTAGTAAGAGAACGTTGTCATAAAAATGAGAAAAATTTATACAAAGAAAGATGGCTATGTGTGAAAATTCCATGGGGTTCCCATTCTGCTATAGCCTTCGTAACTCTGGATATCTTGTCCATTCGTTGCTTTGTTCGAAGATGATTGAATTAATCAGAAACCTGGAGCTTGTCCGTGAAGAGATTGTCCTTAAAGTGATCCGACGGGACATAGTCATACGCTTTAATTCCCTAACTTTTGTCTGGACCGCCCTTTCGGGTTTTCAGTCCACCGGGAAACCCTTTTTTGCCCAAGTCGCCCTTTCGGGTTTTCAACTTGCCGGATGTACATATTTTTTTTATTTATCCCTAATTTTTGCCTGAACCGCCCTTTCGGGTTTTTGATTCACCGGGATGCCCATTTTTGCCCAAGTCGCCCTTTCGGGTTTTCAACTTGTCGGGTCATTTATGCGTAGTATCTTTTGACTATGTCTGCATTCGCAGGGTGCGGCAGGTCGTCGCCATCCATGGTGGTTAAGATCATTTCCCCACCAGAAAAGATGTTCTTGATCACAAATGGTCCTTCGTAGGTAGGAGTCCATTTTCCCCTGGGATCACTTTGCGGCAAGATGATCCGCTTGATTACAAGATCCCCGACTTGATATGTCTGGCGCCTGACTTTCTTGTTGAAAGCCTTGATCATTCGTTTTTGATACGCCTGACCATGGCAAACAGCAGTAAGTCGTTTTTCATCAATCAAATTAAGTTGATCAAGCCGGGTCTGAATCCAATCGTCTTCACTCAAACCAGCATCTTTCATGATTCTCAAGGAGGGAATCTGAACCTCGATAGGTAAAACAGCCTCCATGCCGTATACCAAAGAATAGGGTGTTTCCCCAGTTGATATACGCGCCGTGGTACGGTACCTGTGCAGAGAAAACGGTAGCATCTCATGCCAGTCCTTGTAGGTGGCTGTCATCTTTTGTATGATCTTCTTGATATTCTTATTCGCAGCTTCGACAACACCGTTCATCTTTGGCTGATAGGGAGATGAATTGTGATGTTGAATCTAGAACTGCTTGCACAAGGCGGTAATCATAGTATTGTTAAGGTTTGTACCATTGTCAGTGATGATCCTTTCGGGGATGCCGTACCGACAGATGAGGTTCTGCTTGATGAAGCGCGCAACAACATTCTTTGTGACAGATGCGAAGGAAGCTGCTTCGACCCACTTGGTGAAGTAGTCAATGGCCACCAGGATGAAGCGGTGTCCATTGGATGCTATAGGCTTGATCTCTCCAATCATGTCGATTCCCCACATAGCGAATGGCCAAGGAGCTGTTAAGACATTGAGAGGAACTGGAGGTATATGTACCTTATCCGCATAGATTTGACATTTGTGGCAAGTCCTGGAATGTTGATAGCAGTCAGCTTCCATGGTAGACCAGTAATAGCCTGCCTGTAGAATCTTCTTAGCCATCGTATGTCTACTAGAATGAGTGCCAAAGGTACCATTGTGCAGTTCAGCCATGATCTGTTCAACCTCAACCTTGTCCACACAACGGAGCAGAATGCAATCATGATTGTGCTTGTATAGGATACCATTGCTCAAGAAGAACTTAGCTGAGAATCTCCTTAAGAACTTTTTGTCGTTGACTGAAGCTCCTTCAGGGTATTCTTGAGCCTCGAGATACCTTTTGACTTCATAAAACCAAGGTCGGTCCACTACATCTTCGGTATTAATCTCGTGACAATGTGCAGGTTCGTCCATCCGTTCAATGGTGATTTGGGGAGCCTCATTATCCCAGTTAAGTTTAAACATGGATGACATTGTAGCTAGAGCATCTGCTAGCTGATTTTCTTCTCGCGGGAAATGCTCGAAGGTAATCTGCTCGAAATGTGGTAACAATGTCAAGACATGTTCTTTGTAAAGGATGAGGTTTGGATGTTTAGTATCCCAATCTCCTTTGATCTGACTGATGACCAAAGCTGAGTCCCCAAATACGATCAAAGATTTGATTCCCAAGTCTATTGCAGCCTTGAGACCAAAGATACAAGCTTCATACTCGGCCATGTTGTTGGTGCAGCTGAAACAGAGTATGGCAACCTTCTGGAGAGATAAGTACCGTGCCGATACAGTTGCCAAGTGCGTTGGAGGCACCATCAAAGTACAGGGTCCATCGGGATCCTTGTTCAAGTCCGTCATATGGTCTGAAATCTTCAATGTTATCCAATGTAATGATATCCTCGTCGGGGAAGTCGAACCTCATGGATTGGTAATCTTCGACAACTTGATGGGTCAGATGATCGGCTAGCACACTTCCCTTTATAGCTTTTTGGGTTGTATACTGTATATCATACTCTGTGAGGATCATCTGCCACCTTGATATTCTTCCAGATAAAGTTGTCTTCTCAAAGATGTACTTGATCGGATCCATCTTAGATATCAGCAAAGTGGTATGAGTCAACATATACTGCCTTAGCCGGCGAGCAGCCCATACCAAAGTGCAGCAAGTTTGCTCGAGCAGTGAGTATCAGGTCTCACAGTCGGTAAACTTTTTGCTAAGGTAATAAATGGCATGCTCTTTTCGGCCAGACTCGTCATGTTTGCCCAATACGCACCCCATTGCATTCTCCAAGACAGTCAGATACATGATTAGCGATCTTCCTTCAACGGGAGGAATCAAGATAGGAGGTTCTAGCAAATACTCCTTGATTTTATCGAAAGCAACTTGACAATCATCATTCCATTTAACCACCTGATATTTCTTCAACAGCTTGAAGACTGGCTCACAGGTAGATGTTAGGTGAGAAATGAACCTTGCAATGTAGTTTAGGCGTCCCAAGAAACCTCTGACCTCCTTCTTAGTGCGAGGGGCAGGCATCTCTTGTATAGCTTTGACTTTGGTAGGATCAACCTCGATTCCTTTGTTGCTAACAATGAAACCCAAGAGTTTACTGGACCTGACTCCAAAAGTGAACTTGTTAGGGTTTAGTCTGAGCTTGTACTCCTTCAACCTGACAAATAGCTTTTGCAGATGGTCGAGGTGTTCTTCTTCTATTTGTGATCGGGCTATCATGTCATCTACGTAGACCTCTATCTCATGATGTATCATATCATGAAACAAATCTACCATGGCACATTGATAGGTTGCCCCGACATTCTTCAGTCTGAATGGCATCACTTTGTAGCAGAATGTAACCCACTGTGTAACAAAAGTAGTTTTCTCCATGTCTTCAGGGGCCATTTTGATCTGGTTGTACCCTGAAAATCCGTCCATGAAAGAAAATACCTTGTGCTGAGTTGTATTGTCAACCAAGATGTCAATATGCGGTAGTGGAAAGTCATCTTTAGGGCTAGCCCTGTTTAAGTCTCTGTAATCCATGCACATTCTGACTTTGCCGTTCTTCTTAGGCACGGGCACAATGTTAGCAACCCATTGTGGATAGGAAGTAACAGCCAGAAATCCAGCATTGAACTGCTTCATGACTTCTGCTTTGATATTTTCAGACATGTCGGGCCTCGTGCGGCGAACTTTCTGTTTAATTGGTGGACAGTCTTCTCTTGTAGGGAGACGGTGAACCACAATGTCTGTATCCAGTCCCGGCATGTCTTCATATGACCAGGCAAAGATCTCAACATATTCATTCAATAGCTGAACTAGGCGCTCTTTGACACTTGGCTCTAGGTTGGCACCCACTCTAATTTCTTTTCTGTCTTCATCAGTTCCCAAGTTAATTGTCTCTAACAACTCCTCATGAGGTAGAATAGCCTTTTCTTCTTGTTGTAGCAGCCTAGCCAATTCTCCCGGCACTTCACAATCTTTATCACCTTCGTATTCGGCATGGTAGACCAGATCTTCAGAGTCACTGAAGGCCATAGCAGAATTGTTACCCATGGAATCTGGAATGGATGGGTACCTGCATTTGTGAGTGTGGGTGTGTGTAAGGGATAGCCATCTTTAAACAAATAAAATGCAAAAAGAAAGACAATGAACACAAAAGTTTATATGTGAAAACGTCCATGATTCATTAAAATGGCATATGAAGATGAAAAATCAAACCCTTACAAATGGACCTATGTGCCTCGGGTAAGGCACAAGGTTAAAAGTGTACGAATTGTTCAAGAATTATTACAAACCAACATAAATGTTTGAAAGATAAATTACTGATTGATGAAAGTAATGGGAACAAATTCCTTTGCCTCCCAATTGCATAGTTCTCCTTCAACAGTAGGGAAAATCCAGTCTTCCAATTTGCTCTCCTCTTCACTATCCTCCAAAGCATTGACTCCATGATGGGTGATCTTCACTGGTGGCCCTCCATCCCGGGAGCGACGCACAGCCTTTTGACAAGAAGAAGTGAACCCCAAGCCGCATTTGTCTGTCTTGAAAGGAAAGTCAGGAAGCTGCCCCCAGATTGTGGATCCGCCTTCTTCAATCACAACCTTTGCATATTTAAGGGATGCCATCCGAGGCACGGGTTTGGTAATCATGGGTACAGAAGCCACTGTCTTGGTTGCCGCTATCTCCTGAGCTACCTCTTCAAAATGCTGAAAGGCGGTTTCGATGAATTCACCATCCAATTCAACATAGCGGAAAGAATTTAGATGGCTTATCATGTATTCCTTTTCGCCATGAACAGTTACAATTTTCCCATGGACAGGGTACTTGAGATTTTGATGCAGAGTTGAAGTGACGGCTCCAGCATGATAAATCCAGGGTCTTCCCAACAAGCAAGAATAGGAAGGATGGATGTCCATCACGTAGAATATGGAGTTGAAGGTTTCAGTTCCCACTTTAATCGGGATGTCCACCTCCCCGTGGACCATCCTTTTAGAACCATCAAAGGCTCTTACTATGATGTTGCTGGGCTTCAGGGTTAGGCCTTCACAATCCAACCTATCCAATGCTTTCTTTGGCAAGACGTTCAGCGATGAACCAGTGTCTACCAGAACGTACGCTAGAGTAGTCCCTCTGCATTCTACCGAGACATGCAAAGCGTCATTATGTTTTCTCCCTTTGATTTTTAGGTCAGCGTCGGAGAAACCTAGACCATTATCAGTTGTTAAGCTAGATACACATTCCTGGAACTGATCCGCGGAGGTTTCCTGTGGCACATGGGCCGTCTTCAAAAATATGATCAAAGCTTTAGCATGAGCTTCTGAACAAAGCAGCAGGGCCAACATGGAGATCTTTGAGGGGGTTTTCCCCAGTTGTTCCACAACATTATAATCACTTTTCTTGATTATTTTCAAAATCTCCTCCATTTCTTTTTGAGAGGTTTCAGGGATGATCAACGGTTGAGCCCTCGTCCTGACGGGCTCTTCTTGGATCCCTTTCCCTCTATCATCAGCAGTAGCAGAGGGGACAACCACAGGAGTTACAACTTCTTCAATAATTGGAGTTCTTGCAGATATGTTAACCGGTACAGGAATAACCTTAGGAGCAGCTGAGGGTCCGAAGATTGCCTTTGGAGGCGCAATCTCCAGAGAGAAAATTCTTCCACTGCGGGTGATTTTACTCGTTCCAGCAATGTTTCCAATGTCGGAAGTCTCTTCATCAGAACTCTCTTCAGTTGATTCAATTTGTTTAATACTGTGGTAAAAGATCTCTCCCCCATAGTTCCACGGTATTGATTTATTGGACTTGTACGGGATGGGCCCTGACATGGTTATCTTCAAAGGTGCAATCTTCAAATCAGATGTAATCTTAACAGGTCTTTGGAGACCTTGGAAAGATTGGCGGATATGGTAATTATTGAAATATCATTGACAGGAGTCGGTGTAACAGGAGTCGGTGTAACAGGAGTATTTTCAAAAAGGATTTCTTGGTTATCCATTAGGCGCTGTATGCCTAACTTTAACAACGGACAGTCGGTTGGTAAGGATGAACAAAGGTAGCAATCTTCTTTACAACCTAGTAAAATCCCATCCTTCGGCAAATTCAACTTGATTATTGGTAGCGGAGTCATCAAATTATCAACAGTAGCAACAAATAGATCCTCTTCAACAGCATGGGCATTGTTGTACCCCAAAATTTTCCCTCTCATATTATCAAGATTTCCCCTCACAAGACTCTTTGGACTCCAAACAGGATTAGGGTTTGCTCTGCTCAAGACATCTCATTGCACTGTTGACCTAAAATTAGGGTTTGAGTTTGCACAGGGATTTTTGGACTTCCAATGCCTAAGGTGACTTTCATACTTCATGTTGGACTTATAAGATTGCTCATACCAAGTTTGAAGCCTTGAATCAAATTTGTGCCCAGTCAATTGGACAGTTGACCTAGAAATCAGTTGTATTGGGGGAAAAGTCAACTGTGGCCAATTTACAGTCAAACCTCATAATTTTTTACCCACATTAACATTATGGACTCATATGAACCATTTGATCAAGTTTGGACCACAACTCCTCAAGAAATTTGATCAGATCATCAAAAGGGCAAAATGGTTATTTTTAGGGTTTTGACTGCAGAATGGCAATTTCTGATTTTTCACCTAGCCAATGGCAAATTGGGTTCAAGCATGGATTCAAGGACTCAATGGCATTATCTTGACCTAATCACAAGGTTCAAAAGATCTCAAAAGCATTGGATTGACAGATGAATTTTCCAGTCAACTGATCAAAAATCAATTGTACACTGAAAAGTCAAACTTTGACTTTTTGGTCAAAATCAAGTGCCAAGGGTCATTTTTCATCAAGATGTGTCAAAACATGAAACTTGTTCAACAAGAAACCTAATTTTGCAAATTAGGGTTTAAAATGAAAAAATTTCATAACTTAGAAATTTTCTAAGTTATGAAAATTTCTTATTTTTTCTCAACTTTGCCCAACTTTTTCACCATGATGAAATTGGATTTAAACAAAAATTCCAACATGAAAGTTGTAGTCCTCCACAAAATATACAACTTTGATTCACAAAGTTTTCCCAAAAGATGCTTGGATATCAAGTTATGATTTTGTGAACAAGGGTCCATGAAACTTTTAACTTAGTGAAATTTTGCCCTAGCTTAGGCAGGATTTTGACCTATCTTCATGGAAATTTTTCACATAGTTCCCATCAGAATCTCAAAAATCATTTCAAAGATGGATTGTAGAGCATGTTACAAGCTTTCCAAAATGTCCAAGAACTCTCCAAAATCATTTGTGGTTAGGGAGAATCGAAGGTTTGAATTTGGAAAAATGTCACTTTGATCCATGGCATTTTTCATGTTGCTACAAGTTGCAATTTCTGTCCAGCCTTGTTTGTACTTGTTTACAGGTCCTTAAACCCTTCCACGCTCAAAAATTGAATGCAAATACAATGGATTAAGGCATTGTTCTGATCAATGGAAGATTACACAAAGGATTAATCTAAAAATGGCAAAAAGTTAACAATGTCATTTTGATAAAGTCCGCTTTATGCATTTTTGTTTCCCTTGAGCCTTGAACCCATCCCTTTGCAGAAAACAAACTCCATAAACTCAGGGCAAAGTACAACAACTTTGTGCATGCTTGAAGCTAGCCTGTACAGGCCTGGCCTTGGTCACTTCACACTTTTGCTTCTAAACCAAGTCAACTTGCAAAAACCACATAACTTGGCAATCTGATAAAACCAAGTGTTGTAACCATTTCAAACAAGTTTTGGCATATCACACTAAGTCAGAAGCACGAGCTGGCAAATCCTCGAGACTTCCAAAACACCAAAACCACATTTTCTTGCAAAACAAGGCAACTTCTGCATTTTGGTTTCCAAATCATAAACCACTCGTGCATTTTGCCCCAAACCTCTTCCAACACACTCCATACAACCTATATAATATATCCCAACCATTGGCCAGCAACTATAACCTTGTTTCCAAGCTTCACCATTTTTGAATTTTGACTTTGCAGGTTGAGTTCCATAGAGAGATTCAAGCAAGCTCAAAGCAAACTAAGCATTGGGGAAGGTCAAAGGAACTTCAAGAAAGCTCCCAAGCATCTCAGGCCTCACTGAAAACCCCTACATTGCCATACTCGAGTTCAACTGAAACAGGTAAAGTTCAAACTTCTATCTCTCTATTTAGGAATCATTAAGCTTAGGTTTGTGAATAAAAAATGTAGTACTCATTGCCCTTAAGTTGTACATATGCATGGATTTCATTTAAGTTAACTGAGTTGGGAGAATTTGATTGATGAACTTTCTGAAAAAACTAGGTTAGAAATTAGGGCCAGATAAATTCTCTCTGGTCTTTGAGAGTTAGATTAAGTTTTTTATATGGTTAGAATCGTGTGATCAGGCTCTATAACTTTCATGTTGCAAGTTTTTGTTTTTAAGCACAAACACAGGAGTTAGCAATTTGAACAGGAGGCGCGCGTTTTGTTTGATCAGAAGTTGAAGATGAAGGCCATCTGGGTTGGGCCTGGCTTGTTCATGCTTTTTGCACCCTCCATCCTGCTATTTACACCCCTCAGCCCATTTTTTTTTTTTATTTTTTTTCATATTTTTTCATTTCTTTTTAGTTTCTGACTTTTATTTTATTTTTCTAAATATTAAAAATTACTAAACATGTTTTCATAAATTTTCATATTTTATTTTATTATTTTTATTATTTTTTCTAGCATAGAAATAATTACTTTGATAATATACTTATATTTTCTTAAAATAAATTCATAAATAATACAAAAAATATTATATTGTTATTTTTATTATTATTTATATACTTAAATAATATTTTCTCATATATTTTTATTTTCTAAACATTTGTACATATTTTATTTTATTTACTTGTACATAAATAAATAATTATTGATATATACATTTTCTTAAAATAAATTAGGGTTTCCATCCCTTAAATAAAAATTATCATTTTTATTTTCTTATTTTTAAATACATTAAATACTTTATTTTTACATACATAAAATAAAATACAAAAAAATCATTTTTGCATATTTATTTAATTGTCCATTTAAATATTGACTATTTATTTATTTATGCAATTAATTCAATATGGTTGTAATAGTTGAAATTAGGGTTTTAATTTCTTGCAAATATCCCCTATTCAAACTTGTATCCCCCTCCCCATATCTATGTTGTAATAGTCGTAGATTTGTTTTTACGCACTTTATTGCTTTCAAATATACCATGATAGAGATTAGGGTTTGTATGCAAAAATCCAAAATCAAACAAATAGCTTGACTAATACAAGACAAAATGCATGAAAATGACAACACAATGCACACAAGCACCCCTAGGGTTTCATCCACTTGTTGCCTTTAAAATGGCCATGGTATGCATGCTAGGTATCTTGGCAAAACAAAAACAAAACAAAAAGATCATAGTCCCTCGAACTATTGCTATCATGGTCAATACGATGACCCGTGCATGTCCCGTTTAACATCCAAACACAAGGTTGTTTACCAAATACAATGGTAAAACAACAATATGAAAGGGTTAAAAATGTGTAGGAAAGATCTTTGAGTAAATAGGATAGACAACTCTTAGTTACTTGAACAAACTTGCAAACATCCTTGCTATTTTCAAAAACACATCACAACACAATTTCAAAACATTTCCCAAAACAAACTTTCAAACATTGAAACATTTTTCAAAAGACAAACACCTTTGTATACATTCAAACAAGAATCATTACAAAGGTTGCCATCACAAAGGCCTCTTTTCAAAATATTTTCAAAATCACACACAAAAGCACCATTTCAAACAATTGAAAAGCAAAAGCAAGTGATCTAAAACAAGTAACTAAGAGCCCATGGAAAACAATTGATGAAAAGGGTGCTAGCACCTTCCCTTTTCATAATCTACCCCCCAAACCCAAGAAAACATCTCAAAGGTCTTTCCTGTGCTTTTTAACCTTTCCTTTGGATAAATAAAAAGTCGGTGGCGACTCTTGCTAAACCGAAACATTTGCGAACACAAACGCAAAACCTCAAGTCAGTTCTCCCACCGCATCACAGAACTGGCGACTCTGCTGGGGAAATATCTAAAAGTGGGGTTACCTTAGGGTTTTAGATCACCTTTACATGCTTATCTTGTTTGACTTGTTTGCTTTACATTTGGTTCTATTGTTTGGGTTTGAATCCTCTATCCGGATTTGGGAAACATTCATAGGTAAATAGCAATACATTGTGGAAATTGTGCGGGGTATACCGACATGGTTGAAGCAATAGCTATATTAGTGCGACATATTTGTGGGTACCGGTAGCCTTTGATTTAATCAAAGAGAATACGGGGCCGCTAAGCAATGTCATAAAGCACTAATGGACTTTTAGAACCTTTACTTGACCATCTTGGCCTTTTTAGGGGTAGTGAGATGACCGGCTTTGGTGCAGTCCGAAGTTGGTAGATACTCGATACTACACTCATTGAGGGTTGTTTTCTTGGAATATTTCGGTCGCCAGTCAAGTGGCTAAACTGAAACAATGAACACAGAAAATAATCCAGTGATATTGAGCTCCTTAGAACCCAGTTACTATTTATAGGACAGGTTGAGCCAACTAAACTTCAAGAGGATACTTACCTATGAAACCCCATGCAAGCCTGAAACTAGGAACTTGTGTGACTTATTTGTACATATATACTTGTGCATAACATCATAAACATCATGAAGCATCATATGCATCCACTAACCATTTCAAGGGTTTGGATCTTCATCTTTGTTCCTGTTTTGTAGGTAATGGATTCACTTCACAGGAAAACCATTCAGGTCAACCTTGTGAGAATTCCTCCTCAACTCAAGGAGCTAGCCTCAAAGATTCCAGAGAACTCTCCATTCACCGAGAGGCATGGTCGTCTTCTCAACTTAGTCAACACCAACACTAAGGAAGACATGGTGAAAGTTCTCTTCCAGTTCTTTGACCCCTTACACCACTGCTTCACATTTCCTGATTACCAGCTTGTGCCTACTTTGGAGGAATTTTCTCAACTCCTGAGGATTCCTATTCTCCATCAACTACCCTACAACGGTACGGAAAGAGATCCAAAGCCTGAAGATGTTGCTCAAGCCCTACACTTGCAACCATCTGATGTCAAAGGTCATTGGGAAACCAGAAGTGGTGTCAAGGGTTTCTTGGAAAACTTTCTGTTTGAGAAAGCTCAAGAATGCTGGAATTCATTGACTTACAAGCTTTTGAGGAGATTGTAG
Source organism: Vicia faba (assembly GCA_948472305.1). Classification (NCBI taxonomy): domain Eukaryota; kingdom Viridiplantae; phylum Streptophyta; class Magnoliopsida; order Fabales; family Fabaceae; genus Vicia; species Vicia faba. The sequence goes on from OX451739.1 coordinate 1,305,939,189, forward strand.
CTCTTCTCATCTAAGGGTTGGTCTTGTTCCCAAACTCTGACCAGCTTATAGATGTCAGTGCTGTCAAAATTTTCATGGCTCGCAACCCGGTGCCTACATTGCTTGGGGATATCCTCCATTCATTTCACACACGAACAATGAGAAAAAGAGGTGTTCTCATGTGCTGTACTCCTCTTCTAGCAAGGTGGTTTATTTCTCACCTTCCCCAATCAGTCTTGAATAATGATCAAGGCTTGAGGTGGTCACAACGATTGATGACTCTTACACATTCAGATGTTCATTGGTGTTCTCGATCCCGAGAAAATGTTATCATCATTGACCATTATGGGGAATTCCCTAATGTCCCTCTACTTGGCATTAGGGGAGGCGTTACCTACAACCCTTGCTTGGCTCTGAGACAGTTTGGGTATGCCCGAAGGGATGGCCCACATGAAATGCTGATTCCAGACTTGGTTTTTGACTTCAACAACGATGATCAAGGACTTCGACAAAGGTTTATCCGAGCTTGGAGAATGCCTAACAAAGTGGACAGTAAGACCTTGGGACACAAGAATTCCATCCCCCTTGAGCCCTACCTCAAGTGGGTACGAACCCGCGCCCAAAGTCTTATGATGCCTTACCCCTACATCTTTCTTGTGATCAAAGAGCCTGTTATGGAAGGAGATGTTCCATACACCCTCCTGCATCCTGACATGCCAACATCACTTGAATATTTGCAAAGGAGTTGGATACAGCTCAAGGGAGAGCGCGATACTTTTGAAGCCCAATTCTACGCCAGTGAGAAGAAGGTTTTAGAACTTACTCGCCAACTTCACGAAGAGCAGACTCTCAACACCTACATTGCACCAAAGAGGATGCGCAACGTCTTTTTACATTAGAATTTTGTATTATTTTGCCCATGGGGCATTTATGTACTAACAAATTCTTCCTATTAATATGACGTGTGTTCTTTTTGTTTGTAACAAATTTGAATATCTGAATCCTTGAATGCATTACATGAATAACATATCATTCATCATATGCATAAGCAGGTCTTCACACCAGGTTTCCTTATCTCTCTGTTGTTTATTTCAGCAAGATGGATATAGAGCAGATGGTTAAAGACATACAAGCGCGGAATTCACAGTTCCAGCAGCTACTTCTGACCTTGGCAAAGGGGCGGGAGGAGCTCAAAACTCTACTGGAAAAGGAAAAGGAGAAAAAGAAAAATAAAAGAGTTGGTGTGGCTACTTTGGGTAGAAGATTTGAAGGCCAAGCTAGAAGAGTCCTGGATTTTCCCTCAACATTTGATGAAGGGGCAGGAAAGGGAGCTGTAGTGCAACCTGAGTCTGAGGAAGAAGAAGAAGAAGAGGATGAAGACTATTCTGAGCAGCAGTACCCACCTGCAGATGACAAATATAAGAATCTGGAAGAGCGTCTGGCAGCCATGGAGGTGCAGAGGGTTCCTGGGCTAGACTTTGAAGATCTAGGGCTGGTTTCTGGGATTGTCATTCCCCCTAAGTTCAAGGTGCCTATATTTGCTAAGTACGATGGTTGTCTTGTCCAAAGATGCATCTGCGGTCTTACGTCAGAAAAATCCAACCTCATTCTTCTGATAAGGATCTGTGGGTCCATTTCTTCCAAGACAGTCTTTCAGGGACGCAGTTGGATTGGTTTTACCAGCTAGAGAGATCTGATGTGCATAATTGGGAGGATTTAGCTGCTGCCTTCTACAGACAATATCAATATAATGCAGACTTAATTACAAAGTATGGGTATGGTATCAAATGAAGATTTCAAAGAGTATGCCCAGAAATTGAGAAACTTGGCGGGACGAGTACAACCACCTCTGTCTGAGAGGGAGTTGGTAGATATGTTCTTGGGTACACTGTCTGGCCCATTTTTCAATCACCTGATTGGAAGTTCGTCTGCGGGGTTCACCGAGTTGATTCTGACTGGTGAGAGAGTTGAAGCCGGCATAAAGAGCGGGAAAATTCAAAAGGATACATCTGCTTCCGCTGCCATCAAGAAGACCTTTCCAGCAAAGAAAGAGGTATCAGTTGTCTACTCTCAAAGAAGTCAAGGAAGAGTTGAGCGCCGGCCAGCGGTGGGGGCTGTAATGATTCAGAAGTCTGCAGTTGATCAGCCTAGAAACAATCAACCATGAACCAACCAAGCAAGGGTGGAAATGCCTGCACGGCAATACACCCGGATCAACATGACACCTGCTCAGGTTCTCCCTCACCTCTTGAAGTTAAACCTTGTTAGTCTGAAAGAGGCCCCGAAGAATCCGAATACATCTTCTCCTTTCTACCATTCAAATGCCAAGTGTGCTTATCATTCAGGCAGTATAGGGCATGACACCAACAATTGTTGGACCCTCAAAAATAAGATTCAGGATTTAATAGATACTAAAGAAGTTGAATTCGACGCCCTTGAAAAACCTAATGTGATATCTGCTCCAATGCTAAAGCATGGTCACCATGCCCATGTTGTTGAAGAAGACCTTTTTGTTGCTACTGTTGATGATTTAATGACTCCGCTACCGATAATCAAGCTGAATTTGCTGAAGGCTGGGATTTTCCCAGGCTGTGAAGAAGATTGCTACCTTTGTTCATCTTTACCAACCGACTGTCCATTGTTGAAGTTAGGCATCCAGCGCCTAATGGATAACCAAGAAATCCTTTTTGAAAAGACTCCTGTTACTCCGACTCCTGTCAATGATGTTTCGATAATTACCATATCCGCCAATCTTTCCAAGGTCTCCAAAAGACCTGTTAAGATTGCATTCGATCCGAATATTGTACCTTTGAAGATAACTATGTCAGGGCCTATCCCGTACAAGTCCAACAAATCAATACCGTGGAACTATGGGGGAGAGATTTTCTACCACGGTGTTAAACAAATTGAATCAACTAAAGAGAGTTTTGATGAAGAGACTTCTGACATTGGAAACATTGCTGGAATGAGTAAAATCACCCGCAGTGGAAGAATTTTCTCTCCGAAGATTGCGCCACCAAAGGCAATCTTCGGACCCTCAGCCGCTCCTAAGGTTACTCCTGTACCAATCAACATATCTGCGAGAACTCCAGTTATTGAAGAAGTTGTAACTCCTGTGGTTGTCCCCTCTGCTGTTGCTGATGATAGAGGGAAAGGGATCCAAGAAGAGCCTGTCATGACGAAGGCTCAGCCGTTGATCATCCCTGAAACCACTCAGAAAGAAATGGAAGAGATTTTGAAAATAATCAAGAAGAGCGATTATAATGTTATGGAGCAACTGGGGCAAACCCCCTCAAAAATCTCTATGTTGGCTTTGTTGCTTTGTTCATAAGCTCATGCCAAAGCTTTGATCAAATTCTTGAAGATGGCCCATGTGCCCCAGGAAACCTCTGTGGACCAGTTCCAAGAATGTGTAGCTAGCCTAACAGCAGACAACGGTTTAGGATTCTCCGACGTTGATCTAACAATCAAAGGGAGAAAACATAATGACGCCATGCATGTCTCGGTGGAATACAGAGGGACTACTCTGGCACATGTTCTGGTAGACACTGGTTCATCACTGAATGTCCTACCAAATAAGGCATTGGATAGGCTAGATTGTGAAGGTCTAACTTTAAAGCCCAGCAACATCATTGTCAGAGCCTTTGACGGTTCTAAACGGATGGTGCACGGGGAGGTGGACATCCCGATCAAAGTCGGAACTGAAACCTTCAACTCCACATTCTATGTCATGGACATCCGTCCCTCCTATTCTTGCTTGTTGGGAAGACCCTAGATTCATCATGCTGGAGCCATTACTTCAACTCTGCATCAGAAGCTCAAGTACCCTGTTCAGGGGAAAATTGTGACAGTTCACGGTGAAGAGGAATACATGATAAGCTATCTTAATTCTTTCCGCTATATGGAATTGGATGGTGAATTCATCGAGACCCCCTCTCAACACTTCGAGCAAGTTTCTAAAGAGATTACAACAACCAAGACAGTGCCTTCTGTACCCATGATTACCCGACCTCCACCTCAGATGTCGTCACTCAAAGATGCAAAGGCTGTGATTGAAGAAGAAGGAAGTACAATCTGGGGAAACTTCCAGATTTTCCGTTCAAATCTGATAAATTCGGCTTGGGTTTCACTGCTGCTAGTCAGAAGGTTGTGCGTCGCTCCTGGGCTGGAGGGCCACCAGTGAAGATCACTCATCATGGAGTCAGTGCTTTGGAGGATGGTGAAGAGGAGAGCAACCTAGAAGACTGGATTTTCCCTACCGTTGAAGGAGGACTATGCAATTGGGAGGCAAAGGACTTTGTTCCCATTACTTTCATCAATCAGTAATTTATCTTTCGAACATTTATGTTGGTTTGTAATAATTATTAAACAATTCGTACACTTTTAGCCTTGTACCTTACCCTAGGTACATAGGTCCATTTGTAAGGGTTTGATTTTTCATCTTCATATGCCATTTTAATGAATCATGGACGTTTTCACATATAAACTTTTGTGTTCATTTTCTTTCTTTTTGCATTTTATTTGTTTAAAGGTGGCTATCCCTTACACACACCCACACTTACAAATGCAGGTACCCTTCCACTCCGGATTCCATGGGTAACAATTCTGCTATGGCCTTCAGTGACTCTGAAGATCTGGTCTACCATGCCGAGTACGAAGGTGATGAAGACTGTCAAGTGCCTGGAGAATTGGCTAGACTGCTACAACAGGAAGAAAGGTCTATTCTACCTCACGAGGAGTTGTTAGAGACTATCAACTTGGGTACAAAGGAAGACAGAAAAGAAATTAGAGTGGGTGCCAACCTAGAGCCAAGTGTCAAAGAGCGCTTAGTGCAGCTGTTGAATGAATATGTTGAGATCTTCGCCTGGTCATATGAAGACATGTCGTGACTTGATATAGATATTGTGGTTCACCGTCTCCCTACCAGAGAAGACTGTCCACCAATTAAACAGAAAGTTTGCCGCATGCGGCCCAACATGTCTGAAAAGATCAAAGCTGAAGTGATGAAGCAGTTCAATGCTGGCTTTCTTGCAGTTACATCCTATCCACAATGGGTTGCTAACTGTTGTACCCCAAAATTTGCCCTCCCATATTCTCCAAGGTTTGCTAAGATCATGCTTCAAAATTTCCCAAGGGTTACACAGTCAACCATCCTCCTAAGCCAGTCAAATTAGGGTTTTGGTTCCTGCAAGGAAGTTGAGGTTTTCAAGGGTCCAATCAAGTCCCACATGCCCATAAACATTGTCAAGCATCCATATGCTAAGTTTCAAGACTCACAGCACAAGATTGCACAGTCAAAAACCATAATTGCTCTACAGTCAACTGCAGGGGCAAAATGGTCATTTGACAGTCAAAAGTCAAAAATTTTGGTCAACATCTTATTTTGAAGCCACAAACATCATTTGATCAATTCTTGATCATGATTCTCAAGGCATGGCTCAAAAAGTCTCAAGATGCAAAAGTTTCTATTTTTGGACAGTTGGAAAAGTCAACTGCAAATTGACCAGAGCATAACCTCCACATGGTTTATCAGAAAAATTCCATCCAATGCTCATCTTGAATGGGAGGACATTTCCTACAACTAATCTTCACATTCCAAGTCCAAGAAATGCTCATACAAAAAGTTATCAATTTCAACATTATAGGTCATTTTCAAAAGTCAACAAAAAGGGACTTTAAGTCAAAGACCATAACTTGAGATTGGTAAATCAAAATGACATGGGACCAAAGACATTGGTTAGAGGACTTCAATACCTTTCCAAAATGTCCAAGAACATGATCAAAGCTTAAATATTGAGCAAGATATGCATTGGAGAAGTTGGGAAATTTTTGTGAAATGGCCAAAATCATTTATCTTTGAAATTTCATTTTTGACAAAAGGGGCCCACTTTTTCCACTTGAATCAGCTTGGCCATTCTTCCCACGTGTCCCACATTTTATTTCAAAATTTAAAATTAATTTTTTCATTTTTATTTGATTTTATTGGATTTAATTCATTTTAAATCTTTTAAAATCAAATGAAAATCAAAAAGATTAATTAAGGGACATATCTTGCTTTGATTAGCTTTGAACCACCATTATGCACATCCCAAATTCGTGCAAAGGGCTAAAGCTAGCAAGAATTCAAATTTGGCTCAAAAATGGAAGGTGTTTTAATGGAGTTTATAGCAAAATCTTAAGCATGAATGCAAGGCATTATTGGCCATAATTCTTATCAAAACACATTACATAACATGTATACAAGCTATCACAAGCAAGATCACGACCTAAGAGCTCCAAAAACGGCCATATAAATTGCAAAATTGTCACACAAACTTGAAAACTGAAAACCTCCTTACAGCAAGTTTGAAGCCCCAATTCCCATCAAAACACACTCCTGGCATCTCAAGGAAACTTTTGCAATCAAAAGCCAATCCAAACGTGCCCAGAATCTCAACACTCAGGCCCAAACGGTTTTCTTTTTTTCTTGAATTCTATGTGATTACTCATGCGTTTCTTTGACATTTTTTGAATTGATTTACACTCATACTAACATCCTGAAGCTTTTGGTATTACTTGATTGAGCAATAGCATCCCATATCAAAAGTTGCCATTGATGGACATTAGGGTTTCAGAGGTTTGGAATTAGGCGTTTACATATACTGTAAAATTAGGACATCAAACTGCCATGGTTGAATTCGTGATATCCAAACGAATCGCTTCATAACCTCGCGTTCAATTTATGGTCAAGCATGGCCTAATCGCTATTATCCATAGGTCTGTGTTTTGGGGGGGTTTAAAACCCCCGCTATCCCTTTTTGTTACAGGAACCAACGGAGAAGAAGATTGCGTGGCGAGACATGACTGGAGGATTTAAATTCCAGCGCGTTTTTTTTTATTTCATAGCATTGACTTTGATTTTGTTTTATAATATTTGTTATCCATTACAATACAAACGCGCACCAATAGCTCACTTGGTCAAGGCATTCGCTGGTAAGCATTGGGACCTGGGTTCGAATCCCAGGTCCCCTCAAATTATTTCTATTATTTTGTTTCACATGTTTCCATGCAGTGCACACTCCAGGGCTCACCATACACCCAACGCCTTGGCTTGCCACGCGCCCAGTAAGTCTCATCCAAAGGCCAGAACCTGGAGTCCACCATGCACGCTAGTCAACAGACACATACGCAACCACAAAAGTCAACAAAAGGCCTAGCTTGTAGTGGGCCAAATTGCTTCATAACACCTCCTAAATTGGGTCAACACCCCCATGGTTTGCATTACCTTTTCCTTTTTTTTTCTTTTCTTCTTTTTTATTTTAATTGTTTTCTTTTGTTTTGTTTAATTCACAAAAAAATACAATTTTCACAATAATAAAAAAATCAGAAATCAAAAAAACTAAAAAATATGTTATTTAATATTTAGTCTATTAATATTTTTGAAAATAAATCTTTAAATCACAATTTAGTAAAATTAGGTTTTAATTTTAATGTTTTTTTTCTTAATAACTAAAAAAGGGGTAGAAATTAGGTTTAGCATTTTATTCTTTTCTCTCAATAAATAAATTCTTCTTATTATTATTATTAACTATTAATTATTTTGTAAATACTCATATAATTAAATAATTAGGTTAAAACTTAAATATTTTTCTTAACAAATAAAAACAAACTTAGAATTAGGGTTTTATTTAATTTCTAATTTCAATTAATTCTCTTTATTTCATAAATACCAAAAAAACATAAAAATAATTTCTTTTTCTTTATTTAATCATTAATCATTTTCTAATTTCAATTTCATCTTTAAAGGGTCCAACGCCCTCGCACTCTCGATTCCAATTTCTTTTCGCACGCGTACTCTTATGTTTCTTTTAAATATTATGTAATTGCCCCAAGGCCCTGTAATAATAATTAGAGACTTATTTATTTTCCGCATTTTATTCAAAAAAACGGGTCTTTGTTAATTTGGCGATGTATAGACCCGCGCCTTGTAATAGCGTAGGACCTTTATTTTTCCGCACTTTAATTTCCGCATCTTTTAACTGCTAATCGCATGAAAGAATGTATGCCCAAATAAAATCAAAGCGTAGATCACCAAATGTATGATCAAGATAAAATATAATTGAAAATGACACACGACTCACACACCACTTCTAGGGTACGCCTCACTGTTGCCTTGCCCCTCGAAACGTGGTCTTCGAGTATAGGACGTTTTAGTAAGTCCTTATGTCCATGAACATGGCATAAGGGTAGCTTCTAAGGTGTCCTACTATTGCTCTGGTGACCACACTGTCCCTACAAGCTCGAATTGTGGTCGTTGAGTACAGGACGTTTTAGTAAGTCCTTGTGTCTGTTGATCTAGTTGCCTCAAAACAGGTTGCCTCGGAATAGTTGCCTCGGAATTAAAAGATCAATGGCATAAGGGTAGCTTCTAAGGTGTCCTACTGTTGCTCGGTGGCCACACTGTCCCTAAACTCGAATTGACCCGAACACCTCCAATGGTGGTGCTACCTACCTCTCAATGGTGGGATGGCACTACCTTAAGGACATTTACACAGACTAATTCCTTAGGGTAGGTAGATGACTCGTAGATACTTGCTCTAATTCAAAACGAATCAAAAACTTCTTTTCACACCGACACTTTTCAAAAAGCTTTCAAAAACAACTTTTCAAACACTCTTGAGGACTGATACAAGAGTCGAACTGAAATTTTAAACGAAACTTTTTCAAACCCACTCACTCTGAAAAGCAAACACTTTTGAAAACACAAATGAGCAAGTATCTAAGAGCCCATGGATAACCATGGATAGAAAGGGTGCTAACACCTTCCCTTTCTATAAATCTACCTCCCGAACCGAGAACTAATCTCAATAAGGAATTTTTCTGTGCTTTTGTCCTTTCCATATTGGAGAAAATAAAAGACGGTGGCGACTCTTGCTTCTGCGACATTTCGCGAACCAGCGTTAAACAGTCAGTTCTAGATCCACCGATCACACTAACATTATGCCCGTGCCTAAGAAGGATGGCAAAGTCAGAATGTGCGTGGATTACAGAGACTTAAACAGGGTTAGCCCTAAAGATGACTTTCCTCTTCCGCACATTGACATCTTGGTAGATAATACAGCTCAGCACAAGGTATTTTCTTTCATGGATGGATTTTCAGGGTACAACCAGATCAAAATGGCCCCTGAAGACATGGAGAAAACTACTTTTGTTACACAGTGGGGTACGTTCTGCTATAAAATGATGCCATTCGGACTGAAGAATGTCGGGGAAACCTATCAACGCTCCATGGTGGCTTTGTTTCATGATATGATACATCATGAGATAGAAGTCTACGTAGACGACATGATAGCCTGTTCACAGACAGAAGAAGAACACCTCGACCATCTGCAAAAGCTGTTTGTCAGGTTGAAGGAGTACAAGCTCAGACTGAACCCTAACAAGTGCACTTTCAGAGTCAGGTCCAGTAAACTCTTGGGTTTCATTGTGAGTAACAAAGGCATCGAGGTTGATCCTGATAAAGTCAAAGCTATACGAGAAATGCCTGCCCCTCGCACTGAGAAGGAGGTCAGAGGTTTCTTGGGACGCCTAAACTACATTGCAAGGTTCATTTCTCACCTAACATCTACCTGTGAACCAATCTTCAAGCTGTTGAAGAAAGATCAGGTGGTTAAATGGAATGATGACTGTCAAGTTGCTTTCGATAGAATCAAGGAGTATTTGCTGGAACCTCCTATCTTGATGCCACCCGTCGAAGGAAGACCGTTAATCATGTATTTGACTATCCTGGAGAATTCAACGGGGTGCGTATTGGGCCAACATGACGAGTCTGGCCGAAAAGAGCATGCCATTTATTACCTTAGCAAAAAGTTTACCGACTGTGAGACCCGATACTCACTGCTCGAGAAAACTTGTTGCGCTTTGGTATGGGCTGCTCGCCGGCTAAGGCAGTATATGTTGACACATACCACTTTGCTGATCTCTAAGATGGATCCGATCAAGTACATCTTCGAGAAGCCTGCTCTATCCGGAAGAATCTCTAGATGGCAGATGATCCTCACAGAATATGATATACAGTACACGACCCAAAAATCCATAAAGGGGAGTGTGCTAGCCGATCATCTGTCCCATCAAGCTGTCGAAGATTACCAATCCATGAGGTTTGACTTCCTCGACGAGGATATCATGACTTTGAGCAACATTGAAGAAAACAGACTGTATGACGGACCTAAACAAGGATCCCGATGGGCCTTGTACTTTGATGGTGCCTCCAACGCACTTGGAAACGGTATTGGCGTTGTACTTATCTCTCCAGAAGGTTGCCATACACCTTTCACCGCCAGACTCTGCTTCAGCTGCACCAACAACATGGCCGAGTATGAAGCTTGTATCTTTGGTCTCAAGGCTGCCATTGACTTGGGAATCAAATCTTTGATGGTATTTGGGGACTCCGCTTTGGTTATCAGTCAAATCAAAGGAGAGTGGGATACTAAACATCCTAACCTCATCCCTTACAAAGAACATGTCCTGACATTGCTACCTCATTTCGAGCAGATTACCTTCGAGCATTTCCCGCGAGAAGAGAATCAGCTAGCAGATGCTCAAGCAACAATGTCTTCCATGTTTAAACTTAACTGGGATAATGAGGCTCCCAAAATTACCATTGAGCGGATGGATGAACCTGCACATTGTCACGAGATTAATACCGAAGAAGTAATGGACCGACCATGGTTTCATGACGTCAAAAGGTATCTCGAAGCACAAGAATACCCTAAAGGAGCTTCAGTCAACAACAAAAAGTTTCTAAGGAGGTTCTCAGCAAAGTTCTTCCTGAGCAATGGTATTCTATACAAGTGCAATCATGATTGCGTTCTGCTCCGTTGTGTGGACAAGGTTGAAGCTGAGCAGATTATGGCTGAACTACACAATGGTACCTTTGGCACCCACTCAAGCGGACATACGATGGCTAAAAAGATTCTAAGGGCAGGCTATTACTGGTCTACCATGGAAGCTGACTGCCATCAACATTCCCGTACATGCCATAAATGCCAAATCTATGCGGATAAGGTACATATACCTCCAGTTCCTCTCAATGTCTTAACAGCTCCTTGGCCATTCTCTATGTGGGGAATCGACATGATTGGAGAGATCAAGCCTACAACATCCAATGGACACCGCTTCATCCTGGTGGCCATTGATTACTTTACCAAGTGGGTCGAAGCAGCTTCCTTCGCCTCCGTTACAAAGAATGTGGTTGCCCGCTTCATCAAGCAGAACCTCATTTGCCGGTATGGTATCCCCGACAGGATTGTCACTGACAACGGTACAAACCTGAACAACACTATGATCACCGCTTTGTGCGAGCAGTTCCAGATTCAACATCACAATTCATCTCCCTATCGGCCAAAGATGAACGGTGTTGTTGAAGCTTCTAACAAAAATATCAAGAAGATCATACAAAAGATGACAGTCACCTACAAGGACTGGCATGAGATGTTACCGTTTGCTCTGCACGGGTACCGTACCACGGCACACACATCAACTGGGGCAACTCCCTATTCTTTGTTATACGGCATGGAAGCTGTTTTACCTATCGAGGTTCATATTCCTTCCTTGAGAATCATGAAAGATGTTGGTTTGAGTGAAGACGATTGGATTCAGACCCGACTTGATCAACTTAACTTGATTGACGAAAAGCGACTTACTGCTGTTTGCCATGGTCAGGCGTATCAAAAACGAATGATCAAGGCTTTCAACAAGAAAGTCAGGCAACAAACGTATCAAGTCGGGGATCTTGTAATCAAGCGGATCATCTTGCCGCAAAGTGATCCTAGGGGCAAATGGACTCCTACCTACGAAGGACCATTTGTGATCAAAAACATCTTTTCTAGTGGGGTAATGATCCTGACCACCATGGACGGTGACGACCTGCCACACCCTGTGAATGCAGACATAGTCAAAAGATACTATGCATAAATGACCCGGCAAGTTGAAAACCTGAAAGGGTGACTTGGGCAAAAATGGGCATCCCGGTGAATCGAAAACCCGAAAGGGCGGTTCAGGCAAAAATTAGGGATAAACAAAAAAATTTGTACACCCGGCAAGTTGAAAACCCGAAAGGGGGACTTGGGCAAAAAAGGGTTTCCCGGCGGACTGAAAACCCGAAAGGGCGGTCCAGGCAAAAGTTAGGGAATTAAAGCGTATGACTATGTCTCGTCGGATCACTTTAAGGATAATCTCTTCACCAGAAAAACTTCGGGCTTCTGATCCATTCAATCATCGTTGGACAAAGCAACGAATGAATAAGATATTCAGAGTTACGAAGGCTATAGCAGAATGGGAACCCCATGGAATATTTACACATAGCCATATTTCTTTGTATAAATTTTTCTCATTTTTTATAACAACATTCTCTTACTAGGATGTTTGTCTCCTTTGTACAAAATACTTACACAAAGTCAATACAAAGATACTTCAAAGTGCATAAAACTATTTGCCTTTTCTTTTCTTTACACTTGTGTTTTATTTGAAAACGTCCAATGGTTTATTAAATAAGCATATGCATTTGAATATAATCGATGTTTACAAATAAACGAAATGAGAAAGAATAATTACTGACAGGTTGAAAGTATGGGAAAACGTCTTCAGGCTACTCCAAGAGAAATCCCCTGCAGTACATCATCTGGATCCCTAGCGGAGCTAAATTTTTGAAATACATATCCCCAGCGGATTTTAAATTTCAAAATCCTCGCCAGAATCGAAACTTCAAACTCCCAATCCCCAGCGGAATCATATTCTCACCAGAGTTTAACCTTCAAACTCCCAGTTCCCAGCAGAGCAAAACTTTGGGTCATGAATCCTCAGCAAAGATGAAACCTTCTTCCCCAGCAAAGTCAAATTTCCAACTACCAATCCATAGCAGAAACCATCCAGTTTCTTCAGATTCTCCAGCAACTTGTCTTAAAATCTAAGAATCAACCAGATAACAGTTAACTTTTATCCCCAACCTCCGGATAATTCCCCAGTAGATTGGCATACAACCTAAACTCCTGAACTTTTTCCAAACAGGAATAAGCCTTTTCCCCCCAGAGTCCTGATCTCCCCAGAAGAGTAGCTACTCTCCAACAGTATAACTATTCCCCACAGAGTTTTTAATCCCCAACAGAATGAAGATTATCATTCTTAACTCTCCAGCTTGAAGTCCCCAGGGATTTATTTTCCCCTAGAAGATTGAAGATTCTCAGTCTGGATTCCCCAGTGAAGTTGCCAGAGCCTTCATGACTCCCTAGCACGAGTTTGTCAGAATTTTTAATCCCCTTCAGATCGAAGATTCTCATTCTCACTTCTCCAGTGAAGCCCCCAAGGTTTCAATTTCCCCAGGAGATCGAAGTTTCTCATTCTTAGTTCTCCGCAGAAGCCACCAGAGCCTTCCTTTTTCTCCAACAGATCAAGGTTTTCCTTCATCTAATCCCCGGTAGAGATTATCAGAGTTTCTTTATTCCCCAGCCGAGTAAGGATTCCCATTGTGTAATCTCCAGCCATAGATCTCTGGATTCCCCAAGCAGGTTTCTCAAGTAGACTTGAAGGATCCCTATATCCCCAGGAAAGTGATGAAGAATTTTCACATCCACAGAAGTTATCAAAGTTCTTGTTAATCCCCACAAGTTGCCAAGGATTTTCCATCCCCAACAGTGGTCCAAGAATTTCTCATCCTCAGCAATCCCAGATTCTGAATCCCCAGCATCGGTCAAGGATTTACTTTCCCCAGCAACAGTCAAGGATTTTATCATCTCCAGCTATCAAGGATTTATTTTCCTCAGCAAGACAGCTAATCAGCTTACATGCGTATACATTACATTCATATATCATAAACATTGATAAGACACATTTATTGCATCATACATGTCATGCAACATAATTCTGTATTTCAGCTAACATTTTACCCTTTTCAGGATAAGATTAAAAGCTATCTTTAACACATATTCAGAGATCTCAGATACAGTACGGATACACTCCAAGACACGGAAGTCATTCTGCTACTCATACAGATCTCAACTACAGATACAGTCCAGATACGCTCCAGACACGGTAGCCATTCCGTCACTCATTCAAATGTTATCCCCAGCCCAGAGATGCTCCAGACACGGATGACATTCTGTCGCTTATTCAGATCTCAACTACAGATACAGTCCAGATACGCTCCAAACACGATAGCCATGCTGATAACTCATGTTGATGTTCTACAGCTTGGATACGCTCGCCACGGTAGCTCTACCCTTGCTCTTACAAATTCAGATACAGTCCAGATACACTCCAAACATGGTAGCCATGTTGATCACTCATGCTGATGTTCCCCAGCTTGGATACGCTCGCCACGGCAGCTATACCCTTGCTCTTACAGATCCAGTTACAGTTTGGATACGCTCCATATATGGCAGTTATACCCTTGCTCATACAAATCCAATCTACAGATATAACTCAGATATGTTCCAGATACGGATGCCAGTCTGATTTTCATTCTCCTGATTTTCAACAAACATTTTGGATGGCATCTCTAAGCCCATCTCCGACAATATTCTGTCACCTCTCCAAATGGCATCTTTAAGCCCATTTCCTCAACTACATTTTGACGAGTGCAAATTTACGGGCACTCTAGTGTCCAATCCTCTTGTATCTTCGAGTCACGAAAGGCAAACTCGCTGTCGTACCCCAAAATTTTCCCTCCCATATTTCTCAAGACATGTCAAGAAGAACTTCCAAGTTGCTCAAATTTGCTCAAGAAGTTAGACAATCAAATCACCTCCTGAGGCAATCAACCTCAAATTAGGGTTTTGTGTTGCATCAAGGTCCTTGAATCCAAATGGCCTCAAGTGCTCCCCAATGTCCTAATATGCTCTCAAGTTCATCCATGTAAAATTCAAACCTTGCAGAGAAAGTTTGGTCAGTCAATTGCTCAAGAGGCCCAAAAATCGACTGTGCTAGGGCAAAAGTCAACTGTGACCTACAAATAGTCAAACCTCAAGATTTTTTGTCAACATTATCATTTTGAAGGATAATTCATCATTTTATCAAGGGTTGATCATGATTCATCAAGGATTGCTCAAGATTCATCAAAATTCAAAAGTTGATAAATTAAGGTTTTGTAGGAAAAGTCAACTCAACTTTGACCAAGCATAACTTTCTCATACGTTATGATAAATGACCCATACAAATCTCATTTTGAAGAGGATGCAATTTCCTACAATCCATCTTCACACCCCAAAATCAATAAATGCACTCACAAAAAGTTACAAATTTGGACATTATAGGTCATTTTTGAAAGTCAACAAAAACACCTTTTTTTCCAAAGCTTATAACTTGATCATGGAATATCAAAATGAGATTAGACAAAAGGGGTTGGTTATAGGACATCTCAAGGTTTCTAAAAAGTCCAAGAACACGTACAAAAATTCAAAATTGAAGAAGTTATGCATTGTTGAAGTTGGGCATTTTTCTAAAATTGCCAAAAGTCAACTATCCCCAAAACATCAATTTTTGACAAAAGGGCCCACTTTTTTCCACTTGATTTGATCTTGTCACACCACACACGTGTCATATCTTCAGTTTTGTGCCAATTTATTAATTTTTCTATTTTATTTGATTTTTATTGATTTAATTCATTTTTAATCAATTTAAATCAAAATAAAATCTAAATATTAATAACTTGTGATCTTTTTGATTGATACAGCTTTCAATTACCATCATGGACAAGATCAAACTCGAATCATGCCATGTTATGAACCAAATATTTGATTTGAGACATTTTTGGAAGCTTGTTCATGGAAGATCATATCAAATCCTAATTCATCAATTCACATGGATTCAAGGCCCAACTTTTAACCTAATTCATTCCTTATTACTCATACAAGGCAAAGACATCGAAAACACGACCTAGAGGCTGCAAAATACACAAAACCAAAACTGAAAAAAGCTTGAAAAAGTTGGAGATCGAAATCCATATTGGAGGCATTTTCAAGGCCAAAACTCAACATAGACCTCTTGTTCGCCATCCACTGAAGCGATAGGAACCAAAACCAAGCCCTCTCGTCACCTGAATTACGTTGTAAGTGTCCATGAACATGACCCTGTACATGAAATTATGAATCCATATTCCTGCATCCTTTGAGCAAATTTTTTGTACAATCATGCTTAACGTGCCATTTCCAGTCTTTCTGGATCATTTGATTTTGTTTTCGTGAGCTATAGCCCCATACCCGAATCTAGGGTTTTGGAGGTTCGTTTTTGGGCATTTGCTTTGCAGGTAAAATTGGAACAAACCATGGACATGGTTGTATTCAGGAAGGAGAGACGAGCATGATGATGGTCTCCGTTTGCATTTATATAGCCTAGAGACGATTTTGAGATCGAGCCATGGATTTTGTTGCGGATTCAAATCCGCAGGAAAAATAAACCAGGGATCTGTGGGGAAGACGAAGGCGTGTCTCCTTCCCATTGGCCCGTTCAAATAGCGCGCCATATTTTTCATTTTTCCAGCATATTACTTGTTTTTCACATATAATAATCAGTGTTTATTCCATTAACAATTAAGCATATTGGTTCAGTTGGCAAGCGCGTTAGTGGAAAGTCTAATGGGACCTGGGTTCGAATCCCAGGCCCCCCAAAATGCTTGTTATTATTTTGTTTCAGGTATTCAGACGCACTTCATCAACTATGGTCCACCATACGCCTTCAGATCTCACTTGCCAGATGGCCTCCAGGCCAAATCTAAAGGCTCAGATTGGATGTGCACCATACTCCAAAGTCAATGCACACACGTGGGGCTGCAAAAGGTCAAACGCAGGCTTGCATTATTGGGCTTGGAAATTGCTCTTCACACCCTGATCCAGGCCTAGCACCCCCTTTCTTTTGGTTATTTCTTTTCATTATATTTTATTTGTATAATTGTTTTTGAATTATTAGTTTTATTTTAACTAACCCATTAATAATTTTTTCTCATAAAATCAAAAACACAAAAAATAGTATTTTTATTTATTAAAATTAAATTCACTTTTATTTTTGTAAATAAATTAATTTAATTGATTTAGCTTTAATTAGGTATAATTTTAATATCTTTTGCAAAATAATTAAAATTAATGTAGAATTAGGTTTTTTTATTAATTTTGACCATATTTATTTTATTTCCTTAAATATAAAAAATCCAAAAAATATCATTTTTATTAATTAATTAATTAGCTCATTTAATTTAATTATTAGCTTAGGTTTAATTCTTTTTAATTCAAAAACAAACAAAGAAATCTTTTCTTTAACAAAAAGGGTCAAAACCTTAAAAAATGCGTCCGATTTAATTTTCCGCACGCGATCTATTTTTCCATATTATTGTACTTGCTCCCGGAATGTAATAGTTTTAATAGGATTTTAAATTATTTTATCGCTTTATTTTACTTTCCGCAATTTAAATTAAAGGGTTGTTTTTGGCGATGTAAATACCTGACGCCTTGTAATAGTTTAGATTTAATTTCCGCAATTTAAAATTCCGCAAACTATACACTGTTAGATGTTTGATAATAGGGAATGTATGACAAGATCGAATGTATGAATTTAAAATCAACATAGCTCACCCATGACATGTACAAAGATAAAATTAACCGAAATAACACACTTGCACATGCGCACTCTTAGGGTACACCTCACTTGGTTGCCTTCGAACGTGGTCATTGAGTATAGGAAGTTTTAGAGGTCGCCCTCTTGTCCAAAGATCATAGTTGCCTCGAAACGGTTTCCTCGGATAAAATGATCTAAGACATTAGGGTTACCGCTAAGGCATCCTAACATTGCTTTAGTGACCACACGTCCCTTAATCAAATTGACCCTTAAACTCTAACGACGGTGCTACCTACTCATCAATAGTGGGCTAGCATTGTTTAAAGGACATTAGCACGGTTTAATTCCCTTTTCGAGTAGGTAGATGGTTCTTAAAGTACTTGCTCATTTTAAAACAAAACAAAACTTTTCGCACTTACACTCCTTTCAAACAAAAACTTCTTTCAAACCCACAAACACAAAGAAAAGCAAATTTTGAAAACACTTTGAGCAAGTACCTAAGAGCCCGTGGATAACCACGGATAGAAAGGGTGCTAACACCTTCCCTTTCTATAATCTACCCCCCGGACCCGAGAAACATCTCGAAAAAGGAATTTTTCTGTGCTTTTTTCCTTTCCTTGTTGGATAAAATAAAAGGCGGTGGCGACTCTTGCTTACTGTGACATTTTGCAAACACAAATGCAAAATGTGAACCAGCATTCCAAAACAGTCAGTTCTCTTCCCACCGATCATAGAACTGGTGACTCTGCTGGGGAATAATAAGTGGGGTGTACCTTAGGATTAGATCATTGTGTTTTCAATTGTATGCTTTGTATGATTTATCTTTGTGGGCTTGTATCAGAGTTTCTATAGATCTTAACCCGGATCTGGGGATACCCTTTAGGTAAGTAGCAATAAACTGTGAGGGAACTGTCCGGCGTAGACCAACACGGTTGAAGCAGTAGCTACGTTGGTGTGGCACTTTAGTCTGTACTGATATCCCTTGTGTTGGAACAAGGAGAATATGGTTCTTCTAAGGGGTCATTAAGCACCAACTGACCTTAGAACCTTAAATTGACCAACTTGGCCATAGAACAGTAGCAGTATGCTACACTCATTGAGACTAAACTCTCGCGATGATTTCGGCCGCAAGAAAATGTTGCTAAACTGGAATTATGACCGATTGAGGGTAGTCAGTGATATTGAGATCCTCTAGAACCCGGTTACTATTTTTAGGATAGGTTTAAACCAATTGAACTGAAAGAGGGTAGTACCTAAGCTCCTTGCTAGCCTGAAATCTAAGGGCTCTCAGTGTGACTTGTGTGCATTTACCATGTTTGCTATTTGTGGATACTTGTGGTGTGCCTACTATCATGACATTATGACATCATAACATTGCATACATCTTGCATTGGACTAACCTATTTCAAAGACAGGAGGGATTCATCTTTGTTCTGTTTTGTAGGTCATCATGATGCCCATGCGTAAGAATACCATCCGGATCAACTTTGTCCAAGTCCCTACCTTGCTTAAAGAGTTGGTTGCCAAGATGCCTGACACTACTTCCTTCATCCGGAGGCATGGTTCTCTTCTCAGTTTGGTCACCTCCAAATTGGACGAGCAGATGATGAGTGTCCTAGTCCAGTTCTATAATATGTTGTACCATTGTTTTACTTTTCAAGACTATCAGTTGGTTCCCACCCTAGAAGAGTTCTCTGAGCTGCTCAGTATCTCTATTTTGGAGCAGACCCCGTTTACTGGTTGGGAGAAGACCCTTAGGCCCGAAGAAATTGATGCAGCCCTTCATTTGACTAAAGAGGAGGTAATTGTTAATTGGGAGACTAGAAGTGGAGCAAAGGGCTTTCTGACTAAGTTTTTGGTTGGTAAGGCTAACTATTTCTGGGATGGTCTAGACTTCAAGGCCTTCGAGGATATTCTGGCTCTTCTGATTTATGGCTTGGTATTGTTTCTGAATCCTGACACTTTTGTTGATGTGAATGCGATAAAGATCTTCATCTCTCATAATCCTGTACCCACTCTCTTGGGTGACATTCTTCATCAGCTTTATGCTCGTACTGCCCGAAAGCGGGGAACCTTGATGTGTTGTGCTCCTTTATTGTCGAGGTGGTTTATTTCGCACCTCCCTAAGTCAGTACGGAAGAACAAAGAAGGAATGGGCTGGGCTTATAGGGTGATGTCTCTCTCTCATAATGATATTATCTGGACTCTCAAGGGTATGGATGAGGTGACTATCATTGATCTATGTGGGGAATACCCCAATGTTCCACTGCTAGGAACCCATGGAGGAATTTCTTACAACCCATGCTTAGCTCTACGTCAGTTCGGGCGTGCCAGAAAAGAAGGACCTCATGAGCTGTTAATGCCTAGTATCATCTTTGATTTTCAAGGGGATAGCGACGAACAACGTCGCGGATTCATAAGGGCTTGGGATAGAGTTCACCAATCTGATCCACATGAGTTGGGCCCAAAGACTTCACTTCTGATGGAGCCATATCTCAGATGGGTTTGTATCCGTGCCCAAAAGTTAGGTATGCCATATGAAGCTGTCTGGCCTGTCACTCTTGAAGTTGCTAATGAAGAAGGATTTCTTCCAACCATCCTCCATCCTTATATGCCCACTGACATTGGGAAACTGAAAAGGTCTTGGATGCAACTGAGGGAAGAACGGGATTCTTACCGAGAGAAGTTCAACGAGCAAGAGCAGAAGATCCAGAGGTTGACCAGGCAGTTGGAGAACGAGCGGATTCTCAACGACTATGACCGCACTGATAAGAAGAGACCATGGGATCATTGATGGACCTTTGATGATTTCCTTTCCAGTTTTTGTTTACTTTTCAGTATTTCCATTCTTGTAACGCCTTAAGGGCAATTTGTTGAACAATTTGAATTACAAAGTTTATCTAATAAAGTGTGTTTCCTTTCTGGTTTACAAATTTGAATCTCCCGATTGTCTTTGAAATCATAATCATACGCATTTCATCTCATGCACTTCATAAACAGGTACCCTTTACAGGTCTCTTATCTTCTTCGTTGTTTATTTCAGCAATCATCATGTCTGTTGAATCTTCAGCTGAGCAAGCTATCAAGGCCCTCCAGGCCCAGAATGCCCAATTTCAAGAGTTGTTCATGAATCTGGATAAGGGTCTGCAAGACCTGAAGGCCCTGATTCTGAAAGAAAAGAAGAAGAAGAAGAAGAAGAAGAAGAGGACAATCCTGTTTAATACTGGGCACAGGTTTGGCAACAGGCTACAGAATGAAGTTGATCTAACCACCTCATATGCAGGGAAAGGTAGTCAAGAGGAATGGAGGGTTGCTAGCCCTGTAGTCTCCGACAACGAGACGGACTATGATGAAGAACAGTATCCTCCTGCCGAGGATAGATACAAGCAGCTGGAAGACCGGTTGAATGCTATGGAAGTTCAGAAAGTGCCTGGTCTAGACTTTGGTGATCTAGGTCTATCATCTGGGGTGGTGATTCCCCACAAATTCAAGGCACCAGCCTTTGCCAAGTATGACAGAGTTTCCTGTCCGAAGTTGCACCTCCGGTCATATGTGAGGAAGATTCAGCCTTACACTGCTGATAAGAACTTATGGATCCATTTCTTTCAAGACAGTCTCTCAGGGACTCAGCTTGAGTGGTTCTATCAGTTGGACGGAGCCAGTATTCGCAGTTGGGAAGATTTGGCTACTGCATTCTACAGGAAGTATCAGTACAACTCCGAACTCGCTCCTACGCGTACCCAACTCTAGGGTATGTCAATGGGAACGGGTGAAGGATTCAAAGATTATGCTCAGAAGTGGGGGGATCTCGCCGGTAGAGTACAACCACCTTTGGCTGATCGGGAGCTTGTGGACATGTTTCTGGGGACCCTGTCTGGTCCATTTTTTAACCATCTAATTGGAAGCTCTTCGTCTGGGTTTACAGAGCTTATTTTGACCGGTGAAAGGATAGAAGCGGGTATTAAGGCTGGAAAGATACAGAAGGGTGCCTCATCGAGCACCGAGAAGAAGCCATTTAAGAAAGAGTCCATTGCTGTCTACAGTGCAAGAAGACATAATAGACCTGAACACCACCAAGCTGTCAATGCAGTTGTTATTTCAAAGCCTGTTGGTGCTCCTCAGCACAATAATCAACAAAAGGACGAGAGACCTCAAAGGCAATTCACCCGTCTCAGCATGACCTTATCTCAGATTCTGCCACAATTGCTGAAGACCAATCTGGTGATTCTAAAGGAAGCTCCGAAGAATCCAAATACAACATCACCAAAGTATAACCCTAATGCCCGATGTGCTTATCACTCTGATAGCCCGGGGCATAATACAGATGATTGTTGGGTTTTGAAGAACAAGGTACAAGACTTGATTGATGCAAAAGAGATCGTGTTTGGAGCTCCAGAGAAGCCTAAACAAGAGGCAGGGGTAAATGCTATTAGGGATGATAATGATGAAGAGTTTGATATCGACAGTTGGATCAACCTGACTGTCAATGGTGGATTAAGCAACTAGACAGCGAAGGATTCTATTCCCGTTTCTGTTATCACCCAGTAATGAAACTTTTTGTTTTGAATTTGTAATAGACAATGTTTTGAAACTTTATGGCCCAGTGTCTTACCCGGGGCATCGTGGCTTCATTTGTGAGCGCTTTTGTATGTCATTTTCATATATCATTAATAAAAGCATTGGACGTTCTTGCATTTCAAATCTTGCGCTCCTTGTTTTTCTCTATTATATATTGCAAAACAGCTATTTTACACACACTCACGTATACAGGTCTGCATCCACTCTGAATCTCACTGGTAACGACTCTGCTACTGCCAGTTATGACTTCGAAAATCCGATCAACTTAGTCGAAGACGAAGGTGAAGATGATTGCGAAGTGCCTGGCGAACTTGCAAGACTGTTACTCCATGAAGAGAGGGTTATTCAGCCACATGAAGAGTCGGTGGAATCAGTGAATCTGGGTACTGAGACAGACAAGAAGGAAGTCAAGGTTGGTGCCAATCTGGAGCCTAGTGTGAAACAACGGTTGATTCAGATGCTGCGTGACTACGTTGAGATCTTTGCCTGGTCTTACGAAGATATGCATGGTTTGGACACTGATATTGTGGTTCATCGCCTGCCTACCAAGGAAGACTGTCCTCCAGTAAAACAGAAGGTCTGCCGAATGCGCCCGGAGATGTCTGAGAAAATCAAGGCTGAAGTTATGAAACAGTTTGACGCCGGTTTTCTAGCAGTTACTTCTT
Organism: Vicia faba; assembly: GCA_948472305.1. Classification (NCBI taxonomy): domain Eukaryota; kingdom Viridiplantae; phylum Streptophyta; class Magnoliopsida; order Fabales; family Fabaceae; genus Vicia; species Vicia faba. The sequence continues at coordinate 1,305,961,991 of OX451739.1, forward strand.
ACCCTCAGTGGGTTCCCAATGTGGTTCCAGTATCGAAGAAGGATGGTAAGGTCCGAATGTGTGTTGACTACAGGGATCTGAACAGGGCAAGCCCCAAGGATGATTTCCCTCTACCTCATATCAACGTTCTGGTTGACAACACTGCTCAGCATAAGGTATTCTCCTTTATGGATGGTTTCTCCGGATATAATCAGATCAAAATGGCTCCCGAAGACATGGAGAAGACAACTTTTGTTACTCAGTGGGGTACCTTTTGCTACAAGGTCATGCCTTTTGGATTGAAAAATGTTGGGGCAACATATCAGCGTGCCATGGTTGCTTTGTTTCATGACATGATCCATCATGAGATTGAAGTATATATCGATGATATGATTGCAAGGTCCCAGACTGAGGAAGAACACCTTGACCATTTGCAGAAGCTGTTTGACAGGCTGAAGTTGTACAAGTTGAGGTTAAACCCGAACAAGTGCACCTTCGGTGTGAGATCTGGTAAGCTACTGGGTTTCATCGTGAGCGACCAAGGTATTCAAGTGGACCCTGCCAAGGTGAAAGCTATACAAGATATGCTAGCTCCCAGAACAGATAAAGAGGTCAGAGGCTTTCTGGGACGACTGAACTACATTTCCCGATTCATCTCGCACCTAACTGCTACTTGTGAGCCAATCTTCAAGTTACTGAAGAAAGATCAAGTGGTACATTGGAACGATGAATGTCAGGCCGCTTTTGAAAGAATCAAAGTATCTCCAGGAGCCGCCTATCCTAATGCCACCGGTTGAAGGGAGACCTTTGATCTTATACTTGACAGTACTCGACAACTCAATGGGGTGTGTGTTGGGGCAGCATGACGAGTCTGGCCGAAAAGAGCATGCTATTTATTACCTTAGCAAAAAGTTTACCGACTGTGAGACCCGATACTCACTGCTCGAGAAAACTTGTTGCGCTTTGGTATGGGCTGCTCGCCGGCTGAGACAGTATATGCTGACTCACACTACTCTGTTGATATCAAAGATGGATCCAATCAAGTATATCTTCGGAAAGCCTGCTTTGTCCAGAAGAATTGCAAGATGGCAGATGATCTTGACTGAATACGACATCCAGTATACGACCCAAAAGGCAATCAAGGGAAGTCTGCTGGCAGACCATTTGGCACATCAGGCAGTAGATGATTACCAATCTATGAACTTTGAGTTCCCGGATGAGGATATCATGCTAGTAACTGATTGTGAGACACCTGGACCGGATGAAGGACCTGAGGAAGGACCCCGATGGTCTATGTACTTTGATGGAGCTTCGAATGCTTTAGGTAATGGCATTGGCGCTGTGATCATATCTCCTAAAGGCTCTCATACTCCCTCACCGCCCGACTATGTTTCAACTGCACCAACAATATGGTGTAGTATGAAGCATGCATCATGGGTCTTCGAGCAGCAATTGACCTAAGGATTAAGTTTCTAAGTGTCTTCGGAGATTCCGCTCTCATGATCAGTCAGATCAAAGGCGAGTGGGATACGAAACACCTAAATCTTATTCCTTACAAGGAGTATGTATTGACGTTGCTTCCCCATTTCGAGGAAATAACCTTTGAACACTTCCCTAGAGAGGAGAATCAGTTGGCGGACGCGCTAGCTACGATGTCTTCTATGTTCAAAGTCAATTGGGACAACGAGGCTCCCCAAATTATCATTGAAAGATTGGACGAACCTGCGCATTAATGTGATCTTGAGACTGAAGAGGTAACAGAAAAGCCCTGGTATCATGAGGTGAAGAGGTATCTTGAAGCTCAGGAATACCCCGAGGGTGCATCTGTTAATGACAAGAAGTTTCTGAGGAGGTTCGCAGCAAAGTTCTTCATTAGCAACGGTATTCTTTACAAGCGGAACCATGATTGAACCTTACAAAGATGTGTGATAAGAATGAAGTAGAAAGGATCATGGCGGAGTTACATGAAGGTACTTTCGGAACTCATTCTAGTGGACATACCATGGCAAAGAAAATCCTACGGGCAGGATATTATTGGTCCACAATGGAAGTCGACTGTTATCAGCATTCTCAGACATGTCACAAGTGCCAAGTCTATTCTGATAAAGTGCACATACCTCCATTTCCTCTGAACGTCTTGACGGCACCTTGGCCTTTTGCAATGTGGGGCATTGATATGATCGGCGAGATCAGACCTACGGCATCCAACGGGCATCGTTTCATCTTGGTAGCTATTGATTACTTTACGAAGTGGGTGGAAGCAGCTTCCTTTGCTACAGTAACCAAGAACGTCGTGGCACGATTCATTCGGCACAATCTGATCTGTCGATATGGTGTACCAGAAAGGATCATTACGGACAATGGTACCAATCTCAACAACAAGATGGTCACTGAGCTCTACGAGCAATTCAAGATACAACATCATAACTCTTCTCCTTACCGGCCGAAGATGAATGGGGCTGTAGAAGCGGCTAATAAGAACATTAAGAGGATTGTGCAGAAAATGACAGTGACATACAAAGATTCGCATGAGATGTTACCATTCGCTCTTCATGGGTACCGTACCTCAGCACGGACGTCAACAGGGGCAACACCCTATTCCTTGGTTTATGGCATGGAGGCAGTCTTGCCTATTGAAGTTCAGATACCCTCTCTTCGGATCATGAAAGATGCAAGTTTGAGTGAAGATGACTAGATTCAGACCCGGCTTGATCAGCTGAACCTAATCGACAAAAAGAGACTTACTGTTATTTGTCATGGTCAAACGTACCAAAAATGGATAATCAAGGCATTTAACAAGAAAGTCAGACGACAAGAGTATCAAGTTGGGGATCTGGTAATCAAGCGCATCATCCTACCTCAAGGCGATCCCAGGGGTAAATGGACCCCTACTTACGAAGGGCCATTTATGGTTAAGAACATTTTCTCAGGAGGAGCTATGATTCTAACCACCATGGATGGTGACGACCTTCCTCACCCCGTCAATGCAGATATAGTGAAAAGATACTACGCATAATCAAAGACCCGCTAGGTTGACTGGCCTAGGCAAAAATAAGGGCTTCCCGGCAAACCAAAAGGGTTCAAGCAAAAATAAGGGATGAAAATGAAAAAATATGTACACCCGGCAAGTCGAAAACCTGAAAAGGAGGCTTGGGCAAAAAAGGGTATCCCGGTGGACTGAAAACCCGAAAGGGCGGTCCAGGAAAAAATTAGGGATAAGCGTAACACTATGTCTCATTGGATCACCTTGCATCTAGACTTCGGCATCGACTATCAAGCTCGGATGGCACTAATCAATCTAACTCATCTTCAACTAATAGCAAAGCGATGAGATGCTCGAAGACATAAGGGCAATAGCAGAGTTGGAACCCAGTGGGATCATTCACATAAGCTGTTTTGTTTAAATTTTTCACAAGTTGTGTAAATTCTATTGTTCGGCGGCGTTCTCTTACTAGGACGTCAGCCTCTTGTACAAAAAACGCCTATTTACAGGCCAAACTTCAAAATCAATACAAATTCATTTTCAAAGAAATTTCAAACTGTTTTTCCTTTATCTGTTTTGTTTTGAAAAGAACGTCCAATGTTCATTTTTGATATATGCATTTGACATTAATTGTTGCTCATAAATATCTACATGCGAAACGAAAGATGAATTACGGGTAATATCAGAAGCAGGGGCAATAAGAGTTGTCCGAACTGTACAAGTTGCTCTGTCCACCAGGTACCAAGGTAGATTCAGCTGAAGAATATGACCAAGATACCTTCACTCCCCACAGAGTAAGACAGTAATGATAGCTCTCTCAGCTGAGACTTGCAACTATGGACGAATCAGCAATACTCTCCCTAAGCAGAGTTAGTCTACCATCATCCCTAAAAAGGCTTGGTATCCCTAGAAGGTCTTAATATTCCCCAGCGGAGTATGAGAATATTCTCCAGCAAGTATCAGAGTATCCCCGACAGTCTTAATATTCCTCAACAGAGTATAAGAATGTTCCTCGGCAGAATGCAAGATACCCCAGTGGAGTCAATATTTCCCAGAACGGTCTAAAAAGCTTCCCCAACGGAGTTGAATCATCATCCCCAGTAGACTTTGGAAGCTTATCCCCTGCAGAGCACAAATAAATCTCCCCAGCCAAATTCAGAGGGTTATCCCCACAAGAGTCTAACAGGGTTATCCCCAGCAAGTTGCAACCGAAAGATCATCCCCAACAAAGTTCTTTCCTTTTACAAGCAGGAATTCAACCCTCAATAGATTCAATATCACCGGCAACGGTAACCTATCCCCAGTGGAGTTTATCATTGAAATCTCCAGCGGAGCTTATCAGCGGAATCCCCAGCGGAGTTTATCATTAAAATCTTCAGCAAAATATCTTCCCCACAGAGTAATTCCCCTCGGAGTAATCTTCTCATCGGTTTATTCCTCAACAGAGTTATACTCTCCTGCAAGTTTATCATCTTCGTTCATCATCCCCAGCGGAAACGAAGAATTCAACTCTATTCTCCAGCAGCTATCCGGGATTTATTTTCCCCAGATAAAACATTACATTTCCATACATCATAATACATGCATATACGCATCATATCGTACAATCTCATTTATTTTGAGAACATCATGGCTTGATCCATATCATGCATTGCATATGACTGACCTTTACCTTTCAGGAAAGATGCAGTTAAATTCTCAGCCAATCAAAGGAGACAAAACCAGTCAAATCGATTCCTAAAGATTTTTCTGATGCCAATTCAGTCAAAAGAGACAATTTTCCTCCGTCATAGTGTGGATGAGTTCTGTAATTTCAATGGTATACTACGTTGAAGACCAGACAGTTCCTAGATCTTGATGAAGATGTTTCCCTACGTCATAGTGTGGACGAGTTCTATAACCTCAACGGTATACTATGTTGAGCACTAGTCAGTTCCTAGATCTTGATGTTTTCCTCCGTCATAGTGTGGATGAGTTCTGTAATTTCAATGGTATACTACGTTGAAGACCAGACAGTTCCTAGATCTTGATGAAGATGTTTCCCTACGTCATATTATGGACGAGTGCTATAACCTCAACGGTATACTACGTTGAACACTAGTCAGTTCCTAGATCTTGATGTTTTCCTCCGTCATAGTGTGGACGAGTTCTGTAATTTCAACGGTATACTACGTTGAAGACCAGACAGTTCCTAGATCTTGATGAAGATGTTTCCCTACATCATAGTGTGGACGAGTGCTATAACCTCAACGGTATACTACGTTGAACACTAGTCAGTTCCTAGATCTTGATGTTTTCCTCCGTCAAAGTGTGGACGAGTTCTATAATCTCAACGGTATACTACGTTGAATACTAGACAGTTCCTAGATCTTGATGAAGATATTTCCTCCCAATTGAATCATGGACAGGTTCTTAAGACTCAGCCGAGTCATTCTCTCAGTTGAAGTACAGGCAAGTTCCTAAATCTCAACAAAAGTTAGACTTCCCCAGCGGAATCTTCTATAAACAACAAGTATGCAAGTTCTCGCTAAGGAATCTCTTATGCGATCAACACTCCTGCAGATGGCATCTGTAAGCCTATCCTCCTACCAACAATCTCCAAATGTCTTCTGTAAGCCCATTCCCGACATTACAATGCTGATACCACTTTATGCGAGTGCAAATTTCTGGGCACTCTAGTGTTCAATTATCTTCCACCTTCAGATCACGAAAGGCTCGAAAGCCAATCTATATCCTCAGGTTTAAGAAAATTGAACAGGGGAAATTGTTGTACCCCAAAATTTTCCCTCCCATATTTCTCAAGACATGTCAAGAAGAACTTCCAAGTTGCTCAAATTTGCTCAAGAAGTTGGACAGTCAAATCACCTCTTGAGGCAGTCAACCTCAAATTAGGGTTTTGTGTTGCATCAAGGTCCTTGCATACAAATGGCCTCAAGTTCTCCCGAATGTCCTAATATGCTATCAAGTTCATCCATGTAAAATTTCAAGCCTTGCAGAGAAAGTTTGGTCAGTCAATTGCTCAAGAGGCCCAAAAATCGATTGTGCTAGGGCAAAAGTCAATTGTGACCTACAAATAGTCAAACCTCAAGATCTTTTGTCAACATTCTCATTTTTAAATATAATTCATCATTTGATAAAGGGTTGATCATGATTCATCAAGGATTGCTCAAGATTCATCAAAATTCAAAAGTTGCTAAATTAGGGTTTTGTAGGAAAAGTCAACTCAACTTTGACCAAGCATAACTTTCTCATACTTTATGAGGAATGACCCATCCAAAGCTCATTTTGAAGAGGATGCAATTTCCTAGAATCCATCTTCACACCCCAAGATCAATAAATATACTCACAAAAAGTTACAAATTTGGACATTATAGGTCATTTTTGAAAGTCAACAAAAACACCTTTTTTTTCCAAAGCTTATAACTTGAGCATGTAATATCAAAATACGATGAGACAAAAAGGGTTGGTTAGAGGACATCTCAAGGTTTCTAAAATGTCCAAGAACACTTCCAAAAGTTCATAATTGAAGATGTTATGCATTGTTGAAGTTGGGCATTTTTCCAAAATTGCCAAAAGTCAACTATCCCCAAAACATCTATTTTTGACAAAAGGGATCACTTTTTTCAACTTGATTTGATCTTGTCACGCCACACACGTGTCATATATTCAGTTTTGCGCCAATTTATTAATTTTTCTATTTTATTTGATTTTTATTGATTTAATTCATTTTTAATCAATTTAAATCAAAATAAAATCTAAATATTAATAACTTGTGATCTTTTTGATTGATACAGCTTTCAATTACCACCATGGACAAGATCAAACTCGAATCATGCCATGTTATGAACCAAATATTTGATTTGAGACATTTTTGGAAGCTTGTTCATGGAAGATCATATCAAATCCTAATTCATCAATTCACATGGATTCAAGGCCCAACTTTTAACCTAATTCATTCCTTATTACTCATACAAGGCAAAGACATCGAGAACACGACCTAGAGGCTGCAAAATACACAAAACCAAAACTGAAAAAAGCTTGAAAAAATTGGAGATCGAAATTCATATTGGAGGCGTTTTCAAGGCCAAAACTCAACATAGACCTCTTGTTCGCCATCCACTGAAGCGATAGGAACCAAAACCAAGCCCTCTCGTCACCTGATTTGCGCTTTAAGTGTCCATGAACATGACCCTGTACATGAATTTGTGAATCCATATTCCTGCATCCTTTGAGCAAATTTTTTGTACAATCATGCTTAACGTGCAATTTCCAGTCTTTCTGCATCATTTGATTTTGTTTTCGTGAGCTATAGCACCATAACCGAATCTAGGGTTTTGGAGGTTCGTTTTTGGGCATTTGCTTTGCAGGTAAAATTGGAATAAAACCATGGACATGGTTGTATTCAGGAATGAGAGACGAGCATGATGATGGTCTCCGTTTGCATTTATATAGCCTAGAGACGATTTTGAGATCGAGCCATGGATTTTGTTGCGGATTCAAATCCGCAGGAAAAATAAACCAGGGATCTGTGGGGAAGAAGAAGGCGTGTCTCCTTCCCATTGGCCCGTTCAAATAGCGCGCCATATTTTTTATTTTTCTAGCATATTACTTGTTTTTCACATATAATAATCAGTGTTTATTCCATTAACAATTAAGCATATTGGTTCAGTTGGCAAGCGCGTTAGTGGAAAGTCTAATGGGACCTGGGTTCGAATCCCAGGCCCCCCAAAATGCTTGTTATTATTTTGTTTCAGGTATTCAGGCGCACTTCATTAACTATGGTCCACCATACGCCTTCAGATCTCACTTGCCAGATGGCCTCCAGGCCAAATCTAAAGGCTCAGATTGGATGTGCACCATACTCCAAAGTCAATGCACACACGTGGGGATGCAAAAGGTCAAACGTAGGCTTGCATTATTGGGCTTGGAAATTGCTCTTCACACCCTGATCCAGGCCCAGCACCCCCTTTCTTTTGGTTATTTCTTTTCATTATATTTTATTTGTTTAATTGTTTTTGAATTATTAGTTTTATTTTAACTAACCCATTAATAATTTTTTCTCATAAAATCAAAAACACCAAAAATAGTATTTTTATTTATTAAAATTAAATTCACTTTTATTTTTGTAAATAAATTAATTTAATTGATTTAGCTTTAATTAGGTATAATTTTAATATCTTTTGCAAAATAATTAAAATTAATGTAGAATTAGGTTTTTTTATTAATTTTGACCATATTTATTTTATTTCCTTAAATATAAAAAATCCAAAAAATATCATTTTTATTAATTAATTAATTAGCTCATTTAATTTAATTATTAGCTTAGGTTTAATTCTTTTTAATTCAAAAACAAACAAAAAAATCTTTTCTTTAACAAAAAGGGTCAAAACCCTAAAAAATGCGCCCGATTTAATTTTCTGCACGCGATCTATTTTTCCATATTATTGTACTAGCTCCCGGAATGTAATAGTTTTAATAGGATTTTAAATTATTTTATCTCTTTATTTTACTTTCCGCAATTTAAATTAAAGGGTTGTTTTTGGCGATGTAAATACCCGACGCCTTGTAATAGTTTAGATTTAATTTCCGCAATTTAAAATTCCGAAAACTATACACTGTTAGATGTTTGATAATAGGGAATGCATGACAAGATTTAATGTATGAATTTAAAATCAACATAGCTCACCCATGACATGTACAAAGATAAAATTAACCGAAATAACACACTCGCACATGCGCACTCTTAGGGTACACCTCACTTGGTTGCCTTCGAACGTGGTCATTGAGTACAAGAAGTTTTAGAGGTCGCCCTCTTGTCCAAAGATCATAGTTGCCTCGAAACGGTTGCCTCGGATAAAATGATCTAAGACATTAGGGTTACCGCTAAGGCATCCTAACATTGCTTTAGTGACCACACGTCCCTTAATCAAATTGACTCTTAAACTCCAACGACGGTGCTACCTACTCATCAATAGTGGGCTAGCATTGTTTAAAGGACATTAGCATAGTTTAATTCCTTTTTCGAGTAGGTAGATGGTTCTTAAAGTACTTGCTCATTTTAAAGCAAAACAAAACTTTTCGCACTTACACTCCTTTCAAACAAAACCTTCTTTCAAACCCACAAACACAAAGAAAAGCAAATTTTGAAAAAACTTTGAGCAAGTACCTAAGAGCCTGTGGATAACCACGGATAGAAAGGGTGCTAACACCTTCCCTTTCTATAATCTACCCCCCGGACCCGAGAAACATCTCGAAAAAGGAATTTTTCTGCGCTTTTTTCCTTTCCTTGTTGGATAAAATAAAAGACGGTGGCGACTCTTGCTTACCACGACATTTTGCAAACACAAACGCAAAACGCGAACCAGCATTCCAAAATAGTCAGTTCTCTTCCCACCGATCAAACTCTCCAATCTAACTCTTCAGGTTCAAGAAGATTGAACATGGGAAGCTGTTGTACCCCAAAATTTGCCCTCTCATATTATAAAGATTTCCCCTCTCAAGACTCTTTGGACTCCAGACAGGATTAGGGTTTGCTCTGCTCAAGACATCTCATTGTACTGTTGACCTAAAATTAAGGTTTGAGTTTGCAAAGGGATTTTTGGACTTCCAATGCCTAAGGTGACTTTCATACTTCATGTTGGACTTATAAGATTGCTCATACCAAGTTTCAAGCCTTGAATCAAATTTTTGCCCAGTCAATTGGACAGTTGACCTATAAATCAGTTGTATTGGGGAAAAAGTCAACTATGGCCAATTTACACTCAAACCTCATAATTTTTGACCCACATTAACATTATGGACTCATTTGAACCATTTGATTAAGTTTGGACCACAACTCCTCAAGAAATTTGATCAGATCATCAAAAGGGCAAAATGGTCATTTTTAGGGTTTTGACTACAGAAGGGCAATTTCTGATTTTTCACCTAGCCAATGGCAAATTGGGTTCAAGCATGGATTCAAGGACTCAATGGAATCATCTTTACCTAATCACATGGTTCAAAAGATCTCAAAAGCATTGGATTGACGGATGAATTTTCCAGTCAACTGATCAAAAATCAACTGTACACTAAAAAGTCAAACTTTGACTTTTTGGTCAAAATCAAGTGCCAGGGGTAATTTTTCATCAAGATGTGTTAAAACATGAAACTTGTTCACCAAGAAACCTAATTTTGCAAATTAGGGTTTAAAATGAAAATTTTTCATAACTTAGAAATTTTCTAAGTTATGAAAATTTCTTATTTTTTCTCAACTTTGCCCAACTTTTTCACCGTGATGCAGTTGGATTCAAACAAAACTTCCAACATTAAAGTTGTAGTCCTCCACAAAATCTACAACTTTGATTCACAAAGTTTTCCCAAAAGATGCTTGGATATCAAGTTATGATTTTGTGAACAAGGGTCCATGAAACTTTTAACTTAGTGAAGTTTTGCCCTAGTTTAGGCAGGATTTTGACCTATCTTCATGGCAATTTTTCACATAGTTCCCATTGGAATCTCAAAATTCATTTCAAAGATGGATTGTAGAGCATGTTACAAGCTTTCCAAAATGTCCAAGAACTCTCCAAAATCATTTGTGGTTAGGGAGAATCGAAGGTTTGAATTTGGCAAAATGTCACTTTGATCCATGGCATTTTTCATGTTGCTACAAGTTGCAATTTCTGTCCAGCCTTGTTTGTACTTGTTTACAGGTCCTTAAACCCTTCCACACTCAAAAATTGAATGCAAATACAATGGATTAAGGAATTGTTCTGATCAATGGAATATTACACAAAGGATTAATCTAAAAATGGCAAAAAGTTAACAATGTCATTTTGATAAAGTCCGCTTTATGCATTTTTGTTTCCCTTGAGCCTTAAACCCATCCCTTTGCAGCAAAAAAACTCCATAAACTCAGGGAAAAGTACAACAACTTTGTGCATGCTTGAAGCTAGCCTGTACAGGCCTGGCCTTGGTCACTTCACACTTTTGCTTCTAAACCAAGTCAACTTACAAAAACCACATAACTTGGCAATCTGATAAAACCAAGTGTTGTAACCATTTCAAACAAGTTTTGGCATATCACACTAAGTCAGAAGCAGGAGCTAGCAAGTCCTCAAGCCTTCCAAAACCCCATTTTCTTGCAAAACATGGCAGCTTCTGCATTTTGGTTTCCAAATCACAAACCACTCGTGCGTTTTGCCCCAAACCTCTTCCAACACACTCCATACAACCTACCTAAGTTATCCCAACCATTGGCCAGCAACTGTAACCTTGTTTTCAAGCTTCACCATTTTTGAATTCTGACTTTGCAGGTTGAGTTCCATAGAGAGATTCAAGCAAGTTCAAAGCAAACTAAGCATTGGGGAAGGTCAAAGGAACTTCAAGCAAGCTCCCAAGCATCTCAGGCCTCACTGAGAACCCCTACATTGCCATACTCGAGTTCAACTGAAACAGGTATAGTTCAAACTTCTATCTCTCTATTTAGGAATCATTAAGCTTAGGTTTGTGAATAAAAAATGTAGTACTCATTGCCCTTAAGTTTTACATATGCATAGATTTCATTTAAGTTAACTGAGTTGGGAGAATTTGATTGATGAACTTTCTGAAAAAACTAGGTTAGAAATTAGGGTCGGAGAAATTCTCTCTGGTCTTTGAGAGTTAGATTAAGTTTTTTATATGGTTAGAATCGTGTGATCATGCTCTATAACTTTCATGTTGCAAGCTTTTGTTTTTAAGCACAAACCCATGAGTTAGCAATTTGAACAGGAGGCGCGCGTTTTGTTTGATCAGAGGTTGAAGATGAAGGCCATATGGGCTGGGCCTGGCTTGTTCATGCTTTTTGCACCCTCCATCCTGCTATTTACACCCCTCAGCCCATTTGTTTATTTTTTTTCATATTTTTTCATTTCTTTTTAGTTTCTGACTTTTATTTTATTTTTCTAAATATTAAAAATTACTAAAAATATTTTCATAAATTTTCATATTTTATTTTATTATTTTTATTATTTTTTCTAGCATAGAAATAATTACTTTGATAATATACTTATATTTTCTTAAAATAAATTCATAAATAATACAAAAAATATTATATTGTTATTTTTATTATTATTTATATACTTAAATAATATTTTCTCATATATTTTTATTTTCTAAACATTTGTACATATTTTATTTTATTTACTTGTACATAAATAAATAATTATTGATATATACATTTTCTTAAAATAAATTAGGGTTTCCATCCCTTAAATAAAAATTATCATTTTTATTTTCTTATTTTTAAATACATTAAATATTTTATTTTTACATACATAAAATAAAATACAAAAAAATAATTTTGGCATATTTATTTAATTGTCCATTTAAATATTGCCTATTTATTTATTTATGCAATTAATTCAATATGGTTGTAATAGTTGAAATTAGGGTTTTAATTTCTTGCAAATATCCCCTATTCAAACTTGTATCCCCCTCCCCATATCAATGTTGTAATAGTCGTAGATTTATTTTTACGCACTTTATTACTTTCAAATATGCCATGATAGAGATTAGGGTTTGTATGCAAAAATCCAAAATCAAACAAATAGCTTGACTAATACAAGACAAAATGCATGAAAATGATAACACAATGCACACAAGCACCCCTAGAGTTTCATCCACTTGTTGCCTTTAAAATGGCCATGGTATGCATGCTAGGCATCTTGGCAAAACAAAAACAAAACAAAAAGATCATAGTCCCTCGATGACGCTATCTTGGTTGCCTATACAAAAATGATCTAGTCCCACAAAAACTTGCTAAGATACTTAGCACTATTGCTATCATCGTCAATACGATGACCCGCGCCTGTCCCGTTTAACATCCAAACACAAGGTTGTTTACCAAATACAATGGTAAAACAATAATGTGAAAGGGTTAAAAATGTGTAGGAAAGATCTTTGAGTAAATAGGGTAGACAACTCTTAGTTACTTGAACAAACTTGCAAACATCCTTGCTATTTTCAAAAACACATCACAACATAATTTCAAAACATTTCCCAAAACAAACTTTCAAACATTGAAAAAAAATTCAAAATACAAACACCTTTGTATACATTCAAACAAGAATCATTACAAAGGTTGCCATCACAAAGGCCTCTTTTCAAAATATTTTCAAAATCACACACAAAAGCACCATTTCAAACAATTGAAAAGCAAAAGCAAGTGATCTAAAACAAGTAACTAAGAGCCCATGGAAAACCATGGATGAAAAGGGTGCTAGCACCTTCCCTTTTCATAATCTACCCCCCGAACCCAAGAAAACATATCAAAGGTCTTTCCTGTGCTTTTTGACCTTTCCTTTGGATAAATAAAAAGTCGGTGGCGACTCTTGCTAAACCGAATCATTTGCGAACACAAACGCAAAACCTCAAGTCAGTTCTCCCACCGCATCACAGAACTGGCGACTCTGCTGAGGAAATATCTAAAAGTGGGGTTACCTTAGGGTTTTAGATCACCTTTACATGCTTATCTTGTTTGCTTTACATTTGGTTCTATTGTTTGGGTTTGAATCCTCTACCCGGATTTGGGAAACATTCATAGGTAAATAGCAATACATTGTGGAAACTGTACGGGGTATACCGACATGGTTGAAGCAATAGCTATATTAGTGTGACATATTTGTGGGTATCGGTAGCCTTTGAGTTAATCAAAGAGAATACAGGGCCGCTGATTGATGTCATAAATCACTAATGGACTTTTAGAACCTTTACTTGACCATCTTGGCCTTTTTAGGGGTAGTGAGATGACCGGCTTTGGTGCAGTCCAAAGTTGGTAGAAACTCGATACTACACTCATTGAGGGTTGTTTTCTTGGAATATTTCGGTTGCCAGTCAAGTGGCTAAACTGAAACAATGAACACAGAAAATAATCCAGTGATATTGAGCTCCTTAGAACCCGGTTACTATTTATAGGACAGGTTGAGCCAACTAAACTTCAAGAGGGTACTTACCTATGAAACCCCATGCAAGCCTGAAACTAGGAACTTGTGTGACTTATTTGTACATATATACTTGTGCATAACATCATAAACATCATGAAGCATCATATGCATCCACTAACCATTTCAAGGGTTTGGCTCTTCATCTTTGTTCCTGTTTTGTAGGTAATGGATTCACTTCGCAGGAAAACCATTCAGGTCAACCTTGTGAGAATTCCTCCTCAACTCAAGGAGCTAGCCTCAAAGATTCCAGAGAACTCTCCATTCACTGAGAGGCATGGTCGTCTTCTCAACTTAGTCAACACCAACACTGAGGAAGACATGGTGAAAGTTCTCTTCCAGTTCTTTGACCCCCTACACCACTGCTTCACATTTCCTGATTACCAGCTTGTGCCTACTTTGGAGGAATTTTCTCAACTCCTGAGGATTCCTATTCTCCATCAACTACCCTACAACGGTATGGAAAGATATCCAAAGCCTGAAGATGTTGCTCAAGCCCTACACTTGCAACCATCTGATGTCAAAGGTCATTGGGAAACCAGAAGTGGTATCAAGGGTTTCTTGGCAAAGTTTCTGTTTAAGAAAGCTCAAGAATGCTGGAATTCATTGGACTTACAAGCTTTTGAGGAAATTGTAGCTCTTCTCATCTATGGGTTGGTCTTGTTCCCAAACCCTGACCAGCTTATAGATGTCAGTGCTGTCAAAATTTTCATGGCTCGCAACCTGGTGCCTACATTGCTTGGGGATGTCCTTCATTCATTTCACACACGAACAATGAGAAAAAGAGGTATTCTCATGTGTTGTACTCCTCTTCTAGCAAGGTGGTTTATTTCTCACCTTCCCCAATCAGTCTTGAAGAATGAGCAAGGCTTGAGGTGGTCACAACGATTGATGACTCTTACACATTCAGATGTTCATTGGTGTTCTCGATCCCGAGAAAATGTTATCATCATTGACGGTTGTGGGGAATTCCCTAATGTCCCTCTACTTGGCATTAGGGGAGGCGTTACCTATAACCCTTGCTTGGCTCTGAGACAGTTTGGGTATGCCCGAAGGGATGGCCCACATGAAATGTTGATTCCAGACTTGGTTTTTGACTTCGACAACGACGATCAAGGACTTCGACAAAGGTTTATCCGAGCTTGGAGAATGCCCAACAGAGTGGACAGTAAGACCTTGGGACACAAGAATTCCATCCCCCTTGATCCCTACCTCAAGTGGGTACGAACTCGCGCCCAAAGTCTTATGATGCCTTACCCCTACATCTTTCATGTGATCAAAGAGCCTGTTATGGAAGGATAGGTTCCATACACCCTCCTGCATCCTGACATGCCAACATCACTTGAAGATTTTCAAAGGAGTTGGATATAGCTCAAGGGAGAGCGCGATACTTTTGAAGCCCAATTCTATGCCAGTGAGAAGAAGGTTTTGGAACTTACTCGCCAACTTCACGAAGAGCAGACTCTCAACACCTACATTTCACCAAAGAGGATGCGCAACGTCTTTTTACATTAGAATTTTGTATTATTTTGCCCATGGGGCATTTATGTACTAACAAATTCTTCATATTAATATGACGTGTGTTCTTTTTGTTTGCAACAAATTTGAATTTCTGAATCCTCGAATGCATTACATGAATAACATATCATTCATCATATGCATAAGCAGGTCTTCACACCAGGTTTCCTTATCTCTTTGTTGTTTATTTTAGCAAGATGGATATAGAGCAGACGATTAAAGACTTACAAGCGCATAATTCACAGTTCCAGCAGCTACTTCTGACCTTGGCAAAGGGGCAGGAGGAGCTCAAAACTCTACCGGAAAAGGAAAAGGAGAAAAAGAAAAAGAAAAGAGTTAGTGTGGCTACTTTGGGTAGAAGATTTGAAGGCCAAGCTAGAAGAGTCCTGGATTTTCCCTCAACATCTAATGAAGGGGCAGGAAAGGGAGTTGCAGTGTAACCTGAGTCTGAGGAAGAAGAAGAAGAAGAGGATGAAGACTATTCTGAGCAGTAGTACCCACATGCAGATGACAAATATAAGAATCTGGAAGAGCGTCTGGCAGCCATGGAGGTGTTGAGGGTGCATGGGCTAGACTTTGAAGATCTAGGGCTGGTTTTTGGGATTGTCATTCCCCATAAGTTCAAGGTGCCTATATTTGCTTAGTACGATGGTTTGTCTTGTCCAAAGATGCATCTGTGGTCTTACGTCAGAAAAATCCAACCTCATTCTTCTGATAAGGATCTGTGGGTCCATTTCTTCCAAGACAGTCTTTCAGGGACGCAGTTGGATTGGTTTTACCAGCTAGAGAGATCTGATGTGCACAACTGGGAGGATTTAGCTGTTGCCTTCTACAGACAATATCAATATAATACGGACTTAGCACCAACCCGTACTCAATTACAGAGTATGGGCATGGTATCAAATGAAGGTTTCAAAGAGTATGCCCAGAAATGGAGAGACTTGGCGGGACGAGTACAGCCACCTCTGTCTGAGAGGGAGCTGGTAGATATGTTCTTGGGTACACTGTCTAGCCCATTTTTCAATCACCTGATTGAAAGTTCGTTTGTGGGGTTCACCGAGTTGATTCTGACTGGTGAGAAAGTTGATGCCGGCATAAAGAGCGGGAAAATTCAAAAGGATACATCTGCTTTCGCTGCCATCAAGAATACCTTTCTAGCAAAGAAAGAGGTATCAGTTATCTACTCTCAAAGAAGTCAAGGAAGAGTTGAGTGTCGGCCAGCGGTGGGGGCTGTAATGATTCAAAAGTCTGCAGTTGATCAGCCTAGAAACAATCAACCAAGAACCAACCAAGCAAGGGTGGAAAGGCCTACACGGCAATACACCCGGATCAACATGACACCTGCTCAGGTTCTCCCTCACCTCTTGAAGTTAAACCTTGTTAGTCTGAAAGAGGCCCCGAAGAATCCGAATACATCTTCTCCTTTCTACCATTCAAATGCCAAATGTGCTTATCATTCAGACAGTATAGGGCATGACACCAACAATTGTTGGGCCCTCAAAAATAAGATTCAGGATTTAATAGATGCTAAAGAAGTTGAATTCGATGCCCCCGAAAAACCTAATGTGATATATGCTCCAATGCCAAAGCATGGTCACCATGCCCATGCTGTTGAAGAAGACCTTTTTGTTGCTACTGTTGATGATTTGATGACTCCGCTACCGATAATCAAGCTGAATTTGCTGAAGGATGGGATTTTCCCAGGATGTGAAGAAGATTTCTACCTTTGTTCATCTTTACCAACCGACTGTCCATTGTTGAAGTTAGGCATCCAGCGTCTAATGGATAACCAAGAAATCCTTTTTGAAAAGACTCTTGTTACTCCGACTCTTGTCAATGATGTTTTGATAATTACCATATCCGCCAATCTTTCCAAGGTCTTGAAAAGACCTGTTAAGATTACATTCGATCCGAAGATTATACCTTTGAAGATAACTATGTCGTGGCCTATCCCGTACAAGTCCAACAAATCAATACCGTGGAACTATGGGGGAGAGATTTTCTACCACGGTGTTAAACAAATTGAATCAACTAAAGAGAGTTCTGATAAAGAGACTTCCGACATTGGAAACATTGCTGGAACGAGTAAAATCACCCGCAGTGGAAGAATTTTCTCTCCGAAGATTGCGCCACCAAAGGCAATCTTCGGACCCTCAGCCGCTCCTAAGGTTACTCATGTACCAATCAACATATCTGTGAGAACTCCAGTTATTGAAGAAGTTGTAACTCCTGTGGTTGCCCCCTCTACTGTTGCTGATGATAGAGGGAAAGGGATCCAAGAAGAGCTTGTCATGACGAAGGCTCAGCCGCTAATCATCCCTATAACCACTCAGAAAGAAATGGAAGAGATTTTGAAAATAATCAAGAAGAGCGATTATAATGTTGTGGAGCAACTGGGGCAAACCCCCTCAAAAATCTCTATGTTGGCTTTGTTGCTTTGTTCAGAAGCTCATGCCAAAGCTTTGATCAAATTCTTGAAGATGGCCCATGTGCCCCAGGAAACCTCCGCGGACCAGTTCCAAGAATGTGTAGCTAGCCTAACAGCAGACAACGGTTTAGGATTCTCCGACGATGATCTAACAATCAAAGGGAGAAAACATAATGACGCCCTGCATGTCTCGGTGGAATGCAGAGGGACTACTCTGGCACACGTTCTGGTAGACACTGGTTCATCGCTGAATGTCCTACCAAATATGGCATTGGATAGGCTAGATTGTGAAGGTCTAACTTTGAATCCCAGCAACATCATTGTCAGAGCCTTTGAAGGTTCTAAACGGATGGTCCACAGGGAGGTGGACATCCCTATCAAAGTGGGAACTGAAATCTTCAACTCCATATTCTATGTCATGGACATCCGTCCCTCCTATTCTTTCTTGTTGGGAAGACCCTGGATTCATCATGCTGGAGTCGTTACTTCAACTCTGCATCAGAAGCTCAAGTACCCTGTTCAAGGGGAAATTGTGACAGTTCACGGTGAAGAGGAATACATGATAAGCCATCTTAATTCTTTCCTCTATGTGGAATTGGATGGTGAATTCATCGAGACCCCCTTTCAACACTTCGAGCAAGTTTCTGAAGAGATTGCAGCAACCAAGACAGTGCCTTCTGTACCCATGATTACCCGACCTCCGCCTCAGATGTTGTCACTCAAAGATGCAAAGGCTGTGATTGAAGAAGGAGGAAGTACAATTTGGGGGAAACTTCCCGATTTTCCATTCAAATCTGATAAATTCGGCTTGGGTTTCACTGCTGCTAGTCAGAAGGCTGTGCGTCGCTCCCGGGCTGGAGGGCCACCAATGAAGATCACTCATCATGGAGTCAGTGCTTTAGAGGATGGTGAAGAGGAGAGCAACCTAGAAGACTGGATTTTCCCTACCGTTGAAGGAGGACTATGCAATTGGGAGGCAAAGGACTTTGTTCCCATTACTTTCATCAATCAGTAATTTATCTTTCGAACATTTATGTTGGTTTGTAATAATTCTTAAACAATTCGTACACTTTTAGCCTTGTACCTTACCCGAGGTACATAGGTCCATTTGTAAGGGTTTGATTTTTCATCTTCATATGCCATTTTAATGAATCATGGACGTTTTCACATATAAACTTTTGTGTTCATTTTCTTTCTTTTTTCATTTTATTTGTTTAAAGGTGGATATCCCTTACACACACCCACACTTACAAATGTAGGTACCCTTCCACTCCGGATTCCATGGGTAACAATTCTGCTATGGCCTTCAGTGACTCTGAAGATCTGGTCTACCATGCCGAGTACGAAGGTGATGAAGACTGTCAAGTGCCTGGAGAATTGGCTAGACTGCTACAACAGGAAGAAAGGGCTATTCTACCTCACGAGGAGTTGTTAGAGACTATCAACTTGGGTACAAAGGAAGACAGAAAAGAAATTAGAGTGGGTGCCAACCTAGAGCCAAGTGTCAAAGAGCACTTAGTGCAGCTGTTGAATGAATATGTTGAGATCTTCGCCTGGTCATATGAAGACATGTCGGGACTTGATACAGATTAATTCAAATATTTGGCATTGTTAACTTTTTGCCATTTTTAGATTAAACCAAATCGCCATGCTCAAAAATTGAATGCAAATACAATGGATTAAGGCATTGTTCTGATCAATGGAAGATTACACAAAGGATTAATCTAAAAATGGCAAAAAGTTAACAATGCCATTTTGATAAAGTCCATTTTATGCATTTTTGTTTCCCTTGAGCCTTGAACCCATCCCTTTGCAGCAAACAAACTCCATAAACTCAGGGCAAAGTACAACAACTT
Organism: Vicia faba; assembly: GCA_948472305.1. Classification (NCBI taxonomy): domain Eukaryota; kingdom Viridiplantae; phylum Streptophyta; class Magnoliopsida; order Fabales; family Fabaceae; genus Vicia; species Vicia faba. The sequence goes on from OX451739.1 coordinate 1,305,981,710, forward strand.
TGTGCATGCTTGAAGCTAGCCTGTACAGGCCTGGCCTTGGTCACTTCACACTTTTGCTTCTAAACCAAGTCAACTTGCAAAAACCACATAACTTGGCAATCTGATAAAACCAAGTGTTGTAACCATTTCAAACAAGTTTTGGCATATCACACTAAGTCAGAAGCACGAGCTGGCAAGTCCTTAAGCCTTCCAAAACACCAAAACCCCATTTTCTTGCAAAATAGGGCAGCTTCTGCATTTTGGTTTCCAAATCACAAACCACTCGTGCGTTTTGCCCCAAACCTCTTCCAACACACTCTATACAACCTACCTAAGTTATCCCAACCATTGGCCAGCAACTGTAACCTTGTTTTCAAGCTTCACCATTTTTGAATTTTGACTTTGCAGGTTGAGTTCCATAGAGAGATTCAAGCAAGTTCAAAGCAAACTAAGCATTGGGGAAGGTCAAAGGAACTTCAAGCAAGCTCCCAAGCATCTCAGGCCTCACTGAAAACCCCTACATTGCCATACTCGAGTTCAACTAAAACAGGTAAAGTTCAAACTTCTATCTCTCTATTTAGGAATCATTAAGCTTAGGTTTGTGAATAAAAAATGTAGTACTCATTGCCCTTAAGTTGTACATATGCATAGATTTCATTTAAGTTAACTGAGTTGGGAGAATTTGATTGATGAACTTTCTGAAAAAACTAGGTTAGAAATTAGGGCCAGAGAAATTCTCTCTGGTCTTTGAGAGTTAGATTAAGTTTTTTATATGGTTAGAATCGTGTGATCATGCTCCATAACGTTCATGTTGCAACTTTTTGTTTTTAAGCACAAACGCAGGAGTTAGCAATTTGAACAGGAGGCGCGCGTTTTGTTTGATCAGAGGTTGAAGATGAAGGCCATTTGGGCTGGGCCTGGCTTGTTCATGCTTTTTGCACCCTCCATCCTGCTATTTACACCCCTCAGCCCATTTGTTTATTTTTTTTCATATTTTTTCATTTCTTTTTAGTTTCTGACTTTTATTTTATTTTTCTAAATATTAAAAATTACTAAAAATGTTTTCATAAATTTTCATATTTTATTTTATTATTTTTATAATTTTTTCTAGCATAGAAATGATTACTTTGATAATACACTTATATTTTCTTAAAATAAATTCATAAATAATACAAAAAATATTATATTGTTGTATTTATTATTATTTATATACTTAAATAATATTTTCTCATATATTTTTATTTTCTAAACATTTGTACATATTTTATTTTATTTACTTGTACATAAATAAATAATTATTGATATATACATTTTCTTAAAATAAATTAGGCTTTCCATCCCTTAAATAAAAATTATCATTTTTATTTTCTTATTTTTAAATACATTAAATATTTTATTTTTACATACATAAAATAAAATACAAAAAAAATCATTTTTGCATATTTATTTAATTGTCCATTTAAATATTACCTATTTATTTATTTATGCAATTAATTCAATATGGTTGTAATAGTTGAAATTAGGGTTTTAATTTCTTGCAAATATCCCCTATTCAAACTTGTATCCCCCTCCCCATATCAATGTTGTAATAGTCGTAGATTTATTTTTACGCACTTTATTGCTTTCAAATATGCCATGATAGAGATTAGGGTTTGTATGCAAAAATCCAAAATCAAACAAATAGCTTGACTAATACAAGACAAAATGCATGAAAATGACAACACAATGCACACAAGCACCCCTAGGGTTTCATCCACTTATTTCCTTTAAAATGGCCATGGTATGCATGCTAGGTATCTTGGCAAAACAAAAACAAAACAAAAAGATCATAGTCCCTCGATGACGCTATCTTGATTGCCTATACAAAAATGATCTAGTCCCACAAAAACTTGCTAAGATACTTAGCACTATTGCTATCATGGTCAATACGATGACCCGCGCCTGTCCCGTTTAACATCCAAACACAAGGTTGTTTACCAAATAAAATGGTAAAACAAAAATGTGAAAGGGTTAAAAATGTGTAGGAAAGATCTTTGAGTAAATAGGGTAGACACCTCTTAGTTACTTGAACAAACTTGCAAACATCCTTGCTATTTTCAAAAACACATCACAACACAATTTCAAAACATTTCCCAAAATAAACTTTCAAACATTGAAACATTTTTCAAAAGACAAACACCTTTGTATACATTCAAACAAGAATCATTACAAAGGTTGCCATCACAAAGGCCTATTTTCAAAATATTTTCAAAATCACACACAAAAGCACCATTTCAAACAATTGAAAAGCAAAAGTAAGTGATCTAAAACAAGTAACTAAGAGCCCATGGAAAACCATGGATTAAAAGGGTGCTATCACCTTCCCTTTTCATAATCTACCCCCTGAACCCAAGAAAACATCTCAAAGGTTTTTCCTGTGCTTTTTAACCTTTCCTTTGGATAAATAAAAAGTCGGTGGCGACTCTTGCTAAACCGAAACATTTGCGAACACAAACGCAAAACCTCAAGTCAGTTCTCCCACCGCATCACAGGAATTATGACCATGCTTTGGCATCGGATCAGAGATCACATTCGGCTTTTCAGGGGCGTCGAATTCAACTTCTTTAGCGTCTATCAAATCCTGGATCTTATTCCTGAGGGCCCAACAATTATTGGTGTCGTGCCCCGGGCTGTCTGAATGATAAGCACACTTGGCATTGGGATGGTAGAGTGGTGACGAAGTGTTAGGGTTTTTAGGGGCCTCCCTTAAGCTTGCAAGGTTTAACTTTAAGAGATAGGGAAGAACCTGAGAGGGAGTCATGTTGATTCGGGTGAATTGTCGTGCAGGCCTTTCCACCCTTGCTTGGTTGGTTCTGGGTTGATTGTTCCTAAGCTGATCAGCTGCAGACTTCTGAATCATTACGGCCCCCACCGCTGGCTGACGCTTAACTCTTCCTTGACCTCTTTGGGAGTAGACAGCTGAGACTTCTTTCTTTGCTGGAAAAGTCTTTTTGATGGCAGTAGAAGCAGATGTATCCTTTTGAATTTTCCCGCTTTTGATTTCGGCTTCAACTCTCTTACCAGTCAGAATTAACTCGGTGAACCCTGCAGACGAACTTCCTATCAGGTGATTAAAGAAGGGGCCTGACAGTGTACCCAAGAACATATCTACCAGCTCCCTCTCAGATAGAGGTGGTTGTACTCGTCCCGCCAAGTCTCTCCATTTACGGGCATACTCTTTGAAACCTTCATTTGAGACCATGCCTATACTCTGTAATTGAGTACGGGTTGGTGCTAATTCCACATTATATTGATATTGTCTGTAAAAGGAAGCTGCCAAATCCTCCCTATTATGCACATCAGCCCTCTCTAGCTGGTAGAACCAATCTAACTGCGTCCCCGAAAGACTGTCTTGGAAGAAACGAACCCACAGATCCCTGTCAGAAGAATGCGGTTGAATTTTTTTGACGTAAGATCGTAGGTGCATCTTCGGGAAAGACACCCCATTGTATTTAGCAAACAAAGGTACTTTGAATTTAGGAGGGATCACAATCCCAGAAACCAGCCCTAAATCTTCAAATTCCAGCCCAGGCACTCTCTATACCTCCATAGCTGCTAAACGTTCTTCCAGATTCTTGTATTTGTCATCTGCAAGAGGGTACTGCTGTTCAGAATAGTCTTCATCCTCCTCATCTTCTTCTTCCTCAGACTCAGATGGCACTGCAGCTCCCTTTCCTTTTCCTACCCCTTCATCAAATGTTGAGGGAAAATCCAGGACCCTTCTAGCTTGACCTTCAAATCTTCTACCCAAAGTAGCCACACCAACTCTTTTCTTTTTCTTTTTATCTTTTTCCCTTTCCAACAAGGTTTTGAGCTCCTCCTGCCCCTTTGCCAAGGTCAGAAGTAGCTGTTGAAACTGTGAATTCTGCGCTTGTAAGTCTTTGACCGTCTGCTCTATATCCATCTTGCTGAAATAAACAGCAGAGAGATAAGGAAACCTGGTGTGAATACCTGCTTATGCATATGATGAATGAGATGTATTCATGTAATGCATTCAAGGATTCGGAAATTCAAATTTGTTTTAAACAAAAAGAGCACATGTCATATTAATAAGATAGAATTTGTTAGTACATCAATGCCCCATGGGAAAAATAATACAAAATTCTAAGGTAAAAATACATTGCGCATCCTCTTTGGTGAAATGTAGGTGTTGAGAGTCTGCTCTTCGTGAAGTTGACGAGTAAGTTCCAAAACCTTCTTCTCACTGGCGTAGAATTGGGCTTCAAAAGTATCGCGTTCTCCCTTGAGCTATTTCCAACTCCTTTGTAAATCTTCGAGTGATGTTGGCATGTCAGGATGTAGGAGGGTGTATGGAACCTATCCTTCCATAACAGGCTCTTTGATCACAGGTAGAATGTAGGGGTAAGGCATCATAAGACTTTGGGCGCGGATTCGTACCCACTTGAGGTAAGGCTCAAGGGAGATGGAATTCTTGTGTCCCAAGGTCTTACTGTCCACCTTGTTAGGCATCCTCCAAGCTCGGATAAACCTTTGTCGAAGTCCTTGATCATCGTTGTCAAAGTCAAAAACCAAATTTGGAATCAGCATATCATGTGGGTTATCCCTTCGGGCATACCCAAACTGTCTCAGAGCCAAGAAAGGGTTGTAAGTGATGCCTCCCCTAATGCCAAGTAGAGGGACATTAGGTAATTCCCCATAACGGTCAATGATGATAACATTCTCTTTTGATCGAGAACACCAATGGATATCTGAATGTGTAAGGGTCATCAACCGTTGTGACCACCTCAGACCTTTCTCATTCTTCAAAACTGATTGGGGAAGATGAGAAATAAACCATCTTGCCAGTATAGGAGTGCAACACATGAGAACACCTCTTTTCCTCATTGTTTGAGTGTGAAAAGAGTGGAGGATATCCCCAAGCAATGTAGGCACCGGGTTGCGAGCCATGAAGATTTTGACAGCATTGACATCTATAAGCTGGTCAGGGTTTGGGAACAAGACCAACCCATAGATGAGAAGAGCTACAATCTCCTCAAAGGCTTGTAAGTCCAATGAATTCCAGCAGATTTGGGCCTTCTCAAACAGAAACTTTAACAAGAAGCCCTTGACACCACTTCTAGTTTCCCAATGGCTTATGACATCAGATGGTTGCAAGTGTAGGGCTTGAGTAACATCTTCAGGCTTTAGATCTCTTTCCGTACTGTTGAAAGGTAGTTGATGGAGAATAGGAATCCTCAGGAGTTGAGAAAATTCCTCCAAAGTAGGCACAAGTTGGTAGTCAGGAAATGTGAAGCAGTGGTGTAGGGGGTCAAAGAACTGGAAGAGAACTTTCACCATGTCTTCCTCAGTGTTGGTGTTGACTAAGTTGAGAAGACGACCATGCCTCTCGGTGAATGGAGAATTCTCAGGAATCCTTGAAGCAAACTCCTTTAGTTGAGGAGGAATTCTCACAAGGTTGACTTGGATTGTTTTCCTGCGAAGTGAATCCATTACCTACAAAACAGGAACAAAGATGAAAATCCAAATCCTTGAAATGGTTAGTGGATGCATATGATGCTTCATGATGTCCATGATGTTATGCACGAGTATATATGTACAAACAAATCACACAAGATCCTAGTTTCAGGCTTGCATGGGGTTTCATAGGTAAGTACCCTCTTGAAGTTTAGTTGGCTCAACCTGTCCTATAAATAGTAACCGGGTTCTAAAGAGCTCAATATCACTGGATTATTTTCGGTGTTCATTGTTTCAGTTTATCCACTTTACTGGCGACTGAAATATTCCAAGAAAACAACCCTTAATGAGTGTAGTATCGAGTATCTACCAACTTCGGACTGCACCAAAGCCGGTCATCTCACTACCCCTAAAAAGGCCAAGTTGGTCAAGTAAAGGTTCTAAAAGTCCATCAGTGATTCATTACATCACTCAGCGGTCCCGTATTCTCTTTGATTAACTCAAAGGCTACCGGTACCCACAAATATGTCGAACTAATATAGCTATTGCTTCAACCATGTCAGTATACCCTGCACAATTTCCATAATGTATTGCTATTTACCTATGAATGTTTCCCAAATCCGGGTAGAGGATTCAAACCCAAACAATAGAACCAAAGTGTAAAGCATACAAGTCAAGCAAGATAAGCATGTAAAGGTGATCTAAACCCTAAGGTAACCCCACTTTTAAGTATTCTCCCCAGCAGAGTCGCCAGTTCTGTGATGCGGTGGGAGAACTGACTTTGAGGTTTTGCGTTTTGTGTTCGCAAATGTTTCGGTTTAGCAAGAGTCGCCACCGACTTTTATTTTATCCAAAAGGAAAGGTAAAAAAGCACAGGAAGGACCTTTGAGATTGTTTTTGGGTTCGGGGGGTAGATTATGAAAAGGGAAGGTGCTAGCACCCTTTTCATCCATGGTTTTCCATAGGCTCTTAGTTACTTGTTTTAGATCACTTGCTTTGCTTTTCCAATTGTTTGAAATGGTGCTTTGTGTGTGGTTTGGAAATTATTTTTAAAAGAGGTCATCGTTGTGGCAACCTTTTTAATGATTCTTATTTGAATGTATACAAAGGTGTTTGTCTTTTGAAAAAATGTTTCAATGTTTGAAAGTTTGTTTTGGGAAAATGTTTTGAAATTGTGTATATGTTTTGAAATTAGCAAGGATGGTTTGCAAGAGATCAAGTAACTAGGAGTTGTCTACCCTACTCAAAGATATTTCCTACACATTTTTAACCCTTTGACATTGTTGTTTTACCATTGCATTTGGTAAACAACCCTATCTTTGGATGTTAAACGGGACGGGTGTGGGTCATCGTATGACCATGATAACAATATTGCCAAGTATCTTAGCAAGTTTTTGAGGGACTAGATCATTTTTGTATAGGAAACCAATATAGCGTCATCGAGGGACTATGATCTTTTGTTTTGATTTTGTTTTGCCAAGATACCTAGCATGCATACCATGGCCATTTTTAAGGCAACAAGTGGATGAAACCCTAGGGGTGCTTGTGTGCATTGTGTTGTCATTTTTCATGCATTTTTGTCTTGTATGTAGTCAAGCTATTTGTTTGATTTTGGTCTTTGCATACAAAACCCTAATTTACTATCATGGCATTTGAAAGCAATAAAATGCGTAAAAGTAAATCTAAGACTATTACAACATATTATGGGAAGGGGGGTACAAGTTTGAATAGGGGATATTTGCACAAAAATAAAACCCTAATTCAACTATTACAACCAAATTGAATTCATTGTACAAATAATAAATTGACAAATATTTAAATGTACAAATAAATATAAATATGCACAAATGTATTTTTTGTATTTTATTTTATGCATGTAAAAATGGTTTATTTATGTCCTAAAAATAGAAAATAAAATGATTATTTTTTGGAAAGGGTGGAAACCCTAGTTTTTGGTTTTAAAAGAAAATATATTATATTATTTATTTATTCATTTTTATGTACAAGAAATAAATAAAAAATATATACAAAAATGTTAAAGAATTAAAATGTGTGAGAAAATATTATTTAAGTATATAAATAATAAAAATAAAAATATATGATATTTTTGTATTATTTACAAATTTTATTTAAGAAAATAAGTTATATTATTATTAATAAACTATTTCTATGTTCAAAAAATAATAAAAATAATAAAATAAAATGTGAAAATTTAAGAGAATATTTTTTGTGATTTTAAATGTTCAAGAAAATAATAATAAAGTCAGAAAATAAAAATAGAAATGAAAAATATGCAAAAATAAAGAAATGGGCCAAGGGGGTGCAAGAAGCAAGCATGGGGGGTGCAAATAGTATGGCAAGCCAGGCCCAGCCCAAGTCCCACTTCATCCCTAACCTCTAAACAAAAATATGCGCGCCTTGTTCTTCAAATCTGTATCTCCTGCATTCGTGCTTAAAAACAAAAACTTGCAACATGAAAGTTATAGCTCATCATCACACGATTCTAACCATATAAAAAACTTGATCTAACTCTAAGAAACTAGGGAGAATTTTATCACCCCCAATTTCTGACCTAAAAAATTTAACAACTTCAACATCCAAATTCTCCTAGCTCAGCTAACATAAATGAATTCTATGCATATGTACAGTTCAAGGACATTAAGGGCTACATTTTTGCTTCACAAACCTAAGCCTAATGATTCCTAAATAAGGAGATAGAAGTTTGAGAAATACCTGTTTCAATCAAGTTCGAATATGGCAATGCAGGAGTTTTGAATGAGGCCTGAAGGACTTTTGAGCTTGCTTGATGTTCCCTTGACCTTTCCCAATGCTTAGTTTGCTTTGAAATGGCCTGAATGTCTCTATAGAACTCAACCTGCAAACTCAGAATTTGAAAATGGTGAAGCTTGAAAATGCAGTTACAGTTGCTTGAGAAGGGCTTTGATAGTTTAGGTGTATTGTTTAGAATGTGTTTGAAATGATTTGGGACAAAACGCACGAGTGGAATTGGATTTGGCCAAGGTTCTGCAGGTATGGCCCTGTTTTGACAAGAACTTGGTGTTTTTGTGTTTTAGGGTGTTTGAGAGGCTTGTAACTCGTGTATTCTGCTTGCTACAATGTGTTGAGGTTGTTTGAAATGTTCACAAAGCTTGCTCTTATCAGATTGAAGAGTTGTGGAGTTTTTGCACACTTTCTTGTTTTTGAAGTAGAAGGTGAGTTGACAATTGCCTGTACAGGCTAGCTCAAAGCCTGCACATAGTTGGTACCAAATGCCTGATATTCATGGACTTTGTTTGCTGCAAAAGATTGGGTCCTTGGCTCAAGATAAACAAAGTTGCTAAAAGTGACCTTTATCAAAATAGCATTGTTAACTTTTTGCCATTTTTAGATTAATTCCTTGTACAATGCTCTAAAGCTCAGAACAAAGCCTTGGTCCAATGTGTTTGCATTTAATTTTTGAGTGTAGAAGAGATTAGAACCTGTAAACCAAGTACAAGCATGCTTAGGACAGATTTGCAAGTTGTAACATGGTGCAAAATGCCTTGGCCAAAAGTGAGAATTTTCCATTTTCAAACTTTTGATTCTCCCTAACCACAAATGATCTTGGAGAGTTCTTGGACATTTTGGAAAGCTTGTAACATGCTCTATAATCCATCTTTGAAATGTATTTTGAGATTCCACTTGGAACTATGTGAAAAATAGCCATGAAAATAGGTCAAAATCCTGCCTAAACTAGGGCAAAATTTCACTAAGTTAGAAAGTTTTTGGACCCTTATTCACAAAATCATAACTTGCGATCCAAGAATCTTTTAGGAAAACTTTGTGATTAAAGGTTGTATATTTTGTGGAGGAATACAACTTTCATGTTGTAAGTTTTCTTTGAATCCAATTGCATCATGGTGAAAAAGTTGGGCAAAGTTGGGAAAAAATAAGAAATTTTCATAACTTAGAAAATTTCTAAGTTATGAAAATTTTCCATTTTAAACCCTAATTTCCAAAATTAGGTTTCTTGGTGAACAAGTTACATGTTTTGACACATCTTGATGAAAAATGACCCTTGGCACTTGATTTTGACCAAAAAGTCAAAGTTTGACTTTTTAGTGTACAGTTGATTTTTAATCAGTTGACTGGAAAATTCATCTGTCAATCCAATGCATTTGAAATCTTTTGAACCTTGTGATTAGGTCAAGATGATGCCATTGAGTCCTTGAATCCATTCTTGAACCCAATTTGCCATTGACTAGGTCAAAAATTAGAAATTGCTCTTCTACAGTCAAAACCCTAAAAATGACCATTTTGCCCTTTTGATGATCTGATCAAATTTCTTGAGGAGTTGTGGTCCAAACTTGATCAAATGGTTCATATAAGTCTATAATGTTGATATGGATCAAAAGTTATGAGGTTTGACTGTAAATTGGCCACAATTGACTTTTTTCCTCAATACAGTTGATTTTTAGGTCAACTGTCCAATTGACTGGGCAAAAATTTGATTTAAGGCTTGAAACTTGGTATGGGAAATCTTATAAGTCCAACATGAAGTATGAAAGTCATGTGAAGCATTGATGGTCCAAAATTCTTTGTGCAAACTCAAACCCTAATTTCAGGCTATCAGTGCAAGGAGATGTCTTGAGCTGAGCAAACCCTAATCCTGCCTGGAGTCCAAAGAGTCTTGTGAGGGGAAATCTTGATAAAAATGAGAGGGAAAATTTTGGGGTACAACACTTGGCATTATGGTGTCGATGTTTACTATCATGGCGTTAAACAAGATCTGAAGAATGAAGAGGCTGATCCTGATGTCAATAACATTGTCGGGACCAGTAAGATTACCAGAAGTGGAAGGGTTTTCTCTCCCGAGATTTCCCCGAAGACTGTCAATAAACCTGTTGTTATTCCATCTAATATTCCTATCGGTACATCTGTCACTACTCCAATTCTTACTCCAATTGTTACTCCTGTCGTTGAGTCATCTGGGACTCGAGGCAAAGAAGCTATAGGTGAGCCTGTCCGGACGGAGGCACCTAGAAAGATTGTTGTGGAATCCTCTAAGCAAGAGATATAGGAAATATTAAAAATAATTAAAAAGAGCGACTACAATGTGGTCAAGCAGCTGGGGCAGACCCCCTCAAAGATATCAATGTTGTCTTTGTTGATGTGTTCTGAGGCCCATGCGAAGGCTTTGATTGCATTCCTAAATACTGCGCATGTGCCACAGGAAACTCCAGCTGATCAATTCAAAGACTGTGTGGCCAACTTGACTGCTGACAATGGGCTGGGTTTTTTAGATGCCGACTTGACACCGAAAGGGAGGAAGCATAATGATGCTCTGCATGTCTCGATCGAATGCAGGGGCACCACTATTGCTCATGTACTGGTGGATATTGGGTCTTCACTGAATGTTCTGCCTAAGAAGGCTCTTGATCATATGGATTGTGAAGGCTTGACCTTAAAGCCTAGTAACATTGTGGTAAGGGCTTTTGATGGGTCGAAGAGAATGGTGCATGGGGAGGTGGACATCCCTGTCAAGGTAGGCTCTCAGAACTTTGGGTCCACCTTCTACGTGATGGACATCAGGCCATTGAACTCTTGTTTGTTGGGTCGTCCTTGGATCCATGAAGTTGGGGTTGTTACTTATACACTACACTAAATGTTGAAGTATCCGGTAAAGGGGAAGATAGTCATTATGCATGGCGAAGAGGAGTATATAGTGAGCCACCTGAACTCTTTCAGGTATGTGTAGATGGATGGGGAATTCATAGAGACTCCTTGTAAAAACTTTGAAGAAGTTACCCAAGTTTTGGCGTCAACCGAGACTACCACCAGCAACAAACCTCCTTTGAAGATGGCTTCCCTCGGGGACGCCAGAGCAGTGGTCGAAGAAGGTGAGTGTACCAACTGGGGACAGCTCTCTGATTTCACTCACAAAACTGACAAATTTTGTTTGGGCTTTACTTAAGGAGCTCAAAGGACTGTTCGACACGCTCGGGCTGGAGGACATCCCCTACGCATCAACAATCATGGGGTTAACGCTATTGAAGACAGTGAAGAAGACTCTGACATTGACAGTTGGATCTACCCGACTACCAATGATGGATGGAGTAATTGGACGGCCAGAGATTTTATACCAGTTTCTTTTATTCCACAGTAATTGTTTCACTTGTGTTTTGAATTTGTAATAAACAATTTAAACTTTATGGATTTGTGTTTTACCCGAGGCACAATGGTTCTATCTATGAGGGTTATTATGTCATTTCATATATCATCAATAAAACATTGGAAGTTTCTTTGCATTCAAATTTTGTGCTCTCTGTTTTTCTTTTCTGCCTTTACTTTATCAATACAGCTATGCTCTTACACACACTCACGTATCAAATTGCAGATCCAAATCCACTATGGATCCCATTGATAACAGTCCTGCTATTGCCAATTATGACTTTGAAAATCCGATCAACCAAGCCAAGGACGAAAGTGAGGACGATTGTGAGGTTCCTGGAGAACTTGCTAGACTATTACAGTAGGAAGAGAGGGCTATACAGCCTCATGAAGAGCCAGTTGAGATGATAAACTTGGGCACGGAGGTGGACAGAAAAGAAGTCAAGATCGGTGCAAATCTGGAGACTAAGATCAAACAACATTTGATATAGATGTTACACGACTACGTTGAGATCTTTGCCTGGTCATATGAAGACATCCCTGGTTTAGACACTGATATTGTGGTACATCGTCTGCCAACTAAAGAAGATTGTCCTCCGGTTAAACAAAAGGTCCGCCGTATGCGCTCTGAAATGTCAGAGAAGATCAAGGTGGAAGTTATGAAGCAATTCAACGCAGGGTTCTTAGCTGTCACCTCCTATCCACAGTGGGTTGCTAACGTCGTTCTGGTACCTAAAAAGGACGTCAAGGTACGAATATGTGTATACTACATAGACTTGAATAGGGCGAGCCCCAAAGATGACTTCCCGCTTCCCCACATTGATGTTCTGGTTGACAACATCGTGCAGCACAAAATCTTCTCCTTCATGGATGGTTTCTCTGGCTACAACCAGATCAAGATGGCTCCTAAAGACATGAAGAAGACAACCTTTGTCACACAGTGGGGCACTTTCTGCTACAAGGTGATGCCTTTTGGGTTGAAGAATGCTGGGGCAACTTATCAGCGAGCCATGGTCGCCTTGTTCCACGATATGATTCACCATGAGATTGATGTTTATGTTAATGACATGATAGCCATGTCTCAAACCTAAGAGGAACACCTTGGTCATCTACAAAAGTTGTTTGACAGGTTGAAGACATACAAGCTGAGGTTGAATCCGAACAAGTGCACCCTCGGGGTAAGGTCTGGTAAGCTTCTGGGTTTCATCTCAGTGACAAAGGTATTCAGGTAGACCCTGCAAAGGTAAAGGCCATACAAGAGAGGTCGGCTCCCCGTACTGAGAAGGAAGTTAGGGGTTTCTTGGGACGTTTGAATTATATCGCCAGGTTCATTTCACATCTGACTGCTACTTATGAGCTTGTCTTCAAGCTTCTGAAGAAAGATCAAGTGGTAAAGTGGAATGACAAATTCCAGACATCTTTCGAAAGGATCAAAGAATACCTATAAGAACCGCCAATTTTGATGCCTCCGGTTGAAGGAAGACCTTTGATATTATACTTAACAGTGCTAGACAAATCAATGGGGTATGTGTTGGGGCAGCATGACGAGTCTGGTCGAAAAGAGCACACAATATATTACCTTAGCAAAAAGTTTACCGACTGTGAGACACGATACTCACTGCTCAAGAAAACTTGTTGCGCTTTGACATGGGTTGCTCGCCAACTAAGGCAGTACATGCTGACTCATACTACTCTATTGATATATAAGATGGATCCAATCAAGTACATCTTCGAGAATCCCGCTCTCTCTGGAAGGATAGCGAGATGGCAGATGATCTTAACTGAATACAATATACAATATACAACCCATAAAGTAATCAAGGGAAGTGTATTGGCTGATCATTTGGCTCATCAGGCCGTGGATGACTACCAGTCTATGAATTTTGAGTTCCCGGACGAGAACATTATGCTGGTGATTGACTACGAAGAACCTGGACCGGATGAAGGACCTGAGGAGGGATCCCAATGGACTATGGTTTTTGATGGAGCTTTGAACGCACTCGATAATGGAATTGGCGCCATAATCATATCTCCTGAGGGCTTTCATACTCCTTTCACTGCTCGATTATGTTTCAACTACACTAACAACATGGCGGAGTATGAAGCCTACATCATGGGTCTCAAAGCTGCTATTGACCTGAGGATCAAATTCTTGAGCGTTTTCGGGGATTCAGCCTTGGTGATAAGTCAGATCAAAGGAGAATGAGATACGAAGCATCTGAATCTCATCTCGTACAAAGAGCACATACTGACATTGCTCCCACACTTTGAGGAGGTAACCTTTAAACATTTCCAAAGAGAGGAGAATCAGTTAGCGGACGTGCTAGCTACCATGTCTTCTATGTTCAAAGTCGGGTGGGACAACAAAGCTCCCCGAATCACCATTGAAAGGTTGGATGCGCCAGTGCACTGCCGTGAGATTGATATCAAAGAGGTAGCAGACGAACCCTGGTTTCATGTAATGAAGAAGTACCTCAAGACTCAAGAGTATCCCGAAGGGGAATCTGTCAACGATAAGAAGTTTCTGAGAAGGTTCGCTGCGAAATTCTTCCTCAGTAATGGAATCCTTTACAAGCGCAACCATGACTCTACCTTACTGCGGTGTGTAGACAAGAACGAAGTAGAGAGGATTATGACAGATATACATGAAGGTACCTTCGGAACCCATTCAAGTGGACATGCCATGGATAAGAAAATCCTACGGGAAGGATACTACTGGTCCACCATGGAAGCAGATTGTTATCAGCACTCCCGAACTTGTCATAAGTGCCAAATCTATTCTGATAAAGTGCATGTTCCTTCGGTTCCTTTAAACGTATTGACAGCTCTGTGGCCCTTTGCAATGTGGGGCATTGACATGATCGAAGAAATCAGGCCTACCAATTCCAATGGACATCGCTTCATCCTGGTGGCCATTGATTACTTCACAAAATGGGTTGAGGCGGCCTCTTTTGCTATTATGACCAAGAATGTCGTGGCGCGGTTTATCTGGCATAATCTGATCTGTCAGTATGGTGTGCCAGAGAGAATTATTACTGACAATGGTACAAATCTCAATAACATGATGATCACCGAGCTCTGTAAACAATTCAAGATACAGCATCATAACTCTTCTCCCTACCGGCCGAAGATGAATGGCGTTGTCGAAGCGGCTAACAAGAACATCAAAAAGATTATACAGAAGATGACGGTGACATACAAATACTAGCATGAGATGTTACCTGTTGCACCCCAAAATTTGCCCTCTCATATCTCTCAAAACATTTCAAGAAAAATCTCCAAGTTGCTCAAGTTTGCTCAAGAGTGGGTCAGACAAATCATCTCCTAAGGCAGTCAACCCCAAATTAGGTTTTTGTGTTGCATCAAGATCCTTGAGTCCAAATGACCTCAAATGATCCCTAATGTCCTAATATGTTCTCAAGGTCATCCATGTCAAATTTCAAGCCTTGCAGAGGAAGTCTGCTCAGTCAATTGCTCAAAGGGTCCAAAAATCGACTGTGCTAGGGCAAAAGTCAATTGTGACCCAAATACAGTCAAACCTCAAGATTTTTTGTCAACATTCTCATTTTGAAGGATATTTCATCATTTGATCAAGGATTGCTCAAAATTCATCAAGACTCAAAAGTTGCTAAATTAGGGTTTTGTAGGAAAAGTCAAACCAACTTTGACCAAGCATAACTTTCTCATACTTTATGAGAAATGACCTATCCAAATCACATTTTGAATAGTATGCAATTTCCTACAATCCATATTCATACCCCAAGATCAGAAAATGCACTCACAAGAAGTTATAAATTTGGACATTATAGGTCATTTTTGAAAGTCAACAAAAACACCTTTTTTGCCAAAGCTTATAACTTGAGCATGGAATATCAAAATGAGATGAGACCAAAAGGGTTGGTTATAGGACATCTCAATCTTTCTAAAAAGTCAAAGAACTCTTCCAAAAGTTCAAAATTGAAGAAGTTATGCATTGTTGAAGTTGGGCATTTTTGTAAAATTGCCAAAAGTCAACTATCCCCAAAACTTCAAATTTTGTCAAATGGGCCCATTCTTTTCCACTTGATTTGGGCTTGCCACATTCCACACATGTCCTAGATTCAGGCTTGTGTCAATTTATCAATTTTATTATTTTATTTGATTTTTTATTGAATTATTTCATTTTAAATCAATTTAAATAAAATAAAATCCCAAAACTTGATTACATGAGATCTTTTTCTATTTTCAAGACCTAATCACCATCAATATCATGATCAAACTCATATCAAGCATTCCATGTGCAAAAAGATTGGATTTTTGGAAAATTAGGCAAGTTATCAATGGTGGATCAAATCCAATCTCAAGGCATTGATGTGGAAAGATTCAAGACCAATTTGTTGACCTAATACATTGCAGCATATATATACAATCCAATGCACACAAATTTGGGGGCTAGAGGCTGCAAGAACATCAAGAACCAAACTTGAAAAAAGGTGAAAAAAGTGCAAAACTGAAATCATCCTTGGAGGCGTTTACAAAGGCAAAACTCAACACCAATCAATTGTTGGGTGTCTACTCAACCTCCTGCAATCAAAAGCAAGCTCTCACACCCTCTCAAACGCACTGTAAGCATCACGTTTCTTGGCCCTGTATTCCAAATTGCAACTCTCTATTTTCGCATCATTTTGACAAATCATGGATATATTTGTGATGCTTATGAAATTTCTGAACTTTTGGCATTGTTTGATTGCATTTATATGGACTATAACCCTATAACCGAACCTAGGGTTTTGTAGTTTGTTTTTTGGGCATTTCTTTTACAGGCAAAATTAGTGCCATTGATGGACATAGACGTGATCGGAGGAGGTAGACGAGCACAACTATGGTCTTGGGGTTTGTTTTCATGGCCTATAATCGATTTTGGGAACGACCTACGAATTTAGCTGCGGATCTAAATCCGCAGGTAAATTTACAGGGTTTGAAGGTCAGGGACGACCAACGTGGCACTCCCCCTATGGTGGATTCAAACTTGGCGTGTTTTCTTTTATATTTTCTGGCATATTAATTTGTTTCCTTTATTTTTATTGTTTGGAATATATTGACAAATAGAACATGATGGTTGAGTGGCAATTGAGTGCTGGCAACATGCCTTGGGACCTGGGTTCGAATCCCAGGTCCCCCCATTTGCATTTGTTATTTTTCTTCAAGTATTCCAGCGCGCTTCAGAAGTTGTAGCATACCATGTTCCCTCTCCCAATCACTTGCCAGATGGCCCCAGGCTAGATCTGGTGGTCCAGATGGAACGTCCACCATACTCCCTAGTCAAATGCACACGCTGGATTTCAAAAAGTCAACCAGGCCAGTGGATTATTGGGCCACAAAACTGCTAATCAGACCCCCCCTAAGCAGGCCCAAACCTCCTAAACCTTTCTCTTTTCTTTTATTATTTATTTCTTTTAATTATTTATTGTTATTATTTTTACTATTAACTAACCAACCAAAACTTTTTCTTAATAAAATTAAAAACCAAAAAATATTTTCTTATTTAAATTAAATTTCAGCATTTTATTTTTGTTAACAATATTAATTTAATTAATTTAGTTTTAATTAGGAATAACTTTTAATATATTTTGAAATAATTAAAATTAACTTAGACAATTAGATTTTATTAACATTGATCAAATTTATTTTTATTTCTTTAAATACCAAAAACCCAAAAATATTTTATTAATTAATTTATTTATTAATTTGATGATTAACTCAGTTTAATTTCTTTTTAATTCAAAAACAAACCAAAAAATCCTTTCTTTAACAATTAAAGGGTCAAAACCCTAAAAACTTGTGCCCGATTTAATTTCCTGCACGCGATCCATTTTATTCAATATTGTATCTGTTTCCTGGAATGTAATAGTTTAATAGGACTTTAAATATTTTTATCGCTTTATTTATTTTCCGCATTTTAATTTCAAGGGTTGCTTTTGGCGATGTAAATACCCGACGCCTTGTAATTTAAATTCCGCAATTTAATTTCCACAACTTATAAACTATTAGATGTTTGATAATAGGGAATGCGTGACAAGAATGAATGTTTAACCTAAAATCAACATAGATAACCATTGACATGTACAAAGACAAAATAACCGAAAACAACACACTCGCACATGCGCACTCTTAGGGTACACCCCACTTGGTTGCCTTCGTAACGCGGTCATTAAGTATAGGTCACTTTAGAGGTCTCCCTCTTGTCCAAAGATCATAGTCGCCTCGAAACGGTTGCCTCGGATATTGTTGCCTCAAAACAAATGATCTAAGACATTAGGGTTACCGCTAAGGCTTCCTAACATTGCTTTGGTGACCGTAAGTCCCTAAATTCGAATTGACCCTTAAACTCCAACGACGATGCTACCTACTCATCAATAGTAGGATAGCATTGTCTAAAGGAAGATAGCATAGAATGATTCCTTTTTCGAGTAGGTAAATGGTTCTTAGATACTTGCTCTTTCAAAATAAAACAAATTTTCACACTTACACTCCTTTTCAAACAAAAACCTATTTCAAACCCACAAGCAAATTTTTGAAAACAATATGAGCAAGTACCTAAGAGCCCGTGGATAACCACGAATAGAAAGGGTGCTAACACCTTCCCTTTCTATAATCTACCCCCCGAACCCGAGAAATATCTCGAAAAAGGAATTTTTCTGTGCTTTTTTCCTTTCCTTGTTGGATAAAATAAAAGACAGTGGTGACTCTTGCTTACCGCGACATTTTGCAAAAACAAACGCAAAACGCAAACCAGCATTCCAAAAAACAATCAGTTCTTTCCCACGTATCACATTACCATTTGCTCTTCATGGGTACCGTACCTTAGCACGGACATCGACAGGGGCAACACCCTACTCTCTGGTATATGGCATGGAGGCAGTCTTACCCATTGAGGTCCAGATCCCTTCTTTAAGGATTATGAAAGATGCGGGTTTGAACAAAGACGACTGGATCCAGACTCGACTTGATCAACTAAATCTAATCGACAAGAAGAGACTTACTGTTGTCTGTCATGGTCAGACGTACCAAAAGCTGATGATCAAAGCCTTCAACAAAAAAGTCAGACGTCAAAAGTATCAAGTCATAGATCTGGTAATCAAGCGCATCATACTGCCGCAAGGTGATCCCAGGGGAAAATGGACTCCCACTTACGAAGGGCCATTTGTAATTAAAAACATTTTCTCGGGTGGAGCCATGATTATAACCACCATGGACGATGACGACCTTCCTCATCCTGTCAATGCGGACATAGTGAAAAGATACTATGCATGACAAAAGACCCGCTAGGTTGACTGTCCTAGGAAAAATAAGGGCTTCCTGGCAAGCCAAAAGGGTTCGGGCAAAAATAAGGGATGAAAATGAAAAAAACTTGTACACCCGGCAAGTCAAAAACCTGAAAAGGCGGCTTGGGCAACAAAGGGTATCCCGGTGGACTGAAAACCCGAAAGGGCAGTCCAAGAAAAAATTAGGGATGTAAAGTGTATCACTATGTCCCATTGGATCACCTTGCGATCAGACCTCAGTATCAACTGTCAAGCTCGAACGGCACCGATCAATCCAATTAGCTTCGGAGAAGTAGCAAAGTGATGAGACGCTCGAAGACATAGGGGCAATAGCAGAATTGGAACCCAATGGGATTGTTATACATAGTTGTTTTCTTTTTACACAATATTATATAGCTTCTATTTTTACGGCGGCGTTCTCTTACTAGAGCGTCATCCTCCTTGTACAAAAACGCCTATTACAGGCCAACTTCGAAAATCAATACAAATCATTTTTACAAAAACTATGAGTTTTTTCTTTTTTTTTTTGTTTTTTTTGCAAGAAAGTACAATAATTTATTCTTGACATGTGCATTTGAATATGATTGCTGCTCATAAATATTTACATAAGAAACGAAAAGACAGTTGCTCGTAACTTAAGAAACAGGGGGGAAAACCAGAAATGTCAAAACCCGAGAGTTACTCTGTCTAGCCGGTACCGGGGCAGAGACAACTTTGAAACACAGTCATCAGTACATACGACCTTGTAATATCTGTACTCCTCACAGAGTAAAAGCAATCAAAGCATTGATATCAACTTTCCCAAAACAGGAAGTAATCTCCCCAGCCAGGGTCTTTCAAAAATATGACATCTATATCCCCCAGCCAAATTTTATAATCGCAAGCGGGTCATAAAATTTGTCTCCCAAGCAGAGTTTACTTCCCTGAATGCGGAAACTCAATCCCCGATAGAGTTTATCCCTCCAGTTATGGAAGTTCATCCTCCAACAGAGTCATTCCCCCGTAGATTTATTCTCAAACAAATTCTCTCCCTGGCAGAATATTCATAAACAATAAGGAGTAAATCTCCAGCACAGTCATTTCTGGTCACCATCCCCAGTGGAAGTAGAAGAACCGTAATCCTCTATAATAGGCAGGAATGTTATGCTCTCCAGCAGCAGTCGGGGATTTACTTTCCCAGACTTGGACATCTCATAATAGCATCACATACATCACGACATGCACATACATATCACATATAGCATAGTCTTATTTATTCTGAGAACATCATCTCATCAATAATTCCAAAAGTTATACAGGTCACATCTGCAGACAACTAATGGAAACTCATTTCCCGAAACCAAACGGGTCAACTAATCTACATGATCATTTCGAAGTAACCCTACTATCCAGGTTCCTTCTCATAGCCCTACTATCCAGGCTCTCATCCCGAAGTAACCCTAATATCCAGGTTCCTTCTCATAGCCCTACTATCCAGGCTCTCATCCCGAAGTAACCCTACTATCCAGGTTCCTTCTCATAGCCCTACTATCCAGGCTTTCATCCCGAAGTAACCCTATTATCCAGGCTCCTTCTCATAGCCCTACTATCCAGGCTTTCATCCCGAAGTAACCCTACTATCCAGGTTCCTTCTCATAGCCCTATTATCCAGGCTTTCATCTCGAAGTAACCCTACGACCCAGGTTCCTTCTCATAGTCCTACTATCCAGGCTCTCATCTCGAAGTAACCCTACTATTCAGGTTCCTTCTCATAGCCCTACTATTCAGGCTTTCATTTCGAAGTAACCCTACTATCCAAGTTCCTTCTCATAGCCCTACTATCCAGACTCTCATTTAGAAGTAACCCTACTATCCAGGTTCCTTCTCATAGCCCTACTATCCAGGATTTCATCTCTAAGTAACCCTACGACCCAGGTTCCTTCTCCCTTATCTCCAAACAACAGTTTACAACATTGTAAGACCTGGACCCGACCAGATACGATCGATTTCACATTTCCCCAGTAAGTCGTTGTGCATCCTGGATCCTAACCATGATATGCAGTGTATTCCCACCTCCTCAACCAGGAGTTAATTCCCTAGTAGAGTAATGGACAACTGAAGCTCCTATACTCTATTTTCCCAGACGTAAATCAGCATTCTCCAGCGAAGTCCTCCTCAACAATAGATACAGGAATTCTCGCAAAGGAATCTCTTATACAACTGAAGCTTTTTTGGATGGCATCTTTAAGCCCATCTCCAACGACTCTCTGTTGACTTCCAAATGGCATTTGTAAGCCTATTTCCGATATCACCAATCAATATTACTTCATGCGAGTGCAAATTTCTGGGCACTCTAGTGTTCAATCATCTTCCACCTTCAGATCATGAAAGGCAGACCATCCAATCTACATCCTCAGGTTTAAGTAGATTGAACAGGGGCAGATGTTGTACCCAAAAATTTGTCCTCCCATTTTACTCAACATATGTTCATTGAGATCCTCAACTTTCTCAAGGATGCCCAAGAGTTGACCAGACAAACTCTCTCCTAAAGCAATGAATCTCCAAATAGGGTTTCGATTTTCATCAAGATGGGGGAAGCTCAAAATGCCTCATATGCTCTCCATAGTCCTAATATGTTCTCAAGACCATACATGCCAAGTTTCATGCCTTGCACAAGAAGTTTTTCCAGTTAACTGCTCAGATGCTTGAAAATCAACTATATTAGGTCAAAAGTCAATTGTGGCCCACAAACAGTCGAACTTCAAGATTTTTGGTCAACATCAACACTTTAAAGTGATATGCATCATTTGATCAATTGTTTATCATGATTCCCCAAGGAATTCTCCTAATTCATCAAAACTAAAAAGTTGCTAAATTAGGATTTCTCAGGAAAAGTCAACCAAACTTTGACCAAGCATAACTCTCTCATACTTTATCATAAATTTTCCATCCAAGGCTCATTTTGAAGATAATCCAATTCCCTACAACTCATCTTCATCCCTCAATCTCAAGAAATGCACTCATGAAAAGATATGAATTCAGACATTATAGGTCATTCCAAAAAGTCAACAAAAATACCTTTTGGGTCAAAGCTTTTTACATGAACATGGAAGATCCAATTGAGATGAAACCAAAAGGGTTGTTTAGGGGACATCCCAAGATTTCTAAAAAGTCCAAGAAAACTCTCTTAGGGTCAAAATTGAAGGACATGTGCATTGTCAAAGTTGACCATTTTTGGAGAATTGTCAAAGGTCAACAATGCCCAAAATTGTATTTTTTGGCAAATGGGACAAACTTTTTATGCTTGCATATTACTTCTAGCAATGTCCACGACCCAAACACTCTTCCATATTTTATTGACTTTATTTACTTAATTTATTTTGATTTTAATCATTTAAAAATCAAATTAAATCAAATAAATGATATAAAATATGGAATATTTGTTTTTGATCTGATTTTGAATGAAATGCAATCCATTTATGCTGCCAAAACAGAATCAAATCGTGCCAAGGTTAATTAGAGTGAGAATGGAATGATTTAGCTTGATTTGGAAAGAAATAATGCAAGGATAGAATGAAATCAAATCTTAATAATTGGAAAAGATATGAAGCTCTTTTGTTAACCTAATTCAATCAGATACATATAGGGAACAAATCCCAAGCACAAGGAGAAAGGTTGATCGCGTGGAACGGCCAAGAACAAGTTGCACTTTTGTCAAAAAAATCTCAATTCAAATTCCCGATTACAACCATCCTCAAGGAGGTTTAAAGATTGCAACACGTTCATGGACGCCTCTGGAAGCTTTTCCAACCCTTTCCAAGCTCTGAAGCATCAAGAATCACGCTCCATACACATCACGGTTTGACATTATTTTTTATTTTGATTACGTGCATACAGGCTTTTTCCATGAAATTTAATCATGTATTATAGTTTGTCACAAAGTTTTGATGCTTACTGAATGCTTTAATTGAGTTTTGAGTGCAGGGATGGAAGATTGCCATTCTTAGGGTTTCCAAGCTCGTTTTGGGGCTTCCCTATATAGGCAAAATTAGATCAAATCATGGGCACCATTGAACCCAGGGCATGATTTCTGAATGTCCTATACCTTTGGTTAAAATTTATTTGGCTTGTGTTGCATTTTCAATTGTTGCAGGTTTGTAGCCATGGACGAAAACTGTCACTATAACCTTCAGTGACAGTTTTGATTGTAGGTAAAAGGTGGGCACCTAAAACAACAGTCCTGAGGAAAGAGGCGATCACGTAACTGACTCCCACTGGCCCATTTGAATTCACTCGCGTATGGGAGGTGAGAGGGAGGAACGTATGGGAGGTGAGAGTCCTGGGTTCGATACCTAGGTTTGGCATTTTTATATTTTCTAACAATCTGATTGCAGATCTTGTGTGTCTCATCTTCCAAACACCTGGTATGCGCCCCAGATCCTTCCATTGGATCATCACGATCACAAATCCAAGGTCCCACGCAGGCGAGCTCCATGGTACACCCTCAAAAGGAGCCACCACTGGATCATACGCAAGGCAATTGGGCCCATTCTTCTGGGCTTCAGTAATTGGCAATACACCCCCCTGGAATGTTAACTACATCAGGCCCATTTTCTTTTTCTTTCTATTTTTATTTATTTGTTTTTTTAATATGTTATTTTAATTATTTTCACAAAAATCATTTTTTATTAAATCATAAAATCAGAAAATCACTAAAAAATTAGATTTAATTTTTTTCATAAAATATTTATTACAATTAATTAATTATTTTAATTAGATTATTCAAATTCCTTTTTTTATGTAATTAAAATTCAATAGAAAATTAGGTTAATTTAAAAACTCTTTTTTTATATAATTAAAAACAAATAGAAATTAGGTTAATTTACAAGATTAATCACTTTTCTCAAAAAAAAATCCAAAAATATCTTTTCCTCATTCCCGTCTTAATTCTTCGTGCGCGATTTATTTATTTCGAATTATTGTATCTGCTTTGGGTTTGTAATAGATTAATTAGGGTTTTAAATTTCTGCATCTTTATTTTTCAGTCAAATATTGGTGTATCTGCCCAAAAGCCTTGTAGTAGCTAGGACTTTAATTTCTCGCATTTTTTTAATTTCTGCAACCATTAGACTGCTAGATGTATGGACATTAGGATTGTATGCGAAAGATAAACCCACGATTAAAAAGTAGATAACCGTAATTGTGAAAAGATAATTAACTGAAAAAATACACTTGCACATGCTCACTCTTAGGGTTTGCCCCACTTGGTTGCCTCAGAAATAATGGTCGTGTCCCTAGAACGTAGGGATACCTTAGCAATGACCCGCGATTCAAAGTCGTCATAAAGATCATAGTCCCTACTTGTCCCTCAAGCTGCCTAGGAATTGATCTTATGACGATAGTCCCTTCCAAATGCTAAGGTATCCTTACTTGTTGCCTTCAGAGACCATTTCATCCCTTCGAACATCCCTTAAAATTCCAACGACGGAGCTACTTACTCCTTAATAGTAGGATAGCGTTGTCTAAAGGAAACGAAAACGAACAGACTTTTTTCGAGTAGGTAGAAAACTCTTAAGTACTTTCTCAAAACAAAAACTTTTCACACAAACACTTTTCAAAAACAGTTTTCAAAACAACTTCGTCACACCCTTGAAGACCGATACAAGGGTTATCACAAAGTAAACAAAACTTTTCAAAACAAGCACGCACAAGCAATTTCAAAATGAGCAAGTACCTAAGAGCCCGTCGAAAACCACGGATAGAAAGGGTGCTAACACCTTCCCTTTCTATAATCTACCCCCCGTACTCAAAAAACTCTCAAAAAAAGGTTTTTTCTGTTCTTCTTTCCTTTTCCTTTGTTGGATGAAATAAAAGTCGGTGACGACTCTTGCTTACCGCAATATTTGCAAACAAAAAGTGCAAACCAGTATAATAGTCGGTTCTGCCACCGTATCACATCCCCCCCCCCCCCCAAATCTCAGCCAAACTCTTCTATAAATAAGATGTTTCACAAGACATCTAAAGGTGACTTTTTTTAGTGGCTGGAGAGAAATTTGTTGGCAAGGCAAAGAGAGGAAAGAACACTTAAACACTCTTGAACCCAGAACCAAAGAAACACAACACTTCTTTTCTTTCGAATCCAGAACCAAAGAAACACAACTCTTATTTTCTTTGCTTTTGAATCCAGAATCAAAGAAACACAATACCCCTTTTCTTTGCTTTCGAATTCAAGGATATCCAGGGAAATCACTCAAAGTCCAAAAGCACCAACTCTAGATTCAAGGTAAGTCTTTCTGACTTTAAAACTTTCATTTCAAGCATGTAAATAACCTTTTGCTTATTTTTCGTTTTTACCCTTTCGTTTGTTTTCTTTTCTTGTTCAAATATATGTTAGAGACTAAACTGTACGGACCATGAAACAATATTAGCATGGCTTCGACCCATACTGCTATCCAGTCCCAAACGAAAGAAAATAGAAAAGATGTGTAAATCGAAGGGTGTATGCTTCGATGCACACTGATTTGCAGGCCCAAATGAAAGGAAAGGGTGTGTGAATCGAAGGGTGTATGCTTCGATACACAATAACTTACAATCCCAAACGAAAGAAGGAAAAAGGGTGTGAATCGAAGGACACATGCTTCGATCCAGAAATTCTTTTCTTTCTCTCTTTTGCACTATTTTGGTTTTATATATATATATATATATATATATATATATATATATATATATATATATATATATATATATATATATATATATATATATATATATATATATATATATATATATATATATATATATATATATATATATATATATATATATATATATATATATATATATATATATATATATATATATATATATATATATATATATATATATATATATATATATATATATATATATATATATATTCTTTCGTTTCTATTCAATATGGTTGTAATAATTAGGATTTTTTATTTCTTTCCAACTCCCATTTGTAAATTTGTATACCCCATCCCCAAAATATGTAATAGTGTAGGACATTTATTTTTCCGCAATTTATCGCTTTTATATAAAATGCTAGTAATTAGATTGTGTATGGCAAGAGTTAAAATCAACAAGTAGACCACCAAAATTCAAGACTAAATGCATGCAATCAAACACATTATTCACATGTGCACCTCTAGGATAACCTCACTTATTGCCTCGGAAAATAGTCATGTCCCTCGAATATGGGTGTTTTAGAAAAGACCCTCGATAAAAAGATCATATTCCCTCGATGTCCCTCGATGTACCTCAATGTTTCCTTCGGTAAACGATCTAGTCCCTTACAAAAATTGCTAAAACGTCTCGTAGGTTGCCTTCTATGACTATACGATGACTCACGCCCGTCCCTTTACATCCAAAGATAAGGCTTCTTACCAATCAATGGTAAGATAGCAATATCAAAGGAAGGAATGAACAAAAAGACTTTCGAGTAGGTAGAACGTTCTTAGTTGCTTGCTCACAATCCATATTCAAAACAAACATCTTTCAAACACACCAAATACTTTCAAAACATGAAAATATTTTCAAAAAAGTCCAACACTTTGTATGCATTCTTCTAGGGACGAGAATCATTACAAAGTTTGCCTCAACAAAGGCGCTTTTCAAAAATACTTTCAAAACCCATCACAAGCACCATTTCAAACAAAGCATTTTTGATCTAGCAAGCAACTAAGATCCCGTAGATAAATACGGATGAAAATGGTACTAATACCTTCCCTTTTCATAACCTATCCCTCGAACTCAATAAAATATCTCAAAGGTCTTTCCTATTCTTTTCACCCATTCCTTATTGGATAAAAGAAAAGTTGGTGGCGACTCTTGCTATCCGCGACAATTGCGATTGTTGTACCCCAAAATTTTCCCTCTCATTTCATCAACATTTTCTCACCACAAGACCCTTGGAGCTCAAGATCAAGTTAGGGTTTGCTCTGCTCAAGACTCCTCCTTGCACTGTTGACCCAAATTAGGGTTTGAGTTTGCACAAAGATGTTTTGACCTAAAATGCCCAAAGTGACTTTCATGCTTCATGTTGGACTCACAAGTTTATCCATATCAAGTTTCAAGCCTTGATTCCAATCTTTGCCCAGTCAATTGAACAGTTGACCTAGAAATCAGCTGTATTGGGGAAAAAAGTCAATTGTGGCCAATTGACAATCAAACTTCATGATATTTGACCCACATCAACATTTTGAACTCAAATGAACCATTTGATCAAGTTTGGATCACAATTCCACAAGAAATTTGATCAGATCATCAAAAGGGAAAAATGGTCATTTTTAAGGTTTTGACTGCACAAAGGCAATTTTTTGACTATTTGACCTAACCAATGGAAAACCAAGATCACATATGGACTCAAGGACTCAATGGCATTGTCTTGACACATTCAACAAGTTCAAAAGATCCCAAATGCACAGGATGGGCAGATGAATTTTCCAGTCAACTAATCAAAATTTGACTGTATACTGAAAAGTCAAACTTTGACTTTTTGGTCAAAATCAAGTGCCAAGATTCATTTTTCATCAGGACATGTCAAATTATGAAACTTGTTCATCAAGAAACCCAAAATTGCAAATTAGGGTTTAGAATGAGAAAATTTCATATCTTAGAATTTTTCTAAGTTATGGAACTTCCTTATTTTTTTTCTAACTTTGTCCCATTTTTTCATCAAGATACAATTGGATTCAAACAAAACTCAAAACATGAAAGTTGTAATCCATTGCAAAATCTACAACTTTTATTCACAAAGTTTTCTCAAAAGAAGATTGTAGCTCAAGTTATGATTTTTTGAATAAGGGTGCAAAACATTTTTAACTTAGAGAAATTTTGACCTATTCTAGGCAGGATCTTTGTCCAACTTCTTGGCCATTTTTCACATGGTTCCACTTGGATTTTCAATTTGCATTACAAAGATGTATTGTAGTACACATTCCAAGCTTTCCAAATTGTCAAATAAATTCTCAAACACCCTTGTGGTTAGGGAGAATCGAATTTGCAAAGATGGGCAAAAGTCACTTTTGTTCATAACCAAATACATGTTCATACATTGGCATTTTTCAAATAAGCTTGTACAAGCTAGCTTACAGACCTCAAAACCAGTCTCACACACCATAATTAAATGCCTAACCATTGTGCTAAGGTGTTATTTTGTTCATTTGGTCATTACATGCAAGATTAACCCTTAATTGGAAAAAGCATATTTGCCATTTTGATAAAGTAGTGCTTTATGTCAAATAACAAATCCAAGAGGCATGGGCCAGATCTTTAAGGCTAGCATTTGTACACAAATCACTCTGATCAAGAACAAGAGGTGCAGTATAGATAGAGAGGATATACAGGCCTGCATAAGAACTTGAGCTTACTTACTTCAAAAAGAAGCAAGATTGCATAACAACTCCAATCTCTCATTCCTGTAACAGCCAGCCAAAGCAAACTTTGAAAACATCTTTCACACACCCTAACTGACCTAAAGCACGACTGAACCACATCCCAAACCTCCTCATTCACAAAAACACCCTCTTGCTGCAGAAACAGAGCAAGTTCTGCAACTTGACTTTCACAAACATTTCCACTCGTGCACTTTGGCCAAAAAGAGTTCAAACATGTTCCATATCATCCACTGAAGCTATCCCAAGCATTGAACTCAAGCTGTAACATCCTTAACATCGTTTTCCATTTTTGCTTTCAAGTTGTACAGGTGGACTTCCATAGCACGATACAGGCAGTTTTAGAGCAAGCCAAGCATAGGAGAAGCATCCTTGGACTTCAGGCAAGCTGTACCAAAGCTGAAACTCCATTGAAGATACCTCCATTGATGTACACGACTCAAGCTGAAACAGGTAAAAACATGAACTTCTATCTCTCAATATAGGAAGAGTTAGGCTTAGGTTTGTGAATGAAACATGTTCTCCTCATAGCCCTGAAGCCATCCATGTATTCACTTTTCATTTATATTGAGTATGCTGTAAGAATTTTGGCCATGAACATTGAAGAAAAATTAGGTCAAAAATTGGGGATGAAGAAATTCTCCCTCGTTTCTTAGAGTTAGGTCAAGTTTTTTATATGTATGAATTCGTCTCTTGATGCTCTACATTATTTGTGTTATGAGTTTTTGTTAAAAGTCAAAGAATCAGAAGTTTGAATGAAGCATTAAAAACGCGCGTTTTGGTTGTTCAAACATTTCTGGAGGTTGAAGAAGGTGGACTTGGGTTGGGCCTGAGTTGTTCTTGCTGCTTGCACCCTCTTTTTCCTTTTACATCCCCCTGGCCCATTGTGTGATATTTTGATCATTTTTGTTTTTTTCTTTTTGATTCTGACTTATTATTTTTTGCTCAAATATAAAAAAATATCAAAAATATTTTTCCATACATTTTTGCATTTATTTGGCATTTATTTGTTTTTATTTAGCATATGTATATAAATAAATATAATACTTTTTATTTAAAACATTAAAAAAATAATACAAAAATATATTTTTTAGTTATTATTTTTTGTTTACATTTTGAAAACATTTTCTAAAAATATACATTTTGTAAATAATTAATATTTTATTTTGGTATATATATTTAGTATATTTAATATATAATATAAATACTTGTATATTTTATTAGATATTTAGGACAAAAATATAGAAATAATACATTTTTATTTTTATTAATCTATGACATCAAAAATACTTTTTTTTACAATATACTTCTTTTTTTATTTTTGTATAAATTAATATATAAAATATTGTATATAATTAATAAATAAATACCATTTTATTCAAAAACTAGGGTTTTGCCCTAAACCATAAAAATATCCAAAAATTGACTTTTTTATTTTTGTTAATATTTAACATGAAAAATACTTTCTCATACATAAAAAATCCTTTTGTGCATAATACATTTTGCATATTTATTGTATTTATCTTAATATTGTACAATTTGATATTTGTATATTCAATATGGATGTAATAGTTTTAGATTTAATTTCTTGCTAAATATCCCCCCATTCAAACATTTGTACCCCCATCCCCATAATTATGTTGTAATAATTTAGGACTTTAAATTTCCGCATTTAAAAGCTTTCAAATTATGCCATGATAGACTTAGGGTTTGTATGCAAATCAAATAACAAATAGCTTGACTAATACAAAGACAAAAATGCATGAAAATGGACAACACCAAGCACATTTGCACCCTTAGGGTTACTCCACTTGTTGCCTTCAAAAATGGGCCATGTTGCATGTTGAGTGTCTTTGGCAAAACAAAAACAAATCAAATGATCATAGTCCCTCGATGACGCTTTCTCAAGTTGCCTAAAAATGATCAAGTCCCTTAAAGGAAAAAATTGCCAAAGACACTTGGCACTATTGCATTCATGGTCTAAACGATGACCCGCGCCCGTCCCGTTAACATCCTAACACAAGATTGTCCACCAAATACAATGGTGGAACAATACTGTTAAAAGGGTTAAAACATAGGAAAGATCTTTGAGAAATTTAGGGTAGATAGCTCTTGGTTACTTGACCAACTTGCAAAACAAATCCTTGCCATTTTTCAAAACACACTCCACAACACAACTTTCAAAAACAACTTTCAAAAACATTGAAACATCTTTTCAAAAAGACAAACACCTTTGTAAAACATTCGAGTAAAGAATTGTTACAATGGTTGCCTAGACAAGGCATCTTTTTCAAAACATTTTCAAAACCACACACACAAAGCACCATTTCAAACAATTGAAAATGCAAGGCAAGTGATCTAAGCAAGTAACTAAGAGCCCATGGATAACCATGGATAGAAAGGGTGCTAATACCTTCCCTTTCTATAATCTACTCCCCGAACCCAAGAAAACATCTCAAAGGTTTTTGCTGTGCTTTTTAACCTTTCCTTAGGATAAAATAAAAAGTCGGTGGCGACTCTTGCTAAACCGAAACATTTGCGAATACAAACGCAAAACCCTAAGTCAGTTCTCCCACCGTATCACAGAACTGGCGACTCTGCTGGGGAAAAAATTAAAAGTGGAGTAACCTTAGGGCTTAGATCACCCTTTTGAATGACTAATTGTTTGTTTTGATTGCTTTACATTTTGGTTCTCTTGTTTGGGCTTGAAATCCTACACCCGGATTTGGGGAAACATTCATAGATAGCAATACATTGTGGAAACTGTGCAGGGTATACCGACACGGTTGAAGCAATAGCTACATTAGTGCGACATATTTGTGAGTACCGGTAACCCTTGAGTTCAATCAAGGAGAGTACGGGGCCGCTGAGTGATGTCACTAAGCACTAATGACCTAGAACCTTACTTGACCATCTTGGCCTTTTATTAGGGATAGTGAGATGACCGGCTTTGGTGCAGTCCGAAGTTGGTAGATACTCGATACTACACTCATTGAGGGTTGTTTTTCTTGGAATATTTTGGTCGCTAGTTAAGCGGCTAAACCAAAACAATGAACATGGAAAACAATCCAATGATATTGGATCTTCATCTTCGGACTAACCATTTCAAGGGTTTGGATCTTCATCTTAGAACAATCCAATGAACATCGTGAACATCATAAAGCATCATATGCATCCACTAACCATTTCAAGGGTTTGGATCTTCATCTTTGTTCTTGTTTTGTAGGTCATGGAAATTCTTCGCAGGAAAACCATCCAAGTCAACCTTGTGAGAATCCCTCCTCAACTCAAGGAGATTACATCCACAATTCCAGAAAGCTCTCTCTTCAGTGAAAGACATGGTAGACTGCTCAGCCTAGTCAACACCAGCATTGAAGAAGACATGGTGAAAGTGTTGTTCCAATTCTTTGACCCCCTTCACCACTGTTTCACATTCCCCGACTATCAATTGGTGCCTGCTTTGGAGGAATTTTCTCAACTCCTGAGAATTCCTATTCTTAATCAACGACCCTACAACGGTACGGAAAAGGAACCAAAGCCTGAAGATGTTGCTCAAGCACTACACTTGCAACCATCTGACATCAAGGGGCATTGGGAAACTAAAAGTGGTGTCAAAGGCTTCTTGGCAAAATTCTTGTTTGAGAAGGTATAAGAGTGTTGGAATTCTTTGAATCTGCAAGCCTTTGAAGAGATTGTGGCACTCCTCATTTATGGGTTGGTCTTGTTCCCAAATCCTGACCAACTTATAGATGTCAATGCTGTCAAGATTTTCCTATCCAGGAATCCCATACCTACATTGCTTGGGGACATCCTCCACTCATTTTACACACGAACAATGAGGAAGAGAGGTGTTCTCATGTGTTGTACTCCTCTCCTTACAAGGTGGTTTATTTCTCACCTTCCACAATCTATTTTGAAGAATGAGCAAGGCTTAAGGTGGTCACAACGGTTGATGACCCTCAGACACTCTGATGTACATTGGTGTTCTCGGTCCAGAGAAAATGTCATCATCGTCGATCATTATGGTGAGTTCCCTAATGTTCCATTACTTGGCATTAGAGGAGGCATTACCTACAACCCTTGTCTAGCTTTGAGACAATTTGGATATGCACGGAGGGATGGCCCTCATGACATGCTGATTCCTGACCTAGTTTTTGACTTCAACAACGATGCGCAAGGACTTCGCCAAAGATTCATCAGAGCTTGGAGGATGCCTAACAAGGTAGATAGCAAGACACTGAGGCACAAGAACTCCATCCCTCTTGAGCCTTACCTCAAGTGGGTACAAACCCGAGCCCAGAGTCTTATGATGCCTTACCCTCATGTTCTCCCTTTGATTAAAGAGCCTGTTAAGGAAGGAGAGGTTCCTTACACCATCCTACATCCTGACATGCCTACATCATGGGAGGAAATGCAAAAGAGTTGGATCCAACTCAAGGAGGAACGGAATACTTTTGAAGACAGCTTCTACGCCACTGAGAAGAAGGTTTTGGAGCTTACCCTCCGACTTCATGAGGAGGATACCCTCAACACTTACATCGCACCAAAGAGGATGCGCAACGTCTTTTTACCTTAAGAAGTTTTTGTAATATTTGGCCCATGGGGCATTTATGTACTGACAAAATTTCTTCTTATTAATATGACATGTGTTCTTTTTGTTTGCAACAATTTTGACTTTCTAAATCCTTGAATGCATTGCATGAATAAGCATATCATTCATCATATGCATAAGCAGGTCTTCACACCAGGTTTCCTTATCTTTCTGCTGTTTATTTCAGTAAGATGGATCTTGAACAGACGGTCAAAGATCTGCAGTCACAAAACTCGCAGTTTCAACAGCTCCTTATGACCTTGGCAAAGGGTCAGGAGGATCTAAAAGCACTGTTGGGGAATAAAGAGCAAGAAAGAGGAAAAAAGAAGAAGAAAAGAGTCGGGGTAGCTACACTGGGAAGAACATTTGAGAATGAAGTTAGGAGAGTTCTTGAATTCCCCTCCATATCTGATGAGGGGACCGGTAAAGGAAAAGGGGCTGCATTACCTTCTGAGTCCGAGGCTGAAGAGGAAGAGGTTGAGGAAGATGAAGACTACTAAGAGCAGCAATACCCGCCAGCAGACGACAAATACAAAAACCTGGAGGATAGATTGGCAGCTATGGAGCTGCAAAGGGTTCCCGGGTTAGACTTTGAAGAATTAGGATTGATTGCTGGGATTGTGATCCCTCCAAAGTTTAAGGTGCCAATTTTTGAAAAATATGACGGGCTGTCTTGCCCGAAGATGCACCTGAGGTCATATGTCAGAAGAATTCAACCTCATACATCCGACAGAAATTTTTGGGTACACTTCTTTCAGGACAGCTTGTCCGGTACGCAGCTAGACTGGTTTTACCAGCTTGAGAGGTCAGAAGTGCATAACTGGGAAGACTTTGCAGCTGCCTTTTATCGCCAGTATCAATATAACGCTGACTTGGCGCCAACCCGTACTCAGCTACAAAGTATGGGGATGGCCTCAAATGAGGGATTCAAAGAATACGCCCAGAAATGGCGCGACTTGGCCGGAAGAGTGCAGCCACCTCTTTCAGATAGGGAGCTAGTTGATATGTTCTTGGGGACCCTATCTGGCCCGTTCTTCAACCATTTGATCGGGAGCTCTTCCGCAGGGTTTACTGAATTGATTCTGATTGGCGAACGGGTGGAAGTTGGTATTAAGAGTGGGAAAATTCAAAGGGATGCCTCTGCATCCACAACTGTTAAGAAATCATTTCTGGCCAAGAAGGAAGCAGTTGTTATATACTCTTAGAAAAGATTGGGAAGAACGGAGCGTCGGCCGACTGTAGGGGCCGTGATGATTCAAAATTCATCAAATGATCAGCCTCGTAACAATCAGTCCAGATCTAACCAGCAACGGGTAGAACGGCCACAACGGCAGTTCACCCGCATCAACATGAAGCCTGCACAAGTTCTTCCCCATTTGTTGAATCTAAATCTCGCCACTATCAAAGAGGCACCAAAAATGTGAATACAACTTCCCCGCATTATCACCCCAATGCTAAATGTGCCTATCATTCTGACAGCATCGGGCATGACACCAACGATTGTTGGGCGCTTAAGCATAAAATTCAAGACTTGATAGATGCAAAAGAGGTTGAGTTCGATGCTCCGGAGAAACCGAATGTAATATCCGCTCCGATGCCAAAGCATGGTCGCAATATCCATGCTATTGAAGAAGATCTGTATGTTGCTGATGTTGATGATCTGGTAACTCCACTACTAACAATCAAGTTGAATCTGTTGAAAGCTGGGATTTTCCCATGATGTAAAGAAGACTGCTACTGTTGTTCCTCCCTACCAATCGACTATCCATTGCTGAAGATAGGCATCCAAGGCCTAATGGACAGCCAACAAATTCTTTTCGAAAAGATTCCTGCTACTCCAACCCCTATCAAAGATGTTTCAATAATCACCATTTCCACCAATCTTTCCAAGGTCCCTAAAAATCCTGTTAAGATTACATCCTCTACGAAGATTGTTCCTCTGAAAATAACCATGTCTGGGCATGTCCCCTACAATTCTGACAAATCAATACCATGGAATTATGGTGGAGAAATCTACTACCATGGTGTTAAACAAGTTGAGATAACTGAAGAAAGCTCTGACGAAGAAGATGCCTACATTGGAAACATTGCCGATACGAGCAAGATTACCCGAAGTGGGAGAATTTTCTCTCCATAGATTTCCCCTCCAAAGGCAATCTTTGGACCCTCAGCTTCTGCCAAAGTTACTCCTGCACCGATAAAACTTTCTGCAAGAACTCTGTTGATTGAAGAAGCTGTTATTCCTGTGGTTGTCCATCCTACTTCTGCGGATAAGGGGAAAGGGATCCAAGAAGAGCTTGTCAGGACGAGGGCTCAACCCTTGGTCATCCCCGAAACCTCTAAGAAAGAAATGGAGGAGATTTTGAAAATAATTAAGAAGAGTGATTATGACGTGGTGGAGCAACTGGGGCAAACCCCCTCGAAGATCTCCATGTTAGCATTGTTGCTTTTTTCGGAGGCTCATGCCAAAGCATTGATAAGATTTCTGAAGACAACCTATGTTCCCCAGGAAACCTCAGCCGATCAATTTCAGGATTGTGTAGCCAGCCTTACCACCGACAACGGTCTGGGTTTCTCTGATGCTGACCTGACTCCAAAGGGAAGAAAGCACAATGACGCATTTCATGTGTCAGTTGAATGCCGAGGAACTACTCTCGCCCATGTTTTGGTCGACACTGGTTCTTCTCTGAACGTGTCGCCTAAGAAGGCTCTCGATCGATTGGATTGTGAAGGCTTGGAGCTGAAACCAAGTAATATCATTGTCAGGGCCTTTGACGGGTCTAAAAGAATGGTGCATGGGGAGGTCGACATTCCCATCAAGGTGGGCACTGAAGTACTCCACTCAACTTTCTATGTGATGGACATCCGTCCGTCATACTCTTGCTTGCTAGGGAGACCATGGATACATAATGTCCGCGCAGTCACTTCCTCCCTACATCAGATGCTGAAATACCCTTTCAAAGGAAAGATCATAACTGTACACGGTGAGGAGGAATATATAATCAGTCACCTTAACTCCTTTCGGTATGTAGAGGTGGAGGGCGAATTCATTGAAACACCGTTCCAACACTTCGAGGAAATTGCTCCCGAAGTTGCAGTAGCAAAGGCAGTAGCCGAGATACCCAAGCAGGTGGCCAGGATGGCATCTCTGAAAGACGCGAAGGCTGCGATGAAGGAAGGAAAAAGCACAGTGTGGGGTCAGTTTCCTAACATTCCTCACAAAACAGACAAGTTTGGGTTGGGATTTACCGCTGCGGGGCAAAAAGCTATGCGTCGCTCAAAAATTGAAAGAGCACCCATCAAGATTTCTCCTCATGGAATCAATGCTTTGGAAGAAGAAGAAGACGAAGAGGCCAACATTGAAGATTGGATCTTCCCAACCATTGAAGGGGGACTGCACAACTGGGAGGCGAAAGACTTCATCCCCATTACTTTCATTAATCAGTAACTTATCTTTCGAACATTTCCTGTTGGTCTGTAATAATTACTTTTAAACAATCTGCACACTACTTTTTCACCTCATGCCTTGCCCGGGGCATGTAGGTCCATTTGTAAGGGTTTTGATTCTCTTCATATCCATATGCCATGTTTAATGATTCATTGGACGTTTTTCATTGATAAACTGTTGTGTTCATTTTCTTTCCTTTTGCATTTTTGTTTGTTTAAGGATGGCTATTCCTTACACACACCCACACTCACAAATGCAGGTACCCATCCACTTTGGATTCTATGGGTGACTATTTTGCTGTATCCTTCAATAACTCTGAAGATTTGGTCAATCAGGCTGAGTATGAAGATGACGAAGATTGTGAAGTACCAGGAGAGCTAGCCAGACTTCTACAACAAGAAGAGAGGGCCATCTTGCCTCATGAAGAGCTGTTGGAAACTGTCAACTTAGGAACAGAGGAAGACCGGAATGAGGTACAAGTGGGTGCCAATCTGGAATCAAGTGTCAAGGAGCGCTTAGTACAGCTGTTGAATGAGTACGTTGAAATCTTCGCCTGGTCTTATGAAGACATGTCGGGGTTAGACACAGATATCGTGGTTCACCGTCTCCCTACAAGAGAGGATTATCCACCGATCAAGCAAAGAGTCCGCCGAATGAGGCCCGACATGTCTGAAAAGATTAAAGCGGAAGTAATGAAGCAATTCAACGCTGGCTTTCTGGCTGTTACATCCTATCCACAATGGGTTGCTAACATCGTGCCAGTACCTAAAAAAGACGGCAAGGTCAGAATGTGTGTGGACTACCGGGATTTGAATAGGGCCAGCCCTAAAGATGATTTTCCGCTACCGCATATCGACATTTTGATTGATAACACGGCTCAGCACAAAGTGTTTTCCTTCATGGATGGATTCTCGGGCTACAACCAGATTAAAATGGCCCCCGAGGACATGGAGAAAACAACCTTTGTTACGCAATGGGGTACATTCTGCTACAAGGTGATGTCGTTCGGACTGAAGAACGCAGGGGCAACTTATCAGCGCGCCATGGTAGCTTTGTTTCATGACATGATACATCATGAGATCTAAGTTTACGTAGACGACATGATAGCTCGATCACAAACGGAAGAGGAACACCTTAAACATTTGCAGAAGGTGTTTGCCAGGTTGAAGGAGTAAAAACTCAGGCTGAATCCAAGTAAGTGCACTTTTGGAGTTAGGTCTGGTAAACTTCTAGGATTTATTGTCAGCAACAAAGGCATTGAGGTCGATCCAGAAAAAGTAAAGGCTATACAAGAAATGCCTGCCCCCCGTACTGAAAAGGAGGTTAGAGGATTCTTGGGGCGCTTGAACTATATTGCCAGATTCATCTCTCATCTGACGTCTACCAGTGAGCCAATTTTCAAACTATTGAAGAAAGATCAGGTAGTCGAATGGAACGCGATTGCCAAGCTGCTTTTGATAAGATCAAGGAGTATTTGCTAGAACCTCCTATTCTGATGCCACCCGTCGAAGGAAGGCCGCTGATCATGTATCTGACCGTTTTGGACAACTCAATGGAGTGTGTATTGGGTCAGCATGACGAGTCTGGTCGAAAAGAGCATGCCATTTATTACCTTAGCAAAAAGTTTATCGACTGTGAGACTCGCTACTCACTGCTCAAGAAAACTTGCTACGCTTTGGTATGGGCTGCTCGCCGACTAAGGCAGTATATGTTGACTCATACCACTCTGTTGATTTCCAAAATGGATCCTATCAAGTATATCTTCGAGAAGCCTGCTTTATCTGGAAGAATCGCTAGATGGCAAATGATCCTGAATGAGTATGACATCCAGTATACTACCCAAAAATCTATAAAGGGGAGTGTACTAGCTGACCATCTAGCTCATCAAGCTATCGAAGATTATCAATCCATGAGATTCGACTTCCCGGACGAGGACATCATGACTTTGGACAACATTGAAGGTAACGGACCGTATGACGGACCTGAAAATGGATCTCGATGGACCCTGTACTTTGATGGTGCTTCAAATTCACTTGGAAACGGTATCGGTGTGGTACTCATTTCCCCGGAAGGTTGTCACACACCTTTCACGGCCCGACTTTGCTTCAGCTGTACCAACAACATGGCTGAATATGAAGCTTGCATTTTTGGTCTCAAGGCTGCTATAGACCTGGGGATCAAATCTTTGATCGTATTTGGGGACTCGGCTTTGGTTATCAGTCAAATCAAAGGAGAGTGGGATACCAAGCATCCTAATCTTATCCCATACAAAGAACATGTCCTAACATTGTTGCCTCATTTCGAGCAGATCACCTTCGAGCATTTCCCGTGAGAAGAAAATCAGCTAGCAGATGCTCTGGCAACAATGTCCTCCATGTTTAAACTTAACTGGGATAACGAGGCTCCCCAAATCACCATCGAGCGAATGGATAAACCCGCGCATTGTCATGAGATTAATACCGAAGAAGTAGTGGAACAACCCTGGTTTCACGAAATCAAAAGGTATCTCCAGACTAGAGAATATCCCGAAGGAGCTTCCGTAAATGACAAAAAGTTCCTAAGGAGATTTGCTGCCAAGTTCTTCCTGAGCAACGACATCCTATATAAACGCAGCCATGATTGTGTTTTACTCCGATGTGTACACAAAGCTGAAGCAGAGTTGATCATGACTGAGATACACAGTGGTACATTTGGCACCCACTTGAGCGGGCATACGATGGCTAAGAAGATTCTAAGGGCAGGCTATTACTGGTCTACCATGGAAGCTGATTGCCATCAACATTCCCGTACTTGCCACAAATGTCAAGTCTATGCTGACAAGATTCATATTCCTCCTGTTCCTCTCAATGTTCTGACAACTCCTTGGCCATTCGCAATTGGGGCATTGACAGGATTGGAGAGATCAAGCCCACAGCGTCCAATGGACATCGCTTCATCCTGGTTGTTATTGACTATTTCACCAAATGGGTCGAAGCAGCTTCCTTAGCCTCTGTTACAAAGAATGTGGTTGCCCGCTTCATCAAGCAAAACCTCATATGCCGGTATGGTGTCCCCGACAGGATCATCACGGACAACGGTACAAATCTGAATAATACTATGATCACCGCTCTATGCGAACAGTTCATGATTTATCATCACAATTCATCTCCCTATCGGCCAAAGATGAACGGTGTTGTTGAAGCTGCGAACAAAAACATTAAGAAGATCATTCAGAAAATGACAGTTACCTACAAGGACTGGCATGAGATGCTACCGTTTGCTCTGCATGGATACCGTACCACGGCACGTACTTCAACAGGGGCAACCCCATTTTCCTTGGTATATGGCATGGAAGATGTCCTGCCCGTGGAAGTTTAGATTCCTTCTTTAAGGATTATGAAGGACTCTGGTTTGAGTGAAAACGATTGGATTCAGACCTGACTTGATCAACTCAATTTGATCAACGAGAAGCGACTCACTACTGTGTGCCATGGTCAGACGTACCAAAAACGGGTGATCAAGGCTTTCAACAAGAAAGTCAGACGTCAAGTATATCAAGTCGGAGATCTCGTAATCAAGCGGATTATCTTGCCGCAAAGTGATCCCAGGGGCAAATGGACTCCTACTTACGAAGGACCATTTGTAATCAAGAGCATCTTTTCTGGTGGTGCAATGATTCTGGCCACCATGGACGGTGACGATTTGCCAACCCTGCGAACGCGACATAGTCAAAAGATACTACGCATAAAATAACCCGACAAGCCGAAAACCCGAAAGGGCGGCTTGGGAAAAAATGGGCATCCCGGTGAACCGAAAACCCGAAAGGGCGGTTCAGGCAAAAATTAGGGATAAAACAAAAAAATCTGTACACCCGGCAAGTCGAAAACCCGAAAGGGCGGCTTGGGCAAAAAGGGGTTTCCCGGTGGATTGAAAACCCGAAAGGGCGATCCAGGCAAAAGTTAGGGAATTAAAGCGCATGACTATGTCTCGTCGGATCACTTTAAAGAACAATCTCTTCACCAACAAGCTCCAAGCTTCTGATCAATCCAATCATCGGCGGACGAAGCATTGAATGGACAGGATATTCATAGTTGTGAAGGCTATAGCAGAATGGGGATCCCATGGAATTGTTTCACATAGCCATCTTTCTTTTTGTATAAATTTTTCAATTTTTACGACAACATCCTCTTACTAGGATGCCTGTCTCATTTGTACAAAGACACTCATAAAAAGTTAATACAAATACTTTTCCAAACACAGAAAGTTGCATTGTCTTCCTTTTTGCTTTTCTACACTTATGTTTTATTTGAGAAACGTCCAATGTTTTGTTAAATAGGCATATGCATTTGAACATAATCATCTCCTTACAAATCAAGAAAGATGATTACTCATAGGTTGAAGGTACGGATAGATATCTTGATGCCCTTTCAGAAGGAATCCCCCGCAGTTCTAAACTCCAAATTCCTCAACGAGGTTCAAATCCAGAGCTTAATTCCCCAAACAGAGTTAAACTTCAGGATCCTCAGCAGAGCAAAAGCTTTCTCAAAACTGATTTCCCCAGCCAGAGAGCATTCCAAAACTCAATTCCCCTCAGAGTTAAGTTCCAGTATCCCCAGTGGAGCCTTAAAAATCTGAAAATCCTATCCCCAGCGGAGCTAAAACTTCCAACTATCAATCCCCAGCGGAACCAGACTAGTGAACCTTCTTCCCACAGAGATGCTTCCCATCAGATTGAAAATTCTCAATCTTTTACTCCTCCAGCATGAGTCTCCCAGGTTCTGGACTCCCCAGTAGAGATCATCAGAATTCTCATTTCCCGCAGGTCACCAAGGATTTTTTATCCCCAGCAGTGGTCCTAGGATCCCTCAACAACGGAAGATCTGGTTCCCCAAGCAATCAGCAGTCAATAAGGATTTCCCACCCTCAGTAACCAAAGGATTTTTCTATCCCCAGCTTCGGTTATGGGTTTATTTCCCCAACATTTGTCAAGGATTTATTCTCCAAAACAAATTACATTTCAAATTGATCGGTCGTTTAAGAGTTCCTTCATCACCTGTTGGAAGTTACAGTCGTCAAAGATCAAATTCTCACAAAGTTCAAGTTATGAAGCCCGGATTTGACCGGATAGTCACTACAAGAAAAATGATAGATTGGGACGGTTATTTTGGCTGATTACGACGGTTAAAACCGTCGCAATTTACAATCTACGACGGTAGAAGTACCGTCGCAGAATCGTGCGTCCCCAGCCTATTTCGCGACGGTTGCAAAAACTGTCACGCACAACAGATGGCGACGGTTATATACCGTCGTGAATTTGACTTTATTTTTTGTTTTTGTTGTTGTTTGCGACGGTTATATACCGTCGTGAACTTGACTTTATTTTTTGTTGTTGTTGTTTGCGACGGTTATATACCGTCGTGAATTTGACTTTAACCGTCGTAATCTAATTTATAAATTTCAAATAATATTTTTATTTAAATTATTATTTAGTAAAATAATTTTAAATATAATATTATTTTACTATAATATTTTACAAATAGAGGTCAAGCCAATAAGAGACAAGTGGGTTTAATGGTTGAGTGTTCTTGGTGATACCTCCAAAGAATTCTTATTTTATAAAATTTAAGTAGTAAGAATTATTATTAATCTTTTCTACAAAATTTGATTTATTATTTTAATGATTAAACTTTGGTTGAATAAAATATAATGCTCATTCAACATTCCAATTAATAACAAAGGAAAGGTAACTCAACATTCTTCATTTAATTTATATTATACTTAATTAAGGAAAATAAGTTATTAATCTTCATCTATTTAAATGTCAATCCCCATCAATGACAGTTCTTGGCAAAGTAAATCAACATTCTTGAAATGTACACCCTTGATCCCAACTTCAGTTGCTGCCTCCACATTTTTTGGCCTGAGAACACAATAACTACATAATTAAATCACACACACAAATGACCAACATTGCATAAAAGCACAAGTATATGTATTATTCATAAATTAAAACCTGTCATCTATGAAAATACAATATGCTGGATCAACTTTAAGATGCTTCAGAGCGTCTATATAAAATTCAGTATCTGGTTTCCTTTTTCCTGAAAAACAATTAAATCAAGTTATTATGTTAAATAAAAGTTATTTTGACATGAAGATCCTAGTCTTCTAAAAAAATTAGTGCAGTTTAATTATGTGGTTAACATAGCTCAGCGTATGTAAATGTACTTAAATATAGATTAAATCAGATGATTAATAAATATATACAATGTATTTAAATTTGATATTAGTTTGTGTGTCAAAATAAGATGGCTCATGATATTCAAATTTACTTGAAAGGATAATTTTAGAGTGACAATCCTTAAATGATTAAGTCTTTTTTTTTTCCTGCTAGAATATATATGATGATAATACATAAAAATATTATGAGAGATATTATGTGTTATACCATGTGCACAAGAACAAAATGTCCAAGATAAATATTTTGATAGCTTTAATTTGTCTTCGACCAACTGATACCTACAATACAGTACAATCTGTAGAATGCCATGAAAAGAAAAACATAAATTATAAGATATTATCCAAAAAATTGAACTAAATGCTCACAGCTCAAGTGAAAACTCTAAACTAAACAAAAAGATGCAAAGGGATAAGTATATCATCTAAATCCTAACAGGTGCACTGAATGACATCAAAGTATTATGACAGATCATGAAGAAAGGTGGCAAACCTTGTTTTCAGAAGCTTCCAAACGATCATTACCACCCTTGTTGGCATCACAGTTAACAATGACAGAAAGGAATTGAAACAGACAAAGAAGCCAACATCAATAAGCTGCAAATGAATTCAGCACTTGAGATACCATGACATAAAAAGTAGAATGCATAAACAGAAATGCACAAACACAATTCTTAAGTAACTATTTCACAGTAAATGAATAGCTTCGGGTTACATCCTTCC
The DNA here is from genome assembly GCA_948472305.1 of Vicia faba. Classification (NCBI taxonomy): domain Eukaryota; kingdom Viridiplantae; phylum Streptophyta; class Magnoliopsida; order Fabales; family Fabaceae; genus Vicia; species Vicia faba. The sequence goes on from OX451739.1 coordinate 1,306,024,970, forward strand.
CCCAAAACGCCTACATTATAACAGCGTAGTTTGGACCGTAACCCATTAGAATTGCACCAATGATGAAGAGTATAGAGGCTAAGAAGATTGTGTATCGACGACCAATGACATCAGAAGTTCTTCCAGCTGTTAAGGATCCAACTAATGCACATACATTTAAGATTCCTGCTAGAATTTCTTGTTGTGTGTCACTGATTCCCAAATCCTCTTTTATGAAAATCATTGCTCCACTCATAACACCGGTATCTGAAATTAATCATCAATGTAGAATAGTTATTATAAAAAAATGACTCGATATAAATGATTGAATAATACATACATGACTACTAAATTCACGAATAGTCAATTAGTAGTCACACACCTTACATTTTACATAAAATATAATAAGATATATTAGAAAACCTCTCTTCAATTTTGTTGGATAGGGAAATGAAATTAAAAAAAAGTGAAAAAGATTAGAGAATGTGATAATATTACCATAGCCAGAGACAATGGAAACCATTGAAGCAACAAGGGCACAAGCCAAAGCATATTTGTTCAATGATGTGTTTTGAACTTCTTTGTCACCTTGATCAATTATCATGATGATGATGATATTGTTAATGGTTTTCGGCAGTTTCCTCCGCGGCTCATAATGAATCGACAACGCATCTTCTTCGACGCTTCACCATGAAGAGTAACAATCCGCATCCTAAACCTTTATGCGTCATCGATCGTTTTCATCAACTGCAAACAGAAACAGAATCGACCGGATTCCGCCGAACTCATAAAAGAAGATATGGAAAAACAAGTAAGAAAGAAGAAGTAACGATACCTTTGAATCTTTCGTCGCCGAGAATCATCTTTACAACCGTCTTTGAATCCGTTGAGATCGGTTGTCTAACACTCTTCTTCCCATCAGTTCATGGTGTCGAGATGCAATTCTTGCTTCGCTGGGGTTTGCGTTTGAGCGTAGATAAAAGGAATGAAATGTCTGCTTAGATGAAAAGGGATGAAGCCCCGGGAATCGCCTGCTGAAACTCCTTCTCTGCCATTTAATTGCGTCTTGAAGCTCCTAAGGTTTCTACTGTTGATTAGATTTTGGAAGAACGAGGATTGATGAAAACCAAAGGCAGATTTGGAAGCGTGGCATCAAGACAAAGAGGACAAAGGGATAATTTCGAAGAATGGAAGCTTCACCATTCTAGGCGCAACATCGTACTTCTGGCGGTGGTTCTTTGCTTCAATCGGATAAAAAGCTTTTTCACAAAACCTAATCCTCTTTCAATTTTGTTTGTTACTCCTATTTTATTTTTTTATATTTTTATTTGTTGTATTTTGTTTATAATTTAATAATAAATATTAGTTGCTGAAAATATTATGATATTGTGTTGATATTATGATATTGTGTTGCTGAAAAAAAGTGGGAAAGTAAAAGAATAAAAAAAAGTAGCGATATTGTGTTGATAATCTAAGATCTTTTTTAGTACTAGACATTAGATAATATATTTTAGGGTTCATAATTTGTAAATCTAAATTTTAATTTCATGTTATATTTGAATGTGTTAATGATGGATATAAAATCAAATTTATATAAATCTCAAAAAAAAATTGTTTTACCGCGACGGGTGTTTTACCGTCGTGCCCATGAGAATTTTTAAAGGTTTTGGGTGCGACGGTTGTTTTACCGTCGTGAAATGAATTTTAGGACGGATAATTTTACCGTCGTGAAAGGTTTAAGGGTGCGACGGGTGCTTTACCGTCGTGATATGCCTTTTAGGACGGTTAATTTTACCGTCGTGACTAGTTGTTGGTGAAAAATCAATGTTAAAAGTGTTAAATGGGGGCCGACGGTTGTTTTACCGTCGTAATAATAATATTATGATGGTTAAATATACCGTCGCAAAATAAATATTAGGGACGGTTGGTGTCAACTGTCGTAAACACTGTCTCTATATGTCAATTACGACAGTTATCACATAACTGTCGCAATTTTTGTGTCGTTAAACACTAATTTTCTTGTAGTGAGTATCTTAATCTCTACAGCTATTGTGAAGCCCGGAGTACGACTGAATAACAATGCCAGACTACCGCCAAGCCTGGATTGCGACCAGATAGTGGTATCCCCTCAGAGCAAGCTATGAAGCCCGGATTCGACCGGATAATAGTTTAATCCCCAACAAGTTTCTGTGAAGCCTGGATTACGACCAGACAGCAGTCAAGAATACTACGAAGCCTAGAGTCGACCAGATAGTGGTATATCTTCAACACAAGCCGTGAAGCCCGGATTTGACCGGATAACAGCTTAGCAAGCTATTGTGAAGCCTGGATTACAACCAGATGACAATACAAGTTTTTGTGAAGCCTGGATTGCGACCAGACAGCAGTCAAGAATACTACGAAGCCTGGAGTCGACCAGATAGTGGTATATCTTCAACACAAGCCGTGAAGCCCAGATTTGACCGGATAACAGCTTAGCAAGCTACTGTGAAGCCTGGACTACGACCAGACGACAATACAAGTTTCTGTGAAAGCCTGGAGATCGACCAGATAACAGTTAAGCGTTAACAGAATGAAGACTCTCGTCCTGGAATCCCAAGTATATTGGCATACAACCCAAGCTCCTGATTCCCCAACAGCAGTCCCAGGACTTCTCATTTTCAACGATCAAAGGATTCTCAATCCCCTGCAGCAGTCAAGGATTTACTTTCCCCTGGCAGCAGTCAAAGATCTTGTTATCCAGGATCCGCCTTCCTCAGCAAGACATCTCATTAGCTTACATGCGCATTCATTACACTCATATCATAAACATTGATATAACATATATTGCATCATACATTTCATGCAACATAACTTTGTGTTTAGCTAACATTTTGTCCTTTTCAGGATAAGAATAAAAGGTTATCATTAACAATTATTCAAATACAGTTCTACATGGACTCATCATCAGGCAACCCTACACCGGTTCCTTCAACTTTAAGACTTTTGAAAACAGTTTACGGACGCTTCCTAACATGGATGCTGCTCTATTGCTTATTCAACTTCAAGACTTCTGAAAACAGTTTGCGGGTTCTCCAGACACGGATGTCAACCTATCGCTTGTTCAGACTCAACTTCTGAAAACAGTTTACGGATTCTCCAAACATGGATGTCGATCTATTGCTTGTTCAGAACCCCCCAGTTCAGAGATGTTCCAAAACATGGACACCTTTCTGATACTCATACATTCCAGATGGCATCTTTAAGCCCATCCCCCGACAAGGTTCTGTCACTTTCCCGATGGAATCTTTAATCCCATCTCCAAAATGGCATCTTTAAGCCCATTCCCACATCCATGTCTTGACGAGTGCAAATTTAAGGGCACTCTAGTGTCCAATCTTCTTTTACCTTCGAGACGCGAAAGGAAAACTTGCCAATCTAACTCTTCAGGTGCAAGAAGATTGAACAGGGGCAACTGTTGTACCCCAAAATTTTCCCTCTCATTTCATCAACATTTTCTCACCACAAGACCCTTGGAGCTCAAGATCAAGTTAGGGTTTGCTCTGCTCAAGACTCCTCCTTGCATTGTTGACCCAAATTAGGGTTTGAGTTTGCACAAAGATGTTTTGACCTAAAATGCCCAAAGTGACTTTCATGCTTCATGTTGGACTCACAAGTTTATCCATATCAAGTTTCAAGCCTTGATTCCAATCTTTGCCCAGTCAATTGGACAGTTGACCTAGAAATCAGTTGTATTGGGGAAAAAAGTCAACTGTGGCCAATTGACAGTCAAACTTCATGATATTTGACCCACATAAACATTTTGAACTCATATGAACCATTTGATCAAGTTTGGATCATAATTCCACAAGAAATTTGATCAGATCATCAAAAGGGCAAAATGGTCATTTTTAGGGTTTTGACTGCACAAAGGAAATTTTTTGACTGTTTGACCTAACCAATGGCAAACCAAGCTCACATATGGACTAAAGGACTCAATGGCATTGTCTTGACACATTCAACAAGTTCAAAAGATCCCAAATGCACAGGATGGGCAGATGAATTTTCCAGTCAACTGATCAAAATTTGACTGTATACTGAAAAGTCAAACTTTGACTTTTTTGTCAAAATCAAGTGCCAAGATTCATTTTTCATCAGGACATGTCAAATTATGAAACTTGTTCATCAAGAAACCCAAAATTGCAAATTAGGGTTTAGAATGAGAAAATTTCATAACTTAGAATTTTTCTAAGTTATGGAACTTCCTTGTTTTTTTTTCTAACTTTGTCCTATTTTTTCATCAAGATACAATTGGATTCAAACAAAACTCAAAACATGAAAGTTGTATTCCATTGAAAAATCTACAACTTTGATTCACAAAGTTTTCTCAAAAGAAGCTTGTAGCTCAAGTTATGATTTTTGGAATAAGGGTGCAAAACATTTTTAACTTAGAGAAATTTTGACCTATTCTAGGCATGATTTTTGTCCAACTTCTTGGCCATTTTTCACATGGTTCCACTTGGAGTTTCAATTTGCATTACAAAGATGGATCGTAGTACACATTCCAAGCTTTCCAAATTGTCCAAGAACTTCTCAAACACCCTTGTGGTTAGGGAGAATCGAATTTGAAAAGATGGGCAAAAGTCACTTTTGTTCATAACCAAATACATGTTCATACATTGGCATTTTTCAAATCAGCTTGTACAAGCTAGCTTACAGGCCTCAAAACCAGTCTCACACACCATAATTAAATGCCTAACCATTGTGCTAAGGTGTTATTTTGTTCATTTGGTCATTACATGCAAGATTAACCCTTAATTGGAAAAAGCATATTTGCCATTTTGATAAAGTAGTGCTTTATGTCAAATAACAAATCCAAGAGGCATGGGCCAGATCTTTGAGGCTAGCATTTGTACATAAATCACTCTGATCAAGAACAAGAGGTGCAGCATAGATAGAGAGGATATACAGGCCTGTATAAGCACTTGAGCTTACTTACTTCAAAAAGAAGCAAGATTGCATAACAACTCCAATCTCTCATTCCTGTAACAACCAGCCAAAGCAAACTTTGCAAACATATTTCACACACCCTAACTGACCTAAAGCACGACTGAACCACATCCCAAACCTCCTCATTCACAAAAACATCCTCTTGCTACAGAAACAGAGCAAGTTCTGCAACTTGACTTTCACAAACATTTCCACTCGTGCACTTTGGCCAAAAAGAGTTCAAACATGTTCCATATCATCCACTGAAGTTATCCCAAGCATTGAACTCAAGATGTAACATCCTTAACATCGTTTGCCATTTTTTCTTTCAAGCTGTGCAGGTGGACTTCCATAGCACGATACAGGCAGTTTCAGAGCAAGCCAAGCATAGGAGAAGCATCCTTGGACTTCAGGCAAGCTGTACCAAAGCTCAAACTCCATTGAAGATACCTCCATTACTGTACACGACTCAAGCTGAAACAGGTAAAAACATGAACTTCTATCTCTCAATATAGGAAGAGTTAGGCTTAGGTTTGTGAATGAAACATGTTCTCCTCATAGCCCTGAAGCCATCCATGTATTCACTTTTCATTTATATTGAGTATGCTGTAAGAATTTTGGCCATGAACATTGAAGAAAAATTAGGTCAAAAATTGGGGATGAAGAAATTCTCCCTCGTTTCTTAGAGTTAGGTCAAGTTTTTTATATGTATGAATTCGTCTCTTGATGCTCTACATTGTTTGTGTTATGAGTTTTTGTTAAAAGTCAAAGAATCAGGAGTTTGAATGAAGCATGAAAAACGCGCGTTTTGGTTGTTCAAACATTTCTGGAGGTTGAAGAAGGTGGACTTGGGCTGGGCCTGAGTTGTTCTTGCTGCTTGCACCCTCTTTTTCCATTTACATCCCCCTGGCCCATTGTGTGATATTTTGATCATTTTTGTTTTTTTCTTTTTGATTCTGACTTATTATTTTTTGCTCAAATATAAAAAAATATCAAAAATATTTTTCCATACATTTTTGCATTTATTTGGCATTTATTTGGTTTTATTTAGCATATGTATATAAATAAATATAATACTTTTTATTTAAAACATTAAAAAAATAATACAAAAATATATTTTTTAGTTATTATTTTTTGTTTACATTTTGAAAACATTTTCTAAAAATATACATTTTGTAAATAATTAATATTTTATTTTGGTATATATATTTAGTATATTTAATATATAATATAAATACTTGTATATTTTATTAGATATTTAGGACAAAAATATAGAAATAATACATTTTTATTTTTATTAATCTATGACATCAAAAATACATTTTTTTACAATATACTTCTTTTTTTATTTTTGAATAAATTAATATATAAAATATTGTATATAATTAATAAATAAATACCATTTTATTCAAAAACTAGGGTTTTGCCCTAAACCATAAAAATATCCAAAAATTGACTTTTTTTTATTTTTGTTTATATTTCACATGAAAAATACTTTCTCATACATAAAAAATCCTTTTGTGCATAATACATTTTGCATATTTATTGTATTTATCTTAATATTGTACAATTTGATATTTGTATATTCAATATGGATGTAATAGTTTTAGATTTAATTTCTTGCTAAATATCCACCCATTCAAACATTTGTACCCCCATCCCCATAATTATGTTGTAATAATTTAGGACTTTAAATTTTCGCATTTAAAAGCTTTCAAATTATGCCATGATAGACTTAGGGTTTGTATGCAAATCAAATAACAAATAGCTTGACTAATACAAAGACAAAAATGCATGAAAATGGACAACACCAAGCACATTTGCACCCTTAGGGTTACTCCACTTGTTGCCTTCAAAAATTGGCCATGTTGCATGTTGAGTGTCTTTGGCAAAACAAAAACAAATCAAATGATCATAGTCCCTCGATGACGCTTTCTCAAGTTGCCTAAAAATGATCAAGTCCCTTAAAGGAAAAATTGCCAAAGACACTTGGCACTATTGCATTCATGGTCTAAACGATGACCCGCGCCCGTCCCGTTAACATCCTAACACAAGATTGTCCACCAAATACAATGGTGGAACAATACTGTTAAAAGGGTTAAAACATAGGAAAGATCTTTGAGAAATTTAGGGTAGATAGCTCTTGGTTACTTGACCAACTTGCAAAACAAATCCTTGCCATTTTTCAAAACACACTCCACAACACAACTTTCAAAAACAACTTTCAAAAACATTGAAACATCTTTTCAAAAAGACAAACACCTTTGTAAAACATTCGAGTAAAGAATTGTTACAATGGTTGCCTAGACAAGGCATCTTTTTCAAAACATTTTCAAAACCACACACACAAAGCACCATTTCAAACAATTGAAAATGCAAGGCAAGTGATCTAAGCAAGTAACTAAGAGCCCATGGATAACCATGGATAGAAAGGGTGCTAATACCTTCCCTTTCTATAATCTACTCCCCAAACCCAAGAAAACATCTCAAAGGTTTTTGCTGTGCTTTTTAACCTTTCCTTAGGATAAAATAAAAAGTCGGTGGCGACTTTTGCTAAACCAAAACATTTACGAATACAAACGCAAAACCCTAAGTCAGTTCTCCCACCGTATCACAGCGATCAAACGCAAAACAACCAAGTCAGTTCTCCCACCGTATTACAGAACTGGCAACTCTACTGGGGAATCTTAAAAGTGGGGTTACCTTAGGGATAGATCACCTTTAAAATGCTTTCATTGTTTGACTTTCTTGCTTTACATTTATGGGTCCTTTTTTGGGTTTGTATTGATCCTCTACCCAGATCGGGGAACACCATTAGGTAAGTAGAAATAGATTATGGAAATTATACAGCGTACACCGATATGGTTGAAGCAATGGCTACGTTAGTATGATGCATTTGTTGGTACCGGTATCCCCTGTGTTGAATCGAGGAGAATACGGGGCTGCTGAGCGGCATCATGAAGCACTAACTGACCATAGAACCTTAATTGAATAACTTAGCCATTAGGAAGTAGTGAGATAGCCAACTTTGGTGTAAATCTGAAGATTGGTTGATACTCGATGCTACACTTATTGAGATCAGACTTTTGGGATATTTCGTCTACAAGAAAAGATTGATTGTGCTGAGACAATGCCTAAAAGGAAGATTAATGATACTTAGATCCCCTAGAACCAGATTACTTTCTAGGACAGGTTGAGCCAACTAAACTTCAAGAGGGTACTTACCTACAAACCTCATGCAAGCCTAAACCTAAAGACTTGTCTGCTTTGCTTTGTTCACTTGTACATAACATCATACCATATTATTTCCACTAATCATTTCAAGGATCTCAAGGGCCTATGATGCAGGGACATGATGAACCAGATGTCCATCAAGGGGTGAGAGGATTTATTTTCCTCTAACCAAATGCCGTCAAAGGCTAAAGCACGATAACTTGAGTCAGGGGCTATGACCCATTTGACATGGTGAGCTTAATTCTCGTGCAAGGACATTCAACAATACAAAGTTCTTCAATCAAAAGTTGTAATCAAAGTTCAACTTCTAAGATCTTCTTGTGTTTACCCCGCGAGATCCTTGAAAACATTTCATCCACATATCATGCATCATACCATGACAGGTTTTTCCCATACAGGTTTTCTCATCTGCTTACTGTTTATTTCAGTAGAGATGGCTCTAGAACAGACTATCAAGGATCTTCAGATCCAAAATGCTCAGCTTTAGGAAATGTTCTTGAACCTATCTAAGGGGCAAGAAGAAGTGAAAGCACTCCTCACTAGAGGAATGACCGAGAAGAATCCTGAGGACAACAAGGATGACAGGTTGGAACAGTTTCAAACTAATATAGCCACAATGAAAATCCAGATGATGGGACAGATGGTGGGTCAAATGGCTCTGATCTAAAACTTGGCTCGGGGATAAGAAGAGTTGAGAGCCCTCGTCAACAAGCTTCATCAAGACGGATGCAACTGTATGAAAAAAACAGTCGAGGTTGGGGATCAAGTCACTGATCAGCCCCCAAAGAGACAAGAAGTTAGCTTGGAGGAGAGTAGACCTTTCCAAATTGTTGCTACGTCATGAGCCCAACAACAACCTCGCCAACAACAACAACAGGGTAATTGGCGTAAGCGAGATACATCCAATAGGCAATATACCAAACTCAACATGTCGATGTCGCATGTCTTACAACATATGTTGAATTTGAATTTGGTCACATTGAATGATCCTCCTCGGAATCCTAATACTTCTGCTCCTAGTTACCATCCCAATGAAAGGTGTGCATATCATTCCAACAGTCTGGGGCATGATACTGATAGCTGTTGGATGTTGAAATATAAAATTCAAGATCTGATCGATGAAGGAGCGTTGGAATTCACACAAGATGGTCAGATTGAATTTTTCTGTCATCCCTCAAAGATGCACCATCTGAAGTGACAAATTTAGGCGGAGAAATTTTTGTTCATTCGAATTTTCAGTTGTAATTTTTTTATTTTGTTTAAACATTTGTCCTTATGTCAGACTTTCTTCGTTCTCATTAATGCATTGCATATGTTTGTCTTGAGTTAATCCATTCGTTTTCACTATATTTAAACTGTGTTTTTACTCCCTTTTTGATTTTCAACTCTTGTTTAAAAGTTATAAGCCTTTAGAGGGAGGATAACAAAAATAATGCCATAATCTCATACAGTATGCTTTTGAACAGACCTTGCTGACAATGTAAAGGCGTTGTTTTCAATTTCTAAACACTGGAGTTATAAGGAGGATAATTCCTAGTCAACCCCTTTGAGCCTAAGAAGTAGGAGTTTTCTTTTTCACAAAAATTGAAACCTTTAATCAAAACCTGGGGCAGGGTTAGTTTCTTAGTTAATTCAAATGCGTGTTCAGTCACAAGCTTTCACTTCGTACACAATGAATGACATCAAAAACATCCTTTTGAATCAAAAGACGGCGATGGTTCCCCGTAAAATAGGCAGTCATTATCTCTCAAAAGAAAAGCCCACTAAGTTAAAACCTATGAAGGAGACTTAAGAAAAACTGGGGCATCCCGCTGACTGTAGTCAAAACAAAAAAAGTCAGGAAAAAAATAGGGACAATAAATCAAAAAGGAGGTCGCTACAAATCCTCAACAACATGAAAATGTTGCAAGAACGACCACCTTCACAAATAAACTTCCAGTATCCGAACCATCACCAAAACATCATTCTATACTCAATTAGGATTCAAAATGCACAATTAACTGAGTATAGGACTGGAGAACATCACGGAGAGCGGGTTGGGTACAAGCACACTTTGAGCCTTATCCTTTGTTTCTTAAATCGTGAATCAGGCCACGCTACAACCCTTCAAAGTCCTAATTGAAGCATGGGTTAGTTCGAAAGCATACTGTTACAAAAGGTATCCTAACTCCTGTAAGGCTTACTGTAAATCCTGAGTTGAATTCATATTCTTACAAAATTCTTTTATCTGTTAAAAATGCATTTTCAAAACTTCAAGACAAACATAAACTTTGCGTTGTTTGGATACTGCTGTTTGCATATGGCTATTTGTTTGACAAAAGAGAAATTCGCACGGCGAATATCCAATGAACGGAAATTCTCAATGAACAGAATCACTTCCATTGACAAATCTTCCATAATCAAGGGGGCATAACATGATTATTGTCCAACCCATCCGGGGAAGTCAAGTCAAGAATCCAAGAAATCTCTCATAGCCGGGGGCAGGTCTCCATTCGAATCACTCGGGTATTGAACATGAATTCCATCAAAGGGGGAACATACAATCAAGCAAAATATTTCTGGCAATAAATACAACACTTAATGTTGTAGACAATGACAAATCCCCACAAAGTCCCTTTCACAAGGTGATCCTCAGTGAAGTCACCAGAGCAATCTCTATAAGGATATCCCCCCCAGAATTATCCTACAAAGTTGGATTCATCTAATCCCCAGCCAGAGTCTCAACCTCCGGAAAACCTCTCGCCAGTTGAATTGGTCTTAAAAAAAATCCTCGAGGAGTTCTGCCAAAAGAAAACTACTCCCCAGCATTTCGTCAAATATCCTCCTCAACAGGGTTTATTTCCCCCAACAAACTACAGACTCCCCAGTTTGATTTTTCCTCTCAGACAATTACAAATCAAGGGACCACAACCCCTAATCCCCAATGAAGTCGCCAACAGAGTCGTTACTATCCCCGAAAGTGACTGTAAATCCTGGAACCCGACCAGATAACAGTTGACTCCATTCCTCCAAAGCAAGTTACTGCAAAGCCTGGACCCGACCAGATGACAATTCAACTTCATCCTTCCCGGTAGGATACTGTGAAGTCTGGAATCTAACCAGATAACAGTCAACTTCAGCAAGTGGTTGTGAAGCGTGGAATCTGACCAAATAGCAGTTGACCTCATTTATTTCATCAGTTATCGTGAAGCCTGGACCCGACCAGATAACACTTAACTTCATTCTCTTAGAAATTTGCTGTGAAACCTGGAATCCGACCAGAAAATAGTTTGAGTTACTGAAACCTGGACCCAACCAGATAATAGTTAATCTCAATTTTAAGTTACTAAAGCCTGGACCCGACCAGATAATAGTTTAACTTCTTCCATTGCTAAAACCTGGACCCGACCAGATAACAGTTTGAGTTTCTGAAACCTAGACCCAACCAGATAACAGTTAATCTCAATTTTAAGTTACTAAAGCTTGGACCCGACCAGATAATAGTTTAACTTCTTCAATTGCTAAAACCTGGACCTGACTAGATAACAGTTTGAGTTTCTGAAATCTGGACCCGACCAGATAATAGTTTGAGTTTCTGAAACCTGGACCCGACCAGATAACAGTTAATCTCAATTTTAAGTTACTAAAGTATGGACCCTACCAGATAATAGTTTAACTTCTTCAATTGCTGAAACCTGGACCCGACCAGATAACAATTTGAGTTTCTGAAACCTAGACCCGACCAGATAACAGTTAATCTCAATTTTAAGTTACTAAAGCCTGGACCCGACCAGATAATAGTTTAACTTCTTCAATTGCTGAAACCTGGACCCGACCAAATAACAGTTTGACTTTCTGAAACCTGGACCCGATCGGATAATAGTTAATCTCAATTTTAAGTTACTAAAGTCTGGACCCGACCAGATAATAGTTTAACTTCTTCAATTGCTGAAACCTGGACCCGACCAGATAATAGTTTAAATTCTTCAATTGCTGAAACCTGGACCCAACCAGATAACAGTTTGATTTTTACAAATCACTAATAAAACTCCTCTTCCCTATTAGAGTTTGCCACTGTTCCTGCAAGTTGCTGCAAAGCCTGGAATCCGACCAGATAACAGTTAACTTTTTTATCCCCAGCAAGTTGTTGTGAAGTCTGGAATCTGACCAGATAACAACTAACTTTCGAGAGATAACTCCATAGTAGAGAAACGGATAACTAAAACTCCTAAACTATTTTCCCCTCAAGTAGAAATCAACACTCTCCATGGAGTCTCCTTCAAGCAAAGTCAACATTCCCCAACGGAGTTCTGCTCAAACAACGGAACAGGAATCCCCAACAGAAACATCCTAAAACAAGGTCTAAAGAGGAGCATACTCTTCATCCCCAACAACAGTCCGGGATTTCATTTCCCAAGGCTCACCAGCATTTTTCAAGGATTTATTTTCCCAGATAAAGATACACTTCGATAACATTTAACATTCATACATCATATAACATACACATACAACATAATATCATTTATTTTGAGAACATCATCACGCCATGCATACTTCTGCATGCAACTAACTCTCTTCCTTGCAGGAAAAGTCAATTGAATCAAAGACCTCTTCTGGTTGGATTTACTTCTTCCAGTTAAAAACAGGCGAATCAAAGACCTCTTATGGTTAGATTTATTTCTTCCAGTTAAAGACATGCAAATCAAAGACCTCTTATGGTTAGATTTATTTCTTCCAGTTAAAGACAGGCGAATCAAAGACCTCTTCTGGTTGGATTTACTTCTTTCAGTTAAAGACGGGCGAATTAAAGAACTCTTCTGGTTGGATTTACTTCTTCCAGTTAAAGACAGGCGAATCAAAGACCTCTTCTGGTTGGATTTACTTCTTCCAGTTAAAGATAGGAGAATCAAAGACCTCTTCTGGTTAGATTTATTTCTTCCAGTTAAAGACAGGCGAATCAAAGACCTCTTTTGGTTAGATTTACTTCTTCCAGTTAAAGACAGGCGAATCAAAGACCTCTTCTGGTTGGATTTACTTCTTCCAGTTAAAGACAGGCGAATCAAAGACCTCTTCTGGTTGGATTTACTTCTTCCAGTTAAAGACAGGCAAATCAAAGACCTCTTCTGGTTAGATTTATTTCTTCCAGTTAAAGATAGGCAAATCAAAGACCTCTTCTGGTTAGATTTGTTTCTTCCAGTTAAAAACAGGCGAAACAAAGACCTCTTATGTCACTATGGATGGCATCTATAAGCCCATCTTTGATAGATCTCCATCATCTCTCCCAAATGGCATCTTTAAGCCCATTTCCTACATAATCAACCACCACATCATCGAGTGCAAATTTATGGGCACTCTAGTGTTCAATCATCTTCCACCTTCAAGTCACGAAAGGCGGACTCGCCAATCTAACTCTTCAGATTTAAGAAGATTGAACATGGGAAGTTATTGTACCCCAAAATTTTCCCTCTTTTTTCTCAAGTCATTCCTCATAAAGATTTCCAAAAGGCTCAAGTTTGCAGAAGATCACATTGGGCTTTCAAGCATCAAATCGAAGAAGAGCGGGCTTGCTTCGATTTCCCAAGCTTCTATTGGACTTTGGCCTCCTTCAAGCTTGCTTCAATTTCCCAAGCTTCGACTGAACTTTGGCTTCCTTCAAGCTTTCTTTCATTTCCCAAGTTTCGACTGGACTTTGGCCTCCTTCAAGCTATCTTTGATTTCCCAAGCTTCGACTGGACTTTGGCCTCCTTCAAGCTTACTTCGATTTCCCAATTTTCGACTGGACTTTGGTCTCCTTCAAGTTTGCTTCGATTTCCCAAGCTTCGACTAGACTTTGGTTTCCTTCAAGCTTGTTTCTATTTCACAAAGCTTCGACTGGGCATTGTCTATCTTCATGCTTGGTTTGAGCCACAAGGCAATGGCTTCCCTCATGCTAGCAGGCACAAGGCAATGACTTCCTTCATGCTAGCACCCACAAAGCAGTGGCCTCTTTCCTGCTTGCTTCGACTCATAAGGCAAGGATTTCCCTCATGCTAGCAGGCACAAGGAAATGACTTCCTTCATGCTAGCACCCATAAAGAAGTGGCCTCTTTCCTGCTTGCTTCGATTCACAAGGCAAGGACTTCCCTCATGCTAGCATGCACAAGGCAATGGCTTCCCTCATGCTAGCATGCACAAGGAAAAGACTCCCCTCATGCTTGCTTCGATTCCACCTTTAAACCCTTGAACACACATAGTTTCTACACTATGACACACAATGGATGGATTCGAAAGACACATATTTGGTGGCCCATTCGAAGAACACAATTGTTAAATTCAAAGGCCTATTCAAAGAGCATGAATTTGGTGGATTCGAAGAACACATATTTGATACCATTCGAAAAACATGAATTTGGGTGGATTCGAAGAACCTATAATATGGTTCATTCGAAGGACATACAATATGGTCCATTCGATGAATATTCAATTGGTCCATTCGAAGGACATATAATGGGTTCAATCGAAGAATACACAATTGGAGGGAACAAATATTGTTTTGTCTTTTGATGAGTCTGGTCGAAGGCTGCTGAATAAAGTCCTATATGCTGCCAAGTCCAAGTCTGCTGCACTGCTATGAAACAGTCCTGCACCAAGCTGCCACAACACTCCAAAACTGCTGCAAAGCAGTCCTTCTACGCTGCTCCTAATTTGCACCAAACTAGCACATGAGGGCTGCACCTCGAAAGCTATGAAAACAACATACCCAAACTGTTCAAATTTCATTTGTTCCCCCCCCCCCCCCCCCCCCCCCCCAAATCTCAGCCAAACTCTTCTATAAATAAGATGTTTAACAACACATCTAAGGGTGGCTTTTTTTAGTGGCTGGAGAGAAATTTTTTGGCAAGGCAAAGAGAGGAGAGAACAGTTAAGCACTCTTGAACCCAGAATCAAAGAAACACAACACTTCTTTTCTTTCGAATCCAGAACCAAAGAAACACAACTCTTCTTTTCTTTTCTTTCAAATCCAAAATCAAAGAAACACAATACCCATGTTCTTTGCTTTCGAATTCAAGGATATCCAGGGAAATCACTCAAAGTCCAAAAGCACAAACTCCAGATTCAAGGTAAGTTTTCCTGACTTTAAACCTTTCGTTTCAAGCATATAAATAACCCTTTGCTTATTTTCGTTTCTACCCTTTCATTTCTTTTCTTTTCTTGTTCAAATATATGTTAGAGACTAACCTGTACAGACCATGAAACAATATTAGTATGGCTTCGACCCATACTGCTATCCATTCCCAAACGAAAGAAAACAGAAAAGGTGTGTAAATCAAAGGGTGTATGCTTCGATGCACACTGATTTGCAGGCCCAAACGAAAGGAAAGGGTGTGTGAATCAAAGGGTGTATGCTTCGATACACACTGACTTACAATCCCAAATGAAAGAAGGAAAAGGGTGTGAATCAAAGGACACATGCTTCGATCCAGAATTTCTTTTCTTTCTCTCTTTTGCACTATTTTTGTTTTATATTTTTCTATATATATTTCTTTCGTTGCTATTCAATATAGTTGTAATAATTAGGATTTTTTTATTGTTTTCCACCTCCCATTTGTAAATTTGTATACCCCATCCCTAAAATATGTAATAGCGTAGGACATTTATTTTTCCATAATTTACCGCTTTTATATAAAATGTTAGTAATTAGGTTGTGTATGGCAAGAGTTAAAATCAACAAGTAGACAACCCAAGTTCAAGACTAAATGTATGCAATCAAACACACTATTTACACGCGCACCTCTAGGATAATCTCACTTGTTGCCTTGGAAAATAGTCATGTCCCTCGAATATGGGCGTTTTAGCAAAGACCCTCGATAAAAAGATCGTTGTCCCTCGATGTTGCCTTCGGTAAACGATCTAGTCCCTTACGAAAATTTCTAAAACGTCTCATAGGTTGCCTTCTATGACTATACGATGACTCACGCCCGTCCCTTTACATCCAAAGATAAGGCTTCTTACCAATCAATGGTAAGATAGCAATATCAAAGAAAGGAATGAACAAAAAGACTTTCGAGTAGGTAGAATGTTCTTAGTTGCTTGCTCACAATCCATATTCAAAACAAACATCTTTCAAACACACCAAATACTTTTAAAACATGAAAATATTTTCAAAAAAGTCCAGCACTTTGTATACATTCTTATAGAGACGAGAATCATTACAAAGTTTGCCTCAACCAAGACGCTTTTCAAAAATACTTTCAAAACTCACACAAGCACCATTTCAAACAAAGCATTTTTTATCTAGCAAGCAACTAAGAGCCCGTAGATAACTACAAATGAAAAGGGTGTTAACACCTTCCCTTTTCATAACCTACCCCCCGAACTCAAGAAAATATCTCAAAGGTCTTTCTTGTTCTTTTCACCCTTTCCTTATTGGATAAATGAAAAGTCGGTGGCGACTCTTGCTATTCGCAACAATTGCGATTAAACGCAAAACACCAAATCAGTTTTACCACCGTATTACAATACCCTATGAGTAATTAAGTACCCATATTCATCTTTGTTTATCCGTATCTATTAAAAAATAATCGATCAATTATAATTTATCAAGTTATTTCAATTTTTCAACAATATTTAAAAAATTTCAAAGATGTTATTGTTGAATTAAGAAACAAGCAAATACTTATATTACAATGAGTACAACTTTAATAATTATGTATTTAATAAAATTGATAATTTAAAATGTGTATATAATAATAAAAATAAAAATTATATATATATATATATATATATATATATATATATATATATATATATATATATATATATATATATATATATTTGGGGTGTGAGGCGTGGTGGGTATTAAAGTACTCGTACCCGTGCTTATATCCGTTTGTTTTATTTGATAATTACTTGAATCTATGTCCATATCCATTTTTATTGGATTTTATCTTATACATTGTGGGTATTTTTTAGAGTACTTACCAAGAATAGGTAAAATTGTCTTCCCTACCAATCGTGCATATCTTTTAATATACTAAAATTGAATTGAATGAATAAGTGTATATAAATTAAATCTTAAACTAAATTTAAATGAGATTAATTGATATGCATTATCAGTGTAAATTTTTTTATACAATCACTTATATGTAATATTTCATCCGTCTCACTTATAAGACATTTTGATCATTTTACACGTATTGAGAAAAATAATCATTATTATATGGAAAAGAAAAATTATGTATGACTTCACACTATTATCATTCATTAATTACATATGAAAGAGAAATTAAAAGAATTGAAAGAAGAAAGAGAAATAAATAGTAAAAAATGTATTGAGAAAAACATTATTAATATTGCATTGGAATTGTAATATGACTTATAATTTAAGACAATTTTTTTCTTCATAATTTAGGACGGAGAGAGTGTTTTAAATGTCATTAAAGCAAAAGTTAAACAATTATAAAAATCTAACAGTTATGATTAAATGACGTATAAAACTGCTTTATATCATGTATATCAATTAAGTAAAATCAATTTAAATTTAAAAAATATCTAATTTATATACAATAATTTTGTTGTTTAATGATTATGCATTAAGAATGTAAAATAATTTTACAATGAAAACTAATAAAAATAAATTATTCAACTATGCCATATCAATAACTTAAAATTTATTGTTTGATGTAGTAAAATTTATAGTAGTGATTGATTGGTAGTGCATATTAAGGGTGTTCAAATTCAAACTAATCCAAATAAAAAACCGAAAACTGATCTAAAAAACCGAAAACCGCAAAAAACTGAAATTTATTGGATGTGTTTGGATGTTATTTTGTGAAAACCGATCAGTTCGGATCGAATTTCGGATTAATTTTTTAAAACCGATCCAAACCAAACCAAACCGCATACATATATTTTTATACTTATTTACTTTTTATTAGTATGATATGCTATGTGAAATTATTATTAGATGATAATAATTTTTTTAATAATAGTTATTAGCTTAGTATAATTTATTTATTTTTATCATTTCAATCATAATCAACCACTCTCATTTTGTAATATTAACTTTTAATATACTATATGTTATATATTATATCAAATCTATGATTTATTTGTAGTTTTATAATATTAATAAAAATATAATGTGTAATTTGGATATCCAAAAACCGATCCAAATTAAATTGCATAAAATTGGATCGGATCGGATTGGATTTTTTTAATATATCATCCAAAACCGAACCAAACCGCAAGTAAATTTATCTTTAGATCGGATGATTTTTCATCTTAAAACCGATTCAAACCGAACCGTGAACACCCCTAATGCATATCTCGTATTTTCTCTTAATTTTATGAAAAAATATTTTAGAGTCGTTAAATTTTCACAAATATTTAATAAAATGACATTGTGAAATTTATGAACAGTTGTGATTTTAAGAGTGCTCTTAAACTAATTTGAAAAATACTAACGTTGATACTTGATATAGAAAATGAGAATTTCATTTCATATTGAGTGTATTTTTTTACGATGTCTAGCTAAAATTTTAAAATATCTCTAGAATTCATAAGTGTATCTTCAAACAAACTAAATTTTAATTTTTAAGAGTGTTTTCGAATATGTATATCTGAAATAATTCAATATTTTATTTTTTAAGGGATTTTCAGATATGCATATCTTAAATAACTTAATTTCAAGTTTTTAAAAGTGTTTTTCGATATGTATATCCGAAACAACACAATATTTCGTCTTTGAGAGTTTTCGAATATCCATTTCTAAAGTATTCTAACAATTAACATCAAGGTGTATCAATTTCAACAATTAAAATAAGGTGTATCAATTATATTAATTATATCACCTTATCAATTATTTATATTTACATAAGTTTTATATATTGTTAATATGTTAGAAATTGAAAAATATTATTTATTTCCATAAAAATATTTATTTAATATAATAAATTTTATAATTAAACATATAATTAATTATTAATTTTATAATAATAATCTAATTTAAATTAAACTTTTTAAATTACAATTAAAAAATATTTTTAATATTTTTTTATCAAAAATTATTCATAATTTTAAATAAATAATTAAAAGACAATTACATTTCACCATTATAATCAAAATTTTAATTATTACATTTTTTATCATAAATTTACTTTAATATTTAATTTTTAATTATAAATTTAAGTTATTTTTTAATAATGATTCAATTTAATTATATTATAAATAAATATATTTTAAAATAAAATCAAATCTAAGATATCGAGTGACTTCGGAAATTGGGTAACTTCGGATATGTATATTCAAAGTCACACAATTTAAGTTTTTTAGGGGTTATTTCGGATATGCATTTTTGGAGTTATTTCGAATATACATATTTGAAGTTATCCAATATCCTAAATTTACAAGGTGTGTTCAGAAATACATATTCGAATACTATTTTTGAATTTTTAAAGGTGAAAATTATCACAATTAAATATAAAGAAAAATTCTTTAAAAAAAAATTGTAACCTTAAAAAGAAAACAAAAAAGTATTAACCGATGTAACTAACTGCTCCTACAAAATCAACCAACCGAAATAACCCCTCTTCACAATTTCAACACAATAGTTTCTGAAATCCATTTTTTCTTCTCTTTTGCATGGCAGTGTCACATTCACACTTCAACATTTCAATACAATGGGAAAGAACAAAAAAGTTGAACAAAACAAATTAATAGTTGTTGAATTCAAGGTTTCAATGCATTGCAACGCTTGTGAGAGAACAGTTGCAAAAGCCATCTCCAAATGTAAAGGTATTTATTTCATGTCTTCTATAGTGTAAAAATTATATGCATTAACCATGTTTTTTTGTTGTTGATTAGGAGTGGAAAAGTTCATTACTGACATGAACCAACACATGGTGGTGGTAACAGGTCGAATCGATCCGAAAAAAGTATTGAAGAAATTAGAAAAGAAGACAGGGAAAAAAGTGGAAATTCTGTCCAACAAAGACCAGGAATCAAACAGTGAATCAGACAGACTAGTTATAATACCACCATTTCCCTTTGAAAATGATTGTTGCATAGAAACAGAAGATTTGATGATGTTTAGTGATGAAAACCCAAATGCTTGTTCCATAATGTAGAAGATTTTACACTATTTGTTGTTGATATGTATTTATTCTTTCAATTGAAATATTGATTTGTTTTTTGATTGATGGATTGGGATACTTGTGATGCAAGTTATGTCTTGTCTCTTTATATGGTTAATTAACGTATTTAAACTTTCTACTAATCTGAAATGGCGCAATGGATTTCACACGGCACAACGTGCGCCACAGAAAAAGTACAGAAACAATTCTTTTACGTAATGTCATGATACACATAAGTGCTTTTCTTTTTAATATTATCTGTGCAATAAACTTTAGAGTGGGAGAAAACAGAATATCAGTGCAATAATATTCTGCAAAATCACATTTAAACACCCAAATTGTTATTTGGAAATGAATTAGTCTTGCTAATTAAATCATTTACAAAATAGGTTAGTTATGAAGAAAAAAAAGTCTAGTTAATAGAACACGGAGAAAATGCCGAGAGAATAGAGCGAAATGAAATAGGCTTCTTAATTTGACTCTGTCATGATTCATGAACTAACTTTCTAGGCAAGTTAGTTGTGATAAACTGTCAGTATTAGACTATTTGGAATAATTTACATTGTTAATTCTTCACGTTACACAAAATGAAATAATCATATAATGTGTGTGTTATATCTGAGGGGAGTTGCAAATTCAATCCCTTTGTATACTTATTCTTTTCTTATGACATGACCTCTAGTGCCTCTCTTGTCTGTCCAAGTATGTTGAACACTGTTGCTGCTATGTGAGAGGGTGTAAGACCAGCCATACACAATTGGTCATTAGGGGCTCCGTGGTCGATGTAACGGTCGGGAAGAACCACCGGCCTCCACTGCATAGTTGTAATGCAAATCAAAACATATGAGTTTTGAATTGGTGACTAGTAACTGTTTTAAGATGAGATTGAAAAGAGAGAAGGAAAAAAACTTGTTGGCTTTCTTACCTTTAATTTTCCATCTAGAAGACCATCAAGTGCCATGAATTGAGCAACATGAGAACCAAATCCTCCAATTGATCCTTCTTCTACTGTGATCAAAACCTCGTGTGATTTTGCCAGGCTACGAATCAAGGATCGATCCAATGGCTTGCAGAAACGGGCATCGGCAACAGTTAAGCGCAGGCCATGACGTTCTACTAAGGAAGCTGCGGCTAAACAGTTCTGAACGGCTGTTCCATAGCCCAAGAGGGCTACTCTTTCACCTTCAATTAGTATCCTACCTTTCCCAATCTGTTCAAATGCCAGAACACAGATATCAAGTCATTTGTAATCGATAGGGTTAAATATGTGGTCGTATAAAATTATGACATTTTTTGGTCCCTATAAAAGCAAAATATGAAGTAAAAATTAACAAAATTTATGTAGGAACCAAACTTCAAAATTTATGAATTTTATAAAGATTAAAACCATATACAACCCTTGTTATATTATGCCTGAAATGTTACATGAAGATACGTACGCATGAGTATGGGGATATAATCCTAACTTTACCTCAAGAGGAATGCCTTTGTACTCAGTTGGGAGTTCAACACCAATGCCATTTCCTCTCGGGTATCGGAAACAACTGGGACGATCGTCAATGGCTGCTGCAGTGGCAACCATGTGGCAAAGCTCTGCTTCATCAGAAGGAGCCATCACCACCATGTTGGGGAGGCATGCCATAAAAGTGACGTCGAAAGTACCACTATGCGTAGGACCGTCTGAACCAACTAATCCAGCTCTGTCCATTGCAAATCTTACAGGTAGCTTCTGTAAATCCACATCATGTACCACCTGTGGTATAGACATGGAATTCATACTTTGAGCACCAATTTCAATTTTTCGTAGTTTATATGGTACAGTGTTATACACTAATCATATGAAATCTAAAAGTATAGAACTCATACTGCATAATTTTTTTGTATTTTGGGAGAGAAGTTCTTTGTCTACCTGATCATAAGCCCTTTGCAAGAATGATGAGTAAATTGCACAGAAAGGCTTAAGGCCTTCACAAGCTAAACCTGCAGCAAATGTAACAGCATGCTGTTCTGCGATCCCAACATCAAAGCATCTTGTAGGGAAACGGCGATGGAAGAGATTCATGCCAGTTCCACCTCCCATCGCAGCGTGGATTGCGATAATGTCTTTGTCGGCTTTGGCTTCTGCAATCAAAGCCTCTGCAAAGTATGTTGTGTAAGACTGCGTAGCCGCCTTGGCTTTAAATTGCTTTCCAGTTGGTGGATCAAACTTGGCAACTCCTACAAAATAAAACCAACTCACATATCTGTGAGGAATATAGCAAGTCAAAGCATATAGGTCACTAAACAAATAGATTTTCATTTTGAGATAATTGAATATGCTTCTCAAGGAAAAAAGATGGATAGTTTGAGAGTGTCACATTAAATATCAGAAACCAACAGGTGACCTATTTATTTAGTGAATTATGAGCAAGAAACTCGAGAAATAGATAAGGCCCATTACCGTGGTACTTGTCATCGGCTTTCTCTGCGTATGGATATCCACGGCCTTTTTCGGTGACAACATGTATCAATACAGGACCAATACTATTAGTACTTTTGACTTCTCTGAGAATGGCAACTAAATCATCAATGTTATGGCCATCAACAGGACCAATATAGTAGAGTCCAAGCTCTTCAAAAAGTGTTGATCCAGAACCACTGATCATACCACGAGCATACTCGTCAACTTTCGCGGCCAATTCATGCATAGGGCCTCCAATTCGTTTTGTTACTCCCTATAAAAATATCAATTTGTCAAGAAGAAGCTTCAAGTATACTTCTGTTGCTGCATTCGAGGCAACTCATCAGAGATATTATTACTCACCTTGGCAACCTCTCTCAATTCTCTAAGAGGTTTGTTTGATTGTAACCGACTAAGTGCACTACTCAAAGCTCCTACAGGTGCTGCAGGTCCATCAAGAGTAGCAGTTGGTAAAGAAACTTGTTTGTTGTCATTTAAAATAACAATCATGTCAGAATCAAGATATCCAGCATTGTTCATAGCTTCATAAGCTTGACCGGCTGTCATAGCACCGTCACCAATAACCGCAACTACATCATTCTTTCTTCCCTTCAGATCTCTCCCAACAGCCATTCCTATTTGTTCAAAATGAATTGCCTAAATTAAATCCAAATCAAAATATCACATGGTTGCACTGAAAAGGAAAAAACTCATACCATATTCCAATTCTATTATTCTTTCATGTAAAAACTATATGTATTATATGTTGCCCGAAAAATCATTGTCTACAATGAAGCATAGACACAAACACACATACGAAACACATAATTAACCCTGGCATGCAGTGTAGTCAAGCACGAGATCCTAAGTAGGATCACTCGGCTTATGAAAGATCATAAAACTCGGATCGTTAGCACAGCAGGTAAGATCCTACCGAAGGTAACAATCATAATTTCATATATTTCCACTCACACACACAAAAACAAGAAAATCACAATTCAGGCCCAACACATTTTTTACGATCTTGCTTCAGAAAGCTCGTTCTTGATCACACCGGCGATGAAAACGAACTTTCTCTAATCGTAGCAGTCTCAGATATCCATGGGACGTATCGAACACCGGACACACCTTCAAACGCCGAAGTGTCGGTGGTGAATAATTTTTTAGAGGCAGATAGTAGAGAGAGAAGAATTACCAAGTCCAGCCGAAATAGTAGTTGAACTATGACCAGTGCCAAAAGAATCATATTCACTTTCAGATCGTTTTGTAAATCCAGCCAATCCATTAGTCTGCCTAATAGTATGCATCTTATCCCTTCTACCAGTGAGTATTTTATGAGGGTATGACTACAAAATCAAATCACAAAGTTTCAAATTAGAACAAATATCAAAATCTGCATCATCCTCAACAACCATAGATAATAACACCAACCTGATGACCAACATCCCACAGAATCTTGTCCTGAGGAGTATTGAAGACATAGTGAAGAGCAATAGTGAGTTCAACAACACCTAAACTCGAACCTAAATGACCTCCAGTTCTTGAAACACTGAAAATAACATCAGAACGAAGCTCATCCGCAAGTTGTTTCAGTTCCTGAATCAAACATCAAGGCTATCAAAAAGTAAGAACAATGACATTATTTTTATTTCTAATTACAAAAGAAAGGGCATAATAGTACCTTGGTTGAGAGATTTTTCATATGAATTGGATAGTTAATGGTGTCGAGTAATGGAGTTGGGGGTCTCTTTGAATAGTACTCACCCGTTTCTGAAAGCGAAGCGTAAACTCGAGTTCCAGCATGCTTTTTTTGCAGCTGGTTGAGTTTGTTTTGGGAGGGAGAGAGAAAATGATGAGGAGAGTAAGAAAGTGTTGTTTTAGGATGAGAAGGTGTAATAAAAGCAGGACATGGGAATGTGCAGAGATCCATAACAAGAGAAGAATGATGAAGAAGAAGAAAATAAAATAAATGGAATAGAGAGTGTGTGTAATGTATGGAAGAGGAAGAAGGGAATAAATTAATGAGACTGTAACAACCTTTGTTTTGTTAGTGATGATGCTTTGTTTGGTGGGACTGGGGATAGATGATCGGATGAATATAAATGAGGACTTCTTACCTCCAACCCATTTCGGAAAATTACATCATATGTAATTTTTATAACGTTTTTCTAAAATCGAAAATATATTTAGGACTTCTTACCTCCAACCCATTTCGGAAAATTACATCATATGTAATTTTTATAACGTTTTTCTAAAATCGAAAATATATTTCTGTGACGTACTTTTTTTTAAAAAACTTGACTTGAAATCAAATGTATATATTTGGTGTTAAATTGATAATATATTTTCGGTTCTGATACTATCAGTAGCAGAAAAATCAGAAAACCCAGACTTCTAAGAAAATATATTTCTCATTTTTTCGCAACACAAATTAAAATTTCTACAAACCATACACATCACAAATGGAAAAAAAAAAAAAATATATATATATATATATATATATATATATATATATATATATATATATATATATATATATATATATATATATATATATATATATATATATATATATATATATATATATATATATATATATATATATATATATATACTATGATAGAGTCGTACACAACACCAAAATGTAATTCAAGTACAAATAGGATACAACACAATACCAAAAAACTAAAACTAAAACACAAATGCATCAGTATAAACTACTGAGTATGGTGGATGATGAGTCGGTCTGTCACCCTCGAGGCGTCCATACGCTGCCTCCTGTAACACAGAGCCTCCTGAGTCTCCGCCATGATGGCATCCAAAACACATCTAACATCAGATTCATCAAGAAACAACCATCTATCAATACCATCCCACGCAAGCTCCATGATACAACGACACTTACGCAACACGTCGTGAGCATGATCCCTCCTAGCATGCTCCTCCTCTAGGATCTTCTTATGAACTGGCATCGGTGAGTTCCCTAGAGCATCATCTACAATGTACGAATGAGACACATTAAAGAACCATATCATGTATTCGTACTCGT
The DNA here is from genome assembly GCA_948472305.1 of Vicia faba. Taxonomy (NCBI): domain Eukaryota; kingdom Viridiplantae; phylum Streptophyta; class Magnoliopsida; order Fabales; family Fabaceae; genus Vicia; species Vicia faba. Next base: position 1,306,050,732 of record OX451739.1, read on the forward strand.
AACTCCAGTCGTCTGGTGCTACGGTACTCCTGACCTCATCAGGAACAAGATGATTCTCAAAATCATCAAACATAGCATTCATATCCCTCTGTTTCACAGTCGGATAAGCACATACAACAGGATCTGGGGGAATAGTCTGGGTAAATCCGAACTGACGCATCACCCACTCAGACATATAAGCAGCAGACTTGCGAATCCCGCAAGCCAACCAACCTGTAAACAACGCAACCTCCTCAAACGATATCGTGACACGATGGTCGATGTATGAACTGTAGTGAATATCCTCATGCACCAGCTGGTCAATGTAAACTCGGAACAGCTCTATCGTCTGGTTCTCTCGGAGCGGGTCATATGCTCAGGCACGGGATTTATCTTCAATATAACTCGTATCATATGACCAACCCGAGATACAGGGAAAGTGTTGTAGGATCCATCCCTTAAATAACAAAATTAAATAGTTAGTTCTAGAATCAAAATAATTAACAAAGGCCACAAAGACAGAGAATGTATACCGTCATGAGTGACATGTTGTCGGTCATCTGTTTCGTATCCCACTTAATGGCATCACCCAACTTGGTATACAAGTAAACTAAGAAAGTATCCCCCCAGTTCCACTGGTTGATCGTCTCAAAATCCTCAAAGTACCGGAGGTACATGATATCGGTATAAGTAACACTGGTGTCCATAAAAATTTGTGTGGCAACAAGATACAAAAGGTATGCTCTCATGGCAAACCCCCTGTGAATGATAACCTGCTCGGGATCACCATGAGCCTCTTGTGCACGCCTATGTTCATCCGCGTACACCCTAGCCAAATAATTATACCTGACGTGGCAACCACGGTGTTGTACCCCAAAATTTGCCCTCCCATATTCTCCAATAAACTGCCAAGCCAAGCTACAAAATTCCCCAAGAGTTGCACAATGCAAAGGCCTCCATACAGTCAAAACTAGGGTTTGTGTGTTGATCAAGAAAAGGAAGTTTGCAAAGGCTCAATCAAGTCTCATATGCTTACAAACATGGTCAAGCATCCTCATATCAAGTTTCAAGGCATTCAGCTCAAGATTGCACAGTCAAAACCCTAAATTGCACTACAGTCAACTGTAGGGGCAAAATGGTCATTTGGCAGTCAAAAGTTCAAATTTTTGGTCAACATATCATTTTGAAGCCACAAACATCATTTGATCAATGCTTGATCATGATTCTCAAAATTTGGCTCAGAAATCATCAAAGATGCAAAAGTTGCTATATTTGGACAGCTGAAAAAGTTAACTGAAATTGACCAGGGCATAACTTTCACATGGATTATCAGAAAAATTTCATCCAAAGCTCATTTTGAAGAGAAAGACATTTCCTACAACTCATCTTCATACTTCAAGTCCAAGAAATGCTCTCACAAAAAGTTATCAATTTCAACATTATAGGTCATTTTCAAAAGTCAACAAAAAGACTTTAAGTCAAAGGCCATAACTTGAGATTGGTAAATCAAAATGACATGGGACCAAAGGCATTGGTTAGAGGACTCAAAGACCTTTCCAAAATGTCCAAGAACATGAGAAAAGCTTAAAAAATTGAGCAAGTTATGCCTAGTGGAAGTTGGGAAATTTTTGGGAATTTTGAAAAGTCAACAATGGTTCAAATGACCTAAGTTTGCTAATGGGCCCATTTTTCTTCCATAATTCATCATCCATGACATGTGCACGACCATTTGGCCCAAAGGGAATTTATTCATCATTTTTATTTATTTATTTGAGTTTTTAATCATAATTAATTCATTTAAATTAAATAAAATATGGAATCATTAATTAAATGGGTTATGGGCTTATTTCTTAACCTAATTTCATTCCTCATAGATAAGCAACCTAAACCTAATCCAACCTAATCCAAAAAGGACGGAGGATCTCTAGACTACACGTTTTGTTTTTTTCTCTTTCTACAAATCCTTATTTTTACAACCTAACATTCACACTGAGGGAGGATTCCAACCTTTTTTTTTTTTTCTCACTAAAACACCAATTTTTCCACTCAATCATGGAGACATTCTAACTCCCACACTAACAATTTTTTTTTCTTTTCTAAAGAAATCCAGATCAAACTCTTCTTGGCTTATACAAAAAATACCCACTCGCCTTTTTACGTTTATTACATCCTGCATATATATTTATCATTACCTCACATCTCATACCATTAAAACATAAATTTGTGCTACAAAACACATCAACACAAATTCAAGAAAAGCAATTTTGGACTGATAAAATCACGACCCACTCAATCGCAACCGGCGGGCGCTAGCCGCCATGCCGGAATCGCGACCTCACCGCCGGCGACGCGAGGCTGCTCCGCCCCTGCACCTCCAGAAGCTTATGTGTTGAGCTTGTGTATTCCTGAAAGTTTGTGTGGGAGGATGAGGAATTTTGAATGGGTAGGTGGAAGAAGAAAGAAAGCACATCATTTGATTTTGTTCTTAAATTGAGAAAATATATGATGAGAGAAGAAGCAAATACTGGATCTGTACTTCCTCATTTTTCTTTTTTTGTTTTATTCTAGTTTTTGTTTTTTTTGTTTTTTAAAATAGAGTGAAATGTGTCGCTAATTCATTGGCCCTTGTTTTACATGCAAAATGATCAGAAACTCTAAAGGGGTTGCGTCGTGGCCTTCTATAGTCTTTTTGTTTGTTTTATATATATTATGTTTTCTTATTATATTATATATGAATGAACATGATAGCTCAGTTGGCTAGGGATATGCGTTGCAAGCTTTGGGACCTGGGTTCGATTCCCAGGTCCCCCACATATTGCATAATTTTTGTTTCAAGGTATTCAGGTACATCATTCATCCAGAATTCCCACCATGTAGCCTCATCTCCAAGCGTGACACATGTCCCAGAAGCTCCATCCAATGGCCTTGATCTGGAGACCACCATGTGCATAAGTCAGACATGTCACAGACAAGCCAATAAAGTCAAACAAGGCCTCCAATAAATGGGCCAGAATTGCTTGGGTTATACCTCCTATCTGGGGACTGATACCCCCAAGGTTTGCAAAGAATTTGTTATTTTTTTTATCTTTTCATTACTTTTTTCTTCTTTTAATTATTATCCTTTTTAATCAATTATTTTCATAAAATATAAAAAATGCCTAAAAACTCAGAAAAAGATAAAAACATAATAAATATCTTATTTTCATATTTTCTTGTAAATATTTGTATATAATTGAATTTAGTTAAATTAGGATTTTAACATTAATTCTTTTTTCATAATAAAAATCCAAAAAAATGTAGAATTAGGTTAATTATTAATTTTTTATATCCTTTTTAATTTTTTCCTTTTTTCTCACAATATTATTATTTATTATTTATTTTCTATAAATCAAAAATTGTACATAAATTAGTTTAAAATTTAATTAGGTTAGAAATTAAATCTTTTTTCATAATAAACTTAAAAAACATTAAAACTAGGGTTTAGCATTTTAATTTTAATTAATTTTTCATTTTTTCTTTTAAATCCAAAAAACACAAAAACATCATTCTCATTTAAGTTTAAATTCCTTGATTAGTTTTAATTGTTTGTAAAAGGGTCCAACGCCCTAATTTTGTTTAATCTCTTTATTTCGCGCATCTATTTTATATTGTTTAAATACCTCTGTATATGCCCCAAAGCCTTGTAATAAGTTTAGATTTATTTCTTGCACTTTTTATTTATTTTCAGTCAAATCGGGTTCGGTTTTTTTGGCGATGTGGACCCGCGCCAGTTGTAATAGTTAGATTTATTTTCTCGCAAATATAACTGTTAATAAATATGCATGAAAGAATGAATGCCCGAAAAATAAAATCAAATCGTTAGATCACCATTGCATGACAAGACAAAACAATAAGCTGAAAATGACACACAATTCGCACACACCACCCCTAGGATACGCCTCACCTGTTGCCTTTCGAAAGGTGGTCGTCGAGTAGAAAACGTCTTAGTAAGTCCTCATGGTCCGGGAACCTGGCATGAGGGTAGCTTCTGAGGTGTCTTCCTATTGCTCCGGTGACCACCACGTCCCTAAAACTCGAATTGACCCGAACACCTCCAACGGTGGTGCTACCTACCTCTCAATGGTGGGATGGCATTACCTTAAAGGACATTTACACAGACGAATTCCTTAGGGTAGGTAGGTTCTCAAGGGTACTTGCTCTAATTTCAAAAACAAATCAAAATACTTTTCACACCAACACTTTCAAAAACTTTCAAAACAAACTTTTCAAACACTCTGACGTACGAGTTGAATCGAAACTTTTCAAAGAATATTTTTTGAAACCCACAATTGAAAAGCAAACAAACACATTTTGAAAACACATTGAGCAAGTACCTAAGAGCCCATGGATAACCATGGATAGAAAGGGTGCTAACACCTTCCCTTTCTATAACCTACCTCCCGAACCGAGAGCAATCTCTTTAAAGGAATTTTTCTGTGCTTTTGTCCTTTCCTATGGGAGAAAATAAAAGACGGTGGCGACTCTTGCTTCCGCGACATTTTCGCGAACCAGCTTTAAAACAGTCAGTTCCAGATCCACCGATCACAGAACTGGCGACTCTGCTGGGGATTAAAACTTAAAGTGAGGTGTACCTTAGGGTTAGTTCATAACTGTGTTTTCAATTGTATTGACTTGCTTACTTTAAATTGTGGGACTGTCTTGGGAGTTCTATAGATCCTAACCCGGATCTGGGGATACCTTCTTAGAAAGTAGCAACAAGGCTGTGAGGGAACTGTGCGGGGTATACCGACATGGTTGAAACAGTCTGCTACGTTGATGTGGCACTTTGGTGTGTACCGGTAACCCTTGAGTCAGTCAAGGAGAGTACGGGGCCTCCATGTGGTGTCATGAAGCATCAACAGACCTTAGGAACCTTAATTGAACCATCTTGGCCTCTTTAGGGTAGTGAGATAACTGACTTTGGTGCAGTCCGAGGTTGGTTGATACTCGATACTACACTCAATTGAGGGTTGCTTTCCTGGAATATTTCGGTCGCCAGTTCAGTGGCTAAATCGAAACGATGAACAATGAAAGCAATCCCGTGATATTGGGAACCTTAGAACCCGGTTACTTTGATTAGGACAGGTTGAACCCACCAACTTCAAGAGGGTACTACCCAGACCCCATGCTGGCCTAAACCTAAGGGCTCTCTCTTGTGTGACTTGTGTGCCTTAGTACTTGACTATCTGCATGCTTGTGATCTAACACTTGTTTCTTGCAGGTTTGTTTCAGTCCTTAATTAGGACTCATAATAGGGTTACTGACATCACCCCATGCATACCATGACATCATACCATTGCATACATCCTAACCCATTTCAAGGATCTCAAGGGCTTGTGATGCAGGTCAGGACGAATCAACTGTCCCAGCAAGGGGCAAAGAGGATTTATTTTCCTCTAGACCAGGTTGTCAGGGGCTATGACCCACTTGATATGGTGAGCTTTTGACCCTTGGAGAAGGACTCTCAACAATATGAAGTACCTTCAATCAAGCCACCAGTTTCCAATGCTAACTATTTTCTTGTTTACCCCGCGAGATCCTTGAAAACATTGCATGCATATCATACACATCATTGCATCACAGGTATCCCTTTTGCAGGTCACTCACCTTTCCCGCTGTTTATTTCAGCCATGGTTTCACAACAAGACAACCAGGACTTTCTTGCTCAAGAGACTCGGTTCGGGGAAATCCTCCTGAATCTATCCAAGGGGCAGGAAGAGCTAAGGACACTTATCATGGAGACTTTTGTCAGGAACAGTGCTGAGGATGAAAGGCTAGAACACCTACAAGCTGAGGTGGATGCATTGAAAGCCCAAATGCTGGGGCAGAGGAATGCCATTCAAGGTTTAGCTCAAAGACAAGATGAGCTCGGGATTCTCATCAACAAACTGCTTCAGGGCAACCAACTGGGGCAAACATCTAAGGGTAAAAAGCCAATCATCGTTCCACCACCTTTGAGACAAAGAGGCAAGGAGAAAGCTCCTCATATGGCTCCAGTATCACCAATTCAGCAGCAACTTCACCAACTTCAGGCAGACAAACCCAGGAGGCAGTTCACCCCGCTCAATATGTCGCTGTTTCAAGCTTTACAACGCCTGTTGAGATTGAACCTGATCACATTAAGGGCTCAGCCCCAGAACCTTAACACAGCACATCCTGCTTATGATCGCAATAAAAGGTGTGCCTACCACTCTGCCTGTCCAGGACATAATGCAAACGAGTGTTGGGCTTTGAAAAACAAGATCCAGGACCTGATTGATGAAGGAGCACTGGAATTCACACAAGATGGTCAGGCTGAATTTTTCTACCATCCCTCCAAGGCTCACCATTTGAAGTGACAAGCCCTGAGACTAGAAATTTTTGTTCATTCGAATGTTCAAGTTGCAATTTTCTTTTGTTCAAACATTTACTCATTGTTAAGACATTGTTATTTCATTAATGCATCGCTTATGTCTATTTTGAATCAATATATTCGTATTCACTATACGCAAATTATTTTCATATTTGTTCTGATGTCAACTCTTTCAATCAATAATTCTAAGCCTCTTGAGGGAGGATGACGAAAACGATACCACGATTTACAGTATGCTTTTGAACAGACCCCGCTGATGAGGTACAGGCATTGTTTCAACCCCTAAACACTGGAGTTATAAGGATGATAATCCCTCGCCAACCCATCAGAGCCAAAGAAGTAGGAGTTTTATTTTCGAAAATCAAAACCCTTAATCATAACCTGGGGCAGGGTAGTTCTCTCAGTTGATCCAAGTGCACAATGAATGGCACCAAATGAGTTTGTTCAAAAACAAAAGACAGTGATGGTTCCGAACAATCATAAGGACAGGCAGTCATCATCAAAAAGAAAATCATAAACGAAAAGCCCAAGAAGTCAAAACCCATGAAAAGAGACTTACGAAACTGGGGCATCCCGCTGACTGTAATTCCAAAAAGGAAACAGTTCAGGCAAAAAAGAAAGGGATAACAAAAATCAAGAAAGAGGTCTCACAAACCCTCAACAAAAAGTGACTGCCTAGTCAGAATAAATCATCAATGTTTGAACCATCACCGGAAAATCAGAGCAAAGACTCAAACAAGGTCTAACGTATGATCAACTGAGTTTAGGTTTGGAGAACATCACGAAGAGCGGGTGGGTACAAATAATTTGAGCCTTTATCCTTTGTTTCTTAAACCGTGAACCAGGCCACGTTATAACCCCTAAAAGTCCTAGCTGAAGCATGGGTTAGTTCGAAAGCATACTGTACGAAAGGTATCCTGACTCCTGAAGGCCTACGGTAAATACAGAGTTGACATCATGATTTACAAACATTAATTTGTTTTATGAAAAAATGCATTTTTAAAATCTTCAAGACAGACATAAGCTTTGCATTTTTAACATAACTCTGTTTGCATATGACTTTTTGTGTGAACAGCAAGGAAATTCGCACGACGAATGCCTAATGAACAGAAGTACCTCCAATCAAGGGGCATGGCATGACTATTGTCCATCATCTGGGGCAGTTAAGTCAAGATCCAGAGAATCTCTCAAAAGGCCAAAAAGCCTGGGGCAAATCTCTGCCTGAGTCACTTGGGGCAATCCAGCAACGAATTTTGCACGATCAGACACCTTCCGACAATATGGTGACACCACCAGCCTGGGGCAAATCTCCGTCTAAGTCAGCTGGGGCATTGGACGATCAAACGAAGATCTTCTGGGGCATGACAAAGTATTTCCAACAGGGGCAACTCCCCACATTCTGAGAAATATGGACATAGTCGAAAGAATACTACGCAAAATCAAAGACCCGCTAGGTTGACACACCTAGGCAAAAATAAGGGATGAAATGGAAAAATCTGTACACCCGGCAAGTCGAAAACCTGAAAAGGCGGTCCAGGCAAAAGTTAGGGATCAAAGCGTACGAGTATGTCCCAGCATCTCGGCACCTGCCTACCAGAAGACTCGTCAAGTACTCCCACAAGTGCCTCCTCCCACTGAAACTGGGGCAATAAGGAGTTGTCTAAAAGATCCGGTTGCTCTGTCCATCATAGGTTCGGCTAAAGAATGCGACCCAGATATTTTCACTCCCCGCAGGACACGAACGCGTCGTCCGGCTTTATTCAAAGAGTTATTTCCTTAATAAGATATAACTGGGTTATCCTCAGCCAATAGCCACGGAAAAGACCGTCCTCAGTAAAGTCTTATCATCCCCAGCAGAAGCAAAAGCTTATTCTCCAACATCAGCCCAGGAGTGACTTCCCGGCACCCGTCAAGGATTGATTTTCCTAGACGAAAGCATACATTCATAAACATCACATTTCCGTACATCATGACACATGCATGTACGCATCATGTCATACAATTGCATTTATGCCGTTGCTTGATTCATATCACGTACTGCATATAACTGACCTTTACCTTTCAGGAAGGATACAGTTGAATGCTCAGCTATGTCAAAATAGACAAAACACCGTCAGAAAAGACAAATCCTGTCATAAGAGACAAATCCGGTCAAAGAATACAAATCCAGTTTAAATCAATGCCTAAAGATTCCTCTGATACAACTCGTCGTTATAGACATTCGTCGTGATAGACACTCGTCGTGATAGACACTCGTCGTAATAGACACTCGTCGTGATAGACACTCGTCGTGATAGACACTCGTCGTGATAGACACTCGTCGTGATAGACACTCGTCGTGATAGACACTCGTCGTGATAGACACTCGTCGTGATAGACACTCGTCGTGATAGACACTCGTCGTGATAGACACTCGTCGTGATAGACACTCGTCGTGATAGACACTCGTCGTGATAGACACTCGTCGTGATAGACACTCGTCGTGATAGACACTCGTCGTGATAGACACTCGTCGTGATAGACACTCGTCGGGATAGACACTCGTCGTGATAGACACTCGTCGTGATAGACACTCGTCGTGATAGACACTCGTCGTGATAGACACTCGTCGTGATAGACACTCGTCGTGATAGACACTCGTAGTGATAGACACTCGTCGTGATAGACACTCGTCGTGATAGACACTCATCGTGATAGACACTCGTTGTGATAGACGCTCGTCGTGATAGACACTCGTCAGTGTAGACACTTATCGTTATAGACATTCGTCATAGACACTAGTCGCTATAGACACCCATCGTTAAAGACCACTCGTCCTTGGAAACAACCTGTCAGTAGAGACAACTTCATCACCGTTTGAAGATCCAGACCCAGCTCCTGTAACCAGTCAGGACATATCTATACCAAGCATCTGAAAACCAGCTCCTGCGACGTGTCAGGTACTCATTTTCTTTTGCAGGTATGCAGGTTCTCGCTAAGGAATCTCTTACGCGATCAACATCCAGATGGCATCTATAAGCCCATCATCCTACCCATCAATCTCTAAATGGCATCTATAAGCCCATTCCCCCACCACACTGCTACCATGTGAGCGCAAATTTCTGGGCACTCTAGTGTCCAATCATCTTCTACCCTCGGATTACAAAAGGCACGTCAGCCAATCTCCATCCTCAGGTCTAAGAAGATTGAACAGGGGCAACTGTTGTACCCCAAAATTTGCCCTCCCATATTCTCCAATAAACTGCCAAGCCAAGCTACAAAATTCCCCAAGAGTTGCACAATGCAAAGGCCTCCATACAGTCAAAACTAGGGTTTGTGTGTTGATCAAGAAAAGGAAGTTTGCAAAGGCTCAATCAAGTCTCATATGCTTACAAACATGGTCAAGCATCCTCATATCAAGTTTCAAGGCATTCAGCTCAAGATTGCACAGTCAAAACCCTAAATTGCACTACAGTCAACTGTAGGGGCAAAATGGTCATTTGGCAGTCAAAAGTTCAAATTTTTGGTCAACATATCATTTTGAAGCCACAAACATCATTTGATCAATGCTTGATCATGATTCTCAAAATTTGGCTCAGAAATCATCAAAGATGCAAAAGTTGCTATATTTGGACAGCTGAAAAAGTTAACTGAAATTGACCAGGGCATAACTTTCACATGGATTATCAGAAAAATTTCATCCAAAGCTCATTTTGAAGAGAAAGACATTTCCTACAACTCATCTTCATACTTCAAGTCAAAGAAATGCTCTCACAAAAAGTTATCAATTTCAACATTATAGGTCATTTTCAAAAGTCAACAAAAAGACTTTAAGTCAAAGGCCATAACTTGAGATTGGTAAATCAAAATGACATGGGACCAAAGGCATTGGTTAGAGGACTCAAAGACCTTTCCAAAATGTCCAAGAACATGAGAAAAGCTTAAAAAATTGAGCAAGTTATGCCTAGTGGAAGTTGGGAAATTTTTGGGAATTTTGAAAAGTCAACAATGGTTCAAATGACCTAAGTTTGCTAATGGGCCCATTTTTCTTCCATAATTCATCATCCATGACATGTGCACGACCATTTGGCCCAAAGGGAATTTATTCATCATTTTTATTTATTTATTTGAGTTTTTAATCATAATTAATTCATTTAAATTAAATAAAATATGGAATCATTAATTAAATGGGTTATGGGCTTATTTCTTAACCTAATTTCATTCCTCATAGATAAGCAACCTAAACCTAATCCAACCTAATCCAAAAAGGACGGAGGATCTCTAGACTACACGTTTTGTTTTTTTCTCTTTCTACAAATCCTTATTTTTACAACCTAACATTCACACTGAGGGAGGATTCCAACCTTTTTTTTTTTTTCTCACTAAAACACCAATTTTTCCACTCAATCATGGAGACATTCTAACTCCCACACTAACAATTTTTTTTTCTTTTCTAAAGAAATCCAGATCAAACTCTTCTTGGCTTATACAAAAAATACCCACTCGCCTTTTTACGTTTATTACATCCTGCATATATATTTATCATTACCTCACATCTCATACCATTAAAACATAAATTTGTGCTACAAAACACATCAACACAAATTCAAGAAAAGCAATTTTGGACTGATAAAATCACGACCCACTCAATCGCAACCGGCGGGCGCTAGCCGCCATGCCGGAATCGCGACCTCACCGCCGGCGACGCGAGGCTGCTCCGCCCCTGCACCTCCAGAAGCTTATGTGTTAAGCTTGTGTATTCCTGAAAGTTTGTGTGGGAGGATGAGGAATTTTGAATGGGTAGGTGGAAGAAGAAAGAAAGCACATCATTTGATTTTGTTCTTAAATTGAGAAAATATATGATGAGAGAAGAAGCAAATACTGGATCTGTACTTCCTCATTTTTCTTTTTTTGTTTTATTCTAGTTTTTGTTTTTTTTGTTTTTTAAAATAGAGTGAAATGTGTCGCTAATTCATTGGCCCTTGTTTTACATGCAAAATGATCAGAAACTCTAAAGGGGTTGCGTCGTGGCCTTCTATAGTCTTTTTGTTTGTTTTATATATATTATGTTTTCTTATTATATTATATATGAATGAACATGATAGCTCAGTTGGCTAGGGATATGCGTTGCAAGCTTTGGGACCTGGGTTCGATTCCCAGGTCCCCCACATATTGCATAATTTTTGTTTCAAGGTATTCAGGTACATCATTCATCCAGAATTCCCACCATGTAGCCTCATCTCCAAGCGTGACACATGTCCCAGAAGCTCCATCCAATGGCCTTGATCTGGAGACCACCATGTGCATAAGTCAGACATGTCACAGACAAGCCAATAAAGTCAAACAAGGCCTCCAATAAATGGGCCAGAATTGCTTGGGTTATACCTCCTATCTGGGGACTGATACCCCCAAGGTTTGCAAAGAATTTGTTATTTTTTTTATCTTTTCATTACTTTTTTCTTCTTTTAATTATTATCCTTTTTAATCAATTATTTTCATAAAATATAAAAAATGCCTAAAAACTCAGAAAAAGATAAAAACATAATAAATATCTTATTTTCATATTTTCTTGTAAATATTTGTATATAATTGAATTTAGTTAAATTAGGATTTTAACATTAATTCTTTTTTCATAATAAAAATCCAAAAAAATGTAGAATTAGGTTAATTATTAATTTTTTATATCCTTTTTAATTTTTTCCTTTTTTCTCACAATATTATTATTTATTATTTATTTTCTATAAATCAAAAATTGTACATAAATTAGTTTAAAATTTAATTAGGTTAGAAATTAAATCTTTTTTCATAATAAACTTAAAAAACATTAAAACTAGGGTTTAGCATTTTAATTTTAATTAATTTTTCATTTTTTCTTTTAAATCCAAAAAACACAAAAACATCATTCTCATTTAAGTTTAAATTCCTTGATTAGTTTTAATTGTTTGTAAAAGGGTCCAACGCCCTAATTTTGTTTAATCTCTTTATTTCGCGCATCTATTTTATATTGTTTAAATACCTCTGTATATGCCCCAAAGCCTTGTAATAAGTTTAGATTTATTTCTTGCACTTTTTATTTATTTTCAGTCAAATCGGGTTCGGTTTTTTTGGCGATGTGGACCCGCGCCAGTTGTAATAGTTAGATTTATTTTCTCGCAAATATAACTGTTAATAAATATGCATGAAAGAATGAATGCCCGAAAAATAAAATCAAATCGTTAGATCACCATTGCATGACAAGACAAAACAATAAGCTGAAAATGACACACAATTCGCACACACCACCCCTAGGATACGCCTCACCTGTTGCCTTTCGAAAGGTGGTCGTCGAGTAGAAAACGTCTTAGTAAGTCCTCATGGTCCGGGAACCTGGCATGAGGGTAGCTTCTGAGGTGTCTTCCTATTGCTCCGGTGACCACCACGTCCCTAAAACTCGAATTGACCCGAACACCTCCAACGGTGGTGCTACCTACCTCTCAATGGTGGGATGGCATTACCTTAAAGGACATTTACACAGACGAATTCCTTAGGGTAGGTAGGTTCTCAAGGGTACTTGCTCTAATTTCAAAAACAAATCAAAATACTTTTCACACCAACACTTTCAAAAACTTTCAAAACAAACTTTTCAAACACTCTGACGTACGAGTTGAATCGAAACTTTTCAAAGAATATTTTTTGAAACCCACAATTGAAAAGCAAACAAACACATTTTGAAAACACATTGAGCAAGTACCTAAGAGCCCATGGATAACCATGGATAGAAAGGGTGCTAACACCTTCCCTTTCTATAACCTACCTCCCGAACCGAGAGCAATCTCTTTAAAGGAATTTTTCTGTGCTTTTGTCCTTTCCTATGGGAGAAAATAAAAGACGGTGGCGACTCTTGCTTCCGCGACATTTTCGCGAACCAGCTTTAAAACAGTCAGTTCCAGATCCACCGATCACACACGGGTCTTATCAATCTCTCCCAGACCACTCTCAGGGGTAACTCCCAACTTTTGAACCAACAAATTCAACACCTCCTCTTTGCTGATCATATCATGATCCAAGAAAGTCCCGCTGATTAATAGATGAAGCAGACACGCGACGTCGTCGAGTGTGATCGTCATCTCATCGTGTGGTAAATGAAACAACGACGTCTCATGGTGCCACCTCTCAATAAAAGCATTGACCATACCCCAGTTGACCATGTTGTATCCACACAGGGCCAAAATTTTCAACCCTGTAAGTCGTAAAAGCTCGTCAAACCATGGCTCAGTAGGTGGAACAAGTCTACTAATCTTCCGCCCATGGCTAATGGCCTTGAGCGTATCACATTCCTGCATAATAAAATTCAAGTCAAAATTCATAATAAAATTCACAATAAAATTCATAATAGAAAAAAAATGCAAAATCCATACTTGTCTGTCCCAGATACGTCTAGCAACATGGTTGAGATAAAGAGGAAGAAGTGATAAATCAAACGGTCCTCCTCCAAAAGTCTGAGGGACCGCAGGTGCAGGCCGAGCTAGTGCGGCCTCAGGTGTCACTGGTGTAGCCTCAGGTGTCTGGGATAACTGAGGAACCGCCTCAGGTGACGTCTGGGACTGAGGTTGTGATGATGTTGGGCTCAGGTGTCGCCTGGGTACTGGATGTGGATCCTGCCTCAAATATGCTTGGTGAAGAATCGTGTCTATGGGAGGATGGAGGTGGCAAAGGATGAACTGAAGAATCACGCCTGCTACGGGTGGACGATGTAGAAGGAGTAGAAGCAGGCGCACCGGAGGCTGAAGTAGTAGAAGGTGCATCTGGTATGGCCAGTCCAGAGGCAGAAGGAGGTTAGGTTTCCTGATTCCTTTCTCTCCGCACAGAAGCATGTTATGTAACCTTGTCGAGCCTCAATCGAGGTCTCTCACTCGTTGCTCTTGTAGAAGTAAGAAAGAAATGTTACCATAAGGTCCAGTGTGCAAAACAAGGCTTAAAACACACAGATAGAAATCAAAACTATACTTACGGTTTTGTTCTTACCAAAGCCAAAACTTTAATTCTGGTTCTTGCTGCGATAACATAATAATATTCATTTGGCGTCTCAGTCCCCCAAATGAGCTCAAATAAGGGCATTGATCATAAAAAAAAACTTTAGAAACACTTTCTAATGACTAAACTTTAGAAACACTTTCTAATGACTCCTAATGATGATAACTAGCTACAATATCATAATTTGAACCCTAATTCACTAATTTGAGTAGAAATTACATAAACTCATTTTTTTTCAAAAACAACATACCTGATTGATTGGTGTTGATTTTTCTTGATTGATTGCATTAGAATGCTTTATTTAACCACTGCTTGGTGATTTCTGATGATTTTTTGACAAAATATTTGATTTATGAAATAAGAGTTTGAGAGAGTTTTGTGTTTTGTTTTGAATGAGTTGCTGTAATGGGAGGGAAAGAGGCAGCACACCATATAGTACCTCTAGAAACCAAAAGTATATTTCCGGTTATAAACCGTAAGTATACTTCTGATTTGCACTCAACCCTTCCAACGTAATTCATGTATAACATCGTGCGAACCGAAAATATACTTTCGATTTTGAAGGACATTTATGAAATTTTGCGTAGTGCGTAAGAAAGTCATGGGGTAGATTAAGAAATTGCCATATAAATTGGAACAATGCTAATAAATCTAATTAATTAATTTATTATTAAAGGAATTAAAAGAGCTAATTAAGAATTTAATATTTTGATTAACATTTGAATTGCGTTTAAGTAACAAAATTTATTTTTATCATTTTTTAAATTAAAATATTTGTTATAATGAGCCAAAATATGTGTGTAGTCTAGTAGTGAAACACTTGGGTCTTAAGAGTGTGCTCTTCTCAAAGTGTACTTAAAGCTATAAAAATGAATTAACTCATATGAACCTACTCGTTCGGCATAAATAATTATTGAGTTTGGATCTTCAAATTAGAGTATATATTTTTAAAGATTTTTTTTAGTTCTATCTTAAAAAAGTTTACTACCCATTAAGACCGTTCGTATAAATCGTGGATAGTCCATTAAACTCGTATGATTATAAATTTTAAAATAATGATATTCATATTACTTCAAAATAACATATTAATTTTTTTAATTTCACTTAAAAATTATCTCTATTTTATATGATATTTCTCTTTTAAACATTATACATTAATATATTTAACACTCATTTCTCATATTCTATTACTTTCTTTTATATAAAATATTCGAATATTATTTTATACAATCTAAACATATATTATATTTATAAACACATTATAATAATTACAAAATATAATATAATATTTAAAAATATATTATATTTAAAATAATATAATTTTAAATTTTATTTTTAATAAATATTATAAATTTTTTATTTTTATTTTTTATTTAAAAAATTCATGTAAGATCGGATAACTAGAAGAGCCAACCTATTAAAGATAACTCATTTTAAACCTATTTAGAGATAATCTATTCTAATAACTTTAATTATACTTTTATTTTATTATTGAAATTAATATAATTAATCATTATCTTAAAGAAAATATATAAAAATCTTTCACACATAATGTGAAACGGAGGTAGTAGATTTTTAGTGAATGTGAAATGGGGGAATTATAATTAAAGACTAAAGGAGTAAAGTATATTTATTATTATTAATATTATTATTATTATAATTGGTTAAAAAGGAGATGTGGGTGATTGAGAGCGGAGTGGAGAATTGAAATTATGCGATGGGATTCGGACAAGCATTACAATTCTAGAGGTGGCCACTCAACATTCACTACATTGGACCACGTCACCAGAAATCTCAATTGGATAGATTTTTAGATAAAATTTAAATTTAATTAACAATAACAACTTTTTCACTTTTTATTTACGTTCTGCTTTGTCCAATACAAATAATAAAATGAGAGGGAAATTGGGAAGCGAGATTAATAGGTTTTGTTTTTTAATTTTTACAATTTATTTTGTAAATTTATTTTTAAAATAGTCTTGAAGAATAAAATAAAATAATATTTGTTTTGTTAATTTTATTTATTTTTGAATGATTTTATAGATGAAAAAATGTAATAGACTGTGATATAATGTTATTAAGATTAAAATGAGATGATGATAATGTTATTAAGATTAAGATGATAAAACAATCCGAATTAAGTAAAAATATTAGATGGATGCTCTAAATATAGAAACTTGCCTAAAGTTTATAATAGATCTTTTAATTTAGTTGGGTCTAAATCATTCTTAACTAAAATTTATGATTTATTATTTATATAGGTAAGGCAAATAAATTCGGTACCAATCAGATTTGGTCGCTCCACTCCGAAATTAATATGAAAAAATTGATTTAATTGAGAATAGATACAGGGAAAAATCAATTTTGAGTTACACGGGCGGAGACGGAGAATGCTAATACCCGCTCATGTCCCATCTCTGTCTATTAAATTTAATTTATTATTTTTATTTTTAATAATTTTATTACTCTTTCAAATTTTTTAATCCTAAAAGATCAAGTCCACGGTGGTGATGAGAAGTCTTTCCATAAGAAGTTAAGGAACCATGTGAACATGGCTTTCCTTGATATTATCTAGTTTTTGTTAGTTGCTTAGTTTATTAGGTATTTTGGATTGTTGTTGTATTGTTGTCTGAATCATTTGATCGGCTTGTATTTTATGATTTTTGGAAATAAAATTATATTTACTTCACAAAAAAAATTTATAACACGGAAGTGAGACGGAAAAATTCGTTTTTCATTGGAGGCGGGGGCATGAGACCAACTTTACCTCCATTTGAATTTGGGAGCAGGACAAATTGGTAAATCTGCTCCTGGCCCCCTCCCCCTAGTTATCATGTCTACGTTTATCACATGTGATATATGAGGTGTGCAGGGAAGTATTATCGCCTCCATGATTTAAAAGAATATTAATTTTCCTTTACTCTCTCATTTTAATCATGGAACTGGGAAAAAAAACTTTCTAGCGCTCTATAGTTTAGATCCAAAAAATCTTTTATAAATTTCTCAATTCTAATATAGAATCCCTTGTCATCCTTAGATATACGAATTTTTTCTCCTACCCTATTGTATTTGAGCAAGTACAAGTAAAAAACTTATTTAATAGATACATTTATATTCATAGAGTAAGATATATGCATTATTATTATTAGTGTGTATATCCGTGCGTTGCACGAACTAATTTCAGATGTTAAAATTTTTATATCATTCATATTTAAAATAAAAAAATCATTCATAGCTTAAAAAAAATTCATTAACAAAATAATAATTTAATGTTTTATATATATTAAAAAAATAATTTAAGTTTTATATATATATATATATAGTTTTATATATATTAAAAAAATAATTTAAGTTTTATATATATATATATATATATATATATATATATATATATATATATATATATATATATATATATATATATATATATATATATATATATATATATATATATATATATATATATATATATATATATATATATATATATATATATATATATATATATATATATATATATATATATATATATATATATATATATATATATATATATATATATATATATATATATATATATATATATATATATATATATATATATATATATATATATATATATATATATTTTGTAATAATCAGGTATTAAAAAAAATTCGTAAATAATCATGTTTCGGAGAAAATTACGCAAATAACCATGTTTCAGAAAATCCCACAAGGGAGGGGCCAATCCAGTTGGCGCATGCACCTTATTTTAAAGGGGAGGCGCCATCTCACTTGGCGCCTATGTGTGAAAGGCTTGCCCTAAGCCAAGTAAGATGGCGCCTTAGTGCAAATGGCATGCAATTTTTTGCGTTTTTTTATTTTAAATGCGGTACGTTACGTAAACAATATATGATCAAGAAAATTGACTTTTTATTTACACAATATGATTACACAAAACGATGACATAAAAAATACAACTTAATCAGTGGTCCACCGGAACCCGGTAATGACCCTCGGTTCCGCATTCCCGTCCTCGCCTTTCCCGTGCTGGGTATCGTCGCGTTTCTTGTTGTGACATGAACGATGGCCCAGCGAAGTCATCGCATTCCGGATCCATAAAATCGGTCAGATCTCCATATCTAGAAGATCCTCTTTGGTACAGTCGGTTACCCATACCCTCAAAGTTTGGTCGTGTTGGTGGTGGGTGGGGTTCCATAGTTGGTCTGTAGCACTGGTCGTCTGAGTATGGGGGATAGAAAGGAAATGGATCTTGCGGTATTTGGTATTGGGAATGTTGGGTGCTTTGGTGATGTGATGGTTGATGGTAAGTTGGGTCGGTTGGCTCATAAGCTTCGGAAAATCCCAGATCAGGGCTAAGGTTAGATGTTGAGGGGGCCATATTAGGATATGTAGAAGACTGGAATTGTGTGTGGGGCATGCAGGTGTATTAGTATTGTGATTGAAATTGTGGTTGGGTGTGAGGCATATGGGGGTATTGGTATTGAGGTGGTGATTGTGGGGCATGTGGGTGTAATTGTATTGTGGTGGTGATTGTGGTTGGGTGTTTGTGGTTCTATTTCATCGACGAGGTTGGTGGGAGGTTGATGTGTGTTGGGTTTGTTGTTGGGGAAATAAGGGTTATGTCCATTGTGTTCGTGGGTCAACCAAATACCTTGGATGAGACACGTGCGTTTCTGGGGTACTAACCGATCTGTACCAAGCTAAATATTGATCCATGTGTCGCATATTACCATGGTTGAGGAAAACTGGGAATTACAAGACATGTCGGTGACGCATCTGCTACATCTTACACCATTCTGGAGCAAAATATTTCCAGTTGGTAAGACCCCATTGGGCGTCGACCCTTTTGAGATGCCACGGGGACAAACAATTTGGATTGCAGGGTATCTCTTGATGCATTCCAAACTGCATCTTGACACAATCGCTATGGTGCATCTCCACAACATTGAACCGTATGATTGCAGACTTTACGCTCCAAATTGCTGCATCCTCGGAGTTTGATTCATGGTCCAAACCCAAATATGGTCTCCAGACAAACTGTGGATAAAATTAAATCAGCTTAATGAAAACGTAATAAATAAAGAATTTAAAAGTAGAAAAGTTGAAAGGTGTGACGTATATCATTCGGGCCAAGGTGATCCAATAGATTGCGATATAGAGCGACATTGAATCTTGGATTCTTGTTGTAATCCATACCCCTCACGAAGTACCTAAAGGAATTGAAAAATATTTTATTTTTATCATATATTTGGTGAAGAGATGAATAATAATAAATAATATAAGTTAATGACTTACTTTGTTGCGCGTGGGAAAACGAATGCGTTGTTGTTGACGGAGTTTAAGGACTCCATTCTCCCGCAACCCCAGGCTTGAAGTAAAAAAACGCAACCATAAAATGTATATTTTTCCTTGATTGCATTTTTACACAATGAACTGTATAAATGTGCTAAAACAGCAGAACCCCAACTATACTTTCTAGTTTTTTCAAAGTCTCTAAGTAAATTTAAATACATAAAATTTACACTATTTCCCATACTTTTGGGAAATAAAAAGGTTCCAAATAGTATCATTATATAATCTTCAAACCTTCAAACCTTCAAACAGTCATACACAATGGCCTCTGCACCCCCAATATGTGATCATTGCATATTTCAACGGCGAGACATACATTTGTCCCACCTCTGGGTTTTTGTTTAGAGACACTGAGAACATCCGATTTTGTTTAAACAGGAAAGCCAATTTCTTGTATTTCAAAAAACGATTGGAGGCCAAACTTGGATGAGGTCCCGTGACACAAATCTTTTATCAGAATCCGGTTTTTTTTGTAACAACCAAATGATATTTTATAAGGTTGAGGTTCAAGATGACGAGGACCTTCAGAATATATTTTCCAGTCATGAGTATTTTGGGTACGACTCTATTGAGTTGTACATTATGCTGCGAGAGCCTCAGCTGTCACAAGTGGTTGATCCTCTGGAGACCGAACAAGCAGAAGTAGATGTCGTTGACGAAGAAGAAGAAGATGGCGAGTTAGAGTTTGACGACATGGTCAACGATGATTCTGAAGAAGATGGGATACCTGGTATACCTTCAACCGAGATCTACACACCACCGCCGTACATGACAAACTTCAACATGGGCGGAGATGAACCATCATCTGATTTATTTTTCAATCCGTATATGCAGTCGGATGAAAACTTAAAAGAGAAAGACAAATTTCGTAATAGAGAAGAATGTATCTGAGCCATAAAAAAGTTTCACATGCTCAACTCGGTCGATTTTAAGGTAGACCGTGTAAATCCAGAAAGGTACAAGATCAAGTGTATCCACCCGGATTATATGTTTAAGCTCACTGCCTCATACAATTAAGAGGTGATTGTTGGGTCATAGGTTCTATGTCCATCCACACGCGTGTCAGTTCTACTCAATCACAGGATCATCGAAAACTAAATTATGATCTCATATGTCAAGAAATCCTACCCCTCGTCAGCAACGATCCATCATTGAAGGTGAAAACCATAATCTCCCACATCACTACAGTATTTAACTATACTCCGTCATACCGAAAGGCGTGGTTAGAAAAGACCAAGGCGATTGAAAAGGTATATAGAAACTGGGAGGAGTCATACAAATAACTTCCTCGCTACCTGAATGCACTTCAGACTTATTTTCTGGGTACTGTTTACATTCTGGAAACACTGTCAGCGTACGCCCCAGATGGTAGTCAACTCACCGGAAATGGAATATGTAGTCGAGTGTTTAGGGCTTTTAGACCTTGCATCACAGGGTTTGCGTCATGCAAACTAATTATTCAAATTGATGGGACTTGGTTGTATGGGAAATACAAAGGCACACTACTGATGGCAGTTGCACAAGATGGCAACAACAACATTTTCCCAATTGCCTTTTCCCTAGTCTAGGGAGAGACTGGTGGTGCTTGGAGCTTCTTTCTCAAGAATCTCCTAACACACGTGGCTCCTCAACCAGATCTTTGTTTGATCTCTGATAGACATGCATCTATTGAGAGTGCATACAATAATCCTGCAAATGGTTGGCATGAACCTCCTTCTACGAATGTCTATTGCATTAGACATATCGTCCAAAATTTCACGAGGGAGATCAAAGACAAAGCTCTTAGGAAAGAGATTATGAATGCAGGATATGCATTGATACAACCTACATTCAAATATTATCACAACGAGATCCGATTGTCAAATTCGAATGCCGGTATGTGGATCGATAACATTCCGGTAGAAAAATGGACTAAGTCATACAATAATGGACAACGATGGGGCCACATGACAACAAATCTAATTGAATCCATGAACGGGGTATTCAAAGGCATATGAAACCTCCCAATAACTGCTTTGGTTAAATCAATATATTTCAGGATGGCTTCGTTGTTTGCCAAAAGAGGTGAAATGTGGAATACTGTGTTGCAATCTGGACAACTATGGAGTGAAAGTTGCATGAAGTATATTAAGGCAGAAAGTTCCAAAGCCAACACCCATCTGGTTATACGGTTCGACCGACACAGTCATAACTTCATTGTCAAAGAGACTATCGATCACAACGAGGGGCTGCCAAGACAAGAGTATATGGTTATACTACCTTCTCGTTGGTGCGATTGTGGCAAGTTTCAAGCCTTTCGTATGCCTTGCTCTCATGTCATTGTTGCGTGTGCCTATACTCATCAAGACGCATTACAGCTTCTGTCTCCCATTTACAAATCTGAAACCTTGCTCAACGTATACAACAACAGCTTCCCTTTGGTAGCAAAACCTGATTATTGGTCTGCATACAATGGCGAAATAATATGACACAATGATCAAATGCGAAGGAATAAAAAGGGTCATCCGAAAAGTAAGCGCATCACAACTGAAATGGACTCCCTTGACAAGATGGAAAGAAAGTGTGGTTTATATCGTCAGATCGGACACAATCGCAAAAATTGTCTGACTCGGGCTACTAGCTCAACCACATAAAAATTGTATTACAAAACATCTTTACTTTTTAAAGTTGTAAACATTACGGTTTTTCATTAACAGCATTTGTTACAATAAACCTTGCGCGAACAACAATTAAAACACGATAAACCGTCTACGAAATTACAACCGTTAAAACAATTTCATTTGACACATGCATCATCAACATTACGTCGCTGTCTATTTTGACTTCCTCCAACCAAAAATTAGGTCTTCCTATCTGTTAGCTGGCTATTTCGAATAAAGAAGAAACCACTATCAAAATAATATTTCGAATAAATACCTAAGGAGATTGATATCAATGTTGGATATTGGTGGGAAATATGGAGTCATTGTGCTGAAGAATTATTCGATTTCCAGTGATAGATGATGGATTTGGATTTGGATTTTTTAGTGTTCAAAATATAAAGAGCTCCTTTATGCAAGGGTGCCAGAATTGGAAACGGTCCAGGTAATTGGGTTATTTCGAAAACGAAGAAAATTAGTAAGATGCTTCGATTGGTACAGATTTCGAATTTCAAATAGGAGCGTCATTCTTAGAAGACGCGTGGAAGTCAGTAAACGTGAGAAGCCTGCACGCTTCGAACGTGGCATGATTTTAGAGTAGGACCGTTAGGTTCAAGACACTATAAATAGGTGTTCTTATGTTAGATTTGGGATGTTCATTTCATGTA
The DNA here is from genome assembly GCA_948472305.1 of Vicia faba. Taxonomy (NCBI): domain Eukaryota; kingdom Viridiplantae; phylum Streptophyta; class Magnoliopsida; order Fabales; family Fabaceae; genus Vicia; species Vicia faba. Next base: position 1,306,073,759 of record OX451739.1, read on the forward strand.
CTAAAAAATCTCAAAACACTCAAACTACCGCGAATTAAGGGAAACGAGTCAGAAGACAAAATGTACGTATTGAACATCATGATTCTTTACAATTTCAAATACAAGTCTTTTTATATTTAGTTCACTATTACAGTATTTCTGCCCTTAAATATTTCGATTTCCTTGCATTTCCTTGTTCTATTTGCCTTTAAACACATTTATTTCCTTAGAAACTTCATTTTTACTTTATCCTTTTATTCAAACACTTTATATTTCCAGAAACTGTTATATTCTCAAAAATTCCTTACCTTTACATTCAAGCATTAAATCCTAAGTTTAATTTGAAGCCTTTCCTTTCTACATTCAGTCAGTTTATTCCTATAGACAATTTTAGAGATATTACTTAAGAATCTCACATTCGAACTTAACATACAATATAAGTCTATCAAGATAATGAGTATGAATATAGAAATGAGTTATGACACATGTGTTCTAGGATCAATCTAGTCGATCCTGCAAGTAACCAATAATAATCAATAAATTGGAAGACTAGCGGTTGTTTACTAGAAATCACTGTAAACAAATTGGCACACCTGGTGGGACAGTGTCATAACAAAAAGTTTTATCAAATATATTAGAAGAAAATTTAGGATCTTCTGAGTGTGGAGCGCGTTTCGGTACATGAACCTTCGAAGCGGCAAAATAAAGAGTAATAATCCACATATACCCAGAAAACAACGTGCCAAAACAATGGTTAACACAACCAACCAAGATGGGGTACAAAATCCCCCACAGGGGGCTGCAACAATCGTTTCAAGTTCGATTGATGCCTCCAATGCCATCCATTTTGGCAGTTCGAATGCGATCCCAGTAAGTACATTAGAAATTCCATTAAACGTGTCCTCAGTGCAAATTGTGCCACACGTAGGGAATCAACAGTATTCGACCCCCCCTAGGCCTCCAGGTTTCGAACCTTTGAGACCCAGAAACCCTCAGTATGGAATGCCAACTTCGTTTATGGCAGGGTTACATAATGCATCAACTTTGTCCCCACTCTAAGGGTCAGGTTCAGGAATGAACCATTTGGGTACAAATTTCCAGAATATAGGAAACTTCGCCCAGTTGCCTACCTTTACAACCAATAGTCAAGCAGCGCTTAGGCAACAGATGGATGATAGAAATCATGATATGGTAGGAATCCTAGCCCGTTAAATGAATGCTATTTTCAATCCCCTAATCCAGAATATAAATAGAACAAACCAAGAAAACGCAGCCCAGATGGCCAGAATAGCATTTTTTTTGGTGCCCCTAATGTGCCTGCAAGGCGTAGGCAAAACCCAGTGGTGATTCGAAATGAAGAACCCATAATCGAACAAATTCGACCCCCTATACAAGTGGTCGAAGAAAGAAATATAGGGGTAAGATTAAGAGACCAGGAAGTTCAGGAAGTTCAGAATGAACAACCTAGACCTATAATGATGGTGAATAGGGACCAAAATGCAGACGAAATTGTTCATAGAATTAGAAATGACAATTTGGTGGCAGAAAATAACCTCACCACCATGATTGAAAGAATAATGGCCCAGAATGGTTTAAATTCAGGATTTAGGAGGCCAAATTATACATCTCCTATTATAGATTATGTTCTGCAAATAGAATTACCCAGGGGCTTTAAAGTCCCTAAATTCACGAAATTTGCTGGAGATACAAGTGAATCAACAGTGGAACATATAGCGAGATATTTAACCGAAGCAAGAGATATAGCAAATAATGAGAATCTTAGGATAAAATACTTCCCAAGTTCTCTAACAAAGAACGCCTTTACTTGGTTCACCACCTTACCCCCTGGATCTGTGGACACATGGCCTTATTTAGAAAGACTTTTCCATGAACAATTTTACATGGGTCAGTCTAAAATCAGTCTCAAAGAATTAGCAAGCATTAAGAGAAAATTCACGGAACCAATAGATGAATATTTGAATAGGTTCCGTTTATTAAAATCTAGATGCTTCACAGTGGTCCTTGAACATGAATTGGTCGAAATGGCTGCTGGGGGCCTAGATTATTCCATTCGAAAGAAATTGGATACACAGTATCTTAGAGATATGGCCCAACTAGCAGACAGAGTTTGTCAGGTCGAAAGGTTAAAAGCTAAAAAGGCTAGGGCTAGTAAAAATCATAAGAAAGAGAGAATAGCCTACATAGAGGCTAAAGAGGAAAACATAGATGATTCTTAAGACCCTTATAATTTCGATCAGTTCGAAATAGATCTTGTAGAACTAAAGGAAGCACCCCCTTATGCTTGCAAAGTTCTGCTTCCTTCTAATGGAAAGGATTATGTCGAAAGTGAAAGGAATGATAAATTCCCTAAGAAAGTCTATACTTTCGACATAACTAAATGTGATGAGATATTTGATCTGCTTGTTAAAGATGGCCAGTTAATAGTTCCTCCTAACCTTAAGGTTCCTCCGTTGGAACAAAGGAAAAAGAGGGGCTTTTGTAAATATCACAACTTTTTAGGCCATAAAACCTCACAGTGTTTTCTTTTCAGGGATCTGATACAGAATGCAATCAAAGATGGCAGGCTGAAGTTCTCAGACAAGGGGAAGAATCCAATGAAAGTTGATACGGATCCGTTGCTGATGGCGGAGACTAACTATGCTGAACCTCTAGACATCAATGTGGTAGAAATTGCTGAGGGGAAAGTTGAATCGAAAGTGGAATTCGAAGAGGATGGGGACTTCATCTTAATCAAAAACAAAAGAGAGGCTACTGACGGCCTCCCATTGATAAAAAACGAAACAGAGGCTACTGATGGCCTCCCAAAGGTACTCAAAGCAAAGATATTAAGTGACAAAAAATTAACTGAGGCCACTGAGGGTCTTAGGATGAAATTTGAAGAAGTCAAAATTTCTGATGATCAAATACTGGGAGTGAATATGGTGGACTTCGAACAGCCTAACGCTGAAATGGAAGAAGTGGAACGCTGTTTAGAGAGGGAGAGAGAGCAAAGAAGAGAGAACTTACCTAGAAAAGATGCAGGTTTGCGTGAATACCTCTTCCACTGCCATAAGAAAAATCAGGATAAGTTGATATGCCCAAGGTGCAACATCATCTGCAACCCCAGAATTGTTGCTGAGTTCGAAAGGGTCTAGCGCGAACGAACAGGGGTCAACTAGAGGCAAGACAACCAACTGTACAAAGTCTATCCAAAAGCTGATGAAAGTCTGCTCGAATTCTTGGTTCATTGCCACAAGATTGGAACAAAGTGTTTAATATGTCCCAGATGTGCAACGGTGTATGATAAAGAGATGGCTGAAGCGTTCGAGAGAATTCTGTTTGCATCAGGCTGGGGGCACCAAGGCAGAATGCCTTCAAATCTTGTTAGCACTGGAAGAAATATGCCAAGGAGGCCAGATAGCCCTTATCCCAGGGGAGCAAAGAGAGTTTCCTTTAAACTACCTGCAGAAATCCCCACTGACAGATGGCTGCAGGTGAATGCTGATAAGGGAAAAGGGAAGTGGCGCAGCTATGACCGAGGAGGCAGGACTGCGATGGCTTACAGGAGACAATTCAATTCAAATAGAAGGGAAGAAATAAGATTGGAGAATTATAAAGGCAGAAATCCAATGTCTCGCTCTCAATGGCGCAGACACCAGAGAAATAAAAAAGCAGAAAGGGATTCGAAGCCTATGGGGATAGGTGAATTTAGTACTAATAATCCAACATCAGTGAACCAGACTGGGGGCAAACCCCCAGTGTCCAGGAAAATTTTTTCACCACAGAAAGACACTGAAGAAAATAAGGCTCAGAAGGAAGCTGCAAACGAATAGGACTTAATGACTGATGACTTCGAATCAGAGGGTGAATCCTTTTTTAATGCAAACTACAATGTAGTTTCGGTGCTGCCTTGTAAGTACAATCAGGATACAGAGGTTTATGCTGGTGAGGAGACTGATGAGCCTGTCCTTGGGCCAAACCCATGATCAGCTCCTAAAATTGTGCGTTCTGCGCCTGAAGGGCCTTGATAGACAGCTCGGTAGATGATTCGGGGTTCATGACGCTGAAATAAACAGCGAAGAACAGTAAGCAACCTGAAAAGAAGAGTACCTGCTATGCACATGATGAATGAAATGCGTATGATTTATGTTTTCAAAGACAATCGGGAATCAACTTTGTAAACAAAAAGGAACACACTTCATTAGATTCAACTTTGAAATTTAAATTGTTCAACAGATTGCCCTTAGGCGTTACATAAAAATGGAAATACTGAAAAGGGAAATAAAACTTTAAAAGGACATCCAAAGCTCATCATTGATCCCAGGGTCTCCTCTTCTCAGTACGAATGTAGTCATTCAGAGCTCGCTCATTCTCCAACTGCTTTGTCAGCTTCTGGATCTTCAATTCCTGCTCGTTGAACTTTTCCCGATAAGAATCCCGTTCTTCTCGCAGTTGCGCCCAAGACCTCTTTAATGTCTCATAATCAGTAGGTATCTGAGGGGGGAGAACAGTTGGAGGAACCCCATCTTTATCAGGATACTCAAGAATGATGGGTCTGACAGCTTCATACGGCATACCTAACTTCTGAGCACAGATGCGGACCCATTTGTAGTAGGCTTCCATAGGTAGAGAAGTCTTTGGCCCCAACTCTTGTGGGTCAGCTTTGTGAACTCTGTCCCAAGCCTTGATGAACCTACGACGCAGCTCGTCACTATCCACCTGAAACTCAAAACTGATATGAGGCACCAACATCTCATGAGGTCCTGCTCTTCTGGCTCTTCCAAACTGACGAAGAGCTAGACATGGATTATAAGAGATTCCTCCTTAGGTACCAATCAGAGGAACATTAGGGTATTCTCCGCAACGATCAATAACAGCTATCTCATCCAAACCCCTGAGAGTCCAAATGATGTTCTTATCAGTGAGAGACATTAACCTATGAGCCGAACCTCTTCCTTCTTGGTTCTTCAGCACGAACTTGGGGAGGTGCGAAATAAACCACCTCACCAACAAAGGGATACAACACCACAGAGTTCCTCGTCTTCGGGCAGTACGAGCATAAAGTTGTTGCAGGATATCACCCAAGAGAGTGGGAACAGGATTCCGAGACATGAAGATCCTTATGGCAGTGACATTGATGAAGTTATCAGGATTAGGAAACAAGACTAGCCCATAGATTAAGAGAGCCAGGATGTCTTCATATGCCCTAAAGTCCAAGTCATTCCAGAAACTGTTAGCTTTACCAATCAGAAACTTGGCCAAGAAACCCTTAACTCCGCTTCTAGTCACCCAGTTGTCCATTACTTCTTGGTGGGTCAAGGGAAGAGCTGCAGCAACCTCCTCGAGCCTAAGGGTCTTTTCCCAACTAGTATAGGGAGTCTGATCCAAGATAGGGATGCCAAGCAAATCAGAGAACTCTTCCAGGGTAGGGACCAGCTGGAAGTCTTGAAAGGTGAAGCACTGGTACAGAGGGTCATAGAACTGGGTCAGGACACTCATCAGCTGTTGGTCCCACTTTGCCGTGACTAAACTGAGAAGAGAACCATGCCTCTGGATGAAGGAAGTAGTATTTGGAATCCTGCTAACCAACTCTTTAAGCAACCCAGGCGGGTGAACAAAGTTGAACCGGATAGTATTCCTTCGCATAGGCATCATGATGTCCTACAAAACAGAGCAAAGGTGAAACCTTCTTGTCTTTGGAATGGTCAGTCCTTATGCAGGATGCATGCAATGTTTATGATGTTATGATGTTATGATAAAGCACACCACAAATATTCACAAAGGCAAACATGATAAGGCACACAAGTCACACAAGACAAGCCCTTAGAGTTTAGGCCAACATGAGGTCTAGGTATTACCCTCTTTCAGTTTGTTGGGTTAAGACCTGTCCTATCAAAAGTAACCGGGTTCTTAGAGGATCCCAATATCATTGACTACCCTCAATCGGTCATAACTCTAGCATCGCGATCTTTTCTTGCAGCCAGAACCATCACGAGAGTTTAGCCTCAATGGGCGTAGCATACTGCTACTGTTCTATTGGCCAAGTTGGGTCATTTAAGGTTCTAAGGTCGGTTGGTGTTTAATGACTCCTCAGAAGACCCATATTCTCCTCGTTGCGACACAAGGGATATCGGTACAGACCAAGGTGCCACACCAACGTAGCCACTGCTTCACCCATGTCGGTCTACGTCGGACAGGTCCCTCACAGCTTATGCTACCTAAACAGGGTATTCCCAGATCCGGGTTAGGATCTATGTAACTCCGATGCAACCCACAATTTAAAGCAAACAAGTCAAAACAATTGAAAACACAGTTATGAACTATCCTAAGGTACACCTCACTTTATAAGAGTATTGTTCCCCAGCAGAGTCGCCAGTTCTGTGATCGGTGGATCTGGAACTGACTGTTTAACGCTGGTTCGCGAAATGTCGCGGAAGCAAGAGTCGCCACCATCTTTTATTTTCTCCAACATGGGAAGGACAAAAGCATAGAAAAATTCCTTATGAGATTAGTTCTCGGTTCGGGAGGTAGATTTATAGAAAGGGAAGGTGCTAGCACCCTTTCTATCCATGGTTATCCATGGGCTCTTAGATACTTGCTCATTTGTGTTTTCAAAATGTTTGTTTGCTTTTCAAAGTGTGAGTGGGTTTTGAAAAAAGTTTCTTTGAAAGTTTCAGATCGACTCTTGTATCAGTCCTCAAGAGTGTTTGAAAAATTGCTTGTGAAAGCTTTTTGAAAAGTGTCGGTGTGAAAAGAGTTTTTGATTTGATTTGTTTTGAATTAGAGCAAGTATCTACGAGTCATCTACCTACCCTAAGGAATTAGGCTGTGCAAATGTCCTTAAGGTAGTGCCATCCCACCATTGAGAGGTAGGTAGCACCACCGTTGGAGGTGTTCGGGTCAATTCGTTAAGGGACAGTGTAGTCACCAGAGCAACAGTAGGACACCTTAGAAGCTACCCCCATGCCATGTTCATGGACATGAGGACTTACTAAAACGTCCTATACTCGACGACCACATTTCGAGGGGCAAGGCAACAGTGAGGCGTACCCTAAGAGTGGTGTGTGAATTGTGTGTCATTTTCAGATAATATTTGTCTTGTCATGCATTTGGTGAGCTACGCTTTGATTTTATTTGGGCCATTCATTTTTTCATGCAATAGTTAGCAGTTAAAAGGTGCGGAAATTAAAATGCGGAAAATAAAGGTCCTACGCTATTACAAGGCGCGGGTCTTATACATCGCCAAATTAACAAAAACCCGATTTTGAATAAAAGTGCGGAAAGTAAATGTCCTAATTACTATTACAAAGCTTTGGGGCAAATACATTATATTTAAAAAGGAAATAAAAATAAACGTGCGAAAAGAAATTAGAATCGAATGCGAGGGCGTTGGGCCCTTTAAAGAAATTAAATCGAAATTGAAAGTTAATTAATTATTTAATGAGAAAAGAAATTGTTTTTTATGTTTTTTTTTGTATTTAATGAAAATAAAGAAAGAAAATTAATTATTATTAGAAACCCTAATTCTACACTATTTTTAATTTGTTAAAGAAGAATATTTAAGTTTAAACCTAATTTACTAATTGTTTAATTAAAAGAGTATTTTCAAAATTAATTAATGGTTAATAATAATAATAATAAGAAATTATTTTATTAAGAAAAAAAATGCTAAACCCTAATTTCTACCTATTTTAGTTATTTAAAAAAACATTTAAATTTAAACCCTAAATTAAACTAAATTGATTATTAAAATTTTGTTTACAAAAAATATTAATGAAACAAATATTGAATAAACATATTTTTATTTTATGATTTATGATTTTTTTTTATTATGAAAATTATTTTGTGACTTAAAAGAAACAATTAAAATAATTAAAATAAATATAAGAGAATAAAAATAGAGAAAGAAAATACAAACAAGGGGGGTTTCTGGCCCAATTATGGAGGTGTTGTTGAAGCAATCAGGCCCACTCAATTCCAGGCCTTGTTTGACTTTTGATGGTTACGTATGGAATAATTGACTAATGCGCATGATGAGCTGCACATCCTGGCCATTGGACTGACCATCAGAGACACTTGGCTGGCTTAGATGTAGGGATGCATGATACTCCTTTGCATGAGCGTTACACTGGAGCGGGTTAGTGAAAAAATCATGAAATATACAAGGGGACCTGGGGATCGAACCCAGGTCCCAATACCTCCGCGCCACTTCATTTGCCAATTGAACCAACGCGTTTAGTTGTATGTTTAGTGGAACGTGATTATTATGAAAGAGAAGCAAGCATTATTGGTGGAAAACAAAATCACGCGCCAAGATTTAAATTATCCAGTCATGTCCAGCCACGTCCACTTTCTTCTTCGTTTTGCCTGTATTTATAAAACAGATAGCGGGGGTTTTAAACCCCCACTAAATTCAAACCTGCAAAATAGCGATTAGAGCATGGTGAAAAAGAAAAAAGGCGCGAGGTATGAGATCAATTCGTTTGGATCTCCTGATTTCAATGGTACATGTTTCGTTGCCTAATTTTACCATATACGTAAAACCCCAAATATGGAGCTCTGAAACCCTAAAAAGCTTTCATGGTGGATTCTTGTACAGGCGCCTATAATTCAATTGGATGGTACCAATAGCTTCATAGAGATCATGTTAGTGTAAATCAACCATTAAAAGACATTAATCATGCATGGAAATCAAAATACGATTATGAATAATTTTGAAAGAGAAGCGAATCTGTTCTACCAATTCTTTGTGCGTGGAGACTTGGTTTTGATTGGAATCATCTCCTGGAGGTGTCAGCAAGCTTTTGGAATGGTTTTGCAGTCTTGAATTATGCTCTAGCTAGGTTTTCAGTTTTGAGATTTTTAGGAAAAAAGTGAAAAGTTGTTCTTTGAGTTTCTGCGCAGCTTGCCTCTTCTTATGCATTAGGTTATGTTTGCATATGTATGTAGCATGATTAGGTCAAGCAAAACAAGCCCATGATCCATGTATTCAATGATTCAATATTTGATTTCCAATCCAATCTTTTTTCAATCTTTTTCATGCCTTTCTTATGCCAATCATTGCCAATCATATTGAATCTTTCCTTATTGAATGGTGCACGAAATATTGAGTGAATTCTATGCACAAAAAGATTTGAAACACATGGTTTATCATTTTTCTCATAATTGATTTTAATTAAATGAATAAATAGAATTAAAAATTCAATTAATTAATTAAAAATAAGAAAATAACTCCCCTTTAGGTCAATGGGTCGTGCATGGCCTTTGGGTGATGATTCATGGAAGAAATTGAGGCCCATTAGCAATTTTGAGGTATTTGAAGCAAAGTTGACTTTTCAAAATTCCCAAAAATTTCCCAACTTCCACAAGGCATATCTTGCTCAATTTTTAAGCTTTGATCATGTTCTTGGACATTTTGGAAAGGTCTTGAAGTCCTATAACCAATTCCTTTGGTCCCATGTCATTTTGATTTACCAATATCAAGTTATGGTCTTTGACTTAAAGTGCCTTTTTGTTGACTTTTGAAAATGACCTATAATGTTGAGATTGGTATCTTTTTGTGAGAGCATTTCTTGTACTTGAAGTGTGAATATGAGTTGTAGGAAATGTCATTCTCTTCAAAATGAGCTTTGGATGGAATTTTTCTGATAAACCATGTGGAAGTTATGCCTTGGTCAATTTGCAGTTGACTTTTCAGCTGTCCAAAAATAGAAACTTTTGCATCTTGAGACTTTTTGAGCCATGCCTTGAGAAATCATGATCAAGAATTGATCAAATGATGTTTGTGGCTTCAAAATAAGACGTTGACCAAAATTTTTTACTTTTGACTGTCAAATGACCATTTTGCCCCTGCAGTTGACTGTTGAGCAATTAGGGTTTTTGACTGTGCAATCTTGTGCTGTGAGTCTTGAAACTTGGCATATGGATGCTTGACAATGTTTATAGGCATGTGGGACTTGATTGGACCCTTGGAAACTTCAACTTCTTTGCCAGAACCAAAACCCTAATTTTTGACTGTTAGGAGGCAATTGGACTGTGCAACTCTTGGGAGATTTTGAAGCATGATCTTAGCAAACCTTGAAAAATATGGGAGGGCAAATTTTGGGGTACAACAGTTGCCCCTGTTCAATCTTCTTAGACCTGAGGATGTAGATTGGCTGACGTGCCTTTCGCAATCCGAAGGTGGAAGATGATTGAACACTAGAGTGCCCAGAAATTTGCACTCACATAGTAGAGTGCTAGCAGTGTGATGGTGGGAATGGGCTTATAGATGCCATTTGGAGACTGATGGATAGGAAGATGGGCTTATATATGCCATGTTGAGAGGTGATGGATAGGTGGATGGGCTTATAGATGCCATGTTGAGAGGTGATGGATAGGGGGATGGGCTTATAGATGCCATCTGGTGTGGTGACGGGGTCTTGTCGGGAATGGGCTTATAGATGCCATTTGGAGAGTGTTAGTATGTGGATGGGCTTATAGATGCCATCTAGGTGTTGATCGCGTAAGAGATTCCTTAGCGAGAACCTGCGTACCTCAACAGTAACGATGAGAGAACCTTGGGCGATTACTTCCTCAACAGTAACGATGAGAGAACCTTGGGCGATTACTACTTCAACAGTAACGATGAGAGAACCTTGGGCGATTACTAGCTCAACAGTAACGATGAGAGAACCTTGGGCGATTACTACCTCAACAGTAACGATGAGAGAACCTTAGGCGATTACTACCTCAACAGTAACGATGAGAGAACCTTGGGCGATTACTACCTCAACAGTAACAATGAGAGAACCTTGGGCGATTACTACCTCAACAGTAACGATGAGAGAACCTTGGGCGATTACTACTTCAACAGTAACAATGAGAGAACCTTGGGCGATTACTACCTCAACAGTAACGATGAGAGAACCTTGGGCGATTACTACCTCAACAGTAACGATGAGAGAACCTTGGGCGATTTCTACCTCAACAGTAACGATGAGAGAACCTTGGGAGATTACTACCTCAACGGTAACGATGAGAGAACCTTGGGAGATTACTACCTCAACGGTAACAATGAGAGAACCTTGGGCGATTACTACCTCAACAGTAACGATGAGAGAACCTTGGGCGATTACTACCTCAACAGTAACGATGAGAGAACCTTGGGCGATTACTACCTCAACAGTAACGATGAGAGAACCTTGGGCGATTACTACCTCAATAGTAACGATGAGAGAACCTTGGGTGTCTTCTACTGAGTCTTTATCAGGAAAATCTTTAGGAATCGATTTAGCTGAACCAGAGAAGGCCTTTGACTGGATCGGCATCAGAAAAATCTTTAGGAGTCGATTTAACTGAACCAGGAAAGGTCTTGGATTAACTTCAACTGGATAAGAATCAGAAAAATCTTAGGGTTGATTTAACTGAACCAGAGGAGGTCTTGGATTAACTTCAACTGGATAAGAATCAGAAAAATCTTAGGGTCGATTTAACTGAACCAGAGAAGGTCTTGGATTAACTTTGACTGGATAAGAATCAGAAAAATCTTAGGGTCGATTTAACTGAACCAGACTAAAGTCTTGGAATATCTTCAACTGGAATGAGAATTTGGGAGATCTTAGCATCGATCTGACTGAACCAGAGAAGGTCTTGGATTAACTTTGACTGGATAAGAATCAGAAAAATCTTAGAATCGATTTAACTGAACCAGACTAAAGTCTTGGATTAACTTCAACTGGATCGGCATCAGAAACATCTTTAGGAATCGATTTAACTGAACCAGAGGAGGTCTTGGACATAGCTGAGAACTTAACTTGATTTTTCCTGAAAGGTAAAGGTCAGTCATATGCAATGCATGATATGGATCAAGCAATGATGTTCTCAATATAAATGAGATTGTGTGATGCATTTATGCATGTATCATGATGTATGTGATGTTTTTTGAATGTGTTTTCGTCTAGGAAAATATATCCTTGACGAATGCCGGGAGTTAAATCCTGGGCTGATGGTTGAAGAGAGTGCTTTGTTGTTTCCGCTGGGGATGATAGTTGCAAGAATACCGGTAGGAGAAGATAACTCCGTTGGGGAATAAACTTGGCTAAGAGATTACTCTGCGGGGAATTACTCTGTGGTAAGAGATACTTCGCTGAGATTTGATGATAACTCCGTTGGGGATTTCGTTGTTATGTTGGAAGTTTTGATAGACTCCGCTGGGGATAAGAGGACTCTGTCGAGGACGATCTTTCTGTGGCTTTTGGCTGAGGATAACCCAGTTATATCCTGGCAGGGACATAACCTTTGAATAAAGCCTGGAGGCGCGTTCGTGCTCTGCGCGGGGAAGCTTCCAGAATCTATTAGGGATAAGCTTCCTGCTGGGGAGGTGGATTCCACTTTCCCTGGGGAAATCTTCAGACTGGACTCTCCTGGGGAGATTTTTGAGATATATTGGGGAAGTGGCTCCACCGAATGTCTGATATACCGCCGGGGAACAATCTTAGATTAAGACTGTCGGGGATGCTTGTTAAGAATGTTCGTATATTGTGCTGGGGAATGTTGAGATCTGCTGGAGGATACCCAACTTCCTTAAGGCTGACAGGATAACTCTGCTTGGGGAGAGCGTATGGACTTGCTGACTCACTCTCTGGGGAATAAAGATATCTTGGTTATGTTCTTCAGCTGAACCTACCTTGATACCTTGGTGGACAGAGCAATTAGATCGCTTAGACAACTCATTATTGCCCCTGTTTCTAATGTTACCTGTAATTAATCCTTTGTTTCGTATGCAATCATTTATGAGTTAGCAGTTATTGTCAAATGCATATATCACAAATTGAACCTTGGACGTTCTTCGCAAAACAAAAAGGAAAAACAATTGGCAATTGATCTGAAAAGTGTATTTATATTGATTTTTGAATTTGCCTGTAAATAGGCGTTTTATGTACAAGAGGCTGACGTCCTAGTAAGAGAACACCGTCGAATGAAATAGTTTATACAATTTTGTACAAAGGAAAACAAAACAGCCATGTGAACAGAACAATCCCACTGGGTTCCAACTCTGCTATCGCCTTTATATCTTCGAGCGTCTCATCACTTGATGACCTAACTGAAGATGAAGCTGATTGATTGATGCCTTTTGAACTTGATAGTTGATACCGGATTCTGGATGCAATGTGATCCAATGAGACATAGTATTACGCTTTATCCCTAACTTTTGCCTGGACCGCCCTTTCGGGTTTTCAGTCCACCGGGATACCCATTTTTGCCCAAGCTGCCTTTTCAGGTTTTTGACTTGCCGGGTGTACAGATTTTTTTTCATTTCATCCCTCATTTTGCCCGAACCCTTTTGGTTCGCCGGGAAGCCCTAATTTTTTCCTAGGTATGTCAACCTAGTGGGTCTTTTATCATGCGTAGTATCTTTTTACTATGTCTGCATTGGCGGGGTGAGGAAGGTCGTCACCATCCATGGTGGTCAGGATCATGGCTCCTCCTGAGAACACATGTTTAACCACAAATGGCCCTTCGTATGTAGGGGTCCATTTTCCCCTTGGATCACTCTAAGGAAGGATGATACGTTTGATTACCAGATCCCCAACTTGATACTCTTGTGGTCTGACTTTCTTGTTAAATGCCCTGATCATCCATTTTTGGTACGTCTGACCATGACAAATAGCAGCAAGTCTCTTTTCGTCGATTAGATTTAGCTGATCAAGTCGAGTCTGGATCCAATCATCTTCACTCAGATCTGCATCCTTCATTATCCGGAGAGAGGGTATCTACACTTCGATCGGTAAGACTGCCTCCATGCCGTAGACCAAGGAGAAAGGAGTTGCCCCGGTTGACGTCCTTGCTGAGGTACGGTACCCATGTAGAGCAAACAGTAACATCTCGTGCCAATCTTTATAGGTCACTGTCATCTTCTGCACAATTTTCTTGATATTCTTATTCGCTGCTTCTACAGCCCCATTCATCTTCGGCCGGTAAGGAGAAGAGTTGTGGTGCTGTATCTTGAATTGCTCGCAGAGCTCAGTGATCATCTTGTTATTAAGATTGGTACCGTTGTCTGTAATGATCCTTTCCGGGATGCCGTATCGACAGATCAGGTTATGCCGAATGAACCGTGCCACCACATTCTTGGTTACAGTGGCATAAGAAGCTGCTTCAACCCACTTTGTAAAGTAATCGATCGCTACCAGGATGAAGCGATGCCCATTGGATGCCGTAGGTTTAATCTCACCGATCATATCTATGCCCCACATTGCAAACGGCCAAGGTTCTGTCAAGACATTCAGGGGAACCGGAGGAACGTGCACCTTATCTGCATATATCTGGCACTTGTGACATGTCCGAGAATGCTGGTAACAGTCGACTTCCATTGTGGACCAGAAATATCCTGCCCGAAGGATCTTCTTTGCCATAGTATGTCCAATGGAGTGTGTTCCGAAGGTACCTTCATGCAGCTCCGCCATGATCCTTTCTGCTTCAGTCTTATCCACACAACGCAGTAAGGTCGAATCATGGTTTCGCTTATACAGGATGCCGTTGTTAAGGAAGAACTTCACTGCGAACCTTCTCAGAAACTTTTTATCATTGATAGACGCACCTTCAGGGTATTCCTGAGCTTCCAAGTATCTCTTCACCTCATGGTACCAAGGTTTCTCAGTCAGTACCTCAGCCTCAAGATCACAACAGTATGCCGGTTCGTCCAGTTTCCAGATAATGACCCGGGGAGCCTCATTGTCCCATTTGACTTTGAACATGGAAGACATCGTAGCTAACGCGTCCGCCAGCTGATTCTCCTCTCTTGGGAAATGTTCAAAAGTTATCTCTGTGAAGTGGGGGATCAATGTCAACACACATTCTCTGTAAGGAATAATATTCGGATGTTTCGTATCCCACTCGCCTTTGATCTGATTGATCACGAGAGCGGAATCTCCGAAGACACTCAAAAACTTGATCCTTAGGTCGATCGCAGCTTGAAGACCCATGATGCATGCCTCATACTCCGCCATGTTGTTGGTGCAGTTGAAACATAGCCGGGCAGTGAATGGAGTATGAGTGCCTTGAGGGGATATGATCACAGCGCCAATACCGTTACCCAAAGCGTTGGAGGCTCCGTCAAAGTGCATAGACCATCGGGATCCTTCCTCAGGTCCTTCATCCGGTCCAGGTACTTCACAATCAGTCACTATCATGATACTCTCGTCTGGAAACTCAAAGTTCATTGACTGATAATCATCTACTGCCTGGTGTGCCAAGTGATCTGCCAATACACTTCCTTTGATGGCTTTCTGAGTCGTGTATTGGATGTCGTATTCCGTCAAGATCATTTGCCATCTTGCTATTCTCCCAGACAGAGCAGGCTTTTCAAATATATACTTTATAGGATCCATCTTTGAAATCAACAAGGTAGTGTGAGTCAGCATATACTGTCTCAGCCGGCGAGCAGCCCATACCAAAGCGCAGCAAGTTTTCTCGAGCAGTGAGTATCGGGTCTCACAGTCGGTAAACTTTTTGCTAAGGTAATAAATGCCGTGCTCTTTTCGGCCAGACTCGTCATGCTGCCCCAGCACACACCCCATTGAGTTGTCAAGTACTGTCAGGTATAGTATCAGAGGTCTCCCTTCAACCGGTGGCATAAGGATGGGTGGTTCTTGGAGATACTCTTTGATTCTGTCAAAAGCGGCCTGACATTCATCGTTCCAACGTACTACCTGATCTTTCTTCAACATCTTGAAGATTGGTTCACAAGTAGCAGTTAGGTGCGAGATGAATCGAGCAATGTAATTCAGGCGTCCTAAAAAGCCTCTGACTTATTTCTCTGTCTTGGGGACTGGCATCTCTTGAATAGCTTTAACCTTGGCAGGGTCCACTTGAATACCCTTATTACTTACAACGAAGCCTAGGAACTTTCTCGATCTAACCCCGAAGGTGCACTTGTTCGGGTTCAACCTCAGTTTGTACAGTTTCAGACGGTCAAACAGCTTCTGCAGATGGTCAAGGTGTTCCTCCTCAGTTTGGGACCTTGCAATCATGTCGTCGACATATACCTCAATCTCATGATGGATCATTTCATGAAATAAAGCAACCATGGCACGTTGGTAGGTTGCCCCAGCATTTTTCAACCCGAATGGCATGACCTTATAGCAGAAGGTGCCCCACTGAGTAACAAAGGTAGTCTTTTCCATATCTTCCGGAGCCATCTTGATCTGATTATACCCTGAAAAACCATCCATGAAGGAGAACACCTTGTGCTGAGCAGTATTGTCAACTAGGACGTCAATGTGAGGTAGGGGAAAGTCATCCTTGGGGCTGGCCCTGTTCAGATCCCACTAATCGACACACATTCTGACCTTACCATCTTTCTTTGGTACCGGCACCACATTGGCAACCCACTGAGGGTAAGAAGTCACTGCAAGAAACCCGGCATCGAATTGCTTCATAACCTCAGCTTTGATCTTTTCAGACATCTCTGGACGCATACGGCGGACCTTTTGCTTAACCGGAGGGCAGTCTTCCTTGGTAGGCAAATGATGGACCACAATGTCGGTATCCAACCTAGGCATGTCTTCGTAGGACCAGGAGAAGATTTCCACATAATCATGTAACATCTGAGTCAACCGTTGTTTTACGCTGAGCTCCAGGTTAGCACCAATCTTGACTTCCTTTCGGTCTGCCTCAGTACCCAGATTTATCGTTTCCACTGGCTCCTCATGTGGTTGAATTGCCCTCTCTTCCTGGAGTAGCAGTCTTGCAAGATCTCCAGGCACTTCGCAATCATCTTCACCTTCGTCTTCGGCTAAGTTGATCGGATTTTCGAAGTCATAACTGGCAGTAGCAGAGTCGTTACCAGTGAGATCCAGAGTGGATTGAAACCTGTGTAGGTGAGTGTGTGTAAATATAGTTGTTTTGCAATATATAAAGAAAGAAAGAAAGAAAGGGAGCACAAGATTTGAAATGCGAAAAAACGTCCAAGATCTTTATTCATGACATATGGAAATGACAATTAATATGCCCTCACAAATGAAGCCAACGGTGCCCCGGGTAAGACACCGGGCCATAAAGTTTCAATTCATTGTTTATTACAAATAACAAAAACAAAGGAATTCATTACTGCGTAACAAAAGTAACAGGAGTATGATCTTTTGCGGTCCAATTGTTTAATCCATCATCAGTCGTTGGGTAGATCCAGCTATCGAACTCTGATTCTTCCACTTCATCTTCATCCCCAATAGTATTCACTCCTGGATTGGTGATGAGCACAGGAGGTCTTCCGATCCTAGCTTTACGCACAACCCTCTGAGCCTCTGCAGTAAAACCCAGTCCAAACTTGTCAGTTTTAGGAGTGAAATCAGGGAGCCTGCCCCAGTTAGCACATTCACCTTTCTCGATTACAGCCCGGGCGTCCTTCAAGGAAGCCATCTTCAAAGGAAAGTCCTCTTCAACCACTGTTTCCGCTGCTGCCAATGTTGGAGGTACCTCTTCAAAATGCTGAAAGGGGGTTTCAATAAACTCCCCGTCCATCCCGATATACCGGAAGGAGTTCAGATGACTCACCATATATTCTTCCTCCCCCTGCGCAGTGACAATCTTCCCTCTGACAGGGTACTTGAGCTTCTGGTGTAGGGTAGAGGTCACTGCCCCAGCTTTGTGAATCCAAGGTCGACCCAGTAAACAGGAATAAGATGGACGAATATTCATCACATAGAAAGTTTAGTCGAATACTTGAGAACCCACACGAATAGGAATGTCTACCTCTCCATGAACCATCCTCTTCGATCCGTCAAAGGCTCGAACAATGATGTTGCTAGGTTTCAATTCCAGGCCTTCACCATCCAACCGGTCTAAGGCCTTTTTGGGCAACACATTCAGGGAAGAACCGGTGTCCACCAACACGTGCGCAAGAGTAGTGCCCCTGCATTCTATAGAGACATGCAGGGCATCATTGTGGTTCTTCCCTTTGGCGGTAAGGTCAGCATCCGAGAAACCCAAACCATTGTCGGCTGTCAAATTGGCTACGCAATCAGTAAATTGATCTGCAGAGGTCTCTTGTGGCACATGGGTCGTCTTTAGAAATGAAATTAGGGCCTTAGTATGGGACTCCGAGCACAGCAGCAATGAGAGCATAGAGATCTTGGAGGGGGTATGCCCCAGCTGTTCAACAACATTAAAATCACTCTTCTTGATTATTTTAAGAATTTCCTCCATCTCTTGCTGGAAGGCTTCAACATTCACAGACTTTGGTGCCTCCATCCGGGCAGGCTCATCTTCAATCCCTTTGCCCCGAGTATTAGATGACTCGGCAGCAGGGGAAGCAACTTGATCAGAAGTGGAAACAGGCGCGCTTGCAGGCATTATTATGAGAGGTCTTCGAATAGCTGGTAGTGCAATGTCAGGCGAGAAGAGCCTGCCACTGCGGGTAAGTTTAGCTGGACCGGTAATATTGCTGATGCTGGTACCGGTATTGAACTCTTGCTTTATACCATGTACATATACATCTGCCCCATAGTGCCATGGGACAACCTTATCAGATTCATAGGGGAGAGGCCCTGGAACAGTAATAACAATGGGTGCGACAGTCATGATTTTAACGGGCTTCCTCAAGGGAGCCTTGATTGGATTGTTGAAAATTGTAACGACGGATACTTCTTCCACAGGAACAAAAGGAACATCGGTCTTCTTGAACATAATCTCTTTGCTGTCCATCAGGCTTTGGATGCCTAACTTCAGCAACGGACAACCAGTAAGGGAAACAACACACAAAAGGCAACCTTCACTACAACCCGGAAATAAACCGGCCAGCAACAAGTTCCTCTTAACAGTCAACAGAGGAGTAGCTACATCATTCACAGAAACGACATACCAGTCTTCATCAACGACATTTACTCCATGCTGGGGCATAGGAGCAGTCACAACATTTGGCCTCTCAGGCGCCTCAAATTGTATCTCCTTCGCATCAATAAGGTCCTGCACCTTATTCTTCAGGGCCCAGCAGTCATCAGTAGAATGCCCCGGGCTATCGGAGTGATAAGCACAGCGGGCATTTGGATTATACTTAGGAGAGGCAGTATTCACAACCTTCGGGGCCTCTCTGACAGTCACCAAGTTGGTCGATAGCAGCTGCGGCAAGATTTGTGATAAGGTCATACTCAGCCGGGTAAATTCTCTTCTGGGTCTTTCAGCCCTTGGTTGATTGGTTTGCCGAGGAGCGGCAGCAGGTTTAGCAATCACCACCGCGTTGACAGCTTGGCAGCGCTCTGGTTTGTCTTGCCTCCTAGGCCCATACACAGCACTGGCCTCCTTCTTAAAAGGTTTCTTCTCAGAACTCGAAGACGCACCTTTTTGAATCTTACCGGACTTCATACCAGCCTATATCCTTTCCCCAGTCAGAATAAGGTCAGTAAACCCTGCAGATGAATTGCCAATGAGATGATTAAAGAACGGCCCGGAGAGGGTCCCCAAGAACATATCTACCAATTCTCAGTCAGTTAATGGTGGCTGCACCCTGCCGGCCAAGTCCCTCCACTTCTGCGCATACTCTTTAAAACCTTCGCCTGATCCTAGCGACATACCCTGGAGTTGGGTACGTGTAGGAGCAAGGTCGGCATTATATTGATACTGCTTGTAAAAAGCAGTAGCCAACTCCTCCCAGTTACGAACCTTGGTTCCATCCAGCTGATAGAACCATTCGAGATGAGTCCCTGAAAGACTCTCCTGGAAGAAGTGGATCCACAAGTTCTTGTCCACTGTATACGGCCGAATCTTCCGCACATAAGATCTGAGGTGTAGCTTAGGGCAAGACGCCCCGTCATACTTGGTGAAAGATGGTGCTTTAAACTTGTGAGGGATGATCACACCAGAAGATAAACCCAAGTCTCTGAAATCTAGACCAGGAACTTGTTGAATCTCCATGGCGTTCAGACGGTC
This sequence comes from Vicia faba, assembly GCA_948472305.1. NCBI lineage: Eukaryota > Viridiplantae > Streptophyta > Magnoliopsida > Fabales > Fabaceae > Vicia > Vicia faba. Next base: position 1,306,093,643 of record OX451739.1, read on the forward strand.
TTCCAACTGCTTGTATCTGTCTTCAGCCGGAGGATACTGCTCCTTATTAAAATCAGTCTCGTTGTCAGAGACCACCGGACTTGGAGCCCTTTCCCCCTGGGGACTGTCTTTGCCTACAGAAGAACCAGCTTCCTCATTCTGCAGTGTATAACCAAACCTTCGGCCCGTGTTGAACAGAACGGTTCTCTTCTTCTTTTTCTTCTGAACCAGCAGGGCCTTCAGTTCTGCCTGTCCTTGGGCCAAACCCATGATCAGCTCCTGAAATTGTGTGTTCTGCGCCTGAAGGGCCTTGATAGACAGCTCGGTAGATGATTCGGGGTTCATGACGCTGAAATAAACAGCGAAGAACAGTAAGCAACCTGAAAAGAAGAGTACCTGCTATGCACATGATGAATGAAATGCGTATGATTTATGTTTTCAAAGACAATCGGGAATCAACTTTGTAAACAAAAAGGAACATACTTCATTAGATTCAACTTTGAAATTTAAATTGTTCAACAGATTGCCCTTAGGCGTTACATAAAAATGGAAATACTGAAAAGGGAAATAAAACTTTAAAAGGACATCCAAAGCTCATCATTGATCCCAGGGTCTCCTCTTCTCAGTACGAATGTAGTCATTCAGAGCTCGCTCATTCTCCAACTGCTTTGTCAGCTTCTGGATCTTCAATTCCTGCTCGTTGAACTTTTCCCGATAAGAATCCCGTTCTTCTCGCAGTTGTGCCCAAGACCTCTTTAATGTCTCATAATCAGTAGGTATCTAAGGGGGGAGAATAGTTGGAGGAACCCCATCTTTATCAGGATACTCAAGAATGATGGGTCTGACAGCTTCATACGGCATACCTAACTTCTGAGCACGGATGCAGACCCATTTGTAGTAGGCTTCCATAGGTAGAGAAGTATTTGGCCCCAACTCTTGTGGGTCAGCTTTGTGAACTCTGTCCCAAGCCTTGATGAACCTACGACGCAGCTCGTCACTATCCACCTGAAACTCAAAACTGATATGAGGCACCAACATCTCATGAGGTCCTGCTCTTCTGGCTCTTTCAAACTGACGGAGAGCTAGACATGGATTATAAGAGATTCCTCCTTAGGTACCAATCAGAGGAACATTAGGGTATTCTCCGCAACGATCAATAACAGCTATCTCATCCAAACCCCTGAGAGTCCAAATGATGTCCTTATCAGTGAGAGACATTAACCTATGAGCCCAACCTCTTCCTTCTTGGTTCTTCAGCACGAACTTGGGGAGGTGCAAAATAAACCACCTCACCAACAAAGGGATACAACACCACAGAGTTCCTCGTCTTCGGGCAGTACGGGCATAAAGTTGTTGCAGGATATCACCCAAGAGAGTGGGCACAGGATTCCGAGACATGAAGATCCTTATGGCAGTGACATTGATGAAGTTATCAGGATTAGGAAACAAGACTAGCCCATAGATTAAGAGAGCCAGGATGTCTTCATATGCCATAAAGTCCAAGTCATTCTAGAAACTGTTAGCTTTACCAATCAGAAACTTGGCCAAGAAACCCTTAACTCCGCTTCTAGTCACCCAGTTGTCCATTACTTCTTGGTGGGTCAAGGGAAGAGCTGCAGCAACCTCCTCGAGCCTAAGGGTCTTTTCCCAACTAGTATAGGGAGTCTGATCCAAGATAGGGATGCCAAGCAAATTAGAGAACTCTTCCATGGTAGAGACCAGCTGGAAGTCTTGAAAGGTGAAGCACTGGTACAGAGGGTCATAGAACTGGGCCAGGACACTCATCAACTGTTGGTCCCACTTTGCCGTGACTAAACTGAGAAGAGAACCATGCCTCTGGATGAAGGAAGTAGTATTTGGAATCCTGCTAACCAACTCTTCAAGCAACTCAGGCGGGTGAACAAAGTTGAACCGGATAGTATTCCTTCGCATAGGCATCATGATGTCCTACAAAACAGAGCAAAGGTGAAACCTTCTTGTCTTTGAAATGGTCAGTCCTTATGCAGGATGCATGCAATGTTTATGATGTTATGATGTTATGATAAAGCACACCACAAATATTCACAAAGGCAAACATGATAAGGCACACAAGTCACACAAGACAAGCCCTTAGAGTTTAGGCCAGCATGAGGTCTAGGTATTACCCTCTTTCAGTTTGTTGGGTTAAGACCTGTCCTATCAAAAGTAATCGGGTTCTTAGAGGATCCCAATATCATTGACTACCCTCAGTCAGTCATAACTCCAGCATCGCGATCTTTTCTTGCGGCCAGAACCATCACGAGAGTTTAGCCTCAATGGGCGTCGCATACTGCTACTGTTCTATTGGCCAAGTTGGGTCATTTAAGGTTCTAAGGTCGGTTGGTGTTTAATGACTCCTCAGAAGACACATATTCTCCTCGTTGCGACACAAGGGATATCGGTACAGACCAAGGTGCCACTGCTTCACCCATGTCGGTCTACGCCGGACAGGTCCCTCGCAGCTTATGCTACCTAAACAGGGTATTCCCAGATCCGGGTTAGGATCTATGTAACTCCGATGCAACCCACAATTTAAAGCAAACAAGTCAAAACAATTGAAAACACAGTTATGAACTATCCTAAGGTACACCTCACTTTATAAGAGTATTGTTCCCCAGCAGAGTCGCCAGTTCTGTGATCGGTGGATCTGGAACTGACTGTTTAACACTGGTTCACGAAATGTCGCGGAAGCAAGAGTCGCCACCGTCTTTTATTTTCTCCAACATGGGAAGGACAAAAGCACAGAAAAATTCCTTATGAGATTAGTTCTCGGTTCGGGAGGTAGATTTATAGAAAGGGAAGGTGCTAGCACCCTTTCTATCCATGGTTATCCATGGGCTCTTAGATACTTGCTCATTTGTGTTTTCAAAATGTTTGTTTGCTTTTCAAAGTGTGAGTGGGTTTTTAAAAAAGTTTCTTTGAAAGTTTCAGATCGACTCTTGTATCAGTCCTCAAGAGTGTTTGAAAAATTGCTTGTGAAAGCTTTTTGAAAAGTGTCGGTGTGAAAAGAGTTTTTGATTTGATTTGTTTTGAATTAGAGCAAGTATCTACGAGTCATCTACCTACCCTAAGGAATTAGGCTGTGCAAATGTCCTTAAGGTAGTGCCATCCCACCATTGAGAGGTAGGTAGCACCACCGTTGGAGGTGTTCGGGTCAATTCGTTAAGGGACAGTGTGGTTACCAGAGCAACAGTAGGACACCTTAGAAGCTAGCCCCATGCCATGTTCATGGACATGAGGACTTACTAAAACGTCCTATACTCGACGACCACGTTTCGAGGGGCAAGGCAACAGTGAGGCGTACCCTAAGAGTGGTGTGTGAATTGTGTGTCATTTTCAGATAATATTTGTCTTGTCATGCATTTGGTGAGCTACGCTTTGATTTTATTTGGGCCATTCATTTTTTCATGCAATAGTTAGCAGTTAAAAGGTGCGGAAATTAAAATGCGGAAAATAAAGGTCCTACGTTATTACAAGGCGCGGGTCTTATACATCGCCAAATTAACAAAAACCCGATTTTGAATAAAAGTGCGGAAAGTAAATGTCCTAATTACTATTACAAAGCTTTGGGGCAAATACATTATATTTAAAAAGGAAATAAAAATAAACGTGCAAAAAGAAATTAGAATCGAATGCGAGGGCGTTGGGCCCTTTAAAGAAATTAAATCGAAATTGAAAGTTAATTAATTATTTAATGAGAAAAGAAATTGTTTTTTATGTTTTTTTTTTGTATTTAATGAAAATAAAGAAAGAAAATTAATTATTATTAGAAACCCTAATTCTACACTATTTTTAATTTGTTAAAGAAGAATATTTAAGTTTAAACCTAATTTACTAATTGTTTAATTACAAGAGTATTTACAAAATTAATTAATGGTTAATAATAATAATAATAAGAAATTATTTTATTAAGAAAAAAAATGCTAAACCCTAATTTCTACCTATTTTAGTTATTTAAAAAAACATTTAAATTTAAACCCTAAATTAAACTAAATTGATTATTAAAATTTTGTTTACAAAAAATATTAATGAAACAAATATTGAATAAATATATTTTTATTTTATGATTTATGATTTTTTTTATTATGAAAATTATTTTGTGACTTAAAAGAAACAATTAAAATAATTAAAATAAATACAAGAGAATAAAAAGAGAGAAAGAAAATACAAACAAGGGGGGTTTCTGGCCCAATTATGGAGGTGTTGTTGAAGCAATTAGGCCCACTCAATTCCAGGCCTTGTTTGACTTTTGATGGTTACGTATGGAATAATTGACTAATGCGCATGATGAGCTGCACATCCTGGCCATTGGACTGACCATCAGAGACACTTGGCTGGCTTAGATGTAGGGATGCATGATACTCCTTTGCATGAGCGTTACACTGGAACGGGTTAGTGAAAAAATCATGAAATATACAAGGAGACCTGGGGATCAAACCCAGGTCCCAATACCTGCGCGCCACTTCATTCGCCAATTGAACCAACGCGTTTAGTTGTATGTTTAGTGGAACGTGATTATTATGAAAGAGAAGCAAGCATTATTGGTGGAAAACAAAATCACGCGCCAAGATTTAAATTATCCAGTCATGTCCAGCCACGTCCACTTTCTTCTTCGTTTTGCCTGTATTTATAAAACAGATAGCGGGGGTTTTAAACCCCCACTAAATTCAAACCTGCAAAATAGCGATTAGAGCATGGTGAAAAAGAAAAAAGGCGCGAGGTATGAGATCAATTCGTTTGGATCTCCTGATTTCAATGGTACATGTTTCGTTGCCTAATTTTACCATATACGTAAAACCCCAAATATGGAGCTCTGAAACCCTAAAAAGCTTTCATGGTGGATTCTTGTACAGGCGCCTATAATTCAATTGGATGGTACCAATAGCTTCATAGAGATCATGTTAGTGTAAATCAACCATTAAAAGACATTAATCATGCATGGAATTCAAAATACGATTATGAATAATTTTGAAAGAGAAGCGAATCTGTTCTACCAATTCTTTGTGCGTGGAGACTTGGTTTCGATTGGAATCGTCTCCTGGAGGTGTCAGCAAGCTTTTGGAATGGTTTTGCAGTCTTGAATTATGCTCTAGCTAGGTTTTCAGTTTTGAGATTTTTAGGAAAAAAGTGCAAAGTTGTTCTCTGAGTTTCTGCGTAGCTTGCCTCTTCTTATGCATTAGGTTATGTTTGCATATGTATGTAGCATGATTAGGTCAAGCAAAACAAGCCCATGATCCATGTATTCAATGATTCAATATTTGATTTCCAATCCAATCTTTTTTCAATCTTTTTCATGCCTTTCTTATGCCAATCATTGCCAATCATATTGAATCTTTCCTTATTGAATGGTGCACGAAATATTGAGTGAATTCTATGCACAAAAAGATTTGAAACACATGGTTTATCATTTTTCTCATAATTGATTTTAATTAAATGAATAAATAGAATTAAAAATTCAATTAATTAATTAAAAATAAGAAAATAACTCCCCTTTAGGTCAATGGGTCGTGCATGGCCTTTGGGTGATGATTCATGGAAGAAATTGAGGCCCATTAGCAATTTTGAGGTATTTGAAGCAAAGTTGACTTTTCAAAATTCCCAAAAATTTCCCAACTTCCACAAGGCATATCTTGCTCAATTTTTAAGCTTTGATCATGTTCTTGGACATTTTGGAAAGGTCTTGAAGTCCTATAACCAATTCCTTTGGTCCCATGTCATTTTGATTTACCAATATCAAGTTATGGTCTTTGACTTAAAGTGCCTTTTTGTTGACTTTTGAAAATGACCTATAATGTTGAGATTGGTATCTTTTTGTGAGAGCATTTCTTGTACTTGAAGTGTGAATATGAGTTGTAGGAAATGTCATTCTCTTCAAAATGAGCTTTGGATGGAATTTTTCTGATAAACCATGTGGAAGTTATGCCTTGGTCAATTTGCAGTTGACTTTTCAGCTGTCCAAAAATAGAAACTTTTGCATCTTGAGACTTTTTGAGCCATGCCTTGAGAAATCATGATCAAGAATTGATCAAATTATGTTTGTGGCTTCAAAATAAGATGTTGACCAAAATTTTTGACTTTTGACTGTCAAATGACCATTTTGCCCCTGCAGTTGACTGTTGAGCAATTAGGGTTTTTGACTGTGCAATCTTGTGCTGTGAGTCTTGAAACTTGGCATATGGATGCTTGACAATGTTTATAGGTGTGATCGGTGGATCTGGAACTGACTGTTTAACGCTGGTTCGCGAAATGTCGCGGAAGCAAGAGTCGCCACCGTCTTTTATTTTCTCCAAATGGAAAGGACAAAAGCACAGAAAAATTCCTTAAAGAGATTGCTCTCGGTTCGGGAGGTAGGTTATAGAAAGGGAAGGTGTTAGCACCCTTTCTATCCATGGTTATCCACGGGCTCTTAGATACTTGCTCATTTGTGTTTTCAAAAATGGTTTGTTTGCTTTTCAATTGTGGGTTAAAAAAAAGTTTCTTTGAAAATTTCAGTTCGACTCTTGTATCAGTCCTCAAGAGTGTTTGAAAAATGCTTTCGAAAGCTTTTTGAAAATGTGTTGGTGTGAAAAGTGTTTTTTGATTTGTTTTTGAAATTAGAGCAAGTATCTAGAGTCGTCTACCTACCCTAAGGAATTCGTCTGTGTAGATGTCCTTTAGAGTAGTGCCATCCCACCATTGAGAGGTAGGTAGCACCACCGTTGGAGGTGTTCAGGTCAATTCGAGGTTCGGGACATGGTGATCACCGGAGCAATAGGAAGACACCTTAGAAGCTACCCTCATGCCAGGTTCCCGGATCATGAGGACTTACTAAGACATCCTCTACTCGACGATCACCTTTCAAGGCAAGGCAACAGTGAGGCGTACCCTAGGGGTGGTGTGTGCGATTTGTGTGTCATTTTCGTTTGCATTTATCTTGTCATGTCATTGGAGTTCTACGTATTGCTTTTATTTAGACATTCATTCTTGCATGCTTTGTTTAACAGTTAAGATATTTGCGGGAAAGGTAAATTCTAAGCTATTACAAATGGCGCGGGTCCACATCGCCAAAATTAACCAGGACCCGATTTGACAGAAAAATAAAGAAATTAAAAGAATTAAAAGTGCGAGAAGTAATTTACATGGCTTCGGGAGAGATACATAAATATTTAAACGGAAAAGAAATAATTATGCGAATTAATGAGAATTAAACGGAACGAAGGCGTTGGACCCTTTTTGCGAAATTAAAATTACATGGCATTAATTAATAAAAATGAAAAGGAATTATTTTTTTGGTAATTTTAGTATTTTAGGATTTAATAAGAAAGGAATTAATTGCAATTAAACGCTAACCCTAATTCTATTTTATTTTAATTTATTAAGAAAACATTAGAATTAAACCTAAATTAACCCTAATTTTTACATGCAAATTTAATTAAAGAAATAAGTATTTAATTATTTAATCATTATGAAAGAAAAATAAAAAAGATGAAAAATTATTAATTAAACCCTAGTTCTACATTTTTTAGATTTATTATTAAAAGAATTAAAGTTAACACCTAATTTAAAACTAATTTTATTTATATGCAAATTTATTTATGAAAATACTACAAATAGAAATATTTATTATTTTAATTCTTTTCTTATTTTTATGATGTTTTTGTATTTTGTGAAAATATTAAATTAAATTGAACAAAACAATTATTAAAAGAAATAGAATTAAATAAATAAAATATGGCAAACCTAGGGGGTTCAGACCCCAAATGGGAGGTTCTTTCTTGATGATTCAGGCCCATTAATCTGGGTCCATTTGACTTTTCCAAGCAGCGTATAGCGGTGTTGACCAGGGTGCAAGGTGTTCTTTAGATCTGAACCTTTGAGTTGATCTCCCAGGACGCGTGTACGCTGGATTCTGAAAGGCATAGGGTGGACCACAACGCTGAAGCTGCATGTGAACGTACATGGAAAAATAATATTGAGATAATGCAGACCTGGGACTCGAACCCAGGTCTTTAACGTTGCCAACACATACACCTTGCCACTGAAGCGCTTTGTTTATCTGTAAACTAATATAACAAATAAATATTATAAAAGAAAATTGTCAATGGCTTTGGAAACGCGCGCAAAATTTGAAAGAGCCAACCCATATGTGCCACGAAGTCATCTTCCTCGCTGGTTTTATTTTTTCTGAAATAAGAACACATTGGCCACGATTTTCAAGTGTTCTCCTAGGCATCTTTAGGGAAAATAGCGATTAGCCCTCAGACACTCATAAATTGAGCGCGATGAGACCATTGTTTTCGTCCAAACTCCCTGAATCCATCCATGGCATTGTGGTGGTCGAATTTTACAGTATTAGGAAACCTCTAATTGGGAGTCCAAGAAACCCTAGCCTGCATCAATGGTAAAATCATGTACATAGCACAAAAACGCAATTAATTTGTATGGTTAGTTTCAGAATCTCATAATGAACATGAATCGAGCATTAAAAATTACAAAGGATGCGTAAATCATGATGCACGATTATGAATTTTTCTTGGTACAGTTAGCACTCATGTTACCAATTCCTTGAGTCTTGATGGATGTTAGTGATTGGAATATGTCAAGTGATGCTTGAGGAAGCTATTGAAACAAGAATTCTGCCTTGAATCGCCTTGTAAGGGTGTTTTCAGATTTCAGTTTTTAGACAAAAATTCCAAGTTTGATTTATGCTCTTCTGCGCAGCTTAGTGTGTATGAGCATTAGGGTTGTCTTTTGGCTTTTGTATTGAGTCCATTAGGTCAAGAAAAATAGAACAAATCCATTGCATTCATTGATTTTGAAAATTTGATTTTCCATATCTTTTTTTCAATCTTTTCCATGTGTTTTTGTGCAAATCATGATCCAATTAGTCCAATTCTTTCCATATTTGAATGTGCACGAATTATTGAGAATAAAACATGTACAAAAAGATTTGTTAGGTTAAGTTAAATATTTTTCACATATTTAATTGATTTAAGTGAATTATTATAAATAAAAATTCAAATAAATAAATAAAAAATGAGAAAATACTTCCCTTTGGGCCAGGTGGTCGTGCACATGCTTGGAATGATGAACTGTAGAAGAAAAATGGGCCCATTAGCAATTTTAGGTCATTTGAATCAATGTTGACTTTTCAAAATATCCAAAAATTTCCCAACTTCTACAAGGCATAACTTGCTCAATTTTTAAGCTTTTCTCATGTTCTTGGACATTTTGGAAAGGTCTTTGAATCCTATAACCAATGTCTTTGGTCCCATGTCATTTTGATTTACCAATCTCAAGTTATGGCCTTTGACTTAAAGTCCCTTTTTGTTGACTTTTGAAAATGACCTATAATGTTGAAATTGATAACTTTTTGTGAGAGCATTTCTTGGACTTGAAGTATGAAGATGAGTTGTAGGAAATGTCTTTCTATTCAAAATGAGCTTTGGATGGAATTTTTCTGATAATCCATGTGAAAGTTATGCCCTGGTCAATTTCAGTTGACTTTTTCAACTGTCCAAATAAGGAAACTTTTGTATTTTGATGATTTTTGAGCCAAGCTTTGAGAATCATGATCAAGCATTGATCAAATGATGTTTGTGGCTTCAAAATGATATGTTGACCAAAAATTTGAACTTTTGACTGTCAAATGACCATTTTGCCCCTACAGTTGACTGTAGTGCAATTTAGGGTTTTGACTGTGCAATTTTGTGCTGAAAGTCTTGAAACTTGATATGAGGATACTTGACCATCTTTGTAGGCATGTGAGACCTGATTGGACCTTTAGAAACTTCATTTTCTTGATCAGAACACAAACCCTAATTTTGACTGTATAGGAGACCTTTGCACTGTGCAACCCTTGGGGAATTTTGAGACTTGATTTGGCAATTTCTTGAAGAATATGGGAGGGCAAATTTTGGGGTACAACAGTTGCCCCTGTTCAATCTTCTTAGACCGGAGGATGCAGATTGGCTGACGTGCCTTTCGTAATCTGAGGGTGGAAGATGATTGAACACTAGAGTGCCCAGAAATTTGCGCTCACATAGTAGCAGTGATGGTGGAATGGACTTATAGATGCCATTTAGAGGTTGCTGGATAGGATGATGGGCTTATAGATGCCATCTGGGTGTCGATCGCGTAAGAGATTCCTTAGCGAGAACTTGCGTACCTGCAAAACAGAAAAATAAGTACCTGACACGTTGCAGGAGCTGATTTTCAGATGGTTGGTATAGATATGTCCTGATTGGTTACAGGAGCTGGATCTGGAGCTTCAAATGGTGATGAATGAACCAGGGATGGTTACTACCTTAGCGTGAACGGTAAGAGAACCTTGGGTGACTTTAACTTCAACTACGCTCGTTGAGAAAATCTTGGTGGGAATTACCATCTTCGCAGTATCGGGAAGAGAACCAAAGGAAATTATAATCTGAAAGGGAATTATCACCTCACTCACCGTCGGAGAGGGAACCCTAGGAAATTATAATCTGAAAGGAATTATCACCTCACTCACCGTCGGAGAGGGAACCATAGGAAATTATAATCTGAAAGGAATTATCACCTCACTCACCGTCGGAGAGGGAACCATAGGAAATTATAATCTGAAAGGAATTATCACCTCACTCACCATCGGAGAGGGAACCATAGGAAAAGGAATTATCACCTCACTCACCGTCGGAGAGGGAACCATCTGAAAAGGAATTATCACCTCACTCACCGTCGGAGAGGGAACCATAGGGAAAAGGAATTATCACCTCACTCACCGTCGGAGAGGGAACCATCTGAAAAGGAATTATCACCTCACTCACCGTCGGAGAGGGAACCATCTGAAAAGGAATTATCACCTCACTCACCGTCGGAGAGGGAACCATAAGGAAAGGAATTATCACCTCACTCACCGTCGGAGAGGGAACCATCTGAAAAGGAATTATCACCTCACTCACCGTCGGAGAGGGAACCATAGGAAAAGGAATTATCACCTCACTCACCGTCGGAGAGGGAACCATAGGAAAAGGAATTATCACCTCACTCACCGTCGGAGAGGGAACCATAGGAAATGGAATTATCACCTCACTCACCGTCGGAGAGGGAACCATAGGAAATTATAATCTTAAAGAAAACCCTAAAATGGAAATCTCATGCACCGTCGGAGAGAGAACCAATAGGAAATTATAATCTGGGATAACTTCTACTGAGTCTTTATCAGAAAAATCTGTTGGGAGTCGATTTAGCTGGACTAGAGAAGGCCTTGAAATATGTTTGAGAATTTAACTGAATCTTTCCTGAAAGGTAGCTGTCAGTCATATGCAATGCATGATATGGGTCAAGCGATGATGTTCTCAACATAAATGAGATTTGTATGGTATGATGCGTCTATGCATGCTATAATGAAGTATGTGATGTTTATGTATGTTTTCGTCTAGGAAAGTAAATCCTTGACGGGTGCCGGGAAGTCACTCCTGGGCTGATATTGAAGAATAAGCTTTTATTCCCGCTGGGGATGATAGTTGCAAGAATACCGGTAGGAGAACGTGACTCCGTTGAGGAATAGACTTGGCAAATGGAAGATTCTGCAGGGAGAAAAGATACTCTAGCGACCATGCTGGGGAGTGATACTCTGTGAGGAGAGGGATGCCTTGCTGAGTGTTGATAATAATTTGCTGGGGATACCCTTATTGTTGGAAGTGTTGATGGACTTTGCTGGGGATACCCTTATTGTTGGAAGTGTTGATGGACTTTGCTGGGGTAAGAAGACTTCGTCGAGGGCGCTCTTTCCGTGGCTTTTGGCTGAGGATAACCCAGTTATATCCTGTTAAGGAAATAACTCTTTGAATAAAGCCGGGCGACGCGTTCGTGCTCTGCGAGGGGATAAGCTTCCAGAACCTACTGGGGATAAGCTTACTGCTTGGGGAGATAAGTTCCAACTTTCCTGGGGAAATGGATTGGACTCTCTTGGGGAAGTTTTGAACTATGTCGGGGAAGCGATTACTTTGAATGTTGGTCTGCCGCCGGGGAACAATTTTTTAGACCAAGACTGTCGGGGATGCTTGTTATGAGTGCATGTATTGCTGCTGGGGAAATGTTGAGATCTACTGGAGGATGCTCAACTTCCTTGAGATTTGATAACTCTGTTTGGAGAGAGTACACTGACTGCTGACTTATTCTCTGGGGAATTAAGATGTACTGGTCATGTTCTTTAGCTGAACCTACCTTGGTACCTTGGAGGACAGAACAATTAAATTGCTTAGACAACTCTTTATTGCCCCTGTTTCTAGTGTCACCTGTAATAAAATCCTTTGTTTCGTATGCAAATATTTATGAGTTAGCAAATTATTGTCAATGCATATATCACAAATTGAACCTTGGACGTTCTTCGCAAAACAAAACAGAAAAAGAAAAACACTTGGCACGTTTAACTGAAAATATATTTGTATTGATTTTTGCATGGCCTGAAAATAGGCGTTTTGTGTACAAGAGGCTGACGTCCTAGTAAGAGGACGCCGCCGAATCAAAAGAGTTTATACAAGTTTTGTACAAAAGAAAATAAAACAGCTGTGTGAAATGAATGATTCACTGGGTTTCAACTCTGCTATTGCCTTTATAACTCCGAGCGTCTCATCACTTGATGACCTTGGTTGAAGGTGAAGCTGACTGATCGATGCCGTCTGAACTTGATGTAGATACCGGATTCTGGATGCAAGGTGATCAATGAGACATAGTATTACGCTTTATCCCTAATTTTTGCCTGGACCGCCCTTTCAGGTTTTCAGTCCACCGGGATACCCATTTTTGCCCAAGCCGCCTTTTCAGGTTTTCGACTTGCCGGGTGTACAGATTTTTTCATTTTCATCCCTTCATTTTGCCCGAACCCTTTTGGTTCGACGGGAAGCCCTAATTTTTGCCTAGGCATGTCAGCCTAGCGGGTCTTTTTTCATGCGTAGTATTTTTTACTATGTCTGCATTGGCGGGGTGAGGAAGGCCGTCACCATCCATGTTGGTCAATATCATTGCTCCTCCTGAGAACACATGCTTAACCACAAATGGCCCTTCGTACGTAGGGGTCCATTTTCCCCTTGGATCACTCTGAGGAAGGATGATTCTCTTGATTACTAGATCCCCAACTTGATACTCCTGTGGTCTGACCTTTTTGTTAAATGCCCTGATCATCCATTTCTGATACGTCTGACCATGACAGATAGCAGCAAGTCTCTTTTTGTCAATGAGGTTGAGCTGATCAAGTCGTGTCTGGATCCAATCATCCTCATTCAGATTTGCATCCTTCATTATCCGGAGAGAGGGTATTTGTACTTCGATCGGCAAGACTGCCTCCATGCCATAAACCAGAGAGAAAGGAGTTGCCCCGGTTGACGTCCTAGATGAGGTACGGTACCCATGTAGAGCGAACGGTAACATCTCGTGCCAATCTTTATAAGTTACTGTCATCTTCTGCACGATTTTCTTGATGTTCTTATTTGCTGCTTCTACAGCACCATTCATCTTCGGTCTGTAAGGAAAAGAATTGTGGTGCTGTATCTTGAACTGCTCGCAGAGCTCAGTGATCATTTTGTTATTCAGATTGGTACCGTTGTCTGTAATTATTCTCTCGGGGACACCGTACCGACAGATCAGGTTGTGCCGAATGAACCGTGCCACAAACAGTCTTGGTTACCGTAGCATAGGATGCTGCTTCAACCCACTTCGTAAAGTAATCAATCGCTACCAGGATGAAGCGATGCCCATTAGATGCCGTAGGTCTAATCTCACCGATCATGTCTATTCCCCACATTGCAAACGGCCAAGGCGCAGTCAGAACATTCAGGGGAACCGGAGGAACATGCACCTTGTCTGCATAAATCTGGCACTTGTGGCATGTCCTGGAATGTTGGTAGCAATCAGCTTCCATTGTGGACCAGTAATATCCTGCCCGTAGGATTTTCTTAGCCATAGTGTGCCCACTGGAATGTGTACCAAAGGTTCCTTCATGTAGCTCTTCCATGATCCTTTCTGCTTCAGTCTTATCCACACAACGCAGCAAGGTTGAATCATGGTTTCGCTTGTACAAGATGTCGTTGCTAAGGAAGAACTTGGCTGCGAACCTTCTCAGGAATTTCTTATCATTGACAGAGGCACCTTCAGGGTATTCCTGAGCTTCCGATATCTCTTCACTTCATGGTACCAAGGTTTCTCAGTCACCAATTCAGTCTCGAGATCGCAACAGTATGCCGGTTCGTCCAGTTTCCAGATGATGATCCGGGGAGCCTCATTATCCCATTTGACCTTGAACATAGAAGACATTGTAGCTAATGCGTCCGCCAACTGATTCTCTTCTCTTGGAAAGTGTTCAAAGGTTATTTCTGTGAAGTGGGGGATAAGGGTCAACACACATTCTCTGTAAGGAATCAGGTTTGGATGTTTCGTATCCCACTCTCCTTTGATCTGGTTGATCACAAGAGTGGAATCTCCGAAGACACTCAGAAATTTGATCCTTAGGTCGATTGCAGCTTGAAGACCCATGATGCACGCCTCATACTCCGCCATGTTGTTGGTACAGTTGAAACATAGCCGGGCAGTGAGTGGAGTATGAGTACCTTGTGGAGATATGATTATGGCGCCGATACCGTTTCCCAAAGCATTGGAGGCTCCGTCAAAGTGCATAGACCATCGGGATCCTGGTTCAGGTCCTTCATCCGGTCCAGGTACTTCACAATCAGTCACTATCATAATGCTTTCATCCGGAAACTCGAAGTTCATTGATTGATAATCATCTATGGCCTGATGTGCCAAGTGGTCTGCCAATACACTTCCCTTAATGGCTTTTTGGGTCGTGTACTGAATGTCGTATTCCGTCAAGATCATTTGCCATCTTGCAATTCTCCCAGACAGGGCGGGCTTCTCGAATATGTACTTTATAGGATCCATCTTTGAGATCAACAAGGTAGTGTGAGTCAGCATATACTGTCTCAGCCGGCGAGCAGCCCATACCAAAGCGCAGCAAGTTTTCTCGAGCAGTGAGTATCGTGTCTCACAGTCGGTAAACTTTTTGCTAAGGTAATAAATGGCATGCTCTTTTCGGCCAGACTCGTCATGCTGCCCCAGCACACACCCCATTGAGTTGTCAAGCACTGTCAGGTATAGTATCAGAGGTCTCCCTTCAACCGGTGGCATCAGGATAGGTGGTTCTTGGAGATACTCTTTGATTCTGTCAAAAGCAGCCTGACATTCATCGTTCCAACGTACTACTTGATCTTTCTTCAGCAGCTTAAAGATTGGCTCACAGGTAGCAGTCAAATGCGAGATGAAGCGAGCAATGTAATTCAGGCGTCCTAAAAAGCCTCTGACTTCCTTTTCTGTCTTAGGAACTGGCATCTCTTGAATAGCTTTGACCTTAGCAGGGTCCACTTGAATTCCCTTGTCACTGACCACGAATCCTAGCAACTTTCCATATCTTACCCCGAAGGTGCACTTGTTCGGGTTCAACCTCAGCTTGTACAGTTTCAGACGGTCAAACAACTTCTGCAGATGATCTAGGTGCTCTTCCTCAGTCTGGGACCTAGCGATCATGTCGTCCACATACACTTCTATCTCATGATGGATCATGTCATGAAATAGAGCAACCATGGCCCGTTGGTAGGTTGCCCCAGCGTTCTTCAACCCGAATGGCATGACCTTGTAACAGAAGGTGCCCCACTGAGTAACAAATGTAGTCTTTTCCATGTCTTCAGGTGCCATCTTGATCTGATTGTAACCTGAAAAGCCATCCATGAAAGAGAACACCTTATGCTGAGCAGTATTGTCAACAAGGACATCAATGTGAGGTAAAGGGAAGTCATCCTTGGGGCTGGCCCTGTTCAGATCCCTGTAGTCGACACACATTCTGACCTTGCCGTCCTTCTTAGGTACCGACACCACATTAGCAACCCACTGAGGGTAAGAAGTCACTGCAAGGAATCCAACATCAAACTGTTTCATGACCTCGGCTTTAATCTTCTCAGACATCTCTGGACGCATCCGACGGACCTTTTGCTTAACTGGAGGGCAGTCTTCCTAAGTTGGCAAGTGATGGACCACAATATCGGTATCCAACCCGGGCATGTCTTCGTAGGACCAAGCAAAGATCTCCATGTAATCGTGCAGCATTTGAGTCAACCGTTGCTTCACGCTGAGCTCTAGGTTGGCACCAATCTTTACCTCTTTCCTGTCTGCCTCAGTACCCAAGTTTATGGTTTCCACTGGCTCTTCGTGGGGTTGAATTGCCCTCTCTTCCTGAAGCAACAGTTTTGCAAGCTCGCCAGGCACTTCGCAATCATCTTCCCCTTCGTCTTCGGCTAAGTTGATCGGATTTTCGAAGTCATAACTGGCAGTAGCAGAGTTGTTATCAGTGAGATCCTGAGTGGATTGAAACCTGTATGAGTGAGTGTGTGTGTAAATACAGCTGTTTTGAAGTATATGTAAAGGAAAGAAAGACAGAAAAGGAGCATAAGATTTGCAATGCGAAAAACGTCTAAGATTTTCATTCATGATATATGAAATGACAATTTATATGCCCTCACAAATAGAACCACGGTGCCTCGGGTAAGACACCGGGCCAAAGAGTTTATTTATTGTTTATTACAAAATAACGAAACAAAGAAATTTATTACTACGTCACAAAGGTAACAGGAGTATGGTCCTTAGCAATCCAATTGTTCAGTCCGCCTTCGGTCGTCGGGTAGATCCAGCTATTGAATTCAGCTTCGTCCACTTCATCCTCGTCCCCAATAGCATTCACTCCATGAGCAGGCAGGGGAGCTGTCACTACATTGGGCTTCTCAGATGCCTCGAACTGTACCTCCTTGGCGTCAATAAGGTCCTGCAGCTTGTTCCTTAACGCCCAACAGTCATCAGTGGCGTGCCCCGGGCTATCGGAATGATAAGCACAACGAGCATTCGGGTTGTACTTGGGAGATGCAGTATTGGGGAACTTCGGAGCCTCCCTGACAGTCACCAAATTGGTGGATAGCAACTGTGGCAGGATCTGCGATAGGGTCATGCTTAACCGGGTAAACTCCCTCCGGGGTCTTTCAGCCCTTTGAGGATTGGTCGGCCGAGGAGCGGCAACAGGCTTAGCAATCATTACCGCACTGACAGATTGGCGGCGCTCAGGTCTCTCTGATCTATTGGAACCATACACGGCACTAGCCTCCTTCTTGAAGGGTTTCTTCTCAGAACTAGATGATGCACCCTTCGCGATCTTTCCAGACTTCAACCCAGCTTCAATTCTCTCTCCAGTCAGAATCAAATCAGTGAACCCAGCAGAAGAATTCCCAATGAGATGGTTGAAAAATGGCCCAGATAGGGTCCCCAAGAACATGTCTACCAACTCCCGATCAGTCAATGGTGGCTGCACCCTGCCAGCCAGGTCTCTCCACTTCTGAGCGTACTCCTTAAAACCTTCACTTGCACCTAACGACATACCCTGGAGTTGGGTACGTGTAGGGGCAAGGTCGGCATTATATTGATACTGCTTATAGAAAGCAGTAGCCAACTCCTCCCAGTTACGAACCTTGGTCCCATCCAGCTGATAGAACCATTCGAGATGAGTCCCTGAAAGACTCTCCTGGAAGAAGTGGATCCATAAATTCTTATCCGCAGAGTACGGCTGAATTTTCCGAACATAGGACCTTAGATGCAGCTTGGGACAAGACGCCCCGTCATACTTAGAGAAGGATGGTGCTTTGAACTTATGAGGGATGATCACACCAGTCGATAAACCCAGATCTCCGAAATCCAGCCCAGGTACCTGTTGAACCTCCATAGCTTTCAACCTATCCTCCAGTTGCTTGTATCTGTCTTCTGCATGAGGGTACTGCTCTTCATCAAAATCAGTCTCGTTGTCGGAGACTACCGGACTAGGAACCCTTGCTTCTGCCTGAGGAGTACTCTTGACAACAGAAGAACCAGCCTCTTCATGCTACAGAGTATTGCCAAACCTTCGGCCCGAGTTGAACAGAACAGTTCTTCTCTTCTTCTTCTTCTCCTTATTCAGGAGCATAGCCTTCAGTTCTTCTTGGACCTGAGCCAAACCCTTGATTAATTCCTGGAATTGTGCATTCTGCACCTGAAGAGCCTTGATTGATATCTCAGTTGATGAAGAGTCGGAATTCATGATGCTGAAATAAACAGTGAAGAACTGTAAGCAACCTGAAAAGGGGAAAAACCTGCTATGCACATGATGAATGAGATGTGTTTATGCAATGCATTCAAGGGTTCGAAAGTTCAAATTTTTTGTAGACAAAAAGGAACACACGTTATCATTAAGGAAATCATTATTTAATACATCAAAGCCTCATGGGCAAAATAATACAAAAATCAAATCAATCCCAAAATATGCTACGCATCCTCTTTGGAGCTATATAAGTGTTGAGATTCCTCTCCTCATGCAACAGGCGGGTGAGCTCCAAGACCTTCTTTTCACTGGCATGTAGACTAGTCTCAAGAGAATTCCTTTCCTCCTTAAGCTGGATCCAGCTCTTCTGCATCTCTTCCCAGGATGTGGGCATATCAGGGTGCTGAATAGTGCAGGACACTTCTCCTTCCAAGACTGGCTCCTTGATCACAGGGAGCATATGAGGATAGGGCATCACTAACTTCTGAGAGCGGGCGCGTACCCACTTGAGATAAGGTTCCAACGGGATGGAGTTCTTGTGCCCCAGTGTCTTGCTGTCTATCCTACTGGGCATCCTCCAAGCTTTGATAAATTTCTGGCGAAGTCCTTGAGTATCATTGTCGAAGTCAAAAACTATGTCAGGAATTAACATGTCATGAGGACCATCCCTCCGAGCATAACCAAACTGTCTCCAAGCCAGGCATGGGCTATAAGTAATACCTCCTCTGATTCCAAGTAAAGGAACATTAGGGTACTCCCCGCAACGATCAATGATAGTGACATCTCCTCTGGACCTAGGGCACCAATGTATATCTGCATGTGTAAGAGTCATCAACCGTTGTGACCATCTCAAACCCCGCTCATTCTTCAGGACTGATTTTGGAAGGTGCGAAATAAACCACCTTCCCAGGAGAGGAGTGCAACACATAAGGACACCTCTTTTTCTCATGGTTCGAGTGTAACATGAGTGAAGGATGTCCCCCAGCAACGTAGATATAGGATTCCTGGACATAAAGATCTGGACAGCACTGATATCTATAAGCTGATCTGGGTTAGGGAACAACACTAAACCATAGACAAGGAGGGCCACAACCTCTTCAAAAGCTTGCAAGTCAAGGGAGTTCCAACATTCAAGGGCCTTTTCAAACAGAAACCTGGCTAAGAACCCTTTGATACCACTTCTAACTTCCCAATGTCCCTTGAGGTCAGATGACTGTAGGTGCAAGGCTTTAGCAATCTCTTCAAGCTTAGGTTCCTTTTCTGTACCGTTGAAGGGTAGCTGATCAAGGATAGGGATCTTCAGGAGCCGGGAGAACTCCTCCAATGTAGGTACCAACTGATAATCCAAGAAGGTGAAACAGTGATGCAGAGGGTCAAAGAACTGGAACAGGACCTTTATCATATCTTCCTCAATGTTGGTATTAACCAAGCTGATGAGACTTCCATGTCTTTCACTGAATGAAGAGTTCTCGGGAATCCTGGATATAAGTTCCTTAAGCTGAGGAGGGATCCTTACAAGACTGACTTGAATTGTCTTTCTACGAACAGTTTCCATGTCCTACAAAACAAGAACAAAGATGAAAATTCGAACCCCTGAAATGGTTAGTCAATGCATATGATGCTGGATGATGTCATGATGCTATGATTAAACACACCACAGATATTTACAAAGACAAACATGTAAGGCACACAAGGCACACAAGACAAGCCCTTAAGGTTTAAGGCCAGCATGGGGTCTGGGTAGTACCCTCTTGAAGTTGGTGGGTTCAACCTATCCTAATCAAAGTAACCGGGTTCTAAGGTTCCCAATATCACGGGATTGCTTTCATTGTTCATCGTTTTGATTTAGCCACTGAACTGGCGACCGAAATATTCCAGGAAAGCAACCCTCAATTGAGTGTAGTATCGAGTATCAACCAACCTCGGACTGCACCAAAGTCAGTTATCTCACTACCCTAAAGAGGCCAAGATAGTTCAATTAAGGTTCCTAAGGTCTGTTGATGCTTCACGACACCACGCGGAGGCCCCGTACTCTCCTTGACTGAACTCAAGGGTTACCGGTACACACCAAAGTGCCACATCAACGTAGCAGACTGTTTCAACCATGTCGGTATACCCCGCACAGTTCCCTCACAGCCTTGTTGCTACTTTCTAAGGAGGTATCCCCAGATCCGGGTTAGGATCTATAGAACTCCCAAGACAGTCCCACAATTTAAAGCAAACAAGGAAAGCAATTGAAAACACAGTTATGAACTAACCCTAAGGTACACCTCACTTTAAGTTTGTCCCCAGCAGAGTCGCCAGTTCTGTGATCGGTGGATCTGGAACTGTCTGTTTAACGTTGGTTCGCGAAATGTCGCGGAAGCAAGAGTCGCCACCGTCTTTTATTTTCTCCAAATGGAAAGGACAAAAGCACATAAAAATTCCTTAAAGAGATTGCTCTCGGTTCGGGAGGTAGGTTATAGAAAGGGAAGGTGTTAGCACCCTTTCTATCCATGGTTATCCATGGGCTCTTAGATACTTGCTCATTTGTGTTTTCAAAAATGGTTTGTTTGCTTTTCAATTGTGGGTTAAAAAAAAGTTTCTTTGAAAATTTCAGTTCGACTCTTGTATCAGTCCTCAAGAGTGTTTGAAAAATGCTTTCGAAAGCTTTTTGAAAATGTGTTGGTGTGAAAAGTGTTTTTTGATTTGTTTTTGAAATTAGAGCAAGTATCTAGAATCGTCTACCTACCCTAAGGAATTCGTCTGTGTAGATGTCCTTTAGAGTAGTGCCATCCCACCATTGAGAGGTAGGTAGCACCACCGTTGGAGGTGTTCGGGTCAATTCGAGGTTCGGGACATGGTGATCACCGGAGCAATAGGAAGACACCTTAGAAGCTACCCTCATGCCAGGTTCCCGGATCATGAGGACTTACTAAGACATCCTCTACTCGACGATCACCTTTCGAGGCAAGGCAACAGTGAGGCGTACCCTAGGAGTGGTGTGTGCGATTTGTGTGTCATTTTCGTTTGCATTTATCT
Organism: Vicia faba; assembly: GCA_948472305.1. NCBI lineage: Eukaryota > Viridiplantae > Streptophyta > Magnoliopsida > Fabales > Fabaceae > Vicia > Vicia faba. The sequence continues at coordinate 1,306,114,782 of OX451739.1, forward strand.
TGTCATGTCATTGGCGTTCTACGTATTGCTTTTATTTAGACATTCATTCTTGCATGCTTTGTTTAACAGTTAAGATATTTGCGGGAAAGGTAAATTCTAAGCTATTACAAATGGCGCGGGTCCACATCGCCAAAATTAACCAGGACCCGATTTGACAGAAAAATAAAGAAATTAAAAGAATTAAAAGTGCGAGAAGTAATTTACATGGCTTCGGGAGAGATACATAAATATTTAAACGGAAAAGAAATAATTATGCGAATTAATGAGAATTAAACGGAACGAAGGCGTTGGACCCTTTTTGCGAAATTAAAATTACATGGCATTAATTAATAAAAATGAAAAGGAATTATTTTTTTGGTATTTTTAGTATTTTAGGATTTAATAAGAAATGAATTAATTGCAATTAAACGCTAACCCTAATTCTATTTTATTTTAATTTATTAAGAAAACATTAGAATTAAACCTAAATTAACCCTAATTTTTACATGCAAATTTAATTAAAGAAATAAGTATTTAATTATTTAATCATTATGAAAGAAAAATAAAAAAGATGAAAAATTATTAATTAAACCCTAGTTCTACATTTTTTAGATTTATTATTAAAAGAATTAAAGTTAACACCTAATTTAAAACTAATTTTATTTATATGCAAATTTATTTATGAAAATACTACAAATAGAAATATTTATTATTTTAATTCTTTTCTGATTTTTATGATGTTTTTGTATTTTGTGAAAATATTAAATTAAATTGAACAAAATAATTATTAAAAGAAATAGAATTAAATAAATAAAATATGGCAAACCTAGGGGGTTCAGACCCCAAATGGGAGGTTCTTTCTTGATGATTCAGGCCCATTAATCTGGGTCCATTTGACTTTTCCAAGCAGCGTATAGCGGTGTTGACCAGGGTGCAAGGTGTTCTTTAGATCTGAACCTTTGAGTTGATCTCCCAGGACGCGTGTACGCTGGATTATGAAAGGCATAGGGTGGACCACAACGCTGAAGCTGCATGTGAACGTACATGGAAAAATAATATTGAGATAATGCAGACCTGGGACTCGAACCCAGGTCTTTAACGTTGCCAACACATACACCTTGCCACTGAAGCGCTTTGTTTATCTGTAAACTAATATAACAAATAAATATTATAAAAGAAAATTGTCAATGGCTTTGGAAACGCGCGCAAAATTTGAAAGAGCCAACCCATATGTGCCACGAAGTCATCTTCCTCGCTGGTTTTATTTTTTCTGAAATAAGAACACATTGGCCACGGTTTTCAAGTGTTCTCCTAGGCATCTTTAGGGAAAATAGCGATTAGCCCTCAGACACTCATAAATTGAGCGCGATGAGACCATTGTTTTCGTCCAAACTCCCTGAATCCATCCATGGCATTGTGGTGGTCGAATTTTATAGTATTAGGAAACCCCTAATTGGGAGTCCAAGAAACCCTAGCCTGCATCAATGGTAAAATCATGTACATAGCACAAAAACGCAATTAATTTGTATGGTTAGTTTCAGAATCTCATAATGAACATGAATCGAGCATTAAAAATTACAAAGGATGCGTAAATCATGATGCACGATTATGAATTTTTCTTGGTACAGTTAGCACTCATGTTACCAATTCCTTGAGTCTTGATGGATGTTAGTGATTGGAATATGTCAAGTGATGCTTGAGGAAGCTATTGAAACAAGAATTCTGCCTTGAATCGCCTTGTAAGGGTGTTTTCAGATTTCAGTTTTTAGACAAAAATTCCAAGTTTGATTTATGCTCTTCTGCGCAGCTTAGTGTGTATGAGCATTAGGGTTGTCTTTTGGCTTTTGTATTGAGTCCATTAGGTCAAGAAAAATAGAACAAATCCATTGCATTCATTGATTTTGAAAATTTGATTTTCCATATCTTTTTTTCAATCTTTTCCATGTGTTTTTGTGCAAATCATGATCCAATTAGTCCAATTCTTTCCATATTTGAATGTGCACGAATTATTGAGAATAAAACATGTACAAAAAGATTTGTTAGGTTAAGTTAAATATTTTTCACATATTTAATTGATTTAAGTGAATTATTATAAATAAAAATTCAAATAAATAAATAAAAAATGAGAAAATACTTCCCTTTGGGCCAGGTGGTCGTGCACATGCTTGGAATGATGAATTGTAGAAGAAAAATGGGCCCATTAGCAATTTTAGGTCATTTGAATCAATGTTGACTTTTCAAAATATCCAAAAATTTCCCAACTTCTACAAGGCATAACTTGCTCAATGTTTAAGCTTTTCTCTTGTTCTTGGACAATTTGGAAAGGTCTTTGAATCCTCTAACCAATGTATTTGGTCCCATGTCATTTTGATTTACCAATCTCAAGTTATGGCCTTTGACTTAAAGTCCCTTTTTGTTGACTTTTGAAAATGACCTATAATGTTGAAATTGATAACTTTTTGTGAGAGCATTTCTTGGACTTGAAGTATGAAGACGAGTTGTAGGAAATGTCTTTCTCTTCAAAATGAGCTTTGGATGGAATTTTTCTGATAATCCATGTGAAAGTTATGCCCTGGTCAATTTCAGTTGACTTTTTCAGCTGTCCAAATAAGGAAACTTTTGCATTTTGATGATTTTTGAGCCAAGCTTTGAGAATCATGATCAAGCATTGATCAAATGATGTTTGTGGCTTCAAAATGATATGTTGACCAAAAATTTGAACTTTTGATTGTCAAATGACCATTTTGCCCCTACAGTTGACTGTAGTACAATTTAGGGGTTTGACTGTGCAATTTTGTGCTGAAAGTCTTGAAACTTGATATGAGGATACTTGACCATCTTTGTAGGCATGTGAGACCTGATTGGACCTTTAGAAACTTCATTTTCTTGATCAGAACACAAACCCTAATTTTGACTGTATAGGAGACCTTTGCACTGTGCAACCCTTGGGGAATTTTGAGACTTGATTTGGCAATTTCTTGAAGAATATGGGAGGGCAAATTTTGGGGTACAACAATAGGCATGTGGGACTTGATTGGACCCTTGGAAACTTCAACTTCTTTTCCAGAACCAAAACCCTAATTTTTGACTGTTATGAGGCAATTGGACTGTGCAACTCTTGGGAGATTTTGAAGCATGATCTTAGCAAACCTTGAAGAATATGGGAGGGCAAATTTTGGGGTACAACAGGTAGTATGTTGGCCCAAGAAAATGATGATGGCGTCAAAAGAGCCATCTACTATCTTAGTAGGGTCCTAAATAAAGCAGAGACTAAGTATAGTAGCATTGAAAAACTATGCCTCTGTCTGTATTTCTCTTGTATAAAACTTAAATATTATATTAAACCAGTTGATGTTTATGTTTCATATCACTTTGATGTTATTAAACATATGCTTTCAAAACCAATCATGCACAGTAGAATTGACAAATGGGCTTTAGCGCTCACTGAGTATAATTTGACCTTCAAGCCTTTAAAGGCTATGAAAGGACAAGTAGTTTCAGATTTCATAGTGGATCACTCTGTGAGTGAGGACTTCGCGTTAGATTATGTTGAGATCCACCCATGGAAATTATTCTTCGATGGATCAACGCATAAAAACAGAAGTGGTGTTGGAGTCCTTATAATTTCTCCTGAGGGAATCCCAACAAAATTCAAGTACAAGTTAGAAGGCCCTCCCTGTTCGAACAACGAAGATGAGTATGAAGCCTTAATTGCTGGACTTGAAGCTTTGTTGGTATTGGGGGCCACCAGAGTTGAAATTAGTGGAGATTCAGAGTTGGTCATCAAACAGATAACCAAAGAATACAAATGTATCAAGGAAAATTTGATCATGTATTTTGTTATTGCTAATAGATTACTCAAGAAATTTGAATATGTGGATATAAAACATATTCCCAGAATTGATAATCAGGAGGAAAATGACTTGGCTCAAATAGCCTCAGGGTATAATACATCTAAAGAAAAACTCCAATACCTCATAGAAACAAGAGGCAGAATAATGGCTACCAAATTATCACCATTAGACTTGGAAAATTCAAAACTTGGTTATGCAGATCAGAAAGAATTTGAAGTATTAAATATTGATACTTTGGCAGATACAGATTGGAGAAGTCCCATAGTAAATTACCTGAAAGAACCTTCAGTAAGTACAGAGAAAAAGATCAAATATAGGGCATTGTCTTATGTCCTAATAAGGAATGAACTTTTTAAGAAAACCCCAGAAGGTATCTTACTCAAATGTTTAGGAGAAAATGAAGCATATTTAGCATTGTCCAGTGTACACAGTGGGGCATGTGGGGCACATCAAGCAGGTCACAAAATGAAATGGTTGTTGTTTCGATATGGAATGTATTGGCCCATTATGCTCAAAGACTGCATAGAATTTTCTAAAGGATGCGAGGAATCCCAAGTTCATGCAGGTATTCAACATGCTCCTGCAAGTGAGTTACATTTAATTGTTAAGCCTTGGCCTTTTAGAGGATGGGCATTAGATCTAATTGGTGAAATTCGACCAACATCATCCAAAGGACAGAAATATATCCTTGTGGGTATAGATTATTTTACAAAATGGGTCGAAGCAATTCCTCTAGTGAATGTTGATCAAGAGGCCATTATGGAATTTGTCCAGAGGCAAATAATTTATAGATTCAGAATACCAGAAAGTATCACAACAGATCAAGGTTCAGTTTTCACAGGGTGAAAAATGCAAGAGTTTGCAAAAGAAATGGGATTTAAGTTACTCACGTCAACTCCTTATTATGCTCAAGCTAATGGACAAGTGGAAGCAGCCAATAAAGTCATAATAGGGTTGATAAAGAAACATGTAGGGTGAAAGCCAAAGAGTTGGCACAAAACTTTGGACCAAGCTTTGTGGGCATGTCGAACATCTCCCAAAGAAGCAACGAACACTACTCCGTTTCGACTTACATTTGGACACGATGCAGTGTTGCCAGTCCAAATACACTTACAGTCAGTAAGAATCCAAAGACAAAATGAGATACCAGCTGATAAATATTGGGAAATAATGATGAATGAATTATTGGACGTGGATGAAGATAAGCTACGTGCTTTAGAAGTTATGAGGAGACAGAAAGATAGAGTAGCCAGAACATACAACAAAAGAGTTAAAAGTAAGTTATTCTCAACCAATGACCTGGTATGGAAAGTTATATTGCCTATGGATAAAAAGAACAGAGTATTAGGTAAATGGTCACCCCATTGGGAAGGACCCTTTCGTGTTTTGAAAACATTTTCGAATAATGCTTATGAAATAGAAGAATTAGCAGAAGATAGAAGAATCTTGAGGGTAAATGGGAAATACTTAAAAAGGTATAAGCCATGCTTGCAAGAGGTTAGAATCACTACAGGATAATAAAAAAAAATATATAAACATGAAGCCAAAATGGTATTATATAAATTCCAAAATGGTTGTGTTCAATAAAAAAAAAGCATTAACAAAATACATTCGAAAATCAGAAAGGGGCGTTTCGTTTCAACTTAGAAAACTTGCTCTTGCATAAGTTGATTTTGCATTGGGTAGTATTTCTGACGCTTTAGAGCCCCTTGATTTCTTCGCTTATTCTTTCAGCCACCTCCATTTGTTGAAGACTTTGTGTGACAATATTTTCAAGTTCTTTGTCATCAAAAGACTTCAAGGCTGCCTGCTCATTTCGAGCACCCTCAATCTTCTTTTTGAGTTCTTCAATCTGGGATTCCCAAAACAAGATTAATCGAGCCAAAACATCATGTTTGTCTTTGGCCTGGATTTTAGCATGCTCCAACTTTTCTGCTTCTTCAGAAAGTCTTGAAGTTTGGTAATAAGCTTTAGACAAAGCCTCTTGTTTGGTTCGGATTTTAGCCTCAGCATCATTAACCCTAATATATTCACTGCTGACCTCATTTAGCAGAATTTGTAGATCATATATGGTCTCACTTACTTCAAGTGGACAGATGTTGAGATCTATCTGAGAAAGCAACTTCTTCATCGAAAAATAGGCTGCAGTATCTGCTTTTAGAATGGTAAAAATGTCAGCCTTAAGAATAGTTTTGTTGACTTGTTGAAGAAGTTTGTCGAGAGAAGTAAGAGGGGCATTATCCTTTGTTTGGCTTGAATCTTCAGATTGAATTTTTCTTGAAGAAGAATCCCGTTGAGCTAGCATTAGCTTGATATATTTCAGGGGATTACTCCGTTTTAGATCTTCCTTCTGTTCCCCAGTCAAGATTGGAGGATCTGGGTTTTTAGTGAAGATAGTCCCAGTGGGAACGAGAACTTCTACCTCCTCTTGAACCATTTCATCTTCTTCACCATCTGCGAAGTAACGACTCACAATGTGTGTTTCGCTTTCCTTTTCAGACTGGTCAACAAAATGTACCCTTCTGGGAGAAGAGTCACTAGGATTGTCATTGATGAGAGTTTCGAGCACTGTGTATAGTTCGCCATTTACATGGCCCTCTGTCAAGGGAGGCGAAGTTGCTTGTTGGTCTAAAGCTTCGACCAATGGAGGCGAGGTTGCTTGTTGATCCAAGACTTCGACGGTCCCTGCAGGAGTAGCAGCAGTGGATGAACCTTTATTTAAAACAGCTTCGTTGAAACCTTCTGGTTGAGGAGAGGCTGCAAGTTTGGAAGCTTGGCCTTGAATGGCCGGAGGATCAGAAAGAACAAAAGGAACGCTCTGCACAGAAACAAAGGGTTAGCATAAATAAGATTACATAGTCAATCAAAAAAGCATTGAGTGAGATTTACCTTTTGTTCATCAGAAGTTGCATTGCTACCAATGCGTTCTAAAATTACGTTCTCCGAAGACTGAGACTTCGAAGGTCCTTTGGATTTGATCTTGGGAGCAGTTACATTTACTTTACTTTTTGAAGGATTGGCAAGTTGAGAACCTTCTCCAAATTTGTTGATTTTCTTTTTCTTTTTTCGTTTTAGAGGAGAAATGTCTTCCTCTTTTTCTGATTCATTTTCAGAATGGGCACTATCGTGTTTTCGTTTCTTAGGAGACTTGGGAGGTAATCCACTTGCCTGGAGAAATGAAAAAAATAATTAGTCAATTTAAAAAGTAATTTCGACAATAAGAAAGGAGTGAGCTAAGTATTACCTTTTTCTTTTTTGAGGAGTCATCTTCTTGGTCAGAAGGAGGATTTTCAGTATTGGTTATTGGCACTTTCAAAGAAGAAGTTGAACCTGCCTTGGGTACAACTTTATCATTTTTCAAAGATTTTAGATCAACAGCTGAAAGGAATATGAAATGGTCAAGTTTAAAACAAAGTTTAGAAAGAATAAGGGAGATTCGAATTTCTTCAGTTCCGCACCTTCGCCGTTTTGAGACGTGATAGACATGGCTGACAAGTCATAGCGAAGGTGCCCCCTGAAACTGTCTAAATCACATTTAGCCCATGTTACCCTTTGGGCAGGTTTTTTGGCATCATTTTCACACAAATGAAAAATGTTCCCACAAACGAACCACCAGGGATACGAAGGAAAAAAGGCTAAAGCCAGCTCTGAAGTAGGTAGTTTTGGAAATTTTGGTGTTTGATGTTTGAAATCCCACCAATACCTATCTTCAGGTTTTATATAAGGAGGAAATCGAATTTTTGAAAGTTGTTTTTCAATTTTTTCTTTCAAAATTCTTGCTGCTTCGCAGACAGTGCGATGTATTTCCATAGGATTATAGACAATTTCGAAATATTTTTGGAAGGCTCGAATTTCCTTGACATGAGTAAATCTACCTTTTTTGACATGCTCCTGCACAAAGGAAAAAGCTGTCGTCAGTTGTTTTTGAATTTGGATGGTGCTGAACATATTCTTCGAATAATAAGCCGTTGTTGGCTCCTAAATTCGACACCCTTGTTTGTTATTAATATAGACCATTAATTATGAGAAATGGTTTCGACCAGCTGATCCTGTCAAAATGCTCATCAGAAAGTGGCAAGGTACTTAGAGAATTTCTTTTAAGTAGGAATCTTGTTGCCTTCGATGTCGAAGGAACTTCTCGACAAAGGTATTTGATGCCCCAGGGTGGAACGGTTTGAGATTCAAATGTTTGGAGGGAAAACGGTTCCCAGCAGTTACCAAGCGCAACGTGCCAAGATCAGGAGCGTCGAATGCTGTGAGCATGCCAAGTGGTGTCATCTCGAAGCAACGTAACTGCCCAACGGTTACTTGAGATGTGTTTAGTATAAATACTAGTTGTTCACGTAGTTTTCGCGTGTGTTCATCATTATATACAAGTCACTCATCTAGATTCAAGTACCCAGTGTGAGCGAAAGAATTGTTGAGAATGTATGTGTGAAACACCATTTAAATTAATCAAAGTCTTTTATATTCCAGCACTTTATTGCCTTTCATTTACCCTTCTCCGTCGAAGCCTTTATTTAACGCTTTCATTTATTCTATCAAGATTTTCTTCATGCAATTTACATAAAGTGTCTTTACTTTACTGGCATTAACCATCATTAGACTTAGTCAAACCCCAAAAAATCAACCATGTCTTAGGATCAATCTGATCGATCCTGCGAGTCACCAAATAAGTAACCTTTTGGAGGATCAGCGGTTGTTTACCAATTTCCACGGTAAACAAATTGGCACGCCCGGTGGGACCTTGTGTTGATTTTTAAGGTTAACCGTATTTATATAGAATATCATCTTGTTCGAGAAGTATTGCATGTTATTGAGAAGTGGTAGAATATACACTAATGATACGAATACTACGAGAAGAAGAGAAGCGATGGCGAATCCGCCAAACAATAGCGAAATCCCACAAACAAATGTGGGAACAACGGTTATCCCAACCGTAAGTGAAACGCTAACCGCTGGTTCAACACCAGCAGTAACGGTCACACAAACAGGGCCATTACCTCCGTTCACTGGCCCCAGAATGCCTTTGGGAACTTCCCCACCAAGGGGAAACCCAGGAACTAGGCCTTATGTTCCCCCAGGATTTTCGACAGGCGGTCTAAATCGAGAACCACTCTATGGCATGCCAACTTCTGAATTGGCTAGCCTGACGAACACTGCGTCCACTTTCTCAGACCCCTTAGTGAGCGCCTCTTCGCCACTCCAAGGTTCCGGAGTTGGTATGGCGAACAGGGGTAGGACCCAACTCTTAGGAGGAACGTCCCAAGTAGTGCATGGCCTTACGAATGCCTCGACAGCAGTCTTGAGGCAGCAAATGGACGAAAGCAACCACGATATGGTTCAAATGTTGGCACAAACTTTAAGTACAGTGCTGAATCCTCTAATACAAAATACCACCCAGTCGAATCAGCAGATGACAGCGCAAATGACGCGTCTTGCTGATTTCTTTGGGGTACCCCAACCTATTCGACAGCCCCAAAGGGCGCAAATAAGGGGAAACCAAGGTATACTTCTAGAGGAAGAAACCACTATTAACCAAGTCCAGCAGCCTGTCGAAGAAAACCTTAGGACGCGATTGGAACAACCCGGGGTCGAAGAACCTAGGGTTATAGCCCCAGAAGTAAGGATAGTCAACAGAAACCAAAATGCTGACGAAATAGTTCAGCACATCCAATACCAGAATATGGGTTTGGAAAATAACCTGACAGCCATGATCGAAAGAATCATGATGCAAAATGGGTTAAATACGGGCTTCCGTAGGCCCAAATTTACATCCCCACTGTCAGAATATGTGTTACAAACAGACTTACCTCCTATATGTAAAGTCCCTAAGTTCACTAAATTTTCAGGGGACACGACAGAATCTACTGTCAAACATGTGGCGAGATACTTGATTGAAGCAGGAGATATTTCAAACAACGAAAACCTGAGGATTAAGTATTTCCCAAGTTCCCTAACAAAGAACGCGTTTACTTGGTTCACAACTCTTCCCCCCCAATTCGATCCACCATTGGACCCAGTTGGAGAGATTGTTCCATGAGCAATTCTACATGGGACAAACCAAGATAAGCCTGAAAGAATTGGCCAGTGTAAAGAGACGATTCACTGAACCTATAGACGAATATCTAAATAGGTTTAGGTTGCTCAAAGCAAGATGCTTTACGCAAGTTCCAGAACATGAGTTAGTCGAAATAGCCGCAGGAGGCTTAGATTATTCCATTAGGAAGAAATTAGACACTCAATACCTGAGAGACATGGCCCAATTGGCCGATAGGGTTCGACAGGTAGAACACCTTAAAGTTGAAAAAGCCAAGGCGACAAAAACTCATAAAAGAGAAAGGATAGCATATGTCGAAATGGACGATGAAGATCCAGAAACCTTCGACGAAACTATAACCGTCGAAGAAAGCGAGGTCGATTTAACGGAGCTAAAACAAGGGTCACCATACTCTTGCAAACTGCTAGTCCCCTCAAGTGGAAAAAACCCCACTGGTCCTGAAAGGGCCAACGATAGGTTCCCCAAAAAGACTTACAGTTTTGATATTACAAAATGTGATGAAATTTTTGACTTACTTGTAAAAGATGGCCAAATGATAGTGCTCCCAGGGGTAAAAGTGCCTCCTCTTGATCAAAGAAAGAAAAGAGGCTTTTGTAAATATCATAATTTTCTGGGCCATAAAACATCTCAATGTTTTCTTTTCAGGAATCTCGTGCAAGATGCTATCGAAGAAGGGAGGCTGAAATTTTCCGATAAGACCCCCATGACTGTGGACTCTAACCCTTTGCAGGCTGAAGCCCGTTATGCTGAACCTTCAGAGGTGAATGTGATCGAGGCGTCCAGAAGCCAGGTGAAAAGGCCAGGAATAACTATGGTCGAAGTCACCAAGGATCATGTCAACATGCCAATCTTTGGCAGTTTTTCTGGGAGTCTTTCTAGAAAAACAATTGAAGCAGTCCAAAAAGCTGTTGAAAGCCCAAAACTGGAGACAGTTGGAGCCCCAAAATCTGGAGCAAAACCCAGTTCCTACTTGGCTGCAGTCCAAGGCCAGACAGAGGACCTGGAGGCTCAGATGAAGCAAATGACTCTTGCCACCAAAGACACCATGAATGTCAACATGGTCGAAATCTCTGAATCAAAAGCATCAGAGGAGGCCATTAGGCAAGAGCAGGCCAACAAAACGGCTTTCCCTCGGGAAAACGAAAATCTGGCAGATTTCCTGCAAAGATGCCAGAAGAAGAAGTCAAAAGTGATGCTGTGTCCTCGATGTAGCTCGATTTTCGACAAAAAAGCTGCTGAACACATCCAAGGTGTAAGAGCAGCAAACAGAAGAAGGGAAAGTGTTGATATTCGACATGACCCCAGAATAACCTACCAAAAGGGTTCAAATCAAGAGAAGAGGCCACCGACTTTCAGGCCTCCAACCAATGTGCCAGTTGATACGTGGTATAAAACATCAGGTCGAAAGAGACCGAGCGAGGAAAGGTGGCACTCCTTCGAAGTGCCAAGAGGTTCATCTTTGACACACAAGAAAGAACCTCAGGTTGTCGCCTCTAAAGTGACCCAGGTATCAAGTAACTACAAGGGAAAGAATCCCATGTCTCGATCCCAATGGAGAAGATACCAGAGGCGGCGAAAGGCTGAGAGGGAAGCTACCAATGAACCAAAGCCAGAATCAAGTTCAAATGTACCTCAGAGAAAGCAGAGAAAGCCTCTGGAAAGACAACCAGTGACCAATAGACTAGTCTGGCCTAACCAGGGCAAAGTCAATGACGAAGATGGCTCTGAGTCTGATGACACCCTAGATATCATGGTGAACATAGTCTCAGTTTTGCCAAGAGAGTTCAACCGCCAGGTGGAGGTCGAATCGAACGATTGGGAAGTCGAATAAGAAATGGCCAAGCATAGGCCAGTATGCTACTTCGTCATGGACAATGGCGCTACTGAAGAGCAAAATGGTTTCTTCGAACCTCCTACAGAGGCGATGAAAAATCACCTCAAGCCTTTATTCATAAGGGCAAAACTCGAAGAAACCATCGTAAAGAAGATCTTGGTGGTCTGTGGGGCAACCATCAACATCATTCCTCACTTTATGCTGAGAAAAATAGGCAAGAGCGATGAAAACATCAAGCCTCACAACATGGTCCTGTCGAATTATGAAGGCGGAATAGGGACCACTATGGGTGTGATCCAACTAGACCTCAAAGTGGGATCCATCCTTCGACCAACTATGTTTATAGTCATATCGGCCAAACCAAATTATAATCTTTTGTTGGGCCGAGAATGGATACATGGTGTTGGAGCAGTACCATCATCAATGCACCAAAGGTTGATACTATGGCGTCCTGATGGAATGGTCGAAAATATAGAAGCGGATCAGAGCTATTACTTAGGCGAAGTAAATCACCTAGGGAAAGCTGACTTCGACAAAAAATTGGCTCACATTGGGCCATGCCCAGCACCTGACTTCGACTTGGCGCCAGCACCAAATGCTTTTTGTTCCTTGTACCTGCACCCTGAGCATGGTTTTCAATGGGACAGAGAAGACTTGTCCCACATTGATTTCAGTGGGATAACTGACATCCAGCCAACTAGTTGGGGAAGTGAATTCAGTGACAATGATTGAGTCACAATCACTACAGCGAATTTCGGCTTATGTAGTCGAAACAAGGATGATAACGACTCTCGAAGCCGAAGTAAAATATATGGCCACACAGGCCAACGATCAAGAGCTACCTTCTGCAGGTCCTGGAAAGGATTTCGACCCATAACCTCCTGATATCATGCCAGAAGAAATGCAGGAACAAAGGCTCGACGCCATCTACGACGATGAGCCTCTGGGATTCGAAAAGGACCCCATAGCGAACAACATCAAAATGTTAGTGCAGGATCCTTTAGAAGAAATCAACTTGGGCGAAGGGTTAGAGAAAAAGCCAACTTACATTAGCGCAAAAATAGACCCAGAGCTCAGGTTGGAAGTGATCCATTTGTTAGAGGAGTTCAAGGACTGCTTTGCATGGGATTACGACGAGATGCCTGGTCTCGACAGAGGATTTGTAGAACTTCAGTTGCCAATCAAACCTGGGAAGAAGCCAGTCAAGCAAAGTCCAAGACGCTTCGCTCCAGAAATACTGTCGAAGATCAAAACAGAAGTCGAAAGACTGCTGAAGTGCAAATTCATACGAGCTACGAGGTATGTCGAATGGATTGCAAACATTGTGCCAGTGATTAAGAAAAATGGCACGTTGAGGGTATGCATAGATTTCAGAGACTTGAATGCTGCCACACCCAAAGATGAATATCCTATGCCTGTGGCGGAAATGCTATTCGATTCTGCCGCTGGCCATGAGCACCTGAGCATGCTCGATGGTTATTCAGGATATAATCAAATTTTCATTGCCGAAGAAGATGTGTCGAAAACAACTTTTCGATGCCCCGAGGCTTTAGGCACTTACGAGTGGGTGGTGATGCCTTTTGGCCTAAAGAACGCTGGGGCAACATATCAGCGAGCGATGAGCTCTATCTTCCATGATTTTATTAACACTTTTATGCAAGTGTATATTGATGATATTGTTGTAAAATCTGTTTCCAGGAAGAACCATATAGACCACCTTCGACAATCATTTGAAAGAATGAGAGAACATGGTCTGAAAATGAACCCTTTGAAGTGTGCGTTCTGTGTAAAAGCTGGAGATTTCTTGGGCTTCGTCGTCCACAAGAAAGGAATCGAAATCAACCAGAACAAGACGAGGGCAATCTTGGAAGCGAAAGCGCCAGCGAACAAAAAGGAACTGCAATCTCTGCTGGGCAAGATAAATTTCTTAAGGAGATTCATATCTAACCTAAGTGGAAAAGCTCAAGCCTTCTCACCCTTACTTCGATTGAATAAGGAAAGATTCGAATGGGGGAAAGAGCAACAAGAAGCCTTCGACAAAATCAAAGGATATCTCACCAAGCCACCTATTTTGGTGCCTCCTTGCAGCAACAGGAGTATGAGATTGTACATAGCTGCATCCGACAAAACTTTGGGAAGCATGTTAGCCCAGGAAGATGAAAATGGAGTCGAAAGACCCATTTACTATCTTAGTAGAGTTTTGAACGATGCAGAAACTAGATATAGCGAAGTTGAAAAATTATGTCTATGTCTTTATTTCTCTTGTACAAAGCTCAAACAATATATAAAACCAGTTGATGTGTACGTTTCGTCTCATTTTGATGTTTTCAAGTATATGTTGTCGAAACCCATCCTGCACAGCCGAATTGGCAAGTGGGCGCTAGCGTTAACGGAGTACTCATTGACCTTTATGCCTCTTAGGGCAGTGAAAGGGAAAGTGGTAGCAGACTTTATAGTCGACCACTCAATTCAGGTTGAGAATATAAATTATGTGGAGATAGAGCCTTGGAAATTCTACTTCGATGGTTCCAGCCATAAAGATGGAACAGGAGTAGGGGTCTTGATTATTTCTCCAGAAAAAATTCCAACAACATTCAAGTACAAGATATCAGGTACTTGTTCGAACAATGAGGCTGAGTACGAAGCTCTAATTACTGGCCTTGAGATATTGTTGGAATTGGGGGCAACTCGAGTCGAAATAATGGGAGACTCAGAGTTAGTCATTAAGCAAGTCACAAAAGAATATAAGTGCATAAGAGAAAATCTTATTATGTACTTTGTGATAGCAAATCGTTTATTGAAAAAATTCGAAATGGTCAACATTCGACACATACCCAGATTGGAAAATCAAATAGCCAATGATTTGGCACAAATTGCATCTGGGTACAAAATTTCAAAAACGAGATTACAAAGAGCAATCGAAATCCGAGAAAAAATAAAAGCAACTAGCCTGTCACCAACAGATTTGAAATCGACAAGACTAGGGTATGCTGATCAAAGGAACTTTGAAATATCGTTCATAGACAATTTGTCATAGCAAGATTGGAGGAAACCCATTGTAGATTATCTACAAAATCCAGCAGCTTTGACAGAACGGAAAATAAAATATAGGGCGTTGAGTTACGTACTCATGGGTAATGAGTTATTTAAAAAGACGCCTGAAGGGGTATTGCTAAAGTGCTTAAGTGAAACTGAAGCATACATAGCCCTTTCGACTACGCACGCTGGAGCATGTGGGGCTCACCAAGTAGGCCATAAGATGAAATGGTTTTTGTTTCGACAAGGACTATATTGGCCCACCATCTTGAAAGACTGTGTTGAGTTCGCGAAGGGTTGCCAGGAATGTCAAGTCCATACGGGCATCCAACATGTACCAGCAAGCGAACTTCACTCAATAGTGAAACCTTGGCCCTTTAGAGGATGGGCGTTGGATCTTATTGGAGAGATTCGACCGGCATCATCAAAGAGCCAGAAGTATATATTGGTAGGCATTGATTATTTCACTAAGTGGATCGAAGCTATTCCTTTAGTCAATGCAGACCAAGAAAATGTCATTGAATTTATTCAAAAGAAAATTATCTTTAGATTTGGAATCCCTGAAATTATAACGACTGATCAAGGATCAGTGTTCACTGGTCGAAAGATGCAGGAATTCGCTCAAGAAACAGGCTTTAGACTCCTAACATCAACACCTTATTATGCACAGGCAAATGGTCAAGTTGAAGCAGCGAATAAAATAGTGATCGGCCTGATAAAAAAGCATGTAGGAAAGAAGCCAAAAAATTGGCATAAAACGTTAGACCAGATCTTGTGGGCCTGTCGAACGTCCCCAAAAGAAGCCATAGGTACAACACCATATCGGCTAACCTTCGGTCATGACGCAGTGCTGCAAGCGGAAATTTGTCTTCAATCAGCAAGGGTTCAGAGACATCATGATATCCCCTCTGAGGTTTATTGGGATATGATGTTAGACGAACTAGTAGATTTAGACGAAGAAAGACTGCGTGCTCTCGACCTGCTAAGAATTCAGAAGAAAAGAGTGGAAGACTCTTATAATAAAAAAGTAAAACCTAAGGCATTCTCGCCTGGAGAATTAGTTTGGAAGGTGATTCTCCCCATGGATCGAAGGGATCGAAGCATGGGAAAATGGTCACTCAAATGGGAAGGACCGTTCAGAATTATCCAAATTTTTTCTGGTGGAGCTTATGAGGTCGAAGAGTTAGGTGAAGATAAAAGACTCTTGAGAGTAAACAGCAAATATTTGAAAAAATATAAACCTATTCTCCAAGAGATCAAAATAAATAGCAATTAATGACCAAATTAACCATAAAGAGCCAAAATGGAAAATTATATAATGATTAGCCAAAATGGTCGCATTGTCTTACAAATATTACAGTACATGGTTAATAAATGGCTGGGCAAATTAGAAAGGGATAAAAGCTTTAAGTCGAAGATACTTGGCCTGCTGCAACTCCAGCCTTTTGTTACACAAGGCAGTCGCCTGAGAAAGTTTGGCAATCTGGTCATCAAAGGCTTGGGCCTTCTCAGCAAACTCTAGGCCTCGTGTAACTTCAGCTTGGCTCTCTGTGTCCGAAACAGTCGAGAGGAGCTCCTCTTTGCGCTTGGTGTTAGCATTTAACTTGGCCTCCAGCTCCTCGATCTGCGCCTTTATAGAGGCATTATCTCGATCTATGGCGTCGATTTCCTCCTGCTTGGATGTCTTCTGCCTCGACAATTCTGCAATTCGAGAAGTTGTCTCAGCTACCTCGGTCCAGGCAGAAGAACTCTTGCCATGTAGCGCTTCGAGCTGGCTGTTGAAGCCCCTCTGACGTCTATAGTCCGCAGAGACTTGGTCAACAATGGAGTATAACTCCAAGATAAAGCTGGAAACCTCTGGAGACACGACAAGCAAATCGACTGCATTCAGAACAGCTCCCAGACAAGACGGAGCAGTAGGATCCCCCTCAAAAGCCTTCATCAGATCCTTTTTGAAGAACTGAGCCTTGACCTTCATCAAAGCCTCATCAAGAGGAGAAGTCGAAGTGGACTTCCCCGATGCAGTAGAAGCATCGTGACTAAGGTCAGATGAACTTCCCCTACTCTCAATGATGGCATTCAGGTAGCCAATGGGATTAGTTTGCTTCAAAAGGGCCAAGTCTTCTTTAGACTTGGGCTTTGTCGAGGTGGTCGCTCCTACAGCAGCGGTGGCTTGGGGTTGAAGTTGTTCAGTAGTGTTTGCATCGACATGACTCTCTTCGACATGTAGTTCAGTAGTGCCAGCATCAACATGATCCTCTTCATCATGTTGCTCCTCTGTCAGATCGACCACTTGAGTTTCCTTTGGTTGTTGCTCCTCTGCTTCGACAAGGGCTTCATCGTTAGCTAATTCCTCCTCTTGTTGTCTACTATGTTCAGCAGAGTCTTGTGTCTCCGAAGTTTTTGGTGCTGAACTTTCGGTGGTCTCCTGAAAATAGAAGAGGAAGAATCTTCTGGTTTAGAAAGATACACAATCGAACGTGATCATCGACACATAAGTTAAAAATGGTCGGAGGAGCTACCTGTAGAGGAATTTCAGCCCCAGGGCTAGAATTATCACTTTCAACGGGTTTGCTGAGCAAGACGTTCAGCTCCTCCTCCGTGGGCTCTTCGATGATCACGGGAGGTGGCCTGGGTTTTCTCCCTACAACCTTGATTCTGATCATAGGTCGAGGCTCAGGAGCAGGAGCATCTTTCTTCAGTTTTCTCCGTTTAAGAGGAACAGGGGGAGATTCATCCTCGTCGTCACTCGCATATTCGACCGTTAGTGCAGGTCGTTTCTTAGGTGCAGGTTCCTGAAAACCAAATGGAGTCGATTTAGAGCGCCACATCGAAAATCAGGATGTTAAAACCAGAAGGAAATAATAAAAGTTTGGTTACCGGTGCTGAAGGTTTGGTAGAGGGACCTCCTCCCTGATGGCTTTCTGTGGCTTTCTTGGCTGCAGGTTTTCGAACAACTGAAAGAAGACGCGTTCACAAGTTATAATTGACAAGTTATAAGTCGAAATGGAAAGACAAATATAATTTGGAGAGTGAACGTACATTTCTTTATTTTGTCAAGGACCAAAACGAAGGACTTCTGGAGTTCGTCCACAAAGTCTTTTTCATCGAAGAACTCTTTAGCATAATAACTCTTCCACCAGTCTTCAAAAGATGGTGAACAGAGGAAGTTGAGTTGATAGTCGAACAGTGAAAGAACTGTCCGACCAGCGTACCTGCCAATGTGTTTGGTACCAGCATCCTCAGTGTAATCATTGCAAAAATACAACATTGATTTCTCCCTAGGGAAAATGGGAGAAGGAAGTGATTGGATGATACCAAACTGTCGAGAGACCAAATTTAGCTGATAAGCGATCAGGCTCAGATGATTCTTGGAACTCTTAAAGCGCAATGGCATTATTCTGGGAGTGAGAAATGCTTCCCACAGTGTTGTGTGCTCTTCGAGATGAGGGTCCCCTGATGACTTGGGATGGGTCCTGGTGAACCATTCTGGACCAAACTTTCGACGGGCGAAAGGAGCCATGGTCGAGGTGAATTCTTTTCTTCCTGCAAACTTCAAAACAAAGTTTGCAAAGGTTTGTTGGAGTTCCAGCCCATCCTCAGTGGGAGTCAGTAAAGCCAGCCTGGTGCCTTCGATACGCCTTTTGGCTATCTCAGGAGCTTGTTCGTTTATCTGAGTTTTCTGAGGTAAGAAAGACTCAAAAGTAGCATTTAGCCATAGTTGTAGTAGCCAGAAGGGTCCTGCAAGCAGCAAGCTGGCTCTATTTTCTATTTACCTTTAACAGAGTCGCTCCACTGCTTATCGACTCATATAGGTTCGCCAGTATTAATTCGGCCAAACAGATGTTTTGACCATCGTGAAGCTGGGTAGCAAGGGTGACCATTTTCTTCGTCACCTGTAGAGACTTCGTGCAGAACACGAAGCGTGACAACCAAAGGGCTAGAAACGCAATGTGCTCCACGTCCGTCACATTAGCTGTCGATCTGTCATGATAATGGTTGATGTAGGTGGTGTAAGTGGGTTTGATAGCTGAAAACCCAATCTGGTCTTTAGACATTTCCTCTGGGTCAAAGTAATCCCCAGTTGGTCGAAGACCGGTAATGGCAGCCACGTCGAAGAGAGTGGGTGTTACCATTCCACAAGGCAGGTGGAAGGTGAAGTGAGTATAGTCCCAAAAAAGCAAAGAGGCTACCAACATTTCAGGGGAGTAGTTGAGACCAGTCTTCGACAGCATGACTAGGTCATAAATCCCCAGGTTCTTCCAAATCGAAGCCTGGCTTTTTTCCATCTTGTCGAGCCAAGCGCTATAGTCTGGTGTAAGGCTAGGGCTAGACCTAAAAGCCCTAACCCCTCTGTTGAAGAAATGAAGATCTATCTTTTCTTTTGCAGGATCTTCGTTGTCATCTGTAGCCTTTTTGGAGCACCCAACAGGCTTGAGTGCCTCAAGCACCGGGAAGAAGCTCTTGATCTTCGTTGAGTCAGCAATGCATGCAGATAAAGGACCAGACATGGCGAAAACTTGGTTGGAGTATCCAACAGGAATCAGCAGTTGAGAAGAGTAAGCCTCACGCTCAGCAGTTCCCAAGGGTTCAGGAACCCTTCGCATGCCTTTGGAGTTAACTGTTGGAACAGTTGAAAAGATTTTTGGTTGGGCAGTTTTAGAGGGAGCGTTAGAACTGGGAGCATTGTAAGAACGAGAACCTGAAGCCATTTTTGGGTTGAGATGAAGATGGATGAAGAACAAAGTTTTGCAGAAATTTCTGTTCAATAATAAGGCTTGGATGAAGAAAGCGTGAAAAGTCCCACGAGGGGCACTTAGCGCTATTTATAGTGATTGGAAAATCACAAAACTCGAGGTCATTTAATGTTTCAGACGATAGTGGGGCACGTGGCGCTCATTTGCTGACATAGTCGTTCTGCAGAATGGAAACGGTGCAACGTGCATCCTCGATTTCGGGAAATTGTCATGATGACAATCTGTGAAAAGACATTGGGCACGCCAAACGCCTTACTGAAGTGACGCCTTAGGAACAGTTGGAATGATGGCTTTTTTGGATTGCCAGTTGGTTGGTAGGAGACGAAAAGCGCACGAGTTAATCTGTGGCTAAGAATGAAGGACAGGTGCCGGGTGGAATCTCAAAGAATGCCTTTTTCTTTTCAGCGTCGAAATAAGGCATTCTTGGGGGGCAATTTGTTGGCTCCTAAATTCGACACCCTTGTTTGTTATTAATATAGACCATTAATTATGAGAAATGGTTTCGACCAGCTGATCCTGTCGAAATGCTCATCAGAAAGTGGCAAGGTACTGAGAGAATTTCTTTTAAGTAGGAATCTTGTTGCCTTTGACGTCAAAGGAACTTCTCGACAAAGGTATTTGATGCCCCAGGGTGGAACGGTTTGAGATTCGAATGTTTGGAGGGAAAACGGTTCCCAGCAGTTACCAAGCGCAACGTGCCAAGATCAGGAGCGTCGAATGCTGTGAGCATGCCAAGTGGTGTCATCTCGAAGGAACGTAACTTCCCAACGGTTACTTGAGATGTGTTTAGTACAAATACTAGTTGTTCACGTAGTTTTCGCGTGTGTTCATCATTATATACAAGTCACTCATCTAGATTCAAGTACCCAGTGTGAGCGAAAGAATTGTTGAGAATGTATGTGTGAAACACCATTTAAATTAATCAAAGTATTTTATATTCCAGCACTTTATTGCCTTTCATTTACCCTTCTCCGTCGAAGCCTTTATTTAACGCTTTCATTTATTCTATCAAGTTTTTCTTCATGCAATTTACATAAAGTGTCTTTACTTTACTG
This sequence comes from Vicia faba, assembly GCA_948472305.1. NCBI lineage: Eukaryota > Viridiplantae > Streptophyta > Magnoliopsida > Fabales > Fabaceae > Vicia > Vicia faba. The sequence continues at coordinate 1,306,135,358 of OX451739.1, forward strand.
GCATTAACCATCATTAGACTTAGTCAAACCCCAAAAAATCAACCATGTCTTAGGATCAATCTGATCGATCCTGCGAGTCACCAAATAAGTAACCTTTTGGAGGATCAGCGATTGTTTACCAATTTCCACGGTAAACAGCCGTCCACCAAGTATAAAAATATTTTGTCATGTAAAAGGAAGGAGTAAAGAAGACTAGTGAAAAGTCAGCAAAGCCAACATATTTCTTTTGTCGAGTTTCGATTTCCTTGAAGGAGTAAGGCACCCCTGCTAAACATATCTCCCTTTTCTTGTTGAAGAGAGGCTCAGGTAGAATCTGGCATAATCCGAATTGACGGGCCACAAAATTAGGTTGATAAGCAAGGATACACACTTGGCTCTTCACAGGCGTGATCCTAGAAATAATAAGCCTAGGGTTTAAAAAGGCACACCAAATGTCCCTCATTATCGCTTCTTCAATGGCTTGTTCAAGGGGCATGGTAAACCAAGTTGGACCACAGTTTTGATTGGAAAAAGGGGCCATTGAAGGGTCAAACCTATGTCTTTTGGAGAAAATCATTGTATAATTAACGAAGCATGTTTTGAAATTTTCTCTTTCATCGTTTGGGGTTAGTTTTAACAACCTAATGCCTTCAATGCTTCGATTTACAACGTCAGGATGTTCTTCGTTAATAACCCCAAAGGTTGATAGAGATGGTTCGAAAGTTGCATTTAACCAAAGCTGCAATAGCCAAAAGGGGTCAGCAAGAAGCATATTAGTGCCAGCTTCGTAAGTTTTCAGTTTCGAAACTGCAGCACCTATGCTTTCATATAAGCTTGTTAGCAGTAACTCACTGATGCATACCCTTCGACCATGATGAAGTTAATTTGCAAGGGTGATAAACCTGCTAGCAACTTGTAGGGACTTGCTGCAGAAGACATATTTTGATAACCACAGTGCCAGAAAAGCTATATGTTCGACATCAGAGACTTCTTCCTCAGCAGAATGATAGAAATTGATGTATTTTGAGAAGTTGGCATTCTTGACATCAAAGTCAATAAGGTTATCTGCATCTTCATTTGGATCGAAAGGTTCCCCAATAGGGGAAAGTCCAGTGATGGCAGCAATATCAAAGAACGTAGGTGTCAGCATTCCACAAGGGAGATGGAAAGTATTATAGGTGCTATCCCAAAATTATAAAGAGGCTAGCAAGAAAGGTTGGCTGTAACTAAAACCTAATTTTGACATTCGAATCAGGTTTAGGATGCCTATACTTTCCCATTCCTGGGATTTCTTATGTTCAACTTTCGAAAGCCAGTCTTGGTATAATTGATCTGATGAGGGACATGAGCGAAAGGGTTTGAAATTCCCAGTAACATAGTCCATGCAAAAAGCGTCCCTTGTGGGTTTTGACGTTTCTGTGTCATGTGTTTTCTCTTTTAAGGTTTTGGACAGCCTAACAATTGATTCATCTTCTTTAAGTGTTAAGAGGATGGATTTATTAACAATAGGTTTGGTTTTGGAATACGCGGGAAAAAATCCCTTCGTTTTTTCTAAACGATCCGTTGAGATTAGAGGACCCATAACTCCTAGGGTTTTATCAAGAACAGTAGTAGGAATGATTACCTGAGAAGCATAGATGGCTTTTTGTTCTTGAGTGAGTTTAGGGGTTGAGATGAACTCCTGATTATCAAGATTGATAATCTTGCTTGCTGGTTTGAGAATGGAAGGAGAAGCTTGCTTGGACTTCCCAAACTTCTTGGATGAGGAAGTTAGCGCTGAAGACATTGTGAAAATAAAATTTTTTTCTTCTGAAAATTAGAAATCTGGTTGTTTGAAGAATGAGCAAGATTGGAAAAGTTGGAATGAAGAAGATGAAGTATTTTTATAGCCTTCCTCAACAGTTTAATAGTTTTTGACCTTTGGAAAAAGGTGGGATACGTGTAACTCCCTCATTAGAAAGAGAAAAGGTGGATTTTTTGAACTTCCTAGGGAAGTGACGTTTTTGCTGCTAATTATTAGCTATAACTGCTGTGATTGCACGTTTTGGTATGGTGATTGGACGTTTTGCAGAAAGTTGGACACTTACTCTGCCATCGTGTGCAGTATGGTCATCATGAGTTTTTGATACTCTCGAAATAGCCTGGATGAGTCAAAAACAAGTATTTCTTTATATCTATCGAAATACATGTTCTTGAGGGGCAATTTGTTAGCTGGCTATTTCGAATAAAGAAGAAACCACTATCAAAATAATATTTTGAATAAATACCTAAGAAGATTGATATCAATGTTGGATATTGGTGGGAAATATGGAGTCATTGTGCTGAAGGATTATTCGATTTCCAGTGATAGATGATGGATTTCGATTTGGATTTTTTAGTGTTCAAAATATAAAGAGCTCCTTTATGCAAGGGTGCCAGAATTGGAAACGGTCCAGGTAATTGGGTTATTTCGAAAACGAAGAAAATTAGTAAGATGCTTCGATTGGTACAAATTTCAAATTTCAAATAGGAGCGCCATTCTTAGAAGACGCGTGGAAGTCAATAAACGTGAGAAGCCTGCATGCTTCGAACGTGGCATGATTTTAGAGTAGGACCGTTAGGGTCAAGACACTATAAATAGGTGTTCTTATGTTAGATTTGGGATGTTCATTTCATGTACTAAAAAATCTCAAAACACTCAAACTACCGCGAATTAAGGGAAACGAGTCAGAAGATAAAATGTACGTATTGAACATCATGATTCTTTACAATTTCAAATACAAGTCTTTTTATATTTAGTTCACTATTGCAGTATTTCTGCCCTTAAATCTTTCGATTTCCTTGCATTTCCTTGTTCTATTTGCCTTTAAACACATTTATTTCCTTAGAAACTTCATTTTTACTTTATCCTTTTATTCAAACACTTCATATTTCCAGAAACTGTTATATTCTCAGAAATTCCTTATCTTTACATTCAAGCATTAAATCCTAAGTTTAATTCGAAGCCTTTCCTTTCTACATTCAGTCAGTTTATTCCTATAGACAATTTTAGAGATATTACTTAAGAATCTCACATTCGAACTTAACATACAATATAAGTCTATCAAGATAATGAGTATGAATATAGAAATGAGTTATGACACATGTGTTCTAGGATCAATCTAGTCGATCCTGCAAGTAACCAATAATAATCAATAAATTGGAAGACTAGCGGTTGTTTACTAGAAATCACTGTAAACACTGTCGTAAGTGAGGTGACTGTTCTTCTTCGCTAGATCTTTCTAATTTGTTCCCCATCCTCGATGTCTCCCTCTAGCCATCGCGTCAACTCCCTCTTCAGATGCTCCATGGAGTGAATGTGCCATAATTTCATTTTCATCGGAGGTTTTGTGGCCGAGAAAATAACGTAACCATCTCAGGTAAAAAATCACGGGCAATATCATGACGCAAATAACAGAGAAAAAAATAAGAGGACAATGCGAGAAAGTGTGAAGAATGACGGAGAAACGGACACATTATTTATAAAAAATGCATTTTGCCCTAGAAACGAAGTGAGATGGCGTCTCCCTTCATTTTTAAAGTACATGTGCCATCTCACTTGACTAAAATAGAGTGCATGCGCCAAGTGACTTGGCACCTAGGGCAAAAATCTAGGTGCATGCGCCAACTGGGTTGACTCCTCTCTTGTGGAATTTTCTGAAACATGATTATTTGTACAATTTTCTACGAAACATGATTATTTGTGAATTTTTTTTAATACTTAATTATTTCAAAAAAGAAATTCTAATTATAAAAAATTAAATTAATGACTAAAATTGATTATAATGCATAGGGACTTCATCCCATATTATAAACTTAGAATGCAAGACATCTATCAGTGAGTTTTCTTAATGTTGCAAGCAACTATAATATTAATGTTATGGTAGTCTTTGCAACGAAATCAGACTATATTAGTAAGCGATTTAAAATCACATGTGCAACCGTATTAGAAACCACATAAGATAATTTTATCTGTCTTTCTTCGATTTTCTTTATCAGAATCTAAAATTTTCAAAACTCCAAATTCAAATCTTATTTATATGTAATAAAAAATCATAACTTTAAAAATCTATCAACTATATATATTTAAAGCAATTCTTATATAATATTCATATCACAAAAGCCGTAATGCACATGACATTAACCGCAATGATGACATCTGCAATTTAAAACTAATATAATTTGTAAACGGTTAATTAAAATATAATAAAAAATTGGACATAAAAGCAAAGAGAAGGTTCAAAGGTTGAAACGAATTCAAGCAAGAAGAAAGTTCAAAAGCATAATAAATACATATAATTTCGAAGTCTTTAAAACTTCAACTCACAAGGCTTTCATTTGAAACCATCCCATTCAATTTTCTTATCTTCTTCTTTCTCCTCTAAATTGTGGTATACTCCTTGCATCCACCTAAAAGTAAAGATAAGTTCATCAACCGAAATGAGATATTACCAAAAAGTATATAGTTAGAAACAAATGGCAGAGAATAAAGTTTAAAAACAATAAAATATTAGTAAGCATAAAGTAAAAGAGACAAAGTGAAAGAAAGGATGCATAGAAGTAGTAATAGATTGTTAATCCAAGACTATATTAGTCCCTGAAATGGTATATTTGTATATTTGTTTTTCATTTTAGAAATGATTTAGATTCATGTTTTCTCTACTATGAAACTAACTTTTTGTGAGAGTAGGATTGAGATGGAACTATAAATTTCAAAAGAGAATTTTTAAATATAATTTTATTGGTGTAGTTCATATTTTTCTTTAATAAAAATATAATAAATATATTTAAATATTTTTGAAAGGTAAAAATAAGAAGAAATTACATATGTGTAAGAAGGAATTATACACGTATTATATTTTCATTGAAAAAAAAAGCATAAATCACACTTAAGAAAATATCCGTAAATTTTTTCTAATTTTAAAAACAAAAGATATTATTGATAATAAAACCATTGGTATTTTTTATTAAAAAAAATTCATCTTCTTAAAATAAGCATTTGAATAATAAATTTTTCGTCACATAGATTAAGTGAACATATCACTATTTCTGAGTTTTCAATAATAACTTCAAGTATTTGATAGTCCATCTATAGATTAAATGAACATATCGGAATAACTCTTAATTTTACATTAGATTAGTCCAAGTGATCAAGAATTATTCCATGTATGAAGATCACATTTACACCACTTCTCACCATCTATAAAATAACAGTAAATTATAGAATTCAATTCAATTTTCTATGGTATCAAACATTCTTCTTATATTTCATCATCTAACATAATATATCTTATCTTCCACTATAGATCACATTTAGAGACATAATTAAAGTCTTCCTAGCCTTGTGTAGGCATCTTTTGGAGTATCCTTTGTGGAGTTTGTTAGAGAAAGTTTAATAAGTAATCTGATTTTTTTTCATGTTGAATAACCTAAGAAAATTTTGATCAGACACAACATAAAGGAAACTAAGATCTGTAACTTTCATGTGAGGTCCCATGCCCTAAACACAACGCAAACATTAGTGTCAACATAAACTCTACATCCAAAAATTGGTTTGTTGATTGATACCAATAATCATGCTTGTTTATTGAGAAACAGTAACACATTTGACCAATAACTTAGCTTGTCATTAAGTTGAAGCAATTCTCTATCAACTCATTTTGTCCAATTTTTGAGAATTGCTTACCTCATTCCCATTGAAAAGAATGTGTTGTTGTTGTATAGGCACACTTGTCTAATGAAAAGCATAACAAAAACACAATAAAGAAAACTAATCCCAAAAACTCTAAAATTAAAAAACCGTGTCATATAAAATTATCTAATAATTAGGAGTATGTTAATGTGTATTATACAATTTATCCCTCAGATATTCGATAATAACACGATATGGATAGTTTGGAGGAGAACCTGTTTTCAAAATTCTATAAAAATTCAAAATTTGTTACATATAGTCCATCAGTGTTGATCTGAAATTTTAATCAGTTATGAAAATTCTGATAACGGTGTTAAAAGTGCATTATTTGGAACATAATTATACATACCAATATAATGCTTGCATCTCTCTTTGAGGATCTATGGCGCTCATTGTTGAAGGCGTGTAGCGGCAAGCAACAAAAGTTTTAGAAATATTTATCCAAGAATTTATCGTGTCCACAGAGATTAGTTATTGAATTGTCGTTCGACAAATCTCTCGTTAATGAGTTTGGAGATAAGTGGGTTTGTAAAGAAAATGTTATCAACAGAAAGTAAATGTAAACAAAAGTAAAAACTAAGGAAGAACTTATCAAATATGCATATAATCTACTCATCACTGACTTAAATCTATCGACCAGTTACATTCGATCTAACAATACTCATCAATGTCACTATGTATCACTCACAATCTAAGTCATTTCTAACCCAAATTGAGAGACCGACTCTATAATCAAGGAAATAATCTCTCTACCTCCTCAACAACACAGAAGACAACTATGTAATCGCACTGACGATCTCTCAATACAACACAATCACACAGAGGCATTATGCTCTGATACCCAAGTAGATGTCAGCTCTAAATCTATCTCTAAAGTTTAGAAACTAATAGATAATCATTCTAGATAAGAATCTAAGCAGTATATGTCTATAACAACTCAAATCTCTAGCACAGAGCAAAAATCCAGGATAACAATCGACAAAGATTTGTAAAGCAAGTTTAATATAACGCCATGGACGAAAAATATACATGAGTTCAAAGTAAATACATATACAAACTCAACACATAAAGAATACACAAAGAAGAAGAGAAATGAACCACAAATCTAACGGTTTATCAGCGCCGATTAATGAACAATTAACCCCGGATCATCCGTATGCAAGCTTCAATGTTGTTTTCTAAGCTAATCCTATTCAAAAACAAAGGTTGATGGAGTTGGGATCAAAAATATCCAAAACCATACCCAAAAAATGTGTTTTTACACCTAAATACGCATTTTTGACTGTCCAGTATCGTCCGACGACTAAAAAGCGTCACTCGGCGATCAAAACAGCGTTTTTCCCATACTACAGCTCGCCTAGCGTCGCCCGACGACCAAAAAGCGTCGCCCGATGACGAATGACAGAAAGTTGAAAAAACCAGCACAACATTCTGCACTGTTTCGGCCATAACTTTTGAACCGTAACTCCGATTCACACCCGGTTCGAAGCGTTGGAAAGCTTATTCAATGATCTATCTAACAATGCCTAAATATCAATGCTTGAATACCTACAAAAATGAGATAAAATCAATTAAACTAAATGATATTTACATAATAACGCAATAAATACACTATAACATAAACTATACCGAATATACACAAAAGTTGAGGTTTATTGACAAAAAACAAGTGAATTAAGCCGATGAGTATTAATTATTCACACTCAAATTCACAACAGTTTAACACTCATCAAACTCTCCCCAACTTAAAATATTGTTTGTCCTCAAACAAAGTCAAATAAACTTAAAGAAGCAAAAGACGATAATCAAAGAATCACGAATCAACAGGTTTTGAAAATAGAAAACAAATGCAGTGGTTCAAATGAAAAATAGTATACACAAAGTAAACACTTACCACTAAACTACGACTATAACATAAACACGAAACAAATGCTAAATACAAAAAATATATCAAACATTCTAAAAAAATACTAGTTCACAAATGAATCACATCTATCAAACACAATCATCGGTAGATGAAAAACACACAAAATGAGATATTTTCACTCATCAAACAATCTTGCAAACAATAGACTAAATTATGCATTCATCCAAAATTTTACATTGAAAATGTAAAAGTAAGAATCTCAAGTGTTTTTCAAGATTGTAATGTGGCTTGGTTAACAAACAAGTGATAAGTCCTAAAGCTAATCGAAACAAAAACTTGCCTAAATCTAAGGGAGTAATTACTTCCACAAAATTTAAAACAATAGAATTTCAATCAAACTTCTTCTTCATTCCAAATTTCAAACCAACACACATCACTTATTCAACACAACATTATTACATACTCTTTTTGTTTTTCCTTTTCAAAGCTTTTCTATTTTTTTCCTTTATTTTTCTATCACTTCTTTTTCACATTTTTTTTTCTTTTTATTTCTTTTCAACCTCATAGCAATCAACCCATAAATACACAATCATTTTTCTCCCCAACTTGAATTCAACTGTATCATTATGTGAATACTTCCTAAATTCTAAGACAAGGCAAAAATTCATACAACAACACAAAGTTGAGGACTCAAGAAAACAACGAATCAACATTCATGCAAAAAGAGAAACTAAACATTCATAGACAAGAATTTAGCAAATACAACATGAATATCAACAAAAAGCTCAAAGGGATTAATAATGATCACACACTCACAAGGTGAATTCACTTATTTAGCCAAGGTAGTTGTGCTTAAAATGAAACAAAAAAAATGCCTTGATCAAGTTCAAGCTTTGATACAATCAACACAAACAAAAGATTAAGTATAATAAAGTCCAGTTAAAACAAAAATTATAGTCTCTAGCATATGTGAACAATAGAAAGCTACATCACAAAAGGGTAGGAACTAAAGTAATTCACAAATGAACAAGTCTACAAAAGAATGAATGACATTAAAAATTGTAAAAAGTCTAAGTATCATGAATATGCTAAAGTATAAAAAGCGATAAACACATGCCTCGAACGTGTACAAAACTTTAACAAAATAATTACCACGCATTCGCAAGTCGAAACGATCAAACTTGACAAATCACCTCAATATTCTACAAGTTACCGGACCAAAACTTGAGCGCAAACAACAACAAAAGAATTAGAAAAATAATACTCCTACAAAATTTCAATGTACGAATTTTACAATATATACAACAAACAAAACTCCTCAAGCTAAACACGACAAGCTTTCGAAAAACACAAATTGACATAACAAAATAAATAAAAATAATGATATGAAAAGCAGGTGAAAATAAATTAACAAGTTGAAAAGTGAAGATTTAAAATTTAGAACATTTCCTTGTTTTGACTTGTTAAAGCACAAATCACCACACACATAAGCAAATACAAACAGACATACTTGTTTTACGTCGTAAGCTCGGCGCCTTTATTGTTCAAGCTAGTAACCTCCTCTCATCATGCCATGGTATTGTCACATCGCTCAAACCTAAAGAAAGTATCCTAAAAATCACACAACAAACGTTACAAAAACGAGACAATTTACAATAATACATAAAAACACACACACACACACACACACACACACACATATATATATATATATATATATATATATATATATATATATATATATATATATATATGCACAAATATCATATACAAGTTAATATTCAATTTCTATACGACATATACATTAATTACAAAACTCAAAAACAAAAGAACTATCGCAATGCAAAGACAATAGAACCAATCCCCGACAACAACGCCATTTTGTTAAAGGCGTGTAGCGGCAAGCAACAAAAGTTTTAGAAATATTTATCCGGGAATTTATCGTGTCCACAGAGATTGATTATTGAATTGTCGCTCGACAAATCTCTCGTTAATGAGTTTGGGATTGGTTTGAATAGGTATAAAATAATAACAATGTTCAAAGTCTAGGACAACAATCGACAAATATTTATAAAGCAAGTTTAATATAATGCCATGGGCGATAAATATACATGAGTTCAAAGTAAATACATATACAAACTCAACACATAAAGAATACACAAAGAAGAAGAGAAATGAACCATATATCTACCGGTTTGTCAGCGTCGATTGGTGAGCAATCCACCATAGGTCATCCGTATGCAAGCTTCAATGTTGTTTTCTAAGCTAATCCTATCCAAAAATGAAGGTTGATGGAGTTGGGATCAAAAATACCCAAAACCATACCAAAAAATATGTTTTTACACCTAAATACACATTTCTGACTGTCCAGCATCGCCCGACGACTAAAAAGCATCACTCAGTGACCAAAACAACGTTTTCCCCACGCTACAGCTCTCCTAGCGTCACTCGGCGACCAAAAAGCATCGCCCGACGACGAATGACAGAAAGTTGAAAAAACCAGCACAACATTCTGCACTGTTTCGGCCATAACTTTTGAACCGTAACTCTGATTCGTACCCAGTTTGAAGCAGTTGAAAGCTTATTCAATGCTCTATCTAACAATACCTAAATATTAATGCTTGAACACCTAAAAAATGAGATAAAATTAATTAAACTAAATGATATTTACATAATAACGCAATAAATACACTATAACATAAACTATACTGAATATACACAAAAGTTGAGGTTTATTGACAAAAAGCAAATGAATTAAGCCGATGAGTCCTAATTATTCACATCCAAATTCACAATAATTTAGCACTCATCACTCATCAGCCCTAACACAAAGCTCGTAGTTGTTATGCCACATGGACAGTTGCAAAAGTAGGTAAAAACAAGAATTTAAGAACCAATTCCTTAATGCTTAATGTAATACGGTGGGAGAACTGACTTGTTTTGCGTTTTATCGCAAATTTTGCAGATAGCAAGAGTCGCCGATGACTTTTATTTTACCCAATAAGGAAAGGGTGAAAAGAACAGGAAAGACCTTGATAGATTTTGAGTTCGGGGGGTAGGTTATGAAAAGGGAAGGTGTTAGCACTCTTTTCATTCGTAGTTATCTACAGGCTCTTAATCGCTTAGCTCACTTTGAAAATTGCTTTGTGTGTGTGCTTTTAAAAATATTTTGAAAGTTTTCTAATGTAAGGCAAACTTTGTAATAACTCATGTATCGATCCTCAAGAGTGTATACAAAGGGTTTTGAAAGTATTTTGAAAAGTGTGAGAAGTGTTTTTGTTTGTAAATTTTATGAACAAAAGATTAAAAATATTCTACCCACTCAAGGTCGTTCTTGTACTTTTCCTTCTCCTTTAGATAGTGCTATCAGTACCATGAGTTAGTAGGAAGCCCTATCCGTTGGATGTGAAGGGACAAGCGAAGGGTCATCGTACGATCATCGAAGGCAACTTGTAAGGACGCTTTTAGCAATTTCGTAAGGGACTAGATCATTTACCGAAAGGCAACGTTGAAGGGTCATCGAGGGACTATGATCTTTTATTCGAGGGTCTTTGCTAAAGCGTCCCCACTTTCGAGGGACATGACCGTTTAATTGAAAGGCAACAAGAGAGGTTACCCTACAGGTTTAGGTGTGCAAATGTGTTGTTTTCAGTTATTTATCTTGAGATTTAGGGTTCTCTATCATTCGTTTTTAACTTTCCATACAAACCCTAATTACTAAACAATATTAGTAAATATAGTAGCAACAAATAAAAGTAGAAACGTAAACCTAGGACTATTACAATGTTTTAGGGCACGTACATAATAATGAAAGTGCAGAAAAGAAAATCCTACAACTATTACATACTAGGAAGCAATTACATGACAATAAAATGAGCAAGCGGGAAATAAAGATTACATTCACGAAACCTATACGACTTGATCTAGAAAAAGGAAAGATGAACAATAAAATGTTTTTTGGTGATTTTGTTATGAAAAAAATGATTTATAATTAATAAAAAAATGTTAATTAAAAAAACTAAAACCTAATTGATTAGGGTTTGTAAAAAAATTATTTTAGGTTAATTGAAAAAAATTAGGTTGAAAAAAGGATTAACCAAAAATACTAGGGTTAGGAAAAAAATGGCAAAAGAAGATTAAAAATAGAGAAAAATGGAAAAATGCCAGGGGTGGGTGTTGAACTCATGCCCTTTTACCTTACAACAACATGCCTTGCCACTACGCTAGGCGCTCGCTTGTGTTGGTAGGATAAAAGCAACACAAAATGTAATAAAACCTGTAAAAATTGAGAAAACGTGAAAAACATCAAAAGGTAAAGGTCGAACCCACACCCTTGTACATCAAAGCCTTATCATGCACGTGCTTGCCACTGGGGTGGCTGAGTCATCCAGTCATTCCATGGAAACAAATAATTATATAATAAACAAAATTAATGGGTCGGAGAAGCGCCGGAGCCCTAGCTCTGGTCCTCTTCTCTGGCGATTGAGTTTCTTTATCCCTACAAAATAAGAAGAGTCAGTGGTTCAATGGTACCCTACCCCTCTAATTTGGGTCTTGCGAATCCAATGGTGGCCTTGGTTTTGGATAATTCATGATGTATTATTAGATACGACTTAAACGACCTAAAGTGGTGTAAACATGGAAAACCCTTGTCCGGTTGTTATGGGACTCATGTGATAGGTCAAACCTGCACATTGATATCTCATAAGCGTATTAGTAATGTTAGTTTCGATCAAAACACAAAGAAAACAAAAATATGAATTCCATGCAATGATGGAAATCAATGATGCTTAGTAATTCATTTCAAGCCCTTTGGATCATCAAGACTAATCCATTATTACCCTACAAGGTCCCTAAAGTGGAATGGGATGGTTGGCTTACATGGAAAGAGGCTGCAAATAGGGTATGTAGTTTGTCCTAGTTTTGAATATTTTTTAGAATTTTGGAAGGTTATATTGTGCAAAGTTTTTCGTGTATTTCTTGTCTCAAATATATGGAATATATAGAGATGAATTAGGTTAAAAATATTGGGCTTGGACCCTTGTATGAAAAACCTTGATCTTATTTAATTTATTTTGAATTTTAAATAAATAAATAAATGGAATAAAAATCAAAGGGGTGTATGAATAAGTTCAGAGGTTCACTATAAGGTCTATAACACGCTTGGACCTTGAAACATAAGCCTAATAGCCCAAAAACTCAAGTTTGATCAATTTAGGTTTCATGCATTTTCTCAAAATTGTCCAACTTGCACTAATCATAACTCTCTCAATTTTTATCATCTGAAGGTGATCTTGGACTTTTTCAAAAGCTCAAGATGTCCTCTACAATCTTTATGTTGATAATTTTTCACTTCAAGACTTTATCTTGATGTAAGTTGCCTTGACAAAAAGTGTCTTTTTGTTGACTTTTGAAATGACCTATAATGTTTTGGCCCATATCTCTCAAATGAAGCATTATTGGACTTGAGCTTAGGGAAACAAAGATGTATAGAATTGAATTTCCTTCAAAATGAGTTATGGTTGAGACAAATTTGATGAAATATGTGAAAGTTATGCTTGGTCAAAGTTCAATTGACTTCTCCTTAAGAAAACCCTAATTTAGCAACTTTTGACTTTTGATGAATTGAGAGGTTTCTTGATGAATCATGATCAAATTATGAATGTAACTTCAAAATCTTTATGTTGACCAAAAATCTTGAAGTTTGACTGTATGTTGACCACAATTGACTTTTTGTCCAATACAATTGATTTTCAGTCATCTAAGCAATTGATTGAGCAAACTTATGATGCAAGGCTTAAAATTTGACATGAGCATTCTTAGAGACATATAAGAAACCAAGAAATCCACTTGAGGTCTTAGAAACCCAATCTTACTTGAGAAACACAAAACCCTAGTTGTAGGCTAATATCTTAGGAGGAGACTTTATCTGATCAATTCTTGAGTAACCTTGAGCAAATGAAAACCCTAAGAGCATGAGGAGATATCTTTGAAGAAAATGGGAGGGAAATTTTTTGGGTATGTTGTACCCCAAAATTTGCCCTCCCATATTCTTCAAGATTTGCCAAGTCAAAGCTTCAAAAATTCCCCAAGGGTTGCACAGTTCAAGGGCCTCATAATAGTCAAAAATTAGGGTTTTGGTTCTGGCAAAGAAAATGAAGTTTCCAAGGGTCCAATCAAGTCCCACATGCTTATAAACATGGTCAAGCATCCTCATACCAAGTTTCAAGACTTACAACACAAAATTGCACAGTCAAAAACCCTAATTGCACTACAGTCAACTGTAGGGGCAAAATGGTCATTTGACAGTCAAAAGTTCAAATTTTTGGTCAACATCTCATTTTGAAGCCACAAACATCATTTGATCAATTCTTGATCATGATTCTCAAAGCTTGGCTCAAAAAGTCTCAAGATGCAAAAGTTTACATATTTGGACAGTTGAAAAAGTCAACTGTAACTTGACCAAGGCATAACTTTCACATGGATTATCAGAAAAATTCCATCCAAATCTCATTTTGAAGAGAAAGACATTTCCTACAACTCATCTTCACACTTCAAGTCCAAGAAATGCTCTCACAAAAAGTTATCAATTTCAACATTATAGGTCATTTTCAAAAGTCAACAAAAAGGGACTTTAAGTCAAAGGCCATAACTTGAGATTGGTAAATCAAAATGACATGGGACCAAAGGAATTGGTTAGAGGACTTCAAGACCTTTCCAAAATGTCCAAGAACATGAGCAAAGCTTAAAACTTGAGCAAGATATGCCTTGTGGAAGTTGGGAAATTTTTGGATATTTTGAAAAGTCAACTTTGCTTCAAATACCTTAAAATTGCTAATGGGCCACATTTTCTTCCAAAATTCATCATCCAAAGCATGTGCACGACCATTTGGCCCAAAGGGAAGTTATTCATCATTTTTATTTATTTATTTGAATTTTAAATTGCTAATAATTCATTTAATTAATTAAAATATGGAAAAAATACCAAACCAATGCAATCAAATCTTTTTATGCATGAAATAGCCTCAAGATTTCGTGCATTAGCTGATAGGGAAAGAATCAATGTGATTTGCCATGATTGGAATCAAATATGCATGGAAAAGATTGAAAAATATATGCATGAAAATCCAATATCTTATACATCAATGCAAAGGTTTTTGGATCCAATTTTCAACCCTAATCATTCCATACATAAGCAGGATGCAAACCCTAGTGCTAAAGACCAAAAAGCTGCGCCAGAAAAGAAGAACAAAGTTTGAGTTTTTGTCAAAAAATTCCAAAACTGAAAACTACGTTCCAGTGCGATTCAAGGAAAAATAATTATTCCATTGCCTTCCTGAGACATCAAGGAACGTGTCTGAATCAAAATCATCAACTCTAACATCAAGAATTGGTAATTAGAAGTCAGACTGTGTCGTCTTTTTTGCATATTCGTGTTTCAGTTTTCAAGCATTTTCATTGCAATTTGTTTGTGGATTTACACTAATTGATTGATTCTAGAGCTAACTGTATACCTTAATTGAGTTTTCCTCATCCATACGTGAATCCACCATTGGAGTGTTTTAGGGTTGCAGGGATTCAAATTTGGGGCTTTACGTTCAAAGAACAATTGAGACACGAGACTGGTACAATTAGAACCAAGAGCTTCCAACGAATTCAATGCTTAGGTCGCGCCCAATTTCTGATCAAAGACGGGCTAATCGCTATTTTTCTATATACCATGTAGTGGGGGTTTAAAACCCCCGCTATTCAATTTGTTTTTTCAGATAAAATGCAGGGCCAGTGGAGAAGATGGTGATGCGTAAGGCAACGAGTGGTTCATTCAAATTTCGCGCGAAAATGTCCACTAACTCATGATTTGCATTATATTATTTGTTTCCTATTATATATTCAAAACGCGTTCACAGCTCCATTGGAAAAGCGTAGCATTGGTAACCTCTGGGACCTGGGTTCGATTCCCAGGTCCCCTCCTCTCTCCATATTATTTTTCTAACCTTACTTGCGTGCAACTTCAACCCAAGCGTTCACCATACGTCCATCATCCAGGCTTGCCACGTGCTTATTGAGATCAATCAAAGGGCTATGATTTGGAGACCATCATGGGCATGAGTCAGACGAGCTACACGCCAGCATAAAAGTCAAACAAGGCCATAGACATTGGGCCCAAATTGCTGAACAAAACCTCCATTTGGGGTCAACACCCCCTAGGGTTTGTGTTTATTTTTCTTTTTCTATCTTCTTTATTATTTGTCTAATTTAATTATTTCCTATTAAAACTTTAAATTAACATTTTCATAAAACATAAAAAATAATAAAAATCAGAAAAGACAAAAATAAATATATCTTATTTAAATGCTTTTTTTTGTAAATAACTATTATTAATTAATTTAGTCTTAATTTTAGGTTTAAATCTTAATGTTTTTTTTATAAACTTAAAAATTGTAGAATTAGGTTTTTGATTATTTTTATTCTTTTCTTTTATCATCATTAATTATTAATTATTCATATTTTGTAAATAAAATTGTATTAATTAATTAGGTTAATTTTAGGTTAAATTTTAATGCTTTTCTTAATAAATTAAAAAATAACTAGAATTAGGGTTAATTAATTAATTTCATTTAATTCTCATAAAATTCTATAAATACAAAAAAAACCAAAAAATAATTTCTTTTCATTTTAATTTAATTAATTTGTTAATAATAATTTAATTTCATTAAAAAAGGGTCCAACGCCCTCGCATTCCCGATTTTTATTCTCTTCGCGCATTTATTTCCTTTCTTATAATTTTTTATGTAATTCTCCCAAAGCCGTGTAAATTAAACATTTATCTTTCTCGCACCTTATTTTATTTTTTGTCAAATCGGGTCCTGGATTTAATTTGGCGATGTGGACCCGCGCCTTTGTAATAGTTTAGGAACTTTATATTTCTCGCAACTTTTTAACTGCTAATAAATTGCATGCAAGAATGAATGTTAAAATAAAAAACAAATGCGTAGATCACCCATGACATGACAAGACAAAAATAACTGAACATGACACACAAATCACACACCACTCTTAGGGTACGCCTCACTGTTGCCTTACCTTCGAAACGTGGTCGTCGAGTATAGGACGTTTTAGTAAGTCCTTATGTCCATGACATGATCCAGTTGCCTCGAAACGGTTGCCTCGGAATTAAAAAGGATCAATGGCATAAGGGTAGCTTCTAAGGTATCCTACTGTTGCTCTGGTGACCACACTGTGCCTAAAATCGAATTGACCCGAACACCTCCAACGGTGGTGCTACCTACCTCTCAATGGTGGGATGACACTATCTTAAGGACATTTACACAGCCTAATTCCTTAGGGTAGGTAGATGACTCATAGATACTTGCTCTATTAAAAAACAAACAAAACTCTTTTCACACCGACACTTTCAAAAAAGCTTTCAAAACAATTTTTCAAACACTCTTGAGGACTGATACAAGAGTCGAACTGAAATCTTTAAATAAAACTTTTTCAAACCCACTCACACTTTGAAAAGCAAACAAACATTTTGAAAACACAATGAGCAAGTACCTAAGAGCCCATGGATAACCATGGATAGAAAGGGTGCTAACACCTTCCTTTTCTATAAATCTACCTCCCGAACCGAGAAACTATCTCATAAGGAATTTTGCTGTGCTTTTGTCCTGTCCATGTTGGAGAAAATAAAAGATGGTGGCGACTCTTGCTTCTGCGACATTTCGCGAACCAGCGTTAAACAGTCAGTTCCAGATCCACCGATCACAGGGTACAATAGCTACCCCTGTTCAATCTTATTAAACCTGGAGAGTTGGATTGACCTGTCCTCCATTCGTGATCTGAAGGTAGAAGAGGATTGAACACTTAAGTGCCCAGAAATTTGCACTTGCATGTGCATGAAATAACACTGTTGGTTGATAATATTGCTTGAATGGGCTTAAAGATGCCATTCGGAGAGATGATAGACTATCGTCGGAGATGGCCTTATAGATGCCATCTAGAGTAGCTGTTGATAGAAATATCAGAATGAGTCTACGCTTGACTGTATCTGAGATCTATACTAGAATGAGTCTGTATCCGACTGTATCCAGTGATGTGTAAGGGAGCGTTAAAATGAATCTTATGTCTTGATTGTATCTGAATGATGTCCTAGAATGAGTCTGTGTATTAAATGTATCTATAAGAGGTATTAGAATGATTCTTCACCCGACTGTTTTAGATCTATGTTAGAATGAGTATACGCTTGATTGTATCTAAGATCTATATTAGAATGAGCCTACGCCTGGCTGTATTTAAGTATGTACCAGGATGAATATTAGAAAGGACCTGCGTTTGGATCGTTCTGGGCAGTACCTAGAAGATATACTGGAATGAGTATCAGAATGGATCTACATCTTGATAGTATCTGAACTGTAACTAGAATATGTGTCAGAATGAATCTACGCCTGACTGTATCCAAAAGATCATCAGAATGAACCGTCAATTGATTGTATCTGAAGGATGAGAAATTATTGACAATGTTTATCTGTTTGCGAACTAACCTGAAAGAAAACAAAGTTAGTTTTTATGCAATGTCATGATGCATGTAATACATTGCATAATGACACTCTCAAAATGAATGCAAATGCTATATGCATTTCGTATACATATGCAATGATGTATGGATGTAATATGTCGTATCGGCAACTTCGTGTGACATCTTTGGATGTGGAAAATAAATCCCTGACTGTTATTGGGGATGAAGAATATGAATCTTCAATATTGTTTAGAATGTCTTTGCTAGGGACTCCCACTTTCTGTTTGAGGATGTTCCACTGAGAACGTTCGGCTTCTGCTCGGGGATGAAAGAAATCCAGGAAAATTGGTCGTTCATCGTCCTCTTGAAGGATTTGATTCTTATGTACCCTTACCGGGGATAAAAGAGATGGATATTCCTCTGACGTGATACCTGACCAGGTTTCAAATACTGTAGCAACTCTCCCAAAGATAATAACCTTGATTACACTTTACTAGAGAAGGGAATTTTGCCGCGGATTTGCAATAATTGGAGAAATGAACTCTGTTGGGGAAATAAACCTTGTTGGCGAAGAGGATTCTACCGGGGATATTACGGTGTTGGAGAAATAAACTCTGCTGGAGGATTAAATTCTTGTAAGCTGTGTTAAGGAGATAATCTCTGATGAGGATGAGCTGCTGGAAGATACCCCAATTTTTTTCCGAAGGCATATTAGACTCGTTGGGGAATATATCCTTGTTGGGGATGAGCTTGTGAAGGTAGCTCTGTGGGGATTGCTTTGCGGAGATTTATGGACGACTTGAACATTATCCCAACTCCTATAGTCTTTAGTAAATGCTTATTCTTATTTTTATGCATATATTCCTTAACAGTAATCATGTTCAAATGCATATGTTCATCCAATTTAGTCATCAGACGTTTTGGCAAACAAAACTGAAAAAGTGAAACAAATTTGCATTTTGAAACATATTTGTATTGAGAATTCGCCTATAAACAGGCAGTTTTGTACAAAGGGACAGAGATCCTAGTACGAGGAAATCGTCGTAAAATGAAAAGAAAAGTACAAAGAACAATAAGGAAAAAAAACTATGTGGAAATGATCCCATCGGGTTACAACTCTACTATTGCCCCTATGTCTTCGAGCATCTCATCCCTTGCTATTGGAAGAAGTTGACTTAATTGATCTGTACCATTTAAACTTGACGTTGATAACGGAGCTTGCTGTAAGTAGATGATCCAACGGGACATAGTCGTACACTTTAATCCCTAACTTTTTCCTGGATCGCCCTTTCAGGTTTTTGGTCCACCAGGATACCCTTTTTTTCCAAAGCCTCCCTTTCAGGTGTTCGACTTACCGGGTGTACAATCTTTATATATATATATATATATATATATATATATATATATATATATATATATATATATATATATATATATATATATATATATATATATATATATATATATATATATATATATATATATATATATATATATATATATATATATATATATATATATATATATCCCTAATTTTTCCTGAACCTTTTTGGTTCGCCAGGATGCCCTTATTTTTGCCTAGGCCAGTCAACCTAACGCGTCTCTTTTATGCGTAGTATTTTTTGACTATGTCCATGTTCACATGGTGCGGGAGATCTTCACCGTCCATGGTGGTAAGCATCATAGCACCTCTAGAAAATATCTTTTTGAACACAATGGCCCTTCATATGTGGGAGTCCATTTTCCCTTGGGATCACCTTATTTTTTACCAGATCACCAGCCTGATATACCCGATGCTTGACTTTCTTGTTAAAGGATTTAATCACGCGCTTCTGATACATCTGGACATGACAAACAGCTGCAAGCCTTTTCTCGTTGATAAAGTTTATCTGGTCCAGCCTAGTCTGAATCCACTCGTCTGAACCTGCATCTTTCATAATCCTTAGGGAAGGAATCTGGACTTTGATAGGTAAGACGGCCTCCATGCCATAGACTAGAGAGAATAGGGTTACCCCGGTTGATGTATGTACTGAAGTGCAATAGCCATGAAGATCAAATGGCATCATCTTGTGCCAATATTTATACGTCACTGTCATTTTCTGCAAGATCTTCTTGATGTTCTTGTTGGCGTCTTCCATTGTGCCATTCATCTTCGGTCGATACATAGAAGAATTATGATGCTTAATCTTGAACTGTGTGCAGAGTTCAGTGATTATAGTATTGTTGATATTGGTATCATTATTCGTGATGATCTTTTCAAGGATTCCATACCGATAGATAAGATTATGCTTAATGAATCGAGCCACAACATTCTTGGTAACGGAGGCAAACGAGACTGCTTCAACCCACTTTGTTAAGTAATCAATAGAGACCAGGATGAAACGATTCCCATTAGAAGCCGTAGGCTTAATCTCTCCAATAATATCAATGCCCCACATTGCAAATAGCCAAGGAGCAGTCAAGACATTCATAGGAATTATAGGCACATGTACTTTATCAGCATAAATCTGGTATTTATGACAAGTTCTATAATGATGATGACAATCAGTTTCCATAGTCGACCAATAATAACCCGCTCTCAGAATTTTCTTAGCCATCGTATGCCCACTGGAGTGAGTACCAAAGACTCCTTTATGCATATCTTTTATAATCTTCTCCGCTTCCTTATTGTCTACACAACAAAGCAGAGTCGAATCGTGGTTGTGCTTGTACAAAATTCCGTTGCTCAGAAAGAACTTGCAGAGAACCTTCGTAGAAATTTCTTATCATTGATAGAGGTTCCTTCAGGATATTCTTGAGTCTCAAGGTATCTTTTCACTTCATAGTACTAAGGACTTTCCTCTACTCCATCCGTATCAACTTCGTAGCAATACACTGATTCGTCTAGTCTCTCAATGGTAATTCGAGGAGATTCGTTGTCCCATCCGACTTTGAACATAGATGACATGGTAGCCAATGCGTCTTCCAATTGATTTTCTTCTCGCAGAATATGTTCAAATTTGATTTCCTCGAAGTGCAGAATTAATGTCAACATATGCTCTCAATAAGGAATGAGATTTGGGTGCTTCGTATCTAACTCTCCCTTAATCTGTCTAATCACCAGGGCTGAGTCTCCATACACATTCAAGAACTTGATTCTCATTTCAATGATAGCCTGGATGCCCATGATGCACGCTTCATATTCTGCCATGTTGTTGGCACAGTCAAAGTATAATCTAGCAGTGAAGGGCATATGGCAACCCTTGGGAGAGATAATCACGACACTGATTCCATTACCAAGCACGTTAGAAGCTCCATCAAAAACCATAGTCCATCGGGATCCCGATTCCGGTCCTTCATACGGTCCAGGCTCTTCACAATCTGTAACTAGCATAATTGTCTCATCAGGGAACTCAAAATTCATAGACTGATAATTATCTACCGCCTAATGAGCCAAGTGGTCTGCCAATACACTTCCCTTGATTTCCTTCTAAGTAGTATATAGAATGTCATATTCTGTCAAGACCATTTTCTATCTTGCTATTCTTCCGAAGAGAGCGGGCTTCTCGAATATATATTTTATCAAGTCCATCTCAGAGATCAATAAGGTAGTATGAGTCAACATATACTGTCTTAGTCGACGAGCAGCCCATGCTAAAGCGCAACAAGTTTTCTCGAGCAGTGAGTATCTTGTTTCACATTCGGTAAACTTTTTGCTAAGGTAGTATATTGCATGCTCTTTTTGACCAGACTCCTCATGTTTTCCCAGTACACACCCCATTGAGTTCTCTAACACTGTTAGGTATATGATTAGAGGTCTTCCTTCAACTGGAGGTATCAGAATCAGAGGTTCTTGGAGGTACTCCTTGATTTTGTCAAAGGCCATCTGAAAATCGTCGTTCCACTTTACTATTTGATCTTTCTTCAGTAACTTGAAGTTGGGCTCACAGGTAGCGGTCAAATGGGAAATAAATATGGCAATATAGTTCAATCTCCCCAAGAAACCTCTGAATTTCTTCTCAGTACGGGGAGCTGGAATTTCTTGAATAGATTTAACCTTAGCATGATCAACTTCAATACCTTTACCACTGACAACGAAACCTAGGAGTTTACCGGATCTTACCCCAAAGGTGCACTTGTTTAGACTTAGTCTCAACTTGTATTTCTTCAATCTCTCAAACAGCTTGTGCAGGTGGTCGAGATGTTCTTCTTCAGTTTGAGACATGGCTATCATGTCTTTGACGTAAACCTCTATCTCGTGATGGATCATGTCATGGAACAAAGCTACCATAGCACGCTGATATGTCGTACCAGCGTTCTTCAAACCAAAAGGCATAACCTTGTAACAGAAAGTGACCCACTGTGTAACAAAAGTAGTCTTCTCCATGTCTTCACGTGACATCTTGATTTGATTATAACCGGAGAAACTGCCCATGAAGGAAAATACTTTATGCTGAGCGGTGTTGTTAACTAGAACATCAATGTGCGGAAGCGGAAAGTCATCTTTGGGGATTGCCCTATTCAGATCCCTGTAGTCTACACACATACGCACCTTGCCATCCTTTTAAGGTATTGGCCACCATTGTACCCCAAAATATTCCCTCTCTTTTCTCAAGACGTTTCTCACCAAAGGTCTCAAATGCTCAAGGGTTCTCAAGGGTTTGATCAGACAAGCTCACCTCCTAAGCACTGAGCCTCCAAATTAGGGTTTTGGTTTTCTCAAGGACAATTGGATTTTTGATGCCTAAAATGATTTTCATGGTTCATTGTAGGTCTCCAAAATTTCTCATACCAAGTTTCAAGTCTTGCATCACAAATTTCCTTAGTCAATTACTCAGATGACTGAAAATCAGCTCTATTGGGTAAAAAGTCAACCGTGGTCAATATACAGTCAAACTTCATGATTTTTGGCCAACATCAACATTTTGAAGTTATATTCATTAATTGATCAAGTGTTGATCACAATTCCTCTAGAAAAGCACTCAAATCATCAAAGGGGCAAAATTGTCAAAATTAGGGTTTTGATTAAGAATGACTGATCATTGACTTTTGACCTAGTACATGACCTAATGACTTGAAGCATGATCTCGAGGACTCAAACACAACATGTTAACCTAATTTCATGGCTCAAATCATTTCTCAAGATCAAAAGGTTGATAGTTTAATTTTTGATCAATTGATGAAAAGTCAATTGATACACAAAACGTCAAACTTTGACTTTTTGGTCAACATTGAATTTCAAAGGTCAAGATTCATCAAGACATTCAAAAATATCAAACTTGGTCAACAAGAATCAAGAAAGTCAAGAAGGTCCATAAAAAGTCAAAGTTTCAAGACTTAGAAAAAATTTCTGTTTTTAACCTTGATAAATTCATTACTTCATGACAAATTTTCGCCTAGATGCAAGATGATTCAAGGGAAACTTCCAACATGAAAGTTGTAGATATTTATGAATTCTATAACTTTGTATCTAAGGGTTGATTTCCAAAAAATGCTTGAATTTGAAGATATAGGCTCATGAAGTCATGACATTTTTACTAAAACACTTAGTGAAATTTTCTTCAAGTTAGGCAGATTTTTTGTCCCAACTTCTTGGCAATTTTTCACCTAGCTTAAATTTTATTTAGACAAAGTGGTCAACATGAAGTTTGTATATAATTTTTCAAGCTTTCTAAAATGTCCAATAACTTGAAGAGATCATGCTTAAGCTAGAAGTTTCGAAGAGAAGAAGTTGGGTATCCATTCTTGAATTATAGGTCATTTTCATGAAGAACACTTGATCCAATCTTCAAGCATGCTGCATAATCTTACTTTTCAGGCCTTCTAACTTGAAAAACACTCAATAATTAAATGTTTACACAAATTATTGAGCCATTTTCCAAGCATTTGAGCCATTGTCCAAGTGATTAATCCATTTTGGCACAAAGGTAAAATTGCCATTTTGGAAAAGCCAACTTTAATCACAATGTCAAATCCTTGAGCTTTGCACTTATTCCTTATGAACACACACAATATCAAAGCCATAAGCAACTTATCTAGAGCCTGTTAACCACCCTACAAGCCCTTGTACTTCACATTGAAACTATGTATTTCAAGTTTGCTTCAAAAACAAGTTTCAAAACCATAACATGTGATCTTTTGAATCTGATGTTCTCCTTCCCTAAAACCTCTTCTGTATAAATAGACAAGTCATTTGAAACATAACACACGATTTTACAAGCCCTAAAAATCCCTCAAATTCCCTGTGTTGTACCCCAAAATTTGCCCTCCCATATTTCTCAAAATATTTCAAGAAAGATTCCCAAGTTGATCAAGGAAGTCCAAGGGTTAACCAGACAAACTCCCTCCTAAGGCAGTCTACCTCAAATTAGGGTTTCATGTTGCATCAAGATGCTTGGGTCCAAGGGATCACAAATTCTCACCAATGTCCTAATATGTTCGCAAGATCATCCATGTCAAGCTGCAAGCCCTACAGAGAAAGTTTGCTCAATCAATTGCTCAAAGGCTTGAAAATCGACTATGTTAGGGCAAAAGTCAACTGTGGCCTACATGCAGTCAAACTTCAAGATTTTTGGTCAACATCCTCATTTTGAAGTATATTCCATCATTTGATCAAGGGTTGATCATGATTCATCAAGGATTGCTCATAATTCATCAAGAACCAAAAGTTGCTAAATTAGGGTTTTGTAGGAAAAGTCAACTCAACTTTGACCAAGGATAACTTTCTAATAATTTATGAGAAATGACCCATACAAAGCTCATTTTTAAGAGGATTCCATGCTCTACAATACATCTTCATCTCCCAAGTTCAAAATATGAACTCACAAGAAGTTATGAATTTGGACATTATGGATCATTTTGAAAAGTCAACAAAAACACCTTTCTTGTCAAAGCTTCATACATGAGCATGGAATATCAAATTGAGATGAGACCAAAAGGGTTGCTTATAGGACATCTCAATCTTTCTAAAAAGTCCCAGAACACTTTCAAAGAATCAAAATTGAGGAAGTTATGCATTGGTGAAGTTGACCTTTTTTGCAAAATTGCCAAAAGTCAACTATGCCTAAAAATGCAATTTTTGCCAAATGGGCCAAATCTTTTTCACTTGTTTTGAGTTGGAAACATAGTACACGAGCTCTAGCCCTTGCCACTTGTCATTATCATGTTTTTATCATTTATTTTGATTTTTATTTGATTTAAATCAATTTTAATCAAAATAAATCATGAGAAAATCTAAAGCATTGAAGACTCAAGATTTTATACTTGTTTCAGGTCTCAAATCCAGTTGGCAAGTATTCAAATTCGTGTAAAAGTATGAGGTGCACAAAAAGATTGAATTAAGCCATTTTTGGAAAGATATTCAAGGTGTATCAAATCAAAATCAAATCCATTGATGGAGGAAGATTGAGATCAGTTTTGGAACCCTAATCCATTCCTTAATACATATAGAGGGAATGCAGACCAAAAGAGGCGAGAGAAGGAGGCGTATGATCAAGAACACAAACTTTAAAAAACAAGAAAAAGTGGTGAATCGAATTCGTACTTAGAGACCAATTCAAGACTCTTGGACTATCCCAATCGTTCCCCGAGGTCATCAGCAAGCAAAAGCAATCAAACTCAAGCGTTTCCAGGCCCTATAACGCACTGTAAGGCATTCACGACACCCACCTTTTCTTGAATTCTGTTTGCATAATTCTTGCAGATTCAGCATAATATAATCATAGATTCTTGTTCACCATGACAATTGCAAGCTTTCTATAATACCCAATTGCATTTTCAGAGACTGAATCGAGAACTGCCATTGTTAGGTTTTTGGATTCCGTTTTAGGGTTTTTGCTTGCAGGTAAAATTAGCCTTCATGAATGGTACCATCATGTTCAGAATGACAAGACGAATCCAACCATGGCATTAGAAGTCATTTATCGTGCCCATGGAGAATTTTGAGATGAACCAGGCTTGTAGCTACGGACAAACGTCCGTAGGTAAAAGTTTGGAACTTTTTACCAACGGAACGAGGTCAGGGATGACCCGCGTGTCACCTTTCCATTGGCATATTTGAATCTGGCGCGCGTTTTCTTTGTTCTCCACTAACCCACTTTGTTTTCCATATTCCCATTATTATTTATTTGATATACAAAAAGAACAAGTGGCGCAGTTGGTAAGTGTAGTATTGGATAATGCTTCAGGACCTGGGTTCGAATCCCAGGTCCCCCAATTTGCTTCATATTTTTTTCTTTCAGGCAATCACATGCATACCCAAGTCCAAGGCCTATCATACGCCCTCATAATCCAGCTTGCCAAGTGTCTTGAGATCCAGATCTGATGGCCAGCAATGGAGGAGCACCAAAGGCATGGTCAAACGCGTGGCATGAGATTGCAAAGAGTCAAATGTGGATCTCTTTGTCTTGGGCCCAGATTGTTATTCACACCCCCAAATCTCCATTGCAGGCCTAAGTTTCTTTTCTTCTTCTTTTTTATATTTTTGTTTAATTTAATTTATTTATTTTATTTTATTTTACTAACCAATTAATTATTTTCTTTTTATAAAAAAAATCATAAAAAATAATACTTTTCACAAATTAGGTTTAGATTTTATTTTTTATACAAAAAATTAAATAATTTAATTAGGTTGTTAATTTAGATAACTTTAATTCTTTTTGTAAATAATTAAAAACAATTAGAAAATTAGGGTTTTGTCTAAAACTTAATTACATTTTCTTTTTCTTAAGAATAAAAAAAAATCAAAAATAGGGCATGTAATTATTTTTATTAATTAATTTAATTAACTAATTAATTTAGTATTTTATTTTAAAACTTAATTCTTTTATTAAAAACAACAAAAAAACATTTTTTTCTCTTTTAATTAGGATAGAAGGGTCAAGACCCTAGTTCGCACTCGTTCTAATTTTCATCGCGCGCTTTATTTTATTATTTTTACCCTATTATTGTATCTGCTCACAAGTTGTAATAGTTGATTAGGACGTTTATTTTCATTTATCACTTTATTTCATAAGGGTTTGTTTTTGACTATGTAAATACCCGAAGCCTTGTAATAGCGTAGTTTAATTTCCGCGTTTTAAATTCCGCAAAATATCAAACCGTTAGATGTATGAATAATTAGGGTTTGCATGACAAGAATGTATGATTAATTTTAAAACAGTTAGATAACCCTAAAATGTGCAAAGATAAATAATCTGAAATTGAATCACTCGCACACGCGCACTCCTAGGGTACACTCCCACTTGGTTGCCTTCGGTAAATAGTCATTGAGTATAGGATGCTTTAGTGGTCGTCCTTTTGTCTAAACAAAGATCAAAGTCCCAACTCGGAAAAGTTGCCTCGGAATTGTTGCCTCGAATAAATGATCTAAGACATTAGGGTTACTACTAAGACGCCCTAACATTGCTTTAGTGACCGTACATCCCTTTCGAATTGACCCTTAAAACTCCAACGACGGTGCTACCTACTCACTAATAGTGGGATAGTGCTGTCTAAAGGAAACGAACATAGAACAATTCCTTTTTCGAGTAGGTAGATTAGTTATTAAGTACTTGCTCAATCAAAACAAACTTTTTTTCACACTTACGCTCCTTTACAAGCAAAGTTTTCAAAAACACTTCATTACACTCTTGAAGACAGAAGCAAGAGTTAAATCGAAGTCAAAACAAAAGCTTTTCAAATCACACAAACACAAAGAAAACAATTTTGAAAATGATGAGCAAGTACCTAAGAGCCCGTAGATAACTACGGATATAAAGGGTGCTAATACCTTCCCTTTCTATAATCTACCCCCCGTACTCAGAAATATCTCGAAAAAGGAATTTTTCTGTGCTTTTTTCCTTTCCTTGTTGGATAAAATAAAAGTAGGTGGCGACTCTTGCTTACCGCGATATTTTGCAAACACAAACGCAAAACGTAAACCAGCAAATTCCTTAAAAAGGGAAACACGTCCCGGTTCTGGCCACCATATCACAGAACTGGCGACTCTGCTGGGGAATAAATAAGTGGGGTGTACCTTAGGATTAGTTCATCATATTGTTTTCAATTGTTTGATTTGTTTGCTTTATCTTTGTGGGATTTGTATCGGAGTTACTACAGATCCTAACCAGGATCTAAGGGACACCTTTTAGGTAAGTAGCAATAGACTGTGAGGGAACTGTACGGCGTAGACCGATACGGTTGAAGCAGTAGCTACGTTGATGTGGCACATTAGTTGGTACCGATATCCCTTGTGGAGGAACAAGGAGAGTAAGGGGCTGCTAATTGGGTCATTAAGCATCAACTGACCTTAGAACCTATAATTGACCAACTTGGCCATAGAAAGTAGCAGAATGCTACACTCATTGAGACCATACTCTCGAGATGGTTCCGGCCGCAAGAAAAGATTTCATGACTGGAATTATGACCGATGGAGGATGGTCAGTGATATTGAGAACCTCTAGAACCCGGTTACTATTATTAGGACAGGTTAAACCAACTAAACTGCAATATGGTAGTACCTAAACTCCATGCCAGCCTGAAATTTAAGGGCTATTGTGTGACTTGTTTGCCCTTACCATGTTTGCTATCTGTGATACCTGTGGTGTATTTTTATCATGACATCATGCATCATGACATCACATGCATATTGGACTAACCATTTCAAAGACCGAGGAGATTCATCTTTGTTCTGTTTTGCAGATCATGACTTCTATACGCAGAAATACTATTCGAGTCAACTTTGTGCAAATCCCTGCTCAGCTTAGAGAGTTAGTCTCAAAGGTTCCTGATACTTCTTCATTTATTAGAAGAGATGGTCACCTCCTTAGCTTGGTCACTTCAAAGTTGGATGAGCAAATGATGAGTGTGTTGTTCCAGTTCTTTGATCCATTGCATCATTGTTTCACCTTCCCAGACTATCAGTTACTCCCTACTTTGGAGGAGTTCTCTGATTTATTGGGTTTATCTATTCTAGAGCATACGCCCTTTACAGGTTTGGATATATCTCCTAGGCCAGAGGATATTGCTTCAGCCCTACATCTAAAAATGGTTGATATAGTATCTAACTGGGAGACTCAGAGTGGGGTTAAAGGTTTCTTGGCTAAGTTTTTTATCGATCAAGCTCAACAGTTATGGGATAGTTTGTATTTTCAAGCATTTGAAGACATCTTGGCTCTCCTCATCTACGGCTTGGTTCTTTTCCCGAACCCAGATTCCTTCATAGATGTGCACGCAGTTAAGATCTTCATGTCTCGTAACCTAGTGCCTACTCTTCTAGGTGATATTATGCATGCTCTCTATACCCGTACTGTGCGAAGGAGGGGGACCCTCATGTGTTGTACACCGCTGCTGGCGAGGTGGTTTATTTCGCACCTCCCCAAATCTGTACTGAAGAATGAGGAAGGTGTAGGTTGGGCTTACAGAATCATGTCCCTTGCTCACACGGACATCCTTTGGAGTACTAAAGATATGGAAAGAGTAGCTGTCATTGATCGATGTGGGGAATACACTAATGTTCCTTTGCTTGGAATTAGAGGGGGTATCACCTATAATCCCTGTCTGGATTTACGACAGTTTGGACGCGCTCGGAGAGATGGTCCCCGTGAGCTGCTGCTTACAGGCATTGTTTTTGACTACAAGGGGGATGTTGAGGGACATCGCCACAGGTTTATACGAGCTTGGGGCGCGGTGAACAGGTCTGATCCACATGAGCTAGGAATGAAGACTTCTCTCCCGATGCAACCGTATCTCCAGTGGGTTCGAGCCCGTGCTCAAAAGCTGGGGATGCCTTATAAAGCTGTTTTGTCGATGATTATAGAGCATACTAATGAAGAAGGTGTTCCTTATACAGTCATCCATCCATACATGCCTACTGATATTGGGGCATTAAAGAGATCTTGGATCCAACTAAAGGAAGAAAGGGATACCTACAGAGAGAAGTATCATGAGCAGAAGAGGAAGATCCTGAAGCTTACAAGGCAGCTTGAGAATGAAAGGACAATAAACGATTATGTCAGCACGAAGGGAAAGAGACCATGGGATTTCTGATGTCTTTTATTGTTTCTAGTTTAGATTTGCTTTTCAGTTTTTTTCTTTTGTAACGCCTTGAAGGCATTGTTAAACATTGTTACAAGTTTTATCTAATAAAGTGTGTTTTATTTTGGTTTACAAATTTGAATCTCCCAAAGTCTTTGAAATCATTTCATACGCATTTCATTCCCATGCACCTCATTACAGGTACCATTACAGGATTCTCATCCTCTTCGCTGTTTATTTCAGCACAACATG
This sequence comes from Vicia faba, assembly GCA_948472305.1. Taxonomy (NCBI): domain Eukaryota; kingdom Viridiplantae; phylum Streptophyta; class Magnoliopsida; order Fabales; family Fabaceae; genus Vicia; species Vicia faba. The sequence continues at coordinate 1,306,165,679 of OX451739.1, forward strand.
TCTTCTGAAACACCTACTGATCAAGCCATCAAGGCTCTGCAAGCTCAGAATGCTCAGTTCCAGGAGATGTTCTTGAACTTGGCCAAGAGTAAACAAGATTTGAAGACTCTTATCTTGAAGGACAAGAAGAAGAAGAAGAAGAAGAAGAAGGTGGTCCTGCTGAATATGGGTCACATATATTGGAATTAGTTGCGAGAGGAAGTTGATTTGTCTCATTCATCTGGGGGAGGAGAGAATCAAGAGGAAAGGAAGGCTCCTAGCCCTGTGGTTTCTGACAATGACACGAATTTTAATGAAGACCAGTATCCTCCTACTGAGGATAGATATAAGCAACTTAAAGACCGGCTGAGCGTAATGGAGATCCAGAAGATACCTGGGTTGGACTTTGGAGATTTGGGTTTGGCATCTGGGGTGGTGATCCCGTACAAGTTTAAAGCTCCTGTCTTTTCTAAGTACGATGAGGTATCCTGTCCGAAGCTACACCTCCGCTCGTATGTCAGAAAGATTCAACCCTATACTGCTGATAGGAACCTTTGGGTTCATTTCTTTCAAGATAGTCTGTCAGGGACTCAGCTTGAATGGTTCTATCAACTGGAAGGAGCTAATGTCCGCAACTGGGAGGACCTTGCTGCTGCTTTTTACAAGCAATACCAGTATAATGTCGACCTTGCTCCCACACGTACTCAACTTCAGGGTATGTCTATGGGTACAGACGAAGGCTTTAAGGACTACACTCAGAAGTGGAGAGATCTGGCCGGAAGAGTACAACCCCCTCTATCTGACAGGGAGTTGGTGGATATGTTTCTTGGGACTTTATCTGGTCCATTCTTTAATCATTTGATTGGCAGCTCGTCAGTGGGTTTCACCGAGCTGATTCTGATTGGAGAAAGAGTAGAAGCTGGGATCCTGAGTGGTAAGATCCAGAAAAATACCTCTTCAAGTACAAAGAAGAAGTCATTTGGTGGCAAGAGGGAAGCCAATGTTGTGCACGGCCAAAAGAGGCATAGCAAGGCAGACTACCACCAATATGTGGGGGAAGTTTTGATCTCTAATTCGGCACACACACAACGACCACAACAACGAAACAATCAGCCAAAGGGGGAAAGACCTCAAAGGTAGTTCACCCAAATCAAAATGCCATTGTCACAAGCATTGCAGCACATGTTGAAGATGAATCTGATTACAATGATAAACCCTCATCCGAACCCTAAGACTTCTTCTCCTAACTAAAACCCAGATGCAAGGTGTGCTTATTATTCTGGTAGCCCGGGGCACGATACTAACGATTGTTGGGCACTGAAATACAAGATTCAGAATATGATTGACGCCAAGGAGATCGAATTCGACCCTCCTGAGACTCCCAATGTGATCACTGCTCCCTTGCCAAAACATGGTTAGGATTGAAAGCATTTTTGTTCATTTGAATTATGAAGTTGTATTTTCTTTGCTTATTCAAACAATTATTGTTATGTCAAACCTTCTTATTTCATTAATGCATTACACGTGTCTGTCTTGAATTAATTTTTTCATTATGCTTAAATTGCTTTATATTTCCTTTTCGTGATATTCAACTCTCAACTAAAAAACTGTAAGCCTTTAGAGGGAGGATGACGAAAATGATACCACGATCTCTACAATATGCTTTTGAACGGACCCCGCTGACGATGTACATGCATTGTTTCAAATCCTAAACAGTGGAGTTATAAGGAAGATAATCCCTAGTCAACCCCTTTGAGCCAAAGAAGTAGGAGTTTTTCTTTTCACACAAATTAAAACCCTTAATCACAACTTGGAGCAGGGTAGTTTTCTCAGTTAATCCAGGTGCACAATGAATGGCTTCAAAGACGTCCTTCCAAAATAAAAGATGGTGATGGTTCCCTATAATCGTCAAGACAAGCAGTCATTATCTCTCGAAATAAAAGCCCATTAAGTTAAAACCTATGAAGGAGACTTAAGAAAAAACTAGGGCATCCCGCTGACTGTAATCACAAAAGAAATAGTTCAGGCAAAAAACAGGTATAATAAAATAAAAAAGAAGGAGGTCCTACAATCCCTCAATAAAAAGAAATGATTGCCTATTCAGAATAAACTTTCAGTATCCGAACCATCACTGAAATATCAGAGCAAAGACTCAAACAGGGATCTAAATGCATAATTAACTGAGTATAGGATCGAAGAACATCACGAAGAGCGGGTGGGTACAAATAAATTTTGAGCCTTTATCCTTTGTTTCTTGAACCGTGAACTAGGCCACGTTATAACCCTTAAAAAGTCCTAGCTGAAGCATGGGTTAGTTCGAAAGCATACTGTTACAAAAGGTATCCTGACTCCTGTAGGACTTGCTGTAAATCCTGAGTTGACATCACACTATTACAAAAAAAAAACAACAACTTGTTTTACTAAAAAATGAATTTTCAAACTTCAAGATAGACATAGGCTTTGCATTCTTAAAATAACATTGTTTGCATATGACTATTTGTTCAAAAACCGAGAAATTCGCATGACGAATATCTAGTGAACAAAAACCTTCTCAATAAAAAGGATCACCTCAAGTGGAAAAACACTTCTGTGATCGGTGGATCTGGAACTGACTGTTTAACGCTGGTTCGCGAAATGTCGCGGAAGCAAGAGTCGCCACCATCTTTTATTTTCTCCAAATGGAAAGGACAAAAGCACAGAAAAATTCCTTAAGAGATTGCTCTCGGTTCGGGAGGTAGATTATAGAAAGGGAAGGTGTTAGCACCCTTTCTATCCATGGTTATCCATGGGTTCTTAGATACTTGCTCACTTGTGTTTTCAAAAATGGTTTGTTTGCTTTTCAATGTGGGTTTTAAAAAAGTTTCTTTGAAAATTCCAGTTCGACTCTTGTATCGGTCCTCAAGAGTGTTTGAAAAATTGCTTTCGAAAGCTTGTTGAAAAGGTGTCGGTGTGAAAAGTATTTTTGATTTGTTTTTGAATTTAGAGCAAGTATCCACGAGAACCTACCTACCCTAAGGAATTCGTCTGTGTAAATGTCCTTTAAAGTAGTGCCATCCCACCATTGAGAGGTAGGTAGCACCACCGTTGGAGGTGTTCGGGTCAATTCGAGGTTCGGGACATGGTGATCACCAGAGCAATGGGAAGACACCTTAGAAGCTACCCTCATGCCAGGTTCCCGGATCATGAGGACTTACTAAGACATCCTCTACTCGACGATCACCTTTCGAGGCAAGGCAACAGTGAGGCGTACCCTAGGGGTGGTGTGTGCGAATTGTGTGTCGTTTTCATTTGCATTTGTCTTGTCATGTCAAGGTGATCTATGCGTTTGTTTTTATTTTAGGTCCATTCATTCTTGCATGCTTTGTTTAACAGTTAAAAATTGCGAGAAAAAGTAAATCTAAAGCTATTACAAATGGCGCGGGTCCACATCGCCAAAATTAACCAGGACCCGATTTGACGGAAAATAAAGAAAGTAAAAGTGCGAGAAGTAATATTTACAAGGCTTCGGGAGAGGTACACAATTATTTAAGCAAAATAAAAATAAATATGCGAAATTAAATCGAAACGAGGGCGTTGGACCCTTTTGCAAAAATTAAATTACATGAATTAATTAATTTAAGAAAAGAAATTGTTTTTGTTTTTTTTTTGATATTTTTATGTATTTTAAGATTTAATAGAAAAAGAATTAATTAAAATTAAAATAAAAGGCAAACCCTAATTCTAGCTATTTTTAATTTATTAAGAAAACATTAAAATTCAACCTAAATTAAACCTAAGTTATTTTCATGCAAATTTGATTATAAAAATAAATAAAATAAATAAATATTATTGTGAAAAAGAAAAATTAAAAAAAGGAATAAAACATTGATTAAACCTAATTCTATGTTTTTTTTTATATTTTTATTGTGAAAAGAATTAAAATTGCAACCTATTTTAAACTAATTAATTTCCAAGCATTTATTTACAAGAAAATATTAAAATAAAAATATTTATCATGTTTTTATCTTTTCTGATTTTTTAGGCATTTTTTTATATTTTGTAAAAATAATTAATTAAAGCAAAACAATAAAAAAACAAAATAATAATTGAAAACAAAATATAAGAAAAATAGAAAATGGCAAACCAGGGGGGGTTCAGGCCCCAATATGGAGGTATAGATCCAAGAATCCTGGCCCAACAAGCTTCAGGTCCGTTTGACTTTTTTGATAGTATGCTGTAGCGTTGACCAGGCTTAGGGTGTTCTTTCAATTTTCAGCCTTTGGTTTGATCTTGAGAGGGGCGTGTCACATTTGATTTGGAAGTGCATGGTACGTCTTGACATGGGCGCTGCATGGGAATCGTTATTGCAAAATAATATGAGAAATTATACAGACCTGGGGCTCGAACCCAGGTCATGTGCTTTGCCAATAGACTCGCTTGCCATCTGTACCAGTTCACGCTTTTGATTAATAAACAAACAACAAATATTATAAGAGAAAACAAGGAAGTCAGTGGGTAGCGCGCGAAATATTCAAACGCTCCAATCAATGCCTCCCACGTGATCGTCTTCTTCGTGGCCTTTTTTATTTTTCTGAAACAAGAACATTAAGCCACGGTTTTGGATTTGTTCCCTTAGGCCCTTTTCAAGAAAATAGCGACTAGAGCTCAGGCATTCATAAATTGGGCGCGATGGTCCTATCTTCTTCGTCCAGACGTGCTAAATCCAATTATGGTATTGAGGATGTCCAATTTTACAGCACCTGAAAACCCCTAATTTACAGTTCTACAAACCCTAAAAGTTATCAATGGCAAATCTCCAAATATGGCACGAAAACGAAATTAGACCACATGGTTAGCTTCAAAACTTCACAAGGAACATGAATCTACAATTAAAATGCTATGAGGATGTCTAGAAATTAAAATACGATCATGGATTTTTCTTGATACAGTTTGAGTTCGTTTTACCAATTCTTGGCGTGGTGATGGATGATTCTGATTGGAATGTGATCAATAATCCTTGAGGAAGCTATTGAAACAAGTCTTGTGCTTTGAATCGACCTGTAAAGATGATTTCAGAATTGAGTTCTTTAGAGAAAATTTCAAGTTTGATTCTTATGTTTCTGAGCAGCTGCGTGTCTCTTGTGATTAGGTTTATGATCAGGCATATGTAGTGAGTCCATTAGGTTAACAAAAACCAATCAAATCTCTTGTAATCATGGCTTTGAATATTTGATTTGTTAAGATCTTTCTTCAATCTTTTTCAAGTGTTCTTTGTTCTCAATCATGCCAATCAATCCAAATCTTTCCTAATTTGCATATGCACGAAATATTGATGATATAAGGTGCACAAAAAGATTGAAAAAACTTAGGTTAGCATTTTTCATGTATTTATTTTAATTTAAATGAATTATTATTAATAAAAATCCAAATAAATAAATAAAAATGAATAAAAACTTCCCTTTGGGCCAAGTGGTCGTGCACATGTCATGGATGATGAATCATGGAAGAAAAATGGGCCCATTAGCAATTTTAGGTCATTTGAATCAATGTTGACTTTTCAAAATATCCAAAAATTTCCCAACTTCCACAAGGCATAACTTGCTCAATTTTTAAGCTTTTCTCATGTTCTTGGACATTTTGGAAAGGTATTTGAGTCCTCTAACCAATGCCTTTGGTCCCATGTCATTTTGATTTACCAATCTCAAGTTATGGCCTTTGACTTAAAGTCCCTTTTTGTTGACTTTTGAAAATGACCTATAATGTTGAAATTGATAACTTTTTGTGAGAGCATTTCTTGGACTTGAAGTATGAAGATGAGTTGTAGGAAATGTCTTTCTCTTCAAAATGAGCTTTGGATGGAATTTTTCTGATAATCCATGTAAAAGTTATGCCCTGGTCAATTTCAGTTGACTTTTTCAACTGTCCAAATAAGGAAACTTTTTGCATCTTGATGATTTCTGAGCCAAATTTTGAGAATCATGATCAAGCATTGATCAAATGATGTTTGTGGCTTCAAAATGATATGTTGACCAAAAATTTGAACTTTTGACTGCCAAATGACCATTTTGCCCCTATAGTTGACTGTAGTGCAATTAGGGTTTTTGACTGTGCAATTTTGAGCTGAATGCCTTGAAACTTGATATGAGGATGCTTGACCATATTTGTAGGCATATGAGACTTGATTGGACCTTTGAAAGCTTCATTTTCTTGATCAGAACACAAACCCTAGTTTTGACTGTATAGGAGACCTTTGCACTGTGCAACCCTTGGGGAATTTTATGACTTGGCTTGGCAATTTCTTGGAGAATATGGGAGGGAAAATTTTGGGGTACAACAGTTGCCCCTGTTCAATCTTCTTAGACCTGAGGATGCAGATTGACTGACGTGCCTTTCGTAATCCGAAGGTGGAAGATGATTGAGCACTAGAGTGCCCAGAAATTTGCGCTCACATGTTAGCAGTGTGGTGGGAATGGGCTTATAGATGCCATTTAGAGGTTGCTAGATAGGATGATGGGCTTATAGATGCCATCTGGATTTTGATCGCGTAGGAGATTCCTTAGCGAGAACCTGCATACCTGCAAAAGAACAAATGAGTACCTGACACGTTGCAGGAGCTGGTTTTCAGATGCTTGGTATAAATGTGTCCTGACTGGTTACAGGAGCTGAGTCTGGAGCTTCAAACAGCGATGAATGAACCAGGGATGGTTACTGCCTTAGCATGAATGGTAAGAGAACCTTGGGCGACTTTAACTTCAACAACGCTCGTTGAGAAAAATCTTGGGTGTCTTCTACTGGGATAAGAATCAGGAAGATCTTAGGGTCGATCTGACTGAACCAGAGGAGGCCTTTGACTGGATAAGCATCAGGAAAATCTTAGGGTCGATTTAACTGAACCGGACAAGGTCTTGGAATATCTTCAACTAGATAAGCATCAGGGGGATCTTGGGGTCGATCTGACTGAACCAGAGAAGGCCTTTGACTGGATAAGCATCAGGAAAATCTTAGGGTCGATTTAACTGAACCGGACAAGGTCTTGGAATATCTTCAACTGGATAAGCCTCAGGGAGATCTTAGGGTCGATCTGACTGAACCAGAGAAGGCCTTTGAATGGATAAGCATCAGGAAAATCTTAGGGTCGATTTAACTGAACCGGACAAGGTCTTGGAATCTTCAACTGGATAAGCATCAGGGAGATCTTAGGGTCGATCTGACTGAACCAGAGAAGGCCTTTGACTGGATAAGCATCAGGAAAATCTTAGGGTCGATTTAACTGAACCGGACAAGGTCTTGGAATATCTTCAACTGGATAAGAATCAGGGAGATCTTAGGGTTGATCTGACTGAACCAGAGAAGGCCTTTGACTGGATAAGAATCAGGAAAATCTTAGGGTCGATTTAACTGAACTGGACAAGGTCTTGGAATATCTTCAACTGGATAAGAATCAGAACGTCGCCATATCTGGTTCATATCTGGACTATATCTGGAAGGAAATCTGGAAGCAGTATCAGAACGTCACCATCTCTGGGTCATATCTGAAACTATATCTGGAAGGAAATCTGGAAGCAGCATCAGAACGTCACCATATCTGGTTTACATCTGAAACTATATCTAGAAGGAACTCTGGAAGCAGCATCAGAACGTCACCATCTCTGGTTTACATCTGAAACTATATCTGGAAGGAAATCTGGAAGCAGTATCAGAACGTCACCATCTCTGGGTCATATCTGAAACTATATCTAGAAGGATGTCTGGAAGCAGTATCAGAACGTCGCCATATCTGGGTCATATCTGAAACTATATCTAGAAGGAAATCTGGAAGCAGTATCAGAACGTCCCCATATCTGGGTCATATCTGAAACTATATCTGGAAGGAAATCTGGAAGCAGTATCAGAACGTCACCATATCTGGGTCATATTTGAAACTATATCTAGAAGGATGTCTGGAAGCAGTATCAGAACGTCGCCATATCTGGTTTACATCTGAAACTATATCTAGAAGGATGTCTGGAAGCAGTATCAGAACGTCGCCATATCTGGGTCATATCTGAAACTATATCTAGAAGGAAATCTGGAAGCAGTATCAGAACGTCACCATATCTGGTTTACATCTGAAACTATATCTAGAAGGAAATCTGGAAGCAGCATCAGAACGTCACCATATCTGGGTCATATCTGAAACTATATCTAGAAAGAATTGCGATAGTTGATAGTAATCATTTTGGTATTGATCTTTTTCCTGAAAAGGCAAAACATAATTGTATGCAAAATCATGATGCATGAACTGTATGTCTTCAAAATTAATGAGATTCGTGTAGTATGATGCATATGCATGCTATAATGTATGAAGATGTGATGTTTATGAATGTATTTTTGTCTAAGAAAATAAATCCTTGACGGGTGCCGGGAAGTCACTCCTGGGCTGATGTTGAAGAATAGGTTTTGCTTCCGCCGGGGATGATAGTTGCAAGAATTCCGATAGGAGAAGATAACTCTATTGGGGAATAAACTTGGCGAATGGGTTACTCTGCGGGGAGACAAATACTCTAGTAATCTTGCTGGGGAGCAATACTCTGTGGGGAGAGAGACACTCTGTTGATTGTTGATAGTAACTTGCTGAGGATATCCTTGTTGTTGGAAGTGTTGACGGACTTTGCTGGGGTAAGAAGACTGTGTCGACGACGATCTTTCCGTGGCTTTTGGCTGAGGATAACCCAGTTATATCCTGTTAGGGAAATAACTCTTTGAATAAAGCCGGGAGACGCATTCGTGCTCTGCGAGGATAAGCTTCCAAAATCAACTGGGGATAAGCTTACTGCTTGGGGAGATGGATTCCAACTTTCTTGGGGAAACTGGATTGGACTCTCTTGGGGAAGTATTGAACTGTATTGGGGAAGTGGCTCCACTGAATGTTTGATATACCGCCGGGGAACAATCTTAGACCAAGACTGTCGGGGATGCTTGTTAGGAATGTTCGTATATTGCTGGGGAATGTTGAGTTCTGCGGGAGGATACCCAACTTCCTTAAGGTTGATAACTTTGCTTGGGGCGAGTGCACTGAGTTGCCGGCTCACTCCCTGGGGAATTAAGACATCTTGGTTGTTCTTCAGCCGAACCTATCTTAGTACCTTGGTGGACAGAGCCAATAGATCGCTTAGACAACTCTTTATTGCCCCTGTTTCTGATGTGGGAGAGAAAGATACCTGCCGATTTGGCCAATCTTCTTCTGGTAGGCAGGTGGCAAGATGACAGGACATAGTCGTACGCTTTGATCCCTAACTTTTTCCTGGACCGCCCTTTCGGGTTTTCGGTCCACCGGGATACCCCTTTTTGCCTGAGCCGCCTTTTCAGGTTTTCGACTCGCCGGGTGTACAGATTCTTCATTTCATCCCTTATTTTTGCCTGAACCCTTTTGGTTCGTCGGGAAGCCCTTATTTTTGCCTAGGTGTGTCAACCTAGCGGGTCTTTGATTTTGCGTAGTATTTTTTCGACTATGTTCATGCTTTCAGAAGGTAGGGAGTTGCCCCTGTTAGAAGTGTGTTGTCCTACCACCAGAAAATGTTTGGTCAGGCAAGATTCGTTGTTGGGATGCCCCAAGTGACTCAGGCGGAGATTTGCCCCAGGCTATTTGGCCTTTGAGAGATTCTCTGAATCTTGACTTAACTGCCCCAGATGGTAGACCATGATCATGCTGTGCCCCTTGATTGGAGATACTCTTGTTCATTAGACTTTCGTCATGCGAATTTCTATGCTGTTCCAACAAAAAGTCATATGCAAACAAAGTTATGTTAAAAATGCAAAGCTTATGTCTGTCTCGAAGATTTCGAAAATGCATTCTTTTTTCATAAAACAAGTGAATGTTTGTAAAACGTGATGTCAACTCCGTATTTACCGTAGGCCTTAAGGAGTCAGGATACCTTTCGTGACAGTATGCTTTCGAGCTAACCCATGCTTCAGCTAGGACTTTTAAGGGTTATAACGTGGCTTGGTTCACAGTTTAAGAAACAAAGGATAAAGGCTCAAATTATTTGTACCCACCCGCTCTTCATGATGTTCTTCAAACCTAAACTCAGCTGATCGTGCGTTAGACCTTGTTTGAGTCTTTGCTTTGATATACCGGCGATGGTTCGGGTATTGACAGTATATTTTGATTAGGCAGTCATTTCCCTTTTTTGTTGAGGTTTTGTAGGACCTCTTTCTTTTTGATTTCGTTATCCCTATTTTTTGCCTGAACTGTTTCCTTTTTTGGAATTACAGTCAGCGGGATGCCCCAGTTTTGTAAGTCTCTTTCATGGGTTTTGACTTCTTGGGCTTTTCGTTTATGATTTTTTTTTTGATAATGACTGCCTGTCCTTTTGATTGTTCTGAACCATCACTGTCTTTCTTTTTTCGTAAGGATCACTTTTGGTGCCGTTCGTTATGCGTTTGGATCAACTGAGAGAACTACCCTGCCCCAGGTTATGATAAAGGGTTTTAAATTTCGAAAAGAAAAACTCCTACTTCTTTGGCTCAGAGGGGTTGACGAGGGATTATCATCCTTATAACTCCAGTGTTTAGGGATTGAAACAATGCCTGTACCTCATCAGCGGGGTCTGTTCAAAAGCATACTGTAGATTATGGTATCGTTTTCGTCATCCTCCCTCAAGAGGCTTTAGAATTTTAAATCAAGAGTTGACATCAGAAAAAATATGAAAATAATTTGCATTTAGTGAATACGAATATATGGTTTCAGAACAGACACATGTGATGCATTATTGACATAACAATGTTTAACATGAGTAAATGTTTGAACAATCAAAGCACAACACAACTTGAACATTCGAATGAACAAAAGTTTCCTAGTCTCAGAGCTTGTCACTTCAAATAGTGCCTCCTGTAGGGATGGTAGAAGCACTCAGCCTGGCCATCTTGGGTGAATTCCACAGCTCCTTCCTCAATCAGATCCTGGATTTTATTCTTCAAAGTCCAACAATCCTCTGTAGCATGCCCCGGGCTGTCAGCATGATAAGCGCAGCGAGCATTGGGGTCATACCTTGAAGGTGTCCTGTTGGGATTCTTAGGAGGATCCTTTAGAGTTAACAAGTTCAACCTCAGCAGTTGTTGTAAGGCTTGAGGCAGCGACACGTTGAGCTTGGTGAATTGCCTTTTGGGCTTGTCTGGCTGAAGCTGGCGAGGTCGATACTGAATTGGTGATACTGGAGCCATATGAGGAGCTTTCTCCTTGCCTCTTTGTCTCAAAGATGGTCGAACGATGACTGGATTTTTACCCTTAGATGTTTGCCCCGGTTGGTTACCCTGAAGCAGTTGGTTGACGAGAAACCGGAGCTCATCTTGTCTTTGAGCTAAACCTTGAAGGGCATTCCTCTGCCCCAGCATTTGGGCTTTCATTGCATCCATCTCAGCTTGTAGGTGTTTCAGCCTTTCATCCTCAGCACTGTTCCTGACAAAGGTCTCCATGAGAAGTGTCCTTAGCTCCTCTTGCCCCTCGGATAGATTCAGGAGGATTTCCCTGAACTGAGTTTCTTGAGCGAGAAGGCCCTGGTTATCTGGTTGGAAGGCCATTGCTGAAATAAATAGAGAGAAAGGTAAGTGACCTGCAAAGAACGGGTACCTGTAATGCAATGATATTTATGATATGCGTGCAATGTTTTCAAGGACCTCGCGGGATAAACAAAAAAATTGTTAAAATTTGAAACCGGTAGCTTGACTGAAGGCACTGCATATTGTTGAGAGTCCTTCTTCAAGGGTCAAAGGCTCACCATATCCAGTGGGTCATAGCCCCTGACTTTAGTCATCATGTCTGGTTTTGATTTCCAAACAACCTTGGTTAAGGGAACCTTCTTCAAGAGTCAGAGCTCACCATATCAAGTGGGTCATAGCCTCTGACTACTTTGTCTAGAGGAAAATAAATCCTCTTTGCCCCTTGCTGGGATAGTTGATTCACTGTGACCTGCATCATAAACCCTTGAGATCCTTGAAATGGGTTAGGATGTATGTAATGGTATGATGTCATGATGCGTGGGGTGACATGGGTAAACCTTGTTATAAGTCCCTATTAAGGACTACAAACAAAACCTGCAAGAAAACTTAGTTAACCTGTCATGAGTCCTAATTAAGGACTAAAACAAACCCTGCAAGAAACCTGGTAAACCTTGTTATGAGTCCTGGTTAAGGACTGCAAACCAAAACCTGTAAGAAACTTAATATACCCTGTTATGAGTCCTTATTAAGGACTATAAACAAAGCCTGCAAGAAACTTAAGTGTCAGATAACAAGCATTCAAGTAGGCAAGTACGAAGGCGCACAAGTCACACAAGAGAAGCCCTTAAGGTTTAAGGCCAGCATGAGGTCTAGGTATTACCCTCTTTCAGTTGGTTGGTTCATACCTGTCCTATCAAAGTAACCGGGTTCTTAGAGGATCCCAATATCATTGACTACCCTCAATCGGTCATAATTCCAGCATCGCAATCTTTTCTTGCGGCCAGAACCATCACGAGAGTTTAGCCTCAATGGGCGTAGCATACTGCTACAATTCTAAAGGCCAAGTTGTGTCAATTAAGGTTCTAAGGTTGTTGGTGCTTAATGACTCCTTAGAAGACCCATATTCTCCTCGTTGCAACACAAGGGATATCGGTACAAACCAAGGTGCCACACCAACGTAGCCACTGCTTCACCTGTGTCGGTCTACGCCGGACAGGTCCCTCACAGCTTATGCTACCTAAACAGGGTATCCCCAGATCCGGGTTAGGATCTATGTAACTCCCATGCAACCCACAATTTTAAAGCAGACAAGTCAATATAATTGAAAACACAGTTATGAACTAACCCTAAGGTACACCTCACTTTAACTCCCTACACCCTGAAAGTATGGACATAGTAAAAAAATACTGCGCATGAACAAAGACCCGCTAGGTTGACACACCTAGGCAAAACAAGGGCGTCCCGGCGAACCAAAAGGTTCGGGCAAAAATTAGGGATAAAAAAAAAGATATGTACACCCGGCAAGCCGAAAACCTGAAAAGGCGACTTGGGCAAAAAAGGATATCCCGGTGGACTGAAAATCTGAAAAGATAGTCCAGGCAAAAGTTAGGGATTAAAGCGTACGACTATGTCCGGTAATCTCGTCGCTTGCCTATCAGTAGAAGACTTATCATTCTGATCGGTAGTTACCAAGAACCTCATAAGTTGGGATGAACTCAATCCACAAGGCCTCCGCAAGCACTTTCTCCAGCAGGTACAGGGGCGGAAAAGTCTCGATGCAGAGTCATCGTCATATCCGCAGCATGCGTCCTAATAACATTCACTCCCCACAGAGTAAGAAAAAGACAGTGATGTTAGTTGTCCTAAACAGGACACAATTCTCCCCAGCTGAGGCTCGCAACCGCGAATGAGTCGGTGATATTCTCCCCAAGCAGAGTTTATCTATCACCAGCACTGGAAGATTATCCCCAGTGAAGTTTGGAGAATTATTCCCAGTGGAGTTTGGATAATTATCCCCAGTAGAGTCTGGAGGATTGTCCCCAGTAGAGTCTAAAAGGTTATCCCCAGTGAAGTCACTACTGGAAAGTCATCCCCAGCGGAGTTCATTCCTTTCACAAAACAGAAACTCATTTCCCAAAAGGAGTCATCCTCACCAGCCATGGTAATTCATCCCCAGCCGAGGTTATTTCTCCCAAATCAACAGATCTTTTAGCAAAACATCTCTTCCCCACAAAGTCATTTCCTCGTCAGTCTATTCCCCAGCGGAGTTATTCTCTCCTGCAGGATTATTCTCCCAATCATCTTCAGTCGTTATCTCTAGCGAGCGAAACTCTTTATTTTCCAACAACAGTCAGGGATTTATTTTCCCAAACTCGGACGTTCCACAATAGCATTTCATGTTCATATATCATGACGTGCGCATACATAATGCATACAACATAATCTCATTTATTTTGAGAACATCATCATACAATGCATGTCATGCATCATATACGATTAATCATGTACCTTTTCAGGAAAGATGGTTATCATCAACAACTTCCAGCAAGTTCAAGATTAACTCCGGAAACTAAACAGAGTAATTATCTGCACGATCAAATGCAACTTTACACGGTTTCGTCACGAAGAAATCTTACACGGGTTTCTCCTAAATGCAGCTTCACACAGGTTTATCCTGAAAAATCCTACACGGGTCCTTTCTCATATATTTCTGAATGAAGTTTTACACGAACTCATCCCAAAGTAACCTTACCCAGGTTCCTCCTGAAGTTTTACACGAACTTATCACAAAGTAACCTTACCCAGGTTCCTCCAGAAGTTTCACACAAACTTAGCCCGAAGTAACCTTACCCAGGTTCCTCCAGAAGTTTCACACGAACTTATCCCGAAGAAACCGTACCCAGGTTCCTCCTGAAGTTTTACACAAACTTATCCTGAAGCAACCTTACCTAGGTTCCTTCTATTTCCCGATGTAGTTTCACCCAGACTCATCCTGAAGCAACCTTACCCAGGTTCCTCCTTACAATTTCCTGAAGTAGTTTCACCCAAACTCATCATGGAGCAACCTTACCTAGGTTCCTTCTCAGTTCAGATGCAGTTTTACCCAAACTCATCATGGAGCAACCTTACCTAGGTTCCTTCTCAGTTCAGATGCAGTTTTACTCAAACTCATCATGGAGCAACCTTACCTAGGTTCCTTCTCAGTTCAGATGCAGTTTTACCCAAACTCATCATGGATCAACCTTACCTAGGTTCCTTCTCAGTTCAGATGCAGTTTTACCCAAACTTATCATGGAGCAACCTTACCTAGGTTCCTTCTCAGTTCAGATGCAGCTTTACCCAAACTCCTCACAGAGCAACCTTACCCAGGTTCCTTCCCATAAGCCCTACTATCCAGGTTCCTTCTCATAACCTTACCATCCAGGTTTCTTTTCTCTTATCTCCAGACAGCAGTCCACAACACTGTAAGGCCCGAACCTATCAAATACGATCGGTTTCACCTTTCCATAGCAGGTCGCAATGCAGCCTATACACGACTAGATACGCAGTTCACTTCCGCTTCCTCAAGTCGGAGTTAATTCCTCAGTAGAATAACGGACGACCGAAGTTCCTAAATTTCAACAGAGATGATTCCTCAGTAGAATAACGGACGAGTTCCTAAATTTCAACAAAGATGATTCCTCAGTAGAATAACAGACGAGTTCCTAAATTTCAGCAGAGTAGAATAACGAACGAGTTCCTAAATTTCAACAGAGATGATTCCTCAGTAGAATAAAGGACGAGTTCCTAAATTTCAACAAAGATGATTCCTTAGTAGAATAACAGACGAGTTCCTAAATTTCAACAGAGATAATTCCTCAACAAGAATAACAGACGACCAAAGTTCCTAAAATTCAACCTTTCTCAAAACCGAGACGATTTCCTAGTAGAATAACGGATGACTGAAGCTCCTAGAATTCTACTTCTCTCAAGACAGAGATCAACATTCCTCAGCGGAATCTCCCTCAACAACATGTACACAAGCTCTCGCTAAGGAATCTCTTATGCGACCAACGCTCCTTCGGGTGGCATCTTTAAGCCCATCCCCCCGTCAGAAAACTCCAAATGGCATCTATAAGCCCATTCCCGACATCGCAAGACGGACACCACACGATGCGAGTGCAAATTTCTGGGCACTCTAGTGTTCAATCCTCTTCCACCTTCGGATCACGAAAGGCCAGCAAGCCAATCTACATCCTCAGGTTTAAGAAGATTGAACATGGGCAGCTGTTGTACCCTAAAATTTTCCCTCCCATATTTCTCAAAACATTTCAAGAAAGATTCCCAAGTTGATCAAGGAAGTCCAAGGGTTGACCAGACAAACTCTCTCCTAAGGCAGTCTACCTCAAATTAGGGTTTCATGTTGCATCAAGATACTTGAGTCCAAGGGATCCCAAATGCTCACCAATGTCCTAATATGTTCTCAAGATCATCCATGTCAAGTTGCAATCCCTACAGAGAAAGTTTGCTCAGTCAATTGCTCAAAGGCTTGAAAATCGACTATGCTAGGGCAAAAGTCAATTGTGGCCTACATAAAGTCAAACTTCAAGATTTTTGGTCAACATCCTCATTTTGAAGTATATTCCATCATTTGATCAAGGGTTGATCATGATTCATCAAGGATTGCTCATAATTCATCAAGAACCAAAAGTTGCTAAATTAGGGTTTTGCAGGAAAAGTCAACTCAACTTTGACCAAGCATAACTTTCTCATACTTTATGAGAAATGACCCATCAAAAGCTCATTTTGAAGAGGATTCCATTATCTACAATCCATATTCAGCTCCCAAGTTCAAAATATGAACTCACAAGAAGTTATGAATTTGGATATTATGGGTCATTTTGAAAAGTCAACAAAAATACCTTGGGAGAGATAATCACGACACTGATTCCATTACCAAGCACGTTAGAAGCTCCATCAAAAACCATAGTCCATCGGGATCCCGATTCCGGTCCTTCATACGGTCCAGGCTATTCACAATCTGTAACTAGCATAATTGTCTCATCAGGGAACTCGAAATTCATAGACTGATAATTATCTACCGCCTAATGAGCCAAGTGGTCTGCTAATACACTTCCCTTGATTTCCTTCTAAGTAGTATATAGAATGTCATATTCTGTCAAGACCATTTTCTATCTTGCTATTCTTCCGAAGAGAGCGGGCTTCTCGAATATATATTTTATCAAGTCCATCTCAGAGATCAATAAGGTAGTATGAGTCAACATATACTGTCTTAGTCGACGAGCAACCCATGCTAAAGCGCAACAATTTTTCTCGAGCAGTGAGTATCTTGTTTCACATTCGGTAAACTTTTTGCTAAGGTAGTATATTGCATGCTCTTTTTGACCAGACTCCTCATGTTTTCCCAGTACACACCCCATTGAGTTCTCTAACACTGTTAGGTATATGATTAGAGGCCTTCCTTCAACTGGAGGTATCAGAATCAGAGGTTCTTGGAGGTACTCCTTGATTTTGTCAAAGGCCATCTGAAAATCGTCGTTCCACTTTACTATTTGATCTTTCTTCAGTAACTTGAAGTTGGGCTCATAGGTAGCGGTCAAATGGGAAATAAATATGGTGATATAGTTCAATCTCCCCAAGAAACCTCTGAATTTCTTCTCAGTACGGGGAGCTGGAATTTCTTGAATAGATTTAACCTTAGCATGATCAACTTCAATACCTTTACCATTGACAACGAAACCTAGGAGTTTACCGGATCTTACCCCAAAGGTGCACTTGTTTAGACTTAGTCTCAACTTGTATTTCTTCAATCTCTCAAACAGCTTGTGCAGGTGGTCGAGATGTTCTTCTTCAGTCTGAGACATGGCTATCATGTCTTTGATGTAAACCTCTATCTCGTGATGGATCATGTCATGGAACAAAGCTACCATAGCACACTGATATGTCGTACCAGCGTTCTTCAAACCAAAAGGCATAACCTTGTAACAGAAAGTGACCCACTGTGTAACAAAAGTAGTCTTCTCCATGTCTTCACGTGACATCTTGATTTGATTATAACCGGAGAAACTGCCCATGAAGAAAAATACTTTATGCTGAGCGGTGTTGTTAACTAGAACATCAATGTGCGGAAGCGGAAAGTCATCTTTGGGGCTTGCCCTATTCAGATCCCTGTAGTCTACACACATACGCACGTTGCCATCCTTTTAAGGTATTGGCACCTATTGTACCCCAAAATTTTCCCTCTCTTTTCTCAAGGCATTTCTCACCAAAGGTCTCAAATGCTCAAGGGTTCTCAAGGGTTTGATCAGACAAGCTCACCTCCTAAGCACCAAGCCTCCAAATTAGGGTTTTGGTTTTCTCAAGGACAATTGGATTTTTGATTCCTAAAATGACTTTCATGGTTCATTGTAGGTCTCCAACATTTCTCATACCAAGTTTCAAGTCTTGTATCACAAATTTGCTTAGTCAATTGCTCAGATGACTGAAAATCAGCTCTATTGGGTAAAAAGTCAACCGTGGTCAATATACAGTCAAACTTTATGATTTTTGGCCAACATCAACATTTTGAAGTTATATTCATCAATTGATCAAGTGTTAATCACAATTCCTCTAGAAAAGCACTCAAATCATCAAAAGGGCAAAATTGTCAAAATTAGGGTTTTGATTGAGAATGACTGATCATTGACTTTTGACCTAGTACATGACCTAATGACTTGAAGCATGATCTCGAGGACTCAAACACAACATGTTAACCTAATTTCATGGCTCAAATCATTTCTCAAGATCAAAAGGTTGATAGTTGAATTTTTGATCAATTGATGAAAAGTCAACTGATACACAAAACGTCAAACTTTGACTTTTTGGTCAACATTGAATTTCAAAGGTCAAGATTCATCAAGATATTCAAAAATATAAAACTTGGTCAACAAGAATCAAGGAAGTCAAGAAGGTCCATAAAAATTCAAAGTTTCAAGACTTAGAAAAAATTTCTGTTTTTAACCTTGATAAATTCATTACTTCATGACAAATTTTCACCTAGATGCAAGATGATTCAAGGGAAACTTTCAACATGAAAGTTGTAGATATTTATGAATTCTAAAACTTTGTATATAAGGGTTGATTTCCAAAAAATGCTTGAATTTGAAGATATAGGCTCATGAAGTCATGACATTTTTACTAAAACACTTAGTGAAATTTTCTTCAAGTTAGGCAGATTTTTTGTCCCAACTTCTTGGCAATTTTTCACCTAGCTTAAATTTTATTTAGACAAAGTGGTCAACATGAAGTTTGTATATAATTTTTCTAGCTTTATAAAATGTCCAATAACTTGAAGAGATCATGCTTAAGCTAGAAGTTTCGAAGAGAAGAAGTTGGGCATCCATTCTTGAATTATAGGTCATTTTCATGAAGAACACTTGATCCAATCTTCAAGCATGCTGCATAATCTTACTTTTCAGGCCTTCTAACTTGAAAAACACTCAATAATTAAATGTTTACACAAATTATTGAGCCATTTTCCAAGCATTTGAGCCATTGTCCAAGTGATTAATCCATTTTGGCACAAAGGTAAAATTGCCATTTTGAAAAAGCCAACTTTAATCACAATGTCAAATCCTTGAGCTTTGCACTTATTCCTTATGAACACACACAATCTCAAAGCCATAAGCAACTTATCTAGAGCCTTATAACCACCCTACAAGCCCTTGTACTTCACATTGAAACTATGTATTTCAAGTTTGCTTCAAAAACAAGTTTCAAAACCATAACATGTGATCTTTTGAATATGATGTTCTCCTTCCCTAAAACCTCTTTTGTATAAATAGACAAGTCATTTGCAACATAACACACGATTTTACAAGCCCTAAAACTCCCTCAAATTCCCTGTGTTGTACCCCAAAATTTTCCCTCCCATATTTCTCAAAATATTTCAAGAAAGATTCCCAAGTTGATCAAGGAAGTCCAAGGGTTGACCAGACAAACTCCCTCCTAAGGCAGTCTACCTCAAATTAGGGTTTCATGTTGCATCAAGATACTTGGGTCCAAGGGATCCCAAATTCTCACCCATTTCCTAATATGTTCTCAAGATCATCCATGTCAAGCTGCAAGCCCTACAGAGAAAGTTTGCTCAATCAATTGCTCAAAGGCTTGAAAATCGACTATGCTAGGGCAAAAGTCAACTGTGGCCTACATACAGCCAAACTTCAAGATTTTTGGTCAACATCCTCATTTTGAAGTATATTCCATCATTTGATCAAGGGTTGATCATGATTCATCAAGGATTGCTCATAATTCATCAAGAACCAAAAGTTGCTAAATTAGGGTTTTGTAGGAAAAGTCAACTCAACTTTGACCAAGGATAACTTTCTCATAATTTATGAGAAATGACCCATCCAAAGCTCATTTTTAAGAGGATGCCATGCTCTACAATACATCTTCATCTTCCAAGTTCAAAATATGAACTCACAATAAGTTATGAATTTGGACATTATGGGTCATTTTGAAAAGTCAACAAAAACACCTTTCTTGTCAAAGCTTCATACATGCGCATGGAATATCAAATTGAGATGAGACCAAAAGGGTTTCTTATAGGACATCTCAAGCTTTCTAAAAAGTCCAAGAACACTTTCAAAGAGTCAAAATTGAGGAAGTTATGCATTGGTGAAGTTGACCTTTTTTGCAAAATTGCCAAAAGTCAACTATGCCTAAAAATGCAATTTTTGCCAAATGGCCCCAATCTTTTTCACTTGTTTTGAGTTGGAAACATAGTACACGAGCTCTATCCCTTGCCACTTGTCATTATCATGTTTTTATCATTTATTTTGATTTAAATCAATTTTAATCAAAATAAATCATGAGAAAATCTAAAGCATTGAAGACTCAAGATTTTATACTTGTTTCAGGTCTCAAATCCAGTTGGCAAGTATTCAAATTCGTGTAAAAGTATGAGGTGCACAAAAAGATTGAATTAAGCCATTTTTGGAAAGATATTCAAGGTGTATCAAATCAAAATCAAATCCATTGATGGAGGAAGATTGAGATCAGTTTTGGAACCCTAATCCATTCCTTAATACATATAGAAGGAATGCAGACCAAAAGAGGCGAGAGAAGGAGGCGTATGATCAAGAACACAAACTTTAAAAAACAAGAAAAAGTGGTGAATCGAATTCGTACTTAGAGTCCAATTCAAGACTCTTGGACTATCCCAATCGTTCCCCGAGGTCATCAGCAAGCAAAAGCAATCAAACTCAAGCGTTTCCAGGCCCTATAACGCACTGTAAGGCATTCACGACACCCACCTTTTCTTGAATTCTGTTTGCATAATTCTTGCACATTCAGCATAATATAATCATAGATTCTTGTTCACTATGACAATTGCAAGCTTTCTATAATACCCAATTGCATTTTCAGAGACTGAATCGAGAACTGCCATTGTTAGGTTTTTGGATTTCGTTTTAGGGTTTTTGCTTGCAGGTAAAATTAGCCTTCATGAATGGTACCATCATGTTCAGAATGACAAGACGAATCCAACCATGGCATTAGAAGTCATTTATCGTGCCCATGGAGAATTTTGAGATGAACCAGGCTTGTAGCTACGGACAAACGTCCGTAGGTAAAAGTTTGGAACTTTTTACCAACGGAACGAGGTCAGGGATGACCTGCGTGTCACCTTTCCATTGGCATATTTGAATCTGGCGCGCGTTTTCTTTGTTCTCCACTAACCCACTTTGTTTTCCATATTCCCATTATTATTTATTTGATATACAAAAAGAACAAGTGGCGCAATTGGTAAGTGTAGTATTGGATAATGCTTCAGGACCTGGGTTCGAATCCCAGGTCCCCCAATTTGCTTCATATTTTTTTCTTTCAGGCAATCACATGCATACCCAAGTCCAAGGCCTATCATACGCCCTCATAATCCAGCTTGCCAAGTGTCTTGGGATCCAGATCTGATGGCCAGCAATGGAGGAGCACCAAAGGCATGGTCAAACGCGTGGCATGAGATTGCAAAGAGTCAAACGTGGATCTCTTTGTCTTGGGCCCAGATTTTTATTCACACCCCCAAATCTCCATTGCAGACCCAAGTTTCTTTTCTTCTTCTTTTTTATATTTTTGTTTAATTTAATTTATTTATTTTATTTTATTTTACTAACCAATTAATTATTTTCTTTTTATCAAAAAAATCATAAAAAATAATACTTTTCACAAATTAGGTTTAGATTTTATTTTTTATACAAAAAATTAAATAATTTAATTAGGTTGTTAATTTAGATAACTTTAATTCTTTTTGTAAATAATTAAAAACAATTAGAAAATTAGGGTTTTGTTTAAAACTTAATTACATTTTCTTTTTCTTAAGAATAAAAAAAAATAAAAAATAGGCCATGTAATTATTTTTATTAATTAATTTAATTAACTAATTAATTTAGTATTTTATTTTAAAACTTAATTCTTTTATTAAAAACAACAAAAAAACATTTTTTCTCTTTTAATTAGGATAGAAGGGTCAAGACCCTAGTTCACACTCGTTCTAATTTTCATCGCGCGCTTTATTTTATTATTTTTACCCTATTATTGTATCTGCTCACAAGTTGTAATAGTTAATTAGGACCTTTATTTTCATTTATCACTTTATTTCATAAGGGTTTGTTTTTGGCTATGTAAATACCCGAAGCCTTGTAATAGCGTAGTTTAATTTCCGCGTTTTAAATTCCCCAAAATATCAAACCGTTAGATGTATGAATAATTAGGGTTTGCATGACAAGAATGTATGATTAATTTTAAAACAGTTAGATAACCCTAAAATATGCAAAGATAAATAATCTGAAATTGAATCACTCGCACACACGCACTCCTAGGGTACACTCCCACTTGGTTGCCTTCGGTAAACGGTCATTGAGTATAGGATGCTTTAGTGGTCGTCCTTTTGTCTAAACAAAGATCAAAGTCCCAACTCAGAAAAGTTGCCTCGGAATGGTTGCCTCAGAATTGTTGCCTCGAATAAATGATCTAAGACATTAGGGTTACTACTAAGATGCCCTAACATTGCTTTAGTGACCGTACGTCCCTTTCGAAGTGACCCTTAAAACTCCAACGACGGTGCTACCTACTCACTAATAGTGGGATAGCGCTGTCTAAAGGAAACGAACATAGAACAATTCCTTTTTCGAGTAGGTAGATTAGTTATTAAGTACTTGCTCAATCAAAACAAACTTTTTTTCACACTTACACTCCTTTACAAGCAAAGTTTTCAAAAACACTTCATTACACTCTTGAAAACAGAAGCAAGAGTTAAATCGAAGTCAAAACAAAAGCTTTTCAAATCACACAAACACAAAGAAAATAATTTTGAAAATGATGAGCAAGTACCTAAGAGCCCGTAGATAACTACGGATAGAAAGGGTGCTAATACCTTCCCTTTCTATAATCTACCCCCCGTACTCAGAAATATCTCGAAAAAGGAATTTTTCTGTGCTTTTTTCCTTTCCTTGTTGGATAAAACAAAAGTCGGTGGCGACTCTTGGTTACCGCGACATTTTGCAAACACAAACGTAAAATGCAAACCAGCAAATTCCTTAAAAAGGGAAACACGTTCCAGTTCTGGCCACCGTATCACACCCTGAAACTCAGAACTTTCACACAAACCTCCATTGTTACAACTTCTGGCCAAAAACTTCAAACTCACAATCCACTTGTGAGTTTCCTCTCTAAATCAATCACAAAGCTCCCATACATCATATCTAACTCATCCCCATCTCTGTTTCATAACTGTAACTCCATCTTCATCATCCCCCAAACTCAAAAACTCAAATCTACAACTTGACTTCTCCAGCAGGATTCAGGCACTTTCAACACAAAGTAAGATTTGCATTAGCTTCCTAGGAGTCTAGTGAAACTATCCAGATCATCACCATACTTCCAGGGGTGCTCAACCTCCATACACGATTTCCAATTTTGAGGTAAGTTTTCTCAACTTTGAACTCTCTCTACAAGCATCATTAATGGTTACTTTGTGAATGAAAAATATAGACATAGTTGCCCTGAAGCTAACCATGCCTTTAGTTTTCATTTATGTTGCCTGAGTGATGTGAATTTTGAAGTTGAAATTTCTGAAAAAATAAGGTTTTATTTGGTACCAAACAAAATTCATGCTCATCTTTAGTTTATAGTTTTAGTTATTTACATGGTTGAATTCGTGGTGAAAATGGAGCAAGTTTCATGTTTACATTTTTGAAAATGGTTGAGAAATGAGCAAGTTCCGAAATTTGAAAATGTAACAATGGAGATGCTGGCGCGAGGTTAGGGATGAAGTACCATCAGAAAAGAGTTTATTTTATATTGTGTTGAACTTGTATTATTCACAGATGAAACAACCACGCTAGTGGTAGGAGAAGCGCGCGTAAGGCATTGATCTATAGGGACCTGGGTTCGAGACCCGGTGGGTACCCTTTTGTTTTTTTTACATTTTTCTTATTTCAGGTTCTATGCATACAAGCCATGCGCGTGTATCAAGTGCCTACATCTCATCAGATCTGTTCATTGCATGACTGAATCCAACGCACCACATGAGTAGGTCCATGACAATAAGCCAGCAGCATGAGATCAAAACAGGCGTTGGGCTCAGAACTCGGGCCTCATTTTTTTTGCTAATTCTCACCACTTCTTTTACTAAAAGCAGCGCTGGCCTATTTATCCTTTTTATTTTTTATTTTGTTTTCTGATTTCAAATAAAAAACATGTTTGGGCCTTTTACTACTTTTAACCCCCATTCTACTTTTCAAAACCCCAACCCAATATTTTTATTTTCTTTATATTTTCTTATTTTTATTTCTTTATTTATTTTTTATTTATTTATTATTTAATCAAAAATACCAAAAAAATATATTTCCTTAAATAATTAAAAAATTAAAAATATTTTAATTTAAATACTTTATTTTATTTTGTAATTAAATTAAATTCTATTAGTTCTTTTACATTATAAAAAACATTTTCTTAACATTAACATTCAAACTATTTTCTAAACAAAATTACTTAGACTTTGGTTCTATTTTATTCTTAAATTCAATTGACTTAGATTTTAGGTTTTGTTAACTTCTCTTGTAATTAAATTTAATTAACTTAATTAGGTTAATTACTAAAAACTTTTTCTATCAAAAACCCTAAAAAACAATTTCTTTCTTCCTCTTTACATTTTGTACATTCTATCATTATTCATGTACATGGTTTGTAATAGATAATTAGGACTTTATTGTTTTCTTCCCTCTATTCACAACTTGTACCACCCATTCCCAAAGCGTTGTAATAGTGTAGGACATTTAAATTCCTCAATTTATCGCTTTCCTTATTATTGTTAGTAATTAGGGTTTGCATGACAAGACTTAAAATCAAATCATAGACAAACTTAATCCAAGACAAAATACATGAAAACAAAATACTTTGCACACATGCACCTCTAGGGCAACCCACACTTGTTGCCTCGGATAAAAACAATCATGTCCCTCGAACGTGGGATGTTTTAGCAAAAAACCTCGATTAAAAGATCATAGTCCCTCAATGACCCTTCAAATGGTGCCTTCAATAAATGATCTTAGACCCTTACAAAAATAGCTAAAACATCTTAGAAATTGACTTCTATGACTGTGCGATGACCCACGTCTATCCCTCATATCCAATGATAAAGATTTATACCAATCAATGATAAAATAGCACTATCTAAAGGAGGAGGAAAAGAACAAAGACTTTTTTAGTAGGTAGATTGCTCGTGATTGCTTGTTCAGAAACTAAAACTATTTTCACACCTCACACTTTCAAAAACAAATATCTTTTCAAACACTCTATTTTCAAACAAATATTTTCAAAACAAACTTTTGGTATACATTCTCAACGATACGAGAATCATTGCAAAATTGCCATACTAAGGCGTTTTCAAAATATTTCAAAAACAAACATTTTGTATACATTCTCAACGATACGATAATCATTGCAAAATTACCTCTTTCAAAACATCTTCAAAAACATCTTTCAACATACACAAATACAAAGCATTTTTAGGTGATCAAGCAATTAAGAGCCCGTAGATAACTACAGATGAAAAGGGTGCTAACACCTTTCCTTTATTAGATAAAAAAAGTCGTTGGCAACTCTTGTTATCCGCAACATTTGCGATAAAACGCAAAACACCCAAGTCAGTTCTCTTACTGTATTACAGAACTGGCGACTCTGCTGGGGATTACGAACTAAAAATGGGGTTACCTTAAGAGCTAGATCACATTTATTGCTTTACTTACTTGATTTGCTTGCTTTACATTTGTGGGTTATGCTTGGGTTTATTTCTTGAAAAGATCCTATACCCGAATCTGGGGTATATTAGGTAAGTAGCAATAGATCATGGGGACTATGCGGAGTATTGCCGACATGGTTGAAGCGATGGCTATGTTAGTGTGACACATTTGTTGGTATCGGTGTCCCTTGAGTCCAGTTAAGGAGAATACAGGGCCGTTGTGTGGTGTCATGAAGCACTAACTGACCATAGAACCTTAGTTGAACAACTTGGCCATTAGAAAGTAGTGAGATAGCTGGCTTTGGTGCAAGACTAAAGTTGGTTGATACTCGATACTACACTCATTGAGATCGGACTTTTGGGATATTTTGGCCGTAGTTTGGATGCTTGAGCTAAAACAATGTCTGATAAAGAAAGATCAGTGATATTGAGATTCCTTAGAACCAGGTTACTTCTTTTAGGATAGGTTGAACCAACTAAACTTTAAGAGGGTACTTACCTATAAACCCCATGAAAGCCAAAACCTAAGGCCTTGTGTGCTTTGTTTGTGTGTGATTATTTGTTCATGACATCATAGCATCATGCCATAACATTTTCATAACCATTTCAAGGACCTAGGGATTTATCTTTGTTCTGTTTTGTAAGATATGGCGTTCGCTCGCAGAAATACCATCCGCATTAACTTTTTAAGGGTGCCTCCTCAACTCAAAGAGTTAGAATTAAGGGTTCCTGAAAATTCTCCGTTCACCAAAGATATGGTCGGCTTCTCAATCTGGTTACCTCAAGCTTTGAAGAAGATATGATGAGGGTGCTCTTTCAGTTCTTTGACCCTGTACATCATTGTTTCACCTTTCCCGATTATCAATTTGTGCCCATAATGGAAGAATTCTCTCAACTACGAGGAGTACCTATTCTTGATCAAATATCCTTCACCAGTTTAGAGGAAAATCCAAGACCTGAAGTTATTGCCAAGGCCTTACATTTGAAGAGTTCTGACATTGTTGCTAATTGAGAGACAAGAAGTGGGGTCAAAGGCTTTTTGGCTAAATTCCTGATGGAGAAGGCTCGACTATTTTGGGATTCTATGGATCTACAAGCTTTTGAGGAGATCTTGGCTCTTCTAATCTATGGGTTGGTGCTTTTTCCTAACCCTGACCAACTCATAGATGTGAATGCTGTCAAAATTTTCCTTACTCGTAACCCTGTGCCCATATTGCTTGGAGACGTTTTGCACTCTTTTTATACTCGCACTATGAGGAAGCGAGGGACTCTTATGTGTTTCTTACCTTTGCTGACTAGGTGGTCTATTTTGCACCTTCCTAGATCGGTATTGAAGAATGAGCAAGGTTTGAGGTGGTCGCAAAGAATAATGTCGCTTTCTCATACATATATCCATTGGTGCTCTTAGTCTCAAGAGGACATTAATATCATTGACCGTTGTGGGGGAGTTTCCTAATGTTCCACTCTTAGGCATTAGGGGAGGTATTACTTATAACCCTTCTCTAGATTTATGATGATTTGGCTATGCTCAAAGAGATGGTCCCCACGATGCACTTGTTGTACCCCAAAATTTCCCCTCTCATTTTACTCAACATATGTTCATTGAAATCCTCAACTTGCCCAAGGATTCCCAAGGATTGATCAGGCAAATGCTCTCCTAAGACTATGAGCCTCAAACTAGGGTTTCCATTTTCATCAAGATGGTTGAGTTCCAAGGGTCCCAATTGGTCTCCATTGCCCTATTATGTTCTCAAGACCATCCATGCCAAGTTTCATGCACCTTCCTAGATCGGTATTCTTTGGATTCTTGCCAAAAATATTAACCTAATTGGATTCAATACATATACTGAAGCTTGTTGAACCCTAAAAAAGAGAATTTTCGTACGCAGCCTGCCTCCAAAGCAAGAAACAAAACTCAAATTTTTTGTCAAAAAGTGCAAGACCTATCTTCTTCCACAGGCCAGTTCAAAGCGTTCTAAAGATCAAATCATATTCCTGGACATTCATTCGGGCGGTAGAAAGCATTATCAAGGCCTAAAGCATCAAGAAACGCGCGCTAGCAACATCACTGTCTGTTCATGTTTTTGAAATTTATTTTTGCAATTCACGCATGATAAATGATTTATAAGTATATATTCATGTTTGTATCATCCTTTATAATGTGTTTGCGTATTTAATTGCATATTTTGATGCCTGTTTGATGAAACGCCATTGCTAGGGTTTATAAGGTCGTTTTGGGGCTTTCAAATGCATGAATAATTGGATCTAAAGATGGATGCTATCATGATCATAGGGTAAAACCCAATTGATCCATGATCTTGAATCTAATTTATATTGCTTGGACATGATTTTTGAGATGTGAAGGTTGTAGATATGGCCAACGTCCGTAGGTAAAAGTCTTTACCTAAGACAACAGTCCCAGCGAGGAAGATGAAGGTGTGGCTGCATACCATTGACTTGTTTAAAAATTCACGCGTTTTCTTAGGCATAGCATTCTGTTTGTATTATATCTATTTTATTTGATTATGTGTATGACTAACAATCCAGCTCAGATGGAAAAGAGAGAGGTCTTAAGGCGTTCATGTGTAGGAGGTCAGGGGTTCGATCCCTGCCTCCTACATTTTATTTTCCCTAATATTTGCTTACAGATCCTGTGCCTTGGGTTCCAGCGTGTCTACCATACACCCTCTAAATCCAGCCAGTGGATCATCTTCAGATCCAGATCTAGCATCCAGTGGAGAGAAGTCCATGATGCACCTTCAAACGTGGCCAACACTGGATCCAAACGCAGGGTGGGCTTGCAAGGAAATCTGGGCTTGAAAATTCCAGTTCATACCCCCAAGTTGCTCATCATACCAGGCCCAATTTCAATTTTTTTTTTAAATTTCTTTCTCTTTTTTTTAATTAATCATTTGTCTCAATTATTTTACAAAGAAAAAAAATCATTGTTTTTTTAATTAAATCATAAAAATCAGAAAATTACAAAAAAAATATTAGATTTAGTGTTTTCTCAAAAAAATATTTATTTGCACTAACTAGCTTAATTAGGTCAATTTAAATATTTTTGTAATTAAAGTTAAATAGAATTAGGTTTGTTTTTATAATTAAAATTAATTTTTGAAAATTTATTATTTTAATTATTTCAACATTGGTTATTTTGTTAAATAAAATTAATTAGTAAATTAGGTTTAACTTGCAAATTGCAGCTATTTTTCTCAATAAAAAATACAAAAATATTTTTTTAATCAATTAGATTTCTTAGGTTTCTAATTTGTCCCCGTCTTAACTTTCGTGCGCGTCTTTACTTTCATTAGTTTTATTAATTATTGTAAATGTTCTGAGTTTGTATTAGTTAATTAGGTTTACTATTTCGCATTTATCATTTTTCCCCGGTTTTTGATTATGTAATCCCCTCCCTAAAGCCTTGTAATAGCTAGGGTTTTAATTTCTCTTTTAATTTCTGCAAC
The DNA here is from genome assembly GCA_948472305.1 of Vicia faba. Classification (NCBI taxonomy): domain Eukaryota; kingdom Viridiplantae; phylum Streptophyta; class Magnoliopsida; order Fabales; family Fabaceae; genus Vicia; species Vicia faba. The sequence goes on from OX451739.1 coordinate 1,306,194,860, forward strand.
TATTAAACTGCTAAATGTGTAGACATTAGGATTGTATGCGAAAGATAGATCAATTTAAAACAGTAGAAAACCCTAAATGCACAAGATAAATGAAACTGAAATCAAAACACTTGCACATGCTCACTCCTAGGGTTTTGCCTCACTTGGTTGCCTCGGAAAATAATGGTCGTGTCCCTCGAACATAGGGATACCTTAGCAATGACACGCAATTCAAAATCGTCATAAAGATCATAGTCCCTACTTGTCCCTCGAGTTACCTACGAATTGATCTTATGACGATAGTGCCTTCGAAATGCTAAGGTATCTTTACTTGTTGCCTTCAGAGACCATTTCGTCCCTTCGAACGTCCCTTTACAAAATCCAATGACGGAGCTACCTACTCCTTAATAGTAGGATAACACTGTCTAAAGGAAACGAAAACGAACAGACCCTTTTTCGAGTAGGTAGAAATCTTAAGTACTTGCTCAAAATAAAAGCTTTTCACACAAACACTTTTTCAAAAACAGTTTTCAAAATAACTTTGTCACACTCTTGAGGACCGATACAAGGGTTATCACAAAGTAAACAAAACTTTTTTAAAACAAGCACACACAAGCAATTTTAGAAAATGAGCAAGTACCTAAGAGCCCGTGGAAAACCACAGATAGAAAGGGTGCTAACACCTTCCCTTTCTATAATCTACCCCCTTACTCAGAAATATCTCGAAAAAAGGTTTTTCTGTTCTTTTTTCTTTTCCTTTGTTGGATGAAATTAAAGTCGGTGGTGACTCTTGCTTACCGCGGCATTTGCGAATACAAAATGAAAACCAGTACAACAGTTGGTTCTGCCCCCGCATCACAACACTCATTAAAGGTTTTATGTTCGACTACGAGAAGAATGTTCAAGGTTCTCATCAAAGTTTTGTACATGCTTGGGGCATGGTAAGCAAGGTTAATAGAAAGAATTTGGGGTATAAGAATTCTATCCCTCTTGATCCTTATCTCAAATGGGTATGAGCTTGTGCTCAAAGTCTCATGATGCCATATCCAGCCATCCTACCAATAGTTATGGAGCCTGTTGCTGAGGGGGACATTCCTTATACCATTCTCCATCCTAACATGCCCACCGACCTCAAAGAATTGCAGAGATCTTTGATTCAACTCAAGGGAGAACGAAACACCTTTGAAGCTCGATTCTACACAAGCGAGAAGAAAGTGTTGGAGATCACCAAACAACTCCATGAGGAGTAAAGCCTGAATGCCTACCTCGATACAAAGAGGAAACACCCGTGGGAGACTTGAGTCTTTTATTTTAGGAGTTCATTTTGTTGTCCCTTTAAGACCTTTTTGCTTTCCTATTGTAAGCCTAAGAGGCAATTGTAACTTTTAAACTTAATAATACAATCGTTGTTTCTGTTTCCTTTTTGGATAGCAAATTTAAAACTCTTGAGGTCCTTGAAAACATTGCATCCACATAGCATGCATTATATTATAAGTAGGTTTTCTGATACAGGTTTCCTCATCTCTTTATTGTTTATTTCAGTACAAAGATGGCTCTAGAGAAAATCGTCAAAGATCTGTAAACTCAACACGCACAGTTCCAAGAGACTCTCCTCAACTTAGCTAAAGGACAACAAGAAATGATGACACTCCTTGCCACCAAAAAGAAGACCAAGAAACGGGTTGTTATCCTCAACATGGGAAGAAGGTTCAAGGGGCCCGTCTGACTGGCTCAAATAAAAGAAGCTTCTTCTGAGGAAGAAGACAATTAAGACGAGGATGTTAGAAGCACCAGGGTTGGGGGATGGAAATAACCAGATTTATGAGGATGAAGACTACTCCAATGAGAAGTACCCACCGACGGAGGACAAATACAAACAACTGGAAGACCGACTTAAGGCTGTAGAGGTCCAAACACTTCCTGGTTTGGACTTTGGAGATTTAGGTTTGGTCCCTAGGGTGGTCATTCCCCACAAATTCAAGGTTCCTGTCTTCACCAAGTATGATGGAATATCTCTTGTCCCAAAATGCATCTGAGGTCTTATTTCTGCAAGATTCAACCACATACCGCTGATAGGAAGTTATGGGTTCATTTCTTCCAGGAAAGCTTATCTGGGATGCAGTTGGAATGGTTCTATTAACTAGAAGGGACTAATATCCACACATGGGAGGATCTGGCTATTGCCTTCTACAGACAATACCAATACAATGTTGATCTTGCACCAACTCGCGTGCAATTACAAAATATGACTATGGGCTCAAGCGAATGCTTTAAGGAGTATGCTCAAAAATGGAGGGACCTAGCTGGTAGGGTACAACCCCCTTTGATTGACAAAGAATTAGTGGACATGTTCATGGGCACATTGACTAGTCCATTCTTTAATTTACTTATTGGGATTTCTTCGTCAGGATTTACTGAGTTAATTTTGACTGGTGAACATGTTGAAAGTGGAATCAAAAGTGGGAAGATCCCAGTGGCCTCGACCTCTACTGCTGTAAAGAAAACATTTATTGGTAAGAAAGAGACTAATGCTGTTTATGGACAAAGGAGATGTATCAAGAATGATCATCATCAGTCAGTAGGAGTTGTGTTGATTTCAAACCCAACCCCAGTTTAACAACCACAACAATCAAAAAATAAAAAAGTCCAGACTCCCCAAGAAGGCAACTCACTAGGATTAACATGCCACAGTCTCAAGCTCTACAATATCTATTGAAGACGGATTTGGTAACACTGTGAAATCCTCCTCCAAATCCCAATACTGCCTCTCTCAAATATAACCCGAATGTGAAATGCACCTATCATTCAAATAGTCCCAGAAATGACACTGACAACTGTTGGGCGTTGAAGAACAAGATCCAATATTTGATTGATAACAAAGTGATTAAGTTTGAACCTCCACAAACCCCCTAATGTCATTACTGCTCCCATGCCCAGTCATGGTAAATGTGTCAATGCCATTTACATTGTATCTTTTGTCTCCACCATTAGTGATTTGACTACTCCCTTAATGACCGTTAAGAAGAATCTGTTAAGAGCTGGTTTATTTCTGGGTTGCCTTGAGAATTGTTACCATTGTGCTTCCAAAACTAATGGCTGTATGTGGTTGATGAAAGGTATTCAACACCTGATTGATAGCCATGAAATTTTGTTCGAGAGAACTCTGTCCATAAAGAGTTTGCTTGAAAATACTTTCTAAGAGCTGAGACTTGAAGATGTTTCCATAATCACCATTTCAAATACTCCTATTAGGATCACCTCTAAAGGCCCTATAAAGATTCCTGCTGAGCCAAGAGTAGCAACCCTAATTATCACTACACTGGGGCCAGTTCCCTATTTCTTTGACAAAGTTGTACCTTGGTACTATGGGGTAGAAGTTTATTATCATGGTGTCAAGCAATGCCATGGATTAATGAAAGTGAAGATCTTGAAATTACAAACATTGCTAGAACTAGTAAGGTCACTAGGACAGGAAGGATCTTCTCTCCAAAGATCTCTCCTCCAATAATTACTACAACACCTATTCATATTCCTGCTGCTGGGCTAACTGCTGATACCCGAGGTAAAGAGAAAGTTACTGAGCCTGCCCTGACGGAAGCACCCTCAAAATATGTTACAATTGAAGACCCATCTAGATAATATATGGAAGAAATATGAAGATCATCCGAAAAAGTGACTACAAAATAGTTGAACAACTCGGGCAGACACCCTTAAAGATATCCATGTTGTTGTGCTCCATAGCACATGCCCAAGATCTGTTGAAATTCCTGAAGAATGCCCATGTACCACAAGAGACCACTGCTGATCAATTTGAGAATTGTGTTGCAAGCCTAACTACTGATAACGGCTTGGGATTTTCTGATGCAGATTTAACTCCGGCGGGGAAGAATCATAACAAAGCTCTACACATCTCTATTGAATGTAAAGGCACCACCCTGGTGCATGTGTTAGTAGATACTGGGTCCTCCCTAAATGTTTTTCCAAAAGGTGCTTTGGATATACTAGGCTGTGAAGGGCTGGTACTGAAGCCTAATGATATTGTGGTAAGAGCCTTTGATGGATCGAAGAGAATGGTCCACTGAGAGGTTGATCTTCTGATCAAGGTGGGATCTCAAGTCTTCAATTCAACTTTTTATGTAATGGATATTCGCCCGACCTATTCTTGCTTGCTCGAACGCCCATAGATCCATGGCGTAGGTGCGGTTACCTCTACATTGCATCAAAAGCTGAAATACCTAGTGAAAGGGAAGATTGTCACAATTTGTGGAGAGGAAGAATATATGGTCATTCATTTGAATTCTTTCAAATATGTCAAAATGGAAGGTGAATTCATTGAGACCCCCTGCCATACATTTGAAGTAATCCCTCCAACGATTGTTGTTGCTAAAGCTATTCCTGCTACTCCTAAGATTTCCAAAGAGACACCTAGATTGGATTCTCTAAAGGATGCTGGAGCTATTGTAGAAGATGGAGGTTGCACTATATGGGGACAACTTCCTGATATCCCCTACAAATCTGATAAATTTGGGTTGGGTTTCACTTCAAAGACTCAGAAAGAGGTTCGTCGCACTCGTGCTAGAAGACCACCCCTTCATATTAGCAACAATAAAGTCAATGCCCTGGAAGACACTGATAGTGACAGTGACTTGGACGACTGGATATTCCCAACTACTGGCGGTGAACTCAACAGCTGGATGACTAAAGTCTTCATATCAATCTCCTTCATACAGGAGTAATTTCTATTTCCTATTTTTATTGCTTTAAGAAGTTTGTCTGTATAATTTCTTTTAAAAACAATGACTTTAAACCATGTGCCTTGCCCGAGGCACAATGGTCCATTTGTTAAGGGGTGTCATTTCATATATCACATGCTCATTTAATGAAAACATTGGATGATTTTGCATTCAAATTCTGTGCTCCTTGTCTTTCTTTTACTTTACTGCATTTTCAAAATAGCCACGTGACCTTACATGCACACACACATTTGCAGATCCACATCCACTCTGGATCTCATTGAAAACAATTCTGCTATCCGTTTATGACTTCGAAAATCCAATCTATCAAGCCGAAGAGGAAGGTGAAGAAGATTGTGAGATACCTGGAGAACTCGCCAGACTCCTGATACAAGAGGAAAAGGCTATCCAACCGCACGAAGAACCGGTCGAAGTGATAAACTTGGGTACTGAGGCAGATAAGGAAGAAGTCAAGATTGACACCAACCTGGAAGATAGTCTCAAGGGAATATTGGTTCAGATGTTTCACGACTCTGTTGAGGTATTCACTTGGTCATACAAAGACATGCCAGGACTCGATATTAATATCGTGGTTCATCGTCTGCCAATGAAAGAAGGATGTTCTCTGATCAAACAAAAGGTTCGCTGTATGCATCCCGATATGTCTGAGAAGATCAAGGATGAGGTAATGAAACAATTCAATGTAGGTTTCTTAGCCGTAACTTTGTATCCCCAATGGGTTGAAAATGATGTTCCATTGCCAAAGAAAGACAATAAGGTCCATATGTGCATAGACTACAGGTATTTAAATAAGGCAAGCCCCAAAGACGACTTCCCACTACCACATATTGATGTCTTGGTTGACAATACTGCTCAACACAAGGGATTCTCCTTCATGGATGGCTTCTCGGGTTAAAACCAAATCAAAATGGCACCTGAAGACATGGAGAAGACCACCTTGTCACACAGTGAGGCACCTTCAGTTATAAGGTCATGCCTTTTGGGCTGAAGAATGCATGCACAACTTATCAACGGGCTATGGTGGCTTTATTTCATGATATGATTCATCATGAGATAGAAGTCTATGTTGATGACATGATAGCAAGATCCCAAACTAAGGAAGAGCACCTTGATCATCTACACAAGCTATTTTAGAGGTTGAAGAAATACAAGTTGAGGTTGAATCCCAACAAATGCATCTTCGGGGTAAGGTCTGGAAAGCTCCTAGGCTTCGTCGTCAGTGGCAAAGGAATTGAGGTGGATCATGCAAAAGTCAAAGAAATCCAAGAACTGCCAGCTCCCCATATTGAGACGGAGGTCAGAGGTTTTCTAGGACGACTAAACTACATTGCCCGATTTATCTCTCACCTGACTGCTACTTGTGAGCCACTCTTCAAGTTGCTGAAGAAAGATCAAGTAGTAAAATGGAATGACAACTGTCAAATAGCTTTTGACAAGATCAAAGAATACTTACAAGAGCCTCCAATCCTGATGCCACTAGTTGAAGGATGACCTCTGATCATGTACTTAACTGTGTTAGAGAATTCAATGGGGTGTGTGCTGGGGCAATATGACGAGTCTGGTCGAAAAGGGCATGTAATATACTATCTTAGCAAAAAGTTTACCGATTGTGAAACAAGATATTCACTGCTCGAGAAAACTTATTGTGTTTTGGCATGGGCTGCTCGCCGACTAAGACAATATATGTTAACTCATACCACTCTATTGATCTCTAAGATGGATCCCATCAAGTATATCTTTAAGAAGCCATCTCTCTCCGGAAGGATAGCCCGATGGCAAATGATCTTAACTGAATACAATATTCAATACACTACTCAAAAAGAAATCAAAGGAAGTGTGCTGGTAGATCATTTGGAACATCAAGCTGTGGATGACTACAAATCCATGAACTTTGAATTCCCGGACGAGAATATAATGATGATTACAGATTGTGAAAAACTGGACTGTATTAAGGACCTGAGCAAGGATCCCGATGGACTATGGTTTTTGATGGATCTTCCACCGCACTAGGTAATGGAATTGGTGTTGTGATCATTTCCCCTGAAGGTTGCTATACGCCTTTCACTTCCAGACTTTACTTTGACTACACCAATAATATGGCCGAGTACGAAGCATGCATCTTGGGTCTTAAAGCTGCTATTTACCTAACAATAAAATTCTTAAGCATATTTGGAGACTCAGCTTTAGTAATCAGTCAATTTAAAGGAGAGTGGGATACAAAGCATTCAAATCTTATCCCTTACAAAGAACTAGTGCTAACCTTGATCCCGTACTTTGAAGAGGTTACCTTTGAACACATTCTGAGGGAAGAAAATCAGTTGGCAGATACTTTAGCTACCATGTCATCCATATTCAAGGTCAAGTTGGACAACGAAGCTCCCAGAATTACTGTTGAAAGATTTGACTAACCGACACACTGCTATGAGATTGACACTGATGGAGTAGAGGGGAAGCCTTGGTTTCACGAAGTGAAAAGGTACCTCGAAGCACAAGAGTACCCTAAAGGGGAATCAATCAATGACAAGAAATTTCTACGGAGGTTCTTAGCCAAGTTCTTCTTGAGCAATAGGATCTTATACAAGCGCGATCATGATTCAATTCTACTCCGCTGTATGGACAAGAAGGAAGCAGAGAAGATCATGGAGGATATGCATGAAGGTATCTTTGGAACTCACTCCAGTGGACATACTATGGCCAAGAAGATCATGAGAGCTATTTACTATTGGTCGACCATGGAAATTGATTGTCACCACCACTCAAGGATATGCCATAAGTGTCAGATGTATGCTGATAAAGTTCATGTGCCTCCAATTCCTTTGAATGTCATGACTTCTCCTTGGCCGTTTGCAATGCGGGGCATTGATATGATCGGAGAAATTAAGCCTGCTGCCTCTAATGGACATCATTTCATTCTTGTCTCCATTGACTACTTTACCAAGTGGGTTGAAGCAGCTTCATTTGCCTCAATTACCTAGAGTGTTATGGCCCGATTTATCAAGCATAACCTTATCTTTCGGCATGGTATCCCTAAGAGGATCATCACTAACAATGGTACCAATCTCAATAATGCCATGATCACTAAATTCTACATGCAGTTCAAGATCAAGCATCAAAACTCTTCTCCATACAGACCTAAGATGAATGGCGCAGTGGAAGCTACCAACAAGAACATAAAGAAGATTATGCAAAAGGTGGTGGTGACCTACAAATACTGGCATGAGATGCTACCATTTGCTCTTCATGGCTGCCGTACTTCGGCGCGAACATCAACTGGGGCAACCCCATTCTCTATAGTCTATAGCATGGAAGCTGTCCTGCCTGTCGAAGTCCAAATCCCTTCTTTAAGAATTATAAAAGAAGCAGACTTAGAAGAAGACGAGTGGATTCAGACTAGGTTGGATCAGTTGAATCTAATTGACGAGAAAAGGCTTGCGGTTGTTTGTCATGGTCAGATGTATCAAAACATATGATCAAGGCATTCAACAAGAAGATCAAGCATTGGGTATATCAGGCTGGTGACTTGACAATAAAGCGCATCATCCTACCACAAGACGATCCCAGGGGAAAATGGACTCCCACCTAAGAAGGGACATTTGTTGTCAAGAAAGTATTCTCGGGTGGTGCTATAATGCTAACAACTATGGATGGCAAAGATTTCTCGCACCCTGTGAACACAAACATAGTCAAAAAATACTACACATAAGAATGACCCGCTAGGTTGACACACCTAGGAAAAAATAAAGGCATCCCGACGAACCAAACGAATTCGGGAAAAAATAAGGGATATATACAAAAGATTATACACCTAGAAAGTCAAAAACCTAAAAGGGCGGCTTGGGCAAAAAAGGGTATCCTGGTGGACTGAAAACCTGAAAGGGAGGTCCAGGCAAAAATTAGGGATTAAAAGCGTATGAATATGTCACGTTGGATCACTTGCATGTAAGCTTTATTACCAAAGTCAAAAGTTCAAATGGTTCAATCAACTTCTTCCGATGGAAAGGGACGAGATGTTAGAGGACATAGGGGCAATAGCAGAGTTTGAAACCCAATGAGATCACTTCCACATGGCTATACATTTTGTTTTTACTTTGTACTCTTTTTATTTCGCGATGACTTCCTCTTACTAGGATTTCCGTCTCTTTGTACAAAATCGCATGTTTATAGGCAAATTATCAATACAAATATACTTTGAAGTTCAAACTCTTTATTTTTTCTGTTTTTTTTCCTGAAAAAAAACGTATAATGACTAAATTGAATGAACATATGCATATGAACATGATTAACTGTTAACAAATATATGCATAAGAACGGGAATAAGCATTTAATCAAGATTCTAGAAGCTGGGATGACACTCAAGCTGTCTGTAAATCGCTACAGAATCCCTTTCATAAGGTTATCCCTAGTGAAGTCGCCAGAGCAACTTCTATGAAATTATCCCCCAGAGAGTAGTCTTCACAAATAAGGGTACATTCCCCACAATCTCCCCGACAGATCACTCCAACAGATAAAAGATTATAATCTCTTTCCCGACAATATCACCAACCTACGGAGTTCCAATCAGTACAATGCATGGAATTTCTCTTCCCCAGCTAAGTTTATTCCTCCAAAACTGAAAAAGAAACCTTGTAGAGTCCATATATTTAGAAAATTCAATTTCCCCAAGAGAGTTAGTTTCCTCAGCAGAGCACTTCTCCATCAAAAAGGGTTTATTTCCCCAACAGAATACAAATTCCCTAACTCGAGTATATTCCTCAGACTAATACAAATCGTTGACAAAATTCTTCTTCCCAGTAAAGTCATCATTATCCCCCGAAAGTTATTGCGAAGCTTGGAATCCGACCAGATACCAGTTAAGTTTATCCTCCTTAAATGAGTCAGAAGTTTAACCATCCCTTTTATCCCCAGTCAGGGTATATAAGAAATAAATTCCCCAATAGAGCAACGGAAGAACAATGTTCCTAAACTCTACTCCCCAAACATAAATCAATACATCCCCTGCAGATTTTCCTCAAACAAGTAACCAGGAATCCTCAGCAGAAGCATTCTAGACAAGATTTGAGATATACATACTCTTGATCCCCAACAATAGTCAGGGATTTATTTTCCAATACAAATACGCTTTAATAGCATTGCACATTCATTCATCATAACATATGCATATGAAACACATATAGCACAATCTCATTTATTTTGAGAACATCATTACGCAATGAATTTCATAGTCATGACATTTCATACAACTAACTCTTTACCTTTTCAGGAAAGATCAATCAACAGACAAATGTCATTAACAATTTTCAAATAGTTCCAGATTAATTCTCGAAAGAAGACGGGGCAACTATCTGGATAACCAGCCACAGATTAATCCATGAAACAAGACATGGCAATTATCTGTGAAGAATAAGAAAATTGAAGATTAACTCCTGAAACAGGACGAGGAAACTATCTTCCTTTGTTTCTCTCTGCTCAGATAAAGATCAATTCTCGAAACAGGACGGGGGGAATATCTACATGATGAACACTTCCTTTAGACCTTTGCCGGTTAAATTTAAATCAACCAAAGATTTATTCTGATACTTTTCCAGTAGATACTTTTTTTGGTTCAATTTAAATCGACTAAAGATTTATTCTGATTCTTTTCCAGTTAAAGACAACACAGACATCTGTTGGTTTAGTTTAAATCGACTAAAGATTTATTCTGATACTTTTCTAGTAGATACTTTTTCTGGTTCAGTTTAAATAGACTAAAGATTTATTCTGATTCTATTCCAGTTAAAGACAATGCAGACATCTGTTGGTTCAGTTTAAATCGACCAAAGATTTATTCTGATACTTTTCTAGTAGATACTTTTTCTGGTTCAGTTTAAATCGACTAAAGATTTATTCTGATTCCTTTCCAGTTAAAAGACAATGTAGACATCTGCTGGTTTACTTTAAATAGAGCAAAGATTTATTATGATACTTTTCCAGTAGACACTTTTTCTGGTTCAGTTTAAATTGATTAAAGATTTATTCTGATTCTTTTCCAGTTAAAGACGACACAAGACATCTGCTGGTTCAGTTTAAATCGACCAAAGATTTATTCTGATACTTTTCCAGTAGACACTTTTTTTGGTTCAGTTTAAATCGACTAAAGATTTATTATAATTCCTTTCCAGTTAAAAGACAACGCAGACATATGCTGGTTCAGTTTAAATCGACCAAAGATTTATTCTGATACTTTTCAAGTAGACACTTTTTCTAGTTCAGTTTAAATCGACTAAAGATTTATTCTAATTCTTTTCTAGTTAAAAGACAACTCAGACATCTGTCGGTTCAGTTTAAATCGACCAAAGGTTTAGTTTGATACTTCTTCCAGTTAAAGTCAAGCTTAGACTTAGTCTAATTTCTATCAACAATTATCCTGGATGGCATCTATAAGCCCATCTCCGACGACTCTCCATCACCTTTGGATGACATTTATAAGCCCGTCTCCAACAATATTCCGTCACTCTCCAAATGGCATCTTTAAGCCCATTCTCGGTATAGTCAACCAACAACATTACTTGGTGCACAAGCGAGTGCAAAATTCTAGGCACTTAAGTGTTCAATCATCTTCTACCTTCAAGTTGCGAATGGTGGACGCGCCAATCTAAAGCTTCAGGTTTAATAAGATTGAACAGGGGAAGCTGTTGTACCCCAAAATTTTCCCTCTCTTTTCTCAAGAAATTTCTCACCAAAGATCTCAAATGCTCAAGGGTTCTCATGGGTTTGATCAGACAAGCTCACCTCTTAAGCACTGAGCCTCCAAATTAGGGTTTTGGTTTTCTCAAGGATAATTGGACTTTTGATGCCTCAAATTACTTTAATGGTTCATTATAGGTCTCCAAGATTTCTCATACCAAGTTTCAAGTCTTTCATCACAAATTTGCTTAGTCAATTGCTCAGATGACTGAAAATCAGCTCTATTGGGTAAAAAGTCAATTGTGGTCAATATACAGTCAAACTTCATGATTTTTGGCCAACATCAACATTTTGAAGTTATATTCATCAATTGATCAAGTGTTGATCATAATTCCTCTAGAAAAGCACTCAAATCATCAAAGGGGCAAAATTGTCAAAATTAGGGTTTTGATTGAGAATGACTGATCATTGACTTTTGACCTAGTACATGACGTAATGACTTGAAGCATGATCTCAAGGACTCAAACACAATATGTTGACCTAATTTAATGGCTCAAATCATTTCTCAAGATCAAAAGGTTGATAGTTGAATTTTTGATCAACTGATGAAAAGTCAACTGATACACAAAAAGTCAAACTTTGACTTTTTCGTCATCATTAAATTTCAAAGGTCAAGATTCATCAAGACATTCAAAAATATCAAATTTGGTCAACAAGAATCAAGAAAGTCAAGAAAGTCCATAAAAAGCCAAAGTTTCAAGACTTAGAAAAAATTTGTAAGTGTTTTTAACCTTGATAATTTCATTACTTCATGACAATTTTTCACCAAGATGCAAGATGATTCAAGGGAAAATTTCAACATGAAAGTTGTAGATCTTGATGAATTATACAAATTTGTATCTAAGGGTTGATGTCCAAAAAATGATTGTATTTGAAGATATAGGCTCATGAAGTCATGACATTTTTACTAAAATACTTAGTGAAATTTTCATCAAGTTAGGCAGATTTTTTGTCCCAACTTCTTGGAAATTTTTCACCTAGCTCAAATTTGATTTAGACAAAGTGGTCAACATGAATGTTGTATACAATGTTTCAAGCTTTCAAAAATGTCCAAGAACTTGAAGAGATCATGCTTGAGCTAGAAGTTTCGAAGAGAAGAAATTGGGCATCCATTCTTGAATTATAGGTCCTTTTCATGAAGAACACTTGATCCAATCTTCAAGCATGCTGCATAATCTTACTTTGCAGGCCTTCTAACTTGGAAATCACTCAATAATTAAATGTTTACACAACTGATTGAGCAATTGTCTAAGTGATTAATCTATTTTTGGCACAAAGGTAACATTGCCATTTTGGAAAAGCCAACTTTAATCACAATGTCAACTCCTTGAGCTTTGCACTTGTTCCTTATGAACACACATAATATCAAATCCAGAAGCAACTTATATAGAGCCTGTTAACCACCCTACAAGCCCCTGTACTTCACACTGAAACTATGTATTTCAAGTTTGCTCCAAAAACAAGTTTCAAAACCATAACATGTGATATCTTGAATATGATGTTCTCCTTCCCTCAAACCTTTTCTCTATAAATAGACAAGTCATTTGAAACCTAACACTCTATTTTACAAGCCCTCAAACTCCCTCGAATTCCCTGAAACTCAGAACTTGCACACAAACCTCCATTGTTGCAACTTCTGGCCAAAAACTTCAAACTCACAATCCACTCGTGCGTTTCCTCTCTAAATCGCTCACAAAGCTTCCATACATCATATACAACTCATCCCCATCCCTGTTTCATAACTGTAACTCCATCTTCATCATCCTCCAAAATCAAAAACTCAGCTCTCCAACTTGACTTCTCTAGCACGATTCAGCCACTTTCAGCACAAAGTAAGAGTTGCATTAGCTTCCTAGGAGTCCAGTGAAACTACCCAGATCATCACCACACTTCTAGAGGTGCTCAAACTCCATACACGATTTCCAGTTTTGGGGTAAGTTTTCTCAACTTTGAACTCTCTCTATAAGCATCATTAATGGTTACTTTGTGAATGAAAAATGTAGACATCATTGCCCTGAAGCTAACCATGCCTTTAGTTTTCATTTATGTTGCTTGAGTGATGTGAATTTTGAAGTTGATTTTATGAAAAAATTAGGTTTTATTTGGTACCAAATAAAATTCATGCTCATCTTTTATTTATAGTTTTAGTTGTTTACATGGTTGAATTCGTGGTGAAAAATGGAGTAAGTTCAGAAATTTGAAAATATAACAATGGGGATGCTGGCGCGAGGTTAGGCATGAAGTACCATAAGAAAAAAGTTTATTTTATATTGTGTTAACGTTGTATTATTCATGGATGAAACAACCACCCCAGTGGTAGGAGAAGCGCGCGTAAGGCATTGATCTATAAGGACCTGGGTTCGAGCCCCAGTGGTACCCTTTTTTTTATTTTTACATTTTCTTATTTCAGGTTCCATGCATACAAGCCATGCACGTGTATCAAGTGCCCTCATCTCATCACCATCTGATCATTGCATGACTGAATCCAATGTACCATATGAGTAGGTCCATGGTACATCACAATAAGCCAGCAGCATGAGATTAAAATAGGTGCTAGGCTCAGAACTCAGGCCTCATTCTTTTTTTTTTTTGCAATTTCTCACCACCCCTTTTACTAAAAGCAGCGCTGGCCCATTTATCCTTTTTACTTTTTAGGCTTAAATGCAGTTTTGACCCCCCTAGTTTAAGGTTTTTGGAGTTTCGATCCCCCTAGTTTAAAAGTCAGGTTTCTAGTCCCCATAGTTTTCAAATTTGGGATTTTTGAAGCCCCCTCCATCTGGCTGCCCAAAAAGTTTGCAAATTTGGGATTTTTGAAATCTCGTACGGGCGGATGGAAGAGGAAATTAGGTTAAGCAATTTGGGATTTTCAGAAAATATGAATTATGAAATTAAAAATTCATTTGGAAATTAATATCACTTATTTAAATGTTTAAAAAATATTATTCTAAATAAGAAATAAGAAAATAATACGTGGCATTACTCTCCCTGTGCCATGTCACATGGAGGGGCTTCAAAAATCCCAAATTTGAAAACTTTTTGGGCAGCCAGATGGAGGGGGCTTCAAAAATCCCAAATTTCAAAACTATGGGGACTAGAAACCTGGCTTTTAAACTAGGGGGATCGAAACTCCAAAAACCTTAAACTAGGGGGGTCAAAACTGCATTTAAGCCTACTTTTTATTTTGTTTTCTGATTTGAAACAAAAAACATGTTTGGGCCTTTTACTATTTTTAACCCCATTCTACTTTTCAAAACCACAACCCAATATTTTTATTTTCTTTATATTTTCTTATTTCTATTTCTTTATTTATTTTTTATTTAATCAAAAATACCAAAAAAAAATATTTCCTTAAATAATTAAAAATTTGTTTTTTTAAATTTAAATACTTTATTTTATTTTGTAATTAAATTAAATTCTATTAGTTCTTTTACATTATAAAAAACATTTTCTTAACATTAACATTCAAACTATTTTCTAAACAAAATTACTTAGACTTAGGTTCTATTTTCTTATATTCAATTGACTTAGATTTTAGGTTTATCTAACTTCTCTTGTAATTAAATTTAATTAACTTAATTAGGTTAATTACTAGAACCTTTTTCTATCAAAAACCCTAAAAAACAATTTCTTTCTTCTTCTTTACATTTTGTACATTCTATCGTTATTCATGTACATGGTTTGTAATAGATAATTAGGACTTTATTGTTTTCTTCCCTCCATTCACAACTTGTACCCCTATTCCCAAAGCGTTGTAATATTGCAGGACATTTAAATTCGGCAATTTATCGCTTTCCTTATTATTGTTAGTAATTAGGGTTTGCATGACAAGACTTAAAATCAAATCATAGACAACTTAATCCAAGACAAAATACATGAAAACAAAACACTTTGCACACACGCACCTATAGGGTAACGCACATGTTGTAACCTAAAATTTTCCCTCTCTTTTCTCAAGGGCGTTTCTCACAAAGATCTTCCATAGCTCAAGTTCACAAGTGTTCATTAGGTCAAACTCCTCTCCTAAGCACTGAGGCCACCAATTAGGGTTTTGGTTTTCTTAAGGAAAATTAGACTTTTAATGCTTTAAATGACTTCTGTGGATCATTATAGACCTCCAAGAATACTCATGTCAAGTTTCAAGTCTTGAATCACAATTTTACTCAGTCAATTGACTAGATGACTGAAAATCAGTTGTATTAGGTAAAAAGTCAACTGTAGTCAACCTACTATCAAACTTCAAGATTTTTTATCAATATCAATATTTTGAAGTCATATTCATCAATTAATTGGATCACAATTCCTCAAGAAAAATGTGCAAACCATCAAAAGGGCAAAATGGTCAAAATGAGGGTTTTTGACTAGAATGATTGATTTTTGACTTTTGAGCTAATACATAACTTATTTCTTTGAAACATGATATCAAGGATTCAAGTACATCATTTTGACCTAATTTCATGACTCAATTCATCTCTCAAGATCAAACAATTGATAGTTGAAATTTGGTCAATTGCTGAAAAGTCAACTGATACACAAAAAGTCAAACTTTGACTTTTTGGTCAAAATTGAGTTTCAAAGATCAAAATTCATCAAGACATTAAAAAATATGAAGCTTGATCATCAATAAATCAAGAAAGTCAAAAGTCAATTTGAAAAGTCAAACTTTTCAAGACTTAGAAAAATTTCTAAGCATTTTAAACATGATAATTTCACTACTTCATGACATTTTTTCACCAAGATGCAAGATGACTCAAAGAAAACTTTCAACATAAAAGTTGTATATATTGATGAGATCTACAACTTTTATTTGCTGGTCAAGTCCTAGAAGTGCTTGAATTTTGAGTTATAAATTCATAAAGTCATGACATTTTTCATAAAACACTTAGAAAATTTTTCACCTAGTTTAGGAAGATTTTTGACCTAACTTGTTGGCCAATTTTCACCAAGCTCCAAGATGATTTAGAAAAAATGGTCAACATGAAGGTTGTATATAATGTCTCAAGATTTCTAGAATGTCCAAGAACTTGAAGAGATCATACTTGAGCAAATAGAATCAAAGAGAAGAAGTTGAGATTTCATTCTTGATTTTTAGGTCATTTTAATGATGAACATTCAACCAAATCTCAAACCTATGCTGCATAATCTCACTTTGAAGGCTTCTAAATTGCATTTCACTCCATAATTTAATGTTTAACAAACACATTGAGCCATTGTCTAAGCAATTAAGCCATTGTCCAAGCTACATTGCTATTTTGGGAAGAAAGGCACCATTGATATTCTTGAAAAGTTGCTTTAATCATAAACTCAACTTGTCTTGAGCCTCTAACTTGTTTTTTCAGCACACACTCAACATAAAAAGTCATATAAACATGTTTAAATCTTGTAACCACTCTAGGTAGCCTTGTACCATGCCTTGGAACAATGCTTGTCAAGCTTTATTTAAAAAACAAGTCAAGGAACCAACACATGTGATCTTGTACTTTTGATCACCTCAAGCTCTCAAACCTTTTCCTATAAATTTAGGCATTGTTTACAAGCCTAGGACACGAAATTAGAAGCCTGAAAACTACCTCAGACACTCAGAAATCAGAAATTGCTCAAAAAACACCATTTGTATACAGTTCTGACCTTGAACTTGTATCTTCCATTTCCATCGTGCATTTTCCCTCAAAATCATTTTCAAAGCTTCCATACATAGTCCATCCCTACCCTTGTTCCACAACTGTAACTCCATCTTCATCACCTTCAAAACTCAAAAATGGCCACCTGCAACTTGACTTCTCCAAGATGATACAACCATTCTCAATCAAAACTAAGCATTGCATTAGCTTTCTGGAGGTTCATTGAAGCTATTCTGATCATCACAACACCTTGAAAGGTGCTCTAAATTAAAACACGAATTTCAGTTTCAAGGTAAGTTTCCTTAACTTCGAACTCTTCATATATGTATCATTAGTGGTTCCTTTGTGAATAAAAAATGTAGACATCATAGCCCTGAAGCTAACCATGCCCTTAGTTTTCATTTATGTTGCTTAAGTGATGCGAATTTTGAAGATGAACTTTATGAAAATTTAGGTCAGAATTTGGTACTGAATAAAATTCACGTTCATCTTTGATTTATAACTTTAGTTATTTACATGGTTGAATTCGTATGAAAAAATTGAACAACTTTCATGTTTACATTTTTGGAAATGGTTGAGAGATGAAGGATTTCAGATTTTGATTATGGAGGAGAAGGAAGAACATGGGCGCGCGAAGGTTAAAGATGAAGTTAGATTTTTAAATCTGACTTTATCTTATATTTAATATTTTGTATTTCAAACAATGGATGTATCACCACCCCAGTGGTTAAAGCGCACACCTTTCACTACACGGACCTAGGTTCGAGCCCCAGTGGTACCCTTTTGGTTTTTCTTATTTTCCCTTTACAGATTCAATACAAGCAAGCTTTGTGCACGCGCCATGCACCCTCTTTCCAACACCATCAGATCCATCAATTATTCTATCCAACACACCACAATATAAGTCCATGGTACACCAAGGAAACCATCCACACTGGATCACAAAAACAGGCGTTGGACCTGTTTGTTTTGGGCTTAAGTTATTTCTAATTCTCACCCCTTTTACTTTTCATACACAGGCCCACATATTATTTATTTTATTTTCTGATTTCGAAACAAAAAACCACATTTTGGGCCCAACGCCTTTTTACTAATTTTAACCCCCATTTCCATTTCTTTTATATTTGATTACTTTTCATTTATATATTTATTTTACCTGAACCAAAAAAAAACACAAAATATATTTTCATTAAGTTAAAAATATTTTAATTTAGAAATTTTATTTTATTAAATTAAACTTTTATCATTTCTTCTACAATATAAAATATTTTATTTATTAATCATAATTAAAATCATTTTCTAAACAAAGTTGAATTCGACTTAAGTTTTTTTTATTATTATTTCAATGAACTTAGATTTAGGTTTTGTGAATAATTAATTGACTTGTAAATTAATTAGCTTTAATTAGGTTAAAAAAATCATTAAAACCTTTTCATACAAAAAATCATAAAAAACAAATTTTCTTTTCTTTTGCATTATCTTTATATTCTTGTATATTTTATTTCGTATTATTCAATTTGGTTGTAATAGTAATTAAGTTTTAATTGCTTTCATCCCCATTTGTAATTTGTATCCCCATCCCCAAAAAATGATGTAATAACATAGAACTTTAAATTTCCGCAAATTATCGCTTTCGATATTATTGCTAGTAACTAGGGTTTGTATGGCAAGACGTAAAATCAATACTAGGCAGACCTAATTCAAGAATAAATAAATGAAAACAAAAACACTTTTCACACTTGTACCTCTAGAGTTAACCCACACTTGTTGCCTTAGAATAAACAATCATGTCCTCAAACGTGGGATACTTTAGCAAAGACCCTTGATTATAAGATCGTAGTCCCTCGATGACCTTTCAGTGTTGCCTTCGGTAAATGATCTTAGACCCTTACGACAAATTGCTAAGGTATCCTACAATATTGCCTTCTATGACTGTACGATGACCCACGTCTGTCCCTTTACATCCAATGATAGGGATTCTTACCAATCAATGGTAAGATAGAAATATCTAAATGAGGAGGAAAAGAACACATACTTTTTGAGTAGGTAGAACGCTCGTAGTTTCTTGCTCACAAACAAAACCATTTTTACACCTCACACTTTCAAAACATTCTTCAAAACAAAACATCTCTTTGAACTATTTTCAAAAGTTAACACTTTGTACACATTCTTATAGAGACGAGAATCATTACAAAGTTCGCCTAAACGAAGGCACTTTCCAAAAATACTTTCAAACAAACACAAACACATTTCACAAAGCATTTCAAAGTGAGCTAGCAACTAAGGTCCCGTAGATAACTACAAATGAAAAGGGTGCTAATACCTTCCCTTTTCATAACCTACCCCCTAACTCAAGAAAATTCTCAAAAGGTCTTTCCTGTTCTTTTCACCCTTTCCTTTATTGGATAAAAGAAAAGTCGGCGGCGACTCTTGCTATCTGCAACAATTGCGATAAAACACCCAAGTCAGTTCTCCCACCGTATTACAGGATTGGAGTCTCTGCTGGGGAATACTTAAAAGTGGGGTTACCTTAGAGACTAGATCACCTTTAAATGCTTTCATTGTTTGAATTTCTTTCTTTACTCTTAAAAGGGTGTCTGGGCTTTGTATAGATCCTCTACCCGTATCTGGGAACATTATTAGGTAACTAGAAAAAATTGTGGAGACTATACGACATAAACCGATATGGTTAAAACAATATCTATGTTAGTGTGACACATTTGTGGGTACCATTATCCCTTGTGGCGAATCAAGGAGAATATGGGGCTGCTATGTCGTTACATGAAGTACTAACTGACCATAGAACCTTTAGTTGAACAACTTTGCCATTAGGAAGTAGTGAGATAGCCGGCTTTGGTGCAGTCCGAAGTTAGTTGATACTCGATACTACGCTCATTGAGATCAAACTTTCGGGATATTTCGGTCGCCAAAACAGAGGCTTGCACTGAAATAATGCCCGATGAAGAAAGATCTATGATACTGAGATTCCATAGAATCCAATTACTTTCTAGGATAGGTTGAACCAACTTAACTTCAAGAAGATACTTACCTATGGACTCAATGCAATCCTAAACCTAAGGACTTGTTTGTTTTGTTTGTATATGATTATTTGTACATAACATCATGATATCATACCATAACATTTACACTAACCATTTCAAGGATCTAGAGATTTATCTTTGTTCTGTTTTGTAGGATATGGATTCCACTCGCAGAAATACCATTCGAATCAACCTTGGGAAAGTACCTCCTCAACTAAAAAAGTTAGCACCAAGGGTCCCTGAAAATTCTCCATTCACCAAGAAGTATGGTAGACTCCTCAACTTGGTTACCACAAACTTTGAGGAAGACATGGTACATGTGCTTTTTCAATTCTTTGATCCTAAACATCACTGTTTCACATTTCGTGATTACCAATTGGTGCCTACCATGGAAGAGTTCTCTCAACTATTGGGAGTACCTATTATTGATCAAATACCCTTCACCCGTATTGAAAAAGACCCAAGACCTGAGGAGATTGCTCTAGCCTTACATTTGCAACGGTCCGACATCATGGCTAATTGGGAAACGAGAAGTGGTGTTAAGGGTTTTCTAGCCAAGCTTTTGTTTGAAAAGGCTCAACTGTTTTGGGATGCTCTAGATTTGCAAGCTTTTGAAGAAGTTTTGGCTCTTCTAATCTATGGGATGGTACTGTTCCCTAACCCAGGCCAACTTATAGATGTGAATGCGATCAAAATCTTCCTATCTCGTAACCCGGTGCCTACCTTACTTGGAGACATTTTGCATTCTCTTCACGACCTTACCATAAAGAGAAGGGGGATTCTTATGTGTTGCACTTCATTACTGTCTAGGTGGTTTATTTCGCACCTTCCTCGATCAGTTTTGAAGAATGAACAAGGCATGAGGTGGTCTCAAAGGTTGATGTCTCTCTCGCATTCAGATATTCATTAGTGTTCTCGATCTTTGGAGGATGTTACCATTATTGGTCGCTGTGGGGAATTCCCTAATGTCCCACTACTTGGAATTAGGGGAGGTATCACTTATAATCCTTGCTTGGCTCTACAACATTTTGGGAATTCTCAGAGGGACGGTCCTCATGATGCACTTATCCGAGGTATTGTATTTGACTATGAGAACGATGTGCAAGGTTATTGTCAAAGATTTATACGAGCCTGGGGCATGGTAAAAAAGGTTAATAGCAAAGCTTTGGGGCATAAGAACTCCATTCCCTTGGAGGCTTATCTCAAGTGGGTGCAAGCTCACGCTCAAAACCTCATGATGCCGTATGTGGCCACCTTATCAATAATCGTGGAGCCTATCATCAAGGGGGTGTTCCTTATACCGTTCTTCACCCTGAAATGCCTACTACTCTCGAGGAATTGCAAAGATCATGGATTTAACTCAAGGGAGAGCGAGACACCTTTGAAGCCCAATTTTATGCAAGCGAGAAGAAAGTGTTACAGCTCACAAGGCAACTCCACGAGGAGCGAAACCTGAATGCCTACATCAGTCCAAAGAGGAAGCGTCCATGGGGAACTAATTCTTTTGTTGTATAATTTCATTTTGTTGTTTTTCTTTCATTGTAAGCCCAAGAGGAAATTTGTAACCTTTGAACTTATTAATATAATTAATGTTTTGTTTCTTCTTTATTTAAGCAAATTTAAATCTTAAAGGTCCTTGAAAACATTGCATACACATAACATGCATCATATCATAAGCAGGTTTTCCGACACAGGTTTCCTCATCTCTCTACTATTTATTTCAGTATAAGATGGATCTCGAGCAAACTATCAAGGACCTGCAGGCTCAAAATTCTCAGTTTCAAGAGACTCTGCTCAACTTAGCAAAGGGGCAGCAAGAAATGATGACACTTCTTGTCACGAAGAAGAAGACCAAGAAGAAAGCTATAATCAACATGGGGAAGAGATTCAAAGGCCCCGTCCGACAAGTTCAATTTGTAGAAGACTCCTCCGAGGAGGATGAGAATCAAGATGAAGATGCTAGGAGCACCCATGCTGGGGGTGGAAATAATCAAATCTCCGAAGACGAGGATTATCATGATGAACAACACCCACCGGTCGACGATAAGTATAAGCAACTAGAAGACAAATTGAAAGGTATAGAAATCCAAGCTGTGCCTGGTTTGGACTTTGGTGACTTGGGTTTGGTTCCTAGGGTAATCATTCCCCACAAATTCAAGATCCCTATTTTTTCCAAGTATGATGGTGTGTCATGCTCGAAGCTTCATCTCTGATCATACGTCCGCAAGATTCATTCGCATACCGCTGATAAGAAACTGTGGGAACAATTTTTTCAAGAAAGTTTATCTGGGATGCAGTTGGAGTGGTTTTACCAATTGAAAGGGACCAATATCCATACTTGGGAGGATTTGGCTGCTATCTTTTACTGCCAACTAGGGTGCAATTGCAAGGAATGACCATGGGATCAAACGAGGGCTTTAAAGAATATGCTAAAAAATGGAGAGACTTGGCTGGAAGGGTGAAGCCACCTTTGACTGATAGAGAGTTGGTAGACATGTTTATGCGAACATTGACTGGACCATTTTTCAACTTGCTGACCGGAAGTTCATTATCCGAATTTACTGAATTGATCTTAACTGGTGAGAGGGTTGAAAGCGAGATTAAAAGCAGGAAGATACCTATGGCCTCCACCTCAAATTCTATGAAAAAGCCATTTACTGGTAAAAAAGAGAGTAATGCTGTGTATGGGTCAAGAAGTCGTGCTAAGAATGACCGTCATCATTCAGTAGGGGCAGTTTTGATCTCCAATCCAACTTCTACTCAAAGACCACAACAACAAGAAAATCAACAAAGACATGACATCCTGAGGAGACAATTTACCCGGATTAACATGTCACTATCTCAAGCCCTACAACACCTGTTGAAAGCCAATTTAGTATCATTGCGGGATCCCCCTCCAAATCCCAATGTTTCATCTCCAAAATACAACCCGAATGCAAAATGTGCTTACCACTCCAATAGTCCTGGACATGACACTGATCATTATTGGGAGTTAAAATGAAAAATCCAAGACTTAATTGATAAAAAGACAATTAAATTTAACCCTCCACCAACTCCCAATGTGATCACTACATCCATGCCAAATCATGGTAAGGATGTCAATGCTATTGAATATGCTTCTTTTATTTCCTCCGTCAATGACTTGACCACTCCTTTAAAGACTGTTAAAGAAAATTTGTTGAAAGTCAGGGTATTCTCTGGCTGCCTTGAAGATTGTTGCTGCTATGCTGTACAAATTAATGGTTGTGAATGGTTGAAGAAAGGTGTCCAACACCTGATGAATAGCCATGAGATTCTATTTGAGAAAATTCCATCTGTGAAAAGTATGACCAAAAGTGTATCTCAAGAGCTTGAAGACATTTCCATCATTACTATATCAAATAAACATATTAGGATCACCTCCAAAGGCCCTATTAGGATTCCCGTTGAACCAATAA
Source organism: Vicia faba (assembly GCA_948472305.1). Classification (NCBI taxonomy): domain Eukaryota; kingdom Viridiplantae; phylum Streptophyta; class Magnoliopsida; order Fabales; family Fabaceae; genus Vicia; species Vicia faba. Next base: position 1,306,218,412 of record OX451739.1, read on the forward strand.
TAACTCCACTAATTATCACCACACCGGGGCCAGTCCCTTACTCTTCTTATAAGGTTATGCCCTGGAATTATGGCGCGAAAGTGTATTACCATGGTATCAAATGCCAAAGATGAAACTGCTGACATTATAAACATTGCTGGATCGAGTAAAGTTACTAGGACAGGGAGGATCTTATCTATAGAGATTTCACCTTTGACCACCACAACTACACCCATTCATATTACCGCTGTTAAACCTATCGCTAATACTTGAGAAAAGGAAAAAATGATCGAGCCTTCCAGGACAGAGGTGCCCACAAAATATATTACCATTGAGGATCCATCTACCCAAGAGACCGAGGAGATTTTAAAAATTATCAGAAAAAGTGATTACAAGATAGTGGAACTGTTGGGGAAAACACCCTCGAAGATTTCCATGTTGTCTTTGTTGCTATGCTCCGAGGAGAATTCCCAAGCGCTGATTAAATTCTTGAAAAATGAAGATGTCCCTCAAGAAACTACGGCGGACCAATTTGAAAACTGTGTAGCCAGTTTGACTGCCAATAATGTTTTGGGATTTTCAGATGCAGATTTGACTCTGGTAGGGAAGAATCACAACAAAGCTTTGCATGTTTCCATCGAGTGTAAAGGAACCACTTTAGCTCATGTGTTGGTGGATACTGGATCCTCTCTGAATGTCTTACCTAAAGGTTCTCTAGATAGGTTGGATTGTGAATATTTGGTGTTGAAACCCAATGACATCGTGGTGAGATCTTTTGACGGATCAAAGAGAATGGTCCATGGAGAGGTTGATCTCCCTATCAAAGTTGGGTCTCAAGTCTTCAACTCAACATTCTATGTGATGGATATCCGTCCTGCTTATTCTTGCCTGCTTGGACGCCCATGGATACATGGGATAGGTGCGGTGACTTCCATACTACATCAAAAGTTGAAATATCCGGTCAAAGAGAAAATTGTCACTGTATGCGGAGAAGAGGAGTTTATGATTAGTCATCTAAATTCATTCAAATATGTTGAAATGGAAGGCGAGTTAATTGAAACTCCTTGTCAAGCTTTTGAAGTGATCTCTCCAATGGTTTCTATTTCCAAAGCCACTCCTAACATTCCCAAAGCTGCTAAAAATACACCAAGGATGGTCTCTCTCAAGGATGCCCATGCTATTGTTGAAGACGGTGGTTTCACCATTTGGGGGAAACTTCCTGATTTCCCTTTCAAGTCAGACAAATTTGGGTTGGGTTTCACTTCCAAAGCTCAAAAGGAGGTTCGACGTGCTCGTGTAGGGAAACCATATCTTCGCATTGGTAACCATGAGGTTAATGCTCTTGAAGACTCTGATGCTGATTGTGACTTTGACGACTGGATTTACCCGACTGCTGGGGGAGGACGCAACAACTGGCTGACCAAGGACTTCATCCAAATCTCCTTCATCCAGGAGTAACTAACGTTTCCTATTTTTATCACTTTGAGAAATTTGTGCGTAATTTCCATTAAAATAATGACTTTAAGCCATGTGCCTTACCCGAGGCACAATGATCCATTTGTTAAGGGTTTATCATTTTCATATGCCATATGCTCATTTTAATGAAAAAACATTGGTCTATTTTGCATTCAAATTTTGCGCTCCCTGTCTTTTTCTTGCTTTATTGCATTTTCAAATTAGCCATGTGACCTTACATGCACACACACACATTTGCAGACCCACATCCACTCCAGATCTCAGTGACAATAATTCTGCTATTGCCATCTATGACTTTGAACGTCCAATCTATCAAGCCGAAGATGAAGGTGAAGAAAATTGTGAAATACTTGGGGAACTCGCCATACTTCTGATACAAGAGGAAAAGGCCATTCAACCACACGAAGAACCAGTTTAAGTGATCAACTTAGGTACTGAAACAAACAAGAAAGAAGTTAAGATCGACGCTAACTTGGAAGATGGTGTCAAGGTAATATTGGTCCAGATGTTGCACGACTATGTTGAGGTGTTCTCCTGGTCATACGAAGATATGCTAGGGCTTGATACTGATATCATAGTTCATCGTCTGCCAATGAAGGAAGGTTTTCCTCTGGTCAAGAAAAAGGTTCGAAGCATACGGCCAGATATGTCTGAGAAAATCAAAGCAGAGGTAATGAAACAGTTCAATGCAGGTTTTCTGGCAGTGACATCATATCCCCAATGGGTTGCAAATGTGGTCCCAATGCCAAAGAAAGATGGAAAAGTCCGTATGTGTGTGGATTACAGAGATCTAAATAGGACAAGCCCCAAAGACGACTTTCCTCTACCACATATCAATGTTTTGGTTGACAACACTGCTCAACATAAAGTGTTCTCCTTCATGGATGTCTTCTAGGGTTACAACCAAATCAAAATGGTGCCTGAGGACATGGAGAAGACCACTTTTGTTATACAATGGGGCACCTTCTGCTATAAGGTCATGCCGTTTGGGTTTAAGAATACAGGCACAACCTACCAACGGGCTATGGTAGCTCTATTTCATGACATGATTCATCATGAGATAAAAGTCTATGTTGATGACATGATTGCAAGATCGCAAACTGGGGAATAACACCTAGATCATTTACATAAACTATTTGAAAGGTTAAAAAATATAAGCTGAGGCTAAATCCCAATAAATACCCCTTCGGGGTAAGGTCTGGAAAACTCCTAGGGTTTATCGTCAGTGGCAAAGGTATTGAAGTCGACCCTATAAAAGTCAAAGCCATACAAGAAATTCTAGCTCCCTGTATCAAAAAAGAAGTTAGGGGTTTCTTAGGTCGGCTCAAATACATTGCTCGATTCATATCTCACTTGACCGCTACTTGTGAGCCAATCTTCAAGCTGTTGAAGAAGGATCAAGTAGTCAGATGGAACGACGACTGCCAAGAAACTTTTAACAAGATCAAGGAGTACTTACAAGAACCTCCAATCCCGATGCCTCCAATTGAAGGAAGACCTCTGATTATGTACTTGACTGTATTAGAGAATTCAATAGGGTGTGTGCTGGGTCAACATGACGAGTCTGGCCGAAAAGAGCATGCAATATACTACCTTAGCAAAAAGTTTACCGACTATGAAACCAGATATTCACTACTCGAGAAAACTTGCTGCGCTTTGGCATTGGATGCTCGCCGGCTAAGACAGTATATGTTGACTCATACTACCTTATTGATTACTAAGATGGATCCCGTCAAGTATATCTTTGAGAAACCAGCTCTATCCGGACGAATAGCTAGATGGAAAATGATCTCGACTGAATTTGACATCCAATACGCTACACAAAAAGAAATCAAGGGAAGTGTGCTGGCGGATCATTTGGCCCATCAAGCTGTTGATGAGTACCAATCCATGAACTTTGAATTCTCGGACGAGAATATCACGCTGATAACTAATTGTGAAAAGTTTGGACCGTATGAAGGACCTGAACAAGGATCCCGATGGACTATGGTTTTTGATGGAGCTTCCAATGCCTTTGGCAACAGAATTGGTGCTGTGATCATTTCTCCTGAAGGTTACCATACACCTTTCACTGCCAGACTTTGCTTCGACTGTACAAATAACATGGCCGAGTATGAAGAATGCATCTTGGGTCTAAAGGCCGCGATTGACCTAATAACCAAATTCTTGAGTGTATACGGAGACTCAGCCCTGGTTGTAAGTCAAGTTAAAGGAGAGTAGGATACTAAGCATCCAAACTTGATCCCTTACAAAGAGCTTGTGATAACTTTGATCCCATACTTCGAGGAGGTCACCTTTGAACATTTCCCGAGGGAAGAAAATCAGTTGGCAGAAGCTTTAGCAACTATGTCCTCTATGTTCAAGGTCAATTGGGACAACGAAGCTCCCAGAATTACTATCGAAAGATTTGATGAACTTGCACACTGTTATGAGATTGACACTAATAAGGAGAAGCCTTGGTACCATGAGGTGAAAAGGTACCTTGAAGCATAAGAGTATCCTAAGGGAGCCCCAATCAACGACAAGAAATTCCTGCGGAGGCTCTAAACTAAATTCTTCCTAAGAAACGGGATCCTGTACAAATGCAACCATGATTCAACTCTACTCCATTGTATGGACAAGAAAGAGGCAAAGAAGATCATGGAAGACATTCATGAGGGTATCTTCAGAACTCACTCTAGTGGATACACTATGGTAAAAGAGATTCTGAGGGCTGGTTACTATTGGTCGACTATGGAAACTGATTGTCACCACCACTCGAGGATTTGCCATAAGTGTCGGATATATGCCGACAAGGTTCATGTACCTCCAATACCTTTAAGCGTCATGACCGCTACGTGGCTATTTGTAATGTGGGGCATTGACATGATTGGAGAAATCAATCCCATTGCCTTTATTGGACATCATTTCATCCTCTTCACCATTGATTACTTCACCAAATGGGTCGAAGCTGCTTCATTTGCCTCAGTTACAAAGAATGTTGTAGCCCGGTTTATCAAGAATAACTTCATCTGCCAGTACGACATACCTGAAAGGATTATCACTGACAACAGAACCAACCTCAACAATGCCATGATTACTAAACTCTGCACGCAGTTCAAAATCAAGCATCACAACTCTTCTCCATACAGACCTAAGATGAATGGTGCAGTGGAAGCTGCTAACAAGAACATAAAAAAGATTGTGCAAAAAATGATGGTGACCTATAAAGACTGGCATGAGATGCTGCCGTTTGCTCTTCATGGCTATCGTACCTCGGCACGAACATCAACTAGGGCAACCCCATTCTCTTTAGTCTATGGCATAGAAACCGTCGTGCATGTCAAAGTTCAAATTCCTTCTTCGAGGATTATGAAAGAAGCAGACTTAGGGGAAGATGAATGGATTCATACAAGATTAGATCAGTTGAACTTGATTGACGAGAAGAGACTATACGCTATTTGTCATGGTCAAATGTATCAAAAGCGTATGGTCAAGGCATTCAATAAGAAGATCAAACCTCGAGTATACCAGGCCGGAGACTTGGTAATAAAATGCATCATTTTACCACAAGGTGATCCCAGAGGAAAATGGACTCCCACTTATGAAGGGCCGTTTGTTGTCAAGAAAGTATTCTCTGGAGGTGCTATGATGTTTACCACTATGGACAGTGAAGATTTCCCACATCCGGTGAATGCCGACATAGTAAAAAAATACTACGCGTAAGAATGACCCGCTAGGTTGACATACCTAGGCAAAAATAAAGGGCATCCCAACAAACCATAAAGGTTTGGGCAAAAATTAGGGATATATACAAAATATTGTACACCCGGCAAGTCGAAAACCTGAAAGGGAGGCTTGGGCAAAAAAGGGTATCCTGGTGGACTGAAAACCCAAAAGGGAGGTCTAGGCAAAAGTTAAGGATTAAAGCGTACGACTATGTTCTGTTGGATCACTACAACCAGTTTTTATTACCAAGGTCAAAGTTCAAAAGGTACAAGATCAATTCAATCAACTTCTTTCAACGGCAAGGGATGATGTTCGAAGACATAGGGGCAATAGCAGAGTTGGAACCTAATGAGATCACTTCCACTTGGCTATACATTTTTGTTTTCACTTTGTATTCTTTTTTTTCTTTCGACGACTTTCTCTTACTAGGATTTCTGTCTCTCTACAAAAACGCATGTTTATAGGCAAAATATCAATACAAATATACTTTGAAGTACCTACTGTTTGTTTTTTTGTTTTGATTGCAAAAATCTCCAATGGCTAAAATTGAATGAACATATGCATATGAACATTGATTAACTGTTAACAAATATACACACAAGAACAATAATAAGCGTTTACTTGAGGATTTGGGATACCCCCACAGAGTCACTTTAACGAGATTATCCCCACAGTGAATTCATACATTCTCCATCCAGAATTCCAATAAGCATATCTCTTGAAAATTCTCTTCCTCAGCCGAGTTTGGTCTTCCAAAGTTGAGAAAGAAACCTTGCAAAAGTTCTTCTCCATAGGAATTCACTTCCCCAGTGAGGTCGCCAGAATACTTTCCTCAACAAAGTTTATTTCTCCAACGGACTAGAACCTCCCCAACTTGAGTATATTCTTCAAACCACTCACTGGAAAAATTCCTCTTCTCCAGTAAAGATTGATACTATCCCTAGAAAGTTACTGCAAAGCCTGGAATCCGACCAGATACCAGTTAACTTTATCATCCCCAGACAAATTGGAAGTTTAGTCATCTCTTTATCCTTAATCAAGGTATATAAGAATCATATTCCCTAATAGAGTAATGGTCCACTAAAGCTCATGAATTCTACTCCCCAAGCAGAAGCCAATATCCCCTACAGAGTTCCCTCAAACAAATCAGCAGGAATTCCCAGCGGAAGTATTCTAAACAAAGTCGAAGATATACATATTCTTCATCCTCAGAAATAGTCAAGGATTTATTTTTCCTAGACACACATTTCACATTTATACATCATATCATATGCATACAAAACACATATAGCGCAATATCATTTATGTTGAGAACATAACTATGCAATGCATTTCACACATCATGATATCGCATACAGTAAACCCTTTTCCTTTTCAGGAAAGAATCAATCACCGAAAAAATACCTCTTCTGGTTTAGATTTATTTTCTTCCAGTTAAAGACAGACGAACGAAAGACCTTTTATGGTTTAGATTGACTTCTTCCAATTAAAGACAGGCGAACAAAATACCTCTTCTAGTTTAGATTTACTTCTTCCAGTTAAAAACAGGTGAACAAAATACCTCTTCTGGTTTAGATTTACTTCTTTCAGTTAAAGACAGGCGAACAAAAGACCTCTTATGGTTTAGATTTATTTCTTCCAATTAAAGGAAAGCGAATAAAAGACCTCTTCTGGTTTAGATTTACTTCTTCAATTTAAAGACAGGCGAACAAAAGACCTATTATGGATTAGATTTACTTCTTCTAGTTAAAGACAGGCGAACAAAAGACCTCTTCTGGTTTAGATTTACTTCTTCCAGTTAAAGACAAGCGAACGAAAGACCTCTTCTGGTTTAGATTTACTTCTTCCAGTTAAAGACAAGAGAATAAAATACCTCTTCTGATTTAGATTTACTTCTTCCAATTAAAGACATGCGAATAAAAGACCTCTTCTGGTTTAGATTTACTTCTTCCAATTAAAGACAGGCGAACGAAAGACCTCTTCTGGTTTAGATTTACTTCTTCCAGTTAAAGACAGGCGAACAAAAGACCTCTTCTGGGTTAGATTTATTTCTTCCAGTTAAAAACAAGTGAAGGACATCTTTTGTTTCAGTATAAATCGACCAAATATTTATTCTAGTACTTCTTCCAATATCTACCAACAGTCACTCTAGATGGCATCTATAAGCCCATCTCTGGCAATTTTCTGTCACCTATGGATGGCATATATACGCCCCTCTCCGATAAATTTTATCACCTCTCCAAATGGCATCTTCAAAGCCCATTCCCGATACAATCAACCAACACATTACCTCATTCATCAATGAGTGCAAATTTCTGGGCACTCTAGTGTTCAATCATCTTCCACCTTCAAGTCACGAATGGCGGGCACGCCAATATAACTCTTCAGGTTTAAGAAGATTGAACAGGGGTAGCTATTGTACCCCAAAATTCTCCCTCTCTTTTCTCAAGGGAATTTCCCACAAAGATCTTCCATAGCTCAAGTTCACAAGTGTTGATTAGGTCAAACTCCTCTCCTAAGCACTGAGTCCACCAATTAGGGTTTTGGTTTTCTTAAGCACAATTGGACTTTTAATGCTTTAAATTACTTCCATGGATTATTATAGACCTCTAACAATACTCATTTCAAGTTTCAAGTCTTGAATCTCAAATTTGCCTAGTCAATTGACCAGATGACTGAAAATCAACTGTGTTGGGTAAAAAGTCAACTATGGTCAACCTACAGTCAAACTTCAAGATTTTTTACCAATATCAACATTTTGAAGTCATATTCACAAATTAATCAAGTTTGGATCACAATTCCTCAAGAAAAATGTGCAAATCATCAAAAGGGCAAAATGGTCAAAATTAGGGTTTTTGACTAGAATGATTAATTTTTGACTTTTGAGCTAATACATGACTTATTAGTGTGAAACATGATCTCAAGGATTCAAGTACATCATTTTGACCTAATTGCATGACTCAATTCATCTCTCAAGATCAAACAATTGATAGTTGAAATTTGGTCTATTGATGAAAAGTCAACTGATACACTAAAAGTCAAACTTTAACATTTTGGTCAAAATTGAGTCTTGTTAGTTCTCTTGTTTTAGGATTTGCTTAATTTTTGTAAAACAAATAATAGCAACAATGAAGAATAGGGTAAGAAGAACAAGTACAACAAGAAGTCCTATTACAATGTCAGAACATGATGTGTTGAACTTTTTCAACAATTGGAACAACATGTCAAAGAAGATGTCTTGACATCGCGCCTGCTGAGATGGATTAATGAGATTCAGTTTGTTCTCAACATAGGCAAAATATTCAGGAGAATACTATGCATCCTATGTGGCGCATATCTAAAGGTCTAGAAAATTCAATCAGAAATCAAGGAGAATGAAGACTTTCTAAATAAGGAGATTGTTTAGGAAAGTAAAGATTGAAGACCTTTCTTTGGGGCAAAAGTTTATGCAGTTTGTGTTGTACCTTAAATTTTCCCCCTAAATTTTTCAGTCGCACCTTCATACCATATTTTGTCATTTGGTCACAACCATTAATAAATAGCTTCATTCATCATATTTGCATCCTATCTTTAAGTTTTCTCTTGTGTTGTTGACAAACTTCTAATCAAAATGCAAAAAAATATTTGTCTTTGTCTTTTCATATTTGTGTTTTGTCGGTACCGAGTTGAAGCATATGGCAAATAAGGTTTTCCGGTATTATTTCCCTAAAATCTCTATTTGCAAAGAAAAAGAATAAAAAAAATATTTTCACTGTACAATCGATTGCTCCTAGAGTGCAATCGATTGCACAAAGTGAATTTTGCGCAATTTTTGGAAAGATACACTGTGCAAATCGATTTGCACTGTAGTGCAATCGATTGCATAGCGCGAAATTTGAAAAAAATCAGCATTTTAAAATTGTCAAATTTTGGCTCCAATTTTTCTTCATTTTTGAAAGATGTATCATTAATTCAAATTTTAGTGCCAATTTATCATTTTTAAGAAGAATTATCATTAATTCAAATTTTGGCTCTAATATTTGAAAGAATTATCATTAATTCAAATTTTGGCTCCAAGAATCAATTACCAAATTACCACTAATCCCAATCCTAAACTCTATAAATAGAGCCCTCATTTCATTCAAATTTCAAGCTTTTGATAGCCAAATCCACCTTGCTAAAAAATCTCTCAATTCTCTCCATCTACCAAATTCACTCAAAGCTCCATTTTCAAAAAGTTAGTAAGCTTTGCATTGAAGCTTACTAATCTTTGAACTAAACCTTCATCCAAACACTTTTTCTCCATCAATTCTCTATATCCAAGCTTGGTCAATTGATTCTTGTGGTTGAATTGGAGCAAATTCTTGAAGTTGTTTTGATAATTCTCTAGATCTACCTTTGGTAAGTTGGATAATTCATCTTTCACAGTGTGATCTCTTGGTGATCTTTGGGATTGATTCTTTGAGCATTATTTTGTGATTTCAATGGTGTTATTTTCTCATAATTTGATGGAATTTTCGTGCTCAAGTGGATCCATGATCATAAGGTGTTTGATGGAAATTTTGAACAAGAAATTTCCCTTTTAAAATGCTGTTTTTGCTATTATTACTGCGTGCAATCGATTTGCACTGTAGTGCAATCGATTGCACATAAGCAATTTTGCACAAATTTTAGAAAACTGTACTATGTAAATCGATTCACACAATAGTGCAATCGATTTACACAGGGACATAATGCACTTTTTTGCCTTGTTTTAGGGCAGCTTTGATCCAAAATGCTTTTTCTACTCACTCCTTTTTTATTGTTGGTTTGGATTGCAATTTTAAATGTCCAATTTGTCTTTAAACTCAATGGACTTTGTGATGTAGATGAAGTTGGACAAATGTTCATAAATTCAAATCTACCTAAGAGTGAATTATTTAATTCATTTTTGGTGCTTTGAATTAATGATATATTTAGTGCTTTAATCCATCTAGAGGAGTGGTTGAATTTAAAGATGAAAGAATTTTGAAAGGGTGATCCAAATTAGCTTATCATTCCCCTCCCTCTTCATCTTATCCCTTTCTTTTTTAATTGTGCTACATGTTAAAGGATGGTGATCTCTATATCATTTATCCAAACATGAAGTACATAGATTGCTATTGACCGGCCTAAAAATAGGTGTGACTTCTACATAAGTCCACTTACGATTGCTTAACATAGCGCTAAATTTTGTTCCGATTCGAATAAATGATCATTCGTGGCCCAAACTTATGATTGCAAGCCCAAGTATGTTAATTTGATCTCTTTGGTCCAATAACCTTGAGATTCATTGTGTGGAGGCTTTGGTTCTACCAATCCTCTAATGGATCTACAACACCTTTGGTCAACGCGAATCACTTAAACATCGTTGATCATTACATGTTGCCTTGTGAGAATTCCAAAATGGATGATATACTTGACAAAAAGCAAATGCAACTTGTTGTGTGGAGGCTTTGGTTCTACCAATCTTCTAATGAGTTCCAAATGCAAGTTTCAAGATGGTCATCCAACTAACCACTAATTACTAACAATTAACTTTACTTTACGCTTTTATTTTCATGCTTTATGTACCATTTACTGTTAGCATTTTACATTTCATGTTATTTTCATCTTTGCTCACTTGAGCATTTACTTCTATGTCATTTTTATTTTGCTCACTTGAGCTTTTATTTCTTTTTAAAGACACCTAATAATCAATATGAATCATCAAAATCATTAATGATACTTGGACTACGTGGTTACTATCCTTTGCATTATGGAGTGATGGACTTCTTGGACTTAGGATTATAGACCTTGGCCTATCTTGGAGACTTTGTGACTTTATTTGATATTTTGTCTGGAGTTCTTGAGGTTTACCTCAAGACATTGGGTTGTTTGTTTGTTTTGTGTGCAGGTTATTAAGATTACGATCTTTGTTTGTAATCTGGAATTCACCCGTATACAGCCGTTACTATGCCCAATTTTTGCGAAGACTTAATAAAACACTTGAAGTTTGGTTCTCTCAAGAGGTCTAGTATCTTTTCTTGCTTGGTTTCAATCCGAAGAATAGGAATTCTATATTGACTCATAATATCAAGTATCGGCTTCATGTTGGTTAGATGGTTCTCTTCCTTAGCTTTTACCTTATGCTTTAGGATAGTCCCTTCATCTCCTCCCATCTTCTTTAATTTTAAAAACCCTCTCATCTTCTTTCAAAATCTTCTTTGTTTTTAAACTCGAACTGCTTTCATAATAAACTTCGACTTTGTCGAGTGCCTTTTCTTTTAAAACTTATTTTCTTTAAACAAACTTTAATTCATTTAATCATACTTTGACATTTCTTTCAAAATTAACAAAACACTTCAACTCATTCAAACTCTTTTGTGCGCCCAAGCACCTTTTCCATTTAAAACTTTTTTCAAGATAAGACATGATTCATTGATAGTCGAGCAATATTCTCCTATCCCTATGGTTATAAAGGTATCAACTTTTCCACTTGAGTACTAGAGGCGTTCTCAAACCCTCACTCTTGTTGATGCAGGGTCCATCTTTCTTACACCTTGTGGGCGTTAGTCGAGATTTCTCTCCTAACAATGACGATTTGTCTCCTTGTTTAAAATCAACCAACAAACAAGTCTTTTCTAGAGGAACTACGTGTACCCTGATCCCCTATTGCACGAAAGGTGGTACGTAGGCACTACAGGTTCGCAACCACGGCGGGTGCAAAAATCATAAAAATATTTCTTTTCTCACCTGCACCATCCATTTTATATACAACACATTTTTTATAGCAAAAATATACAGATTTTACAAAGAGGTTCTTGCGGAGTACCGTAGATGTTTAGGGTGCTAATACCTTCTTTTTACATAACCAACCCCCTTACCTTGAATCTTTCCCCCCTCTTTTTGGGTTATTCGCTCTTTTCCCATTCCTTTGGAAACAATAAAGCGCGGTGGCGATTTTTATTTTTGATTTGTATAAAGTCTAGTCAATCCAATGGCTTAGTCTTGCACATTTCTACCGCCACAGAAAAAAATTGGCGACTTCACTGGGGACAGATTGACCTCTTGCTGGTCCATCCCTAAGTGGGTTGAGCCTATCTTTGTTTATATCTGTATATATGCTATTGTTGTTTGTGTGTTATATTTTGTATATATGTTTGTCTGGATTCTCTTGGTTTACAGGGTGTTTGGGGATTTCTTATAAGTCCTCTACCCGGACTTTGGGCAAACTTTAAGATAGGACGAGCGATATAGTCATGTTAACTTTGAGGGAGTAATCCCAAAAAAGGAGGCATGAGATCCCCCACTCAGTGGAGGCCCCTTTGACTGTAGTGTCGTTTACCGAGTAATCGGGAAGACGTACTGCTTTCGACCTGGGAGCCTAATGAAGCTGAGGACCATAGATTACCTAACTCATCTTGGCCTTTTAGGTGTAGTGCGGAAGCTATGACGGAGTAATTCGGAAATAGTTGTCACGCGATACTACGCTCGGACGAGTCTTTCCTGAGAATATTGCTAATTACCGAGTTAATCGGGACGTGGGTAATATCCGAAGGAAGAATGTAGACTCTGGGAACCTCTTAGAACCTTGTTCGGCAGGTGATAATCGTTAGTCCATACCTTATGGGTTATACCCTTTCCTCCAGGCTCGTGACTCTGAACCATGTGATCCTTTTACTGTACAGTGCATTGCATAACATTGCATATCATTTGCATCCTCTGCATCATTCGACATACATCCAGGTTGTTCAGGATCTTATTCCCAGTTGCTTCTTCCTTCCAGTTAGTCGTCTACCGTCAAGATGATTCCTCAACACAACTACGGGACTAGAGCTGCTGTCAGATTGATAATGGAAAACCAAGAATAACACAACATGGAAGTCATAATGGAAATTGACGAGTTGAAGTCAGGAATGGCCAAACTTACTGAGATGATGCAAGTCCTGATTTCCAGAGGAGAGCCACCTCAAAAGACTGTGATATCTGAAATCCCAACTGCTGCTGTTGACACTCAACCTATCCAGCATACATCTACTACATGGCCAAAGTTTGGGTTACCTCAGAACTACTCTCCGCCCATTGCAATTACTCTAATGGTTGGCCAGTCTTCCCGACCAGTCTTTCAAGCTCTAGTTTTCACTGAACCTCAGCCAATCGTTCATACTGCTTTTCGTCAACCTGCTGCACAAGCTGCTTTTGGGAATCTTCTCTTTGAGCACCATGCTTCCAGTCCTCGAAGTGTGAGCCAAGGAGACTTCGGTGATTTTGAAGATTTCAAAGAATAGTATCAAACTTTGGAGAAGAGACTCAGAGCTATGGAAGGAAATGAGTTCTTCAGTGTTGATGCTAACAATATGTGCTTGGTTTCTGAGCTGGTTATGCCTGCAAAGTTCAAGACTCCCGAGTTTGAGAAATACCGGGGCACACTTGTCTAAGAAGTCATTTGGTGATGTTTTTTTCGAAAGATGCCTTCTTACACCAAGAATGACAAGCTGCTTATCCATTGTTTCCAAGACAGTCTGAGTGGAGCTTCATTGAAATGGTATATGGGACTTGAGAAAGGTCGTATCCAATGCTTCCAAGATCTTGTTGATGCTTTCATAAAGCAATACAAATACAACCTCGACATGACACCTGATCTTCGCCAACTACAAAATATGTCTCAGAATGAGAAAGAATCATTCAAGGAGTATGCTCAACGATGGAGAGAACTGGCATCTCAAGTTGAACCACCTCTGGCAGAGAAAGAGTTAACTGGTTTGTTCATGGATACTTTATCCCATTTCTTTTGGGAGAAGATGATTGGTAGTGTGTCGTCCAGCTTCACAGACCTGGTGACTATTGGCCAGAGATTAGAAGAAGGAATCAAGAATGGCAAAGTGTCTAAAGCTGCCGAATCTTCTAATGGTGCAAAGAAATACCTTGGGAACTTTCAGAAGAAGAAAGAGGTAGAAGCCAATGCTGTCTCGACTGAGAGAAAAAGACCTCGCCGTAGGCCTCAATACACTGATCAACCACAAGTAACGGTTGTTACTCCTGCGGTCAATGCTCAACTAGTTCAGGTTCCTCAACAACAGAATATTATGCAGAATCAGAATTGGAATAGGGCTCAGTTTGATCCCATCCCTATGACATACACTGAATTGTATCCTGCATTGGTGCAGAAGGGCTTAATTACGACTAGGCCTCTGATTCCTCGAAATCCCCCTCCATCCGGGTTCAGATCTGACCTTCACTGTGAATTTCATCAGGGTGCTGCCGGTCATGATTTAGAGAGCTGCTATGCATTGAAAAACAAAGTGCAAGAATTGGTGAAAAATTTTTTTCTCACTTTCAAGGAGGCAGGTCCTAATTTCATCAACAATCCTTTGCCAAAACAAAGTAGCTGAAGAATGAGTCGGGGTACCCTCAAGTCACTTCCTAAAGCTAGTGTTTCAGACAGGATAACTCATCCTTGTTACTGATTAGTCACTAAGCCATGTTTCTTTCTGTTTGCATTTTTCCTTGTTTATGTTAAAATTGTTGCTTTCAAATTCCGTTTGTACTTTCATGTTAAGTTTAATGAAATGAGCATTGCAATGTTTTGATTCAAATCATTTTCATTTACTTCTTTCAAATACATTTCTCTTGTTTACTCCCTTTATCAAGCTTTTGTTTATGCAAAGATCTGAGGAAGGATGATGAAAACGAAATACCCATAATTGTTGCTGGTATGCTTTCGAATAAAACTTTGCTGAGGATATACATGCATTGTTTCAACTCCCAAACACTGGAGAAATAAGGAAGTTAATCCATCGTTCACCCCTTTGAGCCTAGAAGTTGGAGTTTCTTTCTATACGAAAAAACCCACAATCTTAACCTGGGGATGGGTAGTTCTCAGTTAATTTGGCTGTGCATTCAATTACAAGAGAAATCGTGCAAGACACCTTTCAATAAAGGTCGTGATCAAGCTTTCCTTTGCACATAACAAGATGTGTCAAAGATGCTCTCAAACAAAAAAATGATGAAGATGGTTCCCCGTAATCATTGAGCAAGGCAGTCATTATCTTTCCAAAAAGAAAAATAAAATGAAAAGAAAAATCAAAATAAAAGTCCCGCTAAGTCAAAACCTCTGAAGGAGACTTAGGCAAAAAACTGGGGCATCCCGCTGACTGTAATCTCAAATGAAACAGTTCAGGCAAAAATTGGGAATAATAAATTCAATCAGAAGAGGTCATCAAATCCTCAAAATTCTCCATCAGAGTTGACAAAAGTCCTCAAAACAACAAAAAGATGTAAGAAGAAATGACTGTCATTCTCAAGAATTCCTTAGCTTCTGAATCATCTTCATTACTACCATCAGTGCAATTCCAAACTCTCTTGGAACCTGAATGCATAGTCTGAATTAACTGAACGTAGGACTGAAGAACATCACGAAGATTGGGTTGGGTACAAATAAACTTTGAGCCTTTATCCTTTATTTCTTAAACCGTGAACCCGACCACGTTACAACCCTCAAAAGACCTAATTGAAGCCAGGTTTCTTTTGAAAGCATACTACAACAAGGTTGCGTAAACTGACTCCTATGATCTTTTGCAAATCATTTGTTTTTAGTATCATACCTTTGCTTTCTCTTCCACTTTAAAAGTATAAACCACTGTGTTTTAATCAGTGATGCATTTTCTATACACCAATAACATCATTCCAAAAATGATTTTGGATTCAAAACTTTTGCATGAACTTTGCATTAAAAATACCATGTTTGAATAAACAATTTTGCTTGCAAACAAGCTTTTCTCATCAAGGAATTTCAAACAGCTGAGAAACTTGGTTAGTGACCCTATCAGGGGCAAGCATCTTCCAGATCCTGTTGTGAATTAGTTCAAGATTTACTGCTCAATGCAAGTTTTCTCAGAAGTGGCCAGCCAGGAAATCATTTTCAAGACTCATACAGGGGCATTTATTTACAACAATCATTTCAAAACTGAAGCCATGATCAGTTTATCTCCAACAAACATTTCAGAAGTTGAAGCCATGATCAGTTTATCTCCAATAGTCATTTCAGAACTGAAGCCGTGATCAGCTTATTTCCAGCAACTTTCGACTGAAGCCATGATCAGTTTATCTTCAACAGTCAGCTAATCTGGGACAAGTCCCCAAGTAGCTCTTCATGTCCTTCCTCAAAAGATCATCAGTTCAATACAGTTTACAAGTGTGACAAATTTGGGTTCAAGACATTTTCTTTCCAGTCAAATTTGGCAGAGTTCTCCATGTTGAGGAATTAAACTTCCAATCTTACCTCCACAAAAGAGTCAAACTCCATTTTCGTAAACGTCTGCATTACATGCATAAACCATTCACATATGATGCATAACAAAATCCAAACATAATGCATAGCAAGAGTGTTTCATCCTCATTTGCATTTCCCGAGGTCTTGTTGCAATTGACATGTCACCTTGAGATCAAAGTCCAACTTACTTGGCACCTACCAAAGCAAACATCAGTTCAGCTGTCTCTTTTTCCATCCAAAGCCAATATTGGATGTTGTTACCTTTTTTGCCATCTAAAGTCAGTATTGGACGCCTTGAGTTTTTCACTCATTCAAAGCCAGTATTGGATGTTGTGATCTTTTCTCTCGTCTAAAGCCAGTATTAGACATTGAGTTTTCCCTTCATTCAAAGCCAGTATTGAATGTCAATATCTCTTTCACTCATTCAAAGCCAGTATTGGATGTTGTGATGTTTTCTCTCGTCTAAAGCCAGTATTAGACATTGAGTTTTCCCTTCATTCAAAACCAGTATTGGATGTTGTGATCTTTTCTCTCATCTAAAGCCAGTATTAGACGTTGAGTTTTCCCTTCATTCAAAGCCAGTATTGAATGCCAAGATCTCTTTCACTCATTCAAAGCCAGTATTGGATGTTGTGATCTTTTCTCTCGTCTAAATCCAGTATTAGACGTTGAGTTTTCCCTTCATTCAAAGCCAGTATTGGATGTTGTGATCTTTTCTCTCGTTTAAAGCCAGTATTAGACGTTGAGCTTTTCTTTCATTCAAAGCCAGTATTGAATGTCAAGATCTCTTTCACTCATTCAAAGCCAGTATTGGATGTCGTGTTTCTTTTCCGTCCAGCGTCTTTCCTGGACAACTCTGATGTAACTTCAGATTTGGTCTTATCCCACATCTATGTTCTTCTAGATGTTTCTGTTTGTCTTTTCCGGAGAGTTGCTTGCCTCATTCCATGCCATTCTTGGATGTCGCTGCTTGCCTTCTCGAGTTTTATCTCTTTTTTCCAAGTATTGATGGTTACTCTTTGTCGCCCTGACAGATATCCAGAAGTATCTTATTGTTCCCCGACGTGTCTTTTCCATGTCATTTCATCTGAACTACCAAGTTTCCAGTTTCGAGTATTTCCGTATTTCCACAGAGCCTGTCTAATCTCATACATCATTCAAAAAAAATATATGTCAAAAAAAGAGTCCATGCATTCATTCATAACATATGCTATCATCTCATCGCATCAGGGACAAAATGCAGGTCTGTTTGTATTTAATTACTTTCCGCCTATCTGGCTAAAAGATAATTAAATAGGAGCAGCTGTTGTACCCTAAATTTTCCCCCTAACTTTTTCAGTCGCACCTTCATACCATATTTTGTCATTTGGTCACAACCATTAATAAATAGCTTCATTCATCACATTTGCATACAATCTTTAAGTTTTCTCTTGTGTTGTTGACTAACTTCTAATCAAAATGCAAAAAAAATATTTGTCTTTGTCTTTTCATATTTGTGTTTTGTAGGTACCGAGTCGAAGCATATGGCAAATAAGGTTTTCCGGTATTATTTCCCTAAAATATCTATTTGCAAAGAAAAAGAATAAATAAAATATTTTCACTGTACAATCGATTGCTCCTAGAGTGCAATCGATTGCACAGAGTGAATTTTGCGCAATTTTTGGAAAGATACACTGTGCAAATCGATTTGCACTGTAGTGCAATCGATTGCACATCGTGAAATTTGAAAAAAATCAGCATTTTAAAATTGTCAAATTTTGGCTCCAATTTTTCTTCATTTTTGAAAGATGTATCATTAATTCAAATTTTAGTGCCAATTTTACATTTTAAAGAAGAATTATCATTAATTCAAATTTTGGCTCTAATATTTGAAAGAATTATCATTAATTTAAATTTTGGCTCCAAGAATCAATTACCAAATTACCACTAATCCCAATCCTAAACTCTATAAATATAGCCCTCATTTCATTCAAATTTCAAGCTTTTGATAGCCAAATCCACCTTGCTAAAAAATCTCTCAATTCTCTCCATCTATCAAATTCACTCAAAACTCCATTTTCAAAAAGTTAGTAAGCTTTGCATTGAAGCTTACTAATCTTTGAGCTAAACCTTCATCCAAACACTTTTTCTCCATCAATTCTCTACATCTAAGCTTGGTCAATTGATTCTTGTGGTTGAATTGAAGCAAATTCTTGAAGTTGTTTTGATAATTCTCTAGATCTACCTTTGGTAAGTTGGATAATTCATCTTTCACAATGTGATCTCTTGGTGATCTTTGGGATTGATTCTTTGAGCATTATTTTGTGATTCCATTGGTGTTATTTTCTCATAATTTGATGGAATTTTCGTGCTCAAGTGGATCCATGATCATAAGGTGTTTGATGGAAAGTTTGAACAAGAAATTTCCCTTTTAAAATGTTGTTTTTGCTATTGTTACTGTGTGCAATCGATTTGCATTGTAGTGCAATCGATTGCACAGAAGCAATTTTGCACAATTTTTAGAAAACCGTACTGTGTAAATCGATTTACACAATAGTGCAATCGATTTACAAAGGGACAAAATGCACTTTTTTGCCTTGTTTTGGGGCAGCTTTGATCCAAAATGCTTTTTCTACTCACTCCTTTTTTATTGTTGGTTTGGATTGCAATTTTAAATGTCCAATTTGTCTTTAAACTCAATGGACTTTGTGATGTAGATGAAGTTGGATAAATGTTCATAAATTCAAATCTACCTAAGAGTGAATTATTTAATTCATTTTTGGTGCTTTGGATTAATGATATGTTTAGTGCTTTAATCCATCTAGAGGAGTGGTTGAATTTAAAGATGAAAGAATTTTGAAAGGGTGATCCAAATTAGCTTATCATCCCCCTCCCTCTTCATCTTATCCCTTTCTTTTTTAATTGTGCTACATGTTAAAGGATGGTGATCTCTATATCATTTATCCAAACATGAAGTATATATATTGCTATTGACCGGCCTAAAAATAGGTGTGACTTCTACATAAGTCCACTTACGATTGCTTAACATAGCGCTAAATTTTGTCCCGATTCGAATAAATGATCATTCGTGGCCCAAACTTATGATTGCAAGCCCAAGTATGTTAATTTGATCTCTTTGATCCAATAACCTTGAGATTCATTGTGTGGAGGCTTTGGTTCTACCAATCCTATAATGGATCTACAACACCTTTGGTCAACGTGGATCACTTAAACATCGTTGATCATTACATGTTGCCTTGTGAGAATTCCAAAATGGATGATATACTTGACAAAAAGCAAATGCAACTTGTTGTGTGGAGGCTTTGGTTCTACCAATCCTCTAATGAGTTCCAAATGCAAGTTTCAAGATGGTCATCCAACTAACCACTAATTACTAACAATTAACTTTACTTTACGCTTTTATTTTCATGCTTTATGTACCATTTACTTTTAGCATTTTACATTTCATGCTATTTTCATCTTTGCTCACTTGAGCATTTACTTCTATGTCATTTTTATTTTTCTCACTTGAGCTTTTCTTTCTTTTTAAAAACACCTAATAATCAACATGAACCATAAAAATCATTAATGATACTTGGACTACGTGGTTACTATCCTTTGCATTATGGAGTGATGGACTTCTTGGACTTAGGATTAGAGACCTTGGCCTATCTTGGAGACTTTGTGACTTTATTTGATATTTTGTCTGGAGTTCTTGAGGTTTACCTCAAGACATTGGGTTGTTTGTTTGTTTTGTGTGTAGGTTATTGAGATTACGATCTTTATTTGTAATCTGGAATTCACCCGTATACAGCTGTTACTCTGCCTAATTTTTACGAAGACTTAAAACACTTGAAGTTTGGTTCTCTCAAGAGGTCTAGTATCTTTGCTTGCTTGGTTTCAATCCGAAGAATGGGAATTCTATATTGACTCATAATGTCAAGTATCGGCTTCATGTTGGTTAGACGGTTCTCTTCCTTAGCTTTTACCTTATGCTTTAGGATAGTCCCTTCATCTCCTCTCATCTTCTTTAATTTTAAAAACCCTCTCATCTTCTTTCAAAATCTTCTTTGTTTTTAAACTCGAACCGATTTCATAATAAACTTCGACTTTGTCGAGTGCCTTTTCTTTTAAAACTTATTTTCTTTAAACAAACTTCAATTCATTTAATCATACTTTGACATTTCTTTCAAAATTAACAAAACACTTCAACTCATTCAAACTCTTTTGTGCGCCCAAGCACCTTTTCCATTTAAAACTTTTTTCAAGATAAGACATGATTCATTGATAGTCGAGCAATATTCTCCTATCCCTATGGTTATAAAGGTATCGACTTTTCCACTTGAGTACTAGAGGCGTTCTCAAACCCTCACTCTTGTTGACGCAGGGTCCATCTTTCTTACACCTTGTGGGCGTTAGTCGAGATTTCTCTCCTAACAATGACGATTTGTCTCCTTGTTTAAAATCAACCAACAAACAAGTCTTTTCTAGAGGAACTACGTGTACCCTGATCCTCTATTGCACGAAAGGTGGTACGTAGGCACTAAAGGTTCGCAACCGCGGCGGGTGCAAAAATCATAAAAATATTTCTTTTCTCACCTCCACCATCCATTTTATATACAACACATTTTTTATAGCAAAAATATACAGATTTTACAAAGAGGTTCCTGCAGAGTACCGTAGATGTTTAGGGTGCTAATACCTTCCCTTTGCATAACCAACCCCCTTACCTTGAATCTTTCCCCCTCTTTTGGGTTATTCACTCTTTTCCCATTCCTTTGGAAACAATAAAGCACGGTGGAAATTTTTATTTTTGATTTGTATAAATTCTAGTCAATCCAATGGCTTAGTCTTGCACATTTCTACCGCCACAGATTGTTACAGCGGATTTGCTGTGATTAAAGGCATAAAACCAGTTTGGTAACATGTTATAAATAAAAGGGTTTGTAACCTAGAAAAGATACGAATCAAGATGTAGAAGACTAGGGTTTTTGTCAAGGTAAACCTCCCGGGTTGTGGGAAGGTTACTATGTTCACCTCAAATCCTGTAGGTAAGAGGTGTATTGTTCTTGGAGGAAGCTTTGAAGAAACTCCAGGATGTGTTCTTAGTTAGGAGCAAAGCTAACAAACATTGGAGTTTGGTTTAGAAACTTATCTATGTTGACATGGAAGTGTGTCTTCCAAACTATCTATTTGTGTGATCAGAATCTTGGTGAAGAGTCGTTGATGCAGTGACTGAGGTGTAGGCTGCTAGACATCATTGCTATGATTGGAAGTGGGATGTGGATATTCCATATCTAGGGAGGACCTAGGTAGAAGGGTCATTGGGTAGTGATTAAGTGCGTAGATCGTCAACAAGTGTGTTGGCTATAGGGTTTTCAAATTGATACTACTGATAAAGGACTTTATTATTGGCTTGGTAGCCCCCAGAGTAGGTGTTGTTGTACACTGAACTGGGTAAACAATTCTGGTGTGCTCTTTATCTTTTCAGTACTGTTCTTGCCTGTGTGTTTATGTCAGATCAGGTGTCTCGACATCCTTGTAGGACATCTGAGTCTGCTGTACCAGAATTTCAATTGGTATCAGAGCAGGCATCCTGTTCTGCTCTGGGTGAGATCCTGGGAAGGTACTTTCTTGTCATGGGCAAGGAAGAAAGTATTTACTGAATAGAGGTATGAACTTGGACAATTCATACTATTTTTGGATGATCTCTTGGCAAGGATGATAAGTGCATTTTGATGCACATCCTTCCACGATTGTACTAATGCATTTCTTTAGTTTATTATGTTTATTTTTATGTTTTAATATGTTTTGCTAATTTATTTTATTTTTGCATTTAATTAATTTTCGTATTTTATTTTCAGCAACTGCAGCTTTCGCGGAAAAATTCATAACTGGAGCTACGGGAATCAGATTGAGGCATTCTAATATTGGTTGGAAAGCTAAGAAAAAGACCTACAACTTTCTATTTGTGGCCAGATGCTGATTCGGGCTGTAGCAAGGTTGAAAAAATCGTTGAAGTTGCAACATTTTATATTTAAGTTTGGGTCATTTGTTTTGGGCCCGAGTTTTGTATCCGACCCAGTTGGGTTGTTTCTTTTTAGTTTTTACCTAGATGCTACAGTAATTTTCGGATGCCATTGATGGTTCACGAAAAAGAGAAAGCTTTGTACGAATCAATGGAGAACTAAAACCTTTCTGACGGATTTACTGTACTCAGGTTCCAACTTTGAGATTGTTATAGCATTTGCAATTTAATTTCGATTCCTTTCAACTATGTTATGAGATTGTTGTTTGCTTAATTCGATTTTCATATAGCTTTGTTGATTTAATTTGATTGATCAATGTTCCCAAATTATAATCGCAATTGACTTTGCTTAATTGTTAATTTGCGTCACTTTTAACAGTATGCTTAATTCGGCCATAGTAACATGTATCTCATAGTGTCAATCACGCTTGTTAATTGATACTGTAATCAAATAGGATAGAAACTTGGCTTAGGAGATTGTAATGTTAGCAGTCGATGATAGGTACGAACTGAGTCAGTGAATCCGTTTGTTATAATCACTCATATCAAAAACAGCTTATTTTATAATCACTTTTCATAATCAGATTATTTGCCTAAAATCGAACCAAACCCCCCTTTAATTCGATTTCACTTAGTTAATAATATTTCAAGAATCCTTGAGAACGATATTCGAGCCATTTGTCTCTAAATACTACAGTTTTGAAACCGTTGCATAAAAACACTCGTTTTGATCCGCGCGCGACAGCGGATCAAAGGATCATTGGTTATATGTGACAGGTATTATTCCTGGATGTTGCCATCAGGCCTGCAGCTTAGTGGGAATCTGCTGTATGTAGAGTTTATTTTTTTTCAATTCCTAGGTTCCCATGCTTGTACTTGGATAGTGGTGTAAGCATTATTGTTAAGGAGTTCATTATATTCCGCTGCATGGTTTCTGATATAACCCTGAAAGTATGAGAAGAATACTAGGATTATTACCCTCAACATGATATATGCTGACATTTTCAACCGTATTAAAAGTGTCAAAGATACTTGAGATTTTCCTCAAGTCCACTCATAAAGACATTTATTAATAAGGTTGATGAGAATCAATTTATCAATGATGCTCATATACATCTGCATATTGACCTTGAAGACTGTCAAGGATGGTGTGTTCCAAGAAGAAGGAACTAATGTTCTATGGGATGTTAGAACATTATGCAACTACTAGTTGAAGAACAAATACTTTGGGTACTGAATAAAAATGTCTTGAATACTTTTGTTTGGAACCTACTCCTGATCTGGAAGAGGAGGCATCTGGTTTGTGCAGGTTGATTAGGACACGATCAACAGTTTATCTACTCCATGTGTTAGTTTATTTCTGACCAAGGATTATGGGAGTATAGAGGTTGAGCTCCATGCTCTTGAGAAGAAATCATAAAGGAATCTCCACCAGACCCTTTATGTATATGAGATGAGCTCGTATTTGGAAGATCCTTCTGATTAAAGGAAACAGATTCATGGAATCCTGTTTGTGTCCATAGAATAAATTATGATCCAACCACAATGTTTGATGCTTCTGAATATTGTTTTGATTGCCCTTGAGGAAGAGAATTGGTGATTCTCTTTGTGTATCCTCAGAAGTTGTTGAAAAAGATTCCCTTGTCAAGGGTTGATATGATGTCAGACAGAATGTCGTGATATCTTTGAAGATGATAAAATTTGAAAGGCATTTTTTTTGAAGAATCAAGGGAAACAGATGCTCTGAAAAGTCTTTTTGTCATGCCTAGCAGAGTCTATTCCAGATACCTAATAGAGGAAACTTCCTCTGTAGGTACATACAATGGCATCCATCATCTCAAAGTCAAACACGAGGTCTAAAGAAAAGCTTATTTAGATGTGGTTCATGCAATCCCATACATATGTTGGTAGTCTGATCCTAAATATTGATCATTTGTTGTTGGTTTGTCTCCTTGTGTTAACCCCCACAAGAGTTGATTATAAGTTACTATGGAAGTTACCCCTAGAACCATAGTAAGAATGGATGATGTCATATCTGATGTCATGACATTATCTCTAGGTGAGTGCTTCTTCTAAAAAGGAAGTTGTTATGTAGATCATGAGGCGAGTATTGTTGTTCACCTATGAAGTTCAAAGTTGGAATGTTTGATCATGATAGAGCTGAAGACCAGTCTCTAACCAAGTCTAGAATGTTGAAAATATCCTCTTGTTTTGAACGATGAAGAAGAAGGATGTCAGCTCAAGTGCTCTAACATCTGTTGAAAAGGAGTATCATCTGCAATTGTGTGTGTGGGGAAGTTTTTCCTCTGATGACAAATATCTTATTGGGAGATAAGTGTAAGTCTGATCTTGTGAATATGTGCATGTTACTGATGATAAATACCTTGTCGGGAGCTAAGTACTTATCTGAGGTATGGATGACAATCTACTATCTGAACTGATGATTCCGATATTGTTGAGAGTTTATCTCTCTCTATAGTGTTCAGGTAGCTGTATCAACCTAAATGAGTCGCAAAAGATGTAATCTTTTGTATCTTTTCTTAAAAATACTATCAAGATTAATAATCTCTTTGGTTAATAAATCAAGAACTGAATTATTGGGATCTGTGAAGAAAGGTTGATGTCATAAATGATGTTGTAACATCATTTTGTAAAGGAAGGTTTGAAATTATGATTATGGAAGATTGAGGATCAACATGGTTGTCAAAAGAAGGAGTTCCGACTTTGTGGATTAGAAGATGCAGATCTTAATCCTATCCTTAGTAGTATGATTGGTGACTACATAACTATTATGTTGAAGACTTCACTAGCACCAGCAATTGCTAGTGATTGTTAGAACAAAGGAATATGAAAAAGGTGGTTTTCCTCTGTTGCAAGTATGGTTAAGAAAAGCTATTTGAGGGCTTGTGTTTGTAGGGCCATGTATCTGACATGACCTTGTAAAAGTCTGAAGACCTGGAGTTGGTATATCAGATTCAGGATGAGTTATTTTTATAAGAGTGTTGATATGTTTCTGTGAGTGTGTGAAGTCTCTTGTTTGTCTTCTGATGTCCAAGTGTTCATCCTCAGCAGAAGCCTTGTTTGTCCATGATAGTGGTAGCTTAGAACTTATCTATGGTTATTGTTGTAGTAGTTATGGAGATTGCGTGTAATTCAAGCTTGTGAAGATTACAGGCAACATGTTGTGACATGTGGCTACTAGGTGTAGCTATTTATGTCTCTGTTAAGCATATGTGGTTCTAGTCAGGAGAAGCTAGTATACTCTATTTTCTCCAAGGGTTGAGCTTAAGGTCAAGTCCTGACCTAACCTGGAATGTTTTGGCCGCCATGATCATATGTCTTGTTGAAGACTCAACAAGTATCACAGGTGTGAAGAAGAAAGTTGTCAGTTTTACCTAGTGTAAGAAGATTACTACAAAATATAGTGAGAGAATATTTATGTTGTATGGTTAATCTGAAGATGAAACATTGTGAGATTCTCTTGTGAGAATGGGTAGTTTGTTAAAGGACATGGATGGAAATAATTCCCTTGGATGATGTTTCTAGAACCAAAATAGATAAGCTCGTGGTAATGTTATTGATGTCTCTAATGATGTTGGAACATCATTTTTGATGATAGTCTATTAAAGATACTTGGAACTATGAATCTCAATATTCAAACTCCATACTCATTAGTGGCAGTTCTATCTATGGTGTTGAATAAGAAGATTCTGATTGAAGGAGAAGTATGCTCAAGTAATGTATAACTACTATGTTGGTTGGAAGACTTTACTAGTGTCAGCAAATATTAGTAATGTGCAGAAGGAGGTTTTAATCAGCATATTGGTACTCCTTCTGTTAGAGAGTCTGAATCTCAGTAAAGCTTTTAAGCCCACTAAGAAATGGTTGGAAGTTGGTTTCAAACTATGGTTGCATGACATCTTAGCCATCCAAAGAGTCATGATAATATGTGTGGAGGTGAAAGGGCATGAATCAGGTGTCCTTGTACTTGGAGTTATTCCCAGTGAACTAGTGGGTGATTAGTGTTGTGTTCTCTTCATAATGAAAATTTTGATTGTCCATGACAGAAGGAGCCAGTGGACTAAATGGTTTTCCTGGAGCTTGTGATATTCAAGAGTTTAAAGTTATTGCCCTGCTAAGAGGATGATGTTGGATAACATGCTGAGACATGTTGCTATAAAATGTAGCTGTTTGTGCCCTTATGAGTCTCAGAAAACTCTAGCCAGAAGTTGTTAAAGTACACCATCCTTCTCCAAAAGGATGTACTGGTTCAGCGAGAATTTATTTTTCTCGGCATTAGTGAATGGGATAAATAAGACTATCCTGCTAGTTGTTATAAGATGTTGACTCTGGTTATGATGTCGAGGATGATGTCTAGGACATCTCTCCTTTGAAGTAGTCTGCAAGCAAGAAGCTTTCTGGGTGCCTGATGCTCCTCTTGACAACATTTCCTTCCATTCTATTGGCAATGTTGAAAAGTGGAAATATGTGTTTCAAAGAAGAATTGCCCTTGAAAGAGAATTAGGAGCAGGTGCACTTGTGTGTTGGCTGTAGGGCTTGCAAATTGATACTACTGATAGTGGACTTCATTCCTGGCTTGGTATCCCCCAGAGTAGGTGTTGTTGTACACTGAATTGGGTTAACAATTCGAGTGTGCTCTTTATCTTTTCAGTACTGTTCTTGCCTGTGTGTTTATGTCTGATCAGATGTCTCGATATCCTTGTAGGACATCTGAGTCTGCTGTACCAGAATTTCAAGTCTCAAAGATTAAAATTCATCAAGACATTCAAAAATATGAAGCTTGATCATCAAGAAATCAATAAAGTCAAAAGTCAATTTGAAAAGTCAAACTTTTCAAGACTTAGAAAAATTTCTAAGTATGTTAAACATGATAATTTCACTACTTCATGACATTTTTTCACCAAGATGCAAGATGACTCAAAGAAAACTTTCAACATGAAAGTTGTATATATTGATGAGATCTACAAATTTGCTTTGTTGATCAAGTCCTAGAATTGCTTGAATTTTGAGTTATTAATTCATAAAGGTATGGCATTTTTCATTAAACACTTAGAAAAATTTTCGCCTAGTTTAGGCAGATTTTTTACCTAACTTCTTAGCCAATTTTCACCAAGATCCAAGATGATTTAGCCAAAATGGTTAACATGAAGGTTGTAGATAATGTTTCAAGCTTTCTAGAATGTCCAAGAACTTGAAGAGATCATACTTGAGAAAAGAGAATCGAAGAGAAGAAGTTGAGGTTTCATTCTTGATTTTTAGGTCATTTTGATGATGAACATTCAACCAAATCTCAAACCTATGCTGCATAATCTCACTTTGCAGGCTTCTAACTTGCATTTCACTCCATAATTTAATGTTTACACAACATATTGAGTCATTGTCCAATCAGTTAAGCCATTATCCAAGCTACATTGCCATTTTGGGAAGAAAGGCACCGTTGCTATTCTTGAAAAGTTGCTTTAATCACAAAGTCAACTTGTCTTGAGCCTCTAACTTGTTTGTTCAGCACACACTCAACATACAAAGTCAGATAAACATGTTTAAAGCTTGTAACCACTCTAGATAGCCTTGTACCATGCCTTGGAATAATGCTTGTCAAGCTTTCTTCAAAAAACAAGACAAGGAACCAAAAATGTGATCTTGTACTTCTGATAACCTCAAGCTCTCAAACCTTTTCCTATAAATTGAGGCATTGTTTACAAGCCTAAGACATGAAATCAGAAGCCTGAAAACTACCTCAAACACTCACAAACCAGAGATTTCTCAAAAAACACCATTTGTATACAATTCTGACCTTGAACTTGTATCTTCCATTTCCATCGTACATTTTCCCTCAAAATCATTTTTAAAGCTTCCATACATCAAATATAGTCCATCCCTACCCTTGTTCCACAACTGTAACTCCATCTTCATCACCTTCCAAACTCAAAAAGAGCCACCAGAAACTTTACTTCTCCAAGACAACACAACCACTCTCAATCAAAACTAAGCATTGCATTAGATTCTTGGAGGTTCATTGAATCTATTCTGATCATCACAACACCTTGAAAGGTGCTCTAAATTAAAACATGAATTTCAGTTTCAAGGTAAGTTTTCTTAACTTTGAACTCTTCATACATGCATCATTAGTGGTTCCTTTGTGAATAAAAAATGTTGACATCATATCCCTGAAGCTAACCATGCCCTTAGTTTTTATTTATGTTGCTTAAGTGATGCAAATTTTGAAGATGGACTTTATGAAAATTTAGATCAGAATTTGGTACTGAATAAAATTCACGTTCATCTTTGACTTATAGCTTTAGTTATTTACATGGTTGAATTCGTATGAAAAAATGGAACAACTTTCATATTTACATTTTTTGAAATGGTTGAGAGATGAAGGGTTTCAGATTTTGATTATGGAGGAGAAGGAAGAACAAGGGCTCGCGAAGGTTGAAGATGAAGTTGTATTTTTAAATCTAACTTTATCTTATATTTAATATTTTGTATTTCAAACAATGGATGTATCACCACCCTAGAGGTTAAAGCGCGCGCCTTTCACTACAGAGACATGGGTTCGAGCCCCAGTGGTACCCTTTTAGTTTTTCTTATTTTCACTATGCGGATTCAATAAAAGGAAGCTTTGTATGCACGCTATGCACCCTTGTTCCAACACCATCAGATCCATCAAGCATTATACCCAACACACCACAAGATAAGTCCATGGTACACTAAGGAAACCATCCACACTGGATCACAAAAACAGGCGTTGGACCTGTTTGTTTTGGGCTTAAGTTATTTCTAATTCTTACACCCCTTTTACTTTTCATATATAGGCCCACACATTATTTATTTTATTTTCTGATTTCAAAACAAAAAAACACATTTTGGGCCCAATTCCCTTTTTACTATTTTTAACCCCCATTTCCATTTTTCAACCCTCTGCCCAACTATTTCCATTTCTTTTATATTTTATTATTTTTCATTTATATATTTATTTTACCTAAACAAAAAAAAAACACAAAAAATATATTTTCATTAAATTAAAAATATTTTAATTTAGACATTTTATTTTATTAAATTAATTTTATCATTTCTTCTACAATATAAAATATTTTCTTTATTAATCTTAATTAAAATCAATTTCCAAACAAAGTTGAATTTGACTTAGGTTTCTTTTATTATTATTATTTAAATGAACTTAGATTTAGGTTTTGTGAATAATTAATTGACTTTTCTTGTAAATTAATTAGCTTTAATTAGGTTAAAAAATTCATTAAAACCTTTTCATACAAAAAATCATAAATTGTTTTTCTTTTCTTTTGCATTATCTTTATATTCTTTCATATTTTATTTCATATTATTCAATTTTATTGTAATAGTAATTAGGTTTTAATTGCTTTCATCCCCATTTTGTAATTTGTATCCCCATCTCCAAAAAATGATGTAATAGCGTAGAACTTTAAATTTCCGCAATTTATCACTTTCAATATTATTGCTAGTAACTAGGGTTTGTATGGCAAGACTTAAAATCAATACTATACAACCCTAATTCAAGAATAAATAAATGAAAACAAAAACACTTTTCACACTTGCACCTCTAGGGTTAACCCACACTTGTTGTCTTAGAATAAATAGTCATGTCCCTCAAACGTGGGATACTTTAGCAAAGACCCTGGATTACAAGATCATAGTTCCTCGACGACCCTTTAATGTTGCCTTCGGTAAACGATCTTAGATCCTTGCAAAAAATTGCTAAGGTATCCTACAATGTTTCCTTCTATGACTGTGCAATGACCCACGCCTATCCTTTCACATCTAATGATAGGGCTTATTACCAATCAATGGTAAGATAGCAATATCTAAAGGAGGAGGAAAAGAACAAAGACTTTTTGAGTAGGTAGAATGCTCGTAGTTGCTTGCTCACAAACAAAACCATTTTTACACCTCACACTTTCAAAACATTCTTCAAAACAAAACATCTCTTTGAACTATTTTCAAAAGTCAACACTTTGTATACATTCTTATAGAGAGGTGAATCATTATAAAGTTCGCCTAAACGAAGGCACTTTTTAAAAATACTTTCAAACAAACACAAACAATTTCATAAAGCATTTCAAAGTGAGCTAGCAACTAAGAGCCCGTAGATAACTACGGATGAAAAGGGTGCTAATACCTTCCCTTTTCATAACGTACCCCCCGAACTTAAGAAAAATCTCAAAAAGTCTTTCCTCTTCTTTTCACCCTTTCCTTTATTGGATAAAAGAAAAGTCGGTGGCGACTCTTTCTATCTGCAACATTTGCGATAAAACACCCAAGTCAGTTCTCCCACCGTATTACACCACACTTGTTGCCTCAGATAAAAACAGTCATGTCCCTCGAATGTGGTATGTTTTAGCAAAAGACCCTTACGACAATTGCTAAAACATCTTACAAGTTTCCTTCTATGACTGTACGATGACCCACGCTTGTCCCTCACATCCAATGATAAGGCTTTATACCAACCAATGGTAAACTAGCACTATCTAAAGGAGGAGGAAAAGAAGAAAAACTTTTTGAGTAGGTAGATTGCTCGTAATTTCTTTCTCACAAACTAAAACTATTTTCACACCTCACACTTTCAAAAACAAACATCTTTTCAAACACTCTCTTTTCAAACAATATTTTCAAAACAAATATTTTGTATACATTCTCAACGATACGAGAATCATTGCAAAATTGGCATACTAAGGCGTTTTCAAAATATTTTAAAAACAAAAATTTTGTATACATTCTCAACGATACGAGAAACATTGCAAAATTGCCACTTTCAAAACATCTTCAAAACCATCTTTCAACCTACACAAACGTAAAGCATTTTTAGGTGATCAAGCAATTAAGAGCCCGTAGATAACTACAGATGAAAAGGGTGCTAACACCTTCCCTTTTCATAACCTACCCCCCGAACTCAAGAAAATTATCAAAAGGTCTTTCCTGTTCTTTTCACCCTTTCCTTTATTGGATAAAAGAAAAGTCAGCGGCGACTCTTGATATCCTCAACATTTACGATAAAATGCAAAACACCCAAGTCAATTATCCCACCGTATTACAACACCACATTCACAACCCACTGAAGATAGGATGTAACAGCTAAGAAACCTACATTGAACTGCTTCATGACCTCATCTTTGATCTTTTTGGACATCTCGGGATGCATACGACGAACCTTCTGCTTTATCGGATGTCAACCTTCTCTCATTGGCAGACTATGAACCACAATATCAGTATCAAGCCCTTGCATGTCTTCATACGACCAAGCAAAGATCTTAACATAGTCATGCAACATCTGAATTAATCTCTCTTTGACACTGTCTTCTAGGTTGGCACCTATCTTGACTTCTTTCGTGTCCTCTTTAGCACCCAAATTCACAATCTCAACTGGATCTTCATGTGGTTGTATGGCTCTTTCTTCCTGCATTAACAACCTAGCAAGTTCTCCAGGTACTTCACAATCTTCCTCACCTCCATCCTCAGCTTGGTAGATCGGATTTTTGAAGTCATAGTTGGCAACATCAGAATTTTTATCAATGGGATCCAGGGTGGATATGGATCTGTAATTTGTTGTGTGTGTGTGTAAGAACACATAGCTATTTTAAAAGCAAATAAAGTAAAAGAAATACAAAGAGTACAAAATTCGAATGCAAACGACCAATGATTTATTAAATCAAAATATGCGGATGAAAAATGACAACCCTAACAAATGGACCATTGTTCCCCGGGTAAGGCACAAGGTTTAAAGTTGTTTTTCAAATTACATAACCAAAAACTTGAAAGAAAGAAAACAGAAAATAACATTTACTTTTGACTAAAGGAGATTGAGATAATGTCTTCAGTCTTCTAATTGCTGAGCCAGTTTCCAGTGGTAGGGAAAATCCAACTGTCTAGGTCATAGTTGCTATCAGCATCTTCTACCGTGTTGACTCTATTGCTGCTGACGCGGAATGGTGGTCTTCCAGCACAAGCACGACGAACCTCCCTCCGAGCCTCTATAGTGAAACCCAAACCAAATTTATCAGATTTGTAAGGAATGTCGGGAAGCTGACCCCAAGTAGTGCAACCACCTTCTTTTACCACAACTCTAGCGTCTTTCAAAGAATCCATTCTGGGCGGAACCCTGGTAACCTTAAGAATGGTAGAAACGTTTTAACTAACGGTAGTTGTCCAAGGAATAACCTCAAAGGTCTGGCAGGGAGTTTCGATGAATTCTCCGTCCATCTCAACATACCTAAAGGAGTTTAAGTTACTCACCATGTATTCTTTTTCACCATAGACTGTTGCAATCTTTCATTTCATGGGATATTTCAACTTCTGATGTGGAGTAGAAGTAACAGCACCTGCCCCATGAATCTAAGGGTGTCCGACTAAACAATAATAGGCCAAACGAATATCCATCACATAAAAGATAGAGTCGAAGACCTGCGAACCTACTTCGATTGGAAGCTCAACCTCTCCATGCACCATCCTCTTTGATCCATCAAAGGCTCTAACAATAATGTCACTGGATTTCAGCATAACCCCTTCACAGTCAAGTCCGTCTAGAGCACCCTTCGATAGAACATTCAATGAAGAACCCGTGTCAACCAACACATGAGCTAAGGTAGTGCCCTTGCGTTCAATAGAGAAATACAAGGCCTCGTTGTGGTTTCTTCCTTCAGGAGTTAAGTCAGCATAAGAAAATCCTGACCAGCTATCAGTCGTCAGGCTAGCAACATAATCTTCGAATTGATCAGCAGAGATTTCTTGTGGCACATGAACAAATTTCAAAAACTTCACCAAAGCCTGAGCATGGGCTTCAGAGCATAATAACAAGGATATCTTGGAGAGGGTCTTCCCCAGCTGTTCAACAATCTTGTAGTTATTTTTCGGATGATTTTTAGTACTTTCTCCATTTCTTGCTTGGAGGTATCTGATAAGTGCAAATTATAGTTATTTTTGTATATACTTTTTGTTGAACTTATCAACTATTTGTTGTTAATGTCGTTGAATAAACCCAACTTTTGTGTAAATACATTTAATTTGTGTTTATTTGTGTTTTTGTGTACATAATGCACCATTTGATGTTTTCCCATTCATTTTGTAGGTATTTATTTCATTTTTAAGCATCAAGGAATAAGGTGTCGAAGGAACGACTTCGGATGTGTGTTTTCAGAATAAAAGATTAGTTTTGGGACTTGTTGTCCAGGAGAGCCCGCTTAGCCCGTAGAGGACGCTAAGCGCGAGTTGCGCTCAGCGCATTTTATAGCATGCTGTTTGTGTTTACTGTTTTGGTATAACTAATATTTTGAAGCTCGCTTAGCGTGCTTAGCGGAGTTTAGGTCGGTTTGATGTGTAAAATAAGCGCAGCCCGCTTAGCGCAGTTTACTGAGAATAGTTTTATAAAATCAGATTTAGTTTATTTTTAGGTTATGGTTTTGGGGAAGTTTTTTCTCCCAACTCCATCAACATGTAATTTTGTTAGGATTAGCTTAGATAACAATAATGTAGCTTGCATACGAATGATCCAAGGTGGATTTCTCTTCGATTGGCACTGACAAACCGATAGATCTGGGTTCATTTCTCTTCTTCTATGTGTAATCTCTATTAGTTGGGTTTGTATGTATATTTTCTTTGAACTGATGTAAATTTGTCGCCCTTGGCGTTATATTTAATTTTCTTTATAAATCTTTGTCGATTATTATCCTATATTTTTGCTCTGTGCTAGGGATTTGAGTTGCTATAGACATATACTACTTAGATTCTTATCTAGGATGATTATCTGATAATTTCTGAATTCTAGAGATAGATTTAGTATTGGTATTCACTTAGGGTGTATGAGATTAATGCCTATGTGTTGTTTGTGTCTCTTTGAGAGATCGTCGATGCAAGCGAGCACACTTGACTTCTGTGTTGTTGAGGTGGTTGAGAGATCGCTACCGAGGTGACACAATCGGACTCTCAATTTGGGTTAGTAATGACTTAGGTTGTGAGTGACACGTGATGACATTGATGAATATTGTAGATTTAGTATAAAGAGTCGATAGGTTTAATTCAGTCAAAAGTAGTATATATGCATGCTTGATAAGTTATTCCTTTTTGCTTTTGTTTACATTCATTTTCTGTTTTTAACATTTTATTTTTAACCCATTTATCCCCAAACTCATTAATGATAAAATTATCGATTGGAAATTCAATAACCAATCTCTGTGGACACGATACGATATAACCTAAATATTACCCGGTAAATTAATAACTTACTTTTTGCTAACCGCTATACCGTCGCAGCAAAATGGTGTTGTTACCGGGGATTGTTTCTATTGTTTTCGCATTGTGATAGTTCTTTTGTTTTTGAGTTTTGTAATTAATGTATATGTTGTATAGAAATTGTATATTAACTTGTATATGATACTTGTGTATATATGTGTTTTTCTTTGTTCTCACGTATTGTTGTAAATTGTCTTGTTTTTGTAACATTTGTTGTGTGATTGTTAGGACACTTTCTTTAGGTTTGCACGGTTAGAAAATACCATGGAATGGCGAGAGGAGGTTACTAGCTTGCACAATAAAGGCGTCGAGCTTACAACGTAAAACAAACATGTTTGTTTGTATTTTTTATGTGTGTGGTGACTTGTGTTTTAACAAATTGAAATTGGACTTGTTTTAAATTCTCAAATTTTCACTTTTCAACTTGTTAATTCATTTTCACTCAGTTTCATATTGTTATTTGTATTTGTTTCGTTATGTTAAATTTGTGTTTTCCGCAAGCTTGTCGTGTTTAGCTTGAGGAGTTTTTATGTTGTAAATATTCTATACATTTTGAGTGTGTACGTGATGGTGGAGTTGCATAACAGCTGCACCATATGTTGTTGTCTTTTTTTCCTGCATTTGGTGTAGCGCCCTAAGCGTGCTCCAGGCCGCTTAGTGCGCTCTTCCGTGCAGAGCCAGTAAATTCTTTTTAATTTTTGTTTGGATTTTCTTTTTCCCACTTCCACCTAGGATTTTAATAGTAAATAATATTAGTATAATTAATTCTTTTGTTGTTGTTTGGACTCAATTTTGTTTCGATAGCTTGATGTCGCTTTTGGTGATTTTCCAAGTTTGAGTGTTTCAACTTGCGAATGCATGGTAATAATTTTGTTAAAGTTTTGTACACGTTCTAGGTACGTGTTTATCACTTTCTATACTTTAGAATATTCATGATACTTAGAATTTTTACAATTTTTATGCAATTCATGCTTTTGTATACTTGTTCCTTTGTGAATCACTTTAGTTCCCACCTTTTTGTGAGATAGCTTTCCGTTGTTCACATACCCTGGAGACCACAAATCTTGTTTTAACTGGATTTTATTATGTTTAATCTTTTGTTTGTGTTGATTGTATGAAAGCATGAACATGATCAAGGCATTTTTGTTCCATTTTGAGCACAACTACCTTGGCCAAATAGTCAATTCACCTTGTGAGTGTGTGATCATTAGTAACCCCTTTGAGCTTTTTGTCAATATCCATGTTATTTTTGCTAAATGCTTGTCTATGAGTGTTTAGTTTCTTTTTTTGCATGGATGATTATTTTGTTGTTTTCTTGAACCCTTAACTATGATTTTTAGTTTAATTTTTACCTTGCCTTATAAAGTAAGGAGTATTCACTTTAATGTATGGTTGAATTCAAGTTGGGGAGAAAACTGATTATGTATTTATTGGTTGATTGCTATAAGGTTGAAAAGAAAAGAAAAGAAAAAAAAAAGAAAAAGAAAAAAAATGTAAAAAATAAGTGATAGAATAAGAAAGAAAAAAATTGAAAAAGATTTGAAAAAGAAAAAGAAAAAGAGTATAAATAATGTTGTGTTAATAAGTGATGGGTGTTGGTGTGAAACTTGTGGTAAAGAAGAAGTTTGATTGAAGTTCTATTGTTTGAAACTTTGTGAGTTGATCACTCTCTTAGGTTTAGATAAGTTTTTGTTTCGATTAGCTTTAAGACTTATCACTTGTTTATTAACCAAGCCATATTACAACCTTGAAAGCCCTTGAGATTATTGCTTCGACATTTTCAATGTAAATTTTTGGATGAATGCATAATTTAGTCTTTTGTTTGCAAGATTGTGGATGAGTGAAAATACCTTATTTTGAGTGTTTTTCATCTATCGATGATTGTTTTTTATAGGTGTGATTCATTTGTGAACTAGTGTTGTTTTAGAATGTTTGGAATATTATTTGTATTTAGCATTCGTTTCGTGTTTATGTTATCATCATAGTTTAGTGGTAAGTGTTTACTTTGTGTGTACCGTTTTTCATTTGAGCCATTGCATTTGTTTTCAGTTTTCAAAATTTGTTGATTCATGATTCTTTGGTTTATTAATTTTGGTTCTTTGAGTTGTTTGGCCTTGTTTGAGGACAAACAAGTTTAAGTCAGGGAGAGTCTGATAAGTGAAAATTGTAGTTATTTTTGTATATACTTTTTGTTTAGCTTATCAACTAATTATTGTTAATATATTTGAAATTCTGGTATCATATATGTGATGTCGAATGAGATGTCACGACACAAATATCTGTTTGCAAGTAAGGTGCAGTAAAATCAAAAGCAGTAAAAACACAAGAGATTGTTCATCCAGTTCAGTGTACAACAACACCTACTGTGGGGGCTACCAAACCAGGGACAATTTCACTAAATAATATTAATTCATAGACCCCCAGTAAACAACATGTTTACGATCTAATCACTTAATCACTACCCAAGCTAAAATTCTACCTAAGACTCACCTAGGTATGAGGCCATCCTCAAACCCCTTCAATCACTTACAGAATTAATAAGTTTGAAACACTTCAATCATTCAATACTTCAAAACTTATGAATGATACACAATTAACAACCCAAATAACAACTCAAGTATTTAAACTAATACTTAGAGTGTATTACAAATAAAAAGCCTAAACTTCTAATCAGAAAGAAAGTATTCTTCTTCAAAAGTTGCTTGTCTTTGAATAAGGAAGCAAGTCCTTATATATGCACAACTTTGGGCTTGGGATTAAAAACAAATATTCAAATCTTTTGAATATTTCCATAAAAACAGGCCATGATAAAATTATGCAATTTGGAAAATATTCCTCCATGTTATTCGCAGCCTGTAGTTCACAAATCCTAAATTATGCCACGCATGAAAACAGAAAACAAAAGACTTAACTGATGTTGGGCTGAGATCAGTTCAGTAGGCAGACGTAAAGACATCTACTTTGACATCATTCAAAACAGTTTTGCTCCAAATGTTAAGACATTTAGCAAAACAGTAACAAGTCATTATTTTACCAAAATTGCTGCCAACAAACACTTACAATATCATTGAATAAACCCGACTTTTGTCTAAATACATTTAGTTTGTGTTTATTTCTATTTTTGTGTATGTAGTGTACCGTTTGATGTTTTCCCATTCATTTTGTAGGTATTTATTGCATTTTGGAGATTCGAGGAATAAGGTGTCGAACGCACGGCTCCGGATGCGCGTTTTTGGAATAAAAGATCAGTTTTGGGACTTGCTGTCAAGGAAAGCCCGCTTAGCATGCAGAGGCCGCTAAGCGTGAGTGGCGCTCAACGCATTTTGTAGCGCGTTGTTTGCTTTACTGTTTTGGCAGAATCAATCTTTTGAAGCCCTCTTAGCGCGGATAGCGCGCTTAGCACGGTCTGCTGAGAATAGTTTTATAAAATAAGATTTTGTTAATTTTTAGGCTATGGTTTTGGGGAAGTTTTTGCTTCCAACTCCATCAACATGTAAGTTTGTTAGTATTAGATTAGATAACAATAATGGAGCTTTCATACGGATGATCCAGGGTGGATTTCTCTTCGATCAACGCTTACAAACCGGTTGATCTGCGATTCATTTCTCTTCTTCTCTGTGTAATCTCTATTGGTTAGGTTTGTATGTATATTTTCCTTGAACTGATGTATATTTGTTACCCTTGGAGCTATATTGAATTTTCTTTATAAATCTTTATTGATTATTATCCTAGATTTTTGCTCTGTGCTAGGGATTTGAGTTGCTATAGACATATACTGCTTAGATTCTTATCTAGGATGATTATCTGATAGTGTCTGAATTCTGGAGATAGATTTAGCATTGTTATTCACTTAGGGTGTCTGAGATTAATGCCTCTGTGTTGTTTGTATCGCTCTGAGAGATCATCTACGCAAGCAAGCACATTTGACTTCTGTGTTGTTGAGGTGGTTGAAATATCGCCATCGAGGTGACGTAATCGGCCTCTCAATTTGGGTTAGTAATGACTTAGGTTGTGAGTGACACGTGATGACATTGATGAATATTGTAGGTTTAGTATAACAGGTCGATAGGTTTAAGTCAGTGAGAAGTAGTATATATGAATGCTTGATAAGTTATTCCTTTTTCCTTTTGTTTACATTCATTTTCTGTTAACAACATTTTCTTTTCAACCCATTTAATCCCAAACTTATTAACGATAAAATTATCGAACAACAATTCAATAACCAATCTCTGTGGACACGATACGATATTACCTAAATATCACCCGGTAAATTAATAACTTACTTTTTGCTTGCCGCTATACCTCCATAATAATATCTTCAATGGTAACTTCTTTAGGTGCCTTCATCTGGGAAGGCTCAGTCATCTGTTCTTTACCCCAAGTCTCAGTATTTGACTCAGTAGCAGTAACACGAACTGGTGTAGCAATAGTATTTGGAGAGATTTCTGGAGGGAAAACCCTTCCACTTCTAGTAACCTTACTGGTACCAGCAATATTGTCAATATTGGGATTAGTAACTTCAATACCTTCACTTGCAATAGTCAATGGTTCTTGCTTGACTCCATGGTAGTAGACGTCAGCCCCATAATTCCAAGGTATAGCTTTGTCAGAGGAATACATGATTGGTCTGGGCACGGTAATGATCATAGGAGCAACTCTGGATTTGGTAGTAACCTTCACAGGACCCTTGGAAGTGATCCTTACAGGAGTTCTGGAAATTACAGATACCTCTTCAAGCTCCAAGTCTCAAAACAAATTCTCCATATAAGGATCCTTATCAACTAGAATTATATGGTTATCCATCAGACGGTTAATACCTTCTTTCAGTAGTTTGCAACCATTGGGTTGGGCTGCGCAGTAGTAGAACCTTTCGATGTAACCCATAAATAAACCAGCTTGCAACATATTCTTCTTAATAATCAGGAGGGGAGTAATCA
This sequence comes from Vicia faba, assembly GCA_948472305.1. Lineage (NCBI taxonomy): Eukaryota > Viridiplantae > Streptophyta > Magnoliopsida > Fabales > Fabaceae > Vicia > Vicia faba. The sequence continues at coordinate 1,306,258,049 of OX451739.1, forward strand.
AGTCACTTACTGTAGAAACATCATTAATAGCACTAGTGCCCTTGTCATGCTTGGACATAGGTGCAGTAATAACATTGGGGGTCTCAGAAGGATCAAATTCAATCTCTTTATTGTCAATCATATCTTGAATCTTATTTTTCAAAGCCCAGCGGCCATTTGTGTCATTTTTGGGACTATTGGAATAATAGGCACATCTTACATTGGGATTGTATTTAGGGGAGGAAGTGTTGGGATTCTAAGGCGGATCTATTAATGTTATCAACTCTGCCTTCAATAGATTTTGTAATGCTTGAGACAATGGCATGTTGATCTTAGTAATTTGTCTCCTTGGTGCATCTTACCTACGCTAATTTCCTTGTTGTTGTTGTTGCACTGGTGCAGGGTTAGAGATTAGCACAACTCCCATAGATTGGTTGCGCTCACCTCTAGCACAAGCCTTCTGGCCATACACAACATTAGCTTCTTCTTTACCATTGAATGTCTTCTTCACGGTACTTGAAGATGCAGCCACCTGAATTTTTCCACTTGTTATTCCACTTTCAACATGTTCCCCTATTAATATCAGCTCGGTGAACCTGACTGAAGAGCTTCCGATCAGATGATTGAAGAAAGGACCTGTAAAAGTTCCCATAACATGTCAACCAACTCCCTATCAGACAAAGGAGGTTGAACCCTTTCGACTAGATCTCTCCATATCTGGGCATACTCTTTAAAGCCTTCGTTTGATCCCATGGTCATACTCTGTAATTGCACACGGATTGATGCAAGATCAGTATTGTACTGGTATTGTTTGTAGAAAGCAGCAGCTAAGCCTTCCCAAGTACGAATATTGGTTCCTTCCAGTTGATAGAATCATTCCAATTGTGTTCCCGACAAGCTTTCTTGAAAGAGGTGCACCCACAACTTTCTGTCAGTAGTGTGCAGTTGGATTTTTCGGACATAAGACCTCAAATGAAGCTTAGGGAAAGAAACAACATCATACTTTGAAAAAGTGGGAACCTTGAATTTATGAGGGGTGACAACCCCTGAGACTAATCCCAGCTCTTCAAAATCCAACCCAGGCACTCTCTGGATCTCCATAGCATTGATACGATCTTCCAGATGTTTGTATTTGTCATCAGCAGGAGGATACTGTTCATTTGAATAGTCTGCTTCCTCTTCATCAGAACCCTAGTTTTTATTTCCTTCATCTTTCACACTCTTATCCTCTTCCTCTTGGTTATCATGTTCATTTGATAGGACCTCAAAATCTAGAGCTCTCTTGACCGGACCTTTGAACCTTCTACCCATATAAAGGATGACAACTGGTCTCTTAGTCTTCTTCTTCCCCTCTTTGATGATGAGTGCTTTCAAGTCTTCATGCCCCTTGTCTAAGTTCAGGAAGATTGCTGGAATTGGCCATTCTGAGCTTGAAGATCTTTGACGATTTGTTTGAGAGCCATCTTTTACTAAAATAAACAACAAAAGGATGAGAAAACCTGTCTTGGGAATAACTGTTATGAAATGATATGCATGACATGTAGATGCATATGCAATGTTTTCAAGGATCTCACAGGACAAATAAAGAGAGAAATGTTATAAGTTGAGTCTGCAACTTTGTTTGAAGAGCGTCGGGTCCCCATCTTTGAATGTCATTTTATAAGAATCAAGCTCACCATATCGAGTGGGTCCTAGACTTTGACTCAAAAGAACATATTTTGATTTTGACAACATCTGGCTAGAGGAAAATAAATCCTCCTTCCCCTTGCTAGAAGTCTGGTTCATGATAAACCTGCATCACAGGTCCCTAAGATCCTTGAAATGGTTAGTAAAAATGCCATGATGGTATGATGTTATGATGTCATGTTTAAAAAAATAGCAAACACAAACAAATCATACAAGAGCCTTAGGTTTAAAGGCTTGCATGAGGTCTATAGGTAAGTACCCTTTTTCTATTGAAGTTCAGTTGGCTCAACCTGTCCTAAAAATAGTATCTGGGTTCTAGGAGTCTCAATATCACTGATCTTTCTCACAGGGTTTATTTCAGCATAGCAATTAAATTTCCGCCAAAATATCCTGAGAGTCGAATCTCAATGAGCATAGTATCGAGTATCAATCAACTCTAGATTGCACCAAAGCCGACTATCTCACTACCTTCTAATGGCCAAGATGGGTCAATTAAGGTTCTAAAAGTCAGTTAGTGCTTATGACACCATGCAACAACCCAGTGTTATCCTCGAATGACTCAAGGAACACCAGTACAAACCAAAGTGCCACACTAACGTAGCCATCACTTCAACTATATTGATCTACGCCGTATAGTTTCCATGATCTATTGTTACTTACCTAAGGTCCCTAGATCCGGGTGTAGGATCTTTATAAGAAAATAAACCCAAGCAACCCCTTAGAATAAAGCAGACAAAGCAAACAAGTAAAAACAAGTAAAGTTATCCTAAACTCTAAAGTAACCCCTCTTTTTAAGTTTCCCCAGCATAGTCTCCAGTTCTGTAATACGGTGGGAGAACTGACTTGTTTTGCATTTTATCGCAAATGTTGCGGATAGCAAGAGTCGCCACCGGATTTTCTTTTATCTAATAAGGAAAGGGTGAAAAGAACAAGAAAGACCTTGATAGATTTTGAGTTTGGGGGGTAGGTTATGAAAAGGGAAGGTGTTAGCACCCTTTTTATCCGTATTTATCTACAGGCTCTTAATCGCTTAGCTCACTTTGAAAGTTGCTTTATGTGTGTGTTTTTTAAAATATTTTGAAAGTTTGCCAATGTAAGGCGAACTTTGTAATAACTCTTGTATTAGCCCTCAAGAGTGTATACAAAGCATTTTGAAAATATTTTGAAAAGTGTGAGAAGTGTTTTTGTTTGTAAAATTTGTGAGCAAGCGATTAAAAGTATTCTACCCACTTAAGGTTGTTCTTGTACTTTTCCTTCTCCTTTAGATAGTGCTATCTGTACCATGAGTTAGTAGGAAGCCCAATATGTTGGATGTGAAGGGGCAGGAGAACAGTCATCGTACGATCATAGAAGGAAACTTGTAAGGACACTTTTAGCAATTTCGTAAGGGACTAGATCATTTATTGAAAGGCAACATCGAAGGGTCATCGAGGAACTATGATCTTTTATTCGAGGGTCTTTGCTAAAGCATCCCCACTTTCGAGGGACATGACCATTTAATCGAAAGGCAACAAGAGAGGTTACCCTAAAGGTACAAGTGTGCAAATGTGTTGTTTTCAGTTATTTATCTTGAGATTTAGGGTTCTCTATCGTTCATTTTTATCTTTTCATACAAACCCTAATTACTAAGCAGTAATAGTAAATATAGTAGCAACAAACAAAAGCAGTAACATAAACCTAGGACTTTTACAATGCTTTGGGGAAAGTACATAATAATGAAAGTGTAGAAAATAAAATCCTATAACTATTACATACTAGAGGTGGGTATTGAACCCATGCCCTTTACCCTTTCAACGACATGCCTTGCCACTACGCCAGGCACACACTTGTGTTGGTAGGATAGAAGCAACGCAAAATGTAATAAAACCAGAAAAAATTGAGAAAACGAGAAAAACATCAAAAGGTAAGGATCAAACCCACGCCCTTGTACGTCAAAGCCTTATCATGCACGCGCTTTCCATTGGGGTGGATGAGTCATCCAGTCATTCCATGGAAACAAACAATTATATAATAAACAAAATTAATGGACAGGAGAAGCGCGGAAGCCCTAGCTGTCTTCTCCGGCGACTGTGTTTCTTTATCCCTGCAAAATAAGAAGAGTCAGTGGTTCAATGGTACCATACCCCCTAATTTGGGTCTTGCGAATCTAATGGTGGCACTGGTTTTGGCTAATTCATGCTGTATTATGAGATACAATATAAACAATCTAAAACGATGTAAACATGGCAAACCCTTGTTCGGTCGTTATAAGACTCATGTGATAGGTCAAACCTGCACATTGATATCTCAGAAGCGTATTAGTAAGGTTAGTTTCGATCAAAACACAAAGAAAACAAAAATATGAATTTCATACAATGATGGAAATCGATGATGCTTAGCAATGCGTTTCGAGCTCTTTGGATCATCAAGACTGATCCATTCTTACCCTACAAGGTCCCTGAAGCGGAATGGGATGGTTGGCTTGCATGGAAAGAGGCTGTAAATAGGGTTTGTAGTTTGCCCTAGTTTTGAATATTTTTTGGAATTTTGGAAGGTTATCTTGTGCAAAGTTTTTCGTGTCTTTATTATCAGAAATATATTGAATATATAGAGATGAATTAGGTCAAAAATATTGGGTTGAACCCTTGTATGAAAAGCCTTGATCTTATTTAATTTATTTTGAATTTTAAATAAATAAATAAATAAAATAAATGGAATAAAAATAAAAGGGATGTATGAGTAAGTTCATAGGTTCACTATAAGGTCTATAACACGCTTGGACCTTGAAACATAAGCCCAATAGCCCAAAACTCAAGTTTGATCAATTTAGGTTTCATGCATTTTCTCAAAATTGCCCAACCTGCACCAATCATAACTCTCTCAATTTTTATCATCTGAAGGTGATCTAGGACTTTTTAGAAAGCTCAAGACGTCCTCTACAAACTTTATGATGATAATGTTTTCATTTGATGATTTTATCTTGATGTAAGTTGCCTTGACAAAAAGTGTCTTTTTGTTCACTTTTGAAATGACCTATAATGTTTTGGTCCATATCTCTCAAATGAAGCATTTTTAGACTTGAGCTTAGAGAGACAAAGTTGTAAAGAATTAAATTTCCTTAAAAATGAGCTTTGGTTGAGGAAAATATGATGAAGTATGTAAAAGTTATGCTTTGTCAAAGTTTAGTTGACTTCTCTTTAAGAAAACCCTAATTTAGCAACTTTTGACTTTTGATGAATTGAGAGTTTTCTTGATGACTCATGATCAACCTTTGATCAAATGATTAATGTAACTTCAAAATCTTGATGTTGATCAAAAATCTTGAAGTTTGACTGTATATTGACCATAATTGACTTTTTGTTCAATATAGTTGATTTTCAGTCATCTAAGCAATTTACTGAGCAAACTTGTGATGAAAAGCTTGAAATTTGACATGAGAACTCTTAGAGACATATAAGAAACCAATAAATCCACTCGAGGCCTTAGAAAACCATTATTCCTTGAGAAACACAAAACCCTAGTTGTAGGCCAATTGCTTAGGAGGAGAATTTGTCTAAGAAATTCTTGAGTAACCTTGAGCAAATGAAAACCTTAGGAGCATGAGGAGATATCTTTGAAGAAAATGGGAAGGAAAATTTTGGGGTGCAACACTTAATAAAAGTTAATGAGTGTTGCACCCCAAAATTTTCCCTCTCATTTCTCAAGGGATCACCCTGGATCCTCAGGTTCGCTTTCATCAAGTCCCCAGGCCTTGAATTAACAATTTTTCCAAGCAAACCATTCACAAGGGCAAAATGGTCATTTGCACGCTGAAGAAGTCTGACTTTGACTTTTGGATCAAAATCAAATCAAAAATCATATTTCATCAAGATATGTTGGAATACGAAGTTTGCTTCATCAAGAGTTTCAAAAGTCAAATTTTACTTGGAAAGAATAAAATTCTAAAGACTTAGAAAATTTTCCAAATATTTAAGAAATATGACAACTTCAGAACTTCTGAGCCAGTGTTCACAGTCAGCAAATTTTGGATGTTCTCAAGACAGAGTTTGGTCAGATCTTCTGAGCCAGTGTTCATAACGGTCCAGTCAGAGTTTGCAGAGGTTAAGTCAAAGAAGGTAACGAAGCATGCTGTAAGTATACTGGAAGTGCTGGAGGATCCCTCAGAACATGCTGAAGTCAGAAGACAAGAGGATCAGAAGATGAGATGCTACGCTGAAGCAGAACTTCTAATCTAGAGTCAAGCAAGGATCCAGAGTTTCACATGGGAACTCATTTAATGCTCACAACCGCCTCTGAGTTTGTATTCAAGGGATTTTCCCCACGTGTACCCCTACTGCCTTGGGAAGACAAATTTCTGTGCAAAAGTATGCTAGGCCAATGCGATGTTTCTACTTTTCCTTAATTCACGCTGCCAAATCCAGCTGAGGCGCTGTTAACTATCCAACTTGAATGCATTGAACCGCCACTTGTTTAAGCTTACTTCAAGAGTAAGTCGACATCTAGCAGATGATGTTGGTGTCACTTGACCGCCCCAACTGCAAAAATTTGCCTATAAATAGAACACCATTTTCACACTGAAAAGGCCCCCCGTCTCTCCCCTCCCAGAAAAAATTTGTGAAAGAGACGAGAGAATTGAGGAACTAACTTTGAACCACTGCAAAATTTCCAGAAAAAAAAACCAGGAAACTATAAACACAAAATACCAAAATCTCAACATTGATTCCTTATATTCAAACTCCATTTTTCCTCAAGTGTTCTTGATTAAAGCCATCCCAAATTCTGTAATCAAACAGTAACACATTCTCCATTCACTTTCACCATAAAGGAGTCAGAATATCACCCCTTTGGCTGCCTCAGAAGTTGCAAACTTCCATCCTGCTGAGTATGTGAAGAAGCTACTCAGAATATCACCAGAATTCAAGAACAACCTCCAGTTTATAGAATCCGTTCAAGCTGCAAGGTAAGTTTTGCTGACTCGCATCATAACTGATTAAGCATTGTCAGATTTTGCATATTCAGCACAATATAGATATTCTGATCCTGAGGATGTACATATTCTGAAAATTCCTACATTTGCTTGCTTGAGCAAAAGAAATCCCAAGTCAGAGTTTCATAAAAAAAATAGGACTCAGAATTAGAATTAGCAAATACATGTTGCCTCTGATCCTTGCTTCTGATATTCTATGAAATTTGTCATAATTGTTATACATGCCACTTCTGTTCTGTAAATGACTAAGCTGCAGATGTTCTGACTGGCATGGAGAGAGACAGAGTTCTGACCATTGCGCCAGAACTTTTGAAAACTTCTGTGTTCTCAGAAGATCCAGAACTTCTGAACTACCATATCTTTGCTAACCTGTTTCTGTTTGTGCAGCCAAGTCAGGGTCAGAACTTCTGACCTCTTCTATTTTTAAGCGCTTTGCGCTGATTATGTTTCCCTTGTTTCTTTTTGTTTTATTTTATTTCGCCGTCATATCATATTTCATTTTTAATCAAAAAACACCAAAAATATTTTACATTTGCATGATATATTTTCTTTTAATATAAAAAGACGTAAAATATATATTTTCTCAAGCAAAAGTTATTTCCCTTTTTAAACAGACAAACATTTTACATTCCCTGTACATTCTTGTCTATTTCAATGTGGTTGTAATAGTAACCTGGAATTTTAACTTGCAACCCCCATTCATAAATATGTACCCCCATCCCCTTAAATATTGTAATAGTGTAGGACTTTACATTTCTACACTGTTATTGCTTTCAACATATGCTAGTAATTAGGGTGTATGAAAAGATATAAAAATTGACAAATAGATCACCCTAATCAAAGACAAATTATGCATGCAATCAAACACACTCGCACACTTACACCCTTAGGGAAATTCCACTTGTTGCCTTACAAAAATGGCCATGTTATGCATGTGGGATGTCTTAGCACAAACGGATCGAAAAAGATCATAGCCCCTCGATGACGCAATCAAAGTTGCCTTTCAAAATGATCTTAGTCCCTTAGAAAAAGTGCTAAGTCATCTCACAACATTGCTATCATGGTCATACGATGACCCAACGCTCGTCCCTTCACATCCAATGATGGGGCTTCTTATCAAATCAATGGTAAGGTAGCCACATCTAAAGGAGGAGGAAAAACACATCTAGAACCTTTTGAGTAGGTAGATTACTTTTAGTTACTTTCTCAATTTCAAAACAAACATCCTTGCTATTTTCAAAACAATCACATACAATTTCCAAACATCTTTCCAAAACTTGAAATATTTTCAAAAGCTCAACACTTTGCATACATTCTTACGAACTAGAATCATTGCAAAGTTCACCTAAACGATGGCACCTTTTCAAAATACTTTCAAAACCACACAAAGCACATTTCAAAATAAAAGCAAGTGATCTAGCATAGTAACTAAGAGCCCATGGAAAACCATGTATGGAAAGGGTGCTAATACCTTCCCTTTTCATAATCTACCACCCGAACTCAAGAAAACATCTCGAAAGGTCTTTCTTGTGCTTTTTCACCTTTCCTCATTGGATAAAAGAAAAGTCGGTGGAAACTCTTGCTAAACCGTAACATTTTGCAAACACAAACGCAAAACCACAAGTCAGTTCTCCCACCGTATCACAGAACTGGCGACTCTGCTGGGGAAATTGTCAAAAGTGGGGTTACCTTAGGGTTAGATCATATTTACTTGCTTATATTGATTGATTTGCTTGCTTTATATTTTGGTTCCTTGTTTGGACTTTATTTTAAATCCTACACCCGGATTTGGGGGATACTTTTTAGGTAAGTAGCAATAAACTGTAAGGGAACTCTGCGGGGTATACCGACACGGTTGAAGCAGTAGCTACGTTGATGTGGCACTTTGGTTGGTACCGGTAACCCTTGAGTCAGTCAAGGAGAGTACGGGGCCACCGCGTGGTGTCATAAAGCATCAACTGACCTTAGAACCTTACTTGACCAACTTGGCCATTAGGACGTAGTGAGATGACCAGCTTTGGTGCAGTCCGAAGTTGGTTGATACTCGATGCTACACTCATTGAGGTTTGACTCTTGAGTTTTGTTTGGTTGCGAGTCAATCGCTTATTGAATAAAACTTGGGGTAAAGATCAGTGATATTGAGATCCCTTAGAACCCGATTACTTTTAACTAGGACATGTTGAGCCAACTAAAACTTCAAGAGGGTACTTACCTGAAACCCCATGCAAGCCTGAACCGAGGACTTGTTTGCTTTGCTTTGCAATTGTACATAACCTCATAAACATCATGAACATCATAAACATCATAAACATCATAAACATCACTAACCATTTCAAGGATTTTTGGATTTATCTTTGTTCTGTTTTGTAGGACATGGCCTCCACTCGCAAGAGCACAATCCAAGTGAACCTTGTACGAGTACATTTTTAGCTCAAAGAGTTAGCATCAAGGGTCCCTGAAGATTCCCCGTTCACCAAAAGACATGGACGACTCCTTAGTTTGGTTACCTCAAGTATTGAAGAAGATATGGTAAAGGTGCTTGTCCAATTCTTCGACCCTTTGCATCATTGCTTCACTTTTCCTGATTACCAACTTGTGCCCATTTTGGAGGAATTTTCTCAACTCATGGGGATCCCTATTCTTAATCAGTTACCTTTCAGCGATATTGAAAGAGACCCTAAACCTGAGGAAATTGCTCGAGCTATACATTTGCAACCATTTGACATAGTAGCAAATTGGGTAACAAGGAGTGGTGTTAAAGGGTTACTAGCAAAGTTTTTGTTGGAGAAGGCTCAAGAGTGTTGGAGTACTTTGGATCTACAAGCCTTCGAGGAAATTCTGGCTCTTCTCATCTATGGAGTGGTACTATTTCCAAATCCTGACCAATTTATAGATGTGAATGCGATTAAGGTTTTCATATCTCGTAATCCAGTGCCTACATTGCATGGAGACATATTGCATTCTCTTCACTCTCGCACTTTGAAGAAAAGGGGGAATTTGATATGTTGTGCTCCTCTGTTGGCTATGTGGTTTATTTCGCACCTACGTCGATCTGTGGTGAAGAATGAACAAGGTATGAGATGGTCTAAAAGATTGATGTCACTTTCGCATGCTGATATCCGTTGGTATTATCGCTCTTTAGAAGACATTACCATCATTGACCGCTGTGGGGAATTCCCTAATGTCCCTCTACTTGGAATTAGGGGAGGCATTACTTACAACCCTTGTTTGGCTTTGCGACAATTTGGATACGCTAGAAGAGATGACCCTCATGAGGTACTCATCCAAGGAATTGCATTTGACTACGAAAGCGACACCCAAGGTTACCGCCAAAGATTTATACGAGCTTGGGGTATGGTTAACAAAGTTGATAGCAAGACATTGGGGCATAAGAATTACATTCCTTTGGAACCTTATCTTAAATGGGTAAGGGCTCACGCTCAAAGTCTCAAGATGCCTTATGAAGCCGTCTTACCTGTTATCATGGAGCCAGTAGCCGAGGGAGACATTCCACGTACGATCCTCTATCCTGATATGCCTACTTCTCTTGAAGATTTGAAAAACGCTTGGATTCAGTTAAAAGGAGAGCGAGACACCTTCGAAGCTAAGTTCTATGAAAGCGAGAAGAAGATATTGGAGCTTACAAGGGAACTTCATGAAGAAAGGAGCTTAAACACCTACATTGCACCAAAGAAGATGCGCACAACTTTTCTGTCTTAGGAGTTTACTTTATGTTTAATTCAGTTATTGTAAGCCCAAGAGGCATGTTTATATTCAAATCAAGATTTCTTTAATGCAAGTTAACGTTTGTTCACTCTTTGTCTATACAAATTTAAATTCTTTAAATCCTTGAAATCATTTGCATACTGCATATTCATGCATCATGATAGGACAAGCGTCTGCATAACAGGTTTCTTTATCTCTCCGCTGTTTATTTCAGCAAGCAAGATGGATCTAGAGAAAACTGTGACGAAACTCCAGGCCCAGAATTCTCAATTTCAGGAAGCTTTACTCGCCTTGGCCAAGGGGCAGCAGGATATGATGGCCTTGTTGTCCGCTAAAAAGAAGCCAAAGAAGAAAGCTCAACTCAACATGGGTAAAAGGTTCAAGGAGACAATCCGTCAAATTCTAATAGAGGAAGATTCATCCGAAGAAGACGAGAACCAATTGGTGAAGTCAAGAGTACTCAGGCCAACTGTATCGTTGACCAAGAATTGGACGATGATTATTTCAATGAACAATATCCACCCGCAGACATCAAATACAAGCAGCTAGAAGACATATTGAAAGCTGTTGAAATCCAAGCTATTCCCGGTTTGAAGTTTGACGATTTAAGCTTAATCTCTGGGGTAGTCATTCCCCACAAGTTCAAAATACCAACCTTTGCAAAATATGATGGGGTTTCTTGCCCAAAGCTCCATTTTAAGTCCTATGTGCGCAAGATACAACCGCACACTACAGATAAAAAACTATGGATTCACTTTTTCCAAGAGAGTCTGGATGGAACACAACTTGAATGGTTTTATCAGTTGGATGGCTCTCGCATCAATACTTGGGAGGGTCTAGCTACTGCCTTCTACCATCAATATCAGTACAACGCCGACTTGGCGCCGACAAGAGTGCAATTGCAAGGTATGAATATGGGGAAGGATGAGGGATTTAAAGAGTATGCGCAAAAATGTAGAGACCTTGCAAGTAGGGTCCAACCTCCCTTGACTGATAGGGAACACATTGACATGTTCATGAGCACATTATCTGGTCCTTTCTTTAACCTGTTGGTTGGTGTTGTACCCCAAAATTTGCCCTCCCATATTCTTCAAGAAATTGCCAAGCCAAGTCACAAAATTCCCCAAGGGTTGCACAGTGCAAGGGCCTCCTAAACAGTCAAAATTAGGGTTTTGAGTCTGATCAAGAAAAGGAAGTGTTCAAAGGCTCAATCAAGTCTCATATGCTTACAAACATGGTCAAGCATCCTCATATCAAGTTTCAAGGCATTCAGCTCAAAATTGCACAGTCAAAACCCTAAATTGCACTACAGTCAACTGTAGGGGCAAAATGGTCATTTGGCAGTCAAAAGTTCAAATTTTTGGTCAACATATCATTTTGAAGCCACAAACATCATTTGATCAATGCTTGATCATGATTCTCAAAATTTGGCTCAGAAAATCATCAAGATGCAAAAGTTTCCTTATTTGGACAGCTGAAAAAGTCAACTAAAATTGACCAGGGCATAACTTTCACATGGATTATCAGAAAAATTCCATCCAAAGCTCATTTTGAAGAGAAAGACATTTCCTACAACTCATCTTCATACTTCAAGTCCAAGAAATGCTCTCACAAAAAGTTATCAATTTCAACATTATAGGTCATTTTCAAAAGTCAACAAAAAGGGACTTTAAGTCAAAGGCCATAACTTGAGATTGGAAAATCAAAATGACATGGGACCAAAGGCATTGGTTAAAGGACTCAAAGACCTTTCTAAAATGTCCAAGAACATGAGAAAAGCTTAAAAATTGAGCAAGTTATGCCTTGTAGAAGTTGGGAAATTTTTGTGAAATGGCAAAAGTCAACTATCCTTGAAACTTCAATTTTTGACAAAAGGGCCCACTTTCTTCCACTTGATTCAGCCTTGTCATGCCACACACGTGTCCCATGATTAATTTCAAGATCAAACATTGATTTTTCTATTTTATTTAATTTTTATTAATTTAATTCATTTTAAATCTTTAATGATTCAAATAAAATTTAAAAATCAATGGAATAGTGTCATTTGAATTTGAATAGCTTCCATATATCATGTGCCAGCTCACAAACTCATGCTAGGGTTAGGTTGTACACCAAGTCTTGGTTTTGCTTAAAAAAGGGAAAGTTTGTTAATGGTGAAAAACCTAAGACTAGTTCTCTCATGGGCATGGATCAAGGCCAGCTAATGACTTAATTCCCTTCCCTCATAAGTACTGAGTCTAACCCTAATCACAGGACACTAAAAAGCTGCGCTAGAGACCAATTTGCAAACTTGAAAAATTGCCATAAAACTCAAAACTGAATTCATTGTTGGAGGACGATTCAAGCCTTAATCTTGATCCCAATATCATCCTCAAGCCTCACTGAACGATTCTCACTCATTAACCACCATCAAAACTCCAAGAACTGGTAAAACAAACCGTATCTGTGCAAGGAAAATCTCAGAGTCGTGCATCATGATCTAAGCATCTTTTGCATTTTTTGTTTATGGATTCATGTTCATTATAATGTTTTGAAGCTAACCCATGTATTCAATTGCTTTTTTCTGCACCACACGCGATTTCACCATGCTTGAATCCTAGGGTTTACAGGTTTGCCAATTTGGGGTTTTTAAAACGAAGCAAAATTAGAACTCAAGACTATTGCCATTAGACTCAGCATGTCCAGGCGAAGGGATCCCAACCCTCGCGCTCAATTTATGAGCGTCGAGGGGCTATTCGCTATTTTCTGGTAAAGGCCCTAAGAAAACGCTTCTAAAACCGTTGCCATATGTCCTTGTTTTTCAGAAAAAAAATAGAACGAAGAAGATGATGTGGTGGCGAGGTTTGGTTGGCTCATTTAAATCAGCGCGCGTTTTTGTGTTTTTTTAGTGGCCACTAACCAATTTTTCTTTTTGTTATTTAATTGCTATTATATATTAACAATGTGCACTGAGCTCAGTTGGCAAGCAGGGTTGGTGTTTAAGGTACATGACCTGGGTTCGAACCCCAGGTCTTACATATTGCAATATTATTTTTCCCTAGCTAATCCTGTGCAGCACTTGCGTTGAAGATCTTCATGCACGCTCATAATCAAGATGCCCACGTGTCCTGGGAGATCAACCAAAGGGCTCAGATTCAGAGAACACAATAAACCCCAGTCAACATGCCATATAAAACCTGGAAAAGTCAACGAATTTCAATGTCAATGGGCCAGCATTCTTGGATCAACACCTCACAATTGGGGCCTGAACCCCCCCCCTGGTTTGCAATTCTTATTATTATTTTTTTATATTTTATCTTTATTATTTTATTTACTTTATTATCTTAATTTAATTAATTATTATTTTTGCAAAATATAAAAAACATCACAAAAATCAGAAAAGACAAAAAATGTAATAAATATTTTTATTTTAATTATTTTTCATAAGAAAATTGTATAATTGAATTTAGTATAATTAGGTTTTTTTTTTTTGCAATTTTAATTCTTTTTTAATAAATCAAAAAACGCAGAATTAGATAATTAATAATTTTTCCTTTTAATCTTTTTTTCCTTTTTCACCATAATATCATTCATTTATTTATTTTTGTAATTAAATTTGTAAATTAATTAGGGTTTCATTTAGTTAAAAATTTCAATATTTTCTTAATAACTAAAAAATAATTAGAATTAGGGTTTGACATTTCATTTAAATTTTAATTATCTCTTTTTCCATTAAATCTAAAAATACCAAAAAAAACATCTTCTTTTAATTTTAATTTCTAATTCCTTATTAATTTTAAAATTTTGCAAAAGGGTCCAACGCCCATGTTTTTAATTGTTTAATTTACGTATTTATTTTATTTCGCTTAATCAATTATGTACCTCTCCCAAAGCATTGTAACTTAAACTTCTCACACTTTTATTTCTTTTGCTTTATTTACTTTCCGTCAAATCGGGTCCGGTTTAATTTTGGTGATGTGGACCCGCGCCATTTGTAATAGCTGTAGACTTACTTTTTCCGCAAATACTTTTTAACTGTTAACAAAAAGCATGAAAGAACGTATGGCCAAAATAAAATCAAGCGTAGATCACCAATAAATATGACAAGACGAATGCAAATGGAAACGACACACAAGTCACACACCACCCCTAGGGTACGCCTCACTGTTGCCTTGCTTCGAAAGGTGATCGTCGAGTAGAGGACGTCTTAGTAAGTCCTCATGATCCGGGAACCTGGCATGAGGGTAGCTTCTAAGGTGTCTTCCTATTGCTCTGGTGATCCCCATGTCCCGAACTTCGAATTGACCCGAACACCTCCAACGGTGGTGCTACCTACCTCTCAATGGTGGGATGGCACTACTTTAAAGGACATTTACACAGACGAATTCCTTAGGGTAGGTAGACGACTCATGGATACTTGCTCTCTTCAAAACAAAAATTCAAAGACTTTTCACACCAACACTTTTCAAAAGCTTTCAAAGCAAATTTTTCAAACACTCTGACGTACGAGTCGAACTGAAATTTTTCAAAGAAACTTTGTTAACCCACATTGAGAAGCAAACAAACATTTTTGAAAACACAATGAGCAAGTATCTAAGAGCCCATGGATAACCATGGATATAAAGGGTGCTAACACCTTCCCTTTCTATAACCTACCTCCCGAACCGAGAGCAATCTCTTTAAGGAATTTTTCTGTGCTTTTGTCCTTTCCATTTGGAGAAAATAAAAGACGGTGGCGACTCTTGCTTCCGCGACATTTCGCGAACCAGCGTTAAACAGTCAGTTCCAGATCCACCGATCACAGAACTGGCGACTCTGCTGGGGAATACTTTTAAAGTGAGGTGTACCTTAGGGCTAGTTCATAACTGTGTTTTCAATTGCTTTCCTTGTGTGCTTTATTATTGTGGGTTGCTTGGGAGTTCTATAGATCCTAACCCGGATCTGGGGATACCTTTCTTAGAAAGTAGCAACAAGGCTGTGAGGGAACTGTGCGGGGTATACCGACATGGTTGAAGCAGTCTGCTACGTTGATGTGGCACTTTGGTGTGTACCGGTAACCCTTGAGTTCAGTCAAGGAGAGTACGGGGCCTCCGCGTGGTGTCGTGAAGCATCAACAGACCTTAGGAACCTTAGTTGAACTATCTTGGCCTCTTTAGGGTAGTGAGATAACTGACTTTGGTGCAGTCCGAGGTTGGTTGATACTCGATACTACACTCAATTGAGGGTTGCTTTCCTGGAATATTTCGGTCGCCAGTTCAGTGGCTAAATCGAAACGATGAACAATGAAAGCAATCCCGTGATATTGGGAACCTTAGAACCTGGTTACTTTGATTAGGACAGGTTGAACTCACCAACTTCAAGAGGGTACTACCCAGACCCCATGCTGGCCTTAAACCTTAAGGGCTTGTCTTGTGTGCCTTGTGTGCCTTACATGTTTGTCTTTGTACATATCTGTGGTGTGTTTAATCATAGCATCATGACATCATCCAGCATCATATGCATTAACTAACCATTTCAGGGGTTCGAATTTTCATCTTTGTTCTTGTTTTGTAGGACATGGAAACTGTTCGTAGAAAGACAATTCAAATCAGTCTTGTAAGGGTACCTCCTCGGCTTAAGGAGCTTATATCCAGGATTCCCGAGAACTCTTCATTCAGTGAAAGGCATGGAAGCCTCATCAGCTTGGTCAACACCAACATTGAGGAAGATATGATAAAGGTCTTGTTCCAGTTCTTTGACCCTCTGCATCACTGTTTTACCTTCTTGGATTATCAGTTGGTACCTACATTGGAGGAGTTCTCCCGGCTCCTGAAGATCCCTATCCTTGATCAGCTACCCTTCAACAGTACTGAAAAGGAACCTAAGCTTGAAGAGATTGCTAAAGCCTTGCACCTACAGTCATCTGACCTCAAGGGACATTGGGAAGTCAGAAGTGGTATCAAAGGGTTCTTAGCCAGGTTTCTGTTTGAAAAGGCCCATGAATGTTGGAACTCCCTTGACTTGCAAGCTTTCGAAGAGGTTGTGGCCCTCCTTGTTTATGGTTTGGTGTTGTTCCCTAACCCAGATCAGCTTATTGATATCAGTGTTGTCCAGATTTTTATGTCCAGAAATCCTATACCTACATTGCTGGGGGACATCCTTCACTCATGTTACACTCGAACCATGAGAAAAAGAGGTGTCCTTATGTGTTGCACTCCTCTCCTGGGAAGGTGGTTTATTTCGCACCTTCCACAATCGGTCTTGAAGAATGGGCGGGGTTTGAGATGGTCACAACGGTTGATGACTCTTACACATGCAGATATACATTGGTGCCCTCGGTCCAGAGAAGATGTCACTATCATTGATCGCTGCGGGGAGTACCCTAATGTTCCTTTACTTGGAATCAGAGGAGGTATTACTTATAGCCCATGCCTGGCTTGGAGACAGTTTGGTTATGCTCGGAGGGATGGTCCTCATGACATGTTAATTCCTGACATAGTTTTTGACTTCGGCAACGATACTCAAGGACTTCGCCAGAGATTCTTCAAAGCTTGGAGGATGCCCAGTAGGATAGACAGCAAGACACTGGGGCATAGGAATTCCATCCCGTTGGAGCCTTACCTCAAGTGGGTACGAGCCCGCTCTCAGAAGTTAGTAATGCCTTATCCTCACATGCTTCCAATAATCAAAGAGCCTGCCTTAGAAGGAGAAGTGTCTCACGTTATTCAGCACCCTGATATGCCCACATCCTGGGAAGAGATGCAGAAGAGCTGGATACAGCTTAAGGAAGAGCGGAATTCTCTTGAGACTAGTCTGCGTGCCAGTGAAAAGAAGGTCTTGGAGCTCACCCGCCTGTTGCATGAGGAGAGGAACCTCAACACTTACATAGCTCCAAAGAGGACGCGCAGCATATTTTGGGATTGATTTGATTTTTTGTACTTTTGCCCATGAGGCTTTGATGTATTAAACAATGATTTTCTTAATAATGACGTGTGTTCCTTTTGGTCTACAACAAATTTGAATTTTCGAACTCTTGAATGCATTGCATAAACACATATCATTCATCATGTGCATCACAGGTACTCTTCTTTTCAGGTTGTTTACTGTTCTTCGCTGTTTATTTCAGCATCATGAACCCTGAATCATCAACCGAGGCATCTATCAAGGCTCTTCAGACGCAGAACGCCCAATTTCAGGAGTTGATCAAGGGCTTGGCTCAGGGTCAACAAGAGTTGAAGACCATGCTTCTGAAGAAGACTAAGAAGAAGAGGAGGACTGTGCTATTTAACACTGGGCGCAGACTCGGGAACACCTTACAGGTTGAGGCTGAAAGGACTACTCCATCTGTGGGGGAAGGTAGTCACCAAGAAAGGGAGGTCCCTACTCCTGTGGGCTCTGATACTGAAACAGACTTCAACGACGAACAGTACCCTCCTGCTGAAGACCGGTACAAGCAGCTGGAGGACAGATTAAAGGCTATGGAAGTTCAGCGGGTGCCTGGACTGGATTTCGGAGACTTGGGGTTATCTACTGGGGTGGTAATTCCACACAAGTTCAAGGCACCTGCCTTTGTGAAGTATGACGGGGCTTCCTGTCCCAAGATGCACCTCCGTTCTTATGTAAGGAAGATCCAGCCTTACACAGCAGACAAGAACCT
This sequence comes from Vicia faba, assembly GCA_948472305.1. Lineage (NCBI taxonomy): Eukaryota > Viridiplantae > Streptophyta > Magnoliopsida > Fabales > Fabaceae > Vicia > Vicia faba. The sequence continues at coordinate 1,306,276,021 of OX451739.1, forward strand.
TTGGATCCACTTCTTCCAGGAGAGTCTTTCAGGGACTCACCTCGAATGGTTCTATCAGCTGGATGGAATCAGCATTCGTAACTGGGAGGATCTGGCCACTGCCTTTTACAAGCAGTATCAATATAATTCCGACCTCGCTCCTACGCGTACCCAGCTCCAGGGTATGTCGCTAGGGTCGGGTGAAGGTTTTAAGGAGTACGCCCAGAAATGGAGAGACCTGGCTGGCAGGGTGCAGCCACCATTGACGGACCGGGAGCTGGTAGATATGTTTTTGGGGACCCTATCTGGTCCATTTTTCAATCATCTCATTGGTAATTCCTCTGCTGGGTTTACTGATCTGATCCTGACTGGTGAAAGGATCGAGGCCGGTATAAAATCGGGGAAGATACAGAAGGTTGCCTCCTCCAGTGCTGAAAAGAAACCCTTCAAAAAGGAGGCTAGTGCTGTATATAGCTCCCGGAGACCAGAGCAACCTGAACGCCGCCAATCTGTCAGTGCGGTAATGATCGCCAAACCTGCTGCCGCTCCTCGGCCAACTAATCCTCAAAAGTTTGAAAGACCCCGGAGAGAGTTTACCCGGTTAAGCATGACCTTATCACAGATCCTGCCACAGTTGCTATCCACCAATTTAGTGACTGTCAGGGAGGCTCCAAAGTTTCCCAATACTGCATCCCCCAAGTTTAATCCAAATGCTCGCTGTGCTTACCACTCTGATAGCCCGGGGCATAGCACAGATGACTGTTGGGCCCTAAAGAATAAGGTTCAAGACCTCATTGATGCAAAGGAAATACAGTTTGAGGCGCCCGAGAGGCCGAATGTTGTAACCGCTCCCATGCCCCAGCATGGAGTGAATGCTGTTGAGGAGGATTTGTATGTAGCTTCGGTGGATGATGTTGCTACTCCGCTGCTGACGGTCAAGAGGAACCTGTTGCTAGCCGGTTTATTTCCGGGATGTAGCGAAGGTTGCCCTCTATGTGTTGCTTCCCCTGCTGGTTGTTCTCTGTTGAAGTCAGGCGTCCAAAACCTGATAGATAGTAGAGAGATTTTGTTCAGAAAGACTGTTGTTCCTGCTGCTCCTGTTGAAGAAGTGTCGATCGTTACCATCTTCAACAACCCTTCCAAGGCTCCTTCAAAGAAGCCTGTCCAAATTTTGCCGGTTCACAAGATTGCTCCCATCACCATTACTGTTCCGGGGCCTATCCCCTACAAATCTGATAAGGCTGTCCCATGGCACTATGGGGCGGATGTTTATGTTCTGGGTGTGAAACAAGAGTTCAACATTGATGCTGGTGTCTCCAACATCACTGGGCCTGCTAAGGTCACTCGTAGTGGAAGACTGTTCTCGCCAGACATTGCTCCTCCGGTAATTCATAGGCCTTTGGTCTTCACACCTGCCAGGGTGCCTGTTTCTCCCCCTGACCAAGTATCCACCCCTGCTACCGAGTCATCTGATACTCGGGACAAGGGGATTGCTGCTGATGTGCCTGCCAGGACGGAGGCACCAAAGACCATTGTTGAGGCTTCCAGGCAGGAAATGGAAGAAATCCTCAAGATAATAAAGAAAAGTGATTTCAACGTTGTAGAACAGCTGGGGCACACCCCCTCTAAAATCTCCATGTTGTCACTGCTGCTGTGTTCAGAGGCCCACGCCAAGGCTCTGATTGCTTTCTTAAAGACAGCCCACGTACCCCAAGAGACGTCTGCTGACCAGTTCACCGACTGTGTGGCCAACCTAACCGCTGATAATGGCCTGGGTTTCTCTGATGCCGATCTGACAGCAAAGGGGAAGAACCATAATGACGCCCTGCATGTCTCCATTGAATGCAGGGGCACTACTCTTTCTCATGTGCTGGTTGACACAGGTTCTTCATTAAACGTGCTGCCCAAGAAGGCTCTGGATAGGCTGGATTGTGAGGGTCTAGAGCTCAAACCAAGTAACATTGTTGTCCGGGCCTTTGACGGGTCCAAAAGAATGGTACATGGTGAGGTGGACATCCCAATCAGGGTTGGGTCACAGGTATTTGATTCAAAATTCTATGTGATGGACATCCATCCGTCCTATTCTTGTTTGCTGGGTCGCCCGTGGATCCACAAGGCTGGAGCTGTGACCTCCACGTTGCATCAGAAGCTCAAGTACCCGGTCAGGGGGAAGATCGTAACGGTGCAAGGGGAAGAGGAGTACATGGTCAGCCACCTCAACTCCTTCAGATACATAGAAATGGATGGGGAGTTCATTGAAACCCCCTTTCAACATTTTGAGGAAGTGCCACAAACTTTGGCAGCAGCAGAAGCAGTGGATGAAGAGGTTTCTCCTTTGAAGATGGCCTCCTTAAAGGACGCCCGGGCTGTGATCGAAAGAGGTGAATGTGCAAACTGGGGCAAGCTCCCTGATCTTACTCCTAAGACTAACAAGTTTGGGCTGGGTTTCACCACAGAAGCTCACAAAGCAGTGCGCAAGGCGAGAATTGGAAGACCTCCTGTGCTCATCACCCACTCAGAAGTGAATGCTATTGGAGAGGAAGACGAAGTGGAAGAGTCAGAGTTCGATAGCTGGATCTACCCGACGACCGACGGTGGATTGACCAATTGGACTGCTAAAGACTTTACACCCATAACTTTTGTTCCCCAGTAATGAAGTTCTTTGTTTTGGATTTGTAATAAACAATAATTTGAAACTATATGGCCCGGTGTCTTTACCCGGGGCACCGTGGTTTTGTTTATGAGGGCTTTTGTTTGTCACTGTCATATATCATAAATAAAAGCATTGGACGTTTTTCACATTTCAAATTTTGCGCTCCTTTTCTTTCCTTTCTTTACATATTGCAAAACAGCTGTATTTACACACACACTCACTCATACAGGTTTCAATCCACTCTGGATCTCACTGGTAACGACTCTTCTACTGCCAGTTATGACTTCGAAAATTCGATCAACTTAGCCGAAGACGAAGGTGAAGATGATTGCGAAGTGCCTGGTGAACTTGCAAGACTGTTACAACAGGAAGAGAGGGCAATTCAACCCCATGAAGAGCCAGTGGAAATAATAAACTTGGGTACTGAAGAAGAAAAGAAAGGGGTAAAGATTGGTGCCAACCTAGAGCTCAGCGTGAAGCAACGGTTGACTCAGATGCTGCATGACTATATGGAGATCTTTTCCTGGTCCTACAAAGATATGCCCGGATTAGATACCGACATTGTGGTCCATCACTTACCAACTAAAGAAGATTGCCCTCCGGTTAAGCAAAAGGTCCGCCGTATGCGTCCAGAGATGTCTGAGAAGATTAAAGCCGAGGTTATGAAGCAGTTTGATGCCGGGTTTCTTGCAGTGACTTCTTACCCTCAGTGGGTTGCTAATGTGGTGTCGGTACCTAAGAAGGATGGCAAGGTCAGAATGTGTGTCGATTACAGGGATCTGAACAGGGCCAGCCCCAAGGATGACTTCCCTCTACCTCACATTGATGTCCTTGTTGATAATACAGCTCAGCATAAAGTGTTCTCTTTTATGGATGGTTTTTCAGGCTACAATCAGATCAAGATGGCTCCTGAAGACATGGAAAAGACTACATTTGTTACTCAGTGGGGCACCTTCTACTAAAAAGTCATGCCTTTTGGACTAAAGAATGCTGGGGCAACCTACCAGCGTGCCATGGTTGCTTTATTTCATGACATGATCCATCATGAGATAGAAGTGTATGTTGACGACATGATCGCTAGGTCCCAGACTGAGGAAGAACACCTTGATCATCTGCAGAAACTGTTTGACCGTTTGAAACTGTACAAGCTGAGGTTAAACCCGAACAAGTGCACCTTCGGGGTAAGATCTGGAAAGTTGCTAGGCTTCGTGGTAAGTGACAAGGGAATTCAAGTCGACCCTGCTAAGGTCAAAGCCATTCAAGAGATGCCAGTTCCTAAGACAAAGAAGGAAGTCAGAGGCTTTCTAGGACGTCTGAATTACATTGCTCGGTTCGTCTCACACCTAACTGCTACCTGTGAACCAATCTTCAAGCTGCTGAAGAAAGATCAGGTAGTACGTTGGAATGATGAATGTCAGGCTGCTTTTGACAGAATCAAAGAATATCTCCAAGAACCACCCATCCTTATGCCACCAGTTGAAGGGAGACCTTTGATACTTTACCTGACAGTGCTTGATAATTCAATGGGGTGTGTGCTGGGGCAGCATGACGAGTCTGGCCGAAAAGAGCATGCCATTTATTACCTTAGCAAAAAGTTTACCGACTGTGAGACCCGATACTCACTGCTTGAGAAAACTTGCTGCGCTTTGGTATGGGCTGCTCGCCGGCTGAGACAGTATATGCTGACTCACACTACCTTGTTGATCTCAAAAATGGATCCTATAAAGTACATATTCGAAAAGCCTGCTCTGTCTGGGAGAATTGCGAGATGGCAGATGATCTTGACGGAATACGACATTCAGTACACGACCCAAAAAGCCATCAAGGGAAGTGTATTGGCAGACCACTTAGCACATCAAGCTGTAGATGACTACCAATCAATGAACTTCGAGTTTCCGGATGAAAGCATTATGATAGTAACTGATTGTGAAGTACCTGGACCGGATGAAGGACCTGAACCAGGATCCCGATGGTCTATGCATTTTGACGGAGCATCCAACGCTTTGGGAAATGGTATTGGCGCCATCATCATATCTCCACAAGGTACTCATACTCCACTCACCGCCCGGCTGTGTTTCAACTGTACCAACAACATGGCGGAGTATGAGGCGTGTATCATGGGTCTTCAAGCTGCGATCGACCTGAGGATCAAATTTCTGAGTGTCTTCGGAGATTCCGCTCTTGTGATCAATCAGATCAAAGGAGAGTGGGATACGAAACATCCAAACTTGATTCCTTACAGAGAATGTGTGTTGACCCTGATCCCCCACTTCACAGAGATAACATTTGAGCACTTTCCAAGAGAAGTGAATCAGTTGGCGGACGCGTTAGCTACAATGTCTTCAATGTTCAAGGTCAAATGGGATAATGAGGCTCCCCGGATCATCATCTGGAAACTGGATGAACCGGCATACTGTTGTGATCTCGAGACTGAATTGGTGACTGAGAAGCCTTGGTACCACGAAGTGAAGAGATATCTGGAAACTCAGGAATACCCCAAAGGTGCCTCTGTCAATGATAAGAAGTTCCTAAGAAGGTTCGCAGCCAAATTCTTCCTTAGCAACGGCATCTTGTACAAGCGAAACCATGATTCAACTTTACTGCGTTGTGTGGATAAGACTGAAGCAGAAAGAATCATGGAAGAGCTACATGAAGGGACCTTTGGTACACACTCCAGTGGACACACCATGGCTAAGAAGATCCTACGGGCAGGATATTACTGGTCCACAATGGAAGCTGACTGTTACCAACATTCCAGGACATGCCACAAGTGCCAGATTTATGCAGACAAGGTGCATGTTCCTCCGGTCCCCCTGAATGTTCTGACTGCGCCTTGGCCGTTTGCAATGTGGGGCATAGACATGATCGGCGAGATTAAACCTACGGCATCTAATGGACATCGCTTCATCCTAGTGGCAATTGATTACTTCACGAAGTGGGTTGAGGCAGCATCCTATGCTACGGTAACCAAGACTGTTGTAGCACGGTTCATTCGGCATAACCTGATCTGTCGGTACGGCGTCCCTGAGAGAATTATTACAGACAACGGTACCAATCTGAACAATAAGATGATCGCTGAGCTTTGCGAACAGTTCAAAATACAGCACCACAATTCTTCTCCTTACAGACCGAAGATGAATGGGGCTGTAGAAGCAGCAAATAAGAATATCAAGAAGATCGTGCAGAAGATGACAGTAACTTATAAAGATTGGCACGAGATGTTACCGTTCGCTCTACATGGGTACCGTACCTCAGCTAGGACGTCAACCGGGGCAACTCCTTTCTCTTTGGTTTATGGTATGGAGGCAGTCTTGCCAATCGAAGTGCAAATACCCTCTCTCCGGATAATGAAGGATGCAAATCTGAACGAAGATGATTGGATCCAGACACGACTTGATCAGCTCAACCTTATTGATGAAAAGAGACTTGCTGCTATCTGTCATGGTCAGACGTATCAGAAACGGATGATCAGGGCATTTAACAAAAAGGTCAAACCACAAGAATATCGAGTCGGGGATCTGGTAATCAAGCGAATCATCCTTCCTCAGAGTGATCCAAGGGGCAAATGGACCCCTACGTACGAAGGGCCATTTGTGGTTAAGCATGTGTTCTCAGGAGGAGCAATGATATTAACCAATATGGATGGTGACGACCTTCCTCACCCCGCCAATGCAGACATAGTAAAAAAATATTACGCATGAAAAAAAAAGACCCGCTAGGCTGACATGCCTAGGCAAAAATTAGGGCTTCCTGTCGAACCAAAAGGGTTCGGGCAAAATGAAGGGATGAAAATGGAAAAAATCTGTACACCCAGCAAGTCGAAAACCTGAAAGGGCGGCTTGGGCAAAAATGGATATCCCGGTGGACTGAAAACCCGAAAGGGCGGTCCAGGCAAAAATTAGGGATAAAAGCGTAATGCTATGTCTCATTGATCACTTTGCATCCAGAATCCGGTGTCTACATCAAGATCAGACGGCATCGATCAGTCAGCTTCACCTTCAACCAAGGTCATCAAGTGATGAGACGCTCGGAGTTATAAAGGCAATAGCAGAGTTGAAACCCAGTGGATCATTCATTTCACACGGCTGTTTTATTTTCTTTTGTACAAAATTTGTATAAACCCTTTTTGCTTGGTGGCGTTCTCTTATTAGGACGTCAGCCTTTTGTATACAAAATGCCTATTCACAGGCCACTCAAAAATCAATACAAATATACTTTTCAGTTAAAATGTGCCTTTGTTTTTTCCTGTTCTGTTTTGTTTTGCGAAGAACGTCCAAGGTTCAATTTGTGATATATGCATTGACAATAATTTGCTAGCTCATAAATATTTGCATACGAAACAAAGAATTAATTACAGGGGACATTAGAAACAGGGGCAATAAGGAGTTGTCTAGGCAATCTAATTGTTCTATCCTCCAAAGTACCAAGGTAGGTTCAGCTAAAGAACATAACCAGGCATCTTAAATTCCCCCAGAGAGTGAGACAGCAAGCAATATACTCTCCTCAAGCAAAACAGGTATCAACCTTAAGGAAGTTGGGTGTCCTCCCGCAGATCTCAACATTCCCCAGCAGCATATATTCTTAACAAGCATCCCCGACAGTCTTGGTCTAAAGATTGTTCCCCGGCGGCATACATCAACATTCAAAGGAATCACTTCCCCAGCATATCAAAATTCCCCAGGAGAGTCCAATTAGTTTCCCCAGGAAAGATGGAATTCATATCCCCAAGCAATAAGCTTATCCCCAGTAGATTCTGGAAGCTTATCCCCTCGCAGAACACGAACGCGTCGTCCGGCTTGATTTAAAGAGTTATTTCCTTAACAGGATATAACTGGGTTATCCTCAGCCAAAAGCCACGGAAAGAGCGTCCTCGACGAAGTCTTCCTATTCCCAGCGAAGTCTATCAATACTCCCAACATAATAAGGGTATCCCCAGCAAATTATTATCAACACTCTGCAAGGCATCTCTATCCCCACAGAGTATTGCTTCCCAGCATGGTCGCTAGAGTATCTTTTCTCCCTGCAGAACCCTCCATTTGCCAAGTTTATTCCGCAACGGAGTCATCTTCTCCCACCGTTATTCTTGCAGTTATCATCCCCAGCGGAAGCAAAATCTATTCTTCAACATCAGCCCAGGATATGACTTCCCGGCACCCGTCAAGGATTTACTTTCCTAAACGAAACAAACATACATAAAACATCACATACATCATTATAACATGCATATACACATCATATCATACAAATCTCATTTATGTTGAGAACATCATTGCTTGATCCATATCATGCATTGCATATGACTGACTTTTACCTTTCAGGAAAGATTCAGTTAAAATCTCAATCATATTTCAAGACCTTGTCTGGTTCAGTTAAATCGACCCTAAGATTTTCCTGATGCTTATCCAGTCAAAGGCCTTCTCTGGTTCAGTCAGATCGACCCTAAGATCTCCCTGATGCTTATCCAGTTGAAGATATTCCAAGACCTTGTCCGGTTCAGTTAAATCGACCCTAAGATTTTCCTGATGCTTATCCAGTCAAAGGCCTTCTCTGGTTCAGTCAGATCGACCCTAAGATCTCCCTGATGCTTATCCAGTTGAAGATATTCCAAGACCTTGTCCGGTTCAGTTAAATCGACCCTAAGATTTTCCTGATGCTTATCCAGTCAAAGGCCTTCTCTGGTTCAGTCAGATCGACCCTAAGATCTCCCTGATGCTTATCCAGTTGAAGATATTCCAAGACCTTGTCCGGTTCAGTTAAATCGACCCTAAGATTTTCCTGATGCTTATCCAGTCAAAGGCCTTCTCTGGTTCAGTCAGATCGACCCTAAGATCTCCCTGATGCTTATCCAGTTGAAGATATTTCAAGACCTTGTCCGGTTCAGTTAAATCGACCCTAAGATTTTCCTGATGCTTATCCAGTCAAAGGCCTTCTCTGGTTCAGTAAGATCGACCCTAAGATCTCCCTGATGCTTATCCAGTTGAAGATATTCCAAGACCTTGTCCGGTTCAGTTAAATCGACCCTAAGATTTTCCTGATGCTTATCCAGTCAAAGGCCTTCTCTGGTTCAGTTAGATCGACCCTAAGATCTCCCTGATGCTTATCCAGTTGAAGATATTTCAAGACCTTGTCCGGTTCAGTTAAATCGACCCTAAGATTTTCCTGATGCTTATCCAGTCAAAGGCCTTCTCTGGTTCAGTCAGATCGACCCTAAGATCTCCCTGATTCTTATCCCAGTAGAAGACACCCAAGATTTTTCTCAACAAGCGTTGCTGAAGTTAAAGTCGCCCAAGGTTCTCTTACCATTCATGCTAAGGTAGTAACCATCCCTGGTTCTTTCATCGCCGTTTGAAGCTCCAGACTCAGCTCCTGTAACCAGTCAGGACACGTCTATACCAGGCATCTAAAAATCAGCTCCTGCAACGTGTCAGGTACTCATTTTCTGTTTTGCAGGTATACAGGTTCTCTCCAAGGAATCTCTTACGCAATCAAACATCCAGATGGCATCTATAAGCCCATTCCACCATCACTGCCACTATGTGAGCGCAAATTTCTGGGCACTCTAGTGTCCAATCATCTTCTACCCTCGGATTACGAAAGGCACGTCCGCCAATCTGCATCCTCAGGTCTAAGAAGATTGAACAGGGGCAACTGTTGTACCCCAAAATTTGCCCTCCCATATTCTTCAAGAAATTGCCAAGCCAAGTCACAAAATTCCCCAAGGGTTGCACAGTGCAAGGGCCTCCTAAACAGTCAAAATTAGGGTTTTGAGTCTGATCAAGAAAAGGAAGTGTTCAAAGGCTCAATCAAGTCTCATATGCTTACAAACATGGTCAAGCATCCTCATATCAAGTTTCAAGGCATTCAGCTCAAAATTGCACAGTCAAAACCCTAAATTGCACTACAGTCAACTGTAGGGGCAAAATGGTCATTTGGCAGTCAAAAGTTCAAATTTTTGGTCAACATATCATTTTGAAGCCACAAACATCATTTGATCAATGCTTGATCATGATTCTCAAAATTTGGCTCAGAAAATCATCAAGATGCAAAAGTTTCCTTATTTGGACAGCTGAAAAAGTCAACTGAAATTGACCAGGGCATAACTTTCACATGGATTATCAGAAAAATTCCATCCAAAGCTCATTTTGAAGAGAAAGAAATTTCCTACAACTCATCTTCATACTTCAAGTCCAAGAAATGCTCTCACAAAAAGTTATCAATTTCAACATTATAGGTCATTTTCAAAAGTCAACAAAAAGGGACTTTAAGTCAAAGGCCATAACTTGAGATTGGAAAATCAAAATGACATGGGACCAAAGGCATTGGTTAAAGGACTCAAAGACCTTTCTAAAATGTCCAAGAACATGAGAAAAGCTTAAAAATTGAGCAAGTTATGCCTTGTAGAAGTTGGGAAATTTTTGTGAAATGGCAAAAGTCAACTATCCTTGAAACTTCAATTTTTGACAAAAGGGCCCACTTTCTTCCACTTGATTCAGCCTTGTCATGCCACACACGTGTCCCATGATTAATTTCAAGATCAAACATTGATTTTTCTATTTTATTTAATTTTTATTAATTTAATTCATTTTAAATCTTTAATGATTCAAATAAAATTTAAAAATCAATGGAATAGTGTCATTTGAATTTGAATAGCTTCCATATATCATGTGCCAGCTCACAAACTCATGCTAGGGTTAGGTTGTACACCAAGTCTTGGTTTTGCTTAAAAAAGGGAAAGTTTGTTAATGGTGAAAAACCTAAGACTAGTTCTCTCATGGGCATGGATCAAGGCCAGCTAATGACTTAATTCCCTTCCCTCATAAGTACTGAGTCTAACCCTAATCACAGGACACTAAAAAGCTGCGCTAGAGACCAATTTGCAAACTTGAAAAATTGCCATAAAACTCAAAACTGAATTCATTGTTGGAGGACGATTCAAGCCTTAATCTTGATCCCAATAGCATCCTCAAGCCTCACTGAACGATTCTCACTCATTAACAACCATCAAAACTCCAAGAACTGGTAAAACAAACCGTATCTGTGCAAGGAAAATCTCAGAGTCGTGCATCATGATCTAAGCATCTTTTGCATTTTTTGTTTATGGATTCATGTTCATTATAATGTTTTGAAGCTAACCCATGTATTCAATTGCTTTTTTCTGCACCACACGCGATTTCACCATGCTTGAATCCTAGGGTTTACAGGTTTGCCAATTTGGGGTTTTTAAAACGAAGCAAAATTAGAACTCAAGACTATTGCCATTAGACTCAGCATGTCCAGGCGAAGGGATCCCAACCCTCGCGCTCAATTTATGAGCGTCGAGGGGCTATTCGCTATTTTCTGGTAAAGGCCCTAAGAAAACGCTTCTAAAACCGTTGCCATATGTCCTTGTTTTTCAGAAAAAAAAATAGAACGAAGAAGATGATGTGGTGGCGAGGTTTGGTTGGCTCATTTAAATCAGCGCGCGTTTTTGTGTTTTTTTAGTGGCCACTAACCAATTTTTCTTTTTGTTATTTAATTGCTATTATATATTAACAATGCGCACTGAGCTCAGTTGGCAAGCAGGGTTGGTGTTTAAGGTACATGACCTGGGTTCGAACCCCAGGTCTTACATATTGCAATATTATTTTTCCCTAGCTAATCCTGTGCAGCACTTGCGTTGAAGATCTTCATGCACACTCATAATCAAGATGCCCACGTGTCCTGGGAGATCAACCAAAGGGCTCAGATTCAGAGAACACAATAAACCCCAGTCAACATGCCACATAAAACCTGGAAAAGTCAACGAATTTCAATGTCACTGGGCCAGCATTCTTGGATCAACACCTCACAATTGGGGCCTGAACCCCCCCTGGTTTGCAATTCTTATTATTTTTTTTTATATTTTATCTTTATTATTTTATTTACTTTATTATCTTAATTTAATTAATTATTATTTTTGCAAAATATAAAAAACATCACAAAAATCAGAAAAGACAAAAAATGTAATAAATATTTTTATTTTAATTATTTTTCATAAGAAAATTGTATAATTGAATTTAGTATAATTAGGTTTTTTTTTTTTGCAATTTTAATTCTTTTTTAATAAATCAAAAAACGCAGAATTAGATAATTAATAATTTTTCCTTTTAATCTTTTTTTCCTTTTTCACCATAATATCATTCATTTATTTATTTTTGTAATTAAATTTGTAAATTAATTAGGGTTTCATTTAGTTAAAAATTTCAATATTTTCTTAATAACTAAAAAATAATTAGAATTAGGGTTTGACATTTCATTTAAATTTTAATTATCTCTTTTTCCATTAAATCTAAAAATACCAAAAAAAACATCTTCTTTTAATTTTAATTTCTAATTCCTTATTAATTTTAAAATTTTGCAAAAGGGTCCAACGCCCATGTTTTTAATTGTTTAATTTACGTATTTATTTTATTTCGCTTAATCAATTATGTACCTCTCCCAAAGCGTTGTAACTTAAACTTCTCACACTTTTATTTCTTTTGCTTTATTTACTTTCCGTCAAATCGGGTCCGGTTTAATTTTGGCGATGTGGACCCGCGCCATTTGTAATAGCTGTAGACTTACTTTTTCCGCAAATACTTTTTAACTGTTAACAAAAAGCATGAAAGAACGTATGGCCAAAATAAAATCAAGCGTAGATCACCAATAAATATGACAAGACGAATGCAAATGGAAACGACACACAAGTCACACACCACCCCTAGGGTACGCCTCACTGTTGCCTTGCTTCGAAAGGTGATCGTCGAGTAGAGGACGTCTTAGTAAGTCCTCATGATCCGGGAACCTGGCATGAGGGTAGCTTCTAAGGTGTCTTCCTATTGCTCTGGTGATCCCCATGTCCCGAACTTCGAATTGACCCGAACACCTCCAACGGTGGTGCTACCTACCTCTCAATGGTGGGATGGCACTACTTTAAAGGACATTTACACAGACGAATTCCTTAGGGTAGGTAGACGACTCATGGATACTTGCTCTCTTCAAAACAAAAATTCAAAGACTTTTCACACCAACACTTTTCAAAAGCTTTCAAAGCAAATTTTTCAAACACTCTGACGTACGAGTCGAACTGAAATTTTTCAAAGAAACTTTGTTAACCCACATTGAGAAGCAAACAAACATTTTTGAAAACACAATGAGCAAGTATCTAAGAGCCCATGGATAACCATGGATAGAAAGGGTGCTAACACCTTCCCTTTATATAACCTACCTCCCGAACTGAGAGCAATCTCTTTAAGGAATTTTTCTGTGCTTTTGTCCTTTCCATTTGGAGAAAATAAAAGACGGTGGCGACTCTTGCTTCTGCGACATTTCGCGAACCAGCGTTAAACAGTCAGTTCCAGATCCACCGATCACAGTTGGCTTCTCTTCTTCTGGTTTCACCGAATTAATCCTAACCAATGAGAGAGTAGAAAGTGGAATTAAGAGTGGAAAGATCTCTGTGGCATCTACTTCCACTCCCAATCCTGTCAAGAAACCTTTTGCCACGAAGAAAGAAGTTAATGTTGTGTATAGAGCAAAGGCCCATACCAAAAAGAATAATCATCCGTCTATCAATGCTGTCTGAATCTCTAATCCGACTGCTACTCAAAGACCATCTACCAATCATCAACGGGTTGAAGCTCCAAGAAGACAGTTCACAAGGTTAGGCATGTCATTATCTCAAGCCCTTCAACATCTGCTCAGGGCCAATTTAGTAACATTACGGGATCCTCCTGCCAACCCTGACACCTTGTCATCGAGATATAATCCAAATGCAAAGTGCGCTTATCATTCAAACAGCCCAGGGCACGAGACTGATCAGTGTTGGGCTCTGAAGAACAAAACCCAGGATTTAATTGACAACAAGACTATTGAATTCGATCCTCCTCCAACGCCAAATGTAATTACCGCTCCAATGCCGAAGCACGACAAAGGTGTTAATGCCGTCGAAGATACAACTTCCATTGCCTCTGTCAAAGGGTTAACTACTCCATTGAGTGTAATCAAGAGCAATCTGTTGAAAGCTGGGACTTTCCCCGGCTGTGAAAAAGACTGTGTGGGCTGTACGAGACAATCTGATGGGTGTGAAAAACTGAGGAAAGGTATACAACGCCTAATGGATAGCCGCAAAATTCTATTCGAAAAGAATCCTGCCATCAAAAATTCAGTCGACAAAGCTGAAGACTTGGCCATCATAACAATTTCAAACAAACCTCTTAGGATCTCATCCAAAGTCCTATCAGGATTTCAAACGAACCAATCATTTCTCCTCTCATAATCAGTGCTGCCGGACCCGTTCCATACTCCTCTGATAAAGCGGTACCATGGAATTATGGTGGCGAGGTTTATTACCATGGGGTAAAATAAGATTCTTGGATTGATGATAATGAAGCAGGTGTTACTAATGTTACTGGTTCTAGTAAAGTCACAAGAACAGGAAGAGTCTTTTCCCCTAATATCTCACCACCAACCACTACCGCAGATCCAATCCGCATAACCAATGGCAATGTTGGTGCCAGTACTAGAGGGAAAGAGAAAGAAAGTGATCCTGCCAGGGAAGAGGCACTTGCTAAAAAGACTGTTATGGAAGAACCATCCACTCAAGAGATGGAGGAGATTCTGAAAATCATCAAGAAAAGCGACTTCAAAATAGTAGAGTAGTTGGGGCAAACCCCTTCTAAAATATCAATGTTGTCCCTATTGCTGTGTTCCGACGCCCATGCACAAGCTTTGATTAAGTTCTTGAAAAAGGCTCACGTGCCTCAAGAAACCACAGCCGACCAGTTTTAGAACTGTGTAGCAAGTATGACAGCTGACAATGGTCTGGGGTTCTCCGACACAGATTTAACTCCCATGGGAAAGAATCACAATAAAGCCTTGCATGTTTCTGTTGAATGTAAGGGGACCACTCTGGCACATGTTTTGGTGGACACAGGCTCCTCTTTAAATGTGTTACCTAAAGGCGCTTTAGATCGGCTAGACTGTGAAGGTTTGGTTTTGAAGCCAAGTGATATTGTTGTGAGGGCATTTGATGGGTCGAAAAGGATGGTTCATGGAGAGGTGGATCTCCCAATTAAGATTGGTTCACAGATTTTCAACTCCACATTCTACATAATGGACATACAGCCTGCGTATTCTTGCTTGCTTGGGCGCCCATGGATCCATGGGGCAGGTGCGGTCACTTCTACTCTCCACCAAAAGTTAAAATACCCAGTTCAAGGGAAGGTTGTCACTGTTTGCGGTGAAGAAGAATTCATGGTAAGCCATCTCCATTCTTTCAAGTACGTAGAAATGGATGGCGAATTCATAGAGACTCCTTGCCAAACTTTTGAAGTTGTGGCCACCACCAAAATCTCCTCTGACCCTCCAAAAGCCGATAAATTTATCCCCAAGATGGTTTCTCTTAAGGATGCCCGTGCGGTGGTAGAAGAAGGAAACAATGAGATGTGGGATCAGCTCCCCGACATCCCATTCAAGGCAGATAAGTTTGGGATAGGTTTCACCTCCAAAGCTCAGAAAGAAATTAGAAGTGCTCGTACTAGAAAGCCGTCTCACCACCTCAAGAGTCATGAAGTGAACGATGTAGAGGATTCCAATGATGAGTGTGCTTTTGAAGACTGGATCTACCTTACAACCGAAGGGAAGCCCAACAATTGGCATGCGAAGGACTTTGTGCCCATCTCCTTCATTGAGGAGCAATCTACTTGTTTTTGCTTTTAATCAATTCAAGAACTAGTTGTCTGTAATATTTTGATATGGACTTTTAAGCCATGTGCCTAGCCTGGGGCACTTTGGTTCTTTATCAAGAGTTTTGTATTCTGTTCATCTAATCATATGATCATTCAGTACATTGGACTCTTTTTGCATTCAAATATTTGTGTTCATTGTCTTTCTTTTCTTTCAAATACATTTCCAAAAGATAGCCATGTATCTTACATGCACACACACACACACACTCTTGCAGGTCTACATCCACTCAGGATCTTATTTCCAACAACTCTATTATTGCCAACTATGACTTTGAATGTCCTATCAACCAAGCCGAAGACGAAAGCAAGGAAGATTGTGACATACCAGGAGAACTAGCCAGACTTCTGTTACAAGAGGAAAAAGCTATTCAACCACATGAAGACTCAATTGAGGTTATCAACCTGGGTACTGAGTCAAATAAGAAGGAAATCAGGATCGGTGCTAATTTGAAAAATAGTGTCAAAAGCCGTTTGGTTCAGATGTTGCGCGATTATGTGGAAGTATTTGCTTGGTCATATGAACATATGCCTGGGTTGGATACCGACATTATGGTTAATCGTCTACCAACTAAAAAAGACTGCCCTCCTATTAAACAAAAATTTCATCGCATGAGACCTGACATGTCTGAAAAGATCAAAGCCGAAGTAATGAAACAGTTTGATGCAGGATTCCTAACTGTAACATCCTATCCTCAATGGGTGGCTAATATAGTGCCAGTTCCAAAGAAAGACGGGAAAGTTCGCATGTGCGTAGTGAAGGGGTAAGAAAACACTTAGAAGGGAGGTTGAATAAGTGACTCTTTTCATTTTCAATACAAAGCTCAAACAATAATGGAAGAACACAGTTATTTTTATCCTGGTTCGTTTGAACTCAAACTACTCCAGTCCACCCGCCAAGGTGATTTCGCCTTTCTCAACAAGGACTTAATCCACTATAATCAACTGATTACAATCACACAACAACTGTTGTGACTTACAATGCACAGGTAAACTTACAAGTGACTAACACCACTAAGACTTAAATCTAGTCCTAGTCTGCTTGAGAAATCTGACCAAACTTGGTCTCTCAAGGAACAAATACAGGAGTTTAATCTTTACAGATAATGAAATAGAGTTTGCTTCTAATCAAGCTATATCACAACTGTGATTTTTCACTTAGAATATAATGCACAAATTGTATGAACAATGAGTTTGTGAGCTTTTGGATCTTTCACGTAGTTTCTTGCTTCTTTTGAAAATTTGATTGGTTTTCTTGGTTCACTTCAAAGTTGTTGGCTTGCAATAAATGTCCTTCTATTTATATTAGGAACAATAAGACCGTTGCTGCCTTCAGAAAAGATGGAGAGCATTAAATGCTTTGCGTGTATCCTTGCAATATTCCATTTTCCAAGAAACTAGTTGTAGGCACTTGAGTGCTTTCAGCCGTCTTTGCATTAATGAGCAAACGTCAGAATGTAAGAACATGTTTTCCTTTGCTTTGACAAGACAAGTTGATCTAAACGTTACTTCAGAATTTTCTCCAATGTCTTTAAGTCAGAACATGCTTCACTCATCTTCTAGGCAGTGCGTTGCTTGCTAAGAACTTTGAACAACGCTTGCTTTCAAGTTATGTTCTGAACAAGGAGCCTGCTAGAAGTTAGAAGATATATTTAACAAATAAAGTGTCTTACCAGAGTCAGCAGATGCGTTTGAATAAAAGGTTCTTTTATCAAAGAACTTCTTCATAATCTTTGCTTAGTACTTTAGAATGTTTTCTGTCAGAACATTAACTAAGACATTCAAAACACATTCATCAGAGCATAAATTATCTTAAATATAATTTAGTTATCATCAAAACTCTTGAGATAGGTCAGAACTAATCTTGTTCTTTCAATCTCCCCCTTTTTGATGATGACAAAAAATTATTTTAGATAAAGAAAAGAAACGGATTAAGAGATAAGAATCTCCCCCTGAAATGAATATTTCTATGCATAAGACATCCTGAGATTATTTAGTCAGAGTAATACACAGCCTTCTTGAATTTCTTCAGAACTTCTTCAAGAAGATAAATCTTAGCTGGAATATTCTTTCAGAGTTAAAGTGATACCGGCAAAAGAAAATTCTTTTGCACAGAAGGAATTCTTGCAAATTTGTTAGAATGTCTGAGACTTAGTCCCATAACTGTTAAACAGTGATTAGTTCAAGAATGCAAATTTTCTCCCCCTTTTTGGCATAATCAAAAAGTGTAATAAATGATAAATTTTGAAAGATTTCATAAAAAAAGTTAAAAATAGATATCCAGAAGTACAAACAAAACATCCAAATAAGAGACAAAAAGAAACTAGGATTTCTTAGTGACAAGAGCCATCAAAAGATTCTTGATCTCAGAGGCAGATTCGTCTTGTTTCGCCATCCAGTTCTTAATCTCTAGATTTGTTTGATCTTGCTTATCCATGCGTTTATTCAAGACTTCATTCTCCTTCTTTAGCTCTTTCAGAGTGTCCATAATGAGTGAGGTGGGAGCAGAAGATGATGAAGCTTCAGTAGAAATAGGCTCAGAAGCAGCAACCGTTGAGTCAGACTTCACAAAGGTGGAAAGCAGAGTGCCCAGATCCATTGCAAGAGTTGGCACAGGTTCAGGTCCAGCCTTAACAGAAGGTTTATTCAATAGAACAATAGCCAGAGGATTTGAATCTTCAGAGGATTCTTCAGATTCATCTTCTGATATGTCCATCTTATCAGCTGTTGTATCAGCAATCATTAGCGAAGACTTCTTATTCCAAGTGTCAGCAGCTTCTGTCTTGAAAGCATGCAAAAGTTTGGAAAAGTTGTCCAGCACCTGAAAATGGCACAAGTCCTGTAACTTCCGTGATTCAGCAACCAAAGTTCTTCTGAAGGTTTCCCATAGAAGATCTGTTGCTGCTGTGTTCACGCTTCTGGAGCAATCTTCTTTCAGCGGTTGTAACCATGCTTGAACATTTGTTATAAAATTCTGAAACAAAGTATTTACATCTGGATGAACAGGTTTAGGGACATTCGTTCTGTAAGTTTTGTTTTTCAAGAATTGTAGAGATTGAAAGTCCACTACAGTTCTTAAAAAGCTATTGGGTTCATGATTTTTGGTAGGTTCAGGTTCAGGTTGGTTAACACAAATAGGAGGTTCTGATATTTCATGAGGTACGGATGGTTCAGCAGTTTCAGTTTGTTCAAAAGGTTTATGTTCTGGAATTTGAGGAGTTAAGAGTGGTGTTGTATGTTGTGGTGAAATGGGTGGAGTGACATCAGGAGAAATTATTATTGTATAAGCAGGAGTGAGAATGGGATTTTGAGGTTGTGGTTGATTCATAGCAAAAATATTCTCATATGGTAGGTTGAAAGGAGGCTCTATGGTTGCTAGAGGTTCATTTATCCCTGGAATTCTCCAAGAGCCAGCATCATACCATCCAGTGGGTCTGGTTGATAGAGGTCTGGGAGGGGGTCTTTAAAAACGTTCAGCAGGAATAGGTTGAAAAATAGATGGTTCAGGGGGTTCTGATTGAGAGGGTTCTGATTGGATGTCAGAATGTTCATTAGAGTCAAAATCACTTAAATCTGTTAGAACCTGATTTTTACGAGGGTTGTCAGCAAGGGATTCAGATGGTAAGGTTAGATCAATGTCAACATCTAAGTCTCCTAAGGTTTGGGAGGGTTCAGCAGATGAAGATACATTTTCAGAATCATAAACAAGTATAGTTTCAGCATGATTAACTGTCTTCTTTTTCTTCTTCTGAGGAGTGTTAGAAGGTCCTTCTACAGCTTTTCTCTTCACAGATTCTTGGAGAACAACATCAGGAGCAGCTTGATTTCTTCCTTGAAGCCAAGCTGGATCAATGGGTGATCCTGTTTCTTTGCAGATCTCAAGATAGTGCAAAATGATACGAGGATGATCCCCTGAGTTGAACATAGGAAAGTCAGCAATAGGAATCCTTCTCCTCTTCACAACAGCTGACACACATGGAGTGGGTTCCACCAGCAGTTTGTCAATAATTTTCCTTTTCAGCAAGTTCTTTCCAGTCATAGTCTTACCACAGATAGGTTCAAGCTCCCCCAGAAGATTTGCTTCTTTTAGGTGAGCAATCAGACCATTCTCAGTCAGAATGTATGATAATAACCTCCCCATAGGAATCCAATTCCTCTTTGATTTGGGGTTCTTCATCCTTTCAGCTTCTCTGGTTTCTTTGACATGGTTCCAGAGATGTTCAAAAAACAAGTAGGGCAAATCAATTTTGACATTGGTTCCAAGGCAAAACAACAAATATTATTGATCAACGTTGATGTAATCAGGAGAACTGGTGTCTTTCCTGCGGTGAATACATCCATGAATAATCCTTGCCAAAATATTATATTTGTCTTTCAAATCCCTGACTTTGGAGGAACCTTGACCGTTAGTGAAAATCTCTGAATATACCATAGACATCTCCATTCTTCCACTGGGCATTCCTGTAACTCCAAGTCCTTTAAATCTCAGCAACTTTCTGATTTGATTTTCTGTAATGGATATTTCCTTGCCCATTACAAAGGAGAGAATAACCTTGGGGGTTGCAATAGCGTGAATCCAGAATTCTTTCACCAAATATGGAAGTACTGGACCAATAAGACGATCAAAGTAGCTTTCCTAACCTTGAAACTTCACAACAGGGAACAAGTCAAATCCATTCTCTCTGAGATTCTCAAAGTCTACCATTAGCTCACTCAAAACTTCCAAACTTTCTACCGGAATAAGAGTTGTCCTTTCATGTATAATGTATTGCTCAGAGTGGGTAGAAGAAGAAGAAGCCATTGAAGTTCTTTAGAAATGAGAAATTGAAGAAAAGGGTTTTAAGAGAAAAGTACAGTAAGAGAAAAAACGCTTGACTTTTGAAAGAGACAATAAAGAATGAAAAGGGTTTTTTAAAAAGTATTTATAGGCATTAATTTCAAAAAATAGGTTTAGAATTAAAATTAAAAGTATTTAAGACACAATTAAAATAAAGATTAAAACAGATTTAAAAACGAATCTCATCATTACTTGCATTTAATGATTTGCTAAAAATGAGGGAAAACGTGGGATTATGGCTAATCATCAACAGTTACCTAGAACGTCATCAGTAGTTTTTGCACGCTTGACCTTTCAGAAACACACCACATGTTCATCTCCTGAAGGATGCATGTAACAACTGTTTGTTCTAATGAATTTCTGAACTACACTTGGACATGAAGCGTTAGAATATTCCATAACTTTTCATATAGCTTCTGTTACAACTTCTCTTCTAACTTCTGAAGAGTTGTTGATCAGAGCATTCATTTCAGAATGTTCTGAAGTCAATCACAGAAAATAAATATTATTTTATTCAGGACATAATTCCATACAAATATTTTTCAGAATGAAATTAAATCTATCTTCTGAAAGGGGTTTGGTAAAAATGTTAGCCCATTGATGGTCTGTTTTTACAAAAATTAAGTTTAAAATTCCCTTCTGAATATAGTCCCTTATGAAATGATATTTAATTTTTATATGTTTGGCTTTAGAATGTAAGATTGGATTTTTAGAAAGACAAATAGCAGAAGTATTGTCACAGAAGATAGAAATCTTACTTTTATAAAGGTTGAAATCTTCTAGTTGACTTTTCATCCAAATCATATGAGAGCTACATCCAGCAGCAGATATATATTCAGCTTCTATGGTTGATAGTGCAATTGTTGCTTGCTTCTTGCTGTACCACGAGTTAAGATTGTCACCCAAAAACTGGCAGCTTCCAGAGTTGCTTTTTCTTTCAATTCTATCTCCAGCAAAGTCAGCATCATAATAACCTACTAGTTTGTAATCTTGTGATCTTCTGTAACACAGACCAAGATTAGCAGTACCTTTCAGATACCTAAGAATTCTCTTAACAACTGTTAAGTGAGATTCTCTAGGATCTGATTGGAATCTAGCACACAAGCACACGCTAAATAATATATCAGGTCTAGATGCAGTCAGATAGAGAAGGGATCCAATCATACCTCTATAGAGCTTCTGATCTACTTTC
Source organism: Vicia faba (assembly GCA_948472305.1). NCBI lineage: Eukaryota > Viridiplantae > Streptophyta > Magnoliopsida > Fabales > Fabaceae > Vicia > Vicia faba. The sequence goes on from OX451739.1 coordinate 1,306,297,425, forward strand.
ATACTTACCTCATCTTACCTAGAATGCAGGTTGGATGCATAGGTGTCTTGGCATCTTTGCTTTCTGACATTTGAAATTTCTTCAGAAGTTCTTTAACATACTTCGTCTGATGTATGAAAGTACCTTCTGGAGTCTGGTTGATTTGAATTCCCAGAAAGAATTTCAATTCACCCATCATGCTGATTTCAAATTCTGCCTGCATGGTCTTAGCAAATTCTTTTCCAAGGGAGATATTAGAGGTTCCAAAAATTATATCATCAACGTAAATTTGACAAATTAAAATATCATTTTTAAATGTTTTTCTGAAAAGAGTTGTGTCCACTTTCCCTCTGGTAAAATATTTTTCTAATAGAAAATTACTCAGACGATCATACCAAGCTCTGGGAGCTTGTTTTAAACCGTACAAAGACTTTTTTAATTTAAAAACATGTTCTGGATGCTTTGAATCATTAAATCCAGGAGGTTGATGGACATATACTTCTTCTTCAATATAACCATTTAGAAATGCACTTTTAACATCCATTTGATATAATGAAATGTTATTTTGTACAACAAAAGAAATTAATAATCTTATAGATTCTAACCTGGCGACTGGGGCAAAGGTTTCATTATAATCAATTCCTTCTTGTTGACTATAACCCTGTGCAACCAGTCGTGCTTTATTTCTGATTATTTCTCCTTGTTCGTTCAATTTGTTTCTGAAAACCCATTTGGTTCCTATAACATTGAATCATTTGGGTCTTGGAACTAGATTCCATACATCATTCTTGGAGAGTTGATTTAGTTCTTCTTGCATTTCTAAGATCCAATCATCATCTTCCAGAGCTTCATCAATGGTAGTTGGCTCAATCAGAGAGACCAAACCAAACAAAGATTCTTCATTGATTCTGAGAGAGGATCTTGTTCTGATGGGATCTTCTTTTCTTCCAATGATTACATCTTCTTTGTGAGCTGAAGATATTCTAGGAAACCTTTTCTGAGTGGGTTGGTCAGAGATTCTGAGATTGTTCAGAGCATTGTCAAGAGGATGATCTGCTACGTCTTGTTTTGCTTCTGAATCTCCTTTTGCTTATGAACTTTCAGAGTTTGAGGGATGATCTTCTGTACCTACAGAAAAATCAATTTTCTTTGGCTGTTGCTAGCCAAGCTTATCATCAAACCTGACTTTGATTGATTCTTCAACAATCAGAGTTTCTGTGTTGTATACTCTATAGCCTTTTGAGCGTTCAGAGTATCCAAGCAGGAAACACTTTTGTGCTTTGGAATCAAACTTGTTCAGAGTTTCTCTGGTGTTTAGAATAAAACAAGTACATTCAAAAGGATGGAAATAAGAAATGTTGGGCTTTCTATTTTTCCATAATTCATAGGGAGTCTTTTCAAGAATAGGTCTTATAGAGATTATATTCTGAATGTAATATGCTGTGTTCACAACTTCTGCCCAAAAGTGCTTAGCCATATTTGTTTCATTGATCATGGTTCTGGCCATCTCTTGTAATGTTCTATTCTTTCTTTCTACAACTCCATTTTCCTGGGGAGTTCTAGGACAAGAAAAATTATGAACAATACCATTTTCTTTAAAATATTTTTCAAAATAATAATTTTCTAATTCACCACCATGATCACTTCTGACTTTTGTGATTTTAAAATCTTTTTCATTTTGCACTTGAGTACAGATTTCAATGAATATAGAATGTGACTCATCCTTGTGTTTTAAAAACTTTACCCATGTCCATCTGCTGAAGTCATCAATGATGACCAATCCATACTTCTTGCCTCTGATGGATGCAGTTTTAACTGGCCCAAACATATCAATATGAAGTAACTCTAATGGCTTAGAGGAAGAGACAACATTTTTAGATTTAAAGGAAGGTTTTGAAAATTTTCCTTTTTGACATGATTCGCACAGAGCTTCTGAGTTGTACTTCAGATTGAGAAGTCCTCTGACTAAATTTAATTTATTTAGTTGAGAGATTTTTCTAAGACTGACATGTCCCAATCTTTTGTGCCATACCCATTGCTCATTGTTAACAGACAAAAGACATTTGATGTTTTGAGATTTAAGATCTGATAAATCAATTTTGTAAATGTTGTTCTTTCTCTTGCCAGAAAAGAGGATTGATCCATCTTTTTGACTTACAGCTTTACATGAGTTTTGATTAAAGATAATGTCATAGCCATTGTCACTTAGTTGACTTATGGACAATAGATTATGAGCTAATCCTTCTACTAATAAAACATTTGAGATAGAAGGAAGGTTACCGTTTCCTATGGTTCCAAAACCAATAATCTTCCCTTTCTGATTACCTCCAAACTTCACATCTCCTCCAACTTTAAGTTCCAGGCTTTGGAACATAGACCTTTTTCCCGTCATGTGTCGTGAGCATCCAGAGTCCAGGTACCATGACTGGTGTTTCAATTGAGCTGTTAAGGACATCTGCAACAAATATTATTTTATCCTTAGGTACCCATATCTTTTTGGGTCCTTTTGGGTTAGCATAAGAGTTTCCAGAATGTGATGTATATTTTATATCATGTGTGTATCCAAACTTGAATTTCTTATTCAGAGGTTTGTAAGTGAAGGTCATTTTAGCAACAGATTTTGGAATGTATGTCTCCTTCCCTTTGGGAGGTTCATATCCAATTCCTCTTCTGTTTTTCCCACTAACTCCATAGATTATTAAAGCCATTTTGCTTCTTTCTATGCCTTTAGCAAGAAGAGATTGAAAGCTATAGTCATATTCTTTCAGAATATCTTTTGAACTAGACACAGACTCTGAACTAAAATTCTTTTGAACATTTTGAATTTCCTTTTTAAGTTTAAAATTGTTTTCTAAAAGTTCAGATTTTTCTGTTTCAAGTTTCTCAATATCAGATGCAAGACTCTTCTTGAGTTTCTTGTATTTGATTTTGAGCTTACTATAGTTTTCCAGAAGTTCTGATAAACTATCAGCAAGTTCTTCTCTAGAAAATTCAGAAAATACCTCTCTTTGTTCTGACTCACAGTTTGAGTCATCTTCTGTGATAGCCATTAGAGCTAGGTTGGCATTTTCATCTTCAGAACCAGATTCATCTTCAGAAGAATCTGAGTCATCCCAGGTTGCCATCATTCCTTTCTTCTTTCCAAATCTCTTCTTTGGTTTTTCTTTTTAAAGCTTTGGACAATTACTTTTGAAGTGACCAGGTTCTTTGCATTCATAACAGATGATCTCTCTTCTGTTTGACTTTTTGTGTCCAGAAGATTCTGGTTTATCTTCTGACTTCTTGAAGTTCCTGAACTTCTTTTGTCTGTGCTTCCACAGATGATTGATCCTTTTGGAGAGAAAATATAGTTCGTCTTCTTCTGAAGCTGATTCTTTAGAGTTTTCTTCTTCAGCCTAAAAAGCGTTAGTATCAAATTTCTTAATTGATTTAAGGGCTAGAGACTTACCTTTCTTCTGAGGCTCATGCTCATCCAGTTCAATCTCATAACTTCTGAGAGCGCTGATGAGTTCCTCCAGACACACATTGTTCAGATCTTTTGACACCTTGAAGGCAGTGACCGTAGGTGCCCATCTTCTGGGTAAGCTTCTGATGATCTTTTTCACATGATCTGCTTTGGTATATCCTTCGTTCAAAACTCTCAGACCAGCGATCAGAGTTTGAAACCTAGAGAACATTGCTTCTATAGACTCACTCTCTTCAACTTTGAAGGCTTCATACTTCTGAACTAAAGCCAGAGCTTTAGACACCTTAACTTGAGCGTTTCCTTCATGAGTCATTTTGAGAGACTCAAACATATCATGTGCTGTATCTCTATTAGTGATTTTTTCATATTCTACTTTAGAGATAGCATTTAAAAAAATATTTCTAGCTCTGTGATGATTTTTAAAATCAGCTTTTTGTTGTCTATCCATATTTTTTCTATCCACTTTGTTTCCTTCTGAATATGTAGGATGTTTGTAACCATCCAAGACTATATCCCAAAGATCACTATCATGACCTAGAAAGAAACTTTCTAGTCTATCTTTCCAGTACTCAAAATCTTCTCCATCAAACACTGGAGGTTTGTTGTAACTATTATTGTTTTGTTCAGCGGCCGTTGTGTTTTCTTCTGGATCTTTTCCTGACACAGTTAAGTGTTGTGCTCAGAGTCAAGCTCTGATACCAATTGAAGGGGTAAGAAAACACTTAGAAGGGGGGTTGAATAAGTGACTCTTTTCGTTTTCAATACAAAGCTCAAACAATAATGGAAGAACACAATTATTTTTATCCTGGTTCGTTTAAACTCAAACTACTCTAGTCCACCCGCCAAGGTGATTTCGCCTTTCTCAACAAGGACTTAATCCACTATAATCAACTGATTACAATCATACAACAACTGTTGTGACTAACAATGCACAGGTAAACTTACAAGTGACTAACACCACTAAGACTTAAATCTAGTCCTAGTCTGCTTGAGAAATCTGACCAAACTTGGTCTCTCAAAGAACAAATACAGGAGTTTAATCTTTACAGATAATTAAATAGAGTTTGCTTCTAATCAAGCTATATCACAACTGTGATTTTTCACTTAGAATATAATGCACAAATTGTATGAACAATGAGTTTGTGAGCTTTTGGATCTTTCACGTAGTTTCTTGCTTCTTTTGAAAATTTGATTTGTTTTCTTGGTTCACTTCAAAGTTGTTGGCTTGCAATAAATGTCCTTCTATTTATAGTAGGAACAATAAGACCGTTGCTGCCTTCAGAAAAGATGGAGAGCATTAAATGCTTTGTGTGTATCCTTGCAATATTCCATTTTCCAAGAAACTAGTTGTAGGCACTTGAGTGCTTTCGGCCGTCTTTGCATTAATGAGCAAACATCAGAATGTAAGAACATGTTTTCCTTTTCTTTGACAAGACAAGTTGATCTAAATGTTACTTCATAATTTTCTCCAATGTCTTTAAGTCAGAACATGCTTCACTCATCTTCTAGGCAGTGCGTTGCTTGCTAAGAACTTTAAACAGCGCTTGCTTTCAAGTTATCTTCTGAACAAGGAGCCTGCTAGAAGTTAGAAGATATATTTAACAAATAAAGTGTCTTACTAGAGTCAGCAAATGCGTTTGAATAAAAGGTTCTTTTATCAAAGAACTTCTTCATAATCTTTGCTTAGTACTTTAGAATGTTTTCTGTCAGAACATTAACTAAGACATTCAAAACACATTCATCAGAGCATAAATTGTCTTAAATAGAATTTAGTTATCATCAAAACTCTTGAGATAGGTCAGAACTAATCTTGTTCTTTCACGTAGACTATAGGGATCTGAATAGGGCAAGCCCCAAGGATGATTTCCCTCTACCACACATTGACGTCTTAGTCGACAATACCGCTCAACATAAAGTCTTCTCATTCATGGACGGTTTCTCGGGCTATAATCAAATAAAGATGGCTCCCAAAGATATGGAAAAAACTACTTTCGTTACACAATGGGGCACTTTCTGCTACAAGGTCATGCCGTTCGGATTAAAGAATGCAGGGCAACATATCAAAGGGCTATGGTGACTTTGTTTCATGACATGATTCATCATGAGATAGAGGTATATGTGGATGATATGATCGCACGATCACAAACCGAAGAAGAACATCTCGGTCACCTGCACAAACTATTCGAGAGACTAAAGAAATATAAACTAAGGTTAAACCCTAACAAGTGCACATTCGGAGTACGCTCTGGAAAGCTTCTAGGTTTTGTTGTCAGCAATAAAGGCATTGAAGTTGATCCTGCCAAGATAAAGGCCATCCAAGAAATTCCAATCCCTCGTTCTGAAAAAGAAATCAGAGGATTCTTGTGTCGTCTCAATTACATTGCCCGTTTCATATCACACTTAACTACTACCTGTGAGCCACTCTTCAAACTCTCGAAGAAAGATCAGTTAGTCAAATGGAACGATGAATGCCAGATTTCCTTCGACAAGATCAAGGAATACCTGCAAGAACCTCCTATTCTCATGCCTCCGGTTGAAGGAAGACTGTTGATCATGTACTTGACAGTACTAGAAAATTCCATGGGGTGTGTTTTGGGCCAACATGACGAGTCTGGCTGAAAAGAGCATGCAATTTACTACCTAAGTAAAAAGTTTACCGACTGTGAAACCAAATATTCACTGCTCGAGAAAACTTGTTGTGCTTTAGCGTGGGCTGCTCGCCGGATAAGGCAGTACATGTTGACTCATACCACTTTGTTGATTTCTAAGATGGACCCGATTAAGTACATCTTCGAAAAACCTGCCCTTTCCGGACGAACAGCCAGATGGCAAATGATCTTGACTGAGTACGACATTCAATAAACAAATCAAAAAGCCATCAAAGGAAGTGTACTAGCAGATCATTTGGCCCATCAAGCTGTGGATGATTATCGGTCAATGAACTTCGACTTCCCCGACGAGAATATTATGCTGGTAACTGACTGTGCAAAACCTAGACCGTATGACGGACCTGAACAAGGATCCCGATGGACTATGGTATTCGATGGGGCTTCCAACGCCTTAGGTAACAAAATTGGTGTTGTGATCATCTCTCCTGAAGGTTTCCACACTCCTTTTACCGCCAGACTATGCTTCGATTGTACAAATAATATGGCTGAGTATGAAGCATGCATCTTAGGTCTAAGGGCTGCTATTGACTTAAGGATCAAGCATTTGGATGTGTTTGGAGATTCCGCTTTGGTGATCAATCAAGTAAAAGGAGATTGGGATACTAAACACCCCAATCTTATCTCTTACAAGGAATTTGTGCTATCCCTAATTCCCTACTTCGAAGAAATCACGTTCGAGCACTTCCCTAGAGAAGAAAACCAGTTGGCTGACGCTCTGGCAACCATGTCCTCAATGTTCAAAGTCAGATGGGACAACGAAGCCCCTATGATTACAATTGAAAGATTTGATGAACTTGCACATTGCTATGAGCTTGACACCGATGCGGAAAAGCCATGGTACCATGAGGTGATGAGATACCTTGAAACACAAGAGTATCTAGAGGGAGCATCTATCAATGACAGAAAGTTCTTACGAAGATTTGCAGCCAAATTCTTCCTAAGTAACGGGATATTGTACAAGCGCAACCATGATTCGACTCTACTCCGATGTGTGGATAAGAGGGAGGCAGAGGAAATCATGGAAGACATGCACGATGGCCTTTTTGGTACTCACTCAAGTGGACATACAATGGCTAAGAAAATCTTAAGAGCTGGCTACTATTGGTCAACGATGGAGACCGATTGCCATCAACATTCAAGAACTTGCCACAAATGCCAAATTTACACTGACAAGGTCCATGTACCTCCAATCCCTCTGAATGTCATGACCACTCCGTGGCCATTTGCAATGTGGGGTATTGACATGATCGGAGAGATCAAGCCCACAGCTTCCAACGGACACCGCTTCATTCTTGTTGCTATCGACTATTTCACCAAATGGGTCGAAGCCGCCTCATTTGCCTCAGTCACCAAGAACATGGTAGCCAGATTCATTAGAAACAATCTTATCTGTCGTTATGGTATCCCCGAAAGGATCATCACCGACAATGGGACTAACCTCAACAATGTCATGATCAGGGAATTGTGCACTCAACTTAAGATCAAGCATCACAATTCTTCTATGTATAGACCAAAAATGAATGGCGCAGTCGAAGCAGCCAACAAAAATATCAAGAAGATTGTGCAGAAAATGGTAGTGACCTATAAAGATTGGCATGAGATGCTACCATTTGCTCTACATGGTTACCGTACTTCAGCTAGAACATCAACTTGGGCAACTCCCTTCTCTCTAGTCTATGGCATGGAAGCCGTTTTGCCAGTAGAAGTTCAAATTCCCTCGTTGAGGATTATGATTGAGGTAGGCCTAAGTAAAGACAAATGGATTCAAACAAGATTGGATCAGCTGAACTTGATCGATGAAAAATGATTAGCTGCTGTCTGCCATGGTCAGACGTATCAAAAACGGATGATCAAAGCTTTCAACAAAAAGGTCAAGCCTCGAGTATATCAAGTTGGTGACCTGGTGATAAAACGCATCATTTTACCACAAGTGACCCCAGAGGAAAATGGACTCCCACCTATGAAGGGTCGTTTGTTGTCAAGAGAGTTTTCTCTGGCGGTGCCATGATACTGACCACCATGGATGGTGTAGATTTCCCACATCCTATAAACGTGGACATAGTAAAAAAATACTACGCATAAGAAACCCTTTAGGTTGACACACCTAAGCAGAAAAGGGGCATCCCGGCAAACCAAAAGGTTTGGGCAAAAATAAGGGATATATACAAAAGATTGTACACCCGACAAGTTGAAAACCCAAAAGGGAGACTTGGGAAAAAAGGGTATCCTGGTGGACCGAAAACCCGAAAGGGAGGTTCAGGCAAAAATTAAGGATTAAAAGCGTACGACTATGTCCCGTGAAATCAACACGGTCAATACTATCACCAAGGTCCAAGTTCAAATGGTCCAGGGTCAATCCAATCAACTTAGATCAACGACGAGGGACGTTCAAAGACATTGGGGCAATAGTGGAGCTGAAAGGCAATGAGATCATTTCACATGGCTATTTGTTTTTCATTCTCAATTTTGTTTTCTTTTAGGCGATTTCCTCTTACTAGGATTTCCGTCTCTATGTACAAAAACGCATATTCATGGGCAAAATATCAATACAAATACACTTTGAAGTGCAAAATTGTCCATCTCTATTTTGAATGCAAATTTGTCCAATGACTACAATTGAATGAACATATGCATATGAACATAATTAAAGCTATTTGGCACATGTGTCCTGCCAAGCAGCAACCTCAACAAGGCATCAGTGCACAACAGCAGTAAGTATCCCTTTAATGAACGTGAAGTAGCCCCACAGAGTTATCTCATCATCATTATCCCTATAGGGACAACCCCAATGCAACCTTTCCCCAGTGGAGTTTCCTACAAAAATTTCTTCACATAGGATAAACCCCCCGGCCAGAGTCTCAATCTCTTGGCAGCTTTCTCTAGCTGAGACAATTTCTACAAAATTTAAACCTAGGGGTCTCCGTCTAAAGGAAATTCATCTCCTCAGCAGGGCTTATTTCCCCAACAGTATTATTTCCCCGGGCCAAGTGAAAATTCCTCAATGTACAAGACACCCCGAGTTCCCCAGTCGATTAAGCACTCCCCGGTGAATCCAAAATCATCCCCAGTTGAGCCCATCATTCCCAGATGATCCCATCATTCCCAGCAGAGTATATCTCCCAACCGGAGTTCTTATCCCCAGTAGAGTATATCTTCCAACCAAGATTTTATTCTCCAAGTTGAGTCCATCCTCCCCAGCTGAATAAACACTCCCCACTAAGTCCATCTTTCCCAACGGAGTATATCTTCCAACCAAGATTCTATTCCCCAGCGAAGTACAAATCCCTCAACGGAACCCAAATTCCCCATTTAAGTCTGAATCGCCCAGTTGAGTATATTCTCCCTAAACTAAGTCTGCCTTGCCTGACTGAGTCTATACTCTCTAGTTAGAATTTCCCCTTCAAATGACTGCAAATCACAGGGCCACAACCCCTAATCCCTAGTAAAGTCTTCAACAAAGCCTTTATTATCACCAAGAAATGTTGTGAAGCCTGGATCCGACCAGATATTAGCACAACTTTCAAGTTATACTGAAGCCTGGACCCGACCAGATAACAGTTTGACTTCTTCAATTTCTGAAGCCTGGACCCGACTAGATAATAGTTTGATTTCTTCAATTTCTGAAGCCTGGACCCGACCAAATAACAATTTGATTTCTTCGATTACTGAAGCCTGGACCCGACCAGATAACAGTTTGACTTCTTGAGTTAATGAAGCCTGGATCCGACCAGATAACAATTGATCTCATTTCTCAAAAAGCTATGAAACCTGGACACGACCAGCCCAACTCTTCAAAGATATGGAAGAACCTAAACTTAATCCAACCAAGGTTTTAACCAATTGTTCCCAGTAGAGTTGCCTCTTTATTCCCCGACAAAGGACTGAGAAACCTGGATCCGACCAGATATCATTCCTTATTTCCATCTTTTCAAGAAAGTCATTGCGAAGCCTGGATCCGACCAGATAGCAATCATCCTCAGAGATTCATTGTGAAGCCTGGCCCCGACCAGATAACAGTTTTCAACCAGTTCATTATGAAGCCTGGACCCGACCAGATAACAATTAACTTCATCAGAAATCTGCAAAGCCTGGCCCCGACCAGATAACAGTTTTCAACCAATTCATTGTGAAGCCTGGACCCGACCAAATAACAATTAACTTCATCATAAATCTGCAAAGCCTGGCCCCGACCAGATAATAGTTTTCAACCAGTTCATTGTGAAGCCTGGACCCGACCAGATAACAATTAACTTCATCAGAAATCTGCAAAGCCTGGCCCCGACCAGATAATAGTTTTCAACCAGTTCATTGTGAAGCCTGGACCCGACCAGATAACAATTAACTTCATCAGAAATCTGCAAAGCCTGGCCCCGACCAGATAACCGTTTTCAACCATTTCATTATGAAGCCTGGACCCGACCAGATAACAATTAACTTTATCAGAAATCTGCAAAGCCTGGACCCGACCAGATAACAGTTTTCGAACGGTATATTGTGAAGTCTAGACCCGACCAGATAACAATTAACCATGATCCCCAGAAAGACACCATGAAACCTGGATTCGACCAGATAATAGTACAACTTTCCAAAAGACCATAAAGCCTGGACCCGACCAGATAACAGTCTTCAAGAAGTACTGTGAAGCCTGGATCCGACCAGATAACAATTAATTCACCCTTACCTCCAACAAGTTATTGTGAAGCCTGTATCCGACCAGATAACAGTTAACCTCCACATCCCCAGTAAGTTGCCATGAAACCTGGACCCGACCAGATAGCAACCGACTACTTCATCCTCAGCAACTGTGAAGCCTGGATCCGACCAGATAACAGCTGATCTTTGAGCGATGCTCCCCAATAAAAGCATCTTTTCAATAGAATTTGAAGATATGCATATTCTTCATTTTCAACAGGAAATCAAGGATTCAACCTCCGAAGATTTCCTCAACAGTAGTCAGGGATTTATTTTCCCGGACAAAAACACACATTTCGCATTCATACATCATAACATGTACATAACAATGCATTTAGCATGATACCACATCTGGTAAGCATCATGCAAGCATCTGCATTTTTCTAAACCCCCTTTCTCACAGGTAAAATAGCAAGTCTAGTATGGATCAACAGGAGATTTGTGCTGATACTTCCAGAGTTTACCAACACTCCTCCAAATGGCATCTATAAGCCCATTCAACATCCATCTTCGAGTGCAAATTTCTGGGCACTCTAGTGTTCAAACTTCTTTCACCATCAAGTCACGAATGCCGGATCCTCCAATCTAACTCTTCAGGTTCAAGAAGTTTGAACAGGGGCAGCTGTTGCACCCCAAAATTTGCCCTCTCATTTCTCAAGGGATCACCCTGGATCCTCAGGTTCGCTTTCATCAAGTCCCCAAGCCTTGAATTAACAATTTTTCCAAGCAAACAATTCACAAGGGCAAAATGGTCATTTGCACGCTGAAGAAGTATGACTTTGACTTTTGGATCAAAATCAAATCAAAAATCATATTTCATCAAGATATGTTGGAATACGAAGTTTGCTTCATCAAGAGTTTCAAAAGTCAAATTTTACTTGGAAAGAATAAAATTCTAAAGACTTAGAAAATTTTCCAAATATTTAAGAAATATGACAACTTCAGAACTTCTGAGCCAGTGTTCACAGTCAGCAAATTCTCGATGTTCTCAAGACAGAGTTTGGTCAGATCTTCTGAGCCAGTGTTCATAACGGTCCAATCAGAGTTTGCAGAGGTTAAGTCAAAGAAGGTAACGAAGCGTGCTGTAAGTATACTGGAAGTGCTGAAGGATCCCTCAAAACATGCTGAAGTCAAAAGACAAGAGGATCAGAAGATGAGATGTTATGCTGAAGCAGAACTTCTAATCCAGAGTCAAGCAAGGATCCAAAGTTTCACATGGGAACTCATTTAATGCTCACAACCGCCTCTGAGTTTGTATTCAAGGGATTTTCCCCACGTGTACCCCTACTGCCTTGGGAAGACAAATTTCTGTGCAAAAGTATGCTAGGCCAATGCGCTGTTTCTACTTTTCCTTAATTCACGCTGCCAAATCCAGCTGAGACGCTGTTAACTATCCAACTTGAATGCATTGAACCCCCACTTGTTTAAGCTTACTTCAAAAGTAAGTCAACATCTAGCAGATGATGTTGGTGTCACTTGACCGCCCTAACTTCAAAACTTTTCCTATAAATAGAACACCATTTTCACACTGAAAAGCCCCCCCCCCCCCTCTCTCCCCTCCCGAAAAAAATTTGTGAAAGAGACGAGAGAATTGAGGAACTAACTTTGAACCACTGCAAAATTTCCAGAAAAAAAAAACCCAGGAAACTATAAACACAAAATACCAAAATCTCAGCATTGATTCCTTATATTCAAACTCCATTTTTCCTCAAGTGTTCTTGATTAAAGCCATCCCAAATTCTGTAATCAAACAGTAACGCATTCTCCATTCACTTTCACCACAAAGGAGTCACAATATCACCCCTTTGGCTGCCTCAGAAGTTGCAAACTTCCATCCTGCTGAGTACGTGAATAAGCTACTCAGAATATCACCAGAATTCAAGAACAACCTCCAGTTTACAGAATCCTTTCAAGCTGCAAGGTAAGTTTTGCTGACTCTCATCATAACTGATTAAGCATTGTCAAATTTTGCATATTCAGCATAATGTAGATATTCTGATCCTGAGGATGTACATATTCTGAAAATTCCTGCATTTGCTTGCTTGAGCAAAAGAAATCCCAAGTCAGAGTTTCATAAAGAAAATAGGACTCATAATTAGAATTAGCAAATACATGTTGCCTCTGATCCTTGCTAATGATATTCCATGAAATTTGTCATAATTGTTATACATGTCACTTCTGTTCTGTAAATGACTAAGCTGCAGATGTTCTGACTGGCATGGAGAGAGACAAAGTTCTGACCATTGCGCCAGAACTTTTGAAAACTTCTGAGTTCTCATAAGATCCAGAACTTCTGAACTTCCATATCTTTGCTAACATGTTTCTGTTTGTGCAGCCAAGTCAGGGTCAGAACTTCTGACCTCTTCTATTTTTAAGCGCTTTGCGCTGATTATGTTTCCCTTGTTTCTTTTTGTTTTATTTTATTTCTCCATCATATCATATTTCATTTTTAATCAAAAAACACCAAAAATATTTTACATTTGCATGATATATTTTCTTTTAATATAAAAAGACAAAAAATATATATTTTCTCAAGCAAAAGTTATTTCCCTTTTTAAACAGACAAACATTTTACATTCCCTGTACATTCTTGTCTATTTCAATATGGTTGTAATAGTAACATGGAATTTTAACTTGCAACCGCCATTCATAAATATGTATCCCCATCCCCTTAAATATTGTAATAGTGTAGGACTTTACATTTCTACACTGTTATTGCTTTCAACATATGCTAGTAATTAGGGTGTATGACAAGATATAAAAATTGACAAATAGATCACCCTAATCAAAGACAAATTATGCATGCAATCAAACACACTCGCACACTTACACCCTTAGGGAAATTCCACTTGTTGCCTTATAAAAATGGCCATGTTATGCATGTGGGATGTCTTAGCACAAACGAATCGAAAAAGATCATAGCCCCTCGATGACACAATCAAAGTTGCCTTTCAAAATGATCTTAGTCCCTACATAAAAAGTGCTAAGTCATCTCACAACATTGCTATCATGGTCATACGATGACCCAACGCTCGTCCCTTCACATCCAACGATGGGGCTTCTTATCAAATCAATGGTAAGGTAGCCACATCTAAAGGAGGAGGAAAAACACATCTAGAACCTTTTGAGTAGGTAGATTACTTTTAGTTACTTACTCAATTTCAAAACAAACATCTTTGCTATTTTCAAAACAATCACATACACTTTCCAAACATCTTTCCAAAACTTGAAATATTTTCAAAAGCTCAACACTTTGCATACATTCTTACGAACGAGAATCATTGCAAAGTTCGCCTAAACGATGGCACCTTTTCAAAATACTTTCAAAACCACACAAAGCACATTTCAAAACAAAAGCAAGTGATCTAGCAAAGTAACTAAGAGCCCATGGAAAACCATCGATGGAAAGGGTGCTAATACCTTCCCTTTTCATAATCTACCCCCGAACTCAAGAAAACATCTCGAAAGGTCTTTCCTGTGCTTTTTCACCTTTCCTCATTGGATAAAAGAAAAGTCGGTGGCGACTCTTGCTAAACCGCAACATTTTGCGAACAAAAACGCAAAACCACAAGTTAGTTCTCCCACCGTATCACAATGAGCATGATAATTCACATATCAGACAACAAATATAAAAACGCCTTGGAAAAGTTTAGTAGAAATAAATCATAGTGCAACCTGTCATGTTAGCATTATAAATACTGCAATTCAACCTTGAAAAAAATCCTGGTGCTCAAAATGAAATACAAATGAAGTTCAATAATCAGTAAAATCATGACATAAATATCCGCAACTTACATAAAAACAACTGCTCAAATAATTACCAAGGCTGGAACTGATGAGCGTGAATTTCAGAGGACCATACCATTGACATCATGAAAATAATCATCTTATAATAGTTATCTTATACATGTAGGAGAAGATGATTGAGCCATTATCATCAGAAATGCAGGAATTACCTGTTCAGTAATAAAATTAGCAGTAAACTCTAACTCTAAACGTAAAAGCAAATATACATTTTCATATTAGTTTTCCATATATGCAAGTACTTAACAATGGAATACAAAAAGTGATACTAATAAGTAATAAGCTTTATAGAAGTCATATTGGTTCCAACAAGGCGCAAAAATTTGGAACTCTTTTCCAAATTTTCTCATGAAAGTAGTTTATTTTTTCCCTCATCTCATCTTGTGGTGTATGAGAGTCCTTCACATTTCATCATTACGAAATGCAACTTTAATCTGTGTATGAGCAAACATCGTTAAAGCTGTAGATTTACTGCAAAAAAAGGATTTACACAGCTAAGTTTTAGGAAGTGTGAAAGCACGAATCTAAAAGCATCAAGGTATTTTCGAAAACTAATAAAATTCTGAACTAAAATAGCTATAATTAAAATTCAATAAAATTGGAAAGAAAGTTCACCGGGTTATCTCAATCTCTTATGTTGCCACATCTGTTTTATCAAATAACTCAACCATATCCACCTTCAAATGAGAAGTCTTCATCTCTCTAATGTTCTGTCTTTGTCTGATTAGCGGAACACCCTCTTCTTCTTCTTCAGATGAATCCACCATAATTGTCGCATCGCTGATGATTTGCAGTATCTGTACGACCTTCCACATCCTTATCACCAAAGAGTTTTCAGTTTTAAGAAAAATAATTCAATTTTTTTTTAAAAAACATACACTCTACCTTAACAAAACCTAACACAGAAAGTATGAGGAAAATCTGCGAATAACAAAACTGAAGACCAAATCAAAAGCGATATGAAATTGGAGTAATAAGCTTTGTAAATAAACCATGAAGGCTAGTTAACAAACATAAAATATAAAAAAATATAAATACAGTTAGAAGACAAAAATAAACCTCCCTCGCCTTACTCAATTCCTCAGATCTTCGGTACTCCCCTTATATCTCACTAACATCCCCTCAAAATCGCAACAAAACACATTAAAACCAACCCTCAGGCTTCACTCACACACCACAAAATCAACAGACGCACACAAAAAACGACAAACCTATAAGGAGTAGAAATAAATCGAGTAGAGAAGAAGAGATCGAAATATAATGTACCTGAATTTCAATTTATCTTCTTATTGTAATTAAATTTTTATTTTGATTTCTCCTTGTAAGATGTAAACCACGAAAATCATGATGCATCTAGGGTATTTAGGGTTGCAAAAGGGGTTAGGGTTTTGATAATTTTCTTGTTGTTTGTGTGTTGTTTGAGCTTTAATGTTAGAAGCCGTGAGAATTTGAGTTTGAGAATAGAGAAATACAAAGAGAGAATTTTATCAATAGAAGTTGGAAGTGGAACAAATGGTTTTCTTGTCTTTTTTTTCAATCAATAGAAGTCAAAGATGGAACGGTTGGAATTTTCGCATGGATTAAAAATTGTAAAAAAAAAACTGTGTGGCCACTAATAATTGATAGTATATATTAATATATTTTAAATATAAATAACAATAAAATATAAAGAATGAAATAATATGATAAGTATTATTAATTACTGTAATACGGTGGCAGAACCGACTGTTATACTGGTTTTGTGTTTGTATAGGTTGTGCTAAGCAAGAGTCGCCACTGACTTTTCTTTTATCCAACAAAGGAAAGGGTGAAAAGAACAGAAAAATACCCTTCGAGATTATTTCTGAGTAACGGGGGTAGATTATGGAAATGAAAGGTGTTAGCACCCTTTCCATCTGTAGTTATCTACGGGCTCTTAGATGCTTAACTCATTTGAAAAAATACCTTGTGCTTTGTGTGTTTTGAAAAGTATTTTTGAAAGCGCCTTAGTGCAGTGAACTTTGTAATGTTTCTCGGAATGGTAGAGAACGTATACAATGTGTTTGAAAATGTTTTTGAAAGAAGTTTTGTGTAAGTGTAAAAATTGTTTGAGCAACCATCTAACAACTATCTACTTTACTCGAAAGGTTGTTCTTTTCCTCTTTTCTTTTAGACAGTGTTATCCTACTATTAGTGAGTAGGCATTCCTAGTCGTTGGATGTTTGAGGGACATTCGAAGGGAAGTTTATACAGTCACAAAACTATTCGTTGGTTGTTCTTTTCCTCTTTTC
Source organism: Vicia faba (assembly GCA_948472305.1). Lineage (NCBI taxonomy): Eukaryota > Viridiplantae > Streptophyta > Magnoliopsida > Fabales > Fabaceae > Vicia > Vicia faba. The sequence goes on from OX451739.1 coordinate 1,306,314,305, forward strand.
TAAACAGTTAATAATTTGCAGTAATTAAAAGTGCAGAAATATAAATCTAACTATTACAAGACTTCAAGGAGGGGGATTATTACAAGTCCAAAACTTGGGGAAAAATAAAGAAAGCAAGAAAGTAAAAAGTCCTAATTATAGTCTAATACATCCCATAAGCAAATACATTAATATGAAAATACAGTAGAAATATCAAACGCCTGCGAAATGGAAAAGACGTCTAAAACCTAAGTGAAATGAAATCTTTTTGTTGATTTTTGTTTTATGTAAGAAAATGTTTAATTGATAATTAATTAAATAATCCAGATCTAAAGAAAAATATGTTAATTATTAAAGAAAATTGAAAAAAGAAATTAACTCTAAGTTTCTTTTGTATTTTTGTTATGAATAAAAAAATTTAATGAATTAAATCATAGGTCTATTTATTTTTAAATTAAATAAAAGGTTAAAGTTATTATTTACAATGTTAATTTAATTAAAAAAATACTAACCTAATATTTTTATGATTTTTTTGATTTTAATGTTGTAATGAAATAAAATTGATTAAAACAGAAATGTTAGTTAAAACAAAATAAAGAAAATTGAAATGGGCCTGCAAACAAAATAAAATAGGGGGTGCGCTTCAAAGAAGTATAAGGCCTATCAGCAAGAAGACCCATACGCTGCAAAAATAGTTAGGAGGTGAGAATAAACAAAAACCTCAGGTCCAATGACAAAGGGGCCCAGGCACCTGTGGGATCTGCAAAACAAAGGTTAGAAAAAAAATCAAAATTTGTTTTCTGCCTGGGTCGAACCCAGGACCTAGCATAGGAGTACCCTAAGAATAATGTTCTTGGATTTAGGTACCTAAGCTCAAATGTAACACGTTAGATCTACTCAAAATATCAATGGTAATATGAATGCATGCATAAAATTGATTTAAATTACATAATTTAGAGGATTTGAGATTCAAAATTTTACCAAAAACCGTAGGATGGTTATGAGGAGGATCTGAGACGTGTAAGGCTTGAACTTGGGCTCTGGAGGACTCCTGGGAAAATCAGGAGAGGGTTGATGATTTTGGTTTGGGTTGATAGCACTTGAAAGTGAAGTTACAAATTTTGCAACTTTTTAATTTTTTAAAGAATTTTGAGAAGGCTTTTGGAGAGCTTTTTAAAGAGGAGTATCGTGCTCCCTTTGGCTTGTAATGTTATGTATTTTTAGAGGGAATATAGGAGTGAACAAACATGGTAAAGGTTAAATGCATTCATGGCCTTGGAGACAAGGATAAAACACATTGAAAAATGTCTATATTTGTGATATCTTTGCCTCTTTGGTCACTTGCATGAACCTGGTCCCTTATGATGTATCTTGAATGAAAACATGGGCCTTCTAATAGATCAAATCAAACCCAAATGTCATGGCCCATTATTCTTTGTATTTTTATTTAATTTATTTGATTTAATTCATATTTAAATGAATAAAATTTCAAATAAATAAAAATAAAAATAAAAATAGTGCATGGTTAGTTTTAGAGGTCCTTGGGTCTGTCATAAACATGTTTGAACCCTAATAGTTAGGTCCATTAACCTAAAAATGCAATTTTTCTCAAAGTTAACTTCATGCATTTTTCACAAATTTGCCCAACTTTTGTAAACCATAACTTGCACAATTTTCATCTTTTGAAGATGATATTGGACTTTTTGGAAATCCCAATATGTCCTCTACAATCTATATGTTTGTCATTTTTTCTTTTGAAGACATTATCATAATTTAAGGTGTCTTGACAAAAAGTGTCTTTTGTTGACTTTTAGAAAATGACCTGTAATATATGAGCTCATATCTTCCAAATGATGCATTTCTTGAGCTTGAGGATAACAAAGAAGTTGTAGGGAATTGGATTATCTTAAAAATGAGCTTTGGTTGGGGTAAAATGGATGAAGTATGTGAAAGTTATTCCTGGTCAAAGTTCAGTTGACTTTTCCTACAAAAATCCTAATTTAGCAATTCTTGACTTTTGATAAATTAAGAGCATTCTTTGAGGAATCATGATCATCCCTTTATCAAATGACGGATATCATTTCAAAATTTTGATGTTGACCAAAAATCTTGAAGTTTGACTGTATATTGGCTACAGTTGACGTTTGACATAGTATTGTTGATTTTCAAACACTTGAGCAGTTGACTGAGCAAACTTGTAGTGTAAGGCATGAAATTTGGCCTGGACAATCTTGAAGACATATTAGGACGATGGAAAACACTTAAGACCTTTGGAGCTCACACATCTAGGTGAAAAGTGAAACCCTAGTTGAAAGGCCATTGCTTAGGAGGAGAATTTGTTTAATCAATTCTTGGTCAACCTTGAGCAATTGAAGACCTTAATGAACATGTACTGAGTAGAATGGGAGGGAAAATTTTAGGATACAACAGGTGCCTCTGTTCAATCTTCTTAAACCTGAGGATTTAGATTGGCTCGTTTGCCTTTTGCAATCTGAAGGTGGAAGATGATTAAACACTTGAGTGCCCCGAAATTCGCACTCGCATATACATGAAGTAACACTGTTGGTTGATGATATCGGGAATGGGCTTATAGATTCTAGCTAGAGAAGATGACGGGTAGTCATCAGAGATAGGATTAAAGATGCCATCCAAAGTAACTGTTGATAGTAGTATCTGAATGAACCTGCATCTAGTTTTATCTGAATGAAATGCTGGAAATAACCCGTGTCAAGCCGCGTCCAGAAGTGTATTAGAAGGCAATCGTGTAAGGATGCTTTAGGATGAGCTTGTGTTAGACTACCCCTGGAAATGTGTTAGTAGGAACTTGTTTAAGATTTTTTCAGGATGAGCCCGTGTTAGACTACATCTAGAAATGTCATAGTAGGAACTTGTGTAAGATCGTTTCAGGATGAGCCCGTGTGAAGCTGCATCTGAAAAGTTACTAGAGGGAAACCGTGTAAGATTGCTTCAGGAAGAGCCCATGTAAATTTGCATTTCAGGAGGAGAAGGAATTCGTGTAAGATTGCTTCAGGATGAGCCCGTGTAAAGCTGCATCTGAAGATTATGAGAAGGAACCCGTGTAAGATTGCTTCAGGATGAGCCTGTTGAAGCTACATCTGAAAGTTTATTAGAAGGAACCCGTGTAAGATTGCTTCAGGAAGAGCCCGTGTAAAGCTACATTTCAAGAGGAGAAGGAATCCATGTAAGATTGCTTTAGGATGAGCCCGTGTAAAGCTGCATTTCGGGATGAGAAGGAATCCGTGTAAGATTACTTCAGGATGAGCCCGTGTAAAGCTGCATCTGGAAATTATGAGAAGGAACCCATGTAAGATTGCTTCAGGATGAGCCCGTGTAAAGCTGTATTTAAGGATGAGAAGGAATCCGTGTCGGATTGCTTCAGGATGAGCCCGTGTAAAGCTGCATTTCAGGATGAGAAGGAATCCGTGTAAGATTTTTTTAGGATGAGCTTGTGTAAAGCTGCATCCGGATATTATGAGAAGGAACCCGTGTAAGATTGCTTCAAGATGAGCCCGTGTAAAGCTGGATTTTAGGATGAGAAGGAATCCGTGTCATATTGCTTCAGGATGAGCCCGTGTAAAGCTACATTTCAGGATGAGAAGGAATCTGTGTAAGATTGTTTCAGGATGAGCCCGTGTAAAACTACATCTGGAGATTATGAGAAGAAACCCGTGTAAGATTGCTTTAGGATGTGCCCGTGTAAAGCTACATGTGGAGATTATGAGAAGGAACCCACGTAAGATTGCTTCGTCTAGTCGTGGAAAAAGTCACTCTGTCTTGTTTCGGGAATTGATCTTTATCAGCTGTTCATAGATGATTTCCTTGTCTGGTTTCAGGAATTAATATGGAATTGTTTTTGTTGGTTATTGAGATAGTTGTCCTGTCTTGTTTCGGGAATTAATCTCTAATCAGTTGTTCGCAGACAGTTGTCCTGTCTGGTTTCAGGAATTAATCTGGAACTATTTTTGTTGGTTGTTGAGATAGTTGCCCTGTCTGGTTTCGGGCATTAATCCGTGTCCTGTTTTTTGCTAGTCACATAGATAGTTTCCCCGTCTGGTTTCGGGCATTAATCAGTGGCCTGCTGTATTTGTTGGTAACCTATCCTGCTCCGGGAGTTCATACCACTTGGTTTTGTAGATAGTTTCCCCGTCTGGTTTCGAGCATTAATCTTTGACCTGCTATGCATAAGTTGATAGTATTCGTCTGTTTGTGAATTCAACCTGAAAAGGTAAAGTCAGTTTCATGTTGTTGTACCCCAAAATTTTCCCTCTCATTTATCAAGAATTTGCTCACAAGATCTCCTTGGGCTCAGGATTGCACTAGGGTTTGATCAGCTCAAGACACCTCCTTAAGCACTGATGACCAAAATTAGGGTTTGAGTTTTCACAAGGATTTTTGGACTTCCAAATCCCCATATGACTTCCATAGGTCATTATGGACCCTCAAGATTACTCATGTCAAGTTTCAAGCTTTGGATCACACTTTTGCTCAATCAATTGAGCAGATGACCTAAAAATCAATTGTATTGGGGAAAATGTCAACCATGGCAAATTTAAAATCAAACCTCATAATTTTTGGTCCACATAAACATTTTAGACTCATATGTATCATTTTATCAAGTTCGGACCACAATTCCTCAAGAAATTTGATCAAATCTCCAAAAGGGCAAAATGGTCAAAATTAGGGTTTTGACTGAGAAAGGGCAATTTCTGATTTTTGACCTAGCAAATGATCAATTAGTTTAAAGCATGATCTCAAGAGTCAAATTTCATCATTTTGACCTAATTACATGGCTCAAAACATTGCTCAAGTCCAATGGATTGACAGATGAATTTTCAGGCAACTGATCAAAAGTCAACTGTATAGTGAAAAGTCAAACTTTGAATTTTTAGTTAAATTTAAATTTAATATGAAACTTATTCATCAAGAAATCAAAAAGTCAAGATTTCATTTTGAAAAGTCAAAATTTCTAAACTTAGAAATTTTTCTAAGTGTTGGAAATTTCTTATTTTTTCATAACTTTGAGCAAAATTTTCACCATGATGAAAGATGATTCAAGAGAAACTTCCAACATGAAAGTTGTAGAAATACATGAAATCTACAACTTTGCTTCACACAACTTCTTCCAAAAGTGCTTAGATCTCAATTTATAATTTTAAGAACACGTGGTCATGAAACAAAATACTTAGTGAAATTTTGCCCTAATTTGGTCAGGATTTTGACCCAACTTCATGGCACTTTTTCATATAGTTCCAAGGGGAATATTAAAAAGCAATTCAAATATGGGTTGTAGAGAACATTTCAAGCTTTCCAAAATTTCCAATAACTCCTTAAGATCATTTTTGAGTAGGGAGAATCGAAGAGATATAGTTAGGGTTTTATCACTTGAATTACAAGTCATTTTGTGATGAACCAAATTCAAAATTCAAAGTATCCTGCATAAACTCTACTTTGCAGGCCTCAAACTTGTTATGCACTCCATAATTAATGGCTTGCACATCTGTTAGAGGTATCATTTTAAGCATTCAATGCATGGACATGCTTTATATCCATTTTTGGAAGAAAGTGTACATTGTCATTTTGATAAAGTGACTTTTTGCACAAAACTTGTTCTTGAGCCTTGCACTTGTTCTCTTCTGATCATACAAGTCTCATAACACATGAGAAAGGGTTTATACACTTACAATCACCCATCCCATGCTTGTACTACACATTGAAACTTTGTTTCCCTCTTTTCTTCAAAATCAAGTAACCTTGCCAAAAGCTTGTAACTTGTACTTCTGATTGTCCAAACCACTCCAATCCTTTTGCTTATAGATACACAAACTATTTGCATCAAATACACAAAAGCTCAAGCCCTGAAAGGACGTAGAACTCAGAATCACATCTTATTCCTCCATTTTCACACAAACTGACCAAAAACTTGAAACTCATGACTCCCTCGTGCGTTTTCAAGCCTTTTGGTTTCTAAAGCTTCTAAACATCATTTAGAACTGATCCATACCCTATTACAGAACTGTAACACCATTAACACCATCCTCCATTTTCAAAAACAGAGCTTTTCACTAGGACTTCTCCAGAACTCCTCAGGCCCTTTCAGCTCAAGCTAAGCATTCCATTAGCTTCCTGGGAACTTGAGGAAACTAACCCAACCATTGGAACTCCCTGAAAGCTGCTCAAACTTCAAACCCGATACCCTCTTGCAAGGTAAGTTTTATAACTTTGGAACTCTTCATACAGGCATCATCAATGATTTATTTGTGAGTAAAACATGTAGATATCATTGCCCTAAAGCTAACCATGTTCATAGTTTTCATTAATTTTGCTTGAGCTTAGAGAATTTTAAGATTGAAATTTTAGAGATTTTTAGGGTTCAGTTTAGGGCCAATGAAATTCATGCTTATCTTTGTTCTATAGTTTTAATGCTTTATATTTCTGAAACTGTGAGGAAATTTGCTACAAGTTTCATGTTTACAATTTTCATTTTTGTTGAGAAATGAACAAGTTACAGTTGGTCTGGCTGGAGGTTGAAGATGAAGTGTAAATAAGGGCGCGTTTTGTATCATATATTTATTATTTTGCTTATGTTAACGGATGTATAGCCATCCCAGTGGTAGAAGCGCGCGCCTATAACCTTTGGGACCTGGGTTCGAGCCCCAGTGGTACCCTTTTGATTTTTTTTCTTCATATTTTTGCATTCTGACTTTGTTTTTTTGGACAGGCGTTGGGCCTCTTTGGGCTTGGTTTTTTTTTCTTTCTAACCCCCCTGTGGACTATTTGCGCCCCTGGCCCAATTTTATTTTATTTTCTTATTTTTATTTCATTTATTTCCTTAAATATTTTTCCTAATATTAAAAAATCACAAAAAATATTAAAAATAATAGATTTATATTTTGGCTTAGTTTATTTTATTTTTCTCACAATTTTTTTTATTTAACTATACTTTATTTATTATTACTAACTAGTCTTGTAAATTTAATTTAAAACGTGGTTATTATTTATTTTCTTTTACACCAATTAAAATATATTTATTTTAATGTAAAAAATACCAAAAATACTTTTCTTGAAACTTAATTTCTTTTTAATCAATTAATAGAATTAGGGTTTTATTTAAAATCTTTTCTTAATAAATTTAAGTTTAATTAATTATTTTCTTTAATTAATTAGGTTAAAACAAATTCCCTTTTCTCATGGAAACCAAACAAAGATTCATTTTCTTTACATTTGCATTTTTGTACATTTATTCATTTTTGTATATTATTTATTTCAATTCTTGTACGAATTCAATATGGTTGTAATAGATTAAATAGGTTTATTTTCTTGCAATCCCCATTTACAATTTGTACACCCCCTCCCACAAGTGTTGTAATAGCATAGGAACTTTAAAATTCCGCAATTTATCGTTTATATATAACATGCTTGTAATTAGGGTTTGTATGGAAAGACTAAAACCAATACTTAGAAAACCCTAATTCAAGACAAAATCAAGCATGAAAATAATACATTTGCACACAAGCACCCCTAGGGTAAATCCACTTGGTTGCCTTTACAAAATGGCCATATTACGCATGTGAGGTATCTTAGCAAAAACAAGCAAATACAAGATCATAGTCCCTCGATGACGCTATCTATGTTGCCTTTCAAATGATCTTAGTCCCTAAAAGAGAATGCTAAGACACCTTGCAACATTTCTAATCATGGTTATACGATGACCCACGCCCGTCCCGTTTACATCCAAAGATAGGGTTACTTACCAAATCAATGGTAAGATGACAATGTCAAAGGAAAAGAAAATGAATAAGAAAGACTTTTGAGTAGGTAGAATGCTCCTAATTACTTGCTCAATTTCAAACAAAATATCCTTGCTATTCTCAAAACAAACATCTACACTTTCAAAAAACATATTTCAACATGAAAACATTTTCAAAAGATCAAACACCTTGTATACGTTCTTACGAACGAGAATCATTACAAAGTATGCCTAAATGGCCTCTTTAAAAAATACTTTCAAAAACCACACAAAGCATAATTTCAAACAAAAAGCAAGTGATCTAGAAAGTAACTAAGAGTCCATTGAAAACCATGGATGAAAAGGATGCTAATACCTTCCCTTTTTATAATCTACCCCCCGAATTCAAGAAATAATCTCAAAGGTCTTTCCTGTGCTTTTTCACCTTTCCTTTTGGATAAAAGAAAATTCGTTGGCGACTCTTACTAACCGCGACATTTGCAATCAAACGCAAAACCTTCAAGTCAGTTCTCCCACCGTATCACAGAACTTGCGACTCTGCTGGGGAAAATTCTAAAAGTGGGGTTACCTTAGGGCTAGATCATATTTACCTGCTTTCATTGTTTGACTTGTATGTTTTACATTATGGTTCTTTGTTTGGGTTTAAATCCTCTACCGAGATTTGGGATACCTTATAGGTAAGTAGCAATACGTTGTGGAAACTGTGTGGGGTACACCGACATGGTCTAAGCAATAGCTACGTCAGTGTGACATATTTATGGGTACCGGTAGCCTTTGAGTTAATCAAGGAGAATACGTGGCCGCTGAGTGATGTCATGAAGCACTAATGAACTTTTAGAACCTTTACTTGACAAACTTGGCCTTTAGGATGTAGTGAGATGACCGGCTTTGGTGCAGTCCGAAGTTGGTAGATACTCGATACTACACTCATTGAGGTTTGGTTTTTTGGGATATTTAGGTCGCCATTAAAGAGGCCTGTGCTGAAATAATGACCAAGTAAACAAACCAGTGATATTGAGCTCCTTAGAACCCGGTTACTATTACTAGGACAGGTTTGAGCTAACTAAACTTCAAAAGGGTACTTACCTATAAGACTCCACGTAAGCCTAAACCTAACGACTTGTTTTCTTTGTTTGTGTATACATACTTGTACATAACATCATGAACATCATACACATTCACTAACCATTTCAAGGATCTTGGGATTTCTCTTTGTTCTGTTTTGTAGGATATGGATTCTCTTCGCAGGAAAACTATTTAAGTCAATCTTGTAAGATCCCTCCTCAACTTAAGGAGCTAGCTTCAAGGATTCCAGAAAATTCTACATTCACCGAGTGACATGGTCGCCTACTAAACTTGGTCACCTCCAACACAGATGAAGACATGATGAAGGTGCTCTTTCAGTTCTTTGATCCCTTACACCATTGCTTCACATTTCCAGATTATCAACTTGTGCCTACTTTGGAAGAATTCTCTCGAATCTTGAGGATTCCTATTCTCAATCAACTACCTTTCAATGTTATGGAAAGAGACCTAAATCCAGAAGAGATTGCTCAAGCTCTACACTTGCAATCATCTGATGTCACAACTTATTGTAAAATAAGGAGTGGTGTTAAGGGTTTCCTAGAAAAGTTCTTGTTTGAGAAAGCCCAAAACTGTTGGAATTCTTTGGATCTGCAAGCTTTTGAGGAAATTGTGGCTCTCCTCATCTATGGGATGGTTTTGTTCCCAAATCCTGACCAACTCATAGATGTGAACACCGTCAAAATCTTCATATCCCGCAACCCGGTGCCTACATTGCTAGGGGACATCCTACATTCTTTTCACACTCGCACAATGAGGAAAAGAGGTATCCTTATGTGTTGTACTCCTCTCTTGGCAAGATGGTTTATTTCGCATCTTCCCCAATCTGTATTAAAAAATGAGCAATGTTCAAGGTGGTCACAATGGTTGATGACCCTCAAACATTCAGACATTCATTGGTGTTCCCGATCCATAGAGAATGTTACTATTGTCGACCATTATGGAGAATTCCCTAATGTCCCTTTACTTGGCATTAGGGGAGGTATCACCTACAACCCCTGTTTAGCCTTAAGACAGTTTTGTTACGCTCGAAGGGATGGCCCGCACGAGATGCTGATTCAAGGTTTGGTATTTGACTATGAGAACGACGATCAAGGTCTTCGCCAAAGATTTATCCGAGCTTGGAGGATGTTGAACAAGGTAGATAGCAAGACATTAGGGCACAAGAATTCCATCCATCTTGAGCCTTACCTCAAATGGGTACGAACTCGTGCTCAGAGTCTTATGATGCCTTATCCCTCCATTCTCTCGGTAATCACGGAGCCTGTCATGGAAGGAGATGTTCCATACACTATCCTACATCCTGACATGCCCACCTCTCTTGAAGACCTACAAAGAGATTGGATACAACTCAAGGGGGAGCGAGATACTTTCGAGGCCCAATTCTACGCCAGCAAGAAGAAGGTTTTGGAACTCACTAATCAACTTCATGAGGAGCAGACTCTGAATGCCTACATTGCACGAATGAGGATGCGTACCACCTTTTCATCTTAGAGATTTTGTATTATTTTTCCCAAAAAGGCATTGATGTACTCAAGCTTTAATATATTAATATAATGTGTATTTCCTTTTTGTCTAAAACAATTTTGAATCTTCAAAATCCTTGAAATCATTGCATATGCATTCACCATTCATCATAACATAAGCAGGTTTCTTGCAACAAGTCTCCTCATCTCTCTACTGTTTATTTCAGTAAGATGGATCTCGAGCAAACAGTGAAGGACCTCCAAGCTCAGAATGCACAGTTTCAACAATTGTTCTTAACTCTAGCCAAAGGACAAGAAGAGTTGAAGACCTTTCTGGTTGAGGAGAAGAAAAAGAAGACGAAGAAAATAACCGGAGTTCTAAACATGGGAAGAAGATTTCAAGGGCAAGCAAGAAAGACCTTAGACTTTGCAACGACATCCGGTGAGAAAGACAATCAAGATGGGAAGGGCAAAGAAATAATTGTCCAGTCCGAGTCAGAAGAGGAAGAGGAAGAAGAAGACTATTCTGAAGAACAATATTCTCCAGCCGACGACAACTATAAGCATCTAAAAGAGCGGTTGAGTGCAATGGAAATCCAAAAAGTGCTTGGATTAGACTTTGAGGAGTTAGAATTAGTATCGGGGATTATCATTCCTCCAAAATTCAAAGCACCTATATTCGCCAAATATGACGGAGTTTCGTGCCCCAAAATGCATCTCCGGTCCTATGTGGGGAAAATCCAGCCTCATACCGCTGATAAGGATTTATGGGTACACTTCTTCCAAGACAGCCTGTCTGGAACTCAACTTGATTGGTTTTATCAGTTAGAAAGATCCAATGTTCATAACTGGGAAGATCTCGCTATTGCCTTTTACAAACAATACCAATACAACGCTGATCTTGCGCCTACCCGTACTCAACTCCAGAGTATGGCCATGGTTTCAAGTGAAGGCTTCAAGGACTATGCGTAAAAATGGAGAGACTTAGCAGGGAGAGTTCAGCCTCCTCTATCTGAAAGAGAATTAGTAGACATGTCCTTAGGCACCTTGTCTGGTCCCTTCTTTAATCACTTGATTGGGAGTTCATCGGTAGGTTTTACTGAATTGATATTGACCGGAGAAAGGGTAGAAGCCGGGATAAAGAATGTGAAGATTCAGAAAGATGCATCCTCTACTGCTGTAAGGAAACCCTTCATTGGAAAGAAAGAGGTGGTTGTTATATATCTTAGAGAAATCAAGATAGGGCTGAACGCCGTCCAATGGTGGGGGCTATCATGATTCCTAAACTTACGCCTTCTCAACAAAGAAGCAACCAACCAAGAATGGAAAGACTAGTCAGACAATTTACTCAAATTAATATGACCCTATCTCAAGTATTTCCGCATTTGTTAATATCCAATCTAGTGACTTTGAAAGAAGCTCCAAAGAACCCTAACACAACCTCTCCTTACTATCATCCTAATGCCCGCTATGCATACCATTCTGAGAGTCCCGGCCTTGACACTAAAAACTATTGGACTCTGAAGAACAAAGTACAAGACCTCCTTGAAGCCAAAGAGATTAAATTCGATGCGCCAAAAATTCCTAATGTCATTACTTCCCCTATGCTCAAACCCGACCACAATGCCAACGCCATTGAGGAAGATATGTTTGTAACTTCAGTTTATGAACTTATGACCCCACTCCTGACTATCAAAAGGAACTTGTTAAATGCCAGTGTATCCCCAAGCTGTGATGAAACCTGTCATTTCTGTTTGTCCTCACCAACCAGCTGTCCTTTGTTAAAAGCAAGCGTTCAGTGCGTAATATACAACAAGGAAATTTTGTTCGAGAAGGCTTCTATTCCAACTGTTTCTTATAATGATGTTTCCATCGTGACCATTTCCGACAATTCTTCCAGGGTCTCCACCAAAAGACCCGATAGAATTACATCAGTTCCCAAAGTAGCTCCTTTGATAATTATAATGCCTGGACCAATCCCGTATTTGTCAGACAAAACCGTACCATGGAATTATGGAGGTGATGTCTACTACCACGATATCAAGCATGATTGGCCAGCGGCTGAAGATTCAAGTTCTGAGAAAATTGACTCCGATGTCAGTAATATTGCAGGTACTAGTAAGATAACCCGAAGTGGAAGGGTTTTCTCTCCAGAAATTGCTCCTCCAAAATCTATTTCTGGACCCGTAATCATTCTTGTTGTTGTCACTCCTCCAAAGGCTATTCCCAGTCCTACAATCATCTATGCTAATACTCCCGTTGACAAAACTGTTAAAATCCCTATTATCACCCGTACTGAAATTCCTGCTGTCGAGTCAACCGAGACTCGAGGTAAAGGTATTCTGATTGAGCCTGTCCGGATGAAGGGACAATCAATGGCTATCCCTGATGTTGTACCCCAAAATTTGCCCTCCCATATTTCTCAAAAAAAACATTTCAAGAAAAATTCACAAGTCCAACCAGGCGCGTCATATTCAGGTATTCTTTCGCCAAGATATCTCTGATAACATATTCTCAAATTCAGGTTCGGCTCAAGAGTCAATTCTTTAAAGAAGGTATCCGAATGTGTGAGTTTTCTTGAAGAAATATGGTGAAAAAATGTGCTGAAAGTGCAGCTTCTACGCGCTAAAAAATTCATAACTTGAAGATCGTGACTCGTTTTGAACCCGTTCCGGTGGCCAAAATTCCGTCTTGACATTATCTACGTTTTCATCTCTCACGGCTGGAAGCCAATTTCGATCAGAAGGTCTTCAAAAATGTGGATTTATCAAGTATTTTCGTGCAGAAAATTTGTGACAGAAGTTTATTTGCGTCATGTTCAAAAAATCATAACTTGGTCGATTTTCATCGTATCGAGCTGGTTCCGGTGCCAAAATTTCACAAATTGAGTTGGCTACATTTTCACAGAAGGTATTGAGTTCAAACGGTATTCAAAAGGCCTTCGTTTTTTGCTCAGAGTGCGTGACACGCTGAAAATCCTGAATGCTGAATATTATTTCATCTGAGCCGAAACTTCGAAAATTCATAACTCGGTCAATTTTTATCGGATTAGGCTCATATTTTTACACAAGGTCCCTGACTCATAGATCTACAACTTTGCTTCAAAAGTCGAGACCAAATTATGCACCGATCAATACCAGTTTTTTATTGAAGAACGTGTCAGAGTCGACACTGAAGCCCAAAATAAGTTTGTCTGAGCTGAAACTTCAAAAATTCATAACTAATTCACCGTTTATCCGATTGAGTCGATTTTCGGACAGGAGTTAGTTCTCGATGTCGGCTACATTTTGTTTTCACATTTCAACTTCAAAAAATGCACTTAAGTCCCTGCGATTTAGCCTGGAAAGTGACGAATTCAAGTGAATATTGGAGGCCCAATTGCACATTCAAAGCCCATTTTCTTTACCCTAATTTCCACTATATAATCACCTTCTTGTCACACAAACCAGGGAGAGGAAAAAAGAGCAAAAAAAAAGAGAGGAGAAAAAGAGAGAGGAGGAAAAGAGAGAAAAAACTTTGCCACAATACTGTCAGAATATCAAACTCTTTCAAGAACCCTAAAACCTTGAAATCCTTACTACAAATCTCTCTCTCACTACAAACAAGCCATCTCAGCTACAAACCAACATCTTATTACTTCTTCAGTAAGGGTAAGGCTGACTTGATCTCCATGATCCAAAGGGCATAAAAGCATTTATGTCATTACTTTTCCAGTAAGGGTAAGGGTGATTTGATATCCATGATCAAAAGGGTATAATCATTCATACATGCCATATTGTGCCTAAACATTAAATTTCTTCATATGTTGGTTTTATTTGAATTTTTATGATTTTATTTAATGTGTTCATGAGGTTCAACACTGCAGATTTAGACAGGATCCCGTGCAGGTTCATTAAGGAACGTTGAGGCCAAAAGCCAAATGGCCAAAAGCCAAAAGCCAAATGGTCAGACTAGAAAAACTTATGCATGACACCAATACAAAGAAAGGCAGACATTAAGCCAGACATTAAGGGAACGTTGAAGCCAGACACAAATGGCCAAAAGCCAAAAGCCAAAAGCCAAATGGCCAAAGTAGAACAACTTATGCATGAAACTCAATTCAATGGCCAAAGAATGCAGACCACGGTACTCAGGAGTCAATACTTCAAAAAATCTCCCCTTGGGCCAGACACCCCCTATGGTTTGCTCAATTTTTAATTTTTATTTGTTTTTCCTTTTTATTCTTTTAATTGTTTTTTTAATTGTTTTCTTTTAATTCCATAAAATAATTTTCATAATAAATATAAAATACAGAAAAATCAAAAAAATGTTTATTTTATTAATATTAATTTTACTATTATTATTTTTGTAAATAAACTTTAAACAATTAATTAGATTAATTTAGGTTTCAAAACTTTAATATTTTTCTTAATAAATTAAATATGTAGAAATTAGGGTTTTTAACTTTTTCATCATTTTTTTTAATAAGTAATTTTCTCATCATTATTATTATTATTAACTACTAATTTATTTTGTAAATAAACATGTACATAAATTCTTTAGTAAATTAAGTTAAACTTTAACATTTTTCTCAAATAATTAAAAAAACTTAGAATTAGAGTTTCTTTTAATTTTAATTTTCTTTATTTCATAAATACAAAAAAAAAACTAAAAACATTTCTTTCCTTTTATTAAATAATTAATTAGCTTTTAATTTCATTTAATTTCTTTAAAGGGTCCAACGCCCTCGAACGTTCTATTTTTATTTCTTTCGCACATTTATTTTCTTTCAAATATTATGTAATTGCTCAAGCCATGTAACTCGGACATTTTATATTTCCCGCATTTTATTTCTTTATTTTTCTGTCAAATCGGGTCCTGGTTAATTTTGGCGATGTGGACCCGCGCCATTTGTAATAGCTTTAGATTTACTTTTCCTCGCAACTTTTAACTGTTAATCAAAAGCATGAAAGAATGTATGGACAAAATAAAAATAAGCGTAGAACACCAATAACATGACAAGATAAATGCAAACGAAAACGACACACGAAAATCACACACCACCCCTAGGGTACGCCTCACTGTTGCCTTGCCTCGAAAGGTGATCGTCGAGTAGAGGATGTCTTAGTAAGTCCTCATGATCCGGGAACCTGGCATGAGGGTAGCTTCTAAGGTGTCTTCCCATTGCTCTGGTGATCACCATGTCCCGACAAACTCGAATTGACCCGAACACCTCCATCGGTGGTGCTACCTACCTCTCAATGGTGGGATGGCACTACTTTAAAGGACATCTACACAGACGAATTCCTTAGGGTAGGTAGACGACTCTAGATACTTGCTCTAAATTTCAAAACAAATTCAAAACTACTTTTCACACCAACACTTTTCAAAAGCTTTCAAAGCAAATTTTTCAAACACTCTGACGTACGAGTCGAACTGAAATTTTTCAAAGAAACTTTTTTAAAACCCACGTTGAAAAGCAAGCAAATATTTTGAAAACACATTGAGCAAGTATCTAAGAGCCCATGGATAACCATGGATAGAAAGGGTGCTAACACCTTCCCTTTCTATAATCTACCTCCCGAACCGAGAGCAATCTCTTTAAGGAATTTTTCTGTGCTTTTGTCCTTTCCATGTTGGAGAAAATAAAAGACGGTGGCGACTCTTGCTTACCGCGACATTTCGCGAACCAGCGTTAAACAGTCAGTTCCAGATCCACCGATCACAGAACTGACGACTCTGCTGGGGACTTAACTTAAAGTGAGGTGTACCTTAGGGTTAGTTCATAACTGTGTTTTCAATTGCTTTCCTTGTTTGCTTTAAATTGTGGGACTGTCTTGGGAGTTCTATAGATCCTAACCCGGATCTGGGGATACCTTCTTAGAAAGTAGCAACAAGGCTGTGAGGGAACTGTGCGGGGTATACCGACATGGTTGAAACAGTCTGCTACGTTGATGTGGCACTTTGGTGTGTACCGGTAACCCTTGAGTTCAGTCAAGGAGAGTACGGGGCCTCCGCGTGGTGTCGTGAAGCATCAACATACCTTAGGAACCTTAATTGAACTATCTTGGCCTCTTTAGGGTAGTGAGATAACTGACTTTGGTGCAGTCCGAGGTTGGTTGATACTCGATACTACACTCAATTGAGGGTTGCTTTCCTGGAATATTTCAGTCGCCAGTTCCGTGGCTAAATCGAAACGATGAACAATGAAAGCAATCCAGTGATATTGGGACCCTTAGAACCCGGTTACTTCTAATAGGACAGGTTGAGCCCACCGACTTCAAGAGGGTAATACCCAGACCCCATGCTGGCCTAAACTCTAAGGGTTTCTCTTGTGTGACTTGTGTGCCTTCGTACTTGACTATTTGCATGCTTGTTGTCTGACACTTGAGCTTCTTGCAGGTTTTGTTTGTAGTCCTTAATTAGGACTCATAACAAGGTCTACCGAGTTTCTTGCAGGTTTCGTTTATAGTCCTTAATTGGGACTCATGACAGGGTTTACTAAGTTTCTTGCAGGTTTTGGTTTGCAGTCCTTAATTGGGACTCATAACAGGGCTACTCACATTACCCCATGCATACCATAACATCATACCATTGCATACATCCTAACCCATTTCAAGGATCTCAAGGGCTTGTGATGCAGGTCATGATGAATCAACTGTCCCAGCAAGGGGCAAAGAGGATTTATTTTCCTTTAGCCAAGGTTGTCAGGGGCTATGACCCACTGGATATGGTGAGCCTTTGACCCTTGAAGAAGGACTCTCAACAACATGAAATTCCTTCAATCAAGCTACCAGAACCAAGTTCTAACAAATTTTCTTGTTTATCCTGCGAGGTCCTTGAAAACATTACATGCATGTCATACACATCATTGCATAACAGGTACCCTTGTTGCAGGTTACTTACCCTTCCCGCTGTTTATTTCAGCAATGGCTTCCCAACCAGACAACCAGGACCTTCTTGCTCAAGAGACTCGGTTCGGGGAAATCCTCCTGAATCTATCCAAGGGGCAGGAGGAGCTAAGGACACTTCTCATGGAGACCTTTGTTAGAAACAACGCTGAGGGTGAAAGGCTGAAACACCTACAAGCTGAGGTGGATGCATTGAAAGCCCAGATGCTGGGGCAGGTGACTGCTATTCAAGGGTTAGCTCAAAGACAAGACGAGCTCTGGGTTCTCGTCAACCAACTGCTTCAGGGTAACCAGCTGGGGCAAAAGTCTAAGGGTAAAAAGCCAGTCATCGTTCGACCACCTTTGAGACAAAGAGGCAAGGAGAGAGCTCCCCAAATGGCTCCAGTATCACAAATTCAACACCAAAACCAACAAAAGAGCGAGAGGAGGCAGTTCACTCGGCTCAGCATGACCTTATCCCAGATATTGCCACAGTTGCTGGAGACCAAGCTGGTAACTCTAAAAGAGGCTCTGAAGAACCAAAATACAACATCACCGAAGTATAACCCCAATGCCCGCTGCGCTTATCACTCTGACAGCCCGGGGCATACTACAGATGATTGTTGGAGCTTGAAAAATAAGATCCAAGACATGATCGACGCTGGAGAGATTCAGTTTGAAGTACCCAAGACTCCCAACATGATCACTGCTCCCTTGCCAAAACATGGCTAGGATGGAGAAATTTTTGTTCATTCGAATGTTCAAGTTGCAATTCTCTTTTGTTCAAACATTTACTCATGTTAAACATTGTTATTTCATTAATGCATCGCATATGTCTGTTCTGAATCAATATATTCGTATTCACTAAACGCAAATTATTTTCATATTTTTTCTGATGTCAACTCTCTTTCATTCTAAGCCTCTTGAGGGAGGATGACGAAAACGATACCATAATCTACAGTATGCTTTTGAACAGACCCCGCTGATGAGGTACAGGCATTGTTTCAATCCCTAAATACTGGAGTTATAAGGATGATAATCCCTCGTCAACCCATCTGAGCCAAAGAAGTAGGAGTTTTATTTTCGAAAATTGAAACCCGTAGTCATAACCTGGGGCAGGGTAGTCTTCAGTTGATCCAAGTGCATAATGAACAGCATCAAAAGAAGTCCTTACAAAACGACAAAAGACAGTGATGGTTCCGAACAATCATAAGGACAGACAGTCATTATCAAAAAAAAATCATAAACAAAAAGCCCAAAAAGTCAAAACCTATAAAAGGGACTTATGAAACTGGGGCATCCCGCTGGCTGTAATTCCAAAAAGGGAACAGTTCAGGCAAAAAAGAAAGGGATAACAAAAATCAAAAAGAAAGAGGTCCTACAAACCCTCAGCAAAAAAAGGAGATGACTGCCTATTCAAAATAAGTTATCAACATCTGAACCGTCCTTGGAACATCAGAACAAAGACTCAAACAAGGTCTAACGCACGATCAACTGAGTTTAGGTTGGAAGAACATCACGAAGAGCGGGTGGGTACAAATAATTTGAGCCTTTATCCTTTGTTTCTTAAACCGTGAACCAGGCCATGTTATAACCCTTAAAAGTCATAGCTGAAGCATGGGTTAGTTCGAAAGCATACTGTACGAAAGGTATCCTGACTCCTTAAGGCTTGCTATAAAGAAGGAGTTGACATCGCGATTTACAAACATTCATGTGTTTTATGAAAAAAAGAATGCATTTTCAAAATTTTCGAGACAGACATAAGCTTTGCATTTTTAACATAACTTTGTTTACATATGACTTTTTGTCTGAACAGCAGGGAAATTCGCACGATGAATACCTAGTGAACAAAAGCACTCCTAATCAAGGGGCAAACAGGATCATTGTCCATCATCTGGGGCAGTCCAATCAAGATTCGGAGAATCTCTCAAAGGCCAAATAGCCTGAGGTAAATCTCCACCTGAGTCACTTGGGGCACTCCAGCAACGAATCTTGCCTAATCAGACATCTTCTGGTAGCAGGGAAACCAAACACTCCTAACAGGGGCAACTCCCTATATTCTGCGAGCGTGGATATAGTCGGAAAAATACTACGCACAATCAAAGACCCGCTAGGTTGACATACCTAGGCAAAAATTAGGGCTTCCCGGCGAACCAAGAGGGTTCGGGCAAAATGAAGGGATGAAATGAAAAATCTTACACCCGGCAAGTCGAAAACCTGAAAAGGCGGCTTGAGCAAAAATGGGTATCCCGGTGGACTGAAAACCCGAAAGGGCAGTCCAGGCAAAAGTTAGGAATTAAAGCGTACGACTATGTCCCGCCATCTGCCTACCAGAAGAAGGTTTGTCCATCAACGACTATCAGCACCCCACAAATGCCTCCCTCATAGAAACAGGGGCAATAAAGAATGGTCTAAGCAATCTGATTGTTCTATCCTCCAAGGTATCAGGGTAGGTTCCGTTGAAGAACATGACCGATACAGTTCAATACTTCCCCAGGAGAGTCTAATCTAGTTCCCCGGGAAAGTTGGAATCATCTCCCCAAGCAGTAAGCTTATCCCCAGTAGATTCTGGAAGCTTACCCTCGCAGAACACGAACGCGTCGTCCGGCTTGATTTAAAGAGTTATTTCCTTAACAGGATATAATTGGGTTATCCTCAGCCAAAAGCCACGGAAAGAGCGTCCTCGACGAAGTCTTCTCACCCCAGCAAGGTCTATCAATACTTCCAGTACGACAAGGGTATCCCCAGCAAATTATCATCAACACTCAGCAAGGCATCCCTCTTCCCACAGGGTATTGCTTCCCAGCATGGTCGTAGAGTATCTTTTCTCCTCGCAGAATCTTCCATTTGTCAAGTTTATTCCGCAACGGAGTCATCTTCTCCTACCGGTATTCTTGCAGTTATCATCCCCAGTGGAAGCAAAATCTATTCTTCAACATCAGCCCAGGATACGACTTCCCGACACCCGTCAAGGATTTACTTTCCTAGACGAAAAACACATTCATAAAACGTCACATACATCATTATAGCATGCATAGACGCATCATATCACCCCAATCTCATTTATTTTTGAGAACATCTTAAAATCATGCAATTCACGCATTATGACATTGCATACAACTAATTCGTTACTTTTTCAGGAAAGAACGATCAACAGATAAAAGTCTTTTCCCGTTGAGGTAGTAATCGTCCCAGATTCCTTCATCATCCTGCTGAGGTAGTAATCGTCCCAGATTCCTTCATCATCCTGCTGAGGTAGTAATCGTCCCAGATTCCTTCATCATCCTGCTGAGGTAGTAATCGTCCCAGATTCCTTCATCATCCCGTTGAGGTAGTAATCGTCCCAGATTCCTTCATCATATATTTGGAGTAGCAATCGTCCCAGATTCCTTCATCACCCTGCTGAGGTAGTAATCGTCCCAGATTCCTTCATCATCCCGTTGGAGTAGCAATCGTCCCAGATTCCTTCATCATCCTGCTGAGGTAGTAATCGTCCCAGATTCCTTCATCATATATTTGGAGTAGCAATCGTCTCCGATTCCTTCATCGCCCTGCTGAGTTAAAGACATTTCAAGACCTTGTCCAGTCCAGCTAAATCGACTCCCAACAGATTTTTCTGATAAAGACTCAGTAGAAGTTATTCTTATGGTCCCCTCTCCAACGGCGAGTGAGGTGGTAATTCCTTCTTCAGATGTTTCCCTCTCCGACGATGAGTGTGAGGTGATAGTCTCCTATGGTCCCCTCTCCGGCAAGTGCGTGAGGTGGTAATCCCTTCTTCAGATGTTTCCCTCTCTGACGATGAGTGTGAGGTGATAGTCTCCTATGGTCCCCCCTCCGGCAAGTGCGTGAGGTGGTAATTCCTTCTTCAGATATTTCCCTCTCCGACGGTGAGTGTGAGGTGATAGTCTTCTATGGTTCCCTCTCCGACGGTGAGTGAGGTGATAAGTCCTTTTCAAATGTTTCCCTCTCCAACGGCGAGTGAGGTGATAATTCCTTTCAGATTATAATTATCTATGGTTTTCTTCCCGATACTGCGAAGATGGTATTTCCCACCAAGATTTTCTCAACGAGCATTGTTGAATTTAAAATCACCCAAGGTTCTCTTACCGTTCATGCTAAGGTAGTAACCACCCCTGATTCATTCATCATCTTGTGAAGCTCCAGACTCAGCTCCTGTAACCAGTCAGGACACATCTATACCGAGCATCTGAAAACCAGCTCCTGCAACATGTCAGGTACTCATTTTTCTTTTGCAGGTGTGCAGGTTCTCGCTAAGGAATCTCTTACGCGATCAACATCCAGATGGCATCTATAAGCCCATCATCCTATTCATCAATCTTCAAATGACATCTATAAGCCCATTCCCATCATCACTGCTACTATGGCGAGCGCAAATTTCTGGGCACTCTAGTGTTCAATCATCTTCCACCTTCGAATTACAAAAGGCACGTCAGCCAATCTGCATCCTCAGGTTTAAGAAGATTGAACAGGGGCAACTGTTGTACCCCAAAATTTGCCCTCCCATATTTCTCAAAAAAAACATTTCAAGAAAAATTCACAAGTCCAACCAGGCGCGTCATATTCAGGTATTCTTTCGCCAAGATATCTCTGATAACATATTCTCAAATTCAGGTTCGGCTCAAGAGTCAATTCTTTAAAGAAGATATCCGAATGTGTGAGTTTTCTTGAAGAAATATGGTGAAAAAATGTGCTGAAAGTGCAGCTTCTACGCGCTAAAAAATTCATAACTTGAAGATCGTGACTCGTTTTGAACCCGTTCCGGTGGCCAAAATTCCGTCTTGACATTATCTACGTTTTCATCTCTCACGGCGGGAAGCCAATTTCGATCAGAAGGTCTTCAAAAATGTGGATTTATCAAGTATTTTCGTGCAGAAAATTTGTGACAGAAGTTTATTTGCGTCATGTTCAAAAAATCATAACTTGGTCGATTTTCATCGTATCGAGCTGGTTCCGGTGCCAAAATTTCACAAATTGAGTTGGCTACATTTTCACAGAAGGTATTGAGTTCAAACGGTATTCAAAAGGCCTTCGTTTTTTGCTCAGAGTGCGTGACACGCTGAAAATCCTGAATGCTGAATATTATTTCATCTGAGCCGAAACTTCGAAAATTCATAACTCGGTCAATTTTTATCGGATTGGGCTCATATTTTTACACAAGGTCCCTGACTCATAGATCTACAACTTTGCTTGAAAAGTCGAGACCAAATTATGCACCGATCAATACCAGTTTTTTATTGAAGAACGTGTCAGAGTCGACACTGAAGCCCAAAATAAGTTTGTCTGAGCTGAAACTTCAAAAATTCATAACTAATTCACCGTTTATCCGATTGAGTCGATTTTCGGACAGGAGTTAGTTCTCGATGTCGGCTACATTTTGTTTTCACATTTCAACTTCAAAAAATGCACTTAAGTCCCTGCGATTTAGCCTGGAAAGTGACGAATTCAAGTGAATATTGGAGGCCCAATTGCACATTCAAAGCCCATTTTCTTTACCCTAATTTCCACTATATAATCACCTTCTTGTCACACAAACCAGGGAGAGGAAAAAAGAGCAAAAAAAAAGAGAGGAGAAAAAGAGAGAGGAGGAAAAGAGAGAAAAAACTTTGCCACAATACTGTCAGAATATCAAACTCTTTCAAGAACCCTAAAACCTTGAAATCCTTACTACAAATCTCTCTCTCACTACAAACAAGCCATCTCAGCTACAAACCAACATCTTATTACTTCTTCAGTAAGGGTAAGACTGACTTGATCTCCATGATCCAAAGGGCATAAAAGCATTTATGTCACTACTTTTCCAGTAAGGGTAAGGGTGATTTGATCTCCATGATCAAAAGGGTATAATCATTCATACATGCCATATTGTGCCTAAACATTAAATTTCTTCATATGTTGGTTTTATTTGAATTTTTATGATTTTATTTAATGTGTTCATGAGGTTCAACACTGCAGATTTAGACAGGATCCTGTGCAGGTTCATTAAGGAACGTTGAGGCCAAAAGCCAAATGGCCAAAAGCCAAATGGTCAGACTAGAAAAACTTATGCATGACACCAATACAAAGAAAGGCAGACATTAAGCCAGACATTAAGGGAACGTTGAAGCCAGACACAAATGGCCAAAAGCCAAAAGCCAAAAGCCAAATGGCCAAAGTAGAACAACTTATGCATGAAACTCAATTCAATGGCCAAAGAATGCAGACCACGATACTCAGGAGTCAATACTTCAAAAAACCTCCCCTTGGGCCAGACACCCCCTATGGTTTGCTCAATTTTTAATTTTTATTTGTTTTTTCTTTTTATTCTTTTAATTGTTTTTTAATTGTTTTCTTTTAATTCCATAAAATAATTTTCATAATAAATATAAAATACAGAAAAATCAAAAAAATGTTTATTTTATTAATATTAATTTTACTATTATTATTTTTGTAAATAAACTTTAAACAATTAATTAGATTAATTTAGGTTTCAAAACTTTAATATTTTTCTTAATAAATTAAATATGTAGAAATTAGGGTTTTTAACTTTTTCATCATTTTTTTTAATAAGTAATTTTCTCATCATTATTATTATTATTAACTACTAATTTATTTTGTAAATAAACATGTACATAAATTCTTTAGTAAATTAAGTTAAACTTTAACATTTTTCTCAAATAATTAAAAAAACTTAGAATTAGAGTTTCTTTTAATTTTAATTTTCTTTATTTCATAAATACAAAAAAAAAACTAAAAAACATTTCTTTCCTTTTATTGAATAATTAATTAGCTTTTAATTTCATTTAATTTCTTTAAAGGGTCCAACGCCCTCGAACGTTCTATTTTTATTTCTTTCGCACATTTATTTTCTTTCAAATATTATGTAATTGCTCAAGCCATGTAACTCGGACATTTTATATTTCCCGCATTTTATTTCTTTATTTTTCTGTCAAATCGGGTCCTGGTTAATTTTGGCGATGTGGACCCGCGCCATTTGTAATAGCTTTAGATTTACTTTTCCTCGCAACTTTTAACTGTTAATCAAAAGCATGAAAGAATGTATGGACAAAATAAAAATAAGCGTAGAACACCAATAACATGACAAGATAAATGCAAACGAAAACGACACACGAAAATCACACACCACCCCTAGGGTACGCCTCACTGTTGCCTTGCCTCGAAAGGTGATCGTCGAGTAGAGGATGTCTTAGTAAGTCCTCATGATCCGGGAACCTGGCATGAGGGTAGCTTCTAAGGTGTCTTCCCATTGCTCTGGTGATCACTATGTCCCGACAAACTCGAATTGAACCGAACACCTCCATCGGTGGTGCTACCTACCTCTCAATGGTGGGATGGCACTACTTTAAAGGACATCTACACAGACGAATTCCTTAGGGTAGGTAGACGATTCTAGATACTTGCTCTAAATTTCAAAACAAATTCAAAACTACTTTTCACACCAACACTTTTCAAAAGCTTTCAAAGCAAATTTTTCAAACACTCTGACGTACGAGTCGAACTGAAATTTTTCAAAGAAACTTTTTTAAAACCCACGTTGAAAAGCAAGCAAATATTTTGAAAACACATTGAGCAAGTATCTAAGAGCCCATGGATAACCATGGATAGAAAGGGTGCTAACACCTTCCCTTTCTATAATCTACCTCCCGAACCGAGAGCAATCTCTTTAAGGAATTTTTCTGTGCTTTTGTCCTTTCCATGTTGGAGAAAATAAAAGACGGTGGCGACTCTTGCTTACCGCGACATTTCGCGAACCAGCGTTAAACAGTCAGTTCCAGATCCACCGATCACACCTGAGACCTCCCGGAAAGAAATTGAGGAAATTCTAAAGATCATAAAAAGAAGCGACTACAATGTAGTCGAGCAACTGGGGAAAACTCCATCTAAAACTTCCATGCTGGATTTTTTACTATGTTCTGAGGCGCATGCAAAGGCCTTGGTAAAATTCCTGAAAATGGCCCATGTACCCCAAGAAACATCTGTCGATCAGTTCCAAGACTGTGTAGTCAGCTTGACTGCAGATAATGGTTTAGGTTTCTCAGATGCTGATTTAACACCAAGAGTGAGGAAGCATAATGAGGCATTGCATGTCTCAGTTTAATGCATGGACACAACCTTGGCTCATGTCTTGGTTGACACTGGTTCATCTCTGAATATGTTGCCTAAAAAGGCTCTTGATAGGCTGGACTGTGAAGGATTGACATTGAAACCAAACAACATAGTAGTGAGGGCCTTTGACGGCTCGAAAAGGTTGGTTCATGGGGAAATGGACATCCCCATAAAGGTTGGAACCTAAACATTTGAATCAAATTTTTATGTAATGGATATTCGCCCTTCACATTTCTGCTTGCTAGGCCGACCGTGGATTCACAATGCTGGTGTCGTTACTTATACGTTGCATCAAATGCTAAAATATCCAATTTAGGGGAAGATCATCACTGTTCCCGGAGAAGAAGAGTATATGGTCAGCCACCTTAATTCCTTTAGATATATGGAACTAGATGGTGAATTTATTGAAACTCCATTCCAGCACTTTGAAGAAGTCCCACAAGATGTGGTAGTAACCAAGGCTGTGGCTCAAGCCCCCAAGATCCCAAGGCCTCCGCTCAAGATGTCATCTTTAAAAGATGCCAAGGCAATGATAGAAGAAGGTGCCCAGAAGGTTGTACGCCGCGCTCGTGCTGGAAGACCACCCTTGAAGATCAGCAACCGCGAAGTCAACGCGGTAGATGATGATGAAGATGGATACAACCTGGAGGATTGGATTTTCCCAACTGTCAGTGGAGGGCTCAGTAACTGGGAGGCTAGAGATTTTGTCTCGATCACATTTATCCCACAGTAATTTGTCTTTACATTTTATCGGATCTGTAATATTAAAACAATTCAGATTCTTAAAACCTTGTGTCTTACCCGAGGAATAATGGTCCATTTGTAAGGGTTATTATCTCATTTCCATATGACATCAATGAATCATGCACATTTTTGCATACAAACTTTGTGCTCATTGTTTTTATTTTGACATTTTTCATTTCTTTCAAAGATAGCTATACTCTTACACACACTCACACTCACAATGCAGGTCTACATCCATTCGATATCCCATGGGTAACGATTCTACTATGGCCTTCTGTGACTCTGAAAATCTAATCTACCAAGCTGAAGACGAAGGTGAGGAAGATTGTGAAGTACCAGGGGAACTCGCTAGGTTACTACAACAAGAAGAGAGGACCATTAAGCCCCACGAGGAACCAGTGGGTGCAATCAACCTAGGTACCGAAGAAGACAAAAGAGAAGTCAAGGTGGGTGCCAATCTGGAACCCAGTGTGAAAGAGCGTCTGATTCAGTTGCTACACAATTATGTTGAAGTCTTTGCCTGGTAGTACGAAGACATGCTAGGACTGGTTGCAGATATCATAGTACATCGTCTACCTACAAAAGAGGACCGCCCACCAGTAAAGCAAAAGGTTCATCGTATGCGACCAGATATGTTGGAGAAGATCAAAGAAGAAGTTATGAAGCAATTCAACGCTAGATTCTTGGACGTCACCTCCTATCCGCAATGGGTTGCCAATGTTGTTCCCGTGCCCAAAAAGGACAGCAAGGTACGAATGTGCGTGGACTATAGAGATTTGAATAGGGCAATCCCTAAGTATGATTTCCCACTTCCCCACATTGATATTCTAGTTGATAATATGACACAACATAAAGTGTTTTCCTTCATGGATGGTTTCTAAGGATACAACCAAATCAAAATGGCGCCTGAGGACATGGAGAAAAGAACCTTTGTCACACAATAGGGGACATTCTGCTACAAGGTTATGCCATTCGGGCTAAAGAGTGCTGGGGAGACCTATCAGCGTGCCATGGTAGCCCTATTTCACGACATGACACATCACGAAATAGAGGTCTATATGGAAGACATGATAGCTAGATCTCAAACAGAAGAAGAGCATCTTGATCATTTATAGAAACTATTTAAGAGGATAAAGAAATACAAGTTGAAGTTGAACCCAAATAAATGCACGTTCGGGTGAGTTCTGGTAAACTCCTAGGCTTTGTCGTCAGCAATAAAGGTATCAAGGTGGGTCCTGCCAAAGTGAAAGCGATACAAGAGATGCCTGCTCCTCGTACTGAGAAGGAAGTCAGAGGATTCTTGGGACGTTTAAACTACATTTCCAGATTCATTTCTCACCTGACAGCTACTTGTGAACCAATCTTCAAGTTACTGAAGAAAGATCAAGTAGTCAAATGGAATGATGAGTGCCAAACTGCTTTTGACAAGATCAAAGAGTACTTACAAGAGCCTCCTATTTTTATGCCACCAGTCGAGGGAAGACGATTAATCATGTATCTAACCGTTTTGGAAAATTCAATGGGGTGTGTGTTGGGGCAGCATGACGAGTTTGGCCGAAAAGAGCACGCTATTTATTACTTGAGAAAAAAGTTTACCAACTGTGAAACAAGATATTCACTGCTCAAGAAAACTTGTTGCGCTCTGGCATGGGCTGCTCGCTGACTAAGACAGTATATGCTGACCCATACTACCTTGTTGATATCTAAAATGGATCCAATAAAATACATCTTTGAGAAACCTTCCCTTTATGGGAGAATAGCGAGATGGCAGATGATCCTGACAGAATATGACATACAATATACTACACAGAAAGCAATAAAGTGGAGTGTACTAGCTGATCACCTTGCTCACCAAGCTGTGGAAGACTACCAGTCCATGAAGTTCGAATTCCCAGATGAGGACATCATAATGGTAAACAACTGTGAAGAATTCAGACCATATGACATACCTGAACAAGGATCCCGATGGACCTTGGTTTTTGATGGGGCATCCAACGCACTAGGCAATGGTATTGGTGTTGTACTCATATCTCCTGAAGGATGTCATACTCCTTTTATGGCAACACTCTGCTTCTATTGTACAAATAACATGGCGGAATACGAAGCGTGCATTTTTGGTCTCAAAGTTGCCATAGATTTGGGGATCAAATCCTTAAGTGTATTCGAAGGTTCACCTTTGGTCATCTGCCAGATCAAAGGAGAATGGGACACCAAACACCCTAACCTTATCCCTTAAAAAGAACATGTGTTGACATTGCTCCCATATTTTGAGAAGATTACCTTCGAGCATTTCCCGCAAGAAGAAAATCAGCTAGTAGACGCACTAGCCACAATGTCATCTATGTTTAAACTTAAATGGGATAACGAGGCTCCCCAAATCACCATTGAATGAATGGGCAAACCAGATCACTGTCACGAGATTAATACTGAAGAAGTAGTGGACCAGCCTTGGTTTCACGAAGTTAAGAGGTATCTTGAGGTTCAAGAATATCCGGAAGGAGCTTCAGTTAATGACAAGAAGTTCCTAAGAAGATTCTCTGCTAAATTCTTCCTTAGTAATGGCATTCTTTACAAACACAACCATGACTATGTGTTACTTTTATGTGTAGACAAGGTTGAAGTAGAAAGGATCATGGCTGAGTTACATGAAGGCACTTTTGGCACCCATTCCAGTGGACATATGATGGAAAAGATAATCCTACGGGCAAGCTATTACTGGTCTATCATGGAAGCAGTTTGCTATCAACACTCTCGAACCTCCCATTAGTGTTAGATCTATGCTGACAAGGTGCACGTACCTCCAGTTCCTCTGAATGTTTTGACGACTCCTTGGACCTTTGCTATGTGGGGAATTGATATGATTGGGGAAATCAAGCCAACGACCTTTTATAGACACCGCTTCATCTTGGTGGCCATTGACTATTTTACAAAGTGGGTTGAGGCAGCCTCTTTCGCTTCTGTGACCAAGAATGTTGTCACCCGGTTCATCATGCAGAATCTCATCTGTCAATACAGTATTCCGGAGAGGATCATCACAGACAATGGTATAAACCTGAACAATACTATGATCACCTCCCTATGCGAGCAATTCAAAAATCCAACATCACAATTCTTCCCCTTACCGGCCAAAGATGAATGGTGCTGTAGAAGCCGCAAATAAGAACATTAAAAAGATCATACAGAAAATGAAAGTCACATACAAGGACTGGCATGAGATGCTACCGTTCACTCTCCACAGGTATCGTACCACAACACACACATCACCCGGGGCAACACCCTACTCTCTGGTATACAGCATGGAGGCTGTCTTTCCTATTGAGGTCCAGATCCCCTCTCTGAGAATTATGAAGGATACAGGGCTGAATGAAGAAGATTGGTTCCAGACTCGACTTGATCAACTGAACTTGATTGATGAGAAAAGGCTTACGGCTATCTGTCATGGTCAAATGTATCAAAAACAAATGATCAAGGCTTTCAACAAAAAGGTCAGACACCAAGTATATCAAGTCGGGGATCTGGTGATCAAACACATCATACTACCGGAAGGAGATCCCAAGGGAAAATGGACCCCTACATACGAAGGACCATTTGTGATCAAAAGCATATTCTCTGGTGGAGCAATGATCTTGACCACTATTGATGGCACCGACCTGTCGCACCCTGCGAACGCAGACATAGTCAAAAGATACTACGCATAAGAGACCCGCTAGGTTGACACACCTAGGCAAAACAAGGGCATCCCGGCAAACCAAAAAGGTTTGGGCAAAAATTAGGGATAAAACAAAAAATTTGTACACCCGTCAAGTTGAAAACTCGAAAGGGTGACTTGGGCAAAAAAGGGTATCCCGGTGGACTGAAAACCCGAAAGGGAGGTCCAGGAAAAAGTTAGGGAATTAAAGCGTATGACTATGTCCTGTTGGATCACATTACGGACAACCTGACAAACTCAAAGGTTCTGATTAATCCAATCAGCTTCGGACAAGGCAACAAACAGACAAGATGCTCAGAAACACGAAGGTTATAGCAGAATGGGAACCCCATGGGATTATTGCACATAGCTATCTTTTCTTTGTATCAAAATTTTAATTTTTTACGACGGCATTCTCTTATTAGAATGTTTGTCTCATTGTACAAAAATACTTACTCAAAGTCAATACAAAGATATCTCTTTGAAAGTGCAAAACTATCTGTTTTTCTTTACTCTTATGTTTTGTTTACAAAAACGTCCAATGATTTATTTTTGAACATATGCATTTGAACATAATTACTGTTTACAAATAAACAAAATAAAAAGACAATCACTGATGGATTTAAGGTAGGGAAATCTCTCTAAGCTATTTCCATTAAACCCCGCAGTGTGTAGTTTAATCCCCAGCAGAACGAAGCTTTCAGTTATCAATCCTCGGTAGAAGTCACCAAATTTCTCAAGATCCCCAATAGGATTTTACAAACAGTACGCGACATTTCCCTTACAACAGAGTTTATTTCTCTAAGTGGAAATTCATCAACACTTCACAACATGAAGACTTACACTCCATATCCTCAGCAGCAGTCAGGGATTTATTTTCCCCAAACCAACAAGCAGTGCAGCAGATTAACTCACATACGCATACATCGCATCCATATATCATAAACGTTGATAAAACGAACACATGTATCACAATCTCATTATGACATACAACATAACATTGCATATTAGCTAAAATTTTACCCTCTTTCAGGATAAGGTTTATCAACAGCTACCATTAACCAATGTTCAAAGTTTTCAGATACAGTTCAGATACGCTCCAGACACGGACGCCATTTTGATACTCATTCAAATTCAATATTAAGATACAATTCAAATACGCTCCAGACACGGATGCCATCCTGATACTATTTCAGATTCAATTCAAATACACTCCAGACACTGACGCCATTCTGATACTCATTCAGATTCAATCCTCAGATATAGTTCAGCTACGCTCCAGACACGAATGCCATTCTGATACTCATTCAGATTCAATCCTCAGATACAGTTCAAATATGCTCTAGACACGGATGCCATCCTGATACTCATTCAGATTTCAATCCTCATATACAGTTCAGATACGCTCCAGACACGGATGCCATCTTGATACTCATTCAGATTTCAACCTTCAGATACATTTCAGATACGCTCTAGACACGGATGCCATCCTGATAATCATTTAGATTTCAACCTTCAGATACAGTTCAGATATGCTCCAGACACGGATGCCATTCTGATACTCATTCAGATTCAGCTTTCAGATACAGTTCAAATACGCTCCAGACACAGATGCCATTCTGATACTCATTCAAATTCCCTCTCAGATTCATTTCAACAATCATTTTTGGATGGCATCTGCAAGCCCATCTCCAATAACTTTATACCATCTATCCAAATGGAATTTTTAAGCCCATGCCTTCTACTATCACATCACCGAGTGCAAATTTCTAGGCACTCTAATGTCCAATCATCTTCCACCTTCGAGTCACGAATGACAAAACTCGCCAAACTAACTCTCCAGGCTTAAGAAGATTGAACAGGGGCAGCTGTTGTACCCCAAAATTTTCCCTCTCATTTATAAAAGAATTTTCTCACAAGATCTCCTTGGGCTCAGGATTGCACAAGGGTTTGATCAGCTCAAGACACCTCCTTAAGCACTGATGACCAAAATTAGGGTTTGAGTTTGCACAAGGATTTTTGGACTTCCAATGCCCCATATGACTTCCATAGGTAATTATGGACCCTCAAGATTACTCATTTCAATTTTCAAGCTTTGGATCACACTTTTGCTCAGTCAATTGAGCAGATGACCTAAAAATCAGTTGTATTGGGGAAAAAGTCAACCATGGCCAATTAACAGTCAAACCTCATAATTTTTGATCCATATCAACATTTTAGACCCATATGTATCATTTGATAAAGTTTGGACCACAATTCCTCAAGAAATTTGATCAAATCTCCAAAAGGGCAAAATGGTCAAAATTAGGGTTTTGATTGGGAAAGGGAAATTTATGATTTTTGACCTAGAAAATGATCAATTGGTTTAAAGTATGATATCAAGAGTCCAATTGCATCATTTTAACCTAAAGACATGGCTCAAAACATTGCTCAAGTCCAATGGATTGACAGATGAATTTTCAGTCAACTGATCAAAAGTCAACTGTATACTGAAAACTCAAACTTTGACTTTTTGGTCAAATTCAAATGTCAAAGATCACAATTCATCAAAACATGTCAAAATATGAAAATTATGCATCAAGAAATAAAAAAGTCAAGATTTCATTTTGAAATTTCTTATTTGAGTGTTGGAAATTTCTTATTTTTTCATAACTTTGAGCAAAATTTTCACCATGATGCAAGATGATTCAAGAGAAACTTCCAACATGAAAGTTATGGAAGTCCATGAAATCTGAAATTTTTCTTCACACAACTTCTTCCGAAATTTCTTGGATCTCAAGTTATAATTTTAAGAACATGTGGTCATGAAACAAAATACTTAGTGAAATTTTGCCCTAATTTGGTCAGGATTTTGACCCTACTTCATGGCACTTTTTCATACAGTTACAAGGGGAATCTTCAAAAGAAATTCAAAGATGGGTTGTAGAGCACACTGCATGCTTTCCAAAATGTCCAAGAACTCCTTGAGATCATTTTTGAGTAGGCAGAATCGAAGAGATGAAGTTAGGGTTTTATCACTGGAATTACAAGTCATTTTGTGATGAACCAAACTAAAAATTCAAAGTATGCTGCATAAACTCTACTTTGAAGGCCTCAAACTTGTTAGGCACTCCATAATTAATGGCTTGCACAGCTGTTAGAGGTCTCATTTCAAACATTCAATGCATGGACATGCTTTATATCCCTTTTTGGAAGAAAGTGTACATTGCCATTTTTGATAAAGTGACTTTTTGCACAAAACTTGTTCTTGAGCCTTGCACTTGTTCTCTTATGATCATACATGTCTCATAACACATGATAAAGGGTTTAGACACTTACAATCACTCAGCCCATGCTTGTACTACACATTGAAACTTGGTTTCCCTCTTTTCTTCAAAATGAAGTAACCTTGCCAAAAGCTTGTAACTTGTACTTCTGATTGTCCAAACCACTCCAATCCTTTTGCTTATAGATACACAAACTATTTCCATCAAATACACAAATGCTCAAGCCCTGAAAGGACCTAAAACTCAAAATCACATCTCATACCTCCATTTTCACACAAACTGACTAAAAACTTGAAACTCATAACTCCCTCGTGCGTTTTCAAGCCTTTTGGTTTCTAAAGCTTCTAAACATCATTTAGAACTGATCCTACACCCTGTTACAAAACTGTAACACCATCCTCCATTTTCAAAAACAGAGCTTTGCACTTGGACTTCTCAAGAACTCCTCAGGCCCTTTCAGCTCAAGCTAAGCATTCCATTAGCTTCCTGGGAACTTGAGGAAGCTAACCCAACCATTGGAACTCCCTGAAATCTGCTCAAACATCAAACCCGATACCCTCTTGCAAGGTAAGTTTTCTAACTTTGGAACTCTTCATACAAGCATCATCAATGATTTATTTGTGAATAAAACATGTAGACATCATTGCCCTAAAGCTAACCATGTTCATAGTTTCCATTAATTTTGCTTGAGCTTAAAGAATTTCGGAGATTTTTAGGGTTCAGTTTAGGGCCAATGAAATTCATGCTTATCTTTGATCTATAGTATTAATGCTTTACATTTCTGAAACTGTGAGGAAATTTGCTACAAGTTTCATGTTTACAGTTTTCATTTTTGTTGAGAAATGAACAAGTTAGAGTTGGTCTGGCTGGAGGTTGAAGATGAAGTGTAAATCAGGGCGCATTATGTATCATATATTTATTGTTTTTCTTATGTTAACGGAAGAGTAGTCACCCCAGTGGTAGAAGCACGCGCCTGTAATCTTTGGGACCTGGGTTTGAGCCCCAGTGGTACCCTTTTGATTTTTTTCTTCATATTTTTGCATTCTGACTTTGTTCTTTTGGACAGGCGCTGGGCCTCTTTGGGCTTGGTTTGTTTTTGGTTTTTATTTTTAACCCCCCTGTGGACTATTTGCGCCCCTGACCCAATTTTATTTTATTTTCATATTTTTATTTCATTTATTTTCTTAAATACTTTTCCTAATATTAAAAAATCACAAAAAATATAAAAAAATAATAGATTTATATTTTGGCTTAGTTTATTTTATTTTTCTCACAAAAAAAATATTTTATTTAACTATACTTTATTTATTTTTACTAACTAGTCTTGTATATTTAATTTAAAACTATGTTATTATTTATTTTCTTTTACACCAATTAAAATATATTTACTATAATGTAAAAAATACCAAAAATACTTTTCTTGAAGCTTAATTTCTTTTTAATCAATTAATAAAATTAGGGTTTTATTTAAAATCTTTTCTTAATAAATTTAAGTTTAATTAATTATTTTCTTTAATTAATTAGGTTAAAACAAATTCCCTTTTCTCATGGAAACCAAACAAAGATCCATTTTCTTTACATTTGCATTTTTGTACATTTATTCATTTTTGTATATTATTTATTTCAATTCTTGTACCAATTCAATATGGTTATAATAGATTAAATAGGTTTATTTTCTTTCAATCCCCATTTACAATTTGTACACCCCCTCCCACAAGTGTTGTAATAGCGTAGGAATTTTAAAATTCCGCAATTTATCGCTTTATATATAACATGCTAGTAATTAGGGTTTGTATGAAAAGACTAAAACCAATACTTAGAAAACTCTAATTCAAGACAAAATCAAGCATGAAAATAATACATTTGCACACAAGCACCCCTAGGGTAAATCCACTTGGTTGCCTTTACAAAATGGCCATATTACGCATGTGAGGTATCTTAGCAAATACAAGATCATAGTCCCTCGATGACGCTATCTATGTTGCCTTTCAAATGATCTTAGTCCCTAAAATAGAATGCTAAGACACCTTGCAACATTGCTAATCATGGTAATACGATGACCCACGCCCGTCCCGTTTACATTCAAAGATAGGGTTACTTACCAAATCAATGGTAAGATGACAATGTCAAAGGAAAAGAAAATGAACAAGAAATACTTTTGAGTAGGTAGAATGCTCCTAATTACTTGATAAATTTCAAACAAAACATCCTTGCTATTTTCAAAACAAACACCTACACTTTTAAAAAACATCTTTCAACTTGAAAACATTTTCAAAAGATCAAACACTTTGTATACATTCTTACGAACGAGAATCATTATAAAGTTTGTCTAAACAATGGCCTCTTTACAAAATACTTTCAAAAACCACACAAAGCACAATTTCAAACAAAAATCAAGTGATCTATCAAGTAACTAAGAGCCCATGGAAAACCATGGATGAAAAGGGTGCTAATACCTTCCCTTTTCATAATCTACCCCCCGAACTCAAGAAATAATCTCAAAGGTCTTTCCTGTGCTTTTTCACCTTTCCTTTTGGATAAAAGAAAAGTCGATGGCGAGTCTTACTAACCGCGACATTTGCGATCAAACGCAAAACTTTCAAGTCAGTTCTCCCACTGTATCACACATGCGATGTCCTGATGTATGAATTGCATAATTCTCTCAAAATAAATGAGAATGTTATATGCATTTCAGTTACGTATATGCTACGATGTATTGTAAATGTTGTATGACTGTAATATGTGAGCGTATCAATTTCTCTTTATGGTGTCATTTTACTAAGAGAAGATAAATACCTGACTGCTACTGGGGATGAAGAATGTGATTCTTCAATATTTGTTGAAGTTGAATTGCTGGGAGATGGACTTCTGTGGCTAGAGAAATAAACTCTACTAGGGGGAAAAAACTCCGTAAACTGCTTGGGGATCTTTATGAAGCCCTGTTAGGGAACCCAAGAAGTTTATGAACCAAGTTGAAGAAATCTCCAAGATGTTGGGGAGATGATTGAAGCTTTTGATCTATTAAGAAGATGCCAGAATGTCTGAAATTAATAGGTTATATACTGAAGACATGACAGTGACTTTGCGGGAGGACGTCTCTGTCTCCATACCTACTGGGGAATGTATCCTTCCTGATGACGAACTCTGTGATGATAGTCCCCTAGGGGGTGGCTACTCTGTGGGGATTTTGTGGATGGTTTGAATGTTATCCCAACTCCTAGAGTCTTGAGTAAATGTTTATCAGGGTGATAAGCCTTCTACTGATAGACAAGTGACGAGATGACGAGACATAGTTGTGCGATTTAATCCCTAACTTTTCACTGGACTGTCCTTTCAGATTTTCAGTGCACCGTGATACCCTTTTTTGCCCAAGCCGCCTTTTCAGGTTTTCGATTTGCCGGGTGTACACTTTTATTTATATATCCCTAATTTTTGCCTGAAATCCTTTGGTTCGTCGGGATGCCCTTACTTTTGCCTAGGCCAGTCAATCTAGAGGGTCTTTTTTCATGCATAGTATTTTCCGACTATGTCCATGTTCACAGGGTGCAGAAAATTGTCACTGTCCATAGTAGTAAGTGTTGCAGCACTGCCAGAAAATGTTTTCTTGATTGCACTTGGCCCTTCCTGTTCAATTCCCCAAGTGATTCAGATGGAGGTCTACCTCTGGCAATTCGACGCTTTTGAGGGATTCCTTGAATCTTGACTCGACTGCCCCCAGATCAGTTTAGACATCATGTCATGTCTCTTGATTATGAAAGGCCTGTTATTGGAAATGTCTTTCCATCTGAGGTGATTTTCTTCATTGAGAGGATTTTGTTCATTGAATATTCTTCATGCGAATTTCTCTATTGTTGACCAATTAGTTATATGCAAACAATGGTATTAAAAACGCAAAGCTTATGTCTGTCTTGAAGTTTTTGAAAATGAATTTTTTTAGTAAAACAAAATTTGTAAGAATGTGATATCAACTCAGGATTTAAAGTAAACCTTACAGGAGTCAGCATACCGTTTGTAACAGTATACTTTTGAACTAACCCATGCTTCAGTTAGGACTTTTAAGGGTTGTAGTGTGGCCTGGTTCACGGTTTAAGAAACAAAGGATAAATGCTCAAAATTTATTTGTACCCAACCCATTCTCCATGATGTTCTTTAGTCCTATACTCAATTAATTGCGCGTTTAAATCCCAATTGAGTCTCGAATCTTTGCCCTGATATTCTGGTGATGGTTCGGATACTGAAAGTTTATTTTGAAGAGGCAGTCATTTTTGTAACCTTTTCTTTTTGTTGAGGATTTGTAGCGACCTCTTTTTTTATTTTATTATTGTTACCTTTTGCCTGAACTATTTCTTTTGTGATTACACTCAGCTGGATGCCCAATTTTCTTTTCTTAAGTCTCCTTCATAGGTTTTGACTTAGCGGGCTTTTCTTTTGAGGGATAATGACTGCCTGTTTTAATGATTATGTGGAACCATCACCATATTTTGTTTTGGAAGGATACTTCTGACACTACTCGTCATGTACGAAAGGAAAACTTGTGATTGAATGCACCATTGAATTAACTGAGAAACTACCCTGCCCCAGGTTATGATTAAAGGTTTTAATTTGTGTGAAAAAGAAAACTCCTACTTCTTAGGCTCAAAGGGGTTGACTAGGGATTATCCTCCTTATAACTCCACTATTTTAGGATTTGAAAGAACGCCTGTACATCGTTAGTCAGGTCTGTTCAAAAGCATATTGTATAGATTGTGGTATCTTTTTCGTCATCCTCCCTCTAAAGGCTCACAACTTTGAATCGAGAGTTGAATATCACAAAAAGGAAGTAAAAGCATAGTTTCAGTATAGTGACAATGAATGGATTAATTCAAGATAAACATATGCAATGCATTAATGGAATAACAAAGTTTGACATGAAATAAGTGTTCAAACAATCAAAAGAAAATTACAACTTGAAAATTCTAATGAACAAAAAAGCCTCTTTATCTGAACTTATCACTTCAGATGGTGTGCCTTTGAGGGATGGCAGAAGAATTGAGTCTTACCATCTTGTGTGAACTCTAGAACCCCTTTGTCGATCAAGTCTTAAATCTTACTCTTCAATGCCCAACAACTATTCGTATCATGTCCAGAACTATTGGAATGGTATGCACACATTGCATCAGGATGATAGCTAGGAGCAAAGGTATTGTGATAGCCAGGACTATATGTTACAATACTTTAGCCAAGGACATGTTGATTTTGGTGAATTACCTTATGAGTGTGTCCTGCTTATGCTTTTTTCCTTGTCATTGTTGCTACATCGGAACTGGATTAGAGATACGCACTACTCTCTCAAATTGGTTGAGATTACTCTTATTGCGACCATTTTGTTCGTACACAGTACTGGACTCCTTCTGTCCATGGTATGGTCTCTTATGAGTACTTGAAGATGCAGTCCCTTGAATTTCATCTCTCCTGAGTTTATTTTCGACGTGCTCCCGCATGAACATGTCACCCAATTCCCTATCTGCCAAGAGAGGTTGACCATTAATTAGGCCCCAAATTCTAGCAGTTTTCCCCATACGGTCGTATCTGTCTCGATGAAGCTTACTGATGAGAATCCTCAACTCTTCTTGTCCCCGAGCTAAATTTCGGATAAGAGCCATCTGACTATTCATCTGGATTCTCATCCTTTCCATATCAGCTTGCAGTTGTTCCAACTGGTCATCCTTGTTGTCGTCAGGATTTTTCTTGGTCAAGTTCCCAATGAGGAGTGCTTTTAATTCTTCTTTCCCCTTGGATAGATTTAGGAACATTTCCTTGAATTGAGCATCTTGAGTTCGGATATCTCTATCGTTCTGTTTGAGAGCCATTTTCCTTGCTGAAATAAACAGTGGGAAAATGAGAAACCTGTACTGGAAGACCTGTTATGTAATGACATGCATGCAATGTTTTC
This sequence comes from Vicia faba, assembly GCA_948472305.1. Taxonomy (NCBI): domain Eukaryota; kingdom Viridiplantae; phylum Streptophyta; class Magnoliopsida; order Fabales; family Fabaceae; genus Vicia; species Vicia faba. The sequence continues at coordinate 1,306,353,224 of OX451739.1, forward strand.
AAGGATATCATGGGGTTAACACAAGAAGCTGTTAGAATCCGACTGCAGCTTTGATTGAAGAACTTCGTATCGTTGAAGGTCCTTCTACGAGAATCAAGCTCACCATGTCGAGTGGGTCATAGCCTCTGACTCAAGTTGTTGTGCTTTGGTCTTTTAACGGTATTGGCTAGAGGAAAATAAATCCCCCTGCCCCTTGCTAGACGTCTGATTTATCATAACCTGCACCACAGGCCCTTGAGATCCTTGAAATGGTTAGTGAAATGAGAATGGATGTTATGATGCATGATGTTATGTTTGAACAATTAATCGCACACAAGCAAAACACACAAGACCTTAGGTTTAGGCTTTCATGGGGTTTATAGGCAAGTACCCTCTTGAAGTTTTAGTTGGCTCAACCTGTCCTAGAAAAGTAGCTGGGTTCTAAGGAATCACAATATCACTGATCTTTCTTCATTGGGAATTGTTTCAACACATGCCTCTTTATTGGCGACTGAAACATCCCGAAAGCCCAATCTCAATGAGCGTAGTATCGAGTATCAACCAACTTTGGACTGCACCAAATCCGACTATCTCACTACTTCCTAATGGCCAAGTTGTTCAATTAAAGGTTCTAAGGTCAGTTAATGCTTCATGACACCACACAACAACCCCGTATTCTGCTTGACTAAACTCAAGGGCTACCGGTACCAACAAATGTATCACACTAATGTAGCTATCGCTTCAACCATATCGGTATACCCCGCATAGTCCCCACAATCTATTTCCATTTAACTAATAATGTTCCCTAGATCCGGGTGTAGGATCTTTTAGTAACAACCCAAACAAGCCCTCAAAAGTAAAGCATAAAAAACACAAAATGTAAAGCAAATTAAAATGAAATAAACTATAAGGTAACCCCACTTTATAAGTGTTTCCCCAGCAGAGTCTCCAGTTCTATAATACGATGGGAGAACCAACTGTTATACTGGTTTTGCGTTTGTATTCTCAAATGTTGCGGTAAGCAAGAGTTGCCACCGAATTTTCTTTTATCCAACAAAGGAAAGGATGAAAAGAACAGAAAAAGACCTTTCAAGATTATTTATGAGTATGGGGGGTAGATTATGGAAAGGGAAGGTGTTAGCACCCTTTCCATCTGTAGTTATCTACGGGCTCTTAGATGCTTAGCTCATTTGAAAAAATACCTTGTGCTTTGTGTGTTTTGAAAAGTATTTTTGAAAGCGCCTTAGTGCGGCGAACTTTATAATGTTTCTCAGAATGGTAGAGAACATATACAAAGTGTTTGAAAATTTTTTTGAAAGAAGTTTTGTGTAAGTGTAAAAATTGTTTGAGCAAGCATCTAACATTTATCTACTTTACTCGAAATGTTGTTCTTTTCCTCTTTTCCTTTAGACAGTGCTATCCTACTATTAGTGAGTAACCAACCCTAGTCGTTGGATGTTTGAGGGACATTCGAAGGGACGTTTATACAGTCACAAAGGCAACTGGGCAAGAAACTTTAGTATCTACCCTAGGGTTTTTAAGATCATACCGAGGCAACTTCGAGAGGGTCATCGAGGGACTTATGATCTTTAAACCGGAGGGTAGCCACTAAAATCTCTCACGTTTTGAGAGATGTGACCGTTTTTCCGAAGGCAACCAAAGTTGAATACCCTAGAGGTGTATATGTGCAATTGTGTTTGTATTTAGTTATTTTTGTCTTTGCATTAGGTTTGCTAGCGTTTTGTTTGTTATTCTTGTCATATAATCCTATTAGTCATGCATCTAAACAGTTAATAGTTTGCAGTAATTAAAAGTGCGGAAATATAAATCTAACTATTACAAGGCTTCAGGGAGAGGGATTATTACAAGTCCAAAACTTGTGGGAAAATAAAGAAAGCAGTAAAATAAAAAGTCCTAATTATAGTCTATTACATCTGATAAGAAAATACATTAATATGAAAATAAAGTAGAAATATCAAACGCGCGCGAAATGGAAAAGATGTCTAAAACCTAAGTGAACGGAAATCTTTTTGTTTGTTTTTGTTTTATGTGAGAAAATTATTAATTGATAATTAATTAAATAATCTAGATCTAAATAAAAAAATATTAATTATTAAAGAAAATTGAAAAATGAAATTAATTCTAAGTTTTTTTGTATTTTTGTTATGAATAAAAAAATTTAATGAATTAAATCCTAGGTCTATTTATTTTTAAACTAAATAAAAGGTTAAAGTTATTATTTACAATGTTAATTTAGTTAAAAAAAGACTAACTTAATATTTTTATGATTTTTTATTATTTTAATGTTGTAATGAAATAAAATTGATTAAAACATAAATGTTAATTAAAACAAACTAAAAAAATTTGAAATAGGCTTGCAAATAGAATGAAATGGGGGGTGCGCTTCATAGAAGTATCAGGCCTATTAGCAAGAGGGCCCAGGCGCTGCAAAAATAGTTTTGGGGGTGAGAATAAACAAAAACTCTAGGTCCAATGACAAGAGGGCCCAAGCGCCTGTGAGATATGCAAAACAAAGGTTAGAAAAAATAAAAATTTGTTTCCAACCTGAGTCGAACCCAGGACCTGGCAGAGGAGTACCCTAAGAATGGTGTTCTTGGATTCAGGTACCTAAGCTCGCATGTAACACGTTAGATCTACTCAAAACATCATTAGTAATATGAATGCATGCATACAACTGATTTAAATTATATAATTAAGAGGATTTGAGATTCAAAATTTTACCAAAAACTGTAGGATGGTTATGAGGAGGATCTGGGACGTGTAAGGCTTGAACCTAGGCTCTGAAGGACTCTTGGGAAACTAAGGAGAGGGTTGATGATTTTTGTTTGGGTTGATAGCACCTAGAAGTGAAGTTACAGACTTTGCAACTTTTTGATTTTTTAGAGAATTTTGAGAAGGCTTTTGGAGAGATTTTTGAAGAGGAATTTTGTGCTCCCTTTGGCTTGTAATGTTATGTATTTGTAGAGGGAAGATATGAGTGAACAAACATGGTAAAAAATCAATGCATTCATGGATTTGGAGACAAGGATAAAACACATTGAAAAATGTCCATATTTGTGATATCTTTGCCTCTTTGGTCACTTGCATGAACCTGGTCCCTTTGGATGTATCTTGTACGAAAATATGGGCCTTCTAATAGATCAAATGAAACCCAAATGTCATGGCCCATTATTCTTTGTATTTTCATTTAATTTATTTGATTTAATTCATATTTAAATGAATAAAAAATCAAATAAATAAAAATAAAAATCAAAGTAGTGCATGGTTAGGTTTAGAGGTCATTGGATATGTCATAAATATGTTTGAACCCTAAAAGTTAGGTCCATTAACCTAAAAATTCAATTTTGCTCCAATTTGACTTCATGCATTATTCACAAATTTTCCCAACTTGTGCAAACCATAACTTGCTCAATTTTCATCTTTTAAAGATGATCTTTGACTATTTGGAAATCCAAAGATATCCTCTACAATCTCTATATTTATCATTTTTGCTTTTGAAGACATTATCTTGATGTAAGTTGTCTTGACAAAAAGTGTCTTTTGTTGACTTTTTGAAAATGACCTGTAATGTATGAGCCCATATCTTCCAAATGATGTATTTATTGAGCTTGAGAATAAAAGTGAAGTTGTAGGGAATTGGATTCTATTCAAAATGAGCTTTGGTTAGGGGAAGATAGATGAAGTATGTGAAAGTTATGCCCGATCAAAGTTTCAGTTGACTTTTCCTATAGAAACCCTAATTTAGCAATTCTTGACTTTTGATAAATTAAGAGCATTCCTTGAGGAATCATGCTCAACCCTTGATAAAATGATGGATATCACTTCAAAATGTTGATTTTGACCAAAAATTTTGAAATTTGACTGTATATTGGCCACATTTGACTTTTGACCTAACACAATTGTTTTCAAACACTTGAGTAGTTGACTGAGCAAACTTGTAGTGTAAGGCATGAAATTTTGCATGGACAATCTTGAAGACATATTAGGACCATGGAAAACACTTGAGACCTTTGGAGCTCACACATTTTGGTGAAAAGTGAAATCCTAATGAAAGGCCATTGTTTGTGAGGAGAATTTGTCTGATCAATTCTTGGTCAACCTTGAGCAATTGAAGACCTTAATAAACATGTATTGAGTAAAATGGAAGGACAAGTTTTGAGATACAAAAATTATGGAAAGATTTTTAAAAATAGTTTTTATTTTATTTTAAATAACTTAGATCCTAGAATAGTGGCATGTGACAAAGTTTCCCTAAAACTCCTTTTGTTTTATTTTATTTAATATATTTTCATATTTTAAAATTGCACAAAATTACAAATATGATAATAATAAAAAATTTATCACTATTTTATTTTTTTTCGTTCTTAATTTTCAAAAAATCAAAATCAAAATATCTAAAAACATGTTTTAATTTTTTAGTTTTCAGAATTTATAAATAAAAGACTATTTTAAAAAACAGTTTTGTAAAATTAAATAATTAAACAAGTTTTATTATTTTTAAATTTTACAAATTAAGAAAAAACAATTTTACAAAATTAAACTAAATAAGCTATGAATCTCTATTACTCGATTTAAAAGAGATAGAGAAAAGAGACAACATTATGTGGAACTAATTCCTATTTCTTTTCTTTAAAAATTGTGAGAAGAAATTTACCCCCAAAAAATTGTGAAGAAATGGAGTGGAGATGGTGTCAAAGTTTTTTCCTGCATTTGGCTGTTGCTGATGGTATTTATGAACCTTGTTTGATTGTGTGATAAACATGGTTGGGAAGTGGGAATAAAGCTCTGCCTCTCCTTGGTCTCTTTTAAATTGTTGTCGAATTCACATCTAATATGTGAAATTGCGGAATCTTTTTTCATCCATTAAAACATCAAAAAAACAATAAATTAAAGGACAAGCATAAGAAATGCCCCAAGCCATATTGCCAAAACAACCGAACATAGCACTACAACTGAAAAAAATCACCTAAAACATGTTAACTTTATGTAGGGGACCATTGTGATTAAAGACTTTTTTTAATAATAAAATATATATATATAATGGACAATCAATGCCCATGAGTGTGTTTAAATATGACAAAGTTAAAGAGAATAAAAATGCTCCATAAACAAAAGTGGAAATTGCCTTCAAATGTGTCTGAAGGAATCTTGGTCAGTTTTGTACTAAACATCCACCAATAAAATTTACCTTTAAATCTGTCCAAAGAAATTCTGGTCAGTTTTTGCACTAAACATCTACCAGTAGAAGTTGTAGTTAAATTTGTCACGGGCTACTGAAAGTTTGAATTTCAAATTCAAAATATACAACACTTCATGAAGTGGTGCATAATGTAACTATAGGCGAACCATTGCAAACATATGCTGAAAATGTGTTGTTTCATCAAGAGTTGCAAACTTATGAAACAACACATGCATGACCTATAAATACATAATTATGAATTCGAAAATCATACACTCAAAATCTTACACCCTCTTCGATATTCCAGACACTCTTCCTTGCATTCGAGTTCTTCGCCAATCTTGTGCAGACTTGATTCAAATGCTGAATTATCCTGGGTATTCATGCGTTCCAACTATCTAAGACATATTGAGAGTGTTTGAAATACTTATAAGGAAAATGATTTCGTTCACGATTCTAACCTCGATTCATTTGACTTGAATTGATTTTTCTAACAATCTTATAAGCATGAAAATAATGGCAATCAAGACTTCTGTTTCAAACATCAAAGAATGAATTATTGCACCATAGATACATTCTAAACACAAGACGAATTACTATGATGAATCCGGGTATGTTTTATTGTTTCTCATTGAAATTCATAAAACTGTGAAATCATAATATTAAGATTAAAATGAATTTTATCATAAGTTGATATTAGAGTTGTTCTAGACTGACCCAATGACTAAAATTGGTCCAATCCACTTCTACCTCAGTATATGACCCAAACAGCTTTGGTCGACTAACTCTGGTCCCCTGTCAAGCACACTTGATCGACTACACCATGATAATATTAGTGATTATGATGCCCTAGTCGTGCGTCTGCCCGCATCAACGACCAATTTCAAGTCTGCTCGCTACTCATCGAGCAGACAACCAAGAAGGCGCCCGAGACGCGTTTTCCCGTCATCTCACCCTTACTCGAAGAAACAGCTAGTTACGGGCATGCTACCCAGTTTGACCAAGTCCCGACAATTATCTATTTTTGCGGACGCAAATATCTAGGCCCAAAAATAGGAACCAATGGCTACACGTCCGAGGCATTATATAAACTCTCACACTTATGAGGGTCAAGTATCCAATATTCACACTAAAAACCCTAATCTCTTTTTTGTATCTTTTTGCACTCTTTCTCGTTAGATTGTCAGAGTGCCTTGCAGGTACACAGTACAAGGAAAAATCATATTTTCCAGGGGATTTAGCCAGGGGTTAAACCCCAAACAAAAAAAATGTTGCTTGGGTAAAGCCCCTCGCAACGTACAAATTATTAAAAAAAAATTTAAAATTATGTGGGGTTACCCCTTGCAAATAGGAAAGAGGGAAATTTTGAATTTTGAAATGATGTTTTGTGAGGGGTAGACCCCTGGGAAAAATAAATAGTGCCAAAGTTGAATTAACTTGCCAGATGTAGCTGTTTTTTGCAAGGGGCTACCCCAGGAAAAATAACAAAGTACAAATTGTGAGGGGCTACCCCACGTCTTAGAGACAACATAAATCAAACCACTGCACTGTGGTGATTGCGCGTGCATTTTCCATTTTTCAATGTGTTCAATTTGCGAGGGGATGCCCCACATCATTTATGACCGTTTCATTTGCAAGGAGAGCCTCATCACCATTAGTCAATATAATAAATTCACGCACCCACCTCTTCAGTATATATTTCTTTATTTACATAACTTTTTTCTCTTCTTCTCTATCCATCAAGATCCAAAAATTACAGTCCCTCCCACAGTTCTATTTTCTTCTTTTTCCTCTCAACATAAATCAAGTTCATCGATTTTCTTAATTCCAACCTAATTAATTCCATGAAATTCTTTTAAATGATTCACTTATATATCTATTTTATTTTCTGAATTAATTTATAATTTAATTTTTATTTTCAATTTTCAGTTTTGGAGTAAGATACCAATTGACTCATCTCAAGGAGTAAGATTTTGGATAAAGTTTTAGAATTTTCGAATTAAGGTACACACTATATACACATTTTTTTAATTTTTTGATATGATATATCTATCTAGTAGATTAAATATCTATGTAAATATATTTGTTTGATGTGTTTTGTTTGTGCCTTATAATTTAAAAATTAATATATATGTATAGTTGAAAAAACAAAATTTTTATTAAAAAAAATAGATTATTAAAAACTAAAAACTGTATATTTTTTTAATTTTTTTAAACTAAAAAAATATAGTTAAATAAGTTTTTGATCCCTCTAAATATCTCAATTTTTTAGTCCCTTTAAAATTTTCCTTTAAAGAATGGTCCTCCTAAAAAATTAAATTTTAATTTTGGGTCCCTCCTGCAATTTAGTGACGACTTTTACAATTTAGCGACGATTTTAGCGACGGATTTAGCGATGGTTTTAGCGATGATTTTTATTTAGCGACGGAATTAGAGACTATTTTAGCTACGATTTTGTAAGGAGGGACCAAAAATTAAAGTTAAATTTTTTAGGAGGATTATTCTTTGAAGAAAATTTTTAGAGGAATTAAAAATGAAATTTGAGATATTTAGAAGGACTAAAAACTTATTTAACCTAAAAAAATATAATATATATTTATTTATTTAAAAAAATATATATTTATATACTCTAAAAAAAATATATTTAAAAAAAAACAGTAGATTGATTTCTTAAAATATACATATGTACATTTTTAAACTAAAACAATAAAATAAAATTTATGTTTAGTATAAAAAAAAAATTATGTTTAACTGTATTAATAAAAACAGTATTAAAAATAATTTTATGTTTAGAAATTTATGTGTATTAATAAAAACAGTATTTTATTTATTTATAAAACAATAAGAGTGTATATAGTATTTATGTCTATTTATAAAAAGAGTATATAATATATTTTTAAGTTAAAATAAAAAAACAGTATATATACTATATTTAGTAAAAAAACAAGTGTATAATTATAAACAATTTAATTTATTTTTAGTATATAAAACTTTTGTATAAAACAGTTTATATAAAACAGTTTATTTAAAAAACAGTATTTTTATATTTTAGTAAAAAAACAGTATTTTTATATACTATAAAAAATATTTATTTATATAATACAGATTATTTATTTCTTAAAACAATTTTTTTTTTGTATTTTTAAGTTAAAACAAAAAAAAAACAATATATATACTATATTTAGTAAAAAAACAAGTGTATAATTATAAACAATATAATTTACTTTTAGCATAAAAAACATTTGTATAAAATAGTTTATATAAAACAGTTTATTTAAAAATATTATTTTTATATTTTATGTAAAAAAAAACAGTATTTTTATATACTATAAAAATATTTATTTATATAAAACAGATTATTTATTTCTTAAAACAAAAACTTTTGTATTTTTAAGTTAAAACAAAAAAAAAAAACAGTGTAGTATATTTAGAATAGAAAACAAGTGTATAAATATAAATAATATAATTTATATATTTATATATAGTATTAAATTTTTTTGTATAAAACAATTTATTTAATGTTTAAAACAATTTATTTTATATTTTTAGTATATTTTTATGTGTTAGTAAATATCATAATGTTTATTTAGAAAACAATAAATGAATATAGTTTTTTAGAAGAAAAAAAGTATATTTTAAAAGGTATAATGTTAAATATATTTATATTCTCTTTTAAAAAATAATAACTCTAAAAATATGGTTAAATAATTTTTAAAACAATAAGTAAATATATATATATAAGATGTAGTTTTATATGTATATTTATAAGATGTAGTTTTTTTTGAAAAAAAACTATTTTTTAGAAGGTATAATATGGTAAATATAGTTATATGCTCATTTAAAGAAGAAAACTCTTAAAAGTATATTTTCATGATCAAATATATTTAAAAAGTGTGTTTAATTAAAATAAATAGGTAGATATATTGTTTTGGTTAAATATATATTTAGAATATATGGTTAAATAAATTTAAAAAACATTATTATAATCAGGTAGATATATTGTATGTAAAGATGTTTAACTAGAGTAGATATATGATGTAATCGATAAAAATTTAAAAATTTATCGATAGATCAATCTCCTTTTTATTTAATTAAATTAAACATGAATAATGTGCAGTATGGAATATTATCAATTCTATCGTAGTTGGATGTATGATAGAATGTTTCCTGGAAGACGTGGGCTTAAACCGCATTTTAAGGAAGGAGTTATTGCGTTTCTCTCGTATGCGTTTGAACAAGAATGTTGTCGAAGCGAAGGAGGGGTAAGATGTCTGTGTTTAAAGTGTGGTTGCAGAAATATAATTAGTGATCCTAGTGAAGTGAAACGTCACATGGAGAGAGTGGGTTTTAGGCCAAATTATTGGGTTTGGACATCTAATGGAGAAAAGTTCCATAGATGAATAGAGAGGCTTCTAGCAGTCAAGCACGTATTGGACCAGATATAAATAGAGATGCTCCAAGTAGTCCATCGCATATGCAATGCCAGAAATAAATTAATTTAGTCGAGGATATGGTCAGTGACGCATTAGGGGTGAATGTGGCATATGATGAACCTCAAGATTTTGATGCAGAAGAGCTCCCGAATGAGAAAGCGCAAAATTTTGATCAATTGTTGAAAGAAATAAATATACCGTTGTTTGAGGGGTCTTCTGACTCTAGGCTATCAATATGTCTGAGGCTTTTGGCTGCGAAGTCAAATTGGAATGTTTCAGATCAGTGTTTGGAATTCTTTGTGAGAATGATGTTGGACGCAACTCATGTGAAAGAAAACATGCCTATAGGTTATTACGATGCAAAAAGGATGGTGTCGAAGTTGGGACTAGAAGTAAAAAATATTGATTGTTGCATTAGAGGTTGCATGTTGTTTTATGACAACGAGTTTGGTACAAAAGATGGGGAATTGGAGGAATGTAAGTTTTGCAATAGTCTGAGGTATTTAGTTCACAATAAAGGAGTTGATCGAAAGCAAAAACGAGTTATAGTGAAGTCCATGTTCTATCTGCCAATAATACCTAGGTTGCAAAGAATGTTTGCATCAATGCACAACACAAGCCAAATGACATGGCACCATACAAACAAAATTAGTTTAGGCATGATGCGACATCCATCTGATGGCGAGGCATGGAAACACTTTGATAGATTTCATCCTGAATTTGAAGCAGAACCCAGGAATGTCAGACTTGGATTACGCTCGAATGGTTTCAATCATAATTTGTCAGCAAATGCATATTTTTGTTGTCCAGTTATTCTTACCCCATATAATCTCCCTCTTGAGATATGCATGACGAAACCTTACATGTTTTTGACATGCATAATTCTAGGACCGTCGAGTCCAAAGGAAGGAATAAATGTTTATTTGCAACCTTTAATTAATGATCTTAAGAGGTTGTGGGTGAGAGAGTGGACTTATGATGTGTCTCGTAAACAAAACTTTAATATACGAGCTGCTTTGATGTAGACAATTAATGAATTTCCTGTATATGGCATGTTGTCTGGATGGGGTACGCATGGAAAAATGGGTTGTCCGCATTGCATGGATCACACAAAAGCATTTACTTTGGATAAGGGTGGGAAAAGTTTGTGTTTTAACTATCATCATAGGTTCTTACCTACAAACCATGAATTTAGAAGAAATAAGAATGCTTTTAGAAAAGGAGTAAAAGTAACAGATCTACCTCCCCCTCGATTGTTATCGACTGAAGTATGGAATAGTTTTCGTGACCTACCAAAATTCACAGATAATGGCGAAGCACGCAGAATTCAAGGATATGAGGATTCTCACAATTGGACAAAAAGAAGTATTTTTTGGGACCTCCCATATTGGAAGGATAATTTGTTGCGACATAATCTTGATGTTATGCATATTGTGAAGAATTTTTTTGATAATGTATTTAACACAATGATGGATAATGAGAAGATGAAAGACAATGAGAAGGATAGAAAAGACATGGAACTTTTGTGTAATAGAAAATAATTGGAGTTGAAACCTCGACTAAATGGAAAATTATTAAAACCCAAGGCTTGTGACACTCTTACTCCCCAAGAAGTAAAAGCAGACTGTTGATGGTTAAATGACTTGAGGATGCCTGATGGTTATCCTTTTAACTTGGAAAGATGTGCTGACGCCTCAACAGGGAAGATGTATGGAATGAAAATTCACGATTTTGATGTTTTCATGGAAGGATTGCTTCCAATTGCATTTAGTTCACTGTCCAAGAATGTGCTTAATCCACTAACTGAGATTAGTCAATTTTTTAGAGACATTTGTGTGTCAACTTTAAGAGTAGATGACATCATTAAATTGGACCAAAATATTCATGTCATTCTCTGCAAGTTGGAGCAAATATTCCCGCCAGGTTTCTTTGATTCTATAAAGCATCTCCCATGCATCTTTCTTATGAAGCTTTCCTAGGTGGACATGTTCAATATAGATTGATGTATCCCTTTGAATAATTCATGGGTGATTCAAAGCAATCAGTGAAAAATAAGGCAAGAGTTGAGGGATCAATTTGTGCACATTATTTACATCATGAAACATCACATTTTTATCTCATTATTTCAATCATATGATGTTGACTCCAAGAATCATAAGGAATAAAGTTCACTTCAGTGAAAGAAGTCAATTCACCTTACCAGTTTTCGGTCGTCCAGGTCGTCCCTCAAGGAAGACGAGTGAGCATTGGATTTTTAAAAAAGAAATGCAATTTGTCTATGTTCATGTGTTGATTAACTGCGTTAAAGTTAAACCATATCTTGAGTAAGTATATTTAATTAAGTATATATGTTTTATTGGTAAGACTTGTAACCTTCTCTAACCTATTTTTTTCTTCCGAAATAGGATATTTAGTACCTACTATTATCAAAGCACAAGAGAACAACCATCGATTGGTTACACACGTGCCTATTTTCCTGCATGGTTCAAGCAACAATTATCATGTATTGTTGCACCAAGTCCTGAAATAATACATATAAGTTTGTCTGAAGGCCCTCGTCAACGTGGGAATTAATGACACACATACTTTGTAAACGGTTACAAATTTCACACTGAGATATGGAGTGAAGGGAAGAAAATCGTAGATAGTGGTATAGTCGTAAAAGGAGTTACAGAGGGCGATGAGGACGACTTCTATGGGGTGATCACACATATTTACGTGTTGGTCTATAATTATATGAACTCAGAAAATAAATTTGTCTTGTTTTACTATGACTGGTATGATCCATCTTCCAGAGGAACAAAAATTGATAAAAAAATATAACACTGTTGAGGTTAAAATAGATAGAAAGTACAAAGAGTATGATCCTTTCATAATGACACACAATGTTATGCAAGTTTATTATGTACCTTATTCTTCAATTACCCCGTGCAAGCGAGGATGGTGTGTTGTAATCAAGTCCAACCCAATGGGTCACATTGATACCGACGAAGTATTGGAAGATGTTGCATACCAAGATGATGAGATTTCACCTGTTAATGAGGTAATTGAAATTGAGGAGATTATAAGTTTGTGTGATACTATAGTTGAAGGTCAACAAGTTAACGCAACTACCTTGTTGTAAAAAAATCCCATGGAAGAAGAGTTAGGAGAGTCTGAAGACAATAACTTCAGGTCAGATGAAGACAATGAAGATTATGATGATGAATAATTTGAATATGTATTATATAATAACTCTTGTGTAATATTATCTTTCAAAATAATCTTGTGTAATGTTATCTTTCAAATATATATATTATCTTGTGTAATATTATCTTTTATATAACATTAATTGTTTAATGTTTTATTTCAAATAGAAAAAAATGCCACCCAACAAAAGCCTCTCCGCAACAGGTACAATATATAGGAGATTTATGATTCAGATTTGTTTATTCCTATGCCAAAATTGAGTCAAGTGGATAATCATCCTCCACATTCTACCCCACCTCCTATGCATCCTAATCCACTTCCTATGCATCCTACTCCACCCATATCTGGATCTTTTATTGGATTGCTATCCACACCTCCTGTATGCACACCATTCCCACCCATATCATTGAAAGCTTTTATTAGTCCTACTGGATACACACCATATTTTCCTACTGGACCTAACACATATTTTCCTATGCCTTCCATGCAGTCGAGTGGACCCAACATGCCCCAATCATTGTCCATTCATATGGATCCAGGTGGATCTAGAATGCCCCGACCCATGCATTCTGAGGGTGATCATGGAGATACCAGGGCTCCTGGAGATTCCAGTGCTCCTGGAGATACAAGTGCTCCTAGAGATACTAGTGCTAAAGAATATACAAGTGCTACTAAGGAGCAAACAAGGAGGGAGCGCATCTTGAGAAGAAATGAGCCGCAAAAAGTTAGATATTATCATGGCAGACTTGTCATTTGGCCCAATTATGGATCGTAAGTGTTTATATATGTTTTATATTATTTTAAATTTGAGTTTTATTTAATCAATTCTAACTCAAGATTTTGGTGTTTAGGATCTTGCCCCATCAGGCAGTATCGATCTTAACATGCATTATTAAAGAGAAGTATACAAAATTTTGGCCGAGTTATGGAGTTGTACTTGAAGTTGACAGAAAAGATTGGTTTAATGCATTTAAGGTATATTTTTTTCCTTTATATTTTTTGAGATATATTTCCTTTATATTTTTTGAGATATTCATGATTCTTTATTGCTTAATTTTGAATTCATACGACAATGTAGGAGAAGTGTTGTTGAGATGTTAGAGATGACGTCAAAATTGAAGAAAATTTTCACTCAAAATATAGTGCCCGGTTTTCTGACACCATGAGGAATGTTAGAATTAAATGGAAAAAAAGAAACGTCCATGTTGGATAGGAGTAGAATTATTTCAAGAGAAAATTTCCCATTGGAGTTCTGGATTAGTGCTATGAAAGAGGAGCTATAACAATTTAGTAGGAATGAAGTTTGGGATCTGGTTCCAAGACCCGAAGGAAAAAATATGATTGGAACTAAATGGGTATACAAGAGTAAATCTTATGAAAAAGGGATGGTCACTAGAAATAAGGCAAGCTCCAAGAGCTTGGTATGAGAGACTGCCATAATTCCTTGGGGAGAATGGATATATGAGAGGTGGCATAGACAAAACCCTCTTTGTAAAAGAAGAAGAAGGGAAGATTATGATTGCTCAAATTTATGTTGATGATATCGTATTTGGTGGGATGTCATGAGATGGTTCAACATTTTGTCAAGCAAATGCAGTCTGAATTTGAAATGAGTCTTGTTGGTGAATTAACCTATTTTCTTTGTATGCAAGTTAAACAAATGGAAGACTCCATATTTTTATCTCAGAACAAGTATGCCAAGAATATAGTGAAGAAGTTTGGGATGGAGAATGTCAGTCACAAAATAACCCCTGCTCCCACACATCTGAAGTTGACTAAAGATGAAAAAGAGTAAGTGTAGATCAAAGTCTCTACAGAAGCATGATAGGCAGTCTTGTATATTTCACAGCTAGTAGACCAGACATTGACTTTTAAGTAGGGGTGTGTTCAAGATATTAAGATGATCCCAAAATTATCCATGCCAACCATGTGAAGAGGATTCTTAAATATGTGAATGGTTCAAGTGACTATGGTATAATGTACTCTAATGGATCAAATTCCGCCTTAACTGGTTTATGTGATGCTGATTGGGCAGGAAGTGCTGATGATAGAAAGAGTACATCGGGAGGATGCTTCTTTCTGGGAAATAATCTCATATCTTGGTTCAGCAAGAAGCAAAATCGTGTGTCTCTGTCCATTGCTGAGGTTGAGTACATTGTTGCAGGAAGAAATTGCTTTCAATTGGTTTGGATGAAACAAATGTTAATAGAATACAATATCAAATAAGATGTCTTGACATTATTCTGTGACAATTTAAACACCCTAAACATTTTAAAGAATCCCATTCAACACAGCAGGACCAAGCACAATGACATCCGTCATCACTTCATAAGAGAGCTTGTTCAAGGAAAAATTGCTGCCTTAGAACATGTAGCCGCTGAATTCTAACTGGCTGACATCTTCACAAAGGCTTTGGATGCTAATCAATTTGAGAATTTAAGAAGAAAATCAGGGATATGTTTATACGATAGTTTGTAGCAATTAAAAGTGCGTGGGAATATCATTAAAGTGATATTGTATTATTTGTGTTTCCAACAAATAAATTTTAGAAAGCAATCATTACAAGACTGCCTCAAATTGTTTCCCACACGCTACGACAATTCTTCTCTCTACTTTCACAAACTCTTCATTAACCTTCACAGAAAAAGAACCCTTGCCATTCTTCATCTCCTTGCTAGAAAATTTTCAAACATGTCTCAACATCACACATCGTCTTCCTCAAAGTCTGCCAATGAAAATATTTCCCTTGACAGAGTACTAGATGTTACTCCTCTATCAACGACCCCTCTGCTTGAGAAAAAGGTCAAGAAACCTAGATCATCACCAGCTAAGAAATCTAAAGATGATAGAGGTAACTCTTCTACTGCTACTGACAATAGAACTGAAGAAGAAATTGTTAATGTTGATAGAAGCATCAGAAGGCTTGTGGACAGAGTATTAAATGAAGGCTTTTATGTGCCTAGGATTTCTACTCCCCTTTCTCACATGCCTCCTTCTGCTGACAAAGGAAGTAATCCTAAAAATTATGCTGCTGAATCATCCAAGAAAGATGCTGCTGAAAGCAAACTTGAGAAGCTTGCTACCTCTACCCTAAAAGAAGTGAAAGAAGAAGATGTTAATCAAGATGTTGAGGAAAATGTTGAATAAAACTCTCATTCTAAAGAAGATGATGCTTCCTCCAAGGATAAAGAAGGTCAAAATGCTGACAATATAGTCAATGTAGAGGAGCTGTCTGACAATAAGCTCATCACTAATGTTGTATCTGGTATTGCAAAAAGGAAAAAGTCTAGGAAAGTCAAAGATTCAAGTGTAACACCCCTCCCAAAACAATCAAGAAGAAAACCATGTATGGACCCCCAAAAGCAGGAAGTAAAGTGGTCCCTCCCTCTAGCAAAAGTAAAGCTAGACCTGGTAGCTTTACTGATGATGATGAGGATGTTGTAAAAAGATCCAAGTGTAAGAAGAAAGTTGTTCTAGTTGAAGAGATTGACTCTGAGTATGATGTCGAGCAAGATGTCCAGGAAATCTCTCCTATAAAAAATTCTGCAAATAAGAAATTGTTTGTTAGGGTTCCTGATTCCCCACATGACAACACCTCCTTTCACTCTGTTGGGAATGCTGAAAAGTGAAAGTATGTGTATCAAAGAAGGATTGCCATGGAGAGAGAACTAGGGCTGGTGCTTTGGAATGCAAGGAAATCATGGAGCTGATCTCTTATGCTGGACTGATCAAAATAGTTACCAGGTTTGCCAATTGCTATGAAACTCTTGTTAAGGAGTTTATTATTAACATTCCTGTTGACTGTGCTGACCATAAAAGTAAAGAGTATAGAATGGTTTTTGTTAGAGGAAATTGTGTAGAATTTTCTCCTGCCATTATAAACAAATTTCTAGATAGGTCTGAAGATGTCTGTTGTAAGTTAGAAGTAACAGACAATAAAGTGTGTAGAGCCATTACTGCTAATCAAGTAAGTGAGCGGCTAATGAAAAATAAGCTTTCTGTCAGCAAACTGAGTGTGAAATATGCTATTTTACATAGGATTGGAGCTGCAAATTGGGTTCCCACTAATCACACTTCAACCATCTCCATTGGATTAGGAATGTTCATTTATGCTATAGGAAACTAGAAACTTTTTGATTATGGTACTTACATATTTGATCAGACTATTAAGCATGCAGGAACTTCTGCCATTAAAATTCCAATTGCTTTTCCTTCCCTCATCTGTGGAATTGTTCTTAATAAGCATCCTGGAATCCTAAATGGTAATGATGTAGTGTGCAAGAGGGAGTCTTCCTTGACACTTCATTTTAAGCTCTTTTCAAGAAAACATGTCCCAGACATTGTTTTAACATCTGCACTTGTTGAAAAGACCTCAACCAAGGATGACATGACCAAAGAATCAAGAGAAGCCTACAAGGAGTTGGATGATGTGATT
The DNA here is from genome assembly GCA_948472305.1 of Vicia faba. Taxonomy (NCBI): domain Eukaryota; kingdom Viridiplantae; phylum Streptophyta; class Magnoliopsida; order Fabales; family Fabaceae; genus Vicia; species Vicia faba. The sequence goes on from OX451739.1 coordinate 1,306,370,460, forward strand.
AGATTTAGCTCAGAAAAGAAGCTAACCTTTGAAAAGATGATCAAGGACCTGCAAAAGGACAACAACCTTGATGATACCGTGAACTCTGAAGGTGAAGACTCTAGTGAGGAAGAAATTTTTGGCTCAGACAAATCAACTAGTCCTGATGACAGTTAGACTAATTGATGTTTCTTTATATGATCCTTTTGTTTCATTTTAGAACTTGCATGTGCTTAAAATTTGAATTCTATGGTCTGTACCCTAATTCTGATATTCTCTTAAATGCATCCTTATATTTGGCATATTATGTCTAAAAAGGGGGAGAGAAAATGAGTGAGTGACTGACTAACCACTAACCACTGACCATTGATTGAGATGGAGCTCAATACTTGAGGGGGTGCCTCATGCATCAAAAGATGTTTTGACATCTTCTTTCACTAACAAGCTAACTGCGTTTATGTTTTAATTGCTTTTCTTATGCTGTTTCTCTAATAATTATTTAGCCAAAATTTGCCAAAGGGGGAGTTTGTAAGTGTTTGTTGGCATAAATTTTGGAAAAACAATGACTTGTTAATGTTTTGCTAAATGTCTTAACATTTGTAGAAAAACTGTTTTGTATGATGTCAAAGAAGATGTCTTGACATCTGCCTCCTGAACTGATCTCAGCCCAACATCAGTTTAAGTTTTATGTTTCCTGATTTCCAGCATTCCATAATTCAAGATTTGTAACTCACAGGCAGTGAAAAATATGGAGGAATATTTTTCAAAATCCATGGATTTTATCTTGACCTGTTTTTATAGAAATATTCAAAAGAATTGAATATTTGGTTTTAAAGCCCAAGCCCACAACTGCGCATATACAAGGACTTGCTTCCTTGTTCAAACAAAAAGCAACTTTTGAAGAAGAATACTTTCTTTCTGATTAGAAGTCTAGGATTTTTATTTGTAATAGACTCTAAGTATTAGTTTAAATGCATGAGTTGTTATTTGGGTTGTTAATTGTGTATCATTCATAAGCTTTTAAGCATTGAATGATTTAAGTGTTTCAAACTTATTAATTCCGTTAAGTTTTTCACTATAAGTGATTGAAGGGATTTGAGGATGGCCTCATACCTAGGTGAGTCTTATGTAGAAGTTTAGCTTGGGTAGTGATTAAGTGATTAGATCGTAAACTGGTTGTTTACTGAGGGTCTATAAATTGATACTATTTAGTAAACTTGTCCCTGGTTTGGTAGCCTCTAGAGTAGGTGTTGTTATACACTGAACTGGATGAACAATCTCTTGTGTTTTTACTGCTTTTGATTTTACTGCACCTTACTTGCAAACAGATATTTGTGTCGTGACATCTCATTCGACATCACATATCTGATACCAGAATTTCAATTTGTATGCAAGAATATATGTTAAATATTTTGAACTTAATAAATTTATTGTAATTTGCATGAAATTTTATTTTAACTTTTATTAAGTTTGACTGAATTTTAGTTATTATATTTATTATGTTTAATTATATATTATATTAATTCTATTAATTATATTATAATAGAATTATCATTATTGGTTTTTATTCTATTAATATTTTTTTATAAATATTTTTATAGTTTGCCAGGGGATAAACTTCAAGGAAAATGTCAACATCTGCATTTTTCCAGGGGCTTAACCCCTAGCAAAAGGAAAAGCATTTACATTTTGTCAGGGGCTTAACCCCAAGCAAAAATTCTAACGAACTGCAGCAGTAGCTGACCACCTAGCATGCGCCTACATCTGCATGTTGTAGGCTGTAAAAACCAAATTTCATTTTGCGAGGGGGTTAGCCCCTGGCAAAATGGCGACGTGTAAAGCCCCCCACAAATAAATTTGTGACCCCCTGATTTTCTAGGGGATCAGTCCCCTCGCAAATTTCATATTTGTGAGGGGTTTCTGCCATTAGTGACGGGTTAAGCCCCTGGTAAATAACGTGTTTTTATAGTGACACCCCCTCCTCTCCTCCTATTTCCAGCCAAATAGATGTCATCATCATTTGGCCCACTTTCAGGTTCTGATCAATCGGTAAGATCAGTGGCACCGTCTGTGGGAAACTATCTTCCCCATCTTCCTTTTCATCAAAACCAAAGACCAAAGATATTTTCACTACTTTTTTCATGGCCGACCATGATGACCATCATAATTCTGGAATGATTGTACTCTCTCCCGTCCATAAGACAGACGGAATCCAGGAGCATCCTTATCTAGAGGATGTCCCCGACGTCGGGGATGGCCGAACTGCGTCTCCAGATTCATTCGATCTTGAACGCGACAACCTCCAGTTCCTGGACGATTAGAGGTCCAAGAACCCTAACTAGGAGCTTCCGAAAATCCTCCAGCCAGTTCCTATTCCACCAAATACCGACCCGACCATGGCAGTGCTGCTCGCTACCCTCAACGAAACCAACATCCTAATCCTACAACAGAGCAAGAGGATTGGGGCCTGGGAGAAGAAGCAATCAAAGTCTCCTCCTTGGAGACACCGATGTTATGACTCCCCCAGTCCATCTCCACCAAGGCGTGGCCATCTCCCTGTGCGGGAGAAACAAAAAGTTTCTTTCATCAAGAAACAAGGTCACACACCTCCCCGTAAAGATCAACATTCCCCAATCTCCAAGAAGATAAAGAATAACCTTGATCGCGACCACTCACGTTCACCCAAGCCGAGAAGGAGCACCTCTCCCTTCCAGGACAACAACCCTCGAAGAGGAAATGATCGCTATTCCCTATCACCATCTCCCGATAGAAGCGATGATGGCGAGCCCCGCGGTCCATTATCAAGAGAAATCATGGAGACTCCACCTCCCTGTCGGTCTGGAGAAACCTCCCCACCTAGGGACCTACGATGGAACCACCGACATGGACGAGCACATCGAAAACATCGACGCGCTTCTCGAATACAAAGGAGTTCATAGAGAAATCAAATGCTAAATTTTTCCTACAACTCTCATGAAAAGGTCCATGGTATGGTACAAGAGCCTTCTCGACGAGTCCATCACGTCATGGAAGAACTTGTGAAGACAATTTTCCAAGAACTTTACGGCGTCTCGCCAACATCCAAAGTCAAAAGAATCTCTGAAGGCAATCATACAAAGGAGGGATGAGTCCCTCCTAGCATATATTGAATGTTTCAACATGGAAGCTGTACAAGTCTCCATGACTTACGACATGAAAAAGTATCTCCTCAGATGCGGGCTCCTTCCCTGCAGTGACTTTGCCCAAGCAGTTGACGTCAAATCACCTGCCACTCTAGGTGCTCTCCTACTCAAAGCAAAGGCGTACATCCAATATGAGGAGAAAGAGGCAGCCAACAATGCGCGGGACTCGCGACATAGAGAGAACGCGAAGGTCTCAAAGAATGAAGAGCCCTAGATATCCCATCAGGGAGGAGGGGGGGGGGGGAGAAAAGAAAAGGGAGGACAAGTCCCGGGAGTCTCGAGACTACAAGGGGCCACCTGGTTACTTCCATGACTATACTCCTCTCAATATCTTGCAAGAGAAGATTATGACTGACTACGTGAACGTAGAATTCAAGCAAGCTGGGGTTTATTTCCCCGACAAACACCGTCCAAGCCAGGGACGGACAAAATCAGGTACTGCCAGTTTCATAAAAGTCATAGGCATGCAACGAAAGACTGTATCCACCTCAAGGATTCCATTGAGATCCTCATCCGGGACAGGCATCTCAAATAATACAGAAAGAAGGAATCTCCCTGGGATGATGTTACTGAATACAAACTGGTCAAAGAAGCAAGGGCCTCCTTAGACAAAGCTCTCATACCTGTCGCTATGAGCATCACGAGGCCGAAAGATTTTTATTTCCCCAACATGGAGGAGGTCCCCCTATAATTCTGATCACACAGTCCTTGGGAGTCATTCCCAACAACAATGGTCATTTTAGGTGGTGGGTTTAACAAATGCACCGTAGGCTCGGTGAAGAGAATATTTGAGCAGTTACTGGAGGCTAAATCTGACATGAGTGTCACCCTCGACAAGTTTAGAGGAGGCTCTTGTCATACGCCAAATTTATCCATCCTATTTCTAACAGTCAAAATCATTTTTAAACTTGGGATTTATAAATTTTTAGGTTTATTTATACTAATATTTTAACATCAATTTGTTTTGCTTATTTAAAAATAAAAATAGTTTGCTTTAAATTATTTGTATATTTTAAATAGCAAATATTGTCCCACCCTTCATATGCTTTCAAGTGTATTTCTATTTCGAATAAATAAGATAGCACTATTGTAAGGAGCTAAGATTTTTAAGTATAAGATCTTGAGTTCAAGTCTCGTTGCACTATTTTTTGGTATTTAATTTTCTTTTGTGTGTTTTTTCAATAAAAAGGATAAAAAAAAGTCATTTTTCAATTATTTTATTATTATTTTTGTTTTCCATTTTAAGGGTATTTTAAAATTAATTTTTTATTTTTTTAAATCTTTGATTTTATGCACTTAATAGTCAAGATGTAAAAAATAATTGAAATCTTTCAAAATCAATTTTTATTAATCACCAAATCAATCACAATATTGAGAAAATTCACAAAAGTGTCTAGGTTCATAATCTTGTTGTTCTGGACTGGCCCAATTGTTGTACCCTAATTTTTGCCTCTAATATTCCTCTATCATCTCATATCAACTCAATAATATCAAGATCACAATTGGGTTTGGTTCTTCTCCCTATCTTTAGACTTGCTCATGAGGAATCACCAAGCACCTTGATTTATATATTGTGATCATATATCTTTTGTATTGATTAACTTTTAACGAATAAATATAATGAATTTTTGCTTTAATTGATGATGCTATAGGTGAAAGCACAACACATTTCATCAGGTTGATCTATAGGTTCATGAGTTTATTTCCATGCATTCTCCAACAAAATTTCATTGATATTAAAGCTTCATCATTGAAGATACTTTGAAGTGATATCTTGACAAGGCCTACTATGATTCATCATGCCTCAATTTGTCAAAGAAAATCAAAAGATGCAAGAGTTGATTGAAGAAGTTTGACCTAATTGGATAAGTTCTTGATTTCTTGATCACAAGTGCATAACTCTCTCAATTCTCAATATTTGGAGGTGGTTTTTATTGCTATGTATTATTATTATCATCCATAACAACTTCTATTCATATTACAAAAGTATTTGTCCAAGAAAGTTTGTCAAAATTGAAAGGGGTTCCCAAGTCACTTTGATGCTCTAGGAGCTAGGGTTTTGAACTTCCAAGGGCTATACCTTGCTCATCTTTTGAGATTTTTGAGTGATTCCAAAGACATGCTTCTCTTTAAAGGGTTATAAACAAATCACTTCAAAAATTTCAAGAAGATTTTATGTGGAAGATGCCTAATGACGAAGAAAGATTACAAGTCCTCTAGATAGGCCATCAAATTCCCTTATGTGACTTCAAAAGATCATAACTTGGTCAATTTTTATCTCCTTGAACCCATTATTTTACATAATGACCTTAAGGATGTGAAATTCAACTCTTCTTTTATGTGCAAATCTTGAAAATGGATAGAGGATGCCCTAAGAATGCAAGAGATTATAGGTCATTTCATGGATTTTCACCAACTTCACAAAGTCATAACATTCTCAATTCTTGGAGTTTTTAAATGGTTCAAATCTAAAAATGTAATTTAACAGATCTACTTCATTCCATCTTTTTTGGTCAAAAGCAAATTTTGAGTGGAAGGCCATGTTTGGATGCAAAACATTATATGACTTTTTTTTTTGAGAAAAACTTAGAATTTTCTAAGTATAAAAGTCAGCATCTTTTTCTCAACTTTGACTCATCACAACTCCTAAATCAAGTATCCATTTGATTTCATTATTTGTACATTGTAAATATTGTAACCTTATCTTTCAAATGATTCAAGAATCATTCCCTAAGACCCCTTGAGCTATGAACACCATGGATTCAAAGTTGGTACCTTGAAACTGAAGTTTCCTCCAAAGTCAGAATTTGAAATCCATAATCCAGCTTCTAATCACCAAATTTCTGCGTGTTTTTACTTCTAATCATGTTTAACAATCTTCCAAAAGTGATTAGCACCTTGAAACACAAGTTTTGGTTGAGTTTTGAGAAAAATAGAAGTCACACTTTTCATGCTTGCAACTTCACACGATTTCCCTCCAAACTTTATCATTCCACACGCTTGAGCATCCCATTTTCTTCCCTATAAATAGAGGGTTATATCTCATTCATTTTCTGAAGCTTAGACAGCCAGAATCACCCTACCCAACTCTTTCCTTAACCCATATTTCTATAACTTCGAATTTGGTTTTACAGCCTTCCTCAATCCATTTTCTTTGCAAATTCTTCAACATTGAACTTCACTGAAGCTAACAGAAGAAGAACCAAGCCCTAAAGCATCCTAAATCGTGCTAGCCAATTCAAGTTTCAGAGCTCTGAATTTGAACTTCAATAGGTAGATTCCTTCATCAAATCTCTCAAAATTTGTTACCACAATGAAGCTCTCATCATTCTGATACTAGTCGCAACATTTGTTTTCAACTGGAATTGAGTTTTGATCATGAATTTTCAAATCCCCATTCAATTGAATATACAAAATGTAAAGAGGAAGAAATAAATTGTTTTTTAGGATTTTTGATAGAATTTTTTATAGTAATTAACCTAATTAAGTTAATTAAATTTAATTACAAGAGAAGTTAACAAAACCTAAAATCTAAGTCAATTGAATTTAAGAAGAAAATAGAACCTAAGTCTAAGTAATTTTGTTTAGAAAATAGTTTGAATGTTAATGTTAAGAAAATGTTTTTTATAATGTAAAAGAACTAATAGAATTTAATTTAATTACAAAATAAAATAAAGTATTTAAATTAAAATATTTTTAATTATTTAATTATTTAAAGAAATGTTTTTTTTTGGTATTTTTGATTAAATAAAAAATAAGTAAAGAAATAAAAATAAGAAAATATAAAGAAAATAAAAATATTGGGCTGGGGTTTTGAAAAGTAGAAATGGAGGTGAAAAAGAAAATGGGGTGCTAGGCCCAAAAGATATTTTTTGTTTAAGTCAAAAAATAAAACAAAAGGGCCCAAACACAAGGGAAGCCCAGCGCTGTAAGAATCATGTGCGGCTGGCTTTTCAAGGTGTATCATGGTCTTACTTTGTAGAGTGTTGGATGAGATCTTATGATGATCCTATGGTGAAGGAATGAAGGTACACGAGGGACTTAAAGAAGTTGGGCGCACCAAATCTGCAAAAAATATGTGAAAAAATACAAAAGGGTACCATTGGGGCTCGAACCCAGGTCCCTATAGATCAATGCCTTACGCGCGCTTCTCCTGCCGCTGGGGTGGCTATTTTATCCGTGAATAATACGACATCAACACAATATAAAATAAACTCTTTTGTGATGGTACTTCATCCCTAACCTCGCGCCAGTATCTCCTTTGTTACATTTTCAAATTTCTGAACTTGCTCATTTCTCAACCATTTTCAAAAATGTAAACATGAAACTTGCTCCATTTTTCATTACGAATTCAACCATGTAAATAACTAAAACTATAAATCAAAGATGAGCATGAATTTTGTTTGGTACCAAATAAAACCTAATTTTTTCAGAAAGTTCAACTTCAAAGTTTACATCACTCAGGAAACATAAATGAAAACTAAAGGCATGGTTAGCTTCAGGGCAATGATGTACATTTTTCATTCACAAAGTAACCATTAATGATGCTTGTAAAGAGAGTTAAAAGTTGAGAAAACTTACCTCAAAACTGGAAATCGTGTATGGAGTTTGAGAACCCTTGGAAGTGTGGTGATGATCTAGATAACTTCACTGGACTCATAGGAAGCTAATGTAACTCTTACTTTATGTTGAAAGTGGTTGAATCATGCTGGAGAGGTCAAGTTGCAGAGGTGCAAAGTGAGGTTTGGACAATGATGGAAATGAAGTTATAGTTATGAAACAGGGATGGGGATAAGTTGTAAACGAGGTATGAAAGCTTTGTAATTGATTTAGAGAGGTAACACACAAGTGGATTGTGAGTTTAAAGTTCAAAGTCAGAATGTGCAACAATGGAGGTTTGATATGTATGTTCTGATTTCATGGAGTTTGGAAGTGTTGCAGGGTTGTAAATTTGTGTGTTAGGTTTCAAAAGGCTTCTCTATTTATAGAGGAAAGGTTTGGGAGGTTGAAACAATCAGAACCAAGAGATCACATGTTATGGTTATGTGACTTAATTTTGAAGCAAGCTTGACAAACATTGTTCCAATGCAATGGTACAAAGGCTTGTAGGGTGGCTAGAGGCTTTAAACATGTTGATTCAGAGCATACATGTTGAGTGTGATCAGAACAAATAAGTTAGAGGCTCAAGACAAGTTGACTTTGTGATTAAAGTCACTTTTCCAAAATGGAAGTGTGAACTTTCTTCCCTAAATGGAATGATCACTTGGACAATGGCTCAAGCTCTTGGATCATTGCTCAATTATTTGTATAAACATCTCATGATGGATAGATTTGGAAGTCAAGAGGTCTGCAAAGCAATATTATGCAGCATAGTTATGGTATTTGGTTATGTGTTCTTCATGAAGATGACCTAAAATTCAAGAAAGAATGCCCAACTTCTTTTCTTCGATTCTCCTAGCTAAAAAATGATCTCTTCAAGTTTATGGACATTTTGGGAAGATTGAAACATTGTGTACAAACCTCATGTTTACCACTTTGGCTAAATCAACTTAGAGCTTGGTGAAAAATTGGCAAGAAGTTAGGACAAAAAATCTTCCTAACATGATAAAAATTTCACTAAGTGTTTTTGATAAAAAGTCATGAATTCATGGGCGTATATCTCCAAATCTAAGCATTTTTTGGACATAAACCCTAAGGGAAAATGTTGTAGAATTCATCAAGATCTATAACTTTCATGATGAAAGTTTTCCTTGAATCATCTTGCATCTTGGTGAAAAATTGTCATGAAGTAGTGAAATTATCAAGGTTAAAAAACACTTAGAATTTTTTCTAAGTATTGAAAACTTTGACTTTTTGTGGACTTTCTTGACTTTCTTGATTCGTGTTTACCAAGTTTGATATTTTTGAGTGTCTTGATGAATCTTGATCTTTGAAATTTAATTTTGACCAAAAAGTCAAAGTTTGACTTTTTGTGTATCAGTTGACTTTTCATCAATTGATCAAATTTCAACTATCAATCCATTGATCTTGAGAAAATGATTTGAGCCATGAAATTAGGTCAATATGTTGTGCTTGCATCCTTGAGATCATGCTTCAAGCCATTAGGTCATGCACTAGGTCAAAAGTCAATGATCAGTCATTCTTAGAGAAAATCCTAATTTTGACAATTTTGCCCCTTTGATGATTTGAGTGCTTTTCTTGAGGAATTGTGATCAAACCTTTATCAATTGATAAATATGACTTCAAAATGCTGATGTTGGCCAAAAATCAAGAAGTTTGGCTGTATGTTGACCATAATTGACTTTTTTCCCAATATAGTTGATTTTCAGTCATCTGAGCAATTGACTGAGCAAATTTACGGTGCAAGACTTGAAACATGGTATGAGAAATCTTGAAAACCTATAATGAACCATGAAATTCACTTGAGGCATTAAAAGTCCATTTATCCTTGAGAAAACCAAAACCCTAATTTTGGACCCAATGCTTAGGAGGTGAGCTTGTCTGATCAACTCTTGAGAATCCTTGAGCATTTGAGATCTTTTGTGAGAAATGTATTGAGAATAGAGAGGGAAAATTTTGGGGTACAACAGCTGCCCCTGTTCAATATTCTTAAACCTCAAGAGTTAGATTGGCTCGTCCGTCATTCGTGACTTGAAGGTGGAAGATGATTGAACACTTAAGTTCCCAGAAATTTGCACTCACTTGTGCATGAAGTAAAACTGTTGGTCGATTATATCAGGAATGGGCTTAAAGATTCCATTTGGAGAGGCAAAGAAGAGTTGTCAGAGATGGTATTATAGATGTCATCTAAAGTATCTGTTGATAGAGAAATTAGACTAAGTCTACGCTCGACTTTAACTAGGAGAATTATTAGAATAAATCTTTGGTAAATTTAATCTGAGCCAGAAAAAGGTCTACTGAGAGAAGTATCAGAATAAATCTTTGGTCGATTTAATCTGAGCCAGCAGAGGTCTTTAAATCTTTAACCGAGAGATGTATCAGAATAAATCTTTTGTCGATTTAATTTGAGCCAAAAAAAGGTCTATTGAGAGAAGTATCAGAATAAATCTTTGGTCGATTTAATTTGAGCCAGCAGAGGTCTTTAAATATTTAACTGAAAGAAGTATCAGAATAAATCTTTGGTTTATTTAATTTGAGCCAGAAAAATGTCTACTGAGATAAGTATCAGAATAAATATTTGGTCGATTTAATCTGAGCCAGCAGAGGTCTTTAAATTTTAACTGAGAGACGTATTAGAATAAATCTTTGGTCGATTTAATCTGAGCCAACAAAGGTTTTTAAATCTTTAACTGAGAGACGTATTAGAATAAATCTTCGGTCGATTTAATCTGAGCCAAAAAAGCACCACTGAGAGAAGTATCAGAATAAATATTTGGTCAATTTAATCTGAGCCAGAAGAGGTCTTTAAATCTTTAACTGAGAGATGTATCAGAATAAATCTTTGGTCGATTTAATATGAGCCAGAAAAAGGTCTACTGAGAGAAGTATTAGAATAAATCTTTGGTTGATTTAATATGAGCCAGCAGAGGTATTTATATCTTTAACTTAGAGACATATCAGAATAAATCTTTGGTCGATTTAATCTGAGCCAGAAAAAGGTCTACTGAGAGAAGTATTAGAATAAATCTTTGGTCGATTTAACTTGAGCCAGCAGAGGTCTTTAAATATTTAACTGAGAGACGTTCAGAATAAATCTTTGGTCAATTTAATCTGTGCCAGAAAAAGGTCTACTGTAAGAAGTATCGGAATAAATCTTTGGTAGATTTAATCTGAGCCAGTAGAGGTATTTAAATCTTTAACTGAGAGACGTACAAGAATAAATATTTGGTTTATTTGATCTGAGCCAGAAAAAGGTCTACTGAGAGAAGTATTAGAATAAATATTTGATCGATTTAATCTAAGCCAACAGAGGTCTTTAAATCTTTATCTGAGAGACGTATCAGAATAAACCTTTGGTTAATTTAATCTGTGCCAGAAAAAGGTCTACTGAGAGAAGTATCAGAATAAATATTTGGTCGATTTAATCTGAGCCAGCAGATGTTTTAAGGGAGTGTCCATTATGTATATATTTTCCCTTGTCTTCTTTCAGGGAATGATCTACAATCTATTTTGAGAATTTTTTGATGATATTGGTTTTTCAATTGATTCTTCCTGAAAAGGTATAGAGTAAGTTGTATGCAATGTCATGATGTATGAAATGCATTGCGTAATGATGTTCTCAAAATAAATGAGATCGTGCTATATATGCATTTTGTATGCATATGCTATGATGTATGAATGTAAAATGTTGCTGGCGTGTATTTATAAACTCGTGCAGAATCTTGTCTGGGAAAATAAATCCCTGACTATTGCTGGGGATGAAGAGTATGTGTATCTTTAATCTTGTCTAGAATGCTTTCGCTGGGGATTCCTGCTTACTTGTTTGAGGAAACTCTACAGGGGATGTATTAATTTCTTCTTTGGGAAGTAAAGTTTAGGAACCTTGGTCGTCTGTTGCTCTATTGAGGAATTTATTTCTTATATATCCTGACTGGGATAAAAGAGATGGATAATCCTCCGACTCGTCTGAGGATAGTGGCAACTTTACTGGGGAGAAGAATTTTGTCAGTGATTTGTAGTAGTCTGAGGAGTAGACTCCAGCTGGGGAATATGTAGGTTGTTGGGAAAATAAACCCAGTTGGGGAAATAAACCCTTGATGATGGAGAAATGCTTTTTTGAGGAAACAAATTATCTTGGGGGAATTGAATTTTCTTAAAGAGAAAAACTCTGCATGGTTTCTTTTTTAGTTTTGGAGGACCAAACTCAGTTGGGGAAGAGATTCCATGAAGTGTGCTGATTGAAACTCTGTAGGTTGGTGATATTGTCGAGAAAGAGATTATACTCCTTTATTTTCTAAAGTGATCTGTCGGGGAGATTGCGAGGAATGTACCCTTATTTGTGAAGATTACTCTGTAGGAGGTAATCTCATAGAAGTGGCTCTGGAGACTTCACTGAGGATAACCTTATGAAAGGGATTCTGTGGGGATTCATGGACAACTTGAGTGTCATCCCAGCTCCTAGAGTTTTTAGTAAATGTTTATTCTTGTTCTTATGTATATATTTGTTAATAGTTAATCATGTTCATATGCATATGTTCATTCAATTTTAGTCATTGGACGTTTTTGCAAACAAAACAGAAAAACAAAAAGTCTGGACTTTAAAGTATATTTATATTGATAATTTGCCTAAAAATAGGCGATTTTGTACAAAGAGACAGAATACCTAGTAAGAGGAATTCGTCATTAAATAAAAAGAATACAAAGTGAAAACAAAATGTATAGCCATGTGTCCAACTCTGCTATTGCCCCTATGTCTTCGAACATCTCGTCCTTTTCCATTGGAAGAAGTTGATTGAACCATTTGAACTTTCGACTTTGGTAATAAATCTTACATGTAAATGATCCAATGGGATATATTCGTACGCTTTTAATCCCTAATTTTTGCCTGGACTTCCCTTTCAGGTTTTCAATCCACCAAGATACCCTTTTTTGCCCAAGTTGCCCTTTCAGGTTTTCAATTTGCCGGGTGTACAATCTTTTGCATATATCCCTAATTTTGCCCGAACCCTTTTGGTTCGTCGAGATGACCTTATTTTTTCCTAGGTATGTCACCCTAGCGGGTCATTCTTATGCGTAGTATTTTTTGACTATGTCCGCATTCACAGGGTGTGGGAAATCTTCCCTGTCCATAGTGGTTAGAATCATAGCATCGCCCGAGAATACTTTCTTGACAACAAATGGCCCTTCGTAGGTGGGAGTCCATTTCCCCTGGGATTACCTTATGTTAGAATGATGCGCTTTATTATCAAGTCACCAGCCTGGTATACTAGATGCTTGATCTTCTTGTTGAATGCCTTGATCATATGTTTTTGATACATCTGACCATGACAAACAGCCGCAAGCATTTTCTCGTCAATCAGATTCAACTGATCCAACCTAGTCTAAATCCATTCGTCTTCGTCTAAGTCTTCTTCTTTCATAATTATTAGAGAAGGAATCTAAACTTCGACAGGCAAGACAACTTCCATGCCATAGACCAAATAGAAAGGGGTTGCCCCAATTGATATTCACGTTGAAGTACGGTATCCATGAAGAGCAAATGGTAGCATCTCATGCCAGTCTTTGTAGGTCAACACCATCTTTTGCACAATCTTCTTTATATTCTTGTTAGTAGCAACCACCGTGCCATTCATCTTAGGTCTGTATGGAGAAGAGTTGTGATGCTTGATCTTGAACTGCGTGCAGAGTTCAGTGATCATGGTGTTGTTCATATTGTTACCATTGCTAGTGATGATCCTCTCAAGGATGCCATACCAGCATATGAGGTTATGCTTGATAAACTGGGCTACGATGTTATTGGTAACTGAGGCAAATGAAGTTGCTTCAACCCACATGGTAAAGTAGTCAATAGCGACAAGGATGAAATGATGTCCATTAGAGGCAGTAGGCTTTATTTATTCGATCATATCAATACCTCATGTTGCAAATGTCCAAGGAGCAGTCATGACATTCAAAGGAACTGAAGGCATGTGAACATTATCAGCATAAATTTGGCACTTACGAAAAGTCCTCGAGTGGTGGTGACAATCAGTTTCCATAGTCGACCAATAATAGCCAGCTCTTAGAATCTTCTTGGCCATAGTATGTCCACTGGAGTGAGTACCAAAGATACCTTCATGCATATCCTCCATGATCTTCTCTGCTTCGTTCTTGTCCATACAACAGAGCAGAATTGAATCATGGTTGCACTTGTATAAGATCCCATTGCTTAGGAAAAACTTGGCTGAGAACCTCCGTAGGAATTTCTTATCGTTGATTGACGCCCCTTCAGGATACTCTTGAGCTTTGAGATATCTTTTCACCTCATGAAACCAAGGCTTCTCCTCTACATCATCAGTGTCAATCTCATAGCAGTGCGCTGGTTCATCAAATCTTTCGATAGTACTTCTGGGAGCTTCGTTGTCCCACTTGACCTTGAACATAGATGACATGGTATCTAAGGCATCTTCCAACTGATTTTCCTCCCTTGGAATATGTTCAAAGGTGATCTCTTCAAAGTACGGGATCAAGGTTAGCATAAGTTCTTTGTAAGGGATACCATTTGGATATTTTGTATCCCACTCTCCTTTAACTTGACTGATTACCAAAGCAGAGTCTCCATATACGCTTAAGAATTTGATTCTTAGGTCAATATTAGCTTTCAGACCCAAGATGAACACCTCATACTCAACCATGTTATTGGTACAGTCAAAGCAGAGTCTAGCAGTGAAAGGCATATGGAAACCATCAAGGGGAAATGATCACATCACCAATTCCGTTACCCAGTGCTTTGGAAGCTCCATCAAAAACCATAGTCCATCAGGATCCTTGCCCATGTCCTTCATACAATCTAGGCTTTTCACAATCTATAATAAGCATGATATTCTCGTCCGGGAATTCAAAGTTCATAGATTGGTAGTCATCTACAGCTTGATGCGCCAAATGATCTGCCAATATACTTCCTTTGATTACTTTTTGTGTAGTGTACTGAATGTCGTATTCAGTTAAAATCATTTGCCATCGAGCTATTCTTCCGGAGAGAGCTGGTTTCTCGAAGATATACTTAATGGGATCCATTTTAGAGATCAATAGAGTGGTATGAGTCAACATATACTGTCTTAGCCGGCGAGCAGCCCATGCCAAAGTGCAACAAGTTTTCTCGAGCAGTGAATATCTTGTTTCACAGTCGGTAAACTTTTTGCTAAGGTAGTATATTGCATGCTCTTTTCGACCAAACTCATCATGTTGCCCCAATACACACCCCATTGAATTCTCTAACACGGTTAAGCACATGATCAGAGATCTTCCTTCAACTGGTGGCATTAGAATTGGAGGTTCTTGGAGATACTCTTTGATCTTGTCAAAATCTATTTGACAGTCGTCATTCCATTTTACCACTTGATCTTTCTTCAGCAGTTTGAAGAGTGGTTCACAAGTAGCAGTCAAGTGAGAGATGAACCGGTCAATGTAATTGAGTCGTCCTAAGAAACCTCTGACTTACTTTTCAGTACGAGGAGCTGGTATTTATTGGATAGCTTTAAATTTTGTAGGATCGACCTCAATAACTTTGCCACTGACGACAAAGCCTAGAAGCTTACCAGACCTTACCCCAAAGATGCATTTGTTGGGATTCAGCCTCAACTTGTATTTCTTCAGCCTTTTAAACAACTTGTGCAGGTGATAAATGTGCTCTTCTTCAGTTTGTGATCTGGATATCATGTCATCCACGTAGACTTCTATCTCATGATGAATTCAGTCATGAAATAAAGCCACCATAGCCTGTTGATAAGTTGCACCTGCGTTCTTCAGCGCAAAAGGCATGACCTTATAACAAAAGGTGCTCCACTGTGTGACAAAAGTAGTTTTCTCCATGTCTTCGGGCACTATTTTGATTTGGTTATACCCTGATAAACCATCCATGAAGGAGAATACCTTGTGTTAAGCGGTGTTTTCAACCAAAACATCAATATATGGTAGTGGGAAGTCATGTTTGGGGCTCTCCCTATTTAAGTCCATGTAGTCTACACACATATGGAACTTACCGTATTTCTTCGGCACTTGAACAACATTTGCAATGGATTGGGGATACGACGTCACTGCCAAGAAACCTGCATTGACCTGTTTCATTACCTCAGGCTTGATCTTCTCAGACATATCAGGACGCATGCGCCAGGCCTTTTATTTGATCAGAGAACAACCTTCTTTCATCAGTAGACGATGAACCACGATATCAGTATCGAGCCCCAACATGTCTTCGTATGACCAAGCGAATACCTCAACATAGTCATGCAACATCTGAACTAATATTCTCTTATCACTGTCTTCCAGTTTGGCGCTAATCTTGACTTCTTTCTTATCTGCCTCAATACCCAAGTTTATCACTTCGACCGGTTCTTCGTGCGGTTGGATATCCTTTCCTCTTGTATCAGGAGTCTGGAGAGTTCTCCAGGTATCTCACAATCTTCTTAACCTTCGTCTTTTGCTTGATAGATTGGATTCTCGAAGTCATAGACGACAATAGCATAATTGTTGTCAATGAGATCCAGAGTGGATATGGATCTGCAAATGTGTGTGTGTGTGCATGTAAGGTCACATGGCTATTTTGAAAATGCAGTAAAGTAAAATAAAGGCAAGGAGCACAAAATTTGAATGCAAAATCTTCCAATGTTTTCATTAAATGAGCATATGATATATGAAATGACAACCCTTAACAAATTGACCATTGTGCCTCGAGCAAGGCCCATGGTTTAAAGTCATTGTTTTAACAGAAATTATACAAACAAACTTCTTAAAGCAATAAAAACAGGAAAAATAGAAATTACTCCTGGATGAAGGAGATTGAGATAAAGTCTTTGGATTTTCCGGTTATTGAGTCCACCGTCAGTAGTTGGGAATATCCATTCGTCTAAATCACCATCACTATCAGTGCCTTCTGGCGCATTGACTTCATTGTTGCTAATACGGAGAGGTGGTCATGCAGCACGAGCACATCGAACCTCTTTCTGAGATTTTGAAGTAAAACCCAACCCAAATTTTTTGGATTTGTAAGGGATATCAGGAAGTTGTCCCCAGATAGTGTAACCTCCATCTTCTACAACAACCCGAGCATCCTTCAGGAAGGCCATTCTCGGTGTGTCATTAGAAATCTTAGGAGTAGTAGCTTTAGCAACAACAATTGTTGGAGGGATCACTTTAAATTCTTGACAAGGGGTTTCAATGAATTCGCCATCCATTTCAACATATTTTAAAGAATTCAAATGACTGACCATATATTCTTCCTCTCCATAGACTGACAATCTTCCCTTTTACTGGGTATTTCAGCTTTTGATGCAATGTAGAGGTAACCGCACCTGCCCCATGGATCTATGGGCATCCTAGCAAGCAATAATATGCCGGGAGGATATCCATTACATAAAATGTTGAATTGAATACTTGATACCCCACCTTGATCGACAGATCAACCTCTCCGTGGACCATTCTTTTTGAACCATCAAAGGCTCTTACCACAATATCGCTGGATTTCAGTACGAGCCCATCACAGTCTAGTCTATCCAAAGAACCTTTGGGAAAAACATTTAGGGAGGACCCATTATCTACTAACACATGCGCCAGGGTGGTTCCTTTGCATTCAATAGAGATGTTCAGAGCTTTGTTATGATTTTTCCCCGCCAGAGTTAAGTCTACATCAGAAAATCCCAAGCCGTTATCAGCAGTTAGGCTTGCAACACAATTATCAAGTTGATAAGGAGTGGTTTCTTGAGGTACATGGGCATTCTTTAGAAATTTCAGCAAAGCTTGGGCATGTGCTTCAGAGCATAATAACATGGATATCTTTAAGGGTGTTTTTCCCAATTGTTCAACTATTTTGTAGTCACTTTTTCAGATGATCTTCAAAATTTCTTCCATCTCTTGTCTAGATGGGTCTTCAATTGTCACTTCTTTTGAGGGTGCCTATGTCAGGGAAGGCTCAGTAACTTTCTCTTTACCTCAGGCATTGGCAGTTGGTCCAACAGCAGGAATGAGAACAGGTGTTATGGTAGTTGTTGGAGGAGAGATCTTCAAAGAGAAGATCCTTCTTGTCCTAGTGACCTTACTAGTTACGGATATATTTGTAATTTCAGGCTCTTCACTTTCATTAATCCATGGCTCTTGCTTGACACCATGATAATAAACTTCTGCCTCATAGTTCCAGGCACAACTTTGTCGGAGGAATAGGTGGCTGGTCCCGGTGTATTGATGATCAAGGGAGTTACTCTTGGCTCAGCAGGAATCCTTATAGGGAATTTAGAGGTGATCCTAATAGGAGTGTTTGAAATGGTGATTATGGAAACATCTTCAAGTCTCAGCTCTTGAGGTGTACTTTCAGGAAAACTTTTAATGAATGGAGTTTTCTCGAACAGAATTTCATGGCTTTCAATCAGGCATCGAACTCAATCACCTTGTTTTCAATCAAATATTGGATTTTGACTTTTAGGGCCCAACAATCATTGGTTTCCTTCCCAGGACTGTTGGAATGGTATGCACACCTTGCATTTGGGTTATACTTCAGAGATGATGTATTGGGATTTTGCAGAGAATCTCGCAGTGTTATCAATTGTGCTTTCAATAGATATTGTAAAGCTTGAGACAATGGCATGTTGATCCTAGTGAACTGCCTTCTCGGGACATCCGTCCTTTCTTTATTTTTGTTGTTGTTGTGGTTATTGAACTGGGGTTGGGTTAGAAATCAACACTGCACTTACCGACTGATGACGATCATTTTTGATACGGAACCTTTGTCCATAAACAACATTAGTATTTTTCTTACCAACAAATGGTTTCTTTACAACAGTAGAGGTCGAGGCCATTGTGATCTTCCCACTTTTGATTCCACTTTCAACATGTTTACCAGTCAAAATCAACTCAGTAAAACCTGATAAAGAACTCCTAATCAGCAAATTAAATAATGGACCAGTTAAGGTGCCCATGAACATGTCCACTAACTCTCGGTCAGTCAATGGGGGTTGTACCCTTCCAGCCAGGTCCCTCCATTTTTGAGCATACTCCTTAAAGCCTTCATTTGAGCCCATAATCATATTTTATAATTTCACGCGAGTTGGTGCAAGACCAGCATTGTATTTGTATTGTTTGTAGAAGGCATCAGCCAGATCCTTCAATGTGTGGATATTAGTCACCTCTAGTTGATAGAACCATTCCAATTGTGTCTTAGATAAGTTTTCTTGGAATAAATGAACCCATAACTTCCTATCGACGGTGTGTGGTTGAATCTTGCGGACATAAGACCTCAGATGCATTTTGGAACTGGAGATTCCATCATACTTGGTGAAGACAGGAACCTTGAATTTGTGGGGAATTACCACCCCAAGGACCAAACCTAAGTCTCTAAAGTCCAAACCAGACACTGTTTGGATCTCTACATCCTCAAGTCGGTCTTCCAGCTGTTTGTATTTGTCCTCCGCCAGTGGGTACTGCTCATTGGAGTAGTCTTCATCCTCAGAAATATGGTTATTTCCACCTCCATCCCTGGTGCTTCTAACATCCTCGTCTTGATTGTCTTCTTCCTCAGAAGAAGCCTATTCTATTTGAGCCAGTCAGGCGGGGCCCTTGAACCTTCTTCCTATGTTGAGGATAACAGCCCACTTCTTGGTCTTCTTTTTGGTGGCAAGGAGTGCCATCATTTCTTGTTGTCCTCTAGCTAAGTTGAGGAGAGTCTCTTGGAACTATGTGTGTTGAGTTTGCAGATCTTTGACGGTTTGCTCTAGAGCCATCTTATACAGAAATAAACATTAAAGAGATGAGGAAACCTGTAGTAGAAAACCTGCTTATGATATGATGCACGCTATGTGGATGTAATGTTTTCAAGGATCTTAAGGAATTTAAATTTGCTATCCAAAAAGGAAAAAAACAGCAATTGCATTAATAAGTTCAAAGATTACAACTTCCCCTTGGGCTTATAATGAAAAAGAAAAAAGGTCTACCACGAGTGTTTCCTCTTTGTGTCGATGTAGGCGTTCAGAATTTTCTCCTCGTGAAGTTTTTGGTGAGCCCCAACACTTTCTTCTCGCTTGCATAGAATCGAGCTTCAAAGGTGTCTCGCTCCCTCTTGAGTTGAATCCAGGATCTCTGAAATTCTTCGAGGTCGGGAGGCATGTCAGAATGGAGAATGGTACAAGGAATATCCCCCTCAGCAACAGGCTCCACAATTATCGGTAAGACAAATGGATATGGAATCATGAGATTTTGAGCGAGAGCTCGCACCCATTTGAGATAAGGATCAAAAGGAATGGAATTCTTATGTCCCAAAGTCTTGCTATCAACCTTGTTCACCATGCCCCAAGCTCGTACAAAACTTTGATGATAACCTTGGACATTGTTCTCGTAGTCGAATATAATACCATGGATAAGTGCATCATGAGGACCATCTCTTCGAGCATAACCAAATTGTCGTAGTGCTAGAGAAGGGTTATAAGTAATACCTCCCCTAATGCCCAAGAGTGGAACATTAGGGAACTCCCCATAACGGTCAATGATGGTAATGTCCTCTTGATGTCGAGAACACCAAAAGATATCATAATGAGAGAGCGACATTGTTGTACCCCAAAATTTTCCCTCTCTTTTCTCAAGACATTTTCTCACAAGGATTTTCAAAAGTTCAAGTTTGCATAAGTACAATTGGATTTTTGATTCCCCATATAGTTTCCATGGATCATATTGGGCTTTCAAGCATCAAATCAAAGAATAGAAAGCTTGATTCAATTTCCCAAGCTTCGACTGGACTTTGGCCTCCTTCAAGCTTGCTTAGATTTCCCAAGCTTCGACTGGACTTTGGCCTCCTTCAAGCTTGCTTCAATTTCCCAAGCTTCGATTGGACTTTGGCCTTCTTCAAGCTTGCTTTAATTTCCCAAGCTTCGATTGGACTTTAGCCTCCTTCAAGCTTGCTTAGATTTCCCAAGCTTCGACTGGACTTTGGCCTCCTTCAAGCTTGCTTCGATTTCACAAAGCTTCGACTGGGCATTGGCTATCCTCATGCTAGCATCCACAAGGAAATGGCTTCCCTCATGCTAGCATCCACAAGGAAATGGCTTCCCTAATGCTAGCATTAATAAGGCAATGGCTTCCTTCATGCTTGCTTCATGTTTGTTTTGATTCACAAGGCAAGGGTTTCCTCATGCTAGCATCCACAAGGCAATGACTTCTTTCATGCTTGCTTCATGTTTGTTTTAATCCATAAGGAAAGGGTTTCCTTATGCTAGCATCCACAAGGAAATGGCTTCCCTCATGCTAGCATCCACAAGGCAAGGGCTTCCCTCATGCTAGCATCCACAAGGCAATGGCTTCCTTCATGCTTGCTTCGATTCCACCTTTAAACCCTTCAACACACATAGTTTCTACACTATGACACACAACTGGTGGATTCGAAGGACATACAAAAGGTCCATTCGAAGAACATGAATTTGGTGGATTCGAAGAACCTACATTTGGTGGTCTATTTGAAAGACATACCATTGGTCCATTCGAAGGACATACAATTGGTCCATTCAAAGAACAAACAATTGGTGTTTTATCTTTTGATAAGTTTGATCGAAGGCTGCTGAACAAAGTTCTATATGCTGCCAAGCCCAAGTAGTTGTACTGCTATGAAATAGTCCTGCACCAAGATGCCACAACACTCCAAAACTGCTGCAAAGCAGTCCTGCTATGCTGCTCCTAATTTGCACCAAACTAGCATATAAGAGTTGCACCTCGAAAGCTATGAAAACATGAAAACAACATACCAAACTGTTCAAATTTCATTTATTCCCCCCCCCCCCCCCCCCCCCCCCCCGAAATCTCAGCCAAACTCTTATATAAATAAGATGTTTGACAACACATCTAAGGGTGGATTTTGAGTGGCTGAAGAAAGGTTTGTTGGCAAGGCAAAGAGAGGAGAGAACACTTAAACACTCTTAAACCCAGAACAAAAAAAACACACCTTTATTTCTTTTCTTTCGAATCCAGAACCAAAGAAACATAACACTTCTTTTCTTTTCTTTCGAATCCTGAATCAAAGAAACATAATACCCTTGTTCTTTGTTTGGAATTGAAGGATATTTAGGGAAATCACTCAAAGTTCAAAAATCAACTCCAGATTCAAGGTAAGACTTCCTGACTTTAAACCTCTTTGTTTCAAGCATGTAAATAACCTTTTTTATTTATTTTTCGTTTCTAACCTTTCATTTGTTTTCTTTTCTTGTCCAAATATATGTTAAAGACTAACCTGTATAGACCATGAAACAATATTAGCATGGCTTCGATCCATACTACTATCCGGTCCCAAACGAAAGAAACCATAAAAAGGTGTGTGAATCGAAGGGTGTATGCTTTGATACACACTGATTTGCAGGCCCCAAACGAAAGGAAAGGGTGTGTGAATCGAAGGGTGTATGCTTCGATACACATTGACTTACAATCCCAAACGAAAGAAGGAAAACAAAAGGGATGTGAATCTAAGGACACATGCTTTGATCCAGGATTTCTTTCCTTTCTCTCTTCTGCACTATTTTTGTCTTTATATTTTTTATATATTTTCTTTCATTGCTATTAAATATGGTTGTAATAATTAGGACTTTTATTTCTTTTCACCCCCCATTTGTCAATTTGTATACCCCATCCCCAAAATATGTAATAGCGTAGGACATTTATTTTTCCGCAATTTACCGCTTTTATATAAAATGCTAGTAATTAGATTGTGTATGGCAAGATAAAATCAACAAGTAGACAACCCTAATCAAAGACAAAAAAACATGAAATCAAACACATTATTCACACGTGCACCTCTAGGGTAATCTCACTTGTTGTCTCAGAAAATAGTCATGTCCCTCGAATATGGGTGTTTTAGAAAAGACCCTCAATAAAAAGATCATAGTTCCTCAATATCCCTCGATGTTGCCTTCGGTAAACGATCTAGTCCCTTACGAAAATTGCTAAAATGTCTCATAAGTTGCCTTCTATGACTATACGACGACCCACGCCCGTCCCTTCACATCCAATGATGGGGATTCTTACCAATAAATGGTAAGGTAGCAACATCTAAAGGAGGAGGAAAAGAACATAGACCTTTTGAGTAGATAGGACGCTCGTAATTGCTTGCTCGCAAACTAAAACCATTTCCACACATACACTTTCAAAACATCTTTCAAAAACAAACATCTCTTTGAACTATTTTCAAAACCAACACTTTGTATGCATTCTTATAGAGACGAGAATCATTACAAAGTTTGCCAAAACAAGGGCGTTTTCAAAATATTTTCAAACTTACACCCATCACAAAACACATTTTCAAACAAAGCATTTTTGATCTAGAAAGCA
The DNA here is from genome assembly GCA_948472305.1 of Vicia faba. NCBI lineage: Eukaryota > Viridiplantae > Streptophyta > Magnoliopsida > Fabales > Fabaceae > Vicia > Vicia faba. The sequence continues at coordinate 1,306,393,568 of OX451739.1, forward strand.
ACTAAGAGTCCATAGATAACTACAGATGAAAAGGGTGCTAACACCTTCCCTTTTCATAACCTACCCCCCTTTTCATGCACCATCTGGTACATATTTCTTGCATTTCTGTTCATACCCAGGAGTCTTACTGAATTTCTCTACTTAGTTCAGCAAGTTGTCTCACCAGTACAATACTTAGGCTAATTCCAGGAAGAAAATGGAGAATCTTGAACAAGAGAATCACGAGCTACGCAAAGAAGTTACTACTTTGAAGGCCGGTATGGACAATCTGACTGCTTTGATGGAGTCAATGGTGGCTGCTAAGAATCATCCACCACTTTCTCAGCCTCAACAAACAATATTTGCTTCTGAAGGTCCATCAATACCCGTTTCTGTTGCCCAAGTTACTGTTGCTCAGAATTGTATGCCTCAGAGTTACCCGTGGGGAATGCCTAAAAACTTCATGCCAGAGGGTTTTAATCTTGACACTCAAGCTTCTCCAGTTGTGCATGTTGCTGCTACTCATGCACCTCCTATAGTGCATATTACTCCTGCTTCTAGAAAAGAGATCCACTATACAGCACCTCCTTCGGTGAATGCTATGATGTTTGTTAATGATAACGTTTATCATCCTGTTCCTACACCGAGTGAAAGTGTGGGTTTTTATGACTGGTTGGATGAATTTCAAGACCAATTCAATGAGATGAAGAAGGAAATGAAGGCCCTTCGAGGAAAAGAATTGTTTGGACAGAACGTCAGTGAGGTCTGCCTAATTCCCAATGTAAATGTGTCAGCTAAGTTTAAAGCACCAGAATTTGAGAGGTACAAGAGAAACTCTTGCCCTCGTGACCACCTTGTGATGTATATCAGGAAATGTCCACCCATACTGATGATCAGCATTTGCTCATTCATTTCTTCTAAGATAGTTCAACGGGTGCCACCATGAAGTGGTAAATGAGTTTGGACAGTAGTAATATCCATACCTTCAATGATCTGGGAGAAGGTTTTATCAAACAGTATAAGTACAATATGTTCATGGCGCCTGACCGTGACCAGTTGAGGGAAATGGCTCAAAGAGATAAGGAGTCGTTCAAAGAATATGCATAAAGATGGCGCGAGATAGCTTCCTAGGTGGTGCCACCTATGGGAGAACAAAAGATGACCAAGGCCTTCCTAAAACCCTTTGATCATTTTATTATGAAAGGATGGTTTCTAGTGAGCCGAGTGATTTTATCGAAATGGTAAGCATGGGTGTTCGTTTGGAAGAGGTTGTTAGAGAAGGGCGCTTCACAAAAGAGGAAGGGACAAAGAAGTCGTCGTACGGTTTCTCTCGAAAGAAAGTGAAACGAATGTTTTTATTAGAGAAAGGAAGATTAGAACAACTAGAAGGAATCAACGATACCAGCAACAGGTTGCTTCTGTGACTCGAGTCATCAATGTAGCTCCAACCACAATGCTACCTTCTATCACATGGATGGTCAAGAAGAACACCATTATGGGTCTTGCCGGATCTGCTGTAGAGATTCTCGTGGTTCTTCCATAGTGAGGAAGGGTTTTCAGTTGTTTTTAGACAATGTTACTATCAATATTTCAGGCAATAGAGATGATTACAATGAGATTAATATGGTTGAAGATAGTTTGACTGAGACTGTGTCAGATGATGAGTATGCTTCTGCAGATGAATTCTTTTCCTCAGATGAAGATATGTTCTCCGACAATGACTCTGTGATGTCTAAGTATTCTGAAGAAGGGGTGAATGTTATTGTGCCTTATTTTGGTGTTCCTGTCCCTATAGAGATTGAGTATCATAGCAAGCTAGTTGTTGCTCCAATGGTGATTTGCTTGTCAGGACCTGTTCCTTATGAATCAGACAAAGCCGTGCAATACAAATACAATGCTACAATCTTGGAGGATGGTGTGGAAGTTCCCATCGAACCTTTGTCTGATGTCAAGAATATTGTTGAAGCCAGCCAAGTGACCCGCAGTGGCCGTGATTTCTCACCTGTCATTCGAGGGAGTGTTAATGCTGATAAAAAGATCGTTGAAAGTACTGAACCCAAGAAAATAGTGGGGGAATCTAGTGGTATTACTCTGGAAAAATATGTGGATGATATATTGAAGATTATCAAAATGAGTGACTACAGGATCGTAGATCAATTGTTGCAGACGCCATCAAAGATATCTATTCTAGACTTGCTAATGAACTCTTATGCCCACAGGGAATCTTTGATGAGAGTATTGGATCAAGCTTTCATAGAAAGTGATATTCCTTTGGACCAATTGAGCAGTGTGGTAGGGAATATTACATCCTGTAATAACCTGATTTTCTATGATGACAAGTTTCCCGATGAAAGAAAGAATCATAACTTGGCTCTCCATATCTCCATGAACTGTAAGAATGATTCATTATCAAATGTGTTGATTAACAATGGGTCCACTTTAAATTTCATACCGAGGAACACGCTTATGAAGCTGAAGTACCAAGGAACTCCCATGCCCCCGAGTGGCATAATTGTGAGATGGATCAAGGAAGTCTGTCATCGGGGAAGTAGATTTGCCTATTCATATAGGCCCACACTTATTTCAGATTACTTTCCAGGTTATGGATATCGTGCCTGCTTACAACTATTTACTGGGACGTCCGTGGATACACGAGGCAAGGGCCGTTACTTCAAATTTGCACAAAAAGCTGAAGTTTGTTTGTGAAGGAAAGGTGGTCATTATAAATAGAGAACAAGCTTTGTTAATATCTCATTTATCCTATTTCAGTGTTGTGGAAGCGGATGAAGCTGCTGTTGGAACTCAGTTCCAAGCTTTATCCATTGATAATATAAGAGAACATGATAATTCTATAGCTTCGTTGAAGGATGCTCAACAGGTAGTGCGTAATGGCCCTAGTAAAGTATGTGGGCAGATTATGGACCCACCAGTGAATAAGAATATAGCTGGTTTGGGATTCTCTGTGAAGAATGATAAAGGTAAGAACATGAAGCCGAAGTCTGCTTTGGGAAAATATCAAGATATCTTTCATAGCGGGGGTTATCTTCATCCAACTGTTCCTAGGATCAACGCTATTGTGGAAGATAAAGCAGAGTATGAGATGTCGAACTACGTGACGCATGGAGTTAGAGTCGAAAATTGGATCACCATTGATGTTCCCTCTTGCATTCATGTCTCAAAGTAATTTGTTTTTTTTGTTAATCTTTTCAAAAATCTTTCACTCTGCCCAAGGTGAAAGTTGATATTTTATGGGTATATCTATTGCTTTGATCTTTAAAATCAATAATAAAAGTTGTCTTTGATTCCCAAATTATGTCTTTATTTTCTACTTTTCTTTGGAAAATGGTAATAAGAAAAAACCTTTCAAAATAAATAATAATTGTAATTGAATCTTCATAATCACTTGCTATATGTGTCAGTTTCTAAAAGCAATCATAAATAATATGTGCAGATTAATTAAAAAACCTGTTGAATACAATGACCATGGAACCTATCCCAACTTTGATATCTTACGTATGTGGCCGAAGAAGAAGAATATGATGAAATTCCAGAAGAGGTTTCACGGTTGCTTGAGCATGAGGAAAGTTCCATTCAGCCATATAAAGGGCCGTTGGAGAAGATTAATTTGGGTTCAGAGGAAGATTCAAAGGAAGTCAAGATTGGAGCATTGCTGCATCCTGATGTAAAGAGCAGGTTGATTGAATTGTTGAAAGAGTATGTGGATATATTTGTTTGGTCATGCCAAGACATGCCTGGTTTGGATACTGATATTGTGGAATATCATTTGCAGCTAAAGCCAGAATGCCCGCCAATTAAGAAGAAATTGCGAAGAACTCACCCTGACATGGTTGTAAAAATTAAAGAAGAAGTTTTAAAGCAGATTAATGCCGGGTTTCTTGTGACATCAGTGTACCCTCAGTGGATTTCCAATATCATCCCAGTACCAAAGAAAGACAGAAAAGTTCGCATGTGCGTAGATTATAGAGATTTAAACAAAGCTAGTCCAAAAGATGATTTTACATTGCAACATATTGATATGTTGGTTGATAGTACAACAAAATTTAAAGTATTCTCGTTCATGGATGGATTTTCCGGATATAATCAAATTAGAATGGCTCCTGAGGACATGGAAAAAACAACGTTTATCACACCCTGGGGATTATTCTGTTACAAAGTGATGCCCTTCGGGTTGAAGAACGCTGGTGCAATGTACCATAGAGCTATGACAACCCTATTGCATGATCTGACACATAAGTAAATTGAGGTATACGTTGATTATTTGACTGCTAAGTCCCAGACTGAAGAAGGGCATATACAAGATTTATTGAAATTGTTTCAGCATTTGAGGAAGTATCATCTCCGCTTGAATCCAAATAAATGCACCTTTGGTGTTGGATCAGGAAAATTGTTGGGTTTCATTATCAGCCAAAAAGGAATTGAAGTTGACCCTGATAAAGTCAAAGCAATTCAAGAAATTCCAGCGCCAATAATTGAAAAGCAAGTTAAAGGCTTACTCGGGCATTTGAATTACATTTCCAGATTTATTTCCCATATGACCACAACGTGTGAGCCAATCTTTAAGTTGTTAAAGAAAGATAAATGTTGTGTATGGACAGATGATTGCCAAAGGTCATTTGAAAGTATTAAAGAGTATCTGCTTGAACCTCCTATGTTTGTCCTGCCTGTTAAAGGAAGACCATTGATTATGTATCTGACAGTGTTAGATAATTATATGGGCTATATTTTGGGACAATAAGATGAAACAGGGAAGAAGGAATATGCCATTTATTATCTCAGCAAAAAGTTTACTGACTGTGTGTCGCGGTATTCTATGCTGGAAAAGACATGTTGTGCTCTGACCTGGGCGGCAAAGTGGTTGTAGTAATATATGTTGAATCATACTACTTGGTTGATTTCCAAAATGGATCCAATTATGTATATTTTTGAAAAGCCTGCTCTTACTGGGAGAATTGCCCGTTGGAAAATGCTGTTGTCTGAATATGATATTGAATACCGTACTCAGAAGGCTATAAAAAGCAGTGTGTTGGCGGATTATCTTGCTCACCAACCCGTTGATGATTACGAGTCTGTTAAATATGATTTCCCTGATGAGTATGTTATATTTCTAAAAGTGAAAGTTTTTGATGAACCGTTTCCTGAGGAAGGTCATGATCCTGATCTCGTTGGGGCATGGTGTTTGATAGAGCTATGAATGCTTATGGGAAAGGAATTGCTGCTGTGATTATCACTCCCCATAGATCGCATATCCCATTTACTACAAGGTTGACATTTGATTACACCAATAACATGGCAGAATATGAAGCTTGTATCATGGGTCTCGAGGAGGCTATAGCTCTCAGAATCAAAATTCTAGATGTATATGGCGATTCAGCTTTGGTAATGAATCAGATTAAAGGAGAATGAGGTACTCGTCACCCTGGCTTGATTCCCTACAAAGACTATGCTAGAAGATTATTACCCTTCTTTAATAAAGTTGAATTCCATCATATTCCCAGAGATGAAAATCAGATGGAGGATGCTTTAGCCATGTTGGCTTCTATGTATCAAGTAAATAATTGGAATGACGTGCCTCATATCACGGTACAACGTATGGATATACCAACTCATGTGCTTGCAGCAGAGGAAACGTCAGACGAAAAACCTTGGTATTATGATATCAAGCATTTTCTCCAGACTCAGGAATACCCGTCTAGTGCATCAAATAAAGATAGAAAGACATTGAGAAGGTTGGCATACATCTTTTTCCTTAATGAAGATGTGTTATACAAAAGAAATCATGACATGGTCTTGCTCAGATGTGTGGATAGACACGAAGTAGATATGTTGATGCATGAAATCTATGAAGGTTCTTTTGGCACTCATGCTAATGGACATTCGATGGAAAAGAAAATGCTTAGGGAAGGTTACTATTGGCTGACAATGGAATCTAACTGTTACAAATTTACAAAGTGCCATGAATTTCAGATTTATGCTGACAAAATTCATGTGCCTCCAACGGTTCTCAATGTTATTTCTTCTCTGTGGCCTTTCTCTATGTGGGGTATTGACATGATTGGAATGATTTAACCCAAGGCGTCGAATGGGCATTATTTTATTTTGGTGGCAATTGACTACTTCACCAAATGGGTGGAAGAAACTTCATATGCTAATGTTACTAAGCAAGTGGTAGTACGCTTTATCAAGAATAATCTTATATGTCGGTATGGTGTGCCAAGCAGGATTATCACTGACAACGGCTCAAATCTGAATAATAAGATAATGACAGAACTTTGTGAAGAATTCAAGATTGTCCATCACAATTCATCTCCTTACAGGCCAAAAATGATTGGGGCTGTTGAAGCTGCTAATAAAAACATCAAGAAGATCATCCAGAAAATGGTTGTTACTTACAAAGATTGGCATGAAATTCTCCCTTTTTCTTTGCACGGGTATCGTACATCTGTCTGCACTTCAACAGGGGAAACCCCGTTCTCCCTTGTGTATGGTATGGAAGCAGTGCTCCCCGTTGAGGTTGATATTCGCTCTTTACGTGTGATAATGGAAACCAAGTTGTCAGAGGTTGAATGGGTCCAGAACAAGTTTGACCAATTGAATTTGATTGAAGAAAAGAGAATGACAGCCTTGTGTCATGGTCAATTGTACCAAAAGAGAGTGAAGAAAGCTTCTGATAAGAAGGTTAAGCCTCGTGAATTCAGAGGAGCCAACCTCGTGCTCAGGAAGATCATGTCTTTTAACGCTAATTCTAGGGGCAAGTGGACTCCTAATTTTGAAGGCCCATATGTTGTCAAGAAAGCCTTCTCTGGCAGTGCGTTGATTCTTGAAACTATGGATGGCGAGGAGTTCCCACGTCCCATGAATGCTGATGCAGTCAAGAAATACTTCACCTAAAGAAATAAAGGAACAACTCTCTAAGTTGAAAACTCGAAAGGATGGCTTAGGAAATAAGGAGCATTTTGGTAGGATGAAAACTCGAAAGGGAGGTCTAGGAAAAAATTAGAGACATAAACAAAATAAATTTTCCCGGTAGGTTGAAAACCCGCAAGGGAAATCTAGGAAAAAGTTAGGAATTTCTTGGCAAGTAACTGGGTCAGACAAGACTTGATCATTGAAGTAACTATCTTCTTGGACTCTCACCATACTTCAACAGAAGTCATTGCTCAGGAATTCAAAGTTTTTAGGGAGAATAGTGATCATTGTATTTCAATGTATCTTTTCCAATATATATTACCATTTCCAAACTTTGTAATCATCTATGAAGTCTCGCCATTCGCAGACTACCATTCTATTAATAAAGTTTAAGCTTTTATCCAATTCTTTGCAATTCTTATTTTATTCTGCTTGCAAAGACTCCATTTATTATTGATAGTAGTTTTCAAAACAAAAAGATTAAATAACAAAATTGTTTTTTGAAAAGAATTTACAAATTACTTTTTAATTTAGATTTTGTGACTCAAGAAAAACAAAAGTGGTGATCCCAAGGATGGACAAACTCTGAAATTTTAGAAGTTTGTTTTCCTCAGAAAGGTTCTCTCAGGTCACTTTTGTTGGTATGCGTATGATCTTCTTATATTTCTCATTTAGTTGGAGATGATACCAATTGACGTATGGTGCGATGTTGGGCTTGTGATCTTATTTTCCTCAGTCAAGTCTTAGTTTATTTTGATTTCGCGTTTGCATGGTCCGAAGTCTATATCCCAGATTCCCCATTAAAGACTTCACTCATATGACGAAATTCCCTTCTCCCTTTGTGTGCTGAGGTGAAATTATTTGCAAAATGTCGCCCTTTTGCAGTGTTGGCATTATTGTTGTTGTTGTTTATTTCCCAAGAAACTAGACCAGGACAATATCTTTTCTTAGAAGTGTTGAATTAGTTGTCAACTTTTTGGGTTTTCTCTCGCCAAGTGTTGGGTTTGATTTAAAATCCCCATAATTTTAATTTCTTGCGGTATTTCTTAAATTTTTAAATCCCCAAGTAAAGCTGAGATAATGTTTCTCTCTGAAAGTTGTTATCCCCATGTGGTTTCATATTTTCTCCCCAAGGAGGTTTATGTAATCTTCATTCTCGACAGTAGAGAATATATTTTGGGCTCCCCTCAATGATATGGTATTGCCTTCCCCAATGAAGTTAGCACGAGATCCCCAGTTGATATCTCGATGATGTGGATTTCATCTTCCCTAATGAAGTCAATATTGTAATCTCTAGTGGAAGTCTAAATGTTGAGACATTGTTTTCGCCATTGAAGTCTGTGTGATGTTCCCCGGTGAAGCCTGGAGAAGGATGTTAGATCCCTATATTTGCACTGATTTTACTGTTGTGACTTGATTATTTTTGGATTATGTCTCTCCCCAGTGAAGTTAAGCCGTGAAATAGGAATTTGTTTCCTCAGTTGGTGCTTATTATCTTATAAAAAATTTCATTCTGGATGTGATTTAGCAGAGTGTTGACTTTATCCAAACTGGTTTTGTCTGGTTATTCCTAGTGTTGTATGTCTATTTTGTCAGCATATACATGATAACATTCATACATACATCATTCATAGTTAAATTAAAGTTCATTGCTCATTTGCATCTATTACAATATTTTGTTGGCATATTACCCTATTTTACAGAGTTATGTTACCCTCTCTCCAATAAATTGTCAACCTTAAGCAGAAAGTGTATATTCTTTCGATTTCCCCACTGAGTTATCCCTCGTGGAATAATTTTGTTTCAGCCTTCCTATTCAGCTCATTGTCTGGTTAGATCCGTTTTTCCCTTTTGAGTTTATTTCTCATCTGGTGCTATCTTGGTTGACTGTTTCACTCCAATTTATTTCTTGTTTGGATCTGTGGTTCCCGATAACATTATTATTTTGATTTCTAGAGGCTTTGAGCCCTGGTGTGAGAATGTGCATTTATTTTGCACGAGAAGACTTTACCTCCTCAGCAGGAATATATTGGCATTTCCCCAAGAAGTCATAATTCTTTTCCCAGCCGCATTATTGCAACTCCTTCTCATAACAACGAGTGGCGGGTTTCTTTATTTGAGCAACTTGTAGTTCCCCAGTAAGTCTGTTAGTTCCAAGAGAAGACCAAGATATGTTTACTCCGATGAATGGTAGTCTCGTCATTATGGGAGATAGTTCTTTTTTGAGATTTTGTTACTCCAATGGATGGTACTCTCGTCATTATAGGAGATAGTTCGTTGTTGAGATTTTGTTACTCCGATGGATGGTAGTCTCATCATTATGGGAGATAGTCCGCTGTTGCAATTTTGTTACTCCAATGGATGGTAGTCTTGTTATTATAGGAGATAGTTCGTTGTTAATATTTGTTACTCCAATGGATGGTAGTCTCATCATTATGGGAGATAGTTCATTGTTGATATTTTGTTACTCCGATGAATGGTAGTCTCGTCATTATGGGAGATAGTTTGTTGTTGAGATTTATTTACTCCAATGGATGGTAGTCTCGTCATTATGGGAGATAGTTCATTGTTGAGATTTTGTTACTCCAATGAATGGTAGTCTTGTCATTATTGGAGATAGTTTGTTATTGATATTTTGTTACTCTGATGAATGGTAGTCTCGTCATTATGGGATATAGTTCGCCATTGAGATTCACTTTGATCCAAAGAAGTTTATTTGTTTCCAGTCATAAGTGTTGATGCTGGTCACTTGTGGCTTACCCTAATTTTGATGTTTGTCGGTATTATCCTGCCACTTCTTTCCCCCCCGGTGGGTCGACATTACCTTTTTTTCTATCTTCTTAGTGAATGGATAGTTTGTAGTTATCTATCGATCACTCTTATCCTTTATTTTCTCTCCTTAATGTTTGAGTTGATGTTACTTTGTCTCCTCCTTGGGCTTTACCATAATAGAGTCGGTTTTTTTGTTCACCAGTGATTTATTTTCCTGTTCTAATTTTCTTTTGATCTTTTATTTTCTGTTTCCCCAGTGGTGTCTCGTGTCACCTTTGGATCTGTTTATCTGCATGCACAATCATATGCATTACATGGCATATTAGGGCCAAAAATAGGGTTTGTTTTGTATTTAAGTATCTTCAATCGCGTCGACGCGAAGATTTTTAACCTTTGTATCTCCAGATAGAAGACACTTAAATAAGGGCAGCTGTTGTACCCCAATTTTTGCCCCTAAGATTCCTCTATCATCTCATATCAACTAAATCATATCAAGATCACAATTGGGTTTGGTTCTTCTCCCTATCTTTACGCTTGCTCATGAGGAATCACCAAGAACCTTGATTTATATATTTTGATCATATATGTTTTGTATTTATTAACTTTTAACTAATAAATACAATGAATGTTTTCTTTAATTGGTGATGCTATAGGTGAAAGCACAACATATTTCATCAGGTTGATCTATAGGTTCATGAGTTTATTTCCATGCCTTCTCCAACAAAATTTCATTGAGATTCAAGCTTCATCATTGAAGATATTTTGAAGTGATATCATGACAAGGTCTACTATGACTCATCGTGCCTCAATTTGTCAAATAAAATCAAAAGATGCAAGAGTTGATTGAAGAAGTTTGACCTAATTGGACAAATTCTTGATATCTTGATCGCAAGTGCATAACTATATCAACTCTCAATATTAGGAGTTGGTTTTTGTTGCTATGGATTCTTATTATCATCCACAACAACTTCTATTCACATAAAAAAAGTATTTGTTCAAGAAAGTTTGTCAAAATTGAAAGGGGTTCCCAAGTCATTTTGATGCTCTAGGAGCTAGGGTTTTGAACTTCCAAGGGCTATACCTTGCTCATATTTTCATATTTTTGAGTGATTACAAATAAATTCTTCTCTTTAAAGGGTTATCAACTAATCACTTCAAAAGTTTCAAGAAGATTTTATATGGAAGATGCCTAATGATGAAGAAAGATTACAAGTCCTCTAGATAGGCCATCAAATTCCTTTATGTGACTTTAAAAGATCATAAATTGGTCAATTTGTATCTCCTTGTACCCATTATTTTTCCATAATTATCTTAAGGATGTGATCTTCAACTCTTCTTTTATGTGAAAAGCTAGAAAATGGATGGAGGATGTCCTAAGAGTGCTAGATATTATAGTTCATTTCATGTATTTTTACCAACTTCACAAAGTCATAACTTTCTCAATTCTTGGAGTTTTTAAATGGTTCGAATCTCAAAATGTCATTTAAGAGATCTATTTCATGCCATCTTTTTCGGTCAAAATCAAATTTTAAGTGAAAGGCCATGTTTGGATGCAAAACATTATATGACATTTTTTTTGAGAAAAACTTAGAATTTTTCTAAGTATAAAAAGTCAACATCTTTTTCTCAACTTTGACTCATCACAACTCCTAAATAAAGTATCCATTTGATTCCATTCTTTTTACATTGTAAATATTGTAACCTTATCTTTTAAATGCTTCAAGAATCATTCCCTAAGACCCCTTGAGCTATAAACACCATGGATTCAAAGTTGGTACCTTGAAACTGAAGTTTCCTCCAAAGTCAGAATTTGCAATCCATAATCCAGATTCTAATCAACAAATTTTTGCATGTTTTTACTTCTAATCATGTTTAACTATCTTCCATAAATGATTATCACCTTGAAAAACAAGTTTTGGTTGAGTTTTGAACAAAATAGAAGTCACACTTTTCATGCTTGCAACTTCACACGATTTCCCTCCAAACTTCATCATTCCATACGCTTGAGCATCCCATTTTCATCCCTATAAATAGAGGGTTATATCTCACTCATTTTCTTAAGCTTAGACATTCAGAATCACCCTTCCCAACTCTTTCCTTAACTTATATTTCTGCAACTTCGAATTTAATTTTACAGCCTTCCTCAATCCATTTTCTTTGTCAATTCTTCATCCTTGAACTTCACTAAAGCTAACAGAAGAAGAGCCAAGCCCTAAAGCATCCTAAATCGTACTAGCCAAGTCAAGTTTAAGATCTCTGAATTTGAACTTCAATAGGTAGATTCCTTCACCAATTCTCTCAAAATTTGTTACCACAATGAAGCTCTGATCATTGTGATACTAGTCGCAACATTTGTTTTCAATTGGAATTGAGTTTTGATTATGAATTTTCAAATCCCTATTCAACCTTTTTCTTCTGGTTTTCTTCAATCGACTGAGCTACAACTTAAATAAATTTTTCACGAGGGTACAATCTTTTTCGTCTTGATGTGACGAAGCGAATGACATAGGTCCCAGCTCCTGATTTTACAGTTTGAGAGATCTGCAATTCGCATGGATGGAGGTTGAAGATGACAACCGTGTCATCATTCAACCAATGACAAAGCGCCACTTGTTTTTTTCAAAATCTGATTTAATATTTGATCCAGTGGTTTATTCACTAATGACCATGATATGCACAATGCGCCAGATCCCTTGGATTTGATTACTAACACGTTTTAACATTGATCCAATGGTCACATCTTTTTGATTTTATTTTTATTTTATGATTTTATATTTTAATTAAATTAAAGTTCAAAAATTCATTTAAAATTCATTTCTGACTCAAAAAATCTCAAAAAAATTCTTAAAAATATTTTGGATTTTTCTCTTTCTTATTTTTATTTTTTCACAATTTTATTTCATTATTTGATTTTTTTTAATAATTTTTCACTTTAATTAACTTTTTTTAATTTATAAAAAATATATTTTTTAATTTTTAAATTCTAAAAAAATTATGGAAAGGTCCTTTGGTCTTTTGGAAATTTTTGATAACCTTGTTTTATTTTTATTTATGATTTTACTATGTTTTACTATTTTTGGTTTGTTTTACTTATTTCTTTTATTTATAAAATTAGTTTCTGACTTTAAAAAATTATGAAATTTTTTGTCAACATTTATTAAATCATGTTTAACCTCTATTTATTTTTTAGATTTTTAATTGGTATTTTAATATACTTTGTGTATTTTACCAATTGTTTTCCTTTTACTAACCATTTTAATTTTTTTTGTTAAATTTTTTTTTTATTTTCTTTATTTGGTTCTGACTTGGACTCCATTTGGTGACAAATTCCTCATCCTCATTGGATCTTGGGTGTTGATAGGTTGAGAAACTAAATCCACCAAAATGGATGAATGATGTTGATGATATTTGAAACCCTAATTTCATACATTTCATCCCCTCCCTCTTCATCTTATCCCTTTCTCATGGTGTTGCATATTATTAGAGGATGGTTTACATATCATCATTCTAAACATATGGCACATAGATTTCTATTGACCAACCTCAAAATAGGTGTGACTTGTATATAATTCCTCTTACGATTGCTTAACATAGCGCTAAATTTTGTCCCGATTCGAGAAATGATCATTCGTGGCCCAAACTTATGTTTGCAAGCCCAATCATACTTAATTTGAAACCTTTGATCCAATAACCTTGAGGTTCATTGTTAGGAGGCTTTGGTCTTCTCAATCCTCTAATGATGTTTCATAAATTTTGGAATAAAGTGAATCATTTTAAACATCGTTGATCATTTATTGTTGCCTTAAGATTTTGAAATGAATGACACACTTGACAAAAAGCAAATGAAACTTGTTGTTGAGAGGCTTTGATTTTATCAATCTTCTAATGATTTTTTAAATGCAAGTTTCAAGATGGTCATTCAACTAACCTCTAATTCCTAACAATTAACTTTATTTTTATGATTTTACTTTAAGCTTTTTACTTTGAGCACATTTATTTTAGCATTTACATTTCATGTTATTTTCATCTTTGCTTACTTGAGCATTTATCTTTATGTCATTTTTATTTTTCTCACTTGAGCTTTTCATTTCTTTTTGAAGATACCCACTAATCAACTTGAACCATAAATTTTTTTAATGTTACTTGGACTATTTGGTTACTATCCTTGGCATTTTGGAGTCATGGACTTCTTGGACTTAGGATTAGAGACCTTGTCCTATCTTGAGACATTGTGACTTCTATTGCAATATTGTCTGGAGTTCTTGGGGTTTACCCCAAGACATTGGGTTGTTTGTTTTTTTGTGTGCAGGTTATTCTGATTAAATGTTCTTTCTGGGATTGGGAATTCATCTGTATACAACCATTACTCTGCCCAATTTTTGTGAAGACTTAATGCCTTTGAAGCTTGGTTTTCTTAAGAGGTTTCATTATCCTTGCTTGTTCAGTTTCAAATCCAAAGGATGAGAATTCTACATTGACTCATTATGTCAAGTGTTGGTTTCTTATTGGTTAGACGGTTCTTTCTCATAGATTTTACCTGATGGTTTAGGATAGTCTCTTCATCTCCTCTCACCTTCTTCAATTTAAAAAATCTTCTCCCTTATTTGAAAACTCTTCTTTTTTTTAAACTTGAACCGCTTTCCCAATAAACTTGGACTTAGGTCCATGCATTTTCAAAAATCTTTTTTTCATCAAACTTTAAACACCTTTATAATACTCCGACATTTTTGTGAGAAGACTAAAAAGTCAATCAATCTCATTCAAACCATTTTGCCACTTTGGCTTTTTGCTTTAAAAGTTTCTCAAAAGATAGACTCTTGCCAATCCTTGTAGTGGTGCGAACTATTATACTTCTACGATATGAAGTGAAATGAGATATTTTCCACTTGGGTGTTGAGAAAGGCTTTGTTGATTTAAACATCCAAGCCATATCCTCCACTTTGAGATGAAGCCAATTTTCCTTTCTTATAATCGTGGGTAGTAAGTATGTTTTTCCACTCGGATAATACGATGATGTCTCATCTCTTAAAATTAACCAACACACTGGTATTTTAAATTTTTTTAAAGGTGAACTACGAGTACCCTGATCCCCTATTACACTGAAGGTGTTACCTAGGCATTAATGATTCACAACCGCGAAGGGTGCAAAAATTGTAAAAAATACTTCTTTTCTCATCCCCACAATCTATTTTTCGTATACAACTTTTATAGCCAAAATACACATATTTTCAAAGAGGTTCATGCAAAGTACCATAGATGTTTAGGGTGATAATACCTTCCCTTTGCATAACCAACCCCCGAAATTAGATTCTCTCCACCTCTTTTTTGGGTTATTCGCTCTTTTCCCATTCCTTTGGAAACAATAAAGAGCGGTGGCAATTTTTATTTGATCTGTGCGAGTCAAGTCAATCCAATGGCTTAGTCTCAATATTTCTACTACACACCAATGAATAGAATTGGCCCAATATGCTTCTACCTTTGGCACAACCAAATAACGCTGACCCAACATCCCTGGTCGACCATGCCCTCGAATGACACGATCGACAATGCCTGAAACGCAAACCTTTCCACACGGGCATGCACCTCCTAGTCTGCCTAACACACAAAGAGAAGACACCTAGGAAACACTCATAAATGCTTCTGCCTGTCATCTCATCCTTGCTCGACGCAACGATTAGTTACGAGCACGACTTCCCATTTTGACCAAGTCCTGATAGTTACCTATTTTCGCGGGCTCATATATCTAGGCCCAAAAATAGGGACCAATGACCAAGCGCCGAGGGCATTATATAAACCATCACACTTTGAGGGCCAGATATCCAATATTCACTCATAAAACCCTAATCTCTTTCTTGTATCTCTGCACTCTTTCTTACTAGATCATTGGAGTGCCTTGCAGGTACACCCCTTTCTCTTCACAAATTTCCAGCCAAACAGACATCATCAATTCAGCCCACTTT
Source organism: Vicia faba (assembly GCA_948472305.1). NCBI lineage: Eukaryota > Viridiplantae > Streptophyta > Magnoliopsida > Fabales > Fabaceae > Vicia > Vicia faba. The sequence goes on from OX451739.1 coordinate 1,306,409,206, forward strand.
CAGGTTCTAATCAACCGGTAAGATCAATGGCGCCTCCTGTGGGAAACTATCTTCCATGTCTTCCTTCTTGCCTGAAACCGGAGACCAAAGATACCTCCATACCTTCAAATTTTGGACGATCATGATGATCAACATATTTCTGGAAAAACTGTACTTTCCCCCATTTGCAAGACATACGCGAATGGAGGACCTCCTAACTTGGAAGATATTCCTAACCTCAGAGATGGCCAATCGACATCTCCTGATTTAGTTGACACAGATCACGAAGACCCCATTTCCTAGAGAAGCTCCTGGAGGATCAGAGATCGAAGAAACCCACTGAGGAACTACCCGTTATCCTTCAGCCAGTTCTGATTTCAGTTAACGCTGATCTGCCCATGGCAGCCCAGCTCGCTGCCATCAATCAAAACAATGCTCTCATCCAACAACAGAGCAACAATATTGGAGTATGGGATAATAAGATGTCAAAGTATCCCCCTCACAGATACCGATGATAGAACTCCCTGAGCTTATTTCCATCAAGGCGTAATTGACCAGCCAAAAGGGAGAGGTAAGATGTTTCTTTCCCCATGAAGCGTGACCGCACGCCTCCCGGAAAAGATCAAGGATCCCCGCCTTCCAAGAAGACAAAGAGCGACTTCCAACTTGACCGGGACCATTCAACGTCGCCCAAGCCAAGGCAACAACGAAGAAGCACATCTCCCTTCTGGGACAAAAGCCCCCGACGAGGAAGGAATCATCATTTCCCGCCACCATCTCTGAAAGGAAGCGATGGTGATGAGCTTTGAGGCCCCTTATCAAGAGAGATCATGGAGACCTCGCTCCCCGTCGGACTAGAGAAACCTCCCCCATTGGGGACATATGGCAGAACAACCGACCCTGACGAGTACATCAAGAACATCGATGCGCTTCTAGATTACATGGGGTTCATGGAGAAATAAAATTTCGGTTGTTTCCTATGACGCTCAGCAAAGGAGCCATTACCTGGTATAAAAGCCTTCTAGACGAATCCATCACGTCGTGGAAGAAATTGGGAAGAAAATTTTCGAGTCACTTCACTATTGTATTGGTAGAAATGTTGAGACTAAGCCATTGGATTGACTTGACTCGCATAGATCAAATAAAAATATCACCACTATGCTTTATTGTTTCCAGAGGAATAGGAAAAGAGCGAATAAACCCAAAAAGAGGGGGAGAGAATCTAGGTACGGGGGTTGGTTATGCAAAGGGAAGATATTAGCACCCTAAACATCTACGGTACTCCACAGGAACCTCTTTGAAAATATGTGTATTTTGGTTATAAAAGGTGTATACAAAAATCGACGGTAGAGATGAGAAAAGAAGTATTTTTTTTACAATTTTTACACCCGCCGTGGTTGCGAACCTTTAGTGTCTACATACCACCTTTCGTGCAATAGGGGATAAGGGTACTCGTAGTTCACCTCAAAAATTTTAAAACACAAGTGTGTTGGTTAATTTTAAGAGAAAAGACACCATTGTCATATCCGAGTGGAAAACATAGTTACTACCCACAATTATGAGAAATTAGAATTTTCATCATATCAAAGTGGAGGATATAGCTTGGATTTTAAAATCAACAAAGCCTCACTCAACACCCAAGTGGAAAATATCTCACTTCACAATATATTGTAGAAGTATAGTAGCTCGGATCACTACAAGAATCGACAAGAGTCTAATCTTTTGAGAAAAGTTTTTAAGTAAAAAGAGAAAGTGGCAAAATAGTTTGAATGAGGTTAATTGAATTTTAGACTTCTCACAAAAATGTCAAAGTAGGATTAAATTGATTAAAGTTTGATTAAAAAAAGATTTTTTAAAATGCATGAACCTAAGTCCAAGTTTATTATGAAAGCGGTTCAAGTTAGAAAACAATAATAGTTTTGAAAAGGAGGAAGAAGACTTTTAAATTAAAGAAGATAGGAGGAGATGAAGGGATTATCCTAAAGCATAAAGTAAAAGCTAAGGAAAAGAACCATCTAACTAACAATAAGTAAATACTTGACATAAAGAAGTCAATATAGAATTCTCATCCTTTGGATTGAAACCAAGCAACAAAAGATACTAAACCTATAAAGAATACCAATATTTAGATGCATTAAGTCTTCGCAAAAATTGGGCAGAGTAACAGTTGTATACAGGGGAATTCTCAATCACAAACAAAGCATATAATCAAATTAACTTGCACACAAAGAAAATCAACCCAATGTCTCGGAGTAAACCCCAAGAACTTCAGAAAAAATAACAACAGAGTCACAAGGTCCCAAGGGTATCAAGACTTCTCATCCTAAGTACAAGAGGTCCACAACTCCATAATGCCAAGGATAGTAACCAAATAGTCCTAGTAACCTTAAATTTTTTTAATGTTCAAGTTGGCTATTAAGTGTCTTCAAAAAGAAAAGAAATCTCAAGGGAGAAAAATAAAAAAGACATAAAGATAAATGCTCAAATAAGCAAAGATAAAATGACATAAAGATAAATGCTCAAGTGAGAAAATATGAAAATATCATGAAATGTAAATGCTAAAGTAAATGGTGTAAAAAATTAAAGGCATTGAATAAAGGGCATAAAGTAAAAGCACAACGTAAAGTCAATTTTTAGTGAATTAGAAGTTAGAGGTTAGTTGAATGACCATCTTGAAACTTGCATTTGAAAACTCATTAGAAGATTGATAAAATCAAAGCTTCTCAACAACAAGTTTCATTTGCTTTTTGTCAAGTATATCATTCATTTCAAGGCAATCATATATGATTAATGATGTTTAAATTATTCACTTAGACCAAAATGTATGAAAGTTCATTAGAGGATTGATAAGATCAAAGCCTCCTAACAATGAACCTCAAGGTTATTGGATCAAAGGTTTCAAATTAAACATACTTGGGCTTGCAAACATAGGTTTGAGCCACGATTGATCATTAATGATCATTTTTGAATCAGGACAAATTTAACGCTATGTTAAGAAATCGTAAGTGGACTTATGTAGAAGTTACACCTATTTTGAGACTGAACAATAGAAATCTATGTACCACATTTTAGACAAATGATATGTAGATTATTCTCCAACAACATGTAGCAAATTTATGAAAGGGTTAAGGGGAAGATGGAGGGGGTGTACCAGATGAAATTAGGGTTTCAAATATCATCAACATCATTCATCCATTTTGGTGGATTTTGTTTTTCAACCTATCAACGTTGAAGATCCAATAAGGTTGAGGAACTTGTTCCAAAATAACATCCAAATCAGGACCAAACAAAAATAATAAAATAATATTCAATAAAACAATATTTAAATGATCAATAAAAGGGAAATAATTGGTAAAATATACAAAGTATATCAAGTAAAAATCCTAAAAAAAAGTCAGAGGTCAAACATGAGTCAATAAGTGTTGACTAAAATTTTCATAAGTTTTTTAAAGTTATAAACTATTTTTTAAAATTTAAAGAAATAAGCAAAATAAACAAAAAATTATAAAAAATAGTAAAATCAGAAATAAAAATTAAATGAGGTCACCAATATTTGTCAAGAGGTCATTGGATCCTTCCATATTTTTTTTCTTTAGAATTTAAAAATCAAGAAAAGTATTTTTTAAACAATTAAAACAATTCAAACAAAGTGAAAAATCATAAAAAAATACGAAAACATAAAATAAAATTTTGAAAAAATAAGAATAAAAAAGAGAAAAATCAAACGTATTTTTGAGAATTTTTTTCCAGAATTTTTGAAGTTGAGATGAATTTTTTTATGCAATTTTGAAGTTTAAAACAATTAAAATAAAAAATAAAAAAATTAATTAAAACCAAAATAATGTGGACCATCTGATCAATGTCAAACGCGTTAGTAAGCAGATCCAAGGGACCTGGCGCGTTGTGCATGTTATAGACCTTATTAAAAAACACACAGAATCAAATAAATTTGGGCCAATCAAAATAAAACAATTGGCACGCTCTGATTGGTTGAGATGAAACATGTCATCATCTTCAATCTCCAGCCTTCAAAAAACTAGAGAAATCGTGATTCTTTAAATAGAAAAATTAGAGGTTTGGACGAATGCCATTTGATTCGTCTCATCAAGACGAAGACAACTGTACCCTCACGAAAAATTTATTTAACTTATAGCTCAGTCGATTTGAGAAAAACCAGAGAGTTTTAAAAAATTTTGAAATCGAAAATAGATGCATCAAATGCATCGATTGATCAAAATTAAACCATCATCAAGCATCAGTGAACATCATAGACCATTATAGTAATTTGAGTTAGAAGATTTGGTGCCTTAAATCACCTGAATGAAGTCAGAAGAAAATGTTTTGAAACTTGACATGGCTGGCACGATTCAGGGCACCTCAAGGCTTGGTTCTTCTTCTGTTAGCTTCAGGGAAGTTCAAGGATGAAGAATCAGCAAATAAATTGGATTAAAAGATGCTTTAAAACCAAATTCGAAGTTGCAGAATTGAGAGGTATGTAGGGAGTTTAACAGAGGTTCTTTGGCTCTCTAAATCTTGCAAAATGAAGTGGAGGAGGTCTCTATTTATAGGAGAAGTGAATGGAATCAACAAGAGGGGTGAATGATGCAACTTGAGTGGAAATCATGCACACCTGTGATCATGAAGAAAGTGTGACCACATGTGCATCAAAACTCATCCAGATGCTGTGTTTTGACACTCCAAATAATTCAAACATCTTTACTAACCTTGTTTAAGTGGAAAACACATGGTATTTGGTGATTAGAAGCCATATTATGGAAATTGCAAACTGACTGCAAGTGACTTTTCAGTTTCAAAGCATCAACTGTACAACCATGGTTCAAACAACTCAGGGACCTTTATGTTACAATCTTAGTTTCCTTAAAAAGCTGAATAATCAAGCTTGACAATGTTCTTTAAAAGTTTCCATTTGGTGATCTGAGTTGAAAGTTATGGTCATGAAATTGGAAAAAAAAACAGATTTGTGGACTTAGAAAAATTTCTAAGTGTTGAGCTTAAAAGTGACCTATAATCTCTTGCCTTCATACACGGCCTCCCACTAAAAATTAGGTTTTGGTCAATGAAGATGGTATAAAGTAGACTTCTTAAAGAGAATTGTGAAATGACCTTGTGAAGTTGATGAAAATCTATGAAATGACCTATAATATTTTGAGCTCTTAAGGCATCTTCTAACCATTTTCAAGCTTTACACATAAAAGAAAAGGTGAATCTCACATCCTAAAGATTATTGTGGAAAAAGAATGGGCTCAAGGAGATAAAAATTGACCAAGTTATGATCATTTGAAGTCAAACCCTAAAATTTAAAGGCCTTTCAAGGAGACTTGTAATCTTTCTCAACTTTTAGTGATCTTCCATTCAAAATTAGCCTTAGACTTCTGAAGAGAGCTTGTTAAGGACCCTTTAAAGAGAATCATGGCCTTGGAACCAATCAAAAATCTCAAACAATGAGCAAGATATGGTCCTTAGAAGTCAAAAAACCTAGCTCAGAGAGTGTCAAAATAACTTGAAACCCCTTTCCACTTTTGATGATTTTTCTTGCACAATTGGATCTTGTCATGTGAAGAGAGGTTATTGTAGATGATGATAAGAATGCATATAAAAAAGAACCAACTCAAAATGTTTAAAATTGAGAGAGTTATGCACTTGTGATCACTGCATCTAGTATTTGCTCAATTAGGTCAAACTTGTTGAATCAACCTTGAATCTCTTTGAACTTTATTGGAAAAATAAAGCATTATGAATCACAAGAGGCCATGAAATGATGTTTTCTTGAAGCACAGTAAAATATGGATCTTGAGTCTCAATGACGATTGTTGAAGAAGGCATGGAAATAAACACATGAACTTAAGAATCTTCTTGATGAATTCCACCACCAAATTTGAGGAGATCTTGACTTAAATAAAGTGAGAGAACTCCTTTAACCATAAATATTTGATGCCATAGACATGACCTTGAAGGTTGAGCTCTTGCAATCCATTAGAGAACCATTTGATTGAGAATCACTCCTCAAACTCTAAATTAGATGGTGAGATGAATGCAATTGTGATCACCTACAATATGAACATTCAAAGAAACATATATATTAATGTTAGTTAAAAGAACACATGTACAAAATACACATTTCAAGATGCTTGTTGATCCCTCAAGAGCAAACATAAAGAGAGAACCAACCCTAATGTGTTATCTTGATGTACTGATAAGAGTGAGATGATGATAAATCTTAGGGGGAAAATTTGGGGTATAACAAAAGCATCTCTCTGACATCCCAAGTCATAGGCATCTTTATAGGAAATCGTCTAAGGAAGGGATGAGTATCTCTGGGCATACATCGAGTGCTTCAACAAAGAGGCCGTACAGGTCTATATGACTGATGGCATTAAGAAATATCTCCTCGAACCCAAGATCCGTCTCTGCAGCGAATTCACCAAGGCGGTTGGCAAAGAATCGCTGGCCACCTTGGATGCTTTCCTGCTCAAAGAATTTGCATAGATCCAGTACAAAGAAAAGGAGGCCACCAACAACGTGAGGGACTCACAACATAGAGAGAATGCGAAAGTTCCAAAGAAGGATGAACCCTCAACGTCCCTTCGAGGAGGAGAAAAACAAAGGGAAGACAAGTACCAAGATTCTAGAGACTATAAGGGACCAACTGGTCGTTTTTATGACTACACCCCTATCAACGCTTCACGCGAGCGTATCCTTACTAACTGCGCCAATGCAGAATTCAAGCAAGTCGGGGTCCATTTTCCCCGGCAAACAACATCCAAACCACAGAAGGATAAAAACAAGTAATATAGATTCCACAAAAGTCATGGCACATGACAGAAGACTTCATCCACTTTAAGGATTCCATCAAAATCCTCATCTGGGATGGACATCTCAAACAGTATAAGAAGAAAGATACTCCCCGAGAAGACGCTTCTGAATCAAAGAAAGGCGAGGAAGAGAATCCCTCAAAGCTCTCATGCCCGTCGCTATGAGAATCACAAGGCCAGAGGATTTCTACTTTCCCTACACAGAAGAGGTCCCCCTATACTTATCATCGCTAAACCCTTGGGAATCCTTTTCAGCGGCAATGGGCATCTCCGACGGGGGATTCAACAAGTGTACGATGGGCTCGATAAAGAGGAGGTTTGAGAAATTGATAGAAGCCAACTCTGAAATGAGTGCCACCCTCGACAAGTTCAGAGGAGGATCCCACCTCCTCACATTTTAACGGGAAGAGATGCCAGACGGAGCTCCCAACACCAACATCCCCTTGCTCGTGTGAGTACGTATGGCAAACTTCAATGTTAGACGCATCTTGGTCGACCAAGGAACGTCGGTCGACATAATGTATTACCAGTTGTTCACCACCCTGCAGCTGAATGAGGCACATCTGACCACGTACATGGGCTATGATCTCCAAGGATTCAATGGTTCTGTCACCAAACCTTGGGGATACATCGAATTGATCGTTACTTTTAGGGCATGAGTGAAGGCCAGATCCATCAAGATCTAATACCTCGTGATAGAGTGTCTGTCATTATATCAATGCAACTTTGGAAGGCCCACCTTGGCCAAACTAATAGCAGTGCCCTCCATGGTGCACCTTAAAATGAAATACTACACCGCTGACAACCTCGTCGCCACCCTGCACGGGGACATTCAGGCTGTCAGGAGATGTTTTGAAGCAGTTGTAAAAGGCTTGAGCTCCATCAGTACTCAACCCAGAACAACAAACAGAACCACTCTCCCTGATAGCTATGAATAACCAAAGCCGTTTCCCCATGTTGACACGGTCGACCTAGACAACTGCTTTATAAAGGAGCACCTCAGAGACCTCAAGAAGAAGGGGAAAGAACCCATGCTTGACGCAGAAGGCCCATCAACGAGCATGGGAAAATTTGTAAATCATATGCCTCCAATCCTAGACGGAGAATTCGAGATCGTTCCTATGGGCAGCGACCCCTCCAAAGGAGTTAAGATCGGCGTCGACCTCCCCGGCTTCGCGAAAATATAGTTGAAGGCGTGCTTGAAGGATAACACATACTTGTTCGCCCGGTGCGTAACAGAGATGCCCGACCTAGACCCAGAGAGAGCTTGTCACCACTTGATAATACATCTTGCCCTTAAGGTATTTGCTCAGCATAGGTGCCGGAAGTCCCTTGAGAAATACCTCATAGAGGCAAAATTTATTTATGAAGCCTAGTACACAACTTGGATCTCTAATGCAGTTCTTGTAAAAAAGAGTAATAGAAAATGGCGCATGTGCATTGATTATACCGATCTCAATAGGACTTACCCTAAAGATGCTTACCCCTTCCGCAATATCGATAAATTAGTCGATAATTCTGCAGGTTTTAAATTGCTTTCATTCATGGATGCATATTCTGGGTACAACCAGATCCCCATGGCTAAAACATACAAAAAATACACGACTTTCATGACCGATTCGGCCAATTATTATTACAATGTAATACCCTTCCGTCTGAAAAACACGGGCGCTACCTATCAGCAGATGATGAACAAAGTCTTTCGAGGAGAAATTAGAGACAAGCTCGAAGTCAACATGGACAACATGATTGTAAAGTCCCACGAGGAAACCGATCATGCACTCCACCTCAGGAAATTTTTCCACCAGCCAAGAAGAGTCAAAATGTGATTCAATCCTAACAAGTGCACGTTCGGAGTGCGGGCGGGAAAATTCCTCAGCTTCTATCTCACAGAACGGGGAATCAAATCCAACCCCGAAAAATGTTGAGAATTCTCTGAGTAAATGATGCTGAACTCGAAAAAGTAAATCCATACCTTAAGCAGGATGCTCACCTTGTTATCCCGTTTTATGGCAAAATCTTCCCAACACACGTTGTCCTTTTTCAAACTTCTCCGCAAAGAAGCCACTTTTGAGTGGACCGAGGAATTCGAGCACGCCATCCTACATCTCAAATGGGAATCTCAACCACTGGTCCTTTCGAGACCAGATAAGGAAGAGACTCTCTACCACTATCTGGCCATAACTTTCGAGGCTGCTAACATTGCTCTCATCCGGGAGACCGCCAAGGGGCAGAAACCCATCTACTTTACGAGCAATACCTTACAAGGCCCTGAAGTAAGATACCAATAGATCAAGAAAGTAGTCTTGGCGCTCATCAAAGTAGCGAGGAGGCTGAGGCATAATTTTTTGGCCCACACAATTATCGTCCAGACAGAGAAACCAATACAATAATTACTCGATCGATCTGATATGTTGGGTAGGATGTTCAAATGGTCATTGGAACTCTCTGAGTTTAACATCAAGTATGAGAGTAGAAAAGATCTTAAAGAACAAGTATTGGCCGACTTCATAGCAGAGATGACCTCCCCAACCTCCATAAGTGGCGCACACAGGTGGACAATATTTGTGGATGGAGATTCCAGCTCCACCAGAAGCGGAGTAGGTATCATGCTGGGGAACAAGGAAGGGATACTGGTCGAGGTCTCCCTTGCGCTACCTTTCCCGACCTAGAACAACCAAGCAGAATATAAAGTTCTCCTTGCAGGACTCTGCCTGGCCGAAGATTTAGGGGCCGAGGAAGTGAAGATCTTCATAAACTCCCAACTCGTTGCCTCCCAAGTACGAGGAGAGTATTAGGTAAAAAATGACCAACTTTCAGAATAATCGACTCTGGTCCGAGAAAAAATGAAAATATTCAACTCTACAGACGTACACCATGTTCCCCACGAACATAATTCCCTAGTAAATATCTTGTCAAAGCTGGACATCACAAAGAAGAAAGGAGGCAACAAATCGGTAATACAGGAGATACTTCCCCGACCGAGCATCGAAAAACCTTCCTCGACTCTAGAGATGCTCTCCATTGGCAACAACATCTATTGGATGACCCCCGTATACAACTACCTTACAAAGGGGGAGCTACCGACCGATCAGAAGGAAGCCAACATAGTCAAACAGAGAGCCTGCTCATACATTCTGGTTGAAGGAAATTGTATAAGAGAGGATTATCCATCCATCTCCTTAAGTGCGTCGATGAAAGAAAGGTCGCCCACATCCTACATGAGATCCACGAGGGAATCAACTCCCAACACACGGGAAGAAAGTCCCTCATTAGGAAAGCATTGCAAGGAGGATACTACTGGCCCACCATGCAGCAAGACGCGAAAGAGCATGTGAAGAAATGCGACAAATGCCAACGTCACAGGGATATGCACTTAGCATTTCCAAACGAGCTCAAATCTCTTTCATCCCCTTGGCCCATCACATGGTAGGGCATAGACCTCCTCAGACCATTTGTGGTGGGGACAAACCAAAACAAATACTTAATAGTGGACGTTTACTACTTCTCCAAGTGGATAGAGGCAGAAGCGTTAGCCATCATCACAATGCAAAACATCCCCCATTTTTATAAAAGAAACATCCTCGCCAGATTCAACGTACCCCAAGCCATTGTCACCGACAACGGAATGCAATTCATGAACAAGAAATTCTAGGAATTCATGGCTAAGTTAGGCACCGTCCAACACTCTGCCTCCGTCGAACATCCACAAACGAATGGGCAGGCTGAGGCTGCAAACAAGGTAATCCTACGAGGTCTCAAATGAAGATTAGAAGAAACTAAGAAAATATGGGTCAAGGACCTACACAACATGCTCTAGGGCTATCGAACAATGTCTCACTCATAAACTGGGGAGACTCCTTTTCGACTAGCATACAGAACCAAGGATATCATCCCCGTTGAAATTAGAGAACCTTCAAGATGGATTGAAGCGCCTCTGGACATAAAAATGAACGACTAGGCCTTACAAGAAGAGCTCAACCTTGTTGAGGAAGTCCAAACTGGGGCAGCCTTACGAGAGGCCTCTCTCAAACAAAAATTCGCCATAAGATACAACGCCAAAGTCATACGACAAGAGTTTGAAGTTGGCCTAGTCCTTAAAAGGAATCATAAAGAGTCTCGCAAGGGAAAACTCGCCGCAAACTGGGAAGGCCCCTACCGCGTCCATGCGAAAACGGGGATCGGGGCCTATTACCTAGAAAACTTAAATGGGGAATAACTTGCTCGATTCTGGAATGCCAAAAAAATTGAACAATATTATAGTTAAGGCACCAAAACAATCGGCGTGCTCCGTTAAGACGACAAGCACATCAACCCCGACCACATTTGCATTCCCAGGTACAAGCATGACACTCCGAATTAAACGAAAAGGCAAGTCTTCACTCTTTTGACGAGCAGATTCTTAGCCTGGCATGGAAAACTCAAACGAGCTTCATTGTTGTCGTACCTCGATCGCAGAGCACCCAGCACGCGATAGGAATTTTACACCACCGAGGTCAGATCACAAATGAGACCCGAGTTCCAACTCTTTCCTGGAAATAACCCTAGTCGTTTGACCAGTTCCCCTCACCGGTGAATCAAAATGATTGACGAGCAAAACCTCCTAAAAACTCTTAAGAAAAATATAATGTCTCAAGCAGACGGGCATACAAACATGCTACCTTTTCACAATGATCAATAAATCATGCACGAACAAAGTAAAAAACACTTAAACAATGCAGATTGAAATAAACGACCACCACGGTAGGAATATTAAAAAGGAGACCACAAGGGTCGTTGTTATCATAAATATTACATAAAGGAGTCCTGAATCCCCCATCCAAAAATACGAACATGTGGCCACGAGGACCACGATTGTTCAGAAATTACACAAACAAGCAAAATCCCCCAAAAGAAATTACATAATATACGGCACACAGGCCGAAACAAAAAAGGATAATCAAGCAGTCAAACATCGAGCTGAGGCACCTCCTCAGGAACAGTCTCTCTCTGGGAAGGTTCCTCAACTAACGCTTCTTCAGCACTGTTGTACCCCAAAATTTGCCCTCCCTTTTTCTCAACATTTCTCATCACCAAGCCCTTGGAGATCAAGATCCAGTTAGGGTTTCATCTGCTCAAGACTTCTCCTTGCACTATTGACCCAAATTAGGGTTTGTGTTTGCACAAAGATGTTTTGACCTAAATTGCCTAAGATGACTTTCTTGCTTCATATTGGACTCCCAAGTTTATCCACATCAAGTTTCAAGTCTTGATTCCAAGTTTTGCCCAGTCAATTGGACAATTGACCTAGAAATCAGCTGTATTGGGGAAAAAGTCAACTGTGGCCAATTGACAGTCAAATCTCATAAAAATTGACCCACATCAACATCATGAACTCACATAGACCATTTTATCAAGTTTGGATCACAATTCCATAAGAAATTTGATCAGATCACCAAAAGGGCAAAATGGTCATTTTTAGGGTTTTGATTGTACAAAGGCAATTTTTGACTGTTTGACCTAGCCAATGGCAAACCAAGCTCACATATGGACTCAAGGACCCCATGGAATTATCTTGACATGCTCAACAAGTTCAAAAGAACCCAAGTACATAAGATTGACAGTTGAATTTCCCAGTCAATTGATCAATTTTGACTGTATACTGAAAAGTCAAACTTTGACTTTTTGGTCAAAATCAAGAGTCAAGATTCATTTTTCATCAAAACATGCCAAATCATGAAACTTGTTCACCAAGAAATCCAAAATTGCAAATTAGGGTTTGAAATGAGAATTTTTCATAACTTAGAATTTTTCTGTTATGAAAAACCCTAATTTTTCCCCAACTTTGCCCCACTTTCTCACCAAGATTTATTTGGATTCAAGCAAAAGTCAAAACATGAAAGTTGTAGCCTATTGCATGATCTACAACTTTGATTCACAAATTTTTCCCAAAAGAAGCTTGTATCTCAAGTTACAATTTTTGGAACAAGGGTACTAAACCATTCTTAAACTTAGTGAAAATTCGACCTATTTTGGCAAGGTTTTTTACCTAACTTCAAGACCATTTTTCACATACTTCCACTTGGAATTTCAATTTGCACTTCAAAGATGGATTGTAGTACACATTCCAAGCTTTCCAAAATGTCCAAGAACTCATCAAACAACCTCATGACTTGAGAGAATCGAATTTTGCAATATGGCAAAATGTCACTTTTGTTCTTGACCAAGACATGTTCATACACATTGCCATTTTCAAGTCAGCTTGGTTTATGCTACATTACAGGCCTCTAAACCATCCAAAACTCAATAATTTAATGCATACTCATTGTGCCAAAGCCTTATCTTGTGTATCCAAGCATTGTATGCAAGATTAGGCCATAAGTGGAAAAAGTGAAATAGCCATTTTTGCAAAAGCAAGCTTTATGTCATAGTGAAAATCCAAGAAGTACAGATCAAATCCCTTTGGCACAAGTTTAGGGACTAATCACACTGATCAATGCCAAGGTTTGCAGCATGTTTAGGGGGCCTCTACCTGTCTAAGCATCAACTTGGTTTTTGTTGGCTTAAAGTGTAAGAAAGAGGGCATAACAAAATATAACTTTCATCTCAGCACAAGGGAGCCTAAGAAAAGTTATCAAACATATCCTAAACAACAAACACAAGCTATAACACGAGCCAACCATCCCCAACACCCTCTCATTTCCAGAATCACCTTCAAACTGCCCAAACAGAGTAACCTCTGCAGATTGAGTTCCAACTCTCATCCCTTTCATGCTTTCTTGCTAAAAGCTCATCAAACACATTCCCTAGCATCACTTGAAGCTAACCCAAACATAAAACACGACCTGTAACTCCTCTAGGCAGTTCCACCATTTTCACTTTCTTGTTTTGCAGTTGAAGGTCCATAGCTCGATTCAAGGTGTTTCAAAGCAAAGTAAGCATTGGAATAACATCACCACACTTCAGGCAAGCTGTACAGATCATCATCTTGCTCTGAAAGCTCCCCTATTGCCAGATAGAACTTCAACTGAACAGGTATCTTCTTGAACTTCTAACTCTTAGTGTAGGCATCATTAGCTCTAAGTTTGTGAATAAGAAGTGTTCTACTCATGCCCCTGAATCTGTACATGCTTTTACTTTTCATTTATTTTGCCTGAGCTATGAGAATTTAAGGTCTGAACATGGAAGAAAAGTTAGGTCAAGATTTGGGAATGTTAAAATTCTCTCTCATTTCTGAGAGTTAGGATGAGTTCTTTACATATTTAGAATCGTGATTCAATGCTTAACATGTTTGGTGTTGTAAGTTTTTGTTAAAACTCAAAGAATCAGGACCTTGCAATGGAAGAAACAGGCGCGCGTTTTGAACGTTTTTCTGTCTGAAGGTTGAAGAAGAAGCCACGTGGGCTGGGCCTGTTTTGATTTTTCTTTTCATACCATATTTTTGATTTCATACCCCCTGAGCCCATCTTGTTTGATTTAATGATTTTTTGACTTTTCTTTTTTTATTCTGACTTATTTATTTTTGCTAATAATATTAAAAACATAAAAAATATTTTTTACACCATTTTTATATTTTTTAGGTATTTATTTGTTTATATGGACATTTGTACATAAATATATATATATATATACTATTATTTAGAAAAACTAGAAAAATAATGCAAATATACTTTATTTCTGATTTTTATTTCATTTTTTTTTCTTTTGAAAATATTTTATACAAAATATACTTTTTTTATAAATATTAAATATTATTAGTTTTGTATATATAATATTTATTTAGTAAATAATAAAGATATTTATATATATTAGTACATTTAGGTAAAAAATACCAAAATACATACATTTTTTATTTTATTAATATTTAACATGAAAAATACTTTTTATGAATATACTCCATTTTATTTTATTTTTTGTATATAATTATTAAATATTATACATATTAAATGGTTAATATACTTATTTAACGAAATTAGGGTTTTTACCCTTAAAACACAAAAATTCCAAAAAATATTACTTTTTTTTTATTTTTATTCATTTGACATAAAAAATATCCTTTTTCCATACATATGAAAACCCTTTTTGCATTTTGCATATTTATTTTATTGTCCATTTAATTTATGCAATTAATTATCTTTGTAAATATTCCAAAATTGATGTAATAGCTAGGTTTAAATTCCTTGTCTAAATATTCCCCCATTTGAACATTTGTACCCCCCTTCCCATATTTTGTTGTAATAGTTTAGGAAAATTAAATTTCGCACTTTATTGCTTTCTAAATATACCATGCTAGAATTAGGGGTTGTATGAAAATAAAAAGAACAAAATTAGTTTGACCTAATTTCAAGATAATCAAGCATGAATATGGACAACACATATCACACTTGCACCCCTAGGGTATTCCACTTGTTGCCTTCAAATAAATGGGCCATATTGCATGTTAGGTTTCTTTGGGCAAAACAAATACAAATCAATTGATCATAGTCCCTCGATGACGCTTTCGAAAAGTTGCCTAAAATGATCAAGTCCCTTTCAAGGAAAAATTGCCCAAAGATACTTAGCACTATTGCAATTATGGTCTAAACGATGACTCGCGCCCGTCCCTTTCACCTCCTAAACACAAGATTATCCACCAAATGCAATGGTGGAACAAAATTGTTAAAAGGGTTAAAACATAACAAAAATCTTTGAGAACTTTAGGGTAGATCGCTCTTAAGTACTTGTCAACTTGCAAAACAAAACACTTGCCTATTTTTCAAATCACACATCACTACACTTTCAAAACAACTTTCAAAAAAACCTTGAAATATCTTTTCAAAAAGACAAACACCTTTTGTAAAACATTCGAGTAAAGAATTGTTACAAGGGTAGCCTAGACAAGGCATCTTTTTCAAAACATTTTCAAAGCCACACACAAAGCACCATTTCAAACAATTGAAAACCAAGGCAAGTAGATCTAAGCAAGTACCTAAGAGCCCATGGATAAACATGGATAGAAAGGGTGCTAATACCTTCCCTTTCTATAATCTACTCCCCGAACCCAAGAAAAATCTCAAAGGTTTTTGCTGTGCTTTTTAAACCTTTCCTTAGGATAAAATAAAAAGTCGGTGGCGACTCTTGCTCAACCGAAACATTTGCGAAAACAAACGCAAAACCATAGTCAGTTCTCCCACCGTATCACAGAACTGGCGACTCTGCTGGGGATAAATTTAAAAGTGGAGTAACCTTAGGGCTTAGATCACCCTCTTGCATGACTAATTGTTTGAATTGATTGCTTTATATCTTGGCTCTATTGTTTGGGTTTGCAAATCCTACACCCGGATTTTGGGAAACATTTCATAGATAGCAATACGTTGTGGAAACTGTGCGGGGTATACCGACACGGTCGAAGCAATAGCTATATTAGTGCGACATATTTGTGAGTATCGGTAACCCTTGAGTTCAATCAAGGAGAGTACGGGGCCGCTGAGTGATGTCACTAAGCACTAATGACCTAGAACCTTACTTGACCATCTTGGCCTTTTATTAGGGGTAGTGAGATGACCGGCTTTGGTGCAGTCCGAAGTTGGTAGATACTCGATACTACACTCATTGAGGGTTGTTTTCTTGGAATATTTTGGTCGCTAGTTAAGTGGCTAAACCAAAACAATAAACAATGAAAACAATCCAGTGATATTGAGCTCCTTAGAACCCGGTTACTATTTATAGGACAGGTTTTTAAGCCAACTACACTCAAGAGGGTACTTACCTATGAAACCCCATGCAAGCCTGAAACTAGGGTTTGGTGTGATTTGCTTGTACATATGTTTTGTGCATACATCATAAACATCATAAAACATCATATGCATTCACTAACCATTTCAAGGGTTTGGATCTTCATCTTTGTTCTTGTTTTGTAGGTCATGGAAATTCCTCGCAGAAACACCATTCAAGTCAACCTTGTGAGAATCTCTCCTCAACTCAAGGAGCTCACCTCAAGAATTCTGGAAAACTCATCCTTCAGTGAAAGACATGGTAGACTGCTCAGCCTAGTCAACACCAACATTGAAGAAGACATGATGAAAGTGCTATTCCAGTTCTTTGACCCTCTTCACCACTGTTTCACTTTCCCTGATTACCAGTTGGTGCCCACTTTGGAGGAGTTTTCTCAACTCCTGAGAATTCCTATCCTTAATCAACTACCCTTCAACGGTACGGAAAAGGAACCAAAGCCGGAAGATGTTGCTCGAGCATTACATCTACAACCATCCGACATCAAGGGGCATTGGGAAACCAGAAGCGGCGTCAAAGGATTCTTAGCAAAATTCTTGTTTGAGAAGGCACGAGAATGTTGGAATTCATTGGACCTTCAAGCCTTTGAAGAGATTGTGGCACTCCTTATCTATGGGTTGGTCTTGTTCCCAAATCCTGACCAATTGGTAGATGTCAACGTCGTCAAAATCTTCTTGTCCAGAAATCCAATACCAACATTGCTTGGGGACATTCTTCACTCATTTTACATACGAACAATGAGAAAGAGGGGTGTTCTCATGTGCTGTACTCCTCTCCTTGCAAGGTGGTTTATTTCGCACCTTCCACAATCTGTCTTGAAGAATGACCAAGGCTCAAGGTGGTCCCAACGGTTGATGACTCTTACTCACTCTGATGTACATTGGTGTTCTCGGTCCAGAGAAAATGTCATCATCGTCGATCGTTGCGGAGAATTTCCTAATGTTCCTTTACTTGGAATCAGAGGAGGTATCACCTACAACCCTTGCCTAGCTTTGAGGCAATTTGGATATGCACGGAGGGATGGCCCTCATGACATGTTGATTCCTGACCTAGTTTTTGACTTCGACAACGATGCGCAAGGACTTCGCCAAAAATTCATCAGAGCTTGGGGGAGGCCCAACAAGGTTGATAGCAAGACTCTGGGACACAAGAACTCCATCCCTCTTGAGCCATATCTCAAGTGGGTACGAGCCCGAGCCCAAAGTCTAATGATGCCTTATCCTCATGTACTCCCGGTGATTAAAGAGCCCGTCAAGGAAGGAGAGGTTCCTTACACCATCCTACATCCTGACATGCCTACATCGTGGGAGGAAATGCAGAAAAGTTGGATTCAGCTCAAGGAGGAACGGAACACTTTTGAAGCCAGCTTCTACGCTAGTGAGAAGAAGGTTCTGGAGCTTACCCGCCGACTCCATGAGCAAGAGGCCCTCAACACCTACATCGCACCAAAGAGGATGCGCAATGTCTTTTTGCCTTGAGAAGTTATTTTGTAATATTTGGCCCATGGGGCATTTATGTACTAACAAATTTCTTCTTATTAATATGACGTGCGTTCTTCTTTGTCTGAAACAATTTTGAATGTCCTAAATCCTTGAATGCATTTCATACATAAGCATACCATTCATCATGTGCATAAGCAGGTCTCACTCCAGGTTTCCTTATCTGTCTGCTGTTTATTTCAGTAGGATGGATCTCGAGCAAACAGTCAAAGACCTGCAAGCTCAGAATGCACAATTTCAGCAACTCCAGACAACCTTGGCTAAAGGTCAGGAGGATCTCAAGACCTTGCTGGGGAATAAAGACCCAGTGAAGAAGAAGAAAAAGAGACTCGAGGTGGCTACTCTGGGGAGAAGATTTGACGGAGAAGCTCGGAGAGTGCTTGAATTTCCTCCTACTTCTGATGAAGGAACCAGCAAAGGAGGTGGGGCTGCGGTACCTTCCAAGTCCGATGTGGAAGAAGAAGAGGTCGAAGAGGATGAAGATTATTCTGATCAGCAATACCCTCCGGCTGATGATAAATACAAAGGTTTAGAAGATAGGTTGGCCGCCATGGAACTACAAAGAGTACCGGGTTTGGATTTTGAAGACTTGGGTTTGGTTGCCGGGATTGTGATTCCCCTAAAATTCAAAGTGCCAGTGTTTGTGAGGTATGATGGGCTGTCCTGTCCAAAAATGCATCTCAGGTCCTACGTGAGAAAGATTCAACCCTATACGGCAGATAAAAACCTTTGGATTCATTTCTTTCAAGACAGACTTTCTAGAGCTCAGTTGGAGTGGTTTTATCAGCTAGAGGGAACCAACGTCCGAAATTGGGAAGATTTGGCCACCGCCTTCTACAAACAATACCAGTATAATTCTGACCTTGCTCCTACTCGTACCCAACTTCAGGGTATGTCGCTAGGAACAGGCGAGGGATTCAAAGAATATGCACAAAAATGGAGGGATTTGGCTAGCAGGGTGCAGCCTCCTTTAACCGACCGTGAACTCGTTGATATGTTTCTAGGGACCCTATCTGGGCCATTTTTTAATCATCTGATTGGTAACTCTTCCGTGGGGTTTACCAATTTGATCTTAACAGCCGAAAGAATAGAAGCTGGCATCAAGTCAGGAAAGATTCAGAAGGGTGTTGCTGCAGGTGTTGAGAAGAAGCCTTTTAAGAAGGAAACAGTAGGGGCCGACCGACAGTAGGGGCCGTAATGATTCAAAACCCTTCAAGTGAGCAGCCTCGCTATAACCAGTCTAGACCAAATCAGCAACGGGTGGAACGGCCACAACGGCAGTTCACCCGCATTAATATGACTCCAGCGCAATTGCTTCCCCATCTGTTAAAGTTGAATCTCGCCACCATCAAGGAGGCACCAAAGAATGTGAATACGTCCTCTCCGCATTATCATCCTAATGCTAAATGCGCTTACCATTCTGACAGTGTCGGGCACGACACCAATGATTGTTGGGCACTCAAGCATAAGATCCAAGACCTGATAGAGGCGAAGGAGGTGGAGTTTGACGCTCCGGAGAAGCCTAATGTGATATCTGCTCCCATGCCGAAGCACGGCCGAAATGTCAATGCCATTGAAGAAGATTTGTATGTTGCTGACGTCAATGATCTGATAACTCCATTGCTAACCATCAAGTTGAATTTGTTAAGGGCCGGGATCTTCCCGGGATGTAAAGAAGACTGCTATTGTTGTTACTCTCTGCCGTTTGATTGTCTGTTACTGAAGAAAGGCATCCAAGGCCTTATGGATAGTCGACAAATTTTGTTTGAAAAAGTTTCTGTTGTTCCAACCCATATCGAAGATGTCTCAATCATAACCATTCATGCCAATCTTTCCAAGGCCGTCAAAAAGCCTGTTAAGATTACACCAGCTGCGAAATCTGTTCCTTTGAAGATAACAATGCCAGGGCCTGTCCCCTATGTTTCTGAGAAGTCGATACCATGGAACTATGGCGGTGACGTCTACTACCATGGTATTAAACAAATCGAAATAACTGAAGAAAGTTCGGATGATGAAGAAGCCAGCATTGGTAACATTGCAGGCACCAGCAAAATCACCAGGAGCGGGAGAATATTTTCTCCAGAGATTGCCCCTCCAAGAGCAATCTTTGGACCCTCATCTGCCGACAAGGTCATCCCTGCACCAATAAAACTCTCTGCTAGAACCCCTTTGATTGAAGATGTTGTTGTTCCTTGTACTGTCTCTCCTACCGCTGCTGATAAAGGTAAGGGAATCCAAGAGGAGCTCGTCAGGACGAGGGCTCAACCCTTGGTCATCCCGGAAACCTCCAAGAAGGAAATGGATGAGATTTTGAGGATAATCAAAAGGAGTGATTACGATGTGGTAGAACAGCTGGGGCAAACCCCCTCAAATATCTCCATGCTGGCACTACTACTTTGCTCGGAAGCGCACGCTAAAGCTCTGATAAAATTCCTGAAGGCAGCCCATGTGCCCCAGGAAACCTCTGCAGATCAATTTCAAAATTGCGTGGCTAGCCTTACTGCGGACAATGGATTAGGTTTCTCTGATGCCGACCTAACTCCTAAAGGTAGAAACCACAATGACGCTTTGCACATTTCAGTCAAATGTCGAGGAACCACTCTCGCACATGTCTTGGTCGATACTGGTTCGTCGCTAAATGTATTGCCTAAGAAGGCCTTGGACCGATTAGATTGTGAAGGGTTGGAATTGAAGCCGAGTGATATTGTTGTCAGAGCTTTCGATGGTTCGAAGAGAATGGTCCATGGGGAGGTTGAAATTCCCGTCAAGATAGGCACTGAGGTGTTTAAATCTACTTTCTATGTGATGGACATCCATCCGTCATACTCTTGCTTGTTGGGTAGGCCTTGGATACACCATGCTGGGGCAGTCACCTCCTCCTTACATTAGATGTTGAAGTATCCTGTCAAGGGAAAGATCATTATTGTCCACGGTGAAGAGGAGTACATGATTAGCCACTTGAATTCTTTTCGGTACGTGGAGGTAGAAGGGGAATTCATTGAAACGCCTTTTCAACATTTCGAAGAAGACCTTCCTGAAATAGCAGTAGCAAAGTTGGCAGCTGAGACACCGAGGCAGATGGCCAGGATGGCATCTCTGGAGGATGCAAGGGCCGCAACAAAGGAAGGGAAGAATTCAGCATGGGGGCATTTGCTTGATATTCCGCATAAGACAGACAAATTCGGTTTAGGGTTCACTACCGCAGGACAGAAAGCGATGCGCCGTTCGAAGATTGAAAGAGCGCCAGTCAAAATTTCTCCCTACGGAATCAACGCCTTGGAGGACGAAGACAAAGAGAGCAACATCGAAGAGTGGATTTACCCAACTGTCAAAGGAGGATTGAGCAACTGGGAGGCAAAAGACTTTGTCCCCATCACTTTTATTCATCAGTAATTTATCTGTTAAACATTTCCTATTTGGTCTGTAATATTTATTTTCAAACAATCCGTACACTATCTTTTCACCTCATGCCTTGCCCGGGGCGTGTAGGTCCATTTGTAAGGGTTTTGATTACTTTTCATATCCATATGCCATGTTTAATGATTCATTGGACGTTTTTCATCTAATAAACTGCTTGTGTTCATTTTCTTTCCTTTTGCATTTTTTGTTTAAGGATGGCTATCCCTTACACACACCCACACTCACAAATGCAGGTACCCATCCACTCCGGATTCCATGGGTGACTATTCTGCTATATCCGTTAGTAACTCTGAAGATCTGGTCAATCAAGCCGAGTATGAAGATGACAAAGGTTGTGAAGTACCAGGGGAACTAGCCATACTTCTACAGCAAGAAGAAAGGGCCATCTTACCGCACGAAGAGTCATTGGAAACTGTCAACTTTGGAACTGAGGAAGACCGGAAGGAGGTGCAAGTGGGTGCCAATCTGGAACCAAGAGTCAAGGAGCGCCTGATACAGTTATTGAATGAGTATGTTGAAATCTTCGCTTGGTCTTATGAAGACATGCCGGGTTTAGACACAGACATCGTGGTTCATCGTCTCCCCACAAGAGAGGATTGTCCACAGATCAAGCAAAAAGTCCGCCGAATGAGGCCTGACATGTCTGAAAAGATCAAAGCAGAAGTAATGAAGCAATTCGACGCTGGCTTTCTGGCTGTTACGTCCTATCCTCAATGGGTCGCTAACATCGTGCCAGTACCTAAGAAAGATGGCAAAGTTAGGATGTGTGTGGACTACCGGGATTTGAATAGGGCCATCCCCAAAGATGATTTTCCACTTCCACACATTGACATTTTGATCGACAATACAGCTCAGCACAAAGTGTTTTCCTTCATGGATGGATTCTCGGGTTACAATCAAATCAAAATGGCCCCCGAGGATATGGAGAGAACAACTTTTGTCACACAATGGGGCACTTTCTGCTACAAGGTGATGCCGTTCGGGCTGAAGAACGCAAGGGCAACCTATCAACGCGCCATGGTAGCTTTATTTCATGATATGATACATCATGAGATTGAAGTTTACGTAGACGATATGATAGCTCGGTCACAAACAGAGGAGGAGCACCTTGAACATCTAGAAAAGCTGTTTGCCAGGTTGAAAGAATACAAACTCAGGCTGAATCCAAGTAAGTGCACTTTTGGAGTTAGGTCTGGTAAACTCTTGGGATTCATTGTAAGCAACAAAGGCATTAAAGTCGATCCAGCAAAAGTGAAAGCAATACAAGAAATGCCTGCTCCCCGTACTGAAAAGGAGGTTAGAGGGTTCTTGGGGCGCTTGAACTATATTTCCAGATTCATCTCCCATCTGACTTCTACCTGTGAGCCAATTTTCAAACTCTTGAAGAAAGATCAGGTAGTCGAATGGAAGGACGATTGCCAAGCTGCTTTTGATAAGATCAAGGAGTATTTGCTAGAACCTCCTATTTTGATGCCACCCGTCGAAGGAAGACCACTGATCATGTATTTGACCGTCTTGGATAACTCAATGGGGTGTGTTTTGGGCCAACATGACGAGTCTGGTCGAAAAGAGCATGCTATTTATTACCTTAGCAAAAAGTTTACCGACTGTGAGACTCGCTACTCACTGCTCGAGAAAACTTGCTGCGCTTTGGTATGGGCTGCTCGCCGACTAAGACAGTATATGTTGACCCATACTACCTTGTTGATTTCCAAAATGGATCCTATCAAGTATATCTTCGAAAAGCCCGCTTTATCTGGAAGGATAGCTAGATGGCAAATGATCCTAACTGAATATGACATTCAGTACACCACCCAAAAAGCTATAAAAGGGAGTGTACTAGCTGACCATCTGGCTCATCAGGCTATCGAAGATTATCAACCCATGAGATTTGACTTCCCAGACGAGGACATCATGAATTTGGACAACATTGAAAGTAACGGACCGTATGACGGACCCGAAAAGGGATCCCGATGGACCCTGTACTTTGATGGTGCTTCAAATGCACTTGGAAACGGTATCGGCGCAATACTCATTTCTCTGGAAGGCTGTCACACACCTTTCACGGCCCGACTTTGCTTCAGTTGCACAAACAACATGGCTGAATATGAAGCTTGCATCTTTGGTCTCAAGGCTGCTATAGACTTGGGGGTCAAATCTTTGATCGTATTTGGGGACTCGGCTTTGGTTATCAGTCAAATCAAAGGAGAGTGGGATACCAAGCACCCTAATCTTATCCCATACAAAGAACATGTCTTGACATTGTTGCCTCATTTCGAGCAAATTACCTTCGAGCATTTCCCGCGAGAAGAGAATCAGCTAGCAGATGCTCTAGCCACAATGTCCTCCATGTTTAAACTCAACTGGGATAACGAGGCTCCCCAAATCACCATCGAGCGAATGGATGAACATGCGCATTGTCACGAGATTAATACCGAAGAAGTAGTGGAACAACCTTGGTTCCATGAAATCAAAAGGTATCTCGAGACTAGAGATTATCCCGAAGGAGCTTCCGTAAATGACAAGAAGTTCTTAAGGAAATTCGCTGCTAAATTCTTCCTGAGCAACGGCATCCTCTACAAACGAAGCCATGATTGTATGTTACTCCGATGCGTAGACAAAGCTGAAGCAGAGTTGATCATGACTGATATACACAGCGGCACATTTGGCACTCACTTGAGTGGGCATACAATGGCTAAGAAGATCCTAAGGGCAGGCTATTACTGGTCTACCATGGAAGCTGATTGCCATCAGCATTCCCGTACTTGCCACAAATGCCAAGTCTACGCTGATAAAGTTCATATCCCTCCGGTTCCTCTCAATGTTCTGACTGCTCCTTGGCCATTTGCAATGTGGGGCATTGACATGATTGGAGAGATCAAGCCCACGGCTTCCAACGGACATCGCTTCATCCTGGTTGCCATTGACTATTTCACCAAATGGGTCGAAGCAGCTTCCTTCGCCTCTGTTACTAAAAATGTGGTTGCCCGCTTTATCAAGCAAAATCTCATATGCCGGTATGGTGTTCCAGACAGGATCATCACAGACAACGGTATAAATCTGAATAACACAATGATCACCTCTTTGTGCGAACAGTTCAAGATTTATCATCACAATTCATCTCCCTATCGGCCGAAGATGAACGGTGCTGTTGAAGCTGCGAACAAAAACATTAAGAAGATCATTCAGAAAATGACAGTCACTTACAAAGACTGGCATGAGATGTTACCGTTTGCTCTACATGGATACCGTACGACGGCACGTACTTCAACCGGGGCAACCCCATTTTTGTTGGTATATGGCATGGAAGCTGTCCTGCCTATGGAAGTTCAGATTCCTTCTCTAAGGATTATGAAGGACGCAGGTTTGAATGAAGATGATTGGATGCAGACCCGACTTGATCAACTCAATCTGATCGACGAGAAGCGACTCGCTGCTATATGCCATGGTCAGGCGTATCAAAAGCGGATGATCAAGTCCTTCAATAAGAAAGTCAGACGTCAAGTGTATCAAGTCGGAGATCTCGTAATCAAGCGGATTATCTTGCCGCAAAGTGATCCCAGAGGCAAATGGACTCCTACATACGACGGACCATTTGTGATCAAGAGCATATTTTCTGGTGGTGCAATGATTCTGACCACCATGGACGGCGACGATTTGCCGCACCCTGCGAACGCAGACATAGTTAAAAGATACTACGCATAAAATAACCTGACAAGTCGAAAACCCGAAAGGGCGGCTTGGGAAAAAATGGGCATCCCGGTGAACCGAAAACCCGAAAGGGCGGTTCAGGCAAAAGTTAGGGATAAAAATAATAAAAAATCTGTACACCCGGCAAGTCGAAAACCCGAAAGGGCGGCTTGGGCAAAAAGGGGTTTCCCGGTGGATCGAAAACCCGAAAGGGCGATTCAGGCAAAAGTTAGGGAATTAAAGCGTATGACTATGTCTCGTCGGATCACTTCAAAGACAATCTCTTCGTCAACCAGTTCCAGGCTTCTGATCAATCTAGTCATTGGCAAACGAAGCATTGAATGGACAGATATTCAGAGTTGTGAAAGCTATAGCGGAATGGAATCCCATGGAATTATTTCACATAGCCATCTTTATTTTGTATAAATCTTTCAATATTTACGACAAAATCCTCTTACTAGGATGATTGTCTCCTTTGTACAAATATACTCATAGAAAGTCAATACGAATACTTTTCCCAGAAATTTGTGTCATTTCCTTTTCTTTTCTCTTGCACTATTTGTTTTTTGAGAAACGTCCGATGTTTTGTTAAAAAGGCATATGCATTTGAATATAATCATTTCCTTATGAATCAAGAAAAAGGATTACGGATAGGTTGAAGATACAGTTGGGTATCTTGATACCCTTTCAAAGGAAACCCCCAGGAGATTTGGAATCCATATCCCCAGCAAACCCTGAAGCTGATCCCCAGTAGATTCTGGAAGCTTATCCCCTGCAGAGTACGGACGTCTCTCCCGAGTTTTATTCAAGGTTATTCCTCACAAGGGCTTATAACTGGGTTATCCTCAGCTTATTGCCACAGAAGATCGCACTCGCCAAAATTCTTCCTACCTCCAGCGGAGTTCATCAGAGTTCCCCAACATAACTTATCAATACAATCCCCAGAGGAGTTTATCTTTGTTATCCCCAGCCAGAGAATCCTCCAGAACTCAATTCCCCTCAGAATTTAAGTTTCAGTATCCCCAGCCGAGCTAAAACTTCAAATTATCAATCCCCAGCAAAGCCAGACTAATGAACCTTCTCCCCATAGAGTTTTGGGAGGGCAAATCTTGAATTCCCCAGTGAAGTCGCCAGAAGTACTTCCCACCAAGCTGAAGATTCTCAGTCTTACATCCCCATCATGAGTCTTTTAGATTGGAACTCCCCAGTAGAAGTCATCAGGAATTCCCCAGAAGATTGGTATACAACCCAAGCTCCTTATTCTCCAGCAACAACCAGGAATTATTCTTCCCGGCAGCAGTCGAGATACTTTTATCTTCAGCCATCCCGGATTCATCTATCCTTTGCAAGACAGCTCTCCAGCTTACATGCGCATCCATTTACATTCATATCATATAACATACATTGTATCATGCATCATGACATTGCATATAACTAACTCTTTACCTTTTCAGGTAAGATCTGTCGAAAGACTAAAATCATTATCTTCCGAGATTCTTTCCAGGAATAGTTCAGATGTGACCCAGACATGGCAACATTCTAATGCTTATTCCAGATTTATCCAGATGCAGTTTTACACGAGCTCATCATCAGGGAACCCTACACCGGTTCTTCCTCCAATTTCAAGACTTCTGAAAACAATTCACGGGTTCTCCAAGTACCCGATGTTAACCTATCACTTGTTCATTTTCTTCTCAAGACTTCTGAAAACAGTTCACGGGTTCTCCAAACAACGGATGTTAATCTATCACTTGTTCAGATGCAACTTTTGAAAACAGTTTACGGACGCTTCCCAACAACGGATGCTGCTCTATTGCTTATTCAACTCCAAGATTTCTGAAAACAGTTCACGGGTTCTCCAAGTAACGGATGTTAACCTATCACTTGTTCAGTTTCTTCTCAAGACTTCTGAAAACAGTTTATGGATTCTTCCCAACAACGGATGTTAATCTATCACTTGTTCAGATGCAACTTTTGAAAATAGTTTACGGACGCTTCCCAACAACGGATGCTGCTCTATTGCTTATTCAACTCCAAGATTTCTGAAAACAGTTCACGGGTTCTCCAAGTAACGAATGTTAACCTATCACTTGTTCAGTTTCTTCTCAAGACTTCTGAAAAAAGTTTATGGATTCTTCCCAACAACGGATGTTAATCTATCAATTTGTTCAGATGCAATTTTTGAAAACAGTTTACGGATTCCTCCCAACAACGGATGTCAATCTATTGCTTATTCAGACCCCCAGTTCAGAGATGGTCCCAAGCATGGACACCTTCTTGATACTCATTCCAGATGGCATCTTTAAGCCCATCCCCGACAAGTTTCTGTCATTCCTCCCGATGGCATCGTTAAGCCCATCTCCAAATGGCATCTCTAAGCCCATTCCCGCATCCCTTGCTTTGACGAGTGCAAATTTAAGGGCACTCTAGTGTCCAATCTCCTTTTATCCTCGAGTCACGAAAGGCAAACTTGCCAATCTAACTCTTCGGATTCAAGAAGATTGAACAGGGGAAACTGTTGTACCCCAAAATTTTCCCTCCCTTTTTCTCAACATTTCTCATCACCAAGCCCTTGGAGATCAAGATCCAGTTAGGGTTTCATCTGCTCAAGACTTCTCCTTGCATTGTTGACCCAAATTAGGGTTTGTGTTTGCACAAAGATGTTTTGACCTAAATTGCCTAAGATGACTTTCTTGCTTCATATTGGACTCCCAAGTTTATCCACATCAAGTTTCAAGTCTTGATTCCAAGTTTTGCCCAGTCAATTGGACAGTTGACCTAGAAATCAGCTGTATTGGGGAAAAAGTCAACTGTGGCCAATTGACAGTCAAATCTCATAAAAATTGACCCACATCAACATCATGAACTCACATAGACCATTTGATCAAGTTTGGATCACAATTCCATAAGAAATTTGATCAGATCACCAAAAGGACAAAATGGTCATTTTTAGGGTTTTGACTGTACAAAGGCAATTTTTGACTGTTTGACCTAGCCAATGGCAAACCAAGCTCACATATGGACTCAAGGACCCCATGGAATTATCTTGACATGCTCAACAAGTTCAAAAGAACCCAAGTACACAAGATTGACAGTTGAATTTCCCAGTTAATTGATCAATTTTGACTGTATACTGAAAAGTCAAACTTTGACTTTTTGGTCAAAATCAAGAGTCAAGATTCATTTTTCATCAAAACATGCCAAATCATGAAACTTGTTCACCAAGAAATCCAAAATTGCAAATTAGGGTTTGAAATGAGAATTTTTCATAACTTAGAATTTTTCTAAGTTATGAAAAACCCTAATTTTTTTCCCAACTTTGCCCCACTTTCTCACCAAGATTTATTTGGATTCAAGTAAAAGTCAAAACATGAAAGTTGTATCCTATTGTATTATCTACAACTTTGATACACAAAGTTTTCCCAAAAGAAGCTTGTATCTCAAGTTACAATTTTTAGAACAAGGGTACTAAACCATTCTTAAACTTAGTGAAAATTTGACCTATTTTGGCAAGGTTTTTTACCTAACTTCAAGACCATTTTTCACATACTTCCACTTGGAATTTCAATTTGCACTTCAAATATGGATTGTAGTACACATTCCAAGCTTTCCAAAATGTCCAAGAACTCATCAAACAACCTCATGACTTGAGAGAATCGAATTTTGCAATATGGCAAAAAGTCACTTTTGTTCTTGACCAAGACATGTTCATACACATTGCCATTTTCAAGTCAGCTTGGTTTATGCTACATTACAGGCCTCTAAACCATCCAACACTCAATAATTTAATGCATACTCATTGTGCCAAAGCCTTATCTTGTGTATCCAAGCATTAGGTGCAAGATTAGGCCATAAGTGGAAAAAGTGAAATAGCCATTTTTGCAAAAGCAAGCTTTATGTCATAGTGCAAATCCAAGAAGTACAGATCAAATCCCTTTTGCACAAGTTTAGGGACTAATCACACTGATCAATGCCAAGGTTTGCAGCATGTTTAGGGGGCCTCTACCTGTCTAAGCATCAGCTTGGTTTTTGTTGGCTTAAAGTGTAAGAAAGAGGGCATAACAAAATAGATCTTTCATCTCAGCACAAGGGAGCCTAAGAAAAGTTATCAAACATATCCTAAACATCAAACACAAGCTAGAACACGAGCACACCATCCCCAACACCCTCTCATTCCCAGAATCACCTTCAAACTGCCCAAACAGAGTAACCTCTGCAGATTGAGTTCCAACTCTCATCCCTTTCATGCTTTCTTGCTAAAAGCTCATCAAACACATTCCCTAGCATCACTTGAATCTAACCCAAACATAAAACACGACCTGTAACTCCTCTAGGCAGTTCCACAATTTTCACTTTCTTGTTTTGCAGTTGAAGGTCCATAGCTCGATTCAAGGTGTTTCAAAGCAAAGTAAGCATTGGAATAGCATCACCACACTTCAGGCAAGCTGTACAGATCATCATCTTGCTCTGAAAGCTCCCCCATTGCCAGATAGAACTTCAACTGAGCAGGTATCTTCTTGAACTTCTAACTCTTAGTGTAGGCATCATTAGCTCTAAGTTTGTGAATAAGAAGTGTTCTACTCATGCCCCTGAATCTGTACATGCTTTTACTTTTCATTTATTTCGCCTGAGCTATGAGAATTTAAGGTCTGAACATGGAAGAAAAGTTAGGTCAAGATTTGAGAATGTTAAAATTCTCTCTCATTTCTGAGAGTTAGGATGAGTTCTTTACATATTTAGAATCGTGATTCAATGCTTAACATGTTTGGTGTTGTAAGTTTTTGTTAAAACTCAAAGAATCAGGACCTTGCAATGGAAGAAACAGGCGCGCGTTTTGAACGTTTTTCTGTCTGAAGGTTGAAGAAGAAGCCACGTGGGCTGGGCCTGTTTTGATTTTTCTTTTCATACCATATTTTTGATTTCATACCCCCTGAGCCCATCTTGTTTGATTTAATGATTTTTTGACTTTTCTTTTTTTATTCTGACTTATTTATTTTTGCTAATAATATTAAAAACATAAAAAATATTTTTTACACCATTTTTATATTTTTTAGGTATTTATTTGTTTATATGGACATTTGTACATAAATATATATATATACTATTATTTAGAAAAACTAGAAAAATAATGCAAATATACTTTATTTCTGATTTTTATTTCATTTTTTTTCTTTTGAAAATATTTTATACAAAATATACTTTTTTTATAAATATTAAATATTATTATTTTTGTATATATAATATTTATTTAGTAAATAATAAAGATATTTATATATATTAGTACATTTAGGTAAAAAATACCAAAATACATACATTTTTTATTTTATTAATATTTAACATGAAAAATACTTTTTATGAATATACTCCATTCTATTTTATTTTTTGTATATAATTATTAAATATTATACATATTAAATGGTTAATATACTTATTTAACGAAATTAGGGTTTTTACCCTTAAAACATAAAAATTCCAAAAAATATTACTTTATTTTTATTTTTATTCATTTGACATAAAAAATATCCTTTTTCCATACATATGAAAACCCTTTTTGCATTGTGCATCTTTATTTTATTGTCCATTTAATTTATGCAATTAATTATCTTTGTAAATATTCCAAAATTGATGTAATAGCTAGGTTTAAATTCCTTGTCTAAATATCCCCCCATTTGAACATTTGTACCCCCCTTCCCATATTGTGTTGTAATAGTTTAGGAAATTTAAATTTCGCACTTTATTGCTTTCTAAATATACCATGCTAGAATTAGGGTTTGTATGCAAATAAAAAGAACAAAATTAGTTTGACCTAATTTCAAGATAATCAAGCATGAATATGGACAACACATATCACACTTGCACCCCTAGGGTATTCCACTTGTTGCCTTCAAATAAATGGGCCATATTGCATGTTAGGTTTCTTTGGGCAAAACAAATATAAATCAATTGATCATAGTCCCTCGATGACGCTTTCGAAAAGTTGCCTAAAATGATCAAGTCCCTTTCAAGGAAAAATTGCCCAAAGATACTTAGAACTATTGCAATTATGGTCTAAACGATGACCCGCGCCCGTCCCTTTCACCTCCTAAACACAAGATTGTCCACCAAATGCAATGGTGGAACAAAATTGTTAAAAGGGTTAAAACATAACAAAAATCTTTGAGAACTTTAGGGTAGATCGCTCTTAAGTACTTGTCAACTTGCAAAACAAAACACTTGCCTATTTTTCAAATCACACATCACTACACTTTCAAAACAACTTTCAAAAAAACCTTGAAACATCTTTTCAAAAAGACAAACACCTTTTGTAAAACATTCTAGTAAAGAATTGTTACAAGGGTAGCCTAGACAAGGCATCTTTTTCAAAATATTTTCAAAGCCACACACAAAGCACCATTTCAAACAATTGAAAACCAAGGCAAGTAGATCTAAGCAAGTACCTAAGAGCCCATGGATAACCATGGATAGAAAGGGTGCTAATACCTTCCCTTTCTATAATCTACTCCCCGAACCCAAGAAAAATCTCAAAGGTTTTTGCTGTGCTTTTTAAACCTTTCCTTAGGATAAAATAAAAAGTCGGTGGCGACTCTTGCTCAACCGAAACATTTGCGAAAACAAACGCAAAACCATAGTCAGTTCTCCCACCGTATCACAAGCACCCTTGAGAAACGCAGGGACCACGATCTTACCATCAACCACATAGTAAAGGATTCCCATCCTAGTCGTGTTTAGCTCCACACCAGGATTCAATACTCTGAGTTTCTCCATAGCATTTTTGAATGATCCTTCAACATTGGCCGCATCATCTTCGACGACCAACTGAAGACGAGCAACCAACTTTGCACGAGTTTTTAAACCCCTGGCCTCCACTGGATCATCCTCACCACAAGCTACCTCATACCTTAAGGATGTAACCGTCTCCTCGAGAGACTTCTTCTCCTGCAGAAGTGTCTTGTGCTCCTTGGTCAGCTTGCCTAATTTCTCTGTCGACGCCTTGTTTGCAACATCCATATTGGTGAGCTTCTCATTGAGAGCTGTTATCTTAGCCTTGGATTTTTTTAGTTCAACCTCTAGAGAAGTGCCTTCCTCGGTGTACGCCACAACCATTCTAAGTACCCTAATAACAGCGCCGGTATCTCCAGCCAACATCACCCTCTTGCTTGGACGATCTATCTCTTCAAGTATAAAGGACTCCTCCTGATAAAGTTGCAAGGCGGAACCTTCAAAAAAAGCCTTATCATGAAAGTAAGAAGGCAACTAAAACTTCCCCTTATCCTGTTCACCGGACAAATCGATGGCACCCTCGGTACACGGCTTCTTGAACCTCGAAGACACCTACTAATAGGAAAGATGCCCAACAGCCAGGCTAGTCGACCATGTTCCAGATACTGACTGAGGAGTCGTCCCCGCATAAACTTGAGAACCTTTAAGAGACTTCTGCCTCTTCTTCTCCTTCCGAGGTAACGATATGGCCATACGCTTCTGGGTAGGATTCATTCTTCATGCATTGGAAAAAATTAGGGTTAGCAAACAAAAATACAGAACCTCACATACAAAACAAGTTGAAATAAAGGATAAACTACCTAAGTACACCACATGATCCTCGCTCTCAAGAAGATCCTTAATATTAATGAGACCAGGTTCGAAAATAAAATTTCCATCCTGATTAGCTAACGACTTTCCCCCTTTGCCCATACGCTGGACTAGGGGGATCCCCGCAACAAAGGCCGACAAACGGTCATGGCTAGCCTGGTCCTCGACACCCTATTGGACCTTCTTCCAAATATAATGGTCGGTCCCCTGGGTATAATGTTTCCTCGACCAATGAAAATGAAACTTCGGCACCAGCTTTGCCACCGGGTCCCCTACCTCGTTCAGCACGGGTCCCCCGACCTCGTCGACTAGTGGGACGCTCCTAAAAACATAAAGCAAAGCCTTCCTTAATACGGGCTCGATCAGCATATAAATCCCCTTAAAATCTCGTACTGACTCAAGATAGGCTTTGAACAGCTTCCTGTTCGCCTGCTTGTGAGAGACCCATCTGAATCGAGTGCCAGAATTGCCCCGCCGAGGATGGAAGTAGTAGAAGAATAGAGATAGGGTGGCCCCTATCGACAGATAGTCGCACACAATCTCGAAATCCCGCAGGAAGGAAATCGAGTTGGGATGTAGTTGCAACGGAGCAAGGCGAAAGTGCCAAAAAACAACAACCTGAATATCAATAAAAGGAAGTCAGAAACCCATCTCTCGAAAGGAAATATCGTACATGGGAATATGGTTCACTTCAAACTTCAAATAGATCCTGTGGCTCTTCCCAGAGATATATATCGACCATTCCTCCTCGACACCCTCTAACTCCATCCCCGGAGCCACCGAGGTGAACACTTCATCAGGATGCTCACAAAAATAGGAGACATTATCCAAGGGGCCTGGTGCAACCCAATCTAAAGGATCTACTAGGAACCACGGGCGCATCCTAAGTCGCGGGCACGTCTTGCTCAGCCTCGCCAGGTTCTAGCACGACCGGTTCAGGATCAAGAATTCCTGAGGTGCTCTCCTCTATGGACGAGTACTCAGATAAGCTTCATAAGGAATCACTGGGTTCGCCCATGGACTCATCATTAGTACTGCTAGCCATTATATATGAAAAGCATATAACAAAAGTTAATTCGACACTGAATCAAATCCACCCTTCCACTACTAATCAAGTGAAAGGGCTTGAAAGAGGACCCTATCCCCGACCAGAGCCCTCACTCAAAATAGAAGAAAGCAAAACGATGGCACTCCCCTCTAACGCATTAGGCGCCAGACCTCCAGGATAAACCCTAGCTCCCGCAAGGAAAGTTCCTTCCCAGACAAATGGTTTTCAACCTCGCCTAGGGACGCAACAAAAATGCAGGATGTTCAAGGCAAAGAACCCAGGAAACGATCCAATATCTTTGAAAATTCATCACAAACCACCACTACCGGTTCCACGGCCAGGGAATTCCAAACAGCCCCACGACAGAATCTACATTTCCAGACGACGGAACCACTGAGAGTCTTCTTATCTAAACTAATTTACCCCTAACCACATGCATCTCTATGATCACAACCAAAAATATAACTTAAAACAGGGAACATTTTGGCAAAAATAGAAGAAAAACAGTAAACTTGCTTGGTTATAGAAAACTAGCGGCAGAACAAGTAGAGATTACAGCGGTGGACGACGGAAAGAACATAAGCTTCAGTAGAAAGACGACGATGTCGTGCTAGAATTGAAAACGAGCAGGAAAAGTGCAAGCAAAAAATACAAATGAAGCTTCCTCTCTCCCTTTTATAAACAGACTTCACTAGCAGGTGAGAGGGAACGTGCCTAAGGGAACCTAAGGGTCATCATCATTACGCCCTAGTCCCTATACTTGCCATCATTACACCTTTATGACAACACATGGCTCGAAGCAAGCATGACACACTACCTCTCAAGGTCCAATCAACTATTCGACTCCCTGCGTGCCAAATATAAAAGGACCACATCCGAGCATATTCGGGAGCACCCTCAACTCCTCGAGGGTTGACTCTAAGTCATAACTCCTACACCTAAGAGCAACGACTTAGAGGGCTCCTATTTTGGACTGACCCAATGATTAGAATTGGCCCAATATGCTTCTACCTTTGGCACAACCCAATAAAGATGACCAAGCATCCCTGGTCGACCACGCCCTCGAACAACATGAGCAACAATGCCCGAAACGAACACCTTCCCATGCTGGAAGCCACCTCCCAGTCTATGCGACACGCGAAGAGCATACACCCAAGAAACACTCATAAATGATTCTGCCTATCATCTCATCCTTGCTAGATGCAATGGCTAGTTACGGGCACGACTGCCCATTTTGACCAAGTCTTGATAGTTACCTATTTTTGTGATCCCGCATATCTAGGCCAAAAAATAGGGACCAATGGCCAAGCACCGAGGGCATTATATAAACCCTCACACTTGTGAAAGCCACATATCCAATATTCACTCATAAAACCCTAATCTCTTTCTCGTATTTCTTTGCAATCTTTCTTACTTGATCGTTAGAGTGCCTTGCCGGTACACCCTCTCCTATCCACAAATTTCTAGCCAAGCAGACGTCATCGATTCAACCCACTTTCATGTTCTGATCAATTGGTAAGATCACTTGTCCTCCAAGTTTCAATCAAGTCTCAATTTGTTTAAATCTTTCCAAAAATAGAGCAATTTCATTAAATTTCTGACCTAATTTTTACTTATAAATATCCCTTCAAATTTCACAAATGTTCATCCACAATCATTCACAATTCACACACTTCGATTCTCAAACT
This sequence comes from Vicia faba, assembly GCA_948472305.1. Lineage (NCBI taxonomy): Eukaryota > Viridiplantae > Streptophyta > Magnoliopsida > Fabales > Fabaceae > Vicia > Vicia faba. The sequence continues at coordinate 1,306,444,703 of OX451739.1, forward strand.
TATTTTTCTCACACTTTCTTCAAAGCTATCTTCAACTCAAAACCATTTTGGCCAATGATTAAATATAAGGCCACCCTCCTTCCCTTTTATTTTCAATATTTCAAATTCAATTTGTTTATTTTTTGTAAAACCATATGATGATTCCTGATGGTTTTTTTATTTAAAAATTATATTATCAACAACATCCACAATTTTGCAATTTCTTACACACACTTCATACACTTCACTTTTTTGCAATTTCTTTACAAATTTTTCTTCAAAACTATTGATGTTATTTATGGTTTTATTCTTGGCCAATGATTAAAATATGAGGCCATCCTTTTTATTTTTAATTCCTTTTAATTTATTTGTTTTCCCAACAAAACTATGAATATTCTTATGGTTGTTATTGTAAAAAAAAATCCTTATACTAATGATTTTTTTATTTATTTAGAGGCGGATTTTCTAACCCTTATTTCATCGACATTTGCACGCACGATTTCTCCATAATTCTCTCTCTTTCTGTTTCTTAATTTTTATTTCCTTTTAGATTTATTTTGGTATTATAATTGCTCTGGATTGGTCCAATAACTAGAATTATCCCATTCTGCTTCTACCTTTGGCACAACCCAATAATGTTGACCCAATATCCCTGGTTGACCATTCCCTCGAGCGGCACAATCAACAATGCCCGAAACGCACACCTTTCCATGCGGGCAACTACCTCCTGGTTTTCCCGACACACAAAGAGCATGTAAGAAAAAGAAGTGTTTCCTACATGTGGCCTTGAGATTTTGATGATAACTTCACATGTAGAGAAAAATTGTATACACTAATGGTTTCATCTAGTGTGTAGCTGCTGCTATAATGTTCTGACTTTGGTACAAGGCATGTGACATCATCAGGTTCTAAATATACACTATAGAAGAAAATATGAGATTACATGTTTCGGTAAAGCCAAGGTTCTGAATTGGTCTTTTGCAACGTGTTTTAGAACGTTAGTACAAGAAGTTATGATCGTGGATTTGTGGTTTAGCTTTGGAGGCCTTCTAAAGCTTACTTTTGTGTTACAAGTTCTAAATGTATGAAGAACAATATTCTACTGGAAAAGTTCTGATGATCTGAAGAACAAGGTTCTACTGAACAAGTTCTGACAATCTGAAGAAAAGGAAGTTCTTACAACCAAGTGCTGAAGACTCTGAGGATGAGAAGAAATTTCAAATGGTTAACGCGTGATGTTGTGCAAAAGGTACATATAGTGTCTGTGGCTTCTACCCTCTATGGTGGCGTAAGGACATTCATTTATAATGTATTGACAACCACTCTCATTGTGACCTTTGGGAGTAAACAACTGGATTCACAACTATCTTTCTTTACTTAACGGATCTCTGTTTACAAGCTTAATAGAAAAATATTATTCAGAGAAAAAGGTGGAAAGATATCATTAAACAGTGACAAGATATAGAAATATTATTTTATACTGTCTAAACTCTTACACCTTATTCTATCAGTTGGAAACTAACCGTTGGTGTAGGAAAAGTCGGTTCTATCCTCACAACGTCTCTCTCGGTCAAGGGCTATAAAATAAGATCAAACCTTCAAATATAAATTGCTGGTTAGCGGTTTAACCGTTGCCATTGGCCAACAAGCTTCATCTTATGGAAGGAAAGCAGTGGACTATGAAGATGTTAAAGCTGCAATGTTATGCACACTGAAGACCACTAAAAGAAGAGAGAAAAGAAAGAAGAAGAATACAAGATGTTATTCAATTTCCAATCACATACATCTTTGTAGATCTCAGAAGAAGCAAGGAATTGTTGCTCGTAGCTTGATCAAAGAAGATGAAGAAGAACACTACAAGATGATACTAAAATTCTGATCATATACATCTTTGTAGAACATTGTAATGAACACTAGAATTATTGCTCAAATAATGTTTATGTTCATTTCTCTTCATGTAAATTGTTTAACACTTGAGTTGTTGCTCGAAGAAGTGTTAAACAATATGTGCTTAAAACACTTGTGTAATCTGCTTAGAAGAAGAAACCATGTAAACACAAGAACCCATTAACTGTTGTTAATTAGATCCTTGTGAGACTGAGTAAAGGTCTGATCTTAAGAAGATAATGATTTCGACTATTATAGGAAATCCTGATAGGAGATCTTGTGGGGACTGAGTGAAGGTCAGACTCTTGTGAGATTCCTGATGGATATCATTGCAAGGAAATCCTAGTAGGAGATTCTGAGGAATCAGATTCTATTGGGTCAATAAATGTTATATCTAGTTGGATCTCTGAACGTGTCATTGTGTGTTACTCATCGATGATTGCCTGTGCGATTGTAATCAGTTTGGTTATAGTGGATTAAGTCCTTGGATAAGGCGAAATCATCCTTGTGAGGGTGGACAAGAGTGGCCTAGTTAACGATGAATCTGGATAAAGTACTTATGTCCTTTATCTTCATTATCTTTATTGCTATTATCATTTGAGTGCTTATAATTTTAATGGGGAATATTTTCTATGAACACAATTCAACCCCCCCCCCCCCCCCCTTTCTTGTTTTTTCTCTACCTTCAGAGTAAACACCCAGGGAACACTCATAAACGCTTATTCCCTTCATCTCATCCTTGCTTGACGCATCGGCTAGTTACGAGAATGACTGCCCATTTTGACCAAGTCCTGACAGTTACCTACTTTCACAGACCCGCATATCTAGGCCCTAAAATAGGGACCAATGGCCAAGCGCTGATGGCATTATATAAACCCTCACACTTGTGAGGGTCAGGTATCTAATATTCACTCATAAAACCCTAATCTCTTTCTTGTATCTCTTTGCACTCTTTCTTACTAGATCGTCAGAGTGCCTTGCAGGTACACCTACCTCCTCTCCATAAATTTCCAGTCAAGCAGACATCATCAATTCGACCCACTTTCAGGTTCTGATCAACCGGTAAAATCAGTGGCACTGTCGATGGGAAACTATCTTCCTCGTTTTCCTTATTCCCTGAAACCAGAGACCAAAGATACCTTCATACCTTTAAATTATGGTCGATCATGACAATCAAAATCTTTCTGGGAAAACTATACTTTCCCCCATTCACAAGACAAACGCGAACAGAGGACCTCCTCACCTGGAAGATATTCCCGACCTCAGAGATGGCCAACCGGAATCTCCTGATTCAGTCGACACAGATTACGAAGACCCCCATTTCCCAGAGAATCTCCTAGAGGATCAGAGATTGAAGAAACCCATTGAGGAACTACCTGCTATCCTTTAACATGATCCGATTCCAGTTAACACCGATTTGTCCATGGTAGCCCTGCTCGCTGCCGTCAATCACATCAACCATCTCATCCAACAATATAGCAACAAGATATGAGTATGGGAGAAGAAGATGTCAAAGTCTCCCCCTCAGAGACGCTGATAACGTGAAAATACATAACATATTCGACCCAATTTTCATAGATAATGTTACCGATTTATCTCAATTATGTTACATTATGTTGGCTTTTCAAGTGTGTTTCAGGTAATTATTGCATCCAAGGCCTACATGCGAAAAGGAGAAGAAATGAAGAAAAAAAAATGAACTCAAAATCAGAAAAACAGTAGAAATAGAAAAGATTTCATATCAGAAGGTTGTTCCCCTCGGCACACCTTCCATTCCTCCAGGAACAAGTTGCATTTGTGTGCCCCTCGACATGCAATTTATTCTGATCGACACAAAATAAAAATGTGTGCCCCACGGCACACATTGCATGCCACTCGACACAACTTATTTTCTGTTTAGTTTGACGCGCGAAGATTTCTCCATGATTCCATGACTCTCTAGTGCCAATGACCAACGTGACTTCCTCCTGGTCTTTCTCCACACATGGATTCTTTGGAAGCACGAAGTCACATTCCTATATTTTCTCAAGCTGTTTTATTATAGAGGGGGATAAGAAGAAGGACAATTATTCAAAGTCTCGCTCTCGCTCACATACTTTTGAATTCGCTCGTCTCAGCTCTCGTGTTTTTGGTTACGTTATTTTGCATTTTCGTTTTTCCTTTCACGCCATTATTCAATTTAACAGTTCAGAGCTTTGTTTAGAACTTAGGAAAATAAAACCTTCACCTAAACAACAATAAATTTCTACACCCGGAAACTATTGCAACATTATATTTTCTACATAACCTCCTGAACTTTGTTTTAGTTTAATATTCTAGGATGCATTCAAGTTAGTTTTCCACAAGCAAATCCTACGGGCATATTATGGAGGATTGCTACAAGTACTTAAAGAGTTGCATAATTATGTTCTCATTATTTAATTCCAGGTTTCTTTTAGTTTAATTTTATTACTGCTCTTTATTTATCATTCATGTCTAAATTATTATATGTTTGCTATTGTTATGTGTTCATAATTAATAATATGTCCGACTAATTTCCATTGATACCAATATGTAAGGTCATAAAACTAATGAGTTCAGTAATAAATTGGCATAAACATTTTATAAAAATACTTTTCTGGTTTGGTTTCCAATTATAATACAAATTGTTTTGTTACGAGAGTAAGAGGCAAAATCAAAGGCTAAAATCATTAATCACGAGAGTGTGAGTTCTTACTCAGATAGTGGTCATCAATCATTGGTTTTAAATACAGCGAGAGCGGTTTACGATTAATTAGACTTTATTTGTTTTAAAAAAAGTATCTTTGAATTTTAAATGTGACAGCGAGATCTGGCATTTAAGTTTAATTATATAATCTGAATCAACAATCACGAGAGTGTGAAATAAGGGTTTTTAAACTGATAGTTCTACTGAACAAGTGTTTTAAATACTAAAAGATATTCCAATGAACTACTCAATTCCTGAAGTCAGACTATTACGTATCGGTGTCCCATTATTAAATATTTCAAATAAGTCTAAGTTTATTTTTCGTCTACCCCAAAATCCAAGAATTATTAGCCTTAGATTTACACAGTAGGTTAAGATAATAGTATTTTGATTACCTTTCCCTGTGGGTTCAATATCTTTTAAAACTACGCGATTAAACTGTGTACTTGCAGTTAATATACCCAATAGACTCTTAAAGTCACGCGATCAAGTTTTAGGCGCCGTTGCCGGGGAATGATTTAGTCGATATTGTGAATCCTTTGTTACACAGTGTAGAATAAGGAAACCAATTTTATTTCCTTTTATCCATTGATCGTATGCCAAGATTTCTCTCTCGAGGCGAAGACTTAGATCAACCAATCTATGCAATCGAGTGTTTTATTAGTATAAGACACCGAATTAGAGAATACCAAATTAAGTACAATCTTCCAGAATTCAATCATCCCAATTTATCTCTTCCTGAACCAAGAATGGCCAAAGGACCCCAAAATCATCCTCTGAAGGATTATGCTTCCCCATCGCAAGAGGAACCTCATAACAACATTGCTTCTCCCACTATCACTCGGAATGATTTCGAGTTGAAACCTTTGTAATTACAAGTTGTCCAAAAAAATCCGTTTTCAGGATGTCCTATTGACGACCCGAATTTACATTTATCCAAGTTTATGCAGTACACAGACACAATAAAAGAAAATGGTGTTAGCCCTGAAGCAATAAGACTTCGTCTTTTTCCTTTATCATTGCGAGATAAAGATAGAGCCTGGCTCCAGTCTCTACCATCCAACTCTATCACAACATGGAACAAATTGAAGAAATGTTTCCTAGCGCGATATTTTCTACCGAGTAAAAAGGCTATGCTAAGAGTCAATATCAATGGTTTTAAACAATAGGAAAGAAAATACCTTTTTGAAGCATGGTAAAGATACAGAGACATGTTAGGACTTTGTCCTCATCATGTTCTAGAAGAATGGTCGATCATCCATACCTTTTATAATGGTCTCTTGTACAACACAAGACTAACGATTGACGCTACAGCTGGCGGCACACTGATGGACAAACCTTATCATGACGCTTATCAACTTATCGAAAGTATGGCTCAAAACCATTACCAGTGGGGAAGAGATATAACGATTATGGAGAAACCTCAGATGAAAGGCAGTATGTACGAAGTTAGAAGTTTAGACCAAGTTAACGCTAAGGTAGAAGCTCTTACCCAAAGATAGAAAATTTGACCATAACTCCCGCATCCACCGTGGTTGTAGTAGCTCCAACATGCGATTTATGCGGACTTCACACACATGTTGCGCCTGGATGTCCATTTTTAACAGGAGTACCTGTTGATCAAGAAAATTACGCTCAAGGAAATCCATACGAGAATAACTATAATCCTACCTAGAAGAAACATCCAAAATTTTCGTACAAGAACAACAATGCATTATATGCACCTGGACAAGCTCCTACTACACCCCCAAGATACTAGAAAGCCTCCCTAATTACTAAAAATGTTCCTAGGAAATCCAATATAGAAATAATGATAGAAAACTTTGTAGCTACTCAAGCTCAACAAAACAAATATTTTCTAAATCAAAACATACACACTAGCGAACAAATAAAGCAGCTGTCAAACAAGGTTGATTCTGTTGCCACTCATAACAAACTGCTTGAAACAAAAATCTCTCAAGTAGCACAACAACAAGCTACTACAGCTGCTCCAACTGACGCTTTTCCTGGCCAACCACAACAAAACCCGAAGGTACATGCTAATGCCATAACACTTCGAAGTGGAACGGAAGTAGAAGGACCAACTGACCCAAGAATCAAAAGTCCAGCCATGTACCAGAGCACTGGTAAACCAACTGAGAAGGAAGAAGAACCAAAAGAATATGAGAAGGGAGATGAAAGTGCAGAGGTAGAAGAGAAAGAAAAACTCTACGTACCTCCGCCATCGTATAAACCACCGATACCATACCCTCAACGGTTAGCTAAATATAAGAATATAAGGAAATTTAAGAAATTCGTTGAACTTCTGAAACAACTAAGTATCACTATACCTTTTACAGAAGCCGTCACACAAATGCCCTTCTATGTTAAGTTCCTTAAAGAAATCTTATCCAATAAGAAAAAGCTCGAGGATAATGAAACTGTTATGCTTACTGCAGAGTGTAGCGCTATAATCCAAAATAACATGCCCCTTAAGCTTAAAGACCCTGGTAGTTTTTCCATACCAGTAATTGGAACATTTGTCATAGATAAAGATCTGTGCAATTTAGGAGCCAGTATAAGTCTGATGCCCTTACCAATTTGCAAAAGACTAAATATGGGAGAATTGCGACCAACAAGAATGTTTGTACAACTAGTTGATCCTTCAGTGAAGTTTCCTTTAGGAATGCTTGAAAATGTTCCTGTAGATATTGGACAATTTTATATCCCCACCGATTTCATTATCATGGATATCAAGGAAGATTCCAACATCCCTATTATATTAGGAAGACCATTCCTCGCCACTGCCGGAGCCATCATAGATGTAAAAAATGGTAAACTCACATTTGAGGTTGGCGAAGAAAAAGTCGAATTCATCCTCTCACAATTCTTTAAAGCACTAGCTATAGATGATTCAAGTTGTTTCTTGGACATCATTGATGAATGCGTTAAAGAAATGGAGAAACAACAAACCATATATTCAAAAGCTCTAAAATATCCTATACCTCCAATTCTTGAAGACGATAATTGGTGTGATGAATACAAGTATAACAATCTAAGTGAATGTCTCGCACTAACTCCTGACCCTATGCCTTGCTTAAGGAAACCTACTGTCAAACTTAAAATATTACCAAAAGATCTAAGATATGAATTCCTAGGCACAGAACTCGAATAACTCGTCATAATCAATGCAAATTTAGGATAGATAGAAACAGAAAAATTACTACATGTCCTAAGGAAATACCCGACTGCTTTAGGCTATAACATCTCTAATCTAAAAGGAATAAGACCTCGAGAAAACACCTGAGAAGAATAAACCCAGTTCTGAGTGATGTAGTTAAGAAAGAAGTACAAAATTTATTAGAAGCAGGAATCATATACCCAATATTCGACATTAAATGGGTTAGCCCGGTGCATGTTGTACCAAAGAAAGGAGGTGTTACAGTTGTCAACAAAGCAAAAGTTGAATTTGTAGCACAACGTACTCAAACCGGATGGAGAATGTGAATTGACTACAGAAAGTTAAACAAAGACACTAGAAAAGATCATTTTCCTTTACATTTCATTTATCAAGCGCTAGAAGACTAGATAAGTATTCCCATTTTTGCTATCTGGATGGTTATTCGGGATTTTTCCAAATCCCTATACACCCCAAAGATCAAGAAAAGACTACATTCACCTATCCTTATGGTACATTTTCCTATAGACGAATTCTGTTTGGACTATGCAATACTCCTGCAACATTCCAAAGATGCATGATGGTAATCTTCGCTGATTTCATAGATGACATCATGGAAGTATTTATGGATGATTTCTGTGTCTATGGATAAAGCTTTGAAGGATGCTTATCGAACTTAGAAATGGTACTTGAACGATGCGTAAAAGTGAACCTCGTATTAAATTGGGAAAAATGCCATTTCATAGTTCGACAATGAATCGTACTTGGACACATAGTATTCGACAAAGGAATTGAGGTTGATAAAGCAAAAATAGAAGTTATAGAAAACCTTCAACCTCCGAAACCGTAAGAGAAATACGGAGTTTCTTAGGACACGCCAGTTTCTACCGACGATTCATTAAAGATTTCCTTAAAATTACCAAACCACTAACTAGTCTGTTAATGAAAGACACTAAATTCTCATTATTGTAGCAATTTCGTTTCATCTTCTTCGCCTTTGCCAACGACAGTGATTGCGCGTGACAATAATGATAGGAAAAGAAATGTAACAGTAATGATTTGAGATTTAAGCCATCAATTGACTTATCTCAACACAATAAATTCGGCACCGCACTTTATTGTTTCCAAAGCGAAATGGGAAAAAAGCAAACAAAAACCATAGTGAAGTAAAAGATCAGAGATCAAGGTACGGGGGTCGGTTATGAAAAGGGAAGGTATTAGCATCCTAAGCATCTACGGTACTCCGTAGGATCCACTTTGTTTGGTTTCTTTTAAAAGGAGTGTCATGTAAAGGTTTACTTGCTAAAGGAAAAGAATGAATGTTTATTTGCAAACAAAAGAAAATGAAATGTTTTTTATTATTTTTGTTGCTCGCCTTGGGTTGTAAGACTTAATGCCTACGTACTCCCTCGTGCAATGAGAAAGTCAGAGCACCGTAGTTCGGCTTTTAAAAACTAAAAAAAAAACACAAGTGTGTTGGTATATTTTATGAGATAAGACATCATCGTCATTGTCCGTGTAGAAAACATACTTACTATCCACAATCATGAGATAGGAGAATTTGCATCATCTCAAAGTGGAGGATATGGCTTGGATTTTAAAATCAACAATGCCTCACTCAACACCCAAGTGGAAAATATCTCACTTCACTACATATTGCAGAAGTATAGTTATTTGCATCACTACAAGGATCGACAAGAGTCCAATCTTTTGAGAAAATTTTAAAGATAAGAGCCAAAATGGAAAAATGGTTTGAATGAGATTGATTGACTTTTAGTCTTCTCACAAAAATGTCAAGGTATTATTAAGTTGATTAAATTTTGTTTATGAAAAATGTTTTGAAAATGTATGGACCTAAATCCAAGTTTATTATGAAAGTGGTTCAAGTTTAGAAACAAGAAGATTTTTCAAAAGGAGTGAGGAGATGTTTGAGATTAAAGAAGATGGGAGGAGATTGAGGGACTATCCTAAAGCATAAGGTAAAAGATAAGGAAGAGAACAGTTTAACCACAAGAAGCCAACACTTGACATTATGAGTCAAGATAGAATTCCCATTCTTTGGATTGAAACCAAGAAAAGATACTAAACCTCTTGAGAAGACGAAACTTCAAATATATTAAGTCTTCACAAAAATTGGGCAGAGTAACGGCTGTATATAGATGAATTCCAAATTATAGACAAAGTATGTACTCACATTAACCTGCACACAAAATAAAGAAACAATCCAATGGCTTGAGGTAAACCCCAAGAATTCCAGACAAAATATCAATTAAGGTCACAAGGTCTCCAACATAAATCTAGGTGTCTATTCCTAAGTCCAAGAAGTCCAATACTCCATAATGCCAAGGATAGTAACTGAGTAGTCCAAGTATCATTAATGTTTTTTATGGTTCATGTTGATTATTAAGTATCTTCAAAAGGAAAAGAAAAGCTCGAGTGAGAAAAAGAAAAATGGCATAAAAGTAAATGCTCAAGTGAGCAATGATGAAAATAGTATGAAATGTAAATGCTAAAGTAAATGGTTCATAAATTAAAAGCATAAAATAAAATCATGAAGTAAAGTCAATTGTTAGAAGTTAATGGTTAGTTGGATGACCATCTTGGAACTTGAATTTGAAACTCATTAGAGGATTGGTAGAACCAAAGCCTCTCAATAACAAGTTGCATTTGCTTTTTGTCAAGTATATCATCCATTTAAGAATCCTTAAGGTAACATTTAATGATCAATGATGTTTAAGTGATCCGCGTTGATCAAAATTGATGAAGATCCATTGGAGGATGGGTAGAACCAAAGCCTCCTAACAATGAATCCCAAGGTTATTGGATCAAAGGGCTCAAATTAACATACTTGGGCTTGCAAACATAGGTTTGGGCCACGAATGATCATTTTCTCAAATCGGGACAAAATTTAGCACTATGTTAAACAATCTTAAGTGGATTTATGTAGAAGTCACACCTATTTTGAGGCCGGTCAATAGAAATCTATGCACTTCATGTTTGGATAAATGATATAGAGATCATCATCCCTTAACATGTAGTACAATAAGAAAGGGGGATAAGATGAAGAGGGAGGGGAGTGATAAGCTAATTTGGATCACTACCTTAAATTTCTTTCATCTTTAAATTCAATCACTCCTATTGGTGGATTAAAGTACTAAACATATAATTAATCCAAAGCCCCAAAAAGTAATTAAATAATTCACTCTTTGGTAGATTTGAATTAGTGAACATTTATATAACTTCATCTACACCCAAATTCCATTGAATTTAAAGAGAAATTGGACATTTAAAATTTAAATCCGAATCAACAATCAAAAGGAGTGAGTAGAGAAAGAGAGATGGATCAAAACGGCCCCAAAACAAGGCAGAAAATACATTTTGGCTCTGTTACAATCAATTGCACTCTGGGAGCAATTGATTGCATCAATGTTTTTTTTCAAAAAATACTTAAATTCATTCTATGACAATCGGTTGCACTCTGGGAGAAATCGATTGCACCCTGTGAAAAACAACAAATCAATATTTCAAAAGGTCAAATTCTTGTTCAAACTTTTCATCAAACACCTTATGATCATGGATTTAATTGAGCACGGAAATGCTATCAAATTATGAGAAAATAGCACCAATGGAATCAAAAAACAATGCTCATTGAATCAAATCCAAAGATCAACAAGAGATCACATTGTGAAAGATGAAGATCAAACTTACCAAAGGTAGATCTAGAGAATTATCAAAACAACTTCAAGAATTTGCTTCAATTCAGCCCCAAGAATCAATTTCCCAAGCTTGGATGTAGAGAATTGATAAATAAAAAGTGTTTGGATGATGGTTTATCTCAAATATTAGTAAGCTTCAATTCAAAGCTTAGTAACTTATTTTTTTTGAAAATGGAGCTTTGAGTGAATTTGGTAGATGGGGGAATTGAGAGATTTTTTAGCAAAGTGAATTTGGCTATCAAAAGCTTGAGATTTGAATGAAATGAGGGCTATATTTATATAGTTTAGGCTTGGGATTAGTGGTGGTTTGGAGTTTGGTTTGGAAAATGAAATTAGGCTTGGTAATTGATTCTTGGAGCCAAAATTTGAATTAACGATATATCTTTCAAAAAATGAAGAAAAATTGGAGCCAAAAGAATGACAAGCTTGAAATTGCTGATTTTTTCAAAATTTCACTATGTGCAATAGATTGCACTCTGGAAGCAATCGATTGTACAATAATTTTTTTTCCAAATATCGCGCAAAATTCACTCTGTGCAATTGATTGCACTCTAGGAGAAATCGATTGTACAGTGAAAAAAATGAAAATTTTAATTATTTTCCTTTGCAAATAGATTTTAGGGAAATAATACCGGAAAACCTTATTTGTCAGATGCTTTGACTTGGTACTTACAAAACACAAATATACAAAGACAAAGACAAATATTTTTTGTATTTTGATTAGAAGTTAGTCAACAACACATACAAAATATACAACTAAGGTGCTTGGAGATCCCTCAAGAGAAAACTTAAAGATAGGATTCAAATGTGATGAATGAAGATATTTATTAATGATTGTGACCAAATGACAAAATATGATATGAAAGTGCGACTGAAAAAGTTAGGGGAGAAATTTAGGGTACAACAGTCTGCACCCTAAACCACCCAACTTATGAATCTTTGACATTGAAAATTTTGAGATCTCTTTCCTACAACACTCCAGCAAATGACAACATATACCTCACGGGCACTTCTAACTTTTGATTTTTTAACGACAAATACTCTATGAATCAAGAGGCTCTGAGTGATTTGTTACGTTTTCCTCGTGGAGGAGAAGCGCACTATCGAATCCCTCTAGAAGCCGATTGGGCATCGACCACATTCGGTCTATGGAAAGTTTTAACCGGTGAGCAACGTTCAAGTTGGGAGAGTCTTTTTGCTTCATATATCCATAATCCTTCCATTCGTTACTTTAATTGCATCCTTTCTAACACCATATTCGGGAGGGAAAACAACAACAAAGTTAATTCCAAATAATTGTTTTTCCTACACTGCACATTCACACCTGGTTGGAAGATTAATGTCAGTGTGTTCCTCTTGGCACACATCCAGTCTCTCTGTGCACATGGTACTACCCCTTTCTTTATTGGAGGTTTAGTTACCTCTATACCACTTGCTATGATCTTGGGGGACAAACTAGCAAATCTGCCTTCACTACCAGTTTTATTCATTGATATCGACAATTTTCGTGATGGGAATCTTATAAAGGCTAGAGAAGATGGAAAATACAATCTCATTAGGCGGAACAAAGTTGTTCCAAGTATTATTTTTCCAAATCCCCAACTTACCAATGTTACAGACATGGATAATTGGAGTTATGATCTTAATGCTCCGGCTTCTGGTGAGAATGTTCAAAATGATCAAGCTGGCCCAAGCAATGCTGAGCCAGATGAAATGGAAAAAGTGCTAGAGCAAGACGCTCCCTAGCCTGACACCGACCAACATGCTCCACAAGTTTCTACCGAGAATCTCTCAAGTTCATCATCCAGGCACCATCCCCAAAGAAGAAGTCATAGGCAGCCAACTACTCTTGATGACATTTATGCTGAAATGCAGCACCATAACGAGGATGAAACTACATGCTATCAAAGGATGAAAGCACATAATAGTGAGATGATGCAAGAAATCCGACAACTTCATAGAGATCGTCAAGACTATTCCTACTGATATGAGCATAGTATGTTAAAGCTTACCGACTTCAGGGATATGGTGTAGTGCCTTTTCAAGGCAAAGATGATGCACATGGACGAGCACCATCACAGACATGTCGCGGAGTGCGTGTCCGAGGAAAAGAGTAGTAATTCATCTCATTTCCTTCCTTTCTCAGCTTACTTCGTTGCCTTGGGGACAATGCTCAGTTTAAGTTTGGGGGAGGAAGCTTTACCGATTTATTTAGATTTCATTTACCATTTTCTAAGTAGATTACCATTACTGCAAATTTCCCTTCAATAAAATAATTTATGTAATATCAAGTTGTTATATGCAGATCTTTTCGGTTCATTATTTGACTCCCTCACTTTCTTGAGCCATAACAAAAAAATTTACTTGACACAATCTAAGAGTATATTGGCTCACTCTTAAAGATATGTTAAAAAATTTTGAGTAAGATTTAAACAAAATCGATACCGTCTTAACACTCTAAAACCCCCGCTTATACGAGACCAGTTTAAGTACCTATTATACCGAAACCACAATATTTGAAGTAACCCCGAGTAGTTTATATAAGCAGTCAACACCATCTTAAAGACAAACTACGTAGAGGGCTGATGAATATAAGTGAATGGTCTTAAATCATTTTCCAAAACATCTTGTAATGGTGAATTGAAAACAGGGAATGCACTAATTAAGTTAGGTGACCCTCACACGGTCACTTAATCCAACAACGTGGAACCTACTTATCATGTATAAAAACCCAATGTAACTTGGCTTAGAGGTTTCAGGTGCTGAACTTGGTAGGGAGGACTACGGTTCGATCCCCCGCATCTTGCAATCAGATTAATTAAGGGGTTACCAGATTTATGTACCAGAACCCCATGCTTAATATGACCATCACTAACCAGCTACTCTACTATGTGTGTGAAATAAGATAAAGGACTTAATGTGATTGCGCTCGAATAAAACGGGTGAAACAAAGCAAATAGGTTGAGCTATAATAGCATGACTGGAACTGGTCTACATAAGGAGGGGTTGTCTAGTGTTATTACTGTATCTTTGTTGTTGAGATTGAGCTTACATTATATTAACGTAAACATCGTGCAACCATGTACAAATTGATTTGTGTCATGTAATTACATTTAACATGTACCTAAAATATTACCATACTGATTATTTGCTTGAGGACAAGCAAAGGTTCAAGTATAGGGGAGTTTGATAACGCGAAAATATATAGCATATTCGACCCGATTTACATAGATAATATTATCGTTTTCTCTCAACTATGTTGCATTATGTTGGCTTTTCAAGTGTGTTTCAGGTAATTATTGCATCCAATGCTTACATGAGAAAAGGAGAAGAAATGGAAAAGAAACAAACTCAAAATCAGAAAAACAACAGAAATAGCAAAGATTTCATATCAGAGAGTTGTGCCCCTCGGCACACCTTCTATTCCGCCCGACACAAGTTGTATTTGTGTGCCCCTCGCACGCAAGTCATTCTGATAGGCACAAAATAAAAATGTGTTCTCCACAGCACACATTGCATGCCACTCGACACAACCTATTTTCTGTTCAGTTTGACGCGTGAAGATTTCTCCATGATTCCATGACTCTCCAGTGCCAATGACCTGCGTGATTTCTTCCTGGTCTTTCTCCATACACAGATTCTTTGGAAGCACGAAGTCACATTCCTATATTTTCTCAAGCAGTTTTGTTATGGAGGGGGATAAGAAGAAGGACAATTATTCAAAGTCTCGCTCTCGCTCACATACTTTTGAATTCACTCGTCTCATCTCTCTTGTTTTTGGTTACATTATTTTGCATTTTCGTTTTTCCTTTCATGCCATTATTCAATTTAGCAGTTCAGAGCTTTGTTTAGAACTTAGGATGATAAAACTATCACCTAAACAACAATAGTTTTCTACACTGGGAAACTATTGCAACATTAGATTTTCTTCATAGCCTCCTGAACTTTGATTTAGTTTAATGTTATGTTCTGCATTCAAGTTAGTTTTCTGCAAGCAAATCCTATCGGCATATTATGGAGGATTGCTACAAGTACTTAAAGAGTTGCATAATTTTGTTCTCATTATTTAATTCCAGGTTTCTTTTAGTTTAATTTTATTACTGCTCTTTATTTATCATTCATATCTAAATTATTATTTGTTTTCTATTGTTATGTGTTCATAATTAATAATATGTCCGGCTAATTTCCCTTGATACCGGTATGTAAGGTCACAAACCGAAGGAGTTCGGTAATAAATTGGCATAAACATTTTATAAAAATACTTTTCTTGTTTGGTTTCCAATTATAATACAAATTGTTTTGTTACAAGAGTAAGAGGCAAATTCAAAGGCTAAAATCAATAATCACGAGAGTATGAGTTCTTAACCGGATAGTGGTAATCAAACATTGGTTTTAAATACAACGAGAGCAGTTTATGATTAATTAGACTCTATTTGTTTTTAAAAAGTATCTTTGGATTTTAAATGAGACAGCAAGAGCAAGCATTTAAGTTTAATTATATAATCTGAATCAACAATCACGAGAGTGTGAGATAAAGGTTTTTAAACTGATAGTTTCTACTGAACAAGTGTTTTAAATAGTCAAAGATATGACAATGGACTACTAAAGTCCCAAAGTGAAACTATTACGTACCAGTGTCCCGTTATTAAATATTTCAATTAAGTCAAACCTTATTTTTTGTCTACCCCAAAATCTAAGATTTATTAGCCTTAGCTTTACACAGTAGCTTTAGATAACAGCATTTTGATTACGAGTCCCTGTGAGTTCGATATCTTTAAAACCACGAAATTGAACTGTGCACTTGCAGTTAATACACCCGATAGACTCTTAAAGTCACCTGATCAGACACCAACAATACAACTCCACAACCTATCTCCACCAAGGTGTAGTCGACCAGCCAGAAAGGAGAGGAAATACGTTCTTTTCCCAAGAAACGCGACCACGCGCCACCTCACAAAGATCAGGGCTCTCCATATTCCAAGAAGAAAAAGAGCGACCACCGACTTGACTGCAACCATTCATCGCCGCCCAAGCCAATACAACAACGAATAAGCATATCTCCCCGCTAGGACAACAGTCCTTAATTGAAGGTACCGGCGGAAAATCATTGAGAGAAAATCAATGAAGTCACCATCGAGTATTTATTTATCCCACAGGAAGAGAAAGGAAAATCATCAAAGAAAATCCTAAGAAGGGAGAAGTCACGGTCTTGCTACCGAGATATCGGGTACGGGATTTGATTATGCAGGGGGAAGGTATTTGAAGGTGTGAAGAAAATAAAATAAAGGGAGAGGGGTTGAATTGGGTTTTTCTTTCTTGAATAACTTTCGCTTCTAAGCATTATTCGTTGAACAATGCTTCTGAATGTTACTTCTAAGTAATGCTTCTAATTAAGTTGAGAAAATATAAACTCTAAAGCATAAGCAAAAGTAAAGAACATGCGACATATCCTGGTTCACTTGAGAAATCCCCAAGCCAGTCCAGTCCACCCTTCCGAGGTGATTTCTCCTTGAACTCAAGGACTTAATCCAATATAATCAATCTGATTACAATCACACGGGAAATCGCCAATGACTAACATCCAATGATGCATTCATTTATCTAGACTGGATATAACGTTCATTGACCCAATAGAATCTGATTCACCAGAATCTCCTACCAGATTTTCCTTCCAATGATATCCGTCAGTGATCTCAAAAAGCTAACCTTCACTCAGTCCCCTTTGAGATATGACTACCATTGACTCAATAGAATCCACTACCAGGATTTCATATATGATGGCCGCGGCCAAAGTCTTCTTGAGAATTCTGACTCAACCAAGTCTCTCAAGGAACCATCAAACAACTATTTGATTTACATTTGTTTACAATAATAATGCTACTACACAAGCTGGATGCAAATAGAATTAAGTAAATTAGAAGAGCCTAATACACACTAAAAGATATTACATTTTATTCTAGCTTCAATATGTGGTCTTCTTTTATTCAAGTAGCTTCTTCAACAGACAACAACCCAAAGCACTTAAATTGCTAAAGTCTTCTTCTTCATAAGCTTCTAAAAGCTTTGTTGATCTTGAGGTAGTATAGAGAAAAACTTCTTCATCTTGATCCCTTTAGAACATTCTGGATAACATCCCTTGTTCCTGTTTCTTCTATGATAACTTTAGAGCACAACATATGTGTTGTGTATTTGCAACTGGAGCTTTCATGATCATCTTTATTATCTTTGGAGGCTTAGCAAGCTTTGTGGAGCATATGAAATTAAGTACATTGTGAATCGATGATTTCATTGTAATCAGTATCAACATGATTGAAGAATCATTTTGATAACACTTATTCTTGTTTTTGTTATAGTGGTTGATAGCTTTTTTGGTTGTGTTCCAATAATGACAGCTTTCATTTTTAACATTGAACACCAACAATGTTGCAACTGGCTATGAGCAACTTGCGACTTGCAACTAGCATCTTTTAGAATTGTGATAAGAAGCCAACAACATTTAAACATACAATTCTTTTCTTATATAGCCAAGAAAAATAGAGTCGTTGGCTATTTGAAAAAGAGTCATTACAAATAGTACTGTTACGTCCTTATCTCTTCCACACTTCAAGTTAGTGGAGAGGTAGTGGAATAAAGCTTTTTCGTACTGTGTACTATTGTACCATGTTACTGTTATATTCTTTCCTTCCGCACTTCATAGGCTTCTGCGAGCATGAGGTGTGAAGCGGGAACATAACATAAGGTCTTCAGAACTTCAAGTCTTCACAACTGCATCTTTTGAGTATTCAACACTTGGTCGTGAGAACCCGTTATAGTGAACTTTGGATCAAAAGAGTTTCAAGCCTTAAGAGTCTTAAGAGCCGCATCTTTAGAGTATTCAGAACTTAGTCTTGAGAACCCGTTGTAGATGACCTTGGACCTTTAGAACTTCAAGTCTTTGGAATCTTCAGACCTTTTTCCTTTAGAATCTTTAGCACTTGATTCTTTAAGAATCATTGTCTCTAGAACCTTGTTAATAGAAACACAAAGTCTTCAACATCTGGACTTCAGTTAGGAACATTGTCTTCAGATCTTTTAACTTTGTCTTCTTTGAAACAAGTTGTCTTTTAGAAACTAAGTTTTTAGCATCTGGACTTTAGTAGAAGCTTTGTCTTCAAATCTTCTAACTTTGTTTCTTTTGAACACACAATCTTTTAGAAACACGAGTCTTTAGCATATAGACTTAAGTGACAACTTCTGTCTTCAGATCTTCTGACTGTTTCTTTATAACATGTTGTCTTTAGAAGCTTGAGTCTTCAGCATATAGACGTAAGTAGCAACTTCTGTCTTCATATCTCATGACTGGTTTCTTTAGACAAATATCAGGGCTTACAATTTAGAGCCTTCTGGATTGTCTTTCTACAGTTCAATAAATATTGTGTAGCGCATAAGAAGAACTAATTCTTTTCTAATATCTTGGCCACACCATTCATTAGAAGCAAAACATGTTTGTTAAGTACTCAACAATAACAAACATTAGCATAAAAAATTGTTCACACAAATATACTCATTTTTTATCATCAAAATTCAGAGATAATATTGCTGACCAAATCTTATTCTTACAGTATTAGAATCCCTCACGTCCGTGGTAATCCACGGGATCTACTCTTGTTGTTCTAATCTAAAGGGTGTGTTCTATCTAAAGCTTACAAGCTAAGGAAAAGAAAATGCATGAATGTAGAATATATTTACAAATAAAAAAGTTTTATTAGTCGTGCCTTTCGCGGTTGCGAACCATTGTGCCTATGTACCCTCTCCATGCAATGAGAGATCAAGAAACTCGTAGTTCATCTCAAAAAATTTGGTTTGTTGTATGTTTTTCATGAGCAATGCTAATTTCTCATTCTACCGCAGCTCGACCTTTAGACTCACGCATTATAGTAGAAAGAAATTAACATATTCTTACCTGAAAAAGGTTTTCAAAGATAAGAGGCCCGAAGGAAAAAAGTTTTAGATTGGTTAATGTTTTTTACCTTGAAAAAGGATTTAAGTAATGTTAGAGTATTTTGAAGTTTTATCAAGAAAAAGAGTTTTAGTTTTAGTTATGCAAAATGGGAGAGAAAAAAAAATCTAAAGGATACTAAGCTAGTTCTATTCCTAGTGTTATCATATAATGATGGTTCTAAAGTTTGCATAACAAAGGGAAATCTCTACCTAATTTAGCATGTATAGTTAACAATCCTAATGTCTAACATTAATCGAAACTGAGACAAGTAAATCCTAAGGGAACATGCAAAAGACTAAAGAAAAGCACAAACGCAAGTGCAATCGAACAAAGTCGAACTAAAACCAAAATAAAATCAAGTGCGAGCTAGCAACAAACATATAATCCAATGAATTTCAAAGTGGGAGTAAGGAACTCTTTCCACTTGATTTGCTCAAGCACTGATATCGAGTAATAACTCAAAGCATCAACGTTTAAAGAAACATGAGCTAACATCACTGTAATGAATGACAAAGTGTGGGGGTAGGTTACGAACCCTTTTCCACTTTATCTGACTCAATGGACAAGAATAAGCACAGTTCAAAGCATCAATGTATAGCGTGAGCTAAGAACGACACAGACTAGAAAATGTGGGGGCCAATTTCGAGCCCTTTGCTCCACTTATTGACTCGATAGCAAGCACAAAGTAAAAGGGGAGGGGAGTTTCCTTCTTTGAGGACTTTAGCAAAATTGCCTCTTTTTGAGGTCTTTAAACAAACACAAACATTGTCTCTTTTGAGGTCTTTAAACAAACACAAACATTGCCACCTTTGAGGACTTTAAACATATTTTCCCACCTAAAGTAGGGACTCCCAGGCATGCATCTCTATTCCTACTTCTCATGGCAAGAAAATCGAAAAGACAATGCGGAATATAAACAAGATAAGCACAATACCAAATGAACAAAAAGTCTGTAGCAAAGCAATATCAAAGCAAAAGAAACCCGAAGATCTTCGTGAAAGCTTCACTAACAAAGAAAAGAGTCACAAATCTAATGCTTAGAATAAGTGTCGAACAATTATCAATGTGAAAATAAATCACAATCGAAAGGTGCATCAAAGAAGCTCAAGGTGTCAGATAAAATCTCAAAGCGTCGAATAAAAGTCACTGTATCAGATAAGACTCCAATAGGCAGACAAAACCAGTATATCAAAGAAATAATCTGCACATCTTATGTGAAATAAGAATCGAGCCCAAATGGACTATAGCATGTATCAAAGCTAAAACGAAAATAAAGAAATATGGAATGGATGCTTAATTAGTTAAATTAAAACTATAATTAAGTTAATTAATTAATTTAGGAAAAATTAATCAGCTGAAACTAATTAATTTTTAATAACGAAATTAACTAACCTAATCGACTCTTAGCTAATTAACTAAGGAAACAAAGTAACATGAAATGAAGTGAGAGCTTAATCAATTAATTAAGAGTTGATTAACTTAATTAGTCGAGTTAAAAAAATAGATTAGTAAACTAATCCATTTTTAATAACAAAATTAAATAGATAAATCAACGCTAGTTTAATCAATTAAATGTGGATAAAAGGTGGAAAGAAGAAATAGCTCATTGATCCGTCTTGAGAATCTTGCACAAACCAACAAACAAGTTAGTAATAGCAAGAGAATTGAAAACAAAATGAAACTTAAACTAAATGGCATGAATAAATGAACATCTCTCAAGCAAAAATCAGCATGGTATCACTATGTATAAACATGTTCAAATTCAAGTAAACTCACAAACTAACACGATTTTCAAACCAAAAATGAAACAAGAGATGAGAATTTACATTTCAAAATGAGAAATCGAGTTTAAAATAGACTTTAAACCTTTAAATCAAATCCGGGAAGCAACTATGCAATCTAAAATTGCTCCATAGAATTCATCGCAAACGTGTTCAAACAACGCAAAGACACAAACACAAGATCATAACTGAGTTTCCTGTTCAAATTCAAATCAAATGTAACCAAACATCATCACAATATTCTTTCAGAAATTATTCAAACACATGACACGATAATAAATTCAAACAAATATTTTAAACAAGAAAAGTATCACCATCACAAATTCAAAATAAAAAAACCTTGTGAATTTACCACAAACAAAGGCATGACATCAACAAATCTCATTATTCAATTCTAACACAAAATAAAACAACCTAACTTCAAAAATTATCGTAAATAAATAGGTATTTCAACAAAAACTCATAACCATCATAAGCATTAACAAATGACTTTCCAACTCTTCGAACCTCAATTTAAACAAACATGTTCTGTGATCAAAATTTTCACTTAATATCTATGCTTCCCTCACGAAATACTAAATCAACACAATCTAAAAAGCTAATTAAAAAATAATTTCATCAACTAAATCCATAACTAATATCACAGCAATGAACAACAGCTTTGATAAGCACCGACATCAAAAATCATTCGAACTTGAGCCAAGATGACACATGCTTTCTCATTTCAAACAAAAATTTCACAGATATATAAACAGAATGCAACAAAGTTTCCACTATCATAAAAACATAATATCAAACTAAAATTGCAAGAAGCTTCTCGCTCAAAAAATATCAAACACAAACAACATAAAAAAACTTGTTTCATTCAGGAATTTATCACAATATTTTTTCACAGCGTGACAATTCTACCAACAACATAAAATAAGTGATATCGAAATTTATCGAACAATTGCGGAGATACGATAAACAGTTGATCAACACACTATTTCAGAGTATCAGTCTTAGAGTATTCGCAAATATGAAGATCTTCCTCACCGAATCAGCTTCCGATTCGAATACAAGAATTAAAGAAAATAACAAGACGATTCAAATGCTCCAAGAGACACTCAAAGATGATTTTCCGGTAAGAAGTTATGAATTTTTGAAGTTGCACTGTGAAATACTGATCTTCTATTCAAATTGTTCTGAATCAACTGAAACACTTGATTTTCTTTGCAATTCAAAGCATGATGGAACACATGAGAGCTTGGAATGATGATGACTTGATGACTCACTGATTGTGGAGCTCGAAAAAACATGCGGAGTGCACTTGAATTATGAAAACCCTGAATTTCTGCTTTGCTACTGCCTGGCGGAACACGTGAGCTTGAGATTGTGAAATTCTGATTCACACTTATCAAAATTTGAGATTACTCTTTGAAGAAGGAATGAATAAACACATGAACCTATCTCGAGGAGTCTTGAGAACTAAGAAATCGAACTCGCCTTGACCATGTTGAACGAAGCTTGAAAACAATGTGATCTTTCTGCAATGTGATGCTATGAGATGACATAAAATCTTAGGGATAAAATTTGGGGTGTAACACGCACGAGGAAGAAATCATCATTTCCCGCCACCTTCTTCCAAAGTAAGCAACGGTGATGAGCCCCACGACTCCTTATCAAGAGAGATAATGGAGACCATGCTCCCCAGCAGCCTGGAGAAACCTCCCCTGTTGGGGACATACGACGCAACAACCGATCCTGACGAGCGCGTTGAGAACATTGATGTGTTTCTCGACTAAAAGGTGTTCGTGGAGCAATAAAATGTCGGTTGTTTCCTACGACACTCAGGAAAGGATCCATGACCTGGTGTAATACGGTGGGAGAACTAACTTTTGGTTTTACGTTTTATCGCAAATGTTGTGGATAGCAAGAGTCGCCACTGATTTTCTTTTATCCAATAAGGAAAGGGTGAAAAGAACAAGAAAGGACTTTGAGATTTATTGAGTTCAGGGGGTAGGTTATGAAAAGGGAAGTTGTTAGCACCCCTTTTATCTGTAGTTATCTACAAGCTCTTAATCGCTAGCTCACTTTTTGAAAATGTTGTGTTGTGTATGTTTGAAAATATTTTGAAAAAAATGCCTAAGTACGGCAACTTTGTAATGAATCTTGTATCAGTTAAGAATGTGTACAAAGTGTTTGTTTTTTAAAAATATTTCAAAAAAAGATGTTTGTGAAAAAGATGTTTGTTTTGTTTTTGTGAGCAAGCGATTACGTGTTATTTTCCTCCTCCTTTAGATAGTGCTACCCTACCATTAGTTAGTAGGAAGCCCTATCGTTGAATATGAAGGGATAGGCGTAGGGTCGTCGCTATGGTCATAGAAGGTGTAATACAGTGGGGGAACTAACTTTTAGTTTTGCATTTATGGCAAATGTTGCGGATAACAAGAGTTTCCACCGACATATCTTTTATTCAATAAAGGAAAGGGTGAAAAGAACAGGAAAGACCTTCGATAATTTTCTGAGTTTGGGGGTAGGTTATGAAAAGGGAAGGTGTTAGCACCTTTTTCATCTGTAGTTATCTACGGGATCTTAATCGCTAGCTCACTTTTGTTTTGAAATGCTTTGTGTGTGTTTGAAAATATTTTGAAAATGCCTAAGTGCGGAAATTTTGTAATGATTCTCATATCATTGAGAATGCATACAAAATGTTTATTTTTGAAAATATTTCAGAAAAAAAGTGTTTTGTGAAAAAGATTTTTTTTGTGTGAGCAAGCGATTAACAGTTCTACCCTTACTCGAATGTCTTTCGTGTTATTTTCTTCCTCTGTTTATAGTTCTATCCTACCATTAGTTAGTAGGAAGCCTTATCGTTAGATGTGTGAGGGACTGGCGCGAATCATCTACAGTCATTGAAGGCAACTTGTAGGGGCGCTTTAGCATTTTTATCGTAAGGGACTAAAATCTTTCACTGAAGGAAGCATCGAAGGGTCATCGAGGGACTGCGATCTTTTTAACCGAGTGTCTTTTCTAAAGCGTCCCCATGTTCGAGGGAGATGACTATTGTTTTCCGAAGGCAACAAGTGGGGATACCTTAGAAGTGCGCGTGTGCGAAGTATGTTATGTTTCAGTTATTTTCATCTTGGATGTTAGGTTTTCTAGCGTTTGCTTTTATTCTTGGCCATACAATCCTATTAAGCTAACAGTTAAATATATACATGTATCCATACAATAGTGCGGAAAATAAAAGACAAGAAATAATATATGCTATTACATCGCTTCAGGGATGGGGAATTACAAACCATATATGGGGGAGAAGTAAAGAAAAAACCTTATTTAAACTATTACATCCCTTTGAGCAGTTACAATTATCCATGAAAATAATAAAACGAGCGCGCGGAGATGGAAAAGGGGAAAGATGTGAAAAAACCCTATAAAAGAAATTTCTAAGTGTTAGAAAATATTTTTGATGTTTTTATTTAGAAAAATAATTGAAGTGTGAAAACCTAATTCTAATTAATTTTTAACTAATAAAAATAAACTCAAAGTGATTTAAATTAAATTAATTAGAATTAACAAAAACTAAATTAATTAATAAAAAACTTAAATCTAATATTTTTTGTGATTTTCTGATTTTTTGTTATTTTTTATGATTAAATAATAAATGGTTAAAAGAAAAAATTAAACAAAAAAAAAACAAAAAAAAGGGTTTAATGGGCCTGCGCTGCAAAAAGGAATTGGGGGGTGTTAGATAGAAAATAATTTCAGGCCCAATAGCAAGAGGGCCCAGGTGCCTCGAGATCCAATGGGGGCAGCTTTTTTAGGGTGCACCATGGGGCGTAGCTTATCACCAGTGTTGGATCTGATTGGATGGTGTTGATTGAAGGAGTGCATGGCAAGCGCGCTGAATCATCTGCACATGATCTGTAATGAAAACATGAAAATAAAAAAATGCCTCGCGCCTGGATCGCACCCAGGACCAGGCGTATGAGAGTCTTAAGTGCAAGTGTGCTGCCACTGGGGTGGCGTGTTCATCCGGTAGTGTAGATCAAACGAAAAAAATATAATTTAAAATGAAAGCTAATTCTGGACAACAAAAAACGTGTGTGTTAAGTGAGCTCTGGAAATTTTGAATCAACCAGTCAGGAAGCTTCTTTATGCCATGCTTGCCCTTTCCGGAGTCAGCAAATCTCAGGTGTGCCAAATTCAACCTCCCGTCGTCTTCTCCGGCCGTCCCAAAGTTTCAAACCTACAAAACCGCAAAAATCAAAATGTACAAAGTACCCTACTCCCCTTAAATTTTCCCCCTGGATTCGAATCTGGAATTATTTTTAGCTAAAAACTCTTGAATCGTGCGCTTCGAATCAAAATTCATAGATTAGAGGAAAAATGGTGTTCATTCATCCTGCGTACATGGGATGAATTTGATAGTCTAAACCTGTTCAGAAAGGGCTCAGGAACACATTAGTGATAATCATGAAGCTCAAAACAATATAAAATAAAAGAATATGAATTTCAAAAGGTTGTGTGATTGGAGATGCATATCATGCTATTTTCATGCGTTTTGGACCATGGTAATTGGTCCAAACTTACCTCTCAACACCCAGGAAGGGAATAAAACTGGAATTATGGAATGAAAGGGCTTGTGGACAGAGTTTTGAGGATCGAGGGTTTTGAGAAATTTTAGATAATTTTTGCTAGCTCTTGATGCAAAAATTTCGTGTCCATTGCTCCTGCCTTGCTTACATATATACAGAGGAATGATTTGAGCTAGCATATATGGAAGGAGATCAACTCATCAAGCCACGATTTAAACACGAACAAAACAATTTTAAAACTTTCCATTTTTTGTAATATTTCTTGCCATTTTGGCTTGTGCACGAATTTGGCATGTTATTGGGTTGTCACAAGCTGTAACGGGTTTCTAATGAACCACCCCATGCGCCTGGCCCATTTGCTTTGTATTTTATTTAATCTTATTTTGTATTTATTTGAATAAAACCAAAATAAAATAAAAATAAAATAATAAGAAAATTCAAGACATGGTGGGAGTGATCTTAGGGGTCTTCCATAATGTCATGAACATGTTCAAAGCTCAAAAAGATAAGCCATAAGTCCAACATTTCAAATTTGCATGTTTTGCATTTCATGTATTTCCTCAAAATTTCCCAATTTGTGAAACTCATAACTTAATCAATTTTCATATTTTGAATATGACTTTTTACTTTTTTAATAGCTCAAGATGTTCTCTACATTTTATCTGTTGATCATTTTTGCATTTGGAGACTTTATCTTGATGTAAGTTTCCTTGACAAAAAGTGTCTTTTGTTGACCTTTGAAAATGACCTATAATGTATTAGCTCATATCTTTCAAATGAAACATTTTTTGGATTTGTGCTTAAATACAAAGTTGTAGAGAATTGAATTTTCTTCAAAATAGGCTTTGGTTGGGGAAAAGTTGATGAAGCATGTGAAAGTTATGCTTGGTCAAAATTCAGTTGACTTCTCCTAAGGAAACCCTAATTTGACAATTCTTGACTTTTGATGATTTGAGAGCTTTCCTTGTGAAATCATGATCAATCCTTGATCAAATAATGAATATCAGTTCCAAATGTTGATGTTGACCAAAAATATTGAAGTCTTACTGTATGTTGACCATAATTGACTTTTTATCCAATACAGTTGATTTTCAATCATCTGAGCCATTGACTGAGCAAATTTGTGATGCAAGGTTTGAAACTTGACATGAGCATTTTTCAAGACCTATGGAGAACCGTGGAAATCACTTAAGACCTTTATAACCCAAATTTAGTTGAGAAACTCAAAACCCTAGTTGTAGACCTTTGGCATGGGAAGAGCATTTGACTGGTCATCCCTTGAGATTCTTGAGTATTTGAGAAGCCTTGAAAGAATTCCTTGAAGAAAAAGGGGGGGGGGAATTTTATGGTACAACAGAAGGCATATATAGAGATACCTTAGCAATTCGAAGGTAATGTCATCATATATTCGTAGGAAACATCAAGGGACAAGATCATTTCTCATAGGCAACTTGAGGGACATTGCGAGACTATGATCTTTATTATGATTTTAACAGAGGGTAATTGCTAAGGGTATCCCTACATTCGAGGGACATGATCACTAGTATCACAAGGAAATGAAGAGAGGTTACCCTAGAGGTAAAGTGTGAAGAGTGATTCAATTACAGTTATGTTATCTTGGAATTGTTTAAGGTTATCTACCGATTAATTTTATCTTGCCATACAAGCCTATTACTACACAGTTATATATATATAAGGCATAAAATATAAGTGCGGGAAAATGTTCAAAGAAATACAATGGAAATACAAGAAAGGAAAAAGGTTAGAAAATATGTTAAAAGAAATTGCATGGGGTGGGAATCGAATGGCACCCTCCGTTTAGTCTGAAAGTGCTTGTGAGTAGTGATTCAAAGCTTAACCATGACTATGCCCTAGAAATGGCAAGTCACGATTTATGCGCTCAACCTTGCATGTTTTGGCTCAAACTTGTTCTAATCATCCTGTAGAATATGTTTGGACACACAAAAACAGTTAAGCATGCATAAATTAATAGATTTGAATTTTCAAAACCCTACCCAAGCGGTGACTGTGAGTATGGTGATCTTGGGCGTGGAATTTCTTAGTTCTTGATCTGGGCGTGTTCCTGGGAATGTCAGGATGATGGTTCAGTCCTTGGTTTGGACTGAAAACCGCTGAAAAATGGAATTCGAGTACGCCATAATTCTTGACTTTTTGGGGATTTTTTGAACTAACTTTTGAGGTAGAATTTTGTGGTCCTCTTCTTGGTTTTATGTCCTCTACTTATAAGCATCATATTAAGTCAACAAAATTGAATGGCAATCATGAGGAGTTAAGAGTGAATAAAACATGATAAAACATGTTTTCAAGCTTCCAAATTTGAAGATTTTTGCCAAAACCAATTAAAAACCTTCCAAACCAAGTGAAACTCTTCCCATATTGAGGGAACATGGTTTTCGTAAGTTGGATATGTGTTCTTGGGCCTAAAATATGATCCAAAACCAAGCCCACATGCCTTGGTCCATCATTTGTTATTTTATTTAATTTATTTTGTATTTAATTGAATAAAAATCAAAATAAATATAAATAAATATAAATAAATAAAAAAAATAATGGTAAGGTATGAATAAGTTTAGGAGTCCTATATAAGGTCATAAACATGTTTAGACCTTAGAAGATAGGTCCACTAGTCCAAAATTTCAAAATTTCTCAATTGAGGTTTCATGCATTTCTCAAAAATTTCTCAACTTTCCCCAATCACAACTCTCTCAGTTTTCATCTTTTGAAGGTGATATTTTACTTTTTGGAAAGCCCAAGATGTACTCTACAATTTCTATATTTATCATTTTTGCATTTGGATACTTTATCTTGATGTAAGTTGCCTTGACAAAAAGTGTCTTTTTGTTGACTTTTGAAATGACCTGTAATGTATTGGCTCATATCTCTCAAATGAAGCACTTTTTGGACTTGAGCATAGAGATTCAAAGTTGTAGAGAATTGAATTTTTTTCAAAACGGACTTTGGCCAGGGAAAAGTTGATGAAGCATGTGAAAGTTATGCTTGGTCAAAGTTCAGTTGACTTCTCCTAAGGAAACCCTAATTTGGAAACTTTTGACTTTTGATGATTTGAGAGCTTTCCTTGAGGAATCATAATCAAACCTTGATAAAATGATGAATATCACTTCAAAATGTTAATGTTGACCACAATTGACTTTTTACCCAATATAGTTGATTTTCAATCATCTGAGCTATTGACTGGGAAAACTTGTGATGTAAGGCATCAAATTTGATATGAACATTGTTAAAGACCTATGGAAAACCATGAAAACCACTTGAGACCTTTGGAACCCAATATTTCTAGAGAAACACAAAACCCTAGTTGTGGACCCATTGTTTAGAAGGAGAATTTGCTTGATCAATTCTTGAGCAATCTTTAGCATTTGAGGACCCTAAGAGGATGTCTGGGAGCAAATAGGAGGTTAAATTTTGGGGTACAACACTTGGTATAAGAGCCTTCCAGATGAACCCATCACATCATAGAAGAACATGGGAAGACAATTTTCCATGCACTTCACCACATCTCGCTGACATCCCAAGTCAGAGGCATCTTTAGAGGCGATCATCCAAGGGAGTGATGAGTCCCTCCAAGCATACATCGAGCGCTTCCACAAAAGTCATGTGCACATAACAGGAGATTTCATCCACCTTATGGATGCCATTGAAATCCTCATCCAGGATGGGCATCTCAAACATTATAAGAAGAAAGATACTCCCCAGGAAGACGCTCTTGAATCAAAGAAAGTCAAGAAAGAGAATCCCTCCCCCGAAAAAGTTCTCATGCGCATCGCTATGAGCATCACGAGGCCATAGGATTTCTACTTTCCCGACACATAAGAGGTTCCTCTATAATTCTCATCGCACAAACCTTAGGAATCCTTCCCATCGACAATGGTCATCTCCGACTGGGGATTCAATAAGTTTATGGTGGGCTCGGTAAAGAGAAGGTTTGAGCAGCTGATAGAAGCTAACTCTGACATGAGCGCCGCCTGCAACGCGTTTAGAAGAGGCTCTCACCTCCTCGTGTTTTATCGGGAAGAGCTTCCAGGCGGAGCTCCCAACTCCAACATCCCCTTGCTCGTGCAAGCGCGCATGGCAAACTTAAATGTCAAACGCATCTTGGTCGACCAATGCAGCTCAGTCTATATAATGTATTCCCAGTTGTTCACCATATTGCAGCTGAATGAGGCACATCTGAACCCGTACGTGGGCTCTGTTCTCCAAGGATTCAATGGTTTCGTCACTAAACCTTGGGGATATGTCGAATTGATCGTTACTTTTAGGGAAGGAGTGACGGCCAAATCCATTAAAACCCAATTCCTCGTGATATATTGTCCGTCATTATATCAATGCATCTTTGGGAGGCCCAACTTGGCTGAACTAATAGTAGTACTCTCCACGGTGCACCTTAAAATGAAATAATACACCGTTGACGGCCTCGTCTCCACTCTGTACAAGGACATTCAGGCCGCTAGGAGTTGTTTTAAAGCAGCTGCAAAAGGCTTCAGCTCCATCAATACTCAACCCAAAATAACAAACAAACCTGCTCTTCTCTACAGCTCTGAAGAACCAAAGCCGCTACCTCACAGAATGGGGAATCAAAGCCAACCCCGACAAGTGCTGAGCATTCTCCAAGATATCGATGCCGAAATCGAAAAAGTCAATCCAGATCCTAAACAGGATGCTCACCTTGTTATCCCATTTTGTGAAAAAATCTTCCCCTCATGCATTGCCCTTTTTCAAACTTCTCCATAAAGAATCCGCTTTTGAGTAGATCGAGGAATGAAAGAACACCCTCCTCCATCTCAAACAGACATTATCTTAACCATCGGTCCTTTCGAGACCACATAAGGAAGAGACTTTCTACCTCTATCTGGCTGTAACTTTCGAGGCCCTTAGCGTTGCTCTCATCTAGGTGACTGCCGAGGGGTAGAAACCCATATACTTTATGAACAAAGCCTTACAAGGCCCTGAAGTAAGATACCAACAAATCGAGAAAGTAGACTTGGCGCTCATCAATGTAGCAAGGAGGCTGGTGGACTATTTTTTGGCTCACACAATTGTCGTCCGGACATAGCAACCAATAAAACAGTTACTCGGTCGACCTGATATGGTGGGTAGGATGCTCAAATGGTCATTGGAACTCTCTGAGTTTGACATCAAGAATGAGATCAAAAAATACCTTAAAACAAAATTATTGGCCGACTTCGTAGCAAAGATGACCTCCCCAACCTCCACAAGTGGCGCACATACGTGGACCATATTCGTGGACGGAGCTTCCAGCTCCACCGGAAGTGGGGCAGGTATTGTGCTGGAGAACGGGGAAGGGTTATTTTTCAAGGTATCCCTTGCGATATATTTCCGGACCATGAACAAAAAATTAGAATATGAAGCTCTCCTTGCAGGACTCCTCCTGACTGAAGATTTAGGGGCCGAAGAAGTGAAGATCTTCACAGACTCCAAGCTCGTTGCCTCCCAAGTACGAGGATAATACCAAGTCAAAAATAACCAGCTTTCAGAATACTGGACTTTGGTCCGAGAAAAATGAAAAAATTCAACTTTGCAAACGTACAACATGTTCCCCGCGAACATAGTTCTCGATCAGATATCTTGTCAAAGCTGGACAACACAAAGAAGAAAGGAGGGAACAAATCGGTAATACAGGAGATACTTCCCAAACCGAGCATCAAAAATCCTTCCTTGACTCTAGAGGTGCTCGCCATCAGCGACAACAACTATTGGATAACCCCGGTATACAACTACCTCACAAAGGGGGAGCTACCGACTGATTAGAAGGAAGCCAGCGTAGTCAAACAGAGAGTCTGCTTCTACGTTCTGGTCGAAGGAAAATTTTCTCCATCCTGATCCTCAAGTGCATCGACAAAAGAAAGTTACCCACATCCTACATGAGATCCATGAGGGAATCAACGCCTAACACATGGGCGGAAAGTCCCTTGCTAGGAAAGCATTGCAAGCAGGATACTACTGGCCCACCATGCAGCAAGATGTTAAAAAGCATGTGAAGAAATGAGGCAAATGCCAACATCACAGGGATATGCACTTAGCACATCCAAACGAGCTCAAATTTCTCTCATCCCCCTGGCCCTTTGCATGGTGGGGCATGGACCTCATCGGACCATTTGTGGTGGGGACCAACCAAAACAAATGATTAATAGTGGTCGTCGACTACTTCACCAAGCGGATAGAGGCAGAAGCATTAGCCAGAATCCCAGCGCAAAACATACTCTGTTTCTATAAAAGAAATATCCTCACTAGATTCGGTGTACCCCATACCATTGTCACCGACAACAGAAAGCAATTCATGGACAAGAAATTCCAGGAATTTGTCGCTAAAATAGGCACCGTTCATCACTTTACCCCCGTCAAACTTCCACAAATAAATGGGAAGGTTGAGGCTGCAAATAGGGTAGGCCTACGAGGTCTTAAACAAATACTAGACAAAACTAAGAAAATATGGGTCGAGGAGCTACACAGTGTGCTCTACGGCTATCAAACAACGTCTCACTCATCAACCAGGGAAAATCCTTTTTGACTAACTTACAGAACCAAGGTTGTCATCCCCGTTGAAACCAGAGAACCGTTAAGGCGGACTGAAGCGCCTCTCGACATATAAATGAACGACCAGGCCTTACAAGAAGAGATCGACCTTGTCGAGGAAGTCCGATCTGGGGCAGCCTTACGAGAGGCCTCTCTCAAACAAAAAATCGCCATAAGATACGATGTAAAGTCATACGATGAGTGTTAGAAGTCGACAAACTAGTCATTAAAAGGAATCATAAAGAGTCCTGGAAGGGAAAACTCGCCGCGAACTGGGAAGGCCCCTATCGCGTCCATGCGAAAACGGAGACTGGGGCCTATTACTTAGAAAAATTTAATGGGGAACAACTTGCTCGAACATGGAACACCAAAAAACTTGAACAATGTTATAGTTAAGGCACTAAAACATTCGGCGTGCTCCGTCAAGACGATAAGCACATCAGCTCCGACCATGCATGCATGCCCTGGTACAAGCATGGCACTCCAAATTAAACGAAAAGGCAAGTCTCCACTCTTTTGAAGAGAAGATTCTTAGCCCAACATGGAAAACTCAAACGAGCTACGTTGTTGTCGTACCAAGATGGCAGAACACCCATCTTGCAATAGGAAGTTCACGCTACCAAGCTCAGATCCCAAACGAGACTCGAGTTCCAGCTCTTGCCTAGAAATAACCCAAGCCATTCGACCAATTCCCCTCACTAGCGAACCACAACGATTAACAAGTAAAACACCCTAAAAACTCTTAAGCAAAATATAATGTCTCAAGCAGACGGGCATACAAACATGCTACCTTTTCACAAAGATCAATAAATCATGCACGAACAAAGTAAAAAAATACTTAAACAATGCATATTGAAATAAACAACCACCATGGTCAGAAGATTCAAAAGGCAACCACAAGGGCCGCTGTTGTCAGAATTATTACATAAAGGAGGCTCGAAACTCCCATCCAAAAATACAAACATGTGGCCACGAGGACCGCGATTGTTTGAAAATTACATAAATCAGAAAAAGCCCCTAAAACAAATTTTATCAAACACGACACACATGCCAGAACAAAAAAGGACAATCTAACAGTCAAACATCGAGCTGAGGCACCTCCTCAGGAACAAGCTTTCTCTGGAAGGTTCCTTGACCAAGGCTTCCACATCACCCTTGAGAAACTCAAGGACCACGATCTTACTGTCATCCACATAGTAGAGGATTCCCATCCCAGTCGTGTTCATCTCCATGCTAGTTTTCAATACTCTGAGCTGCTCCACGACATTTTTCAAAGATCCTTGAGCATTGGCCACACCATCTTTGATGGCCAACTGAAGGAGAGCAACCAACTTTGCACGAGTTTTCAAACCCCTTGCCTCCTCCGGCTCATCCTCACCCAGGAGCTACCTCAATGCTCAAGGAATTAATTGTCTCCTCAAGAGACTTCTTCTCCTGTAGAAGTGTCTTGTGCTCCTCGACCAGCTTGGCGAATTTCTCTGTCGACGCCTTGTTCACAACATCCGCATTGACAAGCTTCTACTTGAGAGACGTTACCTTAGTCTAATATTTTTTTAGTTTGACATCTAGAGAAGTGCCTTCCTCAGTGTACGCCACGGCCATTCCTAGTACCCTCTTGACGGTGTCGGCATCCCTATCCAACATCGCCCTATTGCATGGACGATCCATCTCTTCGAGTATAAGGGACTCAACCCAATGAAGTTGCAAGCCAGAACCTTAGAAGAAAGCCTTATCATGAAAGAAATGAGGCAACTCAAACTTTCTCTTATCCTGTTCACCGGTCAAATCGACTGTACCCTCAGTACTTGGCCTCTTGAACCTCAAAGACACATGCTGAGGGGAGAGAAGCCCAATAGCCAGGCTAGTCAACGAAGTTCCAGAGCCCGAATGGGGAGTCGTACCTATATCAACTTGAGAACCTTTAAGATAATTCTACCCCTTTTTCGCCTTCTAAAGTAACGATCTGACCATACGCTCATGGGAAGGATTCATTCTTCCTGCATGGGAAAAAATTAGGGTTAGCAAACAAAAATAGATAATCTCTCATACAAATCAAGTCAAAATAAAGGATAAACTACCTAAGTACGCCACAGGATCCTCGCTCTCGAGGAGCTCTATATCATTTATAAGACCAGGTTCAAAAATACAATTTACATTCTCATCAAATAACAACCTTCCCTCTTTGCCTATACGCTGGACTAGGGGGATCCTCACAACAAAGGCCGACAAACGATCATGGATAGCCTGGTCCTCGACACCCAAATGACCCTTCTTATAGATATAATGGTCGATCCCATGGGTATAATGTTTCCTCGAACAATGAAAATGAAACTTTGGCACCTGCTCTGCCACCGGGTCCCCTACCTCGTTCAGCACGGGCCCCTCGACCTCGTCGACCAGTGGGATTCTCCTGAAAACAATCATCAATGCCTTCCCTGATATGGGATGTATCATGATATACCTCCCCTTAAAATCTCAGACAGACTCAAGATAGGTTTTGAACAACTTACCGTTCGCCTGCTTGAGAGAGACCCATCCGAACCAAGTACCAGAAGTGCCCCGCTGAAAATGGAAGCAATAGAGCAACAAGAAACTGTTGCCCCTATCAACAGATAGTTACAAAAAATCTCGAAAGCCTGCAGGAAGGCAATCGAGTTGGGATGTAGCTGCGACGGAGCAAGGCAAAGGTGCTCAAAAATGGCCACCTGAAGATCAGTAAAAGGAAGTTGGAAACCCATCTCTTGAAAGGGAATATCATACATGGGAATATGGTTCGCTTTAAACATCAAACAGATTTGGTGGCTTTTCCCAGGGATATATATCAACCATTCCTCCTCGACACCCTCCAACTCTATCTCCAGAGCCACTGAGGTGAATACTTCATCCAGATGCTCACAAAAATCTGAGACATGTTCCAAGGGCCCCGACGCAACCCAATCTAAAGGATCCACTAGAACCACAGGCATATCCTGAGTCGTGGGTGCGTCCTGCTCGGCCTTTCTCGGTTCTGGCATGACCGGTTCAGGACCAGGCATTCCCGAGGTGCTCCCCTTTGTCGACGAGTACTCAGATAAGCTTCACTAGGAATCACTGGGTTCGCCCATGGACTCATCATCGTTACTGCTGACCATTATACATGAAAAGCAGATGACAAAAATGAACGAGGACCCTGTCCCCGACCAGAGCCCTCTCTCAAAACAGCAGAAAGCAAAATGAGGGAATCCCCTCTAACGCATTAAGCGCCCGACCGCCTGGATAAACCCAAACTCTCACAAGGAAAGTTCCTTCCCAGACAAATGGTTTTCAACCTCGTCTAGGGACGCATCAAAAACGCAGGAAGTTCAAAGCAAAGAACCCAGGAAACAATCCAATATCGCTGGAAAATTCATCAAAAACCGCCGCTACCGGTTCCACCACAAGGGAATGCCAAATAGCCCCACCGCAGAGTCTACGTTCCCAGACGATGAAACCACCGAGAGTCTTCATATCTAAAGCTAATTTACCCCAAAGCACATGCATCTATATGATCACAACCAAAAATAAAACCCAAAACAGGGAACATTTTGGCTAAAACAGAAGAAAACAGTAAACTTACTTGGTTAAAGAAGACTAGAGGCGGAACGAGCAGAGCTTACGGTGGTGAATGATGGAAAGAACAGAAACTTCAATAGAAAGAAGATGGAGTCGTGAAAGAACTGAAAACAAGTAGGAAAAGAGCAAGAAAAAAATACAAATGAAGCTTTCTCCCTTTCTTTTATAAGCAGACTTCGCAAGCGCGTGAGCGGGCACGCGCCTAGGGGAACCTAAGGGTCATCATCATTACTCCCAAGTCCCTAGACTTGCCATCATTACACCTTTGTGACAGCATGTGGCTTGAAGCAAGCATGGCACACTATCTCTAAAGGTCAAATAAACTATTCAGTTCCCCGCACGCGGAACATTAAAGGACCACATTCGGGCTCCTCGATGCAGTTGCGCCAAGCTTATTAGGGAGCACCCTCGACTCCTTGCAAACTTACTCTAAGTCATAACTTCTACACCTAGGAGCAACGACTTTGGGGGAACCTGTTCTAGACTGGCCCAATGACTAGAATTAGCCCAATCCGCACTACCTTTGGCATGATCCAATAATGCTAACCCAACATCCGTGGTCGACCACGCCCTCCAATGAAACGACCGACAATGCACAAAGTGCACACCTGCCAATTTGGACAGCTACCTCCTAGCCTTCCCGACACACGAAGAGCAGACACCTAAGAAACCCTCATAAATGCTTCTTCCCATCATCTCATCCTTGCTCGATGCAACGGCTAGTTACGGGCACGACTGTCAATTTTGACCAAGTCCTGACAGTTACCTATTTTCACAGACCCGCATATCTAGGCCCAAAAATAGGGACCAATAGCCAAGCACTGGTCGCATTATATAAACCCTAACACTTGTGAGCACCAAGTATCTAATATTCACTCATAAAACACTAATCTCTTTCTTGTATATCTTTGCACTCTTTCTTACTAGATTGTCCGAGTGCCTTGCAGGTACACCCCCTCCTGTCCATAAATTTCCAACCAAGCAGACGTCATAAATTCAGCCTAAAAGAGATACAAGGCTGCCTGAAGGTGAGTTTAATTTTTGGTTTTCCATTTTTTTCTTATAATTATAAAGTTTGTAGATTATATGATTAGATTAGTTTAGATCTTTTAGTCTAACTTTTTATCATTAACAAAAATAACGAAATCATTTTATAAATATTATAGTAATCATATTCAACCAGGACAACTTTCTAGATTGTATATATTACTAGGTTTTCCCGATTAATCTCTCATCACATGTACATCAATCTAACTTTTTTTTTTCAAATCAAATTAACTTCAATATTTTTATAAATAATAGCATTTGTGGATTTTATATCCATCATATCCTCGAGTAATTGATGGATTGGCTTAACGTTTATCAATTAATTATTCAAATCAAAACAAATAAAATTTACAAATGAATCAAATGAATTTATTCGCCTGGCGCGATTTTATTCCAATAAGGATCAACTCCTTATAAAAATTAATTTCTTCACTCAAAGTGATTTAATTATGATAAAGATCAATTCTTTATAAATCAAATCAAATTAAAATAGCTAACTAACAACAAATCATTTTTTCACTAACTTAATAAAATTCAAGATCATTTTCAAAAAAGGATTAAATAGAATTGCCTTTAAATCAAAACTTCGAACTACGTCTACGATCACTCATTTTTCAAACTCAGACAAGGTTCAAGGATAATTCACAGTCAATTTTATGCAATCTTATAAAAAACACCAACCAAATAATACGAACTATAACATGGACTCTGATTTCTTTGCAAGAAGATATGTAGGCACGCGTTTAAAACCAAGGCGAGTCCCTTAATTAAAAAATTAATCCTTTTCTTAAACATATGCTAACAACAACTTTAAATAGAAATTCCTGATTTACCCTACGATCTAAAATAGGATGCCCCTTGAGAACAAGGGAGATGAAGGGTTCCTAACACCTTCCCTTCTCCTAACTAACTCACGAAATTAGAATCTCTAAATAGTTAAGGTTATATGTCACTTCCCCATCCTTAGGAAAAAAAGTAGTACTGGCGACTAGTTATTTTTTTCCGGTTACGACAGCTGGTGACTCTAGTTTCTTTGGATTTTTTTTTCTAGTTATGGCGTGTTTTTTATTTCCATATTTATTTGTTTATTTATTGTTATTTTTATTTATCATATTATTATCATACTATTCATTTTATTGGTGGGATTTTTTTATAACAAAAACAATAAAACTTAGAAGAAGGATTGTCAATTGGCCAAGGAGATTTAACATCCCTATGATTTTTTGCGAAGACTTTTCCTAGAGTAGATCGAGTTCCGAGAAATATCTTTTAGAGGGCTAAACTCTCTTGGAGGTATGACTTTGGAACTTGACCAATGACTCTTTGTATAACCTCAAAATCAAAATCTCATGGTGAGACCTTGTATGACCTACGATACGAAAGTCTCGGTCTACAAAGAGGGTCCACTTAAGGAAGGCCCTTATACCTTTTTCCCGATAATGTTATCCATGATACCCTTAAGGAAGCCACCCTCATGGGGAAGGGTAGAATATCCGTAGAACAGACTTATGAACCTACATACTAAGGATACCCTTATTATCCAATCCTTCATAGGGAGCCTTCCCATGAAGGACATCTTACCATTATCCCTAAACCAATAAGGGTTTCCTTTTGTCCATATCCATCGCTACACCCGTAAGGGTCTTCTGTTGTTTAGTCCGTAGGACTTCCATTTGTATATCATAGTCCCTAGCCTGTAGGAGTTTCTTTATCCTTGTCATAATCCCTAGCTTATAGGGGTTTCCTTTGTATATCACAATCCCTATCCTGTAGGGACTCCTATTTGTCTTTTATGATCCCTAGCCAATAGGGTTATCCTTTGTCTGTCACTATCGTTAAACTCATTACGGTTTTTTCGTAGGTCTACCTTTATCATAAGTCTGCATTGCATTACATTTTCATGAATTTTTTTAGCATACCTTGAAAGATGAACAAATATATTTTTGAATACGCATACGTTTTCATTCGCATTCTTATATATACATTTGCATAAAGTTTATATCATTTCCACCTTCACCATTATCCAACTGCCATCCATGCTAGCTAATTTCCCGATTCTCACAAATGAACTCAAGAAAGTCCTAAAACTGTGGAAAGAGGCGATTAACCATTGAAGACTCAAATGAGCTTGGTCCTACAATTCCTATTGGAGAGAGAAGGTAACCCTTTGTCATACAAGATACATGCCTACACAATGCCTTAGGAGATATCCTAAAGTCAATGGGGTCAACAAAGAGGCTCATCCTTAGGATCAATAGGCTTTATCATTTTCAAATTATAAATTATTTGTTTCTAAGTTGTATTTGCTGTAAACTTTGTACCTTTGGATTAGTGATTCTAATAAATGAGCATGCATGTTTTCGAAATTAATCCATTCGTTTCACTCTTTCATCATTTACCATAAATAATCAACAACTTTTCATTTTCACTTTTCACCTTTCCATTTTCATCCTTTCAACTTTAACAAACTTTGAGGGAGAATGATGTAAATTAAATAACTAAATTATTTTGACGTATGCTTTCTATAGTAAGACTTAGCTGATGATGTAAGGCATTGTTTCATTTCCCAAACACTGGAGATATAAGGAGATAATCCGTAGTCAACCCCCTCGAGCCAGAAGTTGGAGCTCTTTCTATTTTCTAAAAACCCTTAATCTTAATTAGGGGTAGGGTAATCTTTCAATTAAATCAACGGTGCATTCTAAATCTCAAGAGAATCAAGTCAATCTAAGCAATAAGGTTAAAGCATATAATCTTCCTTGCATCCATCATTTAAAATTGAGGAAGTAATGAAGATAAAGCTCACAATATCTTCTTCCTCAGTTACATCATCAAAGATCTAGGAAGCAACAAATATGAAGCTCACAAAAGTCAACATGGAAGTCATGACCTTCCTGAATCAAGCCAAAAAAAAATCTTAAAAGAAAAATTTCAAAAAAAAGAGCCCGCTAAGTCAAAAAAGCAAAAACTTTTGACTTAGGTAAAAGTTAGGGCATCCCGATGGACGGGAAACCTCAAAAGAATAGGTCCATGCAAAAATAAGGGATTTAATACAAAGGAAATGATCTTGTGACTTCCTCCTCAACAAACACCAAAGCTTCTCATCAGGTGCTTGAACTTTATCAATTCTTATCATCATCATCACGACTACGAAAATTCTCTTGCAGACTGATCGCATCCATTGAGTTAATTGAATTTCAGAATGGATAACATCAAGAAGAATGGGGTGGATTAAATTAATTTGAGCCTTATATTCTTTGTTTCTTATACCGTGAACCAGGCCACGTTACAACCTTTAAAAGTTCTAATTGAATCTAGGTTCACTATGAAAGCATACGCAACAAAATTTGTGTTAAACTGACTCCAAATATTTGTTAA
This sequence comes from Vicia faba, assembly GCA_948472305.1. Classification (NCBI taxonomy): domain Eukaryota; kingdom Viridiplantae; phylum Streptophyta; class Magnoliopsida; order Fabales; family Fabaceae; genus Vicia; species Vicia faba. Next base: position 1,306,485,080 of record OX451739.1, read on the forward strand.
TTTATTTCTAACCATATTATCTTTCACATATTCATCTCTAATAATCCATTTCTATTAACAAATTTCAATTTCAAAACTTGCATGTGCATCACGTTAGAATTACTTTTTGAAAGGTGCAATTTTATGCGCAAATCAACGTTTAGCGTCAAGGAAATCTCAAGAACGATCTGACTGAAGGTAGCATTTCAAGAAGCTCCTAACAAGGGCAAAAGTATCTAAGAAGATCACACCACTTCAGAGGAAAAAATTCTAATGTGCAAGAGTATCCTATTGACTAAGGGAAATCATTCTAAGATTCATCAACTGCGGTCACATCTCAAAGCACCACTCAATTAGGGGCATACCTTGCGTGATTCATATACTAGGGGAAGTTCATATCAAGGTCATATCACAACATAGTGGTATCCAACTTACTTATAAGGATACTTCCTCCAGACTCTAATGATTCGGCCATACCTTTCAAAATTCAAATATTGGGGCAAGACAGGCCACTGAGGGCAAGCTCTCACAATACCCAATGAATCTCTCTCCTACATTACCAACCTTCGAGTTTTAAATAAGTATCGGAAAATCACGCTAGCATAACACCCTACCATCGTGTAACAATTAACTTTGTTACATAAGCAACCCATCCACGACCCATCACAAGGGCATTTGTTGGATACTCAACTCATTCCATATATCATCATCATGCATTAATATTGTCACTCCACTTTAGTATCAAGCCATGCATATCACCTCATTCATATTTCCATGTCATGAATATAACATTCATCAAAGCCCAACCTTACTTGACACCCAGCACCTACATATCAAAAGCCCAATCATTCATTGGCATTTCAAAATCCATCATTTATTGATACATATCAAAGTCACTCATTATATGCATTGGTTAATCATTACATTTAATGCATCAATCAAAATGGACATCAAAATAATCATAAATTATAACACATATCATAAATTCCTAATCCAGTCACCTGATTGATGGTTCCCGATAACCTTACCAATGCCAGTAACTTTACTGATTGTTCATTTTCCAAACACCTGATTGATGTTTCCCGGTAACCTTATCGATGCCAGTAACCTTATTGATTGTTCATTTTCCAATCACTTAATTGATGTTTCCCGGTAACCTTACCGATGACAGTAACCTTAGTGATTTATCATTTTCCAATCACTTGATTGATGTTTCTCGATAACCTTACTGATGCCAGTAACCTTACTGATTGTTAATTTCCCAATCACCTGATTGATATCTCTCGGTAACCTTACCGATGTCAGTAACCTTACTATTTGTTCATTTTACAATCACATGATTGATGTTTCTCGGTAACCTTAATGATGTCACTAACCTTACTGTCTTGATTGCTTTCCAGTAACCTTATCGACGTTAATAGCATTGCATAATTTTCAACCATTCAAGACGTGAGTAGCCTCACATAACTTCATCTATCAATTTATTTGTAAGCAGCCTTACGAGGCATGAGCAACCTCATGCACCACATGCATTTCATAAAGACGTGAGCAACCCCACACATTCGCATCAACATTTAATCGTGGGCAACTCTACGAGCATGAGTAGCTTCATGCATGTCCATCAATGTTTCATTCACAAACACTTAGTGCATCTACATACGAAATACATATCAATAACATTTCTATTGGGCATTATACATATACATATCAATTATACATTTCAAAGGCCAGGAATACTACGAGACATCTTAAGGCATGTTTGACCAGCTAAGTTAAGTAACTTGCTTGAATCAAAAATATAAAACTTAGCATTTTCCACACTATTACAAAATACCTTGGTTGAGAACAGAAACAACGTTTAGAGGTACTGCGAACCAAAATCACACTAGGCGACATATCTCCGAATAATATCCGTGACCTAGTTGCTCATTTTCAAACTTTCAAAATTTTCAATTTCAAACTTCGAACCAGCATTATTTATCCCCTAGGTTGTGATAAAAATGTGAAATTTGTAATATAGTTCACCATGTTAGTCTCGAAGAGATAATGAATTATCAAACTCTTATTATCTACCCCATAGGTTGTGGTACATATGCAAAAATCTGCAATATAATTCATTGTGTTAGTCCCGAAGCAACAATGAATTATCAAGCTTGTGTTATTTATCCCCTAGGTTGTGTTAGATGTATAAAATATGTGATATAATTCATTGTGTTAGTCTTAAAGCAGCAATTAAACTCGTGTTATTTTCCCCTTAGGTTGTGGTAAATATGCAATAACCATGATATAACTTGTTGCATTAGTCTCGAAGCAACAATGAGTTATTTATTTTTTCAAACTCTGCATCATTTATCCCCTAGGCTATGGCAGATGTGCAAAATCTGAGATATAACTTGTTGCATTAGTCCCAGAGCAAAAATAAGTTATCTATTTTCAAGCTCACAATATTTACCCCCTAGGTTGTGGTAAACACACGAAATCTACGATTACTTTTTCCAGGTGTTGACGAGTTACCCTCGTTGTCTTCTCTTGGTTGCCTATGATATGTACGAGTTATCCTCGTCGTCACATCTAGGTCATTTATGTTCATGCTCTAGGCATCAATGAGTTAAATGCGTCATCCTTGCCCTTTTACCTTTTGGTTTATTGTACAGTTTATCTTTCAAAAGTTTTTGGTTAAAATTTGGGGTCTTCCATTATTTAATAACCATCCGATCTGAACGTGCGAAAACTTCATATACTCACACACTTCAATCGAAGAGTAAGTAAGTAGGGGCAACTATCATACCCTAAATTTTCCGCCCTATTTCTAACAGACAAAATTATTTTTAAACTTGGTCTTTATAAATTTTTTGGTTTATTTATACTAACATTTTAACATTAATTTATTTTTCTTATTTGAAAATAAAAATAGTTTGCTTTAAATTATTTGTATATTTTAAATAGCAAGTATTGTCCAATCCTTCATATGCTTTCAAGTGCCTTTCTATTTCGAATAAATAAGATATCATAATTGATAAGGAACTAAGGTTTTTAAGTATAAGGTCGAGTTCAAGTCCCATTGCACTATTTTTTGGCATTTAATCTTCTTTTGTGTGTTTTTTCAATAAAAAGAATAAAAAAGTTATTTTCAATTATTTTATTATTATTTTTGTTTTCCTTTTTAAGAGTATTTTAAAATTTATTTTTTATTTTTTTTTAAATCTTTGATTTTAGTCACTTAATAGTCAAGATGTAAAAAAAATTGAAATCTTTCAAAATCAATTTTTATTAATCATCAAATCAATCACAATATTGAGAGAAGTCATAAAAGTGTCTAGGTTCATAATGTTGTCCTTCAAGTTTCAATCAAGTCTCATATTGTATAAATCTTTCCAAAAATAGAGTAATTTCATTAAATTTCTGACCTAATTTTTATTTATAAATAGCCCTTCAATTTTCACAAATGTTCATCCACAATCATTCACAATTCACACACTTCGATTCTCAAACCTATTTTTCTCACACTTTTTTCAAAACCTTTTTCAATGCTATCTTCTACTCAAAACTATTTTAGCCAATGATTAAATATGAGGTCACCCTCATTTCCTTTTATTTTCAACATTTCAATTTCAATTTGTTTGTTTTTTTGTAAAATCATATGATGATTCCTGATGGTTGTTTTTATTTAAAAATTATATTATCAACAACATTCATAATTTTGCAATTTCTTACACACACTTCACTTTTTTTTGCAATTTCTTTATAAATTTTTCTTCAAAACTATTGATGTTATTTGTGGTTTTATTCTTGGCCAATGATTAAAATATGAAGCCATCCTTTTTTATTTTTAATTCCTTTTAATTTATTTGTTTTCCTAACTAAATGATGAATATCCTTATGGTTGTTATTATAAAAAATTATATCCTTATACTAATGATTTTCTTAGAGGTGAATTTTCTAACTCTTATTCCATCGAATTTTTCACACACGATTTCTCCATATAATTCTCTCTCTTTATGTTTCTTAATTTTTATTTCCTTTTAGATTTATTTTGGTATAATAATAATAATAATAATAATAATAATAATAATAATAATAATAATAATAATAATAATAATAATAATAATAATAATAATAATAATAATAATAATAATAATAATAATTAGATGCCATATGTTGCTACACAATTGGACCTGTTTTGAATTTTGAAAAAAGAAATATTATTGTTCATAAGATCATATGCATGGGGAGAGATACAAGATTGTTTGAAGGTGAGTTTTATTTTTGGTTTTCAATTTTGTTCTTATAATTATAAATATTTAAAAAGTAAAAAGCAAATCCTCCACCTCATGTTTCGTTTATTATATTATTATTATTATTATTATTATTATTATTATTATTATTATTATTATTATTATTATTATTATTATTATTATTATTATTATTATTATTATTCTTATTATTATTATTATTATTATTATTATTATTATTATTATTATTATTATTATTATTATTATTATTATTATTATTATTTCTTTTTATTTTTGTTGTAGATGCTTTAATTGATATTATTCTTTCTCTTGGTTATTTTAATTATAATTACTAATATTAAATTATTATTTAAAAATTATGATTTATTTGATTATTTATTTATTTATTTTAATTACAATTCGTAGATTATTTTATTAGATAAGTTTAGATCTTTTAGTCTAACTTTTTATCATTAAAAAAAATAAAAAACACATTTTATAAGTATTATAGTAATCATATTCAATAATGACAACTTTCTAGATTGTATATATTACTAGGTTTTCCCGATTAATATCTCAACACATGTACAAAATCTAACTTTCTTTTTCAAATTAAATTAATTTCAAATTTCTCTAAATAATAGGATTGATGGATTTTACATCCACCATATCCTCGAATAATTGATTGATTGGCTTAACGTTTACCAATTAATTATTCAAATCAAAACATATAAAATTCACAAATGAATCAAATGAATTTCCTTGCCCCGCGCGATTTAGTTCCAATAAGGATCAACTCATAAAAATCAATTTCTTTTCTCAACATGATTTAATTATGATAAATATCAACTCTTTATCAAACAAATCAAATTAAAACAGCTAACAACCAACAATTTTTTTCCACTAAATTAATAAAATTCAGGCAAAATATTCATTTTGGTCTCTTAACTATACTCTTGGGTTCACATTGGTCCCTTAACTTTTTATCGTATCATTTTGGTCCCCTAAATTTCAAAAAAGTTTCATTTTAGTCCTTTTTGTCTAATTAGCAACTAAAAAACTTTGAAATTCATCGCTAAATCCATTACTAATTATACAAAAAGAACAAAATGAAACGTTTTAAAAGTTAAGGGACCAAAATGACACGAAAAAAAGTTAAGGGACCAATGTGAAGCCAAGGGTGTAGTTAAGGGACCAAAATGAGTATTTTACCTAAAATTCTAGATCATTTTCAAAAAAGGATTAAATAGCATTGCCTTCAAATCAAAACTTTGAATTGCATCTACGATCACTCATTTTTTAAACCCATGCAAGGTTCAAGCATAATTCGAAAGCAATTCTATGTAATCCTATAAAAAAAACCAACCAAATAATACAAACTATGAAATGAACTCTTATTTCTTCACAAGTGGATACATAGGCATGCTGGTAAAACAAAGGCAAGTCCCTTAATTAAAAAATTAAATCATTTTTTAAACTTATGGAAACAACAAGTTTTAAATAAAAATTCCTGATTCACCCTACGACCTAAAATAGGATGATCCTTGAGAACAAGGGAGATGAAAGGTTCCTAACACCTTCCCTTCATCTAACCAAATCGCGAACTTAGAATTTCTAAACAATTTGGGTTATCCGTTAGTTTCCCGACCTTTGTGTTGCACCCCAGAATTTACCCTCTTGACATAGGCTTATGTTTTATCATAATCATCATATTACATTGCATTCATGCATTGTGACGGGATCAAGGTGTTCTTATCTTCCTGGCCCTTTTCAAGCAACATAATTTGTTCGTGTCGTCAATCAGTCCAAGATGGATCTCATGTTCTCATTCTTCTATTTACTCAAGCTATTAAGGATTCTCAGGCGTTCTGTTGTCTCAATTTGACTCTTTGTTTTATCAGAGAATTGAAAATGGAAAAGTTATGATGAAATCGTTTTGGGCTTATCATAGGGTTTTCAACCTTTGGTTTAGATAAGATCAATTTCAAAAGTCCATTAATATTTTCTACTTTGGATAACTTACATTCTTGTCAAATTGTAAGGGTCAAGTTCAAATTCAAGGTTTGTGTTTGATCTCAAGTCATAATTTTTATTCAATATTCAAGGGTTCTACATAATATCCTAGAGCCAAAGTTCATTCAAGATTTCAATGGAAGATGCAAGTTTTGATCTTATTCATTTAATCTCATCCCATACTTACTATTTGAGTTCAAAATTCAAGTTCATTCGTCATTTAACTTTATTCATCATTCAAGATCATATTGTTCCAAGTTTTGTCATCAAGATTTATTCAAGCTTTCTTGCATTTATTCAAGAATTAACACATATTTAACCCATCTACAAAAGCTCCACAATTGTTTCAAGTTTGTTTACAAAATTATTTATAATACCATCAAATTCAAAGTTTCAAAAAAATGTTACAAGAGTATTCAAATCCGTAAGTCCTAAATTTTCTAATGAGGTCTTAATCTTCATTTCTTCAAGTTCCCTCTAAGACTCATTCTTCTTCAATTCTTCAAGGTCGCCATAGTCTTTCCACTTGCAAATTTGTGATCAACCATTGTGTTCATGAAGCAAGAACAAGAAAATGTTAGAATATGATCAAATGTGAAGATAAACAAGAACTATCAAAGTGTGTTATTCATGAACTCATCACTAGGGTTTGTGTAGGAATTAAAATTTAAGGGTGATTTTTCGAATCATGTTAAAGAAACCAAGGCCTTATAGAAAAATTAGAATTTTATCATAGGCCTGCTCAACCAATTACAAATCACAAAAAGGTTTTTTTGTTCACAAAAGGAAGTTCAAACCCAGCAAAAGTCAGCAATAAAGTTCACATCTCAAGAAATTAACAAATTAAGTATCATCCCAGTATAGCATCACAACTCATAACAGAAATAAGCAACAGAAGCATATCAGAAATCAAAAAATCATCGCAATACATAAACAAATCCAGCCCAACACCAAAAGTTCTCACAACAGAAACTACAACATATTAGTAAAAATAAGTGAAATGATGACATCTCAGAAAAAAAAAACAAACAGAAAGACAGAAGCCCTAATTTTTGTATCATCATTTTCCCACACTCAAAAACCCTTCAGAATACGGAGAAAGAGAAGAGGAAAAAAAGCTTTTGAAAAAAGCTTTCTCTACCTCATCATCCTCTCTGTTCTTTTTTTCATCAGATCTGCAACCAGTTCAGAAACAAGAAGTTTCCAGATCACAAAATCAGGAAAAAAGGATAAGAGAAAAATCAGGAAGAGAAAAATCAGGAAGAGTAAAAGAAGGAAATCGTGAAAAGTATATCAATCCATATAAAAATATCAGAAAATTATTTGATAGCTCAACAAAGTAACAAACTTCCAGAGCAAGCCTCAAAATCAAAATCAATCTCATCCATCCAGCTTTATAACAAACTTCCGGATCCTGGGGCAGAAAATCATTTTTCTTGTAACTCAATTTTCCTAACAAACTAATAGAATAAAAGAGAAAAAAGTACCAGTATCATTTCATTCTGGAATCTCTGAGAAGAATCGCAGAACAAAAGGCTCTCATATTCATCTGCGTTGAGCTTCGCCTTTGGAAAACTCACCAAGAAAAATATAAAACACTCTCATCTTTCTACAACTGGCTCTCTCAATTGCTTCAATCTGCAACGTATTCATCAATGAATCTGCCATAGTGGTGTGGCGGTAATATTCATCGTAGCATCTACAATATCCTATTCTTCAAGCATCAGCATCATCGATCTTGCTTCAGCCTATAATATTTTGCATTTTGTCTACAACAATCGTTATCACACTCATCTTCAAGAATAACTATAATGTCTTACCCTGAATCGCAAATAAACGTATCAACACTTCAGCCACGATTGCATACATTGTGCTAACAAAGTGCGTCACGGCTACACGAATACGTACACAGAGAATAAGATGAAATGGAAGAACAAAAGAAGTAAGAACAAAGAGAAAGAGGAGATGAACTACATGTTGCTTCCAGATTGAACCTCACCGGAGATAGGTCACCGCCGCGACGAAATTTCAAAATCTCCGAACAGGTTTCTTTACACACCTTTCTCGCTCAAGTCGTTAGCGTATCAACTTGTATGTTAATTCAGGAATGGAGATTCTTCCCGGTAAAAATGGGTGAAATCATGAACAGAAGCGAGATGAGGCCAGAGGTTGAGGACGTTTGAGATGGCGAAGCTTGACAAATTAGATACGAGCAAAGATCACGACATACTCGCGAAGGTTAAAATTAGAGACGTGAATTTGATGAGAACGAGGTTGAGCAAAAACAGATCCGTGATGGAGTTTCGGAAGGAACAAAGTGGACGAGGTTGTTGAAATGATCTGAGACTGTGTTAGTTTGGTAAGGAGGAAAGAGGAAGAAGACGGAGGGGGTTTCAATGTCTTTCTCGTGAGAGGAGAAGAAGGAGGCTTTGTTACATGATAAAAGTTGAGGACTAACCCTAATCCCTTTTCAAATTCTTTTCTTTTCAATTTTTAATTTAATTTTAATTTTTTTCTTTCTTTTTGTTGGAAACAATGAATAATGGAAATGAAATAGTGTTGTTGGATCAATGTTGAAGGTTTATGGACCGAACCAAATCTCCTCTGAGGGCCATCACACTTGTTTTTTGGAAGCCAATGGTTAAAGCACAACAAAAATGCTCTTGGGCTCTTTTGGATGGGCCTGGCCCCCAAATATCTTGCTACTAACCGTATTATCTGATTCGGGCTTACACCCCCTGGCTTTAAATTAATCCTAGTGTTTAATTCTTGTTTTTAATTTTAATTTTTATCAATTTTGTGTGATATATTTTTTATGAGTTAATTATTTCCCTCGCATGATAAAAATGAAAACAAAATATGTTAGAACAAAATTTTATTTCCTTACATGAAAATGATAGAAAAACAATAGGATTTTATCAATTAATTTTTAGAATTTCTATTTTAGGATTTAATTGAGCTTATCCTTATTTCCTTCATCTTTCTTGATTAACTTTTGTTTCTATTTTTATGGTGAATCAATTTTGTGATGATTTGTTGATGCAACCTTTAAGCGCTTGGGGATTAATTTGGTGGATCACTTGTGGAGCTTCACACATATTTCTTGAGCTATTTTGCATGCATTAAATAGGCAACATGCCCTTCTGCATTTGGTTTATCGTGTGATATACGAATGTGCTTGAGATTATGATTGTGATTTATTTTCACGTCGACGATACTTTGACGCTTATTCCGAGCATTTGATCTCTTATTCTTTTCTGTTACTGTGTGAAGCTTACTCGAAGTTTTTCGGGTTTCTCTGCTTTGCTTGTTGTTCTACGAACTTTCATTTGTTTGGTATTTTCTCTCGTTTACTTCATTTCAACATTTACCACTTTCTAGATATCATGTATAATAAGGGAATTTGTCGCTTTCTAGAGATCATGAGAAGTAGGAAGCAGTATATAAAGAGTGTGCACTCAAAGTATCTATTTAAAGTCCTATAGCAGGCACCGCTTTCTGTATGCTAATGGTATTTGTTTAAAATCCTACCTTTGAAGTAGGTATTTTGTATCTGTGTTTACATTTGTGCCTGCATTATATTACAAGTGATAAGTCTTCCAAAGGAGGCGAGCGGGGAGGGTTCGTAATCGACCCTCGCACATTCTAGTCTGTGCCATCCTTAGCTCACGTGGTATGTAGATGCTTCGAAGTCTTGCATATCATATGTATCGAGTCCGTCAAGTGGGGAAGGGTTTTACAATCAAAACTCCACGCTTTGTCAGGAGTTGGCGTTGGCCGATGCTGACACTCCATGATCGTTCATATTGTATTATGTCGCCTATCTCAATCTTCTATATCTTGGTTAGGTGTTTAATCTCTTTGGACGTCACATTTTTTATTTCATCCGTCTCCCGCTTGTTTGCTTCGGGTGATCCGGTCCTCTTTGCTAAAGCATTTTCTCTTCATACACCCATCCCCTGAGTCAATATACCTAGATTGTGTGCTTTTGCCAAAGCACTTGTTTGCTCACTTGTTTTTTATTTACCATGCCCCTTAGGACCACTCATTTAGGGTAGTCCTCGAGCTAGACATTAGGATATTCATTTAGGTAGATTTTCCTCTTTCATCCTCGACACAGGGCCATCATTATATGATTACACTAGGGCTAGAGATTATGATAGTCTCCCTTAGTTGTTTTCTTTTCTTTGCATATTGCATCTTAAAACGAAAACCTTCTTCAAGGTAAAAAATACAAACTAATCTTAATTGTTTGTGCGCCTTTTGGCTTTATTTTAAACCTTGTCGATGTTTTGTCATCGCATATGTTTGTTATCCTACTTTCATTCTCAATATCATTGTTAGATGTGATGTTTTATCATCCGAATTGTCGATGTTTCGCCATCTTTGCCATGTTATCTTGCTATTTTTTTATCGATGCTTCGCCATCACATATGTTTGTTGTCGATGTTTCGTCGTCGCATTTGTTTGTTATCATGCTTTGATTCTTAATATCATTGTTAGGTGTGATGTTTTATCATATGAATTGTTGATGTTTCGTCATCTTTGCCATGTTATCTTGCTATCTTTTAGCCGATGTTTCGCCATCGCGTATGTTTGTTGCTGATGTTCGCCATCACATGTATTTGTTATCCTACTTTGATTTTCGATACCATTGTTAGGTGTAATGTTTTATCGTCTTGTCTGATATTTTGTTATCATGCTGACATTTTGTCATCTTATCTGAGTTTGTGCTGCCATGTGATGTATTGTCGTTCCCTTTTGTTGGTTTATCATCGTCGTTGATGTTTTGTGGTTTTATTTGATGTTTTTCCATCTTGACTGTTGCTTTTGTATTTTTAACTAAGAAACACAAACCAACCAAAATATATGACCCAAACTACGACTGCTCTGATTCCTTAAAAGGGATACGTAGGCATTGGAGTAGGGCTCGAACGAGCACAACTTTTTATTTTCCCTACATTATTTTCTCTTTTCTTTAACATGCATATCTTTCCAGTTTTAATCTTTTGACATAGAATTTATACGCCCTTAGATTAGAATAACAAGAGTGGATACCGTAGAGCACTACGGGCGTGTGGGGTGCTAATACCTTCCCCTCGCGTAACATGCTCCCTTACCCGATCTCTCGGTCGCAGGATCGTAATTTCTCCCTTCTCAAGTTTTCACGATGTCTACCTTTCCCTTTCGGTGGGATAAAAGAGGTTCGGTGGTGACTTCATTGAGTTTATATTAGATGATGGTTCGGCCAGTTGTTTCAGCTGGCGACTTCACTGGGGACATAGTTGACCAAATGATGGTCCATCTCAGAGTCGATCCTAGCTTTTGTTTTCTTTTCTTTGGGTGTTTATTTTCTATGCTTTCAGTTTATTCATTTATACATGTTTATCTGAGCATATGTTTGCATTGCATTTTATTGCTTTCCATATTGGTTATCTGCTGTGTTGGATTCTGGTTTTCTTTGTGGGTGGGTTGTTCCATGAGGTAAATGACTCATACCCAGGCTATGAGTGAATTCCATAGGAACTAGGAATAGAGTGGTCATGGAAGCTATAAGGCGGATGTCTTGTAGACCTGACCATGAGACCCGTGACTCCAGAGGAGGTTCTGATGGGTGTCATTGTATGATGATATAAACATATGAGCTCTTTGATTCTGATTTGGCCTTTGACCTTACCGCGACCTAGACTACACCCGTGAGTGGGGAGGGAAAATTTTTCTTACAAGTACAAGTACTAGTGGTGACCATGTTCTGATGGTGACCATGTTCTGACGGTGACCGTATGTTTCCATTGGTGACTTTGTTTCTGATGGTGATTATGATTCCGATTGTAGCTATGGTTCTTTTGGTGTATGTTTTGGACCTTTGATCTTGTTCCATTCGATTATTCAGAAACAAGTTCAGCAGTTATCTATTATGATGGGGAGATTTCTATCCCATATTGTTGCCGATCTTCATGGTACTTGGATCTCTTGTGTTCCAAGTTTCATTTCGAACCTTTGATCTGGTGATATTACCTAGTTCAGAGATAGTGTAGTGGTTTTCTGTCATGATGGAAACCATGATTCCGCATCTTTATATTCATGAGCACTATTAACTTCATTTTAGCATATGTGTTCATTCCTTATCCAAGGAATCATACCTTTGAGCCTCGTGCCTTCCATCCCTTATTTGTTTTAAAAAATTAAAGCATCAGGGTTAACTGGAAATGAATGAACATCTCATGCATAATAGGTGTCCTGAGTTAGGTTTTCTTATTCAACTTTAGCATTCTCTTCAGAATTGCGAATGTGACTTCCCCTGTTACATGACCAGAGTTAGGGATTTTGTATTCAGACTTGGTCTTCTCTTCAGAGTTATAGACTTGAATTCTTGCTGCCACATGTTCAGAGATCAGTTATGGAACAAATTTGTGGCATATTGGCCGAGATGAAGATTCAATTATGGTTGTTTGTGGTATACACGCAAGCCTTGGCCCATGATCGGGAACTCTTCGAAAAGAAAGATAATAAGTTGAAGACTCAGTGGAACCGGGTCATGGAAGTCTTGATGATAGTGTCAGCAATCAAACACTGATTGTTGCAACATGAGTTATCCTCTTCTCCTCGTCTTTTAGAATTTCTTTCAAACCATGGAGTGCCTTGTGAATTTCATCCACTATCTTGAGTGCTTGGAATGTATTATCAGTAGAAGGTTCCCATTTCCCAGGTGAATTCAAGGGATATATTTTATCAACAAGGGAAAATTTGGTCTAGAGAACGGTTTTGATCCCATCTCAGTGCTTTATTCTCATTTGTTTCCACGCTTGTTTGAGATTCAATGGGCCAGGCTCTGTACTTCAGTACCGTCTACAAATTCCCTTCCTGATCATGGTACCAACATCAGATGTGGTTACCACGTCAGGGTCCCCGATTATTCAAATAAGGGCACTCTCCACAACTTTGGGCCACCTGATCTTATCTTCAGCGGTCAATGTTTGTTCCCCAAGTGAATCCATGAAGCAAAGCTTTTAAGCAGAGACAGAAGAAGCCTAAGAAGTATGTTGATACCATCTCAATGCCTTACATCTTGGAACTTCCTCGTCCTTTTGGAATTCATTTGATTAAGCTTCATGATTTGGAGACTATTCAATTGATTATTCTCTCTCCCGATGCAAATTCTAGGCGTGTCTCTCATTCTAGGGAATTTGGCCGTGATGTTGAAGATTTGAAGAGGTTTAACCAAAATCCAGCTCATTCCTGGCGTCTTTCTCAAAGTCCAATTTCTAAGGTGACAGATAATTTCGAACTTTTCGCTTGGTACAACATTCACCCTCTCTTTTGAGAGAATATTTAGTGAATATTATTCTAGGGCACTCGGCTATTCAAGTTAAAGATGGTTTGTCATCCAGAGATAAAGTCCAAGCTTGGAGAAATTCATAGACTGTTGTGTCCATATCAGAGGGGAGTCTCTTATCCAAGTGAGCCTCGAGGTTTCTGAAGATCGTTTGAAGCAATCAGTCCATACAGGAACTAGTCTCCTTAACGTGGATATCTCAAAATTCATTTTCATTTTCATTTGCAATCTTAATTATTTTGTTTAGTAATTTCTTGTATGCAAACTTGTTTATCTTTTTGAATATTAAATCATAATGCATTGAATATGCTTGTCTTGAATTAATCCATTCGTTATCACTCTTATTTTACTATGTTTTTTATATTCAACTCTTGTTAATAAAGCAATGACTCTGGAGGGAGGATGACAAAAATTTACCTAAAATCCTAAATGGTATGCTTTCGAGTAAAAACTTACCGACGATGTATAGGCCTTGTTTCAATCCCCAAACACCGGAGATATCAGGGAGATATACCCTCGTTAACCCCTCCGAGCCTTCGAAGTAGGAGTTTCTTTTATGTTAAAAAAACATTATTTTTAACCCGGGGCAGGGTAGATGTTTAGTTTATCTGATCGAGCATTCAAATTTCAAAGGAGCGTCCCATCTGAGGATCACTGCATTTTATCCCTTGCATTATGAGGTCTGGAAAATATCAAAACCACAATGGTTATTTCCTTACAAAAATCCCGAGGTCAAGATCGAATCAATACAACAATGGTTATCCGTCCCCGACCAAGGAATGTGGCAGTCACTTTCCTCCAAAAAGTTTAAAGACTTAGGGTCACACAACTTGTTCAAAAGGGAAAGTATGAATAATAAAGAAACAAAAAAAGCCCGCTAAGTCGAAACTTAAAAACAAGCCGCTTAGGCAAAAATTAAGGCATCCCGTTGGACTTCCAAATTGAAATTCAAAAGAATTGGTCTAGGCTAAAGTTAAGGAAAGCAAAAAAGAATTTGAAAAGCCCAAAAGGTAGAAAAGGATTATCCAATAATAAACCTCATCGAAAGAAAAGTTGTGTGATCGAACACCCAAAAAACAAAGGTTAAGTGACTGTCAGGTCCAAGAAATCGATGTGGTTCCTCAACCATCATAAAATCTTTTGAGAGATGAGTGCTCGTATTAATTTAAATGTATGTAGGACTGGAGAGCATCATGGAAAATGGGTTGGCACCAAATAATTTTGAGACTTAAAAACCTTTTTTCTAAAAAACCGTGAACCAGGCCACGTTACAACCCTTGAAAGTTCTAATTTAGGCATGGGTTAATTCGAAAGAAAAACTTTTACGAGAGTATGGTAACCTGACTCCTAGGAGACTTGCTTAAAACATTTTGAGTTGGTATCACTCCCTCTTTTATTTTCTTTGTACAGAAAAATTTCAATGTTTCGGCATCTTTTCAATAAAAGTTTTCTAACTTCAAGACAAGTATATGATTTGCTTTAGATTTATCATTCATAGGATAACAAAAATTTTGCATATGAAAAAGTGCTTAAACATCAAGCGAGCTTGCATAATGAACATCAGATGAAGAGTTTGATTATCCTGAGGGACGAACTGCTTCAAGAATCTATTGAAAAGAATGATTTTAATTAGAGGCATGCTTTCTAGCTACTCCTTTGAATTGAAGAAGACTAGTTTGAGAGGTTGATCAAGAAATATTTGTTAGATAATTGTGTGGAAGTTTTGTCTGCCCCCAAATCTTTGTTTGAGCAATGGTGTATCGTTTCCAGTTGGTCCCGAAGGGCAATTTTCTTCAAGTATCTGGTTGCGCGCGAAGCAGTTTGAGTTGGGAAGTATGATTGTGTACTAGCTTGTTTTCAAGATGTAAGTCAATTAGCTTGAGGAGGTGTTATTTTACAAACTCCGTGAACTTCTCATCCCTCTGTGAGCATGAGGTAAGGAAATGGTTTGCTAAGATTCTGCTAATCCGGGGCAATAAAGTCAAGATTCATTGACTCTCAAAGTTTCATCAATCAAGGGAAGTTAAGTTGAGATTTGAAGAATCTCTCTAAGAATTCGTCGATTAGGGAAGAATATTTTCAGAATCTGAAGATGCATGGGAATTCACTCAGGAAAGTTTGAAACCATTTCTCACTTTGGTTAGCCAGAGGTCATGTTTCAAAGTTTACAACACTGGGGTAGTTTATCAGAATGGTAAAGATCTTATGAAGTCCTTTCAAGGAAAGTTCTTTAACCGCCCTACAGACTAGGGAAAGGTATTATGCAGGGGAATTTCTCCCATTTCATAGTTGATCATTTTAAGTCTGGTCGCAGGCTAAACAATTTATGAATGTGAAGAGCATGACAAGAAGTCATAATTGTTATCCTTAGCTCATCAGAATTCAAAGTCTATGAATTATGGTTCCTCCATCAGTAATTGAGATCTTTATCTCCAACTAAAGTCAGGAGTGATATTCCCAGCACAGATCTTAGGAATTCCTCTCAAGGAGAATCTCTTCAAAGATTAGTCAACCTGAAGCAGTTACGTCGAACTTCGACGAATCACTCCATAGACATGTTGTGTCAGAATTATCTAAAGCTCGAATAATCTGGGGCGATTACCTCAAGTAAAAATGGTGCTATTTTTTTTACAAGGACCCTTTCCAGTAAATTTGTCATACAATCTGGGGCATGTTCAGTGGTCTGTTTCGCAGAAGTTATCATTTGCTTTACTTATCTGTGTAATTCACCAATACCAGAGTAACATCTTTCAAGGTAATTAAAGTATACCTAATCTGGATCGTTTTCTTCGAAGCAACACTGAAGTTTCCGCCTCTCCCAAGTAAGTCTTCCCAAACAAGAAATATTAAGATTTACCAACTGAAATTTTGGATTAAGAGAGTCTCGTTATCCGGATGCATAAAGCTTTGTTTCCTGGTATCACTTAGCAAAAGAATGTTTATTCCCTGAATCAGAGTGATCTCAACCCCAACTGAAGTTGAGAGTTCCTTCGTAAATTTCTCCTGTTCCCCGGTGAAGTCACTTCATAAAGATTTCTTGTTCAAGAATTCTCTAATCTCTATAACATAAGCATGAAGTTCTTTTCATTGAGAATCTTTTATTATCCCCAGTTATTCAAGTTTGTTTTGTTTCTTAGAAAAGTCATGGGAGCATCATATCATTTCCTCATAGGAGGCTATTGATGAGGATCTCTTATTCAAAATTTCTCGTTCCTCAATGGAGCTGCCTTATTTGAGATCTCACTCTCAGAAATTTTCATTCCCCCATCTGATTTGTGTTGGGGTTTATTTCATTTCTCTAGTAAAGACCATTGTCTGAGCTCTCTTATCCAAAATTTCTCCTTTCCCCAGCGGAGCTGCCTTCGGAAATCTCTTATTTAGAAATCCTCCTTTCCCCTGTGAAGTTGCCTTATCAAGAAATCTCCTATTCAGAAATTCTCATTTCTCCAATGGAGTCGTTTCATCGAAAGTACTTATTCAAAAATTCTCTCTTTCCCAGTAGATCTCAATCCTAGATGTTGATAAGTGTTACTTCCCCAAAAGAGTACGTTGTTATGGTTGTGATCCCCAGGATAGAGCATCATAGTAGGATTTCGTTCTGGTTGAAGCACATCCTTATTCCCTAGTGGAGTTGAAGATTCTCGTATTTCCAATAGTAGCATATTTTGTTGAGTTTCTTATGCAAAGAATATCTCATTCCCAGCAAGGATTATGTTTGTAAGGTCACTTACCCCTAACATGGATCTTCATATCCTTGTTAGTATAAGGTTTCGTTCTCCGCAGTGAGAAATTGACAGGTTATCAAACAAAAGTCAGGTGAATTTTGATTTCCCACAGACACCATTTTATTAATGCCCTCTCCAGCAATTTCAAGTATCCATTTGGCGTTTCCTCGCAGATGTTAAAATTTTGATTTGATCTTCTCTAGCGGAATTTGCAATTTATTTTTGCATGTTTTGTCAGGGTTCGGCCCATGGTTATGGTTTTTTTGTTTCACTAATCGGGGGAAGTCAAGTTGAGGATTGATCTCTCAAAGTTCGGCTACTCTAGGGAAGCATATCAATGATGGTATGGATCCCATGAAGTCCTCTTCAGTAATTGACATTCACTCTGTAAGTTACAGCTTGTCAGCATCCATGCTAGAGTCGTACTTTTAACTTTTGAAGTCTGGAATAGGGAATTCCCGACAGAGTTAGTTCTCCTCAGCGTTTTCATATGAGGGATTCTTGAGGCGAATATGGTTTTTGGATACCTTCATTCACCAACCAAGTCTTGATGAAAATTATCTCGTTTCTTAAATAAAGACTATTCCCAGCGGATTTTACCTTCCGATTTGAATTATCATTGAAGTTTGCATTCAGAAATTCTCATTTTCCCATCATAGTTAGACTTAGAGCATTTCTTTATCAAAAGAATCTACTATCATCCTCAGTAGGGTTAATGTTAGCTGAGATTACTGTATCCTCAGTAGAGTTGATACTGTTTGACTATCTTCATGGTCTATTTTATGGTTACATACCAGAGATTTTGGAATCCCCAGCAAAATACTCCCCGACAGAGTTTTGTATCCTCAATGGAGTTTTGTTTCCTCAGTAGAGTTTTGTTGCCCAAAAATCTTTTTCAAGAGAAAGGATTTGCTCTAAGACTTCAAGTTTAAAGACGTATCATGTCCCCAATGGAGTTTCTTATATGAGAATTCACAGTCTGAAGAAGTTTCAATTCCCTAGCAGAGTTGCCAATCAGAGATTCCTCGACCTGACCTCTCGTTTCCCAACTAATTTGTTACTTAGGGCATCCTTATTTAATGATCTTTCCTTATCCCCAGTATAGTTGATGTTGGTCGATTAATTGAGATTTTGTTAATCTTTGGCATTCAGTAAAAGGATTTCTCGATGGAAGTTTCCCCAATGAGGGTTTCATTTCCCACCTGTTTTTTATGTCTTGGTGTCATTCTCAAACACGACTGCAAGCCGTCTTTTCAGAGATTACAATCTTGCCCTGATCTTCTCCAGCAACAACCGACTCCCATTTGGCTTTCTCCTTCAGAAGTTACAATTTTGATCTGATCTTCTCCATCAAAGTTCATAATTTATTTTTGCAGCTCCTCTCAGTGTTTGCAGTCTGTTTCTATCAGTTTCTCAGTTTTTACTCTCGGCAGAGTTTCAGCTCTACAAGGGTTTGTCTCTAGCGGTTCCTTATATCTTCTCTTCTCCATTGGATTTTTCAATTCATTTTCGCAAGCTTTGTCAGGTTTTGACTTATTGGTTATTGGCCTCTCGATTAGCCATTCCCCAATGAAATATTTAAACATGCATCATTGTATTGCATCTACCAAAACGCGCAGCATTTCCATTATATGGAGCATTACGCTATAAAAAAATTCAAACATGCATCGTAACATAAGCCATTACTGTTTTTGTTTTCCCCGGTGAATTTGATAAAACTTTGGATTATATCCCCAGCAAGGTCTTCATACTCAGTATCTCAATTTTACCCCATATAAATATCCTGTTAATGAGTGTGTACTCTTGATTATAGTTCAGTTTTTCTCTGGCACCGTTTTCTCGGGTTTAGTCTTTACTTCCCTCTTTGTTTCATTCTAATGTCTATTGATGTAACTTTTGAATACCGGTTTCGTCCTGGTATTCACTTTCAACAGGTTTTTATTAGTACTCCCTAATCACCTTGCTTAGGGTCGAGTTTTATGTTTTGTCTTCTCACCCGCGCATGAAATCCATTTTTTGTTCTAGTACTCATCTAGTTTAGTTTTGTCTAACTAGTTATAATGAGTCGAGTATTGTCTCATTTTGTTTTCATACATTAGACTTCCATCAATGTTTAATTACTGAATCCTTTATCGCTTTTTTCTTACCGAGTCTCTTTGCAGTGTTTGTAACTACGTCCCTGGTTGAAATCAGTCTCCTTTGTTCCTTGGATTCTCCTATCAGTTTTTGTATACTGATTATCCCTTTGTCTGAGACTAGCAAGTGCTCTGAGAAACATGTGCTCTCATCATTTTACTTTGGTTCGAGTTTTGATCTCGTCGCCTGTGCATGAAATCTAGTTTTCGTTATGGTACTCATCTAGTTTAGTTTTGTCTAACTAGTTATAATGAGTCGAGTTTCGTCTCGTTTTGTTTCTTACTACTGGGATTCTTTCAGTTCCTTCATATTGTCTATCTTAGGTTGAAACTTGTCTCTTTTGTAACTTTTGGGATCTTTCAGTTCCATCTCACTGTCTTCCCTTGGTTAGACACCAATAGGTGCTCTGAGAAACATGCACTCTCATCACTTTTGCTATGGGTCGAGTTTTGCCTCATTACCCGTGCGTGAAATCCAGTTTTCGTGCTGGTACTCATCTAATTTAGTTTTGTCTAACTAGTTTTAATGAGTTGAGTGTCCTCTCATTTTGTTTCTTACTCCTGGGATTCTTTCAGTTGCTTCATACTGTCTATCTTGGGTTGAAACTTGTTTCTTTTATAACTTTTGGGATATTTCAGTTCCATCTCACTATTTTCCATTAGTTTGAAACTAGCAGGTTCTCCTAGAATCACCCACTCGAGCCACTCTGCCCCGCGTACTTTTCCAGAGTTTAATTTTTTCTACTCTCTATGGTTTGAGTCTTATCTCACCCCTTTGTAGTCCGGTTTTGTCCTGACACTTTGTTCTGAAGTTTAGTTTCCTCTACTCTTCCAATTTGAGTTTTTTCTCAAGTTTGTTAAAGTCTGCGTTACAACTTCATTCTGACGCATGTCTTTGGGGGTCCAATTTTCATTAGACCCTCTACCTTTTAAATCCAATTTCGTTTGGTATATTCTAACTCCCGTGTCCGGTGACATTCTTTGTCTTTGGGAGGTTCTGCTTCTTCTTCAAGAGTGTAAATTTTTGGGTTCTTTCATATTCAATCATCTTCAACTCTGAACGCTCGAAAGCTGTCACTTTTCTCACTTATCATGTTAAAGATGATTGAATAGGAGCAGCTATTGCACCCCAAAATTTACCCTCTTGATTTAGGCTTATGTTTTATCATAATCATCATATTGCCTTAAATTCATGCATTGTGACGGGATCAAGGTGTTCTTATCTTCCTGGTCCTCTTCAAGCAACAAAATTTGTTCGTGTCGTCAATCAGTCCAAGATAGATCTCATGTTCTCATTCTTCTATTTACTCAAGCTATTAAGGTTTCTTAGGTGTTGTATTGTTTCAATTTGACTCTTTGTTTTATTAGAGAATTGAAAATGGAAAAGTTATGATGAGATAGTTTTGGGCTTATCATAGGGTTTTCAACATTTGGTTTGGATAAGATCAATTTTAAAAGGCCATTAATATTTGCTACTTGGGATAACTTACATTCTTGTCAAATTGTTGGGGTCAAGTTCAAATTCAAGGTTTGCGTTTGATCTCAAGTCATAATTTTTATTCAAATTTCAAGGGTTCTACATGGTATTCTAGAGCCAAAGTTCATTCAAGATTTCAATGGAAGATGCAAGTTTTGATCTTATTCATTCAATCTCATCCCATACTTGCTATTTTAGTTCAAAATACAAGTTCATTTACCATTTAACTTTATTCATCATTCAAGATCATATTGTTCCAAGTTTTGTCATCAATATCTATTCATGATTTATGGCATTTACTCAAGAATTAACACATATTTAACCCATCTACAAAAGCTCCACAAATGTTTCAAGTTTGTTTACAAAATTCTTTATAATACCATCAAATTTAAAGTTTCAAAAAAAATGTTACAAGAGTATTCAAATTCGTAAGTCCTAAATTTTCTAATGAGGTCTTCATCTTCATTTCTTCAAGTTCCCTCCAAGACTCATTCTTCTTCAATTCTTCAAGCTCGCCATAGCCTTGCAACTTGCTAATTTGTGATCAACCATTGTGTTCATGAAGCAAGAACAAGAAAATTTTAGAATACAATCAAATGTGAAGGTAAACAAGAGCTATCAAAGTGTGTTATTCAAGAATTCATCACTAGGGTTTGTTTAGGAATCAAAATTTTAGGGTGATTTTTAGAATCATGTTAAAGCAACCAATGCCTCATAGCAAAATCAGAATTTTATCATAGGGATACTCAACCAATTGCAAATCACAAAAAGGTTTTTTTTTGGTTCACAAAAGGAAGTTAAAATGCAGCAAAACTCAGCAGCAAAGTTCACATATCAAGAAATTAACAAATCAAGTCTCAGCCCAGTATAGCATCACAGTTCATAACATAAATAAGCAACAGAAGCATATCAGAAATCAGAAAATCATCACAAGACAAAAACAAGTCCAGCCCAACACCAAAATTTATCACAACAGAAACTACAACATATCATTAAAAATAAGTGAAATGATGACATATTTGAAAATAAAAACAAACAGAAAGACATAAGCCCGAATTTTGGTATCATCATTTTTCCTCACTCAAAAACCCTTCAGAATACGGAGAAAGAGAAGAGGAAAATAAGCTTTTGAAAAGTCAGAAAGATATTACCGGAAGAGGACTTGATCGACAGGAAAATTCATAAATCTTTCATCACTACCTCATCATCCTCGCCGTTCTTTTTTTCATCAAATCAGCAACTAGTTCAGAAACAAGAAGTTTCCGGCTCACAAAATCAGGAAAAGAGGATAAGAGAAAAATCAGGAAGAGTGAAAGAAGGAAATCGTGAAAAGTATATCAAGCCATATAAAAATATTAGAAAGTTATTTAATAGCTCACCAAATTAACAAACTTGAAGAGCAAGCCTCAAAATCATAATCAATCTCATCCATCCATTTTTATAACAAACTTCCAAATCCTTGGGAAAAAAATCATTTTTCTTGTAACTGACTTTTCCTAACAAACTAACAGAATAAAAGAGAAAAGCGTACCAGTATCGTTTCATTCTGGAATCTCTGAGAAGAATCATAGAACAAAAGGCTCTCATCTTCATATGCGTTGAGCTTCACCTTTGGAAAACTCACCAAGAAAAATATGAAACACTCATATTTCTACAACCGGCTCTGTCAAAGGCTTCAATCTGTAACATATTCTTCGATGAATCCGCCATAGTCGTGTGGCTGTAATATTCATCGTAGCATCTACAGTATCCTCTTCTTCAAGCATCAACATCATCGATCTTTCTTCAACTTGCAATATTTTGCATTCTCTCTATAACAATCATTATCACACTCATCTTCAAGAACAACTACAATGTCTCGCCCGGAATCGCAAACAACCATATCAACACTTCAGCCACGATTGCATACATTGTGCGTCACGGCTACACGAATACATACGCAGAGAATAAGATGAAATAGAATA
The DNA here is from genome assembly GCA_948472305.1 of Vicia faba. Classification (NCBI taxonomy): domain Eukaryota; kingdom Viridiplantae; phylum Streptophyta; class Magnoliopsida; order Fabales; family Fabaceae; genus Vicia; species Vicia faba. Next base: position 1,306,507,941 of record OX451739.1, read on the forward strand.
ACAAAAGAAGTAAGAACAAAGAGAAAGAGGAGATGAACTACATGTTGCTTCAAGATTGAACCTCACCGGAGATAAGTCACCTCCACGATGAAATTTCAAAATCTCCGAACAGGTTTCTTTACACACCTTTCTCGCTCAAGTTGTTAGCATATCAACTTGTATGTTTATTTAGGAATGGCGAGTCTTCCTGGTAAAAATGGCTGAGATCGCGAACAAAAGCGAGTTAAGGCCGAAGGTTGAGGACGTTTGAGATGGTGAAGCTTGACGAATCAGAGACGAGCAAAGATCGCGGAACACTCGCGAAGGTTGAAATCAGAGACAAGAATGTGATGAGTACAAGGTTGAGAGATAAAAGATTCGCGATGGAGTTTTGGAAGGAACGAAGTGGATCGAGGTTGTTGAAATGATCTGAGACGGTGTTGGTCTAGTAAGGCGAAAAGAGGAAGTCGACAGAGGGTGTTTCAACGATGTTCTTGTGACAGGAGAAGAAGGAGGCTATGTTTCACGATAAAAGCTGAGGACTAATGCTAATCCCTTTTCAATTTCTTTTATTTTTAATTTTTAATTTAATTTTAATTTTTATCTTTCTTTTTGTTGGAAACAATGAATAATGGAAATGAAATAATGTTGTTGGATCAATGTTAAAGGTTGATGGATCGAACCAAATCTCCTTTGAGGCCCAACACACTTTTTTTGGAAGCCAATGGTTAAAGCACAAAAAAAATGCTCCTGGGCTCTTTTTGATGGGCTTGGCGCCCAAATATGTTGCTACTAACCGTATTCTCTGATTCAGGCTTACACCCCCTGGGCTTTGTTTTAATTCTAGTGTTTAGTTCTTGTTTTAAAGTTTACTTTTGATCAATTTTGTGTGATATATTTTTTATGATTTAATGATTTCCCTCACATGATAAAAATGAAAACAAAATATGTTAGAACATAATTTTATTTCCTTACATAGAAATGAAACAAAAACAGTAGGATTTTATCAATTAATTTTTATAATTTCTCTTTTAGGATTTAATTGAGTTTATCCTTATTTTCCTTCATCTTTCATGATTAACTTTTGTTTCTATTTTCATGGGAAATCGATTTTGTGATGATTTGTCGACGCAACCTTTAAGCGCTTGGGGATTAATTTGGTGGATCACTTGTGAAGCTATGCACATATTTCTTGAGCTATTTTGCACGTGTTGAAGAGGAAACATTTTAGTCTGTGTCATCCTTAGCTCACGTGGCATGTCGATGCTTCAGAGTCGTGTAGATCATATGTATTGATTCCGTCAAATGGGGAAGGGTTTTGCAATCAAACCCCCACGCTTTGTCAGGAGTTTGCACTGGTCGATGCTGACACTCCGTGATCGTTCATATTGTCTTATGTCGCTTATCTCGATCTTCTATATTTTGGTTAGGTGTTCAATCACTTTGGACGTCACATTTTTTATTTCATCCGTCTCCCGATTATTTGCTTCGGGTGATCCGCTCCTCTTAGCTAAAGCATTTTCTCTTCATACACCCAACCCCTGAGTCAATATACCCCGGTTGTGTGATTTTTCCAAAGCACTTGTTTGTTCACTTGGTTGGTATTTACCATGCCCCTTAGGACCGCTCATTTAGGATAGTCCTCGAGCTAAACATTAGGATATTTATCCATGTATGCTCATTTAGGAAGATTTTCCTCTTTCATCCTCGACACAGGGCCATCATTGTATGATTACACTAGGGCTAGAGATTAGGATAGTATCCCTTAATTGTTTTATTTTCTTTGCATATTGCATCTTAAAACGAAAACCATCTTTTTCTTGGCAAATCATAAAACCTCTATAATGAACTTAAATCCTTCTTCAAGGTAAAAAATACAAACTAATCTTAATTGTTAGTGCGCCTTTTGGATTTATTTTAAACCTTGTCGATGTTTTGTCATCGCATATGTTTGTTATCCTACTTTGATTCTCAATATCATTGTCAGGTGTGATGTTTTATCATCCGAATTGTTGAAGTTTCACCATCTTTGCCATGTTGTCTTACTATCTTTTTGTCGATGTTTGGCCATCACTTGTATTTGTTATCGATGTTTCGTCATTTCATATGTTTGTTATCTTACTTTGATTCTCAATAGCATTGTTAGGTGTGATGTTTTATCATCCTAATTGTTAATGTTTCGCCATCTTTGCCATGTTATCTTGCTATCTTTTAGCCAATGTTTCGCCATCGCATTTGTTTGTTGCCGATGTTTTTCCATCGCATGTGTTTGTTATCCTACTTTGATTTTTGATATCATTGTTAGGTGTAATGTTTTATCGTCTTGTCTAATATTTTGTTATCATGCTGACATTTTGTCATCGTATCTGAGTTTGTGCTGCCATGTGATGTATTGTCGTTCCCTTTTGTTGTTTTATCATCGTCGTTGATGTTTTGTCATTTTATTTGATGTTTTGCCATCTTGACTGTTTCTTTTGTCTTTTTAAGTAAAAAAAACAAACCAACCAAAATATACGAGCCGAAATACAGTTGCTCTGATTCCTTAAAAGGGATACGTAGGCATTGGGGTAGGACCCGAACGAGCACAACATTTTATTTTCCCTACATTATTTTCTCTTTTCTTTCACATGCATATCTTTCTAGCTTTAAGCCTTAGATATATAATTTATACACCCTTATATTAGAATAACAAGAGTGGATACCGTAGAGTACTACGGGCGTGTGGGGTGCTAATACCTTGCCCTCACGTAACAGAATTCCTTACCTGATCTCTCAGTCGCAGGACCGTGATTTCTCCGTTCTTAGGTTTTCTCGATGTCTACCTTTCCTTTTCGGCAGGATAAAAGACGTTCGGTGGTGACTTCATTTATTTTATATTAGGTGACGGTTCGGCCGATTGTTTCACTTTGGACAAAAAGTAGTGGTGGAGACTCATTATTTTTTGTCGGTTGATAACTCTCACCTCCTCGCATTCTATCAAGAAGAGTTTGCCGGAGGATCCCCCAATTCCATCATTTTGTTGCTCGTATGAGCTCGCATAGAAAACTTCGATGTCAGGGACATCCTGGTTGATCAAGGCAGCTCAGTCGATATAATGTATTCCCAGTTATTCACTACCTTGCAACTGAATGAGACACACCTGTATGTGGGCTCTGATCTCCAGGGATTCAATGGTTCTGTCTCCAAACCTTGGGGGTATGTCGAACTGATCGTTACATTCAGGGAAGGAGAGACAATCTGGTCCATCAAGACCTAGTTCTTCATAATAGACTGCCCATCATTACATCAGTGCATCTTCGGGAGGCCCTTCTTGGCCAAACTAATAGTAGTACCCTCCACGATGCACCTCAAAATAAAATACTACACCACCAATGGCCTCGTCGCCACCCTGCATGGAGACATTTAGGCCGCCAGGAGATGTTTTGAAGCAGCTGCTAAAGGCTTGAGCTCCATCAACACTAAACCTAAGACAGCTAATAGACCCGCTATCCTTGACAATTTTGAATATCCAAAGTCGTTGCCCCATGTTTACCCGATCGACCTAGACAAGCATTTTACAAAGGAGGACTTCAGAGAGAAGAAGAAGAAGAGTAAATAACCCATGCTCGGCGCAGAAGGCTTGTTAACGAGCATGGGTGAAACAACAAATCCTATGTGTGATCCGGTGGCAGAACCGACTGTTTTTACTGGTTTGCGTTTTGCGTTTTTTATTCGCAAAATGTCGCGGTAAGCAAGGGTCGCCACCGACTTTTATTTTATCCAATCATGGAAAAGAAAAAAGAACAGAAAAAACCTCTTTTTCGAGATATTCTGAGTACGGGGGGTAGATTATAGAAAAGGAAGGTGTTATCACCCTTTCTATCCATGGTTTTCCATGGGCTCTTAGGTACTTGCTCATTTTTCAAATTGCTTGTGTGTGTTTGTCTTAAAAAAATTTTAATTCGTGATAACCCTTGTATCAGTCCTCAAGGATGTGACGAAGTTTGTTTTGAAAATTTGTTTTGAAAGGTGTTTGTGTGAAAAAATTTTATTGAGCAAGTACTTAAGATTCTACCTACTCGAAAAAAGGATTGTTCGTTCTATTTTCTTTAGACATCGCTATCCTACTATTAAGGAGTAGGTAGCACCTTCGTTGGAATTTGTAAGGGTCAATTCGAAAGGAATGTACGGTCACTAAAGAAATAGTTAGAAAACTTTAGTAATAACCCTAGAATCTTAAGATCTTTTCGAGGCAACATTTCCGAGGCAATATTTCCGAGGCAACATTCGAATGGGATATTTGATCTCTTTAGACTGGAGGGCAACAACTAAAACCTTCTATGCTTAATGATTGTTTACCGAAGGCAACCGAAGTGGGGCAAACCCTACGAGTGAATATGTGCATATGATTTGTTTCAGTTATTTAATCTTTTCACATTAGGTGATCTACCATTTTAATTTTACAGTCATTTTTTCCATACAATCCTATTAGCCATACATCTAGACAGTTAAAGATTGCGGAAATTAAAAGCAGAAAAGTAAATCTAGCTATTACAAGGCTTCGGGGAGGGGGGATTAATTACATAACCAAAAATCGGGGATTTAAACAGTAAATAAAAACCCTAGTTTTAACTATTAAAAACCAGTAAGCAGTAATTAATCAAAAATAAATACGCGCGACAATCGTAAATACGAGAGAACTCGGGTTTTGACCCTTGGCTACCTAATTGGATTAATTAAAAAAAACATCATTTTTTATCATTTTTATTTAAGGAAATAAAGAATAAATTGCAAAATATCCTAATCACTAATTAAGTTTTAATTATGAAAAATCATTAAATTAATGGAAAAAAAAAACAATTAACCTATTTTTATGTTTTTATTTTGAGAAGGAATTAAAATTAAGAATTAATCCTAATTTCTATTTGATTTTAATTATGAAAAAAAAGATTTAAGTTAACCTAATTAAACTAATTAATGCAATTAAATATTTTATGAAAAAAAGACTAAACCTAATATTGTTTGTGATTTTCTGATTTTTATGTTTTGAGTAAAAATGATTTTTGGAAAATAAATAAAATAAATAAGTTAAAACAATAAAAAGAATTGAAATAAAATAAAAAAGAAAACATTGGGCTTGTGTGGTAGAATGCAGACTGGGGGGTGCATTGCCAAATTGTTAGACCCAAATTGGTTGGCCCATGTTCCTTGCGTGTGATACCATGTGGATTAGCTTCAGAGAGTGCACTATGGGCTGCTGTGGTTGGACGCTGAATCTGGACCAAGGGATGATCCAAAGGGTAGGATATGTGAACGTATGATGGACGCATAGAATGGTGATGTACTGAATCTGCAGTAATTTGTTAGGAAAATAATAAAAATGTGAATTAATAATTAAAAACCTAACTCTGATTAATTTACAAGTTAATTATGAAATAAAATCAATATTGATTAAATCAAAACAACTTTTATGTAAAAAATTATTTTAATTAACTAAAAGCCTAAAACTAATATTTAATGATTTTTTTGTGATTTTATATGTTAATTAAATTAATGATAGAAAACAAATCAAGTGAAAAATAAATAAATGAAAAGGGTTAGAAAAGAAAATAGTAAAAAAAGTGAAAAATGCACGGGGTGGATGATGAACCCATGCCCCTTGGGTCACAGTTAGGCGCCTCATCCACCAAGTCAAGCTATTGTTTGTAATTCAAACTTGTTCTACGTAACAACAAGAACTCATTTGGATAGTTAATAAACATTAGCAATGTATGAAATTAATTATATGAATGTTTGAAAGAAAATCAAATCGGAGAATATGAGTATGGTTGTTTCAAGCATCAATGGCCATGACTTTCGACCTATTCTTACCCTTAGATACCTCAGGAATGATTTGTAATTGATGGCTTGGACTGAAAGTGGCTGGATCTTCGGTTTTGACTTTGCACTAGTTTAGACAGAATTTGAGGTTTTTAGAGAGTGTTCTTGGGCAGCCAATTTCGTTCTCCCTAGTGTATGAGGGTGTTGTGTTTATATAGAGGAGGAATTTAGGTCAAAAATAATGGAAGAAATCTCATGGTATCTTGAGGAATTATGAAGATTTGATTTGATTTTTGCCTTGTATGACTTCTTTCTAAAATAGCTCCAATCATGACTTTTTCAATCTAAATCATCCTTGCACAAATTACATGCCATGATAGTTGTATATGGACTCATAATATGCACAAAAATCCCAAGATTTGATTTGCTTTTATTATTTTACCATTTAATTTGATTTATTTTGGTTTAAATGAATAAAAAATCAAAATAAATGATAAAAATAATATAATAATAGGTGGAAAAGCTCAGGGGTCGTGTGTCCTATTAGAAACATGTTTCAAACAAGAAAACATGGGACCCTTTGGAAAAAATGCAAATTTGATCAATGTTGACTTTTGACAATTTTCAAAAAATTGCCAATTTTGACAATGAACAACTCTCTCAATTTTGACCCTAGGATGGTTTTCTTGGACTTTTTAGAAATATTAGGATGTCCTCTAAACAAACCTTTTTGTTTCATCTCAACTGGTTCTTCCATGTTCATGTATGAAGCTTTGGCCCAAAAGGTGTTTTTGTTGACTTTTCAAAAGGACCTATAATGTCAAAATTCATATCTTTTTGTGAGTGCATATTATGGACTTAGGAGCTGAAGATGGATTGTAGGAAATTTAATCCTCTTAAAAATGAGCTTTGGATGGGTCATTTCTGATAAAGTATGAGAAAGTTATGCTTGGTCAAAGCTGAGTTGACTTTTCCTGTAAAACCCTAATTTAGCAACTTTTGGGTTTTGATGAATTGTGAGCAATCCTGAGGAATCATGATCAAACTTTGATCAAATGATGGATAATACTTAAAAATGAGGATGTTGACAAAAAATCTTAAAGTTTGACTGTATGTGGGCCACAATTGACTTTTGACCTAGTACAGTTGATTTTCAAGCATTTGAGCAATTGACTGAGCAAACTTCTTCTGCAAGGCTTGAAATTTGATATGGATGATCTTGAGAGCATATTAGGACAATGGTTTCGCATTTGAGTCCTTTGTGGTTCACACATCTTGATGAATATGGAAACCCTAATTTGAGGTATACTGCCTTAGGAGAGAGTTTGTCTGGTCACTTCTTGAACTTCCTTGAGCAATTTGGGGACCTCACTTGCCATGTGTTGATAAATATGGGAGGGAAAATTTTGGGGTACAACAGCTTCCCTTGTTCAATCTTCTTAAACCTGAAGATGTAGATTGGCTCGTCTTCCTTTCGTGATCTGAAGGTGGAAGATGATTGAACACTAGAGTGCTCTGAAACTTGCACTCACATGAAGTGATACTTGATTTGTGATATCGGGAATGGGCTTACAGATGCCATTCAGAGGTTGATGATGGAAGATTGTAGGGGATGGGCTTAAAGATGCCATCCGAAGAGGTGTCGATCGCATAAGAGATTCCTTTACGAGAACCCGTATACCTGTTGTTGAGGAGGACTTCGCTGGGGAATGCTGGTCTCTGTCTTGAGAGAAATAGAGTTTTAGGAGCTTCAGTTGTTCGTTACTCTACTGGGGAATAACTCTAGTTTGGGGAATAGGAAGTGAACTACGTATCTGGTCGGGGTATATGCTGCACCGCAACTTACTAGAGAGATGCGAAACCAATCGTGTTTGATCGGGTCCCGGTCTTACAGTGTTGTGGACTGTTGTCTGGGGATAAGAGAGAAAGAAACCGGGTAGTAAGGTTATGATAAGGAACCTAGATAGTAGGGTTCTTTGAGATGAAAACCTGGATAGTAGGGATTGAGAAGGAACCCGGATAGTAGGGTTACTTTGAGATGAAATCCTGGATAGTAGGGTTGTGAGAAGGAACCTGGATAGTAGGGTTACTTCGAGATAAAAGCCTGGATAGTAGGGCTTGAGAAGGAACTTGGATAGTAGGGTTACTTCGAGATGGAAGGCTGGATAGTAGGGCTTGAGAAGGAACCTGGATAGTAGGGTTACTTCGACATGAAAGCCTGGATAGTAGGGCTGTGAGAAGGAACCTGGATAGTAGGGTTACTTCGATATGAAAGCTTGGATAGTAGGGCTGTGAGAAGGAACCTGGATAGTAGGGTTACTTTGATATGAAAGCCTGGATAGTAGGGCTTGAGAAGGAACCTGGATGGTAGGGTTACTTCGATATGAAAGCCTAGATAGTAGGGTTGTGAGAAGGAACCTGGATGGTAGGGTTACTTCGATATGAAAGCCTGGATAGTAGGGCTGTGAGAAGGAACCTGGATGGTAGGGTTACTTCGATATGAAAGCCTGGATAGTAGGACTGTGAGAAGGAATCGAGGTAAGGTTGCTTGGTGATAAGTTCGTGTAAAACTTCAGAATGAACCGGGGTAAGGTTATAAGTCTGTGTAAAACTTCAGGAGGAACCGGGGTAAGGTTATAAGTTTGTATAAAACTTCAGAAGGAACCGGGGTAAGGTTATAAGTTTGCGTAAAACTTCAGGATGAACCAGGGTGAGGTTACTTTGGGATAAGTTCGTGTGAAACTTCTGGAGGAACCTGGGTAAGGTTACTTTGGGCTAAGTCTATGTAAAACTTCAAGAGGAACCTGTGTAAGGTTACTTCGGGCTAAGCCTGTGTAAAACTTCAAGAGGAACCTGGGTAAGGTTACTTTGTGATAAGTTCGTGTAAGACTTCAGAAGGAAATGTATGAGAAAGGACCCGTGTAAGATTTTTTAGGATAAACTCGTGTGAAGTTGCATTTAGGAGAAACCCGTGTAAGATTGCTTCGTGACGAACCCGTGTAAAGCTGCATTTGATCGCGCAAATAATTACTCTGTCTTGTTTTAGGAGCTAATCTTGAACTTGCTGGAAGTTGTTGATGATAACCATCTTTCCTGAAAATAAATACAGGGTTAGTTATGTGCGATGCATGAGATGCATTGTGATGAGGTTCTAAGAATAACTGAGATTATGTTATATGTAATGTATGCACATGTCATGATGTATGAACATGAAATATTGACGTAATAATATGAGTCTGGGAAAATAAATCCCTGACTGCTGTTTGGAGAGTATGAGAAATGGTATTCTTCACTGCTGTAAAAAACCATAGTTCCTCTATTTCTGTTGGGGATGGTGAACAAAGATTACTAGCTGGGGATTCACATCCATTTGGCTAGTGAATATTCTGCCGGAAGAGGCCCTGTCTGAGGATAACTCTGCGGGGAATAACTCTGTTGGAGAGGAGATACTCTGTTGATAGATATGCTAACTTGGAGAAATAAACTTAGCTAGGGAGGAATTTCCGCTGCTGGTGATAATGGATTCTGTTGGAGATTGAATTTCTGCTTGTGAGAGAAATAAACTCTGCTTGGGGAAAAATTTACTGACTCACTCGCGATTGTGAACCTCAGCTGGGGAGAGTTATGTCCTATTCAGGAAATCTAACATCACTGTCTTTGGATACTTTTTACTCTGTGGGGAGTGTATGTACCACTACTCATGTTCTCAAGTTGGCTCTATCCCGGTATCTGATGGGCAGAGTAACTGTAAGGTTTGGGCACTTCTTGTTTTCCCTCTTCCTGGAATTACGAGTAATTGTCTTTGTTTCACATGTAAACATTTATGAGCAGCAACCATTTTAAAATGTATATATCAAAAATAAATCATTGGACGCTCTTGCAAAACAAAACAGAAGAAGAAAAAACAAATTGAAATTTCTTATGAAAATGAATTGTATTGATTTTTGCAATTGGCCCGTAATAGGCATTTTGTACAAGGAGACTGATGTCCTAGTAAGAGAGCGCCGCCGAAAGACAGAAATTATTCAATTTGTGTAAAAGAAAGAAAAACAGCTATGTGAAACAACCCCATTGGGTTCCAACTCTACTATGTCCATTATATCTTCAAGCGTCTCATCACCTTGCTACTTGGCCGAAGGTGGATCAGATTGATTGGCGCCGTCTGAGCTTGATAGTCGATACCGAAGTCTGGTTGCAAGATGATCCAATGAGACATAGTGTTACGCTTCAATCCCTAACTTTTTCCTGGACCGCCCTTTCGGGTTTTCAGTCCACCGGGATACCCTTTTTTACCCAAGCCGCCTTTTCAGGTTTTCGACTTGTTGGGTGTACAGCTTTTCATTTTCATCCCTTACTTTTGCCCGAACCCTTTTGGTTCGTCGGGAAGCCCTTATTTTTTCCTAGGTCAGTCAACCTAGTGGGTCTTTGATTATGCGTAGTATCTTTTCACTATGTCTGCATTGACGGGGTGAGGAAGGTCGTCACCATCCATGGTGGTTAAAATCATAGCTCCTCCAGAGAAAATGTTCTTAACCACAAATGGCCCTTCGTATGTGGGGGTCCATTTGCCCCTGGGATCACCTTGCGGTAATATGATGCATTTGATCACTAGATCCCCGACTTGATATTCTTGACGTCTGACTTTCTTGTTAAAATCCTTGATCAGTCTCTTTTGATACATCTGACCATGACAGATAGCAGTAAGTCTCTTTTCATCGATTAGATTCAGCTGATCAAGTCGAGTTTGGATCCAGTCATCTTCGTTCAAACCCGCATCCTTCATAATCCTGAGAGAAGGTATCTGGACTTAGATGGGTAGGACTGCCTCCATGCCATACACTAAAGAGTAGGGTGTTTCCCCTGTCGACGTCCATGCTGAGGTACGGTACCCATGAAGAGCGAATGGTAACATGTCGTGCCAGTCTTTGTATGTCACCATCATCTTCTGCACAATTTTCTTAATATTCTTGTTAGCTGCTTCAACAGCCCCATTCATCTTCGGCCGGTAGGGAGAAGAGTTATGATGATGTATCTTGAACTGTTTGCAGAGCTTGGTGATCATTGTGTTATTGAGATTTGTACCATTGTTAGTAATAATTCTCTCTGGGACACCTTATCGACAGATCAGATTGTGTCAGATGAACCGCACCACGACGTTCTTGGTTACTGTAGCAAAAGAAGCTGCCTCAACCCACTTCGTAAAGTAATCAATGGCTACCAGAATAAAGCGATGCCCGTTAGATGCAGTAGGTCTGATCTCGCCGATCATTTCGATGCCCCAAATTGAAAGGGCCAAGGAGCTATCAAAACATTCAGGGGAACTGGAGGTACATGCACCTTATCAGCATAGACTTGGCACTTATGACAGGTTCAAGAGTGCTGATAACAATCGGCTTCCATAGTGGACCAGTAATATCCTGCCCGTAGGATTTTCTTCGCCATGGTATGTCCACTAGAATGAGCTCCGAAGGTACCTTCATGTAACTCTACCATGATCCTTTCTGCCTCGCTCTTATCTACACACCGCAGTAAGGTTGAATCATGGTTACGCTTATAGAGGATCCCATTGCTAAGAAAGAACTTTGCAGCGAACCTTATCAGAAACTTCTTATCATTGACAGATTCCCCTTCGGGATACTCCTGAACCTCGAGATACCTTTTAACTTCGTGAAACCAGGGTTTTTCTGCCACTTCTTCGGTGTCGATCTCACAGTAGTGTGCGGGTTCATCCAACCTCTCAATGGTAATCTGGGGAGCTTCATTGCCCCACCTAACTTTGAACATAGAAGACATGGTAGCGAGCGCGTCCGCTAACTGATTCTCCTCTCTTGGGAAATGTTCAAAGGTTACCTCCTCAAAGTGTGGGAGCATTGTCAGTACATACTCTTTGTAAGGAATAAGATTTGGGTGCTTCATATCCCACTCGCCTTTGATCTGACTTATCACCAGAGAGGAATCTCTGAATACACTCATGAACTTAATCCTCAGGTGAATAGCAGCTCGAAGACCCATAATACACACTTCATACTCCTCCATATTGTTGGTGCAGTTAAAACATAATCGGGCGGTAAACAGAGTATGACAACCCTCAGGAGATATAATTACAGCGCCAATGGCATTACCTAATGCGTTCAAGGCTCCATCAAAATACATAGACCATCGAGATCCCTCCTCGGGTCCTTCATCCGGTCCAGGTTCTTCGCAGTCGGTTACTAACATGATATTCTCATCCGGGAACTCGAAATTCATGGAATGGTAGTCATCCACGGCCTGATGCGCCAAAGGATCCGCCAATACAATTCACTTAATTTCTTTTTGGGTTGTATATTGTATGTCATACTTAGTTAAGATCATTCGCCACCTTGCTATCCTTCCGGAGAGAGCGGGCTTCTCGAAAATATACTTGATCGGATCCATCTTTGATATCAACAAAGTAGTGTGAGTCAGCATATACTGTCTCAGTCGGCGAGCAGCCCATGCCAAAGCGCAACAAGTTTTCTCGAGCAATGAGTATCGAGTCTCACAGTAGGTAAACTTTTTGCTAAGGTAGTAAATGGAATGCTCTTTTCGACCAGACTCGTCATGCTGGCCCAGCACACACCCCATTGAATTGTCTAGCACCGTCAAGTATAATATTAAAGGTCTTCCTTCAACTGGAGGCATCAAAATTGGTGGTTCTTGAAGGTATTCCTTGATTCTTTCGAAAGAGGTCTGGCATTCATCATTCCACTTTACCACTTGATCTTTATTCAACAGCTTGAAGATTGGCTCACAAGTAGCAGTCAGATGTGAAATGAACCTGGCGATATAATCAGGCGTCCCAAGAAACCTCTAACTTCTTTTTCTGTACGGGGAGCCGACATCTCTTGTATGGCTTTTACCTTTGCACGGTCTACCTGAATACCTTTGTCACTGACAACAAAACCCAGAAGCTTACCATACCTTACCCCGAAGGTACACTTGTTCGGATTCAACCTTAGCTTGTACATCTTTAACTTGTCAAATAGTTTCTGGAGATGATCGAGGTGCTCTTCCTCAGTCTGGGACATGGCTATCATGTCATCAACATAAACCTCGATCTCGTGGTGAATCATATCGTGGAACAAAGCGACCATAGCGCACTGATAAGTTGCCCCATCATTCTTCAACCCAAAAGGCATTACCTTGTAACAGAAGGTGCCCCACTGTGTAACGAAGGTTGTCTTCTCCATGTCCTCAGGAGCCATCTTGATTTTGGTTGTAGCCAGAAAAACCATCCATGAAGGAAAAGATCTTGTGTTGCACGGTGTTGTCGACTAGAACATCAATGTGAGGAAGTGGGAAGTCATCCTTGGGGCTTTCCCTGTTCAGATCTTTGTAGTACACACACATCCGTACCTTACCGTCCTTCTTAGGTACCGGAAAGACATTGGCAACCCACTACGGATAAGAAGTGACAGCTAAGAATCCTGCGTCGAACTGTTTCATGACCTCTGCCTTGATTTTCTCTGACATTCCAGGGCGCATACGACAGGCCTTCTGCTTTACCGGAGGGCAGTCTTCTTTAGTCGGCAGGCGATGTACCACAATATCAGTGTCCAAACCAGGCATGTCTTCATAGGACCAGGCGACGATCTCAACATAGTCGTGTAGCATCTGTATTAACCATTGTTTGACACTAGGCTCCAGATTCACACCTATTTTAACATCTTTCCTGTCTTCTTCTGTACCCAAATTCACTAACTCAACTGGCTCTTCATGAGGCTGTATGGCCCTTTCTTCCTGCTGTAATAGTCTAGCAAGTTCTCCAGGCACCTCACAATCATCATCACCTTCGTCCTCGGCTTGGTTGATCGGATTTTTGAAGTCATAACTGGCAGTAGCAGAGCTGTTATCAATGGGATCCAGAGTGGATATGGATCTGCAGTATGATACGTGAGTGTGTGTAAGAGAATAGCTATTTTGATAAATTGAGATACATAAAAGAAAAACAAGGAGCGCAAAATTTGTATGCAAGAAACTTCCAATGCTTTATTAATGATATATGAAATGACAAACAATAACCCTCACAAGCAAAACCAAAGTGCCTCGGGCAAGGCACCGGGCCGTAAAGTTTCAAATTGTTTATTACAAATCTTAAAACAAATGAGTCAATTACTGCGGAATAAAAGAAACAGGTACGAAGTCCCTAGCCGTCTAGTTATTCGGTCCACCGTTGGTTATTGGGTAGATCCAGCTGTCGATGTCTGAATCCTCTTCACTATCTTCAATTGCATTGATTCCCCGATTGCTGATGTGTAGAGGAGGTCTTCCAGCCCGAGCGCGCCTAACAACCCTTTGAGCCCCTGTAGTAAAGCCCAAACCAAACTTGTCAGTTTTGTGAGTGAAATCAGGGAGCTGACCCCAATTGGTACACCTACCTTCTTCAACAACAGCCCTGGTGTCCTTGAGAGAAGCCATCTTCAACAGTGGTTTGTTGGTAGTAACTTTAGTTGATGCCAAGATCTGAGGGACCTCTTCGAAATTCTGACAAGGAGTTTCTATGAATTCCCCGTCCATCTCTACGTAGCGGAAGGAATTGAGGTAACTCACCATATATTCTTCTTCACCTCGCACTGACAATCTTTCCCTTCACCGGATACTTCAACATTTGATGGAGTGTGGAAGTAACTGCCCCAGCCTCATGGATCCAAGGATGACCCAACAAGAAAGAATACAATGGCCTGATATCCATTACATAGAAGGTGGACCCAAAAGTCTGAGAACCCACTTTGACAGGGATGTACACCTCCCCGTGCACCATTCTCTCCGATCCGTTAAAAGCCCTTACCACAATGTTACTAGGCTTTAGAGTCAAACCCTTATAATCCAAGCGGTCCAACACTTTCTTCGGCAGAACATTCAGTGAATACCCGGTATCTATCAGCACATGAGCCATAGTGGTGCCCCTGCACTCAATCGAGATATGCAGAGCATCATTATGCTTCCTTCCTTTCGGTGTCAGATCCGCGTTTGAAACACCCAGCCCATTGTCAGCAGTCAGGATGGCCACACAATCTTTGAACTGATCTGCTGAAGTTTCCTGCGGCACATGCACAGTCTTGATAAATGCATTCAAAGCCTTCGCATGGGCTTCAGAACACAACAGCAGAGACAACATGGATATCTTTGATGGGGTCTTCCCCAGCTGCTCGACCACATTGTAGTCTCTCTTCTTAATGATTTTCAGTATTTCCTCTATTTCTTATTTAGAGGCTTCCATAACGATTTTCTTAGGTGCCTACGTCCGGGCAGGCTCACCTATAATTTCCTTGCCCCAAGTCCCAGATGGCTCAGCAGCAGGGGTAATAACTAGAGTAGGAATAGGAGAAATGTTAGGAGTGCTGGTTGGAGGAGCAGTTGGAATAACAGTAGCCTTGATGATCTTCGGAGCAATCTCAGGAGAGAAAACCCTTCCACTTCGGGTAACCTTACTAGTCCCAAAAATATTACTGACATCAATATCAGCTTCTTCATTCTTCAGATCTTGCTTAATGCCATGATAGTACACATCAGCACCGTAATGCCATGGGACAACCTTGTCTGAGGTGTACGGGATGGGACCAGAAACAATGATTATCAGTGGAGCAATTCTGTGAACAGGTGTAATCCTAACAGGTCTTCTCGAGGAAACCTTGGAAGGATTGGCGGAAATGGTTATAATAGCGATGTCTTCAATGGGAATAACAGAGAACACAGTGTTCTCGAACAAAATCTCTTTATTATCCATCAGGCGCTAAACACATGACTTCAACAAACGGCAACCAGAAGGTAGAATCGAACACATGTGGCAACATTCACCACAACCCGGAAATAAACCGGTCAACAACAAATTCTTCTTAACAGTCATAAGAGGAGTAGAAATTTCTTGAACAGAGGTCACAAACAAATCAGTGTCAACAGCATTAACTCCACGACCATGTTTGGGCATGGGAGCAGTTATAACATTCGGCTTTTCTGGAGCATCAAACTCTATCTCCTTGGCTTCAAGAAAATCTTGTACTTTGTTTCTCAGAGTCCAACAATCGTTTGTATCGTGGCCAGGACTCTCAGAATGGTAGGCGCACCGCGCATTGGGATTGTATCTGAGAGAGGTAGTGTTTGGATTCTTGGGAGCCTCTTTCAAGGTTGCCAAGTTAGATTTTAATAAATGAGGTAGAACTTCAGCCAAAGTCATGTTGGTGCGGGTAAATTGCCGTTATGGTCTTTCGACCCTTTGTTGATTGTTGCATTGTGGAGCAACTATGGGTCTTGGTATCACTACAGCATTTACCGTTTGACAGTGTTCAGATCTACTTTGGCCCCTCGGGCTATAGACCGCACTGGCTTCCTTCTTACCAGCGAAAGGCTTCTTTTCTGAACTCGAGGAGGCGTCCTTCTGTATTTTACCACTCCGAATTCCAGCTTCTACTCTTTCTCCAGTTAAAATAAGCTCGGTGAAACTAGATGACGAGCTGCCGATTAAGTGATTGAAAAATGGACCTGATAGTGTTCCTAGAAACATATCAACCAACTCCCTATCAGACAAATGGGGTTGAACTCTCCCAGCCAAGTCTCTCCATTTTTGAGCATAATCTTTGAAACCTTCACCTGCACCCATGGACATACTCTGGAGTTGAGTACGAGTGGGAGCAAGGTCGGCATTGTACTGATACTGCTTGTAAAAAGAAGCAGCAAGATCTTCCAAGTTTCGGACACTGGCTCCCTCCAACTGGTAGAACCATTCAAGCTGAGTCTCTAATAGACTGTCTTGAAAGAAGTGCACCCACAAATTTCTATCAGCGGTGTGGGGTTGGATTTTTCTGACATAAGAGCGGAGATGGAGCTTTGGGCAGGATATTCCATCATATTTGGAAAAAACCGGAGCTTTGAACTTTTGTGGGATGACCATTCCCGACACCAAACCCAATTCTTCAAAGTCCAACCCAGGTATCCTCTGAACTTCCATGGCACTCAGACGATCCTATAACTGTTTGTATCTATCCTCAGCAGGAGGATATTGCTCCTCGTTATAATCAGTATCATTGTCAGAGACTGCAGGACTAAGGTCCTTTTCCCCTTCTTGGTTCTCCCCTTCCTTGGATGAAGAGTTCATATCAGTTTGTTGCTTCAACCTTTCTCCAAACCTTCTGCCCATATTCAGAATACCGACAACCTTCTTCTTCTTCTTCTTCTTCTTCTCTTTCAGAATGAGGGCTTTCAGATCCTCGTGCCCTTTTGCCAGACTGATGAACATTTGTTGGAACTAGGCGTTCTGTGCCTGAAGATCTTTGATGACTTGATCGGAAGATATTTCTGCTGAAATAAATAGCGAAGAAGATGAGAAACTTGTACTGGTACCTGTAATGATGTGTATGATAATGGGATGCGCATGTAATGATTTCAAAGACTTCGGGAAATTTAAATTTGCAAACCAAAATAAACAAAAACTTTATTAGCTTAAATTTGAAGGTTCAAAATGCCTTTAAGGCGTTACAAATAAGTAAATAAAACAAATCTAAAACTAGAAAAGAAAAATCAAAAGTCCTATGGACGCTTTCTCTTTGTGCTGATATAATCATTGAGCACTCTTTCTTCCTGAAGCTGCCTGGTGAGCTTTAAAACCTTCCTCTCTTGATCATGGAACTGGTCCTTGTAAGTATCTCGCTCATTCTTCAGCTAAATCCAAGACCTCTGTAACTCCCCAAGATCAGTGGGCATGTAAGGATAGAGAACCGTGTAAGGCATGCCTTTTTCAGTAGTGGGCTCCACAATCACCGGTAATACGGCCACATAAGGCATCATAAGCTTCTGGGCACGAGCTCGTACCCATTGGAGGTAAGGCTCTATAGGAATGGAAGTCTCTGGTCCCAAATCTTTGGCGTCAGATCTGTTTACCATGCCCCAAACTCGTATGAACCTCCGGCGATACTCATTAACATCATCCTCATAGTTGAATACAATGCCCTCGATAAGTAACTCATGGGGACCATCCCTTCGATCATGACCAAACTGTCGCAAAGCTAGACAAGGATTGTAAGTTATACCCCCTCTGATACCAAGTAATGGGACATTAGGGTACTCCCCACAACGGTCAATAATAACAATGTCTTCCATATCTCGGGAACACCAAAGAATATCCGTATGAGCGAGTGACATTATCCTTTGCGACCAACCCAAACCTTCTTTGTTCTTTGGTACAGACTTAGGGAGGTGAGAAATAAACCACCTCGACAGCGACAACATGCAACACATAAGATTCCCTCTTCTCTTCACGGTACGAGTATGGAGAGTGTGCAAAATATCTCCAAGAAAGGTAGGCACAGGGTTGCAAGAAAGGAAAATCTTGATAGCATTCACATCTACGAAGGGGTCCGAATTAGGGAAGAGAACTAAACCATAGATAAGAAGAGCCAAGACCTCCTCAAAAGCCTGAAAATCCATATCATCCCAAAATAGCTGAGCCTTGTCTATCAGAAATTTGGCTAGAAAACCCTCGGCTCCGCTTCGAGTTTCCCAATTGGATACCACGTCGGCCCGTTTCAAATGCAAAGATGAGGCAATGAATTCTGGCTTAGGAACTTCTTCTATACCTGTGAAGGGTACCTGTTCAAGAATGGGTATGCCCAATAGTTGAGATAATTCTTCCAAGGTGGGTACCAACTGATAATCTGGAAAGATGAAGCAGTGATGCTTGGGATCGAAGAACTGAAAAAGTATGCTCATCATCTGTTCATCAAAGTTTAAAGTAACCAGGATGAGAAGTTGACCGTGTCTCTTAATGAAAGTAGAAGTTTCAGAAACTCTTGATACTAGCTCTTTGAGTTGGGAAGGTATCTTCACAAAGCTGATTCGGATAGTATTTCTACGCACTGAAGCCATGATCTGCAAAGCAAAACAAAGATAAATTCCCTTGGTATTTGAAATGGTTAGCGTAATGAAGCATGAATGCCATGTTATGATGCATGATGTCATGATAAATCACAGGTATAGCAAACACAAGTATTGCAAACACAGTCAAATCACATAAAGCCCTTAGGTTTAAGGCTTGCATGAGCTCAAAGGTAATACCCTCTTAAAGTTAAGTTGGTTTCAAACCTGTCCTAGAAAAGTAACAGGGTTCTAGAGGATCTCAATATCACTGACCATCCTTTATCGGTCATGGTTTCAGCTCACGCAATCTTTTCTTGCAGCCAAAATATTCCGAAAGTCTGATCTCAATGAGTGTAGCATTGAGATTCAACCAGTTCTCATCTCTACACCGAGGCCGACTATCTCGCTACTTTCTAATGGCCAAGTTGTTCAACTAAGGTTCTAAGGTTCGTTAGTGCTTCATGACACCATGCAGCGGCCCCGTATTCTCCTTGTTTCACCACAAGGGATACTGGTACCAACCAAAGTGCCACACCAATGTAGCTACTACTTCAACCGTATCGGTCTATGCCGTACAGTTCCCTCACATTCTATTGCTACTTACCTAATGAGTGCCCCCAGATCCGAGTATAGGATCTATAGTAACCCCAAACAAAACCCTTAAAAATAAAGCAAACAAAGCAATCAAGAGAAGCAATTTTAATGACCTAGATCCTAAGGTATACCCCACTTATAATCCCCATCAGAGTCGCCAGTTCTGTGATATGGTGGCAGAACCGAATGTTTTTACAGGTTTGCGTTTTGCGTTTTTTATTCGCAAAATGCCACGGTAAGCAAGAGTCGCCACCGAATTTTATTTTATCCAATCATGGAAAAGCAAAAAGAACAGAAAAAACCTCTTTTTCGAGATATTCTGAGTACGGGGGGTAGATTATAGAAAGGGAAGGTGTTAGCACCCTTTCTATCCATGGTTCTTCTATGGGCTCTTAGGTACTTGCTCATTTTTCAAATTGCTTGTGTGTGTTTGTCTTAAAAATGTTTTACTTCGTGATAACCCTTGTATCAGTCCTCAAGGATGTGACGAAGTTTGTTTTGAAAATTTGTTTTGAAAGGTGTTTGTGTGAAAAAAATTTATTGAGCAAGTAATTAAGATTCTACCTACTCGAAAAAAGGATTGTTCGTTCTATTTCCTTTAGATATCTCTATCCTACAATTAAGGAGTAGGTAGCACCGTCATTGGAATTTGTAAGGGTCAATTCAAAAGGGATGTACGGTCACTAAAGCAATAGTTAGAAAACTTTAGTAATAACCCTAGAATCTTAAGATCTTTTTGAGGCAACATTTCCGAGGCAACATTCGAATGGGACATTTGATCTCTTTAGACTGGACGACAACCACTAAAACCTCCTATGCTTAATGATTGTTTACCGAAGGAAACCGAAGTGGGGAAAACCCTAGGAGTGAATATGTGCATATGATTTGTTTCAGTTATTTAATCTTTGCACATTAGGTGATCTACCGTTTTAATTTTCCAAACATTCTTGCCATACAATCCTATTAGCCATACATCTAGATAGTTAAAGATTGCGGAAATTAAAAGCGGAAAAGTAAATCTAGCTATTACAAGGCTTCGGGGAGGGTGGGATTAATTACATAACCAAAAATCAGGGATTTAAACAGTAAATAAAAACCTTAGTTTTAACTATTACAAACCAGTAAGCACTTACATAATTAATCAAAAATAAATACGCGCGACAATCGTAAATACGAGAGAACTCGGGTTTTGACCCTTGGCTACCTAATTGGATTAATTAAAAAAACATCATTTTTTGTCATTTTTATTTAAGGAAATAAAGAATAAATTGCAAAATATCCTAATCACTAATTAAGTTTTAATTATGAAAAATCATTAAATTAATGGAAAAAAATACAATTAACCTATTTTTGTGTTTTTATTTTGAGAATGAATTAAAATTAACAATTAAACCTAATTTCTATTTTATTTTAATTATGAAAAAAAACATTTAAGTTAACCTAATTAAACTAATTAATGCAATTAAATATTTTATGAAAAAAAGACTAAACCTAATATTGTTTGTGATTTTCTGATTTTTATGTTTTGATTAAAAATGATTTTTGGAAAATAAATAAAATAAATAATTTAAAACAATAAAAAGAATTGAAATAAAATAAAAAAGAAAAGATTGAGCCTGTGTGGTAGAATGCAGACTGAGGGGTGCGTTGCCAACTTGTTAGGCCCAAATTGGTTGGCCCATGTTTCTTGTGTGTGATCCCATGTGGATTAGCTTCAGAGAGTGCACCATGGGCTGCTGTGGTTGGACACTGGATCTGGACCAAGGGATGATCCAAAGGGTAGGATTTGTGAGCGTATGATGGATGCATGGAATGGTGATGTACTGAATCTGCAGTAAATTGTTAGGAAAATAATAAAAGTGTGAATTAATAATTAAAAACCTAACTCTGATTAATTTACAGGTTAATTATGAAATAAAATCAATATTGATTAAATCAAAACAACTTTTATGTCAAAAATTATTTTAATTAATTAAAAGCTTAAAACTAATATTTAATGATTTTTTTGTGATTTTCTATGTTAATTAAATTAATGATAGAAAAAAAATCAAGTGAAAAATAAATAAATGAAAAGGGTTAGAAAAGAAAATAGTCAAAAAAGTGAAAAAAGCATGGGGTGGGTGATGAACCCATGCCCCTTGGGTCACAGTTAGGCGCCTCATCCACCAAGCCAAGCTATTGTTTGTGATTCAAACCTGTTCTATGTAACAACAAGAACTCATTTGGACAGTTAATAAACATTAGCAATGTATGAAATTAATTATATGAATGTTTGAAAGAAAATCAAATCGGAGATGATGAGTATGCTTGTTTCAGGCATCAATGGCCATGACTTTCAACCTATTCTTACCCTTAGATACCTCAGGAATGATTTGTAATTGATGGCTTGGACTGAAAGTGGCTGGATCTTCGGTTTTGACTTTGCACTAGTTTTGACAGAATTTGAGGTTTTTAGAGAGTGTTCTTGGGCAGCCAATTTCTTGCTCCCTAGCGTATGAGGGTGTTGTATTTATATAGAGGAAGAATTTAGGGCAAAAATAATGGAATAAATCTCATGGTATCTTGAGGAATTATGAAGATTTGATTTGATTTTGGCCTTGTATGATTTCTTTCTAAAATAGCTCCAATCATGACTTTTTCAATCTAAATCATCCTTGCACGAATTACATGCCATGATAGCTGTATATGGACTCATAATATGCACAAAAATCTCAAGATTTGATTTGCTTTTATTATTTTACCATTTAATTTGATTTATTTTGGTTTAAATGAATAAAAAATCAAAATAAATGATAAAAATAATAAAATAATAGGTGGAAAAGCTCAGGGGTCGTGCGTCCTATTAGAAACATGTTTCAAACAAGAAAACATGGGCCCCTTTGGAAAAAATGCAAATTTGATTGTTGCACCCCAAAATTTTCCCTCTCATGTTTTCAAAAGTCTTCCCCCTGCATGGTTGACCAGAAACCCTTGCCTAAGGAAAAAGAAAATTTTTGAGTGGTGCTTTAAGTACCTTTCGATTGGCATTCTGAAAGACCCTTCGATTGGTATTCTGAAGGAGCCTTTCGATTGGTATGGACAAAAACTTCGATTGGCATTATGGACAAACACTTCGATTGGGCATTTGGCACTCTTCGACCAGACTTTGATTAGTAAGCTTCGATTAGGTGTTTGGAACCCTTCGATCAAGCTTTGGTCTGCAAGTCTTCGATTGAGCTCTAGACCTCCTTCGATCAAGCTTTGGTGTGCAAGTCTTCGATTGAGTGCTGGACCCCTTCGATCAAGTCAAGTTCACAATGCTTCGACTAGTACTTCAGAGGGTCCTTCGACTGGAACTTCATACTTTACCTCAATCAGAACATCAGAACGAAATGACCTTCGAATGGAATTTCAGTGCAGAGTTTCTCTTAATCTAAGATGCTCTGATGAAGGAAGTTCTGAACACTTCAAATCAGAACTTAGACTCATCACAACGCCAAGGGCTGGTCGAAGTTGTCTAATAGGGAATGTTCTAAATAGATTCGAATTGGACTTTGAAGCTGGCAAAGAAGGCAGATTCGAAGGAATGAAGTAGGCTGGCATGACTAAGCAAAAACACATATCCTAACCTGTCCAGGTTCACCCAAAGTTCACAATGGTATGTGTCCCTTGCAAATATGCAATCGAAGCAGGGGGGAGTCTCAATCGAAGGGGCTGTGACATCAAAACTGGAGTAGTTCGAATTGGGACTTTGAAGCAATCAAAGCAGGGGGAGTGTCAATCGAAGGGAAGTGGATCTGTAAGTCAGCTTTCGATTTTCATCATGTTGGAGGCCCAAACAGCTCATAACAGGCTGGCAGTAACGCACGAAAGCAGATTGGCACGTGATTGAATCAAATATAGCAAGTCTTTATGAAAAAATCAAATCAAATCCGTGTAAAGGCATGGTGTGGACAAAAAGATTGAATTAGGCTATTTTTGGAATGATATTCAAAGTAAATCAAATCAAGAATCAAGACATTGATGGAGGAAGATTGAGGCCAGGTTTTCAACCCTAATTCATTCCATTATATACAAGCAAGCCTTAAAGATCAAAGACACACGAAAAAAATTCTCAAAAACTCTGCAGAAACGGCCACACAACTTTGAGAAAAAAGCTTGAGAACCTGGGATCTGAAATTGCACTTAGAGACCTTTTCAGGATCAAACAAAGGTTCCAATCGCTTCCTTGGACCTCACTGAAGCAGTACCAATCATTATCGTGTGCTCTCCTGCCCCAAAAAGCCCTGTAAGTATCGCTCTGAACCACCATACTCATGGAATCGTAAAGCTTCAGTCTTGCATCCTTTCATTGAAATAATTGCATATTGTGATCGGTGGATCTGGAACTGACCGTTTAAAGCTGGTTTCGCGAAATGTCGCGGAAGCAAGGGTCGCCACCGTCTTTTATTTTCTCCAATATGGAAAGGACAAAAGCACAGAAAAATTCCTTATTGAGATTAGTTCTCGGTTCGGGAGGTAGATTTATAGAAAGGGAAGGTGTTAGCACCCTTTCTATCCATGGTTATCCATGGGCTCTTAGATACTTGCTCATTTGTGTTTTCAAAAATTGTTTGTTTGCTTTTCAACTGTGAGTGGGTTTGAAAAAGTTTTCTTTGAAAGTTTCAGATCGACTCTTGTATCAGTCCTCAAGAGTGTTTGAAAAGTTGTTTTGAAAACTTTTTAAAAAAGTGTAAGGTGTGAAAAGTATTTTGATTTGTTTTTGAAAAGAGCAAGTATCCACGAGTCATCTACCTACCCTAAGGAATTAAGTTGTGTAATTGTCCTTTAGGTAGTGCCATCCCACCATTGAGAGGTAGGTAGTACCACCGTTGGAGGTGTTCGGGTCAATTCGAGGGTTTGGGACAGTGTGGTCACTGAGTAATAGTAAGATACCTTAGAAGCTACCCTTATGCCATTGATGTTTTTATTCCGAGGCAACTTGTTTCGAGGCAACCGTTTCGAGGCAACTTAGATCAATGGAACATAAGTACTTACTAAGACGTCTTGTACTCGACGACCACGTTGCGAGGGGCAAGGCAACAGTGTGATCACCAGAGCAACAGTAGGATACCTTAGAAGCTACCCTTATGCCATGTTCATGGACATAAGGACTTACTAAGACGTCCTATACTCGATGACCACTTTTCGAGGGGCAAGGCAACAGTGAGGCGTACCCTAGGGGTGGTGTGTGAATTGTGTGTCATTTTTAGTTTATTTTTTGTCTTGTCATGCATTGGTGATCTACGTTTGATTTTATTTTTGGGCATTCATTCTTTCATGTGATTGTTAACAGTTTAAAGGTGCGGGAATTTAAAGTGCAGAAAAGATAAAGGTCCTACGCTATTACAAAGGCGCGGGTCTACATCGCCAAATTACTACAAAACCCGATTTAAAATAAAATGCAGAAAGTAAATGCCTAATTAACTATTACAGGGCTTCGGGGCAAATACATCATATTTACAAAAAGAAATAACATAAACGCGCGAAAAGAAAATATAATCGAATGCGAGGGTATTGGACCCTTTAAAGGAATTAAAATGAAATTGTTAAATTAATTAAAAAAAAAGAAAGAACTTATTTTTTCATGTTTTTGGATTTATGGATTTAAAGAAAACTAAATTAATTAAAAGTAAAAATAATTCTAGTTCTAATTGTTTTTTTAATTTATTAAAGAAAAAATTATCTAAGTTAAATCTAATTTAAACCTAATTGAATAATTACAAGTATTTACGAAGTTAATTAATGGTTAATAATAATTATAATAAGAAAATAAAAATATTTATTTAAAAAGATGAAAATGTGCTAAAGACCTATTTTTTATATTTTTTAGTTATTAAAAGAAACATTAAAGTTAATAACCTAAAATCAAAACTAAATTAATTATTGAATTTTATTTACAAAAAAATGGAACCATTAATAAATTAAATAAAATATTTTTTGTATTTTTTATGATTTCTGATTTTTTTATATTATTTTAAGAAATAAAACTAACTAAATTAACAATTAGAACCTAATTAAATCTAATCAATTTTAATATTGCAAAATAATTTGGAGTTTCCTAAAACAAAAAAAAAGTCTTAATTAATTAATTAAATTTAGAAAAAAATGAAAATCTAAAATTTATTTGGCTAAGAATATTTTGTGATTTTTTTTGAAATAAAGAGAAAATTAATTTTGTGAATAAAAAGAAAATTAAATAAATTAAAATGGTGATTCTCATGGTGAGGTTTTCATAGTTTAATATTGCCTGTCTCCATCAAAACGAAGCTTCACATAAACTGAACCCTAGCCATGGAGGTTCACGTTTTGGCCATGAAAAATCCCCAGCGATAGCCCAGACCTGCTCTAAACATCCACTGGAACTCAAAGGTATGGTTAGTAGGGATTAAATCAAGCCATAATCAGAAATACGATCCATGGAAATTCTGCAAAATGGATGTTCATATAGCTACAGTTTCAGTATGCATGGTTACATGAAAAGAATGTGTTTATACCTTATCTTGCCTGTAGATCACGATAGGATGGGTGAGAAGCCTTGTGGATGGCTGAGTTCTTGAATTCGATATTGGTGCAATTCTTTGGAATTTTGAAAAGAAGTTTTTCTTGGCAGCCTCTCTCTCTCCTTTCTTCTCATGCCTTGTGATAGTTTTCTCTAGGTTATGTAGGTGATTCTAATCAGCATTAAGGCTCATCATACCATGCATTCAAGCTTGAGATTTTAACATAAACTCCCTTAACCAACTTTCCATTTTGAACCAATTTTTTGAATTATTGCTCCATTTGGCCTTGAAACGAAATTGGTAGGTTGCATAATGATGAGTCAAAGTTAGTTAAGACCAAATATTCCTTTTAATTAAACTTTTTGATTTTTATTTGATTTTAAAGGATTTAAAATGAATTAAATCCAATAAAATCTAATAAAAATGAAAAAATTGATTTTAAATATTGAAATAAAAGGTGGGACACGTGGGAAGCATGGCCAAGTTAATTCAAGTGGAAAAAGTGGGCCCCTTTTGTCAAAAATGAAATTTCAAGGATAAATGATTTTGGCCATTTCACAAAAATTTCCCAACTTCTCCAATGCATATCTTGCTCAATTTTAAAGCTTTGATCATGTTCTTGGACATTTTAGAAAGGTCTTGAAGTCCTATAACCAATGTCTTTGGTCCCATGTCATTTTGATTTACCAATCTCAAGTTATGGTCTTTGACTTAAAGTCCCTTTTTGTTGACTTTTGAAAATGACCTATAATGTTGAAATTGATAACTTTTTGTGAGAGCATTTCTTGGACTTGGAGTGTGAAGATGAGTTGTAGGAAATGTCTTCCCCTTCAAGATGAGCATTGGATGGGATTTTTCTGATGAACCATGAAAAAGTTATGCCTTGGTCAAGTTACAGTTGACTTTTCAGCTGTCCAAAAATAGAAACTTTTGCATCTTGAGACCTTTTGAGCCATGCTTTTGAGAATCATGATCAAGCATTGATCAAATGATTTTTGTGGCTTAAAAATAAGATGTTGACCAAAAAGTTTGACTTTTGAGTGCCAAATGACCATTTTGCCCCTACAGTTGACTGTTGAGCAATTAGGGTTTTTGACTGTGCAACTTGACCTTGTGAGCCTTGAAACTTGACATGGAGGTGCTTGATAATGTGTATGAGCATGGGAGACTTGATTGAGCCCTTGAAAACTTCAACTTCCTTGCAAGAACCAAAACCCTAGTTTGACTGGCTTAGGAGGATGGTTGACTGTGTAGCCCTTGGGGAGATTTTGAAACTTGAGGTGATGCTTAGTAAAACCTTGAAGATTATGGGAGGGAAAATTTTGGGGTACAACAGTTTCCCCTGTTCAATCTTCTTAGACCTGAGGATGTAGATTGGCTTGTGTGCCTTTCGTGATCCGAGGGTGGAAGATGATTGAACACTAGAGTGCCCAGAAATTTGCACTCACATAGTAGAGTATCAGCAGTGTGATAGCGGGAATGGGCTTACAGATGCCATTTGGAGAGGTGGTGGATAGGAGGATGGGCTTATAGATGCCATCTGGAGGTGTCGATCGCATAAGAGATTCCTTAGCGAGAACTTGCGTATCTGAGAAAGAAAGAAAATTACCTGGTCTGTTACAGGAGATGACTTTCAAACTCTTTATGTAGACGTGCCCTGGCTGGATACAAGAATCGAATCTTTAAACTCTTCAGACGTGCCCTGCCAAGATACTGGAATCGAGTCTGGTACTGTAGTCGTCAACAGATACTCCCTGGCAAGATACAGGAATCAGATCTTCGAACTCTTCAGACGTGCCCTGTCAAGATACAGGAATCGAGTCTGGTATTGTAGTCGTCAACAGATACTCCCTGGCAAGATACAGGAATCGGATCTTCGAACTCTTCAGACGTGCCCTGTCAAGATACAGGAATCGAGTCTGGTACTGTAGTCGTCAACAGATACTCCCTGGCAAGATACAGGAATCGGATCTTTGAACTCTTCAGACGTGCCCTGTCAAGATACAGGAATCGAGTCTGGAAATGTAGTCGTCAACAGATACTCCCTGGCAAGATACAGGAATCGGATCTTCGAACTCTTCAGACGTGCCCTGTCAAGATACAGGAATCGAGTCTGGTACTGTAGTCATCGACAGATACTCCCTAGCAAGATACAGGAATCGGATCTTCGAACTCTTCAGACGTGCCCTGTCAAGATACAGGAATCGAGTCTGGTACTGTAGTCGTCAACAGATACACCCTGGCAAGATGCAGGAATCGGATCTTCGAACTCTTCAGACGTGCCCTGTCAAGATACAGGAATCGAGTCTGGTAATGTAGTCGTCAACAGATACACCCTGGCAAGATACAGGAATCGGATCTTTGAACTCTTCAGACGTGCCCTGTCAAGTTACAGGAATCGAGTCTGGTACTGTAGTCGTCAACAGATACACCCTGGCAAGGTACAGGAATCGGATCTTCGAACTCTTCAGACGTGCCCTGTCAAGATACAGGAATCGAGTCTGGTACTATAGTCGTCAACAGATACTCCCTGGCAAGATACAGGAATCGGATCTTCGAACTCTTCAGACGTGCCCTGTCAAGATACAGGAATCGAATCTGGTACTGTAGTCGTCAACAGTTACACCCTGGCAAGATACAGGAATCGGATCTTCGAACTCTTCAGACGTGCCCTATCAAGATACAGGAATCGAGTCTGGTACTGTAGTCGTCAACAGATACACCCTGGAAAGATACAGGAATCGGATCTTCGAACTCTTCAGACGTGCCCTGTCAAGATACAGGAATCGAGTCTGGTACTGTAGTCATCAACAGATACTCCCTGGCAAGATACAGGAATCAGATCTTCGAACTCTTCAGACGTGCCCTGTCAAGATACATGAATCGAGTCTGGTACTGTAGTCGTCAACAGATACTCCCTGGCAAGATACAGGAATCGGATTTGGAATCACGACAGTTGATAGCAATTATCTTTGCATTAACTTTTGTCCTGAAAAGAAAAAACGTTAGTTGTATGTGATGTCATGATGTATGACATGCGAGATGCTCTCAGAATGAATGAGATTGTATGTTCATGATGCGTATATGCATGCTATAATGTATGAAGATGTGTTGTTTATGAATGTATGTTTTCGTCTTAGGAAACAAATCCTTGACGGGTGCCGGGAAGTCACATCTTGGGCTGATGTTAGAGAATAGTGTTTCCACTGGGGAGTGATGGTTGCAAGAATAAACCGGTAGGAGAAGATGACTCTGTTGGGGGAATAAATTTGTTGGAGAGATTACTCTGCGGGGAGAAAATTATTCTAGCGATCTGGCTGGGGAACAATACTCTATGGGGAGAGAGGTACTCTTGTTGAGATGTTGGTAGTAACTTCGCTGGGGATACCGTCGTTATATTGGAAGTGTTAATAGACTCTGCTGGGGATAAGAAGACTTTGCCGAGGACGATCTTTCCGTGACTTTTGGCTGAGGATAACCCAGTTATATCCTGGTAGGGAAATAACCTTTGAATAAAGCCGGGAGACGCGTTCGTGCTCTGTGGGTGGCAAGCTTCCAGAATCTACTGGGGATAAGCTTCCTGCTGGGGAGATGGATTCAAACTTTCTCGGGGAAATCTTGATTGGACTCTCCTGGGGAAATCTTGAGATGTACTGGGAAAGTGGCTCCGCTGAATATCTGGTATACCGCCGGGGAACAATCTTAGACCAAGACTGTCGGGGATGCTTGTTAAGAATATTTGTATGATGTGCTGGGGAATGTTTGAGATCTGCTGGAGGATACACAAATTCCTTAAGGCTGACAGGATAATTCTGCTTGGGGAGAGTGCATTGACTTGCTGGCTCAATCTCTGGGGAATTAAGGTATATTGGTTACCTTCTTCAGCTGATCATGCCTTATATCTTGTAGACAGAGCAATTAGATCGCTAGGACGACTCATTACTGCCCCTTTTTCTGTGGGAGAAGGCAACTGTGGGGGTGCTTGACGGCTGTCGATTGACAAATCTTCCTCTAGTAGGCGAGTGACGAGATGCCGGGATATAGTCGTACGCTTTTGATCCCTAACTTTTGCCTGGACCGCTCTTTCGGGTTTTCAGTCCACTGGGATACCCATTTTTGCCCAAGCCGCCTTTTCAGGTTTTCGACTTGCCGGGTGTACGGATTTTTTTTTATTTTCATCCCTTATTTTTGCCCGAACCCTTTTGGTTCGCCGGGAAGCCCTTATTTTTGCCTAGGTGTGTCAACCTAGCGGGTCT
Organism: Vicia faba; assembly: GCA_948472305.1. Taxonomy (NCBI): domain Eukaryota; kingdom Viridiplantae; phylum Streptophyta; class Magnoliopsida; order Fabales; family Fabaceae; genus Vicia; species Vicia faba. Next base: position 1,306,537,960 of record OX451739.1, read on the forward strand.
TTGATTATGCGTAGTATTTTTCGACTATGTCCACGCCCTCAGAATGTAGGGAGGTGCCCCTGTTATTGTATTGCCACGCTACCAGAAGATGTTTGGTCATGCAAGATTCGTTGCTGGAGTGCCCCAAGTGACTTAGGCGGAGATTTGCCCCAGGCTGTTTGGCCTTTGAGAGATTCTCCGAATCTTGATTGGACTGCCCCAGATGATGGACACTGGTCATGCCATGCCCCTTGATTGGAAGTGCTTTTGTTCACTAAGTATTCATCGTGCGAATTTCCCTGCTGTTCAAACAAATAGTCATATGCAAACACAGTTATGTCGAAAATGCAAAGCGTATGTTTGTCTTGAAATTTTGAAAATGATTTTTTTAGTAAAACAAGCAAGTTTTTGTAAACTGTGATGTCAACTCGTTATTTTACAGCGAGCCTTAAGGAGTCAGGATACCTTTCGTAGCAGTATGCTTTCGAACTAAACCATGCTTCAGCTAGGACTTTTTAAGGGTTATAACGTGGCCTGGTTCATGGTTTAAGAAACAAAGGATAAAGGCTTAAATTATTTGTACCCACCCGTTCTTCGTGATGTTCTTCAAACCTAAGCTCAGTTGATCGTGCGTTAGACCTTGTTTGAGTCTTTGTCCTGATGTTCTAATGATGGTTTAGATATTGATGATTTATTCTGAATAGGCAGTCATTTTTTGGTTTTTGTTGAGGGTTTGTATGACCTCTTTCTTTTGATTTCACTATCCCTAAATTTTGCCTGAACTGTTTCTTTTGTGATTACAGTCAGCGGGATGCCCCGGTTTTGTAAGTCTCCTTCGTAGGTTTTGACTTATTGGGTTTTTATTTTTTGAGATATAATGACTGCCTATCCTTATGATTATTCGGAATCATCACTGCCTTCTTTTTTTTGTAAGGACCTCTTTGGTGCCATTTGTTATGCACTTGGATCAACTGAGAGAACTACCCTGCCCCAGGTTATGATAAAGGGTTTTAATTTTCGAAAAGAAAAACTCCTACTTCTTTGGCTCAGAGGGGTTGACGAGGGATTATCTTCCTTATAACTTCAGTGTTTAGGGATTGAAACAATGCCTGTACCTCATCAGCGGGGTCTGTTCGAAAGCATACTGTAAGGATCGTGGTATTGTTTTCGTCATCCTCCCTCAAGAGGCTTAGAATTATTAATCGAGCGTTGATCACCAGAAAAAATATGAAAATAATTTGCATATAGTGAATACGAATATATTGCTTCAAAACAGACATATGCGATGCATTAATGAAATAACAATGTTTAACATGAACAAATGTTTGAACAATCAAAAGAAAATTACAACTTGAAAAATTCTAATGAACAAAAGTCTTCTAGTCTCAGGACTTGTTACTTCAACTGGTGCATCTTGTAGGGATGGCAGAAGACCTCAGCTTGACCCACTTGGGTGAAATCCACTACTCCTTCATTAATCAGATCCTGGACCTTGTTCTTCAGAGCCCAGCAGTCGGCAGTGTCGTGTCCAGGACTATCAGAGTGATATGCACACCTTTTGTTGGGATGATAGTTAGGAGCAGAGATGTTGGGGTTCCGGGGAGGAGCCCTTAATGTAATCAGATTCAACCTCAGCAGGTGTTGCAGTGCTTGAAACAAAGGCATGTTGAGCTGGGTGAACTGCCTCTTGGACCTGCTTGGCCTACTCAGATCAACCTGTTGCTCTGGGCGAGGTTGTAGTTAGACCTGTGAGGTAGTAGCAATTTGGAGAGTTCTATTCTTCACCATGCCAGGTTCTTGTCCTCTTGGAAGCTGATCAAAGACCTGGTCCCTGACTTGGGCAGGTTGCTTCATATGGTGTCTCTCTTGATGGAGCTGACTGATCATGGTCCTCAACTCTTCTTGCTCCCGAGCTAGACCTTGGATGAGAGCCTTTGCCCCAGCATCTGGGTTTTCAATGTATCTACTTCGGCTTGTAGACGTTTCAGCCGTTCGTCCTTGTCCTCTTCAGCACTGCTCTTGGCCAAATTCCCCATGAGGAATGTTCTTAACTCTTCTTGCCCCTTGGATAGGCTTACGAAGACCTCCCTGAACTGAGTCTCTTGAGCACGAAGACCCTGGTTATCTTGTTGGGAAGCCATTGCTGAAATAAACAGCGACGAAGGTAAGTGACCTGTCAAAGGAGTACCTGTAATTCAATGACATGTTTGATATGCATGTAATGTTTTCAAGGATCTCGCAGGGTAAACAAGAAAATTGTTAGAGTTGGAAACTGGTAACTTGATTGAAGGAACTTCATGTTGTCGAGAGTCCTTCTTCAAGGGTCAAGGCTCACCATATCCAGTGGGTCATAGCCCCTGACAACCTTGTCTAGAGGAAAATAAATCCCCTTTGCCCCTTGCTGGACAGTTGGTTCATCATGACCTGCATCACAAGCCCTTGGGATCCTTGAAATGGATTAGTCCTTATGCGGGATGTATGCAATGGTATGATGTTATGCTATGCATGGGGCAACGTAGGTAAACCCTGTTATGAGTCCCAATTAAGGACTATAAACAAAACCTGCAAGAAACTCAGTGAACCCTGTTATGAGTCCCAATTAAGGACTATAAACAAAACCTGCAAGAAACTCAGTAAACCCTGTTATGAGTCCCAATTAAGGACTATAAACAAAACCTGCAAGAAAACTCAAGTGTCAGATAACAAGCATGCAAATAGTCAAGTTGGAAGGCACACAAGTCACACAAGAGAAGCCTTTAGAGTTTAGGCCAGCATGGGGTCTGGGTATTACCCTCTTGAAGTTGGTGGGCTCAAACCTGTCCTATCAAAGTAACCGGGTTCTAAGGATCTCAATATCATTGGATTTCTTTCATTGTTCATCGTTTCGATTTAGCCACTGACTGGCGATCAAAATATCCCAAGAAAACAACCCTCAATTGAGTGTAGTATCGAGTATCAACCGACTTCGGAGTACACCAAAGTAGTTATCTCACTACCCTAAAGAGGCCAAGATGGTTCAATTAAGGTTCCTAAGGTCTGTTGATGCTTCACGACACCACGCGGAGGCCCCGTACTCTCTTTGATTGACTCAAGGGTTACCGGTACACACCAAAGTGCCACATCAATGTAGCAGACTGCTTCAACCATGTCGGTATACCCCGCACAGTTCCCTCACAGCCTTGTTGCTACTTTCTAAGAAGGTATCCCCAGATCCGGGTTAGGATCTATAGAACTCCCGAGACAGTCCCACAATAATAAAGCAAACAAGTCAAAGCAATTGAAAACACAGTGATCTTAGTCCTAAGGTACACCTCACTTTTATAAGATTGATCCCCAGCAGAGTCGCTAGTTCTGTGATCGGTGGATCTGGAATTGACCGTTTAAAGCTGGTTTCGCGAAATGTCGCAGAAGCAAGAGTCGCCACCGTCTTTTATTTTCTCCAATATGGAAAGGACAAAAGCACAGAAAAATTCCTTATTGAGATTAGTTCTCGGTTCGGGAGGTAGATTTATAGAAAGGGAAGGTGTTAGCACCCTTTCTATCCATGGTTATCCATGGGCTCTTAGATACTTGCTCATTTGTGTTTTCAAAAATTGTTTGTTTGCTTTTCAACTGTGAGTGGGTTTGAAAAAGTTTTCTTTGAAAGTTTCAGATCGACTCTTGTATCAGTCCTCGAGAGTGTTTGAAAAGTTGTTTTGAAAACTTTTTAAAAAAGTGTAAGGTGTGAAAAGTATTTTGATTTGTTTTTGAAAAGAGCAAGTATCCACGAGTCATCTACCTACCCTAAGGAATTAAGCTGTGTAATTGTCCTTTAGGTAGTGCCATCCCACCATTGAGAGGTAGGTAGTACCACCGTTGGAGGTGTTCGGGTCAATTCGAGGGTTAGGGACAGTGTGGTCACTGAGTAATAGTAAGATACCTTAGAAGCTACCCTTATGCCATTGATGTTTTTATTCCGAGGCAACTTGTTTCGAGGCAACCGTTTCGAGGCAACTTAGATCAATGGAACATAAGGACTTACTAAGACGTCCTGTACTCGACGTCCATGTTGCGAGGGGCAAGGCAACAGTGTGATCACCAGAGCAACAGTAGGATACCTTAGAAGCTACCCTTATGCCATGTTCATGGACATAAGGACTTACTAAGACGTCTTATACTCGATGACCACTTTTCGAGAGGCAAGGCAACAGTGAGGCGTACCCTAGGGGTGGTGTGTGAATTGTGTGTCATTTTCAGTTTATTTTTTGTCTTGTCATGCATTGGTGATCTACGTTTGATTTTATTTTTGGGCATTCATTCTTTCATGTGATTGTTAACAGTTTAAAGGTGCGAGAATTTAAAGTGAGGAAAAGATTAAGGTCCTACGCTATTACAAAGGCGCGGGTCTACATCGCCAAATTAATACAAAACCCGATTTAAAATAAAATGCAGAAAGTAAATGCCTAATTAACTATTACAGGGCTTCGGGGCAAATACATCATATTTACAAAAAGAAATAACATAAACGCGCGAAAAGAAAATATAATCGAATGCGAGGGTATTGGACCCTTTAAAGGAATTAAAATGAAATTGTTAAATTAATTTAAAAAAAAAGAAAGAACTTATTTTTTCATGTTTTTGGATTTATGGATTTAAAGAAAACTAAATTAATTAAAAGTCAAATAATTCTAGTTCTAATTGTTTTTTTTAATTTATTAAAGAAAAAATTATCTAAGTTAAATCTAATTTAAACCTAATTGAATAATTACAAGTATTTACGAAGTTAATTAATGGTTAATAATAATTATAATAAGAAAATAAAAATATTTATTTAAAAAGATGAAAATGTGCTAAAGACCTATTTTTTATATTTTTTAGTTATTAAAAGAAACATTAAAGTTAATAACCTAAAATCAAAACTAAATTAATTATTGAATTTTATTTACAAAAAAATGGAACCATTAATAAATTAAATAAAATATTTTTTGTATTTTTTATGATTTCTGATTTTTTTATATTATTTTAAGAAATAAAACTAACTAAATTAACAATTAGAACCTAATTAAATCTAATCAATTTTAATATTGCAAAATAATTTGGAGTTTCCTAAAACAAAAAAAAAGTCCTAATTAATTAATTAAATTTAGAAAAAAATGAAAATCTAAAATTTATTTGGGTAAGAATATTTTTTGATTTTTTTTGAAATAAAGAGAAAATTAATTTTGTGAATAAAAAGAAAATTAAATAAATTAAAATGGTGATTCTCATGGTGAGGTTTTCATAGTTTAATATTGCCTGTCTCCATCAAAACGAAGCTTCACATAAACTGAACCCTAGCCATGGAGGTTCACGTTTTGGCCATGAAAAATCCCCAGCGATAGCCCATACCTGCTCTAAACATCCACTGGAACTCAAAGGTATGGTTAGTAGGGATTAAATCAAGCCATAATCAGAAATACGATCCATGGAAATTCTGCAAAATGGATGTTCATATAGCTACAGTTTCAGTATGCATGGTTACATGAAAAGAATGTGTTTATACCTTATCTTGCCTGTAGATCACGATAGGATGGGTGAGAAGCCTTGTGGATGGCTGAGTTCTTGAATTCGATCTTGGTGCAATTCTTTGGAATTTTGAAAAGAAGTTTTTCTTGGCTGCCTCTCTCTCTCCTTTCTTCTCATGCCTTGTGATAGTTTTCTCTAGGTTATGTAGGTGATTCTAATCAGCATTAAGGCTCATCATACCATGCATTCAAGCTTGAGATTTTAACATAAACTCCCTTAACCAACTTTCCATTTTGAACCAATTTTTTGAATTATTGCTCCATCTGGCCTTGAAACGAAATTGGTAGGTTGCATAATGATGAGTCAAAGTTAGTTAAGACCAAATATTCCTTTTAATTAAACTTTTTGATTTTTATTTGATTTTAAAGGATTTAAAATGAATTAAATCCAATAAAATCTAATAAAAATGAAAAAATTGATTTTAAATATTGAAATAAAAGGTGGGACACGTGGGAAGCATGGCCAAGTTAATTCAAGTGGAAAAAGTGGGCCCCTTTTGTCAAAAATGAAATTTCAAGGATAAATGATTTTGGCCATTTCACAAAAATTTCCCAACTTCTCCAATGCATATCTTGCTCAATTTTAAAGCTTTGATCATGTTCTTGGACATTTTAGAAAGGTCTTGAAGTCCTCTAACCAATGTCTTTGGTCCCATGTCATTTTGATTTACCAATCTCAAGTTATGGTCTTTGACTTAAAGTCCCTTTTTGTTGACTTTTGAAAATGACCTATAATGTTGAAATTGATAACTTTTTGTGAGAGCATTTCTTGGACTTGGAGTGTGAAGATGAGTTGTAGGAAATGTCTTCCCCTTCAAGATGAGAATTGGATGGGATTTTTCTGATGAACCATGAAAAAGTTATGCCTTGGTCAAGTTACAGTTGACTTTTCAACTGTCCAAAAATAGAAACTTTTGCATCTTGAGACCTTTTGAGCCATGATTTTGAGAATCATGATCAAGCATTGATCAAATGATGTTTGTGGCTTAAAAATAAGATGTTGACCAAAAATTTTGACTTTTGACTGCCAAATGACCATTTTGCCCCTACAGTTGACTGTTGAGCAATTAGGGTTTTTGACTGTGCAATTTGACCTTGTGAGCCTTGAAACTTGACATGGAGGTGCTTGATAATGTGTATGAGCATGGGAGACTTGATTTAGCCCTTGAAAACTTCAACTTCCTTGCAAGAACCAAAACCCTAGTTTGACTGGCTTAGGAGGATGGTTGACTGTGTAGCCTTTGGGGAGATTTTGAAACTTGAGGTGATGCTTAGCAAAACTTTGAAGATTATGGGAGGGAAAATTTTGGGGTACAACACATATTCATACTTTGTGCTGTATTCTGAAACTTTTGGCATCATTGAATTTTATTTTCATAGCCTGTAACGCCATGCCCAGTTCTAGGGTTCGTGTATCTCATTTTTGGGGTTTTTAATTGCAGGCAAAATCAATGCAAATAAGTGCCATGGATGAGTTCAGAGGAGTGAGACGAGTACATAGGTACTATGGGATTCCATTTTTGTGGCCTAGGGAGAATTTTTGAGAGAGGCTACGAATCTTCCTGTGGAACAAAATCTGCAGGTAATCTAACCAGGTTTTGTGAAGAAGATGAAGAGGTGTCATAACGTGATTGGCCAATTTGAATCAGTGGCGCGTTCTTTTATTTTGTAGGATTAGTATTTTTTTCTTCTTTATTTGATATTTGCTCCTTATTATCATAACAAAGAGAACAAGTTGGCTGGTTGGTGAGCGTGTTAGTGTAGGACCCATTGGGACCTGGGTTCGAATCCCAGGTCCCCCAAACTTTGTTATCATTTTGTTTCAGGCGTTCACATGCAGCGTTTCAGGCAGGGAGCACCATATACCTCCAAATCTCAAAGGCCAGGTGGTTCCAGATTCAGATCCAATAGTCCAGGATGGAGGTTCACCATGAACTCTGGTCAACAAGCGTACACGCAATCTGAAAGTCAAAGCAGGATGGAATATTTTTGGGCCAAGAAAATTCTGACCAAACCTCCTGATTTGGGGCCCAACCCCCCCTTTGGTTTACTTCTTTTCTATTTTATTTCTTTATTTAATTTGTTTTCATTATTTTTATTGTTAATTAATCAACCCTTAATTTTTCTCATAAAAATCAGAAAACACAAAAAATAATATTTATTAACTTCACTATTTTATTTTTGTAAATAAATTGTAGCAAATTAATTTAGTTTTTAATTAGGTTTAATCTTAACATATTTTGCATTAAATTAAAATTGATTTAGAATTAGGGTTTTGACATATTTTTACCTTTCTAATTTTATTTCCTTAATTAAAATAAAACTCAAAAATATTTTCTTTTAATTAATTAATTCCATTATTAATTTAGACTTAATCCTTAATTCAAAAAAGAAAAAAAATATGTTTTCTTTAATGAAAAAGGGTCAAAACCCTAGGACAATCTGATTCAACTTTTCTCGCGCGTATTATTTTGAGCCATATATTGTAATTGCTCTGAGGATGTAATAGTTTTAACTTAGGACTTTTTACCTCTTTTATTTACCTTTTCGCATTTATTTTTAGGGTTTGTTTTTGGCGATGTAAATACTCGACGCCTTGTAATAGCTTAGTTTTATTTTCCGCAATTTATTTTCCGCAACCATTAACTGCTAGATGTATGAATAATAGGCTATGCATGACAAGATCTATCTTAACTTAAAATCAACAGTAGCTCACCATGACATGTACAAAGATAATATAAACTGAAAATTGACACACTTGCACATGCCACTCCTAGGGTACGCCTCACTTGGTTGCCTTGAACGTGGTCATTAAGTATAGGATGTTTTAGAGGTCGTCCTTTTTGTCCAAAGATCATAAGTTGCCTCCAAACGGTTGCCTCGGATAAAAATGATCTAAGACATTAGGGTTACCGCTAAGGCGTCCTATCGTTGCTTTAGTGACCACACATCCCTAAAATCGAATTGACCCGAAAACTCCAACGACGGTGCTACCTACTCCTCAATAGTGGGACAAAACTGTCTAAAGGACATTTGCACAGTTTAATTCCTTTTTGAGTAGGTAGATGTTCTTGAGTACTTACTCCTTTTAAAACAAAAACAAACTTTTCGCAATTACACTCTCTTCAAAAACAAAACTCTTTTCAAAACCCACAAACACAAAGAAAAGCAAACTTTTGAAAACATAGTGAGCAAGTACCTAAGAGCCCGTGGATAACCACGGATAGAAAGGGTGCTAACACCTTCCCTTTCTATAATCTACCTCCCCAACCCGAGAAATATCTCGAAAAGGAATTTTTCTATGCTTTTGTCCTTTCATTGTTGGATAAAATAAAAGACGGTGGCGACTCTTGCTTACCGCGACATTTTGCGAAAACAAACGCAAACGCGAACCAGCATTCCAAAACAGTCAGTTCTCATTCCCACCGATCACAGAACTGGCAACTCTGCTAGGGATACTACTTATAAGTGAGGTGTACCTTAGGATTAGATCACTTGTGTTTTCAATTGTATACTTTATATGCTTTAAATTTTGTGGGCTTGTATCGGAGTTCTATAGATCCTAACCCGGATCTGGGGGTACCCTTTTTTAGGTAAGTAGCAATAAACTGTGAGGGATCTGTCCGGCGTAGACCGACACGGATGAAGCAGTAGCTACGTTGGTGTGGTACCTTGGTCTGTACCGATATCCCTTGTGTTGAAACGAGGAGAATATGGGTCTTCTAAGGAGTCATTAAGCACCAACTGACCTTAGAACCTTAAATTGACCAACTTGGCCATAGAACAGTAGCAGTATGCTACACTCATTGAGACTAAACTCTCGCGATGATTCCAGCCGCAAGAAAAGGTTGCTAAACTGGAATTATGACCGATTGAGGGTAGTCAGTGATATTGAGATCCTCTAGCACTCGGTTACTATTTTTAGGACAGGTTTAAACCAACTAAACTGAAAGAGGGTAATACCTAAACTCCATGCCAGCCTGAAATTTAAGGGCTATCGTGTGACTTGTGTGCCTTCAAAACTTGAACTACTTGCACATTCTTGTTATCTGACAACATGAGTTCCTTGTAGGTTTTGTTTACAGTCCTTATCCCATAATTTGGATTTATTGCAGGGTTTACTTACATCACCTCACATTTTTTCTTAAACGCATAGCATACACATCATAACATCATGCCTTAACATTTCTTTAACCATTTCATGGATCTCAAGGGTCTGTGATGCAGGTTATGGTAAATCAAATGGCTAGCAAGGGGCAAAGGGGATTTATTTTCCTCTAGCCAAGGTTTTCTATAAATCCAAGCATGATAACTTGAGTCAGGGGCTATGACCCACTCGATATGGTGAGCTTGACTCTTGAAGAAGGACTCTCAGCAACATGAAGCTCATTCAATCAAGCTACCAGATTCAGACTCTAACAGTTTCTTGTTTACCCCGCGAGGTCCTTGAAAACATTGCATACATATATCATACATATCATTGCATAACAGGTCTCCCAATACAGGTCTCTCATGTTCTCGTTGTTTATTTCAGCAATGGCTCTCCAACAAGACAACCAAGATCTTCATACTCAAGAGACTCAGTTCAGGGAAATCTTCCTAAACCTATCCAAGGGGCAGGAAGAGTTGAGAACACTCCTCATGGGGAACTTGGTCAAGAAAAGTCCTGAAGACAATAAGGACGAACGGCTGGAACAACTGCAAGCTGAGGTCAGTACCATGAAAACCCAGATGCTGGGGCAGATGGCTCTTATCCAAGGCTTAGCTCGGGAACAAGAAGAGTTGAGAACTATTATCAACCAGCTTCATCAAGACAAATACAACAGTATGAAGCAAGCGGTCAAGGCTAGGGATCAAATCATTAATCAGCCTCCAAGAAGACAAGAGTTTGGTATGGTGAAGAATGGACCTCTCCAAGTTGCTACTACCTCATGGGTCCAACAACAGTCTTGCCATAAACAAAGGGTTAATCAGAGGCCGTTTACCAAGCTCAACATGCCGCTGTCCCAAGCTTTGCAACACCTGTTGAGATTGAATCTGGTGACGTTGGTAGGACCTCATCCGAATCCTAAGACTTTTTCACCCAACTACAATCCTGATGCAAGGTGTGCATATCACTCCAACAGCCCGGGGCATGATACTGACGACTGTTGGAAGTTGAAGTACAAAATTCAAAACCTGATTGATAAAGGGGCATTGGAATTCACACAAGATGGTCAGGCTGAGTTATTCTACCATCCCTCCAAGGCTCACCATTTGAAGTGACAAGTCCTGACAAGAGAGGGCCTTTTGTTCATTTGAATTTTCAAGTTGTAATCTCTTTGTTCTTCAAAAGATTATCTATTAATGTCAAACTCTGTTTCATTAATGCATTGCATATGTTTGTCTTGATTTTATCCAATCATTTTAATTACATTTAAACTATGCTTTTTACTCACTTTATGACATTCAACTCTTGCTAAAAGTTACAAGCCTTTAGAGGGAGGATGATGAAACAATGCCATAATCTCATACAATATGCTTTTGGACAGACCTTGCTGACGATGTACAGGCATTTCTTTCAAATCCTAAACACTGGAGTTATAAGGAAGATAATCCCTAGTCAACCCCTTCGAGCCAAAGAAGTAGGAGTTTTCTGTTTTAAACACAATTTGAAACCTTTAACTTAAACCTGGGGCAGGGTAGTCTCTCAGTTAATTCAAAAGGATGCGCATTGAAGTCGCAAAATTCTCAGTTCATAATACAACGAACGACATCAAAAGCATTCCTCTGGAATCAAAAGACAGTGGTGGTTCCTTATCTCATAGGCAGTAAATCTCTCAAAAAGAAAAGCCCACTGAGCCAAAACCTATAAAGGAGGCTTAAGAAAGCTGGGGCATCCCGCTGACTGCAATCTCAAAAACAGGAACAGTCAGGCAAAAATTAGGGATAACAAATCAAAAGAACGAGGTCGCTACAAATCCTCAACAACATGAAGAATGCTGCCAAAAATGATGACTGCCTTCAAAAATCCAACTTGTGTGAACAATCACCAAAACGTCGTTCCAAATTCGAAAAGAGTTCGACGCACAATTAACTGAGTTTAGGATTGAAGAACATCACGAAGAGCGGGTGGGTACAAATATACTTTGAGCCTTTATCCTTTATTTCTTAAACCGTGAACCAAGCCACATTACAACCCTTCAAAAGTCCTAACTGAAGCATGGGTTAGTTCAAAAGCATACTGTTACAAAAGGTATCCTGACTCCTGTAAGGCTTTGCCCTAAATCTTGTGTTGAATTTGTCTTATAAAAAGTTTTCTGCTAAAAAATGCATTTTTCAAAACTTCGAGACAAGCATAAACTTTGCATTATTTGAATATCACTGTTTGCATTTGGCTATTTGTTTGACAGCAGAGAAATTCACACAACGAATATCCGATGAACGAAAGCCCTCTCAGTGAACAAAATCACTTCAAAAAGGATGACACTTCCATTGACAAATCTCCTATCAACAAGGGGACTTGACATGCCACTATCCAGCACACCTGGGGCAGTCCAGTCGAGATTTCAAGAAATCTCTGAAGAAGTGCAGAGTAACCAGGGGCAAGTCTCCATCTCCGTCACTTGGGGCATTGAACATCAATCTCAGTGAAGGGTTACGTACAATTAAACATCTTCTGGAAATGTCATAAACACTTGCTACTAGGGGAAATGACAAATCTCCCCAAAATCCTTCTCATAGGATGACTCCCAGCAAGGGTTTAATCTCTGAAAACCTTTCCCCAGCTGAATCAACCTCAAGAATCCTCGAGGACTTCCCCCAACAAAGATATCACCTCTCTAGCAGACTGACGACAGGGTTTATTTCCCCAACAACATCAGGATTCCCCAGCTTGAGTTTGCCTCGCTGACTACTACAAATTAAAGGACCACAACTCCTCTTCCCCAGTAGACTACTCTACAATCCCCAGCAAGTTACTGTGAAACCTGGACCCGGTCAGATGTCAGTTTAACTTTGACTCCCCAGTAGAGCAACGGACGACTAAGACTCCTAAACTCTTTTCCCCAAGCAGAAATAAACATACTCCCCACAGAGTTTTCAATATCCCCCAGCGGAGTTCTCCTCAAACAACAAAGCAGGGATCCCCGGTGGAAACATTTTGAGCAAAGTCCAAGACAAAATTACACTTCAACAACATTCATAACATATGCATACAAAATACATATGACACAAATCTCATTTTATTTTGAGAACATCATTACACAATGCATACATCATGACATTGCATACAACTAACTCTTTACCTTTTCAGGAAAGATTAATCAACAGGCAAAGATCATCATCTTCTGAGATTCCTTCTAGAGACAGTTCAGATGCGACCCAGATATGGCTGACATTCTGATACTTATTCCAGATTCCTTCTAGAGACAGTTCAGATGCGATCCAGATATGGCTGACATTCTGATACTTATTCTAGATTCCTTCTAGAGACAGTTCAGATGTGACCCAGATATGGCTGACATTCTAATACTTATTCCATATTCCTTCTAGAGACGGTTCAGATGTGATCCAGATATAGCTGACATTCTGATACTTATTCCAGATTCCTTCTAGAGACAGTTCAGATGCGACCCAGATATGGCTGACATTCTGATACTTATTCCAGATTCCTTCTAGAGACAGTTCAGATGCGATCCAGATATGGCTGACATTCTGATACTTATTCCAGATCCCTTCTAGAGACAGTTCAGATGCAATCCAGATATGGCTGACATTCTAATACTTATTCCAGATTCATTCAAAATACAGTCCAGATACGATCCAGATTCAGATGTCATTCTGTCACTCATTCAAATTACAGTCCATATACGATCCAGATTCGGATGTCATTCTGTCACTCATCTAAATTACAGTCCATATACGATCCAGATTCAGATGTCATTCTGTCACTCATTCAAATACATTTCAGATACGCTCCAGATGCAGACGCAATTCTAACAATCATCCAGATTCAACTCTCAGATCCGGTTCAGATACGCTCCAGACACGGATGCCATTCTTTTGCTCATACAAACTCAGTCCCCTGATACAGTTCAATGGCATTCCAGACACAAATACCATTTCGATACTCATTCTTTTAGCCTACAACATTGCGGGTCAACGAACATTCTTGGATGGCATCTTTAAGCCCATCTCCAGCAAGACTCTACCATCAACCTTTTCAAGTCCCAGTTTAATACCTGTAACAAGCCAGGAAAAATATCTGTGGATGACTGATTGTAGATTAATACCTGTAACAAGCCAGGAAAATTATCTACACGAAGAGATTGAAGATTAATACCTGTAACAAGCCAGGAAAACTATTTTTCTTTCTCAGGTCAACGATTAATACCTGAAACCAGCCAGGACAGATATCTCCTCGACCAACCTTTTCAGGTCCCAGTTTAATACCTGTAGCAAGCCAGGAAAATATCTGTGGACGACTGATTGTAGATTAATACCTGTAACAAGCCAGGAAAATTATCTACATGAAGAGATTGAAGATTAATACCTGTAACAAGCCAGGAAGACTTTCTTTCTCAGGTCAGAGATTAATACCTGAAACCAGCCAGGACAGATATCTCCTCGACCAACCTTTTCAAGTCCCAGTTTAATACCTGTAGCAAGCTAGGAAAAATATCTGTGGACGACTGATTGTAGGTTAATACCTGTAACAAGTCAGGAAAATTATCTATATGAAGAGATTGAAGATTAACACCTGTAACAAACCAGGAAGATTATCTTTCTTTCTCAGGTCAGAGATTAATACCTGAAACCAGCCAGGACAACTATCTCCTCGACCAACCTTTCCAAGTCCCAATTGAATACCTGTAACAAGCCAGGAAAAATATTTGTGGACAACTGATTGTAGATTAATACCTATAACAAGCCAGGAAAATTATCTACATGAAGAGATTGAAGATTAACACCTGTAACAAGCCAGGAAAACTATCTACATGAAGAGATTTAAGATTAATACCTGTAACAAGCCAGGAAGACCATCTTTCTTTCTCAAGTCAGAGATTAATACCTGTAACAAGCCAGGAAGACCAGCTTTCTTTCTCAGGTATGCAAGTTCTCGCTAAGGAATCTCTTATGCGATCGACACTCCTGCAGATGGCATCTATAAGCCCATCCTCCTACCAACAATCTCCAAATGGCATCTGTAAGCCCATTCCCGACATCACAATGCTGATACTACACCATGCGAGTGCAAATTTCTGGGCACTCTAGTGTTCAATTATCTTGCACCTTCGGATCACGAAAGGCTCGAAAGCCAATCTATATCCTCAGGTTTAAGAAAATTGAACAGGGGCAACTGTTGCACCCCAAAATTTGCCCTCTCATGTTTTCCAAAGTCTCCCCCCTGCATGGTTGACCAGAAACCCTTGCCTAAGGAAAAAGAAACTTTTTGAGTGGTGCTTTAAGTACCTTTCGATTGGCATTCTGAAAGACCCTTCGATTGGTATTCTGAATGAGCCTTTAGATTGGTATGGACAAACACTTCGATTGGGCATTTGGCACTCTTCGATCAGGCTTTGATTAGTAAGCTTCGATTAGGTGTTTGGAACCCTTCGATCAAGCTTTGGTCTGCAAGTCTTCGATTGAGCGTTGGACCTCCTTCGATCAAGCTTTGGTGTGCAAGTCTTCGATTGAGTGCTGGACCCCTTCGATCAAGTCAAGTTCACAATGCTTCGACTAGTACTTCAGAGGGTCCTTCGACTGGAACTTCATACTTTACCTCAATCAGAACATCATAACAAAATGACCTTCGAATGGCATTTCAGTGCAGAGTTTCTCTTAATCTAAGATGATCTGATGAAGGAAGTTCTGAACACTTCGAATCAGAACTTAGACTCATCACAAGGCCAAGGGCTGGTCGAAGTTGTCTAATAGGGAATGTTCTTAATAGATTCAAATTGGACGTTGAAGCTGGCAAAGAAGGCAGATTCGAAGGAATGAAGTAGGCTGGCATGACTAAGCAAAAAAACATATCCTAACCTGTCCAGGTTCACCCAAAGTTCACAATGGCATGTGTCCCTTGAAAATATGCAATCGAAGCAGGGGGAGTCTCAATCGAAGGGGTTGTGACATCGAAAATGGAGTAGTTCAAATTGGGACTTTGAAGCAATCGAAGCAGGGGGAGTGTCAATCAAAGGGAAGTGGATCTGTAGGTCAGCTTTTGATTTTCATCATGTTGGAGGCCCAAACAGCTCATAACAGGCTGGCAGTAACGCACGAAAGCAGATTGGCACGTGATTGAATCAAATATAGCAAGTCTTTATGAAAAAATCAAATCAAATCCGTGTAAAGGCATGGTGTGGACAAAAAGATTGAATTAGGCTATTTTTGGAATGATATTCAAAGTAAATAAAATCAAGAATCAAGACATTGGTGGAGGAAGATTGAGGCCAGGTTTTCAACCCTAATTCATTCCATTATATACAAGCAAGCCTCACAGATCAAAGACACATGAAAAAAAACGCTCAAAAACTCTGCAGAAACGGCCACACAACTTTGAGAAAAAAGCTTGAGAACCTGGGATCTGAAATTTCACTTAGAGACCTTTTCAGGATCAAACAAAGGTTCCAATCGCTTCCTTGGACCTCACTGAAGCAGTACCAATTATTATCGTGTGCTCTCCTGCCCCAAAAAGCCCTGTAAGTATCGCTCTGAACCACCATACTCATGGAATCATAAAGCTTCGGTCTTGCATCCTTTCATTGAAATAATTGCATATTCATACTCTGTGCTGTATTCTGAAACTTTTGGCATCATTGAATTTTATTTTCATAGCCTGTAACGCCATGCCCAGTTCTAGGGTTCGTGTATCTCGTTTTTTGGGTTTTTAATTGCAGGCAAAATCAATGCAAATAAGGGCCATGGATGAGTTCAGAGGAGTGAGACGAGTACATTGGTACTCTGGGATTCCATTTTTGTGGCCTAGGTAGAATTTTTGAGTGTGGAACAAAATCTGCAGGTAATCTAACCAGGTTTTGTGAAGAAGATGAAGAGGTGTCATAACGTGATTGGCCAATTTGAATCAGTGACGCGTTCTTTTATTTTGTAGGATTAGTATTTTGTTTCTTTATTTGATATTTGCTCCTTATTATCATAACAAAGAGAACAAGTTGGCTGGTTGGTGAGCGTGTTAGTGCAGGACCCATTGGGACCTGGGTTCGAATCCCAGGTCCCCCAAACTTTGTTATCATTTTGTTTCAGGCGTTCACATGCAGCGTTTCAGGTAGGGAGCACCATATACCTCTAGATCTCAAAGGCCAGGTTGTTCCAGATTCAGATCCAATAGTCCAGGATGGAGGTTCACCATGAACCCTGGTCAACAAGCGTACACGCCATTTGAAAGTCAAAGCAGGCTGGAATATTTTTGGGCCAAGAAAATTCTGACCAAACCTCCTGATTTGGGGCCCAACCCCCCCTTTGGTTTACTTCTTTTCTATTTTCTTTCTTTATTTAATTTGTTTTCATTATTTTTATTGTTAATTAATCAACCCTTAATTTTTCTCATAAAAATCAGAAAACACAAAAAATAATATTTATTAACTTCACTATTTTATTTTTGTAAATAAATTGCAGCAAATTAATTTAGTTTTTAATTAGGTTTAATCTTAACATATTTTGCATTAAATTAAAATTGATTTAGAATTAGGGTTTTGACATATTTTTACCTTTCTAATTTTTTTTCCTTAATTAAAATAAAACTCAAAAATATTTTCTTTTAATTAATTAATTCCATTATTAATTTAGACTTAATCCTTAATTCAAAAAAGAACAAAAAATATGTTTTCTTTAATGAAAAAGGGTCAAAACCCTAGGACAATCTGATTCAACTTTTCTCACGCGTATTATTTTGATCCATATATTGTAATTGCTCCGAGGATGTAATAGTTTTAACTTAGGACTTTTTACCGCTTTTATTTACCTTTTCGCATTTAATTTTAAGGGTTTGTTTTTGGCGATGTAAATACCTGACGCCTTGTAATAGCTTAGTTTTATTTTCCGCAATTTATTTTCCGCAACCATTAACTGCTAGATGTATGAATAATAGGCTATGCATGACAAGATCTATCTTAACTTAAAATCAACAGTAGCTCACCATGACATATACAAAGATAATATAAACTGAAAATTGACACACTTGCACATGCCACTCCTAGGGTACGCCTCACTTGGTTGCCTCGAACGTGGTCATTAAGTATAGGATGTTTTAGAGGTCGTCCTTTTTGTCCAAAGATCATAAGTTGCCTCGAAACGGTTTCCTCGGATAAAAATGATCTAAGACATTAGGGTTACCGCTAAGGCGTCCTAACGTTGCTTTAGTGACCACACATCCCTAAAATTGAATTGACCCGAAAACTCCAACGACGGTGCTACCTACTCCTCAATAGTGGGACAACACTGTCTAAAGGACATTTGCACAATTTAATTCCTTTTTGAGTAGGTAGATGTTCTTGAGTACTTGCTCCTTTTAAAACAAAAACAAACTTTTCGCACTTACACTCTCTTCAAAAACAAAACTCTTTTCAAAACCCACAAACACAAAGAAAAGCAAACTTTTGAAAACATAGTGAGCAAGTACCTAAGAGCCCGTGGATAACCACGAATAGAAAGGGTGCTAACACCTTCCCTTTCTATAATCTACCTCCCGAACCCGAGAAATATCTCTAAAAGGAATTTTTCTGTGCTTTTGTCCTTTCCTTGTTGGATAAAATAAAAGACGGTGGCGACTCTTGCTTACCGCGACATTTTGCAAAAACAAACGCAAACACGAACCAGCATTCCAAAACAGTCAGTTCTCATTCCCACCGATCACATTGATCAATGTTGACTTTTGACAATTTTCAAAAAATTGCCAATTTTGACAATGCACAAAACTCTCAATTTCGACCCGAGGATGGTGTTATTGGACTTTTTAGAAAGACTAGGATGTCCTCTAAACAAACCTTTTGGTTTCATCTCAATTGGATCTTCAATGTTCATGTATGAAGCTTTGACCCAAAATGTGTTTTTGTTGACTTTTCAAAAGGACCTATGATGTCAAAATTCATATCTTTTTGTGAGTGCATATTATGTACTTGGGAGATGAATATGGATTGTAGGAAATTTCATCCTCTTCAAAATGATATTTGGATAGGTCATTTCTTATAAAGTATGATAAAGTTATGCTTGGTCAAAGTTGAGTTGACTTTTCCTGTAAAACCCTAATTTAGCAACTTTTGGGTTTTGATGAATTGTGAGAAATCCTTGAGGAATCGTGATCAACCCTTGATCAATGATGGATAATACTTCAAAATGAGGATGTTGACCAAAAATCTTGAAGTTTGACTGTATGTGGGCCACAGTTGACTTTTGACCTAATATAGTTGATTTTCAAGCATTTGAGCAATTGACTGAGCAAACTTCTTCTGCAAGGCTTGAAATTTGACATGGATGATCTTGAGAACATATTAGGAAAATGGTGAGAATTTGAGTCCTTTGTGGTTCACACATCTTGATGAAGATGGAAACCCTAATTTGAGGTATACTGCCTTAGGAGAGAGTTTGTCTGGTCAGTTCTTGAACTTCCTTGAGCAATTTGGGGACCTCACTTGCCATGTGTTGAGAAATATGGGAGGGAAAATTTTGGGGTACAACACTATGCGTCCAATCCTAGACGGGGAATTCGAAATCATTCCCCTGGGAACTGACCCATCTCGAGGAGTCAAAATCGGCACCGACCTCCCCAATTTGGCAAAAAGACAGCTAAAGGCATGCCTCAGAGAGAATGCAGATTTGTTCTCATGGAGCATAACAGATATGGCCGGCATAGACCCGCAGATAGCTTCTCATCATCTGATGATAGATCCTGCCATTAAGGTAGTTGCTTCGCGTAGGCGCCGACATTCCCTGGAGAAAACTGAGGCTGCTGAGCAGGCTGTGAAAGACCTCATAGAGGCAAATTTAATTTTTGAATCCCAGTAAACAACCTGGCTCTCTAATGTCATTCTTGTAAAAAAGAGTAATGGAAAATGGCGCATGTACATTGACTATACCGATCTCAATAGGGCTTGCCCTAAATGCGCTTAACCCCTTCCTAGTATAGATAAATTGGTTGATAATTCGGCAGGTTTTAAAATGCTTTCTTTCATGGATGCATATTCTGGGTACAACCAGATCCCCATGGCTAAAACGAACAAAAAATATATGGCCTTCATGATCGAATAAGGAAATTATTACTACAATGTAATGCCCTTCGGCCTGAAGAACGTCAACGCCATATATCAGTGAATGATGAACAAAGTATTTCGAGGAGAAATCGGGGATATGTTTGAAGTCTACATGGACGACATGATCATAAAGTCCCAAAAGGAAATCAATCATACACTCCACCTCAGGAAGGTCTTCGACCAGGAGAGAAGAGTCAAAATGCAATTCAACTCCGAAAAATGCACCTTCGGTGTGAGAGTAGGCAAGTTCCTTAGATTCTACTTAACAAAATGAGGAATCGAAGCTAACCCCGACAAATGTCGAGCATTTTCTGAACTTCTGACCCCGAGATTGAAAAAATCAATCCAAACTTTAAACATAATGCTCACATCATTGTCCCGCTTCATGGAAAAGTCTACCCAATACGCAATCCCCTTTTTCAAACTTCTTCACAAATAGGAGACCTTCGAGTGGATTAAGGAGTTCGAACGCGCCATTGTCCACCTTAAACAGGCACTGTCACAACCAATAATACTTTAGAAGTCAGAGAAGGAAGAAATTATATATCCCTATTTGGCCGTAGCATCCGAGGCTGTAAGTGCTACCCTCATCCGAGAAACCTCTAATGGGAAGAGACCCATCTACTTCACGAGCAAATCCTTACAAGTCCCTAAAGTAAGGTATCAACAGATCAAGAAAGTATCCTTAGCACTCAACAACATGGCGAGGAGGCTGAGGCACTGGTTTCTAGCCCATGAAATTGTTGTTCAAATGGAGCAACCAATAAAATAGTTGCTCAGTCAACCTGATATGGCAGGAAAAATGCTCAGATGGTCGTTGGAGCTCTCTTAGTTTAACATCAAATATGACAAAAAGAAATCCCTCAAGGCTCAAGTATTGGCTGACTTCATGGCCGAGATGATCTTGCATGCCTCCCTAAGCGGGGCACACAAGTGGACCATGTTCGTGGGCAGAGCTTCCTGCTCGACGAGAAGCAGAGCAAGTATCATACTAGAAAACATGGAAGGAAGACTGATCGAAGTCTCCCTCTCACTATCCTTCCCAACTTTAAACTACCAAGCAGAATACGAGGCTCTCCTTACTGGGCTCCGCCTAGCCGAGGACTTGGGCGCCAAAGAAGTAAAGATCTTCACAGACTCCCTGCTCGTTGCCTCCCAGGTACAAGGGGAATACCAGGTCAAAAAAAACAACTCTCAGAATACTGGACTCTGGTCCAAGAAAGAATGAAGAAATTCAACTATGTGTACGTGCATCATGTTCCACAGGAACACAATTCTCGAGCATATATCCTGTCAAAATTGGCAGCACGAAGAAGAAAGGAGGGAACTAATCCATAATATAGGAAATACTCTCTCGACCAAGAATCAAAAAACCCTCATCGGCTCTAGAAGTGTATTCCATCAGTAATAGTAGCTGTTGGATGACCCCGGTGTACAACTCCTCACAAAGGGAGAAATACCATTCGACATGAATGAGGACAGCATGGTCAAACGAAAAGCTTTCTCTTACATCCTGATCGAAGGTAAATTGTATAGAAGAGGATTCTCCACCCCCCTTCCTCAAATGTGTCAAAGAAAACAAAGTAGCCCATATCCTGCAAGAAATCCACGAAGGAATAGACGACCAACACCTGGACGAAAGGTCCTTGGATTGGAAAGCATTACGGGCAAGCTACTATTGGCCTTCCATGCAGAACAATGCCAAAGAGCACATAAAGAAGTGTAACAAATGTCAACACCATGGGCACATGTATTTGGCGCCTCCAAGCGAGCTCAAGTCTTTGCCATCCCCATGGATGTTCACATGGTGGGGCTTGGATATTCTCAGACCATTCGTGGTAGGATCGAACCAAAAAAAACTAATAGTAGTTGTGGATTACTTCACCACATGGATAGAAGAAGAAGCTCTAGATGGAATAACCATGCAAAGCATCCTCTGTTTCTACAAAAGAAATATTCTTTCTCAGTTTGGCATCCCCTAAGCAACTGTCACATACAACGAGACACAATTCACTGACAATAATTTCAAGGAATTCATCACCAAGTTAGGCACCATCCAACACTTCACATCTGTCGAGCACCCACACACAAACGGGCAAGCCGAGTCTGCAAACAGGGTGATCCTGCAAGGTCTTAGACAAAGGTTAGAGAAAACCAAAAAGAGATAGTTTCAGGAGCTACATAGTGTACTCTGGGCCTATCGAACAACAACTCACTCATCCACCAGAGAGACTCATTTCCGACTAGCTTACGGAACCGAGGTCATCATCCCAGTCGAGATCAGAGAGCCCTCTAGACGGACAGAAGATTCCCTTAATGAAGAGATGAACGATGTAGCATTAAGGGAGGAGCTCTACCTTGTCGAGGAAATTCGAATGGGAGCAGCCTTACGAGAAGCTTCCCTTAAACAAAAAATTGCCATACGATATGACGCCAAAGTCATACGACATGAATTCGAAGTCGGCAACCTACTCTTAAAGAAAAATCACAAAGAATCTCAAGAAGGCAAGCTCACCACAAATTAGGAAGGTCCTTATCGTGTCCATGCAAAGACGGGGAACAAAGCCTACTACCTGGAAAACCAACACGGGGACAACTTGCTTGACCTTAGAATACCGAAAAACTAAGGCAATATTACAATTAAGACACTGATACAGTCGGCGTGCTTTGTCGAAACAATGAACATGGTTTTCCCGACTACATGTGTATGCCCAGGTACAAGCATGGCACTCCAAATTTAACAAAGAGGCAAGTATCCACTCTTTTAATGAGAAGATTCTTAGCCCGAAATGGAAAAATCAAACAAGCTCCACCGTCGTTGTACCACGATGGTAGAACACCCATCTCACAATGGAAAGTTCATGCCGCCGACCTTGGGCCCCAAAAACATGTAATCAAGGTTTACACAACACTGGTTATCCACTGTGCTTTTTCTGAATATGCCAGGAATACCAAGATAAAAGGTCTGGAACATAAACCAAAGAAACCTATTGCACCCTAAAATTTACCCTGTTTATTTAGGCTTATGTTTCATCATAAACATCATATTGCATTTCATTCATGTATTGTGTAGGGATCAAAGTATTTTGGTTATCAAGTCTCCCTCAAGCTTTGGAAGATTGATTGTATTGACAAGTTGCTCAAGGAGGGCCTCATTATCTAAACCGCTGGATCTTTCAAGCCCAAAGGAATCACATATATCAAGATATCTTGTCCACTTCATTGGATCATCAGAAGATTGAGTATTGTGCTATTTATAAGGAGAATCACATATTTTGGATTTATCAGTCAAAATTAGGGTTTTGCCCAAATTGGAGTAATTGGGGTATAAATGAGCCAAGTACTGAAGCATAATTTTTTTATCATCATTGGAATCAATTTTGTTCAAAAAAAGCCTCTCTTGATACCCAGAGGAATTGGGGGTTTGAAGCTTGATCAGCTATCTCCTAGTGTAGAGTGCAAAACTAGGGTTTGAGTTTTAATCAGGGATTCTTTGGAATTTTTGAGTGGAAACACTTTCCATAGCCTCTATGTGTTTGGAATATTATATGTTTGAAGTTTTTTTCACCAATTTTGAAGAGAAGTAGTTCAATTGAATCCAAGGGGAAAAACAATCATTTTACTCAAAAGTCAACAAACTCAAAGTTGACCAAGTGAACTTTTGGTCAACATGAAGCATTTGACATGTATTTTCATTTGGGATAATCATTGGTGATAGATTCCAATGAGAATTGCAAGTTCGAGAGATAACTTGGATTTAAAGTTATCTTGGTGATTGATAATTTCACTAAGTATTCTTCATTTTGGCCTGACTTTGCAAGGGCATAACTTTTTAATTTTTCAGGGGAGTTTGGTGGTTGTTTTTTCCAATTGAAAAGGGGGAAGAGATCTACGGGGGCCCATAGAGGACAAGAAACATACTTCTTACTCAAAATCAAAATTTTTGAGCCTTTGAAATTTAGGGCAAGTTGGGCATTTGTTGAGGCATCTTGGGCATCTGGCCAGGCAAGGCAAGGCATTTGGCTTAGGCAATTCATCAAACAGTTGGTGACATGCTTGTTTTTATTGATTCAAGGCATAATTCAAAAATGTGCCTCGTGCATTTTAAAGAGGGCTATGAAAGCTTCTCATTAAACTCGGAATCACTCAATTTGGTTCAAAATTGAAGAAGTTGTGATTTGAGGAAGTTAGTTGATGAAACCGGAAATTTGATTGGCTCTCTTTGATCTTTTTCAGCCTCGAACAATCAAAGTCATCTTGTGGAATGGTCTAAGCCACATTCTTCTTTCTTTGTTGGGACTGTTTGAAGTGTCATCTTATGGGCTAGTCAAAGCCTCATTCTTCTTTCTTTGTTTGGACTGTTTGAAGTGTCATCTTGTGGGCTGGTCGAAGCTTCATTCTTCTTTCTTCGTTTGGATTGTTTTAAGTGTCATCTTGTGGGATGGTCGAAGCCTCATTCTTTTTTTCTTCATTTGGACTGTTTGAAGTGTCATCTTGTGGGCTAGTCGAAGCCTCATTCTTCTTTCTTCGTTTTGACTGTTTGAAGTATCATCTTGTGGGCTGGTTGAAGCCTCATTCTTCTTTCTTGGTTTGGACTGTTTGAAGTGTCATCTTGTGGGCTGGTGAAGCCTCATTCTTCTTTCTTCAATTGAACTGATTGAAGTGTGACTTTGTGGGTTGGTCGAAGCTTCCTTCTTCATTCTTCTTTCTTGGATTGAACTGATTGAAGTGCGACTTTGTGGGCTGGTCGAATCTTCCTTCTTCATTCTTCTTTCTTTGTTTGGACTGTTTGAAATGTTACCTTTATGGGCTGGTCGAAGCCTCATTCCTGCTCTCTTCGTTTTCTCTCAACTTGGACCATTCGAAGTAACCTTATAGGCTGGTCGAAGCCTCATTCTTACTCTCTTAGTTTCCTCTCAACTTAGACCATTCGATGTAAACTTATAGGCTGGTCGAAGCCTCATTCCTGCTCTCTTCGTTCTCTCAATTTGGACCATTTGAAGTGTTACCTCATGGGCAGGCCAATGTGCACGCAGTCTTGGGCAAGTTGGCTTGAGTTACCCAGGAATCCTAATCCTCATATCTTACTCATCTCTTCATCAAATCTTTTGAACCTCAGCTTGTTTCGAAGCCTAGGGTATGCTCTTCATTTGACCCAAGGTAAATTTGAGAACACACGAGTCAGTTTTCTGTGGCCTCAGTTGGAAGTCAGCTGACTCTTGGTACACGCGGTGGTTATGCAAGTTGTAGATTTTGTGCACCCTTTTATTCGGTTTGATTTCAGGTTGATATTGCACATGCTTGGAATGAATCACTCACCTCATTTCTTACTTCTTTTGGCCAAGCTATCACACTTTCCTTGCCTTCCCATGATTTCTACATTTGTTTTGCCAAAATTGGTAACTTTCACCTCAAGCAAAATCGCACCATGTGCAATCCTTTCCACCTCACCCCCTCACTCTTTACTCACCTTATTTCATTAACCTCTGAGCTCATCAAAATTCAGCATAAAAAAGGCCAAATAACAAACAAAACGCAAACACATACTCTCACTCTTTCACTTGCCTGTTTTGGCCAAATTTCCCTCCAACAGATTTATGTGAGTTATGACCATATTTCCCTCACTCTAAACACTCTATATAAACACAACACTTCTCATTCAAAAAGAAGAAGGAGGAGAATGAAAGATGCATTGGAGGAAGCTCAGATCTGAAATCACTTTTTCTCTCAAAAATCCATTTCTTCGATTCTCCCAATTTTCTTGTGCGTTTTGAGTGATTCTTCTTGCATTCTCTTCTCCAAGTGCTAAGGGTTATAGATCGAGGTTTGGTTTGCAACAGTAGTGAAGGAGACATTAGATTCATTTTTGCCTCAAAGGTTAGAATCCTTAAATTTGGATCTTGATTTCTATTCGTGCATTGTATGATTTGAGTTTGGAATCACGGTGTTTGATGTTCATTAAGTGTTTCTGCAGCTTTAGAGCTTTTGATTTGATGAGATATGCATGTATGATGATTCTGAAATTTTTTGCTCAGTGTGTTTTTGAAATATTCATGAGACCCCTTCTTGGCATATGGTTAATCATTTGATGTGATTCGAATAGCATGATGTAGATCTTATTTCTAGCTTTGATTTTCACAAAACTTCATGAAAAATGGTGTGGAAATGAGTATGTATGATAGATCTGAACATGAGCCATAGGACTGTTCTTGCCCGCGTTTTGAAATTGTCTGGACGTTGAAGCTGATGTGGTGGCGCGATGCTATTGGTCTATTTGAATTTCATATTTATTTGAACTTTGTTTTATAACTTGATCTTTCCTGATTTTATTTCTTGATCAAAACTTGATGAAAAATTCTGAAAAAAATCATGAAACCTAAAAATAATATATCTGACCTTCTGCATTTTTTTCAAAATATTTGAAAAGGTTTTGATTGGTTTTAAAATTCGTGTGTTTAGTTAATTTTTTGTTTCATATTTGATTTTATTTTGATATTTCCTTTGATCCAAAAATTCCACAAAAATAATAGAAGCTTATTTTTCATTCTAATATTTGAATATAATTTTGGTTGAATATTTTTCTGAATTTTGATTAGAATTTTGTTTCGAAATGTGAATATTTGTTTAATTATTTAATAGTTTAAATTTAGATTTTATTTTTGACTTTTCTTTAATTCAAAAATATGGAAAAATAAGTTTTCTAATCTATGGAGTTTTCTTTATTGTGTACGATTTTAGTTTGAATTATTTAGAATTGGAACTTAATTAATCAATAATTAAGTTTATTTTCTAAATAATTAGGGTTTTGATAATCCCCTTGTTTGACTTGATTCCAAAAACCAATTCGCCTTAAGTTTCAATTGAAGTTAGCTCTTGTTTGAAGTTTAATGATGGATTGAAGATCTCAAAAATATTTTTCTTGAATTAATTGATGAGGTTTGGTATTTTCCATTAATTTATTTTGATAACTTTTCTAGATTGGTGGTTTCACCAACTAGTTTTGAGATTTGAAGCTTATTTGATCCTTTCCTCAACCATCAATGAACTTGAGACTTGCTTTCTGACTTCCATACATCTTAAAGATGCTGAGAAAATTTTTGTTTGAATTATGGAAGTGCATTTCTATTTTTGATAAATTTTCAAAGTGAAAGTTCCCAATTGATGTCTCATATCTTGTTGCAATTTATTTTATGGCCAATGAACTTGCGTGAGGCCTGTAATTTGTCATTTAATGATCATGTTTCTTCTGTTTCCTCGCACCAGTTCAAATCAATCCTCTTGATTTCTCATAAGTGGTTAATGAGCCCTTTTGATTCATGCCTTCTAACTAATGTTTTTTTCACGTTTTGCTTTGAACATTAAACTTTTGGCTTGGGTTTGAGGTCATCAAATGACAAATGATAACATGTTGAGGAATGATACATCAAGGGTATTCACATAAAGACTTGAGATCACTTGACCATTTATGCTTGAACAAATTTCATTCATATATGAATTTGATGTTCCTTTCTTCTTTCCTTTTGAATCCTTGAGGTATATTGAATGCACTTGTGCAACATGCATTAGAATCAACTTTCTAAAATTTTGATCATATCCTCATAGCATGTTAGAATCCTGGTTTCATGTCTTTGAATGGTTTAAGCCCTCTAACTTTGCTTTTGTTTGAACTCTTTTCATTGCTAACTTGTGATCCAAGCTTTATGATACATTTTGTGGTACCCCTCTTTGTTATGCTTGTGAACCATAATAAAATGAATGAGTATGGATGTGAAGTTTTTTCTAGCGACTTCTAAAGTTTTAGATTGTATTATTCTCTTGCTCCTTTGATCCTTGATTGATATTTACTTGTCAATTCAACATGGTGACAGAAACGGAGCAATAGTTCTTTAGTTTTGACCTAGTTGTTGTTTGAGTTTGCTTGATACTTATTACATCTACTGCTTTTTATGTTTTCCATCATGTTTATTTTACATTCTAATGATTATATCATCATCCATTCTTTATTGGTTCATCATTTCTCTTTGAAATCACTAATTTGTCTATTGAATGTGCGAGGTATTCTGAGGAAAAGTTTTTCATTTAGACTTGGTACTGTAGTGTTGCACTTTATTTTTGGAACACAAATGGTCGTGTTTGCACTATTCCTGTGCTTGGTATATTTGTCATTATTTTGTAGGATATATGTATGTGTGATTGTGACTACTATAGTCCTGCTCTTGAGGCCTCAGTGCATATATTTGATGGCGTGATTTCTGACTTGATTTGTTTACTGATGCAAACTTGCTTGAAGTTCTCTGGGTTTCTTTTTCTTGCTCATTTGCTACGGATAGTTATCCGTTTGGTATTTCACTATTTACCTTTTATTGTTTCCGCTCCTTATTGCTTTTTATTGCATGATGGGACCTCCGTTGTTGATATATGTCAGGAGTCCCTCTGGTTTATTTAAAGACCTGTTTAACGCGATTTTGCATATATACCTTGCTTGCTACTCATGTTTAAACACTTGTTTGTTTACTTGTTAGTATTTACCATGCTCCCTTAGGATTGCTCGTGTAGGGTTAGTCCTCGATCTAGACATTATGATAGATATCCATGTATGCTAACATAGGATAGAAACTTCCCTTTTTCATCCTCAACCTTAGGGCCAATCATTGTATGATAACATTAAGGGTAGTGTGAGGCTAGTCTCCTTTAGTTATTTTTTCCTTTCTTTTCATAATGCATCTTAAAACTAAAACTTCTTCTTGGAAAATCATAAAATATATCTAATAAACTTAAATCCTTCTTCAAGGTAAAATATACAAACCAATCTTATTTTTTTGTGCGCCTTTTGGATTTGTTTTAAATCTCTTCAAAGTGATGTATTGCCATCCTTGCCATGACATTCTATTATCTCTTAGCCGATGTTTCGCCATCGCACCTGTTTGTAGCCGATGTTTCGCCATCGCACATGTTTGTTATCCTACTTTAGTTCTCAATGTCATTGTTAAGTGTGATGTTTTATCATCTGGATTATTGATGTTTCGCCATATTTGCCATTTTATTTTGTTATCTTTCAGCCGATGTTTCGCCATCGCATATTTTTTGTAGCCGATGTTTTACCATCCCACATGTTTGTTATCCTACTTTGATTCTCAATATCATTGTTAGGTGTGATGTTTTGCCATCTAGTTTGTTGCTTTTGTCTTCTTAACTAAAAAACACAAACCAACCAAAATATATGAGCCGAACTACGTCTGCTCTGATTCCTTAAAAGGGATAGGTAGGCATTGGGGTAGGGCCCCAGCGAGCATGACTTTTATTTTCCCTACATTATTTTCTCCTTTCTTTTGCATGCATTCCCTGTACAACTTAGATATTGGTTCTTACACACCCATTAGATTAGACAACAAGAGTGGAGACCGTAGAGTACTACGGGCGTGTGGGGTGCTAATACCTTCCCCTCGTGTCACACACTCCCTTACCCGATCTTTATGGTCGCAAGACTGTGATTTCACCCTCTTCAAGTTTTCTCAATGTTTACCTTTCCCTCTCAGCGGGATAAAAGATGTTTGGTAGCGACTTCATTGATATTTCATATATCGGATGACGGTCCGGTCAGTAGTTTCAGCTGGTGACTTCACTGGGGAAAGATTAACCTATTACTGGTCCATCCCGGAGTTGATCCTAGCTCTTGTTTGTTTGTTTCTTTGGGTGTTTATTTCCTGTTATTTACAACTTTATACACTGCTTTCATATGTTTGTGCATGCATTTTATCGCTTTCCATATATTTGGTTATCTGTTGTGCTGGCTCTGCTATCATGTTGGGTGGGTGTTACAAGAGGTAAAAGGCCCAATACCCAGGCCAAGTGACAGCCATAGGAATCTTAGGAATAGAGTGGAACATGAACGGCTAGTCGAATTTGGTTTTCTAGTGCGATCATGTAGTCCACTCTCATATGAGATTACAAATGGGGTGCTATCGTTTCACATTGGTGTTTCGATGATATTGGCTTCAGGCCTACCCATGATTATGAGTTACCCTTGCCTTACCCTGACCTAGTTTACACTTGTGAGCAGGGAGGGAATTTTGATTCTTACAGGTATTGTTGGTGACTCTTTTCTGTTGGTGACTGAGTTTCTAAAAAAGGGAATGACTGGTTATTTTACAAAGCTCTGGATCTTGGTTTCTCGGCATATTCAGAACAACACAACAGATATCTTGATTCCTGTGTGTTTGCATCACCTCATGGCATATTTATTTTCTAAAAAAATGCAAGAAAAAGTATGTATGTCTAATTTACATATGCATGTTATTTCCAGGGTACTTAGAAGCTATCATCAAGATGAATAACAACATGAGCACAAGTGCAGAAACTCTTAGGAAAAAGGTTGTCTACCAGTTTGTGTTATATGGAGGTCGATTGCGAGAGTTGGGAGCCCTTGTGAATGGTCCGAATGAAAACATCTTCAAGAAACGGTATGGAAATTTTTTGCCACTAGTGAATGATTTTTATGAGGAATGGGCGTTAAGATTGCTTCTTCATTTCTATGATCCACAACTACGTTGTTTTACTTTCCAAGATTACCAGCTAGCACCAACTCTTCAAGAGTACGCATATATTCTTGATATAAAGGTCACTGACAACATTCCTTTTACTCAAGTACCTGAAACTCCCAATTACATGGCTATCGCTAAAGCTCTTTATTTGACCGTTAGCAAAATGGAAGGCAATTGGATCAAGAAATGTGACATGCAGAATATTTCTCGGGATTATATGATAAACAAAGCTAAGGGATTTGTAGAAGAAGGAAAGTGGATGGCTTTCAATGCATTATTGGCCGTGTTAATTTATGGTTTAGTCCTCTTACCTATGGTAGAAAGGTTGGTGGATTTGGCAGCAATTTGTGTCTTTATGAATGACAACCCGATACCGACGTTGTTAGCTGATACTTACTATACTATTAATTCTCGGCATGGTAAGAGAGGGGAGGTGGTATGCAGTACGACATTACTTTACAAGTGGTTCATGAAGCACATGCCTACCAGGGGACCGTTTGTTGACACTGCTGAGACATCTCTTTGGGCTCTGCGGATCATGGGACTCACTTCTTACGACATTGTATGGCACAACATGGGAATTCTGAAGGAGTTCATTACGAGTTATGGTGAGTTTCCTAACGTTTGAATCATCGGAACCAAAGGTTGCATTAACTATAATCCCATCTTGGCACATCTTCAATTTGGATTCGTAATGACAGATAGACCTATTGAGCGGGAAGTGAGGGAAACCGTTTATTTCGGCAAAGGAGGAAATGCTGCTATGTTTGAAAGAGTAAAAGTCGCCTGGAAACACATTCATGGGAAGGGAAAGAAGTCTTTTGATAGAAATGGAGGGGTGGCTCTTGGCGCCTATTTAAAATGGATTCAGAGTCGGGTGAAGGTGTTGTTGTTACCTTATAAGAGGGAAGAACCATTGTACCTGCAAACTGTGTATGATCCGTTGATAGATAATTTTCCATCTTATGGAAAGTAGGTTGATCATTTTTATCATGACAGGACATCTTCTAAGCAATCCGCGCCAGGAGAATCTGAAGTTGTACCAATGGCATGTCTCAAAAATGCCAAAGCTGAGAATATTAAGCTACAAGCTGATTTGGAAGATAAAAATATTGAACTTTCCTTTGCTTTACAAGAAAAGAAAATACTTTGGAGAGAGAATCGGGAGAAAGATCGTCTACTAAAGGGTCGCGATTCATGTGAACAGTCAAAAAGGTCAAGGATTGAGAATTCCAGCTTAACTAATCTTCAGGATAATGCACTTTTGATAAGTCAACAGAGGATTAAGAGTCTTCAAGTAGCAGAAGTGAAGTTAAAAGCATGTCATGGAGAAAAGGTTAAAGAACTAGAAAGGCAACTCAATAAAGTCAGATTGCGAGATCAGAAGCGCAAAGAGCAGACGGCTCATGTGATGGAAGAAAATGCTAAGCTTAGAAGTCATATAGAGGAATTGGAGAGTGCACCTATACTTATTTATTTTCTAGAATGCAAAAAATGTGATCACTTTATGGAGCAATGTCAGTACTTAGAAGAACAATTATTCCGAAAGGATGTAGTGATTAAAAGCCTTGTTGAAGAGCGGGACTGCCCAAGGACAAGACAACTATTCTAGGAAACCAAGGAATGGAGTGAGGAGCATTTCCGAGAGGAGGGACCTTTATTTCATGTTAGGATGGGGGACTTACCCCTTTGATTTTTATCATTTTTTTAAGTGATCTCCACCAGTCTTGTTGGATGGGATATTTTTATCTTGAATAAATCATGTGGATTTTGAGAATTGGTGTTTTGATGTTTTTGTAAATGAAGAAGTTTGTTATTGCATTTATATATTTATTTTGTCATTTGTCTTTTATCGTGCTCGTTTGTTATTCCTGATGGTTGATACAGCTTGTAAATGCCTAGAAATAACAAAAACATATCATGCATATCATGTATCTCATACATTGCTGGTCATATCGGGATAACTTTCTCATCTTAATTTAACTTTTTTTATTCAGAATTCAAGACGACTACTCATCGGTATTCCACCAGAAACAATTTTCCAAGACAGATGGAACAAGTCCAAGCTGAACTCGCTGAAATGAGAGCCCAGATGGCTAATCAGATGACCCATTTCATGGAAGTCATCACTAATGTGAATCGCCGACAGGTAGAATTGGCTGCCATTGACAACAACCAACGCCACTATCTAGTGGATGGTGGGAATCAAGGGCTCTATCATGACATTTCTATTGGAATGGGAGATGTACAAGACCAGCCCGTTGGGAATCTTCACAGGTCACCTGGCAATCCTTTCCTGCGCAACTTGGGGCAATTTCCCCCGTCTCTGGGACCTCGTCTTGCAGGGAACCGAAGAGATAATTTGGGTGGTGTAAGAAACTATCAAGAGAAGGACTATGATTTTGATCAGAATGAAGATCTATTTTCTGTACCGTGTTCTGAGCCAGAAGTTCAGGTTGAGGATAGAAGGTATCGATTGTTGGAAGAACGTTTGAAGGCTGTGGAAGGGCAAGGAGTCCTTGGTATGGACGCTAATGATTTTGGGCTAGTATCTAGGGTGAAGGTTCATCAAAAGTTCAAACCACCAGTTTTTGTAAAATACAATGGTTCGTCATGTCCCGTTACTCATGAAATTGCTTATTTCTGAAAGATGTCGGTACATACAGAGGATCAGGGGCTTTTGATTCATTTCTTCCAGGATAGCCTATCCGGGGCATCCCTAGAGTGGTACATAAAGCTGGAAAAGATCCATATTCGATGCTGGAATGATCTTGCTTGGGATTTTTTCAATCACTATCAGTACAATATGGATATGGCACCTAATCGCACTCAATTACAAAATTTGTCCCAGGGGCCAAAAGAATCTTTCAAAGGATACGCTCAGAAGTGGCGTGAGTTGGCTGCGAGGGTTCAACCACCACTCATGGAACGAGAACTCATTGATATGTTTATGAGTACCCTGCAAGGGCCGTTTTATGAATACATGATAGGAAGTGCTTCAACAGGATTTGCGGATTTTGTTATGGCTGGTGAAAGAATTGAGGTGGGTTTGAAATTAGGGAAGATTCAAATCAGTGGCTCTAGTGGTTCATCAGAGGGTGGTAAGAAGCCATTCAACACTTACCCCAAGAAAAGGGAGGGCGACATAAGTGCAGTTTAATATCATAGAGGAATGGGAGAGGATCGTCAACATCGACAAATCAATGTTGTTTCTATTCCTGTTTATGCTCCTCCATAGTAGAGACAGAATCCGGTGCCCCAACAACAAAGACAACAAGATGCTCCCCGTCAGTATAATAATCAACAACAGAGAAAGTTGAGAAGATTCGATCCCTTGCTAGTATCTCTTATCGAAGCACTCCACTATTTGCTTGATTTGAAGTTGATCAGTTTGAGAAATACGCCACCACCCCCTGGAAGACTTCCTCCTAATTATAATGCTAATGCAAGATTTGAATTCCATTATGGCGGAGTTGGTCATTCTACTGACAATTGTTTTTCCTTGAAGTGCATAATACAAGACTTGTTAGATGCCAAAGAAATTGAGTTTACTCTAGTGAATGGTCTGAATGTTACCCAAAACCCAATGCCTAGGCATGGAGGGGTTGTTGTTAATATGATTAATGATAATGGAGAGATGATGAATTTAGTCATGAATGTGGAACACATAACTACTCCGTTGCGGTATGTTAATAGGTATTTGCTTGACAATTCTATTTTCCTGGGTTGCGCTTCAGACTGTGCCAAGTGTAGAGAGCAACCAAAGCGTTGTGATGATTTAAAAGCTGGCATCCAATTCATGATGGATGAGGGTTCCCTACAGTTTGATAGAAGACTAAGTTACCGAAAGGTTACCGAAGAAGATGTTTCTATGATATCTATTCCTTACTCCCCTACGCGCATTCCTACTACATCTAGGGCACCTCCTTTGATGATTACGGTACCTGGTCCCATGTCGTATACTAGTGAAAAGGCCATCCCATGGCATTATGGTGCTGATGTTTATTACCATGGGGTGAAACAAGAAGTAAATCCTCGTCCTTCTGAAGAAGAATTTACCGAAGACAATGAAGGAGATGTTCATAATTTCTCCGGTGTAAGTCGAATGACTAGAAGCGGGAGAGTGTTTGGTCCTTCCAATTGAAACAACCGGCTGAAAATCATCAATCAATGAAGTCGCCATCGAACGTATTTTACCCCACATGTAGGGAAAGGTAAACATCGAGAAAACCTGAGAAGGGAGAAGTCACGGTCTTGCGACCGAGAGATCGGGTAAGGGAGTCTGTTACGCGAGGGGAAGGTATTAGCACCCCACACGCCCGTAGTACTCTACGGTATCACTTCTTGTTATCTATCTTATGGGCGTGTTTAATCTATGCTTACTGTTTATTACTGCTAAAGGGAAAATGCATGCAAAAGAAAGGGGAAAGAATGTAGGGAAAATAAAATTGTGCTCGCCTGGGCCCTACCCCAATGCCTACGTATCCTTTTTGAGGAATCAGAGCTACCGTATTTCAGCTCATATGTTTTTATTTGTTTGTGTTTTTTAAGGACAAAGTTAATTCCGCCTTCTGCCGCAGCTCGACCTTTGGAGACTTATGCGTTGGCACAGAAGTAAATTAATCGTGTCCTTACCTGAAAAGGTTTTTTTAAGAAAGTGCTCGAGCGCACAAAAGATTTGAGTTGGTTTGTATTTTTGTTGCAGATAATGACTAGTCGACCTCAAGAGAGAGATATTAGCTATTTTTCTACTTAGTTATGAAAGGAGTCTTTGAGAATTGAACCACACCTATGCTTGAGATGAAGAACAATAAGATCGAGAAGAGACCCGCTTATCATTTCTCGTACTAAGCAAAAGCATGATTCTCATCAATAATTTTAAAGTGTTTTGAATTTCGAAAAGAAAAAAGAAGTTTTAGTTTTAGATGCGTATGCGAAAGGAGAAAGAAAAGTCAAAAGGAGACTAACCTACCTCTAAACCTAATGTTATCGTGCGTTAGTAGCCATAAGATTTAGGTTAAAGGGGAAATTTCTACCTGATGTTAGTATGCATGAATTTGAAAGCCTAATGTCTAGAACCAGCCATTAAACCACTCATCATGCCAAAGAAATTGAATCATGGATAAGGAATTGGCAAGAACACCTAAAAAACCTAATTCTAACCATTTTCAACATTAATTCAATTAATCCTAAAACTTATAGAAAAAATCAAGAAAAATATCATCTAATCAGAAATAAACATGTTAATGTTCATAAAAAAATTCAACAAGAAAATCATGCAAGAAACTCACAAAATTAATTGCGAAATTTAAAGAACAAAGTAAAGAAAATAGAGAAAGTTGGGAGGTGTTCTGGATTAAACAGCGGTGTGAATAAAGGTCCAAAGAT
Source organism: Vicia faba (assembly GCA_948472305.1). Lineage (NCBI taxonomy): Eukaryota > Viridiplantae > Streptophyta > Magnoliopsida > Fabales > Fabaceae > Vicia > Vicia faba. The sequence goes on from OX451739.1 coordinate 1,306,573,657, forward strand.
CATGAGCCCAAACCAATAGCCCTCAGATTTTTCAATTCATTTACTATTACTTCTGATTTTTTATCAATTATTAAAGAAGAAAGAAAAAAAAGATAAAATTTAAAACAAAACGCACTTAGTAGCGACGTTTCAACTTCCTTTTCATCTCAACTCTTTCTCTCCCTCTCATCAGTTCTCTCTCTGTTCCCCGCCGCGGTCGTAAAATGCGTCCCCACCAATCACCGGCAAACTCTCCTTGAACTAAGAAATTATAAACGTCAATCCTACCCGAAATCAAGCCTTGAGTCTAAATCTAACCTCTCTTTTCATCAATTCTGCATCAACTCTCCCAATTCCAAACGAAGTTGGAAACCCTAGGATGACTAAAAGCGAAATTAAATCGCAACGGCGAATGATCTTGCACCGCGACCTTAGGGGAACTACTAAGGAGGTTCTATTCTATACCTTGGTATCAAGAGGCAGTGGACCTGCCTACCTCACGGCGACTGCGACAAGTTTTCCGGTGGCTGCTTCAGGTGAGCTTCTTCTTTTTCGTTTTCTTCTTCTGTCTTCTGTACTTCTGCGTATTCAATCTTCTTCTTCTTCTGTTATGCATTTTCTCTGATTTGCTGTTGATGTGTTGTTCTTCTTGCCGATGAAGAATAACGATGGTGAAGATGTTGTTGTTACATTGATTGTTGTTGCAGTTGATATGAATGGCGAGATGGCGCTGAAGGTGACACGGTGAAGATGATTCAAATGTGAAGTTTCAATAGAGAGTGATTGTTGTACCCCAAAATTTTCCCTCCTATATTCTTCAAGGTTTGCTAAGATCATGCTTCAAGATCTCCCAAAGGTTGCACAGTTCAATGGCCTCCTAACAGTCAAAAAATTAGGGTTTTGGTTATGGCAAAGAAATTGAAGTTTCCAAGGGTCCAAACAAGTCCCACATACCTATAAACATTGTCAAGCATCCTCATGTCAAGTTTCAAGACTCACATCACAAAATTGCACAATCAAAAACCCTAATTGCTCAACAGTCAACTGCAGGGGCAAAATGGTCATTTGACAGTCAAAAGTCAAAATTTTTGGTCAAAATCTTATCTTGAAGCCACAAACATCATTTGATCAATTCTTGATCATGATTCTCAAAGCATGGCTCAAAAAGTCTCAAGATGCAAAAGTTTCTATTTTTGGACAGTTGGAAAAGTCAACTGCAAATTGACCAAGGCATAACTTCCACATGGTTTATCAGAAAAATTCCATCCAAATCTCATTTTGAAGAGAATGACATTTCCTACAACTCATCTTCACACTTCAAGTCCAAGAAATGCTCTCACAAAAAGTTATCAATCTCAACATTATAGGTCATTTTCAAAAGTCAACAAAAAGGCACTTTAAGTCAAAGAACATAACTTGAGATTGGTAAATCAAAATGACATAGGACCAAAGGCATTGGTTAGAGGACTTCAAGACCTTTCCAAAATGTCCAAGAACATGATCAAAGCTTAAACATTGAGCAAGATATGCCTTGTGGAAGTTGGGAAATGTTTGGGAATTTTGAAAAGTCAACTTTGCTTCAAATGCCTCAAAATTGCTAATGGGCCTCAATTTCTTCCATGAAACATTACCCAAAGGCTATGCACGACCCTTTGACATCCAAGGGAGTTATTTTATCATTTTTGATTAATTATTTGAATTAATATTATTATTAATTCACTTAATCAAAATTAAATATGACAAAAATAACAAATCACACCTTTCAAATCTTTTTATGCAGCATTTTCATCCATCATGACCTCAAGATTTCGTGCACACTCAATAAGGAAAGATTCTATGCAATTGGCAATGGTTTGATGGCAAAAAAAGATTGAAAAAGATCATGAAAATCAAATATTCAAAATCATTAAATACAAGGCTTTGGGCTTGATTTTTCTGACCTAATGCATTCACACATATATACACATTGCAACCCTAATGCAAAAAAGAGAGAAGCTGCGCATAAGCATCAAGAATAAACTTGCATTTTTTGACAAAAAAATTGAAAACTGTTTTCACAGCTAGAGCTCGTTTCAAAGCCAAGTAACTATTCCATTACACTCCTGACACATCCAGGAAACCATTCCAATCAAAGCCAACCCTCCATACTCAAGGAATTGGTATAACAGTGTTTTACTTTTCTTGAAAATTTTGATAATCGTATTCCATTTTCCATGCATTATTTGTAACTTTTAACCATTGATTTACACTGACATGATCATTCTAAAGCTAATGGTATCGTTCAATTGAAGAATGGCTGCCTGTAGGAGAATCCACCATGGACATTTCTTAGGGTTTCAGAGACCTTGATTTAGGGATTTACACATCTGGAAAAATTAGACAACAAGACCTACACCATTGAAATCGTGACATTCTGAAGGATAAAACCCATACCTCGCGCCCTTTTTCTTTTTTACTATGCTCTAATCGCTATTATTGCAAGTTAGGGTTAGTGGGGGTTTAAAACCCCCGCTATCTATTTCTTATTTTAAGGTAGAACGAAGAAGACGCTGGCGTGGCTGAAGGTGGTTGGTCCGTTTGAATGATTGGCGCGCTTTTCAGCATATTGGATGTTTCCTCCATATTATATTTTCTTATTATATTATATATGAATAAACGTGATGGTTCAGTTGGCCAGGGATGTACGCTGCAGGTATTGGGACCTGGGTTCGATTCCCAGGTCCCCCACTTCTTCAATATTATTTTTCTTAACACCTTTCCATGCAGCGCCTCATCTAAAGTCCACCATGCACGCATACGTGCTTGCCTGCCACATGTCCCTGAAGGTCAATCCAATGGCCATCACAAGCAATCCACCATGTACCCTAGTCAAACGTCCCACACACAAGCGCCAGAAGGTCAAAAAGGCCTGATTCTAGTGGGCCAAAAATGCTTCAATACACCTCCAAAGAGGGCCTGATACCCCTCATATGGTTTGCATATTTCTTTTTATTTTAATTCTTTTTTTTTATTTTATTTGATTAATTGCTCTTATTTAATTCCATAAAATTAATTTTCATAATACAAAAATACAAATAAAAATCAGAAATCAAAAAGAATAAAAATATGTTTTATTTAATTATTAATTCTTAATTATTTTGTAAATAAATCAATTTAGTAAAATTAGGTTTTTATTTTAATCTTTTTTTCTTAAACAAACTAAAAAACATAAAAATTAGGTTTTAGCATTTTTATTCTTTTTTCTTAATAAATAATTTATTTCCTTATCATCATTATTATTAATTCTTAATTATTTTGTAAATCAACTTGTAATTAAATAATTAGTGTAAATTAGGTCAAAACTTAAACATTTTTTAATAATTAACAACAAACTTAGAATTAGGGTTTTATTTAATTTCTAATTTCAATTAATTCTCTTTATTTCCATTAAATACAAAAAACATAAAAAACAATTTCTTTTTTCATTAAATAATTAATTAACTTTCAATTTCAATTTAATTTCTTTAAAGGGTCCAACACCCTCGCACTCGATTCTAATTTCTTTTTGCACGTTTATTTTTATTTCCTTTTTAAATATTGTGTATTTGCCCCAAAGCTTTGTAATAGATAATTAGGACATTTACTTTCCGCATTTTTATTCAAAATCGGGTCTCTGTTAATTTGGCGATGTATAGACCCGCGCCTTGTAATAGCGTAGGATTTTATCTTTCCGCATTTTAGTTTCCGCACCTTTAAACTGTTAATCACATGAAAGAATGTATGCCCAAATAAAATCAAAGCGTAGCTCACCCAATGCATGACAAGACAAAATATAGTTGAAAATGACACACAATTCACACACCACTCTTAGGGTACGCCTCACTGTTGCCTTGCCCCTCGAAACGTGGTCGTCGAGTATAGGACGTCTTAGTGAGTCCTTATGTTCCATTGATCTAGTTGCCTCAAAACGGTTGCCTCGAAAGAAGTTGCCTCGAAACAAGTTGCCTCGGAATAATTGCCTCGGAATAAAAGATCAATGGCATAAGGGTAGCTTCTAAGGTATCTTACTGTTGCTCGGTGACCATACTGTCCCTAATCCTCGAATTGACCCTAACACCTCCAACGGTGGTGCTACCTACCTCTAAATGGTGGGATGGCACTACCTTAAGGACATTTACACAGCCTAATTCCTTAGGGTAGGTAGATTACTCGTAGATACTTGCTCTAATTCAAAACAAATCAAAAACTTCTTTTCACACCAACACTTTTCAAAAAGCTTTCAAAACAACTTTTCGAACACTCTTGAGGACTGATACAAGAGTCGATCTGAAATTTTCAACGAAACTTTTTTTTCAAACCCACTCACTCTGAAAAGCAAACACTTTTGAAAACACCAATGAGCAAGTATCTAAGAGCCCATGGATAACCATGGATAGAAAGGGTGCTAACACCTTCCCTTTCTATAAATCTACCTCTCGAACCGAGAACTAATCTCATAAGGAATTTTTCTGTGCTTTTGTCCTTTCCTTGTTGGAGAAAATAAAAGACGGTGACGACTCTTGCTTCCGCGACATTTCGCGAACCAGCGTTAAACAGTCAGTTCCAGATCCACCGATCACAGAACTGGCGACTCTGCTGGGGAACAATCTTATAAAGTGAGGTGTACCTTAGGATAGTTCATAACTGTGTTTTCAATTGCTTTGACTTGTTTGCTTTAAATTGTGGGACTGTCTTGGGAGTTCTATAGATCCTAACCCGGATCTGGGGATACCTTCTTAGAAAGTAGCAACAAGGCTGTGAGGGAACTGTGCGGGGTATACCGACATGGTTGAAACAGTCTGCTACGTTGATGTGGCACTTTGGTGTGTACCGGTAACCCTTGAGTTCAGTCAAGGAGAGTACGGGGCCTCCACGTGGTGTCGTGAAGCATCAACTGACCTTAGGAACCTTAATTGAACTATCTTGGCCTCTTTAGGGTAGTGAGATAACTGACTTTGGTGCAGTCCGAGGTTGGTTGATACTTGATACTACACTCGATTGAGGGTTGCTTTCCTGGAATATTTCGGTCGCCAGTTCAGTGGCTAAATTGAAACGATGAACAATGAAAGCAATCCAGTGATATCGGGACCCTTAGAACCCGGTTTCTTCTGATAGGACAGGTTGAGCCCACCAACTTCAAGAGGGTAATACCCATACCCCATGCAGGCCTAAACTCTAAGGGCTTGTCTTGTGTGACTTGTGTGCCTTATCATGTTTGCCTTTGTAAATATTTGTGGTATGTTTAATCATAGCATCATGACATCATCCAGCATCATATGCATTGACTAACCATTTCAGGGGTTCGAATCTTCATCTTTGTTCTTGTTTTGTAGGACATGGAAACTGTTCGCAGAAAGACAATTCAGATCAGCCTTGTAAGGACCCCTCCTCAGCTTAAGGAGCTTATATCCAGGATTCCCGAGAGCTCCTCATTCAGTGAAAGACATGGAAGACTCATTAGCTTGGTCAACACTAACATTGAGGAGGATATGATAAAGGTCCTGTTCCAGTTTTTTGACCCTCTGCATCACTGTTTCACTTTCCTGGATTATCAACTGGTGCCTACATTGGAAGAGTTCTCCCGGCTTCTGAAGATCCCTATCCTTGATCAACTACCCTACAACGGTACGGAAAAGGAACCCAAGCTTGAAGAGATTGCTAAAGTCTTACACCTACAATCATCTGACCTCAAGGGACATTGGGAAGTTAGAAGTGGTATCAAAGGGTTCTTAGCCCGGTTTCTGTTTGAGAAGGCCCAAGAATGTTGGAACTCCCTTGACCTACAAGCTTTTGAAGAAGTTGTGGCCCTCCTTGTCTATGGTTTGGTGTTGTTCCCTAACCCAGATCAGCTTATAGATATCAGTGTTGTCCAGATCTTCATGTCCAGGAATCCTATACCTACGTTGCTGGGGGACATCCTTCACTCATGTTACACTCGAACCATGAGAAAAAGAGGTGTCCTTATGTGTTGTACTCCTCTCCTGGGAAGGTGGTTTATTTTGCACCTTCCACAATCAGTTTTGAAGAATGAGCGGGGTTTGAGATGGTCACAACGATTGATGACTCTTACGCATGCTGATATACATTGGTGCTCTCGGTCTAGAGAGGATGTCACTATCATTGATCGTTGCGGGGAGTACCCTAATGTTCCTTTACTTGGAATCACAGGAGGTATTACTTACAACCCGTGCCTGGCTTGGAGACAGTTTGGTTATGCTCGGAGGGATGGCCCTCATGACATGTTAATTCCTGACATAGTTTTTGACTTCGACAACGATGCCCAAGGACTTCGCCAGAGATTTATTAGAGCTTGGAGGATGCCAAGTAGGATAGACAGCAAGACCCTGGGGCACAGGAATTCCATCCCGTTGGAGCCTTATCTCAAGTGGGTACGAGCCCGCTCCCAGAAGTTAGTGATGCCTTATCCTCATGTTCTCCCTGTGATCAAAGACCCAGTCTTGGAAGGAGAGGTGTCCTATACCATTCAACATCCTGACATGCCCACATCCTGGGAAGAGATGCAGAAGAGCTGGATCCAGCTTAAGGAAGAACGGAATTCTCTTGAGACCAGTCTACATGCTAGTGAAAAGAAGGTCTTGGAGCTCACCCGCCTACTGCACGAGGAGAGGAATCTCAACACCTACATTGCTCCGAAGAGGATGCGTAGTGTCTTTTGGGATTGATCTGCTTTGTAATGTTTGCCCATGAGGCCTTGATGTACCAAACAATTATTTCCTTAATGATAACGTGTGTTCCTTTTTGTCTACAACAAATTTGAATTTTCGAACCCTTGAATGCATTGCATAAACACATATCATTCATCATGTGCATAGCAGGTACTCTTCTTTTCAGGTTGCTTACCGTTCTTCGCTGTTTATTTCAGCATCATGAACCCTGAATCATCTACCGAGATGTCTATCAAGGCCCTTCAGGCGCAGAACGCACAATTTCAGGAGCTGATCATGGGTTTGGCTCAAGGTCAAGAAGAGCTGAAGGCTTTGCTCCTGAAGAAGGAGAAGAAGAAGAAGAGAACTATTCTTTTCAACTCGGGCCGGAGGTTTGGTAACACTCTGCAGAATGAAGAAGCTGGTTCTTCTGTAGGCAAAGACAGTCCCCAGGGGGGAAGGGCTCCAAGTCCGGTGGTCTCTGACAATGAGACTGATTTTAATGAGGAACAGTATCCTCCAGCTGAAGACCGGTACAAGCAGTTGGAAGACCGTCTAAATGCCATGGAGATCCAATAAGTGCCTGGTTTGGATTTCGGAGACTTGGGTTTATCTACTGGTGTGATTATCCCTCACAAGTTTAAAGCACCATCTTTCACCAAGTATGACGGGGCGTCTTGCCCTAAGCTACACCTCAGATCTTATGTGCGGAAGATTCAGCCGTATACAGTGGATAAGAACTTGTGGATCCACTTCTTCCAGGAGAGTTTTTCAAGGACTCATCTCGAATGGTTCTATCAACTGGATGGGACCAAGATTCGTAACTAGGAGGAGTTGGCTACTGCTTTTTACAAGTAGTATCAATATAATGCCGACCTTGCCCCTACACGTACCCAACTCCAGGGTATGTCGCTAGGGTCAGGCGAAGGTTTTAAAGAGTATGCGCAAAAGTGGAGGGATCTGGCTGGCAGGGTGCAGCCTCCGTTAACAGACCGTGAGCTGGTAGATATGTTCTTGGGGACCCTATCTGGGCCGTTCTTTAATCATCTTATTGGCAATTCATCTGCAGGATTCACTGACCTTATTTTGACTGGGGAAAGGATAGAGGATGGCATGAAGTCCGGTAAGATTCAGAAAGGTGCGTCTTCAAGTGCTGAGAAGAAACCTTTTAAGAAGGAGGCCAGTGCTGTGTATGGGCCTAGGAGGCAAGATAAACCAGAATTCCGCCAATCTGTCAACGCGGTAGTGATTGCTAAACCTGCTGCCGCTCCTCGGCAAACCAATCAACCCAGGGCTGAAAGACCTAGAAGAGAATTTACTCGGCTGAGTATGACCTTGTCACAAATCTTTCCGCAACTGTTATCAACCAACTTGGTGACTGTCAGGGAGGCCCCGAAGGTTGTGAATACTGCCTCTCCCAAGTATAATCCAAATGCCCGCTGTGCTTATCACTCCGATAGCCCGGGGCATTCTACTGATGACTGCTGGGCCCTGAGGAATAAGGTGCAGGACCTTATTGATGCGAAGGAGATACAATTTGAGGCGCCTGAGAGGCCAAATGTTGTGACTGCTCCTATGCCCCAGCATGGAGTAAATTCCCTTGATGAAGATTTGTATGCCGTTTCTGTGAATGATGTAGCTACCCCTTTGATGACTGTTAAAAGGAACCTGCTGCTAGCCGGTTTATTGCCGGGTTGTGGCGAGGGTTGCCTTTTGTGTGCTGTTTCCCCTGCTGGTTGTCTGTTGCTGAAGTTAGGCATCCAAGGCCTGATGGATAGCAAGGAAATTCTATTCAAGAAGACCGATGTTCTGTTTTTTCCTGTGGAAGAAGTATTTGTCGTTACAATTTTCAACAATCCAATCAAGGCTCCCCCGAGGAAGCCAGTTAAAATCATGATTGTCGCACCCATTGTTATTACTGTTCCGGGGCCCCTCCCCTATGAATCTGACAAGGCTGTCCCATGGCACTATGGGGCAGATGTATATGTACTTGGAATAAAGCAAGAGTTCAATACCGGTACCAGCATCACCAATATTACCGGTCCAGCTAAAGTTACCCGCAGTGGCAGGCTCTTCTCGCCTGACATTGCACCACCAGCTATTCGAAGACCTCTCATTATAACACCTGCAAGTGCGCCCGTTTCCACTTCTGATCAAGTTGCTTCCCCTGCTGCCGAGTCATCTAATACTCGGGGCAAAGGGATTGGTGATGAGCCTGCCCGGATGGAGGCACCAAAATCTATGAATGTTGAAGCCTCCCAACAAGAGATGGAGGAAATTCTGAAGATAATCAAGAAGAGCGACTTCAATGTCGTTGAACAGCTGGGGCATACAACCTCCAAGATCTCTATGCTCTCATTACTACTGTGCTCAGAGGCCCATGCTAAGGCCCTGATTTCATTTCTAAAGACGGCCCATGTACCACAAGAGACATCTGCAGACCAGTTTACTGATTGCGTAGCCAATTTGACAGCCGACAATGGCTTGGGTTTCTCGGATGCTGATCTTACCACTAAGGGAAAGAACCATAATAATGCCCTGCATGTCTCTATAGAATGCATGGGCACTACTCTTGCGCACGTGTTGATGGACACCGGTTCTTACCTGAATGTGTTGCCCAAGAAGGCCTTAGACCGGTTGGATTGTGAGGGCCTGGAGCTGAAACCTAGCAACATCATTGTTCGAGCCTTTGACGGATCGAAGAGGATGGTTCATGGAGAAGTAGACATTCCTATTCGTGTTGGTTCCCAAGTCTTCGACTCAACTTTCTATGTGATGGATATTCGTCCATCTTATTCCTGTTTACTGGGTCGACCTTGGATTCACAAAGCTGGGGCAGTGACCTCCACCCTACACCAAAAGCTCAAGTACCCCGTCAGAGGGAAGATTGTAACTGTGCAGGGAGATGAGGAATATATGGTGAGTCATCTGAATTCCTTCCGGTATATTGAGATGGACGGGGAGTTTATTGAAACCCCCTTACAGCACTTTGAAGAGGTACCTCCAAGATTGGCAGCAGTAGAAGCGGTAACTGAGGACTTTCCTTTAAAGATGGCCTCCTTGAAGGATGCATGGGCTGTAATCGAGAAAGGTGAATGTGCTAACTGGGGCAGGCTCCTTGATTTCACTCCTAAAACTGACAAGTTTGGACTGGGTTTCACTGCAGAGGCTCAGAAGGCTGTGCGCAAAGCTAGGATCGGAAGACCTCCTGTGCTCATCACCAATCCAGGAGTGAATGCTATTGGGGATGAAGATGAAGTGGAAGAATCGGAGTTCGATAGCTGGATCTACCCGACGGCTGAGGGTGGATTGAACAATTGGACCGCGAAAGATCATACACCTGTTACTTTTGTTACGCAGTAATGGATTCCTTTGTTTTTGTTATTTGTAATAAACAAGGAATTGAAACTTTATGGCCCGGTGTCTTACCCGGGGGCACCGTTGGCTTCATTTGTGAGGGCTTATAACTGTCATTTACATATATCATGAATAAAGATCTTGGACGTTTTTTCGCATTTCAAATCTTGTGCTCCTTTTCTTTCTTTCCTTTCTTTATATTGCAAAACAGCTGTATTTACACACACTCACCCATACAGGTTTCAATCCACTATGGATCTCACTGGTAACGACTCTGCTACTGCCAGTTATGACTTCGAAAATCCGATCAACTTAGCCGAAGACGAAGGTGAAGATGATTGCGAAGTGCCTGGCGAACTTGCAAGACTGTTACTCCAGGAAGAGAGGGCAATTCAACCACATGAAGAGCCAGTAGAAACGATAAATCTGGGTACTGAGACAGATAGGAAGGAAGTCAAGATTGGTGCCAATCTGGAGCTCAGCGTGAAGCAACGGTTGACTCAGATGCTACATGATTATGTGGAGATCTTTGCTTGGTCCTACGAAGACATGCCTGGGTTGGATACCGACATTGTGGTCCATCACTTGCCTACCAAGGAAGACTGCCCTCCGGTTAAGCAAAAGGTCTGCCGTATGCGTCCAGAGATGTCTGAGAAGATCAAAGCTGAAGTTATGAAGCAATTCGATGCCGGGTTTCTTGCAGTGACCTCTTACCCTCAGTGGGTTGCTAATGTGGTGCTGGTACCAAAGAAGGATGGTAAGGTCAGAATGTGTGTTGATTACAGGGATCTGAACAGGGCCAGCCCCAAAGATGACTTCCCCTACCTCACATTGACGTTCTGGTTGACAATACTGCTCAGCATAAGGTGTTTTCCTTCATGGATGGTTTTTCAGGGTATAATCAGATCAAGATGGCTCCGGAAGATATGGAAAAGACTACTTTTGTTACTCAGTAGGGCACCTTCTGCTATAAGGTCATGCCATTCGGGTTGAAAAATGCTGGGGCAACCTACCAACGTGCCATGGTTGCTTTATTTCATGACATGATCCATCATGAGATTGAGGTATATGTCGACGACATGATTGCAAGGTCCCAAACTGAGGAGGAACACCTTGACCACCTGCAGAAATTGTTTGACCGTCTGAAACTGTACAAGCTGAGGTTGAACCCGAACAAGTGCACCTTCGGGGTAAGATCTGGAAAATTGCTAGGCTTCGTTGTAAGTGATAAGGGTATTCAAGTGGACCCTGCCAAGGTTAAAGCCATTCAAGAGATGCCAGTTCCTAAGACAGAGAAAGAGGTCAGAGGCTTTTTAGGACACCTGAATTACATTGCTCGATTCATCTCGCACCTAACCGCTACCTGTGAACCAATCTTCAAGCTACTGAAGAAAGATCAGGTAGTGCGTTGGAATGATGAATGTCAGGCCGCTTTTGAAAGAATCAAAGAGTATCTCCAAGAACCACCCATTCTTATGCCACCGGTTGAAGGGAGACCTCTGATACTATACCTGACAGTACTTGACAGCTCAATGGGATGTGTGATGGGGCAGCATGACGAGTCTGGCCGAAAAGAGCATGCCATTTATTACCTTAGCAAAAAGTTTACCGACTGTGAGACCCGATACTCACTGCTTGAGAAAACTTGCTGCGCTTTGGTATGGGCTGCTCGCCGGCTGAGACAGTATATGCTGACTCACACTACCTTGTTGATTTCAAAGATGGATCCTATAAAGTACATATTTGAAAAACCTGCTCTGTCTAGGAGAATAGCAAGATGGAAAATGATCTTGACAGAATACGACATCCAGTACACGACTCAGAAAGCTATCAAAGGAAGTGTATTGGCCGACCACTTGGCACATCAGGCAGTAGACGACTATCAGTCAATGAACTTCGAGTTTCCAGACGAGAGTATCATGATAGTGACTGATTGTGAAGTACCTGGACCGGATGAAGGACCTGAGGAAGGATCCCGATGGTCTATGCACTTTGACGGAGCCCCTAACGCTTTGGGTAACGGTATCGGCGCTGTGATCATATCCCCTCAAGGCACTCATACTCCACTCACTGCCCGACTATGTTTCAACTGCACCAACAACATGGCAGAGTATGAGGCATGCATCATGGGTCTCCAAGCTGCGATTGACTTAAGGATCAAGTTTCTGAGTGTCTTCGGAGATTCCGCTCTCGTGATCAATCAGATCAAAGGGGAGTGGGATACGAAACATCCGAATCTTATTCCTTACAGAGAATGTGTGTTGACATTGATCCCCCACTTCACAGAGATAACCTTTGAACATTTCCTAAGAGAGGAGAATCAGTTGGCGGACGCGTTAGCTACGATGTCTTCCATGTTCAAAGTCAAATGGGACAATGAGGCTCCCCGGGTCATCATCTGGAAATTGGACGAACCGGCATACTGTTGTGATCTTGAGGCAGAGTTAGTGACTGAAAAACCCTGGTACCATGAGTTGAAGAGATACTTGGAAGCTCAAGAGTATCCTGAAGGTGCATCTGTAAATGATAAGAAGTTTCTGAGAAGGTTCCCAGCAAAGTTCTTCCTCAGCAACGGCATCCTGTACAAGCGAAACCATGATTCGACCTTACTGCGTTGTGTGGATAAGACTGAAGCAGAAAGGATCATGGCAGAGCTGCATGAGGGTACCTTCGGAACACATTCCAGTGGACACACTATGGCAAAGAAGATCCTTCGAGCAAGGTACTTCTGGTCCACAATGGAAGCCGACTGCTACCAACACTCTCGGACATGTCATAAATGCCAGATTTATGCAGATAAGGTGCATGTTCCTCCAGTTCCTCTGAACGTCCTGACTGCACCTTGGCCTTTTGCAATGTGGCGCATAGATATGATCGGCGAGATTAAACCTACGGCATCCAACGGGCATCGCTTCATCCTGGTAGCGATCGATTATTTTACAAAGTGGGTTGAAGCAGCTTCCTATGCTACTGTAACCAAGAATGTTATGGCACGGTTCATTCGGCATAACCTGATCTGTCGATACGGCGTCCCAGAAAGAATCATTACAGACAACTGTACCAATCTCAATAACAATATGATCACTGAGCTCTGCGAGCAATTTAAAATACAGCACCACAACTCTTCTCCCTACCGGCCGAAGATGAATGGGGATGTAGAAGCAGCGAATAAAAATATCAAGAAGATTGTGCAGAAGATGACAGTGACCTATAAAGATTGGCACGAGATGTTACCATTCGCTCTACATGGGTACCGTACCTCGGCAAGGACGTCAACCGGGGCAACTCCCTTCTCCTTGGTCTACGGTATGGAGGCAGTCTTACCGATCGAAGTGCAGATACCCTCTCTCCGGATAATGAAGGATGCAGATCTGAGCGAAGATGATTGGATCCAGACACGACTTGATCAACTAAACTTAATTGACGAAAAGAGACTCACTGCTATTTGTCATGGTCAGACGTACCAAAAACGGATGATCAGGGCATTTAACAAAAAGGTCAGACCACGAGAATATCAAGTTGGGGATTTGGTAATCAAGCGCATCATCCTTCCTCAGAGTGATCCAAGGGGCAAATGGACCCCTACGTACGAAGGGCCATTTGTGGTTAAACATGTGTTCTCAGGAGGAGCCATGATTCTAACCACCATGGATGGTGACGACCTTCCTCACCCCGCCAATGCAGACATAGTAAAAAGATACTACGCATAATAAAGACCCGCTAGGTTGACATACCTAGGAAAAAATTAGGGCTTCCCGGCGAACTAAAAGGGTTCGGGCAAAATGAGGGATGAAATGAAAAAAATCTGTACACCCGGCAAGTCAAAAACCTGAAAAGGCGGCTTGGGCAAAAATGGGTATCCCGGTGGACCGAAAACCCGAAAGGGCGGTCCAGGCAAAAGTTAGGGATGAAGCGTAATACTATGTCTCATTGGATCACCTTGCATCCGGAGTCCGGTGTCAACTATCAAGTTCAGACGGCATTGATCAATCAGCTTCATCTTCAGCTAGGTCATCAAGTGATGAGACACTCGAAGATATAAAGGCGATAGCAGAGTTGGAACCCAGTGGGATTATTCTTTTCACATAGCTGTTTTGTTTTCCCTTTGTACAAATTGTGTAAACTCTTTTATTCGGCGGCGTTCTCTCACTAGGACGTCAGCCTCTTGTACATAAATTCCTATTTATTGGCAATTCAAAAATCAATATAAATTCACTTTTCAGACAAATTGCCAATTGTTTTTCTCTTTTCTGTTTTGTCGTGCGAAGAACGTCCAAGGTTCAATTTGTGATATATGCATTTGACAATAATTGCTAACTCATAAATATTTGCATACGAAACAAAGGATTAATTACAGGTAACATTAGAAACAGGGGAAATAATGAGTTGTCTAAACGGTCTAATGGTTCTGTCCATCAAGGTACCAAGGTAAGTTCAGCCGAAGAACATAACCAATATACCTTAATTCCCCAGAGAGTGATCCAGCAAGTCAATGCACTCTCCCCAAGCAAAGTTATACAATCAGCCTTAAGGAAGTTGGGTATCCCCCGCAGATCTCAACATTCCCCAGCACAATATACGAATATTCTTAACAAGCATCCCCGACAGTCTTGGTCTAAGACTGTTCCCCGGCGGTATACCAGACATTCAGTGGAATCTCTTCCCCAATATATCTCAAAGAGTTCCCCAGGAGAGTCCAGTATAGTTCAAGATTTCCCCAGGAAAGTTTGAATCCATATCCCCAACAGGAAGCTCATCCCCAGTAGATTCTGGAAGCTTCCCCCCGCAGAGCACGAACGCGTCTCCCGGCTTTATTCAAAGGTTATTTCCACACCAGGATATAACTGGGTTATCCTCAGCCAAAAGCCACGGAAAGATCGTCCTCGGCGAAATATTCATCCCCAGCGGAGCCTATTAAAACTTCCAACATAACAACGGTATCCCCAGCGGAGTTATCATCAACATCTCAGCGAAGCGCCTCTCTTCCCATAGAGTATTGTTCCCCAGCAAGATCACTAGAGTAGTTATTCCCTGCAGAGTAATCTCTTCGTCAAGTTTATCCCCCAACAGAGTTATCTTCTCCTACCGGTATTCTTGCAATCATCATCCCCAGCGGAAACAAAAGCTCTACATCAGCCCAGGATTTAACTTCCCGACATCCGTCAAGGATTCACTTTCCTAGACAAAAACATACATTCATAAACATCGCATTTCCATACATTATAGCATGCATATACGCATCATGAACATACAATCTCATTTATGTTGAGAACATCATTGCTTGATCCATATCATGCATTGCATATGACTGACCTTTACCTTTCAGGAAAGATCCAGTTAAGTTCTCAGCCATTCCAAGACCTTGTCTGGTTCAGTTAAATCGATTCTAAGATTTTTCTGATTCTTATCCAGCCAAAGTTAATCCAAGACCTTCTCTGGTTCAGTCAGATCGATGCTAAGATCTCCCTGATTCTTATTCCAGTTGAAGATTCCAAGACCTTGTCCGGTTCAGTTAAATCGATTCTAAGATTTTTCTGATTCTTATCCAGTCAAAGTTAATCCAAGACCTTCTCTGGATTCAGTCAGATCGACGCTAAGATCTCCCTGATTCTTATTCCAGTTGAAGATTCCAAGACCTTGCATGGTTCAGTTAAATCGACTCCTAAAGATTTTTCTGATGCCGATCCAGTCAAAGGCCTTCTCTGGTTCAGTCAGATCAACGCTAAGATCTCCCTGATTCTTATTCCAGTTGAAGATTCCAAGACCTTGCCTGGTTCAGTTAAATCGACTCCTAAAGATTTTTCTGATGCCGATCCAGTCAAAGGCCTTCTCTGGTCCAGTTAAATCGATTCCTAAAGATTTTCCTGATGAAGACTCAGTAGAAGACATCCAAGATTCTCTCATCGTTACTGTTGAGGTAGTAATCGCCCCAGATTCTCTCACTGTTACTGTTGAGGTAGTAATCGCCCCAGATTCTCTCACTGTTACTGTTGAGGTAGTAATCGCCCCAGATTCTCTCACCGTTACTGTTGAGGTAGTAATCGCCCCAGGTTCTCTCATCATTACTGTTGAGGTAGTAATCGCCCAAGGTTCTCTCATCATTACTGTTGAGGTAGTAATCGTCCCTGATCCATCCATCATCCTGCTGAGGGTGCGTCTGAAGAGTTTCAAGACCCAATTCCCGTATCCAGCCAGGGCGCATCTACCTAAAGAGTTTGAAGATCAATCCCTGTAACAGGCCAGGTAATTATCTTTCTTTTTTCAGGTACGCAAGTCCTCGCTAAGGAATCTCTTACGCGACCGACACCCACATGGCATCTATAAGCCCATCCACCTATCCATCACCTCTCAACATGGCATCTATAAGCCCATCCTCCTATCCACTAATCTCCAAATGGCATCTGTAAACCCATTCCCACCATCACACTACTATGTGAGCACAAATTTCTAGGCACTCTAGTGTTCAATCATCTTCCACCTTCAGATTACGAAAGGCACGCCAGCCAATCTACATCCTCAGGTTTAAGAAGATTGAACAGGGGCAACTGTTGTACCCCAAAATTTTCCCTCCCATATTCTTCAAGGTTTGCTAAGATCATGCTTCAAAATCTCCCAAAGGTTGCACAATTCAATGGCCTCCTAACAGTCAAAAAATTAGGGTTTTGGTTCTGGCAAAGAAATTGAAGTTTCAAGGGTCCAAACAAGTCCCACATACCTATAAACATTGTCAAGCATCCTCATGTCAAGTTTCAAGACTCACATCACAAAATTGCACAGTCAAAAACCCTAATTGCTCAATAGTCAACTGCAGGGGCAAAATGGTCATTTGACAATCAAAAGTCAAAATTTTTGGTCAACATCTTATCTTGAAGCCACAAACATCATTTGATCAATTCTTGATCATGATTCTCAAAGCATGGCTCAAAAAGTCTCAAGATGTAAAAGTTTCTATTTTTGGACAGTTGGAAAAATCAACTGCAAATTGACCAAGGCATAACTTCCACATGGTTTATCAGAAAAATTCCATCCAAAGCTCATTTTGAAGAGAATGACATTTCCTACAACTCATCTTCACACTTAAAGTCCAAGAAATGCTCTCACAAAAAGTTATCAATCTCAACATTATAGGTCATTTTCAAAAGTCAACAAAAAGGCACTTTAAGTCAAAGACCATAACTTGAGATTGGAAAATCAAAATGACATGGGACCAAAGGCATTGGTTAGAGGACTTCAAGAACTTTCCAAAATGTCCAACAACATGATCAAAGCTTAAAAATTGAGCAAGATATGCCTTGTGGAAGTTGGGAAATTTTTGGGAATTTTGAAAAGTCAACTTTGCTTCAAATGCCTCAAAATTGCTAATGGGCCTCAATTTCTTCCATGAAACATTACCCAAAGGCTATGCACGACCCATTGACATCCAAGGGAGTTATTTTATCATTTTTGATTAATTATTTGAATTATTATTATTATTAATTCACTTAATCAAAATTAAATATGACAAAAATAGCAAATCACACCTTTCAAATCTTTTTATGCAGCATTTTCATCCATCATGACCTCAAGATTTCGTGCACACTCAATAAGGAAAGATTCTATGCAATTGGCAATGGTTTGATGGCAAAAAAAGATTGAAAAAGATCATGAAAATCAAATATTCAAAATCATTGAATACAAGGCTTTGGTCTTGATTTTTCTGACCTAATGCATTCACACATATATACACATTGCAACCCTAATGCAAAAAAGAGAGAAGATGCGCATAAGCATCAAGAATAAACTTGCATTTTTTGACAAAAAAATTGAAAACTGTTTTCACAGCTAGAGCTCGTTTCAAAGCCAAGTAACTATTCCATTACACTCCTGACACATCCAGGAAACCATTCCAATCAAAGCCAACCCTCCATACTCAAGGAATTGGTATAACAGTGTTTTACTTTTCTTGAAAATTTTGATAATCGTATTCCATTTTCCATGCATTATTTGTAACTTTTAACCATTGATTTACACTGACATGATCATTCTAAAGCTAATGGTATCGTTCAATTGAAGAATGGCTGCCTGTAGGAGAATCCACCATGGACATTTCTTAGGGTTTCAGAGACCTTGATTTAGGGCTTTACACATCTGGAAAAATTAGACAACAAGACCTACACCATTGAAATCGTGACATTCTGAAGGATAAAACCCATACCTCGCGCCCTTTTTCTTTTTTACTATGCTCTAATCGCTATTATTGCAAGTTAGGGTTAGTGGGGGTTTAAAACCCCCGCTATCTATTTCTTATTTTAAGGTAGAACGAAGAAGACGCTGGCGTGGCTGAAGGTGGTTGGTCCGTTTGAATGATTGGCGCGCTTTTCAGCATATTGGATGTTTCCTCCATATTATATTTTCTTATTATATTATATATGAATAAACGTGATGGTTCAGTTGGCCAGGGATGTACGCTGCAGGTATTGGGACCTGGGTTCGATTCCCAGGTCCCCCACTTCTTCAATATTATTTTTCTTAACACCTTTCCATGCAGCGCCTCATCTAAAGTCCACCATGCACGCATACGTGCTTGCCTGTCACATGTCCCTGAAGGTCAATCCAATGGCCATCACAAGCAATCCACCATGTACCCTAGTCAAACGTCCCACACACAAGCGCCAGAAGGTCAAAAAGGCCTGATTCTAGTGGGCCAAAAATGCTTCAATACACCTCCAAAGAGGGCCTGATACCCCTCATATGGTTTGCATATTTCTTTTTATTTTAATTCTTTTTTTTTATTTTATTTGATTAATTGCTCTTATTTAATTCCATAAAATTAATTTTCATAATACAAAAATACAAATAAAAATCAGAAATCAAAAAGAATAAAAATATGTTTTATTTAATTATTAATTCTTAATTATTTTGTAAATAAATCAATTTAGTAAAATTAGGTTTTTATTTTAATCTTTTTTTCTTAAACAAACTAAAAAACATAAAAATTAGGTTTTAGCATTTTTATTCTTTTTTCTTAATAAATAATTTATTTCCTTATCATCATTATTATTAATTCTTAATTATTTTGTAAATCAACTTGTAATTAAATAATTAGTGTAAATTAGGTCAAAACTTAAACATTTTTTAATAATTAACAACAAACTTAGAATTAGGGTTTTATTTAATTTCTAATTTCAATTAATTCTCTTTATTTCCATTAAATACAAAAAACATAAAAAACAATTTCTTTTTTCATTAAATAATTAATTAACTTTCAATTTCGATTTAATTTCTTTAAAGGGTCCAACGCCCTCGCACTCGATTCTAATTTCTTTTTGCACGTTTATTTTTATTTCCTTTTTAAATATTGTGTATTTTCCCCAAAGCTTTGTAATAGATAATTAGGACATTTACTTTCCGCATTTTTATTCAAAATCGGGTCTCTGTTAATTTGGCGATGTATAGACCCGCGCCTTGTAATAGCGTAGGATTTTATCTTTCCGCATTTTAGTTTCCGCACCTTTAAACTGTTAATCACATGAAAGAATGTATGCCCAAATAAAATCAAAGCGTAGCTCACCCAATGCATGACAAGACAAAATATAATTGAAAATGACACACAATTCACACACCACTCTTAGGGTACGCCTCACTGTTGCCTTGCCCCTCGAAACGTGGTCGTCGAGTATAGGACGTCTTAGTGAGTCCTTATGTTCCATTGATCTAGTTGCCTCGAAACGGTTGCCTCGAAGCAAGTTGCCTCGAAACAAGTTGCCTCGGAATAATTGCCTCGGAATAAAAGATCAATGGCATAAGGGTAGCTTCTAAGGTGTCTTATTGTTGCTCGGTGACCATACTGTCCCTAATCCTCGAATTGACCCTAACACCTCCAACGGTGGTGCTACCTACCTCTCAATGGTGGGATGGCACTACCTTAAGGACATTTACACAACCTAATTCCTTAGGGTAGGTAGATTACTCATAGATACTTGCTCTAATTCAAAACAAATCAAAAACTTTTTTTCACACCAACACTTTTCAAAAAGCTTTCAAAACAACTTTTCGAACACTCTTGAGGACTGATACAAGAGCCGATCTGAAATTTTCAACGAAACTTTTTTTTCAAACCCACTCACTCTGAAAAGCAAACACTTTTGAAAACACCAATGAGCAAGTATCTAAGAGCCCATGGATAACCATGGATAGAAAGGGTGCTAACACCTTCCCTTTCTATAAATCTACCTCCCGAACCGAGAACTAATCTCATAAGGAATTTTTCTGTGCTTTTGTCCTTTCCTTGTTGGAGAAAATAAAAGACGGTGGCGACTCTTGCTTCCGCGACATTTCGCGAACCAGCGTTAAACAGTCAGTTCCAGATCCACCGATCACACTGATAGAGAGAGAGATAAAATTTCTGTAGTTTTTTGGATGTAATTCTTCTTCAAGTTCCAGAATGAGATGATTGAGAGGTAATAATTTCTTCTTTTCTGTGTTGAAAATCATATTTCTCCCTCTTCTGTCATCTGTTATATATGTATCCTTATGCTGGAAGTTTGTTGGTTAGGAGGTAGTTAACAAAAATTATGTTAGGAAGTTAAGATGCAGTTAGGAATTTGTTACTAGTTAAGTTAGTTTGTTGTAACTATTTTGGGTTGGTTGGAAATTCTGTTTGACAGTTAGTTGGTGGACTAATCTATTTTTTAATGTGGTTATGCAGTTAAGGGGCTGTTATGATGTTTGACAGTTGGTTACAGTTAGTTTGTTGGAATCATTAGCAACAGAAAGAATCACAGTTATGGCCTTCTGGAGGTGAGGTTCCCAAACAATCATCCATTTTAGTAATTCAAATGCTGCCTTGGCTAATGTTGACAAATCCTTATTTGATGTGTCCTGCAAGGAAATCAAAGGATAAAGAAGTCCCACAATCACATCGTGGAGATAAGAGGACCTCCCAGACTTCAATGATGAGATGATGAAATAGAGTAGCGTTTCCATCCATTTCATATCACCTTGTGAATCACCATCTACATGACCATTTGAGAACTTGAATCTATTGGATTCACAGCTTTATCTGATTGGGAAGCAATCTGAATGTTCACAACTGATTCAGCTGCTCTCTCTGTAAGATACTGAACCATGCTTTCATCTTTTATCAAATTATCATCAACATTTTTGGTTCTCTCACCACCCGCATTATCGTGATCACTTGAATGATATAGCCGAATGTTAGAGAACAATACAAAAAGGGTAACCCATAGAGCCTCCCTTACTTGGGCTGAGGAGTGGCACATGGTACCAAGAACTTCCTTCAGAAGTGTATTGTGGAGCTGGATTTCAGCTACTGGCATTTTCTGTGGGGATATTTCTATAAGTGCAGCAGCCAGAAAAGCATATCGCTTGGATGTTACAGTCGTAGCTACTGTTGGAGGTAAAGGTTAGTTATGGGTTGTTAGAATGGTTGGTTAATGAAGAAATCGGTTAGCAGTTAGTTATAGATTATGGTGCTGTAAGTTACTTTGTTATAAAATTTATGTGCGGGGCTGCCTTTATTTTTTGGGGTTACGGAATTGGTTTTGGCAACTAGAAGTGTAGTGTATGTGGTTCATGCTTATGAAAGTTTTTCCAATATTTCTGCAGGTTTGGTTCATATCAGGGCTATTGGGAAGCAAAGGCAAAAGGAAAACACCAAGATGATATGAAGTTGGAACAAAGACGCATAACACGAAGTTTTGGAAGCTTGAAGTTTGAAACATGAAGAATGGTTGAAAATTAGGATAGGTTTTGGTAAAAATGTATAGATGTTATGTATAATTGTAATGGAATTTGGACTTGTATGTATTTGAATACACATTGGAATGTATGTTGACTTTATTTCCACATAATAAAATGGCCTTTGTATGAATTCAAATAAATGGTATGAATCCAAAATATTTGCAAGGTAACCAAAAGAGACATGAATCTTGAATGAATCCAAGAGAGGCTATTTGGACAATATTTTTATGGTTGGATGAATTTGATGCATGCTTTTTCATACTTGTGGTTTGAATTCCAAGAAAAGCCACGCAAATATTTAAGAACTTTGATTTTTTTCTCCAAATCCACTTCAAATATTAATGAATGAATTCTAATCAAACTACAGCTTCAGTGAATTCCTAATTCAATTCAGTTTTCCGATCTAAACCGAATTTGCGTGTCAAGCAATAAGCATTTGAAATAATGACACCTTAATCACAATCAACATCTTGTACCATGTCCCGACTATATGAGCACTAGAATAACGACGTCTTAGACCCCTTCTCAATAGATGATAATGACTATGCCCTGAGGGATTCTTTGCAGATGAATATGAAAGCTGAGACATGTGAATACATTGATATGGAATGAACCTCAGGTAGAATGCTGACAAGCTCAAATATGAAAATGTATAAACCCTGATTTTTAGCTTTGTCTCATAAAACCTTGCAACTTGACATTGAGAGGAAAAGAATAGCCCCGTAGCTTGATGATGATAAGGTCCATGAAATGAAAACCTAGCTTCAAACAAATTATTAATGGAGAAATCAACCGAAACAAGCTTGTGCGGAGATGGGAGCCTTAAAGCCATACACCAACCCTTAGTCCTCGAAATCCATGATTTTATGCCAATTTATCAATTAATGATGCATCATGTGCTAGATGACCTAATGGAAATTATATATGTGAGAAAAATGCAAAAATGCGTAAGCCAGATAGGAAGTAAAAGGGTAGGATAAATTTGGGGTATTACAGTTGCCCCTATTTAATCGTCTTAAACCTGAAAGTACGATTGGCACATGCCTTTCGGAAGATCGAGGTTGAAGATGATTAAATATCAATGCCAAAAAATTTGTCCTGAGGGAGAAAGAGTGTTTTATTTATTTATTTTTGTGTTATCTGCTGGGGAAAAGAAATTTGTTTTTTCAATGAAGGGACAGAGGTTGAACTTGTAACGTGGAGCGACGCCAATACAAGACAAATGGTTGGTATGAAAAGATAGCGGACGAGGTCTACGGGCGACCTACGATCCGAGGGTGACACATGAGAGTGATTTGACAGGGAACCTAGCCAAAGGGCGATCTCAGGTTCGACGATGATTTGAGGGAAGAACCTAGCCAAGAGGTGATCTCAGGTTCGACGATGATTTGAGGGAAGAACCTAGCCAAGAGGCAATCTCAGGTTCGACGAAGGTTTGCAGGAAGAACCTAGCCAAGAGGCGATCTCAGGTTCGACGATGATTTAAGGGAAGAACCTAACCAAGAGGCGATCTTAGGTTCGTCGATGATCTGAAGGAAGAACCTAACCAAGAGGCGATCTCAGGTTCGAAGAAGGGAACATGGGTTATGACATGATGATTGTTTAGATAAGCGACACGGACGAGCATCAAGAAAGTTAAACACGGTCGAATGTTTGAATCAATACGGACGAGTATTGAAAGAAGATACAAGTGAGTATCAAAAGGTTAAACACGGACGAGTGTTTGATTCAATACGGACGAGTATTAAAAGAAGATATGGACGAGTATCAAAAGTTAAACACGGACGAGTGTTTGATTCAATACGGACGAGTATTGAAAGAAGATACAGGCGAGTATCAAGAAGTTAAACACGGACGAGTGTTTGATTCAATACGGAAGAGTATTGAAAGAAGATACAGACGAGTATCAAAAAGTTAAACACGGACGAGTATTGAAAGAAGATACGGACGAGTATCAAAAAGTATAAACACGGACGAGTGTTTGAATCAATATGGATGAGTATTGAAAGAAGATACGGACGAGTATCAAAGGTTAAACACGGACAAGTGTTTGAATCAATACGGACGAGTATTGAAAGAAGATACAGGTGAGTATCAAAGGTTAAACATGAACGAGTGTTTGATTCAATACGGACGAGTATTAAAAGAAGATACGGACGAGTATCAAAAAGTTAAACACGGACGAGTGTTTGATTCAATACGGACGAGTATTAAAAGAAGATACGGACGAGTATCAAAAAGTTAAACACGGACGAGTGTTTGAATAACTGGCCCGGGTGGGTGTTTAGGAAACTTGACACATACAAGTGCTTAGGAATGGACACAGACGAGTGTTTAGGGATGGACACAGACGGGTGTTTAGGAAACCGACTACCAGACAAGAACTGGGTTTAGAACGGCAAAGTGTATTGGTTTTGTTGGGCATTGAAAAGGTGAAGGTCATTGATTGGGGATTTTGGGCATGACACCCTCCTGTAGGGACGTATTATTGTCCTTGAATAATTCAGGTCTTTGTGTAAGGTACCTGATCTGGCTTATGCTTCATATGCATGTTTGAATTTCTTTTGATGCAAAGATCCACTCTGATGGATCAGCTACGCGCTTTTGAGGATGCAATGTTATGTAATGATAACTATATGCAATGCGAAGAAATAAACTTCATGGGGATAAAAGAAGGCTTGCTGGGAGCCATTGCTCATCACTGGGGATGTCAGTATATATCGACGCTGGAAGTCTGCAGTACCAAAGATTGCTGGGGATACTGATAAGAATTTTCCCTGGGGAGCCCCTGATACCAAAGATTGTTGATGACTCTGCTGGAGATTAAGTTGCCGACGAAACGAGTCTTCAAGTACGATGCTGGGTTCTGAATCATACCGTTGGGAAGAGATAACCTGGCCAGACTTCCAAACATCCTGAACTGTTGAGGGGTGATATAAGTGAATATGCCGAAGAATGGATACTTAACACCATGTGGATCCCTCTGAATACATGCTCCAAGTTTATGCACACTGGGGAATTATCTCTTTAATCACTTGGGGATAAGAGATGGGCATGGACACTTACAAGTGCCCTGGTTAAACCCTGCGAATGCCCCGGTTTAGCTTTGCGAATGCCCCGGTTGAGCCTTGCGAATGCCCCGGTTTGGTTCTGCGAATGCTCCGGTTTAGCTTTACTGGGGATGCTCTTGATTAACTCCACTGAGGATGCACTTGCGCATGCTGAGTTAAAAGACGATTTTAGACTTTCTGAATTCACTTGGGGAATCAGACCCGAAGTTGCCTGTAGTAGATGGAGGCAGTTTTGTGCACTGGCTAGGTCAGGGTGACTGTTATGATGCTTCCAGCTTGATTCGTTTCATACAACATGATTGGCTTGAGCAACTTTGCAAGTATGGATGAGGAATGCCCTTGTCTGAAGGGTCTCTGAGAAGATCTATGTTGAATAGGAGACCATAATATTCGTGCCATAAAACGATATGAGGTGGCCTGCCCCAATGTCTTGAGCTACGAAATAAACTGCTCTTGATTACAGCTTTCTTGGAGAGATTTTTCGAATCTCGACGTAACTGCCCCATGTTGAATGACTTTGGATAGATCTCTCGACGTGATAGCCTCTTATTGATCGAGCTTGAAGAGATTTATTGCCGTGATAACCTCTGATTGATAACATTGAGGGAATGCCCCAGATTTGACTGAGCTTGGAGAGATCGATTCTCGACTTGATTGCCCCAGATTGGCAGTTTTAAGGGAATGCCTCAGATTTGGCTGAGCTTGGAGAGATCGATTCTCGACTTGATTGCCCCAGATTGGCTGAACTTGGAAAGATCGATTCTCGACTTGATTGCCCCAGATTGGATGAACTTGGAGAGATCGACTCTCAACTTGATTTCTCCAGATTGGCAGGCTCTGCTAACTTCATCCCTGAAGGATACTCAGATTGTAAAGCACCAAGATGATTTCTCTTGACAGAATCACCAGTTAACATGCTGCTAGATAAGTCATTTCTCTTGTGGCAGCTGACTCTTGCTTCAACAGGGTATTCAAGCCTCTCTTCTCTGACAAGATTGAGCTCTTTACCAGTTGTTCATTGTGCAAACTTACTTGATGTCGATCAGTTGCTTTGTATGCAGAAGAATGTTTATTATGAGAATGATAATTCTAATACAACACATATGTAAGTCTTGAAGTTTGAAAAAACTTTGAATGAAATGACGTCACAACTCTGTTGTGAACGAGTCACTAGCTAAAGAGAAATATTTGCAAATTCTTTTTTTGAAATATAATGCAAGCATATGATGCCAAAACAGATATTGAGACGTACCTCTTAGGAGTCAGTTAAATGTTATCTCGATGTAGCACGCTTTCGAATTGACCCATGCTTCAATTAGGACTTTTGTGGGTTGTAACGTGGCCTGGTTCACGGTTTTAGAGAAAAGGATTTAAGGCTCAAAATTATTTGGTGCCCACCCATTCTCCATGATGTTCTTCATTCCTACGTTCAGTTGACCTGGTACAAGCATTCATCTCTCGAGAAGAGTTTGCGATGATTGAGGAACCACTGTGGTTTCTTGGACACGACAGTCACTAACTTCTTTGCCTTTGGTGTCTGATCATACGACTTTGTTCTTTGACGAGGATTTTTATTGGTAATCCTTTTCTCGCCTTTTAGGCTTTTTCAATTCCCTTATTGCTTTTGCCTGGACATATTCTTTTGCATTTCGATTTGGATGTCCAGCGGGATGCCCCAATTTTTTTTTGTCTAAGTGACTTGTTTTCAAGTTTCGACTTAGCAGGGATTTTTGTTTCTTTCTTATTCGTATTTTTTCATTTTGAACAAGTCGTTGACCTTTCCGTTGTTTTCGATTTGTCGGAAGTGATCGTGACTGCCTGAGTCTTTAGTATCGTCATTTGTTGACCTCCTGATGTGCGAGAGATACCCATTGGGATATAGTCAATAGACGCACATTGTTGTTAGATGAAGGTTTAACCATTGTGGTTTTGACTTTCCTCAACCTTTTGATGGATAACCATTGTTGTATCCTTGGATGCACACTCTTGATGAGTTCTGAATGCTTGAACAGATTAGCTGAACACTACCCGCCCCAAGGTTAAAATGAGGGTTTTTTTCTGAACAGAAAGGAAACTCCTAATTCGAAGGCTCAGAGGGGTTGACGAGGGTCTATCTCCCTTATATCTCCGGTGTTTGGGGATTGAAACAAGGCCTGTACATCGTAAGCAGGGTCCTACTCAAAAGCATACCAACCGAAGATTTTGTGTTTCCAGATTGTCGTCATCCTCCTTTGAATCTTTACCTAAGCATAAGACTTGGAAAATTTGGCATCAACATGCAAGTAAAACATTTAAAGAGTGATAACGAATGGATGAGTAAGAATGAAAGGAACACTTCAAGACAAGCATACCTATTGCATTAAGATTTTCATTCAAAAATAGACAAGTTTCTATATACAAGCGATGTTTAAACAAACAAGCAAGAATGCAAATGAAAATGCAGTTAAAGAAACCAATGATTGCCATTGTTGAGGAGACTTGACTTCGTATGGACTTGCTGATTCTGATGACTTTCTGTTGTCTTGATGCTCGAGTGTGTGAGATAATTCCCTTTCAGATTTGATGTGAACACAATAGTCTCTAGATTGATCCAGTCTTGGACTTGGTCTCTGGATGAGATACCATCTTCAATCGATTGGCCAGCTGCCCCAGTATAGTATGCATATAAGGTTCTTTCAGGAGAACGAATGAATGATTTACCAAGCGAATCGGTACAAATTTCCTGTTTGAAGAAATTTATGACTACGGGCCAAAGTATACCACATGGAGTCATTCCATAGCTGGTCCCTGAACACGTGCAGTGAGAAACCAAGTTGAGCCTTTGAAGAGAATCCCAGGTCTAAATAAGAATCCCCAATCTCCGGGTACCTGTCATGAATGCATGAACATGCATGGGGTGCATGAATGGATGCCATGTCATGTCCTGTCATTTCCAATGAATTTTCGTGTTTTGATTTTGATTTTACGCAAGTAAGGGATGGAAGAGTTTAGTATAAGACTTGCAAATGTGATTCCTTAGAGATAACAAAACATGTATGTTAAGCATGTAGTTAGCTATGTTATGTATGCAAAGGCATGAGATCAAAGAGGATCAGGGTTCCATCATTCCTAAATAAGGTTGCTGCACTGCTCTGGATCATGTGAGTATCATCAGATCAGAGGTCTGACATAACTTCTGCATATATAAGAACCAAGTACCCTGTGGATCTCCCATTGTCCGGGATCAAGGCTTCTAGAACATTGGATACTGTTGAGAATTTCCGAACATGCTAGGAATACCAAGATTGAAGGATTGAATGAACCTCCAGGTAAACAAGTCAGGATCTCAGAAAATAAATCTTAGAACCATACGGTCACCAACAAGATATAGCATCTGCATCAAGTCGGAACAGAAATCCAGAATATAGCCATCAGAACCAGTAGTCATTGTCTGAGCATAGTTACCATCTGAACACGAGTAACCATCTGCACATAGTCACCATCTGTACCTGTGATAGAAATTCCCTCCCATCTCACGGGTGAAAACTAGGTCAGGGTAAGATAATGGTAACTCGAAAATCACGGGTTCGCCTGAAAGTGCTATGGGCTTGCCCACAGACGTGGGTGCCGATAGTAATTCATTTGAACCTCATCCGAGCGTGGTATATGACATGACTGCACTAATCGGACCACGTCCTATAGCCGTCATGCCCCCACTCTATTCCTAGTGTCCTAGTGCACTATGGCCTGGGTATTGGGCCTTTTACCTCAATAGTGACATCCCCACCCAACATATAGAACAGAGTCCAGCATAATAGATAACAAATATGGAAAGCCATAAAATGCAATGGAAACTTATGCTCAGATAAACATGTACAAATGAGTAAACTGAAAGCATAAAAATAAACACCCTAAGGAAAGAAAACAAGAGCTAGGAGCGACTCCGGGATGGACCAGCATTTGGTCGACCTTTCCCCAGTGAAGTCGCCAGCTGAAACAACCGGCTGAAAATCATCAATCAATGAAGTCGCCATCGAACGTCTTTTACCCCACATGTAGGGAAAGGTAAACATCGAGAAAACCTGAGAAGGGAGAAGTCACGGTCTTGCGACCGAGAGATCGGGTAAGGGAGTCTTTTACGCGAGGGGAAGGTATTAGCACCCCACACACCCGTAGTACTCTACGGTATCCACTCTTGTTATCTATCTTATGGGTGAGTTTAATCTATGCTTACTGTTTATTACTGCTAAAGGGAAAATGCATGCAAAAGAAAGGGGAAAGAATGTAGGGAAAATAAAATTGTGCTCCCCTGGGCCCTACCCCAATGCCTACGTATCCTTTTTGAGGAATCAGAGCTACCGTAGTTCGGCTCATATGTTTTTATTTGTTTGTGTTTTTTAAGGACGAAGTTAATTCCGCCTTCTGCCGCAGCTCGACCTTTGGAGACTTATGCGTTGGCACATAAGTAAATTAATCGTGTCCTTAACTAAAAAGGTTTTTTTAAGAAAGTGCTCGAGCGCACAAAAGATTTGAGTTGGTTTGTATTTTTGTTGCAAATAATGACTAGTCGACCTCAAGAGAGAGATATTAGCTATTTTTCTACTTAGTTATGAAAGGAGTCTTTGAGAATTGAACCACACCTATGCTTGAGATGAAGAACAATAAGATCGAGAAGAGACCCGCTTATCATTTCTCGTACTAAGCAAAAGCATGATTCTCATCAATAATTTTAAAGTGTTTTGAATTTCGTAAAGAAAAAAGAAGTTTTAGTTTTAGATGCGTATGCGAAAGGAGAAAGAAAAGTCAAAAGGAGACTAACCTACCTCTAAACCTAATGTTATCGTGCGTTAGTAGCCATAAGATTTAGGTTAAAGGGGAAATTTCTACCTGATGTTAGTATGCATGAATTTGAAAGCCTAATGTCTAGAACCAGCCATTAAACCACTCATCATGCCAAAGAAATTGAATCATGGATAAGGAATTGGCAAGAACACCTAAAAAACCTAATTCTAACCATTTTCAACATTAATTCAATTAATCCTAAAACTTATAGAAAAAACCAATAAAAATATCATCTAATCAGAAATAAACATGTTAATGTTCATAAAAAAATTCAACAAGAAAATCATGCAAGAAACTCACAAAATTAATTGCGAAATTTAAAGAACAAAGTAAAGAAAATAGAGAAAGTTGGGAGGTGTTCTGGATTAAACAGCGGTGTGAATAAAGGTCCAAAGATCATGAGCCCAAACCAATAGCCCTCAGATTTTTCAATTCATTTACTATTACTTCTGATTTTTTATCAATTATTAAAGAAGAAAGAAAAAAAAAAGATAAAATTTAAAACAAAACGCACTTAGTAGTGACGTTTCAACTTCCTTTTCATCTCAACTCTTTCTCTCCCTCTCATCAGTTCTCTCTCTGTTCCCCGCCGCGGCCGTAAAATGCGTCCCCACCAATCACCGGCAAACTCTCCTTGGACTAAGAAATTATAAACGTCAATGCTACCCGAAATCAAGCCCTGAGTCTAAATCTAACCTCTCTTTTAATCAATTCTGGATCAACTCTCCTAATTCCAAACGAAGTTGGAAACCCTAGGATGACTAAAAGCGAAATTAAATCGCAACGGCGAATGATCTTGCACCGCAACCTTAGGGGAACTACTAAGGAGGTTCTATTCTATACCTTGGTATCAAGAGGCAGTGGACCTGCCTACCTCACGGCGACTGCGACGAGTTTTCCGGTGGCTGCTTCAGGTGAGCTTCTTCTTTTTCGTTTTCTTCTTATGTCTTCTGTACTTCTGCGTATTCAATCTTCTTCTTCTCCTGTTCTGTGTTTTCTCTGATTTGCTGTTGATGTGTTGTTCTTCTTGCCAATGAAGAATAACGATGGTGAATATGTTGTTGTTACACTGATTGTTGTTGCAGTTGATATGAATGGCGAGATGGTGCTGAAGGTGACACAATGAAGATGATTCGAATGTGAAGTTTCAATAGAGAGTGATAGAGAGAGAGATAAAATTTCTGTAGTTTTTTGGATGTAATTCTTCTGCAAGTTCCAGAATGAGATGATTGAGAGGTAATAATTTCTTCTTTTCTGTGTTGAAAATTGTATTTCTCCCTCTTCTATCATCTGTTATATATGTATCCTTATGCTGGAAGTTTGTTGGTTAGGAGGTAGTTAACAAAAATTCTGTTAGGAAGTTAAGATGCAGTTAGGAATTTGTTACTAGTTAAGTTAGTTTGTTGTAACTGTTTTGGGTTGGTTGGAAATTCTGTTTGACATTTAGTTGGTGGATTAATCTGTTTTTTAA
The DNA here is from genome assembly GCA_948472305.1 of Vicia faba. NCBI lineage: Eukaryota > Viridiplantae > Streptophyta > Magnoliopsida > Fabales > Fabaceae > Vicia > Vicia faba. The sequence continues at coordinate 1,306,604,781 of OX451739.1, forward strand.
TGTGGTTATGCAGTTAAGGGGCTGTTATGATGTTTGACAGTTGGTTACAGTTAGTTTGTTGGAATCATTAGCAGCAGAAAGAATCACAGTTATGGCCTTCTGGAGGTGAGGTTCCCAAATAATCATCCATTTTAGTAATTCAAATGCTGCCTTGGCTAATGTTGACAAATCCTTATTTGATGTGTCCTACAAGGAAATCACAGGATAAAGAAGTCCCACAATCATATCGCGGAGATAAGAGGACCTCCCAGACTTCAATGATGAGATGATGAAATAAAGTAGCGTTTCCATCCATTTCATATCACCTTGTGAATCACCATCTACATGACCATTTTGAGAACTTGAATCTATTGGATTCACAGCTTTATCTGATTGGGAAGCAATCTGAATGTTCACAACTGCTTCAGCTGCTCTCTCTGTAAGATACTGAACCCAGCTTTCATCTTTTATCAAATTATCATCAACATTTTTGGTTCTCTCACCACCCGCATTATCGTGATCACTTGAATGATATAGCTGAATGTTAGAGCACAATACCGAAAGGGTAACCCCTAGAGCCTCCCTTACTTGGGCTGAGGAGTGGCACATGGTACCAAGAACTTCCTTTAGAAGTGTATTGTGGAGCTGGATTTCAGCTACTGGCATTTTCTGTGGGGATATTTCTATAAGTGCAGCAGCCAGAAAAGCATATCGCTTGGATGTTACAGGCGTAGCTACTGTTGGAGGTAAAGGTTAGTTATGGGTTGTTAGAATGGTTGGTTAATGAAGAAATCGGTTAGCAGTTAGTTATAGATTATGGTGCTGTAAGTTACTTTATTATAAAATTTATGTGCGGGGCTGCCTTTATTTTTTTGGGTTACGGAATTGGTTTTGGCAATTGGAAGTGTAGTGTATGCGGTTCATGCTTATGACCGTTTTTCCAATATTTCTGCAGGTTTGGTTCATATCAGGGCTATTGGGAAGCAAAGGCAAAAGGAAAACACCAAGATGATATGAAGTTGGAACAAAGACGCATAACACGAAGTTTTGGAAGCTTGAAGTTTGAAACATGAAGAATGGTTGAAAATTAGGATAGGTTTTGGTAAAAATGTATAGATGTTATGTATAATTGTAATGGAATTTGGACTTGTATGTATTTGAATACACATTGGAATGTATGTTGACTTTATTTCCACATAATGAAATGGCCTTTGTATGAATTCAAATAAATGGTATGAATCCAAAATATTTGCAAGGTAACCAAAAGAGACATGAATCTTGAATGAATCCAAGAGAGGCTATTTGGACAATATTTTGATGGTTGGATGAATTTGATGCATGCTTTTTCATACTTGTGGTTTGAATTCAAAGAAAAGCCACGCAAATATTTAAGAACTTTGATTTTTTTCTCCAAATCCACTTCAAATATTAATGAATGAATTCTAATCAAACTACAGCTTCAGTGAATTCCTAATTCAATTCAGTTTTCCGATGTAAACCGAATTTGCGTGTCAAGCAATAAGCATTTGAAATAATGACACCTTGATCACAATCAACATCTTGTACCATGTCCCGACTATATGAGCACTAGAATAACGACGTCTTGGACCCCTTCTCAATAGATGATAATGACTATGCCCTGAGGGATTCTTTGCAGATGAATATGAAAGCTGAGACATGCGAATACCTTGATATGGAATGAACCTCAGGTAGAATGCTGACAAGCTCAAATATGAAAATGTATAAACCCTGATTTTTAGCTTCGTCTCATAAAACCTCGCAACTTGACATTGAGAGGAAAAGAATAGCCCCGTAGCTTGATGATGATAAGGTTCATGAAATGAAAACCTAGCTTCAAACAAATTATTAATGGAGAAATCAACCGAAACAAGCTTGTGCGGAGATGGGAGCCTTAAAGCCATACACCAACCCTTATTCCTCGAAATCCATGATTTTATGCCAATTTATCAATTAATAATGCATGATGTGCTAGATGACCTAATGGAAATTATATATGTGAGAAAAATGCAAAAATGCGTAAGCCAGATAGGAAGTAAAAGGGTAGGACAAATTTGGGGTATTACACCAATGTACAAGATACGGCAGATGATTCTGCAAGAGAAAAAGGAAAACAGCAGGTGATGATTGGTAATCCAAGGGTTACGCCAACCAATGTGACTCAACCAATTCCGGCACCAGAAGCTGCTTCAGTTCCCAATGAAGTTGAAGAGTTAATGTGAATTATCAGAAAGATCGATTATAGAATAATTGATCAGTTAAGCCACACCCTTTCTAAGATGTCTATCTTGTCCTTGTTGATCTATTCAGAACCTCACATAAATTATTTGATGAAGTTGTTGAAGAATTGCTTCATGCCACATGAGATAACAGTCAATTAATTCGAGAATGTTTGTGCTAATATATCTTCTGGGAACGGCTTGGGCTTCAAAAATTTTGATCTTCCTCCGGAAGGGCGAGACCATAACAAAGCGTTACATATTTCTATGGAGTGCATGGGCACTACTCTATCCCAGTTTTTGGTGGATACAGGGTCGTCTTGGAATGTACTACCCAAGTCAGCATTGATGAAAATTAATTATTTCGGCCTGGAGCTGCATCCTAGCGACTTGATGGTGAAAGCCTTTGATGGGTCCCAAAGAGCAGTATTTGGGGAGGTGGAATTACCTATCAAGGTGGGTCCTCGCACTTTCACTGCTACTTTCTTTGTGATGGACATACATCCAACATATTTTTGTTTGTTGGGGTGACCATGGATTCATAAAGCAGGGGCAGTCACTTCTACTCTTCACCAGAAGCTCAATTATCCTACAGAGGGAAACGTGATAACTGTGTGCGGCGAGAAAGAGTATATTGTGAGCCCTTTGTTATCATTCTGCTATGTTGAGGTTGAAGGTGAAATACATGAGACTCCTTTTCAGGCATTTGAGACAGTTCATGCGGTTAATTTTCCTCCTCTAGAACCGAAAAAGAAGTCGGAAACCGATATGTATTCTCTCAGAGATGCTAAAGCGGTGGTGGAGAATAGCATCCCTGAAGATTGGGGTTAGGTGATGGATGTTATCCCTAAATTCAACAAATTCGGTCTTGGTTTTAATCCGGGTGAGCAGAGTGCAACTCCCTGAGCTTCTAGTTTATCTGCTCCTATGAAGTTCTTCTGTCCTAGTGCTGCTCAAGAAGGATACACCAATGCAATTGGTGACGATAGGGTTTATGGCTACAATATTGAAGATTGGATTCATCGAAGTATTTCGGGCCAAGCACTAAACAATTGGACTTCTGTGGATGTCGTTCAAGTTTCAAGCGTTGAGGAGTAATTTTCTTGTTTTCTTTCGTTATCATGACATAATTCCTACGCTCTGCCCAAGGCATAGTGAACCATTTGTGTAGGGCCACCATGTTTATTTTCAAAAGTTTGTCATGAATAAAGGACGTTTTTGCATTCAAACTTTTTGTTTCGTTCTTTTCTTTTTATTTTTTTATTTTTTTCTTTAAATGGCAATGTTTCCCTTTTCACACCTTCACTAAAACACCAAAATATCATTTATGCAGATGCACTTCCACCATAGATTATATTGATAACGACTCAGCTATCGCTCCTTTTGACTTTGATAATCCGATTTATCAAGCTGAAGAGGAGGCATATGAGGACTATGATCTTCCCAAGGAATTAAAAAGGTTGTTAAAACAAGAATAGAAGGTTATCCAGCCAAATCAAGAGTCAATTGAGGTGGTGAATATTGGTACAGAAGAGGTAAGAAGAGAGGTCAAGATAGGGGCAGATCTCGAGGAAAGTATGAAAGTCAGATTGATTGAGCTACTCCGTGAATATTCTGATATCTTCGCTTGGTCTTATGAACACATGCCAGTTTTGGATACAAATATTGTGGTTCATCGACTAGCGCTTAAGGAAGGTTGCTCCCCTGTTAAGTAAAAGCTCTGAAGAACTCATCCTGAGATGTCCAAGAAAATTAAAGAAGGAGTTCAGAAATAGTTGGATGCGAATTTCTTAAAGGTCATCAATTATCCTCCATGGATTTAAAATATTTTGCCTATGCCTAAGAAAGATGGTAAGGTCAGGATGTGCATGGATTATAGGGATTTTAACAAAGACAACCCTAAGGATGATTTTCCTCTTCCTCATATTGATGTGTTGGTCGATAATACTGCTCACTCTAAAGTGTTTTCCTTCATGGGTGGTTTTTCGGGTTACAATCAAATTAAGATGGCTCTGGAGGATCTGGAGAAGACAACATTTATCACATCTTGGGGAACCTTTTGCTATAAGGTGATGTCGTTTGGTTTGACAAATGTCAGGGCAACATATCAGCGTTCCATGGCAACTCTCTTTCATTATATGATTCACAAGGAGATTGACGTCTATGTAGACGATATGATTGCTAAGTCTGACACGGAAGAGGAGCATCTTGTTCATCTAGAGAAATTGTTCGAGAGATTGAGACAATTCCTGTTGAGGCTGAATCCAAATAAATGTACCTTCAGGGTGAGGTACGGCAAGTTGTTGGGATTTATTGTAAGTGATAAAGGCATCAAGGTTGACCCTGCTAAAGTAAAGGCGATACAAGAAATGCCCGAACCAAAAACAGAAAAGGAAGTCTGTGGTTTCTTGGGGAGGTTAAACTACATTTCCCGATTTATTTCTCATCTCACAGCCACATGTGAACCTTTATTCAGATTGTTAAAGAAAAATCAGACAATAAGGTGGAATGAAGATTGTCATAAGGCATTTGACAAAATAAAGGAGTATTTGCAGGAACCCCCGATACGCATGCCGCTGGTGGAGGGAAAGCCATTAATCATGTATTTAACTATGTTGGAAAACTCTATGGGTTGCATTCTTGGTCAGCATGACGAGACAGGGAAGAAAGAACAAGCCATTTATTACTTGATTAAGAAGTTTACGGAGTGTGAGTCAAGGTACTTATTGCTTGGTCTGCCATACGCTTAAGATAATACATGCTAACTCACACCACCTACTTGATATCCAAAATGGATCCAATCAAGTACATTTTTGAGAAGCCAGCTCTTCCAGGCAGGGTATCCTGTTGGCAAATGATACTCACTGAATATAACATCCAGTACACCATGCAAAAGGCGATCAAAGGTAGTATATTGGCTAATCATCTTACTTATGATCCCATGGACGATTATGAACCAATGAAGTTTGAATTTTCAGATTAGGAAATAGTGTATAATCGGGATTGTAATATACCAAGCCCGGATGAAGGACCCGAGCTAGGATCATGTTGGACGCTTGTGTTTTACGGTGCCTCTAATTCCATGGGCAACAGTGTCGGAGCTGTTATCACCTCCCCTGAGGCGTTCCATATTCCTTTCACATATCGTATTTGTTTCAATTGTACTAACAACATGGTCTAATATTAAGCTTGCATTTATGGTATTGAAGCGGCAATCGACATGAGAATTAAATATTTGAAAGTTTACGGGGATTCCAATCTTGTTATCATCCAGATTAATGGAGATTAGGTGACTCGTCATCAGAACTTGATTCCCTATCGTGATCATGTTATGAAGTTGATTCCGTACTTCTAAGAGATCTTGTTTGAACACATTTCCAAATAAGAGAATAATTTAGGTGATGCACTGGTAACCTTGCCTTACATGTTCAATGTTAAGTGGGCTAACGAGGCACCTTCCATTACCATCAGAAGGTTGGAGAAGCCAGCTTTTTGCTTTGAAACCAATTTGGAATTAGACGATAAACCTTGGTTTCATGATATTAAAAGATATCTTGAAATATAAGAATACCCTGAAGAGGCATCCGTCACAGACAAGAAGTTTTTGAGAATATTTTCGGCCAAGTTCTTTCTCAGTGGTGGCGTGTTGTATAAGAGGAATCATGATGGTTTACTTCTCAGATGTGTTGACAAGAGAGAAGCAGCTAGAATCATTGAAGAGATACATGAAGGTAACTTCGGAACTCACTTCAGCGGGTATACCATGGCCAAAAAGATTTTGCGAGCTGGTTATTATTGGTCCACCATGGAGATTGACTGTTATAATCATGCACGGATTTGCCATAAATGTCAAGTCTATGTTGATAAGTTACATATGTCGTCCGTACAACTGAATGTCTTGACTTCCCCTTGGTCGTTCGCGATGTGGGGAATTTAAATGATTGGCAAGATTGAACCAACTACATCCAACGGACACCGTTTCATTCTGGTTTCCATCGATTATTTCACTAAATGGGTCGAAGCTACATCTTATGCCAATGTCACCAGACAAGTGGTAACTTGGTTCATTAAATACAACATTATCTATCTTTACGGAGTGCTTGAAAAGATCATTACCGACAATGGGTCTAACTTGAACAACAAAATGATGGAGGAGCTTTGCGAGTCATTCAAAATCAAGGATCATAACTCTTCCTCGTATAGACCGAAGATGAACGGAGCTGTCGAAGCGGCCAATAAGAACATCAAGAAGATTGTACAGAAGATGGTAGTAACCTATAAATATTGGCATGGGATGCTGCCCTTTGATTTACATGGTTATCGTACCATTGTGCGTACTTCAACTGGGGAAACCCTATTTTCTTTGGTCTATGGCATGGAAGTAGTGTTGCCTGTAGAATTCGAAATTCCTTCTATTAGGATCATGAGGGATGTGGAGTTTGATGAAGGTGAATGGATACAGAATCGTCTGGATTAGTTAGAACTTATCAATGAGAAGAAATTGACAGTTGTTTGTCATGGTCAGGTATATCAGCAAAGGATCAGGAAAGCTTTTGACAAGAGGGTGCAACCTCAGTGTTACGAGCCATGCGACCTTGTGCTAAAGAGGATAATTCTTCCCTAGGGGGATCCTAGAGACAAGTGATCTCTGACTTATGAAGGATCATTTGTGGTCAGAAAGGTTTTCTCTGGTGGAGCGATGATGCTCGCAACCATGGATAGAGAATACTTCCCTCTCCCTGTGAATGCTAACGTAGTTAAAAAGTACTTTGCATAAAAAAAAGAACCCGCTAAGTTGAAAACCCGAAAGGGAAGCTTAGGAAAAAAGTGGGTGTCCCGGTGAATCGAAAACTCGAAAGGGCGATTCAGGAAAAAGTTAGGGACTTAAACCAAATGACTACGCTCAGTATGAGTTCCTTTGTTTCTTTTCCTCTTTTTTTCGGTCACTTGGCAGCAAGTGCGGAGCTGGTCCAAGAATGTTTTATTATAAAGTAGGAAGATGAAAGCGTTAAAGTCATAAGAGTTATAGCAGAGTCGGAACTTGATGGATATTCGTATTCACATTGCCATTTGTAAACACTTGTTTGTTTTGATTTTGCAATTATCTGCTTCCAAAGGTAAACGCCTTTTTCACAGGCTGATTTCTAAAATCAATAAAAGATCCTCTTTATATGTTCATATAACTTCCTTTTTACTGTTTTGTTTGTAAAAACGTCCAATATTTTGATAAACATGTGCATATAAACGTTATTGGCTCTACATGAACATGATAATCTAAGTTATGATTGCTTGAAATATGAATAATAAATACAATTGTCATGCTATGCAAGGGGCATGTTAATTTTTTGCTTGATGGTACTCAACTTCTTTCTTGTGGATATTTTGCTAAGTTGTTTCGGTACATTGACAAGTCTGGATAGAGACGATTCTCTTCCATGGTGGCATTTTTCTACTGCACTTTCATGTATATTTTGATTGACTGATTTAACATTGTCTGCATGCAGGAACTTGTTTGTTTTTGAGTGTCAACCCTGATGCGCTGAATATGTTTGCTTTAAAGTATTTCTTTTGTTTTTACTTAAACCATTTATTATCACTCTTTAAATAATTTTCTGGCATTTTGATACCAACTGTGCCAACTCTTTTGCCTAGTCAAAAGATTGGAGGAGGGATGACGATAGTTAAAGTTGATATCTATGATGGTATGCTTTTGAGTAGAACCTTGTTGACGATGTACAAGCCTTGTTTCAATCCCCAAACACTAGAGATATAAGGGAGATAGACCCTTGTTAACCCCTCTGAGCTTTCAAAGTGGGAGTTTCTTTTCTGCACGAAAGAAAAACCTTATTTTAACCCGGGGCAGGGTAGATGTTCAGTTAATTTGATCGAGCATTCAAATTTCAGAAGGAGTGACCCATCTGAGGATCACCACATTTTATCCCTCGCATTATGAGGTCGGAAAAAGATCAAAACAACAATGGTTATTTCCCCAGTGAAAAAAAAACAACAATAAAAAATCCGAAGGATGAGATCGAATCGATACAACAATGGTTATCCCTCGCTGACTAAGGAAAGAGGTAGTCACTTTTCTTTTGAAAAGTTAAAAGACTTAGGGTCACACGACTTGTTCAAAATGGAAGGTATGAATAAGAAATAAATAAAAAGCCACGCTAAGTCGAAACTTGAAAACAAGTCGCTTAGGCAAAAGTTAGGGCATCCCGCTGGACTTCCAAATTAAAATTCAAAATAATTTGTCCAGGAAAAAGTTAGGGAAAGCGGAAAATTTAAAAAGCCTAAAAGGCAGAAAAGGATTATCAATTAAAAATCCCCATGAAAAGAAAAGTCGTGTGATCGAACACCCAAAAACCAAAGGTTAAGTGACTGTCGTGTCCAAAAAAAATTGTTGTGGTTCCTTAGCCATCATAAACTCTTTTGAGAGATGAATGCTCGTGTCAAGTTAACTGAACTTAGAACTGGAGAACATCACGAAGGGGGTGGGCACCAAATGACTTGAGCCTTAAAAACTTTTTTCTAAAAAAAACCATGAACTAGGCCACGTCACAACCTTTAAAAGTCCTAACTGAAACATGAGTTTAACTCAAAAGCATACTACAACAGGATAGCGTTTCCTAAATTCCAAAATATGTGTTGCATATCAATGTTGGTATCTTATCACCAACATCATGTTTGTTTAAAAAAAAAAGAGAAGAATTTTTTTTGATATTTTGCACTCTAGCTAGTGATTCATTCACAAAAGAGATGCGTAATCTTTTCGTTCAAGGCTTTCAATTTCAAGGCTTACGTAATTGTCGCTTCAGGGTTGTCATTCCCATAATGAACATCCTCCTGCATACAAAACAATTGTTAGACATCAAAAGAGCGTACACAATGAACATCAGTGAAGAGCTTAATGTTGCCAGGAGGGAAAGATTCGACTATTCCGTTGGACAAAGGCCTTTCGTGACCTGAAAAGTGTTAGTGTCAAAATAACCCCTTACCATCCTCGGTAGTGTTGATGATTGGATGAAACTTTCAATTCCCTGATAATGTTGATGCTACCCGACTATCTTCGTAGTCTCTTGTATGGTTGCGTACCAGAAATTCGGGAATCCCCAACGAAACACCCTTCAACATAGTGAAGTTCCATTTCCTCAACAGAGTTTTATTTTCCTCAGTGAAGTTCCATTTCCTCAACCGAGTTTTATTTTCCTCAGTGAAGTTCCATTTGCTAAACAGAGCTTTGTTTCCTCAAAACAAAAGGTTTCATTTCCCACATCTGATTCATTATCTTGGTGTCACTCTCAACGCGGATGCACGTTGTCCTTTCTAGAGATTTTTAGTCTTGCCCTGATCTTTCTCCAACAGTAGTCGATTTCTATTTTGGCATTCTTTTCCAGAGATTACAGTTTTTCCTTGATCTTCTCTGGCAGAGTTTGCAATTTATTTTTGCAACTTCTCTCGGTGTTTGTGGCCTGTTTTCTACTGGTTTCTCAGTTATTACTTCCCACGGAGTTCCAGCTCTTCAAGGGTTCCTCCTCAGCGGTTCCTTATATCTTTTCTTCTACATAAGATTTTGCATTTTATTTTTGCAAGTCTTGTCAGATTCTGATTTCTGGGTTATTGGCCTCTCGATTGACCATTCCTCAGTGAAGCATTTAAACATGCATCATTACATTGCATCTACCAAAACGCGTAGCATTTCCATTACATGGAGCATTACGCTATATTAAAAAAAAATTTGAGCATGCATCGGAACACAAGTCATTAATGTTTCTGTTTTCCCCAATGAATTTTCTAATTCTACAGATCATATCCCCAACGAGGTTTTCATCCTCATTATCTCAGTTTCACCCCATACAAATATCCTTTTGATGTTAATCATTTTATTCGTTGAATGTCCACTCTTGATTGTAGTTCAATTTTTCCCTCACACAGTCTTCTCGGGTTTGGTCTTCACTACCCTCACTGAGTCATTCCAATGTTTATTGATGTACCTTTTGAATACCAGTTTCTCCCTGGTACTCACTTTATGCAGGTTTTTAGTTTTACGTCGTAATCCCCTCGCTTTGGGTCGAGCTCTGAGTTTCGTCTCCTCACCCGCGCATGAAATCCAGTTTCGTCCTGGTACTCATCTAGATTAGTTTCTCCAAACTAGTTATTAAGTCGAGTTTTGTCTCGTTTTTGTTTTCATACCTTGGACCTTTTGACAGTTTTCGTTTACCGAGTCACTTTGTAGTGTTCATGTTGTGTCCCTGGTTGAAATCATTCTCTTTTGTTCCTTGGATTTCTTCTATCATTTTTCGTCACTGTTTATCCATTGATCTAAGACCAGCAGGTGCTCTCAGAAACATGTGCTCTCATCACTTTGCTTTGGGTCGAGTTTCAATCTCGTCACATGTGCATGAAATCCAGTCTCGTCCTGGTACTCATCTAGTTTAGTTTCTCCTAACTAGTTAATGAGTCGAGTTTCGTCTCGTTTTTGTTTTCACACCTTGGACCTTTTGATGGTTTTCGTTTTCCGAGACTCTTTGAAGTGTTCTTGTTGCGTCCCTGGTTGAAATCAGTCTCTTTTGTTCCTTGGATTTCTTCATAGAGTCACTCAATTTGGTTCAAAATCGAAGAAGTTGTGATTTGAGGAAGATGGGTGACGAAACCGGAAATTCGATTGGCTCTCTTTGATATCTTTCAGCTTGGACCAATCAAAGTCATCTTGTGGGCTGGTCGAAGCCGTATTCTTCTTTCTTTGTTTGGACTGTTTGAAGTGTCATCTTGCGGGCTGGTCGAAGCCTTATTCTTCTTTCTTCGTTTGGACTGCTTGAAGTGTCATCTTGTGGGCTGGTCGAAGCCTCATTATTTTTTTCTTTGTTTGGACTGTTTGAAGTGTCATGTTGTGGCTGGCCGAAGCCTCATTCTTCTTTCTTCGTTTGTATTGTTTGAAGTGTCATCTTATGGGCTGGTCGAATCCTCATTCTTCTTTCTTCGTTTGGACTGTTTGAAGTGTCATCTTATGGGCTGGTCGAAGCCTCATTCTTCTTTCTTCGATTGAACTGATTGAAGTGTGACTTTGTGGGCTGGTCGAAGCTTCCTTCTTCATTCGTCTTTCTTTGATTAAACTTATTGAAGTGTGACTTTGTGGGCTGGTCAAAGCTTCCTTCTTCATTCTTCTTTCTTAGTTTGGACTGTTTGAAATGTTATCTTTATGGGCTGGTCGAAGCCTCATTCCTGCTCTCTTTGTTTTCTCTCAACTTGGACCATTCGAAGTAACCTTATAGGCTGGTCGAAGCCTCATTCCTGCTCTCTTCGTTTTCTCTCAACTTGGACCATTCACAATAACCTTGTAGGCTGGTCGAAGCCTCATTCCTGCTCTCTTCGTTCTCTCAATTTGGACCATTCGAAGTGTTACCTTATGAGCAGGCCAGCGTGCGTGCAGTCTTGGGCAAGTTGGCTTGAGTTGCCCAGGAATCCTAAGCCTCATATATTACTCATCTCTCCATCATTTCTTTCGAACCTCAGATTGTTTCGAAGCCTAGGGTATGCTCTTCATTTCACCCAAGGAAAATTTGAGAACGCACGAGCCAGTTTTCTGTGGCCTCAGTTGGAAGTCAGCTGACACTTGGTGCACGCGTGGGTTATGCAAGTTGCAGATTTTATGCACCCTTCGATTTTATTTGTTATTAGGTTGATATTTCACATGCTTGGAATGAATCACTCACCTTATTTCTTACTTCTTTTGGCCAAGCAATCACACTTTCTTTGCCTTCCCATGATTTCAACATTTTTTTGCCAAAATTGGTAACTTTCAACTTAAGCAAAATCACACCATGTGCAATCCTTACCACCTCACCCCTCACGCTTCACTCACCTCGTTTAATTAACCTATGAGCTCATTAAAACGCAACATAAAAAGGCCAAATAACAAACAAAATGCAAGCACATACTCTCACACTTTCACTTTCCTGTTTTGGCCAAATTGCCCTCCAACAGATTTTATGTGTGTTATGACCTTATTGCCCTCACTCTAAACACTCTATATAAACACTGCATTTCTCATTCAAAAAGAAGAAGGAGGAGAATGAAAGCTGCATTGGACGAAGATCAAATATAAAATCACTTTTTCTCTCAAAAATCCATTTCTTCGATTCTCCCAATTTGCTTGTGTATTTTGAGTGATTCTTCTTGCATTCTCTTCTCCAAGTGCTAAGGGTTGTAGATCGAGGCTTGGTTTGCAACTAGACTGAAGGAGACAGTAGATTCATTTTTGCCTCAAAGATTAGAATCCTAAACTTTGGATCTTGATTTGTAGCCGTGCATTGTATGATTTGAGTTTGGAATCATGGTGTTTGATGTTCATTAAGTGTTTCTGCAGCTTTAGAGCTTTTGATTTGATGAAATATGCATGTATGATGATTTTGAAATTTTTGCTCAGTGTGTTTTTGCAATTTTCATGAGATCCATTCTTGGCCTACGGTTAATCATTTGATGTGATTCGAATAACATGATGTAGATCTTATTTTTGGCTTTGATTTGCACAAAACTTCATGAAAAATGGTGTGGAAATGAGTATGTATGATAGATCTTGACATGAGCCCTAGGATTGTTATTGCGTGCGTTTTTGAAATTGTCTGGAGGTTGAAGATGATGTGGTGGCGCGATGCTATTGGTCTATTTGAATTTCATATTTATTTGAACTTTGTTTTATAACTTGATCTTTCCTGATTTTATTTCTTGATCAAACTTGATGAAAAATTCTGAAAAAATTCATGAAACCTAAAAATAATATTTTTGACCTTCTGCATTTTTTTTAGAATTTTTGAAAAGGTTTTGATTGGTTTTAAAATTCGTGTGTTTAGTTAATTGTTTTTTTGATATTTGATTTAATTTTGATATTTCCTTTGATCCAAAAATTCCACAAAAAATCATAGAAGCTTATTTTTAATTATAATATTTGAATATAATTTTGGTTGAATATTTTTGTGAATTTATATTAGAATTTTGTTTCGAAATGTGAATATTTGTTTAGTTGTTTAATAGTTTAAATTTTGATTTTATTTTTGACCTTTCTTTAATCCAAAAATATGGAAAAATAATTTTTATGATCTACGGAGTTTTCTTTATTTGTGTATGATTTTAGTTTGAATTTTTTAGAATTTGAACTTAATTAATCAATAATTAAGTTTATTTTCTAAATAATTAAGGTTTTGATAATCCTCTTATTTGCTTGATTCCAAAAACTAATTAGCCTTAAGTTTCAATTGAACTTAGCTCTTGTTTGAAGTTTATAGATGGATTGAGGATCTCAAAAATATTTTTCTTGAATTAATTGATGAGGTTTAGTATTTTTCCATTAATTTATTTTGATAACTTGTCTAGATTGGTAGTTTCACCAACTAGTTTTGATGTTTGAAGCTTATTTGATCCTTTCCTCAACCATCAACGAACTTGAGACTTTCTTTCTGACTTCTATACATCTTAAAGATGTTGAGAAATTTTTTGTTTGAATTATGGAAGTCCATTTCTATTTTTGATGAATTTTCAAAGTGAAAGTGCCCAATTGATATTTCATATCTTGTTGCAATTTATTTGATGGCCAATTAACTTGTGTGAGGCCTGTAATTTGGCATTTAATGATCATGTTGCTTCTATTTCCTCACACCAATTCAAATCAATCCTCTTGATTTCCCATAAGTGGTTAATGAGCCCTTTTGATTCATGCCTCCTAACTAATGTTCTTTTCATATTTTGCTTTGAACTTTAAACTATGGGCTTGGGTTTGAGGTCATCAAATGACCAATGATAACATGTTGAGGAATGATACATTTAGGATAGTCTCATAAAGACTTGAGATCACTTGACCTTTTATGCTTGAACCAATTTCATTCATATATGAATTTGATGTTACTTTCTTCTTTCCTTTTGAATCCTTGAGGTATATTGAATGCACTTGTGCAACATGCATTAGAATTAAATTTCTAAAATTTTGATCATATCCTCATAGTATGTTAGAAGCTTGATTTCAAGTCTTTGAATGGTTTAAGCCCTCCAACTTTGCTTTTGTTTGAACTCCTTTCATTACTAACTTGTGATCCAAGCTTTGTGATACATTTTGTGGTACCCCTCTTTTGTTATGCTTGTGAACCATAATGAAATGAATGATGAAGTGTTTGCTACTGACTTCTAAAGTTTTTGATTGTATTCTTCTCTTACACCTTTGGTCCTTGATTGATATTCACTTGTCAATTCAACATGGTGACAGGAAAGGAGCAACAGTTCTTTAGTTTTGACCTAGTTGTTGTTTGAGTTTGCTTGATACATCTTACATATACTGCTTTTGATGTTTTCCATCATGTTTATTTTACATTCTCATGATTATATCATCATCCATCCTTTATTGGTTCATAATTTCTCTTTGAAATCCCTAATTTGTCTATTGAATGTGCGAGGTACTCTGAGGAAAAAATTTCCATTTAGACTTGGTAATGTAGTGTTCCACTTTATTTGTGGAACACAATTGGTTGTGTTTGCACTATTCATGTTCTTGGTATATTTGACATTCTTTTGCAGGATATATATATATATATATATATATATATATATATATATATATATATATATATATATATATATATATATATATATATATATATATATATATATATATATGTGTGTGTGTGTGTGTGTGTGTGTGTGTGTGTGTGTGTGTGTGTGTGTGTGTGTGTGATTATGACTACTATAGTCCTGCTCTTGAGGCCTCAGTGCATATATTTGATGGCGTGATTTCTGACTTGATTTGTTTATTGATGCTAGCTTGCTTGAAGTTCTCTGGATTTCTTTTTCTTTCTCATTTGCTACGGATAGTTATCCATTTGGTATTGCACTATTTCTCTTTTACTGTTTCCGCTCCTTATTGCTTTCTATTGCATGACGGGACCTCCGTTGTTTATATATGTCAGGAGTCCCTTTGGTTTATTTATAGACATGTTTAAGGCAATTATGCATATGTACCTTGCTTCCTACTCATGTTTAAACACTTTTTGTTTACTTGTTGGTATTTACCATGCTCCCTTTGGATTGCTCGTGTAGGGTTAGTCCTCGAGCTAGACATTAGGATAGATATCCATGTATGCTAGCATATGATAGAAAATTCCCTTTTTCATCCTTAACCTTAGGGCCAATCAATGTATGATAACATTAGGGATAGTGCTAGGCTTGTCTACTTTAGTTATTTTTTCCTTTCTTTTCATATTGCATCTTAAAACTAAAACTTCTTCTTGGCAAATCATAAAATATGTCTAATAAACTTAAATCCTTCTTCAAAGTAAAAAAATACAAACCAATCTTATTTGTTTGTGCGCCTTTTGGATTTGTTTTAAATATTGTCAAAGTGATGTCTTTCCATCCTTGCCATGACATTCTGTTATCTCTTAGCCGATGTTTCGCCATTGCACCTGTTTGTAGACGATATTTCTCCATCGCACATGTTTGTTATCCTGCTTTGATTCTCAATATCATTGTTAGGTGTGATGTTTTATCATCTAGATTATTGATGTTTCGCCATCTTTTCCATGTTATTTTGTTATCTTTCAGCCGATGTTTCGCCATCGCATATCTTTTTTGTAGTCGATGTTTCGCCATTGCACATGTTTGTTATCCTACTTTTATTCATAATATCATTGTTAAGTGTGATGTTTTGCCATCTTTTTTGTTGCTTTTGTCTTCTAAACTAAAAAACACAAACCAACCAAAATATACGAGCCTAACTACGGCTGCTTTGATTCCTTAAAAGGGATACGTAGGCATTGGGGTAGGGCCCAAGCGAGCATAACTTTTATTTTCCCTACATTCTTTTCTCCTTTCTCTTGCATGCATTCCTTGTACGGCTTAGATATAGATTCTTACACGGGTGTGTGGGGTGCTAATACCTTCCCCTCACGTAACAGACTCCCTTACCCGATCTCTACAGTCGCAAGACCGTGCTTTCACCCTCTTCAGTGGAAGGCAATTGGATCAAGAAATGTGACATGTAGGGTATTTCTCTGGATTATCTGATAAACAAAGCTAAGGGATTTGCAGAAGAAGGAAAGTGGATGGCTTTCAATGCGTTACTGGCCGTGTTAATTTATGGTTTAGTCCTCTTACTTGTGGCAGAAAGGTTGGTGGATTTGGCAGAAATTTGTGTCTTTATGAATGACAACCCGATACCGACGTTGTTAGCTGATACTTACTATACTATTCATTCTCGGCATGGTAAGAGAGGGGAGGTGGTATGCAGTACGACTTTACTTTACAAGTGGTTCATGATGCACATGCCTACCAGGGGACCGTTTGTTGACACTACTAAGACATCTCTTTGGGCCCCGCGGATCATGGGACTCACTTCTTACGACATTGTATGGCACAACATGGGAATTCTGAAGAAGTTCATTACGATTTATGGTGAGTTTCCTAATGTTCCACTCATCGGAACCAAAGGTTGCATCAACTATAATCCCATCTTGGCACACTGTCAATTTGGATTCGTAATGACAAATGGACCTACTGAGCGGAAAGTGAGGGAAACTATTTATTTCGGAAAAGGAGGAAATGCTGCTCTTTTTGAAAGAGTAAAAGTCTCCTGGAAACACATTCATCGGTAAGGGAAACAGTCTTTTGATAGAAATGGAGGTGTGACTCTGGACGCCTATTCAAAATGGATTCAGAGTCGGGTGAAGGTGTTGTTGTTGCCTTATAAGAGGGATTATCCATTGTACCCGCAACTTGTGTATGATCCATTGATAGATAATTTTCCATCTTATGGAAAGGAGGTTGATCATTTTTCTTATGATGGGACATCTTCTAAGCAATCTGCGCCAGGAGAATCTGAAGTTGTACCAATGGCATGTCTCAAAAACGCCAAAGTTGAGAATATTAAACTACAAGCTGATTTGGAAGATAAAAATATTTAACTTTCCTTTGCTTTACAAGAAAAGAAAAGACTCTGGAGGGAGAATCGGGAGAAAGATCGTCTACTAGAGGGTCACGGATCATGTGAACAATAAAAATGGTCAAGGATTGAGAATTCTAGCTTAACTAATCTTCAGGATAATGCACTTTTGAAAAGTCAATAGAGGATTAAGAGTCTTCAAGTAGAAGAAGCAAAGTTAAAAGCATGCCATGGCGAAAAGGTTAAAGAACTAGAAAGGCAACTCAATGAAGTTAGATTGCGAGATCAGAAGCGCAAAGAGAAGACGGCTCGTATGATGGAAGAAAATTCTAAGCTTAGAAGTCAGATAGAGGAATTGGAGAGAGCACCTATACCTATTTCTTTTCCAGAATTCAAAAAAATGTGATCACTTTCTGGAGCAATATCAGTACTTAGAAGAATATTTATTTCGAAAGGATGTAGTGATTAAAAGCCTTGTTGAAGAGCGGGACTACCCAAGGACAAGGTAACTATTCCAGGAAACCAAGGAGTGGAGTGAGGAGCATTTGCGGGAGGAGGGACCTTTATTTCATGTCAGGATGGGGGACCTACCCCTTTGGTTTTTATCATTTTTTTAAGTGATCAGCACTAGTCTTGTTGGATGGGATCTTTTTATCTGAAACAAATCCTGTGGATTTTGAGAATTGGTGTTTTGATGTTTTTGTAAATAAAGAAGTTTGTTATTGCATTTGTATCTTTATTTTGTCATTTGTATTTTATCATGATCGGTTGTTATTCCTGATGGTTGAAAAAGCTTGTAAATGCCTGGAAATAACAAAAACATATCATGCATATCATGCATCTCATACATTGCATGTCATATAGGGATAACTTTCTCATCTTAATTATGCTTTTCTTATTCATAATTAAAGACGACTACTCATCAGTATTCCACCAGAAACAATTTTCCAAGACATATGGAACAAGTCCAAGCTGAACTCGCTAAAATGAGAGCCCAGATGGCTACTCAGATGACCCAGTTCATGGAAGTCTTCACTAATGTGAATCGCCGACAGGAAGAATTGGCTGCCATTGTCAACAACCAAAGCCACTATCTAGTGGATGTCGGGAATCTTCACAGGTCACATGGCAATCCTTTCCTGCACAACTTGGGGCAATTGCCCCCGTCTCCGGGACCTCGTCTTTCAGGGAACCGAAGAGATAATTTGGGTTGTGTAAGAAACTATCAAGAGCAGGACTATGATTTTGATCAGGATGAAGATCAATTTTCTGTACGATTTTCTGAGCCAGGAGTTCAGGTTGAGGATATAAGGTATCGGTTGTTGGAAGAACGTTTGAAGGCTGTGGAAGGGTAAGGAGTTCTTGTTATGTATGCTAATGATTTTGGGCTAGTATCTGGGGTGAAGGTTCCTCCAAAGTTCAAACCACCGGTTTTGAAAAATATAACGGTTCGTCATGTGTCGTTACTCATGCAATTGCTTATTTCAGAAAGATGTCGGCTCATACCGAGGATCAGGGGCTTTGGATTTATTTCTTCCATGATTGCCTATCTGGGGCATCCCTGGAGTGGTACATGAAGCTGGAAAAGACCCATATTAGATGCTGGAATGATCTTGCTCGGGCTTTTGTCAAACACTATCAGAACAATGTGGATATGGCACCTAATCACACTCAATTACAAAATTTGTCCCAGGGGCCAAAAGAATCTTTCAAAGAATACGCTCAGAAGTGGCGTGAGTTGGCTGAGAGGGTTTAACCTCTACTCATGGAACGAGAACTCGTTGATATGTTTATGAGTACCCTGCAAGGGACGTTTTATGATCATATGATAGGAAGTGCTTCAGCAGGATTTATGGATTTGGTTATGGCTGGTGAGAGAAATGAGGTGGGTTTGAAACTAGGGAAGATTCAAATCAGTGGCTCTAGGGGGTAATCAGGGGATGGTAAGAAGACATTCAACACTTACCCCAAGAAAAGGGAGGGAGACACAAATGTGGTTTACTCTCATAGAGGAAGAGGAGAGGATCGTCAACACCAACAAATCAATGTTATTTCTATTCCTGTTAATGCTCCTCCACAACAGAGACAAAATCTGGTGCCCCAACAACAAAGACAACAAGATGCTCCCCGTCAGTATAATAATCAGCAACAGAGACAGTTGAGAAGATTCGATCCCTTTCCAGTATCTCTTACCGAAGCACTCCACCATTTGCTCGATTTGAAGTTGATCAATTTGAGGAATATGCCACCACCCCTTGGAAGACTTCCTCCTACTTATGATGCTAACGCAAGATTTGAATTCCATTATGGCGGAGTTGGTCATTCTATTGACAATTGTTTTGCGTTAAAGTGCAGAATACAAGACTTGTTGGATGCCAAAGCAAGTGAGTTTAATCTAGTGACCGGTCCAAATGTTACCCAAAACCCAATGCCTAGGCATGGAAGGGATGTTGTTAATATGATTGATAATATTAGAGAGATGATGAATTTAGTCATGAATGTGGAATAGATAACTACTCTGTTGTGGTATGTTAAGAGGTATTTGATTGACAATTCTATTTTTCCGGGCTGCGCTTCATATTGTGCCAAATGTAGAGAGCAACCAAAGGGCTGTGATGATTTGAAAGCTGGCATCCAATTCATGATGGATGAGGGTTCCCTATAGTTTGATAGAAGACTAAGATACCGAAAGGTTACCGAAGAAGATGTTGTTGTGATATATATTCCTTACTCCCCTGCGCGCATTCCTACTCCATCTAGGGCACCTCCTTTGATGATTACGGTACCTGGTCCCATGCTGCATACTAGTGAAAAGGCCATCCCATGGCATTATGGTGCTAATGTTTATTACCATGGGGTGAAGCAAGAAGTAAATCCTCATCCTTCTGAAGAAGAATTTACCGAAGACAATGAAGGAGATGTTCATAATTTCTCCGGTGTAAGTCGAATGACTAAAAGCGGGAGAATGTTTGGTCCTTCCAATGTACAAGATGCAGCAGATGCTTCTGCAAGAGAAAAAGGAAAACAACAGGTGATGATCGGTAATCCAAGGGTTACGCCGGCCAATGTGACTCAACCAATTCCGGCACCAGAAGCTTCTTCAGTTCCCGATGAAGTTGAAGAGTTAATGCGAATTGTCAGAAAGAGCGATTATAGCATAATTGATCAGTTAAGCCATACCCCTTCTAAGATGTCTATCTTGTCCTTGTTGATCTATTCAGAAACTCACAGATATGCTTTGATGAAGTTGTTTAAGAATGCATTCGTGCCACATGAGATAACAGTCAATTAGTTCGAGTATGTCTGTGCTACTATATCTGCTGGGAACGACCTGGGCTTCACAGATTTTGATCTTCCTCCGGAAGGGCGAGACTATAACAAAGTGTTACATATTTCTATGGAGTGCAGGGGAACTACTCTATCCCAGGTTTTGGTGAATACATGGTCTTCTTTGAATGTACTACCCAAGTCAGCATTGATGAAAATTGATTATTTCGGCCTAGAGTTGTGTCCTAACGACTTGATGGTGAAAGCCTTTGATGGGTCCCGAAGAATAGTATTTAAGGAGGTGGAATTACATATCAATGTGGGTCCTCGCACTTTCACTGCTACTTTCTTTGTGATGGACTTACAGCCAGAGTATTGTTGTTTGTTGGGGCGACCATAGATTCATAAAGCAGGGGCAATCACTTCTACTCTTCACCAGAAGCTTAAGTATCCTACAGAGGGAAAAGTGATAATTGTGTGCGGCGAGGAAGAGTATATTGTAAGCCATTTGACATTATTCCGTTATATTGAGGTTGAAGGTGAAATACATGAGTCTCCTTTTCAGGCGTTTGAGACAGTTCATGCGGTTAATTTTCCTCCTCCAGAACAGAAAAAGAAGTCAGAAACTGTTATGTCTTCTCTCAGAGATGCTAAAGCGGTGGTGGAGAACAGCAACCCTGAAGGTTGGGGTCAGGTGCTGGACGTTATCCTTAAATTCAAAAAATTCGGTCTTGGTTTCAACCGGGTCAGTAGAGTGCAACTCCCAAAGCTTCTGGTTTATCTGCTCCTGTGAAGTTCTCTTGTCCTAGTGCTTCCCAAGAAGGACACACCTATGCAATTGGTGACGATAGGGTTGATGGCTACAATATTAAAGATTGGATTTGTCCAAGTATTCCGGTCCAAGCACTCAATAATTGGACTTCTGTGGATGTCGTCCAAGTTTCAAGCACTGAGGAGTAATTTTCTTGTTTTCTTTCATTATCATTACATAATTCACGCGCTCTGCCCAAGGCGTAGTGAACCATTTGTGTAGGGCTACCATATTTTTTTTCAAAAGTTTGTCATGAAAAAGGACGTTTTTGCATTCAAAATTTTTGTTTCATTCTTTTCTTTTTATTTATTTTTTTCTTTAAATTGCAATGTTCCCCTTTTCACACACCGTCACTAAAACACCAAAATATCATTTATGCAGATGCACTTCCACCACATATTATATTGATAACGACTCTTCTATCACTCCCTATGACTTTGATAATCCAATTTATCAAGCTGAAGAGGAGGCATATGAGGATTGTGATCTTCCCGAGGAATTAGAAAGGTTGTTAAAACAAGAAGAGAAGGTTGTTATCCAACAGAATCAAGAGTCAATTGAGGTGGTGAATATTGGCACAAAAGAGGTAATAAAGGAGGTCAAGATAGGGGCAGATCTCGAGGAAAGTAGGTAGGTCTGACTCTTGGATGAACCAGCAATTGGTCAATCTTTCCCCAATGAAGTCACCAGCTGAAACAACCGGCTGAAAATCATCGAGAGAAAATCAATGAAGTCACCATCAAACGTTTTTTATCCCACCGGAAGGGAAAGGTAAACATCGACTAAATTTGAGAAGGGTAAAATCAATGTCTTGCGACCGAGAGATACGGTTAAGGGGGTCAATTACGTAAGGGGAATATATTAGCACCACTCACATTCGTGGTACTCCACGGGAGCCACTCTTGTTTTTCTAATCAGAGGGTGTGTTCTAATCTAAAGCTTACAAGCTAAAATCATGGATGCAGAGTGTATATACAAAGATAAATGTTTTATTAATCGTGTCTGCCTCGGTTGCGAACCTTTATGCCTATGTACCACCTTCCATGCAATGGGGATCAAGGCACTTGTAGTTCACCTTAAATGTTTTAGTTTATTGTGTGTTTTATGAACAATATTAATTTTGTTTTCTACCACAGCTCGACCTTTGGAGACTCACACGTTGACATAGGAAGAAATTAACATGTTCTTACCTGAAGAGTTATTTTCAAAATAAAAATGCTCGAAGGTGGAGAATGCTACATTCGTGCTCTAGCAAATAGACATAGTTCCACCTGACCTTTGGGGATTTACGCGTCATGTGCACAGAGTAGAATTAACACATCCTTTTGAGAGTTTCAATGAAAGGTTTGAAGGAGAAAGAGTTTAAATTGGTTAAGTATTTTTGTGGGATAATAGCGAATGGATCCCACTGGAGGGACGCGTGCTAGTCTCCGCATAATTGTAAAATGGTTTACGATTTGAATCGTAATAAAGTCTGAACGTGAACATAGAGCAAGGCTAAGTCCAAACCGATTCACTCTATTCACATAAGACTCAACTTCATACGATTTGCATCTTTCTCTATTAAGTGTTTTAGAATTTTCAAAGAAAAAAGAGTTTTAGTTTTAATCATGCAAAAAGGAATGAAAAACATATAAGGGAAACTATCTATCTCTATCCCTAATGTTATAATACAATAGTGGTCCTAAGGTTTCGATAACAAAGGGAAATCTCTACCTATGTTAGCATGCATGAATTACAATCCTAATGTATAACTTGAATCAAGAACGAAACAAGTGAATCCTAAGAGAAAATGAAAAGGTCTAGAGAAAAGCACAAACACAAGTGCAATTAAACAAAGTTGAATCAAAACCAAAAACAAAAATTGAGTGCGAGCCAGCAACAAACAATGAATCCAATAGATTTCAAAGTGGGAGTAAGGAACTCTTTCCACTTGATTTTCTCAAGCATCGACATCGAGTAACAACTCGAAGCATCAACATTTAAAGAAACGTGAGCTAACTTCTTCGAAACGAATGACAAAATATGGGGGTTGGTTATGAAATGTTTTCCACTTTATTCGACTTAATGGACAAGAACAAGCACGATTCAAAGCATCAACATATAACACGAGCTAAGAACGAAGCAGACTAGAAAGTGTAGGGGCCAATTGCGGGTCCTTTGTTCCACTTATTTACTCGATAGAAAGCACAAAAAGTAAAAGGGAAATGGGAGGGGAGTGGGATTTTCCTCCGTTGAGATCTTTTACACACGGGAAAACACAAAAATTGCCTCATTTTGAGGTCTTTGAACAAGCAGAAACATGTCCTCCTATGAGGACTTTAAAAAGACTTGCCTACCTAAAGTAGGGACTCCCATTCATGTATCTCTATTCCTACTTATCATAGAAAGGAAAAGAAAAGAAATGCAGAATCAAAATCAAAATCAGAACAATACCAAACAAACAAGAGTCTGTTACAAGCAAGCAAAGCAAAGAAACTCGACGGTCTTTGTGCAAGCTTCACCAATAAAACACATAGTCAGAAATGAGACACAATGATAATAAGCATCAAAGCATAATTTTAAAGTAATCACACACGTATCCAATATCATGCGTATCCTGCACAACCTATACAAGCAAAAATAATCTGCACATCGCATGGTGCGAGAAATTGCCTTTCCGCAGCTTGCACGAGTCCACAAGAAGAGTTAATGATAACAAGAAAGAATAAAAAAATTCAAGCAATCATATCGTAACTCAAAATAATATGGAAATGCAAAGAAATGACATTCGAACAAGTACCGAAGCATAGAAGTAGAAAACCAGGCAGCGCCGCGTCAATACATGAAATGGCTCAAAATCTCAAGTCGAAACAATAAAATTCATCATAGATGTCTTACAAGTGCCCAAATACAATAAACTATGGATAAAATGATAATCTAATCACAATATACATGTATTTAACATATCCAGACAACATTGTTTGACTACATGAAGTGCACAAAAAGTTGGTTTAAAAACCACCAATCTTCACATATATTCCAAATATGAACCAAAGCAAGTTCACTTATGTGCCAAACAACAATAAAAACAAGCTTCAAGGCTTACTTACAAATCCGGCCAACACTGTATAAACATGGAATTAGTCAGAAAATTGCATCGAAACCAACAAAACCCATCATCAATGTTCATTTAATGTTCGATTATGGACAAACATGTATCAAATTAGAATTAAAGCATAACGCACATATGAGAAAGAATTCTGAACAACATGTTTTATGCATCGATATCAATCAAAAATCGAATTTAAGATCCACATTCATACATATCAAACCAATCACTGGTACATGTAACAACACATAGAATTTACAAACGCATTGTAGCAATTAAACCCATACCGAAACGTCAATATCCAAGAAACTTTCAGATCATTCAAGGGTCATCAAAATTAATCGGATCCAAAGTTCATACATCGACAAAATTAATTCGACATTATCAATAATCAAATTAACTCACAGGAGGCATCAACACATGAAATTAGTATTAATTCTCATCAATCAAATAAACCAAATTTCACATTGACACAAAAATCTCATCAACAAATTATCAATTAAATCCATGAGATCTATACAAATTAATCAAGTATTCAACCAATTACACATTTCATCACCATCAAACTTATGAACAACTAAATCCTCAACTCAAAAATCCATTAAACTTCAATACTTCAAGAATTCAATTAATCTCACAATTCAATAATTCAACTCATGCTTAATTCAATTAATTCATCTCAAATCAAAATCAATTAAATCAAGAATCAATTCTCAACACACAAATTGAATCAAGAAAGTTTCAAGATCTATTACCGAATCGAAGCTGAAGATATGAAGATGATTGCCAGAAGAGAAGGAAGAGATCGTTGGAGGGAGGAGTCTGATCGAACTTGGCGCGAATGAGGAAGGAGATTAGAGGGAGTTCCGACCGGTTTCTCGATGCGAGGAGGAAGACCGAGCGGTCTTCGGCTGGACAGAGGTGGATGCACACATTGATTCTAGTGAGATAGGGAGATGGAAGGACGGTCAGCAGTGGTCGGAGAGAATTCTGACAGAGGAGGAGGAAGAGTGATGAAATTTTGTGATTTTTCCTTCTTGAACCTTGAGAGAAGTTGAGAGAGAATAGAGAATTCCTTGAGTGAGTTTTCCAAGAATGAGTTAAAAGTCCCTTTGGAAATTGAGTTAAAAGAATATATACAAAATGCCTTAAGTCTTGTTTGGCAAGTGTAATTTTTGACTAAATGCATAATTTTCAACTTATTCTGGTGCACGACTCGAGAACAAACCAAAACTTATATCATTTGGTGCATAATCCCGATGTGAAACCTGAAACAAAATCGTCGATGATGAAATTGATGACATCGTGCCGAAAGAATCACCCCGATACAATAAAAATTGAGTGAGTTATGATTCTTTGAATGGCGAGAAACAATTGATAGAAAACTCTCTATGCAAATTTTCCAGCTTATTTGGTGTACGGCTCGCGAACAAACCATAAGCTCATGACTTTCAGTGCAGAATCTTGACGTGAAAGCTGAAACAAAATTGTCGATGATAAAATTTGTGACGTTGTGCTGAAAGAATCGCCTTGATACAATAAAAATCGAGAGAGTTATGCTTTTTCAAATGGCGAGAAACAATGGACTTTTTTTGGCTGCATTGAAATTTCAGCTTATTTTCATGCGCACTTTCGGAAGAGAGCCATAAACTGAAGCCTTCAGAGCACAATTCGAACTCGGGACCTGAAGTAAAGTTGTAGCTAACAAAATTTTTGATCTCACGCTTCAATGATCGTCCTGAACTGATAAATATTGAGAAAGTTACGAATTTTGCAATATGAGGAAACAATCTGGTAGAAAACCATTTCGAGGTGCAACTTTGTCAGGTAATTCGCACTTTCAGAGATCTTCTTCAAAGAATTAACTTCTGACCCAAACATAATAATTGAGAATAATATCAAGACGGATTTTATGCCCAAAGAACCAATCAAAAACGTTGAAACGGGCGAAGTTATGAATTTTTGAACATTCGATAAACAGTGGTTCAACACATTGTTTCATGGTACCATTCTTAGAGTATTTGCAAATCGGGAGATCTTCCTCACCGAATTGGCTTCTGAGCCAAACACAAAATTTGAATAAAATAACAAGACGATTAAAATGTTCCAAGAGCCACTTAAAGATGATTTTCCGGTCAGAAGTTATGAATTTTTAGGCATCCAAAAACCAGCAAACCAGCAAATCCACTGTATAACATGATTTCAGGTATTCTGCACTTTTGAAGATTTCCCTCACAAAACCAACCTTCAATCTGAACAGATGAGTTGGAGAAGATCTCAAGACGGTTCTAAAGACCTAAGAACCATTCCTAAAGCATTTTCTGGTCTCAAGTTATGAATTTTTGAACTCGAATCCCAAGATACTAAATTTTTGTATGCATTGTTTCAAATTGATTGAAACACTTGACTTTTTGTGCAACTCAAAGCGTTCCAAGATAAATAAGAGCTTGATATGATGGTGAATTGATTAGTTTTTGATTCAATATCTTGGAAACCATGTAGAATGCATTTAAATGCAAAAACCCTTGAGTTTTTCTTCACAGAGCTGCTTAACCGAACAATAATCTTTCGCTTCTCTTTCCACAGAGAAAAACCTTGATTCCATGAGTGTAGACCCAATGACATGTATGTATGCATATAATGATGCAATAAAAGTCAATTAGGGTTAAAATGAAGAGGATGAATATTGGGGTGCAACAACTGCCCCTATTCAATCTTCTTTAACCTGAGGGTGAGATTTGCGCTATTTATTACTCAATAGAACTGTAAAATTTTCACTCTGAAGACAGTCAGGTACTATTTAATTTTTTGTTTTCTATATTTTCTATTTTTTTCTTTTCTTTTTGTGAAAGGTGGTTATCAAGAAGTGTATGTCGGGTCAGGATTAGACACACACAAGAAAGGAGATCAGACATATATGCCCGTCCAGAATTGGACATATATAAGGTTAACTAACTGAGAACACTTGAATCAAAGGTGAACTCAAAGATATCAGACAAAGAACGCTTGCATCAAAAGCAGACTCACAGAGGAGAAAGCAGACTAACCGCATATAGACTTCTATAGAGAACACTTAAATCAAAGGTGAAATCAAAAATACCAGATAGAGAACGCTTGCATCAAAAGAAATCTCAAAGGCATCAGATAGAGAACATTTGAATCAATAGCAAATGCCCAGGGGAAAAAGTAGACTAGCCGCAGATAGACTTCTACAGAAAACACCTGAATTAAAGGCGAACTCAAAGATACCAAACAGAGAATGCTTGCATCAAAATAAAACTCTCAAGGGAGAAAGAAGACTAACTGCAGATAGACATCTACAGAGAACACTTGAATCAAATGCGAACTCAAAGATACCAGACAGATAATGTTTTTATCAAAAGCAAACTCAGAGGAGAAAGAAGACTAATTGTAGATAGACTTCTATAGAGAACACCTGAATCAAAGGCGACCTCAAAGATACCAGAAAAAGAACACTTGCATCAAAAGCGAGCTCAAAGGCATTAGAAAGAGAACACTTGCATCAAAAGAAAACTCCCAGAGGAAAAAGAAGACTAACCGCCGCTAGAATCTTTCAGAGAACACCTAAATCAAAGGCGAACTCAAAGATACCAGACAGAAAATGCTTGCATCAAAAGCGAGCTCAAAAGCATCGTATAGAGAATACTTTCCTCAAAAGAAAACTCACAGATGAGAAAGAAGACAAACCGCATATAGACTCTTTCAGAGAACACCTGAATCAAAGGCGAACTCAAATATACATGTCCGATAAGGATATTGGACACATACAAAGATGTCCAACAGAAACCACTTGAATAAAAAGAGACCTCAAAGACATTGGCGATGTATGTTCGGAAAGAATGTTGAAAACACATCAAGAAGAGACTAACTGGAATATAATCTTACAAAGAACACTTGAATTAAAAGTGAACTCATAGGGAAAAGAAGACTAGTTGCAGATAAACTCCTAGAGAAAGAATGTCGATCAAAGGCGAACTTACTGGGGATACAAACATGACAGACTCCCCTATTGAGCACACTTGATCAACCACACAATAGGAATATTAGGGATTATGATACCCTGATCGTGCGCCTGACCGCATCAACGATCAATTCCAGGTATGCTCGCTACTCATCATGCAGACAACCAGGAAGGCGCTCGAGACGCATATGCCCGTCATCTCACCCTTGCTCGAAGCAACCTCTAGTTACAGGCATGACTTCCCATTTTGACCAAGTTCTAGAACTTACCTATTTTCATGGACCCAAATATTTAGGCCTAAAAATAGGAACCAATGGCTACGCGCCGATGGAATTATATAAACCCTCACACTTGTAAGGGCCAAGTATCCAATATTCACACTAAAAACCCTAATCTCTTTATTGTAACTCTTTGAACTATTTCTCACTAGATCGTCAGAGTGCCTTATAGGTACACCCCCTCCTCTCCTTATATTTCTAGCCAAGCAGACGTCATCATCCTTCGGCCCACTTTCAGGTTCTGATCAACCAGTAAGATCAGTGGCACTGTCTATGGGAAGTTATCTTCTCCGTCTTCATTTCTCAAAACCGAAGACCAATGATATTTTCACTACTTTTAGCATGGCCGACCATGATGACCACCATATTTCTGGAAAGGCTATACTCTCTCCTATCCACAAGACAGATGAAAGCTAGGAGAGTCCTCATCTAAAGGATGTCCCTGATGTTAGGGATAGCCGAACATCGTCTCAAGATTCGGTCGATCTTGAACGCGATAACCTCTAGTTCCTGGATGATCAGAGGTCCAAGAACCCCAATGAGGAGCTACCAGAAATCCTCTATCCAGTTCCTATTCCACCAAATGCCGACCTGGCCACGGCAGCGCTGCTCGCTGCCCTCAATCAAACCAACACCTTAATCCTGTAGTAGAGCAAGAGGATTGGAGCCTGGTATAATAATAAGTCAAAGTCTCCTCCTCGGAGACACTAGCGTTATGACTCCCACAGTCCATCTCCATCAAGGCGTGGCCTGCTCCCTGCGTGGGAGAAATAAGAGGTTTCTTTCATCAAGAAACAAGGTTGTACACCTCCCCGTAAAGATCAGCGCTCCTCGATCTTCAAGAAGATAAAGAACAACTGGATTGATCACGACCACTCGCTGTCACCCAAGCCGAGAAGGAGCACCTCTCCCCATCGAGACAACAACCCACGATGAGGAAGGGATCGCCATTTCCCATCACCATATCCTGATAGAAGCATTGATGACGAGTCTCACGACCCGTTATCAAGAGAAATCATGGAGACCGCATTCCCCATCGGTCTGGAGAAACCTCCCACCTGGGGACCTACGATGGATCCATCGACCCAGACGAGCACATCAAAAACATCGATGTGCTGCTCGACTACATATGTGTCCGCGCAGTAATCAAATGCCGACTTTTTCCTAAAACTTTTAGGAAATGGACCATGGCATGGTACACGAGCCTTCCCGATGACTCCATCACGTCGTGGAAGAACCTGGAAATACAATTTTCCAGGAACTTTACAGTGTATCACCGACATCCAAAGTCATAAGCATATCTGGAGGCGATCATCCAAGGGAGGGATGAGTCCCTCCGAGTATATATTGAACGTTTTAACCAGAAAGCCGTACAAGTATCCACGACCGACATCATGAAAAAATATATCCTTAAATGCGGACTCCGTCCCCGTAGTGACTTTTCCAAAGTAGTTGGCATCGAATCACTGACCACTTTGAATGCTCTCCTACTTAAAGCACATGCATACATCCAGTACGAGGATAAAGAGGAAGACAACAACACGTGGGACTCACGACATAGAGAGAACGCGAAGGTATCAAAGAATGAAGAGCCCTCGACATTCCATCGGGGGGGTGGGAGTGGGAGAAAAGAAAATAGAGGACAAGTTTCAGGATTCTTGAGACTACAAGAGGACACTTGGCCGCTTCCATGACTATACTCTTCTCAATGTCTCGCAAGAGAAGATTCTGACCGACTGCACGAATGCAGAATTCAAGCAAGCTGGGGTTTGCTTCCCTCGACAAACATCGTCCAAGCCAGGGACATACAAAATCAAGTACTATCAATTTCATAAAATTCACGGGCATACGACGAAAGACTATATCCACATCAAGGATGCCATTGATATCCTCATATGGGACGGGCATCTCAAATAATACAGAAAGACGGAATCTCCTGGTGATGATGTTACCGAATCAAAACAGGTCAAAGAAGCAGGGGCCTCCCCAGACAAAGCTCTAATGCCTGTTGCTATGAGCATCATGAGGCCTGAAGATTTTTATTTCCCTGACATGGAGGAGGTCCCCCTATACTTCTCACGCACAGTCCTTGGGAGTCATTCCCAGCAGCAATGGTCTTTTCAGGTGGTGGGTTTAACAAATGCACTATAGGCTCGGTGAAGAGAAGATTTGAGAAGTTAATGGAGGCTAACTCTGACATAGAAGGCTCGTGATGACCTTGACGTAGAAGGATCATCAATGAGCATGGGAGAATCTATAAATCCTATGCGTCCAATCCCAGACGGGGAATTCAAAATAATTCCCCTGGGAGACGACCCATCTCAAGGAGTCAAAATCGGCACCGACCTCCACGATGATAGAATCCTAAACCTTGAGCCTTTGAACAATGATCTTCTTCAGTTGATTGATCAAGATACCTCAAAAACCCAATTTTGACCAGATGAATGCCATTTTCACTTGATGAGTAATCTTTGTGGATAAGAATCCCCCTTATACTTGATAGACTCAGTGAATGCCTCACCAAGTTGCTTGCTTGATGTCTTGAATTAAAAGAAAACCATAGGATCCTTGTTCCCATGAGTGTAACAATGAGTATGACTTAATGGTAAGTATGAAAATGCAATGCAATAAGTTAGATGAAAAGATACAAGGGTAGGACAAATTTTGGGTATGACATGGGAGACGACACATCCCGAGGAGTCAAAATCGGTGCCGACTTCTCTAACTTCGAAAAAGACAGCTAAAGGCATACCTCAGAGAGAATGTGCACTTGTTCGCATGGAGAATAACAAAGATGCCCGGCTTAGACCCATGGATAGCTTGCCATCATCTGAGGCTAGATCCTGCCATTAAGGCAATTGCTCAGCGTAGGCATAGGCAATCCCTAGAGAAAACCGATGCTGCCAAGTTGGCTGTGAAAGACCTTCTGGAGGAAAATTTTATTTCTGAAGCCCAATACACAATCTGGCTCTCTAATGTACTTCTTGTAAAAAATAGTAATGGAAAATGACGCATGTGAATTGACTATATCGATCTCAATAGGGCTTGCCCTAAAGATGCTTACCCCACCCCAGTATAGAAAAATTGGTCGACAATTCTGCAGGTTTTAAATTGCTTTCATTCACGGATGCATATTCTGAGTACAACCATAACCCAATGGATAAAATGGACAAAAAATATACGGCCTTCATGACTGAATTGGGCAACTATTACTACAATGTAATACCCTTCGTCCTGAAGAACGACGACGCCACATATCAGCGGATGATGAACAAAGTCTTTAGAGGATAAATCATGGAAATAATATAAGTCTACATGGAAGATATGATTGTAAAGTCCCAAGAGGAAACCTATCATGCGCTCCACCTCAGGAAGGTATTTGACTAGACAAGAAGAGTCAAAATGCGTTTCAACTCTGAAAAACACACCTTCGGCGTGCGAGCAGGCAAGTTCCTCGACTTCTACTTAACAAAATGAGGAATTGAAGCTAACCCCAATAAATGTCAAGAATTTTCTGAACTTCCGAAACTGAGCTCGAAAAAATCAATCCAAAATTTAAACAAAATGGACACATCATTGTTCTGTCTCATGGAAAAGCCAAACACGCACTCCCCTTTTTCATACTTCATTGTAAAGAGGCGACCTTCGAGTGGTTTGAGGAGTGCGGAAGCACCCTCTCCCACCTCAAACAGGAACTATCACAACCACCAGTCCTTTCGTGGCCAGTGAAGTAAGAAATTCTATATCCCTATCTGGCCGTAATATCCGAGGCTGTAAGTGACGCCCACATATGAGAAACTTCTGAGGGGAAGAGACCCATCTACTTCATGAGAAAAGCCTTACAAGGCCCTATAGTAAAGTATCATCATATCAAGAAAGTAGCCTTAGCACTCATCAACGCAGTGAGGAGGCTGAGGCACTACTTCATAGCCCATACAATTATTGTCCGAACAAAGAAACCAATAAAAAAGTTACTCGGTTGACCTGATATTGCAGGAGGAATGCTCAGATGGTTGTTAGAGATCTTCGAGTTTGACATCAAATATGAAAGCAGGAAAACCCTCAAGGTTCAAGTACTGGCTAACTTTGTGTCCGAGATAACCTCACATGCCTTCCCGAGAGGGGCACATAAGTGGACCATCTTCGTGGATGGAGCTTCCAGCTCGATAGGAAGCGGAGCAGGTATCATACTGGAAAGCGAGGAAGTAATACTGATTGAAGTCTCCCTCACGCTATCCTTCATGACTTCAAACAACCAAGCAGAATACAAGACTCTTCTTGCTGGACTCCGCCTAGCCGAGGACTTGGGCGCCGAAGAAGTAAAGATCTTCACAGACTCCTAGCTCGTTGTCTCCCAGGTATAAGGGGAATACCAAGTCAAAAACGACCAACTCTCAGAATACTAGACTCTGGTCCAAGAAATAATGAAGAAATTTAACTATGTGGGCGTGCAACATGTTCCCTGCAAACACAATTCCCGAGCAGATATCCTGTAAAAATTGGCCATTAGAAAGAAGAAAGGAGGGAACAAGTCCATAATACAGGAAATACTCCCTCGACCAAGCATCGAAAAACCCGCCTCGGCTCTAGAAGTGTATTCCATCGGAGACAATAGATATTGGATGACCCCGGTATACAACTACCTCATAAAGGGAGAACTACCATCCGACCATAAGGAGGCTAGTATGGTCAGACGAAGAGCCTGCTCCTACATTCTAATAGAAGGCAAACCATATAGAAGAGGATTCTCCATCCCCCTCCTCAAATGTGTCAAAGAAAACAAAGTAGCACATATCCTGCGAGAAATCCATGAAGGAATCAATGACCAACACTTAGGCGGATGGTCCCTGGCCAGAAAAGCATTACGAACATGGTACTACTGGCCTTCTATGCAGCACGATGCCAAGGAGCATGTAAAGAAGTGTGAAAAATGTCAACTCCATGAGGACATGAACTTGGTGCCTCCAAGAGAGCTCAAGTCTCTGTCATCCCCCTGGTTGTTCGCGTGGTGGGGCCTGGATTTCCTCGGACCATTCGTGGTAGGATCAAACCAAAACAAATACCTAATAGTAGTCGTGGATTACTTCACCAAATGGATAGAAGTAGAAGCGCTAGCCAGAATAACCGCGTAAAACATCATCCATTTCTACAAAAGAAACATTCTTGCCCAATTTGGCATCCTCCATGCAATCGTTACCGACAACGGGATACCATTCACTGACAAAAATTTCCAGGAATTCATTTCCAAGTTAAGCACCATCCAACACTTTGCATCTATCGAGCACCCATAGACAAACGGGCAATCTGAGTCTACAAACATGGCGATCCTGCAAGGTCTTAGACAAAGGTTGGATGAAACCAAAAAGAGATGGGTCGAGGAGCTACATAGCATACTCTGGGCCTATCGAACAATAGCTCACTCATCCACCAAAGAGATTATCTTCTGAATAGCTTATGGAACCGAGTCTGTCGTCCCGGTCGAGATCAGAGAGCCCTCAAGAGGGACAGAAGCTCCCTTCGATGAAGAGATGAATGGTGTAACGTTAAGGGAGGAGCTCGACCTTGTCGAGGAAATCCAAATGGGAGTCGCCTTAAGAGAAGACTCCCACAAACAAAAAAATTGCCATATGATATTATGCCAAAGTCATACAACGTGAATTCAAAGTCGCGACCTAGTCTTAAAGAGAAATCACAAAGAATATCACGAAGGCAGGCTCGCCATAAACTGGGAAGGCCCCTATCGAGTCCATGAAAAGGTGGGGAACGAAACCTACTACCTGGAAAACCTACACGGGGAACAGCTTGCTCGACCTTGGAACACTGAAAAACTAAGGCAATATTACATTTAAGACACTGATACGGTCGGCGTGCTTCGTTGAAACAACGAACATGGTTTGTCCGACCACATGTGCATGCCCAGGTACAAGCATGGAACTCTAAATTAAACAAAGAGAGCAAGTCTCCACTCTTTTAACGAGAAGATTCTTAGCCCGACATGGAAAGCTCAAGAGAGATCCACCATCATCGTACCACGATAGTAGAACACCCAGATCGCAATGGGAAGTTCACACTGCAAACCTCGGGCCCCAAAAATGAGACTTGAGTTTCGGCCCATGCCCGGGAATTACCCTGACCGTCCGTCCAGTCTCCCCATACTGGCAGACCCAAATACTAACGAGAAAACCCCCAAAAACTTAATCAAAATAAATCATCTCAAGTAGACGAGCATACATACATGCGAAACATGCAAAAAGTAAAATAACTAAGACAGTGAAGATTAAAACAGACGACCACCGCGTTCAGAAAAATATTAAATTAAAGGGCGACCACGAAAGCCGTGATTTTCAAAACATTACATAAAGGGAGAATGAAACCCCTATCAAAAATAACGAACAAATGGCCACGAGGACTATGATTGTTTGAATGTTACAAAAAAACGGGCAGAGCCCTGAAATAAATTACAATAAAATGGCACGCAAGCCGAAACAAAAGAGAGCAACAACAACAAGTGGGTTAGACAATGGGATAAGATCCCTCCTCATGAGCACGTTCCTCTTGGATGGGTTCCTCGACTAATCCATCCTCTCCAAACTTGAGGTGGTCGGGGACAATAATCTCCCCTTCCGCCATATGGTAGAGGAACCTGTAGTGGGGGAAATGTTGAGACTAAGCCATTGGATTGACTTAACTCGCACAAATAAAAATAAAAATTTCCACTGTGCTTTATTGTTTACAAAGGAATGGGAAAAGAGCGAATAATCAAAAATAAGGGGAGAGAATCTAAGTACGGGGGTTGGTTATGCAAAGGGAAGGTATTAGCACCCTAAACATCTATGGTACTACGCTGGAACTTCTTTGAAAATCTGTGTATTTTGGCTATAAGAGTTGTATACAAAAATAGACTGTGAGGATGAGAAAAAGAAGTATTTTTTATGATTTTTGCACCGGCCGAGGTTGAAAACCTTTAGTGCCTACGTACCACCTTCCGTGCAATAGGGGATCAGGGTACTCGTAGTTCACCTTTTAAAATTAAAAAAAAAAACACAGGTGTGTTGGTTAATTTTAAGAGACGAGACATTATCGTCGTATCCGAGTGGAAAACATCCTTACTACCCACGATTATGAGAAAGGAGAATTTGCATCATCTCAAAGTGGAGGATATGGCTTGGATTTTAAAATCAACCAAGCCTCGCTCAACACCCAAGTGGAAAATATATTACTTCACTACATATCGTAGAAGTATAGTAGCTCGTATCACTACAAGGATTGAAAAGAGTCTTATCTTTTGAGAAACTTTTAAAGATAAAAAGCCAAAGTGGCAAAATAATTTGAATGAGATTGATTGACTTTTAGTCCTCTCACAAAAAAATGTCAAAGTATTATTAAGTTGGTTAAAGTTTGATTTAAGAAAATACTTTTGAAAATGCATGGACATAAGTCCATGTTTTTTGTGAAAGCGGTTCATGTTTAGAAAATAAGAATGGTTTTGAAAAGAAGGGAGAATATTTTGAAATTAAAGAAGATGGAAGGAGATGGAGGGACTATCCTAGAGCATAAGGTAAGAGCTAGAGAAAAGAACCGTCTAACCAACAAGAAGCCAACACCTGACACAATGAGTCAATGTAGAATTCTCATCCTTCGGATTGAAACCAAACTAGCAAAGATAATAACCTCTTAAGAAATCCAAGCTTCAATTGCTTTAAGTCTTCACAAAAAATTGGGTAGAGTAACAGCTGTATATAGATGAATTCTCGATCACAGACAAAGCATGTAATCAAAATAACCTACATGCAAAGAAAACAAACAACCTAATGTTTTTGGGTAAACCCCAAGAAATCCAGACAAAATAACAATAGAAATCATAAGGTCTCAAGGTAGGTTAAAGTCTCTAATCCTAAGTCCAAGAAGTCCATCACTCCATGATGCCAAGGATAGTGACAAGGTAGTCCAAGTAACATTAACGTTTTTTATGGTTCAAGTTGATTATTAGGTATCTTCAAAAAGAAATGAAAAGCTCAAGTGAGAAAAATAAAAATGACATAAAAGTAAATACTCAAGTGAGCAAAGATGAAAATAGCATGAAATGTAAATGCTAGAGTAAAATGGTGCATAAAGTAAAGGCATAACATAAAAGAAATAAATAAAGGCATAAGATAAAAGTCAAATGTTAATGAATTAGTAATTAGAGGTTACTTAAATGACCATCTTGAAACATGCATTTGAAACTCATTAGAGGATTGATATAACCAAAGTCTCTAAACAACAAGTTTCATTTGCTTTTTGTCAAGTATATCATTCATTTCAAAATCTCAAGGCAACAATAAATGATCAATGATGTTTAAGTGATTCACTTTGACCAAAGCTTATGAATATTCATTAGAAGATTGATAAGACCAAAGCCTAGTAACAATGAATGACAAGATTATTGGATCAAAAGTTTCAAATTAACATACTTGGGCTTGCAAACATAGGTTTGGGCCACAAATGAGAATTTCCCGAATTGGGACAAAATTTAGCGCTATGTTAATAAATCGTAAGTAGTCGCACCTATTTTGGGACCGGTCAATAGTAATCTATGTCCCATATGTTTAGAGAAATGATATGTAAATTATTCTCCAACAACATATAGTACAAGTAAGAAGGGGATAAGAAGAAGAGGGATGAGATAAGAATTAAACCACATTTGAACCAAAAATTTAATCAAGCTATCATTAAAATCTTACATCCATTTTGGTGGAGTTGAACTCAACACCCAAGATCCAATGATGTTAATGAAGCTAATGATTAAAATCTCATAGTTCAAGATCAGCCAGAATATATACAAAAATAAAATTGTATTTAAAAAATAAATAAAAAAGATTTTAAAAATGGTTTTAAATGAAAATAAAAGGGGAAAATAGCAACTATATTCAAAACATCCAAGAAAAATCCAATGAGACCATAGAAAAATCAGAAATGGGCTCAAATATTTTTATAAAATTTTGCGTAATTTTTTAAAGTCAAACTATTTTTAAAACTAAAAGAAATAGGCAAAATAAACCAAAATTTATGAAAAATAATAAAGTCAGAAATTAAAATAAAATGAAGTCACCAATATTTGTCAAGAGGTCATTGGATCCTTCCATAATGTTTCAAAATTTAAAAATTAAGAAAAGTATTTTAAAACATTTAAAATAACTCAAATAAAGTGAAAAAATATTAAAAAAATATCAAAACACAATAAAATTGTGAAAAC
Source organism: Vicia faba (assembly GCA_948472305.1). Lineage (NCBI taxonomy): Eukaryota > Viridiplantae > Streptophyta > Magnoliopsida > Fabales > Fabaceae > Vicia > Vicia faba. The sequence continues at coordinate 1,306,642,581 of OX451739.1, forward strand.
ATAATAATCAGAAAGAGAAAAATCAAAAGAATTTTTAAGCATTTTTTTAGATTTTTTGAAGTTAAAATGAATTTTTGAAGTTTAAAACAAATAAAATATAAAATTAGAAAATAAAATAAAAACCAAAGAGATGTAGACCATTGGATCAATGTCAAAATGCTTAGTAATCAGATCCAAGGGATCTGGCGCACTGGGCATATCATGGACAATACTGAATAAAACACTGAATCATTTATTAAAGTCAGAATTAAAAAAAAAAACAAATGGCACGATATCATTGGTTGAGAGATGATATGTTGGTCATCTTCAACCTCTAGCCACGCGAATTGTAGTCTCTGAAATGGAAAAAATAGAGCTCGAGACCGGTACCATTCGCTTCGTCTCTTCAAGACGATTCTAATGGTACCCTCGCGAAGAATTTATGTAAGGTGTAGCTCAGTCATTTTGGGAGGAATTTTTGTAAAAGGGAATTGAAAATTCATGGCCAAAACTCACTTCCAGTTGAAAACAAATGTTGCGATTAGAATCAAAATGATGAGAGCTTCATTACAGTACTAAAGTCTGAGAAAATTGGGGAAGAAATCTACCTATTGAATTTAAAATTCAAAGCTCTAAAACTTGACTTGGCTAGCATGATTTAGGAAGTATTAGAGCTTGTTTCTTCTTCTGTTAGCTTCAGTGAAGTTCAAGGATGAAGAGTTGACAAAGAAAATGGATTGATGAAAGCTGTAAAACCAAATTCAAAGTTGCAGAAAAGTTGGTTCAAGAGAAAGTTTGTAAGGTTGACTCTGGCTATGTAATCTTGCAAAAATGAGTGGGATAGAGCCTGTATTTATAGGATAAGTGAATGAAATCAAGAGAAGGGGTGAATGATGCAATTTGAATGGAAATCATGCACACCTGTTTTCATGAAATAAGTGTGATTACATATGCATCAAAACTCATCCAAATGATGCACTTTGATACTCTAAATCATCCACACGCTTATGCTAATCATGTTTAAGTAGAAAACACGCACAAATTTGGTGATTAGAAGCCAAATTATGGAAATTGCATTCTGACTGTTTGAGAAACTTCAGTTCCAAGGTAACTACTTTGAAATCATGGTGTGCATAATTCAGGAAGCTTCATGACTTGATTCTTAATGTGTTGGAAAGATGAGATCACAAAATTTACAATGTGAAAATAATGGAATCAAATGGATGTTTGAGCTGAAAGTTGTGATGAGTCAAAGTCGAGAAAAAGATGCTGACTTTTTGTACTTAAAAAAATTCTAAGTTTTTTCTTCAAAAATGACCTATAATGTCTTGCATCCAAACATGACCTTCCATTTAAAATTTTATCTTAACGAAAAAAGATGGCATGAAGTAAATCTCTTGAATGACATTTTGAGACTTGAACCATTTAAAAACTCCAAAAATTGAGAAAGTTATAACTTTGTGAAGTTGGTGAAAATTCATGAGACGACCTGTAATCTTTTGCATCCTTAGGGAATCTTCCACCCATTTTCAAGCTTAGAATATAAAAGAAGGGTTGAAGTTCACATATTTAAGATCATTTTGGAAAAATAATGGGCTCAAGGAGATAAAAATTGACAAAGTTATGATCTTTTGAAGTTACATAAGGGAATTTGATGTCCTATCTAGAGGACTTGTAATCTTTCTCAATCATTAGGCATCTTCCACATAAAATTTTCTTGAAACTTTTGAAGTGATTTGTTGGTAACCATTTAAAGAGGAGCATGTATTTGGAATCACTCAGAAATACCAAAAGATGAGCAAGATATAGCCCTTAAAATTTCAAAACCCTAGCTCCTAGAGCAACAAAATGCCTTGCAAACCCTTTTCAATTTTGACAAACTTTCTTTCATAAATACCTTTGTCTTGTAAATCGAAGTTGTTGAGGATGATAATAAGAAACTATATAAACCATAACCACTTACAAATATCAAGAATTGAGGGAATTATGCACTTCTGATCTAGAAATCAAGAACTTGTCCAATTAGGTTAAACTTATTCAATCAACCCTTACATCTATGAACTATTTTTGACAACTTGAGGCATGATGAATCATAATATACTTTGTCATCATATTAATTCAAAGCATCTCCAATGATGAATATTGAATCTCAATTAAGCTTTGTTAAAGAAGGCATGGAAATATACTCATGAACTTGTAGATCAACTTGATGGAATGTGTTGTGCTTTCACCTATAATATAATCAATTAGGGAAAACATTCATTGTATTTATTAGTTAAGAGTTAATCAATACAAAACATAGATGATCACAATATACAAGTCAAGGTGCTTGGTGATTCCCCGTGAACAAAGCTAAAGATGAGGAGAAGAACCAAACCCTACTGTGATCTTGTTGTGATTGAGTTGATATGAGATAGAGGGATCTTAGGGGGAAAATTGGGGTACAACAGCTGCCCTTACTTAAGTGTCTTCTATCCGGAGATACGAAGGTTAAAATCTTCATGTCGACGTGATTGAAGATACTTAAATATAAAACAACCTCTATTTTTAGCCCTAAGATGCCATGCAATGTTTATGATTGTGCATGCAAATGAACAAATCCAAGGGTGATACAATACACCACTGGCGATACAGAAAATACAAGATCAAAAGGAGATTAGACCAGGAAAGTAAATCATTGGTAAACAGAAGACTCGACTCTACTGGGGTAAAGCCCAAGGAGTAGACAAAGTAACATCAACTCAGACATCGAGGAGAGAAAATAAAGGATAAAAGAGATAAATAGATAACTGCAAACTATCTACTCTCAAAGAAGATAGCAAAAAAGGTAATGTCGACCCACTAGGGGAAAAAGGTGGTAAAATAACACCATAAACATCAATATTAGAGGTGGTAACAATGATTGGCATCAATACTTACAATTGGACACAAATAAACTTCTTCAGAGTAATGTGAATCTCAACGACGAACTATCTACCATAATGAAGAGACTACCATTCATCGAAAAAAGATATCAACAAAGAAATATCTCCCATAATGAAGAGACTACCATTCATCGAAAACAGATCTCAACAACGAACTATCTCCCATAATGAAGAGACTACCATTCATTGGAGTAACAAATCTCAACAAAGAACTATCTCCAATAATGGCGAGACTAACATTCATCAGAGTAACAAATCTCAACAACGAACTATCTCCCATAATGATGAGACTACCGTTCATTGTAGTAAAAAATATCAACAATGAACTATCACCCATAATGATGAGACTACCATTCATCGGTGTAACAAATCTCAACAACAAACTATCTCCCATAATGACGAGACTACCATCCATTGGAGTAACAAATCTCAACAATGAACTATCTCCCATAATAACGAGACTACCATCCATTGGAGTAACAAATATCAACAATGAACTATCTCCCTAATGACGAGACTACCATTCATTGGAGTAACAAATATCAACAACGAACTATCTCCCATAATGACGAGACTACCATTCATTGGAGTAACAAATCTCAATAACGAACTATTTCCCATAATGACGAGACTACCATCCATTGGAGTAACAAGTCTCAACAATTAACTATCTCCCATAATGACGAGACTACCATCCATTGGAATAATAAATCTCAACAACGAACTATCTCCCATAATGACGAGACTACCATTCATTGGAGTAACAAATATCAACAACAAACTATCTCTCATAATAACGAGACTACCATCCATTGGAGTAACAAATTTCAACAACAAACTATCTCCCATAATGACAAGACTACCATCCATTAGAGTAACAAATCTCAACAACTAACTATCTCCCATAATGACGAGAATACCATTCATTGGAGCAACAAATTAAGAATCTTCTTCGGGAATTAACAGACTTACTGGGGAGGTACAAGTTGCTCAAATAAAGAGACTGCGACTTGCTGTTATGAAAAGGAGTTATGATGATGACCTCTTGGGGAAAGAAATAGGGCTTCATGGGGAAAGATGATGCCAATATATCCCTACTGATGAGCTAAAGTCTTCACGTGCAAAATAAATTAATATTCTCAAACTAGGGCTCAAAGCTTGCAGAAACCAAAATAATAATGTTGCTGGGGACTACAGATTCAAACCAGAAATAAACCAGCGTGAAATAGTCAACCAAGATAGCTTCTGATGAGAAATAAGCTCAAAAGAGGATCTCATGCCACTCAGATAAAGAACTGAATATCAAAAATATTCCACGAGGGATAACTCAGTGGGGAAATTGAAAGAATATACACTTACTGCTTAAAGTTGATAATCTATTGGAGAAAGGATAACACAACTCTGCAAGTAGGGTAGTATGCCAATAAAATATCAATGGATGCAAATGAGTAATGAATTTAATTCAGATATGCATGATGCATGTATGAATGTTATCATGTATATGTTGACAAAACTATCACACCATATTATGGATAAACAGACAAAACCAAATTGGGTACAGTTAATACTCGACTAAATCACATCCAAGAGGGAAATATATAAGAAAGTAAACATTAACAAAGTCTTGTTCCATGGCTTAGTTTCATTGGGAAGAAACACAATCCGAAAATAATCAAATCAAGACAAAAGAACCAGTGCAAATACTGGGATATAACATTATCCTCCAGGCTTCACCGGGGAACATCACACAGGCTTCAATGAGGGAAAACAAGTGCTTCGGCGTCTGTACTTCCACTAGGGATTACAATACCGACCTCAATGGGGAGAATAATACCACATTATCGAGATATCACCTGAGGATCACGTAATAACTTTATTGGGGAGTACAACACCACGTCATTGAGAGGAGCCTAAAATACCTTCTCCAATATCAAGAGTGATAATTACATAAACTTCCTTGGAGAGAGATTATGAAATTTCATAGGGATAACAACTCTCAGAGAGAAGCAGTATTTCAGCTTCACTTAGGGATCTAAGAAATCAAACAATACAACAATAAATCAAAATTATGGGGATTTTAAATCAAACTCGGCACTTGGCGAGAGAAAACCCAAAAAGTTGACAACTGTTTCAACCCTTCTTAGAAAAGATGATGCCCTCTCTTAGTTTCCTTGGAAATAAACAACAACAATAATGCCAACACTACAAAGGGTGACGTTTTGCAAATGATTCCATCTCAGCATACAAAGAGGAAGGGAATTTCATCATATGAGCGAAGTCCTTATTGGGGAATCTGGTATAGAGACCTCAGACCATGCAAATCCGAAATCAAAATGAAACAAAACTCGACTAGGGAAAATGGGATCACAAACCCAATCATCGCATCATGCATCAATTGGTATCAACTCCAACTATCGGAGAAACACAAGAAGATCATATGCATACCAATAAAAGTGACTTGGGAGAACCTTCATGGGGAATACATACTTCTATAATTTCAGAGTTCTCCCATCCTTGGAATCACCATTTTTGTTTTTCTTGAGTCACAAACTCTAAAGTAATTTGTGAATTATTTTCAAAAAACAATTTTGTTTTGAAAATTACTATCAATAATAAATGGATTCTTTGTAAGCAGAATAAAATAAGAATTGCAAAGAATTGGATAAAAGCTCGAGCTTCATTGATAGAATGGTAGTCTTCAAATGGAGAGACTCCATAGATGATTACAAAGTTTGGAAAATGGTAATATATATTGAAAAAGATACATTGAAATACAATGACCACTATTTTCCCTAATAACTTTGAATTCCTGAGCAGTGACTCTTGTTGAAGTATGGTGAGAGTCCAAGAAGATTGTTGCTTCAATGATCAAGTCTTTTCAGACGCAGTTACTTGCTAAGAAATCTCCAACCTTTTCCTAAGTTTCCCTTGCGGGTTTTCAACCTAGCGTGAGAATTTATTCTGTTTATGTCTCTAATTTTTTCCTAGACCGCCCTTTCGGGTTTTCATTCTACCGAGACGCTCCTTGTTGCATAAGCCGCCCTTTCGAGTTTTCGACTTAGTGAGATGTTATTTTATATATCTAGGCAGAGTATTTCTTGACTGTATCAACATTTAGAGGACTTGGGAACTCCTCGCCATCCATAATTTCAAGAATCAATGCACCGCCAGAGAAGGCTTTCTTGACAAAATACGGGCCTTCGAAATTGGGAGTCTACTTACCCCTAGAATCAGCGTTAAAAGACATGATCTTCCTGAGCACGAGGTCGCCTTCTATGAATTCACGAGGCTTGGCCTTCTTATCAAAAGCTTTATTCATTCTCTTCTGGTACAACTGACCATGACATAAAGCTGTCATTCTCTTTTCTTCAATCAAATTTAATTGGTCGAACTTGTTATGAACCCATTCAGCCTCTGACAACTTGGTTTACATCATCACACGTAAAGGAATCTCAACCTCAACGGGGAGCACTGCTTCCATGCCATACACAAGAGAGAACGGGGTTGCCCCTATTGAAGTGCGGACGGATGTTCGATAATCGTGCAAAGCAAAAGGGAGCATTTCATGCCAATCTTTATAAGTAACAACCATCTTTTGGATGATCTTCTTAATGTTCTTATTAGCAGCTTCAACAACCCCATTCATCTTTGGCCTGTAAGGAGATGAATTGTGATGGACAATCTTAAATTCTTCACAAAGTTCTTTCATCATTTTGTTATTCAGATTCGAGTCGTTGTCAGTGATAATCCTTCTTGGCACACTGTATCGACATATAAGATTATTCTTGATAAAATGCACTACCACCTGCTTAGTGACATTAGCATATGAAGATGCTTCCACCCATTTGCTGAAGTAGTCAATTGCTACCAAGATAAAACAATGTACATTCGATGCCTTGGGTTCAATCATTCCAATCATGTCAATACCCCACATAGAGAAAGGCCACGGGTAAGAAATAATGTTAAGAAGTGTCAGAGGCATGCAAATTTTGTCAGCATAAATCTGGCACTTATGGCACTTCTTTGCAAATTTGTAACAATCAGATTCCATTGTCAGTAAATATTAACCTAACCTAAGCATCTTATTTTCCATTGAATGTCCATTGGCATGGGTACCAAAGGAACCTTCATGGATCTCATGCATCAACACGTCTGATTCGTGTCTATCCATGCATCTGAGCAAGACCATGTCATAATTACTTTTGTATAGCACATCTTCATTGAGGAAAAAGCTATCTTTCAACCTTCTCAATGTCTTTCTATCTTTATTTGATGCACCAGCCAGGTATTCCTGAGTCTGGAGAAAATGCTTGATATCATAATACCAAGGTTTCTCATCTGACATCTCATCTGTTGTAAACACGTGAGCTGGTTTATCCAAACGTCACACTGTGATACGAGGCACATCATTCCAGGTATTTACTTGATAAATAGAATCTAGTGTTGCCAATGCATCATCCATCTGATTTTCATCTCTGGGAATATGACGTAGTTAAACTTTATTAAATAAGGGTAATAATTTTCTAGCATAGTCTTTGTAGGGAATCAAGCCATGGTGACGAGTATCCCATTCTCCTTTAATCCGATTTATTACCAAAGTTGAATCGTCATACACATCTAGAACTTTGATTCTGAGATCAATAGCCTCCTCGAGACCCATGATACAAGCTTCATACTCTGCCATATTATTGGCACAATCAAATGTCAGTCTTGCGGTAAAAGGGATATGCGATCCATGAGGAGTGATAATCACAACACCAATTCCTTTCCCATAAGCATTTACAATTCCATCAAATACCATACCCCACCGGCATTCAGGATCAGAACCTTCCTAAGGCAAAGGTTCATCACAATCTTTTACCTTCAAAAACATCACATCCTCATTAGGGAAATCATATTTAATCGACTAATAATCATCAACCGGTTGGTGAGTAAGATAAACTGCCAACACACTTCTTTTTATAGCTTTCTGAGTATGGTATTCAATATCATATTCAGACAACAACATTTGCCAACGGGAAATTCTCCCAGTGAGAGCAGGCTTCTCAAAAATATACTTAATTGGATCCATTTTGGAAATCAACCAAGTAGTATGATTCAACATATATTGTCGCAACCGCATTGCCGCCCAGGCCAGAGCACAACATGTATTTTCTAGCATAGAATACCACGACTCATAGTCAGTAAACTTATTGCTGAGATGATAAATGGCATATTCCTTCTTCCCTGTTTCATCTTGTTGTCCCGAAATACAGCCCATAGAATTATCTAACACTGTTAGATACATAATCAATGGTCTTTCTTCAACATGAGGGAGCAAGATAGGAGGTTCAAGAAGATACTCCTTAATACTTTCAAATTCCCTCTGGAAATCATCTGTCCATACACAACCTTGATCCTTATTTAACAAGTTAAAGATCAGTTCACACGTTGCAGTCATATGGGAGATAAATATGGAAATGTAATTCAACCGCCCAAGGAAGCCTCTAACTTGCGTTTCAGTTCTTGGCGCAAGCATTTCTTGAATTTCTTTGACTTTATCAGGATCAACTTCAATTCCTTTTTGGCTGATAATGATACCTAACAATTTCCCTGATCGGACATCGAAGGTGCATTTATTTGGATTCAAGCAGAGACGATACTTCCTCAAATGCTGAAACAATTTCAACAAATCCTCTATATGCCCTTCTTCAGTCTGGGACTTGGAAATCATATCATCAATGTATACCTCAATTTCCTTGTGCATCAGATCATGGAATAGGGTTTTCATAGCCCTCTGGTACGTTGCACCAGCGTTCTTCAACCTGAAGGGAATCACTCTGTAACACAATGTTCCCCAGGGTGTGATAAATGTTGTTCTTTCCATGTCCTCAGGAGCCATTCTAATTTGATTATATCCGGAAAATCCGTCCATGAACGAGAATACTTTGAATTTTCTTGTACTATCAACTAACATATCAATATGTGGCAATGGAAAATCATCTTTTGGACTTGCTTTGTTTAAATATCTATAATCAACACACATGCGAACTTTTTAGTCTTTCTTTGGTACAGGAACAATATTGGCAATTCATTGAGGGTACACTAACGTCACAAGAAAACCGACATTAATCTGCTTTAACACTTCTGCTTTAATTTTCAGCACCATATCAGGGTGAGTTCTTCGCAATTTCTGCTTGATTAGCGGGCATTATGGCTTTAACGCCAAATGATGTTCCATAATATCTATATCCAAACCAAGCATGTCTTGGTATGACCAAGAAAATATATCCACATATTCTTTTAACAATTCAATCATCCTGCTCTTTACATCGGGATACAACATTGCTCTAATCTTGACTTCCTTTCGATCTTCCTCTAAACCCAAATTGATCGTCTCCAACAGCTCTTTAAATGGCTGAATGGCACTTTCCTCTCGCTCAAGCAACTATGAAACCTCCTCTAGAATCTCATCATATTCTTCTTCTTCGGCCCCATACACAGGATATTCAAAGTTGGGAGAGGGTGCATGATCATTGTATTCAACGGGTTTTTTAATTAATCTGCACATATGATTTATGATTGAATTTAGAAACTGACACATATAGCAAGTGATTATGCATATTAGAATTATTTATTTATTTTGAAAGGTTTTTTCTTATTACTATTTTCCAAGAAAAAGAAGAAAATAAAGACACAAATTTGGAATCAAAGACAACTTTTATTATTGCTTTTAAAGATCAAAGAAAACAGACAAGCCCATACAATATCAACTTTCACCTTGGGCAGAGTGAAAGATTTTTGAAAAGATTTACAAAAACAAATTACTTTGAGACATGAATGCAAGAGGGAACATCAATGGTGATCAAATTTTAGACTCTAACTCCATGCGTCACATAGTTTGGTATCTCCTGCTCCGCTTTGCCTTCCATAATGGCGTTGATTCCAGGAACAGTTGGATGAAGATAACCTTCGTTATGAAAGATATCTTGATATTTGCCCAAAGCAGACTTCGACTTCATGTTCCTACCTTTATCATGCTTCATAGATAATCCCAAATCATCTTTATTCTTATTCACAGGTGGATCCACTATCTGACCCCATACCTTATTAGGGCCATTACTTAGTACCTGTTAAGCATCTTTAAACGAAGCTATAAAATTCTCATTTCCTCTTATAGTATCAATGAATAAATATTGAAATTGGGTTCCAACAACAGCTTCATCCGCTTCCACAACACTGAAAGAGGATAAATGAGATATTAGCAATGTGTGTTCTCCATTTATGATGACCACCTTTCCTTCACGAACAAACTTCGGCTTCTGGTGCAAACTTGAAGTGACAACCCCTGCCTCGTGTATCCATGGTTGTCCCAGTAAACAACTGTAAGCGGGAACAATATCCATAACTTGGAATGTAATTTGAAACAAGTGAGGGCCTATGTGAATAGGAATATCTACTTACCCAATAATAGACTTCCTTGATCCATCGAAAGCTTTTACAATTATGCCACTGGGGCACATGGGAGCTCCTTGATACTTCAATTTTAACAGCGTGCTCCTCGGCATGACATTTAAAGCGGACCCATTATCAATCAACACATGTGACAATGAATCGTTCTCACAGTTCATGGAGATGTGGAGAGCCAGATTATGAACCTTCCTTCATTGGGCAATTCGTCATCACAGAAGCTTAGGTTATTATAGTATGTAATATTCCCTACCACACTGCTGAATTGGTCCAACGACATATCACTTTCCATGAAAGCTTGATCCAATACTCTCATCAAAGACTCTCGGTGGGCAGAAGAGTTCATTAGCAAGGCTAGAACAAATATCTTTGATGGTGTCTGGAATAATTGATCCACAATCGTGTAATTGCTCATCTTGATAATCTTCAATATATCATCCATGTCTTTTTCCATTGTAGTACCACTAGATTCCCCCACTGCTTTCTTAGGTTCAACACTTTCAACAACCCCTTTATCAGCATTAATACTCTCTCGAATGACAGGTGCGAAAACACGGCCACTGTGGGTCACTCGGCTGGCCTCAGGAATATTCTTGACATCAGACAATGACTGGATGGGAACTTCCATACCATCCTCTAGAATTGTAGCATTGTATGGCATGGCCTTGTCTGACTCATAAGGAACAGGACCCGGCAAACAAATCACCAATGGAGAAACAACTGGCTTGCTATGATATTCAATCTCAAAAGGAGCGAGAACACTGAAACAAGGGACAATAATGTTCACCCCTTCTTCAGAATATTTAGACATCACAAGATCGTTGTTGGAAAACACATCTTCATCCGAGGAAAAGAATTCATCTGCAGAAGCATACTCGTCATCTGATACAATCTCAACCAAACAATCTTCAATCACATTAATCTCGTGGTAATCATCTCTATTGCCTGAAACCTTGATATTACCATTGTCCAATAACAACTGAATAATCCTTCTCACGATGTAACAACCAAGAGAATCTCTGCAACAAATCCAGCAAGATCCATAGTGGTGTTCTTCTTGACCATCCATGTGACAGAAAGTAGCGTGAAACTGCACCAAATCATCATTCATATGGTTCACTTCAAAGTTCTGGAATTTTCTAGTACATCTGTTGTACATAAAAATTTGCCCTCTCACTTATCAATTATTTTCTCACAAAGATCTCTCTTGGTTCAAAATTGCATTATGATTGATCAACTCAAGACACCTCCTTAAGCACTGATGATCAAATTAGGGTTTGAGATTGCACAAGGATAATTTAACTTTAAATGCTTCATATGACTTTCATGTATCATCATGGGCCCCTAATATTACTCATGTCAAGTTTCAAGCCTTGGATCACACTTTTGCTCAGTCAATTGAGCAATTGACCTAAAAAGTCAGTTGTATTGGGGAAAAAGTCAACTATGGCCAATTCACAGTCAAACTTCATAATTTTTGATCCACATCAACATTATAAACTCATATTTATCATTTGATCAAGTTTGAACCACAATTCCTCAAAAAATTTGATCAAATCATCAAAAGGGCAAAATGGTCAAAATTAGGGTTTTGACTAAGAAGGGGCAATTTCTGATTTTTTGACCTAGCAAATGATCAATTGATTTGAAGCATAATCTTAAGATTTCAATTGCATCATTTTGACCTAATGGCATGACCTAAAACATTGCTCAAGATCATTGGATTGACAAATGAATTTCAGTTAACTAATGAAAAGTCAACTGTGCAATGAAAAGTCAAACTTTGACTTTTTGATCAAAATCAAGTTTGAAAAATCATATTTCATCAAGACTTGTCAAAATATGAAACTTGTTCATCAAGAAATTGAAAAGTCAAAATTCTAAGACTTAGAAATTTTTCTAAGTGTTAGAAAGTTAACATTTTTTCATAACTTTGTGTCAAATTTCCACCATGATGCAAGATGATTCAAGGAAAACTTCCAACATGAAATTTGTAGATCTCAATGAGATCTAAAACATTGTAGGGCATAACTTTTTCTAGAAATGATTGGATTTCAAGTTATGAATTTATGAAGACATGTCCATGAAACTAAAAATACTTAGTGAAATTTTGAGTATTTTAGTCAGGATTTTGACTTAACTTCATGGCAACTTTTCACCTAGTTCTAAATTGATTCTTCAAAAATGTCCAAAATGAAAGTTGTAGAGGATGTTCCAAGCTTTTCAAAATGTCTAAGAACTTGAAGAGATTGTTTTTTAGCTAGGAGATTCGAAGACTTGAAGTTGGCATGATAAACTTGAATTATAAGTCATTTTTGTGATGAACTCATAATCAAATCACATAACATTATCATTCAATATCACTTTTCAGGCCATGTTGCTTCTAAATATCTCCATAATTAAGTAATTACACAAACCCTAAGTGTATTACACAAGGATTTGATGTTTTGTCCAAGTCTTGATACCATTTATGGTTGAAATTGCAAAAAGTAACATATCCATTCTTGTAAAGCAAGCTTTTTCACAATGTCAACCCTTTCTTGAGCCTCTCAATGGCTCCATCTGCATACACTCAACCTAGCAACTCAGAAGAAGCATGTTTAAAGTGATTCAACCACTCTACATAACTTGTACCACACATTGGGATTTTGGTTTTCCACTTTGCTTCAAAAACAAGCAAAAATGCCATAACATGTGATCTTGGTAATCTGACCTTTTCCTATATATCAAGACACTCTTATGCAAATAAGGGGATGAATTAACAAGCTCTTAAACCCTCTCATACACTCTCAAACCCGAATTGGCCAAAAATCACCATTTTTAAGCTTTTGAAACCTTAACTTCGAAACTCATCACTCTTGCAACTATTGTCCAAACAAATCATCTAAACACTTCATATATATCATATAAAAACTATCCATACCCCTGTTTCCTCAATGTAACATCATTTTCATCATCCACCATTTTCAAAATCCACCATTGCAACTTGACTTGAGTAGACCAATCCAGACACTTTCAAGGAAAAGTAAAAGTTGCAACATACTCATCAAGGTCCCAGGAAGCTAAAGCAATCATCATATTGCTTCTGGAAGTCGTGTAGAGGCCATTGAATTTTTGCATCAAGAGATATGTTTTTCCAACTTTGAAATCTTGATACAAGAATCATTTGCACTTACTTTCAAAAGATAAAATGTAGATATCATGTCTATGAAGCTAACCATATCCTTAAATTTCATTTTAATTGACTGTGGGATGAGAATTTTGAAACTAAATTTTTGGACATATAAGTTTTCAGTTTGGTACAAGTATAAATTCGTGAGTTATAGTAGGAATAAATAAAAACTAATTAAATATTTGAAATCCTTGCGAAATTCTAAGCAAGTTTCATTTTTACATTTTTGAATTTGTTTGAGAAATAAGGAAGTTAGAGTTTTTTTTGAAAAAAATGGAAAATACATGTTATTACAATAACAGTAACAGCGTGCAGGAGGAAGAAGAAGGAGGGGCTGACCATTTTCAAATTTTTACATCTAAGTTCATTTTATATTTAATGATTGTTGTTTCACTAACAGATGTAACAGCCACCCCAAGGGCAAGCAGCGCGCGTTTCATGTCACTTTCACCTTAAGGGCGCGGGTGCGAACCATAGTGAACCCCCATTTTGCATATTTTGTGTTATTTTGTGATTTTGTGATTTCATGAAGCAATGTTCTCATATAATAATATGCAAGCGCATGGTTGACAAGGAAACATGCCTGGCCTAGTCGTATTATTTTGGGCCAGCAACCTGAATGTCTTGAGTTCAAGCCTTGGCAGGACCAAAAATCTTATTTTTATCACTTGACTCATTTTACATTTTTAACAAACTTCAATAATTTATTTAACCCATCAAGTTAACTCCTTTTGAACTAATTTTTTGCAGACCTCTAGTTTATTAGGTCTGTTTTATGAATATATAAAAATCTCACCAAAAATATTTTTATTTTCATTATTCGTGATTTATTTAAAGAAGCATCTTTTAGTTTTTTTTCATTTATTAAAAACAAAAAAAAAACATTTTTCTTAACAAATTCTTTTCTTGATTAAATTAATTTTTAACTTAGTTTTTGCTTTGAATTTCTTTTCTAATTAAATCAAATTAGAATTTAGGAATTTTAATTAACTAAATTCTGTCCTTTTATTAGTTTAATCAAATCAAGACTTTTCATAAACAAAAAAACTTAAAAATGCTTTCTTGATTAATTTTATTTCTTTTAAACTAGGGTTTAATTTTACTTATTTTAATTAATTATTTTTTTAAGTAATTAGGTTAAAACCATTTTCTTCAAAATCTAAACAAAAATTATTTCTTTTCCATTATCTCCTTGTTTATTTATTCAATTATTGTACATTTATTCAATATGGTTGTAATAGTTAATTAGGTTTAATTTTCTTACAATCCCCATTTGTTAATTTGTACACCCCTTCCCCTAATGATGTAATAGCGTAGTAATTTTACTTTTCGCAATTTATCGCTTTATATAAATGTTAGTAATTAAGGCTTTTATGGAAAGATAAAATCAACAATTATAAAACCCTAATCAAAGACTAAACAAAGCATGAAAATCAATACACTTGCACACAAGCACCCCTAGGGTAAAATCCACTTGGTTGCCTTACAAAAATGACCATATTATGCATGTGAGGTATCTTAGCAAAAAACAAGCCAAAATACAAGATCGTAGTCCCTCGATGACGCTATCTATGTTGCCTTTTAAAAATGATCTTAGTTCCTAATGAAAAATGCTAAGATACCTTGCAACATTGCTAATCATGGTTATACAATGACCCACGCCCGTCCCATTTACATCCAAAGATAGGGTTACTTACGAAATCAATGGTAAGATAACAATGTCAAAGGAAAGAGGAAATTAACATGAAATACTTTTGAGTAGGTAGAATGCCCCTAGTTACTTGCTCACTTTCAAAACAAAACATCCTTGTTATTTTCAAAACAAAAACCTACACTTTCAAAACATCTTACAAACTTGAAAACATTTTCAAAAGATCAACATCTTTGTATACATTCTTACGAACGAGAATCATTACAAAGTTTTCCTAAACAATGGCCTCTTTACAAAATACTTTCAAAAACAACACAAAGCACAATTTCAAACAAAAGAAAGTGATCTAGCAACTAACTAAGAGCCCGTGGAAAACCATGGATGAAAAGGGTGATAATACCTTCCCTTTTCATAATCTACCCCCCAAGCTCAAGAAATAATCTCAAAGGTCTTTCCTGTTATTTTTCACATTTCCTTTTGGATAAAAGAAAAGTCGGTGGTGACTCTTGCTAACCGCAACATTTGCGATCAAACACAAAACACCCAAGTCAGTTCTCCTACCGTATCACAGAACTGGCGACTCTGCTGGGGAGAATACTAAAAGTGGGGTTACCTTAGGGTTAGATCATATTTACTTGCTTTCTTTGTTTGAATTGTTTGCTTTACATTATGGTTCTTTGTTTGGGTTTGAATCCTCTACTCGGATTTGAGATACCTTATAGGTAAGTAGCAATATGTTGCGGAAACTGTGCGGGGTATACCGACATGGTCTAAGAAATAGCTACGTTAGTGCGACATATTTGTGGATACCGGTAGCCCTTGAGTAGTCAAGGAGAATATGGGGCCGCTGAGTGATGTCATGAAGCACTAATGAACTTCTAGAACCTTTACTTGACCAACTTGGCCATTAGGATGTAGTGAGATGACCGACTTTGGTGTAGTCCGAAGTTGGTAGATACTCGATACTACACTCATTGAGGTTTGGTTTTTTCGGATATTTCGGTCTCCATTAAGGAGGCTTGCGCTGAAACAATGACCAAAAAAACAAATCGGTGATATTGAGCTCCTTAGAACCCGGTTACTATTACTAGGACAGGTTTGAGCCAACTAAACTTCAAGAGGGTACTTACCTATGAGACTCCATACAAGCCTAAACCTAAGGACTTGTTTGCCTTGTGTATATTTACTTATACATAACATCATAAACATCATAACATTATACTCATTCACTAACCATTTCAAGGATCTTGGGATTTATCTTTGTTCTGTTTTGTAGGACATGGATTCTATCCGCAGGAAAACTATTCAAGTCAATCTTGTAAGGATCCCTCCTCAACTTAAAGAGCTAGCATCAAGGATTCTTGAAAATTATCCATTTACCGATAGACATGGTCGCCTACTAAACTTGGTCACCTCCAACACTGATGAAGACATGATGAAGGTGCTCTTTCAGTTCTTTGATCCCTTACACCATTGCTTTACATTTCCCGATTATCAACTTGTGCCAACTTTGGAAGAATTCTCCCAACTCTGGAGGATTCCCATTCTCAATTAACTACCTTTCAACGATACGGAAAGAGATCTAAGGCCAGAAGTGATTGCTCAAGCTCTACATTTGCAACCATCTGATATCACAAATAATTGGGAAACAAGGAGTGGTGTCAAGGGTTTCCTAGTAAAGTTATTGTTTGAGAAAGCCCAAAACTGTTGGAACTCTTTGGATTTGCAAGCTTTTGAGGAAATTGTGGCTCTCCTCATCTATGGGATGGTTTTGTTTCCAAATCCTGACCAACTCATAGATGTAAACGTCGTCAAAATCTTCATGTCTCGTAACCCGGTGCCTACTTTGCTAGGAGACATCCTACATTCCTTTCACACTCGCACTATGAGGAAAATAGGTATACTTATATGTTATACTCCTATTTTGGCAAGATGGTTTATTTCGCATCTTCCCCAATCTGTATTGAAGAATGAGCAAGGTTCAAGGTGGTCACACAGGTTGATGACACTCAAATATTCAGTCATTAATTGGTGTCTCGATCCATAGAGAATGTTACTATTGTCGACCTTTGTGGAGAATTCCCTAATGTCCCTTTACTTGGTATTAGGGGAGGTATCACCTACAACCCCTGCTTAGCCTTAAGACAATTTGGTTACGCTCGAAGGGATGGCCCACATGAGATACTCATTCAAGGTTTGGTATTTGACTACGAGAACGACGATCAAGGTCATCGCCAGAGATTTATCCGAGCTTGGAGGATGTTGAACAAGGTAGATAGCAAGACATTGGGGCATAAGAATTCCATCCCTCTTGAGACTTACCTCAAATGGGTAAGAGCTCATGCTCAAAGTCTTATGATGCCTTACCCCTCCATTATCTCGGTAATCATGGAGCCTGTTGTGGAAGGAGATGTTCCGTATACCATCCTGCATCCTAACATGCCCACTTCTCTTAAAGACTTGCAAAGGGATTAGATACAGCTTAAAGGGGAGCGAGACACTTTCGAAGCCCAATTCTACGCCAGTGAGAAGAAGGTTTTGGAACTCACCAAGAAACTTCATGGGGAGCAGAGCCTGAATGCCTATATCGTGCCAAAGAGGATGCGTACAACTTTTTTATCTTAGAGTTTTTTTATTTCTTCGTAAGCCCAAAAGAGGCGTGATTTACTCAAACTTTGATTTATTAATATGATGTGTGTTCTCTTTTTGGCCTAAAGCAATTTTAAATATCTAAGTTCCTTGAAATCATTGCATATGCATTTACCATTCATCATAACATAAGAAGGTTTCTTACGACAAGTCTCCTCATCTTTCTACTGTTTATTTCAATAAGATGGATATCAAACAGACGGTAAAAGACCTCCAAGCACATAATGCCCAGTTTCAGCAGTTGTTCTTGACTCTAGCCAAAGGACAAGAATATCTGAAAACCTTGCTAATTGAAGAAAAGAAAAAGAAAAAGAAAGTAATCGGGGTTCTGAATATGGGAAGAAGATTCCAAGGACAAGCAAGAAGGACCCTAGACTTTGCAATGTCATATGGTGAGAAAGACAAATAAAGATGGGAAAGGCAAGGAAGCAGTTGTCCAGCAAGAGTCTGAAGAGGAAGAAGAGAAGGATTACTCTGAAGAGCAGTATCCCCCAGCCGACGAAAAATACAAGCATCTTGAAGAAAGACTAAGCGCAATGGAAATCCAGAAAGTGCCTCGGCTAGACTTTGAGGAGCTAGGTCTGGTGTCTGGGATTATCATTCCACCAAAATTTAAGGCACCGATATTTGCTAAATACGATGGAGTTTCATGCCCTAAAATGCATCTCTGATCCTATGTGAGGAAGATACAGCCTCACATTGCGGATAGAGATTTATGGGTCCACTTTTTCCAAGACAGTCTATCTGGAACTCAACTTGATTGGTTCTATCAATTAGAAAGGGTCAACATCCACAATTGGGAAGATCTTTCTGCTGCTTTCTATAAACAATATCAGTACAACACAGACCTTGATGCTACCCGTACTCAACTCCAGAGTATGGACACGGCTTCAAATGATGGTTTCAAAGACTACACTCAGAAATGGAGGGACTTAGCAGGAAGAGTCCAACCTCCCCTTTATGAAAGAGAACTAGTAGACATGTTTCTGGGTACCCTGTCTGGTCCTTTATTTAATCATTTAATTGGAAGCTCCTCGGCAGGCTTCACTGAACTAATCTTGACCGGAGAAAGAGTGGAAGCTGGGATTAAGAGTGGGAAGATCCAAAAAGACGCATCCTCCGTCGTGGTAAGAAAACCATTTATTGGGAAAAAAGAAGTTGGTGCTGTGTATCCTCAAAGGAATCAAGAAAGAACTGAACACCGTCCAATGGTGGGGGCTGTCATGATCCCTAAGCCTGTGCCTACTCAACAAAGAAACGATCAGCCTAGAACAGAAAGACCAGTAAGACAATTTACTCGGATTAATATGACATTATCTCAAGTACTGCCACATTTGTTAAGATCCAATCTGGTATCTTTGAAAGAAGCTCCGAAGAATCCTAACACAACATCTCCTCACTACCATCCTAATGCTCGTTGTGCATACTATTCAAAAAGCCCATGCCATGACACTAACAACTGTTGGGCTTTGAAAAACAAGGTGCAAGACCTTCTCGAAGCAAAAGAAATTAAGTATGATGCTCCTGAAATCCCGAATGTTATCACTGCTCCTATGCACAAGCATGGCCGCGGTGTTAACGTTATTGAAGATGATATGTTTGTTTCTACTGTTGATGAACTTGTTACTCCTCCCCTTACCATCAAGAAGAACCTTTTAAAAGCCGGTTTATTTTCGGGCTGTGATGAAAGCTGCCACCTCTGTTACTCCCTACCAATCAGTTGTCATTTATTGAAAGCATGTGTTCAACGCCTAATGGATGACAAAGAGATTTTGTTTGAAAAAACTCCTGTTCCAACTGTTTCTTACAAAGATGTTTCAATAGTAGCCATTTTCGCCAATCCTTCCGGGGTCTCCACCAAAAGACCCGTTAGGATTACATCAGTTCCTAAAATAGATCCATTGATAATCACTATGCTAGGTCCAATCCCGTACTCATCAGATAAAACTGTCCCATGGAACTATGGGGGCGACATCTACGATCACGGTGTCAAGCAAGATTGGCTGGCTGACAAAGACTCAATTCTTGAGAAGGCTGACCCCGACATTAGTAACATTACGGGAACAAGCAAGATA
Source organism: Vicia faba (assembly GCA_948472305.1). Lineage (NCBI taxonomy): Eukaryota > Viridiplantae > Streptophyta > Magnoliopsida > Fabales > Fabaceae > Vicia > Vicia faba. The sequence continues at coordinate 1,306,662,480 of OX451739.1, forward strand.
ACTCGAAGTGGCAGAGTATTCTCTCCCGAGATTGCTCTCTAAAGACTGTTACCGTCCCTGTAATCTTCCCTGCTCTTGTTCCTGCTAACACTACTACTACTATAATTCCTATAGTTACACCTACTGACACTCCTACCGCCGAGCCGATCGAGGCTCGGGGCAAAGGCATTCTGGTTGAGCCTGTCCGGATGAAGGCGAAAACAGTATATATCCCTGAGGCCTCCAAAAAGGAGATGGAAGAAATTCTGAAGATTATAATGGAAGAAATTCCGTTAAAGATTTCCATGTTGGCTTTATTGTTGTGTTCCGAGGCTCATGCAAAGGCCTTGGTGAAATTCCTTAAAACTGCCCATGTACCACAAGAAACCTCTGCAGATTAATTCCAAGACTGTGTGGCCAGTTTGACCGCGGACAATTGCTTAGGCTTTTCTGATGCTGACTTGACACATAGAGGAAGGAAGCATAATGAGGCATTGCATGTCTCTGTCGAATGTCGGGGCACAACTTTGGCCCATGTCTTGGTGGATACTGGTTCGTCTTTGAATGTGCTTCCTAAGAAGGCTCTTAATAGACTTGACTGTGAAGGTTTGACCTTAAAACCCATCAATATAGTGGTAAGGGCCTTCGATGGTTCAAAGAGAATGGTGCATTGGGAGGTGGACATCCCCATAAAAGTTGGAACCCAAACCTTTGATTCATCTTTTTACGTGATGGACTTTCGCCCTTCCTACTCGTGCTTATTGGGCCGACCATGGATTCACAATGTTGGTGTTGTCACCTCTACATTACATTAAATGCTGAAATACCCTACCAAGGGGAAGATCATTATTGTCCATGGAGAAGAGGAATATATGGTCAGTCATTTAAACTCCTTCAGATACGTGAAATTGGATGGTAAATTCATTGAAACTTCGTTTCAGCATTTCGAGGAAGCCCCACCAACCGTGGCAGTAACCAAAGCTGTTTCCCAAATCCCAAAGATTATAAGACCTCCGCTAAAGATGTATTCCCTGAAAGATGCCAAGGAAGTGATAGAAGAAGGTGGATGCATTATTTGGGGCCAACTCTCGGATATCCCATACAAGTCTGACAAATTTGGTTTGGATTTCACTTCAGGAGCCCAGAAAGTTGTATGTCGTGCTCGCGTCGGGGGACCCCCTTTGAAGATCAGCAACCACGAAGTCAACGTAGTGGAGGATGATGAGGACAACTACGACCTGGAGGAATGGATTTTCCCGACTGTCAATGGAGGACTCAGCAACTGAGAAGCTAAAGATTTTGTCCCAATTACTTTTATCCAACAGAAATTGTCTTTAAATTTTGTCGGATCTATAATAATTAAACAATTCATAATTTTTAAGCCTTGTGTCTTACCCGAGGCACAATGGTCCATTTGTAAGGGTTGTCATCTTATTTTCATATGTCATCAATGAATCATGGACGTTTTTGCATACAAACTTTGTGTTCTTTGTCTTTCTTTTTTTTGCATTTTTATTTTCTTTCAAAGATAGCTATACTCTTACACACACTCACATTCAAAATGTAGATCTACATCCAATCGGGATCCCATGGGTAACAATTCTGCTATGGCCTTTTGGGACTCTGAAAATATAATCTACCAAGCCGAAGACGAAGGTGAGGAAGATTATGAAGTGTCAGGGGAACTATCAAGGTTACTACAACAAGAAGAGAGGACCATTCATCCCCACGAAGAACTAGTGGATACAGTTAACCTAGGTACGGAAGAGAACAAGAAAGAAGTCAAGGTGGGTGCCAATCTGGAACCTAGTGTCAAGAAACGTCTGATTCAGTTGCTACATGATTATGTTGAGGTCTTTGCTTGGTCGTATGAAGACATGCCAGGACTTGATGCAGATATCGTGGTACATCGTCTACCAACAAAAGAAGACTGCCCACCGGTAAAACAAAATGTTTGTCGCATGCAATGAGACATGTCAGCGAAGATCAAAGAGAAAGTCATGAAACAATTCAACGCTGGATTCTTGGCCGTCACCTCCTATCCGCAATGGGTCGCCAATGTTGTTCCCGTGCCTAAAAAGGATGTAAAATTACGAATGTGCGTGGACTGCAGAGATTTGAATAGGGCAAGCCCTAAGGATGATTTCCCACTTCCCCGCATCGATATTTTGGTTGACAATACAACACAACATAAGGTGTTTTCCTTCATGGATGGTTTCTCAGGCTACAACCAAATTAAAATGGCGCCTGAGGACATAGAGAAAACAACCTTTGTCACACAGTGGGGCATATTCTGTTACAAGGTTATGCCATTCAGGCTGAAGAATGTTGGGGTAACCTATCAGCGTGCCATGGTAGCCCTATTTCACGACATGATACATCACGAAATAGAGGTCTATGTGGACGACATGATAGCCAGATCTCAAACCTAAGAGGAACATCTTAACCATTTGCAGAAGTTGTTTGAGAGATTAAAGAAATACAAGATGAGGTTGAACCCAAATAAATGCACATTTGGGGTGAGGTCTGGTAAACTCCTAGGCTTTATCGTCAGCGGTAAAGGTATTGAAGTAGATCCTACCAAGGTGAAAGCAATACAAAAAATGCCTGCTCCTCGTACTGAAAAGGAAGTCAGAGGGTTCTTGGGACGATTAAAATACATTTCCAGTTTTCATTTCTCACCTAACAGCTACTTGTGAACAATTCTTCAAATTACTGAAGAAAGATCAAGTAGTCAAATGGAATGACGAGTGGCAAACTGCTTTCGACAAGATCAAAGAGTACTTACAAGAGCCTCCTGTTTTGATTCCACCATTCGAGGGAAGACCATTGATCATGTATCTAACTATTTTGGAAAATTCAATGGGGTGTGTGTTGGGGCAGCATGACGAGTCTGGCCGAAAAGAGCATGTTATTTATTACCTGAGCAAAAAGTTTACCGACTGTGAAATAAGATATTCAATGCTCGAGAAATAAAAAAATCCCATTTTGGTTCACAAAAAAAGGTTCAAAAACAAAGTCAGAATAACAACAGTCCAGCCCAAGCAACAAAGCATCATAGTCTGGTAACAAGTAGAATTGCAAGTTCCTGCACAAAGCAATATATCAGAAAATTTTGACAAAGTCGGAAATATAACATATTAGATTATAAATCCCAACAAATAGATTCACATATCTTAACAAAAACAAGTCACGACAGTCACAAATTTCCACAGATATCAGAAGAATTAAAAACAAAAATCAGAACAGACGAAGAAGTAATTCCCTCCCGTAACAAAAGCAAAGAGGGCAGTAAAAATTCACATCTGAAGAAAAATCTTCACTGCAGTAAGCGTACCATCAAACAAATAACGATCAGAAAATCAGAAGCCCAACCGAATTCAAGGCTTATTAGCACAAATCAAGCCCAATAACAAGTTCAATCCAAATCCTATCAAGCCAATCAGAGGGACTGTTCACAGAGAAGCCCTAATCTAATTTCTCATCAGTATAAAACCAGCCATTGCACAGAGTTCAAGAAAAATATTGTTCACACAATACACAGAAGTTGTGCAACAACAAACCATAGACCTAACCCTGATCATCATCTTCCTTACACAAAAACCCTTCAGAAATTGAAATCGCGCAAAGAGAAGGAAGAAGAGATATATTGTTACCATCACGAGGTTGAGATAGGAGAGGAAAGAGTTACCGCACACAAATCCTCTGTTGGAGCTCACAAACCGTCACCGGAAAGAGAATCATTGTTGTTCTCCGGCGTCAAACCCTCAGTCACGCTTCAGAATGTCTGATTTCAAGTCATGGAGTCCGGATCTCTCATCATCATCCCCAATTTTCATCACCTGAGCAACTTGGGTTTTCAAAACCCCTCTTTAGATCTACTCTGATCTATTCACTTCCTGCAAAAACAAGCCAGAGATTAGTAATCAGAGAAGAGAGACAAAGAGATCAGTGTAAGAAAAAGTGAGATCAGAGCAAGTCATGATGTCGCTGTTGTCAGCCACCATGGGCTTTCGTCATCGCCACTGCGGACATTCACCAACACCATCGTGCCAGATCTATTCTATTTTATTTTTATAGGTTTAAATATGTTTGTTGTTGAATAATACAGAGAGAAACGAGAGTATAGATCATGTGAGAGAGTAAAAGAAGAGAGAGAAATTTTCTATTGTTTATGATTAAGTGTGATTAATTTGTTTGTTTTGTTAGTTAACATGGTTTACAGGGCCTAATCCGGCGGTGGCACTTTTCACCGTCTGGTTAATCATTGCTACGAATCCCATGCGATACATCATGTGGTCCTACGGTGCACCCTTAATTAGCATCATCTGATTATCATCTAACCACTCAAAATGTGTTCTCCACTGTGTTCCCTTAAGGACTATCCACGCTAGATCGAAGGCGGAAGGTTATTGGGTGCTTTTCTCCATCAAGCATATGATGCACCCACGCATCCTCACCATTAGATCTTCATCAATCATTCTAGCTGTGTGCCTCCATGGTGGACCTCCCTGAAAGCAACACGCGAGATCCTACAGATATCTATTGAAAGTATGGGCTTTGCATCTGTTGGGCCTAGCGAATTTCACTTCCAGCACCTCCCAGATTGTTGTTTTTAGGCACATTAGCTTTTTCTCTATTTCCTTTATTTATATTTTCTTTTATATTTCTTTAATTATTATTTTGATTTCTATCATTTAAAAATACAAAAATACATTTTATTTTAAATAACTAATTAGGTTGGAAAATAATATTTAATATAATTAATTGTTTTGTTAATTAATTCTATTAAATAAGATAGTTCAATTTAATTAGTTGTTTAATTAAAATCGATTGGGTTGTATTGTTTGTTTATTTAGACTTTTAATCGCATGGTCGATTTGATATATCCCATTCATAAACTTGTACCCCCATTCCCATATGGTTTGTAATAACTTAGAATTTTATTTTCTTTGTTATTTCTTTATATGTTTTATTTATTGCTATTATGCATATTTTGTTCAATTAAAACACATGGCCTCCTCTTGGGCTCGTCATCAATGGGAAGGTATCCACCTACACATACACACTTGCACACAATTCATAGTTTGGTCCTGGGCTTTTCTACAGCAACAACTACTCGATCAATTGTTCTAATTGGTCGTTTAGAATACTAGTGCCACGCTAGTCCCACTTTCTAGGAGCATGCATATAGCCACTTTGTATGGGATTTTGATTTTTATCATCTACATTGAAGCAACTCTCTTTTATACCCTTGGTCCATATACCAAGTGTTTCCATGCACCAAAAGGGTCTCATAGTTGATTTTGGGCATGGTCATTCTCACAAGATTAATCAAGTTTTTCCCTTGATTGATCATAACCTGAATCAACCACTTTGGTCCATATATCAAGTGTTTCCATGCACAAAGGGTCTCATGGTTGAGTGTAGGAGCACCTACTCTCACGAGATTAATCAAGTACACCCTTTGGTTAATCATAACCCGATTTAACTCCCTGACACCCGACACTCCATTTATCTTATGGATACTTGTTCTATGATTCTTTTGATCGATTGTTGGTGCAACCCAGATATGCCTAATTGATAGATGATTGAGGAGGTCCAAGGAGGCGTTTTGTAGAGTTTTCTTATCTCATGCGCTTTGAAGAGGCAACGAACCTACTCCTTTAGGTATCATCGTGACTTCATTCTTCATTTTTGTATTTTAATTTTTTCTAGAGATCATGTCAAGTAGGATTTTACCGATTTCCTTGCCATGTCAAGCAGGAATAGAGATGCATGAAAGGTGTAAGTGTTTGCTTGTTGGCATTAATTTTTGGTAAAACCAGATTTGTGAATGTCATGACTGATGTCATAACGTTATGGGATAAAGACAAATTCTGCAGAAGGAATGTCCTACAGGAACAACTCAGTATGAGTTAATATCATGATGTTTAAGCTATGATCATATGTACTGAATTCTACCAAAATCAGTGAGCAGGATACATGATGTCATAACCAATGTTAAGAAATCCTGTACTGATCAAGTTATTGTGCAGATTTATTGTTCCTGAGAATTTTCAGGAATCTGGTGTGCTATTCTGAGTTGAAGTATATTGGCTAGATCAGATGCTCACGTGGATATTAGGTTAACCTTGCTTAACCTTAATCTGTTTTGATGAAAGCCCAAGACCAAGTCTTTAGGTTAACTTTGGTTAACCCTAGCTATTTTTATGCAAGCCCTAAATGAAGAATAGTCTGCTTATATATTTCTCACGAATCCTAATGGTGAGAAACACTTTTGCAGAGAAGATCAATAAGGCATTTTGTAGTTATGATAGTTTTAGTAACTACTGTGAGCCAAGCAATTATCTCTTGATAAGTGACTTGGTGTAGGATTTGGTTGTAAGGGTTGTTTATCACTCAAATCTTTGAAGCACGAGTGTTGTGTCTCTTGATTAAAGCTTTGAAGCAAAATCAAGCGTGTGTATTGAAGAATGTCTTCATAATCTTATTAATCAATAGATTAGTATCACTGCTGTGATTGAGGGGGAGTGAGTAGGAACTCAGGTTTAAGTAGGACTTAGATTGAATTTGCATTGGGTAGGTCTTAAGTGAAGGAGATAAACTGGTTGGTTTATTCCTAAATTAATACCTCTTATAGTGAATTTCCTCCCTGGCTTGGTAGCCCCCAGATGTAGGTGTTGTTATACACTGAACTGGGTTAACAATTGATTGTGTTCTTTACTGTCTTTTAAATTACTGTTTTGGTTTGTGTATAATTTTTCAGATACGGTGTCATAACATTCACTGTGACATTAAGTATCTGTTGCCAGAATTTCAATTGGCATCAGAGCAGGCACCCTGCCTATCTTTCTGGGTGAGATCTAGGGATATTATTTTCTGGCGCTATGGACAAGGAAGGAGGATTTGGGAACAGACCACCTATTCTGGATGGATCAAACTATGACTACTGGAAACCTCGTATGATTTCCTTCTTGAAGTCACTGGACAAAAAAGCTTTGAGAGCTGCTGACAAAGGATGGAACCATCCCACCATAACTGGGAAAGATGGGACGACTAGTCTGAAACCTGAGGAAGAATGGAGCAAAGAAGAAGAAGAGTTAGCCCTGGGTAACTCTAAAGCATTGAATGCCTTGTTCAATGGAATTTATAGAAACATATTCAGACTAGTACATCAATGTGAACTGGCCAGGGATGTTTGGGACACTCTCAAAACCACCCATGAGGGTACATCCAAAGTAAAAATGTCAAGACTTCAGATGCTCACTACCAAATTTGAGAATCTAAGGATGATGGAAGATGAGACCATTCATGAGTTTCACATGAACATCTTGGAAATTGCCAACACCTCAGGAGCATTAGGAGAAAAGATGTCAGAAGAAAAGCTGGTGAGAAAGATTCTCAGATTCTTGCCTAAAAGGTTTGCAATGAAAGTGACTGCTATAAAGGAAGCTCAAGATATCTGCAACTTGAAGGTTGATGAACTCATTGGGTCACTTCAGACATTTGAGATGGGGATCAGTGAAAATGTTGACAAGAAAAACAAGAACATAGCCCTTGTATCCAATACTGAAGATGAAAGCAAGGAGAGTGATGAAGAGAATATATCAGAAGCTATAGCTATGCTTGGAAGGCAGTTCAACAAACTCATCAAGAGAATGGACCCAAAGTCAAGGTCAAATGTCAAGAACATTTCCTCTGACATTAGTAGATCATATGACTCCAGCAAAAGAACTAAGTCTGAAGAAAAGGGAAATCAAAGCAGAGGAATCCAATGCCATGGATTTGAAGGATATGGGCACATTCGAGCTAAATGTCCTACCTTTCTAAAGAAACAAAAGAAAGGAATGCCTGTTACTTGGTCTGATGGTGACTCAGAAAGTAACTCTGAAGAAGAATCTGCTAAACTAGTTACTGTACTATCTGGTATTTGTAACTCTGATAATGATTCTAGTGATGAGGAAGTGACATTTGAAGAACTTGCTGACTCCTACAAGAAGCTATGTATCAGAAGTGTTGAAGTCTACCAGCAAAATGAGAAACAGAAAAAGCTTATAGTGAAGTTGGAGGCTGAGAAGAAGGCAGACACTGCTACTATAAGCCATCTCAAAGGTGAAGTTCTAATGTTGAACTCCAAACTTGATCAGATGACTAAGTTTGTCAAGATGTTAACAACTGGAACTGACAAGTTGGAAGAAATCCTTCAGGCTGGACAAAGTGCAGGAAACATGTCTGGTATAGGATTTGTGGCTGTAAAGAAATCTGCTGTTGACAAGAAGAAGACCAGGCCTGATAAACAAATGTCAAAGCAGATGTCACAACATAGGACTCAACATCAAGAACAGATAAATATGAAGAAAAAAAGATGGAGATGTCATTATTGTGGGAGGTTTGGTCACATAAAGCCATTCTGCTTCAGATTATATAGATATCCTAATCAGACCCCATATGACAAACCTAAGACTAACAAGGCACCATATACTCAACAGTGGAAGAAAAAGACTGCAGCCCTGATAACTCACACCTCCCTTAGAGTTTCTGCCAAGGAAGATTGGTACTTTGACAGTGGATGCTCTAAACACATGACTGGAATCAAGAATCTGCTGAATGATGTCAAACCTCATACTACTAGTTATGTCACTTTTGGAGATGGTGCTAGAGGAGAAATCAAAGGAGTTGGAAACTTGGACTGCCCTGGAGTTCCAAACCTAAATGAAGTATTGCTGGTAAATGGTTTGACTGCTAATCTCATAAGTATCAGTCAATTATGTGATCTAGGATTCAAGGTCAACTTCGCCAAGTCTGAATGTCTTGTAACTAATGAAAAACAAGAAGTTGTAATAAGAGGAGTCAGATCAAAATACAATTGTTACTTATGGGAGTCTGAGAACACTAACTACTCTTCTGTGTGCTCTATAGCCAAAGAAGAAAAGGAAGTGAAACTGTGGCACCAAAAACTTGGTCATTTACATCTTAGAGGGATGAAAAAGATCATATCCATGGAGGTTGTCAGAGGGATTCCAAGGCTTCAGATTGATGAAGGGAGAGTCTATGGTAAATGTCAGGTTGGAAAGCAAACTAGAATGTCACATCCAAAAACAAGACATCTGACCACCTCTAAGGTGCTAGAACTTCTACATATGGATCTGATGGGTCCCATGCAAGTGGAAAGTCTTGGTGGAAAGAGATATGCCTATGTTGTTGTGGATGATTTTTCCAGATTCACCTGGATAAACTTCATTAGGGAAAAGTCTGATGTATTTGTTGTATTTAAGGAATTGTGCAAAAGAATTCAAAGAGAAAAAGAAGGATGCATTGTCAGAATCAGAAGTGATCATGGTAAGGAATTTGAAAATAGTAAGTTTGATGAGTTCTGTTCCTCAGAAGGAATCAATCATGAGTTCTCTTCACCTATAACTCCTCAAAAAAATGGAGTTGTGGAAAGGAAAAACAGGACTATACAGGAATCTGCCAGAGCAATGATACATGCCAAGAAGCTTCCTATTCATTTTTGGGCTGAAGCTATGAATACAGCTTGTTATGTCCACAACAGGGTCACCTTGAGAAAGGGAACATCATCCACCCTTTATAAACTATGGAAAGGAAGAAAGTCTACAGTGAAGTACTTCCATGTCTTTGGAAGCAAATGCTATATTCTGACAGATCGTGAACAAAGGAGAAAGATGGACCCTAAAAGTGATGAAGGAATATTCCTAGGATACTCTACCAACAGTAGAGCATATAGGGTGTTCAATTCCAGGACCAAAGCTATTATGGAGTCTATAAATGTCATAGTTGATGATCACCATGAGGGAAAAAATGTTCCATATGATGTTGAGACATTCTTTGAGACTTCAACACAAGTGTCTAAAAAGGATGATGTGCCTAATCCTACTCCATCAGAGTCTGAATCAAAGGAAGCTAACGAAGATCCTTCCATCATGATTCAGAAAGATCATCCTAAGGAACTCATCATAGGAGATCCTAATAGTGGAGTCACTACAAGATCAAGAGAAATCATCACAAACTCTTGTTTTGTGTCTAAGATTGAACCAAAAAATGTTAAAGAGGCTTTGACTGATGAATACTGGATTGGAGCAATGCAAGATGAATTGAACCAGTTCAAGCAACATGAAGTATGGGAGTTAGTTCCTAGACCAGAAGGAACAAACATCATTGGCACAAAGTGGATTTACAAGAACAAGTCAGATGCTGGAGGAGTTGTCACCAGGAATAAGGCAAGACTTGTTGCTCAAGGATACACTCATGTTGAAGGGGTTGATTTTGATGAGACTTTTTCTCCTGTAGCCAGACTGGAATCAATCAGACTTCTCTTGGGAGTTGCTTGTCTCCTTAAGTTCAATCTGTTTCAGATGGATGTGAAGAGTGCCTTCCTAAATGGGTACTTAAATGAGGAAGTGTATATGGAACAGCCTAAAGGATTTGTGGATCCAAACTGTCCTGATCATGTCTACAAATTGAAGAAAGCATTATATGGTCTGAAACAAGCTCCTAGAGCTTGGTATGAAAGGTTGACAAAGTTCCTCACTGACAAAGGATACAGGAAAGGAGGTTTGGATAAAACTCTTTTTGTCAAGGATGAAGGAGGAAAGACAATGGTAGCTCAAATTTATGTTGATGACATAGTGTTTGGAGGAATGTCAGATAAAATGGTTAAACATTTTGCTAACCAGATGCAAGCTGAATTTGAAATGAGCCTCATGGGAGAATTGACCTACTTTCTTGGACTACAAGTCACACAGATGGAAGACTCAATTTTTGTCTCAAAGCAAGTATGCAAAGAATATTGTCAAGAAGTTTGGGATGGAGAATTCCAGTCATAAAAGGACTCCTGCACCTACTCATTTAAAGTTGTCCAAAGACACAAGTGGGGAAAATATGGATCAAAGCTTGTACAGAAGCATGATAGGAAGTCTGCTATACTTAACAGCGAGCAGACCTGACATTGCCTTTGCAGTTGGAGTATGTTCAAGATATCAGGCTGAACCCAAAGTAAGTCACATCAACCAGGTGAAAAGAATTCTGAAGTATGTGAGTGGAACTTACAATTATGGCATGTTGTACTCTCATGGATGTGAACCAATTATGTCTGGTTATTGTGATGTTGATTGGGCTGGTAGTGCTGATGATAGAAAGAGCACCTCTGGAGGATGCTTCTTTTTGGGAAATAATCTTGTTTCTTGGTTCAGCAAGAAACAAAATTGTGTGTCTCTATCTACTGTTGAAGCTGAATACATAGCAGCTGGTAGCAGCTGCTCTCAAATGATCTAGATGTAACAGATGCTGACTGAGTATAATGTCACACAAGATGTCATGACATTGTACTGTGACAATTTGAGTACTATTAACATATCCAAGAATCCTATACAGCACAGCAGGACTAAGCATATTGACATTAAACATCACTTCATCATAGATCTTGTGGAGGAGAAGGTGATTAAGCTGGAACATGTTGCCACTGAACTAGAACTGGCTGATATTTTTACCAAGGCACTTCATGCAAGTCAGTTTGAGAATTTAAGGGGCAAGCTGGGTATTTGCCAATATGAAGAGATGTAGCAATTAATTTTGCTTAATACAAGGTTTGAAAGAGATATTTTAATCAAGTTTATTCTGATTGGGATAATCATTTGTTTCCCTCTCTCTTTTCAAAAGTTTAAGAAGAGGAATAGACATATTTATATCTCCCTATTCTCAGTTTGTTGCATCACTCTCCATTCCCTCAAAAGAAAATTTCACACTCGCTTTCACTTGTATTCTCAATCTCTCAAGATGTCTCAACAATCTGTGTCATCATCTTCATCAAAGGCAACTGCATCTTCCTCACCCACTGACACCGAACCTAGGGCAACCGTAAACCCCATGGATGCTGATGTTCTTGAGGTAACTCCACTTCATACAATGGCATCTGATCCTACTAAGGTCAAGAAGCTGCAAACCAGACATGCAAGAAGATCACAAGCTTCTCCCTCTGGTAAATCTTCTCAACCATCATCCTTTGTTCCCCCAGAGATTGCTAATAGGGAAGGTTCTGCTTATGTGCATCAAGCTATTGCCAGACTAGTCACTAGGATTCTTAATGAGAATCACTCTGTTCCTGGTATATCTATACCATTGAACCAAGAAACTGCTAGCCTTAATTTAGAAAGTGATCCCAATGTCACTCAGAATGTTGAGACACCTGATGACAACATTGAGAAATCTCCAGAGAAACCTGATGATCACCAGACCCCTACTGACAAGGTTGTTGAGCCTCCTGTCATTGATGTTGATGAAGAATTTTATGACAATGATTTAATTGCTAATGTCAACCCTAGCATAGCAAGAAGGATAATGATATCTTGAAGAGCTTGATGCAAGAAAAAGGACTCTTGAAGAGCTGATTGCTAGTCTGGAACAGGAGGAGAATGAAGAACAAATGAGGGAAGAGGATGCTGATGAAGAACAGCATGATGGTTCTGCAAGAAGCTCACCGAAAGATGTTGCTGAAAATAGTGCTTCCTCAGGGGATGACAGTACCTGAAGGTTTGTGTTTACTGAGTTATAAAGATTGATGCTGGAACTTGCTGCTTCTATTTGATACCTTCTCTCTCTTTCTGTGTATTTTGGATTTCCTCTTGATGACTGTATAACTTGAAGTACTAGATCCTTTGGCCTTTTTATGGATAAAAAGGGGGAGAAGTAATTGTGGTAATTTTGGTAGAATTGGATATTGGTAGTTAGATTAGTTGTTATTAAAAATTCTGCTGCTTTCTAATCTCTGATTGTTTAGGGGTTTTAGCCAAAAATTTGCCAAAGGGGGAGTTTGTAAGTGTTTGCTTGTTGGCATTAATTTTTGGTAAAATCAGATTTGCAAATGTCATGACTGATGTCATAACATTCTGGGATAAAGACAAATTCTGCAGAAGGAATGTCCTACAGGAACAACTCAGTATGAGTGAATATCATGATGTTTAAGCTATGATCATATGTACTGAATTCTACCAAAATCAGTGAGCAAGATACATGATGTCATAACCAATGTTAAGACATCTTGTACTGATCAAGTTGTTGTGCAGATTTATTGTTCCTGAGAATTTTCAGGAATCTGGTGTGCTATTCTGAGTTGAAGTATATTGGCTAGATCAGATGCTCACGTGGATGTTAGGTTAACCTTGCTTAACCCTGATCTGTTTTGATGAAAGCCCAAGACCAAGTCTTTAGGTTAACTTTGGTTAACCCTAACTATTTTTATGGAAGCCCTAAATGAAGAATAGTCTTCTTATATATTTCTCACGAATCCTAATGGTGAGCAACACTTTTGAAGAGAATATCAATAAGGCATTTTGTAGTTGTGGTAGTTTTAGTAACTACTGTGAGCCAAGCAATTATCTCTTGATAAGTGACTTGGTGTAGGATTTGGTTGTAAGGGTTGTTTATCATTCAAAGCTTTGAAGCACGAGTGTTGTGTCTCTTGATTAAAGCTTTGAAGAAAAATCAAGCGTGTGTATTGAAGAATGTCTTCATAATCTTATTAATCAATAGATTAGTATCACTGCTGTGATTGAGGGGGAGTGAGTAGGAACTCAGGTTCAAGTAGGACTTAGATTGAAGTTGCATTGGGTAGGTCTTAAGTGAAGGAGATAAACTGGTTGGTTTATTCCTAAATTAATACCTCTTATAGTGAATTTCCTCCCTGGCTTGGTAGCCCCCAGATGTAGGTGTTGTTATACACTGAACTGGGTTAACAATTGATTGTGTTCTTTACTGTCTTTTAAATTACTGTTTTGGTTTGTGTACAATTTGTCAGATACGGTGTCATAACATTCACTGTGACATTAAGTATCTGTTGCCAGAATTTCAAAAGGGACCTCCATTGTTGATATTTGTCAGGAACCCATCTGCTTTATTTAAAGACCTATTTAAGGCAACTTCTCATATGTGTCTTTTTTGCTACTTGTGTTTGTTTAAAATCCTACCTTTGAAGTAGGTATTCTACAGGTGTGTTTACAATTGTGCTTGCATATTCCCCACCCCAATAAGTCCTCAAAAGGAGGCGCGTGGAAACGGTCCATAATCGACCCCCGCACATTCTAGTTCGTGTCATCCTGGGCTCACGTTGTACATCGACGCTTTGGATTTGTGAAGATCATGTATATCGATTTGGTCAGGTGGAAAAGGGTTTGGTTTCAACCCCCACCATTTGTTAGGAGTCCGCAATGTCCATTGCTGACACTTTGCTACCCTCTTGTTCGCTTTGGGTGATCCACTCCCCTTAGCTAAAGTAATTCTTTTCTTTTTTATTTCATCTCTATATCTCGCTTGTTTGCTTTGGGTGATCGTCTCCCCTTAGCTAAAGGATTTTATCTTCATACCCCCATCCCCTGAGTCAATATACGCTGATTGTGTTTTTTTGCCAAAGCACTTATTTGATATGTCATGCTCCCTTAAGATTGCTCGTGTAGGATTAGTCTCCGAGCTAGACATTAGGATATCTATCCATGTATGTTCCCTTAGGTAGATATTTTCCTTTCTTCCTTGACGTAGGGCCATCATTTCATGATTACACTAGGGCTAGAGATTAGGATAGTCTCCCTTAGTTGTTTTCTTTTCTTTGCATATTGCACCTAAAAAATAAACTCTCTTTTTCTTGGAAAATCATAAAACATCTCTAATGAACTTAAATCCTTCTTCAAGGTAAAAAATACAAACCATATTAATTGTTTGTGCTCCTTTTGGCTTTGTTTTAAACCTTGTTAAGTTGACATCTTGCCGCCTTTACCATGATATTTTTCTATCTTTGTGTCGAAGTTTCTCCATCGCTTATGTTTATTATCCTACCTTGATTTTCAATATCATTGTTAGGTGCGATATTTTATCATCTAAATTGTAATGTTTTTCCATCCTTGCAATGATATTTTTCTATCTTTGTGTCGATGTTTTTCCATCGCTTATGTTTGTTATCCTACTTTGATCTTCAATATCATTGTTTAGTGTGATGTTTTATCATCAAAATTGTTATGTTTTTCCATCATTGATGATGTTTTTCCATCATTGTTGATGCTTTGCCTTTGTTGTTGATGTTTTTCCATCATTGTTGATGTTCTGCCATTGTTGTTGATGTGTTTCTATCATTGTTGTTGTCTTGCCATTATTGTTGATGTTTTCTCATCATATCTTATGTTTTTCCATCTTGATTATTGATTTTGTCTTTTTAACTAAAAAACACAAACAAACAGAAACATGTGATCCGAACTACGATGCTCTGATTCCTTAAAAGGGTTATGTAGGCATCTGGTCACGAGGTTCAACCGAGTGAACTTTGTAATCTTTTCTTCTTTTTCCCGTGTTTTTTCTTTTACATGAATTCCCTCTTTGCATCTTTCTTTTTAGCTTTTATCTTTAGACATAGATCTTACACACCCTTATAATAGAACAACAAGAGTGGATACCATAGAGTACTATGGGCGTGTGGGGTGCTAATACCTTCCCCTCGTGTAACAGACTTCCTTAACCGATCTCTATGGTTGCAAGACAGTGATTTCATACCTTTTGGTTTACTCGATGTTTACCTTTCCCTTTCAGAAGGATAAAAAACATTCGGGGGCGACTTCATTGAGTTTATCTTAGATGATTTGTCTGGTTATTTCAGCTTGCGACTTCACTGGGGAATGGTTGACCAAATGCTGGTCCATCCCATAGTCGATCCTAGATCTTGCTTTCTTTTCATTGGGTGTTTATTTTTATGCTTTATATCTTGTTCATTTTGTACATGTTTATCTGAACATATGTTTGCATTGCATTTTATCGCTTTCCATATATTGGTGATACTGTTGTGCTGACAATAATTTCATGATTGGGTGGGTGTTAAAAGAGGTAAAAGGCCCAATACCCCGGCCAAGTGAAAACTATAGGAACCCTAGGAATAGAGTGGAACATAACGGCTAGTTGACTTAGGTTCCACTTTTTCCATTATGTCGTCCATGCTCAGATGAGGTACTAATGGGGAGCTATCATTTTCACTTAGGTGATATGGTGATAACTTTCCAGGGGTACCCTCAATTCTGAGTTACCCTTGCCTTACCCTGACTTAGTTTCACCCGTGAGTGGGGAGGGATGATTGATTCTTACAGGTACTGATGGTGACTTTTGGGTTTTGTTGGTGACTTTGTTCTTGTTGGTGAATACTTGATCTCCTGGTTTTGTTCTGGACTTCTCACCTTATGATGGCCGTTTATTTCGGCAGTTCAGCAGTTATCTTTTATGATAGGGAGATTTTTGTCTCATGCAGTTGCTGATCCACTTGGTACATGGTTCTTTTGTGTTCCAAGGTGGCGTCAGACCTTTGATCTGATGATATTCATCATTCAGTTTAGAAACAGTGCAACCATTTTCCATGTTTATGGAACCTTGATCCCGTGTTCTTGCATACATAATCTGTTAACGTCATTTAAACACACATGTTATTTCCATTTCCAAGGAACCATGCTTGTGAGCTTCGTGTTTCACTTCTCCACCTTTTACTGGTTTAAAATCAAAATTAAAAGCATGTGAGTTCCTTGAAAATGATTGAACATGGAATTGCACCCAATCATGCACCTCATGCATATTCATACATTCATAACAGGTCTCAGAGTTGGAGATTCATATTAAGACTTGGTACTCTCTTTAGAGTTACAGATTTGAACTCTTGATGTCACGTGTTTGAAGATCAGTTATGGAACAACTTCGTGAGGTATTGGTCGAGATGAAGATTTAGATGTGGTTGTTTGTGGTATACATGCAAACCTTGGTCAGTGATCAGGAACTCTTCGAGAAGGAAGATAATCAGTTAAAGACCTAGTTGATTCAGGTCATGGAAGTCTTGATGATAGTGTCGCCAATCCTACATTGAATGTTTAAACATGAGTTACTCTCTTCTCCTCATCATTTGGGATTCATTTCAAACCATGGAGTTCCTTGTGGATTTCATCCACTACCTTTAGTGCTTGGAACGTCTTATCAGTAGATGGTTCCCATTTACCAGTTGAATTCAAGAGGTTTGTTTTATCAGCAAGAACAGAAGAAGCCTGTAGAATGGTTTTGATCTCATCTCAGTGCTTTATTCTCATTTGTTTCCACACTTGTTTGAGCTCTAATGGGTTAGGATCCATACATCATTACCGTCTACAGATCTCCCTTGCAAATCCTGTTTTCAACACCATATATGGTTACCATGCCAAGGTACCCAGTTATTCAATTAGGGGGCACCCTCCACAGCTTCAGGTTGCTTGATCTTCTCATCAGCAGTCAATGTTTGTTCCCCCAAGTGAATGCATGGCGAAAAGCTTTTAAGCAGAGATAG
Source organism: Vicia faba (assembly GCA_948472305.1). Taxonomy (NCBI): domain Eukaryota; kingdom Viridiplantae; phylum Streptophyta; class Magnoliopsida; order Fabales; family Fabaceae; genus Vicia; species Vicia faba. The sequence continues at coordinate 1,306,679,806 of OX451739.1, forward strand.
AAGAAGACTGAGAAGTATGTTGATACCATCTCAATGCCTTACATCCTGGCACTTCCTCTTCTTTTGGGAATTCAGTGGATTAAGTTTCTTCTTTGGAGACTATTCAGTTGATTAATCTCTCTCTTGATGCAAATTCTAGGTGTGTCTCCCATTATGGGGCATTTTTGGTCATGATGTTAAGGACCGCAAGGATTGAAGTAAATTCCAGCATTTGTGTGGAATACTTTCCAAAGTCCAATTTATGTTTGATGGACTGCATCTCTCTCGTGTGGTACAAGATGCTTGGTGATTAAATGTATGGAATTTTGCTTGGTAGAACATTCACCTTCTCTTTTAAGAGAATCTTCGGTGAGTATATTCTGGGGCACTCGGCTATTCAATTGAAGACGGTTTGTCATCCAGAGATAAAGTCCAAGTTTAGATCAATTTAGAGGCTTGTGTCCAGATCAGCGGGGAATCTCTTATCCAAGTGAGCCTCAAGGTTGCTGAAGATCGTTTGAAGCAATCAGTCCATAAGGAGTCTTGTCTCCTCAACATGGAAATTTTATTTGCATTTTCGTTTGCAATCTTAATTGTTTTGTTCAGTACTTTCTTGTATGCAAACTTGCTCATCTTTTTTAATATTAAATCATAATGCATTGAATATATTTGTCTTGAATTAATCCATTTGTTATCACTCTTATTTTTTTACTATGCTTTTGATACCTAACTCTTGTTAATAAAGCAATAACTCTTGAGGGAGGATTACGAAAATTTACAAGGAATCTCAAATGGTATGCTTTTGAGTAAAAACCTTGCTGAAGATGTACATGTCTTGTTTAAATCCCCAAACGCCAGAGATATAAGGGAGATAGACCCTCGTTAACCCCTCTGAGCCTTCGAAGTAGGAGTTTCTTTTCTGTTCGAAAAAAATCCTTATTTTTAACCCGGGGTAGGGTAGATGTTCAGTTAATTTGATCGAGCATTCAAATTTCAGAAGGAGTGTCCCATCCTAGGATCACCATATTTTATCCCTCGCATTATGAGGTCGGGAAAAGATCAAAACTAAAATGGTTATTTCCTCACAAAATTCTAAGGTCGAGATCGAATCGATACAATAATGGTTATCCCTCATCGACCAAGGAATGAGGCAGTCAATTTCTTCCAAAAAGTTCAAAGGCTTAGGGTTACACGACTTGTTCAAAAGGTAAAGTATGAATAACAAAGAAACAAATAAATCCCTGATAAGTCGAAACTTGAAAACAAGTCGCTTAGGCAAAAGTTAGGGCATCCCGCTAGACCTCTAAATTGAAATTCAAAAGAATTTATCCAGGAAAAAGTTAGGAAAACAAAAAGGAATTTGAAAATACTGAAAGGAAGAAAAGGATTATCCAATAAAAATCCTCACCAAAAGAAAAGTCATGTGATCGAACACCCAAAAACAAAAGGTTAAGTGACTGGCGTGTCCAAGAAATCTTTGTGGTTCCTCAACCTTCATAAACTCTTTTGAGAGATGAGTGCTCGTATCGAGTTAACTGAATGTAGGACTGGAGAACATCATGGAGAATGGGCGGGCACCAAATAATTTTGAGCCTTAAAAACCTTTCTAAAAATTGTGAACCAGACCACGTTATAACCCTTAAAATTCCTAATTGAAGCATGGGTTAATTCGAAAGCAAAACTGTTACGAGAGTAAGGTAACCTGACTCCTAGGAGACTTGCTAAAAACCTTTTGAGTTGGTATCACTCCCTCTTTTATTTTATTTGTACCGAAAGATTTCTATGTTTCAACATCTTTTCAATAAAAGTTTTCTAGCTTCAAGACAAGCATATGCTTTGCATTAGATCTATCATTCTTAGGATAAAACATTCTTTGCATATGAAAAAGTGTTTAAACATCAAGCGAGCTTACATAATGAGCACCATATGAAGAGTTTGATTATCCTGAGGGACAAATTTATTTAGGAATCTGTTGAAAAGAATGATCTTAATTTGGGGCATGATTTCTAGTTATTCCTTTAAATTGAAGAAGACTAGTTTAAGAGATTAATCAAGAATTATTTGTTTCATGATTGTGTGAAAGTTTTATTGGCCCACAAGTATCTATTGAGCAATGGAGTATCGTTTCCAGTTGGTCCCAAAGGACAATTTTCTTCAAGAATCTGCTTGGGAGAGAAGCAGTTCAAGTTGAGAAGTATGATTGTGTACTAGCTTGTTTTGAAGATGTAAGTCAATTATCCTGAGGAGGTGTTATCTTCCAAACTCTATGAACTTATCATTCTTCTGCTAGCATGAGGTAAGGAAATGGTTTGCCAAGATTATGCTAATCTGGGGCAATCAAGTTAAGATCCATTGACTCTCAAAGTTTCATCAATCTAGGGAAGTTATGTCGATATTCGACAAATCTCTCAAAGTGCCGAGTGATCAGGGTCCGTTACCCAAGAATCATTGAAGCCACTTCTAATATTGATTAGTCAGAGGCCGTGTTTCAAAGTTTGTAATACTGGGGAAGTTTATCTGGATGGTACAGATCTCAGGAAGTCCTTTCAAGACACGTTCTTCAACAGCCCTACGAACTGGGGCAAGGCATTATGCATGGGCATTTCCCCACTTTATAGTTGATCAGTTTAAATCTGGTCGCAGGCTGAACAACTTATGAAGGTGAAGAGCATGACAATAAGTCGAGATTTGTATCCTCATCTCATCATAATTTTAAGTCTTGGTATTGTTGTTCCTTCATCAGTAGTTGAGATCTTTATCTCCAACTAAATTTAGGAGTGTTATTCTCAACAAAGATCTCAGGAAGTCCTCTCGAGGAGAATCTCTTCAAAGGTTAGTCAACCTGAAGCAGTTACGTCAAGATTCGACGGATATCTTCATGGACCTGTTGTGTCAGAGAATTATTCAGAGCTCGAATAATCTGGGGCAGATCATCTCAAGTCAAAATGGTGCCATGTTCCTACAAGGACCCTCTCCAGCGAAGTTGTCACACTATTCTTGGGGCATGTTCAGTGGCCTGTTTCGCAGAAGTTATCATTTTCTTTATCTGTGTAATTCGCCACTACCAGAGCAATATCTTTCAAGATGATTAAAGTATCCCCAACTTGGGTCATTTCCTCCGAAGCAACATTGAAGTTTCTACTTCGCCTCAACAAGTCTCTCATAGTGAGGAATTTTAAAGATTGACTAACTGGAATTTTGGATTAAGAGAGTCTTATTCTCCAAGTGCTTAAGGTATTGTCTCTCCAGCATCACCTAGCAAAAGGTATTTTGTCCGAAAGTTTTGATCTTTTGGTATAGAATCTCCATTTCCCAGTAAATGACATGTGTGATGTTGTGCTCATTAGAGAATGTCTATTCCCTGAAGTGAAGCATTCTCATCCCCAGTTGAAGTCGAGAGTTCCTTTGGAAATTTCTCCTATTCCCCGACAGAGTCATTTCATAAAGACTTCTTGTTCAAGAATTCTCTAATCTCCTTAGCATAAGAATGACGTTATTTTTACTGAGAATCTTTAATTATCCCCAGTCAAGATTGTTCAAGATTGTTCCGAAGTCATGTGAGCATCATCTCACTTCCTCATAAAGGGCTGTTTATGAGGATCTCTTGTCCAAGATTTCTCGTTTCCCAATGGAGTTGCCTTATTTGAGATCTCTCTCTCAAGAATGTTATTTCTCCAGCTAAGTTGTATTGAGGTTTATTTCATCTCTCTAGTAAAGACCATTGTCTGAGAACTCTTATTCAGAATTTTTCCTTTCCCCAGCGGAGTTGCCTTCAGAAATCTCATAATCAGAAATCCCCATCTCCCCTATGAAGTTGCCTTATCAAGAAATCTCCTATTCAAGAATTCTCATTTCTCCAACGAAGTCGTTTCACGAAAATCTCTTATTCAAGATTTATGTTATCTCCCCTGTGAAGATACCCTTGGATATCATTTATCCAGGAATATTTATTCCTTAGTTAAGTCGTTTCATGATTTCTTATTCAAGAATTCTCCCTTTTTCCTGATAGAGTCCGATCCTGGATAATGATGAGTGTTGTATTCCCTGGGAAGTGTGTTATCGTGACTTCTTACCTGAGGTTTCTCGTATCCCCGACATGCTCGTTCCTTTTTAAGATTGTTCGTAAATCCCCAATTGAGCTTCTTACGCCATGATTACCTGCTCTTCGGCAGGAATTTTGAGTATAAGTTTTGTTATGTCCATAATGGATTTTCATATCCCTAGCAGTACAAGTTTTTGTCACCCCAGGAGTTGACAGCTTTGATCTAATCTTCTCTAGAAATGTCCAATCTTCAGGTGGAATTTCTTATCAGAAGTTACAGTTTCGATTTGATCTTTTCCAATAGAGTTTGCAATCTATTTTTGCAACTCCTCTCAGTGTTTGTAGCTTGTTTCTATCATCTACTCAGTTGTTACTCCCAATAGAGTTTCAGCTCTTCAAGGATTCCTCTCCAGTAGTTTTTCCCTGATCTTCTCCAGCCGATTTGGCAATTTATTTTTGCAAGTCTTGTCAGGTTTTGACCTGTTGGTTGTCGGCTTCTCAATTGGTTGTTCCTCAGTGAAACATTTAATCATGCATCATTGTGTTGCATCCTCAAAGTGTATTGTTTCCATTCTCTCTTGGAACATTACTCCATAGAAAAATAATTCAAACATGCATTGGAACATAAGCCATTATTGTTTCTATTTTCCCCAGTGAATTTTCTAAAACTTCGGATTATATCCCCAACGAGGTCTTCATCCCCAATATCTGAGTTTCACCCCATACAAATATCTTGTTGGTGTTAATAATTTGAATGGTTAAGTGTCTACTCTTGATTGTAGTTCAGTTTTACCTTGGCGCAGTTTTCTCGGGTTTAGTCTTTACTACCCTCGTTGGTTTATTCCAATGTCTATTAATGTACCTTTTGAATGCCAGTTTTGTCCTGACATTTATTTTCAGCATGTTTTTAGTAGTACGCTTTAATCACCTTACTTTGGGCCGAGTTTTTAGTTTTGTCTCCTCACCCGCGCGTGAAATCCAGTTTTTCTTCTGGTACTCATCTAGTTTAGTTTTGTCTAACTAGTTATAACGAGTCTAGTATCATCTCGTTTTGTTTCATGCCTTGGACTTCCATCAACGTTTGATTACTAAACCCTTTATCGGTTTTCGTTTACCGAGTCTTTTTGCACTGTTCATTTAACTGCGCCCTTGGTTGAAATCAGTCTCATATGTTCCTTATGTTCTTCTATCAGTTTTTGTTTAATGTTTACCCATGGTCCGAGACTAGCAAGTGCTCTGAGAAACATACGTTCTCATCACTTTGCTTTGGGTCGAGTCTTGATCCCGTCGCCTATGCATGAAATTCATTTTTTTTTCCTAGTACTCATCTAGTTTGTCTTGCCTAACTAGTTATTGTGAGTCGAGTGTCATCTCATTTTGTTTCTTTCCATGGACTCTTCTATCGGTGTTTCTTTACCGTGTCCTTGGTCGAAACCCATATCTCACTCTTTGGACGTCTATCAATTTTTGATTACTGAACCTTTGACAGTGTTTGTTTACTGTATTACGGCTTTTGTTTCCTATGTCCATCGGCTTGAGATGTCTCTTTTATACCTATTCAAGTTTTAGTCAGTTTTCGTTTACTGTTTACCCGTGGTTAGAGACATTTCACTGTAGTAAGCGTACCATCAAACAAATAACAATCATAAAATCATAAGCCCAACCGAATTCAAGGCTTGTTATCACAAATCAATCCCAATAACAAGTTCAATCCAAATCATGTCAAGCCAATCATAGGGATTGTTCACAAAGAAGCCCTAATCTAATTCTCATCAGTATAAAACCAACCATTGCACAGATTTTGAGAAAAAGACTGTTCACACAATACACAGAAGTTATGCAACAACAAACCATAGCCATAACTGTGATCATCATCTTCCTTACATGAAAACCCTTCAGAAATTATAATCATGCAAAGAGAAGGAAGAAGAAAGATATCGTTACCATCACGAGGCTGAGATAGGAGAGGAAAGATTTACCAGACACAGAGCCGCCATTGGAGCTCACCAGCCGTCACCGGAAAGATAATCGTCGCTGTTCTCCATCGTCAAGCCCTCAGTCATGCTTCAGAAAGTCCGATTTCAAGTCATGGAGTCCGGATCTCTCATCATCATTGCTGATTTTCACCACCTGAGCACCTAGGGTTTTCAAAACCCCTCTTTAGATCTACTCAGATCTATTCACTTACTGCAAAATTAAGCCTGAGATTAGTAATCAGAGAAGAGAGATGAAGACATCAGTGTAAGAAAAAGTTAGATCAAATAAAGTCACGGGGTCACCGCCGTCCGCCACCGTGGGCGTTCATCATCACCACCGCAGATATTCATCAACACCATCGCGCCAGATCTATTCTGTTTTATTTTTCTAGGTTTAAATATGTTTGTTGTTGAATAATACCGAGAGAAAAGAGAGTATGGATCGTGAGAGAGAGTAAAGGTAGAGAGAGAAATTTTCTTTGGTGTATGATTAATTGTGATTAATTTGTTTGTTTTATTAGTTAACATGGTTTATAGGGCCTAATCTGGCGGTGACACTTGTCACCGTCTGGTTAATCATTGTTACAAATCCCATGCGATACATCCTGTGGTTCTACGATGCACCCTTAATCAGCATCATCTGATTATCGTCAACCCACTCAAAATGTGTTCTCCACCGTGTTCCCTCAAGGACTATCCATGCAGGATCGAAGGCGGAAGGTTATTGGGCGCTTTTCTCCATCAAGCATATGATGCACCCTCGTGTCCTCACCATTTGATATTCATCAAGCATTCCAGTTGTGTGCCTCCATGGTGGACCTCCCTAAAAGCAACACACGGGATCCTGCAAACATCTATTGAAAGTATGGGCTTTGCATTTGTTGGGCCTAGCTAATTTCACTTCCAGCACCCCCTAGACTGTTGTTTTTAGGCCCATTAGCTTATTCTCTATTTCCTTTATTTATATTTTCTTTGATATTTCTTTAATTATCATTTTGATTTCAATCAATTAAAAATACAAAAATACATTTTATTTTAAATAATTAATTAGGGTTAAAAATAATATTTACTATAATTAATTATTTTGTTAATTAATTATATTAAATAAGATTGTTCTGTTTAGTTAAATTCAATTGGATTGTATTGTTTGTTTATTTAGACTTTCGCATGGTCGATTTGATACATCTCATTCATTAACTTGTACCCCCATTCCCATATGGTTTTTAATAGCTTAGAATTATATTTTCTTTGTTATTTATTTATACGTTTTAATTATTGCTAATATGCATATTTTGTTCAATTAAAACACATGGCCTCCTCTTGGACTCGTCATCAATGGGCATGTATCCACCTACACATGCACACTTGCACAAAATTCATAGTTTAGTCCTGGGCTTTTCTATAGCCACAACTACTCGATCAATTGTTCCAATTGGTCGTTTAGAGTACTAGTGTCATGCTAGTCCTACTTTCTAGGAGCATGCATATAGCCGCCTTGTATGGGCTTTTGATTTTTATCTTATGCATTGAAGCAACTCCCTTTTCCCCCCTTGGTCCATATACCAAGTGTTTCCATGCACCAAAAGGGTCTCATAGTTAAGTTTGGGCATGGCCATTCTCACAAGATTAATCAAGTTTTTCCCTTGAGTAATCATAACCCGAATAAACCACTTTGGTCCATATACCAAGTGTTTCCATGCACAAAGGGTCTCATGGTTTAGGGTAGGAGCACCTACTCTCACAAGATTGATCAAGTACACCCCTTGGTTAATCATACCCTGATTTAACTCCCTGACACTCGTCACTCTATTTATCTAATGGATACTTATGCTATGATTCTTGCAATCGATTGTTGACGCAACCTAGATATGCCTAATTGATGGCTGATTGAGGAGGTCCAAGGAGGTGTTCTATAGAGTTTTCCTATCTCATGCGCTTTTAAGAGGCAACGGACCTACTCTGTTAGGTATCATCGTGACTTCATTCTTTATTTCTACATTTTAATGCTTTCTAGAGATCATGTCAAGTAGGATTTTACTGCTTTCCTTTCCATGTCAAGCAGGAATAGAGATGCATGAAAGGGACCTTCGTTGCTGATATCTGTCAGGAATCCCTCTAGTTTATTTAAAGACCTATTTAAGGCAATTCTTCATATGTGCCTTGTTTTCTACTTATGTTTGTTTAAAATCCTACATTGAAAGTAGGTATTCTGCAGGCGTGTTTACATTTGTGCTCGCATATTCCCCACCCCAATAAGTCCTCTAAAGGAGGCACGCGGAAAGGGTTCGTTATCGACCCCTGCTTATTCTAGTTCGTATCATCCTGGGCTCACGTTGTACATCGATGCTTAGGATTTTTGTAGATCATGTGTATCGATTCGGTCATGTGGAAAAGGGTTTGGTCTCAGCCCCACCATTTGTCAGGAATTTGTAATGGCCATTTCTTACACTTCGCTACGCGCTTGTTTGCTTTGGGTGATCCACTCTTCTTAGCTAAAGTAATGATTTTCTTTTTTATTTCATCTCAGTATCGCGCTTGTTTGCTTTGGGTGATCCACTCCCCTTAGCTAAAGCATTTTCTCTTTGTACCCTCACCCCCTAAGTCAGTATACCCTTATTGTGTGCTTTTGCCAAAGCACTTGTTTGATATGCCATGCTCCCTTAGGATTGCTCGTGTAGGATTATTCCTCAAGCTAGAAATTAGGATATCTATCCATTTATGTTCACTTAGGTAGATATTTTTCTTTCTTCCTTGACATAGGGCCATCATTGCATGATTATACTAGGGCTAAAGATTAGGATAATCTCCCTTAGTTGTTTTCTTTTCTTTTCATATTTCACCTTAAAACAAAAACTCTTTTTCTTGGGAAATCATAAAACATCTCTAATGAACTTAAATCCTTCTTCAACGTAAAAAATGCAAACCAATCTAAATTGTTTTTGCGCCTTTTGGATTTATTTTAAACCTTGTAAGTTAACATCTTGCCGCCTTTACCATGATATTTTCTATCTTTGTGTCGATGTTTCGCCATCGCTTATGTTTATTATCCTACCTTGATTTTCAATATCATTGTTAAGTATGATGTTTTATCATCTAAATTGTAATGTTTTGTCATCCTTGCCATAATATTTTGCTATCTTTGCGTCGATGTTTCACCATCGCGTATGTTTGTTATCCTACTTTGATCTTCAATATCATTGTTAGGTGTGATGTTTTATCATCTAATTTGTGATATTTAGCCATCATTGTTGATGTTTTGCCATCATTGTTGATGTTTTGCCATCATTGTTGATGTTATGCCTTTGTTGTTGATGTTTTGCCATCATTGTTGATGTTCTACAATTGTTGTTGATGTTTTTCCATCATTGTCGTTGTCTTTCCATTATTGTTGATGTTTTTTCATCGTATCTAATGTTTTGCCATCTTGATTATTTCTTTTGTCTTTTTAACTAAAAAACACAAACAAATAGAAACATGTGAGCCGAAATACGGTGCTCCGATTCCTTAAAAGGGATACGTAGGCATCTGGTCACAAGGCTCACTCGAGCGAACGTTGTAATATTTCCTTCTTTTCCCCGTGTTTTCTCTTTTGCATGCATTCCCTCTTTGCATCTTTCTTTTTAGCTTTTAACTTTAGACATAGATCTTACACACCCTTAGAATAGAACAACAAGAATGGATGCCGTAGATTACTACGGACGTGTGGGGTGCTAATACCTTCCCCTCGCATAACAGACTTCCTTACCTGATCTATACGTTTGCAAGACCGTGATTTCATCCCTTCAGGTTTACTCGATGTTTACCTTTCCTTTTCGGCAGGATAAAAAATGTTCAGTGGCAAGTTCATTGAGTTTATCTTTGATGATTTGTCTGGTTGTTTCAGCACCACTACAAGGGTCAACAAGAGTCAAATCTTTTGAGAAAAGTTTTAAATTAAAAAGCATAAAGTGACAAAATGGTTTGAATAAGGTTAATTGACTTTTAGTCTTCTCACAAAAAATGTCAAAGTATGATTAATATTTATTAAAACATGATTAAGAAAAGATTTTTGAAAATGCATGGACCTAAGTCCAAGTTTATTATCAAAGCAATTCAAGTTAGAAAACAAGAGGAATTTTGAAAGGGAGGGAGAATATTTTTTAAATTAAAGAAGATGGTAGGAGATGAAGGGACTATCCTAAGCATAAGGTAAAAGCTAAGGAAAAGAACATTCTAACCAATAAGAAGCCAACACTTGACATCAAGATTCAATGTAGAATTCCCATCCTTTTGATTGAAACGAAGCAAGAAAAAATACTAAACCTATTAGGAATACCAAGATTCAGATGAATTAGGTCTTCATAGAAATTGGGCAGAGTAACGGATGTATATAGAGGAATTCTCAATCACAGACAAAACACATAATCAGAATAACCTACTGTTGTACCCCAATTTTTACCCCTAAGATTCTTCTATCATCTAATACCATCACAATACCACAAGATCACACATTAGGGTTTTGGGTACTTATCCTACTTCATCCTATGTTTAGGTTTGTTCATGAGGGATCAACAATTGCACAATTGCATGTATCTTACCATCTCTTAGCACAGAGGATCAAAACTAGGGTTTGAAATTTAATCAAGAAATCTCTAACTTTTTGGGAAATACTTGATTCCATGTTTCTCTACATGTTCATGAGCATCTATTATTGGAATTTTGATCATCAATTTTTGTTTGGAAAGGCTCAATTGACAAAAAAGGGGTAAATTGGTCATTTTATCAAACGTCAACCAAAGTCAACTGTTGACCAATGGGACTTTTGCTCAACTATCAATTCAGTGTCCTTATTTTCATATTTCATGATCAATGGTGGCATAAAATCAAGAGGAAATGTGAATTAGAGATAACTTGTCAAGGAAGTTATTTCAAATTTTGGATTTTTCTAAGTGTTCATAGTGTTGAACTTTGATTGGTCATAACTTTCTCAATTTTTATTGAAAATGTACAAACTTTACATGCCTGGAAAGAGGATACAAAATTCTTCAACTTTGTACTAGAGGCCTGAAGTCCAAAAAGTGAAAGGAGAAAAAGTTATGGAGCTTGGAAGTTTTTGGACACTTAGTGAAATTTCGCACATGCACAAAAATATGATTTCTTCATGGTTAATTTTGAATGTTCCTTTGGGGTCAAATAAAAAATATGGCAACATCAAAGTTGGAGTTTTAAGTGTGCTCTTCATTTTTGGTTTAAGAATCATCTCAAATGGTCAAGTGTAGAGAGAGATATGATGTATAGGATTTGGAGCCTGGAGATACAATTTTGCCCAGACGCGCGCGCGCCAAGCCAAGCATTCCATCAAACAGTTCATGGGCATGTCTTCACCACCATTTTTCTCCTTAAAATTTTGATTATTTTGAAAAATGTCCAACATCAAAGATCAAGGTCTATGTGTTATGAACAACTTTGCTTCAGGAACTTTCTCAAAATAGTTCCTACATTTCAAGATATAATAATGAGAAGTATATGGCATGTAAGTTGAATTTTTCCCAGTAACAAGGAAGGCCACGCGCGCGCGAAGTCAGGCATTCCAGCAAACATATGATGTGCATAAATTCGTGGCTATTTATCTCATTGTTTCAAGCTTTTTGAAAAAAATCTTTGAACATGAAAGTAAGAGTATGTAATGCCCTCTCCATTTTTTATTCAAACTTTGTTACGTTTCACGCACTAAGGAGAGAGATATAATTATATGAAGATAGGCTCATGATGTTGGTAAAATTTGCATGGAAATGCATGGGATTCGTATCAACCAAAGCAATAGTCTGCCACCTCACATGCCCATGCTTTGCTCACTTACTCAAAACGCACACCTTGTATCATCAATTAAACACAAAACGCCGAACCACTTACCTCTCAGATTTTCTTACCTCTTTTTCCCTCACTCTCTTTCCCTTACTCTATAAAAAGAACCCACACTCAACAAAGAAAACACACAAGAAATATGAAGAGCATTTCTTCTTTCCCTCACGAAACTCCTCTCTCTCTCTCCAAAACTCTGATTTTTCTGCATTTGCTTTTAAGAGATCGTTGCTCAAGCCTTCCCCTCTTACACAATCTACTACATTGAAGCTTGAAGAAGAAGTAGTAACATCATTCTCTTCAAAAACAAAGGCACCGAGTGGATTTATTTTCCACTCATTAAGATAGAGCTTCAAATCTATTTCCCTTTCATGCTAGCTCCAACCTTGCATTAAATTTTGTTCACATTGGATTTAGCTGGCCAGATCCTACATCTGAGGTATATTCATACGTGCACTTGTTGCTTAATTCTTGTTCTATGAGTTTGCTCAAAATTATGTTCATGCTACTGCCTTCATGCTCAATATATGTTCAAATCTTGCACTAATTGTTGAATTCATGAGTATTTTGTTGTTCTACGCATTGAGGTGATGAATTTTGATGTTTGGATCAAGAGATATGGTTGAGAATTAAATGAGAAATTTAATTCAGAAATTTTTTTGTTGAAATTCTCGACTCATAATCATGTTCATGCATCAATAATCGAGTGGAAATTTCTGCATGATCCATGCATCTTTTGATAAAAAATTTGATCCTATCGTGTTCTACTCATTTAAATCTTGAAGTTTGATGTTTATATCTTGCGTTTTCATAGAGAAACGCGTGAGTTATTAGGATGTGAAGTTCATGTTTTAAAATTGCAAAACAATAATTTGGTAGGGATGAATATGTGGCCTTTTTCTATTGAACATGTTCTAAAAACATTCCACAACGCTTTCTGCTAAAAACTGGTGTAATACACCTTAATTATATTTTAATTTTCTTTGTTTCTCTAATTTTGTTTAATTATTTTTCTTAATTCAGAAATTACAAAAAAAAAATTTTAAACTCTATTTTAAATATATTTTCATTTTATGATTTTTATTTCTTAGTTTTATCATTTTTCATGATTAAATAAATTTAAGTAGTTTAATTAGAGTTTTAATCACTCTATTTGTTTTAGAATTTTATTTTCCTATTTCTACTAAATTAAAAATCCTATAAAAAAATTAGTTTTTCTCTGAGTCTTCTTATTGAAAATAATTTTCGTTCCATTTTATAAAATTTGTGGTACTTCATTTAAATCTTTTGTTTGGCTTTATTACTTTTTCTTTGTTTCTTTTTGATATTTTGTGTAAATAATTATTATTTAATTCTTTGTTTAGAAATAAAGTTCAAGAAAAATATACTTACTAATCCTTATAATTTTCTTGAAATTTAGGGAGCCTTATACCAAATTTATTTGAATTTTATATTAATTTGATTAAGTTTGAGCTTAATTTCCTTTTTTTAGGGTTTTGTTTGATCATTCACATTGATTACTTGAAATTTCTAACTTCCCGTGCCTATAAAATCAGAAATGAATTTGTTTAGAGTACTTGTACAAGTTAAGGTCATAAAGATCATTTTTCTTGAATTTTAAAATGTGATTTCATAATTTTTACAAATTTGTTTTCAAAACACCTTTAGTTTAAGCATTTTTACTAGCTAGTTTCAAAGTTTACATTTCTAAATCAAGTTTCCACCTCAAGCCAAGAACTCTAAATTCAATTTCTGAATTTTATAGATCTTTAGGAAGTTAGGTTTAATTTTCATAATTTTACAAGTTATTTTCTTATTTTAAATCTAATTTTTGACTTAGAATTGTATTTAGGGTTTTACTTTTGATCAAGGTTTGTAATTGATAACTTTTGTATATAATTCTTGTTTAGTTCTTAGCATAGCATGTGATACTGACTTGGGGTTTATTTTGGGACAAATTCTTCAACATTATTGGATCTTGGATGTTGATAGGTTGAAAAACCAAATCCACCGAGATGGATGAATTATGTTGACGATATTTGAAACTAAATTTCATCTAACACATCCCTTTCCTTTTCATCTTATTCATTTCTCACTTGTACTATATGTTAATGGAGAATGATTATATATCATTTCTCTAAACATGTGGTATATACATTGATATTGACCAGCTTCAAAATAGGCGCGACTTCTATATAAGTCCACTTACGATTGCTTAACATAGTGCTAAATTTTGTCCCAATTCTAGAAATGATCATTCGTGGCCCAAACCCATGTTTGTCAGCCCAAGTATGTTAATTTGAAACCTTTGATACAATAACCTTGAGATTCATTGTTAGTATGCTTTGGTCTTATCAATCCTCTAATGAATCTTCATAAGCTTTGGTCGAAGTGAATCACTTAAACATCGTTGATCATTTATTGTTGCCTTGAGATTTTGAAATGAATGATATACTTGACAAAAAGCAAATGAAACTTGTTGTTGAGAGGCTTTGATTTTATCAATCTTATAATGAGTTTCAAATGCAAGTTTCAAGATGGTCATTCAACTAACTCCTAGTTTCTAACAATTGACTTATGCTCTTACCTTATTCTTAAGAACCATTTATTTTTGCATGTTATCTTTGCTCACTTGAGCTTTTCATTTTTATTTTTTGAAGATACCTAATAACCAACTTGAACAATAAAAGCTTTAAGGTTACTCAGACTATTTGATTACTATCCTTGGCATTTTGGAGTTATGGACTTCTTGGACATAGGGTTAGAAGTTGTGGCCTACCTTGAGACCTTGTGACCTCAACTATAATCTTGTCTGGAGTTCTTGGGGTTTACCCTAAGACATTGGGTTGTTTGTTTGCTTTGTGTTTAGGTTATTTTTATTACATGCTTTATTTGTGATCGAGAATTCATCTGTATACAGTTGTTTCCCTGCTCAATTTTTGTGAAGACTTATTACCTTCGAAGCTTGGTTTTCTTAAGAGATTTAGTATTTTTGCTTGCTTGGTTTCAATCCAAAGGATGGGAATTCTATCTTGACTCATTGTGTCAAGTGTTGGATTCTTGTTGGTTAGACGATTCTTTTCCCTAGCTTTTACCTTAAATGCCATCAGGATCTTTTTGATTGGGAATCCAGTCCCTACATTATTAGGTGATAATTATTACTCTATTCATATTCGGGATTCTTACCATGGAGGGATGATCATTTGTTGCATGCCTTTGTTGTATCAGTGGTTTATTTCTCACTTACCTCGGTCCGATGCTTTTTGGGATGTCAGGAAGGAACCTCGTTGGGCTCCAAAGATTATGGCCTTCACTCATTCAGATTTTGTTTAGTATCATCAGGCTTACTATGATGTGGAGATTGTCGATAGTTATGGTAGTTTCCCTAATGTACCTTTTCTTGGTACAGAGGGAGGAATTAACTACAATCCTATTCTTACACGATGACAACTAGGATATCCGATGAGGGATAAGCCAAATAGTATTCATCTGAGCGATTTCTTCCTTAAAGAGTGACATGTTCATAAGGAATCTAAAGAGGAGATTGCAAAGGATCGGCTTCATATTCACAGGAAGTGTAGAAAGGACTTGGGACCTAGAGGGGTTGTTTCTTTGGAGCCTTATCTTCAGTGGGTACAAGCAAGAGCCATCCAGTTGAAGATGCCATATTCCCGTGAAGCACCAATTCCTGATATGTTTGTGAAAACAACTCCTCCCCTATTAGATGATGTGGAAGAGTTTCATCTTTCCCTAGTCAGGATGCAGCAGGAAAAGGAGGCTTGGAAGAATAAGTGTCAGACTTTAGAGGTTTCCTACCGAGCAGACCAGATTGAGATTCTCGAGAGTCATGCTATAGATATGATGGAGAAGCAAGAGGATTTATTTTCCTGTAGAGCTCAGTCAAGATCTAGTTTCTCACTTCCTGACTGTGGTGATTAGAAAGAGGTCGCTGACAGGTATGCAGAAGAGAATAAGTAGTTGAAGGCTCAGATTGCAAGACTCACAGGGAAGTGTCAGTGTGTGGAGTGATATTCATCAGCTTTTCTTTCTTAGGATCTTAGATTTTTATCTTATCTTGTACTTGGGATTATTGAAACTTGTACTAAAAAGTTGTAATCCGTTTTGAAGTTATTTTAATGAGATTTTCAGTATTTCAAATGTGTTAGTACTTTAATATTTGCAAATTGTCTATAAATCTTTGAGTTCCTTGAAATATTAATAATAAAGTAAATCATGAGCATTACATATCATGCATCATCTTGTACATATTTCTTGCATTTCTTTTCATACCCAGGTGTCTTACTGTGTTTCTCTACTTCATTTAGAAGCAAGTTGTCTCACCAATACAATACTCGGGCTAATTCCAAGAAGAAAATGGAGAATCTTGAACAAGAGAATCGCGATCTGCGCGAAGAAGTTACTGCTTTGAAGGCATGTATGTCCAATCTAACTGCTCAGATGGAATCGTTGGTGGCTGCTCAGAATCATCCACCACTTTCTCAACCTCAATAAACAGCGGTTGCTTCGGAAGCTCCAATAGTTCTCGTTTCTGTTACTCCAATACCGTTGTTCAGAATCATATGCCTCAGGGTTATCCGTGGGGAATTCCAGCGAACTTCATGCCAGATGGTTACAATCTTGATACTTAAGTTGCTCCATTTACTCAAACTGTTGTTATTGATGAACCTCTTGTGGTGCATGTTACTCCTATGGCTAGAAAAGAGATCCAGTATTTTGCACCTCCTTCAGTGGATGCTTTGCCATTTGTGAATGATGAAGTTTATCGTCCTGCTCCTCCACCGAGTGAAAGTATTGGTTTTTATGACCGTTTGGATGACTTTCAAGACCAGTTCATTGAGATGCAGAAGGAAGTGAAGGCCCTTCACGAAAAAGAATTATTTGGAGAGAACGTTAGTGAAATCTACCTAGTTCCCAATGTCAAGGTCCTAACAAAGTTTAAAGTGCCGGAATTTGAGAGGTACATGGGAAACTCTTGTCCTCGTGACCACCTTCTGATGTACATGAAGATATTTACCCATACTGATGATCAACATTTTCTCATTCACTTCTTCCAAGAGAGTTTAACTGGTGCTGCTCTGAAGTGGTATATGAGTATAGATAGTAGCAGCATCTGTACTTTAAATGATCTGGGAGAAGCCTTCATCAAACAGTATAAGTACAATATGTTCATGGCACCTGACTGTGACCAGTTAAGGGAAATGGCTCAGAGAGACAAGGAGTCGTTCAAAGAATATGCACAGAGATGGTGCGAGATAGTTTCCCAGGTGGTCCCACCTATGGGAGAATAAGAATTGACCAAGGTCTTCCTAAAAACCCTTGGATCATTTTATTATGAAAGGATGGTCACCAGCGCGCCAAGTGAGTTTACCTAAATGGTAAGAATGGGTGTTCGTTAGGAAGAGGCTGTTAGAGAAGGGCGCTTAACTAAAGAAGAAGGGACAAAGATGTCATCATACGGGTTCTCTCAGAATAAAGAAAGTTAGATGAATTTTATTATCGGGGAAAGAAAGATCAGACCACCCAGAAGACATCAATGATACCAGCAACAAGTTGCTTATGTGACTCCTGTTGTCAATGTAGCTCTAACCAATATTACTTATCAAACACCATCCCCTCAGGGAAATCAAGGGCAAAGTCAGAAGAGAGAGGCTTTTGACTCTATCCTCATGAGCTATGTAGAGTTACTTCCAGCTTTGATTCAGAAGAAGCTAGTCCAGACCAGGCCACCCCTACTATACCATCACCTTTTCCTTGGTATTATAAGGCAGACCAGACGTGTGCTTTTCATCAGGGAGCACCAGGGAATAATGTGGAGAATTATTATCCTCTGAAATTCGATGTACAAAAATGGTGAGATCTGGCCTCTTATCCTTTAAAGATGTGGGCCCTAACGTGAAAGATAATCCTTTGCCAAAGCATGGAGGAGAAAATGTTGTAAACATGGTTGCTGGTTGTCTAGGGGACTTCTGGATTTTTGATATCAACCTAGTTAGAGGAGATTTGATAAAGATGCATGATGACCTCTGCGAGTTTAGTTATTATATGCATGATCATGCTGGTTGTGGTATTTGTAGTACAAATATACAGGGGTGTGATAATATAAAAGTTGATCTTCTGGAAATGATGGAAGAAGACCTCATTCATATAATCATGCCTAGGGCAGAGTACGAGGAATATATGAATATGGTCTACGGATGTCCTGGTGAATTCTAGATTTTTGACGTGAATCATATGAATGGTGATTTGGTGCAGTTGCACGCTACCTTCTGTCATATGGATGGTCAAGTAGAACACCATTATGGATCTTGCCGGATCTGCTGCAGAAATTCTCCATGTTGTTCCATTGTGAGAAGGGGTATTCAGTTGTTATTGGATAATGGTACCATCAAAGTTTCAGGCCATAGAGATGATTACAATGGGATTAATGTGATTGAAGATTACTTGGCTGAGACTGTGTCAGATGATGAATACGCTTCTGCAAATGAATTAATTTTCCTCTGATGAAGATATATTCTCCAGCAACGATTCTATAATGTCCAAGTATTTTAAGAAGGGGTGAATGTTATTGTGCCTTGTTTCAGTGTTTCCGCTGCCAATTGAGATTGAGTACTGTGGAAAGCCAGTTGTTTCTCCAGTGGTGATTTGCTTGTCAGGTCCTGTTCCTTACGAATCAGACAAAGTCGTACTGTACAAATACAATGCTACAATATTGTAGGATGGTGTGGAAGTTCCCATCCAACCTTTGTCTGATATTAAGAATATTGCTGAAGCCAGTAGAGTGACCTGTAGTGGCCGTGTTTTTGCACCTGTTATTCGAGGGAATGTTAATGTTGATAAGAACATTGTTGAAAGTGTTGAACTTAAGAAAGCAGTGGGGGAATCTAGGGGTGATACTCTGGAAAAAGATGTAGATGATATATTGAAGATTATCAAGATGAGCGACTATAGGATCGTAGATCAATTGTTGCAGACACCATAAAAGATATATATTCTAGCCTTATTGATGAACTCTTCTACCCACAAGGAATCTTTGATGAGAGTATTGGATCAAGCTTTTATGGAAAGTGATATGTCTCTGGACCAATTCAGTAGTGTTGTAGAGAATATTACATCCTGTAATAACCTGAGTTTCTGTGATGGCGACTTGCCCAATGAAGGAAGGAATCACAACCTGGCTCTCTATATCTCTATGAACTGTAAGAACGATTTATTGTCAATGTGTTGATTGATAATGGGTTCACCTTAAATGTCATATCGAGGAGCACACTCATGAAGTTGAAGTACCAGGGAACTCCCATGCGCCCGAGTGGCATAATTGTGAAAGCTTTTGATGGATTGGGGAAATCTGTCATCGGAGAAGTAAATTTTCCTATTCACATAGGCTCGTACTTATTTCAGATTACTTTCTAGGTTATGCATATTGTTCCCGCTTACATCTGTTTACTGGGACGACCGTGGATCCACGGGGAAGGGACTGTTACTTCAACTTTGCAATAGAAGCTGAAGTTTGTTCGTGAAGGAAAGGTGGTCATCATAAATGGGGAGCAGGCTTTGCTAATATTTCTTTTATCCATTTTCATTATTGTTGAAGCAGATGAAGTTGTTGTTGGAACTCAGTTCTAAGCTTTATCCATTTATAATGTAAGGGAGAATGAGAATTATATGGCTTCATTCAAGGATGCTCAGCAGGTAGTGCATAATGGACCTAGTAAAGCATGGGGGCAGATTGTTAATCCGCCGGTGAATAAGAATAGAGCTAGTTTGGGATTTTCTGGGAAGACTGATAAAGGTGAGAATATGAAGTCGTTGACTGCTTTGGGCAAATATCAGGATATCTTTCACAGTGAATGTTACCTTCATCCAACTGTCCCTAGGATAAATGCTATTCTGGAAGGTGAAGAAGAGCAAGAGATGCTGAACTACGTAACGCATGGAGTCAGAGTCCAGATCTAGGTCACTATTGATGTTCCCTCTTACATTCATATCTCAAAGTAATTTGTTTTTTGTTAATCTTTTCAAAAACCTTTCACTCTACCGAAGGTGAAAGTATTGATATTGTACGGGCATATTTGTTGCTTTGATCATTAAAATCATTAATAAAAGTTGTCTTTGATTCCCAAATTGTGTCTTTATTTTCTACTTTTTCTTGGAAAAATGGTAATAAAAAAAACCTTTTAGAATAAATAATAACTGTAAATAAATCTGCATAATCACTTGCTATATGTGTCAGTTTCTAAAAGCAATCATAAATCATATGTGCAGATTAATTAAAAAACTTGTTGAATACAATGACCCTGCACCCTCTCCCAACTTTGAATATCCTGTGTGTGTGGCCGAAGAATAATAATATGATGAAATTCCAGAAGAGGTTTCACGGTTGCTCGAGCGTGAGGAAAGTGTCATTCAGCCGTATAAAGAGTCGTTAGAGACAATCAATTTGGGTTCAGAGGAAGATCTGAAAGAAGTCAAGATTGGAGCATTGCTTCATCCCGATGTGAAGAACAGGTTAATTGAGTTGTTGGAAGAATATATGGATATATTTGCTTGGTCTTACCAAGACATGTCGGGGTTGGATACTGATATTGTGGAACATCATTTTTCGCTAAAGCCAGAGTGCCCGCCAATCAAGCAGGAGTTGCAGAGAACTCACCCTGATATGACAGTAAAAATTAAAGAGGAAGTTTTAAAGCAGATTAATGCTGGTTTTCTTATGACATCAGTGTACCCTCGGTGGATTGCCAATATTGTCCCTGTACCAAAGAAAGATTAAAAAGTTCGCATGTGCGTTGATTATAGAGATTTAAATAAAGCTAGTCCAAAAGATGACTTTCCATTACCACATATTTATATGTTTGTTGATAGTACAACAAAATTCAATTATTCTGGTTCATGGATGGATTTTCCGGATAAAATCAAATCAGAATGGCTCTTGAGGACATGGAAAAAACAACGTTTATCACACCCTGGGGAACATTCTATTACAGAGTGATTCCCTTCAGGTTGAAGAACACTGGTGCAACGTACTAGAGGGCTATGTCAACCCTATTCCATGATCTGATGCACAAGGAAATTGAGTTATACATTGATGATATGATTTCTAAGTATGAGACTGAAGAAGGGCATATAGAAGATTTGTTGAAATTGTTTCAGCGCTTGAGGAAGTATCGTCTCCGGTTGAATCCAAATAAATGCACCTTTGGTTGTCCGATCAGGAAAATTGCTAAGTTTCATTGTCAGCCAAACAGGAATTGAAGTTGATCCTGATAAAGTCAAAGTAATTCATGAAATTCCAGCGCCAAGAACTGAAAAGCAAGTTAAAAGGCTTTCTTAGGCGTCTGAATTACATTCCATATTTATCTCCCATATGACTACGTGTGAACCGATCATTAAGTTTTTAAAGAAAGATCAAGGTTGTGTGTGGACAGATGATTGCTAGAGGGCATTTGAGAGTATTAAAGAGTATCTGCTTGAACCCCCTATCTTTCTCCCGCTTATTGAAGGAAGACCATTGATCGTGTATCTAACAGTGTTAGATAATTCTATGGGCTGTATTTTAGGACAACAAGATGAAACAGGAAATAAGGAATATGCCATTTATTATCTCAGTAAGAATTTTACTGATTGTGAGTCACGGTATTCTATGCCGGAAAAGACATGTTGTGCTCTGGCCTGGGCGGCAAAGCAGTTGCGGCAATATATCTTGAATCATACTACTTGGTTGATTTCCAAAATGGATCCAATTAAGTATATTTTTGAAAATCCTTCTCTCACTGGGAGAATTTCCTGTTGGCAGATGCTGTTGTCTAAATATGATATTGAATATCGTACTTAGAAGGCTATAAAAAGTAGTGTGTTGGAAGATTATCTTGCTCACCAATCAGTTGATAATTATCAGTCTATTAAATATGATTTCCCTTATGAGGATGTGATGTTTTTGAAGATAAAAGATTGTGATGAACCTTTTCCTGGGGAAGTTCCTCATCCTAAATATCGATGGGGTATGGTATTTGATGCAGCTGTGAATGCTTATGGGAATGGAATTGGTGTTGTGATTATCACTCCTCATGGATCACATATTCCTTTTACTGCAAGGCTGGCCTTTGATTGCACCAATAATATGGCAGAGTATGAGGCTTGTATCATGGGTCTCTAGGAGGCCATAGATTTCACAATCAAGGTTCTATATGTGTATGGCGATTCAGCTTTGGTAGTAAATCAGATTAAAGGAGAATGGGATACTCGTCACCCTGGCTTGATCCCTTACAAAGACTATGCTAGAATATTATTACACTTCTTTAATAAAGTTGAATTTCATCATATTCCCATAGATGAAAATCAAATGGCGGATGCTTTGGCAAATCTGGATTCTTTGTATCAAGTAAAAACTTGGAATGATGTGCCTTGTATCACAGTGCGACGTTTGGATAGACCGGCTCATGTGTTTTCAGCAGAGGGAGTAGCAGATGAAAAACCTTGGTATTATAATGTCGAGCATTTTTCTCCAGACTCGGGAATACCCGGTTGGTGCGTCAAATAAAGATAGAAAGGCATTGAGAAGGTTGGTAGGTAGCTTTTTCCTCAATGAAGATGTGCTATACAAAAGAAATTATGACATGGCCTTGCTCAGATGCGTGGATAGACACGAAGCAAACATGTTGATGCATGAAATCCATGAAGTTTCCTTTGGTACCCATGCCAATGGACATTCAATGGCAAAGAAGATGCTTAGGGAAGGTTATCATTGGATGAGAATGGAATATGACTGTTACAAATTTGCAAAGAAGTGACATAAATGCCAGATTTACGCTGACAAAATTCATGTGCCTCCGACACTTAATGTTATTTCTTCCATGTGGCCTTTCTCTATGTGGGGCATTGACATGATTCGAATGATTGAACCAAAGGCGTCAAATGGACATCATTTTATCTTGGTGGAAATTAACTACTTCACCAAATGGGTGGAAGCAACTTCATATGCTAATGTTACTAAGAAGGTGGTAGTGCGCTTTATCAAGAACAATCTCATATGTCGATATGGTGTGCAAAGTAGGATTATCACCGACAATGGCTCAAATCTGTATAATAAAATGATGACAGAACTTTGTGAATAATTCAAGATTGTCCATCACAATTCATATCCTTGTAGGCCAAATATGAATGGGGCTATTGAAGTTGCTAATAAAAACATCAATAAGATCATCTAGAAAATGGTTGTTACTTATAAAGATTGGCATGAGATGCTCCCTTTTGCTTTGCATGGGTATCGAACATATGTCCGCACTTCAATAGGGGCAGCCCCGTTCTCTCTTGTGTATGGAATGGAAGCACTGCTCCTTGTTGAGGTTGAGATTCCCTTTTTACGTGTGATAATGGAGAACCAGTTATCAGGGGCTGAATGGGTTCAGAACAGGTTTGACCAGTTGAATTTGATTGAAAAAAAGAGAATGACGAATTTGTGCCATGCTCAGTTGTACCAGAAGATAATGAAGAAAGATTTTGATAAGAAGGTCAAGCCTCGTGAATTCAGAGAAGGCGACCTCGTGCTCAGAAAGATCATGTCTTTTAACGTTGATTCTAAGGGCAAGTGGACTCCTAATTTTGAAGGCCCATATGTTGTCAAGAAATCCTTCTCTGGAAGTGCGTTGATTCTTGAAACTATGGATGGCGAGGAGTTCCCACGTCCTTTAAATGTTGATACAGTAAAGAAATACTTCGCTTAAAGAAATAAAATAACAACTCTCTAAGTCAAAAACCCGAAAGGGTGGCTTAGGCAAAAAGGAACGTCTCGGTAGGCTGAAAACCCGAAAGGGCAGTCTAGGAAAAAATTAGAGACATAAACAAATAAATTTTCCCGGTAGGTTGAAAACCCGCAAGGGCAACCTAAGCAAAAGTTATGGATTTCTTGGCAAGTAACTATATCAGACAAGACTTGATCATTAAAGCAACAATCTTCTTAGAATCTCACAATTCTTCAGCCGAAGTCGTTGCTCAGGAATTCAAAGTTATTAGGGAGAATAGTGGTTATTTTATTTCAATGTATCTTTTCCAATGTATTACCATTTTCCAAACTTTGTAAATCATCTATGGAGTCTCGCCATTTGCAGACTACCATTCTATTAATAAAGTTTGAGATTTTATCAGATTCTTTGCAAATCTTATTTTATTCTGCTTACAAAGACTCCTTTTATTATTGATAGTAATTTTCAAAACAAAAAGATGAAAAACAAAATTGTTTTTTGAAAAGAATTTACAAATTACTTTTACTTTAGATTTTGTGACTCAAGAAAAAAACAACAATGGTGATTCCAAGGAGGGACAAACTCTGAAAATTGTGGAAGTATGTGTTCCCCAAAAAGGCTCTCCTAGGTGACTTTTGCTGGTATGCACATGATCTTCTTGTGTTTCTCAGATAGTTAGAGATGATACCAATTGATGATTGGCACGATGTCAGGTTTGTGATCCCATTTTCTCCAGTCAAGTCTTGTTTCATTTTGATTTTGGGTTTTCATGGTATGAAGTCTATATCCCAGATTCCCTAGTAAGGTCTTCGCCCACATGACGAAAGTCTCTTCCCCCTTTGTGTGCTGAGATGGAATCATTTTCAAAACATCACCCTCTATATTACTAGCATTATTGTTGTTATTTGTTTCCTAGGTAACCAAACAAGGGAAATATATTTTCTAAGAAGTATTGAAATAGTTGTCAACTTTTTGGGTTTTCTCCCGCCAAGTGTTGGGTCTGATTTAAAATCCCCAAAAGTTTGATTTCTTTATTGTATTGTTTCACTTCTTAAATCCCCAAGTAAAGCTGAGATAAAACATCTCTCTGAAAATTCCTATCCCCATGAGGTTTCATAATTTCTCCCCAGAGAAGTTGGTGCAATCAGCACTCTTAGTATTGAAAAAAATGTATTTTTGGTTTCCCTCGATGATATGGTGTTGCCTTCCCCAATAAAGTCAAAACGAGATCCCTAGTTGATGTCTCGACAATGTGGTTTTCATCTACCCTATTGAAATCAGTATTGTAATCCCCAGTAGAAGTACATACGTTGAAATATTTGTTTTCCCCGTCAAAAGTTTGTGCGATATTCTTCCTTGAAGTCGGGAGGAGGATGTTATATCCCTATATCTGTACTGATTTATTGTTATGATTCTATTATTTTTGGATTATGTTCCTTCCCAATGAATTTAATCCGTGAAATGGGAATTTGTTTCCTCAGTTGGTGCTTACTTTCTTATGAAATTTTCATCCTGGATGTGATTTATTCGAGTATTGACGTTACCCAAGCTGATTTTGTCTGGTTATTCCCAGTGTTGTGTGTCTATTTTGTCAGCATATATATGATAACACTCATACATTTATACATACATTGTGCATAGTTGAATTTAGCAAATCATTGCTCATTTACATTCATTAATATTTTGTTGGCATATTATCCTGTTTTGCAGAGTTGTGTTATCCTCTCTCCAATAGAGTGTCATCCTTAAGCAGAAAGTGTATATCCTTTCAATTTCCCCCACTGAGTTATCCCTCGTGGGAGAATTTTTCTTTAGCCTTCCTATTCAGCTCATTATCTGGATGGAATGTGATCCCCTTTTGAGTTTATTTCTCATCAGGTGCTATCTTGATTGACTGTTTCACTCCGGTTTATTTCTGGTTTGAATCTGTGATCCCCAGTAACATTATTATTTTGATTTCCGTAAGTTTTGAACCCTGGTTCAAGAATGTGCATTTATTTTTCCCGAGAAGACTTTAGTCCCTCGGCAGGAATTATATTGGCATTCCCCCCAAGAATCCCTATTTCCTTCCCCATGAAGTCATTATTGCAATTCCTTCTCATAATAGCAAATGGCAGGTCTCTTTATTTGAGTAACTTGTACTTCCCCCAGTAAGTCTATTAGCTCTCAAGAAATTCAGATTTTGTTACTCCAATGAATGGTAGTCTCGTCAATATGGGAGATAGTTCATTGTTGAGATTTGTTACTTCAATGAATGGTAGTCTCGTCATTATGGGAGATAGTTCATTGTTGAGATTTGTTACTCCACTGAATGGTAGTCTCTTCATTATGGGAGATAGTTTGTTCTTGAGATTTATTACTCAATTGAATGGTAGTCTCATCATTATGGGAGATAGTTCATTGTTGAGATTTGTTACTCCAATGAATGGTTGTCTCTTCATTATGGGAGATAGTTCATTGTTGAGATTTGTTACTCCAATGAATGGTAGTCTCGTCATTATGGGAGATAGTTTGTTGTTGAGATTTGTTACTCTAATGAATGGTAGTCTCGTGATTATGGGAGATAGTTCGTTGTTGATATTTGTTACTCTAATGAATGGTAGTCTCGTCATTATGGGAGATAGTTCATTGTTGAGATTTGTTACTCCAATGAATGATAGTCTCCTCATTATGGGAGATAGTTCATTGTTGAGATTTGTTACTCCAATGAATGGTAGTCTCGTCATTATGGGAGATAGTTTGTTGTTGAGATTTATTACTCCAATGAATGGTAGTCTTGTCATTATGGGAGATAGTTCATTATTGATATTTGTTACTCTAATGAATGATAGTCTCCTCATTATGGGAGATAGTTCATTGTTGAGATTTGTTACTCCAATGAATGGTAGTCTCGTCATTATGGGAGATAGTTTGTTGTTGAGATTTATTACTCCAATGAATGGTAGTCTTGTCATTATGGGAGATAGTTCATTGTTGAGATTTTTTACTCCAATGAATGGTAGTCTCGTCATTATGAGAGATAGTTTGTTGTTGAGATTTGTTACTCCAATAATGGTAGTCTCGTCATTATGGGAGATAGTTCATTGTTGAGATTTGTTACTCTAATGAATGGTAGTCTCGTCATTATGGGAGATAGTTTGTTGTTGAGATTTGTTACTCCAATGAATGGTAGTATCGTTATTATTGGAGATAGTTCGTTGTTGAGATTTGTTACTCCAATGAATGGTAGTCTCGTCATTATGGGAGATAATTCATTGTTGAGATCTTTTTATGATGGATGGTAGTCTCATCATTGTGGGAGATAGTTCGTCGTTGAGACTCACATTACTCTGAAGAATTTTATTTTTTTCCAGTCGTAAGTGTTGGTGCTAATCATTTTTTTACTTACCCTAATATTGGTATTTATCGATATTATCTTACCACTTCCTTCCCCGGTGGGTCGACGTTAATATTTTTTGCTATCTCCTCAGTGAGTGGATAGTTCACAGTCATCTGTTGATCACTGTTATCCTTTACCTTATCTCTTAAATCTTTAAGTTGATGACGCCTTATCTCCTCTTTGGGCTTTACCCCGATAAAGTCGGGTATCTTGTTCACCAATGATTTATTTTCATGGTCGGGTTTTTCTTTTGATCCTTGTTTTTATTTCCTACATCCCCAGTGGTGTGTTGTGTCATTTTTCGGATTTGTTCATTTGCATTCATAATCATAAGCATTGCATGGCATCTTAGGGCCAAAAATAAGGCTTGTTTTATATTTAAGTATCTTCAATCGCGTCAACACGAAGATTTTAACCTTCACATCTTTGGATAGAAGACACTTAAATAAGGGAAGTTGTTGTACCGCAATTTTTGCCCCTAATATTCCTCTATCATCTAATACTATCACAATACCACAAGATCGCACATTAGGGTTTTGGGTACTTCTCCTACTTCATCCTATCTTTAGGTTTGTTCATGAGGGATCACCAAGCACCTTGAATTGTGCATCTTGTACATATATCCTTTTTACTAACATCAAAATATGTACATATGTCTCTTTGGATTTCATCTTGTAGGTAATGGCACAACTGCATGTGTCTTACCAACTAGGGTTTGGAATTTAATCAAGAAATCTCTGACTTTTTGGGAAATACTTGATTCCATATTTCTTTACATGTTAATGAGCATCTATGATTGGAAACTTGATCATCAATTTTGGTTTGGAAAGGCTCAATTGACAAAAAAAAGGGGTAAATTGGTCATTTTGTCAGAAGTCAATCAAAGTCAACTGTTGACCAAGGGGACTTTTGGTCAACTATCAATTCAATGTCCCTATTTTCATATTTCATGGTCAATGGTGGCATAAAATCAAGAGGAAATGTGAATTGGAGATAACTTGTCAAGGAAGTTATTTGAAATTTTGGATTTTTTCTAAGTGTTCATAGTGCTGAACTTTGATTGGTCATAACTTTCTCAATTTTTATTGAAAATGTACAAACTTTACATGCCTGGAAAGAGGATTCAAAATTCTTCAACTTTGTAATATAGGCCTCAGGTCCAAAAAGTGAAAGGAGAAAAAGTTATGGAGCTTGGAAGTTTTTGGACACTTAGTGAAATTTCCCAAACATGGACAAAAATCTGATTTCTTCATGGTTAATTTTGAATGTTCATTTGGGCTCAAATCAAAAAGTTGGCAACATCAAAGTTGGAGTTTGAAGTCTACTCTTCATTTTTGGTTTAAGAATCATCTCAAATGGTCAAGTGTAGAGAGAGATATGATGTTTAGGATTTGGAACCTGGAGATGGCATTTTTCCCAGCCACGTGCACGCCAAGCCAAGCATTCCATTAAATAGTTCATAGGCATGTCTTCACCACCTTTTTTCTCCTTGAAATTTTGATTATTTTGAAAAATGTCCAACATCAAAGGTCAAGGTCCCTGTGTTATGAACAACTTTGCTTCAGGAACATTCTCAGAATAGTTCCTACATTTCAAGATATAATCATAAGAAGTAGACGGCATGTATGCTAAATTTTTCCCAGCAACAAGGCATGTCACGCGCGCGTGAAGCTAGGCATTCCAGCAAACACATGATGTGCATACATTCGTGGCTATTTATCTCTTTATTTTAAAAATCTTTGAACATGAAAGTAAGAGTATGTAATTCCCTCTCCATTTTTTATTCAAACTTTGTTACGTTTCACGCACTATGGAGAGAGATATAATGAGATGAAGATAGGATCATGATTTTTGTAAAATATGCTTTTAAATGCATGGGATTCGTATTAACCAAAGCAATAACCTGCCAGCTCACGTGCCCATGATTTGCTCACTTACTCAAAACGCATGCCTTGTATCATCAATTAAACACAAAACATAGAACCACTTGTCTCTCACATTTTCTTACCTCTTTTTCCTTCACTCTCTTTTCCTTACTCTATAAAAAGAAGCCACATTCCACATAGAAAACACACAAGAAATCTGAAGAGCATTTCCTCTTTCCCTCACGAAACTCCTCTCTCTCCAAAACTCAGATTTTTCTGCATTTTCTTGTAGGAGATCGTTGCTCAAGCCTGCCCCTCTTACACAATCTACTCTATTGAAGCTTGAAAACGAAGTAGTAGAAGCATTCTCTTCCAAAACAGAGGCACCGAGTGGATTTATTTTCCACTCATTAAGGTAGAGCTTCGAATCCATTTCCCTTGCATGCTAGCTAAAACCTTGCATTAAATTTTGTTCACATTGGATTTAGCTGGCCTGATCCTACATCTGAGGAATATTCATGCGTGCACTTGTTTCTTAATTCTTGTTCTATGAGTTTACTCAAAATTTTGTTCATGCTATTGCCTTCGTGCTCAATATATGTTCAGATCTTGCACTAATTGTTTAATTCATGAGCATTTTATTGCTCTACGCATTGAGGTGATGAATTTTGATGTTTGGATCAAGAGATATGGTTGACAATTGAATGAGAAATTTAAGTCAAAAATTTGTTTGTTGAAATACTCGACTCATAATCATGTTCATGCAGCAATATTTGCGTGGCATTTTCTCCATGATCCATGCATCTTTTGATAAAAAAATTTATCTTATCGTGTTCTACTCATTTCAATCTTGAAGTTTGATGTTTATATCTTGGGTTTTCATGGAGAAACGCGTGAGTTATTAGGATCTGAAGTTCATGTTTTGAAACTGCAAAACGATAAGGGTTTTGTATTTTGGTAGGGATGAATACGTGGCCTTTTTCTATTGAACATGTTCTAAAAACCTTCCACAGCGCTTTCTGCTAAAAAACATGTGTAATACACCTTAATTATATTTTAATTTTCTTTGTTTCTCTAATTTTGTTTAATTGTTTTCTTGATTCAAAAGTTACCACAAAAATATTTTGAACTCTATTTTAAATATATTTTCATTTTCTGATTTTTATTTCTTAGTTTTATCATTTTTCATCATTAAATAAATTTAAGTAGTTTAATTAGGGTTTTACTCACTCTAGTTGTTTTAGAAATTTATTTCCGTATTTCTACTAAACTAAAAATCCTGAAAAATGTTTTTTCAATGTTATTCTGAGTCTTCTTATTGAAAATGATTTTTGTTCAATTTTACAAAATTTGTGGGACTTCATTTAAATCTTTTGTTTGGTTTTATTACTTTTTATTTATTTCTTTTTGATATTTTGTGTAAATAATTTTTATTTAATTCTTTATTTTGAAATAAAATCAAGAAAAATATACTTACTGATCCTTAGAATTTTCTTGAAACTTATGGAGCCTTATACCAAAGTTATTTGAATTTTAGATTAATTTGATTAATTTTGTGCTTAATTTCCTTTTTTTATGGTTTGTTTGATCATTCACATTGATTGCTTGAAATTCCTAATTTCCCATGCCTATAAAATTAGAAATGAATTTGTTTAGAGTACTTGTACAAGTTGAGGTCATAAAGATAATTTTTCTTGAATTTTAAAATGTAATTTCATAATTTTTACAAATTGTTTTCCAAAACACCTATAGTTTAAGCATTTTTACTAGCTAGTTTCAAAGTTTACATTTCTAAATCAAGTTTCCACCTCAAGCCAAGAACTCTAAATTCCATTTATGACTTTTATAGATCTTTAGGAAGTTAGGGTTTAATTTTCATAATTTTACAAGTTATTTTCCTATTTTAAATCTAATTTTTGACTTAGGATTTCATTTAGGGTTTTACTTTTGATCAAGGTTTGTAATTGAGAACTTTTGTATATAATTATTGTTTAATTATTATAATAGCATGTGATACTGACTTGAGGTTTATTTTGGTACAAATTCTTCAACATCATTGGATTTTGGATGTTGATAGGTTGAAAAATCAAATCCACCGAGATGGATGAATGATGTTGACGATATTTGAAACTAAATTTCATCTAACACATCCCCTTCCTTTTCATCTTATACATTTCTCACTTGTACTATATGTTTATGGAGAATGATCTATATATCATTTCTCTAAACATGTGGTACATACATTTCTATTGACCGGCCTCAAAATAGGTGCGACATCTATATAAGTCCACTTACGATTGCTAAACATAGCGCTAAATTTTGTCCTGATTCGAGAAATGATCATTTGTGGCCCAAACCCATGTTTCTAAGCCCAAGAATGTTAATTTGAAACCTTTTATCCAATAACCTTGAGATTCATTGTTAGTAGGCTTTGGTCTTATCAATCCTCTAATAAATCTTCATAAGCTTTGATCAAAGTGAATCACTTAAACATCGTTGATCATTTATTGTTGCCTTGAGATTTTGAAATGAATGATATACTTGACAAAAAGTAAATGAAACTTTTTGTTGAGAGGCTTTGATTTTATCAATATTCTAATGAGTTTCAAATGCAAGTTTCAAGATGGTCATTCAACTAACTCCTTATTTCTAACAATTGACTTATGCTCTTACCTTATGCTTAAGCACCACTTATTTTTGCATGTTATCTTTGCTCACTTGAGATTTTTATTTTTATTTTTTGAAGATACCTAATAACCAACTTGAACAATAAAAGCTTTAAGGTTACTCAGACTACTTGATTACTATCCTTGGCATTTTGGAGTTATGGACTTCTTGGACATAGGATTAGAAGTTGTAGCCTACCTTGAGACCTTGTGACCTCAACTATAATCTTGTCTGGAGCTCTTGGGGTTTACCCCAAGACATTGGGTTGTTTGTTTGCTTTATGTGCAGGTTATTTTAATTACATGCTTTATCTGTGATCGAGAATTCATCTGTATACAGTTGTTGCTCTGCCCAATTTTTGTGAAGACTTATTACCTTTGAAGCTTGGTTTTTTTAAGAGATTTAGTATCTTTGCTGGCTTGGTTTCAATCCAAAGGATGGAAATTCTATCTTGACTAATTGTGTTAAGTGTTGGCTTCTTGTTGTTTAGACGGTTCTTTTCCCTAGCTTTTAACTTATGCCTTAGGATAGTCTCATCATCTCCTCCCATCTTCCTTAATTTCAAAAATCTTCTCCCTCCTTTTCAAAAATCTTCTTGTTTTCTAAACTTGAACCGCTTCATAATAAACTTGGACTTAGGTCCATGCATTTTCAAAAATATTTTCTTAATCAAATTTTAACCAACTTAATAATACCTTGACATTTTTGTGAGAAGACTAAAAGTCAATCAATCTCATTCAAACCATCTTGCCACTTTGGCTTTTTACTTTAAAATTTTCTCAAAAGATTATACTCTTGCCAATCCTTGTAGTGATGCAAACTACTATACTTATATGATATGTAGTGAAGTGAGATATTTTCCACTTGCGTGTTATGCGACGCTTTGTTGATTTTAAAGTCCAAGCCATATCCTCCACTTTGAGATGATGCAAATTCTCCTTTCTCATTATCATGGGTAGTAAGTATGTTTTCCACTCGGATACAACGATGATGCCATGTCTCTAAAAATTAATCAACCCACTTGTGTTTTAAAATTTTTAAAGGTGAACTACGAGTACCCTGACCACCTATTTCACGGAAGATGGTACGTAGGAACTAAAGTTTCGCAACCGTGGCGGGTGAAAAAATTGTAAAAAATACTTCTTTTCTCATCCTCACAGTCTATTTTTGTGTACAACTCTTATAGCCAAAACACGCAAATTTACAAAGAGGTTCTTGTGGAGCACAGTAGATGTTTAGGGTGCTAATACCTTCCATTCGCATAACCAACCCCCGAACTTAGATTATTTCCCCCTCTTTTTAGGCTATTCTCCATTTTCCCATTATTTTGGAAACAATAAAGCGCGGTGGCGATTTTATTTTATTTGTGCGAGTCAAGTCAATCCAATGGCTTAGTCTCAACATCTCTACCGCTACACCTGCACAAAAAGAAAATCAACCCAATGTCTTAGAGTAAACCCCAAGAACTTCAGAAAAAATAACAACAGAGTCACAAGATCCCAAGGGTAATCAAAGCTTCTAATCCGAATCCAAGAGGTCCATAACACCATAATGCCAAGGATAGTAACCAGATAGTCCAAGTAACTTTAAAGTTTTTTATTGTTCAAGTTGATTTTAAGTGTCTTCAAAAAGAAAATAAAAGCTCAAATGAGCGAAGATAAAATGACATAAAAATAAATGCTCAAATGAGCAAATATGAAAATAGCATGAAATGTAAATGCTATGTTAATTAAGCATAAAAGTAAAGGCATAAAATAAAGGGCATAAAGTAAAAGCACAGAGTAAAGTCAATTGTTAGTGAATTAGAAGTTAGAGGTTAGTTGAATGACCATCTTGAAACTTGCATTTGAAAACTCATTAGAAGATTGATAAAATCAAGGCTTCTCAACAATAAGTTTCATTTGCTGTTTGCCAAGTATATCATTCATTTCAAGTACTCAAGGAAAGCATATATGATCAATGATGTTTAAATGATTCAC
Organism: Vicia faba; assembly: GCA_948472305.1. Classification (NCBI taxonomy): domain Eukaryota; kingdom Viridiplantae; phylum Streptophyta; class Magnoliopsida; order Fabales; family Fabaceae; genus Vicia; species Vicia faba. Next base: position 1,306,713,293 of record OX451739.1, read on the forward strand.
TTAGACCAAAGTTCATAAAGTTCATTAGAGGATTGATAAGATCAAATCCACCTAACAATGAACCTCAAGGTTATTGGATCAAAGGTTTCAAATTAACATACTTGGGCTTGCAAACATAGGTTTGGGCCACAAATGATCATTTTTTCGAATCGGGATAAATTTAGCGCTATGTTAAGCAATCGTAAGTGGACTTATGTAGAAGTCACACCTATTTTGAGATTGGTCAATAGAAATCTATGTACCACATTTTAGAGAAATGATATATAGGTCATTCTCCAACAACATGTAACACAAGTAAGAAAGGGATAAGATGAAGAGAGAGGGGATGCATCAGATGAAATTAGGGTTTTAAATATCATCACAATCATTCATCCATTTTGGTGGATTTGGTTTTTCAACCTATCAACACTCAAGATCCAATGAGGTTGAGGAACCTGTCCCAAAATAACACCCAAATCAGGAACAAACAAAAATAATAAAAATATATTTAATAAAACACTATTAAATGATTAATAAAAGCGAAATAATTGGTAAAATATACAAAATATGTTAACACACCAAATAAAAATTCTAAAAAAAATATTAGAAGTCAAACATGAGTTAATATGTGTTGACAAAAATTTTCAGAATTTTTTTAAGTCAGAAACTATTTTTAAAATTTAAAGAAATAAGAAAAATAAACCAAAATTTTAAAAAAATAGTAAAACCAGAAATAAAAATAAAATGAAGTTACCAATATTTGTCAAGAGGTCATTGATCCTTCCATATTTTTTCAGAATTTAGAAATCAAGAAAAGTATTTTTAAACAATTAAAACAAGTTAAAAAAATTGAAAGATCATAAAAAATAACAAATCACAAAATAAAATTGTGAAAAAATAGAAATCAGAAAAAAAAATCAAAAGTATTTTTGAGAATTTTTTCAGAATTTTTGAAGTTGAAATGAATTTTTTATGAATTTTTGAATTTTAAAACAATTAAAATATAAAATCATAAAATAAAAATAAAACCAAAAAGATGTAGACCATTGGATCAATGTCAAAACGCGTTAGTAATCAAATCCAAGGGATCTGGAGCGCTGTGTATGATATGGATATTAGTGAATAAACCACCAGATTATTTATTTAAAACAGATTTTGAAAAAAATGCATGGCACCGTGTCATTGGTTGAGAGATGACACGCTGGTCATCTTCAACCTCCAGCCATGCGGGAATTATAGGTCTCACAAACTGTAAAATCCGAAGCTTAGACTGGTGCCATTTACTTCGTCTCTTCAAGACGGTTTCAATGGTACCCTCGCGAAACATTTATATAAATTGTAGCTCAGACGATTTGAAGAAAACCAAAAGAAAAAAGTTGGAAAGGGATTTGAAAATTCATGAGTAAAACTCACTTCCAATTAAAAACTAATGATGTGATCAGTATCAGAGTGATGAGAGCTACATTGTAGCAACAAGTTTGGAGATAATTGATAGAGAAACCTACCTATTGAAGTTTAAATTCAGAACTCTAAAACTTGACTTGGCTAGCACGATTCAGGAAACCTCAAGGCTTAGTTCTTCTTCTGTTAGCTTTAGTAAAGTTCAAGGGTGAAGAATCAGCAAATAAATTGGATCGAAAGATGCTTTAGAATTGAATTCGAAGTTGCAAAATTATGGGTTATGGAGGAAGTTAAACAGAGGTTCTTTGGCTCTCTAAAGCTTGTCAAATGAGTGGGGTATCATCCTGTATTAATAGGGAAGTGAATGATGATGAGAAACGAGAGGAATTATGAGCAAATCATGCAAACGAAACCAGTTGTGATCATGCAAAACGTTTGACTTGAAATGCCTCAAAACGACCTCATATCAAGTGAAATTCTTGTCAAAACGCATCTGGGCAATTAGTTAAACATGTTTAGAAACTAAACCTTGAGTAATTTGACCTGTAATTCAAGTTTACTCGTAGTAAACAATTTTGACTTGAAGAAAAAATAGATTCCATGGAGCCAACTTCAATAATTCATAGCTCACTACTCAAGGACCTTTATGGGATGGTTCTTGAAGCATTTGAATTAAAATGTTACAATCTCTATAATGTGCTAAGAAAGACATCATTTGGATGTTTGGGCAAAAATTTATGTCCAATTGAATTTGTGAAAAACACACAGGTGTTTTTACTTAGAAAAAATTTTAATTGTTGAACTTCAAAATCAAATGACTTTCCACTCAAAATTTGGTCTTGATATCTGAAGATGACATGAAGTAGACCTTTGGAATTGAATTTTAGAATTTAGATCACTCAAAAATCATAAAAATTGAAAGAGTTATGGTGTTTGGAAGATGATGAACAAATTTGGGGAAATCACAAGACACCTATAATATTTTCAATTCTTCAACCACTTTCTAAGCATTCTCAAGTCTTGCACATAAAAACAAAGTTATAGTAGACATATCAAAGATTATTATGGAAAAAAATGGGCTCAAGGAGATAAGAATTTACCAAGTTATGATCATTTGAAGTCAAACCCTAAAATTCAAAGGCTCTTCAAGGAGGCTTGTAATATTTATCAACTTTTAGTGATCTTCAATTCAAAATAAGCCTTAGACTTATGAAGAGAGCTTGTCAAGGACCCTTTAAAGAGAATCATGGATTTTGAGTCACTCAAAAATCTCAAAAAATGAGCAAGATATGGCCCTTGGAAGTCAACAAACCCTATCTCAGAGAGTGTCAAAATGACTTGAAACCCCTTCAGCTTTTGATGATTTTTCTTGCACAATTGGATCGTGTAATGTGAAGAGAGGTTGTTGTAGATGATGATGAGAATCCATAGCAAAAAGAACCAACTCAAAATATTGAAAATTGAGAGAGTTATGCACTTGTGATCACTGAATCTAGTATATGCACTTGAAATGATTTTTTCTTGAAGCACACTCAAGGATGGTACTTAAGTCTCAATGAAGCTTGTTGAAGAAGACATGGAAATAAACACATGAATCTATGGATCTTATTGATGACTTCCACCACAAGCTTTGAAGAGATATTGACCTAAATAAAGTGAGAGGGATCCTTGAACCACAAATCTTTGATGCCATAGACATGACCTTGAATATTGAGCTCTTGGAATCCATTAGAGAACCATTTGATTGAGAATCACCCCTCAAACCCTAGACTAGATGCTGAGATGAATGCAATTGTGATCACCGGCAATATGAACATTCAAAGGAACATATATACACATATTGATGTTAGTTAAAAGAACACATGTACAAGATACACAATCCAAGGTGCACGGTAATCCCTCAAGAGCAAACTTAAAGATGTTAGAACATAGTTAGATTCTATAACCCTTGTAAGAGTTTGGATGATAACAAACACTCAAAGAACAATTATGTTCCCTAAATAAGTATTTTGTTTTGCAGGGAAGTTATGATGTAAGAAGTATAGAAGATGAGTTAAATCGTGTTTAAAATTTGATTTAACACATCTTATATAGAAAGCAAAATCTACATAACAAGCTTATATAAAGAAGTTCTAAAGCTACAACTTCTGAGTGCACTAAACGCTATGAAACAAGAACTCGGTTATTCTGTTTCGTACAAGTTCTGGAAAGAAGTAAAGGAGTCCCAACGGTAACATTCATCTTCTGATGTAATCTTATAGCAAGCATGTTCGGAAGCGTTACATTTCATTCATGACTATACAAAAGTAACTGCTGAAAGAGGACAAGAATCTCTATGTTTGGAAAGTTCTTTAATCACTATTTATCAACATTCCAAAAGCACCTCACTTGTGTTTCCTATATAAACAAGACTTGAAGGAGAAATTGTTTACGATTTTGCTGTACACAACAAACGAGAAATATCATCACCTTCAATCTATTGAATTTCATTTTGTGTAATACATCACTTATGTGATACTGTTTTGTTAGAAAACACATCTTGTACATGCTTTCAAATATTGTATTCTGTAATACCTTGAGAAAATTGGGTTGTGGTTTAAACTCAAGAAGACTTTGACGGTTGTCATCGTATATGTGTAATCAAGTTTGATTAGTGGATTAAGACCTCGTTGAGAGAGGTGAAATCACCTTGGCGGGTCGACTAGAGTAGTTTGAGTTCAAACGAACCAGGATAACTAACGTGTCTTTTACTTTAAGTTTTAAAAATCACAATTCAAACCCCCTTCTTGTGTTTTTCCATTCATCAATTGGCATCAGAGCGCCTGGTTCTGAGTAAAACACTTAACCGTGTCAGAAAAAGATCCAAGCAAAAAAATCATTATGGTGGGACCAAGTCAAAACATCAGCAATGATTATCATGATGCGAAAGATAGACTCAACAGCAAACCTCCAATCTTTGATGGTGAAAACTTCGATTACTGGAAGGACATAATCGAAAGTTTCTTTCTAGCTCACGACGTTGATCTCTAGGATATGGTGACTTATGGGTACATACATCCAGTTGATGAAAGTGTTCAGAAGATTGACAGAAAAAGAATGACAAATCATCAAAAGAGGGAATTCAGAAATCTTCACAAGGACAAAACAATTCTCTTGAGTGTTATCTCGTACACAGTATGAGAAAATCACAAACAGAGAATCAGCAAAACACATGTTTGACTCCTTGAGAATGACGCATGAATGCAACACGCAAGTCAAAGAAACCAAAGATCTTGCTCTCATTCAGAAGTATGAAGCTTTCAAAATGGAAGAATATGAAACCATTGAAACAATCTTCTCAAGATTTCAAATTCTGGTTGTTGGGCTAAAAGTTCTGGATAAAGGGTACTCAATTGCAGATCATGTAAAGAAAATCACCAGAAGTTTACCCAAGAAATGGAGACCCATGGTCATAGCTCTTAAACTGGCCATAGATTTGAACTAAATCTCTCTCGAAGAACTTGTCAGCTCCCTGAGAAGTCATGAGATAGAATTAGAAGAAGATGAGCCCCAGAAGCAAGGTAAGTCTTTAGCTATTAAATCTAACAAAAAATATGAACCGGGAGTTTTGCAGGAAAAAGAAGAAAACTCTGGTGGATCCTCATCAGAAGAAGACGAACTGTATCTTCTCTCCAGAAGAGTCAATGAGCTGTGGAAGCACAGGTAGAGGAAGTTCAGAACTTCCAGAAGAACGGGAAATCATTCTGAACCATCTTCTAGATACAGAAAATTAAGTTACATAGATATTGGTTGCTATGAATGTAATGAACAAGGTCATTACAAGAGCGACTGTCCAAATCTTCAAAAAGAGAAACTTAAAAATAAGTTCTTTAACTAAAAGAAGAAAAGCCTCGTGGTAACATGGGATGACTCAGAATCTTCTGAAGATGAAACAGAATCAGAAGATAAAAGAGCCAACATAGACCTAATGGCCAACGTATCAGATGACACTGGATCATCTGAATCAAAATCAGACTCAGAGGCTGAAGAGATATCTTTAACAGCAAAATTGAAACACCAATCTTGGTACCTGAACTCTGGATGCTCTCGACACATGACGGGAAGAAAGCATATGTTCCAAATCCTGGAGCTTAAATCTGGAGGCTACGTAGGTTTCATAGGCAATCAGAAAGAAAAGATTATTGGCTCTGGAACTATTGTAATGGTACACTTCCTTCTATAACTAATGTTCTTTTAGTAGATGGATTAATGTATAACATGTTATCCATAAGTCAATTAAGTGATAACGGTTATGATATAATCTTCAATCAAAAGTCCTGTAAAGCAGTTAGTCAGAAAGATGGATTTATCCTATTTAATGGAAAGAGAAAGAACAACGTCTACAAAATAAAACTTTCTAAAATAAAAAGTCAGAATGTAAAATGCATATTGTCTGTTAACGATGAGCAATAGGTCTGGCACATAAGATTGGGGCATGTTAGTATGAGAGGAATATCTCATATTAACAAACTCAATCTGGTCAGAGGACTCCCTAACCTGAAGTTCATCTCAGATGCTCTGTGTGAAGCATGTCAAAAAGGCAAGTTTGCAAAACCTTCTTTCAAAACAAAAAAGGTTGTTTCTACCTCTAGACCATTAGAACTTCTGCATATAGATCTATTTGGACCAGTGAAAACTGCATCCCTTAGTGGCAAGAAGTATGGATTAGTGATCGTAGATGACTATAGCAGATGGACATGGGTAAAGTTCTTAAGACACAAGGACGAGTCACATTCTGCGTTCTTTGTTTTCTATAACCAAGTCCAAAATGAAAAAAAAATATCTTAGAATTGTTAAAGTCATAAGTGATCATGGTGGGGAATTTGAAAACAAAAAATTTGAATTATTTTTTAATTAGAATGGCATCTCTCATGATTTCTCTTGTCCTAGAACTCCTCAACAAAACGGAGTTGTAAAATGAAATAATAGAACTTTACAAGAAATGGCCAGAACCATGATCAACGAGACTAACATTGCTAAGAACTTCTGGGCAGAAGCAATTAACACAACGTGTTTTATTCAAAATAGAATCTCCATAAGACCTATTCTGGATAAGACTCCATATGAAATGTGGAAGAACAGAAATCCCAACATTTCTTATTTTCATCCATTTGGATGTACTTGTTTTATTCTAAACACTAAAGAACATATGAACAAGTTTGACTTTAAAGCACAAAAGTGTCTCATGTTAGGATACTCTGAATGCTCAAAAGGTTATAGAGTATATAACACAAAAACATGGATTGTGGAAGAGTCCATCGGGGTCAGATTTGATGATAAGCTTGGCTCTCAAAAGTCAAAGCAAGGTAAAAAATTTGCAGATATAGAAGTTTAATTAACAGGTACTGAAGACACTACATCAGAAGTTCCTCACAAAGAATCACACTCAAATCCAGAAAAAGATGTCACAAACATTACAGTAACATCAGAAGAGCCCATCCAGAAAAGACAATCCAAAATCATTTTAGCTCATCCGGAAAACAAAATTCTGGGAAAGAAAGAAGACCCAATCAGAACAAGATCTACATTCATAAATTTTGAAGAATCTCTCATGGGATTAATGTCTCTTATTGAGCCAAATTTCATTGATGAAGCCCTTCTGCACAATGAATGGATACTTACAATGCAGGAAGAATTAAATCAGTTCACTAGAAACGAAGTGTGGGATCTAGTTCCTAAACCAAAAGGATTTAACATTATTGGAACCAAATGGATCTTCAGAAACAAACTAAATGAACAAGGAGAATTCATTAAAAACAAAGCACGACTGGTGGCACAAGGTTATAGTCACCAAGAATGGATAAACTATACAAAAACCTTTGCTCCAATCGCCAGGTTAGAATCTATCAGACTTTTAATTATTGTTGCAGTAAATAATGGCATCACTCTTTATCAGATGGATGTTAAAAGTGCATTTTTAAATTGTTACATTGATGAAGAAGTTTATGTGCATAAACCCCCTGGTTTTGAAAATTCAAAGCATCCAGATTATGTCTATAAACTTAAGAAATCACTATATGGTCTGAAATAAGCTCCCAGAGCTTGGTATGAAAGACTAAGTAATTTTCTGTTAGAAAATGATTTTACCAAAGGGAAGGTGGACACTACTTTATTCTCTAAACTATTTAAAAATGATATTTTGGTTTGTCAAATTTACATAGATGATATTATTTTTGGATCTAATAAAGCCTCTTTGGGAAGAGAATTTGCTAAGTCTATGCAGAAGGAGTTTGAAATGAGCTTGATGGGAGAACTCAAGTTCTTTATGGGTATCCAAATCAATCAAACTCCAGAAGGAACCTACATACATCAGCGCAAGTATGTCAAAGAACTCCTGAAGAAATTTAACTTGTCAGAATGTAAGCCAGCCAAAACTCCTATGCATCCCACATGCATTCTAGAAAAGGAAGAGGTAAGTAAGAAGGTAGAACAGAAGCTCTACAAAGGTATGATTGGTTTTCTCTTATATTTTACAACTTCAAGACCTGATATTCTGTATAGTGTCTGTCTGTGTGCTAGATTCCAATCATATTCTAGAGAATCTCACTTAACAGTTGTTAAGAGAATTTTCAAGTATCTAAAAGGTACTACGTATCTTAGTCTTTGCTATAGAAAAACCAAAGAGAACAAATTAGTAGGGTACTGTGATGCTGACTTCACTGGAGACAGAATAGAAAGAAAAAGTACCTCTAGAAGCTGCCAGTTTCTGGGAGAAAATCTAATCGCGTGGTCCAGCAAGAGGCAATTCACCATTGCATTGTCAACTACTGAAGCTGAATATATAGCAGCAGCTGGATGTAGCACACATATGCTCTAGATGAAAAGCCAACTTGAAGACTTCAACATATATGAGAGTAACATTCCTATTCTCTGCGACAATACTTCTGCTATATGTCTTTCAAAAAATCCCATTTTACATTCTAGGGCTAAGCATATAGAAATTAAACATCATTTTATTAGGGACTATATTTAGAAAGGAATTCTTTCATTAAACTTTATAGACACAGACCATCAATGGGCTGATGTTTTCACTAAACCCCTTTCTGAAGATAGTTTTAACTTCATTTTGAAACATCTCAGCATGGAATTATGCCCAGAATGATAGTTTTGTTTATGTATACGTTAACCCTCAGAATTTTATGCCTTTATATTTTTGTGTGAACATTTGATCAATAGTTCTTCAGAAGTAAGAAGGAAAGTTGTATCAGTATCTATCTAAGAAGATTTGAACTTTCTCCAAATAGTTCATTTCAAAGATAGAAGCATGCAGTTCACAATATCAACATTTGTCAACCCTACGCAAGGTTTTCCTCTAAGGTTGGACACGTGTTCAAATTCTGAAGAGACTGAAACATTGATTTGATGCATTGAGGCTCGTACCAAATTGGTAACTATTTCATATCTTTACGCTATCCCTCTTTTCAGGAATCATCAACGCATGTAATCATTTTTTAACCTTTTTCTTATTAATTAAGTCTTCTATTTTCTTATATATATATATATATATATATATATATATATATATATATATATATATATATATACCTCGTTCACCTTCACTATCACATTTCCACTCTCAATTCCTTTTTCTCTCTCAAATTTGTTCTATTTTTCAAAAACCCTAAAAGAGTTTGTGTGAACAAATGGCTTCCTCTCAACAACTTGCTCAAAGTTCTCAAAGCATTCCTGGCTCTTCTTCCTCAACAACAGAAAGGTACGAAGAACCCTCAATAACTCTCCTCGCACCCATTGATTCCCTAGAAGTTGTGTGTGAGCTCATTGTAGACTTCGTCAGCGTGAAGGAAAACGAATACGATTTAACCCCTGATGTTGAGTTCCAAGGATGGACCAAGTACTTTGATCGCCTACTAGGTCCAATTTTTCCAAGACTTGTTAAAGAATTTTGGATTCACGCTACAACTTCAAATCATCAAGTCACTTCTTTTGAGATGGGAAAGAAAATATTCATCTCTGAAGATCTCATTGGGCAACTAATAGGTCACGACGGTGGCGGTATTCGTTGCAGTAATATGACTGACAAAGGCTCTAACCTAACCAAGATCTCAAAGGAAATATTTACTTCTGGCCAACCATCCAACAAAATCAAAGATCTGAAGGATTACCTCAGAATTTGGTCTAAAATCATTTTGGGTTGCATCAATCATAGGACGCCTACAAGTTCTCCAGATTACATCAATATTGATCAGCAGTATCTTCTGTACTTCGTAGCCACCAAAGCAAAGGTTAATCTTCCACGTCTTCTATTCAATCATCTGAAGACCAATGTCAAAGAGACAAGAGAAGAAGAAAGAACAAAGAGAGATTGGATCCCTCTGGGCAGACTCATTTCAGATATTCTAACAGAAAACAAACTTATAGAACATTTGATTGAGGCTCAACAAGCCAACACTCTGGAAGCTTGTGCTGGTAAACCTCTCAACGCATAAAATTTGACGAAGATGAAGATTATTGAAACTATCAAGAAGGATCCAACAATAACCACCAAGGAAGTCATTACCACTAGAAGAGTACCTTTGAAGGATTTTCCTCTCTTCACTCAAATAGATGCTTCTCCACATATTACTCTCATGTATCTGGATGCTTGTAAAAGGGATGGGACAAATCCAGATGTGAACAGCTGTGATCTGAGACAATAACCTCTGGAAGTTGCTCCCAGAAAATCAAGGAAAAGGAAAGTAGTTGTAGAAGAAACCTCTTAGAAGACTCCCAAAGCTGCCAAAAAGAAAGGCAACCCTTCTTTTGGTTTTTTTATTGAATCACTACTGCTATCAACATATGAAAACCCTTCATCTCCAAAACCCACAGAAGATCCTTTTCCTCAAACCTTTGATGATTTTGACATAGACTTTTACACATCATTTCCTCTAAATAACCTTCTGAAAAATCCACCTTCTACCCATCTTGACCAAAATCAGCCAGAACTTGTATAAGTTCTCTCTGATATTGATGAATTTGATTCGCTGTTTGAAGCTCCCTATAAGTACGAAGTGCGCCTAAGAGGGGGTGAATTAGGTACTTTAAAATTTTTCTAGATTTAGTGATGATGGATATTATTTTTTGGTTTATGGTGAGTTTATGAAAGAGTAAAGTGAAGAAAAATAAAGAGACACAAGCGATATATCCTGGTTCCCCTCACAGTCCGAGAGTACTCCATTCCCCTTTCGACATGAAAGAGATTTACTTATTGTGACAAACTTAAACAAGAACTACTCAAAACCAAGAACAGTCCTCTTGGACCAAGAACAATCCTCTTGGATTTTCACTATGTCAACAATGAAAACAATCCTCTCAAAGTGACTTTACTTGTAACCAACAATCCTAGAAAAGAAAGATTACAAAACCACTTGAACTTATTTTCAACAATCCTGAAAAATAAGCAAGTATATAGCAATATTTGATTTGAGTGAGTTTGTATAGAAATGATCACTTTGAGTGATTTTATCAATGAATTGATCTTCTCTTCCAATGACAATAGTATACAATGACTCAAGATATATAATGCTCAAAGTTTTCTGGTTGACAATATGTGAAAGTATGCAGAAAACTTGTGTATGAAAGTGTATAAAAGCTTGAGTTTGATTTTTGAAAATTCAGAAAATATGATTGGAAGAGGTACTTAAATTGGTTTTGAAAATGAGTATTTATATGTTGATAGCACCCTTTTGAAACAGCATATAATTCTACAAATGAATCATGAACAATTGCCAAGGTTGAGAGAAAGGTTTCCATAAAATGGTGTTATGAACAGGCAGGAGTAAAGTTGTTGTTTTTCAAAATTGTTCAGCATGAAATCGATTGCACCCTTGTGTAATTCGACTGCACGGGGTTTTAACAGCTAGAAATTCAAATATTTTGAGTGAGCAATCGATTGCACAAGTGTGTAAATCGATTGCACTTGAAGTCAGTAGCAAAAATTGATTGAGAGCAATCGATTGCACAAACATGCAAATCGATTGCACTTAGAAACAGTAGTTAATGCTTTGAAAACATGAAGCATGCAATCGATTGCACCAATATGCAAATCGATTGCACCCAAGTAAAAATTGAATTTTTGCTTAGAAAACATGAGTAAAAGTTTGTACAAGATTAAATATTTCTTTTGACCATTGAGCATCTATGTCTTAAGTTCAAAGTAAGTATTATCATTATACCTTGAAATTTGCTTAGTATTTAAACCAAAGACTTTATCCACAGATGCTTTTAGCTTGATCAATAATCTTTTCCTTCTTGTCAAAATGGTTTTTCTTCATCAAAACAAAAGTGCATTTGAGAATCTTGATTTTACATTCTCCCCCTTTTTGATGATGACAAACGATCTTGCTTGATGCGTTGTAATTTCCGGAAATAAACTTCTCCCCCTAAGATGAATAACACCCCCTTTGTATGAGAAGGTTAGAATCCTTTGAATTTGTTCATCTTGGTTGAAGAGTACCTTAGAAATTTAAGACAAAAAATATACAATCATAAAGTGCCACATCCTTCTCCCCCTTTGACATTATCAAAAAGAAGGGAAAGATGCATAAAAATGGATAATAATAAAACAATATTGAAAGAACTTAATCAATCATGCATCAAAAAATAGTCATAGACATAGTCATAGTAAAATAACAATAAAAAGAAATCTGAACAACAACAAACAAAACGTAGCATAACGGAACAAGGACATAACAGAAAAACAGTAGAAATAACAAAGTTGGACAAAAATTTATGGTTGATTCATGTCACAGTTGTTATAGAACCAGGATCCTTGATTAGGAAATTGTTGTTGTAGAGGAGGTTCTATGTAATGTGGTGCATGTGCTGCAGGATTATTAGGGTCATATGGAGGTATGTGAAGGTGAGAGTAAAGGTAGGAAAATTGTTGGTTCACATCCGAGCGAAAATCATTAATCCGAGAAATGGTGGATTCGTTAATGGTATTCCACTAGTTGTTGACTTTGGTATTCATGGAAGCAAATTGTTGAGACATAAAATCCATAAGATCTTGATTTTTTGGACCAGAGGGAGCAGTGGGTGGACGAGGTACATCTTTACCACCTTCTTCCTCTTGATTGTTTCCTTCTTCACCAATCACATCTTCACCAATGTATGTGATTGTTTTTGTTTCCAGATTATAGTGAACTCCCATTCTCGAGTTAACATTTTTTATGGATATCTTGTGAACATTTGGATCCATATCAACTCTTTCAAAACCAGCAAAATCAACTCCAAATTATTCTGTAATTAATGTAACAAAGTAAGCATATGGTAGAAATTTTGACTTTGCATCAACCCTTAACATATGAACCATTATGAGCCTTGCCCAATTAACGCTTATACCTCTCTTCCTTGCGTAGATCAGTTACATTTCCAAATCAGTCACGGTGCAGTGGTTTCTAGCCCGCAGAAACATAATATAGACCATGAAATAATGAAATAGTCTATCGTCTATAAAAAAGTTACTTGCACTCCATGAGTCTCTAGATGGAATGACTCCTCCTAGACCACGAATTCTTTTAGAATGGAATTCAGCTTCGCTTAATCTGCCAATGCTGTAATAAAATTCGTTTTTCTTGTAATCATCCCATGCTTCATTTTCAGGATCGTACAAAGAGTTTCCAGTGTAGGGAATATGTATAATCTCACCAACAATCTCAGGGGTTAGAGAGATTCTTGTACCCAACACATATGTAACCATCTTGCCTTTGTGAGGAGTCAAATTACTGAAGAATACTCTTACCAGATCCGGATAGTATGGACCAAATGATGAAATCAGTGGTTCCAATCCATATGCAGTCAAATCATTCTGAAAAGTAAAACATTCATGAGGGAAAGATGATAGCATACCATATTTTGGAGTGGACACTATCTTTCTTTGAAAGTACTTTTTAAATCTTGCTTCTTGATCTTCAGTGAGAGTTGAGATTAATGGATTCTCTACAGAAGATGAAGAAACTTTCTTCTTTCCTTTCTCTGTAGCTGACACCTTTTGTTTTTGCCTTGATGCCATGGGTAAGGTGTTTTTAGGGTTTAGAAGGTTTTAGGTTTTGAGACAAAGATGTTTGATGATCTGAAATTGGATATGGTTTGTGAGTAAATAGAAATGATTGGGTTGTATTATATGTAATGACATTTAATTGACTTTTAAATAATAGAGGTGAGCTTGGGAATATGAGAGAGAGAGAGAGGAATTCTGACCAACAAATATTTCTGTCATAAAAGCATGTTACAGTGGGTGCAATCGATTTGTATACAGATGCAATCAATTTGCACACAAAACAGAATCAAAAGAAAACTGAAACGCACGGTGTGCAATCGATTTTCACTATGGTGCAATCGATTTGCACTGAAAACAGAAAGGTCAAAAATCGATTTACACTATTTTGCAATCGATTTGCATCAACCAAAAATGACCAAAAACATATTTTTCGTAAACTTAAACACCACTTAACATATATATTCACATATAACAAAGTTAAAACAAGTATGTGAAAGCATAAAAAGGATAGAAAGCACCTTATATGTCGTGTTCATCAAGAATGCCAAGTTCTTGTCGAATCTTGTAAAACGGTTCTCTTGCCAAAGGTTTAATGAAGATATCGGCAAGTTGATTATGACTATCTACAAATGTGGCCTCGACATCTCCTTAAAGTACATGATCACGAAGGAAATGATGTCGTATGTCTATGTGTTTGGTTCTTGAATGCATGACCGGATTCTTTGTAATGTTTATTGCACTTGTATTGTCGCACCGTAGAGGAATGCAACCTAGATCAACTCCGTAGTCACAAAGTTGTTGCTTGAGCCACAATATTTGAGCGCAACTACTACCAGCTGCAATATATTCTGCTTCGGCCGTGCTAAGAGAAACGCATGATTGTTTCTTGCAAGCCCATGATACTAATGCATTTCCAAGGATGTGACAAGTACCACTTGTGCTTTTTCTGTCAGTTTTACAACCTGCATAATCCACGTCAGAATAACCAACTAAATTATAAACACTACCTTTAGGATACCATAATCCAACATTTGTTGTTCCTTTGAGATACTTCATGATCCGTTTCACCGCCATGAGATGAGATTCCTTTGGATTTGCAAAAATGATGCATGATATGCAATGCATATGATTTATTGTGTTTATTCAAGGAACTCAAAGAATTATAGACAATTGCAAGTATTAATGTACTAACACATTTGGAAATACTGAAATTTTCATTTTAATAATAGCTTCGGATTGGATTACAACTTTTAGTACAAGTTTCAATAATCCTAAGTACAAGAGAATAAAGATAGAGTCTAAAAATCCTAAGGAGCCAAAGCTGATGAAGATCTCTCTACATAATGATGCTTTCCCTTGAGTCTTGCAATCTGATCCTTCAATTGTTTATTCTCTTCTATATACTTGTCGGCGACTTCTTTCCAACCATCAGAATCAGAAAATGGGTGACCGGGACCTGGTTGAACTCTAGAGGAAAATAAATCATGTTGTTTCTCCATCAATTCTACAGAACGACTCTCAAAAATCTCAATCAAGTTATCCTTCTCTTTCAACTCTGTTGTGTAGGACACCTCTAAAGTCGGGTACTTGTTCTTCCATGCTTCCTTCTCTTGTTGTATCATAACCAAGACAAGCTGGAGTTATTCCACATCATCTAAGAGATGAGGAGTAGTCCTCATAAACATATCAGGTATAGGTTCTTCACGAGAATAAAACATCTTCAACTGACTTTCTCTTGCTTGTACCCAACAGAGATGAGGCTCCAAGGAAACAGCTCCTCTTGGTCCCAAATCTTTCCTACCTTTTCTATGAATATAGCGCCAAGCCTTCTCAATCTCTTTCTTAGGTTCCTTATGATCTTCTCCTTCTTTGAGAAAGAATCCACTCAGATGAGTGATGTTTGGCTTGTCTCTCATTGGATATCCAAGTTGACGATGCGCAAGAACGGGATTGTAATTAATTCCTCCCTTTGTACCAAGAAGAGGCACATAGGGGAAACTACCACAACTATCAATAATCTCCACATCATAATAAGCTTGATGATACCAATCAATATCGGAATGAGTAAGAGCCATAGTATTTGGCACCCAACAGGATTCCTTCTTGAGATCCCAAAAAGAAACAGTCTGAGGTAAGTGAGAAATAAACCACTGATATAACAACATTGTGAAACAGGTGATCATTCCTCCTTGATAAAAATTCTGAAGATGGATGGAATAATAAGTATATCCTAGCAATGTAGGGTCTGGATTCCCAATCATCTTAATGGCATTTTAACATCCACAAATTTGTCGATGTTAGGAAACAAGAACAACCCATAGGCAAGCAAAGCAAAGATGGCCTCGAAAGCAGTTGTACTCTTCATTTTGGCAAAATAATGAGCTTTCTCCAATAAAACTGAGCAGGTAAACCCTTGGTTCCTTCTTTGGTAGTCATTTTAGCCTCAATCTCAGACTTCTTCAAATAAGTCATGGTGGAAATCTCATGAGACTTAGGCTCTCCTTCTAAGCCAGTGAAAGGAACACAATCAGTAATAGGTAAACCGAGTAAGTAAGAATACTCCTCTAATATGGGCATCAGCTGATAATCAGGAAAAGTAAAACACTGACACAATGGATCGCAGAACTAGACCAATGTAGAAAGAATACCCTCCTTCATCTTGAGCTTCATAAGAGGCACGACAGATCTATACTTCTTCCAGAAATCTATAGAGCTCTCAATCTCAGGAATCAAACTCATCAATTCCTCTATCTTAGGATCCTTGAAAATGTACTTCCGAGTCTTTCTCTTTCCAAAATACATGTTCAAAAAGTACTTTAGATATTTGTAAAATTCAAACTTAAGTTCCTTGAAATTTTTTTTGAAGAATGCTCATGGGTGCATGAACGCATGATGCAACAATCACACACAAGATCACAAACATAGGGGTTCATAGGTTCAACGTCACGAGCATGAAGCCTAAGGGACTATCCACAAGATAGGAACTAATAGTTTATCACCTTCTGAACAAGGTTCTAAAAGGTTCCCAGAGTCTACATCATTCCTTTGAATATTGCCAACGTCCTGATTAACCCGATAATCAGCAATATTCTCAGGAAATACTCATCTAAGTGTAGCATCTCATGACAACTACTTCCAGATTGCTCCGTCATAGTTTTCGCCCTACACCTAAAAGGCCAAGATGGGTTAAGAGTTCTACGGTCCTCATCTTCAGCAGGCTCCCAGGTCGAAAGCAACACGTCTTCCCAATTGCTCGGTAAACGAATACTACAGTCAAAGGGGCCTCCACGCAGTGGAAAATTTCATGTCTCCTTTTTTGGAATTCCTCCCTCAAAGTTAACATGACTATACCACCTGTCCTATCTTAAGTTTTCCCAAGTGTGGGTAGAGGACTTATTAGAAATCACCAAGCACCCTGAAAACCAGGAAAATCAAGAGAAACATATATACAACACATAATATACAAAAATAATAGCATATACACATTATAAACAAAGATAGGCTCAACCCACTTAGAGATGGACCGACATTTGGTAGATCTAATCCCAGTGAATTCGCGCTTTTTTCTATAGTGGTAGAAATGTTGAGACTAAGCCATTGGATTAACTTAACTCGCACAGATAAAATAAAAAGCACCAGTGCGCATTATTATTTCCAGAGGAATGGGAAAAGGGTGAATAAAACCAAAAGAGAGGGGGAGAGAATCTAGATATGGAGGTTGGTTATGTAAAGGGAAGGTATTAGCACCCTAAACATATATGTTACTCTGCAGGAACCTCTTTGAAAATTTGTGTATTTTGGATATAAATGGTGTATACAAAAATAGATGGTGGAGATGAGAAAAGAAGTATTTTTTATAACTTTGCACCTGCCACGGTTGCGAACCTTTAATGCCTACGTACCATCTTTCGTGCAATAAGGGATCAGGGTACTCATATTGCAGCACAAAAAAATTAAAACACAAGTATGTTGGTTAATTTTAAGAGAAGAGATATCATCGTCTTATCTGAGTGGAAAACATACTTACTACCCACGATTATGAGAAAGGAGAGTTTGCATCATCTCAAAGTGGAGGATATAGCTTGGATTTTAAAATCAACAAAGTCTCACTCAACACCCAAGTGGAAAATATCTCACTTCACTATATATCGTAGAAGTATAGTAGCTTGTACTACTACAAGGGTTAACAAGAGTCTAATATTTTGAGAACAGTTTTAAATTAAAAATCCCAAAGTGGAAAAATGGTTTGAATGAGGTTAATTGACTTTTAGTCTTCTCATAAAAAATGTCAATGTATGATTAATATTGATTAAAACTTTATTAAGAAAAGATTTTTGAAAATGCATGGACCTAAGTCCAAGTTTATTATGAAAGCGGTTCAAGTTAGAAAACAAGAGGAATTTTTAAAAGGAGGAAGAAGATTTTTGAAATTAAATATGATGGGAGGAGATGAACGGACTATCCTAAAGCATAAGGTAAAAGCTAAGTAAAAGAACGATCTAACCAATAAAAAGCTAACACTTGACATCAAGAGTCAATGTAGAATTCCCATCTTTTGGATTGAAACCAAGCAAGCAAAAATACTAAACTTCTAAGGAATACCAAGCTTCATATGAATTAGATCTTCACAAAAATTGGGCAGAGTAACGGCTGTATACAGAGGAATTCACAATCATAAACAAAACACATAATCAGAATAATCTGTACACAAAGAAAATCAACCCAATATCTTGGAGTAACCCCCCAAGAACTTCTCACAAAATAACAACAAAGTCACAAGGTTCCAAGGGTAATCAAAGCTTCTAATCCTAAGTCCAAGAGGTCCATAACTCCATAATGCCAAGGATAGTAACCAGATAGTCCAAGTAACTTTAAATTTTTTTATTGTTCAAGTTGATTATAAAGTATCTTCAAAAAGAAAATAAAAGCTCAAATGAGCAAAGATAAAATGACATAAAAATAAATGCTCAAATGAGCAAAGATGAAAATAGTATGAAATGTAAATGCTAAAGTAAATGGTGCATAAAAGTAAAGGCATAAAATAAAGGGCATAAAGTAAAAGCACAAAGTAAAATAATAAATTAAAAGCACAAAGGAAAGTCAATTTTAAGTGAATTAGAAGTTAGAGGTTAGTTGAATGACCATCTTGAAACTTGCATTTGAAAACTCATTAGAAGATTGATAAAATCAAAGCTTCTCAATAACAAATTTCATTTGCTTTTTTCCAAGTATATAATTCATTTCAAGTACTCAAGGCAAGCATATATGATCAATGATGTTTAAATGATTCACTCAGACCAAAATAACACCCAAATCAGGACCAAACAAAAATAATAAAAATATATTTAATAAAACAATATTTAAATGATTAATAAAAGTGAAATAATTGGTAAAATACACAAAATGTGTTAAGACACCAAATAAAAATTCTAAAAAAAATATCAGAAGTCAAACATGAGTCAATAGGTGTTGACAAAAATTTTCAAATTTTTTTTAAGTAAGAATGTTTTTAAAATTTAAAGAAATAAGCAAAATAAACCAAAATTTGTAAAAAAATAGTAAAACCATAAATAAAAATAAAATGAGGTTACCCATATTTGTCAAGAGGTCATTGGATCCTTCCATATTTTTTTCAGAATTTAAAAATCAAGAAAAGTATTTTTAAACAATTAAAACAAGTTAAATAAAGTGAAAAATCATAAAAAAATATCAAATCACAAAATAAAATTGTGAAAAAATAGAAATAAGAAAGAAAAAAAATCAAAAGTATTTTTGAGAATTTTTGAAGTTTAATACAATTAAAATATAAAATCAGAAAATAAAAATAAAACCAAAATGATGTAGACCATTAGATCAATGTCAAAACACGTTAGTAATCAAATCCAAGGGATATGGCACGTTGTGTATGATATAGACATTAGTGAATAAACCACTGGATTATTTATTTAAAACAGATTTTTGAAAAATGTGTGGCACAGTGTCATTGGTTGAGAGATGACACGTTTGTCATCTTCAATCTCTAGCCACGCGTGAATTGTAGGTCTCATAAACTATAAAATCCGAAGCTCAGACTTATGCCCTTCGCTTTGTCTCTTCAATACGATTTCAATGGCACCCTCACGAAAAATTTATATAAATTGTAGCTAAGTCGATTTGAAAAAAACCAGAAGAACAAAGTTGGAAAGGGATTTGAAAATTCTTGAGTAAAACTCACTTCCAGTTAAAAACTAATGATGCAATCAGTATCAGAGTGATGAGAGCTACATTTTAGCAATAAGTTTGGAGAGAATTGATGGAGAAATCTACCTGTTGAAGTTCAAATTCAGAACTCTGAAACTTAACTTGGCTAGCACGATTCAAGGCACCTCAAGGCTTGGTTCTTCTTCTGTTAGCTTCAGTGAAGTTCAAGGATGAAGAATCAACAAAGAAATTGGATCGAAAGATGCTTTAGAATTGAATTTAAAGTTGCAGAATTATGGGTTATAGAGGAAGTTCAATAGAGGTTTGTTGGCTCTCTAAAGCTTGTCAAATGATTGGGATATCATCCTCTATTTATAGATAAGAGAATTATATGAGAAATGAGAGGAATTATGGACAAATCATGCAAACGAAACAAGTTGTGATCATGCCAAACGTGTGACTTGAAATGCCTCAAAACGACCTCATATCAAGTGCAATTCTTGTCAAAACGCATCTGGGCAATTAGTTAAACATGTTTATGGGATGGTTCTTGAAGAATTTGAAAGAAAATGTTAAAATATTTACAATATTCCAAGAAAGACATCATTTGGATGCTTGAGCGAAAATTTATATCTAATTGAATTTGTGAATAACACACAGATGTTTTGTACTTAGAAAGAATTCTAAGTGTTGAACTTCTAAAAGACCTATAATGTTCTTCAAAATTAAATGACTTTCCACTCAAAATTTGGTCTTGATATTTGAAGATTACATGAGATAGACCTCTGGAATTAAACTGTGGAATGGAGATCACTCAAAAATCATAAATTTTGAAAGAGTTATGGTCTTTGGAAGATGATGAACACATTTTGGGAAAATCACAAGAGACCTATAATCTTTTCAATTCTTCAACAACTTTCCAAGCATTATCAAGTCTTGCACATAAAAACAAAGTTGTACTGGACATCCCAACAATTATTATGGAAAAAGAATGGGCTCAAGAAGATAAAAATTGACCAAATTATGATCATTTGAAGTCAAGCCCTAAAATTCCAAGGCTCTTCAAGGAGGCTTGTAATATTTGTCATCTTTTAGTGATCTTCCATTCAAAATTAGCCTTAGACTTCTGAAGAGAGCTTATTAAAGACACTTTAAAGAGAAACATGGATTTGGAGTCACTCAAAAATATAAAAAATTAGCATGATATGGCCCTTGGAAGTCAATAAACCCTAGCTCAGAGAGTGTCAAAATGACTTGAAACCCCTTTCAGCTTTTGATGATTTTTCTTGCATAATTGGATCTTGTCATATGAAGAGAGGTTGTTGTAGATGATGATAATAATCAATAGAAAAAATAAACAACTCAAAATGTTTAAAATTGAGAGAGTTATGCACTTGTGATAACTGAATCTAGTATTTGCTCAATTAGGTCAAACTTGTTGAGTCAACCTTGAATCTTTTTGAACTTTCATGGAAAAATAAGCATGATGAATAATAAGAGGCCTTGAAATGTTGTTATCTTGAAGCACATTCAAGGATGGAGCTTAATTTTCAATTAAGCTTTTTGAAGAAGGCATGGAAATAAATAAATGAACCTATGAATCTTCTTGATGACTTCCACCGCCAACTTTGAGAAAATCTTGACCTAAATAAAGTGAGAGGGCTCCTTGAACCACAAATATTTGATGCCATAGACATGACCTTGAAGATTGAGCTCTTGTAATCCCTTAGAGAACCATTTGATTAAGAATCACCCCTCAAAACCTAGATTAGATGGTGCTATGAATGCAATTGTGATCACCTGTAAAATGAAAATTCAAAGGAACATATATACACATATTGATGTTAGTTAAAAGAACACATTTACAAGATACACAATTCAAGGTGCTTGGTAATCACTCAAGAGCAAACTTAAAGATAGGATAATGAGAGAAACGACCCTAATGTGTGTGTCTTGATGCATTATGACATGAGAGATGAGAAATATTAGGGGAGAAAATTGGGGTATAAAACACCTTCATCAGAGATTCTCGATGAGCATAAGAGTTTATCAACAAGGATAAAATGGAAATCTTAAATAGAGTTTGCAACAACAGATCCAAAATCTTGTGATCACTCATGATTATTTTTAGCAGTTCATCAACATCCTTTTCCAAGGTAGCTCCACTAGATTCTCCTACCACTTTCTTAGGTTATGTATTCTCAATAACCTTCTTTCCAGAATTAACATCTCCTCGAAAGGTAGGGGCGAAGACACGACCAGTACGAGTTACCCGACTAGCTTCAGCAATATTCTCAACATGTGACAAAGGTTAGATAGGAATTTCCACTCCATCTTCTAGGATAGTCGCATTGTACTTATAAGGCACAGTTTTTTCTAATTCATATGGGACAGGACCAGGCAGACAGATAACTATGGGAGCAACAACAAACTTGTTGTGGTACGCAATTTCTACATGAGCGGGAACACCAAAATATGGCACAATGACAGTCACCCCTGCTTCTTCATAATACTCAGGAATCGCAAAGTCATTATCATAAAACATACCTTCATCAGAAGAAAAGAAATCATCAGTAGAAATGTACTCATAATCAGACATGGTGTCAACAGGGTAGTCTACAAACTCATTAACCCCATTATAATCATATATGTTGCCTGTGACCTTGATTGTACCTTTATCTAACAACATTTGAACACCTCTTCCTACAATAGAACAACCACGGGAATCCATACAGTAGATCTGATAGGACCCATAATGATGTATCTTCTGGCCATCCATGTGGAAAAATGTGACGTGTTGTACTAGGTCATCATCCATATAGTTTACATTAAAAATCTGGAGTTCTTCGGGATAACCATAGACCATATTCACATCTTCTTCGTATTCAACCCTTGGTATGATTATATGGATAAGACCTTCATCCATCATCTCTTGAAGATCAACTCTCACTTTATCACATCCAAGGATATTTAAACTGCAAATACTACAAGCGGCATGGTCATGTGTATAATAGATGAACTCACAAAGATCAAAATGCATCTTCACTAAATCACCTCTGACCAGATTGATATGAAAAATCCTAAAGCCCTTAGTACAACCAGCAACCATATTTACAACACTCCCCCTCCATGCTTGGGTAGTTGATGGGGGATTCCGCAAGTGCACGGACCTATCAAAGTAATATAAAAGATTTTTCAAACCCTTAGAGACCAATTGTCAAACCTATCATTACTAATTATTATGGTGTTTATCTAAGGAGATTGAATTAAGAATAAGAATGATGAAGTAAATAACTTTATTAAATTCAGGTGAATAACAATACTGAAATGTAATTAACATCAATTAACAATACTCTAATTGTCTCTACTAAGATTACTCATGGGGCATTATTTCCTGCTTCGAAAAGAATCAATTTAACGGTAACTTCTGATTTCGTGTATTCAGAACCGAATTTACATTCTAATTAATTCCATCCGTTGTCACTTATGGAAGGTGCTTATCGCGTTAAAGTAGTAAACCTATTTTTAAGAAGTTAAACTCTTAACTCAGTTGAAAAATGATTTTGATTGGAAAGTCTAACTTAAAAGGGTTTCTGGCTTTCGCTCAAGGAACCAAATCTTAAAACTATAAACGGCATGCTTTCGTAAATAGTTTTAGAATCAATTTCTAGAAATATTAGACTCCCTAATTAATTAACAAAGTGCTTTCACAATATTTGTTAATTAAAAACAAACCAATTTTAGTCTTTAGTTTCGAACGAATTTCAATCTTACCCGACGTTTTCACTGCGTCAATTTCGTGGAGGCAGATTAAAATAAGTTCAGAAAAATTGCTTTTAAATTAAAACAGCCCACAAAGGTAATCCAAAAGAGATAACATGTAGAGCACCGTCTGTTGAGGATCCTCACATCCCAGCATTAATAAATTAGCCGGACATGCTTAATAAAATGTAAATGGTTTTAAGTGTGAAAGTAAACATAAGATGGAGATAAGTAAAATGCAAGGTAAATAAGACAGGAATGTAAAGGCAAGATAAATAAATTGTAAATGCAGAATGAATTAAAGACCTGCTCCAAACAAAGACTTGAATCTGTTACAACGAAAATAAACTTCGACAGAATGTAAATGCGGGAAGATAAATAAATTCAAAGTAAATGATCCAAACTCGATACAAGAATAATTGCTATAACCGCCAATGTGAAGTATTATAACTTTCAAATGGTGAAGTATATGGCTTAGATTGTACTAAGCTTGGATTCCGTAAAATGAAATGAAATTTCCTATTTATAAAAATATGAAATCCTAAGAAAAGACTAAGATGCCCCCCAGCTAACCTTAGTGGGAACAAGCTAATCAAAGGTTGTGCCCGCCATCCCTACCAAGGCGCCCGCCATGTGAACAAAATGGAAAGATCATGGAACTTTCTCTAACCGTCCTTGACTGATCCATGTTTTGGGAAGATGGCGCCCGCCATCTCTACATAGCATCCTCCATGTGTAAAAGTGGTGAGAGCCATTGTTCCATTTCCCATAATGTAGATCTCTGCGTTAGCTTTCCAATGCTTTGACGGAGCGTCATTCTGATTTATGGATCAGAAGTTATGGCCAAAATCGTCGGACAATGTCTCATGTGCAAATTGCTCCATTTCTTCTGTTTTCCCCTATTTTGCTTTACACGCCTCTTAAATGGCTAAATACCTGGAAAGAAACAAAATACCAACATAAAAGTGAAAATGAAAATCAAAACAACTAGAAAACATGCATTAGTCAAGTCAAATAAACAATGTATTTGTGCGTCATCAAACTCTCCCACACTTGAACCATTGCTTGTCCTCAAACAAAATGTAAGTAAACAATGATACTCATATAGTTACTCAGGCCTTTGCGGACCTTACTTTGAACAAATTACATCAATAGGTACTAAATTGAAAAAATAAGAGCATCGTAATAACACATTTCATATTTCATGGTCATAAGTCTCTTCCCTATACAAACCAGTTTGAATCATGTTGTTATACTTTAACATAAATTACTCATCCCATTTTTCATCCCTTTTTCATTTATCCGCGATCACATTAAGCCTGTTATCCATACATACTCATAGTAATGCGACCATTTAATGATTCTGATCAAAAGCATGAGGCTCTGGTACATTAATTGGTGCAACCCCTTTATTTTCCCTAATATAGTTGTGGGGATCGGACTGTAATCCATCCTACCAAGTCCAGCATTAGAAACCTCTGAACCAACTAACAACGGGTATTTTATTTTATTTTTTAGGTTTCTTAGCAGTTGGGTTAAGTGACCGTGTGAGGGTCACCTAGCTCAGGAGTTACAATCCCTATTTTTAATTTATTAGCAAAGAAGGAAAATTAGGATCACTCACTTATTTTTATTGGCTTCCTTACGTAGAGTATGCTTAAGTCGGAGCTGACTGCTAAAATAAACTACTTAAGGGTTCATTTAGAGGTGAGATCTTAAGATTATAGCATAACAATTATCCAAATTGATCTCTATAGTTAAGAGTCTTACGGTGTTAACATGATACTGATATTTTAGGACCTCTCCCAAGTCTTTGTAACATGTCCTAAATTTGTCTAACAGCCCATAAATTTAAAATGAATATTGTTTGTTTTTGAAAAATAAATCGTATGGCTCATGAAAAAGGAAGAAATTTAATAGACAACAAAATCCATGTATAAAGACTTGACAATACATGCAGCAACTCGATAAAGCAAACTAAAACAAAAGAAAATTCTAGAAGACAATAAATATAAAAGTAGGAAATCTAATCTAGAAAATAAGTAAAAGGTAAAGCTTATCTCTCACACTTAAACCAAACAGTGTCCCCAATGTTATAGTAAAATATGGAAAATAGTAAAATGAAACCTGGATAATACTACTTCTTGGAAAATCTCCGTTGATCTTGTTCTTGTTGTTCATGTCTTCGCTGGCCACTTCTGCTTTGGTGGTAGGTGTTTTGAGATACCATGCAAAGAACGAGGAGGATTCTTCTAACATACTCATCATTGGTATCACCACTAGCAGCGACATTCGTAAGAATGTTTGTGGGCACCAGCTCATTTCCAAGATTGGCATCTAGAGATTTTTCGCCTAGAAGTAGCTGAGACACGACAAGCGATACATTTCTTTATTTTCTACAAACACAAACAATAAAAGGAAAACATTAAATTAAAAGTTCATGGGTTTCCTCCCATACAACACTTTGTTTAACATCGATAGTTTGACGGCTAATGATCTTCGGTTTCCATGGCCACTTATCAAGCAATCTTTCATATCACTCACCTTTTCTTTTCTTCCATCTGTAGGGTGGTTCAGACTTCTTAACTTGTGGGGGTGGTTCTAGATCTATTCTGAGTATTAGCTTCTCAAGTTTGGGTTTAGTTCTTTCATCCATCATCTCAAAGGTTAACTTTCCCCTCTTAATAGAAATGACTTCCCTAGTTTCATGGTCCTCTGATTTTCTCTTTTTACGTAAGACTTCATACAAAAGTGTATTAGTGTGGATATTTTCCAATACCATAACATACCTTTTGGTTTACGAATCTATCTTATTTTCTATAAAAAAATTCCGGGAGGAGAATCGGTGGGTTGTAGGCAGGAGGTACAACATAAGGTGATACCTTCTCTACCTCTTTGACAACCTCCCTTTCCAGTGGTGGTGAATTTTTCTTAATCTCTAATCTTTTCTCACCAAAAATTTCCTCAGCCTCATTATCACTCCCCTTAGGGTTTTCAATTTGTCTTTCAATACTAATTGTTACAACATCCACATGCTCCTCGAGGAGGGGTCCTAGAGATTTTTGTTCAACCAGGGAGATTTGAGTCTCCAAGGCCATGTTGTGAGTCGCTAGGAACTCGACCACAATGTTCAGTTGCCTAAGGGTTTCATTAATATGGAGATTTTGTTTTCTAAACTTTTCATTTTTGGACAGTTTCTGTCGCTACAAAGTGCTTCATCATAGATTCTAGCCTAGAGAGAGTTTGCGCCTCAAGGAAATTCTCCATTATCATTTCGAGGTCGGATTTATGAGCGTCTTGTGGTTCCTCAAAATACCGAGAGTGATAATTGTAGATAAAATTTTGGTGATACATAGTAATAGAGACAAAAGTGCCTTAGTTTATACGGTGAAACAACAGGGTACGAAATGTGACATAGTTGGTCCCCAGCAACGGCGTCAAAAACTTGATGGGGGATTCCGCAAGTGCACGGACCTATCGAAGTAATATAAAAGATTTTTCGAACTCACAGAAACCAATTGTCAAACCTATCATTACTAATTGTTATGATGTTTATCTAAGGCGGTTGAATTAACAATAAGAATGATTAAGTAAATAACTTTAATAAATTCAGATGAATAACAATACTGAAATGCAATTCACATAAATTAACAATACTCTAATTGTCTCTACTAAGATTACTTATGGGGAAGTATTTCCTGCTTCGAAAAGAATCAATTTAACGGGAATTGTCGCTTTCGCGTATTCAGAACCAAATTTACACTCTAACTAATTCCCTCCATTGTCACATATGGAAGGTGCTTGTCGCGTTAAAGTAGTAAACCTATTTTTAAGAAATTAAAATCTTAACTCAGCTGAAAAGTAATTTTGATTGGAAAGTCTAACTTAAAAGGGTTTCTGGATTTCCCTTAAGGAACCAGATTTTAAACCTATAAATGGCGTGCTTTCGTAAATAGTTTTAGAATCACTTTCTAGAAATATTATACTCCCTAATTAATTAACAAAGTGCTTTCACAGTGTTTGTTAATTAAAAACAAACCAATTTTAGTCTTTAGTTTCATATGGCTTTCGATCTTACCTGATGTTTTCACTGTGTCACTTTCATGGAGGCAGATTAAAATAAGTTCAGAAAAATTGCTTTTAAATCAAAATAGCCCACAAAGGTAATCCTAAAGAGACAACATGTAGAGCACCATTTGTTGAAGATCCTCACATCCCAGTACTAATAAATTAGCCGAACGTGTTTAATAAAACGTAATGGTTTTAAGTTTGAAAGTAAACATAAGACGGAGAGAAGTAAATGCAAGGTAAATAAGACAAGAATGTAAAGGCAAGATAAATAAAGCGTAAATGCATAATGAATTAAAGACATGCTCCAAACAAAGACTTGAATCTTTTACAACGAAAATAAACTTTGACGGAATATAAATGCGGGAAGATAAATAACTTCAAAGTAAATGATCCAAACTCGATACAAGAACAATTTTTATAATCCCCCGATGTGAAGGATTATAGCTTTCAAGTGGTGAAGTATATGGCTTAGATTGTTCTAAGCTTGAATGCCAAAAAATGAAATGAAATCGCCTATTTATAAAAAAATCTGAAATCCTAAGAAAATACTAAGTTGCCCTCCAACTTGCCTTAGTGGGATCGATCTAATCAAAGGTGGTGCCGCCATCCCCACCAAGGTTCCCGCCATGTGAACAAAATGGAAAGATCATGGAACTTTCTCTAACCGTCCTTGACTGATCCACATTTTGGAAGATGGCGCCCGCCATATGTACATGGCGTACGCCATGTGTACATGGGGTGAGATCCACGGGTCCATTTCCAATGATGTAGATCTCTGCATTAGCTTTGCAATGCTTCAAATGGGGCATCATTCTGATTTATGGATCAGAAGTTATGGCCAAAATATTTTGGACAACGTATCATGTGCAAATTGATCCATTTCTTCTGTTTTTTTTCCTATTTTGCTTTACACGCCTCTTAAATCGCTAAATACTTGAAAACAAACAAAATACAAACATAAAAGTGAAAATTCAAATCAAAACAACTAGAAAACATGCATTAGTCAAGTCAAATAAACGATGTATTTGTGTGTCATCAGTAGTGGATTATCTTTCACATTGGGACCAACATCTTTAAAAGACAGGAGACCAGATCTTACAATCTTCTGCACTTCAAACTTCAATGGATAAAAGTTTTCAATGTTGTGCTCAGGGGCTCCTTGATGAAAAGCACAACTCTGATCAGCTTTATAGTACCATGACAGAGTTGAAGGTATAGTAGGGGGAGGCCTAGTCTGCACCAATTTCTTTTGAATCAAAGCTGGAAACAATTCTGCATAACGCATTAGAATAGGATCTAAAGCTTCTCTCTTTTGACCTTGCCCTTGATTTCTTTATTGTGGTTCTTTCTGATAGGTAACAGGAGTCAGAGCTACATTGATGACTGGAGTTACATAAGCAACCTGATGTTGATGCTGATGACGTCTTCTCAGATGTCTAACCCTTCTTTCTTCAGCAACAACATTTTGATTCACTTTCTTTATTTTTACAAAACCCATATGATGATTTCTTTGTACCACTAGAACCTTCATCTTTGGTAAATCTTCCTTCTCTGACGGCTTCCTCTCAGTGAAATCACTTATGCACTTGAAACCATTATTTCATAGTAAAATGAACCAAGGGTTTTTAGGAAGACCTTAGTCATTTCCTGCTCTCCCATTGGGGGTACCACTTGGGCAGAAACCTCGCACCAGCGTTGCGCATATTCCTTAAATGATTCTTTATCTTTCTGAGCCATCACTCTGAATTGGTCACATTCAGGCTCCATAAACATGTTATACTCAAAGTGCTTCACAAAAGCTTCTCCTAAGTCATTGAAGGTGTGGATGTTGCTATTGTCCAATCCCATATACCATTTCAAAGCAGCACCAGTTAAACTATCCTGAAAGAAATGAATAAGCAAGTGTTGGTCATAAATATGAGTGGATATCCTTCTGATATACATCACCAGGTGATCACGGGGATAAGAGTTGCCCTTGTACTTCTCAAATTCTGGCGCCTTAAACTTTGTTGGCACTTTCACATTAGGAACTACGCAGAGGTCACTAACATTTTGTCTGAATAACTCTTTCCCTCGGAGAGCCTTCACTTCTTTCTGCATTTCATTGAATTGATCCTGAAAGTCATTCATTAGGTCATAAAAGCCAAAACATTCACTTGGTGGAGGAGCAGGATGATAAACTTCATCATTAATAACAGGCATAACATTCGTTGTAGGAGGTGCAGCATGATAAATCTCATTATACACAACAGGAGTAGCATGCATCACAGGAGGTGTAGAAGCAGCAGTAGTTTAAACAAATAGAGCAACTTGAGCAGCAGGATTATAACCTTCTGGCATGAAATTCTCCGGCATTCCCTATGGGTAATTCACGAGGCATGCGGTATTGAGTAGCAATAACTGGAGTAACAGAGATGGGAACTGGCAGAACCTGCGAAATAACGGTAGTCTGTTGATGCTGAGTAACATGAGGAGATGGAGGAGGAGGTGGTGGATGATTCTGAGTAGCCACCAATGATTCTACCAAAGCAGACAGATTAGCCATACCGGCTCTCTAAGCAGTAACTTCTTCGCGCAACTCATGATTCTCTTGTTCAAGATTTTCCATCTTCTTTTTAGAATTAGCCCGAGTATTGTAGCGATGAGACAACTTGCTGACTGCATGAAGCAGAGAAACAAGTAAGACATCTGTGACATATAAGAATGCAAAAAATATGTGCAAAATGATGCATGATATGCAATGCATATGATTTATTGTGTTTATTCAAGGAACTCAAAGAATTATAAACATTGCAAATATTGAAGTTCTAACACATTTGGAAATACTGAAAAATATCATTTTAATAATAACTTTGGAATGGATTACAACTTTTAGTACAAGTTTCAATAATCCTAAGTACAAGAGAATAAAGATAGAATCTAAAAAATCCTAAGTAGCCAAAGCTGATGAAGATATCTCTATACATTGACGCTTTCCCCTGAGTCTTGCAATATGAGCCTTCAACTGCTTGTTCTCTTTTGCATACTTGCTGGCGACTTCTTTCCAATCACTAGAATCGGAAAATTAGTGAACGGGACCTGGATGAACTCTAAAGGAAAATAAATCCTCTCGCTTCTCCATCATATCCACAGCATGACTCTCAAGAATCTCAATCAAGTCATCCTTATCTTTCAATTCATTTGAGTAGGACACCTCCAAAGTCTGGTACTTATTCTTCCATGCTTCCTTCTCTTGCTGCATCCAAACCAGGGAAAACTGAAGTTCTTCCACATCATCTAAGAGAGGGGGAGTATTCCTCATAAACATATCAGATATATGTTCTTCACAAGTATAAGGCGTCTTCAACTGAATTGCCTTTGCTTGTACCCAATGAAGATGAGGCTCTAAGGAAATAGCTCCTCTTGGTCCCAAATCTTTTCTACTTTTTCTATGTATATAGCACCAAGCCTTCTCAATATCTTCCTTAGCTACCTTGTGATCTTCTCCTTCTTTGAGAAAGAAACCACTCAGATTAATGATGTTTGGCTTGTCTCTCATCGGATATCCAAGATGACGACGCGCAAGAACGGGATTGTAGTTAATTCCTCATTTTGTACACCACAATTGTCAATAATATCCACATCATAATAAGCTTGATGACACCAATCAATGTCATAATTAGTGAGAGCCATAATCTTCAGTGCCTATCGTGGCTCCTCCTTGATATCCCAAAAAGTAGCAGATCAGGGTAAGTGAGAAATAAACCACTCATATAACAATGGTGTGCAACAAATGATCATCCCTCCTTGATAAAAATTCCGAAGATGGATGGAATAATAAGTATCCCCTAGCAGCATAGGGATTGGATTCCCAATCAGAAAGATCCTAATGGCATTAACATCCACAAATTTGTCGATGTTTGGAAATAAGAACAACCCATAGGAAAGCAAAGCAAAGGTGGTCCGAAAAGCAGTTGTACTCTTCATCTTGGCAAAGTAACGAGCTTTCTCCAATAGAAACTAAGCAGGTAAACCTCTGATTCCTTCTTTAGTAGTCATGTTAGCTTCAATCTCAGACTTCCTCAGGTGAGTTATGGTAGAAATCTCATGAGACTTGGGCTCTCCTTCTAAGTCGGTGAAAGGAACACGGTCAGTAATAGGTAAACCAAGTAAGTACAAATACCCCTACAATGTGGGCATCAACTGATAATCAGGAAAAGTAAAACACAGGTGTAACAGATCATACAACTGGACCAATGTAGAAAGAATACACTCCTTCATCTTGAGCTTCATAAGAAGCACAATGGCTCCATACTTCTTCCAGAAATCAGTAGGACTATCAATCTCAAGAATCAAACTCATCAGTTCCTCTATCTTAGAATTCATGAAACTGTACTTCCGAGTCTTTCTCTTTCCAAAATCCATGGTTAAAAGAGTACCTGAAATATTTGCAAAAGTCAACCTTAAGTTCCTTGAAAAATTGTTTAAAGAATGCTCATGGCTGCATGAATGCATGGTGATGCAATAATCACACACAAGATCACAAACATGGGGGTTCATAGGTGCAATGTCACGAGCATGAAGTCAAAGGTACTACCCACAAGGTAAGGACTAATGGTTTATCACCTTCTGAACAAGGTTCTAAAAAGTTCCCAGTGTCTACATTCTTCCTCCGAATATTACCAACGTCCCAGTTAGCTTGGTAATTAGAAATATTCTTAAGAAAAACTCGCCTGAGTGTAGCATCGCGTGACAACCACTTCCAGATTTATCCATCATAATCTCTGCACTACACCTAAAAGGCCAAGTTGGGTTAAGGGTTCTACGATCCTCATCTTCTCAGGCTCCCAGTTTGAAAGCATCACGTCTTCCCGATTGCTCGGTAAACAAATACTATAGTCAAAGGAACCTCCACTGAGGGTGGGATCTCATGTCTCCTTTTATGGGATTCCTCCCTCAAAGTTAACATGATTATACCACCCGTTATATCTTAAGTTTCCCAAGTCCGGGTAGAGGACTTATAAGAGATCACCAAGCACCCTGAAAACTAGAAAAAATCCAGACATACATATATACAACAAATAATATACAATAAATAATAGCACATACACAAATAAACAAAGATAGGCTCAACCCACATAGAGATTTTAATTCCCTAGTGAAGTCACATGTTTTCTGTTGCGGTAGAAATGTTGAGACTAAGCCATTGGATTGATTTAACTCGCACAGGTCAAATAAAATATCATCATCACACTTTATTGTTTCCAAAGGAAATGGGAAAAGAGTGAATAAACCCAAAAGAGGGGGATAGAATCTAGGTACGGGGGTAGTTTATGCAAAGGAAAGGTATTAGCACCCTAAACATCTACAGTACTCCGTAGGAAACTCTTTGAAAATCTGTGTATTTTGGCTATAAAAGGTGTATACAAAAATAGATGGTGGAGATGAGAAAAGAAGTATTTTTTTACAATTTTGCACCCGCCGCAGCTGCGAACCTTTAGTGCCCACGTACCACCTTTCGTGTAATGGGGGATTAAGGTACTCGTAGTTCACCTAAAAAAATTTAAAACACATGTGTGTTGGTTAATTTTAAGAGAAGAGACATCATCGTCATATCCGAGTGTTAAACATACTTACTGTCCATAATTATGAGAAAGGAGAATTTGCATCATCTCAAAGTGGAGAATATCTCACTTTACTACATATCAAAGAAGTATAGTAGCTTGCAACACTACAAGAATCAACAAGAGTCTAATCTTTTGAGAAAAGAGGTTTAAAATAAAAATCCAAGGTGGCAAAAATGGTTTGAGTGAGGTTAATGACTTTTAGTCTTGAAAAAAGATGTCAAAGTATGATTAGATTGATTGAGATTTTTATTGATTAAAAGGGTTTGAAAATGCATGGACCTAAGTCCAAGTTTATTATGAAAGCAGTTCAAGTTTGAAAAAATAATAAGAGTTTTGAAAAGGAGGGAGAAGATTGTTGAAATTAAAGAAGATATGAGGATTTGAAGGGACTATCCTAAAGCATAAGGTAAAAGCTAAGGAAAATAACAATCTAACCAACAAGAAGCCAACACTTGACATAAAGAAGTCAATGTAGAATTCTCATCCTTCGGATTGAAACCAAACAAGAAAAAATACCACACCTCTGAGAAATACTAAGCTTTAGCTGAATTAAGTCTTCACAAAAAAATTGGGCAGAGTAACGGTTGTATACAGAGGAATTCTTAATCGCAGAGAAAGCATATAATCAGAATAACCTGCACACAAAGAAAAATCAACCCAATGCCTTGGATTAAACCCCAAGAACTTCAGACAAAATAACAACAGAGCAACAAGGTCCCCAAGTATCAAGGCTTCTAATCCTAAGTCCGAGAGATCCACAACTCCACAATGCCTAGGATAGTAACCAGATAGTCCAAGTAACCTTAAAGCTTTTAATGTTCAAGTTAGTTATTAAGTGTTTTCAAAAAAGAAAATAAAAGCTGAAATGAGAAAAAATAAAATGACACAAAGATAAATGCTCAAGTGAGCAAAGATAAAATGACAATTGAAATGAACTTTTTATGAATTTTTTGAAGTTTAAAACAATTAAATCAAAAAATCAGAAAATAAAAATAATATCAAAATAATGTAGACCATTAGATCAATGTCAAAATGCGTTAGTAAGCTAATCCAAAGGATCAGACGCGTTGTGCATCATATTGACATTAGATAATAAACCACCAGATAATATATTTTTTAAACAGATTTGAAAAAATAAGTGATGCATTGTCATTGGTTGAGAGATGACACGCTGGTCATCTTCAACCTCTGGCCATACGTGAGTTGTAGGTTCTATAAACTATAAAATTAGAAGCTCGGACCAGTGCCATTTTCTTCGTCTCGTCAAGACGATTCCAATGGTACCCTCGCGAAAAATTTATATAAACTGTAGCTCAGTAGATTTGAAAAAAACAAGAAGAAAAAGAATGAAAAGGAATTTGAAAATTCATGAGAAAAACTCACTTCAAGTTAAAAACTAACGATCATATGAGTATCAAAGTGATGAGAGCTACATTGTAGTAACAAGTTTGGAGATAATTGATGGAGAAATCTACATGTTGAAGCTTAACTTCAGAGCTCTGAAACTTGACTTGGCTAGTAGGATTTAGAGAACCTCAAGGCTTGGTTCTTCTTCTGTTAGCTTCAGTGAAGTTCAAGGATGATGAAAGAACAAAGAAATTAGATTGAAAAACAAGGGAAGAGTGAATTCAAAAACTCAGAATTTTGAGCTATGGAGAGAGTTTAGCATGGTGATTATGGCTATCCAAGATTGTGAATATTAGTGGAATATGGTTTTTATTTATAGAATAAGTGAATGGAATCAAGAGGAGGAGTGAATGATATAATTTTAGTGGAAGTCATGCACACTTGTGGTCATGAAGAAAGTATGATCGCGTGTGCATCAAAACTCATCCAAATGATGCGTTTTGACACTCTAAATGATCCAAACATCTATTCTAATCATGTTTAAGTGGAAAGCACACACAAATTTGATCATTAGAAGCCACATTATGGAAATTGCAATCTGATTGCAAGTGAAACTTCAGTTCCAAGGTACCAACTTTGAATCTATAGTGCACACAACTCAAGAGGCATTATGCCATGATTCTTGAAGCATTTGAAATACAATGTCACAAACTGTACAATGTGACAAGAAAGGTATCATTTGGAGATCAGAGAAAAAATTTACATCACTTTGAAATCGTGAAAAAAAATATGACTTTTGTACTTAGAAATATTTCTAAGTATGGGACCTCAAAGTGACCTATATTATTCTTCAAAATTACATGACCTTCCACTAAAAATTTGATCTTGATTTCTGAAGATGAAATGAAGTAGACCTCTTGAATTGAATTGGGGAATTGAGATCACTTAAAAATCATAAAAATTGAAAGAGTTATGGTCTTTGGAAGATGATGAACAAATTTGGGAAAATTCACAAAAGACCTATAATCTTTTCAATTCTTCAACCACTTTACAAGAATTTTCAAGTCTTGCATATTAAAACAAAGTTGTAGTAGACATCCCAAATATTATTTTGGAAAAGTAATGGGATCAAGGAGATAAAAATTGACCAAGTTATGATCATTTGAAGTCAAACCCTAAGATTTAAAGGATTTTCAAAGACACTTGTATTCTTTATCAACCATTAGTGACCTTCCACTCAAATTAACCTTATATTATTGAAGAGAACTTGTTAAGGACCCTTTTAAGAGAATCATGGCTTTGGAGTCAATCAAAAATCTCAAAAAATGAGCAAGATATGGTCCTTAGAAGTCAACAAACCCTAGCTCATAGAGTGTCAAAATGACTTGAAACCCCTTTCGACATTTTGATGATTTTTCTTGCACAATTAGATCTTATCATGTGAAGAGAAGTTATTGTAGATGATGATAAGAACCCAGAGCAAAAAGAACCAACTCAAAATATTGAAAATTGAGAGAGTTATGCACTTGTGATCACTGAACCAAACACTTGCTAGAATTATATCAAACTTGTTGAACCAACCTTGAATCTCTATGAACCTTCTTGGAAAAATAAAGCATGATGGATTAAAATAGGCTTTAAAATGATGTTGTCTTGAAGAAAATTCAAAGATGGAGCTTAAGTATCAATGAAACTTGTTAAAGAAAGCATGGAAATAAAAACATGAACCTATGAATCTTCTTGATGAATACCACCACCAACTTTGTGGAAAACATGACCCAAATAAAGTGAGAGAACTCTTTGAACCAAAAAATTTGATATCATAGACACATCCATTGAAGAACCATTTGACTGAAGACATCCCTCAAAACCCTAGGTTAGATGGTGAGATGTATGCAATTTCCATCTCCTACAATATTAACATTCAAAGAAACATATATACATATCTTTATGTTTGTTAAAATAACACATGTACAAGATACACAACTCAAGGTGCTTGGTGGTCCCTCAAGAGCAAACTTAAAAATAGGATGAAGAGAGGGAGAACCAGCCATAATGTGAGATCTTTATGTATTGATAAAATGATATGATAAGAGATCTTAGGGGTAAAAATTAGGGTATAACACGATGAAACCAACATGGCAAAGTACTTCTGGCCAGAGGATGTAAACACAGCATGTTATATCCATATCAGAGTCGCCATTAGACTTATTCTTGGAATGATTCCCTATGAATTGTGGAAGAACAAGAAACCCAACATTTCATATTTTCATTTGTTTGGATGCTCTTGTTTTATTCTGAACACTAAAGAAAGTCTAAACAAATTTGATTCAAAAGCTCAAAGTTGTATCATGTTAGGATATTATGAACAATAAAAAGGCTACAGGGTATATAACATTGAAACACTCATTGTTGAGGAATCAATTCATGTTAGACTTGATGATAAGCTTGACTTTGAAAGTCAAAGCTAGTTGATAAGCTTGCAGATGTGGAAATCACCTACTCAGAATCTGAAGGAGTTGCTGCTGAAGTTCAAGAGGTGAAAGAGTCAGAAAATGATCAACCAGGAGTCTCTAATGTTCAGACTCCTCCAAAAAGGCTAAGATTAATTCTATCACATTTTGAGGAATTAATTCTAGGAGTAAGACAGAACATGTTCGAACCAGATCTCACTTCAAGCCTTCTGAAGAAATGCTTCTAAGTCTGGTATCAATGGTAGAACATGTCTCTACTGATGAAGCTCTTCTTGATCAATCCTAGATTCAAGCCTAGGAAGAAGAACTCAGGAAATTCTCAATCAATGATGTTTGGGATCTAGTACCAAGAGCCAAGGAACTCATGTGATTGGAACAAAATGGGTTTTTTTGGAACAAGTTAAATGAAAAAGGTGAAGTGTTAAGAAACAAGGATCGACTGGTTGCACAAGGATATAGTCAGCAAGAAGGAATAGACTATACAAAAACCTTTGCACCAGTTTCCAGGTTAGAATCTATTCATCTTTTAATTTTCTTTGATATTAATCACATGATCATCTTATATCATATGGATGTTAAAAGTGCATTTTTGAATGGTTACATAACTGAGGAAGTTTATGTGCACCAACCTCTTGGTTGAAGACAATAAAAATCCTAATTTTGTTTTCAAACTTAAAAAATCTATGTATGGTCTAAAACAAGCTCCAAGGGCTTGGTAATAAATACTAAGCAACTTTCTTTTAGAAAACGAATTCAATAGAGGGAAGGTTGACAGTACTCTGTTATGTAAAACTTTCAAAAATGATATCTTGGTAGTTTAAATATATGTTTATGATGTTATATTTGGTTCTTATAATTCCATTCTGTATGAGAATTTTATGAAGTCTATGCAGGATGAGTTTGAAATGAGCTTAATAGGAGAACTCAAATTCTTTCTGGGTATTCAAATTAATCAAAGAACTTATCAAACCTTTATTCACCAGAGAAAATATGTCAAAAAACTTTTGAAGAAGTTTGAATTATCTGAATGCAAGACAGCAAAGACTCATATGCCTCCTACTTGTGTTCTAAATAAGGAAGAGGTAAGTGGAAAAGTTGATCAGAAGTTGTATAGAGGTATGATAGGTTCTTTACTTTATCTGACTGCCTCTAGGCCTGATATATTATTTAGTGTATGTCTATGTGCTATATTTTAATCAGATCCTAGAGAATCTCACTTGATTGTTGTCAAACGAATTTTTAGATAACTAAAAAATACTGCTAACCTTGGTCTATGTTATAGAAAATCAATAGAATATAAGTTTATAGGTTATTGTGACGCTGACTATGCTGGTGATAGACTTGAAAGGAAAAGTACCTCTGGAAGTTTTCAATTTCTAGGAGAAAACCTTATACCATGGTCCAGCAAGAGACAATCAACAATTACTCTCTCAACTGTAGAAACTGAATATATTTCTGCGGCAAATTGCAACACCCAAATCCTCTGGATGAAAATTCAGTTAGAGGATTATCATTTATATGAAAATAATATTCCTATCTTTTGTGATAATACTTCTTCCATTTTTTATCCAAGAATCCTATCCTACATTCTAGGGCTAAACACATTGAAATTAAACATCATTTCATCATAGACTATGTCCAGAAGGGTGTCCTTTCCTTAAAATTTGTACACACTGATCATTAGTGGGCTGACATCTTTACAAAACCCCTTGTTGAATATAGACTTATTTTAGTTCTAAAACATTTAAACATGGTTCCATTTCCATAATGAAAAAGGTGTTGTTTCAATATGATGAATAACTAAATGTAATATATGCTTCTAAGGTTTAAGGTGTAGGTTTCTGAAACATGTGAATTTTGATTAAGTGAAGTCTTCATGAATCAGTTGTACTCATGAATCATCTATTCTTCGAATGGATAATTTTCGTGAACACTGAAGAACCTACTTTATCAACCAAGTTACTAAAAATAAAAAGGATTCTTGTTCGGATAAAAGACTGTTGTCGTTCCGAATCACCTTGCACTTTTTGTGACATCTTGAGAGAAATAATAATTCTTGGGAATATACAAAAATATTTATGATTTACCCTATGTCAGTAACTGCTTTTATCCTGTCATATCCTTGTGTGATACGCCTTTTCGCATATGTCATTCGTCAGGTAAATCATGTCTTCCATGTTTCATTTCTTTCGCTTCTCATCCATTTCGTTGTCTCATCATCATCTCTTATAATCTAAAAAACCATCTTCCATATTTCTTCTATCATGCCTTTACAAATCCTTCTTGGTGATAGCATTCCCTTAGGAGACATCAACTGTCCATCTTATGGAAATTGTTATCTTCAAAGATTCATTTTTCTGTTACCTTTTTTATTTCTGACAAAGGGGGAGAAAGCAAAATGATTTTGATAATGTTTATTCTCAGAGTATTAAACTCAAACATATATAATGTTGTTTCTACTAACTGTTTTTTGGATGTTTTCTATCCAGGAACTCTAAACAAGTTCACTGAGTTTATTCTAATATAGGTTGAAGATGAATATCCTGATGCAAAGGTTGAAAACCTTATGGAAGATATCAACTCAGATTTCATGTCTAAGATGTTGTACTCCTTGTGAATATATGAATGTTCAAAAAGATGTACCAAACACAATTCAGAAGTTATAAACTTACTGAAAGAAAGGTAATTTGGCTTGATATCATAGTGTTCAGAAGTTGTTAACTTCCTGAAAGTATGAAATTCATATTTAAAGCCTCAAAATTTGTGCTCGCCTGAAAGAAAGACAAGTCAACATTCTGATGCATGCTCTCATATAGAGATGCCACTCAAAAGATGTACTCTTATATGTGTGCTTCTGCAATGTACACTCAATTCAGAAGTTGTGAACTGTCTGAATGTCTGATACATTAGAAAATATCAGATCAAACACTAATGCTTGAGAAGTATAGTGTTTTGGTTGTGATATTAGAATCATGGAACAGAAGCGCTGATACATGATGTGTGGCATTATTTAATCAAGCTCAAAAACAAGTTTTGATTCTTCATCAAGTACTGATAGAAACCAGGTTCTGAGATGAAGACCATGTGCTCTAGTCATACTCTGATGAGTTGATGTAAGGAAGTGTTGCTTCTCTACTCTAGTTTCCGAATGCTCGAAATTTATTTTGTGAGTCTTGGGATCAGGGAGGACTCTGAATAATCCTAAATGAAATTTTGGGTTTAACAAATTCAGGGGGAGCTATGAGCTTAACTCTAAATTTGTCGGTTACGGTGATTACCCTGTATAAATTGTTCTATCAAAATACATGGTTTTGTCATCATCAAAAAATGGAAGATTGCAAGAACAAGAAGTGTTTCTACATCTGGACTTGAGATTTTGATGATAACTTTACATGTTATCTTAGAGAACAATTGTATACACTAATGGTTTTGTTCTAGTGTGTAGCTGCTACCATAATGTTTCTAACTCTGGTACAAGGCGTGTGATGTCACCAGGTTCTAAACATATGTTACTGGAAGAAAACATGTGGTTACGTGTTACAATTAAAGTCAAGGTTCTGAATCTATCTTCTACAACGTGTCTAAGGAACATTAGTACAAGAGGTTCTTATTGTGACTTTATGGTTAAGCTTTGGAGGCCTTCTAAAGCTTTGCTTCTATGTGTTATAAGTTCTGAAGATTATGAAGATGAGGTTCTGATGATCTAAAGAAAATCAAGTTCTTACAACCAAGTGCTGAAGACTCTGAAGACAAGGTTCTGGGTGAAAAGTTCTGAAGACTCCAAGACTTAGGTTTTAAGACTTAAAGAAATATTCTTCTACAACAAGCTTCAAAAGGTACATAAAGTGTATGTAACCTCTACTATTCTAGAGTTGTGCAAGGACAGTCCTTTCATACTTTACTGTGACCACTCTCATTATGACCATTGAGAACCAACAACTAGATTTCCGATTACATTTCTACCCTTTCAACGGATCTCTTTTATAAGCTATCAAAGGAAGACTTGGAAGCTGAAGAAATGTAAGAATCAACACTACAATGACAAATCTATCGGATTAAATCAAGCCCAACAAAACTATACCAAAGTACTATGCAAACTGTGTAGAGAAATAATTTGTGTATAGTTTTGTAAATAAGAAAAGACTTGTTGCTCGAATCTTGCAGGAGAACACTTATGTGTTTTTCATTGTACTGAAAAGTCTGTGTAATCTGCTTACAAGAAGCAAATCTTTAATACACTGAAAGTACTCAACTGTTGTTGAATGATACCTTGAGAGACTGAGTGAAGGTCTGATCTCAAGAAGACTCCTGCTACGGCTTGAGTGGATTTGCAATAAGGTTCGGCGAACTTATTGGGGATGCCAATAGGGTTGAGCAGACTTATTATGGGTTGTTCCGTAATCAGTTTGGTTATAGTGGATTAAGTCCTTGTTGAAGGTGAAATCATCCTTGAGGGGGTGGACTAAAGTAACTTAGTTAAACAAAAACCATGATAAAAATCATCGTGTTCATTTACTGTTATATTCTAAGCTAACTTATTATGTCCCCAACGAAAAGATTTTATTTAGTGAAACCCAATCCACCCCCCCCCCCTCTTATGTTTCTCACACCTTCAAGGAGCATAACTACCTCATTCTCCATTCGGACTCCTAGGGGAGAGTTACGTTTCCCGCTTTTAGATCTCTCTTTTGATTTCTAGAATTTCCTTTCTTCTTTCTCTATAGATGACTCCGGCCGTTCAAAATGATTTCTTCTCGAATCTGCTTCTTGCACTATATTTTCCTAAGGCTGAATATG
This sequence comes from Vicia faba, assembly GCA_948472305.1. Classification (NCBI taxonomy): domain Eukaryota; kingdom Viridiplantae; phylum Streptophyta; class Magnoliopsida; order Fabales; family Fabaceae; genus Vicia; species Vicia faba. The sequence goes on from OX451739.1 coordinate 1,306,754,947, forward strand.
TTGGAGGCTTTCTTCAAGAAGAAGGAACATTTCTTCCACCTTCTTGGAGTTTTGTTATTTAACGATGTTATAAATATCATTGATCAACTCATTTGCGCCTTGAGATCCAAGGTTTTCCTCAAGAATGCCAAAGCTTCGTCAGATCTTAAGTCGTTCCATAGTAATTTGAGATGGAATATGAAATGGTGGTGTTTGGATTATTCTCACCCGTGGTGGAAAGGGAACCAGGTCTAGGTGCTGATGAGCTTAGGTAATGAGGTTCGTGTAGCCAATAGTAGTAGTAGTGTTTGGTCGACTATTAACTGACAGTGCCATACCAATAGCTTCTAGCGTGCTTCACGCGCGGTGGCGGAACGAGTGGTTCTTGATCCAACCATTTCTATGAATTGACAAAGTTCATAATCCCTAAAAAGTCGAGATCTGGATAATTTTTTGTATTTTATCAGTGTTAAACTCAATTTAATCAAGTGCAACTGAATTTTCTTCAATGTCGAATCCTATGTTTCAAAGTTGAAAAGAGTTCGGCGTTAGAGGATTGTACTTAGAGATAGAGAATAGAAGGTGATTAATGCTAAACTTTTGTGAATTTGAGTGTGAGCAATTAGTATTCATCGGCTTAATTTGTTTTCTTTTTGTCAATAAACCTTAACTTTAGTATATATATTCGGTATAGTTTATGTTATAGTGTATATATTGTGTTATCGTGTAAATATAATTTATTTTAATCTTATTTTGTAGGTATTCAAGTATTGATATTTAGTCATTATCTTATAGATCATTGAATTAGCTTTCCAACACTTTCAATCGTGCGTCAATCGGAGTTACAGTTTATAAGTTATGATGAAAACAAGATATGTCATTACAGCAGACCGCGCTAAGCACGCCCTATGAGCACCAGAAGCTGTGTTTTTTGACATTTTTTACAGAGCTTAGTGCCCATAACGCGCTTAGCGCGCCATGCTACGACAACAACTCTATTTTAGTGATTTTCCACACTTTCTGGGCCATTCCATCATCTTTCTTCATGGTGGCAACCTAGAGGGAGTTGAGAAACATTTTGGAGAGAGAGAGAGAGAAGTGCTACAAACAACATAGAAGTTGATTCTTGCGTATTAGAGTCGGATCTGAGTTACCCGGTGGGACACCTCGGTTGATTGTTCTCCCTCTTCACTTTCCCCTCGTCGTGGTTAGAGACCTTGAGTGGTTAGGATCTCTTCTTTGTTGGTTTTGGTTGTAATAACTCGTGCTCATATGTATTTACTCCACTTCTATTATATGTGAACTGATTGGTTATTTGATTTTATTGATTTCATTTATGTTTATGTAAAACCTAGGTTTTGGGAATCTTTTGACAAACCCTTTGACAAACCCATTTCAAAACCTATGATCCAATATTTTTTGACTATCGAATACCATACTCTGGACACAGAGGTGGGATTTGATATTCATTTGTATATGGTTGTTAATGTTACCGTAAAACTTGGTTGGACATGATCGAGTTAGTTACGGTAAATTCCTCTTCATTTGGTTGGACACGATCGATGTCGAAGATGGATTTGTGATAATAGCGAATTATTGAGAAGCTTACACGCGATATATCAGTTTGATATGTATGTTGTATATTTGTGTTTATTGGTCACGGTGTTAGACATAATCTGTTTAGGAATCAGTATTGATGCTTTAGCATTTGTTAGGTCCTGAACGCTAAACATAGCTTTAGGCTTAATGTTCACTTTATTCTTAATGCTACCATATTGCTTTGGACACGAACAATATGGTTGAAACCTGGTTGGTGTTTGGACATGAACGTCGACGTGAGCGATACGTGATGGTATTGAGGAATAAATAAATCGTGTATAACTGACTGATAGAAGGCATATTTTTGAGTTATGAAAACCAATCCTATCATGTTCTCGCCCCTTTCCAAGATCTTTAATTTTCCATTGTTTATTTCTTTTTCCCTTCGCTTTAAATATACTTTTACAAACAAGCTTAGAAACGTAGTAACGATTGAATTTCATCGATATCACTATTTCATGTGGAGATGATAAAAGATACTTACTCAAGTTTTTGCTTGAGAGCCGTTTTACTGCAGTTGTCAAAAAAATGGCGTCATTGCCAGGGATTGGTGTTCTTATTGGAATGCATTGAAATAGTTTCTTTGTTTTTGATTTTTTTATACATAATGTTTATATTGTCCATATTGTGTAAATAGAAACTTGTTTATATTAATACTTGTATATGTTTACCATATTTGTGAATTTTACATGTTTTGCATACATGTGAATATAGTGTATATATTTGTTTCTCTTCACATTTGTCAAAGATGTGGTTAGATGTGTAGTTTCGGCTAGAGCTCGAAGAGATGAGAGCAAAGGCGGGAGTGAAAGCATTTGGCTCATCAAAAACAACGTGTTTGCTTGTAAATAGCAGGCGTCGAGCTAACGATGTAAAACAATCATATTTTATTGTTTTTCATTTTACTAGTTAGTTAGTATGGTGAGTATTGGATAAACAAGTTAAAATTGGACTAGTTCTTAAAATTCTCAAATCTTCACTTTTCAACTTGTTTATCCAATTTTCACCTGGTATTTTAGTATGCTTATTAGTAGAATGTTCTAATGTTTTTTTCGTTGTTGGGACTCAATCTTTGCCTTTTGGTTTGAAGTTGTAAGTGGTGATTTTCCAAGTTTGGTCGTTTCAAATTACGGATGTATGGTAATGATATTGTTTGAAGTTGGTACACGCAAGATACTCGTTTATCGCTTTCTAGAACATAGCATGTTTAAGAGACTTTTCTTTTTAACAAAATTTCATGTCATTTATTCTTTTGCCATACTTGTTCATTCTTGAATCACTTTATGACTAAACCCTTTTTGTGAGTTTTCTTTCCATTGTTTACCATATGCACGGTGTACCAACAATTTTTGTCTTAACTCAATTTTATTATGTTTAATCTTGCATTTATGTTGTTTTATATAAAATCATGAAAATGATCAAGGCATTTTGTTTGATTTTGAGAATAACTACCTAACCAAAAGTAACTTACCTTGTGAGTGAGTGAGCATTTGTTAACCCCTTTGTGTCTTAGTTTTAGGATTCATCTTGGTGTTGAGCTATGAACTTATACATGAGTAAGTAGTTCATCATGGATTCTAGTGTTGTTTCTAAGCCCTTGAACCATCAATCGTATATTATGTTGGATTTTTCCTTGCCTAGCTAGTTTTGGAGCATTCATTTCACTTTGTGTAGTTGTATTCAAGTTGGGGAGAATAGATGTTTGTTTGTTTATAAGTATGTTTCTTGTGGTTGTGAAAGAAATATTTGAAAGTAGAAAAAAAAATGTGAGAAAGAAAAGAAAAAAAAATGTGAGAAAGAAAAGAAAATATATATAGAAAAATAAAAAGAAAGAAAAAAAAAGAAAAAGTTTTGAAAAAGAAAGAAAACAAATGTACAAATAAGTGATGTATGTTTGTTTAACAATTGTGAAAATTGAAAAAGTTGATTGAGTTGTGCTTAAGACTTTGTGAATTGATCACTCCCATAGGATTAGACGTTTTTTGTTTCAATTACCTTCAGATATTGACACTTCTTTGTTACCCAAGCCACATTACAACCCTTGAAAACCCTTGTAATTTTTGCTTTTGTAATTTTCAATATGAGTTTGCGTTGATGAATGCATAATTTAGTTGTTATTAGCAATATTGTTGGGTGAGATTTAAGCCCCTCATGTTTGTGTTTTTCATCTATTGATGAAGTGTGTGCTAGGTGTGATTCACTTGTGAATATTGTATTGTTTTAGAATTTATGATATGTGTTTTGTATTTAGGAGTTATTTCGTTTTCATATTGTCGTTGTAGTATTATGATAAGTATTTACTTTTCCTGTGCGTTTTAATTTGAACCATACATTTGTTTTATGTTTTCAAAACCTGTTGATTTGTGATTCTCGGATTATCGTCTTTTTTTTATTTAGGTTGTTTAAGAAAAAACAATGTTTTAAGTTGGGGAGAGTTTGATGAGTGCTAATTCGTTTTCTTTTTGTCAATAAACCTCAACTTTAGTATATATATTCGATATAGTGTATGTTATAGTGTATATATTAAGTTATCGTGTAAATATCATTTAGTTTAATTGTTTTTATCTTATTTTTGTAGGTATTCAAGCATTGATATTTATTTATTATCCTGTATATCATTGAATAAGCTTTTCAACACTTCTGATCGTGCGTCAATCAGAGTTGCGGTTAAGAAGTTATGATGAAAACAAGATATGTAATTATAGTAGACCGCGCTAAGCACTCGTACCGCGCTAAGCGCACCCTAGGAGCACCAGAAGCCATGTTTTTTGATATTTTTGACCATGCTTAGCGCCCATAATGCGCTTAACTTGCCCTGCTGCGATGGCAACTCTATTTTAGTGATTTTTCACACTTTTTGGGCCATTCACTCATCTTTCTTCATGGTGGCAACCTAGAGGGAGCAGCGAAATATTTTGGAGAGAGAGAGAGAAGTGCTACAAACAACATAGAAGTTGATTATTGTGGATTAGAGTTGGATTTGGGTTACCCGGTGGGACACCTCGGTTGATTCTTCTCCCTCGTCACTTTCCCCTCATCGTGGTTAGAGACCATGAGTGGTTAGGATCTCTTCTTTGTTGGTTTTGGTTGTAATAACTCGTACTCATATGTATTTATTCTGATTCTATTGTATGTGAACCAATTGATTATTTGATTTTTTTGATTTCATTTATGTTTATGTAAAACCTAGGTTTTGGGAATTTTTTTACAAACCCATTTCATAACCTTTGATCCAATATTTTTCGACTATCGAATACCATACTCTGGACATGGAGGTGGGATTTAATATTCATTTGTATCTGATTGTTAATGTTACCGTAAAATTTGGTTGGACATGTTCGAGTTAGTTACGGGAAATTCCTCTTCATTTGGTTGGACACGATTGATGTCGAAGAGGGATTCATGATAATAGCGAATTTTTGAGAAGTTTGCACACAATATATTAGTTTGATATGTATGTTATATATTTGTGTTTATTGGTCATGGTGTTAGACGCAATTTGTTTAGGAATTGGTATCGATGCTTTAACATTTGTTAGGTCCTAACCTCTAGACATAGCTTTAGGCTTAATGTTTAGTATTGAATCTTATTGCTACCATATTGTTTTGGACACGAACAATATGGTTGAAACCTCGTTGGCATTTGGACGCGAATGTCGACGTGAGCGATATGTGATGGTATTGAGGAATAAATAGATTGTGTATAAATGACTGATAGAAGGCATATTTTCGAGTTACGAAAACCAATCCTAGCATGTTCTATCAACTCTCCAAGATCTTTAATTTTTGGTTGTTTATTTCTCTTTCCCTTCGCTTTAAATATACTTTTACAGACAAGCTTAGAAACGTAGTAACGATTGAATGGCATCGATATCACTAATCCCTGTGGAGACAATAAAAGATACTTAATCAAGTTTTTGCTTGAGAGACGCTTTACTACAATTGTTAATAGTAGGATGCGCATGAATCAAAAGTTAGTTCTGACAGACAGTGCCACTGTTTTGTTACGGAACCAGAAATGTGAAGAGTCATGAAAGTTATAGTTGAAAAGTGCTTCTTATGCGACGGAGCAGGGGGTGTACCTGAAAAGTTATCACTCTGACGCTCAAGTCAGTATGTGAATAATGTGAGAGTATTCAAACTATGTTTGAAACTTGTTACCTGGAATGGTGTAATCTCGTATACATAGGGAAGAAGAATAATTGTCTCGCTACTTTTTTGGCGTGGAATACGGGGAACCGTTGGATGTGTTAGAGGTATATATTTCCTGCTTCCAAGTATTTAAGAGTCTGGTGGACAATAGAATGTCTGAGAAGCTTAACAAATAACTGATTTTAATCTAGAATGCTTTTCTCTTTATGGTGGTCGGATCTATGGAGGTAAGGCTAGATCGAGCTATATATGGTAGACCCATAATAGTTTCCATTTTGGGCCAACCACACTGATCCTGACCAACCATTTGGAATGGGTATCACTCCTTCTAGAATCTTCTCAACACACGAAGATTAGCATCCTAATGATCACAAGAGATTTTTACTACAAGGGAATTTAGTGGGTCTCTGTATTTCACTTTTTACAAATAGTAAGTTCATTATTCTCCTATATATATATATATATATATATATATATATATATATATATATATATATATATATAGAGAGAGAGAGAGAGAGAGAGAAGGCATTAAACTGAGGTAATAAATTTCAAATTCAATTTCATATATCTCTTCTTCCTCATATATTTACTTGAGCATTGGAGTGCGATAAGTGCCAAATTATAGTTAAATTTGTGAATAGTTTTGTGGCACTTATCGACTTATTTCATTGGAATATAGTAAATAAACCTCAACTTGTATGTAAATATGTACATATTTCATTATCGTGTAAATATTGTGTATAGTTGCGTTATCGTGTAAACATTATATCGATTGATTGTTTTTATCTCATTTTTGTAGGTATTCATACATGGTTGAAGCATTGGAATCAAAGGCAAAATCATGGTTTTAATTGTGCGAAGTTTGGAATAAATTTTTGTCAAGCGAGCTAAGGTCCAAATTCCAGGCTAAGCGCGAGTGGGCTAAGCCCAAGTTGAAGCCTGCTACTACGATCAAGGTAGTAACTGTTTTTCTGAGCGTGATGAGACCACTTTTCATGATCAGCAAGCTCTAGAGTGTAAAATCCATTTTTTGGTCGTATTGAGCGCCTTCTGCACGGGCTTAGTGTAATTTCACTTTTTGAGACAATATATTCAATTGTTCATACATTTTTAGGTATGATTTTGGGGATTTTTTCTCCCAACTCCACCAGACCCATTTTTGGAGTAGAGGGGCTTAGAAAAAAACATTAGAGGTTGCATCTTGATGATCCCGAGTTGTATGAAATCTATTTTACAAATCTATATCGATGTTATCCTTATTTACTTGCTTTATGTTTGGATTTGAGTTGCTATAGACATACTCTTCAAATCTAGAACTAGGATGAATATATATATACATATATATATATATATATATATATATATATATATATATATATATATATATATATATATATATATATATATATATATATATTAGGTTCTAAACTCTAGAAATAGATTTAGGTCTAATATTCACATTGATATTGATTCATAATGCTTCTGTGTTATTTAGTTGCGTGAGACATCATTGATGAGACAATACGATTGTTCTCTCAGCTTTGTGTTAGACATAACCTCTATTGTGGGTGATACGTGATGATATTGACGGGTATTTTAGGTTGCGTACAACTGATCGATATATTTAAGTATTTGATGGGTAGATGAAATTCAATCTCGAAGAGTTCTCTCCTCTCTAAAGAATGCATTATTTACTTGTTCATATGTTTTACTTTCCACACTTTATACTTTTAAATCATTCAAACCAAGTTCAGAAATGTGGCGATTATTGAATGGAATTCTTTCCCTCGCATTAATCCATATGGATACAATAAAACAAAAATATTTACTTTTGCTTGCCGCTTTACCGTAACAACAAAGTGGCGCTATTGCTGAGGATTAGTGTTTAGATATTGAATTGCATTGAAATAATTTCTATGCTTTTGAGCTTAGTACATATTATCTATACTGTATTTACACTTGTATATTTAATTGTTTATGTTTTCCATACTTGTAAAATTATACATGTTTTCCATACTTGTCTATATTGTATATATGTTTGTTGTATACTTGTTTATTTTGTATATATGTGTTGTCCATCATGTTTGTGTATGTATATATCTTTGTTTACTTTCATGTTTTCTAAAGTGTTCGTTAGGAGTAGTCATTGGTGAACAACTTGTTAGAAATCCACCAAAACCTATGGAGAATTTCTATCAATATTGATGAACAAGATGTTTATCACTACACAATAACGATGAAAATAAAATTAAAGAAGAAAAGAGATTAGGGTTTCTGCAAAGTTTCTCTCTGCCCAAAAACTATGGAAAATCTTTATTGCAAATTCTGTGAATACAAGTTGTTTTAAAGTAGGGTGTGATACAGTGGGAGAACTGACTTGGTGTTTTGCATTTGATCGCAAATGTTGCGGTTAGCAAGAATCGCCACCGACTTTTCTTTTGCAGTAATCTTAAGTATCATTCTCATAGTCGAAAATGATTCCTTGAATAAGTGCATCATGAGGACCATCCCTTCTTGCATATCCAAACTGTCGTAGTGCCAAACAAGGATTGTAAGTGACTCCTCCCCTAATTCCTAAGAGTGGGACATTAGAGAATTCTCCACATCGATCAATAATGGTAACATTCTCCGAGAATCGGGGACACCAATGAATTCCTGAATGTGTAAGAGTCATCATCCTTTGAGACCATCTTAAGCCCTGCTCATTCTTCAAGACAGATCAGGGTAGGTGTGAAATAAACCACCTAGCCAAAATAGGTGTGCAACATAGAAGGGTTCCTCTTCTTTTTGTAGTGCGAGTATGCAACGAATGTAGGATATCTCCAAGTAGAGTAGGTATTGGGTTATGTGACAGGAAAATCATAACCGCATTGACGTCTATGAGCTGGTCCGGATTAGGAAACAGTACCAAACCATAGATGAGAAGGGCTAACACTTCTTCAAAAGCTTGTAAGTCCAAGGTATCCCAAAAATTATAAGCTTTCTCGAATAAGAACTTAGCCAAAAAACCCTTGACACCTCTCCGGGTTTCCCAATTTGCTACTACGTCAGACCGTTGTAAGGATAGAGTTTTGGAAATATCTTCAGGTTTAGAGTCCCTTTCTATACCATTGAAAGGTACCTCATTAAGGATAGGCACTCCCAATAGCAGAGAAAACTCCTCCATAGTAGGCACTAACTGGTAATCCGGAAAGGTGAAACAGTGATGCAGAGGGTCAAAGAACTGAAAGAGCACTTTTAACATTTCTTCATCAGGGTTTGAAGTGACCAAGATGAGAAGTCTACCATGTCTTTCAGCGAATGGAGAGTTTTCGGGAACCCTCGATACCAAATCCTTAAGCCGAGGAGGTACTTTTACCAGACTGACTTGGATAGTGAATCTGTGGGCGAGAGCCATGTCCTACAAAATTAGACAAAAATAAACCCTAAGAATCCTTGAAATGGTTAGTATGACATGCTATGTTATGATGTCATGATTATGCTCAGATATAGAAGATATAGCAAGCACAAGCAAATCACAGAGACCTTAGGTTTAAGGCTTGCATGGATTTTAAGGTGATACCCTCTTGAAGTTGGGTTGGTTCAACATGTCCTAAATATAGTAACTGGGTTCAAAGGGATCTCAATATCACAAGTCTTTCCCCCAAATCTCGTCCCGATAGACAATTGACTTGCCACCAAACAAAACTCAAGGGTCAAACCTCAATGAGTGTAGCATTGAGTATCAACCGACTTTAGGTTTACACCAAAGACAGCTATCTCACCACGTCCTAAAAGCCAATTTGGTCAGAATTAAGGTTCTAAGGTCAGTTAGTGCTTCATGACGCTGCTCAGCGGCCCCGTATTCTCCTCGTTTCAATATAAGGGATACTGATACCAACAAATGTGTCACACTAACATAGCTACTATTTCAACTGTATCAGTATACTCTGTACAGTTCCCTCGTAGTTTATTGCTACTTACCTAAAAAGGTTCCCCAAATCCGGGTGTAGGATCAAAGCAAGCCCAAGCAAGGAACCATAATATAAAGCATGCAAGTCAAACAAGGAAAGCAAGTAAATATGATCTAGCCCTAAGGTAACCCCACTTTTAAGTTTTTCCCCAGCAGAGTCGCCAGTTTTATGTTACGGTTGGAGAACTGACTTGGTGTTTTGCGTTTGATCGCAAATGTTACGGTTAATAAGAGTCGCCACCGACTTTTCTTTTATCCAAAAGGAAAGGTGAAAAAACACAGGAAAGACCTTTGAGAGATGTTTTCTTGAGTCCAGGGGGTAGATTATGAAAAGGGAAGGTATTAGCACCCTTTTCATCCATGGTTTTCCATAGGCTCTTAGTTACTTGCTAGATCACTTGCTTTTGTTTGAATGTGTGCTTGTGGTGTAGGTTTTGAAAGTATTTTGAAAATACCTTTGTAATGGTTCTCGTTTCTATAAGAACTCATACAAAGTGTTGTTTCGAAAATAGTTCAAAGAGGTGTTTGTGGAATGTGTTTTTGAAAGTGATTTTGAAAAGGTGTCTTTTTAATGGTTCTCATTTCTATAAGAATGCATACAAAGTGTTTTCTTTTGAAAATATTTCAAATGAGTGTGTTGGTGTATAAAATGATTTTTGTTGTGAGCAAGCAAGCAATTAGGAGCGAATCTACCTACTCAAAGGTCTTAAACGTTCTTTTCCTCCTCCTTTAGATGTTGCTATCTTACCATTGTTTTGGTAAGATGCCTCATCATTGGATGTAAAGGGATGGGTGTGGGACGTTTGTATAGTCATTGAAAGCAACCTATGGGACGTTTTAGCAATGTCGTTTTAGGGACTAGATCGTTTACCGAAGGCAACATTGAGGGTCATCGAGGGACTACGATCTTTTATCGAGGTTCTTTGCTAAAACGCCCATATTCGAGGGACATGACTATGGTGATAGGCAACAAGTGAGATTACCCTAAGGGTGCATGTGTGAGTAGTGTGTTTGATTACATACATTTTAGTCTTTGATTTTTTTTAGGTTGTCTACTTGTTGATTTCATGTCTTGCCATACACACCCAAATTATTAACAATATCTGAATGCAGTAAAAGTGCGGAAAAGTAAAGTCCTACACTATTACATCATTAAGGGGATGGGGTACAAATTTATGAATGAGTATTGCAAGAGATTAAAGTCCTAATTATCTATTACAACCATATTGAAATAATGTACAAGAATTGAAATGGACTTGTTTTGAAAATGGTTTATAAATTAATTAATAAAAAATAAAATATTAAAATGTCTTTTTTATATTAATAAAAAGGGTATTAATATTGAAAATGATAAAAAAAAGGAAATAATGAGAGATAGAATTAACATGCTACTGAAAGCAAAACAAAGGGGATCAAAAGTTCTGATGTCGGGCGCGTTGTGGTTCAGAAAGAAGCGTCAGAAGTTCTGGATTGATACACTCTGAGGTCCTGCAATAAACGTTAGAGGGAAAAACACAGAAGTTTTGGGTTGCTATGTGCTGAACTTCTGAGTGTTAGAACAGTGAGAAAGTCTTAGAAGTTTTGTGTATTAAAATAGTGAAGAGAACTCAGAAGTTTAGTATGTGCTAAGACAGTGAGTGAACATCAGAAGTTCAGTGTGTGTTAACAGCGAGTGAACATCAGAAGTTCAGTGTCTTTAAACAATGAGAAAATCATAGAAGTTTTGTATGTTAAAACAATGAAGAAAAATCAGAAGTTCAATATGTGTTAAGACAGTGAGTGAACATCAGAAGTTCAGTATGTGTTAACAGCGAGTGAACATCAGGAGTTCAATGTGTTTAAACAATGAGAAAATCATAGAAGTTCTATATGTTAAGACAATGAGGAAAACTCAGAAGTTGTGTGTTACATTTCAACTCTTTCCTCATATTAATCAGAATATCAGCAATTTATTCAGTTCTTAACAGCAAATCAGAAGGATAAAAGCACAACAGTTTATAGAAGTTCTAATTCTAATTCTGAGCCTAGCTTTATTCAAGAAGTTCTGATCCATAGTTTCTTCTACTTATGCAATGATATGGCCAGCATCAATACTATGATATTTACATATTTAAAGATGTTATAAATGAAAATATGCAAAGTCATAAAGACTTACCTTGAATCTGAAACGTGTGCTTGGAACTTGAGTTGTTGCCTTTAGATATTCTGGAGTCAGCAAGAGCAACGGAAGAGAAAATGCCAAGTTCTTTGACTCAAAAGGAAGAACAAAGGTTTGGTTTTATATTTGGGAATTCTGGATTTTTACGAAGGTTTCACAATTTTCTTTTCTCTCTTTTGACAATTCTCTCTCTCCAAAAGCCAGCCCCTTGTAAGTATGATGGAGCAACTTATTTATAGACGGGTTTGTTGTGGTTTTGGGGGGAAAAACAAATGGGATTTTAAAACCCTTTTGGCATACTGTTCCATTTCTTTTTAAACACAGTTTTCGTATCCTAGTTTCGTGCAAATATGGGATTTGGGAAAATGCAGGCGTGGACTGGATTAGCTATTGGTTATAGGACTGTGTTGTAGCAGTGCACGATGTTTTGGGATTTGGTGATGTTCTGACCGAAGTGTTGAACATAGTCTTCAAATTCTAGGGTGCTACCTTGTTCTTGAAGCAAGTATGGTGGTTAGCAGCTTTTAACCATGCCTAAGTTGGATTTGTAAGCATGAATTAAGGAAAAGTACCCTCAGAGGAAAAAGCAAAGCATAGGCCTAGCATAACCTTGTACAAAAGTTTGCTTTTCAAGGACAGCAACGGTACTTCTATCTCACACGTGGGGAAATCCTTTGGATAAAAACTCAAAAGTGGTTGTGAGCATTAAATGATGATGAGATTTATCAAACCAGAAATCCAGCGCTATGAGATTGTGCATCATGGATTAGATCTAGGCCAGAAGTTTAGCATCAGCGCAACTTAGAATAAACATCCAACTTTTGATCCCTGAATCTCTTTGCTCCAACATGTTCTGAGCGAGTTCTCTGACTTTTCAGAAAGCTTGTGACATGCTTTGTAATCCCTCTTTGAATTACTCTTGCAACTTCTGACTAAACCTAAGTGAAAACTGGCCCAGAAGTTCTAACCAAGTCCTGTTTTGGAAAGGTCTAGAATTTGCTGAAAGTTCCAGTTTCATGGACGTGTCTTTAAGGATTTGTAGCTTGAAATCCAAGAATTTCTAGGAGAAGTTTTGTTCTGCAATGTTTGAGGTCTCATTGAGATCCAAAACTCTTGTGTTAGAAGTTATTCCAAAATCAGCTTGCATCATGGTGATAATCTGATCAGAAGTTCTGAGCTTGTCATATTTCTTAAACACTTAGAAAAATTCTAAGTATTTAGAAATTTGGCTTTTCCAAAGTAATTTTGACTTTTGAATTTCTTGATGAAACAAACTTCATATTTCAACATGTCTTCATGAAATATGATCCTTGAAACTTGATTTTGTTCCAAAAGTCAAAGTTTGACTTTTTAGTGTGCAAATGACCATTTTCCCTTGTGAATGACTTTCTTGGAAAGTTTGTAATTCAAGGCTTGAAATTGGATGGAAGCAAACCTAAGGGTCCAGGATGATCCTTTGAGAAATGAGAGGGAAAATTTTGGGGTACAACATAGGGGTTACTCCCTCTATTTATTATGAGCTTTCTTTCTCCCTGTGATCGGTGGATCTGGAACTGACTGTTTGACGCTGGTTCACGAAATGTCGCGGGAGCAAGAGTCGCCACCGTCTTTTATTTTCTCCAAATGGAAAGGACAAAAGCACAGAAAAATTCCTTAAAGAGATTGCTCTCGGTTCGGGAGGTAGGTTATAGAAAGGGAAGGTGTTAGCACCCTTTCTATCCATGGTTATCCATGGGCTCTTAGATACTTGCTCATTGTGTTTTCAAAAATGGTTTGTTTGCTTTTCAACTGTGGGTTTTAAAAAGTTTCTTTGAAAATTTCAGTTCGACTCTTGTATCGGTCCTCAAGAGTGTTTGAAAAGTTGCTTTCGAAAGCTTTTTGAAAATGTGTTGGTGTGAAAAGTATTTTTGAATTTGTTTTGAAATTAGAGCAAGTATCTACGAGAACCTACCTACCCTAAGGAATTCGTCTGTGTAGATGTCCTTTAAAGTAGTGTCATCCCACCATTGAGAGGTAGGTAGCACCACCGTTGGAGGTGTTCGGGTCAATTCGAGGTTCGGGACATGGTGATCACCAGAGCAATGGGAAGACACCTTAGAAGCTACCCTCATGCCAGGTTCCCGGATCATGAGGACTTACTAAGACATCCTCTACTCGACGATCACCTTTCGAGGCAAGGCAACAATGAGGCGTATCCTAGGGGTGGTGTGTGTGAATTGTGCGTCGTTTTCATTTGTATTTATCTTGTCATGTCACTGGTGTTCTACGCTTGTTTTTATTTCGTCCATACAGTCTTTCATGCTTTGTTTAACAGTTAAGATATTTGCGGGAAAAGTAAAAATCTAAAGCTATTACAAATGGCGCGGGTCCACATCGCCAAATTAACCAGGACCCGATTTGACAGAAAATAACGAAATTAAAAAGAAAATAAGGAATTAAAAATGTACGAGCAATTATTTACAAGGCTTCGGGAAAGATACATTAATATTTACGAGAAATAAAATAAATGCGAATTAATGAGAAATTAAGAACGAAACGAGGGTGTTGGACCCTTTTGCAAAAATTGAATTAACGCTGAATTAATTAATTAAAGAAAGTAACCTGTTTTTGGTATTTTTAGTATTTATGATTTAATATAAAAAAAATTAATTAAAATTAAGATAAGACGCAAACCCTAATTCTAATTTATTTTTAGTTTATTAAGAAAAATATTGAATTTTAACCTAATTTAAACCTAATTTTTATATGCAGTTTAATTTATGAAAATAAATATCTAGTTATTTTAATTATTATAAAAGAAAAAAATAAGAAGGAATAAAATTTAATCAAACCTAATTCTATGTTTTTTTTAATTTATTATCAAAAGAATTAAAATTAACTCCTAATTTAAGACTAATTTTATTTACATGCAAATTTAAAATAAATAATATTTTATTATTTTTTCTCTTTTCTGATTTTTATGTGTATTTTTATATTTTGTGAAAATAATTGATTAATTCAAAACAATAAAGAACATAAAATAATAATTGAAAATAAAATATAAGGAAAATATAGAGAATTGCAAACCAGGGGGGGTGGTAGTCCCCAAATAGGAGGTTTAATCCAAGAATTCTGGCCCAACAACCTTGGTCCGTTTGACCTTTTCCAGGTAGCGTGCTAGCGCTTTGACCAGGCTTATGATGCGCTGCCAATCTATGCCTTTGATTTGATCTCCAGGGGCACGTGGATGTGGGATTCTGGAAGGCATATGGTGCGTCTTGTTGTTGGCACTGCATGGGAACATGGATTGCAAAATAATATGGGAAATAATACAGACCTGGGGCTCGAACCCAGGTCTTGGACGTTAACACACACAACGCTTGCCAGCTGAACCACTTTGCACATTTGATATATTAATAATGAACAAATAATATAAAAGAAAGCCAAGGCGTTAGTGGGTTAAAGCGCGCGAATTTCAAATCAACCTATCACGTCTTGCCACGGACTCATCTTCTTCATCATCCCTGAAATATAAAAACATTAGGCAACGGTTTCTTATATGTTCTCTTAGGCATGCTACTAGAAAATAGCGATTAGCCCTGTGACGCTCATAAATTGAGCGCGAGGGCTGGTTCTTGTTCGTCCCAATGCGTTGAATTCAATGACCTTGGTCTCAGCTTCCAATTTTGCCTTATCTCAAAAACCCCAATTTGAAGGTTGAAGAACCCTAAATATCAACAATGGCATAATCGCGTGTAATGCACAAAAATACAATCAAATGCATGGGTTAGCTTCAGAATTGAACATAGAACATAAATTAAACATCAAAAATTGTAAAAGGTGCATGAATCATGATGCAAGAAAGTGATGAATTTTCTGTACAGGGCGTCTGTGTTCTCACGTTTCTTGATGTCAAAGTCTTTGGTTTTGATCCAAATATCTTCTTTTAATCCTCAGCACACTAATAGAATCAATATTGAGGCTTGAATCGCCCTGGAAGTGAGTTTTCAGAATTGACTTTCTTTGCAAAATTTTCAAGTTTGTCTTCCAACTTTCTCAGCAGCTGCGTGTGTATGTGCATTAGGGTTTCATTCTAGCTTATGTAGTAAACAAATTAGGTTAACAAAATTGATCAAAATCTCTTTCATTCATGAATTTGAAGATTTGATTTTCCATCATTATTTTCCAAATATTTTCCATGTGCTTTTTGTTCAAATCATCTCCAATCTCTCCAAATCTTTCTATATTGGGATATGCACGAATTATTGAGAATAAAACATGTACAAAAAGATTTGTTAGGTTAAGTTAAATATTTTTCACATATTTAATTGATTTAAGTGAATTATTATAAATAAAAATTCAAATAAATAAATAAAAAATGAAAAAATACTTCCCTTTGGGCCAAGTGGTCGTGCACATGCTTGGAATGATGTTTTATGGAAGAAAAATGGGCCCATTAGCAATTTTAGGTCATTTGAATCAATGTTGACTTTTCAAAATATCCAAAAATTTCCCAACTTCCACAAGGCATAACTTGCTCAATTTTTAAGCTTTTCTCATGTTCTTGGACATTTTGGAAAGGTCTTTGAGTCCTTTAACCAATGTCTTTGGTCCCATGTCATTTTGACTTACCAATCTCAAGTTATGGCCTTTGACTTAAAGTCCCTTTTTGTTGACTTTTGAAAATGACCTATAATGTTGAAATTGATAACTTTTTGTGAGAGCATTTCTTGGACTTGAAGTATGAAGATGAGTTGTAGGAAATGTCTTTCTTTTCAAAATGAGCTTTGGATGGAATTTTTCTGATAATCCATGTGAAAGTTATGCCCTGGTCAATTTCAGTTGACTTTTCCAATTGTCCAAATAAGGAAACTTTTGCATCTTGATGATTTTTGAGCCAAATTTTGAGAATCATGATCAAGCATTGATCAAATGATGTTTGTGGCTTCAAAATGAGATGTTGACCAAAAATTTGAACCTTTGACTGTCAAATGACCATTTTGCTCCTACAGTTGACTGTAGTGCAATTAGGGTTTTGACTGTGCAATTTTGAGCTGAATGTCTTGAAACTTGATATGAGGATGATTGACCATGTTTGTAGGCATATGAGACTTGATTGGACCTTTGGAAACTTCAATTTCTTGATCAGAATACAAACCCTAATTTTGACTGTATAGGAGATCTTTGACTGTGCAACCCTTGGGGAGATTTTGAAGCTTGACTTGGCAATTTCTTGGAAAATATGGGAGGGCAAATTTTGGGGTACAACAGTTGCCCCTGTTCAATCTTCTTAGACCTGAGGATGCAGATGGGCTGACGTGCCTTTCGTAATCCGAGGGTGGAAGATGATTGAACACTAAAGTGCCCAGAAATTTGCGCTCACATAGTAGCAGGGATGGTGGAATGGGCTTATAGATGCCATTCGGAGATTGATGGATAGGATGATGGGCTTATAGATTCTATCTGGATGTTGATCGCGTAAGAGGTTCCTTAGCGAGAACCTATATACCTGCAAAAGAAACATGAGTACCTGACACGTTGCAGGAGTTGATTTCAGATGCTTGGCATAGATATGTCCTGACTGGTTACGGGAGCTGAGTCTGGAGCTTCACAAGATGATGAGTGAACCAGGGATGGTTACTACCTTATCATGAATAGTAAGAGAACCTTGGGTGACTTTAACTTCAACAACGCTCGTTGAGAAAATCTTGGTGGGAATTACCATCTTCGCAGGATCGGGAAGAGAACCATAGGCAATTATAATCTGAAAGGAATTATCACCTCACTCACCGTCGGAGAGGGGACCATAGGAAATTATAATCTGAAAGGAATTATCACCTCACTCACCGTCGGAGAGGGAACCATAGTAAATTATAATCTGAAAGGAATTATCACCTCACTCACCGTCGGAGAGGGAACCATCTGAAAAGGAATTATCACCTCACTCACCGTTGGAGAGGGAACCATTAGGAAAGGAATTACCACCTTACTCACCGTCGGAGAGGGAACCATTAGGAAAGGAATTATCACCTCACTCACCGTCGGAGAGGGAACCATCGGAAAAGGAATTATCATCTCACTCACCGTCGGAGAGGGAACCATAAGGAAAGGAATTACCACCTCACTCACCGTCGGAGAGGGAACCATAAGGAAAGGAATTACCACCTCACTCACCGTCGGAGAGGGAACCATAAGGAAAGGAATTACCACCTCACTCACCGTCGGAGAGGGAACCATAAGGAAAGGAATTACCACCTCACTCACCGTCGGAGAGGGAACCATAAGGAAAGGAATTACCACCTCACTCACCGTCGGAGAGGGAACCATAAGGAAAGGAATTACCACCTCACTCACCGTCGGAGAGGGAACCATAAGGAAAGGAATTACCACCTCACTCACCGTCGGAGAGGGAACCATCTGGAAAGGAATTACCACCTCACTCACCGTCGGAGAGGGAACCATCTGGAAAGGAATTACCACCTCACTCACCGTCGGAGAGGGAACCATCTGGAAAGGAATTACCACCTCACTCACCGTCGGAGAGGGGACCAATAGGAAAATATAATCTCAAAGAAAAACCTAAAGTGGAAATCTCATGCACCGTTGGAGAGAGAACCAATAGGAAAATATAATCTCAAAGAAAAACCTACAATGGAAATCTCCTGCACCGTCGGAGAGAGAACCAATAGGAAATTATAATCTGATAACTTCTACTGAGTCTTCATCAGAAAAATCTGTTGGGAGTCGATTTAGCTGGACTAGAGAAAGCCTTGGACTGGATAAGAAATCTTTGGAGTCGATTAACTGAACCGGTCTAGGTCTTGAAATATGATTGAGAATTTAACTGCATCTTTCCTGAAAGGTAAAGGTCATTCATATGCCATGCATGATATAGATCAAGCGATGATGTTCTCAACATAAATGAGATTTGTATGATGTGTCTAGGCATGCTATAATGATGTATGTGATGTTTATGTATGTATGTTTTCGTCTAGGAAAGTAAATCCTTGACGTGTGCCGGGAAGTCATATCCTGGGCTGATGTTGAAGAATAGATTTTGCTTCCGCTGGGGATGATAACTGCAAGAATACCGGTAGGAGAAGATGACTCCGTTGCGGAATAAACTTGGCAAATGGAAGATTCTGCGGGGAGAAAAGATACTCTAGCGACCATGCTGGGAAGCAATACTCTGTGGGAAGAGGGATGCCTTGCTGAGTGTTGATAATAATTTGCTGGGGATACCCTTGTTGTTGGAAGTGTTGATGGACTTTGCTGGGGTAAGAAGACTTCGTCGAGGACGCTCTTTCCGTGGCTTTTGGCTGAGGATAACCCAGTTATATACTGTTAAGGAAATAACTCTTTAAATAAAGCCGGGTGACGCGTTCGTGCTCTGCGAGGGGATAAGCTTCCAGCATCTACTGGGGATAAGCTTACTGCTTGGGGGAGATGAATTCCATTTCTCCTGGGGAAACTGGATTGGACTCTTCTGGGAAGTTTTGATATGCTGGGGAAGTGATTCCTTTGAATGTTTGATATACCGTCGGGGAACAATCTTTAGAGCAAGACTGCCGGGGATGCTTGTTAAGAATGTATGTATATTGCTGGTGGGGAATGTTGAGATCTACGGGAGTATACTCAACTTCCTTGAGATTTGATAACTCTGCTTGGAGGAGAATGCACTGACTGCTGACTTACTCTCTGGGGAATTAAAATGTACTGGTCTTGTTCTTTAGCTGAACCTACCTTGGTACCTTGGAGGATAGAACAATCAGATTGCTTAAACCACCCGTTATTGCCCCTGTTTCTATGGGGGAGGCACATGTGGGATGTTGATAATTGTTGAGGGTCAAAACCTTCTTCTGGTAGGCGGGTGACAAGATGATAGGACATAGTCGTACGCTTTGATCCCTAACTTTTGCCTGGACCGCCCTTTCGGGTTTTTAGTCCACCGGGATACCCATTTTTGCCCAAGCCGCCCTTTCAGGTTTTCGACTTGCCGGGTGTACAGATTTTTTTCATTTCATCCCTTATTTTGCCCGAACCCTTTTGGTTCGCCGGGAAGCCCTAATTTTTGCCTAGGCATGTCAACCTAGCGGGTCTTTGATTTTGCGTAGTATCTTTTCGACTATGTCCATGCTCAGAAAGTAGGGAGTTGCCCCTGTTAGAAGTGTTTTGTCATGCCACCAGAAGGTGTTTGATCAGGCAAGATTCGTTGCTGGAGTGCCCCAAGTGACTTAGGCGGGGATTTGCCCCAGGCTGTTTGGCCCTGAGAGATTCCCTGAATCTTGATTGGACTGCCCCAGATGATGGACAATGATCATGTCATGCCCCTTGATTGGAAGTACTTCTGTTCATTAGGCATTCGTCGTGCGAATTTCCCTGCCGTTCAAACAAAAAGTCATATGCAAACAAAGTTATGTTAAAAATGCAAAGCTTATGTCTGTCTTGAAGATTTTGAAAATGCATTCTTTTTCATAAAACAAGTTAATGTTTGTAAAACGTGATGTCAACTCTGTATTTACCGTAAGCCTTAAGGAGTCAGGATACCTTTTCGTAACAGTATGCTTTCGAACTAACCCATGCTTCAGCTAGGACTTTTAAGGGTTATAACGTGGCCTGGTTCACGGTTTAAGAAACAAAGGATAAAGGCTCAAATTATTTGTACCCACCCGCTCTTCGTGATGTTCTCCAAACCTAAACTCAGCTGATCGTGCGTTAGACCTTTTTTGAATCTTTGCTTTGATTTTCCGGTGATGATTCGGATGTTGATAACTTATTTTGAATAGGCAGTCATTTTTTGTCGAGGGTTTGTAAGACCTCTTTCTTGTCTGATTTTTGTTATCCCTTTCTTTTTTGCCTAAACTATTTCCTTTTTTGGAATTACAGTCAGCGGGATGCCCCAGTTTTGTAAGTCTCCTTTTAGGTTTTGACTTATTGGGGTTTCATTTTTGAGATATAATGACTGCCTTTCTTTATTGATTATTCGGAACCATCACTGTCTTTCCTTGTAAGGACCTCTTTGGTGCCATTCGTTATGCACTTGGATCAACTGAGAGACTACCCTGCCCCAGGTTATGATTACGGGTTTTAATTTTCGAAAAGAAAAACTCCTACTTCTTTGGCTCGAAGGGGTTGACGAGGGATTATCTTCCTTATAACTCCAGTGTTTAGGGATTGAAACAATGCCTCTACCTCATCAGCGGGGTCTGTTCAAAAGCATACTGTAAAGATAGCGGTATCGTTTTCGTCATCCTCCCTCAAGAGGCTTAGAATTTTAGATCAAGAGTTGACATCAGAAAAAATATGAAAATAATTTGCGTATAGTGAATACGAATATATTGATTCAAAATAGACATAAGCGATGCATTAATGAAATAACAATGTTTTAACAATGAGTAAATGTTTGAAAAAAAGAAAATTGCAACTTGAACATTCGAATGAACAAAAGTCTTTTCAGTCTTAGCCATGTTTTGGCAAGGGAGCAGTGATCACGTTGGGAGTCTCGGCGGGCTCGAACTCGATCTCTTTAGCATCGATCATGTTCTGAATCTTGTACTTCAGTGCCCAACAATCCTCAGTATCGTGCCCCGGGCTACCAGAATGGTAAGCGCACCTTGCTTCTGGGTTGTAATTTGGAGAGGAAGTCTTTGGATTTGCAGGAGGGTTGATCACCGCAATCAGGTTCATCCTTAACATGTGCTGCAAAGCTCGTGACCATGGCATGTTAATGTTGGTGAATAGTCTTTTAGGCTCGTCCGACCTGTTCTGATCAACCCGTTGTTCTTGGCGAGGTCGTTGTTGGACCTGAGAAGTCGTAGCAACTCGGAGAGGTCTATTCATTGGACCCGACCTTTGCCCTCTTGGAAGCTGTTCCATGACCTGGTCCCTGATTTGGGCTGGTTGCTTCATGCCTTGAGGAAACTGGCTGATCATGGCCCTCAGCTCTCCTTGCTCCTGAGCTAAACCTTGAATGAGGGCCCTTTGCCCCAGCATCTGGGTTTTCAATGTGTCTACCTCAGCTTGTAGACGTTTCAGTTGTTCGTCCTTGTCATCTTCAGGACTCTTTCTGATCAGATTCCCCATGAGGAGTGTCCTCAACTCTTCCTGCCCCTTGGATAGGCTTAGGAAGATTTCCCTGAACTGAGTCTCTTAAGCGTGAAGGTCCTGGTTATCTTGTTGTGAAGCCATTGCTGAAATAAATAGCGAGAAAGGTAAGTGACCTGCAACAAGGATACCTGTTATGCAACGATGTGTATGACATGCATGTAATGTTTTCAAGGACCTCGCAGGGTAAACAAGAAAATTTGTTAGAATTCGAATCCAGTAGCTTGATTGAAGGAACTTCCTGTTGTAGAGAGTCCTTCTTCGAGGGTCAAAGGCTCACCATATCTAGTGGGTCATAGCCCCTGACAACCTTGGCTAGGGGAAAATAAATCCTCTTTGCCCCTTGCTGGACAGTTGGTTCATCAGGACCTGCATCACAAGCCCTTGAGATCCTTGAAATGGGTTAAGATGTATGCAATGGCATGATGTTATGCTATGCATGGGGTAATGTAGGTAACCCTGTTATGAGCCCTTATTAAGGACTATAAACAGAAGCCTGCAAGAAACTCAAGTAAAACCTGTCATGAGTCCCAGTTAAGGACTAAAACAAAACCTGCAAGAAACACGTGTTAGGTAACAAGCATGCAGATAGTCAAGTACGAAGGCACACAAGTCACACAAGAGAGAGCCCTTAGGTTTTAGGCCAGCATGGGGTCTGGGTAGTACCCTCTTGAAGTTGGTGGGTTCAACCTGTCCTAATCAAAGTAACCGGGTTCTAAGGGTCCCAATATCACGGGATTGCTTTCATTGTTCATCGTTTCGGTTTAGCCACTGAACTGGCGACCGAAATATTCCAGGAAAGCAACCCTCAATTGAGTGTAGTATCGAGTATCAACCAACCTCGGACTGCACCAAAGTCAGTTATCTCACTACCCTAAAGAGGCCAAGATAGTTCAATTAAGGTTCCTAAGGTCTGTTGATGCTTCACGACACCACGCGGAGGCCCCGTACTCTCCTTGACTGAACTCAAGGGTTACCGGTACACACCAAAGTGCCACATCAACGTAGTAGACTGTTTCAACCATGTCGGTATACCCCGCACGGTTCCCTCACAGCCTTGTTGCTACTTTCTAAGAAGGTATCCCCCAGATCCGGGTTAGGATCTATAGAACTCCCAAGACAGTCCCGCAATTTAAAGCAAGCAAAAAAATACAATTGAAAACACAGTTATGAACTAACCCTAAGGTACACCTCACTTTATAAGATGTCCCCAGCAGAGTCGCCAGTTCTGTGATCGGTGGATCTGGAACTGACTGTTTGACGCTGGTTCGCGAAATGTCGCGGGAGCAAGAGTCGCCACCGTCTTTTATTTTCTCCAAATGGAAAGGACAAAAGCACAGAAAAATTCCTTAAAGAGATTGCTCTCGGTTCGGGAGGTAGGTTATAGAAAGGGAAGGTGTTAGCACCCTTTCTATCCATGGTTATCCATGGGCTCTTAGATACTTGCTCATTGTGTTTTCAAAAATGGTTTGTTTGCTTTTCAACTGTGGGTTTTAAAAAGTTTCTTTGAAAATTTCAGTTCGACTCTTGTATCGGTCCTCAAGAGTGTTTGAAAAGTTGCTTTCGAAAGCTTTTTGAAAATGTGTTGGTGTGAAAAGTATTTTTGAATTTGTTTTGAAATTAGAGCAAGTATCTACGAGAACCTACCTACCCTAAGGAATTCGTCTGTGTAGATGTCCTTTAAAGTAGTGACATCCCACCATTGAGAGGTAGGTAGCACCACCGTTGGAGGTGTTCGGGTCAATTCGAGGTTCGGGACATGGTGATCACCAGAGCAATGGGAAGACACCTTAGAAGCTACCCTCATGCCAGGTTCCCGGATCATGAGGACTTACTAAGACATCCTCTACTCGACGATCACCTTTCGAGGCAAGGCAACAATGAGGCGTATCCTAGGGGTGGTGTGTGCGAATTGTGCGTTGTTTTCATTTGTATTTATCTTGTCATGTCACTGGTGTTCTACGCTTGTTTTTATTTCGTCCATACAGTCTTTCATGCTTTGTTTAACAGTTAAGATATTTGCGGGAAAAGTAAAAATCTAAAGCTATTACAAATGGTGCGGGTCCACATCGCCAAATTAACCAGGACCCGATTTGACAGAAAATAACGAAATTAAAAAGAAAATAAGGAATTAAAAATGTACGAGCAATTATTTACAAGTCTTCGGGAGAGATACATTAATATTTACGAGAAATAAAATAAATGCGAATTAATGAGAAATTAAGAACGAAACGAGGGTGTTGGACCCTTTTGCAAAAATTGAATTAACGCTGAATTAATTAATTAAAGAAAGTAACCTGTTTTTGGTATTTTTAGTATTTATGATTTAATATAAAAAAAATTAATTAAAATTAAGATAAGACGCAAACCCTAATTCTAATTTATTTTTAGTTTATTAAGAAAAATATTGAATTTTAACCTAATTTAAACCTAATTTTTATATGCAGTTTAATTTATGAAAATAAATATCTAGTTATTTTAATTATTATAAAAGAAAAAAATAAGAAGGAATAAAATTTAATCAAACCTAATTCTATGTTTTTTTTAATTTATTATCAAAAGAATTAAAATTAACTCCTAATTTAAGACTAATTTTATTTACATGCAAATTTAAAATAAATAATATTTTATTATTTTTTCTCTTTTCTGATTTTTATGTGTATTTTTATATTTTGTGAAAATAATTGATTAATTCAAAACAATAAAGAACATAAAATAATAATTGAAAATAAAATATAAGGAAAATATAGAGAATTGCAAACCAGGGGGGGTGGTAGTCCCCAAATAGGAGGTTTAATCCAAGAATTCTGGCCCAACAACCTTGGTCCGTTTGACCTTTTCCAGGTAGCGTGCTAGCGCTTTGACCAGGCTTATGATGCGCTGCCAATCTATGCCTTTGATTTGATCTCCAGGGGCACGTGGATGTGGGATTCTGGAAGGCATATGGTGCGTCTTGATGTTGGCACTGCATGGGAACATGGATTGCAAAATAATATGGGAAATAATACAGACCTGGGGCTCGAACCCAGGTCTTGGACGTTAACACACACAACACTTGCCAGCTGAACCACTTTGCACATTTGATATATTAATAATGAACAAATAATATAAAAGAAAGCCAAGGCGTTAGTGGGTTAAAGCGCGCGAATTTCAAATCAACCTATCACGTCTTGCCACGGACTCATCTTCTTCATCATCCCTGAAATATAAAAACATTAGGCAACGGTTTCTTATATGTTCTCTTAGGCATGCTACTAGAAAATAGCGATTAGCCCTATGACGCTCATAAATTGAGCGCGAGGGCTGGTTCTTGTTCGTCCCAATGCGTTGAATTCAATGACCTTGGTCTCAGCTTCCAATTTTGCCTTATCTCAAAAACCCCAATTTGAAGGTTGAAGAACCCTAAATATCAACAATGGCATAATCGCGTGTAATGCACAAAAATACAATCAAATGCATGGGTTAGCTTCAGAATTGAACATAGAACATAAATTAAACATCAAAAATTGTAAAAGGTGCATGAATCATGATGCAAGAAAGTGATGAATTTTATGTACAGGGCGTCTGTGTTCTCACGTTTCTTGATGTCAAAGTCTTTGGTTTTGATCCAAATATCTTCTTTTAATCCTCAGCAAGCTAATAGAATCAATATTGAGGCTTGAATCGCCCTGGAAGTGAGTTTTCAGAATTGACTTTCTTTGCAAAATTTTCAAGTTTGTCTTCCAACTTTCTCAGCAGCTGCGTGTGTATGTGCATTAGGGTTTCATTCTAGCTTATGTAGTAAACAAATTAGGTTAACAAAATTGATCAAAATCTCTTTCATTCATGAATTTGAAGATTTGATTTTCCATCATTATTTTCCAAATATTTTCCATGTGCTTTTTGTTCAAATCATCTCCAATCTCTCCAAATCTTTCTATATTGGGATATGCACGAATTATTGAGAATAAAACATGTACAAAAAGATTTGTTAGGTTAAGTTAAATATTTTTCACATATTTAATTGATTTAAGTGAATTATTATAAATAAAAATTCAAATAAATAAATAAAAAATGAAAAAATACTTCCCTTTGGGCCAAGTGGTCGTGCACATGCTTGGAATGATGTTTTATGGAAGAAAAATGGGCCCATTAGCAATTTTAGGTCATTTGAATCAATGTTGACTTTTCAAAATATCCAAAAATTTCCCAACTTCCACAAGGCATAACTTGCTCAATATTTAAGCTTTTCTCATGTTCTTGGACATTTTGGAAAGGTCTTTGAGTCCTTTAACCAATGTCTTTGGTCCCATGTCATTTTGACTTACCAATCTCAAGTTATGGCCTTTGACGTAAAGTCCCTTTTTGTTGACTTTTGAAAATGACCTATAATGTTGAAATTGATAACTTTTTGTGAGAGCATTTCTTGGACTTGAAGTATGAAGATGAGTTGTAGGAAATGTCTTTATTTTCAAAATGAGCTTTGGATGGAATTTTTCTGATAATCCATGTGAAAGTTATGCCCTGGTCAATTTCAGTTGACTTTTCCAGCTGTCCAAATAAGGAAACTTTTGCATCTTGATGATTTTTGAGCCAAATTTTGAGAATCATGATCAAGCATTGATCAAATGATGTTTGTGGCTTCAAAATGAGATGTTGACCAAAAATTTGAACCTTTGACTGTCAAATGATCATTTTGCTCCTACAGTTGACTGTAGTGCAATTAGGGTTTTGACTGTGCAATTTTGAGCTGAATGTCTTGAAACTTGATATGAGGATGCTTGACCATGTTTATAGGCATATGAGACTTGATTGGACCTTTGGAAACTTCAATTTCTTGATCAGAATACAAACCCTAATTTTGACTGTATAGGAGATCTTTGACTGTGCAACCCTTGGGGAGATTTTGAAGCTTGACTTGGCAATTTCTTGGAAAATATGGGAGGGCAAATTTTGGGGTACAACAGTTGCCCCTGTTCAATCTTCTTAGACCTGAGGATGCAGATGGGCTGACGTGCCTTTCGTAATCTGAGGGTGGAAGATGATTGAACACTAAAGTGCCCAGAAATTTGCGCTCACATAGTAGCAGGGATGGTGGAATGGGCTTATAGATGCCATTCGGAGATTGATGGATAGGATGATGGGCTTATAGATGCTATCTGGATGTTGATCGCGTAAGAGGTTCCTTAGCGAGAACCTGCATACCTGCAAAAGAAACATGAGTACCTGACACGTTGCAGGAGTTGATTTCAGATGCTTGGCATAGATATGTCCTGACTGGTTACGGGAGCTGAGTCTGGAGCTTCACAAGATGATGAGTGAACCAGGGATGGTTACTACCTTATCATGAATAGTAAGAGAACCTTGGGTGACTTTAACTTCAACAACGCTCGTTGAGAAAATCTTGGTGGGAATTACCATCTTCGCAGGATCGGGAAGAGAACCATAGGCAATTATAATCTGAAAGGAATTATCACCTCACTCACCGTCGGAGAGGGGACCATAGGAAATTATAATCTGAAAGGAATTATCACCTCACTCACCGTCGGAGAGGGAACCATAGGAAATTATAATCTGAAAGGAATTATCACCTCACTCACCGTCGGAGAGGGAACCATCTGAAAAGGAATTATCACCTCACTCACCGTTGGAGAGGGAACCATTAGGAAAGGAATTACCACCTTACTCACCGTCGGAGAGGGAACCATTAGGAAAGGAATTATCACCTCACTCACCGTCGGAGAGGGAACCATCGGAAAAGGAATTATCACCTCACTCACCGTCGGAGAGGGAACCATAAGGAAAGGAATTACCACCTCACTCACCGTCGGAGAGGGAACCATAAGGAAAGGAATTACCACCTCACTCACCGTCGGAGAGGGAACCATAAGGAAAGGAATTACCACCTCACTCACCGTCGGAGAGGGAACCATAAGGAAAGGAATTACCACCTCACTCACCGTCGGAGAGGGAACCATAAGGAAAGGAATTACCACCTCACTCACCGTCGGAGAGGGAACCATAAGGAAAGGAATTACCACCTCACTCACCGTCGGAGAGGGAACCATCTAGAAAGGAATTACCACCTCACTCACCGTCGGAGAGGGAACCATCTGGAAAGGAATTACCACCTCACTCACCGTCGGAGAGGGAACCATCTGGAAAGGAATTACCACCTCACTCACCGTCGGAGAGGGGACCAATAGGAAAATATAATCTCAAAGAAAAACCTAAAGTGGAAATCTCATGCACCGTCGGAGAGAGAACCAATAGGAAAATATAATCTCAAAGAAAAACCTACAATGGAAATCTCCTGCACCGTCGGAGAGAGAACCAATAGGAAATTATAATCTGATAACTTCTATTGAGTCTTCATCAGAAAAATCTGTTGGGAGTCGATTTAGCTGGACTAGAGAAAGCCTTGGACTGGATAAGAAATCTTTGGAGTCGATTAACTGAACCGGTCTAGGTCTTGAAATATGATTGAGAATTTAACTGCATCTTTCCTGAAAGGTAAAGGTCATTCATATGCCATGCATGATATAGATCAAGCGATGATGTTCTCAACATAAATGAGATTTGTATGATGCGTCTAGGCATGTTATAATGATGTATGTGATGTTTATGTATGTCTGTTTTCGTCTAGGAAAGTAAATCCTTGACGGGTGCCAGGAAGTCATATCCTGGGCTGATGTTGAAGAATAGATTTTGCTTCCGCTGGGGATGATAACTGCAAGAATACCGGTAGGAGAAGATGACTCCGTTGCGGAATAAACTTGGCAAATGGAAGATTCTGCGGGGAGAAAAGATACTCTAGCGACCATGCTGGGAAGCAATACTCTGTGGGAAGAGGGATGCCTTGCTGAGTGTTGATAATAATTTGCTGGGGATACCCTTGTTGTTGGAAGTGTTGATGGACTTTGCTGGGGTAAGAAGACTTCGTCGAGGACGCTCTTTCCGTGGCTTTTGGCTGAGGATAACCCAGTTATATCCTGTTAAGGAAATAACTCTTTAAATAAAGCCGGGTGACGCGTTCGTGCTCTGCGAGGGGATAAGCTTCCAGCATCTACTGGGGATAAGCTTACTGCTTGGGGGAGATGAATTCCATTTCTCCTGGGGAAACTGGATTGGACTCTTCTGGGAAGTTTTGATATGATGGGGAAGTGATTCCTTTGAATGTTTGATATACCGCCGGGGAACAATCTTTAGAGCAAGACTGCCGGGGATGCTTGTTAAGAATGTATGTATATTGCTGGTGGGGAATGTTGAGATCTACGGGAGTATACTCAACTTCCTTGAGATTTGATAACTCTGCTTGGAGGAGAATGCACTGACTGCTGACTTACTCTCTGGGGAATTAAAATGTACTGGTCATGTTCTTTAGCTGAACCTACCTTGGTACCTTGGAGGATAGAACAATCAGATTGCTTAAACCACCCGTTATTGCCCCTGTTTCTATGGGGGAGGCACATGTGGGATGCTGATAATTGTTGAGGGTCAAAACCTTCTTCTGGTAGGCGGGTGACAAGATGATAGGACATAGTCGTACGCTTTGATCCCTAACTTTTGCCTGGACCGCCCTTTCGGGTTTTCAGTCCACCGGGATACCCATTTTTGCCCAAGCCGCCCTTTCAGGTTTTCGACTTGCCGGGTGTACAGATTTTTTTCATTTCATCCCTTATTTTGCCCGAACCCTTTTGGTTCGCCGGGAAGCCCTAATTTTTGCCTAGGCATGTCAACCTAGCGGGTCTTTGATTTTGCGTAGTATCTTTTCGACTATGTCCATGCTCAGAAAGTAGGGAGTTGCCCCTGTTAGAAGTGTTTTGTCATGCCACCAGAAGGTGTTTGATCAGGCAAGATTCGTTGCTGGAGTGCCCCAAGTGACTTAGGCGGGGATTTGCCCCAGGTTGTTTGGCCCTGAGAGATTCCCTGAATCTTGATTGGACTGCCCCAGATGATGGACAATGATCATGTCATGCCCCTTGATTGGAAGTACTTCTGTTCATTAGGCATTCGTCGTGCGAATTTCCCTGCCGTTCAAACAAAAAGTCATATGCAAACAAAGTTATGTTAAAAATGCAAAGCTTATGTCTGTCTTGAAGATTTTGAAAATGCATTCTTTTTCATAAAACAAGTTAATGTTTGTAAAACGTGATGTCAACTCTGTATTTACCGTAAGCCTTAAGGAGTCAGGATACCTTTTCGTAACAGTATGCTTTCGAACTAACCCATGCTTCAGCTAGGACTTTTAAGGGTTATAACGTGGCCTGGTTCACGGTTTAAGAAACAAAGGATAAAGGCTCAAATTATTTGTACCCACCCGCTCTTCGTGATGTTCTCCAAACCTAAACTCAGCTGATCGTGCGTTAGACCTTTTTTGAATCTTTGCTTTGATTTTCCGGTGATGATTCAGATGTTGATAACTTATTTTGAATAGGCAGTCATTTTTTGTCGAGGGTTTGTAAGACCTCTTTCTTGTCTGATTTTTGTTATCCCTTTCTTTTTTGCCTGAACTGTTTCCTTTTTTGGAATTACAGTCAGCGGGATGCCCCAGTTTTGTAAGTCTCCTTTTAGGTTTTGACTTATTGGGGTTTCATTTTTGAGATATAATGACTGCCTTTCTTTATTGATTATTAGAACCATCACTGTCTTTCCTTGTAAGGACCTCTTTGGTGCCATTCGTTATGCACTTGGATCAACTGAGAGACTACCCTGCCCCAGGTTATGATTGCGGGTTTTAATTTTCGAAAAGAAAAACTCCTACTTCTTTGGCTCGAAGGGGTTGACGAGGGATTATCTTCCTTATAACTCCAGTGTTTAGGGATTGAAACAATGCCTGTACCTCATCAGCGGGGTCTGTTCAAAAGCATACTGTAAAGATAGCGGTATCGTTTTCGTCATCCTCCCTCAAGAGGCTTAGAATTTTAGATCAAGAGTTGACATCAGAAAAAATATGAAAATAATTTGCGTATAGTGAATACGAATATATTGATTCAAAATAGACATAAGCGATGCATTAATGAAATAACAATGTTTTAACAATGAGTAAATGTTTGAACAAAAGAAAATTGCAACTTGAACATTCGAATGAACAAAAGTCTTTTCAGTCTTAGCCATGTTTTGGCAAGGGAGCAGTGATCACGTTGGGAGTCTCGGCGGGCTCGAACTCGATCTCTTTAGCATCGATCATGTTCTGAATATTGTACTTCAGTGCCCAACAATCCTCAGTATCGTGCCCCGGGCTACCAGAATGGTAAGCGCACCTTGCTTCTGGGTTGTAATTTGGAGAGGAAGTCTTTGGATTTGCAGGAGGGTTGATCACCGCAATCAGGTTCATCCTTAACATGTGCTGCAAAGCTCGTGACCATGGCATGTTAATGTTGGTGAATAGTCTTTTAGGCTCGTCCGACCTGTTCTGATCAACCCGTTGTTCTTGGCGAGGTCGTTGTTGGACCTGAGAAGTCGTAGCAACTCGGAGAGGTCTATTCATTGGACCCGACCTTTGCCCTCTTGGAAGCTGTTCCATGACCTGGTCCCTGATTTGGGCTGGTTGCTTCATGCCTTGAGGAAACTGGCTGATCATGGCCCTCAGCTCTCCTTGCTCCTGAGCTAAACCTTGAATGAGGGCCCTTTGCCCCAGCATCTGGGTTTTCAATGTGTCTACCTCAGCTTGTAGACGTTTCAGTTGTTCGTCCTTGTCATCTTCAGGACTCTTTCTGATCAGATTCCCCATGAGGAGTGTCCTCAACTCTTCCTGCCCCTTGGATAGGCTTAGGAAGATTTCCCTGAACTGAGTCTCTTGAGCGTGAAGGTCCTGGTTATCTTGTTGTGAAGCCATTGCTGAAATAAACAGCGAGAAAGGTAAGTGACCTGCAACAAGGATACCTGTTATGCAACGATGTGTATGACATGCATGTAATGTTTTCAAGGACCTCGCAGGGTAAACAAGAAAATTTGTTAGAATTCGAATCCAGTAGCTTGATTGAAGGAACTTCCTGTTGTAGAGAGTCCTTCTTCGAGGGTCAAAGGCTCACCATATCTAGTGGGTCATAGCCCCTGACAACCTTGGCTAGGGGAAAATAAATCATCTTTGCCCCTTGCTGGACAGTTGGTTCATCAGGACCTGCATCACAAGCCCTTGAGATCCTTGAAATGGGTTAAGATGTATGCAATGGCATGATGTTATGCTATGCATGGGGTAATGTAGGTAACCCTGTTATGAGCCCTTATTAAGGACTATAAACAGAAGCCTGCAAGAAACTCAAGTAAAACCTGTCATGAGTCCCAGTTAAGGACTAAAACAAAACCTGCAAGAAACACGTGTTAGGTAACAAGCATGCAGATAGTCAAGTACGAAGGCACACAAGTCACACAAGAGAGAGCCCTTAGGTTTTAGGCCAGCATGGGGTCTGGGTAGTACCATCTTGAAGTTGGTGGGTTCAACCTGTCCTAATCAAAGTAACCGGGTTCTAAGGGTCCCAATATCACGGGATTGCTTTCATTGTTCATCGTTTCGGTTTAGCCACTGAACTGGCGACCGAAATATTCCAGGAAAGCAACCCTCAATTGAGTGTAGTATCGAGTATCAACCAACCTCGGACTGCACCAAAGTCAGTTATCTCACTACCCTAAAGAGGCCAAGATAGTTCAATTAAGGTTCCTAAGGTCTGTTGATGCTTCACGACACCACGCGGAGGCCCCGTACTCTCCTTGACTGAACTCAAGGGTTACCGGTACACACCAAAGTGCCACATCAACGTAGCAGACTGTTTCAACCATGTCGGTATACCCCGCACGGTTCCCTCACAGCCTTGTTGCTACTTTCTAAGAAGGTATCCCCCAGATCCGGGTTAGGATCTATAGAACTCCCAAGACAGTCCCGCAATTTAAAGCAAGCAAAAAAATACAATTGAAAACACAGTTATGAACTAACCCTAAGGTACACCTCACTTTATAAGATGTCCCCAGCAGAGTCGCCAGTTCTGTGATCGGTGGATCTGGAACTGACTGTTTGACGCTGGTTCGCGAAATGTCGCGGGAGCAAGAGTCGCCACCGTCTTTTATTTTCTCCAAATGGAAAGGACAAAAGCACAGAAAAATTCCTTAAAGAGATTGCTCTCGGTTCGGGAGGTAGGTTATAGAAAGGGAAGGTGTTAGCACCCTTTCTATCCATGGTTATCCATGGGCTCTTAGATACTTGCTCATTGTGTTTTCAAAAATGGTTTGTTTGCTTTTCAACTGTGGGTTTTAAAAAGTTTCTTTGAAAATTTCAGTTCGACTCTTGTATCGGTCCTCAAGAGTGTTTGAAAAGTTTCTTTCGAAAGCTTTTTGAAAATGTGTTGGTGTGAAAAGTATTTTTGAATTTGTTTTGAAATTAGAGCAAGTATCTACGAGAACCTACCTACCCTAAGGAATTCGTCTGTGTAGATGTCCTTTAAAGTAGTGCCATCCCACCATTGAGAGGTAGGTAGCACCACCGTTGGAGGTGTTCGGGTCAATTCGAGGTTCGGGACATGGTGATCACCAGAGCAATGGGAAGACACCTTAGAAGCTACCCTCATGCCAGGTTCCCGGATCATGAGGACTTACTAAGACATCCTCTACTCGACGATCACCTTTCGAGGCAAGGCAACAATGAGGCGTATCCTAGGGGTGGTGTGTGCGAATTGTGCGTCGTTTTCATTTGTATTTATCTTGTCATGTCACTGGTGTTCTACGCTTGTTTTTATTTCGTCCATACAGTATTTCATGCTATGTTTAACAGTTAAGATATTTGCGGGAAAAGTAAAAATCTAAAGCTATTACAAATGGTGCGGGTCCACATCGCCAAATTAACCAGGACCCGATTTGACAGAAAATAACGAAATTAAAAAGAAAATAAGGAATTAAAAATGTACGAGCAATTATTTACAAGGCTTCGGGAGAGATACATTAATATTTACGAGAAATAAAATAAATGCGAATTAATGAGAAATTAAGAACGAAACGAGGGTGTTGGACCCTTTTGCAAAAATTGAATTAACGCTGAATTAATTAATTAAAGAAAGTAACCTGTTTTTGGTATTTTTAGTATTTATGATTTAATATAAAAAAAATTAATTAAAATTAAGATAAGACGCAAACCCTAATTCTAATTTATTTTTAGTTTATTAAGAAAAATATTGAATTTTAACCTAATTTAAACCTAATTTTTATATGCAGTTTAATTTATGAAAATAAATATCTAGTTATTTTAATTATTATAAAAGAAAAAAATAAGAAGGAATAAAATTTAATCAAACCTAATTCTATGTTTTTTTTAATTTATTATCAAAAGAATTAAAATTAACTCCTAATTTAAGACTAATTTTATTTACATGCAAATTTAAAATAAATAATATTTTATTATTTTTTCTCTTTTCTGATTTTTATGTGTATTTTTATATTTTGTGAAAATAATTGATTAATTCAAAACAATAAAGAACATAAAATAATAATTGAAAATAAAATATAAGGAAAATATAGAGAATTGCAAACCAGGGGGGGTGGTAGTCCCCAAATAGGAGGTTTAATCCAAGAATTCTGGCCCAACAACCTTGGTCCGTTTGACCTTTTCCAGGTAGCGTGCTAGCGCTTTGACCAGGCTTATGATGCGCTGCCAATCTATGCCTTTGATTTGATCTCCAGGGGCACGTGGATGTGGGATTCTGGAAGGCATATGGTGCGTCTTGATGTTGGCACTGCATGGGAACATGGATTGCAAAATAATATGGGAAATAATACAGACCTGGGGCTCGAACCCAGGTCTTGGACGTTAACACACACAACGCTTGCCAGCTGAACCACTTTGCACATTTGATATATTAATAATGAACAAATAATATAAAAGAAAGCCAAGGCGTTAGTGGGTTAAAGCGCGCGAATTTCAAATCAACCTATCACGTCTTGCCACGGACTCATCTTCTTCATCATCCCTGAAATATAAAAACATTAGGCAACGGTTTCTTATATGTTCTCTTAGGCATGCTACTAGAAAATAGCGATTAGCCCTATGACGCTCATAAATTGAGCGCGAGGGCTGGTTCTTGTTCGTCCCAATGCGTTGAATTCAATGACCTTGGTCTCAGCTTCCAATTTTGCCTTATCTCAAAAACCCCAATTTGAAGGTTGAAGAACCCTAAATATCAACAATGGCATAATCGCGTGTAATGCACAAAAATACAATCAAATGCATGGGTTAGCTTCAGAATTGAACATAGAACATAAATTAAACATCAAAAATTGTAAAAGGTGCATGAATCATGATGCAAGAAAGTGATGAATTTTCTGTACAGGGCGTCTGTGTTCTCACGTTTCTTGATGTCAAAGTCTTTGGTTTTGATCCAAATATCTTCTTTTAATCCTCAGCAAGCTAATAGAATCAATATTGAGGCTTGAATCGCCCTGGAAGTGAGTTTTCAGAATTGACTTTCTTTGCAAAATTTTCAAGTTTGTCTTCCAACTTTCTCAGCAGCTGCGTGTGTATGTGCATTAGGGTTTCATTCTAGCTTATGTAGTGAACAAATTAGGTTAACAAAATTGATCAAAATCTCTTTCATTCATGAATTTGAAGATTTGATTTTCCATCATTATTTTCCAAATATTTTCCATGTGCTTTTTGTTCAAATCATCTCCAATCTCTCCAAATCTTTCTATATTGGGATATGCACGAATTATTGAGAATAAAACATGTACAAAAAGATTTGTTAGGTTAAGTTAAATATTTTTCACATATTTAATTGATTTAAGTGAATTATTATAAATAAAAATTCAAATAAATAAATAAAAAATGAAAAAATACTTCCCTTTTGGCCAAGTGGTCGTGAACATGCTTGGAATGATGTTTTATGGAAGAAAAATGGGCCCATTAGCAATTTTAGGTCATTTGAATCAATGTTGACTTTTCAAAATATCCAAAAATTTCCCAACTTCCACAAGGCATAACTTGCTCAATTTTTAATCTTTTCTCATGTTCTTGGACATTTTGGAAAGGTCTTTGAGTCCTTTAACCAATGTCTTTGGTCCCATGTCATTTTGACTTACCAATCTCAAGTTATGGCCTTTTACTTAAAGTCCCTTTTTGTTGACTTTTGAAAATGACCTATAATGTTGAAATTGATAACTTTTTGTGAGAGCATTTCTTGGACTTGAAGTATGAGGATGAGTTGTAGGAAATGTCTTTCTTTTCAAAATGAGATTTGGATGGAATTTTTCTGATAATCCATGTGAAAGTTATGCCCTGGTCAATTTCAGTTGACTTTTCCAGCTGTCCAAATAAGGAAACTTTTGCATCTTGATGATTTTTGAGCCAAATTTTGAGAATCATGATCAAGCATTGATCAAATGATGTTTGTGGCTTCAAAATGAGATGTTGACCAAAAATTTGAACCTTTGACTGTCAAATGACCATTTTGCTCCTACAGTTGATTGTAGTGCAATTAGGGTTTTGACTGTGCAATTTTGAGCTGAATGTCTTGAAACTTGATATGAGGATGCTTGACCATGTTTGTAGGCATATGAGACTTGATTGGACCTTTGGAAACTTCAATTTCTTGATCAGAATACAAACCCTAATTTTGACTGTATAGGAGATCTTTGACTGTGCAACCCTTGGGGAGATTTTGAAGCTTGACTTGGCAATTTCTTGGAAAATATGGGAGGGCAAATTTTGGGGTACAACACTCCCTAATCCAAAAAGCCCAAAACTATAAAAGCCCAAAATACCTATTTTAGACCTAAGTCAAAATCCTGTGTGAAGCAACCTGCTTCAACACTTTGACATACACAACTCGACAAATAATCTGACACATGTACACTTAGGTTATTCAACACACCTTGTGTTGAGCAACATGTTGTTTTAGACACAAGTAATTATACTTGCAACACACCAAATAACTCATTGTGTCTAATCTATATACATTCATTATAGCTCGTAGTCTTCTGAACACTTCGACCTGCACACCCTTCATAATGATGTCTTCAATCTGATTCTCAGTTCTGCAGTGTTCCAAGTTCATCTTCACATCTGCTACATGCTCTCGAAGATAATGGAACCTCATCTCAATGTGCTTGTGTTGTACCCCAAAATTTGCCCTCCCATATTCTTCAAGATTTGTCAAGATCAATCTCCAAATGGTTCAAAATCTCTCAAGGGTTGCATAGTCAAACATCCTCCTAAGCCAGTCAAAATTAGGGTTTTGTTTCTTGCAAGGAAGTTGAGGTTTTCAAGGGCTAAATCAAGTCCCATATGCCTATATACATTGTCAAGCATCTACATGCCAAGTTACAAATCTCACAGCATCAAGTTGCACAGTCAAAAGCCCTATTTGGTTCACAATCAACTGCAGGGGCAAAATGGTCATTTGGCAGTCAAAAGTCAAAAATTTTGGTCAACATCTTATTTTGAAGCCACAATCATCATTTGATCAAGTCTTGATCATGATTCCACAAGAATGGCTCAAAAATCATCAAGATGCAAAAGTTTCCATTTTGGGACAATTGAAAAGTCAACTGTACATTGACCAGGGCATAACTTTTTCATGGTTCATCAGAAAAATCCCATCCAATGCTCATTTTTAAGGGGAGGACATTTCCTATAACTCATCTTCACATTCCAAGTCCAATAAATGCTCTCACAAAAAGTTATCAATTTCTACATTATAGGTCATTTTCAAAAGTCAACAAAAATGCATTTTAAGTCAAAGACCATAACTTGAGATTGGTAAATCCAAATGAAATGGGACCAAAGGCATTGGTTAGAGGACTTCAAGACCTTTCCAAAATGTCCAAGAACATGTTCATATGATCAAAATTGAGCAAGATATGCATTGGAGAAGTTGAGAAATTTTTGTGAAATGGCAAAAGTCAACTATCCTTAAAACTTCAATTTTTGACAAAAGGGCCCACTTTCTTCCACTTGATTCAGCTTTTTCATGCTATACAAGTGTCCCATGATTAATTTCAAGATCAAACGTTTATTTTTTCT
The DNA here is from genome assembly GCA_948472305.1 of Vicia faba. NCBI lineage: Eukaryota > Viridiplantae > Streptophyta > Magnoliopsida > Fabales > Fabaceae > Vicia > Vicia faba. The sequence continues at coordinate 1,306,792,854 of OX451739.1, forward strand.
ATTTTATTTGATTTTTATTGATTTAATTCATTTTAAATCCATAATAATTCAAATAAAATCAGAAAATTAATGGAATGGAATCTTGGTGACTTGAATGGCTTTCATGTGTCATATGCTAGCTACCAAATTCGTGCCAAGCCATTTTGTGCATAAAATCTTGAATTTGAACCAAGTTTGGAAAGTCCTTTAATGGTGGTCAACAAGAATCCAAAACTTAATTGCACAAGGTTAAGGCTCAGCTGCTGACCTAATTCTCATTCATACATACATAAGCAAGCAAGCCAGACCTAAGTCATGACCCAAGCACTGCACAAACGGCCAAACCATATTCAAAAAAATCAAGCAAAAAGTCAAATTTGTTTTCTCACTTCAAGGCCCTTTCAAGCCAATTTAAGGATTCAAACATATTGCCAGCATTCCCAGGAACGTGTAGAGATCAAAACCACATGCTAACACTCAAGGAATCCCAAGAAACAGTCACACGGTTTGACTATTTTTTCCTTAATCGTAATTCAATATTTATGCATCATTAACTTGTTACGATCATTGATTTACATTGCTAACACCATTCTGAAGCTAATGGTACAGATCAATTTGATTATGGTGCCCTGAAACGAAAACTGCCATTGGAGAATTCTAGGTTTTTCAAGCTTCAAAATTAGGGCTTTACAGCATAAGCAAAATTAGGACTAATAAAGCCTATGGTTGAATTCGTCAAGGCCAGACGAATCAAACCCAACCCTCGCGCCCTATTTATATAGCGTGGATTTCTATTCGCTATTTTTGGCTGTTCCATATTGTGGGGGTTAAAAACCCCCGCTATTTGTTTTGTTTTTTACAGGCAAAAGGAAGAAGATGATTGCGTGTTGATGCAGGATTGGCTGGTTTGAACGAGACGCGCGCATTTTTATTTTATTTCCAGGATATTGCTTTCATTTCATATAATGTTAATTGCTTATTATTATTATTTCAATTGGAACGTGTAGCTCAGATGGCCAAGGCGTGCAAGCATAATCCCTTGGGACCTGGGTTCGAACCCCAGGTCCCCCCAAAATTATTTGTTATTTTTCTTCATATAATTGTGTGCAGGGCTCAAAAGAAATTGTACCATGTACCTCCAGTTCACAAAGCGCCATATGGCCTCAAGCGTGGATCCTGTGGCCAAAGATGCAGAACACCATACACCTTGGTCAAAGCACACACAGCCAATCTCCAAAAGTCAATGGACTGAGCTCTTAGTGGGCTTGAAAATGGCCAATACACCTTCAAATCTGGCCCAAACCCCCCCCCCCCCCTTGGGTTTGCATTTTTTTTATTTTTCTTTCATTCAATTGGTTATTTATTTGTTATGGTTTTTTTTTAATTAATCACTAAAACTAATTAATTAACATTTTTCATAATAAAAATTCAAAAATTAAAAAAAATGTAAATATTTCATTTATTACTATTATTATTAATTTCACTCTTTTATTTTGTAAATAAATTCTAAATATCATTAACTTAGTTTAATTAGAATAATTTTAATCTTTTTTCATAATAAATAAAATCAAGCTTAGAATAGGTTTTTCTTTTTGACTTTTTAAATTTCTTTTATTTTATTTCATTAAAAACATAAAAATACAAAAACATTTTTTTCTTTTAATAAATAATTAATTAATTAGAATTAGGCTTAATTTCATTAATTGCAAAAAAAAGACAAATCTCATTCTTTTCTCAAAAAAAGGGTCAAAACCCTAAGGACGTCCCAATTCATTCTTTCGCGCATTATTCTTATTTTGGTTATTTATGTATCTGCTCAGAGGATGTAATAGCTAATTAGGATTTTACAGCTTTATTTACTTTTCTCGCACTTATTTACCAAAACGGGTTTTTGTTTTTGGCGATGTATAGACCCGTGCCTTGTAATAGCGTAGATTTACCTTTCGGCACTTTATTTTCCGCACTCTTAACTGTTATAATGCATGAAAGACTTGGATGAAAATTAAAAACAACTCGTAGATCACCATGATACATGTACAAGATAAACATAAACTGAAACAACACACATGCACATGCCACTCTTAGGGTACGCCTCACTGGTTGCCTCGACGTGGTCACCAAGTATAGGGTGTCTTAGAGGTTGCCCTTCTATCTAAAAGATCAAGTTGCCTCGAAACGGTTGCCTCGGATAAAAAGGATCTAGGACATTAGGGTTACCACTAAGGCGTCCTACCATTGCTTTGGTGACCACACATGTCCCTCATAATCGAATTGACCCGAATACCTCTAACGACGGTGCTACCTACCTCTCAATGGTGGGATAGCACTGTCTAAAGGACTCTTACACAACCTAATTCCTTAGAGTAGGTAGATTCTCCTGGGTACTTGCTCTTTCAAACAAACAAAAATACTTTTCGCACCTACACTTTCAAAAGGTTTTCCAACAAATATTTCATACACTCTTGAGGACAGATACAAGAAATACCTAGAAATTTTTCAAACGAAACTTTTTCAAAACCCACACACACTTGAAAAGCAAACAAATTTTTGAAAACATAAGAGCAAGTACCTAAGAGCCCGTGGATAACCACGAATAGAAAGGGTGCTAACACATTCCCTTTCTATAAATCTACCTCCCGAACCGAGAAACATTCTCAAAGAAGGAATTTTACTGTGCTTTTGTCCTTTCCATGTTGGAGAACATAAAAGATGGTGGCGACTCTTTCTTACCGCGACATTTCGCGAACCAGCTAAAAAACAGTCAGTTCTATTCCCATCGATCACAGAACTGGCGACTCTGTTGGGGACTTTAATAAGTGAGGTGTACCTTAGGATTAGACCACTCTTATGTTTTCAATTGCTTGCTTTGTTTGCTTTAATATTGTGGGCCTGCCTTGGGAGTTTCATAGATCCTAACCCGGATCTGGGGGATAATTTTAGAAAGTAGCAACAAACTGTGAGGGAACTGTGCGGGGTATACCGACACGGTTGAAGCAGTTTGCTACGTTGATATGGCACTTTGGTGAGTACCGGTAACCCTTGAGTCAAGTCAAGGAGAGTACGGGGCCGCCGCGTGGTGTCGTGAAGCATCAACTGACCTTAGGAACCTTACTTGACCATCCTGGCCTCTTTAGGGGTAGTGAGATGACCGACTTTGGTGCAGTCCGAAGTTGGTAGATACTCGATACTACACTCATTGAGGGTTGTTTTCTTGGAATATTTTGATCGCCAGTTCAGTGGCTAAATCAAAATAATGAACATAGAAAACAACCCAATGATATTGAGCTCCTTAGAACCCGGTTACTTTTGATAGGACAGGTTTGAGCCCACCAACTTCAAGAGGGTAGTACCCCAAACTTCATGCTGGCCTAAACTCTAAGGGCTGTCTGGTGTGATTTGTGTGCCTTATCATGTTTGCTTTTTGTGAATACTTGTGGTGTGTCCTTATCATAACATCATAGCATCATACAACATCATATGCATTTACTAACCACTTCAAGGGTTCGAATCTTCATCTTTGTTCTTGTTTTGTAGGACATGGAAACTCTCCGTAGAAAGACAATTCAGATCAACCTTGTAAGGGTCCCTCCTCAGCTTAAGGAGCTTACATCCAGGATTCCCGAGAACTCTTCTTTCAGTGAAAGGCATGGTAGACTCATCAGCTTGGTCAACACCAACATTGAAGAAGATATGATAAAAGTTCTCTTCCAGTTCTTTGACCCCTTGCACCATTGTTTTACTTTCCCGGATTATCAATTGGTGCCTACTTTGGAAGAGTTTTCTCAACTTCTGAAGGTTCCCATTCTCAGTCAACTACCCTACAACGGTACGGAAAGGGAACCAAAACTTGAAGAGGTTGCTAAAGCATTACACCTACAACCATCTGACATCAAGGGGCACTGGGAAATCAGAAGTGGTATCAAAGGATTATTGGTAAAGTTCGTGTTTGAGAAGGCCCAAGAATGTTGGAATTCCCTTGACCTACAAGCTTTTGAAGAAGTTGTGGCACTCCTTGTCTATGGGTTGGTGTTGTTCCCGAATCTGGATCAACTTATAGATATCAATGCCGTCAAGATTTTCATGTCCAGGAATCCCATACCTACGTTGCTCGGGGACATCCTCCACTCATGTTACACTCGAACCATGAGAAAAAGAGGTGTTCTCATGTGCTGCACTCCTCTCCTGGCAAGGTGGTTTATTTCGCACCTTCCACAATCAGTTTTGAAGAACGAGTGGGGTTTGAGATGGTCACAACGATTAATGAGTCTTACACATTCTGATATACATTGGTGTTCTCGGTCCAGAGAAAATGTCACCATCATTGATCGTTGCGGAGAGTATCCTAATGTTCCTTTACTTGGAATCAGAGGAGGTATTACTTACAACCCGTGCCTGGCTTTGAGACAGTTTGGATATGCTCGGAGGGATGGCCCTCATGATATGTTGATTCCTGACATAGTTTTTGACTTCGACAACGATGCACAAGGACTTCGCCAAAGGTTTATCAGAGCTTGAAGGATGCCTAACAAGGTTGATAGTAAGACACTGGGGCACAAGAACTCCATCCCCCTGGAGCCTTATCTCAAGTGGGTACGAGCCCGCTCCCAGAAGCTTGTGATGCCATACCCTCATGTTCTCCCTGTGATTAAAGAGCAAGTTTTGGAAGGAGAAGTGCCATACACCATTCAACATCCTGACATGCCAACATCTTGGGAAGAAATGCAAAAGAGCTGGATCCAACTCAAGGAAGAACGGAATTCTCTTGAAGCCAGTCTACATGCCAGTGAGAAGAAGGTCTTGGAGCTCACCCGCCTACTGCACGAGGAAAAGACTCTCAACACTTACATTGCTCCAAAGAGGATGCGCAGTGTCTTTTGGGATTAATTATTTTGTAATGTTTTGCCCATGAGGCCCTGATGTACTGAACAAATTATTTCTTAATATAACGTGTGTTCCTTTTTGTCTACAACGAATTTGAACTTTCGAACCTTTGAATGCATTGCATAAATAGCATATCATGCATCATGTGCATAACAGGTACTCTTTTTCTACAGGTTGCTTAATCTTCTTCGCTATTTATTTCAGCACTCACTCAATCATCATGTCTTCCGAGCCTACTACCGAACAAGCTATCAAGGCCCTCCAGGCCCAGAACGCCCAGTTCCAGGAGCTGGTTATGAGCTTAGCCCAGGGTCAGCAGGAGTTGAAGACTCTGCTCTTGAAGGAGAAGAAGAAGAAGAAGAAGAAGAAGAGGACTGTGTTGTTTAACACTGGACAGAGGTTTGGGAACACACTGCAGAATGAGGCTGATCAGGCTACTCCGTCTGTTGGGGAAGACAGCCCACAAGGGAGAGAGGTTCTTAGTCCCGTGGTCTCCGACAACGAGACAGATTTCAATGATGAACAGTACCCTCATGCTGAGGACAGGTACAAACAACTGGAGGACCGGTTAAATGCCATGGAGATCCAACGCGTGCCTGGATTGGATTTTGGAGATCTAGGTTTATCTTCTAGGGTGGTGATCCCACACAAGTTCAAGGCGCCTGCCTTTGCGAAGTACGACGGGGCTTCCTGCCCTAAGCTGCACCTCCATTCTTATGTAAGGAAGATCCAACCTTACACTGCAGACAAGAATCTCTGGATCCATTTCTTCCAGGATAGCCTTTCAGGGGCTTAACTCGAATGGTTCTATCAGCTGGATGGAGCCAGTATTCGAAACTGGGAGGACTTTGCTACTGCATTTTATAAGCAGTATCAGTACAATTCCGACCTCGCTCCTACACGTACCCAACTCTAGGGTATGTCACTTGGGACGGGTGAAGGTTTTAAGGAGTACGTGCAGAAGTGGAGAGACCTGGCTGGCAGGGTGCAGCCACCGTTGACGGATCGTGAACTCGTGGACATGTTCTTGGGGACCCTGTCTGGTCCATTCTTTAATCACCTGATTGGTAATTCCTCTGCTGGGTTTACAGACCTGATCCTGACTGGTGAGAGGATCGAAGCTGGTATCAAGTCCGGAAAGATACAGAAAGGTGCCTCCTCGAGTACTAAAAAGAAGCCCTTCAAGAAGGAAGCTAGTGTTGTTTATGTCCCAGAAGACAAAACAAACCGGAACGCTGCCAAGCTGTTAACGCGGTGGTAATCTCAAAGCCTATTGCCGCTCCTCAGCAATACAATCAGCCAAGGGGTGAGAGACCCAAAAGGCAGTACACTCGGCTCAGCATGACCCTGTCTCAGATATTGCCGCAACTGCTTTCAACCAATCTGGTAACTGTCAAGGAAGCTCTGAAGGTAGTGAACACAACCTCCCCAAAGTACAACCCCAACGCCCGCTGCGCTTATCACTCTGAAAGCCCGGGGCATTCTACAGATGATTGTTGGGCTCTGAGGAATAAGGTTCAGGACCTTATTGATGCTAAGGAAATACAGTTCGAGGCGCCCGAAAGGCCCAATGTTGTGACTGCTCCCATGCCCCAGCATGGAGTGAATGCTGTGGAACAAGACCGGTATGTGGCCTCTGTGGATGAGATTGATACTCCGTTGTTGACTGTCAAGAGGAACCTGTTGCTAGCCGGTTTATTTCCGGGATGTAGTAAAGGTTGCCACTTATGTGTTGTTTCACCTGCTGGTTGTCCTTTGCTGAAGTCAGGCATCCAAAACCTGATGAATAGCAAAGAGATCTTGTTCGAGAAGATTGTTGTTCCTGATGTCCCTGCTGAAGAAGTGTCCATTGTCACTATTTTCAACAACCCTCCCAAGGCTCCCTCAAAGAAGCCTATCAAAATCATGCCTGTTCACAAGATTGCACCTATCATCATCACTGTTCCGGGGCCCATCCCCTATAAATCCGACAAGGCTGTCCCGTGGCACTATGGGGCAGATGTTTATGTGCTTGGAGTTAAACAAGAGTTTGATACTAGTACCGGTGTCAGCAACATTACCGGGCCTGCTAAAGTCACTCGTAGTGGCAGGCTCTTCTCACCTAATATTGCGCCACCAGCTATTCAGAGACCTCTCATCATCACACCTGCAAGTGTGCCCACTTCCCTGCCTGACCAAGTTCATGTTTCTACCCCTGCTGCCGAGTCATCTGACGCTCGGGGCAAAGGGATTGCTACTGATGTGCCTGCCCGGACGGAGACACCAAAGACAACCATTGTTGAGGCTTCTAAGCAAGAGATGGAAGAGATTCTTAAAATTATCAAGAAGAGTTATTTCAACGTCGTTGAGCAGCTGGGGCACACCCCATCTAAGATTTACATGCTATCACTGTTGTTGTGTTCAGAGGCCCATGCCAAGGCCCTGATTTCGTTCCTGAAGATGGCCCATGTGCCACAAGAAACGTCTGCTGATCAATTTACCGATTGTGTGGCCAACCTGATTGTTGATAATGGGTTGGGTTTCTCCGACGCTGATCTGACTGCTAAGGGAAAGAACCATAACGATGCCCTGCATGTCTCCATTGAATACAGGGGCACTACTCTTGCCCATGTGCTGGTTGACACTGGTTCTTCGTTGAACGTATTACCCAAGAAAGCTCTAGACGGGCTGGATTGTGAGGGTTTAGAGCTCAAGCCTAGTAACATTATTGTCCGGGCCTTCGACGGGTCGAAAAGGATGGTACATGGGGAAGTTGACATTCCAATCAGGGTTGGTTCTCAAGTTTTTGATTCTACTTTCTATGTGATGGACATCCGGCCATCCTATTCCTGTTTGCTGGGTCGTCCATGGATCCACAAGGCTGGAGCTGTGACCTCCACATTACATCAGAAGCTTAAGTACCCAGTCAGAGGGAAGATTGTTACAGTTCAGGGGGAGGAAGAGTATATGGTCAGCCACCTCAACTCGTTCCGGTACGTAGAGATGGATGGGGAGTTCATTGAGACCCCCTTTCAACACTTTGAAGAGGTGCCTCAGACATTGGCAGCAGCAGAGACTGTGACTGAAAAGGGTTCTCCTTTGAAGATGGCTTCCTTAAAGGATGCCCGGGCTGTGATTGAGAAGGGTGAGTGTGCAAACTGGGGCCGACTTCCTGATTTCACTCCGAAGACTGACAAGTTTGGTTTGGGTTTCACTGCAGAAGCTCAGAAGGTTGTGCGTAAGGCAAGGATTGGAAGACCTCATGTATTCATCACCAACCCGGGAGTAAATGCTATTGAGGACGAAGCGGAAGAATCTGAGTTCGACAGATGGATCTACCCAACAACCAACGGTGGACCTAGCAACTGGACTGCTAAAGACTTCACACCTATTACTTTTGTCACTCAGTAATGAACTCCTTTGTTTTAAATTTGTAACAAACAATAATTTGAACTTTATGGCCCGGTGTCTTACCCGGGGCACCGTGGCCTCATTTGTGAGGGCTTTTGTGTGTCACTTTCATATATCATTAATAAAAGCATTGGACGTTTTTCGAACTTCAAATCTCGTGCTCCCTTTCTTTCTTTATATATTGCAAAACAGCTATATTTACACACACTCACTTATACAGGTTCCAATCCACTCTGGATCTCACTGGTAACGACTCTTCTACTGCCAGTTATGACTTTGAAAATCCGATCAACTTAGCCGAAGACGAAGGTGAAGATGATTGCGAAGTGCGTGGTGAACTTGCAAGACTATTACTCCAGGAAGAGATGGCCATTCAGCCACATGAAGAGCCAGTGGAAACGGTAAATCTGGGTACTGAGACAGACAGAAAGGAAGTCAAGATTGGTGCCAACCTGGAGCTTAGTGTGAAACAGCGGTTAATTCAGATGCTGCATGACTATGTGGAAATCTTTGCCTGGTCTTACGAAGACATGCCTGGGTTGGATACTGACATTGTGGTTCATCACCTACCTACCAAGGAAGACTGCCCTCCGGTTAAACAGAAGGTCCACCGTATGCGTCCAGAGATGTCCGAGAAAATCAAAGCTGAGGTTATGAAACAATTTGACACTGGTTTTCTAGCAGTGACTTCTTACCCTCAGTGGGTTGCTAATGTGGTTCCAGTGCCGAAGAAAGATGGTAAGGTCAAAATGTGTGTTGATTACAGGGATTTGAACAGGGCCATCCCTAAGGATGATTTCCCTCTGCCTCACATTGACGTTCTAGTGGACAACACTGCTCAGCATAAGGTATTCTCCTTCATGGACGGGTTCTCCGGTTATAATCAGATCAAGATGGCTCCTGAAGACATGGAGAAGACCACTTTTGTTACTCAGTGGGGCACCTTTTGCTACAAGGTCATGCCTTTTGGGTTGAAAAATGCTGGGGCAACCTACCAACGTGCCATGGTTGCTCTGTTTCATGACATGATCCATCACGAGATAGAAGTATACGTCGATGATATGATTGCAAGGTCCCAAACTGAGGAGGAACACCTTGACCATCTACAGAAACTCTTTGACCTTCTGAAGTTGTACAAGCTGAGGTTGAACCCGAACAAGTGCACCTTTGGGGTGAGATCTGGAAAATTGCTAGGCTTCGTCGTAAGTGACAAAGGTATTCAAGTGGATCCTGCCAAGGTGAAAGCCATACAAGAGATGCCAGCTCCCAAGATAGAAAAAGAAGTCAGAGGCTTTCTAGGACGTCTGAACTACATTGCCCGATTCATCTCACATCTAACTGCTACCTGTGAACCAATCTTCAAGCTACTGAAGAAAGATCAAGTAGTACGTTGGAACGATAAATGTCAGGACGCTTTCGAAAGAATCAAAGAGTATCTCCAAGAGCCACCTATCCTTATGCCACCAGTTGAAGGGAGACCACTAATCTTATACTTGACAGTACTTGATAGCTCAATGGGGTGTGTGCTGGGGCAGCATGACGAGTCTGGCCGAAAAGAGCACGCTATTTATTACCTTAGCAAAAAGTTTACCGACTGTGAGACCCGATACTCACTGCTCGAGAAAACTTGTTGCGCTTTGGTATGGGTTGCTCGCCGGCTAAGATAGTATATGTTGACTCACACCACTCTATTGATCTCAAAGATGGATCCAATCAAATACATATTCGAAAAGCCTGCCTTGTCCGGAAGAATAGCAAAACGGCAGATGATCTTGACTGAATACGACATCCAGTACACGACTCAGAAAGCAATCAAAGGAAGTGTATTGGCAGACCATTTGGCACACCAGGCAGTGGATGACTACCAATCTATGAACTTTGAATTTCCAGACGAGGATATCATGGTAGTAACTGATTGTGAAGTACCTGGACCGGATGAAGGACCTGAGGAAGGATCCCGATGGTCTATGCACTTTGACGGAGCCTCAAACGCTTTGGGTAACGGTATTGGCGCTATGATCATATCCCCTAAAGGCACTCATACTTCACTTACTGCCCGACTATGTTTCAACTGCACCAACAACATGGCAGAGTATGAGGCATGCATCATGGGTCTTCAAGCGGAAATTGACCTAAGGATCAAGTTTCTGAGTGTCTTCGGAGATTCCGCTCTCGTGATCAATCCGATCAAAGGCGAGTGGGATACGAAACACCCAAATCTTATTCCTTACAAAGAGTATGTGTTGACGTTGATTCCCCACTTCGAGGAGAAACTTTTGAACACTTCCCAAGAGAGGAGAATCAGTTGGCGGACGCGCTGGCTACGATGTCTTCTATGTTCAAAGTCAAATGGGATAACGAAGCTCCCCGGATCATTATCTGGAAATTGGATGAACCTGCACATTGTTGTGATCTTGAGGCTGAAGAGGTAACTGAAAAACCTTGGTATCATGAAGTGAAGAGGTACTTGGAAGCTCAAGAATACCCTGAAGGCGCATCCGTTAACGACAAGAAGTTTCTGAGAAGGTTCGTAGCAAAATTCTTCCTCAGTAACGGCATTCTTTACAAACGAAACCATGATTCAACCTTACTGCGTTGTGTGGATAAGACTGAAGCAGAAAGGATCATGACAGAGCTGCATGAGGGTACCTTCGGAATGCATTCCAGTGGACATACCATGGCAAAGAAAATCCTTCGGGCAGGATATTTCTGGTCCACAATGGAAGCTGACTGTTACCAGCATTCTCGGACGTGTCACAAATTCCAGATCTATGCTGATAAAGTGCACGTTCCTCCAGTACCTCTGAATGTCTTGACAGCACCTTGGCCTTTTGCAATGTGGGGCATTGACATGATTGGCGAGATCAGGCCTACGGCATCCAACGAGCGTCGCTTCATCCTGGTAGCAATCGATTACTTTACAAAGTGGGTTGAAGCAGCTTCCTATGCTACGGTAACCAAGAACGTCGTGGCACGGTTCATCTGGCATAACCTAATCTGTCGCTACGGCGTCCCGGAAAGGATTATTACGGATAATGGTACCAATCTTAACAACAAGATGATCACTGAGCTCTGCGAGCAATTCAAGATACAGCACCACAACTCTTCTCCCTACCGGCCGAAGATGAATGGGGCTGTAGAAGCGGCGAATAAGAATATCAAAAAGATTGTGCAGAAGATGACAGTGACCTACAAAGATTGGCACGAGATGTTACCGTTCACTCTTCATGGGTATCGTACCTCAGCACGGACGTCAACAGGGGCAACTCCCTTTTCCTTGGTCTACGGCATGGAGGCAGTCTTGCCTATTGAAGTCCAGATACCCTCTCTCCGGATAATGAAGGATGCAGGTTTGAACAAAGATGACTGGATCCAGACTCGGCTTGATCAATTAAACCTAATTGACGAAAAGAGACTCACCGCTATTTGTCATGGTCAAACATACCAAAAACGGATGATCAAGGCATTTAACAAGAAAGTCAGACGACAAGAGTATCAAGTCGGAGACCTGGTAATCAAGCGCATCATTCTTCCTCAAAGTGATCCCAGGGGCAAATGGACCCCTACGTACGAAGGGCCATTTGTGGTTAAACATGTCTTCTCAGGAGGAGCCATGATTCTAACCACCATGGATGGTGACGACCTTCCTCACCCCGCCAATGTGGACATAGTAAAAAGATGCTACGCATGATAAAAGACCCGCTAGGTTGACACACCTAGGAAAAAATAAAGGCTTCCCAGCGAACCAAAAGGGTTCGGGCAAAAATAAGGGATGAAATGAAAAAATTTGTACACCCGGCAAGTCGAAAACCTGAAAAGGCAGCTTGGGCAAAAATGGGTATCCCGGTGGACTGAAAACCCGAAAGGGCGGTCCAGGCAAAAGTTATGGATAAGCGTAATACTATGTCTCATTGGATCACCTTGCATCCAGAATCTGGCATCAACTATCAGGTTCAGACGGCATCAATCAATCAACTTCATCTTCAACTAAGCAACAAAGTGATGAGACGCTTTAAGACATAAAGGCGATAGCAGAGTTGGAACCCAGTGGGATTGTTCACATAGCTGTTTTGTTTTCCTTTTGCACAAAATTGTATAAACTCTCTTGTTCGGCGGCGTTCTCTTACTAGGACGTCAGCCTCTTGTACATAAAACGCCTATTTACAGGCAAATTTCAAAATCAATACAAATTCATTTTTTTCAGACAAATTGCCATTTGTTTTTCCTTTATCTGTTTTGTCTTGCGAAGAACGTCCAATGTTCATTTTTTGATATATGAATTTGACACTAATTGCTAACTCATAAATACTTTCATACGAAACAAAGGACTAATTACAGGTGACATTAGAAACAGGGGCAATAAGAATTGTCTAAGCGATCTAGTTGCTCTGTCCACCAAGGTACCAAGGTAAGTTCGGCTGAAGAATTTGACCCAGATACCTTCACTCCCCGAGAGTAAGACAAGATTCAGCAATGCTCACCCCAGGCAGAGTTGATCTCCCCTCAGCCCTAAAAAGACACAGTATCTCTAGCAAGTCAGCGATACTCTCCCCAAGCAGAGTTAGCCTACTGTCAGCCCTAAGGAAGTTGGGTATCCCCAGAAGATCTCAACATTCCCCAGCGGAGTATACAGATGCTCCTCTACAAGCATCCCCGGCATTCTTAATCTAAGATTGTTCCCCGGCGGAATATTAGACATCCAGTGGAGCCATTTCCAGTACAGTCCAAAGTTTCCCCAGGGGAGTTGAATCATCTCCCCAGTAGATTCTGGAAGCTTATCCCCAGTAAATTCTGGAAGCTTATCACCTGCAGAATACGAACGCATCTCCCCGGCTTTATTCAAAGGTTATTCCCCACCAGAGGCTTCTAACTGAGTTATCCTTAGCTAATCACCACGGAAAGATCGTCCTCGGCGAAGTTCTTCCTATCCCCCAGTGGAGTTCATCAAATCTTCCAACAAAACTTATCAACAGGAATCCCCAGCGGAGTTATCATCAAATTCTCAGCGAAGTATCTCTTCCCACAGAGTAATTCCCCGCAGAGTAATCTCTCTACCAAGTTTATTCCCCAACGGAGTCATCTTCTCCTACCGGTTTATTCTTGCAATTGTCATCCCCAGCAGAAACGAAGAACTCTACTCTTCAAACATCAGCCCAGGATTTAACTCCCGGCATTCGCCAAGGATTTATTTTCCCAGACGAAAATACATTCATAAACATTTCACATTTTATACATCCTGCTTACATACATGATAAAGTGCATACTACACTACCTCTGAACATCATGACATCATGCATTTCATACATCATGACATTGCATACAACTGATGTTTTGCCTTTTCAGGAAAAAGGTCAATCCAAAGATGATTACTATCAACTGTCGCAATTCCAGATTCGATTCCTGTATCCAGCCAGGGCATATCTGTGAGTAACTGATTGTAGATTCGACACCTGTATCTAGCCAGGGCATGTCTTCATGAAGAGTTTAGAGATTCGATTCCTGTATCCAGCCAGGGCATATCTGTAGACGACCAATCCCAGATTCGATTCCTGTATCCAGTCAGGGCATATCTGTGAGTAACTGATTGTAGATTCGACACCTGTACCTAGCCAGGGCATGTCTGCATGAAGAGTTTAGAGATTCGATTCCTGTATCCAGCCAGGCCATATCTGTAGACGACCAATTCCAGATTCGATTCCTGTATCCAGCCAGGGCTTATCTGTGAGTAATTGATTGTAGATTCGAAACCTGTATCTAGCCAGGGCATGTCTGCATGAAGAGTTTAGAGATTCGATTCCTGTATCCAGCCAGGGCATATCTGTAGACGACCAGTTCCAGATTCGATACCTGTATCCAGCCAGGGCATATCTGTGAGTGATTGATTCCAGACTCGATTCCTGTATCCAGCCAAGGCATATCTGTAGACGACTAATTCCGGATTCGATACCTGTATCTAGCCAGGGCATATCTGTGAGTATTTGATTGTAGATTCGACACCTGTATCCAGCCAGGGCATGTCTGCATGCAGAGTTTAGAGATTCGATTCCTGTATCCATCCAGGGCATATCTGTAGACGAAGAATTCCAGATTCGATTCCTGTATCTAGCCAGGGCATATTTGTGAGTGATTGATTGTGGATTCGACACATGTATCTTGCCAGGGCATATCTTCATGAAGAGTTTAGAGATTCGATTCCTGTATCCAGCCAGGGCACGTCTATAAGCAACCTTTTGAAGTTCCGGATTCGATTCCTGTATCTAGCCAGGGCATATCTGTGAGTAACTGATTGTAGATTTGATACCTGTATCCAGCCAGGGCAGGTCTGCATGAAGAGTTTAGAGATTCGATTCCTATATCCAGCCAGGGCATATCTGTAGACGACCAATTCCAGATTCGATACCTGTATCTAGCCAGGGCACATCTGTGAGCGATTGTTTGTAGATCCGATACCTGTATCCAGCTAGGGAACGTCTGTAAGAAACCTTTTGAAGTTCCGGATTCGATTCCTGTATCTAGCCAAGGCATATCTGTGAGCAAATGTTTGAAGATTCGATACCTGTATCCAGCCAGGGCACGTCTGTAAACAACCTTTTGAAGTTCCGGATTTGATTCCTGTATCTAGCCAGGGCATATCTGAGAGCGATTGATTTTAGATCTGATACTTGTATCCAGCCAGGGCATATCTGCATGAAGAGTTTAGAGATTCGATACATGTATCCAGCCAGGGCATATCTGTAGACGACTAATTCCAGATTCGATACCTGTATCTAGCCAGGGCATATCTGTGAGTGTTTGATTGTAGATTCGATACCTGTATCCAGCCAGGGCATATCTGCATGAAGAGAAATGAAGATTAACCTCTGTAACAGGCCAGGAAACCATCTTCCTTTCTCAAAGTACGCAAGTTCTCGTTAAGGAATCTCTTACGCAATCGACACCTCCGGATGGCATCTCTAAGCCCATCTCCACAACTATCCATCACATTTCCAAATGGCATCTATAAGCCCATTCCCGACAAGGTTCTGTCACACTTCCAAATGGCATCTATAAGCCCATTCCCGACAAGGTTCTGTCACGTCTCTCCAAATGGCATCTGTAAGCCCATTCCCTCCATCACACTGCTGATACCCCACTATGTGGGTGCAAATTTCTGGGCACTCTAGTGTTCAATCATCTTCCACCTTAGGATCACGAAAGGCACGCAAGCCAATCTACATCCTCCGGTTTAAGAAGATTAAACAGGGGCAACTGTTGTACCCCAAAATTTTCCCTCCCATATTCTTCAAGATTTGTCAAGATCAATCTCCAAATGGTTCAAAATCTCTCAAGGGTTGCACAGTCAAACATCCTCCTAAGCCAGTCAAAATTAGGGTTTTGTTTCTTGCAAGGAAGTTGAGGTTTTCAAGGGCTCAACCAAGTCCCATATGCCTATATACATTGTCAAGCATCTACATGCCAAGTTGCAAGTCTCACAGCATCAAGTTGCACAGTCAAAAGCCCTATTTGGTTCACAATCAACTATAGGGGCAAAATGGTCATTTGGCAGTCAAAAGTCAAAAAATTTGGTCAACATCTTATTTTGAAGCCACAATCATCATTTGATCAAGTCTTGATCATGATTCCACAAGAATGGCTCAAAAATCATCAAGATGCAAAAGTTTCTATTTTGGGACAGCTGAAAAGTCAACTGTACATTGACCAGGGCATAACTTTTTCATGGTTCATCATAAAAATCCCATCCAATGCTCATTTTGAAGGGGAGGACATTTCCTACAACTCATCTTCACATTCCAAGTCCAAGAAATGCTCTCACAAAAAGTTATCAATTTCTACATTATAGGTCATTTTCAAAAGTCAACAAAAAGGCATTTTAAGTCAAAGACCATAACTTGATATTGGTAAATCCAAATGACATGGGACCAAATCCATTGGTTAGAAGACTTCAAGACCTTTCCAAAATGTCCAAGAACATGTTCATATGATCAAAATTGAGCAAGATATGCATTGGAGAAGTTGGGAAAGTTTTGTGAAATGGCAAAAGTCAACTATCCTTAAAACTTCAATTTTTGACAAAAGGGCCCACTTTCTTCCACTTGATTCAGCTTTGTCATGCCATACACGTGTCCCATGATTAATTTCAAGATCAAACATTTATTTTTTCTATTTTATTTGATTTTTATTGATTTAATTCATTTTAAATCCATAATAATTCAAATAAAATCAGAAAATTAATGGAATGGAATCTTGGTGACTTGAATGGCTTTCATGTGTCATATGCTAGCTACCAAATTCGTGCCAAGCCATTTTGTGCATAAAATCTTGAATTTGAACCAAGTTTGGAAAGTCCTTTAATGGTGGTCAACAAGAATCCAAAACTTAATTGCACAAGGTTAAGGCTCAGCTGCTGACCTAATTCTCATTCATACATACATAAGCAAGCAAGCCAGACCTAAGTCACGACCCAAGCACTGCACAAACGGCCAAACCATATTAAAAAAAATGAAGCAAAAAGTCAAATCTGTTTTCTCACTTCAAGGCCCTTTCAAGCCAATTTGAGGATTCAAACATATTGCCAGCATTCCCAGGAACGTGCAGAGATCAAAACCACGCGCTAACACTCAAGGAATCCCAAGAAACAGTCACACGGTTTGACTATTTTTTCCTTAATCGTAATTCAATATTTATGCATCATTAACATGTTATGATCATTGATTTACATTGCTAACACCATTCTGAAGCTAATGGTACAGATCAATTTGATTATGGTGCCCTGAAACGAAAACTACCATTGGAGAATTCTTGGTTTTTCAAGCTTCAAAATTAGGGCTTTACAGCATAAGCAAAATTAGGACTAATAAAGCCTATGGTTGAATTCGTCAAGGCCAGACGAATCAAACCCAACCCTCGCGCCCTATTTATAAAGCATGGATTTTTATTCGCTATTTTTAGCTGTTCCATATTGTGGGGGTTAAAAAACCCCGCTATTTGTTTTGTTTTTTACAGGCAAAAGGAAGAAGATGATTGCGTGTTGATGCAGGATTGGCTGGTTTGAACGAGACGCGCGCATTTTTATTTTATTTCCAGGATATTGCTTTCATTTCATATAATATTAATTGCTTATTATTATTTCAATTGGAACGTGTAGCTCAGATGGCCAAGGCCTGCAAGCATAATCCCTTGGGACCTGGGTTCGAACCCCAGGTCCCCCCAAAATTATTTGTTATTTTTCTTCATATAATTGTGTGCAGGGCTCAAAAGAAATTGTACCATGTACCTCCAGTTCACAAAGCGCCATATGGCCTCAAGCGTGGATCCTGTGGCCAAAGATGCAGAACACCATACATCTTGGTCAAAGCACACACAGCCAATCTCCAAAAGTCAATGGACTGAGCTCTTAGTGGGCTTGAAAATGGCCAATACACCTTCAAATATGGCCCAAACCCCCCCTTGGGTTTGCATTTTTTTTTATTTTTCTTTCATTCAATTGCTTATTTATTTGTTATTGTTTTTTTTAATTAATCACTAAAACTAATTAATTAACATTTTTCACAATAAAAATTCAAAAACTAAAAAAAAAATGTAAATATTTCATTTATTACTATTATTATTAATTTCACTCTTTTATTTTGTAAATAAATTCTAAATATCATTAACTTAGTTTAATTAGAATAATTTTAATCTTTTTTCATAATAAATAAAATCAAGCTTAGATTTAGGTTTTTCTTTTTGACTTTTTAAATTTATTTTATTTTATTTCATTAAAAACATAAAAATACAAAAACATTTTTTTCTTTTAATAAATAATTAATTAATTAGAATTAGGCTTAATTTCATTAATTGCAAAAAAAGGACAAATCTCATTCTTTTCTCAAAAAAAGGGTCAAAACCCTAAGGACGTCCCGATTCATTCTTCCGCGCATTATTCTTATTTTGATTATTTATGTATCTGCTCAGAGGATGTAATAGCTAATTAGGATTTTACCGCTTTATTTACTTTTCTCGCACTTATTTACCAAAACGGGTTTTTGTTTTTGGTGATGTATAGACCCGCGCCTTGTAATAGCGTAGATTTACCTTTCCGCACTTTATTTTCCGCACTCTTAACTTTTACAATGCATGAAAGACTTGGATGAAAATTAAAAACAACTCGTAGATCACCATGATACATGTACAAGATAAACATAAACTGAAACAACACACATGCACATGCCACTCTTAGGGTACGCCTCACTGGTTGCCTCGACGTGGTCATCAAGTATAGGGTGTCTTAGAGGTCGCCCTTCTGTCTAAAAGATCCAGTTGCCTCGAAACGGTTGCCTCGGATAAAAAGGATCTAGGACATTAGGGTTACCACTAAGGCGTCCTACCATTGCTTTGGTGACCACACATGTCCCTCATAATCGAATTGACCTGAATACCTCCAACGACGGTGCTACCTACCTCTCAATGGTGGGATAGCACTGTCTAAAGGACTCTTACACAACTTAATTCCTTAGAGTAGGTAGATTCTCCTGGGTACTTTCTCTTTCAAACAAACAAAAATACTTTCCGCACCTACACTTTCAAAAGGTTTTCAAACAAATATTTCATACACTCTTGAGGACAGATACAAGAGTTACCTAGAAATTTTTCAAACGAAACTTTTTCAAAACCCACACACACTTGAAAAGCAAACAAATTTTTGAAAACATAAGAGCAAGTACCTAAGAGCCCATGGATAACCACGGATAGAAAGGGTGCTAACACCTTCCCTTTCTATAAATCTACCTCCCGAACCGAGAAACATTCTCAAAGAAGGAATTTTGCTGTGCTTTTTTCCTTTCCATGTTGGAGAACATAAAAGATGGTGGCGACTCTTGCTTACCGCGACATTTCGCGAACCAGCTAAAAAACAGTCAGTTCTATTTCCACCGATCACAGCTTGCTTCGACCATGTGCTATCAGATTCTTCTCCAGGTTGATAGCTGACATGCTGCTGATCTTCATGGTAATTGCTCCATGATCTTTCCCTGTGATTTCTTTGAAGAAGTTCACCATCCATGTTGCTTGACATGCACAAATAGAAGTAGATATGTACTCTGTTTCGCATGATGATAATTCCACTACTGGTTCCTTTCTCGAACTCTAAGAAATTGGTGCACCACCTATCATAAACACATATCTTGCTTTGAATTTTCGATTCTCAGCATCCCTACACCAACTTTAATCAGTGTACCCTACTAACTTGTATTCTTTTCATTTATCAACTGCAAGAAATAAAATGTCATAGTCGAGAGTTCCTTTTAGATACCTCAGTATCCTCTTCGTCGATGCTAGGTGCGATACCGTTGGCTTCTATATGAATCTACTTACCATACCTACATTGTATTCTAAGTCAGGACTTATGTGGAAAAGGTATCGTAGTGACTCAATAAGTCTTCTGTATTGAGTTGGGACGACATCATCTTCATATGCATCTTTCAACAGTTATAGTCTTGGTTATGCAGGTGTTAAAGTCGAGTTGCACTCTTCCATCTCAAATCTCTTGAGAATATCACTTTCATATCTTCTTTGATGCATCATCAAACCTCTACTATTCTTATATAATTCGATGCCAAGGAAATATGAAATGTCACCTAGATCCGACATTTCGAATTCCTTGTTGAGATCACCTTTGAAGTCTTTGATCTCCTTCTTGCAGCTACATGTTATTAACAATTCATAGACATAGAGACATAGTATAAGCAATTCACTATTTCTTCTTCTTACATATACTCCATGTTCAGTTGTGCACTTCAAAAATTACTTCTCCCTTAGAAA
Organism: Vicia faba; assembly: GCA_948472305.1. Classification (NCBI taxonomy): domain Eukaryota; kingdom Viridiplantae; phylum Streptophyta; class Magnoliopsida; order Fabales; family Fabaceae; genus Vicia; species Vicia faba. The sequence continues at coordinate 1,306,812,903 of OX451739.1, forward strand.
ACTATCTTATTTCTTATTCCAAGCTCTTGGAGCCTGTTTCAATCCATACATGGCTTTATGCAGCTTGTACATCTTTCTCTCTTTGCCATGCTTAACAAACCCAAATGATTGTGCAACATAAACTTCTTGAATTTGTAAGTCATCCATCCTCTCTTCAACACCCAAACCCTTATAAGGCTCAGCATGGTAGACTTGTTCATTTCCAAACGGGATAGTATGCACTACTGGAGGAGGGACAGGCATTACAAGAGGAGGAATAGTTACTACATGTTGAGGAACTGACATCACATGTATCACTTCATGAACTTCAATAGCATATTGGTATCCTTCAGGTGTAAAGTTCAAAGGCATACCCCATTGTAATAACCGGCAAAAAATATAGAGTCACCGCCATTAATTTTTGTTATAAGACGGGTGAATAATGGAATAACCCTAATTGTACAGAGATTATAAGTTCTTGATTCACTTTAGACGAAAGGAAGGTGTTTGGAACCCTTTATCTACCTTGTTAACAAGGATACTAGGGTTTAGGTTTACGGTTTAGGAATAGGTTTTTAATTTTTAGTTAGGGGAACTCGTCATGGTTTTTAATTCATATTCCTACGTATCATCTTATGAGGAACCAGAGTCCCAATTCGTAGTTCGTAGTGTTTGTTGGTATTTTTAATAGGATTGCATATAATTGATTTCGAATTATCCTTGAACCTTGTTTGGGTTATAAGTTGAGTGATCGTAGACGCAGTTCACAGTTAATTTTGAAAGTAATTCTATTTAATCCTTTTTCTAAAATGTATTGGGTTTTATTATGTTAGTAGAAAATTGGTTGATCGTTGGTTAGTTATTTTAAGTGTTTCATTGATAAAGAGTATGATAGGACACAGTGCGAGGTGAGGATATTAAGGGCCCAAGTTCAAAAATTGAATTTGGCCCATTTATGCACAGGGGTGTAAAATTAAGACTAGGTGGTGTATTAGAACAAAATCTAGGCCCAATGATATTTTGAGCCCAAATTGGATGAGAGGTGCGTTTTGCAACAGGGTAGTCAAATATGAGGGTCTGGCAAGTGAGGGCCCAAGTTTAGTTATTGAACTGGGCCCAAAATGCACGTGGGAAGTGCGTAAATAGTAAGGGCTCAAGTTCAGAAATTGAACTTGGCCCAATTAAGCAGCGGAGTTTAGTAATATTTTAGTAAAATATTAAATTAATTAATTGAGAAAAAGTTGTTTGTATTTGTGTATTATTTAAATTAAAAAGAAAATAAAAGTATCTTGAAGTTTTTATGTTTTTTTTAATTTTAAAACTCCTAAAAGTAATAAGTTAAAACAAAAGTACCTGGACCTAATTGAAAACTAATAGTCTAAGATAGAACTCAAAATTCTATTATAAAATAAAAGAATACTAACTAAACTAAAATAAAAAAATAAAAAATAAGAAAACTAGATCTAATAGAGTACACTAAATTCCATGTAACATCCCTTTATCTCCTTATTTGCTAAAAGTGGAACGTACTGCACCTTGCACTTTATCTAGTATTCATTAAATTAATATATCATTTTTATATACATCTTCATACTCGTCATATCTATATTAATACACTAAAATTTTCTAACCACACAGTAATAAATTAACATTTATATTAAGATAATATACTCACACGTTCAAACTACATATTAGTATATTAAAAGAAAAGCATCACAGTAGAAACAATGAGATGGACCACTTATACCTAACACGTGGATTTCTTTTTTCAAATTTAAACGATGTCCCAATCAAGCAGCGACGCCCAGTAGCCCATGTCATCCAAACAATTAACCTTAAATATTATTGATTAATAACAAAAAATAAATAAAAAAGAAACAAAAAGTTGCCATGGAGGACGATCCTTTACGTTGCTGATATTGTTCTTTAGAGTAATAACAGTAATAAACATAGTAATAGCAATAATAATGAATGAAAATTTTTTGACTTTTCAATTTAAACCTTCAGCCAATTAAATCACGACAAGTGGTCATGGGTTAAAATAATAATTAAAAAACAATAACACAAAACAAAAGCATAAGGAAGTAGAATTCAGTCTCTCTCCAACTATTATGTCTTGTTTTCTTACAGACAAAAAAAGAACAACCAGATGGAAATCTCTTCCTTTCCAAAAAAATCAAGTTTTAATCACCTAATCTCTATCAACCACAACATACCTAAACCACAATTCTAATCTCCAATTTCAACCAAAGAAAAAAACAACAAAACACGAAGGAAGAGACACGAGGAAGTGTTATCGGTGGCGGCTAATAGCGCGAGGTAGAGCAGCAGGTTGCAGTTTCTGGAAACAAGGTTGCAGATCGGTGGCGGGCTTTATGGCATCCCGAGGTTGCAGGCGGTGATAGGGGACGGTTTTGTGTGTGTCGGTGGAGAGGAAAACATGGTGGAATCGGGAGTGCATCCGGCGAGCTGGTTGCTGATCCATCAGGATTTGTGACTATTTCGATTTGCTTTAGCTTTCATCACCTTTTTTATCTATTTTCTGTAAAATAAAACAAACTCAAACTATGTTTCTTGTTATAGATATGGGTTTATTTGCAGGTTGATTGAAAACATGAAACATAGTGTTTGAATAAGACATTAATTTTGGTTTTGGGATTTTGTTCATTTGTGTTACTTTGCGGATTTTGGAATTGATAGGTTTGTATGGTGAAAGTGAGTATTTGGCTTATGGTTTTTGGAAGGGAACTGATAATTAGAATAGAATCATAAGCAAGAGAAAAATTAGAAGATGGGTAGTTTTGTGTGTTATGTTTGTGAAGGAATTTCATGAAGAGGAAGAGTGTTTGTTGATATTCTCGATTAGTTTCATAGAGTTTCTGTTCATAAATCCTGGAATAAATAAAAAAGTAAGAGAAAGATTGAGATTGTGAAATTGTGGATGAAAAATTATGATGGACAATAGACCTATTTATAGACTTAGATTTAGGTTCAAAAAATCTTATAAAGTAAGTTACCCAAAAAACCAAGAGAAGCCCAAAATTTGATTTCTGTAAAAGGAAGCAAAAATAGTAACAACAAAATAGAAAAAAAAATTTAAAATGCAACACAAGAGATTTGAACCCACGGTCGTGCATTTGCAAGCTTTACCCCTTATCAATTGTTCTACATTACTCATTTTAAATAATAGCTCAATTGAAAGTATATGAAAGGTGCGCAGATATTTTCTATTTAAAAAAATACAAATAATTTAAAAGTAAACTATTATATTTTAAATAAACTTAAAAATGAATATTTATAAAACCCAAAATGTTAATGTGAATAAACCCAAAATAATTTTAAAATCCAAGTTTGAAAATAATTTTGACAGTAGGACCAAGACAGGTAAATTTGGGGTATGACAGTTGCCCCTATTTAATCACTCTTTGATTGAAGGGTGCGAGAATACGAGGTCTCGCACATTCGAATAAGAGGGTTATTAAATAATAGAAGACCCCAAAATTTGACCAAAGATTGGCTAGATAAGGATACAATGTACAGCATACCCCAGAGGATGAAAAAATAGGCAAAGATGGTGATGTATCACCCTACCAGAGTTAGAGCGAAAAGTTAGATTGACCTAGATATGGCGATGCAGACAACTCACCAATACCTAGAAAAGAGATTATAGATTTTCATATTTACCGTAACCTAGGAGGTAAATAACACAAGTTTGAAAGTTGACATACTAATGCTTCGAGACTAACATAGTAAGCTTAACGCAGATTATTTATACGCATCGCAGCCTAGGGGATGAATAACATAGAGTTTGATAATCCATTGTCATATGGAGACTAACACAATAAACTATATCACACTTTTTGCGTACCTACCACAACCTAAGGGGTAGAAAACATGAGTATAGGTTTGTGTATCTATCACGGCCTAGGGGATAAATAACACAAACCTGATAATTCATTACCGCTTAGAGACTGGCACAATGAACTATAGATTTTTGCACACCTACCACAACCTAGAGGATAGATAATACGAGAATATGTTTATGTATTTATCACGACCTAGAGGATAACTAACACAAACCTGATAATTCATTATCTCTTAGAGACTAATACAATGAACTATAGATTTTTGCATACCCACTCTAACCTATGGGATAGATAATACGAGGATATACTTGTGTATTTATCACAACCTAGAGGATAAATAACACAAACCTAATAATTCATTATCGCTTTGAGACTGACATAATGAACAATAAATTTTTGCATGCCTACCACAACCTATGTGTTGTACCCTAAATTTCACCCCTAACTTTTTTCATTCGCACTTTCATATCATATTTTGTCATTTGGCCATAATCATTAATAAATAACTTCATTCATCAAATTTGCATCCTATATTTAAGTTTTCTCTTGAGGGATATCCAAGCCCCTTAGTTGTATATTTTGTATATGTGTTGTCGACTAACTTCTAATCAAAATACAAAAATATTTGTCTTTGAATATTTGTCTTTTGTAGGTACCGAGTTAAAGCATATGAAAAATAAGGTTTTCCAGTATTAATTCCCTAAAATCTCTATTTGCAAAAAAAAAATTAAAAATTTTCATTTTTTTCTCTGTACAATTGATTGCTCTTGGAGTGGAATCGATTGCACAGAGTGCATTTTGTGCTATATTTGAAAAAAACACTGATGCAATCGATTGCTCCCAGAGTGCAATTGATTGCACAGAGTGAAATTTTGAAAAAAATCAGCAATTTCAAGCTTGTCAATTTTAGCTCCAATTTTTCTTCATTTTTGAAAGATATATCATTAATTCAAATTTTGGCTCCAATTTTTCTTCATTTTTGAAAGATATATCATTAATTCAAATTCTGGCTCCAAGAATTAATTACCAAGCCTAATTTCATTTCCCAAACCAAACTCCAAACCACCATTAATCCTAAGCCTAAACTCTATAAATAGAGCCTTCATTTCATTCTAATCTCAAGCTTTTGATAGCCAAGTTCACTTTGCTAAAAAATCTCTCAATTCCCTCCATCTACCAAATTCACTCAAAGCTCCATTTTTTTTATAAAAAAAGTTAGTAAGCTTTGCATTGAAGCTTACTAATCTTTGAGCTAAAACTTCATTCAAACACTTTTTCTTTATCAATTCTCTACATCCAAGCTTGGGAAATTAATTCTTGGGGCTGAATTGAAGCAAATTCTTGAAGTTATTTTGATAATTCTCTAGATCTACCTTTGGTAAGTTGGATCTTCATCTTTCACAATGTGATCTCTTATTGATCTTTGGATTTGATTCATTGAGCATTGTTTTTGTGATTCCATTGGTGCTATTTTCTCATAATTTAATGGAATTTTCGTGCTCAATTAAATCCATGATCATATGGTGTTTGATGAAAAGTTTGAACAAGAATTTGGCCTTTTGAAATGCTGATTTTCTGTTTTTCACAGAGTGCAATCGATTGCACTCACAGCGTAATCGATTGTCACAGAAGAATTTTATGTTTTTTTGAAAAAAATCACTGATGCAATTGATTGCTCCCAGAGTGAAATCAATTGTAACATAGCCAAAATGCTTTTTCTGCCTTATTTTGGGGTTGTTTTGGTCCATCTATCTTTTTCTACTCACTCCTTTTGATTGTTGATTTGGATTGCAATTTTAAATGTCCAATTTCTCTTTAAATTCAATGAACTTTGGGTGTATATGAATTTGGATAAATGTTCATTAATTCAAATCTACCAAAAAGTGAATTATTTAATTCATTTTTGGTGCTTTGGATTAATTATATGTTTAGTACTTTAATCTACCAAGAAGAGTGATTGAATTTAAAGATGAACGAAATTTGAGGTAGTGATCTAAATTAGCTTATCATTCCCCTCCCTCTTCATCTTATCCCTTTCTTTTTTATTTTTTCTACATGTTAATGGATAATGATCTCTATATCATTCATCGAAACATGAAGTAAATAGATTGTTATTGACCGGCCTCAAAATAGGTGTGACTTCTACATAAGTCCACTTACGATTGTTTAACATAGCGCTAAATTTTGTCCCGATTTGAGAAAATGATCATTCGTGGCCCAAACCTATGTTTGCAAGCCCAAGTATGTTAATTTGAACCCTTTGATTCAATAACCTTGAGATTCATTGTCAGGAGGCTTTGGTTCTACCAATCCTCCAATGGATCTTCATCAATTTTATTCAACACGGATCACTTAAACATCATTGATCATTAAATGTTACCTTGAGGATTCTTAAATGTATTATATACTTGACAAAAAGCAAATGCAACTTGTTGTTGATAGGCTTTTGTTCTACCAATCCTCTAATGAGTTCCAAATGTAAGTTTCAAGATGGCCATCCAACTAACCATTAACTTCTAATAATTGACTTTACTTCATGCTTTTATTTTATGCTCTTTACTTTATGCACCATTTACTTTAAGCATTTACATTTCATGCTATTTTCATCTTTTTTCACTTGAGAATTTACCTTTATTCCATTTTTATTTTGCTCACTTGAGCTTTTCTTTTCCTTTTGGAGATACTTAATAATCAACATGAACCATAAAAAACATTAATGATACTTGGACTATTTGGTTACTGTCCTTGGCATTATGGAGTATTGGACTTCTTGGACTTAGGAATAGAAACCTTGATCTTATGTTGGAGACCTTGTGACCTTAATTGATATTTTGTCTCGAGTTATTGAGGTTTACCTCAAGACATTGGGTTGTTTGTTTGTTTTGTGTGCAGACTATTGTGATTACATAGTTTGTCTGTAATCTGGAATTCATCTGTATAAAGTCGTTACTCTGCCCAATTTTTGTGAACACTTAATGCAATTAAAGATTGGTTTTCTAAAGAGGTTTAGTATCCTTGATTGGTTTAAATCCAAAGAATGGGAATTCTATCTTGACTCATAATGTCAAGTGTTGTCTTCTTATTGGTTAGACAGTTCTCTTCCTTAACTTTTAACTTATGCTTTAGGATAGTCCCTTCATCTCCTCCCCTTCTTTAGTTTTCAAAGTTTTCTCATCTTTTTCAAAAGCTTCTTGGTTTATAAACTCGAACCGCTTTCATAATAAACCTCGACTTTGTCGAGTGCCTTTTCTTTTAAAACTTATTTTCTTTAAACAAACTTCAATTCATTTAATCATACATTGACATCTTTCAAAATTAACAAAAACACTTCAACTCATTCAAACCCTTTTGTGTGCTCGAGCACCTTTACCCTTTAAAACTTTTTTCAAGATGAAACATGATTCATTGATATTCAAGTAACATTATCCTATCCCCATAGTTATAAAGGTGTCAACTTTTCAACTTGAGTGCTAGAGGCATTCTCAAACCCTCACTCTTGCTGACGCAAGGTCCATCTTTCCCACACCTTGTGGACGTTAGTCAAGATTTCTCTCCTAACAATGACGACTTGTCTCTTCGTTTAAAATTAATCAACAGACAAGTCTTTTCTAGCCGAACTATGGTGCTTTGACTTTCCCATTGCACGAGGGAGTATATAGGTATTAAGTCTTACGACCCAAAGCGAGCAACAAAAATAACAAAAAAACATTTCATTTTCGTTTATTTACAAATACTCATTCATTCTTTTCCTTTAGCAAGTAAACCTTTACATAAGACTCCTTTTAAAAGAAACCAAACAATGTGGATCCTGCGGAATACCGTACATACTTAGGGTGCTAACACCTTCCCTTTGCATAACCGACCCCCGTACCTCGATCTCTGACTTTTTATTACATTGTGGGTTTTGTTCTCTTTTTTCCCTTTTCCCTTTGTAAATAATAAGGTATGGTGGAGACTTCATTATGTTGAGATAAGGCAATTGATGGCTTAAATCTCAAATCTTTACCGCTACATTTCTTTTCCCATCATCATTGTCGCAATTTCGTCCATCTCCTTCGTCTTCGATGACGGTAGAGATTGTGTACGCGACACTATGGGATAGATAATACGATAATAGGCTTGTGTATTTATCACGACCTAGAGGATAAATAACATAAACCTGATAATTCATTATCACTTAGAGACTGACACAGTGAACTATAAATTTTGGCATACCTATCACAACCTAGGGGATAGATAATACGAGGATATGCTTATGCATTTATCACGACCTAGAGGATAAATAACACAAACCTGATAATTCATTATCATTGTTTCGAGACTAACGTAATAAGTTATATTGCAGATTTTGCATATTTATCATTACCTAGGGGATAAATTATGCGAGTTTGAAATTTTTACTTGGAACCCGGAATGACGATGTTGGTTGTGTCTATTCTCAACCAAGATTCGATTAGCATGAAGAATAATAGGTTTGAAGATTGAAACTGAACTTTTGCTGATGACGCTGGTTGTGTCTGTTCTCAACCAAGGCTTGATAACCAAATGAAGTTGAATTTTCAAAAGGTTTGAATTTGAAAAGTTTAAATTTGATAATTGAAAGTATAGTGTCCGGAGACTGGTGATGACTAGGCCTTAGATATGAATCATAGGTAAGCTTCCTAGTGAAATTTTGATAGTGGTACCTTTGACGGTTGTCTTTGTTCTCAACCGACGTGGCTATAATGATAGCAAGATGAATGGATAGTGTTGAGCTTGGACATGAAATTAAGTGTGTCTTAGCTGGTAAGCATGCCTTGAGACTTTCCGCAGTTTTTCATGGGCATATATGATTGAATGTAATGTATGTATGCATGTTTGATATGATTATGCTTGATGTATGCATGATGCATGGTATGTATGTTTGACAATGTTATAAATTAAACTGATGTGATGATTGATAAATGCAATGCCCATGTTATTTGAAATGCGAAACCATTACTTAAGGAAGGATACCAGAGGAGAATTTGGGTTACCAATTAGCTTCCAAACAGAAATTGGAAAACTACCAGATAAGAACTGGACTTTTTTTAATGATGTTCCAGACAGGAACTGGTCTTTACACCAACGTCAGTAGGGCTACTGGAATAGTATCAACTTGGAAAGGTGAAACGGACAACAAGGTTTCCAATGTTGTTAAGGTCATTGGGAGACATTGATCAGGTGATTGGAAAGTGTGAAGCTGCTCATGACTTTTACATAAGGCTGCTTATGTATAGACACATGAGGTTGCTCATGCTTCGTAGGGCTACCTATGAAAGAACAGTGGACGAGGTTGCATGAGGTTGATCACATATTTTTATGAAACGCGGATAAAGAAGTGTGTGAGGCTGGTCACGTATTAAGGCTAATGGAAAATGTGTGAGGCTGCTCACGTCTTGACAAAAGAATGTGTGAGGTTGCTCACGTTTTAAACGGTCATACGTAAGGCTGCTTACGATTCACTTTGACGAAGAATGCTTGTACGACAGACTCACTGGGAGGAATAGTTAGAGAGATGTTACTGACTTAGCTGGAGATTGCATGTAGATTGAGAATAGTGATTCCCCTGGACATTGACTCTAGATTTTTTACGGGGGGTCCTAAGTCATGGTCTATGATATATCATGTATGCATGCAGATGCAAGTATTAATGTGTAGTATGTAATGATTGACCAATGCATGTAATGAGCGACTTGGATACGCGTCAATGGACATTGGACTTTTGATGTGCCAATGAGAATTGGGCTAAAGAGTAGACTCCAAGTGAGATTGGGCTCTTAGTTAGATCCATGTTGTCGGAATTCATCAGATGAATGAGATGATAGGTATAGATTGATTCTGGATCAAAGTGACCTAATGAATGCATGATATTTATGCAGACTCGTATGCTTTTGAATGATGCCCCTATGAGGGATTGCAGATGGTTAAGACATAGAGAGGTTTCCTATGCAACAAGGTTGCTTGTCACATGATAGTTGGATCTTATGCTAACATAATTTCTCGATACTCAACTTGAACTCGAAGATTGCTGGTGTAGGAGAAGGATCTACTGGGGGATCATGTATTATGGACAGCTTGCCCCTTTGTGGAGTGTCTTGCCCCAATTTTCTAGTGGGGTCCTTGGAGAGATTCTCCTTGATACGAACTTGGAAATAGTTTGATCATAGTATGAATGACCCCACTATCTTGCACTTTGAAATATTATGCCCTTGATTAATGGGCTCTTGGATGATTTTCCCTTGATGAAATGTTTTGAACCAACTCCCTTTGATCGAGCCTCGTTGTGGTTTGCCCCAACATTCGAATTTTGAAAGATATGTCCCCAACCTCTAGGATCTGGAGGAAGTACACTCATAAAGAACTTGGACCTCACCATGGTGTGGTATGAATTTGACATGGATTTCTCCAAGATTTGAACCTTCTAAAAGTTTGTACTTTGAATTGCTTGAAAGGAAACTTTGGATCTTATGTGTCGTAAGATGAACTTGATGTGAATTGTCCCAATGTTTGAGTATTGTAAGGTTGCCTTTAATTCTAAGATCTTGGAGGAATGGCCTCATGATGAAATTTGATACCATTATGTCGTGATATGGTCTCTATTTAGGAATGCTCCTAGGATTTGAATCTTTGAAAGGTATGCCTATGAATGAACGGTGTTTCGAAATGTGATCCAAGTTGATTGTACCTTAGAACGATTGTCCCTAGTCAATAGGATCTTCATGTGATACATCCCTACGATCATTAGTCTTGCTTATGATTATAGGGTTCTTCTTTAGATGCTTTTCCCCTAGTCAAGAGCTTCTCGGAAAGGATCGTTTCTGATTAAACCAATTTTGAGATCTCCTTGATGTTAAGTATTGATTCATTTATAAAAGTGTACATTTGAAAGTTAATTCTTAGTGATGCACATGAAAGTTTTGAAATTTAAGTTTGAATAGAAATGGATGATTAGAGATGGAGATTCGAAGAAGCGAAGTGGTTAGCAATAATTTTAGCAAACATAGGTGTCAGTTTAACACAAATTTTGTCGAGTATTCTTTCATAGTTAACCTTACTTCAATAAGGACTTTTGAAGGTTGTAATGTGACCATGTTTCGTGGTTTAAGAAACAAAGGATATAAGGCTCAAAATTTATTTAGCCCACCCCATACTCCTTGATTTTCTCCAATCCAAAGTTCAATTAATCTAACGGGTGCGTTTAATCTGCAAGAGAATTTTCATAGTCGTTGTGATGATGATAAGCATTGGTAAAGACCCAAGCATTGATGAAAAGCATTGATAAGATCCAAGTATTAATGAGAAGTCTTGATGATTCTTGAGGTGGTAGTCATAAGATTCTTCTCAAATTTATTTGTTTTCATTCCCTTATTTTTGCATGGCCCGATTCTTTTGAATTTTTTAGTCCATCGGGATGTCCTAACTTTTGCCTAAGTCAATTTTTTTTACTTGACTTAGCAGGCTTTCTCCTTTTGAACTTCTTTTTTTTAAGATTTGTGACAGCATTACAGATTTTTGTAAGCTTTGTCTTCATTGTTTCCTTGATCCTGAATGATGTACTGAGGAAGAAGACGTCATGGATTTTATCTTCATTGATTCCTCAATCTTGGATGATGAATGTGAGGAAAAGGATGTGCTTGAACCTTTGGTTAGATTGTTTCCTCAATGATGTATTGAGGAATGAGATATGCTTGAACTTTTGCTTAGATTGTCCCCTCAATGATGTACCGAGGAAAGAGATATGCTTGAACATATGCTTAGATGGCCTGATTCTCCTGGGACTGGAATGCATTGTTGAATTAATCTAAATCTATCGTGCCCCTGGTTGAAATTAAGGTTTTTTTAATTTTAGAAAATAGAACAAAACTCCAACTCCTGGCTTGAGGGGGTTAACTACGGATTATCTCCTTATATCTCCATTGTTTGGGAAGTGAAACAATGCCTTACATCGTCATCTCGGTCTTACCATTGAAAGCATAGTTTAGAAAAATTCAGTTATTTAGTTTTCACCATTCTCCCTCAAAGTTTGTTAAAGTTGAAAAATGAAAAAATGGAAAATAAGAGTGAAAATGGAAATTCGTATATTAATTATGGAAAGTGAATGAATAGTGAATACGAATGGATTGATTTCAAAAACATGCATGATTATTTATTTGAATCACTAGTCAAAAGATACAAATTTACACCAAATACAACTTAGCAACATAGAAATTACAATTTGAAATTGATAAAGTCTAATGATCCTATGGAAGAACTTATTTGTTGATCCTCTTGACTTTAGGAGAGCTTTTTGATGTTCTTGGACTTGTTAGAGCATGGGGGTGACCCTTGACGTTTATTGGGCATACCTATTATGCTGATATGGCAGTTTCTCTTGATGTAGAGGAGTCACCAATGATAGTTGCATTTGAGGTGTTGTAGGCCTTTGACTTGTATGACAAATGGTTGCCTTCTCTCCTTAACAAGATTTGTAGGACCAAGCTCACTAGTGGACTTTCTCCTTCAACAACTTATGAATTTCTTGAGTTCCGTCAAGCTTTCTGGAAGCATGCTTGGAATTTGTTCTTTGAGTATCAGGCAATCTGTTAGCTGGATGATAGTTGGACAAGGGAGGAGATGGAAATGTGTATGTATGAATGCATGGTATGAAAAAATATTTTTGGCTTTAAGGGTATGCAAAAAAAGTTTCATGGATATGCGATGCGACGCGGATGTAGTATGAAGGTAAACATAAGGGTATCTTATACGGGTTTAATTATAGACATGGAAATGAGGATACCCTACACTGACTTAGAGATTGAGACAGACAGGAACTCTTTAAGAATTATGGACAATGAAAGACGAAGAGGAATCCCTACAAACTAGGGGGACGGGAATTCCTACAGGCTAGGAATTATGATAGACCAATGGACAATTGAGACAAAGATTGGACTTAAGGGAATAGAGTGGAAGAGAGCATGTGGTGACCGGTTAATGGTCACCAAATCCCATGGCCTGATATAGGCCATGTGGCGTGCATCAACGAGGAAGTCCTTCGTGGGAAGGTTCCATATGGGGAATAAGATCCTATAAAGGGTCTAAGGATAATGACGGACAAAAGGGGGTCCCTACAGACTAGGGATTATGACTAAATATAAAACCCTACGAGCTAAACCAAAGAATACCCCTACGAGTTTAGGGTATAATAATGATAAGAGGTAACCCCACGTAGGTTTAAAATTACAATATAATATCCCTCGCAGGAAGGCTTCCTATGAAGGATAGGATGAAAATAGTTTCCTTAGTACGTAGGTGAAACAACCGGCTGAAAATCATCAAACAATGAAGTCGCCAACGAACTTTTTTTATCCCACATGTAGGGAAAGGTAAACATCGAGAAAACCTGAGAAGGGAAAAGTCATGGTCTTGCGACCGAGATATCGGTTAAGGGAGTCTGTTACGCGAGGGGAAGGTATTAGCACCCCAAGAGCCCGTAGTACTCTACGGTATCCACTCTTGTTATCTATCTTATGGGTGTGTTCAATCTATGCTTACTATTTACTATACTACTGAAGGGAGGAATGCATGCAAAAGAAAAGAGAAAAGAATGTAGAGAAAATAAAAGTTTTGCTCGTTCGGGCCCTACCTCGATTCCTACGTATCCCTTTTAAGGAATCAGAGCAGACGTAGTTCGAATCATATGTTTTTGTTGGTTTGTATTTTTTAATGAACAATATTAATTTCGCCTTATGCCGTAACTCGACCTTTGGAGACTTATGCGTCAGCACAGAAGTGAATTAACATGCTCTTTTGAAAAAGTTTTGGAGAAAAGGTGCTTGGGCGCACAAAAAGGTTTGAATTGATTTGTGTTTGTTGGTATTTTTGCTTGTAGATAACAGCTAGTTAATCTCAAGAGAGAGATATTAGCCATTTTTCTACTTATTCATGAAATAAGTCTTTGAGACTTGAACCACACCAAAGCTTAGAATAAGAGAACAATAAGGTCGAGAAGAAACCCGCTTATCATCTCTCATACTTAACAAAGATATGATTCACGTCAGTAAATTTTTTAGTATTTTGAAGTTTGTAAGAAAAAGAAGTTTTTGTTTTAAATGCATGTGCAACAAGGGGAAAGAAAAGCCAAGGGGAGACTAGCCTATTTCCAAACCTAATATTATCATACTTCACATGATCTCTAGGAAGCGATAAATGCGGAGAGAAAGTAGAAAGAAAATATACCAAACAAATACTAGCCCGTAGAGCAAAGCAAAAAGCAAAGAAACCCGACGATCTCACGAGCTGCTAACACCAACAAAGAAAAGAGTCAGAAATTGAATATGCAGCATAAGTGTCGAAGCGTCATCGATGTGAAAATAAATCACAACCGAAAACTCAAGCATATCCGCATATCCTGCATAAGATTCCAACCTTAAAAAGCAAAGGTAAATTAGAAATCTCAAGTAATCGGATAATCGGAATTTAATTCCTAAAACCAAATAAAAATAATCTAACAAATTTTTATACTTGATTTTTATTTATTTTTTTTATCATATAAAGAAAATTCAAACAAGTCTAAACAATTAACAAAATTATCTAAAAGAAATTACTAAAATAGTAAACAAAAAGACATAATCCAGGGGTGCAAACACAATTCAGGGACTAGGCCCATTGATCAGAGTCCAGGAGCAGTTTTTTTTTAGGCAATATTGTTGTACCAAAAACAAACACCGGCCTTAAGATTTCGGCCCATCCAGTCTACAAGGTATGTTCCATGTTATATTGTTATTTCCAAATTTGCACCAATTAAAATAAACAATAAAGATAATTAAAATAAAAATGAAACGCGAGTGTTTGATTCAACGAGGTCAGGGTTAACTTGTTATGACTTTCAGCCTTCTTAAACGCGAAATCCCTCTTCTCACAAGCGAACAAGATTCGCCGCATGACCTTCATCTTCCTCGCCCCTTTGATTTCAATATAGCGGCACCGTTCCTCTTAAATTCGCTACCATCTCATCATCTCACCTTCATCCGCTTGCGATTTCACGCTTTGACTGCTTTCGTTCGTCTTCAGATTCGGTTTCATCTCCGATTTCGACATCGTGGCTTCTCATATCCCGATCACGATTTTAGTGAAATTCGAAACAGAAGTGAACAACAACAAAGCTATATGCCATAAGTTTACATACATAGTGATGCAGAAACGATAAGTAGTTAAAGACTTACCTACCAGAGAACTCTGACGATTCTTCAAGATTGATGAAATCGAAGAGAAAAATCAACAATTAACAGTTCAGGTATACGTAAATTGTCGTCCTCGATTTTGTATTCTCTTCTTCTTTGTGTTTCAATTCTTCTGTGTTTCGGTTATGGTGTCTAAGATTGAAACGTGGCGATGATTACATTGCTGTAGTTTGGTTGTCGATGATGAAGATGATGAAGTGTTGTTACATAAGCAGATTGGAGAATTCAAAGATGATGATGAAGTTGTAGTGAGGATTTTGAGAAAATGAAGAGTGAAGCCAGCATTCTAATTCAGAGAGAAAGATTCCAGAACCTCTGCTTTTGATTGAAGGTAACTCCTCTTATATACTCGTTCCTTTCTCCCTTCTTTCTGTTAGAGTTAGTTAGGATAGGATGGTGAGTTGGCATTCTGTTACAGATTGGTTTCAATTTTGTTACCCCTCCTCTCAATTTTGTTACAGATTGGAACTCTCTTTCCTTCCCTCTCTTGCTTTCTCTTTGCGTTGCATTGTAGTGGTTGTTGTAAGGTGAGAACCTAGATTTGTAAGTGTTTGAGATGTGGTGAGGATGATGGTGACGTGATGTAGAGGTGAATGAAGGTGTTGAGGAAAGATTGATGCATTTGTTGTAGAGAAAGAGAGTATGAGGAAGATGGAGAATGAAGGAAAAGGAAATGGGTGAAGGATGGTGGAGAGAGATGAATGAGAGGAAGTTTTGGTGCGTGTAGAAGCGTGCTTGGAAAAATGGTGTCTAGAACCTGAGTATGTTGAGGGGTTTCTTTATATAGTTTTTGATGATTGGAGAAGTTAGTTATGGTTGAAGGGTTTTAGGCCATAGATTAAGGGAATCAATTAGAGAATGAAGGGCTCAGGTGAGGTTAGTTACCATCTTGTTTTTTCAGGACTCTCCATTTTTCTGAGTGTTATAGCTTTCTTGGTTTTCTGTTAGATGCAGTTGTGAATTCAGTTAGTGATATCTATTAAAATCGGTTAGGGTATGTTAGAAATTCAGTTAGGAGATGAGGAAGTTTGTTGGGAAGAGTTTAGAGTTTGTTGGAGAATGGTTACGAGAAGTTAGTTAGATGGTGGAAGTAGCCAGAAATTCTGGACAAGGCTGTTAGTTTCTTTTCCTGTTAGTTGTTAGAGGTTAGAGAGCTGAAATTATATTAGGCTGTTGTAAGTTATGTTTAGAAACAGTTAGGGAATGGTTACTGGAAGTTAGTTAGAAATTATGGACAAGGTTGTTAGTTGCTTTTCCTGTTAGCTGTTTGTTGAGAATTAGTTAGAAGATGAGAGTTGGTTATAGGTAGTTGGGAATTGGTTAGGAAATTCGTGAAAGTTCTATTATGTTTTTTTTTGTAATTTTTTTATACTGGTTTCTGTTTCCTTGTTTAAGAGGATTGCTAATAATTAGTTCTCCATTTTCACCAATAAACTCAACCGTTGTATGCTTCTGACTTTGCCCAGAAAGAAATGGTCTAATTTGACAATATACCCTGATATTTCCTTTCAAATCTTGAACTTCATTATATAATTTCCTATTTTCTGTTAGAAGAACATGATAATCATCAGCAGCCTCGGCTAGACCTTTGAGCTTGATTCCAAAATACTTGTATTCCTCCGAGTAGCTTCTTTTTGCTTTTATCACTTCATCTTTGACAGATTTTATGACCGCTTTAGATTCAGAAGCTTGCAAATCCAACTGCAAAACATGTTCTTCATGTGATCTTTTTTCCATATCCAAATCTTGTTTCAATGCAGCATTTTCAATATCATTATGAACTTTGTCTTTCTCTAATTGGGAAAAATATTTCTCTTCGAGTTTCTTCTTTTCTGAACTGGTTTTGTTTGCAAGCTACCAAACTATTTTTCTGATTGAACTTATGGACTGTTTATGTTTTGTAAAGTGCAAGGTTGGAAAACTTGGAGCCGGGACATGAAACAATTTTTGTGTAGTTCCTTTGGAATGTAATATGGATTTGTAAATTCAAAATGAATCGCTTGGAAACATTTGCATGATGCCTAGAAATAATGGTTGGACAAGCATGAATTTTCAAGTGGACATTGAACGATGAATATTGAGATGTTGAATTTGAATGACGCAAATGAAGGTTTGGAATGTATTTGGATTTATTTTGAACGGTATTTGAATGATACTGAAAGTGACAACTTGAACCAAAATAATCACTTGAATGGAATTATAATGGATGACTATGCCTTGCCATTTGTATCTTATTTGTTGCATTCCAAGAAACCCTTATGACTAAGGTCTCCAAACTCGCCTGAATCAAATTCTTGAAAACAAACCAATGCTTAGATTTCTTTAATACCATTTGATTATCCTCTAAACACTTCACTTCATGACTCATTGAACGAATTTCAACTGACTTGCATATTCAATAAACCAGTCCTGAACTCAAGATATGACACAACATTTGATCAAATCAATAATATTCCTGCATGAACTCAATCAAGAAAACAAACTCTCCATATTGACTTTGCCCAAAATCAAAACCTTTTATTCATATTCGTCTGACTCAATTAATGCTCTCTAGCCTCATATTTTGTATTGTGCTTCAACTTTTAGAATTCAAGTCACAAACATGTCCACTTGAAAACGTAAGGTTAAAATCCTTAAGAAATTCCCTTGAAGATCATAATTCCTGACGCACAATATAAGGCTTTCTGAGAAAGTCCCTTGATAAAACAAACCCTAATCTCACGATTTTCGATGAAAAACCCGATTAGAACACAATTACCAAAAACCTAGCTTTAATCGCATATAGGAAAATAAACTCTGATAGCCTCGTAGCTTTATGAAGACAAAAATTCTCAGTGACGCAGATTACAACCCTAATTCCACCGCTTACTGCTTGAATAAGAAATCAGCCTTTATTAGACACGAACGCCTTAACCACTGCGAAAACCTAATATCGCACAACCACTGAACTTTGAACCCCAAGCGCTTTAATGAATGTAGTGCATGCTATGTTAGTGATCTAATGGAATATATGCAGATGAATGCAAAAGTCTAAGCCAAATAAAATAAATTAGGAGGGAAAATTTTGGGGTGCAACAGCTGCCCCTATTTAATCGCCTTTAACCTGAAGGGGAGATTGGCGTCAGCCTTTCGAACTTTCAAGGTGGAAGAAGATTAAATACTAAAAGAACCCGAAAATTTGCGCTATGAAGCCAGTCAGGTATTATTATATTTTTTGTTTTCTGCATCTTCTATTTTTTCTTTTTGCTTTTTGGGTTAAAGGGGTTATCAGGGATAAATGTATGTTTAACCAAGGTTTGACACACAGAAAGAATAACTTGGTTATCAAGGAACATCTGTTGGGATTTAATAACAAACACCTATAAGAAAGATATCAAAAGATATATGCCTGAAGTCAGTAGCAGACATACGAAAAAAAGGTATCAAAAATACATATTTGGGGTCGGTAGCGGATACGTACGAAAAAGGTATCAAAGATACATATCTGGGGTCGGTAGCGGACACATACGAAAGAGACATCAAAGATACATATTTGGGGTCGGTAGCGGATACGTACGAAAGAGATATCAAAGATACATATCCGGGGTCGGTAGAGGATACGTACGAAAGAGATATCAAAGATACATATCCAGAGTCGGTAGCAGATACGTACGAAATACATATCAAAGATACATATTGTTGCACCCTAAAATTACCCTCTTGATTTAGGCTTATGTTTCATCATGAATATCATATTGCATTACATTCATACATTGCGATGGGATCAAAATACTTTGGTTATCAAGTCTTCCTCAAGCTTTGAAGGTTGATTGCATTGACAAGTTGCTCAAGTAGAATCTTATCATCTAGACCTCTGGATCTTTCAAGCTTAAAAGTTATTGCATATCTCAAGATATTTTATCCATCTCTTTGGATCATCAGAGGATTGAAGTTTGAGATTGATTATAAGAGGAATCACTCTTTTGATTCACCAGTCAAATTAGGGTTTTTCTTGATCAAGACTATTGATCAATGTACAAATTTTGATTTGAAAGCTACAACATCTCATTGGTATTTGAAAATTCTTTGTACAAGAAATTGGTCAAGATGCCCAGAGGATTTGAAATTTTGGAGATGATTCATTAGTCTCCTAAGGTGTTAACCAAAACTAGGGTTTGGGATTTCATCAGGATTTCTTGAGAATTTTGAAGTGAAACTTTGTACATGGCCTCTATATATTTGGAAGATCATATGTTTGAAGTCCTGATCATCAATTTTGAAGGGAAGTGGATCAATTAATTCAAAGGGGCAAAATGGTCATTTTGGTCAAAATCAGTCAAAGTCAAGGTTGACCAAGTGAACTTTTGGTCAACCATCAATTCAAGGGCGTACTTTTCATATTTCAAGTCCATTTTGATCATTGGATCAAAAAGATTGAGGTTTGGGTTAAAACTTGTTCATGAAGAAACCCTAAAAGTTTCTAATTTTGGAAAATGAGGACTTAACTTCAAAAATTCATATTTATTCACCTTTGATCAAAAAAATGCAAATGAAGTATGCTTGTAAAGCTAATAGGGGGCTCTTTCACATGATTCCATTTTTTAGAACAATGCATTAAGTGGTAGTAAGTTATAAAGCTTGGAAGTCACAAAATTGTGGGTCATTTCTCAAAATTTGTGAATTTCATGTCAAATTTTGAGGACCTTAATGGATTCAATTGCAAAAACAGAAAACTAAGGGATTGTAGATCTTTTCAAGAACTTTACAAATAGGGCTAATTTGTGTCAAAATTCAAAAATATGAGCAAGTTATGAGCTTTGGAATTTTGAGGCATTTTATTGAATTTTGACCAAGCAAGCAAAATGCAAATTCTTGAGAACTCAAGTTTTAGCCTTTATTTTTGTTTCTAATCAAGCCCATGAATAATTTGTAACATGTTAAGGCCCATTACACTCACCATTTCTTTCCTCATTTGGTTTTGTACTTGTTTGATTACAAAAATCACAAACTTGCTTAATTTTGCAAATTCACCAACACTCTCTCATTTCAATTAGTCATGACCTGGAACTTTGAGCATTTGCTCCTGACCTCATTTGGCTCATAAAATGCAAAGAAAAGGAGGAAACGCACGAGCAAATGGCTGAGGCCCATGTGCATTCTTTTTTTGACCAAAATTTCCAATCAAGCCCTTGAACAACTTTGAAGACCAATTTCCTCTTCTAACCTTCTCTACCCACACTATATAGTGTACTACAAGCCTCATTTCACAAAAAAACGCGCTCCAGTTATCATAAATCCGGATCTGAACTTTTTCTGCTCTTGCTCAAGTTTTCTTCGATTCTCTCATCTTCTTCGCACATTCATCAAATTTCCTGTGGATTCATCTTCCTTGAAGTGTGTAGATCAAGATCATGGAGTTTGTTTGCTTCTGTAACTAAGGAATCAATATTTCCAGTTTCACATTGAAGTAAGCTTCTTGAAATTCATTTTACTATTTCCAGCTTGATTTGTTGAATTACTTCATGTTTATGAGCTCATAGCTGGCCAAACAATAGGTTTGACGTATAATTTTATTTGAAATTGAAGAATGGATCGTTGTTTGAACTTATGAATAATTCATATTCAGTGAGTTTTTGCAATTTTCGCATCCAGATTTCTAATTGCCTAGTCAATCTTTTTGAGATCTATAAGTGTCGTGATGTAGAGGTTAGATCTGGCTTTGTTTTGAGCTTTGAATCATTGATTTTGGTGGAGAAATAAGGAAGAAGTATTGATCAGAACATGAGGTTTCAAACTGAGAAAACACGCGTTTAGGGCTTTGTCTTGAGGTTGAAGATGATGAGGTGGCGCACCCTGATTGGATGATTTAAATTTTTAATGCATTTCATATTATTTGATTTCAATTGATTTTTCTAATTTTATTTTTATGATCAAAACATCTTCAAAAATCATGAAAAAAATACCATAGGCTAATAATAATTTCTAGTATCTGTCATATTTTTTTGGATTTTTTTTAAAAATGTTTTGATTGGTTTAAAAATTCATAGGTTTATTTAATTGTTTATTCAATGATTATTTTTATTTTAATAGTTCTTTTGATCTAAAATTTCCACAAAAAATGTTTTGGGCTCATAAAGTAATGTAGAAATTGATCTGATTTTGGTTTAGCATTTTTTCTATTTTTGATTAGAAATTTAATTTGAGAAGTTTATTTTAAATGTTTGCTTCATAATTTTTGTTTTAATATTTCCTTTAATTCAAAAATCCTCAAAAAAAAAATCATATAAGTTTGTTTTTAATCATAGTGTCTGAATATAATTTTGTTTTGACCTTTTTATGACTTTTGGCTAAGGTTTGCACTTTTGTCATTAAATAATAGTTTAATTGTTTAATTGTTTGTTTGATTTTATTTTAATATTTCCTTTAATTCAAAAATTCCAGAAAAAATCATGAATGCTGGTTTTTAATTCTAATATATGAATATAATTTTGGTTGGATATTTTTCTGACTTTTGATTGGAGTTTCATTTTGAAAATGTGAATATTTGTTTAATTGTTTAATAGTTTGAATTTGAATTTATTTGTGACTTTTTCTTTAATCCTAAAAATGTGAAAAAATATGTATTCTGATATTTAGGGTTTCCTTGTGATTTGCATGATCTTGGTTTGAATTGTTTGAATTTTGATTTTACCCAATTAATATTTAAGATTAAAATTCAAACAATTAGGGTTTTGTGGCTTACATTGCAAGTTTTATTTTCAAAATCAATTTGCCTTGGGTTTCCATTCGAATTTGGATCTTGTTTAAGGTTCATGGATGTATTTAGTATCTGAAAACCATTTTTCTTGAATTATTTGACTTGATTGGATATTTTTCCACAAATTGTTTTGAAAGCTTGTCTAGTTTGGTAGTTTTGCCAACTAGTTTTGATCCTTGAGCCTCACTTGATCTTCACCTCTACTATCCATGAACTTCAAACTTGTTTTCTGACCTATACACATCTCAAATATGTTATGGAAATTTTGGTTTGAATTATTGAAATCCTTTTCTATCTTTGATGTATTTTTGAAGTGAAGGTACCCAATTAATGTTGCATATCTTGTTGCAATTTGCTTGATGGCCAATGAACTTGAGTGAAGCCTATGATTGGAAACCTAATGATCATGTTGGTTCTGTTTATCCACATAAACTCAAGTCATTTCACTTAATGCCCCATGTTTGAATGATTGAAACCTTTTTGATGCATGTTTTATGACTTTTTGCTTTCTTGTTGATCTTCACTTTGAAACTTGAGTTTTCAATTTGAGTTTGAGGTCATTAGATGGCCAATGATGACATGAAGGGAAATTATACTTCAATGATAGTCTCATGAAGACTTGAGAGTAATTGATCCCTATTACTTAAGTTAGTTCTAATCATGAATAGAGTTTGGTTTCTTTCTTTTATACTTGTTGAATTTTTGAGGCATTTTGAATGCACTTGTGCAGCATGTTTTAGAATCAATACTTTAACCTTTTGATCATGTTCTAGTCATGTTTTGGAAGCTTTATTTCAGATCTTTGATTGTTACAAACTCTCTAATTTTTTCCTTGTTTGACTTCCTTCCATGGTTAGCTTGAAATCTAAGTCTTTGATGCATTGTATGGGATTCCTCTTCTATTATGCTTGTGAGATGTGATGAAATAATTGAGTATTATTTAATTGTGGTTGCTAATGACCTTCATGGTCTTTGATTGTATTCTTCTCAAGCTCCCATGATCCTTGATTGATATTTAATTGTCAATTCAATATGGTGATAGAAAGGAGCAACATTCCTCTAACTTTTGACCAAATCGTGCATATGCCTATTTATTTTTGTCTATCATATCTAATGTTTTGATAGTTGTTATCATGTTTGCTCACTTCATTATGGTGTCATCATCCATCCCTCATGTGAGTCATCATTCTATTTATGGGAATACTAACTTAGTTGTTGAATGTGCGAGGTACTCTGAGAAAAGTTTTCCATTTTTGACTTAAGGCTACTGTGTTTCACTTTATTTGTGGAACACAATTTATTATATTGGCACTACTCTTGTGCTTGGCATATTTGATAGTCTATGCAGGATATATACATGTGACTATGAATGCTATACATTGCCCATGGGATCTGTTCATATCTGAAAATCTCAATACTTACATCCCGATGGCGTAATTTCTGACTTGATTTGTCTGCTGATGCCAGCTTGCTTGAAGTTCTCTGGGTTTCTTTTATTCTTGCTCAGTTGCTACGGATAGTTATCGGTTGGTATTGCACTAGTTCCTTTCTTCTATTTTCATTTTGTATAATTCTATATTGCATGATGGGACCTCTGTTGCTGATATATGTCAGGAGGCCCTCTGTTTTGTTTAATACATGTGTTGTGTTTGTGTTTGTTTCTTTAATTGTTGATCGATGAGTCACTCAATTTAGAAATTGAGATCTCGACTTCGCTCTCAGTGCATGTTCCCTATAGGATGTTTATTGTTTTTCTTTTAATTGTTGATCGATGAGTCACTCAATTTAGAAATTGAGATCACGACTTCACTCTCAGTGCATGTTCCCTATAGCATATTTATTGTGTTTGTTTCTTTAATTGTTGATCGATGAGTCACTCAATTTAGAAATTGAGATCACGACTTCGCTCTCAGTGCATGTTCCCTATAGGATAAGTTTTGTTAAGCTTCCTTTGACATGTTAATTAAGATAGGAATCCATGTATGCTAGCATAGGGTAGGATTTTCCTTTATCCTCAACCTTAGGGTCAATCATTGTATGATAACATTAGGGATAGTGCTAGGCTAGTTTCCCTTAGTTGTTTTTCCTTCCTTTGCATTGTGCATCTTAAAACAAAAATTGTTTTTCTTGGCAAATCATAAAACACCTCTAATAAACTCAAACCCTTCTTCAAGGTAAAAGATACAAATCAATCTTATTTGTTTGTGCGCCTCTTGGCTTTGTTTTTAAACCTGGTTTATTGATGTTTCGCCATCTTTTCCATGATATCTTTTTATCTTATAGCTGATGTTTCGCCATTGCACATTTGTTTAAAGCCAATGTTTCGCCATCGCACATGTTTGTTACCTACTTTGATTCTCAATATCATTGTTAGGTGTGATGCTTTGTCATCCGTTCTATTGATGTTTCGCCATCCTTGCCATGATATCTTGTTATCTTATAGCCGATGTTTCGCCATCGCACATTTGTTGGAAGCCGATGTTTCGCCATCGCACATGTTTGTTATCCTACTTCGATTCTCAATATCATTGTTAGGTGTGATGTTTTTTCATCCGGATTATTGATGTTTCACCATCTTTTCCATGATACCTTGTTATCTTTTAGCCGATGTTTCGCCATCGCACATTTGTTTGAAGTCAATGTTTCGCCATCGCACATGTTTGTTATCCTACTTTGATTCTCAATATCATTGTTAGGTGTGATGTTTTGTCATCCGTTCTATTGATGTTTCGCCATCCTTGCCATGATATCTTGTTATCTTATAGTCGATATTTCGCCATCGCACATTTGTTTGAAGCCGATGTTTCTCCATCGCACATGTTTGTTATCCTACTTCAATTCTCAATATCATTGTTAGGTGTGATGTTTTGTCATCCGGTTTATTGATGTTTCGCCATCTTTTCCATGATACCTTGTTATCTTTTAGCCGATGTTTCGCCATCGCATACTTGTTTGAAGCCGATGTTTCACCATCGCACATGTTGGTTATCCTACTTTGATTCTCAATGTCATTGTTAGGTGTGATGTTTTATCATTTTGTGTTTCGCCATCTCTGACATGTTACTTTGTTATTATTTAGCCGATGTTTTACCATCTCATTTGTTTGTTGTTTTATTTGATGTTTTGCCATCTTGACTGTTTTTGTTGTCTTAACTAAAAAACACAAACCAACCAAAAATATATGAGCCGAACTACGGATGCTCTGATTCCTTAAAAGGGATACGTAGGCAAAGGGGTAGGGCCCAACCGAGCACATCTTTTATTTCCCTACATTGTTTTCTTTTTCTTTCTTTCGCATGCATTCCCTTTTTAGCTTTAAGCCATAGACATAGGTTTTGACCACACCCATTAGATTAGACAACAAGAGTGGATACCGTAGAGTACTACGGGCGTGTGGGGTGATAATACCTTCCCCTCGCGTAACAGACTCCCTTACCCGATCTCTCGGTCGAAAGACCGTGATTTCTCCCTCTTCAGGTTTTCTCGATGTTTACCTTTCCCTTTCTGCGGGATAAAAGATGTTCGGTGGCGACTTCATTGATGTCTCATTACGGAGATGACGGTTCCGCCAAGTCGTTTCAGCTGGCGACTTCACTGGGGACAAATTCACCTCTTGCCGGTCCATCCCGGAGTCGATCCTAGCTCTTGTTTGTTTTCTTTTTGGGTGTTTATTTTATCGCTTTGCATATTTATCTTTTTGCATTGCATCCTATGTGTGCTTTACTTTCTGCATACTGGATTTGGATAGACTGTTTGGTTTTTGGATTTCTTGGTGGGTGGGTTGTTCCATGAGGTAAAAGGCCTCGTACCCAGGCTATGAGTGAATTCCATAGGAACTAGGAATAGAGTGGCCATGGTAGCTATGAGGCGGATGCTTTGTAGACTTGACCATGAGACCCATGACTTTAGAGGTGGTTCGGATAGGTGTTATTGTATGATGATACCGACAGTCGAGCTCTTGTACTCTGATTTGGCTTTTAACCTTACCTTGACCTAGACTACACCCGTGAGAGGGGTGGGAAAACATTTCTTACAGGTACTGTTGGTGACTTTGTGTTGCGAAGGTGACTCAGGTTCCCGTGTTAGTTTTGAAGCTTTGGGATTTTCTTTTGATCTTGAGTGGTGTTGTTCTGTAATGGTCCAGCCATTATCTAGTGTGAAACTTTGATCCTATCATGTTGCATCATAGCATATTTATTTCTATAAAAATGATGTATAAAAAATAACTAGCATGCGCATGTCATCTTCCATGGGCATTCGAGAGTCTTCTTTCCATCAGAAATGGTTGGCCTCCCGTTAGATGAGTTTAATTCAGTTCGTGTTAAAGAGCCCACCAAGCATACATTCGCTTATCAGATTCCTACTATTGATGTGTCTAAATTGAAGAGGTTGGGTTCTTATCTGAAGAGTGATGTTCTGAATAATTTCAACAAAAATTACGGTAATTTGTTACTAATCCTTAACACTCCAGTTGACCCAATGGCTTTGATCACCATCTTCCAGTTCTATGACAAGGAATTACGGTGTTTTACTTTTCAAGATTATCAACTGGTTCCCACACTAGAAGAGTACACGTACCTACTTAATATCAAGTTATCCGATGAAGTTCCTTTTGTCCAAGTGCCGGAGAAGTCGAAGTTCGAAGTTATTGCTGAAACTCTTCATTTGAGTTGGAAAGAAGTGAAAGACAATTGGAAATCAAGTGAGGATACTACAGGGTTTTATTTGGATTTCTTAGTGAAGGAAGCTGAAGACTGGGCGAAGAAAGGGAATTGGAGTGACTTCAGCTCTCTGTTTTCTCTCATGATATACGGGATCATCCTCTTCCCTCGCAAGAGAAATTTTGTGGATTTGACGGCTATTTGTGTTTTTAGAAATAAGAACCCGGTACCGACACTCTTGGCAGATACTCTTTACACCATTCATTTCAGGCATGGGAAAGGAGGTAATGTAAGTTTATGTCATTCGATGTTGTATCAATGGTTTAAGTTGCACCTACCGACAAGTGGCCCTTTCATGGATACCAGACATTCTCTTCGATAGTCATCAAGACTTGTCAACCTTACTTCATTTGATATCCGGTGGAATTATGACATGGGGGAAGTACGAAGTATTATCACTAGCTACGGAGATTTCCCTAATGTTCCCCTCATAGGAACTAAGGGGTGTATCAACTATAATCCTGTGCTTGCTTATCGTTAATTGGGATATGCAATGGATGGATCGCCAAAGGTTGAGGAGGTGTCTGAATCAATGTATTTTGTTAGAGGAAGTGATCCTGTGATGTTGAAAAGAGTGACAAGTGCTTGGAAGGGAATTCACAAGAAGGATAGAACTACTTTGGGCAAGAAGGTTCCTATTGCTAGGGTTCCTTACTTGGAATGGATTAGAGCCAGGGTTAAGATTGTACGGTTACCATTTGCAAGGTCGGCTCCTATATGTGAGCAACCTCCTACTGTTCTGAGTAACACGGTGCCTACCGAAGTGTTCACCCAGGTTCATGTTGAGAACCTTCAACTTCGTGCAAAAGACCGTGAGGCAGGGATGAAACTTTATTGGGTAGATCAAGAAAGGGCCGACTTAGCTCGCAAACTCAAAGAAGCTCAAGGGGAAACTTCTGATGCAACCAGTTTTAGGAAGAGATCTCATGCTGAAATGGAAGAAGAGTTGAGTAAAACCCAGCAAGAGTGCCAGAAGCTTCAGGCATCTGAGAATAGTTACAGGAAGAAGATTCAAAACTTGGAGAAACAGCTCAAAGACAAAGATGATTAACTTAAGAAGGAAGTAGCCCAGAGGCGTGTCGCAGAGGATCAGTTTCAAGAAAGTAAAGTAGTCGCATCACAACTTTTGAAATAGAAAGCCAGGCTTGAAGAGTATTGTTAACACCTTGAAGCGTATCTTGTTCCGGAGATTAAGTTTTGTTACTTACCTTTGGTGTATTTGGTCACCCCTAGGATTGTTGGAAGGGACCATTGTTTGTTTTTATTATCCAGTTGTTTTGTTAAGTTTACTTTGAAACACGTATCTTGTTCTTTATCGTTACACTCTTAAATTTCTGAAGTCACTTGAACATCGTTTCTTTTGTTTGTAAATAATTGGAGTATTTGTCTTATTGTTTTTTTCTTTGATTGTATGCTTGATTATTTTTGGTTGCGCGCCGTGACTGATGAATAAAAGGACTCTTGAATACCGGGAAATGACAAACGTATCATGCACATCATGCGTTTCATAACATTACAGGTTATCTCAAGACGGTATTCTTATTATTATGCTTTTCTTATTCAGAATTCAAGACGACTACTCATCGGTATTCCACCAGAAACAATTTGCCAAGACAGATGGAACAATTTCAAGCTGAACTCGCTGAAATTAGGGCCCAGATGGCTACTCAGATGACCCAATTAATGGAGGTCATCACCAATGTGAATCGCCGATAGGAGGAACTGGCTGCCATTGTCAACAACCAGCGTCGCTATCCAGGGGATGGTGGAAATCAAGGGCTCTATCAGGACATTTTTGTAGGATTGGGGGATGTGCAAGATCAGTCTGTCTGAAATTTTCACGGGATGCCCGGAAACCCTTTTGTGCGCAATGTAGGGAAGTTTCCCCTGTTGCCGGGACCTCGTCTTGTGGGGAACAGAAGAGATAATCAGGGCGGTGTAAGGAACTATTAGGAGCAGGATTATGACTTTGACCAGGATGAAGATTAGTTTTCTGTTCGGCGTTCAGAGCCGGAAGTTTAGGTTGAGGATAGGAAGTATCGGTTGTTGGAAGAACGTTTGAAGGCTGTGGAAGGGCAAGGAGCCCTTGGTATGGATGCTAATAATCTTGGGTTGGTGTCTGGGGTGAAAGTTCCTCCAAAGTTCAAGCCTCCTGTATTTGAAAAGTACAACGGAACGTCATGTCCTGTTACTCATGCAACTGCTTATTTCCGAAAGATGTCGGTGCATACTAAGGATCAGGGGCTTTTGATTCACTTTTTCCAGGATAGCCTATCTGAGGCATCCCTGGAGTGGTACATGAAGTTGGAGAAAACTCATATTCGTTGCTGGAATGATCTGAATTTTTTTTATTAATAACCAAGTATTAAAAAAATATTTCGCGAATAACCGGGTTTCGGAAAAAATTACGCAAATAACCATGTTTGAGATGGCTCCACAAAGGAGGAGCCATCTCATTTGGCGCATCCTCCTCTTTTTATAAGGGAGGCGCCATCTCATTTGGCGCCTAAGGGCAAATGGCAAGCCCTAAGCCAAATGAGATGGCGCCTATGTGTAAAATTAGGTCAAAAAAAAAAAAAATTTCTTTCCTGCGCGTTGCGTATTAGACAGAGATAAACAAAATTGATTTTTTATTTGAAAAAAAATAATTACATTCAACTGTTTTACATTTAAATAACAGTAAAAAAATAGATACAAAAAATACTGGAAAAAATAAAGATACATCAATGATCCCCAGGAACCCGGTAATGACCCCCAGTTCCGCATCCCCGTCCTCGCCTTTCTCTTGCTGGGTGCCGTCTCGTTTCCTGTTGCGGCAAGGTCGATGGCCCAGCGAAGTCAATGCGATCCGAATCCATAAAATCAGTAAGATCTCCATATCTCGAAGATCCGCTCTGGTACAGTCGGTTACCCATACCCTCGAAGTTTGGTCGTGTTGGCGGTGGGTGGGGTTCCATGGTTGGTCGGTAGCATTGGTCGTCTGAGTATGGGGGGTAGAAAGGAAATGGATCTTGGGGTGTTTGGTACTGTGGATGTTGGGTTGTTTGGTGATATGGTGGTTGATGGTAGGTTTGGTCGGGTTGGTCATAATCTTCAGACATTCCCATATCAGGGCTAAGGCTGGATGTTGAGGGCCCCATATTGGGATATGTGGAAGACTGAAATTGTGTATGGGGTATGTGGGTTTGCTGGTATTGTGGTTGGTATTGTGGTTGGGTTTGAGGCATATCTGGGTATTGGTAGTTTGGCGGTGATTGTGGTTGGTAGTACGGCATTTGGTTGTAGTTGTGTTGTGGTGGGGAATGTGGTTGTGTGTTTGTTGGTCTGTTTCTTCTTGGGGGTTGGTTTGAGGTTGATGGATTTTGGGTTTGTTGGTGGGGAATCGAGGGTTGTGCCCATTGTGTGCGTGGGTCAACCAAGTATCTCGGATGAGACACGTGCATATCTGGGTTACTAACCGACCTGTACCACGACATATATTGATCGGTGTGTCGCATGTTACCTTGAGTAAGGAAAATAGGGGATTGCAAGATGTAGCGGTGACGCCTTTGCCACATTTTACACCATTCTGGAGCAAAGTCTTTCCAGTTGGTTAGATTCCACTGGGCGTCGACCCTTTTTAGATGCCAGGGGGACAAATCTGTTGGGTCACTTGGTATCTCTTGGATCATTCCGAACTGCATCTTCACACGGTCGCTGTGGTGCATCTCCACAATGTTGAACCGAATGAGTGCAGTCTTTGCAGTCCAAGTTGCTGCATCCTCTGGATTTGGAGAATGGTCCAAGCCCAAATATGGTCTCCAGACGAACTGCGATAAAATTTAAATCAGGTAAGCGCAAAAGTAATGTATAAATAATTAAAATGAACAAAAGTTAAAAGCTACGACTTACGTCATCTGGGCCTAAGTGATCCAACAGATTCCGGTAGAGTGCGACATTGAATCTGGGATTCTTGCCGTAATCCATACCCCTCACGCAGTACCTATAGGAAATGAGAAACATGTTATTTTTAGCATATATTTTGGAAAGAGAAGAATAGTTATAAATGCTATAACTTAATGACTTACTTTGTTGCGTAAGGGAAACCAAAAGTGTTGTTGTTGATGGGGTTTAAGGACTCCATCCTCCACCAACCCCAGGCTTGTAGTAAAAATGCGCACCCGTAAAATGTACATTTTTCCTTGACCGCGTTTTTGCACAAGGAACTGTACAGGTGGGCTAATACTGCAGAACCCCAACTAAATTTTCTAGTTTTATCAAAATTTGTTAGTAAATGTAAGTACATGAAATTTACACTATTTCCCGTACTTTCGGGAAATAAAAAAGTACCAAAAAGTATCATAATATACGTTCGGGCTTTTACTACTCGGTCATTTTCTGAGGAATTTTCATTTAATTCCATACTTGCATAATGCCGTTTCAGGTCAGTGAGTAGTATTCCCTGCCCTCTTGCTCCACCACCTTCTACCATGTCCCTACCCAACAGTTCTTCACATTGTGAGTTGGGTTGTTGAACCGACCCGTTCACCGCTTTACCGTCAATAGGGAGGCCCAGTAGCATGTACACATCTTCGAGAGTGATGGTACATTCACCTATTGGTAGGTGAAATGTATGGGTCTCCGGTCTCCACCTCTCCAACATTGCAAGGATGAATTTGGAGTCAATGGTGCAGTTGGAGATCTTTATCACGTGTCCAAAACCTGCATATTCCAGATAAGGGACCAATGGTGCGAGGTTGTTGTTCGTTTTCGCTGGATCCTTCGAATTTTTTCCCCCTCGGCGATGTCTCCATCTAGCCACCGCATCAACTCCCGCTTCAGACGCTCCATGGAGTGAATGTGCCAGAATTTCATTTTCATCGCGGGTTTCGTGGCGGAGAATATAACGCAACCATCTCTGCTAAAAATCATAGGCGACGTCATTACGTAAATAAGGGAGTACAAAATAAAAATACAGTGCGAGAAAGTGTGAGAAATTTCAAAGAAACAGACGAATTATTTATAAAACAGCAAAAAACCCTAGTTTTGCCCTAGGCGCCAAGTGAGATGGCGCCTCCTCTCCTTTTTAAGGAGCATGCGCCATCTCACTTGGCTAAAAGCCAATGGAGGCGCCAAGTGAGATGGCGCCTAGGGCAAAACCCTAGGTGCATGCGCCAAATGACTTGGCTCCTCCTTTGTGGAGCCATCTCAAACATGGTTATTTGCGTAATTTTTTCCGAAACCCGGTTATTTGCGAAATATTTTTTTAATACTTGGTTATTAATAAAAAAAATTCGGAATGATCTCCCTCGGGATTTTGTCAAACATTATCAGTACAATGTGGATATGGCGCCTAATCGCACTCAATTACAGAATTTGTCACAAGGACCAAGAGAGTCTTTCAAGGAATACACTCAGAGGTGGCGTGAGTTGGCTGCGAGGGTTCAACCTCCACTCATGGAGAGAGAACTCATTGATATGTTTATGAGTACCCTGCAAGGGCCATTCTATGATCACATGATAGGAAGTACTTCGGCAGGATTTGCAGACTTGGTTATGGCTGGAGAAAGAATTGAAGTAGGTTTGAAATTGGGGAAAATTCAGATTGGAGGTTCTAGTGGCTCATCAGGGGGCAGTAAGAAACCATTCAACACTTACCCTAAGAAAGAGGAAGGCGACGCAAGTGCGGTTTACTCTCAAAGAGGAAGAGGAGAGAATCGTCAGCACCAACAAATCAATGTTGTTTCTATTCCTGTTAATACTCCTCCGCAGCAGAGACCGAATACAGTGCCTCAACAACAAAGACAGCAAGATGCTCCCCGTCAGTATAATAATCAACAGCAGAGACAGTTGAGAAAATTTGATCCCTTGCCGGTATCTCTTACTGAAGCACTCCATCATTTGCTCGATTTGAAGTTGATCGGTTTGAGAAATATGCCACCACCCCCCGCAAGACTTCCTCCTAACTATGATGCTAACGCAAGATGTGAATTCCATTCAGGCGGAGTTGGTCATTCTACTGACAATTGCTTTGTGTTGAAGTGCAAAATACAAGACTTGTTGGATGCTAAGGCAATTGAGTTTACTCTAGTGACTGGTCCGAATGTTACTCAGAACCCAATGCCTAGGCATGGAGGGGGTGTTGTTAATATGATTGATGATAATGGTGAAGTGTTGAATTTAATCATGAATGTGGAACAAGTAACTACTCCATTATGGTATGTTAAGAGGTATTTGCTTGACAATTCTATTTTTCCGGGTTGTACTTCAGAGTGTGCCAAGTGTAGAGAGAAACCGAAGGGCTGTGATGATTTAAAAGCCGGTATCCAGTTGTTGATAAAGGAGGGTTCCCTGTAGTTCGATAGAAAACCGAGCTACCGTAAGGTTACCGAAGAAGATGTTGTTGTGGTATTTATTCCTTACACCCATGTGCGCATTCCTGCCCCATCTAGGGCACTTCCTTTGATGATTACGGTACCTGGTCCCATGCCGTATACCAGTGAGAAGGCCATCCCATGGCATTACAGTGCTGATGTTTATTATCATGGGGTGAAGCAGGAAGTAAGTACTCGTTTGTCTGAGGAAGAACATGCTGAAGATAATGAAGGGGAAGTTCATAATTTTTCTGGTGTGGGTCGAATGACTAGAAGCGGGAGAGTATTTGGTCCTTCCAATGTGCAAGATACGGAAGATGCTTCTGCAAGAGAAAAAGGAAAACAGCAGGCGATGATTAGTAATCCAAGGGTTACGCCAGCCAATGTGACTCAACCAATTCCAATACCAGAAGCTTCTTCAGTTCCCGGTGAGGTTGAAGAGTTAATGCGAATTATCAAAAAGAGTGATTATAGCATAATTGATCATCTAAGCCATACTCCTTCTAAGATGTCTATCTTGTCTTTGTTGATTTATTCAGAACCTCACAGAAATGCTTTGATGAAGTTGTTAAAGGCGTTCGTGCCACATGAGATTACAGTCAATCAGTTTGAGAATGTTTGTGCTAACATATCTGCCGGGAACGGTCTGGGCTTCACAGATTTTGATCTCCCTCCGGAGGGGCGAGACCATAACAAAGCGTTGCATATTTCAATGGAGTGCAGGGACACTACTTTATCCCGGGTTTTTGTGGACACAGGGTCGTCTTTGAATGTATTGCCCAAGTCAGCATTGATGAAAATTGATTATTCTGGACTGGAGCTGCGCCCTAGTGATTTGATGGTGAAGGCGTTTGATGGGTCTCGAAGGTCAGTGTTTGGGGAGGTGGAGTTACCAATCAAGGTTGGTCCTCGCACCTTCATGGCTACATTTTTTGTGATGGATATACAGCCAGCATATTGTTGTTTGTTGGGGAGGCCGTGGATTCATAGAGCAGGGGCAGTCACTTCTACTCTTCATCAGAAACTCAAGTATCCTGCAAAAGGAAAGGTGATAACTGTGTGCGGCGAGGAAGAGTATATCGTGAGTCATTTGACATCATTCTGCTATGTTGAAGTTGAAGGCGAGATACATGAGACTCCGTTTCAGGCGTTTGAGACAGTTCATGCTGTCAATTTTCCTCCTCCAGAGCAGAAAAGGAAGCCTGAAACTGTTATGTCTTCTCTCAAGGATGCGAGAGCTGTGGTGGAACATGGTAACCCTGAAGGTTGGGGTCAGGTGCTGGACGTTACCCCAAAATTTAATAAGTTTGGTCTTGGTTTTAGCCCAGGTCAGCAGAGTATTACTCCCAGAGTATCTAGTTTATCTACTCCTGTGAAGTTTTCACGTCCTTGTGCTACTCAAGAGGGACTCGTCAATGCAGTTGGAGACGATAGGATTGATGGCTACAATATCGAAGATTGGATTCGTCCGAGTATTCCAGGCCAGACACTCAACAATTGGACTTTTGTGGATGTTTTCCAAGTTTCAAGCGCTGAGGAGTAATTTTCTTGTTTTCTTTTTTTTATCATATCATAATTCCTACGCTCTGCCCAAGGCGTGGTGGATCATTTGTGTAGGGCCACCATGTTTATTTTCAAAAGTTTATCATGAAATAAAGGACGTTTTTGCATTCAAAATTTTGCTCCATTTATTTTTTTTATTTTGAATGGCAATGTTTCTCTTTTCACACACTGTCACTAAAAAACGCCAAAATGTCGTTCATGCAGATGCACTTCCACCACCGATTATATTGATAACGACTCTGCTATGGCTCATTATGACTTTGATACTCCTATTTTTCAAGCTGAAGAAGAAGCATATGAAGATTGTGATCTTCCTGAGGAATTAGCAAGATTGTTAAAACAAGAGGAGAAGGTTATCCAGCCGAATCAGGATTCGATTGAGGTGGTGAATATTGGCACAGAAGAGGTAAGAAGAGAAGTCAAGATAGGGGCAGATCTCGAAGAAAGTATAAAGGTAAGATTGATTGAGCTACTCCGTGAGTATTCTGATATCTTCGCTTGGTCTTATGAGGATATGCTTGGGTTGGATACAAACATAGTGGTGCATCGACTACCACTCAAAGAAGGTTGTTCTCCTGTCAAGCAAAAGCTTCGAAGAACTCATCCTGAGATGTCCAAGAAGATCAAGGAGGAGGTCCAGAAGAAGTTGGATACGAATTTCTTAAAGGTCATCAATTATCCTCCATGGATTGCAAATATTGTGCCTGTGCCCAAGAAGGATGGTAAGGTCAGGATGTGCGTGGATTATAGGGATTTGAACAGGGCCAGCCCTAAAGATGACTTCCCTCTTCCGCATGTTGATGTATTGGTCGATAATACTGCTCATTCCAAAGTGTTTTCATTCATGGATGGCTTTTCGGGTTACAATCAAATTAAGATGGCTCCGGAAGATATGGAGAAGACAACATTTATCACGCCTTGGGGAACTTTTTGCTATAAAGTGATGTCGTTTGGTTTGAAAAATGTTGGGGCAACATATCAGTGCGCCATGGTCACTCTCTTTCATGATTTGATTCACAAAGAGATTGAGGTATATGTGGATGATATGATTGCTAAGTCTGACACGGAAGAAGAACATCTTGTTCATTTGGAAAAATTGTTTGAGAGACTGAGGCAGTTCTTACTAAGGTTGAATCCGAATAAGTGCACCTTCGGGGTAAGATCCGGCAAGCTGTTGGGTTTTATTATAAGTGAAAAAGGTATTGAGGTGGACCGGCCAAGGTAAAAGCAATATAGGAAATGCCTGAACCAAGGACAGAGAAGGAAGTACATGGTTTCTTGGGAAGGTTAAACTACATTTCTAGATTTATTTCTCATCTCACAGCCACCTGTGAACCTTTGTTCAAGTTGTTGAAGAAAAGTCAGACAGTGAAATGGAATGAGGATTGTCAGAAGGCCTTTGATAAAATAAAGGAGTATTTGCAGGAACCTCCGATACTCATGCCGCCAGTGGAAGGAAGGCCACTAATCATGTATCTAACTGTGTTGGAGAGCTCAATGGGTTGTGTCCTCGGTCAGCACGATGAGACAGGGAAGAAAGAGCAGGCTATTTACTACTTGAGTAAGAAGTTTACGGAATGCGATTCGAGGTACTCATTGCTGGAAAAGACTTGTTGTGCGCTTGCCTGGGCCGCCAAACGTTTAAGGCAGTACATGTTAACTCACACCACCTACTTGATATCCAAAATGGATCCAATCAAGTATATTTTCGAGAAGCCAGCTCTTACAGGCAGGGTAGCCCGTTGGCAGATGATACTCACCGAATATGATATCCAATACACTACTCAAAAAGCAATTAAGGGTAGTGTATTGGCCGACCATCTTGCTCATCAGCCCATGAACGATTATGAACCAATGAAGTTTGATTTTCCAAATGAGAAAATTGTGTATATTCAGGATTGTAACATGCCAGACCTAGAGGAAGGACCCGAGCCAGGATCACGTTGGACGCTTGTTTTTTATGGTGCCTCCAGTGCCATGGGAAACGGTGTCGGAGCCATTATCACTTCCCCTGAGGGATACCACATTCCTTTCACGACTCGTATTTGTTTCGATTGCACTAACAACATGGCCGAATATGAGGCTTGCATTTATGGCATTGAAGCGGCGATCGACCTGCGCATCAAATTTTTGAAAGTTTACGGGGATTCCAATCTTGTTATCATCCAGATTAATGGAGATTGGGAGACTCGCCATCAGAACCTAATTCCCTATCGTGAGCATGTTATGAAGCTGATTCCGTACTTCGAAGAGATCACGTTTGAGCACATTCCCAGAGAAGAAAACAATCTAGCTGATGCACTGGCAACTTTGTTCTCCATGTTCAAGGTTAAGTGGGCTAATGAGGCACCTTCCATTACCATCAGAAGTTTGAGTGAGCCAGCTTTCTGTTTTGAGGCTAGTTTGGAATCAGATGGTAATCCTTGGTTTTATGATGTTAAAAGATATCTTGAAACACAAGAGTACCCTGAAGAGGCATCCGTCACAGATAAGAAGTTCTTGAGAAGATTTTCAGCCAAGTTCTTTCTCAGTGGTGGTGTGTTGTATAGAAGGCATCATGACAGTTTATTGCTTAGATGTGTTGACAAGAAAGAAGCAGCTAGAATCATTGAGGAGATACATGAAGGTGATTTCGGGACCCATTCTAACGGGCATACCATGGCTAAAAAGATTTTGCGAGCAGGTTATTATTGGTCCACCATGGAGACTGACTGTTACAATCATGCACGGGTTTGCCACAAATGTCAAGTCTATGCCGATAAGGTGCATGTGCCGCCAGTACCTTTGAATGTCTTGAATTCCCCTTGGACGTTTGCAATATGGGGAATTGATATGATCGGCAAAATTGAACCGACTACACCCAACGGGCACCGTTTCATTCTATTTGCCATCGATTATTTTACAAAATGGGTCGAAGTTGCATCCTATGCCAATGTCACCAAGAAGGTGGTAACTCGGTTCATTAAGAACAATATTATTTGTCGCTACGGAGTTCCTGAAAAGATCATTACCGATAATGGGTCTAATTTGAACAACAAAATGATGAAGGAGCTTTGTGATTCCTTCAAAATCAAGCATCATAACTCTTCCCCATACCGACCAAAGATGAATGGTGTTTTCGAAGCGGCCAATAAGAATATTAAAAAGATCGTACAGAAGATGGTGGTAACCTATAAAGATTGGCATGAGATGCTGCCTTTCGCTTTGCATGGTTACCGCACCACTGTGCGTACTTCGACTGGGGCAACCCCATTTTCATTGGTTTACAGGCATGGAAGCAGTATTGCCGGTAGAAGTCGAGATTCCTTCTATTAGGATCATGAGGGATGTTGAGCTGGATGAAAGTGAATGGGTACAGAATCGGCTGGATCAGTTGGAACTTATTGACGAGAAGAGGTTGACAGTTGTATGTCATGGTCAGGTATATCAGCAATAGATGAGGAAAGATTTTGATAAGAGGGTACGGCCTCAGTGTTACAAGCCAAGTGACCTGTGCTAAAAATAATGATTCTCCCCCAGGGAGATCCCAGGGGCAAGTGGGATCCGACTTATGAAGTTCCTTTCGTGGTTAGAAAAAATTTCTCTGGAGGAGCGATAATGCTCACAACTATGGATGGAAAGTACTTCCCTCTCCCTGTGAATGCTAACGTAGTTAAAAAATACTTTGCATAAAAAAATAATTAAAAAAAAACCCGCTAAACTGAAAACCCGAAAGGGCGGTTTAGGCAAAAAGAGGGTTTCCTGGTGAATCGAAAACCCGAAAGGGCGATTCAGGAAAAAGTTAGGGACTTAAAGCAAGTAACTACGCTCGGCATGAGATCCTTTGTTTCTTTCCTTCGTTCCTTCACCTGGCATAAGCTCGAAGCTAATCCAAGAATGATCTGTCTGAAAGCAGGAAGATGAAGGCGTAAGAGTCATAAGAGTCATAGCAGAATTGGGACTTAATGGATATTCACATTCCATTGCCATTTCTAAACACTTGTTTGCTTTGATTTTATAATTACTTGCTTCCGAATGTAAATGCCTTTTTCACAGGCCGATTTCTCAAAATCAATAGAATATCTTCTTTCAAGTATACGTATACGTTTCTTTTCTCCCTTTTTACTATTTTGTTTGCAAAAACGTCCAATATTTTGATAGGCATGTGCATATAAACTTCGTGGGCCTTACACGGAAATGGTAATCTAATTCATGGTTAGTTGATCGCTTGAAATACGGATAACAAACACAACTACTACTGTGCAAGGGGCATGTTTAGTTCTATGATGGATGGGATTCTTATTCACTTTACTGGTGGATGCCTTGCCATTTTGTTTCACAGCTCCGTACTGTTGGTAAAGGTCATGGGTTAGGGTAATATCAAGATTACGGCAGGTCAGCGAGATCGGCGAACCTGGTTGGAGATATTTCTTCCCCATAATGGCTTTCATTACGTTTCTTTTCCGCACTTTCATGTGTTATCTTGATTGATTGTTTTAGCATTGTCGCATATAGGATTTTATTTATAGCTGAATGTCAGTCTTGATGCGTTGATTATTTTTGCCTTGAAGAAATTGTTTCATTTTACTTAATCTATCCAGTATCACTCTTTAATCGATTTTTCGGGAATTTTGATACCAACTGTGCCAATTCTTTTGCTTAGCCAGGAGTTTGGAGGAAGGAGCTTAGCTAAAAACGATGACTGTAATGGTATGCTTTTGAGTAGAACCCTGTTGACAATGTACATGCATTGATTCAATCCCCAAACACCGGAGATATAAGGGAGTTAGACCCTCGTTAACCCCTCTGAGCCTTCGAAGTAGGAGTTTCTTTTCTATTAAAAAAAACCTTTTTTTTAACCAGGGGCAGGGTAGATGTTCAGTTAATTTGACCAAGCATTCAAATTTCAGAAGGAATGTCCCATCTGAGGATCACCACATTTTATCTTTCGCATCATGAGTTTTGAAAAATGTCTAAACCACGATGTTCATTTCCTCACAAAGTCCTGAGGTCGAGACCGAATCGATACAATAATGGCTATCCCTCGCTGACCAAGGAATGAGGCATTTGTTTTCTTCAAAAAAAAAGAGAAAGAAAGAAAAGTTCAAAGACCTAAAGTCACATTGACTTGTTCGAAGTGGAAAGTATGAATAAGAAAGAAACAAAAAGCCCCGCTAAGTCGAAACTTGAAAACAAGTCGCTTAGGCAAAAGTTAGGGCGTCCCGCTGGACTCCCAAAATTGAAATTCAAAAAGATTTTGTCCAGGCAAAAGTTAGGGAAAAGAGAGCCTAAAAGGCCGAAAAAGATTATCCATTAAAATTTTCATCAAAAGAAGAGGAACAATAATATCAAAAACAAAAGCAGAAAAAGTTAAGTGACAATCATGTTGGAGAATTTGTCGTGATCACTCAACCATTATAAATCCTTTTGAAAGATGAATGCTTGTGATAAGTCAACTGAACTTAGGACAGGAGAATATCACGAAGGGGGTGGGCACCAAATAACTTGAGCCTTGAAAAACTTTTTTCTAAAAAAACCTCGAACCAGGCCATGTTACAACCTCTAAAAGTCCTAACTGAAACAAGGGTTTAACTTGAAAGCATACTACAACAGGATAACGTTTTCTAAACTCCCAAATATGTGTTGCATATTCATGTTGGTATCTTATCACCCGCATATTGACTCATTTTTTTTGAAAAAAAAAAGGGGAAGAAAAGTTTTGAAATTTTTGCACTCTAGCCAGTGATTCATTCATAACAGAGATGCGAAACTTTGTTAAGATTTTCAACTTTAAGGCTTAAATAATCGTCGCATCAGATCTGTCATTCCCAAAATAAACATCTTTCTGCATGCAAAACATTTGTTTGACTTCAAAAAAAGAGTTTACACGTTGAACATCTGTAAAGAGCTTAATGATTGTCAGGAAGGGAATATTTGGTTTTTTTTCTTTTCTGTTAGACAGAGCCCATGTATGAATAGGACTTTACCTATCCCCAGTGAAGTTTTGTTTCCGCAGCGAAATTTTGTTTCCCCAAGAATCTTCTTTTAAAAAGACTTCATTCTGAGACTCCGGATTTGAGGATATCGCGTATCCCCAACAGAGTTGCCAACAGAGATCCCTCGCCATGACCTCTCATTTCCCAGCCGGTCTGTTGATTGGGGCATCCTTATGTTAAGTTTTTTTCCTTATCCCCAGTAAAGTTGATACTGTGTGGCTATCTGCATGATCCATCCAATGGTTTCATTCCAAAGAAATATCTCTCCAAAAAAATCTTCAACAAAGTTCTGTCTCCCCGGTGAAGTCCCATTTCCTCAGCAGAGCTTTGTTCCCCCCAGCAAAGGTTTTCACACCTCACGTTGAGTTTGTTGTCTTGGTGTCATCCTCAACACGGCTGCGCGCTGTCTTTTCTAGAGATTACAGTCTTGTCCTGATCTTCTCCCTCAATGTCTAATCTTCAGATGGTGTCCCTCTCCAGAAGCTACAGTGTCGATCTAATCTTCTCTTGGAGTTTGCAGTTTATTTATGCATCTCCCCTCAATGTTTGTGGCCCGTTTCTATTGGTTTCTCGGTTGTTATTCCCCGTGAGGCTCCATCTCTTTGAGGTTCCCTCTCTAGCGGTTCCCCATATTTTCTCCTCTCTTTTGGATTTTGCAATTTATTTTTGCAAGTCACGTCAATTTTTGACTTCTTGGTTATTGGCTTCTCAATTGGCCATTCCCCAGTGAAACTTTTAAACATGCATCATTACATTGCATCTACCAAAACGCGTAGCATTTCCATTATATGGAACATTGCGCTATATAGAAAGAATTCAAACATGCATCGGAACATAAGCCATTATTGTTTTTGTTGTCTCCAGTGAATTTTCTAATACTTCGGATTAAATCCCCAGCGAGGTCTTCGTCCTCATCATCTCAGTTTCCTCCCCATACCAATATCCTTTTGGTGTCAATCATTTGTTTGTTTGAGTGTCTACTCTTGATTGTAGTTCAGTTTCGCCTTGGCGCGGTCTTCTCGGGTTTAGTCTTCACTACCCTCTCCAGTTCATTCCAATGTCTATTGATGCACCTTTTCGAATACCAGTTTCGTCCTGATATTCGCTTTCAGCAGGTTTTTAGGTGTACGCCCTAATCTCCTTGCTTTGGGTTGAGCTCAGAGTTTCGTCTCCTCACCTTGCGCATGAAATCCAGTTTCGTCTTGGTACTCATCTAGTTTAGTTTCACC
Source organism: Vicia faba (assembly GCA_948472305.1). NCBI lineage: Eukaryota > Viridiplantae > Streptophyta > Magnoliopsida > Fabales > Fabaceae > Vicia > Vicia faba. The sequence goes on from OX451739.1 coordinate 1,306,854,565, forward strand.
TAACTAGTTATTGAGTATAGTTTCGTCTCGTCTTTTTTTTCATACCTTGGACCCTTTGACGGTGTTTGTTTACCGAGTGCAGTGTTCGTACTGCGTCCCTGGTTTGAAATCAGTCTCTTTTGTTCCTTGGATTCTTCTATCAGTTTTCGTCACTGTTTATCCATTGATCTGAGACCAACAGGTGCTCTGAGAAACATGCGCTCTCATCACTCTCGTTGTGGGTCGAGTTTCACCTCGTTACCCGTGCATGAAATCCAATTTTGTCCTGGTACTCATCTAGTTTAGTTTCGTCTAACTGGTTATTGAGTCGAGTTTCGTCTCGCTTTTGTTCCTCATTTCTGGGATTCTTCCAGTTCCTTCATATTGTCTATCTTAGTTTGAGATTAGCAACTGCTCCTAGAATCACGCACTCTAGCCATTTTGCTTTGGGTCGAGCTCAGAGTTTCGTCTCCTCACCCGCGTACGTTTTCTTTTCCAGAGCTTAGTTTCGCCTATACTCTGTGGTTTGAGTTTTATCTCACCCTTCTTGAAGCCCAGTTTTGCCCTGGCACATTTGTATGGAAGTTTAGTTGCGTCTACTCTTCTTTGTTTTTGTTCTGTTTCAACCTACGTTACAGCTTCATTTTGACGCATGTCTTGGGGATTTTCTGGTTTTTTTTTCTTTCTTCTTCAAGAGTGTAAATTTCCGGGTTCTTTTGTATTCAATCATCTTCAACTCTGAACGCTCGAAAGTTGTCACTTTTCTCACTTATCATGTTGAAGATATTTGAATAGGGGCAGCTATTGCACCCCAAAATTTACCCTCTTGATTTAGGCTTATGTTTCATCATGAATATCATATTGCATTGCATTCATACATTGCGATGGAATCAAAATACTTTGGTTATCAAGTCTTCCTCAAGCTTTGAAGGTTGATTGCATTGACAAGTTGCTCAAGTAGAATCTTATCATCTAGACCTCTGGATCTTTCAAGCTCAAAAGTTATTGCATATCTCAAGATATTTTATCCATCTCTTTGGATCATCAGAGGATTGAAGTTTGAGATTGATTATAAGAGGAATCACTCTTTTGATTCACCAGTCAAATTAAGGTTTTGCTTGATCAAGACTATTGATCAATGTACAAATTTTGATTTGAAAGCTACAACATCTCATTGGTGTTTGAAAAGTCTTTGTACAAGAAATTGGTCAAGATGCCCAGAGGATTTGAAATTTTGGAGATGATTCATCAGTCTCCTAAGGTGTTAACCAAAACTAGGGTTTGGGATTTCATCAAGATTTATTGATAATTTTGAAGTGAAGCTTTGTACATGGCCTCTATATATTTGGAAGATCATATGTTTGAAGTCTTGATCATCAATTTTGAAGGGAAGTGGATCAATTAATTCAAAGGGGAAAATGGTCATTTTGGTCAAAATCAGTCAAAGTCAAGGTTGACCAAGTGAACTTTTGGTCAACCATCAATTCAAGGGTGTACTTTTCATATTTCAAGTCCATTTTGATCATTGGATCAAAAAGATTTAGGTTTCGGTTAAAACTTGTTCATGAAGAAACCCTATAAGTTTCTAATTTTGGAAAATGAGGACTTAATTTCAAAAATTCATATTTTATTCACCTTTGATCAAAAAAATGCAAATGAAGTATGCTTGTAAATCTAAGAGGGAGCTACTTCACATGATTCCATTTTTTCTAACAATGCATGAAGTGGTGGTAAGTTATAAAGCTTGGAAGTCACAAAATTATGGGTCATTTCTCAAAATTTGTGAATTTCATGTCAAATTTTGAGGACCTTAATGGATTCAATTGCAAAAACACAAAACTAAGGGATTGTAGATCTTTGCAATACCTTTCCAAAGAGGGCTCATTTGTGTCAAAATTCAAAAATATGAGCAAGGTATGAGCTTTGGAATTTTGAGGCATTTTATTGAATTTTGACCAAGCAAGCAAAATGCAAATTCTTGAGAACTCAAGTTTTAGCCTTTATTTTTGTTTCTAATCAAGCCCGTGAATAATTTGTAACATGTTGAGGCCCGTTACACTCACCATTTCGTTCCTCATTTGGTTTTGTACTTGTTTGATTGAAAAACTCACAAACTTGCTCAATTTTGCAAATTCACCAACACTCTCTCATTTCAATTAGTCATGACCTGGAACTTTGAGCATTTGCTACTGACCTCATTTGGCTCATAAAACGCAAAGAAAATGAGGAAACGCACGAGCAAATGGCTAAGGCCCATGTGCATTCTTTCTTTGTCCAAACTTTCCAATCAAACCCTTGAACAACTTTGAAGACCAATTTCCTCGTCTAACCTTCTCTACCCACACTATATAGTGTACTGCAAGCCTCATTTCACAAAAAAATGTGCTCCAGTTATCATAAATCTGGATCTGAACTTTTTCTGCTCTTGCTCAAGTTTTCTTCGATTCTCTCATCTTCTTCGCACATTCATCAAATTTTCTGTGGATTCATCTTCCTTGAAGTGTGTAGATCAAGATCATGGAGTTTGTTTGCTTCTGTAACTAAGGAATCAATATTTCCAGTTTCACATTGAAGTAAGCTTCTTGAACTTCATTTTACTATTTCCAGCTTGATTTGTTGAATTACTTCATGTTTATGAGCTCATAGCTGGCCAAACAATAGGTTTGACGTATAATTTTATTTGAAATTGAAGAATGGATCGTTGTTTGAACTTATGAATAATTCATATTCAGTGAGTTTTTGCAATTTTCGCATCCAGATTTCTAATTGTCTAGTCAATCTTTTTGAGATCTATAAGTGTCGTGATGTAGAGGTTAGATCTGGCTTTGTTTTGAACTTTGAATCATTGATTTTGGTGGAGAAATAAGCAAGAAGTATTGATCAGAACATCAGGTTTCAAACTGAGAAAACACGAGTTTAGGGCTTTGTCTTGAGGTTGAATACGATGAGGTGGCGCGCCCGGATTGGATGATTTAAATTTTTAATGCATTTCATATTATTTGATTTCAATTGATTTTTCTGATTTTATTTTTGTGATCAAAATATCTTCAAAAATCATGAAAAAGATACCATAGGCTAATAATAATTTCTAGTATTTGTCATATTTTTTTGGATTTTTTTTAAAAATGTTTTGATTGGTTTAAAAATTCATAGGTTTATTTAATTGTTTATTCAATGATTATTTTTATTTTAATAGTTCTTTTGATCTAAAAATTCCACAAAAAATGTTTTGGACTCAAAAAATAATGTAGAAATTGATTCTGATTTTGGTTTAGCATTTTTTCTATTTTTGATTAGAAATTTAATTTGAGAAGTTTATTTTAAATTTTTGCTTCATAATTTTTGTTTTAATATTTCCTTTAATTCAAAAATTCTCAAAAAAATCATATAAGTTTGTTTTTAATCATAGTGTCTGAATATAATTTTGTTTTGACCTTTTTATGAATTTTGGCTAGGGTTTGCACTTTTGTCATTAAATAATAGTTTAATTCTTTAATTGTTTGTTTGATTTTATTTTAATATTTCCTTTAATTCAAAAACTCCACAAAAAATCATGAATGCTGGTTTTTAATTCTAATATTTGAATATAATTTTGGTTGGATATTTTTTTGATTTTTATTTGAATTTTATTTTGAAAATGTGAATATTTGTTTAATTGTTTAATAGTTTGAATTTGAATTTATTTTTGACTTTTTCTTTAATCCTAAAAATGTGAAAAAATATGTATTCCGATATTTAGGGTTTCCTTGTGATTTGCATGATCTTAGTTTGAATTGTTTGAATTTTTATCTTACCTAATTAATATTTAAGATTAAAATTCAAACAATTAGGGTTTTGTGGCTTACATTGCAAGTTTTATTTTCAAAATCAATTTGCCTTGGGTTTCCATTCGAATTTGGATCTTGTTTAAGGTTCGTGGATGTATTTAGGATCTGAAAACCATTTTTTTTGAATTATTTGACTTGATTGGATATTTTTCCACAAATTGTTTTGAAAGCTTGTCTAGTTTGGTAGTTTTGCCAACTAGTTTTGATCCTTGAGCCTCACTTGATCTTCACCTCTACTATCCATGAACTTCAAACTTGTTTTCTGACCTATACACATCTCAAATATGTTATGGAAATTTTGGTTTGAATTATTGAAATCCTTTTCTATCTTTGATGTATTTTTGAAGTGAAGGTACCCAATTAATGTTGCATATCTTGTTGCAATTTGCTTGATGGCCAATGAACTTGAGTGAAGCCTATGATTGGGCACCTAATGATCATGTTGGTTCTGTTTATCCACATAAACTCAAGTCATTTCACTTAATGCCCCATGTTAGAATGATTGAAACCTTTTTGATGCATGTTTTATGACTTTTTGCTTTCTTGTTCATCTTCACTTTGAAACTTGAGTTTTCAATTTGAGTTTGAGGTCATTAGATGGCCAATGATAACATGAAGGGAAATGATACTTCAATGATAGTCTCATGAAGACTTGAGAGTAATTGATCCCTATTACTTAAGTTAGTTCTAATCATGAATAGAGTTTGGTTTCTTTCTTTTATACTTGTTGAATTTTTGAGGCATTTTGAATGCACTTGTGCAGCATGTTTTAGAATCAATAATTTAACCTTTTGATCATGTTCTAGTCATGTTTTGGAAGCTTTATTTCAGATCTTTGATTGTTACAAACTCTCTAATTTTTTCCTTGTTTGACTTCCTTCCATGGTTAGCTTGAAATCTAAGTCTTTGATGCATTGTGTGGGATTCCTCTTCTATTATGCTTGTGAGATGTGATGAAATAATTGAGTATTATTGAATTGTGGTTGCTAATGACCTTCATGGTCTTTGATTGTATTCTTCTCAAGCTCCCATGATTCTTGATTGATATTCAATTGTCAATTCAATATGGTGATAGAAAGGAGCAACATTCCTCTAACTTTTGACCAAATCGTGCATATGCTTGTTTCTTTTTGTCTAACATATCTAATGTTTTGATAGTTGTTATCATGTTTTCTCACTTAATTATGGTGTCATCATCCATCCCTCACGTGAGTCATCATTCTATTTATGGGAATACTAACTTGGCTGTTGAATGTGCGAGGTACTCTGAGAAAAGTTTTCCATTTTGACTTAAGGCTACTGTGTTTCACTTTATTTGTGGAACACAATTTATTATATTGGCACTACTCTTGTGCTTGGAATATTTGATAGTCTATGCAGGATATATACATGTGATTATGAATGTTATACATTGCCCATGGGATCTGTTCATATCTGAAAATCTTAATACTTACATCCTGATGGCGTAATTTTTGACTTGATTTGTCTGTTGATGCCAATTTGCTTGAAGTTCTCTGGGTTTCTTTTATTCTTGCTCAGTTGCTATGGATAGTTATCCGTTGGTATTGTACTAGTTCCTTTCTTCTATTTTCATTTTGTATAATTCTATATTGCATGATGGGACCTCTGTTGCTGATATATGTCAGGAGGCCCTCTGTTTTGTTTAATACATGTGTTGTGTTTGTGTTTGTTTCTTTAATTGTTGATCAATGAGTCACTCAATTTAGAAATTGAGATCTCGACTTCGCTCTAAGTGCATGTTCCCTATAGGATGTTTATTGTTTTTCTTTTAATTGTTGATCGATGAGTCACTCAATTTAGAAATTGAGATCACGACTTCGCTCTCAGTGCATGTTCCCTATAGGATATTTATTGTGTTTTTTTCTTTAATTGTTGATCGATGAGTCACTTAATTTAGAAATTGAGATCACGACTTCGCTCTCAGTGCATGTTCCCTATAGGATATGTTTTGTTAAGCTTCCTTTGACATGGTAATGAAGATAGGAATCCATGTATTCTAGCATAGGGTAGAATTTTCCTTTATCCTCAACCTTAGGGTCAATCATTGTATGATAACACTAGGGATAGTGCTAGGCTACTTTCCCTTAGTTGTTTTTCCTTCCTTTTCATTTTGCATCTTAAAACAAAAATTGTTTTTCGTGGAAAATCATAAAACACCTCTAATAAACTCAAACCTTTCTTCAAGGTAAAAGATACAAATCAATCTTATTTGTTTGTGCGCCTCTTGGCTTTGTTTTTAAACCTGGTTTATTGATGTTTCGCCATCTTTGCCATAATATCTTGTTATCTTATAGCCGATTTTTCGCCATCGCACATTTGTTTGAAGCCGATGTTTCGCCATCGCACATGTTTGTTATCCTACTTTGATTCTCAATATCATTGTTAGGTGTGATGTTTTGTCATCCGTTCTATTGATGTTTCGCCATCCTTGCCATGATATATTGTTATCTTATAGCCGATGTTTCGCCATCGAATATTTGTTTGAAGTCGATGTTTCGCCATCGCACATGTTTGTTATCCTACTTCGATTCTCAATATCATTGTTAGGTGTGATGTTTTGTCATCCAGTTTATTGATGTTTCTCCATCTTTGCCATGATACCTTGTTATCTTTTAGCCGATGTTTCGCCATTGCACATTTGTTTGAATCCGATGTTTCACCATCGCATATGTTTGTTATCCTACTTTGATTCTCAATATCATTGTTAGTTGTGATGGTTTGTCATCCGTTCTATTGATGTTTCGCCATCCTTTCCATGATATCTTGTTATCTTATAGTCGATGTTTCGCCATTGCACATTTGTCTGAAGCCGATGTTTCTCCATCGAACATGTTTGTTATCCTACTTCGATTCTCAATATCATTGTTAGGTGTGATGTTTTGTCATCCGGTTTATTGATGTTTCGCCATCTTTTCCATGATACCTTGTTATCTTTTAGCCGATGTTTCGCCATCGCATACTTGTTTGAAGTCGATGTTTCGCCATCGCACATGTTGGTTATCCTACTTTGATTCTCAATGTCATTTTTAGGTGTGATGTTTTATCATTTTGTGTTTCGCTATCTTTGACATGTTACTTTGTTATTATTTAGCCGATGTTTTACCATCTCATTTGTTTGTTGTTTTATTTGATGTTTTGCCATCTTGACTGTTTTTGTTGTCTTAACTAAAAAACACAAACCAACCAAAAATATATGAGCCGAACTACGGCTGCTCTGATTCCTTAAAAGGGATACGTAGGCAAAGGGGTAGGGCCCAACCGAGCACATCTTTTATTTTCCCTACATTGTTTTCTTTTTCTTTCTTTCGCATGCATTCCCTTTTTAGCTTTAAGCCATAGACATAGGTTTTGACCACACCCATTGGATTAGACAACAAGAGTGGATACCGTAGAGTACTACGGGCGTGTGGGGTGCTAATACCTTCCCCTCGCGTAACAGACTCCCTTACCCGATCTCTCGGTCGAAATACCGTGATTTCTCCCTCTTAAGGTTTTCTCGATGTTTACCTTTCCCTTTCTGTGGGATAAAAGACGTTCGGTGGCGATTTCATTGATGTCTCATTACGGAGATGACGATTCCGCCAGATCGTTTCACATATCCGGGGTCGGTAGGGGATACGTACGAAAGAGACAGACCGAAGAAAGCTCTTACAAAGATATCAAGAACACATGTCTGGGGTTGGTAGCAGACACGTAACAGGAAGGAGACCGGATGAAAGGACTCTAACCAAGAATATCAGGAATATACGTCCGGAGGAAAGGGCGTATATCCAAGGATATCAATAAAATATGTCCGGAGGAAAGGATATATATAAGGAAAGAGGCCGGAGGAAAGGACTCTAACCAAGAATATCAAGAATACATGTCTGGGGTCGGTAGCAGACACATAATAAGGAAAGAGGCCGGAGGAAAGGACTCTAACCAAGAATATCAAGAAAATATGTCCGGAGGAAAGGACATATAACCAAGAATATCAAGAATACATGTCTGGGGTTGTTAGCAGACACATAATAAGGAAAGAGGTCGGAGGAAATGACTCTAACCAAGAATATCAAGAAAATATGTCCGGAGGAAAGGACATATAACCAAGAATATCAAGAATACATGTTTGGGGTCGGTAGCAGACACATAATAAGGAAAGAGGCCGGAGGAAAGGACTCTAACCAAGAATATCAAGGAAATATGTCCAGAGGAAAGGACATACAACCAAGGATATCAAGAAAATATGTCCGGAGGAAAGGACATATATAAGGAAAGAGGCCGGAGGAAAAGACTTTAACCAAGAATATCAAGGATATACGTCTGGAGGAAAGGGCGTATAACCAATAATATCGAAAAAATATGTTGATCTTTAAGAGTTGCAAATATGAAAGAACTACAAAATCCATTAGGCCAAAGGCGGGGTGTAATTCTTCAAGAGTGGCAATTATCTGAATTACCACACACCAAGTATAGATACTCAAGTATTTGAGAAACAAGAAAGGCTATACACCGACTCTTACTTGAACTCTAACGGTAAACGCAAACATGAGCAAAAAAACCAAAGGCTTGCAAGGGCAAGAGCAAACCACGACTTACTGGGGCAATGGGAAACATCAAAGACCCGACTGGTGGTAAGTTAAACAGACTCCGCTGGGGAAACAAAATAGAATCACCCTAGGAATTTTGTGGAGATAGTTCAAATCTGAATGCATAACAGTCTGGTTATTGCAAGTAAACAAAAATTGGCTTATACTCATGCATGTTTGAATTTTTTATAGCGTAATGCTCCATACAATTGAAATGCTACGCGTTTTGGTAGATGCAATGTAATGATGCATGTTTAGTAATGCACTAGGAAAACACATCAATAATCGGCTGCTGAGAAGGAAATGAACTTCGAACGATTATTCTTGCACATCTGATCTTCTATAGAGAAAAGGCAATTTGTACTTCAATGGGGAACCGAGATTTGGAACCACCAGCCTCTACAGATAGATATCACTGGGGAAGTAACTTCCTGGGAAGAATACTGCAAACGTAAATTGCAGTTCAGAGAAAATCTTGAATTCTGATCAAACTCCCCACTTCACGGGGAATAAATCCTTTATCCTCTGTTGGAAACAGGAAAGCTTTGCTGGGAATGGAAACTTCTGGCATAGAAATTCTTTGACGAAGATAACTTCTGTTGGGGAGTATAGAAATTCTTAAATAAAAAAAATTCTACTCAGACCACACTGGGGATAACGTCGTTGGGAGGTAAAAGATCCTCACTTGGGGAAGAAACAAATATCCCGGGATAGAAATTCCACTAGGGATATCTCAACAACATCTTCTACCGCTGGTAACGAAAGAGTTATGATCGGAATTCTCCTGTACACCTCACTAAAGAGATAGGACACTTGCTCCACTAGGGACAGAAGAATATTTCCACTGGGGAAATTGGATCTCATTATACGAAAATCCTCACGTTAGTCACACACAGACCCTACTTGATTCATTTTTTGGTATGCTTCTTGCCATAAAAGACCAACAGTACTTGCAAAAACAGAAATTGGGGTGACATGCCCCTGTTTGGAATGGAAAACCTTACTAAATAATAGACAGCTTGAACTATCAATCACCGGGTAAAAACCGTGATGCAAGATTGCAACTTCAACATGTCGACTCCGAGGAGGAATGCCATTAAAAAGTGGAGTTTAGAGGAGATGCTGCAAAAATAAATTGCAGTCCAATGAAAAGGGATCAATCTAGACTTTACACAACTTCTACATTTCCAGGGAGAAAGAACATTCTCCTCCTGCATAGAAATGAGGATGCTTCACTAGGGAGGAAATATCTTGGAAGAGAAACCCTTTGGAAACAACATTTTTGTCAAGTAGCAACAGGTCTTTTACTGGGAGTAGGAATCCCCCTAGGAAGCAATATTTCCATCACGTCTTGTACGAGTAAGCAACCCCAAATGATCCTTGCGTTACTGCTCATATCCTACTGAGGATAACAATCAAAACTTTGACTGGGGATAATAACCTTGACTTAGGACAAAGGATATCAGTAAATGGACTTGAGTCTCTGATAAGTCGAAGATAACAATCCTTACTTCTCGGCATGATTTTCAAATTCACAAGTCATTTAGCCTGCGTATGGACTTGGTCTGATCAACCATCGAAGAAGAGAGAAATCCCTCGCATAAATTCTTGCCCCAATCTGTAAGGCTTTTGCAGAAAATTTCCTCGAGAGGACTTTTTGAGATTTACACTGTTAAAGACAAACTTCCCCAGTGTTATGAACTTTGGAACATGATGTTTAGATAACCAAAATTGGAGATGATTCCAACTATGCTTGAGTGAATTCCCATACATCTTCAAATTCTGGGAAGATTCACCTCTGATCAATGCATTCTCAGAGAGATTCATCAAATATTAGTATAACTTCCCCAATTTGACTGCACTTTGAGGGATAAAGACTCGACTTTAATGCCTCATATTGGCTGAATACTTACTCGACGGAGTATTCGACACGCTTGCCCTTGCTCAACAGAATCTTGACAAATCTTTTCTTTGTCTCGTACTCACGGAGAGATGAAAGCTTGAGGTTTTTCGAAGGCAACATAACCTTAGAGTGGTTGGCTTATGTCTTGAAAGTAGGTTACTTCATAACCATACTACTCGACTTGAACTGCTTCATTATCGAGAAAATACTTGAAGCGATACGTCCCTTGGGACCAACTGAAAGTAATGCACCGCTGCTTGACAGAGACTCTGGGCAACCACCTTTTGCAATCTACTTCAGATCATTTCTCAAACTGGTATTCTTTTACTCAACAAAATCAATAGAAGATTTGCCCCAGATTAAGACCATTCTCACAAATGATTTACCTTTAAACGGTATCCTGAAGCAACTTGTCCCTTGAGATGATCAAATTTTCATTTAATGCTCATTATGCAAGCTTACTTGATGTTTAAGCACTTGCTCATATGCAAAGAATGTTTATTCTAAGAATGATAATTCTAATGCAAAACTCATACTTGTCTTGAAGTTTAAGAAACTTTTATTGAAAATTTTAAACATCAAAAATTTTTATGCGAAAGAAAGTAAAAGATGGAATGATACCAAATCAAAAGTTTTAGTAAGCCTCATAGGAGTCAGATTACTGTATTCTCATTACAGTGTGCTTTCAAATTAACCCATGCTTCAGTTAGGACTTTTAAGGGTTGTAACGTGGCCTGGTTCACGGTTTTAGAAAAAAGGATTTAAGGCTCAAAATGTTTGGTGCCCACCCATTCTCCGTGATGTTCTCCAGACCTAAATTCAGTTAAACCAATACGAGCACCCACCCCTCAAAAGGAGTTTACCATGGTTGAGGAGGATATGGCAGTCACTCACCTCTTTCATTCTTGGTGTTCGATCACACGACTTTATTCCTTGTTGAGGATTTTTATTTGGTAATCCCTTTTTCTCTTTTCGCGATTTTGCTTTCTTTTTGTATTCCCTAATTTTTTCCTGGACAAATTCCTTTTGAATTTGACTTTGAAGTCCAGCGGGATGCCTTAACTTTTGCCTAAGTGACTTGTCTTTTCAAGTCTTAGCGGAGCTTTTTGTCTCTTTCTTTTATCATTTCTTTTAGTTTGAACTAGTCGTGTGATTTCGAGTCTTTCTTGACTTCCTGAGAAAGTGTAACTACCTTACTGCTTGGTCGACGAGGAATAACCATTATGGTATCGTCATCTTTTGACCTCTTGATGTGCGAGAGATACTCTTTGGGATATCATTCTTATTGATGCACACTGCTGATAGATGAGAGTTAGCCATTGTAATTTGGTTCTTTCTTAACCTTCTGAAGGATAACCATTTTTGTATCCTTTGATGCGCACTCCTAATGAGTTTTGAACGCTCAATCAGATTAACTGAAATTCTACCCTGCCCCGGGTTAAATGTGAGGTTTTTTTCTGAACAAAAAAGAAACTCCTACTTCAAAGCTCAAAAGGGGTTGACGAGGGTTTCACTCCCTTATATCTCCGGTGTTTGGGGATTTGAAACAAGGCATGTACATCGTCAGCAGGGTCCTATTCAAAAGCACACCATTTGAACTTTTTGGCATATTACTCATCATCCTCCCTCCAGAGGTTTTTGCTTTATTTAACAAGAGCTAAGTACCAAAAAAACAAAGAAAAACATTAATGAGTGAATACGAATGTATTAATTCAAAACAAACATACTAAATGCATTATGATTAGTATTCAAAAATCAACAAGTTTTGCATACAAGAAAGTACTGAACCAAACAAGAAAGATTACAAATGAGAATTGTAAATGAAACTAGGAATTGCCACATTGAGGATACTAGTCTCCGTAAGGACTGGTTGCTTCAGAGAGTACGCTTAGTAATCTCACTTTTTTATCTATGGATGATTAACACTCTTGAGTTGAGAACGAGTACCCACCATATTTTCAAATAAGAATATCCTTAGGTCGTGAGTACGAGATTCTGTTTCGATAGGAAAATTATGTTGGTCATGTCTAGGTCTTTAGCTCGTTTATTGGCATCCTTCCTGTCATCAGAGATCTATAATACCTGTGAAGGTGAGAATTACAACAACATGCCTCGAGCATGGGATGGTTACCACACCTGATACTTTGAGTAATTTGATGCAACGTGTTGTAAAGCCTTAATGTTTTTAAAATGCAATATTTATTGAAAATGTTGAACGTCTTTTGTTATCAAAACAGAAAGAATGAAAACAACTTGGCACAAATCGAAAAACACTTTTATTGAATGATTGGCCTGTAAATAGGCATTTACAACGAAAAGCAATTCTTGAAAAGAAACAATTGCACGTGAAACATATAGAAAGGATGATAATAATAAACAATGTGAGTGCAGATTTATCAAGTACAACTCTGCTACAACTCTCATGACCTCTGAATTCTTCAATACTTGCCTTCCGAATAACTGATTGGGCTAATGCTCCATCCTGAGCCGATCAAACCAACGACCTTTTATGCGAAATATTTCTTTACTACATCTGCATTGACAGGGTGAGGGAAATCCTCTCCATCCATAGTCGTGAGCATCATATATCCTCCCGAGAAGACTTTCTTCACAATAAAAGGTCCTTCATAGTTAGGATCCCATTTACCCCTAGCGCCCGTGTTGTTAGGAGGCAAGATCCTCTTTAGCACGAGATCACCATCTTGAAAATTATGCGGACGTACCTTCTTGTCAAAAGCTTTCTTCATTATCTTTTGGTATAGCTGTCCATGGCAAATAGATGTCAATATCTTCTCATCAATGAGAGTTAGCTGGCCGAATCTATTCTAGACCCATTCAGTCTCATCCAATCGTACATCTGTCATTATTTTCAAAGAAGGGATTTCTACTTCCACCGGTAGGACTGCTTCCATGCTGTAAATAAGTGAGAAGGGGGTTGCCCCAGTTGAGGTGCGCATGGTGGTATGATAACCATGTAAAGCGAATGATAGAATCGCATGCCAATCTTTATAAGTGATGACCATTTTCTGCACAATCTTCTTAATATTCTTGTTTGCTGCCTCAACCGCGCCATTCATCTTAGGACGGTAAGGAGAAGAATTGTGATGTTTTATCTTAAAGTTTTCACACAACTCTTTCATCATCTTATTATTGAGGTTCGACCTGTTGTCGGTAATAATCTTCTCGGGGATCCCGTATCGACAAATTATGTTATGCTTGACGAAACGTGCTACCACCTGTTTAGTGACATTGGCATAAGATGCCGCTTCGACCCATTTAGTAAAGTAGTCGATGGCCACCAAAATGAAACGGTTCCCGTTGGAAGCGGTCGGCTCAATCCAGCCAATCATATCAATACCCCACATCACGAAAGGCCAAGGTGAAGTTAGGATATTCAGAGGATTGGGCGGCACATGCATCTTGTCAGCGTAGATCCGACACTTGTAGCAGATCTTGGAATGCTCGTAATAATCGTTTTCCATTGTTGACCAATAATAACCTGCCCTCAAGATTTTCTTGGCCATAGTATGCCCGCTAGAATGTGTCCCAAAAGAACCTTCGTGCACTTCTTCTATGATCCTACTTGCTTCGTGTCTATCCACACATCTGAGCAGAATGGAATCATAATTCCTCTTATACAGAACATCACCGTCGAGGAAAAACTTGGCGGCAAACCTCCGTAAAGTCTTCTTATCTGTGATAGAAGCACCTTCTAGATATTCTTGGGTCTTAAGGTACCTTTTGATGTCATAAAACCATGGCTTCTTGTCAACAAAATCTTCTCCTATTTCATAACAGAACACCGGTTCATCCAACCTTAGGATAGTGATAGAATGAGCCTCTTTTGCCCATCTAACCTTAAACATGGATGATAGAGTAGCCAAGGCATCCGCAAAGTTATTCTCCTCCCTTGGAATATGATTGAAAGTAATCTCATCAAAATAAGGGGTTATCTTCAACACATGCTCGCGATACGGAATCAAATTTGGGTGACGAGTCTCCCAATCCCCGTTGATTTGGCTAATTATCGGAGCAGAATCTCCATATACTTCTAAGATCTTGATTCACAAATCAATGGCAGCTTCTAACCCAAAAATACAAGCTTCATACTCAGCCATATTGTTTATACAATCAAAGCAAATCCTGGAAGTAAGAGGAGTATGAAAATCTTCAGGAGAAGTAATCACCACACCGACACTATTACCTAACGCATTGGAGGCACCATCGAACACCATCGTCCATCACAATCCTGGTTCAGGTCCTTCCATTGGGCCTGGGATATTACAATCCCGTATGTACATGATGTCTTCATCAGGAAACTCAAACTTCATTGGCTGATAGTCATCTTTCATGGGTTGGTGAGCAAGATGATCTGCCAATATACTACCCTTGATAGCCTTTTGGGTAGTATATTGGATGTCATATTCAGTTAAAATCATTTGCCAACGAGCTATCCTTCCCGTGAGGGCTGGTTTTTCAAAGATATACTTGATTGGGGCCATCTTAGAGATCAGTAAGGTGGTATGAGTCAACATGTACTGTCTTAGTCGGCGAGCATACCATACCAAAGCGTAACAAGTTTTCTCGAGTAGTGAGTATCTTACCTCATAGTCGGTAAACTTTTTGCTAAGGTAATATATTGCATGCTCTTTTCGACCAGCCGCGTCATGCTGCCCTAATACACACCCCATTGAGTTCTCTAACACCGTTAGGTACATTATCAAGGGTCTACCTTCTACCGGGGGCGAGAGAATTGGAGGTTCCATCAAATATTCTTTAATCTTATCAAATTCTGCCTGGAAATCGTTATTCCACCTGTCCGTCTGGCTTTTCTTTAACAATCTAAAGATTGGTTCACAAGTGGCTGTAAGGTGGGAGATGAATCTAGAAATGTAGTTCAATCTCCTGAGAAAGCCGCGAACCTCTTTTTCTATTTTCGGCACCGGCATTTCTTGTATAGCCTTTATCTTACTATGGTCAACTTCAATTCCCTTCTCGCTTACGATTAACCCTAACAGTTTCCTTGATCTCACTCCGAAGGTGCACTTATTTGGGTTTAGCCTTAGTCTAAACTTCCTTAATCTTTCAAACAATTTCAACAAATGAACTAGATGTTCCTCTTCTGTCTGGGATTTGGCAATCATATCATCAACATATACTTCAATCTCTTTATGCATCATGTCATGAAAGAGAGTGACCATTGCACGTTGATAAGTTGTCCCTGCATTTTTCAGACCAAAGGGCATCACCTTATAACAAAATGTCCCCTAAGGAGTAATAAAAGTAGTCTTCTCCATGTCTTCTGGTGCCATTTTAATCTGATTATAGCCAGAAAAACCATCCATGAAGGAGAACACTTTGGCTTGAGCAGTATTGTCAACTAGAATATCAATGTGCAGCAACGGGAAATCATCTTAAGGACTTGCTTTGTTCAAGTCCCTATAGTCCACACACATTCTGGCCTTTCCATCCTTCTTGGGTACTGGTACAATATTCGCGATCCACGGCGGGTAAGAAGTTACTTTCAAAAAACCAGCATCAAATTGTTTATAAACCTCTTCTTTGATCTTCTTAGACATCTCGGGATGAGTTCTTTGAAGCTTTTTCTTAACAGGAGGACACTCTTCCCTAAGAGGTAGCTTGTGCATAACGATATCCGTGTCTAACCCAGGCATGTCTTCATAGGACCAAGCGAAGATATCCGCATACTCACGGAGCATTGCGATTAATCCGTGCTTGATACTGTCTTCTAGAGCAGCCCCAATCTTAACTTCTTTTAGGACCTTTTCGGTTCCCAAGTTGATCAACTCAGTGGTCTCTTGGTGCGGATGAATGACCTTTTCTTCTTGCCTTAGTAATCTAGCCAACTCTTCAGGAAGTTCGCAGTCCTCCTCAGTTTCTTCTTCAGCTTGATATATTGGATTTTCAAAGTCATAGAGAGTCATAGCGGAATCATTCCCGACACTTTCTGGGATTAATGACGGACATAATTTGCATGATTATTTTTATTTTTATTTTAGTCTTAGATGTAAAAGAAAATAAAGCCTCGTGTCTTATAAAAAATTTTGGAAAGACAAAGAGCGAAACATTTGAAAACAAAAGACGTTCTTTATTGATGAATAAACTTGTAATGAAAAAACATTGTGGCCTTAGAGCATGTCCGCTATGTCTTAGGCAGGACATAGGGATTATTTCATGATAACAAATATAAGAAAGTTACTCTTCATAACGGGTGACTTTGATGATGTCCTCGGCGAACCAGTTGGTAAGCTTTTCACTCTGCATGGTTGGATGAACCCACCTATCCATCTCACAATCGCTGCCATCTCCCTCACTCACTGCATAAGCCTCTTCCTGGATGATTCCACCGCTGACAAATCGAATTGGTGGAGGAATACTTTGACCTTTGGGAGTAGCGACTGACTTTCCCTGATTAGCAACGAAGCCTAAACCTTTCTTGTTTGTCTGAGTAGGGAGATCCAACACTCTTCCCCAGCCTTCTGGATGACCATACTGAACGATCGCTTGTTCCTGGCGATAGGATGACATGGGGACTTCTGGCCTTCTGTCTTCTTGATGAGGAGCCCTAACAACCTGTATAGTTTCAAAGGCTTGACACGGTGTCTCATGGATTTCTCCTTCCACTTCAACATAGCGGAAAGAACTCAGGTGACTGACAATATAATCTTCTTCGCTGCAAACGGTGACCTCCTTTCCATTCAATAAAAACTTCAGTTTTTGGTGTAGAGTGGAAGTAACGGCGCCAGCCCCATGGATCCATGGGCGGCCCAACAAACAGCAGTAGGAAGGGTTTATGTCCATGATAAAGAGGGTAGCTTCAAACACTTGGGGTCCTATCTTGATCGGCAAGTCGACTTCCCCAAACACAGTCCTTTTTGACCCATCAAAAGCCTTAACAACCAAATCACTCGGCCTTAATGAAAGCCCCTCATAATCCAGTTTCAAAAGAGCAGACTTGGGTAATACGTTGAGGGAGGAACCTGTATCAACCAGCACACGGGATAAGGTAGTTTTTGCAATTTCCATCGAGATGTGTAATGCTTTTTTATGCTTCCTCCCCTCAGGGGGTAGGTCGAAGTTCGTGAAACCCAGCCCATTACTCGCAGAAATGCTATTCACAATTCCCTCAAATTGATTCACAAATATCTCTTGGGGGACAAAAGAGGTTCTAACAGCTTCATTAGTGCATTTCTATGGGATTCTGAATCTCTGAGCAAGGCGAGGATGGATATCTTTGAGGGTGTTTGACTTAACTGGTCAATGATCTTGTAGTCACTCTTCTTGATGTACCCATTAACTCAGCTACATCCTTAGACATTTCATTGTTAAAAACAAGAATAGGGGGACTATGCCCCGGCTTATCGCTATTGACCATAATCTGCTTGCCTTTAGTCTTAGCTGCAGCGTCGGTACTACTTTCAGGTTGATCTGGTGGGGAGAAAATTCGTCTGCTGCGAGTAATTCTACTTTCGCTGACAATATCGAGTACTACATGCTTCTCTTCTTCAGAATTATCTTCCTCAAGCCTCTGAGTAGCAACCTTCTTCCCCTGATAGTAAAGTTCACCACCATAACTCCAAGGTATCGCCTTGTCGCTAACGTATGGCACTGGACCAGGCATAGTGATAAGTAGTGGAGATTTCTTAGCAGGTACCAGAATCGTCACAGGTACCCAGGCAGCTTTTTATTTAACCGGAATGGTTATCACATTGATTTCATTATTATCGATCTCAGGCTTAACGATCTTGCGATTAAACTGAAGAAACCCCTCTATAATTAAATCCTGAACTGCATCTCTCAACAAATGATAACCCTCTAGCTATTTTAAACAAGCGGCACAGTCCATCCCGCAGCCCAAAAATACACATTTGCTTGTCAATTGCTCTTTCACGAATAACAGGGGGGTAGTTAACTGGTTGACATCCATAACCAGATCCAGGCTTTCGTCTTTAATGATGGCACTGACAGTGGAACCTCCGTGAGTCGGCAGAGGTTGATTTGTAATATTAGGTGTTGGTCCAAAATTAATAGCTTGAGTGTCTAATAGGTATTGGACCTTGTGTTTGAAAGCATATAAATTCTTGATAGTATGCCCCTACCCGCCAGAGTGGAAATCACACCGGGCATTAGCATCAAAGTGAATCGGCAACCTTTCAGGGTCAATTTTCAACATACGCAACTCAATCAATTTTAGCTCGAGTAACTGAGGAAACAATTCATCATGTGTCATTGGAAGCACATCAAACTTTCTAGGGGGAGTCTTGGTTTTTGTTGATTATTCTGTCGGGGTGTATATGTCGGACGTTAAGGGGGAGCTATTGGAATTGTTACAACAGCAGCCTGACGGTTGTAATCTTGATATCTGCCATTCCCCTTCTGAGGATAGATCGCACTAGATTCCCCTTCCTTTTTCTTTGGGTGGCCCCCGAAAGATTTTTTAGTATTACCAACACTATTCCCAACCAGGACATCTTGGATTTTCCCCAATTTAATTTCGATCTCAATTCGCTCCCCATGTGTCACCATCTCAGCAAAAGTACATGATATGCTACAAGTTGTGTAATACTGGCTTTGCAACGTACTACTAAACATCTCCCCCATTTCTCATTCCAACATGGGTGGTTGCACTTTTACAGCCATCTCTCGCCACCTCTGGGCGTACTCTTTAAAAGATTCATCCCGTTTCTGGGATAAGTTCTGCAGTTGGGTTCTTGTAGGAGCCATGTCAGTGTTATACTGATAGTGCAAAACAAATGCTTCAACCAATTCTCTCCATGTACGGATACGACTACTTTCCAGCTGCATGTACCATTCGAGTGGCCACCTGTCAAACTATCTTGAAAGAAGTGCATCAACAGTTTCTCGTCATTAGAATAGCGGAAATCTTCCGATAGAAAGACTTATCATGGGTCTTTGGACAGGAAGTGCCTTTGTACTTTACGAAATCAGGCACCTTGAATTTTGGAGGAATCCTTACTCCGGGCACCAATCCTAAATCATACATATCAAAGCCTACTGCACCTTGACTTTCAAACCTGCGCATCCGTTCTTCAAGCATATGCAACTTCTTGCTAGCTTCAGTTAGTTCTTCCGCATTAGTCATCCAGTCTTCCCAATTATCTTCTTCCATCGGCCTAACAGGAATGCGAATGGGCCTTGGTAATACGATAGGTTATTCAGTGTTCTAATGAACAGGAGTAGGTGGGGGAGGATTCCCCAACGCTTGATTCCCAGGGATGCCTTGGTTACCTGTAAGGTTGCTGAAATTTGCATGCTGACCGTTTTGGGTATTCAGACCGACATTCAAATCCCGGTTTATGTTTTGAGTGCCTCCCGGGTTCTCCACCGCATTCTGAGCCCCCAGAATACCGTTAGGATTGTTGATGACGACTCCTGGTGGATTAGCGTTCAAATTTTCACCCCCATTATTCAAAGCTTCAATTGGCCTCACAATCATGGCTCTCATTTCCTCTTGTTGACGATCCATGTTCTGAATAATCTTCATCAACTAATCGACTCGAGTATCCATCCTGGTTCCCATAGCCACAACATCTGCTTGAATTTGTTCCATCTGTCTCTTGGCAGTGCTTCGAGTATTATAACAATGAGAATTCGTAGTGGCTATCTTCTGCAAAGGGGGGGCCCAAATCAAGAAATAAGAAGACCTGCCATAATCACTTATCATATTATGATATGTATGAATGCATGGTTGTGTATGAGATGTTATATCATTTCCAGGACACCCAAAGTTTTATCACCCCTAGGAATTTTAAACAACATGATAAGAGAAACAAATGGCGAGAAGAAGTTTCGACAACAATTGATTTCATTAAAAACCCTCCATATGATCAAATGGTAACTTCTTACAAGCATGATTCAGAATATGTAATGAAATTTAAACGACCCCATCCAACAAGACTAGTGGTGGTCTAATGACATTAAAGCAAAAAGAGAGAACAAGACAATCAAATTGGTGGATCTCTAATCTCTGTGTAGTACAATGGTCCTTCTTGCCGGAAGTACTCTTCACTCCATTCCTTGGTTTCTTTGAATAATTTCTTTGTCTTTTCACGATCCCGTCCACGAGCGAAGCTATCGATTACCACATCTCTCCGAAATAGTTTTCCCTCTAAATACACGCATTGCTCTAGGAAGCGATCAAATTCTTTACATTCTGGAAAAGGTATAGGTACGGGCGCTTCTTCCATCTCCTTTATCTTGTCTCGGAGTCTTGTATTCTCTTTCATCACTTCAGTCATTTTATCTTCTTTCGCCTCCAACTCCATCCTAGCAGCTTTAAATTGGTTTCCCAACTCTTTAGCTTTGGCTTTGTTTCTATTGTTGGCCATTTGGAATCTCAAAGTTTCTTGACGATTCTTCTCTTCATCGGCGAGGGCTATCTGGTACTCTTTCGTAGATACAAAGGAGTTTTCGTATCTGTGTTGTTTTTTGGAGTTACCTTCCCCTTCATACTCTTTTAGTTGACAGGCCAAGTCCCTTTTCTTTTCTGTCAAGAAATATATTTCCATTTTTTTGTCTTCCAGATTTTGACGAAGGTCCCTATTTTCCAGTTGTACTTGGTAGAAGCGTTCCTTAGGAACATCGTGCTGTAACTCAGTGGGTTGAAGATACAAGGAGATTTCCTTTTCAAAAGGCAACATAAGAGTTTTGACTCTTTCCTTCAATCAATCCACGTAAGGATCGAAAGCTAATACCTCTTTTAACCCGAAGAATTCCTTTCCTTTCCTTCCAACATGTGCCCAAGCAATTTCCACTTTCTTCAATAATTCCGGATCTTCTCCTTTTTTGCAATACATAGGCTCGACCTCCTTGGCCGTGGGTGAACGCCTCATGGCATAACCTAATTGGCGAAGAGCGAATACTGGGTTGTATATGATAACCCCTTTTGTTCCTATGAGTGGAACATTAGAGAAACCTGTACAGTGAGAGATGACTTCGGTGCTATCAACCTTAAGTTTGTACCATTGGATATCGAAAGAGGTGAGTGTCATTACTTTGGATGCCCATGAACGAGGATCTTCTTTGAATGGCCCTTTGGTGGGTAACTGTGCCATGAACCATTTGTAAAGCATTGGTATGCAGCATACCACTACTCCTTTTTTTCCATTCCTAGAGTGGATGGCGTGGTAAGTATTAGCTAATAGTGTAGGTATTGGATTCTTATTCATGAAGACGCAAAGAGAAACCAAGTCTACAATCTCTTTAATCTCAGGGAATAAGATAACTCCGTAGATGGTAGCAGCCAACGTAGCATAATAAGCATCCTAGTTTCCTATGTTTGCCATTTCCTTAGCCTTACTTACCAAGAAATCTACAGGAAGACCACAAGTGACTTTGTTACGTCTCCATTTCCCTTTTACATCGTTAAGGCTCAAATAAAGAACCTTAGCAATGGCCTCATAGTCAGGCTCAATAGGAACTCGAACAAATGGAACATGACTAGTGAGCTTAATATGGAGAAGATGAGTGTACTCCTCAAGAGTGGGTGCTAACTGGTAGTCCTGAAATGTGAAACAACGCAACTCTGGATCATAAAACTGTAATAGGGTCTATACAACCTTATCATCAACCCGAGCATCCAACAAAGATAGGAGATTCCCATATCTTTCACCAAAAACACCCATTTGTTGACAATTCATGAGGTCTCTGAGTTCTTCAAGAGAGGGCCAAATACTAGGACGAAACTGATAGCTGAAGTTATCTCTCTTTGTCTTTAGGACGATATCAATGTTGTTTGCCATTCTTTAGAGGAAAAGGAAACCCTAGGGAGATCCTGGAAATGACATGCGAATTAATCATCGACATATATGTATATATATTTTTTGAAAAGTAAATATGCCATGATGTACGTGCAAATGATCATGGGGTTACTACTTCCATGATACTGATTTATGTTGTACTGTCTCTTTATAGTCTGTTAATACCAGGATCACAGGTCCGAAACATAACCGGAAGAAATCCAAGAAGATCATAGTCGGAACCTCAGAAAATAAATCAGAGAACCTCATAATTACCGGCAAAAATCCAGGACATAATCATAAGTAACCGTCTGAATATAGTCACCAATTGTACCTGTGATAAGAATTCCCTCCCCACTCACGGGTGAAGACTTGATGAGGGTAAGGCAAGGGTAACTCGAAAATCACGGGTTCGTTTGAAAGTAGAATCATCGCAACACAGACGTGCATGATGAAAATACCTTTAATTGAACCTCATAGGAGCATGGTATATGACATGACTGCACTAATCGGACCACTTCCTATAGCCGTCATGCCCCCACTCTATTCCTAGTGTCCTAGTACACTTTGGCCTGGGTACTGGGCCTTTTACCTCAACAGTAACATCCCCACCCAATCAAGAAGCAGATCCAGTACAACAGCAGTATATGGAAGACAGTAAAATGTAATGCATACATATGCTCAGGTATATATAAAATGAATGAATAAACTTAAATCATAAAAATAAACACCCAAAGAAAGGAACCAAGAGCTAGGAGCGACTCCGGGATGGACCAACATTTGGTCGACCTAGTCCCCAGTGAAGTCGCCAGCTGAAACAACCGGCTGAAAATCATCAAACAATGAAGTCGCCATCGAACATCTTTTATCCCACATGTAGGGAAAGGTAAACATCGAGAAAACATGAGAAGGGAAAAGTCACAATCTTGAGACCAAGAGATTAGGTAAGGGAGTTTGTTACGCGAGGGGAAGGTATTAGCACCCCAAGCGCCCGTAGTACTCTACGGTATCCACTCTTGTTATCTATCTTATGGTTGTGTTCAATCTATGCTTACTGTTTACTGTACTACTGAAGAGAGGAATGCATGCAAAAGAAAAGAGAAAAGAATGTAGGGAAAATAAAAGTTGTGCTCGTTCGGGCCTTACCCCGATGCCTATGTATCCCTTTTAAGGAATCAAAGTAGCCGTAGTTCGGCTCATATGTTTTTGTTGGTTTGTATTTTTTAATGAAGAATATTAATTTCGCCTTATGCTGCAACTCGACCTTTGGAGACTTATGCGTCAGCACAGAAGTGAATTAACATGCTCTTTTGAAAAAGTTTTGGAGAAAAGGTGCTTGGGCGCATAAAAAGGTTTAAATTGATTTGTGTTTGTTGGTGTTTTTGCTTGTAGATAACAGCTAGTTAATCTCAAGAGAGAGATATTAGCCATTTTCTACTTATTCATGAAATAAGTCTTTGAGACTTGAACCACACCAAGGCTTAGAATAAGAGAACAATAAGGTCGAGAAGAAACCCGCTTATCATCTCTTATACTTAACAAAGATATGATTCTCGTCAGTAAATTTTTTAGTATTTTGAAGTTTGTAAGAAAAGGAAGTTTTTATTTTAAATGCATATGCAACAAGGGGAAAGAAAAGCCAAGGGGAGACTAGCCTATTTCTAAACCTAATGTTATCATACATCACATGATCTCTAGGAAGCGATAAATGCGGAGAGAAAGTAGAAAGAAAATATACCAAACAAATACTAGCCCGTAGAGCAAAGCAAAAAGCAAAGAAACTTGACTATCTCGCGAGCTGCTAACACCAACAAAGAAAAGAGTCAGAAATTTAATACGCATCATAAGTGTCGAAGCGTCATCGATGTGAAAATAAATCACAATCGAAAACTCAAGCATATTCGCATATCCTGCATAAGATTCCAACCTCAAAAAGCAAAGGTAAATTAGAAATCTCAAGTAAACGGATAATCGGAATTTAATTCCTAAAACCAAATAAAAAGAATCTAACAAATTTTTATACTTGATTTTTTTTATCATATAAAGAAAATTCAAACAAGTCTAAACAATTAACAAAATTAGCTAAAATAAATTACTAAAATAGTAAACAAAAAGACATAATCCAGGGGTGCAAACACAATTCAGGCGCTAGGCCCATTGATCAGAGTCCAGGAGTAGTTTTTTTTTAAGCAATATTGTTGTGCCAAAAACAAACACAAGCCTTAAGATTTAGGCCCATCCAGTCTACAAGGTATGTTCCATGTTATATTGTTATTTCCAAATTTGCACCAATTAAAATAAACAATAAAGATAATTAAAATAAAGATGAAACGCGAGCGTTTGATTCAACGAGGTCAGGGTTAACTTGTTATGACTTTCAGCCTTCTCAAACGCGAAATCCCTCTTCTCACAAGCGAACAAGATTCTCCGCATGACCTTCATCTTCCTCGCCCCTTTGATTTCAATATAGCGGCACCGTTCCTCTTAAATTCGCTACCATCTCATCATCTCACCTTCATCCGCTTGCGATTTCACGCTTTGACTGCTTTCGTTCGTCTTCAGATTCAGTTTCATCTCCGATTTTGACATCTTGGCTTCTCATGTCCCGGTCACGATTTTAGTGAAATTCGAAACAGAAGTGAACAATAACAAAGCTATATGCCACAAGTTTACATACATAGTGATGCATTAATGATAAGCAGTTAAAGACTTACCTACCGGAGAACTCCAACGATTCTTCAAGATTGATGAAATCGAAGAGAAAAATCAACAATTAATAGTTCAGGTATATGTAAATTTTCGTCCTCGATTTTGTATTCTCTTCTTTGCATTACAATTCTTCTGTGTTTCAGTTATGGTGTCTACAATTGAAACATGACGATGATTACATTGATGTAGTTTGGTTGCCTATGATGAAGATGATGAAGTGTTGTTACAGAAGCAGATTGGAGAATTTAAAGATGATGATGAAGTTGTAGTGAGGATTCTGAGAAACTGAAGAGTGAAGCCAGCGTTCTAATTCAGAGATAAAGATTCCAAAACCTCTGCTTTTGATTGAAGGTAACTCCTCTTATATACCCGTTCCTTTCTCCCTTCTTTCTGTTAGAGTTATTTAGGATAGGATGATGAGCTGGCATTCTGTTACAGATTGGTTTCAATTTTGTTACCCCTCCTCTCAATTCTGTTACAAATTGGAACTCTCTTTCTTTCTCTTTGTGTTGCATTATAGTGGTTGTCGTAAGGTGAGAAGCTAGATTCGTGAGTGTTTGAGATGTGGTGATGATGATGGTGGCGTGATGCAGAGGTGAATGAAGGTGTTGAGGAAAGATTGATGCATTTATTGTAGAGAAAGAGAGTATGAGGAAGATGGAGATTGAAGGAAAGGGAAATGGGTGAAGGATGGTGGAGAGAGATGAATGAGAGGAAGTTTTGGTGTGTATAGAAGCGTGCCTGGAAAAATGGTGTCTAGAACCTGAGTATGTTGAGGGGTCTGTTTATATAGTTTTTGATGATTGGAGAAGTTAGTTATGGTTGAAGGGTTTTAGGCCATAGATTAAAGGAATCAGTTAGAGAATGAAGGGCTCAGATGAGGTTAGTTACCATTTTGTTTTTTCAGGACTCTCCATTTTTCTGAGTGTTATAGGTTTCTTGGTTTTCTGTTAGATGCAGTTGTGAATTCAGTTAGTGATATCTGTTAAAATCGGTTAGGGAATGTTAGAAATTCAGTTAGGAGATGCGGAAGTTTGTTGGGAAGAGTTTAGAGTTTGTTATGGAGAATGGTTACTGGAAGTTAGTTAGATGGTGGAAGTCGCCAGAAATTCTGGACAAGGTTGTTAGTTGCTTTTCCTGTTAGTTGTTAGAGGTTAGAGAGCTGAAATTTTGTTAGGCTGTTGTAAGTTATGTTTAGAAACAGTTAGGGAATGGTTACTGGAAGTTAGTTAGAAATTCTGGAAAAGGCTGTTAGTTGCTTTTCCTGTTAGCTGTTTGTTGAGAATTGGTTAGAAGATGAGAGTTAGTTATAGGTAGTTGGGAATTGGTTAGGAAATTCATGAAAGTTCTATTATGTTTTTTTTGTAAGTTTTTTATACTGGTTTCTGTTTCCTTATTTAAGAGGATTGCTAATAATTAGTTCTCCATTTTCACCAATAAACTCAACCTTTGTATGCTTCTGACTTTGCCCAGAAAGAAATGGTCTAATTTGACAATATACCCTGATATTTCCTTTCAAATCTTGAACTTCATTATATAATTTTCTATTTTCTGTTAGAAGAACATGATAATCATCATCAGCCTCGGCTAGACCTTTGAGCTTGATTCCAAAGTACTTGTATTCCTCCGAGTAGCTTTTTTTTGCTTTTATCACTTCATCTTTGACAGATTTTATGACCGCCTTAGATTCATAAGCTTGCAATTCCAACTGCAAAACATGTTCTTCATGTGATCTTTTTGCCATATCCAAATCTTGTTTCAACGCAACATTTTCAATATCATTGTGAACTTTGTCTTTCTCTAATTGGGAAAAATCCTACTCTTCGAGTTTCTTCTTTTCTGAACTGGTTTTGTTTGCAAGCTACCAAACTATTTTTCTGATTGAACTTGTGGACTGTTTATGTTTTGTAAAGTGTAGGGTTAGAAAACTTGGAGCCGGGACATGAAACAATTTTTGTGTAGTTCCTTTGGAATGTAATATGGATTTTTAAATTAAAAATGAATCGCTTGGAAACATTTGCATGATTCCTAGAAACAATGGTTGGACGAGCATGAATTTTCAAGTGGACATTGAACGATGAATATTGAGATGTTGAATTTGAATGACGTAAATGAAGGTTTGGAATGTATTTGAATTGATTCTGAACGGTATTTTAATGATACTGAAAGTGTCAACTTGAACCAAAATAATCACTTGAATGGAATTATAACGAATGACTATGCCTTGCCATTTGTATCTTATTTGTTGCATTCCAAGAAACCCTTATGACTAAGGTCTCCAAACTCGCCTGAATCAAATTCTTGAAAACAAACCAACGCTTAGATTTCTTAAATACCATTTGATTATCCTCTAAGCACTTAACTTCATGACTCATTGAACGAATTTCAACCGACTTGCATATTCAATGAACCAGTCCTGAACTCAAGATATGACACAACATTTGATCGAATCAATAATATTCCTGCATGAACTCAGCCAAGAAAATAAACTCTCCATATTGACTTTGCCCAAAATCAAAACCTTTTATTCATATTCGTCTGACTCAATTAATGCTCTCTATCCTCATATTTTTTATTGTGCTTCAAATTTTAGAATTCAAGTCACAAACATGTCCACTTGAAAACGTAAGGCTAAAATCCTTAAGAAATTCCCTTGAAGATAATAATTCTTAACGCACAATATAAGGCTTTCTGAGAAATTCCCTTGATAAAACAAACCCTAATCTCATGATCTTCGATGAAAAACCCGATTAGAACACAATTACCGAAAACCTGGATTTAATCGCATATAGAAAAATAAACTCTAATAGCCTCGTAGCTTGATGAAGACAGAAATTCTCAGTGACGCGGATTACAACCCTAATTCCACCGCTTACTGCTTGAATAAGAAATCAGCCTTTACTAGACACGAACGCCTTAACCACTGTGAAATCCTAATTTCGCACAACCACTGAACTTTATACCCCAAGCGCTTTAATGAATGTAGTGCATGCTACGTTAGTGACCTAATAGAATATATGCAGATGAATGCAAAAGTCTAAGCCAAATAAAAGAAATTAGGAGGGCGAATTTTGGGGTGCAACAGTAGGTTCCTAGTTTTGGCCTACAAATATTCTACACTCCTCATAAGGTGGATTCCTTAAGGGTATCGTGGATAACACTAGAGGGAAAGGCACGAGGGCCTCCCTTAAGCGGAGCCTCGTTGTAGACCAAAACTTTCGTCTCTTAGGCCGTACAAGGTCTCACCATGAGATTTTGTTTTAGGATTATACAAAGAGTCATAAGCTTCATTCCAAAGTCCTATTCCCAAAAAGGATAGCTCTTGAGATATATTCCTTTTTCAGAATTCCACCGACTCTAGGCGAAGTCGTCACAAAAACTCATAGGGATGATATATCCCATTGGCCAATAGACGAACCTTCTTTCTAAGGTTTTGAATTTTCGAATTTAAAAATCCTACCACAAATAAATAAAATGATAAATAATATAAGAATAAATTAATAGACAAAATAAATAAATAAATAAATAAATAAATAAATAAAACAAATATAGAAACAACACCAAAATACCCTAACAAAACCCTAAACCCGAAAAAGTAGAGGTTTCTAAACCCTAGGGTTGAGTTCCCAATAGAGTCGCCGGCTGTAATAACCGGAAAAATATAGAGTTGCCACCATTAATTTTTGTCCTAAGATGGGTGAATAATGGAATAACCCTAATTTTACATAGATTCTAAGTTTTTGATTCACTTTAGATGAAGGGAAGGTGTTAGGCACCCTTCATCTACCTTGTTCATAAGGATACTAGGGTTTAGGTTTAAGGTTTAGGAATAGGGTTTGATTTTTAGTTAGGGGCACGGTTTTTAAGTCGTATGCCTACGTATCCTCTTATGAGGAACCAGAGTCTCAATTCGTAGTTCGTAGTATTTTTTGATGTTTTTTATAGGATTACGTAGAATTGATTTCGAATTATCCTTGAACCTTGTTTGGGTTGTAAGTTAAGTGATCATAGACGCAGTTCGCAGTTAATTTTGAAAGTAATTATATTTAATCCTTTTTCGAAAATGTCTTGAGTTTTATTATGTTAGTAGAAAAATGGTTTGATCGTTGGTTAGTTATTTTAAGTGTTTCATTGATAAAGATTATGGTAGGACACAGAGTGGGGTGAGGATATTAAGGGTCCAAGTTCAGAAATTGAATTTGGTCCATTTGCGCACAGGGATGTAAAATTAAGACTAGGTGGTGTATTAGAAGAAAATCTGGACCCAGAGATATTTTGAGCCCAAATTGGTTGAGGGGTGCGTTTTGCAACAGGGTAGTCAAATATCAGGGTCTGGCAAGTGGGGGCCCAAGTTCAGATATTAAACTGGGTCCAAAATACAGGTGGGGATAAATAAATAGTAAGGGCCCAAGTTTAGAAATTTAACTTGACCCAATTAAACAGCGGGGTTTAGTAATATTTTTGTAAAATATTAAATTAATTAATTGAGAAAAAGTTGTTTGAATTTGTATATTTTTTAAATTAAAAAGAAAATAAAAGTATCTTGTTGTTTTTATGTTTTTTTTTATTTTAAAACTCCTAAAAGTAATAAATTAAAACAAAAGTACCTGGACCTAATTGAAAACTAATAGTCTAAGATAGAACTCAAAATTCTATTATAAAATAAAAGAATACTAACTAAAGTAAAATAGAATAATAAAAAATAATAAAACTAGATCTAATAGAGTACACTAGATTCCATGTAATATCCCTTTATCTCCTTATTTGCTAAAAGTGGAACGTAGTGCACCTTACACTTTAGCTAGTATTCATTAAATTAATATATGATTTTTATATACATCTTCATACATGCGTCATATCTATATTAATACACTAAAATTTTCTAACCACTCACTAATATATTAACATTTATATTAAGATAATATACTCACACATTCAAACTACATATTAGTGTATTAAAAGAAAAGCATTACAGTAGAAACAATGAGATTGACCACTTATACCTAACACGTGGATTTCTTTTTTCAAATTTAAACGATGTCCCAATCAAGCAGCGACGCACACTAGCCCAAGTCAACCAAATAATTAACCTTAAATATTATTGATTAATAACAAAAAATAAATAAAAAATAAACAAAAAGTTGCCATGGAGGACGGCCCTTTACGTTGCCGATATTGTTTTTTAGAGTAATAACAGTAATAAACATAGTAATAGCAATAATAATGAATGAAAATTTTTTAACTTTTCAATTTAAAATAATAATTAAAAAAACAATAACACAAAACAAAGGCATAAGGAAGTAGAATTCGGTCTCTCTCCAACTATTATGTCTTGTTTTCTTACAGACAAAAAAAGAACAACCAGATGGAAATCTCTTCTTTTCCAAAAAAATCAAGTTTTAATCACCTAATCTCTATCAACCACAACATACCCAAACCACAATTCTAATCTCCAATTTCAACCAAAGAAAAAAACAACAAAACACGAAGGAAGAGACACGACGAAGTGTTATTGGTGGTGGCTAATAGCGCGAGGTACAGAGCAGGTTACAGTTTCTGGCGACAAGGTTGCAGATCGGTGGCGGGCTTTCTAGCATCGCGAGGCTGCAGGCGGTGATAGGGGACGGTTTTGTGTGTGTCGGCGGAGAGGAAATCATGGTGGAATCGAGAGTCCATCCGGCGAGCTGGTTGCTGATCCATCAGGATTTGTGACTATTTCGATTTGCTTTAGCTTTCATCGCCTTCTTTATTTATTTTCTGCAAAATAAAACAAACTCAAACTATGTTGCTTGTTATAGATATGGATTTATTTGCAGGTTGATTGAAAACATGAAACATAGTGTTTGAATAAGACATTAATTTTGGTTTTGGGATTTTGTTAATTTGTGTTACTTTGCAGGTTTTGGAATTGATAGGTTTGTATGGTGAAAGTGAGTATTTGGCTTATGGTTTTTGGAAGGGAACTGATAATTAGAATAGAATCATAACCAAGAGAAAAATTAGAAGATGGGTAGTTTTGTGTGTTATGTTTGTGAAGGAATTTCATGAAGAGGAAGAGTGTTTGTTGATATTCTCGATCTGTTTCACAGAGTTTCTGTTCAGAAACCCTGGAATAAATCAAAAAGTAAGAGAAAGATTGAGATTGTGAAATTGTGGATGAAAAATTATGATGGACAATAGTCCTATTTATAGACTTAGAATTAGTTTCAAAAAATCTTAGAAAGTAAGTTACCCAAAAAACCAAGAGAAGCCCAAAATTTGATTTCTGAAAAAGGAAAGCAAAAGTAGTAACGACAAAATATATAAAATGTTTAAAATGCAACACAAGAGATTTGAACCCACGGTTGTGCATTTGCAAGCTTTACCCCTTATCAATTGTTCTACATTACTCATTTTAAATAATAGCTCAATTGAAAGTATATGAAAGGTGCGCATATATTTGCTATTTAAAAAAATACAAATAATTTAAAAGTAAACTATTATATTTTAAATAGACTTAAAAATGAACATTTATAAAACGCAAAATGTTAGTGTGAATAAACCCAAAATAATTTTAAAATCCAAGTTTGAAAATAATTTCGACTGTAGCACCAAGACGGGCAAATTTGGGGTATGACAGTTGCCCCTATTTAATCACTCTTCGATTGAAGGGTGCGAGAATACGAGGTCTCGCACATTCAAATAAGAGGGTTATTAAATAATGGAAGACCCCAAAATATGACCAAAGATTAGCTAGATAAGGATACAATGTACAGCATACCCCTGAGGATGAAAAAATAGGCAAAGATGGTGATGTATCATCCTACCAGAGTTAGAGCGAAAAGTGAGATTGACCTAGATATGACGACGCAGACAACTCGACAATACCTAGAAAAGAGATTGTAGATTTGCATATTTACCATAACCTAGGAGGTAAATAACACAAGTTTGAAAGTTGACTTACTAATGCTTCGAGACTAACTTAGTAAGCTTAACGCAGATTCTGTATACTCATCGCAACCTAGGGGATGAATAACATAGAGTTTGATAATCCATTGTCGTATGGAAACTAACACAATGAACTATATCACAATTTTTTGCATACCTACCACAACCTAAGGGGTAGATAACATGAGTATAGGTTTGTGTATCTATCACGGCCTAGGGGATAAATAACACAAACCTGATAATTCATTATCGCTTAGAGACTGGCACAATGAACTATAGATTTTTGCACACCTACCACAACCTAGAGGATAGATAATACGTGAATAGGTTTATGTATTTATCACGACCTAGAGGATAAATAACACAAACCTGATCATTCATTATCGCTTAGAGACTAATACAATGAACTATAGATTTTCGCATACCCATTATAACCTAGGGGATAGATAATACGAGGATATACTTGTGTATTTATCATGACCTAGATGATAAATAACACAAACTTGATGATTCATTATCGTTTTAAGACTGACACAATGAACTATAGATTTTCTCATGCCTACCACAACCTATGTGTTGTACCCTAAATTTCGCCCCTAACTTTTTTCATTCACACTTTCATATCATATTTTGTCATTTGGTCACAATCATTAATAAATAGCTTCATTCATCACATTTGCATCCTATATTTAAGTTTTCTCTTGAGGGATCTCCAAGCCCCTTAGTTGTATATTTTGTATATGTGTTATCGACTAACTTCTAATCAAAATACAAAAATATTTGTCTTTGAATATTTGTCTTTTGTAGGTACCAAGTCAAAGCATATGTGAAATAAGGTTTTCCGGTATAATTTCCCTAAAATCTCTATTTGCAAAAAAAAATTAAAATTTTTCATTTTTTTCACTGTACAATTGATTGCTCTTAGAGTGTAATCGATTGCACAAAGTGCATTTTATGCAATATTTGAAAAAAACACTGATGCAATTGATTGCTCCCATAGTGGAATCGATTGCACATAGTGAAATTTTGAAAAAAATCAGCAATTTCAAGCTTGTCAATTTTGGCTCCAATTTTTCTTCATTTTTGAAAGATATATCATTAATTCAAATTTTGGCTCCAACTTTTCTTCATTTTTGAAAGATATTTCATTAATTCAAATTTTGGCTCCAAGAATTAATTACCAAGCCTAATTTCATTTCCCAAACCAAACTCCAAACCACCACTAATCCCAAGCCTAAACTTTATAAATAGAACCCTCATTTCATTCAAATCTCAAGCTTTTGATAGCCAAGTTCACTTTGCTAAAAAATCTCTCAATTCCCTCCATCTACCAAATTCACTCAAAGCTCCATTTTCAAAAAAAAAAGTTAGTAAGCTTTGCATTGAAGCTTACTAATCTTTGAGCTAAAACTTAATTCAAACACTTTTTCTTTATCAATTCTCTACATCCAAGCTTGGGAAATTGATTATTGGGGCTGCATTGAAGCAAATTCTTGAAGTTGTTTTGATAATTCTCTAGATCTACCTTTGGTAAGTTGGATCTTCATCTTTCACAATGTGATCTCTTATTGATCTTTGGATTTGATTCATTGAGCATTGTTTTTGTGATTCCATTGGTGCTATTTTCTCATAATTTGATGGAATTTTTATGCTCAATTATATCCATGATCATAAGGTGTTTAATGAAAAGGTTGAACAAGAATTTGGCCTTTTGAAATGCTGATTTTCTGTTTTTCACAGGGTGCAATCGATTGCACTCACAGCACAATTGATTGCCACAAAAGAATTTTACGTTTTTTTGAAAAAAAACACTGATGCAATCGATTGCTCCCAGAGTTCAATCGATTGTAACAGAGCCAAAATGCTTTTTCTGCCTTATTTTGGGGCTGTTTTGATCCATCTATCTTTTTCTACTCACTCCTTTTGATTGTTGATTTGGGTTGCAATTTTAAATGTCCAATTTCTCTTTAAATTCAATGAACTTTGGGTGTAGATGAAGTTGGATAAATGTTCATTAATTCAAATCTACCAAATAGTGAATTATTTAATTCATTTTTGGTGCTTTGGATTAATGATATATTTAGTACTTTAATCCACCAAGATGAGTGATTGAATTTAAAGATGAACGGAATTTGAGGTAGTGATCCAAATTAGCTTATCATTCCCCTCCCTCTTCATCTTATCCCTTTCTTTTTTATTTGTGTTACATGTTAAAGGATAATGATCTCTATATCATTCATCGAAACATGAAGTACAGAGATTGCTATTGACCGGCCTCAAAATAGGTGTGACTTCTACATAAGTCCACTTATGATTTCTTAACATAGCGCTAAATTTTGTCCCGATTGTAGAAAATGATCATTCCTGGCCCAAACCTATGTTTGCAAGCCCAAGTATGTTAATTTGAACCCTTTGATCCAATAACCTTGAGATTCATTGTTAGGAGGCTTTGGTTCTACCAATCCTCCAATGGATCTTCATCAATTTTGGTCAACGCGGATCACTTAAACATCATTGATCATTAAATGTTACCTTGAGGATTCTTAAATGGATGATATACTTGACAAAAAGAAAATGCAACTTGTTGTTGAGAGGATTTGGTTCTACCAATCCTCTAATGATTTCCAAATGCAAGTTTCAAGATGGTCATCCAACTAACCATTAACTTCTAATCATTGACTTTACTTCATGATTTTATTTTATGCTCTTTACTTTATGCACCATTTACTTTAAGCATTTACATTTCATGCTATTTTCATCTTTGCTCACTTGAGCATTTACCTTTATGCCATTTTTATTTTGCTCACTTGAGCTTTTCTTTTCCTTTTGAAGATACTTAATAATCAACATGAACCATAAAAAACATTAATGATACTTAGACTATTTGGTTACTATCCTTGGCATTATGAAGTATTGGACTTCTTGGACTTAGGAATAGAAACCTTGATCTTATGTTAGAGACCTTGTGACCTTAATTGATATTTTGTCTGGAGTTCTTGAGGTTTATCTCAAGACATTGGGTTGTTTGTTTGTTTTTTGTGCAGGTTATTATGATTATATACTTTGTCTGTAATCTGGAATTCATCTGTATACAGCCGTTACTCTGCCCAATTTTTGTGAAGACTTAATGCAATTAAAGCTTGGTTTTCTCAAGAGGTTTAGTATCCTTGCTTGGTTTCAATCCAAATAATGGGAATTCTATCTTGACTCATAATGTCAAGTGTTGGCTTCTTATTGGTTAGACGGTTCTCTTCCTTAGCTTTTACCTTATGCTTTAGGATAGTCCCTTCATCTCCTCCCCTTCTTTAATTTTCAAAATTTTCTCATCTTTTTCAAAAGCTTCTTGGTTTATAAACTCGAACCGCTTTCATAATAAACCTCGACTTTGTCGAGTGCCTTTTCTGTTAAAACTTTTTTTCTTTAAACAAACTTCAATTCATTTAATCATACATTGACATCTTTCAAAATTAACAAAAACACTTATACTCATTCAAACCCTTTTGTGCGCTCGAGGACCTTTACCCTTTAAAACTTTTTTCAAGATGAAACATGATTCATTGATATTCGAGCAACATTCTCCTATCCCCATGGTTATAAAGGTGTCGACTTTTCCACTTGAATGCTAGAGGCATTCTCAAACCCTCACTCTTGCTGATGCAGGGTCCATCTTTCCCATACCATGTGGACGTTAGTCGAGATTTCTCTCCTAACAATGACGACTTGTCTCTTCGTTTAAAATCAACCAACAGACAAGTCTTTTCTGGCCGAACTACGATGCTCTGACTTTCCCATTGCACGAGGGAGTACGTAGGCATTAAGTCTTACGACCCAAAGTGCGCAACAAAAATAACAAAAAAACATTTCATTTTCTTTTGTTTGCAAATACTCATTCATTCTTTTATTTAGCAAGTAAACCTTTACATAACACTCCTTTTAAAAGAAACCAAACAAAGTGGATCCTGCAGAATAATGTAGATACTTAGGGTACTAACACCTTCCCTTTGCATAACCGACCCCCGTACCTCGATCTCTGACCTTTTATTTCATTGTGGGTTTTGTTCGCTTTTTTCCCATTTCCATTTATAAACAATAAAGTGTGGTGGCGACTTCATTATGTTGAGATAAGTCAATTGATGGCTTAAATCTCAAATCTTTACCGCTACATTTCTTTTCCCATCATAACTGTCACAATTCCGCCTCATCTCCTTCGTCTTCGAAGATGGCAGAGATTGCGCGCGTGACACTATAGGATAGATAATACGATAATAGGCTTGTGTATTTATCACGACCTAGAGGATAAATAATACAATCCTGATAATTCATTATCACTTAGAGACTGACACAATAAGCTATAAATTTTGGAATACCTATCATAACCTAGGGGATAGATAATACGAGGATAGGCTTATGCATTTATCACGATATAGAGGATAAATAACACAAACCTGATAATTAATTATCGTTGTTTCGAGACTAACATAATAAGTTATATCGCATATTTTGCATATTTATCATAACCTAGGGGATAAATTATGCGAGTTTGAAATTTTTACTTGGAACCCAGAATGACGATGTCGTTTGTGTCTATTCTCAACCAAGATTCGATTAGGATGAAGAATACTAGGTTTAAAGATTGAAACTAAACTTTTGTTGATGACGCTGGTTGTGTCTGTTCTCAACCAAGGCTTGATAACCAAATGAAGTTGAATTTTTGAAAGGTTTGAATTTGAAAAGTTTAAATTTGATAATTGAAAGTATAGTGCCCGGAGACTGGTGATGACTAGGGCATAGATATGAATCGTAGGTAAGCTTCCTAGTGAAATTTTAATAGTGGTACCTTTGACGGTTGTCTCTGTTCTCAACCTAGGTGGCTATAATGATAGCAAGATAAATGGATAGTGATGATCTTGGATATGAAATTAAGTGCGTCTTAGCTGGTAAGCATGCCTTGAGACTTCCTGCGGTTTTTCATGGGCATATATGATTGAATGTAATGTCTGTATGCATGTTTGATATGATTATGCTTGATGTATGCATGATGCATGGTATGTATGCTTGATAATGTTATTAATTGAAATGATGTGATGATTGATAAATGCAATGCCCATGTTATTTGAAATGTGAAACCATTGCTTAAGGAAGGCTACCAGAGGAGAATTGGGGTTAAGAATTAGCTTCCAAACAGAAACTAGGACACTACCAGACAAGAACTGGACTTTTTTTAATGATGCGCCAGACAGGAACTGGGCTTTACACCAACGTCAGTAGGGCTACTGGAATAGTATCAACTTGGAAAGGTGAAACGGACAACAAGGTTTCTAATATTGGTAAGGTCACTGGGAGACATTGATCAGGTTATTGGAAAGTGTGAAGCTGCTCATAACTTTTACATAAGGCTGCTTACGTATGGACACATGAGGTTGCTCATGCTTCGTAGGGCTACCTATTAATTAATAGTGGACGAAGTTGTGTGGGGTTGATCACATCTTTTTATGAAACGCGAATAAAGAAATGTGTGAGGCTTGTCACGTATTAAGGCTAATGGAAAATGTGTGAGGCTGCTCATGTCTTGACAGAAGAATGCATGAGGTTGCTCACGTTTTAAACGGTCATATGTAAGGTTGCTTATGATTCAATTGGACGAAGAATGCTTGTACGACAGACTCGCTGGAAGGAATAGTTAGAGAGATGTTACTGACTTAGCTGGAGATTGCATGTAGATTGAGAATAGTGATTCCCCTGGACATTGACTCTGGATTTTTTAAGGGGGGGGGGGGGGGGGGGGTCCTAAGTCTTGGTCTATGATATGTCATGTATGCATGCAGATGCAAGTATTAATGTGTAGTATGTAATGATTGACCTATGCATGTAATGAGCGACTTGGATACGGGTCAATGGACATTGGACTTTTGATGTGCCAATGAGAATTGGACTAAAGGGTAAACTCCAAGTGAGATTGGGCTTTTAGTTAGATCCATGTTGTCGGAATTCATCAGATGGATGAGATGATAGGTATAGATTGATTCTGGATCAAATTGACCTAATGAATGCATGATAATAATTTATGCAGACTCGTATTCTTTTGACGGATGCCCCTATGAGGGATTGCAGATGGTTAAGAAGTAGAGAGGTTTCCTATGCAACAAGTTTGCTTGTCACATGATAGTTGGATCTTATGCTAACATGATTTCTCGATACTTGATTTGAACTCGAAGATTGCTAGTGTAGGAGAATGATCTACTGGGGGATCGTGATATTATGGAGTGCTTGCCCCTTTGTGGAGTGTCTTTCCCCAATTTGCTGTTGGGGTCCTTAGAGAGATTCTCCTTGATACGAGCTTGGAAATAGTTTGATCATAGTATGAATGACACCACTATCTTGCACTTTGAAACATTATGCCATTGATTAATGGGCTCTTGGATGATTTTCCCTTGATGAAATGTTTTGAATCAACTCCCTTTGATCGAGCCTAATTGTGGTTTGCCCCAACATTCGAATTTTGAAAGATATGTCCCCAACCTCTAGGATCTGGAGGAAGTACACTCATAAATAACTTGGACCTCACAATGGTGTGGTATGAATTTGACATGGATTTCTCCAAGATTTGAACCTTTGAAAAGTTTGTACTTTGAATTGCTTGAAAGGAAACTTTGGATCTTACGTGTCGTAAGATGAACTTGATGTGAACTGTCCCAATGTTTGAGTATTGAAAGGTTGCCTTTGATTCTATGATCTTGGAGGAATAGCCTCAGGATGAACTTTGATACCATTATGTCGTGATATGGTCTCTATTAAGGAATGCTCCTAGGATTTGAATCTTTGAAAGGTATGCCCATGAATGAGTGGTGCTTCGAAATGTGATCCAAGTTGATTGTACCTTAGAACGATTGCCCCTAGTCAATAGGATATTCATGTGATACATCCCTACAATCATTAGTCTTGCTTATGATTATAGGGTTCTTCTTTATACGCTTTTCCCCTAGTCAAGAGCTTCTTGGAAAGGATCATTTCTGATTAAACCAATTTTGAGATCTCCTTGATGTTAAGTATTGATTCATTTATAAAAGTGTACATTTGAAAGTTAATTCTTAGTGATGCACATGAAAGTTTTGAAATTGAAGTTTGAACAGAAATGGATGATTAGAGATGGAGATTCGAAGAAGCGAAGTGGTTAGGAATAATTTTAACAAACATAGGTGTTAGTTTAACACAAATTTTGCCGAGTATGCTTTCATAGTTAGCCTTGCTTCAATAAGGACTTTTGAAGGTTGTAATGTGGCCATGGTT
Organism: Vicia faba; assembly: GCA_948472305.1. Lineage (NCBI taxonomy): Eukaryota > Viridiplantae > Streptophyta > Magnoliopsida > Fabales > Fabaceae > Vicia > Vicia faba. The sequence goes on from OX451739.1 coordinate 1,306,893,566, forward strand.
CATGGTTTAAGAAACAAAGGATATAAGGCTCAAAATTTATTTATCCCACCCCATTCTCCTTGATTTTCTCCAATCGTAAGTTCAATTAATCTAACGGGTGCGTTTAATCTGCAAGAGAATTTTCATAGTCGTGGTAATGATGATAAGCATTGGTAAAGACCCAAGCATCGATGAAAAGCATTGATAAGATCCAAGTATTGATGAGAAGTCTTGATGATTCTTGAGGTGGCAGTCATAAGATTCTTCTCCAATTTATTTGTTTTCAATCCCTTATTTTTGCATGGCCCGATTCTTTTGAATCTTTTGGTCCATCGGGATGCCCTAACTTTTGCCTAAGTCAATTTTTTATTTTTACTTGACTTAGCAGGCTTTCTCCTTTTGAACTTCTTTTTTTTAAGATTTGTGACAGCATTACTGATTTTGTAAGCTTTGTCTTCATTGTTTCCTTGATCCTGAATGATGTACTGAGGAAGAAGACGTCGTGGAATTTATCTTCATTGATTCCTCAATCATGGATAATGAATGTGAGGAAAAGGATGTGCGTGAACCTTTGCTTAGATTGTTTCCTCAATGATGTATCGAGGAATGAGATATGCTTGAACTTTTGGTTAGATTGTCCCCTCAATAATGTATCGAGGAAAGAGATATGCTTAAACCTATGCTTAGATGGCCTGATTCTCCTGGGACTGGAATGCATTGTTGAATTAATCTAAATCTACCATGCCTCTAGTTGAAATTAAGGTTTTTTTTATTTTAGAAAATAGAACAAAACTCCAACTCCTGGCTCGAGGGGGTTAACTACGGATTATCTCCTTATATCTCCATTGTTTGGGAAGTGAAACAATGCCTTACATCGTCATCTCCATCTTACCATTGAAAGCATAGTTTAGAAAATTTCAGTTATTTAGTTTTCACAATTCTCCCTCAAAGTTTGTTAAAGTTGAAAAATTAAAAAATGGAAAAGAAGACTGAAAATGGAAAGTCGTATATTATTTATGGAAAGTGATAGAATAGTGAATACGAATGTATTGATTTCAAAAACAGACATGATTATTTATTTGAATCACTAGTCAAAAGATACAAATTTACACCAAATACAACTTAGAAACATAGAAATTACAATTTGAAATTGATAAAGTCTAATGATCCTATGGAAGAGATTCTTTGTTGATCCTTTTTACTTTAGGAGAGCTTCTTGATGTTCTTGGACTTATTAGAGCATGGGGGTGACCCTTAACGGTTATTGGGCATACCTATTCTGCCGATATGGCAATTTCTCTTGATGTGGAGGAGTCACCAATGATAGTTGCATTTGAGTTGTTGTAGGCCTTTGACTTGTAAGACAAAGGGTTGCCTTCTCTCCTTAACAAGATTTGTAGGACCAAGCTCACTAGTGGACTTTCTCCATCAACAACTTATGAATTTCTTGAGTTCCGTCAAGTTTTCTTGAAGCATGCTTGAAATTTGTTCTTTGAGTATCAGGAAATCTGTTAGCTGGATGATAGTTGGACAAGGGAGGAGATGGAAATGTGTATGTATGAATGTATGGTATGCAAAAATATTTTTGGCTTTAAGGGTGTGCAAAAAAAGTTTCATGGATATGTGATGCGACGCGGACGTAGTATGAAGGTAAACATAAGGGTATCTTATACGGGTTTAATTATAGACATGGAAATGAGGATACCTTACACTAACTTAGAGATTGAGACAGACAGGAACTCTTTAAGAATTATGGACAATGAAAGATGAAGAGGAATCCCTACAAACTAGGGGGACGGGAATTCCTAAAGGCTAGGAATTACGATAGACCAATGGACAATTGAGACGAAGATTGGACTTGAGGGAATAGAGTAGAAGATAGCACATGGTGACCGGTCAATGGTCACCAAATCCCATGGCCTGATATAGGCCATGTGGTGTGCATCAACAATGACATCCTTCGTGGGAAGGTTCCATATGGGGAATAAGATCCTATAAAGGGTCTAAGGATAATGACGGACAAAAGGAGATCCCTACAGACTAGGGATTATGACTAAATATAAAACCCTACGAGCTAAACCAAAGAATACCCCTACGATTTTAGGGTATAATAATGATAAGAGGTAACCCCACGTAGGTTTAAAATTACAATAGAATATCTCTCGCAGGAAGGCTTCCTATGAAGGATGGGATGAAAATAGTTTCCTTAGTATGTAGGTTCCTAGTTTCGGCCTATGAATATTCTACCCTCCTCATTAGGTGGTTTCCTTAAGGGTATCATGGATAACACTAGAGGGAAAGGCACAAGGGCCTCCCTTAAGCGGAGCCTCATTGTAGACCAATACTTTCGTCTCTTAGGCCGTACAAGGTCTCACCATGAGATTTTGTTTTAGGATTATACAAAGAATCATAAGCTTCATTCCAAAGTCGTATCCCCCAAAAGGATAGCTCTTGAGACATATTCCTTTTTCGGAATTCCACTGACTATAGGCAAAGTCGTCACAAAAACTCATAGGGATGATATATCCCATTGGCCAATAGACGAACCTTCTTTCTAAGGTTTTGAATTTTCGAATTTATAAATCCCACCATAAATAAATAAAATGATAAATAATATAATAATAAATTAATAGAGAAAATAAAGAAATAAATAAAACAAATATAGAAACAACACCAAAATACCCTAACAAAACCCTAAACCCAAAAAAGGAGAGGTTTCTAAACCCTATGGTTGAGTTCCCAGCAGAGTCGCCAACTGTAATAATCGGAAAAATATAGATTCGCCACCATTAGTTTTTGTCCTAAGACGGGTGAATAATGGAATAACCCTAATTTTACATAGACTCTAAGTTCTTGATTCACTTTAGATGAAGGTACGGTGTTAAGCACCCTTTATCTACCTTGTTCACAAGGATACTAGGGTTTAGGTTTAAGGTTTAGGAATAGGGTTTGATTTTTAGTTAGTGGCACAGTTTTTAAGTCGTACGCCTACATATCCTCTTATGAGGAACCAGAGTCTCAATTCTTAGTTTATAGTGTTTGTTGGTGTTTTTTATAGGATTACGTAGAATTGATTTCGAATTATCCTTGAACCTTGTTTGGGTTGTAAGTTGAGTGATCATAGACGTAGTTCGCAGTTAATTTTGAAAGTAATTATATTTAATCCTTTTTTGAAAATGTCTTGGGTTTTATCATGTTAGTAGAAAAATGGTTTGATCGTTGGTTAGTTATTTTAAGTGTTTCATTGATAAAGAGTATGGTAGGACACAGAGCGGGGTGAGGATATTAAGGGCCCAAGTTCAGAAATTGAATTTGGCCCATTTACACACAGGGGTGTAAAATTAAGACTAGGTGGTGTATTACAAGAAAATCTAGACCCAGAGATATTTTGAGCCCAAATTGGTTGAGGGGTGTGTTTTGCAACAGGGTAGTCAAATATGAGGGTCTGGCAAGTGAGGATCCAAGTTCAAATATTGAACTGGGTCCAAAATACAGGTGGGGATGCATAAATAGTAGGGGCCCAAGTTTAGAAATTGAACTTGACCCAATTAAACAGTGGAGTTTAGTAATATTTTTGTAAAATATTAAATTAATTAATGGAGAAAAAGTTATTTGTGTTTTTGTATTTTTTAAATTAAAAAGAAAATAAAAGTATCTTGTTGTTTTTATGTTTTTTTTTTATTTTAAAGCTCCTATAAGTAATAAATTCAAACAAAAGTACCTGGACCTAATTGAAAACTAATAGTCTAAGATAGAACTCAAAATTCTATTATAGAATAAAAGAATACTAACTAAAGTAAAATAAAATAATAGAAAATAAGAAAACTAGATCTAATAGAGTACACTAGATTCCATGTAACATCCCTTTATCTCCTTATTTGCTAAAAGTGGAACGTACTGCACCTTGCACTTTAGCTAGTATTCATTAAATTAATATATGGTTTTTATATACATCTTCATACATGCGTCATATCTATATTAATACACTAAAATTTTCTAACCACACATCAATATATTAACATTTATATTAAGATAATATACTCATACGTTCAAACTACATATTAGTATATTAAAAGAAAAGCATCACAGTAGAAACAATGAGATGGACCACTTATACCTAACACGTGGATTTCTTTTTCAAATTTAAACTATGTCCTAATCAAGCAGCGACGCACACTAGCCCAAGTCATCCAAACAATTAACCTTAAATATTATTGATTAATAACAAAAAAATAAATAAAAAAGAAACAAAAAGCGACCATGGAGGACGATCCTTTACGTTGCTGATATTATTCTTTAGAGTAATAACAATAATAAACATGGTAATAGCAATAATGATGAACGAAATTTTTTTGACTTTTCAATTTAAACCTTCAGCCAATTAAATCACGACAAGTGGCCATGGGTTAAAATAATAATTAAAAAAACAATAACACAAAACAAAGGCATAAGGAAGTAGAATTCAGTCTCTCTCCAACTATTATGTCTTATTTTCTTACAGACAAAAAAAGAACAACCAGATGGAAATCTCTTCCTTTCCAAAAAAATCAAGTTTTAATCACCTAATCTCTATCAACCACAACATACCCAAACCACAATTCTAATCTCCAATGTCAACCAAAGAAAAAAACAACAAAACACGAAGGAAGAGACACGGGGAAGTGTTATCGGTGGTGGCTAATAGCGTGAGGTAGAGCAGCAGGTTGCAACATCTGGCGACAAGGTTGCAGATCGGTGGCGGGCTTTCTGGCATCGCGAGGCTGCAGGCGGTGATAGGGGATGGTTTTGTGTGTGTTGGCGGAGAGGAAAACATGGTGGAATCGGGATTTGTGACAATTTCAATTTGCTTTAGCTTTCATCACCTTCTTTATTTTTTTTCTGCAAAATAAAACAAACTCAAACTATGTTGTTTGTTATAGATGTGGGTTTATTTGCAGGTTGATTGAAAACATGAAACGTAGTGTTTGAATAAGACATTAATTTTGGTTTTGCGATTTTGTTAATTTGTGTTATTTTGCAGGTTTTGGAATTGATAGGTTTGTATGGTGAAAGTGAGTATTTGGCTTATGGTTTTTTGGAAGGGAACTGAGAATTAGAATAGAATCATAACCAAGAGAAAAATTAGAATATGGGTAGTTTTGTGTGTTATGTTTGTGAAGGAATTTCATGAAGAGGAAGAGTGTTTGTTGATATTCTCGATCAGTTTCAGAGTTTCTGTTCAGAAACCCTGGAATAAATCAAAAAGTAAGAGAAAGATTGAGATTGTGAAATTGTGGATGAAAAATTATGATGGACAATATTCCTATTTATAGACTTAGAATTAGGTTCAAAAAATATTAGAAAGTAAGTTACCCAAAAAACCAAGAGAAGCCCAAAATTTGATTTTTGAAAAAGGAAAGAAAAATAGTAACAACAAAATAGAAAAAATGTTTAAAATGCAACACAAGAGATTTGAACCCACGGTCGTGCATTTGCAAGCTTTACCCCTTATCAATTGTTCTACATTACCCATTTTAAATAATAGCTCAATTGAAAGTATATGAAAGGTGCGCAGATATTTTCTATTTAAAAAAATACAAATAATTTAAAAGTAAACTATTATATTTTTAAATAGACTTAAAAATGAATATTTATAAAACCCAAAATGTTAGTGTGAATAAACCCAAAATAATTTTAAAATCCAAATTTGAAAATAATTTCGACTTTAGCACCAAGACAGACAAATTTGGGGTATGACAGTTGCCCCTATTTAATCACTCTTCGATTGAAGGGTGCGAGAATACGAGGTCTCGCACATTCGAATAAGAGGGTTATTAAATAATGGAAGATCCCAAAATTTGACAAAAGATTGGCTAGATAAGGATACAATGTACAGCATACCCCAGAGGATGAAAAAATAGGTAAAGATGGTGATGTATCATCCTACCAGAGTTAGAGCGAAAAGTGAGATTGACCTAGATATGACGACATGGACAACTCTCCAATACCTAGAAAAGAGATTGTAGATTTTCATATTTACCGTAACCTAGGAGTTAAATAACACAACTTTGAAAGTTGACTTACTAATGCTTCGAGACTAACATAGTAAGCTTAATGCAGATTTTGTATACTCATCGCGACCTAGGGGATGAATAACATAGAGTTTGATAATCCATTATCGTATAGAGACTTACACAATGAACTATATCACAGTTTTTTGCATACCTACCACAACCTAAGAGATAGATAACATGAGTATAGGTTTATGTATCTATCACGGCCTAGGGGATAAATAACACAAACCTGATAATTCATTATCGCTTAGAGACTGACACAATGAACTATAGATTTTCGAACACCTACCACAACCTAGGGGGTAGATAATACGAGAATAGGTTTATGTATTTATCATGACCTAGAGGATAAATAACACAAACCTGATAATTCATTATCGCTTAGAGACTAACACAATGAACTATAAATTTTCGCATACCCACCATAACCTAGGGGATAGATAATACGAGGATATACTTGTGTATTTATCACGACCTAGAGGATAAATAACACAAACCTGATAATTCATTATCGCTTTGAGACTGACACAATGAACTATAGATTTTCGCATGCCTACCACAATCTATGTGTTGTACCCTAAATTTCGCCCCTAACTTTTTTCATTCGCACTTTCATATCATATTTTGTCATCTGGTCACAATCATTAATAAATAGCTTCATTCATCACATTTGCATCCTATATTTAAGTTTGCTCTTGAGGGATCTCCAAGCCCCTTAGTTATATATTTTGTATATGTGTTGTCGACTAACTTCTAATCAAAATACAAAAATATTTGTCTTTGAATATTTGTCTTTTGTAGGTACCGAGCCAAAGTATCTGAAAAATAATGTTTTCCGGTATTATTTCCCTAAAATCTCTATTTGCAAAAAAAAAAATTAAAAATTTTCATTTTTTCCACTGTACAATTGATTGCTCTTAGAGTGCAATCGATTGCACAGTGTGCATTATGTGTAATATTTGGAAAAAAAATGTTGATGCAATCGATTGCTCCCAGAGTGCAATCGATTGCACATAGTGAAATTTTGAGAAAAAATTAGCAATTTCAAGCTTGTCAATTTTGGCTCCAATTTTTCTTCATTTTTTAAAGATATATCATTAATTCAAATTTTGGCTCCAATTTTTCTTCTTTTTTGAAAGATATATCATTAATTCAAATTTTGGCTCCAAGAATTAATTACCAAGCCTAATTTCATTTCCCAAACCAAACTCCAAACCACCACTAATCCTAAGCCTAAACTCTATAAATAGAGCCCTCATTTCATTCAAATATCAAGCTTTTGATAGCCAAGTTCACTTTGCTAAAAAATCTCATAATTCCCTCCATCTACCAAATTCACTCAAAGCTCCATTTTCAAAAAAAAAGTTAGTAAGCTTTGCATTGAAGCTTACTAATATTTGAGCTAAAACTTCATTCAAACACTTTTTCTTTATCAATTCTCTACATCCAAGCTTGGGAAATTGATTCTTGGGGCTGACTTGAAGCAAATTCTTGAAGTTGTTTTGATAATTCTCTAGATCTACCTTTGGTAAGTTGAATCTTAATCTTTCACAATGTGATCTCTTATTGATCTTTGGATTTGATTCATTGAGCATTGTATTTTTGATTCCATTGGTGCTATTTTCTCATAATTTTGTGGAATTTTCGTGCTCAATTAAATCCATGATCATAAGGTATTTGATGAAACGTTTGAACAAGAATTTGGCCTTTTGAAATGCTGATTTTCTGTTTTTCACAGGGTGCAATCGATTTCACTCACAGTGCAATCGATTGTCACAGAAGAATTTTATGTTTTTTTTAAAAAAAGCACTGATGCAATCGATTGCTCCCAGAGTGCAATTGATTGTAACAGAGCCAAAATGCTTTTTCTGCCTTATTTTGGGGCTGTTTTGGTCCATCTATCTTTTTCTACTCACTCCTTTTGATTGTTGATTTGGATTGCAATTTTAAATGTCCAATTTCTCTTTAAATTCAATAAACTTTGGGTGTAGATGAAGTTGGATAAATATTCATTAATTCAAATCTACCAAAGAGTGAATTATTTAATTCATTTTTGGTGCTTTGGATTAATGATATGTTTAGTACTTTAATCCACCAAGATGAGTGATTGAATTTAAAGATGAATGAAATTTGAGGTAGTGATCCAAATTAGCTTATCATTCCCCTCCCTCTTCATCTTATCCCTTTCTTTTTTATTTGTGCTACATGTTAAGGGATAATGATCTCTATATCATTCATCAAAACATGAAGTACATAGATTGCTATTGACTGGCCTCAAAATAGGTGTGCCTTCTACATAAGTCCACTTATGATTGCTTAACATAGCGCTAAATTTTGTCCCGATTGTATAAAATGATCATTCGTGGCCAAAACCTATGTATGAAAGCCCAAGTATGTTAATTTGAACCATTTGATCCAATAACCTTGAGATTCATTGTTAGGAGGCTTTGGTTCTACCAATCCTCCAATGGATCTTCATCAATTTTGGTCAACGCGGATCACTAAAACATCATTGATCATTAAATGTTACCTTGAGGATTCTTAAATGGATGATATACTTGATAAAAAGAAAATGCAACTTGTTGTAGAGAGGCTTTGGTTTCTGTAGTGGTAGAAATTTTCAAGACTAACCCATTGGATTGACTAGACTTTATACAAATCAAAATCAAAATTGCCACCGCGCTTTATTGTTTCCAAAGGAATGGGAAAAGAGCGAATAACCCAAAAAAGGGGGGAAAGATTCAAGGTAAGCGGGTTGGTTATGCAAAGGGAAGGTATTAGCACCCTAAACATCTACGGTACTCCGCAGGAACCTCTTTTAAAAATCTGTATATTTTGGCTATAAAAAATGTGTTGTATATAAGATGGATGGTGGAGGTGAGAAAATAAATATATTTTTATGATTTTTGCACCCGCCGCGGTTGCAAACCTTTAGTGCCTACGTACCACCTTTCGTGCAATAGGGGATCAGGGTACACGTAGTTCCTCTTTTAAGAATTTGGAACACAAGTGTGTTGGTTATTTTTATGAGATAAAACATCATCGTCATTATCCGTGTGGAAAACATACTTACTACCCACAATCATGAGAAAGGAGAATTTGCATCATCTCAAAGTGGAGGATATGGCTTGGATCTTAAAATCAATAATGCCTCACTCAACACCCAAGTGGAAAATATCTCTCTTCACTATATATTGTAGAAGTATAGTTGTTTGCATCACTACAAGGATTGACAAGAGTTTAATCTTTTTGAGAAAAGTTTTAAAATAAAAGCTAAAGTGGCAAAATGGTTTGAAGTGAGATTGATTGGCTTTTAGTCTTCTCAAAAAAAATGTCAAGGTATTATTAAATTGATTGGAGTTTATTTATGAAAATGTTTTGAAAATGCATGAACCTAAGTCCAAGTTTATTATGAAAGTGGTTTAAGTTTCAAAACAAGAAGAGTTTTCAAAAGGAGGGAGAACATTTTTGAAATTAAAGAAGATGGGAGGAGAAGAAGAGACTATCCTAAAGCATAAGGTAAAAGTTAGGGATAAGAACCATCTAACCAACAAGAAGCCAAAACTTGACATTATGAGCCAAGATAGAATTCTCATTCTTTGGATTGAAACGAAGCAAGCAAAGATACTAGACCTCTTCAAGTGTACTAAGTCTTCTCAAAAATTGGGCAGAGTAACGGATGTATACGGGTGAATTCCATATTACAAACAAAGGATGTAATCACAAAAACCTGCACACAAAAACAAACAAGCAGCCCAATGTCTTGAGGTAAACCTCAAGAGCTCCAGACAAAATAATCAGATAGGATCACAAGGTCTCCAAGATAGGCCAAGGTTTCTAATCCTAAGTCCAAGAAAGAGTCCCATGCTCCATAATGCCAAGGATAGTAACCAAATAGTCCAAGTACCATTAAGAGTTTTTTAGGGTTTATGTTGATTATTAAGTATCTTAAGAAAAGAAAAGAAAAGCTCAAGTGAGCAAAGTAAAAATGACAAGAAAATAAATGCTCAAATGAGCAAATATGAAAATGGCATGAAATGAAAATAATAAAACATAAATAGTACATAAAGCATAAAAGAATAAAAGCATAAGATAAACAAGTCAATAATTAGTGGTTAGTTGGATGACCATCTTGAAACTTGCATTTGGAACTCATTAGAGGATTGGTAGAACCAAAGCCTTCACACAACAAGTTGCATTTGCTTTTTGTCAAGTATATCATCCATTTAGAATTCTCATAAGTACCATTTAATGATCAACGATGTTTAAGTGATCCGCGTTGACCAAAGGTGTTGTAGATCCATTAGAGGATTGGTAGAACCAAAGCCTCCACACAATGAATCTCAAGGTTATTGGATCAAAGAGATCAAATTAACATACTTGGGCTTGCAATCATAAGTTTGGGCCACGAATGATCATTTATTCGAATTGGGACAAAATTTAGCGCTATGTTAAGCAATCGTAAGTGGACTTATATAGAAGTCGCACCTATTTTGAGGCCGGTCAATAGCAATCTATGTACCATTTGTTTGAGACATGACATAGAGATCATGCTCCAACAACATTTAGTGCAATAAGAAGGGGATGAGATGAAGAGGATTAGGGTAAAAGATGAATAAACCTCTTTTGAATTAAAAATTTAATCAAACTATTATTAAAATCATTCATCCATTTTTTGTGGAGTTAAACTCAACACCATGGATCCAATGATGTTAATAAAGTCATGATCAAAAAATCAACCCAAGACAGCCAGAAAATAATCACAAAATAATAATATATTTAATATATAAATTAAAAGGTTTAAAAAAAGTTTAAAAAATGGAAAATAATGAGAAAAATATCAATTATGCTCAAATTAATCAAGAAATGAAAAATAAGGCCATAGAAAAATCAGAAATGAATCCAAATATTTTTATAAAAATTTTGGTAATTTTTAAAAGTCAGAAACTATTTTTAAAAATTAAAATAAATGTGTAAAATAAACAAAAATAGTAGAAAATAGTAAAGTCATAAACAAAAATAAAATAAGGTCACTAATATTTGTCACAATATCATTGGATCATTCCATAATTTTTTCAGAATTTAAAAATGTACAAAAGTATTTTTAAACATTTTAAACAAATCAAATAAGTGTAAAATTTATAAAAAATATCAAAACACAAAATTAAATTGTGAAAAAATAAAAGTCAGAAAGAGAATAATCAAAAGTATTTTTCATAATTTTTTCAGATTTTTTGGACTAAAAATGAATTTTCTATGATTTTTTGAAATTTAAAACAATTAAAATATAAAAATCGGAAAAAGAAAATAAAAGTAAAATATGTGGACCTTTGGATGAGAGTCAAAACGCGCTAGTAATCAAATCCAAGGGATCTGGCACGCTGTGCATATCATGGTCATTAGTGAATAATGTACATAATCAATAATAAATCAGATTTTTTAAAATAACAAATGGCACGCCATCATTGGTTGGAAGATGACACGTAGGTCATCTTCAACCTCCAGCCAACGTGATTTACAGGTCTCTCAAACTATAAAATCAGAAGCTCAGACCTATGCCAATCGCTTCGTCTCTTCAAGAAGAAAACAACACACCCTCGCGCCAAATTTATATAAACTGTAGCTCAAGCAATTTGGAAGGAAAGTTTTGAAAATGGATTTGAAAATTCATGGTCAAAATGTGTTTCCAGTGAAATGTAAGTGTTGCGACTAGAACCAGGGCAATGAGAGCAACACAATGATATCAGAGTTTTGAAGAATTGATGAAGGAATCTACCTATTGAAGTTGAGTTGCAGAGCTCTGAAATTGGACTTCTATGGAACAGTATAAGGCACGATTCTTGAACGTAATTATATGGTTAGCTTCAGAGAAGATCAGGGAAGGTGAATTAAAGGAAAAAATGGATTGAAAAATTCTTGAGAATGGATTTCGAAGTTGCTGAATTCTGGGTTGTGAAACAAGTTTGGCAGGGTGATTCTGGCTATCTAAGCTTGGGAAATTGAATGGGGGATGACCCTCTATTTATAGGGAAACAAATGGGATCAAAAGGAATAGAAAATGATGCGTTTTGGAGGGAATTCGTGTGGGTCGGCATCATGAAGAAAGTGTGACTCAAACTTGATCAAAACTCAGCCAAATCGTGTGTTTCATGATGCTAATCACTTTTGGTAAGTTGCTAAACATGATTAGAAACAAAAATGCGTGGAAATCTTGTGATTAGAAGCCAAAACAAAGATTTCCAAATTTTGACTTTGTGCAAAATTCAGTTTCAAACTACCAAATTCAAATCCATGGCATTTCCACCTCAAGGGGTCTTAAGGCATAATTCTTGATGCTTTGGAAAGATGAGGTTACAAGCTTTGCAATGGAAAAAGAATGGAATCAAATGGATGCTTGAGCTGAAAGTTACATGGAGTCAAAGTTGAAGAAAAAGAGTTAACTTTCCATACTTAGAAATATTTCAAATTCTTCTTTAAAAATGACCTATAATCTTTTGTATCCAAACATGGCCTTCCACTTAGAATTTGCTCTTGACCAAAAAATATGGAATTAAGTAGATCTATTGAATGACATTTTGCAATTTGAACCACTCAAAATCTCCAAAAATTGAGCAAGTTATGACTTGTTGAAGTTGGCCAAAAATCATGAAATGACCTATAATCTTTTGCATTCTTAAGGAAAGATCCATCCATTTTATTACTTTGCACATAAAAGAAGGCATGAAGTACACATCCTTAAGACCATCATGGAAAAATAATGGGCTCAAGGTGATAAAAATTGACCAAGTTATGACCATTTGAAGTCACATATGGAAAATTGGGGATTCATCTGGATGACTTGTAATCTTTCTTCTTCACCAAGTTCCTTCCACATGAAAACTCCTTGGAACTTTTGAAGTTATTTGTTGGTAACTCTTTGAATAGAAGTATGTCCTTGGAATCACCTAAAAATACCAAAATATGAGCAAGATATACTCCTTTGAAGTTCAAAACCCTAGCCTCTAGATCAAGAGAATGCTTTGAGGAACTTTGCCAAGTTTGAACAAACTTTTTGTGCCAATATTCTTCCTTTGTGAATAAAAGTTGTTGAGGATGATGATGAGGACTCATGGCCACCAAAACCACTTCCATATTTTGAAATTAGAGAGAAATATGCTCTTGTGACCAATAGGAACAAGACCTTGTCCAATCATGACAACTTCTTCCCTCAACCCTTTGTACTTTTGAATCAATTTTGATAACTTTGAGATATGTTGAATCAAAATAAGCCTTGTCATGCCATTTCTTCCAAAATCACTCCAATAGTGAAGTTTGAACTCCTCAAGCTATGTTGACTAGGGCATGGAAATAAACTCATGAACCCATGAAGCAACTTGTTAAACCTCATTGTCTTTACCTACATTATTAACAAGTAAGACAAAACAAGATTGCATTTTATTAATTAGAAAATCAAAGCAAAATATCCATGATCACAAAAGAAAACAAGTCAAGGTGCTTGGTAACTTCTCAAAAGAGCAAGGCTAAAGATAGGGAGAAGAACCAAAAGCCCTAATGTGATCTTGTTGTGATTAAGACAATATGGTATGATGAAGGAATCTTAGGGGCAAAAATTGGGGTACAACAGCTGCTCTTATTTAAGTTTATTCTATCCGGAGATACAAAGGTTAAAAATCTTCGTGTCGGCGTGATCGAAGATACTTAAATATAAAACAAACCCTATTTTTGGCCCTAAGATGCCATACAAATGCTTATGCATATGAATGCATATGAACAGTGCCAAAGAGACGCAAAGTATCACTGGAGATGCAACAAAAATGAAGAAACAAAGGAGAAACCCCACCAGGAAAATAAATCACTGGTGAACCAAAAGAATTGAACCAGAGAGGAAGATAACAAGCATCAACATTCACTGCTGATGTCCTACCGATGTTCACTTAAGGTAGAAAGAGAAAATATATCATATCACCGCCGTTCACTGACGATGAACTATCAACGTTCATTAAAGATAGCAAAAAGATAACAAACACCGACGTTCACTGCCGATGTCCTACCAACGTTCACTGAAGGTAGAAAGAGAAAATATATCACATCACCGCCGTTCACTGACGATAAACTATCAATGTTCACTGAAGATAGAAAAAAGATAACAAACACCGATGTTCACTGCCGATGTCCTACCAACGTTCACTGAAGGTAGAAAGAGAAAATATATCATATCACTGCCGTTCACTGATGATGAACTATCAACGTTAACTGAAGATAGCAAAAAATATAACAAACACTGATGTTCACTGCCGATGTCCTACCAACGTTCACTGAAGGTAGAAAGAGAAAATATATCATATCAACGCCGTTCATTGATGATGAACTATCAACATTCACTGAACATAGGAAAAAGATAACAAACACCGACGTTCACTGCCGATGTTCTACCAATGTTCACTGAAGGTAGAAAGAGAAAATATATCATATCACCGCCGTTCACTGATGATGAACTATCAACGTTCACTAAAGATAGCAAAAAGATAATAAACACCGAAGTTCATTGCCGATGTTCTACCAACGTTCACTGAAGGTAGAAAGAGAAAATATATCATGTCACTGCCGTTCACTGATGATGAACTATCAACGTTTACTGAAGATAGCAAAAAGATAACAAACACCGACGTTCACTGCCGATGTCCTACCAACATTCACTGAAGGTAGAAAGAGAAAATATATCATATCACCACCGTTCACTGACGATGAACTATCAACGTTCACTGAAGATAGCAAAAAGATAACAAACACCGACGTTCACTGTCGATGTCCTACCAACATTCACTGAAGGTAGAAAGAGAAAATATATCAAGTTATCCTAAAATTCTGGTATTTCACCTAGAACGGGTCTCAACTTCTTCTTTAACCAAGGAAATCCGCCTAGAAAGGATAAAACATAAGTTGTCTCAGATAGAGAGACTTGTTACTCATTGCCACGGGGAATTGCAAAAAGAAACGACTTTCTAGAGATAAAAATATGACTTCCCAGGGAAATTCCACGATATTCCTGCTGAGGAGATAAAGTCTTCCCATGCAAAATAAATGCACAAACCAAAACTCAAAGTTTTCAGAAATCCAAAGTAAATAATATTGTCATGCAACCACAGATCCAAATCAGAAATAAACTGGAGTAGAGCAGCCAACGAAGAAACCTCCTTTGAGAAATAAACTCAAGAAGGAAAACCAAATTCAACTAAGCAAAGAGCGCTGCAGGAAGGTCAAAACACAATGTCGATGAACGATGATTTTTAGCCATGCATGATGTATGTATGAATGTATGAGTGATATCGTGCATATGCTGGTAAAAAGGATACACAATCCGCATAAACAAACAACACCGCCTCAGGTACTAACAACATCGGGCTAAACTTCAACCAAAAAGATCATTCCAAGAAAGGTAAAAACCAACTGCAGAAACCAAACCTATTGCCCGTCTTAACTTCACCGAGGAGAAACATAATATGGGGGTAGCCAAATCAAACAGATACCGCGATAGAACATCCTTTTTCCGGCTTTATCGGAGAAACAGTTTTCCAAAAGCAACATGTCTACTGGAGATTGCAAGACTAGCCTCAAATAAAGCAGACTGACACTAAAACAACCAAACCTCACTGGGGGATTCAAGCCTACCTCCTTGGAGAGAAAAAAATGCGGATTGAAGCTTTACATCATAAAAACTTAATCCAACAAAAGATGCCATGGGATAGCCTTCCTTGGAATCAAGAAATCATCATTATAGAAAGAGGTCAAACCCATGGGGATTTTAAATTACACCCAGCACTTGGTGGGTGAAAACCCAAAGGTTGATAATCATTTCAATACTTCTCAGAAGAGATATTTCCCTGGTCTAGTTGCCTGGGAACTAAATACCAACAAAAATGCCAATACTGTAGAAAGAGCGACATCTCAGCACTCTAAGGGAATAAAACCTTTCATCATATGAGGGAAGACTTCGCTGGGGAATCTGGGACGGAGGCTTCTGACCATGCAAATCCAAAATCAAAAGTGAACCAAGACCTGATTGGGGATAATGGGATCACAAACCCAATATTGTACCTTGCACCCACTGGTATCGTCTTTAACTATTTGAGAAACACACAAAGATTGCGCACATACCAGCAAAATGACCTGAGAAAACCTTCATGAAGGAAGTAAATCTTCTTAAAACTACCGGAGTTTGTTCATTCTTGGGATCACCATTTTTGTTGTCATTGTTTCATCATAAATCCCAAAGTAAATTGAATTGTAAAGATCTCTTTTTTTTTAAAATTCAATTTTGCTTTTTAATCTTTTTGCTTTAAAAGTTATTATCAGTAATAAATGGAGTCTTTGCAAGCTAAATAAAATAAGAACACAAAGAATTTGGGCAAAAGTTCGAATTTCATTAATAGAATGGTAGTCTGTGAATGGCGAGACTTCGTGGATGATTACAAAGTTTGGGAAATGGTAATACATAATGGAAAAGATACATTGAGATACAATGACCACTATCCTCCCTAACAACTTTTGAAGTCCTGAGCTGCAGCTTTTGTTGAAGTGTGGTGGGGATCCGAGAAGATTGTTGCTTCATCGATCAAATCTTGTTTGTAGTAGTTACTAGCCAAGAAAAACCCTAACTTTTTCCTATGTTGCCCTTGCGGGTTTTCAACTTAGCGGGAACTTTATTCTATTTATGTCTCTAATTTTCTCCTAGACTGCCCTTTCGGGTTTTCAGCCTACCGAGATACTCCTTTTTGCCTAAGCCGCCCTTTCGGGTTTTCAACTTAGCGAGTTGTTCTTTTATTTCTTTAGGCGAAGTATTTCTTGACTGTGTCAGCATTCATGGGACGTGGGAACTCCTTGCCATCCATAGTTTCAAGAATTAATGCACCACCAGAGAAGGATTTCTTGACAACATACAGGCCTTCAAAATTGGGAGTCCACTTGCCCCTAGAATCAGTGCTGAAAGACATGATCTTCCTAAGCACGAGGTCGCCTTCTCTGAATTCACGAGGTTTGACCTTTTTATCAAATGCTTTCTTCATTCTTTTCTGATATAACTGCCCATGACATAAAGTTGTCATTTTCTTCTCTTCAATCAAATTCAATTGGTCAAACCTGTTATGGACTCATTCAGCCTCTGTCAACTTGGTTTCCATTATCACACGTAACGAGGGAATCTCTACCTCGACAGGGAGTACAGCTTCCATTCCATACACCAGGGAGAACGGGGTTGCTTCTGTTGAAGTGCGAATAGTTGTTCGATATCCATGCAGAGCAAAAGGGAGCATTTCATGCCAATCCTTATAAGTGACAACCATTTTCTGGATAATTCTCTTGATATTCTTATTAGCAGCTTCAACAGCCCCATTCATCTTTGACCTGTATGGAGATGAATTATGATGGACAATCTTAAATTCTTCACACAGTTATGTCATCATCTTGTTGTTCAAATTCGATCCATTGTCAGTGATGATTCTGCTCTGCACCCCATACCGGCATATAAGATTATTTTTTATGAAACGCACAACCACTTGTTTGGTAACATTGGCATATGAAGCAGCCTCTACCCATTTGGTAAAGTAGTCAATTGCTACCAAGATGAAACGGTGTACATTCGAAGCTTTAGGTTCTATCATCCCGATCATGTCAATACCCCACATAGAGAAAGGCCATGGGGAGGAAATCACATTGAGGAGTGTCGGAGGCACATGGACCTTATCTGCATAAATCTGGCATTTATGGCACTTCTTTGCAAATTTGTAACAGTCAGACTCCATTGTCAACCAATAATAACCTGCCCTTAGCATCTTTCTAGCCATCGAATGTCCATTAGCATGAGTGCCAAATGAACCTTCATGAATCTCATGCATCAACATGTTCGCTTCGTGTCTATCCACGCATCTGAGCAAGACCATGTCATAATTTCTCTTGTATAACACATTATCACTGAGGAAGAAACTGCCTGCCAATCTTCTCAGTGTCTTTCTATCTTTCCTTGACGCACCAATCAGGTATTCCTGAGTCTGAAGAAAATGCTTGATATCATAATACCAAGGTTTTTCATCTACTACCTCCTCTGTCACAAACACATGAGCGGGCCTATCCAGTTGTCGAACTGTAATTCGGGGTATATCATTCCAAGTATTCACTTGGTACATGGAAGCCAGAGTTGCCAGAGCATCCGCCATCAGATTTTCATCTCTAGGAATGTGATGGAACTCAACTTTATTGAAGAAGGGTAATAATCTTCTAGCATAATCTTTGTAAGGGATCAAGCCAGGGTGACGAGTATCCCATTCTCCTTTAATTTGATTTATTACCAAAGTTGAATCACCATACACATCCAGAATCTTGATTCTGAGATCAATAGCTTCCTCAAGACCCATGATGCAAGCCTCATACTCTGCCATATTATTAGTGCAATCAAACGTTAACCTTGCATTAAAAGGAATATGTGATCCATGAGGAGTGACAATCACAGCACCAATTCCTTTACCATAAGCATTCACAGCTCCATCAAATACCATACTCCAACGAGATTCAGAGTCAGGGCCCTCCTCAGGAAATGGTTTATCACAATCTTTCACTTTCAGGAACATCACATCCTCATCGGGGAATTAATATTCTGCAGACTGATGATCTTCCACCGGCTGGTGAGCAAGGTAATCTGCCAACACACTACTTTTAATAGCCTTCTGAGTGCGGTACTCGATATCATATTCAGATAACGACATCTGCCAGCGGGCAATTCTCCCAGTAAGAGCAGGCTTTTCAAAAATATACTTGATTGGATCCATTTTGGAGATCAACCAAGTGGTATGATTCAACACATACTGCGCAAACGCTTTGCATCCCAGGCAAAAGCACAACATGTCTTTTCTAGCATGGAATGCCGCGACTCACAATCAGTGAACTTTTGCTGAGATGATAAATGGCGAACTCTTTCTTTCCTGTTTCATCCTATTGTCCCAGAATACAACCCATGGATTTATCTAACACTATTAGATACATAATCAACGGTCTTCCTTCTATGGGAGGGAGCAAGATAGAAGGTTCAAGCAGATACTCTTTAATACTCTCAGATGCCCTTTGGCAGTCATCCGTCCACACACAACCTTGATCTTTCTTTAACAACTTAAAGATCGGTTCACATGTTGCAATCATGTGGGAAATAAATCTGGAAATATAATTCAAACGCCCGAGGAAACCTCTGACTAGCTTTTCAGTTCTTGGTGCTGGAATTTCTTGAATTGCTTTGACTTTATCAGGGTCAACTTCGATTCCTTTCTAGCTAACAATAAAACCCAATAATTTCCCCGATCTAACTCTGAAGGTGCATTTATTTGGATTCAAGCGGAGACGATATTTCCTCAAACGCTGAAACAACTTCAACAAATCTTCTATATGCCCTTCTTCAGTTTGGGATTTGGCAATCATATCATCAACATATACTTCGATTTCTTTGTGCATCAGATCAAGGAATAGGGTTGTCATAACCCTCTGGTATGTTGCACCAGCGTTCTTCAACCCGAAGGGCATCACTCTGTAACAGAATGTTCCCCAGGGTGTGATAAACGTTGTTTTTTCCATGTCCTCTGGAGCCATTCTTATTTGATTATACCCGGAAAATCTGTCCATGAACGAGAATACTTTGAATTTTGCAGTGTTGTCCACTAACATGTCAATGTGAGGCAATGGAAAATCATCTTTTGGACTAGATTTATTTAGATCTCTGTAATCTACGCACAAGCGGACTTTTCCGTCTTTTTTCGGTACTGGGACAATATTGGCAATCCATTGAGGATACACTGACGTCACAAGAAAACCAGCATTAATCTGCTTTAGGACCTCTTCTTTGATCTTTACTGCCATATCTGTGTGGGTTCTCCTCGACTTTTGTTTAACTGACGGACACTCTGGCTTCAACGACAAATGATGCTCGACAATATCTGTATCTAGACCAGGCATATCTTGATAAGACCAAGCAAAAATATCCACATACTCTTTCAACAGCTCAATCAACCCGCTCTTTACATCAGGATGCAACGACGCTCTAATCTTGACTTCCTTCGGATCTTCTTCTGAACCAAAATTAATCACTTCCAAAGTCTCCTTATATGGCTGAATGGTATTTTCCTCGTGCTCGAGAAACCGTGAGACCTCTTCCGGGATTCCATCATAATCTTCTTCTTCATCCCCAAACACAGGACAATCAAAGTTGGGAGAGGGTGCAGGGTCATTGTATTCAACGAATTTTTTAATTAATCTGCACATATGATTTATGATTGCTTTTAGAAACTGACACATATAACAAGTGATCATGCAGATTAATTTTCAGTTATTATTTATTTTGAAATGGTTTTTTTTTATTACCATTTCCCAAGAAGGAAGCAGAAAATAAAAGACGTAATTTTGGAAGCAAAGACAACTTTTATTAATGATCTTAAAAGTTATAGCAAACAGATAAGCCCTACAACATTAATACTTCCACCTTGGGCAGAGTGAAAGCTTTTCAAAAGAAAGAAACAGATTAACAAAACAAATTACTTTGAAACATGTATGCAAGAAGGAACATCAATGATGACCCAGTTCTGAACTCGGACTCCATGCGTCACATAATTCGGTACTTCCTGCTCTGCTTCATCCTCTTCAACAGCATTAATTCCAGAACCAATTGGATGGAGGTAGCCTCCGCTGCGGAAAACATCATGATAATTGTTCACAGTATACTTTGACTTCAAACTTTCACCTTTGCCATTCCTCGAAGAGAAACCCAAACCAGCTGTTTTTGTTCACGGGTGGATCCACAAGTCGTCCCCAAACTGCATTATGACCATTGTGCACAACCTATTGCGCATCCTTCAGGGAAACTAGAGAATTCTCATTCTTCCATATGTTGTCAACGGATAGGTCTTGGAATTGGGTTCCAACAACAGCCTCATATGCTTCTACGATACTAAAAGAGGATAAATGGGATATCAACAACGCATGCTCCCCATTTATGATCACTACCTTCCCTTCACGCACAAATTTTAGCTTTTGATGCAGAGTTGAAGTGACAGCCCTTGCTTCGTGTATCCATGGCCGTCCAAGCAAACAACTATATGCGGGAATAATGTCCATGACCTGGAAGGTTATCAGGAACAAATGTGGTCCTATATGGATGGGTAAGTCCACTTCACCGATGACAGATTTCCTCGACCCATCAAAAGCTTTCACAATGATGCCACTCGGGCGCATAGGTGTTCCCTGATACTTTAACTTCATGAGAGTACTCCTCGGTATAACATTCAACGCGGATCCATTATCAATTAGCACATTGGAAAGTGAATCATTCTTGCATTCATAGATATGTGGAGGGTCAGGTTGTGATTCCTCCCTTCATCTGGTAACTCATCATCACAGAAACTCAAGTTGTTACATGACGTAATATTTCCAATTACGCTGCTGAATTGATCTAAGGGCATGTCACTCTCCACGAAATCTTGGTCTAGTACTCTCATCATTGATTCTCTATGAGGGGAGGAATTCTTCAATAAAGCTAGGATAGATATCTTTGAAGGAGTCTGTAGTAGCTGATCTACAATTTTGTAGTCGCTCATCTTAATTATCTTCAAAATATCATCCACTTCTTTCACTAATGTGGCTCCACTAGTCTCTCCTGTAGCCTTTTTAGGCTCATCATCCTCAGCAATTTTCTTTCCAGCAACAACATCTTTTCGAACAACCGGCGCAAACACACGACCGCTACGGGTCACCCTGCTATTTTCAGCTATATTTCCAACGTCAGGCATTGGCTGGATAGGAACCTCCACCCCATCTTCTAAGATTGTAGCATTGTATTTATAAGGCACAGCCTTATCTGATTTATAGGGAATAGGACCTGGCAGACTAATTACCAATGGGGTAAAAGCTTGTTTGCTATGGTACTCCACTTCAAGATGAGCGGGTGCACCAAAACAAGGTACAATGACGTTTACCCCTTCCTCAACACAATCAGCCATCAAAAGGTCATTTCCGGCAAACAAATCTTCGTCTGAAGAGAAATACTCATCCGTGGAGGCATACTCTTCCTCTGACTCTTCTTCCATCAAACAAACTTCAACCATATCAATATCATGATAATCATCTCTCTGACTTGTGATCTTGATAGTTCCATTGTCTAACAGCAACTGAACACCCTCCCTCACAATAGAACATCCTCGGGAGTCTCGACAACAAACTATGCAAGATCCATATTAGTGTTCCACCTGACCAACAGTACGGCAGAAGGTAGCATGCAACTGTACGAGATCCTCATTCAAATACTCCACATCAAAAATTCTGAATTCACCAGGACATCCAGAAACCATAATCACTTCCTCTTCATATTCTTCCCTAGGCCTGATTATATGGATTAAACCCTCATCCATCATCTCCTGTAAATCAGCCTTTATCTTCTCGCAACCCTGTATGTCTGTACTGCAAACAGCATAACCGGTGTGGTTATGCGTATAATAACATAATTCACAGAGGTTCGCGTGCATCTTCACCAAATCTCCTCTAACCAGATTAATGTCGAAAATCCGAAAGTCACCTGGACAACCGGCCACCATATTCACAGCATTTACTCCCCCGTGCTTGGGTAGAGGATTGTCTTTCACATTATGTCCCATGTCTTTGAAAGATAGCATTCCAGACTTCACCAACCTTTGCACTTCAGTCTTCAAAGGATAACAATTCTCAACACTATGCCCTGGTGCTCCCTGATGAAAGGCACAAGTCTGGTATGCTTTGTAATACCAAGGCAATGGTGATGGTATGGCGGGAGGTGGTCGTGTCTGGAACAACTTCTTCTGAATCAATTCCGGTAGTAGTTCTGCATAGCTCATGGGAATAGGGTCATAGTTCTCCCTTCTCTGATTATTCCCTTGGTTCCCCTGTTGGGACTGTCTTTGATAAGCAACGGTAGTCAGAGCGGAATTCATTACAGGAGTAATTGAGGCGACTTGCAGGTGACGTTGATAATTCCTTCTAGGAGCGCTTACTCTCCTCTCTTGTATGACAGCATTTGCATCCCCCTCTTTCTTCTTTGTAAACCCATAAGCTGGCTTTTTCACACCTCCGGATCCTTCACTCTTCGTCAAACGGCCTTCTCTTACTGCCTCTTCTAGGAGGACACCCATCCCTACCATCTCTGTAAAATCACTTGGGGCACTTGCTACCATTCTTTCGTAGTAGAAAGCGCCCAGCGTCTTCAAAAAAATTTTAGTCATTTCCTTCTCCTCCATGGGAGGGATCACTTGTGCAGCTACTTTGTGCCATCTCTACGCATACTCTTTGAACGATTCTCTGTATTTCTGAACCATGGCCCTAAGATGGTCACGGTCGGGCGCCATGTCCACATTGTATTTGTATTGTTTAATGAATGCTTCTCCCAAATCATTAAAAGTATGGATGTTGGCGCTGTCTAAACTCATGTACCACTTCAACACTGCGCCGGTCAGACTACCCTGGAAAAAGTGAATCAGCAGACGCTGATCATCAGTGTGGGTAGACATTCTCCTCACATACATCATCAAGTGAGCACGAGGGCAAGTGTTTCCCTTGTACTTCTCAAACTCCGGGACCTTGAACTTAGAAGGCACTTTAACATTCGGGACCAAACACAGCTCATTCACATTCTGCCCAAATAGTTATTTTCCTCTAAGAGCCTTCATCTCTCTTTGCATTCTATCAAACTGCTCTTGGAAATCATCCATTCTGTCATAAAGACCCAAGTCTTCACTCGGCGGAGGGAAAGGACGACACATATCTTCATTAACAAACGGAACCAAATTCACCGAAGAAGGTGCAGCAGGAACAGCATGCACCGTAGGAGGCGCCGGAGTAACAACAGTTTGAACCACTGGAGCATCTTGAGGGCCAAGATTAAAACCTTCAGGTGTGAAATTCTCTGGCATTCCCCAGGGATAACCTTGAGGAATACGGTTTTGAACAACAGCCGGAGTAGCGGATACAGGAACAGTCGGAACTTCAGTATTTGCCCTTGTTGGTTGAGGTTGAACGCTCGATGGATGATTCTGAGCAACCACCAGAGCTTCCGTCAGAGTAGTCAAATTGGCCAAGCCAACCTTCAAAGCAGAAACTTCTTCGCGCAGCTCGCGATTCTCCTGTTCTAAGTTGTCCATCTTCTTTTTGAAATTAGCCTGAGTGTTGTAGTGATGAGTCAGCTTGCTGAATGAAGTAAAGAAGCTGGGTAAGGCACCTGGGTATGCATAACAAATGCAAGAGATATGTGCAATATGATGCATGATATGCAATGCACATGGTTATTTTTACTTTATCATTTAATATTTCAAGGGATTTAAGATTTATAGACATATCGCAAACATCAAAGTATTAAAGCTTTTGAAATACTGAAAACAAATTTATTATAATAACTTCAAAATGGATTACAAGTTTCAATGATCCCAAGTACAAGATGAAAATACAATCTAAAATCCTGAGAAAAAGAACTGATGGAGATCAGTCTGTACGCTGGCGCTTCCCTGTGAGCCTGGCAATCTGAGCCCTCAACCTCTGGTTTTCTTTCACATGTCTTATGGCAACCTCTCTCCAATCATATGAACTAGGAAGTGAGCAACTAGCATCTGTTTGAGGCTTAGGAGAAAATAAATCCCCTTGCCTCTCCATAGACTCTACCGCTCGACTCTCAAGGATCTCGATCAAATTGTCTTTCTCCTTCAAGTCTGCTTTGTAGGAACTCTCTAAAGTCTAGAACTTGTTCTTCCAAGCATCTCTTTCCTGTTGCATCATAACCAAAGCAAGATGCAGCTCTTCTAGATCATCTAATAAGGGAGGAGTGGTCTTTACAAATAGGTCAGGCATGGGTGTCTCCCGAGTATACGGCATCTTCAACTGAATGGCTCTCGATCGGACCCACTGAAGATATGGCTCTAAAGAAACAGCACCCCTAGGTCCCAAATCCTTCCTACTCTTCTTATGAATGTGACGCCAGGCCTTTGCATTCTTCTCCCTAGCTTCCCTGTGGTCTTATCCTTCTTTCAGAAAGAAACTACTCAAATGAATACTGTTTGGTTTATCCCTCATCGGATAACCAAGTTGTCTTCGTGCAAGAACAGGGTTATAGTTAATTCCTCCCTTTGTACCAAGAAGAGGTACATTGTGGAAACTACCACAATTGTCAATAATCTCTATATCCTGATAAGCTCGATGATACCAATCAATATCCGAGTGAGTAAGTGCCATGATCTTAGGAGCCCAACGGGGTTCCTTCTTGACATCCCAAAAAGCACCAGACTGAGGCATATGAGAGATGAACCATCGGTACAACAGAGGCGTGCAACAGATAATCATTCCCCCATGATAAGAATTCCAAAGATGAACAGAGTAATAAGCATCACCTTACAGTGTAGGAATTGGGTTTCCAATCATGAAGATCCTGATAGCGTTAATGTCGACAAACTTGTCGACATTAGGGAATAAGAATAAGCCATAAGCAAGTAAAGCAAATATGGACTCAAAAGCAACCGTACTCTTCATTCTGGCGAAGTAACGAGCTTTCTCCAATAATAACTGAGCTGGTAATCCTCTAATCCCTCCTTTAGTAGTCATATGGGCTTCCACCTCAGACTTCCCTAGATGAATCAAAGCAGCAATCTCATGTGGTTTTGGCTCACCCTCCAAACCAGTAAAAGGAACACGATCGGTAATAGGTAAATCAAATAGATAGGAATACTCCTCCAGTGTAGGCATCAACTGATAATTGGGAAAAGTAAAGCAGTGATACATTGGATCATAGAACTGGACCAAGGTCGAGAGAATACCCTCCTTCATCTTCAGCTTCATGATAGGAATAATGGATCCATACTTCTTCCGAAAGTCTGCAGAACACTCGATCTCTGGAATTATACTGACCAACTCATCTATCTTGGGATCCTTGAAACTGTATTTCCCGGTCTTTCTCTTTCCAGAATCCATGGTTAACAGTACCTGAGATATTCACAAATAGTCAACCTTTAAATCCCTTGAAATATTGTTTTCTTCAAAAGATGCTTATGAATGCATGGATGCATGATGCAGCAATCACACACAATATCACACATATAGGGTTCATAGGTTCAACGTCACGAGCATGAGGTCTAAGGTACTACCCATAAGGTGTTGGTCTAAGAGTTATCACCTACCGAACAAGGTTCTAGTGGTTCCCAGAGTCCACATCCTTCCTTCGAATATTACCAACTTCCCGATTAACTCGGTAATTAGTAATATCTCAAGAAAGACTCGTCTGAGTGTAGTATCGCGTGAAAACTATTTTCGAATTACTCCGTCATAGCTTCCGCACTACACCTAAAAGGCCAAGATGGGGTTGGTATTCTACGGTCCTCAGTTTCAGCAGGCTCCCAGGTCGAAAGCAGTATGTCTTCCCGATTACTCGGTAAACGACACTACAGTCAAAGGGACCTCCACTGAGTGGGGGATCTCATGCCTTCTTTTTAAGGATTACTCCCTCAAAGTTAACATGACTATACCGCCTGTCCTATCTTAAAGTTTGCCCAAGTCCGGGTATAGGACTTATGAGTAATCACCAAGCACCCTGAAAACTAGGAAAATCCAAACAAACATGTATACAAAATATAACACATAAACAACAATAGCACATATACAGATAATAAACAAAGATAGGCTTAACCCACTTAGGGATGGACCAGCAAGAGGTCAATCTTTACCCAGTGAAGTTGCCAATTTTCTGTAGCGGTAGAAATGTTCAAGACTAAGCCATTGGATTGACTAGACTTTATACAAATCAAAATAAAAATCGCCACCGCGCTTTATTGTTTCCAAAGGAATGGGAAAAGAGCGAATAACCCAAAAAAAGGGGGAAAGATTCAAGGTAAGGGGGTTGGTTATGCAAAGGGAAGGTATTAGCACCCTAAACATCTACGGTACTCCGCAGGAACCTCTTTGAAAAATTTGTATATTTTGGCTATAAAAAATGTGTTGTATATAAGATGGATGGTGGAGGTGAGAAAAGAAATATATTTTTATGATTTTTGCACCCGCCACGGTTGCGAACCTTTAGTGCCTACGTACCACCTTTCGTGCAATAAGGGATCATGGTGCACGTAGTTCCTCTTTTCAAAATTTGGAACATAAGTGTGTTGGTTATTTTTATGAGATAAAACATCATCCTCATTGTCTGTGTAGAAAATATACTTACTACCCACAATCATGAGAAAGGAGAATTTGCATCATCTCAAAGTGGAGGATATGGCTTGGATCTTAAAATCAACAATGCCTCACTCAACACCCAAGTGGAAAATATCTCTCTTCACTACATATTGTAGAAGTATAGTTGTTTGCATCACTACAAGGATTGACAAGAGTTTAATCTTTTTGAGAAAAGTTTTAAAATAAAAGCCAAAGTGGCAAAATGGTTTGAAGTGAGATTGATTGGCTTTTAGTCTTCTCAAAAAAAAACGTCAAGGTATTATTAAATTGATTGGAGTTTATTTATGAAAATTTTTGAAAATGCATGGACCTAAGTCCAATTTTATTATGAAAGTGGTTTAAGTTTCAAAACAAGAAGAGTTTTCAAAAGGAGGGAGAAGATTTTTGAAATTAAAGAAGATGGGAGGAGAAGAAGAGACTATCCTAAAGCATAAGGTAAAAGTTAGGGATAAGAACCATCTAACCAACAAGAAGCCAAAACTTGACATTATGAGCCAAGATAGAATTCCCATTCTTTGGATTGAAACCAAGCAAGCAAAGATACTAGACCTCTTCAAGTGTACTAAGTCTTCTCAAAAATTGGGCCGAGTAACGGCTGTATACGGGTGAATTCCAGATTACAAACAAAGGATGTAATCACAAAAACCTGCACACAAAAACAAACAAGCAGCCCAATATCTTGAGGTAAACCTCAAGAGCTCCAGACAAAATAATCAGATAGGATCACAAGGTCTCCAAGATAGGCCAAGGTTTCTAATCCTAAGTCCAAGAAAGAGTCCTGTAGCGATAAAAAATGTAGCGGGGTAAATCGGAGATCGAATTATTGATTAATTCGTCTCACAAAAAGCAAGAGTCGCCACCGCGCTTTATTATTTCCAAGGGAAAAGGGGAAAGAGCGAAATAAAACCCTAAATATGCAACGTAAAAATAATACTTTTAAAAGTAATAAAAATACAAGGCATTTTTGAAAAGAGATCTATGGTTCGGGGGTTGGTTATACAGTGGGAAGGTATCAGCACCCAATGTATCTATAGTACTCTATAGGAACCTTTTGAAATATCTGTTTATTGAAATGTTCATTTGATTAAAAATAAATTGTTTTGGCCGAAAAGGGGTACGGACGGGTTTTTGAAGATACGACGACCTAATGTCGAAGTTTTGGCTTAAAAGGTATAAGTTTTGAAAAGATTGAATATTTGGGGAAAAATTGTCTTAAGTTTTAATGAAATGCAGATGTTCGCGCGATTGGACTTGAGGACATGAAGTCAACAAGTTTAATCATTTTTTCTCTTGGATTAAGACGTAAACGGAATAACCATGTAAAGATGAAATAATTAAACACAAAATCAGATAGATAATGATTAAATAGTTAAATGACATATAACCACAATAATGATTAAATAACAGATTAAATGATATGAAAATGCATTTTTATATTTTTTGTTTAATATTAATTAAAGCGAGGGAATTAATTAAAGAAAATAAAATATTTTTAAGTTTCTATTTTTATGTTTTTTAATATTAATATAAAGTATTATTTTTAAGAGTTATTGAATAATTAAACTAAATTAAAACTTAAAAGTTATTAACTTAAATCTAATTAAAACATAATACTAAAATCACTAAATTAATCTTAAACTTAAACTAATAAAATGGTCAAATTATTTAAAACTTGTTTAATTAAATGACACCTCTATTTGATTAAGTTACTAATTAATTAAATTAATAAAACTCTAAAAAAAAGGCTAAAGAAAACAAATAGAAATCAAGAATCAAAAGGGGGGTAAAAATATAAACAATGCATGTTCATATCATTTAATCTGTTATTTAATCATTGTTGTGGTTATATGTCATTTAACTATTTAATCATTATCTATCTGATTTTCTGTTTAATTATTTCATCTTTACATGGTTATTCTGTTTACGTCTTAATCCAAGAGAAAAAATGATTAAACTTGTTGACTTCAAGTCCTCAAGTCCAATCGCGCGAACATCTGCATTTCATTAAAACTTAAGACAATTTTTCCCCAAATATTCAATCTTTTCAAAACTTATACCTTTTAAGCCAAAACTTTGACATTAGGTCGTCGTATCTTCAAAAACCCGTCCGTACCCCTTTTCGGCCAAAACAATTTATTTTTAATCAAACGAACATTTCAATAAACAGATATTTCAAAAGGTTCCTATAGAGTACTATAGATACATTAGGTGCTGATACCTTCCCACTGTATAACCAACCCCCGAACCATAGATCTCTTTTCAAAAACGCCTTGTATTTTTATTACTTTTAAAAGTATTATTTTTACATTGCATATTTAAGGTTTTATTTCGCTCTTTCCCCTTTTCCCTTGGAAATAATAAAGCGCGGTGGCGACTCTTGCTTTTTGTGAGACGAATTAATCAATAATTCGATCTCCGATTTACCCCGCTACATTTTTTATCGCTACAGAATTGGCGACTCTGCTGGGGAAATGAGCCATCGACTTCAAATGACAGACTCTTGACGGCGAATAAAATTGAGGGAATACGACCTCTGACCCTAACAAAAAAGGCATCTTGCATAGGCCATAAAACAGATTATCGACCCAAAATAACAGTGAGTTCACAACTCAAGGTCAAAGATAAGCAAAAGATGTATCAATTTTGCTGATAATGGACTGCGAACTTCTGAAGATAAAGATTCATAACAAACTTCTCTGCGAGATTTCCCGAGATATACCAATTAATGCTGAGATATAATATGGTTGTAGATACACAAGCTGCTCAAATAAAGAAGTTGTCACTTGCTATCTTCCCAAAAAATATTATGACATACAAGCTGCTCAAATAAAGAGGTTGTCGCTTGTTGTCGTCCAGGGATGTCAATAACATACAAGCTGCTCAAATAAAGAAGCCGCGACTTGCTGTTTTCCAAAAAAATACCAATAACATACAAGCTGCTCAAATAAAGAAGTTGCCGCTTGCTGTATTCCAGAAAAAAAAATAACGTACAAGTTGCTCAAATAAAGAGACCGCCACTTGCCGTTTTCCAAAAAATAATAACGCACAAGTTGCTCATGAAGAGAATGCCGCTTGTCGTTTTCCAACGATGTCTATAACGTACAAGTTGCTCATGAAGAGACCGCCGCTTGTCGTTTTCCAATAATAATAACGCACAAGTTGCTCGTGAAGAGCTGCCGCTTGTCGTTTTCCAACGATGATAATAACGCACAAGTTGCTCGTGAAGAGCTGCCGCTTGTCGTTTTCCAACGATGTCTATAACGTACAAGTTGCTCGTGAAGAGCCGTCGCTTGTCGTTTTCCAAAAATAATAATAACGCACAAGTTGCTCGTGAAGAGCTGCCGCTTGTCGTTTTCCAAAAATAATAATAACGCACAAGTTGCTCGTGAAGAGCTGCCGCTTGTCGTTTTCCAATAATAACTCAGAAGGAAATTGCGATGATACTGGCAGAGAATAAAATCTTCGTTAAAGAGAATCATGAATCAATCCTTCCCGAGGATATCACATACTTAAATGTGCAAAATAAATGCACCATTCGTCTAGGTCGCGACTTCACTGGGGAAAATCATGAGATAGCCTATGCAAGAGACAACAACTCCCTCCAGGAATAAACCAGAGAGAAAACAGTCAAACAAGACTCCACCCAATGAGAAAGTAACTTGATCGGGGGATTCATCCTATCCAGAAATGGACAAGGTAAGCTAAATCAAAAATCATCCACGAGGATTAGCTCAGTTGGGGAATTTAGAGGGGAAGTACATTTTCTGCCTAAGCTAACCTTCTACTTGGAAAGAAACATGTACGCTGTTTGAATAAACAAAGTACAACCTAAAATCAACGGCAAATGTGAATATGCATACTGATGTAAGTGTAAATGAGTAAATGAATGTTATGCTGACAAAACAAACAGATGGAATAACTTGAAGACAATAAGATCTCACGACACAATAGATACTCGGCCAATCTTAAAAAGACGGAAAATAACTGGAACTGGAAACCCAAAGCAACGTCGGAGCGTAACACGCCACAAGGCTCAAGTCTTCTGAGTAGAAAGGTATTCAAATCCAATTTTCTGACACCAATAGACTACTGGCATGAGACAAAGCGTACCACACTTCAGGAATCTGCTCAAATAAAGGTAACCAAGACAACGCTTAACTGGAACAACCGGGGAGTCACCAAACTTAGCACCACGAGAAACGCAAGTTTACACGACCAACACCTCATGACGATTTTGAAATAAAACATGTTCATCATGCAAGGATAAATTACTGTACTGTTTTGCCTTTCATGGCTTGACCATCCTCGGAACAACTGTTAATATTCCTTTCATTATTCGCGACACATTTTTAAAATAAGAATACTTTAAATAACTTTGTTTCAAATATTTCCGTAAAATTAAAATTTTGTCCACAAAAGGTAAATGCTCAACTTTCATTAATAAGATGGTAGTTCGCTAACAACGCGACTCCAACGGTTTACAAAAGTTTGGGAAATAGTACATGAAAGAAAGGGTTACACAAAAACAATGATCACTATTCTCCCTAACAACTTCAAATTCCGAAATATGTTCAAATACCAAGACTGGTCTGACCAAAAGCTTGCCTGAGCCGCCCTTTCGGGTTTTCAACCTAGCAAACTGTCAACTCAAACCTAAGCGAAATATTTCTTGACTGCATCGGCGTTCATGGAGCGCGGGAGCTCTTCACCGTCCATATTGGTGAGAATCAAGGCACCTCCAGAGAAAACTTTCTTAATGACATACGGTCCTTCGTAATTCGGAGCCCACTTGCCCCTAGAATCAGGTTGGAAAGATAATATCTTCTTGAGCACAAGGTCACCTTCTCTGAACTCGTGTGGTCGAACCTTCTTATCAAAAGCCTTCTTCATTCTCTGCTGATATAATTGACCGTGACACAAAGCTGTCAATCTCTTTTCTTCGATTAAATTCAACTGATCATATCTACTTTGACACCATTCAGCCTCATAAAGTTTAGCTTCCATCAACACTCTCATAGACGGAATCTCCACCTCCACGGGGAGGACTGCTTCCATACCATAAACTAAGGAAAATGGGGTTGCGCCTGTTGAAGTTCGAACTGAAGTATGGTATCCATGTAAAGCAAACGGAAGCATTTCATGCCAATCTTTATAAGTTACCACCATCTTCTGGACAATCTTTTTGATGTTCTTGTTAGCAGCTTCAACAGCCCCATTCATCTTCGGTCTGTAAGGAGAAGAATTATGATGTTCAATTTTGAACTCTTCACAAAACTCTCTCATCATCTTGTTATTCAAATTCGAACCATTATCAGTGATGATCTTGCTCGGGATACCGTATCGACAAATGATCTGATTCTTGATAAATCTGACTACCACCTGTCTGGTTACATTAGCATAAGATGCTGCTTCCACCCATTTAGTAAAATAATCGATCGCTACCAAGATGAAACGATGACCATTTGAAGCTTTGGGTTCAATCATTCCAATCATATCAATGCCCCACATAGAGAAAGGCCAAGGTGAAGAGATAACATTTAGGAGAGTCGGTGGCACATGCATCCTGTCCGCATAAATCTGGCATTTATGACATTTCTTCACATATTTGCAGCAATCAGATTCCATTGTCATCCAATAGTAACCAGCTCTCAACATCTTTTTAGCCATTGCATGTCCGTTGGCATGAGTGCCAAAGGATCCTTCATGTACTTCTTGCATCAGCATGTCTGCTTCATGTCTGTCTACACATCTGAGCAAGACCATGTCATAATTCCTCTTATACAAAACTTCTTCATTGAGGAAGAAACTGCTTGCTAATCTCCTCAACGTCTTCCTATCTTTATTGGATGCCCCAGGCGGGTACTCTTGAGTTTGAAGAACACGTTTAATGTCATAGAACCACGGTTTGTCGTCGGTGACCTCTTCTACTGAGAACACATGAGCAGGTCTGTCGAGGCGCATAACCCGGATTGTAGGCACGTCGTTCCAACCATTCACTTGAAACATTGAAGACAAAGTAGCTAAAGCATCAGCCATTTGGTTTTCATCTCTAGGGATATGATGTAATTCCACTTTGTTGAAGAAAGTTAACAATCTTCTAGCATAGTCTCTGTAAGGGGTCAAACCAGGATGACAAGTCTCCCATTCTCCTTTGATTTGATTAATTACCAATGCCAAATCTCCGTAAATATCAAGAATCTTAATCCTTAAATCCACTGCTTCTTCGAGACCCATAATACATGCCTCATACTCAGCCATGTTGTTCGTGCAGTCAAACTTCAATCTCGACGTGAACGGGATATGAGTACCTCGGGGAGTGACGATGATTGCCCCAATTCCATTTCCATAAGAATTTACAGCTCCTTCAAATATTAAACCCCAATGGGATTCGGGATCAGGTCCTTCTTTAGGTAACGGCTCTTCACAATCTTTAGCTTTCAAGTACATAACATCTTCATCTGGGAAATCAAACTTGATGGATTGATAATCGTCAATTGGTTGGTGAGCCAAATGATCGGATAAAATACTCCATTTGATTGCTTTCTGAGTGTGATACTCAATGTCATATTCGGATAACAACATTTGCCAACGGGCTATTCTTCCAGATAAGGCGGGCTTCTCAAAGATATACTTGATCGGATCCATTTTGGAGATCAACCAAGTGGTATGGTTAATCATATACTGGCGCAGACGGCGAGCAGCCCAAGCTAAAGCACAACAGGTTTTCTCAAGCAATGAGTATCGAGACTCATAGTCTGTGAATTTCTTACTCAGATAATATATGGCATGTTCCTTTCTTCCAGTCTCATCTTGTTGACCAAGCACACATCCCATGGAATCTTCCAATATAGTCAGGTACATAATCAAAGGTCTTCCTTCCACCGGAGGAATCAAAATGGGAGGTTCAAGCAAATATTCTTTGATGCTATCAAAAGCTCTCTGACAATCTTCTCTCCACACACATCCTTGGTTCTTTCGGAGAAGCTTGAAAATCGGCCCACAGGTAGCAGTCATATGAGATATAAATCTAGAAATATAGTTCAGTCTCCCAAGGAATCCTCTTACTTGTTTTTCCGTCTTGGGTGCGGGCATTTCCAGAATAGCTTTGAATTTATCAGGATCTACCTCAATACCTTTCTGACTGACAATGAAACCCAGAAGTCTTCCAGAACGAACACCAAAAGTGCACTTGTTGGGATTCAGACGGAGTTTATACTTTCTCAAACGCTGGAATAGCTTCAATAAATGTTCCAAGTGATCTTCTTCAGTTTGTGATTTAGCAATCATGTCATCTACATACACTTCTATCTCTTTATGCATCATGTCATGGAACAAAGCAGTCATGGCCCTTTGGTATGTTGCACCAGCATTCCTCAAACCAAACGGCATAACCCGATAACAAAATGTTCCCCACGGTGTAATGAAAGCTGTCTTCTCCATATCTTCTGGTGCCATCTTGATTTGATTGTAACCAGAGAAATCATCCATGAAAGAAAAGACTTTAAACTTTGCGGTACTGTCGACCAATACGTCAATGTGCGGTAATGGAAAGTCATCCTTTGGGCTAGCTCTATTCAGATCTCTATAGTCTACACACATTCGAACTTTGCCATCTTTCTTAGCAACAGGCACTATATTGGCTAACCATTGAGGATAGACCGATGTAACAAGGAAACCTGCATTAATCTGTTTTTGAACTTCTTCTTTGATCTTGTCAGCCATATCGGGACGAGTCCTTCTCAACTTCTGCTTAATCGGCGGACATTCAGGTCTCAACGGTAAACGATGCTCCACAATATTGTTGTCCAAACCTGGCATATCTTGGTAGGACCAAGCAAACACATCAACATACTCTTTGAGAAGCTCCAACATTTTCTCTTTGACCTCTGGGATAAGCAATGCTCCGACCTTGACTTCCTTTTTATCTTCTTCATCACCCAAATTGATCAACTCTATAGGTTCTTCAAATGGTTGAATAGTCTTTTCATCATGCTCAAGCAAACGGGAAATTTCATCAGGAATCTCTTCACTATCCTCTTCTTCGGCTCCGAACACAGGGAATTCAAAGTTGGGAGAGGGCATAGGATCATTGTTTTCAATGGTTAAGTCATGGATTAATATGCACATATGATTATGCTTTGTTTTTAGAAATCGATTAATATGAATGTTGTATAAATGAAACAAAATATTATTATATTTTCCTATTACTACCAATTAATTTTCATTACTATTTCCCAGAAAAGATGAAAAATAAAACAGTCGTGGACGAAATAACATTTGTATTCATGAAGGGAAATACTTGAAACAAAGAGCCCAGACATTTCTCTTTTGCCTTGGGCAGAGCAAAAGGATTTATTTTCAACATAGCCCGACACAAATACTTTTCGCCTTGGGCAGAGCGAAAGTTTTTTTTCAAAATAAAACAAAACATTACTCAGAAATGTGCATCACAACAGGAACATCAACAGCAATCCAGTTCTGGCAAGCCACTCCATGCGTTACAAAATCGGGTAAATCCTCTTCAGAATCGTCTCCTATTATAGCATCAACTTCAGGAGGAGTCGGATGGATAAAACCTGCGCTTCGGAAAACCTCTTGTATCGGACGAGTAACTACTTCCTGCTTGACTCTTGCAGACACGGGATGAAAACCAAGACCTTCTCCAGACTTGTTCTCGGGCAAAGTCAACACCTGGCCCCAACCTTCAACCGAGCCACTTTCAACCACTCGTCGCGCATCCTCAAAAGAAGAAATAGATGTCCCTTGCTTCTTCACTTCATTATTAGCAACAGACAGAGCCTGGAATTGGGTTCCAACATCCTCATCAGCATCAATAAAATAGAAAGATGACAAATGGCTTACCACCATAGCCTACTCTCCACCAATCATTACTAGCTTTCCATGCCTCACAAACTTCAATCTTTGATGGAGCGTGGAAGTGACTGCCCCTGCATCATGGATCCACGGACGACCCAATAGGTAACTGTAAGCGGCACGAATATCCATTACTTGAAAAGTGATCTGAAAAGTATGAGGGCCAATTACTATAGGAAGATCTACTTCACCAATGACAGTCTTCCTAGAACCATCAAACGCTTTAACAATTACTCCACTAGGTCTCATGGGAGCACCTGGATATGAGAGTCGAGCTAATGTAGTCTTGGGCATTACATTTAACGACGAACTTGTATCTACCAACACACTTGATAAGGTATCATTTCCACAACTTATTGAGATATGCAAAGCCATATTATGGTTCCTTCCCTCCTCCGGGATTTCTTCATCATTGAAACCAAGATTGTTACACGAAGTAATATTTCCCACAATTCCATCAAATTGGTCAACCGTCACATCATGATCCACGAATGCCTGGTCCAAGACCTTCATCAAAGTTTCTCTATGGGCACCAGAATCTCTCAGTAAAGCAAGCAAAGAAATCTTGGAAGGAGTTTGCAATAGTTGGTCCACAATCTTATATTCACTTCTCTTGATAAGCTTCAGAATCTCATCATCCTCAGGATGTGGGATAGGTTCATTGGATCGGCCTATCTCCACCCTTGGTTCAACATTTCTTGCTGGAATTCCTGCCGGTACGGGCCTCCTGACTTGAACTTTTGGTCTCTTCAAAGGTACTGCTGCAAAGACACGTCAGTTTCTCGTAACTCTACTCACATCAGCAATGTTAACAAAAGACGGCCTTGTTGGTATAGGGACTTCTACCCCATTCTCAATCATTGTGGCATTATACTTATACGGTATAGCTTGGTCTGAGTTGTAAGGCACAGGACCAGGTGGATAAATGATCAAAGGAGCAACAGGTGCAGTCTGACTGTCGTAAACGATCTCTACTGATTCAGGCAAATTGAATTGTGGTATTATAACATTCACTTCATCCTCTGGATCTCTGTCATATGTAATAGTGATAACCCTCTGGTCTAACAACTTTTGAATATCCTCCTTCACAATAGGGCAATCAACCTCTCTTGAACAAAATTCACAAACATCATAATCATGCTGATGCCTAACAAAGGCAAGTCTTCTTAAACTCTGATGTAACCTAATCAACGACTCTCTTATGTGTTCAACTTGAAAAACTCGAAACTTTCCCGGACAACCTTCCACCATATTCACTGATGCTGCCCCATGTCGAGGCAAAGGATTATCTCTAACATTTGGATTAACATCCTTGAAAGACAAGATACCATTCTTAATCAACCTCTGTACGTCCGCCTTCAGAGCAAAACAATTTTCAAGGTTGTGCCCCGGCGACCCTTGATGATATTCACAAAACTGATCCGCCTTGTACCACGGAGAAGTACTGTTTGGTGTGACAGGAGAAGGCTTCGTCGTTATGAGATTATTTCTGATAAGAGCAGGGAACAATTCAGTATAAGTCATAGGAATGGCATCGAACTGCGGTTTTCTTGGTGAACGGTTCTGGTTGTTGAATGGATAATCCTGTTGTCGAGGCTGCTGCTGAAATGGTCGTTATTGAGTTGGTGGGGTTTGATGAGCTGGGGTCATCAAAGCTGGGCGGACAGCCGGAGCGACTGCCGCAACGTGTGAGTAACCTCTCCTTGGTCTCCCTGGGAAGATTGCGCTGACATCCTGTTCTTTTCTTTTCGGGAAAACACTTCCAAATTTCTTGGTACTGCTAGACGGACTTCCTTCTTTAACCAAACGCCCTTCACGAATCCCTTCCTCCAACCGCATGCCCATGCTTACCATTTCGGTGAAGTCACTGGGTGCGCTGGCAATCATTCTTTCATAGTAAAAGGAACCTAAAGTCTTCAAGAATATCTTCGTCATCTCTTTCTCCTCAAGAGGAGGATGGATTTGAGCAGCAATTTCACGCCACCTCTGGGCGTATTCCTTAAAAGATTCTCTGTCTCTCTGGGACATCGCCCGGAGTTGATCCCTGTCCGGTGCCATGTCAACGTTATACTTATACTGGTGGACAAAAGCTTCGCTAAGATCGTTGAAGTTGCGGATCCGAATGTTGTCTAAACCCATATACCACTTTAGAGCAGCACCCGTCAAACTGTCTTGAAAATAGTGAATCAACAAGTCATGATCATCGGAATATGTAGACATCTTTCTCACGTACATAGTCAAGTGACTCCGAGGACACGAATCACCCTTATATCTTTCAAAGTCTGGCACTTTGAATTTTGCTAGAATCTTGACATTCGGAACTAAACAAAGGTCATGCGTGTTCTTTCCAAACAAATCCTTCCCCTTTAACGCTCTGAGCTATTTCTGCATTTCTTGGAATTGGTCTTGAAATTCTTCCATTCTATCAAAAAGACCCAAACTTTCAGCAGGCTCGGCAGGATAAGTAGGTTCATTCAAGTATGGCACGGAGTGAACCACAGGAGCGACAGTTGTCATTACCGGTTGCGAGAAAGGTGTCACAGACGGGATTACCGGCGGCATGGCAGTTGTCTCTGGTTGAGGAAAAGACAAAGCAGGTTGAAACAAAGGCTGTACGACAGGCTGATACCCCTCTGGCACAAAGTTGTAAGGCATTCCCCACGGAAAACCTTTCGGCATCTGATGTTGAAGCGGAGAGTTGATTTGAGTCACAGATGTTGGAACGGTGACAATCTCGGAAACCACAGTAGTTGAAGTCTGAATCTCAGCAGCTGTAGTCGATGGCTGATTCTGAGCAGCCATCAAACTTTCCACTAGCGCAGTTAATTTTTCCATACCGACACGAAGGGTAGCGACCTCCTCACGAAGCTCGTGGTTTTCCTGTTCCAGATCTTCCATCTTCCTTTGACGATTGGCTCGAGTATCGTATCGATGAGACAGCTTGACAATCTATCAGAGTGGAAAAAGAAACAAGGATAAGACTCTAGAAAACACGTGAAGTGGAATGTTGGATGATGCATGATATGTGATGCAAATGATAATTCATTTTAATAGTTTTTCAAGGAACTTCGATAATTTTGCACACATCAATGGTAAAGGAATTTGGAACAACAAAAACTCAATCCATTAATCAAAAGCGGTAAATTACAACTTACAACTTTGGAACAACAAAATAATAAATTACACTTTGGGATAACAACCCAATAATAAAAGCAGTAAACTACAACTTTGGAACATGAAGCCCATAATAAAGCAGTAAATTACAACTTTGGAACATGAAGCCCATAATAAAAAGCAGTAAATTACAACTTCGGAACATGAAGCCCTTTTACAAAGTTTTACAAAATGACATCAATAAAATAAAACTAAAAGCTAAAGATCACTCAGAATCATCAGACGAAGGACCAAATGCCAACTGTAACCGGAGCTTCCTGACCTTCTCTTCATAAAAGTCTTCCATCTCTTTCTTCTCAGCTACCAGTCGATCAACGATTTCCTTTTGCGGATTAGGAACAAGAGCAACGCTTACCGAACCTTCCTTCTTTCTCTTCCTTTCACTAACATACTTCCTCAGTAAAGCATCCTTTTGACGAAGTTTCTCATCATGATCAATGAACCAGCCGTCTTGAATAAATAACAAATCCTCCTTTTCCTTTAGTTGTCGAGTCAGGACCCGATTCTCATATTCAGACATATTATACTTTTCTTTCCAAGCATCTCTCTCGGACTTCATCCTAGCCAGATTTCCTTGGTATTCTCCCATATTCTCGATAGGGATATCAACAGATGACGATGCAACGGTAGGGAATAAAGGTTTCTCAGGTTTATAGGGCATCTTGAGAGCACAAGCCCTAGCACGGACCCATTGTAGATAAGGCTCCAAAGAAATGGCACCCCTATGTCCTAACATGTCTCTCCCTTTCCTATGGATGTGGCGCCAAGCTCCTTCGATCTCCCTCTTAGCTGTCTGATGATCTTGTCCTTCTTGTAGAAAGAAACCACTCACATGGATGTTGTTCGGCTTGTCCCTCATCGGGTATCCAAACTGACGGCGCGCGAGAACAGGGTTATAGTTAATTCCACCTTTCGTACCAAGAAGAGGCATGTTAGGAAAAGCACCACAGCTATCGATGATCTTCACGTCATAGTAAACTCGATTATACCAATCAATGTCGAAATGAGTGAGAGCTATAATTTTTGGCGCCCATCGCGGCTCCTTCTCGAGATCCCAGAAAACATCAGACCTAGGTAGATGAGAAACATACCATTGATACAGCAACGGTGCACAACAAATAATCATCCCTCCTTGATAAGAGTTTCGAAGATGGATGGAGTAGTAGGTATCTCCGAGCAGCGTAGGGACCGGATTTCCAATCAAGAAAATTCTGATGGCGTTGATGTCCACAAACTTATCAACGTTAGGGAACAAGAATAGACCATAAGCGAGTAAAGCAAAGACGTCTTCAAAGGCAATAGTATCTTTTATCTCAGTGAAATGACGAGCTTTCCTCAACAGAAACTGCGCAGACAAACCTCGGATTCCTCCTTTTGTAGTCATGTTCTCCTCTATCTCTGACTTTTTCAAGTGGGTGATGGTCGCTATCTCGTGAGATTTGGGTTCCTCTTCTAAGCCAGAAAAAGGAACACAGTCGGTGATCGGCAAACCAAGTATGTAGGAGTACTCTTCTAAGGTGGGCATCAACTGGTAATCCAGAAAGGTGAAACATCGGTATAAAGGATCGTAGAATTGGACCAACGTATTAAGGATGCCTTCCTTCATCTTGCGCTTCATGAGAGGTATAATGGACCCAAACTTTTCCTGAAAATCTGTCGAGTTCTTGATCTTAGGAATTAAACTCTTCAGTTCTTCAATCTCGGGCTCCTTAAAACTAAAACTTCGAGTGTTTCTCCTTCCAAATTCCATAATAATAGTACCTGAGATGTCTGCAAAAATCATTCCTAAGTTCCTTGAAAAACAAGTTTTTTTACGAAAAATGTTGATGAATGCATGAATGAATGATAATGCAACAGTTACACACAAGTTCACAAACATGG
This sequence comes from Vicia faba, assembly GCA_948472305.1. Classification (NCBI taxonomy): domain Eukaryota; kingdom Viridiplantae; phylum Streptophyta; class Magnoliopsida; order Fabales; family Fabaceae; genus Vicia; species Vicia faba. Next base: position 1,306,934,782 of record OX451739.1, read on the forward strand.
GGTTTAAAGGTTCAACGTTCGAGCATGGAGTCAAAGGTAAGGCTCACCCCAAGGTATGTACTACCGGTTCAATCACACCTGTAAGACAAGGTTCTAAGAGTTCCCAGAGTCTACATTCCTCCTTCGGATATTGCCAACGTCTTGATTACTCAATAATTAGCAATATTCTCAAGAGAAACTCATCTGAGTGTAGCATCGCATAACAACTACTTCCGAATTACTCCGTTATAGTCTCCGCGCTACACCTAAAAGGCCAAGATGGGTTAGGGTTCTACGGTTCTCAATTTCTCTGGCTCCTAGGTCGAAAATAATAATGTCTTCCCGATTACTCGGTAAACAAATATTAAGTTCAAGAGGGCCTTCCATCGAGTGGGGGATCTCGTGCCTCCTTCTTCGGGATTACTCCCTCAAAGTTAACATGACTGTACCGCCCGTCCTATTCTTAAGTGTAACTTAATCCGGGTATAGGATTCGTCCTTTGCAAATTTGTTTCATACAATATCTTCCTCTGCAAATTCAATCACTACATTCATATCAAACATAATGGCGGTATCTTAGGGCAAAAATTTGCGTATTATGTATTTAAGTACCTTCAATCTCGTCGAGACGAAGATTTTAATCTTCATATCTCCGGATAAAAGAAACTTAAATAGGGGCAGCTGTTGTACCCCAAATTTTGACCTAAGATACCATCTCCCATCTGCATCATTACATTGCAAGTGTTTTGACCTATTTTATCAATTTTCAAAGCAGATTTAAAATTCATAACTTTTTCAAGTCAAGAGCTGTTTATTTTTTGAACGCTAAATTTATTAATTGATCAATGCTAAAACAATGTTTATTAATTATTTATTATCTTAAAATTTAAATAATTGGAATTTATTTTCAGTTATTATATAATTTAAAGATTTATAAATAATAAAGTAAATATTTGAAAAGAAGTTTATTAATTGATCAGACGATGTTTATTAATTATTTATTATCTTAAATTTAAATAATTAGAATTTATTTTCAGTTATTATATAATTTAAAGATTTATAAATAATAAAATAAATATTTGAAAAGAGTTTATTAATTGATCAACAATGTTTATCTAATTATTTATTATTCTAAGTTTAAATAGTTGAAATGTTATTTTCAGTTATTATAATTTAGAAGAATTATAAATAATGAAGTAAATGATTGAAGAGAAGTTAATTGATCAATGATGTTTATTTAATTATTTATCATTCTAAATTTAAATAATTGGAATTGATTTTCAGTTATTATATAATTTAAAGAATTATAAATGATAAAATAAATAACTGGAAAGAAGAAAAGAATTAACTGAAATAATAGAATTTTATTCATCTTTATTCTAATTATTACAATTGTTGTTAAATACTGTATTATGTACAAAGTATTTACAATGACAATTACATAAAATGTTTAAAGTAAAATAAAAACTATTTTTCTAAGATTCTAAATCTTCATCTTCTATCCAATGCTTCTTTAATGCTCATTTGTTTTTACCTGCAAAAGAATTAAAAGAAAAGTCAGAAATGAATATATAATTAAAAGCAGAAAATTAATTTAAGCGTTCATCATTAAAAGCAAACGGCTGGAATCAGTTTTTACCCTTTTTGCAAATCACGGGATTTCTCCCGGTTCACAAAAAGGGATGAATTTTTATTGATAAAAATGAATGCACAAGTTAAAAATATGCACAAATTCATTCTTGTCAAAATTATATTTCAAAAAAAGTAACAGCATATGCAAGTATGCAAGTCAAGTTTTAATTTTTCAAAAGCCAATATGCAACGTAAACTATCCAAAAGTATGGAAGAAGTCAAAATACAAAGGCTCTACTGTACAATGCAGTTGACAAAGAGATATGTGCAGTCTTAAAACCAAATATGCAATTTTAAGATAATAAATAATTAATAAACATTGTTTTAGCATTGATCAATTAATAAATTTAGCGTTCAAAAAATAAACAGCTCTTGACTTGAAAAAGTTATGAATTTTAAATCTGCTTTGAAAATTGATAAAATAGGTCAAAACACTTGCAATGTAATGATGCAGATGGGAGATGGTATCTTAGGTCAAAATTTGGGGTACAACAAGTCCCATGCTCCATAATGCCAAGGATAGTAACCAAATAGTCCAAGTACCATTAAGAGTTTTTTAGGGTTTATGTTGATTATTAAGTATCTTAAGAAAAGAAAAGAAAAGCTCAAGTGAGCAAAGTAAAAATGACAAGAAAATAAATGCTCAAATGAGCAAAGATGAAAATGGCATGAAATGAAAATACTAAAACATTCATAGTACATAAAGCATAAAAGAATAAAAGCATAAGATAAACAAGTCAATAATTAGTGGTTAGTTGGATGACCATCTTGAAACTTGCATTTGGAACTCATTAGAGGATTGGTAGAACCAAAGCCTCCACACAACAAGTTGCATTTGCTTTTTGTCAAGTATATCATCCATTTGGAATTCTCATAAGTACCATTTAATGATCAATGATGTTTAAGTGATCCGCGTTGACCAAAGGTGTTGTAGATCCATTAGAGGATTGGTAGAACCAAAGCCTCCACACAATGAATCTCAAGGTTATTGGATCAAAGAGATCAAATTAACATACTTGGGCTTACAATCATAAGTTTGGGCCACGAATGATCAGTTATTCGAATCGGGACAAAATTTAGCGCTATATTAAGCAATTGTAAGTGGACTTATATAGAAGTCGCACCTATTTTGAGGCCGGTCAATAGCAATCTATGCACCATTTGTTTTGATACATGACATAGAGATCATGCTCCAACAACATTTAGTGCAATAAGAAGGGGATGAGATGAAGAGGATTAGGGAAAAAGATGAATAAACCACTTTTGAATTAAAAATTTAATCAAATTATTATTAAAATCATTCATCCATTTTTTGTGGAGTTAAATCATGGATCCAATGATGTTAATAAAGTCATGATCAAAAAATCAACCCAAGACAGCCAGAAAATAATCACAAAATAATAATATATTTAATATATACATTAAAAGGTTTAAAAAAGGTATAAAAAATGGAAAATAATGAGAAAAATATCAATTATGTTCAAATTAATCAAGAAATGGAAAATAAGGCCATAGAAAAATCATAAATAGATCCAAATATTTTTATAAAAATTTTGGTCATTTTTAAAAGTCAGAAACTATTTTTAAAAATTAAAATAAATGTGTAAAATAAACAAAAATAGTAGAAAATAGTAAAGTCAGAAACAAAAATAAAATAAGGTCACCAATATTTGTCACAATATCATTGGATCATTCCATAATTTTTTCAGAATTTAAAAATGTACAAAAGTATTTTTAAACATTTTAAACAAATCAAATAAGTGTAAAATTTATAAAAAAATATCAAAACACAAAATTAAATTGTGAAAAAATAAAAATCATAAAGAGAATAATCAAACGTATTTTTCATAATTTTTTCAGATTTTTTGGACTAAAAATGAATTTTCTATGATTTTTTTAAATTTAAAATAATTAAAATATAAAAATCAGAAAAAGAATATAAAAGTAAAATACGTGGACCATTGGATGAGAGTCAAAACGCGCTAGTAATCGAATCCAAGGGATCTGGCGCGCTGTGCATATCATGGTCATTAGTGAATAATATACAAAATCAATAATAAATCAGATTTTTTAAAATAACAAATGGCACGCCATCATTGGTTGGAAGATGACACGTAGGTCATCTTCAACCTCCAACCAACGTGATTTGCAGGTCTCTCAAACTGTAAAATCAGAAGCTCAGACCTATGCCAATCACTTCGTCTCTTCAAGACGAAAACAACCACACCCTCGCGCCAAATTTATATAAAATGTAGCTCAAGCAATTTGGAAGGAAAGTTTTGAAAAGGGATTTGAAAATTCATGGTCAAAACATATTTCCAGTGAAATGTAAGTGTTGCGACTAGAACCAGGGCAATGAGAGCAACACAATGATATCAGAGTTTTGAAGAATTGATGAAGGAATCTACCTATTGAAGTTGAGTTGCAGAGCTCTGAAACTGGACTTCTATGAAACAATATAGGGCACGATTCTTGAATGTAATTATATGGTTAGCTTCAGAGAAGATCAAGGAAGGTGAATTGAAGGAAAAAATGGATTGAAAAATGCTTGAGAATGGATTTCGAAGTTGTTGAATTATGGGTTGTGAAACAAGTTTGGCAGGGTGATTCTGGCTATCTATGCTTGGGAAATTGAATGGGGGATGATCCTCTATTTATAGGGAAGCAAATGGGATCAAAAGGAATAGCAAATGATGCATTTTGGGGGGAATTCGTGTGGGTCGGCATCATGAAGAAAGTGTGACTCAAACTTGATCGAAACTCAGCCAAATCGTGTGTTTCATGATGCTAATCACTTCTGGCAAGTTGCTAAACATGATTAGAAACAAAAATGCATGGAAATCTTGTGATTATAAGCCAAAACAAAGATTTCCAAATTCTGACTTTGTGCAAAATTCAGTTTCAAACTACCAAATTCAAATCCATGGCATTTCCACCTCAAGGGGTTTTAGGGCATAATTCTTGATGCTTTCGAAAGATGAGGTTACAAGCTTTGCAATGGAAAAAGAATGGAATCAAATGGATGCTTGAGCTGAAATTTACATGGAGTCAAAGTTGAAGAAAAAGAGTTGACTTTCCATACTTAGAAATATTTCAAATTCTTCTTTAAAAATGACCTATAATATTTTGTATCCAAACATGGCCTTCCACTTAGAATTTGCTCTTGACCAAAAAATATGGAATTAAGTAGATCTATTGAATGACATTTTTCAATTTGAACCACTCAAAATCTCCAAAAATTGAGCAAGTTATGACTTGTTGAAGTTGGCCAAAAATCATGAAATGACCTATAATCTTTTGCATTCTTAAGGCAAGATCCATCCATTTTCTTACTTTGCACATAAACGAAGGCATGAAGTACACATCCTTAAGATAATCATGGAAAAATAATGGGCTCAAGGTGATAAAAATTGACCAAGTTATGACCATTTGAAGTCACATATAGAAAATTGGGGATTCATCTGGATGACTTGTAATCTTTCTTCTTCACCAAGTTCCTTCCACATGAAAACTCCTTGTAACTTTTGAAGTGATTTATTGGTAACTCTTTTAATAGAAGTATGTCCTTTGAATCACTCAAAAATACCAAAAGATGAGCAAGATATGCTCCTTTGAAGTTCAAAACCCTAGCCTTTAGATCAAGAGAGTGCTTTAAGGAACTTTGCCAAGTTTGAACAAACTTTTGTGCCAATATTCTTCCTTTGTGAATAAAAGTTGTTGAGGATGATGATGAGGACTCATGGCCACCAAAACCACTTCCATATTTTGAAATTAGATAGAAATATGTTGTTGTGACCAATAGGAACAAGACCTTGTCCAATCATGACAACTTCTTCCCTCAACCCTTTGTACTTTTGAATCAATTTTTATAACTTTGAGATATGTTGAACCAAAATAAGCCTTGTCATTCCATTTCTTCCAAAATCACTCCAATAGTGAAGTTTGAACTCCTCAAGCTATGTTGACTATGGCATGGAAATAAACTCATGAACCCATGAAGCAATTTGCTAAACCTCATTGTCTTTACCTACATTATTAACAAGTAAGACAAAACAACATTGCATTTTATTAATTAGAAAATCAAAGAAAAATATCCATGATCACAAAAGAAAACAAGTCAAGGTGCTTGGTAACTCCTCAAAAGAGAAAGGCTAAAGATATGGAGAAGAACCAAAAGCCCTAATGTGATCTTGTTGTGATTAAGACAATATGGTACGATGAAGGAATCTTAGGGGCAAAAATTGGGGTACAACAGTTCTACCAATTCTCTAATGAGTTCCAAATGCAAGTTTCAAGATGGTCATCCAAGTAACCATTAACTTCTAATAATTGAATTTACTTCATGATTTTATTTTATGCTCTTTACTTTATGCACCATTTACTTTAAGCATTTACATTTCATGTTATTTTCATCTTTGCTCACTTGAGCATTTACCTTTATGCCATTTTTATTTTGCTCACTTGAGATTTTCTTTTCCTTTTGAAGATACTTAATAATCAACATGAACCATAAAAAATATTAATGATACTTGGACTATTTGGTTACTATCCTTGGTATTATGGAGTATTGGACTTCTTGGACTTAAGAATAGAAACCTTGATCTTATGTTGGAGACCTTGTGACCTTAATTGATATTTTGTCTAGAGTTCTTGAGGTTTACCTCAAGACATTGGGTTGTTTGTTTATTTAGTATGCAGGTTATTGTGATTACATACTTTGTGTGTAATCTGGAATTCATCTGTATACAGCCGTTACTCTGCCCAATTTTTGTGAAGACTTAATGCAATTAAAGCTTAGTTTTCTCAAGAGATTTAGTATCCTTGCTTGGTTTCAATCCAAAGAATGGGAATTCTATCTTAACTCATAATGTCAAGTGTTGGCTTCTTATTGGTTAGACGGTTCTCTTCCTTAGCTTTTACCTTATGCTTTAGGATAGTCCCTTCATCTCCTCCCCTTCTTTAATTTTCAAAATTTTCTCATCTTTTTCAAAAGCTTCTTGGTTTATAAACTCGAACCGCTTTCATAATTAACCTCGACTTTATCGAGTTCCTTTTCTTTTAAAACTTCTTTTCTTTAAACAAACTTCAATTCATTTAATCATACATTGATATCTTTCAAAATTAACAAAAACACTTCAACTCATTCAAACCCTTTTGTGCGCTCGAGCACCTTTACCCTTTAAAACTTTTTTCAAGATGAAACATGATTCATTGATATTCGAGAAAAATTCTACTATCCCCATGGTTATAAAGGTGTCAACTTTTCCACTTGAGTGCTAGAGGCATTCTCAAACCCTCACTCTTGCTGACGCAGGGTCCATTTTTCCCACACCTTGTGGACGTTAGTCGAGATTTCTCTCCTAATAATGACAACTTGTCTCTTCATTTAAAATCAACCAACAGACAAGTCTTTTCTGGCCGAACTACGGTGCTCTAACTTTCCCATTGCACGAGGGAGTACGTAGGCATTAAGTCTTACGACCCAAAGCCAGCAAAAAAAATAACAAAAAAACATTTCATTTTCTTTTGTTTGCAAATACTCATTCATTCTTTTACTTTAGAAAGTAAACCTTTACATAACACTCCTTTTAAAAGAAACCAAACAAAGTGGATCCTGCGGAATACCATAGATACTTAGGGTGCTAACACCTTCCCTTTGCATAACTGACCCTCGTACCTTGATCTCTGACCTTTTATTTCATTGTGGGTTTTGTTCGCTTTTTCCCATTTCCCTTTGTAAACAATAAAGTATGGTGGCGACTTAATTGTGTTGAGATAAGTCAATTGATGTCTTAAATCTCAAATCTTTACCGCTACATTTCTTTTCCCATCATCACTGTCGCAATTTCGTCTCATCTCCTTCGTCTTTGACGACGGTAGAGATTGCGCGCGCGACACTATGGGATAGATAATACGATAATAGGCTTGTGTATTTATCACGACCTAGAGGATAAATTACACAAACCTGATAATTCATTATCACTTAGAGACTGACACAATGAACTATAAATTTTGGCATACCTATCACAACCTATGGGATAGATAATACGAGGATAGGCTTATGCATTTATCATGACCTAGAGGATAAATAACACAAACCTGATAATTCATTATCGCTGTTTCGAGACTAACGTAATAAGTTATATCACGGATTTTGCATATTTATCATAACCTAGGGGATAAATTATGCGAGTTTGAAATTTTTACTTGGAACCCAGAATGATGACGTCGGTTGTGTCTATTCTCAACCAAGATTTGAATAGCATGAAGAATACTAGGTTTGAAGATTGAAACTGGAATTTTGTTGATGACGCTGGTTGTGTCTGTTCTCAACCAAGGCTTGATAACCAAATGAAGTTGGATTTTCAAAAGGTTTGAATTTGATAATTGAAAGTATAGTTCCTGGAGACTGGTGATGACTAGGCCTTAGATATGAATCGTAGGTAAGCTTCCTAGTGAAATTTTGATAGCAGTACCTTTGACGGTTGTCTCCATTCTCAACCGAGGTGGCTATAAAGATAGAAAGATGAATTAATAGTGTTGAGATATGATATGAAATTAAGTGCGTCTTAGCTGGTAAGCATGCCTTGAGACTTTCTGCAGTTTTTCATGGGCATATATGATTGAATATAATGTATGTATGCATGTTTGATATGATTATTCTTGATGTATACATGATGCATGGTATGTATGCTTGATAATGTTATGAACTGAAATGATGTAATGATTGATAAATGTAATTCCCATGTTATTTGAATGCGAAACCATTGCTTAAGAAAGGCTACCAGAGGAGAATTGGGGTTAAGAATTAGCTTCCAAACAGAAATTGGAACACTACCAGACAAGAACTAGACTTTTTTTAATGATGCGCCAGACAGGAACTGGGCTTTACACCAACGTCAGTAGGGCTACTGGAATAGTATCAACTTGGGAAGGTGAAATGGACAACAAGGTTTCTAATATTGGTAAGGTCACTGGATACATTGATCAGGTGATTGGAAAGTGTGAAGCTACTCATGACTTTTACATAAGGCTGCTTACGTATGGACACATGAGGTTACTCATGCTTTGTAGGGCTACCTATGAATGAATAGTGGATGAGGTTGCGTGAGGTTGATCACATCTTTTTATGAAACGCGGATAAAGAAATGTGTGAGGCTGGTCACGTATTAAGGCTAATGGAAAATGTGTAAGGTTGCTCACATCTTGGCAGAAGAATGTGTGAGGTTACTCACGTTTTAAACGGTCATACGTAAGGCTGCTTACGATTCACTTTGACGAAGAATGCTTCTACGACTGACTCATTGGGAGGAATAGTTAGAGAGATGTTACTGACTTATCTGGAGATTGCATGTAGATTAAGAATAGTGATTCCCCTGGACATTGACTCTGAATTTTTTATAGGGGGTCCTAAGTCTTGGTCTATGATATGTCATGTATGCATGCAGATGCAAGTATTAATGCGTAGTATGTAATGATTGACCAATGCATGTAATGTTCGACTTGAATATGCGTCAATGGACATTGGACTTTTGATGTGCCAATGAGAATTGGGCTAAAGGGTAGACTCCAAGTGAGATTGGGCTCTTAGTTAGATCCATGTTGTCGGAATTCATCAGATGGATGAGATGATAGGTATAGATTGATTTTGGATCAATGTGACCTAATGAATGCATGATAATAATTTATGCAGACTCGTATGCTTTTGACTGATGCCCCTATGAGGGATTGCAGATGGTTAAGACGTAGAGAGGTTGCATATGCAACAAGGTTGCTTGTCACATGATAGTTGGATCTTATGCTAACATGATTTCTCGATACTCGATTTGAACTCGAAGATTGATGGTGTAGGAGAAGGATCTACTGGGGGATCGTGAAATTATGGAGAGCTTGCCCCTTTATGGAGTTTCTTGCCCCAATTTGTTGGTGAGGTCTTTGGAGAGATTCTCTTTGATACGAGCTTGGAAATAGTTTGATCATAGTATGAATGACCCCACTATCTTGCACTTTGAAACATTATGCCCTTGATTAATGGGATCTTGGATGGTTTTCCCTTGATGAAATGTTTTGAATCAACTCCCTTTGATCGAGCCTCATTGTGGTTTTCCCCCAACATTCGAATTTTGAAAGATATGTTCCCAACCTCTAGGATCTGGAGGAAGTACACTCATAAAGAACTTGGACCTCACCATGGTGTGGTATGAATTTGACATGGATTTCTCTAAGATTTGAACCTTTGAAAAGTTTGTACTTTGAATTGCTTGAAAGGAAACTTTGGATCTTACGTGTCGTAAGATGAACTTGATGTGAACTGTCCCAATGTTTGAGTATTGAAAGGTTGCCTTTGATTCTAAGATCTTGGAGGAACGACTTCAGAATGAACTTTGATACCATTATGTCGTGATATGGTCTCTATTAATGAATTTCCCCTAGTCAATAGGATCTTCATGTGATACATCCATACGATCATTAGTCTTGCTTATGATTATAGGGTTCTTCTTTAGATGCTTTGTCCCTAGTCAAGAGCTTCTGGGAAAGGATCGTTTCTGATTAAACCAATATTGTGATCTCCTTTATGTTAAGTATTAATTCATTTATAAAAGTGTACATTTGAAATTTAATTCTTAGTGATGCACATGAAAGTTTTGAAATTGAAGTTTGAATATAAATGGATGATTAGAGATGGAGATTCAAAGAAGCGAAGTGGTTAGCAATAATTTTAACAAACATAGGTGTCAGTTTAACACAAATTTTGCCGAGTATGCTTTCATAGGTAACCTTGCTTCAATAAGAACTTTTGAAGGTTGTAATGTGGCCATGGTTCGTGGTTTAAGAAAAAAAGGATATAAGGCTCAAAATTTATTTAGCCCACCCTATTCTCCTTGATTTTCTCCAATCCTAAGTTCAATTAATCTAACGGGTGCGTTTAATCTGCAAGAGAATTTTAATAGTCGTGGTGATGATGATAAGCATTGGTAAAGACCCAAGCATCAATGAAAAGAATTGATAAGATCCAAGTATTGATGAGAAGTCTTGATGATTCTTGAGGTGGAAGTCATAAGATTCTTCTCCAATTTATTTTTTTTCAATCCCTTATTTTTGCATGGCCCGATTCTTTTGAATTTTTTGGTCCATCGGGATGCCCTAACTTTTGCCTAAGTCAATTTTTTTTACTTGACTTAGCGGGCTTTCTCATTTTGAACTTCTTTTTTTTTAAGATTTGTGACAGCATTACTGATTTTGTAAGCTTTGTCTTCATTGTTTCCTTGATCCTGAATGATGTAATGAGGAAGAAGACGTCGTGGAGTTTATCTTCATTGATTTCTCAATCTTGGATGATGAATGTGAGGAAAAGGATGTGCTTGAACCTTTGCTTAGATTGTTTCCTCAATGATGTATCGAGGAATGAGATATGCTTGAACTTTTGCTTAGATTGTCCCCTCAATGATGTATCGAGGAAAGAGATATGCTTGAACCTATGCTTAGATGGCCTGATTCTCCTGGGACTGGAATGCATTGTTGAATTAATCTAAATCTACCGTGCCCCTGGTTTAAATTAATGTTTTTTTATTTTAGAAAATAGAACAAAACTCCAACTTCTAGCTCGAGGGGGTTAACTACGGATTATCTCCTTATATCTCCATTGTTTGGGAAGTGAAACAATGTCTTACATCGTCATCTCGGTCTTACTATTGAAAGCATAGTTTAGAAAAATTCAATTATTTAGTTTTCACCATTCTCCCTCAAAGTTTGTTAAAGTTGAAAAATGGAAAAATGGAAAAGAAGAGTGAAAATGGAAAGTCGTATATTATTTATGGAAAGTGATAGAATAGTGAATACGAATGGATTGATTTCAAAAACATGCATGATTATTTATTTGAATCACTAGTCAAAAGATACAAATTTACACCAAATACAACTTAGCAACATAGAAATTACAATTTGAAATTGATAAATTCTAATGATCCTATGGAAGAGCTTCTTTGTTGATCCTCTTGACTTTAGGAGAGCTTCTTGATGTTCTTGGACTTGTTAGAGCATGGGGGTGACCCTTGACGTTTATTGGGCATACCTACTCTGCCGATATGGAAGTTGCTCTTGATGTGGAGGAGTCACCAATGATATTTGCATTTGAGGTGTTGTAGGACTTTAACTTGTATGACAAAGGGTTGCCTTCTCTCCTTAACAAGATTTGTAGGACCAAGCTCACTAGTGGACTTTCTACTTCAACAACTTATGAATTTCTTGAGTTCCGTCAAGCTTTCTTGAAGCATGCTTGGAATTTGTTCTTTGAGTATCAGGCAATCTGTTAGTTGGATGATAGTTGGACAAGGGAGGAGATGGAAATGTGTATGTGTGAATGTATGGTATTCAAAAATGTTTTTGTCTTTAAGGGTATGCAAAAGAATTTTCATGGATATGCGATGCGACCCGGACGTAATATGAAGGTAAACATAAGGGTATCTTATACGGGTTTAATTATAGACATGGAAATGAGGATACCCTACACTGACTTAGAGATTGAGACAGACATGAACTCTTTAATAATTATGGACAATTAAAGACAAAGAGGAATCCCTACAAACTAGGGGGACGGGAATTCCTACAGGCTAGGAATTATGATAGACCAATAGACAATTGGACGAAGATTGGACTTGAGGGAATAGCGTGGAAGAGAGCGCGTGGTGACCGGTCAATGGTCACCAAATCCCATTACCTGATATAGACTGTTGTACCCCAAAATTTTCCCTCTCATTTATCAAGACTTTTCTCACGGGATCTCTTTGACTCAAGACTGGATTAGGGTTTGGTCAGCTCAAGGCATCTCATCTTACACAGTTAATCCAGAATTAGGGTTTGAGTTTGCACAAGTATTATTGGACTATCAATGCTTCATATGACTTTCAAACATCATTATGGACCCCTAAGATTACTCATGACAAGTTTCAAGCCTTGAACCACATTTTTGATCAGTCAATTGGACAATTGACCTAAAAATCAGTTGTATTGGGGAAAAAGTCAACCATGGCCAATTTACAGTCAAACTTCATAATTTTTTATCCACATCAACATTTTAAACTTATATGTATCATTTGATCAAGTTTGGATCATAATTCCTCGAGAAATTTGATCAAATCATCAAAAGGGCAAAATGGTCAAAGTTAGGGTTTTTACTGAGGAAGGGCAATTTCAGATTTTTGACTTAGCAATTGACCAATTGAGTTGAAGCATGATTCCAAGGATTCAATGGCATCATCTTGACCTAATTGCATGGTTCAAAACATTTCAATTTCATTGATAGACAGATAAAATTTGTAGTCAACTGATCAAAAGTCAACTGTATACTGAAAAGACAAACTTTGACTTTTTGGTCAAAATCAAGTGCCAAGGGTCACAATTCATCAAAACATGTCAAAATGTGAAACTTGTTCATCAAGAAATCAAGGATTGAAGATTAGGGTTTAAAATTGGAAATTTTTCTTAACTTAGAAATTTTTCTAAGTATAGAAAATTTCTTATTTTTTGCTCAACTTTAGGCTATTTTTTCACCATGATACAAGATGATTCAAAGGAAGTTCCCAATATGAAAGTTGTAGACCTCCATGAAATCTACAACTTTTATTCACACACTTTTCCCTAAATATGCTTGGATCTCAAGATATAATTTTATGAATACATGCTCATGAACTAGATAACTTAGTGAAATTTTGCCCTAATTTAGGCAGGTTTTGGACCCAACTTCATGGCAATTTTTCACCTAGTTCCAAGAGAATTCTTGAAATGAATTTGAAATATGAGTTATAGGGAACGTTGCAAGCTTTCCAAAATGTCCAAGAACTCCTCAAGATCATGTTTGAGTAGAGAGAATCGAAGAGAGGAAGTTGGCAATTTCTCACTTTGTATTCAAGCCATTTTATGAAGAACAAATTTCAAATCAGTACCTATGCTGCCTAATCCATGCTTTACAGGTCCCAAACTTGTTTCTTACTCCATAATTTAATGCTTACTCAGTTGACAAAGCTTTAATCCAAGCCCTAGAGCCATTGTCCAAGTTGTAATTCCATAAATGGCATAAAGTGGCCATTGCCATTTTGGAAAAGGTTCACTTTTGCAATTTTCCAATTCTTGAGCATTGAACCTGTCTCCTTTGCACATACAAGTCTACAGGCCTAAATCAAATTGTACAAAGCATATACCAACCCTAAGCAAGTCAGTACAAGCATGTGAAGACTTGTCTCTTCACTTTGCTTCAAAAGCAAGAAAGTGTGCCAAAAGGCTAGAACTCACAAATCTGTTGGAGAGCTGACTTTAAACCTATCCCATACTAATACACAAACAGATGACAATTAGAAACACGATTGCTAGAGGCAAAGAACACTCCCAAACTCCCTTTCACCAAAAAAAACTGTCAAAACTTGCAGTTTTTGCATAAGCATCGCAATCCATCATTTGGCTCGTGCGTTTCAAGTTTCAATCATCAAAACACTTTACCTACTTGATATCTAACTGATCCAGACCCTCGTCCTTGTACTGTAACTCCTTCTCCATCATCTGCCATTTTTGTTTTCAAAGCTTGCAGGTTGACTTGGATAGAGAGTTCCAGGCACTTCCAAAGCAAGGCAAGGATTAGAACACACTCAGGGAGGTTCAAGCAAGCTCAGGAAATCATCAGGCCTTCATAAAACTCACTCCAAATCCATCCATGATTTCAATTGAAAGAGCTAAAAGTCTCAACTTCTATCTCTTCATACAGGCATCCATTGGCCACGATTTGTGAATAAACAATGTAGACTTCATTGCTACGAAGTTGTACATATATATATATATATATATATATATATATATATATATATATATATATATATATATATATATATATATATATATATATATATATATATATATATATATATATATATATATATATATATATATATATATATATATATATATATATATATATATATATATATATATATATATATATATATATATATATATATATATCTTGCATTTATTTGGCCTGAGTTGAGAGAATTTTGAACTTGAAGTTCTTGGAAAAATTAGGTTTAAGTTTAGGGCTTTTAAAATTCGTTTTGATCTTTGATTGTTAGCTTACATGATTGATATGGTTAGAATCATGAGACAAAAAGCTACAACATTCATGTTATCAGTTTCCATTTTTATTGAGGGATGAGAAAGTTACAGAGCTTCTGGCTAGCTTGAGGAAGAAGATGAAGTACATGGAAAGGGCTTTGTTTGTGTTATGTTATTTTTGTTTCACATTAATCAACGAATGTATAGCCACCCCAGTGGCAAGGTAGCGCACTGGTGAGACCCGTGTCCTGGGTTCGAACCTTAGCACTACCTTTTTTTTCCATATTTTTCCTTTTTCATTTTTTGGCTTGTTTTGCAGGATTGGACCTCCACGCTGGGCCTTGTGTTTTTTCTAACTTTCACCACTTGATTGCTCAGGACACCCCCCTGGCCCAACTATTTTTTTTTATTTATTTGTTTTATTTTCATTTTTTGTTTATTAAATATTTTCTTTAATACATAATAATCCTAAAAAATATAAATATGATAATATTGCATTTTATTTTATTTTATTTTATTTTTCACATAAAAAATATATTTTATCTTAGTTATATATTAATTATTTTTCTTAATAAACTTGTAAACATAAACAAAATAGGTTTAGTTAATTTATTTTATTTTATTTTCATTCCATACTTGTAAACATTTTATTTTGGCATATATAAAAACTAAATATTTTCATAAAATATTATTTATTATTTTTAATACAAAGAATACACAAAAAATAATACATAAAAGCTTTATTTTCTTTTAAACTAGAAATTAGGGTTAACCCTTTTTTTTAAGAATTAATTTCTTTTCCTCATATTTTTAGGATTGGGTTAAAATCCCTTTTCACACAAAAATAAATAATAAAACAAAATCTTTTTTCTTGCATGTACATAATATTGCATATTTAAATATTGTATTTGATTATTCCAATATTCGTACAAAATCGATTTGGTTGTAATAGCTTATTTAGATTTACATTCTTGCAAATCCCCATTCAAATTTGTATTTCCCCCTCCCATAAATTATTGTAATAGCTTAGTAATCTTTACATTACGCAATTTACCACTTTACATGCCATGATTAGTAATTAGGGTTTGTATGGCAAGATAAAAACAAATCAAATAGAAAACCCTAAATCCAAGACAAAATCAAAGCATGAAAATAACACATTTGCACACAAGCACCCTTAGGGTTTCTCCACTTGGTTTCCTTATATAAAAATAGCCATATTACGCATGCGAAGTATCTTGGCAAAACAAACAAATATAAGATCATAGTCCCTCGATGACGCTATTCAAAGTTGCCTTACAAAAATGATCTTAGTCCCTCAAAAAATGCTAAGATACTTTACAACATTGCTAATCATGGTTATAGGATGACCCACGCCCGTCCCGTTTACATCCAAAGATAGGGTTGCTTACCAAATCAATGGTAAGACAACAACGTCAAAGGAATAGAAAATGCCTAAGAAAGACATTTGAGTAGGTAGGTTACTTTTAGTTACTTGCTCTATTTCCAAACAACTATCCTTGCTATTTTCCAAAACAAACACACACATTTCAAAAACATCTTACAAACATTGAAAAAATTTTCAAAAGACAAACATCTTTGTATACATTCTTACGAACAAGAATCATTGCAAAGATTGCCTAAACCAATGGCCTCTTTTACAAAAATACTTTCAAAACCACACAAAGCATAATTTCAAACAAAAGCAAGTGATCTAGCAAGTAACTAAGAGCCCATGGAAAACCATGGATGAAAAGGGTGCTAATACCTTCCCTTTTCATAATCTACCCCCCGAACTCAAGAAAACATCTCAAAGGTCTTTCCTGTGCTTTTTCACCTTTCCTTTTGGATAAAAGAAAAGTCGGTGGCGACTCTTGCTAAGCGCAACATTTGCGATAAAACGCAAAACCCTCAAGTCAGTTCTCCCACCGTATCACATAGACCATGTGGCGTGCATCAACGAGGACGTCCTTCGTGGGAAGGTTCCATATGGGGAATAAGATCCTATAAAGGGTCTAAGGATAATGACAGACAAAAGGGGATCCCTACAGACTAGGGATTATGACTAAATATAAAACCCTACGAGCTAAACCAAAGAATACCCCTACAAGTTTAGGGTATAATAATGATAAGAGGTAACCCCACGTAGGTTTAAAATTACAATAGAATATTTATCGCGGGAAGGCTTCCTATGAAGGATGGGATGAAAATAGTTTCCTTAGTATGTAAGTTCCTAGTTTTGGCCTAAGAATATTCTACCCTCCTCATAAGGTGGCTTCCTTAAGGGTATCATGGATAACACTAGATGGAAAGGCACAAGGGTCTCCCTTAAGCGGAGCCTCGTTGTAGACCAAAACTTTCGTCTCTTAGGCCGTACAAGGTCTCACCATGAGATTTTATTTTAGGATTATACAAAGAGTCATAAGCTTCATTCCAAAGTCCTATCCACCAAAATTCTAGCTCTTGAGACATATTCCTTTTTCGGAATTCCACCGACTCTAGGCGAAGTCGTCACAAAAACTCATAGGGATGATATATCCCATTGGCCAATAGATGAACCTTCTTTCTAAGGTTTTGAATTTTCGAATTTAAAAATCCCACCACATATAAATAAAATGATAAATAATATTAAAAAAAATTAATAGACAAAATAAAGAAATAAATAAAATAAATAAAACAAATATAGAAACAACACCAAAATACCCTAACAAAACTGTAAACCCAAAAAAGGAGAGGTTTCTAAACCCTATGGTTGAGTTTCCAGCAGAGTCGCCAGCTGTAATAACCGGAAAAATATAGAGTCGCCACCATTAATTTTTGTCCTAAGACGGGTGAATAATGGAATAACCCTAATTTTACATAGATTCTAAGTTCTTGATTCACTTTAGATGAAGGGAAGGTGTTAGGCACCCTTCCTCTACCTATTCACAAGGATACTAGGTTCTAGGTTTAAGGTTTAGGAATAGGGTTTGATTTTTAGTTAGGGTCACAGTTTTTAAGTCGTATGCCTATGTATCCACTTATGAGGAACTAGAGTCTCAATTCATAGTTCGTAGTGTTTGTTGGTGTTTTTTATAGGATTATGTAGAATTGATTTCGAATTATCCTTGAACCTTGTTTGGGTTGTAAGAGTGATCATAGACGTAGTTCGCACTTAATTTTGAAAGTAGTTATATTTTATCCTTTTTCGAAAATATCTTGAGTTTTATTATGTTAGTAGAAAAATGGTTTGATCGTTAGTTAGTTATTTTAAGTGTTTCATTGATAAAGAGTATGGTAGGACACAGAGCAGGGTGAGGATATTAAGGGCCCAAGTTCAGAAATTGAATTTGGCCTATTTGCGTACAGGGGTGTAAAATTAAGACTAGGTGGTGTATTAGAAGAAAATCTGGATCCAGAGATATTTTGAGCCCAAATTGGTTGAGGGGTGCGTTTTGCAACAGGGTAGTCAAATATGAGGGTCTGGCAAGTGAGGGCCCAAGTTCAGATATTGAACTGGGTCCAAAATACAGGTGGGGATGCATAAATAGTAAGGTCCCATGTTTAGAAATTGAACTTGATCCAATTAAACAGCGGAATTTAGTAATATTTTTATAAAATATTAAATTAATTAATTGAGAAAAAGTTGTTTATATTTGTGTATTTTTTTAATTAAAAAGAAAATAAAAGTATCTTGTTGTTTTTATGTTTTTTTTTATTTTAAAACTCCTAAAAGTAAGAAATTAAAACAAAAGTACCTGGACCTAATTGAAAACTAATAGTCTAAGATAGAACTCAAAATTCTATTATAAAATAAAAGAATACTAACTAAAGTAAAATAAAATAATAAAAAATAAGAAAACTAGATCTAATAGAGTACACTAGATTCCATGTAACATCCCTTTATCTCCTTATTTGCTAAAAGTGGAACTTACTCCACCTTGCACTTTAGCTAGTATTCATTAAATTAATATATGATTTTTACATACATCTTCATACATGCGTCATATCTATATTAATACACTAAAATTTTCTAACCACACACTAATATATTAACATTTATATTAAGATAATATACTCACACGTTCAAACCACATATTAGTATATTAAAAGAAAAGCATCACAGTAGAAACAATGAGATGGACCACTTATACCTAACACATGGATTTCTTTTTTCAAATTTAAACTATGTCCCAATCAAGCAACGACGCACACTAGCCCAAGTCATCCAAACAATTAACCTTAAATATTATTGATTAATAACAAAAAATAAATAAAAAAGAAACAAAAAACTGCCATGGAGGACGATCCTTTACGTTGCTGATATTGTTCTTTAGAGTAATAACAGTAATAAACATAGTAATAGTAATAATAATGAATGAAAATTTTTTTACTTTTCAATTTAAACCTTCAGCCAATTAAATCTCGACAAGTGGCCATGGGTTAAAATAATAATTAAAAAAACAATAACACAAAACAAAGGCATAGGGAAGTAGAATTCAGTCTCTCTCTCCAACTATTATGTCTTGTTTTCTTACAGACAAAAAAAGAACAACCAGATGGAAATCTCTTCCTTTCCAAAATAATCAAGTTTTTATCACCTATTCTCTATCAACCACAACATACCCAAACCACAATTCTAATCTCCAATTTCAACCAATGAAAAAAACAACAAAACATGAAGGAAGAGACACGAGGAAGTGTTGTCGGTCGCGGCTAATAACGAGAGGTAGAGCAGCAGGTTGCAGTTTCTGGCGACAAGGTTGCAGATTGGTGGCGGGCTTTCCGGCATCGCGAGGCTGCTGGCGGTGATAGAGGATGGTTTTGCCTGTCGGCGGAGAGGAAGACACGGTGGAATCGGGTGTGCATCCGGGGAGCTGGTTGCTGATCCGCCGGTATTTGCGGCTATTTCAATTTGCCTTAGCTTTCATCACTTTCTTTATTTCTTTTCTGCAAAAAAAGAACAAACATAAATGGTATTGCTTGTTATAGATGTGGATTTATTTGCAGGTTGATTGAAAAAATGAAACACAATTTTTGAATAAGACATTAGTTTTGATTTTAGGATTTTTTTTTTAATTTGTGTTATTTTGCAGATTTTGGAGTTGATAGGTTTCTATGGTGAAAGTGAGTATTTGGCTTATGGTTTTTGGATGTTAACTGAGAATTAGAATAGAATCATAACCAAGAGAAAAATAAGAAAATGAATAGTTTTGTGTGTTATGTTTGTGAAGGAATTTCGTGAAGAGGAAGAGTTTTTGTTGATATTCTGGATATGTTTCACAGAGTTTCTGTTCAGAAACCCTGGAATAAACCAAAATTAAGAGAAAGATTGAGATTGTGAAATTTTGGATGAAAATTTATGATGGACAATAGTTCTATTTGTGGACTTAGAATTAGGTTTAAAAAAACTTAGAAAGTAAGTTACCCAAAAAACCAAGAGAAGCCCAAAATTTGATTTCTCAAAAAGGAAAGAAAATTAGTAACAACAAAATTGAAAAAATGTTTAAAATGCAACATAAGTTATTCGAATCCACAACCTCACATTTGCAAGAATACCCCTTACCAATTGTTCTACATTACTCATTTGAAATAATAGCTCAATTGAAAGTATATGAAAGGTGCGCAGATATTTGCTTTTTAAAAAATATAAATAATTTAAAAGTAAACTATTATATTTTTAAATAGACTTAAAAATGAATATTTATAAAACCCAAAATGTTAGTGTGAATAAACCTAAAATAATTTTAAAATCCAGATTTGAAAATAATTTCAACGGTAGGACCAAGGCGGGCAAATTTGGGGTATGACACCCATGGGTACCCATGAGGCATCTTATACTATGGAGCACTGACTAGAGACTCTGAAACAGGGGCGGTGACAACTTCAGAGACCATGGTGGTTTGGACTTCCGCTTGAGCAGAAAGAGGATATGGAGGAGTCGGTACTAATTTTGAATAATCACCAAGTTCTCCACCATAGCGGTCAATCTTTACATTTCGGCTCGAAGAGTATTAACCTCTTCACGAAGCTCAAAATTCTATTTCTCTAGTGCTAGGTCCATCTTTTCAGTAATTAGTCCGAGTGTGGCTTGACTATTAGAATAAAAAGATATAAATAAGTCCCCAGATTGCAAAGACTAAATGATGCATGATATGTGACACAAATGTTTTATTTTTTGTTAGTTTTCAAGGAACTCATTAATTATAAACTTGCAAATGTTACAAAGAAGCAATACTTTTTGGAAATATCCGAGAAAACCTCATTTCATTAATCATAGAAGGATTACATTTGAAGTATACTTTCAAAAGATCCTAAAAATACAAGAGGAAAACAGCTAGATCCTATGAGTCCTAAGGAGTCTCATCTGAAGAAGAACCAAATCCTCCTTGTTGCTTGAGATTCCTGATCTTCTCTTCATAGAAAGCTTCCATCTCAGTCTTCTCGGCCACCAACTGATCAACAACTTTCTTCCATGCATCTGGAGCAGAGGTAACATTTATCAGATCTTCTTGTTTTCGCTTCCTTTCCCTAGCATATTTTTTTAGCATTGCATTCTTATGATAAAGTTTCTCATCCTTCTCAATAATCCAACCATCTTGAAGAAAGAGCATATATTCCTTCTCTTTCAGCTGTCTATTTAAATCCCTATTTTTATACTCTGAGATATGGTATTTTTCTTCCCAAGTGTCTCTTTCCAACCTCATCCTAGCCAAAGTTTCCTGATACTCCTCCATGTTCTCAATAGGAATGGTGGAAGATAATGGTGTGACAACTGGTAGTGAAGGCTTCTCAAGGACTTGAGCTTGCAAGATCTATCATTGACCTACTGAGTAAAGGGCTCAAAGGCAATGAACTGATTTTTTTCCCAACCGATCTTTACTCTTCCTATGAATCTTGCGCCAAGCATCCACAACCTCTTCCTTCAAATCTAGATTCCCTTCCTCATTAAGGTAAAAGAAGCCAGATAATAGAATATTATCGGGTTTATCCTTCATAGGGTATCAAAACTAGCGCCTAGCAAGAATAGGATTGTAGTTAATTCCCTCTCGTATACCAAGAAGAGGTACATTAGGGAATTCCCTACAACTGTCAATGATCACCCCAATGTCATAAGATGGATTATACCAAGTTAAATCTGCCTGAGTAATGGACATAAGCCTTTGGGACCACCTAAGTACTGAAGCGGTAAAGCGACAAGTAAAAGTAAGTATTTTTATAGGTTATATCATATCGTCTCCATAGGGATTAGTGCTACTGAATTGTCGTTCGATAAGTCTCTCATTAATGAGTTTGGGTTAGAATGGGTTTGAAGTAAATGCGAAAATTAAAGTTATTAACAGGAAAAGAATTCATTCTTCAGAGAAGAGACTTATCAAGCATGCATATAATCCACTCCTCACAAATTTAAACCTATCGACCAGTTATACTCAACCTATAATACTCATCAATGTCATCATGTATCAAACACAACACCCACTGTATCATCTCGCAGGCAATCTCTCAACCAACCTCGACAATACAAAATTCAATTGTGCTACTCGCGTTGACGATCTCTCATCCCAATACAACCAACACAAAGGAATTAATCATAGACACCCAAGTGAATAATAGCTATAAAGCTATCTCTAGAATGTAGACACTATTAGATAATCATCCTAGATAAGAATTAGAGCAGTATATGTCTATAGCAACCCAAACCCCAAGCACATAGAAAAAATCTAGGATAATAATCGACAAATATTTGAAAAGCAAACTTTATACAACATCGTGGGCGATAAATATACATGAGCTCAAAGTAAATATATATATATATATATATATATATATATATATATATATATATATATATATATATATATATATATATACAAACCAAACAAATAGAAAATACACAAAGAAGAATATAAATGAACCACAAATCTCCTGGTTTTTCAGCATCGATCATTGAGCAATCCACCCTGGATCATCGGTATGCAAGCTCTATTGTTGTTTTCTATGCTAATCTACCAAAAATAAGTTGATAGAGTTGGGAGAAAAAAAACACCCCCGAAACCATAACCTAGAAATGAATGAAATGAAAGTAATAAAACAAAATTTGGGAATAGACACACTCTCCCGGCGAGCAAAAGTGTCTTCCGGTGACGGCCTTTTATTCACTCACAATACCCTAGGTAATGAGACACAGCCGGCCAAGAATATATTACCTTGCCCAGCAAAGGGAAGCTTCACCCGGATATAAAGCAGTGAAGCCAAGACAGAAGCTACTGGAAAAATGATCAGTTCCTCTCACTCCACGCTTGCCCAGGGAGCCAGAAGCGCGTGCCCTCGCCCAGGCTTCGCCCAGCGAGGCACACCAAAACAACAAATTTTGCTTCTTATTTTTTTGTCTTCCTTTCTTTGCCTTGTTCCTTTATTGCTTCAAATGCATCTTGGAGCTTTTATTACTCATTGCTCCAATAATGCTCAAATACCTACAAAATGAACGGAAAACTATCAATCATTACACAACTGAATCAAAAACACACGTACATACAAAATAAATGTATTTACACTCAAAGCAGAGTTTATTCAAACGATATTAACAAAAAGCATTGATAAGTACAACAAAACTTATATACAAAAATAGCTACAATTTGCACTTATTACTAAGCTTGTATGGACTATCTTTAAAGATATTGGACTGCGGAAAGTGCAAATTAAACCACTTGTATAGTAGAGGTGCACAGCATGTGATGGTTCCATAACCTTTCTGAGTCCTATGATGAATAGAGTGTTAGGTGTCTCCAAGTAAATGAGGCATTGGGTTACCAATCAAGAATATTCTGATAGAATTAACATCAATGAAATGGTCAACATTTGGAAAGAACACAAGACCATAAATGAGTAAGGTAAGAATTTCCTCAAAAGCATCTCTGCTATCTGCTTTGGCTAAGACAATAACTTTTTCCATTAAGAACTTGGAAGTCAAACCTTGGAAACCTTTTTTGAAAGTAAGATATGCTTTCACTTTAGACATCTCTAAATGAAGGGCTTTAGTAATAATTAGAGGCTCGGGAACCTCCTTAAAACTACTAAAAGGGAAATCATATGATACTGGCAACCCAATCAAAAAAAAAAGTACTCCTTTAAAGTAGGAACTAGTTGATAATCGGGGAATGTGAAGCAATGGTAAAGGGGATCATAGAAATGAACAAGAGTTTCAAGAATTCCCTCTGGAACCTTAATCAGGAGAATACCCAAAAGCCTAACATAATGTCTTCTGAAATCCTCATGACTAGATACCAAAGATCCTAGCTTTCTCAACTCTTGTAACTCATGTTTCTTGAAATCTTACTTCTTAGTGTTCCTTTTTCCAATATTCATGATTACAAAACCCATTATGTTTGCAATGAGAATCTATGAGTTCCTTGAAAACCAAATGAAAAAAGAGTTTCATGAATGCATGAATGCATGCTTATGCAATAATCACAAACAAGGTTTAAGGGTTTGATGTCACGAGCATGGAGTCATGGGCAAGAACCAACCACAAGGTATGCACTAGGGGTTTATCACTTGTACAATAAGGTTCTAAAAGTTCTTAGAGTCGTGATTCCTCTTTCGGATATTACTGATTTACACAACTATTCGTGAGTACCAATAATATTCTCAAGAAAAACTCGTCTGAGTGTAGTATCGTGTAATGACTAATTAAATACTACTTTTAAATTGTCATTGCACTACATCCTAAAGGAAAATATGGGTTAAAGGTTCTACGGTCATTAGCTTCTCGGGCTCTCGTGTCAAAAGTAATAATGTTTTTCACAACTGTCTGGTTTAGAATTATTACCCTCAAAGAGGCCTCCACTGAGTGGGGTTATACCATATGTTACTTGTGTTCAGGATTACTCCAGTCATGTAACTTTTTATTATACCACCATCTTATCTTAAGTGTAACTTAGTTCGGATGTAGGACTTGTCCGTGCAAAGATCCCCAGACTTCCCAAAGAACCATTTTGGGTTGATTCTTGAAGTTTTGAAACCTTCTAGGTGTTCTCTCCAGCTTTCGTGTTCGGACCAAAGGCTAATCCTCAAAGAAGGGTCTATGAACATGCATTGCTCTTGGAAGTTAAACGGTGAAAAATACAAAGAAAAGTGTGATGAATCGTTGTTTCGTGTGCATTAAAAAATTCATAACTCCCGGATGGAATGTCGTATGCGCATGGGATTGATTTCCAAAACTCCATCTCGATGTCATCTTGATGTCGTCTTTGGAAGTCAAAAGCTGATTCACTAAGGAAGGACCCATGAATTTTGAGTTTTTGAAGACATGTTTGTGCTGAACCGGAATTCATTTGTATAAATGTTCGATATGCTAAAATTCATATCTCGTTCGATTTTTATCATATTGAACTGAGCTCAGAGGAGTTGGTTCATAAATTTAGTCTACTATAGTTTCTCTTTGGATGCCAAAATCAAATGGTGACTCGAAGGCTTCTTTTTTTGATTCGTTTTGCGTGTGACGTAATAGAAATACTGCACAGGAAATTATTTAGCCTGACACAGTGTCAGAGAAACTTCAAAAATTCATAACTACCTCTTCATTTATCTGATTGAGCCCTTTCTTTAGGAAATGCGTCATAATTTTGATGATCTTCATCTTTCATTTTGGAGTCGGTTCGAGTTTCTGTATGGATGATGATGTGGCACTTTGTGTAGGTATCGAGCTTACAACGTCAAATGAAGGCCCAACTCAATTTCTCATCTAAGGCCCAATTGGCCAATGTATATAATCTTGAAATCTGAATTTTCAAAGGGGGAGGCTCTCATAATTCACAAGAATCTCATAAACACTCTAAACATTTTCTTTCAATTCTCTCAAAGATTAAATCAAGGTTCTACAACTTTTTGATCAAGAACACAACAAAAATTTCATCAAGATCAAGAGTAATTCTTCTCTGATCTTTGATCTGTTCATTGCGATCTCTAAACCTAAGCCTCCTCTTCACTTCTATCGGTGAGTTTTCTTGAATTAAGCACTTTTGAAATAAGTGATTATTTGAGAAGCACTCTTTGATCAAGCTTGAATGAGATCTAGGTTGAATTTTTAATTGAGAACTTAGATCTATTGCTATAATTGTGAATTGATTTGACAAATCAAGTGTAAATCTGGAATTGGATAGTTGAATTAAGTGCATATTGAATTAAGTTGATTTTCATGAAAGTGCTTAATTGATAAAACAAATTGATGATGTTGCATGAATCCTAATTGTTGATCCTTAATCTATCATGTATGGTTTGAATTTAGGCTTTAAATTATGCAAAAATCATGTGCTTAATGTTTGAAGATCTTGTGTTTGCATAATTGCCCAAGCCATTGGAAAGGCTCAAAATATGTTAAAATTGCCTCTGACACGAGGGTAACCGGTTACCCGGTTATGGTAACCGGTTACCATCCATTTAATTCACGAAAATTTCAAAACTGTCACGAGGTAACCGGTTACCCAGTTATGGTTACTGGATACCCTAAGTCAGAAGCAAAATACCAAAATTTTCAAATTCTTGGTAACTGGTTACCTAGCTATTGTAACGTTTACCTCAAGTCAGTAGCGATTTTCCAGATTTCTTGAGTTAGGGTAACGGGTTACCCAAATTCTGGTAACCGGGTTCCCAGGCTAAAAAAAAGAAAAATCCTTTTTTATTTTTCTTTTTTCTTTCTTTGTGATTTCTCTTTTAGTTCAGTCTTTCCTTGTTATTTTTTACATGTGTGTTGATTGTGCAAGGACTCATACCAAGGGATTCTCATGATGATATTAATTTGTGTTCCACTTCATTTGGGGAACACGAATTCAATATTATTTTTTATCTGTGTTTCACTTTATTTGTGAAATACGGGTGTGATTCAGACAAGTTTACGCTTTGATCCTTTCGACTTGAGGAATACACATATTTGTTGTGTTTTTGTCTGGATTGTATTTTTATACAGGATGACTTTTGTGATGGTGACCGATGCACATCATTTTTGTGATTTATTTTCACATCATTTGCTTCGAGGCTTATGTTGGACATCTGATTTCTAACTTACTTTGTTTGATGATGCTAGCTTGCTCGAAGTTCCCCTGGTTTCTTATTTTTGCTCACTTGCTACGGATTGTTATTCGTTTGGTATTGCACTGCTTTCTATTTTGTTTCTTTCACTCTTTACAGCTTTCTAGATAGTTCTGGGAGCCCCCATGGTGGCAAAGTCGTTGTTTAAAGATCTATAACAGGCATTCCGCACTTTATTTGCTATATGTGTTGTACTGGTGTTTGTTTCCTTGGTTATTGATCGACGAGTCATTCAATTTAGGAATTGAGATCACGACTTCTCTCTCGGTGCATGCTCCCTATAGGATTTTATTGTTTTTCTCGACTGTTGATCGATGAGTCACTCAATTTAGGAATTGAGATCACGACTTCACTCTCAGTGCATGCTCCCTACAGGATTTTAGCGTTTTTCTCGGTTGTTGATCAATGAGTCACTCAATTTAGGAATTGAGATCATGATGTTGCTCTCAGTGCATGCTCCCTATAGGATTTTAACATTTTTCTCAGTTGTTGATCGATGAGTCACTCAATTTAGAAATTGAGATCACGACTTTACTCTCATTGCATGTTCCCCATAGGATAGTTTTGTTAGACTTTCTTTGGCATGCTAGCCTAGGTAGGATCTCCCTAGGTGTGCTCGCTTGAGCTTTTTAATTGTTGATTTGTTTTCCTACCTTGATCCTTAATATCTTGGTTAGGCATTTTACTTTATCTAGCATGTGCTACTCATGATATATTGTATGCGCTCTCTTGAGTTTGGATTGCTTGCTTGATATCATCTTTGCGTACATGTTTTGAGATGATATACCCTCGGCATGTTCCCTTAGGAGCTCTCGATTCATCTATAGATGATGACTCAAGATAGACATATTTTTAGGTGATAGACCCTTTCTATGCTCCTTTAGGACGTCTTGATTCATCTATAGATGATGATTTGAGATAGACATTAGGATATTTATTCATGCATGTCAACATAGGGTAGAGATTCCCATTCAAAACTCAACCTTAGGATCAACCTTTACGTTTAAAATAAAAACATTTTTTTGGGCAAATGCATAAAACATCTAAAACTTTCAAATCCTTTTTCAAGGTAAAAAAACACCAACCAATTCCTTTATTTTTTCCAATCGGATTTTCTCTTCTAAGAGCATGTTAGTTCCTTTCCACTACAGGTCGTAAGTATCCCAAGGTCGAGCCACGGTGGAATGATTGAATTAATATTGTTCATTAAAAAATACAAACCCACTAAAACATGTGAGTTGAACTACGACTGCTCTGATTTCTTAAAAGGGATACATAGGCATTGGGGTAGGGCCCGAACGAGCACAACTTTTATTTTCCCTACATTACTTTCTCTTTGGCATGCATTCCCTCTTTGCATTTCTTTTAGCTCTTAAGTTTAGACTTGAACACACCCATAAGATAGACAACAAGAGTGGATACCATAGAGTACTAAGGGCGTGTGGGGTGCTAATACCTTCTCCTCACGTAAGAGACTCCCTTACCTGATCTCTCGGTCGTTTTATCATGATTTCACCCTTCTTAGGTTTACTCGATGTTTACCTTTCCCTTCCCGTGGGATAAAAATCGTTCGATGGCGACTTTATTGATTTCATCTTGATGATTTGTTCAGTCGGTTGTTTCAGCTAGCGACTTCACTGGGGAAAGATTGACCTATTGCTGGTCCATCCCAGAGTCGATCCTAGATCTTGCTTTCTTTTATTTGAGTATTTATTCTTATGCTTTATAACTTGGTCATTTTGTACATGCTTATTTGAGCATATGTCTACATTGCATTTTATTGCTTTCCATATATTGATGATACTACTGTGTTGGATCTGTTTTCTTGATTGGGTGGGTGTTACCATGAGGTAAAAGGCCCAATACCCAGGCTAAGTGGAAACCATAGGAACCTTAGGAATAGAGTGGAACATGTCGGCTAGTTGATTTAGGTTTCATTATTATCGTCATGTCATCCACGCTCAGATGAGGTACGAAAAAGGGGCTATTATTTTCATGTAGGTGATATGGCAATAGTTTCTCAAGAGTACCCTCGATTCTATGTTACCCGACCTTACCCTGACCTAGTTTTCACCCGTGAGTGGTGAGGGACTTGATTATCACAGGTACAGTTGGTGACTATGTTCTAGTGGTGACCTATGTTCTTTGGACGATCGTGTTGCTCTAATGGTTCTCAAATTTATTTTGAGTTTCTAATCCATTGACCAAGAGGTTTATTTGGGTTCACGTTTCGGACTTCTGATCCTAATGCACCCAGCATGTTCAGAAAAAGCACAACGGTTAATCTGCATTGTGGAAACTTTGATCATATGTTTGCTGCACTTGCATCATGGAATATTTATTTTACAAAAGAAATGGAAAAAAAAAAAAAATATATATATATATATATATATATATATATATATCTAACCTGCATTTGCATTTCATTTCCAGGATTATTCTAAGGTTTGTCATTAGCATCAAGGATGGATAACAACATGGAGACAAGCACAAAGCCTCTCAGAAACACTGTTGCTTATCAGTTTACATGCTTTGGTGGTCGATTGCGAGATCTAGGAGCTCTTGTGAGAGGGCCGAATGAAGAACACTTATTCAGTTCTATGATCCGCAGTTGCGTTGTTTTACTTTTCGGGACTATCAATTGGCACCGACTATGAGGAATATGCACACATTATGGATGTCAATTTAACTAATGGTATTCCTTTTGTTCAAGTATCAGAGACTCCAGACTACATGGCAATTGCCAGGGCTCTTTATTTGACCCATGGAGAAGTTGAAAACAACTAGATCGATAAAAGCGGCACGAGTGGCCTCCCTCTGAATTATCTTATATCAAAGGCTAAGGTTCTTGCAATAGGTAAGAATTAGACCACATTCAATGCGCTTCTGGAGGCTATTGTTTATGGTTTGATCATCTTTCTGGTTTCTGAGAAGTTGGTGAATGTGTATGTATTATATGTCTTCATGAATGGTAACTCGGTACCAACTCTACTTGCCAACACTTATTACACCATCCATTCCCGACATGGGGAGAAAGGGGAAGTCATGTGTTATGCGGTTGTGCTTTACAAATGGTTGATGATGCACATGCCTACAAAAGGGGCTTTTGTTCATATTGTTGAGTCGTCTTTGTGGTCTTAGTGTATCATGGGACTTACTTCACTTGATATTGTTTGGAAAAATGTGATGGGCTTGAAAGAGATCATTATAGGGTGTGGAGAATTCCCTAATGTTCCGCTCATGGGAATAGGGGGCTGCATTAACTATAATCCTATCCTGGCACGCCATCAATTAGGATTTCGAATGATGGATAGACCCACCGAGCGGGAAGTGATGGACACTGTTTATTTTGGAAAAGGGGAAGATGCGGTTTTGCTTGGAAAGGTAAAGTTGGCATGGGAACACATTCGGTGTAAAGGGAAACTTTCTTTTAGCCAGAATGGAAGTGTAGCTTGCGACACTTACACAAGTCGGATTCAGGACCGTGTGAAAGAGATATGGTTGCCTTACAAAAAGGGGAGGTTGATATATCCTCAACCTATTTTTGACCCATTAATTAAAGGTCAGGCTGATGATTCTTTATCTTGTGTTGAATCATCTTTTGTGCAGCTTGTGCCAAGAGGATCGGAATTCGTGCCTATGGTGTGTTTTAAGAATGTTAAGGCCGAAAATCTCAAACTCCAAGCTAAGCAGGAAGAGACGAACATGGATCTCTCTTTTGCCTTGAAAGAAAAAAAGAATCTTATGAAGAAGGTTAAGTTGAAAGACCAGTTGCTAGAAAGATATGTTTTGCTTGAGCGATCAAAGAGGCTCAAGGTCGAGGGTTCTGGTACAACTAGTCAAAAAGTTGAAGAACTGTTGATTAGTTAACAGGAGATAGAGAGGCTTCGGTTGGCTAAAGATAAGTTAGAAGTTAAACGCTGTGAAGAGGTTAAGGCTTTGAATAAAAATCTCCGAGAAAAGGACGTCTGGTTGACTCAAGTGGTGAAGGAGTTAACAACGATCAAAGCCCAGGCGGTAAACCAAGGAAAGATTCCAGCTGAGGGAAGTGAGATGGGAGATGCGGGTCCCAAAGATTGGGAGCTCAATTACCATTGTTTGTTGGCTTTGATGAAGAAGAAAGGCTTTGTGACTGAAGATCCATTTTTAAAAGATGATTAGCAAAGCGTTTTCTAATCAGGCTTTTCGAAGGAGTCTTTTTGGTACTTTCTTTTCAGTTTTACTTGGTGATAAGATCACCATCAGTCTTGTTGGACAGGATCCATAGGATGATTGACTTTGTTTTGTGTTAAGAATATTTTGTATGGATGCTTGTTTGATTTTTATGATATGAGCTGTTTTTATTCAGCTATTTGTCTCTAGTTGCTTTGTCTTGTTGTTTATCCTATTGCTTATTGATGCTTGATAAAGGACTGCAAGATATTTCAGGAAATGATAAAACATTTCATGCATAACCATTCATTCATGCATTATCATGACATGTGGTTACGGCAGGTTTTCTTATCTTTGATCTGGGTTTTCCTTTCAGAGATTGCTACCAAAAATTCTCGTTGTTATAAAACTCGGAGCACTTCCAAGAGACAGATGGAACAAATTCAAGCAGATGTTGTGGTTATGGGCACTAGGATGGATACTCGGGTTGACCAGTTGATGGAGACTATTCAGAACATGGCTCGTCAGCAAGAGGAAATGAGATCCATGATTATGAGGCCTGCTGAAACTATGAATAATGGTGGTGAAACTTTGAATGTGAATCCGCAAGGGGGCGTCATCAACTATCCTAGTGGTACTCGGGACACTCAGAATGTGGTTGAGAATCCGAGAGGTGCTCGGAATATGAATCTGGATTCGAATGTCGGTTTGAATATGCATAATGGTCAGCCTGCAAATCTCGGCAATCCTACAAGTAACCAAGGTATCCATATGATTCAAGTGGTGAGGAATCCTCTTACACCTACTCTTGTTTGCCAGAGCGTTGAACAACATGTTGTACCACTGAGGCCTGTTCGCAGGCTAGTGGAAGAAGATAAATGAGAAGAATGGATGTCTAATGTTGATGAACCAACAAAATCAGACAAGATGTTGCATATGCTTGAAGAGCGGATGCGCAGGTTTGAAAGTAAAGGTACAGTGGGCTTTTACATGTTTGATTTAGGCTTAGTGCCTGGGGTGAAGATTCCCCCAAAATTCAAGGTGCCTGATTTTGTGAAATACAAAGGCACTTCCTGTCCGAAGACCCATGTTAAGTCTTTCTACCGGAAGATGTCTGCATATTCTGATGATGAGAAGCTATTGATGCACTTCTTTCAAGATAGATTGACAGGTGGCCCACTCGAGTGGTACATGCAGTTGGAAATCAGCCGCATTCGTACATGGAGAGAGTTGGTTGAGGCTTTTGTTATGCACTATTAGTATAACACTGACATGGCCCCCACAAGAACCCAATTGTAGAATTTGTCTCAGAAGCGGGATGAGTCTTTTAAAGAGTATGCCCAGAGGTGGCGAGAGATGGCTTCCAAGGTTCAACCGCCCATGTTGGAGCGGGAGATGGTGGAAACATTTAGTAGTACATTGCAGGGCCAGTATTACACAACTTGCAGTACATCAGGTACTTTTTCCAATATGTTGTTGCTGGAAATAATGTTGGTAACACCAAGAAGTCTTTTGGTGGTCACCAGAAGAAAAAGGAGGGTGAATCCAGCGTATTCTATTCTCGAAAAGGGAAAGCCAGATATCAGGGTTCAGATCATCAGATTGTTGCTGTAACAATACTGACTACTATGCCTTAGAGGCAAGCTTATGTGCCTAAGCAAGGCAATCAGCAAGGCCAAAGGCGTCCTCCTAGGAAGCTTGACGCACTTCCGATGTCTTATGCTGATTTGTTACCTTGGTTGCTTGAGTTGAAGTTGGTTGAGTTGCGCCCTTGGAAGGTTGATCTAGAAAGGTTGGCATACAACTTTGATGCTAATGCCTAATGTGATTTACACTCTGGTGGGAAGGGCACACTATTGAGAGTTGCTATGATTTCAAGCACAAAGTCCAAGACCTATTGGACTCTCAAGCCATTAACGTTGCCCCAACGTCCAATATTACTAATCAGCCTTTGCCACCTCATGGAGGTGCCAGGGTTGGTGCCATCATGGAGGATAAAGGTTTGGATTTGGTTATGGATGTTAATCAGTTAAGTACACCTCTCTCATTTGTGAAAAAACAGTTGTCAAGTAAAGGTGTACTCTTGGGTTGTGGGATAGATTGTGCAGTTTGCTTGAACCGGCCAGAGGGTTGTCAATTGTTGAAAGACTAGGTTCAAGGCCTGATAACTAAGGGGTTTCTTCAGTTTGATTGCAAGGTCGTTAAGCCAGAGGTTGATAATGATGAAGTGGATGTGATAACCATTTCGGTCAAGCCAAATACTATTTGTGTGCCTGTGACGATTCCAGTGCTTGCTAAGAAACCGCCACTACTTATCACTGTGCCTAGTCTTATGTCGTATGTTAGTGACAAGGAAGTTCCTTGGAATTACGGTGGTGAACTTTACTATCAGGGGAAGAAGATTGTTACTCAGAAGTCTGAAAAAAACAAGTCTAAAGAAGAGAATCCCATAGTGCATGATATTGTCAGCGAAAGCTGAATCACCCGTAGTGATCGAATCTTTTCACCACCTGAAAAGCCTGAAAGTAGCGCAGGTGACGCGGCTAAGGCAAGGGGCAAGCAGATTATGGTAAATGGTGATAAGCCGGGGTAAAATCCTCTTGTTCCTGCTTTGGATGCTGAAATGGCTATAGATGTAGCCGAGTTGATGAGGTACATCAAGAAAAGTGACTACAAGATCATTGACCAGTTGAGTCAGACACCCTCAAAGATGTCTAGTCTTGCTTTACTCAGAGATTTAGAATCCCATTGAAATGCATTAATGAAGCTATTGGGGACTTCTTTCGTTCCTCAAGAGATCTCAGTGAATCAATTTGAAGGGATAGTGAATAGTATTTCTGTGAGTAATGGGTTGGGTTTTACAGACTTTGATCTACCCCCTGAGGGGAGGAAGCACTATAAAATGTTGCACATCTCCATGGAGATTGCAAAGACTACCTTGTCCCGTGTGTTGGTCGACACGAGTTCCTCTCTCAATGTATTCCCCAAGTCCGCTCTCATGAAGCTTGATTATGATGGGCTTTTGTTGAGGCCAAGTGATTTGATTGTCAAAGCTTTTGATGGGTCAAAAAGGACAGTGTTTGGGGAGGTCGACTTGCCGATCAAGATAGGTCCCCAGGTTTTTGAAGTCATCTTCTTTATCATGGACATTAATCCTTCCTATTGTTGTTTGTTGGGCCGTCCATGGATCCATGGGGCTGGTGCTGTCAACTCCACTCTGCACCAAAAGTTGAAGTTCCTGTTGAATGGGAAGGTAGTCATTGTTTATGGCGAAGAAGATTAGATTGTCAGTCATTTGAGTTCCTTTTGCTATGTTGAGGTGGAAGGAGAAATCCATGAGACTCTGTGTCAAGCTTTTGAAATTGTGCAAGTCGTTATAGCTCCTCGCCATGAGGTTAAGAAGCTGGAGGTCTCCATGTCATCTTATCGTCAGACATACACGATTGTTCAATCTAGTCATCCAGAAGGCTGGGGAAGAGTGTTGAATCTCCCTACTCAGACAGATAAGAAAGGTTTAGGCTTCGTGGCTGGTTGAAGCATGTCAACTGTTACTCCTCGCAGGGTTTAAGGTATTCCTCCGCCAATTCAGTTTGTCAGTGGTGGGGTTATTCATGAAGAATCTCATGTTGTGGGTGAGGATGGTGATAGTGATTGCGTGATGGATAAGTGGGTTCGTCCTACCACTCCAGGTGAAACGCTTGCTAATTGGTTTGCTGAGGACGCCAGTGAAGTCACCCGTTATGAAGAGTAATTTTCTTTTATTTATTATCATGCAATAATCCATATGTCCTGTCTAATACATAGTGAACATGCTATAAGGCCATGATGTTTTTCATTGCAAATTTAGCATCAATAAAGGACGTCTTTTGCATTCAAATATTTCGCTCCTTGTCTTTCTTTTTTAATTTTTGGCAAAACGTAAGTGTTTTTCTTTTTTCTTTTTTAATCTAAAACTAAAAGTAAAAATACAAATAACCATGCAGATTATGTCCCCCGTTAATCCCGAAAATTGTCGAGAATGATTCTGTTATGGCTCTTTATGACTTTGAAAATCCGATATATCAAGTTGAAGAAGAAGCTGAGGAAGAGTGTGAACTTCCTGAAGAGTTAGCTAGATTGTTGAGGCAAAAAGAAAAGGTCATTCAGTTGCACGAAGAGGCTATTGAATTGATCAACTTGGGTACCAAAGAGGTCCGAAGAGAAGTCAAGATTGGGGCTGCTTTAGAAGACAGTGTCAAGCAAAGATTGATAGAAATTCTTCGCGAGTATGCGGATATCTTTGCTTGGTCTTATGAGGATATGCCTGGGCTGGATACAGATATTGTTATGCACAAACTGCCTCTTAGAGAAGAGTGTCCTCCTGTCAAACAAAAGCTTCGAAGAACTCATCCTGAGATGTCTAAGAAGATCAAAGAGGAGGTTCAGAAATAGTTTGATATTGGTTTCCTGAAATTGACTTCTTACCCATCGTGGATCGCAAATATTGTACCGGTGCTAAAAAAAGGACGGTAAAGTTAGAATTTGTGTGGACTATGGGGACCTAAACAGAGCAATCCCTAAAGATGATTTCCCGTTACCACATATTGATATTCTGGTTGACAACACTTCTCGAGCTAAAGTGTTTTACTTCATGGATGGTTTTTCTGGATATAATCAAATTAAGATGGCACCAGAAGACATGGAGAAAACTACTTTCATTACACCTTTGGGAACATTTTGTTACAAAGTGATGCCCTTTGGTTTGAAAAATGCAGGGGCAACTTATCAACATGCAATGGTTACTATCTTTCATGACATGATGCATAAGGAGATTGAAGTATATGTTGATGATATGATTTCCATGTCCTAGATAGAAGAGAAACATCTTGTCCACTTGTTGAAATTATTTGAAAGATTAAGGAAGTTCATACTGAGGTTGAATCCTAATAAGTGCACCTTCGGGGTGAGGTCAGGAAAATTACTGGGTTTCATCATAAGCAAAAAAAGGAATTGAGGTTGATCCTAGCAAGGTAAAAGCTATACAAGAAATGCATGTTCCAAAAATAGATAAAGAGGTTCGTGGTTTTTTAGGGAGATTGAACTATATTGCTAGATTCATCTCTCACCTTACAGCCACTTGCGAACCAATCTTCAAATTGTTGAAAAAAGATCAAACGAACAGGTGGAATAAAAATTTCCAAGCGACATTTGATAGAATTAAATATTTTCTGGAACCTCCAATTCTTTCACCTCCGGTGGAAGGTAGGCCCCTAATAATGTATCTGACAGTGTTAGAGAATTCAATGGGGTGCGTATTGGGGAAACATGACGAGCCTGGTCGAAAAGAGCATGCAATATACTACCTTAGCAAAAAGTTTACCGACTGTGAAGTAAGATAATCACTGCTCGAGAAAACTTGTTACGCTTTAGCATGGGCTGCTCACCGACTAAGACAGTATATGTTGACTCATACTACTTTTTTTATCTCTAAGATGGATCCAATAAAATACATCTTTGAAAAGCCAACTCTCACGGGAAGAGTAGCCCGTTGGCAGATAATTCTAACAGAATATGACATCCAGTATACTACCCAAAAGGCTATCAAAGGTAGTGTGTTGGCTAATCATCTTGCTTATCATCCCATGGAAGATGACTATCAGCCGATGGAGTTTGAATTTCCTGATGAAGACATCATGTACATACGAGATTGTAACATCCCAGGCCCAGAAGAAGGACCCGAACCGGGATCGTGATAGACGATGGAGTTCGATGGTGCCTCCAATGTGTTGGGTAATGGTGTCAGTGATGTGATTACTTATCCTGAAGGTTTCCATACTCCTCTCACTGCTAGAATTTGCTTTGATTGTACTAACAATCTAGATGAGTATGAAGCTTGTATCTTTGGGTTAGAAGCTGCTATCGATTTGCGAATCAAAATCTTGGAAGTATATGGGGATTCTGCTCTTGTGATTAGCTAGATCAATGGAGATTGGGAACTCGTCACCAAAATTTGATTCCGTATCGTGAGCATGTGATGAAAATGACCCCATATTTTGATTAGATTACTTTTAATCATATTCCAAGGGAAGAGAACAACTTGGCAGACACCTTGGCTACTCTGTCATCCATGTTTAAAGTCATATAGGCAAATTAAGCCACCTCTATCACCATTTTGAGGTTGGATGAGCCAGCGTTTTGTTCTGAAATAGAATAAGATGTTATTGATGAGAAACCATGGTTTTATGATATCAAGAGATATCTTGAAACAAAAGAATATCCAAAGGATGCTTCTTTCACTGATAAGAAGACTCTGGAAATATGCAGCTAAGTTTTTCCTCGATGGGGATGTTTTGTACAAGAGAAACTATGATTCTGTTTTTCTCAGATGTGTGGATAGATACGAACCAAATAGGATCATAGAAGAAATTCACGAAGGTTCCTTTGGAAAATATTCCAGTGGGCATAGTATGGCCAAGAAAATCTTGAGAGCGGGTTATTATTGGTAACAATGGAAAATGATTTCTACAATCACTCCAGGATCTGTTACAAGTGTCAGATCTATGCCGATAATATGTATGTGCCGCCCAACCCTCTGAATGTCTTGACATCTCCTTGGCCCTTCGCAATGTGGGTTATTGATATGATTGGTCAGATTGAGTCGACTGCTTCTAATGGACACCGCTTCATTCTGGTGGCCATTGACTACTTCACCAAGTGGGTCAAAGCAGCATCCTATGCCAATGTCACTAAGCAGGTGGTGGCTCATTTTATCAAGCATAATATTATTTGTCGGTACGGGATTCCCAAGAAGATTATTACTGACAACGGTTCGAATCTCAACAATAAGATGATGAAAAAGCTGTGCGAAAGCTTTAAGATAAAGCATCATAATTCTTCTCCTTATCGTCCTAAGATGAACGGCACGGTGGAGGCAGTTAACAATATTATTAAGAAGATTATGTACAAAATGGTTGTCACCTATAAGGATTGGCACGAGATGTTTCCATTTTCTTTACATGGTTATCGTACCACTGTGCACACTTCGACTGGGGAAATCCCCTTCTTGCTTGTTTATAGCATGGAAGCAGTCCTACCCGTGGAAGTGGAAATTCCTTCGTTGAGGATAATGACAGATGTCCAGTTGGATGAGGCCGAATGGGTTCAAAATAGATTTGATCAGTTTAATCTCATTGACTAGAAGAGATTGACGGCTATTTTCCATGGACAGTTATACCAGAGAAGAATGAAGAAAGCTTTCGACAAGAAGGTGCGTCCGTGGAATTTTCAAGCCGGTGATCTTGTGCTGAAGAGGATCTTGCCTCCTAATAATACAGATGCTAGGGGAAAATGGGCTCCTAATTATGAAGGACCATATGTTGTAAAGAAAGTTTTTTCAGGAGGATCTATGATGCTCACAACTATGGATGGAGAGGATTTCCCTCACCCCGTCAATACGGACATAGTGAAAAAGTAATTCGCATAGAATGACCGCTGAGTTGACTAGCTCAGGCAAAAAGGCATCCCGGCGAACCTAAGAGAGCGAGCATAGGTTCGGGCAAAAGTTAGGGACAAAAGAAAGAGCGAATGAGTAAAAAATAATTGCACACCTGCTAAGTTGAACATGTCAAAGGAAATTTAGGCAAAAAAGGGTTATCCGATGGATCGAAAACCCGAAAGGGCGATCCTGGAAAAAGTTATGGATTAAAAAGAGAATGCTACGGTTTGCGTTGCATCTGTAATATCAATTTACATTGTTGTTGGGTTGGTTTAGGAAGCATCAGTTAATCTGTTTATTTCAAAAGCAAGATATTAAGGAGCTTTGAGGCTGTAAGAGATGTAGCAGAGTCGTACGTGATAAATCCGCACTCGCATTGCCATCTTTGTTTTTCCTCAGTATGCTTTGTATGAAATTGCCTATTTTAAGAAATTGCTTCTTGATGTAAATGCCTATTTACAGGCCAATCAATAAAAAAATGTTGTTTGAATTGTGCCAATTTAATTTATTTTACTGTTTTTATTGCAAAAGATGTTTAGCATTTTTGATAAACTTTGCATTTAAAACATTAAAACTTTACAGCACATGATATCAATAAAGGAAATTGTTTAGAGTTTCAGGTGTCTCATATGACGGCTAAGGTAGCCATCCCATTTTAGGGCATGTTGTTGTGATCTCCACTTTGTGCAAGTATTGGTTGAAGCATACCAGCGAGTGAATCAACAAGGGTATGTATGCGATTAAAATGAAGATTTTTGCATAATGGGATCCAATTTCCCCAGTGAATGCTCATTTCTGCTCAAGTATGCTCTTCCTTTTCATTGCAGTTGATCCTTCTAAATTTCTTGAAGGATTATTGACATACTCCCCTTGAAGTCGACATTTTGTAGCTTCCACAGTGATATTAGCCTTTGTCTTCCCCGTGAAGTACGCATGTTACTCCTCGGTTAAATTTGCACTCTTTTCCCCAGTTCAAGCCTTTGATAGTGTGGATTTTGCAAAAATGGATATCTCCAGTGTGGTTGATGTTGTTGATGCCACTATCTGAAGCTCCTCTGTTACTCAGTGGAAGAGGTAGTTTTCATCCTCATTCAAAGACGGATTTCAAGGACATGTGGGATTAATTTGCCTTTATCCCCCAAGGAAGCAAGCTTTATCCCTCAGTAAAGTAAGCTTTATCCCTAGTGGAGCTTATATTCTAAGATGCCTATTCCTTATCAAGTGAAGACTTCCATCCTGTCAGTGTTATTCTCATGGATCAGGTTCTTTACGTTTTCCGGAGCAATAGGAATTGATGTTTGTCATTCAAGGGTCTCTTATTCGCAGTGGGAAAGTATTGTTGGAGAGTTGCCTGGTGGAATTCCAAGTTTCAAGTTGTGGTTCAGAGGTTTTCTCTTCTTCCCCAAGTGGGGTTTATCACCTCTAGTTGTTATCCCCAGGGTGGTCTTAATAGAATTCTTTTTGTTCAAAGAATTTCTATGATCCCCGGTGAGAGTTTTTATTCCCAATGAAGTTTTCCTCATCTAGAGGGGACTGTATTTGTTCCCCATGGAGTGGAGAGTTTGATCTTTCAGAACTGCAATTTATGTTTGCAGTTTTATCCCAGGAATTTATTTTCCCAGTGATATTTGTAGAGTTTGAATTTTGATTCCCCACTGAAGATCAGATTGATTTCTCTATTCAGAAGATGAGATGTGTGAAGATCATCATTCGGGAGTTCATTGTCTTCTCATCAGCTGATTATTGACGTGCTTTCCCAGGTGCATTACTAAACACGTATCATTACATTGCATCTACCAAAACTCGTAGCATTTCCATTGTATGGAGAATTACGCTATAAAGAAATCCAAACATGCATGAGTATAAGCCAATTGTGTTTACCTTTGGTAACCAGATTGTTATGTGCTCAAATTTGAATTATCGCCACAGCATGCCTAGGGTGATATTGTTATGTTTCCCCAGCGGAGTCAGTTTGATTTACCACCAGTCGGGTCTTTGGTATCTTCCATTTCCCCAGTCAGTTGTGGTTTCTTCTTGCTCTTGCAAGTCTTTGGTTATTTTACTCGTGTTTGCTTTGTCGTCAGAGTACGAGTAAGAGTCGGTACATAACCTTTTCTTTTTGCTCAAGTGTTTGAGGGGCCATACTTCGTGTATGGTAATCCAGATAATTGCCACTCTTAAAGAATCATGTCCCATTTCTGGCTTGAGGGGTATTGTGGATCTTGTGCATTCGCAACCTATTTAAAGTCCAGCCTGTGTTGGAAATCCTTGCTATAGTCCTCTTTGACTGGTCTCTTTTTTCTTGTGGAATTCACCTTTGTCCGGTGTCTTTCCGTCTTAGGCTCACCTTCGCCCGGTGTCCCTTTTTTGATGTTTAAGGTTTGTCTTCGCCCGATGTTCTCTTTTCTCCAGAAAATTCACCTTCGCCCGATGTCTTTCCGTCTTAGGCTCACCTTTGTCTGGTGTCCCTTTTTTGTTGGTTAAAGTTCATCTTCGCCCGACGTTCTCTTTTCTCTGGAAAATTCACCTTCGCCCGATGTCTTTCCGTCTTAGGCTCACCTTCGTCCGGTGTCCCTTTTTTGTTGGTTAAGGTTCGTTTTCGCCCGACGTTCTCTTTTCTCCAGCAAATTCACCTTCGCCTGGTGTCTTTCCGTCTTAGGTTCACCTTCGCCCGGTGTCCCTTTTTTGTTGGTTAAGGTTCGTCTTCGCCCGATGTTCTCTTTTCTTCGGAAAATTCACCTTCGCCCGGTGTCTTTCTGTCTTAGGTTCATCTTCGTTCGACGTTCTTTCTTCTCTGGTAAATTCACCTTCGCCCGGTGTCTTTCCGTCTTAGGTTCACCTTCGCCCAGTGTCTTTTTTCTCGTTGGTTAAAGTTTTCCTTCAATTAGTATTCTTTCTTCAGAAGTTTATCTTTGTTTAGACCTTTCTTCCAGTCTATTCCGGTTACATGTCCTATCCTTCAGACATGTATTCTTGATATCTATGTTAGAATCCTTTCTTCCGGTCTATTCTGATTACATGTCCTATCCTCCGGACATGTACTCTTGATATCTATTTTAGAATCCTTTCTTCCGGCCTCTTCTTGATATATGTTTATTACTAGCTCCGAACACATGTTTGTCCCATCCTAATCGGGCATGCATTTATCCGGGGTAACAACTATTCTTTTGAAGAAGGCAATAGAAAATGAAAAAAAAATAATAATAACTGAAAGTGCAATGATACATGGTTGGCTTCAGAGTGCAAATTTTATGGTTCTAATGAGTATTCAATCCTCTTTTATTGTGTTTGTTCAAAAGGCTTCCGACAATCTCACCCCCTGGTTAAAGAAGATTGAATAGGGGCAGCTGTTGTACCCCAAAACTTGCCCTCTTCATCTTTTTAACCCTAATTGGCTTATACTCTTGATAGCATATACATGCACGCATATCATTGGATCCATACTCATGGAATTAGTGCATTTCATTAAGACAACAAAGCTCTCATATTTTTCAAAGTATGTTGAGTTGTGAAAGATTCGAGTGTTTTCGGTGGATCTAAAGTAGTGCGAATTGGAAACAATATTTCAACTTATCTGACCCCAAAAAAAATTTGTATCTCATTCTTAGGAATGGTGTTTTGGGGTTGATTATTGAAGTTTTGAAACCGTCTGGGTGTTCTCTCCAGCTTTCATGTTCGGACTAAATATTAATCCTCAAAGAAGGGTCTCTGAATATGCATTGCTCTTGGTAGTTAAACGGTGAAAATTACAAAGAAAAGTGTGTTGAATTGTTGTTTTGTGTGCATTAGAAAATTCATAACTCCCAGCTGGAATGTTGTATGCGCGCGGGATTAATTTCCAAAACTCCGTACCGATGTCATCTTGATGTCGTCTTTGGAAGTCAAAAGTTGATTCACTAAGGAAGGACCCATGGATTTTGAGTTTCTGAAGACATGTTTATGTTGAACCAGAATTTATTTGTATAAATGTTCGACACAGTAAAATTCATATCTCATTTGATTTTTAGCATATTGAGCTGATCCCAGAGGCATTAGTTCATAAATTTTTTATACTACAGTTTCTTTTTAAATGCTAAAATCAAATGGTGACTCGAAGGCTTCCGTTTTTGGTCTGTTCCGCGTTTGACGTAATAGAAATACTGCACACGAAATTATTTTGCCTGACACAGTGTTAGAGAAACTTCAAAACTTCATAACATCCTCTTCATTTATCCGATTAAACCTATTCTTTAGGCAATGCATCACAATTTTAATGATCTTCATTTTTCGTTTTGGAGTCAGTTCGAGATTCCGTATGGATGATGACGTGGCACTTTGTGTACGTATTGAGCTTACACCGTCAAATGAAGGCCCAACTCAATTTCTCATCTAAGACCCAATTGGCCCATGTATATAATCTTGAAATCTGAATTTTCAAAGGGGAGAGACTCTCATAATTCACAAGAATCTCAAAAACACTCTAA
Organism: Vicia faba; assembly: GCA_948472305.1. Taxonomy (NCBI): domain Eukaryota; kingdom Viridiplantae; phylum Streptophyta; class Magnoliopsida; order Fabales; family Fabaceae; genus Vicia; species Vicia faba. Next base: position 1,306,977,645 of record OX451739.1, read on the forward strand.
ACATTTTATTTCAATTCTCTCAAAGATCAAATCAAGGTTCTACAACTTTTTGATCAAGAACACAACAAAAATTTCATCAAGATCCAAAGTTAAGATCAAGAGCAATTCTTCTCCGATCTTCGATCTGTTTGTTGCAATATCTATACCTAAGCCTCCTCTTCACTTCTATCAGTGATTTTTCTTGAACTAAGCACTTTTTAAATAAGTGATTATTTGAGAAGCACTCTTTGATCAAACATGAATGAGATCTAGTTTGATTTTTGAATTGAGAACTTAGATCTATTGCTAGAATTATGAATTAATTTGACAAATCATTTGTAAATCCGGAATTGGATAGTTGAATTAAGTGCTTATTGAATTAAGTTGTTTTTCATGAAAATGCTTAATTGATAAAACAAATTGATGATGTTGCATAAAGCCTAATTGTTGATCCTTAATCCATCATGTATGGGTTGAATTTAGGCTTTGAATTATGTAAAAATCATGTGCTTAATGTTTGAAGATATTGTGTTTGCATAATTACCCAAGCCATTGGAAAGGCTCAAAATCTATTAAAACTGCCTCTGACACAAGGGTAACTGGTTACCTGTTTATGGTAATCGGTTCCCATCCATTGCATTCACAAAAATTTCAAAATTGTCACGAGGTAACCGGTTACCCCAAGTCAGAAGAAAAATACCAAAATTTTCAAAGTTTTGGTAACCGGTTACCTCAAGTCAGTAGCGATTTTCCAGATTTCTTGAGTTAGGGTAACCGGTTATCCAAATTCTGGTAACCAGGTTCCAAGGATAAAAAACAGCAAAATCATTTTTATTTTGCTTCTTTCTTTGTGATTTCTCTTTTAGTTCAGTCTTTCCTTGTTATTTTTGACATGTGTGTTGATTGTGCAAAGAGTCGTACCAAGGGATTCTCATGATGATATTAATTTGTGTTCCACTTTATTTGGGGAACACGAATTGAATATTATTTTTGATATGTGTTTCACTTTATTTGTGAAATACGGGTGTGATTCGGACAAGTTTACGCTTTGATCCTTTCGACTTGAGGAATACACATATTCGTTGTGTTTTTGTCTGGATTGTATTTTTATGCAGGATGACTTTTGTGATGGTATCTGATGCACATCATTTTTGTGATTTATTTTCACACAATTTGCTTCGAGGCTTATATTGGACATCTGATTTCTGACTTACTTTGTTTGATGATTCTATCTTGCTCGAAGTTCTTAGGGTTTCTTATTTTTGCTCACTTGCTACGTATTGTTATCAGTTTGGTATTGCACTGCCTTCTTTTTTGTTTCTTTCACTCTTTACAGCTTTCTTGATAGTTCTAGGAGCCCCCATGGTGGCAAAGTCGTTGTTTAAAGACCTGTAGCAGGCATTTCACACTTTATTTATTGTATGTGTTGTGCTGGTGTTTGTTTCCTTGGTTGTTGATCGACGAGTTACTCAATTTAGGAATTAAGATCACGACTTCACTCTCAGTGCATGCTCCCTACAGGATTTTATCGTTTTTCTCAGTTGTTGATTGATGAGTCACTCAATTTAGGAATTGAGATCCCGATGTCGCTCTCAGTGCATGCTCCCTATAGGAATTTATCATTTTTCTCGGTTGTTGATCGATGAGTCCCTTAATTTAGGAATTGAGATCACGACGCCGCTCTCAGTGCATATTACCTATAGGATTTTATCGTTTTTCTCAATTGTTGATCAATGAGTCACCCAATTTAGAAATTGAGATCATGACTTCGCTCTCATTGCATGTTCTCTATAGGATAGTTTTGTTAGACTTTCTTTGGCATGCTAGTCTAGATAGGATCTCACTAGGTGTTCTCTCTTGAGCTTTTTAATTGTTGATTTGTTTTCCTACCTTGATCCTTAATATATTGGTTAGGAATTTGACTTGAGCTAGCATGTGCTACTCATGACATGTTGTATGTGCTCCCTTGAGTTTGGCTTGATTGCTTAATTTCATCTTTGTATACATGTTTTGAGATGATATACCCTCGGCATGTTCCCTTAGGAGCTCTCAATTCATCTATAGATGATGACTCGAGATAGACATAGTTTTAGGTGATAGACCCTTGCTATGATCCTTTAGGACTTCTTGATTCATCTATAGATGATGATTTGAGATAGACATTAGGATTGTTATCCATGCATGTCAACATAGGATAGAGATTCTCCTTCAAAACTCAACCTTGGGATCAACCATTGTATGATAACATTAGGGATTAGATTTAGATAGTCTCCCTTAGATTTTTTCTTTTCTTTTGCATCCTTTACGTTTAAAACAAAAACCTTTTTTTTGGCAAATTCATAAAACATCTAAAACTTTCAAATCCTTTTCCAAGGTAAAAAACACCAACCAATTCCTTTCCTTTTGCCAATCGGCTTTTCTCTTCTAAGAGCATGTTAGTTCCTTTCCACTATAGGTCGTAAGTCTCCAAAATTCAAGTCGCGGTGGAATGATTGAATTAATATTGTTCATTAAAAAATAAAAACCCACCAAAACATGTGATCCAAACTACAGCTGCTCTGATTCCTTAAAAGGGATACGTAGGCATTGGGGTAGGGCCTGAACGAGCATAACTTTTATTTTCCCTATATTATTTTCTGTTTGGCATGCATTCCCTCTTTGCATTTTCTTTTCGCTCTTAAGTTTAGATTTGAACACACCCATAAGATATACAACAAAAGTGGATATCATAGAGTACTACAGGCGTGTGGGGTGCTAATACCTTCCCCTTGCGTAACAGAATCCCTTACCCGATCACTCAGTCGTTTGATCATGATTTCACCCTTCTCAGGTTTACTCGATATTTACCTTTCTCTTCCTGTGGGATAAAAAACGTTCGATGGCGACTTCATTGATTTCATCTCGATGATTTGTTCAGATGGTTGTTTCAATAACATTTTAAACAAATAAAACCAAATCAAAGTTTGATTAAATAAAATATATTATGGTATTTTAAAATATTTAAGTTTTCTAAAATAAAATCAAAAGAGAAAAAAATAAACAAACTAAAAATAAAAAGAAAATGAGAAGAAAAGAAATAGAAAACAAAAATAAGAGGACTAGTGGTAAAAAATTAAGGAATGGTGGCCAATGGTGTTGAACCCGCGCTCTTGGGGTTCTCAGCTCAAAACCTTAGCCACTGGGCAACCCGTTGTGGCTTGTTAGATAAAACAACCACCGATACAAAAGTGAAACAAGTTACTAAATGGTTTTAAAAAAATAAAACAAACAAAAGGTCTGGGCGAGGGGTATTCGAACCCTAGACCTCTCGCTTCACACACAAACACATAAATACCACCGCATGACCACTGGGAACAATGCCATTTCATTAATAAAATAACTTCAGTTAAATATATTGTAAACTCAACTTTTTAAAAATTGATTTCGCACCAGCCATCATCATCCCTGACCTCAAGACAACCAACAATGGTGCAAATTCGTGTTTCTTCATTTCTCAACCAAATTGAAAAAAGTAAAAAAAAAAAAAGCTAACTTCCTTGAAATTTCATAAGGAACCCAAATATGGCCATAACTTTCATTTATATTAACTGTATCATGTGAATTTTGACAAAATCCCAAAACCCTAAGTTTTTTCAAAGTGAAATTAAATTTCATACAACCTTAACCAATGCCTATTTTCATAGGGATTCAGTTCATGACATTCAACCAAACATAATAGTATCAAGAAATGCTTAAAATGATGCTTGTTTGAGAGACTTCAAAATCAAGTAAAACTAACCTATTGGAGCAAGGTCCAATGGCTTATTCAAGCACTTTCAATGATAAAAAATAATCTCCTTGGCTTTCTTGAAGTCTCGGGAACATAATGCAATACTTAGTTTGGTGTGAAACACTTTGAATATTTATGACCAAGTCAAATTGCAAGGAGGAATGAGCACGGGTTGGGTGGAGTGGTGGAGGTGTTTCAGTGATGAACTATGGCATACAGAAACTCAAATGTGATGTGTTGATGGTGATTATGTGAAGAGTTTACAGAAAACTTAAAGGAAATGAGAGATTCGAAGAAATTTCTCTTTTGGTAAAATGATGGAGTTTTTGTGATTTCTCTATGAGTTTGTGTGTTTTGAGGGAGAATTTCTGTGTGTTTTGAAGTTTAGACATGCTCTCTATATAAAGAAGTTTAAGGGATAATGTAACTAATGAGAAACAAAGTTTGTGAGGTTTTGGTTTAGTTGAGATGAAAGTGGTAGTTTCTTGAAGTTCACGGTTTCAATGCATAGCTTGAGTAATTTATGGGACAATAGGGAGGCCTTTAGGTGTTTCTTATGAGTTCATAGATAAAGTGTGATTAGGGAGAACAAAGTATTGGCTCAAAGCAATATTTGTTGAGAAAAGGTGAGCTTTATGTAAATGGCAATGTGACTTTTTGCAAAATGCTCTCAAAGTGGCATAAAATTTGGATAATGCATCAAACACTTTGTGTAATCCACTTAGGGCTTGTGTAAAACAACAATTATGTAGAGATTTATAATCAACAAGGATTGTAAAGCAAGATAACATGGGATTTAGTTGGGATTAAACATGTATTTGAACCAAAAATATGACTTGTAGAACAACTTCACCATAGCTACTTCATCTCTTCGAAACTTGGTGCTCAAGCAACATAATTTCATGCTCTTGGAGTCTTTGGAAAGATGGTCCCATCCTCTACAACTTTCATGTTGATCACTTTTCTTGAACCATCTTGAATCAATGAGAAAACTGGCTAACAAAATTGGTCTTTTAATCTGAAAAACACTTGGAAAAATCTCTAAGTATTTTGTAATTCATCAACTTTGAGACCTCAACTTCAACACTTCATATCTTCCTAATCTTATGAGCTTTTGAGTCAGTTTCTTCTACAATGTTAAATTATGTAGGATCATATTTAAGTACATCCCTTGGGCATGAAAAATGGTTGTTTGAGGAGGCAATTACAAGCTATTCAAGTGGGCTAAATGAACATTAAATTTAGTAACTTAGAGAAATTTTCAAAACCCTAAATTTCACATCTTTGGTTATTTTTCTTGGCTTTATTGATTAAACTTGATCAAATGAATTCATCAACCATATTTTTCATGATTCTTGTCTTGAGAAGTCTAGGTTGACCAAAAATCTCAAAAGTCAAACTTTGAATGTGAGTAGTTGACTTTTCATTAGTTGAATTCCAAATCTTCAACTTATCAATGAATCATACTTATTTTGAAAATTGGGACATGTGAGATGGCCATAAGGAAGCATATGATAACCTTGAATCAAATTTCAAACCATTAGATCAAGCTTTAGGTCAAAAGTCAACATTTAGTCAACTTTGATCAAAAACCCTAATTTGAGGTGTAGATGAATTTGAAACTTGATGAACTTGAAATGATGCACACTTGAGCTTGATTATTGATTAAGGGAAACCACTTGACAAAAATGAATTAATAAGGAGCTTAAATCGTTAAGGAACCCATAAGTCTATTATCAAGATACATGAACTTCTTGATCCAACACACATATCTTGTGAAAGAAGCAAAAAATACAAACCCTTGCACATGCATGAGGTTAGTGATGTAAATATGGATAATATGATCTATTTATTCTTTGCAATGATGCAAAAAAAAGGTGGAATCTTAGGTAAAAAATTAGGGCACAGCACTCATCAATGACAATAGCTCCTATTATATCATTTACTTTGAGTTATTCGAGAAAATAGGCATGGAGCGAAGTGGCTTATTTCCAAATGAAGGCTATGATCTCCAAGTGTTCAAGGGACCACCACCTGACCCTAGAGATATGTGGAGCTGATGGTTTCTATAGGTGGTGGAAATGACATTCTGGCGATAAGTTCTAAATTTCTTGTTTTTCCTTGAATGAGTATTTACAAATGTATCCTGGAGGCGAAAATTTGCAGCCACGTTGGACGTTGTTTCCTCGGTGGTGCGCCTCAAGCTTAAATATCATAACCTGTAGGGAGAACTTGCCTTCATCATGATGACCTAGAGGGAGAAAAGATAATATACATGGCCCTTAAGAAAGATCATGGAGAAGGCATAGCCATGAAGATCAATGTCGCTTTTCTCACCGAGCAACTTAATAGGATGGGAATGTCCATAGAGATAAATGTGGCTAAACGACCCAAAAAGAGGGAAGGAATAAGCGAAGGCTGGCCCACCTGATTATGTTTCCTATTATTTGATCATATCAAATGTTATGCATATATCATTTACCTATTATAAGCGTATATATATGGCAATAGTAAATAAGATGATGCTTTATGAAACCTTCTTTTCTTTATGAATATTCATAGTTACAGGAAAAATGGGGTACGACCAAGGATATTGATGTATGGTGAGCACATAAAGTCAAGGGTGTTGTTGAAGACGTTTTGCAGTTCTAGCTAAAGTAATCAATTCCCCATATAAAGTTAGGGGTATTGTCTAATACGCTTTGCACATACGACCAAAGTAATCAATTTCCCACATAAAGTTAGGAGTGGCGTCAGAGATGCTTTGCACGTCTAGCTAAAGCAATCAATTTCCCACCTAATGTCAGGGGTATTGTCAAAGAAGTTTTGCACGTTCGACTAATGCAATCAATTCCCCCGCGGGAAATAATGGCCCACCCTCATTTATGATGACTTGGTCCAGATGGATTTGCTACCTGGGAAGTGTCAAAGGGTGATGAAAGTGCTCCACTTGTGACAAAGCATTTTCAAATGAGTATGAAACTACCCCAAGGGTAGAACTCATATAGTCATCATGTTCTTGGGTCAGTAAAATGTTTTAAGGATGCAAAAGCTCTAATAATTTATGAGTAGATCATAAGATGCCTCGACTAGAAGCCAGAGCTTGGTTCTTCATTGCCACAATCCTCATCATCTGAGCCACATGGACAGGGAGAGAACCATCAAGCTTTAGAGTAAGCAAAAGTTTTTCCACCCCTGTAAGAGAGATAGAAGCTTTCTTTGTTTACTCCATGTATTTATCCAGTTGAAGCTTCAAATCACAAACGATCTCATCTAGTTGTTCTTTTTAGCATGATGTTAGTCAGAACAAAAAGCCTCACAGTGACCGGACTCACCAAGGGTCAAAGCAGTAAAGGTGCAATGAGAATTCTAAGCTAGAGTAGTTAGTTTTTCTTCCAGAACGGGCCTGGAAATCTTGGCCAAATAGGAACATTCCTCGTCCAAGGGAGGAAGTGGGTGATCCCCGGCAGAATGAAGTTCAAATCTCGTTAGTAAGGGGTAGGAAGTCAGGCCCGGGACTTTTAATAAAGTCATTAAGGCCTCCGCAACAATGTCACTCCCAACCGGTTGTATTCCATGCCTTAGAAGCTGGATTAGTACTTCAATATCCATATATTCTGCATAAGGTTATGAATAAAGCAAATACATCAGATATTTACAAATAAAAAATATCAAAAGTCCCAAAGGACCTAAATCCTACCAAAAATGTTTTTCTCTCTTTCTGAGATCGAGTTCTTAATAACAATCATATGTGAATTAGGCGCTTTAAACGTCTCTTCTCAACCTCCTCCACCGTAGCACCTCCTCCCTTATTTCCCAGATTATCGATAAACTTCAATAATCGACTCTCCTAGTATAGAATCTCAACGGAGAGATACTTTTCCTTATATACATAAAAACGATTCCCTAGTGGAAAGTGGCCCTCATTCCAAAACTTAGAGAATAAATTGGCACATCTGCCATCCACTCTATCACTGATGTCACAAACTGCAGCATAAGCCTTGAGGCTGACTGTGGTTATCAAAAAGAACTAGTCCTCGAAGGGTTAAAGTTTTGGAGGAGGTCTAAAACTGTGGATAGTTGACTCCAAGTAAAGTAATACTCTAACCCCTAATATGGGCCATCGGGTCATGGTGGAATTTTAAGATATGAAAGAAAATAATCACATAAGGCTCACCATTCAAATGGTCACACCAATACTAGTAGACTTTCATGTATGCCCAACATTTAGCAAGGAGTTGCGAAGGAGTCATGGCCAGATGCTTCAAAACTTCTACATTAAAGTTAATAAAGGGAAGAAGAAGTCACATGACAAAGAAAGTGCATTCGTAGAAAGGGATGGCCCAATCACTATACTTGTCACATATTCTTTCATCCGTAGAGGGACTTAGGATTCCCTAGTAAGAAGACAAACCAACCACCATGAAAGCATCATCGATACCACCTGCTTTAGCGAAAGTAGAAATAGTGGAAGAATAGATAGTATTCACCGAGAAGATGGAGTATTCTTTTGGGACTTGTGAATTATTTTTTTGTGATTTCTTGCCCATGTCGCATTAATTTTACAGTTGGTAGAAAATGAAATGCTAAAGAAGAAAGTAGTTACTAGACTTGAAAAACAATTACTCATAAGAAAGTGACATTTATCCTTATAAAGGAGACTATAATCAAACATGCAAAGGGACTTCACCAAACACATTTAATCACTTGCACGCAACACTCAAGAGCTTTGTTTCCCTAGAAATGTAATGATGATTCTTCCGAAAATACATTTAAAGTGTGATACATTAAATTCACGGTTCCCTAAAGAAACTGAAATTCTTCTCCTTCGTATATCTTAAAGTGATCATGGGGAGGTCGCCATCCAAGGTTGCAGTATCAAGCCCCATCCTACCTATACATGGGTAAGCGCTTGGGGGAAATTGTTTTGAGTCGGCTACATTAACCCCGACTAACCACTAGGAAGAGGTGTCACTCCTTCTAAAATATTCTCAGCACATGAATATTATAATCCTAATGATCACAAGAGATATTAACAACAAGTGCATCCAATGGATCTCTGTATTTCACTGCTAATAAATATCAAGTTCATTATTTCCCTTATATATATATATATATATATATATATATATATATATATATATATATATATATATATATGTGTGTGTGTGTGTGTGTGTGTCTGTGTGTCTGTGTGTGTGTGTGTGTGTGTGTGTGTGTGTGTGTGTGTGTGAGTGTGTGTGTGTGTGTGTGTGTGTGTGTGTGTGTGTGTGTGTGTGTGTGTGTGTGTGTGTGTGTATAAGGCACCAAATTGAGGTAACATGTTTCAAATTTCATTTCATTTCACTCTTCTTCATCATATACTGACTTGAGTCTTGGAGTGCTAACCTTACAGGTCCCCTTACTCCATCATATTCTAAGATGCAATATGTCATCACAGTCGTTCCTCCTCTAATTTCAGGTTCCCTAATAGAACAATTTTGATGTGGTGGATGAAGCAAACCTACAAGGTTATCACTCCAACCCTCAAGTTAGTATAAAAGATGAAGAATGAACTTTTTAAATGGGAGTGAGAGGACCTCAAATGACGTGCTAAATATGCCTTTATAGAGGAATTTGCTGGTAACTGTTCTAGCTCGGCCTTTGGCCTAAATAGCTTAGGTCCAATTTAACTCGAATATTCTCCACTTGACCAAAGGTGTAAAAGTATTTTCATATAGAAAGTTAGATTTTTTTTATCTCCACTTTTCATTATACTCATCTTTAATTTTGAACTGACGGGTGTTGGAGTGTTAACCTTGTAGGTCAACCTCCGGGCCACCATTGTGGAGATCAGCACCACTGGTTCAAGATCCTTAATTCATCAATTGCATCTAATTCTGGTTACATGAGGGAATAATGGGGTCATTTGTGAGATTGACTTCTGATTCCAATGTTCTCACAATTTCAAGTTCTCTCTTAAATTCTCCAGTTCGTGACCTTCTCAGGTCACCAAATCAAGAGCATTCAGAATTGAACACAAGGATTCATCGTGTTTGATCCGATCAAGCATCATTCAACTTTGATTCCTCAAATTTATGGATCTCGGATTCTTGTGAAAACTCCACAAAGTGAAACAAATGAATGATCCTAGATATAAATTCATATTTGTATCAAAGCATCAAGAGAATGGAGGTAATCGCTTCTAATATACTATTAAAGCTTCTTGATCAAACTCCAAATTATGCATCACATCAATTCTCTATCAGAGACTTGATCTTTATTGTACAAATGATGGCATAGATCTATGGCATTCGCACCTTCTCTGGGAGATAAAGAACCTATAAGCGACGGACGAAGATCACATAACACTGAAATTATGAGATAGTGACAGAGTACATCGAATTCCAAACATAGAATGATCTACGGCTAAAGAAATTATAGACATGAATGATATTGTACAATAATATGATGTAGAGTATCATATATTTCACTTTTATTCTATTACACCTCATTGTCACAACTAAAAACCACAACACTCACTTGTTCGATGGTGATCCATTGGCTAAAAGACCGCTTCCTCCTAACACGTTGATATTGCACCAAAATTGGAAATCCAAGTGCACAAAGATGTTAAAGGATGAGGAAGCTCCACATATTGCAGATATAGACTAGCTGGTGGTTATAGTAGTTTATGCATAATTTCTTATAAGGTGCCTCGTAAGCAATAAAATTCTAACAACAATTTCTAATTCGAGGTCATAGAGATATCAGGTCCCTGCCGACTCAAACCAGAAGGGAAAATTATCAGAGCCTCCTTTGATATTCAGTATCTCGGTAACTCACTCCATCAGAAAGGTGAAGTTTACGCTCTTATGGGAAAAATACAGGAGGGAAAGACCTCCCGGGTTTTGTCACATTAAGGTAAAGTATCATTGAATGAGTCTCCATCAAAAATCTCATTTAGTTTCAAACCCGATCTTGTCGATCCGTAAGGAGGCAATCAGGCAAAAGAAAGAAATTAGGCTTAATCTGTAAAAGCCTAGGAGAGGCTTTGGAGAAATACCCTTCAAGAAATTTCATATTTGTTTGATTGTATTCTTTGCACGAGTAGAATTCAACCATATACCTGGTAGGCCCACTTCTAGTCAAGCTACAAAAGGCCAGGAAGAGCGCCAATCCCAAAGTGAAAAGGAATACAAGATGTCGCCATCCCATCATCTATAAGAGGTAGTACCAAGTTACTCTTGAAGACAGTTGTCGATCAAACCATCATGCCAGTAGATGGATAGAGAAAAGGTTGTCTCTATCAATTCCTTAACTAATTGAAGAATATAGAATCAAAGTAAGAACAATGTATCCTTACAACTCCTTCTATATGTTAAATACTCTTTAAAAGAGTTTCACAATTTATATGATCGATATACTAACTATTAAATGTTGTGAACACAAAGAATATTGGGTGTTATATGTAGGAAGGATTGAGTCACTCTTTTAAGACATACTTCTCATTTAAGAAGGACTCGTATCAACGTAGCCGGCGTACCCTCTGAAGGGTGAAAAAACACTTAGAAGGGGGGTTGAATAAGTTTTTCCTTTTTCTTTTTCTTACTAGCTCAACAATAATGGAAAGACACAGTTATTTTTATCCTGGTTCGTTTGAACTCAAACTACTCCAGTCCACCCGCCAAGGTGATTTCTCCTTTTTCAACAAGGACTTAATTCACTATAATCAAACAGATTACAATCACACAACCAAACTGTTGTGACTAACAATACAAAGCACAAGTAAATTTACAAGTGACTAACACCACTAAGACTCAAACTAGTCCTAGCCTTCTTGAGAAATCTGACCAAGCTTGGTCTCTCGAGGAAAAAATACAAGAATTAAATCTTTATAATAGTGAAACAAATTTCTTCTTAGAAAGCTATATCACAAACTGTGGTTTATCACTAAGATGTGTTTTGCACTTGTGAAAACAACAAAATAATATATGAGCAGCAGAATAATTTTCACATAAGATGTTTATTTGGTTTTTGTTGAGTAGTTGGCTTGCAATAAATGATCTTCTATTTATAGCATGAGGAAGACGATTGTTACTGCCTTCAAAAGTGAGGAGCAATTAATGTTTGTGTGTTTGCTTGCAGTATTGCTTTTTCCAATGAACTAGTGTATAGACACTTAAGTGCTTTTATCCGTCTTTGCATTAAATGAACAAACGGCACTGTCAGAGCATGTTTCCTGAAACTTGACAAGACTTGTTTGCTTCTTTATTCTTTCAGAACTAGCTTCAGATCTTGCTTCAGAATTTGCTTGCAAATAACTTCTGAACAGAGTTTGCATGGAAACTTGCTAAGATTAGAAGATGCTTTAAATTGCTTCTTATCAGAGCCAACATCATAACTTGCGCTAAGTAAATAGTTCTTTCATCAAAGAACTTCTTCATTTTTATTCAGCTCAGCACGTAAAGTGATTTTCACCTTAGAAAATACTTCAGTCATAACATTATCTGAAACAAAGAAATATGCTCATCAGAGTATCAATTATACAAAATATATTTTATTGTTATCATCAAAACTATGAGATATGATCAGAACCAATCTTGTTCTAACAATCTCCCCCTTTTTGATGATGACAAAAATATTCAGGTTTTGAGAAAAAAAATTGAACAAGAGATAAGAATCTCCCCCTGAAATAAATATTTCTTCTTCTGGAAAAAAATAGATGTATAAGAAAAACTTCCAGAGATTTTTCTTCAGAGCTTTGAGATTTTTCTTTTAGGATTTCTTCAGCAAGTCTTTTGAAGATAATGTTCAGATGATTAAACTTCCAGAGTTTAGTGATACCTGCAAACTTCTTTAAAACAGAGAAAGAAATCTTTGTATTTTGTTAGTAATGTTTGAGACTTAGTCCCATAACTGTTAATCAAATATTAGATCAAAATACTCATTTTCTCCCCGTTTGTCATAATCAAAAAGTATAAATAGAATTAAAAAGCATAAAAGGTTTTTATAAAAAGATTCAGAGGTACAAAACAAAACAAAAAACTAGAAACATAAAGACACTTAAGGTTTTCTAGAAACAAGAGACAAAAGAAGATTCTTGATTTCAGATGAAGATTCCTCTTGCTTCATCATCCAGTTTCTGATTTCCTTGTTTGTCTCATCCTGCTTGTCCAAGCGCTCATGAATAGCTTCATTTTCCTTCTTAAGCTCATTCAGAGTATTCATAACTAGTGAAGTAGAAGCAGAGGATGAAGTAGCTTCAGCAGATATAACCTTTGGAGTAGGTGCAGTTGAGTCAGAACGAACAATATTTGAGAGAAGAGTGCCCAGATCAACCATAAGAGTTGGCACACTTTCTGGTGCAGCTTTAGCAGAAAGTTGATTAAACAAATTTATTGCCAGAGGATTTGAATCTTCAGAGGCATCTTCAGACTAATCTTCTAAAATGTCCATTTGATCAGCAGGAGCATTGGCAATCAGCAGAGTAGACTTCTTGTCCCAAGTATCAACAATTTATGATTGTAAGGCATGCAGATGTTTGGAGAAATTCTCAAGCACTTGAGAATGACACATGTCTTGCAATTTCAGTGATTCAGCACCTAATGTTCTTCTGAATGTTTCCCACAGAAGATCTGTTACTGCTGGGTTCACGTTGCTGGTGCAGTCTTCCTTCAGCGGGTTTATCCAAGCTTGTACTTCTGTTAAAAATTTCTGAAAACATATATTTACATCTGGATGGACAGGTTTGGGAACAACCTTTTTGTAGGTTTTATTTTTCAGAAATTGTAGGGATTCAAAATTAACTACAGTTTTCAGAAAGTCAGTTGGTTCAGGAGTTTCTACTTGTTCAGGTGTTTTTGTTTGGTCAGGATTATCAGATGGTTCAGGTGTTGCTAATGGTTCAAGAGTTTCAGATGGTTCATCTGTTGCTGATGGTTCATGAGATGGATTGAGGGTATGTTCTGGAGATTGAGGAGGTGAAATTATTGGTGAGTTAGGTGTTGGAAGTTCTGGAGATATGGGTGGCGTGACGTCAGGAGAAATGATGATGGTGTTTTCAGCAGTGGGGGTAGGATTTTGTGGTTGAGTTCTGTTCATAGCAAAGATATTCTCAGAGGGTGGGGTGAAAGGTGGCTTTTCCGAGGCCAGAGGTACATTCATTCCAGGTATTCTCCAAGAGCCAGCATCATACCATTCAGAAGGTCTTGGTGATAAAGGTCTGGGAGGTGTTTGAGAAAAGCTTTTAGCAGGATTATTTTGTGAGATAGGTGTTTGAGATGGTTGTGTTTGGGTTTCAAGAGAGTCATCAGAATCAAAATCACTTATGTCTGATAAAACTTGATCTATTAGAGGGTTTTTAGAAAGAGGTTCATAGGGAATGGTTAAATCTATGTCTACATCTATGTCACCTAATGTTAGAGGTTCAGTAGATGTAGATATATGTACAGAATCATAAACAGAAATAGTCTCAGAAGGTGTACCTGATGTTTTCTTCTTCTTCTGGGGTCTAGCAGAGGGTCCTCCAACTGTTTTCCTTTTCATTGGCTGCTGGAAGACAACTTCTGGAGCTGCTTCATTTCTACCTTGAAGCCAGACAGGATCAATTGGACTTCCACTTTCTTTGCAAATTTGAATGTAATGCAGAATGATACGAGGGTGATCTCCTGAGTTAAAAAGTGGAAAGTCAGCAATTGGAATTCTTCTTCTGGTAACAGTTGCTGATACGTAAGGGGTAGGTTCCACCAGCAGTTTATCAATGATCTTTCTCTTCGCCATATTCTTTTCTATCAGACCATTCTCTGCCAGAATGTCTAAAATCAACCTTCCCATTGGAATCCAGTTCCTTTTGGATTTAGGGTTCGTCACTCTTTCTGCTTCCCTTGTTTCCTTGACATGCGTCCAGAGGTGATCAAACAGAAGGTAGGGTAAATCAATCTTAACATTTGTTCCCAGACAGAACATAAGGTATTGCTGGTCAGCATTTATATAGTCAGGAGAACTTGTTTCCTTTCTATGATGAATGCAGTCATGGATGATTCTAGGCCAGATCTTGTACTGATTCTTCAAGTCTCTGAATTTTGATGAAGCTTGCCCAGTTGTAAAAATCTCAACATGAACTCTTGATATATCTATTCTACCATTTGAGACTCCAGTGACTCCATTTCCTTCAAAATGCAGTAACTTTCTGATGAGATTTTCAGTTATTGATATTTCCTTAACCATTACAAACGAGATAATAACCTTTGGTGATGCAATGGCGTGAATCCAAATTTCTTTCACAAGATGTGGAAATACAGGCCAACAAGACGATCAAAGAAATTCCACCATCCTTGAAATTCCACTACAGGAAGAAGGTCAAACCCATTTGCCTTTAGGTTTTCAAAGTCCACCATCAATTCACTGATTACTTCTAAACTGTCAACTGGAATAAGAGTGGTTCTCTCAGGGATGATGTATTGTTCAGCTTGAGTGTTTCCAGAAGGAGTAGAGGATGAAGCCATAAGAGCACTTAGGTTGAGATGAAAGAAAAAATGGGTTGTAGAGAAAAATACACAGAGACGGTAATTTGAAAGAGAAGGTAAAAAGTGAGAAAGGGGTTTTACAAAAGTATTTAAAAGTAAACTTTTGAGAAAAGGGGTTTTGAAATAAAACTGTAAAAAGAATTTAAGAGGAAAAAAAATTAATTAAAAAAAATTTTAATCATTACTAGCATTTAATGACATTGAAAATGAGGAGAAAGCGTGACATTTTAATCAAATCATAACAGTTACCTAGGAACAGCGTCAATAGCATAGCACGCGTGACCTTTCAGAAATACAACACGTGTTCATCTCCTGAAGGTTGCATGAGACAGTTGTTTGATATAATGAACTGCTGAACTATACTTGTAATGAAATGTTAGAACATTTCAGAACTTTATATATAGTTTCTGATGTAACTTCTCTTCTAACTTCTGAAGAGTTGTTAATCAGAACATTCATTTTAGAATATTCTGAAAGCAATCACAGAAGATAAATACAATTTCATTCAGGACAAAATTCCATACTAATATTTTTCAGAATGAATTTAAATCTATCTTCAGAAAGGGGTTTGGTAAAAATATCATCCCATTGATGGTCTGTTTTTACAAAGTTTAAATTTAAAATTCCTTTCTGAATGTAGTCCCTTATAAAATGATATTTAATTTCTATGTGTTTTGCTTTAGAATGCAAAATGGGATTTTTAGAAAGACAAATTGCAGAGGTATTGTCACAGAAGATAGGAATCTTACTTTCATAGAGATTAAAATCTTCTAGCTGACTTTTCATCTAGATCATCTGAGAGCTACATCCAGCAGCAGATATATACTCAGCTTCTATTATTGAAAGTGCAATGGTAGCTTGCTTCTCGCTGTACCACGAGATAAGGTTGTCACCCAGAAACTGACAGCTTCCCGAGGTGCTCTTTCTTTCAATTCTATCTCCAACAAAGTCAGCATCACAATAACCTACTAGTCTGAATTCTTTTGATCTTCTGTAACACAGACCCAGATTAGTAGTACCTTTCAGATACCTCAGAATTCTCTTAACAGCAGTTAAGTGAGATTCTCTAGGATCTGATTGGAATCTAGCACATAAACATACATTGAATAATATATCAGGTCTAGATGCAGTCAAATAGAGAAGGGATCCAATCATACCTCTGTAGAGTTTCTGATCTACCTTCATACTTACCTCATCTTTTCCCAAAATGCATGTAGGATGCATTGGTGTCTTTGTATCTTTACTTTCTGACATATGGAATTTCTTTAGAAGTTCTTTAACATACTTCGTCTGATGTATGTAAGTACCTTCTGGAGTCTGGTTTATTTGTATTCCCAGAAAGAACTTTAATTCTCCCATCATGCTCATCTCAAATTCAGCCTGCATGGTCTCAGCAAATTCTTTTCCAAGAGAGATATTAGAGGTTCCAAAAATAATATCATCAACATAAATTTGACAAATTAAAATGTCATTTTTAAATGTTTTTCTAAATAGAGTTGTGTCCACTTTCCCTCTGGTAAAATCCTTTTTTAAAAGAAAATTACTCAAACATTCATACCAATCTCTGGGAGCTTGTTTCATACCGTATAAAGACTTTTTTAGTTTAAAAACATGTTCTGGAAATTTTGAGTCATTAAAGCCCGGAGGTTGATGGACATAAACTTCTTCTTCTATATAACCATTTAAGAATGCACTTTTAACATCCATTTGATATAATGAAATGTTATTTTGAACAGCAAAAGAAATTAATAATCTAATTGATTCTAACCTGGAGACTGGGGCAAAGGTTTCATTATAATCAATTCCTTCTTGTTGACTATAACCTTGTGCAACCAGTCATGCTTTGTTTCTGACCACCTCTCCTTGCTCATTTAATTTGTTTCTGAAAACCCATTTAGTTCCTATAATATTGAATGCTTTAGGTCTTGGTACTAGATCCTACACATCGTTTCTGGAAAATTGATTGAGTTCATCTTGCATAGCTAGGATCCAATCATTGTCTTCCAGAGCTTCATCAATGGAGGTTGGCTCAATCAGAGATACCAATCCAAACAAAGATTCTTCATTGATTCTGAGGGAGGATCTTGTTCTGATGGGATCTTCTTTCCTTCCAATAATCACGTCTTCTTTATGAGCTGAAGAGATTCTGGGAAACCTTTTCTGAGAGGGTTGTTCAGAGATTCTGAGATTATCCAGAGCATTATCAAGAGGAGGATCTTTTGAGTTGTCCGTTGCTTCTGACTTTTCAGAGTTTGAGAGATGATCTTCTGTACCTACAGAAATATCAATTTGCTTTGGCTGTTGCTGGCCAAGCTTATCATCAAACCTGACTTTGATTGATTCTTCAACAATCAGAGTTTCTGTGTTGTATACTCTATAGCCTTTTGAGCGTTCAGAATATCCAAGCAGAAAACACTTTTGTGCCTTAGAATCAAACTTGTTCAGATTATCTTTAGTATTCAGAATATAGCATGTACATCCAAAAGGATGAAAATATGAAATGTTGGGTTTTCTGTTTTTCCATAATTCATAGGGAGTCTTTTCAAGAATAGGTCTTATAGAGATTCTATTCTGAATATAACATGATGTGTTCACTGCTTCTGCCCAGAAGTGCTTAGCCAAATTTGTTTCATTAATCATGGTTCTGGCCATTTCTTGTAAAGTTCTATTCTTTCGTTCTACAACTCCATTTTGTTGGGGAGTTCTAGGACAAGAGAAATTATGAACAATACCATTTTCGTTAAAATATTTTTCAAAATAATGGTTTTCAAATTCTCCTCCATGATCACTTCTAACTTTTATAATTCTAAAATCTTTTTCATTTTGCACTTGGTTACAGAAGTCAACGAACACAGAATGTGACTCATCCTTGTGTTTTAAAAACTTAACCCATGTCCATCTGCTGTAGTCATCAACAATGACCAATCCATACTTCTTTTCTCTGATGGATGCAGTTTTAACTGGCCCAAACAGATCAATGTGAAGTAGTTCTAATGGCCTATAGGAAGAAACAACATTTTTTTTATTTAAAAGACGGTTTTGAAAATTTTCCTTTTTGACATGCTTCGCACAAAGCTTCTGAGTTGAACTTCAGATTGAGAAGTCCTCTGACTAAATTCAATTTATTTATTTGAGAGATTTTTCTCATGCTGACATGATCCAATCTTCTGCGCCACACCCATTGCTCATCGCTAACAGACAAAAGGCATTTTACATTCTGAGTTTTAAGATCTGACAAATCAATTTTATATATGTTGTTCTTTCTCTTGCCAGAAAAGAGGATTGATCCATCTTTTTGACTAACAGCTCTACAGGAATTTTGATTAAAGATAATGTCATAACCGTTGTCACTTAATTTACTTATGGACAACAAGTTATACGCTAATCCTTCTACTAACAGAACATTAGAGATAGAAGGAAGGTTACCGTTTCCAATGGTTCCAGAACCAATAATCTTTCCTTTCTGATTACCTCCAAATTTGACGTCTCCTCCAGATTTAAATTCCAGGTTTTTGAACATAGACTTTCTTCCCGTCATGTTTCGTGAGCATTCAGAGTCCAGGTACCATGACTGGTGTTTCAATTGAGTTGTTAAGGACATCTGCAACAAATATTATTTTCTCCTTAGGTACCCATATCTTTTTGGGTCCTCTTTGGTTAGAGTTTCTAAAGTTCTGTTTGAACTTTGGATTAGCATAAGAATTTCCAGAGTGAGATGTGTATTTAATATCATGTGTGTGCCCAAAACTAAATTGTTTGTTCAGAGGTTTATATGTGAAAGTCATCTTAGCAACAGGTTTTGGTATATATGTTTCCTTCCCTTTGGGAGTTTCATATCCAATTCCTCTTTTGTTGTTCCCACTAACTCCATAGATCATTGAAGCCATTTTGCTTCTATCTATGCTTTTAGCAAGAAAAGTTTGAAAACTAGAGTCATATTCTTTAAGACTATCTCTTGAACTTGACGCAGAATCTGAAATAGAAATTTTTTTAACTTTTTGAATTTCATCTTTGAGTTTAAAATTATTTTCTTTGAGTTCATAGTTTTCTGTTTCAAGTTTTTCAAGATCGGATGCAAGACTCTTTTTGAGTTTCTTGTATTTGATTTTGAGTTGACTAAAGTTTTCAAGAAGTTCTGATAAACTTTCAGCAAGTTCAGCTCTAGTAAATTCAGAGAATACCTCTTTTGGTTCTGACTCACAGTCTGAGTCATCTGCTGTGGTAGCCATAAGAGTTGGGTTGGCGTTCTCATCTTCAGAGTCAGATTCATCTTCAGAAGATTCTGAATCGTCCCAGGTGGCCATCATGCCTTTCTTTCTACCAAACTTTTTCTTTGGTCTTTCTCTCTGAAGTTTTGAACAATCACTCTTGTAGTGTCCTGGTTCCTTACATTCATAGCAGATTATCTCTCTTCTGTATGACTTCTTGTGTCCAGAAGATTCTGGTTTATCTTCTGACTTCTTGAAGTTCCTGAACTTCTTCTGTCTGTGCTTCCACATTTGGTTGATCCTTCTGGAGAGCAAGGATAGTCCATCTTCTTCTGACGCAGATTCTTCAGAGTTTCCTTCTTCTGCCTGAAAAAGCATTAGTTTCACATTTTTAATAGATTTAAGGGCAACAGACTTACCTTTCTTCTGAGGCTCGTGTTCATCAAGTTCTATCTCATGACTTCTTAAAGTGCTGATGAGTTCTTCAAGAGACACATTGTTCAAATCTTTTGATACTTTGAAAGTAGTGACCATAGGTGCCCATCTTCTGAGTAAACTTATGATAATCTTCTTAACATGGTCTGCCTTGGTGTATCCCTTGTTCAGAACTCTCAGGCCAGCGATCAGAGTTTGGAAACTTGAGAACATAGCTTCTATAGATTCACTTTCTTCCATTTTGAAGGCTTCATACTTCTGGATGAGATCCAGAGCTTTAGTCTCTTTCACTTGAGTGTTTCCTTCTTGAGTCATTTTGAGAGACTCAAACATGTCATGTGTTGTATCTCTATTTGTGATCTTCTCATATTCCATTTTAGAGATAGCGTTCAGAAATATATTTCTAGCTCTATGGTGATTTTTTAAATCAGCTTTTTGTTGTTTATCCATAATCTTTCTATCAATCTTGTTTCCTTCTGAGTCTATGGGATGTGTGTAACCATCTAAGACCACATCCCATAAATCAGCATCATGACCTAGAAAGAAACTTTCTAGTCTATCTTTCCAATATTCAAAATCTTCTCCATCAAACACATGAGGTTTGGTGTAGTTATTGTTGTTTTGTTCAGTTGCCATTATGTTTTCCTTCTGGATCTTTTTCTGACACGGTTAAGTGTTTGCGCTCAGAGTCAAGCTCTGATACCAATTGAAGGGTGAGAAAACACTTAGAGGGGGGTTGAATAAGTTTTTCCTTTTTCTTTTTCTTACTAGCTCAACAATAATGGAAAGACACAGTTATTTTTATCCTGGTTCGTTTGAACTCAAACTACTCCAGTCCACCCGCCAAGGTGATTTCGCCTTTCTCAACAAGGACTTAATTCACTATAATCAAACAGATTACAATCACACAACCAAACTGTTGTGACTAACAATACAAAGCACAAGTAAACTTACAAGTGACTAACACCACTAAGACTCAAACTAGTCCTAGCCTTCTTGAGAAATCTGACCAAGCTTGGTCTCTCAAGGAACTAATACAAGAATTAAATCTTTAGAATAGTGAAACAAATTGCTTCTTAGAAAGCTATATCACAAACTGTGATTTATCACTAAGATATGTTTTGCACTTGTGAAAACAACAAAATAATTTGTGAGCAGAAGAATAATTTTCACGTAAGATGTTTATTTGGTTTTTGTTGAGTAGTTGGCTTGAAATAAATTATCTTCTATTTATAGCATGAGGAAGACGACCGTTACTGCCTTCAAAAGTGAGGAGCAATTAATGTTTGTGTGTTTGCTTGCAGTATTGCTTTTTCCAATGAACTAGCGTATAGACACTTGAGTGCTTTTAGCCGTCTTTGCATTAAATGAACAAACGGCACTGTCAGAGCATGTTTCCTGAAACTTGACAAGACTTGTTTGCTTCTTTATTCTTTCAGAACTAGCTTCAGATCTTGCTTCAGAATTTGCTTGCAAATAACTTCTGAACAGAGTTTGCATGGAAACTTGCTAAGATTAGAAGATGCTTTAAATTGCTTCTTATCAGAGCCAGCATCAGAATTTGCGCTAAGTAAATAGTTCTTTCATCAAAGAACTTCTTCATTCTTATTCAGCTCAGCACGTAAAGTGATTTTCACCTTAGAAAATACTTCAGTCAGAACATTATCTGAAACAAAGAAATATGTTCATCAGAGTATCAATTATACAAAATATATTTTATTGTTATCATCAAAACTCTGAGATATGATAAGAACCAATCTTGTTCTAACACCCTCTTCTTAGGAACTAGCCACTCCAAGAGCGTAGGCAGTGGAGCCAGGAGGCGTCTACCCTGAACTAGGACAGCCCTGGAGGCAGCTGTTGTACCCCAATTTTTTCCCCTAAGATCCCTTCATCATACCATATTGATTCAATCACAACAAGATCACATTAAGGTTTTTGGTTCTCCTCCATATCTTTAGCTTTTCTCTTTGAGGAATCACCAAGCACCTTGACTTGTTTTTATTTTGTAATCATTCATGTTTTGTTGACTTTCCTTTTAATTAATAAAATTCAATGTTGGTTTGTCTTACTTGTTAACAATGTAGGTAAAGGCAAAGTGGCTTAGCAAGTTGATCCATGGGTTCATTAGTTTATTTCCATGCCCTATTCAATAAAGCTTGAGAAATCCAAACCTCACCATTGAAGTTGTTTTGGAATAAATGGCATGGCAAGGTTTATTTTGATTCACTATGTTTCAAAGTTATCAAAATTGATTCAAAAGTATAAGGGGTTGATTGAAGAAGTTGTCATGGTTGGACAAGGTCTTGTTCCTATTGGTCACAAGTGTGTATTTCTCTCAATTCTCAAGATATGGAAGTGGTTTTGGTTTCTATGAGTTCTCATTATCATCCTCAACAACTTCTATCTACAAAGTAAAAGTGTTGGTACAAGAAGGTTGTTCAAAATTGTCAAAGTTCCTCAAAGCATTTTCTTGATCTAGGAGCTAGGGTTTTGAACTTCAAAGAAGTATATCTTGCTCATATTTTTGTATTTTTGAGTGATTCCAAAAACATCCTTCTCTTAAAAGGGTTATTAACAAATCACTTCAAAAGTTTCAATGATTTTTCATATGGAAGAAACTTAATGTTGAAGAAAGATTACAAGTCTTCCAGATGAACCCCTAATTTCCCATGTGTGACTTCAAATGATCATAACTTGGTAAATTTTTATCAACTTGAGCCCACTCTTTTTCCATAATGATATTGAGGGTGTGAAATTTATTCCTCATTTTATGTGCAAAGTGAGAAAATGGATTGAAGATGCCCTAAGGATACAAAATATTATAGGTCATTTCATGATTTTTTGCCAACTTCAACAATTCATAACTCTCTCAATTTTTGGAGATTTTGAATGGTTCAAGTTTCAAAATGTCATTCAAGATGTCTATTTCATGTCATCTTTTTTGGTCAAGAGCAAATTCCAAGTGGAAGGCCATGTTTGGATGCAAAACATTATAGGTCACTTTTGAAGAAAAACTTGAAATATTTCTAAGTATGGAAAGTCAACATTTTTTCCCAACTTTGACTCATTGCAACTTTCAGCTCAAACATCCATTTGATTCCATTCTTTTCCCATTGCAAAGCTTGTAACCTCATCTTTCTAAAGCATCAAGAATCATGCCCTAAGACCCCTTGAGCTGAGAATGCCATTGATTTGAACTTGGTAACTTGAAACTGAAGTTTCTTCAAAAGTCAGAATTTGAAATCATTGATTTAGCTTCTAAACACTTTGTTTCTGCATGTTTTTTCTTCTAAACATATTTAGTGAACTTCCAGAAGTGATTAGCATAGCAAAACGCGCATTTTGGATGAGTTTTTATCAAAGTAGAAGTCACACTTTTCTTGTTTGCAACTTCACATGATTTCCCTCCAAACTTCATCATTCCACACGCTTGAACATTCCGTTTGATTCTCTATAAATAGAGGGTCATCCCTCATTCATTTCCTCAAGCTTGAACAGCCAAAATCACCCTGCCAAACTTGCTCCGTAACTCATTTTTTTGCAACTTCGAAATCGGTGTTCAAGCCTTTTTCAATCTAATTTTTCTGTCAATTCACCTTCCTTGATCTTCCCTGAAGCTAACCATACAATTACCTTCAAGAATCGTGACCTATATTGCTCCATAGAAGTCCAGTTTCAGAGCTCTGCAACTCAACTTCAATAGGTAGATTTCTTCATTAATTCTTTAAAACTTTGATATCATTGTGAAGCTCTCATTGCCCTGGTTCTAGTCGCAACACTTGCTTTTATATGGAAACATGTTTTGACCATGAATTTTCAAATCCATTTTCAAAACTTTCCTTCCAAATTGCTAGAGCTACAGTTTATATAAATTTGTCGCGAAGGTCTAGTTGTCTTCGTCTTGAAGAGACGATGCGAATGGCATAGGTCTGAGCTTCTGATTTTAGAGTTTGAGAGACCTACAATTCATGTTGGCTGGAGATTGAAGATGACCAATGTGTCATCTTCCAGCCAATGATGGCTTGTCACTTGTTTTTTTTTTTGAAAATATGATTTTACATTTGATTCAGTGCTTTATTCACTAATGACCATGATATGCACAGCGCGTCAGATCCCTTGGCTTTAATTACTAACGCGTTTTAACTTTCATCCAATGGTCCACATATCTTTTACTTTATTTTTTATTTCTGATTTTTTATATTTAATTGCTTTAAACTTCAAAAAATTATAGAAAATTCATTTTTAGTCCAAAAAATCTGAAAAAAATTATGAAAAATATTTTTTATTTTTCTCTTTCTGGTTTTTTTATTTTTTTCACAATTTTATTTTGTGTTTTGATATTTTTTATAAATTTTCACTTTATTTGAATTGTTTTAAATGTTTAAAAATACTTTTATGCATTTTTAAATTCTGAAAAAAAATATGGAATGATCCAATGATATTGTGACAAATATTGGTGATCTCATTTATTTTTTATTTCTGACTTTAGTATTTTTATCATTTTTGGGTTATTTTACTCATTTCTTTTAATTTTAAAAATAGTTTCTGACTTTAAAAAAAATACCAAAAATTTTATAAAAATATTTGAGTCTTTTTTCTGATTTTTCTATGGTCTTACTTAATATTTCTTGATTAATTTGAACATAGTTAACATTTTTCTCTCTTATTTCTATTTAAAAACTTTTTTTAATGTATATATTAAATGCAATATTATTTTGTGATTATTTTATGGATGATCTTGGGTTTAATTTTTGATCATGAACTTTATTAACATCATTGGATCCATGGTGTTGAGTCTAACTCCACAAAAATAGATGAATAATTTTAATAATAGTTTGATTAAATTTTAATTCAAATGTGGTTTATATTCTTTTCCACCCCTCTTAATCTTGTCCCTTTCCTTATTGCATTAAGTGTTATTGGAGCATGATCTCTATATCATGTCTCAAAATAAATGGTGCATAAATTGCTATTGATCGGCCTCAAAATAGGTGCGACTTCTATATAAGTCCACTTACGATTGTTTAACATAGCGCTAAATTTTGTTCCGATTCGAATAAATGATCATTTGTGGCCCAAACTTATGTTTGCAAGCCCAAGTATGTTAATTTGATCTCTTTGATCCAATAACTTTAAGATTCATTGTGCGGAGGCTTTGGTTCTACCAATCCTCTAATGGGTCTACAACATTTTTGGTCAACGCGGATCACTTAAACATTGTTGGTCATTAAATTGTACTTTTGAGGATTCCTAAATGGATGATATACTTGAAAAAAAGCAAATGCAACTTGTTGTGTGGAGGCTTTGGTTCTACCAATCCTCTAATGAGTTCCAAATACAAGTTTCAAGACGGTCATCCAACTAACCACTAATTTATAACAATTGACTTTATTTTATGCCTTTATTTTGTGCTCTTTACTTTATGTACCATTTACTTTAGCATTTACATTTCATGTTATTTTCATCTTTGCTCACTTGAGCATTTACTTTTATGTTATTTTCATCTTTGCTCACTTGAGCATTTACTTTTATATCATTTTTATTTTGCTCACTTGAGCTTTTCTTTTCCTTTTGAAGACACTTAATAATCAACGTGAACCATAAAAAACTTTAATGATACTTGGACTATTTGGTTACTATCCTTGGCATTATGGAGTATTGAACTTCTTGGACTTAGTATTAGAGGCCTTGACCTTTATTGGAGACCTTGTGACCTTAATTGATATTTTTTCTGGAGTTCTTGAGGTTTACCTCAAGACATTGGGTTGTTTGTTTGTTTTGTGTGCAGGTTATTGTGATTACATACTTTGTTTGTAATCTGGAATTCACCCATATACAGTCGTTACTCTGCCCAATTTTTGTGAAGACTTAATACATTTGAAGTTTGGTTCTCTTAAGAGGTCTAGTATCTTTGTTTGCTTGGTTTCAATCCAAAGAACGGGAATTCTATCTTGACTCATAATGTTAAGTATTGGCTTCTTGTTGGTTAGATGGTTCTTAGCCCTAGCTTTTACCTTATGCTTTAGGATAGTCCCTTCTTCTCCTCACATCTTCTTTAATTTCAAAAATTCCCCTCCTCCTTTTGAAAACTCTTCTTGTTTTGAAACTTGAACCATTTTCATAACAAACTTGGACTTATGTCCATGCATTTTCAAAATATTTTCATAAATAAACTTCAATCAACTTAATAATACTTTGGCATTTTTTGTGAGAATACTAAAAGTCAATTAATCTCATTTCAAACCATTTTGCCACTTTGGCTTTTTATTTTAAAACCTTTCTCAAAAGATTAGACTCTTGTCAATCCTTGTAGTTATTCAAACAACTATACTTCTACAATATGTAGTGAAGAGAGATATTTTCCACTTGGGTGTTGAGTGAGGCATTTTTGATTTTAAAATCTAAGCCATATCCTCCATTTTGAGATGATGAAAATTCTCCTTTCTCATAATTATGGGTAGTAAGTATGTTTTCCACACGGACAATGACGATGATGTCTTATCTCATAAAATTAACCAACACATTTGTGTTTTAAAATTTTTTAAAAGGTGAACTACGTGTACCCTGATCCTCTATTGCACGAAAGATGGTACGTAGGCACTAAAGATTCACAACCGCGGTGGGTGAAAAATTATTAAAAAATACTTCTTTTCTCACCTCTACCATCTATTTTTTATATACAATATTCTGTATCCAAAATATACAAATTTTTACAAAGTGGTTCCTGCGGAGTACCATAGATGTTTAGGGTGCTAATACCTTCCCTTTGCATAACCAACCCCCTTACCTTGAATCTTTCCCCCTCTTTTTGGGTTATTCGCTCTTTTCCCATTCCTTTGGAAATAATAAAGCGCGGTGGCGATTTTTATTTTGATCTTTATAAGTCTAGTCAATCTAATGGCTTAGTCTTAAACATTTCTACCACTACAGCAGGGACGGGAACCTTGTCTTTGATTGAGGATGGTTCCTTGTGACAATGAAACTCCAATTTAGACTACAATTTTTAAAGCAAACCAAAGTCATAAGTATTATCACACCGAAAGCAGACGACACCTTGCATTAAACTTGATACTTGTATAGAATTATCTATTAATAATAAGATATTTTGTTATTATATTTATTTTTCCAAAGTAATAAAGTCCCTATAATAGCTAGTTCCTTTGATGAAACATTAAGTGTGATTTAATCGTGAGACCATATTAAACATAAGGAAATTATTCTTAAAGTATCAGTAGTCAAAATTTATTATGATATGGAATAACATTAAAGTAGTGAGACTATTATATGGATGGAATGATTATCACATATTATGAATCATGGATAAAGAGTTATCAAGTATTCATATAGGTATAAATATTAGGAGTATAATTTATATTGGATTGATCTGCCATGATAATGTTACATAAAAATGTCATGCATCTAGCATTGTGAGTTAAAATATTCGAATTTAGTAAAGGTGTTTTCTTTCATGTGATGCTCATGATCACTCTCTAAATTTGACTGCAGAGGTTCATCACTGCAAGAGGTAATCATTCAATATTTGATTATGATCATTATTTAGGATCCATAAAAGGAGAAAAATTGTTTATCTCCTTCATTTTGCTCGTAATTTCTCTTAAAATAGATTTGAATATGCTAATGGTACAATGAAGTGATATTTGTTAAATAGTATGAGTTAGGAAGCAATTAATAATATGATCTTATTGTAGCATAATGAGATTCATATCGTCTTTGAAAACAAAATTAGTGTACTATAACATAGGTTTGAGAATAATGCTTTGTACTCTCAGTTTTTTGGTAATATTTCTCATGCGAAATTGAAATTTAGTTATTATAAAGTTGTGCAAGCAGAGGAAACTGGTCCAGATTAGGAATTGCAAAGAGGTGGCGCGAGGACAGTTTCCTCCTTCCCTATATCCAAACCTAAATCCCTGATAAATCATTTTCCCCTCCTCGATTCCCAACGGGGATGAATAATTATACCTCAAACTTATTACAAACGGGTACAAGTTCAGTCGGGGAATCCTTGAACCGACCCTATTCATGTTGTGGAATATTTTTTAACAGAAATAATGTTTCCCTACAACAAATTACATTACAAACAATAAAGTAAAACAACCCCGAGAAAATAAGGGAAAACTAAAATTCAATCAAAGCATGTTTCTGTGTCAAACTCAAAGCGTGTTATGGTAGGTATTTGTGAGTATGGGTTCTTTTTTCAAAGTATGGTTGTTCAATTATAAGAACATATGGTCTCTCAGTGTGTATATATATATATGTGTGTGTGTGTGTGTGTGTGTGTGTGTGTGTGTGTGTGTGTGTGTGTGTGTGTGTGTATGTGTGTGTGTGTGTGTGTGCGCGCGCGTGTGCGTGTGCGTGTGCGTGTGTGTGTGCGTGTACGTGTGTGTGTGCGTGTGTGTGTGTGTGTGTGTGTGTGTGTGTGTGTGTGTGTGTGTGTGTGTGTGTGTAGTGAAAATGGATGACTTATATGAGAATGTGAGAATGAATAATAACCATCAGATTTAATCTCAACTATTCAATATAAATCCAACGGTTATTATTACATTCTCACATAACTTATGCATTCTCATATGATATATATATATATATATATATATATATATATATATATATATATATATATATATATATATATATATATATATATATATATATATATATATATATATATATATATATATATATATATATATATATATATATATATATATATATATATATATATATATATATATATATATATAAAAGGTGAACATAAGTATAAGATAACATATCTATAAACTATTGAGATGACACTACCCACAGAATCAGTTTAAATAAAATGTGCTCTAAAGAAGTTCAACACCTTTCATCTTGATACTCATTTTTCAACCAAGCGGTCACCATTATTCTATGAACATGTTGATGGGAAATTAAAATACAATAACAGACCAATACGCAGCGGATATAAAATTCCCCAAACTTGTAAGAACCTATTAGGATCAACAACAAATATATGGTAGCAAATCGAACAAATAAAGGCACAAAAGAACATTGATATTTTAACGTGAAAAACCCCTCAATATGAGAGTAAAAACCAGGAGATGTTCAGACCAAAAAATAGCTCCATTATAATTAAATGAGGGTACAAAAGAGTCTTAAAGTGATTAACAAACTAGTGTTAACAACCACAAATTACAATACAAACCAGCTTACAAATAAGAATCAAAAAGCTGAAAATTATTCAAATATGCAGCTTCAGTATGAAGCAGATATCTCTAGGCTCATACCCTATTGTGAAATTTTGAACAGTCAAAAGTTAGATACGGGTATTGAGAACCTCCCCTCTAAATTTTAGTTTGATCTGACGGTTAACGAATCCTGGATCATCGATTTAGTGT
Source organism: Vicia faba (assembly GCA_948472305.1). NCBI lineage: Eukaryota > Viridiplantae > Streptophyta > Magnoliopsida > Fabales > Fabaceae > Vicia > Vicia faba. Next base: position 1,307,006,947 of record OX451739.1, read on the forward strand.
GACTGTTTGCAGAACAAGGGAATAGGTTTCTCTCCTTTTTTGTCTCTTTTAAATCCTTATTTTCTCTCTAACCCTAAATTGATCCTTTCCACTTAAATAAGTGAGACAAATGGGATATTCATATTTAGGTTTTTATCTATATAGGAAGGGAGCTCAAACCCAACAAATCTCCATCTCATAAATATGTGGATGAAATTGCCAAATCAGAGATATCACAACAAGCTTCAAATTTCCCTCTTGGTAACGCTTTAGTCATCATATAAGAAACATTATCATTTGTATGAACTTTAGCTGACTCTAACAACTTAGCATCCAAAACATCACGTATCCAATAATATCTCACATCAATGCATTTGGACCTATTATGAAAAGTTTGATTCTTACCAAGATGAACAACACTTTGACTATCAACAAATTACACATATTTGTCTTTATCAAAACCAAGCTCCTACAAATATTTCTTCAACCACGATAACTTTTTGCATGCTTCGGTAATGGAAATAAACTCATCCTCTATAATAGACAATGCTACACATTTTTGAAATATGGACTGCCAAAGCCACAACTCCACCTTCAAATTTAATCATGTAGCCCGAATTGGACTTTCTGGAATCAATGTCTCCAGCCATATCAGAGTCAGAGTACCCTACTAGAGTAGGCTTATCTCCTCTAAAGCAAAGCCTCACAGAAGTAGTACCGTGAAGATACCTTATAATCTATTTTACAATATTCTGATGCTCTCTACCTAGATTTGACAAAAATCTACTGATTGTACCAACAACATGTGAAAGATCTTATCTTGTACACACCATTACATACATAAAACTACTCATAACATGCGCATAAGGAACACCTTCATATTCACTTGACGGACTTTGATTAGAGATTAACTTGAAATGAGTAGCAAGAAGAGTGCTTATTGCCTTAGAACTTTCCATTTTGAATCTTTACAAGACTCTTTCGATATAATGTTCTTGGGATCCAAAGTTTCTTCTCTTTTATGTCATGCATGATTCTAATGCCAAGAGTTTGTTTAGATGCTACCATGTCTTTCATGGAAAATAACTCTCCCAAATGCTTCTTTAACCTATTAATGTTAGAAATACTTTTACCTACAATAAGCATATCATCAATATATAACAATAGGATAATAAAGTTATCGTTAAAAAATTCTCTAACAAAGACGCAATGATCTGAAGTAGTCTTTTGGTATCCTTGATCACACATAATAGACTCAAAATTCTTGTACCATTGCCTTGGAGCTTTCTTTAACTCAAAATTCCCGTATAGACTATTTTTCAATCTACACACTTGATTTTATTTGCCTTTAACTTGAAAATCATCGGGTTATTTCATGTAGATCTCTTACTCCAAATCACCATGAAGGAAAGTCGTTTTCACATCCATTTGCTCAACCTCTAAATCGAGAGTAGCAGCCAAACTCAACACGGTTATAATTGATGACATCTTTACAACATGTGAAAAAATCTCATTATAATTAACACCCTTTATTTAACGGAAACATTTCACCACTACTCTCATGTTTAACTCTATAAATTCACCTATTTCCTAAAGTGCTTTTGCCTTTAGGCAACTTCACTAAATCATAAGTGTGATTATCATGCAATGATTTCATATCATCATGCATTTCATCTAACCAATTTTGATTTTCATCACTTTCTATGGCCTCTTAAAAATACTCGGGTTCACCCTCATCAATCAAGGTTACATACTCATCTGAATTATACCTTGTAAAAGGTTGTCTTTGTCCGTTAGACTTCCTAAGTTGAATTTGAGATGATTTTGGAGCTTCACCAAGATTCTCATCATGTGACATATCATTCTCCCCTTCATTATCATTAGTTGGGATATTCACCTCATCTCCAAGTTGTTGATCATCAACATAATCATATGGTTCACCGTTCTGATCATCACCACTAATAGCATCTAAATTATGATTAGGTAACCAAACTGGATAAATATTAGAAAAATTGATATCTTTCTTGGGTGTATTCTTCTCTACCTTATCAATGTCTTAAATAGTTTTGACTTCCATGAATACTACCTTGTGGCTTCGGATAAGCTTCTTCCCTACAGGATCATACAACATGTAACCAAACTCATCTTGCCTATAGCCGATGAATATACATTGTTTTGACTTTGCATCCAACTTAGATCTTTCATCCTTTGGAATATGCACAAAATCCTTACAACTAGATACTCACAAATGATTATACTTGACATTCTTTTCAAACCAAATTTTATCTAGAACTTCATTGTTTAAAGCAGCAATAGGAGTGAGATTAATAACATGCACTGACGTGTAAAATGCCTCATCCCAATAATTATTTGGTAACTTAGCTTCAGAGAGCATACACATTACTCTCTCAATTAGTGTTTGAATCATCCTCTCTGCTAAACCATTCAATTTAGGAGTTTTATGAGAAGTCTTTTCATGTGCAATACCATGTTACTTGCAATAGTCATCAAATGGCCCATAATAATCACCATCATTATCAGAACAAACACATTTCAGCTTATCGCCTATCTACCTCTCAGCCAAAGCATGGAATTCTTTGAACTTCTCCAACATTTGGTCTTTTTTCTTCAAGGCATAAACACATAGTTTCTCGGAACAATCATCAATAACAAAATAAAGTCCACCGCTATAGGATTTTACCTTTAATGGACCACAAACATCATAATGTACCAATTAAATCAAATTTGACTTCCTTGATGGAGGATGTCTCTTGAAAGATACTTTAGTTTTGTTTACCAGAAATACAATGAGAACAATTTTCCAAATTTGCATTCTTTAATTCTGGAAGAACATCCTTTTTAGCCAAAACATTCAGTCCCTTTTCACTAATATGACTAAGTCTTCGGTGCCATAAAGATGCTTCCATATCGATAGCATTAACATTGTCCCTAGAAACCAAAGCTTTTGTCCAATAGAATTTAGAAAGTTTCTCCCCTTTAGTCACAACCAAGTTACTTTTGTTGAGTTTCCACTTTTTAGAACCAAAGTAATTGTCATAACCACTAGGGGTGTTCAAAGCCCAACCGACCCAATAGAAAACCGCAAAATCAAACTGAACCAAATCAAAACTGCAAAAAACCGCATTTGGTTCGGATGTGTTTGGATCATTTTCTCGCAGAACCGCACGGTTCGGTTCGGTTTGCGGTTTGTATTTTACAAACCAAACCAAATCAAACCAAACCGCACTATGTTATAGAATCTTACTAACCAATATATATTTCTTTAATTCTTTAGAGAAATAAACATGTATTATGTGTATATTTTATCATACTTTGCATTATATTCATTTTAATTTATAAATCATAAAAAAATAAATATTATTCATTTATAAATACTATTTTCACAAAATATATTTTATTGTATTCTTTGTATAATATTTATTTAAGAATGCAATCTTGATTATATCATTCTTTAGATTTAGATAAAATTATAATACACAATTTTATATATCAAATTATAAACTTATTTTGACAATTATAAATTTTTTATGATAATGTATGAACAATTAAACACAAAATTATATTTTCCTCTATATTTGTATGTATGACTTAATAAATTTTTTTGTAAAAAACCGAACCAATCCAAACCGCATTAGTTTGGTTTGGTTTGGTTCGGATTTATTTTTAAAAGCCAACCGAACCAAACCGAACCGCATGATTTTTTCTCTTGCGGTTCGGGTGATTTTTTGCTTCAAAACCGCCCAAACCGCACCGCGAACACCCCTAATAACCACAATCATCAAGCATATGCATCGAGATCAAATTAAAACAAACATTTATAGCATATTTAACACCCTAAGAAAAAATCGCATTCCCATGTTGTTTGCAAGCAAACATCACCCACACCAATTATCTTAGATACACCATCATTACCTATCTTCAAAACTCCAAAGTATCCAGAAGTATAAGATGTGAATAAATTCTTTATTGGTGTAACATGCAATGTAGCATCACTGTCAACTATCCATATGCTCTCGTCTAATACAATATTAACAGACTCATGATCACGGAGAATAACAAAATCATCACTAGTAGCAGTAGTAACACGGTCATCATCGTGATATTCATGATCTTTTTGTTTAGAATCACATGTCTTGCTTTTGTTATCCTTTTTTCATTGATAACAATACTTTTTATATGTCATGTTTTGTGACAATAATGACACTCTAGATTCTTGTATCGTGGCTTGCTCTTGCTTTTGTTATTTTCTACCACCCTTTGGTTCCTTTTTATGAGTTCTCCCCCTATTTTCAGTGGCAAGTACCTCAAATTGAGATTAAGAACCCATTTCATTCCTTCTCGTCTCCTCATTAAAAATACCACCATTAGCCGTTTCCAAAGAAACAACACATCTAGGGGCAGAACTTGATATAGAAACCTGAAACTCTCCCAAGAATCTAGTAAAGATAGCAATAGAAATAGTCTCAAAAGTTCATATTCAAATTTGATACTCATTCCTAACATCTGATCAATGAGCTCTTGAAATTCACTCAAGTGATCTGAAATAGAAGTCCTCTCCTTATACTTCAAATTTTTGAAGCTATTCAACAAGAATAGTTTATTATTCCCTGATTTAGAGGCATACAAGGACTATATCTTCTCCCACAAAGTTTTTGCATGTGTCTCATTAGCAATAGGATTATAAACATTATATTCTATATAATGTCATATAAAACCACATACATGTTGATGTTCAAACTCTCATTCTTCATCAGATACAGAATCTGGCTTTGCAGGACTAAAAACTGATAAATGCAATTTCTTCATAAATAGTAAATCTTTTATCTTGCCCTTTCCTAAATGGTAATTAGAATCATTCAACAATATCATCTTCATATTTGTATTTGACTCCATTATTCAAACAAGTAAAATAACCCTTAACCAATAGCTCTGATAACCACTCTAATGGGAAATTAACACACGATAACATATCAATACGCATCAGATATTAAATTCTTCAAACTTGTAAGAACCTATTAGGATCAACAATAAATATATGGAAGAAAATCGAAGAAATAAAAGCACAAAAGAACATTGATATTTTAACGTGGAAAACCCCTCAATATGAGAGTAAAAATCACGAATCATCCACACCAAAGAAATAGCTCTACTATAATCAAATGAGGATACAAATAAGAATAAAAAAACTGAAAATTTATCCAAATCTGGAGCTTCAGTACGAACCAGTTATCTCTCAGCTCAGACCTTATTTTAAAAATTTTAACGCTCAAAAGTTAGATACGGGTGTTGCGAACCTGTCCACTAAATTTGAGTTTGATCCGACGATTAACAAATATGGGATCGTCGATTTAGTGAGACTAGTTGCAGAAAAAAGATAATAGATTTCTCTCTTCTTTTATCTCTTTTGAATCTTAATTTTCTCTCTCTCTCTCTCTCTCTCTCTCTCTCTCTCTCTCTCTCTCTCTCTCTCTCTCTCTCTCTCTCTCTCTCTCTCTCTCTCTCAATCCTAAATTGATCCTCTCCACTTAAATAAGTGATACAAATGAGCTATTCATATTTGAGTTTTTCTCCACATAAAAAGGAAACTCAAATCCAACACATGTCGACTCTCTTCATATGGATACTTCATTTTCACAATTTTCATCACAATCCAAAAAATATGCTAGCGAGATGCACACATTAGCAAACCATCGCCTTCTCCATCTTTACCAAAAATAAACTATATTGAAAAAATGACAATTTTTATGCACTAACGCATTGAAAAAATTATAGACATTAAGAATGATGGTATCTTTGAACTTCGCACAATTTCAACTTTAATTGGAAAGAGTGATGACAATTGGACTTTTATTGAAGAGGTAACTTTCCATAAAGATAATTACATGTGGCTCTATGAAACTAATGGAAAAATGTGAGTTATTTACAATGCTTTGATTCATATGTTAATTGGCATCCAAGTACCGTAAATAAAATGGATGAGTTTTTCTGAAATGGATCATCTCATAACAAATGATTATGAGAGGGTTTTAGTTAAGTTGACAATATATGGTTTTTCATAAACCTTTTTCTTTTGCGAAGTCACTCTCCAAATAATCTAGATGGTCGAATTATCTATATTGTACGGCTTGAAACTAAGATGTATTTTGTACATATTTACTTAAAAGCAGAACATCATTTACCATGAACATCGGCAGAGTGGAGAACATGTCCACTGAAATAATGTTTTAAAAATCGAACTGAATTGTCTGGTTCAACTAGATCGGGAATCGGAAGTGACTCTGATCCGGTCAGTCTTATAAAACTACAGGTGGGTCAAAACTGGAGTAAAACAAAAAAAAAACTATTGAACCGTTCGAAATCATTCAAACCGAAGAACTGGAGCCAATTTTGTAAAACCGTCGTCTGATTCAAACAAATATTTGTCATTGACTAATTTTAGCTTTTTTTATATAAGAAAATTGAAAATTATTATTATCCTAGCATCAATAAATAAAACATTTTCCTTTCACAAGAAAGCAACACAAATTTCTAACTTTTAAGACTACGTTATAATTTTATTTTTTTAAACGTACCATTATATTGTGTAATTATGTTTATTGATCTCATAAAATTAAATTTGTAATGAATTTTTAAAATATTTATTTTAAAAATTTATGAAAACATATAAAATAATGTGACTTATCCATAAAATTTAATTTTATTATTAATTTATTTAATAAACGGTTTAATCGTAGATTTAATCTATTGAATCAAATAAATTTTAAATTGAAAGTCTTTCCAATTTGACATCCGGTCTAGCTTTTAAAATATTGCACGGAAGAAACAATTGATGAATGATTTTGATAATTTAAATGATGTAAAAAATGAATACAGTTGAAAAAAAGTATAATGCATAAACTTCTATATGGTGTGTTCGAAAGGATGTTTCTGATATGAGGTGATATAAATGGATCAATTTAATGAACAACTAATGTCGCTAACCCAACATAACTTCGGGTGGATCCTTCTAAAATACTCCCAAAAGCACCCTTAAACACACACCACATACATGACACATTCAATTGAAAATGTTTAGTAAACATTAAACTTGAACTAAAAATCGTATAACATAAATTAAAACAAAATAATCATTACAAATTTTAACTAAAATATTTTTTAAAATAAAATATTATATCATATCTATTGAGTGTGGGGCAGAGCCTTGCCCCTCTTATAATGCAATGTACTTTGTGTCTCTCCTAATATTGCATGTTATATTTATATTTATATATGAGTGTCTTCTTGTAACTATCATTTATCGATGACACTCGACTAAAGAAATATGGTTCCCCTCAAGCTATACCTCCTCAAAAATCTTCTAAAGAGTTAATTTTAGAGAATCGTCCTTTGACATAACAACATATAAGAGTGAGTATTTGTAGGTGATGCAAACGGCCTCTGTTACCTAAATTCCAATTATCTCCCTCCATAGACTTGCCAAAAGAACTCAATGACCAGACTTTAAGACTTTGTTTGGGACGTTTAGAGAGGAGGGGACTTTTGAAAAAAATGAATGATTAAGTGAAAAAAATTGAATGATTTAGGTGGAAAGAGTTTTGGAAAAAAAATTCTCCTAACTTGAAGAACTAAAAAGTTGTATTTGAGAAGGGATTTAATGGATTTTAAAAGGCTTAGACTTTCAAAATTAAAAATATATTAATTATAAGCACTCTTCTATCATTTTATATAAATAAAAATTCAAAAAATCCACCAAATTTCTCATGAAGAGCAGCACAAATATCCTCAGCCAACTCTTTCAGATTTCTCCCACCAAGCATTATGCTTCATATAATGCGACTAGCATACACAAATGTCACTAAGGCACGACGTATTTTCAAACAACTTAAGATGGATGAATTGATCATAAAAAGAAACATTCCAAAGACACCACCACATTATAGAATTAAAAGATAGTGCTATTAAGTTGATTAAAAAAGTCGTTAAAGAAATAAAGTAATTTAAACGGCCCTTTTGAACATTTTTTAGGTTTTAAGGATACTGCAAAAGATAATGATGGAATACTCGGCATGGCACCACAAGATAGACCAACAGTAAATTCGTCAACCCTCGCTAATCATCCATACTCTTCAAAATCATAGCTAAAAAAACAAGTTTCAACTTAATTTAGAAAAAACCAGTACTCGGAATACAGACAAAACGGCCTTAAGCCAGTATCTACTAAAATGGCAGCACCAAGTCAAAAACTATTATCCATTGGAATTGTTTTCAACAGGCTAAAATAAACATAATAGAAGCATGGGTGTCTTTCAAACCGTCCAAGTTTATCTCCAGTATCACCAGTACTTCCCATGCTTGGTGGAAAATCAGCGTGGACTGCATAAAGATAAAGAAATAATCAACCACTGACTATCTGATTTCAATTCAATACTGAGTTGAAAACGCAAATCCCTTTCAATGTACAGAGATATGGCGTGCAGATTGTGCTCAATACAATAATAGGACTTCAACCATCAGCTTCACTATAAAGTCACTTGTATAGAAAATATACTAATGGGACGGATAATTTACAACAAGACTGACAGAAGCCGATATTTAGCAATAAACTAATACTAGAAATTAGCAAACAATTAGAACAGAGTATTCAGCCTTGGAAAAAATAACAACACCAGTTTTTAGTTTTTGAAACTCAACTAAACCAGTCAGGCCTACGGCCACCACTGAAATGTTCATGGGACTAAAGTTAAAATGCCTTTGAAATCAAATGAAGACATACAAATCTCTTTATAGACTAATCTAACTATAAAAAAGCAAAATCCAGACTACTGATACACAATTCCCAATTATACTCCAAACTGCTTCGAAGTCCTTAACAGGAAGGCACATTAGGGATCATACTTGAATTAAAATATATTTGAAACGATAACACAATACCATTAAAAAGGTCAGAAACTTCATACCTGTATGACCGCGAACGAGACCTTGAAGGACTGCGATCTCTGTCCCTAGGGCTCTCAGATCTGGTAGGTGATTGATCTTTCTTAACATTTGGACTTCGACCATTCTCCCTGGCACGAGGGGACCTCCTGTCGTCCTTCCCACCACCCGGAGAGGCACGAGAGGACCTCCTGTCATCCTTCCCACCATCCAGAGAGGCACGAGAGGACCTCCTGTCATCCTTCCCAACACCTGGAGAGGCGCGAGGGGACCTCCTGTCATCCTTCCCAACACCGGGAGAGGCACGAGGGGACCTGTCATCCTTCCCAACATCCAGAGAGGCACGAGAGGACCTCCTGTCATCCTTCCTACCCCCGGGGGAGGCACGAGGGGACCTCTTGTCTTCCTTCCCACCACCGGGAGAAACAGACCTAGAATAAGATCTTGATCGCTCTGGAGAATAACCATCCCTACCCCTGTCATCCCTAAAGCTAGACATCTTAGTCATACAATCAAGGTAATGAAAACGCTAAATCTATATAAATGCATGTCTAGACATAACATAGACATATAGAGAACACCGACCACAGACATCCCATAAATCAAGATCGAAATATGCAACTACAATAAACAAAACGCGTAAGCAGGTTATGAGTTCAACTCCCTTCACTAACATAATACACTAGCATTTACTGCTAAAGTAAAAGCAAACTACACTTATAATTGGCAGTCACCCAAACCATTTTTTGTTTCTTGTGAGAACTAACACTTACTTCCTCTTAAGAATCTAATTAGCCAAAATGTGACCTTTACCTGTACCTTTCAAAGTTTCTGGACAACTACATGACACTTGGATCCAAACATTGACAGCTATGAATGATGTACTGCAAGATCAGCATCTGGTAACTTCATAGCTCTCTTTGTCCCAACAATTTAAAAATGACAATTATCTTTCTTGCACATCATATCTCTCTACACATAAATACTTTGGCTTCCATTCTTTGAGCATGATTTTCTTTGGCCAACTATAAGCTTTATATTCTTTTTAAACTGGATAGTATATGAAAAACAATATATCAAACTAAACAGAATCTTCTTTACAGAAAATCGGTATAAGGGAATGAAAAGTACTTATTTGGACCAATCGAAAGCAACAAACAAAATACCAGCCGCACAACTGGCAGAATAAGGCAAGTTTGGTATGGATATTTCTTATGGATGGACTTTGAAAGATACGTAAGCAAGTACCACATCACTTTAAGCATCTTTACTCGTTAATCTTTATTAACCAATCTTTAAACTCTTCAATTCACATTATTATCTGCATAAAGAAGACCATAAGCAGATATCATTCAATTCACTTAAACACATTATAGGAGACTTGTCAGGGTCATAGGACTGGAAGGCACTCTAACTGTTAGAAGTAAACCTTGCTAATTATACTCTTGCTGAGCAAAGATATAGTACATCTATCACATATCACATAAAATATTCATTTAAAGAACCAGCTCTTGCCACTTCAATCATCCACCAGAAAAAACATAGTCCAAACAGAAGTGTGTGAACAGCCATCTTAGTTAACCAAGCCTAACAACAAACAAGTGTTATGATAAAGAAATTCACTAGAGGACGGACTAATATGGAACGGACTAATATGAAAGTAACAAAATAACGTGACATAAAAAGAACTTCACAGAAAAATCCATTTCTCCGCCTGTGGCTCTGCTGATCAACTTTGTTTATAATGATTTCCAACCAAGTATCAAACATCCTTAACTACTAAGGATTCTAAACATGACATTTTACAGTTAAAATAAGGTCATCTCCAACTTGTGAAATGCAATTACTTTTTAATTTCAGTTACAATTAATGTTTGAGAAACTAAATGCAATCAAATGTAGTTAGTTGCCTGAAACGTTATGATATATAATAAATAATAAATAAATTTGATAACATGCTCAACAACATATTCTAATACACATAAGGAAAATTAAACCATTAAAGAAGTGTAAAACTCAAACCTTGAATTGTCCCTGGCAGGTGATGGAGACCTAGAGTAGGCTGCAAACAATGCATATATAATAACATGAATAAATGGATTGGCTTCTCAAAGAAAGCATAAATACAATGTTATCGTATTTGAAGCTGAGGTGAATATGTACACTGACATCGATACCGACGTCGTGGGGATCTTGACCGAGCTCTCCTTCGGCTGCTACCACCTCCATTCCGGCTACTAATAATATAAAAAAAAATTATAAAAAAAAAAAGTTGATAAGAAATGAGAAATTCCATAAGTGCAAAATTAAAAATTTACTAGCACTTATAACTGTAATCACACCTTCCATGAGAAGTGACACGCATTTCTTGAGGGGTTTTCCTATTTTCCTCAGCAAACACAATTCTTATTTCACGTCCACCAATGACACTATGATTCAGATGTTGCTTTGCCTCAGCCGCATCTTCACCGTATCGATATTTCACGAATCCAAAGCCACGAGGTTCACTACAAAAGCAATTCAAAAAAAAATCACTATGAAATCAATCCAATCACAACTTAAAAATAAGGCTCTAGTCACAACACCAATAGGAACTTAGGCATTAGGCAGTGCTAAGTCTCACATTGAGTAGCCCAGAATGCTCAGTGAAGCATTTAAGTAGCTTGATTCTTCTCCCTTAATTGGTAGCTTTCAATAGAAGATTCCCCAAACCACCTAATACTTCACCGAGCATACTCGATGTGAGACTTTAAAACCCCAGTCTACGAGTCCCTATCAAATTCACACAATTCCGTACTATCTATCTTATTGAAAGCAGAAGGAATTGTAATAGTTAATATGAAACAAAACATAGAACATACATACCCAGTGTAATAATTTCTAGGAAGGTAAACATCCTTTACAGGACCATAGCGTTCAAAGGGCCCCCTAAGATCTTCAGGTCTGCATCATATAAATCAAAAGGTAAACTTTGTTTCCTAATACCCTTTTCAGTTCAAAATTCGATTCAATGAAAGGAACATAGCATCAGAGAGGAAGAAAATGCCACCCCATTGAGGAATTGGCATGTTTTCCCTATCGAATTGAAAATAGCAATATCGTTAAATTAGGGTTATAGTGTTTTGAGCTTAATGATTGGAAACTTTGGATAAAAAAATGAAATTTAGAAACAAGAAACATGAATAGAAGAAAAAGATACAAACCTAGCATCAAGTGGGAGATTACGAACGAGTAAGCCAGAAGGGAGAGGAGAGCGACGGTCTCTGCGAGACCTGGTGTCCGGATAGCGTTCATCATCATAACGCTTGCGACCGCGAGGTGGGGTTCTGCTACGGCGGCGAGGGCTGTAGCTTCTGCTACGGCTACGATATCTTCCCATTGGGAGAAAAACCCTGTGTTTGCGAGAGACTGGTCGGGGAAGAACAAAAACCCTAATAACCCCGAATAACAAAATTGAGATACGATTGAGAATAATTGAGTAGAGAGGAAAAACATATATATATATATATATATATATATATATATATATATATATATATATATATATATATATATATATATATATATATATATATATATATATATATATAGGGTTATGCGTCAGCTATATGACCCACAAAACTTGAATATTTTTTTAAATGAATAAAAGTTTTTTTTTTATAATGTTATGTAATTTTTTAATAAGAGAAAAGATAAATACAAATATCAATAGAGAATAGTTTGGAATGAATACACTTTTATAAGTGTTTAATAAGACAAAAAGTTACAAAATTTATAAATATCACCAAAACAAAATAAGACTTTATTAAACAGATAATGACTCTATCCTCAAACAAGAAGAGAAAAATATGGTCAATCCTTGATGACGAAGAAATCCCAACTAAAAAAGGTCTATGTGATCAAAAATTTCTATATCATAATCTTTTAGGAAGGAAGGTGGTAATAAATTCAACTCAAAGAAGATCATAAACACTCTAAGTTGTTATTAGCTTAAACACAAGATAGAATTATCCAACCAACAAGAGAAAGGACGAGATTAGTTAAAAGTTTTCCCAAGGTACCATTTTCAAACCATGGTAATGTTCATATCCTCCAAGTGCTTCGTGTCTACGGATGTACCTGAAAAAATCAAATTGTTCAGTGATTTTCAAATAGACCATACCACCTAGTGTCAAATCATAATCAAACTACATATAATCTTATGAGACGTGTTTAAAGTAACAAAAATCTCAAAAAGAGACACAACATCCGCCAAAATGCCTAAAGACCAACATAGTCTCCTAATGATCTTATACCACATATGCAAGACTATCTCACAAGTAACAGATAAATGAGAAGCTGACTCAACTCTACAAACATCCCAAAAAATAACTACAAACCCCAGTCAGATCCAAAAAGACCCAGTGTTTTAACAAATTCTCTAGAGGAAAAATTATTAAGAAGAAATTGTTAAGAGAATATTAACACCTTGGACGAAGCTCAACTAATCCAAATGTGAGACAGGAGTCAATACACCTTATTCAAAGGAAGGACCAAACTAAGTTTTTCCTTAATAAGAGAGTTATATGTCAAAGCTACCGAGTAGACCTCGTCTATAGCAGCCTTCCACCACCAACAATCATCCTCTTGCAATAGAATTACCTCTTAAAGGACCTTGAAAAACAAATCCACTTACTCGTGCTCCCAAACTAAAAAATGTCTCCTCCATTGAAAATTTCACCTAACCAAACCACCCTTCGTTGCCTCATTGACTTTTCTACCATAATGACGATCAATAAGATAGATTCTTTGAAATCTCTATCTAAGGAAAATAACCCCCACCCAAGGGTCATCCCAAAATGACGTAAGATTATAGAACCTAAATCTTCTTTTAAGTCCCTCAACAAACCAGTTAGTAGACTCCCCAACTTTAGATCTTAAAAGAGAGATCCATTTCCACCAAGGTGGGGCAAAGCAATAATTGGAGGACATACCTCCTTTGTTGAATAAACCATGTGAGATCTATACCTGATAGAAATAATATTCCATTGTGCCCCACTTTCCTAAGATAATAGCTTCAAACGACACTTACCAAGCAATGCCAAGTTAACCAAGCAGGGATCTCAGGCACCTAACCTACCACATCTCTTAAATTTACAAACATCATACCAATTGACCCAAGAAATCTTTGAATCCCCCTTCACCCCTCCCCTACAAAAACCTCTTTTGAATCTTCATGATTTTCTCACAAACCTTGACTGACATCTTAAGGGAAGAGATATAGAAAATAATAATTGAATTAAGAACCAATTTTAGAATAATAATTACCCCAAATCTAACATACTTATGTCACTAAGTAATCAACCTTGTGGATGAAAGACTGGTGAGAGTATCCCAAGAAGACTTCATGTAGGGATTAGTACCCATAAGGAGCGTGAAGTATTTAACAAGAAGGTTCTTACAGTAGAGAAACTCGTTTTCTAAATCCAAAAAGGAATAGTCGACATTGATACCAATAAGACATATCTTAGAAAAATTGACACTGAGCCTAAACACTAACTCAAAATCCCAAAGAATAACTTTGATAATCCAAATATTATCCATCTATGGTTCAGAAGAATGAGGATATCATTTGCATATTGAAGATGAGAAACTACCAGGTTAGACGTCCCAATCATAAACCTTGAGTGCAATTCCAACGCCCTAGAAAATAAACCACTTATGTCATCTACCACCAGCAAGAAAATAAAATGGGAAATTTTGTCACCTTTTTTCAATCCTTTCTGAATACTGATCTCTTAAGTTGGATACACATTAGCTAAAACACTTAGATTACCAGAAAAAACACAACCATGTATACATGCATGCCACTTCATATCAAACTCAAACATATCCAACATATAATCTTAAAAAAAACTCCAACTCACTGAGTCATAAGCCTCTGTAATGTCCACTAACGCGTCCACTGCTACAACTCCATCAACCAGAAGTCTATCTTTGAGAAAGGTTAGTTGATTTGGAGAAATAAGTTTCTCTGTAACTTTCGTTAATCTAGAAGTCAACCTTTTGGCAACCAGGTTATAAAGATTCCTCATTAGAGAAATAAGACGGAACTCCCTGAAATTAGAAGGAAACTCCTCTTTTTGAAATCAAAATCTCAAAGTAAGAGAAAAAAACTTCGGGGAAGAGAAGTTTGACTATGAAATTGGGCAAACAAGATCCTCATATTATCTCTCATAAAATACCAAAGTCTCCTCAAGAAATAAAAATTGAAATAATCAGGACTCAAACTCTTATTCTCATCATATACATAGACCACAAGATATGTCTTTGATTGGAGAAAACAGGAAGACAACATCTCAACATCATCCGTGAGAGAGACCAAAAAGGCGTACCATGCAAAAGAGGTATATACATGATAAATTCTTGGAAATGCTAAGAAAAGTACATAGGACTACTATAAAAAACACATTTCACCTCGGGCGCGAAATGCATCTTGTAGATGCATATCCCTATGGAAGTTGAGTTGTAGTTGTACATCCTTATCATATGCAGGGGGAGAAATCTCAATACAGTTATTTTTTTATTGCTTCTCGTACCGCTTTCGTATTTATCGTTCTTGAGTCTTTCTTAGTAATTGCTCACACATGATTCATAACTTTTAGCATGCATAAACCTTTTGGTTACATTTGATCTTTAACAAAATGTTAGTAGCCAAGTGTATGAGTTTATGTAATAAAAGCATTGCGTGTTCGTTTCAAATCACGTGCAAAGAAAAGTGTTAAAAGCATGAAAAATTAGTTTTTGAACTCTATGATTTGAATCATTTAAGTTACACTTGAGTTCTAATTCGAATCAAATCAACCAGAGACTCCCAGAAGATTTTGAGAACCTTCTGATTCAATTCAAACTTTATACATGATTCGAATCACGTGAAATTTTTCATCTATCAAAATTCTTTGTTGTTGTTTATTCGAACACACATTTGTACTTGATTTGAATCATGCACTTTTCTGGTTTTTCCAAAAGTCTCTGGAGAAATTGATTTGAATCACATATTGCACATGATTTAAATCGTGTGGCCTATAATTTGAATCACACAATACACTTGATTTGAATCAACTACAAATGGGTCGAAATTTCAGATTTTCTTTTATTCCACTCACTTGCTCATTTGACACATTACATGCTTTGACCTTGATTTGAATCTAACCAATTTTTTTTCCAGTTTTTGTATGATTCATCTCAAGAAAATATATAAGCACTTAGTCAACCTTTTCACATGGGAATGCATAATCATTTGTGAAGTTCTCATAACTGTTTGAGTGAATTTTCTGTGAAAATCAACCATCTTTTGGAAACTCTTGGAACCAGAAATCTCTCATCGTCAACCTCATTTCTTTTTCACATCTTAATCATAATTGGATATTCATTTATTGGGGGATACATTATCTTGAAACTAATCATTCATGGATATTTATTCAAAGGTTTTTCAGGTTCTTGCAAGATTGGGGTTGTTGTCACTGGTGCTGATAAATTCCGGTGAAAAGAATGAGGTCTTCTCTACATAATTGCCTTGGTAATGGTTGTGTGGAAGGATACGGATAAGCTGAAGTTCTTTGTACATCTTCATACAATTTCACCGCTCAAGGAATCGGTAGGATCAAGAGGTTGATTGCTACAGATGAAGGCTTGGAGCAGAATTGGTCTTATTGGAAGATTAGAATCGTTGATCGAGTAAAGATTATGCAGAAGAGTGTGGCAGTTGGACATCTATACAAGTCAAGATCCGAAGTCGAAGTTTTATTGTCTTCGATATTATTATGGATAAGTGGTTGTATGAACTCTTTGTATATTTTTCAAAATCTAATGGAATTGTGCATGTACTTTCAACGGTGCACGTAGACTTACGCGAGGATGAAAGAGTCGAAGCACTTTAAACTATCGTGTCATCTCTCTCTCACTCTTTTTATTTTAATTTCATAGAATATTGTTGCTTAAGTTTATATTTTGGTAATAACAATTTAATTTGGAAAGCTTAGGTTTTGTTGGAATTGGAAAACCATTAAGAGTTTTAGTGGTGATTAAAATCTGCGAAAGATCGTGACTTTATAATTCGATTTATTGAAACATTGAGTAACCATACCTCGTCAATTATTTAAGTGATTCGGTTGCATACTTAGTGTTTTGTCATCAAATAATTACGATGTTTTTAAAGTGATTTGAGTTGTTATCTTATAACTGTCTATTGAGTATAATTTTACATTTTCGCTCTGTAATCTTCTGCGTGCAAACTCTGCAAAAACCTCTGATTACTCCTATTTGAAGAATTGGTTGAATTTTGTTTTTAAGTTTATTCACCCCTTCTCTAGATTTTTTTTATTGCCATATATTCACACCCAACGCATCTAACCTCGACTACAGAAGCAAGGTAACGAAGGGCGTCATGAAACGTTTCCACTTTACTCATTGGTTTTTAAAACACCAAGGGAAAAAGTTATCTAAGCATGGGTTTGAACCCCAACATCTTCACTTTTATTATTTTTAAAACTAGCGCATCATACATCTTGGTTTATCAATAAAACCGAGGGGTAAGATAGATTTTTTTTTATAAAAAAAACTCGTTACAAACTACAAAATATTAATAAATTAATTGCTTACCTAGAATATTACATTGCTTACACAAAATATTTATGTAAAAATATATAACAAATTTTGAATGTGATTCATCATCATTATTGTTAATGAAGATCAGATGTTAGATCCTCGTTTCATTGAAATCTCGGGGAAGAGAAAATATTGGGTGCAATATATTCCATATGCCTTTTGCATTCATTTGTTTCTTATGTAAAACAAAAAAAAAGTAGTTAAATAAAATAAATATACGATTATAGTATATGGTTATATGATTATTGAAGAACACAAACCTTAAACCCAATTTATTTTCTATTTTTGCAATCTATCGTAGAGAATTTTATCAAGTTTATTACGCTTCAAAGTTTTTATGTTATATGTTTCAATAATAATTATTGATATTCATAATGCTTTTATAATGGATGTTTGTTAGGTTTCACGTGAATCACTAATGGAAGTGTCTTGAGAGTTGATACTCATGAAATGAACGATGAATATTTATTTAAAGACGGTGATTAATATCCTAAAAAAACAAGTTAAATTATCCCCTCGATTTTGACATGTCAAAACTGAGGTGAATAAACTTTTTTTAAAATATTACATTGTTTGCACATGATATTAAAATTCATCATCGTCGTTGTTATTTCAAATTTTGTTGCATATCTTGAATCAAGAATGAGATTCTAATCTTTTTAAAGGTTGGACTCTCTTCTTTGTTTAACTTAAATCAATAATGATTTTCTGCACTTGCAATCCATCATAGAGAACTTTTCAACCTTCTTTAATTTGAAGCAAATATATCATTATATTGAGCAAATGCTTTCACAAGAAAGAGAACAAAACATATAGTGGTGGATGTAGATAGTTTGTTGTGGATTGATGTCTTGGCAATATCTTGAGTGTAATACGGTGGGAGAACAAACTTGGGTGTTTTACATTTTATTGCAGTTGTTTTTGGATAGCAAGAGTCGCCACCGACTTTTCTTTTATTCAATAAAGAAAAGAGTGAAAAGAACAAGAAAGACCTTTTGAAATATTTTTTTGAGTTCGGGGGGGGGGGGGGGGGGGGGGTGTAGGTTATGAAAAGGGAAGGTGTTAGCATCCTTTTCATCCGTAGTTATCTACGGGCTCTTAGTTGCTAGCTCACTTTGAAAATGCTTTGTTTGAAATGTGTTTGTGATTGTTTTTGAAAGTATTTTTGAAAAGTGTCTTCGTTTAGGTGAACTTTGTATAAGAATGTATACAAAGTGTTGTCTTTTTGAAAATATTTCATGTTTGAAAGTGTTAGTGTGTTTGAAAGATGTTGTTTTGAAAATATTGTGAGCAAGTAACTATGAACGTCCTACCTACTCAAAAGGTCTTTGTTATTTTCCTCCTCCTTTAGATGTTGCTATCTTATCATTGATTGGTAAGAAACCCCATTATTGGATGTGAAGGGACAAGCGTGGGTCAATCGTACAGTCATAGAAGGCAACTTGTGAGACGTTTTAACAATTTTCGTAAGGGACTAGATCGTTTGCCGAAGGCAACATCGAGGGTCTACGATCTTTTTTATCGAAGGGTCTTTGCTAAAGCTCCCCATATTCGAGGTACATGACTGTATTTTTTCGAAGGTAACAAGTGTGGTTAACCCTAGAAGTGCGTGTGTGAAAAGTGTGTTTGATTCAAGTTAATTTGTCTTTGAAGTTAGTGTTATCTATCGTCTAATTTTTGAATCTTATCATACACGTCTAATTATTATACAATATAAAGAAAAAACAGTAAATTGCGGAAATTAAAATTCTATGTTATTATAGAGCTTTCGGGAATGGAGAGTACAAATTTACAAATGGGAATGGATTGAATCGATAATGCGATTAAAAGTCTAAAATAAGCAATCAATACAACTCAATCAAATTAAAAATAAACAGTTAATTAAACTAAAACAAACTATTAAAGTAAAATTAATTGGAAAAATAGTATTTTTAGTTTTTTGTTTGTGAGGGAATTTAAAAAGAAAAATAAAATTTTATTCTATTATTTTCTTTGAAATTTTGTTTATCATGAAGAAATTTAAACAATTTAAAAGAATGTTGACTAAACAAAAAAATGTTAATTAACTAATTTTTTCACAAAATCCCTAAATTAATTAAGAAAATTAAATAATTCGGAATTATATTTTTAGAATTGAAACGAAAGATTAATAAAATTAAATCTAAACAAAATAAAATTATTAAAATAATTCTAAACTAACTTAAAATTCTAAGTTACCAAATTAAATTAAAAATTCTAAAATTACTAAATTAATTCTAAAACTAAGTTAAAACTCTAAAGTTACTAAATTAATTCTAAAACTAAGTTAAAACTCTAAAGTTCCTAAGTTAAATCTAAACTAAATTAAAAATCTAAAATTACTAACTAAATTAAAATTATAAAATTATTACAATAATTCTAAGTCAAAACTAATTACTAAAACCATCTAACTAAAAGATTACATGATTATTTAATTGACCTTAAACTAAAATAAAAGAGCTAATAAAATTAATAAAAGACATAAAATTAAACTTGACATTAGAATAAGGGTGTAAAGTAGTTTATAGGGAGAGTATGTTGTTTTTTCGAATGGGCTTTAGAGCCCAAGAAGTTTTTTTTTGTTTACCAAAAAAGAAGAAATTGAAATCAGAAGAAAAAAAAGTGTCCCAGAGGGTCTAGAACCCGGGACCGTTCCTCCAAACCATCACGCCTTAACCATTGTACCATCTGTTTCATTCGTTATTTCTGTGTTCAAATTAATACAAAAATCAAAAATTATGAAATGGGTTGGGCCAAACCAAACAGACCCAAACCCGGTTTATGCAAAGGGATAAGAAAAAAAAATGAATGAACCCTAATGTTGTTGTTGCAGCTCCGCGGCTGGCTAGAGAGGGAAGAGGAAAAAAATTATTCCAATTTTTATTCCCAATAACTTAAATGCCAATTAAGGATTTGCTCTCTCTCTCTTCACTATTCATTATCTCTTTCGATTCTCTCACTCTCTTCTCTATTCTATTTTTTTCATTCAATGATATAACAAAAATAACTTAATGTTTTTCCAGCTACTCCCTCCGTCCGCTCTGTTCACTTCATTCGTCCTTGTCTCACTCTCTCTCGGTTTCAAACATAAGCAGTAAAATGATATAGAAAACAAAGGAAGGACGATTACCTGCCTGAGAAAACGTTCGAAGCTCTTTTGATTTAGGTATGAATTTGCAGTCATTCTCCGTATCTTCTGCTTCTACTTGTTTGCTTTTGCTTATGCGTTCTTTTTCTCCTTATGTATGCACAAATTCTTGATTCGTCGCGTTTTTGTTGCGAGATGTCGTTGTTGTCGAGTAATGAATATTGATGATGTCGAACATTGTGCAATTGTTTTTCATTGTTGTAGCTACAGTTGAGATGATTGAAGTGCAGACAATATTGCAGAATTAGTTGAAGAGATATTATCGAAATTGTTACATTGAAGATGTAGGCGATGATGAATACAATGTTGAATGTTGTGGATTTATGATGAAGATGCGCGAGAAGGTGAAGATGGTTGAAGCAGTAGATGAGGATCGATGGAGATGATGAAAAGATATAGAGTATGCCGGTTGGAGATGTTCTGAGTTTGAAGATTTCCAGGTAAGTTTGAAGATTTTCAGGTAAGTTCCCCTTTTTTCTCATACAAGGTTGCCCTGCTTTATATTCAATAACAGTGGGTTTAGGGGGGAAACATTTGATGAGTTTTCGAACTATTTTCAGTATACTGCTTTTGTAGCTTTCTAGTGCAGTCTTTGTCTTGCTAATTTTATGTATGGACAACATATTTTTTGGACTACTATGCAGGTTTTTGGCCAGCAATGTGCAGGGGTTGTTTTGGCACAGGTTTGGACAACAAATTTTTGAGTTATTGTACAGGTCTTGGACAACAAATCTTTGTACTTTTTCCTGATTTTCCATGTGGTGATGTTTGCATTTTCCATCTCTTTTTCCTTATGATTTAGTTTGAATTTCTGACAGGTTTAGAACAAGGTTTGGGCAAGGCATGGTTAATGGAAATTTGTAAAGGAGGATAATGGATGAAACAAAGTTAAACTATGGCCATGGCTTGAAGAAAATTGAATATTGAAGGTTGAAGATTAGGCTTAGGATTTTATTTTTAGAAGCTTGTGTAATTGAATTCAAAACATTTTCTTTGTAATGCCATTGTTTTGTAGGAAAAGATGACGAATCTTATATGAAATCATGATGAATAATGAATAGTGAAACTTTTGAATATTTGAATAAAGCCTTGAATTATTTTGAAAATTTTAAATGGATTTTGTAGTCTTGAACGTACGAATGATCCTTGAGAATTTGAATGTCTTGAACTTTGTATTCCACATGAGTATGGTGACTAGAATATAACTTGAAGTGGGAAATTAAATAAAACAATTGATTGGGATGAATGACAATACTTGACTCTCTTAATCGATTTTTGAATTAGGCCATGAGAATTGTTTGAGATTTCTCTTGATAATGCAATGAAGTTGAAAAGATCTTGAATGGAATTGTTTGAAATACTTAATTTGGTTCATGAGAATTGTAACTTAGAGAAACCATGAATCAAAGCATAACTTTATCATGTTTGCATTTCAATGAAGCTCGAATATTGAAAGCTTGAACGAATTTGAGCAAATTTTAGCGAACTCGTTCTTTGATACCTTGAATTTAAAATAATTAGCGCGAATGAACCATAGAAAATTTGGACGAAACTTGTGATATCGCATAACGCTTTGCTAACTTGAATTGAAATCCAAAACTTTATTCAAATGAATCCTCAAATCATTTCCCTAAGATCCTAACTCAAACATGGTGACTTGTATTATAAGCAATATCTTGTTCGAACCCAACATGAATCTCCGAACTCAACATCATGTTCCATGAACAATCTCAACATCATAGTCCTGAGAAAACAATTATAGCATGAATTGAAAGAGCATTCAAAATCAAGCAAATAACCTATGACAATTCGATAACCTTCAAGGTCTTCTAAACATAATTTTCCTTCTATTCTTAAAGAGAACTTGTTGACGACATCGCTTATGACAATGTGCAAAAATAATCGTCTTAAGATCTTGAAAATTGAGGAAATTACGATTCTTGGAAGTCAGGCAACAATTATTTTAGATTAGGTTAAAAATCCAGAAAGTGACCTCTAAAGTATTCAAATTTTGATGATCTTTCGCACATAATCGGCTCTTGACTTGTAAAGAGAAATTGAAGATGACATCAAGGAGAGTCATACGCAAAAAGAACCGCTCAAAAATATCGATTAATGAAGAAGTTACAATCGTTTGAACTTGATCTTGAAAATGTCGACTTTTGGGTCAACATGGTTCATTTTCAGTCATCTGAACCAAAGATTGAGAAAAATTGTAATGCAAGGATTGAAACTTGGCACGAGCATCCTTGAGAATACATGAAGAACCATGAAGACCATTTGGAACCTTGGAAACTCAATTTTGCTTGACAAATAGCAAATCCTAGTCGTGGACTCAATGCTTGGGAGGAGAATCTGTCTGATCAACTGCTGAGCCATCTTGAGCATTTGAGAAACCCTAGGATAACGTCTTGAATGAAAAATGGGAGGAAAATTTTTAGGGTACAACATTGATCATTGTTCCTTTATGAATGTAGGGTAAAGATTAGTTGTTGTAGCAATGTAACATATCCCTTCAGTTTTGTTAAAAAACTGAGGGGAAAGTATTTTCTTTTTTAAATAGAAAAATAAAATAAGTAAACTCATCAGTTTTAGAAAAAACCTACGTAATAAGTTTGAAGCAAAAAATGGTAAATGATAAATAATTAAAAGTAACATGCCATATTTCCATTTTAATTTTTTACCAGCCACCATTTTTTGTGTGCAATTTAAAGCATGTTTAGGAATAAATTTCTCAATATTGTCAATCAAGGAAAGCAATGTTGTTTTCCTTGATTGACAATATTGGAAGGTTATTCTAAAAATACAAGAACAACAACATTAATACCATTATGTTAGATAAATTACAAGGGCAGAAAAAGACTTTGTTCAAGATAGAAGAACACAAAACATTGAGGATTTTTCTGTCTTGCAATCCATCCCAAAGAATGATACATACGAGTTTGGGGCGGCTATATATAAGTTAGGTTTAGGGTCAAATCTGTTTAACGAGTCTTTTTATAGTAAAATATGATTATTTTATCTTTTGGTTATTAAGGAAACCGAAAGAATATATCATTTAGCTTACACCTATAAAGAAATAAATAACATAACCTACAATAGTTGGATTTCAAAGTGTGTCTTGAATTATTTTTCCCATCGGTTATGTTAAAAACAGAGGGAATATGTGGTTTTTATTTTTAAAACAAATAAAACATGGTGCGCCTTGGCATTATACCTTGATTTTTTGTTGCCCGAGGTGAAAGCTTTGTCATAAAATGTATTATTTGTAGTAGTGTAGCCACCTTCGACAAATCTCATCCACCCTTCTATCCAATCCTCACCACCTGAAGAGCTAAAATAACATTCCTCCTACTTCTACTTTTAACACAAGAGTGAAAGAAAAAAACAGTATTTGTATCATCTTCCTTTAGCCACCTACTATGGGATGTTTGAAACAATATGGATACTTGGGGCGGAGAAGAGACTATAAATTTGCAATTGGTTTAGTCCTAACAAAAATCTCATCAAGAGTAAGCGGACAACTCCCAACTTTCAAATCCCAAGCATTAGCATCTCTTTCAAAGCATATAGTTGGTTATCCATATGGCCAAACACTCCCATATTCCACAATTTCAGGGTACCTTTTAGATACTTTAGTTTCTCTTTAAGAACAAAGGCTTTTCGTCCTGAGGAAATAAAGTTATCCCAATTAACATGAACATTCTCTTTTAAATATGAACGATCAAGCCAATTATTATAAAGTCTAAACGTTTATGACCCCAAAGTTAGTTTGCATAACGGAGGGATATGGAGAAATGATAATAGACATCTTTAGAAAGATCCCACTAAGAACTCTGCCCCTAAATACCATACCTACCCTCAAAAACAAAAAACATATAAAGTCTACTAGCTGCCCCTTATTATGTTTAAACCAAGAAAAGTTCATACCAATCAAAGGAAGATCCAATAACTCTATCTGAGAAATAAACTTTGAAAAAATGATACAATCAAAATACCTTAAACTAACAAAGTTCAATGTTCCTCTCCTTTCACATAAAGAACACACCGAGTTAAAATTCCATATAACACATAATAGGTCACTGCTAAGGGCCTTGTTCCTCTGCATAAGATTCTCTTACATAATCGTCTTCTAAATAACAGCATAACTAGAATAAATATTAAAATATGACATTTAGAATTGGAAACACCCCAATCAAGACAAACCTAAGGAAGCCTTTACTTGCAAAAGATAAAATAGAAGATCCTTTCGACCTACACAAGATAGAGAAAGGATACCTCAATTATTACAAGCTTTAGAGACATAACTCCATTAAAGGAACTCATAGACCCAAATAAAATGTACTAGAGAAATCGATACCATACTAAGCTTGGTTTCTTGAATTGCCATAAACTCCAGAGAAGTTATTACAATAAACTCCTTATTCTCTGGCTTCTTAATTCGACTCCCCAAATCTCAAATATTAAAGAAACCAACTAACATTGACTTCATCGTTTAGACACCCTAGAAGACTTCACCTTATAACCTCTATATTATAAATTTACCAATCTACCAATTTCATTCTCATCACTCTTCTTAAAAGTACAACCAAATTGTTTATTTAACCTTAAAATTTTAGTAGGGTTTAAGGTTTATGGGGGACTGCATAGTTAGCACTTCAATGTCCAAGTCAATAAATGAGTCCAAAAAATGATAAAGAGAAGTATGAAATGAGTGTGTACCTTAAACCTTATGCATTGGGATGAAATGTTAGCACTCAAATGCCTCATACCATCAGGTTGAGCTTGCACTCCAGCTAACCTGCATAATTTATTAATAACACACAAATGTCCACAAGTTCTTTATGGAGTGTCAACCATGTATTTGATGTTGTCTGCAATCAACATCCCAACATCAATTGGTTTATTGTTTAAAATAGCTAACAGAATATGGTACCTCTTCACAATGAATTGAATCTGGTTGGAGACAGTCTCTAAATTTTGGATAATGAATGATGCCCAAGCTCTATGAATAGGGTGCAAGTCTTTGTTGTGCAATCTCAACATCTCATATTGATAAATCACCCATTGAGACCTAGGGAGACAAAATTGAGCCAACATCCTCTCCCCTGTACTCTCACTTAAAGAATTACCCCTATTATCTTGGACATAACACCTCAGACAAATTTGAAGATGAAGGAGAGAGGTAATTCTAGTAGGACTAAAGTTAATATGTTTACCTCTCACATAAGATGTGTAATATTTGAATTGACGTTGAGCGACATTTGCATAGAACTCGAGCCTAATAGACTCGTTGGATTCTTTGATCAAATTTTTGAATCAAGCCCAACCTCTTACTCATAACAAAGTAACCAACTCTTCATATCCATCCAAATTTTCAACATCGAAAGCTCACTCCTTTAATATATTGTAGTTTCAGACCAAATTTCACTTTTCTTGGGGTTTTTCAAAAGTGAACAAATAAGATGAAAAATGTTAAGGCGTTAGTGGAAGATGGTGTTAGACAAAAGCAACTTATCTAGAGGAGGTGGATATATCCCCAAACAAAAACTTACTATTTAAAATTCTATTTTGAAATCAAAATAAAAACTACAGCAAGCGAAAGATTAAGCCTATATCGAACAAGTCGTATAAACCGAATAGACTATTGAAAACTCGGATATGCCTAAACCAACGAATGCAATCAAATATGATGATAAGCATTAATACAATAATTTCTCAATCAATCGTTTTATAATGATCACAATTGTTAACCAATTTCCAATGAAATTATTGGTAAAGCTAAAACAAACAAATTATCGAACACTTGGCGTGCAATCGATTTTTCAGATTTTCCCTTTTACTTTGTTTATATGTGTTGTAACTCAAAATTTACCCTCTCATTTATCAAATATTTTCTCACAAAGATCTCTCTTGGTTCAAGACTGCACTAGGGTTGATCAACTCAAGACACCTCCTTAAGCACTGATGACTAAAATTAGGGTTTGAGATTGCACAAGGATAATTTAACTTTCAATGCCTCATATGACTTTAATGGATCATTATGGACCCCCAAGATTACTCATGTCAAGTTTCAAGCCTTGGATCACATTTTTGCTCAGTCTATCGAGCAGTTGACCTAAAAATCAACTATATTGGGGGAAAAGTCAATTGTGGCCAATTTACAGTCAAACTTCATAATTTTTGATCCACATCAACATTATAAACTCATATGTATCATTTTATCAAGTTTGCACCACAATTCTTCAAGAAATTTGATCAAATTATCAAAAGGGCAAAATGGTCAAAATTAGGGTTTTGACTGAGAAAGGGCAATTTCTGATTTTTGATTTAGAAAATGGTTAATTGGTTTGAGGCATGATCTCAAGAGTTCAATTGCATCATTTTGACCTAATGGCATGACCCAAAACATTGCTCAAGATCAATTGGATTGATAGTGAATTTTCAGTCAACTGATTAAAAGTCAACTATACACTGAAAAGTCAAACTTTGACTTTTTGGTCAAAATCAAATGTCAAAGATCACAATTCATCAAAACATGTCAAAATATGAAACTTATTCATCAAGTAATAAAAAATTCAAGATTTCATTTTGAAAAGTCAAAGTTTTCAAACTTAGAAAATTTTCTAAGTGTTGAAAACTTCATGTTTTTTCACAACTTTGAGCAAATTTTTCACCATGATGAAAGATGATTCAGAAGAAACTTTCAACATGAAAGTAGTAGATCTCCATGATATATACAACATTTCTTTACACAAATTCTTCTAAAAGTTCTTGGATATCAAGTTATTAATTCATGAAGTCATAGTCTTGAAACTAAACACTTAGTGAAATTTTGCCCTAGTTTAGGCAGGATTTTGACCTAACTTCATGGCACTTTTTCATATAGTTACAATGGGAATTTCAAAAGTGATTGAAATAATGGTTGTAGATAACATTAAAATCTTTCCAAAATGTCCAAGAACTCCTTGAGATCATTCTTGAGCATGGAGAATCAAAGAGAGGAAGTTAGGGTTTTCAAACTTGAATTACAAGTCATTTTTGATGAACACATGAACCAAATCCATACTAGGCTGCATAATATTTGCTTTTCAGGCCTCAAACTTGTTTGTCACTCCATAATTAAATGATTACACAACTTTTAGAGCTTTGATCCAAGCAATTGAGCTATTATCCAAGTTGCATTTCCATTAATGGCACAAAGTTAACATTGTCATTCTTGTAAAGAAAGCTTTTTGCATAAAGTCCATTCTTGAGCCTCTAACTTGTTCCCTCTGATCACACTCCATCCACAAAGTCATAAGCAAGTATATTTAAAGCATAACCACTCTATCTTAGCAAGTACGCAAGGCTTTGAAACTTGAATTTCTCAAAAAATCACATGTTATGCATAAACTTGTGATTTTGAATTCTGATTAACAACAAGTCTCTAAACTTGTTGCTTATAAATAGAGTCACTATTTGTGAGCTAGGACACGAGCTTAAGCACCCTGAAACACTCCCAAACTCCCTCTAGCCAGAAATTGCACAAAAAACTCCATTGATACACATTTTTGACCTTAAACTTGTATTTCTCATTTCCCTCGTGCGTTTTCCCTCAAATTCATTCCTAAAGCTTCCTTACATCAAATACAAACCATCCCTGACCCTGTTTCATAACTGTAACTCCATCTTCATCAACCTCCATAACCAAAAACAGAGCTCTGCAAGTTGACTTCTCCAGACCATTTCAGCCACCCATTGCTCAAGCTAATCATTGCATTAGCTTCCTGGGAACTTGAGGAAGCTAACATGATCACTGCAACACCTTAAATCAAGCCCATTTGCATTTCACGATTTCCAGTTTTGAGGTATTTTTATTGAACTTATATCTTCATATTTAGGCATTGTTAGGCTTGCATTTGTGAAGATAAAATGTAGACATCATTTCCCTGAAACTATACATGTCCATAGATTTCATTTATTTGGATTGAGCTAGGAGAATTTTGAGTTTGAACTTTCTGAAATATTTAGGTCAGAATTTGGTACTTTAAAAAATTCTCATTCATCTTTGATTTATAGTTCATGATATTTATATGGTTAGATTTGTATGAAAAAATGGAGCAACTTTCATGTTTACATTTTTGCAAATGGTTGAGAAATGAGCAAGTTGCAGGGCTTCTAGATGGAGGTTGAAGATGAAGTATATTCATGACAAGATTTGTGTTATATATTTGTTGTTTTACATAAGTTAATGGATGTATCATCACCCCAGTGGTTAAAGCGCGCGCCTGTCACCATGAGGTCCTGGGTTCAAGCCCCAGTGTGACCTTTTTCCATTTTTTCCACTTTTTTGACATTTTTTGTGTTTTTGCAGTGCCTGGGCCATCCTTTGGGCCTGACCTTTTTTCCTCACAATACCCCATGTTTCACTTATCAACCTCTCTGACTTATTATTAATTTTTTTTAATACTTTTTTTATCTTTTATTTATTATTATTATTAATACTATTATTATTATTATTATTATTATTTTTATTAATCATAAAAATCCAAAAATATTTTATTTATTATTTACACTTATTTATTTTATTTTCTTATAAAGCAAAAATACTAAAAACATTTTCTTTTAACAAATTAATTTCTTTTTTAATAATCAATATTTAGACTTAAGTTTAATTATTAATTTATTTACTTATAAATTAAAATTAACTTAGACTTTAGGTTTCTCTTAATTAATTAATTTTATCATTTTATTTTTATTAATTTAAAAGCTTTTTCTTAAAAACCCTAAGAATCATTTTTAACTTAATTTCTTTCTTAATTAGTTTAAACTTAATTTTGTTTAATTTTCATTAATCATTTTTCTTTAATTAGGTCAAGACTAAACCCTTTCATAAAACAACAAAAAAATCATTTTCCTTTTTACATTTGCATTTTTACATTTTATCCTTATTTTGTACATTTATTCAAATTCAATATGGTTGTAATAATTATTTAGATTTAATTTCTTGCAATATTCCCCATTTGTAATTTGTACATCCCCCTCCCCTAAATGATGTAATAGCGTAGTAATTTTAAATTCTGTAATTTATCGCTTTATATACAAATGCTAGTAATTAGGGTTTTGTGTGGAAAGACTAAAACCAACAAATAGCAAACCCTAACTAAAGACAAATCAAGCATGAAATTCAATACACTTGCACACATACACCCCTAGGTTAAATCCACTTGGTTGCCTTACAAAAATGGTCATATTACGCATGTGAGGTATCTTAGCAAAGACAAGCAAAATACAAGATCATAGTCCCTCTATGACGCTATCAAAAGTTGCCTTTAAAAATGATCTTAGTCCCTAAAGCAAAATGCTAAGATATCTTGCAACATTGCTAATCATGGTTATACGATGAACCACGCCCGTCCCTTTTACATCCAAAGATAGGGTTACTTACCAAATCAATGGTAAGATAACAATGTCAAAGGAAAAAAATGAATATGAAAGACTTTTGAGTAGGTAGAATGTTCCTAGTTACTTGCTCTATTTCAAAGCAAAACATCCTTGTTATCTTCAAAAACAAACACCTACACTTTCAAAACACCTTTCAAACTTGGAAACATTTTCAAAAGATCAACACCTTTGTATACATTCTTACGAACAAGAATCATTACAAAGTTTGTCTAAACAATAACCTCTTTTCAAAAATACTTTCAAAAACCACACAAAGCACATTTTCAAACAAAAGCAAGTGATCTAGAAAGTAACTAAGAGCCCATGGAAAACCATGGATGAAAAGGGTGTTAATACCTTCCCTTTTTATAATCTACCCCCGAACTCAAGAAGAAGAAAAATCTCAAAGGTCTTTCCTGTGCTTTTTCACCTTTCCTTTTGGATAAAAGAAAAGTCGGTGGTGACTCTTGCTAAACCGCAAAATTTGCGATCAAACGCAAAACACCCAAGTCAGTTCTCCCACCGTATCACAAAACTGGCGACTCTGTTGGGGAAAATTTTAAAAGTAGGGTTACCTTAGGGTTAGATCACAATTACTTGCTTTCATTTTTTGACTTGTATGCTTTACATTATGGTTCTTTGTTTGGGTTTAAGTCCTCTACCTGGATTTGGGATACCTTATAAGTATTTAGCAATACGTTGTGGTAACTGTGCAGGGTATACCGACACGGTCTAAGCAATAGCTACGTTAATGCGACATATTTGTGGGTATCGGTAGCCCTTGAGTAGTCAAGGAGAATACGGGGTCGCTGAGTGATGTCATGAAACATTAATGAACTTTTAGAACCTTTACCTGACCAACTTGGCCATTAGGACGTAGTGAGATGACCGACTTTGGTGCAGTCTGAAGTTGGTAGATACTCGATACTACACTCATTGAGGTTTGGTTTTTTGGATATTTCAGTCGCCATTAAAGAGGCTTACGCTGAAACAATGCCCAAAGAAACAAACCGGTGATATTGAGCTCCTTAGAACCCGGTTACTATTACTAGGACAGGTTTGAGCCAACTAAACTTCAAGAGGGTACTTACCTATGAAACTCCATGCAAGCCTAAACCTAAGAACTTGTTTGTTTTGTTTGTATATATATTTACTTGTACATAACATCATAAACATCATGACATCATACTCATATTCACTAACCATTTCAAGGATCTTAGGATTTATCTTTGTTCTGTTTTGTAGGACATGGATTCTATTCGCAGGAAAAATATTCAAGTCATCCTTGTAAGGATCCCTCCTCAACTTAAAGAGCTAGCGTCAAGGATTCCTTAAAACTCTCCATTTATCGAAACACATGGTCGCCTACTAAACTTGGTTACCTCCAACACTGATGAAGACATGATGAAGGTTCTCTTTCAGTTATTTGATCCTTTACACCATTGCTTCACATTTCTCGATTATCAACTTGTACCAACTTTGGAAGAATTCAACCAAATCTTAAGGATTACCATTCTCAATCAACTACCTTTCAACGGTACCGAAAGAGATCCAAAGCCAGAAAAGATTGCTCAAGCCCTATACTTGCAATCGTCTGATATCACAACTAATTTGGAAACAAGGAGTGGTGTCGGGGGTTTCCTAGCAAAGTTCTTGTTTGAGAAAGCCCAAAACTGTTGGAACTCTTTATATTTGTAAGCTTTTGAGGAAATTGTGGCTCTCCTCATCTATGGGATGGTTTTGTTTCTAAGTCTTGACCAACTCATAGATGTGAACACCGTTAAAATCTTCATGTCTCATAACCCGGTGCCTACTTTGCTAGGAGACATCCTACATTCTTTTCACACTCGCACTATGAGGAAAAGAGGTATCCTTATGTGTTGTACTCCTCTTTTGGAAAGATGGTTTATTTCGCATCTTCCCCAATCTGTATTGAAGAACGAGCAAGGTTCAAGGTGGTCACATAGGTTGATGACACTCAAACATTTAAATATTCATTGGTGTTCCCGATCTATAGAGAGTGTTACTATTATCTTCCGTTGTGGAGAATTCCCTAACCCCTTACTTGGAATTAGGGGAGGTATCACCTATAACCCCTGTTTATCCTTAAGACAACTTGGTTACGCCCGAAGGGATGGCCCTCATGAGATGCTTATTCAAGGTTTGGTATTTGACTACGAGAACGACGATCAAGGTCATCGCCAGAGATTTATCCGAGCTTGGAGGATGTTGAACAAGGTAGATAGCAAGACATTGGGGCATAAGAATTCCATCCCTCTTGAGCCTTACCTCAAGTGGGTATGAGCTCGTTCTCAGAGTCTTATAATGCCTTACCCCTCCATTCTCCCAGTAATCATGGATCCTATTGTGGAAGGAGATGTTCCATACACTATCCTACATCCTGACATGCCCACCTCTCTTGAAGACTTACAAAGGGATTGGATACAACTTAAGGGGGAGAAAGACACTTTTTAGGCCCAATTCTACGTCAGCGAGAAGAAGGTTTTGGAACTCACTAAGCAACTTCATGAAGAGCGGAGCCTGAACGCCTACATCGCACCAAAGAGGATGCGTACAACTTTTTTATCTTA
Organism: Vicia faba; assembly: GCA_948472305.1. Lineage (NCBI taxonomy): Eukaryota > Viridiplantae > Streptophyta > Magnoliopsida > Fabales > Fabaceae > Vicia > Vicia faba. Next base: position 1,307,039,709 of record OX451739.1, read on the forward strand.
GAGTTTTTGTATTTCTTTGTAAGCCCAAAAGAGGCATGATGTACTCAAGCTTTGATTTATTAATATAATGTGTGTTCCTTTTTGGTCTAAAGCAAATTTAAATATCTAATTTCCTTGAAATCATTGCATATGCATTTACCATTCATCATAACATAAGCAGGTTTCTTACAACAAGTCTCCTCATCTTTCTACTATTTATTTCAGTAAGATGGATCTCAAGCAGACAATGAAAGACCTCCAGGCGCAGAATGCTCAGTTTCAACAGATGTTCTTGACTCTAGCCAAAGGAGAAGAGGATTTGAAAACCTTGCTGATTGAAGAAAAGAAGAAGAAAGCAAAGAAAATAACCAGAGTTCTGAATATGGGAAGAAGGTTCCAAGGATAAGCCAAACGGACCCTAGACTTTGCAACGTTATTCGGTGAAAAGGATAATCAAGAAGTGAAAGGCAAAGAAGCAGTTGTTCAGCTAGAATCTGAAGAGGAAGAAGAAGAAGAAACTCTAAAGAGCAATATCCCCCGACCGATGACAAATACAAGCACTTGGAAAAGCGTCTAAGTGCAATGGAAATTCAGAAAGTGTCCGGGCTAGACTTTGAAGAGCTGGGTTTGGTGTCTGGGATTGTCATTCCACCAAAATTCAAGGCACCAATATTTGCTAAGTACATCATAGTTTCGTGTCCCAAGATGCATCTCCGATCCTATGTGAGGAAGATACAGCCTCACACTGCTGACAGAGATTTGTGGGTACAATTCTTTCAAGACAGTCTATCCGAAACTCAGTTTGATTGGTTCTATCAATTGTAAAGGGCCAATATCCATAATTGGGAAGACCTTGTCACTGCTTTTTATAAACAGTATTAGTACAACGCAGACCTTGCTCCTACCCGTACTCAACTCCAGAGTATGGCTATGGTTTCAAGTGAAGGTTTCAAAGACTACGCTCAGAAATGGAGGGACTTAGCAGGAAGAGTCCAACCTCCCCTTTATGAAAGAGAACTAGTAGACGTGTTTCTGGGCACCCTGTCCGGTCCTTTCTTCAATCATCTAATTGGGAGCTCCTCAACAGGCTTTACTGAATTAATCTTGACCGGAGAAAGAGTGGAACCTGGGATTAAGAGTGGGAAGATTCAAAAAGACGCATCCTCTGCTGCTGTAAGAAAACCATTTTGGGAAGAAAGAAGTTGGTGTTGTGTATCCTCAAAGGAATCAAGAAAGAACTGAACACCGTCCAATGGTAGGGGTTGTCATGATCCCTAAGCTTGCACCTACTCAACAAAGGAACGATCAACCTAGAACAGAAAGACCAGTAAGACAATTTACCTAGATTAATATGACACTATCTCAAGTACTGCCACATTTGTTGAAATCTAATCTGGTAACTTTGAAAGAAGCTTCAAAGAATCCTAACACAACCTCTCCTCACTACCATCCTAATGCTCGTTGTGCTTACCATTCAGAAAGCCCATGCCATGATACCAACAACTGTTGGGCTTTGAAAAACAAGGTGCAAGACCTTCTTGAAACAAAAGAAATTGAGTTTGATGCTCCTGAGATCCCAAATGTTATCATCGTTCCTATGCCCAAGCATGGTCGTGGTGTTAACACTGTAGAAGATGATATGTTTGTTACTGCTGTTAATGAACTTGTTACTCCTCTCCTGACTATCAAGAAGAATCTATTAAGGGCCGGTTTATTTCCGGACTATGACAAAAGCTGCCACCTCTGCTTATCCCTACCAACTGGCTGTCATTTATTGAAAGCAGGTATTCAACGCCCAATGGATGACAAAGAGATTTTGTTTGAAAAGACTCCCATTCCAACCATTTCTTACAGTGATTTTTCAATAGTAACCATTTCCGCCAATCCTTACAGAGTCTCTACCAAAAGACTCGTTAGGATTACATCAGTTCCTAAAGTAGCTCCACTGATAATTACTATGCCTGGACCAGTCCCGTACTCATCAGATAAAATTGTCCCATGGAACTATGGGGGCGATGTCTACTATCACGGTGTCAAGCAGGATTGGCCGGCTGTTGAAGACTCAATTTTTGAGAAGGCTGACCCCGACATCAGCAACATTGTGGGAACCAACAAGATAACCCGAAGTGGCAGAGTTTTCTCTCCCAAGATTGCTCCTCCGAAGACTATCACCGGTCATGTGATCAACCCTGTTTCTGTTCTTGTTGACACTACTACTACTATAATCCCTATAGTTATACCTGCTGATACCCATACCACCAAGTCGACCAAGACTCGGGGCAAAGGCATTCTGGTTGAGCCTGTTTGGATGAAGACGCAATCAATATCTATCCCTGAGGCCTCCCAAATGGAGATGGAAGAAATTCTGAAGATTATAAAGAGAAGCGACTACAACATAGTCAAACAGCTAGGGCAGACTTCGTCAAATATTTCCATGTTGGCTTTACTGTTATGCTCTGAGGCTCATGCGAAAGCCTTGGTGGAATTTCTTAAAATTGCCCATATACCACAAGAAACCTCTGCTGATCAGTTCCAAGATTGTGTGGCCAGCTTGACCGCGGATAATGGTTTAGGCTTTTCTGATGCTGACTTAACACCTAGAGGGAGGAAGCACAACGAGGCATTGCATGTCTCTATCGAATGCAGGGGTACAACTTTGGCCCATGTCTTGGTTGATATTGGTTCATCTTTGAATGTGCTGCCTAAGAAGGCTCTTGATAGACTCGACTGTGAAGGTTTGACCTTAAAACCCAACAATATAGTGGTAAGGGCCTTCGATAGTTCAAAGAGAATGGTGCATGGGGAGGTGGACATCCCCATAAAAGTTGGAACACAAACCTTTGATTTAACTTTTTACATGATGGACATTCGCCCTTCCTACTCCTGCTTATTGGGCCGACCATGGATTCACAATGCTGGTGCCATTACCTCTACATTACATCAAATGCTAAAATATCCAACCGAGGGGAAAATCATTACTGTCCATGGAGAAGAGGAATATATGGTCAATCACTTAAACTCCTTCAGATACATGGAATTGGATGGTGAATTCATTGAAACTCCATTTCAGCACTTCGAGGAAGTCCCATAAACTGTGGAAGTAACATAAGACTGTTTCCCAAGTCCCGAAGATTGCAAGACCTCTGCTAAAGATGTCTTCGCTGAAAGATGCATGGGCCGTGATCGAAGAAGGTGGGTGTACTATTTAGGGTCAACTCCCGGATATCCCATACAAATCTGACAAATTTTGTTTGGGTTTACTTCAGGAGCCCAGAAAGTTGTACGTCGTGCTCGTGCTTGGGGACCACCCTTGAAGACCAGCAACCAAAAAATCAACGCAGTGGAGGATGATGAGGACATCAACGACCTGGAGGAATGGATTTTCCCAACTGTCAATGGAGGACTCAACAACTGGGAAGCTAAAGATTTTGTCCCAATTACTTTTATCCAACAGTAATTGTCTTTAAATTTTGTCGAACCTGTAATAATTAAACAATTCAGGCTTTTAAAACCTTGTGTCTTACCCGAGGCACAACAATCCATTTGTAAGGGCTGTTACCTCATTTTCATATGTCATCAATGAATCATGGACGTTTTTGCATGCAAACTTTATGCTCTTTGTCTTTCTTTTTACATTTTTATTTCTTTCAAAGATAGATATACTCTTACACACACTCACATTCAAAATGCAGATCTACATCCATTCGGGATCCCATGGGTAACGATTATGCTATGGCTTTCTGTGACTCTGAAAATCTAATCTACCAAGCTAAAGACGAAGGTGAGGAAGATTGTGAGGTGCCACGGGAATTAGCCAGGTTAATACAAAAAGAAGAGAGGATCATTGTTGTACCCCAAAATTTTCCCTTTCATTTATCAAATATATTCTCACAAAGATCTCTCTTGGTTCAAGACTGCATTAGGTTTGATCAGCTTAAGACACCTCTTTAAGCACTGATGACCAAAATTAGGGTTTAAGGTTGCACAAGGATAATTGAACTTTTAATGCTTCATATGACTTTCATGGATCATTATGGACCCCCAAGATTACTCATGTCAAGTTTCTAGCCTTGGATCACACTTTTGCTCAGTCAATTGAACAGTTGACACAAAAATCAACTATATTGGGGAAAAAGTCAACTATGGCCAATTTACAGTCAAACTTCATAATTTTTGATCCACATCAATATTATAAACTCACATGTATAATTTTATCAAGTTTGGACCATAATTCTTCAATAAATTTGATCAAATCATCAAAAGGGCAAAATGGTCAAAATTAGGGTTTTGACTAAGAAAGGGCAATTTTTGATTTTTGACCTAGCAAATGGTCAATTGGTTTGAAGCATGGTTTCAAGAGTTCAATTGCAACTTTTTGACCTAATGTCATGACCCAAAACATTTCTCAAGATCAATTGGATTGACAGTGAATTTTGAGTCAACTAATCAAAAGTCAATTGTACACTGAAAAGTCAAACTTTGACTTTTTGGTCAAAATACAATGTCAAAGATCACAATTCATCAAAACATGTCAAAATATGAAACTTATTCATCAAGAAATGAAAAAGTCAATATTTCATTTTGAAAAGTCAAAGTTTTCTAACTTAGAAAATTTTCTAAGTGTTTAAAACTTCATGTTTTTTCACAACTTTGAGCCAAATTTTCACCATGATGCAAGATGATTCAAAAGAAACTTTCAACATGAAAGTTGTATATCTCTATGATATCTATAACATTTATTTACACAACCTCTTCTAAAAATTCTTGGATCTCAAGTTATTAATTCATAAAGTCATGGTCTTGAAATTGAACACTTAGTGAAATTTTGCCCTAGTTTTGGTCAGGATTTTGACCTAACTTCATGGCACTTTTTCATATAGTTCCAAGGGGAATTTTCAAAAGTGATTCAAAGAGGGGTTGTAGAGCATATTGCAAGATTTCCAAAATCTATAAGAACTCCTTGAGATTATTTGTGAGCAAGGAGAATCGAAGAGATGAAGTTAGGGTTTTCAAACTTGAATTACAAGCCATTTCATGATGAACAAGAATTCAAATTCAAGCCTATGTTGCATAATCTTCACTTTGCAGGCCTCAAACTTATTTGTCACTCCATAATAAAATGTTTACACAACATATGGAGCCATTGTCCAAGCATTTGAATCATTATCCAAGTTTCATTTCCATTTTTGGAAGAAAGTAACCATTCCATTCTTGTAAAAAAGCTTTAATCACAAAGTCAATGCATAGAGCTTTGCACTTGTTCCTTCTGATCACAAGCAATGTCAAAGGTAAAAGCAACATGTCTAGAGCCTCCCATAAACTCAGGTCATGCTTGTACTATGCCTTGAAACCATGTTTTCACTTTCCTTCAAAATCAAGTAACATAGCCATAACTCTACATCTTGTGCTTCTGACCTCCTCAAGTACTATAACCTTTTCCTTACTTATGCACAAGTATATTGCAACATAACAGACAATTTCAAACCCCCAAGAACTCTCAAAAAGACCCTTGCTACACAAAATTGTCCCACTTGACAGTTTTGAGCCAAAACTCTCCATCTCCATTTCCACGCGTGCGTTTTGATTCTTAACCATCCAGACACCTTACTTACATCATATACAAGTGATCGAAGCCCCTGTTTGAAGACTGTAACTCCTCCATTAATATCCACCATTTCCAAAATTGAAGCTTGCAACTTGACTTTAGTTGGGAGTTTCAGTCATCCTCAAAGCAAAGTAGGAGTTGGAACATACTCAAGGAGGTCCAGGCAAGCTACATAAATCATCAGGCCATCACAAATGTTGCTCAAACTCCATACACGACTCCAGCTGCAAGAGGTAAGTTTTAAAAATTCTATCTCTTCATACAGGAATCATTTGATTTTGATTTGTGAAGATAAAATGTAGATACCATTGCCACAAAGCTGTACATATCCATAGTTTGCATTTATATGGCCTGAGCTTAGAGAATTTTAGAGTTGAAGTTTTCTGAAATTTTTAGGTTTTGAATTAGGGCCAGAAAAATTCTCATTCATCTTTGACTGTTAGCTTAAGTTATTTACATGGTTGGATTTGTGGGAAGAAATGCCACAACTTTCATGTTTGAACTTTTCATTTTTGTTGAGAGATGAAGAAGATACAGGTCCTTTGGCTGGAGGTTGAAGATGAAGTGTAATCAGGGCGCATTTTGTGTTATGTATTTATCCTTTCACATAAGTTAACGGATGTATCACCACCCCAGTGGTTAAAGAGCGCGACTGTCACCCTTAGATCCTGGGTTCAAGCCCCAGCGTGACCTTTAGCTATTTTTTCACTATTTTCTGACTTTTTATGTTTTTTTGACAGCGCTTGGGCTTCTCATGTGGGCCTAATCATTTTTTCTCATAATACCTCTTGTATTACTAATCCACCTCCCTGACTTTTTTTATTATTTTATTTCATTTATTTATTTATTTATTATTATTAATAATAATAATATTATTATTACTATTATTATTTTCATAAATCACAAAAAATCCAAATTTATTTATTATTTATTATTTATACTTATATATTTTATTTTCTCCATAAAACAAAAAGACTAAAAAATATTTTATTAAAACAAATTAATTTCTTTTTTTCTCTTAAATAATTAATTTTTAGACTTAGGATAAATTAGTATATTATTTTATTTTCTTAGTTAAAATTAATTTAGAACTTAGGTTATTTTAATTAATTACTCTTCATTTTATTTTCATTAATTTAAAACCTTTTTTCATAAAAACCCTAAAAATCCTTTTCAAGTTAATTTTTTTTCTTAATTAGTTTAAGTTAATTTTATTTAATTTTAATTAATTTTTTCTTTAATTAGGTCAAGACAAAATCCCTTTCATAAAAAACAACAAAAATCATTTCTTTTTTTGTATTTATATTCTTGCATTTTATTTTCAAATTTTGTACAATATTCAATATGGTTGTAATAGATAATTAGGTTTAATTTTTTTTGCAATCCCCATTTGTAGATTTGTACACCCCCTCCCCTAATGATGTAATAGTGTAGTAATTTTACTTTTTGCAATTTATCGCTTTATATAAATGCTAGTAATTAGGGTTTGTATGAGAAGATAAAATCAACAAGTAGCAAACCCTAATCAAAGACTAAACAAAACATGAAAATCAATACACTTGCACACAAGCATCCCTAGGGTAAAATCCACTTGGTTGCCTTATAAAAATGGCCATATTATGTGAGGTATCTTAACAAAAACAAGCAAAAATACAAGATCATAGTCCCTCAATGATGCTATCTATGTTGTCTTTTCAAAATGATCTTAGTCCCTAAAGAAAGATGCTAAGATACCTTACAACATTTCTAATCATGGTTATACGATGACCTATGCCCGTCCCGTTTACATCCAAAGATAAAGTTACTTACCAAATCAATGGTAAGATAACAATGTCAAAGGAAAGAGGAAATATACATGAAAGACTTTTGAGTAGGTAGAATGTTACTAGTTACTTGCTCACTTTCGAAACAAAACATCCTTGCTATTTTCAAAAAAAACACCGACACTTTCAAAAACATCTTTCAAAATTGAAAATATTTTCAAAAGATCAACACTCTGTATACATTCTTACGAACGAGAATCATTACAAAGTTTGCCTAAACAATGGCGCCTTTTTCAAAATACTTTCAAAAACCACACAAAACACATTTTCAAACAAAAGCAAGTGATCTAGCAAGTAACTAAGAGCCCATGGAAAACCATGGATGAAAAGTGTGCTAATACCTTCCTTTTTCATAATCTACCCCCCGAACTCAAGAAACAATCTCAAAGGTCTTTCCTGTGCTTTTTCACCTTTCCATTTGGATAAAAGAAAAGTCGGTGGCGACTCTTGCTAACCGCAACATTTGCGATAAAACGCAAAACACCCAAGTCAGTTCTCCCACCGTATCACAGAACTGGCGACTCTGCTGGGGAGATTTTTAAAAGCGAGGTTACCTTAGGGCTAGATCATATTTACTTGCTTTCTTTGTTTGACTTGTGTGCTTTACATTATAGTTCTTTGTTTGGGTTTGAATCCTCTACCCGGATTTGGGATACCTTATAGGTAAGTAGCAATATGTTGTGGAAACTGTGTGGGGTATACCAACACGGTCTAAGCAATAACTACGTTAGTGTGACATATTTGTGGGTACCGGTAGCCCTTGGGTAGTCAAGGAGAATACGGAGCCGCTGAGTGATGTCATGAAGCACTAATGAACTTTTAGAACCTTTACTTGACAAACTTGGCCTTTATGACGTAGTGAGATGACCAGCTTTGGTGCAGTAAGAAGTTGGTAGATACTCGATAATACACTCATTAAGGTTTGGTTTTTTGGGATATTTCGGTCGCCATTAAAGAGGCTTGCGCTGAAACAATGCCCGGAAAAACAAACCAGTGATATTGAGCTCCTCAGAACCCGGTTACTATTGCTAAGACAGGTTTGAGCCAACTAAACTTCAAGAGGGTACTTACCTATGAGACTCCATACAAGCCTAAACCTAAGGACTTGTTTGCTTTGTATATATTTACTTGTACATAACATCATAAACATCATAACATCATACTCATACTCACTAACCATTTAGAGGATTTTGGGATTTATCTTTGTTCTGTTTTGTAGGACATGGATACTATTCATAGGAAAAGCATTCAAGTCAATCTCGTAAGGGTCCATCCTCAACTCAAAGAGTTAGCATCAAGGATTCCTGAAAATTCTCCATTTACCGAAATACATGGTCGCCTACTAAGCTTGGTTACCTTCAACACTGATGAAGATATGATGAAGGTGCTCTTTCAGTTCTTTGATCCCTTACACCGTTGCTTCATATTTCCTGATTATCAACTTGTGCCGACTTTGGAAGAATTCTCCCAAATCTTGAGGATTCCCATTCTCAATCAACTACCTTTCAACGGTATGGAAAGAGATCCAAAGCCAGAAGAGATTGCTCAAGCTCAACACTTGCAACCATCTGATATCACAACTAATTTGGAAACAAGGAGTGGTGTCAAAGGTTTCTTAGCAAAGTTCTTGTTTGAGAAAGCTCAAAACTGTTGGAACTCTTTGGATTTGCAAGCTTTTGAGGAAATTGTGGCTCTCCTCTTCTATGGGATGGTTTTGTTTCCAAATCCTGACCAACTCATAGATGTGAACGCCGTCAAAGTCTTCATGTCTCGTAATCCGGTGCCCACTTTGCTAGGGGACATCCTACATTCCTTTCACACTCGCACTATGAGGAAAAGAGGTATCTTCATGTGTTGCGCTCCTCTCTTGGAAAGATGGTTTATTTCTCATCTTCCCCAATCTGTGTTGAAGAATGAGAAAGGTTCAAGATGGTCTCATAGGTTGATGACGCTCAGACATTCAGATATTTATTGGTGTTCCCGCTCTTTGGAGAATGTTACTATCGTCGACCATTGTCGAGAATTCCCTAATGTCCCTTTGCTTGGTATCAGAGGAGGTATCACTTACAACCCCTACTTAGCGCTACGACAGTTTGGTTACGCACGGAGGGATGGTCCCCATGAGATGCTTATCCAAGGAGTGGTATTTGACTATGAGAATGACAATTAAGGTTACCGTCAGAGGTTTATCCGAGCCTGGAGGATGTTGAACAAGGTGGATAGCAAGACGTATGGACACAAGAACTCAATTCCCCTTGAGCCTTACCTTAAATGGGTGCGAGCTCGTGCTCAGAAACTTGTGATGCCTTATCCCTCCATCTTACCAGTCATCGTGGATCCTGTGGTCGAAGGAGATATTCCTTACACTATCCTCCATTCCGACATGCCTACCTCTTTCGAAGACTTACAAAAGGGTTAGATTCATCTTAAGGAAGAACGAGATAATTTCGAAGCTCAATTCTATGCTAGTGAGAAGAGGGTCTTGGAGCTTACGAAGCAGCTATAAGAAGAGCAAAATGTGAACGCTTATCTCGCGCCAAAGAGGATGCATTCGGTCTTTTTATCTTAGAAAGTTATTTTGTAAGCCCAAGAGGCATGACATAATCTTTCTTGTTTTGTCTAATGAGAATTAACGTTTGTTCATTCTTTTATCTATACAAATTTAAATTTCATTAATCCTTGAAATCATTTGCATGTACATATTCCATGCATCATAACATGACAGGTTTTCGCATAACATGTTTCCTTATCTTTCCGCTGTTTATTTTAGCAAGATGGATCTAGAGCAAACTGTGAAGGATCTCCAAACCCAGAATTCTCAGTTTCAGGAGACTCTACTAGCCCTAGCCAAGGGGAAGCAAGATATGATGGCTTTGTTGGCCGTTAAGAAGAAGCCAAAGAAGAAAGCTCTATTCAACACGGGTAGAAGGTTCAAGGAGATAGTCCGTCAAATCCCAGTAGGAGGAGATTCATCTGAAGAGGACTAGAACCAGATTGGTGAGGTTAAGAGTACTCAGGCTGACTGTATCAATGATCAAGTATCCGATGATGATTATTTTAACGAGCTGTATCCACCCGCTGATATCAAATACAAGCAGTTAGAAGACAAATTGAAAGCTGTTGAAATCCAAGCCGTCCCCAATTTAGATTTTGATGATTTGGGCTTGATCTCTGGGGTACTCATCCCCCATAAATTCAAAATACCAATCTTTTCAAAGTACGATAGGGCTTCTTATCCAAAACTCCATTTGAAATCTCATGTGCGCAAGATACAGCCGCACACAGCTTATAAGAAGCTCTGGGTTCACTTTTTCCAAGAGAGCTTGGCTGGAACGCAACTTGAATGGTTTTATCAGTTAGATGGTTCTCGTATCAATACTTGGGAGGATTTAGCTACTGCCTTCTACCATCAGTATCAGTACAACACCGACTTGGCGCCAAAGAGGGTTCAGTTGCAAGATATGACCATGGGGAAAAATGAAGGATTTAAGGAATATTCGCAAAAGTGGAGAGACCTTGCTAGTAGGGTCCAACCTCGCTTGACTGATAGGGAGCACAATGACATGTTCATGGGCACTTTATCTGGTCCTTTCTTTAATTTGTTTGTTGGTTGCTCTTCTTCTGGTTTCACCGAATTGATCTTAACCGGCGAAAGAGTTGAAAGTGGCATCAAAAGTGGGAAGATCTCTGTGGCATCTACCTCCACTCCCAATCCTATCAAGAAACCTTTTGCTGAAAAGAAGGAAGTCAATGTTGTGTATGGGGAAAGGGCCCATACCAAGAAGAATGATCACCCGTCTGTCAATGCTGTCCGAATCTCCAATCCAACTCCTACTCTAAGACTATCTACAAATCATCAACATTTTGAAACTCCAAGAAGATAATTTACGAGGTTAGGTATGTCATTGTCTCAAGCCCTTCAACATTTGCTCAAGGCTAATTTAGTGACATTGCGCGATCCTCCCGCTAACCCTGACACCTCATCGCCAAAGTATAATCCGAACGCTAAGTGTGCTTACCATTCAAGGACAATCTCTTCACGGACAAGCTCCAAGCTTCTGATCTATCCAATCATCTGCGAACGAAGCAACGAATGGACAAGATACTCAGATTTGTGAAGGCTATAGCAGAATGGGAACCCCATGGAATTGTGACACATATCCATCTTTCTTTGTATAAAATTTTTCTCAATTTTACGACAACATTCTCTTACTAGAATGATTGTCTCCTTTGTACAAAAATACTTACAAAGTTAATACAAAGATACTTCAAAGTGCAGAAATTTGCTTGCCTTTTCTTTCTTTTAACACTTATGTTTTATTTGAAAACGTCCAATGATTTGTTAAATGAGCATATGCATTTGAATATAGTCACTGCTTACAAATAAAATGAGAAAGGGTAATTACTGATAGGTTGAAAGTACAGGAAAAAGTCTTTAGGCTATTCCAGAAGAAATCCCCTACAATATGCCATTCAGATCCTCAATAAAACCTTGAAATTACATAGCCCCAGCGGAGTTAAGTTTCAAAATCGCCATCAGAGCTAAGTTTCTAAACTCCCGGTCCCCAGCGGAGTTCTCCTCAAACAACAAAACAGGAATCCCCAGTAGATTGGCATACAACCCAAACTCCTGATCTCCCCAACAGGATAAACATTCTCCCCACAAGGTTATTTCCCAGCGGAACGAAGATTCTTATCCTCATTTCTCCGGTTGAAGCCTCCCAGGTTCTAATTCCCCAGTAGAGATTGTCGGAGTCGTCCTCATTTCCCCAGGAAAGTCATGAAGGATTCTCAATTCCCCACAAGTCACCAAGTATTTTCAATCCTCAGCAGTAGTCCAAAGGACGTTCTCAGTTCTCAACAATCAAAGTTTTTGAATCTCCAACAACAGTCAAGGATTTACTTTCCCCGGCGGCAGTCAAGGATTTCATTATCTCTAGTTATCAAGGATTTATTTTCCTCAACAAGACAGCTAATCAGCTTATATGCGCACACATTACATTCATATATCATAAACATTGATAGAGTACATTTTATTGCATCATACATATCATGCAACATAAATTTGTGTTTTAGCTAACATTTTACCCTTTTCAGGATAAGATTAAAAGCTATCTTTAACAAATATTCAAGGACCTCAGATACAGTGTGGATACACCCCCAGACACGGCGGTCATTCCATTACTCATTCAGACTTCAGCAATCAGATACAGACTAGATACGCTCCAGACATGGAAGCCATTCTATCTCTCATTCTGATTCAACTATCAACTTCAAGTTCAGATACACTCCAGACACGGAAGTCATTCTGTCACTTATCCAGATCCCAGTTACAGTACAGATGCACTCCAGACATGGAAGTCATTCTGCTACTCGTACAGATCTCAAACTTCAGATTTAGTCCAGATACGCTCCAGACACGGTTGCCATTCTGCCGCTCATTCAAACCTATTCCCCAGCCCAGAAATACTCCAGACACGAATGTATTTCTGTCACTTATTCAGACTTCAGATTTCGGATACAATACAGATACACTCCAGACACGGCAGTCATTCTGATATTCATTCAAGAATCAAATACAGTTATAACTCAGATACGCTCCAGACACGGACGCCATTCCTTTGTTCATACGAATCCAATTTCCAGATACAACTCAGATACGTTCCAGATACGGATACCATTATGATTATCATGCTCCTGATTTTCAACAAACAAGTTTTGGATGGCATCTTTTATGTCCATCTCCAGCAAGATTCTATCATCTCCAAATGGCATCTTTAAGCCCATTCCCTCAGCTACATTTTTGACGAGTGCAAATTTACGGGCACTCTAGTGTCCAATCCTCTTTTACCTTTGAGTCACGAAAGGCAAACTCGCCAATCTAACTCTTCAGGTTCAAGAAGATTGAACAGGGGCAACTATTGTACCCCAAAATTTTCCCTCTCATTTTATCAACATTTCTCATCACAAGGCTCTTTGAACTCAAGATCAAGCTAGGGTTTGCTCTGCTCAAGACATCTCCTTACACTGATGACCTAAATTAGGGTTTGAGTTTGCACATGGATTTTTGGACTTCCAATGCTCAAAGTGACTCTCATACTTCATTTTGGACTCATAAGTTTGACCATACCAAGTTTCAAGCCTTGAATCAAATTTTTACCCAGTCAATTGGACAGTTGACCTAGAAATCAGCTGTATTGGGGAAAAAGTCAACTGTGGCCAATTTACAGTCAAAACTCATGAATTTTGACCCACATCAACATTATGAATTCATATGAACCATTTGATCAAGTTTGGACCACAACTCCACAAGAAATTTGATCAGATCACCAAAAGGGCAAAATGGTCATTTTTAGGGTTTTGACTGCACAAAGGCAATTTCTGATTTTTGACCTAGCCAATGGCAATTTGAGTTCAAGCATGGACTCAAGGGCTAAATGGAATCATCTTGACCTATTCAACAAGTTCAAAAGATCTCAATTGCATTGGATTGACAGATGAATTTTTCAGTCAACTGATCAAAATTTGAGTGTACACTAAAAAGTCAAACTTTGACTTTTTGGTCAAAATCAAGTGCCAAGGGTCATTTTTCACCAAGATATGTCAAAACATGAAACTTTTTCATCAAGAAACCCATTTTTGCAAATTAGGGTTTAAAGTTGAAAAAATTTCATAACTTAGAATTTTTCTAAGTTATGAAATTTTCTTAACTTTTCCTAACTTTGCCCAACATTTTCACCATGATGAATTTGGATTCAAACAAAACTTCCAACATGAAAGTTGTATTCCTCCACAAAGTATACAACTTTGATTCACAAAGTTTTTCCAAATGACGCTTGGATCTCAAGTTATGATTTTTGGAATAAGGGTCCCTAAAACTTTTAACTTAGTGAAATTTTGCCCTAGTTTAGGCAGGATTTTGACCTATCTTCATGGCCATTTTTCACATAGTTCCACTTGGAATCTCAAGTTGCATTTCAAAGATGGAGTGTAGAGCATGTTGCAATATTTCCAAAATGTCAAAGAACTCTTCAAAATCATTTGTGGTTAGGGAGAATCGAAGGCTTGAAGTTGGCAAAAACTCACTTTTCATCCATGGCATGTTCATGTTCATACAAGTTGCAATTTTAAGTCAGCATGCTTTGCACTAGTTTACAGGCCTCTAAACCATTCCACACTCAATAATTTAATTCAAATCCATTGGTCTAAGGTATTGTTTTGGTCATTAGGGCATTGTACACAAAATTAATCCCTAAGTAGAAAAAGGTACATTTCCATTTTTGCTTAAATGTGCTTTATGTCAAAACTGAATCCCTTGAGCATTGGTCCATATCTCATACAACAAATCAAATCTACAAACTTGAGGGGCCAAGGGAAAATTGTACAAGCATATAGATAGCCTGTACAGGCCTGTTTCAATCACTTTCCACTTTTGCTTCATATACAAGAAAGATGCCAAATGCACGAGAACTTAAACATCAGCCAAAACAAGCTTGTGCAAACATTTGAACCATCTTTCTCACACCTCTCTGAGCCATAAACACGATCTCTTGAGCCTCCAAACATCCCATAGCAAGAAATCACCTTCCATTGGCAAAATAGGGCAGCATCTGCAACTTGACTTCCATAGCTTAATTGGCTCGTGCGTTTTGGCCCAAACCTGTTCAAACACCTTCCATTACATCCATTCAAGCTATCCAAAACCTTAAACACCAACTGTAACTCCATTTACAGGGTTTGCCATTTTCATTTTTAGCTTGTGCAGGTTGAGTTATGTAGGCTGATTCAAGTACATTCAAGGCAAGCCAGACATTGGAGAAGGTCAAGTGAAGTTCAAGCAAGCTCCCAGACATCTCAGGCCTTGTTGAAAAGCTCCACATTGCCATACACGAAGTCAGCTGAAATAAGTTTTTATCAACTTCCTATCTCTCTATTTAGGAACATTTAGCCTTAGGTTTCTGAATAAGAAATGTAATATTCATTGCCATGAAGCTGTACATATGCTCAGTTTTCATTTATATTAAGCATGCTAAGAGAATTTGGTCCATGAACATACTGAAAAAATTAGGTAAGATTTTAGGGCCAGAGAAATTCTCTCTGGTCTTTGAGAGTTAGGATTAGTTTTTTATATGGTTAGATTCGTCTTGAAAAGCTCTACAACTTTGATGTTATGTGTTTTTGCAATAGAGCTCGTATACAGGATGTCCAGGTTTGTATAGGGCGCGCGCGTTTTTTTGATATACAGAGGTTGAAGATGAAGTGGTGAGCTGGGCTTGGCCGTGACTTGATTTTGACACCCCCCATTTGCTGAATGCACCCCCCTGGCCCAGTTTCTTTATGCTTTGATATTTTTATATTTTATTTTCATTTCTGATTTATTTTTATTATTTCCAAATATAAAAAATACTCAAAAATACTTTTATATTTTTTTCACATTTATTTTGCATTTTTATTTTTATTTTTCTAACATAAAAAGCAATTTAATTACTTTTATCCTATTTATTAAAAAAAAACTTGAAAATAATATATAAATTATACCTTTATTTTCATTCTTTATTTTTATTCACACTGAAAATATTATTCTAAATATATTTTTATTTTTGCATATATTTTATTTATTGTACATATTTAATATAGTTAATACATATATATAGATATATACTTTTATTTTATTAGAAACTTTAGAATAAAAATATAAAAATATTACACTTTTTTTATTATTATTATTTATACTAAAAAATACTTTTTTTTCTAAATATATTTTATTTTTGTATATATTATATTATTTTATTGTATATAAATAATATAATGTATTTATTTTCTTAAAGAAAATTAGGGTTTTACCCTTAACCAAATAAAATTAATCTTTTATTTATCTCTTTATTTTTTACATTAAATATTTTTATATACTTGGAAAATAAACATAAACCCTTTTCATAATTCATATTATTTGGTATATTTACTTATTTTGTTTATTTAAATATTGTCCATTTATTATTTATTCATTTGATTCAATTTGGATGTAATAGTAAAATTAGGGTTTTAATTTCTTGTCAAATAATCCCCATTCCAAAATTGTACCCCCATCCCCATAATCATGTTGTAATAGCTTAGACTTTTAATTCTCGCACTTTATGCTTTCAATTATGCCATGATTAGAGATTAGGGTTTGTATGCAAAAATCCAAATCAACAAGTAGTTTGACTAATACAAAGACAAAAATGCATGAAAATCAAACACCAATGCACACTTGCACCCCTAGGGTTACAATCTACTTGTTGCCTTGAAAATGGGCCATGTTATGCATGTTGGATATTTTGGCAAAACAAAAACAAAACAAAAGATCATAGTCCCTCGATGACACTATCTTGGTTACCTATACAAAGTGATCTAGTCCCTCAGAAAATTTGCCAAAGATACTTAACACAATTGTTATCATGGTCTATACGATGACCCGTGCCTGTCCCGTTTAACATCCTAACACAAGGTTGTTCACCAAATGCAATGGTGAAATAACACTGTCAAAAGGGTTAAAAACACATAAGGAAAGATCTTTGAGTAAAATAAGGTAGACAGCTCTTAGTTACTTGAACAAAAAACTTGCAAAACATCCTTGCTATTTTTAAAACACACTTCACAACACAATTTCAAGACATTTCCCAAAAACAAACTTTCAAACTTTTCTTACAAACATTGAAAATCTTTTCAAAAGACAAAAACATCTTTGTATACATTCAAACAAGAATCATTACAAAGGTTGCCACAATGATGGCCTCTTTTCAAAACATCTCTCAAAACCACACACAAAGCACCATTTCAAACAATTGAAAAGCAAAAGCAAGTGATCTAAACAAGTAACTAAGAGCCCATGGATAACCATGGATGAAAAGGGTGCTTGCACCTTCCCTTTTCATAATCTACTCCCCGAACCCAAGAAAACATCTCAAAGGTCTTTCCTGTGCTTTTTGACCTTTCCTTTGGATAAAATAAAAAGTCGGTGATGACTATTGCTAAACCGAAACATTTGCGAACATAAACGCAAAACATCAAGTCAGTTCTCCCACCGTATCACAGAACTGGCGACTCTGCTGGGGAACGCTTTAAAAGTGGAGTAACCTTAGGGTTTAGATCACCTTTGCATGCTTATCTTGTTTGCTTTGATTGCTTTACATTTGGTTCTATTGTTTGGGTTTGAAATCCTCTACACGGATTTGGGAAACATTCATAGGTAAATAGAAATACGTTGTGGAAACTGTGTGGGGTATACCGACATGGTTGAAGCAATAGCTATATTAGTGCGACATATTTGTGGGTACTGGTAGCCTTTGAGTCAATCAAAGAGAATACGGGGCCGCTGAGTGATGTCATGAAACACTAATGAACTCTTAGAACCTTTACTTGACAATCTTGGCCTTTTTAGGGGTAGTGAGATGACCGGCTTTGGTACAGTCCAAAGTTGGTAGATACTCGATACTACACTCATTGAGGGTTGTTTTCTTGAAATATTTCGGTCGCCAGTTAAGTGGCTAAACTGAAACAATGAACACAAAATAATCTGGTGATATTGAGCTCCTTAGAACCCAGTTACTATTTATAGGACAGGTTGAGCCAACTAACTTCAAGAGGGTACTTACCAATGGAACCTCATGCAAGCCTGAAACTAGGATCTTGTGTGACTTGCTTGTACATATACTTGTGCATACATCATGAACATCATAAAGCATCATATGCATCCACTAACCATTTCAAGGGTTTGGATCTTCATCTTTGTTCTTGTTTTGTAGGTCATGGAATCTCTTCGCAAGAAAACGATTCAAGTCAACCTTGTGAGAATCCCTCCTCAACTCAAGGAGCTTACTTCCAAGATTCCAGAGAATTCTCTCTTCAGTGAAAGACATGGTAGACTTCTCAACTTGGTCAACTCCAACATTGAAGAAGACATGGTGAAAGTTCTCTTCCAGTTCTTTGACCCCCTACACCACTGTTTCACATTTCCTGATTACCAACTAGTACCTACTTTAGAGGAATTTTCTCAACTTCTGAGGATTCCTATTCTCCATCAACTACCCTACAACAGTACGGAAAGAGAGCCAAAGCCTGAAGATATTGCTCAAGCCTTACACTTGCAACCATCTGATATCAAAGTTCATTGGGAAACCAGAAGTGGTGTCAAGGGTTTCTTAGCAAAGTTTCTGTTTGAGAAGGCACAAGACTGTTGGAATTCTCTAGATCTACAAGCTTTTGAGGAGATTGTAGCACTTCTCATCTATGGGTTGGTCTTGTTCCCAAACCCTTATCAGCTTATAGATGTAAATGCTGTCAAGATTTTCATATCTCGGAATCCTGTGCCTACATTGCTTGGGGACATCCTACACTCATTTCACACACGAACAATGAGGAAAAGAGGTGTTCTCATGTGCTGTACTCCTCTTCTAGCAAGGTGGTTTATTTCTCACCTTCCCTAGTTAGTTTTGAAGAATGAGCAGGGTTTAAGGTGGTCACAACGATTGATGACCCTCACACATTCTGATGTTCATTGGTGTTCTCGGTCCAGAGAAAATGTCATCATCATTGATCGTTGTGAAGAATTCCCTAATGTCCCATTACTTGGCATTAGGGGAGGCATTACCTACAACCCCTGTTTAGCTCTGAGACAATTTGGATATGCTCAAAGAGATGGCCCTCATGATATGCTGATTCCTGACTTGGTTTTTGACTTTGACAACGATGCTCAAGGACTTCGACAAAGGTTTATCCGAGCTTGGAGGATGCCCAACAAAGTGGACAGTAATACACTGGGACACAAGAATTCCATCCCCCTTGAGCCTTATCTCAAGTGGGTACGAACCCGCGCCCAGAGTCTTATGATGCCTTACCCTCACATTCTCCCCGTGATCAAAGAGCCTGTTATGGAAGGAGAGGTTCCATACACCCTCCTACATCCTGACATGCCAACATCATTGGAAGAATTGCAAAAGAGTTGGATACAACTCAAGGAAGAACGAAATACTTTTGAAGCCAGCTTCTATGCCAGTGAGAAGAAGGTTTTAGAACTTACCCGCCGACTTCAGGAAGAGGAGACTCTCAACACATACATCGCACCAAAGAGTATGCGCAATGTCTTTTTACATTAAGAATTTTGTAATATTTTGCCCATGGGGCATTTATGTACTAACAAATTTCTTCTTATTAATATGACGTGTGTTCTTTTTGTTTGCAACAAATTTGAATTTTTGAATCCTTGGATGTATTACATGAATAACATATCATTCATCATATGCATAAACAGGTCTTCACACCAGGTTTCCTTATCTTTCTGCTGTTTATTTCAGCAAGATGGATATAGAGCAGACGATCAAAGATCTGCAAGCAAAAAATTCTCAGTTCCAACAACTCCTCATAACCTTGGCAAAGGGTCAAGAGGATATT
The DNA here is from genome assembly GCA_948472305.1 of Vicia faba. Lineage (NCBI taxonomy): Eukaryota > Viridiplantae > Streptophyta > Magnoliopsida > Fabales > Fabaceae > Vicia > Vicia faba. The sequence continues at coordinate 1,307,059,545 of OX451739.1, forward strand.
AAAGCACTGTTAGAGAAGGAAAAAGACAAAGAGAAAAAGAAGAAAAGAACTGGTGTGGATAATATGGGAAGAAGATTTGAGCATCAGGCTAGGAGAGTTCTGGAGTTCCCCTCGACGTCTAACGAAGGGGTTGGTAAAGGTAAGGGAGTTGCAATGCCCTCCGAATATGAAGCTGAAGAGGAAGAAGAAGAAGAGGAAGATTACTCTGAGCAGCAATATCCTCCTGCGGATGATAAGTATAAGAATCTTGAAGAACGGTTGGCGGCCATGGAAGTACAAAGGGTTCCCGTACTGGATTTCGAAGAACTAGGGCTGGTTGCTGGGATCGTCATTCCTCCCAAGTTCAAAGTACCTACATTTGTAAAATGTGACGGTTTGTCCTGTCCAAAGATGCATCTGAGATCCTACGTCAGAAATATCCAACCTCACTCTTCCGATAAGGATCTATGGGTCCACTTTTTTCAAGATAGTTTGTCGGGTACGCAATTGGACTGGTTCTATCAACTTGAGAGATCTGATGTTCATAACTGGGAAGATTTAGCTGCTGCTTTCTACCGACAATACCAATACAACGCAGATTTAGCGCCTACTCGTACTCAACTATAGAGTATGGGTATGACCTCTAATGAGGGATTTAAGGAGTATGCTCAGAAGTGTCGGGATCTGGCTGGTAGGGTGCAGCCACCATTGTCGGATAGAGAGCTGGTTGACATGTTTTTAGGGACTCTGTCGGGTCCATTCTTCAATCACTTGATCGGGAGCTCATCTGTGGGGTTCACCGAATTAATTTTGACCGGTGAAAGGGTCGAAGCTGGCATTAAGAGTGGTAAAATTCAGAAGGATGCCTCCGCTTCCACTGCTATTAAGAAGACCTTCCCAGCCAAGAAGGAAGTTTCTGCTGTTCACACCCAGAGAAATAAAGGGAGAATAGAGCACCGACCAACAGTAGGGGCTGTGATAATCCAGAACTCCTCAGCCGATCAACCTCGAAGCAGTCAACCTAGGGGTAACCAACAAAGGGTAGAAAGGCCACAACGACAATTCACCCGGATCAATATGACACCAGCTCAGGTTCTCCCTCATCTGTTAAAGTTAAACCTTACCAACTTGAAAGAAGCGCCGAAAAACCCAAATACCTCTTCTCCCTATTATCATTCAAATGCAAAATGTGCATACCATTCAGACAATGTAGGGAATGACACCAACAACTGTTGGGCCCTTAAAAACAAGATCCAAGATTTGATAGATGCCAAGGAGGTAGAGTTTGATGCTCCCGAAAAACCTAATGTGATATCCGCTCCTATGCCAAAACATGGTCATAATGTCCATGCAATTGTGGAAGATCTTCATGTTACCACTGTTGATGACCTTATGACTCCGTTGCCAATGATTAAAATGAATCTGTTGAAAGCCGGGATATTCCCAGGCTGTGAAGGAGATTGTTACTTCTGTTCAACCTTGCAATCCAAATGTCCACTGTTGAAATCAGGCATCCAACGCCTGATGGATACTCAAGAGATGCTCTTTCAAAAAACTCCTGTTGCTACTATCACTCATGTTACTCCTGTTACCCTTGTTACTCCAATCAATGACATTGCTATAATCACCATTTCCGACAATCTTTCCAAGACCTGCAAAAGGCCTGTTAAGATTATGCCTGATCCTAAGTTTGTACCGCTGAAAATTACCATGCTGGGGCCTATCCCATATAAGTCCAACAAGACGATACCATGGAACTATGGAGGAGAGATCCTCTACCATGGTGTCAAGCAGATCACGTCAGCCGAAGAGAATTCCGATGAAGAAACTCCCGATGTGGGGAATATTGCGGGGACGAGTAAGATCACTCGTAGCGGAAGAATCTTTTCTCCGGAAATTGCTCCTCCACGAGCAGTCTTCGGACCCTCAAGTGCTTCTATGCCTGTCAAGATATCTGTGCAAAGCCCAATAATTGAAGAAATTGTTACTCCCGAAGTTGAACCCTCTACTGTTACTACTGATAAGGGTAAGGGAACCGAAGAAGCGCCCGTCAGGACGAGGGCTCATACTTTGGTTATCCCCGAGACCACCCAAAAGGAGATGGAGGAAATCTTAAAGATAATTAAGAAGAGCGACTACGATGTCATAGAGCAGCTGGGGCAAACCCCTTCAAAAATCTCTATGTTGGCTCTATTTCTCTGCTCCGAGGCTCATGCCAAGGCCTTGATCAAATTTCTGAAGACGACACACGTGCCTCAAGAAACTTCTGTGGATCAGTTTCAAGAGTGCGTGGCTAGGCTTACAGCCGACAATGGTCTTGGCTTCTCTGGTGCCGATCTGACGTCTAAGGGAAGAAAGCATAATGATGCGCTGCATGTCTCGGTAGAGTGCAGAGGAACTACACTTGCTCATGTTCTGGTTGATACCGGTTCATCTTTAAATGTTCTACCAAAGAAAGCATTGGACAGGCTAGACTGTGAAGGTTTGACCCTAAAGCCCAGTAATATCATTGTTAGAGCCTTCGACGGTTCTAAGCGGATGGTTCACGGAGAAGTGGACATACCAATTAAAGTGGGTACGGAAATTTTCAACTCTACATTTTATGTGATGGACATTCGTCCTTCATATTCATGCTTGTTGGGAAAGCCATGGATCCACAACGCTGGGGCAGTCACTTCTTCTCTGCACCAAATGCTAAAATACCCAGTCCAGGGTAAAATCATAACGGTTCATGGTGAGGAGGAGTATATGATAAGTCACCTTAACTCTTTCCGCTATGTGGAGTTAGACGGGGAATTCATAGAAACACCTTTCCAACACTTTGAAGAGGTTTCTCCTGAGGTCGCAGTAGAAAAGACAATGACTGATGTGCATATCATTACCAAGCCTGTGTCCCGAATGTTATCCCTTAAAGATGCAGAGGCTGTAATCAAGGAAGGAGGAAGTACAATGTGGGGTCAACTGCCAGATTTTCCTCACAAGACAGACAAGTTCGGGTTGGGTTTCACTGCTGCTAGCCAGAAAGTTGTGCGTCGCTCCCGGCTAGAGGACCACCCTTAAAGATCACTCATCACGGGGTTCATGCTTTAGAAGATGATGATGAAGAAGGCAATTTTGAAGATTGGATCTTTCCAACCATTGAATGGGGACTAAACAACTGGGAGGCGAAAGACTTCGTTCCCATTACTTTTATCAATCAGTAATTTATCTTTTGAAACATTTATGTTGGTCTGTAATAACTTTTAAACAATTTGTACACTCTTTTGCCTTGTGCCTTTCCCGGGGCACATAGGTCCATTTGTAAGGGTTTTGATTTTTCATTTTCATATGCCATTTTTAATGAATCATGGATGTTTTCATCTATAAATTTTGTGTTCATTTTCTTTCCTTTTATATTTTATTTTGTTTAAGGATGGCTATCCCTTACACACACCCACACTTACAAAATGCAGGTACCCATCCACTCCGGATTCCATGGGTGACTATTCTGCTTTGGCCTTCAGTGACTCTGAAGATTTGGTCAATCATGCCGAGTACGAAGGTGATGAAGACTGTGAAGTGCCTGGAGAGTTGGCTAGACTTTTGCAACAAGAAGAAAGGGCTATTCTGCCCCATGAAGAGTTGTTAGAGACTGTCAATTTGGGTACTGCTGAAGACAGAAAAGAGGTTAAAGTGGGTGCCAACCTGGAGCCAAGTGTCAAAGAGCGCTTAGTTCAGCTGTTGAATGAGTTTGTTGAGATCTTCGCCTGGTCCTATGAAGATATGCCGGGACTGGATACAGATATTGTGGTTCACCGTCTCCCTACAAGAGCAGACTGTCCACCAATCAAACAGAAAGTCCACCGAATGAGGCCCGACATGTCCGAAAAGATCAAAGCTGAGGTGATGAAGCAATTCAATGCTGGCTTTCTGGATGTTACTTCCTATCCATAATGGGTTGCTAACATTGTGCACCTAAGAAGGACGGTAAAGTCAGAATGTGTGTGGACTATAGAGACTTAAATAAGGCTAGCCCTAAAGATGATTTTCCACTACCACACATTGACATCTTGGTTGACAACACAACTCAACACAAGGTATTTTCCTTCATGGATGGATTCTCGGGATACAACCAGATCAAAATGGCCCCTGAAGACATGGAGAAGACTACTTTTGTTACGCAGTGGGGTACCTTCTGCTATAAAGTGATGCCATTCGGACTGAAGAATGCAGGGGCAACCTATCAGCGAGCCATGGTAGCTTTGTTTCATGACATGATACATCATGAAATCGAAGTCTACATAGACGACATGATAGCCCGTTCACAGACAGAAGAAGAACACCTCGACCATATGCAAAAGCTCTTTGTCAGGTTAAAGGAATATAAGCTCAGACTGAACCCTAGCAAGTGCACTTTCGGAGTCAGGTCCGGTAAACTTTTGGGATTCATCGTCAGTAACAAAGGCATCGAGGTTGATCCTGCCAAAGTTAAAGCTATACAAGAAATGCCCGCCCCGGCACTGAGAAGGAGGTTAGAGGTTTCTCGGGACACTTAAGTTATATTGCAAGGTTCATCTCTCACCTAACATCTACCTTTGAGCCAATCTTCAGGCTGTTAAAGAAAGATCAGGTGGTTGAATGGAACGATGATTGTCAAGTTGCTTTCGATAAGATCAAGGAGTATTTGCTGGAGCCTCCTATCTTGATGCCACCCGTCGAAGGAAGGCCTTTAATCATGTATCTGACTGTTTTGGATAACTCAATGGGGTGCATACTGGGCCAACATGACGAGTCTGGCCGAAAAGAGCATGCCATTTATTACCTTAGCAAAAAGTTTACCGACTGTGAGACTCGCTACTCACTGCTCGAGAAAACTTGCTGCGCTTTAGTATGGGCTGCTCGTCGGCTAAGGCAGTATATGTTGACACATACCACTTTGCTGAATTCCAAAATGGATCCGATCAAGTACATCTTCGAGAAGCCTGCTTTATCCGGACGAATCGCTAGATGGCAGATGATCCTGACTGAGTATGATATCCAGTACACAACCCAAAAAGTTATAAAGGGGAGTGTACTAGCTGACCATCTAGCTCACCAAGCCGTCGAAGATTACCAATCTATGAGGTTCGACTTCCCTGACGAGGACATTATGACATTGGACAACATGGAAGGTAACGGACTGTATGACGGACTTGAACAAGGATCCTGATGGACCCTATACTTTGATGGTGCTTCAAATGCACTTGGCAACTGTGTCGACGCAATACTTATTTCTCCAAAAGGTTGCCATACACCTTTCACTGCTAGACTCTGCTTCAGCTGCACCAACAACATGTCCGAGTATGAAGCTTGTATCTTTGGTCTCAAGGCTGCAATTAACCTAGGAATCAAATCTATGATTGTATTTGGGGACTCAGCTTTGGTTATCAGTCAAATCAAAGGAGAGTGGGACACTAAACATCCTAATCTTATCCCATACAAAGAACATGTCTTTACATTGTTGCCTCATTTTGAGCAAATTACCTTTGAGCACTTCCCGCGAGAAGAAAATCAGCTAGCGGATGCTCTGGCTACAATGTCTTCCATGTTTAAACTCAACTGGGATAATGAGGCTCCCTAAATAACCATCGAGCGAATGGACGAACCTGCGCACTGTCATGAGATTAATACCGAAGAAGTAGTGGAACAACCCTGGTTTCATGAAATCAAAAGGTATCTCAAGACTCGAGAGTACCCTGAAGGATCTTCAGTCAACGATAAAAAGTTCTTAAGGAGATTTGCTGCCAAGTTCTTCCTGAGCAATGGTATCCTATATAAGCGGAACCATGATTGTGTTCTACTTTGTTGTGTGGACAAAGTTGAAGCTGAATTGATCACGACTGAAATACATAGCGGCACATTTGGCACCCACTTGAGCGGACATACGATGGCTAAGAAGATTCTAAGGGCAGGCTACTACTGGTCTACCATGGAAGCTGACTGTCATCAATATTCCCGTACTTGTCACAAATGCCAAGTATATGCTGACAAGGTACATATTCCTCCAGTTCCTCTCAACGTTCTAACAGCTCCTTGGCCATTCGCGATGTGGGGAATCGACATGATTGGAGAGATCAAGCCTACGCCATCCAATGGACATCGCTTCATCTTGGTGGCTATTGATTAGTTTACCAAGTGGGTCGAAGCGGATTCCTTCGCCTCTGTTACAAAGAATGTGATTGCCTGCTTCATTAAGCAGAACCTCATATGCCGGTATGGTATTCCCGACAGGATCATCACAGACAATGGTACAAACCTGAATAACACTGTGATTACCGCTCTGTGCGAGCAGTTCAAAATGCAACATCACAATTCATCTCCCTATCGGCCAAAGATGAACGGTGCTGTTGAAGCTGCGAACAAAAATATCAAGAAGATCATTCAAAAGATGACAGTCACATACAAGGACTGACATGAGATGTTACCGTTTTCTCTGCATGGATATCGTACCACGATGCATACTTCAACTGGGGCAACCCCCTTTTCTTTGGTATATAGCATGGAGGCTGTTTTACCTATGGAAGTTCAGATTCCTTCCTTGAGGATTATGAAGGATGTTGGTTTAAGTGAAGATGATTGGATTCAGACCCGGCTTGATCAACTTAATTTGATCAACGAGAAGCGGCTTACTGCTGTTTGTCATGGTCAGACGTATCAAAAATGGATGATCAAGGCTTTTAATAAGAAAGTCAGATGTCAGGTATATCAAGTCGGAGATCTTGTAATCAAGCGGATCATCTTGCCGCAAAGTGATCCCAGGGGCAAGTGGACTCCTACTTACGAAGGACCATTTGTGATCAAGAACATCTTTTCTAGTGGGGCAATGATTCTGACCACCATGGAAGGCGATGACCTGCCGCACCCTGCGAACGCGGACATAGTCAAAAGATACTACGCATAAAATGACCTGACAAGTTGAAAACCCGAAAGGGCGACTTGGGCAAAAATGGGCATCCCGGTGAATCGAAAACCCGAAAGGGCGGTTCAGGAAAAAATTAGGGATAAAAAAAAAATCTGTACACCCGGCAAGTTGAAAACCCGAAAGGGCGACTTGGGAAAAAAAGGTTTCCTGGTGGATCGAAAACCCGAAAGGGCGGTCAAGGCAAAAGTTAGGGAATTAAAGCGTATGACTATGTCTCGTCGGATCACTTTAAGGACAATCTCTTCACGGACAAGCTCCAAGCTTCTGATCTATCCAATCATCTGCGAATGAAGCAACGAATGGACAAGATACTCATAGTTGTGAAGGCTATAGCAGAATGGGAACCCCATGGAATTGTGACACATAGCCATCTTTCTTTGTATAAATTTTTTCTCAATTTTACGACAACATTCTCTTACCAGAATGACTGTCTCCTTTGTACAAAAATGCTTACAAAGTTAATACAAAGATACTTCAAAGTGCAGAAATTTGCTTGCCTTTTCTTTCTTTTTACACTTATGTTTTATTTGAAAATGTCCAATGATTTGTTAAATGAGCATATGCATTTGAATATAGTCACTGCTTACAAATAAAATGAGAAAGGGTAATTACTGATAGGTTGAAAGTACAGGAAAACGTCTTTAGGCTATTCCAGAAGAAATCCCCTGCAGTATGCCACTCAGATCCTCAACAAAACCTTGAAATTACATAGCCCCAGCGGAGTTAAGTGTCAAAATCGCCATCAGAGCTAAGTTTCTAAACTCCCGGTCCCCAGCGGAGTTCTCCTCAAACAACAAAACAGGAATCCCCAGTAGATTGGCATACAACCCAAACTCCTGATCTCCCCAGCAGGATAAACATTCTCCCCACAGGGTTATTTCCCAGCGGAATGAAGATTCTTATCCTCCTTTCTCCGGTTGAAGCCTCCCAGGTTTTAATTCCCCAGTAGAGATTGTCGGAGTCGTCCTCATTTCCCCAGGAAAGTCATGAAGGATTCTCAATTCCCCACAAGTCACAAAGTATTTTCAATCCTCAAAAGTAGTCCAAAGGACGTTCTCAGTTCTCAACAATCAAAGTTTTTGAATATCCAACAGCAGTTAAGGATTTACTTTCCCCGGCGGCAGTCAAGGATTTAATTATCTCTAGTTATCAAGGATTTATTTTCCTCAGCAAGACAGCTAATCAGCTTACATGCGCACACATTACATTCATATATCATAAACATTGATAGAGTACATTTTATTGCATCATACATATCATGCAACATAACTTTGTGTTTTAGCTAACATTTTACCCTTTTCAGGATAAGATTAAAAGCTATCTTTAACAAATATTCAAGGACCTCAGATATAATGTGGATACACCCCCAGACACGGCGATCATTCCATTCATTCAGACTTCAGCAATCAGATACAGACTAGATACGCTCCAGACATGGAAGCCATTCTATCTCTCATTCTGATTCAACTATCAACTTCAAGTTCAGATACACTCCAGACACAGAAGTTATTCTGTCACTTATCCAGATCCCAGTTACAGTACGGATGCACTCCAAACATGGAAGTCATTCTGCTACTCATACAGATCTCAAACTTCAGATACAGTCCAGATACGCTCCAGACACGGTTGCCATTCTGCCGCTCATTCAAACCTATTCCCCAGCCCAGAAATACTCCAGACACGAATGTATTTCTGTCACTTATTCAGACTTCAGATTTCGGATACAATACAAATACACTCTAGACACGGCAGTCATTCTGATATTCATTCAAGAATCAAATACAGTTACAGCTCGGATACGCTCCAGACACGGACGCCATTCCTTTGTTCATACGAATCCAATTTCCAGATACAACTCAGATAAGTTCTAGATACGGATACCATTCTGATTATCATGCTCCTGATTTTCAACAAACAAGTTTTGGATGGCATCTTTTAAGTCTATCTCCAGCAAGATTCTATCATCTCCAAATGCCATCTTTAAGCCCATTCCCTCAGCTACATTTTTGACGAGTGCAAATTTACGGGCACTATAGTGTCCAATCCTCTTTTACCTTCGAGTCACGAAAGGCAAACTCGCCAATCTAACTCTTCAGGTTCAAGAAGATTGAACAGGGGCAACTGTTGTACCCCAAAATTTTCCCTCTCATTTTATCAACATTTCTCATCACAAGGCTCTTTGAAATCAAGATCAAGCTAGGGTTTGCTCTGCTCAAGACATCTCCTTACACTGATGACCTAAATTAGGGTTTGAGTTTGCACAAGGATTTTTGGACTTCCAATGCTCAAGGTGACTCTCATACTTCATGCTGGACTCATAAGTTTGACCATACCAAGTTTCAAGCCTTGAATCAAATTTTTACCCAGTCAATTGGACAGTGGACCTAGAAATCAGCTGTATTGGGGAAAAAGTCAACTGTGGCCAATTTACAGTCAAACCTCATGAATTTTTACCCACATCAACATTATGAATTCATATGAACCTTTTGATCAAGTTTGGACCACAACTCCAAAAGAAATTTGATCAGATCACCAAAAGGGCAAAATGGTCATTTTTAGGGTTTTGACTGCACAAAGGCAATTTCTGATTTTTGACCTAGCCAATGGTAATTTGAGTTCAAGCATGGACTCAAGGACTCAATGGCATCATCATGACCTATTCAACAAGTTCAAAAGATCTCAATTGCATTGAATTGACAGATGAATTTTTCAGTCAACTGATCAAAATTTGACTGTACACTCAAAAGTCAAACTTTGACTTTTTGGTTAAAATCAAGTGCCAAGGGTCATTTTTCACCAAGATATGTCAAAAAATGAAACTTCTTCATCAAGAAACCCATTTTTGCAAATTAGGGTTTAAAGTTGAAAAAATTTCATAACTTAGAATTTTTCTAAGTTATGAAATTTTCTTAATTTTTCCTAACTTTGCCCAACATTTTCACCATGATACATTTGGATTCAAACAAAACTTCCAAAATGAAATTTGTAGTCCTCAACAAAGTCTACAACTTTTATTTACAAAGTTTTTCCAAAATAATCTTGGATCTCAAGTTATGATGTTTGAAACAAGGGTCCCTAAAACTTTTAACTTAGTGAAATTTTGCCCTAGTTTAGGCAGGATTTTGACCTATCTTCATGACCATTTTTCACATAGTTACACTTGGAATCTCAAGTTTCATTTCAAAGATGGAGTGTAGATCATGTCGCATGCTTTCCAAAATGTCCAAGAACTCTCCAAACTCATTTGTGGTTAGGGAGAATCAAAGGATTGAAGTTGGCAAAAACTCACTTTTCATCCATGGCATGTTCATGTTCATACAAGTTGCAATTTTAAGTCAGCATGCTTTGCACTAGTTTACAGGCCTCTAAACCATTCCACACTCAATAATTTAATTTAAATCCATTGGTCTAAGGTATTGTTTTGGTCATTAGGGCATTGTACACAAAATTAATCCCTAAGTAGAAAAAGGTACATTTCCATTTTTGCTTAAATGTGCTTTATGTCAAAACTAAATCCCTTGAGCATTGGTCCATATCTCATACAGCAAATCAAATCTACAAACTTGAGGGGCCAAGGGAAAAGTGCACAAGCATATGGATAGCATGTACAGGTCTGTTTCAATCACTTCCCACTTTTGCTTCATATACAAGAAAGATGCCAAATGCATGAGAACTTAAACATCAGCCAAAACAAGCTTGTGCAAACATTTGAACCATCTTTCTCACACCTCTCTGAGCCAGAAACACGATATCTTGAGCCTCCAAACATCCCATAGCAAGAAATCACCTTCCTTTGGCAAAACAGGACAGCATCTGCAACTTGACTTCCATAGCTCAATTGGCTCGTGCGTTTTGGCCCAAACCTGTTCAAACACCTTCCATTCCATCCATCCAAGCTATCCCAAATCTTAAACACCAACTGTAAATCCATTTACAGGGTTTTCCATTTTCATTTTGAGCTTGTGCAGGTTGAGTTCTGTAGGCTGATTCAAGTACATTCAAGGCAAGCCAGACATTGGAGAAGGTCAAGTGAAGTTCAAGCAAGCTCCCAGACATCTCAGGCTTTGTTGAAAAGCTCCATATTGCCATACACGAAGTCAGCCGAAACAGGTTTTTATCAACTTCCTATCTCTCTATTTAGGAACATTTAGCCATAGGTTTGTGAATAAGAAATGTAGTATTCATTGCCATGAAGTTGTACATATGCTCAGTTTTCATTTATATTAAGCATGCTAAGAGAATTTGGTCCATGAACATACTGAAAAAATTAGGTTAGATTTTAGGGCCAGAGAAATTCTATCTGGCCTTTGAGAGTTAGGATTAGTTTTTTATATGGTTAGATTCGTCTTGAAAAGCTCTACAACTTTGATGTTATGTGTTTTTGCAATAGAGCTCGTATACAGGATGTCCAGGTTTGTACAGGGCGCGCGCGTTTTTTTGAAAGACAGAGGTTGAAGATGAAGTGGTGGGCTGGGCTTGGCCTGGACTTGATTTTTGACACCCCCATTTGCTGAATGCACCCCCTGGCCCAATTTCTTTATGCTTTGATATTTTTATATTTTATTTTCATTTCTGATTTATTTTTATTATTTCCAAATATAAAAAATACTCAAAAATATTTTTATATTTTTTTCACATTTATTTTGCATTTTTATTTTTATTTTTCTAACATAAAAAGCAATTTAATTACTTTTATCCTATTTATTAAAAAAACTTGAAAATAATATATAAATTATACCTTTATTTTCATTCTTTATTTTTATTCACACTGAAAATATTATTCTAAATATATTTTTATTTTTGCATATATTTTATTTATTGTACATATTTAATATAATTAATACATATATAAATATATACTTTTATTTTATTAGATACTTTCGAATAAAAATATAAAAATATTACACTTTTTTTTTATTATTATTATTTATACTAAAAAATACTTTTTTTCTAAATATATTTTATTTTTGTATATATTATTTTATTTTTATTGTATATAAATAATATAATGTATTTATTTTCTTAAAGAAAATTAGGGTTTTACCCTTAACCAAATAAAATTAATCTTTTATTTATCTCTTTATTTTTTACATTAAATATTTTTACATACTTGGAAAATAAACATAAACCCTTTGCATAATTCATATTATTTGGTATATTTACTTATTTTGTTTATTTAAATATTGTCCATTTATTATTTATTCATTTGATTCAATTTGGATGTAATAGTAAAATTAGGGTTTTAATTTCTTGTCAAATAATCCCTATTCCAAAATTGTACCCCATCCCCAGAATCATGTTGTAATAGCTTAGACTTTTAATTCTCGCACTTTATGTTTTCAATTAGGCCATGATTAGAGATTAGGGTTTGTATGCAAAAATCCAAATCAATAAGTAGTTTGACTAATACAAAGACAAAAATGCATGAAAATCAAACACCAATGCACACTTGCACCCCTAGGGTTACAATCCACTTGTTGCCTTGAAAATGGGCCATGTTATGCATGTTGGGTACTTTGGCAAAACAAAAACAAAACCAAAGATCATAGTCCCTCGATGACGCTATCTTGGTTACCTATACAAAGTGATCTAGTCCCTCAGAAAATTTTCCAAAGATACTTAACACAATTGCTATCATGGTCTATACGATGACCCGCGCCTGTCCCGTTTAACATCCTAACATAAGGTTGATCACCAAATGCAATGGTGAAATAACACTGTCAAAAGGTTTAAAAACACATAAGGAAAGATCTTTGAGTAAAATAGGGTAGACAACTCTTAGTTACTTGATCAAAAAACTTGTAAAACATCCTTGCTATTTTCAAAACACACTTCACAACACAATTTCAAGACATTTTCCAAAAACAAACTTTCAAAATTTTCTTACAAACATTGAAAATCTTTTCAAAAGACAAAAACATATTTGTATACATTTAAACAAGAATCATTACAAAGGTTGCCACAATGATGGCCTCTTTTCAAAACATCTTTCAAAACCACACACAAAGCACCATTTCAAACAATTGAAAAGCAAAAGCAAGTGATCTAAACAAGTAACTAAGAGCCCATGGATAACCATGGATGAAAAGGGTGCTTGCACCTTCCCTTTTCATAATATACTCCCCGAACCCAAGAAAACATCTCAAAGGTCTTTCCTATGCTTTTTGACCTTTCATTTGGATAAAATAAAAAGTCGGTGACAACTCTTGCTAAACCGAAACATTTGCGAACATAAACGCAAAACATCAAGTCAGTTCTCCTACCGCATCACAATTACCATTTCAAACAAGCCTCTTAGGATTACCTCCAAAGGTCCTATTAGGATTTCAAATGAACCCACTATTGCTCCCTTAATAATTACCAATCCCGGACCAATTCCTTACTCTTCAAACAAGGTAGTACCATGGAATTATGGTGTTGAGGTGTTCTATCATGGGATTAAACAAGACGTTTGGATCGAAGAAGAAAAAGCTGATGATGTCAGTAACATAGCTGGTTCAAACAAAGTAACTAGAATTGGGAGAATATTTTCACCTAATATCTCACCATCGGTTGTTACAAGGACGCCCATCCGCATTAATGCTGCCAAGCCAAGTACTAATACAAGAGGGAAGGAGAAGGTTGTTAAGTCTGATGTGATTGAAGTACCCTCCAAGGACGTAGCTGATGAAGAACCCTCCCCTTGCAAGATAGATGAGATTTTGAAAATCATAAAAAGAAGCGACTTCAAGATTGTAGAACAGTTGGGGCAAACCCCTTCTAAGATTTCAATGTTGTCATTGCTGCTTTGCTCGGATGCCCATGCTCGGACGTTAATCAAGTTCCTAAAAAAGGCTCATGTCCTCCACGAGACAACAACAGACCAATTTGAGAATTGCGTGGCTAGCCTGACGACTGATAATGGCTTGGGATTTTCAGATGCTGACTTAACACCTATCGGGAAGAATCACAATAAAGCTTTACATGTTTCTATCGAGTGCAAAGGGACTACCTTAGCACATGTGCTAGTCGACACTGGTTCTTCTCTGAATGTATTACCCAAGGGGGCGTTAGACCATCTAGACTGTGAAGGTTTAGTCTTGAAGCCAAGCGATATCATTGTAAGGGCATTTGACGGATCAAATAGGACTGTTCATGGGGAGGTAGATCTTCCAATCAAAGTGGGCTCCCAAATATTTAACTCCACCTTCTATATTATAGATATTTGTCATGCCTATTCTTGTCTGTTAGGTCACCCATGGATCCATAAAGCTGGGGTAGTAACCTTAACTCTCCACCAGAAACTCAAATATCTAGTCAAGGGAAAAATAGTCACCATCTATGGAGAAGAAGAGTTTATGGTGAGCCACCTTAAATCTTTCAAGTATGTAGAGATGGATGGAGAATTCATTGTGACCCCGTGTCAAGCCTTTGAGGTTGTACCACCAATGATTGCTGCTACCAAATGTTCTTCTGATGAGTCTAAAGCTGTTAAGGCCACACCAAAGATGGTTTCAGTCAAAGACTCCCGTGCAACAATTGAAGAACGAAACTGTGATACTTGGGGGCAACTCCTCGATATCCCATTTAAAGCGGACAAGTTTGGTTTGGGCTTCACCGTCAAAGCTCAGAAGTAAGTAAGGTGTGCTCGTGCTGGAAATCCACCTCTCCGCATTGGAAGCCATGAAGTCAACGCCGTGGGTGATTCTGAAGAAGGAGCTGCATTTGAAGAGTGGGTGTATCCAACTACAACGGAGCTGAAGAATTGGCATATAAAGGACTTTGTGCCCATCTCCTTCATTGAGGAGTAATCTACTTATTATTGCTTTTCTTTCAATTCAAGAACATGTTGTCTGTAATATTTTAACAATGACTTTTCATCCATTTGCCTGGCCCGGGGTACTCTGGTCCATTTGTGAAGGGTTTTATTTATGTTCATATAATGATATGATCATTCAGTACATTGGACTCTTTTGCATTCAAATATTTGTGTTCATTGTCTTTCCTTTCTTGCAAATACATTTTTCAAAAAAAAAAGCCATGTATCTTACATGCACACACATACTCTTGCAGGTCCACATCCACTCTGGATCCTATTGCCAATGACTCTACTATTGCCGACTATGACTTTGAATGTCCTATCAACCAAGCCGAAGATGAAGGCGAGAAAGATTGTGACATACCGGGAGAGCTAGCCAGACTTATATTACAAGAGGAAAAAGCTATTCAACCGCACGAAGAGTCGGTTGAAGTTATCAACCTGGGTACTGAGTCAGTTAAGAAAGAAATCAGGATCAACGCTAACTTAGAAAGCGGTGTCAAGAGCAGGTTGGTTCAGATGTTGCATGATTATGTGGAAGTATTTGCTTGGTATTATGAAGATATTCCTGGGTTGGATACCGACATCGTAATTCATCGTCTGCCGACAAGAGAGGACTGCCCTCCTGTTAAACAAAAGGTTCGTTGCATGAGGCCTGATATGTCTGAAAAAATCAAAGCTGAAGTGATGAAACAATTTGATGCAGGGTTCCTAGCTGTGTCATCCTATCCTCAATGGGTTGCCAATGTGGTGCCAGTGCCAAAGAAATACGAGAAAGTTCGCATGTGCGTAGACTATAGGGATCTGAATAGGGAAAGCCCCAAGGACGACTTCCCTCTACCACACATTGCCGTCTTAGTTAATAATACTGCTCAACATAAAGTCTTCTCTTTAATGGATGGCTTCTCAGGATATAATCAAATAAGGATGGCTCCCGAAGACATGGAGAAGACTACTTTCGTTACGCAATGGGGCACCTTCTGCTACAAGGTCATGTCGTTCGGATTAAAGAATGCAGGGGCAACATATCAAAGGGCTATGGTAGCTCTATTTCATGACATGATTCACTATGAGATAGATGTATATGTTGATGATAAGATTGCCAGATCACAAACTGAAGAAGAACATCTCGATCATCTGAACAAATTATTTGAGAGGCTGAAGAAGTACAAACTAAGGTTAAACCCTAACAAATGCACGTTTGGAGTATGATCTAGAAAGCTTCTAGGTTTTGTTGTCAGCAATAAAGGCATTGAAGCTGCTCCCTCCAAGGTAAAGGCTATCCAAGAAATTCCAGTCACTCATTCTGAAAAAGAAGTCTAAGGATTCCTGGGCCGTCTTAATTACATTGCTCGCTTCATATCACACTTGACTTCTACTTGTGAGACAATCTTCAAACTCTTGAAGAAAGATCAGGTAGTCAGATGGAATGATGAGTGCCAGATTGCCTTTGACAAAATCAAAGAATACCTACAAGAACCTCCTATTCTCATGCCTCTAGTTGAAGGAAGACCCTTGATCATGTACTTGACATTATTAGAGAACTCTATGGGGTGTGTTTTGGGCCAACATGACGAGTCTGGCCGAAAAGAGCATGCTATTTATTACCTGAGCAAAAAGTTTACCGACTGTGAAACCAGATATTCACTGCTCGAGAAAACTTGTTGCGCTCTGGAATGGGTTGCTCGCAGGCTAAGACAGTATATGTCTACTCATACCACTCTGTTGATTTCTAAGATGGACCCAATCAAGTACATCTTTGAGAAACCTATCCTTTCCGGACGGATAGCCAGATGGTAAATGATCTTAACAGAGTACGACATTCAATACACGACTCAAAAGGCCATCAAAGGAAGTGTACTAGTAGATCATTTGGCCCATAAAGCTGTGGATGATTATCAGTCAATGAACTTCGACTTCCCTGATGAGAACATCATGCTGGTAACCGACTGTGTGAAACTGGGACCATATGACAATCTGAACAAGGATCCCGATGGACTATGGTATTCGATGGGGCTTCTAATGCCTTAGGTAACATAATTGGTGCTGTGATTATCTCTCCTGAAGATTGCCACACTCCTTTCACTTCCAGACTATGCTTCGATTGCACAAATAATATGGCCGAGTATGAAGCACGCATCTTAGGTCTGAAAGCTGCTATTGACTTAAGGATCAAGCATTTGGATGTGTTCATGGATTCCGCCCTAGTGATCAGCCAAGTAAAAGGAGATTGGGACACTAAACACCCTAATCTTATCCCTTACAAGGAACTTGTGCTATCCCTAATTCCTTACTTCGAAGAGATCACTTTTGAGCACTTCCCTAGGGAAGAAAACCAGTTGGCTGACGCTTTGGCAACCATGTCTTCAATGTTCAAGGTCAGATGGGACAATGAAGCCCCTATGATAACAATTGAAAGATTCGATGAACCTACACACTTCTATGAGCTTGACACCGATGCGGAAAAGCCATGGTACCATGAGGTGATGAGATATCTTGAAGCACAAGAGTATCCAGAGGAGGCATCTATCAATGACAGAAAGTTCTTGCAAAGATTTACATCCAAATTCTTCCTAAGTAACGGGATATTGTACAAGCACAACCATGTTTCAACTATACTCCGATGTGTGGACAAGAAGGAGGCGGAGGAGATCATGGAAGACATGCATGATGGTCTCTTTGGTACTCACTCAAGTGGACATACGATGGATAAGAAAATCTTATGAGCTGGTTACTATTGGTCAATAATGGAGACTGATTGCCATCAACATTCAAGAACTTGTCACAAATTCCAAATCTACGCTAATAAGGTCCATGTGCCTCCTATCCTTCTGAATGTCATAACCGCTCCGTGGCCATTTGTAATGTGGGGAATTTACATGATTGGAGAGATCAAGCCCACCGTTTCCAACGTACATCTCTTCATTCTTGTTGCTATCGACTATTTTACCAAATGGGTCGAAGCTGCCTCATTTGCCTCAGTCACCAAGAATGTGGTAGCCAGATTCATCAGACACAACCTCATCTGCCTTTATGGTATCCCCGAAAGGATCATCACCGACAATGGGACTAACCTCAACAATGCTATGACCACTGAGCTTTGCACTCAGTTTAAGATCAAGCATCACAATTATTCTCCGTATAGACCGAAAATGAATGGCGCAGTCGAAGCGGCCAACAAAAATATCAAGAAGATCGTGCAGAAAGTGGTAGTAACCTATAAGGATTAGAATGGGTTGTTTCTGTTTGCTTTACATGGCTACCATACTTAAGCTAGAACATCAACTAGGGCAATTCCTTTTTCTCTAGTCTATGGCATGGAAGCTGTTTTGCCAGTGGAAGTTTAGATTCCCTCGCTGATAATTATGAATGAGGCAGGCCTAGGCGAAGATGAGTGGATTCAAACGAGATTGGATCAGCTGACATTGATTAACGAAAAACGGTTGGCTGCTGTTTGCCATGGTCAGACGTACCAAAAACGGATGATCAAGGCTTTCAACAAAAGATCAAGCCTCGAGTATATCAAGTTGGTGACTTGGTGATAAAACACATCATTCTACCACAAGGAGACCCCAGAGGCAAATGGACTCCCACCTATAAAGGGCCATTTGTTGTCAAGAGAGTTTTCTCTGGCGGTGCCATGATGTTGACTACCATAGATGGTGAAGATTTCCCACATCCTATAAACGCGGACATAGTTAAAAAATACTATGCATAAGAGACCCGCTAATTTGACACACCTAGGCAAAATAAGGGCATCCCGACAAACCAAAAGGTTTGAGCAAAAATTAGGAATATATGCAAAAGATTATACACCCGACAAGTTGAAAACCCGAAAGGGCGACTTGGGCAAAAAAGGGCATCCTGGTGGGCTGAAAACCCAAAAGGGAGGTCCAGGCAAAATTTAAGGATTAAAAGCGTATGACTATGTCCCGTGGAATCAACACAGTCAAATTTATCACCAAGGTCCAAGTTCAAACGATCCAAGATCAATCCAATCAACTTCTATCAACGACAAGGGACATTCAAAGACATTGGGGAAATAATAGAGTTGGAAGGCAATGAGATCATTTCACATGTGTTGTACCCCAAAATTTTCCCTCTCATTTCATCAACATTCTCATCACAAGACTCTTGGAACTCAAGATCAAGTTAGGGTTTGCTCTGCTCAAGACACCTCCTTGCACTGTAGACCTAAATTAGGGTTTGAGTTTGCACAATGATATTTTGACCAACAATGCCCAAATTTACTTTCATACTTCATGTTGGACTCAAAAGTTTGTCCATACCAAGTTTCAAGCCTTGATTCAAATTTTTGCCCAGTCAATTGGACAGTTGACCTAAAAATCAACTGTATTGGGGGAAAAGTCAATTGTGGCCAATTGACAGTCAAACCTCATGAAATTTGACCCACATCAACATTATGAACTTATATGAACCATTTGATCAAGTTTGGATCACAATTCCATAAGAAATTTGATCAGATCACCAAAAGGGCAAAATGGTCATTTTTAGGGTTTTGACTGTACAAAGGCAATTTTTGACTGTTTGACCTAGCCAATGGAAAATCAAGCTCAACCATGGACTCAAGGACTCAATGAAATTGTCTTGACCCATTCAACAAGTTCAAAAGATCTCAAATACATAGGATTGACAGATGAATTTTTCAGTCAACTGATCAAAATTTGACTGTATACTGAAAAGTCAAACTTTGACTTTTTGGTCAAAATCAAATGCCAAAGGTCATTTTTCATCAAGACATGTCAAATTATGAAAAATTTTCATCAAGAAACCCAAAAATGCAAATTAGGGTTTAAAATCGAAAAATTTCATAACTTAGAAATTTTCTAAGTTATAAAATTTTCTCATTTTTTCCTAACTTTGTCCCACTTTTTCACCAAGATACAAATGGGTTCAAACAAAACTTGAAACATGAAAGTTGTAGTACATTACAAAGTATACAACTTTGATTCACAAAGTTTTCTCAAAAGAAACTTGTATCTCAAGTTATGATTTTTAGAACAAGGGTACCTAAAACTTTTAACTTAGAGAAATTTTGCCCTAGTTTAGGCAGGATTTTGACCCATCTTCTTGGCCATTTTTCACATAGTTCCACTTGGAGTTTCAAGTTGCATTTCAAAGATGGATTATATTACATGTTTCAATATTTCCAAATTGTCCAAGAACTCCTCAAACACCTTTGTGGTTAGGGAGAATCGAATGCTTGAAGTTGGCAAAAACTCACTTTGATCCATGGCCAATACACGTTCATACAACTTGCATTTTCAAACCAAACTAGCTTAGTACATGATTACAGGCCTCTAAACCAATTTACACTCCCAAATTTAATGCAAATACATTGGATATTGGCATTGTTCTGATCAAGAGAGCTTTGTACATTGAACTTTTCCATTTTGAGCATAAAGGTCATACTTCCATTTTCATAAAGGCCACTTTATGTTAATTTCCATTTTCTTGAGCCTCAGACTTTTTTCCTTGCAGAAAACAACTTCCCTAATCTCAGGCACAGTACACCAAGTTGAGCATGCTTGTAACTAGCCTGTACAGGCCCTAGCTTGGACAGTTCACATCTTTGCTTCAAAAACAAGTCAAATGGCCAAAAGCTTGGATCTCGGATATCTGATAAAAAACCAACAAGAACAAAGTGGTCAAACAAGTTTTGCATATCCTCACAAGCCAGAAGCACGGGCCTTTCACCCCTAAAGCACCCTCATACTCCAAAACACCATTTTTCTGCAAAATAGGGCAAGCCCTGCAGAACCACCTCCATCTCCACTTTCCCTCGTGCGTTTTGCCTCAAACTTGTTCCAATATCTTCCATTCAACTCACCTGAACTATCCCAGACCTCAATTACTAGATGTAACACCATTAACACACATTGCCATTTTTGTTTGAAAGCTTTGCGGGTTGAGTTCTGTAGCACAACTCAGGCTACTTCAAAACAAGCCAAGCATTGGGAAATCTTCAGTGGACCTCAGGCAAGCTCAAAAGAACCTCAAGCACCCTTGGAAGTTGCTGCATTGTCCAGCTCGAAGTCAACTGAAACAGGTATTTCATGAACTTCTATCTCTCTATTTAGGAATAGTTAGACTTAGGTTTGTGAATGAAAGATGTTGTATTCATAGCCCTGAAACCATACATGTGCTTAGTTTTCATTTATATTAATTGTGCTAGGAGAATTTTGTTCATGAACTTTCTGAAAAAACTAGGTTAAGAATTAGGGCCAGAGAAATTCTCTCTGGTCTTTGAGAGTTATCTTGAGTTTTTTATATGGTTAGATTCGTTGTTTGATGTTCTACAAGTTTCATGTTATGAGTTTTGTCAAAAAAGTAAGGAATCAGGAGATAGAATTTGATGTACAGAACGCGCGTGTTTTGAACTGAGGAAGAAGATGAAGTTGATTCTGGGCTAGGCCTGGACTTCTCTGCTTTTGACACCCCCCAGTTCACTTTCAGCACCCCTTGGCCCATTGCTTTGTATTTTCATTATTTTTGCATTTTTATTTTTTCTCTGACTTTGATATTTTATTTGCAAACATAAAAAATATCCCAAAAATATTTTCATATTTTTTTCCATTTATTAGATATTTTATTCTAATTTTTCCTAATGTAAACATATTAAATATCTTATTTTCTTTTGTTAAAACTTAAAAATAATACAAATAATACTTAAATAATTTATTTTATTTTTATATACATATTTGAAAATATTTCCTTGAAATATATACATTTTGTAAATAATTTTATTTTGTACACACTTAATATATTTAATACATATATGTACATATATAATATATTTTATTAAATAATAAGAACCAAAAAACACAAAATAATACATTTTTATTTTTATTAATATTTTATACTAAAAATACCTTCTTTTTTTTCAATACACTTTTATTTTTGTACAAATTAATACATTATTATATATAACTAACAAATAATAATATTTATTTAAGAAATTAGGTTTTTTTCCCTAAAGAACAAAATAATTAAAATTGACTTTTTTTTATTATTTACACTTCATATTTAAAAATACTTTTTACATACATAAAAATCTTTTTTTTGCATAACACATTTTATCTAACATTTATTTATTGTATTTTATTTATTTATTGTACATTTAAATATTGTATCTTATGCATTCAATTTGGTTGTAATAATTTAGGATTTAATTTCTTGCAAAATAATCCCCATTTCAAATTTGTACCCCCCTCCCTATATCATGTTGTAATAGTGTAGAATTTAAATTCTCGCACCTTTAAATGCTTTCAATTATTCCATGAATAGACCTAGGGTTTGTATGCAAAATAAAATCAACAACTAGTTTGACCTAATCCAAGATAACAATGCATGAAAATAAACACAATGCACACTTGTACCCCTAGGGTTTCAATCCACTTGTTGCCTTCAAAAATGGGCCATGGTTGCATGTCAAGTACTTTGGCAAAACAAAAACAAAACAAATGATCATAGTCCCTCGATGACGCTATCTGAGTTGCCTAAACAAAATGATCAAGCCCCTCAACAAAATTGCCAAAAATACTTGACACAATTGCTATTTTGGTCTATACAATGACCAGCGCCTGTCCCGTTTAACATCCTAACACAAGGTTGTTCACCGAATACAATGGTGAAACAACACTGTTAAAAGGGTTAAAAACATAAAAAAGATCTTTGAGTAAAATAGGGTAGACAACTCTTAGTTACACTATCAAATCTTGCAAAAACATCCTTGCTATCTTCAAAACACACTCCACAACACAATTTCAAAACCCTACTTTCAAACATTGAAAACTTTTCAAAAGAAAAAAACACCTTTGTATACATTCAAATAAGAATCATTACAAAGGTTGCCACAACGATGGCCTCTTTTCAAAACATCTTTCAAAACCACACACAAAGCACCATTTCAAACAATTGAAGAGCACCATTTCAAACAATTGAAAAGCAAAGCAAGTGATCTAAGCAAGTAACTAAGAACCCATGGATAACCATGGATAGAAAGGGTGCTAATACCTTCCCTTTCTATAATCTACTCCCCGAACCCAAGAAAATATCTCAAAGGTCTTTCCTGTGCTTTTTGACCTTTCCTTAGGATAAAATAAAAAGTCGGTGGCGACTCTTGCTAAACCGAAACATTTGCGAACACAAACGCAAAATCCCAAGTCAGTTCTCCTACCGTATCACAGAACTGGCGACTCTGCTGCGGAATCAAGTTTGAAAGTGGAGTAACCTTAGGGCTTAGATCACCCTTTTGCATGATTATTGTTTGCTTTGATTGCTTTACAATTGACTCTCTTGTTTGGATTTGAAATCCTCTACCCGGATTTGGGAAACATTTATAGGTAAATATCAATACATTGTGGAAACTGTGTGGGGTATACCGACACGGTTGAAGCAATAGCTATATTAGTGCGACATATTTGTGAGTACAGGTAGCCTTTGAGTCAATCAAAGAGAATACGGGGCCG
Source organism: Vicia faba (assembly GCA_948472305.1). NCBI lineage: Eukaryota > Viridiplantae > Streptophyta > Magnoliopsida > Fabales > Fabaceae > Vicia > Vicia faba. The sequence goes on from OX451739.1 coordinate 1,307,082,754, forward strand.
CTGAGTGATGTCATGAAGCACTAATGAACTTTTAGAACCTTACTTGACCATCTTGACCTTTTATTAGGGGTAGTGAGATGACCAGCTTTGGTGCAGTCCGAAGTTGGTAGATACTCGATAATACACTCATTGAGGGTTATTTTCTTGGGATATTTTGGTCGCTAGTTAAGTGGCTAAACCAAAACAATGAACATGGAAAACAATCCAGTGATATTGAGCTCCTTAGAACCCGGTTACTATTTATAGGACAGGTTTTGAGCCAACTAAACTCAAGAGGGTACTTACCTATGAAAACTCATGCAAGCCTGAAACTAGGGTTTCGTGTGACTTGCTTGTACATGTGTTTGTGCATACATCGTGAACATCATAAAGCATCATATGCATCCACTAACCATTTTCAAGGGTTTGGATCTTCATCTTTGTTCTTGTTTTGTAGGTCATGGAATCTCTTTGCAGGAAAACAATTCAAGTCAACCTTGTGAGAATCCCTCCTCAACTCAAGGAGCTTACTTCTAGGATTCCAGAGAATTCTCTCTTCAGTGAAAGACATGGTAGACTCCTCAGCTTAGTCAACACCAACATTGAAGAAGACATGGTGAAAGTCCTCTTCCAGTTATTTGACCCCCTACACTATTGTTTCACATTCCCTGATTACCAATTGGTGCCCACTTTGGAGGAATTCTCTCAACTCTTGAGAATTCCTATTCTTAATCAATTACCCTACAACGGTACGGAAAAAGAACCAAAGCCTGAAGATGTTGCTCAAGCAGTACACTTGCAACCATCTGACATCAAGGGGCATTGGGAAACCAGAAGTGGTGTCAAGGGTTTCTTGGAAAAGTTTCAGTTTGAGAAGGCACAAGACTGCTGGAATTCTCTTGATCTACAAGCCTTTGAAGAGATTGTGGCACTCCTCATCTACGGGTTGGTCTTGTTCCCAAACCCTGATCAACTTATAGATGTGAATGTTGTCAAGATTTTCATATCCCGGAATCCTGTACCTACATTGCTTGGGGACATCCTACACTCATTTTACACACGAACAATGAGGAAAAGAGGTGTTCTCATATGCTACACTCCTCTCCTAGCAAGGTGGTTTATTTCTCACCTTCCACAATCAGTTCTGAAGAATGAGCAGGGTTTAAGGTGGTCACAACGATTGATGACCCTCACACATTCTGATGTACATTGGTGTTCTCGGTCCAGAGAAAATGTCATCATCATTGATCGTTGTGGGGAATTCCCTAATGTCCCACTACTTGGAATTAAGGGAGGCATTACCTATAACCCTTGTTTAGCTCTAAGACAGTTTGGATATGCTCGGAGGGATGGCCCTCATGACATGATGATTCCTTACCTAGTTTTTGACTTCGACAACGATGCGCAAGGAATTCTACAAAGGTTCATTAGAGCTTGGAGGATGCCCAACAAGGTGGATAGTAAGACACCGGGGCACAAAAATTCCATCCCCCTTGAGCCTTATCTCAAGTGGGTACGAACCTGCGCCCAAAATCTTATGATGCCATACCCTGACATTCTCCCCTTTATCAAAGAGCCTGTTATGGAAGGAGAGGTTCCGTACACCATCCTACATCCTGACATGCCAACATCATGGGAAGAAATGCAAAAGAGTTGGATCCAACTCAAGGAAGAGCGGAATACTTTTGAAGCCAACTTCTATGCCAGTGAGAAGAAGGTTTTGGAGCTTACCCGCCGACTTCATGAGGAGGAAACTCTCAACACTTATATCGCACCAAAGAGGATGCGCAATGTCTTTCTACATTAAGAATTTTGTAATATTTTGCCCATGGGGCACTTATGTACTAACAATTTCTTCTTAATATGACGTGCGTTCTTTTTGTTTGCAACAAATTTGAATTTCTGAATCCTTGAATGCATTACATGAATAACATACTATTCATCATATGCATAAACAGGTCTTCACACCGGGTTTCCTTATCTTTCTGCTGTTTATTTCAGCAAGATGGATTTGGAGCAGACGGTAAAGGATCTACAGGCACAAAATTCAAAATTCCAGTAACTCCTCATGACCTTGGCAAAGGGTCAAGAGGACCTCAAAGCTCTGTTGGAGAAGAATAAAGAGAAAAAGAAAAAGTGACCTGGAGTAGCCACTTTTGGAAGAAGGTTTGAAAGCAATGCCAGAAAGGTTCTTGAGTTCCCCTCAACGTCTGACGAAGGGGTCGGTAAAGGGAAAGGGACTGCTGTACCTTCTGAATCTGAGGTTGAAGAGGAGGAAGAGGAAGAAGACGAAGACTACTCCGAACAACAGTATCCACCAGTGGATGATAAATATAAGAATCTTGAGGGTAGACTGGCAGCCATGGAGTTGCAGAGGGTCCCCGGTTTGGATTTTGAAGAACTAGGGCTGGTAGCTGGGATTGTTATCCCTCCCAAGTTCAAGGTGCCAAAATTCGCCAAGTATGACGGTCTGTCGTGCCCAAAGATGCACCTGAGATCGTATGTCAGAAAAATCCAACCCCACTCATCTGATAAAGACCTCTGGGTACACTTTTTCCAAGACAGTTTGTCTGGCACGCAGTTGGATTGGTTCTATCAACTCGAGAGATCAGAGGTTCACAATTGGGAAGACTTAGCTGCCTCTTTTTATCGTCAATATCAATACAATGCTGATTTGGCGCCCACTCGTACTCAGTTGCAAAGTATGGGGATGGTTTCCAATGAAGGATTTAAAGAGTACGCACAAAAGTGGCGTGATCTGGCTGGAAGGGTGCAGCCACCGTTGTCAGATAAGGAGTTAGTTGACATGTTTCTGGGGACCCTGTCTGGCCCCTTCTTCAATCATCTAATTGGGAGTTCTTCCGCGGGATGTACTGAGCTAATTTTGACCGGCGAAAGGGTTGAGGCCAGGATTAAAAGTGGAAAGATTCAAAAGGATGCTTCCGCATTCACAGCTGTTAAGAAACCTTTCCCAGCTAAGAAGGAAGCATCTGTTGTGTATTCTAAAAAGAGTCAGGGAAGAACCGAGCGCCGACCGACTGTAGGGGCTATGATGATTCAAAATTCTTCAAATGATCAACCTCGTAACAATCAGTCAAGACCAAATCAACAACGGGTAGAAAGGCCACAACGGCAGTTCACCCGAATCAACATGACGCCAACTCAGGTACTCCCCCATTTGTTGAAGCTGAATCTTACCAGTTTGAAGGAAGCGCCAAAGAACCCTAACACCTCCTCTCCATACTACCACTCCAATGCCAAATGTGCTTACCATTCTGACAGTGTTGGACACGATACCAATAATTGCTGGGCGCTTAAGAACAAAATTCAGGACCTGATTGATGCCAAAGAAGTAGAATTTGATGCTCCTGAGAAGCCCAATATTATATCTGCTCCGATGCCTAAGCACGGCCACAATGTTCATGCCGTTTTAGAAGACCTCCATGTTACTGATGTCACCAATCTTTTGACTCCTTTGTTAGTGATTAAAGAGAATTTGATGAGAGCCGGGATCTTTCCTGGTTGTGGTAAAGACTGCTATTTTTGTTTGAACATACGAGGTGATTGCCCAATGTTGAAGTCAGGTGTCCAACGCCTGATGGATACCCAAGAGATACTTTTCCAGAAAACCCCTGTTGATACCTTCAATCCTGTTACTCTTGCTACTTTTTCTACTTTAACCGACAATATTGCAATCATAACCATTTCCGACAATCCTCCCAAGGCTTGCAAAAGGCCTGTCAGGATTACACCCAACTCTAAATGTGTATCATTAAAGATCACCATGTCGGGACCTGTCACGTACCTATCCAGCAAAACAATACCATGGAACTATAGGGGAGAAATCTTCTACCATAGTATCAAACAAATTGAGGCAGTCCAAGAAAATTCTGAAGAAGAAAACCCTGATATAGGGAACATTGCGGGTACAAGCAAGATAACCCGCAGCGGTCAGATCTTTTCTCCGGAGATTGCTCCCCCTCGAGCAGTTTTTGGACCCTTGAAAGCTTCTGTACCTGTTAGGCCATCTGTGCAAGGCCCAATGATTGAAGAATTGGATACTCCTGAAGTAAGACCATCTCCTGATACTACCAATAAGGGTAAGGGGATACTAGAAGTGCCTGTCAGGATGAAGGCTCATGCTGTGGTTATCCCCGAAACCACTCAGAAAGAAATGGATGAAATCTTGAAAATAATCAGAAAAAGTGACTACGACGTTGTGGAACAGCTAGGGCAGACCCCTTCTAAAATTTCAATGTTGGCTCTTCTACTCTGTTATGAGGCCCATGCTAAGGCCCTAATCAAATTCTTGAAGGCGACACATGTACCCCAAGAGACTTCGGCTGACCAGTTTCAGGAATGTGTGGCCAGTCTTACTACTGATAATGGCCTGGGCTTTTCCGATGCTGACTTGACTCTCAAAGGGAGGAAACACAACGACGCGCTACATGTCTCAGTTGAATGCAGGGGAACCACCCTCGCAAATGTCTTAGTTGATACTGGTTCTTCTTTGAATATGCTGCCGAAGAAAGCCTTAGACCGTTTGGACTGCGAAGGATTGACCCTCAAACCCAGTGACATCGTTGTTAGGGCTTTTGATGGTTCCAAAAGAATGGTTCATGGAGAGGTTGATATTGCTATCAAAGTAGGCACCAAAGTTTTCAATTCCACCTTTTATGTGATGGACATCCGTCCGTCATACTCGTGTTTGTTAGGAAGACCGTGAATCCATTATGCCGGGGCAGTTACCTCCTCTTTGCACCAAATGCTGAAATATCCTATTAAGGGTAAGATTATAACAGTGCACGGCGAGGAAGAGTACATGATAAGTCATCTCAATTCCTTCTGCTATGTGGAGTTGGATGGCGAGTTCATCGAAATTCCTTTCCAACATTTTGAGGAAGTTTCCCCTGAGGTAGTAGTTGCGAAGACAATGGATGAGGTGCCTGTCGTTCCCAAGCACGTATCTAGGATGGCATCTCTCAAGGACGCAGAGGCTGTAATTAAAGAAGGGAAGAGTACAGTATGGGGGCAATTGCCTGACTTTCCCCATAAGACGGACAAGTTTGGGTTAGGGTTCACTGCTGCAGGACAAAAGGCTATGCGTCGCTCCAAGGCCGGAGGACCACCCGTCGAGATCTCTCACCATGGAATCAATGCTGTAGAAGATGAAGATAAAGAGGGCCACTTTGAAGATTGGATCTTTCCTACCGTCGAAGGGGGTTTAAGCAACTGGGAAGTAAAGGATTTTATTCCCATCACCTTTATCAACCAGTAATTTTATCTTTGAACAATTTCCCATTTATGGTCTGTAATAACTAAACAATTTGCACACTATTTTCGCCTCATGCCTTGCCCGGGGCACGTAGGTCCATTTGTAAGGGTTTGATCTTCTTCATTATCATATGCCATGTTTTAATGAATCATTGGACGTTTTTCATCTATAAACTGCTGTGTTCGTTTTCTTTCCTTTTGCATTTTGTTTGTTTAAGGATGGATATCCCTTACACACACCCACACTCACAAATGCAGGTACCCATCCACTCCGGATTCCATGGGTGACTATTCTGCTTTTGCCTTCGATAACTCTGAAGATTTGGTCAATCATGCTGAGTACGAAGTTGACGAAGATTGTGAAGTGCCAGGAGAGTTAGCCAGACTTCTACAACAAGAAGAAAGGGCCACTCTGCCTCATGAAGAGTTGCTAGAAACCATCAACTTGGGGACAGAGGAAGACAGGAAAGAGGTAAAAGTGGGTGCCAACCTGGAACCAAGTGTCAAGGAGCGCTTAGTGCAGTTGTTGAACGAATATGTTGAAATCTTCGCCTGGTCTTATGAAGACATGCCAGGGTTAGACACATATATCGTGGTTCACCGTCTCCCTACAAGAGAAGATTGTCCACCGATCAAACAAAAGGTCCGCTGAATGAGGCCTGACATGTCTGAGAAGATTAAAGCTGAGTGTTGTACCCCAAAATTTGCCCTCCCATATTCTTCAAAATTTGCCAAGTCAAAGCTTCAAAATCTCCCCAAGGGTTGCACAGTTCAAGGGCCTCCTAACAGTCAAAGATTAGGGTTTTGGTTCTGACAAAGAAAATGAAGTTTCCAAGGGTCCAATCAAGTCCCACATGCCTATAAACATGGTCAAGCATCCTCATGTCAAGTTTCAAAACTTACAACACAAAATTGCACAGTCAAAAACCCTAATTGCACTACAGTCAACTGTAGGGGCAAAATGGTCATTTGACAGTCAAAAGTTCAAATTTTTGGTCAACATCTCATTTTGAAGCCATAAACATCATTTGATCAATGCTTGACCATGATTCTCAAAGCTTGGCTCAAAAAGTCTCAAGATGCAAAAGTTCCCATATTTCTCAAAACATTTCAAGAAAAATTCACAAGTCCAACCCGGCGCGTCATATTCAGGTATTCTTTCGCCAAGATATCTCTGATAATGTATTCTCAAATTCAGGTTCAGCTCAAGAGTCAATTCTTTAAAGAAGGTATCCGAATGTGTGAGTTTTCTCGAAGAAATATGGTGAAAAAGTGTGCTGAAAGTGCAGTTTTTACGCGCTAAAAAATTCATAACTTGAAGATCGTGGCTCGTTTTGAACCCGTTCCGGTGGCCAAAATTCCGTATTGACATTATCTACGTTTTCATCTCTCACGGCTGGAAGCCAATTTCGATCATAAGGTCTTCAAAAATGTGGATTTATCAAGTATTTTCATACAGAAAATTTGTGACAGAAGTTTATTTGCGTCATGTTCAGAAAATCATAACTTAGTCGATTTTCATCGTATCGAGCTGGTTCCGGCGCCAAAATTTCACAAATTGAGTTGGCTACATTTTCACAGAAGGTATTGAGTTCAAAGGGTATTCAAAAGGCCTTCGTTTTTTGCTCAGAGTGCGTGACACGCCGAAAATCCTGAATGCTGAATATTATTTCATCTGGGCCGAAACTTCGAAAATTCATAACTCGGTCAATTTTTATCGGATTGGGCTTATATTTTTACACAAGGTCCCTGACTTGTAGATCTACAACTTTTCTTCAAAAGTCGAGACCGGATTATGCTCCGATCAATACCAGTTTTTTATTGAAGAACGTGTCAGAGTCGACACTGGAGCCCAAAATAAGTTTGTCTGAGCTGAAACTTCAAAAATTCATAACTAATTCACCGTTTATCCGATTGAGCCGATTTTCGGACAGGAGTTAGCTATCGATGTCGGCTACATTTTGTTTTCACATTTCAACTTCAAAAAATGCACTTAAGTCCCTGCGATTTAGCCTGGAAAGTAACGAATTCAAGTGAATATTGGAGGCCCAATTGCACATTCAAAGCCCATTTGCTTTACCCTAATTTCCATTATATAATCACCTTCTTTTCACACAAACCAGAGAGGAGAAAAAAGAGAGAAAAAACCTGGCCACAACACTGTCAGAATATCAAATTCTTTCAAGAATCCTAAAACCTTGAAATCCTTATTACAAATCCCTCTCTCACTACAAACAAGCCATCACAGTTACAAACCAACATCTCACTACTTCTTCAGTAAGGATAAGGCTGGCTTGATCTCCATGATCCTAATTTTCCAGTAAGGCATAAAAGCATTCAGGTCACTAATTTTCCAGTAAGGGTAAGATTGATTTGATCTCCATGATCAAAAGGGTATAATCATTCATACATGCCATATTGTGCCTAAACATTAAATTTCTTCAAATATTGACTTTATTTGCATTTTATGATTTTATTTAATGTGTTCATGAGATTCAACACTGCAGATTTAGACAGGATCTCATGCAGGTTCATTAAGGAACGTTGAGGCCAAAACACAAATGGCCAAAAGCCAAAAGCCAAATGGCCAAAACAGAACATTTTACACATGACACCAATACATGGCGAGACAGACATCCTGAGAAGATTAAGGAACGTTGAGGCCAAAACGCAAATGGCCAAAAGCCAAAAGCCAAATGGGCAAAGTAGAACAACTTATGCATGATGAGGCCAGAACACAAATGGACAACAACCAGAACACAAATGGCCAAACCACTCCAATTCACCTCCAAAAAGGGCTAGACACCCCCCATGGTTTGCATCATTTTTATTTTTTATTTGATTTTCCTTTTCATTCTTTTAATTGTTTTAATTGTTTTCTTTAATTTCATAAATTAATTTTTATAATATAAAACCAGAAAATCAAAAAACTAAGAATATGTTAATTAATTTACTTATTAAATATTTTTGTAAATAAATGTTAAATAATTAATTTAGTTAAATTAGGTTTTAAAACTTAAGTCTTTTTCTTAACAAATTAAAATATGTAGAAATTAGGGTTTTTAACTTTTCATCATCTTTTTAATAAATAATTTTTTCTTATTATTATTGTTATTAATTATTAAATATTTTTGTAAATAAACATGTACATTAAATATTTAGTAAATTAGGTTAAACTTTAACATTTTCATTAATAATTAAAAAAACTTAGAATTAGAGTTTCTTTTAATTTTAATTTTCTTTATTTCATAAATACAAAAAACTAAAAAACATTTCTTTTCTTTTAATTTAATAATCAATTAACTTTTAGTTCAATTTAATTTCAAAAGGGTCCAACGCCCTCGAATGTTCTATCTTTATTCTCTTTGCGCATTTTATTTATTTCCTTCTTTTAAATATTTATGTAATTCTCCCAAAGCCGTGTAAATTTAATTTCTCGCACTCTTCTTTATTTTTTCTGTCAAATCGGGTCCTGGATTTTAATTTGGCGATGTGGACCCGCGCCTTTGTAATAGTTTAGGAATTTTAATTTCCGCACTTTTTAACTGTTAATAAAATGCATGCAAGAATGAATGACAAAATAAAAACAAACGCGTAGATCACTTGACATGGCAAGACAAAATAACTGAATCTGACACACAAATCACACACCACCCCTAGGGTACGCCTCACTGTTGCCTTGCCTCGAAAGGTGATCGTCGAGTAGAGGATGTCTTGGTAAGTCCTCATGATCCGGGAACCTGGCATGAGGGTAGCTTCTAAGGTGTCTTCCCATTGCTCCGGTGATCACCACGTCCCGAACCTCGAATTGACCCGAACACCTCCGACGGTGGTGCTACATACCTCTCAATGGTGGGATGGCACTACTTTAAAGGACATTTACACAGACGAATTCCTTAGGGTAGGTAGACGACTCTAGATACTTGCTCTAATTTCAAAAACAACTCAAAAATACTTTTCACACCGACACCTTTTCAAAAGCTTTCGAAAGCAATTTTTCAAACACTCTTGAGGACCGATACAAGAGTCGAACTGGAATTTTCAAAGAAACCTTTTTTAAAACCCACATTGAAAAGCAAATAAACCATTTTTGAAAACACAATGAGCAAGTATCTAAGAGCCCATGGATAACCATGGATAGAAAGGGTGCTAACACCTTCCCTTTCTATAACCTACCTCCCGAACCGAGAGCAATCTCTTTAAGGAATTTTTCTGTGCTTTTGTCATTTCCATTTGGAGAAAATAAAAGACGGTGGCGACTCTTGCTTCTGCGACATTTCGCGAACCAGCGTTAAACAGTCAGTTCCAGATCCACTGATCACACTGAGGTAATGAAGCAATTCAACGCTGGTTTCCTGGCTGTTACTTCCTATCCACAATGGGTTGCTAATATTGTGCCCATGCCTAAGAAGGACGACAAAGTCAGAATGTGTATGGACTATCGGGATTTAAACAGGGCTAGCCCTAAAGATGATTTTCCACTCCGCATATCGACATTTTGGTTGACAACACAGCTCAACACAGGGTTTTTTCCTTCATGGATGGATTCTCGGGATACAACCAGATCAAAATGGCCCCCGAGGACATGGAGAAAACAACCTTTGTCACGCAATGGGGTACCTTCTGCTACAAAGTGATGCCATTCAGACTGAAGAATGCAGGGGCAACCTATCAACGCGCCATGGTAGCTTTGTTTCATGATATGATACATCATGAGATCGAAGTTTACGTAGACGACATGATAGCTCTATCACAGACAGAAGAATAACACCTTAATCATTTGCAAAAGCTGTTTGCCAGGTTGAAAGAGTATAAGCTCATACTGAACCCAAGCAAGTTCACTTTTGGGGTTAGGTCTGGTAAACTTTTAGGATTTATTGTCAGCAACAAAGGCATTAAGGTTGATCCAACTAAAGTAAAGGCTATACAAGAAATGCCTTCCCCCCGTACTGAAAAGGAGGTTAGGGGATTCTTGGGACGCTTGAACTATATTGCCAGGTTCATCTCTCACCTGACATCTACATGTGAGCCAATCTTCAAGCTGTTGAAGAAAGATCAGGTGGTTGAATGGAACAACGATTATCAAGTTGCTTTTGATAAGATCAAGGAGTATTTACTAGAACCTCCTATTTTGATGCCACCCGTTGAAGGAAGGCCGTTAATCATGTATGTGACTATTTTGGATAACTCAATGGGGTGCGTGATGGGCCAACATGATGAGTCTGGCCAAAAAGAGCATGCCATTTATTACCTTAGCAAAAAGTTTACCGACTGTGAGACTCGCTACTCACTGCTCGAGAAAACTTGCTGCACTTTGGTATGGGCTGCTCGCCGGCTAAGACAATATGTGTTGACTCATACCACTTTGCTGATTTCCAAAATGGATCTGATCAAGTATATCTTCGAGAAGCCTGCTTTATCTGGAAGAATCGCTAGATGGCAAATGATCCTGACAGAGTATGATATCCAGTATACTACCCAAAAATCTATAAAGGGGGGGGGTGTACTAGCTGACCATCTAACTCATCATGCCGTCGAAGATTACCAATCTATGAGATTCGACTTCTCTGACGAGGACATCATGACATTGGACAATATTGAAGGTAATGGACCGTATGACGGACCTGAACAAGGATCCTGATGGACCTTGTAATTTGATGGTGCATCAAATGCACTTGGCAACGATATCAGTGCGGTACTCATTTCTCCGTAAGGTTGCCATACACCCTTCACTGCCCGACTTTGCTTCAGTTGTACCAACAACATGGCCGAATATGAAGCTTGCACTTTGGTCTCAAGGCTGCTATAGACCTGGGAATCAAATCTTTGGTCGTATTTGGGGACTCGGCTTTGGTTATCAGTCAAGTCAAAGGAGAGTGGGATACCAAGCATCCTAATCTTATCCCATACAAAGAACATGTTCTGACGTTGTTGCCTCATTTCGAGCAGATTACCTTCGAACACTTTCCGCGAGAAGAAAATCAGCTAGCAGATGCTCTGGCTACAATGTCTTCCATGTTTAAACTCAACTGGGATAACGAGGCTCCCCAAATTACCATCGAGCGAATGGATGAACCTGCGCACTGTCATGAGATTAATATCGAAGAAGTAGTGGAACAACCCTGGTTTCATGAAATCAAAAGGTAACTCCAGACTAGAGAATACCCTGAAGGAGCTTCTGTCAATGACAAAAAGTTCTTAAGGAGATTTGCTTCCAAGTTCTTCCTAAGCAATGGCATCCTTTATAAGCGCAACCATGATTGTGTTCTACTTCATTGTGTAGACAAAGCTGAAGCAGAGTTGATCATGACTGAGATACACAGTGGCACATTTGGCACCCACTTAAGCAGACATACGATGGCTAAGAAGATTCTAAGGGCAGGCTACTACTGGTCTACCATGGAAGCTGATTGTCATCAATATTCCCGTACCTGCCACAAATGCCAAGTCTATGCCGACAAGGTACATATTCCTCTTGTTCCTCTCAACATTCTGACAGCTCCTTGGCCATTCGCAATTTGGGGCATTGACATGATTGGAGAGATCAAGCCCACGACATCCAATGGACATCGTTTCATCCTGGTGGCTATTGACTATTTTACCAAGTGGGTCGAGGCAGCTTCTTATGCCTCAGTTACAAAGAATGTGGTTGCCCGCTTCATCAAGAAGAACCTCATATGCCGGTATGGTGTCCCTGACAGGATCATCACGGACAACGGTACGAATTTGAACAACACCATGATCACCTCTCTATGCAAACAGTTCAAGATTTATCATCACAATTTATCTCCCTATCGGCTGAAGATGAACGGTGCTGTTGAAGCCGTGAACAAAAACATCAAGAAGATCATTCAAAAGATGACAGTCACCTACAAGGACTGGCATGAGATGTTACCGTTTGCTCTGCATGGATATCGTACCACGACGCGTACTTCAACAAGGGCAACCCCATTTTCTTTGGTATATGGCATGGAAGCTGTTCTACCCATGGAAGTTCAGATTCCCTCCTTGAGGATTATGAAGGACGTTGGTTTGAGTGAAGACGATTGGATTCAGAACCGGCTTGACCAACTCAACTTGATCGACGAGAAGCGACTTACTGCTGTTTGTCATGGTTAAACGTATCAAAAAACGGATGATCAAGGCTTTCAACAAGAAAGTCAGGCGTCAGGTATATCAAGTCAGAGATCTTGTAATCAAGCGGATCATTTTGCCGCAAAGTGATCCCAGGGGCAAGTGGACTCCTACCTACGAAGGACCATTTGTGATCAAAAGCATCTTTTCTGGTGGGGCAATGATTCTGACCACCATGGACGGTGACGATTTGCCGCACCCTGCGAACACAAACATAGTCAAAAGATACTACGCATAAAACGACCCGACAAGTTGAAAACCCGAAAGGGCGACTTGGGCAAAAAATGGGCATCCCGGTGAATCAAAAACCCGAAAGGGCGGTTCAGGCAAAAATTAGGGATAAAAAACAAAAAAATCTGTACACCCGGCAAGTTAAAAACCCAAAAGGGCGACTTGGGCAAAAAAGGGTTTCCCGGTGGATCGAAAATCCGAAAGGGAGATCCAGGCAAAAGCTAGGGAATTAAAGCGTATGACTATGTCTCGTCGGATCACTTTAAGAACAATATCTTCACCAACAAGCTCCAAGCTTCTGATCAATCCAGTCATCGGCGGACGAAGCAGCGAATGGTCAAGATATTCAGAGTTGTGAAGGCTATAGCAGAATGGGAATCCCATGGAATTGTTACACATAGCCATCTTTCTTTTGTATAAAATTTCTCAATTTTTATGACAACGTTCTCTTACTAGGATGTCTGTCTCCTTTGTACAAAGATACTCATAAAAGTTAAATACAAATATACCTCAAAGTGCAGAAATTTTCTTGCCTTTCTTTTATTTTTTACACTTATGCTTTATTTGAAAACGTCCAATGTTTTGTTAAAAAGGCATATGCATTTGAATATAATCACTGCTTACAAGTAAAATGAAATTAAAAAAGGATAATTACTGATAGGTTGAAGGTGTAGGAAGATATCTTTGTGCCATTTCAGAGGAAATCCCCTACGATGCAGATCCTTAACAAAGCTAAAATTTGGAGTATATTTCCCCAGCAGAGTTAAGCCTCAAGATGCTCAGCGGAGCCAGTGCATTCTAGAACTTGATTCCCCATTTGAGTTAGGTTTCAGAATTCCCATAATAGTTAAGCTTTAAGATCCCCAGTGGAGCCCGAAAACCCTAAAAATTCCTATCCCCAGTGGAGCCAGAATAGTGAACATTTCCCCCACAGAGTCATCTCCCAACAAGATCGAAGATTCTCGGTCTCATTTCTCCAAGCAGAAGCCTCCTAGGTTTTAACTCCCTAGTAGAGATTTTCAGAGTGTTCCCTATATCCCAGGAAAGTCATGAAAGATTCTCATTACCTGCAGAAGTAGTCAAAGGCCTTGTTAATCCCCACAAATCGTCGAGGATCTTCAATCTCCAACAGTGGTTCAGGGATTTCTCCTTCTCAAATATTCAGAGATCTTTAATCCTCAAGAGGTCAGCAGTCAGCAAGGATTTCTCGTCTCCAGTTATCAAGGATTTATTTTCCTCAGCAAGACAGCTACTCAACTTACATGCATGTCCATTACATTCGTGTATCATAAACATTGATGAATACAGTTCATTGCATCATACATATCATACAACATAACTTTGTGTTTTAGCTAACATTTTACCCTTTTCAGGATAAGATTAAAAGGCTATTGTTAACAATTATTCAGATACAGTATGGATACACCCCAGACACGGCGGTCATTCTACTACCCATTCACAATTTCAAGTCAACATACAGTACAGATACAACCCAGACACAGAGATCATTCCACTACTCATTCAGACTTCAACAATCTGATACAGACTAGATAAGCTCCAGACACGGCGGCCATTCTATCTCTCATTCAGATTCAACTATCAATTTCAAGTTCAGATACGCTCCAAGCATGGACGCCATTCTAGCCTTTACACCAACAGTTTGATTCTCCCCTGTGCAGTCGTCATGGAAGTCACTCTGTCATTTATTCAGATCCCAGTTACAGTCTCAGATACACTCCAGACACGGAAGTCATTCTTCTACTCATACAGATCTCAACTTCAGATACATTCCAGATACACTCTAGACACGGTTGCCATTCTGTCACTCATTCGGAATTTATCCCCAGCCCAAAGATGCTTCATACACTGATGTTTCTCTATCGCTCATTCAGAATTCAGATACAATACAAATACACTCCAGACACGGCAGTCATTCTGATATTCATTCAAAACTCAAATACAACTACATCTCAGATACGCTCCAGACACGGACGCCATTCTTTCGCTCATACAGACTCAGTCTCCAGATACAGTTCAAAATGCATTCCAGACACGAATACCATTTTGATGCTCATTCTTCTGACCTACCACAGCGCAATTCAACAAACATTCTTAGACGACATCTTTAATCCCATCTCCAGCAAGATTCTACCATCTCCAAATGGCATCTTTAAGCCCATTCCCTCAATAATATTTTGACGAGTGCAAATTTACAGGCACTCTAGTGTCCAATCCTCTTTTACCTTCGAGTCGCGAAAGGCAAACTTGCCAATCTAACTCTTCAGGTTCAAGAAGATTGAACAGGGGAAACTGTTGTACCCCAAAATTTTCCCTCTCATTTCATCAACATTCTCATCACAAGACTCTTGGAACAAAAGATCAAGTTAGGGTTTGCTCTGCTCAAGACACCTCCTTGCACTGTAGACCTAAATTAGGGTTTGAGTTTGCACAGTGATATTTTGACCAATAATTCCCAAATTGACTTTCATACTTCATGTTGGACTCACAAGTTTGTCCATACCAAGTTTCAAGCCTTGATTCAAATTTTTGCCCAGTCAATTGGACAATTGACCTAGAAATCAATTGTATTGGGGAAAAAGTCAATTGTGGCCAATTGACTGTCAAACCTCATGAAATTTGACCCACATCAACATTATGAACTTATATGAACCATTTGATCAAGTTTGGATCACAATTCCACAAGAAATTTGATCAGATCACCAAAAGGGAAAAATGGTCATTTTTAGGGTTTTGACTGTACAAAGGCAATTTTTGACTGTTTGACCTAGCCAATGGCAAATCAAGCTCAACCATGGACTCAAGGACTCAATGACATTATCTTGACCCATTCAACAAGTTCAAAAGATCTCAAATGCATAGGATTGACAGATGAATTTTTCAGTCAACTGATCAAAATTTGACTGTATACTGAAAAGTCAAACTTTGACTTTTTGGTCAAAATCAAATGCCAAAGGTAATTTTTAATCAAGACATGTCAAATTAGGAAACTTGTTCATCAAGAAACCCAAATATGCAAATTAGGGTTTAAAATGGAAAATTTTCATAACTTAGAAATTTTCTAAGTTATAAAAATTTCTCATTTTTTCCTAACTTTGTCCCACTTTTTCACCAAGATACAAATGGGTTCAAACAAAACTTGAAACATGAAAGTTGTATTCCATTACAAAGTCTACAACTTTGATTCACAAAGTTTTCTCAAAAGAAGCTTGTATCTCAAGTTATGATTTTTGGAACAAGGGTACTGTTGTACCCCAAAATTTGCTCTCTCTTTCTTCAGGAAATCATCTTGGATTTTCAGAGTCCCTCTGAGACAAATCCAAATCCTGAATTGCCATTTTTGCCCAAGCAAACCACTTACAAGAACAAGATGATCACACAAGCTCTAAAGACAACGCTTTTAGCTTGAGAAAAATTAAATTCTAAGTACTTGGAATTTTTTCTCTAAAAAAAAAGAGGAGTATTTAAGAAAAAAAGCAGCGCTTCAGAACTTCTGGACCAATTCCAGATAGAAACGGTCAGAAGTTGCAAGCTTGGCTCAGCGCACTCAGAGGTTGGCTCTTCAGCAGCTACATCAGCTCAATCAGAAGTTGTAAACATGGTTCAATACGTAAGCCTCAGACAGAACATGACTCTTTCAGCAGTTACACAAGCTCAGCCAGAATTTGCTAAAGGAAGGCAAAAGAAGCAAGGAAGTCTGAAGGCTCTTTTAGAACATGCTGAAACCAGAAGATGAAAAGGTCAGAAGAGTGGGTGTTACACTGATACAGAATCTCTAAGCCCAGGAGGTCCAGAAGCAAATCCAAGGAACGTATCAGAAAATCAGGAGAATCCCCAGAACTTACTAAGACAACAGGAAGCCAAGGCCAGAGCATGGTTTACGTTGTTCTTGTTGAAACAGAACTGCTGGTTCAAAGTTTGGTTTCCATTACCAGAATATTGATGTTGATAAGTCTTATCACCATTTAATGCTCATTAATGCTTCCAACCACTCCTGAACATTCATCCAAGTAATCCCTTCACGTGTGGCTTGGAAAACGCCTTTATACAGATTATGGCATGGGTCTACACGCCACCGCCCACTTAAGAGGTCACTTCTCTCCAATCCACGCCTGCTGCTGCAGCCTAGGATGAAGGTTATCTGTTATCACAACTTCCCAGGAATTTCTGTCAAAGAACAATTCAAACTCTGTTGGCGCCTTTAATGTTCAAGACACCCATAAGAACTTTGCCTATAAATAGAGAGTGATTGTCCACTGAAAAAGGGTGCTTGAAGAAACAGAAAAATTGCTAAGAAAGAAACAGAAATCTTTAGCAAGACAGTGTTGTGAAACTCTGCCAAAATCTCCAGTGCTTCATAACTTTGAAGTTCTTACCTTCAAACTTCATCAAATACCCAGTTTTTTCTTTGTGAACCAAAAACACCCTCTTCAAACTTCTGACCCTATATATGCATACACCTTCACCTACCCTTGTCAAAAAGAATCTGTCCAGAACACCACCAGAGCCAAAAGCCAGCTTTCATCCACAAACTTTTCCAACAGCCAGGTAAGCACCTGCTGACCTTCATCACGCTACTAAGCATCATCAGTTGTGCATGCTCAAATAAACATAATGTAAATATCATGTTGTTGCTGTTTGTATTCTGAGGATTTTCATACCTCAGAACGTTCTGAGCTAGTGTAGGACCTGCCTGTAACCTTGTTGGTTCTGCCCTCTGAAACATTTTGACATTTGCTGGATCTGTTCCAAATATGTTTCCTGTTTTATGGAATAACAACAAAATTGCAGATGTTCTGATTAGTACAGGGAAAAGCCAAGTGCTGACTTTGACGTTAGCACACCTGAAGCCTATTTTGCTGTCAATAAAATCAGAACCTCTGAGAGTTATTGTCCTTCCAGCAGAATCAGAACTTCTGGTCTCTCCACTAACAAACTTTTGTCTTGCAGCGCAGGGGAATCAGAACTTCTGATTTCCCCACTAACAGGTTTCTATTTTGCAGGTGCCAGAGTCAGAAGTTCTGACTCATACAGTTTAACCAAGAGGTTGATCATCTGGCAGCGGATCTGAGTCAGAACTTCTGATGACCTCTCAGCAGTGCGCTGGCTCTCTCTCTCTCCCCCTCTATCTTGTTTTTTGCTATTTTCTTTTTTGTCTATTTTTCTCGTTGAACCCCCCGTGTACAAATGTGTATCCCCACTCCCTAATTGTTGTAATAGCGTAGGATTTTATATTTCCGCTTTTATTGCTAGTAATTAGGATGTGTATGGCAAGATAAAATCAATGAAATAGAAAATCCTAACTCAAAGAAGAAAAAAAACTCTTGTATGCAATAAAACACACTTGCACACTAACACCCCTAGGGTTACATCCACTTGTTGCCTTTCAAAAAATGGGCCATGTTACGCATGCAAAGTATCTTAGTAAAACAAACAAAATCAAAAGATCATAGTCCCTCAATGACGCTTTCGAAAGTTGCCTTACAAAAAAAAATGATCTTAGTCCCCCAAAAGAAAAACTAAGATACTTTGCAACATTGCTATCATGGTCTATACGATGACCCGCGCCCGTCCCGTTCACATCCTAACACAAGATTGTCCACCAAATACAATGGTGGAACAAAATTGTTAAAAGGGTTAAAAACATAGAAAAATCTTTGAGTAAATTTAAGGGTAGACCACTCTTAATTACTTGGACCAAACTTGCAAAAAACACTTGCCTCCTTTTCAAAACACACTCTCAAAACAACTTAAAAAAAAAAACATTGAAAACTTTTTCAAAAGACATACACCTTTGTATACATCCCAACATGGATCATTACAAAGGTTGCCACCACATTGGCCTCTTTTTAAAACATTTTCAAAACCACACACACAACGCACCATTTCAAACAATTGAAAATCAAGGCAAGTTGATCTAAGCAAGTAACTAAGAGCCCATGGATAACCATGGATAGAAAGGGTGCTAATACCTTCCCTTTTTATAATCTACTCCCCGAACCCAAGAAAACATCTCAAAGGTTTTTGCTGTGCTTTTTTAACCTTTCCTTAGGATAAAATAAAAATTCGGTGGCGACTCTTGCTCAACCGAAACATTTGCGAAAACAAACGCAAAACCCTAGTCAGTTCTCCCACCGTATCACAGAACTGGCGACTCTACTGGGGAAAATTTTTAAAAGTGGAGTAACCTTAGGGCTTAGATCACCCTCTTACATGACTAATTGTTTGATTTGATTGATTTATATCTTGGCTCTCTTGTTTGGGTTTGCAATCCTACACTCGGATTTGGGGAAACATTCATAGATAGCAATACGTTGTGGAAACTGTGCAGGGTATACCGACACGGTTGAAGCAATAGCTATATTAGTGCGACATATTTGTGAGTACCGGTAACCCTTGAGTTCAATCAAGGAGAGTACGGGGCCGCTGAGTGATGTCACTAAGCACTAATGACCTAGAACCTTACTTGACCATCTTGGCCTTTTATTAGGGGTAGTGAGATGACCGGCTTTGGTGCAGTCCGAAGTTGGTAGATACTCGATACTACACTCATTGAGGGTTGTTTTCTTGGAATATTTTGGTCTCTAGTTAAGTGGCTAAACCAAAACAATGAACAATGAAAACGATCCAATGATATTGAGCTCCTTAGAACCCGGTTACTATTTATAGGACAGGTTTTTAAGCCAACTACACTCAAGAGGGTACTTACCTATGAAACCTCATGCAAGCCTGAAACTAGGGTTTGGTGTGATTTGCTTGTACATATGTTTGTGCATACATCATAAACATCATAAAGCATCATATGCATTCACTAACCATTTCAAGGGTTTAGATATTCATCTTTGTTCTTGTTTTGTAGGTCATAGAAATTCTTCGAAGAAAAACCATCCAAGTCAACCTTGTGAGAATCCCTCCTCAACTCAAGGAGCTCACCTCAAGGATTCCGGAAAGCTCTCCCTTCAGTGAAAGACATGGTAGACTGCTCAGCCTAGTCAACACCAACATTGAAGAGGACATGATGAAGGTGCTGTTCCAGTTCTTTGACCCTCCTCATCACTGTTTCACTTTCCCCGACTACCAGTTGGTGCCCACTTTGGAGGAGTTTTCTCAACTCCTGAGAATTCCTATCCTTAATCAACTACCTTTCAACGGTACAGAAAAGGAACCGAAGCCGGAAGATGTTGCTCGAGCACTACATCTACAGCCATCTGACATCAAGGGGCATTGGGAAACTAGAAGCGGCGTCAAAGGTTTCTTAGCAAAATTCTTGTTTGAGAAGGCACAAGAATGTTGGAATTCATTGGACCTACAAGCCTTTGAGGAAATTGTGGCACTCCTTATCTATGGGTTGGTCTTGTTCCCAAATCCTGACCAGCTGGTAGATGTCAACACCGTCAAAATCTTCTTATCCAGAAATCCAATACCAACATTGCTTGGGGACGTTCTTCACTCATTTTACACACGAACAATGAGAAAGAGGGGTGTTCTCATGTGTTGTACTCCTCTCCTTGCAAGATGGTTTATTTCGCACCTCCCACAATCTGTCTTGAAGAATGACCAAGGCTCAAGGTGGTCCCAACGGTTGATGACTCTTACTCACTCTGATGTACATTGGTGTTCTCGGTCCAGAGAAAATGTCGTCATCGTCGATCGTTGTGGAGAGTTCCCTAATGTTCCATTACTTGGCATTAGAGGGGGCATTACCTACAACCCTTGTCTAGCTTTGAGGCAATTTGGATATGCACGGAGGGATGGCCCTCACCACATGTTGATTCCTGACCTAGTTTTTGACTTCGACAACGATGCGCAAGGACTTCGCCAAAGATTCATCAGAGCTTGGAGGATGCCCAAAAAGGTTGATAGCAAGACACTGGGGCACAAGAACTCCATCCCTCTCGAGCCTTACCTCAGGTGGGTACGAGCCCGAGCCTAGAGTCTAATGATGCCTTATCCTCATGTTCTCCCTGTGATTAAAGAGCCCGTTATGGAAGGAGAGGTTCCCTATACCATCCTATATCCTGACATGCCTACATCGTGGGAGGAGATGCAGAAGAGTTGGATTCAACTCAAGGAGGAACGAAACACTTTTGAAGCCAGCTTCTACGCCAGCGAGAAGAAGGTTCTAGAGCTTACCCGCTGACTCCATGAGGAAGAGACCCTCAACACCTACATCGCACCAAAGAGGATGCGCAACGTATTTTTACCTTGAGAAATTTTGTAATATTTGGCCCATGGGGCATTTATGTACTGACAAATTTCTTCTTATTAATATGACGTGCGTTCTCTTT
Organism: Vicia faba; assembly: GCA_948472305.1. Lineage (NCBI taxonomy): Eukaryota > Viridiplantae > Streptophyta > Magnoliopsida > Fabales > Fabaceae > Vicia > Vicia faba. The sequence continues at coordinate 1,307,103,678 of OX451739.1, forward strand.
TGTTTGCAACAATTTTGAATATTCTAAATCCTTGAATGCATTGCATACATAAGCATACCATTCATCATGTGCATAAGCAGGCCTCCACACCAGGTTTCCTTATCTTTCTGCTGTTTATTTCAGTAAGATGGATCTCGAGCAAACGGTCAAGGACTTGCAGTCTCAGAATGCACAGTTTCAACAACTCCTGATGACCTTGGCTAAGGGACAGGAGGATCTAAAGGCCCTGCTAGGGAACAAAGACCAAGTGAAAAAGAAGAAAAAGAGACTCGGGGTGGCTACCCTAGGAAGAAGATTCGAGGGTGAAGCCAAAAGAGTGCTTGAATTTCCCCTACATCTGAAGAAGGAACCAGTAAAGGGAATGCGGCTGCGGTACCTTCCGAGTCCGATATGGAAGAAGAGGAGGCTGAAGAGGACGAAGACTACTCTGATCAACAATACCCGCCCTCCGATGATAAGTACAAAGGTTTGGAAGACAGGTTGGCAGCTATGGAGCTGCAGAGAGTTTCGGGTTTAGATTTTGAAGACTTGGGATTAGTTGCTGGAATTGTGATCCCCCCGAAGTTCAAAGTGCCAGTTTTTGTAAGGTATGACGGGTTGTCCTGTCCAAAAATGCATCTCAGATCATATGTAAGGAAGATCCAACCTTACACTGCAGACAAGAACCTTTGGATCCATTTCTTTCAGGATAGTCTTTCTGGGGCTCAACTCGAGTGGTTCTATCAGCTGGATGGAGCCAGTATCCGAAACTGGGAAGACTTGGCCACCGCATTTTATAAACAATATCAGTACAATTCTGACCTTGCTCCTACGCGTACCCAACTTCAAGGTATGTCACTGGGGACGGGCGAAGGATTCAAGGAGTATGCGCAAAAGTGGAGAGACTTGGCTGACAGGGTGCAGCCGCCTTTGACTGACCGTGAACTTGTTGACATGTTCCTGGGGACCCTGTCTGGTCCATTCTTCAACCATCTGATTGGTAATTCTTCCGCTGGGTTTACAGATTTGATCTTAACTGGTGAGAGGATAGAAGCTGGTATCAAGTCAGGGAAGATACAGAAGGGTGCCGCTGCAAGTATTGAGAAGAAGCCTTTCAAGAAGGAAACCGTTGTTGTGTACTCTCAAAGAAGAGCAGGGAAGACTGAGCGTCGACCGACTGTGGGGGCCATAATGATCCAAAATCCATCAAGTGATCAGCCTCGCTATAACCAGTCCAGACCAAATCAACAACGGGTGGAACGACCACAACGGCAGTTCACCCGCATTAATATGACGCCAGCACAAGTGCTTCACCATCTGTTAAAGTTGAATCTCGCCACTATCAAAGAGGCACCAAAAAATGTGAATACATCCTCTCCGCATTACCATCCTAATGCTAAATGCGCCTACCATTCTGACAGTGTCGGGCACGACACCAACGATTGTTGGGCACTCAAGCATAAAATTCAAGACTTAATAGATGCAAAGGAAGTGGAGTTCGATGCTCCAGAGAAACCAAACGTGATATCTGCCCCGATGCCGAAGCACGGTCGAAATGTCCATGCTATTGAGGAAGATTTGTATGTTGCTGATGTCAATGATCTGATAACTCCGCTGTTAACCATCAAGTTAAATCTGTTAAAGGCCGAGATTTTCCTGGGATGCAAAGAAGACTGCTACTGTTGTTACTCTCTGCCGTTTGACTGTCCGTTACTGAAGAAAGGCATCCAAGGCCTAATGAATAGTCAACAAATTCTGTTTGAAAAAGTTTCTGCTATTCCAACCCCTACCGAAGATGTCTCAATTATCACCATTCACGCCAATTTTTCCAAGGCCGTCAAAAAGCCTGTTAAGATTACACCAGCTACAAAGTCTGTTCCTCTGAAGATAACAATGCCAGGGCCTGTCCCCTACATTTCTGAAAAGTCAATACCATGGAATTACGGCGGTGACGTCTACTACCATGGTATTAAACAAGTTGAAGTAACCGAAGGAAGCTCAAATGAAGAAGAAGCCAGCATTGGAAACATTGCAGGCACAAGCAAGATCACCCGAAGTGGGAGAATATTTTCTCCAGAGACTGCCCCCCCAAAAGCAATCTTTGGACCCTCATCTGCTGCCAAAGTTATTCCTGCACCAATAAAACTCTCCGCTAGAACCCCATTGATTGAAGAAGTTGTTGTTCCTGGTATTGTCCCTCCTACCTCTGCTGATAAGGGTAAAGGAACCCAAGATGAGCTCGTCAGGACGAGGGCTCAACCCTTGGTCATCCCGGAAACCTCCAAGAAAGAGATAGAGGAGATCCTAAAGATAATTAAAAAGAGTGATTACGACGTGGTAGAACAACTGGGGCAAACCCCCTCGAAGATCTCCATGTTAGCATTACTACTTTGCTCAGAAGCGCACGCCAAGGCATTGATAAAATTCCTGAAGACAACCCATGTGCCCCAGGAAACCTCTACCGACCAATTCCAAGACTGTGTAGCCAGTCTTACTGCAGACAATGGTTTAGGTTTCTCTGATGCCGACCTGACCCCAAAAGGAAGAAAGCACAACGACGCATTACATGTGTCAGTGGAATGCCAAGGAACTACTCTGGCCCATATTCTAGTCGACACTGGTTCTTCTCTGAACGTGCTGCCCAAGAAGGCTCTCGACCGTTTAGACTGTGAAGGCTTGGAGTTAAGGCCAAGTAACATCATTGTAAGGGCGTTCGACGGGTCCAAGAGAATGGTACATGGGGAGGTAGACATTCCCATTAAGGTTGGCACAGAGGTGTTCCCCTCGACTTTCTAAGTGATGGACATCCGTCCGTCATACTCTTGCTTATTGGGGAGACCATGGATACACAATGCTGGGGCAGTCACCTCTTCCCTACATCAAATGCTGAAGTACCCTGTCAAGGGAAAGATAATAACCGTCCACGGTGAAGAAGAGTATATGATCAGTCACCTGAACTTGTTTCGGTATGTAGAGGTAGAGGGTGAATTCATTGAGACACCATTCCAGCACTTCGAAGAAGTCTCTCCTGAGGTGGAAGTAGCAAAAATGGTAGCTGAGGTACCAAAGCAGATGGCCAGGATGGCATCTCTAAAAGACGCGAAGGCCGCAATGAAGGAAGGGAAGAATTCGACATGGGGGCAGTTGCCTGATATTCCTCACAAAACAGACAAGTTTGGATTAGGATTCACTGTTGCAGGACAGAAAGCTATGCGCTGTTCAAAGGTTGAAAGGGCGCCCATCAAGATCTCTCCTCATGGGATCAATGCTTTGGAAGGTGAAGAGGAAGAAGTCAACATTGAAGAGTGGATCTACCCAACTATCAAAGGAGGGCTATGCAACTGGGAGGCAAAGGACTTTGTCCCCATTACTTTTATTAATCAGTAATTATCTGTCAAACATTTCCTGTGGTCTGTAATAGTTACTTTTGAACAATCCGTACACTACTTTTTCACCTCATGCCTTGCCCGGGGCATGTAGGTCCATTTGTAAGGGTTTTGATTATCTTCATATCCATATGCCATGTTTAATGATTCATTGGACGTTTTTCATTGATAAACTGCTGTGTTCATTTTCTTTCCTTTTGCATTTTTTTGTTTAAGGATGGCTATCCCTTACACACACCCACACTCACAAATGCAGGTACCCATCCACTCTGGATTCCATGGGTGACTATTCTGCTATGTCCTTCAATAACTCTGAAGATCTGATCAATCAAGCCGAGTATGAAGATGACGAAGGTTGCGAAGTACCAGGGGAACTAGCCAGACTTCTACAGCAAGAGGAAAGGGCCATCTTACCTCACGAAGAGTCGTTGGAAACTGTCAACTTGGGAACAGAGGAAGACCGGAAGGAAGTGCAAGTGGGTGCCAATCTGGAACAAAGTGTCAAGGAGCGCCTGATACAGCTGTTAAATGAGTATGTTGAAATCTTCGCCTGGTCTTATGAAGACATGCCGGGTTTAGACACAGACATCGTGGTTCACCGTCTCCCTACAAGAGAGGATTGTCCACCGATCAAACAAAAAGTCCGCCGAATGAGGCCTGACATGTCTGAGAAGATCAAAGCAGAAGTGATGAAGCAATTCGATGCTGGCTTTCTGACTGTTACATCCTATCCACAATGGGTTGCCAACATCGTGCCAGTACCTAAGAAAGATGGCAAAGTCAGAATGTGTGTGGACTACCGGGATTTGAATAGGGCCAGCCCCAAAGATGATTTTCCGCTACCACACATTGACATTTTAATCAACAATATAACTCAGCATAAAGTGTTTTCCTTCATGGATGGATTCTAGGGTTACAATCAAATCAAAATGGCCCCCGAAGACACGGAGAAAACAACCTTTGTTACACAATGGGGTACTTTCTGTTACAAGTGATGCCGTTCGGACTGAAGAACGCAGGGGCAACTTATCAACGCGCCATGGTAGCTTTATTTCATGATATGATACATCATGAAATCGAAGTTTACGTAGACGATATGATAACTCGATCATAAACAGAGGAGGAGCACCTTGAACATCTAGAAAAGCTGTTTGCCAGGTTGAAAGAATACAAACTCAGGCTGAATCCAAGTAAGTGTACTTTTGGAGTTAGGTTTGGTAAACTTCTAGGATTCATTGTAAGCAACAAAGGCATTGAAGTCGATCCAGCAAAAGTGAAAGCAATACAAGAGATGCCTGCTCCCTGTACTGAAAAGGAGGTTAGAGGGTTCTTGGGGCGCTTGAACTATATTGCCAGATTCATCTCTCATCTGACTTCTACCTGTGAGCCAATTTTCAAACTATTAAAGAAAGATCAGGTAGTCGAATGGAACGACGATTGCCAAGCTGCTTTTGATAAGATCAAGGAGTATTTGATAGAACCTCCTATTCTAATGCCACCCATCGAAGGAAGACCATTGATCATGTATCTGACTGTCTTGGATAACTCAATGGGGTGTGTTTTGGGCCAGCATGACGAGTCTGGTCGAAAAGAGCATGCTATTTATTACCTTAGCAAAAAGTTTACCGACTATGAGACTCGCTACTCACTGCTCGAGAAAACTTGCTGCGCTTTGGTATGGGCTGCTCGCCGACTAAGGCAGTATATGTTGACTCATACTACCTTGTTGATTTCCAAAATGGATCCTATCAAGTATATCTTCGAAAAGCCTGCTTTATCTGGAAGAATAGCTAGATGGCAAATGATCCTAACTGAGTATGACATCCAGTACACCACTCAAAAAGCTATAAAAGGGAGTGTACTAGCTGACCATCCGGCTCACCAAGCTATCGAAGATTATCAACCCATGAGATTTGACTTCCCAGACGAGGACATCATGAATTTGGACAACATTGAAGGTAACGGACCGTATGACGAACCCGAAAAGGGATCCCGATGGACTCTGTACTTTGATGGTGCTTCAAATGCACTTGGAAACGGTATCGGTGCGGTACTCATTTCCCCGGAAGGTTGTCACACACCTTTCATGGCCCGACTTTGCTTCAGCTGCACAAACAACATGGCTGAATATGAAGCTTGCATCTTTGGTCTCAAGGCTGCTATAGACTTGGGGATCAAATCTTTGATCGTATTCGGGGACTCGGCTTTGGTTATCAGTCAAATCAAGGGAGAGTGGGATACCAAGCATCCTAATCTTACCCCATACAAAGAACATGTCTTGACATTGTTGCCTCATTTCGAGCAAATCATCTTCGAGCATTTCCCGCGAGAAGAGAATCAGCTAGCAGATGCTCTAGCTACAATGTCTTCCATGTTTAAACTCAACTGGGATAACGAGGCTCCCCAAATCACCATCGAGCGAATGGATGAACCTGCACATTGTCACGAGATTAACACCGAAGAAGTAGTGGGACAACCCTGGTTCCATGAAATCAAAAGGTATCTCCAGACTAGAGATTATCCCGAAGGAGCTTCCGTAAATGACAAGAAGTTCTTAAGGAAATTTGCTGCCAAGTTCTTCCTGAGCAACGACATCCTCTACAAACGAAGCCATGATTGTGTTTTACTCCGATGCGTAGACAAAGCTGAAGCAGAGTTAATCATGACCAAGATACACAGCGACACATTTGGCACTCACTTGAGCGGGCATACAATGGCTAAGAAGGTCCTAAGGGCAGGCTATTACTGGTCTACCATGGAAGCTGACTGCCATCAACATTCCCGTACTTTCCACAAGTGTCAAGTCTATGCTGACAAGGTTCATATCCCTCCGGTTCCTCTCAACGTTCTGACAGCTCCGTGGCCATTTGCAATGTGGGGCATTGACATGATTTGAGAGATCAAGCCCACGACATCCAACGGACATCGTTTCATCCTGGTTGCCATTGACTATTTCACCAAATGGGTCGAAGCAGCTTCCTTCGCCTCTGTTACTAAAAATGTGGTTGCCCGCTTCATCAAGCAAAATCTCATATGCCAGTATGGTGTTCCAGACAGGATCATCACAGACAACGGTACAAATCTGAATAACACTATGATCACCGCATTGTGCGAACAGTTCAAGATTTATCATCACAATTCATCTCCCTATCGGCCGAAGATGAACGGTGTTGTTGAAGCTGCGAACAAAAACATTAAGAAGATCATTCAGAAAATGACAGTCACTTACAAAGACTGGCATGAGATGTTACCGTTTGCTCTGCATGGATACCGTACGACGACACGTACTTCAACCGGGGCAACCCCATTTTCCTTGGTGTATGGCATGGAAGATGTCCTGCCTATGGAAGTTTAGATTCCTTCTCTAAGGGTTATGAAGGACGCAGGTTTGAATGAAGATGATTGGATTCAGACCCGACTTGATCAACTCAATTTGATCGATGAGAAGCGACTCGCTGCTGTCTGCCATGGTCAAACGTATCAAAAACGGATGATCAAGGCTTTCAACAAGAAAGTCAGACGACAAGTATATCAAGTCGGAGATCTCATGATCAAGCGGATTATCTTGCCGCAAAGTGATCCCAGGGGCAAATGGACTCCTACATACGAAGGACCATTTGTGATCAAGAGCATATTCTCTAGTGGTGCAATGATTCTGACCACCATGGACGGCGACGATTTTCTGCACCCTGCGAATGCAGACATAGTCAAAAGATACTATGCATAAAATAACCCGACAAGTCGAAAACCCGAAAGGGCGACTTGGGAAAAAATGGACATCCCGGTGGACCGAAAACCCGAAAGGGCGGTTCAGGCAAAAATTAGGGATAAAACAAAAAAAAATATGTACACCCGGCAAGTTGAAAACCCGAAAGGGCGGCTTGGGCAAAAAGGGGTTTCCCGGTGGATCGAAAACCCGAAAGGGAGATTCAGGCAAAAGTTAGGGAATTAAAGCGTATGACTATGTCCCGTCGGATCACTTTAAGGACAATCTCTTCATCAACCAGTTCCAAGCTTCTGATCAATCCAGTCATCGGCAGACGAAGCGTTGAGTGGACAGATATTCAGAGTTGCGAAGGCTATAGCAGAATGGAATCCCATGGAATTATTTCACATGGCCATCTTTCTTTTGTATAAATTTTTCAATATTTACGATGACATCCTCTTACTAGGATGATTGTCTCCTTTGTACAAATATACTCATAGAAAGTTAATACAAATACTTTCCCAGAAATTTGCGTCGTTTTCCTTTTCTCTTTTCTTTTGCACTATTGTTTTATTTGAGAAACGTCCAATGTTTTGTTAAATAGGCATATGCATTTGAACATAATCATTTCCTTATGAATCAAGGAAGATGATCACTGATAAGTTGAAGGTGCAGATAGATATCTTGATGCCCTCTCAAAGGAAATCCCGAGCAGATTTGAAATCCAAATTCCTTAGTCAGAACTTAATTCCCTAAACAGAGTTAGACTTCAGGATCCTCATCAGGAAAAACTTTCCCAATACTGATTTCTCCAGCCAAAGAGCCTTCCAGAACTCGATTCCCCTCAGAGTTAAGTTTCAGTATCCCCAGTAGAGCCTTAAAGATCTGAAAATCCAATCCCCAGCTGAACCAGGCTAAGTGAACCTTTTCCCCACAGAGATACTTCCCACCAAGCTGAGGATTCTCAGATCATACCTCTCCAGCATGAGTCTATCAGGTTCTGAACTCCCCAGTAGAGATCATCAGAAATTCTCTTACCCTGCAAGTCACCAAGGAAATTCCAATTCCCCGCAGTGGTCCTAAGGTCCCTCAACGATTGGAGATTTGGTATTCCTCAGGCAGAATGAAAACTCTCATTCTCAGTTCCTCATAGGATAATCAGATGCTCTCCAATGAAGATTTTCTCAAGACAAGAATCCCCAGAAGATTGGTATACAACCCAAGCTCCTAATTCCCCAGCAGCAGCCAAGGAATTATTCTCCCCGGCAGCAGTCAAGATTCTTTTATCTTCAGCCATCTAGGATTCATCTATCCTCCGCAAGATAGCTCGTCAGCTTACATGCGCATTCATCACGTTCATATCATAAACATCGATATAACATACATTGCATCATGCATCATGAAATTGCATACAACTAACTCTTTACCTTTTCAGGTAAGACCAGTCGACAGATAAAGGTCATCATCTTTCCAGATTCACTCATAAATAGTTCAGATGTGACCCAGACACGGCGACATTCTGATACTTATTCCGGATTCATTCAGATGCAGTTTTACACGGACTCATCATCAGGAAACCCTACACCGGTTCCTTCTTCACTTCAAGACTTCTGAAAACAGTTTACGGATTCTTCCTAACAACGGATGTTAATCTATCGCTTGTTCAGATGCAACTTTTGAAAACAGTTTACGGACGCTTCCCAACAACGGATGCTGCTCTATTGCTTATTCAACTTCAAGACTTCTGAAAACAGTTTACGGATTCTTCCCAACAACGGATGTTAATCTATCGCTTGTTCAGATGCAACTTTTAAAAACAGTTTACGGACGCTTCCCAACAACGGATGCTGCTCTATTGCTTATTCAACTTCAAGACTTCTGAAAACAGTTTACGGATTCTTCCCAACAACGGATGTTAATCTATCGCTTGTTCAGATGCAACTTTTGAAAACAGTTTACGGATTCTTCCCAACAACGGATGTTAATCTATCGCTTGTTCAGACTCAACTTTTGAAAACAGTTTACGGATTCTTCCCAACAACGGATGTTAATCTATTGCTTATTTAATCTCAACTCCTGAAAACAGTTCACAGATTCTCCAAACACGGACGTCAATCTATTGCTTGTTCAGCCCCCCCAATTCAGAGATGTTCCAAAACAGAGACACCTTTCTGATACTCGTCCACTCACCAGCGACATACAGTTCAAACAATCATTTCCAGATGGCATCTATAAGCCCATCCTCCAGTTCAACATTTCCAGATGGCATCTATAAGCCCATCCTCCTACCAGCCGTCACCAAATGGCATCTTTAAGCCCATTCTCAGATGGCATCTCTAAGCCCATCCCCCGACAAGATTATGTCACGTCTTCAGATGGCATCCATAAGCCCATCTCCCTATCCACCATCTCTCCAAATGGCATCTATAAGCCCATTCCCGCCATCACATTGCTGATACTCTACTATGCGAGTGCAAATTTATGGGTACTCTAGTGTCCAATCTCCTTTTACCTTCGAGTCGCGAAAGGCAAACTTGCCAATCTAACTCTTCAGGTTCAAGAAGATTGGACATGGGCAACTGTTGTACCCCAAAATTTGCTCTCTCTTTCTTCAGGAAATCATCTTGGATTTTCAGAGTCCCTTTGAGACAAATCCAAATCCTGAATTGCCATTTTTGCCCAAGCAAACCACTTACAAGAGCAAGATGATCACACAAGCTCTAAAGACAACGCTTTTAGCTTGAGAAAAATTAAATTCTAAGTACTTGGAATTTTTTCTCTAAAAAAAAAAGAGGAGTATTTAAGAAAAAAAGCAGCGCTTCAGAACTTCTGGACCAATTCCAGATAGAAACGGTCAAAAGTTGCAAGCTTGGCTCAGCGCACTCAGAGGTTGGCTCTTCAGCAGCTACATCAGCTCAATCAGAAGTTGTAAACATGGTTCAATACGTAAGCCTCAGACAGAACATGACTCTTTCAGCAGTTACACAAGCTCAGCCAGAATTTGCTAAAGGAAGGCAAAAGAAGCAAGGAAGTCTGAAGGCTCTTTTAGAACATGCTGAAACCAGAAGATGAAAAGGTCAGAAGAGTGGGTGTTACACTGATACAGAATCTCTAAGCCTAGGAGGTCCAGAAGAAAATCCAAGGAACGTATCAGAAAATCAGGAGAATCCCCAGAACTTACTAAGACAACAGGAAGCCAAGTCCAGAGCATGGTTTACGCTGTTCTTGTTGAAACAGAACTGCTGGTTCAAAGTTTGGTTTCCATTACCAGAATATTGATGTTGATAAGTCTTATCACCATTTAATGCTCATTAATGCTTCCAACCACTCCTGAACATTCATCCAAGTAATCCCTTCACGTGTGGCTTGGAAAACGCCTTTATACAGATTATGGCATGGGTCTACACGCCACCGCCCACTTAAGAGGTCACTTCTCTCCAATCCACGCCTGCTGCTGCAGCCTAGGCTGAAGGCTATCTGTTATCACAACTTCCCAGGAATTTCTGTCAAAGAACAATTTAAACTCTGTTGGCGCCTTTAATGTTCAAGACACCCATAAGAACTTTGCCTATAAATAGAGAGTGATTGTCCACTGAAAAAGGGCGCTTGAAGAAACAGAAAAATTGCTAAGAAAGAAACAGAAATCTTTAGCAAGACAGTGTTGTGAAACTCTGCCAAAATCTCCAGTGCTTCATAACTTTGAAGTTCTTACCTTCAAACTTCATCAAATACCCAGTTTTTTCTTTGTGAACCAAAAACACCCTCTTCAAACTTCTGACCCTATATACGCATACACCTTCACCTACCCTTGTCAAAAAGAATCTGTCCAGAACACCACCAGAGCCAAAAGCTAGCTTTCATCCATAAACTCTTCCAACAGCCAGGTAAGCACCTGCTGACCTTCATCACGCTACTAAGCATCATCAGTTGTGCATGCTCAAATAAACATAATGTAAATATCATGTTGTTGTTGTTTGTATTCTGAGGATTTTCATACCTCAGAATGTTCTGAGCCAGTGTAGGACCTGCCTGTAACCTTGTTGGTTCTGCCCTCTGAAACATTTTGACATTTGCTGGATCTGTTCCAAATATGTTTCCTGTTTTGTGGAATAACAACAAAATTGCAGATGTGTTGATTAGTACAGGGAAAAGCCAAGTGCTGACTTTGACGTTAGCACACCTGAAGCCTGTTTTGCTGTCAATAAAATCAGAACCTCTGAGAGTTATTGTCCTTCCAGCAGAATCAGAACTTCTGGTCTCTCCACTAACATACTTCTGTCTTGTAGCGCAGGGGAATCAGAACTTCTGATTTCCCCACTAACAGGTTTCTGTTTTGCAGGTGCCAGAGTCAGAAGTTCTGACTCATACAGTTTAACCAAGAGGTTGATCATCTGGCAGCGGATCTGAGTCAGAACTTCTGATGACCTCTCAGCAGCGCGCTGGCTCTCTCTCTCCCCCTCTATCTTGTTTTTTGCTATTTTCTTTTTTGTCTATTTTTCTCGTTGAACCCCCCGTGTACAAATGTGTATCCCCACTCCCTAATTGTTGTAATAGTGTAGGATTTTATATTTCCGCTTTTATTGCTAGTAATTAGGATGTGTATGGCAAGATAAAATCAATGAAATAGAAAATCCTAACTCAAAGAAAAAAAAAACTCTTGTATGCAATAAAACATACTTGCACACTAACACCCCTAGGGTTACATCCACTTGTTGCCTTTCAAAAAATGGGCCATGTTACGCATGCAAAGTATCTTAGTAAAACAAACAAAATCAAAAGATCATAGTCCCTCAATGACGCTTTCGAAAGTTGCCTTACAAAAAAAATGATCTTAGTCCCCCAAAAGAAAAACTAAGATACTTTGCAACATTGCTATCATGGTCTATACGATGACCCGCGCCCGTCCCGTTCACATCCTAACACAAGATTGTCCACCAAATACAATGGTGGAACAAAATTGTTAAAAGGGTTAAAAACATAGAAAAATCTTTGAGTAAATTTAGGGGTAGACCACTCTTAATTACTTGGACCAAACTTGCAAAAAACACTTGCCTCCTTTTCAAAACACACTCTCAAAACAACTTTAAAAAAAAAAACATTGAAAACTTTTTCAAAAGACATACACCTTTGTATACATCCCAACATGGATCATTACAAAGGTTGCCACCACATTGGCCTCTTTTTAAAACATTTTCAAAACCACACACACAACGCACCATTTCAAACAATTGAAAATCAAGGCAAGTTGATCTAAGCAAGTAACTAAGAGCCCATGGATAACCATGGATAGAAAGGGTGCTAATACCTTCCCTTTTTATAATCTACTCCCCGAACCCAAGAAAACATCTCAAAGGTTTTTGCTGTGCTTTTTTAACCTTTCCTTAGGATAAAATAAAAAGTCGGTGGTGACTCTTGCTCAACCGAAACATTTGCGAAAACAAACGCAAAACCCTAGTCAGTTCTCCCACCGTATCACAGGTACCTAAAACTTTTAACTTAGAGAAATTTTGCCCTAGTTTAGGCAGGATTTTGACCCATCTTCTTGGACATTTTCACATAGTTACACTTGGAGTTTCAAGTTGCATTTCAAATATGGATTATAGTACATGTTGCAAGATTTCCAAATTGTCCAAGAACTCCTCAAACACCTTTGTGGTTAGGGAGAATCTAATGCTTGAAGTTGGCAAAAACTCACTTTGATCCATGGCCAATACATGTTCATACAACCTGCATTTTCAAACCAAACTAGCTTAGTATATGATTACAGGCCTCTAAACCAATTTACACTCCAAAATTGAATGCAAATACATTGGATATTGGCATTGTTCTGATCAAGAGAGCTTTGTACATTGAACTTTTCCATTTTGAGCATAAAGGTCATACTTCCATTTTCATAAAGGCCACTTTATGTCAATTTCCATTTTCTCGAGCCTTGGACTTTTTTCCTTGCAGCAAACAACTTCCCTAATCTCAGGCACAGTACACCAAGTTGAGCATGCTTGTAACTAGCCTGTACAGGCCCTAGCTTGGACAGTTCACATCTTTGCTTCAAAAACAAGTCAAATGGCCAAAAGCTTGGATCTCGGATATCTGATAAAAAACCAACAAGAACAAAGTGGTCTAACAAGTTTTGCATATCCTCACAAGCCAGAAGCACGAGCCTTTCACCCCTAAAGCACCCCCATACTCCAAAACACCATTTTTATGCAAAACAGGGCAAGCCCTGCAGAACCACCTCCATCTCCACTTTCCCTCGTCCGTTTTGCCTCAAACTTGTTCCAATATCTTCCATTCAACTCACCTGAACTATCCCAGACCTCCATTGCTAGTTGTAACACCATTAACACACACTTCCATTTTTGTTTGAAAGCTTTGCAGGTTGAGTTCTGTAGCACGATTCAGGCTACTTCAAAACAAGCCAAGCATTGGGAAAGCTTCAGTGGACCTCAGGAAAGCTCAAAAGAACCTCAAGCACCCTTGGAAGTTGCTGCATTGTCCAGCTCGAAGTCAACTGAAATAGGTATTTCATGAACTTCTATCTCTCTATTTAGGAATGGTTAGACTTAGGTTTGTGAATGAAAGATGTTGTATTCATAGCCCTGAAACCATACATGTGCTTAGTTTTCATTTATATTAATCGTGCTAGGAGAATTTTGTTCATGAACTTTCTGAAAAAAACTAGGTTAAGAATTAGGGCCAGAGAAATTCTCTCTGGTCTTTGAGAGTTAGCTTGAGTTTTTATATGGTTAGATTCGTTGTTTGATGCTCTACAAGTTTCATGTTATGAGTTTTGTAAAAAAAGCAAGGAATCAGGAGATAGCATTTGATGTACAGAACGAGCGTGTTTTGAACTGAGGAAGAAGATGAAGTTGATTCTGGGCTGGGCCTGGACTTCTCTACTTTTGACACCCCCCAGTTCACTTTCAGCACCCCTTGGCCCATTGCTTTGTATTTTCATTATTTTTGCATTTTTATTTTTTCTCTGACTTTGATATTTTATTTGCAAACATAAAAAATATTCCAAAAATATTTTCATATTTTTTTCCATTTATTAGATATTTTATTCTAAATTTTCCTAATGTAAACATATTAAATATCTTATTTTCTTTTGTTAAAACTTAAAAATAATACAAATAATACTTAAATAATTTATTTTATTTTTATATACATATTTGAAAATATTTCCTTGAAATATATACATTTTGTAAATAATTTTATTTTGTACACACTTAATATATTTAATACATATATGTACATATATAATATATTTTATTAAATAATAAGAACCAAAAAACACAAAATAATACATTTTTATTTTTATTAATATTTTATACTAAAAATACCTTTTTTTTTCAATACACTTTTATTTTTGTACAAATTAATACATTATTATATATAAGTAACAAATAATACTATTTATTTAAGAAATTAGGATTTTTGCCCTAAAGAACAAAATAATTAAAATTGACTTTTTTTTATTATTTACACTTCATATTTAAAAATACTTTTTACATACATAAAAATCTTTTTTTTGCATAACACATTTTATCTAACATTTATTTATTGTATTTTATTTATTTATTGTACATTTAAATATTGTATCTTATGCATTCAATTTGGTTGTAATAATTTAGGATTTAATTTCTTGCAAAATAATCCCCATTTCAAATTTGTACCCCCTCCCTATATCATGTTGTAATAGTGTAGAATTTAAATTCTCGCACCTTTAAATGCTTTCAATTATGCCATGATTAGACCTAGGGTTTGTATGCATAATAAAATCAACAACTAGTTTGACCTAATCCAAGATAACAATGCATGAAAATAAACACAATGCACACTTGTACCCCTAGGGTTTTAATCCACTTGTTGCCTTCAAATATGGGCCATGGTTGCATGTCAAGTACTTTGGCAAAACAAAAACAAAACAAAAGATCATAGTCCCTCGATGTCGCTATCTGAGTTGCCTAAACAAAATGATCAAGCCCCTCAAGAAAATTGCCAAAAATACTTGACACAATTGCTATCATGGTCTATACGATGACCCGCGCCTGTCCTGTTTAACATCCTAACACAAGGTTGTTCACCAAATACAATGGTGAAACAACACTGTTAAAAGGGTTAAAAACATAAGAAAGATCTTTGAGTAAAATAGGGTAGACAACTCTTAGTTACTTGATCAAAGCTTGCAAAAACATCCTTGCTATCTTCAAAACACACTCCACAACGCAATTTCAAAACCCTACTTTAAAACTTTGAAAACTTTTCAAAAGACAAAAACACCTTTGTATACATTCAAACAAGAATCATTACAAAGGTTGCCACAACGATGGCCTCTTTTCAAAACATCTTTCAAAACCACACAAAAAGCACCATTTCAAACAATTGAAGAGCACCATTTCAAACAATTGAAAAGCAAAGCAAGTGATCTAAGCAAGTAACTAAGAGCCCATGGATAACCATGGATAGAAAGGATGCTAATACCTTCCCTTTCTATAATCTACTCCCCGAACCCAAGAAAACATCTCAAAGGTCTTTCCTGTGCTTTTTGACCTTTCCTTAGGATAAAATAAAAAGTCGGTGGCGACTCTTGCTAAACCGAAACATTTACGAACATAAACGCAAAATCCCAAGTCAGTTCTACCACCGTATCACAACATGGCTATTTGTTTTCATTCTCAATTTTGTTTTCCTTTCGACGATTTCCTCTTACTAGGATCTTCGTCTTTCTGTACAAAAAACGCCTATTCATGGGCAAAATATCAATACAAATATACTTTAAAGTGCAAAATTTATGTCTTTGTTTTGAATGCAAATTTGTCCAATGACTAAAATTGAACGAACATATGCATATGAACATAATTAAAACTATTTGGCACATGTGTCCTGCTAAGCAGCACCAAGCATCTCTTTAATGTATATGAAATATCCCCACAGAGTTATCTCATTATCATTATCCCCACAAGGATGGCTACAATAAAACTTTCCCCAACAGAGTTGCCCATAAAGTCTCTTTGCATAGGATAATCCCCGACCAGAGTCTCAATCTCTTGGCAGCTCTCTCCCCAGCTAAGTCAATTTTACAAGTTGAAGCCTCGTGGATCTCTTCCTAAAAGAAACTCATTTCCCCAACAGGGTTTATTTCCCCAACATGGTTTATTTCCCCAACAAGTTTTATTTTCCCAATAATAATCGAGGAACCACAAAATTCCCCAGTCGAGTACATCCTCCCCGACCGAGTCTGTATTCCCCTGACATAGTCCATCCTCCCCAACTGAGCCCGTTATTCCACAACTGTGTATATCCTCCCCAGTTGAGTGTATCCTCTCCAAGCTGAGTCTGTCCTACCTGACTGAGTCTACACTCTCCAGTTTGAATTTTCCTTTCATATTATTGCAAATCATAGGGCCACAACCCCTGATCCCCAGTAAAGCCGTCAGAAAAGCCTTTACTATTTCCAAAACATACTATGAAGCCTGAACTCAACCAAATATTAGCACAATTTTCAAGTTATTACTGAAGCCTGGACCCGACCAGATAATAGTTTGACTTCTTCAATTGGCGAAGCTTGGGCCCGACCAGATAGCAGTTTAATTCCTACAAAATCATTAGCAAAACTCCTCTTATCCAGTAGAGTTTGCCAATATCCCTAGTGAATTACTGAAACCTGGACCCGACCAAATAACAATTTGAGCATCTGAAACCTGGACCTAACCAGATAATAATTGATCTCGATTTTAAGACACTATGAAACCTGGACCTGACCAGATAATAGTCTAACTCTTCAAAGATATAAAAGAACCTGGACTCAACCCGACCAAGGTTTAACTTCTTTTCCCCAGTAGAGTTTACCTCTTCCCCAATAAATTACTATGAAACCTGGATCCGACCAGATATCAATTTTCAATTCCATCTTTTCAAGCAAGTTGTTGTGAATCCTGGATCCGACCAGATAGCAATTACCCTCGGAGATTCATTGTGAAACCTGGAAACTAACCAGATAACAACTAAATCCCCAAACAATTTATGGTGAAACCTGGACCCGACCAGATAGCAATTGACCTCATCAACCTCAGAAATCTGCAAAGCCTAGACCCAAACAGATAACAATTTTTCAAACAGTTTATTGTGAAACCTGGAGCCCGACCAAATAACAACTAACTTTGATTCCCAGAGAGACGCTATGAAGCCTGGACTCGACCGGATAATAGTACAACTTTCCAAAAACCATGAAACCTGGACCCGACCAGATAGTAGTTACCATTTCGAGTTACTGCGAAGCCTGGATCCGACCAGATAATAGTTAACTTTCGTATCCCCAACAAGTTGTTGTGAAGCCTGGATCTGACCAGATAACTATTTAGTTTCAAGAAAATTTCCTGCAAAGCCTAGAATCTGACCAGATAATAGTTAATTCGTATCTTCCCCCAGTAAGTTTCCGTGAAGCCTGGATCCGACCGGATAGCAGTTGACTACTTCATCCTCAGCAAATTGTGAAGCTTGGATCCGACCAGATAACAACTGACATTCAAGAGATATTCTCCAATGAAAGCATCCTTTCAACAAAGTTTGAAGATATGCATATTCTTCATCCCTAACGACAATCAGGGATTCAACCCCCCAGAATTTCCTCAGCAGCAATCACAGATTTATTTTCTCGGACAAAAACATACATCTCACATTCATAAATCATAGCATGTACATACCATATGCATTTAACATAATACCACATCTGGTGAACATCATGCATGCATTTGCATTTTACTAACTCTTTTTCTCACAGGTAAAACATCAAGTTTTAGTATAAATCAACAAGAGATTTATGCTGATACTTCTTCCAGTGTTTACCAACATTCCTCCAAATGGAATCTATAAGCCCATTCACCATCCATCTTCGAGTATAAATTTCTGGGCACTCTAGTGTTCAATCATCTTTCACCTTCAAGTCACGAATGGCGGATCCGCCAATCTAACTCTTCAGGTTTAAGAAGATTGAACAGGGGCAGCTGTTGTACCCCAAAATTTTCACTCTCATTTAGAAAATATATTCTCACAAATATCTCTCTTGGTTCAAGACTGCATTAGGTTTGATCAGCTCAAGACACCTCCTTAAGCACTGATGACCAAAATTAGGGTTTGAGATTGCACAAGGATAATTGAACTTTAAATGCTTTATATGACTTTCATGGATCATTATGGACCCCCGATATTACTCATGTCAAGTTTCAAGCCTTGGATCACACTTTTGCACAGTCAATTGAGCAGTTGACCTACAATCAAACTTCATAATTTTTTATCCACATCAATATTATAAACTCATATGTATCATTTTATCAAGTTTGGACCATAATTCTTCAAGAAATTTGATCAAATAATCAAAAGGGCAAAATGGTCAAAATTAGGGTTTTGACTAAGAAAGGGCAATTTCTTATTTTTGACCTAGAAAATGATCAATTGGTTTGAAGCATGTTTTCAAGAGTTCAATTGCATCTTTTTGACCTAATGGCATGACCCAAAACATTTCTCAAGATCAATTGGATTGACAATGAATTTTCAATCAACTGATCAAAAGTCAACTGTACACTGAAAAGTCAAACTTTGACTTTTTGGTCAAAATCCAATGTCAAAATATGAAACTTATTAATCAAGAAATCAAAAAGTCAAGATTTCATATTGAAAAGTCAAAGTTTTCTAACATAGAAAATTTTCTAAGTGTTTAAAACTTCATGCTTTTTCACAACTTTGAGCAAATTTTTCACCATGATGCAAGAAGATTCAAAAGAAACTTTCAACATGAAAGTTGTAGATCTCCATTATATCTACAAAATTGCTATACACAACTTCTTCTAAAAATGCTTGGATCTCAAGTTATTAATTCATAAATTCATGGTCTTGAAATTGAACACTTAGTGAAATTTTGCCCTAGTTTTGGTCAGGATTTTGACCTAACTTCATGGCACTTTTTGATATAGTTCCAAGGGGAATTTTCAAAAGTGATTCAAAGAGGGGTTGTAGAGAAGATTGCAAGATTTCCAAAATGTCCAATAACTCCTTGAGATCATTTGTGAGCAAGGAGAATCGAAGAGATGAAGTTAGGGTTTTCAAACTTGAATTACAAACTATTTCATGATTTATAAGAATTCAAATCCAAGCCTATGCTGCATAATATTTACTTTGCAGGCCTCAAACTTGTTTGTCACCATTGAAAGGTTGGATGAACCAACGCACTGCTATGAGATTGATACTGAAGAGGTGGCAGACAAACCCTGGTTTCATGAAGTAAAGAAGTATCTCGAGGCTCAAGAGTATCCCGAAGGGGCATCTGTCAATGATAAGTAATTTCTGAGAAGGTTCGCTGCGAAATTATTCCTCAGTAATGGAATCCTCTAAAAGCGCAATCATGACTCTACCTTACTGCGGTGTGTAGACAAGAGCGAAGCAGAGAGGATTATGACAAATCTACATGAAGGTACCTTCGGAACCCATTCCAGTGGACATATCATGGCTAAGAAGATCCTACAGGCAGGATACTTTTGGTCCACTATGGAAGCAGATTGTTATCAGCAGTCTCGAACTTATCATAAGTGCCAAATTTATGCTGATAAGGTGCATGTGCCTCCGGTTCCTTTGAATGTCTTAACAGCTCCATGGCCCTTTGCAATGTGGGGCATTGACATGATCGGAGAAATCAGGCCCACCGCCTCCAATGGGCATTGCTTCATCCTAGTGGCCATCGATTACTTCACGCAATGGGTTGAGGCGGCCTCCTTTGCTACTGTTACCAAGAATGTTGTGGTGAGGTTTATCAAGCATAACCTGATCTGTCAGTATGGTGTGCCAGAGAGAATTATCACTGATTAAGGTACGAATCTCAATAACACGATGATCACCGAACTCTGTAAGCAGTTCAAGATACAACATCATAACTCTTCTTCCTACCAGCCGAAGATGAATGACGCTGTTGAAGCGGCTAACAAGAACATCAAGAAGATTATACAGAAGATGATAGTGACATACAAAGACTGGCACGAGATGCTACCATTCGCTCTGCATAGGTACCGTACCTCAGCACAGACGTCGACAAGGGCAACACCCTACTCTCTGGTATATGGCATGGAGGAAGTCCTACCCATTGAGGTCCAGATTCCTTCTCTAAGGATTATGAAATATGCAAGTTTAAACAAAGACGACTGGATCCAGACTCGACTTGATCAACTAAATTTGATCGATGAGAAGAGACTTACTGCTGTCTGTCATGGTCAAACGTATCAAAAACAAATGATCAAGGCTTTCAACAAGAAGGTCAGACGCCAAGAGTATCAAGTCGGGAATCTAGTGATCAAGCACATCATACTGCTGCAAGGTGACCCCAGGGGCAAATGGACTCCCACATACGAAAGGCCATTTGTGATTAAAAACATTTTCTCGGATGGAGCCATGATTCTGACCACCATGGACGGTTACGACCTTCCTCACCCTGTCAATACGGACATAGTGAAAAGATACTACGCATGATAAAAAACTAACTAGGTCGACTGGCCTAGGCCAAAATAAGGGCTTCCCGACAAACCAAAAGGATTCGGGCAAAAATAAGGGATGAAAATGAAAAATTTGTACACCCGGTAAGTCAAAAACCTGAAAAGGCAACTTGGGCAAAAAAGGGTATCCCGGTGGACTGAAAACCCGAAAGGGCGGTCCAGGAAAAAGTTAGGGATGAAAAGCATATCACTATGTCCCATTAGATCACCCGATGATCTGACCTCAGTATCAATTGTCAAGCTCAAACATCATCGATCAACCTAATCAGCTCCAGATAAGCAGCAAAGTGATGAGACGCTCGAAGACATAGCGGCAATAGCAGAATTGGAACCCAATGAGATTTTTGTACATAACTGTTTTCTTTGTACACAATATTGTATAACTTCTATTCTTACAGCGGCGTTCTCTTACTAGAATGTCAGCCTCCTTGTACAAAAACACCTATTATACGCCAACTTCGAAAATCAATACAAATCATTTTTACAAAAAAGAATAATATATGAGTTTTTGTCCTTTTCTGTTTTGTTTTGCAAAAAACGTCGAATGATTTATTCTTGACATAGGCATTGAATATGGTTACTGCTCATAAATATTTACATAAGAAACGGAAAGACAATTGCTCGTAACTTAAGAAACAGGGGCAAAAAACCAAAAAAGTCAAAACCCGACACTTACTCTGTCCAGCCGATACCGGGGCAGAGACAACCTTGAAACATAATCATCAGCGCATACGACCTCGTAGCATCTGTATCCCCCAGAGAGTAAAGGTAATCAAAGCATTAATGTAAGTTCTCTCAAAACGGGAAGTAATCTCCCTAGCCAGGGTCGTCTAGAAACCTGACATCTATATCCCCAGCCGAATTGCATAATCGCGAGTGGATCATCATAAATTATTATCTCCCCAAGCAGAGTTTATTTCTCTAGATACAGAGGCTCAATCCCCAACAGAGCTTAACAGAGTCATTCCCCCGCATAACTATTCTCATACAGAGCCTCTCCCAGGCAGAATATTCACAAACAATGAAGAGCAAATCTCTGGCACAGTCATTTCCGTTCACCATCCCCAACGGAAGTGGAAGAATCACAGTTCTCTACAACAGTCAGGAACGCTATACTCTCTAGATGCAGTCAGGGATTTATTTTCCCAGACTCATAACATCATCACACAATGCATTTCATGCATCGCATATAATTAATCCAGTACCTTTTCAGGAAAGATGGTTATCATCAACAATTCCAACAATTCAAGATTAAACCCATGAAGCTATACATATCGTAAGCCCTACTATCCAGGCTTTCATCTCGAAGTAACCCTACTACCCAAGTTCCTTATTTAATCCCTACTATCCAAGCTTTCATTTCGAATTAACCCTACTACCCAGGTTCTTTCTTTAAGCCCTACTATCTAGGATTTCATCTTGAAGAAACCCTACGATCCAAGTTCCTTCTCATAAGCCCTATTATCCAGGCTTTCATTTCGAAGTAACCCTATGACCCAGGTTCCTTCTCGTGGCCCTACTACCCAGGCTTTCATTTTGAAGTAACCCTACGACCCAGTTCCTTCTCATGGCCCTACTACCCAGGCTTTCATTTCGAAGTAACCCTATGACCCAGGTTCCTTCTCATGGCCCTACTATCCAGGATTTCATCTCAAAGTAACCCTACTATCCAGGTTCTTGCTCATAGCCCTACTATCCAGGATTTCATCTCAAAGTAACCCTACTATCTAGGTTCTTTCTCATAGCCCTACTATCCAGGATTCCATCTCAAAGTAACCCTACTATCTAGGTTCTTTCTCATAGCCCTATTATCTAGGCTTTCATCTCAAAGTAAACCTACTATCCAGGTTCCTTCTCCCTCATCTACAGAAAACAGTTTACAACACTGTAAGGCCCGGACCCGACCCGCTACGGTCAATTTCACATTTCCCCAGTAAACCGCTGTACACCCTGGACCCTGACCAGGTATACATTCCACTTTTACCTCCTCAATCAAGAGTTAATTCCCCAGTAGAGTAATGAACAACCGGAGCTCCTAGGATCTACTTCCCCGGACATAAATCAACATTCCGCGATGAAGTCCTCCTCAACAACAGGTACAAGAATTCTTGCCAAGGAATCTCTTATGCAACCGATCTTTTCTGAATGGCATCTGTAAGCCCATTCCTAATATCACAATCAACCACAACATCATCGAGTGCAAATTTCTAGGCACTCTGGTGTTTAATCATCTTCCACCTTCAAGTCACGAATGGCAGACCTACCAATCTAACTCTTCAGGCGTAAGAAGATTGAACAGGGGCAGCTGTTGTACCCCAAAATTTGCCCTCTCATTTCTCAAAGGATCATCCTGGACCCTCAGGTTTTCTCCTATCATGTTTCAAGTCTTGAATTATAACTTTTCAAGAAAATCATTCACAAGGGAAAAATGGTCAAAAACACACTGAAAAGTCAAACTTTGACTTTTAAATCAAAAATCAAGTTTCAACAATTATATTTCATCAAGACATGAAATTGGTTCATCAAAAAATCAGAAGTCAGAAATTACTTTGAAAAAATAAAATTTCTAAACATTTAGAAAATTTTCTAAGTGTTAAGAGAATATGATACTTCAGAACTTGTAAGTGCAGTCAGAAGTTGTAAACATGATTCAGAACATAGTTCTTCAATCAGAACATGACTCTTGAGCATATGCTTCGATCATAGCATCACCTTTCAAGTTTCATTCTGGTCTTCTTCGATCAGAACATCACAAAACCCCAAAACCTTGTTTGAACAGCCTGCTGCACTACTATAGCACAGTCCTGCAACCAGTTGCCACAACACACCAAATTGTTGCTGATCTAGTCCACGCCTGCATTTTTCTCAAACCCTATATTTGCACCAAATTAGCATACGAAAACTGTGATTAAAAAGCAATGAAATAGTATACCAAAAAAGTTTGAATCCCATTTGTTTTCCCCCCAAAACCACAGCAAACCCATCTATAAATAATTTGCTCCATCACACGTTCAAGGGGTTGGCTTTTGGAGAGAGGAAATCATAAAAAGAGAGAAAAGAAAACTTTGAAACCTTCGTAAAAATCCAGAACTCCCAAACAGAAAACCAAAACTTTTGTTATTCCCTTTGAGTTAAAGAACTTGGCATATTCTCTTTCGTTGCTCTTGCTGATTCCAGAACATCTGAAGGCAGCAGTTCAAGTTCCAAGCCCATGCTCTAGGTTCAAGGTAAGTCTTTCTAACTTTGTATCTTTTCATTCAGAACATCATTAAAATATGTAAATATCACAATATTAATGTTGTCCATATCATCGCATAAGTAGGAAAACCGTGGATCAGAACTTCTTGATTAGGGCTAGGCTCAGATTAGGGATTTGAACTTCTATAAATTGTTGTGCTTTTATCTTTCTGACCTGTTGTTTGTTAAATACTGAATAAATTGCTGATGTGCTGATTAATATGAGGAAGGAGTTGAAATGTGGCACAGAACCCCTATTTTTTCACTCAATGTTTTAGCATAGCACAGAACTTCTGAGTTCTTCCTACATGTTAAACACACAGAACTTCTAGGCTTTCTTAATGTTTTAACACACATAACTTCTAGGCTTTCTTACTGTTTTAACACACAAAACTTCTGATGCTCACTCATTGTTTTAGCACAACACAAAACTTCTGAGTTCTCCCTACATGTTAAACACACAGAACTTCTAGGCTTTCTTACTGTTAAGCACACTGAACTCTGATGCTTCCACTCGCTTTAACACTCAAAATTTCTGATTTTCACACGCTGACAACACACTGAATTTCTGATGTTCACTCACTATTTTAGCACAATACAAAACTTCTGACTTTTGGCTCACAGTCTGAATACCACCCAGAACCTATGTTTCCTTTCCCTCTAACGTTTCTTGCAGGGTCTTAAAGTGTATCAATACAGAACTTCTGATTCCACTAACGTTCCTTTCTGAGTTACAACGCGATTGGCTTCAGAACTTCTGATCCTTGTTGTTTTGCTTGCAGCAGCACGCTGTTTTTATCTTTCATTTATTTTCCTTTTATCATTTTCAATATTAATACTCTTTTTATCAATATAAAAAAGATATGAAAATATTTTATTTTTACTAACTAATTTATTTCCTCTTTTTAAATCCATTAAGACAAAAAAACCATTTTCTAAACAAAGTCCTTTTTCTTTCTTACGTTGTACATTTTAATATGGTTGTAATAGTTAAATATGATTTAAATTCTTGCAACCCCCAATTTGTGAAATATGTACCCATCATCCCTAAAATATTGTAATAGCGTAGGACTTTTATATTTCCGCAATTTAACGCTTTTCCAAATATAAAATGCTAGTAATTAGGATGTGTATGGCAAGATATGAAATCAAAAAATAGATA
This sequence comes from Vicia faba, assembly GCA_948472305.1. Taxonomy (NCBI): domain Eukaryota; kingdom Viridiplantae; phylum Streptophyta; class Magnoliopsida; order Fabales; family Fabaceae; genus Vicia; species Vicia faba. Next base: position 1,307,128,686 of record OX451739.1, read on the forward strand.
ACCCTAATCAAGACTAAAATGAATTCAATCAAACATACTTGCACACTAGCACCCTTAGGGTAATCCCACCTTGTGGCCTATCAAAAAAATAGTCATGTCCCTCGAGCATGGGCGTTTTAGCAAAAGACCCTCGATAAAAGATCGTAGTCCCTCGATGACCCTCGATGTTGCCTTCGGAAATCGATCTAGTCCCTAAAACGATATTGCTAAAGCATCCCATAAGTTTCCTTCTATGACTATACAAACGTCCCACGCTCGTCCCTTCACATCCAACTATGAGGCTTCTTACCAAATCAATGGTAAGATAGCAACATCTAAAGGAGGAGGAAAAGAACATCTAAGACCTTTTGAGTAGGTAGATTTGCTCCTAGTTGCTCGCTTGCTCACAACAAAAACATTTTATACACCAACACCCTCATTTTGAAACATTTTCAAAAGACAACACTTTGTAAGCATTCTTATAGAGACGAGAACCATTACAAAGAGGTTTTTTTCAAAATACTTTCAAAAACACAATACAAAAGCAGAACTTTCGAACAAAGCAAATGGTCTATCAAGCAACTAAGAGCCCATGGAAAACCATGGATGAAAGGGGTGCTAACACCTTACTTTTCATAATCTACCCCCCGAACTCTAGAAAACATCTCTAAAGGTCTTTCCTTTGCTTTTTCACCTTTCCTTTTTTGGATAAAAGAAAAGTCGGTGGCGACTCTTGCTATCCGCAACATTTGCAATCAAACGCAAAACAAAAAGTCAGTTCTCCCACCGTATCACACTAACCCCCGAACTCAAGAAACAATATCAAAGGTCTTTCCTGTGTGTTGTACCCCAAAATTTTCCCTCCCATATTTCTCAAAACATTGCAAGAAAGATCCTCAAGTTGCTCAAGGAAGGCAAAGTGTTGACCAGACAAGCTGGCTCCTAAGGCAGTCTACCCCAAATTAGGGTTTCATGTTGCATCAAGATACTTGAGTCCAAGTGGTCCCAAATTCTCACCAATTTCCTAATATCTCCTCAAGATCATCCATGTCAAGTTTCAATCCTTGCAGAGGAAGTTTGCTCAGTCAATATCTCAAAGGTCCAAAAATCGACTATGCTAGGGCAAAAGTCAACTGTGATCCACATACAGTCAAACTTCAAGATTTTTGGTCAACATCCTTATTTTGAATTATATTTCATAATTTTATCAAGGTTTGATCATGATTCATCAAGGATTGCTCATAATTCATCAAGACTCAAAAGTTGCTAAATTAGGGTTTTGCAGGAAAAGTCAACTCAACTTTGACCAAGCATAACTTTCTCATACTTTATGAGAAATGACCCATCCAAAGCTCATTTTAAGAGGATTCATTTTCCTATAATCCATCTTCATCTCTAAAGTTCAAAATATGCACTTACAAGAAGTTATGAATTTGGACATTATAGGTCATTTTGAAAAGTCAACAAAAACACATTTTTTTGTCAAAGCTTCATACATGAGCATGGAATATCCAATTCAAATGAGACCAAAAGGGTTGATTAGAGGACATATCAAGATTTCTAAAAAGTCAAAGAACACCTCCAAAGAGTCAAAATTGAGTAAGTTATGCATTGGTGAAGTTGACATTTTTTGCAAAATTGCCAAAAGTCAACTATGCCCAAAACTTCAAATTTTGCCAAATGGGCCCAATCGTTTTCACTTGTTTTAAGTTGGCAACATAGCCCACGTGCTATAGCCTTTTCCAATTGTCCATATCTTATTTTTATTATTTAATTTGGTTTTTATTTGAATTAATTCAATTTAAATCAAATAAAAATCCAAAACATTGATAACAAGGGATTTTGTGTTTGTTTCAGGCTTCATTGAACAACTAGCATCATTAAAATTCGCATCAAGGCTTGTGTGCACAAAAAGATTGGAAATAAGCCAAATTTGGAATGTTTTTAAAGTGAATCAAATCAAATATCAAAGGCATTGAAAGAAAAATATTTGAACCAGTTTTGCAACCCTAATTCCTTCACTAATACATAAAGAAGGCGTGCAGACCTAAAGGGAGGTTAGAAACAGGCGTGAGAAGAAGAACCAGATTTGAAAAAAGAGCAAAAAAGTGTGAGATCGAATTGATAGTTAGAGGCATCTTCAAGGCTTGTTATCGATCCCAATCGCTGCCTGCCACTCTCAGCAACCTAAAACAATTAAGAACTAAGTTGTTCCCGTCCCAAATCGCACTGTAAGTTGTTCATAACCCTACCCTGTTCTTGAATTCGCATCTTGAAATTTAAGCATTGTTAACCTGAATTAATAGCATATTATTAATCTATGAGGTATTTGCAAGCTTTCTGCATCACTCAATTGCATTTATATGGCCTATACCGTTAATCACCATTGCTAGGTTTTCGAGCTTGGTTTTAGGGTTTTTGTTTTCAGGAACAATTGGCTTTCGTAAGTGGTATGGTTATGATCAGGAGGATGAGACGAACACAACCATGGCATTGGGTGTTATTTCCATGGATTGTGGAAGATTTTGAGAGCGTATAACCTGTATCAACGGACGTTTGTCCGTAGGTATAGGTTAACGGACTTTTAGCCACGGTGCAGGGAAGAAGACGCAGACGTGGCCAACTTCCATTGGCTTATTTGAATTTGCGTGAAAAATTCCATTACTGTATTGTCTTCACATATTATATTATTTGTTTATCTTAATGTACATCAAAACAAAATAGTCTAGTGGTTTCCACGTGAGTGTTAAGACATTCAGAGGTTGGAGGTCAGGGGTTCGATCCCTGCCTCCAGCATTTGCTATTTTCACATTTTATTTCAGGAGATCCAATGTGCGTGCAAGCCAGATGTCCACCATATGTCTTCATCATTAACGCGCCAGATGGCTAGATGGCCAGATCTGTTGGTCACCACTGAAGGAACACCATGAGCCAGGGTCAGCGCAATACACAGGATCAAGAAAGTCAAATGGACTCCAGCACTAATGGGCCCAGAAATTTCTATTGGCACACCACTTTCTCAAGCCCAATCTCTATCTCTTTATACTTTATTTTATTTCAATTAGTTATTTTATTTATTTTATTAACCAAAAATTATTTTCTTTTTATCAAAAAAATCACAATAAAAATATTTTTATGTCCAATTAAAATTAGAATATTTATTTTTAGCAATAAATTAATTAATTTAATTAAGTTTGATTAATTAGACAACTTTAATTTATTTTGCAAATAATTAAAATTAATTAGAATCAATAGGTTTTTATTACTAACTTCATTATTTTATTTCTTTCCAAAAAAATAACCAAAAAACAAAAAATATGTCATTTAATTATTTTTCATTAATTATTTAATAACTAATTAATTTAGCATTTAATTTAGAAAAACTTATTTCTTTTATTAAAAACAAAAAAAAACATTTTTCTTTTAAATTAGGATAGAAGGGTCAAAACCCTAGTTTCGCATTCGATCTAATTTTCTCGCGCACTTTATTATTATATTACCCAATTATTGTATCTGCTTCCGGTTTGTAATAATTTAATTAGGACATTTATTTATTTTTACCGCTTTTAATTTCAAAGGGTTTGTTTTTGGCTATGTAAATACCCGAAGCCTTGTAATAACTTAGTTTAAATTCCGCACTTTAATTTCTGCAAATATTTAACTGTTAGATGTTTGATAATAGGGTTTGCATGACAAGAATGTATGTCTAATTTTAAAACAGTTAGATCACCCTAAATGTGCAAAGATAAAATTAATATGAAATTGAAACACTCGCACATGCGCACTCCTAGGGTACACTCCCACTTGGTTTCCTTTGTAAATGGTCATTGAGTATAGGTTGTTTTAGAGGTCGCCCTCTTGTCTAAAAGATCATAAGTTGCCTCGGAATGGTTGCCTCAGATATTGTTACCTCAGATAAATGATCTAAGACATTAGGGTTACTACTAAGACGTCCTAACATTGCTTTAGTGACTGTATGTCCCTTTCAAATTGACCCTTAAAACTCCAACGACGGTGCTACCGACTCACTAATAGCGGGATAGCATTGTCTAAAAGAAACAAATATAGAACGATTCTTTTTTCGAGTAGGTAGATTAGTTCTTAGATACTTGCTCATCCAAAACAAACTTTTTTTCACACTTACACTCCTTTACAAATAAAGTATTAAAAAACAATTCATTACACTCTTGAAGATAGAAGCAAGAGTTAAATCGAAGTTAAAACAAAAACTTTTCAAAACCCACAAACACAAAGAAAACAATTTTGAAAATGATGAGCAAGTACCTAAGAGCCCGTAGATAACTACGAATAGAAAGGATGCTAATACCTTCCATTTCTATAATCTTCGTCTTCTTCCTCTTCCTCCTCTTCTACCTCAGACTCAGAAGGTACAGTAACTCCTTTCCCCTTGCCAGCCCCTTCGTCAGACATCGAAGGGAACTCAAGAGTCCTTCTAGCATCACTCTCAAACCTTCATCCGAAAGTGGCTACCCCCGGTCTCTTTTTCTTTTTCTTCTCTTTATTCTTCTCTAACAGGGCTTTGAGATCCTCTTGAACCTTTGCCAAGGTCATGAGGAGTTGCTGAAATTGTGAATTTTGTGCCTGTAGATCCTTTACTATTTGCTCTAAATCCATCTTGCTAAAATAAACAGCAGAAAGATAAGGGAACCGGGCTTGAAGACCCGTTTATGCATATGATGAATGGTATGTTATTCATGTAATGCATTCAAGGGTTCAAAATTTCAAATTTGTAGCAAACAAAAAGAACGCACATCATATTAAGAAGAAACTTATTAGTACATAAATGCCCTATGGGCGAAATATTACAAAATTCTTAATGTAAAAAGACATTGCGCATCCTCTTTGGTGCGATGTAGGTGTTGAGAGTTTCCTCCTTGTGAAGTTGGCGGGTGAGCTCTAAAACCTTCTTCTCACTGGCATAGAAGTTGGCTTCAAAAGTATCCCGTTCTTCTTTGAGTTGGATCCAACTCTTTTGCATTTCCTCCCATGATGTTGGCATGTCAGGATGTAGGATGGTGTATGGAACCCCTCCTTCCATAACAGGCTCTTTGATCAAGGGGAGAATGTGAGGATATGACATCATAAGATTCTGGGATCGGGTTCGTACCCACTTGAGGTAAGGCTCAAGGGGGATGGAATTCTTGTGCCCTAGTGTCTTGCTATCCACCTTGTTAGGCATCCTCCAAGCTCTGACGAACCTTTGTCGAAGTCCTTGCGCATCATTGTCGAAGTCAAAAACTAGGTCGGGAATCACCATGTCATGAGGGCCATCCCTCCGGGCATATCCAAATTGTCTCAAAGCTAGATAAGGGTTGTAGGTAATGCCTCCCCTAATGCCAAGTAATGGGACATTAGGGAATTCACCACAACGGTCAATGATGATGACATTTTCTCTGGACCGAGAACACCAATGTACATCAGAATGTGTGAGGGTCATCAACCATTGTGACCACCTTAAACCCTTCTCATTCTTCAAGATTGATTGTGGAAGGTGAGAAATAAACCACCTTGATAGGAGAGGAGTACAACACATGAGAACACCTCATTTCCTCATTGTTCGTGTGTAAAATGAGTGTAGGATGTCCCCAAGCAATGTAGGTATAGGATTCCTGGATATGAAAATCTTAACAACATTCACATCTATAAGTTGGTCAGGGTTTGGGAACAAGACCAACCCATAGATAAGGAGTGCTACAATCTCTTCAAAAGCTTGTAGATCAAGAGAATTCCAGCAGTCTTAGGCCTTTTCAAACAGAAACTTTGCCAAGAAACCCTTGACACCACTTCTGGTTTCCCAATGTCCTTTGATGTCAGATGGTTGCAAGTGTAATGCTTGAGCAACATCTTCGGGCTTTGGTTCTTTTTCCGTACCGTTGTAGGGTAGTTGATGAAGAATGGGAATTCTCAGGAGTTGGGAAACTTCCTCCAAAGTAGGCACCAACTGATAATCAGGGAATGTGAAACATTGGTGTAGGGGGTCAAAGAACTGGAAGAGAACTTTAACCATGTCTTATTCAATGTTGGTGTTGACTAAGTTGAGGAGTCTACCATGTCTATCACTGAAGAGAGAATTCTCTGGAATCCTGGAAGTAAGCTCCTTGAGTTGAGGAGGGATCCTCACAAGGTTGACTTGAATTGTTTTCCTGCGAAGAGATTCCATGACCTACAAAACAAGAACAAAGATGAAGATCCAAACCCTTGAAATGGTTAGTGGATGCATATGATGTTTTATGATGTTCATGATGTATGCACAAGCACATGTACAAGCAAGTCACACGAAACCCTAGTTTCAGGCTTGCATGAGGTTTCATAGGTAAGTACCCTCTTGAGTTTAGTTGGCTTAAAACCTGTTGTTATACCCCAAAATTTGCCCTCCCATATTCTTCAAGAAATTGCCAAGCCAAGCTACAAAATTCCCCAAGAATTGCACAATGCAAAGGCCTCCATACAGTCAAAACTAGGGTTTGTGTGTTGATCAAGAAAAGGAAGTTTTCAAAGGCTCAATCAAGTCTCATATGCTTACAAACATGGTCAAGCATCCTCATATCAAGTTTCAAGGCATTCAGCTCAATATTGCACAGTCAAAACCCTAAATTGCACTACAGTCAACTGTAGGGGCAAAATGGTCATTTGACAGTCAAAAGTTCAAATTTTTGGTCAACATATCATTTTGAAGCCACAAACATCATTTGATCAATGCTTGATCATGATTCTCAAAATTTGGCTCAGAAATCATCAAAGATGCAAAAGTTGCTATATTTGGACAGCTGAAAAAGTCAACTGAAATTGACCAGGGCATAACTTTCACATGGATTATCAGAAAAATTCCATCCAAAGCTCATTTTGAAGAGAAAGACATTTCCTACAACTCATCTTCATACTTCAAGTCCAAGAAATGCTCTCACAAAAAGTTATCAATTTCAACATTACAGGTCATTTTCAAAAGTCAACAAAAAGGGACTTTAAGTCAAAGGCCATAACTTGAGATTGGTAAATCAAAATGACATGGGACCAAAAGCATTGGTTAAAGGACTCAAAGACCTTTCCAAAATGTCCAAGAACATGTGAAAAGCTTAAAAATTGAGCAAGTTATGCCTTGTAGAAGTTGGGAAATTTTTGTGAAATGGCAAAAGTCAACTATCCTTGAAAATCCAATTTTGACAAAAGGGCCCCATTTTTCTCACTTTGTTCATCCTTGTCATGCCACACACGTGTCCCATGGTTAATTTCAAGACCAAATGTTGACTTTTTTATTTTATTTAATTTTTGATGATTTAATTCATTTTAATTCTTTGAAAATTCAAATAAAATTTAAAAATCAATGAAATGGTGTCATATGAATTTGGACAAGTTCTATGTATCATGAACCAACTCAAAAATCAGGCTAAGGTTCATTTGCACACTAGGTCTAGGTTTTGGCTAAAAAGTAGGAAAAATGGTTAATGGAAGAAACCCTAAGGCCAATTCTTTCCCAAGCATGAATTAAGGCCAAAAAACTAGTCAATTCCATTCCATGAGATGCATTGAGTCAAACCCTAACCATAGTGCAGCAAAAGGCTCGCTCAAAGGTGATTTGGCAATTTGAAAAATGAACCATAAAATGCAAATCTGATTTCAAAGCTAGGGATCTTTTCAAGCCTTAATTTTTGTACCAATAGCTTCCTGAGACAATTCTGAACGTATCCCAATTCTTAACATCAATCAAAACTCCCTCAGCTGGTACCTCTAAGTCAAACTGCATCTCAAAAATTTGGAAATCATATAGCACGATTCAAGCACATTCTTGCAGTTTTTTTTAGATATTCATACTCATGATGATGTTTCTGAACTAACCCTTGCGTTTAATTTCATTTTTGTGCCATGAATAAGAACTTGCCATTTTCGAATCCTAGGGTTACAGTTTTTTTTAATTTAGGGGTTTTCAGTCCAGGAACAATTAGCCCATGAAAGTCACACCATTGCATTCCTGGCATCTGGACGAAGAGAATGAGATGCTCGCGCCTAATTTCTGATCACCACAGCCCTATTCGTTATTTCTCCATAGCCACCCTAACGCCATGGTTGAAAAACCGTGGCCAATGTGTTTTGCTTTTTACAGGGATGAAGATGATGATGCGTTGTCAACCATTGGTTCGCTAATTCAAATTTGCGCGCGTGTAATCTTTATGCGTTGGTTTTATTTTATATTGTTTATTAACTATTATATGTTAAATGAAATCAAGTGGCTCAGCTGGCAGGGACGCGCACTAGGGACTCTCATGACCTGGGTTCAAACCCCAGGTCTCACACATTTCTCATATTGTTTTTTCATTTGAATTCACATGCAGCGCTCACATTGATGCTCACCATACTCCATCAGAATTCAACCTCCACGTGTCCCAGGGCCTCAGATCCATGGCCAATGTTCAAGATGCACCATACATCAAGTCAACAGGCATCACATATGATTAGAAAAGTCAACAAATTGCCAGCAAATGGGCCAGGCTTTTCAGGCTTGCACCTCCAAATTTGAGACCACACCTCCCTGGTTCTATCTTTTTTTCTTTTTTTCTAATTTTCTTCATATTCTATTATTTTTAAATTTACTTGTGTTTTATTTTCTGATTTAATTAATTCTTACAAAAATATAAAAAAAACATTAAAAATACAGAAAGGACAAAAAAAATATAATTAATTTTGATCACTTTTATAAATAAATTAAAATGTGTAAATTATTTAGTTTTAATTAGGTTTTCAATTTTAATCTCTTTTTAATAAAAATCCAAAACAACATAGAATTTAGGATTAATGACTTTTAATTTCCTTTTTTTATTTTTTCCTTTTTTCCAGAATAATAATATTATTTTTTTTTATTTTTCATAAATCAAAAATTGTACATAAATTAATTTAGAATTAAATTAGGTTAGAAATTAAATCTCTTTCTTAAAAACTTAAAAAAATAATAGAACTAGGGTTTAATATTTAATTCAATTTCAATTAATTTTTCTTTTTTTCTTTTAAATCTAAAAAACACAAAAATACTTCTTCATTTAATTTTAATCTTAGATTCCTTGACTAATTTTAATTATTTGTAAAAGGGTCCAACGCCCTAATTTTGTTTAATCTCCTTATTTCGCGCATTTATTTTGTGTAAATAATTCTGTATATCCCCCAAAGCCCTGTAATTTAAAATTCTCGCACTTTTATTTATTCGCTTTATTTTCAGTCAAATCGGGTTCGGTTTTTTTGGCGATGTGGACCCGCGCCAGTTGTAATAGTTTAGATTTACTTTCTCGCAAATATATAACTGTTAATAAATATGCATGAAAGAATGAATGCCCAAAAAATAAAATCGAATCGTTAGATCACCAATACATGACAAGACAAACAATAAACTGAAAATGACACACAATTCACACACCACCCCTAGGGTACGCCTCACTGTTGCCTTTCGAAAGGTGATCGTCGAGTAGAGGACGTCTTAGTAAGTCCTCATGATCCAGGAACCTGGCATGAGGGTAGCTTCTAAGGTGTCTTCCCATTGCTCCGGTGATCACCACGTCCCTAAAACTCGAATTGACCCGAACACCTCCAACGGTGGTGCTACCTACCTCTCAATGGTGGGATGGCACTACTTTAAAGGACATTTACACAGACGAATTCCTTAGGGTAGGTAGGTTCTCAAGGGTACTTGCTCTAATTTCAAACAAATCAAAATACTTTTCACACCCACACACTTTCAAAAAAACTTTCAAAACAAACTTTTCAAACACTCTGACGTACGAGTTGAACTGAAACTTTTCAAAGAATATTTTTGAAACCCACATTGAAAAGCAAGCAAACAATTTTGAAAACACATTGAGCAAGTACCTAAGAGCCCATGGATAACCATGGATAGAAAGGGTGCTAACACCTTCCCTTTCTATAACCTACCTCCCGAACCGAGAGCAATCTCTTTAAGGAATTTTTCTGTGCTTTTGTCCTTTCCTATTGGAGAAAATAAAAGACGGTGGCGACTCTTGCTTCCGCGACATTTCGCGAACCAGCTTTAAAACAGTCAGTTCCAGATCCACCGATCACAGAACTGGCGACTCTGCTGGGGACAAAACTTAAAGTGAGGTGTACCTTAGGACTAAGATCATTGTGTTTTCAATTGCTTTCCTTGTTTGCTTTATTATTGTGGGACTGTCTTGGGAGTTCTATAGATCCTAACCCGGATCTGGGGGATACCTTCTTAGAAAGTAGCAACAAGGCTGTGAGGGAACTGTGCGGGGTATACCGACATGGTTGAAACAGTCTGCTACGTTGATGTGGCACTTTGGTGTGTACCGGTAACCCTTGAGTCAGTCAAGGAGAGTACGGGGCCTCCATGTGGTGTCATGAAGCATCAACAGACCTTAGGAACCTTAATTGAACCATCTTGGCCTCTTTAGGGTAGTGAGATAACTGACTTTGGTGCAGTCCGAGGTTGGTTGATACTCGATACTACACTCAATTGAGGGTTGCTTTCCTGGAATATTTCGGTCGCCAGTTCAGTGGCTAAATCGAAACGATGAACAATGAAAGCAATCCCGTGATATTGGGAACCTTAGAACCCGGTTACTTTGATTAGGACAGGTTGAACCCACCAACTTCAAGAGGGTACTACCCAGACCCCATGCTGGCCTAAACCCTAAGGGTTTCTCTTGTGTGACTTGTGTGCCTTTGTACTTGCCTACTTGCATGCTTGTTAGCTGACACATGAACTACTTACAGGTTTTGTTGATAGTCCTTAACTAGGACTCATAACAAAGTATACTGAATTTCTTGCAGGGTCTGTTTATAGTCCTTAATTGGGACTCATAATAGGGTTACTCACATTACCCCATGCATATCATGACATCATACCATTGCATACCTCTTAATCCATTTCAAGGATCTCAAGGGCTTGTGATACAGGTCATATAAATCAAACATCTAGCAAGGGGCAAAGAGGATTTATTTTCCTCTAGCCAATGTTGTCAGAGGCTATGACCCACTTGATATGGTGAGCTCTGACTCCTGAAGAAGGTTCCCTAACCAAGGTTGTTTGAAAATCAAAACCAGACATGATGACTAAAGTCAGGGGCTATGACCCACTTGATATGGTGAGCCTTTGACTCTTCAATCAAGCTCTAAATTCCAAATGCTAACAAATTTCCTTGTTTACCCCGCGAGGTCCTTGAAAACATTGCATGCATATCATACACATCATTGCATCACAGGTATCCCTTTTGCAGGTCACTCACCTTTCCCGCTGTTTATTTCAGCCATGGCTTCCCAACAAGACAATCAGGACTTTCTTGCTCAAGAGACCCGGTTCGGGAAAATCCTCCTGAATCTATCCAAGGGGCAGGAGGAGCTAAGGACACTTATCATGGAGACTTTTGTCAGGAACAGTGCTGAGGATGAAAGGCTGGAACACCTACAAGCTGAGGTGGATGCATTGAAAGCCCAGATGCTGGGGCAGATGACTGCCATTCAGGGTTTAACTCAAAGACAAGATGAGCTCGGGGTTCTCATCAACAAACTGCTTCAGGGTAACCAACTGGGGCAAACATCTAAGGGTAAAAAGCCAATCATCGTTCCACCACCTTTGAGACAAAGAGGCAAGGAGAAAGCTCCTCATATGGCTCCAGTATCACCAATTCAGCAGCAACTTCACCAACTTCAGACAGACAAGCCCAGGAGGCAGTTCACCCCGCTCAATATGTCGCTGTTTCAAGCTTTACAACGCCTGTTGAGATTGAACCTGATCACATTAAGGGCTCAGCCCCAGAACCTTAACACAGCACATCCTGCTTACGATCCCAATAAAAGGTGTGCCTACCACTCTGCCTGTCCAGGACATAATGCAAACGAGTGTTGGGCTTTGAAAAACAAGATCCAGGACCTGATTGATGAAGGAGCACTGGAATTCACACAAGATGGTCAGGCTGAATTTTTCTACCATCCCTCCAAGGCTCACCATTTGAAGTGACAAGCCCTGAGACTAAAAATTTTTGTTCATTCGAATGTTCAAGTTGTAATTTTCTTTTGTTCAAACATTCACTCATTGTTAAAACATTGTTATTTCATTAATTAATGCATCGCTTATGTCTATTTTGAATCAATATATTCGTATTCACTATACGCAAATTATTTTCATATTTGTTCTGATGTCAACTCTCTCAATCAATAATTCTAAGCCTCTTGAGGGAGGATGACGAAAACGATACCGCAATCTTTACAGTATGCTTTTGAACAGACCCCGCTGATGAGGTACAGGCATTGTTTCAATTCCTAAACACTGGAGTTATAAGGAAGATAATCCCTCGTCAACCCCTTTGAGCCAAAGAAGTAGGAGTTTTTCTTTTCGAAAATCAAAACCCTTTATCATAAACTGGGGCAGGGTAGTCTTTCAGTTGATCCAAGTACATAACGAATGGTACCAAAGAGGTCCTTACAAAACAAAAGATAGTGATAATTCCAAACAATCATACAGATAGGCAGTCATTATATCTCAAAAAAAAAATAAAAACCCATTAAGTCAAAACCTATAAAGGAGACTTACAAAACTGGGGCATCCCGCTGACTGTAATCACAAAAGAAACAGTTCAGGCAAAAAATAGGGATCACAAAATCAAAAAAGGAGGTCACACAAACCCTCGACAAAAAAGGAATGACTGCCTATTCAAAATAAGTTATCCATCACCAGAAAATTAGAGCAAAGACTCAAACAAGGTCTAACGTATGATCAACTGAGTTTAGGTTGGGAGAACATCACGAAGAGTGGATGGGTACAAATAATTTGAGCCTTTATTCTTTGTTTCTTAAACCGTGAACCAGGCCACGTTATAACCCTTAAAAGTCCTAGCTGAAGCATGGGTTAGTTCGAAAGCATACTGTTACGAAGGTATCCTGACTCCTGAAGGCCTACGGTAAATACGGAGTTGACATTATGTTTTACAAACATTCACTTGTTTTATGAAAAAAGAATGCATTTTCAAAATCTTTGAGACAGGCATAAGCCTTGCATTTTTAACATAACTTTGTTTGCATATGACTTTTTGTTTGAACAGCATAGAAATTCGCATGACGAAAGTCTAATGAACAAGAGTATCTCCAATCAAGGGGCACGACATGATCATGGTCTATCATCTGGGGCAGGTCAGTCAAGATTCGGAGAATCACTCAAAGGCCAAATAGCCTGGGGCAAACCTCCGCTCGAGTCACTTGGGGCATTTCAACAACGAATCTGGCCTGATCAAACACCTTCTGGTGGCATGACAAAACAATTTCTAACAGGGGCAATTCCTCACATGCTGAAAGCACGGACATAGTCGAAAAATACTACGCACAATCAAAGACCCGCTAGGTTGACACACTTAGGCAAAAATAAGGGCTTCCCGGCGAACCAAAAGGGTTCGGGCAAAAACAAGGGATGAATATAAAAAAACTGTACACCCGGCAAGTCGAAAACCTGAAAAGGCGGCTTGGGCAAAAGTGGGTATCCCGGTGGACTGAAAACCCGAAAAGGCGGTCCAGGCAAAAGTTAGGGATCAAAGCGTACGAGTATGTCCCAGCATCTCGGCACCTGCCTACCAGAAGACTCGTCAAGTACTCACACAAGTGCCTCCTCCCACTGAAACTGGGGCAATAAGGAGTTGTCTAAAAGATCCGGTTGCTCTGTCCATCATAGGTTCGGCTAAAGAATGCGACCCAGATATTTTCACTCCCCGCAGAACACGAACGCGTCGTCTGGCTTGATTTAAAGAGTTATTTCCTCAACAGGATATAACTGGGTTATCCTCAGCCAATAGCCACGGAAAAGACCGTCCTCAGTAAAGTCTTATCATCCCCAGCGGAAGCAAAAGCTTATTCTCCAACACCAGCCCAGGAGTGACTTCCCGGCACCCGTCAAGGATTTATTTTCCTAGACGAAAGCATACATTCATAAACATCACATTTTCGTACATCATGACACATGCATGTACGCATCATGTCATACAATTGCATTTATGCCGTTGCTTGATTCATATCACGTACTGCATATAACTGACCTTTACCTTTCAGGAAGGATACAGTTGAATGATCAGCTATGTCAAAATAGACAAAACACCGTCAGAAAAGACAAATCCGGTCAAAGAATACAAATCCAGTTTAAATCAATGCCTAAAGATTCCTCTGATACAACTCGTCGTTATAGACACTCGTCGTGATAGACACTCGTCGTGATAGACACTCGTCGTGATAGACACTCGTCGTGATAGACACTCGTCGTGATAGACACTCGTCGTGATAGACACTCGTCGTGATAGACACTCGTCGTGATAGACACTCGGCGTGATAGACACTCGTCGTGATAGACACTCGTCGTGATAGACACTCGTCGTGATAGACACTCGTCGTGATAGACACTCGTCGTGATAGACACTCGTCGTGATAGACACTCGTCGTGATAGACACTCGTCGTGATAGACACTCGTCGTGATAGACACTCGTCGTGATAGACACTCGTCGTGATAGACACTCGTCGTGATAGACACTCGTCGTGATAGACACTCGTCGTGATAGACACTCGTTGTGATAGACACTCGTCGTGATAGACACTTGTCAGTGTAGACACTTGTCGTTATAGACATTCGTCATAGACACTAGTCGCTATAGACACCCATCGTTAAAGACCACTCGTCCTTGGAAACAACCTGTCAGTAGAGACAACTTCATCACCGTTTGAAGATCCAGACCCAGCTCTTGTAACCAGTCAGGACACATCTACACCAGGCATCTAAAAATCAGCTCCTGCAACGTGTCAGGTACTCATTTTCTGTTTTACAGGTATGCAGGTTCTAGCGAAGGAATCTCTTACGCAATCAAAACATCCAGATGGCATCTATAAGCCCATTACCCTCATTGCCAACATGTGAGCGCAAATTTCCGGGCACTCTAGTGTCCAATCGTCTTTTACCCTCGGATTACGAAAGGCACGTCAGCCAATCTACATCCTCAGGTCTAAGAAGATTGAACAGGGGCAACTGTTATACCCCAAAATTTGCCCTCCCATATTCTTCAAGAAATTGCCAAGCCAAGCTACAAAATTCCCCAAGAATTGCACAATGCAAAGGCCTCCATACAGTCAAAACTAGGGTTTGTGTGTTGATCAAGAAAAGGAAGTTTTCAAAGGCTCAATCAAGTCTCATATGCTTACAAACATGGTCAAGCATCCTCATATCAAGTTTCAAGGCATTCAGCTCAATATTGCACAGTCAAAATCCTAAATTGCACTACAGTCAACTGTAGGGGCAAAATGGTCATTTGACAGTCAAAAGTTCAAATTTTTGGTCAACATATCATTTTGAAGCCACAAACATCATTTGATCAATGCTTGATCATGATTCTCAAAATTTGGCTC
This sequence comes from Vicia faba, assembly GCA_948472305.1. NCBI lineage: Eukaryota > Viridiplantae > Streptophyta > Magnoliopsida > Fabales > Fabaceae > Vicia > Vicia faba. The sequence continues at coordinate 1,307,144,077 of OX451739.1, forward strand.
AGAAATCATCAAAGATGCAAAAGTTGCTATATTTGGACAGCTGAAAAAGTCAACTGAAATTGACCAGGGCATAACTTTCACATGGATTATCAGAAAAATTCCATCCAAAGCTCATTTTGAAGAGAAAGACATTTCCTACAACTCATCTTCATACTTCAAGTCCAAGAAATGCTCTCACAAAAAGTTATCAATTTCAACATTACAGGTCATTTTCAAAAGTCAACAAAAAGGGACTTTAAGTCAAAGGCCATAACTTGAGATTGGTAAATCAAAATGACATGGGACCAAAGGCATTGGTTAAAGGACTCAAAGACCTTTCCAAAATGTCCAAGAACATGTGAAAAGCTTAAAAATTGAGCAAGTTATGCCTTGTAGAAGTTGGGAAATTTTTGTGAAATGGCAAAAGTCAACTATCCTTGAAAATCCAATTTTGACAAAAGGGCCCCATTTTTCTCACTTTGTTCATCCTTGTCATGCCACACACGTGTCCCATGGTTAATTTCAAGACCAAATGTTGACTTTTTTATTTTATTTAATTTTTGATGATTTAATTCATTTTAATTCTTTGAAAATTCAAATAAAATTTAAAAATCAATGAAATGGTGTCATATGAATTTGGACAAGTTCTATAGTTCTATGTATCATGAACCAACTCAAAAATCAGGCTAAGGTTCATTTGCACACTAGGTCTAGGTTTTGGCTAAAAAGTAGGAAAAATGGTTAATGGAAGAAACCCTAAGGCCAATTCTTTCCCAAGCATGAATTAAGGCCAAAAAACTAGTCAATTCCATTCCATGAGATGCATTGAGTCAAACCCTAACCATAGTGCAGCAAAAGGCTCGCTCAAAGGTGATTTGGCAATTTGAAAAATGAACCATAAAATGCAAATCTGATTTCAAAGCTAGGGATCTTTTCAAGCCTTAATTTTTGTACCAATAGCTTCCTGAGACAATTCTGAACGTATCCCAATTCTTAACATCAATCAAAACTCCCTCAGCTGGTACCTCTAAGTCAAACTGCATCTCAAAAATTTGGAAATCATATAGCACGATTCAAGCACATTCTTGCAGTTTTTTTTAGATATTCATACTCATGATGATGTTTCTGAACTAACCCTTGCGTTTAATTTCATTTTTGTGCCATGAATAAGAACTTGCCATTTTCGAATCCTAGGGTTACAGTTTTTTTTAATTTAGGGGTTTTCAGTCCAGGAACAATTAGCCCATGAAAGTCACACCATTGCATTCCTGGCATCTGGACGAAGAGAATGAGATGCTCGCGCCTAATTTCTGATCACCACAGCCCTATTCGTTATTTCTCCATAGCCACCCTAACGCCATGGTTGAAAAACCGTGGCCAATGTGTTTTGCTTTTTACAGGGATGAAGATGATGATGCGTTGTCAACCATTGGTTCGCTAATTCAAATTTGCGCGCGTGTAATCTTTATGCGTTGGTTTTATTTTATATTGTTTATTAACTATTATATGTTAAATGAAATCAAGTGGCTCAGCTGGCAGGGACGCGCACTAGGGACTCTCATGACCTGGGTTCAAACCCCAGGTCTCACACATTTCTCATATTGTTTTTTCATTTGAATTCACATGCAGCGCTCACATTGATGCTCACCATACTCCATCAGAATTCAACCTCCACGTGTCCCAGGGCCTCAGATCCATGGCCAATGTTCAAGATGCACCATACATCAAGTCAACAGGCATCACATATGATTAGAAAAGTCAACAAATTGCCAGCAAATGGGCCAGGCTTTTCAGGCTTGCACCTCCAAATTTGAGACCACACCTCCCTGGTTCTATCTTTTTTTCTTTTTTTCTAATTTTCTTCATATTCTATTATTTTTAAATTTACTTGTGTTTTATTTTCTGATTTAATTAATTCTTACAAAAATATAAAAAAAACATTAAAAATACAGAAAGGACAAAAAAAATATAATTAATTTTGATCACTTTTATAAATAAATTAAAATGTGTAAATTATTTAGTTTTAATTAGGTTTTCAATTTTAATCTCTTTTTAATAAAAATCCAAAACAACATAGAATTTAGGATTAATGACTTTTAATTTCCTTTTTTTATTTTTTCCTTTTTTCCAGAATAATAATATTATTTTTTTTTATTTTTCATAAATCAAAAATTGTACATAAATTAATTTAGAATTAAATTAGGTTAGAAATTAAATCTCTTTCTTAAAAACTTAAAAAAATAATAGAACTAGGGTTTAATATTTAATTCAATTTCAATTAATTTTTCTTTTTTTCTTTTAAATCTAAAAAACACAAAAATACTTCTTCATTTAATTTTAATCTTAGATTCCTTGACTAATTTTAATTATTTGTAAAAGGGTCCAACGCCCTAATTTTGTTTAATCTCCTTATTTCGCGCATTTATTTTGTGTAAATAATTCTGTATATCCCCCAAAGCCCTGTAATTTAAAATTCTCGCACTTTTATTTATTCGCTTTATTTTCAGTCAAATCGGGTTCGGTTTTTTTGGCGATGTGGACCCGCGCCAGTTGTAATAGTTTAGATTTACTTTCTCGCAAATATATAACTGTTAATAAATATGCATGAAAGAATGAATGCCCAAAAAATAAAATCGAATCGTTAGATCACCAATACATGACAAGACAAACAATAAACTGAAAATGACACACAATTCACACACCACCCCTAGGGTACGCCTCACTGTTGCCTTTCGAAAGGTGATCGTCGAGTAGAGGACGTCTTAGTAAGTCCTCATGATCCAGGAACCTGGCATGAGGGTAGCTTCTAAGGTGTCTTCCCATTGCTCCGGTGATCACCACGTCCCTAAAACTCGAATTGACCCGAACACCTCCAACGGTGGTGCTACCTACCTCTCAATGGTGGGATGGCACTACTTTAAAGGACATTTACACAGACGAATTCCTTAGGGTAGGTAGGTTCTCAAGGGTACTTGCTCTAATTTCAAACAAATCAAAATACTTTTCACACCCACACACTTTCAAAAAAACTTTCAAAACAAACTTTTCAAACACTCTGACGTACGAGTTGAACTGAAACTTTTCAAAGAATATTTTTGAAACCCACATTGAAAAGCAAGCAAACAATTTTGAAAACACATTGAGCAAGTACCTAAGAGCCCATGGATAACCATGGATAGAAAGGGTGCTAACACCTTCCCTTTCTATAACCTACCTCCCGAACCGAGAGCAATCTCTTTAAGGAATTTTTCTGTGCTTTTGTCCTTTCCTATTGGAGAAAATAAAAGACGGTGGCGACTCTTGCTTCCGCGACATTTCGCGAACCAGCTTTAAAACAGTCAGTTCCAGATCCACCGATCACAGAACTGGCGACTCTGCTGGGGACAAAACTTAAAGTGAGGTGTACCTTAGGACTAAGATCATTGTGTTTTCAATTGCTTTCCTTGTTTGCTTTATTATTGTGGGACTGTCTTGGGAGTTCTATAGATCCTAACCCGGATCTGGGGGATACCTTCTTAGAAAGTAGCAACAAGGCTGTGAGGGAACTGTGCGGGGTATACCGACATGGTTGAAACAGTCTGCTACGTTGATGTGGCACTTTGGTGTGTACCGGTAACCCTTGAGTCAGTCAAGGAGAGTACGGGGCCTCCATGTGGTGTCATGAAGCATCAACAGACCTTAGGAACCTTAATTGAACCATCTTGGCCTCTTTAGGGTAGTGAGATAACTGACTTTGGTGCAGTCCGAGGTTGGTTGATACTCGATACTACACTCAATTGAGGGTTGCTTTCCTGGAATATTTCGGTCGCCAGTTCAGTGGCTAAATCGAAACGATGAACAATGAAAGCAATCCCGTGATATTGGGAACCTTAGAACCCGGTTACTTTGATTAGGACAGGTTGAACCCACCAACTTCAAGAGGGTACTACCCAGACCCCATGCTGGCCTAAACCCTAAGGGTTTCTCTTGTGTGACTTGTGTGCCTTTGTACTTGCCTACTTGCATGCTTGTTAGCTGACACATGAACTACTTACAGGTTTTGTTGATAGTCCTTAACTAGGACTCATAACAAAGTATACTGAATTTCTTGCAGGGTCTGTTTATAGTCCTTAATTGGGACTCATAATAGGGTTACTCACATTACCCCATGCATATCATGACATCATACCATTGCATACCTCTTAATCCATTTCAAGGATCTCAAGGGCTTGTGATACAGGTCATATAAATCAAACATCTAGCAAGGGGCAAAGAGGATTTATTTTCCTCTAGCCAATGTTGTCAGAGGCTATGACCCACTTGATATGGTGAGCTCTGACTCCTGAAGAAGGTTCCCTAACCAAGGTTGTTTGAAAATCAAAACCAGACATGATGACTAAAGTCAGGGGCTATGACCCACTTGATATCTACCCTATTTTCTCAAAGATCTTTCTTATGTTTTTAACCCTTTTAACAGTGTTGTTTCACCATTGTATTTGGTGAACAACCTTGTGTTAGGATGTTAACGGGACAGGTGCGGGTCATCGTATAGACCATGATAATATTAGTGTCAAGTATCTTTGGAAATTTTCTTGAGGGACTTGATCATTTTGTTTAGGCAACTTAGATAGCGTCATCGAGGGACTATGATCTTTTGTTTTGTTTTTGTTTTTCCGAAGTACTTGACATGCAACCATGGACCATTTTTGAAGGCAACAAGTGGATTGAAACCCTAGGGGTGCAAGTGTGCATTGTGTTTGTTTTTCATGCATGTTTATCTTGGATTAGGTCAAGCTAGTTGCTGGTTTTATTTACATACAAACCCTAAGTCTAAACATGGCTTAATTGGAAGCTTTTAAATGTGCGAGAATTTAAATGCTACACCATTACAACATGATATAGGGAGGGGGGTACAAATTTGAATTGGGAGTATTTGACAAGAAAATAAATTCTAAGTTATTACAACCATATCGAATGTATAGGCAATATTTAAATGTACAACAATTGAATACAATACAGTAAATAAATGTCAAATAAAAGGTATTATGCACAAAAAATTTAAGTATGTAAAAAGTATTTTTTCAATGTGAAGTAAAAATAATAAAATAAAAAAGAAAGCCAATTTTAATTATTTTTCTATTTTAGGACAAGAAACCCTAATTCTTAATAAATAAATATTTATTAGTTATATACAATAATATACCAATTTATACAAAAAAAATAAAAGTATATTATAAAAAATGATATTTTTAATACACAATATTAATAAAAAATGAAAATATGGTATTTTTGTATTTTTTACCTAATTATCTAATAATATATATATATATATATATATATATATATATATATATATATATATATATATATATATATATATATATATATATATATATATATATATATATATATATATATATATATATATATATATATATATATATATATATATATATATATATATATATATATATATATATATATATATATATATATATATATATATATATATATATATATATATATATATATATATATATATATATATATATATATATTAAACATATTAAACATAAAAAAATAAAAATTAATTATTTACAAAAAAAATGAATATTTTCAAGAAAATGTTTTCAAATATAAATAAAAATAATAAATGAAAATAAGTATATTTTTTTTTGTATTATTTTTGAGTTTTGTTTAAAAAAGAAAATAGTTTATTTACATATGTATACTTAATAAAATAAAATAGCTATCAAATAAATATGAAAAAAATATAGAAAATTATTTTTGGCATTTTTTATATTTAGAAAAAAAATAATAAAGTCAGAATAAAAAATAAAAATGTCAAAATGATAAATATTTAAATAAATGGGCCAGGGGGTGTAAACAGAAAATAGGGGTGTTAGAAGTGAAAACAAACAGGCCCAGTCCATCCAGACTTCTTCTTCTTCCTCTTGTTCACAAAACACGCGATTCTGTGCATCAATGGCTAACTCCTGATTCTTTGATTTTTTTGATAAAACTCATAACATGAACATTGTAGAGAATTAAACAACGAATTCAACCATATAAAAAACTTGGATTAACTCTCAAAGACCAGAGAGAATTTCTCTGGCCCTAATTTCTAACCTAGTTTTTTCAGAAAGTTCATGAGTGAAATTCTCTCAGCACGATTAATATAAATGAAAACTAAGCATATGTATGGCTTCAGGGCTATGAGTACAATATATTTCATTCACAAACCTAAGCCTAACCATTCCTAATAGGGAGATAGAAGGCCATGAAATACCTGTTTCATTTGACTTCGAGCTGGACAATGCAGCAACCTTCAATGGTGTTTGAGCTTCTCTTGAGCTTGCCTGAGGTCCAAGGAAGCTTCTCCAATGCTTGGCTTGCTTTGAAACAACTTGAATCGTGCTGTAGAACTCAACCTGCAGAGCTTTGAAATGAAAATTGCAAAGTGTGTTAGAGGTGTTACAGCTTGCAATGGGGGCCTGGAATAGTTCAGGTGAGTTGATTGGAAGGTGTTTGAACTATCTTTGGACAAAACGCACGATGGAATTTTGTTGTGGCTTGCAAAATGAAGAACCTGCCCTGTTTTGTAGAAAAATAGTGATTCTGAGTATGAGGAGGTTTGAGTGATGAAAGGGTCGTGTTTTAGGCTTGTTGGGAGGTATGGAACTTGTCTACATTGTTTTTCTCAGCTTGTATTAACATATATGTGAGATTTCTTATGTTTGGTAACTTTTCTTCTTTTTCAAGCAAGAGTGTGTCCTCCCCCAATGCAGGCCCGCACAAGCCCTAAATCATGCTGCACCTTTTGCTCTTGGTTACTGGAATTAGTGGAATTGATCTTGCCTGAAAGATCTGGCCCCATGTCTCAAGGATTTGGTTTTGACATAAAGTGAAGTTTAGGCAAAAATGGCATTATTGCTTTTTCCTTTTAAGGCTTAAACTAGTGTATAATGCCCTAATGACCAAGGCAATACCTTAACTAAATGGATATGCATTAAATTAAAGAGTACAAATTGGTTTTGAGGCCTGTAATGGTGAACCAAGCTAGCTAGACCTGAATTGCAAATTGGTATGAACATGTATTGGCCATGGACAAAAGTGAGTTTTTGCCAACTTCAAGCATTCGATTATCTCTAACCACAAGGGTGTTTGAGGAGTTCTTGGAAAATTTGGAAAGCTTGGAACATGTACTACAATCCATCTTTGAAATGAATTTTGAGATTCCACTTGGAACTATGTGAAAAATTTCCATGAATATAGGTCAAAATCCTGCCTTAACTAGGGCTAAATTTCACTAAGTTAAAAGTTTCATGGACCCTTGTTCATAAAATCATAACTTGAGATACAAGATTCTTTTGAGAAAACTTTGTGAATCAAAGTTGAATACTTTGTGATGGACTACAACTTTCATGTTTAAAGTTTTGTATTAATCCATTTGCATCTTGGTGAAAAAGTGGGACAAAGTTAGGGAAAAAAAGAAAATTTCATAACTTAGAAAATTTCTAAGTTATGAAAATTTTCCATTTTAAACCCTAATTTGTATTTTTGGGTTTCTTGATGAACAAGTTTCATAATTTGACATGTCTTGATGAAAAATAACTCTTGGCACTTGATTTTGACCAAAAAGTCAAAGTTTGACTTTTCAGTGTACAGTCAAATTTTGATTAGTTGACTGAAAAATTCTTCTGTCAACCCTATGCAATTGAGATCTTTTAAAGTTGTTGAATAGGACAAGACAATGTAATTGAGTCCTTGTGTCCATGGTTGAACTTGATTTGCCATTGGTTAGGTCAAACAGTCAAAATTGCCTTTTTACAGTCAAAACCCTAACAATGACCATTTTACCCTTTTGGTGATCTGATCAAATTTCTTGTAGAATTATGATCTAAACTTGATCAAATGGTTCATATGAGTTCATAGTGTTAATGTGGGTAAACTTTCATGAGGTTTGACTATCAATTGGCCATAGTTGACTTTTTCCCCAATACAACTGATTTTAGGTCAACTGTCCAATTGACTGGGCAAAAATTTGACTCAAGGCTTGAAACTTGGTAGGGATAAACTTGTGAGTCCAACATGAAGTATGAAAGTCCATTTTGGCATTGTGGGTCAAAACATCCTTGTGCAAACTCAAACCCTAATTTAGGTCAACAGTGCAAGTAAGTGTCTTGAGCAGAGCAAACTCTAGCTTGATCTTCAGTTCTAAGAGTCTTGTGATGAGAAAATGTTGATGAAATGGGAGGGAAAATTTTGGGGTACAACAGTTGCCCCTGTTCAATCTTCTTGAACCTGAGGAGTTAGATTGGCAATTTTGCCTTTCGTGACTCGAAGGTAAAAGAGGATTGGACACTAGAGTGCCCATAAATTTGCACTCGTCAAAACATGGATGAAGAAATGGGCTTAAAGATGCCATTTGGAGATGGTAGAATCTTGCTGGAGATGGGCTTAAAGATGCCATCCAAGAATGTTGGTTGAGTTTCAGTGCCGTAGGTCGGAAGAATGAGCATCAAAATGGTATCTGTGTCTGGGATGCCATTGAACTGTATCTGGAGACTGAGTCTATATGAGCAAAAGAATGGCGACCGTGTCTGGCGCGCATTTGAGCTGTAACTGTATTTGAACTTTGAATGAATATCAGAATGACTGTTGTGTCTAGAGTGTATCTGTATTGTATCTGGGTAACAGGAGAACATCTGTGTATGGAGCAACTGTGTGTTGGGGTTAAACTCTGAATGAGTGACAGAATGGCAACTGTGTCTGGAGCGTATCTGGACTGTGTCTGAAGTTGAGACCTGTATGAGTAGTAGAATGACCGCCGTGTCTGGGGTGTATCCGTACTGTAACTGGGATCTGAATAAGTGACATAATGATTTTTGTGGTGACTACATTGGGGAGAGTCAAACTGCTGATGTAAGAGCCAGAATGGCATCCGTGTCTGGAGTGTATCTGAACCTGTAGTTGATAGTTGAATCTGAATGAGAGATAGAATGGCTGCCGTGTATGGAGCGTATCTAGTCTGTATATGATTACTGAAGTCTGAATGAGTAGTAGAATGACCGCCGCGTCTGGGTGTATCCATACTGTATTTGAATAATTGTTAACAATATCCTTTTAATCTTATCCTGAAAAGAGTAAAATGTTAGCTAAAACACGAAGTTATATTGCATGATATGTATGATGCAATGAATTGTAATCCATGTTTATGATATATGGATGTAATGGTTATGCATGTAAGCTGAGTAGCTGTTTTGCTGAGGAAGATAAATCCTGGATAGTTGGAGATAATGACATCTTTGACTGCTACCGGGGAAGATAAATCTTCGACCGAAGCTAGGGATTCCAAAAACTTTGATTATTTTAAGATGAGAAATCCTTGTTGACTTTCCTGGGATATTGGGGAAACTCTGAAAATCTCTTCTGGGGAATTGAAGCCTTGGAGAAATGGGACCAAGAATCTTCGATCTTGCTGGGAGATAAATCTGTGGTGGAAATACTCACCATTCTGGCTCCACTGGGGAATAAGATTTAGATTAAACTGGCTCCACTGGGGATCTTTGAAGTTTAACTCCGCTGGGGAAATACTCCAAGGTTTCAGATTTGCTGAGGATCTGAATAATGTATCGTAGGGGATTCCTTCTGGAATGGCACAAAGATATCTTCCCACACCTTCAACCTATCAGTAAGTACCCTTTTTTCAATTTCGTTTTATTTGTAAGCAGTGATTATATTCGAATGCATATGCCTATTTAACGAAACATTGGACGTTTTCAAATAAAACATAAGTGTAAAAGAAAAGAAAGGCAAGCAAATTTCCGCACTTTGAAGTATCTTTGTATTTAACTTTCGTGAGTATCTTTGTACAAAGGAGACAGACACCCTAGTAAGAGAATATTGTCGTAAAAATTGAAAAAAATTTATACAAAAGAAAGATGGTTATGTGTAACAATTCCATGGGATTCCCATTCTGCTATAGCCTTCACAACTCTGAATATCTTGTCCATTCGCTGCTTCGTCCGTCGATGGCTAGATTGATCAGAAGCTTGGAGCTTGTCTGGTGAAGAGATTGTCCTTAAAGTGATCCGACGAGACATAGTCATATGCTTTAATTCCCTAACTTTTGCCTGGATCGCCCTTTCGGGTTTTCGATCCACCGGGAAACCCTTTTTTTCCCGAGTCGCCCTTTCGGGTTTTCAACTTGCCGGGTGTACAGATTTTTTGTTTTATCCCTAATTTTTTCCTGAACCGCCCTTTCGAGTTTTCGGTTCATCGGGATGCCCATTTTTGCCCAAGTCGCCCTTTCGGGTTTTCAACTTGTCGGGTCGTTTTATGCGTAGTATCTTTTGACTATGTCTGCGTTTGTAGGATGCGGCAAATCGTCGTCGTCCATGGTGGTCAGAATCATTGCCCCACCAGAAAAGATGCTCTTGATCACAAATGGCCCTTCGTAAGTAGGAGTCCACTTGCCCCTGGGATCACTTTTTGGCAAGATGATCCGCTTGATTACAAGATCTCCGACTTGATATATTTGGCACCTGACTTTCTTGTTGAAAGCCTTGATCATGCGTTTTTGATACGCCTGACCATGACAAACATCAGTAAGTCACTTCTCGTCGATCAAATTAAGTTGATCAAGCCGGGTCTGAATCCAATCGTCTTCACTCAAACAAGCGTCCTTCATAATCCTTAAAGAAGGAATCTGAACTTCCATAGGAAAAAGAGCCTCCATGCCATATACTAAAGAAAATGGGGTTGCCCCTGTTGAAGTACGTGTCGTGGTACGATATCCATGCAGAGCAAATGGTAACATCTCATGCTAGTCTTTGTAGGTGACTGTCATCTCTTGAATGATCTTCTTGATATTTTTGTTCGCGGCTTTAACAACACCGTTCATCTTCGGCCGATAGGGAGATGAATTGTGATGATAAATCTTGAACTGTTCGCATAGAGCGGTGATCATAGTATTGTTCAAATTTGTATCGTTGTCTGTGATAATCCTGTCAAGGATACCATACCGACATATGAGGTTCTGCTTGATGGAGCGAGCAACCACATTCTTTGTAACAGAGGCGTAGGAAGCTGCTTCGACCCACTTGGTAAAATAATCAATAGCGACCAAGATGAAGCGATGTCCATTGGACGCCGTAGGATTGATCTCTCCAATCATGTTGATTCCCCAAATTGCGAATGGCCAAGAAGCTGTTAGCACGTTGAGAGGAATAGGAGGAATATGTACCTTGTCAGCATAGACTTGGAATTTGTGGCAAGTACGGGAATGTTGATGACAATCAGCTTCCATGGTAGACCAGTAGTAGCCTGCCCTTAGAATCTTTTTAGCCATCGTATGTCCGCTTAAGTGGGTGCCAAAGGTGCCACTATGTATTTCAGTCATGATCAACTCTGCTTCAACCTTGTCCACACAACAAAGTAGAACACAATCACGGTTGCGCTTATAAAGGATACCATTGTTTAGGAAGAACTTGGAAGCAAACCTCCTTAAGAACTTTTTGTCATTGACGAAAGCTCCTTTAGGGTATTCTCGAGTCTGGAGATACCTTTTGATTTCATGAAACCAGGGTTGTTCCACTACTTCTTCGGTATTAATCTCATGACAGTGCGCAGGTTCGTCCATTCTCTCGATGGTGATTTGGGGAGCCTCATTATCCCAATTGAGTTTAAACATAGAAGACATTGTAGCTAGAGCATCTGCTAGCTGATTTTCTTCTCACGGAAAATGCTCGAAGGTAATCTGCTCGAAATAAGGCAACAATGTCAAGGCATGTTCTTTGTATGGGATAAGATTAGGATGTTTGGTGTCCCACTCTCCTTTGACTTGACTGATAACCAAAGCCGAGCCCCCAAATACGACCAAAGATTTGATTCCCAAGTCATTAGCAGCCTTGAGACCAAAGATGCAAGCTTCATATTCAGCCATGTTGTTGGTACAGCTGAAACAAAGTCGGGAAGTGAAGGGTGTATGGCAACCTTTCGGAGAAATGAGTACTGCACCGATACCGTTGCCAAGTGCATTTGAAGCACCATCAAAGTACAGGGTCCATCGGGATCCTTGTTTAGGTCCGTCATACGGTCCGTTACCTTCGATGTTGTCCAAAGTCATGATGTCCTCGTCAGGGAAGTCGAATCTCATAGATTGATAATATTCGACGACTTGATGAGCTAGGTGGTCAGCTAGTACACTCCCTTTTATAGCTTTTTGGGTAGTATACTGGATGTCATACTCAGTCAGGATCATCTGCCACCTAGAGATTCTTCCAGATAAAGCCGGCTTCTCGAAGATATACTTGATCGGATCCATCTTGGAAATCAGCAAAGTGGTATGAGTCAACATATACTGCCTTAGCCGGCGAGCAGCCCATACCAAAGCGCAACAAGTTTTCTCGAGCAGAGAGTAGCGAGTCTCACAGTCGGTAAACTTTTAGCTAAGGTAATAAATTGCATGCTCTTATCGACCAGACTCGTCATGTTGGCCCAACACGCACCCCATTGAGTTATCCAAAACAGTCAGATACATGATCAACGGCCTTCCTTCGACGGGTGGCATCAGAATATGAGGTTCTAGTAAGTACTCCTTGATCTTATCAAAAGCAACTTGACAATCATCGTTCCATTCAATTACCCGATCTTTCTTCAACAGTTTGAAAATTGGCTCGCAGGTAGATGTCAGGTGAGAGATGAACCTCGCAATATAATTCAAGCGTCCCAAGAATCCTCTAACCTCCTTTTCGGTACGGGGGGCAGGCATTTCTTGTATAGCTTTTACTTTAGCTGGATCAACCTCAATTCCCTTGTTGCTGACAATAAATCCCAGAAGTTTACCAGATCTAACTCCAAAAGTGCACTTGCTTGGATTCAGTCTGAGTTTATACTCTTTCAGCCTGACAAACAGCTTTCGCAAATGATTAAGGTGTTCTTCTTCTGTCTGTGATCTAGCTATCATGTCGTCTACGTAAACTTCGATCTCATGATGTATCATATCATGAAACAAATCTACCATGGCGCGTTGATGAGTTTCCCCTGCGTTCTTCAGTCCGAACGACATCACCTTGTAGCAGAAAGTACCCCACTGCATGACAAAGGTAGTTTTATCCATGTCCTCGGGGGCCATTTTAATCTGGTTGTAGCCCGAGAATCCGTCCATGAAGGAAAAAACCTTGTGTTGAGCTGTGTTGTCAACCAAGATGTCGATATGTGGCAGCGAAAAATCATCCTTAGGGCTAGCCCTGTTCAAGTCCCGATAGTCCACACACATTCTGACCTTGCCGTCCTTTTTGGGTACGGGCACAATGGTAGCAACCCATTGTGGATAGGTTGTAACAGCCAGAAAGCCAGCGTTAAATTGCTTCATTACTTCAGCCTTAATCTTTTCATACATGTCAGGCTTCATTCGGCGAACCTTTTGCTTGATCGGTGGACAGTCTTCTCTTGTAGGGAGACGGTGAACCACGATATCTGTGTTTAACCCCGACATGTCTTCATAAGACCATGCAAAGATTTCAACATACTCGTTCAACAGCTGCACTAAGCGCTCCTTGACACTCGGTTCCAGGTTAGAACCCACTTTTACTTCCTTCCTGGCTTCCTCTGTCCCTAAGTTGATGGTTTCTAGCAACTCTTCATGAGGCAGAATGGCCCTCTCTTCTTGTTGCAAAAGTCTGGCTAACTCTCCCGGCACTTCACAATCTTCGTCAACTTCGTACTCGGCCTGATTGACCAAATCTTCAGAGATATCGAAGTCTAAATCAGAATAGTCACCCATGGAATCCGGGGTGGATGGGTACCTGCATTTGTGAGTGTGGGTGTGTGTAAGGGATATCCATCCTTAAACAAACAAAAATTCAAAAGGAAAGAAAATGAACACAACAATTTATAGATAAAAAACGTCCAATTATTCATTAAAACATGGCATATGATTATGAAGAAAATCAAGCCCTTACAAATGGACCTACATGCCCCGGGCAAGGCATGAGGTGAAAATAGTGTGCAAATTGTTTAGTTATTACAGACCATAAAAATGGGAAATTGTTCAAAGATAAAATTACTGGTTAATAAAGGTGATAGGAACAAAATCCTTTGCTTCCCAATTTCTCAAACCCCCTTCGACGGTCGTGAAGATCCAATCTTCAAAGTGGCTCTCTTCATCTTCATCTTCTACAACATTAATTCCGTGATGAGTGATCCTTACGGGTGGCCCTCCAGTCTTGGAACGACGCATAGCCTTTTGTCTTGCAGCTGTAAACCCTAGTCCAAATTTGTCCGTCTTATGGGGAAAATTAGGCAATTACCCCCATGATGTACTCTTCCCTTCTTTGATCATTACCTCTGCGTCCTTGAGAGATGCCATCCTAGATACGTGCTTGGGAGCAATAGGAACCTCAACCATTGTCTTCATAACTGCTACCTCGAGAGAAACTTCCTCAAAATGCTGGAAAGGCGTTTCGATGAACTCGCCATCCAGCTCCACGTAACGGAAGGAATTGAGATGACTGATCATGTACTCTTCCTCGCCGTGCACAATTATAATCTTACCCTTAACAGGATATTTCAGCATCTGGTGCAAAGAGGAGGTAACTTCCCCGGCATAATGGATCCACAGTCTTCCTAGAAAACACGAGTATGACCGACGGATGTCCATTACGTAGAAGGTGGAATTGAACACTTCGGTGCCTATATTGATAGGAATATCAACCTCTCCATGAACCATTCTCTTGGAACCATCGAAAGCCCTAACGACGATGTTACTAGGTTTGAGGGTCAAACCTTCGCAATCCAAACGGTCTAAGGCCTTCTTTGGCAGCACATTCAGGGAAGAACCAGTATCAACCAAGATATGGGCGAGAGTGGTTCCCCGACATTCAACTGAGACGTGTAGTGCGTCATTGTGCTTCCTTCCTTTGGGAGTTAAGTCAGCGTCGGAAAAGCCCAGGCCATTGTCAGCAGTAAGACTGGCCACACAATCCTGAAACTGGTCAGCTGAGGTCTCTTGAGGTACATGTGCCGCTTTCAAGAATTTGATCAGGGCCTTGGCATGGGCCTCAGAACAGAGCAGAAGAGCCAACATTGAAATTTTAGAAGGGGTTTGCCCTAATTGTTCCACAACGTCGTAGTCACTTTTTCTGATTATTTTCAGGATTTCGTCCATTTATTTCTGAGTGGTTTCGGGGATAACCACAACATGAGCCTTCGTCCTGACAGGCCCTTCCAGCATCCCCTTACCCTTGTTGGTAATGTCAGCAGATGGTCTTACTCCAGGAGTATCTAATTCTTCAATCACTGGGCCTTGCACAGAGGGCCCAACAGGTGTAGAAGCTTTTAAGGGTCCGAAAACTGCTCGAGGGGGAGCAATCTCCGGAGAAAAGATCCGGCCACTGCGGGTTATCTTGCTTGTACCCGCGATGTTCCCTATATCAGGGTCTTCTTCAGAAATCTCTTGGACTGTTTCGATTTGTTTGATGCCGTGGTAGAAGATTTCTCCCCCATAGTTCCACAGTTTGCTTGATTGGTACGGGACAGGTCCCGGCATGGTGATCTTTAAAGGTACACATTCAGAGTTGGGTGTAATCCTGACAGGCCTTTTGCAAGCCTTGGGAGGATTGTCGGAAATGGTTATGATAGCAATATCGTTGGTTGAAGTAACACAAGTATCAGGAGTAATAGGATTGAAAGTGTCAACAGGGGTTTTCTTGAAAAGTATCTCTTGAGTATCCATCAGGCGTTGGACACCTGACTTCAACATTGGACAATCACCTTGAATGTTCAAACAGAAATAACAGTCTTTGCCACAACCAGGAAAGATCCCGGCTCGCAACAAATTTCCTTTAATCACTAACAATGGAGTCAACAGATCGGCAACATCAGTAACATGAAGATTTTCCAAAACAGCATGCACATTGTGGCCGTGCTTGGGCATCGGAGCGGATATAACATTGGGCTTCTCGGGAGCGTCAAATTCAACCTCTTTGGCATCAATTAAATCCCGAATTTTGTTATTAAGTGCCCAGAAATTATTGGTATCGTGCCCAGCACTGTCAGAATGGTAAGCACACTTGGCGTTGGAGTGATAGTATGGAGAAGAGGTGTTAGGGTTTTTTGGCGCCTCCTTCAAACTGGTCAGATTCAGCTTCAACAAATGGGGAAGGACCTGAGCGGGCGTCATGTTGATGCGGGTGAACTGCCGTTGTGGCCGTTCTACCTGTTGTTGATTAGGTCTCAACTGATTGTTACAAGGTTGATCATTTGACGAATTTTTAATCATCACGGCCCCTACAGTCGGCCGACGCTCAGTTCTTCTTAATCCCTTCTGAGAATACACAGCAGATGCTTCCTTCTTGGCTGGGAAAGGTTTCTTAACAGCTGTGGATGCGGAAGCATCCTTTTGAATCTTTCCACTTTTAATACTGGCCTCCACCCTTTCGCCGGTCAAAATCAGTTCAGTAAATCCCGCAGAAGAGCTCTCGATTAGATGGTTGAAAAAGGGGCCAGACAGGGTCCCCAGAAACATGTCAACTAATTCCCTATCTGATAGCGGTGGCTGCACCCTTCCAGCCAGATCACGCCACTTCTGGGCGTACTCCTTAAACCCTTCATTTGAAGCCATCCCCATACTTTGTAGCTGAGTACGAGTGGGCGCCAAATCAGCGTTGTACTGATACTGACGATAAAAAGCAGCTGCCAAGTCTTCCCAATTGTGAACCTCTGATCTCTCGAGCTGATAAAACCAATCTAACTGAGTGCCAGACAAGCTGTCTTGGAAAAAGTGTACCCAAAGATCTTTATCGGATGAATGAGGTTGGATCTTTCTAACATACGACCTCAAGTGCATCTTAGGGCAAGACAAACCATCGTACTTGGAAAATGTTGGCACCTTGAACTTGGGAGGGATAACAATCCCAACTACCAACCCTAGTTCTTCAAAGTCCAATCTGGGCACCCTCTGCAACTCCATAGCTACCAGTCTATCTTCAAGGTTCTTATATTTGTCATCCGCTGGTGGATACTGTTGTTCAGAGTAGTCTTCATCTTCTTCCTCCTCTTCTACCTCAGACTCAGAAGGTACAGTAACTCATTTCCCATTGCCAGCCCCTTCGTCAGACATCGAAGGGAACTCAAGAGTCCTTCTAGCATCACTCTCAAACCTTCTTCCGAAAGTGGCTACCCCCGATCTCTTTTTCTTTTCTTCTCTTTATTCTTCTTGTTGTACCCCAAAATTTGCCCTCCCATATTCTTCAAAGTTTATCAAGAATCATCTTCAATTGGTTCAAGATTCCTCAAGGGATTGTACAGTCCAGATGCCTCCTAAGCGAGTCAAAATTAGGGTTTTGGTTCTCTCAAGGAATTTGTGGTTTTCAGTGGTCCAATCAAGTCCCATGTGCCTATAAACATTGCCAAACATCTACATGTCAAGTCTCAAGACTCACAGCATCAAGTTGCACAGTCAAAATCCCTAATTGGTTCACAATCAACTGTTGGGGCAAAATGGTCATTTTACAGTCAAAAGTCATAATTTTTGGTCAACATCTTATTTTGAAGCCACAATCATCATTTGATCAATTCTTGATCATGATTCCTCAAGCATGGCTCAAAAATCATCAAGGTGTCAAGAGTTACTATTTTTGGACAGTAGAAAAGTCAACTATATCTTGACCAGGGCATAACTTTTTCATGGTTCATCAGAAAAATCCCATCCAATGCTCATTTTGAAAGGGATGACATTTCCTACAACTCATCTTCACATTACAAGTCCAAGAAATTCTCTCACAAAAAGTTATCAATTTCTACATTATAGGTCAATTTCAAAAGTTAACAAAAAGGCACTTTAAGTCAAAGACCATAACTTGAGATTGGTAAATTCAAATGACATGGGATCAAAGGCATTGGTTAGAGGACTTCAAGACCTTTCCAAAATGTCCAAGAACATGTTCATATGATCAAAATTGAGCAAGATATGCATTGGAGAAGTTGGGAAATTTTGTGAATTTGCAAAAGTCAACTTTGCTCAAAACACTTCATTTTTGCTAATGGGCCTCAAATTCCTTCTTGAGACATTGTCCAAGGCCTATGCACGACCCATTGAGTTTAAATTGATTTATTTTCTTATTTTTAATTAATTAATTTAATTTTTTATTAATATTAATTCATTTAATTCATTTAATTGTAGGAAAATTCAAAAGATATGGTTTTCAAATCTTTTTGTGATGCAAATGAACTCAAGACAAGCTGAAGATCTCGTGTACACATCAAGGGGACAAAATCTCCCAATTTGGCAAGGTTTTTCAATCAAAAAGATTGAAAAATATTTGATTGAAAATCAAAGATGCAAAACATTATTCCATGGATTCTTGGACAAAGTTTTACCCTAATTCCATTCCAATACAAATACTAAAGCTAACCCTAATGCTGTTAACGTGCAAAACTGCTGCAAAGAGCCATTACAATAGTGAAAAAATTCAAAGAAAGCTTGAAACTGATCTTCATACTCCAGGCCAATTTAAGGCAATTTAAGGATTCAAACACCTTGCTGGGACACTCAGGAACCTTTTGCAATCGAAGCCAAGCGCCAAAGCTCAAGAACACGTTCTACACAGACCCACGGTTTGAACAAATTTTTCAAAATCATATACTTTGATTCATGCATATTTGACACCTTTTGTTAATTGTTTTGTGTTCATAAGGACTGTACGAAGCTTTTGGTATAATTTAATTGCATTGAGATGCCCTGAAATGCAAATTGCCATTGAAGGATTCTAGGTTTTTCAAGCTTCAAAATTAGGGCTTTTCACATCCGGTTAAATCAGAACCTCTCATGACCATGGTTAAACTCGTTGAGACCAGACGAATGCATTGGACATATCGCGCCTTATTTGTATAACCCAGGGACCTATTCGCTATTTTTGGCCGTTCCATATTGTGGGGGTTAAAAACCCCCGCTAACTAATTTGTTTTTGCAGGCATAAGGTAGGAGACGAAGGACGTGTAAGTCCCTGAATGGATGGTTCAAATATTCTCCTTCATGGACGGCTTCTCCGGAAGACATGGAGAAGACCACTTTTGTTACTCAGTGGGGCACCTTTTGCTACAAGGTCATGCCGTTTGGATTGAAAAATGCTGGGGCAACCTACCAACGCGCCAT
This sequence comes from Vicia faba, assembly GCA_948472305.1. Classification (NCBI taxonomy): domain Eukaryota; kingdom Viridiplantae; phylum Streptophyta; class Magnoliopsida; order Fabales; family Fabaceae; genus Vicia; species Vicia faba. The sequence continues at coordinate 1,307,163,194 of OX451739.1, forward strand.
GGTTGCTTTATTTCATGACATGATCCACCACGAGATCGAAGTATATGTCGACGATATGATTGCAAGGTCCCAAACTGAGGAGGAACACCTTGACCATCTACAGAAGCTGTTTGACCGTCTAAAGTTGTACAAGCTGAGGTTGAACCCAAACAAGTGCACCTTTGGGGTGAGATCTGGAAAATTGCTAGGTTTCGTCGTGAGCGACAAAGGTATTCAAGTGGACCCTGCCAAAGTGAAAGCCATACAAGAGATGCCAGCTCCCAAGACAGAGAAAGAAGTCAGAGGCTTTCTAGGACGGCTGAACTACATTGCCCGATTCATCTCACATCTAACTGCTACCTGTGAACCAATCTTCAAGTTGTTGAAGAAAGATCAAGTAGTACGTTCGAACAATGAATGTCAGGCCGCTTTCGACAGAATCAAAGAGTATCTCCAAGAACCACCCATTCTTATGCCACCGGTTGAAGGGAGACCTCTAATATTATACTTGACAGTACTTGACAGCCCAATGGGGTGTGTGCTGGGGCAGCATGACAAGTCTGGCCGAAAAGAGCACGACATTTATTACCTTAGCAAAAAGTTTACCGACTGTGAGACCCGATACTCACTGCTTGAGAAAACTTGCTGTACTTTGGTATGGGCTGCTCGCCGGCTGAGACAGTATATGTTGACTCACACTACTCTGTTGATTTCAAAAATGGATCCAATCAAGTACATTTTCGAAAATCCTGCCTTGTCCGGAAGAATAGCAAGATGGCAGATGATCTTGACAGAATACGACATCCAGTACACGACTCAAAAAGCAATCAAAGGAAGTGTATTGGCAGACCATTTGTCACACCAAGCAGTAGATGACTACCAATCTATGAACTTTGAATTTCCAGACGAGAACATCATGGTAGTGATTGATTGTGAAGTACCTGGACCGGATGAAGGACCTGAGGAAGGATCCCGATGGTCTATGCACTTTGACGGAGCCTCAAACGCTTTGGGTAACGTTATTGGCACCGTGATCATATCCCCTAAAGGCACTCATACTCCACTTACCGCCCGACTATGTTTCAACTGCACCAACAACATGGCGGAGTATGAAGCGTGCATTATGGGTCTTCAAGCTGCAATTGACCTAAGGATCAAGTTTCTGAGTGTCTTCGGAGATTCCGCTCTCGTGATCAGCCAGATCAAAGGCGAGTGGGATATGAAACACCCAAATCTTATTCCTTACAAGGAGTATGTATTGACATTGATCCCCCATTTCAAAGAGATAACCTTTGAACACTTCCAAAGAGAGGAGAATCAGTTGGCGGACGCGCTAGCTACGATGTCTTCTATGTTCAAAGTCAAATGGGACAACAAGGCTCCCCGAATCATTATCTGGAAATTGGATGAACCTGCACATTGCTGTGATCTTGAGGCTGAATAGGTAACTGAAAATCCTTGGTATCATGAGGTGAAGAGGTACTTGGAAGCTCAAGAATACCCCGAAGGCGCATCTGCTAATGACAAGAAGTTTCTGAGAAGGTTCGCGGCAAAGTTCTTCCTCAGCAATGGCATTCTATACAAGCGAAACCATGATTCAACCTTACTGTGTTGTGTGGATAAGGCTGAAGCAGAAAAGATCATGGCAGAGCTGCATGAAGGTACCTTCGGAACGCATTCCAGTGGACATACTATGACAAAGATATTCCTTCGGGCATGATATTTCTGGTCCAAAATGGAAGCCGACTGTTACCAACATTCTCGGACATGTCACAAGTGCCAGATCTATGCAGATAAGGTGCACGTTCCTCCAGTTCCTCTGAACATCTTGACAGCACCATGGCCTTTTCCAATGTGGGGCATTGATATGATCGGCGAGATCAGACCGACGGCATCCAACGGGCATCACTTCATCCTGGTAGCAATTGATTACTTCACGAAGTGGGTCGAAGCAGCTTCCTATGCTACCGTAACCAAGAACGTCGTGGCACGGTTCATTCGGCATAACCTGATATGTCGATATGGCATCCCGGAAAGGATCATTACGGATAATGGTACCAATCTTAATAACAAGATGATCACTGAGCTCTGCGAGCAATTCAAGATACAGCATCATAACTCTTCTCCTTACCGGCCGAAGATGAATGGCGCTGTCGAAGCAGCAAATAAGAATACCAAGAAGATTGTGCAGAAGATGACAGTGACCTATAAAGATTGGCACGAGATGTTACCATTTTCTCTTCATGGGTACCGTACCTCAGCACGGATGTCAACCGGGGAAACCCCCTTTTCCTTAGTCTATGGCATGGAGGCAGTCTTGCCTATTGAAGTTCAGATACCCTCTCTCCGGATAATGAAGGATGCAGGTTTGAGCGAAGATGACTGGATCCAGACTCGGCTTGATCAATTAAATCTAATTGACGAAAAGAGACTCACCGCTATTTGTCATGGTCAAACGTACCAAAAACGGATGATCAAGGCATTTAACAAGAAAGTCAGACGACAAGAGTATCAAGTCGGAGACCTGGTAATCAAGCGCATCATTCTTCCTCAAAGTGATCCAAGGGGCAAATGGACCCCTACGTACGAAGGGCCATTTGTGGTTAAACATATCTTTTCAGGAGGAGCTATGATTCTAACCACCATGGATGGTGACGACCTTCCTCACCCCGCCAATGCAGACATAGTAAAAAGATACTACGCATGAACTAAAGACCCGCTAGGTTGACACACCTAGGAAAAAATAAGGGCTTCCCGGCGAACCAAAAGGGTTCGGGCAAAAATAAGGGATGAAACAAAAAAATCTGTACACCCGGCAAGTCGAAAACCTAAAAAGGCGGCTTGGGCAAAAATGGGTATCCCGGTGGACTGAAAACCCGAAAGGGCGGTCTAGGCAAAAGTTAGGGATTAAAGCTTAATACTATGTCTCATTGGATCACCTTGTATCCAGAATTCGATATCAACTATCAGGTTCAGACGACATCGATCAATCAGATTCATCTTCAACTGAGCAGCAAAGTGATGAGACGCTTGAAGACATAAAGGCGATAGCAGAGTTGAAACCCAGTGGGACTTTTCACATAGCTGTTTTGTTTTCCTTTTCACAAAATTGTATAAACTCTATGTTGTTCAGCGGCGTTCTCTTACTAGGGCGTCAGCCTCTTGTACACAAAACGCCTATTTACAGGAAAATTCCAAAAATCAATACAAATCCATTTTTTCAGACAAATTGCCAACTGTTTTTCCTTTATCTGTTTTGTCTTGCAAAGAACGTCCAATGTTCATTTTTGATATATGCATTTGACATTAATTGCTAACTCATAAATATTTGCATGCGAAACAAAGGACTAATTACAAGTGACATTAGAAACAGGGGCAATAATGAGTTGTCTAAGCGATCTAGTTGCTCGGTCCACCAAGGTACCAAGGTAGGTTCGGCTGAAGAACGTAACCAAGATACCTTCACTCCCCGTAGAGTAAGACAAGATTCAACAATTCTCCTCAAGCAGAGTTGGTCTTCCATCATCCCTGACAAGGCACAGTATCTCCAACAAGTCAGCGATACTCTCCCCAAGCAGAGTTAGTCTACTGTCAGCCTTAAGGAAGTTGGGTACCCCCAGAAGATCTCAACATTCCCCAGCGGAGTATACAGATGTTCTTAAGCAAGCATCCCCGGCAGTCTTAATATAAGATTGTTCCCCGGCGGAATACAGACACCCCAGTGGAGTCACTCCCCCAGTACAGTTCAAAGGCTTCCCCAGGAGAGTTGAATCATCCTCCCCAGTAGATTCTGGAAGCTTATCCCCAGTAGATTTTGGAGGCTTATCACTGCAGAGTACGAACGCATCTCCCCGGCTTTATTCAAGGTTATTCCCCACCAGAGCTTATAACTGGGTTATCCTCAGATAATTACCACGGAAAGATCGTCCTCGGCGAAGTTCTTCCTATTCCCTAGCGGAGTTCATCAAATTCCCCAACAAAGCTCATCAACAGAATCCCCAGTGGAGTTATCATCAAAATCTCAGCGAAGTATCTCTTCCCCACAGAGTATTCCCCGCAGAGTAATCTCTCCAACAAGTTTATTCCCCAACAGAGTCCTCTTCTCTTACTGGTTTATGCTTACAATCATCATCCCCAGCGGAAATGAAGAACTCTACTCTTCAATATCAGCCCAGGATTCAATAAGCTCCCAACATTCGTCAAGGATTTATTTTCCTGGACGAAAACACATTCATAAACATCACATTATCATACGCCATGGCGCATGCATATACGCATCATAACACACAATCTCATTTATTCCTGAAAACATCATGACATCATGCATTTCATACATCATGACATTGCATACAACTGATGTTTTGCCTTTTCAGGAAAAAGGTCAATGCAAAGATGATTACTATCAACTCTCGCAATTCCAGATTCGATACTTGTATCTAGCCAGGGCATATCTGTGAGCAATTGATTATGGATTCGATACATGTATCTAGCCAGGGCATATCTGCATGAAGAGTTTGAAGTTCCAGATTCGATACCTGTATCTAGCCAGGGCATATCTGTGAGCGATTAATTGTAGATTCGACACCTGTATCCAGCCAGGGCATATCTGCATGAAGAGTTTAGAGATTCGATACTTGTATCCATCCAGGGCATATCTGTAGATGACTAATTCTAGATTCGATACCTGTATCCAGCCAGGGCATATCTGTGAGTAACTGATTGTAGATTCGATACATGTATCCAGCCAGGGCAGGTCTGCATGAAGAGTTTAGAGATTCAATTCCTGTATCCAGCCAGGGCATATCTGTAGACGACTAATTCCAGATTCGATACCTGTATCTAGCCAGGGCATATCTGTGAGTAATTGATTGTAGATTCGATACCTGTATCCAGCCAGGGCATATCTGCATGAAGAGTTTAGAGATTCGATTCCTGTATCCAGCCAGGGCATATCTGTAGACGACTAATTCCAGATTCGATTCCTGTATCTAGCCAGGGCATATCTGTGAGTAACTGATTGTAGATTCGACACCTGTATCTAGCCAGGGCATGTCTGCATGAAGAGTTTAGAGATTCAATACCTATATCCAGCCAGGGCATATCTGTAGACGGCCAATTCCAGATTTGATTCCTGTATCTAGCCAGGGCATATCTGTGAGTAACTGATTGTAGATTCGACACCTGTATCTAGCCAGGGCATGTCTACATGAAGAGTTTAGAGATTCGATACATGTATCCAGCCAGGGCATATATGTAGACGACCAGTTCCAAATTCGATTCTTGTATCTAGCCAGGGCATATCTGTAAGTAATTGATTGTAGATTTGATACCTGTATCCAGCCAGGGCATGTCTGCATGAAGAGTTTAGAGATTCGATACCTGTATCCAGCCAGGGCACGTCTGTAAGCAACCTTTTGAAGTTCCGGATTCGATTCCTATATCTAGCCAGGGCATATCTGTGAGCGAGTGATTGTAGATTCGATACCTGTATCTAGCCAGGGCATATCTGCATGAAGAGACTGAAGATCAACACCTGTAACAGACCAGGTAATTATCTTTCTTTCTCATGTACGCAAGTTCTCGCTAAGGAATCTCTTACGCGATCGACACCTCCAAATGGCATCTATAAGCCCATTCCCGACAAGGTTCTGTCACGTCTCCAGATGGCATCTATAAGCCCATCCTCCTATCCATCATCTCTCCAAATGGCATCTATAAGCCCATTCCCGCCATCACACTGCTGATACTCCACTATGTGAGTGCAAATTTCTGGGCACTCTAGTGTTCAATCATCTTCCACCTTCGGATCACGAAAGGCACGCAAGCCAATCTACAACCTCAGGTTTAAGAAGATTGAACAGGGGCAACTGTTGTACCCCAAAATTTGCCCTCCTATATTCTTCAAAGTTTATCAAGAATCATCTTCAATTGGTTCAAGATTCCTCAAGGGATTGTACAGTCCAGATGCCTCCTAAGCCAGTCAAAATTAGGGTTTTGGTTCTCTCAAGGAATTTGTGGTTTTCAGTGGTCCAATCAAGTCCCATGTGCCTATAAACATTTCCAAACATCTACATGTCAAGTCTCAAAACTCACAGCATCAAGTTGCACAGTCAAAAGCCCTAATAGGTTCACAATCAACTGCAGGGGCAAAATGGTCATTTTACAGTCAAAAGTCAGAATTTTTGGTCAACATCTTATTTTGAAGCCACAATCATAATTTGATCAATTCTTGATCATGATTCCTCAAGCATGGCTCAAAAATCATCAAGGTGTCAAAAGTTACTATTTTTGGACAGTAGAAAAGTCAACTGTATCTTGACCAGGGCATAACTTTTTCATGGTTCATCATAAAAATCCCATACAATTCTCATTTTGAATGGGATGACATTTCCTACAACTCATCTTCACATTCCAAGTCCAAGAAATGCTCTCACAAAAAGTTATCAATTTCTACATTGTAGGTCAATTTCAAAAGTCAACAAAAAGGCACTTTAAGTCAAAGACCATAACTTGAGATTGGTAAATTAAAATGACATGGGACCAAAGGCATTGGTTAGAGGACTTTAAGACCTTTCCAAAATGTCCAAGAACATGTTCATATGATCAAAATTGAGCAAGATATGCATTGGAGAAGTTTGGAAATTTTTGTGAATTTGCAAAAGTCAACTTTGCTCAAAACACTTCATTTTTGCTAATGGGCCTCAAATTCCTTCTTGAAACATTGTCCAAGGCCTATGCACGACCCATTGAGATTAAATTGATTTATTTTCTTATTTTTAATTAATTAATTGAATTTTTTATTAATATTAATTCATTTAATTCATTTAATTCATTTAATTGTAGGAAAATTCAAAAGATATGGTTTTCAAATCTTTTTGTGATGCAAATGAACTCAAGACAAGCTGAAGATCTCGTGTACACATCAAGGGGACAAAATCTCCCAATTTGGCAAGGTTTTTCAATAAAAAAGATTGAAAAATATTTGATTGAAAATCAAAGATGCAAAACATTATTCCATGGATTCTTGGACAAAGTTTTACCCTAATTCCATTCCAATACAAATACTAAAGCTAACCCTAATGCTGTTAACGTGCAAAACTGCTGCAAAGAGCCATTACAATAGTGAAAAAATTCAAAGAAAGCTTGAAACTGATCTTCATACTCCAGGCCAATTCAAGGCAATTTAAGGATTCAAACACCTTGCTGGGACACTCAGGAACCTTTTGCAATCGAAGCCAAGCGCCAAAGCTCAAGAACACGTTCTACACAGACCCACAGTTTGAACAAAATTTTCAAAATCATATACTTTGATTCATGCATATTTGACACCTTTTGTTAATTGTTTTGTGTTCATAAGGACTGTACGAAGCTTTTGGTACAATTTAATTGCATTGAGATGCCCTGAAACGCAAATTGCCATTGAAGGATTCTAGGTTTTTCAAGCTTCAAAATTAGGGCTTTTCACATTCGGTTAAATCAGAACCTCTCATGACCATGGTTAAACTCGTTGAGACCAGACGAATGCATTGGACATATCGCGCCTTATTTGTATAACCCAGGGACCTATTCGCTATTTTTGGCCGTTCCATATTGTGGGGGTTAAAAACCCCCGCTAACTAATTTGTTTTTGCAGGCATAAGGTAGGAGACGAAGGACGTGTAAGCCCCTGAATGGATGGTTCAAATATCGCGCGCGTAATTGTTGTTTTATCCAGCATAATTGTTGTTGTCATATATTAATTCTTTTGATCATTATAATAACAGATACGCGCGCGTAGCTCAGTGGAAGGTGAGGTGTCTGGCAATCAATGGGACCTGGGTTCAATTCCCAGGTCCACCCAAAATCCTTATATTATTTTTCATAATATATTCATATGCAGCGTTTGCCCAGGATTCCATCATACACCTTCCTCATCCAGATGCCATGTGTCCTTCAACAGCAATCCAATGGCTATGAAGCGCTGAACACCATGTTCTCCAGTCAACCAACAGGCATGTGATACAGAAAGTCAATGTAGGCTTGATGTTATAGGGCCTGAAATCTGCAAACAAAACCTTCATTCTGGGGTCAGCACCCCCCCTGGTTAATTGCTTTTCTTTTTATTTTCTTTTAACTAACTATTTTTTATTATTAATATTATTTATTTAACTAACATAATTAATATTAATTTTCATAATAAACTCATAATTAAATATTTATAATATTTTTATTATGTATTAACTTCATTATTAATTTATTTTGTAAATAAAATACTAACAAATTAATTAGTTTAATTAGTTAATTTTAATCTTTTTTCACAATAAATAAAATATGTTAGAATTAGGGTTTTTCTTCTTGACTTTTAACTTCTTTTCTTTTTATTTTCATTAAAACATAAAAAACACAAAAACATTTTTCTTTTAATTAATTAATTAATTAGTTTAGGGTTAATATTTAATTAAATGCAAAGGACCAAAATTTCTTTATTTCTCAAAAAGGGTCAAAACCCTAAGACTTTCCGGATTTAATTTTTATTCGCGCTTTAATACCTTTTGATCATTATTTATGTATCTGTTTCCGAGGATGTAATAGTTAATTAGGTTTTTACCGCCTTCTTTAATTTTCCGCACTTTATTTCCAAACGGGTTTTTGTTTTTGGCGATGAATAGACCCGCGCCTTGTAATAGCGTAGATTCATATTTCCGCACTTTATTTTCCGCACTCTTAACTGTTAAAAATGCATGAAAGACTTGCATGAATAAATAAAATCAATTCGTAGCTCACTAATGCATGTTCGAAGATAAATATAAACTGAAACAACACACGTGCACATGCCACTCCTAGGGTACGCCTCACTGGTTTCCTCGAACGTGGTCGTCAAGTATAGGGTGTTTTAGAGGTCGCCCTCCTGTCTAAGATCCAGTTGCCTCGAAACGGTTGCCTCGGATAAAAAGGATCTAGGACATTAGGGTTACTTCTAAGGTGTCCTACTATTGCTTTGGTGACCACACATGTCCCTTAATCGAATTGACCCGAATACCTCCAACGACGGTGCTACCTACTTCTCAATAGTGGGATAGCACTGTTTAAAGGACTCTTACACAGCCTAATTCCTTAGAGTAGGTAGATCTCATGGGTACTTGCTCTCTCAAAAAAACAAAAACAATCTTTTCGCACTGACACTTTCAAAAAGTTTTCAAACAAATTTTTCATACACTCTTGAGGACAGATACAAGAGTTACCTAGAAATTTTTCAAACGAAACTTTTTTCAAACCCACACACACTTGAAAAGCAAACAAATTTTTGAAAACATAAGAGCAAGTACCTAAGAGCCAGTGTATAACCACGGATAGAAAGGGTGCTAACACCTTCCCTTTCTATAAATCTACCTCCCGAACCGAGAAACATCTCGAGAAGGAATTTTGTTGTGCTTTTGTCCTTTCCATGTTGGAGAACATAAAAGACGGTGGCGACTCTTGCTTACCGCGACATTTCGCGAACCAGCTTTAAAACAGTCAGTTCTATTTCCACCGATCACACTTCTCTAACAGGGCTTTGAGATCCTCTTGACCCTTTGCCAAGGTCATGAGGAGTTGCTGAAATTGTGAATTTTGTGCTTGTAGATCCTTTACTGTTTGCTCCAAATCCATCTTGCTGAAATAAACAGCAGAAAGATAAGGGAACCGGGCTTGAAGACCTGTTTATGCATATGATGAGTGGTATGTTATTCATGTAATGCATTCAAGGGTTCAAAATTTCAAATTTGTAGCAAACAAAAAGAACGCACGTCATATTAAGAAGAAATTTGTTAGTAATTAAATGCCCTATGGGCGAAATATTACAAAATTCTTAATGTAAAAAGACATTGCGCATCCTCTTTGGTGCGATGTAGGTGTTGAGAGTTTCCTCCTCGTGAAGTCGGCGGGTGAGCTCCAAAACCTTCTTCTCACTGGCATAGAAGCTGGCTTCAAAAGTATCTCGTTCTTCTTTGAGTTGGATCCAACTCTTTTGCATTTCCTCCCATGATGTTGGCATGTCAGGATGTAGGATGGTGTATGGAACCCCTCCTTCCATAACAGGCTCTTTGATCAAGGGGAGAATGTGAGGATATGGCATCATAAGATTCTGGGAGCGGGTTCGTACCCACTTGAGGTAAGGCTCAAGGGGGATGGAATTCTCGTGCCCTAGTGTCTTGCTATCCACCTTGTTAGGCATCCTCCAAGCTCTGACGAACCTTTATCGAAGTCCTTGCGCATCATTGTCGAAGTCAAAAACTAGGTCGAGAATCAGCATGTCATGAGGGCCATCCCTCCAGGCATATCCAAATTGTCTCAAAGCTAGACAAGGGTTGTAGGTAATGCCTCCCCTAATGCCAAGTAATGGGACATTAGGGAATTCACCACAACGGTCAATGATGATGACATTTTCTCTGGACCGAGAACACCGATATACATCAGAATGTGTGAGGGTCATCAACCGTTGTGACCACCTTAAACCCTGCTCATTCTTCAAGATTGATTGTGGAAGGTGAGAAATAAACCACCTTGCTAGGATAGGAGTACAACACATGAGAACACCTCTTTTCCTCGTTGTTCGTGTGTAAAATGAGTGTAGGATGTCCCCAAGCAATGTAGGTATAGGATTCCTAGATATGAAAATCTTGACAGCATTCACATCTATAAGTTGGTCAGGGTTTGGGAACAAGACCAACCCATAGATAAGGAGTGCTACAATCTCTTCAAAAGCTTGTAGATCAAGAGAATTCCAGCAGTCTTGGGCCTTTTCAAACAGAAACTTTTCCAAGAAACCCTTGACACCACTTCTGGTTTCCCAATGTCCTTTGTTGTTAGATGGTTGCAAGTGTAATGCTTGAGCAACATCTTCGGGCTTTGGTTCTTTTTCCGTACCGTTGTAGGGTAGTTGATGAAGAATGGGAATTCTCAGGAGTTGGGAAAATTCCTCCAAAGTAGGCACCAACTGATAATCAGGGAATGTGAAAAAGTGGTGTAGGGGGTCAAAGAACTGGAAGAGAAATTTAACCATGTCTTATTCAATGTTGGTGTTGACTAAGTTGAGGAGTCTACCATGTCTTTCACTGAAGAGAGAATTCTCTGGAATCCTGGAAGTAAGCTCCTTGAGTTGAGGAGGGATCCTCACATGGTTGACTTGAATTGTTTTCCTGCGAAGAGATTCCATGACCTATAAAACAAGAACAAAGATGAAGATCCAAACCCTTGAAATGGTTAGTGGATGCATATGATGTTTTATGATGTTCATGATGTATGCACAAGCACATGTACAAGCAAGTCACACAAGATCCTAGTTTCAGGCTTGCATGGGGTTTCATATGTAAGTACCCTCTTGAGTTTAGTTGGCTTAAAACTTGTCCTATAAATAGTAACCGAGTTCTAAGGAGCTCAATATCATTGGATTGTTTTCTATGTTCATTGTTTTGGTTTAGCCACTTAACCAGCGACCAAAATATTCCAAGAAAACAACCCTCAATGAGTGTAGTATCGAGTATCTACCAACTTCGGATTGTACCAAAGTCGGTCATCTCACTACCCCTAATAAAAGGCCAAGATGGTCAAATAAGGTTCTAGTTCATAAGTGCTTAATGACATCACTCAGCGGCCCCGTATTCTCTTTGATTTACTCAAAGGCTACCGGTACTCACAAATATGTCTCACTAATATAGCTATTGCTTCAACCGTGTCGGTATACCCCGCACAATTTCCACAACAGATTGTTATTTACCTATGAATGTTTCCCAAATCCGGGTAGAGGATTTCAAGCCCAAACAAGAGAACCAAATATAAAGCAAACAAAGCAAACAATAATCATGTAAAGGGTGATCTAAGCCCTAAGGTTACTCCACTTTTAAATATTCCCCACCAGAGTCGCCAGTTCTGTGATATGGTGGGAGAACTGACTTGGGATTTTGCGTTTGTGTTCGCAAATGTTTCAGTTTAGCAAGAGTCGCCACCGACTTTTTATTTTATCCTAAGGAAAGGCCAAAAAGCACAGGAAAGACCTTTGAGATGTTTTCTTGGGTTCGGGGAGTAGATTATAGAAAGTGAAGGTATTAGCACCCTTTCTATCCATGGTTATCCATGGGCTCTTAGTTACTTTCTTAGATCACTTGCTTTGCATTTTCAATTGTTTGAAATGGTGCTTTGTGTGTGATTTTGAAAGATATTTTGAAAAGAGGCCATCGTTGTGGCAACCTTTATAATGATTCTCGTTTTAAATGTATACAAATGTGTTTTTGTCTTTTGAAAAGTTTTCAATATTTGAAAGTAGGGTTTTGAAATTGTGTTGTGAAGTGTGTTTTGAAAGTAGCAAGGATGTTTTTGCAAGCTTTTGATCGAGTAACTAGGAGCTATCTACCCTATTTTACTCAAAGATCTTTCTTATGTTTTTAACCCTTTTAACAGTGTTGTTTCACCATTGTATTTGGTGAACAACCTTGTGTTAGGATGTTAACGGGACATGCGCGGGTCATTGTATAAACCATGATAGCAATAATGTCAAGTATCTTTGGCAATTTTCTTGAGGGACTTGATCATTTTGTTTAGGCAACTTAGATAGCGTCATCGAGGGACTATGATCTTTTGTTTTATTTTTGTTTTGCCGAAGTACTTGACATGCAACCATGGCCCATTTTTGAAGGCAACAAGTGGATTGAAACCCTAGGGGTGCAAGTGTGCATTGTGTTTGTTTTTCATGCATGTTTATCTTGGATTAGGTCAAGCTAGTTATTGGTTTTATTTGCATACAAACCCTAAGTCTAAACATGGCATAATTGGAAGCTTTTAAATGTGCGAGAATTTAAATGCTACACTATTACAATATGATATCGGGAGGGGGGTACAAATTTGAATTGGGAGTATTTGACAAGAAAATAAATTCTAAGTTATTACAACCATATCGAATGTATAGGCAATATTTAAATGTACAACAATTGAATACAATACAGTAAATAAATGTCAAATAAAAGGTATTATGCACAAAATTTTTATGTATGTAAAAAGTATTTTTTCAATGTGAAGTAAAAATAATAAAATAAAAAGAAAGCCAATTTTAATTATTTTTCTATTTTAGGACAAGAAATCCTAATTCTTAATAAATAATATTATTTATTAGTTATATACAATAATATACCAATTTATACAAAAAAAAATAAAAGTATATTATAAAAAATGATATTTTTAATACACAATATTAATAAAAAATGAAAATATGGTATTTTTGTATTTTTTACCTAAAAATCTAATTATATATATATATATATATATATATATATATATATATATATATATATATATATATATATATATATATATATATATATATATATATATATATATATATATATATATATATATATATATATATATATATATATATATATATATATATATATATATATATATATATATATTAAACATATTAGACATAAAAAAATAAAAATTAATTATTTACAAAAAAAATGAATATTTTCAAGAAAATGTTTTCAAATATAAATAAAAATAATAAACGAAAATAAGTATATCTTTTTGTATTATTTTTGAGTTTTGTTTAAAAAAGAAAATAGTTTATTTACATATGATTACTTAATAAAATAAAATAGCTATCAAATAAATATGAAAAAAATATAGAAAATTATTTTTGGCATTTTTTATATTTAGACAAAAAATAATAAAGTCAGAATAAAAAATAAAAATGTCAAAATGATAAATATTAAAATAAATGGGCCAAGGGGGTGTAAACAGAAAATAGGGGTGTTAGAAGTGAAAACAAACAGGCCCAACCCATCCAAACTTCTTATTCTTCCTCTTGTTCACAAAACACGCGCTTCTGTGCATCAATGGCTAACTCATGATTCTTTGATTTTTTGACAAAACTCATAACATGAACATTGTAGAGAATTATACAACGAATTCAACCATATCAAAAACTTGGATTAACTCTCAAAGACCAGAGAGAATTTCTCTGGCCCTAATTTCTAACCTAGTTTTTTCAGAAAGTTCATGAGTGAAATTCTCTCAGCACGATTAATGTAAATGAAAACTAAGCATATGTATGGCTTCAGGACTATGAGTACAACATATTTCATTCACAAACCTAAGTCTAACCATTCCTAAATAGGGAGATAAAAGTCCATGAAATACTTGTTTCAGTTGACTTCGAGCTGGACAATGCAGCAACCTTCAATGGTGTTTGAGCTTCTCTTGAGCTTGCCTGAGGTCCAAGGAAGCTTCTCCAATGCTTGGCTTGCTTTGAAACAACTTGAATCATGCTGTAGAAATCAACCTGTAGAGCTTTGAAATGAAAATGGCAAAGTGTGTTAGAGGTGTTACAGCTTGCAATGGGGGCCTGGGATAGTTCAGGTGAGTCGATTGGAAGGTGTTTGAACTATCTTTGGATAAAACGCACGATGGAATTTTGTTGTGGCTTGCAAAATGCAGAACCTGCCCTATTTTGCAGAAAAACAATGATTCTGAGTATGATGAGGTTTGAGTGATGAAAGGATCGTGTTTTAGGCTTGTTGGGAGGTATGGAACTTGTCTACAATGTTTTTCTCAGCTTGTGTTAACAGATATGTGAGATTTCTTATGTTTGGCAACTTTTCTTCTTTTTCAAGCAAGAGTGTGTCCTCCCCCAATGCAGGCCTGCACAAGCCCTAAATCATTTTGCACCTTTTTCTCTTGGTTACTAGAATTAGAGGACTTGATCTTGCCTGAAAGATCTGGCCCCATGCCTCAAGGATTTGGTTTTGACATAAAGTGAAGTTTAGGCAAAAATGAGATTATTGCTTTTTCCTTTTAAGGCTTAAACTAGTGTATAATTCCCTAATGACCAAAGCAATACCTTAACTCAATGGATATGCATTAAATTAAGGATTACAAATTGGTTTTGAGGTCTGTAATGGTGAACCAAGCTAGCTAGACCAGAATTGCAAATTGGTATGAACATGTCTTGGCCATGGACAAAAGTGAGTTTTTTCCAACTTCAAGCATTCGACTCTCTCTAACCACAAGGGTGTTTGATGATTTCTTGGACAATTTGGAAAGCTTGGAACATGTAATACAATCCATCTTTGAAATGAATTTTGAAATTCCACTTGGAACTATGTGAAAAATTGCCATGAATATAGGTGAAAATCCTGCGTAAACTAGGGCAAAATTTCACTAAGTTAAAAGTTTCATGGACCCTTGTTCATAAAATCATAACTTGAGATACAAGCTTCTTTTGAGAAAACTTTGTGAATCAAAGTTGTAGACTTTGTGATGGACTACAACTTTCATGTTTCAAGTTTTGTTTGAATCCATTTTCATCTTGGTGAAAAAGTGGAACAAAGTTAGGAAAAAAAAAAGAAAATTTCATAACTTAGAAAATTTCTAAGTTATGAAATTTTTCCATTTTAAACCCTAATTTGCATTTTTGGGTTTCTTGATGAAAAAGTTTCATAATTTGACATGTCTTGATGAAAAATAACTCTTGGCACTTGATTTTGACCAAAAAGTCAAAGTTTGACTTTTTGGTGTACAGTCAAATTTTGATCAGTTGACTGAAAAATTCATCTGTCAACCCTATGCAATTGAGATCTTCTGAACTTGTTGAATGGGCCAAGACAATGTCATTGAGTCCTTGTGTCCATGGTTGAACTTTATTTTCCATTGGTTAGGTCAAACAGTCAAAAATTGCCTTTGTACAGTCAAAACCCTAAAAATGACCATTTTACCCTTTTGGTGATCTGATCAAATTTCTTGTAGAATTGTGATTCAAACTTGATTAAATGGTTCATATGAGTTCATAATGTTGATGTGGGTCAAATTTCATGAGGTTTGACTATCAATTGGCCATAGTTGACTTTTCCCCCAATATAGCTGATTTTAGGTCAACTGTCCAATTGACTGGGCAAAAATTTGACTCAAGGCTTGAAACTTGGTAGAGATAAAATTATGAGTCCAACATGAAGTATGAAATTCCATTTGGGCATTGTGGGTCAAAACATCCTTGTGCAAACTCAAACCCTAATTTAGGTCAACAGTGCAAGTAAGTGTCTTGAGCAGAGCAAACTCTAGCTTGATCTTCAGTTCTAAGAGTCTTGTGATGAGAAAATGTTGATGAAATGGGAGGGCAAATTTTGGGGTACAATAGGGGATGTTGAGGGACATCGTCGCAGATTCATACGAGCTTGGAACAGGGTGCACAGGTCTGATCCACATGAGCTAGGAATGAAGACCTCTCTTCCGATGGAACCGTATCTCCGGTGGGTTCGAGCCCATGCTCAAAAACTGGGGATGCCATACGAAGCTATCTTACTGGTAATTGTTGAGAGTACTGATGAAGAAAGGGTTCCTCATACTGTCCTCTATCCATACATGCCTACTGATATTGGGGCATTAAAGAGGTCTTGGATCTAGCTAAGGGAAGAACGGGATACTTACAGAGAAAAGTATCATTAACAAGAACGAAAGATCCTGAAGCTTACAAGGCAGCTGGAGAATGAGAAGGTCTTGAACGACTATGTCAGCACACAAGGAAAACGACCATGGGAGCGCTGATGTCTTTTGCTATTTCTAGTTTTGATTTATGTTTCAGTTTTTTCTTTTGTAAAGCCTTAAAGGCATTTGTTAAACATTAATTTCAAGTTTTTAATCTAATAAAAGTGTGTTTCATTTTGGTTTACGAATTTGAATCTCCCTAAAGTCTTTGAAATCATATCATACGCATTCCATTCCCATGCAACTCATTACAGGTACCCTTACAGGTTTCTCATCTTCTTTGCTGTTTATTTTAGCATCATGTCTTCTGAAACGTCTATTGATCAATCTATTAAGGCTCTTCAAGCTCAAAATGCTCAGTTCTAGGAAATGTTCATGAACCTGGCCAAGGGGCAGAAAGATTTGAAGACTCTTATCTTAAAGGACAAGAAGAAGAAGAAGAAGAAGAAGAAGAAGAAGAAGACGGTCCTCATGAATATGGGTCACAGGTTTGGGAACAGCTTGCGAGAGGAAGTTGATTTGTCTCACTCATCTGGAGGGGGAGAGAATCAAGAAGAAAGAAGGGCTCCTAGCCTTGTGGTTTCTGACAATGAAATTGACTTTGATGAAGACCAGTATCCTCCTGCCGAAGACAGGTATAAGCAACTCGAAGACCGGTTAAGTGCGATGGAGATCCAGAAGATACCTAGGTTGGGCTTTGGAGATTTGGGTTTGGCATCTGGGGTGGTAATCCCGCATAAGTTTAAAGCGCTTGTCTTTGCTAAGTACGATGGGGTCTCCTGTCCAAAGTTACACCTCCGTTCGTATGTCCGAAAGATTGAACCATATACTGTTGACAGGAACCTCTGGGTTCATTTCTTTCAAGATAGTCTGCCAGGGACTCAACTTGAATGGTTCTATCAGCTAGAAGGAGCTAACGTTCGTAACTGGGAGGACCTTGCTGCTGCTTTTTACAAGCAGTACCAATATAATGCCGACCTTTCTCCCACGCGTACCCAACTTCAGGGTATGTCTATGGGTGCGAGCGAAGGTTTTAAGGATTACGCTCAAAAGTGGAGAGATCTTGCTGGTAGAGTCCAACCCCCTCTGGCTGATAGAGAGTTGGTGGATATGTTTCTTAGGACTTTGTCTGGTCCATATTTCAATCATTTGATCGAAAGTTCATCGTCTGGTTTCACTGAGTTGATTATGACTGGGGAGAGAGTTGAAGCCGGTATTAAGAGCGGCAAGATACAGAAAGGTGCTTCATCAAGTACCGAGAAGAAGCCCTTCAAGAAGGAGTCTAGTGCAATTTACAGCTCGAGGAGCCATAATCGACCTGAGCGCTGCCAAGCAGTGAATGCGGTAGTTATAGCAAGACCAACTGTTGCCCCACAACGCAACACTCAGCAAAGAGCAGAGAGGCCTCAGAGACAGTTTACTTGGCTCAGTATGAATCTATCTCAAATTCTGCCGCAACTGTTGAAAACCAATTTGGTAACTCCGAGGGAAGCTCCAAAGAATCCCAATACTACATCACCGTTGTATAATCCGAACGCCCGTTGTGCCTATCACTCTGATAGCCCAGGGCATGATACCAACAATTGCTGGGCTTTGAAGAATAAAGTGCAGGATCTGATTGATGCTAAGGAGATCGAGTTTGAAGCGCCAGAAAAGCCTAATGTCATGATTGCTCCTATGCCCAAACATGGAGTAAATGCTATGGATGATAATGTGTTTGTAACCTCTATGGAAGACATTTCTACCCCGTTGTTGACTGTGAAGAAGAACCTTCTGTTGGCCGGTTTATTTCCGGGTTGTGGCGAAGGTTGCCACCTGTGTTCCATCCTACCTACTGGTTGCCATCTATTAAAGTCAGATGTCCAACGCCTGATGGATAATAAAGAAATCTTGTTCGAGAAAACTTTTGTTCCATTGGTTCCTATTGAAAAAGTTTCCATAATCACCATTTTCGCCAATTCTTCCAAGGCTTCCACGAGAAAGCCTATTAGAATTACATTTGTTCCGAGAATTGTTCCTTTGATCATTACCATTCCTGGACCTATCCCTTACACGTCGGATAAGGCTGTCCCATGGCACTATGGGGCCGATGTGTATTATCACGGGATTAAACAAGACTTGAAGTACGAAGAAGCTGATACTGATGTCGACAATATTGTTGGATCTAGAAAAGTCACCCGAAGCAGAAGACTTTTCTCTCCTAAGATTTCCCCACCAATTATTCAAAAACCTGTTGTTATTACACCTGCCAGTACACCTGCTACTGCCCCCGTTCATGTTCTAATCATTACCCCTGTCACTGAGTCATCTGATACTCGGGGCAAAGGGATCATCGGTGAGCCTGCCCAGACGGAGGCACCGAAGAAGATTACTGTTGAAGCCTCTAGGTAGGAGATAGAGGGAATTTTAAAGATCATCAAGAAAAGTGACTACAATGTAGTCGAACAATTGGGGTAAACCCCGTCAAAGATCTCTATGTTATCATTATTGTTGTGCTCAGAGGCCCATGCTAAGGCTCTGATTGCTTTCCTAAAAACTGCGCATGTGCCGCAGGAGACATCTGCTGACCAGTTCAAAGATTGTGTGGCTAGTTTGGCGGTAAATAACAGGTTGGGTTTCTTCGACGCAGATTTGACAGCCAAGGGGAATAATCACAACGACGCTCTGCATGTTTCCATTGAGTGCAGAGACACTACTCTAGCTCACGTGTTGGTGGATACTGGGTCCTCGTTAAATGTTTTACCCAAGAAAGCGTTAGACCGGTTGTACTGTGAAGGGTTAGTGCTAAAGCCAAGCAACATTGTGGTTAGGGCCTTTGACGGGTCCAAAAGGATGGTACATGGAGAGGTGGATATTCCAGTTAAGGTTGGTTCTCAGACTTTCGCGTCTACATTCTATGTGATAGACATTCGACCATCTTATTCTTGCTTGCTGGGTCGCCCATGGATCCATAAAGCTGGGGCAGTAACTTCTACGCTCCACCAGATGTTGAAATACCCAGTGAAGGGGAAAATTGTTATGGTACGAGGAGAAGAGGAGTACATGGTGAGCCACCTCAACTGTTTTCGGTATGTGGAGATGGACGAGGAGTTCATTGAAACCCCGTGTCAACATTTTGAAGAATTCCCCCAGACGCTAGTGTTGTACCCCAAAATTTTCCCTCCCATATTCTTCAAGGTTTGTCAAGAATCATCTTCAAATGGTTCAAGATTGCTCAAGAGATTGCACAGTCAAACCACCTCCTAAGACAGCTGAAATTAGGGTTTTGGTTCTTTCAAGGAATTTGGGGTTTTCAATGGTTCAATCAAGTCTCATAGGCCTATATACATCCTCAAGCACCTACATGCCAAGTTGCAGGACTCACAATGCTAATTTGCACAGTCAAAAGCCTCATTTGACCCACAGTCAACTGTAGGGGCAAAATGGTCATTTTGCAGTCAAAAGTCAGAATTTTTGGTCAACATCTTATTTTGAGTCCACAATCATCATTTGATCAAGTATTGATCATGATTCCACAAGGATAGCTCAAAAATCATCAAGATGCAAAAAGTTACTATTTTTGGACAGTTGAAAAGTCAACTGTATCTTGACCAGGGCATAACTATTTCATGGTTCATCAGAAAAATTCCATCCAATGCTCATTTTGAAGGGGATGACATTTACTACAACTCATCTTCACACTCCAAGTCCAAGAAATGTTCTCACAAAAAGTTATCAATTTCTACATTATAGGTCAAATTCAAAAGTCAACAAAAATGCACTTTAAGTCAAAGACCATAACTTGAGATTTCTAAATCCAAATGACATGGTACCAAAGGCATTGGTTAGAGGACTTCAAGACCTTTCAAAAATTGTCAAAGAACATGTTCATATGATCAAAATTGATCAAGATATGCATTGGAGAAGTTGGGAAATTTTTATGAATTTGCAAAAGTCAACTTTGCTCAAAACACCTTGTTTTTGCTAATGGGCCTCAAATCTCTTCTTGAAACTTTATCCATGGCCTATGCACGACCCATCAAGCTTAATTGAATTATTTTCTTATTTTTTATTAATTAATTGGATTTTTTATCAATATTAATTCATTTAATTAATTTAAATTGTAGGAAATACAAAGATTTGATTTTTCAATCTTTTTGTGAAGCAAGTGTGACCTAAAAAGGCTGGCAATTTCATGCACAAATCAAATATTCCAGAATCTCCAAGTTTGGCAACTTGTTCCAATCATGAAGATTCAAAAATATATGATTTCCAATCAAATATTTAAATCATCATTCCATGGATTTTTGCTCAAGATTCTGACCTAATTCCATTCCTCTATAAATATGCAAACTAATCCTGATCATGCACACGTGAAATTTCTGCAGAAAAAGCCATAACCATATTGAAAAAATTCAAGAAAACTTGAAAACTGTTTTCTATATTCCAGGCCAATTCAAGGCGTTTTATTGATTCTAACACATTGCAGGAGTCCCCAGGAACGTGTAGGAATCAAAACCAAGCGTTGAAGCTCAAAGAATCATCAAGAATAGAACCACGGTTTGCTTGTTATTTTGAAAATCGAATAGCTTAATTCATGCATCATTAACATGATTTATTGTTTGTTTTGCATTGCTTGAATCCATATGAAGCTAATGGTACAAGTTAATTGAATTATAATGCACATAATCAAGAGTTGCCATGGACGAATTCTAGGGTTCATAAGCTTTCAAATTGGGGCTTTCTAAACCCAGAAAAATCAGGACTTGTAAGGCATATGGTTGGATTCGTGAAAATCAGACGAACACATTGGACTATTCGCGAAATATTTATATTCATCACAGCCCTAATCGCTATTATTCGTCGTTGCATATTGTGGGGGTTAAAAACCCCCGCTATCTGACTTTGTTTTTTACAGGTACAGCGAAGAAGACAAGGACGTGTTAGCGTGCCATTGGACAGTTCAAAAGAGCGCGCGTTTTTTTATAATTTCAGTCCATTAATTTGTTTGCATATATAATAATTACTTGTTATTTTACTAACGACTGAAGCGTGATGGTGGAGTGGTTGGCATGTGGATTTGGAAGCATTGGGACCTGGGTTCGAATCCCAGGCCCCCCAAAATAATTGTTTGTTCTTTTTCTTTACATATTCATATGCAGCTTTCCAAAAGGGGTTTACCATGTGCCTCAAACATCCAAGCGCCATGTGGCTTCAAGCAGCAATCCAGTGGTCATCAGTGGAGGACTACCATGCTCCCAGTCAACCAACGCCCTGGACAATTACCAAGTCAAACAGGCTTACAATTTGATGGGCCTGAAAATTACTTTCTCACCTCCAAAGCTGGCCCATCACCCCCTGGTTTCTTTATTCTTTTTCTTTTATATTTTAATTTCTATTTAATTGTTTTACTAATTATTATTATTAATTATTATTATTTAATTAACTCAATTAATTATTTTCATAATAAAATCAGAAAATATTATTATTATTATTTATATATTTCACCTTTTATTTATTATTTTTGTAAATAAATACTAACATAGATTAATTTAGTTAATTAGGTCAATTCTAACTTTTTTTTCACAATAAATAAAATCCATGTAGAATTAGGTTAATTAATATATTTAACTATTTTATTTTATTTTCATAAGAAACTTAAAAAAAACATTTCTTTTAATTAATTATTTAGTTTTAGGATTAATTTAATTAAATGCAAAATAACCAAAAATTCATTCTTTTCTCAAAAAGGGTCAAAACCCTAAGGACTTCTCCGATGCAATTTTTATTCGCGCATATTATTTTTGATCATTATGTAATTGCTCCGAGGATGTAATCGCGTTAATTAGGACTTTTTATCGCTTTCTTTAATTTCCCGCAATTTACTTTTTCCAAGGGTTTGTTTTTGGCGATGTAAATACCCGACGCCTTGTAATAGTGTAGATTTACTTTCCGCACAACTATTAACTGTTAGATGTATGTTAACTAGGCTATGCATGCAAGACTTGTTCTGAAAATTAAAATCAACTCGTAGCTCACAATAACATGTGCAAAGATTAACTTAACATGAAACCTGACACACTCGCACATGCCACTCCTAGGGTACGCCTCACTTGGTTGCCTCGACGTGGTCATTGAGTATAGGGTGTTTTAGAGGTTGCCCTCCTGTCTAAAGATCCAAGTTGCCTCGAAACGGTTGCCTCGGATAAAAAGGATCTAGGACATTAGGGTTACCGCTAAGGCGTCCTACTATTGCTTTGGTGACCACATGTCCCTATAATCGAATTGACCCGAATAACTCCGACGACGGTGCTACCTACTTCTCAATATTGGGATAGTACTGTCTAAAGGACATTTACATAGCTTAATTTCTTTTGAGTAGGTAGATTTCTCCTAGGTACTTGCTCTTTCAAAACAACAAAAATACTTTTTGCACCTACACTTTTCTGACAAAAGTTTTCAAACAAACACTTCATACACTCTTGAGGACTGATACAAGAGTTAAAACGAAGTTTTCAAACAAAATTTTTCAAAACCCACAAACACAAGAAAAGCAAAACATTTTTGAAAACTTAGTGAGCAAGTACCTAAGAGCCCGTGGATAACCACGGATAGAAAGGGTGCTAACACCTTCCCTTTCTATAATCTACCTCCCGAACCGAGAAACATCTCGAAAAGGAATTTTGCTGTGCTTTTGTCCTTTCCTTGTTGGAGAAAATAAAAGACGATGGCGACTCTTGCTTACCGCGACATTTCGCGAACCAGCATTAAAAACAGTCAGTTCTATTTCCACCGATCACAGCTAGCATCAACTGAAACTGTTACTGAAGATCCTCCAATGAAGATGGCTTCCCTAAAAGATGCCCGAGCTGTTATTGAGAAAGGTGGGTGTGCGAATTGGGGCCAACTCCCTGACTTTGCACATAAGACTGACAAGTTTGGTTTGGGCTTCACTGCAGAAGCTCAAAAGGCTGTTTGGCATGCGCATATTTGAAGACCTCCCCTGCGGATCACAAATCCGGAAGTGAATGCGATTGAAGATGATGATGAAGAGTCTGAGTTTGACAGTTGGATTTACCCGACTACCAATGACGGATTAAGCAATTGGACAGCAAAGGACTTCGTGCCAATTTCTTTTATTACACAGTAATAGACTTTTGTTTCGAATTTGTAACAGATAATTTTAAAATTTATGGCCCGGTGCCTTACCCGAGAACCGTGGCTTTGTTTGAGGGCTTATTATGTGTCATTTCTATATATCATCAATAAAAGCATTGGACATTTTCTTGCATTACAAATTTTGCGCTCCTTGTTTTTCTTTTCTATCTTGCAAAACAACTATTTTACACACACTCACATATACAGGTCTGCATCCACTCGGGATCCCACTGATAACGACTCTTCTACTGCCGGTTATGACTTTGAAAGTACGATCAACCAAGCCGAGGACGAAGGTGAAGAAGATTGCGAAGTGCCTGGTGAACTTGCTAGACTGTTACTTCAGGAAGAGAGGGTCATACAGCCGCATGAAGAGCCGGTGGAAACAGTAAATCTGGGTACAGAGGTAGACAAGAAATAGGTCAAGATCGGTGCAAATCTGGAGTCTAGTGTTAAGCAACGATTGATACAGATGTTGCATGACTATGTTGAGATCTTTGCCTGGTCTTATGAAGATATGTTTGGTTTGGATACCGATATTGTGGTTCACTGCTTGCCTACCAAGGAAGACTGTCCTCCAGTAAAACAGAAAGTTCGCCGAATGCGCCCAGAGATGTCTGAGAAAATCAAGGCTGAGGTTATGAAACAGTTTGATGCCAGTTTTCTAGCAGCTACTTCTTACCCACAATGGGTGGCCAACGTGGTCCCGGTGCCGAAGAAGGATGGTAAGGTTCGAATGTGTGTTGACTACAGGGGTCTGAACAGGGCAAGCCCCAAGGATGATTTCCCTCTACCTCATATCGATGTTCTGGTTGACAACACCGCACAACATAAGGTATTCTCCTTTATGGATGGTTTCTCCGGTTACAATCAGATTAAGATGGCTCCCGAGGATATGGAAAAGACAACCTTTGTTACTCAATGGGGTACCTTTTGCTACAAGGTCGTGCCGTTCAGATTGAAGAAAGCTGGGGCAACGTATCAGCGCACCATGGTCACTTTGTTCCACGACATGATTCATCATGAGATTGAGGTATACGTCGACGACATGATTGCAAGGTCCCAGACTGAGGAAGAACACCTGTACCATCTTCAAAAGCTATTTGACAGGTTGAAGTTGTACAAGCTGAGGTTAAACCCGAACAAGTGCACCTTCGAGGTGAGGTCTGGTAAGCTGCTGGGTTTCGTCGTAAGTGATAAAGGTATTCAAGTGGATCCTGCAAAGGTGAAGGCTATACAGGAAATGCCAGCTCCCTGAACAGAAAAAGAAGTCAGAGGCTTTCTGGGACGTTTGAACTATATTGCCCGATTCATCTCACATCTGACTGCTACTTGTGAGCCAATCTTCAAGCTACTGAATAAAGATCAAGTGGTAAGATGGAACGATGAATGTCAGGCCGCTTTCGAAAGGATCAACGAATATCTCCAAGAGCCTCCTATTCTGATGCCTCCAGTTGAAGGGAGACCTTTGATCTTATACTTAATAGTACTCGATAATTCAATGGGGTGTGTGTTGGGGCAGCATGACAAGTCTGGCCGAAAAGAGCATGCTATTTATTACCTTAGCAAAAAGTTTACCGACTGTGAGACCTGATACTCGTTGCTTGAGAAAACTTGTTGCGCTTTGGCATGGGCTTCTCTTCGGCTGAGATATTATATGCTGACTCACACTACTCTATTGATATCAAAGATAGATCCAATCAAGTATATCTTCGAAAAGCCTGCCTTGTCCGGAAGAATAGCAAGATGGCAAATGATCTTGATCGAGTATGACATTCAATACACGACCCAAAAAGCAATCAAGGGAAGTGTGTTGGCAGATCATTTGGCACATCAGGCAGTGGATGATTACCAGTCTATGAACTTTGAGTTTCTGGATGAGAATATCATGTTGGTAACTGACTGTGAAACACCTGGACCGGATGAAGGACCTGAGGAGGGATCCCGATGGTCTATGTAATTCGATGGAGCTTCAAACGCTTTGGGCAATGGCATTGGCGCCGTGATCATATCTCCTGAAGGCTCTCATACTCCGTTCATCGCCCGATTATGTTTCAACTGCACCAACAACATGGTGGAGTATGAAGCGTGTTTTATGGGTCTTCGAGCAGCTATTAACCTAAGGATTAAG
Source organism: Vicia faba (assembly GCA_948472305.1). Classification (NCBI taxonomy): domain Eukaryota; kingdom Viridiplantae; phylum Streptophyta; class Magnoliopsida; order Fabales; family Fabaceae; genus Vicia; species Vicia faba. The sequence goes on from OX451739.1 coordinate 1,307,188,935, forward strand.
TTCTTAAGTGTATTCGGAGATTCCGCACTCGTGATCAATTAGATCAAAGGCGAGTGGGATACGAAACACCCTAATCTTATTCCTTACAAGAAGTATGTATTGACGTTGCTTCCGCACTTCGAGGAGATGACCTTTGAACACTTCCCTAGAGAGGAGAATCAATTGGCGGACGCGTTAGCTACGATGTCTTCTATGTTCAAGGTCAGATGGGACAATGAGGCTCCCTAGATTACCATTGAGAGATTGGATGAACCTGCACATTGCTGTGACATTGAGACTGAAGAGGTAACAAATAAACCCTGGTTTCATGAGGTAAAGAGGTATCTTGAAGCTCAAGAGTATCCTGAGGGTGCATCTGTTAATGATAAGAAGTTTTTGAGGAGGTTCGCGGCGAAGTTCTTCATCAGTAACGGCATCCTTTACAAGCGTAATCATGATGCAACCTTATTGTGTTGTGTGGATAAGAACGAAGCAGAAAGGATTATGGTAGAGTTACATGAAGGTACTTTCGAAACTCATTCCAGTGGACACACCATGGCGAAGAAAATCCTTCAGGCGAGATACTATTGGTCCACCATGGAAGCCGACTATTATCAGCATTCTCGGACTTGTCATAAGTGCCAAGTCTATGCTGATAAGGTGCACATACCTCCGGTACCTATGAACGTCTTGACATCTCTGTGGCCTTTCGCAATGTGGGGCATCGATATGATTGGTGAGATCAGACCTACTGCGTCCAACGGACATCGTTTCATCCTGGTAGCTATTGATTACTTTACAAAGTGGGTTGAAGCAGCTTCCTTTGCTACTGTAACCAAGAACGTCGTGGCACGGTTTATTCAGCACAATCTGATCTGTCGATATGGTGTACCAAAAAGGATCATTACGGACAATGGTACAAATCTCAACAATAAGATGATCACCGAGCTCTGCAAGCAGTTCAAGATACAGCATCATAACTCTTCTCCTTACCGGCCGAAGATGAATGGGGTTGTTGAAGCGGCTAATAAGAACATTAAGAAGATTGTGCAGAAGATGACGGTGACATACAAAGATTGGCACGAGATGTTACCGTTTTCTCTTCATGGGTACCGAACCTCAGCACGGACGTCAACATGGGCAACACCTTATTCCTTGGTTTATGGCATAGAGGCCATCTTGCCCATTGAAGTTCAGATACCCTCTCTCCAGATTATGAAGGATGCAGGTTTGAGCGAAGATGACTGGATTCAGACCCGGCTTGATCAGCTGAATTTAATTAATGAAAAGAGACCTACTGCTATTTGTCATGGTCAGACGTATCAAAAGCGAATGATCAAGGCATTTAACAAGAAAGTTAGACGACAAGAGTATCAAGTTGGGGATCTGGTGATCAAGCGCATCATATTACCTCAAGGTGATCCCAGGGGCAAATAGACCCCTACGTACGAAGGACCATTTGTGGTTAAGAACATTTTCTCAAGAGGAGCTTTGATTCTAACCACCATGGATGGTGACGACCTTCCTCACCCCGTCAATGCAGACATAGTGAAAAGATACTACGCATGATCAAAGACCCTCTAGGTTGTCTGGCCTAGGCAAAAATAAGGGCTTCCCGACGAACCAAAAGGGTTCGGGCAAAAATAAGGGATGAAAATGGAAAAACTGTACACCCGGCAAGTCGAAAACCTGAAAAGGCGACTTGGGAAAAAAAGGGTATCCCGGTGGACTGAAAACCCGAAAGGGCGGTCCAGGAAAAAGTTAGGGATTAAAGCGTAACACTATGTCTCATTGGATCACCTTGCAACCAGACTTCAGTATCGACTATCAAGCTCGGACGACACCAATCAGTATGATCCACCTTAAACCAAGTAGCAAAATGATGAGATGCTCGAGGACACAAAGGCAATAGCAGAGTTGGAACCCAGTGGGATTGTTCACATAGCTGTTTTTCTTTGTTTTTCACAAATTGTATAAATTCTATTTGTTCGGCGGCGTTCTCTTACTAGGACGTCAGCCTCTTGTACAAAAGACGCCTATTTACAGGCTAACTTCAAAATCAATACAAGTCATTCTTACAAAGAAATTGCAAACTATTTTCCTTTTTCTGTTTTGTTTTGCGAGAACGTCCAATGTTCATTTTTGATATATGCATTTGACATTAATTGTTTCTCATGAATATTTACATGCGAAACAAAAGATGATTACTCGTAATATCAGGAACAAGGGGAAAACGAGAAGTGTCCAAACCGTACAGTTGCTCTGTCTAACAGGTATAGGGATAAACCTAGCTAGAGGAAACGATTGAAAGTACCTTCATTCCCCGCAGAGTAAGAAGAAAGATAGTGGTGTTAGTTATCCCCAACTGAGGCTCGCCACTATGAATGAATTGACGATATTCTCCCCAAAGCAGAGTTTATCTACCATCAACACTAAAAAATCTTAATATCCCCAGCGGAGTATAAAAATATCCCCAGTGGAGTTTGAAGAATTGTCCTCCAGTGGACTCTGGAAGATTGTCCCCAGTAGAGTCTAAAAGGTTATTCCCCGTGAAGTCGCAACTGTAAAAATCATCCCCAGCAGAGTTCTTCCCTTTCACAAAACAGGAATTCAATCCCCAACAAGGTTCATTATCACCAGCAACGGTAATTCATCCCCAACTGAATTTGTCAACGAAATCCTCAGCAGAGCATGTCATCCCCACAGAGTCATTCTCTCGTCAGTTTATTCCCCAGAGGAGTTATCCTCTCCTGCAGGTTTATTCTCACAATCATCTTCATTCACTATCCCCAGCAGAAACGAAACATTCAATTCTTTTCTCCAGCAGCAATCCGGGATTTATTTTCTCCAGCTAATAACATCACATTTCCATACATCATGACACATGCATATATGCATCATACAACACAATCTCATTTATTTTGAGAACATCATTACCTGATACACATCATGCATTACATACAGCTAACCTTTACCTTTCAGGAAAGATACAATCAAATTCTCACAAAATTCAAGCTATGAAGCTTTTACCTCAGTTGAATTACGGACGAGTTCCTAAATCTCGACAGAGATGTTTCCTCAGTTGAATTACGGATGAGTTCCTAAATCTCGACAAAGATGTTTCCTCAATTGAATTACGGACGAGTTCCTAAATCTCGACAGAGATGTTTCCTCAGTTAAATTACGGACGAGTTCCTAAATCTCGATAGAGATGTTTCCTCAGTTGAATTATAGACGAGTTCCTAAATCTCAGCAGAGATGTTTCCTCAGTTGAATTATAGACGAGCTCCTAAATCTCGACAGAGATGTTTCCTCAGTTGAATTACGGACGAGTTCCTAAATCTCAGCAGAGATGTTTCCTTAGTGGAATTACGGACGAGTTCCTAAATCTCGACAGAGATGTTTCCTCAGTTGAATTATAGACGAGTTCCTAAATCTCAGCAGAGATGTTTCCTTAGTTGAATTATAGACGAGCTCCTAAATCTCGAAAGAGATGTTTCCTCAGTTGAATTACGGACGAGTTCCTAAATCTCAGCAGAGATGTTTCCTCAGTTGAATTACGGACGAGTTCCTAAATATCGACAGAGATGTTTCCTCAGTTGAATTACGGACGAGTTCCTAAATCTCAACAGAGATGTTTCCTCAGTTCAATTACGAACGAGTTCCTAAATCTCGACAAAGATGTTTCCTCAGTTAAATTACAGACGAGTTCCTAAATCTCAGAAGAGATGTTTCCTCAGTTGAATTACGGATGAGCTCCTAAATCTAGACATATATGTTTCCTTAGTTAAATTATGGATGAGCTCCTAAATCTTGACAGAGATGTTTCCTCAGTTGAATTACGGATGAGTTCCTAAATCTCGACAGAGATGTTTCCTCAGTTGAATTACGGACGAGTTGCTAAATATCAGCAGAGATGTTTCCTCAGTTGAATTACGGACGAGTTCCTAAACCTTGACAGAGATGTTTCCTCAGTTGAATTATGGACGAGTTCCTAAATCTCAGCAGAGATGTTTCCTCAGTTGAATTACGGATGAGCTCCTAAATCTCGACAGAGATGTTTCCTAAGTTGAATTACGGATGAGCTCCTAAATCTCGACAGAGATGTTTCCTCAGTTGAATTACGAACGAGTTCCTAAATCTCGACAGAGATGTTTCCTCAGTTGAATTACGGACGAGTTCCTAAATCTCAGCAGAGATGTTTCCTCAGTTGAATTACGGACGAGCTCCTAAATCTCAACAGAGATGTTTCCTCAGTTGAATTACAGACGAGTTCCTAAATCTCGACAGAGATGTTTCCTCAGTTGAATTACGGACGAGTTCATAAATCTCGACAAAGATGTTTCCTCAGTTGAATTACGGACGAGCTCCTAAATCTCAGCAGAGATGTTTCCTCAATTGAATTACGGACGAGTTCCTAAATCTCGACAGAGATGTTTCCTCAGTTGAATTACGGACGAGTTCCTAAATCTTAGCAAATATGTTTCCTCAGTTGAGTATGGGCGATTGAAGTTCCTAAATATCAACAGAGACGATTCACCAACAGAATAACGGACGCCGAAGCTCCTAAAATTCTACTTTTCTCAACAAAGATCAGACTTCCCCAACGGAATCTTCCTCAACAACAGGTATACAAGCTCTCGCTAAGGAATCTCTTATGCGATCGATACTCCTTTAAATGGCATCTTTAAGCCCATCTCCCATTAGAAATCTCCAAATGGCATCTGTAAGCCCATTCCCGACATCATAAGACAATTACCACTTCATGCGAGTGCAAATTTCTGGGCACTCTAGTGTTCAATCCTCTTCCACCTTCGGATCACGAAAGGCACGAAAGCCAATCTATATCCTCAGGTTTAAGAAGATTGAACAGGAGCAGTTGTTGTACCCCAAAATTTTCCCTCCCATATTTCTCAAAACATTGCAAGAAAGATCCTCAAGTTGCTCAAGGAAGTCCAAGGGTTGACCAGACAAGCTGGCTCCCAAGGCAGTCTACCCCAAATTAGGGTTTCATGTTGCATCAAGATACTTGAGTCCAAGTGGTCCCAAATGCTCACCAATGTCCTAATATCCTCAAGATCATCCATGTCAAGTTTCAAGCCTTGCAGAGGAAGTTTGCTCAGTCAATTGCTCAAAGGTCCAAAAATCGACTGTGTTAGGGCAAAAGTCAACTGTGACCCACATACAGTCAAACTTCAAGATTTTTGGTCAACATCCTCATTTTGAAGTATATTTAATCGTTTGATCAAGGGTTGATTATTATTCATCAAGGATTACTCATAATTCATCAAGACTCAAAAGTTGCTAAATTAGGGTTTTACAAGAAAAGTCAACTCAACTTTGACCAAGCATAACTTTCTCATACTTTATGATAAATGACCCATCAAAATATCATTTTGAATAGGATGAAATTACCTACAATCCATCTTCATCTCCCAAGTTCAAAATATGCACTCACAAGAAGTTATGAATTTGGACATTATAGGTCATTTTGAAAAGTCAACAAAAACACCTTTTTTGTCAAAGCTTCATACATGAGAATGGAATATCCAATTGAAATGATAACAAAAGGGTTGATTATATGACATCTCAAAATTTTCTAAAAAGTCCAAGAACACCTCCAAAGAGTCAAAATTGAGGAAGTTATGCATTGGTGAAGTTGACCTTTTTTTGCAAAATTACCAAAAGTCAACTATGCCCAAAACTTCAAATTTTGCCAAATGGGCCCAATCTTTTTCACTTGTTTTAAGTTGGCAACATAGCCCGCGTGCTCTAGCCTTTTCCACTTGTCCATGTCTTATTTTTATTATTTAATTTGGTTTTTATTTGAATTAATTCAATTTAAATCAAATTAAATCAAATAAAAATCCAAAACATTGATAACAAGGGATTTTGTGTTTGTTTCAGGCTTCATTGAACAACTAGCATCATTCAAATTTGCATCAAGGCTTGTGTGCACAAAAAGATTAGAAATATTGGAAGGTTTTTAAAGTGAATCAAATCAAATATCAAAGGCATTGAAAGGAAAAGATTTGAACCAGTTTTGCAACCCTAATTCCTTCACTAATACATAAAGAAGGCGTGCAGACCTAAATAGAGGTTAGAAAAAGGCGTGAGAAGGAGAACCAGATTTGAAAAAAAAGCAAAAAAGTGTGAGATCAAATTGATAGTTAGAGGCATCTTCAAGGCTTGTTATCGATCCCAATCGCTTCCTGGCACTCTCAGCAACCTAAAACAATCAAGAACTAAGTCGTTCCCGTCCCAAATCGCACTGTAAGTCGTTCATAACCCCGCCCTGTTCTTGAATTCGCATCTTGAAATTTAAGCATTGTTAACCTGAATTAATAGCATATTCTTAATCTATGAGGTATTTGCAAGCTTTCTGCATCACTCAATTGCATTTATATGGCATGTAGCGTTAATCACCATTGCTAGGTTTTCAAGCTTGGTTTTAGGGTTTTTGTTTTCAGGAACAATTGGCTTTCGTAAGTGGTATGGTTGTGATAAGGAGGATGAGACGAACACAACCATGGCATTGGGTGTTATTTCCATGGCCTGTGGAAGATTTTGAGAGCGTATAACATGTAGCAACGGATGTTTGTCCATAGGTATAGGTGAACGGACTTTTAGCCACGGTGCAAGGAAGAAGACGCAGACGTGGCCAACTTCCATTGGCTTATTTGAATTTGCACGCAAAATTCCATTACTGTATTGTCTTCACATATTATATTATTTGTTTATCTTAATGTACAACAAAACAAAATAGTCCAGTGGTTTCCACGTGAGTGTTAAGACATTCAGAGGCTGGAGGTCAAGGGTTCGATCCCTGCCTCCAGCATTTGCTATTTTCACATTTTATTTCAGGAGATCTAATGTGCGTGCAAGCCAGATGTCCACCATATGTCTACATCATCAACGCGCCAGATGGCCAGAACTGTTGGTCACCACTGAAGGAACACCATGAGCCAGGGTCAGCGCAATACACAAGATCAAGAAAGTCAAATGGACTCCAGCACTAATGGGCCCAGAAATTGCTATTGGCACACCACTTTCTCAGGCCCAATCTTTATCTCTTTATACTTTATTTTATTTCAATTAGTTATTTTATTAACCAAAAATTATTTTCTTTTTATAAAAAAAATCACAAAAAAAATATTTTTATGTCCAATTAAAATTAGAATATTTATTTTTAGCAATAAATTAATTAATTAAATTAAGTTTGATTAATTAGACAACTTTAATTTATTTTGTAAATAATTAAAATTAATTAGAATCAATAGGTTTTTGTTACTAACTTCATTATTTTATTTCTTTCCAAAAAAATAACAAAAAAACAAAAAAAATATGTCATTTAATTATTTTTCATTAATTATTTAATAACTAATTAATTTAGCATTTAATTTAGAAAAACTTATTTCTTTTATTAAAAACAACAAAAAAACATTTTTCTTTTAAATTAGGATAGAAGGGTCAAAACCCTAGTTTCACATTCGATCTAATTTTCTCGCGTGCTTTATTATTATATTACCCAATTATTGTATCTGCTTCTGGTTTGTAATAATTTAATTAGGACATTTATTTATTTTTACCGCTTTTAATTTCAAAGGGTTTGTTTTTGGCTATGTAAATACCCGAAGCCTTGTAATAGCTTAGTTTAAATTCCGCACTTTAATTTCTGCAAATATTTAACTGTTAGATGTTTGATAATAGGGTTTGCATGACAAGAATGTATGTCTAATTTTAAAAAAGTTAGATCACCCTAAATGTGCAAAGATAAAAATAATCTGAAATTGAAACACTCGCACATGCGCACTCCTAGGGTACACTCCCACTTGGTTGCCTTCATAAACGGTCATTGAGTATAGGTTGTTTTAGAGGTCGCCCTCTTGTCTAAAAGATCATAAGTTGCCTCAGAATGGTTGCCTCAGATATTGTTGCCTCGGATAAATGATCTAAGACATTAGGGTTACTACTAAGACGTCCTAACATTGCTTTAGTGACTGTATGTCCCTTTCAAATTGAACCTTAAAACTCCAACGACGGTGCTACCTACTCACTAATAGTGGGATAGGATTGTCTAAAGGAAACAAACATAGAACTATTCTTTTTTCGAGTAGGTAGATTAGTTCTTAGATACTTGCTCGTCCAAAACAAACTTTTTTTCACACTTACACTCCTTTACAAATAAAGTTTTCAAAAACACTTCATTACACTCTTGAAGACAGAAGCAAGAGTTAAATCGAAGTTAAAACAAAAACTTTTCAAAACCCACAAACACAAAGAAAACAATTTTGAAAATGATGAGCAAGTACCTAAGAGCCCGTAGATAACTACGGATAGAAAGGGTGCTAATACCTTCCCTTTCTATAATCTAGCCCCCGTACTCAGAAATATCTCAAAAAAGGAATTTTTCTGTGATTTTTTTTCCTTTCTTGTTGGATAAAATAAAAGTTGGTGGCGACTCTTGCTTACCGCGACATTTTGCGAAAACAGATGCAAAATGCAAACCAGCATTTCAAAAACAGTCGGTTCTGCCACCGTATCACACTGTGCTTTTTCGCCTTTCCATTTGGATAAAAGAAAAGTCGGTGGCGACTCTTGTTAACCGCAACATTTGCGATAAAATGCAAAATACCCAAGTCAGTTCTCCCATCGTATCATAACCATACAACCCCGTGAAGAACCAGTGGACACAATTAACCTAGGTACCGAAGAGGACAAGAAAGAAGTCAAGGTAGGTGCCAATCTGGAACCCAGTGTCAAGAAGCGTCTGACTCAGTTGCTACATGATTATGTCGAGGTCTTTGCCTGGTCATATAAAGATATGCCAGGATTTGATGTTGATATCATGGTCTATCGTATACCAACAAAAGAACACTGCCCTCTGGTAAAACAAAAGGCCCGTCGCATGCGACCAGACATGTCAGAGAAGATCAAAGTGGAAGTCAGGAAATAATTCAATGCCAGATTCTTGACCGTCACCTCCTATCCACAATGGGCCGCCAATGTTGTTCCCGTGCCTAAAAAGGACGGCAAAGTAAGCATGTGCATGGACTACAAATATTTGAATAGGGCGATCCCTAAGGATGATTTCCCACTTCCCCACATCGATATTTTGGTCGACAATACAACATAACATAAGGTGTTTCCTTCATGGATGGTGTGATACGGTGGGAGAACTGACTTGAGGGTTTTGCGTTTGATCACAAATGTTGCGGTTAGCAAGAGTCGCCACCGACTTTTCTTTTATCCAAAAGGAAAGGTGAAAAAGCACAGGAAAGACCTTTGAGATTGTTTCTTGAGTTCGGGGGGTAGATTATAAAAAGGGAAGGTATTAACACCCTTTTTATCCATGGTTTTCCATGGGCTCTTAGTTACTTGCTAGATCACTTGCTTTTGTTTGAAATTGTGCTTTGTGTGGTTTTTTTGAAAGTATTTTGTAAAGAGGCCATTGTTTAGGCAATGTTTGTAATGATTCTCGTTCGTAAGAATGTATACAAAGATATTGATCTTTTTGAAAATGTTTTCAATTTTGTAAGATGTTTTAAAATGTGTAGGTGTTGGTTTTGAAAATAGCAAGGATATTTGTTTTGAAATGGAGCAAGTAACTAGAAGAAATCTACCTACTCAAATGTCTTTCTTGTTCATTTTCTTTTCCTTGGACATTGTTGTCTTACCATTGATTTGGTAAGCAACCCTATCTTTGGATGTAAACAGGACAAGCGTGGGTCATCGTATAACCATGATTAGCAATGTTGCAAAGTATCTTAGCATTTTTGAGGGACTAAGATCATTCTTGTAAGGCAACTTTGAATAGCGTCATCGAGGGACTATGATCTTGTATTTGTTTGTTTTTGCTAAGACACCTTACATGCGTAATATGGCTATTTTGTATAAGGAAACCGGGTGAGGTAACCCTAGGGGTGCTTGTGTGCAAGTGTGTCATTTTCATGCTTGATTTTGTCTTGAATTAGGGTTTTCTATTTGATTGATTTTATCTTGCCATACAAACCCTAATTACTAGAATGTTATGTAAAAGCGATAAATTGTGAAATTTAAAGTTACTACGCTATTACAACACTTGTGGGAGGGGGGGTATACAATTTATGAATGGGGATTGCAATAATATAAACCTAATTAATCTATTACAACCAAATTGAATATGTACAAATATTGGAATAAATATACAAGATGAATTAAATATGCAAAGATGTCTAAATACAAAGAAGATTTTTGTTTGGTTTTTTATATGGAAAAGCTTTAACCTACAACCTAATTAGAAAATAAGTAAATCAAGATTAACTTAAATTAATTAAGGAAAGAAATTATTTTAAGAAAAAAATTTGAATAAACCCTAATTCTATTTAATTAAAAGAAAATAAGTTTCTTTAAGAAAAAGTATTTTTTTTGTATTTTTTGTCTTGAAAATAATATATGGCATTATGAGATATTTTTGGTCCTTTTTTATATTAAAATAAATATTTAATGGGTATAAAGAAAAAATAAATAATAAACTAGTTATAATTTAATTTACAAAGTTTATTTAATAAAAAAAGGATAATATATAACTAAGTAAAAATATTTTTTGTGAGAAAAATAAATAAAAAAAAGCCAAAATATAAATCTATCATTTTTTATATTTTTATGATTTTTAATATTAAGAAAAATATATTTAAGAAAATAAAATGAAAATAAAATAAATAAATAAAATGATATGGGCCAGGGGTGTCATAAGCAGACAGGGTGTAAATGTTAGAAAAAAAACCAAGGCCCATGAAGCTGGAAGCCCAACGCTGCAAAGGGACAAAAAAGATGAAAAAATGTGAGAAAATTGCAAAAGGCAACATGCTGAGGCTCGAACCCATGACCTCTAGCATATACGTGCGCTGCCTTACCACTGGGGTGGCTGTACATCCATTTATATAAACACAAACATAAATATATATTAGAAAATGCCCTCTGAAGGCAACTTCATCTTCAACCTTAAGCCATGGCCGAATCACCTGTATCTTCTTCATTTCTCCATAAAAATGGAAAGTTCAAACATGAAAGTTATGGTGTTTCTTCCCACGAGTTCAACCATATAATTTATGTAAACTAAAAGTCAAAAATAAGATCTAATTTTACTGGCCCTAATTTGAAACCTAATTTTTGCAGAAATTTCAAATCCAAAATTCTCTATGCACAGCTAATATAAATGAAAACTATGAACATGGTTAGCTTTAGAGCAAGGATATCTACATTTTGCTTTCACAAATTAGGACCAAATGATCCTTTTATAAAGAGATAGAAGTTTGAGTTTTTACCTCTTGCAGCTGGGATCATGAATGGAGTTTGAGCAAGTTTTGAGAAGGCCCGAGGATCTGTTTAGCTTTCCTGGACCTCCCTGAGTGTATTCCAATCCTTACTTTGTCTTGAAAGTCCCTGAATCTCCCTACTCAAGTCAACCTGCAAGCTTGATATTTGAAAATGGTGTATGGTGGAGGAGGAGTTACAGTGAGGGAACAGGGGTCTGGATCACTTAGATATGAGGTATATTAAGTGTTTGAGTGGTTAAAACTCAATACGCACGAGTGGATTTGGAGATGGCTGTGTAAGGTTCAAAACTGTCAAGCTATGGCAGATTTTCAGTTGCAGTGTTTGGGAGTGTTTTGGAGTCTTAGCCTTCGTGTGTCAACTTGCAAATAATGTCTTTACTTATAAGCAAAAGGTCTTAAGTCTTGTAACAACTCAAATTTCAAAAACTCACATGTTTGCTTGGTTTCTTGTTTGTGAAGCAAAGCTAGCAAGCATGGTTCCAAGGTGTAGTACCAAGCTTGTAGGGGGGCAGATTCCTTTAAACATGCTTGTTCTGATTGAGTGGAGTGTGTTTGTGCAGAAAAAACAAGTGCAAGGCTCAATGCAAGCTGACTTTGCATAAAGCTTGCCTTTTCAAAATGGCAATGTTGCCTTTCTCCCAAAAATGGAATTATTCTTGTACAATGCATTCAATGCCTGGCTTAAAGCTTCCAACGGCTGTGAAAACATTTAATTATGGAGGGAAAGTTAAGTTAGAGGCCTGCAAAGCAAAGATTATGCAGCCTAGACTTGGATTTGAATTTTTGTTCATCATGAAATGGCTTGAAATCAAAGTGATAAATCACCAACTTCATCTCTTCCATTCTCCCTACTCAGGAATGATCTCAAGGAGTTCTTGGATATTTTGGAAATCTTGCAATATACTCTACAACTCATCTTTGAATTGCTTTTTAAAATTCCCTTTGTAACTATGTGAAAAATTGGCATGAAGTTAGGTAAAAAATCTGCCTAACTAGGGCAAAATTTCACTAAGTTATTTTAGTTCACGAGCATGTATTCACAAAATCATATCTTGAGATCCAAGAATTTTTAGGAGAAATTGTATGAATGAAAGTTGTAGATTTCATGGGGATCTACAACTTTCATGTTGGAAGTTTCCTTTGAATCATCTTGCATCATGGTGAAAATTTAGCTTAAACTTGAGAAAAAATAAGAAATTTTCTATACTTAGAAAAATTTCTAAGTTAAGAAATGTATGGTTTACGTAACGAGAGATTTAGATCTCGGCGAGAGCAAGATAAAGGCATGTGACCTATTGGATGTAATTTTTTTTTATGAAGTGTTCCGTGATGAAGTAAGTGGAACGGTGTGAGAGTGCAAGGTGAAGTCTTAATGGGTTTTGTTACTAGAACTAGTTCGAATTCGAGGATGCCTATAAGAGGTCTGCTTCTAGATTGAGAAAGTTGAAGAGTCAACTTGAGGATTTGTTTGAGAAGAAGTTTATTCGTCCGAGTGTTTCTCCGTGGGGTGCTCCGGTGTTATTGGTTAAGAAGAAAGAAGGTTCAATGAGATTATGTGTTGATTACAGACAGCTGAATAAAGTTACAATCAAGAATCGGTATCCTTTGTCGGGGATCGATGATTTAATGGATCAACTAGTTGGAGCTTGTGTATTTATTAAGATTGATCTGAGATCTGGATATCATCAGATTCGTGTGAAGTCGGAAGATATTCAGAAAACTGCATTTAGAACGAGGTATGGACATTACGAGTATTCTGTTATGCCGTTTGGAGTTACTAATGCACCTGGTGTTTTCATGGAGTATATGAACAGGATATTTCATCCGTATCTTGATAAGTTTGTGGTGGTGTTCATTGATGATATTCTAATTTATTCGAAGAGCGATGAAGAGCATGCAGAACATCTCAGAGTTGTGTTGGAATTGTTGAAAGAGAAGAAGCTTTATGCGAAGTTGTCCAAGTGTGAATTCTAGTTAAGTGAAGTAAGTATTCTTGGCCATGTAATTTCCAAGAATGGAATTGTTGTGGATCCTACGAAGGTAGAAGCAGTATCTCAGTGGGAAGCGCCGAAGAATGCTTCTGAGATCTGTAGTTTTCTGGGTCTTGCAGGTTATTACAGGAAGTTTATAGAAGGATTTTCCAAATTAGCGTTACCGTTGACTAAGTTGACCAGGAAGGGTCAGATGTTTGTTTGGGATGTGAATGTGAGAAAGGATTTCAAGAGCTGAAGAGGAGGTTGACAAGTGCTCCGATCTTGATTTTGCCAAATCCAACTAAGTCTTTTGTTGTGTATTGTGACGCATCATTAATGGGATTAGGTGGTCTGTTGATGTAAGATAAGCAGGTGGTGGCTTATGCTTCGAGACAATTGAAAGTACATGAAAGAAATTATCCGACTCATGATTTGGAGTTGGCAGCTGTTGTGTTTGTTTTAAAGTTGTGGAGGCATTATTTATATGGTTCTCGGTTTGAGGTGTTCAGTGATCACAAAAGTCTGAGGTATCTCTTTGATCAGAAAGAGTTGAATATGAGGCAGAGGAGATTGTTAGAATTTCTAAAGGATTATGATTTCGATTTGAATTACCATCCTGGTAAGGCAAACGTTGTTGCGGATGCCTTGAGTAGGAAGTCCTTGCATATGTCGATGTTAATGGTCCGTGAGTTAGATTTGGTTGAGCAGTTCAGAGATTTAAGTTTGGTATGTGAAACTACTCCGAATAGTGTAAAATTGGGTATGTTGAAACTGACTAGTGGTATTCTGGAAGAAATTCGGAATGGACAGAAGTCCGATGTTGGGTTAGTTGATAAATTGACATTGATCAACCAAGGTCAAGGAGGCGAGTTCTGGATTGATGAGAATGGTGTTATGAGATTTGGTAATAGGGTGTGTGTTCCGGATGTTGCAGAGATTAGGAAGAGTATTTTGGAAGAAGGACATCGTAGTGGATTGAGTATTCATCCTGGTGCTACTAAAATGTACCATGATTTGAAGAAGTTGTTTTGGTGGCCGGGAATGAAAAAGGAAATTGCTGAGTTTGTGTATGCTTGTTTGGTTTGTCAGAAGTCGAAGATTGAGCATCAGAAACCGTCAGGATTGATGGAACCGTTGTTTGTTCCGGAATGGAAATGGGATGGAATCTCTATGGATTTTGTGTCTGATTTGCCAAGGACATCGAAGAATTGTGATTCTATCTGGGTTATTGTTGACCGGTTGACGAAATCTGCTCACTTTATTCCGATAAGAATGGATTATCCGATGGAAAGGTTGGCAGAATTGTATGTTGAGAAGATTGTGAGTTTGCACGGTATTCCTTCTAGCATTGTGTCGGATCGAGATCTGAGGTTTACATCTAAATTCTGGACGGGATTGCAAGAAGCTTTGGGTACTAAGTTACGTTTGAGTTCCGCTTATCATCCACAGACAGATGGTCAGACGAAGAGAACGATTCAGTCGTTGGAAGATTTGTTAAGAGCTTGTGTGTTGGAGAAAGGTGGAGCTTGGGATAGTTATCTACCATTGATTGAGTTTACCTACAACAATAGTTTTCATTCGAGCATTGGTATGGCTCCGTTTGAGGCATTGTATGGTAGGAGGTGTCGGACACCGTTGTGTTGGTATGAATCTGGAGAGAGTGCTGTGATCGGACCGGAAATTGTCCAACAGACTTCGGAAAGGATTAAGATGATTCAGGAGAAGATGAGGACTTCTCAGAGTCGTTAGAAAAGTTATCACGATAAGAAGAGGAAAGATCTTGAGTTTAGCGAAGGAGAACATGTTTTTATGCGAGTTACTCCGATGATTGGTATTGGTCGAGCTTTGAAGTCAAAGAAGTTGACTCCATGTTTTATTGGTTCGTTTCAGATTACCAAGAGAGTTGGGAAAGTTGCTTATCAGATTGCTTTGCCGCCGTCACTTGCAAATTTGCATGATGTTTTTCATGTATCTCAGCTAAGGAAGTACATTGTTGATCCGTCTCATGAGATTCGGGTAGACGATATACAGGTACGAGAGAATTTGACTGTGGAAGCGGTACCTGCGAGAATTGAGGATCGGAAGTTGAAACAGTTGCGAGGCAAGGAGATCGCGTTGGTAAGAGTGGCTTGGGGAGGACCAGCAGATGGAAATGTCACTTGGGAGCTGGAGAGCCAGATGAAGGACTCGTATCCCGAACTGTTCGTCTAAGGTATGTTTTCAAGGACGAAAACTCTTTTAGTTGGGGAGAGTTATGACACCCCAAATTTATTCAAGTGTTAAATAATTAGGAATTTAATTATTAAATTAATTAAAGGCTTAATTAATAATATTTTGGATTAAATGGATAAATTAATTATGAAATTAAAAAGGAAGACCGGGGGGTGTAAGGTTGAATTAGAGGTGTGTGAAGTAAAAAGCTCTACTAAATAATAACTAATTTATTTCTATTATTTGGAAAATAATAAAAGGAATATAAATAGAAGGAATAAAAAGGAAAAGAAAAAGAAGGTTATTTGGAAAAGTCATTGTACGTGAAATTGGAGAAGAGAAGAGAAGAGAGGAAAAAGCCAAACGCCGTGAATTCGAAGGATCATCGCGAGGTAAGGGGTGATTTCAATTATTTAATATGCCTTATAGATTTTGGGATCAATAGAATTGATTAAGCATGTTAGGAATCTCAATTTAGGATTTTCTAGGTTTGCAGAATTTGTCCCTAATGTTGTCAAATTGTGTGGAATTGAACCAATTGCATGATATAGGATTGTTAGGAATGGTTGAATTGTGTTATTTGACATTATGTTGATGTTACTTGGGTGATTCTGGTGTTAATTGATGGGGTCATTCGTATGGGAATGAAAAGGAATGGATTGAGATACAAAATGCTGTCAAAATAGCAGTTTTTGGCTCTGCAGGTCGTGGGAACTGGTTCCCAGTGGGGAGGAACTGGGTTCCACTGTGCGAAGTTATAAAACCTGGCAAAATTGCACGTAGGAATCGGTTCCTGTATAGGTAGGAACCGGGTTCCCAGTTCAAATTTTCAAAAATTGGGCATTTTCAACGTAGGAACTGGTTCCTGTATAGGTAGGAACCGGGTTCCCATACATTTTCCAGAATGGTGATTTTTGAGCTTCGCAGGAACAGGTTCCTGTATATGTAGGAACCGGGTTCTGCTGTAACTTTTTGAAAAATATTAAACTTTGAAAATTCATAACTTTCAAACCGTAAGTCCGATTTGAGTGCCGTTTTCGGCAGTATTTCTTAAATTAAAAATAATATCTTATAAAATAAGAAAAATATTATTTTATGAAAATTATTTTAAAAAGAGTCGAATTCCCGATTTTTGTAAACTTTGGTATTTTGAGAACGATGTAGAATTGTTTGTAAATTGTTCTGATTTGGTGAATGAGAACTGATACTTATGTGTTGTGCCTGCTATCCATTATGATTGAGATGTGATCATGTGATATATTGGTTTTGGCATTATTTGGAATTATGTTGTGATCATATTCCGTTGATTTGATGTTGACTTTCCGATTATGCGGTTTGTTATTATGTGCATATTTGGTGTATATGAAATGGTGTATCCATGATAATTGATTGTATCAGGTCCTTGTGGATGAAGTGCATGTTTATGTTGTTTGATGTGTGTATGATAAATAATGATATCATGTTTCTTTTGGTTTTGGTTCAGTTATGATAAATTGATGTATTTCATAGACTGATTTAATGTTGCATGTTGGTGATGTGCATGCATATGCATTGTTTTGGTGAAGTTAATTCCCATTGTGTGGAATTTGACTTGTATTGTCGTTAACCGATACCCGGGTGATGATGGGTGGTTAGGCTGGATTCGTGTCCGGTGTTTATGGACGAATCGATGGTTGCTGTATCCGGTTAATGATGGATCAGTTGGATTCGTGTCCGGTGTTTATGGACGAATCGATGGTTGCTGTATCCGGTTGATGATGGATCAGTGTTGGGTGACTTGGTCACGTGATTGGTACCACATGCATTGTGTTTGCATTTGTGTTTGCATGGGATTGTAACATGTTAGGATGTCTTTCAGTGTTACAATTCTTTGGTTGATTATTGATTTGTGCATAATGACTTGTATGATTGGAACCGTGTGTTGAATATGAATTTATGCTAAAATGGGTGAAATAATATGCTTGTGATATAATGTTGATTGAGAAGCTTATAATGCATGTTAATTATGAGAAATCTCACCCTTACTTTAATGATTTCAGATTAAAGTTAGCAGCTCAGGAGTTGGTGAGGATGGCTCTAGAGCTAGGTTACTTTAAGTCCGCGTGTCAGTGTCGTGCTCTGATAGGTTGTAACACTGGGGGAAACGTTTGAATGATGAGTTTTATTTTATACTCTATTGTTTAATTTATGTTGGGAATACTTATGAAGTGAAGTTATTCCGGTTTTGAGACATTTCCGCTGTGTAGAACATGATATTGATTTGAATATTTATCTTAATAATTCCTTCAGTAAAGCACGATAACTGTAGATTTGAGGTTTTTATATTATCTTGGATTGTGACATCCCTGTTTTCCATGTTACTCTGATTTAATTAATATATTTGCGGGTTATTTAGAAAGGGGTGTTACATCTTCCAGTGTTACAATTCTTTGGTTGATTATTGATTTGTGCATAATGACTTGTATGATTGGAACCGTGTGTTGAATATGAATTTATGCTAAAATGGGTGAAATAATATGCTTGTGATATAATGTTGATTGAGAAGCTTATAATGCATGTTAATTATGAGAAATCTCACCCTTACTTTAATGATTTCAGATTAAAGTTAGCAGCTCAGGAGTTGGTGAGGATGGCTCTAGAGCTATGTTACTTTAAGTCTGCGTGTCAGTGTCGTGCTCTGATAGGTTGTAACACTGGGGGAAACGTTTGAATGATGAGTTTTATTTTATACTCTATTGTTTAATTTATGTTGGGAATACTTATGAAGTGAAGTTATTCCGGTTTTGAGACATTTCCGCTGTGTAGAACATGATATTGATTTGAATATTTATCTTAATAATTCCTTCAGTAAAGCACGATAACTGTAGATTTGAGGTTTTTATATTATCTTGGATTGTGACATCCCTGTTTTCCATGTTACTCTGATTTAATTAATATATTCGCGGGTTATTTAGAAAGGGGTGTTACATCTTCCAGTGTTACAATTCTTTGGTTGATTATTGATTTGTGCATAATGACTTGTATGATTGGAACTGCGTGTTGAATATGAATTTATGCTAAAATGGGTGAAATAATATGCTTGTGATATAATGCTGATTGAGAAGCTTATAATGCATGTTAATTATGAGAAATCTCATCCTTACTTTAACAATTTCAGATTAAAGTTAGCAGCTCAGGAGTTGGTGAGGATGGCTCTAGAGCTATGTTACTTTAAGTCCGCGTGTCAGTGTCGTGCTCTGATAGGTTGTAACACTGGGGGAAACGTTTGAATGATGAGTTTTATTTTATACTTTATTGTTTAATTTATGTTGGGAATACTTATGAAGTGAAGTTATTCCGGTTTTGAGACATTTCCGCTGTGTAAAACATGATATTGATTTGAATATTTATCTTAATAATTCCTTCAGTAAAGTATGACAACTGTAGATTTGAGGTTTTTATATTTATCTTGGATTGTGACATCCCTGTTTTCCATGTTACTCTTATTTAATTAATATATTCGCGGGTTATTTAGAAGGGGTGTTACATCCTCTGCCACGCCAATTTTGTTGACTCGATTGTCCTCTTTCGAAATTTCTACCTCTACCACTTCGACCACTGTCACGACCTCCACGTCCACGTCCTCTTCCTCGAAAGTTATGAGAAAAGAGTACCTTTTCGTCTTTGTTTGATTCTTTGGTTTGATTTGCTTCTTCGACTGCTTCTTCTTTCTTTTTCATCTTTCGTTGTTCATGTGCTTCGAGAGAACCAGCGAGCTCTTCGACTGAGAGCGTCAAAAGGTCCTTCGACTCTTCTATTGCAAACACAATATTCTCAAACTTGTCTGTTAAAGATCTCAAGATCTTTTCAACAACTCGTACATCAATTACTGTCTCTCCATTTCTGGTGAGTTGATTCACCACCTTTTGCACACGGGTGATGTAGTCAGATACAATTTATGTATCCTTCATCTGTATCCTCTCCAATTCGCCACGAAGAGTTTGGAGTCGAACTTGCTTCACTCGATCTGCTCCTTTGAACACTCTTTCTAACGTGTCCCACGCTTGTTTCGACGTTGTTATACCCCAAAATTTGCCCTCCCATATTCCTCAAGAAATTGCCAAGCCAAGCTACAAAATTCCCCAAGGGTTGTGCAGTGCAACAGTCTCCCATACAGTCAAAATTAGGGTTTTGAGTCTGATCAAGAAAAAGAAGTGTTCAAAGGCCCAATCAAGTCTCATATGCTTACAAACATGGTCAAGCATCCTCATATCAAGTTTCAAGGCATTCAGCTCAAGATTGCACAGTCAAAACCCTAAATTGCACTACAGTCAACTGTAGGGGCAAAATGGTCATTTGACAGTCAAAAGTTCAAATTTTTGGTCAACATATCATTTTGAAGCCACAAACATCATTTGATCAATGCTTGATCATGATTCTCAAAATTTGGCTCAAAAATCATCAAAGATGCAAAAGTTGCTATATTTGGACAGCTGAAAAAAGTCAACTGAAATTGACCAGGGCATAACTTTCACATGGATTATCAGAAAAATTCCATCCAAAGCTCATTTTGAAGAGAAAGACATTTCCTACAACTCATCTTCATACTTCAAGTCCAAGAAATGCTCTCACAAAAAGTTATCAATTTCAACATTATAGGTCATTTTCAAAAGTCAACAAAAAGGGACTTTAAGTCAAAGGCCATAACTTGAGATTGGTAAATCAAAATGACATGGGACCAAAGAAATTGGTTAAAGGACTCAAAGACCTTTCCAAAATGTCCAAGAACATGTGAAAAGCTTAAAAATTGAGCAAGTTATGCCTTGTAGAAGTTGGGAAATTTTTGTGAAATGGCAAAAGTCAACTATCCTTGAAAATCAAATTTTTGACAAAAGGGCCCCATTTTTTCCACTTGGTTCATCCTTGTCATGCCACACACGTGTCCCATGGTTAATTTCAAGACCAAATATTGATTTTTCTATTTTATTTAATTTTTGATGATTTAATTCATTTTAATTCTTTGAAAATTCAAATAAAATTTAAAAACCAATGGAATAGTGTCATGTGAACTTGGACAATTTCTATGTATCATGAACCAACTCAAGAAATCAGGCTAGGGTTCATTTGCACACTAGGTCTAGGTTTTGGCTAAAAAGGAGGAAAAATGGTTAAGAGTGAAAACCCTAAGACTAATTCCTTCATGAGCTTGAATTAAGGTGAGTTAGCAAGCCAATTCCATTCCATGATCATCACTGAGTCAAACCCTAGGCCTAAGAGATTATAAGTTGCGCTCAAACAAGCATTGGCGGATTGAAAATTTGACATAAAAAGACAATTCTGAAATCACTACAAGAGATCTTTCAAGCCTTAATTCTTTTCCCATTAGCATCTTGGACAATCACTGAACGCATCCCAACTCAAAACATCTTTCAAAAACCCAGGAATTGGTAGGGAGACCTCAAGCTGTGTCACATAATTTTTGAGATTGCGTATCACAATTCACGCGTCCTCTTGCATTTTCATTGATGAATTCTTATTCCTTACAAAGTTTCTAAGCTGTTCATTATATTTAATTGCATTTTCATAAGCTATACACGAATCCACCATGTTTGGTTTTTAGGGTTTCCATCTTTTTGAAATGGGGCTTTTACAACGAAGCAAAATTAGGATTCCAAACTGTGACCATTGGATTAAGCAGGTTGAGACGAGGAATAAACACTACTCGCGCCCAATTTATTGGTCTTATAATGCTAATCGCTATTTTCCTAAAGGTGACTTTAACCCACGCGTGAAAACTGTGGCCATAGGGTTTTGTATTACAGGGGACGCGAGGAAGAAGAAGGCGTGGCGAAGCGTGATTCGTTCATTTGAATTTCGCGCGCCCTCCACTAACATATCTGTTTTTTTCTTTTTATTATTTATGTGCCATAATATATTAAATGAAACATAAATGGCTCAGTGGCAAGGGATAAGCGCATGTGACTTTCAAGACCTGGGTTCAAGTCCCAGGTCTGGCATTTCTCATATTATTTTTCAACTTGAGTTCACATGCAGCGCTAACATTGATGCCTACCATACACTTCAAAATCAGCTCATCCACGTGTCCCAGAGCACCCACATCAAAGGCTAGGATTGAAGAATATGCTATGCTTCAGTCAAATGCATCACACCTGATCAAAAAAGTCAATGGAATTCAAGCAAATGGGCCAGGCTTTTCAAATCTGAACCTCCAATTCTGGGATTACACCCCCCTGGTTTGCCTTATTATTATTTTTTTTTTATTCTTTCTTTAATTTTTCTTTTCATTTCTTTTATTTGCTATTTATTTAATTAATTATCTTCACAAAAATATAACAAAAACATTCAAAAATCAGAAAATACAAAAAAATATAATATTTATTTTATTGTGATTATTTCCAAATTAACATGTAAATAATTTAGTTTAATTAGGGCACAACTTTAATTCCTTTTAATAAAAATCCAAAAAATAGAATTTAGGTTTAATAATTCTTATTTTCTTTTTTTTTCTTTTTTCCCTTTTTTAGAATAATAATGTTATTTATTTATTTTCATAAATTAAAAAATGTACATAAATTAATTTAGAATTAAATTAGGATAAAAGTCAATATTTTCATAATAAACTTAAAAAACAATAGAATTAGGTCTAATATTTAATTTCAATTAATTCCTTTTTTCTCATTAAATCTAAAAAACACAAAAATACCATTTTCATTTAATTTTAATTTTAGATTCCTTGATTAATTTTAATTGTTTGTAAAAGAGTCCAACGCCCTATTTTTGTTTAATCTCTTTATTTCGCGCATTTATTTTATATTGTTTAAATAATTCTGTATATGCCCCAAAGCCATGTAATTTAAAATTCTCGCACTTTTATTTATTCGCTTTATTTATTTTCAGTCAAATCGGGTTCGGTTTTTTTGGCGATGTGGACCCGCGCCAGTTGTAATAGTTTAGATTTATTTTTCGCAACTTTATGACTGTTAAACAATAACATGAAAGAATGAATGCCCAAAAATAAAATCGAATCGTTAGATCACCAATGCATGACAAGACAAACAATAAACTGAAAATGACACACAATTCGCACACACCACCCCTAGGGTACGCCTCACTGTTGCCTTTCGAAAGGTGGTCGTCGAGTAGAAGACGTCTTAGTAAGTCCTCATGATCCGGGAACCTGGCATGAGGGTAGCTTCTAAGGTGTCTCCCCATTGCTCCGGTGATCACCATGTCCCTATACACTCGAATTGACCCGAGCACCTCCAACGGTGGTGCTACCTACCTCTCAATGGTGGGATGGCACTACTTTAAAGGACATTTACACAGACGAATTCCTTAGGGTAGGTAGGTTCTCAAGGGTACTTGCTCTAATTTCAAACAAATCAAAATACTTTTCACACCAACACACTTTCAAAACACTTCAAAGCAAATTTTTTAAACACTCTGACGTACGAGTTGAATTGAAACTTTTCAAAGAATATTTTTGAAACCCACATTGAAAAGCAAACAAACATTTTGAAAACACATTGAGCAGGTACCTAAGAGCCCATGGATAACCATGGATAGAAAGGGTGCTAACACCTTCCCTTTCTATAACCTACCTCCCGAACCGAGAGCAATCTCTTTTAAAGGAATTTTTCTGTGCTTTTGTCCTTTCCATTTGGAGAAAATAAAAGACGGTGGCGACTCTTGTTTACCGCGACATTTCGCGAACCAGCTTTAAAACAGTCAGTTCCAGATCCACCGATCACAGACGTAGTCGAACCAGCAATTTCTTCGAAGCCTGATTCATCTACAGCCCTGAACAACATGTATAATGTCGTTTTGTCCTTCGATCGCGTCTCTTTCAACGCCTTCGTTTGAGCTGCCGTATATCCCTCAACTTCTGTTGGTTCTTCAAACCCTTCATGGATCACATCCCACGCGTCTAGAGATCCAAGAAGAGCTTTCATTTGGATACTCCAGTTTTCATAATTTGACTTCGTTAGCCGTGGCAACGGCATTTGATTCATCATGTTTGCCATGAGCTTTGATGCCAAATTGATGTAAAGGAGCATACTTCGTTATGTGATTTATTTTTGAGAAAGAGACCAACCTTTTGTATATTGCCATTTTAAATAAAATACACTTTTGGTCCTTATATAGACCTAATGACTTTTACAATTCCAAAAGATAACTGCTACTAATAAAACTATCATAACTTACTAACTTTTGTCCTTCCAAATTACATTGACTCTTAATCTTCCTACTACCATATTTAATATGAAAACTTATTAGTAATGACATTAAAGTTTACTTAACAAAATTAGCATTAGTATAAATTCTTTTATTGGATCAGTTTAACCTCTTGCAATTCATGTTTTTTGTTGAGCTGGTAGAAATAATTACTGAGTTTTGCAAAACCACCATGTGCATAGTGGTTGAGTTAAATATGAAACTCAAGTAGATTTGCGCACTTTCACTTCATAATGTCCATAACAAGCTGTTCCTCATATATAAATATCATGTGGCTGTAGGCTTGAATCCCAGCAGCCACACTTATAAAGATATTTTTGCTTTTGCTATCAAAATTCCTTGTCCTCTTGAAGCACGTGCCAGCCCATAGTGACATTGAGGTGGGTGATGAAAATGAAGGTACTCCACACCAATGGACAATTAGTTCATTGACATTAGCACTTTCATTATTTTAATCTTAAGTGTGATAATCCTTCAAGGCTGAATGAATTTCGTATAATTTCAAATGGTAAGAATTCTATACCTCTAAACTACCATCATGTGGATCATGTGGATAGAAGTACGAATTCCACTTTGTGGCCGTGGAGACCTAAGCTCAAATCCCAGCAGTCACACATTTTAGAATTCAAAGATCAAACAATCAGGGATCTAAAACAGCATGACACAGTTACAATAGAAAATCTTTTTCTGTTAATAGACAGCATTGTAAGAGATAAGTTTTATATATTCGCTTATCTTTTGCTTTTCAATGGTATAACTTATTAGTGGTTATTCTAAATAGAGATACATAGAACTAAGAAGACTAGCACAATATACAAAGTACTCTTGATATGACAAAAAGTATACATTTCCTCCTAATGTAAGCTAGGATTATACACAATCATATGCTTCTTGACAGAAAAACTAGGAGCCAAGTAGTGTGAGCTGCTTCAACTATCATCTTCACTGCACATGAAATGGTTTCCTGGGTGTAGTAGATGACCGATTTTCCATCGATTGCAATCTCTGTTTGAGATGAAAAACTTCGTACTGTAGAGCAAACAAAGGGATGACGGCAACATGTTCAATAAGTCTAAGGAAGTTTGCTCAAAACATTGTAGCAACAACACAATGAGTACCTGTAGTTGGAATGCCCTATTTCTTTCTCCTGCAATAACTCCTCGTGTTGAATGCAACTCCTACATCAAATTTTTTCATCAGCCAATAATAACAATGCATATAAGTATCACGGTGCTTCGAGATCGATTAAATGATGTGTCACGTACCTTCTGTGTGTCATCCAAAACAGCCTTGAGGAAGGCCACGTCATGTTCAAGCCGAACATTGTCAGAGTGGACAATGTTTGACAAGTTGTTGGCCTCTTCTTGGGCCAATTCTAGACTCGCTAGCTTCTCTCTTAGTACTTCCGTCTCCTTCAGTGTATCTGTCAATTTTTTTTCCATTTCCTGTCTGCTTTTAAGAACAGATGCTAAGCTTTTCTCTGCAACTTCTCTGCTCGTCAGAGAAGCTGCCAGTTGACCCTCCAGCATTCCGTTTTTTCTTATTAGGGCCGCTATTTTACTTTCATAATATTGATAGATATTTGTAGAAGACAGTGACCCTGATTTATCATTCTCAGGAAAAGACACACCGTCACTTTCCAGCGCATCATTTTCAAATACTTGGTTTTGTTGATTTGAATTCCCAGACAACAACACCTGTCCTTCGATGTTAATCTTGGCTCCACTAATGTTCATCAGTTTACCACGGTCATTTTCATTTGTTCTGTGATCTGCCGCCTGAAATGTACCACAGGTTAAGCAGAACATTACCATATATGATTCTCAAATCTGAACATTTACAGTGTAGTAAGTGCCTAAGGTGTGACATCTTGTTTTGGAAACACAAGTGCCTAAATGTGACATCATGTTTTAGAAACACGTGGAAAACAAATTCAATGCTTCGAGAAGTCCAACAAATGTTCATAGATTAGACGCACAGCCAACATTAGTTTAAAAAAAATGTATTTTACCTGAGTTATAAAACTTCCATCTGAGTACCTGTCCATTTTGACATCTGCATTGTATTCTTCATCGCGATCAAATTGCTTACGAAGGGAGACATTGGTAGAGTGGAAATTGGGATCAGCAGAATCGGAAAGAGATTTCCTTCCAGAACTATGCTCAACTGCAGAAGCTAGATTTTGTCTAGCTACGGAGTCAACTAAACGTTGGGAACAATGATTAAGTTGAGAAGCCAATCTAGTGGAAGATGAATGTTTTTCAAGCAGTATAGACGCTGGTCCTTTACTCGGAGTTGTACGTCTTCTAAGTGCTGATTCATTCTTATCCAATTCCAACACTTCCACCTGATAGGTAAATAAGTAAAAGCTCAACCTCCATAAGAATGAAATAGAACATTAACTTTATGCTCTTTGCCAAACCTGATTTGACGGCTCTTTTTTGGATCCCCCAAATGCAACAAGATAGTCCTTTTCCTTGTATTGCACAAGTACCAAGCTGAAACCCTGATATTTAAACAGATTTCATAATCATTTTAAAATCATAAACAAAGCATGTTCATGCCATGCATCTAGAAACAATAATATACAGATCAAGTTATATTTGAAGGCCAAAGTACCGTTCTTCAATGAGAAAGAATTGTCTACTAATTAATATTAATCAAAAATCCATATCTATTTATTCAATAACTCAGGTAAAACCAAAAAATAGCACTAAATGAGGCAAGTAGGTGGCATGAGAAGACTGATAGGTGCACCTTGTTAGTAGTGATAGAAGATGGAGGAGAAGTAATTGTCAAAGACCATTCATTTTTTACAATATCAAAAATCAGAGTCTCTCCGTGTCCTGCAAAATTAAGGTGGGAATATAGTAAACATGCATAGTCCATAGCGCAATTTATAAACAGCATCAATAATATAGTAAACATGCATAGTCCATGGCACAATTTAATAATATTTACTTCCCAACTAAATTTTAGCTAGATCATTTTGTGCCGTGGGAATTAAACTTCAAATGCATGAAGAAATGGTAGGAAAGTTTGTACAATCAACAGAAAAATACTTGAAACAAAAGGCAGCAGTAATAATAGTAAGATAGTTTAGGCTAATGAATAAATTATTCCTAGAAAATGAAGCAAAATAAAAAAAAAAGTTTACATTACCAAAATAAACAAGTAGGGTAAAAACTATTAACGAATGCATTACGTTACATTACAAAACATACGCTTTTTCTTGCTTCCACCCCCTGTAATATACCATTTAGTACCACATAAGATGCCACAACAACCAGTTCTAGGTGATGGATGGAAACCCTTAACCTTTACTCTTGACCATGCCATCTGGAGAAACATATATTTTTATCAAATAAACATAGTAAACAAGTGTATTTAATTGAATAAGCATCTTGGAGAAATCAAAAAGTTTCGTAACATGCTATTTGATAGCATATTATTATAAACATATTAGGGACCTACACCACTCACTGTTTCAAAGTCAAGTGAATATAAATCATTTAAGGTCTTGGACTTTGATGATCCTCCAAATATATAAAGAACTTTATCATCATAAAGAGCGGCTACATGGTTCAGTCTTGGAGAAGGTGCTGTTCCCCTGCAATCAATATAGTATCAAAAGCATTGTAATGTTTGCAAAAGGTGATGACTATGAGAAGATAACCACATCAAAGTCCAACTTTTTTCTTTTCAAATCTTTTTTCTATTTCTAATCACTTATGTGATGATTATGAGCAGACAATCACATCTAAGTCCAACCTTTTCTTTTCAAAATTTCTATTTATTCAAATCACTTACGTGTAGTGAAGTGGAAGCCATGTTAACGACTTGAGATCAAACATATGTAGATCATTCAATTTCCTCCTTTTTGCATCTTCACCCCCAAACAATATCAAATAAGAGCTTGCCCTAACAACACTATGACCATTGCGAGCAACCTACCAAGAACAAACTCCACAGTAAAAAGTGCCTAGCTATATGTATTAGTTTCATAATGTATTATCATATATCTTAATGTTTTTCTGAAATTGTTTATGCTCTTGACTTAAAAGTAACTTAACTAGACAGAAATGAACTGTAAAACTATGAACATTAAATAAATAATTATACTTGTATATTGCTAATATTATAGAGAAAAACATTCCATACACAATATTACACTTCCTAGTCTTGGTTCTTTGTTTATATCAATAGAGATGAGACAACATTGCCCAGGAACAATATCTATTTTCTACTATTGAAAAGTAGTACAGCTACAAGCAAAAAATCCTACCGGTATGTCTCCCTTTGCCTCCATGAGTGACCAGCACTCACTTTCTATATCAAATGCCCATACTACAAATACCAAAACAATAATCAGAACAAGTTCACAACGTGAAATATATTACACGAGAAGAACACGACTTGAACCTGAAATTCTGTCACTTCCGGGATCCGTTTTCCCTCCGATGAGAAGTGCCTTTTTCCCATATGATACCTGGTTGAATATCATCATGCGTAATAGATTTGACTTGATATCAGACACACATAAATATCATCTTTAAATTTAAAACAAGATGAAGTATAAAAATATATAGAAATGCTCCCGGTACCAATCTTTTCCCTCATTGTCAAGTTCATAATCGCAACTTTGAACCACATGGTTGACTTTCGTTAACCTTTGTAGTAATGAAAAATCTTGATCATTTTCTCTTTTTTTTTCTTTTTCTCTAAGATAACTGGGTGTTCTTACGATTTTAATTAGTTTGAGGCTCCGTAGTGTCTATATCATGCATATCAATAAGCAGAACATTGATGGCGGCTAGAATTCAGTGATGAATAGCATTCTTAATTCACGTTAGGCAACTTTTTGTACACAAAATTTAACAGAATAAGCTTTACATTTTGATGCATGTTATTCTGTGGTTTACACAATTCAACAATGGCAAAAGGGACAACGGAACAAGAAGATGAGAGCATTTTCAGAAACAACACTAAAATAGAAGACAACTAAAACGCGAGTGCTGTGTAAATGTCATAAAACGGACATGCTTACCAAACTATGACCCCTGCATGCGGGAATCTTTAGCGGCAGACTGCTTGGAGACAAGTAAAGCTTTGATGATGCCGTGGTCCACGAAAATGTGTCAAAATTCAGCACCTGAGAATGAGGAAAAGCACCAAGACAACCACATTCGCATTGAATGACTATTACAGAAAGGAACAAAATATCTAAGGATAATGTGGATGACGATGATGATGATGATGATAGAATAGTCACGCACTCACACTATGTTATTAGCAGCAATTGAGTCATACCATACCTGCACATCGTCTAACAATCCGGTAGCAGACTCGCCGCCAACCACGATGATCTTATTCCCAATGACAGCGGCGGCATGCTATTCAGAAATCACAACGAACAAACAACGATACAAACATTATCATTAATACAGTTGAGAATTGGTTCATCCATAACTAACTATCTAACTGTCATTACATTCCAACAATTAAAGAAAAGAATGGAAAAAAGAGAGATATACACAATACATTGAATCTAGAAGTAGGCTTATCCCCAGAAATCGACAACAATACCCAACTCTCAGAGCCGCCAGTGGTACTACTAGTGATATCGGCGCAAACATTTTCGACTTCATTATCAATTTCATGAGAATGACCACTAGAGCCAGTAACTGCATCCACATCTTCTTCTCCTCCATCTCCCTGAAAGGAAATGAGGTCAAAACTAACATCCAATTCCGCAACAATAATAATAAATAATGAGAAAGAAATTGTAATTACATTGAGAATGGAATTTGCAATTCGCTTGGGATGCCTCACATGAACTGGACTTCTAGTTCCCTCAGAAAGCTGAACCTTCAATCTAACACAAGAAACACACATCAACGCATTACTACTACATTAAATAATTTCACAATGCAAATTCAAAGAAAAAGAATAGCATCAGATTTAGAAAGCAACCTTCCGAGTTTGGTGCGTCTACGAGAGAATCCAAACATCTTGAAACCTGTTTTTTAGAGAAAGAAGAAGAGTAACTTTAAAACCCTAGAACATTGTAAAGTTCACAAGCAGAGTGTTGTTGAAGGAAAAATACTAGTAAATTAAAAACAGGAAAACGGCGTGGAAAGGTGTGAGAAAATTTAATGGTGGAAAAATGTAAAAGGTGAAATGTTGATGTAGCAAAACAAGGAAGAGAGTGAGGATTGGAACGTTAGCTACGTACTGCGATGGAGTGATGGACTGTGATGGTGTCAAGGTCAGGTCACTGTCTGAGTCCGTGTTTGCAGGATTCTGTTTCTTACCGATACTTCTTTCTCTTTCAATTACTACCCCCACTAATAAATAACTTGTCCGGTTAACGTTTGGTTTAATTAATCTTACACTCCCTATACCCCTTAATTTTAAAAAAAAAAATTATAATTTTTTTTAAATGATCACTTTTTAAAAAAAAATTCAAATAATCATTTTTTTTTAAATTATTAAAGTAATTATTTTTTAAATAAAAAATCCGCCTCACAGAAGTCAAGTCACTTTGTATGACGCATGCATGTAAATTAGAGACAAAGCGTCAAATTGCATGGCTTGTCTTCTTATGTATTGTCATGCAGTATGACGCATGTATATATTTTTAAGGAGGAGGTGTCATATTAGATTGTTTGATAGTTGTTGTTATTGATTTTTTTAAATAATAATAAAAGTAATTTAAAATATTTTATATTAATATTTTAAATTACACAATGCATATATACATATTTTTACGGACGTCCCCCTCAACCTAAGCATGTCCCTGTATGACATAAACGCCTCCGCCTTTGCCTTACCTCTTGCTTCACCACTCTCTGTTGAATTCCCTGAGGTGTTTGAGGTTTGTTCTGACTCGCTTGATGATGAGGTGCTTGATGTGATGGTCTTGGTACATTAGGATCATACATCTACTCGATCATTTATCTTCATTATGTTGTGCTTTCAAAGAGATTGGTGCATATGTTGTTGAAGTTTGGTCTTGTTGGTTGGGATATGTGTGGGTGGAGTGGTGTTTCCAGTGATTTCTGGTAAACAACCGTTAGTCTTCCAAACTATCGAATAATCTTTCTGACTGTTATTCAATTCCTCTGGTAACTCACAAGATCGACTAGATTGATCCTAGGATTCCTTGGACATTAAGGTTACTC
Source organism: Vicia faba (assembly GCA_948472305.1). Lineage (NCBI taxonomy): Eukaryota > Viridiplantae > Streptophyta > Magnoliopsida > Fabales > Fabaceae > Vicia > Vicia faba. The sequence continues at coordinate 1,307,219,835 of OX451739.1, forward strand.
TCATGATCGAACAGATATTCATGGTTGATATTTGAGTGTTATATAGGTGTTTGGCTTATTTCGATTTCTCTCTTAGAGGTCTAAAGATGTAATCAAAATGTGCGTGTACGAACTAAGTTGCATGAATAAATGTTAATTGTAAAGACATGTAAAATTGCATAAAAGGCAAGTAAATGGTTTCGAATTATAAAAACAGTTAATGTAAAGGATTTCTGGAACGTAAAAGGTTTGAAATATGAAGAAAGCGTTTAATGTAAGGGATCTGTAAATGACTTTAAGTAAAAATATGCGTTCGAAGGATAAGACTTGAAGGTAAAGGCATGGAAAATATGACAGTTTTCTGAAATGTAAAGTGCTTGAAATGTGAAGAAAGCATTAAAATGCAAAACTTTAAAGAAGAGATTTTGAAGTAAAAAGACTGTAAATGAGAAAACTTGTAAATGTTATTTGACAGAAAGATAAAGGAAAGTGCTGGAAATGGTAAAAGGTTTTCATTAAATCATAAATGTATATGGTGCTATCATACGTACATTGCTCTTGCATTCGTTTCCCTTGCCATGTGGTAGTTTGAATGTTACTGAGTATTTAGTACAATAGATATGACACCCGAAATCCTAATACTAAGACTTTTATTTATACTAATTCGACCATAACGGTCTTGCTATAGGATTATGCCACGTTCAGAACATGCAGAACAATGCCTCTTTCTTCTTTCCACGTGTCCCCAAATGCTCCAGCACATAAATTTCAAACTTCGAATGTCCCGCTTCCATTTGAATTTCAAATGCTTTGGTACTTCTCCGTTTCGAACGCACTTCCCAGACACAACCTTGTTGTTATTTCGAGACTTCTTTAGATATGTTCCCATAATTGCCACTCGAAGCTCCAGCTTTGACATGCTTATTCGAAACACTGCTTCTGCTACTTCGAAACATGACGCTTTACTTCATTTCGATCGAAACGTTTAATTCATTTGGCTCTTAATAATATTATCAAAATCTTCAGCCAACAAATTGCCCCTTTAAAATATGTATTTCGATTTCTCTGAGAAATACCTATTTTAAACATCTACACAAGATTTTGATGTGATTTTCGAATCATCGTAACATTTAATGCATTTGACTCCAGTCACGTCAATCATAGCACTTTTTGGATTCCTTAACCGCCTGGAGCCACTTCACAGTATGGTGCAGTTACAAATAATGATTATCTTTAAATCACGCCTATTACCCATGTTAACTTTACGCCACCTCTTCATCACACCAACCCATGATTTCCACGTATCACACCCTTATTCAGTGGATGCTTAAACTTCCCCATTATAAAACATCACCAACTTAATCTTTTTCTTTTCTTTTCACACTCTGAATCTTTTACCCTCCTTCTCTCGTCAAAAACCCAAGCTTTCAACATCCTTCAAAAAATGTCTTCTTCTACTTCATCCCAACTCAAGAAAGTCTCCAAGAAGAAAGGAAAAACTGCAGGAACTACCATGGAAAGTAAAATCATCACTCACCAAGGTCAATCCGCTCTTGCCCCTCAGATGATTTCAAAGGAAAAAGAAATGATGTATGCGTCACAGGTACTCATTCCTACCAACGTTGCTGGTAAGAGGTTAGCTTTAAATGGCCCTCTTATGGTTTTTGAAATATTAAAAGACACCAGGACGATTTTCCCAGTTTGTTATAGTTTTAAACCCTTGTTTAACAAAATGGACGCCCCTAAGGAAATAGAATCTTCTAGTTCAAATACCATAGAAAACCCAATTGTACCTCCTAAGGACCCCTTTGTATTGGATTATGTAAAAAGTAATTTTAAGCCATTTCGATCTTGCCCCACCTCTGATATTGCTTATCAAAATTGGTTCAAGAAAGTAGAAGCTAAGAAATCCCAGCAATGGGAAGAATTAGGTATCTATAACCTGATTAAGCTATCGAAGCCTGGTTTCACCTACAGCCACCCTCTGCTATTCGCGTCCCTTTATTTCTGGGACAGTACCTATAACACTTTCCATCTCCCAGGTGGAATGATTACCCCAACCTTCTTCGACATAGCGGCCATCACTGGGCTATCGCCAGTGGGAGAAACTTATATACCCGACAACGAAGAACATTCAAGCATAATTGACTTCGAAGTCAAGCAAGCCAGTTTTTCCAAGTTTATCAGTCATTACCATGCTGAGGGGGACAATGTGTCTGACGTAGAGCACATTGCTTTCTTAACCCTGTGGCTGTCAAGACACGTTTTCTGCAGTAGGTCCCTGCAGGTAGCTAGTAGGTTCATTCCTCTAGCTATGGACTTACATGAAAATCGAAAAGTGTGCCTAAGTGAACTGCTCTTAGTTGACCTTTATGAAAGCCTGAGGTCAGCTGTTTCGAGCCTCAAATCCCACACCCCCAAGAATATTCTGTTGGCTGGCCCTTTTTGGTTACTTCAACTATGGCTAAATGCCATGTTCGAACCCTCCTTATCAACCGCCAACACCATTGATGAACAAGATCCTGAGATAAATGATAGGATAGTCGAAGGCACTAGGCTTCGAAGATTAACTCCAAATGACGACAAAGATGACTTCAAAGTCCAATTCTCGAAGTACATCATGATATTCTCCAAAAGGCACAAGTTCGAAGAGAGCATGGCGCCTTTTGCTTCGAGGGCTCATGGACCTTCTTGGTTCACCATGGCTCTCTCAGAAGCTATCAAGAGCAAGGAGATTCAGGATGTATGGAGAGCTTTTCTGCTACCTAGACTCATTTCCTCAATAATAACTCCAGCCAAGAACCAGATTTTTCTTTTTGCCTACCAACCAAATTTTGTTTCGAGGCAGTTTGGCTTATGCCAACTAATTCCTGAACCTTTATTTCAAACTGAGAGTGCTATTACTTCTGGGCGAACTTTCAAGGCACGGGAAGCCAAAATACAGCAAGAACAATATCAAGGCTTCGCCCAGTTTGAGCTGATAACCTTCGAACCTACCCATCTCACAACTAAAGGGTTTCTGGAATGGTGGACCAAGTTTTATCAAACTTATATGTTCGATACACTTACAATTCAACAGAAACTAATTGATGCCTTCGATGTGCAGGTACCAGCAAAGAAAGGTATGTTTACTCATGCCAAAGAGATTAAAGCTTTCCAAAATTATTTTGAAACTACTTATGATCCCACGCGCTTGGACTCCACTGTGCATCAAGCGGCTGAGACCTTGAAGGAAAAATTTAAACAAAAAGTTTCTAAGTTAAAACTTCCTTCAGGGTTCTCACCTGAGGATAGGTATAGGTTGGCATTCGAAATGCATCCACCTAAATTTCCCAGATTACCTACCTCAGAACTGGCTCTGGCTTGGTTTCCCCCATATCCTTGGTGGTTTACTTGCAAAGAGATGTTCAAATATCTTCAAAGGAAACCAAAGCCATCTGAGACTGTGACATGGGCTCGACACTGGCTTCATGATTTCCCAGGACACCTTCGATACGACCTTTCTGCCATGTCAATTAAATCTGATCAAGGCACAGGTGCGAATGCTTGGGAAAATCCCAAACGTCTTTTATTTTCCATATCTTTAACCTTTGCTTTAATTGTTTCGATTTTCAGCCATCCAAATAAAGACAGCTGCCTCGAAGTCGAAAGAAGGGAGTGCCTCTCAAGCCTCCATTGAAACTACTGACAAAGTGACTCCACCCGAAACAACCACTATTGCTGCAACCACAACAACAACAATAATACCAACAACAACCAATGTTCCAACTCCAACGGTAATCACTTAGCCTTGATGTTTCAAATTCACTCATGTTTTATGGTTTACATCTAACTCTTCGTTTAAATCCTTTCAGACCAACAAGCTTCCTCCTCCTACTCCCAAAAAGCGGAAATCAAGCACCACTGGGGAAGATCCCAAGGCTGGAGGAAACTTAAACACTGCTTCGAAGAAGAAGCCAAAGAAAGATATTTCGAAAAGTACCGTTCCAACTAGTGTCTCTGGACTTGATTCCAGGGATGCTGCTCCCTCACCCAAATCCAAAAATCCACCTTCGACCTCCAACACAACGTTGGAACGTATAGCTAGTAACCTCTCCTCTGAGAGTCCACAGGTAAATTGAACCTTTAAATTTTTGACAATAATAACTTCTTATTACCTTGGTGAACGTTTTTTAACACTCTGCTGCTCCTTGCAGAACATCTTGAATCCAGCTTCCACTACTTCGAACTCACCATCCAAAGCTGCTGCTCCACTCAACTCCTCCCCTCAAGGAGATTCCAGCAACCTCGTTCAGAATAAAGGTTCGTCTAATATGGCGGTTCTGACTGGAACTTCTGAACAACAGGATGATCAAGGTACCTCCATTCCTCTGAAAGAGACAAACGAAACAACTCTTCAAACATCTACAGAGGATTTGCAAAGAGCTTCTCTTCAAAAGTCCCCTCTTGAAACTCTTCAAGAGGACCCAAAGGACACTCAACTGAAGAAGAGAAAGCTGATTCTGGGCAAAGAGACGAAGAATCTGCAGACGAAGAATCTGAGGAGGAGAATGCTAATGACGGTTCGACTGCTGGGACAGAGTCCAATGCAAATAGCAGTGAAAGGGATGGCATCGAAGTGGTGGACTTAGATGAGGATGAAGAAGACCAAGAGAACGAAACGAATGAAGGGGATGGTAATGCAACCCACGAACCCGTGGAGGTTGAAATGGACGTGGCTCCCCTACGTGTGGAACTCCCTCAATCCTCTTTGTCTCGAATGACTGACGAGGAACTGGCACTTCTGAGACGAAATGACCCTATTGGGTACATGAAAGCAAAGTTGGCTCAGAGGGACGTCCCACTTGCTAGGGCTGGCACAAGTTCGACCAGCTATTCTCTTCCCACGGATGAAAGAATTGTGCTTCTTAATAAAATTAGGAAAACAATTCTCAATGTGGATATATTCGAAGTGCTCAAGCAAGATAGTACTGCTTGCTATACTATGAAGGAGCTGCTTACAAAGGTCAATCTTTCTACCTGCTCCTTGCCAGTTAGTACTCTCTTGTTTGATCTTCAGGCTTTGCTGGACAACGTAACTGGTTACCTTCTCCAAGACGAATCTGCTGCCAAGAAGGTTCAAGAGAAACGCGTTGCCATTGATGCTGCTTATGAACAAGCTTCGAAACTCTCTCAAGAAGCTGAGGATCAAGCTATGCATCTGAAGCAGGCGAAAACTGATTATGAGGCTCGAGCTGAGTCCATACTTCTTTGGGAAAGGCAGATTCTGGAACTTCAACAGAAGGTTAAGGAGGCTAAAGAACAACAAATAGCCTTCGAAACCAATACTGCTGGTAACCAATTCAAAGAGCTTCTCAACAAGGGGCTTGCAGAAATGGAGACTGCAGAACAACTTAAAGGAGAAGTGGCAACCTTGGAAGGAGCCAGGCGGTTCGCTCAGCAGAAGCTTGAATCATTTCGAAGCACTTTCAATCGATTGAAAAATAACTCTTATTTCTAGATTTTGATGTTTATTTGACTACAATTTTGGTTTCTTATATGTAATATTCGAACAACGCCATTTTGGCATTTTATCTTGCCATTTTGGCCTTTTATAACATCTTGGTTACATTGTTACTATTCGAATCTCCTGCAGGCGTGGCTTATATTTCTTTAAATATTTCCCATTAACCTTTAGGATACGTTTATCATCCACGAGTTCTTCGATTTCGTATGCATTGTTTGAGAATACTTTTAATATTCGAAAAGGTCCTTTCCAATGAGGTGACCATTTACCTAATGCTTTATTCTTCTTGTCCATAGGCAATATGACTCTCCAAACTAAGTCATTAATAATGAATACTTTTTTCTTCACCCTTTTATTGTATGTTCTGGCCACTCTTTCTTTTTGTCTCATCAAAATTTCCAATGCATGTAATCTAATTTCGTCCAACTCAACTAATTCATTCATCATCATTTCCCAATATAATGCAGCTGGGATTTCGTTTTGTCTCTGAATTCGAACTGATTGTAGATGAATTTCTACTGGCAACACTGTATCATGACCAAATGTGAGTTGGAAATGCGTAGTGTTAGTAGCTTCCTTAGGAGATGTTCTACAAGCCCATAATATTTGGTCCAGAGTTTTGTGCCAGTTTCTTGGCTTTTTGCCAATATGCTTCTTGATTAATCCTATTATTACTTTATTTGCTGCTTCGACTTGACCGTTTGCTTGAGCATAATATGGCGTTGATGTTAGCAATCTAAACCCCATTTCTTGGGCAAATCCTTGCATCTTTCTACCAGTAAACACAGAGTCTTGGTCTGTGGTTATGCTCTATGGCAATCCAAACCTATAGATAATGTGCTTTTGTATAAATTCAATAATAGCCTCTTGATCAGCAACTATCAGTGGTATAGCTTCGATCCATTTGGTAAAATAATCTATTCCCACCAAGATGTATTTATGTCCTTTGGACGAAGCAGGATTTATTTCTCCTATCAAATCCAATGCCCATCCTCTAAATGGCCATGGTTTGATGATCGAATGCAACTCACTTGCAGGGGCATGTTGAATCCCTGCATGTTTCTGACATTCCTCACATCCTTTAGCAAAGTCTATGCAATCGTTGAGCATGCTAGGCCAATACAAGCCGTATCAAAATAACAGCCATTTCATTTTATGGCCTGCTTGATGTGCCCCACATGCCCCATTATGGACTTCTGACAATGCTAAATATGCCTCACTTTCTCCTAGGCATTTCAATAATACACCCTCTTGGGTCTTTTTAAACAATTCGTTCCCCATGAGGAGATATGACAATGCTCTGTATTTTGTCTTTCTATCCACATTTAGAGTTGGGTCTGCTAAATAACTCTTCAGTGGACTTCGCCAATCTGCATCTGTCAAAGTATTTATGGCTAATATTTCGAATCCCCGTTTCTCAGCATATCCCAATTTCATACTTTCCAGATCCGATGGTGTGAATCTAGTAGCCATAACTCTACCCCTTAATTCGACCAAATCCTTAAAGTTCTTGGTAGACACTTTATAACCCGAAGCCAACTGCGCTAAGTCATTTGCTTCTTGGTTCTCTATTCTTGGTATGTGTTGAATATCCATGTATTCAAATTTCCTCAATAGCCTATTGACTATGACGAAGTATAACATTAAGTTTTCCTTTATGCACTTGTATTCCTTTGTGGTTTGTTTGACCACTAATTCAGAGTCTCCTTTAATTTCGACTCTGGTTGCCCCCAATTCCAACAAAGCTTCAAGTCCAACAATGAGCGCTTCATACTCAGCTTCATTGTTCGAGCAACGAGGACCATCTAATTTATACTTGAATTTTGTTGGAATTCCTTCAGGAGAAATCAGAAGGACTCCAACGCCACTTCCATTCCTGTGGGTTGAACCATCAAAGTACAATTTCCATGGTTGCATTTCGACGTAACTCATGACAGTCTGCTCAACCAAAGAATGGTCCACAATGAAGTCAGAAATCACTTGACCTTTCATAGCTTTTAAAGGCATGAAAGTCAAAGAATATTCTGTTAAGGCTAAAGCCCATTTACCAACTCTGCTATGCATTATTGGTTTTGAAAGCATATGTTTAATAACATCGAAATGAGATGAAACATAAACATCAACAAGTTTTATATAATACTTGAGTTTCATACAAGAGAAATACAAACAGAGACATAGCTTTCCTAAATTGCTATATCTGGTCTCTGCGTCATTTAGCACTCTACTTAAATAGTATATGGCTCTTTCGATACCATTGTTATCCTCTTGTGCTAGCATACTACCTATACTAACTTCAGAGGCAGATATGTACAATCTCATGGGCTTCCCCCATGAAGGTGGAGACAAAATAGGAGGCTGAGAAAAGTATTCTTTTATCCTGTCAAATGCCTCCTGGTGAGCTTCGTTCCATTCGAAGGCTTGGCCTTGCTTTAGACGAAGTAGCGGAGAGAAAGCTTGGGTTCTTCCACTTAGGTTCGAAATGAATCTTCTGAGGAAGTTAATTTTCCCTAGCATAGATTGCAACTCCCTTTTTGACGTAGGTGTTTTCGTCTCCATTATGGCTTTGGTTTTGTTCTGGTTGATTTCAATTCCTTTCTTGTGAACCACAAAACCAAGAAAATCTCCAGCCTGCACAAAAAATGCACATTTAAGGGAATTCATCTTTAAGCCATGTTTTCTCATTCGCTCGAATGATTGGCTTAAATGATGCAAATGTGTTTCTGTAGATATAGATTTGATGACTATATCATCAATATACACCTGCATGAAGGTTTCAATGAAATCATGAAAAATTGAATTCATTGCCCTTTGATAAGTTGCCCCAGCGTTCTTTAAACCAAAAGGCATCATCACCCATTCGTAGGTGCCTAAGGCTCCTGGGCAACGAAATGCTGTCTTTGCAACATCTTCTTCAGCAATGAAAATCTGGTTATACCCAGAGTATCCATCTAACATACTCAAGTATTCGAACCCTGCAGCAGAATCTACTAGCATTTCTGCCACAGGCATGGAATATTCATCTTTAGGGGTTGCAGTGTTTAAATCCCTAAAATCTATGCAAATTCTTAAAGAACCATTTTTCTTAATAACAGGTACTATGTTTGCTAACCATTCGACGTACCTTGTTGTTCTGATGAATTTGCAACGCAGCAACCTTTCGATCTCAGCTTTAATTTTTGTGAGAACCGCTGGTGCGAATCTTCCGGGAGTTTGTTTGATGGGCCTCTTGCCATCTTTGATTGGCAGTCTGTGTTCGACCAACTCCCTCTTTAAACCAGGCATTTCGTCATAATCCCATGCGAAGCAATCTTTGTTTTCCTTGAGGACTTCGATTACTTCTTTCTTGAGGCCTGGGCTAAGTTTTGCACTTATGTAGGTTATTCTTTTCGTTTTTTCATCCCCTAAGTTGACTTCTTCGAGTGGATCTTGTGCCAGCATTTTGGCACCTGAGTTTATGGGGTCCCTTTCGAAGCCTAAGGGTTCTTTATCATATATGGCATCCAACCTTTGATCCATCTCAAACTCTTCGAAGGGTGAGCATTTCGAATCCTCCCCACTTACTTCGTTCATCTTTATAGTTGATTTATTTATTTCAGCCTCTAAGGCCGCTTTTGATTTGTTCTCAGCCATATAGGCCGAAATCCTTTCGAAAAAGGTGGACTCAGTCATGGACAAGGTTGTCGAAGTCCCAGCCTGCTGGCCGTTTTTGTATGGTGCTTTCGACTCCCTCTTCTTCACTGATTATTGTTCTATCCCAGTAAAGGCCATCATGGCGAAGGGTCATGTAGTAGTGGGCGTTTCTGGTTTCATTAATCTCATCATTTGGAACACACGGAGCAATCTTTGCCAGATTTTTATCATAATCCCTCTTGTCAACTAAATTGACCGTTGACATAAAGTAACTCTGGTCTGCTTCGATGTTTTCCACGATTCCATCATCTCTCCACAGAACTAGTCGCTGATGCATTGACGAAGGAACTTCCCCCACGCCATGGATCCACTCCCTTCCCAGCAATAAGTTATAGTTGGCCTTGGCTTCGATCACCATAAACATGGTGGGCCTACAACTTGAGCCTATTGTCAATTCCAACTGGACCACTCCCAGTGTTTTGCCCACTTTTCCCTCATAATTGGACAGAACCATATTATGGGGCTTGATGTCTCCTTCGCGGATCTCTAATCTTTTTAGCATGAAATGGGGTATCAAATTGACTGCAGCACCCCCATCCACTAGAACTTTGTTCACACCGTGGACACCAACTTTCGCCCGAATAAAAAGTGGCTTGAGATGGTTCTTCATAGCAGGTTCTGGACGTTCGAAGAACGAATTTTGTTCCTCAACAGCCCCATTGTCCATCACATAGTAGCACACAGGCCTATGTTTCATCAAATTTGTGGTGTCTTCCTCCTCATACTCATCGATTTCAGTTTCCTGCCCAAATTCACAAGGAAGCACAGACACCACGTTACAGTTCAGGTTAAATGAAGACTCCCCCTCCGATTCGAAGTTATCTGTTATCATATCTTCGTCCTCTTCCGGCCTGGAGTGTATTCCTTTGGTTCATCGCATTGTACTTCAGAGAAAAGCCTCCTATCGACTGGAGGTTTGTCTTCAGTTTGATTTTTTGGTTTGTTGGTGCTAGATTCACCTTGGTTCTTTGTTGAAGTAACCCATTTGTTTGCCACAGCTTCCCTCTCAACCTTTCGAATCCTTTGCTGTCTGCGCCACTGGGATCTTGACATGGGGTTCCTTCCTTTGTAATTTTCTAATCTCACCTCCTCCCTTTTTGCTGTGTTGAATTGCCTCCTGTATGTCACAGCATGGCGTGCATTTCGTTCAGCGTTTCTCCATCTATCTTTGCCTTTGTCATTTCTGACCTGTAACCATCTATCGGTTGGCACTTCAGCAGGGAGTTTGAAAGTCACTCTTCGAGCAGCCTTGGGGTGAGGGCTATCAGGCCTTCGCTGTTTGTGTCTGCTGTCGAAACGTGGGCCCATCTGGACAGTTTCTTGATGGTTCCAGCAAGGGGCGAAGGGAATCGTTTCGAAGGCTCTGGCCATGCTTTGGTCATACACAGCAGAACACCTTGGGCAAATCAAGCACTTGGTTGCCCCTTTGTAGCAGCGAAACACAAATTCCAGCAAACTTTCTCCAGCCTTGGGATAACACCTAAAAAGCTGGTTATCTTGGCGCCAATTGTTGCCAGTTCGAGTCCTCTGTACCCTTTCGAAATTCGCAGCGATTCTTTGATTGCAGAGGATGCTGCACCTAGGGCATAATATCATGCCTGAATCTCCTTTGTGGCATGTCATGAGATAATCCTTGAGACTAGCATCTCCAGTGTGATTATCCTCCATTCTATACTTTTCTTTTTCTAAGTATTTTTCTACTTCCTCCATCTCAGAGCGAGGCCTTTCCATATCCACCATATTTATTTCAACATCTTCCCCTTTAGCTTCATCATCGCCCCATCCTGTGGGCTTTATATCCTTAATCTGAACCTTCGAACTCTCTGGGGCAGAATATTTGACCAAATAGTCAAATTTTCCACTGGGTTCCCCTAGAGTGTCCCATATTTCCTTCTGAAGGGAAATTGGCTTCGTGATTTGGATTTTCTCCAATTCTAGCCTCAAGCCTTCAGTGACTTGTGTTAGTTCTTGGTTTTGATTTCCCTGGCCTTCAGTAGCCTGGGTTTCTCTTGCAACAGCTACAGGTGCGGCAATCGAAGTCTCTGGCGTATTTTGGATGTCTTCAGTGACCTCCTTATTGACTTCGACCATCACCCAGTTTTCAGTTTCAGTACCCTTCTCTCCTGTTAGGGCGTCGCTTTGATCAATTTCCACCATGTTGATCTCTCCAATGCATGCAGGCTCGGAGTAGTTGGTGTCTGCGACGTCCAAGGGATCTTCGTCCACTTTCATCTTCACCTTATCAGTAAACTTTAGTCTGCCATCTTTGATCGCGTTTTGAATTAGGTCCCTGAAAAGAAAACATTGTGAGGTTTTGTGGCCTAGGAAACTATGATATTTGCAAAATCCTCTCTTCTTTCTCTGATCCAAAGGAGGTATTTTGACATTTGATGGCACAATTAGTTGGCCATCTTTGACAAGTAAGTCAAAAATCTCGTCACATTTAGTGACATCGAAGGTATAAACCTTCTTTGGAAATTTGTCACTTTTCTCATTTTCAACAATGTCTTTCCCTTTTGTGGGAACCAACAATTTGCAGGAATAAGGCGGGGCCTGTTTTAATTCAGCGAGGTTGATTTCGACCTCTTCGAATTCGAACTCAGGATATCCTTCTGCTTCCTCAGTCCCAACATAGGAAATCCTTTCTTTCTTGCTATTCTTAAAGACTCTGGCTTTTTCGGCCTTTAGCCTTTCGACCTGTCGAACCCTATCGGCTAACTGAGCCATATCCCTCAAATATTGAGTGTCTAGTTTCTTTCGAATAGAATAATCCAAGCCACCAGCGGCCATTTCGACTAACTCATGTTCAGGCACTACTGTGTAACATCTGGATTTCAAAAGCCTAAATCTATTCAGATAATCATCTATGGGTTCGGTGAACTTTCTCTTGACACTGGCCAATTCCTTCAAACTTATTTTCGACTGTCCCATGTAAAATTGTTCATGGAATAATCTCTCCAAGAGAGCCCAAGTATCAATGGACCCAGGAGGCAAAGTGGTAAACCATGTGAAGGCGTTTTTAGTCAAGGAACTTGGGAAGTATTTGATCCTGAGATCTTCATTATTGGCTATATCTCCCGCTTCGGTTAGATATCTCGCTATGTGTTCGACTGTTGACTCATTGGTATCCCCAGTGAACTTTGTAAATTTAGGGACTTTATATCCCCTTGGTAAATCAGTATGCATTATGCAATCCAATATAGGAGAAGCATAATTTGGCCTTCTCATTCCTGTGTTGAGGCCATTCTGGGCCATGACTCTCTCTATCATGGTGGTTAGATTATTTTCTGCCAAGATGTTATCGTTTCGAATTCTATGAACGACAGCATCGGCATCTTGATTTCGACCAACCAAGACAACTCCCCTAGGTTGTTCTTCTCAAAACTCTGGGGCTTCTAGCCTTTCGACCCTTGCCCCTGGTTCCATAATTTCTCTTTGTGGGCCTGGGATTATTGGGGCTTCTAACCTTGGTGCCCTGGCCCCTAAGTTAACTTCTTCTCTGGGTGGTCTATAAATTGGGTCGTTAGCAATTTGTTCTATAACAGGCATGTTTGCTCGAAATCCCGCTTGATTCTGCCTACGCCTTTCTGGGGGAGCAAAGAAATCTGCTATTCGACTCATGTTGTCAGCGTTTTCCCTGTTTGTCACAGTCACATTTTGCACTATTGGGGCAAATATCTCCTGCATGGTTTGTGCTAACACCCCTATCATATTATGGTTACTGTCATCCATCAATTGCCTAAAAGCCAACTGGTTGTCTGTGGTTAAGATAGGCATTGTGCTATAACCCACTGACCCTTGGTTATTTGTCATAAACTGATTCGCCCCAGACCCAGACCCTAGTTGTGGGGATGAATTCGATGTGGAATTGTGTAAACCTGCCATAAAAGATGTTGGCATTCCATAAGAGGAATTTCTGGTTCTATTCCCATCGAAACCGGGTGGTCTAGTTAATGGAGTGGCGAAATGGGATTGTGTCCCTGATGGTGGAACGAATCCCCCAGGGTAACCAATGGTTCCAGTATTTCCTAAGATCGAACTATTAGTTGATATGCCACTTACTCCATTGGTGGCTATATTACTGATTGAAGATGCAACAGACTGTGCATTCGAAGGGATCACATTAGATGTTCCGATCGAAGTGGACACATTAATGCCTGTTGTATGTGGGGCATTTTGTTCCCCTTGTTGATTGTCAGAATTAGACATTTTGTCCAAACGTTTTCTTCTGGATAAAGGTTGGTTGTTGTTGGTTATTTTACCACTTCTTAGGTTCATAAAACAACAAACTTCTTAGGTTCCAACGTTTTTATAATGGTTATGTCTCAACAATCTTTATTTCTAATATCCAATTATTGGTCCCACCGGGTGTGCCAATTTGTTTCCAGTGATTTCTGGTAAACAACCGCTAGTCTTCCAAACTATCGAATAATCTTTCTGACTGTTATTCAATTCCTCTGGTAACTCACAGGATCGACTAGATTGATCCTAGGATTCCTTGGACATTAAGGTTACTCTCATGATCGAACAGATATTCATGGTTGATATTTGAGTGTTATATAGGTGTTTGGCTTATTTCGATTTCTCTCTTAGAGGTCTAAAGATGTAATCAAAATGTGCGTGTACGAACTAAGTTGCATGAATAAATGTTAATTGTAAAGACATGTAAAATTGCATAAAAGGCAAGTAAATGGTTTCGAATTATAAAAACAGTTAATGTAAAGGATTTCTGGAACGTAAAAGGTTTGAAATATGAAGAAAGCGTTTAATGTAAGGGATCTGTAAATGACTTTAAGTAAAAATATGCGTTCGAAGGATAAGACTTGAAGGTAAAGGCATGGAAAATATGACAGTTTTCTGAAATGTAAAGGGCTTGAAATGTGAAGAAAGCATTAAAATGCAAAACTTTAAAGAAGAGATTTCGAAGTGAAAAGACTGTAAATGAGAAAACTTGTAAATGTTATTTGACAGAAAGATAAAGGAAAGTGCTGGAAATGGTAAAAGGTTTTCATTAAATCATAAATGTATATGGTGCTATCATACATACATTGCTCTTGCATTCGTTTCCCTTGCCATGTGGTAGTTTGAATGTTACTGAGTATTTAGTACAATAGATATGACACCCGAAATCCTAATACTAAGACTTCTATTTATACTAATTCGACCATAACGGTCTTGCTATAGGATTATGCCACGTTCAGAACATGCAGAACAATGCCTCTTTCTTCTTTCCACGTGTCCCCAAATGCTCCAGCACATAAATTTCAAACTTCGAATGTCCCGCTTCCATTTGAATTTCAAATGCTTTGGTACTTCTCCGTTTCGAACGCACTTCCCAGACACAGCCTTGTTGTTATTTCGAGACTTCTTTAGATATGTTCCCATAATTGCCACTCGAAGCTCCAGCTTTGACATGCTTATTCGAAACACTGCTTTTGCTACTTCGAAACATGACGCTTTACTTCATTTCGATCGAAACGTTTAATTCATTTGGCTCCTAATAATATTATCAAAATCTTCAGCCAACAAGTGGTTGATAGAATTGGGATGTTGAATCATTTTGGAAACGAAGCAACGGTTCTTCAGGTGTCTGAAATCTGTATGATGGTTGGGTACTTTGATGGTGTGATGTTTGACTGTATGTAGGTTGGATGGTATGGTATGAAAGAGAGGTATCATATGTGTCTTCGGTGTTGTGGTAGGATGTGGAGGGTGCATATTGTTGGTGGTGGGTCGGATCATGCTATTAGTATTGTGTTTGTATGTGTGACATGAATTGATGACGGGTTTGGTTAGATGTGGTGTATGGTTATTAGGTTTTAGCGGGTTTGGTATTATTGAGGGGTTGAATGTTGGGGTTGTTATTGGGCGTATGATGTCACTCTTTGGCGTGGGTCGATCAAATATGTCTTATGAGACAGAAACAAATTTGTTGAAATAGATGTGTACCATGTCAAATATTGGAGAGTTGGTTTTAAGTCATCTTGCAAGATCGGCTCCCTTAGGACCAATTCACGTCGGTGCCTCTATTTACGATATTGATTTCTAGCGAAGTCTCTCAAATCATTAAATCCTCATTGGTCATCAACTCTAAGTAGATGTCATTGTCCCAAACACGTAGGGGGTCTGAGATACCCTATTGCATGCCAAACTGTAGCTTCACACGATCATTGTGGTGCATCTCCACAGTAGTGAACCTGATGAGTGCTGTTTTTGTAGTCCAGACTTCAACATCTACTGGGTCAATCTCATGGTCGAGATCCATATACGGCCTCCATATAAGCTGTAGAGAAAAAAGAATGTTAATCTAATATTAATATTAAACTCAATTGACATATTGAAAGCGTTCTATAAAATATGTAAGCTTAATACCTCTTCGGGTCCAACATGATCAATAAGATTTCGATAGACTACTATTGCATTTCTATGAGATTTATTGTAATTCATCCCAAGAACAATCCACCTATATAGAAAATATGGGTAATAAATTAATACATGTTGGTTATAGTATATAATATGTAAAATTGGTGTTGTCATAATCTTAGTCTGTAGCAAAGGAGAAGACGAATAACCTTGTGTTACAGGGGGCGAGTGTCGGCATTCTCAACCAGCACCATGTGTGAAGCAAAAAGACGCATGAATAAAAAGAACAATTGTCGCTCGATGCGATTTTACACAAAGAACTATATATATGGGCCAAAACAGCAGAGCCCTAACTATATATGTTTATTTTATCAAAATGTATTAACAAAGGTAAATACATGATATTAACAGTATTATCACTTATTTCAGAAAATAAAAAGTGACCAAATAATATCATTATGTAACACCAAGCTTTCACAATTTTTTCTTGTTCGGTAGAGTTTTCGGTTATTACGAGACTACTATGATGTTCTCTAAGGAGATGGAGATTAATATCTTGGCCTCTAGACCCTTGTTTGAATAAACAGGCTCCTAAAAGTGCCTCGCATATAGAGTTGTTTTGGTCGACTCGGCCATTGACAATCTTACCATCAATCGGTAGACCGAATAACATGTACACGTGCTCTAGTATGACGGTATATTTATCACATGGAAGATGAAAGGTGTGAGTTTCAGGTCTCCATATTTCCACTAATGCGAGAATAATTTTATAATCAACATGGTAATTGACTATGTTAAGTAACAGACCAAAACCGGCTTGTCGTAAGTATGGTTCAATTTGTACGTCGTAAGGAACATACTCATGGGCAGAACAACGAAATCTTTTAACATCCTATTAAAAACATGAATTATGGTAGTTGGGAGGAATCGTACAAAGAACTTCCAAGGTTTTTGGTGGCACTCAAATATTATACTCCAGAAACTGTTATAATTTTGGAGACGCTCCTGACATTTACCCCAGACATAACTCGTGTCAGTGGAAATATAATATTTCATCGATTGTTCTGGGCGTATGAGCCATACATAAAAGGTTTTGTATTTTGCAAACATATTATACAGGTTGATGAAACTTGGTTATACGGAAAGTATAAAGGAATATTACTCATGAAAGTGACATAAGATGGCAACAATAATGTTTTTCCGATTGTCTTCGCTCTAGTTAAAGGTGATACATGTGGTGCATGGAATTTCTTTCTGAAGAATCTCTGATTACACGTTGCTCCTCAACCCAAACTTTGTTTAATTTCAGACAGACATTCATCGATTGTGAGTGCATACAATAACCCTGATAACGGTTGGCAGGATCCTCCTTCAACACATGTCTATTGCATTAGACATATCACACGAAACTTTATGCTCCATATCAAAGACTAGACACTTCGAAATAAAGTTGTTAATGTATGGTATGCCTTAACAGAACCATCATTCCAACACTATCGTAAAGAAATCTGGTTGACAAACTCAGAAGAGTTAAGGTGGATCGACAATATTCCAGAGGAGAAGTGGACTCGGGCATTTGACAATGGTCAATGATGGGACACATGATAACAAATTTGGTGGAATCATTGAACTCTGTCTTCAAAGGAATCTGAAACCTACCAATTACTGCATTGGTTAGAGCAACATATTTTAGGTTTGGGTCATTATTCGATACAAAAAGTTCAAAATGGAGGGCACTATTACAATCAAGGCAGTTGTTCGGTGAATGCATAATGAAATCATTTAACGAGGAGGCTGCCAAAGCTAACACCCATAGTGTCACCGTGTTTGACTGTATTAAAGGTTAGTTCAGTGTACAAGAGACAATGGATCATAATGTGGGGAGGTCAAGGGGATACTATCGAGTCGAACTAGATAAAAGTTTGTGTGATTGTGGAAAGTTTCAAGTATTTTGCATGCCTTGCTCTCATGTCATAGCAACATGTTCACATGTTCGCTTGGACACAATAGAACATATATCCCCCGTTTACACAGTCAAGAGCGTTTTAAGTGTGTACATCAATACCTTCTTCGTATTGGCAAAAGAGGATTATTGATCTGCTTATCAAGGGGACATTGTTTGGCACAATGAACACATGCGAAGGAAGAAAAAAGGGCGCTCTAATAACACTCGTATTAGAACTGAAATGGATACGGCTAACAAAATGATAAGATTATGCAGTACATGTCGTCTTCTCAGACATAATCGAAAAATTTGTCTAAATATTGAGTCTAGCTCTACAACCTAATTTTTTATAGCAAACTTTATGAAGTGATTAATTTGTTGTAAGCAAGAAATTTCAATTTAAATTCATGTTTCCATTTCGTGTTCAAGTTAACATTCGATTACAACAACCTTCAGATAATGGCCCAAAAAATTACAACACGACAAACTCAGGACAACTATGTAAAATACAACAACATGATAAGCAGATAAAACAACTAAACACATCATAATATCTAAGAGATAAAAACCATCAATGCAATATTGTCTGGTCCAAACATCATCATCATGAGATAAGCGTCGCATCTCACCTTTTTCCATGAACGACTTACTCCTTTTTCGTTCCTCACTATAACTTGCCTTTCTATTTTTCTAATATGTCCACCTTCAGGAATGTCTCCTTTCAACCAGTGAATCAAGTGCCTCTGAAAATGCTCGAATGTCTGCGTGTTCTAGAGTTTGATCTTCATCGGAGGCTTTGTCGCTGAAAAAATAACATGAGTATCTCTTTTGATCAGTGAAAACCTTGGCAGTGGAGTGGAAAACATTGGCAAGGGACTGGAAGACATTTTCTAAGAGTGATGTGAGAAATGGTATGAAAAATGGTGAAGACAGATGGTTGTATTTATAGAAAACCAAATACAACTGTCAAACCATCTAATATGATGCCTCCTCCTTAAAATTACATGCATGCGCCACATTGCATGACACTACATAGGAGGACAAGCCATGCAGTGTGGCGCCTCCTCTCTAATTTACTTACATGCGCCACACATAGTGGCTTGACCTATGTGTGACAATTTTTTTTTGTTTGAAAAGTGATTATTTTTGTAATTTTTTTTGAAAAAATGATTACTTAAGTTTTTTTTTTAAAATGGTTATTTAAAAAATATTTTTTTAATCTTTTATCGTATATAATTTTTTAATGGATGAGTACAACTATTTTATCTCTGACAGGTAGGGTGAAAGTAGGTCAGACTAATAACAGGGGTTTACAGGCTAACTTACATAGACTCAGGTCAGGCCAGACTCTTTTTTTTAAATAGAATAGATTCAGATTTTTTATAAGCCTATTTAGTTAAAAAGGTTAGGTCACAAGCCGCAAAAAAAAAACCTTTTACCTATCATGCCGACTTATTTAAATAAACATAAATACTTTTATTATTATTATTATTATTATTATTATTATTATATGGTGTTTGTATTTTAAATTAAAATACAAAAATAAAGTTTATATGTCTAGAAGGACTTATAAAAATACACTTAAAAAACTTATGAAAAATGTAATAAGTTGTTTTCATAAGTTCTCTCATACAAATAATATCACAAAATATATGTTAATAGGTAAATTTGAATAAGTCAATGCAAATAAACATCTAGTCTAATTAATCTTTTTAATTTGTTAGTCTATTTTAATATCACTTGAATTGTTTATTTGGAAATGTTCAAATAAAATAGACTTTTATGTAGTCTAATAGGTCAATCAGACTTTCGAAAAGGACAAACCTAAAAATAAGTTTTTGATAGGCCATATGTCAGACTTAGACTCGAAATTTTTAGCAGTCAGACTTGACAAAGTCTAGCTCGACTCAGTCTATTTTCACCTTTACCTGCAGACATGTCTATGTTTATTAAAAGTGTTTGAATACAATGAAAGTTATAATTAATTTTAATAGAATTGAATTTGCTATAATTGATTTTAACATAATTAATTTTAATATAATTGATTTATGTTTAAATATATTTATGTAAAAATAAGTTTAACAATAAATTTGACGCGGAATTAATACTAAAAATAAAATTAGTTATACTTTAGATAAAACAAACAAGTTAAAATCATCTAGTATCAATTATACTACATTTTTAAAATTGAATATGAGTTTTCCAAAACTCAATCTAAACTAACTATAAAGATATAATTATAAATAAAAATAAATATTGTATTAATATTATAAAAAATATATATATATTAAAATTACAAAAAATATAAATTTTTTAATATAAAACCAAAATAATTTGATTTATTATCATTAAGAATCGTATTTGAGGATCTGAAACATGGATTATATAACATAATTATTATTTTTTTCAAAATAACGTAGTGCTCTTATATGCGACATCCTTATACAACTAATAAACCTATTGTTTTATCAAGATTAAACGGTAACAAATTTATATATTGTCTTCAAAAAATTCGAGATGTTTGTTGCAAAGTGCTGCATTCAATAAATTTGTTTATTCATTTGTAAATATTAAATGGTAATGTTTTCTTTTCCCGCTAATGAGTATTTTAAAGACACTTTTTATGATTTTAAATTAAAAATCTTTAAAAATTAATAATTTTAGTTTTTAATAATTAATATATATATATATATATATATATATATATATATATATATATATATATATATATATATATATCTTTTTATTTTATATTTTTAAATAATTTTTAATACATTGAATATAAATATTTATATAAATATATACTATATCTTTTATAATTTTAAAAATGTGTTTGCATAATTATCATCTGGGTTAATTTAATGGGATAATATATATTTAATTTTATAAAATAGTACTATATCATAAATTTTAATATCAGATTTTTTGTGTATAAAAAACATTAATCCGCTTCAGTCGTAGTAATATAAAACCACGTGTAACCAAAAAAAAAATATAAAACCATGTTATAGAAGAAAAAAAAGATAAAAAAATCCTTACATTATTAATTTGAAATTGAAGGGTTTTATGAACAAAAAAGATAAAAAGCTTGTATTTGTGGGGTTTATGAACAAAAAGAGAAAAAGTTTATATTTGTGGGGTTTATATTGCATCGGGACTTGGACAACGTGGACATGGATAGACCATATCCCACGTAAGTGTTTTGTTTGTGGGACCGAGAGACCTAACTAAGGACGAAAGTAGAACCCTTCATGCATAGGTATTAGGTGCTCTATTATTGGAGTTGTAGTGCATGAACAATGTTGCCGTTGTGTTTGGGTTGGAATGGGTAAACTTTTTACCTTTTAAAAATATGTTCTATTTTTAATTCTCACAATTTAGGTTGATAAAAAGAAAATAGAGTTTTAAAATGAACAATTGCGTTGTATTTTCGAAAGGATAAAATTTGAGAGGAGGTGTTTTAAAATGGTTTGTTGGCTAATAATGATAAGTTTCTCAAGTGAGATGCAATCGAAGAAATTATGCCTTATAAAATTAAAAGACTTTGTTTGAAATTTGAAGATACGAAAGATTTCTTTTTGAGAAAATATATAATGATAGCCACTTATTATATGTTTTCTTAACGCATTTTGCATTAGTTTGTAATCCGTTTCTAATTCACACTTTTATAAAAAAAAATTATTTTTCTTTTAGTTATCATTTTTAAATTTCAAAGTAGTGATAGTTTTATCAAAATTATCCATAATTATTTATATATAGAAAAAAAAAAGTAAGTTAAAGTAATAAAAAGTTAAGAGTATTATAGGTGAAAGAAATATTATTATTTAAAAAGTAATAATAGTTATTAGTTTTTAAATATTTATATGAAATTAAAAAGGTCTTTTTATTGTTTAAAGATTTTACATCGGATATGTTACATCGGTTTTCAGTAAATTTGAGATAAAAATTTAATATTTTTTTTGCAAACAAAAAACGTCTTTATTTTGTATAGATTTTACGTCAGATATGTTACTTCAGTTTTAAGTAAAACCGAGATAAATACACTTTATAACTCTTTATAATTTTTATTCCCTTAGTGTCTCTTTCATTTTCTTTTCGAACCCTAGCGAAAGAACACTTCTTCTCAAGCCAACGAAAGATACTTCTTCTCTAAGAAGTCATAGCGAACGAAAAAAACTCTCTCACCATTGTTCTCCGGTATGTTATTATTGTTGTTCTCCATTACTATTGTTCTTGTTGTTATGAATAATTATTGTGGATTATTTCGTTTTGGTTTTATTCATATAACAATAAAGTGTAGAACATACTAAGAGTTAAGCTGAATAAAATTTAAGCTAAATAAAACTTTCATTAGATAATCCTTACAAAAAAACTAATAATCATATTTAAACCCTTTGGCTGAGAGATAGTTTGACCAAGTATAAATTGTTTCATCCTCATCGTCAGAGTCGATGATGACTGGCCTTTTCACATTTCTTCTTCTTAAACTCTTCTTATTGGGAGCTCTCACGAGTCTCAATAGTTCGGTTGTACAAGAGGGACTTTTTTCCACTTCTTGATTCTGAGTAGAGTTTTGCACAACAACATTGTTGAAAGCTTCAACAAAAGTACTTATTTTGATTTTTCTTCTTCTATAATTTCTTTGGATGAAGTTTTTTTGGTGTTTTGGTTCAAAGATGAATTTTATATTTATATTGTTTCTTCTGATCTTTCATCTTCTCTGGTCCTTGAAAGTCTAAAATTCAAAAGATATCAAGTTTGCTCATTATTAGTTCTTTAATTGTATATGTTTTCTTCTTTTAGAAGTTGGAAAGACCTATACGTTTTCCAATTTCTTTTTCACTTTTTACGCATAGTTTGATGTAAGCCAATATATTAAGTAGCGAGTATGAGAATGAATTGTTACAATTTCTTGAATTCGCGGGAAAAAAAAACTTCCTAACAATAATGAGATTTTTTGGTGTCCTCGTATGAAATGCTATAATACGAATAAACATCCAAGGGATGTTATGTTCAATCATTGTGTTTGTGATGAAAATTTTCAAAATTACACGAAATGAGTATGGCATGGTGAAGGGGCAAAAAAGAGACCTTTTCACAAACAGTTGAAGATGATGAATGTATGACTGATAATATAAAAGACATCATTCATGATATTGGATAGATGCTTTCAAGAAAGCTAGTATGGTAGATTCTTTGTAAAGAGACATGGAAGATTTGTTGTACCATGGGTGTAAAGGTTTTACAAGATTGTCAATTGTGCTAAGACTATTTAATCTTAAGGCAAGAGGTGGATGGACGGATAAAAGTTTCACTAAATCGCTTGAATTGTTGAAAGAAATGCTTTCTGAAGGTAACAAGTTGCCAAACCGTACTTATGAGGCCAATAAGATATTGTGTCCAATGGGTCTGGACTAGGTAAAAATACATGCTTGTCATAATGATTGCATCTTATATAGAAAAGTGTTTGAAAACTTGAACGAGTGCCCGAGATGTGGAGTGTCGCTCTACAAACAGAAGGACAATGGTGTTGATGACGATGATGATGCAACTAGCGAGGGTGTTCATGTCAAGGTGATGTTGTACTTACCAATAATTCCAAGGTTCAAGATATTGTTATTTAATGTTAGTGATGTAAATAATACTAGATGGCATGCAGATGTAAGAGTGTGTGATGGAAAAATTTGCCGTGTAGCTGATTCATTGCAATGAAAGAAAATTGATTCCTTGTTTCCAGATTTTTCCCTTGAACCGAGGAACCTTAGGCTTGAACTTGCCATCGATGGGATGAACCCTTTTGGTAATTTGAGTACTAACCATATGCCATGGAATGTTCTTCTCTTAATTTATAACCTATATTTATGGTTGTGCATGAAGCGCAAGTATATGATGTTATCAATGATAATTTCAGGTCCAAAACAACTAGAGAACGACATAGATGTTTATTTAACTCCATTGATTGGAGATTTAAGACTTTTGTGGGAGGAAGGTGTTGATGTTAATGATGCTTATACATGTGATAATTTTAAGTTGTGTGCGATGTTATTTTGTATAATTAATGACTTTCCTGCATACAGTAATTTATCTGGGTACATCGTCAAGGGTCATAAAGCGTGTCCTATATGTGAAGTTGATACATGTCACCACAAATTAGAAAAAATAAAAAAGACAGTTAATCTTGGGTGTGATACGGTGGGAGAACTGACTTGGTTATTTTGCATTTTATCGCAAATGTTGCGGTTAGCAAGAGTCGCCACCGACTTTTCTTTTATCCAAAAGGAAAGGCTGAAAAGAACATGAAAGACCTTTGAGATGTTTTCTTGAGTTCGGGGGGTAGATTATGAAAAGAGAAGATATTAACACTCTTTTCATCCATGGTTTTCCATGGGCTCTTAATTACTTGCCAGATCACTTGCTTTTGTTTGAAATTGTGCTTTGTGTGGTTTTTGAAAGTATTTTGAAAAGGCGTCATCATTTAAGCAAACTTTGTAATGATTCTCGTTTGTAAGAATGTATACAAAGATGTTGATCTTTTGAAAATGTTTTCAAGTTTGAAAAGGTGTTTTAAAAGTGTAGGTGTTTGTTTTGAAAATAGCAAGGATGTTCTTGGTTTTGAAATTGAGCAAACGACTAGGAACAATCTACCTACTCAAAAGTCTTTTATGTTTATTTCCTCTTTCCTTTGATATTGTCATCTTACCATTAATTTGGTAAGTAACCCTATTTTTGGATGTAAACGGGACGGGCGTGGGTCATCGTATAACCATGATTAGCAATGTTGCAAGGTATCTTAGCATCTTTCTTTAGGGACTAAGATCATTTTGAAAAGACAACATAGATAGCGTCATCGAGGGACTATGATCTTGTATTTTTGCTTTGTTTTTGCTAAGATAGCTCACATGTATAATATGGCTATTTTTATAAGGCAACCAAGTGGATTTTACCCTAGGGGTGCAAGGTGTGCGAGTGTATATATATTTTTTTCATGCTTGATTTGTCTTGCATTGGGGTTTTCTATTGGTCGATTTTATCTTGCCATATACACCTAATTACTAACAATATATGAAAGCAATAAAAATGCGGAAAAGTAAAAATACTAAGCTATAACATCAATAGGGGAGGGGGTGAACAAATTCACAAATGGGGTTTTTTGCAAGAAAATTAAATCTAATTAACTATTACAACCATATTGAATATTGTACAAAAATTGAAATGGACTTGTTTTGTTTTAGAAAATATCTTTAGTCTTTTGGTTTTAAAAGAAATAAAATAAAGTATGGGAATATAAAAACGTTTTTGGTGTTTTTGATTAATGAAAATAAAAATCATGATAAAGAATAATAAGAGAAAAAAGGGGGCAAAATCGAAATCAGCACATTGCTGAAGTAAGAAACTCTGACTCTGGTGCGCTGCAAGTCAGAAGGAAAATGTTAGCAGAAAAGGGGACGGTCAGAAGTTTTGGGTCCGGGTACACTAAAGTTCTAGGGTTGCTGGGGACAAAGGAAATCCTAGGAATTCTGATGCAACTGTTAACCTAGAAGTTCTAATATTACTGGAAGGTCAGAAGTTTTGGTTATTGAGAGAATCTAGAGGTTCTGATGTAGCTGGTCATCTGGAATTTCTGATAATGGGTAAGTGAAGTGTCAATGTTGTTGGATGGGAATGTCTAGAAGTTTTTGTCCAGGATCAATGTTTTGATAAGAAATTAAAGGGATTGATCTAGAAGTTCTGGTCCAATTAATGGGGTAAAAGTGTCAGGAAATAAATGTAAAAAAAAGGGTGTTTCCGGGGTTAGAACTCAGGACCCTTCACACAAATTTCTTATGCACATACTCTCTACTGAAATTCTGGCTGCAGATACTTAATGTCACGTTTAATGTTATGACACCGTATCTGACTTTCTATAAGACAGTAAATACAAAAACAGTAAAGAACACAGTCAATTGTTTACCCAGTTCAGTGTGCAACAACACCTACTCTGGGGGCTACCAAGCCAGGGAGGAAATCCACTATAAGAGATGTTAATTCAGGAATAAACCAACCAGTTTATCTCCTTCACTTAAGACCTACCCAATGCAATTTCAATCTAAGTACAACTTAAACCTGAGTTCCTACTCACTCCCCCTCAATCACAGCAGTGATACATAAAACAATTTGACTAATGAATTGATGAAGACACTCTTCAAAAACAGACACTTGATTAAGCTTCACAGCTTTTTAATCAAGCAACACAACTACTCTTGCTTCACAGCTTTGAGTGATACACACAACTGACTTGACTCTGCTTCACAGCTTTAGTCAAGAAACATTCAAACACTCTTGCTTCAAAGCTTTGAGTGCTACACAACCCTTACAATTAAAAACCTATTCCAAGTCACTTATCACAATGATAATTGCTTGGAGTACAATAATTAAACCTATACAGTTTACAAATGATCTTCTGACCAAAAAGGGATTACTTGCAAAACAGCAGCTCTGTTGAATATATAGCAGTTGCAACTTCAGTTAGGGTTTCCACAAAAACCTAGGGTTAATTCCGTTTAACCTTAAGACTAGGTCACAGGACTTTATTAACCAGGTTAGGATTGAGCTAGGTTAACCCAAAGAAAACGCAGGATTCTGTTCTGGAAAGACTGAGTTATTTTCCTGAAAAAACTCATAATTAACCAACCTGCATACCTGTTAGTTCAGAACAGGATGTCTTAACATCTGTTATGACATCTGAGAAACCTGTCTACTAATTTAGGAAAATGTGATCATTTTGCAAAATGCTCAGATACACACTTATAAACATCAGTACCTGAATGACAATATTTTTCTGCAAAGGTACCTAATGAATCAGTACAAACTAAACTAGAATGTTATGACATCAGTCATGACATTCACACATGCACTTGGGTTTTACC
The DNA here is from genome assembly GCA_948472305.1 of Vicia faba. NCBI lineage: Eukaryota > Viridiplantae > Streptophyta > Magnoliopsida > Fabales > Fabaceae > Vicia > Vicia faba. The sequence goes on from OX451739.1 coordinate 1,307,246,224, forward strand.
AAAAATGCAAGCCAATACCTAAACAACTACAAACTCCCCCTTTGGCAGATTTTTGGCTAAAGACCCTAAGCAATCAGAGATAGATAGCAGCAGAAAGAAATGTCTGCAGAAAAATAGAATGTCTAATTGAGCAAGTACTAATTAAGTAAGTACCAAAATATTCTCCCCCTCTTTAGCCACAAATGGGCCAAAGATACATGTTCATAAAGATTATACAGTTATCCAAAAAGATAATAAGAGCAGCAGCAGAAAAAAAACTGAACACACTTCCAAACTCCACCAGGTATCAGCACCAACCAGCAACACCACCAAACATCAACCAACCTTTAAGCACTGTCATCAGACTCAGAGGAGGCGGGCTTCTTCCTTTTCTTGTGAGCAATGTCAGCATTCTTCTCTTTGTCTGATGTCTCAACATCCTTAGAGACATCTGGATTTGTTTCAGCATTTGAACTTTCTTGATTCAAAGGAACAGAAATGCCAGGAACTGAGTGATTCTCGTTCAGAATTCTTGAAACAATTTTTGCTATTGCTTGATTAACATAGGCTGACCCTTCCCTATTTGCAATTTCAGGGGGAACTGAATAAGAAGGATGAGATGGATTACCAGAGGCAGAAGCTTGGGACTTTCCTGCATGTCTTGTTCTCAACTCTTTGACCTTGGTGGGGTTAGTTCCCACTTTTCTACGAGAAGAGATCTCCAGGACTTCAGAGTCCAGACAGGAAGAGATTGTCCTAGAATCTTGATCAGAGGAAGAGGTTGAAATAGTCGTATTGGATGATGATGGTGTTTGAGACATTTTGACAGTCTTAGAGGACCAACAGCAACTGAAGAGAAAATTCTGATTGAGAGACTGGGTTTTGATGAGGAGACGAGAGGGGAAGGAAGAAAAGGAGTGTCTATTCAACTTCTTAAAAGAATTGAAGGAAATGGGAAAATATAATTTTAACCCAATCAGAACAAGCATAACTCCTTTAATCCTTGTTTTAAGCAATTAATTGCTACAATTCCTCATGTTGGCAAATACCTAACTTACCCCTCAAGTTTTCAAATTGATTTGCATCCAGAGCCTTGGTAAAAATGTCAGCCAGCTGTAGCTCAGTGGCAACGTGTTCCAATTTGATTGTCTTCTCTTCTACAAGGTCTCTGATAAAGTGATGTCGTATGTCAATATGTTTGGTCCTACTATGCTGAATGGGATTCTTAGAAATGTTGATTGTACTCAGATTGTCACAGTACAATGTCATAACATCTTGTGTGACATTATACTCAGTGAGCATCTGTTTCATCCAGATCATTTGAGAGCAGCTACTACCAGCTGCAATGTATTCAGCTTCAGCAGTAGAAAGAGACACACAGTTCTGTTTCTTGCTGAACCAGGAAACCAGATTATTTCCCAAGAAGAAACATCCTCCAGAGGTGCTTTTTCTATCATCAGCACTACCAGCCCAATCAGCATCACAGTAGCCAGTCAGAGCTGGTTCACAGCCATGAGAATACATCAACCCATAGTTGTAAGTTCCACTCACATACTTCAAAATTCTCTTCACTTGGTTGATATGACTGACTTTGGGATCAGCTTGGTATCTTGCACAAACTCCAACTGCAAAGGCAATATCAGGTCTGCTGGCAGTTAAGTACAACAAGCTTCCTATCATGCTTCTGTACAGACTTTGATCCACCTTAACCCCACTTGAACCTTTGGAAAGCTTTAGATGAGTAGGAGCAGGAGTCCTTTTGTGACTTGCATTCTCCATACCAAACTTTTTTACAATGTTCCTAGCATACTTGCTTTGAGATAAGAAGATTGAGTCCTCCATCTGTGAGACTTGCAGTCCAAGAAAATAAGTTAGTTCTCCCATGAGACTCATTTCGAATTCAGCCTGCATCTGGTCAGCAAAGTGTTTAACCATATATTCTGACATTCCTCCAAACACTATGTCATCAACATATATTTGGGCAACCATCAACTTCCCTCCTTCAGTTTTGACAAAGAGAGTTTTGTCCAAGCCTCCTTTTCTGTAGCCTTTGTCTGAGAGAAACTTTGTTAACTTGTCATACCATGCTCTAGGAGCTTGTTTCAGGCCATATAGAGCTTTTCTCAATTTGTAGACATGATCAGGGTGGGTTGGATCCACAAAGCCTTTAGGTTGTTCCACATAAGCTTCCTCATTTAAGTACCCATTTAGAAAGGCACTTTTCACATCCATCTGAAATAACTTGAACTTCAGAAGACAAGCAATTGACAATAGGAGTCTGATTGATTCCAGCCTGGCTACAGGTGCAAAGGTTTCATCAAAATCAACCCCTTCAACCTGGGTGTATCCTTGAGCAACAAGTCTTGCCTTATTTCTGGTGACAACTCCTTCAGCATCTGACTTGTTCTTGAAAATCCATTTTGTCCCAATGATGTTAGTTCCTTCAGGTCTAGGAACCAGTTCCCAAACTTCATGTTGCTTGAATTGGTTCAGTTCATCTTGCATTGCACCAATCCAGTATTCATCAGTTAAAGCTTCCTTGACATTTCTTGGTTCCATTTTGGACACAAAACAAGAGTTTGAGATGATTTCTCTAGATCTTTTAGTGACTCCCCTATTGGGATCTCCTATGATGAGTTCTTTTGGATGATCCTTCTGAATTCTGATGGAAGGGATCTTGCTAGCTTCCTTTGATTCAGATTCTGTTGTGGTGGAGATGGGTAGATCATTCTGTTGGGTTGAGGTCTCAAAGAATGTCTCAACAGTACAAGGAACATCTATTTCTTCATGATAATCATCAATTATAACATTTATTGATTCCATCATGGCTTTGGTTCTGGAATTGAATACTCTATAAGCTCTGCTGTTTAAGGAGTATCCTAGAAATATGCCTTCATCACTTTTAGGGTCCAGTTTTCTTCTTTGTTCACGATCAGCCAGAATATAGCATTTGCTGCCAAACACATGGAAGTACTTCACAGTTGGTTTTCTTCCTTTCCAGAGTTCATATATGGTGGATGAGGTTCCCTTTCTCAAGGTGACCCTGTTATGAACATAGCAGGCTGTATTCATAGCTTCAGCCCAAAAATACATAGGAAGTCTTTTGGCATGTAACATTGCTCTGGCAGATTCCTGTATGATCCTGTTTTTTCTTTCCACAACTCCATTTTGCTGATGTGTTATAGGAGAAGAAAACTCATGACTGATTCCTTCTGAAGAACAGAAATCATCAAACTTGCTGTTTTCAAATTCCTTGCCATGATCACTTCTGATTCTGGAAATACACCCTTCCTTCTCTCTTTGAATTCTTTTGCACAATTCTTTAAAAACTTCAAATACATCTGATTTTTCCCTAATGAAATTAATCCAGGTGAATCTAGAAAAATCATCCACAACCACATAGGCATATCTTTTTCCACCAAGACTCTCTACTTGCATTGGTCCCATCAGATCCATATGAAGGAGTTCTAGAACCTTAGAGGTGGTCAGATGTCTTGACTTTGGATGTGACATCCTAGTCTGCTTACCAACCTGACATTCACCACAAACTCTTTCTTCATTAATTTGCAGTCTTGGAATCCCTCTGACTGCCTCCAAGGAGATAATCCTCTTCATACCTCTTAGATGAAGATGGCCAAGTTTTTGGTGCCATAGTTTCACCTCTTTTTCTTCTTTTGCAATGGAACACACAGATGAGAAATTAGTGTTCTCAGGCTCCCACAAGTAACAATTGTCTTTGGATCTGACTCCTTTCATTACTATCTCTTGTTTGTCATTGATTACAAGACATTCAAATTTTGAGAAATTGACCTTGAATCCTAGATCACACAATTGATTGATACTAATGAGATTAGCGGTCAGCCCTTTTACCAGCAGTACTTCATTCAGACTTGGAACTCCAGGGCAGTCCAAATCACAAACTCCTTTGATTTCACCTTTAGCACCATCTCCAAAGGTCACAAAACTGGTGGTGTGAGGCTTAACATTATTGAGGAGGTTCTTGATTCCAGTCATGTGTCTGGAACATCCACTGTCAAAGTACCAGTCTTCCTTTGCAGAGACCCTCAGGGAAGTGTGGGCTATCAGGGCAGTAGCCTTTTTCTTCCATTTAGGAGCATGTGGTACCTTTTTAGACTTAGGTTTGACACCTGAGTTCTGATTAGGGTATCCATGCAATCTGAAGCAGAAGGGCTTTATGTGGCCATATCTCCCACAATGATGACATCTCCATCTTTGGTACCTTTTCTTCATATGTCTCTGTTCCTGATGTTGAGAGTTGTGTTGAGACATCTGTTTTGACATTTGCTTATCAGTACCAGATTTCTTTGCTTCCATAAATCCTAGTCCAGATTTATTTCCCACATTTTGTCCAACCTGAAGGATCTCTTCCAATTTGTCTGTTCCATTTGTTAGCATCTTGACAGATTTGGTCATTTGATTCAGTTGTGAGTTCAGCAATTGAACTTCTCCTTCTAGATGACTTATAGTTTCAAGGTTTGCCCTTTTTTTAGCCTCCAGCTTTATGATGAGTTTTGATTGTTTCTCATTCTGCACACAGACTTCAGTACTTCTGATACACAATTTCTTGTAAGTATCAGCCAGTTCTTCAAAAGTCACCTCTTCATCACTGATGTCACTTTCAGAGGTACAAACACCAGTTAAAGCAGTAACTAGTTTGGCAGATTCTTCTTCAGAATTACTTTCTGAATCACAGTCAGACCAAGTAACAGTCATTCCTTTCTTTTGTTTCTTAAGAAAGGTAGGACATTCAGCTCGAATATGCCCATATCCTTCACAACCATGGCATTGAATTCCTCTGCCTTGATTTCCCTTCTCTTCTGACCTTGCTCTTCTGCTGGAACGGTCAATGTCAGAGGGAATGTTATGAACATTAGACCTTGACTTTGGATCTATTCTTTTGATGAGTTTGTTGAACTGTCTTCCAAGCATGGCTATAGCTTCTGAAATATTTTCTTCAACATCAGTGTTGGACACAAGTGCTATGCTCTTGTTCTTCTTGTCACCATTATCAGTGATCCCCGTCTCAAAAGTCTGAAGAGACCCAATAAGTTCATCCACTTTCAACTTGCTGATGTCCTGGGCTTCCTCTATGGCAGTTACCTTCATTGCAAATCTTTTAGGCAAGGATCTGAGAATCTTCCTCACCAGTTTTTCTTCTGACATCTTTTCTCCCAGTGCTCCTGAGGTGTTGGCAATCTCCAAGATGTTCATGTGAAACTCATGAATGGTTTCATCTTCCATCATTTTTAGATTCTCAAACTTGGCAGTCAACATCTGAAGCCTTGACATTTTTACTTTGGAAGTGCCCTCATGAGTAATTTTGAGAGTGTCCCAAACTTCCTTGGCCAGTTCATATTGATGTACTAGTCTGAAAATGTTTCTATCAATTCCATTGAACAAGGCATTTAAAGCTTTGGAATTTCCCAGGGCTAACTCATCTTCTTCTTTACTCCAATCTTCCTCAGGCTTCAGACTGATTGTCCCATCTTTCTCAGTTATGGTGGGATGGATCCATCCTTTGTCAGCAGCTCTCCAAGCCTTTTTGTCCAAAGATTTTAAGAAGGCAATCATACGAGGTTTCCAGTAGTCATAATTAGTTCCATCCATAATGGGTGGTCTATTTCCAAAAACTCCTTCTTTGTCCATAGTGCCAGAAAGTGATATCCCTAGATCTCACCCAGTAATACAGGCAGGGTGCCTGCTCTGATGCCAATTGAAATTCTGGCTGCAGATACTTAATGTCACGTTTAATGTTATGACACCGTATCTGACTTTCTATAAGACAGTAAATACAAAAACAGTAAAGAACACAGTCAATTGTTTACCCAGTTCAGTGTGCAACAACACCTACTCTGGGGGCTACCAAGCCAGGGAGGAAATCCACTATAAGAGATGTTAATTCAGGAATAAACCAACCAGTTTATCTCCTTCACTTAAGACCTACCCAATGCAATTTCAATCTAAGTACAACTTAAACCTGAGTTCCTACTCACTCCCCCTCAATCACAGCAGTGATACATAAAACAATTTCACTAATGAATTGATGAAGCACTCTTCAAAAACAGACACTTGATTAAGCTTCACAGCTTTTTAATCAAGCAACACAACCACTCTTGCTTCACAGCTTTGAGTGATACACACAACTGACTTGACTCTGCTTCACAGCTTTAGTCAAGAAACATTCAAACACTCTTGCTTCAAAGCTTTGAGTGCTACACAACCCTTACAATTAAAAACCTATTCCAAGTCACTTATCACAATGATAATTGCTTGGAGTACAATAATTAAACCTATACAGTTTACAAATGATCTTCTGACCAAAAAGGGATTACTTGCAAAACAGCAGCTCTGTTGAATATATAGCAGCTGCAACTTCAGTTAGGGTTTCCACAAAAACCTAGGGTTAATTCCGTTTGACCTTAAGACTAGGTCACAGGACTTTATTAACCAGGTTAGGATTGAGCTAGGTTAACCCAAAGAAAACGCAGGATTCTGTTCTGGAAAGACTGAGTTATTTTCCTGAAAAAACTCAGAATTAACCAACCTGCATACCTGTTAGTTCAGAACAGGATGTCTTAACATCTGTTATGACATCTGAGAAACCTGTCTACTGATTTAGGAAAATGTGATCATTTTGCAAAATGCTCAGATACACACTTATAAACATCAGTACCTGAATGACAATATTTTTCTGCAAAGGTACCTAATGAATCAGTACAAACTAAACTAGAATGTTATGACATCAGTCATGACATTCACACATGCACTTGGGTTTTACCAAAAATGCAAGCCAATACCTAAACAACTACATCTACCATTGTGGTGGCTATACATCCGGTATTAGAAGCAAACACATAAACATATAACACAAACCAAGTTTTGATAATGAGCTTCATCTCCACGCCAGTTAGAGAATCTGCAACTTAGCCATTTCTCAACAAAAACAGAAAATTCACACATAACAACCATGGCAAGTTTCATCATGGTTTCAGAAGTATAAAATATTAGAATTGTAAATCACAAGTAAACATGGATGTTGCTAATCCTAATTTTTGAGTCATAATTTTCTCAAGAAGTTCTGAACTGAGATTCTCTCTACTTAGGCAAAAATACATGAAATCTGAGTATGTACAGAATCAGAGCCATGATATCTACATTGTATCTTTGAAAATGCAAGCCTAGAAATGCCTAAGCAATGAGATACAAGTCAGAATAAACTTACCTTGCTTCTGGAGATTGTTCTGAATTAGAGTCTGGTTCGGGCTACTGTGATATTCTGGTCAGCTTTCTCACGTGCTCAGAAGGCTGGAACAATCTTTAACTTGAGCTAAGGAAATGGCTGGAAAATTATGGAACAACCAAGAATCAAAGTTCTGATTTTTGAAATGGAAGTTGGTGGATATGGAATTGCAGTTGTAAACAGAAGTTGGGGTTGTTTCTAATTTGGCCAAGAGATGTGCAAGAAATTTAGAGTTTGGGCGTGAAAAGAAACAGAAGCTTAGTAGGTTTTTGTGTTTATGCTTTTAGTTTCCAGTTCTTTGAAATTTCAACAAGGTTTCAAGGCTAATTTTAAAATTCTCCCCCCTTCATAGTTGTTGATGCAGTTCAATTTATAGGCAAGGATTTAGTATCTTGGAGAAGTCAAAAGTATAACCATCATACACTAGGCGTTGACTTGTTCTTGAAGCAAGTTCAAACAAGTAGGGTTCAACGCACAAAGTAAGGTGGTTAGAAGCTTTTAGTTGTGCCTAAGATGGATTTGCAAGCCTGAGTTAAGGAAAAGTACCCTCAGAGGCAAAAGAAAAGCATGGTCCCAGCATAAACTTGTACAAAAGTTTACTTTTGAAGGACAACAATGGTACTTCTATCTCACACGTGGGGAAATCCTTTGGATAAAAACTCAAAACTGGTTGTGAGCATTAAATGATGATGAGATTTAACAAACCAGAAATCCTGCGCTATGAGATCATGCATCATAGCTTAAATCTGGGCCAGAAGTTCAGCATCAGCGTAACTTAGAACAAAACATCCAACTTCTGATCCTTTAATCTTTTCGCTCCAGCATATTCTGAAGGAGTTCTCAGACTTTTCTGAAAGTTTGTAACACGTTTTGTAGAATTTCTTTGAATTACTTTTGCAAACTCTGGCTGAACGTTTGTGAAAACTGGCCCAGAGGTTCTAACCAAAATCTGTCTTGAAAGTGTCCAGAGTTTGCTGAGTGTTTCAGTTTCATGGGCGTGTCTTTGTATATTTATAACTTGAAATTCCAGCATTTCTAGGAGAAGTTCTGTTCTGAAATATTTTAGGTCTTATTGAGATCTAAAATTCTTGTGTTAGAAATTCTTCCAGAATCAGCTTGCATCATGGTGATAATCTGATCAGAAGTTCTGAGCTTGTCATATTTCTTAAACATTTAGAAAAATTCTAAGTATTTTAGAATTTTGACTTTTGAATTTCTTGATGAAACAAACTTCATATTTCAACATGTCTTGATTAAATATGATTCTTGAAACTTGATTTTGATTAAAAGTCAAAGTTTGACTTTTCAGTGTGCAAATGACCATTTTTCCCTTGTGCCAATTCCAAGTCTAAATTGATGTCTCAGTACTGCAAACTTGACGTCATAGAAGACCTTGTGAGAGAATCCTTGAGAAATGAGAGGGCAAATTTTGGGGTACAACAGCTGCCCCTGTTCAATCTTCTTAAACCTGAAGAGTTAGATTGGCGGGTCTGCCATTCGTGACTTGAAGGTGAAAGACGATTGAACACTAGAGTGCCCAGAAATTTGCACTCGAAGATGGATGGTAAATGGGCTTATAGATGCCATTTGGAGGAATGTTAATAGATATTGGAAGAAGTATCATCATAAATATCTTGTTGATTTATACTAAAATTTGATGCTTTACCTGTGAGAAAAAGAGTTAGTAAAATGCAGATGTATGCATGATGTTCACCAGATGTGGTATTATGTTAAATGCATATGGTATGACATTCTATGATGTACGAATGTGAGATGTATGTTTCTGTCCGAGAAAATAAATCCCGGATTGCTGTTGTGGAAATTCTGGGGGGTTGAATCCCTGATTGCCTTTGGGAATGAAGAATATGCCTATCTTCAAGCCTTGTTGAAAGGATGCTTTCACTAGGGAATATCTCTTGAATGTCAGCTGTTATCTGGTCGGATCCAAGCTTCACAATTTGCTGAGGATGAAGTAGTCAACTGCTATCTGGTCGGATCCAGACTTGATCGGGACTTTATAAGTCTGTCGGGATACTAACTGCAAGTATACAGTTTAGTCGTTCTAGTTTTAAAAGATTATCGAACCCACAGAGACTGAGGATCAATCGCATACGATCTAATGCTACAGTTTGTCTAACTAAGCGATGAATATTCGATTTTTGGGGGAAACAGTTTAATTAAAAATAATAGTACTAATTATACCGGTATGTGATAATCGAACTTAGGGAATTCGGTGAATCGCTTGGCCTATAAAGTATTTCGGTAAAAGCTAATTGTTTAAAAACCTGAGACATACACTCTCGTGTTTATGAAATAAGTCATGCTACTAAACCTAGTGGATACACTTTAAATTTAATAACACTTTTTGAAACAATTTAAATCTAATTAATTTATTAAAACACTCTCGTGTATTTAAAAATCAATGTTTTGTTACCACTATCTGGGTTGAACCCCAGCTCTCGCATGCAGGTTCTTGCCTTAATTAATTTCTCACTCTCGTGGCAAAATCGTGTTAATTAGCCTCTCACTCTCGTGACAAGGTTAGTTAAATTAATCTTGAAAATTGGAAACCAGAAATTGTTTTATAAATGTTTTTGGCCAAGGTATCACTGAATTCTTTTAGTTCTTACGGTCACATACCGGTATTAATAATTTAGTCGGACATAATTAACTTGAAAGCAATACAATTCAAAATATAATTCATAACAGCAATTGGCATAATATAAGAACTGAATAAATATTAATTGCAATAAAAACCTGGAATCAAAGTTGCTATGGTAATCTTGGAGTATTACAATAATCTTGAGCTTGATTGCAGTAAATAATTCATGTTAATTCTTGAAGGAAGAATTAACACTTAAAGCTAAAAACTAAAACTTGGAATGAAAATTACAGGAACGTGAAAACAATATTCCAAAACAAGGAAATGGAAAATAATTGCAAAAGAATAATAATATTTATTCTGAGGAAAATTCTTCGACCCCTGTACTTTGCACTGGCACACATATATATAGCATAGGAAAAACAGCAGTTAAGAAATCTTGAGGAAGTCTTCAATGGAGAAAATATAGGGAGCACTAATAGTGGGTGGCAGGAAAATAGGAGACTCAGCAGGAAAAAAGGAGAACGAGTCTTCCCTTCAATGCCCACGTCTCTATCCATGCATAACGTCCACCTTCACGCGCGTGACGGTCGTCACAGATGGGTGACGGTCGTAACACGCTGAAGTAGCGCATTACGCTCGTCAGTGATGTGTGACGAGCGTTTCTCCAAGATGGGGGGTGTTACGCCCGTCACAAGGGCGTGACAACCGTCACTGTTCTAAAAATCCAAACTTTGTATTTTTTTATTCTTTTTATCTTTGTTTATTGTCTAGCCTTCTTCATGTTGTCCTTTTCCATCGGTTTGAGTCGGAAAATGTTATACCTGTAAAAAGACAAATAATCTCGGAATAATCGGGGGTTAGACGACTTAATGAAATATAAAAATTGGTAAAAAGCATGGTAATTATACGATATGTTTTCTCGTTATCAAATTCCCCCATACTTAAATCTTTGCTTGTCCTCAAGCAAATAGTCATTCGAAAGGTCGGACAAGTTTTGTCAAGCACATAAGCATGACATACCTTGGATTTTTAAAGTAGTTTCGGGAAATCCTCGTCGGTTCGGCCAATACTTGAGTAAAACACTAAAGATACGCTAATGACACAAGCAATAAGCTTAGCCGTAGACTTCTATTTCAAACGAGCTATCCAACAGTTCCGTTATAATTCTGCCCGAAGTTCCTCGTATCTATTTCACCCGGTTTCTTTCTGGCGCAATCACATTAAGCCCTTTGTCTTAGCACGCACATAGTGGAGTAACCGGTTAGTGACTTTGATCCTTTTAGCACGGGGTCTGGTACATGAATGTGGCAACCCTACATATGTTATCCAAATTGGAGGTTGTGGGGGATCGAGCCGTAGCACGCCCTACCGAGTTCAGAACCAGATACCTCTGAACCAACCAACACTGGATTCCTTCATTATTTGCTCAGCTATTATATGTGCCCGTATATTTTGGTACACAAATTTTCTTTTCTTTTAGCAGCGAGATAGGAAGGATATTTTTAGAATCAGGCATCAAACACTTATATTCATCGATTCTCCACGTGGTTTATGTCAAGACGGTGCTGACTTCTAGTATAAACTACTAGGGGTTACTCTAGAACTTAAAACTCCAGATATCGGTATAATGGTTATTGAAACGGATCGCGTAAGTAGGAAGTCTATGGTGTCATAACCGTATCGATCTTGTTATGTCGTTTTCGGCTTCCTCAACTGGGATTTCGTTAAAATAGGTATGTTGGGCTAATGCGAAGATAAAAAAAAATTCGGTATGGCTAAATAAAGCGAAGAATTTGAATCGAGACATATCGTAAAAATTTACTAGTTTATAAAAGATGGAAAGGTACCTCTCCCACACTAAATCCGACATTGTCCTCAATGTTGCGGTATATAGGCGGGGAAGTACAATTACAAAAACAAACGAAAAGGAAATGAAACAGAAAAAGTAATAAACTACATAGAGAATTAAATAAAACTACTGGTGACCACGTCCTCTACTCCTGGTGCGAGAGCTCCTAATAGGAGTGGCTTCTGTGTCAGTATCCTGATAACCAAGGGTGCTGACGTCCAGCCTTAAGGCGTTGAGCTCTGATAGGGCCTCATCCAACTCTTATTCATGCTCCGCTGTCCAGTCAAGATCTGAGTGTTTTGAGCGCATAGATACTCATATTGCTCCTGCTATCTTCTTTCAAGCGTCGCACTCATTTGATTTTGCTGGTTGTTGGTCATAGTGCATGAAAAATATTTAATCGTGAAAATGGTTTGGAATGTGGATTGAGTAGTGGGTTGATGGAGTTTAAGTGTTGAAATTTGAGAGAAAATTTGAATGGGTACTGTTACGGATTTGGGAAAAAAAGGGAAGAATGAATGGAAAGTGGAACGACTTCTGTAATAGCAAAATCTACTATTGGGCGCACGTGATGACCGTCACAATGGGTTGACGGGCGTAATACGGTGAAACGCGTGTTACACTCGTCATGGGGATGTTACGATTGTTACGGGTGCAAAGAATCATATTTATGAAATGGACAAAACAATATAATTCCAAAACATTATAACACAATAATTCAATACATGCAGAGTATTTCCAACATACATCGTATAACAAAATTTTGCAAAATGATAATATGATAAGTGAATATAATATTAGATGTAACACACAGTAAATTTAATGAAAATGAAAATAAACTGAAAATGAAAATAAACTGAAATTGAAATGAAAATAAACTGAAATTGAAATAAATATATGTTTCTAACAGAACTTTAAAAACTGTAAAGAGTAAACTTATTTAAAATGAAATCATAAACTACCTAGAAACATAAAACACAAGGTAAAAATAAGTGCTGATTCTGCTGCTTCATCCCAGTCGCGTCTTCAAGTCTTCGAAAGCTGTATGTATGTGATAAAACTGTTCCACAGTAATATCAGTTAAGCCTATCACGTCCACACGCATACCCTTCAACTCGTTCTTGATTCCATTGATGTCCGTCTGGTAAACGTCTAGCATAAAAAAGATCTTATTCAAATTTTTAGCATAATCTCCTTTTGTTGTTGCAGGGGCATCAACATCCTCTACGATGTTGTTACCATCATGATAACCAGGAGGGGTCTCGGGGTCACTCTCATCAGACATTGTGGTATCATAAACTTGGTAGGATTCTGGTGTCTCAGGTGTCGAAGGGTGGTCGGGAGGGTTAAGCTCATACAGCCAATTGTCGCGATTGTGGGCACTTGTTTTGGCATGGTTAGGAAGTGTAAATGCCATGACTACTTCGTCCCTTATCAAGTAATCGAAGGGTGCAGGACCTAGGTTACCTATTATTCGTAGGTGGAAACAAAAATCAATGTTCATAGGGCGGATTGAATCAAATTGCGTGCACCTATGTAGCTGGTATCTAAGTCCGAGGGCATTAGCAATCATGGTAACCAAGCCTCCTATGATGATTGGCTCGCAAGGGTTCTCAAAAATGCGGGTAAATGTCTGCATTAAGAATGGAACTGCATTTACAGGTCGGCCCTGGGTCACACACTGCAGCAAAAATATCTCATCTTTAGATACGACAGTGCGGTTCTGTTCTTTGCCGAAAATGGTATGTGCTAGAATCTTGTGGAAATAGCGGATATCGGGGTTGTGTATTTCATTATTATCCATGCTATCCGGCTCAGGGTGGTAATTTCCAGTTAAAGTCCCCCAAAAATAGTCTAGCTCAAAATCCATTAACTCTGCTTGGGTGGTAGAAAAAGAAAAAGGTCCCCTAGGGAATCCTAGAAGGTCGGATAATTCTTTATGGGTGTAAGCAAATTCAATACCAAATAACCTGAAAGCTATAAGTCCCTTTCTAGTTCCGAAACCGTGCTCGGGTATATGAACTAAGGAGCTTAGAAATTCAAGGGTAAGCTCGCGGTATGTAACAAACCTAGATTTAATATGGGCTTTTTCCCACCCCAGCTGGCGAAACAGATAATGGACACTATCCTTAATGCCTAAAGTGTCCATTGTTGGTTCATCATAATATAAGGTCATACCAATATTCCTGTGATAATTCCTCAAACCTCCTCATTTGGTTCCTGCCTCTAGAAGTGGTTTCCATAGTAAATAGCAAAGAGGGAAAGCAAATCAGGGGAGAAGGTAGGATAGAAAAAGACTTTTTTTTCCAGAAAACCTGTAAAGTTGATTGAAAATCAGCAGCAATTGTATAAAATTTTTTAGAAAAAATGAAAAAGAAAATAATGAAAATAAGGCTTTAAAATAAATAAATGTAGAAACGGAAAAGAAAAACAAAAATAAAAATAAACGAAAATAATAGCAAAAACAAATAGGTGGGTTGCCTCCCACGCATGGCTTTGTTTAACGTCGATAGCTCGATGGCTCAGAAGTGCAAGCACTCATGGTGGTTCTCTCTAGGATGACTCCTCGATTGAACTTTTAGTAGTTGTCATTTTCCATGGCCACTTATCAAGCCATCTCACATATCCCTCACCTTTTCTTTTCTTTCTTTTGTGGGATAGTGCATTCTTTTGAACTTGTGGTGGTGGTTCTGGATCTATCCTAAGTATCAACTTTTCAAGTTTGGGCTTAGTGATTTCATCCACCACCTCAAAGGTTAACCTTACCTTCTTAACAATAATTATATCCCTAGTTTCACGGTCCTCTAATTTTCTCTTTTTATGCAAGACTTCTAACAAGGGTGCATTAGTGTGGATATTTTCCAATACCTCCACATATGTTTTAGATTGGGAGTCTATCTGAGCTTCCATAAAACTTTTCGAGAAAGGAAACGGTGGGGTATATGGGTGAGGCATAACAATAGGTGCTCCCTTTTCTACCTCTTCTACAACCTCCCTTTTAGATGGTGTTGGAGGATTTTTCTCAATCTTTACTCTTTTCTCGTCTGAACTCTCCTCACCCACATCATCACTCTCCTCAACCTCATTATCACTCTCCTTAGAATTTTCAACTTGTTTTTCACTACTGGTTGTTACAACATCCAATTTTTCCTCAAGGAAGGGTCCTAGAGGGTTTTGTTCAAGCTGGGAGATTTGAGTCTCTAAGGCTATGTTGTGAGTCGCGAGCGACTCAACCACAATGGTCAGTTGCCTAAGGTTTTCACTATTTTGAAGACTTTGTTTTCTAAACTCTTCGTTATGGATAGTTTGTGTCTCTACAAAGTGCTCCATCAGAGATTCTAACCTAGAGTGAATTAGCGTCGCGTCGGAATCCTCCGTTGATGTTTCGAAGTTGAAATCATGCGATTCTTTTGATTCTTCAAATTGAGTTAGAGTCGCATTTTGTGTTTCCATAAAGCGCTTTGTCATCATTGATATTTCATTAAAATTTCCCAGTAATATTTCGAGTTCGGATTTATAGGATACTCGCGTCTCCTCGAAATATTGGGTATAGCGATTGTAGGCGAAATTTGGTTGAGGATAAGTTTGGTTAGAATTATAATATTCTTGCGATTCCTCAAAACGTTGGGATTGGTGGTTGGAAAGGTAATTCGGGTGAGAATGAGTCTGTGATGCATTGAAATTCTCCAATAGTATTTCGAGGTCGGATTTATGGAATTCTTGTGATTCCTCGAAATACTCAGAGTGGGGGTTGTAGAAAAAATTTGGGTGATACATAGTAATTGGGACAAGATTCGTAAATGCAAAGACTCGCTTCGGGAGTGAGTATTTGGCATACAAATCAAAAGAGGGTTTCTGTTGCCTAGTCTAAATGCGCAACAGAAGAATCGTACTTAATTGACTAATCAGTCCCCAGCAACGGCGCCAAAAACTTGATCGGGACTTTATAAGTCTGTCGGGATACTAACTGCAAGTATACAGTTTAGTCGTTCTAGTTTTAAAAGATTATCGAACCCACAGAGACTGAGGATCAATCGCATACGATCTAATGCTACAGTTTGTCTAACTAAGCGATGAATATTCGATTTTTGGGGGAAATAGTTTAATTAAAAATAATAGTACTAATTATACCGGTATGTGATAATCGAACTTAGGGAATTCGGTGAATCGCTTGGCCTATAAAGTATTTCGGTAAAAGCTAATTGTTTAAAAACCTGAGACATACACTCTCGTGTTTATGAAATAAGTCATGCTACTAAACCTAGTGGATGCACTTTAAATTTAATAACACTTTTTGAAAACAATTTGAATCTAATTAATTTATTAAAACACTCTCGTGTATTTAAAAATCAATGTTTCGTTACCACTATCTAGGTTGAACCCCAGCTCTCGCATGCAGGTTCTTGCCTTAATTAATTTCCCACTCTCGTGGCAAAATCGTGTTAATTAGCCTCTCACTCTCGTGACAAGGTTAGTTAAATTAATCTTGGAAATTGGAAACCAGAAATTGTTTTATAAATGTTTTTGGCCAAGGTATCACTGAATTCTTTTAGTTCTTACGGTCACATACCGGTATTAATAATTTAGTCGGACATAATTAACTTGAAAGCAATACAATTCAAAATATAATTCATAACAGCAATTGGCATAATATAAGAACTGAATAAATATTAATTGCAATAAAAACCTGGAATCAAAGTTGCTATGGTAATCTTGGAGTATTACAATAATCTTGAGCTTGATTGCAGTAAATAATTCGTGTTAATTCTTGAAGGAAGAATTAACACTTAAAGCTAAAAACTAAAACTTGGAATGAAAATTACAGGAACGTGAAAACAATATTCCAAAACAAGGAAATGGAAAATAATTGCAAAAGAATAATAATATTTGTTCTGAGGAAAATTCTTCGACCCCTGTACTTTGCACTGGCACACATATATATAGCATAGGAAAAACAACAGTTAAGAAATCTTGAGGAAGTCTTCAATGGAGAAAATATAGGGAGCACTAATAGTGGGTGGAAGGAAAATAGGAGACTCAGCAGGAAGAAAGGAGAACGAGTCTGCCCTTCAATGCCCACGTCTCTATCCATGCATAACGTCCATCTTCATGCGCGTGGCGATCGTCACAGATGGGTGACGGTCGTAATGCGCTGAAGTAGCGCATTACGCTCGTCAGTGATGTGTGACGAGCGTTTCTCCAAGATGGGGGTGTTACACCCGTCACAAGGGCGTGACGACCGTCACTGTTCCAACAATCCAAACTTTGTATTTTTTTATTCTTTTTCTCTTTGTTTATTGTCTAGCCTTCTCCATGTTGTCCTTTTCCATCGGTTTGAGTCGACAAATGTTATACCTGTAAAAAGACAAATAATCTCGGAAGAATCAGGGGTTAGACGACTTAATGAAATATAAAAATCGGTAAAAAGCATGGTAATTATACTATATGTTTTCTCGTTATCAATCCAGACTTCACAGCAACTTACCGGGGGATAAAGCGAATTAACTGTTATCTGGTCAGATTCCAGGCTTTGCAGAAAATTTCTTGAAATTGGATAGTTATCTGGTCGGATCCAGGCTTTACAACAACTTGTTTGGGATACATAAGTTAACTGCTACCTGGTCGGATCCAAGCTTCACAGTAACTTGAAGTGGTCACTACTATCTGGTAGGGTCCAGGTTTTGTGGTTTTTGGAGAGTTATACTATTATCTGGTCGAGTCCAGGCTTCATAGTGTCTCTCTGGGGATCATAGTTAATTGTTATCTGGTCGAACTCCAGGTTTCACAATAAACTGTTTGAAAAACGATCATCTGGTCGGGTCCAGGCTTTACAGATTTTTGAGGTTGATGAGGTAAATTGCTATTTGGTCGGGTCCAGGTTTCACCATAAACTGTTTGGGAATTTAGTTGTTATCTGGTTAGTTTCCAAGTTTCATAACAAATTTCTGAGGGTAATTGCTATTTGTTTGGATCCAGGCTTCACAACAACTTGCTTGAAAAGATGAAATTGAAAACTGATATCTAGTCGGATCCAGGTTTCACAGTAATTTGTTGGGGGCAGAGGAAAACTCTATTGGGGAAAAGAAGTTAAACCTTGGTCAGGTTGAGTCTAGGTTCTTCTATATCTTTCAAAAGTTAGACTATTATCTGGTCGGGTCCAAGTTTCATAGTATCTTGAAATTGAGATCAATTGTTATCTGGTCGGGTCCAAGTTTCATAGTATCTTGAAATTGAGATCAATTGTTATCTGGTCGGGTCCAAGTTTCATAGTATCTTGAAATTGAGATCAATTGTTATCTCGTCGGGTCCAGGATTCAGATACTCAAACTGTTATCTGGTCGGGTCCAGGTTTCAGTAATTCACTAGGGATAGTGGCAAACTCTATTGGAGAAAAGGAGTTTTGCTAATGATTTTATAGGAATTAAACTGCCATCTGGTCGGGCCCAGGATTCGGGAATTGAAGAAGTCAAACTATTATCTGGTCGGGTCCAGGCTTTAGTAATAACTTGAAAATTGTGCTAATATCTGGTCGGGTCCAAGCTTCATAGTATCTTTTTGGAAATAGTAGAGGCTTTGTTGACGGCTTTACTGGGGATCAGGGGTTGTGGCCCTATGATTTGAAATAATCTGAAAGAAAAATTCAAACTGGAGAGTGTAGACTCAGTCGGGTAGGACAAACTCAGCTTGGGGAGGATATACACAACTGGGGAATAACGGGCTCAACTGGGGAGGATGGACTATGCCGGGGGAATACAGACTCGGTTGGGGAGGATGTACTCGGCTGGGGAATTTTGTGGTTCCTCGATTGTTGTTGGGGAAATAAAACCTGTTGGGGAAATAAACCCTGTTGGGGAAGTGAGTTTCTTTTAGGAAGAGATCCACAAGGCTTCAACTTGTAAAAATTGACTTAGCTGAGGTAGAGAGAGAGAGTTGCCAAGAGATTGAGACTCTGGTCGAGGATTATCCTATGCAAAGAGACTTTATGGGCAACTCCGTTGGGGAAATATTTATTGTAACCGTCCTTGTGGGATAATGCTAATGAAATAACTCTGTGGGGATATTCC
Source organism: Vicia faba (assembly GCA_948472305.1). Classification (NCBI taxonomy): domain Eukaryota; kingdom Viridiplantae; phylum Streptophyta; class Magnoliopsida; order Fabales; family Fabaceae; genus Vicia; species Vicia faba. Next base: position 1,307,264,982 of record OX451739.1, read on the forward strand.
ATATACATTAAAGAGATGCTTGTTGCTGCTTAGCAGGACACATGTTCCAAATAGTTTTAATTATGTTCATATGCATATGTTCATTCAATTTTAGTCATTTGACAAATTTGCATTCAAAACAAAGACAAAATTTTGCACTTCAAAGTATATTTGTATTGATATTTTGCCCATGAATAGGCGTTTTTGTACAGAGAGACGGAGATCTGAGTAAGAGGAAATCATCAAAAGGAAAACAAAATTGATAATGAAAACAAAATAGCCATGTGAAATGATCTCATTGCCTTCCGACTCTACTATTGCCCCAATGTCTTCGAATGTCTCTTGTCGTTAATAGAAGTTGATTGGATTGATCTTGGACCATTTGAACTTGGACCTTGGTGATAAAATTGTCTGTGTTAATTCCACGGGACATAGTCATACGCTTTTAATCCTTAATTTTTGCCTGGACCGCCCTTTCGGGTTTTCATCCCACCAGGATACCCTTTTTTGCCCAAGTCGCCCTTTCGGGTTTTCAGCTTACCGGGTGTACAATCTTTTGTCTATATCCCTAATTTTTGCCCAAACCTTTTGGTTTGTCAAGATGCCCTTATTTTTCCTAGGTGTGTCAACCTAACGGGTCTTTTATGCGTAGTATTTTTTAACTATGTTCGCGTTCATAGGATGTGGGAAATCTTCACCATCCATGGTAGTTAGCATCATGGCACTGCTAGAGAACACCCTCTTGACAACAAATGGCCCTTCATAGGTGGGAGTCCATTTGCCTCTGGGGTCTCCTTATGGTAGAATGATGCGTTTTATCACCAAGTCACCAACCTGATATACTCGAGGCTTGATCTTTTTGTTGAAAGCCTTGATCATCTATTTTTGGTACGTCTGACCATGGAAAACAACAACTAGCCATTTTTCGTCAATCAAGTTCAGCTGATTCAATCTCGTTTGAATCCACTCGTCTTCGCCTAGGCCTGCCTCATTCATAATTCTCAGTGAGGGAATCTGAACTTCCACTGGCAAAACAGCTTCCATGCTATAGACTAGAGAAAAGAGAGTTGCCCCGGTTGATGTTCTAGCTGAAGTACGGTAGCCATGTAGAGTAAACGGCAACATCTCATGCCAATCTTTATAGGTTACTACCATTTTCTGCATAATCTTCTTGATATTTTTGTTGGCCGCTTCGACTGCGCCATTCATTTTCGGTCTATACGGAGAAGAATTGTGATGCTTGATATTAAACTGAGTGTAAAGCTCATTGATCATAGCATTGTTGAGGTTAGTCCCATTGTCGGTGATGATCCTTTCGGGGATACCATAACGACATATGAGGTTGTGTCTGATGAATTTGGCTACCACATTCTTGGTGACTGAGGAAAATGAGGCGGCTTCGGCCCATTTGGTAAAATAGTCGATAGCAACAAGAATGAAGCGATTTACGTTGGAAACGGTGGGCTTGATCTCTCCAATCATGTCAATGCCCCCACATTGCAAATGGCCACGGAGTGGTCATAACATTCAGAGGGATATGAGGCACATGGACCTTATCAGTGTAGATTTGACATTTGTGACAAGTTCTTGAATATTGATGGCAATCAGTCTCCATCGTTGACCAATAGTAACCGACTCTTAAGATTTTCTTAGCCATCATATGTCCACTTGAGTGAGTATCGAAGAGACCATCGTGCATGTCTTCCATGATCTCCTTTACCTCCTTCTTGTCCACACATCGGAGTAGAGTTGAATCATGGTTGCGCTTGTATAATATTCCATTACTTAGGAAGAATTTGGCTGCAAATCTTCGCAAGAACTTTCTGTTATTGATAGATGCCCCCTCTGGATACTCTTGTGCTTCAAGGTATCTCATCACCTCATGGTACCATGGCTTTTCCCCATTGGTGTCAAACTAATAGAAATGTGCAGGTTCATCGAATCTTTCAATTGCTATCATAGGGGCTTCGTTGTCCCATCTGACCTTGAACATTGAAGACATGGTTGCTAAAGCATCAACCAACTGGTTTTCTTCCCTAGGGAAGTGCTCAAAAGTGATCTCTTCGAAGTAAGGAATTAGGGATAGTACAAGTTCCTTGTAAGGGATAAGATTAGGGTGTTTAGTGTCCCAATCTCCTTTTACTTGGCTGATCACTAGGGTGGAATCTCCGAAAATATCCAGATGCTTGATCCTTAAGTCAATAGCAGCTTTCAGACCTAAGATGCATGCTTCATACTCGGCCATATTGTTTGTGCAATCGAAGCATAGTCTGGAAGTGAAAGGAGTGTGGCAACCTTCAGGAGAGATGATCAGAACACCAATTCTATTACCTAAGGCGTTGGAAGCACCATCGAAGACCATAGTCCATCGGGATCCTTGTTCAGGTTCGTCATATGGTCCAGGTTTCGCATAATCAGTTACCAGCATGATGTTCTCATCAAGGAAGTCGAAGTTCATTGACTGATAATCATCCACAACTTGATGGGCCAAATGATCTGCTAGTACACTTCCTTTGATGGCCTTTTGAGTCGTGTATTGAATGTCGTACTCAGTCAAGATCATTTTCCATCTGGCTATCCGTCCGGAAAGGGCAGGTTTCTCGAAGATGTACTTGATTGGGTCCATCTTAGAAATCAACAAGTGGTATGAGTCAACATATAATGTCTTAGCCGGCGAGCAGCCCATGCCAGAGCACAACAAGTTTTCTCGAGCAGTGTATATCTGGTTTCACAGTCGGTAATTTTTTGCTCAGGTAAAAAATAGCATGTTCTTTTCGGCCAGACTCGTCATGTTGGCCCAAAACACACCCCATAGAGTTCTATAATACTGTCAAGTACATGATCAAGGGTCTTCCTTCAATTGGAGGCATGAGAATAGGAGGTTCTTGTAGGTATTCTTTGATTTTGTCAAAAGCAATCTGGCACTCATCATTCCATCTGACTATCTGATCTTTCTTCAAGAGTTTGAAGATTGGCTCACAAGTAGCAGTCAAGTGTGATATGAAGGGAGCAATGTAATTGAGACGACCCAGGAATCCTGACTTCTTTTTTAGAATGAGGGACTGACATTTCTTAGATGGATTTTACCTTGGCAGGATCAACTTCAATGCCTTTATTGCTGACAACAAAACCTAGAAGCTTTCCAGATCGTACTTAAAACGTACATTTGTTAGGGTTTAACCTTAGTTTGTACTTCTTCAACCTCTCGAATAATTTGTACAAATGATCGAGATGTTCTTCTTAGGTTTGTGATCTGGTAATCATATCATTCACATATACCTCTATCTCATGATGAATCATGTCATGAAGTAAAGCTACCATATCCCTTTGATATGTTGCCCCTGCATTCTTTAATCCGAACGACATGACCTTATAGCAGAAGGTGCCCCATTACATAACGAAAGCAGTCTTCTCCATGTCTTCGGGAGCCATCCTTATTTGATTATAGCCTGAGAAGCCATCCATGAAAGAGAAGACTCTATACTGAGTAGTATTATAACCTAAGACGTCAATGTATGGTAGAGGGAAGCCGTCCTTGGGGCTTGCCCTATTCAGATCCCTATAGTCTACGCACATGTGAACTTTTCCGTCCTTCTTCGGCACTAGCACCACATTGATAACCCATTGAGGATAGGATGTCACAGCTAGGAACCCTACATCAAATTGTTTCATCACTTCAGCTTTGATATTTTCATACATATCAGGCCTCATACGACAAACCTTTTGTTTAACAAGAGGGCAGTCTTCTCTTGTAGGCAGACGATGAACTACGATGTCGGTATCCAACCCAGGCATATCTTCATAAGACCAAGCAAATACTTCCATATAATCATGCAACATCTGAACCAACCTGCTCTTGACACTGCTTTCCAAGTTAGCACCGATCTTGATTTCCTTCTTATTTGCATCAGAACCCAGATTGATGACTTCAACTGACTCTTCGCGCGGTTGAATAGCTCTTTCCTCTTGTAGTAGAATCCTGGCTAGTTCTCCTGGTATGTCACAATCTTCCTCACCTTCGTCTTTAGCTTGGTTTATAGGACATTCAAAGTCATAGTCGACAATAGTAGAGTCATTGTCAATAGGATCCAGAGTGGATGTGGACCTACAAGAGTGTGTGTGTGTGTATGTATGTAAGATACATGGCTATTTTAAAAAAAATGTATTTGTAAAAAAAGAAAGACAATAGACACAAATATTTGAATGCAAAAGAGTCCAATGTACTGAATGATTGTATGATTAGATGAACATAAATAAAACCCTTGACAAATGGACCAAAGTGCCCCCGGCCAGGAAAATGGCTGAAAAGTCATTGTTAAAATATTACAGACAACATGTTATTGAATTGAAATAAAAGCAAAAAAAATTAGATTACTCCTCAATGAAGGAGATGGGCACAAATTACTTTGTATGCCAATTCTTCAGCTCCGTTGTAGTTGGATACACCCACTCTTCAAATGCATCTCCTTCTTTAGAATCACCCACGACGTTGTCTTCATGGCTTCCAATGCAGAGAGGTGGCTTTCCAGCACGAGCACGTCTTACTTCCTTCTGAGCTTTGACGGTGAAGCCCAAACCAAACTTGTCTGCTTTAAATGGAATATTGAGGAGTTGCCCCCAAGTATCGCAGTTTCCTTCTTCAATTGTTGCACGGGCGTCTTTAACTGAAACCATCTTTGGTATGGCCGTAACAGCTTTAGACTCATCTGAAGAACATTTGGTAGCAGCAATCATCGGTGATACAACCTCAAAGGCTTGACACGGGGTCTCAATAAATTCTCCATCCATCTCTACGTACTTGAAAGAGTTAAGGTGGCTCACCATAAACTCTTCTTCTCCACAGACGGTGACTATTCTGCCCTTGACTGAATATTTGAGTTTCTGGTGGAGGGTTGAGGTTACTGCCCCAGCTTTATGGATCCACGGGCGACCTAATAGACAAGAATAGGCAGGACGAATATCCATAATATAGAAGGTGGAGTTGAAGATTTGGGTGCCCACTTTGATTGGAAGATCTACCTCCCCATGAACAATCCTCTTTGATCTGTCGAATGCCCTTACAATGATATCGCTTGGCTTCAAGACTAAACCTTCACAGTCTAGATGGTATAACGCCCCCTTGGGTAATACATTCAGAGAAGAACCAGTGCCGACTAGCACATGTGCTAAGGTAGTCCCTTTGCACTCAATAGAAACATGTAAAGCTTTATTGTGATTCTTCCCAAGAGGCGTTAAGTCAGCATTTGAAAATCCCAAGCCATTATCAGCTGTCAGGCTAGCCACACAATTCTCAAATTGGTCTGTTGTTGTCTCATGGGGGACATGAGCCTTTTTCAGGAACTTGATTAATGTCCGAGCATGGGCGTCTGAACAAAGCATCAATGATAACATTGAAATCTTAGAAGGGGTTTGCCCTAACTGTTCCACAATTTTGAAATCACTACTTTTTATGATCTTCAAGATCTCGTCCATCTCGCGAGCGGAGGGCTCTCCATTAGCAACATCTTTGGAGGGTATTTCAGTTGCAACCATCTCAACAACCTTTTCCTCCCCCCTTGTATCAGTACTTGGCTTGGCAGCAGTAATGCGGATGGGCGTCTTTGTAACAACTGGTGGTGAGATATTGGGTGAAAATATTCTCCCAGTTCTAGTTACCTTGCTTGGGCCATCTATGTTGCCAATATTGTCATCTTTTCCTTCTTCGATCTAGGCATCTTGTTTAATCCCATGATAGAACACCTCAACACCGTAATTCCATGGTACCGCTTTGTTCGAAGAGTAGGAAATTGGTCCGGGACTGGTAATTATTAAGGGAGCAATAGTGGGTTCGTTTGAAATCCTAATAGGACCTTTGAAGGTGATCCTAAGAGGCTTGTTTGAGATGGTAATAATGGAGAGGTCTTCACATTTGTTAGTCAAACTTTTGGCAAGTGGGGTCTTCTCGAATAGAATTTCGTGGCTATCCATCAGGCGTTGTATGCCTTTCTTCAGCCCTTCACATCCATTGAGTTATCTTGTATAACACACACAGTCCTTTACACAGCCAGGGAGAATCCCGGCTTTCAACAGATTGTTTTTTATTATATTCAGCGGAGTAGTCAATTCTTCAATAGAGGCGACAAAAATTGAATCTTCGACAACATTAACACCTTTGTCATGCTTCGGCATTGGAGCAGTGATTACATTCGGTGTTGGAGGAGGATCAAAATCAATAGTTTTGTTATCAATCAAATCCTGTATTTTATTCTTCAAGTCCCAGTACTGGTCAGTCTCGTGCCTGGGGCTGCTTTAATGGTAAGCACACTTAGCATTCAGATTATACTTTGGTGATTAGGTGTCAGGGTTGGCGGGAGGATCTCGTAATGTCACTAAATTAGCCTTGAGCAAATGTTGAAGGGCTTGAGACAGTGACATGCTTAACCTCGTAAATTGTCTTCTCAGAGTTTCAAAACATTGATGATTTATAGATGGTCTTGGAGTAGTAGTTGGATTGGAGATTCAGACAGCATTGACAGACGGGTGATCGTTCCTCTTGGTATGGGCCCTTGCCCCATACACAACATTGACTTCCTTCTTTGCAGCAAAAGTTTTCTTGATAGGATTGGAAGTGGAGGTAGACGTCACAGAGATTTTCCCACTTTTGATGCCACTTTCAACTCTTTCACCGGTTAAGATTAATTCGGTGAAACCAGAAGAAGAGAAACCCACCAATAGATTAAAGAAAAGACCAGCTAAAGTTCCCATGAACATGTCGATGTGCTCCCTATCAGTCAAGGAAGGTTGGATCCTACTAGCAAGGTCTCTCCACTTTTGCGCATATTCCTTAAATCCTTCATTCTTCCCCATGGTCATATCTTGCAACTGAACCCTCGTTGGCGCCAAGTCGACATTGTACTGATACTGATGGTAGAAGGCAGTAGCTAAATCCTCCCAAGTATTGATACGAGAACCATCTAACTGATAAAACCATTCAAGTTGTGTTCCAGCCAAGCTCTCTTGGAAAAAGTGAACCCAGAGCTTCTTATCAGTAGTATGCGGCTGTATCTTGCTCACATAAGATTTCAAATGGAGTTTTGGACAAGAAAACCCATCGTACTTTGCAAAGATTGGTATTTTGAATTTGTGGGGAATGACTACCCCAGAGATCAAACCCAAATCATCAAAATCTAAAGCGGGGATGACTTGGATTTCAACAGCTTTCAATCTGTCTTCTAACTGCTTGTATTTAATATCAGCGGGTGGATACAACTCATTGAAATAATCATCATCTAATACTTAATCATTGATACAGTCAGCCTGAGTACTCTTGACATCACCAATATGGTTCTCGTCCTCTTCAGATGAATCTCCTCCTACTGGGATTTGACGGACTGTCTCCTTGAACCTTCTACCCATGTTGAATAGAGTTTTCTTCTTTGGCTTCTTCTTAACGGCCAACAAAGCCATCATATCTTGCTTCCCCTTGGCTAGGGCTAGTAGAGATTCCTGAAACTGAGAATTCTGGGCTTGAAGATCCGTCACAGTTTTCTCTAGATCCATCTTGCTGAAATAAACAGCAGAAAGATAAGGAAACCTGTTATGCGAAAACATGTCATGTTATGATGCATGGGATATGTATATGCAAATGATTTCACGGATTAATGAGATTTAAATTTGTATAGACAAAAGACTGAGCAAACGTTAATTTTCAAGAAATATTACATCATGCCTCTTGGGCTTACAAAATAACTTTCTAAGATAAAAAGGCTGAACGCATCCTCTTCGGTGCGAGATAGGTGTTCACACTTTTCTCTTCTTGTAGCTGCTTCGTAAGCTCCAAGACCCTCTTTTCAATAGCATAGAATTGAGCCTCGAAAGTATCTTGTTCTTCCTTCAACTGGGTCCAACCCTTTTGTAAGTCTTCAAGAGAGGTAGGCATGTCGGGATGGAGGATAGTGTAGGGAACATCTCCTTCAACCACAGGCTCCATGATGACTGGTAAGATAGAGGGATAAGGCATCAGAAGTTTCTGAGCACGAGCTCGTATCCATTTAAGGTAAGGCTCAAGGGGAATGGAGTTCTTGTGTCCTAGTATCTTGTTATCCACCTTGTTCAACATCCTTCATGCTCGGATAAACCTCTGACGGTAACCTTGATCATCATTCTCGTAGTCAAATACCACTCCTTGGATAAACATCTCATGTGGATTATCCCTTCAGGCGTAACCAAACTATGGTTGGGCTAAGCAGGGGTTGTAAGTGATACCTCCCCTAATGCCAAGTAAAGGGACATTAGGAAACTCTCCACAACAGTCTATAATAGTAACATTCTCTATAGATCGGGAACACCAATGAACATTTGAATGTCTGAGCATCATCAACCTATGGGACCACCTTGAACCTTGCTCATTTTTCAACACAGATTGGGGAAGATGCGAAATAAACCATCTTTCCAAGAGAGGAGTACAACACATAAGGATACCTCTTTTCCTTATAGTGCGAGTGTGAAAAGAATGTAGGATGTCTCCTAACAAAGAAGGCACCGGGTTACGAGACATGAAGATTTTGACGGTGTTCACATCTATGAGTTGGTCAGGATTTGGAAGCAAAACCATCCCATAGATGAGGAGAGCCACAATTTCCTCAAAGGCTTGCAAATCCAAAGAGTTCCAACAATCTTGAGCTTTCTCAAATATGAATTTGGCCAAGAAACCTTTGGCACCACTCCTTGTTTCCTAATTAGTTGTGATATCAGATGGTTGCAAGTGTAGAGCTTGAGCAATCTCTTATGGCTTCAGATCTCTTTCCATACCGTTGAAAGGTATTGGATTGGGAATGGGAAGCCTCAAGAGTTGGGAGAATTCTTCCAAAGTCGGCACAAGTTGATAATCGGGAAATGTGAAGCAATGGTGTAAGGGATCAAAGAACTGAAAGAGCACCTTCATCATGTCTTCATCAGTGTTGAAGGTGACCAAGTTTAGTAGGCGACCATGTCTTTCGGTAAATGGAGAATTTTCAAGAATCCTTGATGCTAACTCTTTGAGTTGAGGATGGATCCTTACGAGATTGACTTGAATGGTTTTCCTGCGAATAGAATCCATGTCCTACAAAACAGAACAAAGATAAATCCCAAAATCATTGAAATGGTTAGTGAGTATGAGTATGATATTATGATGTTTATGATGTTATGTACAAGTAAGTATATACAAACAAAGCAAACAAGTCCTTAGGTTTAGACTTGCATGGAGTCTCATAGGTAAGTACCCTCTTGAAGTTTAGTTGGCTCAAACCTGTCCTAGTAATAGTATCCGGGTTCTAAGGAGCTCAATATCACTAGTTTGTTTCCTTGGGCAATGTTTCAGTGCAAGCCTCTTTAATGGCGACCGAAATATCCCAAAAAATCAAACCTCAATAAGTGTTATCGAGTATTTACCAACTTCTAACTGCACCAAAATCGGTCATCTCACTACGTCCTAATGGCCAAGTTGGTCAAGTAAAGGTTCTAAAAGTTCATTAGTGCTTCATGACATCACTCAGCGTCCCCGTATTCTCCTTGACTACTCAAGGGCTACCGGTACCCACAAATATGTCGCACTAACATAGTTATTGCTTAGACCGTGTCGGTATACCCCGCACAGTTTCCATAATGTATTGCTACTTACCTATAAGGTATCCCAAATCCGGTTAGAGAATTCAAACCCAAACAAAGAACCATAATGTAAAGCACACAAGTCAAAGAAAGTAAGTAAATGTGATCTAACCCTAAGGTAACCCCACTTTTATAAATATTTCCCCAGCAGAGTCGCCAGTTCTGTGATACGGTGGGAGAACTGACTTGGTTGTTTTGGATTTTACCTCAAATGTTACGGTTAGCAAGAGTCGCCACCGGATTTTATTTTATCTAAAAGGGAAGGCTGAAGAGAACAGGAAAGACCTTTGAGATGTTTTCTTGAGTTCAGGGGGTAGATTATGAAAAGCGAAGGTATTAGCACCCTTTTCATCCATGGTTTTCCATGGGCTCTTAGTTACTTTCCAGGTCACTTGTTTTTGTTTGAAATTGTGCTTTGTGTTGTTTTTGAAAGTATTTTGAAAAGGTGCCATTGTTTAGGCAAACTTTGTAATGATTCTCGTTCGTAAGTATGTATACAAAGATGTTGATCTTTTGAAAATGTTTTCAAGTTTGAAAAGGTGTTTTGAAAGGGTAGGTGTTTGTTTTGAAAATAGCAAGGATATTTTTGGTTTTGAAATTGAGCAAGCGACTAGGAACAATCTACCTACTCAAAAGTCTTTTATGTTTATTTCCTCTTTCCTTTGATATTGTCAGCTTACCATTGATTTGGTAAGTAACTCTATCTTTGGATGTAAACGGGATGGGCGTGGGTCATCGTATAATCATGATTAGCCTTGTTGCAAGGTATCTTAGCATATTTCTTTAGAGACTAAGATCATTTTGAAAAGGTAACATAGATAGCGTCATCGAGGGACTATGATCTTGTATTTTTGCTTTGTTTTTGCTAAGATACCTCACATGCATAATATGGCCATTTTTATAAGGCAACCAAGTGGATTTTACCCTAGGGGTGCAAGGTGTGCGAGTGTATATATTTTTTTCATGCTTGATTTATCTTGCATTGGGGTTTTCTATTGGTCGATTTTATCTTGCCATACACAGCTAATTACTAACAATATATGAAAACAATAAAAAATGCGGAAAAGTAAAAATACTAAGCTATTACATCAATAGGGGAGGTGGTGTACAAATTCACAAATGGGATTTTTTGTAATAAAAATAAATCTAATTAACTATTAAAACCATGTTGAATATTGTACAAAAATTGAAATGGACTTGTTTTGTTTTAGAAAATATCTTTAGTCTTTTGGTTTTAAAAGAAATAAAATAAAGCATGGGAATATAAAAACGTTTTTGGTGTTTTTGATTAATGAAAATAAAAATCATGATAAAGAATAATAAGATAAAAAAGGGGGCAGAATCAAAATCAGCACATTGCTGAAGTAAGAAACTCTGACTCTGGTGCGCTGCAAGTCAGAAGGAAAATGTTAGTAGAAAAGGGGACGGTCAGAAGTTCTGGGTCCGGGTACACTAAAGTTCTAGGGTTGCTGGGGACAAAGGAAATCCTAGGAATTATGATGCAACTGCCAACCTAGAAGTTCTAATATTACTGGAAGGTCAGAAGTTTTGGTTATTGAGAGAATCTAGAGGTTCTGATGTAGTTGGTCATCTGGAAATTCTGATAATGGGTAAGTGAAGTGTCAATGTTGTTGGATGGGAATGTCTAGAAGTTTTGATCCAGGATCAATATTTTGATAAGAAATTAAAGGGATTGATCTAGAAGTTCTGGTCTAATTAATGGGGTAAAAGTGTCAGGAAATAAATGTAAAAAAAGGGTGTTCCCGGGGTTTGAACTCACGACCATTCACATTAATGTCTTATGCACATACTCTCTACCACTGGGGTGGTTATACATCCAGTATTAGAAGCAAACACATAAACATATAACACAAACCAAGTTCTGATAATGAGCTTTATCTCCACGCCAGTTAGAGCATCTGCAACTTAGCCATTTCTCAACAAAAACAGAAAATGCACACATAACAGCTATGGCAAGTTTCATCATGGTTTCAGAAGTATAAAATATTAGAACTGTAAATCAGAAGTAAACATGGATTTTGCTAATCCTAATTTTTAAGTCCTAATTTCCTCAAGAAGTTATGAACTGAGATTCTATCTACCTAGGCAAAAATACATGAAATCTGAGTATGTACAAAATCAGAGTCATGATATCTACATTGTATCTTTAAAAATGCAAGCCTAGAAATGCTTAAGCAATGAGATACAAGTCAGAAGAAACTTACCTTGCTTCTGGAGATTGTTCTGAATTAGAGTCTGGTTCGGGCTGCTATGATATTCTGGTCAGCTTTCTCACGTGCTCAAAAGGCTGGAACAATCTTTAACTTGAGCTAAGGAAATGGATGGAAAATTCTGGAACAACCAAGAATAAAAGTTCTAATTTTTGAAATGGAAGTTGGTGGAGATGGAATTGCAGTTGTAAACAGAAGTTAGGGTTGTTTCTAATTTGGCCAAGAGATGTGTAAGAAATTTAGAGTTTGGGCGTGAAAAGAAACAGAAGCTTAGCAGGTTTTTGTGTTTATGCTTTTAGTTTCCAGTTCTTTGAAATTTCAACAAGGTTTCAAGGCTAATTTTAAAATTCTCCCCTCTTCATAGTTGTTGATGCAGTTTAATTTATAGGCAAGGATTTAGTATCTTGAAGAAGTCAAAAGTACAACCATCATACACTAGGCGTTGGCTTGTTCTTGAAGCAAGTTAAAACAAGTAGGGTTCAATGCACAAAGTTAGGTGGTTAGCAGCTTTTAGTCGTTCCTAAGCTGGATTTGTAATCCCGAATTAAGGAAACGTACCCTCAGAGGAAAAAGCAAAGCATGGGCCCAGCATAAACTTGTATAAAAGTTTACTTTTCAAGGACACTAATGGTACTTCTATCTCACACGTGGGGAACTCCTTTGGATAAAAACTCAAAAGTGGTTGTGAGCATTATATGATGATGAGATTTAACAAACCAGAAACCCTGCACTATGAGATTGTGCATCATAGCTTAGATCTGGGCCAAAAGTTCAGCATCAGTGCAACTTAGAACAAAACATCCAACTTCTGATCCTTTAATCTTTTTGCTCCAGCATGTTCTGAAGGAGTTCTCCGACTTTTTCTGAAATTTTGTAACACGCTTTGTAGACTTTCTTTTAATTACTTTTGCAAACTCTGGCTGAACGTTTATGAAAACTGGCCCAGAAGTTCTAACCAAAATCTATCTTGAAAGTGTCCAGAGTTTGCTGAGTGTTTCAGTTTCATGGGCGTCTCTTTGGACATTTATAATTTGAAATTCCAGCATTTCCAGGAGAATTCCTGTTCTGCAATATTTTAGGTCTTATTGAGATCTAAAATTCTTGTGTTAGAAATTCTTCCAGAATCAGCTTGCATCATGGTGATAATCTGATCAGAAGTTATGAGCTTGTCATATTTCTTAAACATTTAGAAAAATTCTAAGTATTTTAGAATTTTGACTTTTGAATTTCTTGATGAAACAAACTTCATATTTCAACATGTCTTGATTAAATATGATTCTTGAAACTTGGTTTTGATCAAAAGTCAAAGTTTGACTTTTCAGTGTTCAAATGACCATTTTGCCCTTGTGCCAATTCCAAGTCTAAATTGATGTGTCAGTACTGCAAACTTGACGTCATAGAAGACCTTGTGAGAGAATCCTTGAGAAATGAGAGGGCAAATTTTGGGGTACAACATTGGGCATCAAATATTTCTAAGACCTAATCATCTGTATCGTAGATTGCACAAGGCTTTTAATGGAGAGCAGAAGTTTGGTATCGCTCCAAAACCCTTAACTGGGAGGGAAGTTTATAGAAGACAACAAAACATTAAATTTATCTTTGGAAAGAAACAAAAAAATCCCATGGAGAAAAATTCTTGGAAAAAGAGTTCGGTGTTCTTTGATCTTCCATACTGGTCTATTATAACCGACTTTAAAAATAAGAGTCACCACCATTAATTTTTATCCTAGGGAAGGGAATATAACAAAATAACTCTAATTTGGTCAGAGATTCTAAGTTGTTGACTCGTTTTAGATGAAGGAAAGGTGTTACACACCCCTCATCTACCCTGTTCACAAGGATACAAGGGTTTAGATTTACAATTTTTTAGAAAATATGGTTTTAATTTTATTAGGGGAACTCGCTACGATTTTAAGTCGTGTGCCTACGTATCATCTTACGAGGAATTAAAGTCCCAATTCGTAGTTCGCAATTGTTGGTTGGTGGTTTTTTTGGATTACGGAAATATCTCGTATTAATTTTTGAACCAAGTCTGAGTTTGTAAATTGCGGAGTTGTTAAACGAAGTTCGCAGTTAATGAGAAATATCTCCATAATACTTTTTGAAAATAATTTCTTGGATTTAATAAGTTAGTGAAAATTATTAGTAATTTGATTGGTTAGATATTTTTTTAGATATATTAGTCTATGAGGAAAATATTTTTAATGCATTAGAAAAATAATTTTAATGTAATTAAAAATACTTGAATGAGTTAATATTAAAAAAAGAAATTGAATTAATAAAATAAATAAATTTAGAATTTATAAATAAATATTAATTATGAAAATAAAAGAAAATAAATAAATTAAAAGAAATTTTAAAAAAAATATAATTTTAATTAATTACGCATGGGGTGTATTTTCAGTTTATAAGTAAAAGGATGGAGGTGCAATTAACAGGGCCCTAAATCCAGATATTAGATTTAGGCCTAAAGCGCAGGGAGGTGTGAATTCGTACGCAGTAGCAAAATTAGGGGGTTGGTTTAGTAAGATCTCAAGTTCATATATTGAACTAGGCCCAATAGCACAGGAGGATATAGTTTCTTAGCGAGGTAGTAAATTGGGGGTGGATTAAACATTTGGCTAGGACCAAAATGACAAGTTTTGGAGGTCTGTTTGGACCTCGTATGGGAAGGTGCATAGGGTTACAGTGGGTGCACGTTTTAGAGGCGTTTGATTGAGATCAAATGGTGGAAACTGAGAGAGCACGATAAGGGTGACATACCAGATCCGATCGTGTTATATAAACAAACTTCTGGGCTAAAAGCCCATTTTTCTCTTCTTTTCCTCTCTCTTCACCCAAACAATAACACAATCATTAGAGGCTAGAGAGAGAAGCTCAAACTTCTCTCTAGATTTTCGTCGTTGGGAATCTCCTCCGTATTGGGCGCCACTAGCTAGAAATTACTTCTGCCGGCGGCTATACCAAGGCACCACCAGATTCAAACATAACCACCATCCAAATCCATCCCCAAACCCATATTCATATGAATCTTCCACCTAACCCTATGAAGATCAAAGAACCATAACCTAACCCTAGGGTTCTGGATGAACCTTAACCCCAATAGAAACCCAAAAACCTAAACGTGATGAACCATAAACCTTAGTATCTAGGAACCCTAACCCTAAGTTAGAACCCTAACCCTAGAAACCCCACAAAATTCTAAAAGCACATAACAATGAACACCAATTACGCAAGCATTACAACAACAATTTTAATACCCTAATTCACATTACCTCCCATTGAGTGATTCTTATTGTATTCTTTTTGAAATTCTGGTATGCGATATGTGATGTCGAAGGAGATGTCACGACATAAATATCTAAGGATAATATAAAAGCAGTAAAAACACAAGGAATTGTTAACCCAGTTAGGTGTACAACAACACCTACTCTGGGGGCTACCAAGCCAGGGATAAATCCACTAAATAATATCAATTCATAGACCCTCAGTAAACAACTAGTTTACGATCTAATCACTTAATCACTACCCGTGCTATACTTCTACCTAAGACACACCTAGGTATGAGGCCCTCCTCAAATCCCTTCAATCACTAACAGTGAAAAACAACAGAATTATTAAGTTTGAAAAACTTCAATCATTCAATACTTAAAAGCTTATGAATGATCCACAATTTACAACTCAACTAACAAATTACAACTCAAGTATTGAAACAATACTAGAGTGTATTAGAATTAAAAAATTCAGACTTTTAAACACAAAGAATATATTTTTCTTCAATTGTTGCACATGTACGAATAAGGTTGCAAGTCTTTATAAAGGCGCGCCAACTTCTTTATGGGCTTGGGCTGAAAAACAAATATTGCAATATATTGAATCCCTTAAATATCTCCATGGAAGTAGGCCAAGATATAATCTATAAAGATAAGACAGATCAAAAAATATTCCTCCATATTTTCCGCAAGTTATAAACCATAAAACCTAAATAAGGTGCGCTTAAAAATAGGAAACAAAAAATCTGAAAAACACGTTCAGATCAGAAGGCAGATGTTAAGACATCTGCTTTGTCATCATTCAAAATCAGTTGAGATGATTTACTTCAAACGTAAAGATATTAAGCAAAACATTACCAAAGTAGTGTTTTACCAAAATTGCTTCCAACAAACACTTACAAACTCCCCCTTTGGAAAATTTTGGCTAAAACATTATTTGAGCACATTATCAGAGCAGCAACACAAGAAAAAGAAACTCAGTTAGCAGTGAAAGATGTCAAAACATCTTCTGAGACATGAAGCTCCCCCTCAAACTTACCAATCAGTAAACAGTCAGTCAATCAGTCAGTTTCTCTCCCCCCTTTTAGACATAATATGGAAAATAAACATGCATTCAAGAGAGTAGTAGAAAAATAAGTACATACCAGAATATCCAAGTGTCAAGCACATACAAGTGCCAAAAAGAACATAAGGATCAAAACACAAAAGAAAAACAGAAAAGAAGGCACCAGCACAAAGTATAACTGTCTTCAGGACCAGTAGACTTGGCAACTTCAAAACTTCCTTCATTATCAAAATCTCCTCCTTCAGTACCCACTTTATCATCAAGACTGTTATCCTTCTGCAGCTCCTTGATCAACTTTTCAAATTTTAGCTTTCTTGCTAAGCTAACGCTAATTACCTCATCAAGTTCTTTACATGCTTCTATTAACTCAGTAATCATATCATCCTTGCTTGAGGTCTTGTTTTCAGAGGATGCATATGTCAAAACAATGTCTGGGACATGTTTACCTGAAAATAACTTGAAGTGAAGAGACATGGCAGACTCCCTTTTGCAAACTACATCAGTGCCACACAAAATTCCAGGATGTTGATTTAGAGTAATTCCACAAATAAGAGATGGAAAGGTAATAGGAATCTTGATAGCACAAGTCCCTGCATGCTTTACAGTCTGTTCAAAAATGAAAGCACCATAATCAAACAACTTCTTATTTCCAACAGCATAGATGAATTTTCCTAAACCACCTGTAATGGTTGAGGTATGATTGGTAAGGACCCAATTAGTAGCTCCAATTCTATGCAGGATAACATATTTCACACTTAACTTACTAATGTGGAGCTTATTCTTCATGGGCCAATCACTCAATTGGTTTTCAATGATGGCTTTGCACACCTGATTATCAGTCACTTCCAACTCACAGTAATCATCTTCAGACCTTCCTAGATATCTATTGATGACAATAGGGGAAAATTCAACATATCTACCTCTAACAAACACCTTCCTATATTCCTTACTTATGTGATCCGAACATTCTATAGGAATATTAATAATAAATTCTCTAACAAGAGTCTCATAACATTTTGCAAACCCGGTGACAGTCTTCATCAAACCAGCAAAGGAAATCAGCTCCATAATCTCTTTGCACTCCAGTGCACCTATTCCCAACTCTCTCTTCAGAGCAATCCTTCTTTGGAAGACATATTTCCATTTTTCAGCATTGCCAACAGAATGGAAGGAAATGTTGTCAAGAGGAGCATCAAGCACCCTGACAGAAAGCTTCTTTCTTGCAGACTTCTTCATAGGAGAGATGTCCTGGACATCATCTTCATCATCATCTGAGGAGCTATCAGGTCTAAATTTTCTTTTGTTGGAGGGATGAACCACTTTACTTCAGGGTTTTGGGGGACCATACATAGTCTTCTTCTTGATACTCTTGGAAGGAGATGTGACATCCACAACCTTCACTTTTATAGACTTGAGCCTTTTAGAAATTCCAGGCACCACATTAGAAATAAGGTCATTGTCAGACAGCTCATCAACATTCACCATATTCTCAGCATTTGGATTCTTTGCAGTTTTGTAGTCAGTAATATCTTCCTTAGCAGAAGAGTCATTATCAGCAGATGATGTCTCAACATCGAATACAAAACCTTGGATGAGTGAATCATAGTAACCATCTCTTCGTGCATACCTAAACTATCGTAAAGCCAAACAAGGGTTGTAGGTAATACCTCCCCTAATGCCAAGCAGAGGGACATTAGGGAATTCCCCATAATTGTCGATGATAGTAATGTCCTTCAAGGATCGAGAACACCAATGAATATCAGAATGTGTGAGTAAGATCATCCTTTGATACCATGTTAACCCTTGCTCATTCTTAAAAGTCGATCGAGGTAGGTGCAAAATAAACCACCTAGAGAGTAAGGGAATGCAACACAAAAGAGTACCTCTTTTCTTCATGGTGCAAGTGTGGAAACAATGTAGAATGTCTCCAAGCAGGGTAGGTATGGGATTGCAAGAAAGAAAAATCTTGACAGCATTCACATCTATGAGTTGGTCCATATTGGGAAATAGAACCAAACCATAGATTAGAAGGGCCAAGACATCTCAAAAGCTTGAAAATCCATATCCTCCTAGAATGAACGAGCCTTCTCCAACATAAACTTGGATAAGAAACCTTTAACTCCACTTCTTGTCTCCCAATTTGTTATAATGTCAGATCTCTTCAAATGCAAGGCTTCGGCAATGACTTCAGGCTTTAGAGTCTCCTCTAAACTGGTAAATGGTATTTGATCAAGCACAGACAATCCTAGCAATCAAGAGAACTCTTCTAATGTAGGCACCAATTGGTAGTCAGGAAAGGTGAAGCAATGATGCATAGGATCAAAGAATTGGAAAAGCACACACATAATTTCTTCTTGGAAGTTTGAGGTAGCCAAGTTGAGAAGTCGACCATATTTCTTAGTGAAGGAAAAATCTCCAGGCACCCTTGATGCTAACTCTTGAAGTTGAGGATGCACTTTTATGAAGTTGATTCAGATGGTATTCCTACGAGTGGAAGTCATGACCTACAAAACAAAACAAAAATAAATTCCTAAATCCTTGAAATGGTTAATGAGAATGCTTATGATGTTATGATGTTATGTACAAGTAATCATACACAAGCAAAAGCAAACAAGTCGTTATGTACAAACAAAGAAAACAAATCCTTAGGTTTAGGCATGCATGGAGTTTATAGGTAAGTACCCTCTTGAAGTTTAGTTGGCTCAACATGTCCTAGATGATAATCGGGTTCTAGGGGATCTCAATATCATCGATCTTTCTTCATTAGGCATTGTCTCAGCATAATCAATCTTTTCTTGCGGTCGAAATATCCCAAAAGTCCGATCTTAATGAGTGTAGTATCGAGTATCAACCAATCTTTAGCTTTACACCAAAATAGTCTATCTCACTACTTCCTAATGGCCAAATTGTTCAATTAAGATTCTATGGTCAGTTAGTGCTTCATGACACCGCTCAGTGGCCCCGTATTATCCTCGATTCAACACAAGGGATACCAATACCAACAAATGTGTCGCACTAACATAGCCATTGATTCAAGCATATTAGTTTACACCTACAATTTCCATAATCTTTTGCTACTTACCTAATGGTGTTCCCCGATCCTAGATAGAGGATCAATACAAACCCAAACAAGGACCCATAAATGTAAAGCAAACAAATCAAACAATAAAAGCAATTAAATGTGATCTAGCTCTAAGGTAACCCCACTTTTAAGTTTCTCCCCAGCAGAGTGGCTAGTTTTGTAATACGGTGGGAGAAATGACTTGGTTGTTTTGCGTTTGATCGCAATTGTTGCGGATAGCAAGAGTCGCCACCGACTTTTCTTTTATCCAATAAAGGAAAGGGTGAAAAGAACAGGAAAGACCTTTGAGATATTTTCTTGAGTTCGGGGGGTAGGTTATGAAAAGGGAAGGTGTTAGCACCCTTTTCATCCACAGTTATCTACAGGCTCTTAGTTGCTTGCTAGATCACTTGGAAATTTGATTTGTTTGAAAAAGTGTTTGTGATGGGTGCAAGTTTAAAAATATTTTGAAAACGCCTTTGTTTCAGCAAAATTTGTAATGATTCTCATTTCTATAAGAATGTATACAAAGTGTTGGTTTTTGAAAATAGTTTAAAAGAGATGTTTGTTTTTGAAGATGTTTTTTGAAAGTGTAAGTGTGGAAATGGTTTTAGTTTGTGAGCAAGCAACTACGAGTGTCCTACCTACTCAAAAGGTATTTGTTCTTTTCCTCCTCCTTTAGATGTTACTATCTTACCATTGATTTGGTAAAAAGCCTCATCATTGGATGTGAAGAGACAGGCGAGGGTCGTCGTATAGTCATGAATGGCAATATTGTGAGATATATTAGCATTTCTCTTAAGGGACTAAGATCATTTGTAAGGCACCATTCGTAGCGTCATCGAGAGACTATGATATTGTATTTTGATTATTTTTTCTAAGATGGCTCACATGCACATCATGACTACTTTTCTCAAGGCAACAAGTGGAGTTAACCCTAGAGGTGTAAGTGTGAAAGTGTTCATTTCTCATGCATTGTCTTGTCTTGGATTAAGATTTTCTAAGGTTTATTTTTTATCTTTCCATACACACCCTAATTACTAACATTTATGAAAGCGGTAAAATTACGGAAAATAAATGTTTTATGCTATTACATCATTTAGGGGATGGGGGATACAAATGTACAAATGTGGATTGCAAGAAATTAAACCTAATTATCTATTACAAACCATATTGAATAATTATGAATCAAATATATAAAATATGTAAAAAACCCCGCGTAAAAGAGAAAAAAAAACAAATCTTTCGACATCATGTGTCGAAGCATGTGTCGAAACATGCTTATATGCATCAAAGCATATCCTTCTTTCGACCCTGTAATTCCAAATCGAACTCAGTATGAGTCAAAGCATGATGTTATGTGTTGAATCACACACCCTTTTCCCTTCTGTTTGGGCCTGTAAAGCAGTATGTGTCGAAGCCTAAGGCTTTTTGTCAAACCATGCTGTAATTTTTTCACTCAAACATTGTTTTATGGTGTGTACATGTTAGTTCTTAACATATAATTGACAAGAAAGGAAAACAAACAAAATGGTAGCTTCGAAAGCAATGATTATTACATATTATCTTCGAAGATGAATCATCAGTGATGCTTGAAACGAATGGTTTAAAGTCAAGAATACTTACCTTGAAACTGAAATTTTATGTTTCGAACTTGAGTTGCTGCCTTGAATGTTCTTGGGTTTGAAAGAAAAGAACAGAGGTGTTGTGTTTTTTTTGGTTCTGGGTTTAAGAGTGTTTTAAGGATTCAGCCTTTATGTTCTCTCCTCTCTCTTTTTCCCCCCTCCTTTTTCCTTACCAAAACCCCCCTTTTATACGATGTGAAACAACTTATTTATAGAAGAGTCTTGCTGGGGTTTTGGGGGGAAAAACAAATAAAACTTGACCTGTTTGGGTATGTTCTTCCATTTCTTTTTTTGATGCAGCTCTTATGTGCTAATTCTGTGCAAATATGGGGCTGAGATAATGTAGGCTTGGACTGGATTAGGAGCAATATAACAGGACTGTTTTGCAGTAGTTTTGGAGTGTTGTGGTAGCTTGGTGCAGGGCTGTTTCATAGCAGTACGATATACTAGTTTTGACATGGTTTTAGGATGTTATATGGACAGTGCAACAAGCTTAGGCTTGGCAGTATATAGGACTTTGTTCAGCAAGCATCTTGAATCTCTTAAAGATGTTGAATACTTCGTCCTTTCATTTTGATCACATAGATCCACAACCTTCGACCAAAATCATTAACAGACAAAACAATATTTGTTTCCACCAATTGTATGTTCTTCAAATGGACCATATTCATCTTAATGTACCACTTACTTCGTCCTTTCATTTTGATCACATAGATCCACAATCTTCGACCAAACTCATCAACAGATAAAACAATATTTGTTTCCACCAATTGTATGTTCTTCGAATGGACCACATTCATCTGAACCTTCGACCAAACTCATCAACAGACAAAACAATATTTTTTCCCACCAATTGTATGTTCTCCGAATGGACCACATTCATCTGAACCTTTGACCAAACACATCAACAGACAAAACAATATTTTTCCCCACCAATTGTATGTTCTTCGAATGGACCAACATTCATCTGAATGTACCACTTTGAGTATGCAAGATGATCTCATTGGCATATTCGAAACGAAAGAATTTCTGGATTGCTTTACTACTAGTAACCATCAGTTGATTAAGTGGTCAAAAGTTCAAATGTCCAAACCTCAAATTGTAATTCATAATGTAGAAACTATGTGTGTTGAAGGGTTTAGAGGTAGATCGAAGCAGGTTGCTCGAAGGAAGACATTGCCCATTTGAAACTTAGGGATCGAAGCAAGCATGAAGATAGACTTGTAATCCATAGTGTTGAACTATGTGTGTCAAAGGGTTTAGAGGTGGATCGAAGCAGGTTGCTCGAAGGAAGCCATTGCCCCAGTCGAAGCTTGGGGATTGAAGTAAGCTTGATCTTCTTCGACTTGTCAAAATCTTCCAGTCACTCCTTTCAATCAGTCATGTGGTTCAAACATCCTGAACCATATTTTGAATTCGACATGGTTATCTGCAACTGCACACCTTTTTTTTATTATCTGCTTTGCCCTTTTAAAAGTTTCCTCTTCCTCCTTTCGAAGATTCAAAAGTTCCATCTTCGACCTGATGCTTGAAAGTCCAATATGATCCATGGAAACTATATGGGGCATTAATCAATTGTACTTGTGCAAACTTGAGCTTTTGAAAATCTTTGTGAGAAATGTCTTGAGAAAAGAGAGGGCAAATTTAGGGGTGCAACAGCTGCCCCTGTTCAATCTTCTTAAACCTGAAAAGTGAGGACGACACGTCGCTATTTGTAGCTTGAAGATATAAGATGATTGAACACTAGAGTATCCAGAAATTTACACTCGACCACGTGTTATTTGATTGTGTAGGGAATGGGCTTAAAGATGCCATTTGGAGAGATGATAGAGAGTTTTCGGAGATGGGCTTATAGATGCCATCTAAAGGTGATTGTAAATAGAAATTAGACTAATTCCAAGCTTGAATGTAACTGGGAGAAGTATCAGAATAAATATTTGGTCGATTTAATTCTGAATGACATGCTGGAATGGACCTGCGTTAAGTGGTGTTTGGAAATGTATTAGAAGGAACCCGTGTAAGACTGCTTAAGAATGAATCCGTGTGGGACTATATCTAGAAATTCATGAGAAGGAACCTGTTTAAGATTTCTTCGGGATGAGTCTGTGTGAAACTTTATCTGGAAATGTATGAGAAAGAGTCTGGGTAGGGCTTCTTCGGGATGAGTCTGTGTGAAACTTCATCTAGAAATGTATGAGAAGAAATTTGTGTAAGATTTCTTCGGAATGAGTCCGTGTGAAACTGCATCTGGAAATGTATGAGAAGAAATCTCTGTAAGATTGCTTCAGGATGAGTCCGTGTGAAATTGCATCTGGAAATATATGAGAAGAAATCTATGTAAGATTGCTTCAGGATGAGTCCGTGTGAAAGTTCATCTAGAAATGTATGAGAAGAAATCTATGTAAGATTGCTTCGGGATGAGTCCGTGTGAAACTACATATGGAAATGTATGAGAAGGAGCCTGGGTAGGGCTTCACGATGAGCTCGTGTGAAGTTGCATCTAGAAATTAGAAGGAACCCGTGTAAGTTTGCTTCTTGATGAGCCAGTGTGAAGCTGCATATGGAATTTAGAAGGAACCTGCTTTTTGTTGGTCGTAGAGATAGTTGCCCTGGCTTATTTCAGGAATTAATCTCTGACCTATTTTAGAAAGAAAGATAGTTTCCCCGACTTATTTCGGGAGTTAATCTTCAATCTGCTCATGCAGATAGTTGTCCTATCTTGTTTCAGGTATTAATCTACAATCAGTTGTTCATGAATAGTTGTCCTGTCTTGTTTCAGGTATTAATCCAGAACCCGCTTTTTGTTGATCATAAAGATAGTTGCCCTGGATTGTTTCAAAAATTAATCTCTGACTTATTTGAGAAATAAAGATAGTTTCTCCGGCTTGTTTCGGGAGTTAATCTCCAATCTACTCGTGCAAATAGTTGTCCTGTCTTATTTCAGATATTAATCTACAATCAGTTGTTCGTAGATAGTTATCCTATCTTATTTCAGGTATTAATCCGGAACCCGCTTTTTGTTGGTCGTAGAGATAGTTGCCCTGGCTTGTTTTAGGAATTAATCTTTGACCTTTTGAGAAATGGTTGTGGTATTTCCCAAAAGAGGATTTTTGTTAATTGACTTTTCCTACAAGGAAGAGGGTTAGTTGCATGAAAATGTATGCATGGCTTGATGATATTCTCAAAATAAATGAGATTATGCTGTATGCATTTATCATGTATGTAATATGATGTATGAATGTGAGATATTTGTTGAAATGTATCTTTGCTTCAGAAAATAAATCCTTGACAAGTGATGGGAGCTTTGGGAAGTTAAATCCCGAAATGCTGTTGGGGATGAAGAGTATGCACATCTTCAAACCTTGTTTAGAATATTTCCACTGGGGATTCCCGTTTTGTTGTTTGAGGGGAAATCCGCCAGGGGACATTGATTTTGCTTGAGTGAAACTCTATGGAGAGTGTTGATTTCTACTTGGGGAAAAGAGTTCAGGAGTTTTAGTTGTTCGTTGCTCTACTGGGGAGCTATCTCTTGATTAAAGAGGAAGAAAGTTTAGCTGTTATCTGGTCGAATTCCAGGATTCACAACAACTCATTGGGGATAGTGGCAAACTCTAACGGGGAAGAGGAGTTTTGTTAGTGATTTGAATAAGTTAAACTATTATTTGGTTAGGTCTAGGTTTCATAGTAACTCAAACGATTATCTGGTCGGGTCCAGGTTTCAGCAATTGAAGAAGTTAAACTACTATTTGGTCGGGTCCAGGCTTTAGTATCTTTTGGGGATAGTAATAACTCCATTGGGCATATATACGACTCTACCGGGGATTAAAGGGTTTTGTATGTTAATTCATATTGGTCCATGGAATTCGTAGTTTGTTGGGGAAATAAACCCTGTCGAGGAGAATAGTTGGGGAGATGTTTTTCCAGAGACTGAAACTCTAGCTGGGGATTGTATGGATCCAACTTTATAGGGATATCCATGAATTTGGCCTTATGGGGTTTGTACCCTTATCCGTGAAGATTATTCTGTGGGGATAACCTTATAGAGATGGCTCTAGCGACTTCAACGGGAATCATCTTATGGAAATGGACTTTGTGGGGATTTGTCGTTGTCAATAGTAGTAAGTGTTGTAGCGCTTCCAGAAAATGTGTGCTTGGCCGTACGTGACCCTTTGCTGGAATTCATGTTCAATGCCCCAAGTGATTAGAATGCAGACCTGCCCCTTGTTATTCAACATTTCTTGAGAGATTTCTTGGAATCTCGACTTGACTGCCATAAATGGGTTGGACTATAACATGTATACCCCCTTGCTTATGGGATATTTGTCATTGGAAGTGTCTTCCCATTTGAAGTGATTCCGTTTCTTGAGAGGATTTATGTTCATTGGATATTCGTCGTGTGAGTTTCTCTGTTGTCAAACAAATAGCTATATGTAAACAACAATATTCAAAATAATGTAAAGTTTATGTTTGTCTTGAAATTTTGAAAATGCATTTTTAGCAGATAAAAGAATTTTGTAAGAATATGAATTCAACTCAGGATTTACAATAAGCCTTACAGGAGTCAGGATACCTTTTGTAATAATATGCTTTCGAACTAACCCATGCTTCAATTAGGACTTTTAAAGGGTTGTAGCGTGGCCTGGTTCATGGTTTAAGAAACAAAGAATAAGGCTCAAAGTGTGTTTGTACCCAACCCGCTCTCTGATGTTCTCCAGTCCTATACGCAGTTAATTGCGCCTTTTGAATTCCAATTGAGTCTGGAATTATATCTTGGTGATGGTTCAGATATTGGAAGTTTATTTGGGAAGGCAGTCATTTTTTGCAACATTTTTCATGTTGTCGAGGATTTGTAACGACCTCCTTTTTTGATTTATTGTCCCTATTTTTTTGCCTGGCTGTTCTTGTTTTGAGATTATAGCCAGCGGGGTGCCCCAGTTTTTCTGAAGTCTCCTTCATAGGTTTTGACCTAGTGGGCTTTTCTTTTGAGAGGTAATAATTGCCTATTTTTTTGGGAACCAACACCATCTTGTGATTCAGAAGGCTATTTTCATTGTGAAGTGACAACTTGTGACTGAACGCGCCTTTGAATTAACTGAGAAACTACCCTGCCCCAGGTTATGATTAAAGGTTTTAATTTGTGAAAAAAAATCTCCTACTTATTTGGCTCAAAGGGGTTGACTAGGGATTATCTTCCTTATAACTCTAGTATTTAGGGTTTAAAACAATGCTTGTACATCGTTAGCAAAATATGTACAAAAGCATACTGCATGAGATTATGGTATTTGTGATACAATGGGAGAACTGACTTGGTTGTTTTTCATTTTATCGGAAATGTTGCGGTTAGCAAGAGTCGCCATCGACTTTTCTTTTATCCAAAAGGAAAGGTGAAAAGCACAGGAAAGACCTTTGAGATTGTTTCTTGAGTTCGGGGGTAGATTATGAAAAAGGAAGGTATTAGCACCCTTTTCATCCATGGTTTTCCATGGGCTCTTAGTTACTTGTTAGATCACTTTCTTTTGTTTGAAAATGTGCTTTGTGTGGTTTTTGAAAGTATTTTTAAAAGGCGCCACCGTTTAGGCAAACTTTGTAATGATTCTCGTTCGTAAGAATGTTTACAAAGTGTTGATCTTTTGAAAATGTTTTCAAGTTTGAAAGATGTTTTTGAAAGTGTTAGTGTTTGTTTTGAAAATAACAAGGATGTTTTTGGTTTTGAAATTGAGCAAGCAACTAGGAACAATCTACCTACTCAAAAGTCTTAGTTCATTTTTTCCTTTCCTTTGATAATGTTATCTTACCATTGATTTGGTAAGTAACCCTATCTTTGGATGTAAATGGGATGGGCATGGGTCATCGTATAACCATGATTAGCAATGTTGCAAGGTATCTTAGCATCTTTCTTTAGGGACTAAGATCATTTTGAAAAGGCAACATAGATAGCGTCATCGAGGGACTATGATCTTGTATTTTTGCTTGTTTTTGCTAAGATACCTCACATGCATAACATAGCCATTTTTATAAGGCAACCAATTGGATTTTACCCTAGGAATGCTTGTGTGCAAGTGTATTGATTTTCATGCTTTGTTTAGTCTTTGATTAGGGTTTGCTACTTGTTGATTTTATCTTCTCATACAAACCCTAATTACTAGTATTTATATAAAACGATAAATTGCGAAAAGTAAAGTTACTACGCTATTACATCATTAGGGGATGGGGGTGTACAAATTTATAAATGGGGATTGCAAGAAAATTAAACCTAATTATCTATTACAACCATATTGAATATTGTACAAAATTAAAAATAAAATGCAAGAATATAAATGGAAAAAGAAATGATTTTTGTTGTTTTTTATGAAAGGGTTTTGTCTTGACCTAAATAAAGGAAATGATTAATTAAAATTAAATAAAATTAACTTAAACTAATTAAGAAAATAAATTAACTAAAAAGGATTTTTTAGGGTTTTTTATGAAAAGGTTTTAAATTGATGAAAATAAAATGAAGATTAATTAATTAAAATAACCTAAGTTCTAAATTAATTTTAACTAAGAAAATAAAATAATGTATTAATTTAACCTAAATCTAAAAAATAATTATTTAAGAAAAAGGAAAGAAATTTATTTATTTTAAGAAAATGTTTTTTTATCTTTTTTGTTTTATAGAGAAAAAATATATATATATATATATATATATATATATATATATATATATATATATATATATATATATATATATATATATATATATATATATATATATATATATATATATATATATATATATATATATATATATATATATATATATATATATATATATATATATATATATATATATATATATATATATATATATATATATATATATATATATATATATATATATATATATAAGTATGAATAATAAATAAAAATATTTTTTTGATGTCTATTAATAAAAAAAAATATTAATAATAATAAATAATAAAAATATTAAAAAAAATAAAATATAATAAAATAAAAAAACAGAAAAAGGAAATAATAAAAAAAAGCCAAGGGGCGCACAAGCAAATCAGAGTCAGTAAAAGAAAAAAAAGACAAAAGGCCTAAATGTTGAAAGCCCAGGCGCTGCAAACAAACAAAAAATGTGAAAATGTGAAAAGAAAAAGTGAAAGGTAGCGCTGGGTCTTGAACCCGTGACCTTGAGGTTACCAGCGTGCTGCCTTACCACTGGGGTGGCTGTACATCCGTTAATATAACTGAAACGATAAATATATAATACAAAATGCACCCTGATTACACTTCATCTTCAACCTCCAGCTAAAGGACCTGTATCTTCTTCATCTCTCAACAAAAATGAAAAGTTCAAACATGAAAGTTGTGGCATTTCTTCCCATGAATCCAACCATGTAAGTAACTTAAGCTAACAGTCAAAGATGAATGAGATTTTTTTTGGCCCTAATTCAAAACCTAAAAATTTCAGAAAACTTCAACTCTAAAATTCTCTAAGCTCAGACCATATAAATGCATACTATGGATATGTACAACTTCGTGACAATGGTATCTACATTTTATATTCACAAATCAAAATCAAATGATACCTATATGAAGAGATAGAAGTTTGAAAACTTACCTCTTGTAGCTGGAGTCGTGTATGAAGTTTGAGCAACGTTTGTGATGGCCTGATGATTTCTGTAGCTTGCCTGGACCTCCTTGAGTGTGTTCCAAACCCTACTTTGCTTTGAGGATGGATGAAACTCCCAACTCAAGTCAAGTTGCAAGCTTCAGTTTTGAAAATGGTGGATGACGATGGAGGAGTTGCAGTTAGGAAATAAGGGCCTGGGTCACTTTGATATGATGTATGGGAGGTGTTTGGATGATTAGTTTTCAAAATGCACGAGTGGAAATGAAGATGGTGACTTTTTGCTCAAAACTGTCAAGTTTGGGCAGTTCTATGCAGCAAGGTGCTTGGGAGGTTTTTGAGGGTGCTAACATTCGTGTGTTATGTTGCAATATACTTGTACATAAGTAAGGAAAATGTTAGAGTACTTGAGGAGCTCAGAAGCACAAGATGTAGAGTTTATGGCTATGTTACTTGACTTTAAAGAAAAGTGAAAGCATGGTTTCAAGGCATAGTACAAGCATGACCTGAGTTTATGGGAGGCTTTAGACATGTTTCTTTTTCCTATGACATTGCTTGTGATCAGAAGGAACAAGTGAAAAGCTTTATGCATTGACTTTGTGATTAAAGCTTCTTTACAAGAATGGAATGCTTACTTTCTTCCAAAAATGGAAATGCAAGTTGGATAATGATTCAAATGCTTGGACAATGGCTCCATATGTTGTGTAAACATTTAATTATGGAGTGACAAACAAGTTTGAGGCCTTCAAAGTGAATATTA
Source organism: Vicia faba (assembly GCA_948472305.1). Taxonomy (NCBI): domain Eukaryota; kingdom Viridiplantae; phylum Streptophyta; class Magnoliopsida; order Fabales; family Fabaceae; genus Vicia; species Vicia faba. Next base: position 1,307,294,218 of record OX451739.1, read on the forward strand.
TGCAACATAGGTTTGGATTTGAATTCTTGTTCATCATGAAATAGCTTGTAATTTAAGTTTGAAAACCCTAACTTCATCTCTTCGATTCTCCTTGATCACAAATGATCTCAAGGAGTTATTTGACATTTTGGAAATCTTGTAATGTTCTCTACAACCCCTCTTTGAATTACTTTTCAAAATTCCCCTTGGAACTATATGAAAAAGTGCCATGAAGTTAGGTCAAAATCCTGACCAAAACTAGGGCAAAATTTCACTAAGTGTTCAATTTCAAGACCATGACTTTATGAATTAATAACTTGAGATCCAAACATTTTTAGAAGAAGTTTTGTTAATAAATGTTGTAGACATGAAGTTATGAATCTTCTTGCATCATGGTGAAAAATTGGCTCAAAGTTATGAAAAACATGAAGTTTTAAACACTTAGACAAATTTCTAAGTTAGAAAACATTGACTTTTCAAAATGAAATCTTAACTTTTTGATTTCTTGAGGAATAAGTTTCATATTTTTAAATGCTTTGATGAATTGGGATCTTTGACATTGGATTTTGACCAAGAAGTTAAAATTTGACTTTTCAGTGTACAATTGACTTTTGATTAGTTGACTGAAAATTCACTATCAATCCAATTGATCTTGAGAAATGTTTTAGGTCATGCCATTAGGTCAAAATGATGCAATTGAACTCTTGAAATCTTGCTTCAAACCAATTGACCATTTGCCAGGTCAAAAATCAGAAATTGCCCTTTCTCAATCAAAACCCTAATTTGGACCATTTTGCCCTTTTGATGATTTGATCAAATTTCTTGAGGAACTATGGTCCAAACTTGACCAAATGATACATATGAGTTTATAATGTTTATGTGGATAAAAAATTATGAAGTTTGACTGTAAATTGGCCATAGTTGACTTTTTCCCCAATATAGATGATTTTTAGGTCAACTGCTCAATTGACTGAGCAAAAGTGTGATCCAAGGCTTGAAACTTGACATGAGTAATCTTGGGGGTTAATAATGATCCATGAAAGTCATATGAAGCATTGAAAGTTCAATTATCCTTGTGAAATCTTAAACCCTAATTTTGGTTATCAATGCTTAAGGAGGCGTCTTGAGCTGATCAACCCTAGTGCAGTCTTGAATCAAGAGAGATCTTTGTGAGAAAATATTTGATAAAAGAGAGGGCAAATTTTGGGGTACAACAGCTGCCCCTGTTCAATATTCTTAAACCTGAAGAGTTAGATTGGCGGATTTGCCATTCGTGAATTGAAGGTGAAAGATGATTGAACACTACAGTGCCCAAAAATTTGCACTCGAAGATGGATGGTGAATGGGCTTATAGATGCCATTTGGAGGAATGTTGGTAAACACTGGAAGAAGTATCAACATAAATCTCTTGTTGATTTATACTAAAACTTGATGTTTTACCTGTGAGAAAATAGTTAGTAAAATGCAGATACCTGCATGATGTTCACCGGATGTGGTATTATGTTAAATGCATATGGTATGTACATGTTATGATGTATGAATGTGAATGTATGTTTTTGTCCGGGAAAATAAATCCCTGACTGCTGCTGAGGAAATTCTGGGGGGTTGAATCCCTGATTGCCGTTGGGGATGAAGAATATGTGTGATACGGTGGGAGAGAACTGACTGTTTTTTGGAATGCTGGTTTGTGTTTTGCGTTTGTTTTTGCAAAATGTCGCGGTAAGCAAGAGTCGCCACCGTCTTTTATTTTATCCAACAAGGAAAGGAAAAAAGCACAGAAAAATTCCTTTTTCGAGATGTTTCTCGGGTCCGGGGGTAGATTATAGAAAGGGAAGGTGTTAGCACCCTTTCTATCCGTGGTTATCCACGGGCTCTTAGGTACTTGCTCAAAGTGTTTTCAAAATTTGCTTTTATTTGTGTTTGTGGGTTTGAAAAGAATTTTTGTTTGAAAGGGGTGTAAGTGCGAAAAGTTTTGTTTTGTTTTAAAAGGAGCAAGTACTTAAGAACCATCTACCTACTCGAAAAAGAAATCGTTCTATGCTAATATCCTTTAGACAATGCTATCCCACTATTTATGAGTAGGTAGCACCGTCGTTGGAGTTTAAGGGTCAATTCGATTAAGGGACGTGTGGTCACTAAAGCAATATTAGGACGCCTTAGCGGTAACCCTAATGTCTTAGATCATTTTATCCTAGGCAACCGTTTCGAGGAAACTATGATCTTTGGACAAGATGACGACCTCTAAAACTTCCTATACTCAATGACCACGTTCGAAGGCAACCAAGTGAGGTGTACCCTAAGAGTGCGCATGTGCGAGTGTGTTATTTCGGTTAATTTATCTTTGTACATGTCATGGGTGAGCTATGTTGATTTTAAGTTCATACATTCGATCTTGTCATGCATTCCTTATTATCAAACATCTAACAGTTTATAGATTACGGGAATTAAATTTGCGGAAATTAAATCTAAACTATTACAAGGCGTCGGGTATTTACATCGCCAAAAACAACCCTTAAAATTAAAAGTGCGGAAAGTAAAATAAAGCGATAAATAAATTAAAGTCCTATTAAAACTATTACATTCCGGAAGCAAGTACAATAATATGATAAATGGATCGCGTGCGGGAAAATTAAATCGGGCGCATTTTTTATGGTTTTGACCCTTTTTTGAAAGAAAGCATTTTTGTTATTTTTGAATTAATGGAAGCAATTAAATTAAGCTAATTAAATAAATAAATAAATTAATTAATAAAAATATTTTTGGATTTTTGAGTATCTAAGGAAATAAAATAAAATTTGATTAATGTCAATAAGAAACCTAATTATGTAAATTAATTTTAATTATTGCAAAAATATTGAAAGTTATACCTAATTAAAACTAAATTAATTTTTATTTACAAAAATAAAGTGATGAAATTAATTTTAATAAATAAAATTATATTTTTTAGTTTTTTTGATTTTATTAAGAAAAAGAATTAATTGGTTAGTTTAAATAGTAAAAATAATAATGTAAATCAAATAAATAAAATGAAAAGAAAAAGAAATAACCAAAAAGGGGGTGTTGGGCCCAAAAGGATGGTGAAAATAGCAACTTAGTGGCCCAACAGGCGCTGGCCTGGGATGACTTTCCATGATTCCCTGTGGCGTGTTGACTTTGGCATAGGATGCACGTTCAATCCTGGCCACCAGATCTGGCCTGGGGCCATCTGGCAACCATCTGGATGAGGACATATGATACATCACGCGCTAGGCAAGGCACTGGATAACCTGAAAGAAAATAGCAACTAAGATATTGGGGACCTGGGATTCGAACCCAGGTCCTGCAGGCCAATGCAAGCATTCCACTACCACTCAGCCAAGGTGTTGTGATTGTTAGTGGAATGAACAATAAGCATTATATGAGAAAACAAATAAATATGCCAGAATTAATAAAAAAGACGCGCGAGATTTGAATCATCCAATGGGAGGGGGACGTGTCATCGTCTTCCTCATTGAAAACCTGGTTATTTACCTGCGGATTTTCATCCGCAGCTAAATCCATAGGTGTCTCATAAAACGAGTTCTAGGCCATGGAAATTAATTCTAAGACCATAACCATGTTCGTCTTCCTCTCCCGATTTCATCCATGTCCATTATTTGCGTTGATTTTTCCTGAAACTAAAACACCTAAAAACAACAACCAAAAACCCTAGTTTCGGGTATGGCATTACAGGCTATAAAAATACAATTGAATAATGTAGAAATGTTCTAAATGGAACGATAAACATGATGGTGTCAAGATTTTTCCAGAAAAATGCATGAATATGAGAATACGATTTCAAGTATAGGGGCGTTTTTTTAGGAGACTTACAATGCTATTGAAGAGGTTTCAAAGCTTGTAAAGGATTGGTTTTGACTCAGGGGATGTCCAGCAATTGAATAACGTGGAGTTTCTGCTTTGAATCAGCCTCTAAGAGTGATTTCGATTCCACACTTTTTCAAGTTTTTTCCAAGTTTGGTTCTTCTGATTTTGAAGCCTCTTCCTCCTGATTCGTGCCTCTTTAGCTTGTATACGTATAAGGCAATGCATTAGGTTAAAAATTTGGGCTTGAATCTTTATCAATCAATGCTTGGAGATATGATATGATCCTCCATTAAAAAGCTTCCAATTTCATTCCAAATCCAATATTTTGTGCATGATATGGCTTGATACGAGTTTGATCCTATCCATGATGATAATTAAAGCCTGTATCAATCAAAAAGATGCCCCGTTATCAATGTTTAGATTTTATTTGGATTTAAATTGATTTAAAATGAATTAATTCAATAAAAATCAAATAAAATAGAAAAATTAATGAATGGACATAAGATTGAAGATAGGACACGTGTGTAGTGTGACAAGATCAAATCAAGTGGAAAAAAGTGGGCCCATTTGACAAAATTTGAAGTTTTGGGGATAGTTGACTTTTGGCAATTTTGGAAAAATGCCCAACTTCAACAATGCATAACTTATTCAATTTTGAACTTTTGGAGGTGTTATTGGACTTTTTAGAAACCTTGATATGTCCTCTAACCAACCCTTTTAGTCTCATCTCATTTTGATATTCCATGCTCAAGTTATAAGCTTTGTAAAAAAAGGTGTTTTTGTTGACTTTCAAAAATGACCTATAATGTCCAAATTTGTAACTTCTTGTGAGTGAATTTATTGATCTTGGGGAATGAATATGGATTGTAGGAAATTTCATCCTTTTCAAAATGAGCTTTGGATGGGTCATTTCTCATAAAGTATGAGAAATTTATGCTTGGTCAAAGTTGAGTTGACTTTTCCTACAAAACCCTAATTTAGCAACTTTTGAGTCTTGATGAATTTTGAGCAATGCTTGATGAATCATGATCAAACCTTGATCAAATGATGAATTATCCTTCAAAATGAGAATGTTGACAAAAAATATTTAGGTCTGACTATTTGTAGGTCACAGTTGAGTTTTGCCCTAGCATAGTCGATTTTTGACCTCTTGAGCAATTGATTGACCAAACTTCTTCTGCAAGGATTGAAATTTGACATGGATGATCTTGAGAACATATTAGGAAATTTGGGATAACTTGAGGTCATTTGGATGTAAGGACCTTGATGCAACACAAAACCCTAATTTGAGGTTGACTGCCTTAGGAGATGACTTGACTGTCCAACTCTTGAGCAATCTTGAGCCACTTGGAGATTATTCTTGAAATGTCTTGAGTAATATGGGAGGGAAAATTTTGGGGTACAACAGTTGCCCCTGTTCAATTTTCTTAAACCTGAGGATATAGATTGGCTTTCGGGCCTTTCGTGATCCGAAGGTGGAAGATGATTGAACACTAGAGTGCCCAAAAATTTGCACTCGCATGATGTAGTATCAGCCTTGTGATGTCGGGAATGGGCTTACAGATTCCATTTGGAGATTGTTGATAGGTGGTCTGAACTTCGACTGGATCGGCGTCAGAAAAATCTTTAGGAATCGATTTGACTGGACCAGAGAAGGTCTTGAAAATAACTCTGACTGGATCAGAAAAATCTTTAGGAATCGATTTAACTGGACCAGAGGGGGTTTTGTCTCCTTTGACTGGATTGGCATCAGAAAAATCTTTAGGAATCGATTTAACTGGACTAGAGGGGGTTTTGTCTCCTTTGACTGGATTGGTATCAGAAAAATCTTTAGGAATCGATTTAACTGGACCAGAGGGGGTTTTGTCTTCTTTTACTGGATTGGCATCAGAAAAATCTTTAGGAATCGATTTAACTGGTCTTGTCTCCTTTGACTGGATTGGCCTCAGAAAAATCTTTAGGAATTGATTTAACTGGTCTTGTCTCCTTTGACTGGATTGGCCTCAGAAAAATCTTTAAGAATCGATTTAACTGGTCTTTTCTCCTTTGACTGGATTGGCCTCAGAAAAATCTTTAGGAATCGATTTAACTGGTCTTGTCTCTTTTGACGGGATTGGCCTCAGAAAAATCTTTAGGAATCGATTTAACTGGTTTTGTCTCCTTTGACTGGATTGGCCTCAGAAAAATATTTAGGAATCGATTTAACTGGTCTTGTCTCCTTTGACTGGATTGGCCTCAGAAAAATCTTTAGGAATCGATTTAACTGGTTTTGTCTCCTTTGATTGGATTGGCCTCAGAAAAATCGTTAGGAATCGATTTAACCGGTCTTGTCTCCTTTGACTGGATTGGCCTCAGAAAAATCTTTAGGAATCGATTTAACTGGACCAGAGGAGGTCTTCCATATAGTTGAGAATTTAACTGCATCTTTCCTGAAAGGTAAAGGTCAGTCATATGCAATGCATGGTATGGATCAAGAAATGATGTTCTCAACATAAATGAGATTGTATGGTATGATGCGTATATGCATGTATCATGATGTATGGAAATGTGATGTTTAGCTGGGGAAATAAATCCCGGATAGCTGCTGGAGAGTAGATTTGAATTCTTTGTTTCCGCTGGGGATGGTGAACGAAGATGATAAACTTGCAGGAGAGGATAACTCCGTTGGGGAATAAACTGATGAGGAGATTACTCCGAGGGGAATTACTCTGTGGGGAAGAGATGCTCTGCTGAAGATTCCACTGATAAACTCCGCTGAGGATGGATTACCGTTGCTGGTGATATAGAATTTGTTGAGGATTGAATTCCTGTTTGTGAAAGGAAAGAACTTCGCTGGGGATGATCTTTCAGTTGCAACTTGCTGGGGATAACCCTGTTAGACTCTTGCGGGGATAATCCTTTGAATTTTGCTGGGGAGATTTATTTTTGTACTCCGTTGGGGGTAAACTTCCAGAGTCTACTGGGGATGATGATTCAATTCCGTTGGGGAAGCTTTTTCAGACCGTGCTGGGGAAATATTGACTCCACTGGGGGTATCTTGTATTATGCCGGGGAACATTCTTATACTCCATTGAGGAATATTAAGACTGCCGGGGATACTCTTATACTTGCTGGGGAATATTCTTATACTCCGCCGGGGAATATTAAGACCCTTTTAGTACTGATGGTAGACTAACTCTACTTGGGGAGAGCATTGCTGATTCGTTTATAGTTGCAAGTCTCAGCTGGGGGAGAGATAACATTACTATCTTACTCTGCGGGGAGTGAAAGTATCTTAGCCATATTCTTCAGCTGAATCTACCTTTGTACCTGGTGAACAGAGCAACCATACAGCTCGGACAATTCTTATTGCCCCTGTTTCTGATGTTACCCGTAATTCGCCTTTTGTTTCGCATGTAAGTATTTATGAGCAGCAATTAATGTCAAATGCATATATCAAAAATGAACATTGGACGTTCTTTGCAAAACAAAATAGATAAAGAAAAAACAATTTGAAATTTGTCTGAAAATGAATTTGTATTGATTTTGAAGTTTGGCCTGTAATTAGGTGTTTTTGTACAAGAGGCTGACGTCCTAGTAAGAGAACGCCGCCGAATAATAGAATTTTTACACAATTTGTTAAAAGAAAACAAAACAACTATGTGAACAATCCCATTGGGTTCCAACTCTGCTATTGCCTTTATATCCTCGAGCATCTCATCCCTTTGCTGTTTGGTTGAAGGTAGATCAGATTGATTAGTGCCGTCCGAGCTTGACAGTTGATACCGAAGTCTGGATGCAAGGTGATCCAATGAGACATAATGTTACGCTTTGATCCCTAATTTTTTCCTGGACCGCCCTTTCGGGTTTTTAGTCCACCGGGATACCCTTTTTTGCCCAAGCTGCCTTTTCAGGTTTTCGACTTGCCGGGTGTACATATTTTTTTCATTTTTATCCCTTATTTTTGCCCAAACCCTTTTGGTTTGCCGGGAAGCCCTTAATTTTTCCTAGGCCAGTCAACCTAGCGGGTCTTTGATTATGCGTAGTATCTTTCCACTATGTCTGCATTGACGGGGTGAGGAAGGTCGTCACCATCCATGGTGGTCAGAATCATAGCTCCTCTTGAGAAAATGTTCTTAACCACAAATGGCCCTTCATAAGTAGGGGTCCATTTGCCCCTGGGATCACCTTGAGGTAGAATAATGCGCTTGATTACCAGATCTCCGACTTGATACTATTATCGTCTAACTTTCTTGTTAAATGCCTTGATCATCCATTTTTGGTACGTCTGACCATGACAAATAGCAGTAAGTCTCTTTTCGTCAATTAAATTCAATTGATCAAGCCGATTCTGAATCCAGTCATCTTCACTCAAACCTGCATCTTTCATGATCCGAAGAGAGGGTATCTGAACTTCAATGGGAAAAACTTCCTCCATGCCATATACCAAGGAATAGGGTGTTTCCCCTGTTGACGTCTGTGCTGAGGTACGGTACCCATGAAGAGCAAATGGTAACATCTCGTGCCAGTCTTTGTATGTCACCGTCATCTTCTGCACAATCTTCTTAATGTTCTTATTAGCCGCTTCTACAGCCCCATTCATCTTCGGCCGGTAGGTAGAAGAGTTGTGATGCTGTATCTTGAATTATTCGCAGAGCTCGGTGATCATCTTGTTGTTGAGATTGGTACCATTGTCCGTAATGATCCTTTCTGGTACACCGTATCGACAGATCAGATTGTGCCGAATGAATCGTGCCACGACATTCTTGGTTATGGTAGCAAAGGAAGCTGCTTCAACCCACTTCGTAAAGTAATCAATTGCTACCAGGATGAAACGATGTCCGTTGGATGTCATAGGTCTGATCTCGCCGATCATATCAATACCCCACATTGCAAAAGGCCAAGGTGCCGTCAAGATGTTCAGAGGTACCGGAGGTATGTGCACCTTATCAGCATAGAATTGACATTTGTGACATGTCCGAGAATGCTGATAACAGTCGGCTTCCATTGTGGACCAATAGTATCCTGCCTGAAGGATTTTCTTTGCCATGGTGTGTCCACTGGAATGAGTTCCAAAAGTACCTTCATGTAACTCTGCCATGATCCTTTCTGCTTCAGTATTATCCATACAACACAGTAAGGTCGAATCATGGTTACGCTTATAAAGAACGCCATTGCTGATGAAGAACTTTACCGCGAACCTCCTCAGAAACTTCTAGTCATTAACAGATGCACCCTCGGGGTATTCTTGAGCCTCAAGGTATCTCTTCACCTCATGAAACCAGGGTTTATCCGCTACCTCTTCAGTCTCAACATCACAATAATGTGCAGGTTCGTCCAATCTTTCAATGATGATTCGGGGAGCTTCGTTGTCCCAATTGACTTTGAACATAGAAGACATCGTAGCCAGCGCGTCCTCCAACTGATTCTCCTCTCTAGGGAAGTGTTCAAAGGTTATTTCTTCGAAGTGGGGAAGCAACGTCAACACATACTCCTTGTAAGGAATAAGATTTGGGTGTTTCGTATCCCACTTGCCTTTGATCTGACTGATCATGAGAGCGGAATCTCCGAAGACACTTAGAAACTTAATCCTTAGGTCAATTGCTGCTCGAAGACCCATGATGCATGCTTCATACTCCGCCATATTGTTGGTGTAGTTGAAACATAGCCGAGCGGTAAACGGAGTATGAGAGCCTTTAGGAGATATGATCACGACACCAATGCCATTACCCAAAGCGTTCGAAGCTCCATCAAAGAACATAGACCATCGGGATCCCTCCTCAGTCCTTCATCCGGTCCAGGTGTCTCACAGTCAGTTACTAGCATGATATTCTCATCCGGGAATTCGAAGTTCATAGACTGGTAATCATCCACTGCTTGATGTGCCAAATGGTCTGCCAACACACTTCCCTTGATTGCCTTTTGAGTCGTGTACTGGATGTCATACTCAGTCAAGATCATCTGCCATCTTGCTATTCTTCCGGACAAGGCAGGCTTCTCGAAGATATACTTGATTGGATCCATCTTTGATATCAACAGAGTAGTGTGAGTCAGCATATACTGTCTCATCCGGCGAGCAGCCCATGCCAAAGCGCAGCAAGTTTTCTCGAGCAACGAGTATCGAGTCTCGCAGTCGGTAAACTTTTTGCTAAGGTAATAAATAGCATGCTCTTTTCGGCCAGACTCGTCATGTTGACCCATCACACACCGCATTGAGTTGTCGAGTAGTGTCAAGTATAAGATCAAAGGTCTTCCTTCAACTGGTGGCATTAGAATAGGTGGCTCTTGGAGATACTCTTTGATCCTTTCAAAGGTGGCCTGGCATTCATCATTCCAACGTACTACTTGATCTTTCTTCAGCAGCTTGAAGATTGGCTCACAAGTAGCAGTCAGGTGCGAGATGAATCGAGCAATGTAATTCAGACGTCCCAGAAAGCCTCTGACTTCTTTCTCTGTTCTAGGAGCCGGCATCCCTTGTATGGCTTTCACCTTTGCAGGGTCCACTTGAATACCTTTTTCTCTCATGACGAAACCCAGTAGCTTACCGGACCTCACCCCAAAGGTGCACTTGTTCGGGTTTAACCTTAGCTTGTACAACTTCAGCCTGTCAAATAGCTTCTGCAGATGGTCAAGGTGTTCTTCCTCAGTCTGGGACCTTGCAATCATATCATCGACGTATACTTCAATCTCATGATGGATCATGTCATGAAACAAAGCAACCATGGGACGCTGATATGTTGCCCCAGCATTCTTTATTCCAAAAGGCATGACCTTGTAGCAAAAGGTACCCCACTGAGTAATAAAGGTTGTCTTCTCCATGTCTTCGGGAGCCATTTTAATTTGATTATAACCGGAGAAACCATCCATGAAGGAGAAGACTTTATGCTGAGCGGTGTTGTCAACCAGAACGTCGATGTGAGGTAGAGGGAAATCATCCTTGGGGCTTGCCCTGTCCAAATCCCTGTAGTCAAAATACATTCGAACCTTACCATCCTTCTTCGGCACGGGAACCACATTGGCCACCCACTGAGGGTAAGAAGTAACTACTAGAAAATTGGCGTCAAACTGTTTCATAACTTCAGCCTTGATTTTCTCAGACATCTCGGGGCACATTCGGCGGACCTTCTGCTTCACTGGAGGGCATTCTTCCTTGGTAGGCAGGCGATGAACCACAATATCAGTATCTAAACCAGACATATCTTCATAAGACCATGCAAAGATCTCAATGTAGTCACGCAACATTTGAATTAACCGTTGCTTCACACTAAGCTCCAGATTTGCACCGACCTTAACTTCCTTCTTGTCTGTCTCAGTACCCAGATTCACTAATTCCATCGGCTCTTCGTGCGGCTGAATGGACCTCTCTTCTTGGAGTAACAGTCTTGCAAGTTCAGTAGGCACTTCACAATCATCTTCACCTTCGTCTTCGGCTAAGTTGATCGGATTTTCGAAGTCATAACTGGCAGTAGCAGAGTCGTTACTAGTGAGATCCAGAGTGGATGTGGACCTGTATATGTGAGTGTGTGTAAAATAGCTGTTTTGCAATATATAATAAAGAAAAACAAGGAGCGCGAAATTTGAAATGCAAGAACGTCCAATGCTTTTATTAATGATATATGAAAATGACACACATAAAGCCCTCACAAATGAAGCTACAGTGCCCCGGGTAAGACACCGGGCCATAAAGTTTAAAACATTGTCTGTTACAAATTCAAAACAAAAAGTTTCATTCCTGGGTAACAAAGGTAATAGGGATGAAGTCCTTTGATGTCTAGTTGCTTGGTCCACCGTCGGTCGTTGGATAGATCCAGCTGTCGAATTCAGACTCTTCCACATCGTCTTCAATGGCATTCACTCCTGAGTTGCTGATGAACACGGGAGGTCTTCCGATCCGTGCATTCTGAACGGCCCTTTGAGCTTCTGCAGTGAAACCCAAACCAAACTTGTTAGTCTTCTGTGTAAAATCAGGGAGTCGGACCCAATTTGCACACCCACCTTTCTTAATAACGGCCCGGGCATCCTTAAAGGAAGCCATCTTCATAAGAGAGTCTTCAACAACAGTCTCAGCTGACGCCAGCGTCTGGGGAACCTCTTCAAAATGCTGGAACGGGGTCTCAATGAACTCCCCATCCATCTCTACATATCAGAAAGAGTTGAGGTGGCTAACCATGTACTCTTCCTCTCCTTGCACTGTCACAATCTTCCCTTTGACCGGGTACTTCATCTTCTGGTGGAGTGTTGAGGTTACGGCCCCAACTTTGTGGATCCATGGACGACCCAACAAACAAGAATAAGATGGCCGAATATCCATCACATAGAATGTAGAATTGAAAACCTGAGAGCCAACCTTGATCGGGATATCAACCTCTCCATGTAACATTCTTTTAGACCCATCAAAGGCCCTGACGACAATGTTGCTTGGCTTCAACTCCAACCCTTCACAATCTAACCGGTCTAGAGCTTTCTTAGGCAAGACATTCAATGAGGAACCAGTATCCACCAATACATGTGCAAGAGTAGTGCCCCTGCATTCAATGGAGACATGCAAGGCATCATTGTGATTCTTACCCTTAGCAGTCAAGTCGGCGTCAGAGAAACCCAACCCATTATCAGTAGTCAAATTGGCCATGCAATCTGTAAACTGATCAACTGATGTCTCTTGTGGCACATGGGAAGTCTTCAAGAAGGTGATCAGAGCCTTGGCACGGGCCTCTAAGCACAACAATAGTGACAACATAGAAATCTTGGACGGGGTTTGCCCCAGCTGTTCAACTACATTGTAGTCACTCTTCTTGATGATTTTCAGAATTTCTTCCATCTCTTGCTTAGAAGCTTCAACAGTAATCGTCTTCGGCGCCTCCGTCTGGGCAGGCACATCCGTGGTGATCCCTTTGCCCCAAGTGTCAGATGACTCGGCGACAGAGGTAAGAATGGGAATTTGAACATGAATAGTGACAGGTACACTGGCGGGTGTAATAACAACGGGTTTTCAGACAGTTTGCAGAGATATATCAGGTGAGAAAAGTCTTCCGTTGCGGGTGACTTTAGCAGGTCCAACAATATTGCTGATGTCAGTATCAACATCCAGCTCTTGTTTAACTCCATGAAAATAAACATCAGCCCCATAATGCCAAGGGACAGCTTTATCAGAGGTGTATGGGATGGGCCCCAGAACAGTGATGATCACAGGTGCGATTTTAGGAACAAATGTAATTCTAACAGGCTTCCTCGAGGGAGCCTTGGAAGAATTATCGAAAATGGTGATGATGGAAATTTCTTCAGAAGGAACTAAGGGAACAACAGTCTTCTCAAACAGAATCTCTTTACTATCCATCAGACGTTGGACACCTGATTTCAAGAGATGGCAGCCGGTTGGTAGAACAGAACACATACAACAATCTTCGTCACAACCCAAAAATAAACCGGCTAGCAAAAGGTTCTTCTTCACAGTCATCAAAGGGGTAGCAATATCATTCACAGAAACCACAAATGAGTCTTCATCTATAGAGTTTATTCCATGCTTGGGCATAGGAGCAATCACAACATTAGGCCTCTCGGGCGCCTCAAACTCAATCTCCTTCGCATCAATCAAGTCCTGTATCTTATTCTTCAAAGTCCAACAATCATCTGTGTTATGCCCTGGGATATCAGAGTGATAAGCACAGCGGGCATTAGGGTTGTACTTCGGTGATGTTATATTTGGATTCTTTGGGGATTCCTTTGGAATCACCAGATTGGTCTTCAGCAACTGTGGCAGAATCTGAGATCATGTCATGTTGAGACGAGTGAATTGCCTTCGAGGTCTCTCGTCCTTTTGTTGATTGTTGTACCGAGGAGTACCAGCAGGTTTTGAAATAACAACCGCATTAACAGCTTGGCGGTGTTCATGTCTATTCTGTCTTTTCGAACTGTAGACAACACTAGACTCTTTCTTAAACGACTTCTTCTCGGTGCTCGATGAGGCACCCTTCTGTATCTTACCAGCCTTAATACCAGCCTCAATCCTCTCACCGGTCAAAATAAGCTCTGTAAACCCAGATGAAGAGCTTCCAATCAGATGGTTAAAAAATGGACCAGACAGGGTCCCCAGAAACATGTCCACAAGGTCCCGATCAGCCAAGGGTGGCTGCACTCTTCCGGCAAGGTCCCTCCACTTCTGAGCATAATCTTTAAATCCTTCACCCGTTCCTATTGACATACCCTGGAGTTGGGTACGCGTGGGAGCAAGGTCGGAGTTGTACTGGTACTGCCTGTAGAAAGCAGTAGCCAAATATTCCCAACTGCGGATACTGGCTCCGTCTAACTGATAGAACCATTCAAGCTGAGTCCCTGAGAGACTGTCTTGAAAGAAGTGGATCCATAGGTTCTTATCAGCGGTGTACGGCTGAATCTTCCTCACATATGACCGGAGGTGCAGCTTCAGACAAGAAACTCCGTCATACTTAGCAAAGGCTAGTGCCTTGAATTTGTGGGGAATCACCACCCCAGATGATAGACCCAGATCACCAAAGTCCAGACCAGGCACTTTCTGAACTTCCATAGCACTCAAACGGTCTTCCAGTTGTTTGTATCTATCATCAGCAGAAGGATACTGTTCTTCATCGAAGTCCGTCTCATTGTCGGAGACCACAGGGCTAGGAGCCCTCCTTTCCTCTTGACTATCTTTCCCCCAGATGAGGTGGTCAGATCAACTTCATTCTGCAGCATGTTTCCAAACATGTGCCCTGTGTTAAACAGGATTGTCCTCTTCTTCTTCTTCTTCTTCTTATCTTTCAGAATCAGGGTCTTCAGGTCTTGCTGACCCTTAGCTAGATTCATGAACAACTCTTGAAATTGGGAATTATGAGCCTGGAGGGCCTTGATTGCTTGCTCAGTTGAAGGTTCAGCAGACATGACAATTGCTGAAATAAACATCAAAGAAGATAAGAGACCTGTAATGGGTACCTGTTATGGAGTGCATGGGATGAAATGCGTATGATTATGATTTCAAAGACAATCAAGAGATTCAAATTTGTAAACCAGAAAGGAAACACACTTTATTAGATAAACTTTGGAATTCAAATTGTTCAACTGATGCCCTTAAGGCGTTACATGAAAGGAAATACTGAAAAGTAAATAAAAACTGGAAAAGAAATCATCAAAGGTCAATCAATGTTCCCATGGTCTCTTCTTGTCGGTGCGGACATAATCATTGAGAATCCGCTCGTTCTCCAGTTGTCTAGTCAACCTCTGGATCTTCTACTCTTGCTTGTTGAACTTCTCTCGGTAAGAATCCTGTTCTTCCCTCAGTTGCATCCAAGATCTCTTTAGTGCCCCAATGTCAGTGGGCATATAAGGATGGAGGATGGTTGGAAGAACCCCTTCTTCATTAGCAAATTCAACAATGACCGGTCGGACAACTTCATATGGCATACCCAGATTTTGGGCACGGATACAGACCCATCTGAGATATGGCTCCATCGGGAGAGAAGTCTTTGGGCCCAGCTCATGTGGATCAGATTGGTGAACTCTATCCTAAGCCCTTATGAATCTGCGGCGTTGCTCGTCGTTATACCTTTGAAAATCAAAGATGATACTAGGCATTAGCATCTCATGAGGTCCTTCTCTTCTGGCACGTCCAAACTGACGTAGAGCTAAGCATGGGTTGTAAGAAATTCCTCCATGGGTTCCTAACAGTGGAACATTGGGGTACTCCCCACATCGATCAATAATAATCACCTCGTCCATAACCTTGAGAGTCCAGATGATGTCATTATGAGAGAGAGACATCACCCTATAAGCCCAGCCCATGCCTTCTTTGTTCTTCAGCACTGACTTGGGAAGGTGCGAAATAAACAACCTTGCCAATAAGGGAGCACAACACATCAAGGTTCCCCGTTTTCGGGCAGTACGAGCATAGAGCTGATGAAGAATGTCACCCAAGAGAGTGGGTACCGGATTCCGAGAGATGAAGATCTTTATCGCATTCACATCAACAAAGGAGTCAGAGTTAGGAAACAATACCAAGCCATATATTAGAAGAGCCAGAATATCTTCGAATGCCTTGAAGTCTAGACTATCCCAGAAATGATTAGCCTTACCAACCAAGAACTTAGTCAGAAAGCCCTTTGCTCCACTTCCAGTCTCCTAATTAGCCATTACCTCTTCTTTTGTCAAATGAAGGACTGCAACAATCTCTTCGTGTCTAAGAATCTTCTCCCAACCAGTAAATGGGGTCTGCTCCAGAACATAGATACCGAGCAGCTCAGCGAACTCTTCTAGGGTGGGAACCAACTGGTAGTCCTGGAAAGTAAAACAATGGTACAGTGGATCATAGAATTAGACCAAAACACTCATCATCTGCTCGTCCAATTTAGAGGTGACCAAATTAAGAAGATAACCATGTCTCCTGAGGAAGGAAGTAGTATCAGGCATCTTTGCAATCAGATCTTTAAGCAAGGTGGGAACCTGGACAAATTTGATCCGGATGGTGTTTCTACGCATAGGCATCATGATGACCTACAAAACAGAGCAAAGATGAAACCCTCCTGTCTTTGAAATAGGTTAGTCTCATGCAAGATGTATGAAATGTTATGATGTCATGATGTCATGATAGTAAGCACACCACAAGTATCCACAAATAGCAAACATGGTAAAGGCTCACAAGTCACAGAGAGAGCCCTTAGATTTCAGGCTGGCAAGGAGCTTAGGTACTACCCTCTTTCAGTTCAGTTGGTTTAAACCTGTCCTAAAAATAGTAACCGGGTTCTAGAGGATCTCAATATCACTGACTACCCTCGATTGGTCATAATTCTAGTTTAGCAACCTTTTCTTGCAGCCGGAATCATCGCGAGAGTTTAGTCTCAACGAGTGTAGCATACTGCTACTGTTCTATGGCCAAGTTGGTCAATTTAAAGGTTCTAAGGTCAGTTGGTGCTTAATGACCCCTTAGATGACCCGTATTCTCCTTGTTCCAACACAAGGGATATCGGTACAATCTAAAGTGCCACACCAACGTAGCTACTGCTTCAACCGTATCGGTCTACGCTGTACAGTTCCCTCACATTTTATTGCTACTTACCTAAAGGGTATCCCCCAGATCCGGGTTAGGATCTATAGAAACTCCAATACAAGCCCACAAATAAAAATCATACAAAGCATACAATTGAAAACACAATGATCTAATCCTAAGGTACACCCCACTTATTAAGTCCCCAGCAGAGTCGCCAGTTCTGTGATACGGTGGGAGTGAACTGACTGTTTTTTGTAATGCTGGTTTGCGTTTGTTTTTGCAAAATGTCGCGGTAAGCAAGAGTCGCCACCATCTTTTATTTTATCCAACAAGGAAAGGAAAAAAGCATATAAAAGTTTTTGTTTGAAAGGGGTGTAAGTGTGAAAAGTTTTATTTTGTTTTAAAAGGAGCAAGTACTTAAGAACCATCTACCTACTCGAAAAAGAAATTATTCTATGCTAATGTCCTTTAGACAATGCTATCCTACTATTTATGAGTAGGTAGCACCGTCATTGGAGTTTAAGGGTCAATTCGATTAAGGGACGTGTGGTCACTAAAGCAATGTTAGGACGCCTTAGCGGTAACCCTAATGTCTTAGATCATTTTATCCGAGGCAACCGTTTCGAGGCAACTATGATCTTTGGACAAGAGGGCGACCTCTAAAACTTCCTATACTCAATGACCACGTTCGAATGCAACCAAGTGAGGTGTACCCTAAGAGTGCGTATGTGCGAGTGTGTTATTTCGGTTAATTTATCTTTGTACATGTCATGGGTGATCTATGTTGATTTTAAGTTCATACATTCGATCTTGTCACGCATTCCTTATTATCAAACATCTAACAGTTTATAGATTGCGGGAATTAAATTTGCGGAAATTAAATCTAAACTATTACAAGGCGTCGAGTATTTACATCGCCAAAAACAACCCTTAAAATTAAAAGTGCGAAAAGTAAAATAAAGCGATAAATAAATTAAAGTCCTATTAAAACTATTACATTCCGGAAGCAAGTACAATAATATGATAAATGGATCGCGTGCGGGAAAATTAAATCGGGTGCAGTTTTTAGGGTTTTGACCCTTTTTTGAAAGAAAGCATTTTTGTTATTTTTGAATTAATGGAAGCAATTAAATTAAGCTAATTAAATAAATTAATTAATTAATTAATAAAAATATTTTTGGATTTTTGAGTATTTAAGGAAATAAAATAAAATTTGATTAATGTCAATAAAAAACCTAATTATCTAAATTAATTTTAATTATTGCAAAAATATTGAAAGTTATACCTAATTAAAACTAAATTAATTAAATTAATTTTTATTTACAAAAATAAAGTGATGAAATTAATTTTAATAAATAAAATTATATTTTTTGGTTTTTTTGATTTTATTAAGAAAAAGAATTAATTGGTTAGTTTAAATAGTAAAAATAATAATGTAAATCAAATAAATAAATAAAATGAAAAGAAAAAGAAATAACCAAAAAAGGGGTGTTGGGCCCAAAAGGATGGTGAAAATAGCAGCTTAGTGGCCCAACAGGCGCTGGCATGGGCTGACTTTCCATGATTCCCTGTGGCGTGTTGACTTTGGCATAGGATGCATGTTCAATCCTGGCCACCAGATCTGGCCTGGGGCCATCTGGAAACCATCTGGATGAGGAAATATGATACATCACGCGCTGGGCAAGGCACTGGATAACCTAAAAGAAAATAGCAACAAAGATATTGGGGACCTGGGATTCGAACCCAGGTCCTGCAGGCCAATGCAAGCGTTCCACTACCACTCAGCCAAGGTGTTGTGATTGTTAGTGGAATGAACAATAAGCATTATATGAGAAAACAAATAAATATGCCAGGATTAATAAAAAAAACCGCGCGAGATTTGAATCATCCAATGGGAGGGGGACGTGTCATCGTCTTCCTCATTGAAAACCTGCTTATTTATCTGCGGATTTTCATCCGCAGTTAAATCCATATGTGTCTCATAAAACGAGTTCTAGGCCATGGAAATTAATTCTAAGACCATAACCATGTTCGTCTTCCTCTCCTGATTTCATCCATGTCCATTATTTGCCTTGATTTTTCCTGAAACTAAAACGCCTAAAAACAAGAACCAAAAACCCTAGTTTCGGGTATGGCATTACAGGCTATAAAAATACAATTGAATAATGTAGAAATGTTCTAAATGGAACGATAAACATGATGGTGTCAAGATTTTGCCAAAAAACGCATGAATATGAGAATACGATTTCAAGTACAGGGGCGTTTTTTTAGGAGACTTACAGCGCTATTGAAGAGGTTTCAGAGCTTGTAAAGGATTGGTTTTGACTCAGGGGATGTCCAGCAATTGAATAGCGTGGAGTTTCTGCTTTGAATCAGCCTTTAAGAGTGATTTCGATTCCACACTTTTTCAAGTTTTTTCCAAGTTTGGTTCTTCTGATTTTGCATCCTCTTCCTCCTGATTCGTGCCTCTTTAGCTTGTATAAGTATAAGACAATGCATTAGGTTAAAAATTTGGGCTTGAATCTTTATCAATCAATGCTTGGAGATATGATATGATCCTCCATTAAAAAGCTTCCAATTTCATTCCAAATCCAATATTTTGTGCATGATATGGCTTGATACGAGTTTGATCCTATCCATGATGATAATTAAAGCCTGTATCAATCAAAAAGATGCCCAGTTATCAAAGTTTAGATTTTATTTGGATTTAAATTGATTTAAAATGAATTAATTCAATAAAAATCAAATAAAATTCAAAAATTAATGAATGGACATAAGATTGAAGATAGGAGACGTGTGTAGTGTGACAAGATCAAATCAAGTGGAAAAAAGTGGGCCCATTTGACAAAATTTGAAGTTTTGGGGATAGTTGACTTTTGGAAATTTTGGAAAAATGTCCAACTTCAACAATGCCTAACTTCTTCAATTTTGAACTTTTGGAGGTGTTCTTGGACTTTTTAGAAACCTTGAGGTGTCCTATAACCAACCCTTTTTGTTTCATCTCATTTTGATATTCCATTCTCAAGTTATAAGCTTTGGCAAAAAAAGTGTTTTTGTTGACTTTCAAAAATGACCTATAATGTCCAAATTTGTAACTTCTTGTGAGTGAATTTATTGATCTTGGGGTATGAAGATGGATTGTGGGAAATTGAATCCTCTTCAAAATGATATTTGGATGGGTCATTTCTCATAAAGTATGAGAAAGTTATGCTTGGTCAAAGTTGAGTTGACTTTTCCTACAAAACCCTAATTTAGCAACATTTGAGTCTTGATGAATTTTGAGAAATCCTTGATGAATCATGATCAAACCTTGATAAAATGATGAGTTATACTTAAAAATTAGAATGTTGACAAAAAATATTGAGGTTTGACTATTTGTAGGTTACAGTTGACCTTTGCCCTAGCATAGTCGATTTTTGGACCTCTTGAGCAATTGACTGACCAAACTTCTTCTGCAAGGCTTGAAATTTGACATGGATGATCTTGAGAACATATTAGGACATTGGGTAGCACTTGAGGTCATTTGTATGTAAGGACCTTGATGCAACACAAAACCCTAATTTGAGGTTGACTGCCTTAGGAGATGACTTGACTGTCCAACTCTTAAGCAATCTTGAGCCACTTGGAGATTATTCTTGAAATGTCTTGAGAAATATGGGAGGGCAAATTTTGGGGTACAACAATATGCATATCTTTAAATTTTGTTGAAATGATGCTTTCACTAGAG
Organism: Vicia faba; assembly: GCA_948472305.1. NCBI lineage: Eukaryota > Viridiplantae > Streptophyta > Magnoliopsida > Fabales > Fabaceae > Vicia > Vicia faba. The sequence goes on from OX451739.1 coordinate 1,307,314,737, forward strand.
AATATCTCTTGAATGTCAACTGTTATCTGGTCGGATCCAGGCTTCACAATTTGCTGAGGATGAAGTAGTCAATTGCTATCTGGTCGGATCCAGGCTTCACGACAACTTACTGAGGGAAGAGACAAATTAACTGTTATCTAGTCGGATTCCAGGCTGTGTAGAAAATTTTCTTGAAATTGAATAGTTATCTGGTCGGATCCAGGCTTCACAACAACTTGCTGGGGATACGGAAGTTACTTGTTATCTGGTTGGATCTAGGCTTCGTAGTAACTTGAAGTGGTAACTACTATCTAGTCGGGTCCAGGTTTTATGGTTTTTGGAAAGTTGTACTATTATCTGGTCGAGTCCAGACTTAATAGTGTCTCTCTGGGGATCATAGTTAGTTGTTATCTGGTCGGGATCCAGGTTTCACAATAAACTGTTTGAAAAACTATTATCTGGTCGGGTCCAGGGTTTGCAGATTTCTGAGGTTAATGAGGTCAATTGATATCTGGTTGGGTCCAGGTTTCACCATAAACTGTTTGGGGATTTAGTTGTTATCTGGTCAGTTTCCAGGTTTCACAACGAATCTATGAGGGTAATTGCTATCTGGTCGGATCCAGGCTTCACAATAACTTGCTTGCAAAGATGAAATTGAAAAATGATATCTGGTCGGATCAAGGTTTCACAATAATTTGTTAGGGCATAGGCAAACTCTACTGGGGAAAAGAAGTCAAACCTTGGTCGAGTTGAGTCTAGGTTCTTCTACATCTTTGAAGAGTTAGACTATTATCTGGCCGGGTCCAGGTTTCACAGTATCTTGAAATTAAGATAAACTGTTATCTGGTCGGGTCCAGGTTTTAGATACTTAAACTGTTATCTGGTCGGGTCCAGGTTTCAGTAATTCACTAGGGATAGTGATAAAATCTGCTGGAGAAGAGGAGTTTTGCTAATGATTTTGTAGGAATTAAATTGCTATCTGGTCAGGCCCAAGCTTCGGCAATTGAAGAAGTGAAACTATTATCTGGTCAGGTCCAGGCTTCAGTAATAACTTGAAAATTGTGCTTATATCTGGTCGGGTCCAGGCTTCATAGTATCTTTTTGGAAATAGTAAAGGCTTTGCTGACGACTTTACTGGGGATTAGGGGTTATGGCCCTATGATTTGTAATAATCTGAAAGGAAAATTCAAACTGCAGAATGTAGACTCAGTTGAGTAGGACAAACTCAGCTTGAGGAGGATACACTAAACTGGGGAGGATATACACAGCTGGGGAATAATGGGCTCAGCTGGGGAGGATGGACTATGCCGAGGGAATACAGACTCAGTTTGGGAGGATGTACTCGGCTGGGGAATTTTGTGGTTCCTCAATTGTTGTTGGGGAAATAAAACCTGTTTGGGAAATAAACCTTGTTGGGGAAATAAACCCTGTTGGGGAAGTAAACCCTGTTGGGGAAGTGAGTTTCTTTTATAAAGAGATTCACGAGGCTTCAACTTGTAAAAATCGACTTAGCTGGAGAGAGAGCTGCCAAGAGATTGATACTCTGGTCGGGGATTATCCTATGCAAAGAAACTTTGTGAGTAACTTTGTTGGGGAAATGTTTATTCTAGCCGTCCTCGTGGGGATAATGATAATGAGACAACTCTGTGCGGATATTTCATATACATTAAATAGATGCTTGCTATTGCTTAGCAGGACACGTGTGCCAAATAGTTTTAATTATGTTCATATGCATATGTTCATTCAATTTTAGTCATTGGACAAATTTGCATTCAAAACAAAGACATAAATTTTGCACTTCCAAGTATATTTGTATTGATATTTTGCCCATGAATAAGTGTTTTTGTACAGAGAGACGAAGATCCTAGTAAGAGGAAATTGTCGAAAGGAAAACAAAATTGAGAATGAAAACAAATAGCCATGTGAAATGATCTCATTGCCTTCCAACTCTACTATTTCCCCAATGTCTTCGAATGTCCCTTGCCGTTGATAGAAGTTGATTAGATTGATCTTGGACCATTTGAACTTGGACCTTAGTGACAAAATTAACTGTGTTGATTCCACGGGACATAGTCATACGCTTTTAATCCTTAACTTTTTCCTGGACCACCCTTTTGGGTTTTCATCCCACCAGGATACCCTTTTTTCCCCAAGTCGCCCTTTCGGGTTTTCAACTTGTCGGGTGTACAATCTTTTGCATATATACCTAATTTTTGCCCAAACCTTTTGGTTTTTCAGGATGCCCTTATTTTTCCTAGGTGTGTCAGCCTAACGGGTCTCTTATGCGTAGTATTTTTTAACTATGTCCGCGTTTATAGGATGTGGGAAATCTTCACCATCTATGGTAGTCAGCATTATGGCACCGCCAGATAAAACTCTCTTGACAACAAATGGCCTTTCATAGGTGGGAGTCCATTTGCCTCTGGGGTCTCCTTGTGGTAGAATGATGCGTTTTATCACCAAGTCACCAACTTGATATACTCGAGGCTTGATCTGTTTGTTAAAAGCCTTGATCATCCGTTTTTGGTACGCCTGACCATGGAAAACAATAGCTAACTGTTTTTCGTCAATCAAGTTCATCTGATCCAATCTCATTTGAATCCACTCGTCTTCGCCTAGGCCTGCCTCATTCATAATTCTCAGCGAGGGAATCTGTACTTCCACTGGAAAAACATCTTCCATGCCATAGACTAGAGAAAAGGGAGTTGCCCCAGTTAATGTTCTAGCTGAAGTACGGTAGCCATGTAGAGAAAACAACAACATCTCATGCCAATCCTTATGGGTTACTACCATTTTCAACACAATCTTCTTGATATTTTTGTTGGCCGCTTCGACTGCGCCATTCATTTTCGGTCTATACGGAGAATAATTGTGATGCTTGATCTTAAACTGAGTGCAAAGCTCAGTGATCATAACATTGTTGAAGTTAGTCCCATTGTCGGTGATGATCCTTTCGGGGACACCATAACGGCAGATGAGGTTGTGTCTGATGAATCTGGCTACCACATTCTTGGTGATTGAGGCAAATGAGGCGGCTTCAACCCATTTGGTAAAATAGTCAATAGCAACAAGAATGAAGCGATGTCCGTTCGAAGCGGTGGGCTTGATCTCTCCAATCATGTCAATGCCCCACATTGCAAATGGCCATGGAGCAGTCATGACATTTAGAGGCATAGGAGGCACATGGACCTTATCAGCGTAGATTTGGCATTTGTCACAAGTTCTTGAATGTTGATGGCAACCAGTCTCCATTGTTGACCAATAGTAATCGGCTCTTAAGATTTTATTAGCCATCGTATGTCCACTTGAGTGAGTACGGAAAAGACCATCGTGCATGTATTCGATGATCTCCTCCGCCTCCTTCTTGTCCACACATCGGAGTAGAGTTGAATCATGGTTGCGCTTGTACAATATCCCGTTACTTAGGAAGAATTTGGCTGCAAGTCTTTGCATGAACTTTCTGTGATTGATAGATGCCCCCTCTAGATACTATTGTGCTTCAAGGTACCTCATTACCTCATGGTACCATGGCTTTTCTGCATCAGTGTCAAGCTCATAGCAAGTGCAGGTTCATCGAATATTTCAATTGTTATCATAGGGGCTTCGTTGTCCCATCTAAGCTTGAAAATTGAAGACATGGTTTCCAAAGCGTCATTCAACTGGTTTTCTTCCCTAGGGAAGTGCTCAAAAGTGATCTCTTCAAAGTAAGGAATTAGGGATATCACCAATTCCTTGTAAGGGATAAGATTAGGGTGTTTAGTGTCCAATTCGTCTTTTACTTGGCCGATCACTAGGGCGGAATCCCCGAACACATCCAAATGCTTGATCCTTAAGTCAATAGCAGCTTTCAGACCTAAGATACATGCTTCATACTTGGCCATATTGTTTGTGCAGTCGAAGCAGTGTCTGGAAGTGAAAGGAGTGTGGCAACCTTCAGGAGAGATGACCACAACACTAACTCTGTTACCTAAGGCGTTGGAAGCCCCATCGAATACCATAGTCTATCGGGATCCTTATTCAGGTCTGTCATATGGTCCCGGTTTTGTACAATCGGTTACCAACATGATGTTCTCAGCAAGGAAGTCGAAGTTCAATGACTGATAATCATCCACAGCTTGATGGGCCAAATGATCTGCTAGTAGACTTCCTTTGATGGCTTTTTAAGTCGTGTATTGAATGTCATACTCAGTCAATATCATTTTCCATCTGGCTATCCGTCCGGAAAGGGAAGGTTTCTCGAAGATGTACTTGATTGGGTCCATCTTAGAAATCAACAGAGTGGTATGAGTCAACATATAATGTCTTAGCCCACGAGCAGCCCATGCCAGAGCACAACAAGTTTTCTCGAGCTGTGAATATCTGGTTTCACAGTCGGTAAACTTTTTGCTCAGGTAATAAATAGCATGCTCTTTTCGGCCAGACTCATCATGTTGGCCCAAGACACACCTCATAGAGTTTTCTAATACTGTAAAGTACATGATAAAAGGTCTTCCTTCAACTGGAGGCATGAGAATAAGAGGTTCTTGTAGGTATTCTTTGATTTTGTCAAAGGCAATCTGGCACTCATCATTCCATCTGACTATCTGATCTTTCTTCAAGAGTTTGAAGATTGACTCACAAGTAGCAATCAAGTGTGGTATGAAGCGAGCAATGTAATTGAGACGACCCAAGAATCCTCTGACTTCTTTTTCAGAATGAGGGACTGGCATTTCTTGGATGGCCTTTATCTTGGCAGGATCAACTTCAATGCTTTTATTGCTGACAACAAAACCTAGCAGCTTTCCAGATCGTACTCCAAACGTGCACTTGTTAGGGTTTAACCTTAACTTGTACTTCTTCAGCCTCTCGAATAATTTGTACAGGTGATCGAGATGTTCCTCTTCAGTTTGTGATCTAGCAATCATATCGTCCATATAGACCTATATTTCATGATGAATTATGTCATGAAATAAAGCTACCATAGCTCTTTGATATGTTGCCCCTGCATTCTTCAATCCTAAAGGCATGACCTTGTAGAAGAAGGTGCCCCATTGCGTAACGAAAGTAGTCTTCTCCATGTCTTCGGGAGCCATCCTTATTTGATTATAGCCTGAGAAGCCATCCATGAAAGAGAAGACTTTATGCTGAGCAGTATTATCAACTAAGACGTCAATGTGTGGTAGAGGGAAGTCATCCTTGGGGCTTGCCATATTTAGATCCCTATAGTCTACGCACATGCGAACTTTTCTGTCCTTTTTCGGCACTGGTACCACATTGGCATCCCATTAAGGATAGGATGTCACAACTAGGAACCCTGCATCAAATCATCTCATCACTTCAGCTTTGATCTTTTCAGACATATCAGGCCTCATGCGACGAACCTTTTGTTTCACAGGAGGGCATTCCTCTCTTGTCAGCAGACAATGAACTACGATGTCGGTATCCAACCCAGGCATATCTTCATAAGATAAAGCAAATACTTCCATATGATCATGCAACATCTGAACCAACCTGCTCTTGACACTGCTTTCCAAATTAGCACCAATCCTGATTTCCTTCTTATCTAACTCAGTACCCAGGTTGATAACTTCAACTGACTCTTCGTGCAGTTGAATAGATTTTTCCTCTTGTAATAGAAGTCTGGCTAGTTCTCCCGGTATGTCACAATCTTCATCACCTTCGTCTTCGGCTTGGTTGGAGGACATTCAAAGTCATACTAGACAATAGTAGAGTCATTGGCAATAGGATCTAGAGTGGATGTGGACCTGCAAGAGTGTGTGTGCGTGCATGTAAGATACATGGCTATTTTTTTGAAAAATGTATTTGTAAGAAAGGAAAGACAATGAACACAAATATTTGAATGCAAAAGAGTCTAATGTACTGAATGATCATATGATTAGATGAACATAAATAAAACCCTTGACAAATGGACCAAAGTGCCCTGGGCCAGTCAAGTGGATGAAAAGTCTTTGTTAAAATATTACAGACAACATGTTCTTGAATTTAAAGAAAAGAAATAACTAATAGATTACTCCTCAATTAATGAGATGGGCACAAAGTCCTTTGTATGCCAATTCTCTAGCTCCGTTGTAGTTGGATACACCCACTCTTCAAATGTAGCTCTTTCTTCAGAATCACCCACAACATTGACTTCATGGCTTCCAATGCGGAGAGGTGGCTTTCCAGCACAAGCATGCCTCACTTCCTTCTGAGCTTTGATGGTGAAGCCCAAACCAAACTTGTCCACTTTAAATGGGACATCGAAAAGTTACCCCCAAGTATCGCAGTTTCCTTCTTCAATTTCTGCACGGGCGTCTTTGACTGAAACCATCTTTGGCGTGGCCTTAACACCTTTAGACTCATTAGAAGAACATTTGGTAGCAGCAATCATCGGTGGTACAACCTCAAAGGCTTGACACGGGGTCTCAATGAATTCTCCATCCATCTCTACATACTTGAAAGAGTTAAGATGGCTCACCATAAACTCTTCTTCTCCACAGACGGTGACTATTCTACCCTTGACTGGATATTTGAGTTTCTGGTGGAGGGTTGAGGTTACTGCCCCAGCTTTATGGATCCACGGGCGACCTAACAGATAAGAATAGGCAGGACGAATATCTATAATATAGAAGGTGGAATTGAAGATTTGGGAGCCCACTTTGATTAGAAGATCTACCTCCCCATGAACAGTCCTATTTGATCCGTCAAATGCCCTTACAATGATATCGCTTGGCTTCAAGACTAAACCTTCACAGTCTAGACGGTCTAACGCCCCTTGGGTAATACATTCAGAGAAGAACCACCGTCAACTAGCACATGTGCTAAGGTAGTCCCTTTGCACTCGATAAAAACATGTAAAGCTTTATTGTGATTCTTCCCGAGAGGTGTTAAGTCAGCATCTGAAAATCCCAACCATTATCAGCTGTCAGGCTAGCCACGTAATTCTCAAATTGGTCTATTGTTGTCTCATGGGGGACATGAGCCTTTTTCAGGAACTTGATTAATGTTCAAGCATGGGCATCAGAGCAAAGCAGCAATGACAACATTGAAATCTTAGAAGGGTTTTGCTCCAACTGTTCTACAATCTTGAAGTCACTTCTTTTTATGACCTTCAAAATCTCGTCCATCTCACGAGCGGAGGGTTCTTCATCAGCTACGTCCTTGGAGGGTACTTCAATCACATCAGGCTCAACAACCTCCTCCTTCCCTCTTGTATCGGTACTTGGCTTGGCAACAGTAATACAAATGGGCGTCCTTGTAACAACTGGTGGTGAGATATTGGGTGAAAATATTCTCTCAGTTCTAGTTACTTTGCTTGAGTCAGCTATGTTGCGAACATTGTCATCTTTTTCTCCTTCAATCCAGGCATCTTGTTTAATCCCATGATAGAACACCTCAGCACGATAGTTCCATGGTACCACTTTGTTTGAAGAGTGGGGAACTGGTTCAGGATTGGTAATTATTAAGGGAGCAACAATGGGTTCATTTGAAATCCTAATAGGACCTTTGGAGGTGATCCTAAGAGGCTTGTTTGAGATGGTAATAATGGAGAGGTCTTCACATTTGTTAATTAAACTCTTGGCAAGTTGGGTCTTCTCGAATAGAATTTCGTGGCTATCCATCAGGCGTTGTATGCCTTTCTTCAGCCCTTCACATCCATTGATTTGTCTTGTACAACACACACAGTCCTTTATGCAGCCAGGGAAAATCTTGGCTTTCAACATATTGTTTTTTATCATATTCAGCGGAGTAGTCAATTCTTTAATAGAGGCGACAAAAATTGCATCTTCGACAACATTAACACCTTTGTCATGCTTCGGCATTGGAGAAGTGATTACATTCGGTGTTGGAGGAGGATCAAACTCAATAGTTTTGTTATCAATCAAATCTTGGATTTTGTTCTTCAAGGCCCAGTACTGGTCAGTCTCGTGCCCGGGGCTGCTTGAATGGTAAGCACACTTAGCGTTCGGATTATACTTTGGTGATAAGGTGTCAGGGTTGGAGGGAGGATCGCATAATGTCACTAAATTAGCCTTGAGCAAATGTTGAAGGGCTTGAGACAGTGACATGCTTAACCTCGTAAATTGTCTTCTCGGAGTTTCAAAACATTGATGATTTGCAGATGGTCTTAGAGTAGTAGTTGGATTGGAGATTCAGACAACATTGACAGACGGGTGATTGTTCCTCTTGGTATGGGCCCTTTCCCCGTACACAACATTGACTTCCTTCTTTGCAGCAAAAGGTTTCTTGATAGGATTGGAAGTGGAGGTAGATGCCACCGAGATCTTCCCACTTTTGGTTCCACTTTCAACTCTTTCACCGATTAAGATTAATTCAGTGAAACTAGAAGAAGAGCAACCCACCAATAGATTAAAGAAAGGACCAGATAAAGTGCCCATGAACATGGCGATGTGCTCCCTATCAGTCAAGGGAGGTTGGACCCTACTAGCAAGGTCTCTCCACTTTGTGCATATTCCTTAAATCATTCATTCTTCCCCATGGTCATATCTTGCAACTGAACCCTCATTGGCGCCGAGTCGGTGTTGTACTGATACTGATGGTAGAAGGCAATAGCTAAATCCCCCCAAGTATTGATACGAGAACCATCCAACTGATAAAACCATTCAAGTTGCGTTCCAGCCAAGCTCTCTTGGAAAAAGTGAACCCAGAGCTTCTATAAGCAGTGTGGGGATGTATCTTGCACACATAAGATTTCAAATGGAGTTTTGGAGAAGAAACCCCATCGTACTTTGCAAAGATTGGTATTTTGAATTTTTTGAGAATGACTACCCCAGAGATCAAACCCAAATCATCCAAATCTAAACCGGGGACGGCTTGGACTTCAAGAACTTTCAATCTGTATTCTAACTGCTTGTATTTGATATCAGCGGGTGGATACTGCTCATTGAAATAATCATCATCGGATACTTGATCATTGATATAGTCAGCCTGAGTACTCTTGACCTCACCAATCTGGTTCTCATCCTCTTCAGATGAATCTCCTCCTACTGGGATTTGACGGACTGTCTCCTTGAACCTTCTACCCATGTTGAGTAGATCTTTCTTCTTTGGCTTCTCCTTAATGGCCAGCAAAGCCATCATATCTTGCTGCCCCCTTGGCTAGGGCTAGTAGAGTCTCCTGAAACTGAGAATTTTGGGTTTGGAGATCCTTCATATCTTTCTCTAGATCCATATTGCTCTAATAAACAGCAGAAAGATAAGGAAACCTGTTATGCGAAAACCTGTCATGTTATGATGCATAGAAAATGTACATGCAATTGATTTCAAGGATTAATCAAATTTAAATTTGTATAGACAAAAGAATGAATAAACGTTAATTCTCATTAGACAAAACAAGAAAGACTAAATCATGCCTCTTGGGCTTACAAAATAACTTTCTAAGATAAAAAGACCGAACGCATCCTCTTTGGCACGAGATAAGCATTCACACTTTACTCTTCTTGTATATGCTTCGTAAGCTCCAAGACCCTCTTCTCACTAGCATATAATTGAGCCTCGAAAGTATCTTGTTCTTCTTTCAGCTGGATCCAACCCTTTTGTAAGTCTTCGAGAGAGGTAGGCATGTCGGGATGAAGGATAGTGTAGGGAACATCTCCTTCGACCACAGGCTCCACGATGATTGATAAGATGGAGGGATAAGGCATCACAAGTTTCTGAGCACGAGCTCGTACCCATTTAAGGTAAGGCTCGAGGGGAATGAAATTCTTGTGTCCTAGCGTCTTGCTATCCACCTTGTTCAACATCCTCCAAGCTCGAATAAACTTCTGGCGGTAACCTTGATTGTTATTCTCGTAGTCGAATACCAATCCTTGGATAAACATCTCATGGGGACCATCCCTCTGAGCGTAACCAAATTGTCATAAGGCTGAGCAGGGGTTGTAAGTGATACCTCCTCTAATGCCAAGTAAGGGGACATTAGGGAATTCTCCATAACGGTCGATGATAGTAACTGTGATACGGTGGCAGAACCGACTGTTAATACTGGTTTACGTTTTTGTTCGCAAAATGTCGCGGTAAGCAAGAGTCGCCACTGACTTTTATTTCATCCAACAAGGAAAAGGAAAAAGAACAGAAAAAACCTTTTTCGAGAATATTTCTGAGTACGGGGGGTAGATTATAGAAAGGGAAGGTGTTAGCACCCTTTCTATCCGTGGTTTTCCACGGGCTCTTAGGTACTTGCTCATTTTGAAATTGCATGAGTGTGCTTGATTTGAATTTTTTTGTTTTACTTTGTTTTAACCCTTGTTTCTGTCCTCAAGAGTGTTACAAAGTTATTTTTGAAAACTTTGTTTGAAAAGTGGTTGGTGCGAAAAAATTGGTTTGTTTGAGCAAGTACCTAAGAACTAATCTACCTACTCGAAAAAGACTGTTCGTTTTCCTTTAGATAGTGCTATCCTATTATTAAGGAATAGGTAGCACCATCGTTGGAATTTTAAAGGGACTATCAAAAGGGACAGAATGGTCATTGAAGGCAACATGTAAGGATACCTTAGCAGTTCGAAGGGACTATCATCATATATTCATAGGCAACATCGAGGGACAAGATCATTTCTCGTAGGCAACTCGAGGGACGTTAAGGGACTATGATCTTTATAATGACTTTTAGATTGAGGGTCTTTTGCTAAGATATCCCTACGTTCGAGGGAAACGACCATTATTTCCGAGGCAACCAAGTGAGGCAAACACTAGGAGTGAGCATGTGCGAGTGTAATTTTCAGTTAATTTATTTTTGCACATTTAGGGTTATTAATTTTCAGTTTGTCTTTCCATACAATCCTATTAACATACATCTAAGCAGTTTATAGTTAGCGGAATTAAAAGTAAGAAAGTTTAAAGTCCTAGCTATTACAAGGCTTTTGCAGATACATAATTATTTTGGACTGAAAATAAAAATTCGGAATTTAAACCCTAATTACTATTACAACCTCGAAACAGTTACAATAATAATAAAAGGAAATTAAATAATGCGCGCGGCGAATAAAATGCGAGAATAATTTAGGAAACCTAAAAAATCTAATTGAAAAAAGATTTAGGTTAGTTTTTTTTGAGAAAAAATAATTAGGTTATGTACAAATTAAAACCCTAATTTCTAATTAATTTAAATTATAAAAAGGAATTAAATTTTCCCTAAATTAAATTAAACTAATTAATTAAGGAAAAAATATTTTTATGAAAAAAAATGATTTTTATGTTTTTTTTGATGATTTTTTGATTAAATAAAAAAATAATGATTTTTTGGTGTTATTTTAATAAAGGAAAATAAATAGTAAAACAATTAAAAAAAATTAAAATATAAAAGAAAAGAATGGGCCTGTGTTGTGCCAGCCTGAGAGTGCACCATAGTCCTTCATTGTTTGAGGCGTTGGATCTGAATTATTGATACATCCAATGGCCAGATAGTGGTAGCGCATGGTAGGCATTTTGGATGATGATGCATTGAATCTGTAGAAAAAAAGTAAGAAAACAAAATTTGCTGGGATGGTTAGTTGTATATATAATAACATAAATAAAATATAAAGGAAATAAAGTGGTCTTTCCCAAACGCGCGCGTGATTCAAATCACCCAATAGGATTCTGCCACCTAATTGTCTTCTTCCCCATAACTGTTGTTTTTGGCCACACTTTCACCTACAATCGTTTCCATAGCTATAACCCTGTAAGTTTCAAAAATTCACAAGACGCATGATAAATTAATTCTAGTTGTATAGATCAATTCGTTTTGATCTCACGAGCATCATGGTGTTCTTTTCTTGGCCCAATTTAACCTGTATAGAGAAACCCTAAAACGGCAAAGCAAACCCTAACAATGGTGATCATCAATATACGCATCAAAACAAAAAATTAATTAAACCAAAACACCCCAAATGATGATACAAACACAATTCTATAATTAAAAGTGATTAATCATGCGTAAATTGTAAAATCAAGTTCAAGATGTTATGTGAAAACCGTGGGTCTGTAAGTCATGTTTCTTGATGTTTTTGGTCTTGAGGATGATTGGAATAGCTTCAGAACACGTCCAGGAACAGATTGCTGGCTTCAGAATTACTTGAAATGGCCTATGGAAGAGAATACGATCTGCACTTTTTCTTCCAAAATTTGCAACTTCTTCCCTTGTTTTCACGACCCCAAACCCTTTTTTATGCTTTAGAGATGTTAGGTATATTGATAGAATGATTTAGGTCAACAAAAACTGATCATATCTTTGCAAATTATGGAGATTTGATTTCATTCTTTGCCTTGTATGATTTGTTTCCAAAATAGACCAAATTAAGATCTTTTCCAATCAATTAGCTCTTGCATAAATTTTTTGATTTGCTAGCTGTTCATGGACTCATAATATGCTCATAAAATCAAATCTTTGATTTTATTTGATTATTCTACTATTTAAATTGATTATTTTGATTTAAATGGATAAAAAATAAAAATAAATAATAAAAATAATAAAATAATAGGTGGATAAGATCAGGGGTCGTGGGCCATCTTAGGCATAATTTTCAAACAAGAAAACATGGGCCCATTTGAAAAAAAAATCATTTTGGTCAATGTTGACTTCATGCACGTTTCCAAAAATTGGTCAACTTTGACAATACACATCTCTCTCATTTTTAACCCTAAGAAGGTGTTCTTGGACTTTTTTAGAAAGCTTAGGATGTCCCCTAAACAACCCATTTGGTTTCCTCTCAATTGGATCTTCCATGTTCATGTAAGAAGCTTTGACCCAAAAGGTGTTTTTGTTGACTTTTCAAAAGGACCTATAATGTAGAAATTCATATCTTTTGATGAGTGCATATTTTGAACTTGTGGGCTGAAAATGAATTGTAGGGAATTGCATCCTCTTCAAAATGAGCCTTGGATGTAAAATTCATGACAAAGTATGAATAAGTTATGCTTGGTCAAAGTTTGGTTGACTTTTCCTATGAAACCCTAATTTAGCAACTTTTGGGTTTTGATGAATTTTGGGCATTCCTTGAGGAATCATGATCAAACCTTTATCAAATGATGGATCTAACTTCAAAATGTTGATGTTGACCAAAAATCTTGAAGTTTGACTGTATGTGGGCCACATGTGACTTTTGACCTAATATAGTCGATTCTCAAGCATCTGAGCAGTTGACTGAGAAAACTTTTTGTGCAGTGCTTGAAATTTGACATGGAGGGTATTGAGAACATATTAGGACCATGGATAGCATATGAGGTCTTTGGAGTCCACATATCTTGATGAAAATGGAAACCGTAATTTGGGACACACTGCCTTAGGAGAGAGTTTGTCTGGTCACCTCTTGGGCAAACTTGAGCAAATTGAGGATCTCTAAGAGTATGTATTGAGTAAAATGAGACGGAAAATTTTGGGGTACAACAGCTGCCCCTGTTCAATCTTCTTAAACCTTAGGATGTAGATTGGCTTGTCTGCCTTTCGTAATCTGAAGGTGGAAGATGATTGAACACTAGAGTGCCTAGAAATTTGCACTCGCCTGAAGTGATACTTGATTTGATGATGTCAGGAATGGGCTTACAGATGCCATTTGGAGAAGATGATAGAAGATTGTCGGTGTGATACAGTGGGAGAACTGACTTGATGTTTTGCGTTTCGATCGCACTTGTGCGGTTAACAAGAGTCGCCACTGACTTTTCTTTTATCCAAAAGGAAAGGTAAAAAAGCACAGGAAAGACCTTTCGAGATTATTTCTTGGGTTCGGGGGGTAGATTATGAAAAGGGAAGGTATTAGCACCCTTTTCATCCATGGTTTTCCATGGGCTCTTAGTTACTCGTTTAGATCACTTGGTTTCATTTGATTGTGTGCTTGTGGTGTGGGCTTTGAAAACATTTTGAAAAAATCTCTTTGTATTGGTTCTCGTCTCTATAAGAACGTATACAAAGTTTTGTTTTGAAAAGTGGTTCAAAGATGTGTTTGTGAATTGTGTTTCGAAAAGTATTTTGAAAAGAGGTTTTGCAATGGTTCTCGTCTCTATAAGAACGTATACAAAATGTTTTATCTTTTTGAAAATGTTTTGAAATGAGAGTGTAGGTGTAAAGGTTTTTTGTCATGAGCAAGCGAGTAACTAAGAACGAATCTATCTACTCGAAAGGTCTTAAGTTGTTCTTTTCTTCCTCCTCTTAATGGTGCTATCTTACCATTGATTTGGTAAGAAGCCCCATCATTGGATGTGAAGGGACAGACGTGGGTCAATTTTACAATCATTGAAGGCAACTTGTGAGACGCTTTAGCAATTTTCGTAAGGGACGAGATCATTTTAACTGAAGGCAACATCGAGGGTCATCGAGAGACTACGATCTTTTTTTATCGAAGGGGGCATTGCTAGAGCGTCCCATATTCGAGGGACATGATTGTATTTCCGAGGCAACGAGCGAGGTTACCCTAGAGGTGTGCGTGTGAAAAAGTGTGTTGGTTTCAAGTTATTTTATTCTTTGATTAGGTCATCTAGCGATTGATTTTTGATTCTTGCCATACACGCCTAGTTACTATACAGTATATGGAAAACAGTAAATTGCAGGAATTGAAATTCTACGCTATTACAAAGTATTCGGGAATGGGGGTACAATTGTTACAAATGGGGATAAATCAAATGAGACAGGAAGGTCCAAATATCAAACAATACAACCCAATCGAATTTTATGCGATTTAATTAAAGCTATGACAATCCATGAAAATAAAATCAACAAAGTATGGAAATGAAATTTTAAGTATTTACTTGAAAAGAGAAAGATAAAACCTATTCTAAAAAATAAAAATAATTGATTAAATTAAAATCTTTATTTTTTGTATTTTATTAATTATGTAAGTGACAAAATAAATTAAAGAAATGAAAAAACTAAGTCTTATTATTATTTTTTATGTTTTATTAAGTCAATTAAATCTAAAACAAAAATTTATTAAAAAAAAAGAAAATGATGAAAATTATTTACAAAACCTAAATGAAAATGTATTTTAAATTATATTAGCATATTGTGTACAAAAAGAAAATAAGAAGAGAACCAAATATAAAAAAAAGAAAAAGAAACATGGGCGTATTGGAAGATTTGGGAGAAGGCCCAAAGAAAATAGCTCTTTTGCTGTAATAAAGAATCAAACCAAGGGGGTGTAAGACCAGCAAAGCGAAAAATGGGCTTAGGAAATTACAAAAGACAGGCCCAAGGGTATAACCATGTTTAGTTGTTTGATTAAGGGAGAAAATAAAATTAGGGTTCTTGGAACCCCTTTGTTCACAGTGGCGCCGCTCATCTCTTTCGCTTAATCTCTGTATCGATCTTTGCTCATATTGATGAAACCTCTAAATATCTCACTAACCATCCCTGTTTCGCGAGCAAAGTCGCTTTCTCCATGTTTATCTCACCATGATTCGTGTTTTCTGAAAACCCTAAGTTCGGATTGCCCTAAAAGTGACGAAATCGGTTCGTCTGATCTTCCCCCAAACTCTCAGTTGCCGGAACGCCCCTAATCTCGCCTCCCTAAACGAGTTCTAGCGACTTTCTTTAAAAAAGGGTGAGATTATGTTATTATGATTTCACTGATTTTTTTAATCTTGTTTATACGTTTTCTTTTGACTACTCCATTCCTTGAGATATAGAGAAATATGTTATGAGGAAGGTGAAGAATCCATACCTGTTTGGAACTTTACAGTTTCTTGCGATTTTGAAAGGGATCAGCGAGAACGAAGACGGTGTTCCTTGGTGGCCGGAGCTGCGCGAGGGGAGGAGATGAGGATGATACTCGTTGCTTTTCTGGTAACTTTCTTCTGTTTTCTTTGTTGAATGATGAGGGTTACTATTTGATTGATTTTGGGATTTTTGTGATTATTTTGTTGGATGGCTAACTGGTCTTTAGAATTTTGGTTTTGATGATTCTTTTGGTTTTTTCTGAGTTTGTCACTATTTTTGCTTTGAAACTTATTACAAGTTTTTTTTTTGAGTTTGATGATGTTTCTGTCTTTGGTCGTTTGAGACTTGGATACTGGTTTGGGATTTGTTTGATGATGGTTGTGACTTGTGTTGAGATTTTGTGTTTGACAGGTTTGCTTTGATGAAGGTTCTGTTTAAAATTTTTATTGGATATGTTACTGATTTGGTTTTGGGGGTTTGTTACAGGTTTGAGATTGATGATGGTTCTGTTACAGGTTTGATGAGTTTGGTGATGTTTTTGTTATTTTGGCTTGGTTACAGTTTGGAATATTGGAAGCTGATGGTTGTTTGGGAGTTGGATGCTGGTTTACAGTTTTAGACTTGTGGTTTTTGGTTTTGACAGTTTGGCTTTGTTACAGTTTTTGAGATGGTTGCTGGTTTATCAGTTGGGACTTATGTTGGTTTTTGAGGTTTTTAGACTTTGACAATTTTTGGTTTGATGATATTTTCTAAGCTTGTTTTTGATGGAGGCTTAGCAGGTTTGATGAGTTTTGAGATGGTTTGGGATATTTGGCTTAGTATGTTTGTTAACAGGTTGCAGGTTTGATGAGTTTTGTGATGGTTTTTGGCCTTTGGAATTTTTGAGGTTTGACAGGTTTTGCTATTGGAGACTTATGTGTTTGCTGAGTTTTCTTTAGGCTTGTCAACTATGTTTTTTTTCTCTATTGACCTCCTTCCTGTTATATTGACTCTCTTTCTGTTATCTCCATTCAAAATGGTGGGAAAACCATCAAATTTGAATATTTTGGCATATTGTTCTTATGGCCTTTTTGTTGTAGTTTTGTTTTCTAGCAACTTCTATGCAATTTGTGACAGGCAGGGCATCAGAGCTGTGCATCCCAATAACCTAGGTGACTTCTTTCCTCTCTTCTCTCTCAATGACAATAGGAAAGCAAATTTCTTTTTGCCCCTTTTTACAATTCTGAAAAGTTTGCAAAAGGAAAATGATGATTTTATGCTTCTTGAACAAGTTTCTTTGTTTGACTTAGCATCTTATGTTGCCATACTTCTGCCTTTTGTTTGCTATATTGCTGCCTCGTTTTTGCTCTTTGTTGTTTACCATATTGCTGTCTGTTTGGTTCTGTTTGCAATATTTGTTTGGGCAATTTTGTTTGATTTGCGCAGCTGTTTGCTTCAGTTTGCGCATTTGTTTGTTTGGACAACTTTGCTTGCCTTTGAACAGTTTTGCTGCATTTGTTTGTTTGGACAGCTTTGTAGCATTCCTTCTTGTTTGGACAGCTTTGTAGCATTTCTTGTTTGGACAGCTTTGTAGCATTCCTTTCTTTCTTTCTTTTTGTGAACCAAGAAGAATAATCTTCTTGTAATTTCAAATAGGGGAAATAAATTATGATGAATAATGGCATTCTGATTCCACTTTGTAAACTTTAATGATGAATACTTTTTTTTGAAAATTTTTGTTCATGCCCAAATAACTTGTACTAACTATTTTTCTTTCTTTTGTTTTCATGTGAGTAAAATGGAGATGATAAAGCAAGGAAGGCAAGAACCCTAGGGAAAGCAAGGAAGTCTTGGAGATAAGCAAAAGAATTGGATATGACTTCAATCTTCACACAAGTTTAGGCATAGATTAATTCTCCTAGGCCAATCAAACATTTGAATTTCCTTTGTAATTTAGAAAAATCACTCTTGTATTGTAATCAATAATTGTATCAATTCATTTTCAAATACGATAAGTTGTAAAACCTAAAGTATTTAAAAGAATAAATTGTTTTGTAACGATGTATGAAGTTGGAGAAAACCTTATGAAATGTTCTTGTGTCACTTGAAATCCTTTACTGACAATAACTTGTAATTTTCTCTTCGCATCCTAACTGATTCTTAAAGATTCCCAATCAAGATATTTGAAACAAAATGCTCCAGTCTGGTAACTTACATTCCAAGTAATCCCAATAACTATGTAACTACATTCCAAACAAACACGCACTGTATATTCCATTTCCTGACCAAGCCAATGTTTTAAAAGACGTAAATCATCTGGTTAACCTGGATTAAACAATCATGAGTGTCCTACATGACAGTCTTAAATTCCATCTCTTGTCCCAAACAACCATGCCTTGAGAACAAACATTGTCTTTTCAGTAAACTTGAGAAAGTATGAAGACCAGTGAAAGCCAATTGGATCTTTGAGAATTCATTTCTTTTGAGAATTGCAAGAAACTCTAATTGCTGGTTTACCACCACAGAAGAGAATCTGTCTGGTCGATTTCTGAGCCAACTTGAATATCTGAGAAACCCTAGGGTTGTGTTTTCTATGAAAAATGGGAGGGCAAACTTTGGGGTACAACAGCTGCCCCTGTTCAATCTTCTTGAACCTGAAGAGTTAGATTGGCGAGTTTTGTCGCTCGTGACTCGAAGGTAAAAGATGATTGGACACTAGAGTGCCCATAAATTTGCACTCGACAAAGATGTAGTTGAGGGAATGGGATTAAAGATGCCATTTGGAGAAGTGTTAGAATCGTGTTGGAGATGGGCTTGTAGATGCCATCCAAGAATGTTTATTGTAAATCAAAAGAATAAGCATCAGAATGGTGTCCGTATTTGGAACGTATCTGAACTTGAATATGAATAAGTACTAGAATGGCGACCGTGTCTCGAGCGTATCTGAACTGTATCTGAATGATGAACCTGAATAAGCGACAGAATGGCTTCCATGTCTGGAGCGTATCCGGACTGTATCTTGAAATTGAAATCTGAATGAGTGATAGAATGGAAACCGTGTCTAGAGCATATCTGTACTGTATCTTGAAATTAAAATCCGAATAAGTATCAGAATGTCTTCCGTGTCTGGAGCGTATCTGAACTGTACCAGAAATTGAAATCTGAATGAGTGACAGAATGACAACCGTGTCTGGAGCATATCTGTACTGTATCTTGAAATTAAAATCCGAATAAGTAGCAAAATGGCTTCCGTGTCTGGAGCGTATCTGAAATGAGAAATAGAATGGCTTCCATGTCTGGAGCGTATCTAAACTGTATCTGAATGAGAAATAGAATGGCTTCCGTGTCTGGAGCGTATATGTACTGTATCATGATTGCATATTGTTAAACGGTATCTGTTAATCTTATCCTGTAAAGGGTAAAATGTTAGCTGAAGCACAAAGTTATGATGCATGAAATGCATGATGCAATATATGCACTTTATCAATGTTTATGATATATGGATGTAATGTATGCGCATGTAAGCTGATTTGTTGTATTGCTGAGGAAAATAAATCCTTGACTGCTGCTGAGGATTCCGTTGTGAGAGTAATTCCATATACTTCTTGAGGGACCTGCCTGGGGAATCTAGAGAATTTTAATGACTTCTACTGGGGATTACTGACGGGAGTCTTTGTTCTGTCGAGGAGCAATACAAACTCTTTAGGGAAAAGTTTATTCCTGTTTGGAAAAAGTTCAGGAGTTTCGGTCGTCTGCCACTCTACTGGGGAGTTACCCTAGGTTGGGGAGAAACAAAAGTTAACCGTTATCTGGTTGATTTTCAGGCTTCAAGACAAACTTGCTGGGGGAACCTGGAGAAACTGGATGATTTCTGCCGTGGGTTGATAGTTTGAAGTTTCGGCTCCGCTGGGGATTGGTAGTTGGTAGTCTCAGCTCCACTGGGGATCTGTAGTTCAAAGTTTTGGCTCCGCTGGGGATCTTAATGACATGCTGTAGGGATTGCTCATGGAACAGCCTAAAGACGTTTTCCTAATCTTTCAACATGTCAGTAATTGTTCTTTTTCATCCTGTTTATTTATAAACAGTAATTATGTTCAAATGCATATTTTCATTAATGAATCATTGGACGTTTTTGCAAATAAAACACAAGTGTAAAGAAAAAGGCAAATAGTTTTCTGTACTTTGAAAGAGATATCTTTGTATTTACTTTGAATAAGTATTTTGTACAAAGGAGACAGACATCCTAGTAAGAGGATTGTGTCATAAATAAGAAAAATTTACAAAGAAAGATAGCTATGTGTAATAATCCCATGGGGTTCCCATTCTGCTATAGCCTCCGTATCTCCGAATATCTTGTCCATCTGTTGCTTCGTCCGAAGATAATTGAATTGACAAAAGCTCAGAGTTTGTCCGTGAAGAGATTGTCCTTAAAGTGATCCAACGAGACATAGTCATACGCTTTAATTCCATAACTTTTGCCTGGACCGCCCTTTCGGGTTTTCGATCCACCGGGAAACCCTTTTTTGCCCAAGTCGCCCTTTCAGGTTTTCAACTTGCCGGGTGTACAGATTTTTTTTTGTTTTATCCCTAATTTTTGCCCGAACCTTTTGGTTCGCCGGGATGCCCTTGTTTTTCCTAGGTGTGTCAACCTAGCGGGTCTCTTATGCGTAGTATCTTTTGACTATGTCTGCATTCGCAGGGTGCGGCAGATCGTCGCCGTCCATGGTGGTTAATATCATTGCCCCACCAGAAAAGATGTTCTTTATTACAAATGGTCCTTCATAGGTAGGAGTCCATTTGTCCCTGGGATCACTTTGTGGCAAGATGATGCGCTTGATCACAAGATCTCCAACTTGATACACTTGGTGTCTGACTTTCTTGTTGAAAGCCTTGATCATCCGCTTTTGATACGTCTGGCCATGGAAAACAGCAGTAAGTCTCTTCTCGTCAATTAAGTTCAACTGATCAAGTCGGGTTTGAATATAATTGTCTTCACTTAAACCTGCATCCTTCATGATTCTTAAAGAGGGGATCTGAACCTCAATAGGTAGAACAACCTCCATGCCATAAACTAAAGAATAGGGTGTTGTCCTAGTTGAAGTGCGAGCCGTGGTACGGTACCTGTGGAGAGCAAACGGTAACATCTCATGCCAGTCCTTGTAGGTGACTGTCATTTTCTGTATGATCTTTTTTATGTTTTTGTTCGCAGCTTCAACTGCACCATTCATCTTTGGCCAATAGGGAGATGAATTATGATGTTGAATCTTGAACTGCTCGCACAAGGCGGTGATTATAGTATTATTAAGGTTTGTACCGTTATCAGTGATGATCCTTTCGGGGATACCGTACCGACAGATAAGGTTCTGCTTGATGAAGCGGGCAACAACATTCTTAGTAACAGATGTGAATGAAGCTGCTTTGACCCACTTTGTGAAGTAGTCAATGGCCACTAGAATGAAGCGGTGTCCATTGGAGGCTGTAGGCTTGATCTCCCCAATCATATCAATCTCCCACATAGCGAAGGGCCAAGAAGCTATTAAGACATTTAGAGGAACCGGAGGCACGTGCACCTTGTCTGCATAGATTTGACATTTATGACAGGTACGGGAGTGTTGATAGCAGTCAGCTTCCATGGTAGACCAGTAATAGCATGCCCTTAGAATCTTCTTAACCATCGTATGCCTACTAGAGTGAGTGCCGAAGGTACCTTTTTGCAATTCAGCCATAATCCTTTCAGCTTCAAGCTTGTCCACACAACGGAGCATAATAGAATCATGATTGCGCTTGTACACGATGCCATTACTCAGGAAGAACTTAGCTGAGAATCTCCTTAAGAACTTTTTTTCATTTACTGAAGCTCCTTCAGGATATTCTTGAGCCTCGAGATACCTTTTGACTTCATGAAACCAAGGCTGGTCCACTACTTCTTCGGTATTAATCTCGTGACAGTGTGCGGGTTCGTCCATCCGTTCAATGGTGATCTGGGGAGCCTCGTAATCCCAATTAAGTTTAAACATGGATGACATTATAGCTAGAGCATCTGCTAGCGGATTTTCTTCTCGCGGGAAGGGCTCGAAGGTAATCTGCTCGAAATGTGGTAACAATGTCAAGACATGTTCTTTGTAAGGGATGAGGTTTGGATGCTTAGTATCCCATTCTCCTTTGATCTGACTGATGACCAAAGTTGAATCCCCAAACACAACTAAAGATTTGATTCCCAAGTTTATGGCAGCCTTGAGTCCAAAGATACACGCTTCATACTCTGCCATGTTGTTCGTACAGTTAAAGCAAAGTCTGGCGGTGAAAGGAGTATGGCATCCTTCTGGAGATATAAGCACAACACCGATACCGTTGCCAAGTGCATTGGAGGCACCATCAAAGTACAGGGTCCATCGGGATCCTTGTTCAAGTCCGTCATATGGTCTGAAGTCTTCACAGTTGTCCAAAGTCACGATGTCTTCGTCGGGGAAGTCAAACTTCATGGATTGATAATCTTCTACAGCTTGATGGGCCAGATGATCAGCTAGCACACTGCCCTTTATAGCTTTTTGGGTAGTGTACTGTATGTCATATTCTGTTAGGATCATCTGCCATCTAGCTATCCTTCCAGATAAAGCAGGCTTTTTGAAAATGTATTTGATCGGATCCATCTTAGATATCAACAAAGTGGTATGAGTCAACATGTACTGCCTTAGCCGACGAGCAGCCCATACCAAAGCGCAAAAAGTTTTCTCGAGCCGTGAATATCTTGTTTCACAGTCGGTAAACTTTTTTCTAAGGTAATAAATGACATGCTCTTTTCGTCCAGACTCGTCATGCTGCCCCAGTACGCACCCCATTGAATTCTCTAAGACGGTCAGATACATGATTAGAGGTCTTCCTTCGACTGGTGGCATTAAGACGGGAGACTCTTGTAAATACTCCTTGATTTTATCGAAAGCAATCTGACAGTCATCATTCCATCTAACTACCTGATCTTTCTTCAACAACTTGAAGATTGGTTCACAAGTAGATGTTAGGCTAGAAATGAACCTAGCAATGTAGTTTAGGCGTCCTAAGAAACCTCTGACTTCCTTCTCAGTGCGAGGAGCAGGAATTTCTTGTATAGCTTTGACTTTGGCAGGATCAACCTCGATGCCTTTGTTACTGATAATGAAACCTAAGAGCTTACCGGACCGGACTCCGAATGTGCACTTGTTAGGGTTTAGCCTTAGCTTGTATTCCTTCAATCTGACAAACAGCTTTTGCAAGTGATCAAGGTGTTCTTCTTCAGTTTGTGATCGGGCTATCATGTCATCTACGTAGACCTCTATCTCATGATGTATCATATCATGAAACAAAGCTACCATGGCGCGTTGATAGGTTGCCCCGACATTATTCAGTCCGAATGGCATTACTTTGTAGCAGAACGTACCCCACTGTGTAACAAAAGTAGTTTTCTCCATGTCCTCAGGTGCCATTTTGATATGGTTATAGCCCGAGAACCCGTCCATGAAAGAAAATAATTTGTGCTGAGCTGTATTGTCAACCAGGATGTCAATGTGCGGAAGTGGAAAATCATATTTAGGGCTGGCCCTGTTTAAGTCTCTGTAATCCACGCACATCCGAACTTTGCCGTCCTTTTTAGGCACGAGCACAATGTTAGCAACCCATTAACATCCAGAAATCCAACATTGAACTGCTTCATAACTTCCGCTTTGATCTTTTCTGACATGTCAGGTCTCATGCGGCGGACTTTTTGCTTCACTGGTGGACAATCTTCTCTAGTGGGTAGACGGTGTACCACAATGTCTGTATCGAGTCCCGACATGTCTTCGTATGACCAGGCAAAGATCTCAACATAATCATGCAACAACTGAATTAGGCGCTCCTTGACACTCGGCTCTAGGTTGGCACCCACTCTGATTTCCTTTTTATCTTCCTCAGTGCCCAAGTTGATTGTATCCAACAGCTCCTCGTGAAGCAGAATAGCCCTTTCCTCAGGTTGTAGAAGTCTAGCCAATTCCCCTGGCACCTCACAATCTTCCTCACCTTCATATTCAGCTTGGTAGATCAGATCTTCAGAGTCACTGAAGGCTATAGCAATATCGTTACCCATGGAATCCGGAATGGAAGGGTACCTGCATTTGTGAGTGTGGGTGTGTGTAAGGGTATAACCACCTTTAAACAAATAAAATGTAAAAAAGAAAGACAATGAACACAAAAGTTTATATGAAAAATGTCCATGATTCATTAAATGGCATATGAAGATGAAAAATAAAAACCCTTACAAATGGACCTTTGTGCCCCGGGTAAGACACAAGGTTAAAAAAGTACGAATTATTTGTGAATTATTACAAGCCAACAAAAATGTTTGAAAGATAAATTACTGCGGTATGAAAGTAATCGGAACAAAGTCTTTTGCTTCCCAGTTGCACAGTCCTCTGCTGACAGTCGGAAATATCCAATCTTCCAAGCTGCCCTCCTCTTCACTATCTTCCAGAGCATTGACTCCTTGGTGGCTGATCTTCACAGGTGGCCCTCCAGCACGGGCGCGGTGCACAACCTTTTGAGCAGATGGAGTAAATCCCAAGCCAAATTTATCTGATTTGTAAGGAATGTCCGGAAGCTGCCCCCAGATGGTGCATCCTCCCTCTTCAATCACTGCCTTTGCATCCTTGAGAGATGACATCCGAGGCGGAGGTCTTGTAATCATGGGTACATAAGACACTGTCTTGGTTGCCGCTATTTCCTAAGCTACCTCTTCAAAATGCTGGAAAGGAGTTTCGATGAATTCGCCATCCAATTCTACATAATGGAAAGAATTTAGATGACTGATCATGTATTCCACTTCACCATGGACAGTTATGATCTTCCCCTGGACAGGGTACTTGAGAATTTAATGCAGAGTGGAAGTGACAACTCCAGTATTATGAATCCAGGGTCTTCCTAACAGGCAAGAATAAGAAGGACGGATGTCCATCACGTAGAATGTTGAATTGAACGTCTGGATACCCACCTTGATTGGGATGTCCACCTCTCCATGGACCATCCTTTTAGAGCCGTCGAAAGCTCTCACAATGATATTGCTAGGTTTCAGAGTTAGGCCTTCATAATCCAACCTATCCAAGGCTTTCTTTGGCATGACGTTTAGAGATGATCCAGTATCAACCAAGACATGGGCTAGGGTGGTTCCCCTACACTCCACCGAGACATGTAGTGCATCGTTGTGTTTTCTCCCTTTGGAGGTTAAGTAAGCATCGGAGAAACCCAGGCCATTGTCAGCTGTTAAACTGGCCACACACTCTTGGAATTGATCCGCGGAGTCTCTTGCGGTACATGAGCCGTCTTCAGAAATTTTACCAAAGCTTTAGCATGCGCCTCAGAGCACAACAACAATACTAACATAAGGATTTTGGAGGGGGTCTGCCCCAGTTGCTCTACCACATCATAATCACTCTTTTTAATTATCCTCAGGATTTCTTCCATCTCCTTCTTGGATGTCTAAGGAATAACTAGTGATTGAGCCTTCGTCAGGATAGGCTCCTCTTGAACGTTCTTTCCTTTATTCTCAGCAGTGGAAGTAAGGATAAGAATTGTATTGTCATTGTTGGTAGGTACACTTGTAGGTGTAATCATTGGTACAAATGTAATCTTCAGAATGGCCACGGGTCCAAAGACTGCTGTTGGAGGAGCAATCTCTGGAGAAAAGATTCTTCCACTACGGGTAACCTTGCTTGTTCCAGCAATGTTACTGACGTCGGAATTGTCCTCTTCATAGCTTTCTTCTTCGACAGTCTGTTCAATCTGTTTGACACCATGGTAGTAGATGTCTCCACCATAGTTCCATGGTACCGTTTTATCTGATTTGTATGGGGCTAGCCTGGGCATTATTATCTTCAACGGAGCAGTCATAGGAGCGGATGTAATCCTAACGGGTTTTTTAGGAACTCTGGAAGGATTGGCGTATATGGTTATTATTGAAACTTCTGGAACTGGAATGGGTGAAATATGAGCTTTCTCAAACAAAATTTCCTGATTATCAATCAGTTATTGGATACCTTTCTTCAACAGAGGGAAGTCAAATGATGAGGACAAGCAAGTATGGAAATCTTGGTCACAACCTGGGAACACCCCAGCTTTCAACAAATTCAACTTGATGGTTAGGAGAGGAGTCAGTAAATCATCCACAATGTCAAAAAATAAGTCTTCCTCAACAGTGCTGGCATTGTGTCCATGCCTAGGCATCAGAGTGGAGATAACATTCGGTTTCTCAAGAGCTTCAAATTCAACCTCCTTTGCGTCTATCAGATCCTGAATCTTGTTCTTTAGAGCCCAACAATTGTTGGTGTCGTGCCCTGGACTTTCAGAATGGTAAGCGCACCTGGAATTCAGATGGTAGTGGGGAGATGTAGTATTGGGATTTTTAGGGGCCTCCTTTAGCATGGCCAGATTCAACTTCAGAAGATGCGGTAGGACTTGAGCTGGAGTCATGTTTATCTTGGTGAATTGCATTACTGGCCTTTCCACCCTTTGCTGATTGTTTCTCGGCTGGTCATTTCTCGGCTGATTGTTTCTTGGCTGGTCTGATGCAGACTTTTGAATTATAACGGCCCCACCGTTGATCGGCACTCGTTTATTCCCTGTTTCCTCTGAGCATAGACAACCGGCACTTCCTTCTTTCCTGTGAAGGGATTTTTTACAGCAGCAGAGGTAGATGCGTCTTTATGAATTTTCCCATTTCTTATACCGACTTCTATTCTCTCGCCAGTTAAAATCAACTCAGTGAACCCTGCAGAAGATCTTCTAATCAGGTGATTAAAGAAAGGACTTGACAGAGTTCCCAGAAACATGTCTACTAGCTCCCTTTCAGATAAAGGTGGTTGCACCCTTCCGGCTAAATCCCGCCACTTTTGGGCGTAGTCTTTGAATCCCTCATTGGACACCATGGCCATACTCTGGAGTTGAGTACGGGTTGGTGCCAAGTCGGCGTTGTATTGATACTATTTATAGAAGGAGGCTTCCAAGTCTTCCCAATTATGCACATCAGACCTCTCCAACTGGTAGAACCAATCAAGTTGCGTTCCTGACAAACTGTCCTGGAAAAAGTGGACCCACAAATCTTTGTCAACAGAATGCGGTTGAATTTTCCTGACCTAAGATCGTAGGTGCATCTTGGGACAAGACACCCCATCGTACTTGGCAAATAGTGGCACTTTAAACTTTGGAGGGATTACAGTTCCAGATACCAACCCTAACTCCTAAAAGTATAGCCCCGGTACTCTCTGCACTTCCATAGCAGCTAGACGCTCTTCCAAGTTTTTGTATTTGTCATCGGTCGGAGGGTATTGTTGTTCAGAGTAATCCTCTTCTTCCTCTTCTTCAGCTTCAGAATCTGAAGGCACTGCATTTTCTTTACCTTTTCTTTCCCCTTCCTCAGAGGTTGATGGAAATTCCAAGGCCCTTCAAACTTTCTGCCCATGGTAGCCACACCGGCTCGCTTCTTCTTCTTTTTCTCTTATTATTTCTCTAGCAGAGCCTTGAGCTCCTCCTGCCCCTTGGCCAAGGTCAAGAGTAGCTGTTGAAATTGTGAATTCTGAGCTTGCAAGTCTTTAACCGTTTGTTCAAGATCCATGTTGTTGTTTTAAACAACAGAGGGATGAAGAAAACTTCTTGCAAAGACCTGTTTATGCATATGATTAATGATATGTGTTCATGTAATACTTTCAAGGATTAAAAAAAATTCAAATTTGTGTCAAACAAAAAGGAACAAACATTATATTAATAAAATAGAATTTGTTTACATCAATGCCCCTAGGGCAAAATAGTACAAAATTCTAAGATAAAAAGACGTTGCGCATCCTCTTTGGCGCAATGTAGGTGTTGAGAGTCTGCTCTTCGTGAAGTAACCGAGTGAGTTCTAAAACCTTCTTCTCACTTGCGTAGAGTTGGGCTTCAAAAGTATCGCGTTCTCCCTTGAGCTGTATCCAACTCCTTTGTAGATCTTCGAGTGATGTTGGCATGTATGGATGTAGGAGGGTGTATGGAACCTCTCCTTCCTTAACATGCTATATAATCACTGGGAGAACAGAGGGGGTAAGGCATCATAAGACTTTGGGTGCGGATTCGTACCCACTTAAGGTAAGGCTCAAGAGGGATGGAATTCTTGTGTCCCAAGGTCTTACTATCTACCTTGTTGGGCATCCTCCAAGCTCGGAGGAACCTTTGACGAAGTCCTTGATTGTCGTTGTCGAAGTCAAAAACCAAGCCTTGAATCAGTATGTCATGTGGGCCATCCGTTCGGGCATAACCAAACTGTCTTAGAGCCAAGCAGGGGTTGTAGGTGATGCCTCCCCTAATGCCAAGTAGAGGGACATTAGGGAATTCCCCACAACGGTCAACGATGATAACATTCTCTTTGGTTCGAGAACACCAATGAATATCTGAATGTGTAAGAGTCATCAATCATTGTGACCACCTCAAACCTTGTTCATTCTTCAAGACTGATTGGGGAAGATGAGAAATAAACCATCTTTCCAGAAGAGGAGTGCAGCACATGAGAACACCTCTTTTCCTTATTGTACGAGTGTGAAAAGAGTGTAAGATATCTCCAAGCAATGTAGGCACCGGATTGCGTGACATGAAGATTTTGACAGCACTCACATCTATGAGTTGATCAAGATTAGGGAACAAGACCATCCCATAGATGATAAGAGCTACAATATCCTCAAAAGCTTGTAAGTCCAAGGAATTTTAGCAGCTTTGGGCCTTCTCAAACAAGACCTTTGCCAAGAAACCTTTGACACCACTTCTAGTTTCCCAATGGGCTGTGACATCAGATGGTTGCAAGTGCAGGGCTTGAGCAACATCTTCTGGCTTTGGATCTCTTTGCGTATCGTTGAAGGGTAGTTGATTGAGAATAGGAATCCTCAAGAGTTGAGAAAATTCCTCCAAAGTAGGCACGAGCTGGTAGTCAGGAAATGTGAAGCAGTGATGCAGAGGGTCAAAGAACTGGAAGAGAACTTTCATCATGTCTTCCTCTGTGTTGGAAGTGACTAAGTTGAGAAGACGACCATGCCTCTCAGGAATCCTTGAAGCTAGCTCCTTGAGTTGTGGAGGAATTATTACAAGGTTGACTTGGATAGTTTTCCTGCGAAGTGAATCCATAACCTACAAAACAGGAACAAAGATGAATTTCCAAAATCCTTGAAATGGTTAGTGGATGCATATGATGCTTCATGATGTCCATGATGTTATGCACAAGTATATATGTACAAGAAAATCACATAAGTTCCTAGTTTAGGCTTGCATGGGGTTTCATAGGTAAATACCCTCTTGAAGTTTAGTTGGCTCAACCTGTCCTAGAAATAGTAACCGAGTTCTAAGGAGCTCAATATCACTAGATTGTTTTCTGTGTTCATAGTTTCAGTTTAAGCCTCTTTACTGGCGACCAAAATATCCCAAGAAAGCAACCCTCAATGAGTGTAGTATCGAGTATCTACCAACTTCGGACTGCACCAAAGCCGGTCATCTCACTACATCCTAAAAGGCTAAGATGGTCAAGTAAAGGTTCTAAGAGTCCATTAGTGCTTCATGACATTACTCAGCGGCCCCGTATTCTCTTTGATTGACTCAAAGGCTACAAGTACCCACAAATATGTCGCACTAATATAGCTATTGCTTAGACCGTATCGGTATACCCCGTACAGTTTCCACAATGTATTGCTATTTACCTATTATGTTTCCCCAAATCCGGGTGGAGGATTCAAACCCAAAAAATAGAACCAAATGTAAAGCAAACAAGGCAAACAAGATAAGCAAATAAAGGTGATCTAAACCCTAAGGTAACCCCACTTATATATGTATTCCCCAGCAGAGTCGCCAGTTCTGTGATACGGTGGGAGAACTGACTTGATGTTTTGCGTTTCAATCGCACTTGTGCGGTTAGCAAGAGTTGCCACCGACTTTTCTTTTATCTAAAAGGAAAGGTAAAAAAGCACATGAAAGACCTTTCGAGATTATTTCTCGGGTTCGGGGGGTAGATTATTAAAAGGGAAGGTATTAGCACCCTTTTCATCCATGGTTTTCCATGGGCTCTTAGTTACTCGTTTAGATCACTTGCTTTCATTTGATTGTGTGTTTGTGGTGTTGGCTTTGAAAATATTTTTAAAAAATCTCTTTGTAATGGTTCTCGTCTCTATAAGAACGTATACAAAGTTTTGTTTCGAAAAGTGGTTCAAAGATGTGTTTGTGAGTCGTGTTTCGAAAAGTATTTTGAAAAGAGGTTTTGTAATGGTTCTCATCTCTATAAGAACATATACAAAATGTTTTATCTTTTTGAAAATGTTTTGAAATGAGAGTGTAGGTGTAAAGGTTTTTTGTCATGAGCAAGCGAGTAACTAAGAACGAATCTATCTACTAGAAAGGTCTTAAGTTGTTCTTTTCTTCCTCCTCTTAATGGTGCTATCTTACCATTGATTTGGTAAGGAGCCCCATCATTGGACGTGAAGGGACAGGCGCGGATCAATTTTACAATCATTGAAGTCAACTTGTGAGACGCTTTAGCAATTTTCGTAAGGGACGAGATTGTTTTAACTGAAGGCAACATCGAGGGTCATCGAGGGACTACGATATTTTTTATCGAAGGGGCATTGCTAGAGCGTCCCATATTCGAGGGACATGATTGTATTTCCGAGGCAACGAGCGAGGTTACCCTAGAGGTGCGCGTGTGAAAAAGTCTGTTGGTTTCAATTATGTAAGTGACAAAATAAATTAAAGAAATGACAAAACTAAGTCCTATTATTATCTTTGATGTTATATTAAGTCAATTAAATCTAAAACAAAAATTTATTAAAAAATAAGAAAATGATGAAAATTATTTACAAAACCTAAATGAAAATGTATTTTAAATTATATTAGCATATTGTATACAAAAAGAAAATAAGAAAAAAAAGAAACATGGGCTTATTGGAAGATTTGGGAGAAGGCCCAAAGAAAATAGCTCTTTTGCTGTAACAAAGAATCAAACCAAGGGGGTGTAAGACCAGCAAAGCGAATAATGGGCTTAGGAAATTACAAAAGACAGGCCCAAGGGTATAACCATGTTTAGTTGTTTGATTAAGGGAGAAAACAAAATTAGGGTTCTTGGAACCCCTTTGTTCACAGTGGCACCACTCATCTCTTTTGCTTAATCTTTGTATCGATCTTTGCTCATATTGATGAAACCTCTAAATCTCTCACTAACCATCCCTGTTTCGCGAGCAAAGTCGCTTTCTCCATCTTTATCTCACCATGATTTGTGTTTTCTGAAAACCCTAAGTTCGGATTGCCCTAAAAGCGACGAAATCAGTTCGTCTGATCTTCCCCCCTAACTCTCAGTTGTCGGAACGCCCCTAATCTCGCCCCCCTAAACGAGTTCTAGCGACTTTCTTTGAAAAAGGGTGAGATTCTGTTATTATGATTTCATTGGTTTTTTTAATCTTGTTTATACGTTTTCTTTTGACTACTCCATTCCTTGAGATGTAGAGAAATATGTTATGAGGAAGGTGAAGAATCCATACCTGTTTGGAACTTTACAGTTTCTTTTGATTTTGAAAGGGAGCGGCGAGAATGAAGACGATGTTCCTTGGTGGCTGGAGCTGCGCGAGGGGAGGAGATGAGGATGATACTCGTTGCTTGTCTAGTAACTTTCTTCTGTTTTCTTTGTTGAATGATGAGGGTTACTATTTGATGGATTTTGGGATTTTTGTGATCGTTTTGTTGGATGGCTACTTGGTCTTTGGAATTTTGGTTTTGATGATTCTTCTGGTTTTTTCTGAGTTTGTCACTATTTTTGCCTTTGAAACTTGTTACAAGTTTTTTTTGAGTTTGATGATGTTTCTGTCTTTGGTCGTTTGAGGCTTGGATACTGGTTTGGGATTTGTTTGATGATGGTTGTGACTTGTGTTGAGATTTTATGTTTGACAGGTTTGCTTTGATGAAGGTTCTGTTTGAAAATTTTATTGGATATGTTACTAATTTGGTTTTGGGGGTTTGTTACAGGTTTGAGATTGATGATGGTTCTGTTACAGGTTTGATGAGTTTGGTGATGTTTTTGTTGTTTTGGCTTGCTTATAGTTTGGAATATTGGAAGCTGATGGTTGTTTGGGAGTTGGATATTGGTTTACAATTTTAGACTTGTGGTTTTTGGTTTTGACAGTTTGGCTTTGTTACAGTTTTTGAGATTGTTGATGGTTTATCAGTTGGGACTTACGTTGGTTTTTGAGGTTTTTAGACTTTGACAGTTTTTGGTTTGATGATATTTTCTAAGCTTGTTTTTGATGGAGGCTTAGCAGGTTTGATGATTTTTGACATGGTTTGGGATATTTGGCTTAGTATGTTTGTTAACAGGTTACAGGTTTGATGAGTTTTGTGATGGTTTTTGGCCTTTGGAATTTTTGAGGTTTGACAGGTTTTGCTGTTGGAGACTTATGTGTTTGTTGAGTTTTCTTTAGGCTTGTCAACTGTGTTTTTTTTTCTATTGACCTCCTTCCTGTTATATTGACTCTCTTTCTGTTATCTCCATTCAAA
Organism: Vicia faba; assembly: GCA_948472305.1. Classification (NCBI taxonomy): domain Eukaryota; kingdom Viridiplantae; phylum Streptophyta; class Magnoliopsida; order Fabales; family Fabaceae; genus Vicia; species Vicia faba. The sequence continues at coordinate 1,307,346,865 of OX451739.1, forward strand.
ATGGTGGGAAAACCATCAAATTTGAATATTTTGGCATATTGTTCTTATGGCCTTTTTGTTGCAGTTTTGTTTTCTAGCAACTTCTATGCAATTTGTGATAGGCAGGGCAACAGAGTTGTGCATCCCAATAACCTAGGTGACTTCTTTCCTCTCTTCTCTCTCAATGACAATAGGAAAGCAAATTGCTTTTTGCCCCTTTTTCCAATTATGAAAAGTTTGCAAAAGGAAAATGATGATTTTATGCTTCTTGAACAAGTTTCTTTGTTTTACTTAACATCTTATGTTGCCATACTTCTGCCTTTTGTTTGCTATATAGCTGCCTCATTTTTGCTGTTTGTTGTTTACCATATTGCTGTTTGTTTGGTTCTGTTTGCAATATTTGTTTGGGCAATTTTGTTTGATTTGCGCTGTTGTTTGCTTCAGTTTGCGCATTTGTTTGTTTGGACAACTTTGCTTGCATTTGAACAGTTTTGCTGCATTTGTTTGTTTGGACAACTTTGTAGCATTCCTTCTTATTTGGACAACTTTGTAGCATTTCTTGTTTGGACAGCTTTGTAGCATTCCTTTCTTTCGTTCTTTTTGTGAACCAAGAAGAATAATCTTCTTGTGATTTGCAAATAGGGGAAATAAATTATGATGAATAATGGCATTCTGATTCCACTTTGCAAACTTTAATGATGAATACTTTTTTTTGGAAAATTTTGTTCATGCCCAAATAACTTGTACTAACTATTTTTCTTTCTTTAGTTTTCATGTGAGTAAAATGGAGATGACAAAGCAAGGAAGGCAAGAACCCTAGGGCAAGCAAGGAAGTCTTGGAGATAAGAAAAAGAATTGGATATGACTTCAATCTTCAGACAAGTTTAGGCATAGATTAATTCTCCTAGGCCAATCAAACATTTGAATTTCCTTTGTAATTTAGAAAAATCATTCTTGTATTGTAATCAATAATTGTATCAATTCATTTTCAAATACGATAAGTTGTAAAACCTAAAGTATTTAAAAGAATAAATTGTTTTGTAACAATGTATGAAATTGGAGAAAACCTTATGAAATGTTCTTGTGTCACTTGAAATCCTTTACTGACAATAACTTGTAATTTTCTCTTCGCATCCTAACTGATTTTTAAAGATTCCCAATCAAGATATTTGAAACAAAATGCTCCAGTCTGGTAACTTACATTCCAAGTAATCCCAATAACTATGTAACTGCATTCCAAACAAACACGCACTGTATATTCCATTTCCTGACCAAGCAAGTGTTTTAAAAGACACAAATCATCTGGTTAACCCGAATTAAACAATCATGAGTGTCCTACATGACAGTCTTAAATTCCATCTCTTGTCCCAAACAACCATGCCTTGAGAACAAACATTGTCTTTTCAGTAAACTTGAGAAAGCATGAAGACCTGTGAAATCCAATTGGATCTTTGAGAATTCATTTCTTTTGATAATTTCAAGAAACCCTAATTGCTGGTTTACCACCACAGAAGAGAATCTGTCTGGTCGATTTCTGAGCCAGCTTGAATATCTGAGAAACCCTAGAGTTGTGTTTTCTATGAAAAATGGGAGGGAAAATTTTGGGGTACAACAGTCGGGGATGGGATTAAAGATGCCATCTAGAGGATGTTGATTTCCTGACACAGTCCTTTGATTAGAGTCTTTTCTCCTGTTGTTGAGGAGGAATTTGTTGAGGAATGTTGGTATCTGTCTTGGGAGAAATAGAATTTTAGGAGCTTCAGTTGTCCGTTACTCTACTGGGGAATTAACTCCGGCTTGAGGAAGCAGAAGTGAACTGCATATTTGGTCAGGGTATAAGCTGCACCGCGACTTACTGGGGAAATGCGAAACCAATCGTGTTTGATCAGGTCCAGGTCTTACAGTGTTGTGGATTGTCGTCTGGAGGTAAGAGAAAAGAAACCTGGGTCGTAGGGTTTATTTGAAATGAATGCTCTAGATAGTAGGGGTTATGGGAAGGAACCTGGGTAAGGTTGCTTCGTGAGGAGTTTGGGTAAAACTGCATCTGAATTGAGAAGGAACCTATGTAAGGTTGCTTCATGGGGAGTTTGGGTAAAACTGCATCTGAACCGAGAAGGAACCTGGGTAAGGTTGCTTTGGGATAAGTCTGAGTGAAACTTTAGAAGGAACTTGGGTAAGGTTGCTCGTGATGAGTCTGTGTAGTCCTTAAGGGGGAACCTGGGTAAGGTTACTTTGTGATAATTTCGTGTAAAACTTCAGAAGGAAACTGGGTAAGGTTACTTTGGGATAAGTTCATGTAAAACTTCAGAAGGAACCTGGGTAAGGTTACTTTGGGCTAAGTCTGTGTAAAACTTCAAGAGGAACCCGGGTAAGGTTATTTTGTGATAAGTTCGTGTAAAAATTCAGAATGAACCGGGGTAAGGTTACTTGGGGATGAGTTCGTGTAAAACTTCAGAAGGAACCCGGGTAAGGTTACTTTGTGATAAGTTCGTGTAAAACTTCATTCGGAAATGTATGAGAAAGGACCCGTGTAAGATTTTTCAGGATAAACCCGTGTGAAGCTGCATTTAGGAGAAACCCGTGTAAGATTGCTTCGTGACGAACCCGTGTAAAGCTGCATTTGGTCACGCAGATGATTATTCTGTTTAGTTTCAGGAGCTAATCTTGAACTTGCTGGAAGTTGTTAATGATAACCATCTTTCCTGAAAAGGTACATGATTAATCGTATATGATGCACGAAATGCATTGTATGATGACTTTCTCAAAATAAATGAGATATGCTGTATGCAATGTGTATGCGCACGTCATGATATATGAACATGAAATGCTATTGTGACATATCTGAGTGGGAAAATAAATCCCTGACCTCTGCTGGAGAGTAACGGAAATTGAGTTCCTGACCGTCATAGAAAAAGTGGTTCTTCTACTTCCGCTGGGGATGGTGAACCGGAGATGACTATGCTGGGGATTTCCTTCTTGTTTACGGATATTCTGCCAAGGAGAGACTCTGCTTGAGAACAACTCTGCGGGGGAACAATTCTGTTTGAGAGACGAGATGCTTTGCTGGAAGATCTTGCCGATTCGGAGAGATAAATTCTGCTGTGGGATGAACTTCCATAGTCGGAGGAATAAACTCTATTAGGGATTGAGCTTCTGTATTTAGAGAAATAAACTCTTCTTAGGAGACAACTTTATGAACCGCTTGCGATTATGAAATTCGATCGGAGAATATAGATGTCGATTCTCTGAAGGAACTTTGCTGGGGAACATAGCTCCTGTTTGGGAAAGCCAATGTCAAAGATTTAGTTGCCTCTACTCTGTGGGGAGTGTAGATGTCACAGGGTCGTATGCTGAGGATACGACAATGACTTTGCATAAGGACTTTTCTGCCCCTGTACCTGCTGGAGAAAGTACCCACAGAGGCTTTATGGATGCTGATCAGGATGATAAGTCTTCTATTGATAAGCAAATGATAAGATGATGGGACACAGTCGTACACTGCAAATCCCTAACTTTTACTTGGACCGCCCTTTCGAGTTTTCAGTCCACCGGGATACCCTTTTTTTCTCAAGCCGCCTTTTCAAGTTTTCGACTTGCCGGGTGTACATATCTTTTTTGTTTTTATCCCTAATTTTTGCCCGAACCCTTTTGGTTCGCTGGGATGCCTTTATTTTTTCCTAGGCCATTCAACCTAGCAGGTCTTTGTTCATGCGTAGTATTTTCCGACTATGTCCACGTTCACCGGGTACGGAGAATTGTCACTGTCCATAGTAGTAAGTGCTGCCATACTACCAGAAGATGTTTGTTTGATCGTACAGGATTCGTTGCTGGAATTCATGCCCAATGCCCCAAGAGATTCAGATGGAGATCTTCCCCTGACTATTTGGCATCTTTGAGAGATTCCTTGAACCTTGACTTGACTACCCCAAATGATGGACAATGATCATGCCATGCCCCTTGGTTGGAAGTGTTTTTCCACTTGAGGGGATCCTTTTTATTGAGAAGGTTTTTGTTCACTAGATATTCGTTATGCGAATTTCTCTGCTATTGAACAAATAGTCATATGCAAACAATATTATTTTAAGAATACAAAGCTTATGTCTGTCTTGAAGTTTGAAAATTCATTTTTTAGTAAAACAAGTTTTTATTTTGTAAAAGTGTATGTCAACTCAGGATTTATAGCAAATCTTATAGGAGTCAGGATACCTTTTGTAACAATATGCTTTCGAACTAACCCATGCTTAAGCTAGAACTTTTAAGGGTTGTAACGTAGCCTGGTTCACGGTTCAAGAAACAAAGGATAAAGGCTCAAAATTTATTTGTACCCACCCTTTCTTCGTGATGTTCTTCGATCCTATACTCAGTTAATTATGCATTTAGATCCCGTTTGAGTCTTTGCTCTGATATTCCAGTGATGGTTCGGATACTGACAGTTTATTTTGAATAGGCAGTCATTTTTGTTGAGGCTTTGTAGGATCTCTTTCTTTTTGACTTTATTATCCATGTCTTTTTCCTGAACTGTTTCTTTTTGTGATTACAGTCAGCGGGATGCCCCCGTTTTTTTCATAAGTCTCCTTCATAGGTTATGACTTAATGGGCTTTTATTTCGAGAGATAATGACTGACTGTCTTGACGATTATAGGGAACCATCACCGTCTTTTGTTTTGGAAGGACGTCTTCGATGCCATTCATTGTTGTGATACGGTGGTAGAACCAGACTGTTTTAGGAAAATGCTGGTTTGCGTTTTGCGTTTGTGTTTGCAAAATGTCGCGGTAAGCAAGAGTTGCCACCGACTTTTATTTTATCCAACAGGAAAGGACAAAAACACAAAAATTCATTTTTCGAGATTTTGAGTACGGGGGATAGATTATAGAAAGGGAAGGTATTAGCACCCTTTCTATCCTTAGTTTTCTACGGGCTCTTAGGTACTTGCTCATCATTTTAAAATTGCTTCTGTGTTTGTGTGTTTGAAAAGTTTTTTGTTTTACTTCGATTTAACCCTTGCTTCTGTCTTCAAGAGTGTTACGAAGTCGTTTTGAAAACTTTGTTTGAAAAGAGTATAAGTGTGAAAAAAGTTTGATTTTGAGCAAGTACCTACTAGCATCTACTTACTCGAAAAAATAATGTTTTTGTTCTTGTTTCCTTTAGACAGTGCTATCCCACTATTAAAGAGTAGGTAGCACCGTCGTTGGAGTTTGTAAGGGTCAATTCGAAAGGGACGTAATGGTCATTGAAGGCAACAGTAGGGATACCTTAGCATTTCGAAGGGACTTTCATCATATATTCGTAGGCAACATCGAGGGACAAGATCATATACCGTAGGCAACTCCGAGGGACATCGAGGGACCATGATCTTCATGATGATTTTAACTGAGGGTCTTTGCTAAGGGTATCCCTATGTTCGAGGGATATGACCATTGTTTTTCGAGGCAACCAAGTGAGGTATACCCTAAGAGTGCATATGTGCAAGGTATGTTATGTTCAGTTATTTTAGTATTTTATTAAGTTTGCTAATGTTTGATTATTCTTGCCATACAATCCTATTAGTCATACATCTAGCAGTTAATAATTGCAGTAATTTAAAAGTGCAGAAATATAAACCTAGCAATTACAAGGCTTCGGGGAAGGGGATTATGTACATATCCAAAACTGGGGAAAAAAATAAATAAAAGCGGTAAAGGTCCTACTAATCATCTATTACATCCCAATATACAGTTACAATAATAAAATGAAATGGGAAAGAATAATAACGCGCAAATTTGAAAAGACGTCTAAAAATCCTAAGATATAAAAAAATCTTTTTGTTGTTTTTGTTTTAATTTATAAAAATGGTTTAAGTTAAAAAATAATTGATCTAGATCTATATTTAAAAAAAAGATGATAATTAAAGAAACATGAAATTTAAATAAAAGAAATTAATTCTATGTTTTTTTGTTATTTTTGTTACGAAAAGTAAAATGAATTAAAATGAAATTAAACCAAAGTTCTATTAATTTTAATTTTAAAAAAAAAGTTAAAGTGTTTAGTTAATTAGTTTACCAAAATTAAAATTTAATTAAGAAAAAAAAATCTTAAATCTATTTTTATGTGATTTTTATATTTTTTTATTGATAAAAATAAAATAAAAAAGATTAAAAGAAATAAATGAAATGAATAAAACAAGAAAATAAAGATGGGCCTAGTAGCAAAAGTAAATAGGGGGTGCAATCATCAAAAATCCTTAGGCCCGAATCTTCGAAAGCTTCATGCTCTAACTATAGTATTTTTTTAATTCTTGCGTGAAACCTATGATTCAACCATCCATAACTGTTCTATATAAACTCAAACAAACGTTAGCATACCATAAAATGTGATTAAAATTAGAGATTCGAAGTTTAAAATTTTACCAAACCGGTGTTGTCAAATGGGGGCGTGCTAGGCGTGTGATGGATTGCTCTTGGGCCTTGTAAGACCCCTGAGGACTTCAAGAGGATGGTTTGAGGCTTGATGTCAATTGAGAGAGACCGGAACCTCGAGATATGACTTGCACCAATTCTTTGATTTTTGGAGAGCTTTTTGAAGAGCTTTTAGAGAGCTTTTTGAAGAGCTTTTTGAGAGCTTTTTAGAGAGGAATTTTGTGTCTTTCAAGCTTGTATGGCTCTATATTTATAGAGGAGAATGAGGAGACAAGAAAGCATGGAAAGAATCTCCCTCATAATGTTGTGTTTTAAGACCATGATCAAGATTTGAAAAAAATGCCATATTTGATGATTTTATGCCATTTTCACATGTGGATGAACCTGGACATATTTGAAGGGTTATTGCACGAAATAAATTGACATAAACCAGCATAAAACTTGCCCAAAATGGATTCACATCAAAATTTACATTATTTCTATTATTTATTTATTTAATTCTAAATTTTAATGAATAAAATATCAAAATAAATAGCATAAATAGTAGAAAAATGTATGGGTGGGATTAGAGATTGTGGACCATGTTAGGAATGAGTTTCAAACTTGAAAAGATAGGCCCATTTGGAAAAAATCCATGTTTGGTCAATATTTGCTTCATGCATTTTTTTCAAAAACTGTCCAACTTTGACAATTCATATCTCTATCAATTTTAACCTTATGAGGGTGTTCTTTGACTTTTTAGAAAGCTTAGGATGTCCCCTAAGAAACCTCTTTGGTTTCATATCAATTGGATCTTCCATGTTCATGTAAGAAGCTTTGACCCAAAATGTGTTTTTGTTGACTTTTCAAAAAGACCTATAATGTCCAAATTTATATCTTCTTGTGAGTGCATATTTTGAACTTTGGAGATGAATATTAATTGTAGGGAATTACATCCTCTTCAAAATGAGCTTTGGATGGGTCATTTCTGATAATGTATGAGAAAGTTATGCTTGGTCAAAGTTGAGTTGACTTTTCCTACAAAACCCTAATTTAGCAACTTTTGGGTTTTGATGAATTGTGAGCAATCCTTGAGGAATCATGATCAACCCTTGATCAAATGATGAATAATACTTCAAAATGAGGATGTTGACCAAAAATCTTGAAGTTTGACTGTATGTGGGCCACAATTGACTTTTGCCCTTGCACAATCGACTTTTAGGCCTTTAAGCAATTGAGTGAGCAAACTTCCTCTGCAAGGCTTGAAACTTGACATGGATGATCTTGAGAACATATTAGGACAATAGTGAGCATTTGGGACCCTTTGGACTCAAACATCTTGATGCAAAATGAAACCCTAATTTGAGGTAGACTGCCTTTAGGAGAGAGTTTGTCTGGTCAACTCTTGGACTTCCTTGGGCAATTTGAAGACCTTACTTGAAATGTATTGAGAAATATGGGAGGGAAAATTTTGGGGTACAACAGCTGCCCCTGTTCAATCTTCTTAAACCTGAGGATGTAGATTGGCTTGGTTGCCTTTCGTGATCCGAAGGTGGAAGATGATTGAACACTAGAGTGCCCAGAAGTTTGCACTCGCCTGAAGTGGTACTGGCCTTGTGATATCGGGAATGGGCTTATAGGTGCCATTTGGAGGTCGATGTTAGAAGATGGGCTTAAAGATTCCATCAGAAGAAGTGTTGATCGCATAAGAGATTCCTTTGCGAGAGCCCGTATACCTGTTGTTGAGGAGGACTTCGATGGGGAATGCCGATATTTGTCTTGAGAGAAATAGAATTTTAGGAGCTTCAGTCGTACGTTATTTTATTGGGGAATCATCTCTTAGTCAGGGAGGTGAAGATGAACTGCTATCTGGTCGTGTATAGGCTGCATCGCGACCTACTGGGGAAAGGTGAAACCGATCGTGTTTGATCAGGTCCAGGTCTTACAGTGTTGTGGACTGCTGTCTAGAGATAAGAGAAAAGAAACCTGGATGGTAAGGTCATGAGAAGGAACTTGGATAGTAGGGCTTATGGGAAGGAACCTGGGTAAGGTTGCTTCGTGAGGAGTTTGGATAAAACTGCATCTGAACCGAGAAGGAACCTGAGTAAGGTTGCTTTGTGAGGAGTTTGGGTAAAACTGCATCTGAACCGAGAAGGAACATGGGTAAGGTTGCTTTGTGAGGAGTTTGGGTAAAACTGCATCTAAACTGAGAAGGAACCTAGGTAAGGTTTCTTTGTGAGGAGTCTGTGTAGGGCTTTAGGAGGAACCTGGGTAGGGTTACTTCGGGATAAGTCCGTGTAAAACTTCGGCAGGAACCTGGGTAAGGTTACTTTGGGCTAAGTCTATGTAAAACTTCAAGAGGAACCTGGGTAAAGTTACTTTGTGATAAGTTCGTGTAAAACTTCAAAATGAACCGGGGTAAGGTTACTTTGAGATAAGTTTGTGTAAAACTTCAGGAGGAACCTGGGTAAGGTTACTTTGTGATAAGTTTGTGTAAAACTTCAGGAGGAACCTGGGTAAGTTTATTTTGTGATAATTTTGTGTAAAACTTCAGGAGGAACCTGGGTAAGGTTATTTCGTGATAAGTTTGTGTAAAACTTCAGGAGGAACCTGGGTAAGGCTATTTCGGGATAAGCTCGTGTAAAACTTCAAGAGGAACCTGGGTGAGGTTACTTTGTGATAAGTTCGTGTAAAAATTCAAAAAGAACCTGGGTAAGGTTACTTTGTGATAAGTTCGTGTAAAACTTTATTTGGAAATGTATGAGAAAAGACCCGTGTAAGATTTTTCAGGATAAACCCGTGTGAAGCTGCATTTAGGAGAAACCCGTGTAAGATTACTTCGTGACGAACCCATGTAAAGCTGCATTTGATCGTGCAGATAATTACTCTGTTTAGTTTCCGGAGCTAATCTTGAACTTGCTGGAAGTTGTTGATGATAACCATCTTTCTTGAAAAGGTACATGATTAATCGTATATGATGCATGACATGCATTGTATGATGATGTTCTCAAAATAAATGAGATTATGCCGTATGCAATATGTATGCGCACGTCATGATATATGAACATGAAATGCTATTGTGGCACGTCCGAGTTTGGGAAAATAAATCCCTGACTGTAGTTGGAGAGTAATGGAAATTGAGTTCCTGACTGTCGTAGAAAAAGTGGTTCTTCTACTTCCGCTGGAGATGGTGAACCAGAGATGACTATGCTGGGGATTTGCCCCTTGTTTATGGATATTCTGTCGAGGAGAGACTCTGCTTGAGAACAACTCTGCGGGGGAATAATTCCGTTGGAGAGAGAAGCTTCCATAGCTGAAGGGATAAACTCTGTCGGGGATTGAGCTTATGTATTTAGAGAAATAAACTCTGTTCGGGAGAAAACTTTATGAACCGCTTGCGGTTACAAAATTCAGCTGAGGAATATAGACGTTGGCTCTCCGAAAGAGCTTGGCTGGGGAAAGTAACTCCTGTTTGGGGAGGAAGAGATCAAAACTTTGGTTGCCTCTACTATGTGGGGAGTGTAGATGTTACTAGGACGCATGCTGAGGATACGATAATGACTTCGTATCAAGATTTTTATGCCCCTGTACCTGCTGGAGAAAGTGCCTATGAAGGCCTTGTGGCTTGAGTGTTATCCCAACTTATGAGGTGCTTGGTAACTGCTGATCGAAATGATAAGTCTTCTACTGATAGGAAAGTGACGAGATGACCGAACATAGTCGTACGCTTTAATCCCTAACTTTTGCATGGACTGTCTTTTTAGATTTTCAATCCACCGGGATACCCTTTTTTGCCCAAGCCGCCTTTTCAGGTTTTCGGCTTGCCGGGTGTACATATCTTTTTTGTTTTTATCCCTAATTTTTGCCCGAACCCTTTTGGTTCGCCGGGATGCCCTTATTTTTGCCTAGGCCAGTCAACCTAGCGGGTCTTTGTTCATGCGCCGTATTTTCTGACTATGTCCACGCTCTCAGGGTGTAGGGATTTGTCGCTGTCGGTAGTGTTTTGTTGCCACACTACCAGAAGATGTTTGTTTGATCATACATGATTCGTTGCTGGAATTCATGCCTAATGCCCCTAAGTGATTCAGATGGAGATCTGCCCCTGGCTATTTGGCATCTTTGAGAGATTCCTTGAATCTTGACTTGACTGCCCCAGATGATGGACAATGATCATGCCGTGCCCCTTGGTTGGAAGTGTTTTTCCATTTGAGGTGATCCTTTTTATTGAGAAGGTTTTTTTTCCACTAGATATTCGTCATGCGAATTTCTCTACTGTTGAATAAATAGTCATATGCAAACAATGTTATTTTAAGAATGCAAAGCTTATGTCTGTCTTGAAGTTTTGAAAATGCAGTTTTTTTTATAGAAAAAATAGAATTTTGCAAAGATGTGATATCAACTCCGGATTTGTAACGGTCCTTCAGGAGTCAGGATACCTTTTGTAACAATATGTTTTCGAACTAACCCATGCTTCAGCTAGGACTTTTAAGGGTTATAACGTGGCCTGGTTCACAGTTTAAGAAACAAAGGATAAAGGCTCAAATTTTATTTGTACCCACCCGTTCTTCATGATGTTCTTCGATCCTATACTCAGTTAATTGTGCATTTAGATCCCGTTTGAGTCTTGGAATATTGCCCTTGATGTTCCGGTGATGGTTCGAATACTAAAAGTTTACTTGAAAAAGGCAGTCATTTTGTAATCTTTTTTTTTTGTCGAGGATTTGTAGTAACCTCTTTTTTTTTGGTTTTACTATCCCTGTTTTTTGCCTGAACTGTTTCTTTTGTGATTACAGTCAGCGGGATGCCCTAGCTTTTTTTTCTTCTTCTTAAGTCTCCTTCATAGGTTATGACTTAATGGGCTTTTATTTCAAGAGATAATGACTGCCTGTCTTGACGATTATAGGGAACCATCACCGTCTTCTATTTTGGAAGGACGTCTTCGATGCCATTCATTGTGCACCTGGATTAACTGAGAAACTACCCTGCCCCAGGTTATGATTAAGGGTTTTAATTTGTGTGAAAAGAAAACTCCTACTTCTTTGGCTCGAAGAGGTTGACTAGGGATTATCTTCCTTATAACTCCACAGTTTAGGATTTGAAACAACACTTGTACATCGTCAGCGAGGTCTGTTTAAAAGCATACTGTAGAGATTGTGGTATCATTTTCATCATCCTCCCTCTAAGGCTTAGAGTTTTTTAATCGAGAGTTGAATATCACAAAAGGAAATAAGAACACATTTTTGAAATAGTGAATACGAATGACTTGATTCAAGACAAACATGTGCAATGCATTGATGAAATAATGAGGTTTGATATGAATAAATGTTTAAACAATCAAAAGAAAATTACAAATTGAAAATTCTAATTAACGAAAAGCCCTCTTGTTAGAACTTGTCACTTCAAATGGTATGCTTTAGAGGGATGGCAGAAGAACTCAGCCTGACCGTCTTGTGCGAATTCTAGCGCTCCTTCATCAATCAGGTCTTGAATTTTATTTCTCAACGCCCAACAGTTGTTGGTGTCATGTCCAGGGCTGTTGGAATGGTATGCATACCAAGCATCAGTATTGTACCTTGGGGAGGCTATGTTGGGATTCTGAGGAGAGCCCCTTAATATAACCAACTTGGCCTTCAACAGGCGTTGCAATGCTTGAGCCAATGACATGTTGATTTTAGTAAACTGCCTTTTGGGCATATCCGGCTTACTCTGATCAACCCGTTATTTTTGGCGAGGTTATTGTTGGACCCGTGATGTAGTAGCAATTTGGAAAGGTTCACTCTTCACCAAACTAACCTTTTGTCTTCTTGGAGGTTGATCAATGACTTGGTCTCCGACCTCGACTGTTTGCTTCATACTATTGTATCCATCTTGATGAAGTTGGTTGATGATGGTTCTCAGCTCTTCTTGTCCCCGAGATAGGTCTTGGATAAGAGCCATCTGCCCCAGCATCTGGGTTCTTATTGCATCTACCTCGGCTTGTAGTTGTTCCAGCTATTCGTCCTTATTGTCTTCAGGACTTTTCTTGACCAAATTCCCAATGAGGAGTGTTTTCAACTCTTCCCGCCCCTTGGATAGGTTTAGGAATATGTCCCTGAACTGATCTTCTTGAGTTTGAAGATCTCTGTTGTCTTGTTTGAGAGCCATTGCTGAAATAAACAGCGAGAACATGAGAGACTTGTACTGGAAGACCTGTTATGCAATGATATGTATGATATATGTATGCAATGTTTTCAAGGATCTCGCGGGGTAAACAAGAAACTGTTAGAATTTGATTGCAGCTTGATTGAAGAAGCTTCGTGTCGTTAAGAGTCCTTCTTCAAGAGTCAAGCTCACCATATCGAGTGCGTCATAGCCACTGACTCAAGTTATCGTGTTTTGATCTCTAGACGACATTGGCTAGAGGAAAATAAATCCCCCTTGCCCCTTGCTATACGTTTGATTTACCATAACCTGCATCACAAACCCTTGAGATCCTTGAAATGGTTAAGGAAATGTTAAGGCATGATGTTATGATATGTATGCTATGCGTTTAAGCAAAAGTGCGAGGTGATGTAAGCAAGTAAATCCGGCAAGAAATCCAAGTTATTGGATAAGGACTGTAAACAAAACCTGCAAGGAACTCATGTTATTAGATGATAAAACTGTGCAAGTAGTTCAAGCTGGAAGCACACAAGTCACACAAACAGCCTTAGGTTTAGGCTTGCATGAGGTCAAAGGTAATACCCTCTTGAAGTTAAGTTGGTTCAACCTGTCCTAGAAAAGTAACCGGGTTCTAGAGGATCTCAATATCAATGACCATCCTCCATCGGTCATGGTTTCAGCTCACGCAATCTTTTCTTGCAGTCGAAACTATCTTGAGAGTATGGTCTCAATGAGTGTAGCATCGAGTATCAACCAGTTCTCAGCTTTACACCGAGGTCGGCTATCTCACTACTTTCTAATGGCCAAGTTGGTCGATTAAAGGTTCTAAGGTCAGTTGATGCTTAACGATACACGCAGCGGCCCTGTATTCTCCTCGTTTCTCCACAAGGGATACCAATACCAACCAATGTGCCACATCGACGTAGCTACTGCTTCAACCGTATCGGTCTATGCCGTACAGTTCCCTCGCAGTTTATTGCTACTTACCTAAAAGGTGTCCCCAGATCCGGGTTAGGATCTATAGTAACCCCAAACAGAACCCTTAAAAGTAAAGCAACCAAAACAAACAAAAGAAGCAATTTATGATGAACTAAATCCTAAGGTATACCCCACTTATTATTCCCCAGCAGAGTCGCCAGTTCTGTGATACGGTGGAAGAACTGGACTGTTTTAGGAAAATGCTGGTTTGCGTTTTGTGTTTGTGTTCACAAAATGTCGCGGTAAGCAAGAGTCGCCACCGACTTTTATTTTATCCAACAAGAAAAGGACAAAAGCACAGAAAAATTCCTCTTTCGAGATTTTGAGTACGGGGGGTATATTATAGAAAGGGAAGGTATTAACACCCTTTCTATCCGTAGTTTTCTACGGGCTCTTAGGTACTTGCTCATCATTTTAAAATTTCTTCCGTGTTTGTGTGTTTGAAAAGTTTTTTGTTTTACTTCAATTTAACCCTTGCTTCTGTCTTCAAGAGTGTTACGAAGTCGTTTTGAAAACTTTGTTTGAAAAGAGTGTAAGTGTGAAAAAAGTTTGATTTTGAGCAAGTACCTACTAGCATCTACTTACTCGAAAAAAGAATGTTTTTGTTCTTGTTTCCTTTAGACAGCGATATCCCACTATTAAAGAGTAGGGAGCACCGTCGTTGGAGTTTGTAAGGGTCAATTCGAAAGGGACGTAATGGTCATTGAAGGCAACATGTAGGGATACCTTAGCATTTCGAAGGGACTGTCATCATATATTCATAGGCAACATCGAGGGACAAGATCATATACCGTAGGCAACTTCGAGGGACATCGAGGGACCATGATCTTTATGATGATTTTAACCGAGGGTCTTTGCTAAGGGTATCCCTACGTTCGAGGGACATGACCATTGTTTTTCGAGGCAACCAAGTGAGGTATACCCTAAGAGTGCATATGTGCAAGGTGTGTTATGTTCAGTTATTTTAGTCTTCTGTTAAGTTTGCTAATGTTTGATTATTCTTGCCATACAATCCTGTTAGTCATACATCCAACAGTTAATAATTGCAGTAATTTAAAAGTGCAGAAATGTAAAACCTAGCTATTACAAGGCTTCGGGGAGGGGGATTATGTACATATCTAAAACTGGGGAAAAAAATAAATAAAAGCGTAAAGGTCCTACTAATCATCTATTACATCCCAATATACAGTTACAATAATAAAATGAAGTGCGAAAGAATAATAACGTGCAAATTTGAAAAGACGTCTAAAAATCCTAAGATATAAAAAAATCTTTTTGTTGTTTTTGTTTTAATTTATAAAAATGGTTTAAGTTAAAAAATAATTGATCTAGATCTATATTTAAAAAAAAGATAATTATTAAAGAAACATGAAATTTAAATAAAAGAAATTAATTCTATGTTTTTTTTGGTATTTTTGTTATGAAAAGGAAAATGAATTAAAATGAAATTAAACCTAAGTTCTATTAATTTTAATTTTAAAAAAAAGTTAAAGTGTTTAGTTAATTAATTTACCAAAATTAAAATTTAATTAAGAAAAAAAATCCTAAATCTATTTTCATGTGATTTTTATATTTGTTTATTGATAAAAATAAAATAAAAAAGATTAAAAGAAATAAATGAAATGAATAAAACAAGAAAATAAAGATGGGCCTAGTAGCAAAAGTAAATAGGGGGTGCAATCATCAGAAATCCTTAGGCCCGAATCTTCGAAAGCTTCATGCTCTAACTATGGTGTTTTTTTTATTCTTGCGTGGAACCTATGATTCAACCATCCATAACTGTTCTATATAAACTCAAACAAACGTTAGCATACCATAAAATATGATTAAAATTAGAGATTCGAAGTTTAAAATTTTACCAAACCGGTGTTATCAAATGGGGGCGTGCTAGGCGTGTGATGGATTGCTCTTGGGCCTTGTAAGACTCCCTAGGACTTCAAGAGGATGATTTGAGGCTTGATGTCAATTGAGAGAGACCGGAACCTCGAGATATGACTTGCACTAATTCTTTGATTTCTGGAGAACTTTTTGAAGAGCTTTTAGAGAGCTTTTTGAAGAGCTTTTTGAGAGCTTTTTAGAGAGGAATTTCGTGTCTTTCAAGCTTGTATGGCTATATATTTATAGAGGAGAATGAGGAGACAAGAAAGCATGGAAAGAATCTCCCTCATAATGTTGTGTTTTAAGACCATGATCAAGATTTGAAAAAATGCCATATTTGATGATTTTATGCCATTTTCACATGTGGATGAACCTAGACATATTTGAAGGGTTATTGCACGAAATCAATTGATATAAACCAGCATAAAACTTGTCCAAAATGGATTCACATCAAAATTTATATTATTTCTATTATTTATTTATTTAATTCTGAATTTTAATGAATAAAATATCAAAATAAATAGCATAAATAGTAGAAAATGTATGGGTGGGCTTAGAGGTCATGGACCATGTTAGGAATGAGTTTCAAACTTGGAAAGATAGGCCCATTTGGAAAAAAATCCAAGTTTGGTCAATATTTGCTTCATGCATTTTTTTTCAAAAATTGTCCAACTTTGATAATACATATCTCTCTCAATTTTAACCTTATGAGGGTGTTCTTGGACTTTTTAGAAAGCTTAGGATGTCCCCTAAGAAACCCCTTTGATTTCATCTCAATTGGATCTTCCATGTTCATGTAAGAAGCTTTGACCCAAAAGGTGTTTTTGTTGACTTTTCAAAAGGACCTATAATGTCCAAATTTATATCTTCTTGTGAGTGCATATTTTGAACTTGGGAGATGAAGATTAATTGTAGGTAATTACATCCTCTTCAAAATGAGCTTTGGATGGGTCATTTCTGATAAAGTATGAGAAAGTTATGCTTGGTCAAAGTTGAGTTGACTTTTCCTACAAAACCCTAATTTAGCAACTTTTGGGTTTTGATGAATTGTGAGCAATCCTTGAGGAATCACGATAAAACCTTTATAAAATGATGAATAATACTTCAAAATGAGGATGTTGACCAAAAATATTGAAGTTTGACTGTATGTGGGCCACAATTGACTTTGCCCTAACACAGTCGACTTTCTAGCCTTTGAGCAATTGACTGAGCAAACTTCTTCTGCAAGGCTTGAAACTTGACATGGATGATCTTAAGAAAATATTAGGACAATAGTGAGCATTTGGGACCCTTTGGACTCAAACATCTTGATGCAAAATGAAACCCTAATTTGAGGTAGAATGCCTTTAGGAGAGAGTTTGTCTGGTCAACTCTTGGACTTCCTTGGGCAATTTGAAGACCTTACTTGAAATGTATTGAGAAATATGGGAGGGGAAATTTTGGGGTACAACAATTGTGCACCTGGATTAACTGAGAAAACTACCCTACCCCAGGTTGTGATTAAGGGTTTTAATTTGTGTGAAAGAAAAACTCCTACTTCTTTGGCTCAAAGGGGTTGACTAGGGATTATCTTCGTTATAACTCCACTGCTCGGGGTTTGAAAAAAATGCCTGTACATCGTTAGCAGGGTTTGTTCAAAAGCATACCGTAGATATTGTTGTATCATTTTCGTCATCCTCCCTCTAAAGGCTTACAGTTTTTTAGTCGAGAGTTGAATATCACGAAAAGGAAATATAAAGTAATTTAAGCATAATGAAAATAAATTAATTCAAGACAGACATGTGTAATGCATTAATGAAATAATAAAGTTTGACATGATAATAATTGTTCGAATAAGCAAAGAAAATACAACTTCAGAATTCAAATGAACAAAAATGCTTTCAATCCTAGCCATGTTTTAGCAAGGGAGCAGTGATCACGTTGGGAGTCTCAAGAGGGTCGATTTCGATTTCCTTGGCACCAATCATATTATGAATCTTATATTTCAGCGCCCAACAATCGTTAGTATCATGCCCCGGGCTGTCAGAATGATAAGCACACCTTGCCTCCGGATTGTAGTTAGGAGAGGAAGTCTTCGGGTTCGGATGAGGGTTTATCACCGTAATCAGCTTCATCTTCAACATGTGTTGCAATGCTTGTGATAGTGGCATGTTGATTTGAGTGAACTGCCTTTGAGGTCTTTCCACCCTTGGCTGATTGTTTCGTTGTTGTGGTCGTTGCGTGCATGCCGAATTAGAGATCAACACTGACCCACAGATTGGTGGTAGTCTGCCTTGCTACGCCTCTTCTGGCCGTGCACATCATTGTCTTCCCTCTTGTCACCAAATGACTTCTTCTATGTACTCGAAGAGGTATTTTTCTTGATCTTACCACTCTGGATCCCAACTTCTACACTTTCTCCAGTCAGAATCAGTTTGGTGAAACCCACTGATGAGCTGCCGATCAAATGATTAAAGAATGGACCAGATAGCGTCCCCAGAAACATATCAACCAACTCCCTATCAGACAATGGGGGTTGAACTCTTCTAGCTAAGTCTCTCCATTTCTGTGCATAGTCCTTAAAGCCTTCACTTGCCCCCATGGGCATATTCTAGAGTTGAGTACGAGTACGAGCAAGGTCGGCGTTTTATTGATACTGCTTATAGAAAGTAGCAGCCAGATCTTCCCAATTTCGGATGTTGGCTCTCTCCAGTTGATAGAACCATTCAAGCTGAGTCCCTGACAGGCTATCTTGAAAGAAATGAACCCACAAATATCTATCAGCGGTGTGGGGATGGATCTTTCTGACATAAGAGCAGAGATGGAGTTTTGGGCAGGATACCCCATCATACTTTGCAAAAACTAGAGCTTTGAACTTCTGCGGGATGACCACTCCCAATACCAATCCCAATTCTTCGAAATCCAGTCCAGGTATCCTCTGAACAGCCAATAGCAATAAATACCATCCCAACTTATTCCTGTTTATAATAACCTTTGTCTTGGTCCTTTGCAGCATACAAGTTTAATCATTCAATTGGCGAACAGGAGCAACACTCACCCCGCCGGTGTAGTCGAAGATGTCCTTGTTCAATTTAAAGATTTGATTTTTCCTGCTGATTTTTATATTCTGGACATGGAAGGAGAAACAAAATCCAGCAGAGCTCCCATCATTTTAGGCAGTCCGTTCATGAAAACGGCAAAAACAAAAATTGATGTTGACGATGGAACCATGTCCATGGAATTTGGTGACATTATCGCAAAATTCAACATTTTTGATGCCATAAAACATCCCCTGGAGGAGAATTCTATTTTTCACATTGAGTTGATCTCTAGATTGGCTGATGACACTTTTTATGAATCATTTTCCATTGATTTTATGTCTTTATCTGGATTTGATGATGTTTACGTGTGTTCTGATTGTACTGACAATAACTTGTGTGTTGTGTGTGCTGAGATTGATGCTGCCTTGCAGGCTGATGTGTTTCCTACAGGTGAAGTTGTTATTGATGAATCTGTTTTTAAAGTTGATGCCCTTGACATCCTTGTTGCCCCAAACACTCCATTCATAGATCAACCCCCGTCCTTAGAGCTGAAACAACTCCCTGAAAACCTGAAATATGCTTATTTTGTTTTGAAGAAGCATAAGAAAGGAATTGGATGGACCTTAGATGATATTTATGATATTAGTCTGTCCATGTGTATGCATAGGATATAACTTGAAGATGTAGCAAAAGCAGGGAGGAAGCCCCGTAACCTTTTGATCCTTGATGTTGTGAATGATGATATCATGTTCACGTGTCCATTTGACACTTTTACTTTTAGAAGAACATTCTTTGATCCAGGAATAAAAAGTGAAGGTACTCATAAAAATTGCAAAGTAAAAGAACATTGCCTCAAGCTATTCTATGAGAGTCCCATGTTAGAAGAGGAAACTATAAAAGAGCTCTCGTTGGGAAAGGCTACTTATGCAATCATCTATCCGCCTTGATTCCTCGGGTGTGTTCTTTCCTCTCTCTCCTCTCTCTTATTTTATGCTTGTTTCTTTCATTGAGGACAATGTGTGTTTTAAGTGTGGGGGAGGGAATCATTTATTTGTTTTGTTTTCTTTGCTTTTGTTCTCTGTTATCTTGTTTTGTTTTCAGTTATAAAAAAAAATATGCATCTTTTTGAAAGTTTTGGGTTATAGATTAATCTGAGGTTAGTTGTGGAGACTTGGGAAAAGTTCACAAGATCGATATTGTCTTAACACTGTAAGTCTCACGCATATGGAAGTTAATTTGAATTTTTATTATGACGTAGCCTTGAATTCTCATCTTTTAATAGCTCTTGAGTAGTTTATTTCAGCAGTCAGCACCATCTCACACGCACTCTACGCAGGAAAGCCGATGAAAATAAGTGTGTGATCCAAGTTTTATTTGAAAGAAAAAAGGAAAGAAAAAGGAATGCGCCTTCTATGTTTGGTGACCCTCACTCGGTCACTTAAACCAACGATCGTAGAACCTACAAAAAAAGTTGATAATAAGACTCGTTGTTAGTTGGTCCAGCGGTTTCTGGTGCTGAATTTGGTAGGGCGGATTACGGCCCAACCCTCCGCAACTACAACCGAGTAAGCAAAGGGTTATGCCACATAAGTACCAGAACCCAGTGCAAAAAGGATCAAAGTCACTAACCGGTCGCCTTGCTATGAGTGTGTGGAGATAACGAGCTTAATGTGATTGCGGCTGAATGAAAAAGAGCAAAAAGAAGGATGAGTAAGTTAGACTTTGGCATAATAATATGATTCAAATTGGTTTGTATATTCAAGAGACAAGATTAGTGTTCCTACGATATCCTTAGTGTGCAAGATTAGTATCTATTGATGCAATCTTAACCGAAGAAGAGTTTGTATCCTAGAATGAGTAGCTGATGATGCTGTTGTGTTTCTTTTGATTTTATTTTGCTCGGAGTGCAAAAGTTCAAGTGTGGGGGAATTTTATCAGTGCATTTTGATGCACATTTTTTCATGATTGTACTTATACATTTTCTTAGTTTGTTTAGCTTATTTTTGTATTTTATAGTGTTTTTCTATTTTAGTTTATTTCTACTCTTATTTGATTTTCGCACTTTATTTTCAGCATTAGCAGTCTGCTCGAATAAATTCATAACTTGAGCTATGGAAGTTGGAACGAGGCGTGCTACCAGTCGTTGGAAAGCTAAGAGAAAGAGCTACGATTTTCATTCAGAAGTCGAGAGCTGAATTGGACTGTAGCAGGGCCATATAATTCGTTAAAGTTGCAGCATTTTATATTCAAGTTTTGGGTCATTTGTTTTGGGCCTGGGTTATGTTTTCGACCCAGTTGGGTTATGAACCGAATCCTTGTCTTTGCTATACCTAGAAGCCGTTATAGTAATTTAGTTTTGACCTTTTCATGATTGAGAAAAACATACATTTTGCTTTTACGCTTGAATGAAAAACTAATCATCCAGAGTTGATCTATTGTAATCGTATTCTGATGCTTTGAGGTTTATAACTTATCAATTCAATTTCGTTTCTCTTTCAATTCTATTTTATGAAATTGAATTTGCTTAATCTGTTATTTCATGGAATGTCTTGATTAAATTCGTATGATTGTATTCCTAATCTTTAATCGTTGTTTACGTCGCTTAGTCGTTAAATCGCGTTTATAACGTGTTTTCTTAATTCACGATTGTATTAATCCGTTTGCTTAATTAGGAATGGGAATTCAATCTATTTTGTATCTATTGCGCTTGTCAATTGGTATTGAAATCGAATAGAGGTCGAAGCCGCTTAGGGAATTGGTAAGTTAAAAACCAATGATTAGCAGGAATCTGAAAACAGTTGATCGACTTATTTTTATAATCACTTATTTTAATCACTTATTTCGTGTTATGAATCAATCCTAAAACCAACCCCCATATTAGATTTCTATTAGTTAATAATAAAATCAAGAATCCTTGCGATACAACTCGAGCCATTGTCGCTATACTGCATTTTACAAAATACTCGTTTTTGATCCGTGTGTGACAGCGGAACAACGATCTTCCAATTGCTTGTATCTATCCTCAGCAGGAGGATATTGCTCATCATTGTAATCGATATCGTTGTCAGAAGCTGCAGGACTGGGGTCCTTCTCCCCTGTCTCTTCTTCTTGATTCTCCCCTTCCTTGGATGAAGAGGTCAGATTAACTTGTTGCTTCAACGACCCTCTAATCCTTCTGTCTATATTCAGAATATCGGCAACCTTCTTCTTTTTCTTTTTCTCTTTCAAGATGAGGGCTTTCAGATCCTCCTGCCCTTTTTCCAGATTTATGAACATTTGCTGGAACTGGGCGTTCTGTGCTTGAAGGTCCTTGATGCTTTATTCGGAAGACATTTTTGTTGAAATAAACAACGAAGAAGATGAGAAACCTGTAATGGTACCTGTAATGATGTGTATGATATGCATGCAATGTTTTCAAGGATCTCGCGGGGTAAATAAGAAACTGTTAGAATTTGATTACAACTTGATTGAAGAAACTTCGTGTTGTTGAGAGTCCTTCTTCAAGAGTCAAGCTCACCATATCGAGTGGGTCATAGCCCCTGACTCAAGGTCCTTTGACAACATTGTCTAGAGGAAAATAAACCTCCTTTACCCTTGCTAGACGTCTGGTTCTCCATGACCTACATCACAGACCCTTGAGATCTTTGAAATGGTTAGTATGATATGCCATGTTTATGATGTCATGATGTCACGATTATGTTGAGAAATCACAGGTATAACAAGCACAAACAAATCACACCAAGTCCTTAGGTTTAAGGCTTGCTTGAGTTTAAGGTAGTACCCTCTTAAAGTTGGATTGGTTCAGCCTGTCCTATAAATAGTAACCGGGTTCTAAGGGATCTCAATATCACTGACCATCCTTTATCGGGAATTGTCTCAGCTCAAGCAATATTTCCTTGTGGCCGAAATATCCCGAAACTCTGATCTCAATGAGTATAGCATCGAGTATCAACCAATTCTCAGCTCTACACTGAGGCCGACTATCTCACTACTTTCTAATGGCCAAGTTTGTTCAACTAAGGTTCTAAGGTCCGTTAGTGCTTCAAGACACCACGCGGAGGCCCCGTATTCTCCTCGTTTCCCCACGAAGGATACCGGTACCAGCCAAAGTGCCACACCAACACAACCATCACTTAAACCATATCGGTCTATGCCGTACAATCTCCACAATCTATTGTTGTTTACCAAATAAGTGCCCCCAGATCCGGGTGTAGGATCTATAGTAACCCAAGCAAAAACCCTTTAAGAATAAAGCAAACAAACAAGGAAGCAATTTGAAATGACCTAGATCCTAAGGTAAACCCAACTTTATTTTACTCCCCAGCAGATTCACCAGTTCTGTGATACGGTGGAAGAACCGACTGTTAATACTGGTTTGCATTTTTGTTCGCAAAATGTTGCAGTAAGCAAGAGTCGCCATCGACTTTTATTTCATCCAACAAGGAAAAGGAAAAAGAACAGAAAAAACCTTTTTCAAGAATTAAATGCAAATCCAATGGATTGAAGCTTTGTTCTGATCATTAGAGGTTTACACAAGAGATTAATCCAAAAATAGAAAAAAGTCAACATTGCCATTTTTGTCAAAACTTGCTTTATGTCGAATTGCATCTCTTGAGCCTTGAACCAAATATTGGACAGCAAACCAAATCCACAAACTTGGGGCCAAGCTCACAAAATGTATGCAGGATTAGAGCTAGCCTGTACAGGCCTGCTCTTTGTCACTTCCCACCTTTTGCTTGATAACCAAGAAATGTGCAAAAGTCTACACAACTTGAGTATCTGTTATAACCAACTCTTGCAAGCATTTGAAACAAGTTTTTTACACATTGCTTTGAGCCAGAAACACGAGTCATCCAACCCTCAAGCCTTCCAAAACACAAAATCACCTTCCTCTTGCAAAATAGGGCAGTTTCTGCACTTTGAGTTGCATAACAAAAACTACTCGTGCGTTTTGCCCCAAACCTATTCCAATACCTTCCATATAACCCACCTGAGCTATCCCAACCATTGGCCATTGACTGTAACTCCATTTGCAAGCTTCACAATTTCTGTTTTCAGCTTGTGCAGGTTGACTTCTACAAGCTTGTTCAAGCAAATCCAAAGCAAACTAAGCATTGGGGAAGGTCAGAGGAAGTTCAAGCAAGCTCCCAAGCATCTCAGGCCTTACTGAAAAGCTCTACATTGCCATACTCGTGTCCAACTGAAACATGTATTTTTCAACTTCCTATCTCTCTATTTAGGAATTTGTAGGCTTATGTTTGTGAATAAAAAATGTAGTACTCATAGCCCTTAAGCTGTACATATGCAGAGATTTCATTTAAGTTAAGTATGCTAAGAGAATTTGATTGATGAACTTCCTGAAAAAGTTAGGTTAAAAAATTAGGGCCAGAGAAATTCTCTCTGGTCTTTGAGAGTTAGATTAAGTTCTTTATATGGTTGGAATCGTGTTGAAAAATGCTATGACTTTGGTGTTATGAGTTTTTGCTTTAGAGCACGTATGCAGGATTTCCAGATTTTCTACACAGGCGCGCGTTTTTGCATTTCAAAGGTTGAAGATGAAGCTGATCTGGGCTGGGCCTTGTCATTTCCTTGCTATTTGCACCACTCACTTGCTGATTGCACCCCCTGGCCCATTTCACTATAATTTTATATTTTTTCTATTTTATTTACATTTCTGATTTTATTTTATTTTTTCTAAACATAAAAACTTACCAAAAATATTTTTATAAATTTTCACATTTATTTTTGTATATTTTTTTCTAACATAAAAACAATTATTAATTAGTATATACTTTATTTCCTTTAATAAAAAACTTGAAAATAATAAATAAAATAAAATATTTTTATTTTTATTATTTACATACTTAGATAATATTTTTTCTAATATATTTTATTTTTTGACATTTGTATATATTTTATCATTTTTATTTTATTATACATAAATAATATAATCAATATATGTATACTTTTCTTAAAAATTAGGGTTTTACCCTTAACAAAAAAAAAACTTTTTTATTATTATTTTTTTATATACATTAAATACTAATATTTTTACATACATAAAAATAAACAAACACATTTTTTTGCATATTTATAATATATTGCTTATTTATTTAATTGTGTATTTAAATATTGCTTATTTATTATTTGATGCAAAGATTTCAATTTGGATGTAATAGTAAATCTTAGGGTTTTAATTTCTTGCAAAATAATCCCCTATTCAAAATTGTACCCCATCCCCATATCAATGTTGTAATAGTCGTAGATTTATTTTACGCATTTATAGTTTTCAAATATGCCATGATAGAGATTAGGGTTTGTATGCAATATCCAAAATCAAAACAAATAGTTAGACCTAGTACAAGACATAAAAGCATGTAAATTGACAATACAATGCACACATGCACCCCTAGGGTTTCACCCACTTGTTGCCTTTAAAATGACCATGGTATGCATGTTGAGTATCTTGGAAAAACAAAAACAAAACAAAAAAAATCATAGTCCGTTGATGACACTATCTTGGTTGCCTATACAAAATGATCTAGTCCCTCAAAAATTTGCTAAAGACACTTAGCACCATTGCTATCATGGTCAATACGATGACCCGCGCATGTCCCGTTTAACATCCAAATACAAGGTTGTTTACTAAATCCAATGGTAAAACAACAATGTAAAAGGGTTAAAATGTGTAGGAAAGATCTTTGAGTAAGATCGGGTAGACAACTCTTAGTTACTTGATCAAAACTTGCAAAAACATCCTTGCTATTTTCAAACACACCTCACAACACAATTTCAAAACATTTCCCAAAACAAACTTTCAAACTTTCAAACATTAAAATTTCTTTTCAAAAGACAAACACCTTTGTATATATTCAAACAAGAATTATTACAAAGGTTTCCACAACGATGGCCTCTTTTCAAAACATTTTCAAAACCACACACAAAGCACCATTTCAAACAATTGAAAAGCAAAAGCAAGTGATCTAAACAAGTAACTAAGAGCCCATGGATAACCATGGATGAAAAGGGTGCTAGCACCTTCCCTTTTCATAATCTACCCCCCGAACCCAAGAAAACATCTCAAAGGTCTTTCCTGTGCTTTTTGACCTTTCCTTCGGATAAAATAAAAAGTCGATGGCGACTCTTGCTAAACCGAAACATTTGCGAACACAAACGCAAAACCTCAAGTCAGTTCTCCCACCGTATCACAAACACTATGATCACCGCCTTGTGCAAGCAATTCAAGATCCAGCATCATAATTCTTCCCCTTACTGGCCAAAGATGAATGGCGCTGTAGAAGCTGCTAACAAAAACATTAAGAAGATCATACCTAAAATGATAGTCACATACAAAGACTGGCATGAGATGCTACCATTCGCTCTCCACGGGTATTGTACCACATCTCGTACATCAACTAGGGAAACACCCTATTCTCTGGTATACATCATGGAGGCTGTCTTACCTATTGAGGTCCAGATCCCCTCTCTGAGAATCATGAAGGATGATGGGTTGAACGAAGAAGATTGGATCCAGACTCGACTTGACGAGTTGAACTTGATTGATGAGAAGAGGCTTGTAGCTATCTGTCATGGTCAGATGTACCAAAAACGCATGATTAAAGCTTTTAACAAAAAGGTCAAACGTCAGGTATATCGGGTCGGTGACTTGGTAATCAAGCATATCATATTGCCACAAGGTGATCCCAGGGGAAAATGGACTCCTACATACGAAGGACCGTTTGTGATCAAAAACACATTCTCTGGTGGAGCAATGATCTTGACCACTATGGATGGCGACGACCTCCCATACCCTATAAACGCAGATATAGTCAAAAGACGCATAAACAAGGACCCGCTAGGTCGACTGACCTAGGAAAAAATTAGGGCATCCCAGCGAACCAAAAGGTTCGGGCAAACATTATGGATAAAATACAAAAAAAAAACTGTACACCCGACAAGCTAAAAACCTGAAAGGGCGGCTTGCGCAAAAAAGGGTATCCCGGTGAATCGAAAACCAGAAAGAGCGGTTCAGGCAAAAGTTAGGGAATTAAAGCGTATGACTATGTCCTGTTGGATTACCTTATAGACAATCTTCAGCATCGACCGACCAGCTCAAACGGTTCTAATCAATCCAATCAGCTTCACTGAGGCGAGAAATAGACAAGATACTCAGAGACACGAAAGCTATAGCAGAATGGGAACCCCATGGGATTATTTTACATAGATATCTTTTCTTTGTATCAATTTTCATTTTTTAGGACGACATTCTCTTACTAGAATTCTCGTCTCATTGTACAAAAAAAAGACTTATTCAAGTTAATACAAAGATATTCCTTTGAACGTGAAAAACTATTTGTTTTTCTTTATTCTTGTGTTTTGTTTACAAAAACGTCCAATGATTTATTTTTGAACATACGCATTTGAACATGATTACTATTTACAAATGGATAGAAAATTTAAAGACAATCACTAATGGCTTTAAGAAAAAGGATAATATCTTCAGGATATTCCATAAAATCCCCGCAGGTATTTTCCCCAGAAAGAGCGGAAACAAAGACATCTTACTACAAGACCACTAACGTACTCCCAGTATGCAGCCTAATGGTATCCGGTGCTCTCACATCCCCGATGGAGCAAAACTTCCAGTAACCGCTCCAAAGGTTCCCTAGTGAAAGTCGCCTAGCTTCTCAGGATTCCCCAGCAGGATTTCACGAAGTCCACAAACAATGCACGGCGTTCTCATTCCACAACAAAGTTTATTTATCTAAAAAATATGGAAATTCATCTACCAACACATCAACTTCAAATATATAGACTTACACTCCGTATTCCCAACAATACTCAGGGATTTATTTCCCCCGACTCCAGCAACACTGCGGCAGAACAATTAATATGTCCATACATTTGCATTCATACGTCATAGCATTGACAACACAAGTACAAACAGTGCAATCTCATTTATTTTGAGAAAACAACATCATACCATGCATTTCATACATCATGGCATTTCTTGCAATTAAACTTCACCTTTTCAGGAAGAAGTCAATCAATAGGAAATTATCATCAACAAATTTCCGACAAAAAATATTTTCAACAAGTCAAATACAGATCAAATCCCAAGAAAAGGTTGGTCGACCATCTACATAGCCAATATTCCCTTTAATTTACTGGTTCAGATAAATCTCTCAACGATTTATTCTGATTGTTCTCCAGATTCTTGCTGGTTCAGATAAATCTCTCAATGATTTATTCTGATTCTTCTCCAGATTCTTACTGGTACAGATAAATATCTCAACAATTTATTCTGATTCTTCTCCAGATTTTTGCTGTTTCAGATAAATCTCTCAACGATTTATTCTGATTTGTCTCCAGATTCTTACTGGTTCAGATAAATATCTCAACGATTTAATCTGATTCTGCTCCAGATTCTTACTGGTTCAGATAAATCTCTCAATAATTTGTTCTTATTCGTCTCCAGATTCTTATTGGTTCAGATAAATCTCTCAATGATTTGTTCTGATTCTTCTCCAGATTTTTGCTCTGGTTCAGATAAATCTCTCAAACAACTTGTTCTGATTTCTTCTCCAGATTCTTATCGGTTCAGATAAATCTCTCAACGATTTGTTCTGATTCTTCTCCAGACTTCTGTTGTTTCAGTTTAAATCTCTCAATGATTTATTCTGACTCTTCCCCACCGACAATTTTCTCTGGTTCAGATAAATTGCACCAACATTTATTCTGATGCTTTCCAATCAAGATTAATCCAAGTTGAAGTCAATTTCAGACTTACTCTCATTTCTGTCAACAATCACATTTGGATGGAATCTATAAGCCCATCTCTGACAACTCTCCGTCATTTCTCCAAATGGCATCTTTAAGCCCATTCCCTACACAATCAACCAGCGCATCATCAAGTGCAAATTTATGGGAACTCTAGTGTTCAATCATCTTCCACTTTCAAGCTACGAACGACGAACACGTCGATCTCACTTTTCAAGTATAAGAAGATTGAACAGCGGTAGCTGTTGTACCCCAAAATTTGCCCTCCATTTTTCATTCAAGATGTTATCCTAGGGTTTCTCAAATACCTAATTTGGCTCAGAAGTTGATCAGACAGATTCTCTTCCTAGGCAGTAAGTCAGCAATTAGGGTTTTACATTTCTTAAAGAAAATTGAGTCTTCAAGGTTTCAAATGGTCTTAATAGGTCTTCATGTCTCCTCAAGGTTGTTTAAATCAGTTTTCAAACCTCGCATTGCAAGTTTGCTCAATCAATGGTCCAGATAACTGAAAATGACTACATCAACCCAAAAATCGCTCTTTTGCAAGAACAAATTCAAACGATCGTAACTTCTTAATTATTCAATATTTTTGAGCGGTTTTCCTTGCATTTGATTCTCCTTGATGCCATCTCAAATTTCTCTTCACATGTCAAGAGCTGATTACGCGTAGAAGATCACCAAAATTTGAATGTGTTAGAAGTCGCATCATGAATTTTGACCTAATTTCAAACAACAGTCGTCTGATTTCTAAGAATTATGATTTCTTCAAATTACAAGACCTTGAGACGTTTATTTCTGGTCATGGTCATATATGATGTCGTTCACGGGTTTATCTTCAAAGAATCGGAGGAAAATTGTGTTTGAAAGATTTTAAAATTATCAAATCGTCGCAAGGAATTTGTTGATTTTGAATGTTCTTAATCACAATTTTTTTTAAAGATTGACAGATATTCTCGAAGCATGTTGTTTTCATTGAAATTCCATCTTTTTATCGAGCATGGCACGCAAGTTCATTTTTTAATGCAAACTTGACTGGGACAAGATGTGAAGGTTAAGGCTGTCATTTAAACAACCATGATTGTGGAGTCCATAAGTCAAAAAGATTTGAGCCCTTAAAGATTTATTTTGTTTAAAAATACAAAATACGTGATTTATCTGATCATTTTGTGGTTTGCTTGAAATACAAGTTACAAATTCATTCGTGATTGCTTGAGGTTCAAGTTACCAAACAGAGGCACATTATTCAAAGCATTCAATTAAGAATTTCAAAGTTTAAATAAAATTCAAGATTTACACAATGAATTTCAACGTTTACAAATTTTCTCAAAGCTTTTTGTTCATTACATTACAAGTAAAATATAAATTACAAGTTTTGTTTTGTATACAAAGAAAGAAATTTTGTTCTATTTCTTCAAGTCTTCTTTGCTTCATCTTCAAGTTATCCATCTAATCCTCACTTGCTATCCACGCCTCATGTTATTGAAACAAAGAAAAGAAAGTTAGCAATTAAAAAAAAAGTGATGTAAAAAAAGGAAAATTCATCACTAGGGTTTGGATGTAGGAATCAGATTTAAAGATGTTTTGTTTCATCACAATCCATTTCCCCCAATTGCAAATCACCAAAAAAAGGGGTTGTCTTTCTTGGTTCACAAAAAAGGGTAAAAAGGAGAAATTTGCATGCAAGTTTAAAACAAACAACAAGCAAGCAACAAATATACAGCAGCCCAAAGCTGCCCAAGGCAGCTAACAGCAGGCCAGCAACAGCCAAACTGCCTATTAATATAGCAAATCTGCAACAAAGATAGCAAGCACAGCAACCCAAGGTTGTATACAACAAGAAAGTCAACAAGGGCAAACTACAAACAGCAAATTGCCCAAGGCAGCTAACAACAGGGCAGTAGCAGCCAAGCTGCCTAAAGCTATAGCAGGGAAAACCAAATCTGCAACAAGCCAAACAAGCTGCCAAATAACAAGCATGCAAACAAAAGCAAAACTGCAACAATCAAACAACAACTGCAAGATTAGCAGCAGGCTTCTAAAGAAAAAGCAAAAACCTACAACAATAATAGCATCTCCAACACAACAATGCAACAGTGCAAAGCAACAATTTGCACACCCACCTTCTTTGATTACGGCCCTGGCATCCTTGAGAGAAGCCATCTTCATTGGAGGTTTGTTGGTAGCAACTTCAGTTGACGCCAAAGTCAGGGGGACCTCTTCAAAGTTCTGACAAGGGGTTTCGATGAACTCCCCATCCATCTCCATGTAGCGAAAAGAATTGAGATGACTCACCATTTACTCCTCTTCACCTCGTACCGTGACAATCTTCCCTTTTACCGGATATTTCAACATTTGGTGGAACGTGGAAGTCACTGCCCCAGCCTTATGAATTCAAGGGCGACCCAGCAAGCAAGAATATGATGGCCTGATATCTATCACATAAAAGATGGATGCAAAAGTCTGAGAGACAACTTTAACAGGGATGTCCACCTCCCCGTGCACCATCCTTTTTGACCCGTCGAAAGCCCTGACCACAATATTGCTCAGCTTTAGAATCAAACCTTCACAGTCTAGACGGTCTAACACTTTCTTTGGAAAAACATTCAATGAGGACCCGGTATCCACCAGTACATGGGCAAGAGTAGTGCCCCTGCACTCGATCAAGATGTGCAGAGCGTCATTATGATTTCTTCCTTTAGCAGTCAGATCTGCATCTAAGAAGCCCAACCCATTGTCGGCAGTCAAGCTAGCTACGCAATCTTTGAATTGATCGGCCAAAGTTTCCTGCGGCACATGCGCATTTTTGAGGAATGCAATTAAAGCCTTCGCATAGGCTTCAGAACATAACAACAAGGACAACATGGCGATTTTTGATGGGGTCTGCCCCAGCTGCTCGACTACGTTGTAGTCGCTCTTCTTGATAATCTTCAAAGTTTCCTCTATCTCTTGTTTGGAGGTTTCTACAATGATCTTCTTAGGTGCCTCCGTCTGGGCAGGCTCACCTATGATTTCTTTGCCCCGAGTCTCAGCTGGCTCGGCGACAAGGGTGATAACTGGAGTAGAAGCTGGGATGGTAGAAGATGGGATGATAATAGGTTTGTGAACAGCCGGAGGGGAAATCTCGGGAGAAAAGAGTCTTCCGCTTCTGGTGACCTTGCTAGCTCCGACAATATTGCTGATATCAACATAAGCTTCCTCACCTTTTAAGTCTTGTTTAACTCCATGGTAATACACATCAGCCCCATAGTGCCAAGGGACAACCTTATCTAAAGTGTATGGGATATGACCATGGACAGTAACTATTAACGAAGCAATTCTTGGGACGGGTGTAATCCCAATAGGTTTTTTCGAGGAAACCTTGGAAGGATTGGCGGAAATGGTTATGATGGAAACATCTTCAATTGGAACCAACAGAATCAAAGTCTTTTCAAACAGGATCTCTTTGTTATCCATCAGGCGCTGAACACCTGATTTCAGTAAGTGGCAACCAGCAGGCAGAATTGAGCACGTGTGGCAACCTTCACCATAACCCGAAAATAAACCGGCTAACAAAAAATTCTTCTTAACTATCATCAAAGGAGTAGAAATTTCTTCCACGAAGGTCACAAATAAATCATCGTCCACAACATTTACTCCATGACCATGTTTGGGCATGGGAGCAGTTATGACATTGGGCTTCTTCAGAGCATCAAACTCAATCTCTTTGGCTTCGATCAAGTCTTGCACCTTATTTTTCAAGGCCAAACAGTAGTTTGTATCATGACCTAGACTTTCAGAGTGATAGGCGCAGCGGGCATTCGGGTTATAATAAGGAGAAGTGGTGTTGGGGTTCTTCGGGGCCTCCCTCAGAGTTACCAGATTGGTCTTTAATAATTGTGGTAGAATTTGAGACAAGGTCATATTGAGCCGTGTGTATCGCCTCTGTGGTCTTTCCACCCTTTGTTGATTGTTGCGTTGTGGAGCAACTGTGGGTCTTGATATCACTACTGCATTTACTGCTTGACGGTGTTCAGGTCTGCTTTGGCCCCTCGGGCCATAGACTGCACTAGCTTCCTACTTACCAGCGATAAGGCTTCTTTACTGCACTTGATGAAGTATCCTTTTGTATCTTACCACTTCGGATACCAGCTTCTACTCTCTCTCCAGTCAAAATCAACTCAGTAAACCCAGATGACGAACTACCGATCAGATGATTGAAAAATGGACCAGATAGCGTCCCTAGAAACATGTCAACCAACTCCCTATCAGATAAAGGGGGTTGGACTCTTCCAGCCAAATCTCTCCACTTTTGAGCATAGTCCTTAAAACCTTCACTAGCAACCATAGACATACCCTGGAGTTGAGTACGAGTGGGAGCAAGGTCGGTGTTATACTGATACTGCCTGTAAAAAGCAGCAGCAAGGTCTTCCCAGTTTCGAACATTGGCTCCTTCCAACTGATAAAACCATTCAAGTTGAGTCCCTGACATACTATCTTGAAAGAAGTGCACCCACAAATCTCTATCAGCAGTGTGGGGTTGGATTTTCCTGACATACGAGCGGAGATGGAGTTTTGGACAGGATACTCCGTCGTACTTGGCAAAAACCGGAGCTTTGAACTTATGAGGGATCACCACTCCCGATACCAGTCCCAGCTCTCCGAAATCCAAACCAGGGATCTTCTGAATCTCCACAGAACTCATACGGTCTTCTAGCTACTTGTACCTATCCTCGGCAGGAGGATATTGCTCATCATCAAAATCAGTATCATTATCAGAGATTGCAGAACTGGGGCCCTTTTCATCTTCCCGGTTCTCCCCTTCCTTGGATGAAGAGGTCAAATCAGCTTGCTGTCTCAACCTATCCCCAAACCTTTTACCCATATTCAGAAGAACGACCTTCTTCTTCTTCTTCTTCTTCTTCTTCTTCTTCTTCTTCTCTTTCAGGATGAGAGTTTTTAGATCCTCTTGCCCTTTAGCCAAGCTTAAGAACATCTGCTGGAATTGGGTGTTCTGTGCCTGCAGATCTTTGATGGCTTGATCAGAAGACATTTCTGCTGAAATAAACAGCGAAGAAGATGAGAAACCTGTAATGGTACCTGTAATGATGTGCATGATAATGGGATGCGTATGTAATGATTTCAAAGACTTTGGGAGATTTAAATTTGCAAACCAAAAATAAACAAACTTTATTAGATTAATTTTTAAGAGGTTCAACAATGCCTTTGAGGCGTTACAAAGAAATAAATGGAAAACAAATCTAGAACTAGAAAAGCAAAATCAAAAGTCCCATGGACGCTTCCTCTTGGTGCTGACGTAGTCATTGATCACTCTTTCTTCCTCGAGCTGCCTGGTGAGCTTCAAGATATTACTTTCTTGCTCATGGTACTTCTCTCGGTAGGTATCCCTTTCCTCTTTCAGTTGAATCCAAGACCTCTGTAATGCCCCAGGATCAGTGGGCATGTAAGGATAAAGAACTGTGTAAGGAATGCCTTCTTCATTAGTGGGCTCCACAATCACTGGTAACACGGCTTCATAAGGCATCCCAAGCTTCTGGGCACGAGCTCAGACCCATTGGAGGTAAGGCTGCATAGGAAGGGAAGTCCTTGGTCCCAGCTCTTGGGGGTCAGATCTGTTCACCATGCCCCAAGCTCGTATAAACCTCCGGCGATGCTCCTCAACGTCTTCCTTGTAGTCAAATGCAATATCCTCAAGAAGTAGCTCATGGGGACCGTCACTCCGAGCACGAACAAATTATCACAAAGCTAGACAAGGATTGTAGGTTATACCTCCTCTAATTCCAAGCAATGGGACATTAGGGTATCCCCCACAGCGATCAATGACAGCAGAGTCCTCCATAGCCCGGGAACACCAAAGAATATATGTGTGGGCAAGTGACATTATTCTGTAGGACCAATCCAAACTTTCTTCGTTCTTCAGCACAGACTTAGGGAGGTGCGAAATAAACCACCTTGACAGCAACGGTATGCAACACATGAGAGTTCCTCTTCTTCATACGGTACGAGTATAGAGGGCATGTAAGATATCACCCAGTAGAGTAGGCACATGATTGCGAGAAAGGAAAATCTTAACCGCGTTCACATATACAAAGGAATCCGGATTCGGGAAGAGAACCAAACCGTAAATAAGGAGAGCCAAGATATCTTCGAAAGCCTGAAAGTCCAAATTATCCCAGAATAGCTGAGCCTGATCTATCAAAAATTTGGCTAGGAAACCTTCGACCCCGCTTCGTGTTTCCCAATTGGATACTACATCAGCCCGTTTCAGATGCAGAGCTAAGGCAATGTCTTCTGGTCTAGGAGCCTCTTCCATACCCGTGAAGGGCACCTGTTCAAGGATGGATATGCCCAATAAGTGAGAGAACTCTTCTAAAGTGGGAACCAACTGATAATATGGAAAGGTGAAACGATGATGCATAGGATCGAAGGACTGGAAAGCACACTCATCATCTGCTCATCAAACTTTGAGGTGACCAGGCTAAGAAGCTGACCATGTCTCTAAATGAACATAGAAGTCTCAGAAACTTTTGAAGCTAACTCTTTAAGTTGAGCAGGTATTTGCACAAAGTTAACTCGGATGGTGTTTCTGCGCGCAGAAGCCATAATCTGCAAAACAGAACAAAGATAAATTCCCTTGGTCTTTGAAATGGTTAGTATGATAAAGTATGACTGCTATGTTATGATGCATGATGTCATGATACAAACAACATGTATAGAAGATAACAGGCATCGCAGAGGCAAACAAGTCACATAAAAGCCCTTAAGTTTAAGGCTTGCATGGGGTCAAAGGTATTACCCTCTTGAAGTTCTGTTGGTTTCAACATGTCCTAGCAAAAGTAATCGGGTTCTAGAGGTTCTCAATATCATTGACCATCCTCCATCGGTCATGGTTTCAGCTCACGCAATCTTTTCTTGCGGCCGGAACTATCTCGAGAGTATGGTCTCAACGAGTGTAGCATCGAGTATCAATCAGTTCTCAGCTTTACACTGAGGCCGGCTATCTCGCTACTTTCTAATGGCCAAGTTGGTCTATTAAAGGTTCTTAGGTCAGTTGATGCTTAACGACACACATAGCGGCCCCGTATTCTACTCGTTTCTCCATAAGGGATACTGGTACCAACCAATGTGTCACATCAATGTAGCTACTGCTTCAAACGTATCGGTCTACGCCGTACAGTTCTCTCACAGTTTATTGCTACTTACCTAAAAGGTGTCCCCAGATCCGAGTTAGGATCTATAGTAA
Organism: Vicia faba; assembly: GCA_948472305.1. Taxonomy (NCBI): domain Eukaryota; kingdom Viridiplantae; phylum Streptophyta; class Magnoliopsida; order Fabales; family Fabaceae; genus Vicia; species Vicia faba. Next base: position 1,307,382,256 of record OX451739.1, read on the forward strand.
CTCCCAAGCAAAACCCTTAAAAGTAAAGCAACCAAAACAAACAAGAGAAGCAATTTATGATGAATTAAATCCTAAGGTATACCCCACTTATTGAGTCCCCAGCAGAGTCGCCATTTATGTATTACGGTGGCAGAATCGACTGTTTTGAAAAATGATGGTTTTCATTTTGCGTTTTTTATTTGCAAAATGTTGCGGTAAGCAAGAGTCGCCACCGACTTTTATTATATCCAGCTGGAAAGGAAAAAAGCATAGAATAATTCCTTTTTCGAGATTTTGAGTACGGGGGGTAGATTATAGAAAGGGAAGGTATCAGCACCCTTTCTATCCATGGTTTTTCATGGGCTCATAGGTACTTGCTCATCTTTTAAATTGCTTGTGTGTGCTTGCTTTGAAAAGTTTTGTTTTACTTCGTTTTAACCCTTGTTTCTGTCCTCAAGAGTGTTACGAAGTTGTTTTGAAAACTTTGTTTGGAAAAAGTGTTTGGTGTGAAAAAAAGTTTGATTTGAGCAAGTATCTACTAGCATCTACCTACTCGAAAAGGGATCGTTTCTATTCTCGTTTCCTTTAGACAATTCTATCCTACTATTGAGAAATAGGAAGCACCGTCGTTGGAGTTGTAAGGGTCAATTCTTAAGGGACATACGGTCACTAAAGCAATGTTAAGACGTCTTAGTAATGACCCTAGAGTCTTAAGATCATATTTGAGGCAACATTTCCGAGGCAACCTTTCCGAGGCAACATTTCTGAATGGGACTTTTGATCTTTGTTAGACAAGAGGGAAACCACTAAGACACCCTATACTTAATGATCGTTTATCGAAGGCAACCGAAGTGAGAGTATACCCTAAGAGTGCGCATGTGCGAGTGATTTGATTTCAGTTATTATCTTTGTACATTAGGGTTTTCTAGCCATTTTAAGTTATCATGCAATCTTGTCATACAATCCTATTAACATACATCTAACAGTTAATATTTGTGAGAATTAAAATGCGAGAAAATAAAACTGCGCTATTACAAGGCTTCGGGGGAGGGATTAATTACATAGCCAAAAACCCGTAAAAATGATAAATAAAGAAAATCCTAATTAAACTATTACATACCGTGAGCAGTTACATTAATATTACAAAAATAATAAAACACGCTCGATGACTTGAAAACGAGAGATTTAGGGTTTTTACCCAAACTACCTAATGGTAATTTAAAAGAAAAATCAAATTTTTATCGTTTTTTGTTTTATTTGGGAAAATAAAGTTTAATTGAATAAATAAAAAAAACATAATTACTAATTAATTTAAATGTAAGAAAAATAATTAAATTAACCTATTTTTGTATTTTTTTGTTTTGAGAAAAGAAATAAAAATTAGATCAAGAGTTAACCCTAATTTTTCTAATTGATTTTAATTATATACAAAAAGTTAGAATTAACCTAAATTAAACTAAACTAATATTAAATTAAATTTGATAAAATAAAAACCCTAATTCTAAATTTTGTGAAACTTGATTTTATGATTATATGAAAAAGAAATTAATTTTGTTAAAAAAAAACAATTAAGTAAATTAAATTAAATAAAAGAAAAGAAATAGAAAAGAGAAATAATGGGCCTGGTATTACCAAAAGGAGGGGTGTTGTTTGCAATTTTCTGGGCCCAATAAGCTCCTGGCCTGTTTGAATTTTTCAATCCTGTGCGCCTGCTTGACTGGGCGTATGGTGGACCCTCATGGAAGAATCCTTGGATCTGGAAGGTTGATGATATGATAGTTGGACGCTGAGGGTGTATGGTAGACTCGTGGGATGCTAGCACGCCTGAATATGTGAGAAAAAACAATATGAAGCATTGTTGGGACATGGGGATCGAACCCAGGCCCTTAGGCATTCTCACGCTACATGCTAGCTAGATGAGCTGGTTGTGTTAGTTGTATAACTAATAGCAAATGAGTATAATATGATAAAAACATAAAGTTATATCTCAAAACGCGTGAAATTCAAACTGCCCATTCACAGCATGCCACGCCATCATCTTCCTCGTTGCTTCCATCATTTTAGATCAAATACTTTTACCTACGAACACTGGGTGTAGGTACAACCCTTGTCCACTCCAAAATCCTGTCCATGCATGATAAATCACAACCAATGGTACCAATCAACTCGTTGCAACCTCACGAGCATCTTGGTACCATTATTAATGGCCAATTGTTCCTGTATGAAAAACCCCTAAAAACGGAGCACGAACCCTAGCCATGGCATCTTGGTATACAGTTAACAAAAATGCAATTAATCATAACCATTAGCTTGCAAACATCTCAAGGATGAAAAATATGTCTAATAATCATGCTAAACATGCCAGGATTAATGTATTTTAAATTAAGAAAATATGGTAACCGCGTGAAACTTACAGCGCGATTCTGAGTGTGAGGAAGCTTGCTAGTGATTGCAACACGATCCAGGGATGTCCAGTAAACGATTGGGATGGTTAGAATACCTTGAGCTGGCCTGAAACCTGAAAATTGATTTGCAACTTTTCTTGAATTTTTTGAAGTTTGCTTTCTGCCTTTTCACGCCTCTCTCCTCTTTTTCTTGGTCTGCACTTATTCCCTATGTATAGTAGAATGAATTAGGGTTATAATTATGTATCAAATCTCTCTCAATTATGATTATTGATTCATGATTTGTTCCTTGTGCAAAATATTTCTAAATCAAGCAAATCCAATCTTTTTGTGTCCACATGAGTCTTGCACAATTTGATCTTGTTTCCAGCTGTGTATTGGACCTAATCATGCACAAAATCTCAAGAATTAATTAGTTTTTGATATTTTTACTATTTTATATTGATTTTATTTGATTTAATTGAAATAAAATCAAAATAAATAACAAAAATAAAATAATGACAAGTGGAAGGGCTCATGGGTCGTGGGTCACATTACAAACTCAGTGCAAGCATAAAAAGTTGGGCCCATTTAGCAAAAAAAAAAGCAATTTTGGACACATTTGACTTTTGGCAATTTTGCAAAAAGGGTCAACTTTACCAATGCACAATTCTCTCAATTTTGACCCTAGATTTATGTTCTTGGACTTTTTAGAAAGCTTAAGATATCCTCTAAGTAACCCTTTTGGTCTCATCTCAATTGAGTCTTCCATGTTCATGTGTGAAGCTTTGACCCAAAAGGTGTTTTTGTTGACTTTTCAAAATGACCTATAATGTCGAAATTCATATCTTCTTGTGAGTGCATATTTTGAAGTTGGGAGATGAAGATGGATTGTAGGGAATTACACCCTCTTTAAAATGAGCTTTAGATGGGTTATTTTTGATAAAGTATGAGAAAGTTATGCTTGGTCAAAGTTGAGTTGACTTTTCCTACAAAACCCTAATTTAGCAACTTTTGGGTTTTGATGAATTGTGAGCAATCCTTGAGGAATCCTGATCAACCCTTAATCAAATGATGAATAATACTTCAAAATGAGAATGTTGACCAAAAATATTAAAGTTTGACTGTATGTGGGACACAATTGACTTTTGTCCTAGCACAGTCGATTTTCAGCCCTTTGAGCAATTGACTGAGCAAACTTACTCTGTAAGGCTTGAAACTTGACATGGATGATCTTGAGAAAATATTAGGACAATTGTGAGCATTTGGGACCCATTGAACTCAAGTATCTTGATGCAAAATGAAACTCTAATTTGAGGTAGACTGCCTTTAGGAGAGAGTTTGTCTGGTCAACCCTGGGACTTCCTTGAGCAATTTGAGGACCTCACTTGAAATGTATTGAGAAATATGGGAGGGAAAATTTTGGGGTACAACACCAGGAAATCACAATCACTTCCAACAAATCGAAGACGATCAATAACTTGTTTAAAAGGAAAGAAAAGGAAATGATGAAAGAAAGAGACAAAAAGCCCCGCTAAGTCGAAACTTGAAAAACAAGTCCCTTAGGCAAAAGTCAGGGCAAAATTCAGGGAAAGTGGAAAACGCGAAAAAGGAAAAACGCAAAAAGCGAAATGGGATTCCCAAATCAAAATCCTCAACAAATAAAAAACTCATGTGATCAGACACCAAGAATGAAAGAGGTGAGTGACTGCCAGGTCCAGAAATCCTCGTTTGACTCCTCAACCATTCCAAACTTCTCTTGAGAGATGAGTGCTCTTATCAGGTTAACTGAACATAGGAATACAGAACATCACGGAGAATGGGTGGGAACCAAATAATTGTGAGCCTTAAATCCTTTTTTCTAAAATCGTGAACCGTGCAACATTATAACCCTTAAAAGTTCTAACTGAAGTATGGGTTAATTTGAAAGCGCGCTGTAATGAGATGTTAGAACAAAGTTTGAATCTACTACCCTAAGTTTAAGTTTTGATGATAACAAAATGAAATGATATATTAAGTATGTGATTCATGTAAGAACTATTTGCTACCTAAAAATTACCTTTCTGGTTTACAGAAACTCTGATAGGTATCAGCAAGAGTGCATCATAATCAGCATCAGAATATTGAATATCAACATCAGCATCAGAAGATGCTATATTAGAATACCAGAATCAGAAGAACAACTCACGCGAATGCTGAAGCTTGATGAACAGAACTGCGCTCAACACTCTGATAAAGACAACAACAGTTCATCAGCACTTAAGCAGAGTCAGAATGAGCCAAAGCCAGAACACGCTTTAAGTAACAACGGTATTGTGCATTCAAGGCGAATTATTACCAACGGTATCATTCCAGACAAGATCTGCTTAATAAGGAAAGTTTGTTATTGGCATTGAATCAAGATTATTGCTCCAACGTTCAACAATTTCAGTGCTATATAAACAAGACAATGAAGATTGAATTGGCTAATGCTCTACATCAATTTACACGCCTAAAAGCTATTCATCATCTTCTCATTCTCAGTTTGCTAAAAGCTCCAAGAATTCCTTACTCAATATTTTAGCAATCTAGTTTCCATAAGCTTAAGTTGTGTAATATCACAGTTGTGATAAACAGTTTTGTAGAAAACATTCACACACCTAGATTTCTCTTCTTTGTAAGAAAGTGTTTCCTTGACAAGCCGGTTTGTGGTTTGCATCAAGAAGGCTTTAGCAGTTGTTAAAGAAGATTGTAATATTCAGTTGAATATAGTGGATTAAGACCTCGTTGGAGAGAGGCGAAATCACCTTGACGGGTGGACTGGAGTAGTTTGAGATCAAACGAACCAGGATAAAAATATCGTGTTCATTGCATTGATTTTCAGTTTTACAATTCAACCCCCCTTCTTGTGTTTTTCACTTCTTCAATTGGTATCAGAGCTCCTGGTTCTGAGCTAAAACACTTAACCGTGTCAGTACAAGATCCAGCGTCAGAAAAACACAATGGCAGGAACTTATTCTCACACCAGCAATGACAACCATGAGGACAGAGACAGATTCAGCGGCAAACCTCCAGTCTTTGATGGAGAAAATTTTGATTACTGGAAAGACAGAATTGAAAGCTTCTTTCTGGCACATGATGCTGATCTGTGGGACATGGTGACAGATGGATACACGCACCCTGTGAATGCAAGCGGTCAGAAGATTGATAGGAAAACAATGTCTGACCAACAAAAGCGTGACTTCAAGAATCACCACAAGGCCAGAACCATCCTTCTCAGCGCCATCTCGTATGCTGAATATGAAAAGATCTCCAATAGAGACACAACAAAGAACATGTTTGACTCACTCAGAATGACGCATGAGGGCAACGTTCAAGTCAAAGAAACTAAAGCTCTGGCGCTCATTCAGAAGTATGAGGCATTCAAAATGGAAGATAGTGAATCCATTGAAACAATGTTCTCAAGATTCCAGATTCTGGTAGCTGGTCTCAAGGTTCTGGACAAAGGTTACTCTACTGCTGATCACGTCAAGAAAATCATCAGAAGCTTACCAAAGCAGTGGAGGCCAATGGTTACAGCTCTGAAGCTAGCAAAAGATCTCAATAAAATTTCTCTGGAGGAACTTATTAGCTCCCTCAGAAGTTATGAGATAGAGCTAGAAGCTGATGAATCCCAGAAGCAAGGTAAGCCTTTAGCATTAAAATCTAACAAAAAATCTGAGTCTAAAGTTTTGTAGGCAGTTGAAGAAACATCTGATGGATCCTCATCAGAAGAAGACAAACTCTCCCTCCTCTCCAGAAGAGTGAATCAACTGTGGAAGCAGAGGCAAAGGAAGTTCAGGAATCCCAGAAGATCTGATCAGAACGAGTCTTCTTCCAGATACAGAAGGACAGATTCTTCCTCTGGATACAGAAGATCTGAAGGCTCCTCAGGAAGCAGAAAGCCAAACACCAAGGACATCATCTGCTATGAGTGCAATGAGCAAGGACACTACAAGAGTGACTTCCCAAAGCTTCAGAGGGAAAAGCCCAAAAAGAAGTTTGGAAGAGAAAAGAAGAAAAGTCTAATGGCTACATGGGATGACTCAGACTCGTCTGAAGCTGACTCAGAATCAAATGATGAGAGAGCAAACATAGCTCTCATGGCCAACATTTCAGAAGATAGTGAAGATTCTGAATCAGACTCAGAATCAGATACTGAAGAGGTATTTCTTGACTTTGTAGTTAATTTTACCAAGGCTGAACTTGCTGAAAGCCTTAATGAAATTCTGGAAAGGTATCAGCAGATTAGAGTTAAATTCAGAAACCTGAAAAGGAATCTTGAATCTGACTCTAATAAGACTGAGAGTCTTAAATTGGAGAATTCTGAGCTGAGAAATAAAATTTCAAAATTAGAAAATACTTTACAAAACTCTCAGAAGGAACCAATTTCTGAAACTCCCAACAACGCTGATGAGATCATCAAGGAGTATGATCACAGTTTCCAAAAGTTCCTTGCTAAAAGCATAGATAGAAGCAAAATGGATTCAATGATCTATGGAGTTAGCAGAAACGGCAGGAAGGAAATAGGATACCAAGGTAAGGTTCCTACACCAAAGAATGTCATGGATTTAACCATTAAACACACACCTCTGAATTCACATTTTGTGTATGGTCACACACATGATATTAAATACACTAGCAGCAAGTACTCTGTGAAACCAAAATTCAACCAGAGTTTTGGTAAATCTAACAAATCAGGAATCTGGGTACCTAAGGATAAAATAATACATGTTGCAGATATCTTTAGCAGCAAATCAGAAACACCAGTCATGGTACCTGGACTCTGGCTGCTCACGACACATGACGGGAAGAGGGCATATGTTCCAAAGCCTGGAACTTAAGCCTGGAGGCCACATTGGCTTTGGAGGCAATCAGAGGGGAAAGATAATTGGCTATGGAACTGTAGGTAATGGAAATCTTCCCTCTATTAATAATGTTCTGCTAGTAGATGGATTAATGCATAATCTGTTATCCATAAGTCAATTAAGTGATAACGGTTATGATATAATCTTTAATCAAAAATCATGTAAAGCTGTTAGTCAGAAAGATGGGACTATCCTGTTTAATGGAAAGAGGAAAAACAACATTTACAAAATCAAACTTTCTAAACTGAAAAGTCAGAATGTAAAGTGTCTTCTGTCTGTTAACAACGAGCAGTGGATCTGGCACAGAAGATTGGGGCATGTTAGTATGAGAAGAATATCTCAGATTAACAAACTCAATCTGGTCAGAGGACTTCCTAATTTGAAGTTCAATTCAGATGCTCTGTGTGAAGCATGTCAGAAAGGCAAGTTTGCAAAACCCTCTTTTAAATCTAAAAATGTTGTTTCTACCTCTAAGCCATTAGAACTTCTGCACATTGACTTATTTGGACCAGTTAAAACTGCTTCAGTCAGTGGCAAGAAGTATGGGTTAGTAATCGTAGATGACTATAGCAGATGGACATGGGTAAAGTTCTTAAGACACAAGGACGAGTCACACTCTGTGTTTTTTACCTTCTGTAACCAAGTTCAGAATGAAAAGGATCTTAGAATCGTTAAAGTCAGAAGTGATCATGGTGGAGAGTTTGAAAACAAAGATTTTGAGTCATTCTTTAATGACAGAGGCATTCTGCATGATTTCTCTTGTCCTAGAACTCCCCAACAAAATGGAATTGTAGAACGAAAGAATAGAACATTGCAAGAAATGGCCAGAACCATGATCAATGAGACAAACGTTGCTAAGATCTTCTGGGCAGAGGCAATAAACACAGTGCTACATTCAAAATAGAATCTCAATAAGACCTATTCTGGAAAAGACTCCATATGAATTGTGGAAGAACAAAAAGCCCAACATTTCATATTTTCATCCATTTGGATGTACTTGTTTTATGTTAAATACAAAGAACTATTTGAACAAGTTTGACTCTAAAGCACATAAGTGTATTATGTTAGGATACTCTCAATGCTCAAGAGGGTACAGAGTATACAATACAGAAACACAGATTGTGGAAGAATCAATCAGTGTTCGTTTTGATGATAAGCTTGACTCTGAAAAGTCAAAGCAGAATGAAGTTTTTGCAGGTATGGAAATTGAGTTTACAGGTTCTGAAGACAAGTCATCAGAAGCTCTCAACACAGATACTCCTTCAACGTCTGAAAGGAGCACTGCTAGCAATCCTACAACAGCTGCTGATCAACCTCAAAAGAGATTACCCAGGAGCAGCTTGGATCATCCAGAAGAAACTATCTTAGGAAGAAAGGAAGATCCAATCAGAACAAGAGCAAGCTTCAGAAACTCTGAAGAAACCCTCATGGGACTTGTGTCTCTGATTGAACCTTCTTCTATTGATGAAGCACTTCTGGACAACGACTGGATTCTTGCAATGCAAGAAGAGCTGAATCAATTCACCAGAAATGACATATGGGATCTTGTTCCCAGACCAAAAAGATTCAACGTCATTGCAACAAGATGGGTGTTCAGAAACAAGCTAAATGGACAAGGTGAAGTCATCAGAAACAAAGCACGACTGGTTGCACAAGGTTATAGTCAGCAAGAGGGGATAGACTATACAGAAACCTTTTCTCCAGTCGCCAGGTTAGAATCTATCAGACTTTTAATTTCATTTGCTGTTAATAGAGGCATCACTCTGTATCAGATGGATGTCAAAAGTGCATTCTTAAATGGTTATATAGAAGAAGAGGTTTATGTGCACCAACCCCCTGGTTTTGAAAATACAAAACATCCAGAACATGTTTTCAAACTAAAGAAGTCACTATATGGTCTGAAACAAGCTCCCAGAGCTTGGTATGAAAGACTAAGTAACTTTCTGTTAGAAAATGAATTCACCAGAGGGAAGGTGGACACTACCTTATTCTGTAAATCAGTTAAGAATGACATCTTAGTCTGTCAAATTTATGTTGATGATATTATTTTTGGTTCTACTAATCCTTCTCTTGGAAGAAAATTTGCTAAGTGTATGCAGGCAGAATTTGAGATGAGCCTCATGGGGGAACTGAAATTCTTTCTAGGAATTCAGATCAATCAAACTCCAGAGGGAACTTACATTCATCAGAGCAAATATATCAGAGATCTTCTGAAGAAATTTGACCTCTCAGAATGTAAGCCATCAAAGATTCCAATGCATCCCACGTGCATTCTGGAAAGAGAAGAGGTAAGCAAAAAGGTAGAACAGAAGGTCTACAGAGGTATGATCGGTTCTCTCCTTTATCTGACAGCTTCAAGACCTGATATATTATTCAGCGTATGTATTTGTGCTAGATTCCAATCAGATCCTAGAGAATCTCACTTAACAGCTGTTAAGCAAATTTTCAAGTATCTGAAAGGTACTACTAATCTGGGCTTGTTTTATAGAAAATCCAGTGATTACAGTTTAGTAGGCTACTGCGATGCTGACTTTGCTGGAGACAGAGTAGAGCGTAAAAGTACTTCTGGAAGCTGCCAGTTTCTGGGAGAAAATTTGATCTCTTGGTCCAGCAAAAGGAAATCCACAATTACGCTATCAACAGCAGAAGCTGAGTACATAGCAGCAGCAGGATGTAGCACACAAATGCTCTGGATGAAAAGTCAGCTTGAAGACTTCCAGATTTTTGAGAGTAACATCCCTATACTCTGTGACAATACTTCTGCTATTTGCTTAAGTAAGAATCCCATTTTACATTCTAGAGCTAAGCATATAGAAATAAAACATCATTTCATTAGGGACTATATTCAGAAAGGAATTTTGAATCTAAAATTTATTGATACAGACCATCAATGGGCTGATATCTTCACAAAACCCCTTTCTGAAGATAGATTCAATTTCATTCTGAAACATCTCAGCATGAAAATCTGCCCAGAGTGAAAATGTCTTAATTATATATATTTATCTTCAGAATGTATTTGTTTTACTGTGAACTTCTGATCAATCTCCTTTCAGAAAGATAGAACATGCAGATTGTATCAGATGCTAGTCTTAAAGATCTGAGCGTTTCAGCTCAAGGATAGACGTGCTGATCAATAAATCAAACAAGTGTCATCCAATCATCAGCAAATCTCTGAAGCAGAACGCGTGCACGCTTCTGAGAAGGCAAAATGCTGATTGGGTGCATTGAGACACATGTCTGGTAACTGTTTCAAGTATCTTTTTCAAATCCCCCAAAATCAGCAAGCATTAAATGAAAGTAATCATGTTTTTAAAACGTAATCATAATTTTATTTCTCTTTCTTGAAACCGTTTAATCTTTCAAAATATTCTGAGCCTCATTCTCCTCAATCCTCTGAGCTACAACCTCTGGCAATCCAGCTGCCATGTGGAACAACCGTAACCATGGCCCAACTGCCATCCTCGCCAGAAACTACCCCTCCAAATACTCCAAAAACCCCACCCAGTCCAATTATTATTTCTGACTCTCCCACTCCATCTCCCAAACAAACAGCTCCCAAACAAACTACAGATGACCCCGGCAGGACCTTCATCGATTTAACAATCCTTGACCGTCTTGCTGATTTGAAAAATAAAATAGCCATTCCAAAACCAAAACAGCCAGATGTTGGCTCTGGCATTATGAATTTTGAAACAGGTTTGCAGCAATGGATTGATTCTCTGAATCAAGTCTGTCCTGGCATGATTGACCCTGCTGCCTCAGACCAGCTCTGGTCACGATTCAGAATTTGGGTACGTGCTGAAGCTCTAAAATTGCAAGACATCAATTATGAGCAAGCACAGCAGAATTTCAGCAACCTTCTGAACGAAGTTGGAAGTCAGCTGTGAAAGAAGACGTGCTCCTTCTGGATAGTGAGCCATGTTCTGAGAAGCGTCCAGCTTCAAAAGTGCAGCCAGAAGAAGACTAGACAATTCAAGCTGAAGCCAGTCAAGCTGAAGATGTTGTAGAAAGCTCTCAGAAGCTCCCTGCTTCTGATGTTTCTCAAGCTGCCTTGGACATGCAGACTCTGGAAGAGCTGAAGCTGAATGACATTCGTCTGCAGCAAAGAATGGATGAAAATGATCAGAAGATGAAGGAAAGGATGGATGTGCAGGATAGCAAGATAGATACAGTAGTCAGCATGGTGCACAAGCAGACTGAGACTGCTGATCAGATTAAAGCAATGCTGGAGACTCTGTTCACACGCTTTCCTCCCCAACCTTAGATTTTCATTCATGCTATTTTCATGTTTTCTTTGCATACCTTTTGTACTGTTTTGTCTGGCTCTGAATATTTTAATATAACAAGTTTTTCCGCTCTTATCGTTTTAGCACATCACTTACACTTTTTGATTGCTGACAAAAAGGGGGAGAACAAGAATGATATTTTCAATAACGGATTACTGAGACAAAAAGTCTCAAACATTCTAACTCTGATATTTTTGAATGTTTTCGTTTTTGCTTAAGTCTACAGGTACAAGAATGCTCTCTGATTCACTAAAGACCAAAGCTCTGATACTCTGATCCAAAGAAAAGCTCTGATAAAGCTCTGATATTTTGATCTGAAGCTCTGCTCTGATATTCTGATCTAAAGCTTCTAATAGTCAAAGCTCTGATACTCTGATGTTCAAAGAAAGTCAATAAGATCTGATCCTGAAGAACTCTTGGAATTAAAAAGGGAAGTTATAAATTCAAGGGGAGTATCTCCAATCCCAACTCTCATATCTCTTTATCCCTTATCTTTGATAACTTCTTACTCTGATACATCTTATCATTTAGTTATCTCTGATACTTTTTCACATTACTTTCAATTAAAAATATCTAGTTTTTGTCATCATCAAAAAGGGGGAGATTGTTAGAACAAAGTTTGAATCTACTACCCTAAGTTTAAGTTTTGATGATAACAAAATGAAATGATATATTAAGTATGTGATTCATGTAAGAACTATTTGCTACCTAAAAATTACCTTTCTGGTTTACAGAAACTCTGATAGGTATCAGCAAGAGTGCATCATAATCAGCATCAGAATATTGAATATCAACATCAGCATCAGAAGATGCTATATCAGAATACCAGAATCAGAAGAACAACTCACGCGAATGCTGAAGCTTGATGAACAGAACTGTGCTCAACACTCTGATAAAGACAACAACAGTTCATCAGCACTTAAGCAGAGTCAGAATGAGCCAAAGCCAGAACACGCTTTAAGTAACAACAGTACTGTGCATTCAAGGCGAATTATTACCAACGGTATCATTCCAGACAAGATCTGCTTAATAAAGAAAGTTTGTTATTGGCATTGAATCAAGATTATTGCTCCAACGTTCAACAATTTTAGTGCTATATAAACAAGACAATGAAGATTGAATTGGCTAATGCTCTACATCAATTTACACGCCTAAAAGCTATTCATCATCTTCTCATTCTCAATTTGCTAAAAGCTCCAAGAATTCCTTACTCAATATTTTAGCAATCTAGTTTCCATAAGCTTAAGTTGTGTAATATCACAGTTGTGATAAACAGTTTTGTAGAAAACATTCACACACCTAGATTTCTCTTCTTTGTAAGAAAGTGTTTCCTTGACAAACCGGTTTGTGGTTTGCATCAAGAAGGCTTTAGCAGTTGTTAAAGCAGATTGTAATATTTAGTTGAATATAGTGGATTAAGACCTCGTTGGAGAGAGGCGAAATCACCTTGACGGGTGGACTGGAGTAGTTTGAGATCAAACGAACCAGGATAAAAATATCGTGTTCATTGCATTGATATTCAGTTTTACAATTCAACCCCCCCTTCTTGTGTTTTTCACTTCTTCATGAGAGTGTAACACGGTGGGAGAACTGACTTGGGTTTTTTGCGTTTGATCGCAATTGTTGTGGATAGCAAGAGTCACCACCAACTTTTCTTTTATCTAATAAGGAAAGGTTGAAAAGAACAGGAAAGACCTTTCGAGATTATTTCTTGAGTTTGGGGGGTAGGTTATGAAAAGGGAAGGTGTTAGCACCATTTTCATTCATAGTTATCTACGGGCTCTTAGTTGCTTGATAGATCAATTTATTTTGTTTGAAAGTGTGCTTGTGGTGTGGGTTTTGAAAGTATTTTGAAAAGTGTCTTTGTAATCGTTCTCGTTTCTATAAGAATGCGTACAAAAAGCTTTGTCTTTTAAAAATGTTTCAAATGAAAGTGTTAGTGTATAAAGTGTTTTTTGTTGTGAGCAAGCGAGAAACTAGAAGCATCCGACCTACTAAAAAGGTCTATGTTCTTTTCCTCCTCCTTTAGATGTTTCTATATTACCATTGATTTGGTAAGAAGCCCCATCATTGGATGTGAAGAGACGGGCGTGGGACGTTTGTATAGTCTTAGAAGGCAACCTCTGGGACGTTTTACCAATTTTTGTTTAGGGACTAGATCGTTTACCGAAGGCAACATTAAGGGTCATCAAAGTGTCGTAACCCAAATTTGTCCTGCCGCGATGATTTTATCTTCCAAGATTAGAATAATAAAGAAGCATTTAACTAGGGATGGTACAACAATAATTGATGGCCCATTCTTAATATTTAAGTCAATCAGGGGTGTATTTTTATTTCAAGAAAACGGGGCTTTCTAAATTAGAAAGACTCGTGTATCCGTGAATCCATTCGCGAGACATGTTGGCCATTGGCCCATGCAATTCGTAAATTAAAATTAATAGAGTAACTGTAAATTTCCAAATTATTGAATGGTTGTTAGTAAGAAGTTGGTTCAGAGTTATGATACTTACCTGCAGCAGACTTCGGCTTCATGCTCTTACCTTTGTCATTCTTCATAGAGAACCCTAAGGCAACTCTATTCTTGTTTACAGGTGGATCAACAATTTGTCCCCATACTTCACTATGGCCATTACGCACAACCTGTTGAGCATCCTTAAATGAAGCTATAGAATTCTCATTTCCTCTAATATTATCAATGGATAAAGCTTGGAACTGGGTTCCAACAGCAGCTTCATCCGCCTCCATAATGCTGAAAGAGGACAAATGAGATATCAATAATGCTTGTTCTCTATTTATAATTACCACTTTTCCTTCATGCACAAACTTTAACTTCTGGTGTAAAGTCGAAGTGACAGCCCCTGCCTCATGTATCGACGACCTTCCCAACAAACAACTGTAAGCAGGTATAATATCCATGAACTGGAAAGTAATCTGAAACAAATGCGGGCCTATATGAATAGGCAAGTCCACTTCACCAATCATAGATTTCCTTGATCCATCAAATGCTTTCACAATAATGCCACTCAGGTGCATGGGCGTTCCTTAATATTTCAACTTCATAAGCGTGCTCCTCAGTATAACGTTCAATGCGGATCCATTATCAATCAACACATTGGATAATGAATCATTCTTGCAGTTCATAGAGATGTGGAGAGCCAGGTTGTGATTCCTTCCTTCATCAGGAAGTTCATCGTTGCAGAAACTCAGGTTATTACATGATGTAATGTTCCCTACCACACTGTTGAGTTGGTCTACTAGCATAACACTTTCCATGAAAGCTTGGTCCAATACCCTCATCAAAGATTCTCTGTGAGTAGAGGATTTCATCAATAAAGCCAAGATAGATATTTTTGAAGGAGTCTGCAGTAGCTGATCTACAATTATGTAGTCGCTCATCTTGATTATCTTCAAAATATCATCCATCTCCTTTTCTAGCGTAGCTCCACTAGATTCACCCATTGCCTTCTTGGGTTCAAAATTTTCCACAACTTTCTTTTCAGTACTAACATCTCCATGAACAATTGGTGCATATACACGACCGCTGCGGGTCACTCTACTAGTCTCAACAATATTTATAACATTAGGCATTAGCTGGATGGGAACTTCCACACCATCCTCTAAAATTGTAGCATTATATTTGTAGGGTACATCCTTGTCTGACTTGTAGGGGACATGACCCAATAAGCTAATCACCAATGGAGTAATAGATGGCTTGCTATGATATTCAACTTCAAAAGGGGTGGGTGCACCAAAATAAGGCACAATAACATTTACTCATTCTTTAACACATTCAGTCATTATAGAGTCATCTCTGGAAAACATATCTTCATCTGAGGAGAAGAACTCATCCGCAGAGGCATACTCATCATCTGACTCTTCTTCAGCCAAACAAACCTCAATCTCATTAACCTCATGGTAATCATACCTTTGTCCTGTAACCTTGACAGTTCCATTATCCAATAACAACTGAACACCTTTCCTTACAATTGAACATCCTCGGGAGTCCCGACAGCAAACTCGGTAAGATCCATACTGATGTTCTACCTGACCAGCCATGTGGCAGAACGTAGCATGCAATTGTACAAGATCCTCATCCATATATTCCACATCAAAGATTATGAACTCTCTTACACATCCAGGAACCATGTTTACTTCCTCTTCATACTCTACCCTAGGCCTGATTATGTGGATGAGGACCTCATTCATCATCTCCTGCAAATCAACCTTTATCTTGTCACAACCCTGTATATCCGTACTGTAAATAGCACAACCAGCATGGTCATGTGTATAGTAGCAAAATTCACAAAGGTCTTCATGCATTTTTACCAATTCTCCTCTAACCAAATTAATATCAAAATTCCGGAAGTCGCCTGGACAACTGGCCACCATGTTCACATCATTTTCTCCTCCATGCTTTGGCAAATGATTATCTTTCACATTAGGGCCAACATCTTTGAAGGATAAGATACCAATCCTCACCAATTTTTGTACTTCAGTTTTCCAAGGATAGCATTTCTCAACATTGTGCCTTGGTGCTCCCTGATGAAAAGCACATGTTTGGTCTGTCTTGTAATACCAAGGCAATGGTGATGGTATAACAGGAGGTGGTCTGGTATGAACCAACTTCTTTTAAATTAACACCGAGAGTAATTATGTATAGCTCATATGGATAGGATCAAATATCCATTTATGGTTGGTCCAATTTTATTAAAGGAATAGCAAAGAATAAGGGGTACAATTATAAAAGAGCAGGCCCATTAAAAAATTTCTAGGTTAGCCCATTTGATGCTTTGTTGTTTTAAGGGAAAATTATTAAAACTGTGTGTTATTATTTTTAAAAAATAATATATATTTCTTTAAGAGAATGTGATTTTTGCTGATAAACCGTTTATAATAATGTTTTATTACTAAAAAGGATATTAGATTAAACATTATTTATTCCATTTAAGGATGCTTGTTTAGAAAAGTTTCTGTTTGGACTGCAGTTTTTTTAAGAGATTTGGAGCCCAATTGTATATAAAAGAAAAAAACACATTGGCTCTGAAGTAGACTTGTTGGGATGAGTATAGGATTAAACGCGTAGGCCCAAGATCAATAACATATTTTCAAATATTTTTTTATTTAACGCATATTTCTTTTTTAACAAACATCTAATGTGTCAATCTAGCCCAGAGAATACGTGCAACTTTTGGCAAGAACAGATACTGTGCAGATTATTTTCATTTGAGTCAAACCTATAATAACGTTCAAACATTACAAAGCGTGGAATGAAATCCCAATTAAATCTCCGAAATAAAGCTAGAATATAACAACAAGTCCAGGAAATCCTACAGAATCTCAATAGTATATAACTAAATTCAAATCAAATCTTGGAAGATTATACAAACTAAAAGCAAATCAAATCTCAGAATCCCTAACTTAATTCTAACAATTCTAAAACCCTAAAATACTACCTATATAAATAAACAGAAAGATTCAGAAGAGCGAGGAGGTTGGAAGTGAGACCAAGAAATCAAAGTCAGGAAGTGAGAACGCGAGGGGTAAACGTAACTTTTCTTGATTTTTGGTTTGGGGTTTGGTGGTTCGATTTACACTGGGTTAGGGCTTGAATCACTGTCGGGAGTGCGATGTTAGGGTTAGGTTTAGGGAGAGCGAATGGATTAGAAATGAAAGAAAGAAGAGACACTGTAAAAACAAAGATTGGTTTGTAAAAATGAAAAAGATGATTTATATTTCGTGAGATCCAATACGATCACGCCCACCATAATAGCATGCTCCCTCATTTAGCATCCACGTGATCTGAATCAGGCGGCCATGAGGCCAAGCCGCACCATAGGGTCCATGCTTCGCGTAACAGGCAATCACCCTGTCCTCTTCAATAATGCGCTGGGCCTAAGCCCACTGCTATGCGTACCCCCCTTCCAACTGTTTACTAAATTATCACGCAACAATACACCCCCCTGTCCAGCCTGCAATGGGCCTAATCCAATCTAATTTTAGCACCCCCTTATTTTTACTTCATAACTGGGATTACACCCCCCAGGTTTGTTTAAATAATTATTTTTTTATTATTTAATTTTTATATTTTTTTTATTATATTATATTCTATTAATTATTTATTTCTTTCTTTTTTACTTATAATTATAATAATAATTATTAATTATTATTATCATATTTTTCTATTATTATTGTTATCTTTATATTATTATTTATTTTATGTAAATATTATAATATCACCAAATAAATTATTTTCACAAAAAAACTCATGCATATATTATTTTCTATACTATTGGCATTAAATCTTTTTCAATCATGCATTAATCAAGATTTTCGCAATTAATATTATTAAAAAACACAAACAAATCTCAAACTATTTTCGCAACTAAAATTAAGCTAATCAACAATCTTTTTGCAAATGGGTTTCAAACTAATTTTGACTTACTGCGTTCTAAGTCAAATTCCCTGCAATCACTACTCCCGAACGAGTGCGAAGTGATTCAAAATATGTTTTCAAACCCCTAAAAGACACCAACCCATACACACTACGAATTGGGACTCTGATTCCTCTTAAGAGGATACGTAGGCATACGATCAAAAATTGTAGCGAGTTCTCCTATTAAAAATTTAAACTCTTTCCCCTATAAAAAATTTAAACCCTTTCTTTCTAATTAAAACTTAAAACCCTATTTATCCCAAACCTAAACCTAGAGCTTAATATCCTTGTGAACAAGGTGGATGAAAGGTGCCTAACACCTTCCTTTCGACTATTTGAGTCCGTAACCTAGAATCTCTATCCGCAAATTAGGGTTTTCTATTAGGGTCCCTTCCATAGGATAAAAACTAATAGTGGCGACTCTTGATTTAAAAACCAGTTGCTACAGCTGGCGACTCTTCCAGGGACCTCAACTCTAGGTTTTAGGTTTTTTTACTTTGGGGCTTTTATTTATTTATTTATTTATTCTTTATCTATTCATTGCTTTGATTTATTCATTACATTTATTTAATTATTGTCTATTTTTTATCATCATATATACTGCATGGCGGGATTTTTAATTTCTCAAAATATTTTCAATAACCCTTAGAAAGAAGGTTCGTCTATTAGCTTAAGAGGTACATCATCCATGTGAGTTTATGTGACGACTTCGCCTAGAGTCGGTGAACTTCCAAAAAAGGAATACTTATCGAGATATATCCTCTTGACGAGTAGGACTTTAAAAGGACACCCATGACTCTTTGTAACGACCTTAACCTAAAATCTCATGACGATACCTTTCACGACTTTGAGACGAAAGTTTCGGTCCGTAAACCGGATCCACCTAAGGGAGGCCCTTGTGCCTTTTCCCTATGGTGTTATTCATGATACCCTTAAGGAAACCAACTTCTAGGAGGGTAGACTAAACATAGGTCAAAATTAAGGAACCTACCTTCTAAGGTACTTATCACAAAACCCCGTCACTAAGCTCACAAAATATATGCAGGATTAGAGCTAGCCTGTACAGGCCTGCTCTTTGTCACTTCCCACCTTTTGCTTCATAACCAAGAAATGTGCAAAAGTCTACACAACTTGAGTATCTGTTATAACCAACTATTGCAAGCATTTGAAACAAGTTTTTTACACATTGCTTTGATCCAGAAACACGAGTCATTCAACCCTTAAGCCTTCCAACACACAAAATCACCTTCCTCTTGCAAAACAGGGCAATTTCTGCACTTTGAGTTGCATAACAAAAACTACTCGTGCATTTTGCCCGAAACCTGTTCCAATACCTTCCATATAACCCACCCGAGCTATCCCAACCATTGGCCATTGACTGTAACTCCATTTGCAAGCTTCACCATTTCTGTTTTCAGCTTGTGCAGGTTGACTTCTACAAGCTTGTTCAAGAAAATCCAAAGCAAACTAAGCATTGGGGAAGGTCAGAGGAAGTTAAAGCAAGCTCCCAAGCATCTCAGGCCTCACTGAAAAGCTCTATATTACCATACTCGTGTCTAACTGAAACAGGTATTTTTCAATTTCCTATCTCTCTATTTAGGAATCATTAGGCTTAGGTTTGTGAATAAAAAATGTAGTACTCATAGCCCTTAAGCTGTACATATGCATATATTTCATTTAAGTTAAGTATGCTAAGAGAATTTGATTGATGAACTTCCTTAAAAAGTTAGGTTAAAAAATTAGGGCGAGAGAAATTCTCTCTGGTCTTTGAGAGTTAGATTAAGTTCTTTATATGGTTGGAATCGTCTTGAAAAATGCTATGACTTTGGTGTTATGAGTTTTTGCTTTAGAGCACGTATGCAGGATTTCCAGATTTTGTACACAGGCGCGCGTTTTTGCATGTCAAAGGTTGAAGATGAAGCTGATCTGGGCTGGGCCTTGTCATTTCCTTGCTATTTGCACCACTGACTTGCTGATTGCACCCCCTGGCCCATTTCACTATATTTTTATATTTTTTCTATTTTATTTACATTTCTGATTTTATTTTATTTTTTCTAAACATAAAAACTTACCAAAAATATTTTTATAAATTTTCACATTTATTTTTGTATTTTATTTTATTTTTTCTAACATAAAAATAATTATTAATTAGTATATACTTTATTTCCTTTAATAAAAAACTTGAAAATAATAAATAAAATATTATATTTTTATTTTTATTATTTACATACTTAGATAATATTTTTTCTAATATATTTTATTTTTTGACATTTGTATATATTTTATCATTTTTATTTTATTATACATAAATAATATAATCAATACATGTATACTTTTCTTAAAAATTAGGGTTTTACCCTTAACAAAAAAATAACCTTTTTTATTATTATTTTTTTATATACATTAAATACTAATATTTTTACATACATAAAAATAAACAAACACATTTTTTGCATATTTATAATATATTGCATATTTATTTAATTGTCTATTTAAATATTGCTTATTTATTATTTGATGCAAAGATTTCAATTTGGATGTAATAGTAAATCTTAGGGTTTTAATTTCTTGCAAAATAATCCCCTATTCAAAATTGTACCCCCTCTCGATATCAATGTTGTAATAGTCGTAGATTTATTTTACGCATTTATAGTTTTCAAATATGCCATGATAGAGATTAGGGTTTGTATGCAATATCCAAAATCAAAACAAATAGTTAGACCTAGTACAAGACATAAAAGCATGTAAATTGACAACACAATGCACACATGCACCCCTAGGGTTTCACCCACTTGTTGCCTTTAAGATGGCCATGGTATGCATGTTGAGTATCTTGGCAAAACAAAAACAAAACAAAGAGATCATAGTCCCTCGATGATTCTATCTTGGTTGCCTATACAAAATGATCTTGTCCCTCAAAAATTTGCTAAAGACACTTAGCACCATTGCTATCATGGTCAATACGATGACCCGCGCTTGTCCCGTTTAACATCCAAATACAAGGTTGTTTACCAAATGCAATGGTAAAACAACAATGTAAAAGGGTTAAAAATGTGTAGGAAAGATCTTTGAGTAAGATAGGGTAGACAACTCTTAGTTACTTGATCAAAACTTGCAAAAACATTCTTGCTATTTTCAAACACACCTCACAACACAATTTCAAAACATTTTCCAAAACAAACTTTCAAACACTGAAATATCTTTTCAAAAGACAAACACCTTTGTATATATTCAAACAAGAATCATTACAAAGGTTGCCACAATGATGACCTCTTTTCAAAACATTTTCAAAACCACACACAAAGCACCATTTCAAACAATTGAAAAGCAAAAGCAAGTGATCTAAACAAGTAACTAAGAGCCCATGGATAACCATGGATGAAAAGGGTGCTAGCACCTTCCCTTTTCATAATCTACCCCCCGAACCCAAGAAAACATCTCAAAGGTCTTTCCTGTGCTTTTTGACCTTTCCTTTGAATAAAATAAAAATTCGGTGGTGACTCTTGCTAAACCGAAACATTTGCGAACACAAACGCAAAACCTCAAGTCAGTTCTCCCACCGTATCACAGAACTGGCAACTCTGTTGGGGAATATTATAAAAGTGGGGTTACCTTAGGGTTTAGATCACCTTTACATGCTTATCTGGTTTGCTTTGATTGCTTTACATTTGATTCTATTGTTTGGGTTTGAAATCCTGTACCCGGATTTGGGAAACATTCATAGGTAAATAGCAATACGTTGTGGAAACTGTGTGGGGTATACCGACATGGTTGAAGCAATATCTATATTAGTGCGACATATTTGTGGGTACCAGTAGCCTTTGAGTCAATCAAAGAGAATATGGGGCCGCTAAGTGATGTCATGAAGCACTAATGGACTTTTAGAACCTTTACTTGACCACCTTGGCCTTATTAGGGGTAGTGAGATGACCGGCTTTAGTGCATTCCGAAGTTGATAGATACTCGATACTACACTCATTGAGGGTTGTTTTCTTGGAATATTTTGGTCGCCAGTAAAGTGGCTATACAGAAACAATGAACACAGAAAATAATCCAGTGATATTGAGCTTCTTAGAACCCGATTACTATTTATAGGACAGGTTGAGCCAACTAACTTCAAGAGGGTACTTACCTATGAAACCCCATGCAAGCCTGAAACTAGGATCTTGTGTGATTTGTTTGTACATATACTTGTGCATACATCATGAACATCATGAAGCATCATATGCATCCACTAACCATTTCAAGGGTTTGGATCTTCATCTTTGTTCCTGTTTTGTAGGTTATGGAATCACTTCGCAGGAAAACAATCCAAATCAACCTTGTGAGAATTCCTCCTCATCTCAAGGAGCTTGCTTCCTAGATACCAGAGAATTCTCCCTTCAGTGAAAGACATGGTAGACTTCTCAACTTGGTCAACTCCAACATTGAAGAAGACATGGTGAAAGTTCTCTTCCAGTTCTTTGACCCCTTACACCATTGCTTTACATTTCCTGATTACCAACTAGTGCCTACTTTGGAGGAATTTTCTCAACTCCTGAGAATTCCTATTCTCCATCAACTACCCTACAACGGTACAGAAAGAGAACCAAAGCCTGAAGATGTCGCTCAAGCCTTACACTTACAACCATCTGATATTAAAGGTCATTGGGAAACCAGAAGTGGTGTCAAGGGTTTCTTGGCAAAGTTTCAGTTTGAGAAGGCACAAGACTGCTGGAATTCTCTAGATCTACAAGCTTTTGAGGAGATTGTAGCACTTCTCATCTATGGGTTGGTCTTGTTCCCAAACCCTGATCAACTTATAGATGTGAATGCTGTCAAGATTTTCATATCTCGGAATCCTGTGCCTACATTGCTTGGGGACATCCTACACTCGTTTTACACACGAACAATGAGGAAAATAGGTGTTCTCATGTGCTGTACTCCTCTTCTAGCAAGGTGGTTTATTTATCACCTTCCCCAATTAGTCTTGAAGAATGAACAAGGCTTGAGGTGGTCACAACGGTTGATGACTCTTACACATTCTAATGTTCATTGGTGTTCTCGATCCAGAGAAAATGTCATCATCATTGATCATTGTGGGGAATTCTCTAATGTCCCATTACTTGGCATTAAGGGAGGCATTACCTAAAACTCCTGTTTGGATCTGAGACAATTTGGGTATGCCCGAAGGGATGGCCCTCATGACATGCTGATCCCGGACTTGGTTTTTGACTTTGAAAACAAGGCTCAATGACTTCGACAAAGGTTTATCCGAGCTTGGAGGATGCCCAACAAGGTGGACAGTAAGACCCTGGGACACAAGAATTCCATCCCCCTTGAGCCTTATGTCAAGTGGGTACGAACCCGTGCCCAAATCTTATGATGCCTTACCCCTATGTTCTCCCTATGATCAAAGATCCTGTTATGGAAGGAGAGGTTCCATACACCCTCCTACATCCTGACATGCCAACATCATTGGAAGATTTCCAAAAGAGTTGGATACAACTCAAGGAAGAACAAAATATTTTTGAAGCCAGCTTCTACGCAAGTGAGAAGAAGGTTTTGGAACTTAATCATCGACTCCATGAAGAGCAGACTCTCAACACCTACATTGCGCCAAAGAGGATGCGCAACGTCTTTTTACATTAGAATTTTGTTTTATTTTTGCCCATGGGGCATTTATGTACTAACAAATTCTATCTTATTAATATGACGTGTGTTCTTTTTGATTACAACAACTTTGAATTTCCGAATCCTTGAATGCATTACATGAATACGTACCATTCATCATATGCATAAACAAGTATTCACGCTAGGTTTCCTTATCTCTCTGCTGTTTATTTCAGCAAGATGGATATAGAGCAGACGGTCAAAGATCTACAAGCGCAGAATTCACAGTTCCAACAACTCCTCATGGCCTTGGCAAAGGGCCAGGAGGATCTTAAAGTACTGTTAGAGAAGGAGAAGGAAAAAGAGAAAAAGAAAAAGAAAAGAGTTGGTGTGGCTACTCTGGGTAGAAGATTTGAGAACCAAGCTAGAAGGGTCTTGGATTTCCCCTCAACATCTAATGAAGGGAGAGGTAAAGGAAAGGGAGTTGCAGTGCCCTCCGAGTCTGAGGAAGAAGAAGAAGAGGATGAAGATTACTCTGAGTAGCAGTACCCTCTTGCAGACGACAAGTACAAGAATCTGGAAGAGCGTCTGGAAGCTATGGAGGTACAAAGGGTGCTTGGGCTGGATTTCGAGGAGCTAGGGTTGGTTGCTGGGATTGTAATTCCCCCTAAATTCAAGGTGCCTACATTTGCTAAATACGATGGTTTGTCTTGTCCGAAGATGCACCTACGGTCTTACGTCAGAAAGATCCAACCTCATTCTTCTGATAAGGATCTGTGGGTCCACTTTTTTCAAGATAGTCTTTCAGGGACGCAATTAGATTGGTTTTACCAGCTTGAAAGATCTGATGTGCTTAATTGGGAGGACCTGGCTGCTTCCTTCTATAGACAATATCAATATAATGCAGACTTAGCACCTACTCGTACTCAACTACAGAGTATGGGTATGGTCTCTAATGAAGGCTTTAAGGAGTATGCCCAGAAGTGGAGGGACTTGGTTGGAAGGGTGCAGCCACCATTGTCTGAAAGAGAGATTATTGATATGTTTTTGGGGATGCTGTCAGGACCATTCTTTAATCACCTGATAGGGAGTTCATCGGCATGGTTCATCGAATTAATTCTGACTGGTGAACGAGTTGAAGTTGGCATCAAGAACGGTAAAATTCAAAAAGATACGTCTGCTTCTGCTGCCGTCAAAAAACCCTTTCCAGCCAAGAAAGAGGTGTCATCTATTTACTCTTAGAGAGGTCGAGGAAGAGTGGAGTGCCGGCCAGCGGTGGGGTCTATAATGATTCAAAATACTGCGACTGATCAGCCTAGAAACGATCAACCCAGGACCAACCAACCAAGAGGAGGAAGTCCTGCTAGGCAATTCACCAAAATAAACATGACGCCTGCCCAGGTTCTCCCCCATCTCTTGAAGTTAAACTTTACAACCTTGAGAGAGCCACCACAAAATCCGAATACAACTTCTCCTTTTTACCATGCCAACGCTAAATTCTCTTATCATTCAGACGACATAGGGCACGACACCAACAACTGTTGGGCCCTCAAAAACAAGATCCAGGATTTAATAGATGCCAAGGAGGTGGAGTTTGACGCACCTGAAAAACCTAATTTGATATCCGCTCTAATGCCAAAACATGGTCATAATGTCCATGCTGTTGTAGAAGATCTTTATGTTGCTGCTGTTGATGACTTAATGACTCCATTACCAATGATCAAGATGAATCTGTTGAAAGCCGGGATTTTCCCGGGCTGTGAAAAAGATTGTTATCTTTGTTGGACCTTGTAATCCGACTGTCCGCTATTGAAGTTAGGCATCCAACGCCTAATGGATAATCAAGAAATCCTCTTCAAGAAAACTCCTATTACTCCTGTTACTCTTGTCACTCCAATCAACGATGTTGCTTTAATCACCATTTCCGACAATCTTTCCAAGGTCTCCAAAAGACCTGTTAAGATTACACCCGATCCAAAGTTTGTACCTCTGAAGATAACTATGCCGGGGCCTATCCCATACAAGTCCAACAAGACAAAACCGTGGAATTATGGAGGAGAGATCTTCTACCACGGTGTTAAGCAGATTGAATCAGTGGAAGAAAATTCTGATGAAGAGACTCCTGACATAGGAAATATTGCAGGGACGAGTAAGATCACTTGTAGCGGAAGAATTTTGTCTCCGGAGATTGCTCCTCCAAGGGAAATATTCGGAACCTCGAATTCTCCTAAGGTTACTCCTGTGCCGGTTAACATCTCCGTGCGAACTCCAGTGATTGAAGAAATTGTTACTCCCGTAGTTGTACCCTCTGCTGTTGATGCTGATAAAGGTAAGGGGATCCAAGAAGCGCCTATCAGGACGAGGGCTCAGCCTTTGGTCATCCCCGAGACCACTCAAAAAGAGATGGAGGAGATTTTAAAAATAATCAAAAAGAGCGACTATGATGTTGTAGAGCAACTGGGGCAAACCCCTTCAAAAATCTCTATGCTGGCCTTGCTGCTCTGTTCGGAGGCTCATGCCAAAACCCTGATCAGATTTTTAAAGACGACCCATGTGCCCCAGGAAACTTCTGCGGATCAGTTTCAAGAGTGTGTAGCTAGCCTTACAACCGACAACGATCTTGGTTTCTCCGATGCTGACTTAACATCTAAAGGGAGAAAGCATAACGACGCCCTGTATGTCTCGGTGGAATGCAGAGGGACGACTCTGGAACATGTCTTGGTTGATACTGGGTCGTCTTTAAATGTCTTGCCAAAGAAAGCATTGGACAGATTGGACTGTGAAGGTTTGACCCTAAAGCTCAACAATATCGTTGTTAGAGCCTTTGACGGTTCTAAGAGGATGGTCCACGGGGAGGTTGACATCCCAATTAAAGTGGGTACCGAAAATTTCAACTCTACATTTTACGTGATGGACATCCGTCCTTCATATTATTGCTTGTTGGGAAGACCATGGATCCACAACGCTGGGGCGGTCACTTCTTCTCTACACCAAATGCTGAAATACCCAGTCCAGGGTAAAATCATAACAGTTCATGGCGAGGAGGAGTATATGATAAGCCATCTTAATTCTTTCCTCTATGTGGAGTTAGATGGTGAATTCATAGAAACCCGTTTCCAACACTTTGAAGAGGTTTCTCCTGAAGTTGCGGCAGCCAAGATAGTGACGTTTGTACCCATCATTACCAAGCTTGTGTCCCAGATGTCATCCCTTAAAGATGCGAAGGCTGTGATCGAGGAAGGAGGAAGCACAGTATGGGGTCAGCTACCAGATTTTCCTTTCAAGGCAGATAAGTTCGGCTTGGGTTTCACTGCTGCTAGTCAGAAGGCTGTGCGTCGCTCCCGGGCTGGAGGGCCACCATTAAAGACCACTCATCATGAAGTTCATGCTTTGGAGGATGTTGAAGATGAGAGCAATTTTGAAGATTGGATTTTCCCGACTATTGAAGGAGGACTGAACAACTGGGAGGCAAAAGACTTTGTTCCCATTACTTTCATAAATCAGTAATTTATCTTTCGAACATTTCTGTTGGTCTGTAATAATTATTAAACAATCCGTACACTCTTTTTTCCTTGTGCCTTACCTGGGGCATATAGGTCCATTTATAAGGGCTTGATTTTTTCATCTTCATATGCCATTTTTAATGAATCATGGACGTTTTCATATATAAACTTTTGTGTTCATTTTATTTATTTTTACATTTTATTTTGTTTAAAGGTGGCTATCCCTTACACACACCCACACTCACAAAATGAAGGTACCCTTCCATTACGGATTCCATGGGTAACAATTCTACTGTGGCCTTCAGTGACTCTGAAGATCTGGTCAATCATGCCGAGTACGAAGGTGATGAAGACTGTGAAGTGCCTGGAGAGTTGGCTAGACTTCTACAACAGGAAGAAAGGGCTATTCTGCCCCGTGAGGAGCTGTTAGAGACTATCAACTTGGGTACTGCCGAAGACATAAAAGAAGTTAAAGTGGGTGCCAACCTAAAGCCAAATGTTAAAGAGCGCTTAGTTCAGATGTTGAATGAATATGTTGAGATCTTCGCCTGGTCCTATGAAGACATGCCGGGACTCGATACAGATATTGTGGTTCACCGTCTCCCTACAAGAGAAGACTGTCCACCAATTAAACAGAAAATCCACCGAATGAGGCCCGATATGTCTGAAAAGATCAAAGCCGAAGTAATGAAGCAGTTCAATGCTGGGTTTCTTGCTGTTACTTCCTATCCATAATGGGTTGCTAACATTGTGCTCGTACCTAAAAAGGACGGCAAGGTGAGAATGTGCGTGGATTACAGAGACTTAAACAGGGCTAGCCCTAAAGATGATTTTCCACTACCGCACATTGACATTTTGGTTGACAACACAGCTCAGCACAAGGTATTTTCTTTCATGGATGGATTTTCAGGGTATAACCAGATCAAAATGGCCCCCGAAGACATGGAGAAGACTACTTTTGTTACGCAGTAGGGTACCTTTTGATTTTTCACCTATCCAATGGCAAATTGGGTTCAAGCATGGATTTAAGGAATCAATGGCATCATCATTAACTATTCACAAGGTTCAAAAGATCTCAATTGTATTGGATTGACAGATGAATTTTCCAGTCAACTGATCAAAAATCAACTGTACATTGAAAAGTCAAACTTTGACTTTTTGGTCAAAATCAAGTGTCAAGGGTCATTTTTCATCAAGATGTGTCAAAACATGAAACTTGTTCATCAAGAAACCTAATTTAGCAAATTAGGGTTTAAAATTGAAAAATTTCATAACTTAGAATTTTTCGAAGTTATGAAATTTTCTTATATTTTCCCAACTTTGCCCAACTTTTTCACCATTATGCAATTGGATTCAAACAAAACTTCCAACATGAAAGTTGTAGTCCTCCACAAAATATACAACTTTTATTCACAAAGTTTTCTCAAAATAAGCTTTGATCTGAAGTTATGAATTTTGGAACAAGGGTCCATGAAACTTTTAACTTAGTGAAATTTTGCCCGAGTTTAGGTAGGATTTTGACCTATCTTCATGGAAAATTTCCACCTAGTTCCACTTGGAATATCAAAATGCATTTCAAATATGGATTGTATAACATTTTACAAGCTTTTCAAAATATCCAATAACTCTCCAAAATCATTTATGGTTAGGGAGAATCGAAGGTTTGAATTTGGCCAAAACTCACTTTGATCCATGGCATGTTTCATGTTGCTACAAGTTGCAATTTCCATCCAGCATTGTTTATACTTAATTAAAGGTATCTAAACCCTTCCACACTCAATAATTAAATGCAAATCCAATGGATTGAAGCTTTGTTCTGATCATTAGAGTTTTACACAAGAGATTAATCCAAAAATAGCAAAAAGGCAACATTGCCATTTTTGTCAAAACTTGCTTTATGTCAAATTGCATCTCTTGAGCCTTGAACCAAATCTTGGACAGAAAACCAAATCCACAAACTTGGGGCCAAGCTCACAAAATGTATGCAGGATTAGAGCTATCCTGTACAGGCCTGCTCTTTGTCACTTCCCACCTTTTGCTTCATAACCAAGAAATGTGCAAAAGTCTACACAAGTTGAGTATCTGTTATAACCAACTCTTGCAAGCATTTGAAACAAGTTTTTTACACATTGCTTTGAGCCAGAAACACGAGTCATTCAACCCTCAAGCCTTCCAAAACACAAAATCACCTTCCTCTTGCAAAACAGGGCAGTTTCTGCACTTTGAGTTGCATAACAAAAACTACTCGTGCGTTTTTCCCTAAACCCGTTCCAATACCTTCCATATAACCCACCTGAGCTATCCCAACCATTGGCCATTGACTGTAACTCCATTTGCAAGCTTCACCATTTCTGTTTTCAGCTTGTGCAGGTTGACTTCTACAAGCTTTTTCAAGCAAATCCAAAGCAAACTAAGCATTGGGGAAGGTCAGAGGAAGTTCAAGCAAGCTCCCAAGTATCTTAGGCCTCACTGAAAAGCTCTACATTGCCATACTCGTGTCCAACTGAAACAGGTATTTTTCAACTTCCTATCTCTCTATTTAGGAATCATTAGGCTTAGGTTTGTGAATAAAAAATGTAGTACTCATAGCCCTTAAGCTGTACATATGCATATATTTCATTTAAGTTAAGTATGCTAAGAGAATATGATTGATGAACTTCCTGAAAAAGCTAGGTTAAAAAATTAGGGCCAGAGAAATTCTCTCTGGTCTTTGAGAGTTAGATTAAGTTCTTTATATGGTTGGAATCGTCTTGAAAAATGCTATGACTTTGGTGTTATGAGTTTTTGCTTTAGAGCACGTATGCAGGATTTATAGATTTTGTACACAGGCGTGCGTTTTTGCGTTTCAAAGGTTGAAGATGAAGCTGATCTGGGCTGGGCCTTGTCATTTCCTTGCTATTTGCACCATTGACTTGCTGATTGCACCCCCTGGCCCATTTCACTATATTTTTATATTTTTGCTATTTTATTTATATTTCTGATTTTATTTTATTTTTTCTAAACATAAAAACTTACCAAAAATATTTTTATAAATTTTCACATTTATTTTTGTATTTTATTTTATTTTTTCTAACATAAAAATAATTATTAATTAGTATATACTTTATTTCCTTTAATAAAAAACTTGAAAATAATAAATAAAATATTATATTTTTATTTTTATTATTTACATACTTAGATAATATTTTTTCTAATATATTTTATTTTTTGACATTTGTATATATTTTATCATTTTTATTTTATTATACATAATAATATAATCAATATATATATACTTTTCTTAAAAATTAGGGTTTTACCCTTAACAAAAAAATAACCTTTTTTATTATTATTATTTTTTTATATACATTAAATACTAATATTTTTACATACATAAAAATAAACAAACACATTTTTTGCATATTTATAATATATTGCATATTTATTTAATTGTCTATTTAAATATTACTTATTTATTATTTGATGCAAAGATTTCAATTTGGATGTAATAGTAAATCTTAGGGTTTTAATTTCTTACAAAATAATCCTCTATTCAAAATTGTATCCCCTCCCGATATCAATGTTGTAATAGTCGTAGATTTATTTTACGCATTTATAGTTTTCAAATATGCCATGATAGAGATTAGGGGTTGTATGCAATATCCAAAATCAAAACAAATAGTTAGACCTAGTACAAGACATAAAAGCATGTAAATTGACAACACAATTCACACATGCACCCCTAGGGTTTCACCCACTTGTTGCCTTTAAAATGGCCATGGTATGCATGTTGAGTATCTTGGTTGCCTATACAAAATGATCTAGTCCCTCAAAAATTTGCTAAAGACACTTAGCAACATTGCTATCATGGTCAATACGATGACTCGTGCCTGTCCCGTTTAACATCCAAATACAAGGTTGTTTACCAAATGCAATGGTAAAACAACAATGTAAAAGGGTTAAAAACGTGTAGGAAATATCTTTGAGTAAGATAGGGTAGACAACTCTTAGTTACTTGATCAAAACTTGCAAAAACATCATTTCTATTTTCAAACACACCTCATAACACAATTTCAAAACATTTCCCAAAACAAACTTTCAAACATTGAAATATCTTTTCAAAAGACAAACACCTTTATATATATTCAAACAAGAATCATTACAAAGGTTGCCACAACGATGGCCTCTTTTCAAAACATTTTCAAAACCACACACAAAGCACCATTTCAAACAATTGAAAAGAAAAAGCAAGTGATCTAAACAAGTAAATAAGAGCCCATGGATAACCATGGATGAAAAGGGTGCTAGCACCTTCCCTTTTCATAATCTACCCCCCGAACCCAAGAAAACATCTCAAAGGTCTTTCCTGTACTTTTTGACCTTTCCTTCAGATAAAATAAAAAGTCGGTGGCAACTCTTGCTAAATCGAAACATTTGCGAACACAAACGCAAAACCTCAAGTCAGTTCTCCCATCGTATCACAGACACTATGATCACCGCCTTGTGCGAGCAATTCAAGATCCATCATCATAATTCTTCCCTTTACCGGACAAAGATGAATGGCGCTGTAGAAGCTGCTAACAAAAACATTAAGAAGATCATACAGAAAATGAAAGTCACATACAAAGACTGGCATGAGATGCTACCATTCGATCTCCACGGGTATCGTACCACGTCTCATACATCAACTGGGGCAACACCCTATTCTCTGGTATACATCATAGAGGCTGTCTTACCTATTGAGGTCCAGATCCCCTCTCTGAGAATCATGAAGGATGATGGGTTGAACGAAGAAGATTGGATCCAGACTCGACTTGACCAGTTGAACTTGATTGATGAGAAGAGGCTTGTAGCTATCTGTCATGGTCAGATGTACCAAAAACACACGATCAAAGCTTTTAACAAAAAGGTCAAATGTCAGGTATATCGGGTCGGTGACTTGGTAATCAAGCATATTATATTGCCACAAGGTGATCCCAGGGGAAAATGGACTCCTACATACGAAGGACCGTTTATGATCAAAAATATATTCTATGGTGGAGCAATGATCTTGACAACTATGGATGGCGATGACCTCCCACACCCTATAAACGTAGATATAGTCAAAAGACGCATAAACAAGGACCCGCTAGGTCGACTGACCTAGGAAAAAATTAGAGCATCCCAGCGAACCAAAAGGTTCGGGCAAAAATTAGGGATAAAATACAAAAAAAAACTGTACACCCGGCAAGCTAAAAACCTGAAAGGGAAGCTTGCGCAAAAAGGGTATCCCGGTGAATCGAAAACCAGAAAGGGCGGTTCAGGCAAAAGTTAGGGAATTAAAGCGTATGACTATGTCCCATTGGATCACCTTACAGACAATCTTCAGCGTCGACCGACCAGCTCAAACGGTTCTAATCAATCCAATCAGCTTCACTGAGGCGACAAGTAGACAAGACACTCAAAGACACGAAAGCTATAGCAGAATGGGAACCCCGTGGGATTATTTCACATAGCTATCTTTTCTTTGTATCAATTTTCATTTTTTAGGACGACATTCTCTTAATATCTTCAAGATATTCCATAAAATCCCCGCAGGTATTTTCCCCAGCAAGAGCGGAAACAAAGACATCCTACTACAAGACCACTAACGTACTCCCGGTATGCAGCCTAATGGTATCCGGTGCTCTCACATCCCCGATGGAGTAAAACTTCCAGTTACCACTCCAAAGGTTCCCTAGTGAAAGTCGCCTAGCTTTTCAGGATTCCCCAGCAGGATTTCACGAAGTCCACAAACAATGCACGGCGTTCTCCTTCCACAATAAAGTTTATTTCTCTAAAAAATATGGAAATTCATCTACCAACACATCAACTTCAAATATGGAGACTTACACTCCGTATTACCAGCAATACTCAGGGATTTATTTCCCCCGACTCCAGAAACACTGCGACAGAACAATTAATATGTCCATACATTTGCATTCATACGTCATAGCATTGACAACACAAGTACATACAGTGCAATCTCATTTATTTTGAGAAAACAACATCATACCATGCATT
The DNA here is from genome assembly GCA_948472305.1 of Vicia faba. Lineage (NCBI taxonomy): Eukaryota > Viridiplantae > Streptophyta > Magnoliopsida > Fabales > Fabaceae > Vicia > Vicia faba. The sequence continues at coordinate 1,307,415,340 of OX451739.1, forward strand.
TCATACATCATGGAATTTCTTGCAATTAAACTTCACCTTTTCAGGAAGAAGTCAATCAACAGGAAATTATCATCAACAAATTTCCGACAAAAAAATATTTTCAACAAGTCAAATACAGATCAAATCCCAAGAAAAGGCTGGTCGACCATCTACATAGCCAATATTCCCTTTAATTTACTAGTTCAGATAAATCTCTCAATGATTTATTCTGATTGTTCTCCAGATTCTTGCTGGTTCATATAAATTTCTCAACGATTTATTCTGATTCTTCTCCAGATTCTTACTGGTTCAGATAAATCTCTCAACGATTTATTCTGATTCTTCTCCAAATTTTTGCTGGTTCAGATAAATCTCTCAATGACTTATTCTTATTTGTCTCTAGATTCTTACTGGTTCAGATAAATCTCTCGATGATTTATTTTGATTCTGCTCCAGATTCTTACTGGTTCAGATAAATCTCTCAATAATTTGTTCTAATTTGTCTCCAGATTCTTACTGGTTCAGATAAATCTCTCAATGATTTGTTCTGATTCTTCTCCAGATTTTTGCTCTGGTTCAGATAAATCTCTCAAATGACTTGTTCTGATTTCTTCTCCAGATTCTTATCGGTTCAGATAAATCTCTCAGCGATTTGTTTTGATTCTTCTCCGGACTTCTGTTGTTTCAGTTTAAATCTCTCAACGATTTATTCTGACTCTTCCCCACCGACAATTTTCTCTGGTTCAGATAAATTGCACCAAAATTTATTCTGATGCTTTCCAGTCAAGATTAATCCAAGTTGAAGTCAATTTCATACTTACTCTAATTTCTGTCAACAATCACCTTTGGATGGCATCTATAAGCCCATCTCCGACAAATCTCCGTCATTTCTTCAAATGGCATCTTTAAGCCCATTCCCTACACAATCAACCAGCGTATCATCAAGTGCAAATTTCTAGGAACTCTAGTGTTCAATCATCTTCCACTTTCAAGCTACGAACGACGAACACGTCGATCTCACTTTTCAAGTTTAAGAAGATTGAACAGCGGAAGCTGTTGTACCCTAAAATTTGCCCTCCCATTTTTCATTCAAGATGCTATCCTAGGGTTTCTCAAATACCTAATTTGGCTCAAAAGTTGATCAGACAGATTCTCTTCCTAGGCAGTAAGTCAACAATTAGGGTTTTGCATTTCTTAAAGAAAATTGAGTCTTCAAGGTTTCAAATGGTCTTCATAGGTCTTCATGCCTCCTCAAGGTTGTTTAAATCAGTTTTCAAACATCGCATTGCAAGTTTGCTCAATCAATGGTCCAGATAACTGAAAACACCTACATCAACCCAAAAATCGCTCTTTTGCGAGAACAAATTCAAACGATCGTAACTTCTTCATTATTCAATATTTTTGAGCGGTTTTCCTTGCATTTGATTCTCCTTGATGCCATCTCAAATTTCTCTTCACATGTCAAGAGCTGATTACGCGTAGAAGATCACCAAAATTCGAATGTGTTAGAAGTCGCATCATGAATTTTGACCTAATTTCAAACAACAGTCGTCTGATTTCTAAGAATTATGATTTATTCATATTACAAGACCTTGAGACATTTATTTCTGGTCATGGTCATATGTGATGTCGTTCACGGGTTTATCTTCAAAGAATCGGAGGAAAATTGTGTTTGAAAGATTTTAAAATTATCAAATCGTCGCAAGGCATTTGTTGATTTTGAATGTTCTTAATCACAATTTTGTTTAAAGATTGACAGATATTCTCGAAGCATGTTGTTTGCATTGAAATTCCATCTTTTTATCGAGCATGGCACGCGAGTTCATTTTTTAATGCAAACTTGACTGGGACAAGATGTGAAGGTTAAGGCTGTCATTTAAACAACCATGATTGTGGAGTCCATAAGTCAAAAAGATTTGAGCCCTTAAACATTTATTTTGTTTAAAAATACAAAATACGTGATTTATCTGATCATTTTGTGGTTTTCTTGAAATACAAGTTACAAATTCATTCGTGATTGCTTGAGGTTCAAGTTACCAAACAGAGGCACATTATTCAAAGCATTCAATTAAGAATTTCAAAGTTTAAATAAAATTCAAGATTTACACAATGAATTTCATCGTTTACAAATTTTCTCAAAGCTTTTTGTTCATTACATTACAAGTAAAATATAAATTACAAGTTTTGTTTTGTATACAAAGAAAGAAATTTTGTTCTATTTCTTCAAGTCTTCTTTGCTTCATCTTCAGGTTATCCATCTAATCCTCACTTGCTATCCACGCCTCATGTTATTGAAACAAAGAAAAGAAAGTTAGCAATTAAAAAAAAGTGATGTAAAAAAAGGAAAATTCATCACTAGGGTTTGGATGTAGGAATCAGATTTAAAGATGTTTTGTTTCATCATAATCCATTTCCCCCAATTGCAAATCACAAAAAAAGGGGTTGTCTTTCTTGGTTCACAAAAAAGGGGAAAAAGGAGAAATTTGCAAGCAAGTTTAAAACAAACAACAAGCAAGCAACAAATATACAGCAGCCCAAAGCTGCCCAAGGTAGCTAACAGCAGGCCAGCAGCAGCCAAGCTGCCTATTAATATAGCAAATCTACAACAAAGATAGCAAGCACAGCAGCCCAAGGTTGCACACAACAAGAAAGTCAACAAGGGCAAACTACAAACAGCAAACTGCCCAAGGCAGCTAACAGCAGGCCTGCAGCAGCCAAGCTTCCTAAAGCTACAGCAGGGAAAACCAAATCTATAACAAGCCAAACAAGCTTCCAAATAACAAGCATGCAAACAAAAGCAAAACTGCAATAATCAAACAACAATTGCAAGATTAGCAGCAGGCTGCTAAAGCAAAAGCAAAAACCTGCAACAATAATAGCAGCTCCAACACAACAATGCAGCAGTGAAAAGCAACAATTTGCACACCCACCTTCTTTGATTACGACCCTGACATCCTTGAGAGAAGCCATCTTAATCGGAGGTTTGTCGGTAGCAACTTCAGTTGACGCCAATGTCTGGGGGACCTCTTCAAAGTTCTGACAAGGGGTTTCGATGAACTCCCCATCCATCTCCATGTAGCGTAAAGAATTGAGATGACTCACCATATACTCCTCTTCACCTCGTACCGTGACAATCTTCCCCTTTACTGGATATTTCAAAATTTGGTGGAGTGTGGAAGCCACTGACCCAACTTTATGAATCAAAGGGCGACCCAACAATCAAGAATATGATGGCCTGATATCCATCACATAAAAGGTGGATGCAAAAGTATGAGAGCCAACTTTAACAGGGATGTCCACCTCCCCGTGCACCATCCTTTTTGACCCGTCGAAAGCCCTGACCACAATATTGCTCGGCTTTAGAATCAAACCTTCACAGTCTAGACGGTCTAATGCTTTCTTTGAAAGAACATTCAATGAGGACCCAGTATCCACCAGTACGCGGGCCAGAGTAGTGCCCCTGCACTCGATCAATACGTGCAGAGCGTCATTATGATTTCTTCCTTTAGCAGTCAGATCTGCATCTGAGAAGCCCAACCCATTGTCGGCAGTCAAGCTAGCTACGTAATCTTTGAATTGATCGGCTGAAGTTTCCTGCGACACATGCGTAGTTTTGAGGAATGCAATTAAAGCCGTCGCACGGGCTTCAGAACATAATAACAAGGACAACATGGAGATTTTTTATGGGGTCTACCCCAGCTGCTCGACAACATTGTAGTCTCTCTTCTTGATAATCTTCAAAATTTCCTCAATCTCTTGTTTGGAGGTTTCTACAATGATCTTCTTAGGTGCCTCCGTCTAGGCAGGCTCACCTATGATTTCTTTGCCCCGAGTCCCAGCTGGCTCGGAGACAGGGGTGATAATTGGAGTAGAAGCTGGGATGGTAGCAGATGGGATGATAATAGGTTTGTGAACAGTCGGAGGGGAAATCTCGGGAGAAAAGAGTCTTCCGCTTCTGGTGACCTTGCTAGCTCCGACAATATTGCTGATATCAACATCAGCTTCCTCACCTTTTAAGTCTTGTTTAACTCCATGGTAATACACATCAGCCCCATAGTGCCAAGGGTCAGCCTTATCCGAAGTGTATGGGATAAGACCATGGACAGTAATTATTAACGAAGCAATTCTTGGGACGGGTGTAATCCTAACAGGTTTTCTCGAGGAAACCTTGGAAGGATTGGCAGAAATGGTTATGATGGCAACATCTTCAATTGGAACCAACGAAATCATAGTCTTTTCGAACAGGATCTCTTTGTTATCCATCAAGCGTTGAACACCTGATTTCAGTAAGTGGCAACCAGCAGGCAGAATTGAGCACTTGTGGCAACCTTCACCATAACCCGAAAATAAACCGGCCAACAACAAATTCTTCTTAACTATCGTCAAAGGAGTAGAAATTTCTTCCACGGAGGTCACAAATAAATCATCATTCACAGCATTTACTCCATGACCATGTTTGGGCATGGGAGCAGTTATGACATTGGGCTTCTTCGGAGCGTCAAACTCAATCTCTTTGGCTTCGATCAAGTCTTGCACCTCATTTTTCAAGGCCCAACAGTTGTTTGTATCATGACCTGGACTTTCGGAGTGATAGGCGCAGCGGACATTCGGGTTATAATGAGGAGAAGTGGTGTTGGGTTTCTTCGGGGACTCCCTCAGAGTTACCAGATTGGTCTTTAATAATTGTTGTAGAATTTGAGACAAGGTCATATTAAGCCGTGTGTACCGCCTCTGTGGTCTTTCCACCCTTTGTTGATTGTTGCGTTGTGGAGCAACTGTGGATCTTGATATCACTACTGCATTTACTGCTTGATGGTGTTCAGGTCTACTTTGGCCCCTCGGGCCGTAAACTGCACTAGCTTCCTTCTTACCGGCGAAAGGCTTCTTTACTGCACTTGATGAAGTATCCTTTTGTATCTTACCACTACGGATACCAGCTTCTACTCTCTCTCAAGTCAAAATCAACTCAATAAACCCAGATGAAGAACTGCCGATCAGATGATTGAAAAATAGACCAGATAGCGTCCCTAGAAACATGTCAACCAACTCCCTATCAGATAAAGGGGGTTGGACTCTTCCAGCCAAATCTCTCTACTTTTGAGCATAGTCCTTAAAACCTTCACTAGCAACCATAGACAGACCCTGGAGTTGAGTACGAGTGGGAGAAAGGTCGGTGTTAAACTGATACTGCCTGTAAAAAGCAGCAGCAAGGTCTTCCCAGTTTCGAACATTGGCTCCTTCCAACTGATAAAACCATTCAAGTTGAGTCCCTGACAGACTATCTTGAAATAAGTGCACCGATAAATTTCTATCAGCAGTGTGGGGTTGGATTTTCCTGACATACGAGCGAAGATGGAGTTTTGGACAGGATACTCCATCGTACTTGGCAAAAACTGGAGCTTTGAACTTATGAGGGATCACAACTCCCGATACCAGTCCCAACTCTCTAAAATCCAAACTAGGGACCTTCTGAATCTCCATAGCACTCGGACAGTCTTCTAGTTGCTTGTACCTATCCTCGGCAGTAGGATATTTCTCATCATTAAAATCAGTATCATTATCAGAGATTGCAGAACTGGGGCCCTTTTCTTCTTCCTGGTTCTCCCCTTCCTTGGATGAAGAGGTCAAATCAGCTTGCTGTCTCAACCTATCCTCAAATCTTTTGCCCATATTCAGAAGAACGACCTTCTTCTTCTTCTTCTTCTTCTTCTTCTTCTTCTTCTTCTTCTTCTTCTCTTTCAGGATGAGAGTTTTTAGATCCTCTTGCCCTTTAGCCAAGCTTAAGAACATCTGCTGGAATTGGGCGTTCTATGCCTGAAGATCTTTGATGGCTTGATCAGAAGACATTTTTGTGGAAATAAACAGCGAAGAAGATGAGAAACCTGTAATGGTACCTATAATGATGTGCATGATAATGGGATGCATATGTAATGATTTCAAAGACTTTGGGAGATTTAATTTTGCAAACCAAAAATAAACAAACTTTATTAGATTAATTTTTAAGAGGTTCAACAATGCCTTTGAGGCGTTACAAAGAAATAAATGGAAAACAAATCTAGAACTAGAAAAGAAAAATCAAAAGTCCGATGGACGCTTCCTCTTGGTGCTGACGTAGTCATTGATCACTCTTTCTTCCTCGAGCTGCCTGGTGAGCTTCAAGATCTTCCTTTCTTGCTCATGGTACTTCTCCCAATATGTATCCCTTTCCTCTTTCAGCTGAATCCAATACCTCTGCAATTCCCCAGGATCAGTGGGCATGTAAGGATAAAGAACTGTGAAATGAATGCCTTCTTCATTAGTGGGCTCCACAATCACTGGTAACACGGCTTCATAAGGCATCCCAAGCTTCTGGGCACGAGCTCGGACCCAATGGAGGTAAGGCTGCATAGGAAGGGAAGTCCTTGGTCCCAGCTCTTGGGGGTAAGATCTGTTCACCATGCCCCAAGCTTGTATAAACCTCCAACGATGCTCGTCAACATCCTCCTTGTAGTCAAATGTAATATCCTCAAGAAGTAGCTCATGCGCACCGTCTTTCCGAGCACGACCAAATTGTCGCAAAGCTAGACAAGGATTGTAGGTTATACCTCCTCTGATTCCAAGCAATGGGACATTAGGGTATCCCCCACAACGATCAATGACAACAGTGTCCTCCATAGCCCGAGAACACCAAAGAATATATGTGTGGGCAAGTGACATTATTCTGTAGGACCAACCCAAACCTTCTTCGTTCTTTAGCACAGACTTAGGGAGGTGCGAAATAATCCACCTTGACAGTAACGGTATGTAACACATGAGAGTTCCTCTTCTTCACACGGTACGAGTATAGAGGGCATGCAAGATATCACCCAGTAGAGTAGGCACGGGATTGCAAGAAAGGAAAATCTTAACCGCGTTCACATCTACAAAGGAATCCGGATTCGGGAAGAGAACCAAACCGTAGATAAGGAGAGCCAAGATATCTTCGAAAGCCTGAAAGTCCAAATTATCCCAGAATAGCTGAGCCTGGTCTATATAAAATTTGGCTAGGAAACCTTCGACCCCGCTTCGTGTTTCCCAATTGGATACTACATTAGCCCGTTTCAGATGCAGTGCTGAGGCAATGTCTTCTGGTATAGGAGCCTCTTCCATACCTGTGAAGGGCACCTGTTCAAGGATGGATATGCCCAATAAGTGAGAGAACTCTTCCAAAGTGGGAACCATCTGATAATATGGAAAGGTGAAACAATGATGCACATGATCGAAGGACTGGAAAAGTACACTCATCATCTGCTCATCAAACTTTGAGGTGACCAGGCTAAGAAGCTGACCATGTCTCTTAATGAACATAGAAGTCTCAAAGTTTTGAAGCTAACTCTTTAAGTTGAGCAGGTATTTGCACAAAGTTAACTCGGATGGTGTTTCTGCGCACGAAAGCCATAATCTGCAAAACAGAACAAAGATAAATTCCCTTGGTCTTTGAAATGGTTAGTATGATAAAGTATGACTGCTATGTTATGATGCATGATTCATGATACAAACAACAGGTATAAAAGATAACAGGCATGGCAGAGGCAAACAAGTCACACAAAAGCCCTTAAGTTTAAGGCTTGCATGGGGTCAAAGGTATTACCCTCTTGAAGTTCATTTGGTTTCAACCTGTCCTAACAAAAGTAACCGGGTTCTAGAGGTTCTCAATATCACTGACCATCCTCCATCAATCATGGTTTCAGCTCACGCAATATTTTCTTGCGGCCAGAACTATCTCGAGAGTATGGTCTCAATGAGTGTAGCATCGAGTATCAACTAGTTCTCAGCTTTACACCGAGGTCGGCTATCTCGCTACTTTCTAATAGACAAGTTGGTCGATTAAAGGTTCTAAGGTCGGTTGATGCTTAACGACACACCTAGCGGCCCCGTATTCTACTCGTTTCTCCACAAGGGATACCAGTACCAACCAATGTGTCACATCAACGTAGCTACTGCTTCAACCGTATCGGTCTACACCGTACAGTTCCCTCACAGTTTATTTCTACTTACCTAAAAGGTGTCCCCAGATCCGGGTTAGGATCTATAGTAACTCCCAAGCAAAACCCTTAAAAGTAAAGCAACCAAAACAAACAAGAGAAGCAATTTATGATGAACTAAATCCTAAGGTATACCCCACTTATTGAGTCCCCAGCAGAGTCGCCAGTTCTGTGATACGGTGACAGAACCGACTGTTTTGAAAAATGCTGGTTTGCGTTTTGCGTTTTTTATTCGCCAAATGTCGCGGTAAGCAAGAGTCGCCACCGACTTTTATTTTATCCAACTGGAAAGGAAAAAAGCACAGAAAAATTCCTTTTTCGAGATTTTGAGCACGAGGGGTAGATTATAGAAAGGGAAGGTATCAGCACCCTTTCTATCCATGGTTTTCCATGGGCTCTTATGTACTTGCTCATCTTTTAAATTGCTTGTGTGTGCTTGCTTTGAAAAGTTTTGTTTTACTTTGTTTTAACCCTTGTTTCTGTCCTCAAGAGTGTTACGAAGTTGTTTTGAAAACTTTGTTTGGAAAAAGTGTTTGGTGTGAAAAAAAGTTTGATTTGAGAAAGTACCTACTAGCATCTACCTACTCAAAAAGGGATCGTTTTTATTCTCGTTTCCTTTAGACAATGCTATATTACTATTGAGAAACAGGAAGCACCGTCGTTGGATTTGTAAGGGTCAATTCGTAAGGGACATACGATCACTAAAGCAATGTTAAGACGTCTTAGTAATGACCCTAAAGTCTTAAGATCATATTCGAGGCAACATTTTCGAGGCAACCTTTTCGAGGCAACATTTCCGAATGGGACTTTTAATCTTTGTTAGACAAGAGGGAAACCACTAAGACACCCTATACTTAATGATCGTTTACCGAAGGCAACCTAAGTGAGAGTATACCCTAAGAGTGCGTATGTGCGAGTGATTTGATTTCAGTTATTATCTTTGCACATTATGGTTTTCTAGCTGTGATCGGTGGAAATAGAACTGACTGGTTTTTAGCTGGTTTCGCGAAATGTCGCGGTAAGCAAGAGTCGCCACCGTCTTTTATGTTCTCCAACATGGAAAGGACAAAAGCACATCAAAATTCCTTATGAGAATGTTTCTCGGTTCGGGAGGTAGATTTATAGAAAGGGAAGGTGTTAGCACCCTTTCTATCCATGGTTATCCATGGGCTCTTAGGTACTTGCTCTTATGTTTTCAAAAGATGTTTGCTTTTCAAATGTATGTGGGTTTTGAAAAATTTCGTTAAAAAACTTCTAAGTAACTCTTGTATCAGTCCTCAAGAGTGTATGAAGTGTTTTGTTTGAAAACTTTTAGAAATTGTGAGTGCGAAAAGTTGTTTTATTTGTTTGAAAAGAGCAAGTACCCATGAGATCTACCTACCTTAAGGAATTAGGCTGTGTAAGAGTCCTTTAGATAGTGTTATCCCACCATTGAGAGGTAGGTAGCACCATCGTTGGAGGTGTTCAGGTCAATTCGATTATCGGGACATGTGTGGTCACCGAAGCAATGGTAGGACATATTAGTGGTAACCCTAATGTCCTAGATCCTTTTTATCCGAGGCAACCGTTTTGAGGCAACTGGATCTTTTGGACAGAAGGGCGACCTCTAAGACACCCTATACTTGATGACCACGTTCGAGGCAACCAGTGAGGCGTACCCTGAGGAGTGGCATGTGCATGTGTGTTGTTTTTCAGTTAATGTTTGTCTTATACATGTTATTTGTGAGCTACAGATTGATTTTATTTACATACATTCTTTCATGCATTTAACAGTTAGGGGTGCGGAAAGTAAATTGCGGAAATATAAATTCTACGCTATTACAAGGCGCGGGTCTATACATCGCCAAAATACAAAGACCCGTTTTGATAAAGTGCGGAAAGTAAAGAAAGCGGTAAACCTAATTACTATTACATTCTTGGAAGCAATTACATAATAATCAAAATAAAATAAATGCGCGCGAATAAAAAATTAATCGGGAATGCCTTAAGGGTTTTGACCCTTTTAAGAAAAGAAATGCATTTTTTTTTGTCTTTTTTTTGTGATTAAATGAAATTAAAACTAATAATCAAATTAATTAATTAATTAAAAGAAAAATGTTTTTTTGTATTTTTATGCTTTTTAATGAAATAAAATAAAAGGAAATAAAATTAAAAGTTAATAAAAAACCTAATTCTAAATTTATTTTAGTTATTTAAAAAGAGTTAAAGTTGCCTAATTAAAGCTAATTCAATTTATTAATATTTATTTACAAAAATAAAATGAAATTAATAATAATAATAATAATATTAGTTCTTTTTTGATTTTTTATAAAAAATGTTAATTATGTTAATAGTTAATAAAAGGGAAAAAAAAGACAAATAAAATATAAAAATGACAAAATTAAAAAATTGCAAACCCAAGGGGGGTTTTGGGCCAGATTGGGGTGTTCTGAATTGAATTGTGAGGCCCATTTGCACAAAGCTCGTTGACCTTCTGGATTGAGTGGGGCGCTGGTTGACCAGGAGTATGGTGTGCTCCCTTTCTTGGCCTTTGGATCTGCTTCTATGGACACATGGCGCGCTGATATGTAGGATGCATGGTGGCACGCTTTGGACTACATGTACCTGAACGTGTTAAGAAAAAAATGAAACAATTATTTGGGGGACCTGGGAAAACTTACAGCGTGGTATGATGAACCTTAGGACGTGGAAAGGGTTGCTTTAGCTTCAGAGTATGGCAAAGAAGAGAGTCACGTTCTCCTTTTGGCCTGAAAATGCTTGCAACACTCCTTTTGATCTCACACTTTTTTTTGACAATTTTTGGATTTTGCTCTGGCTGTTTGTGCACACTCTAGGTTGTGCTTGAGGTATGGAACACTTGCATATGTATGTATGAATGAGAATAAGTCACATTATGAGCCAATGATCCCTTGCAATTAAGTTTTTGGATTCTTCATAACCACCATTAAAGATCATTCCAAGTTTGTTCAAATTTTGAATTTTTATGCTTAAAATGGCCCTAGCACGAAATTGGTAGGTTGTTCATGACACATAAAAGTCATTCAAATCAAAAGATGTTATTTAATTAATTTTTTTGATTTTATTTGAATTTTATGGATTTAAAATGAATTAAATCAAATAAAATTAAATAAAAATAGAAAAATTAATGTTTAATCTTGAAATTGATCATGGGACACGTGGGTGGCATGACAAGGCTGAATCAAGTGGAAGAAAGTGGGCCCTTTTGTCAAAAATTGAAGTTTCAAGGATAGTTGACTTTTGCCATTTCACAAAACTTTCCCAACTTCTCCAATGCACATCTTGCTCAATTTTGATCATATGAACATGTTCTTGGACATTTTGGAAAGGTATTGAAGTCCTCTAACCAATGCCTTTAGTCCCATGACATTTGGATTTACCAATCTCAAGTTATGGTCTTTGACTTAAAATGCCTTTTTGTTGACTTTTGAAAATGACCTATAATGTTGAAATTGATAACTTTTTGTGAGAGCATTTCATGGACTTGGAATGTGAAGATGAGTTGTAGGAAATGTCATCCCCTTCAAAATGAGCATTGGATGGGATTTTTCTGATGAACCATGAAAAAGTTATGCCTTGGTCAAGTTACAGTTGACTTTTCAACTGTCGAAAAATGGAAACTTTTGCATCTTGATGATTTTTGAGCCATTCTTGTGGAATCATGATCAAGACTTGATCAAATGATGATTGTGGCTTCAAAATAAGATGTTGACCAAATTTTTTTACTTTTGACTGCCAAATGACCATTTTGCCCCTGCAGTTGATTGTGAAGCAATTAAGGTTTTTGACTATGCAACTTGACCTTGTGAGCCTTGAAACTTGGCATGTAGATGCTTGACAATGTGTATAGGCATATGTGACTTGATTGAGCCCTTGAAAACCTCAACTTCCTTGCAAGAACCAAAACCCTAATCTTTGACTGGCTTAGGAGATGTTAGGATTGTGCAACCCTTGAGAAGACTTGAGCAAATTGAGATGATACTTGTCAAACTTTGAAGAATATGGGAGGGCCAATTTTGGGGTACAACAGTTGCCCCTATTCAATATTCTTAGACTTGAGGATGTAGATTGGCTTGTGTGCCTTTCGTGATCCGAAGGTGGAAGATGATTGAACACTAGAGTGCCCAAAAATTTGCACTCGCATAGTGAGGTATCAGCAATGTGATGTCGGGAATGGGCTTACAGATGCCATTTGGAGAGATGGTGGATAGGAAGATGGGCTTATAGATGCCATCTGGAGATGTGACAGAACCTTGTCGGGAATGGGCTTATAGATGCCATTTGGAAAGATGGTATGGGAGGATGGGCTTATAGATGCCATCTGGAGATGTGACAGAACCTTGTCGGGAATGGGCTTATAGATGTCATTTGGAAAGATGGTATGGGAGGATGGGCTTATAGATGCCATCTGGAGATGTGACAGAACCTTGTCGGGAATGGGTTTGTAGATGCCATTTGGAGACTGTTGACAGGTGGATGGGCTTATAGATGCCATCTGGAGGTGTGACAGAACCTTGTCGGGAATGGGTTTGTAGATGCCATTTGGAGACTGTTGACAGGTGGATGGGCTTATAGATGCCATATGGAGGTGTAATTTTTGTAATTTGAAAGAGGGAACCTGTGTAGGGTTGCCTGATGATGAGCTTGTGTAAAATTGCATCTTGGAAAGAAGGACACCTGTGTAGGGTTGACTGATGATGAGCTCGTGTAAAACTGCATCTTTGGAGGAAGGAAACCTGTGTAGGGTTTACTGATAATGAGTCCGTATAAGACTGCATCTGAAATGGAGAAGGAGCCTGTGTAGGGTTACTTTGATGACGAGTCCGTGTAAAACCGCATCTAGGGCTGAGAAGGAAACCTGTGTAGGGTTTACTGATGACGAGTCCGTGTAAAACTACGTCTGGAGTTTGATAAGGGAACCTGTGTAGGGTTACCTTGATGATGAGCCCGTGTAAAACTGCATCTTTGGAAGGAAAGAACCTGTGTAGTGTTTCTTTGATGACGAGTCCGTGTAAAACCGCATCTAGAGCTGAGAAGGAAACCTGTGTAGGGTTTACTGATGACGAATTCGTGTAAAACTGCATCTTTGGAAGGAGAGAACCTGTGTAGGGTTTCTTTGATGACGAGTCTGTGTAAAACCGCATCTAGAGCTGAGAAGGAAACCTGTGTAGGGTTTACTGATGACGAGTCCGTGTAAAACTACGTCTGGAGTTTGAGAAGGGAACCTGTGTAGGGTTACTTTGATGATGAGCCCGTGTAAAACTGCATCCTGGAAGAAGTAAAACCTGGGTAGGGTTTCTGATGACGAGTCCGTGTAAAACTGCATCTTTGGAAAGAGAGAACCTGTGTAGGGTTTCTTAATGACAAGTCCGTGTAAAACTTCTTGAGGAACCGGGGTAAGGTTACCTTGGGATAAATTCGTGTAAGACTTTGGGAGGAACCGGTGTAGGGTTACCTTGGGATAAGTCCTTGTAAGACTTCTGGAGGAACCGGTGTAAGGTTACTGCAGGGTAAGTTCGTGTGAAACTTCTTGATGAACCGGGGTAAGGTCATCTTGAGATAAGTCCGTGTAAGACTTCTGGAGAAACCGGGGTAAGGTTACTGTAGGATAAGTTCGTGTAAAACTTCTGGATGAACCGGGGTAAGGTCATCTTGAGATAAGTCCGTGTAAGACTTCTGGAGAAACCAGGGTAAGGTTACTGCAGGATAAGTTCGTGTAAAACTTCTGGATGAACCGGGGTAAGGTCATCTTGAGATAAGTCCGTGTAAGACTTCTGGAGGAACCGGGGTAAGGTTACCGCAGGATAAGTTCGTGTAAAACTTCTGGATGAACCGGGGTAAGGTCATCTTGAGATAAGTCCGTGTAAGACTTCTGGAGGAACCGGGGTAAGGTTACTGCAGGATAAGTTCGTGTAAAACTTCTGGATGAACCGGGGTAAGGTCATCTTGAGATAAGTCCGTGTAAGACTTCTGGAGAAACCGGGGTAAGGTTACTGCAGGATAAGTTCGTGTAAAACTTCTGGATGAACCGGGGTAAGGTCATCTTGAGATAAGTCCGTGTAAGACTTCTGGAGGAACCGGGGTAAGGTTACTTTGATGATAAGTCAGTGTAAGACTTCGTCTGAAAATTGAGAATGAACCGGTGTAGGGTTGCCTGATGATGAGTTCGTGTAAAACTACATCTGAGGTTGAGGAGGAATCGGTGTAGGGTTGCCTGTTGATGAGCCTGTGTAAGACTTTTTCTGAAAGAAAAGGAACCGGTGTAGGGTTGCCTGAGGATGATCAAGTAGATGATTGTCCTGTTTGGTTTCGGATATTAACCCACGATCAGTCGTCTACAGAATTTTCCTGGCTTGTTACTGGTGTTGATCTGGAATTGTAAAGGTAGATGGTAATCATCTTTTGATTGACTTTTTCTTGAAAAGGCGAAGTATTAGTCGTATGTAATGTCATGATGCATGAACTGCATGATTTTTAAGATGTTCTCGAAAATAAATGAGATTTGTGTTGTATGATGCGTATGCATGCTATAATGTATGAAGATGTGATGTTTATGAATGTATTCTCGTCTGGGAAAATAAATCCTTGACGAATGCCGGGAGTTTGTTGAATCCTGAGTTGATGTTGAAGGATAGAATTCTTGGTTTCCGCTGGGGATGATGATTGCGAGAATAAACCGGTAGGAGAAGATGACTCCGTTGTGGAATAATCCTGGTGAAGATATTACTCTGCGGGGAGTCACTCTGTAGGAAGAGATACTTCGTTGAGATTTTGATGAGAACTACGCTGGGGATTCCATTGATAAGTTATGCTGGAGGATTTGATGAACTCCGCTGGGGGATAGGAAGAACGTCGCCGAGGACGACCTTTTCGTGGTAATTAGCTGAGGATAACCCAGTTATAAGCCCTGGTGGGGAATAACCTTCTGAATAGAGCCGGGGAGATGCGTTCGTACTCTGCAGGGGATAAGCTTCCAGAATCTACTGAGGATAAGCTTCAAGAATCTACTGGGGAGATTGATTCAACTCTCCTGGGGAGACTTTGGACTGCACTGGGAAGTGGCTCCACTGGATGTTTGTATTCCGCTAGGGAATATTCTTATATTAAGACGGCCGGGGATGCTTGCTTAGGAACATCTGCATACTGCTGGAGAATATTGAGATTTTCTGGGGATACCCAACTTCCTTAAGGCTGGCAGTAGACTAACTCTGCTTAGGGAGAGCGTTGTTGACTTGCTGGAGATACTATGCCTTATCAGGGCTGACGGGAGACCAACTCTGCTCGGGGGAGAGTATTGTTGAACCTTATCTTACTCCCAGGGAGTGGAGGCCTCTTGGTTATGTTCTTCAGCCGAACCTACCTTGGTACCTTGGTTGACAGAGCAACTAGATCGCTTGGACAACTCATTACTGCCCCTGTTTCTGATGTGGGAGAAGAAGATACCTTGTGGAGGTGCTTGATAACTGCCGATTGACAAATCTTCTTCTGGTAGGCAAGTGACGAGATGATGGGACATAGTCGTACGCTTTTGATCCCTAACTTTTTCCTGGACAATTTCTTTTGTGATTACAGTCAGCGGGATACCCATTTTTGCCCAAGCCACCTTTTCAGGTTTTCGACTTGCCGGGGGTACATATTTTTTTCATTTTCATCCCTTATTTTGCCCGAACCCTTTTGGTTCGCCAGGAAGCCCTTATTTTTTCCTAGGTGTGTCAACCTAGCGGGTCTTTAATTATGCGTAGTATTTTTCCGACTATGTCCGTGCTCAGAATGCAGGGAGTTGTCACCGTCAGTAGCGCAGTGTTACCATGCCACCGAAAGATCTTCGTTTGATCATCCAATGCCCCAAGTGATCCAGATGGAGATTTTCCCCAAGCTGGTTGGCCTTTTGAGAGATTCTCCGAATCTTAACTTAACTGCCCCAGATGATGGACAATGATCATGCCATGCCCCTTGATTAGAAGTGCTTTTGTTCATTAGATATTCTTCGTGCGAATTTCTATGTTGTTCGAACAAAAGGTCATATGCAAACAATGTTATATTAAAAATGCAAAGCTTATGTCTGTCTTGAAGTTTTTGAAAATGCAGTTTTTTCATCAAAACAAGTGAAATTTTTTGTAAACTGTGATGTCAACTCGTTATTTTACCGCAAGCCTTAAGGAGTCAGGATACCTTTGGTAACAGTATGCTTTCGAACTAACCCATGCTTCAGCTAGGACTTTTAGGGGTTGTAGCGTGGCCTGGTTCATGGTTTGAGAAACAAAGGATAAAGGCTCAAAATTTATTTGTACCCACCCGTTCTTCGTGATGTTCTTCAAACCTAAACTCAGCTAATCGTGCATTAGACCTTGTTTGAGTCTTTTCCTTGATATTCCGGTGATGGTTCGGATGTTGATAGTTTATTTTGGATAGGCAATCATTTCCTTTTGTCGAGGGTTTGTAGGGCCTCTTCTTTTTTTTTTTGATTTCGTTATCCCTATTTTTGCCTGAACTGTTTCTTTTGTGATTACAGTCAGCGGGATGCCCCAGTTTTGTAAGTCTCCTTCATAGGTTTTGACTTATTGGGATTTAGTTTTTTTTTGGTAATGACTGCTCGTCTTTATGATTATTCAGAACCATCATCGTCTTTTGTTTTGTAAGGACTTCTTTGGTGCCATTCATTGGGCACCTGGATCAACTGAGAAGACTACCCTGCCCCGGGTTATGATTAAGGGTTTTAATTTTCGAAAAGAAAAACTCCTACTTCTTTGGCTCGAAGGGGTTGACGAGGGATTATCTTCCTTATAACTCCAGTGTTTAGGAATTGAAACAATGCCTGTACCTCATCAGCGGGGTCTGTTCAAAAGCATACTGTAGATTGTGGTATCGTTTTCGTCATCCTCCCTCAAGAGGCTTAGAATTATTAATTGAGAGTTGACATCAAAAAAGTGAAAGCAGTTTGAATATAGAGAATGCGAATATATTGATTCAAAACAGACATATGCGATGCATTGATAACGTAAAAGAGTTTGACATGAACAAATGTTTGAACAATCAAAGAAAAATACAACTTGAACATTCGAATGAACAAAAGCTTCTTAGTTTGCACTAGTCATCTCAGATGGAAGATTCTCAGCAGAAGATTTTCATTTTGCCACCCGGCATGAACTCCAGCACCCTTCCGTCGATCAAGTCCTGGATCTTGTTCCTCAAGCTCCAACAGTCGTCAGTGTCATGTCCAGGACTGTCAGAATGGTAGGCACACCTTTCATCAGGATTGTACTTCAGGGAGGTTATGTTGAGATTCTTAGTAGGATCTTTTAAAGCAATCAGCTTGACCTCCAACAAGCGTCTCAGTATCAGTGATGATGGTATACCAGTCTCCGAGAAATGTCTTCCAGACGTATTTCACTTACACCGATTACCCTGTTGACACTGATGAGGTTGATGTTGGACTAGTGACCCTGAAGCAAACTGAGGAGCTTTTCCCTTGTCTTCTTGCCCCAAAGGGAATTTGATGGTGACTGGCTCTCTAACCTTAAATGTTTGCCCCAGTTGGTTATCCCGAAGCAGTTGGTTGACGAGAACCCTGAGCTCTTCTTGTCTTTGAGCCAAGTCTTAGATGAGAGCCATCTGCCCCAGCATCTGGGTTCTCATTGTATCTACCTCAGCTTGCAGACGTTTCAGCCGTTCGTCTTTTGTCGTCTTTTAGACTGTTCCTGACCAAAGTCCCCATGAGGAGTGTTCTCAGCTCTTCCTGCCCCTTGGATAGATTTAGGAGGATCTCCCCGAACCGAGTCTCTTGAGCATGAAGATCCTGGTTGTCTTGTTGGGAAGCCATTGCTGAAATAAACAGCCAAGAAGGTAAGAGACATGTACCAAGGGTACCTGTAATGCAATGATATGTATGTATGCATGCGATGTTTTCAAGGATCTCGCGGGGTAAACAAGAAAAATTGTTAGAATTTGAATTTTGTAGCTTGATGGAAGGAACTTCATGTTGATGAGAGTCCTTCTTCAAGAGTCAAGGCTCACCATATCGAGTGGGTCATAGCCCCTGACAACCTCGGCTAGAGGAAAATAAATCCCCTTTGCCCCTTGCTAGACACTTTGATTCATCATGAACTGCATCACAAGCCCTTGAGATCCTTGAAATGGATTAGTCTTTATGCAGGATTCATGCAATGGTATGATGTTATGCTATGCATGGAGTGATGTAAGTAGGCCCTGTAATGAGTCCCAATTAAGGACTGTAAACAAAACCGGCAAGGAACCCGTGTTGTTAGATAACAAGCATGCAAGTAGTCAAGTTTGAAAGCACACAAGTCACATAAGACAACCCTTAGAGTTTAGGCCAGCATGAAGTTTGGGGTACTACCCTCTTGAAGTTGGTGGGCTCAAAAACCTGTCCTATCAAAAGTAACTGGGTTTTAAGGAGCTCAATATCATTGGGTTGTTTTCTATGTTCATTGTTTTGATTTAGCCACTGGACTGGCGATCAAAATATTCCAAGAAAACAACCCTCAATGAGTGTAGTATCGAGTATCTACCAACTTCGGACTGTACCAAAGTCGGTCATCTCACTACCCTAAAGAGGCCAGGATGGTCAAGTAAGGTTCCTAAGGTCAGTTGATGCTTCACGACACCACACGGCGGCCCCGTACTCTCCTTGACTTGACTCAAGGGTTACCGGTACTCACCAAAGTGTCACATCAACGTAGCAAACAGCTTCAACCGTATCGGTATACCCCACACAGTTCCCTCACAGTTTTGTTGCTACTTTCTAAAAGGTATTCCCTAGATCCGGGTTAGGATCTATGAAACTCCCAAAACAGGCCCACAATATTAAATCAAGCAAAGCAAGCAATTGAAAACATGATGATGAACTATTCCTAAGGTACACCCCACTTATAGTCTCCCCAGCAGAGTCGCCAGTTCTGTGATCGGTGGAAATAGAACTGACTGTTTTTTAGCTGGTTTCGCGAAATGTCGCGGTAAGCAAGAGTCGCCACCATCTTTTATATTCTCCAACATGGAAAGGACAAAAGCACATCAAAATTCCTTATGAGAATGTTTCTCGGTTCGGGAGGTAGATTTATAGAAAGGGAAGGTGTTAGCACCCTTTCTATCCATGGTTATCCATGGGCTCTTAGGTACTTGCTCTTATGTTTTCAAAAGATGTTTGCTTTTCAAATGTATGTGGGTTTTGAAAAATTTCGTTAAAAAACTTCTAAGTAACTCTTGTATCAGTCCTCAAGAGTGTATGAAGTGTTTTGTTTGAAAACTTTTAGAAAGTGTGAGTGCGAAAAGTTGTTTTATTTGTTTGAAAAGAGCAAGTACCCATGAGATCTACCTACCTTAAGGAATTAGGCTGTGTAAGAGTCCTTTAGATAGTGCTATCCCACCATTGAGAGGTAGGTAGCACCATCGTTGGAGGTGTTCAGGTCAATTCGATTATCGGGACATGTGTGGTCACCGAAGCAATGGTAGGACATCTTAGTGGTAACCCTAATGTCCTAGATCCTTTTTATCCGAGGCAACCGTTTTGAGGCAACTGGATCTTTTGGACAGAAGGACGACCTCTAAGACACCCTATACTTGATGACCACGTTCGAGGCAACCAGTGAGGCGTACCCTGAGGAGTGGCATGTGCATGTGTGTTGTTTTTCAGTTAATGTTTGTCTTATACATGTTATTTGTGAGCTACGGATTGATTTTATTTACATACATTCTTTCATGCATTTAACAGTTAGGGGTGCGGAAAGTAAATTGCGGAAATATAAATTCTACGCTATTACAAGGCGCGGGTCTATACATCGCCAAAATACAAAGACCCGTTTTGATAAAGTGCGGAAAGTAAAGAAAGCGGTAAACCTAATTACTATTACATTCTAGGAAGCAATTACATAATAATCAAAATAAAATAAATGCGCGCGAATAAAAAATTAATCGGGAATGCCTTAAGGGTTTTGACCCTTTTAAGAAAAGAAATGAATTTTTTTTTTGTCTTTTTTTTTGTGATTAAATGAAATTAAAACTAATAATCAAACTAATTAATTAAATAATTAAAAGAAAAATGTTTTTTTTGTATTTTTATGCTTTTTAATGAAATAAAATAAAAGGAAATAAAATTAAAAGTTAATAAAAAACCTAATTCTAAATTTATTTTAGTTATTTAAAAAGAGTTAAAGTTGCCTAATTAAAGCTAATTCAATTTATTAATATTTATTTACAAAAATAAAATGAAATTAATAATAATAATAATATTAGTTCTTTTTTGATTTTTTATAAAAAATGTTAATTATGTTAATAGTTAATAAAAGGGAAAAAAAAGACAAATAAAATATAAAAATGACAAAATTAAAAAATTGCAAACCCAAGGGGGGTTTTGGGCCAGATTGGGGTGTTCTGAATTGAATTGTGAGGCCCATTTGGACAAAGCTCGTTGACCTTCTGGATTGAGTGGGGCGCTGGTTGACCAGGAGTATGGTGTGCTCCCTTTCTTGGCCTTTGGATCTGCTTCTATGGACACATGGCGCGCTGATATGTAGGATGCATGGTGGCACGCTTTGGACTGCATGTACCTGAACGTGTTAAGAAAAAAATGAAACAATTATTTGGGGGACCTGGGAAAACTTACAGCGTGGTATGATGGACCTTAGGACGTGGCAAGGGTTGCTTTAGCTTCAGAGTATGACAAAGAAGAGAGTCACGTTCTCCTTTTGGCCTGAAAATGCTTGCAACACTCCTTTTGATCTCACACTTTTTTTTGACACTTTTTAGATTTTGCTCTGGCTTTTTGTGCACACTCTAGGTTGTGCTTGAGGTATGGAACACTTGCATATGTATGTATGAATGAGAATAAGTCACATTATGAGCCAATGATCCCTTGCAATTAAGTTTTTGGATTCTTCATAACCACCATTAAAGATCATTCCAAGTTTGTTCAAATTTTGAATTTTTATGCTTAAAATGGCCCTAGCACGAAATTGGTAGGTTGTTCATGACACATTAAAGTCATTCAAATCAAAAGATGTTATTTAATTAATTTTTTTGATTTTATTTGAATTTTATGGATTTAAAATGAATTAAATCAAATAAAATTAAATAAAAATAGAAAAATTAATGTTTAATCTTGAAATTGATCACGGGACACGTGGGTGGCATGAAAAGGCTGAATCAAGTGGAAGAAAGTGGGCCCTTTTGTCAAAAATTGAAGTTTCAAGGATAGTTGACTTTTGCCATTTCACAAAAATTTCCCAACTTCTCCAATGCACATCTTGCTCAATTTTGATCATATGAACATGTTCTTGGACATTTTGGAAAGGTCTTGAAGTCCTCTAACCATTGCCTTTGGTCCCATGTTATTTTGATTTACCAATCTCAAGTTATGGTCTTTGACTTAAAATGCCTTTTTGTTGACTTTTGAAAATGACCTATAATATTGAAATTGATAACTTTTTGTGAGAGCATTTCTTGGACTTGTAATGTGAAGATGAGTTGTAGGAAATGTCATCCCCTTCAAAATGAGCATTGGATGAGATTTTTCTGATGAACCATGAAAAAGTTATGCCTTGGTCAAGTTACAGTTGACTTTTCAACTTTCCAAAAATGGAAACTTTTGCATCTTGATGATTTTTGAGCCATTCTTGTGGAATCATGATCAAGACTTGATCAAATGATGATTGTGGTTTCAAAATAAGATGTTGACCAAAATTTTTGACTTTTGACTACCAAATGACCATTTTGCCCCTACAGTTGATTGTGAAGCAATTAAGGTTTTTGACTGTGCAACTTGACCTTGTGAGCCTTGAAACTTGGCATGTAGATGCTTGACAATGTGTATAGGCATATGTGACTTGATTGAGCCCTTGAAAACCTCAAATTCCTTGCAAGAACCAAAACCCTAATCTTTGACTGGCTTAGGAGATGTTAGGACTGTGCAACCCTTGAGAAGACTTGAGCAAATTGAGATGATGCTTGTCAAACTTTGAAGAATATAGGAGGAAAAATTTTGGGGTACAACACTAGCCATTTTAAATCATCATGCAATCTTGTCATACAATCATATTAACATACATCTAACAGTTAATATTTGCGAGAATTAAAATGCAAGAAAATAAAACTACGCTATTACAAGGCTTCGGGGGAAGGATTAATTACATAGCCAAAAACCCGTAAAAACGATAAATAAAGAAAATCCTAATTAAAATATTACATACCGTGAGCAGTTACATTAATATTGTAAAATTAATAAAACGCGCGCAATGACTTGAAAACGAGAGATTTAGGGTTTTGACCCCAACTACCTAATGTTAATTTAAAAGAAAAATCAATTTTTTATTGTTTTTTGTGTTATTTGGGAAAATAAAGTTTAATTGAATAAATAAAAAAACATAATTACTAATTAATTTAAATGTAAGAAAAATAATTAAATTAACCTATTTTTGTAATTGATTTTAACCCTAATTTTTCTAATTGATTTTAATTATATACAAAAAAGTTAGAATTAACCTAAATTAAACTAAACTAATATTAAATTAAATTTGATAAAATAACAACCCTAATTCTAAACTTTGTGAAACTTGATTTTATGATTTTATGAAAAAGATGTTCATTTTGTTAAAAAAAACAATTAAGTAAATTAAATTAAATAAAAGAAAAGAAATAGAAAAGAGAAAGAATGGGCCTGGTATTAGCAAAAGGAGGGGTGTTGTTTGCAATTTTCTGGGCCCAATAAGCTCCTGGCCTGTTTGACTTTTTCAATCCTGTGCGCCTACTTGACTGGGCGTATGGTGGACGCTCATGGGAGAATCCTTGGATCTGGCAGGTTGATGATCTGATGGTTGGACGCTGAGGGTGTGTGGTAGACTCGTGGGATGCTAGCACACATGAATATGTGAGAAAAAACAATATGAAGCATTGTTGGGACCTGGGGATCGAACCCAGACCCTTACGCATTCTCACGCTACATGCTAGCCAGTTGAGCTGGTTGTGTTAGTTGTATAACTAATAGCAAATGAGTATAATATGATAAAAACAAAAAGTTATATCTCAAAACGCGTGAAATTTAAACTGCCCATTCACAGCATGCCACGCCATCATCTTCCTCGTTGCTTCCATCGTTTTAGATCAAATACTTTTACCTACGGACACTGGGCATAGGTACAACCCTTGTCCACTCCAAAATCCTGTCCATTCATGATAAATCACAACCAATGGTACCAATCAACTCGTTGCAACCTCACGAGCATCTTGGTACCATTATTAATGGCCAATTGTTCCTGTATGAAAAACCCCTAAAAACGGAGCACGAACCCTAGCCATGGCATCTTGGTATACAGTTAACAAAAATGCAATTAATCATAACCATTAGCTTGCAAACATATCAAGGATGAAAAACATGTCTAATAATCATGCTAAACATGCCAGAATTAATGTATTCGAAATCAAGAAAATATGGTAACTGTGTGAAACTTACAACGTGATTCTGAGTGTGAGGAAGCTTGCTAGTGATTGCAACACGATCCAGGGATGTCCAGCAAACGATTGGGATGGTTAGAATACCTTGAGCTGGCCTGAAACCTGGAAATTGATTTGCAACTTTTCTTGAATTTTTTGAAGTTTGCTTTCTGCCTTTTCACGCCTCTCTCCTCTTTTTCTTGGTATGCACTTGTTCCCTATGTATAGTAGAATGCATTAGGGTTATAATTCTGTATCAAATCTCTCTCAATTATGATTATTGATTCATGATTTGTTCCTTGTGCAAAATCTTTCTAAATCAAGCAAATCCAATCTTTTTGTTTCCACATGAGTCTTGCACAATTTGATCTTGTTTCCAGCTGTGTATTGGACCTAATCATGCACAAAATCTCAAGATTTAATTAGGTTTTGATATTTTTACTATTTTATATTGATTTTATTTGATTTAATTGAAATAAAATAAAAACAAATAAAAAAAATAAAATAATGACAAGTGGAAGGGCTCATGGGTCGTGGGTCACATTACAAACTCAGTGCAAGCATAAAAAGTTGGGCCCATTTAGCAAAAAAATGCAATTTTGGACACATTTGACTTTTGGCATTTTGCAAAAAGGGTCAACTTTACCAATGCATAACTCTCTCAATTTTGACCCTAGATTTATGTTCTTGGACTTTTTAGAAAGCTTAAGATATCCTCTAAGTAACCCTTTTGTTCTCATCTCAATTGAGTCTTCCATGTTCATGTATGAAGCTTTGACCCAAAATGTGTTTTTGTTGACTTTTCAAAATGACCTATAATGTCGAAATTCATATCTTCTTGTGAGTGCATATTTTGAAGTTGGGAGCTGAAGATGGATTGTTGCGAATTACATCCTCTTCAAAATGAGCTTTGGATGGGTTATTTTTGATAAAGTATGACAAAGTTATGCTTGGTCAAAGTTGAGTTGACTTTTCCTACAAAACCCTAATTTAGCAACTTTTGGGTTTTGATGAATTGTGAGCAATCCTTGAGGAATCCTGATCAACCCTTGATCAAATGATGAATAATACTTCAAAATGAGAATGTTGACCAAAAATCTTGAAGTTTGACTGTATGTGGGACACAATTGACTTTTGTCCTAGCACCGTCGATTTTCAGGCCTTTGAGTAATTGACTGAGCAAACTTCCTCTGTAAGGTTTGAAACTTGATATGGATGATCTTGAGAACATATTAGGACAATGGTGAGCATTTGGGACCATTTGGACTCAAGTATCTTGATGAAAAATGAAACCCTAGTTTGAGGTAGACTGCCTTTAGGAGAGAGTTTGTCTGGTCAACCCTGGGACTTCCTTTAGCAATTTGAGGACCTCCCTTGAAATGTATTGAGAAATATGGGAGGGAAAATTTTGGGGTACAACACCAGGAAATCACAATAACTTCCAACAAATCGAAGACGACATGAAGATCAATAACTTGTTTAAAAGGAAAGAAAAGGAAATGATGAAAGAAAGAGACAAAAAGCCCCGCTAAGTCAAAACTTGAAAAACAAGTCGCTTAGGCAAAAGTCAGGGCAAAATTCAGGGAAAATGGAAAACGCGAAAAGGGAAAAACGCAAAAAGCGAAATGGGATTCCCAAATCAAAATCCTCAACAAAGAAAAAACTCCTGTGATCAGACACCAAGAACGAAAGAGGTGAGTGACTGCCAGGTCCAAAAATCCTCGTTTGACTCCTCAACCATTCCAAACTTCTCTTGAGAGATGAGTGCTCATATCAGGTTAACTGAACATAGGAATACAGAACATCACAAAGAATGGGTGGGAACCAAATAATTGTGAGCCTTAAATCCTTTTTTTCTAAAATCGTGAACCGCGCCACATTATAACCCTTAAAAGTTCTAACTGAAGCATGGGTTAATTCGAAAGCGCGCTGTAATCAGAGTGTAACACGGTGGGAGAAATGAATTCGGTGTTTTGCATTTGATCACAATTGTTATGGATAGCAAGAGTCATCACCAACTTTTCTTTTATCTAATAAGGAAAGGTTGAAAAGAATAGGAAAGACCTTTCGAGATTATTTCTTGAGTTCGGGGGGTAGGTTATGAAAAGGGAAGATGTTAGCTTCCTTTTCATTCATAGTTATCTACGGGCTCTTAGTTGCTTGCTAGATCAATTTATTTTGTTTGAAAGTGTGCTTGTGGTGTGGGTTTTGAAAGTATTTTGAAAAGTGTCTTTGTAATGGTTCTCGTTTCTATAAGAACGCGTACAAAAAGCGTTGTCTTTTAAAAATGTTTCAAATTAAAGTGTTAGTGTATAAAGTGTTTTTATTGTGAGCAAGCGAGAAACTAGGAGCATCCTACCTACTCAAAAGGTCTATGTTCTTTTCCTCCTCCTTTAGATGTTGCTATATTACCATTGATTTGGTAAGAAGCCCCATCATTGGATGTGAAGAGACGGGCGTGGGACGTTTGTATAGTCTTAGAAGGAAACCTCTGGGACGTTTTACCAATTTTTGTTTAGGGACTAGATCGTTTACCGAAGGCAACATTAAGGGTCATCGAAGTGTCGTAACCCAAATTTGTCCTACCCCGATGATTTTATCTTCCAAGATTAGAATAATAAAGAAGCGTTTAACTAGGGATGGTACAACAATAATTGATGGCCCATTCTTAATATTTAAGTCAATCAGGGGTGTATTTTTAATTCAGGAAAACAGGGCTTTCTAATCAGAAAGACTCGCGTATCCGTGAATCCATTCGCGAGACATGCTGGTCATTGGCCCATGCAATTCGTAAATTAAAATTAATAGAGTAACTGTAAATTTCCAAATTATTGAATGGTTATTAGTAAGAAGTTGGTTCAGAGTTATGATACTTACCTGCAACAGACTTTGACTTCATGCTCTTACCTTTGTCATTCTTCATAGAGAACCCTAAGGCAACTCTATTCTTGTTTACAGGTGGATCAACAATGTGTCCCCATACTTCACTATGGCCATTACGCACAACCTGCTGAGCATCCTTAAATGAAGCTATAGAATTCTCATTTCCTCTTATATTATCAATATATAAAGCTCGGAACTGGGTTCCAACAGCAGATTCATCCACCTCCATAATGCTGAAAGAGGAAAAATGAGATATCAATAATGCTTGTTCTCTATTTATAATTACCACTTTTCCTTCATGCACAAACTTCAACTTCTGGTGTAAATTCGAAGTGACAGCCCCTGCCTCATGTATTCATGGCCTTCCCAACAAACAACTGTAAGCAGGTATAATATCCATGACCTGGAAAGTAATCTGAAACAAATGTGGGCCTATATGAATAGGCAAGTCCACTTCACCAATCATAGATTTCCTTGATCCATCAAATGCTTTCACAATAATGCCACTTAGGTTCATGGGCGTTCCTTGATATTTCAACTTCATAAGCGTTCTCCTTAGTATAACGTTCAATGCAGATCCATTATCAATCAACACATTGGATAATGAATCATTCTTGCAGTTCATAGAGATGTGGAGAGCCAGGTTGTGATTCCTTCCTTCATCAGGAAGTTCATCATCGTAGAAACTTAGGTTATTACATGATGTAATGTTCCCTACCACACTGCTGAGTTGGTCTACTAGCATATCACTTTCCACGAAAGCTTGGTCCAATACCCTCATCAAAGATTCTCTGTGAGCAGAGGAGTTCATCAATAAAGCCAAGATAGATATTTTTGAAGGAGTCTGCAGTAGCTGATCTACAATTATGTAGTCGCTCATCTTGATTATCTTCAAAATATCATCCACCTCCTTTTCTAGCGTAGCTCCACTAGATTCACCCATTGCCTTCTTGGGTTCAACATTTTCCACAACTTTCTTTTCAGTACTAACATCTCCATGAACAACTGGTGCATATACACGACCGTTGTGGGTCACTCTACTAGTCTCAACAATATTTCTAACATTAGGCATTGGCTGGATGGGAACTTCCACACCATCCTCTAAAACTGTAGCATTATATTTGTAGGGTACAACCTTGTCTGACTTGTAGGGAACATGACCCAATAAGCTATGATATTCAACTTCAAAAGGGGTGGGTGCACCAAAACAAGGCACAATAACATTTACTCCTTATTTAACACATTCAGTCATTATAGAGTCATCTCTGGAAAACATATCTTCATCTGAGGAAAAGAGCTCATCCGCAGAGGCATACTCATCATCTGACTCTTCTTCAGCCAAACAAACCTCAATCTCATTAACCTCATGGTAATCATCCCTTTCTCCTGTAACCTTGACAGTTCCATTATCCAATAACAACTGAACACCTTTCCTTACAATTGAACATCCTCGGGAGTCCCGACAGCAAACTCGATAAGATCCATACTGATGTTCTACCTGAACAACCATGTGGCAGAAAGTAGCATGCAATTGTACAAGATCCTCATCCATATATTCCACATCAAAGATTCTGAACTCTCCAACACATCCAAGAACCATGTTTACATCCTCTTCATACTCTACCCTAGGCCTGATTATGTGGATGATGCCCTCATTCATCATCTCCTGCAAATCAACCTTTATCTTGTCACAACCCTGTATATCTGTACTGCAAATAGCACAACCAACATGGTCATGCGTATAGTATCTAAATTCACAAAGGTCTTCATGCATTTTTACCAATTCTCCTCTAACCAAATTAATATAAAAAATCCAGAAGTCGCCTGGACAACCGACCACCATGTTCACAACATTTGCTCCTCCATGCTTTGGAAAAGGATTATCTTTCACATTAGGGCCAACATCTTTGAAGGATAAGATACCAGTCCTCACCAATTTTTGTACTTCAGTTTTCAAAGGATAGCATTTCTAAACATTGTGCCCTGGTGCTCCCTGAAAAAGCACATGTTTGGTCTGTCTTGTAATACCAAGGCAATGGTGATGGTATAACAGGAGGTGGTCTGGTCTGAACCAACTTCTTTTAAATTAACACCGGGAGTAATTATGTATAGCTCATATGGATAGGATCAAAGATCCATTTCAGGTTGGTCCAATTTTATTAAAGGAATAGCAAAGAATAAGGGGTACAATTATAAAAGAGCAGGCCCATTAAAAAATTTCTAGGTTAGCCCATTTGATGCTTTGTTGTTTTAAAGGAAAATTATTAAAACTGTGTGTTATTATTTTTAAAAAAATAATATATATTTCTTTAAGAGAATGTGATTTTTGCTGATAAACCGTTTATAATAATGTTTTATTACTAAAAAGGATATTAGATTAAACATTATTTATTCAATTTAAGGATGTTTGTTTTGAAAAGTTTCTGTTTGGACTGCAGTTTTTTTAAGAGATTTTGGGCCCAATTGTATATAAAAGAAAAAATCACATTGGCTGTGAAGTAGAGTTGTTGGGCTGAGTATAGGATTAAACACGCAGGCCCAAGATCAATAACATATTTTCAAATGTTTTTTTATTTAATGCATATTTCTTTTTTAACAAACATCTATTGTGTCAATCTAGCCCAGAGAATACGTGCAACTTTTGGCAAGAACAGATACTGTGCAGATTATTTTCATTTGAGTCAAACCTTTAATAACGTTCAAACATTACAAAGCGTGGAATGAAATCCCAATTAAATCTCCGAAATAAAGCTAGAATATAACAGCAAGTCTAGGAAATCCTACAGAATCTCAATAGTATTTAACTAAATTCAAATCAAATCTTGGAAGATTATACAAACTAAAAGCAAATCAAATCTCAGAATCCCTAACTTAATTCTAACAATTCTAAAACCCTAAAATACTACCAATATAAATAAACAGAAAGATTCAGAAGAGGGAAGAGGTTGGACAGCAAAATGGAGGGCGACATTTTTGAATAGAGGAAGAACAGAGGAGGCGAATCTCGGACAGAAAGCAGAGAAAGAATTACGGATACGGAGAGATTACAGAAGAAAACCTTGAAGTCAGCGATTAAAGTTTTTGGATCAGAAACCCTAATCGCTCGTTGCTGCCTCTCGCTGTCGTCACTCCGATCATCACCATCCTCAAGCACCATCTCAAAGCCCTATCGAGAAGCTGCAAAACAAAGAAGAAGAAGGTATTAAAAGAGAAAGCCGGATCGGAAAAGAATCGGGACCAAGAACTCAAAGTCAGGAAGTGAGAACGCGAGGGGTAAACATAACTTTTCTTGATTTTTGGTTTGGGGTTGGGTGGTTCGATTTACATTGGGTTAGGGCTTGAATCGCCATCGGGAGTGCGATGTTAGGGTTAGGTTTAGGGAGAGCGAATGGATTAGAAACAAAAGAAAGAAGAGCCACTGTAAAAATAAAGATTGGTTTGTAAAAATGAAAAAGATGATTTATATTTCGTGAGATCCAATACGATCACGCCCACCATAATAGCATGCTCCCTCGTTTAGCATCTACGTGATCTCAATCAGGCGGCCATGAGGCCAAGCCTCACCATAGGGTTCATGCTCCACGTAACAGGAAATCACCTCGTCCTCTTCAAAAATGCGCTTGGCCTAAGCCCACTGCTATGCGCACCCCCCTTCCAACTGTTTACTAAATTATCACGCAACAAATTATTTTCTCAAAAAAAACTCATGCATATATTATTTTTTATACTATTGGCATTAAATCTTTTTCAATCATGCATTAATCAAGATTTTCGCAATTAATATTATTAAAATACACAAACAAATCTCAAACTATTTTCGAAACTAAAATTAAGCTAATCAACAGTCTTTTTGCAAATGGGTTTCAAACTAATTTTGACTTACTGCGTTCTCAGTCAAAATCCCTGCAATCACTACTCCCGACCGAGTGCGAAGTGATTCAAAATATGTTTGCAAACCCCTAAAAGACACCAACCCATACAAACTACGAATTGGGACTCTGATTCCTCTTAAGAGGATACGTAGGCATACAATCAAAAATTGTAGCGAGTTCTCCTATTAAAAATTTAAACTCTTTCCCCTATAAAAAATTTAAACCCTTTCTTTCTAATTAAAACTTAAAACCCTGTTTATCCCAAACCTAAACCTAGAGCTTAATATCCTTGTGAACAAGGTGGATGAAAGGTTCCTAACACCTTCCATTCGTCTATTTGAGTCCGTAACCTAGAATCTCTGTCCGCAAATTAGGGTTTTCTGTTA
The DNA here is from genome assembly GCA_948472305.1 of Vicia faba. Classification (NCBI taxonomy): domain Eukaryota; kingdom Viridiplantae; phylum Streptophyta; class Magnoliopsida; order Fabales; family Fabaceae; genus Vicia; species Vicia faba. The sequence continues at coordinate 1,307,445,922 of OX451739.1, forward strand.
GGGTCCCTTCCCTAGGATAAAAACTAATAGTGGCGACTCTTGATTTAAAAACCAGTTGCTACAGCTGGCGACTCTGCCAGGGACCTCAACTCTAGGTTTTAGGTTTTTTACTTTGGGGTTTTTATTTATTTATTTATTTCTTTATTTATTCATTGCTTTCATTTATTCATTACATTTATTTAATTATTGTCTATTGTTTATCATCATATATACTGCATGGCGGGATTTTTAATTTCTCAAAATATTTTCAATAACCCTTAGAAAGAAGGTTCGTCTATTAGCTTAAGGGGTACATCATCCCTATGAGTTTATGTGACGACTTCGCCTAGAGTCGGTGAACGTCCAAAAAAAGGAATACTTATCGAGATATATCCTCTTGACAAGTAGGACTTTAGAAGGACACCCATGACTCTTTGTAACGACCTTAACCTAAAATCTCATGACGAGACCTTTCACGACTTTGAGACGAAAGTTTCGGTCCGTAAACCGGATCCACCTAAGGGAGGCCCTTGTGCCTTTTCCCTATGGTGTTATTCATGAGACCCTTAAGGAAACCACCTTCTAGGAGGGTAGACTAACCGTAAGTCAAAATTAAGGAACCTACCTTCTAAGGTACTTATCACAAAACCCCGTCACTAAACCATACATCCCTACCTTATAGGGGTACTTATCACAAAAATCTCGTCACTCAACCCTACATCTATGCATTCATACATTCATCATATATTCTTCACCCGTTTCTTTGTCTTATTCACAGGTTACAAAAAATAATAAAATCAAGATCTCGGTGACTGTCTTTAAAAATGGATACCGAAGGAAACAACTTGCCCGCGCCAACACGCCAAACATGTCTGAAATCAAGGCCACAAAAGGGAAATAATGTGCTGAAGAGTTTCTCAAGCTTTGACCAGCAATAGGGGATGGTTTCAAGATCATATGTCCGCAGGCACACCTAGAAGACTTATTTCCTTTTTGCTTGATTTTGCGTGAATAAAGTTTTGGTTTAAGATTGTAATATTTTTCAATATCTGAATTATGTTACCTTTAATAAAAGCATTTTGTTCCCACATCTCGCTTGTGTATCTATTTTTAAGCCGGTCACCGAGTAAAAATAAGAAAAAGACAAGCATGTACCCAGATGAATAAGACATTTAAAACAAGAAACCATTTCATGTTCATACTCATCCATTCACACGTATGCATTCATGAACACCAGCATATCATGTCAAAACTCATTTTTTCACAAACATATCTCCAGTTGAACCATTGGTAGAAGAAGGTCTCCACCTCCTTGGCCTCCATATCAAACAAGGGATTATCAATAGAAATCAATGGAGAAAATCGGGGAAACTCAGGCTGAATTCAAAGAGGATCTCGACCAAGTAAAGGGCGACGTAAGTTCAATGAAAGGAGATTTGAGTCAAGTTCTTCTGGCTTTGAAGAACATTATTGACAGGCAAAACCAAATTCCCAGGGTAGCTTTCGAGGAAGTAGCCCGGACTATTAGTGCATCAAGCGGTCACTAACTAAGGAAAGAGTCAGAGGCAGGACTCCAGAAGTCCGTCATGGCCTAACAAGAAGCTGAAACTGAAGGGTTTGTGTTGTACCCCAAAATTTGCTCTCTCATTTATCAATAATTTGCTCACAAGATCTCCTTTGGCTCAAGACTGCACTAGGGTTGATCAGCTCAAGACACCTCCTTAAACACTGATGACCAAAATTAGGGTTTGAGATTGCACAAGGATATTTGAACTTCCAATGCCCCATGTGACTTTAATGGATCACTATGGACCCTGAAGATTACTCATGTCAAGTTTCAAGCTTTGGATCACACTTTTGCTCATTCAATTGAGCAGTTGACCTAAAAATCAGTTGTATTGGAGCATGTAGGTGTTTAGGTATTGGCTTGCATTTTTGGTAAATCCCAAGTGTATGTGTGAATGTCATGACTGATGTCATAACATTCTAGTTCAGGTTGTACTAACTCTTTAGGTACATGTGCAGAAAAATATTGTAACTCCAATACTGATGTTTATAAGTGTGTATCTGAGCATGTTTGCAAAATGATCACATTTTGCTAATCAGCAGACAAGTTTCCTCAGATGTCATAACAGATGTTATGACATCCTGTTCTAAACTAGCAGGATTACAGGATTGGATAAGTATGAGTTTTTTCAGGAAATAACTCAGTCCTTCCTAAACAGAATCCTGCGTTTTCTGAGGAGTAACCTAGCTCAATCCTAACCTGATCAACAAAGTACTGTGACCTGGTCTTTAGGTCAAACGGAATCAACCCTAGGTTTTTGGAAACCCTAACTAAAAGTGCAGCTGCTATATATTCAACAGAGCTGCGGTTTTTGAAGCTATCCCTGCTGATTGATTAGAAGATCAATTTTGTAATCTGTATAGATTTGTTTATTGTACTCCAAGCAATTATCATTGTGATAAGTGCCTTGGAATAGGTTTCAATTATAAGGGTTGTGTAGCACTCAAAGCTTTGAAGCAAGAGTGTTTGAATGTTACTTGACTAAAGCTGTGAAGCAGAGTCAAGTTAGTTGTGTACATCACTCAAAGCTGTGAAGCACGAGTGATTGTGTTACTTGATTAAAAAGCTGTGAAGCTTAATCAAGTGTGTGTTTTGAAGAGTGTCTTCATCAATTCTCAAGTCAAATTGGTTTATGTATCACTGCTGTGATTGAGGGGGAGTGAGTAGGAACTCAGGTTTAAGTTGTAACTTAGATTAGAATTGCATTGGGTAGGTCTTAAGTGAAGGAGATAAACTGGTTGGTTTATTCCTGAATTAACATCTCTTATAGTGGATTCTCTCCCTGGCTTGGTAGCCCCCAGAGTAGGTGTTGTTGCACACTGAACTGGGTAAACAATTGACTGTGTTATTTACTGCTTTTGTATTTACTGTCATATAGTAAGTCAGATACGGTGTCATAACATTGGACGTGACATTGAGTATCTGTAGCCAGAATTTCAATTGGCATCAGAGCAGGCACCCTGCCTGTATTACCGGGTGAGATCTAGGGATATCACTTTCTGGCACTATGGACAAAGAAGGAGTTTTTGGAAATAGACCACCCATTCTGGATGGAACTAATTATGACTACTGGAAACCTCGTATGATTGCCTTCCTAAAATCTCTGGACAAAAAGGCTTGGAGAGCTGCTGACAAAGGATGGATTCATCCCACCATAACTGAAAGAGATGGGACAATCAGTCTGAAGCCTGAGGAAGACTGGAGTAAAGAAGAAGATGAGTTAGCTCTGGGAAATTCAAAAGCCTTAAATGCCTTGTTCAATGGAATTGATAGAAACATCTTCAGACTAGTACATCAATATGAACTGGCCAAGGAAGTTTGGGACACCCTTAAAACTACTCATGAGGGCACTTCCAAAGTAAAGATGTCAAGGCTTCAGATGTTGACCACTAAGTTTGAGAATCTAAAAATGATGGAAGATGAAACCATCCATGAATTTCACATGAACATCTTGGAGATTGCCAACACCTCAGGAGCACTGGGAGTAAAAATGTCAGAAGAAAAACTGGTGAGGAAGATTCTCAGATCCTTGCCTAAAAGATTTGCAATGAAGGTAACTGCCATAGAGGAAGCCCAGGACATTAGCAAGTTAAAAGTGGATGAACTTATTGGGTCTCTTCAGACTTTTGAGATGGGGATCACTGATAATGGTGACAAGAAGAACAAAAGCATAACACTTGTAACCAACACTGATGTTGAACATAAGGAGGATGAAGAAGAAAACATATCAGAAGCCATTGCCATGCTTGGAAGACAGTTCAACAGGCTCATCAAAAGAATGGACCCAAAGTCAAGGCCTAATGTTCATAACATTCCTTCTGACATTGACAGTTCCAGCAGAAGACCAAGGTCAGAAGATAAGGAAAACCAAGGCAGAGGAATTCAATGCCATGGATGTGAAGGATATGGACATATTCGAGCTGAATGTCCTACCTTTCTTAAGAAGCAAAAGAAAGGAATGACAGTTACTTGGTCTGACTATGATTCAGAAAGCAATTCTGAAGAAGAATCTGCCAAACTAGTTACTGCCCTAACTAGTGTTTGTACTTCTGAAAGTGACATCAGTGATGAAGAAGTAACATTTGAAGAACTGGCTGATACCTACAAGAAATTGTGTATCAGAAGTGGTGAAGTCTGTGTGCAAAATGAGAAACAATCAAAACTCATTGTAAAGCTGGAGGCTGAAAAGAAGGCAAATCTTGAAACTATAGGTCTTTTAGAAGGAAAAGTTCAACTGCTGAACTCACAACTGAATCAAATGACCAAATCTGTCAAGATGTTGACCAATGGAACAGACAAATTGGAAGAGATCCTTCAGGCTGGTCAAAATGTGGGAAATAAATCTGGCCTAGGATTTGTGGAAACAAAGAAATTTGGTACCGGGAAGCAAATGTCAAAACGGATGTCTCCACATTACTCTCAACATCAGGGACAGAGACATATGAAGAAAAGGTACCAAAGATGGAGATGTCATCATTGTGGGAAATATGGTCACATAAAGCCCTTCTGCTTCAGACTACATGGATATCCTAATCAGAACTCAGATGTCAAACCTAAGTCTAAAAAGGTACCACACGCTCCTCAATGGAAGAAAAAGGCTACTGCACTGATAGCACACACTTCCCTGAAGATCACAGCAAAGGAAGATTGGTACTTTGACAGTGGATGTTCCAGACACATGACTGGATTCAAAAATCTCCTCAATAATGTTATGCCTCACACCACCAGTTTTGTGACCTTTGGAGATGGTGCTAAAGGAGAAATCAAAGGAGTTGGTAATTTGGACTACCCTGGAGTTCCAAGTCTGAATAAGGTACTGCTGGTAAAAGGGTTGACTACTAATCTCATCAGCATCAGTCAATTATGTGATCTAGGATTCATGGTCAACTTCTCAAGATCTGAATGTCTAGTGTTTAATGAAAAACTAGATATTGTAATGAGAGGAATCAAATCCAAAAATAACTGTTATGTGTGGCAGCCTGAGAACACTGATATCTCCACTATGAGTCAAATCATCAAAGAAGAAAAAGAGATGAAACAGTGGCAGCATAAACTTGAAGGAATGAAAAGAGCTATTCCTATGGAAGATGTCAGAAGAACTCCTAAACTACAGGCTGATAATATATGTGATGTGGCAAAGAACAAGTCTCATAAATTCTGTTCTCAAAAATTCTGGTCAACACAGATGCTACCTGAAGACAATGTTACACAAGATGTTGTGACATTGTGGTGTGATAATCTGAAAACATTCAACATTTCCTTGAACCCTATTGACTTTGGAGAGAAGAAGTCATTTGAACTGGAACATAGTTTCTCTAAGCTTCAGCTAACTGATTCTTCTATCAAGGCGCTTGTTGGAAATAAACTTGAAAATTTGAGGGGCAGATTGGGTATTCACCAACATAAGAAATTATAGCAATTAGTTTTGCTGAAAACAAGGGTTGAAGGGATTAATTCTATTAAGTCTATATTTAGAGGGTTAATCATATTCATTCACAATTCCTTCAAAAACCTTCAGAAGTTGAAAAGACTCCCTTGTACTCCCTATCTCTCTCATCCTTGCAACCTGTTTTCTTCTCCCAATCAAAGAGTTTTCTCAAACTGCTACTGCTACTCAACGTTAAACACAATGTCTCATACATCATCTTCCACCATGGCGGCTTCGTCTCACTCATCATCGTCATCATCTGATCAAGATTCTAGGGCAATCACTACATGCATAGAATCTGAAGTTCTTGAGGTCACTCCTCTCAGGGAGATGGCAACTGACCCAGCCAGAGTCAAAAAGCTCAGGACCAGACATGCAGGAAGAGCTCAAGCTACAGTCTCTGGTAATTCTTCTCTTCCTTCGTCTTCTACACCTAATAAAGAAGGATCAGTTCAAGTACACCAAGCTATTGCTAGACTAGTTTCTAGCATTCTGAGTGGCAACCAATCTGTACCGGGGATTTCTATCCCTTTGAATCAATCAGAAAGTCCAAATGTGGAAGGTTCTGAAAATATAGATGTCACTAAGGATGTTGTGACACCAAAAGACAACATTCAAAAGGCTGCTGATCCACCTATCATTGATGTGGATGAAGATTACTCAGATAATGAACTGATTGCAAATGTGAACCCTAGCATTGCTAGGAGATTGATGAAAAGAAAGAGTAGTGAGACTGTTAAACCTGATGCTAAGAAATCCAAGGCTGAAGGATTGGCTGAGAAAATTCAGACAAAAGGGAAGAAGGCACAGGTGCAGACTGCTAGACAACCAATCTCCAAGAAAAGAAAAGAACCTGAAACTTCTGATTCTGATGATGAATCAGAATTTGAGATTGACATTGACAATACTCCCATCAGAAGGAAGCTCCCCTCCAGCAAGATTGCTAGAGTGCCTGAAGTGCCAACTGACAACATCTCCTTTCATCATCCTGATAATGCAAACAGATGGAAGTATGTTTGCTTGAAGAGAATAGCCTTGGAGAGAGAACTCAACAATGATGCCTTGGAGTGCAAAGACATCATGGAGCTGATCAGGAATGCTGGGCTAATGCAGACAGTGATGAAGTTTAGCAAATGTTATGAAAATCTGGTTAAGGAGTTTGTAGTAACTTGTCCAATGATTGTGCTGATGGGAGGTCAGCTGACTTTGAGAGTGTGTTTGTTAGAGGAAGAAGGGTCAAGTTCTCTCCATCAGAAATCAACAAGTTTCTTGGAAGAACAAATAAGGACTGTCCTGATCTAGAGGCAACTGACAATGAAGTATGTTTGACCATCACTGTCGGGCAAGTAAAGTGCTGGCCATTGAAAGGGAAGTTGAATGCTAGTAAACTCAGCATGAAATTTGCCATCTTGCATAAAATAGGTGCAGCAAACTGGGTGCCTACAAATCACAAATCAACCATCTCCACAGGATTGGGGAGATTCATCTATGCTGTAGGAACCAAGACTGCCTTTGACTATGGAAGGTACATCTTTGAACAAACCTTGAAGCATGCTGGCAGTTATGCTGTCAAAGGACCAATTACCTTTCCCTCCCTCCTTTGTGGAATCATCCTTGCACAATACCCTGACATCCTTGTAGCAAGAGATACAGTCTGCAAAAGAGCCCCTGCCCTTGGCCTGCACTACAAACTGTTTCAGGGATCCTATGCTCCAGACATTGTCATAACATCAGCTGAGACATCGTCTGCAAAGATCCAGTCCAAAACATCAGATGTCATAGTTGTTTTAAAAGAAACTTGCAAAGATCTGGATGCTAGAAAAAGGACCCTAGAAGCTCTAATTGCCAGGCTAGAAAAGGAAGAAGCTGAAGAAAGCAGGAGGGAAGAAGATGAAGGACAGCTCAACATTGAAGAAATTGGCTCCTCTGAGTCTGATGACAGTGCTTGAAGGATGATTGCTGCTTGGTGGTGTTGCTGGTGGAGTTTGGAAGTATGTTCTGCTGTTGTCTACTGCTGATCTCATTATTTTGTCTTGGATAACTGTATAACTTTATAAACATGTAATCTTTGGCCCATTTGTGGCTAAAGTGGGGGAGAATATTTTTGGTACTGCTTAATTAGTACTTAACACTATATTTTTCTGCTGTCACTTATTTCTGCTGCTATCCATCTATCTCTGATTGTTTAGGGACTTTAGCCAAAAATCTGCCAAAGGGGGAGTTTGTAGGTGTTTAGGTATTGGCTTGCATTTTTGGTAAATCCCAAGTGTATGTGTGAATGTCATGACTGATGTCATAAAATTCTAGTTCAGGTTGTACTAACTCTTTAGGTACATGTGCAGAAAAATATTGTAACTCCAATACTGATGTTTATAAGTGTGTATCTGAGCATGTTTGCAAAATGATCACATTTTGCTAATCAGCAGACAGGTTTCCTCAGATGTCATAACAGATGTTATGACATCCTGTTCTGAACTAGTAGGATTACAGGATTGGATAAGTCTGAGTTTTTTCAGGAAATAACTCAGTCCTTCCTAAACAGAATCCTGCGTTTTCTGAGGAGTAACCTAGCTCAATCCTAACCTGATCAACAAAGTACTGTGACCTGGTCTTTAGGTCAAACGGAATCAACCCTAGGTTTTTGGAAACCCTAACTAAAAGTGCAGCTGCTATATATTCAACAGAGCTGCGGTTTTTGAAGCTATCCCTGCTGATTGATTAGAAGATCAATTTTGTAATCTGTATAGATTTGTTTATTGTACTCCAAGCAATTATCATTGTGATAAGTGCCTTGGAATAGGTTTCAATTGTAAGGGTTGTGTAGCACTCAAAGCTTTGAAGCAAGAGTGTTTGAATGTTACTTGACTAAAGCTGTGAAGCAGAGTCAAGTTAGTTGTGTACATCACTCAAAGCTGTGAAGCACGAGTGATTGTGTTACTTGATTAAAAAGCTGTGAAGCTTAATCAAGTGTGTGTTTTGAAGAGTGTCTTCATCAATTCTCAAGTCAAATTGGTTTATGTATCACTGCTGTGATTGAGGGGGAGTGAGTAGGAACTCAGGTTTAAGTTGTAACTTAGATTAGAATTGCATTGGGTAGGTCTTAAGTGAAGGAGATAAACTGGTTGGTTTATTCCTGAATTAACATCTCTTATAGTGGATTCTCTCCCTGGCTTGGTAGCCCCCAGAGTAGGTGTTGTTGCACACTGAACAGGGTAAACAATTGACTGTGTTATTTACTGCTTTTGTATTTACTGTCATATAGTAAGTCAGATACGGTGTCATAACATTGGACGTGACATTGAGTATCTGTAGCCAGAATTTCAGAGCAAAAGTCAACTATGGCCAAATTCACAGTCAAACTTCATAATTTTTGATCCACATCAACATTTTAAACTCATATGTATCAGTTGATCAAGTTTGGACCTAATTTGGTCAGGATTTTGACCTAACTTCATGGCACTTTTTCATATAGTTCCAAGGGGAATCTTCAAAAGTGATTCAAAGAGGGGTTGTGGAGCACATTACAAGATTTCCAAAATGTCCAGGAACACCTTGAGATCATTTTTGAGTAGGGAGAATCAAAGAGATGAAGTTAGGGTTTTCACACTTGAATTACAAGTCATTTTATGATGAACAAGATTCATAGTTCAAACTTATGTTGCATAACCTCTACTTTGCAGGCCTCAAACTTGTTAGGCACTCCATATTTAATTGCTTGCACAACTGTTAGACGTCTCAATTCAAGCATTCAATGTAAGGCCATGCTTTATATCCATTTTGGGAAGAAAGTGCACAATGCCATTTTGATAAAGTATCTTTTTACGTAAAACTTGTTCTTGAGCCTTTCACTTGTTCTCTTATGATCATACATGTCTTATAACTCAAGAGAAGCTTATCTAGACACTTACAATCACTCAACCCATGCTTGTACTTCCCCTTGAAACTTGTTTTCCCACTTTTTTTGAAAATCAAGTAACATAGCCATTAGTTTGTAACTTGTACTTCTGACTCTCAAAAAGCACTCAAGCTTTTTGCTTATACATACACAAGTTATTTGCCACAAATCCCAGGCATACTTGAGCCCTAAAAACACCAAGAACACATAATCACCAAAAACACCTCAAAACTTGCCATTTCTAAGTTTTGAATCCAATCTCCAAATTTACTCGTGCGTTTCTTGGCCTTTTACTTTTAAAAGATTCTAAATAACATATACAAACAATTCCAACACCTGCAACACCACTGTAACACCTCCATTATCATCCACCATTTTCAAAAATAACACCTTGCACCTTGACTTCTCCAGAACTCTTCAGGCACTTTCAGCTCAAGCTAAGCATCACATTAGCTTCTTGGGAATTGAGGAAGCTAATCCAATCATTGGAACTCACTAAAAGGTACTCAAACTCAAAACACGATACCCTCTTGCAAGGTAAGTTATCTCAACTTTGAACTTTTCATACAAGCATCATTAATGGTTTATTTGTGAATGAAAAATGTAGATATCATTGCCCTGAAGCTAACCATGTCCATATTTTTCATTTATATTGCTTGAGCTTAGAGAATTTTAATATTGAAGTTTATAAAATCTTTAGGGTTCAGATTAGGGCCATTAAAATTCATGCTTGTCTTTGATCTATAATTTTATTGCTTTGCATTTCTGAAATCGTGAAGAATTTTGCTACAAGATTCATGTTTACATTTTTGAAAATGGATGAGAGATGAACAAGATGCAAGTACTCTGGTTGGGCGTGAGGTTGAAGATGAAGTTCAGGCCATGGACTAGTTTTCTATCATATATTTGTTGTTTTGTTTATATGAACGGATGTATAGCCACCCCAGTGGTAGAAGCGCGCGCCTGTGACTATATGGACCTGGGTTCGGGCCCTAGTGGTACCCTTTTGGGATTTTTTTTCATATTTCTCACGTTTTTTGACCTTTTTTGGCAGCGCTGGGCCTCATCCCCTTGGGCCTTATGTTTTTTTCACTTCTGACCCCCCTTGCTGGCTATTCACACCCTGACCCATTTTATTTTCTTTTTCTCAAATTTTATTTATTTGTTTTCTTAAATATTTTATCTAATACTAAAAAATTAGAAAAAAATATAAAAACATTAGATTTATATTTTGATATAGTTTATTTATTTTTTTACACAAAAAAAATTAATTTATTTAATCATACTTTATTTATTTTACTAATTGATTTGTAAATTTAATTAGAAACTAGTTATTTTTAGTTATTTTCTTCTACACAATTTAAATATATTATTTTAAAATGTAAAAAGACCAAAAATATTTTATAATACTATAAATTATTTTTTAAGACAAAAATACAAAAAATATTTTTCTTATAAACTTAATTTCTTTTTTAATTAATTAATAGATTAGGGTTTTATTTAAATTCTTTTCCTAGTAAATTTAGGTTTTACTTTTTACTAATTTAATTAATTATTTTTCTTTTAGTTAATTAGGTTAAAACAAAACCCGTTTTTCCTAAAAATCCAAATAAAAGTCCATTTTCTTTCCATTTTACATTCTTGTATATTTATTCATTTTTGTATATTATTTATCCAAATTCAATATGGTTGTAATAGATAATTAGGATTTATATTCTTGTAATCCCCATTGGTAATTTGGACACCCCCATCCCACAAGTATTGTAATAGCGTAGTAATTTTAAATTCCACAATTTATCGCTTTATATACAAATGCTAGTAATTAGGGTTTGTATGGAAAGACTAAAACCAATCAATTAGAAAACCCTAATCAAAGACAAAACCAAGCATGAAAAACAATACACTTGCACACAAGCACCCCTAGGGTAAAATCCACTTGGTTGCCTTAAAAAATGGCCATATTATGCATGTGAGGCATCTTAGCAAAAACAAGCAAAATATAAGATCATAGACCCTCGATGACGCTATCTATGCTGCCTTCCAAATGATCTTAGTCCCTAAAAGAGAATGCTAAGATACCTCACAACATTTCTAATCATGGTTATACGATGAACCACACCCATCCCGTTTACATCCAAAGATAGGGTTACATACCAAATCAATGGTAAGATAAAAATGTCAAAGGAAAGAGGAAATGAACATGAAAGACTTTTGAGTAGGTAGAATGCTCCTAGTTACTTGCTCGCTTTCAAAATAAAACATCCTTGCTATTTTCAAAACAAACACCTACACTTTCAAAACATCATACAAAACTTGAAAACATTTTAAAAAGATCAACATCTTTGTATACATTCTTACGAACGAGAATCATTACAAAGTTTGCCTAAACAATGGCCTCTTTACAAAATACTTTCAAAAACCACAAAACAGAATTTCAAACAAAAGCAAGTGATCTAGCAAGTAACTAAGAGCCCATGGAAAACCATGGATGAAAAGGGTGCTAATACCTTCCCTTTTCATAATCTACCCCCCGAACTCAAGAAATATTCTCAAAGGTCTTTCCTGTACATTTTCACCTTTCCTTTTGGATAAAAGAAAAGTCGGTGGGGACTCTTGCTAACCACAACATTTGCAATCAAACACAAAACCTTCAAGTCAGTTCTCTCTTCGTATCACAGAACTGGCAACTCTGCTGGGGAATTTTTTAAAAGTGGGGTTACCTTAGGGCTATATCACATTTACTTTCTTTCATTGTTTGAATTGTATTGCTTTACATTATGGTTCTTTGTTTGGGTTTGAATCCTCTACCCAGATTTGGGATACCTTATAGGTAAGTAGAAATACATCGTGGAAACTGTGCGGGATATACCGACATGGTCTAAGCAATAGCTATGTTAGTGAGACATATTTGTGGGTACCGGTAGCCCTTGAGTTAATCAAGGAGAATACTGGGCCACTGAGTAATGTCATAAAGCACTAATGAACTTTTAGAACCTTTACTTGACCAACTTGGCCATTAGGACGTAGTGAGATGACCGACTTTGGTGCAGTCCGAAGTTGGTAGATACTCGATACTACACTCATTGAGGTTTGGTTTTTTGGGATATTTCGGTCGCCATCAAAGAGGCTTGTGCTGAAACAATGACCAAGGAAACAAACTTGTGATATTGAGCTCCTTATAACCCGGTTACTATTGCTAGGACAAGTTTTAAGCCAACTAAACTTCAAGAGGGTACTTACCTATAAGAATCCATGCAAGCCTTAACGTAAGGATTTGTTTGCTTTATTTGTATATATTTATTTGTACATAACATCATGAACATCATAACATCATACTCATTCACTAACCATTTCAAGGATCTTGGGATTTATCTTTGTTCTGTTTTGTAGGACATGGATTCTATCTGCAGGAAAACGATTCAAGTCAATCTTGTAAGGATACCTCCTCAACTTAAAGAGATAACATCAAGGATTCCTGAAAATTCTCCATTTACCGAAAGACATGGTCGCCTATTAAACTTGGTCGCCTTCGACGCTGATGAAGACATGATGAAGGTGCTCTTTCAGTTCTTTGATCCTTTACACCATTGCTTCACATTTCCTGATTATCAACTTGTGCCAACTTTGGAAGAATTCTCCCAACTCTTGAGGATTCCCATTCTCAATCAACTACCCTTCAACAGTACAGAAAGAGATCTAAATCCAGAAGAGATTTCTCAAGCTCTACACTTGCAACCATCTGATATCACAACTACTTGGGAAACAAGGAGTGGTGTCAAAGGCTTCCTAATAAAGTTCTTATTTGAGAAAGCCCAGAACGGTTGGAACTCTTTGGATTTGCAAGCTTTTGAGGAAATTGTGGCTCTCCTCATCTATGGGATGGTTTTGTTTTCAAATCCTGACCAACTCATAGATGTGAACGCCGTTAAAATCTTCATATCCCACAAACCGGTACCTACTTTGCTAGGGGACATCCTACATTCTTTTCACACTCACACTATGAGGAAAAGAGGTATCCTTATGTGTTGTACTCCTCTTTTCGCAAGATGGTTTATTTTGCATCTTCCCCAATCTGTATTGAAGAACGAGCAAGGTTCAAGGTGGTCACAAAGGTTGATGACGTTCAAACATTCAAACATTCATTGGTGTTCTTGATCCATATAGAATGTTACTATTGTCGACCGTTATGGAGAATTCCCTAATGACCCTCTACTTGGCATTAGGGGAGGTATCACCTACAACCCCTGCTTAGATTTAAGACAGTTTGGTTATGCCCGAAGGGATGGTCCACATGAGATGCTTATTCAAGGTTTGGTATTTGACTATGAGAACGACGATCAAGGTCATCACCAGAGATTTATCCAAGCTTGGCGGATGTTGAACAATGTAGGTAGCAAGACTTTGGGGCATAAGAATTCCATCCCTCTTGAGCCTTACCTCAAATGAGTACGAGCTCATGCTCAAAGTCTTATGATGCCTTACCCCTCCATTCTCCCGGTAATCATTGAGCCTGTTATGGAAGGAGATGTTATATACACTATCCCGCATCCTGACATGCCAACCTCTCTTGAAGACTTACAAAGGGATTAGATACAACTCAAGGGGGAGAGAGAAACTTTTGAAGCCCAATTATGCGCTAGCGAGAAGAAGGTTTTGGAACTCACTAAGAAACTTCATGAGGAGCGGAGCCTGAACGCCTACATCGCACCAAAAAGGATGCGTACGACCTTTTTATCTTAGAGTTTTTGTATTTCTTTGTAAGCCCAAAAGAGGAATGATTTACTCAAGCTTTTATTTATTAATATGACGTGTGTTCCTTTTTTGGTATAAAGCAATTTTAAATCTCTAAGTTCCATGACTGGACTTTGAGGAGTTGAGGTTAGTATATGGGATTGTCATTCCTCCGAAATTCAAGGCACCGGTGTTCGCCAAATACGACAGAGTTTCGTGTCCCAAAATGCATCTCCGGTCCTATGTGAGGAAAATACAGCCTCACACTACTGACAAGGATTTATGGGTACACTTCTTTCAATACAGTCTGTCAGGAACTCAACTTGATTGGTTTTATCAGCTGGAAAGAGCCAATGTTCATAATTGGGAAGATCTTGCCGCTGCCTTTTACCAACAATACTAATACAATGCGGACCTTTCTCCCACCCGTACTCAACTCCAGAGTATGGCCATGGTATCAAGTGAAGGCTTCAAAGACTATGCTCAAAAATGGAGGGACTTAGCAGGAAGAGTCCAGCCTCCCCTATCTGAAAGAGAGTTAGTAGACATGTTTTTGGGCACTTTGTCCGATCCTTTATTTAATCACTTAATTAGGAGCTCCTCGGCAGGTTTTTATCGAATTGATATTGACCAGAGAAAGAGTGGAAGCCGGGATAAAAAATGGAAAGATTCAAAAAGACGCATCCTCTGCTGCTGTAAGAAAACCATTTATTGGAAAAAGAAAAGTTGTTGCTGTATATCCTCAGATAAATCAAGATAGGACTGAACACCGTCTAATGGTGGGGGCTGTCATGATTCCTAAACCTGCACCTACTCAGCAAAGAAGCAACCAACCAAGAATAGAAAGAACATTCAGACAGTTCACCCGAATTAATATGACACTATCCAAGTATTGCCACATTTGTTAAGATCCAATCTAATGACTTTGAAAGAAGCTCCAAAGAATCCTAACACAACCTCTCCTCATTATCATCCTAATACCCGCTGTGCATACAATTCTGAGAGGCCCAGCCATGACACTAACAACTGTTGGACTCTGAAAACAAGGTACAAGTCCTTCTTGAAGTCAAAGAGATTGAATTCGACGCGCCAGAAATTCTCAATGTTATCACTGCCCCTATGCCCAAACACGACCGTGATGTCAACGCTGTTGAGGAAGATATGTTTGTTACTTTGGTTGATGAACTTGTGACCCCACTCCTGACTATCAAAAAGAACTTGTTGAATGCCGATGTATTCCCAGGTTGTGATGAAAGCTGTCATTTCTGTTTATCCTCACCAACCAGTTGTCATTTGGTAAAAGCAGGCGTTCAATGCCTAATAGATGACAATGAGATTTTGTTCGAGAAGACTTCTATCCCAACTTTTTCTTATAATGATGTTTCCATAGTGACCATTTCCGCTAATTCTTCTAGGGTCTCCACCAAAAGACCCATTAGAATTATATCAGTTCCTAAAGTAGCTTCGTTGATAATTACAATGCCTGGACCAATCCCGTATTCATCAGACAAAACCGTCCCATGGAATTATGGAGGAGATGTCTACTATCATGGTATCAAGCAAGATTGGCCAGTTGCTGAAAATTCAAGTTCTAAGAAAGTTGACTCCGATATCAGTAACATCGCAGGGACTAGCAAGCTAACCCGAAGTTGAAGGGTATTCTCTCCAGAAATTTCTCCTCCCAAAGTTATTTCCGGACCTGTAATCATTCCTGTTGTTGTTTCTCCTCCAAAGGCTATTCCCAATCCTGCAATCATCTCTGCTGATACTCCTATTGGAAAAACTGTTGTAGTCCCTGTTATCACCCTACTGACATTCCTACTGCCGAGTCAACCGAGACTCGAGGAAAAGGTATTCTGGTTGAGCCTGCCCGGACGAAGGCACAATAAGTAGCTATCCCTGAGACCTTCCGAAAAGAGATGGAGGAAATTCTAAAGATTATAAAAAGAAGCGACTACAACATAGTCGAACAACTGGGGCAAACTCGATCAAAAATTTCCATGCTGGCTTTATTGTTTTGTTCTGAGGCTCATGCAAAGGCCTTGGTAAAATTCCTTAAAACTGCCCATGTACCCCAAGAAACATCTGCCGATCAGTTCCAAGACTGCGTAGCCAGCTTGACCGCAGATAACGATTTAGGTTTTTTGGATGCTGATTTAACGCCAAGGGGAGGAAGCATAACGAGGCATTGCATGTCTCAGTCGAATGCAGGGGCACGACTTTGGCTCATGTCTTGGTTGACATCGGTTTGTCTCTGAATGTGTTGCCTAAAAAGGCTCTTGATAGGCTTGAATGTGAAGGATTGACCTTGAAACCTAGCAACATAGTGGTGATGGCCTTCGACGGCTCAAAAAGGATGGGGCATGGGGATGTGGACATCCCCATAAAAGTTGGAACCCAAACATTTGATTCAACTTTTTATGTAATGGATATTCGCCCTTCATATTCCTGCTTATTAGGTCGATAACAGATTCACAATGCTGAAATATACAATTCAGGGGAAAATCATCACTGTTCATGGAGAAGAAGAGTATATGTTCAGTCATCTAAATTCCTTCAGATATGTGGAATTAGATGGTGAATTTATTGAAACTCCATTCCAGCACTTTGAAGAAGTCTCGCAAACTGTGGCAGTAACCAAAGCTGTTTCCCAAGTCCCAAAGATTATAAGGCCTCTGCTCAAGATGTCGTCTTTGAAAGATGCCAAGGCAGTGATAAAAGAAGGTGGGTGCACTACTTGGGGCCAACTCCCAGATATCCCATACAAATTTGACAAATTTGGTTTGGGTTTCACTTCAGGAGCCCAGAAAGCTGTACGCCGTGCTCGTGCCAGAGGATCACCCTTGAAGATCAGCAACCACGAAGTCAACATAGTGGAGGATGATGAAGTGAGCTATAACCTGAAGGATTGGATTTTCCCAACAGCCAGTGGAGGGCTCAACAATTGGGAAGCTAGAGATTTTGTCCCAATCACTTTTATCCAACAGTAATTTGTCTTTAAATTTTGTCGAATCTGTAATATTAATCAATTCAGACTCTTAAAACCTTGTGTCTTACCCGAGGCACAATGGTCCATTTGTAAGGGTTATTATCTCATTTCCATATGACATCAATGAATCATGGACGTTTTTGCATACAAAACTTTGTGCTCATTGTTTTTATTTTTACATTTTAATTTCTTTCAAAGATAGCTATACTCTTACACACACTCACACTCAAAATGCAAATCTACATCCATTCAGGATCCCATGGGTAACAATTCTGCTATGGCCTTATATGACTCTGAAAATCTAATCTACCAAGTCGAAGACGAAGGTGAGGAAGGTTTCGAAGTACCAGGGGAACTCGCCAGGTTACTACAACAAGAAGAGAGGACCATACAGCCCCACGAAGAACCAGTGGACACAATTAACCTAGGTACCGAACAAGACAAGAGAGAAGTCAAGGTGGGTGCCAATCAGGAACCCAATGTCAAAGAGCGCCTGATTCAGTTGCTACATGATTATGTTGAGGTCTTTGCCTGGTCGTACGAAGACATGCCAGGACTTGATACAGACATTGTGGTGCATTGTCTACCAACAAAAGAAGACTTCCCATCGGTAAAACAAAAGGTCCGTCGCATGCGACCAGACATGTCAGAGAAGATTAAAATTGAAGTCATGAAACAATTCAATGCTGGATTCTCGTTCATCACTTCCTATCCACAATGGGTTTCCAATGTTGTTCCCGTACCTAAAAAGGACGACAAGGTATGAATGTGCGTGGACTATAGAGATTTGAATTGGGCAAGCCCTAAGGATGATTTCCCACTTCCCCACATTGATATTCTAGTTGAAAATAAGACACATCATAAGGTGTTTTCCTTCATGGATGGTTTCTCAGGCTACAACCAAATCAACATGGCGCCTAAGGACATGGAGAAAACAACCTTTGTCACACAATGGGGCACATTCTGCTACAAGGTTATGCCATCCGGGTTGAAGAACGCTGGGGAAACCTATCAGTGTGCCATGGTAGCTCTATTTCAAGACATGATACATCACGAAATAGAGGTCTATGTGGACGACATGATAGCCAAATGTCAAACAGAAGAAGAGCATCTTGGTCATTTGCAGAAATTATTTGAGAGGCTAAAAAAGTACAAGTTGAGGTTAAACCCAAATAAATGCACATTTGGGGTGAGGTCTGGTAAACTCCTAGGCTTTGTCGTCATCGATAAAGGTATTGAAGTAGATCATGCCAAGGTGAAAGCAATACAAGAGATTCCAGCTCCTCGTATTGAGAAGGAAGTCAGAGGATTCTTGGGACGGTTAAACTACGTTGCCAGATTCATTTCTCACCTAACAGCTACTTGTGAATCAATCTTTAAATTACTGAAGAAAGATCAAGTAGTCAGGTGGAAAGATGAGTGCCAAACTTCCTTCCACAAGATCAAAGAGTACCTATAAGAGCCTCTTGTTTTAATGCCACCAGTCGAGGGAAGACCCTTGATCATGTATCTAACTGTTTTGGAAATTTCAATGGGGTGTGTGTTGGGGAAGCATGACGAGTTTGGCCGAAAAGAGCATGCTATTTATTACCTGAGCAAAAGTTTACTGGCTGTGAAACCAGATATTCAATGCTCGAGAAAACTTGTTGCACTCTGGCATGGGCTGCTCGCCGGCTAAGATAGTATATGCTGACCCATACTACCTTATTGATATCTAAAATGGATCCAATGAAATACATCTTCGAGAAACCTTCCCTCTCTGGGAGAATAACGAGGTGGCATATGATCCTGACAGAATATGACATCCAATATACTACCCAAAAAGCAATAAAGGGCAGTGTACTAGCTGATCACCTTGCTCACCAAGCTGTGGAGGACTACCAATCCATGAAGTTCAAATCCAAGATGAAGACATCATGATGGTAATCAACTGTGAAGAATTCAGACCATATGACATACCTGAACAAGGATCCCGATGGACCCTGGTTTTTGATGGGGCGTCCAACGCACTCGGCAATGGTATAGGTGTTGTACTCATATCTCCTGAAGGATGTCATACTCCCTTTACAGCAAGACTCTGCTTAAATTATACAAATAACATGGCAGAATACTAAGCGTGCATTTTTGGTCTCAAATCTGTCATAAATTTAGGGATTAAATCCTTAAGTGTATTCAGAGATTCAGCTTTGGTCATCAACCAGATCAAAGGGGAATGGGACACCAAACACCCTAACCTTATCCCCTAAAAAGAACATGTGCTGACATTGATCCCACAATTTGAGAAGATTACCTTCGAGCATTTCCTGCTAGTTGAAAATCAGTAGCAGGCGCACTAGCCACAATGTCATCCATGTTTAAACTTAAATGGGATAACGAGGCTCCCCAGATCACCATTGAACGAATGGATGAACCAGCTCACTTTCATGAGATTAATACTGAAGAAGTAGTGAACCATCCTTGGTTTCACGAAGTCAAGAGGTATCTTGAGGCTCAAGAATATCCAGAAGGAGCTTCAGTCAATGATAAGAAGTTCTTAAGGATATTCTCTGCTAAGTTCTTCCTTATTAATGGAACTCTCTACAAACGTAACCATGACTCTGTTTTGCTCCGTTACGTAGACAAGGTTGAGGAAGAAAAGATCATGGCTGAGTTACATGAAGACACTTTTGGCACCCATTTTAGTGGGCATACGATGGCAAAGAAGATCCTTCGGGCAGGTTATTACTGGTCTACCATGGAAGAAGATTGCTATCAACATTCTCGAACCTGCCACAAGTGTCAGATCTATGCTGACAAGGTGCATGTACCTCTGGTTCCTATAAATGTCTTGATGGCTCCTTGGCCCTTTGCTATGTTGGGCATCAATATGATTGGGGAAATCAAACCGACAACCTCTAATGGACGCTGTTTCATCTTAGTGGCCATTGACTATTTAACAAAATGGGCTGAGGCGACCTCTTTCGCTTCTGTTACCAAGAATGTTGTATCCCGATTCATTAAACCGAATGCCATCTGTCGGTATGGTATCCCGGAGAGGATCATCACAGACAATGGTACGAATCTTAACAATACTATGATCACCGCCTTGTGCGAGCAATTCAAGATCCAGCATCACAATTCTTCCCCTTACCGGCCAAAGATGAATGGTGTTGTCGAAGCCACAAATAAGAACATCAAAATGATCATACATAAAATGACAGTCACATACAAAGACTGGCATGAGATGCTACCATTCTCTCTCCACGGTTATCATACCACATCACGCACATCAATCGGGGCAACACCCTACTCTCTGGTATACAACATGGAGGCTGACTTGCCTATTGAGGTCCAGATCCCCTCTCTGAAAATTATAAGGGATGCAAGGCTGAACGAAGACGATTGGATCCAGACTCGACTTGATTAACTGAACTTGATTGATGAGAAAAGGCTTACTGTTGTCTGTCATGGTCAAATGTATCAAAAACGGATGACCAAGGCTTTCAACAAAAAGGTCAGACGCCAAGTATATCAAGTCGGGGATCTGGTGATCAAATGCATCATAATGCCGCAAGGTGATCTCAAGGGAAAATGGACTTCTACATATGAAGGACCGTTTGTAATTAAAAGCATATTCTCTGGTGGAGCAATGATCTTGACCACCATTGATGGCGATGACCTGCCGCACCCTGTGAACGCGGACATAGTCAAAAGAGACTACGCATAAGAGACCCGCTAGGTTGACACACCTAGGCAAAACAAGGGCATCCCGACGAACCCAAAAGGTTCGGGAAAAAATTAGGGATAAAACAAAAAAAATATGTACACCCGGCAAGCTGAAAACCCGAAAGGGCGGCTTGGGCAAAAAAGGGTATTCCGGTGGACAGAAAACCCGAAAGGGCGGTCCAGGCAAAAGTTAGGGAATTAAAGCGTATGACAATATCCTGATGGATCACCTTATGGGCAACCTACAAACTCAGCGGTTCTGATCAATTCAATCAGCTTCGGACAAGGAAACAAATAAATAAGATGCTCAAAGATACGAAGGCTATAGTAGAATGGGAACCCCATGGGATTTGTTCACATAGCTATCTTTTCTTTGTATCAAATTTTCATTTTTTACGAAGGCACTCTCTTACTAGAAGGTTCTCATTGTACAAAAATACTTACTCAAAGTCAATACAAAAATATCCCTTTGAAAGTGCCAAACTATCTGTTTTTCTTTACTCTTGTATTTTGTTTACGAAAACGTCCATTGATTTATTTTTGAACATATGAATTTGAACATAACTACTATTCACAAATTAACAAAATAGAAAGACAATCACTAATGGCTTTAAGAAATAGGGAAATCTCTCTAAGCTATTTCCATAAAATCCCCCCGCAGTGTGCAGTTTAATCCCCAACGGAACAAAACTTCCAGTTATCACTCCCCGGTAGAAGTCCCCAAATTTCTCAAGATTTCCCAACAGGATTTTATAAGCAGTACACGGGATTCCCCTTACAACAAAGTTTATTTCTCTAAGTGGAAATTCATCAACACTTCAAAACATGAAGACTTGCACTCCGTATCCTCAGCAGCAGTCGGGGATTTATTTTCCACAATCCAACAAGCAGTGCAGCAGATTAGCTCACATATTCATACATCGCATCTATATATCATAAACATCGATAACACGAATGCATGTATCACAATCTCATTATACCGTGCATTTCATACAACGTGACATTGCATATTAGCTAACATTTTTACCTTTTCAAGTTAAGGTTAATCAATAGCTACCATTAACAATGTTTAAAGGTTTTTTCAAATACAGTTCAGATACGCTCCAGACACGGATGCCATCCTGATACTCATTCAGATTCAACTTTTAGATATAGTTCAGATACGCTCCAGATATAGATGTCATCCTGATACTCATTCAGATTCAGTTTTCAGATACAGTTCAGATACGCTCCAAACACGGATGCCATCCTGATACTCATTCATATTCAACTTTCAGATACAGTTCAGATGCGCTCCAGATACAGATGCCATCCTGATACTCATTCAGATTTAACTTTCAAATACAGTTTAGATACGCTACAGATACGAATGCCTTCCTAATACTCATTCAGATTCAACTTTCAGATACAGTTCATATACGCTCCAGATACGGATGCCATCCTGATACTCATTTAGATTCAGTTTTTAGATACTGTTCAGATACGCTCCACATACGGATGCCATCCTGATACTCCTTTAGATTCAACTTTCAGATATAGTTCAGATACGCTCCAGACACAGATGCCATCATGATACTCATTCAGATTCAGATCTCAACAATCATTTTTGAATGGCATATTTAAGCCAATTCCCTATACCATCAACCATTACATCATTGAGTGCAAATTTCTGGGCACTCTAATGACCAATTATCTTCCACCTTCGAATCACGAATGGCAAAACTCGCCAATCTAACTCTTTAGGCTTAAGAAGATTGAACAGGGGAAGTTGTTGTACCCCAAAATTTTCCCTCTCATTTATCAAGAATTTTCTCACAAGATCTCCTTTGGCTCAAGACTACACTAGGGTTGATCAGCTCAAGACACCTCCTTAAACACTGATGACCAAAATTAGGGTTTGAGATTGCACAAGGATATTTGAGCTTCCAATGCCCCATGTGACTTTCATGGATCACTATGGACCCTCAAGATTACTCATGTCAAGTTTTAAGCTTTGGATCACACTTTTGCTCAGTCAATTGAGCAGTTGAACTAAAAATTAACTATATTGGGGAAAAAGTCAACTGTGGCCAATTTACAGTCAAACTTCATAATTTTTGATCCACATCAACATTTTAAACTCATATGTATCATTTTATCAAGTTTGGACCACAATTCCTCAAGAAATTTGATCAAATCTTCAAAAGGGCAAAATGGTCAAAATTAGGGTTTTGATTGGGAAATGGCAATTTCTGATTTTTGACTTGGAAAATGATCAATTGGTTTAAGGAATGATCTCAAGATTCCAATTGCATCATTTTTAACTAATGAAATGGCTCAAAACATTGCTCAAGTCCAATGGATTGACAGATGATTTTTCAGTCAATTGATCAAAAGTCAACTGTATACTGAAAAGTCAAACTTTGACTTTTTGGTCAAAATCAAATGTGAAAGATCACAATTCATCAAAGCATGTCAAAATATGAAACTTATTCATCAAGAAATAAAAAATTCAAGATTTCATTTTGAAAAGTTAAAATTTCTAAACTTAGAAATTTTTCTAAGTGGTGGAAATTTCTTATTTTTTCACAATATTGAGCAAACTTTTCACCATGATGCAGATGATTCAAAATAAACTTTCAACTTGAAAGTTGTAGATCTCCATGAAATATACAACAATTCTTTACACAACTCCTTCCAAAAGTGCTTGGATCTCAAGTTATAATTTTAAGAACACATGGTCATGAAATAAAACACAATGAAATTTTGCCCTAATTTGGTCAGGATTTTGACCTAACTTCATGGCACTTTTTCATATAGTTCTAAGGGGAATTTTCAAAAGTGATTCAAATAGGGGTTGTGGAGCACATTACAATCTTTCCAAAATGTCAAAGAACTCCTTGAGATCATTTTTGAGTAGGGAGAATCGAAGAGATGAAGTTAGGGTTTTCACACTTGAATTACAAGTCATTTTGTGATGAACAAGATTCAAAATTCAAAATTATGCTGCATAACCTCTACTTAGCAGGCCTCAAACTTGTTAAGCATTCCATAATTAATTGCTTGCACAACTGTTAGAGGTTTCAATTCAATCATTCAATGCAAGGCCATGCTTTATATCCATTTTGGGAAGAAAGTGCACAATGCCATTTTGATAAAGTAGCTTCTTGCATAAAACTTGTTCTTGAGCCTTGCACTTGTTCTCTTCTGATCATACATGTCTTATAACTTAAGAGAAGCTTATCTAGACACTTACAATCACTTAGCCCATGCTTGTACTTCCTCTTGAAACTTGTTTTCCCACTTTTCTTGAAAATCAAGTAACATAGCCATTAGCTTGTAACTTGTACTTCTGACTCTCAAAAGCACTCAAGATTTTTGCTTATACATACACAAGTTATTTTCCACAAATCCCAGGCATACTTGAGCTCTAAAAACCCCAAGAACACAGAATCACCAAAAACACCTCAAAACTTGCTATTTATGAGTTTTGAATCCAATCTCTAAATTTACTCGTGCGTTTCTTGACCTTTTACTTTCAAAAGATTCTAAATAACATATACAAACAATTCCAACACCTGCAACACCACTGTAACACCTCCATCATCATCTACCATTTTCAAAAACAACACCTTGCACCTTGAATTCTCCAGAACTCCTCAGGCACTTTCAGCTCAAGCTAAGCATCACATTAGCTTCTTGGGAACTTGAGGAAGCTAATCCAATCATTGGAACTAACTAAAAGCTACTCAAACTCAAAACATGATACCCTCTTGCAAGGTAAGTTATCTCAACTTTGAACTTTTCATACAAGCATCATTAATGGTTTATTTGTGAATGAAAAATGTAGATATCATTGCCCTGAAGCTAACCATGTCCATAGTTTTCATTTATATTGCTTGAGCTTAGAGAATTTTATGATTGAAGTTTCTGAAATTTTTAGGGTTTAGATTAGGGCCATTAAAATTCATGCTTGTCTTTAATCTATAATTTTATTGCTTTGTATTTCTGAAATCGTGAGGAAAGTTTCTACAAGATTCATGTTTACATTTTTGCAAATGGATGAGAGATGAATAAGATGCAGGTACTCTGGCTGGGCGTGAGGTTGAAGATGAAGTTCAGGACATGAACTTGTTTTCTATCATATATTTGTTGTTTTGTTTGTATGAACAAATGTATAGGTAAAAGCGCGCGCCTGTGACTATAGGGACTTGGGTTCGAGCCCTAGTGGTACCCTTTTGGGATTTTTTCATATTTCTCACGTTTTCTGACCTTTTTTGGCAGCGCTGGGCCTTATCCCCTTGGGCCTTATGTTATTTTCACTTCTGACCCCCCTTGCTGGCTATTCACACCCTGGCCCATTTTATTTTCTTTTTCTCAATTTTTATTTATTTGTTTTCTTAAATATTTTATCTAATACTAAAAAATCAGAAAAAATATAAAAACATTAGATTTATATTTTGATATAGTTTATTTATTTTTTTACACAAAAAAAATATTTTATTTAATCATACTTTATTTATTTTACTAATTTATTTGTAAATTTAATTAGAAACTAGTTTTTTTTTAGTTATTTTCTTCTACACAATTTAAATATATTATTTTAAAATGTAAAAAGACCAAAAATATTTTATAATACTATACATTATTTTTTAAGAAAAAAATACCAAAAATATTCTTCTTATAAACTTAATTTCTTTTTTAATCAATTAATAGATTAGGGTTTTATTTAAATTCTTTTCCTAGAAAATTTAGGTTTTACTTTTTACTAATTTAATTAATTATTTTTCTTTTAGTTAATTAGGTTAAAACAAAACCCCTTTTCGCTAAAAATCCAAATAAAAGTCCATTTTCTTTCCATTTTACATTCTTGTATATTTATTCATTTTTGTACATTGTTTATCCAAATTCAATATGGTTGTAATAGATAATTAGACTTTATTTTCTTGCAATCCCAACTTGTAATTTGTACACCCCCCTCCCACAAGTATTGTAATAGCATAGTAATTTTAAATTCCACAATTTATCTCTTTATATACAAATGCTAGTAATTAGAGTTTGTATGGAAAGACTAAAACCAATCAATTAGAAAACCCTAATCAAAGACAAAACCAAGCATGAAAAATAATACACTTGCACACAAGCACCCCTAGGGTAAAATCCACTTGGTTGCCTTACAAAATGGCCATATTATGCATGTGAGGTATCTTAGCAAAAACAAGCAAAATATAAGATCATAGACCCTCGATAACGCTATCTATGTTGCCTTCCAAATGATCTTAGTACCTAAAAGAGAATGCTAAGATACCTCGCAACATTGCTAATGTTGGTTATACGATGACCCACACCCGTCCCGTTTACATCCAAAGATAGGGTTACTTACCAAATCAATGGTAAGATAACAATATCAAAGGAAAGAAGAAATGAACATGAAAGACTTTTGAGTAGGTAGAATGCTCCTTGTTACTTGCTTGCTTTCAAAACAAAACATCCTTGCTATTTTCAAAAGAAACACTTACACTTTCAAAACATCTTACAAAACTTGAAAATATTTTCAAAAGATCAACATCTTTGTATACATTCTTACGTACGAGAGTCATTACAAAGTTTGCCTAAACAATGGCCTCTTTACAAAATACTTTCAAAAACCACACAAAACACAATTTCAAACAAAAGCAAGTGATCTAGAAAGTAACTAAGATTCCATGGAAAACCATGGATGAAAAGGGTGTTAATACCTTCTCTTTTCATAATCTACCCCCCGAACTCAGGAAATATTCTCAAAGGTCTTTCCTGTGCTTTTTCACCTTTCCTTTTGGATAAAAGAAAAGTTGGTAGTGACTCTTGCTAACCACAACATTTGCAATCAAATGAAAAACACCCAAGTCAGTTCTCCTACCGTATCACAGTTTGTCCCACCGCCGCCAAAAGCAGGGGCATCTCGTACCCCTACTAATTTCAACCAATGATACAGAAAATTACTTGGACCTGTAATACAGAGACCACGGCCCAGAGGATGCCAACCAAGCACCCTCAAAGACAACTGGTACTCATGTTGTTGATAATCCATTAGTTATGAATCAGTACAATGCCCTGGAAGAAAGATTAAAAGTTATGGAGGGTTTCGATGCTTTTGAAGTAGACGCTCTCGAAATGGGCTTAGTTCTTGATGTGGTAATACCACTAAAGTTTAAAGTACCTGACTTCGAAATGCCCATGCCGACGATCAGAAGCTGATTATTCACTATTTTCAAGATAACCTGAGTGGGGCATCTTCAGACTGGTATATTCAATTGGAGCAAACGCATATTCGAACCTGGGCACATCTTGCTAATGCTTTCCTAAAGCATTACAAATATAACCTAGACATGGCGCCTACCCGCATGCAACTCCAGAATTTGTCCCAGAAGAAAGAAGAGTCCTTCAAGGAGTATGCTCAGAGATGGGGGGTGTAACGCCCAAAAATTCATTAAATTTTTTAAATGAATTACTGAGGATTTAATTGTTGGAATTTAGTCAAAGAAGGGATTATCGGAGTAATTATAAGGAGAATTATTGGATTAAATACATATTGTTAGAATTGATAATCGAATAATTAGTCAATTTAGTCAAGAGAAATTAATATTGGAAATAATGTTGATTTTAATAGAAAATTATTTTATTAGTTGGGTCAAGTTGGGTGTGTGAAATAGCAAGATTAGGAGTAGCATTAGCAGGCCCATTAAAGTTACTAGTAGACCTATTATTATTATATTAGGTTATGATATATATAAGCTAGCATCCAAAAACCAAAAGAAAAACAATTATCACGTAGCAGTAGAAGAAACAAGGGTTTTGGAGGCACCAAGTGGGAGGCAAGAAAATTTAGAGAAGTTGCCGTCAAACCAGTTGCAGTTTCAACCGGAGAATTCGAGCGGCTGGAAAACCAAATGGTAAGGGTGGCGTTCAGATTTTAGAACCGAGAATATGATGGTTAGTATGTGGGTATTTAGGGCGTGAATTTATTGTTGTTTGTGTTTGTTTATGGCAACGGATGCTAGGGATTAATTAATGTTGATTATTGGTGAACTTTTATGTTCTTGTGTTATGCGTTGGTTAGTCTGTGAATTGTTATACATTGATTCTGTGAATAGAATGAAACTAACAGGAAGTTGCAGAAAATTATTCATAATAGGGCATGCCGATCACGTTGTTGTTGGATGTCGTTCGACAAGGTGGGGATGGAAAGTGACGATCGGCAAGGTGTATGGGTAGAGGTTGCCGCTCGGCAGCCTTGAGTGACAGAAGGGTGCCGTTCTGCACTAGGAATTGAGAGGGAAGAAGTGTGCCGTTCGGCACTATCTGTTAGGTGCAAAGGCACTTTTTTCTTTCTGTAGCAATATGTTATATAAATTTTTATGGTATCCGTATAGAATTCATTGATACAAAAGAAAAGCAGTTAGGGAACAAATTGAACCATTCTTATCAGTAGTATGTTATAGCAGAAAAATATTAATAGAAGTAGCCCTCATGTCAGTGATATTAAGCTAGTAATTATAATATAATTTTAACAGTCTGTAGTAATAAGACAGAGTTGGAAATAATTAGTAAAGTTGTAGTAACTATTTTAGAGGATTGATTAAATAGCAGAAGAAAAGATATATTGCCAGTTAGTTATTTAGAAGTGAATATTAAGAGAATAACTAAATAATGAAGAATTAATACATAGAGACTTATGGGAGTGTTTTGGAAACGACTATCATGTTTGTGTTTTCCTTTGTGATGTACGTTGATGTTATGATGTTGCGAATATTTTTGTGAAGTTGCAGGAATGGTTATGACGAAGATTTACCTCTATTAATTGGTAATATTAGTGACATAGGCGTATGCCTCATGAAGTGTTTAATGATATTGTTGTATGTGTTATACATTCATACATTTGCATTTGTGAAGGCTTGTATTGGTGGAAATTCTGAAGTCATGTATTGGCGGATTTTTTGAAGTAGGATTATGCCTTGCGCCTCTATTAATTGGCAATTAGTGAAGAGGGCTGAAGCCCTGTTGGTACCACATGCATATGCACAGTTGCGTTGCATTCGAATTACATGTTTAATCGCTAATGATAATTGTGAATGTTTATTGATTGTTGTGTGTTGTTGAGAAGCGGTGAAAATCATAATGTTCTTGTCTAATATATTAATTATCATAATATTATTTATATTATTCGATCTCTCACACCTTTATTTGTTTCGCCGTTTCCTTTATACTGGTAACGTGCAGGTATCGAGGAGTAGAGACTTAGTAGCTTGTTGGTGTCGTCGCTCTGATACATAGCACTCGGGGGGATAAACGCTTATTTGATTTCATGATGTTTTTAGTTTAATCCAAGTTGTTATTTTAAGAAGTTGTTTTCTTTGAATTATGTTGTTTAAAAGATGTTATGTTTCTTTTGATGTTTTAAAGATGTGAATCCGCTGCGTATTTATGGAATCAAGTTGAAACATTTTGGAAGACTAATTAATTGTTATAAGTTCTTTGGATTAATATGTGCTATGTATCTATTATGATAGGTTTTTATGTTGTTGGTTTTTGAAATGAGAATGTAATGCCTCATGTTGCGAAAATTTTGGCACTCTGATTTTAATATAACTGTGGGGTAGATTTGGGGTGTTACATTAGTGGTATCAGAGCAGGTCGGTCGGTCCGTCCTAAGTTGTTGAGTCTTTAACAATCAAGTATTGTTAATTTTTTTTACAATTGTTTGTGTTGGATTTGGTGGAAACTCCAACAGGCAACGAGGACAGAGGTGCCAGAGGTACGTGTTTCATCGATAAAACTTCGTTAGTTATTATTATTGTTGTTGGATGAGTTGAAATAGAATTGCACATGTGCGTTAGATTTTAATTATAGTAAGTTGTGATTATATCGTAAGGCTAGAGGTGGAGGCGAAGTTAAGAAAAGTGGTGTCAGATGAATTTTCGAGGACGAAAATATTCTAAGTGGGGGAGAGTTGTAACGCCTGGAAATTCATTAAATTATTTAAATGAATTACTGAGGATTTAATTGTTGGAATTTAGTCGAAGAAGGAATTATCGGAATAATCATAAGGAGCATTATTGGATTAAATACATATTGTTAGAATTAATAATCGAATAATTAGTCAATTTAGTCAAGAGAAATTAATATTTGAAATAATGTTGATTTTAATAGAAAATTATTTTATTAGTTGGGTCAAGTTGGGTGTGTGAAATAGAAAGATTTGGAATAGCATTCGCAAACCCATTAAAGTTACTAGTAGACTTATTATTATTATATTAGGTTATGATATATATAAGCTAGCAGCCAAAAACCAAAAGAAAAACAATTATCACGTAGCAGTAGAAGAAACAAGGGTTTTGGAGGCACCAAGTGGGAGGCAAGAAAATTTAGAGAAGTTGCCGTCAAACCAGTTGCAGTTTCAACCAGAGAATTCGACCGGCCAGAAAATCAAATGGTAAGGGTGGGGTTCAACTTTTATAACCTGGAATATGATGGTTAGTATGTGGGGATTTATGGCGTGAATTTATTGTTGTTTGTGTTTGTTTATGGCAATGGATGCTAGGGATTAATTAATGTTGATTATTGGTGAAATTTTATGTTCCTGTGTTACGCGTTGGTTAGTCTGTGAATTGTTATACGTTGATTCTATGAATAGAATGAGAAAATTATTCATAATAGGGTATATCAATCGCGTTGTTGTTGGATGCCGTTCGGCAAGGTGGGGATGGAGAGTGACGATCGGCAAGGTGTGTGTGTAGAGGTTGCCGAGTGGCAGCCTTGAGAGAGAGAAGGGTGTCGTTCAACACTAGGCATTAAGAGGGAATAAGTGTGCCATTCGACACTGTCTGTTAGGTGCAAAGGCGCTTGTTTCTTTCTGTAGCAATATGTTATATAAATTTTTATGGTATCAGTATAGAATTCATTGATACAAAAGCAAAGCAGTTAGGGAACAAATTGAACCATTCTTATCAGTAGTATGTTATAGCAGAAAAATATTAATAGAAGTAGCCCTCATGTCAGTAAACTTAAACTAGTAGTTATAATATAATTTTAACAGTCTGTAGTAATAAGACAGAGTTGAAAATAATTATTAAAGTTGTAGTAACTATTTTAGAGGATTGATTAAATAGCAGAAGAAAAGATATATTGCCAGTTAGTTATTTAGAAGTGAATATTAAGAGAATAACTAAATAATGAAGAATTAATACATAGAGACTTATGGGAGTGTTTTGGAAATGACTATCATGTTTGTGTTTTCCTTTGTGATGTACGTTGATGTTATGATGTTGAGAATATTTTTGTGAAGTTGCAGGAATGGTTATGACGAAGATTTACCTCTATTAATTGGTAATATAGTGACATAGGCGTATGCCTCATGAAGTGTTTAATGATATTGTTGTATGTGTTGTACATTCATACATTTGCATTTATGAAGGCCTGTATTGGCGGAAATTGTGAATGCATGTATTGGCGGATTTTGTGAAGTAGGCTTATGCCTTGCGCCTCTATTAATTGGCAATTAGTGAAGAGGACTGAAGCCCTGTTGGTACCACCTGCATATGCACAGTTGTGTTGCATTCGAATTACATTTTTAATCGCTAATGATAATTGTGAATGTTTATTGATTGTTGTGTGTTGTTGAGAAGCGGTGAAATTCATAATGTTCTTGTCTAATATATTACTTATCATAATATTATTTATATTATTTGATCTCTTACCCCTTTATTCGTTTCGCCGTTGCCTCTATACTGGTAACGTGGAGGTATCGAGGTGTAGAGACTTAGTATCTTATTGGTGTCGTTGCTCTGATACGTAGCACTCGAGGGGATAAATGCTTATTTTATTTTATGATGTTTTCAGTTTAATCCAAGTTGTTATTTTAAGAAGTTGTTTTCTTTGAATTAAGTTGTTTAAAAGATGCTATGCTTATTTTGAAGTTTTAAAGTTGTGAATCCGCTGCGTATTTATGGAACCAAGTTGAAACATTTTGGAAGACTAATTAATTGTTATAAGTTCTTTGGATTAATATGTGCTATGTATCTATTATGATAGGTTTTTATGTTGTTAGTTTTTGAAATGAGAATTTAATGCCTCATGTTGCGAAAATTTTGGCACTCTGATTTTAATATAACTGTGGGTTAGATTTGGGGTGTTATAGAGGGAGTTGGCATCCCGTGTGCAACCACCATTGTTAGAGAAGGAGTTAGTAGACACGTTCATGGGAACTTTGCATGGGCTGTATTATGAGATGATGGTTGGAAGTATCTCTTTGGGGTTCTCAGACCTAGTAACCATCAGAGAAAGAATCGAGACTGGGATAAAAAGTGGGAAGATATCAGGGGGACCATCAAACACTCCTTACATTTTAAAGAGGCCTTCTTCAAACCTCCTTAAAGGAAAAGAGGGAGAAATTAATGTTGTAGCACTACAACCCAAGGTTCAATAACCATTAGTGATCCCCCTAGGGCAACAGCAAGCCAGAAGGCCACCCAAGAAATTTGATCCACTCCTATGCCACCTAGCCAGTTATTGCAACAGCTAGTTAAGGCATCCTTAGTGGAGCTCAAGCCTTTAGCTCCTCCTGTCGGGCCACTCCCACGAAGATATGATGCCAACGCCAGATGTGAGTATCATGCTAATTCTCCTGGACATACCATAGAGCAATGTTGTCCATTCAAGCATACGGTCTAATATTTGTTAGAAACTCAAGACATCACTTTCAAGAAGCCCGACATCATATCAGACCCTATTCCGTCGCACGATGGGTTGACAATAAACGTAGTTGAAGTAGTCACTGACTCTGGGGAAAGCATACCAGCAAAAACCTCGATGGACTCGCAGAAAGAATATCAGTTGGGATATGGACTCCCGCTAGAACACAATAGAGCTTTCGAAAGAGCTCTACAAAGACTAAGGGACCAGGGGATAATCCATCTCGGACAATACCCTAAAGAAAAATATGAAGTTACTCTGAAAGGCGAAGCACATATTCCTCCAGTCTAAGAGACCTTTTTCAACAATGGAGTAGTGCATGGCGGACATATGGAAAGGATGTCCAATAAGGCCAACACCAAAAGGGCAACTGAATTCATCTGAGAATGCGCCCCAGGAGGAAAACCCAAAAGATGGACGACCGTGGAGATTCCTGAGATCTTTTTCTTTCCTAATTAATTTTTCTTGTTTTTGAAAGAACCTATGTCAAGCCCGAGACATAGGGGTTGCTTGTAAGGATTTCCCCGTTTTGTTTCAGACAATATTTACGATTAATGAAAGTTATATTTTATTTTCAATCAAGATACCTTTTCTTTCTCTTGTATTTACATCTTAAATTTAAAAATGGCAATAATTTCTCTGCATATGCATTTTCAAATATTCAAATACTAAAGTTGTACCAAAACATGGTAAAGGTGCAAATTCATGCCCAAAACCACTGATAATGCTATTGCTACGATCCGATATAATTTTGATGCACTTATCAACCAAGCTAAAGAGGAAGATGATAAAGATATTGAACTCTCTGAGAAAATGGAGAGGGAAATAAAAAAAAGAACTAACAATACACAACCGTATCTAGAGGCTATCAAGACCATTAATCTGAGTACATGGGAAAACCTGGAAGAAACCAAGATAAGGGGCAATGTCAGAGCGGGGCCATAAATAAGTTGATCGAGTTATTACACATATCTATAGAAACATGCCAAGGCCAAATACAGACAGTGCTGTAAAAATAAGCAACTACGAAATACCAAGATCTGACAAAAAACCCGAGCTAGGGGGCACGTTGGTATCCATGTTCGACGAGGCTTCAAATGCACCAGGGCACAATATGGGGGCAATATTGACTTCTCCAAAGAATGCTCACAAGCCATATACCAAGTCAATGGTGAACGGGATACCAAGCATCCAAAACTAATTCCATATCGGGATCATGTTTTAAAACTGACTATGGAATTCACAAAGATCATTTTCAGTCATATCCCACGAAAAGGAAACCAAATGGCGGACACCCTGGTAACTATATCGTCTATGTTAAAGATAACTTGGTTAAACCACGAATCGCGCATCACAAACAGACACTTAGAAGAGCCCGCACATTGCCTTGCTATCAAAGAAAGACCAAATGACAAGCGTTGGTTTTACGACATCAAGAAGTACCTGGAAAAAACAAGAACATCCAGAAAATGCCTCTAACATCGACAAACAAACTCTATGGAATATAGCCTCAGAATTCTTTCAAATTAACGATATATTGTACGAGATGAACCACGACATGTTCTAGTACTCAAGAATATTTTGCTACCTCACCTCAACTCACGTGGTAAATGGACCCCCAATTGCGAAGGTCTGTACGTAGTCAAAACAACATCCTCCGGCAGTAATCTTATCTCCACAACAATGGATGGGGAAGACTACCGCACCGGCCCAGTTCAGACGCAGTCAAAAAAACCATGTATAAAAAGCTCGCTAAGCTCGAACATTAAGCAGGAGACTTAGGCAAAAAGGAGCGTCCCGGTGGATCGAAAACCCTAAAGGGAGATCCAGGAAAAATTTAGGGCCATATAGACAAAAAATCATCCCGGTGGATTGGAAACCCTAAAGGGCAATCCAGGAAAAAATTAGGGATCATTCAAAAAGGAATAAAGAATAAAAAGACTGCGATCTAAGAACTACAACTACGAACCGCGAAGGGAGAGATAGATCTGAATCATTCAACTTAGAACCGAAGGAGATGAGATCATTAAAAGGATTGCACCTTCCTAGGAATTACTTCATTGCCATTTACAATTTTAAAACTTTATGTAATTACTTCTTCCTAGGAATTGCACCTTATAGTCTTGCCTATTCAGAGGCATATCAATAAAACATTTGCTTTCTTTGTATCTTTCAAATTGCATTTTTATTTTTCTCATACTTGTTTACAAAATACTACGATTATTACTTGTGAATATTGTCTTGAAATCATTTCGGGGGATTAACAAAATAAAAGCATTTGACAAAACATTGAAAAAACATTTTGGTTAGAAAAATATCAAAAGAAAATCCACGTCTACGTCCATGCAAATGTCTACTCTTGCATATAAAATACAAATTCTATACACATGCCCATGTCTGCGCCGATGCTTGCACTTAACAATACAAAATCTATGCATATCTACTCATACGTCTAAAATACAAAAGTCTATACACAGGTCTACGCCTATGTCTATGCTCACAATGCAAAAAAGACTATGCTCGCACCTACGCCTATGCTTGCACTCAACAATACCAAGTCTATGCCTACATCTATGCGTCCGTGCAAATTCTACATCCATGTCAGTGGCTATGCCTACACTTGCAACACAAGGTCGACGTTCGTACGCGTCCACACACATGTGTACTCCTTCCAATTCTACATACGTCTACACTTATGCATGCGCCTACGACATACGAATCAACATACGCTTATGCTCGTGCCTACGACATACAAGTGGACATACGTCTACGCTTACGCCTGTGCCTACGACATACGAATCTACGTACATCTACGCTTACGCCTGCGCCTACAACGTATGCATCTACATGCGTCTACGCTTACGCCCGTGCTTACAGAGACCACATACATACGTCTACGCCATCATACAAATCTATGCATAGGCCATTACCCATGTTTACGTCTACGTCTACGCCTGCATATAAATTTACGCATAGGCCATCATCTACGTCTACGCCTACGTTTACGCTTGCAATACAAAATCAATGCTTAACTTTTGCTAACATTGCCCACCGCGTTCAAGTTCAATAATGCTACGACGACACGACATACAACGCCAGCAATAGGTAACTCTAAGCCAATGGTTTAAAGGAGAGAATGCCGGAAATAGGCATCATAACATTTCAAGGCATATACGTATCTTACACACATTTCACACATACATTTTGCATATCTAAGGCATATATACCCTAGACATTTCAATATTCAATACACCCAGGGTTCCATATCAATGTCAAACATCATACATTTGAATACATATAACATTCAATGCGCATGCACACACATGTATCGCCTAGCAAACAGAAAAATAATTCAACCCTCGATTCAACTATCTAAGGGTCGACCAACGCAATACTTCTCCTACGATTCAACCCGTCACCTTAGTCTTCATGCCGTGACGCATTCATCCCATCACCTAAGTCTTCCCTCAGTGACGAGTTCCTTACAAGACCCATTACATTGCCTCTAAGCTGCAGTGTACTATCAAAACTCAGGACATTGCCTCTAAGCCTCAATATATCGTCTGACTCAAACACATTTCCTCTAAGCCGCAATGTATATTTCTAGATCAATATGTTTCCTCTAAGCCGCAATATATCTTCCGACTCAAACACATTGCCTCTAAGCCGCAATGTATTTACAAAACTCAACATATTACCTCTAAGTCGCAATGTATCTTTCCAGATCAGTATGTTGCCTCTAAGCTGCAATATATCATCCGACTCAAACACATTGCCTCTAAGCCGCAATGTATTTACAAAACTCAACACATTGCCTCTAAGCCGCAATGTATCTTTCCAAATCAGTATGCTGCCTCTAAGCCGCAATATATCGTCCGACTCAAACACATTGCCTCTAAGCCGCAATGTATTTACAAAACTCAACACATTGCCTCTAAGCCGCAATGTATCTTTCTAGATCAGTATGTTGCCTCTAAGCCGCAATATATCGTCCGACTCAAACACATTTCCTCTAAGCCGCAATGTATTTGCAAACTCAACACATTGCCTCTAAGCCACAATGAATTCTCTAAACTTGGTGCATTGCCTCTAAGCCACAATGTATTATCCAAGTCAACACATTGCCTCTAAGCCGCAATGATATCTCAACATTCCGAATGTTTCCCCTAAGCCGCAACGCATGGTCAAAACTCAGTATATTGCTTCTAAGCCGCAATATATCCTCCAAACTTCATATGTTGCCCCTAAGTCGCAACACATTGTCAAAACTCAGTATATTGCTTCTAAGCCACAATATATCCTCCAAACTCTGTATGTTGCCTGAAATCTGCAACATATTATCAAAGAACCATTACATTTCCTCTAAGCCGCAATGAATTCTCAAAAACTCGATACATTGCCTCTAAACCGCAATGTATCATCCAAGCCAACAAATTGCCTCTAAGCCGTAATTCATTCTCCAAACTCATTACATTGCCTCTAAGCCGCAATGTTTTTGCAAAAGCTAGATCATCGTCTCAGACTTCATGCAACAATGTTCGAAACAACACACCTAGCTTATCACATCAGACTTCACGCAGTGATTTGCGAACCTAACCCATTGCACCAGACTTCATGCAGCAATGTATTTCTTATTCTGCGACACATATCATCGTCTCAGAATTCAGGCAGCGATGTTAGAAACAACGAATTTAGCTTATCACATCAGACTACACGCAGTAATTTGAAAATCTAATCCATTGCCTCAGACTTCATGCAGCAATGTGTTCCAAACTTCAGACCATCGTCTCAGACTTCATGCAGCGATGTTCGAAACCAAATTCAGCTTATCACATCAAACTTCACGCAGTGATTTGCGAACCTAGCCCATTGCTTTAGACTTCATGCAGCTATATATTCCTAACTCCGGATCATCGTCTCAGACTTCATACAACGATGTTCGAAATCAAACTTAACTTGTCACATCAGACTTCACGCAGTGATTTGCAAACCTAACCCATTGCCTCTGACTTCATGCAGCAATGTGTTTCTTCATTCCACAAAATCCAGCCTATCGCATCAGACTTCACGCAACAATTCACGAACCAGACCATCGTCTCAGACTTCATGCAACAATGTATTTTCTTTATTCCATAAAATCCAGCCTGTCGCATCAGACTTCACACAGCGATTCGCGAACCAAACTCATTTCCTCAAACATCATGCAACAATGTATATCTCTTTACTCCGTAATACAAACCATCGCCTCAGATTTCACGCAGCGATGTCCGAAAACCAAATCTAAATCATCGTCTCAGACTTCATGCTATGATGAAAAACAAAACTTTTTCCTATTGCATCAGACTTCAAGCAGCAATACCTTCTTTCGTTCCATAAGCACCGATCATCGCCTCAGACTTCGTGTTGTGATACTTAAAAGAAAGCAAAACTTAACACATTGCCTCTAAGCCACAATGTATTCGCGAACTCAATACATTGCCTCTAAGCCGCAATGTATTCACAAACTCAACACATTGCCTCTAAGCCGCAATGTATTCGCAAACTTAACACATTGCCTCTAAGCCGCAATGTATTCTCAAACTCAAGACATTGCCTCTAAGCCGCAATGTATTCGCAAACTCAACACATTGCCTCTAAGTCGTAATGCATTCTCAGAACTCAGAACATTTCCTCTAAGCTGCAATGCATCCTCAGAACTCAACACATTGCCTCTAAGCCGCAATGTATTATCTAAATCAACACATTTCCTCTAAGACGCAGTGCGTTCTTTAAAATCAAACACATTACCTCTAAGCCGCAATATATTATCCAAATCAACACATTGCCTCTAAGCCGCAAAGCGTTCTTTAAACTCAAACACATTGCCTCTAAGCTACAATGCGTTCTTCAGACTCAAATACATAGCCTCTGAGCCGTAATGTATTCATGCTCAAAACATCGCCTCAGACATCAGGGAGAAATTCGCAAATGTAACCCATGGCCTAGGTCTTCAAGCATCCATACATCATCAATCATTTCTATACTCATCCTCCAAATAGGTGATTAAGCAGAAAACTATCTGCCTCATTATCAAACCCTGGTAAGCAATCAGCTCGGCATACCTTCCCAAAGAATCATAGGGGTACGTTATATCAGTGTAACCTTACGTTTATCGGAAAAATTTTGGGATACTTCAAGTATTCAATAAACTCTCAATCAAAATGCATGAAACTCGAGTTTTCTCACGCTATTCGATTGGAAGATAATGGAATAGGGGCAGTTGTCGTAACCCAAATTTGTCCTACCCCGATGATTTTATCTTCCAAGATTAGAATAATAAAGAAGCGTTTAACTAAGGGTGGTACATCAATAACTGATGGCCCATTCTTAATATTTAAGTCAATTAGGAGTGTATTTTTAATTCAGGGAAACGGGTCTTCTAAATCAGAAAGACTCGCGTATCTGTGAATCCTTTCGTGAGACATGTTGGACATTTGATGCTTTGTTGTTTTAAGGGAAAATTATTAAAACTGTGTGTAATTATTTCAAAAAAATTAATATATATTTATTTAAGAGAATGTGATTTTTGCTGATAAACCGTTTATAATAATGTTTTATTACTAAAAAGTATATTAGATTAAACATTATTTATTCCATTTAAGGATGCTTGTTTAGAAAAGTTTATGTTTGGACTGCAGTTTTTTTAAGATATTTGGGGCCCAATTGTATATAAAAGAAAGAAACACATCGGCCGTGAAGTAGAGTTGCTGGGCTGAGTATAGGATTAAATACGCAGGCCCAAGATCAATAACAGATTTTCAAAAAAAAAATGTAATTAATGCACATTAATTTTTTAACAAACATCTACTGTTTCAATCTAGCCCAGAGAATACGCACAACTTTTAGCAAGAACAGATACTATGCAGATTATTTTCATTTGAGTCAAACCTTCAATAACGTTCAAACATTACAAAGCGTGGAATCAAATCCCAATTAAATCTCCGGAATAAAGCTAGAATATAACAGCAACTCCAGGAAATCTTACAAAATCTCAGTAACATTTAACTAAATTCAAATCAAATCTTGGAAGATTATACAAACTAAAAGCAAATAAAATCTCAGAATCCCTAACTTAATTCTAACAATTCTAAAACCCTAAAATTCTACCTATATAAATAAACAAAAAGATTCAGAAGAGGGAGGAGGTTGGATAGCAAAACGGAGTGTGACATTTTTGAACATAGGAAGAACAGAGGAGGCGAATCTCGGACATAAAACAGAGAAAGAATTTTGGAGATAGAGAGATTACAAAAGAAAACCTTGAAGTCAGCGATTAGAGTTTCCGGATCGGAAACCCTAACCGCTCGCCGCTGCCTCTCGCCACCGTCACTCTGGTCATCACCATCCTCAAGCACCATCTCAAAGCCCTCTCCAAAACCTGCAAAACAAAGAAGAATAAGGGATTAAAAGAGAAAGCCGGATCGGAAAAGAATCGGGACCGAGAACTCAAAGTCAGGAAGTGAGAACGCGAGGGGTAAACGTAACTTTTCTTGATTTTTGGTTTGGGGTTGTGTGGTTCGATTTACACCGAGTTAGGGCTTGAATCGCCGCCGGGAGTGGGATGTTAGAGTTAGGTTTAGGGAGAGCGAATGGATTAGAAACGAAAGAAAGAAGAGCCACTGTAAAAACAAAGATTGGTTTGTAAAAATTAAAAAGATGATTTATATTCCGTGAGATCCAATACGATCACGCCCACCATAATAGAATGCTCCCTCGTTTAGCATCCACGTGATCTCAATCAGGCGGCCATGAGGCCAAGCCACACCAAAGGGTCCATGCTCCGCGTAACAGGAAATCACCTTGTCCTCTTCAAAAATGCGATGGGCCTAAGCCCACTGCTATGGGCACCCCCCGTCCAACTGTTTACTAAATTATCATGCAACAATACACCCCCCCTGTCTAGCCTGCAATGGGCCTAATCCAATCTAGTTTCAGCACTCCCTTGTTTTTACTTCATAACTGGGATTGCACCCCCCAGGTTTGCTTAAATAATTATTTTTTTATTTTTATTTTTTATATATATTTTTTATATTATATTCTATTAATTATTTATTTCTTTCTTTTTTACTTATAATTAAAATTATTATTATTAATTATTATTATCATATTTTTCTATTATTATTGTTATCTTTATATTATTATTTATTTCATGTAAATATTATAATATCACCAAATAATTATTTTCTCAAAATAACTCATGCATATATTACTTTCTATACTATTGGCATTAAATCTTTTTCAATCATGCATTAATCAAGATTTTTGCAATTAATATTATTAAAAAACACAAACAAATCTCAAACTATTTTCGCAAATAAAATTAAGCTAATCAACAATCTTTTTACAAATGGGTTTCAAACTAATTTTGACTTACTGCATTCTCAGTCAAAATCTCTGCAATCACTACTCCCGACCGAGTGCGAAGTGATTCAAAATATGTTTGCAAACCCCTAAAAGACACAAACCCATACAAACTATGAATTGGGACTCTGATTCCTCTTAAGAGGATACGTAGGCATATGATCAAAAATCGTAGCGAGTAATCCTATTAAAAATTAAAACTCTTTCCCCTATAAAAATTTAAACCCTTTCTTGCTAATTAAAACTCAAAACCCTGTTTATCCCAAACCTAAACCTAAAGCTTAATATCCTTGTGAACAAGGTGGATGAAAGGTGCCTAACACCTTCCTTTCGTCTATTTGAGTCTGTAACCTAGAATCTCTATCCGTGAATTAGGGTTTTCTGTTAGGTTCCCTTCCCTAGGATAAAAACTAATACTAGCGACTCTTGATTTAAAAACCAGTTGCTACACGAGGGACTACGATATTTTATCGAGGGTCTTTGCTAAAATGCCCATATTCGAGGGACATGACTATTTTTCCGAGGCAACAAGTGAGATTACCTTAGGGGTGGATGTGTGTGAATAATGTGTTTGGTTGCATGCATTTTGTCTTTGAATTTTAAGTTGTTTACTTGTTGGTTTTATCTTGCCATACATCCTAATTACTAACATTTGTACAAAAGCAGTAAAAATGCAGAAAAATAAATCCTATACTATTACAACCATATTGAATAGAAAGAAAATATAAAGACAAAATAAAATAAAGAAAAGAAAAAGGGCTTTTTTGATTCAGGCAGCCACACTCTTTGATTTTGCACTTTTTAGCTTCCTTCGATTTGGGCCTGGAGTCAGCAAGGTCATGTCTTTCGATTTCACCCCTTGCCTGTTCCTTTCGTTTGGGACCTGGAAGTCAGCGTGATCATCCTTCTGGATGCTTCCTTCGTTTGAGGCCCGCGTTCAACATGAGGTGAGCTCTTTGCCTTAGGCTCCTTGCTGCCTCCTTCGACTGTAGGTATTCTAGGCCCTCAGGTTGAGATTCGAAAGGCTTGAGTACTTAGTCAATCGAAGAATACAGTGAACCTGTTTTAAACTTTTAAAATGCAAAATTCAAGTGTAACTTTCAAAAGCTACATGCCATGGGTTAGTAAAAAATTATTGGGTCTCAAAGTCTAAAGCCTAACTAGTCAGGATTGAGATTTTCAATATATGGGCAGTCAGAATCGAAGGTTAAAACATGGTCAAGCCCCCAAGATGAAATATCTACATTTTATCTTTATTTGTATGCACATGATATTTAAATGAAATAGTTCCAATTTTAAAGAAAACGTACCTCTTAAAGCGCTTAAATCGAAGGAAACTGCAAGTGTCTTCCTTGGTGGTGAATAAAAGTTCGTTGGGGCCTTCCTGAGACTAGTCCAGTTACTACTTTGCTTGAGTAGTCACTGAATCGAAATAAGGGTATATGAGTGAATCGAAGGTTACTAGGTAAAGTTGTGATTCAAAAGATTTTTATATTGTGGTTGGGGGAGTGGGTCGAAGGTTAGCTCTCTGGTCACTTGGGGAGTGAATCGATGGAATCACTTAGTGTACAAAGGGGCTGAGTTTTTTTTGGAGTGTTAGGAATATTTGAAAAAAATGTTGGATGGATGTTTGAGAGTGTTTGAGAAATTTCTTACAACAAGAGTTTTCTTGCAACTATCCTGGGGCCCTTAAGATGTATGGTGGAGGCTTATATTTATAGAAGATTATGGCTGATGTTTTAGGAGGGAAAACAAAAAGTTTAAACAAAAAGGGTATGTTGTTCTTTGTAGCTTTTGAAGGGAAGTATTTGCATGCCAAATTGGTGCAAGAACAAAGGTAGTGTTGCAGGACTGTTGTGCATCAGTTTTAGAGTGTTATGGCCAGTGTATCAGGCCTGAACTTGGAAGCACATGGGACTTGGTCAGCAAATACCTTTGGGCATCTCAACCTTTTGTTTTGACCCCCTAGCAATTTCCTTCGACCATACTCCTCAACAACATTTCTTTTTTCAAATCAAAGTGTCCTTCGAAGGGCTCATATGGGTATCCTCTGAAGGGGCCCAAATAGGTGTCTTTCGACCAGGCCTTTTGTGGGTTCCTTCGAATGGTCCAAATACATGCTCCTGGAGTGGATCAATAAAACATGTCATTCGATTGGGTTATCCAGGCATGTCTGGCAAGTCCTTCAAATGTGCCATCACGGTACCTCTTTCATACGAGACAATGGCATAGTGTAGAATTTGTGTGTTGAAGCAAACTATTTCCAAGGGAGATACTTCCCAGTCGAAACTAGTGTGAAAGTAACCAATGCTTTGTGGGCACCATTGCCTTGTGAATTCCAGCCATGGGGAAGTGTTTGCCTTATTCATTCTGGCTTAAAGGGAGTCTTGGTTTTTGTGAGTCGAAAGGATCATGCAAAGAGCAAATGGCCTCTGAATCAAAGAAAAGCTTTAGGAGGCTATTGCTTTGTGACTCCAAACAAACATGCAAGGAGCCTTTGCTTAAATGAAGGGTGTGACCAAAACTTGCATCGAATGAGGCCACACGCCCCAAACGAGAGATGCATGCAGAAGGTTTAAATGCCTTAATAAAGCTTGAAACAAAGGAGGGCCACATGCCCCAAACGAAAGAGGCATGCAGGAGGCAAAATGTGAAATCGAAGGAGACCAGAAAATAGGCCTTTGCCTCCTGAATTGAAGGACATCAATCATGAGGCTTTTTGCCTTATAAATTGAAGCTAGTTGGAGATAAGTGTTGCCCTATCAAAGCTTGGAACAGGTTGTTTCAAAGGGAGACTTTGGCCTTGTGCATGCTAGAATGGTGAGAAATTCTGCCTTGTAAATTTTGGCAAACATACAGGAAAGAGGTTGTATGGCCAAACGAAATAT
This sequence comes from Vicia faba, assembly GCA_948472305.1. Classification (NCBI taxonomy): domain Eukaryota; kingdom Viridiplantae; phylum Streptophyta; class Magnoliopsida; order Fabales; family Fabaceae; genus Vicia; species Vicia faba. Next base: position 1,307,489,713 of record OX451739.1, read on the forward strand.
TTGCACAAAGAGGATAAAATGTTCAAACAAAGTCCAGTGCCCAAATGAAACAGGGAATGAATTTTCCCAAAAGAAGTCCAGTGCCCAAACGAAGGGTGTAACCAAAGCTTGCATCAAAGGAGCTAAAGTACCCAATCGAAGAAAACTTGTTTTTCTTCAATTTTGTCCAAAAGAATATTTTCATCTGCTTTGCCTTTTTTAACAACTTCCTTTTTAGCTTGATGCTGAAAAATCCAATTGTGCTTGTGTAAGTTTGAATTTTTTACAACCCTTGTAAGAAATGCTTTGAGAAATGAGAGGGTAAATTTTAGGGTACAACAACTTCCCCTGTTCAATCTTCTTAAACCTGAAGAGTTAGATTTGTGAATCTTCCACTCGTGACTTGAAGGTGGAAGATGATTGAACACTAGAGTGACCATAATTTGCACTTAATGATGTGGTGGTTGATTGTGTAGAGAATGGGCTTAAAGATGCCATTTGGAGAGATGATGGATATTTGTCGGAGATGGGCTTACAGATGCCATCCAAAGGTGATTGTTGACAGAATTTAAACTAAGTTTGAGTTTTGACTTTAACTGGAAAAGAATCAAAATATATCTTTAGGGTGATTTATTTGAACCAGAGAAAGTGTCTAGCATAAAGGAATCAGGATAAACCATTGATCGATTTAAACTAAAACAGCAGAGATCTTGAAAGTTCTTTAACTTGAAAGAATCAGGATAAATATTTGGTGTGATTTATTTAAACTAGAGAAAGTGTCTACTAGAAAGGAATCAGGATAAACCATTAATCAATTTAAATTGAACCAGCAAAGATATTGAAAGTTATTTACCTGGAAAGAATCAGGATAAATCTTTGGAGCGATTTATCTGAACCAGAGGAAGTGTCTACTGGAAAGGAATCAAGATAAACCATTGATCAATTTAAACTGAACCAGCATGGGTCTGGAGAAGAATCAGAATACGTATTTGGAGCGATTTATCTGAACCAGACAAAGTGTCTACTGGAAAGGAATCAGGATAAACCATTGATCAATTTAAACTGAACCAGCATAGGTCTGGAAAAGAATCAGAATAAATCTTTGGAGCGATTTATCTGAACCAGAGAAAGTGTCTACTGGAAAGGAATCAGGATAAACCATTGATCAATTTAAACTAAACCAACAAAGGTTTGGAAAAGAATCAGAATAAATATTTGGAGCGATTTATCTGAGCCAGAGAAAGTGTCTACTAGATAGGAATCAGGATAAACCATTGATCAATTTAAACTGAACCAACAGGGGTCTTGAATATTATTTAACTGGAAAGAATCGGGATAAACCTTTGGAGTGATTTATCTGAACCAGAAAAAGTGTCCACTGGAAAGGAATAAGGATAAACCAATGATCGATTTAAACTGAACCAGCTGAAGTCTTGAATAATCTTTAACTGGAAAGAATCAGGATAAATCTTTGGAGCAACTTATCTGAACCAGAAAAAGTTTCCACTGGAAAGGAATCAGGATAAACCATTGATCAATTTAAACTGAATCAGCAGAAGTCTGTTTAACTTGAAAGAATTAGGATAAATCTTTGGAGTGATTTATCTGAACCAGAAAAGTGTCCACTGGAAAGGAATTAGGATAAACCATTGGTCGATTTAAACTGAACCAGCAGAAGTCTGGAAAAGAAAGTATTCTTCATGTAGATAGTCACCCCGTCCCATTTCGAGAATTGATCTACAATCTATTTTTTCATAGATAGTTATCTTATTTCATTTCAAGTATTAATCTGGAACATGTTTTTGTTGGTTGTAGTGATAGTTGTCCTATCATGTCGAAAATTGTTTGATGATAATTTTTTGTTGATTGATCTTTCCTGAAAAGGTAAAGAGTTAGTTGTATGCAATGTCATGGTGTATGAAATGCATGGCGTAATGACGGTTCTCAAAATAAATGAGATTGCGATATATGCATTTGTGTTGTCGATGTTATGATGCAATGTTTGAACATATTAGTTGTTTTGCTACAACATTGTTGGACTGGGGAAAATAAATCCCTGACTACTGTTGGGAATACAGAGTGTAAGTCTTCATATTTTGTTGAAGTTGAAGTGTTGATATATGGGTTTCCATTATTAGAGAAATAAACTCTGTTGGAGAAGGGAAACGCAGTGCGTTGCTTGTGGACTTTGTGAAATCCTGCTGGGGAATCCTAAGAAGCTAGGCGACTTTCACTGGGGAATCTTTGAAGCAGTAATTGGAAATTTTGCTCCATCAGGGATATGAGAGCACCTGATACCATTAGGCTGCATACTAGGGATACGACAGTGATCCTATAGCAGTATGTCTCTGCCTCTACTCCTGCTGGAGAAAGTACCTGCGAGGATTTTATGGAATGACCAATAGATATTATCCTGTTTCTTAAGGCCATTAGTAATTGTCTTTCTATTTTCTTTTCCTTTTTTACGCGTTCATTTGTAAACAGTAATTACGTTCAAATGCATATGTTCAAAAATAATCATTGGACGTTTGTGCAAACAAAATAGGAAAATAAAAGAAAAAATAGATAGGTTTTCACTTTTAAAGGAATAACTTTGTATTAACTGGAATAAGCATTTTTGTACAAGGAGACGAACATCCCAGTAAGAGAATGTCATTGTAATAATGAAAACTAATACAAAGAAAGACATCCATGTGAAATAATCCCATGGGGATCCCATTATGCTATAGCCTTTATGTCTTTGAGAGTCTCATCCCCTTGCTGTTGGTATCACTCCATATTTTTACTTTCTTTTGCACAATAAAATTTTGATGTTTAATCTTTTCAATAAATTTTTTTAAAACTTCAAGATAAACATGAGCTTTGCATTAGAATTATCATTCATATAATAAACATTATTTTCATATGAACAAGTGCTTAAATATCAAGTGAGCTTGCATAATGAGCATCAGATGGATGTTAGATTATCTCGAGGGACAAATTGCTTCGAGATACCGTTGAAAGGTGAATCGTTTTTGAAAAATGACCTTAACCTGAGGTAGAACTTCTATTGACTCCGTTGAGTAAAAGAATATCAGTTTAAGAAATGATATGAAGCATATTTCAAAAGTTGATTTCCCAGAGTCTTTGTGGAGTAGTGGTGTACCACTTTCAGTTGGTCTTGAGGGGTCAATTTCTTCAAGTATCTGTTGGAGAATGAAGATGTTTAAGTTGAGAAGTGCGATTGTGTACTATCCTTCTTTCAAGACTTAAGTTAGTTAATATGAAGAGGTATTGTCTTTGAAAATACTCAAGTTTCTCATTTCTCCTTGAGCATGAGATGAAGAAAAGGTTTGTCAAGACTCTGTTGAGCAGGGGAAAGCATGTTGAATATTCGGTTGAGTAAGTATTCAGCCAATCTGAGGCACTCAAGTCAGGATTTGATCCCTCAAAGTACAATCAAACTGGGGAAGTTATGTTGATATTTGAAAAATTTCTTCGAGAATCCGTTGATTAGAGGAGAATCCTTTCAGAATCGAAAGATGCATGTGAATTCACTTAAGCATGGTTGAAACCATATCCAACTTTGTTAGCCAAGAGACGTGTTCCAAAGTTCACAATACTGGGGTTGTTTATCTTGCTGGTACAGATCTCAGAAAGTCCTCTCGAGGAAATTTTCCTCAAAGGCCCTATAGACTGGGGCAAGAAATTATGCAGAGGCATTTTCTCCTCTTCAAGGGTTTATTAGGTTAAGTCTAGTTGCAGGCTAAACAACTTGTGAATTTTAAGTGTGTGAGGTTGTTACTCATACGAGGTTCATGATGAAAATGTTTTTTCCTAGGAGGACTCCTTTCCCTAGTAAAGAATCCATTGCTACTTGACAAAAGTCTGTCTGCTAAGGGGTTTCTCTTACGAGATCTTTATTCCACAGTGAAGCATCCTCATTTCTATGTAGGAGGAGAAAAGATCTTCTCCCCAGAAATTTATAAGTTGTTTGAAGTTAAGATGATTTCTTTTCAGTGGACTACAATTTATTTTTGCAGCATCTTCTCCAAAGTCCACTTGTTAGTGGCTTTTCTCCTCGGAGATGACATGATGAAGTTGTAATCTTGCATCACATTTTTTACCCAGTGGTCAATAGTTCTAACTTTTTATTCCTCAACAGAGGTTGCCATTCCACACATGGGGCATATTGCCATAATTTCTCTTTTTGAGGGTATTGTTGGTCTTTTATGACAAGAAGCATACCAGCAAATGAATCAAGAAGGGTCAGTATGTGACCAACATAAGGATTTTTGTAGAATGGGATCCAATTTCCCCAGTGATTTCTCACTTCAGCTCAAGACATAATCATTCATCCCCAGTGAATGCTCACTTCTGCTCAAGACAGAATCATTCATCCCTAGTGAAGGCGTGCTCTCGCCCAGATAAAATTCCTTATCTTCAAGGAAAGTATACCCCTGTGTAATCCCCACTGAAGTCGGAACTCTTGATAAGATTTTGTTTAAGAGTTTGTCTCTTCTAGTGGGCTGATCTCCAAAGAAATGCATGTCATCAAGGTTTTGTACAATCTTTTTCCTTTAGCGCAGTCTACTCTTTTCGAAGAATCTGGGAAAGATCATTTCATTGGAATGGACACCTCTGATATATCCCCTTTAAGTCAATACCATGTGTCTCTATGGTTAATATTTATCTCCCTAGTGAGGTTGTTGTTCATCGTTCTCATGAAGTTTATATCTTTTCTCCCATGGAAGTTTACCCTGTCAGGTTTTCTTGGAGAGTGTTGCACCCTAAAATTTTCCCTCTTTGTTTTAATTTTGATTGGCTTATACTCTGTTTTCATATACACATGCATGCATATCACTGGTTCCGTGGTCATGGGGTCAAGGTATTTGATCAACACGACAAAGCTCTCATAATTTTTCAATGCATGTTTGAGTTGTAGAAGATTTGGGTGTTTTCGATGAATTTAAAACAGTGCAAATTGGAAATAGTGTTTTGACTGATCTGAGTTTGAAAATTCGCATCTCCATCTTGGAATAGTATTTTGGGTTAATTCTTGAGGATTTGAATCTGTCTCGATGTTCTCTTCAATTTTCGTGTTCGGACCAAAAGCTAATTCTCAAAGGAAAGTCTCTGAATACGCGGTTCTTTTGGAAGTTGTATGGTAAAAAATACAAAGAAAAAGGTGCTGAAAGTGCAATTTTTGCGCACTAGAAAATTCATAACTCGAAGACCGTTCATCATTTTGAGCATGTTCCGGTTGCCAAAATACCGTCTTGATGTCATCTACATTTTGTATCTCACAGCCGGAAGCCAGTTCTACTCAGGGAGTCTTTGAATATATGAATTTATCAAATACGTCCACACAAGAAAATTGTGACAAATGTTCACCTGCTTCATCTTCAGAAAATCATAACTCGATCAATTCTTATCGTATCGAGCTTCATCTTCAGCTTTCCAATTCGAACGTGTGATGCGGTAGCAGAACCGACTATTTTACTGGTTTGCGTTTTGAGTTTTTTTATTCGCAAAATGTCGCGGTAAGCAAGAGTCGCCACCAAATTTTATTTCATCCAATCGGAAAGGAAAAAAGTACAGAAAAAATCCTTTTTCGAGATTTTGAGTACGGGGGGTTGATTATAGAAAGGGAAGGTGTTAGCACCCTTTCTATCCATGGTTTTCCATGGGCTCTTAGGTACTTGCTAACTTTTAAATTGTTTGTGTTTGTGTGCTTGTTTTTGAAAATGTTTTACTTCATGATAACCCTTGTATCAGTCCTCAAGGGTGTGATGATGTTGTTTTGAACATTTGTTTGAAAAGTGTAAGTGTGAAAAGTTTTGATTTGAGCAAGTACCTACTAGCATCTACCCACTCGAAAAAAGATTGTTTCTATTCTTGTTTCCTTTAGACAGCGCTATCCTACTACTGAGAAATAGGTAGCACCATCGTTGGAATTTGTAAGGGTCAATTCGAAAGGGACTTACGGTCACTAAAGTAATATTAGGACACCTTAGTAGTAACCCTAGAGTCTTAAGATCTTTTCGAGGCAACATTTCTGAGGCAACATTTGAACGGGACAATTTGATCTCTTTAGACGGGAGGGCAACCACTAAGACACCCTATGCTTAATGATCGTTTACCGAAGGCAACCGAAGTGAGAGTATATCCTATGAGTGAATATGTGCAAGTGATTTATTTTCAGTTTATTATCTTTGCACATTAGGGTTTTCTAACCATTTTAATTTTGTCATGCATTCTTGCCACACAATCCTAAACATACATCTAACAGTTAAGAGTTTTGCGGAAAGTAAAAACGGAAAAAAATAACCTACGCTTATTACATGGCTTTGACAGTTACATAATTGTCGTTGACAGTAAATAAAGTAGCGAAAATTTAAAAACCCTAATTAAATTATTACATCTTCAAAACAGTTACAAAAATAATAAAAGAAATAAATGCGCATGATAAGTTAAATGCGAGGCGATTAGGGTTATGACCCTTTGACTAACCCTACTTGCGATTGATTAAAGAAAAAATGTTTTTTTTGTCATGTTTTGTTATTCGAGAAAATAATGGAGAATTAAATTAAAAGAAAATCCTCAGTCCTAATTTATATTAAATTTTAATAATAAATTAATTAATCTTAAACAACCTATTTTTGTATTTTTGTTTTATTTGAGAAAAAGGAGAAAAATTAAATAAAGAGTTAACCTAATTTTCTAATTTAATTTTAATTGCAAAAAAACAAATTAAAGTTACCCTAATTTAAATATTAATCTAATTAATTAACAAAATTAAATTTAATAAGAAAAAAACTAAATCTAATTTTTTTGACTTTTTTTTATTTTTATGATTTAATGAAAACTGATTTTAAAAATAAAATAATTAAACAAAATAAAAGATAAAATAAAAAGAAGTTGAGAATTGGGCCTGTGTTGAATAGCAATGATGGGGGTGTCAATCTGAATATCTTTGGCCCATTAAGCTCTCCAGCCCAGTCAGCGATGGATCCAGTGTAGTGTTGACTTTGTGGTGCATCCTACTCCTTCCTTGCAGGCATTGGATCTTGGCTGGAGATGGATCTAATGGTCAGATCTTGAGTTTTATGGTGGATGGTTGGGAATGTGGTGCACCTGATCATATGAGAAAAAATAATAGAAAGAAAATGTTGGGACCTGGGATCGAAGCCAAGTCTTATGCTCGCCTCCAGTGATGCTTTGCCAATTGCGCCACCATGTTCTTTTGTTCATATAATAGAAACAAAACAATATAAGCAAAATAAACAATGGATTCAGAAAATGCACGCAAAATTTAAACCATCCATTCATGGGCTGCCACACATCACCTTCTTCGCTGCAACCGTCGTTTTAGAAAAAAGGACTTTTACCTACAGACATCCATTGTAGGTATAACCCTGCATATTTCAAAAACGCTGTACACGCAAGATAAATGAAAGGTAATGGTACCAATCAACTCGTCTCATCCTCACGAGCATCATGGTACCTGATTCAAGGCCCAATTGTTCCTATACAAAAAGACCCTAAAAATGACACAAAAACCCTAGCAATGGCAACATCGTGTACAGGCTTCGAAAACGCAATTAGATAATGAAGTTAGCTTGCAAATATGATGATATTCACAAATATGACAATTAAAATTTCTAATGACGCAAGAATTGGGATAATCGATTCTGGAAAAAAACGCAAACCGTGTGAGTTACAGTTGGTGTTTCTGGGTGCTTCAAGCCTTACAACTGATCCAATTAGCTTCTGGGAAGGTCCAAGAATCGATTAGCAGTGTTAGAATGGTCTGAATTGATCTATAGATGCAAAAACGATCCAACACTTTTTGTCACTTTTTTGGAATCTGGTTTGGTGTTTTCACGACTGCTCAACCCTTTGTAAATCTGGAATTGTTAACTATATAACCTAGAGTGAATTAGGTTAGCAAACTTGGACTAAATCTTTGCATTTATCCAAGATTTTATTTGATTCGCAAGCTATACGATATGTTGCTATTTTGAGCCAAATCATGCCTTTCTTGTACCAATTGACCTTGATTCAATTTGATCTTGTTAACTCAGCATATCTTGATTGCCAATCTGTCAAAAAAACAAATCAAATCATATCTTTGTTAATTTTCATCATTTATTTGATTTAATTCACTTTTTAATTAATGAAAAATCAAAATTAATTGAAAAATGAAGCACATAATGGGTGAGTGAACATTTGAGTCGTGGACCATATTATAATTGAGGTGCAAGCATAAAAAGTTGGGCCCATTTAGCAAAAAAATGCAAATTTGAGCACATTTGACTTTTGGCAATTTTGCAAAAATGGTCAACTTGGCCAATGCATAACTCTCTCAATTTTGACCCTAGACAGGTGTTCTTGGACTTTTTAGAAAGCTTAGGATGTCCTCTAAACAACCCTTTTGGTCTCATCTCAATTGAGTCTTCCATATTCATGTATAAAGTTTTGACCCAAGAGGTGTTTTTGTTGACTTTTCAAAAGGACCTATAATGTCCAAATTCATATCTTTTTGTTAGTGCATACTCTGGACTTTGGAGCTGAATTTTAATTGTATGTAATTTCATGCTCTTCAAAATGAGCTTCGGATGGGTCATTTCTGATAAAGTATGAGAAAGTTATGCTTGGTCAAAGTTGAGTTGACTTTTCCTGTAAAACCCTAATTTAGCAACTTTTGGGTTTTGATGAATTGTGAGCAATCCTTGAGGAATCATGATCAACCCTTGATCAAATGATGGATAATAATTCAAAATAAGGATGTTGACCAAAAATCTTGAAGTTTGACTGTATGTGGGCCACAGTTGACTTTTGACCTAATATCGTTGATTTTCAGGCATTTGAGTAATTGACTGAGCAAAATTATTCTGCAAGGCTTGAAACCTGACATGGATGATCTTGAGAACATATTAGGACAATGGTTAGAATTTGAGTCCTTTGTGGTTCACACATCTTGATGAAGATGGAAACCCTAATTTGAGGTATGCTGCCTTAAGAGAGAGTTTGTCTAGTCAATTCTTGAACTTCCTTGAGCAATTTGGGGACCTCACTTGCCATGTGTTGAGCAATATGGGAGGGAAAATTTTAGGGTACATCAGCTGCCCCTGTTCAATCTTCTTAAACTTGAAGATGTAGATTGACTCATTTGCCTTTCGTGATCTGAAGGTGGAAGATGATTGAACACTAGAATTCCTGGAAATTTGTACTTGCATGAAGTGGTACTGATGGGAGATATTGGGAATGGGCTTACAGACGCCATTTAGAAGTTGAGGATTGAAGATTGTCGGGGATGGGCTTAAAGATGCCATCCGAAGAGGTGTCGATCACATAAGAGATTCCTTTGCGAGAACCCGTATACCTGTTGTTAAGGAGGACTTCGCTGGGGAATGCTGGTCTCTGTCTTGGGAGAAATAGAGTTTTATGAGCTTCAGTTGTCCGTTACTCTACTGGGGAATAACTCTGGTTTGGGGAAGCAGAAGTGAACTGCGTGTTTGGTCGGGGTATATGCTACACCGCGACTTACTAGAGAGATGTGAAACCAATCGTGTTTGATCGGGTACCGGTCTTACAGTGTTGTGGACTGCTGTCTGGGGATAAGAGAGGAAGAACCCGGATAGTAAGGTTATGAGAAGGAACCTGGATAGTAGGGTTACTTCGAGATGAAAGCCTGGATAGTAGGGCTTGAGAAGGAACCTGTATAGTAGGGTTACTTCGATATGAAAGCCTGGATAGTAGGGTTGTGAGAAGGAACCTGGATAGTAGGGTTACTTCGAGATGAAATCCTGGATAGTAGGGCTTGGGAAGGAACCTGGGTCGTAGGTTTACTTCGATATGAAAGCCTGGATAGTAGGGCTGTGAGAAGGAACCTGGATAGTAGGGTTACTTCGAGATGAAAGTCTGGATAGTAGGGCTTGGGAAGGAACCTGGGTCGTAGGGTTACTTTGACATGAAAGCCTGGATAGTAGGGCTGTGAGAAGGGACCTGGGTCATAGGGTTACTTCGACATGAAAGCCTGGATAGTAGGGTTGTGAGAAGGAACCTGGATCGTAGGGTTACTTCGACATGAAAGCCTGGATAGTAGGGCTTTGAGAAGGAACCTGGGTCATAGGGTTACTTCGAGATGAAAAGCCTAGATAATAAGGCTGTGAGAAGGAACCTGGATAGTAGGGTTACTTCGAGATGAAATCCTGGATAGTAGGGCTGTGAGAAGGAACCTAGATAGTAGGGTTACTTTGAGATGAAAGCCTGGATAGTAGGGCTTGGGAAGGAACCTGGGTCGTAGGGTTACTTCGACATGAAATCCTGGATAGTAGGGCTTTGAGAAGGAACCTGGGTCGTAGGGTCACTTCGAGATGAAAAACCTGGATGGTAGGGCTTCTGTGAGGAACCTGCATAAGGTTGCATTTGTCGTACCGATGATTACTCTGTTTAGCTTTGAGTGTTGATCATGGACCTGCTGGAAATTGTTGATAATAACTGTCTTTTTTGAAAGAAATACAAGGTTAGTTATGTGCGATGCATGAGATGCATTGTGATGAGGTTCTCAAAATAACTGAGATTATGTTATATGTAATGTATGCACATGTCATGATGTATGAACATGAAATGCTGACGTAATAATCTGAGTCTGGGAAAATAAATCCTTGACTGCTGTTTGGAGAGTATGGGAAATGGTATTCTTGACTGCTGTAAAAACCATAGTTCCTCTACTTCTGTTGGGGATGGTGAACAAAGATGACTAGCTGGGGATTCACATCCATTCTGCTGGTGAACATTCTGCCGGAAGAGACCCTGTTTAAGGATAACTCTGCAAGGAATAACTCTGTTGGAGAGGAGATACTCTGTTGATAGATCTGCTAATTTGGAGAAATAAACTCAGTTGGGGTTGAATTTCTGTTGCTGGTGATAATGAATTCTGTTGGAGATTGAATTTCTGCTTGTGAGAGAAATAAACTCTGCTTGGGGAAAAATTTACTGACTTACTCGCGATTGTGAACCTCAGCTGGGGAGAGTTATGTCCTGTTCGGGAGAGCTAACATCAATGTGTTTGGATACTTTTTACTCTGTGGGGAGTATATGTACCACTACTCATGTTCTCAAGTTGGTTCTATCCCGGTACCTGATGGGCAGAGTAAATGTAAGGTTTGGGCACTTCTTGTTTTCCATGTTTTTGGCATTACGAGTAATCGTCTTTTGTTTCTTGTGTAAATATTTATGAGCAACAATCATTTTCAAATGCATATATCAAAAATAAATCATTGGACGTTCTTGCAAAAAAAAAACAGAAAAATGAAAAACAAATTGAAATTTCTTGTGAAAATGAATTGTATTGATTTTTGCAATTGGCCCGTAATAGGCATTTTTGTACAAAGAGGCTGACATCCTAGTAAGAGAACACCGCCGACAGAAATTACAATTTGTAAAAAAAAGAAAACAGTTATGTGAAACAATCCCATCGGGTTCTAACTCTGATATTGACTTTATATCTTCAAGCGTCTCATCACCTTGCTACTTGGCCGAAGGTTGATCAGATTGATTGGCACTGTCCGAGCTTAATAGTTGGTACCGAAGTCTGGTTGCGAGATGATCCAATGAGACATAGTGTTACGCTTCGATCCCTAATTTTTGCCTGGACCTCCCTTTCGGGTTTTCAGTCCACCGGGATACCCTTTTTTTCCCAAGTCGCCTTTTCAGGTTTTCGACTTGCCGGGTGTACAGTTTTTCATTTTCATCCATTACTTTTGCCCGAACCCTTTTGGTTCGTCGGGAAGCCCTTATTTTTGCCTAGGCCAGTCAACCTAGCGGGTCTTTGATTATGCATAGTATCTTTTCACTATGTCTGCATTAACAGGGTGAGGAAGGTCGTCACCATCCATGGTGATTAGAATCATAGCTCCTCCCGAGAAAATGTTCTTAACCACAAATGGACCTTCGTATGGGGGGGTCCATTTGCCCCTGGGATCACCTTGCGGTAGTATGATGCGTTTGATCACCAGATCCCCGACTTGATATTCTTGACGTATGACTTTCTTGTTAAAAGCCTTGATCATTCGCTTTTGATACGTCTGACCATGACAGATAGCAGTAAGTCTCTTTTCATTGATTAGATTCAGCTGATCAAGTCGGGTTTGGATCCAGTCGTCTTTGTTCAAACTTGTATCCTTCATAATCCTGAGAGAGGGTATCTAGACTTCAATGGGTAGGACTGCCTCCATGCTATACACCAAAGTGTAGGGTGTTGCCCCTGTCAACGTCCGTGCTGAGGTACAGCACCCATGAAGAGCGAATGGTAACATCTCATGCCAGTCTTTGTATGTCACTGTCATCTTCTGCATAATATTTTTGATGTTCTTGTTAGTTGCTTCAACAACGCCATTCATCTTCGGCCGATAGGGAGAAGAGTTATGATGTTGTATCTTAAACTATTTGCAGAGCTCGGTGATCATTGTGTTAATGAGATTTGTACCATTGTCAGTAATAATTCTCTCTGGGATACCGTATCGATAAATCAGATTGTGTCGGATAAACCGCGCCACGACGTTCTTGGTCACAAGAGCGAAAGAGGCTGCCTCAACCCACTTCGTCAAGTAATCAATGGTTACTAAGATGAAGCGATGCCCGTTTGATGCAGTAGGTCTGATCTTGCCGATCATATCAACACCCCACGTCGCAAAAGGCCAGGGAGCCGTCAAAACATTAAGGGGAAACGGAGGTACATGCACCTTATCAGCATAGACTTGGCACTTATGACAGGTTCGAGAGTGATGATAACAATCAGCTTCCATAGTGGACCAGTAATATCCTGCCCGTAGGATTTTCCTCGCCATGGTATGACCATTGGAATGAGTTCCGAAGGTACCTTCATGTATGCCATGATCCTTTCTGCCTCGCTCTTGTCTACACACCGCAGTAAAGTTGAATCATGGTTACGCTTATAGAGGATTCCATTACTGATGAAGAACTTTGCAGTGAACCTTCTCAGAAACTGCTTATCATTAACAGATGCCCCCTCGGGGTATTATTGAGCCTCAAGATACCTCTTTACCTCGTGAAACCAAGGTTTATCTACTACCTCTTCAGTTTCAATGTCACAACAATGTGCGGGTTTGTCCAACCTCTCGATAGTGATCCGGGGAGCTTCATTGTCCCACCTGAATTTGAACATAGAAGACATAGTAGCTAGCGCATCCGCTAACTGATTCTCCTCTCTTGGGAAATGTTCAAAGGTTACCTCCTCAAAGTGTGGGAGAAATGTCAGTACATACTCTTTGTAAGGAATAAGATTCGGGTGCTTCGTATCCCACTCGCCTTTGATCTGACTTATTACCAGAGTGGAATCTCCGAATACACTCAAGAACTTAATCCTCAGGTCAATAACAGCTCGAAGACCCATGATACACGCTTCATACTCCACCATATTGTTGGTGCAGTTAAAACATAATCGGGCGGTGAATGGAGTATGACATCCCTCAGGAGATATAATTACAGTGCCAATGCCGTTACCTAATGTGTTCAAGGCTCCATCAAAATACATAGACCATCGGGATCCCTCCTCGGGTCCTTCATCTGGTCCAGGTTCTTTGCAGTCGGTTACCAACATGATATTCTAATCCGGGAACTCGAAATTCATGGACCGGTAGTCATCCAGGGCCTGATGCGCCAAATGATCCGCCAATACACTCCCCTTGATTTCTTTTTGGGTTGTCTATTGGATGTCGTACTCAGCTAAGATCATCTTCCATCTTGCTATTCTTTGGATAAGGCGGGCTTCTTGAAAATATATTTGATCGGATCCATCTTTGATATCAACAAGATAGTGTGAGTCAGCATATACTGTCTCAGTCGACGAGCATCCCATGCCAAAGCACAACAAGTTTTCTCGAGCAATGAGTATCGGGTCTCACAGTCGGTAAATTTTTTGCTAAGGTAGTAAATTGCATGCTCTTTTCGACCAGACTCGTCATGGTGCCCCAACACACACCCCATTGAACTGTCTAGCACTGTCAGGTATAGTATCAAAGGACTTCCTTCAACTGGAGTCATCAAAATTGGTGGTTCTTGAAGGTATTCTTTGATTCTTTCAAAAGCATTCTGGCATTCATCATTCCATTTTAACACTTGATCTTTCTTCAGCAGCTTGAAGATTGGCTCACAAGTAGTAGTCAGATGTGAAATGAACCTGGCGATGTAATTTAGGCGTCCCAAGAAACCTCTAACTTCTTTTTCTATGTGGGGAGCCGACATCTCTTGTATGGCTTTTACCTTTGCAGGGTCTACCTGAATACCTTTGTCACTGACAACAAAACCTAGAAGCTTACCAAACCTTACCCCGAAGGTACACTTGTTCAGATTCAACCTCAGCTTGTACGTCTTCAACCTGTCAAATAGTTTCTGGAGATGATAAAGTTGCTCTTCTTCAGTCTGGGACATGGCTATCATGTCATTAACATAAACCTCGATCTCGTGGTGAATCATATCGTGGAACAAAGCGACCATGGCGCACTGATAAGTTGTCCCAGCATTCTTCAACCCAAAAGGCATTACCTTGTAACAGAAGGTGCCCCACTGTGTAACGAAGGTTGTCTTCTCCATGTCCTCAGGAGCCATCTTGATTTGATTATAGCCAGAAAAATCATCCATGAAGGAGAAGATCTTGTGATGCGCGGTGTTGTCGACTAGAACATCAATGTGAGGAAGTGGGAAGTTATCCTTGGGGCTTGCCCTATTCAGATATCTGTAGTCCACACACATCCGTACCTTACCGTCCTTCTTAGGTACCAGAACGACATTGGCAACCCACCGCGGATAAGAAGTGACAACTAAGAATCCTGCGTCGAACTGTTTCATGACGTCTGCCTTGATTTTCTCTGACATTTCAGGGCGCATACGCCGGACCTTCTACTTTACCAGAGGGCAGTCTTCTTTAGTCGGCACGCGATGTACCACAATAGCAGTGTCCAAACTAGGCATGTCTGTATAGGGCCAGGCGAAGATCTCAACATAGTCGTGTAGCATCTGTATTAACTGTTGTTTGACACTAGGCTCCATATTCACACCTATTTTAACCTCTTTCCAGTCTTCCTCTGTACCCAAATTCACTGACTCAACTGGCTCTTCATGAGGCTGTATGGCCCTTTCTTCCTGTTGTAATAGTCTAGCAAGTTCTCTAGGCACCTCACAATCATCCTCACCCTCTTCCTCGGCTTGGTTGATCAGATTTTTGAAGTTATAATTGGAAGTAGATCAATGGGATCCAGAATGGATATGGATCTGCAGTATGATTCGTGAGTGTGTGTAAGAGAATAGTTGTTTTGATAAAGTGCGAGACAAAAAAGAAAAACAAGGAGCACAAAATTTGTATGCAAGAAACGTCCAATGCTTTATTAATGATATATGAAATGACAAATAATAGACCTCACAAGCAAAGCCAAGGTGCCTAGGGCAATGCACCGGGCCGTAAAGTTTTAAATTGTTTATTACAAATCTTAAAACAAATGAGTCAATTACTGTGGAATAAAAGAAACAGGTATGAAGTCCTGTTAGCTCTTAAATTCGACACCTTTGTTTCATTGATGTCAGCCATTAAGGCTGAAGGATGTTTTCGACCAGCTAAGTCCGTCGAAATGTCCATCGAAAGATGGCAAAGTACTTAGAAGATTTCTTCCAAGGGATAAGTTGGTTGCCTTCGACGTCGAAGGTGTTTCTCGTCGAAGATGCGTCTCAACGAAGGTGTTCGATGGTTCAGAGTGGAACGGTTTGAAATTCAAACGTTTGGAGGGAAAACGGTTTCCAGCGGTTACCAAGTGCAACGTGCAAAGATCTGGAGCGTCGAACGTTGAGAACGTGCCAAGTGGAATCATCTCGAAGCAGTGTAACTGCCCGACGGTTACTTGGGATGTTTTAGTATAAATAGTAGTAGTCATGTAGTTTCTCGCGTGTGTTCACAATTCTATACAAAGTCACTCATATAGATTCGAGTACCCAGCGTGTGAGAAAGAATTGTTGAGAAATGTATGTGTGAAACACCAACTTTATTAATCAAAGTCATTTACTTTTCCAGAAATTTACTTGCTTTCTTCTTTACTTTCCTGTCGAACCCTTTCATTTAAAGCCTTATTTATTTCACCAAGTCCTTTCTTCATGCAATTTACTTAAAGCCTCTTTATTTTATTATCATTTAACCAATATCCAATTTAATCAAACTTCAAAATCAACCTATGTCCTAGGATCAATCTGATCGATCCTGCGAGTAACCAAATAAGTAACCATTTGGAGGATCAGCGGTTGTTTACGAATAACCAAGGTAAACAAATTGGCACACCTGGTGGGACTGTGTGTTGATTGTTGAAAATAATCTCATCTTTTCGAGGAGTGTTGTATGTTATTGAGAAGCGGTAGAATATACACTAACGATAACAATACTGCCAGAAGAAGGGAAGAGATGGCGAATCCGCCAAACAATAACGAAATCCCACAAACGAATGTGGGAGCAACGGTTAGCACAATCGTAAGTGAAGCGACAACTATTGGTTCGACACCAGCAGTAACGGTCACAGCAACGGGGCCATTACCTCCGTTCACAGGCCCCAGAGCGCCTTTGGGAACTCCCCCACCAAGGGGAAATTTAGGCACAAGGCCTTATGTTCCCCCAGGATTTATGCCACTCTATGGCATGCCAACTTCTGACTTGGCTAGCCTGACGAATGCTGCGTCCACTTTTTCAGACCCTTTAGTGAGTGCCTCTTCGCCACTCCAAGGTTCTGGTGTAGGCATAGCAAATAGAAATAGGACCCAACTCTTAGGAGGAACGTCCCAAGTAGCCCATGGCCTTACAAATGCCTCGACAGCAGTCTTGAGGCAACAAATGGACGAAAGCAACCATGATATGGTGCAAATGTTGGCACAAACTTTGAGTACAGTGCTAAACCCTCTAATACAAAACACTACTCAATCGAATCAGCAAGTGACAGCGCAAATGACGCGTTTGGCTAATTTCTTTGGAGTACCCCAACCTATTCGACAGCCCCAAAGGGCGCAAATTAGGGGAAACCAGGGGATATTCTTAGAGGAAGAAACCACCATCAATCAGGCTCAGCAGCCTGTCGAAGAAAACCTTAGGGCACGATTGGAGCAACCCGTTGAGGAACCTAGGGTAATAACCCCAGAGGTAAGGTTAGTTAACAGAAACCAAAATGCTGACGAAGTAGTTCAGCATATCCAATACCAAAACACGGGTTTGGAAAATAATCTGGCAACCATGATCGAAAGGATCATGACTCAGAACGGGATGAACATGGGCTTTCGAAGGCCCAACTTTACATCTCCATTGTCAGAATACGTGTTACAAACAGACTTACCTCCTAGATGTAAAGTCCCCAAATTCACTAAGTTCTCAGGGGACACGACAGAATCTACTGTCGAACATGTGGCGAGATACTTGATCGAAGCAGGAGATATTTCGAATAACGAAAATCTGAGGATCAAGTACTTCCCAAGTTCTTTAACAAAGAACGCTTTTACTTGGTTTACAACTCTCCCCCCCCCCCCCCCCAATTCGATCCATCATTGGACCCAGTTGGAAAGATTGTTCCATGAACAATTCTACATGGGGCAAACCAAGATAAGCCTGAAAGAATTGGCCAGTGTGAAGAGACGTTTCACTGAACATATAGACGAATATCTAAATAGGTTTAGGTTGCTCAAGGCGAGATGTTTTACACAAGTGCCAGAACATGAGTTAGTCGAAATATCCGCAGGCGGTTTAGATTATTCCATTAGGAAGAAGCTAGACACCCAATACCTGAGAGACATGGCCCAACTGGCCGATAGAGTTCGACAGGTAGAACGCCTCAAAGCTGAAAAAGCAAAGGCAACGAAAACTCATAAGAGAGAAAGGATAGCGTACGTTGAGATGGATGACGAAGATCCAGAATCCTTCGACGACACTTTAGCTGTCGAAGAAGGAGAAGTCGATTTAGCGGAACTGAAACAAGGGCCACCATACTCTTGTAAACTGTTAGTCCCCTCAAGTGGGAAAAATCCCACTGGTCCAGAAAGGACCAACGATAGGTTTCCCAAAAAGACTTATAGTTTTGACATCACAAAATGTGATGAAATATTTGACTTGCTTGTTAAAGATGGCCAAATGATAGTACCCCCAGGGGTAAAAGTGCCTCCTCTTGATCAAAGAAAGAAGAGAGGTTTTTGCAAATATCATAATTTCTTGGGCCATAAAACTTCTCAATGTTTTCTTTTCAGGAATCTTGTGCAAGACGCTATCGAAGAAGGGAGGTTGAAGTTTGCTGACAAGACCCCCATGGCTGTCGACTCAAATCCATTACAGGCTGAAGCCCACTATGCGGAGCCTTCTGAGGTGAACGTGATAGAGGCAACCAGGAGCCAGTCGAAGAGGCCAGGAATCACAATGGTCGAAGTTTCAAAGGACCATATCAACATGCCAATCTTTTGCAGTTTTTCTGGAAATTTATCCAGAAGGACAATTGAAGTAGTTCAGAAAGCGGTCGAAAGCCCAAAATTGGAGACCGCTGAAGCACAAAAAACTGGACCAAAACCCAGTTCCCACTTGGCCACAGTTCAAGGCCAGACAGAGAATCTGGAGATACAAATGAAGCAGCTAACTCTTGCCAACAAAGATACAATGAATATCAACATGGTCGAACTCTCTGACCCAAAAGCATCAGAAGAGGCTATGAGGCAAGAACAAGCTAATAAGACTGCTTTCCCTCGGGAAAATGAAAATCTGGCAGATTTTTTACAAAGATGCCAGAAAAAGAAATCAGAGGTGATGCTGTGTCCAAGATGCAGTTCGATCTTTGACAAAAAGGCTGCTGAGCACATTCAAGGCGTAAGAGCAGCGAATAAGAGAAGGGAAAATGTTGATCTTCGACATGATCCCAGAAGAGCCTCCCAAAGAGGTTCAAACCAAGAAAAGAGGCCATTGACTTTTAGGCCTCCAACAAATGTGCCGGTAGATACCTGGTACAAAACCTCTGGTCGAAAAAGGCAAAGTGAGGAGAGATGGCACTCTTTCGACGTGCCAAGGGGTTCATCTTTAACTCAAAAGAAAGAGCCTCAAGTTGCTGTACCTAAAGTTGCACAAGTGTCAAGCAACTACAAAGGGAAAAATCCCATGTCTCGATCTCAATGGAGGAGATACCAAAGGAGACGAAAAGCGGAAAGGGAGGCTGCCAACGAACCAAAGGCAGAAACCAGTTCGAATGTTCCTCAAAGGAAGCAAAGGAAACCTCTAGAAAGAGAGCCAGTAACCAACAGGCTAGTTTGGCCTAACCAAGGTGAAGTCGAGGACGAAGAAGATTCTGAGTCTGATGATACTTTGGACATAATGGTGAATATAGTCTCAGTGTTGCCCAGAGAATTCAACCGACAAGTGGAGGTCGAAGCAAGTGACTGGGAAGTGGAGCAAGAAATGGCCAAACATAGGCCAGTGTGCTATTTCGTCATGGACAATGGCACCACTGAGGAACAAAATGGATTCTTCGAACCACCAACAGAGGCGATGAATAATCACCTCAAGCCTTTATTTATAAGGGCTAAACTCGAAGAAACTACTGTGAATAAAATATTGGTGGATTGTGGGGCAACCATCAACATTATTCCTCACTCTATGCTAAGGAAAATTGGCAAAAGGGATGAGGACATTAAGCCTCACAACATGGTCCTGTCGAACTATGAGGGCGGCATAGGGACCACTATGGGAGTGATCC
Source organism: Vicia faba (assembly GCA_948472305.1). Lineage (NCBI taxonomy): Eukaryota > Viridiplantae > Streptophyta > Magnoliopsida > Fabales > Fabaceae > Vicia > Vicia faba. The sequence continues at coordinate 1,307,509,446 of OX451739.1, forward strand.
AGCTAGATATCAAAGTAGGGTCTATCCTTCGACCAACAATGTTTATGGTCATATCGGCCAAACCTAACTACAATCTTTTGTTGGGCCGTGAATGGATTCATGGTGTTGGAGCTGTGCCATCATCAATGCATCAGAGGCTGCTCCTATGGCGTCCAGATGGGATGGTCGAAAACATAGAGGCAGATCAAAGCTACTACCTGGGCGAAGTGAATCACCTGGGGTTGGCAGATTTCGACAAGAACTTGGCTCACATAGGGCCATGTCCGACACCTGACTTCGACATGGCGCCAGCGCCAAACACTTTTTGTTCCCTATACCTGCATCCTGAGCATGGTTTCCAATGGGACAGAGAAGACTTGTCCCACATAGACTTCAGTGGGTTAACTGATATCCAACCAACTGGTTGGGGAAGTGAATTCAGTGATAATGACTGAGTCACAATCTTTGAAGCGAATTTCGGCTTATGTAGCCGAAACTAAGATGATAACGGCTCTCGAAGCCGAAGTGAAGTACATGGCCACACAGGCCAATGATCAACAGTTATCTGCTGCAGGTCCAGGAAAGGATTTCGATCCAAAACCCCCTGATATCATGCAAGAGGAAATGCAGGAACAGAGGCTCGACGCCATCTATGACGATGAGCCTTTGGGCTTCGAAAAGGACCCCTTGGCGAACAACATTAAAATGTTAGCGCAAGATCCTTTAGAAGAAATCAACTTAGGCGAAGGGTCAGAGAAAAGGCCAACCTACATCAGCGCCAAAATTGACCCAGAACTTAGGTTGGAAGTAATCCAATTGTTGAAAGAGTTCAAGGACTGTTTTGCATGGGATTACGACGAAATGCCGGGTCTCGACAGAGGATTGGTAGAACTTCAGTTGCCAATCAAACCTGGGAAGAAGCCAATCAAGCAGAATCCAAGACGCTTCGCCCCAGAAATACTGTCGAAGATCAAAGCGGAAGTCGAAAGACTGCTGAAATGCAAATTCATACGTGTTACAAGGTATGTCGAATGGATTGCGAACATTGTGCCAGTAATTAAGAAAAATGGTACATTAAGGGTGTGCATAGATTTCAGAGATTTGAATGCTGCTACACCCAAAGATGAATATCCTATGCCTGTGGCGGAAATGCTAGTTGATTCTGCCGCTGGCTATGAATACCTGAGTATGCTCGATGGTTATTCAGGATATAATCAAATATTCATTGCTGAAGAGGATGTGTCGAAAACAGCTTTTCGATGCCCTGGGGCCCTAGGCACTTACGAATGGGTAGTGATGCCTTTTGGCCTAAAGAACGCTGGGGCAACATACCAGCGAGCAATGAATACTATCTTCCATGATTTTATTAACACTTTTATGCAAGTATATATTGATGACATTGTTATAAAATCTGTTTCCAGGAAGAATCATATTGACCACCTTCGACAATCATTCGAAAGAATGAGAGAACATGGTCTGAAGATGAACCCTTTGAAGTGTGCGTTCTGTGTGAAAGCTGGAGATTTCTTGGGCTTCGTTGTCCACAAGAAAGGAATCGAGATCAATCAGAACAAGACGAAGGCAATTCTGGAAGCGAAAGCGCCATCGAATAAGAAGGAACTGCAATCTTTGTTAGGCAAGATAAATTTCTTAAAGAGGTTTATATCTAACCTAAGTGGGAAAGCTCAGGCCTTTTCACCCTTACTTCGACTGAATAAAGAGGGGTTCGAATGGGGGCAAGAGCAACAAGAAGCCTTTGACAAAATCAAAGGGTACCTCACTAAGCCACCTATTTTGGTGCCTCCTTGTAGCAATAGGAGTATGAGATTGTACATAGCTGCATCCGACAAAACTTTGGGAAGTATGTTAGCCCAAGAAGATGAGAATGGAGTCGAAAGACCCATTTACTATCTTAGTAGAGTTTTGAACGATGCAGAAACTAGATATAGTGAAGTTGAAAAATTGTGTCTATGTCTGTATTTCTCTTGTACAAAACTCAAGCAATATATAAAACCAGTTGATATGTATGTTTCATCTCATTTTGATGTTTTCAAGTATATGTTGTCGAAACCTATCTTGCATAGTCGAATTGGCAAGTTGGCATTAGCATTAACTGAATACTCCTTGACCTTTATGCCTCTTAAGGCAGTGAAAGGACAAGTGGTTGCAGACTTTATAGTCGACCACTCAATTCAAGTTGAGGATATTAATTACGTGGAGATAGAACCTTGGAAATTCTACTTCGATGGTTCCAGCCATAAAGATGGAACAGGAGTAGGGGTCTTGATCATTTCTCCTGAAAAAATTCCAACAACATTCAAGTACAAGATATCAGGTTCTTGTTCGAACAATGAGGCTGAGTATGAAGCTCTAATTACTGGCCTTGAAATATTGTTGGAATTGGGGGCAACTCGAGTCGAAATAATGGGAGACTCAGAGTTAGTCATTAAGCAAGTCACAAAGGAATATAAATGCATAAGAGAAAATCTCATTATGTACTTTGTGATAGCAAATCGTTTATTTAAAAAATTTGAAACGGTCAATATTCGACACATACCCAGAGTCGAAAATCAAATAGCCAACGACTTGGCACAGATTGCATCTGGGTATAAGATTTCAAAAACGAGATTACAAAGAGAAATCGAAGTTCGAGAAAAGATAAAAGCAACTTGTCTATCACCAACAGACTTGGAATCGACGAGACTAGGATATGCTGATCAAAGTAACTTCGAAATTTCGTTCATAGATAATTTGTCAGAGCAAGATTGGAGGAAACCCATTGTGGACTATCTTCAAAATCTAGGAGCTTCGACAGAACGAAAAACAAAGTACAGGGCGTTGAGTTATGTACTCATGGGTAATGAGTTATTCAAGAAGACGCCTGAAGGGGTATTGCTAAAATGCTTAAGTGAAACTGAGGCATACATAGCCCTTTCGACTACGCATGCTGGAGCATGTGGGGCTCACCAAGCAGGCCATAAGATGAAATGGTTGTTGTTTCGACAAGGACTATACTGGCCCACTATGCTGAAAGATTGTGTTGAGTTCACCAAAGGTTGCCAAGAATGTCAAGTCCATACAGGCATCCAACATGTACCAGCAAGCGAACTTCACTCGATAGTGAAGCCTTGGCCCTTTAGAGGATGGGCGTTGGATCTCATTGGAGAGATTCGACCAGCATCATCAAAGAGTCAGAAATACATACTGGTAGGCATTGATTATTTTACTAAGTGGATCGAAGCTATCCCTTTAGTCAATGTAGACCAAGAAAATATCATTGAATTTATTCAAAAGAACATTATCTTTAGGTATGGAATCCCTGAGACTATAACTACTGATCAAGGATCAGTTTTCACTGGTCGAAAGATGCAAGAATTTGCTCAGGAAACAGGTTTCAAACTCCTAACATCAACACCTTATTATGCACAGGCAAATGGTCAAGTCGAAGCAGCAAACAAAGTGGTGATTGGCTTGATAAAGAAGCATGTTGGGAAGAAACCAAAGAATTGGCATAAGACGTTAGACCAGATTTTATGGGCTTGTCGAACATCCCCAAAAGAAGCCATAGGTACAACACCATATAGGCTAACTTTTGGCCATGATGCAGTGTTGCCAGCAGAAATTTGTCTTCAATCTGCAAGGGTTCAGAAACATTATGATATTCCCTCTGAAATCTATTGGAATATGATGTTGGACGAACTAGTGGATTTAGACGAAGAAAGATTGCGTGCTCTTGACCTACTCAGGCTTCAGAAGAAAAGAGTAGAAGACTCTTATAATAAAAAGGTGAAACCTAAGGTATTTTCGCCTGAAGAACTAGTTTGGAAGGTGATTCTTCCCATGGATCGAAGGGATCGAAGCATGGGGAAATGGTCACCCAAATGGGAAGGACCATTCAGAGTTATCCAAATTTTTTCTGGTGGAGCCTATGAAGTCGAAGAGTTAGGTGAAGATAAAAGGCTCTTGAGAGTAAATGGTAAATATTTGAAAAAATACAGACCTACACTCCAAGAGATAAAAATAAAATAACAAGACTAAATTAACCATAGAAAAGCCAAAATGGAAAATTTTTATAATTTTTAGCCAAGATGGCAATGTTGTCGAATACAGATTACAAAATATGGTTAAGAAGCAGAATCAATCAAAAGGGAATAGAGTCCTTGAGTCGAAGGTATTTGATTTGCTGCAGCTCCAATCTTTTCTTGCACCAGGCATTCGCCTGCACAAGCTTGGCAATCTGATCGTCGAAGCCTTGGGCCTTCTCAGCAAATTCTAGGCCTTGTTTGATTTCAGTTTGACTCTCGGTGTCTGAGACGGTCGAAAGAAGTTCCTCCTTGCGTTTAGTATTGGCATTTATCTTAGCCTCTATTTCTTCGATTTGCGCCCTGAAGGAAGCATTCTCTCGATCGATGGCATCAACTTCTTCTTGTGTAGATGCTTTTTGCTTCGACAACTCCGCAATTTGAGAAGTTGTCTCCGAAACAGCAGTCCATACAGAAGAGCTTTTGCCATATAACACCTCAAGATGACTATTAAAGCCCCTTTGGCGCCTATAATCTGCTGAGACTTGATCGATAATGGAGTGTAACTCCATGATCAAGCCTGAAACTTCTGGAGCTACAACTAACAAGTCGACAACATTCAAAACATCCCTCAAGTATGATGGAGCAGTAGGGTCCCCCTCCAAAGCTTTCATCAAGTCCTTCTTGAAAAACTGAGCCTTAACCTTCGCCAAAGCTTCATCGAGAGGAGAAGTTTCAGTGGACTTCCCCGACAGGGTAGGAACCTCCTGACTAGCATCAGACGAACTCTTGCTCTCGATGATGGCGTTGAGATAGCTAACAGGGTCAGTTTGCTTCAAGAGTTCTAAGTCCTCTTTCGACCTGTGCTTTGTTGAGATAATAGCCCTTGCAACAGCATTGTCTTGGGTTTGAGGCTGTGGAGTGACAGTTGCCTCGACTGGATTCCCTTCGACTCGGACTGTGGCAGCGCCAGCGTCATCTTGGTGTCTTTCACCGGCGTCACCTTGGTTCTCTTCGCCAGTGGCATCTTGGTCTTCTTCGCCAGCATTGCCATGGTCCCCTTCGTCACGATTCTCTTCCGACAGATCCACCACCTGAACCTCTTTTGGCTGTTGTTCTTCCGTTTGAGGATCTTCTGCTGGTTTTTCTACCGTCTCAGCATTGGCCTCATTTATTTCAGTATGGGCTTCGTCATTTTCCAAGCCTTTTTCTTGTGGCCTGCTGAGTTCAGCAGACTCTAGTGTTTCAGAATTCCGTGGCGGTGAGCTTTCAGTGGCGTCCTGAAAAGAAAAGAAGAAGAATCTTCAGGAATCTAAAGAGACATAGTCGAATATAGGTATCTACACCTAAGTTACAAAAAGGTCTAAGAGATTACCTGTAAATTAGCTTCAGCCCCAGGGCTGGAATTGTCGCTTTCGACAGGCTTATTGAGAAGAACGTTTAAGTCCTCCTCCTTTGGCTCCTCGATGATAACTGGACGTGGCCTGGGCTTTCTCCCAGCAACCTTTATTCTAATTGTTCGACCCTCAGGAGAAGGAGCAGGAGCGTCCTTCGTCAGCTTTCGCCTTTTTAGAGGAGCAGGGGGAGAATCATCCTCTTCGTCGCTCCCAGATTCGACCACCAGTGCTGGCCGTTTCTTGGGCGAAGGTGCCTAAAAAACCAATGGGAATTCAATTTAACAATCGCATCGAAAGTCAAAAAAAAAATTAATTAAAAGCCAGAAGAAAATAATGAAAGCCTGGTTACCGATACATAAGGCTTTTTCGAAGGGCCTTCCCCCTGTTGGTTTGTTGTGGTCTTCACCGGCGCTACAGTCTTCGCCGGCGGTGGAGGTTTTGTTGAGGGGCCTCCTCCCTGTTGGCCTTCTGCAGCCTTCTTGGCTGCAGGCTTTCGAACAACTGAAAGCAAATAAAATAGTTAACAGGCTAGCAGTCGAAAGAGAAAGACAAAGTAATTCGAAAGGATGAACTTACATTTCTTTATTTTGTCCAAGACGAGGACAAAAGATTTCTGAAGCTCATCCACGAAGTCCTTCTCGTCGAAAAACTCCTCAGCGTAATAACTTTTCCACCACTCCTCGAAGGATGGTGAGCAAAGAAAGTTGAGCTGGTAGTCAAACAACGAGAGAACTGTTCGACCAGCATATCTTCCGATATGTTTAGTAGCAGCTTCTTCGGTGTAGTCATTGCAGAAGTACAACATAGACTTCTCTCTTGGAAAAATTGGAGAAGGTAGGGTTTGAATAATACCAAACTGGCGAGACACCAGGTTTGGTTGATATGCAATCAGACTCAAGTGAGTCTTAGAGCTCCTGAATCGAAGAGGCATGATCCTTGGTGTGAGGAACGCCTCCCACATTGTTGTATGTTCGTCAATTTGAGGACCACTCGACGTCCTTGGATGTGGCCTTGTGAACCACGCTGGGCCTACCTTCCGTCGAGCAAACGGAGCCATAGTCGAAGCAAACTCTTTCCTTCGAGCAAACATCAGAACGAAGTTTGTGAAAGTTTGCTGAAGCTCCAGTCCATCTTCCATCGGAGTCAACAGAGCCAGTCTAGTTCCTTCGACACGTCTGTTCGCTATCTCTGGAGCCTGCTCATTTATTTGAACCTTCTTAGGCAAGAAAGATTCAAAGGTGGCGTCGAGCCACAATTGAAGCAGCCAAAAAGGTCCAGCAAGCAGCAAGCTGGCCCTGTTCTCGATAATCTTCAGGAGAGTCGCTCCATTACTAATCGAATCATACAGGCTAGCCAAAATCAATTCTGCCAAACAGATATTTTGGCCATGATGGAGTTGAGTGGCGAGAGTGACCATCTTCTTGGTCACCTGTAAGGACTTCGAGCAAAATACAAAGCGTGTCAGCCATAAGGCTAGAAACGCTATGTGTTCGACATCCGACACAGCATCTGTCGACCTGTCGTGGTAGTGATTGATGAAGGTGGTGTAAGTTGGCTTGGTGGCAGAGAATCCAATTTGATCCTCCGACATCTCCTCCGAATCGAAGTAGTCCCCGGTGGGTCGAAGGCCAGTGATAGCGGCCACATCGAAGAGTGTAGGAGTCAGCATCCCACAGGGAAGATGGAAAGTGAAGTGGGAGTAGTCCCAGAAAAGTAGAGAAGCTATCAACATCTCCGCAGAATAGTTCAGACCTGTCTTCGACAGCATCACCAGGTCGAAAATCCCCATATTTTTCCAGATCGAAGCTTGGCGTTTCTCCATTTTTTCTAGCCAAGCAACGTAATCAGGAGTAAGGCTAGGGCCAGACCTGAAAGCCCTAACACCTTTGTTGAAGAAACGAAGGTCGATTTTCTCTTTAGCAGGGTCTTCATTATCCTCTGCATCTTTCTTGGCGCATGCAACCGGTTTGAGTCTCTCAACTACCGGAAAATAACTCTTGATCTTCATGGCCTCAGCAATACTTGGATACAAGGGGCCAGACATAGCAAAGATCTGGTTGGAATATCCAACCGGGATCATCAGGTGGTGTGAGTAAGCATCACGTACAGCGATGTCCAAGGGTTCAGGGACCCTTCGTTGGCCCGTGGAAGTTACCACTGGAGCAGTGACGAAAACCTTAGGTTTGACATTTCCAGATGGTACGGTGGCGCTAGGAGCAGTGGAGGGACCAGATGCCATTGTTAATGGTGAGGATGAAGACGAAGTGAAGGAAAAAGGGTTTTTGCAAAGATGACAAGTTTGTGTGCAAATGGGAAGTCTGAAAGTTAGATAGCGTAAAAAGTCCCACAGTGGGTACTTACTGCTATTTATAGTAGTGGGGGGAAAATCCCCAAAACCGAGGACATTAAATGCCATTTAATGTTGCAGAAGTAGTGGGACACGTGGCATCCCCCTGTTGTTTTAGCCGTTCTGCAGAAATGGAGAGGCGCAGCGTGCGTCCTCGTTTTTGGGAATTATCATAATGACTGAAATGACGTTTGGCACTGCACGCCGTACTGAGGTGACGTCTTAGGTACGGATAAATGATGGTTTTCTTAGGATTGCCAGTGGTTGGTAGAAGACAACAAAAAGTGCACAATTTAATTTGTGACTAAGCGTGAAAAGACAGGTGTCGAATGGCGTTTCAAAGAATGCCCTTTTCTTTCAGAGTCGAAATAAGGCATTCTTGGGGGGAAATTTGTTAGCTCTTAAATTCGACACCTTTGTTTCATTGATGTTAGCCATTAAGGCTGAAGGATGTTTTCGACCAGCTAAGTCCGTCGAAATGTCCATCGAAAGATGGCAAAGTACTTAGAAGATTTCTTCCAAGGGAGAAGTTGGTTGCCTTCGACGTCGAAGGTGTTTCTCGTCGAAGATGTGTCTCGACGAAGGTGTTCGATGGTTCAGAGTGGAACGGTTTGAAATTCAAACGTTTGGAGGGAAAACGGTTTCCAGCGGTTACCAAGTGCAACGTGCAAAGATCTGGAGCGTCGAACGTTGAGAACGTGCCAAGTGGAATCATCTCGAAGCAGTGTAACTGCCCGACGGTTACTTGGGATGTTTTATTATAAATAGTAGTAGTCATGTAGTTTCTCGCGTGTGTTCACAATTCTATACAAAGTCACTCATATAGATTCGAGTACCCAGCGTGTGAGAAAGAATTGTTGAGAAATGTATGTGTGAAACACCAACTTTATTAATCAAAGTCATTTACTTTTCCAGAAATTTACTTGCTTTCTTCTTTACTTTCCTGTCGAACCCTTTCATTTAAAGCCTTATTTATTTCACCAAGTCCTTTCTTCATGCAATTTACTTAAAGCCTCTTTATTTTATTATCATTTAACCAATATCCAATTTAATCAAACTTCAAAATCAACCTATGTCCTAGGATCAATCTGATCGATCCTGCGAGTAACCAAATAAGTAACCATTTGGAGGATCAGCGGTTGTTTACCAATAACCAAGGTAAACAAGTCCCTAGCTATCCAGTTATTTGTTCCACCGTTGGTTGTTGGGTAGATCCAACTGTCGATGTCTGAATCCTCCTCACTGTCTTCAATTGCATTAATTCCTCGATTGTTAATGTGTAGAGGAGGTCTTCCAGCCCGAGTGCGCCTAACAACCCTTTGAGCCCCTGTAGTAAAGCCCAAACCAAATTTGTCAGTTTTGTGAGTGAAATCAGAGAGCTGACCCCAATTGGTACACCCAACTTTTTCAACCACAACCCTGGCGTCCTTGAGAGAAGCCATCTTCAACGGAGGTTTGTTGCTAGTAACTTCAGTTGATGCCAAGATCTGAGGGACCTCTTCGAAATTCTGACAAGGAGTTTCTATGAATTCCCTGTCCATCTCTACGTAGCGGAAGGAATTGAGGTGACTCACCATATATTCTTCTTCACCTCGCACTGTGACAATCTATCCCTTCACCAGATACTTCAGCATTTGATGGAGTGTGGATGTAACTGCCCCAGCCTGATGGATCAAAGGACGACCCGACAAGCAAGAATACGATGGCCTGATATCCATTACGTAGAAGGTGGACCCAAAAGTATGAGAACCCACTTTGACAGGGATGTCCACCTCCCTGTGCACCATTCTCTTCAATTCGTCAAAAGCCCTTACCATAATGTTACTAGGCTTTAGAGTCAAACCCTCACAATCCAAATGGTCCAACGCTTTCTTCGGCAAAACATTCAGTGAAGACACGATATCTACCAGCACATGAGCCATAGTGGTGCCCTTGCACTCAATCAAGACATGAAGAGCATAATTATGCTTCCTTCCTTTCGATGTAAGATCCGCATCTGAAAAACCCAGCCCATTTTCAGCAGTCTAGCTGGCCATACAATCTTTGAACTGATCTGCTGAAGTTCCCTACGGAACATGCGCAATCTTGAGAAATGCAATCAAAGCCTTCGCATGGGCTTCAAAACACAACAACAGAGACAACATGAATATCTTTGATGGGGTATGCCCCAGCTTCTCAACCACATTGTAGTCGCTCTTCTTAATGATTTTCAGTATTTCCTCTATTTCTTATTTAGAGGCTTCCATAACGATTTTCTTAGGTGCCTCCGTCCGGGCAGGCTCACCTATAATTTCCTTGCCCCGAGTCCCAGATGGCTCAGCAACAAGGGTAATAACTGGAGTAGGAACAGGAGAAATGTCAGGAGTGCTGGTTTGAGTAGCAGCTGGAATAACAGTAGGCTTGATGATCTTCGGAGCAATCTCAGGAGAGAAAACCCTTCCACTTCGGGTAACCTTACTAGTACCGACAATATTACTGACATCAGTGTCAGCTTCTTCATTCTTCAAATCTTTCTTAATTCCATGATAGTACACATCAACACCATAATGCCATGGGACATCCTTGTCTGAGGTGTACGGGATGGGACCAGAAACCGTGATTATCAGCTGAGCAATTATTTGAACAAGTGTAATCCTAACAGGTCTTCTCTAGGAAACCTTGGAAGGATTAGCGGAAATGGTTATAATAGCGACGTCTTCAATGGGAACAACAAGGATCATAGTGTTCTCGAACAAAATATCTTTATTATCCATCAGGCGCTGAACACCTGGCTTCAACAAACGGCAACCAGAAGGTAGAATCGAACACATGTGGCAACCTTCACCATAACCCGAAAATAAACTGGCCAACAGCAAATTCTTCTTAACAGTCATAAGAGGAGTAGAAATTTATTCAATAGAGGTCACAAACAAATCAGTGTCAACAACATTAACTCCACGACCATGTTTGGGCATGGGAGCAGTTATAACATTCGGCTTTTCTGGAGCATTGAACTTTATCTCCTTGGCTTCAAGAAAGTCTTGTACTTTGTTTCTCAGAGCCCAACAATCATTTGTATCATGGCCAGGACTCTCAGAATGGTAGGCGCACTGCGCGTTGGGATTGTATTTGGGAGAGGTAGTGTTTGGATTCTTGGGAGCCTCTTTCAAGGTTACCAAGTTGGATTTTAATAAGTGAGGTAGAACTTCAGCCAAAGTCATGTTGATGCGGGTAAACTGTCGTTGTGGTCTTTCCACCCTTTGTTGATTGTTGCGTTGTGGAGCAACTGCGGGTCTCGGTATCACTACAACATTTACTGTTTGACGGTGTTCAGATCTGCTTTGGCCCCTCGGGCTATAGACCGCACTGGATTCCTTCTTACCAACGAAGGGCTTCTTTGCTGAACTCGAGGAGGCATCCTTCTGTATTTTACCACTCCGAATTCCAGCTTCTAATCTTACTCCAGTTAAAATCAGCTTGGTGAAACCAGATGATGAGCTTCCGATTAAGTGATTGAAAAATGGACCTGATAGCGTTCCTAGAAACATATCAACCAACTCCCTATCAGACAAAGGGGGTTGAACTCTCCCAGCCAAGTCTCTCCATGTTTGAGCATAATCTTTAAAACCTTCACCTGCACCCATGGACATACTCTGGAGTTGAGTACAAGTGGGAGCAAGTTCGGCATTATACTAATACTTCTTGTCGAAAGCATCAGCAAGATCTTCCCATTTTTGGACACTGGCTCCTTCCAACTGGTAGAACCATTCAAGATGAGTCCCTGACATACTATCTTGAAAGAAGTGCACCCACAAATTTCTATCAACGGTGTGGGGTTGGATTTTTCTGACATAAGAGTGGAGATGGAGCTTTGGGCAGGACACTCTATCATACTTGGAAAAAACTGGAGCTTTGAACTTCTGAGGGATGACCACTCCTGATACCAATCTTAATTCTTCGAAATCTAGGCCAGGTATCCTCTGAACTTCCATGGCACTCAGACGGTCTTCCAACTGTTTGTATCTATCCTCAGCAGGAGGATATTGCTCGTCGTTATAATCAGTATCATTGTCAGAGATTGCAGGACTAGGGTCCTTTTCCCCTTCTTGGTTCTCCCCTTCCATGGATGAAGAGGTCAGATCAGTTTGTTGCTTCAACCTTTCTCCAAACCTTCTGCCCATATTCAGAATACCGACAACCTTCTTCTTCTTCTTCTTCTTCTTCTTCTTCTTCTTCTTCTTCTTCTCTTTCAGAATGAGGGCTTTCAGATCCTCTTGCCCTTTTGCCATACTGATGAACATTTGTTGGAACTGGGCGTTCTGTTCCTGAAGATCTTTGATGGCTTGATCGGAAGACATTTCTGCTGAAATAAACAGCGAAGAAGATGAGAAACTTGTAGTGGTACCTGTAATGATGTGTATGATAATGGGATGCGCATGTAATGATTTCAAAGACCTCGGGAAATTTAAATTTACAAACCAAAATAAACAAAGACTTTATTAGCTTAAATTTGAAGGTTCAAAATGCCTTTAAGGCGTTATAAATAAGTAAATAAAACAAATCTAAAACTAGAAAAGAAAAATCAAAAGTCCCATGGACGCTTTCTCTTTGTGATGATATAATCATTGAGCACTATTTCTTCCTGGAGCTGCCTGGTGAGCTTTAAAACCTTCTTCTCTTGATCATGAAATTGTTCCTTGTAAATATCCCGCTCATTCTTCAGCTGAATCCAAGACCTCTATAACTCCCCAAGTACAGTGGGCATGTAAGGATAGAGAACCATGTAAGGAATTCCTTCTTCAGTAGTGGGCTCCACAATCACTGGTAATACGGCCACATAAGGCATCATAAGCTTCTAGGCACGAGCTCGTACCCATTGGAGGTAAGGCTCCATAGGAATGGAAGTCTTTAGTCCCAACTCTTTGGTGTCAGATCTATTTACCATGCCCCAAGCTCGTATGAGCCTCCGGCGATACTCATTAACATCATCCTCATAGTTGAATATAATGCCCTCAATAAGTAAACTCTTGGGGACCATCCCTTTGAACATGACCAAATTGTCGCAAAGCTAGAGAAGGATTGTAAGTTATACCCCCTCTGATACCAAGTAATGGAACATTAGGGTACTCCCCACAGTGGTCAATAATGGCAATGTCTTCCATAGCTCGGGAACACCAAAGAATATCCATATGAGCGAGTGACATTATCCTTTGCGACCAACCCAAACCTTCTTCATTCTTCGATACAGACTTAGGGAGGTGAGAAATAAACCACCAAGGTAGGCACAAGGTTGCGAGAAAGGATCTTGATAGCATTCACATCTACGAAGGAGTCCGGATTAGGGAAGAGAACTAAACCATAGATAAGAAGAGCCAAGACCTCCTCAAAAGCCTGAAAATCCATATCATCCCAAAATAGCTGAGTCCTGTCTATCATAAATTTGGATAGAAAACCCTCGACTCCGCTTCGAGTTTCCCAATTGGATACCACGTCGGCCCGTTTCAAATGCAAATCTGAGGCAATGACTTCTGGCTTAGGAACTTCTTCTATACCTGTGAAAGGTATCTGTTCAAGAATGGGTATGCCCAATAGCTGAGAGAATTCTTCCAAGGTGAGTACCAACTGATAATCTGGAAAGGTGAAGTAGTGATGCTTGGGATCGAAGAACTGGAAAAGTACGCTCATCATCTGTTCATCAAAGTTTGAAGTAACCATGAGGAGAAGTTGACCGTGTCTCTTAATGAAAGTAGAAGTTTCAGAAACTCTTGATACTAGCTCTTTGAGTTGGGAAGGTATCTTCACAAAGCTGATTTGGATAGTATTTCTATGCACGAAAGCCATGATCTACAAAATAGAACAAAGATAAATTCCCTTGGTCTTTGAAATGGTTAGTGTAATGAAGCATGAATGCCATGTTATGATGAATGATGTCATGATAAACCACAGGCATGGAAAACACATTAATTGCAAACACAGTCAAATCACACAAAGCCCTTAGGTTTAAGGCTTGCATGAGGTCAAAGGTAATACCCTCTTGAAGTTAAGTTGGTTTCAAACCTGTCCTAGAAAAGTAATCGGGTTCTAGAGGATCTCAATATCACTAACCATCCTTTATCGGTCATGGTTTCAGCTCACGCAATCTTTTCTTGCGGCCAAAATATTCCGAAAGTATAATCTCAATGAGTGTAGCATCGAGTATCAACCAATCCTCAGCTCTACACCGAGGTCGGCTATCTCGCTACTTTCTAATGGCCAACTTGTTCAATTAAGGTTCTAAGGTTCGTTAGTGCGTCACGACATCATGCAGCGGCCTCGTATTCTCCTCGTTTCACCACAAGGGATACCGGTACCAACCAAAGTGCCAAATCCACGTAGCTACTGCTTCAACCATATCGGTCTACGCCGTACAGTTCCCTCATAGTCTATTTCTACTTACCTACTGAGTGCCCCCATATCCGGGTATATGATCTATAGTAACCCCAAACAAAACCCTCAAAAATAAAGCAAACAAAGCAATCAAGAGAACCAATTTTAATGACCTAGATCCTAAGGTATACCCTACTTATAATTCCCCAACAGAGTTTCCAGTTCTGTGATGCGGTGGCAGAACCGACTGTTTTTACTGGTTTGCATTTTGTATTTTTTTATTCGCAAAATGTCGCGGTAAGCAAGAGTCACCACCGACTTTTATTTCATCCAATCGGAAAGGAAAAAAGTACAGAAAAAAAATCCTTTTTCGGGATTTTGAGTACGGCGGGTAGATTATAAAAAGGGAAGGTGTTAGCACCCTTTATATCCATGGTTTTCCATGGGCTCTTAGGTACTTTCTCACTTTTAAATTGCTTGTGTTTGTGTGCTTGTTTTTGAAAAATGTTTTACTTCGTGATAACCCTTGTATCAGTCTTCAAGGGTGTGATGAAGTTGTTTTGAACATTTGTTTGAAAAGTGTAAGTGTGAAAAGTTTTGATTTGAGCAAGTACCTACTAGCATCTACCCACTCGAAAAAAGATCGTTTCTATTTTTGTTTCCTTTAGACAGCGCTATCCTACTATTGAGAAATAGGTAGCACCATCGTTGGAATTTGTAAGGGTCAATTCGAAAGGGACGTACGGTCACTAAAGCAATATTAGGACACCTTAGTAGTAACCCTAGAGTATTAAGATCTTTTCGAGGCAACATTTCTGAGACAACATTTGAACGGGACAATTTGATCTCTTTAGACGGGAGGGCAACCACTAAGACACCCTATGCTTAATGATCGTTTACCGAAGGCAACCGAAGTGAGAGTATACCCTAAGAGTGAATATGTGCGAGTGATTTATTTTCAGTTTATTATCTTTGCACATTAGGATTTTCTAACCATTTTAATTTTGTCATGCATTCTTGCCATACAATCTTAAACATACATCTAACAGTTAAGAGTTTTGCGGAAAGTAAAAGCGGAAAAAAATAACCTACGCTTATTACATGGCTTTGACAGTTACATAATTGTCGTTGACAGTAAATAAAGATGCGGAAATTTAAAAACCCTAATTAAAACTATTACATCCTCAAAACAGTTACAAAAGTAATAAAAGAATTAAATGCACGCGGTAATTTAAATGTCAGGCGATTAGGGTTTTGACCCTTTGACTAACCTTACTTGCGATTGATTAAAGAAAAAATGTTTTTTTTGTGTCATGTTTTGTTATTTGAGAAAATAATGGAGAATTAAATTAAAAGAAAATCCTCAGTCCTAATTTATATTAATTTTTGAAAATAAATTAATTAATCCTAAACAACCTATTTTTGTATTTTTGTTTTATTTGAGAAAAAAGAGAAAAATTAAATCAAGAGTTAACCTAATTTTCTAATTTAATTTTAATTGCAAAAAAACAAATTAAAGTTACCCTAATTTAAATATTAATCTAATTAATTAACAAAATTAAATTTAATAAGAAAACAACTAAATCTAATTTTTTTTTGAATTTTTTTTATTTTTATGATTTAATTAAAACTGATTTTAAAAATAAAATAATTAAACAAAATAAAAGATAAAATAAAAAATAAAAAGAAGTTGAGAATTGGGCCTGTGTTGAATAGCAATGCTGGGGGTGTCAATCTGAATATCTTTGGCCCATTAAGCTCCCTAGCCCAGTCAGCGCTGGATCCAGTGTAGTGTTGACTTTGTGGTGCATCCTACTCCTTCCTTGTAGGCGTTGGATCTTGGTTGGAGATGGATCTGATGGTCAGTTCTTGAGTTGTATGGTGGATGGTTGGGAATGTGGTGCACCTGATCATATGAGAAAAAATAATAGAAAGCAAATGTTGGGACCTGTTATCGAACCCAGGTCCTTATGCTCGCCTCCAGTGATGCTTTGTCAGCTGCGCTACCATGTTCTTTTGTTCATATAATAGAAACAAAACAATATAAGCAAAATAAATAATGGATTTAGAAAATGCACCCAAAATTTAAACTAGCCATTCATGGGCTGCCACACATCACCTTCTTCGATGCAACCGTCGTTTTAGAAAAAAGGACTTTTACCTACATACATCCACTGTAGGTATAACCCTGCATATTTCAAAAATGTTGTACACACAAGATAAATGAAAGGTAATGGTACCAATAAACTCGTCTCATCCTCACGAGCATCATGGTACCTAATTCAAGGCCCAATTGTTCTTGTACAAAAAGACCCTAAAAATGACACAAAAACCCTAGCAATGGCAACATCGTGTACAGGCTTCGAAAATGCAATTAAATAATGCAGTTAGCTTGTAAACATGATGATAATCATAAATATGACAATTAAAATTGCTAATGACGCAAGAATTGGGATAATCAATTCTGGAAAAAAATGCAAACCTTGTGAGTTACAGTTGGTGTTTCTGGGTGCTTCAAGCCTTGCAACTGATCCAATTCGCTTCTGGGAAGGTCCAAGAATCGATTAGCAGTGTTGGAATGGTCTAAATTGATCTCTAGATGCAAAAACGATCCAACAATTTTTGTCACTTTTTTGGAATCTGGTTTGGTGTTTTCACGACTGCTCAACCCTTTATCGTTGATCTGGAATTGTTCACTATATAACCTAGAGTGAATTAGGTTAACAAACTTGGACTAAATCTTTGCATTTATCCAAGATTTGATTTGATTTGCAAGCTATATGATATGTTGATATTTTGAGCCAAATCATGCCTTTCTTGTACCAATTGACCTTGATTCGATTTGATCTTGTTAACTCAGCATATCTTGATTTCCAATCTGTCAAAAAACAAATCAAATCATATCTTTGTTAATTTTCATCATTTATTTGATTTAATTCACTTTTTAATTAATGAAAAATCAAAATAAATTGAAAAATGAAGCACATAATGGGTGAGTGAACATTTTAGTCGTGGACCATATTATAATTGAGGTGCAAGCATAAAAAGTTGGGCCTATTTAGCAAAAAATGCAAATTTGAGCACATTTGACTTTTGGCAATTTTGCAAAAATGGTCAAGTTGGCCAATGCATAACTCTCTCAATTTTGACCCTAGAAAGGTGTTATTGGACTTTTTAGAAGGATTAGGATGTCCTCTAAACAACACTTTTAGTCTCATGTCAATTAAGTCTTCCACGTTCATGTATGAAGCTTTGACCCAAAAGGTGTTTTTGTTGACTTTTCAAAATGACCTATAATGTCAAAATTCATATCTTTTTGTGAGTGCATATTCTGGACTTGGGAACTGAAGATTAATTGTAGGGAATTGCATCCTCTTCAAAATTATCTTTGGATGGGTCATTGGTAATAAAGTATGAGAAAGTTATGCTTGGTCAAAGTTGAGTTGACTTTTCCTATAAAACCCTAATTTAGCAACTTTTGGGTTTTGATGAATTATGAGAAATCCTTGAGGAATCATGATCAACCTTTGATCAAATGATGGATAATACTTCAAAATGAGGATGTTGACCAAAAATCTTGAAGTTTGACTGTATGTGGGCCACAATTGACTTTTGACCTAGTATAGTTGATTTTCAGGCATTTGAGCAATTGACTGAGCAAACTTCTTCTGCAAGGCTTAAAACTTGACATGGATGATCTTGAGAAAATATTAGGACAATGGTGAGAATTTGAGTCCTTTGTGGTTCACACATCTTGATGAAGATGGAAACCCTAATTTGAGGTATGTTGCCTTAGGAGAGAGTTTGTCTGTTCAATTCTTGAACTTCCTTGAGCAATTTGGGGACCTCACTTGCCATGTGTTGAGCAATATGGGAGGTAAAATTTTAGGGTACAACAGAACGGTATCCTGAAGGCCTTTGTTTTTTGGTCCAAAACATGTGCAACACATTTGAAAATCCTGAACTGAGAAATATTTTCATCTGAGACGAAACTTCAAAAAATCATAACTAAATCATCGTTTATCTGATTGAGCCTATCTTAGAACACGATGTTGTCCTCGACGTTGGATACATTATAGTTTCAAATTTCAACTTCGAAAGTCATACCGAGGGACCTGTGAGTTTGACCTTTAGGTGCCGGACTCTGATGAACTAAAAATTCGCACATTTGCTTGTGTTTATTAGAGGCTCATTCATTCAAAAAAAGGGCACACTATATATTCTTATTCACTCCAATATTCTAGGGACACTCTCATAATTGATCAATTCTCAAAAACTTCCTCTCATCTTGGTCAAGGATCAAAGAGCAAGTTTCTCTCATTTTCATCAAGAACACCAAAAACTTTTCCAACAACTTTTTCAAGATCCAAAAGTCAAAGAAGCTCAATCCTTCTCCGATCTCGAATCTGATTGTTGTGATCTCTATACCTAAGCTTCCTCTTCAATTGTACGGTAAGCTTTTCTTGACTTAAGCACTTTTTAAATAAGTGATTCTTAAATAAGCACTTTCGTGGATCAATAAATTGAACTTTGATCTAATTTTAATTGTGGAAGTGATTTCGATTATGAAAAGGTGAATTGATCTTGAATCATGATGTGCAAATCTGGAATTGGATGATTAAATAAGTGCTTATTCAATTAATTGATTTTCATGAAAGTGCTTAGTTGAGAAAACCAAATGTTAAAGTTGTTTCAAGCTTAATTGATGATTCTTGATTAATTATGTGTGGTATAATTTGGATCTCTAATTGTGCAAAAATCATGAGTTGAATTTCAGAGATTATGTGTTTGACAAAATACTTGAGCCATTATTCCTTGATCTTACCGCGTGATTCAATTGATTTTTGGTTGCGTATAAATTTCCTTGTGCTATGGTCATAGCATAATTGATGTGAATTTGGGTTTTGATCCGATGAAAATTGTGTTGAATACCATGAAATTGGATCATGAATTCACATGTTGATCGTGTTAAGATCAAGGAATTTGTCATAGAATTTTTGTTGTTAGTTTCCTCTTCGTGTCGTGGATATTCTATGATTTTCAAGCTTTCCAACGACTCGAACCATGCGCGAAACGGACACTCGATGCAAAAGTTATGTTGCTTCAAAGTTTCAGTTGAACAAGATTGCAGTTGAGTCGACGCATAGTGTTTTTGAGTCGACGCAAACAGTTTTGGTCACCTGAGGGAAGTGTTGCACCGACCCAACAGTTGATGCAAACTGAGAAGATCCTGGGCATGAGTCGACCCATAGCCTGTTGCGGTTGATGCAAACATTCTGGTCACCTGCGGGAAGTGTTGTGTCGACCCAACAGTCAATGAAAACTGAGAAAAGTTCAGGAATGAGTCGACTCATGCCCTGTTGCGGTCGATGCATCTTTTCCAAATTTTTACTAGTTGCTTCTTTGGCTTTGCTTTGGCTATTGTTTGCTCCAAATTTCTTCCTACTCTTTTATACCTTAATTTTACTTGTTATTTTTAACATGTGTGTTGATTGTGCAAGGTATATTTGGATGGTTTCCTATCATGTAATTATTACTCGATTATTTGATCGGAAAACTTATTTGGACTTTCAATTTGTGATCTGATTTTGCGTTCGACACACATGCCATTATTTTGTCCTCCGTATCTTGTATAATGGTATTTTGTGCAGGTGTTCAGAAATACGGATGTGTCGATACACATTTCGTTCTTGGTTTGCATAATTACATTTTGTGTAGGCACTTTGTGATATGGATGTGTCTGCTACACATTCTGATCTTACTTGTTGATGAATCGACGCATATTCTCACTGGATTTCTTTGTTGATGCTAGCTTACTCGAAGTTTTCCGGGTTTCTTATTTTTTTCTTGCTTGATACGGATTGTTATTCGTTTGGTATTTCTCTTATAACTTTTTACCACATTCATTATCGAATTCTTTATTGATTTCTAGAGATCATGAGAAGTGGGAAGCAAGAAATAAAGAGCGTGTGCTCAAAGTATCTGTTTAAAGTCCTGTAGCAGGCACCATTTTCTGTATGCTAATTGTGATTGTTTAAAATCCTACCTTCTAAGTAGGTATTTCGCACGTGTGTTTACATTTGTGCCCGCATTATATTACAAATAATAAGTCTTCAAAAGTAGGCAAGCGGGGAGGGTCCGCAATCGACCCCCGCACATTCTAGTACGTGTCATCCTTAGCTCACATTGTACATCGATGCTTCAGAGTTGTGCAGATCAGGGTTATCGAGTCGTCAAGTGGAAAAGGGATCTGTAATCAATCCCCCACATTTTGTCTTGAGCTCGCGTTGGACGATGTTGATGCTCTGTGTTATTTCCTTCTATCCTCTCCCCTCTTGTTTGCCTCGGTTGATATGACCCCTTGGCTAAAGCATCCCTACCTGATTTTATACCTACCTTGATCGTCTATATCATGGTTAGGAATTTGACTTGAGTTAGCATGTGTTGCTCACGGCATATTGTTTGTGCTCTCTTGAGCTTGTTGGCTTGCTTGCTTGATTTCGTCTTTGTGTGCATGTTTTGAGATGATATACCCTCGGCATGTTTCCTTAGGAGCTCTGATTTCAACTATAGATGATGATTCAAGATAAACATAGTTTAGGTGATAAACCCTTGCTATGCTCCTTTAGGACTACTTGATTCATCTATAGACGATGATTTGAGATAGACATTAGGACTATTATCCATGCACATCAACATAGGTTAGAGTTTCCCTTTCAAAACTGAAGTTTAGGGTCAATCATTTGGGTGATAACATTAGGGATAGATTTAGGTTAGTCTCCCTTAGATGTTTTCTTTTCTTTTGCATCCTTTGCATAATAAAACAAAAACCTTTCTTTTCTTTTTCTTTGCAAATCATAAAACACTTAAAACTCTCAAATCCTTTCTCAAGGTAAAAAAGACAAACCAACACCTTTCTTTTTTCCAATTGACACTTCTTTTCTAATAACATGTTAGTTCCCTTCCGCTACAGGTTGTGAGTCTCCAAAGGTTGAGCCGCGGTGGATTGGTTTAAACCTAACATTGTTCAATTAAAAAACACAAAACAAACTGAAACATGTGAGCCAAACTACGACTGCTCTGATTCCTTAAAAGGGCTACGTAGGCATTGGGTTAGGGCCCGAGCGAGCACAACTTTAGTTTTCGCTACATTATTTTCTCTTTTATTTTTTCATGCATTCCCTCTTTGCATTTTCTTTTAACAGTAAGCATAGATTAAACACACGTCTTAGAATACAACAACAAGAGTGGATACGATAGAGTACTACGACCGTGTGGGGTGCTAGTACCTTCCCCTCGCCTAACAGACTCCCTTACCCGATCTCTCGGTTGTTAGACCATGATATCACCCCTTCATGTTTTCTCAATGTCTACCTTTCCCTTTCCGTGGGGTAAAAACGTTTGATGACGACTTCATTGATATTTTATCAGATGACTGTTTAGCCGGTTGTTTCAGCTGGCAACTTTACTGGGGACAGATTGACCTATTGTTGGTCCATCCCTGAGTCGATCCTAGATATTGTTTTCTTTTCCTTGGGTGTTTATTTTTATGCTTTATATCTTGTTCATTTTGTACATGTTTATTTGAGCATATATTTGCATTGCATTTTATCGCTTTCCATATATTGGTGATACTTCTGTGTTGGATCTGTTTTCTTGATTGGGTGGGTGTTACAAGAGGTAAAAGGCCCAATACCCAAGCCAAGTGACAACCACAAGAACACTAGGAATAGATTGGAACACGACAGATAGGGGATGTAGATTACGCTAGATGCTTGTTTCGTCCATGCTCAGATGAGGTTTTAATGAGGTGCTATCTTTATATCGTAGGTGTACGGTGATAGTACTCTCAAGCGAAGCCGTGATTTTAAGTTAACATTGGCGTTACCAAGACTTAGTCTTGACCTGTGAGTGGGGGTGGGAATATGATCTTTATAGGTACTGATGGTGACTACATTTTGATGGTGATCATTGTGTTTTGTCGGTGACTATGGTTCTTTGGTTATGTTCTGGACCTTTGATCCTAATATATTCATCTTGTTCAGAGATTATACAACGGTTATTCATGGTACTTGGTTCTACTGTGTTCGAAAATTCGTACCGAACCTTTGATCCTATGATATCCAGATTACTCAGCAGATTTATACAGCAGTTATCCAGAGGATTGTGCAGTTGTTATGCTGAACTTTTGAACCTATGTTATTGCACCTTGCATCATAGCATGTTTATTTTACACCAAAAAAAAGAAATAAGAAAGAGTGTATGCATAAAAAAGATGTTTGAACATGGCATTGGATCCTCTCATTCACCTCATGCATCCATAGCAGGTACTCAAAAGGTACTCAGAATGGGGAATCCTTATTCAAACTCGGTATTTTCTTTTCAGAAATGCCAATCTTGACTTCTCACTTCTCCGTTGTCTGAGAAAACCATGAAATAACTTTGTGGGGAATTGGATGATATGATGAGATGAAAAAAATAAGATGGGGCTATTTATTGTGGATATGCAAGCAATGGCCTATAGTCAGAAATCCTCAAGGGGAAAAATATACAGTTAAAGACTCAGTTGAGTCAGGTACGGAAGTTTTGAAGACGGTGTCAGCAAAGAAAAGTGATCTTGTATACGATGTTGCAACATGAGCTGTCATTCATCCCCAACCTATGGGACATTTTTTCAAATCATGAGATACTTTGTGGGTCTCACCCAGAACTTCGTGTTCCCGAATTCTCTCGTCAGCAGCCAGTTTATGGTCTCCAAGTGAACCCATTGGGAAAAGCTTATCAGCAAAGACAAAATAAACCTGAGGAGCATGTTGATACAATCTCTATACCTTGCATCTAGTTACTTCCTTGTGTGTTGGAAGCTCAGTTGATTAAGCTTCGTGATTTGGGTCATCCTTCCATAAAATTTCTCTCTTGATTTCGATGCAAATGCTATATGTGTCTCCCATTCTAGGGAACCTAATTATGATATTGAAGACTGCAAGGGGTTTAGGTATGAAGTCTAGCACTTTTTTGGCTTATTTTCCAAGGTTTAATCCATGTTTGGAAAACCGTTCCAGACCATTTCTCCTTGGTTGAGTGCCTCTTCTGTGTAGTAGAAAGTGAGGTGATGCTTCTGCAATGGAGAAGTATAAGATATCGAGATCTCAGACATCTGCTGGTGTGTAGAAGAAAAATATCTCAAAGGCCAAATTCTACATTTAGAGTTTATTTTCTTCTGTGTAGTAGAAGATTCTTTGTTACAATTTCTAAATTTTACTTCTGTGTAGTAGAAGACAGAGACTCTTTTGTGAAGTAGGAGATTCTCCGTAATTCGGTTGCTAAAACTTATATCTTGTGAAGTAGGAGATGAAGTTTACTTTCTTCTGTGTAGTAAAAGATCCTTTGGTATGTGTTGTACCCCAGTTTTTTCCTCTAAGATTCCTCTATCATCTCATACCATCACAATCACAACCAAGATCACACATTAGGGTTTGGGTTTCTCTTCTACTTCATCCTGTCTTTAGGTTTGCCCATGGGGAATCACAAAGCACCTTGAATTGTGTACCTTGTACATGTATGCTTTTAACTAACCTCAAAATGTGTATATTTGTCTCTTGTAATATCATATTGTAGGTAATGGCACAATTGCATTCATCTCACTATCTCCTAGCATAGAGGATCAAAACTAGGGTTTGGATTTTAATCAGGAGATCTTTAGATTTTTGGGCAATACTTGATCCCATGCTTCTCTACATGATCATGAGCATCTATAATTGGAATTTTGATCATCAACTTTGGCTTGAAAAAGTTCAATTGATAAAAAGGGGGGGGGGGGGGGGGGTAAAATGGTCATTTTGCTAGAAGATAGCCAAAATCAACTGTTGACCAAGTGGACTTTTGGTCAAATATCAATTCAATATCCCTATTCTCACATTTTAGGGTCAATAGTGGCAAAAAAATCAAGAGGAAGTGTGAATTGGAGATAACTTGTCAAGGAAGTTACTTGAAGTTTTGGAATTTTTTCTAAGTGTTCATAGGGCTGAATTTTGATTGGCCATAACTTTCTCAATTTTTATTGAAAATGTGCAAACTTTATATGCCTAGAAAGAGGATGAAAAATTCTTCAAATTTGAATTAGAGGCCTCAAGTCCAAAAATGAAAGGAGAAAAGTTATGGAGCTTAGAATATTTTGGCCACTTAGTGAAATTTTGGATAAAATGCAAAAATCTGACTTCTTCATGGTTAATTTTGAATGTCCATTTGAGCTCAAATCAAAAGGTTGGCAACATGAAAGTTGAAGATTAAAGTTTTCTCTTCATTTTTCATTCAAGAATCATCTCAAATGGTTAAGTGTAGAAAATATATGGTGCTTAGGATTTGGAGCTTCAAATTTCCATTTTGCCCAGCACAAGGCAAGTCACGCACGCTAGGCCAGGAATTTTATCAAACCGTTAGTGGGCGCGCATTCATTATCATTTTTCTATGAGAAATATTCATTATTTTGGAAATTTTCCAACATCAAAGATCAAGCCCTAAATGTGAGGGACAACTTTGCTTCAGAAAGTTTCTTAAAATACTCCCTACATTTTGAGATATAATTAAGAGAAGAAGGCACCACACATGCTGAATTCTTGCCCAGCACAAGGCATCACGCGCGTGCAGAATGCCCAGTCGGGCCTGGAATTTCATCAAACAGTTTACAAACATACATTCATAGCCAATTATCTCATTAATTCAAGCTTCACTTTGTAAAATTTTAAACATCAAAGTTGGAGTATTTAATGTCCTCTCCATTTTTTATTCAAACTTTGTGACATTTCATACGCAATGGAGAGAGATATAAGGAGGTAAAGATGTAACCATGAAATAGCAATGCTTGCATGGTAATGCATGGAATTTTTATGCCAACCATGCTCTAGTCTTCCAGCTCACGTGCACAACCTTTCTCACTTATCCAAAACGCATGCTTTGCATCCTCAAATTAACATAAAACATGCAGCATCTCAAACCTCACTCTCATTTCTCATTTTTCTTATTCCTCACTCTCTTACTTCCTCACTCTATATAAAGCAACTATATTCAACAATCAAGGGGTTAGCAAGATAAACTCAAGAGCATCTTCCTCTCTCCCTCACAAAACTTCTCTCTTTCTCTTCAAAAAACTCATAATTTTCTGCATTATTTTTCAAGAGAGCTCTACTCAAATCCTTTCCTCTTGCATATCCAGCTCCACTAAAGCTTGAAGAAGAATTAGCATTGGAGTTTCTACTGCAAAACAGAGGCATCGAGTGGATTTATTTTTCACTCATCATGGTAGATGCTCAAATCCATTTCCTTGCCATGCTAGATCGAATCATGCATTAAACTTTATTCACACGGTATTTAGCTGGCCGAATTCTATATCTGAAGTATAATCATATGCATTTGGTGCTTGATTTTTTGTTCTAAGAACTTGTTTGAAATACTATTCATGTTACTGCTTTCATGGCCATTTCATAATCAGATTGTGCCTTGTTTGATGAATCCATGAGTATTTTAATGTTCTATGAATTAAGACATGCAATTTTGGTCTTTGGATCAAGTGGTTTGGTTGAGAATTGAAGGAGAAAATCAAATCAGAAAATTGTTTGTTGAATTGTCAACTCAAAACCATGTTCATGCAGTCATCTTCGCGCCCCATTTTCTCTATCATCAATGCATCATTTCATGAAATTTTTGATATTATCGTGTTTAGCACATTTTAATATTGAACTTTGATTTTTACATCTTTGAATTTCATCAAGAAATGCGTGAGATATCGTGATCTGAAAATATTGTTTCAAAACTGAAAATTAGAAGGAATAACTGTTTGGTAGGGATGACTGCGTGGCGTGTTTTGATTGAACATGGTCTCATCTTCTTTTACAGCGCATATTGAAAATAACAAGTGTGATAGACTTTTATTATATTTGATTTTTTTTTTGTTTTCTCTATTTTGTTTTAATATTTTTGTTAATCCAAAAATCACCACAAAAATATTTCAAACATTATTTTCATTTTCTAATTTTTATTTTTTAGTTTTATCATTTTTTATGTGTAAATAAATTCAAATAGCTTAATTAGGGTTTTTATTCATTTTAGGGTTTTAGATTTTATTATCCTACTTTTCTATTTGATCGAAAATCCATAAAAAATATTTTTGGGCTCCTCTCTGAGTTTACTAAAAAATATTTTTTGTCAAATTTTATAAAACTTATGGATGACACATTAAAATCATTTGGACATATCATCCTTTATTTGTTTTAATTTTTGTTGGTTTGTGTAAATAATTTCCATTTCTTTTTTCCTTTTGAGATAAAATTCAAGAAAAATATACTTATTGATCCTTAGAATTTTATTGACATTTAGGTTAATTTACATCCAATTTATTTGAACTTTAGGTTAATTTGATTAATTTTGGATTTAATTTCTTTCTTTTAGGGTTTTTTTTTATCATTCATATTAATTGATTAAAATTTTTAACTTTCCATGCCTATGAAATCAGAGATGAAGTTTTTCAGAGTGCTTGAACAAGTTGAAGCCATAAAAAAAAATTCTGGAATTTTACAATGTGATTTCATATTTTTCACAAATTATTTCCCAAAACAATCTAGTTTAAGTCTTTTACTTGCTAGTTTCAATGTTTGCATTTTAAAAACAAAATTTCACTTCAATCCAAGAACTCTAAGCCCCATTTCTGACTTTTATAGGTCTTTAGAAAGTTTGGTTTTTAATTTTAAATTTTTCAAGTTATTTTCCAATTTTTGATCCATTCTTTACTTGGGTTTGCATTTAGGGTTTTACTTTTGATTAATGCTTATAATTGAAACCTTTTGTACATGATTCTTGTTTAATTCTTGAAGTAGCATGTGATACTGACTTGAGGCTTATTTTGAGGACAAATTCTTCAACCTCATTGGGTCTTGGGTGTTGATAGATTGATAAACCAAATCCACCAAGATGGATGAATGATGTTGATGATATTTGAAACTCTAATTTCATACATTGTATCCTTTACCTCTTCATCTTATCCCCCTTTCTTATTGTACTACATGTTATGAGATAATGATCTATATATCATTTATCCAAACATGAAGTACATAGATTGTTATTGACCCACCTCAAAATAGGTGTGACTTCTACATAAGTCCACTTTCGATTGCTTAACATAACGCTAAATTTTGTCCCGATTTGAGATAATGATCATTCGTGGCCCAAACCTATGCTTGCAAGCCCAAATATGTTAATTTGAACCCTATGATCGAATAAGCTTGAGATTCGTTGTTAGGAGGCTTTGGTTCTACCAATCCTCTAATGGAACTACATAAATTTTTGTGAAAGTGGATCACTTAAACATCATTGATCATTAAATGTTGCCTTGGAAGTTCTTAAAATGGATGATATACTTGACAAAAAGAAAATGCAACTTGTTGTTGAGAGGCTTTGGTTCTACCAATCCTATAATGAGTTCCAAATGCAAGTTTCAAGATGGTCATCCAACTAACCACTAATTCTTAACAATTCACTTTATTTTATGCTTTTACTTTACGTACCATTTACTTTGGCATTTACATTTCATGCTATTTTCATCTTTGCTCACTTGATCCTTTATCTTTTATGTATTATTTATTTTTTCTTACTTGAGATTTTAATTTCTTTTTGAAGATACCTAATAATCAACTTGAATCATAAGAAACCTTTAATGGTACTTGGATTACTTGGTTACTATCCTTAGCATTATGGAGTGATAGACTTCTTGGACTTAGGAATAGAAACCTTGACCTATGTTGGAGATCTTGTAACCTTAATTGATATTTTGTTTGGAGCTCTTGGGGTTTACCCCAAGATATTTGGTTGTTTGTTTGCTTTGTGTGCATGTTATTGTGATTACATGCTTTGTCTGTGATTGGGAATTCATCTGTATACAACGTTACTCTGCCCAATTTTTTGTGAAGACATAATGTAATTAAAGATTGGATTTCTCAAGAGGTTTAGTATCCTTTCTTGGTTTCAATCTAAATAATGGGAATTCTATCTTGACTCACATTGTCAAGTGTTGGCTTCTTGTTTGGTTAGACAGTTCTTTTCCCTAGCTTTTACCTTATTTTTTAGGATAGTCCCTTCTTCTCTCCCACCCTGTTTAATTTCAAAAATCTTCTCCCTCCTTTTGAAAACACTTCTAGTTTCTAATCTTGAACCACTTTCATAATAAACTTAGACTTAGGTCCTCGCATTTTCAAAACATTTTCATAAACAAACATTAATCAACTTAATAACACCTTGACATTTTTGTGAGAAGACTAAAGTCAATCAAACTCATTCAAACCATTTTTTCCATTTTGGCTTTTGCTTTAAAACTTTGATCAAAATATTAGACTCTTGTCAATCCTTGTATTGATGCAAACAACTATGCTTCTACAATATGTAGTGAAGTGAGATATTTTCCACTTGGGTGTTGCGTGAGGCATTGTTGATTTTAAAATCCAAGCTATATCCTCCATTTTGAGATGATGCAAATTCTCCTTTCTCATGATTGTGGGTAGTAATTATGTTTTCCACACGGACAATGACGATGATGTATTATCTCATAAAATTAACCAACACATTTGTTTTAAAAATTTTAAAGAGGAACTACGTGTACCATGATCCCCTATTACACAGAAGGTGGTACGTAAGCACTAAAGGTTCAAAACCGTGGCAGATGCAAAAATCATAAAAAATATACTTCTTTTTCTCATCCCCACAATCTCTTTTACATACAACATTTTATAGCCAAAATATATAGTTTTTTCAAAGAGGTTCCTGCGGAGTACCATAGATGTTTATGGTGTTAATACCTTTCCTTTGCATAACCAACCCCCTTACCTAGAATCTTTCCCCCCTCTTTTGGGTTATTCGCTCTTTTCCCATTCCTTTGGAAACAATAAAGCGTGATGGTAATTTTTATTTTGATCTGTATAAGTCAAGTCAATCAAATGGCTTATTCTTAAAAATTTCTACCGCTACAGAAAAAATGGCGACTTCACTGGGGAAATATTGACCTCGTGCTGGTCCATCCCTAAGTGGGTTAAAACTATCTTTGTTTATATTTGTATATATTCTATTGTTGTTTATATGTTATATGTGGTATATATGTTTGTCTTGATTTTTTTCCAGGTTTTCAGGGTGCTTGGGGATTTCTTACGAGTCCTATGCCCGGACTTGGGCAAACTTAAGATAGGACGGGAAGTATAGTCATGTTAACTTTGAGGGAATAATCCCAAAAAAGGAGGCATAAGATCCCCTACTCAGTCGAGGCCCCTTTGATTGTAGTATCGTTTACCGAGTAATCGGGAAGACGTACTGCTTTCGTCCTGGGAGCCTACTGAAACTGAGGACCGTAGAATGCCTAACCCATATTGGCCTTTTAGGTGTAGTGCGGAAGCTATGACAGAGTAATCCGAAAATAGTTGTCACACGATACTACGCTCGGACGATTTTTTCTTAAGAATATTACTAATTACCGAGTTAATCGAGAAGTTGGTAATATCTGAAAGAAGAATGTAGGCTCTGGGACCTCTAGAACCTTGTTCGACAGGTGGTAACTTTTAGACCATACCTTATGGGTAATACCTTCAACCTCATGCTCGTGACATTGAACCTATGAACCTTATGTTTCTGAGTTTGTGTGTGGTTGCTGCATCATGCATTCATGCACTTATGAGCATCTCTTAAGGACATTTTGTTTTAAGGGACTTAAAAGTTGACTATTTTTGAAAATCTCAGGTACTTTTTTACTATGGATTCTGGAAAATGAAAGACCGGAAAATAGAGTTTCAAAGATCCTAAGATAGATGAGTTGATGAGTCTGATTCCCGAGATTGAGTGTTCTGCAGATTTTCGGAGGAAGTATGGGTCCATCATTTCTCTCATGAAGCTTAGGATGAAGGAGGGTATTCTCTCGACTTTGGTCCAATTCTATGATCTGATGTATCGATGCTTTACTTTCCGTGACTATCAGTTGATACCTACACTAGAGGAGTATTCTTATTTGCTGGATTTACCTATTATCGGTCGTATTCCTTTTACTGGTTTGAAGGGTGAGCCAAAACCACATGAGATTGATGCTTTGATCCACTTGGGGAAGCCTGAGGTTGAAGCCCACATGACTACTATAGGAGGGAATAGAGGATTACCAGCTCAGTTCTTATTAGAGAAATCTCGTAACTTTGCTAGGATGAAGAGCACAGTTGCTTTTGAGGCCATCTTTGCTTTACTTGCTTACGGGTTATTCTTATTTCCTAATGTGGACAAATTTGTTGACATTAATTCTATCAGAATCTTCATGATTGGAAACCCAATTCCTACATTGTTGGGTGATTCTTACTACTCTATTCATCTTTGGGATTCTTATCACTAACGGATGATTATCTGTTGCATACCTCTATTGTATCAGTGGTTTACTTCTCATTTTCCTTTGTCTGATGCTTTCTGGGATGTCAGGAAGGAACCCCATTAGGCTCCTAAGATCATGGCACTTACTGAATCAGATATTGTTTGGTATCATCAGGCTTACCATGATGTAGATATTGTCGACAATTGTGGTAGTTTCCCCAATGTACCTCTTCTTGGTACAAAGGGAGAAATTAACTACAACCCTGTTCTTGCATGACGACAGCTTGGATATCCGATGAGGGATAAGCCAAATAATATTCATTTGCGTAGTTTCTTCCTGAATAAGGGAGAAGACCATAGGGAATCTAGGGAGCATATTGCAAAGGCCTGGCGTCACATTCACATGAAGAGTATGAAGGACTTGGGACCTAGAGGGCGATTTCTTTAGAGCCTTATCTTCAGCGGGTACAACCTAGATCAATTCAGTTGAAGATGTCGTATTCTCGAGAAGCACCTATGCCTGATTTGTTTATGAAGACCACTCCTCCCCTTTGGATGATGTGGAAGAGCTTCAACTTACCCTAGTCAGGATGCAGCAGGAGAAAGAAGCTTGGAAGAATAAATGTCAGACTTTAGAGATGTCCTACCAGGAAGACTTGAAGGGGAAAGATAATTCAATTAAGATTCTCAAGAGTCGTTCTGTAGAAGAGATGGAGAAGAAAGAGGATTTATTTTCCTCTGGCACTCAGTCAGGACTTGGTCATTCACTTCTCGACTTTAGTGATTGGAAAGTGGTTGCCAACAGGTATGTGGAAGAGAATAAGCAGTTGAAGGATCAGATTGCTAGACTCATAGTAAAGCACCAGTGTGTAGAGTGATCTTCATCAGCTTTGTTTTCTTAGGATATTAGACTTTATCTTCTTTTGTACTTGGGATTGTAAAAACTTGTACTAAAAAATTTGTAATCCATTTTGAAGTTATTATAATAAGATTTTCAGTATTTCAAAATAGGTTTAGTACTTTAATACTCACAAATTGTCTATAACTCTTTGAGTCCTTTGAATAATAAAATAAATCATGTTCATTGCATATCATGCATCATATTGTACATACTTCTTGCATTCTTTATGAATACCCATGTGTCTTACTGAATTTCTCTACTTCATTCAGCAAGTTGTCTCACCAGTATAATACTCAGGCTAATTCAAAGAAGAAAATGGAGAATCTTGAACAGGAAAATCGCGAGCTGCGTGACGAGGTTGCTGCTCTAAAGGCCGGAATGACTAATTTGACCGCTTTGATGGAATCATTGGTGGCTGCTCAGAACCAGCCACCACTTGCTCAACATCAACAAATAATAATTGCTTCTGAAAGTCCATTAATTCCAATTACTATTGCTCAGAATCGTATGCCTCAATATTATCCAGAATGGAATGCCAGAGAACTTTATGCTTGAAGGTCTTAATCTTGGTCCTCGAGTCACTCCAGTTGTTCATACTACTGTTATTCTTGAACCTCTTGTGGTGCATGTCACTCATGTTGCACCTCCTTCGGTGAATGTTGTGCCATTTGTTAATGACGAATTTTATCATCCTATTCCTCCACCAAGTGAAGGCTTGGGCTTCTATGATCGAATGGATGATTTTCAGGATCAATCTAACAAAATGTAGAGGGAGATAAAGGCCCTCAGAGGAAAGGAATTGTTCGGGCAGAATGTGAATGATTTGTGCTTGGTCCCGAATGTAAAAATACCTGTAAAGTTTAAAGTTCCAGAATTAGAGAAGTACAAGGGAAATACTTGTACTCATGCTCATCTTGTGATGTATGTAAGAAGAATGTGTACCTACACTGATGATCAGCGTCTGCTGATTCACTTTTTTCAAGATAGTTTGACTGATGTTGCGTTAAAGTGGTACATGAGTTTAGACAGTGATAATATTCATACTTTCAACGACTTGGGTGAAGTGTTTGTTAGATAGGACAAGTATAATGTGGACATGGCGCCTGACCGTGATTAACTTATGTCAATGGTCCAGAAAGACAGAGAATCGTTTAAGGAATATGCACAGAGATAGCGTGAGGTAGCTGCCCAAGTGATTTTTCCAATGGAAGAAAAAGAGATGACAAAGGTTTTCCTAAAGACTCTGGGTGATTTCTACTATGAGAGGATGGTAGCGAGTGCGACAAGTGACTTTACTGAAATGGTGGGCATGGGTGTCCGTTTGGAAGAGGCTGTAAGAGAGGTTCGTCTAAAAAAAAGCTAAAGTTTCGGAAGTACAAAGAAGCCATCATATGGGTTTTCCAAAAAGAAGGAAGGAGATACAAATGTTGTTATTCAAGAGAGAAGGGTTAATCCTCCTAGAAGAAATTATCAGCGCCATTAACATGTTGCCTCAATAACTTCAGTTGTTGGTGTGGCTCCAACCACAGTTGCTTATCATAGACCATCTCATCAGGGGAATCAAGGGTAGAATCAGAAGAGGGAGACTTATGACCCTAGCCCTATGAGCTATGTAGAATTACTCCCGGTGTTAATTTAAAAGAAGTTGGTTCAGACCAGACCACCTCCCATTATACCATCACTGATGCCTTGGTATTATAAGGCAGACTAAACATGTGCTTTTCATCAGGGAGCGCCAGGGCACAGTATTGAGAACTGCTATTCTTTGAAATCTGAAGTAAATAAATTGGTGAGGTCTAGTTTCTTATCCTTCAAAGATGTTGGCCCTAACGTGAAAGATAATCCTTTGCCAAAGCATGGAGGAGAAAATGTTGTGAACATGGTTGCTGGTTGTCCAGGCGACTTCCGGATTTTTGATATTAAATTGGTCAGAGGAGATTTGGTAAAAATGCACGCTGACCTCTACGAGTTTAGTTACTATACGCATGACCATGCTGGTTGTGTTATTTGCGGCACAAATATACAGGGTTGTGATAAGATAAACGCAGATCTTCAGGAAATGATGGACGAAGGTCTCATTCATATAATCAGGCTTAGGGAAGAGTATGAGGAAGATGTGAACATGGTGTTTGGATGTCCAGGAGAATTCCGAATCTTTGATGTAGATCGTATGAATGATGATTTGGTGCAATTGCATGCCACCTTCTGCCATATGGAAGGTCAAGGAAGGCACAATTATGGATCTTGCCAGATCTGCTGTAGAGATTCGTATGGTTTTTCCATTGTGAGAAAAGGTATTCAGTTAATGTTGGACAATGGTACCATCAAGGTTTCAGGAAATAGGGATGATTATGTTAATATGGTTGAAGTTTGTTCGGATGAGACTACGTTAGATGATGAGTATGCATCTGTAGATGATTTCTTCTCCTCATATAAAGATATGTTTTCAAGAGATGACTCTGTAATGACTGAATGTGTTGAAGAGGGAGTAAATG
The DNA here is from genome assembly GCA_948472305.1 of Vicia faba. NCBI lineage: Eukaryota > Viridiplantae > Streptophyta > Magnoliopsida > Fabales > Fabaceae > Vicia > Vicia faba. The sequence continues at coordinate 1,307,543,309 of OX451739.1, forward strand.
TTATTGTGCCTTGTTTTGGTACACCCACCCCTTTTGAAATTGAATATCATAGCAAGCCATCTATTGCACTATTGGTGATTAGCTTGGCGGGTCCTGTCCCTTACAAGTCGGACAAGGTTGTACCCTATAAATATAATGCTACGATTTTAGATGATGGTGTGAAAGTTCCTATCCAGCCCTTGTCTGATGTCAAAAATATTGCTGAGGCCAGCCGATTGACCCGCAATGGTCGTGTGTTCGCGCCTGTCATTAGAAGAAGTATTGGTGTTAATAAGAAAATTGTTGAAGAAGTTGAACCCAAGAAGGCAGTAGGGGAATCTAGTGGATCTACTCTAGAAAAAGATGTGGATGATATATTGAAAATTATAAAGATGAGAAACTACAGGATCGTAGACTAATTGTTGCAGACTCCATCAAAAATATCTATTATGGCCTTGCTTATGAACTCCTCTGCTCACAGAGAATCTTTGATGAGGGTATTGGACCAAGCTTTCGTGGAAAGTGATATTCCAGTAGACCAATTCAGCAGTGTGGTAGGGAACATTACATCATGTAATAACTTGAGTTTCTACGACGACGAACTGCCCGATGAAGGAAGAAATCATAATCTGGCCCTTCAAATCTCTATGAACTGCAAGAATGATTCAATATCCAATGTACTAATTGATAATGGATTCGCATTGAACGCCATATCGAGGAGCACGCTCATGAAATTGAAATAACAAAGAACGCCCATGCGCTCGAGTGGCATAATTGTGAAAGCATTTGACGGATCAAGGAAATTTGTTATTGGTGAAGTGGACTTGCCTATTCATATAGGCCCACATTTGTTTCAGATTACTTTCCAAGTCATGGATATTATACCCGCTTACAGCTGTTTGCTGGGACGACCATGGATACATGAGGCAGGGGTTGTCACTTCAACTTTACACCAGAAGTTGAAGTTTGTGCGTGAAGGAAAAGTGGTCATCATAAATGGAGAACAGGCATTATTGATATCTCATTTGTCCTCCTTTAGTGTTATGGAAGCGGATGAAGCTACTATTGGAACCCAGTTCCAAGCTTATTCCATTAATAATATAAGATGAAATGAGAATTCTATAGCTTCGTTTAAGGATGCTCTGCAAGTTGTGTGCAATGGCCATAGTGAAGTATGGGGACAGATTGTTGATCCACCTATAAACAAGAATAAAGCTGGCTTGGGATTCTATCTAAAGAATGATAAAGGTAAGAACATGATGCTAAAGTCTAATGCAGGAAAGTATTGGGATATCTTTCATAGCGGGGGTTATCTTCATCTAACTGTTTCCGAGATTAATTCCATTGTGGAAGATGAAGCAGAGCCAGAAATGCCAAATTATGTGATACACGGAGTTAAGGTTTAGAACTGGATCACCATTGATGTTCCCTATCGCATACATGTCTCAAAGTAATTTGTTTTTGTTAATATTTTCGAAAAGCTTACACTCTACCCTAGGTGAAAGTATTGATATTGTATGGGCTTATCTGTTTGCTTTGATCTTTAAAATCAATAATAAAAGTTATCTTTGTTTCCCAAATTGTGTTTTTTATTTTCTGCTTTTTCTTGGAAAACAGTAATCAGAAAAAACCTTTCAAAATAAATAATAACTGAAATTGAATTTGCATAATCACTTGTTATATGTGTCAGTTTCTAAAAGCAATCATAAATTATATGTGCAGATTGATTAAAAAACCCGTTGAATACAATGATGTTGCACCCTCTCCTAACATTGAATGTCCTGTGTATGGGGCTGGAGAAGAATATTATGATGAGATTCTGGAAGAGGTCTCACGGTCGCTTGAGCGCGAGGAGAGTGCCATTCAGCCATATAAAGAGCCATTGGAAGTAATCAATTTGGGTTCATAAGAAGATCCGAAGGAAGTCAAGATCGGAGCGTTGCTATATCCCAATGTGAAGAGCAGGTTGATTGAGTTGTTGAAATAATATGTGGACATATTTGCTTGGTCATACCAAGACATGCCTGGTTTAGATATAGATATTGTAGAGAACCATTTGCCGTTGAAGCCAGAGTTCCCGCAAATCAAAGAAATTGAGAAGAACTCACCCAGAAATTTTGACATCAGTGTACCCTCAGTGGATTGCCAATATTATCCCAGTATCGAAGAAACACGGAAATTTTCGCATGTGCGTAGATTATAGAGATCTAAATAAATCTAGTCCAAAAGATGATTTTCCATTGCCACACATTGAAATGTTAGTGGATAGCACAACAAAATTCAAAGTTTTCTCGTTCATGGATGGATTTTCCGAATATAATCAAATAAGAATGGCTCCTGAGGACATGGAAAAAACAAAGTTTATCACACCCTGGGGAACATTCTGTTACAGAGTGATGCCCTTCGGGTTGAAGAACACTGGTGCAACGTATCAGAGGGCTATGACAACCCTATTTCATGATCTGATGCACAAGGAAATTGAGGTATATGTTGATGATATGATTTCTAAATTCCAGACTGAAGAAGGGCATGTAGAAGATTTGTTGAAATTATTTCAGCGTTTGAGGAAGTATCGTCTCCGCTTGAATCCAAATAAATGTACATTTGGTATTTGATCAGGGAAATTCTTGGGTTTCACTGTCAGCCAAAGAGGGATTAAAGTTAACCTTGATAAAGTCAAAGCAATTCAAGAAATGCCAGCACTGAGAACTAAAAAGAAAGCCAGAGGTTCCCTTGGGCGTTTGAATTACATCCCCAAATTCGTTTCCCACATGAGTGCAACGTGTGAACCGATCTTTAAGTTTATAAAGAAAGATCAAGGTTGTGTATGGACAGATAACCGCCAAAGGGCATTTGAAAGTATTAAATAATATTAACTTGAACCTCCTATCTTGCTCCCTCTTGTTGAAGGAAGATCATTGATTATGTATCTGACAGTGTTAGATAGTTCCATGGGCTGTATTCTGGGATAACAAGATGAAACATGGAAGAAAGAGTATGCCATTTATTATCTCAGTAAAAATTTTACTGACTATGAGTCACGGTATTCTATGCTAGAAAAGACATGTTGTGCTCTGGCCTGGGCGGCAAAACGTTTACGATAGTATATGTTGAATCACACCACTTGGTTGATCTCCAAAATGGATCCAATCAAGTACATTTTTGAAAATCATGCTCTTACCGGGAGAATTTCCCGTTGGCAACTGTTGTTATCTAAATATGACATTGAATACCGCACTCAAAAAGCTATTAAAAGCAGCATGTTGGCATATTATCTTGCTCACCAACCAGTTAATGATTATCAGTCTGTGAACTATGATTTCCCCGATGAGGATGTGATGTTCCTAAAAGTGAAAGATTGTGATGAACCATTGCCCGAGGAAGGTCCTGGTCCTGAATCTCGCTGGAGCATGATATTTGATGGAGCTGTAAATGCTTATGAAAAAGGAATTGGTGCAGTGATCATTACTCCACACAGATCACACATACCTTTTACTGCAAGGTTGACATTTGATTTCACCAGTAATATGGTAGAGTATGAGGCTTGCATCATGGGTCTTGAGGAAGCTATTGATCTCAGAACTAAAATTTTAGATGTGTATGGCGATTCAACTTTGGTAATAAATAAGATTAAAGTAGAGTGGGATGCTCGTCACCCCGACTTGATCCCTTACAAAGATTATGCTAGAAGATTATTACCCTTTCTTTAATAAAGTTGAATTCCATCACATCCCCAGAGATGAAAATCAAATGGCAGATGCTTTAGCAACTTTGGATTCTATGTATCAAGTGAATACTTGGAATGATATACCTCAAATTATAGTTTGGCGACTAGATATGCTTGCTCATGTGTTTACAACAGAGGGAGTAGCAGATGAGAAACCTTGGTGTTATAATATCAAGCATTTTCTCCAGACACTGGAATATCTGATTGGTGCATCGATTAAAGATAGAAAGACATTGAGAAGATTGGTTGGTAGCTTCTTCCTTAGTGAAAATGTGTTGTACAAGAGAAATTATGACATGTTCTTTCTCAGATGCGTGGATAGACACGAAACAGACATGTTGATGCATTAGATTCATGAAGGTTCCTTTGGCACTCATGCCAATGGACATTCAATGGCTAAGAAGATGCTAAGGCTAGGTTACTATTTGCTTACAATGGAATCTGACTGTTACAAATTTGCAAAGAAGTGCCATAAATGCCAGATTTATGCCGACAAAATTTACATGCCTCCGACACTTCTAAATGTTATTTCTTCCCCGTGGCCTTTCTCTATATGGGGTATTGACATGATTGGAATGATTGAACCCAAAGCTTCGAATGGACACCATTTTATCTTGGTAGCAATTGATTACTTCACCAAATGCGTGGAAGTTGTTTCATATGCTAATGTTACTAAGAAGGTGGTAGTGCACTTCATTAAGAACAATCTCATATGTCAGTATGGTGTGCCGAGCATAATTATCACCGACAATGGCTCGAATCTGAATAACAAGATGATCACAGAACTTTGTGAAGAATTCAAGATTGTTCATCACAATTCATCTTTGTACATGCCAAAGATGAATGGGGTTGTTGAAGCTGCTAATAAGAATATCAAGAAGATCATCCAGAAGATGGTTGTTACTTATAAAGATAAATGCTCCCTTTTACTTTACATGGATATCATACATCTGTCCACACTTCAACAGGAGCAACCTCGTTCTCCCATGTGTATGGTATGGAAGCAGTGCTCCCAATCGAGGTTGAAATTCCCTCTTTACGTGTGAAAATTGAAACCAAGTTGTCAGAGGCTGAATGGGTCCAGAACAGGTTTGACCAATTGAATTTGATTGAATAGAAGATAATGACGGCTTTGTGTCATGGGCAGTTATATCAGAAGAGAATGAAGAAAGCATTTGATGAGAAAGTCAAACCTCATGAATTTAGAGAAGGCGGCCTCGTGCTCGGGAAGATCATGTCTTGTAACACTGATTCTAGGGGCAAGTGAACTCCAAATTTTAAAGGCCCATATGTTGTCAAGAAAGCCTTCTCTGGCTGTGCATTAATTCTTGAAACTATGGAAGGCGAGGAGTTCCCATGTCCCGTGAATGTTGATGCAGTCAAGAAATACTTCGCCTAAAGAAATAAAAGAACAGCTCGCTAAGTTGAAAACTCAAAAGGGCGGCTTAGGCAAAAAGGAGCATCTCGGTAGGCCGAAAACCCGAAAGGGCGGTCTAGGAAAAAATTAGAGACATAAACAGAATAAATTTTCCTGCTAAGTTGAAAACCCACAAGGGCAATTTAGGGAAAAGTTAGGGACTTTCTTGGCAAGTAACTACATCAGACAAAACTTGATCATTGAAGCAATGATCTTCTTGGATCCTCACCATACTTCAACAGAAGCTGTTGCTCAGGAATTTAAAGTTGTTAGAGAGAATAGTGGCCATTGTATTTCAATGTATATTTTCCATTATATATTACCATTTTCTGAACTTTGTAATCATCCGTGGAGTCCCACCATTCGCAGATTACCATTCTATTAATAAAGTTTGAGCTTTCATCCAATTATTTATAATTCTTATTTTATTATGCTTACAAAGGCTCCATTTATTATTGATAGTAATTTTCAAAGCGAAAAGATTAAATAACAAAATCGTTTTTTGAAAAGAATTTACAAATTACTTTTACTTTAGATTTTATGACCCAAGAGAAAAACAAAAGTGGTGATCCCAGGAATGGGAAAACTCCAGTAATTTTGGAAGTTTTGTTTTCTCCAGGAAGGATCTCTCAGGCCGTTTTTGCTGGTATGCGCATGATTTTTGTTTGTTTCTCAGGTAGTTGGAAATGATACCAATTAGCGTAAGATGCGGTATTGAGCTTGTGATCCCATTTTCCCAAGTCAAGTCTTAGTCCATTTTGATTTCAGGTTTGCATGGTTTGAAGCCTCCGTCCCAGATTCCCCAGCAACTAAGCTAGGACAATATCTTTTCTAAGAAATGTTAGAATAGTTATCAACTTTGTGGGTTTTCTCCCGCCAAGTGCTGGGTTTGATTTAAAATCCCCATAATTATGATTTCTTGTTGTTTTGTTTAAACTTCTTAAATCTCCAAGGGAAGTTGAGATAACGTTTCCCTAGGAAGGTTGTTAGCCCGATATAGTTTCATGATTTCTCCCCATGGAAGTTTATGTAACCATCACTCTCAGCATTGAGGAATATATTTTAGCTCCCCTCAGTGATATAGTGTTGTACTCCCCAATGAAAGTCAGCACGAGGTCTCCAGTTGATATCTCGATGATGAGGCACTATCTTCCCTAGTGAAGTCTGTATGATATTTCCCCGTTGAAGTTTATACGATGTTCCCCGGTGTAGCCTGGAGGAGGATGATACACCTCTATATTTGCACCGATGTTTTGATTTGATCACTTTTGGGTTGTGTTTCTTCCAAGTGAAGTTAAGCCGTGGAATAGGAATTTGTTTCCTCAGCTGGCTTATTTTCTCGTAATCTCCCTCCTGAATGTGATTTAGCCGAGTATTAACTTTACCCAATTTGGCTTTGTCTGATTATCCCCAGTGTGGTGTGTTAGTTTTGTCAGCATATACATGATAACATTCATGCATGCATCACTTATAACCGAAATAAATCTATTATTAATTTTCATTCATTAACACTTTTATTGGCATATTACCCTATGTTACAGGTTTGTGTTACTCTCCTCTCCAATAGAGTGTCAACGTTAAGCAGAAAGTGTATATTCTTTCAACTTCCCCACTGAGTTATCCCTCCTGGAAGAAATTTTCTTTAGCCTTCCTATTCAATTCTTCATCTGGATGGAATGTGATCTCAATTGAGTTTATTTCTCATCAGGTACTATCCCAGTTTGTCTGTTTCACTCCGGTTTACCTCTGGTTTGAAACTGTGGTCCCCGGCCACATCATTATCTTTGATTTCTGAAGGCTTTGAGCCCTGGTTTGAGAATGTGCATTTATTTTGCACGTGAAAATTTTAGCTCCTCAGCAGAAATGTCATGATTCATTCCCCAGGAATCCATAATTTCTTTCTCCAAGAAGTCATTATTTATATCCCTTCTCATAAAAGCCAGTTATGGTCTCTTTATTTGAGCAACTCGTACTTCCCGAGTAAGTATGATAGCTCCTGAAGGAAATTCAAGATTTTTCTCCAATGGATGGAAGCCTTGTCATTATGGAAGGTAGTTCATTGTGAAGATTTTACTCTAATGGATGGCAGCCTTTTCATTATGGAAGGTAGTTCGTTGTGAAGATTTTACTCCAATGGATGGAAGCCTTATCATTATGGAAGGTATTTTGTTGTGAAGATTTTACTCCAATGGATGGAAGCCTTATCATTATGGAAGGTAGTTCATTGTAAAGATTTTTCTCCAATGGATGGCATCATTGTCATTATGGAAGGTAGTTCACTGTGAAGATTTTACTCTAATGGGTGGCGTCTTTGTCATTATGGAAGGTAGTTTGTTGTGAAGATTTTACTCCAATGGATGGAAGTCTTGTCATTATGGAAGGTAATTTGTTATGAAGATTTTGCTCCAATGGATGGCAGCCTTGTCATTATGGAAGGTAGTTCGTTGTGAAGATTTTACTCCAACGGACGACAGCTTTGTCATTATAGAAGGTAGTTTGTTGTGAAGATTTTACTCCAATGGATGGCAGCCTTGTCATTATGGAAGGTAGTTCGTTGTGAAGATTTTGCTCCAAATAATGGTAGCCTTGTCATTATGGAAGGTAGTTCGTTGTGAAAATTTTACTCCAATGGATGGCAAGTCTTTTCAATACAATAAAGACAGTTCGTTGTGAAATCTTTACAAGTGGAAGTATCTTTATTTGAGATAACTTGTATATTACCCTTTCCAGGCGGAATGCCTTGGTTAAAGAAGAAGTTGAGACCCGTTATAGGTCAAATACCGGAATTTTGGGAAACTTGTTATTATCAATACGCTTTTTTCTCTACCTTCAACTATTGAGTTGGTAGTTTACTGTCATCTGTGAGTCGGTATCTCTTACTTTTCTACCTTCGAATATTGAGTTGGTAGTTTATCGTCATTTATGAGTCGGTATCTTTTTGATCTTCTACCTTCGACCATTGAGTTGGTAGTCTATCATCATTTGTGAGTCGGTATCTTTTTTATATTCTACCTTCAACTATTAATTTGGTAGTTCATAGTTATATGTCAATCACTTTTATTCTTTACTGTCTCTTCTCAATCTTTGAGTTGATGACACCTTATGCCCTCTTTGGGCTATACCCCAAAAGAGTCAGGTATTTTGTTCACCAGTGATTTATTTTCATAGTCGGGTTTCTCTTCTACTTCATCCTGTCTTTAGGTTTGCCCATGGGGAATCACCAAGCACCTTGAATTGTGTACCTTGTACATTTATGCCTTTAACTAACCTCAAAATGTGTATATTTGTCTCTTGGGATATCATATTTTAGGTAATGGCACAATTGCATTCATCTCACTATCTCCTAGCACAGAGGATCAAAACTAGGGTTTGGATTTTAATCAGGAGATCTTTGGATTTTTGGGAAATAATTGATCCCATGCTTTTCTACATGATTATGAGAATATATAATTGGAAGTTTGATCATCAAATTTGGCTTGAAAAGGTTCAATTGATAAAAAAAAGGGGTAAAAGGGTCATTTTGTCAGAAGATAGCCAAAATCAACTATTGACCAAGTGGACTTTTGGTCAACTATCAATTCAATATCCCTATTCTCACATTTTAGGGTCAATAGTGGCAAAAAATCAAGAGGAAGTGTGAATTGGAGATAACTTGTCAAGGAAGTTACTTGAAGTTTTGAAATTTTTTTTAAGTGTTCATAGGGCTAAATTTTGATTGGCCATAACTTTCTCAATTTTTATTGAAAATGTGTAAACTTTATATTCCTAGAGAGAGGATGAAAAAACGTTCAACTTTGTATTAGAGACCTCAAGTCCAAAAAATTAAAGGAGAAAATGTTATGGAGCTTGGAAGCTTTTGGCCACTTAGTGAAATTTTGGATAAAATGCAAAAATCTGACTTCTTCATGGTTAATTTTGAATGTCCATTTGAGCTCAAATAAAAAAGTTGGCAACACGAAAGTTGAAGATTGAAGTGTTCTCTTCATTTTTATTTTAAGAATCATCTAAAATGGTTAAGTGTAGAAAAACATATGGTGCTTAGGATTTGGAGCTTCAAATTTCCATTTTGCCCAGCACAAGGCAAGTCACGCACGCTAGGCCAAGCATTTTATTAAACAGTTAGTGGACGCGCATTCATCATCATTTTTCTATGAGAAAGTTTCTTAGAATACTCCCTACATTTTAAGATATAACTGAGAGAAGAAGGCACAACGCATGCTGAATTCTTGCCCAGCACAAGGCATCACGCGCGCAAAATGCCCAGTCAGGCCTGGCATTTCATCAAACAGTTTGCAAACATACATTCATAGCCAATTATCTCATTATTTCAAGCTTCACTTTGAAAAATTTTGAACATCAAAGTTGGAGTATGTAATTTCCTATCCCTTTTTTATTTAAACTTTGTGACATTTCATGCACCATGGAGAGAGATATAAAGAGGTAAAGATGTGACCACGAAATAGCAATGCCTGTATGGAAATGCATGGAATTTTTATTCCAACCATACTCTATTCTGCCAGCTCACGTGCACAATCTTTCTCACTTATCCAAAACGCATGTTTTGCATCCTCAAACCAACATAAAACGTGTAGCATCTCACACCTCACTCTCACTTCTATTTTTTCTTATTCCCCACTCTCTTACTTCCCCACTCTATATAAAGCAACTAGATTAAACAATCAAGGGGTTAGCAAGAGAAACTCAAGAGCATCTTCCTTTCTCCCTCACGAAACTTCTCTCTTTCTCTTCAAAAAACTTAGAATTTTCGGCATTCTTTTTCAAGAGACCTCTACTCAAATCCTTTCCTCTTGCATATCCAGTTCCACTAAAGCTTGAATAAGAAGTAGCATTGGTGTTTCTACTGCAAAACAGAGGAATCGAGTGGATTTATTTTTCACTCATCAGGGTAGATGCTCAAATCCATTTCGTTGCCATGCTAGATCGAATCATGCGTTAAACTTTATTCACACTGGAATCAGCTGGCCTGATTCTATATTTGAAGTATAATTATATGCATTTGGTGCTTGATTTTTTGTTCTACTAACTTGTTTGAAATCATGTTTATGTTACTGCTTTCATGGCCATTTTATAATCAGATCGTGCCTTGTTTGATGAATCTATGAGTACTTTAATGTTCTATAAATTAAGACATGCAATTTTGGTCTTTGGATTGAGTGGTTTGGTATAGTATTGAAGGAGAAAATCAAATCAGAAAACTGTTTGTTGAATTGCTCAACTCAAAACCATGTTCATGCAGTCATCTTCGCGCGCCATTTTCTCTATCATCAATGCATCATTTTATGAAATTTTTAATATTATCGTGTTTATTACATTTTGATCTTGAACTTTGATTTTTACACCTTTGAATTTCATCAAGAAATGCGTGAGATATCGTGATCTGTAAATATTGTTTCAAATCTGAAAATTAGAAGGAATGGTTGTTTGGTAGGGATGACCGTGTGGTGTGTTTTGATTGAACATGGTCTTGTCTTCTTTCACAGCGCATATTGAAAATAACAGGTGTGATAGACTTTTATTATATTTGATTTTTTTGTTTTCTCTATTTTGTTTTAATATTTTTGTTAATCCAAAAATAAGCACAGAAATATTTTTAAACTTTATTTTCAACATATTTTCATTTTCTATTTTTTATTTTTTATTTTATCATTTTTTATGTGTAAATAAATTAAAATAGCTTAATTAGGGGAGATTATTCATTTTAGGGTTTTAGATTTATTATCCTACTTTTTTATTTGATCAAAAATCCATAAAAAATATTTTTGGGCTCCTCTCTGAGTTTACTACTTAAAAATATTTTTCCCATTTTTATAAAACTATTGGATGACACATTAAAATCATTTGGACATATCATCCTTTATTTGTTTTAATTTTTGTTGGTTTGTGTAAATAATTTCCATTTCTTATTTTCCTTTTGAGATAAAATTCAAGGAAAATATACTTACTGATCCTTAGAATTTTATTGACATTTAGGTTATTTTACATCCAATTTATTTGAATTTAGGTTGATTTGTTTAATTTTGGATTTAATTTCTTTCTTTTAGGGTTTTATTTGATCATTCACATTAATTAATTTAAATTTCTAACTTTCCATGCCTATAAAATCAGAGATGAAGTTGTTTAGAGTGCTTTAAAAAGTCGAGGTCATAAAAAACATTTATCTAGAATTTTACAATGTGATTTCATATTTTTCATAAATTATTTCCCAAAACAATCTAGTTTAAGTCTTTTACTTGCTAGTTTCAATGTTTGCATTTTTAAAACGGAATTCCACTTCAATCCAAGAACTTTAAGCCCTATTTCTGACTTTTACACGCCTTTAGGAAGTTAGGTTTTTAATTTCATATTTTTCAAGTTATTTTCCTATTTTTGATCCATTTTTGACTTAGGTTTGCATTTAGGATTTTACTTTTGATTAATGCTTGTAATTGAAAGATTTTGTACATGATTCTTGTTTAATTCTTAAAGTAGCATGTGATACTAACTTGAGACTTATTTTGAGGACAAATTCTTCAACCTCGTTGGGTCTTGGGTGTTGATAGGTTGATAAACAAAATCCACCGAGATGGACGAATGATGTTGATGATATTAGAAACTCTAATTTCATACATTGTATCCTTTCCCTCTTCATTTTATCCCCCTTTATTATTATACTACATGTTATGGGATGATGATCTCTATATAATTTATCCAAACATGAATTACATATATTTCTATTAACCGGCCTCAAAATAGGTGCGACTTCTACATAAGTCCATTTACGATTGCTTAACATAACGCTAAATTTTGTCCTCATTTGAGATAATGATCATTCGTGGCCTAAACCTATGTTTGCAAGACCAAGTATGTTAATTTAAACCATATGATCCAATAACCTTGAGATCCATTGTTATGAGGCTTTGGTTCTAACAATCCTCTAATGGAACTACATCAATTTTGGTCAAAGTGGATCACTTAAACATCATTGATCATTAAATGTTACCTTGAGAATTATTAAAATGGATGATATACTTGACAAAAAGAAAATGCAACTTGTTGTTGAGAGGCTTTGGTTATACCAATCCTCTAATGAGTTCCAAATTCAATTTTCAAGATGGTCATCCAACTAACCACTAATTCCTAACAATTAACTTATTTTCTGCTTTTACTTTACGTACCATTTACTTTAGCATTCACATTTCATGCTATTTTCATATTTGCTCACTTGAGCCTTTATCTTTTATGTCTTATTTATTTTTACTCACTTGAGCCTTTATCTTTTATGTCTTATTTATTTTTACTCACTTGAGCTTTTCATTTCTTTTTGAAGATACCTAATAATCAACTTAAATCTTAAAAAACTTTAATGGTACTTGGACTACTTGGTTACTATCCTTGGTGTTGTACCCCAAAATTTTCCCTATCATTTTCTTTCAAGATCTTCTTTTACATGGGTTGTTGCAAACATTGGCTTGAGGAATGTAAAATTTAAAGATGAAAAAAATTTCCTTCGATTGGAACATCAAAGTTTACTTCGATTGGAACATCAGAGCTTCCTTCGATTGGAACATCAGAGCTTCCTTCGATTGGAACATCAGGGTGTCCTTCGATTGGAACATCAGGGTGTCCTTAGATTGGAACATCAGAGTGTCCTTCGATTGGAATATCAGAATTACCTTCGATTGGCATATCAGAACAAAGTATACTTCGAATGGCATATCAGTGCAGATGTGTCTTAATCTAAAATGTTCTGATGAGGGAAGTTCTGAACACTTCGAATCATAACTCATAACCATCAAAGAGAACAAGGGATGATCGAAGAAGTTCTAATAAGGGAAGTTCTGGGTAATTTGAATCGGGACTTAGAGCCATCGAAGAGAGAAGAACAACACTTCGACCAGTCAATAAGATAATGTTTCGATTGGTCAAGTTCAAAGCCATCGAACAGAGCAAAACAACACTTCGACTAGTCAATAAGATAATGCTTCGATTGGTCAAGTTCAAAGCCATCGAAGAAGGCAAAGCTTGAGACTTAATCGAAGGAACAATGATGAAATCCTTGAGCTAAATTAGAACAAAACATCTATCATAACTTGTCCAGGTTCACCCAAAGTTCAAAATGGCATGTTTTCCTTGCAAATATGGCAAGAATTCCATTTTGATCGTGGCTTCAATTCCTGAGTTAAGGGCTAGATTCTTTCCTTGTTTGTTCCTAACTCCACAAGAGCTTATTCGACTAGGGTGATTTTCTTCAAATCAAGCAATCAAAGCAGAGGGTGGCTCAATCGAAGGAGCCATGATAATGAAGTTCGTGCAATTCGAATTAGAATTTCCATAGTCTTTTTCTGTTCTTTTCACCCTTTCCTTTGTTGGATAAAAGAAAAGTTAGTGGAGACTCTTGCTTACCGCGACATTTACAAATACAAAATGCAAAACCAGTATTAACCGTCATTTCTGCAACCATATCACACTTGGCATTATGGAGTGATGGACTTCTTGGACTTAGGAATAGAAACCTTGACCTATGTTGGAGACCTTGTGACTTTAATTGATATTTTGTCTGGAGCTCTTTGGGTTTACCCCAAGACATTGGGTTTTTTGTTTGCTTTGTATGTAGGTTATTATGATTACATGCTTTGTCTGTGATTGGGAATTCATTTGTACACAACCGTTACTGTGCCCAATTTTTTGTGAAGACTTAATGTAATTAAATCTTGGTTTTATCAAGAGGTTTAGTATACTTTCTTGGTTTTAATCCAAAGAATAGGAATTATATCTTGACTCATAATTTCAAGTGTTGGCTTCTTGTTTGGTTAGACAGTTCTTTTCCCTAGCTTTTACCTTATGCTTTAGGATAGTCCCTTCTTCTCCTCCACCTTCTTTAATTTCAAAAATCTTCTCCCTCCTTTTGAAAACACTTCTTGTTTCTAAACTTGAACCACTTTCATAATAAACTTGGACTTAGGTCCATGCATTTTCAAAACATTTTCATAAACAAAATTTAATCAACTTAATAATACCTTGACATTTTTGTGAGAAGACTAAAAGTAAACCAATCTCATTAAAACCATTTTTTCCACTTTGGCTTTTGCTTTAAAACTTTTCTCAAAAGATTGGACTCTTGTCAATCCTTGTAGTGATGACAACAACTATGCTTCTACAATATGTAGTGAAGTGAGATATTTTCCACTTGGGTGTTGAGTGAGGCATTGTTGATTTTAAAATCCAAGCCATATCCTCCACTTTGAGATGATGCAAATTCTCCTTTCTCGTGATTGTGGGTAGTAAGTATGTTTTCCACACGGACAATGACGATGATGTCTTATCTCATAAAATTAACCAACACACTTGTTTTAAAACTTTTAAAGAGGAACTACGTGTACCCTGATCCCCTATTGAACAGAAGGTGGTATGTAGGCACTAAAGGTTCACAACCGCGGTGGGTACAAAAATCATAAAAAATATACTTCTTTTTCTCATCCCCACAATCTATTTTACATACAACATTTTATAGCCAAAATATACAGTTTTTTCAAAGAGGTTCATGCAGAGTCCCATAAATGTTTAGGGTGCTAATACCTTCCCTTTGCATAACCAACCCCCTTACCTAGAATCTTTCCCCCATCTTTTGGGTTATTCACTCTTTTCCCATTACTTTAGAAACAATAAAATACGGTGGCGATTTTTATTTTGATCTGTATAAGTCAAGTCAGTCCAATGGCTTAGTATTAAACATTTCTACCTCTACACTATGGTTGCTGAATTTCGCTTCTGTGTAGTAGAAGACGTTGCTTCTTTTGTGTAGTAGGAGATGCTCCGAAATTCCGCGGCTGGATTTATCTTCTGTGTAGCAGAAGATGGTTGGAATTTCTTCCCCATGGTAGAAGATAATTTGTGATGTAGTTTATGCAAGTTCTCTTGATAAAGCATTCATCACATATGGTGAAGGAATTCTATGTGATTACCATACTGGAGCACTAGGCCATTCCATTGAAGATTGCAGGGCCTTCAAAGAAAACGTGCAAGATCTGCTTGATACAAAGGCTGTCAATTTTGGGCCAGCTAGTCAGATTTGAAGTCTCCTTTGAATCAGTAAATGTCAAGAATTCCAGAGCATCATTTGAAGCAACAAGTCCATACGGAGATCAGTCTCCTCAACACGGCAATTCCAAATTACATTTGTGTTCTCATTTGTAATCTTTCTTATTTGGTTTAGTACTTTCTTGTATGCAAATTTTGCTTATTCCTGAATACTAACCATAATGCATTGTATATGTTTGTCTTGAATTAATCCATTTGTATTCACTCATTAATGTTTTTCTTTTCTTTTTGATACTTAACTCTTGTTAAATAAAGAAAAAACCTCTGCAGGGAGGATGATGAGTAATATACCAAAAATTTCAAACGCTGTGATTTTGAATAAGACCCTGCTAACGATGTACAGGCCTTGTTTCAATTCTTAAACACCAGAGATATAAGGGAGATAGATCCTCGTTAACCCCTTTGAGCCTTGAAGTACGAGTTTCTTTTCTTGTCAGAAAAACCCTCACATTTAACCCAGGGTAGGGTAGATTTCAGTTAATTTGATTGAGCGTTCAAAACTCATTAGGAGTGCGCATCAAAGGATACAACAATGGTTATCCTTCAGAAGGTTGAGGAAGAACAAAACCGCAATGGCTAACCCTCATATCTGTAGTGTGAATTAAAGAAAGCTACGTACTGATGGGTATCTCTCGCACGATAGGAGGACGAAAGATGACGATACCAAAATGGTTATCCCTCATCAACCAAGCGATAAGGCGGTCACTAAACTTCCAACAAGCCGAAAGTCTCAGGATCACACGATTTGTTCAAAATGATCGAAAATAAAAAAATAAAGGGACAAAAATCCCCGCTAAGCCGAAACTTAAAAAAACAAGTCGCTTAGGCAAAAGTCAGGGCACCCCGCTGGACTTCAGAATCAAATTCAAAAGGAATTTGTCCAGGAAAAATTTAGGGAAAGCGAAAAAGGGATTACTAAATAAAAATCCTCTGCGAAGAACAAAGTCGTGTGACCAGAAACACAAAGGAATGAAAGAGGTGAGTGATTTTCATGTCCAAAAACCTCGTTTGACTCCACAATCATTCCAAAACTCCTCGTGAGAGATGAATGTCTGTGTCAAGTTAACTGAATTTAGGACTGGAGAACTTCATGAAAGGGGTGGGCACCAAATAATTTTGAGCCTTAAATACTTTTTTCTAAAACTGTGAACCAGGCCACGTTACAATGCTTAAAAGTCCTAACTGAAGCATGGATTAATTCAGAAGCACGCCATAATGAGAATACGGTAATCTGACTCCTATGAGGCTTGCTAAAACTTTTGAGTTGGTATCACACTATATTTTTAATTTCTTCCGTACAAAATTTTGTTTGTTTAATCTTTTCAATAAATGTTTTTAAACTTCAAGACAAACATGAGCTTTGAATTAGAATTACCATTCTTAGAATAAACATTGTTTGCATATGAACAAGTGCTTAAACATCAAGTAAGCTTGCATAATGAGCATCAGATGAAAATTTTATTATCTCAAGGGACAAAATGCTTCAGGATACCATTTAAAGGTAAATCGTGTTCCAAAGTTCATAACACGGGGTAGTTTATCTTGAGAGTAAAGATCTCGAAAAGTCCTCTCGAAGCAAGTTTTTAAAGCCTAGCAGATTGGGGCAAGGCATTATGCAGGGGCATTCCTCCATAAGGGTTGATTAGATCAAGTCCAGGCCCAAGCTAAATGATTCATGAATTTGAAGAGCATGTCGAGAAGTCAGGATCGTTATCCTTAGCTCATCAGAGACTCAAGTCCATTTATTGATGTTCCTTCATCAGAGGTTAGGATCATTATCTCCAATTAAAGTGTGGATCATTATTCTCAGTAGGATACAAGCAGCAATGGAAAGAGCATGTGAGGTTGTTACACATACAAAGTTCGTGATAGAAATGTTGTTTCCTAAAAGGGCTCTTCTCCCAGTAAAAGATTCTTTGCTACTTGACAAAGGTATGTTTTCTAAGGGGTTTCTCTTCCGATATACTTATTCCATAACAAGGCATCCTCATTTTCTTGCGGGAGGAGAATGGTTCTTATCCCCAGAAATTTAGAAGTTGTTTGAAGTCAAGACGATTTATTTTCAGTGGACTGTAATTTATTTTTGTAGCATCTTCTCTAAAGTCCATTTTTAGTGGCATTTGTCCTCAGAGTTGACATGATGAAGTTGTAATCTTGCATCACAGTTTTTACTCAGTGGTTGGTAGTTAAAATTGTTTATTCTTCAGTGAAGTTTGATGTTCCACGCATGGGGCCTATTGCCATATTTTCTGTTTTTTGCAAGTATTGTTGGTCTTTTAGGGAAAGAAGCATACCATTAAGTGAATCAAGAAGGGTCCGTATGCGACCAACATGAGGATTTCTGTAGAATAGGATGCAATTTCCCTAGTGAATTCTTACCTCTGTTCAAAATAGAATCACTCATCCCCGGTAAAGGCGTACTCTCGCCCAGACAAAATTCCTCATCCTCAGTGGAAGCATACCAATGTGTAATCCCTACTGAAGTTATCACTCTTGATGAGAGTTTGGTTAAGAGTTTTTCCCTTCCAGGGGGTTTATCTCCGAAGAAGTGCATTTCAACAGGTTTTGTATAATCTTCTTCTTCAACACAGTCTATTTTTTTTCGAAGAATCTGGGAAGGATCGTTTCATTGGATTGGATACCTTTTGTTATATCCTCTTGAAGTCGATACTTTATGTCTCCGTGGTTGGCATTTATCTCCCTAATGAGGTTGTTGTTCATCGTCTCTATGAAGTTCATATCTTTTCTCCCTAGGGAAGTTTTCCCAAGTCAGGTTTTCTTGAATAGATGTTTGATTAACATGTTTGTTATGCCAAGTGGAGCAGTTCTCCTATTTTTCTGGGGCAGTGGGCATGGACAATGCCGTTTAGAATTATTTTATCCCTAGTGATGGAGTATTGCGGAAATATTTCCTCGGTGGAGTTCGAAACCTCAAGCTTATGGTTCAAAGGTGCCCTTCTCTTCTTCAAGTGAAGTTTATTACCCTTGATGGTGGTATTCCATGTATGGCCTAGGTAGAATTCTTTTATTCAATAACTTCTGTGATCCCCCAGTCGAATTCACTTTCATTGAGGATTTACATCAGAAGATCCCAGTTCCCAGCCAGATTCTCTTTATAATTGGAAAGAAATGTTGGATCTTTTCCCCAGTAGGTTGAGAGTTGGATCAAAGTTTAAAATTTCCTCTGAAATGCAATATATTTTTGCAGTATTCTCCCCAGTAAAGGTGTACTTTCGCCCGAGTATTCCTCCTTCCTAGTGCAGTCTGTTTCTTTCCGAGTTTTTCTCAAAAGAAATGTTTAATTCACCAATTGGAGATTTTCGGTATACTTCCCTTGAAGTCGGAATTCTACAACTTCCCCAATGAGGTTTTCACTCATCCTCCCCATGAAGTATGTATTCTCCTACTCAGTGAGGGATGCACTCCCTCTCTCTTCAATGTGGCTTGCCTATATCAGAGTTCTTAAAGAGACTCATGTTTGCCTATGGGAGATTCTAGTTTGTTATCCTCATGAGGATGACCATCATCCGCAATGAAATAATTTCTGCTCCCGAGTACAAAACTTATTGTCGACTTGAATCTTGCAGAGATGCCTACACTCAGTGCAACCGTATATTGTCGTGGATATTCTATGATTTTCAAGCTTTCCAACGATTCGAACCATGCAAAAAACGGACACTCGATGCAAAAGTTATGTTGCATCATAGTTTCAATTGAACAAGACTACAGTTAAGTCTACGCATAGCCTTTTTGAGTCGACGCAAACAGATTTGGTCACCTGCGGGAAGTGTTGCACCGACCCAACAGTCGATGCAAACTGAGATAATCCTGGGCATGAATCGACACATAGCCTGTTGTGGTTGACGTAAACATTCTTGTCACCTGCGGGAAGTGTTGTGCCAACCCAACGGTCGATGCAATATGAGAAAATTTCAGGCATGAGTTGACTCATGCCCTATTGCGGTCGACGCATCTTTTCAAAATTTTCGCTTTTTGCTTCTTTGGCTATTGTTTGCTCCAAATTTCTTCCTACTTTTTTATACCTTAATTTTCCTTGTTATTTTTAACTTGTGTGTTGATTGTGCAAGGTACTTTTGGATGGTTTTCGATCATGTAATTATTACTCGATTATTTGATCGAAAAACTTATTTGGACTTTCGATTTGTGATCCGATTTTGCGTTCGACACACGTACCATTGTTTTGTGCCCTGTATCTTGTATAATGGTATTTTTTGCAGGTGCTCGGAAATACGGATGTGTCGATACACATTCCTTTCTTGATTTTCATAATTGAATTTTGTGTAGGAACTTTATGATACAGATGTGTCCGCTACACATTTCGATCTTTCTTATTGATACCTCGACGCATATTCTCACTGGATTTCTTTATTGATGCTAGCTTGCTCGAAGTTTTCCAGGTTTCTTATTTTTGCTTGCTTCATACGAATAATTATCCCTTTGGTATTTCTCTCATACCTTTTTACCGCATTCATTATCAAATTCTTTATTGCTTTCTAGAGATCATGAGAATTAGGAAGCAGGAAATAAAGATTGTGCGCCTTAAGTATCTGTTTAAAGTCCTTTAGCAGGCACCATTTTATGTATGGTAATTGTGATTATTTAAAATCCTACCTTCGAAGTAGGTATATCACACGTGTGTTTACATTTGTGCCTGCATTATGTTGTACGTCGACCCCCGCTCATTCTAGTCTGTGTTATCCTTAGCTCATGTTGTACGTCGATGCTTCGGAGTTGTACAGATCATTGTTATCGAGTCGTCAAGTGGAAAATGGATCTGTAATTAATCCCCCACATTTTGTCTTGAGCTCGCGTTGGTCGACGTTGATGCTCCGTGCTATTTCCTTCTATCCTCTACCTGCTTGTTTGCCTCAGTTGATATGACCCCTTGGCTAAAGCATCCCTACCTGATTTTATACCTACCTTAATCATCTATATCATGGTTAGGCATTTGACTTGAGTTAGCATGTGCTTCTCACAACATATTGTTTATGCTCTCTTGAGCTTGTTGGCTTGCTTTCTTGATTTCGTCTTTGTGTGCATGTTTTGAGATGATATACCCTCGACATGTTCCCTTAGGAGCTCTCGTTTCAACTATAGATGATGATTCGAGATAGATATAGTTTAGGTGATAGACCCTTTCTATGCTCCTTTAGGACTTCTTTACTCATATATAGATGATGATTTGAGATAGACATTAGGATTGTTATCCACGCATGTTAACATAGGTTAGAGTTTCCCCTTAAAAACATAACTTTAGGGTCAATCATTTGTGTGATGACATTAGGGATAGATTTAGGTTAGTCTCCCTTAGATGTTTTCTTTTCTTTTGCATCCTTTTCATAATAAAACAAAAACCTTTCTTTTCTTTTTCTTTGCAAATCATAAAACACTTAACACTCTCAAATCCTTTCTCAAGGTAAAAAAGACAAACCAACACGTTTCTTTTTGCCAATCGGCTTTTCTTTTCTAATAACATGTTAGTTCCCTTCTGCTACAGGTTGTGAGTCTGCAAAGGTTGAGCCGTGGTGGATTGATTCGAACCTAACATTGTTTAATTAAAAAACACAAAACAAACTGAAACATGTGAGTTGAACTAAGGCTGCTACGATTCCTTAAAAGGGATACGTAGGCATTGGTGTAGGGCCCGAACGAGCACAACATTATTTTCCCCTACATTATTTTCTCTTTTCTTTTTTCATGCATTCCCTCTTTGCATTTTCTTTTAACAGTAAGCATAGGTTAAACACACCCCTCAGAATAGAACAACAAGAGTGGATACTGTAGAGTACTACGGGCGTGTGGAGTGCTAATACCTCCCCCTCACGTAACACACTCCCTTACCCGATCTCTCGGTCGTTAGACCATTATTTTACCCCTTCAGGTTTTCTCAATGTCTACCTTCCCTTCCTGTGGGATAAAAACATTTGATGGCGACTTTATTGATATTTTATTAGATGTCTGTTCAGCGGGTTAATTCAGTTGGCGACTTCACTGGGGATAGATTGACCTATTGCTGGTCCATCCCAGAGTCGATCCTATCTCTTGTTTTCTTTTTCTTGGGTGTTTACTTTTATGCTTTATAACTTGTTCATTTTGTACATGTTTATTTGAGCATATGTTTACATTGCATTTTATCGCTTTCCATATATCGGTGATACTGCTGTGTTGGATCTGTTTACTTGATTGGGTGGGTATTACAAAAGGTAAAAGGCCTAATACCCAGGCCAAGTGACAACCACAGAAACACTAGGAATGGAGTGGAACACGACGGATAGGGTATGTAGACTACCCTAGACAGTTGTGTCGTCCATGCTCAGATGTGGTTTTAATGAGGTGTTATCATTATTACGTAGGTGTACGATGATAGTACTCTCAAGTGAACCCATGATTTTGAGTTACCATTGGCTTTACCCAGACTTAGTCTTGACCCATGAGTGTGGCGGGAACATGATCTTTACAGGTACCGATGGTGACTACGTTCTGATGGTGATTGTTTTGTTCTGTCGGTGACTATGGTTCTTTAGTTATGTTCTGGACCTTTGATCCTGATATATTCATCTTGTTCAGAGATTATACAATGTTTATTATTTGTACTTGGTTCCGTTGTGTTATGGAATTGGTACCGAACCTTTGATCCTGTGATATCCGGATTACTCAGCAAATTTATACAGCAATTATCCAGAGGATTGTGCAGTTGTTATGCTGAACTTTTGAATCCTATGTTATTGCACCTTGCATCATAGCATGTTTATTTTACACAAAAAAAAGAAATGTGAAAGATTGTATGCATAAAAAAGATGTTTGAACATGGCATTGCATCCTCTCATTCACCTCATGCATCCATAGCAGGTACTCAGAAGGTACTCAGAGTGGGGAATCCTTATTCAGACTCGGTATTTTCTTTTCAGAAATGCCAATCTTGACTTCTCACCGCTCCGTTGTCTGAGAAAGCCATGGAATAACTTTGTGGGGAATTAGATGAGATGATGAGATGAAAAAAT
The DNA here is from genome assembly GCA_948472305.1 of Vicia faba. NCBI lineage: Eukaryota > Viridiplantae > Streptophyta > Magnoliopsida > Fabales > Fabaceae > Vicia > Vicia faba. Next base: position 1,307,565,552 of record OX451739.1, read on the forward strand.
CAGATGGGGCTGTTTATTGTGGATATGCAAGCAATGTCCTGTAGACAGAAATCCTCAAGGGGAAAAATAGCCACTTAAAGACTCTATTGAGTCGGGTATGGAAGTTTTGAAGATAGTGTCAGCAAAGAAAAGTGATCATGTATACGTTGTTGCAACAAGAGTTGTCATTAATCCCCAACCTATGGGACATTTTTTTAAATCATGAGATACTTTGTGGGTCTCACCCAGAACTTCATGTTCCCGAATTCTCTCGTCAGCAACCAGTTTATGGTCTCCAAGTGAACCCATGGGAAAAAGCTTATCAGCAAAGACAAAAGAAACCTGAGGGGAATGTTGATACAATCTATATACCTTGCATCTAGTTACTTCCTTGTGTGTTGGAAGCTCAGTTGATTAAGCTTCGTGCTTTGGGTCATCCTCCCACAAATTTCTCTCCTGATTTCGATGCAAATGCTAGATGTGTCTCCCATTCTATGGAACCTGGTTATAATATTGAAGATTGCAAGGAGTTAAAGTATGAAGTATGGCACTTGTTTGGCTTCTTTTCCAAGGTTCAGTCCATGTTCGGCAAACCGTTCTAGACCCTTTCTCCTCGGCTGAGTACCTCTTCTGTGTAGTAGAAGGTTAGGTGATGATTCTGCGATGAAGAAGTATAAGATATCTAGATCTCAGACATCTGCTGGTGTGTAGAAAAAAAATACCTCAAAGGCTGAATTCTACATTCAGAGTTTAGCTTCTTCTGTGTTGTAAAAGATTCTTCGTTACGGTTTCTGAATTTTACTTATGTGTAGTAGAAGACGATGCCTCTTTTGTGAAGTAGGATATTCTTCGCAATTCGGTTGCTAAAACTTCTCTCTTGTGAAGTAGGAGATAAAGTTTAATTTCTTCTGTGTAATAGAAGATCCTTTGGTATGGTTGCTGGATTTTGCTTTTGTGTAGTAGAAGACGATGCTTCTTTTGTGTAGTAGGAGATGCTCCAGAATTCCGCGGGTGGATTTCTCTTTTGTGTAGTAGAAGATACTTTGTGATGCAGTTTATGCAAGTTCGCTTGATAAAGCATTCATCACATATGGTGAAGGAATTCGATGTGATTACCATACTGGGGCACTAGGCCATTCCATTGAAGATTGTAGGGCCTTCAAAGAAAACGTGCAAGACCTGCTCGATGCAAAGGCTATCAATTTCAGGCCAGCTAGTCAGATTAAAAGTCTCCTTTGACTCGGTAGATATCAAGACTTCCAGAGCATCGTCTGAAGCAACAAGTCCATACGGAGATTAGTCTCCTCAACACGGAAATTCCAAATTACATTTGCGTTCTCATTTGTAATCTTTCTTATTTTGTTCAGTACTTTCTTGTATGCAAACTTTTCTTATTCCTGAATACTAACCATAATGCATTGAATATGTTTGTCTTGAATTAATCCATTCATATTCACTCATTAATGTTTTTCTTTGTTTTTTGATACTTAAATCTTGTTAAATAAAGCAAAAACCTCTGGAGGGAGGATGATGAGTAATATACCAAAATATTCAAACGGTGTGCTTTTGAAAGAGATGTTGGATTTGTTTCCCAGGAAGTTAAGAGTTTGATCATAGTTCAAGATTTTCTTTAAACTGCAATGTATTTTTTGCAGTATTTTGTCCAAGAAGTTACTTCCCCAGTGATATTAATCTTCAGAGGTCGGTGGTTCCAAATCTCGTTTCCCCATTAAAGTTCAGAAGGATTTTTCTTTATAGAATTTCAGATGTGCAAGAATAATTGTTCAGAAGTTCATTATCTTCTCAGCAGCCGATTATTGATATGCTTTCCCCAGTGCATTGCTAAACATACATCATTATATTGCATCTACCATAAACACATAGCATTTCCATTATATGCAGCATTACGCTAGAAAAAAAATTCAAACATGCATAAGTATAAGCCAATTATGTTCACCTGTGGTTACCAAATTATTATGCGCTCAAATTTTAATTGTCTCTACAGCAAGGCTAGGGTGATCCTATTTTGTTTCCCCAATAGAGTCTGTTTGATTTACCACTAGTCGGGTCTTTGGTGCTTGTCATTTCCCCATTGAGTTATGGTTTTTCGTTGCCCTTGCAAGCCCTTGGTTAATTTTACCCGTGTTTACCTTGCCTTCTAAGGGCAACTAAAAGTCAGTGTGTAGCCTTTCTTATTTCTTGAGCATTTAAGTATCCATGCTTGGTGTGTGGTAATTAAAATGATTTCCACTCTTGAATAATTACACCCCACTTCTATAATGAGGGATATTGTAGTTCTTGCGCCTTTGCAACTTCTTAAAGTCCAACGCATTTTGGAAACCCTTGTCCAGAGTCCTCACAGTTGGTCTTATTTTGTTTGCAAGATCGCCTTCGACCGATATTCTATTCGGGTTCAATACAAACGTGAATCCCTAGTAAGTTCTTTCCCCAAGAGTCTACCTTCAGTTAGTCTTGTTATTGTTATAGGTTTGCCTTTGTGGAGGCATCCTTTGTTAGAGTCTACTTTGGTCGGTCTCTTTCATGTGTGTGTCTAATTCTAACCAAACATGCATATCTTTATCCCATGTGAGTTCGCCTTTGATCGGTGTTTCTCTCCCCAGAAATCTACCTTCGGCATAGTATTCCTGGTTAAAGGTTCCCCTCCGACTGGTTTCTTTATCCTTAAACCCACCTTCGGTTGGTACCTTTTGTTAAGAGTCCCCTTCGGCTGGTCTCTTTTCATTTGAAAGTGTGCCTTTGATCGGTGTTCTTTCCTCAGGAATCTACCTTCAACATAGTATTCCTTGTTAAGGATTCCTCTTCGGATGGTTTCTTTACCCTTTAAATCCACCTTCGGCTTGTACCTTTTGTTAAGAGTCCCCTTCGGCTGGTCTCTTTTCATTGTAAATTCACCTTTGATCGGTGTTCTTTTCTTAGGAATCTACCTTCGACATAGTATTCCTTGTTAAATATTCCCCTTTAGATGGTTTCTTTACCCTTTAAATCCACCTTCAGCTGGTACCTTTTGTTAAGATTCCTGTTTGGCTGGTCTCTTTTCATTGTAAATTCTCCTTTGATCGGCATTTCTTTCCCCAAGAATCTACCTTCGGCATAATATTCCTTGTTAAAGATTCCCCTTCAGCTGGTTTCTTTATCCTTAAATCCACCTTCGATTGGCATTTTTTGTTAGAAGTCCCCTTCGAATGGTCTCTTTTCATTGTAAGTTCTCCTTTGATCAGCGTTCTTTCCCCAGGAATCTACCTTCGGTATAATATTCCTTGTTAAAGATTCCCCTTCAGCTGGTTTCTTTACCCTTTAAATCCACCTTCAGCTGGTACCTTTTATTAAGAGTCCCCTTCAGTTGGTCTCTTTTCATTTGTAAGTTCGCCTTTAATATGCGTTCTTTCCCCAGGAATCTACATTCGGCATAGTATTCCTTGTTAAAGATTCCCCTTAGGCTGGTTTCTTTACCCTTTAAATCCACCTTAGGCTGGCACCTTTTGTTAAGAGTCCCCTTCGTCTGGTCTCTTTTCATTTTTAAGTGCGCCTTTGATCGGTGTTCTTTCCTCAGGAATCTACCTTCGACTAGTATTCCTTATTAAAGATTCCCCTTCGGATGGTTTCTTTATCCTTAAATCCACCTTTGGCTGGTATCGTTTGTTAGGAGTTCCCTTCCGCTGGTATCTTTTCTTTGTAAGTTTTCCCATGATTGGCATTCTTTCCCTTTTAAATCCATCTTCGACTGGCATCACTTGTTAAGATTCTCCTTCAGTTGTTCTCTTTACTTTCGTATGTCTTCTATCAGCCTGACATACATCTCATGATAATAGAAAATACAAAAAAAAACAAAAGTGAAATGATACCAGACCGGCTTCAAAGATCAAATTTTACGGTTCTATTAAGTATTCAATCCTCTTTCACCTTGATTGTTCGAAAGGCTTCCGCCAATCTTACTCTCTGGTCAAAGAAGATTGAATAGGGGCAGTTGTTATACCCCAAAATTTGCCCTCTTTATTTTTCTATCTCTAATTGACTTATACTTTGTTAACATGCGCATACATACATATCATTGGATCTGTGCTCATTGGATCAAGGTATTTTTGTCAACACAACAAATCTCCTGTATTTTTTCAATGCATGTCAAGTTGCGGAAGATTTGGGTGTTTTTGTTGAATTTTAAGGAGTGCGAATATGAAACAGTTCTTCAGCTGATTTGAGTATTTTGGAAATTCATATCTCCCGTTTGGAATATTATTTTGGATTGATTCTTGAGGTTTGGAGACTGTCTCGATGTTCTCTTCAACTTTTATGTTCGGACCAAAAGAAAAATCTCGAAGGAAGGTCTCCGAATACGCCATTCTTATGGAAGTTATACACTGAAAAAATACAAAGGAAAAGTGTGATGAACCGTTATTTCGTGTGCACTAAAAAAATTCATAACTCTTGGATGGAATGTCATATGCGCGCGATCCTGATTGCCAAAATTGTGTTTTGATGTCATCTTGATGTCGTCTTTGAAGGCTAAAAGCTTATTCACGAAGGAAAGACCCGTAAATTTTTAGTTTCTGAGGACATGTTTGTGCTGAACCGGTATTCATTTGTATTAATGTTTGATACGGTAAAATTCATATCTCACTCAATTTTTATTATATTGATATGTATTCGGTGGAGTTGGTTTACAAATTTTGTATGCTACAACTTATCTTCAGATGCTAAAAGCAAATGGTGACCCGAAGGTTCTCTTTTTTTATCTTCTTCGCGCGTGACGCAATAAAATTTTGCAGAGGAAATTATTTTTTCCTGACACAACGTCCGTGACACTTCAAAAATTCATAACTTCCTCGTCATTTATTTGATTGAGCCTGTTCTTACAACAATTCATCACAAATTTGATTATCTTCATTTATCATGTTGGAACTTTTTGAAGATTCCGTACGTATGATTATGTGGCACTTTGTTGTCGTGTCGGGCTCACACTTTCAAGTCAAGGCCCAATCAAATTGCACATCCAAGGCCCAATTTGCACACACCATATAATCATAAATCTGATTTTTTGTAAGGAGGGAGACTCTCATAATTGAAAAAAATCTCACAAACACTCTAATCTTTTCTCACAAGTTGCTCAAAGATCAAATCAAGGTTCTACACTTTTTTTGATCAAGAACACAACAATTTCATCAAGATTCAAAAGTCAAGATCAAGAGCAATTCTTCTCCGATTGTTGATCCCTTCGTTGCAATCTCTATACCTAAGTATCCTCTTCACTTCTATTGGTGATTTTCTTGAATTAAGCACTTTTGAAATAAGTGATTATTTGAGAAGCACTTTTTGATCAAGCACGAAATGAACCTATGTTGAATTTTGAATTAATAATTCATATGTAATATTAGAATTGTGACTTGATTTGATCATCATGTGTAAATCTGGAATTGGATAGTTGAACTAAGTGCTTATTAAATTAAGTTGATTCTCATGAAAGTGCTTAATTAATTAAACAAATTGATGATGTTGCATGGAGTTTAATTATTGATCTTAATCAATCATGTGTTGTTTGAATCTAGGCCTTGAATTATGTAAAATCATGTATTGAATGTGTGGAGATTTTGTGTTTGATCAATTGCCTAAGCTATCAGCCAAACCTAAAAAACTTGAAAAAAACTACTTTATGCCTGTGGGTCTATTACCCAATTATGGTAACCGGTTACCACCCTTTCCAGTAACTAAATTTTGAAAATATGCACACGGTAACTGGTTACCCAGTTATTGTAACTCGTTACCCGTAACCCGTTACCTGACTTACAGTGGCATTTCCTAGCTTTTTTGGCTTGGGTAACCAGTTACCCAGTTATGGTAATCGGTTACATCAAGTCAACAGCCTTTTTCCAGATTTTTTAATATGGGTAACCGATTACCCTATTATGATAACCGTTTACCCAGACAAAAATTGAAATTTTTGCTTTGTTGTATTGTATGTTTGCACATATTACCTTGTTACCTCTAACTCTTTTTGTGAATGCTTTGCAAGGTACATTGTTAGACATTCAACCTTTAATTATCACATGATTATTGGTTGAGAGGCGCTTTATGTTCTAACTTGTTAGTGAAAGTTTGTGTATGATGTAGAAGAATATTTTGTTCTTGTATAAACCTTGTATTTTAGTGCAGGTACCCTGGCACCACACACATGTTTCTGCGAAACATTCCACCGTGTGATTGTGATCTACCTATACTATATGAACTTTCATGAAGGTGTATTTTGATATTCGGATATGTCTGCTACGCATTCCGTTTTTGATTTGTTGATGCTTTGATGCCTATGTTGATAATACTTTCTTCGTTGATGATAACAGCTCGCGAAGTTTTCCGAGTTTCTTATATTTCTTACTTGCTTGCTACAAATTTTTATCCGTTGGTATTTTATCTCTTCCTTTGTTTACTACTTCCGCACTTTACCGCTTTCCTTGCCATGAGAAGTAAGGTAAAGATTTACGATGGGATTTTTGTTGCTGATCATGTCAGGAACCCCTATGATTTATTTACATACCTGTTTAGGGAAATTCCGCATTATGTGCCATTGTGTTCTACTTGTGTGTGGTTTGTTTAAAACCCTACCTTTTAAGTAGGTATTTTGTAGGAGTGTTTACATTTTGTGCTCGCATATATTGCAGATGATAAGTCCTCAAAAGGAGGTGAACGGAAAGGGTTAGTAGCCAACCCCTGTGCATTCTAGTCCATGTCATCCTTAGATCACGTTATACGTCGATGCTTTCATTTGCTGATCTTTGGTATCAAGTCGGTCATGTGGAAAAGGGTTAGTAGTCAACCCCCACACTTTGTCAGGAGTTTGCAATGGCCATTGCTGACACTTAGCTACCCTCTTGTTTGCTTCGGGTGATCCGCTCTCCTTAGCTAAAGTAATGCTTTCCTTTTTTTTATTTTATCTCAGTCTCCCGCTTGTTTGCTTCGGGTGATCTGCTCCCCTTAGCTAAATCATTTTCTCTTCATATCCCCCGCTCCCCAAGTTAGTACACCCCGATTGTGTGCTTTTTCCAAAGCACCTGTTTGTATATACCATGCTCCCTTAGGATGTGCTTGTTTCTTTTCTGATTCGAGCTAGAACTTAGGATATGTATCCATACATGCTAATATAGGGTAGATATTTCCCTTCCAAAACTCAACCATCGGGCTATCATTGTATGATAACATTAGGGATTAGATTCTAGATAGTCTCCCTTAGATGTTTTTATTTCTTTTTCTTTTATCCTTACATTTAAAACTAAAGCTTTATTTTTCCTTAAAATAATAAAAATACTCTCTAAAAACTTAAACCCTTTCTCAAGGTAAAAAACACTAACCAACTCCTTTCTTTTTGCCAATCGACTTTTCTCTTCTAACAGCATGTTAGTTCCTTTCCACTATAGGTCGTAAGTCTCCAAAGGTCGAGCAGCGGTGGAATGATTGAATTTAACATTGTTCAACTAAAAGACACAAACCAACTAAAACAAGTGAGCCAAACTACGAATGCTCTGATTCCTCAAATGGGATATGTATGCAGAGGCTTTTTGTGGGGCGAAATCGAGCATATCTTTATAAAAATTGATTTCTTTTCCCCACACTTTCTTTTTCTATTCTTTTGCATGCATTCACTTTTTCTTTTTACTTTAAACTTTATACATAGACTTTAATCACACCCATTAGATTAGAATAACAAGAGTGGATACCATAGAGTACTACATGCGTGTGTGGTGCTGATACCTACCCCTTGCGTAACAGACTCCCTTGCCTGGTCTCTCAGTCATTTGACTGTGATTTCTTCCTTCTTAGGTTTACTCGATGTTTTCCTTTCCCTTCCCGTGGGATAAAAAACGTTCATTGGCGACTTTATTGAATTCATTATCAGATGACAGTTCAGCCGGTTATTTCAGCGAGGTACATAGACTATGGCAACAAAGTCTTTATGTGGGTTGTTGTATTATGTTATGTTGTACGCAATATGCGAATTCCTAATATATTATTTTGTGAAATGTTGCAAATGCTTTATGATTTTCTTGCTATGTTGTTATTGTTGTTGCTGCTTGTTGGGCAGGTGTTGTTTCATGGTGGCCTGTAATGGTGTGTCACATTGATGGATGTAGATATCAATGTTTACTATTGTGTTGCATGGTTGTGTCGCATGCATATCATGTTGAGGACTTATTCTTGTTGTTGTTAGCTCTGATCCTAGATGTCATCGATCGAAAGTGATGTGAATGTAATTATTCACGATGTTGTTGGCTTTGATCCTATATGGCATGGATTCGGAGTAAGGTGAACCAAATTGTTCACAATATTGGTGGCTACGATCCTAGATGGCGTGGTTTCTGGAGAGATATTAGTACCACATGGATAGAGTTAGTGAATGTGTCTCATTGCATACTTATTGTTATCATGAAGGGTGTTTGTATGTGCCTGTTTATGCTTGATGTGATTGTTGTGAAGGTGTGAGATCTAGAATGAATAACTATGCATGATATAATTATATATGCTTATTATTATATCTTCTTTTATATTTTTGTTATATCTTACCCCTTCTGCTTGAATGTTGCCTCTATGTGGGTAACATGCAGGTAATTCGTAGTAGACAAAGTTACTTGTAATTTATTCTGAGTCAGTGTCGTGCTTTGATACGTAACACCGGGGGGATGAACACTTGCTTGTTTTGCTTAATTGTTGTTTTGTTTTAATGATTTGTTGGAGTATTATAAGCTCTTTTTTATTTGATTAAATGTTGGTTATAATTAATTTTTGATGATGAATAATGATAATGATTTCTTTTTTCGTTGCAATAATAAAGTTAAAGTTAGAGACTATGTTGAGAATGTTGTCGGTTTATCCGAAAGTGTGTTATGTATCTGTTTATTTATGCTCGAGTAGGTTTTTGATATGTTGAAAAATGTGGCATCCTATTCTTGGTTTTTGATTTAAGAATTAATTTACTCTGATTTTTGTTAAATTACCGATGGGGAAATGGAGTGTTACAAAATGCGGAGAGGCGGGACGGGCACTTCCCACAGTCATCTCAGTGTCAATAACAAAAGACCAAAAATAGAAGAACACACTTCCAATTACAATACTCAAATCTGCTTAAAAGCTTTTGAATAATAATAATGAACAATGAACAATCAGTCAAACTCTATGTATCAACATGATACATGAGTGACATACACAAAACACAATACTCTAAAAAGACTCCCAAACCCTAATACTCTTATAAAATAACTTCTCCTTATTTTTCGCACTTTTCATTAGGTTTAGATTTTTACTTTTAAAGACCTCAGTTGTCCATGGGCTTCGAATTCTTTGCCCAATTTATTGTAGATTTTCTAGCTGATGAATGCACCAATTATGCTGAAAAATCTCCTTAAATCTTGGAGCAAAATAACACAAGTTTCCTAAATTGTCTCAACATCCAATTTTAGAAACTAATGTGTAGTTGGAGATAAAATAAATAAATCCAAATAAAATCTTCGTGACCCGTGCAAATAAGTGAGATATATCCAAGAGAACCTTACAAAATCAAATAAAATATGTCAAGAAAGTAACAACAGAATCTTGTATACTATTTGGCAAAGATGTCACAACATTTGGAGGCAGCACCACCTACTATGACAGTTGTTCAAGATTTCACAACATCTTGCTCAACATCTGGTTGTGATACATGTTTTTCCAAATGAAACATGTTTTACCAAAATTGTTGCCAATCATAAAATCACAAACCTAACAATCTCCCCATTTGGCAAATTTTGGCTAAAACAACCTTTGCACAAAAAATCTGGAGAAGAGGAATAAAACCACATAATAACAAAACAAAGCTACATGAAATACATGTAAATTTTGTACAAAGTGCAAATAGAAAACATCAGAGGTAAATGAAGCTACAAAGAGACACAACCTCACATACAACTCTTTTTCAAACTCCAAAAGTATCCAGAGATCAGATGTCATGGCAGGTGGTCTGACATCACAACAACACAACCAAAAAAAACTCCAATGCAACACAACAAACTCAGCACCATATCACAGTTCTCAATAACTTCAAACATGACCATTACTCCCCATATCACACATAATCAATACCCCATTCAAGGTAACATCTAAACAATCCAAATATGAACTGCCCAAGTTCATACATCAGAGGCTTATGCATCAGAAGAAAAATAAGCCTAATAAATAGAAAATTAAGAGAACCAGAGTAACTAGAGTTCTCTACAAAACACTTTAGGAAAGATGTTAGGACATCTGGTATGATATCATGCACACACACATATCAATAGTAGCAGCAGAAGCAAATTCACTTAAGCACTAGCAACAAGCATGACAAACAATCATGCTTCCCCTAAACAGTTTCATACATAGCAAGCATAAATAAAGGCTACTTTCCCTAAGAAGTAGTACAATCCTATCATAATGTTAGTCAACATTTCAAGACATTTGGCATGTCATCAAAATCATAACAAACAAACTTCCAAGCAAAATTACTAACACTTTACTCCCTCTTGTTAGCCAAAAATTGACAAAAAAATAGATTAAATGTATTATAAAATTGGAAGCACACATGCATACAAGCATAATCAACAGATGGAAGCATGAATGAGCATTGGAAACACACAATAGCAGATGGAAACAAACAAGCCAATGGAACTTATGGTTCCTCAAAAAGGCAGATGCCCACTTCACCCCTAAGCTTTTCAAACTGATTTGTATCCAAATCTTTGGTGAAAATATCAACCAATTTTTTCTCAGTGGCTATATACTCCAGAGTAATCACCTTGTCTTCAACAATATCTCTGATAAAATGATGGTGAATGTCAATGTGCTTGGTCTTACTATGTTGAATATGATTCTTTGAAATGTTGATAGCACTCAGATTTCCACAGTTTAATGTTATGACATTCGGCTTGACATTATATTCCTTTAACATCTGTTTCATCCACATCAATTGTGAACAACTACTTCCAGCTGCAATAGATTACAAAACACGGTTATGTTTCTTACTAAGCTAGGAGATCATATTTTTCCTAAAAAGAAACATCCACTAGAAGTGCTTTTCCTATCATCAACACTACCTGCCCAATCTGCATCTCAATACCATACTAGCATGGAATCTAAACCATGGGAGTATAACATACCATAGTCACTAGTACCATTTATGTACTTCAAAATCCTCTTTATTTGATTGATATGACTTGTCTTTGGATGAACTTGATATCTTTCACAAACACCTACGACAAATTTGATATCAGGTCTGCTAGCTGTAACATACAATAGGCTACCAATCATGCTTTTGTATAAGCTTTGGTCTACATCAACACCTTTTTCATCTTTGAATAGTTTCAAATGTGTAGAAGCATGTTTCCTCTTGTGATTTGCATTTTCCATACCAAATGTTATTTACTTATTGCACTATAAATTGTGTTATATCTGTTTATTATGTTGAAGTCAGATTACAGTGTCTCGACATCTCTTAGGACATTTGTGATATGAATACCAGAAATTAAATGACTAATGCTTATCATATTGGCAGTCATACCTTTTACAAAAAAGACTCTATCAAGATTAGGAGATCCTTCGCAGTCTAGTCTTCTAACACCTTTAATTACTCCTTTAGCACCATCTCCAAAGGTGATATAACTAGTTGTGTAAGGTTTAACATCTTCTAATAAATTCTCCACACTTATCCTATGCCTAGAACATCCACTATCAAAACACCAGTCTTCTTTAGATGAGAATTTAAGAGAGGTATGACCAATGAGATTCTTGACAGTATATCTCACTTTCCAATCCTTTCTAGTTCTAGGCATTAAGGGATTATGACTAGGTTGAGATGCATTTTTTGGATTTCTATGAGGCCTATGACAGGCTTGCTCTGTGTGACCATATCTTCCATAAAAATGACATTTATAAGGCTGGAACTTGACTCTGGTCTATGTTTCCTGTGACCTAGAAGGATCTTGTGACATCTGGTAAGACATCTTGCTCTTATCCTTCATTTTGGCAGGAAAACATTTTATCACAAGGGTCTTCTTTTTCTTTTTCAAGGATTGACAGTTAAACCATATGCCAGTATGTGTTCTACTTCCTTCTACATCTTGAAGAATATCATCTAGGACATTAGATCCTTTGTTGAACATCCTAACAACTTTGATTAGATTATCAAGTTTTGATGGTAACAAGGTCACTTCATTTTGAAGCTTAGAGATGTAAGCTAGGTATTTCTCCTTTTCAGCCTATAGTTTAGCTATGATCATTCTCTGTTTTACCCCTATTTGATAGACTCCCTCACTTTTGTTGCATAGTTATTTATAAGAGGTAGTCAATTCATCATAAGATATTTCTTCACTTTTGAAATCTACATTAGAATCCCATTATGCTAAGTAAGTCATAGGCTTAGCAGATTCTCCCTCAGAGGATTCATCATCTGACCAAGACACAATCAGTCCCTTAGGTTGTCTCTTGAAATAAGAGGGACATTATGCTCTAATACGCCTAAATACTTCACATTCACGACTCTAAATCCATTTACGTTGATTAGACATTTCTTCAGTTATGAATTTATTTTGAGAATCATAGTTATTGCTGATGTCTGATGAGATGTTCTTGACATTTGGTCTTCCTTTCCTATCCAATCTCTTAAATATTCTATTGAATTGCCTCTCAAGTATCACAATGGTATTTGACAATCCTTCTTCAGTATCAGCCTGACTCTCTTCATCTTTAGTATTGGATACAAAAGCTATGCTTTTGTTCTTCTTCTTAGCTTTGTCACTTATAGGCAGTTCAAATTTTTGAAGTGACCCAACAAGTTCATCAACCCTCATGCTCCTGATGTCATGAGCTTCTTCAATGGATGTCACCTTCATGTTAAATACCTTAGGTAGATACCTAATAATTTTCCTAACAAGATTTTCTTCTGAAATCTTCTCTCCCAAGGCACTAGATGCATTTCCTATTTCAAGAATATTCATGTGAAAGTCTTGAATGATTTCATCATCATTCATCTTTAGGTTCTAAAATATGGTAGTGAGAAGTTGAAGTCTGGACATCTTCACTTTGGATCTGCCTTCATGAGTTGTCTTGATGATTTCTCAAACATCTTTAGCCTCAGTATGAATTTATTTAACTTGAAAACATTCTTGTCCACTACATTGAATAGAGCATTCAAGGCTTTGAAATGTCCAACAACTAATCCATCTTCCTCCTTAGACCAATCTTCTTCTAGCTTCAAATACTCATTCCCACTTTTGTCCTTCACAACAGGATGATTCCATCCTTTCAAAACAGCCTTCCATGATTTATTGTCCATTTATTTCATAAAGGATACTATTATAACCTTCCAATAGTCATAGTTTGCACCATAGTACCAGAAAATATTGTCCCTGAAGCTCACCCAAAAATAGAACAAGGTGCTTGCTCTGATGCCAATTAAAATTATGCCACTTTCAAATAGATGTTAAGACTGATGTTCCAACACCAAAGCACAATGTCAAGACAGATGTTAAGACATCATCTGCTAATAAAATTCTTTTACCAAAACAATAAATTATGCAGAGGGTAAATGACACAATGAATTGTTAACCCAGTTTGGTGCAACTCACCTACTCTGGGGGCATCCAAGTCAGGAAGGAAATCCACTATGATAGTATTAGTTTAAAGCTAAATAACCCTAGTTTACAACTTATCACTACCTTATGCAACTTGCACCTATGAACCTCCTATATATGAAAACCCCATCTCACTCCCCACAATCATCTTAGTGACAATAACAAAATACCAAAAACAAAAGAACACACTTCCATTTATAATACTCAGTTCTACTTAAAAGCTTTTGACTGAGAACATTGAATATTGAACAATCAGGCAAACTCTATGTATCAACATGATACATGAGTGACATACACAAAACATAGTACTCTAAAAAGACTCCCAAACTCTAAGACTCGTGTAAAATAACTTCTCCTTATTTTTCACACCTTTCAATATGTTTAGGTTTTTCCTTTTAAAGACCTCAACTGTCCATGGGCTTCGAATTCTTTGCCTAATTTATTGTAGATTTTCCAGCTGATGGCTGCCCCAATTATGTAGAAAAACATCCTTAAGTCTTGGAACAAAATAACACAAGTTTCCTAAATTATCTCAACACCCATTTTTAGAAACTAATGTACAGTTGGAGATAAAATCAATTATTCCAAATAAAATCTTCTTGACCTGCGCAAATAAGTGAGATTTATCCAAGAGAATCTCATAAAATCAAATAAAAACTGTTAAGAAAGTAACAACAGAATCTACTATATCATTGGGCAAAGATGTCACAACATCTTACTCAACATTTCGAGGCAGCAACACCTGTTATGACAAATGCTAAAGATGTCACAACATCTTGCTCAACATATAGTTGTGATACATATTTTGCCAAATGAAACATGTTTTACCAAAATTGTTGTCAATCATAAAATTACAGACCTAACATATTGTATAAAATCTTTGAATATTTGTCAAGCTAGTGGAATTATGCAGGTTCTTTGAAGAGTGCATGTAGACTCACACGAGGACAATAAAGTCGAAGCACTATAAATCCCCGTGTCATATCTCTACCTTTTACTCTTGCATTTACATTTCATAGTATATTGCATGCCTATGTTTTTCAATTCATATAATAGTTTAATATTTATTGCATTAATAATAGTTTATTCCTTAAAATCTGAGCAAATTGTTGAGTTTAGAATTCACTAATTGGATCATTGTATAATCATCTCTTGTGAATTATACTATTGGTATCCATTTAATACCTAATGTATCATCATCAATTCAATTTGTAATTGTTTTAGAATTATTACGTGTTTACGTGCATTAATTTCTATTCAAGTATAGCTAACTCTATTTCGCTTTAAAACTTCTACGCGTACTCTAAAATTTTTTTGATATTTTGTTTTTGAAGAATCAGTTGAATTGTTTTTAAAAATTCTATTCACGTTGTTGTACCCTAAAATTTTCCCTCTCATTTTATTCAAAACATACTCCTAATATGTCCTCAAGAATTCTCATGCCAAGTTTCATGCCTTGCATCACAAGTTTGGTCAGTCAATTGCTCAGATGGCTGAAAATCAACTATATTAGGTCAAAAGTCAACTGTAGTCAATATACAGTCAAACTTCAAGATTTTTGGTCATCATCAAAATTTTGAAGTGATATTCATCATTTTATCAAGGGTTGGTCATTATCCCTCAAGGAATGCTCTTAAATCATTAAGAATAAAAAATTGCTAAATTAGGGTTTCCTAGAGAAAGTCAACTGAAATTTGACAAGGCATAACTTTCACATGCTTCATCCATTTGGCCACAACCAAAGCTCATTGTGAAGAAAATAAAATCCTCTACAACTTTGTTTTTTTATTCTCAAATCCAAAAAATGCATCATTGGAAAGATATGAGCCAATACATTACAGGTGTTTTTGAAAGTCAACAAAAAGCCATTTTTTTGTCAAGACTAGTTACATCAAGATAAATTCTCCAAATTCAAATATGATAAAAAAATATATATTATAGGGGACATCTTGAGCTTTCCAAAAAGTCCAATATCATCTTCAAAAGATGAAAATTGAGAAATTTATGACTAGTGCAAATTGGTGAAAATGCAAGTCAACTTTGAGCAAAAATGCATCTTTGAGCTAATGGACCTATGTTTTGGGGTTCAAGCATGTTTATGACCTACTAAAGGACCTATAAACCTATTCATGCACTATTGTGATTTTTATTTTTATTTATTTGAATTTCATTCATTCAAATACTAATTAAATCAAAACAAAATGCAAGGTAGGATCTAAGGCATGTGGGCTTTGTTTTTTGATAAGATTAGAAGCCCAAGAAGCCTAACAAAGCTCACCAAAATTGTGCAAATCCAAAAAAGGAAGAGAATCTCTTCTTTTGGAAATATTGGAAGCATATTTTGTTTTGATAACCATTACCATGCATGATTTGTTTCCATCTTGACTACCCTAGCATGATTCACTATATATTCTTAACAAGTCTCAAGCTTCAGGACATGTACAACCAGCCTCAACAAGAATCATAAAAACTTTCAAAATTTTGCAAGGATATTTCAAATATAGATCGCGAGTTCCAGCCACTTTCAGGATTTTTCAAGCATCCAGACATATCCTTGAGGCTTCTAGGAACCCAGTCCATCCCTCACACAAGCGTTTCAATATTTGGATCAGGCATATCATCGTTGCACCGTATGGTATAATGTTATGATCTCAAACTCTTATCTCGCATAAAATAAATGGATTATATGCATATATTTATGTTATTACTGATGTTCATGTGTGTTTAGAAAAATTACATGAGAGATCTAACATAGGGATGAAGGTTTTCCATTGTTAGGGCAAAGCTTCAGGAAACCTTCACATCTCAAGATACAGGCCTTTTCAGGGCAAACCAGCCATGCCATCATGTTTGCAAGGGCCTAATTAGTCCAGTAGATTTCTTTTCATGTTTGTTTTCATGAGATTTCACAGGTTTTGATGTTTTGGCCAACCGGAAGGGATGACCAGAGCCACCACCCACGATGGCTTGACCAGCATTGACGAATGTGTGGCTGAAAGGGACGATACGATTGGTTTATTCAAATTGCATGGGTCCCACTTAGCACGCGTGTGTTGTACAGTTAGCATTAGGACTGGATTTGCATTATATATTTATTATTGTACTTAGGTTAGAAGTACAGTCGTCCCAATGGTAGAGGCATTGCATGATTAAGGGTTATAATGGGCAAGGGCAGGGGCTCGATCCCTGCTTCTTGCCTATTATTTTTATAATTTCTGCTTTCAGATCCAATGTTCCAGGGATAAGGACGTGCACCATGCATTGGCATATTGTCACCACCAGATCATCACAACGTCAGATCTAACACTCCAGATCTGGGAGTTCATGATAGGCCTCATAAGAGCCAGCACTATTGGATCATGTGCAGGACCCTGGGCTTCCTCTTATTGGGCCTAAAAGAAAATCCAGACATATACCCCCCGGTTGCTTTGTCCATCAGGCCCATTTCTTTTTTTAATTTTTACTATTTCTTTGTTTTATTTATTTATTTGTTTATTATCACTTTTAAAAACAAAAAAAAACTAATTTGTATTTTTATAATAAAATCACAAAAAATAGATTTAGGTTTTTCTAATTAAATTTAATTTTGGCAAATTAATTAATTTAATTATTTTGGCTTATTTCAATTAATTTAAAATAAATTAGAACTAGGTTTAATCACTTTAAATGATTTTTCTTAAGTAAAATACCAAAAATATTAAAATTAGTTTCTTTTAATGATTATAATTAGTTTTAATTAATAATCATTTCTTTTTATTAATTAAGATTAGATTTAGTTTTTCTTTTCTAATTTAATTTAAAGTTTTCTTTCTTAAAACAAATAAAAACAACAAAAATATTCTAAGTGTTTAGGAGTTTTAGGGTTTTTACTTTGCTTTTCATCTTCGTGCGCTTATTTTAAATTTCACATTTTTTCTTTCATATTGATGTAAATTGCAAAAGGATGTAATAGCTGTAAATTTAGGACTTTACTTTTATTTCCTCGTTTTGGTTTGCAATTCCCCCTCCCCGAAGCCATGTAATAGTGTAGCTTTTAAAATCCGCACTTTATTTTTGCACTGATATTAACTGTTACATGTATGCTAATAGGCTTGTATGGTAATATTAAAAGCAAACGCTAGCAAACTTAACATCCAAAGATAAATAACTAAAACACAACACACTCGCACATGCGCACCTCTAGGGTATCTCCACTTGTTGCCTTTGAAATAAACAGTCACAACTCTTGAACGTAAGAGATTTTAGTGGTGACCCTTTGGTTTAAAGATCATAAGTCCATCGACGACCCTTTCGATGTTGCCTCGGTATATGATCTTAAAACCTTAGTGTTGTACCCCAAAATTTGCCCTCCCATATTCTTCAAGATTTGGCAAGATCAAGCTTCAAAATCCCTCAAGGGTTGCACAGTCCAATTGCCTCCTAACACAATCAAGATTAGGGTTTTGGTTCTTGCAAAGAAATTGAGGTTTTTAAGGGTCCAATCAAGTCCCATATGCCTATATACATTGTCAAGCATCTATATGTCAAGTTTCAAGACTCACAGCATCAAGTTGCACAGTCAAAAGCTCTAATTGCTTCACAGTCAACTGCAGAGGTAAAATGGTCATTTGACAGTCAAAGGTCAAATTTTTTGATCAACATCTTATTTTGAAGCCACAATCATCATTTGATCAATTCTTGATCATGATTCCACAAGCATGGCTCAAAAAGTCTCAAGATGTCAAAAGTTTCTATTTTTGGACAGCTGAAAAGTCAACTGTAACTTGACCAAGGCATAACTTTTTCATGGTTCATCAGAAAAATCCATCCAATGCTAATTTTGAAGGGGATGACATTTCCTACAACTCATCTTCACATTCCAAGTCCAAGAAATGCTCTCACAAAAAGTTATCAATTTCTACATTATAGGACATTTTCAAAAGTCAACAAAAAGGCACTTTAAGTCAAAGACCATAACTTGAGATTGGTGAATAAAAATGACATGGGACCAAAGGCATTGGTTAGAGGACTTCAAGACCTTTCCAGAATGTCCAAGAACATGTTCATAGCTTCAAAATTGAGCAAGATATGCATTGGAGAAGTTGGGAAAGTTTTGGGAACTTTCAAAAGTCAACTTTGCCTAAAACACTTCAATTTTGCTAATGGGCCTCAAATTCCTTCTTGAAACTTTACCCAAAGCCTATGCACGACCCATTGAGCTTAAAATGATTTATTTTCTTATTTTTAATTAATTAATTGAATTTTTATTATTATTAACTCATTTAATTGGTTTTAATTGTAGAAAAATATCAAAGCATGGTTGTCAAATCTTTTTATGAAGCAAATACACTCCACACATGCTAAAGATCTCGTGCATCACTCAAGGGGACAAGATCTCCCAAATTGGCAAGGTTTTCATTGGAAAAAGATTGGAAATTATATGATTGAAAATCAAAGATTGAAAACTTAAATTCATGGACTTTTGGGCCAAGGTTTTGACCTAATTCTGTTCCAATACAAATGCAAGAGCTAACCCTAAAGCTAGACACGCACAATTGCTGCTGAAACCATACAACCAAATTGCAAACAACTCAAGAAAATTGTGAAACTGAAATCCTATTTGCAGGTGGATTCAAGGCCTAAAAGTGATTCAAACATATTGCCTGAGTCTCCAGGAAGCTATTACCATCAAGAACAAGCTCTCATACCCAAGGAAACGGTAAAACAGAGTCACGGTTTGACCAAATATTCCCATAATCGAAATCCAATTTTTATGCATTATTGACATGTTTTGCTTATGGATTTGTATTGCTGACATCTTCCTGAAGCTTTTGATATAGTTTAATTGTGATAAAACTGCCTGAATCGAAATCCACCATGGATAAAATCTAGGGTTTAGAAGCTTGAAAATTAGGGCTTTCTTATTGAGGAAAAATCAGGCCTTGAGACATATACCATTAAACTCAGAAGCTCAGGACGAGTTGAATGGAATCCTCGCGCCCTTTTTATATTGTCTCTAATTCTAATCTCTATTTTTCACTGTTGAAGTTAGTGGGGGTTTAAAACCCCCGCTATTTACTTGCTTTTTGTTTTAGGAAACGAAGAAGACGACATGCGTGGCAGTGCATGGTTGGAAGATTCAAATCCACGCGCGTTTTTTCATATTTTCAGCATAGTGGTTGCTTTTCATATAATATTTTTATTGGTCATTATGTTTACAAACGCGTTTGAATGGCGTAGTGGTTAGAGACATTGCAGGCAAGCGCTGGGACCTGGGTTCGATTCCCAGGTCCCCCATATAATTCTTTCTATTTTTTCACAAAGCGTTCACATGCAGTGTTCATTCAAAGGTCCATCATGCACTCTCACGCCTAAGCCTGCCAAGTGGCCATGAGATCTATCCAGTGGCCAGGAGATGGAGTCTATGGTGTGTTCCAGTCAACGCGCGTGCACACGATTCCTGAAAGTCAACCAGGCTTGGCCTTCAATGGGCCAAAATTTCTCACATAAACCTCCACTTTGGGCCATCTAACCCCCTTGGTTTGCAATATTTTTCTTATTTTTATTTTCTTTTATCTTATTTCTTTTAATTTGTTTTAATTATTATTAATTCATTAAATTAATTTTTTCCATAATAAAAACAGAAAATCAAAGTTGTAAATATATTTAATTATTTATTAATTTCATCACTAATTTATTTTAGCAAATAAATTCTAATAACTAATCTAGGTTAATTTAGGGATAAAATTCAATCTTTTTTCTTAATAAGTAAAAATTACATAGAATTAGGTTTTGACACTTTTTATCTTTTTCTTAATTAATTAGTATTATCATTATTTATTATTATTATCATTATTAATTACTATTATTTTTGTACATAAACATGTAAATTAATTAATTAGTTTAAATTAGTTAACTTTAACATTTTTATTAATAAGTAAAATAAACTTAGAACTAGGGTTTCACTAACTTTAATTTTAATTCTTTTTTTTCTTTATTTCCATGATAAACACAAAAAACATAAAAAACACTTTCTTTTCTTTAATTAAAAATTAGGTCTTAATTTAATTTAATTTCTCAAAAGGGTCCAAAACCCTCGGACGTTCAGTTTAATTTATTCGCGCACTATTTTCTTATTTGATTATTATGTAACTGTTCCAGGATGTAATAGTAATTAGGTTTATTGCGTTTATTTACTTTCCGCATCTTTATCAAAAACAGGTCTTTGTATTTTGGCGATGTATAGACCCGCGCCTTGTAATAGCGTAGCTTTTATCTTTCCGTATTTCCTTTTCCGCACTCCTAACTGCTAAATTGCATGAAAGAATGTATGGTAATTAAAAACAACTCGTAGCTCACAATGCCGTGATCAAAGATAAATGTTAACATGAAAACAACACACAATGTACACACCACTTCTAGGGTACGCTTCACTCGTTGCCTCGAAACGTAGTCATTGAGTATAGGGTGTTTTAGAGGTCGCCCTCCTGTCTAAAGATCCAGTTGCCTCGAAACGATTGCCTCGGATAAAAAAAGGATCTAGGACATTAGGGTTACCGCTAAGGCGTCCTACTATTGCTTCGGTGACCACACATGTCCCTTATAATCGAATTGACCCGAACAACTCCAACGATGGTGCTACCTACCTCTCAATGGTGGGATAACACTATCTAAAGGACTCTTACACATCCTAATTCCTTAGAGTAGGTAGATTTCTCATGGGTACTTGCTCTCTCAAAAACAAACAAAACAACTTTTCACACTGACACTTTTAAAAAGTTTTCAAACAAATTTTTCATACACTCTTGAGGACAGATACAAGAGTTACTTAGAAATTTTTCAAACGAAACTTTTTCAAAACCCACACACACTTGAAAATCAAACATCTTTTGAAAACATAAGAGCAAGTACCTAAGAGCCCGTGGATAACCACGGATAGAAAGGGTCCTAATACCTTCCCTTTCTATAAATCTACCTCCCGAACCGAGAAACATTCTCAAAGAAGGAATTTTGTTGTGCTTTTGTCCTTTCCATGTTGGAGAACATAAAAGACGGTGGCGACTCTTGCTTACCGCGACATTTCGCGAACCAGCTTAAAAAACAGTCAGTTCTATTTCCACCGATCACAGAACATGCGACTCTGCTGGGGACACTTTAAAGTGAGGTGTACCTTAGGATAGATCATACTTATGTTTTCAATTGAATGTTTTGTTTGCTTTATTATTGTGGGCATTGTCTTGGAGTTTCATAGATCCCAACCCGGATCTGGGGATACCCTTTTAGGTAGCATAAGCTGCGAGGGACCTGTCCGGCGTAGACCGACACGGGTGAAGTAGTGGCTACATTGGTGTGGCACCTTGGTCTGTACCGATATCCCTTGTGTTGCAACGAGGAGTATATGGGTCTTCTGAGGAGTCATTAAGCACCAACTGACCTTAGAACCCTAAATTGATCCAACTTGGCCATAGAACAGTAGCAGTATGCTACACTCATTGAGGCTAAACTCTCGCGATGGTTCTGGCCGCAAGAAAAGATTGCGATGCTGGAGTTATGACCGATTGAGGGTAGTCAGTGATATTGAGATCCTCTAGAACCCGATTACTATTTTCTAGGACAGGTCTTAACCAACGAAACTGAAAGAGGGTAGTACCTAAACTTCATGTTGGCCTAAACTCTAAGGGGCTCTCTGTGTGACTTGTGTGCCTTCATACTTGAACTACTCACATTCTTGTTATCTAACACATGAGTTTCTCGTAGGGTTTGTTTATAGTCCTTAATCTGGGCTCATAACAGGGTTTACTTACATTCCTCCATGCATAGCATAACATCATACCATCATACCATTGCATACATCCTACATAAGGACTAACCCATTTCAAGGATCTCAAGGGTTTGTGATGCAGGTCACGATGAACCAGATGTCTAGCAAGGGGGCAAAGGGGATTTATTTTCCTCTAGCCAAGGTTAACAGCTTGAGTTAGGGGCTCTGACCCACTGGATATGGTGAGCCTTTGACCCTTGAAGAAGGACTCTCAACAACATGAAGTTCCTTCAATCAAGCTACTGGATTCCAACTCTAACAATTTTCTTGTTTACCCCGCGAGATCCTTGAAAACATTGCATGCATACATACATATCATTGCATCACAGGTACCCTTTTGACAGGTCACTTATCTCCTTTGCTGTTTATTTCAGCAATCATCATGAATCCTGAATCATCCAATGAACAAGCTATCAAGGCCCTCCAGGCCCAGAATGCCCAGTTCCAGGAGTTGGTTAAGAGTCTAGCCCAGGGGCAACATGATCTGAAGACTCTGCTTTTGAAGAAGAAAAAGAAGAGGACGGTGTTGTTCAACTCTAGACGCAAATCTGGGAATGGATCACGAATTGAGGCTGAGCAGACTACCCCATATGTTGGAAAGGACAGTCCCCATGAGAGAGAGGTTCCTAGTCCAGTGGTCTCCGACAACAAGACGGAGTTCAATGATGAACAGTACCCTCCAGCTGAGGACAAATACAAACAGCTCGAAGACCGGTTGAGCGCTATGGAGATACAGAAAGTGCCCGGCCTGGACTTCAAAGATCTAGGTTTGTCTTCTGGGGTAGTGATCCCGCACAAGTTCAAGGCGCCTGCCTTTGCAAAATATGACGGGGCTTCCTGTCCTAAGCTGCATCTCAGGTCATACACAAGGAGGATCCAACCCTACATGGCCGATAAGAAATTGTGGATTCACTTCTTTCAGGATAGTCTGGCAGGGACCCAACTCGAGTGGTTCTATCAGCTGGATGGAGCCAGTATCCATACCTGGGAAGACTTGGCCACTGCGTTCTACAAACAATACCAGTATAATGCCGACCTTGCTCCCACGCGCACTCAGCTTCAGGGGATGTCTATGGGCGCATGCGAAGGCTTTAAAGAATATGCTCAAAAATGGAGGGACCTTGCTGGAAGGGTACAACCACCTCTAACTGACCGCGAGCTCGTCGACATGTTCTTGGGGACCCTGTCTGGTCCATTCTTCAACCACCTGATTGGGAATTCTGCTGCTGGGTTTACAGATTTGATCTTGACCGGGGAAAGAATAGAAGCTGGCATCAAGTCGGGAAAGATACAGAATGGTGACTCCTCGAACACTGAGAAGAAACCATCCAAGAGAGAAGCTAGTGCTGTCTATGGTTCAAGAGGGCAGAATAGGTCCGAACACCGCCAAGATGTCAATGCGGTAGTTATTGCAAAACCGGCCGACGCTCCTCAGCGTCACAATCAACAAAGGGAAGAGAGACCTAAAAGGCAATTTACTCCCCTCGGCATGACCTTGTCCCAGATATTGCCACAGTTGCTGGAAACCAAGTTGGTAACTCTCAGGGACCCTCCAAAGAATCCCAACAAGACACCTTCAAGGTATAACCCCAATGTTCGCTGCGCTTATCATTCTGACATCCCGGGGCATGCTACAGATGATTGTTGGACTTTGAGAAACAAGGTTCAGGACCTGATCGACACAAAGGAAGTCCAGTTCGACTCTCCAGAGGCTCCCAATGTGATCACTGCTCCCTTGCCAAAACATGGCTAGGATTGGAATTTTTTGTTCATTCGAATGTTCAAGTTGTATTTTCTTTGATTGTTCAAACATTTTATGTCAAACATTGTTATTTCATTAATGCATTACACATGTCTGTTTTGAAGTAATTATTTCGTATTCACTATATGCAAACCATTTTCATATTTTCTATGATGATCAACTCTCGATTAATAATTCTAAGCCTCTTGAGGGAGGATGACGAAAACGATACCACAATCTACAGTATGCTTTTGAACAGACCCCACTGATGAGGTACAGGCATTGTTTCAATTCCTAAACACTGGAGTTATAAGGAAGATAATCCCTCGTCAACCCCTTTGAGCCAAAGAAGTAGGAGTTTTTCTTTTCGAAAATTAAAACCCTTAATCATAACCTGGGGCAGGGTAGTTCTCTCAGTTGATCCAAGTGCACAACAAATGGCACCAAAGAGGTCCTTCTAAAACAAGAGACAGTGATGGTTCTGAATAATCATAAAGACAGGCGGTCATTATCTCTCAAAATAAAGGCCCAATAAGTCAAAACCTATGAAGGAGACTTACAAAACTGGGGCATCCCGCTGACTGTAATCCCAAAAAAAAAAAAAGTTCAGGCAAAAAAAACAGGGATAACAAAATCAAAAAAGAAAGAGGTCCTACAAACCCTCAACAAAAAAGAAATGACTGCCTATTCAAAATAAATTGTCAGTATCTGAACCATCATTGG
The DNA here is from genome assembly GCA_948472305.1 of Vicia faba. Lineage (NCBI taxonomy): Eukaryota > Viridiplantae > Streptophyta > Magnoliopsida > Fabales > Fabaceae > Vicia > Vicia faba. The sequence continues at coordinate 1,307,590,435 of OX451739.1, forward strand.
AATATCAGGACAAAGACTCAAACAAGGACTAATGCATGATCAGCTGAGTTTAGGATTGAAGAACATCACGAAGAGCGGGTGGGTACAAATAAAATTTGAGCCTTTATCCTTTGTTTCTTAAACCGTGAACCAAGCCACGCTATAACCCTTAAAAGTCCTAGCTGAAGCATGGGTTAGTTCGAAAGCATACTGTTACGAAAGGTATCCTGACTCCTTAAGGCTTGCGGTAAAATAACGAGTTGACATCACAGTTTATAAAACACTCACTTGTTCTTATGAAAAAAAATTGCATTTTCAAAGACTTCAAGACAGACATAAGCTTTGCATTCTTGATATAACACTGTTTGCATATGACTTTTTGTTCGAACAGCAAAGAAATTCGCACGAAGAATATCTAGTGAACGAAAGCACTTCCAACCAAGGGGCAGACGTGATCATTGTCCGTCATCTGGGGCAGTTAAGTCAAGATTCGGAGAATCTCTCAAAAGGCCAACCAGCTTGGGGAAAATCTCCATCTGGATCACTTGGGGCATCGGACGATCAAACAAAGATCTTCTAGTGGTATGGTAACACTGCACTACTGACAGTGGCAACTCCCTACATCCTGAGAGCATGGACATAGTCAAAAAAATACGGTGCATAATCAAAGACCCGCTAGGTTGACACACCTAGGCAAAATAAAGGCTTCCCGGCGAACCAAAAGGGTTCGGGAAAAAATAAGGGATGAAATGAAAAAAATCTCTACACCCGGCAAGTCGAAAACCTGAAAAGGCGGCTTGGGCAAAAATGGGTATCCCGGTAGACTGAAAACCCGAAAGGGCGGTCCAGGTAAAAATTAGGGATCAAAGCGTACGACTATGTCCTGTCATCACTTGCCTACCAGAGGAAGATTTGTCAATCGACAGTTATCAAGCTCCACAGGTACCTTCTCCCACAGAAACTGGGGCAATAAGAATTGTCTAAAGCAATCTGGTTGCTCTATCCACCGAGATACCAGATTCAGCTGAAGAACACGACCAAGATACCTTCACTCCCTGTAGAGTACGAACGCATCTCCCCGGCTTTATTCAAAGTTATTCCTCACCAGAGCTTATAACTGGGTTATCCTCAGCTAATTACAACGGAAAGATCGTCCTCGGCGAAGTTCTTCCTATCCCCAGCGGAGTTCATCAATTCCAACAGAGCTCAACAATGGTATCCCCAACGGAGTTATCATCAACATCTCAGCAAAGTACCTCTCTTCCCACAGAGTAATTCCCCGCAGAGTAATCTCTCCAGCAAAGTTTATTCAACAATGGAGTCATCTTCTCCTACCGGTATTCTTGCAATCATCCTCCCCAGCGGAAATGAAGAATTCTACTCTTCAACATCAGCCCAGGATTCAACAAGCTCCCGGCATTCGTCAAGGATTTATTTTCCCAGACGAAAATACGTTCATAAACATCACATTGTCATTATCATGATACATGCATACACGCATCATATCATGCAATCTCATTTATGTTGAGAACATCATTGTTTGATCCATATCATGCATCACATATGACAGACCTTTACCTTTCAGGAAGGATACATTTAAATGATCAGCTATGTCAAAGTATACAAATATAGTCAAAAGAGACCAATCTAGTCAAAGAAGACAAATCCAGTCAAAAAAGACAAGTACAGTTAAATCCCAAAGGTTTTTCTGATGCTCATCCAGTCAAAGAAGACAAGTCCAGTTGAAATCAATTCCTGCAAACCCGTCATTATAGACACCCGTCGTTATAGACACTCGTCGTTATAGACACTCGTCGTTATAGACACTCATTGTTATAGACACCCTTCGTTATAGACACTCGTCGTTATAGACACTCGTCGTTATAGACACTTGTCGTTATAGACACTCGTCGTCATAGACACTCATCATTATCGACACTGTCGTTATAGACACTCGTCGTTATAGACACTCGTCGTTATAGACACTCGTCGTTATAGACCCTTGTCGTTATAGACACTCGTCGTTATAGACACCCGTCGTTATAGACACTCGTCGTTATAGACACTCGTCGTTATAGACACTTGTCGTTATAGACACTCGTCGTTATAGACACTCGTCGTTATAGACACCGTCATTATAGACACTCGTCGTTATAGACACTCGTTGTTATAGACACTCGTCGTTATAGACCCTTGTCGTTATAGACACTCGTCGTTATAGACACTTGTCGTTATAGACACTCGTCGTTATAGACACTCGTTGTTATAGACACTCGTCGTTATAGACCCTTGTCGTTATAGACACTCGTCGTTATAGACACTCGTCGTTATAGACACCGTCGTTATAGACACTCGTCGTTATAGACACTCGTCGTTATAAACACTCGTTGTTATAGACCCTTGTCGTAATAGACACTCGTCGTTAAAGGCCACCCGTCCATGGAGATAACCTGTCAGTAGAGACAACTCACCAACCTTTCTGAATTCCAGATTCGATTCCTGTATCCGGTCAGGGCACGTCTGAAGAGTTTGAAGATTCGATACCTGTATCCAGCCAGGGAAAATCTGTTGACAACTATTTACAGATTCGATTCCTGTATCCAGCCAGGGCACGTCTGAAGAGTTTGAAGATTCGATACCTGTATCCAGCCAGGGAAAATCTGTTGACAACTATTTCCAGATTCGATTCCTGTATCCAGCCAGGGCACGTCTGAAGAGTTTGAAGATTCGATACCTATATCCAGCCAGGGCAAATCTGTTGACGACTATTTCCAGATTCGATTCCTGTATCCAGCCAGGGCACGTCTGAAGAGTTTGAAGATTCGATACATGTATCTAGCTAGGGCACATCTGTGAGTAACTGATTGTAGACTCGATACCTGTATCCAGCCAGGGCATATCTACATGAAGAGTTTAGAGATTCGATACTTGTATCCAGCCAGGGCACATCTACATGAAGAGTTTGAAGATCAACCCCTGTAATAGGCCAGGTAATTATCTTTCTTTCTCAGGTACGCAAGTTCTTGCTAAGGAATCTCTTACGCGATCGACACCTAGATGGCATCTATAAGCCCATCCACATACCAACAGTCTCCAAATGGCATCCATAAGCCCATTCCCGATAAGATTCTGTTACAGCTCTAGATGGCATCTATAAGCCCATCCTCCTATCCATCATTCCTCCAAATGGCATCTGTAAGGCCATTCCCTACATCACACTGCTGATATTCTACTATGTGAGTGCAAATTTCTAGGGACTCTAGTGTTCAATCATCTTCCACCTTCGGATCACGAAAGGCACGCAAGCCAATCTACATACTCAGGTCTAAGAAGATTGAACAGGGGCAATTGTTGTACCCCAAAATTTTCCCTCCCATATTCTTCAAGATTTGGCAAGATCAAGCTTCAAAATCCCTCAAGGGTTGCACAGTCCAATTGCCTCCTAACACAGTCAAGATTAGGGTTTTGGTTCTTGCAAAGAAATTGAGGTTTTTAAGGGTCCAATCAAGTCCCATATGCCTATATACATTGTCAAGCATCTATATGTCAAGTTTCAAGACTCACAGCATCAAGTTGCACAGTCAAAAGCCCTAATTGCTTCACAGTCAACTGCAGGGGTAAATTGGTCATTTGACAGTCAAAGGTCAAATTTTTTGATCAACATCTTATTTTAAAGCCACAATCATCATTTGATCAATTCTTGATCATGATTCCACAAGTATGGCTCAAAAAGTCTCAAGATGTCAAAAGTTTCTATTTTTGGACAGTTGAAAAGTCAACTGTAATTTGACCAAGGCATAACTTTTTCATGGTTCATCAGAAAAATCCCATCCAATGCTCATTTTGAAGGGGATGACATTTCCTACAACTCATCTTCACATTCCAAGTCCAATAAATGCTCTTACAAAAAGTTATCAATTTCTACATTATAAGTCATTTTCAAAAGTCAACAAAAAGGCACTTTAAGTCAAAGACAATAACTTGAGATTGGTGAATCAAAATGACATGGGACCAAAGGCATTGGTTAGAGGACTTCAAGACCTTTCCAAAATGTCCAAGAACATGTTCATAACTTCAAAATTGAGCAAGATATGCATTGGAGAAGTTGGGAAATTTTTGGGAACTTTCAAAAGTCAACTTTGCCTAAAACACTTCAATTTTGCTAATGGGCCTCAAATTCCTTCTTGAAACTTTACCCAAAGCCTATGCACGACCCATTGAGCTTAAAATGATTTATTTTCTTATTTTTAATTAATTAATTGAATTTTATTATTATTAATTCATTTAATTGGTTTTAATTGTAGAAAAATATCAAAGCATGGTTGTCAAATCTTTTTATGAAACAAATACACTCCACACTTGCTAAAGATCTCGTGCATCACTCAAGGGGAAAAGATCTCCCAAATTGGCAAGGTTTTCATTGGAAAAAGATTGGAAATTATATGATTGAAAATCAAAGATTGAAAACTTAAATTCATGGACTTTTGGGCCAAGGTTTTGACCTAATTCTGTTCCAATACAAATGCAAGAGCTAACCCTAAAGCTAGACACGCACAATTGTTGCTGAAACCATACAACCAAATTGCAAAAAACTCAAGAAAATTGTGAAACTGATATCCTATTTGCAGGTGGATTCAAGGCCTAAAAGTGATTCAAACATATTGCCTGAGTCTCTAGGAAGCTATTACCATCAAGAACAAGCTCTCATACCCAAGGAAACGGTAAAACAGAGTCACGGTTTGACCAAATATTCCCATAATCGAAATCCAATTTTTATGCATTATTGACATGTTTTGCTTATGGATTTGTATTGCTGACATCTTCCTGAAGCTTTTGATATAGTTTAATTGTGATAAAACTGCCTGAATCGAAATCCACCATGGATAAAATCTAGGGTTTAGAAGCTTGAAAATTAGGGCTTTCTTATTGAGGAAAAATCAGGCCTTGAGACATATACCATTAAACTCAGAAGCTCAGGACGAGTTGAATGGAATCCTCGCGCCCTTTTTATATTGTCTCTAATTCTAATCGCTATTTTTCACTGTTGAAGTTAGTGGGGGTTTAAAACCCCCGCTATTTACTTGCTTTTTGTTTCAGGAAATGAAGAAGACGACATGCGTGGCAGTGCATGGTTGGAAGATTCAAATCCACGCGCGTTTTTTCATATTTTCAGCATAGTGGTTGCTTTTCATATAATATTTTTATTGGTCATTATGTTTACAAACGTGTTTGAATGGCGTAGTGGTTGGAGACATTGCAGGCAAGCGCTGGGACCTGGGTTCGATTCCCAGGTCCCCCATATAATTCTTTCTATTTTTTCACAAAGCGTTCACATGCATTGTTCATTCAAAGGTCCATCATGCACTCTCACGCCTAAGCCTGCCAAGTGGCCATGAGATCTATCCAGTGGCCAGGAGATGGAGTTTATGGTGTGTTTCAGTCAACGCGCGTGCACACGATTCCTGAAAGTCAACCAGGCTTGGTCTTCAATGGGCCAGAATTTCTCACATAAACCTCCACTTTGGGCCATCTAACCCCCTTGGTTTGCAATATTTTTCTTATTTTTATTTTCTTTTATCTTATTTCTTTTAATTTGTTTTAATTATTATTAATTCATTAAATTAATTTTTTCCATAATAAAAATAGAAAATCAAAGTTGTAAATATATTTAATTATTTATTAATTTCATCACTAATTTATTTTAGCAAATAAATTCTAATAACTAATCTAGGTTAATTTAGGGTTAAAATTCAATCTTTTTTCTTAATAAGTAAAAATTACATAGAATTAGGTTTTGACACTTTTTATCTTTTTCTTAATTAATTATTATTATCATTATTAATTGCTATTATTTTTGTACATAAACATGTAAATTAATTAATTAGTTTAAATTAGTTAACTTTAACATTTTTATTAATAAGTAAAATAAACTTAGAACTAGGGTTTCACTAACTTTAATTTTAATTCTTTTTTTCTTTATTTCCATGATAAACATAAAAAACATAAAAAACACTTTCTTTTCTTTAATTAAATAATTAGGTCTTAATTTAATTTAATTTCTCAAAAGGGTCCAAAACCCTCGGACGTTCAGTTTAATTTATTCGCGCACTATTTTCTTATTTGATTATTATGTAACTGTTCCAGGATGTAATAATAATTAGGTTTATTGGGTTTATTTACTTTCCGCATCTTTATCAAAAACGGGTCTTTGTATTTTGGCGATGTATAGACCCGCGCCTTGTAATAGCGTAGCTTTTATCTTTCCGTATTTCCTTTTCCGCACTCCTAACTGCTAAATTGCATGAAAGAATGTATGGTAATTAAAAACAACTCGTAGCTCACAATGCCATGATCAAAGATAAATGTTAACATGAAAACAACACACAATGTACACACCACTTCTAGGGTACGCTTCACTCGTTGCCTCGAAACGTGGTCATTGAGTATAGGGTGTTTTAGAGGTCTCCCTCCTGTCTAAAGATCCAGTTGCCTCGAAACGATTGCCTCGGATAAAAAAAGGATCTAGGACATTAGGGTTACCGCTAAGGCGTCCTACTATTGCTTCGGTGACCACACATGTCCCTTATAATCGAATTGACCCGAACAACTCCAACGATGGTGCTACCTACCTCTCAATGGTGGGATAGCACTATCTAAAGGATTCTTACACATCCTAATTCCTTAGAGTAGTTAGATTTCTCATGGGTACTTGCTCTCTCAAAAACAAACAAAACAACTTTTCACACTGACACTTTCAAAAAGTTTTCAAACAAATTTTTCATACACTCTTGAGGACAGATACAAGAGTTACTTAGAAATTTTTCAAACGAAACTTTTTCAAAACCCACACACACTTGAAAAGCAAACATCTTTTGAAAACATAAGAGAAAGTACCTAAGAGCACGTGGATAACCACGAATAGAAAGGGTCCTAATACCTTCCCTTTCTATAAATCTACCTCCCGAACCGAGAAACATTCTCAAAGAAGGAATTTTGTTGTGCTTTTGTCCTTTCCATGTTGGAGAACATAAAAGACGGTGGCGACTCTTGCTTACCGTGACATTTCGCGAACCAGCTTAAAAAACAGTCAGTTCTATTTCCACCGATCACACTTAGGGTAATTACTAAAGTATCTTACTAGTTGCTTTCATGATTGTACGATGACCCCCGCTTGTCCCTGAAAAACATCCAATGATAGAGCAACCTACTGACAAATAGTAGGATAGCACTGTCTAAAGGAAAATAGGAAAAGAACAAACCTTTTGAGTAGGTAGATAGCTCCTAGTTGCTTGCTCATAAAAACAATCAAAAACAATTTTTCACACATACACAAACTCTTTTCAAAATATCTTCAAAACACACTTACACAAAAAGCATTTTCAAAATGAGCTAGTAACTAAGATCCCATAGATAACTACAGATGGAAAGGGTGATAACACCTTCCCTTTCCATAACCTACCCCCCTTACTCAGAAAAATCTCGAAAGGTCTTTCCTGTTCTTTTCAGCCTTTCCTTTGTTGGATAAAAGAAAAGTCGGTGGCGACTCTTTCTAACCGCAAGACTTGCAAATAAAAAATGCAAAACCAATAAAAGTTAGTTCTCCCACCGTATTACAATACTGGCGACTCTGCTGAGGACAACGAAACTAAAAGTGGGGTTACCTTAGAGATAGAACATATTTAAATTGCTTTACTTGTTTGATTTGTATGCTTTATCTTTCGGGTTTATGTTTGGGTTATTGTTAAAGATCATACACCTGGATCGGGGAACACTTTTAGATAAGTAGCAATAAATCATGGAGCTTGTACGGTGTAGACAGATATGGATGATATGATAGCTACGTTAGAGTGATACTCTGGCTTATACTAATGTTCCTTGAGTCAGTCAAGGATAACATTAGGCTTCCACATAGTGTCATTAAGCGCTAGCTGACCTTTAGAACCTTAAATTGGATCATCTTAGCCATTAGAAAATAGTGAGATGGTCGACTTTGGTGAAGACTGAAGTTGGTTGATACTCGATGCTACACTCATTGAGATTGGACTTTTGGGATATTTCGGCCGTAATTCAGATGCTTGAGCTGAAACAATGCCAGAGAGAAAGATCAAGGATATGAGATCCCTAGAACCCAGTTACCAATGCTAGGACATGTTAAGCCAATTAAGCTTCAAAAGGGTACTTACCTATAGACCTCATCCAAGCCTTTAAACCTAAGGTCTTTGTGTGACTTGTTTGTGTTTTTTATTTTGTTTTAGGCATAAACATAACATCATGAACATCATAACATATCATTTTCACTAACCATTTCAAGGACCTGGGGATTTATCTCTTCTCTATTTTGTAGGTTATGGATTCCACTCGCAGAAATACCATCTGGATCAACTTCATAGGAATACCTTCCAAGCTTAGGGAATTGGTCTTAAAGGTTTCTGAAATTTCCCAATTCAACAGAAGACATGGTCATTTTCTCAGTTTGGTTACTACCAGTTTTGACGAGGGTATGATGAGCGTCTTGTTCCATTTCTTTGATCCTAAACAACATTTCTTCACGTTCACCGATTATCAGTTGGTGCCACGTTGGAAGAATTTTCTAAACTACTTGGAGTTCCTATATTGGAGCAGATTCCCTTCACAGGTTTAGAACAAGATCCAAAGTCTGAAGATGTTGCCACAACCCTACACTTGAAGCCATCTGACATTAAATCCATGTGGGAAAGGAGAAGTGGGGTTAAAGGTCTTCTGGCAAAATTTCTGATAGATAAACCTCGGGTATTCCTAGATGCTATGAGTTTCCATGATTTTAAGGATATCTTGGCCCTCCTGATCTATGGGTTGGTATTGTTCCCTAATCCATACCAACTTATAGATGTGAGCACCATCAAGATCTTCCTTACTCATAATCCAGTGCCTACATTGCTCGTGGATATCCTACATTATCTCCATACTCGCACTATGAAGAAACGAGGAACTCTTATGTGTTATATACCTTTGCTCTATAGGTGGTTTATTTTGCACATTCATCAATCAATAATGAAGAATGAGTTAGGCTTAAGATGGTCTCAAAGGTTAATGTCTCTTTCCCACTCTGATATATATTGGTGTTCTCGCTCTCAAGAAGACGTCTCTATTATTGATTTCTGCAGAGAATTTCCTAATGTGCCACTCTTTGGAGTTAGAGGAGGCATCACATACAATCCTTATTTAGCCTTACGTCAGTTTTGGTTATGCACGAAGAGATGGTCCTCATGATATGCTCATCCAGGGTATTATGTTCGACTACGACAATAATCTACAAGGTTATCGTCAGAGGTTCATACGCTCTTAGGGAATGGTTAAGAAGACTGATGGTAAGACTTTAGGGCACAAAGATTCCATCCCTTTGGAACCTTACCTCAAATGGGTGCAAGCTCGTGCTCAAAGTCTTATGATTCCATATCCCGCCATCTTACCAGTGATCTTAGAGCCTATTGCTCAAGGGGACGAGTCTCTCATTATTCTTCATTCTGACATGCCAACAAACTTTGAAGAACTGCAAAGGTCTTGGATCCAACTCAAGGAAGAACGAGACACCTTTTAGGCTTAATTCTATGCCAGTGAGAAGAAAGTGTTGGAATTTACAAAGTAGCTTCACGAGGAGAAGAGCCTTAATGCATATATCAACACAAAAAGGAAGCGTCCATGGGAAACCTAGAAGTATTAGAAGTTTTTAATTTTTATTTCTTAGTAAACTTTTTCTTCATTTTGAATTTACTAATGAAAGGTCTTTGTTTTTGTTTTGATTAAAAGAGTTTAAATCCTACGAGGTTCTTGAAAACATTGCATAAGCATGTCATGCATATCATTACATAAGCAGGTATTTCATGACGGGTTTCTTATCTTTTCATTGTTTATTTCAGCAAAAAGAAATGGCAATTGAACAAAAAATTAAGGATCTTGAAGCATGGAACACTCAATTCCAACAGATGTTCCTAGCTTTGGCTAAAAGACAGGAAGACTTGAAAGCTCTCATCACTAAAGAGAAGAAGAAGAAGGCAAAAAATAGGTTGGCATCTTGAACATGGGAAGAAGATTTAGAGGACCAGCTAAGCAAGCTCTAGAATTTGTAACCCCATCAAATGAAGGGGATAATCAAGAAGAGGATAACAAGAAGATGAAAGAAGAAGATAACAGCCTGGGGTTTGATGAAGAGGAAACAAATGATTCTGAGGAATAATATCCTCCTACTGATGACAGGTATAAATAGCTGGAGGATCGTCTCAATGCGATGGAGATTTAGAGGGTACCTGGTTTGGACTTTGAAGAGCTAGGGTTGGTCTCAGGAGTGGTCATCCCACAAAAACTCAAAGTTTCCACTTTTGCAAAATATGACGGTGTTTCATGTCACAAGCTTCATTTGAGGTCTTACGTCAGGAAGATCCAACCCCATACAACTGATAGGAAGTTATGGGTTCACTTATTTCAGGAGAGTTTGTCAGGGACGTAGTTAGAGTGGTTCTATCAATATAATGCTGGCCTTGCTCCAACCCGCACGCAACTCCAAAGCATGTCTATGGGTTCCAGTGAGGGTTTCAAAGATTATGCCTAAAAGTGGAGGGATCTTGCAGGTAGAGTCCACCCTCCCCTGTCTGATAGGGAGCTAGTGGATATGTTCTTGGGTACTCTGACAGGCCTATTTTTCTACCATTTGATTGGAAGCTCTTCAGTCGTATTCATCGAGCTGATATTGACAACAGAAAGAGTGGAAGCTGGTATCAAGAGTGGTAAAATCCAAGGGTCCGTATCTTCAAGTACTGCGAAGAAGTCGTTCAGCGAAAAGAGGAAGGTCAGTGCTGCCTATGGTCAAAGAAATCAAGGTAAAGTTGAACATCATCCAACGACAGAAGCTGTAATGATCTCCAACCCTGCTCCAGCTCAACGACAAAATAATCAGCGCAGGCAAGATGCGCCTAGAAGAAAATTCACAAGAGTCAGTATACCTTTGTCTCAGGAATTGTAGCACTTGATGAAGGCTGACTTGGTCACTCTAAAGGATCCTCCCCAAAACCCAAACACTTCCTCTCCCTATTACAATCCAAATGCATATTGTGCTTACCACTCTAACAGTTTGGGGCATGATACAAATGATTTTTTGGCTCTGAAGAATAAAGTTCAAGACCTTATTAATGCAAAGTAGATTGAATTTGACCCTCCTAAGACTCCCAATGTAATAACTGCACCAATGCCCAGGCATGACAAGGGTATCAATATTATTGATGATGTTTTGTTTGTTTCTTCTGTGGGTGAATTGGCTACTCCTCTTCCAGTTGTTAAGAAGAATCTCTTGCGAGCCAGTTTATTTCTGGGTTGTGGTGAAGATTTCTACCATTGTATATCCCTCCCCAATGGTTGTTTGTTGTTGAAGATAGGTCTTCAGCGTCTGATAAACGGCCGGGAGATCCTATTTGAAAAGGTTCCTTCTGCAAAAAGCTTATGCGAAGACGTATCAATTATTACCATTTCCAATAATCCTACAAAGATCTCCTCTAAGGCTCCGGTCAGGATTATTGTTGTACCCCAAAATTTTCCCTCCCATTTCATTCAATATTTTCTCACCACAAGACCCTTGGAGCTCAAGATCAAGCTAGGGTTTGCTCTGCTCAAGGCCCCTCCTTGCACTGTTGACCCAAATTAGGGTTTGAGTTTGCACAAAGATGTTTTGACTTAGAAGGCCCAAGATGGATTTCATGTTTCATGTTGGACTCACAAGTTTATCCATACCAAGTTTCAAGCCTTGATTCGAATCTTTGCCCAGTCAATTGGACAGTTGACCTAGAAATCAGTTGTATTTGGGGAAAAAGTCAATTGTGGCCAATTGACAGTCAAACCTCATGATTTTTGACCTACATCAACATTATGAACTCATATGAGCCATTTGATCAAGTTTGGATCATAATTTCACAAGAAATTTGATCAGATCACCAAAAGGGCAAAATGGTCATTTTTAGGGTTTTGACTGCACAAAGGCAATTTTTGACTGTTTGACCTAACCAATGGCAAACCAAGCTCACATATGGACTCAAGGACCCCAATGGAATTGTCTTGACATGTTCAACAAGTTCAAAAGATCCCAAATGCACAAGATTGACAGATGAATTTTCCAGTCAACTGAGCCAAATTTGACTGTATACTGAAAAGTCAAACTTTGACTTTTTGGTCAAAATCAAGTGCCAAGATTGATTTTTCATCAAGACATGTCAAATTGAGAAACTTTTTCATCAAGAAATCAAAAATTACAAATTAGGGTTTAAAATGAAGAATTTTCATAACTTAGAATTTTTCTAAGTTATGAAAATTCCTAATTTTTTCCTAACTTTGTCCCATTTTTTCATCAAGATACATTTCGATTCAAGGAAAACTCAAAACATGAAAGTTGTAGTCCATTGCAAAATCTACAACTTTGATTCACAAAGTTTCCTAAAAAGAAGCTTGTATCTCAAGTTATGATTTTTGGAACAAGGGTGCAAAACATTCTTAACTTAGAAATATTTTGACCTATTTTAGGCAGGATTTTTGCCTAACTTCATGGCCACTTTTCACATGCTTCCACTTGGAATCTCAACTTGCATTACAAAGATGGATTGTAGTACACATTCCAAGCTTTCCAAATTGTCTAATAACTTATCAAACACCCTTGTGGTTAGGGAGAATCGAATTTGTCAATATAGGCAAAAGTCACTTTGATTCATGGCCAAATGCATGTTCATAACTTGGGCATTTTTGAAATCAGCATGTGCAAGCTAGTTACAGGCCTCTAATCTCATTTACACTCAATAATTAAATGGCAATCCATTGTTTTCTAGCATTATTTTGTGCATTTGGACATTACATGAAGAATTAAGCCATATTTGGAAAAAGTGACTTATCTATTCTTGTAAAGTATGGCTTTATGTCAAAACATGAATCAAAGAAGTACAATGCATATCTTCTAGGCACAAGTTATTGAACTAATCCCACTGATCAAGACTAACATTGGCAGCATGTTTAGGGGGTCTGCATAAGCTTGTAAACAAACTTGACAACTTTTGCTTACATTAGAAGCAACTTTGCAAACACAACAACAACTCACATTTCTGTCAACACAAGCCTAAGCAAACATTGTGAGCATTTTCCAAACATCAAACCAGACCTAAAACACGAACCAACCAAGTTTCAAACCTTCTCATTCATCAAAACACAGTTTTGTGGCAAAACAGGGCACCTGCTACAGATTGAGGTCTACAAATCAATCCTTTCGTGCGCCTTGGCCAAAACCAGTTCAAACACACTCCCTACCACCTATACAAACTATCCCAAGCATTGGACACGAACTGTAACATCCCTAACATCATTTTCCATTTTCACTTTTCTCTCTTGCAGGTTGACTCCTGTAGCTTGATTCAGCAAGATTCAAAGCAAGCTAAGCATAGAGGAAGCATCCCTGGACCTCAAGCAAGATGTACAAGTCCTCACATTGCACTGAAAGTACCTCCATTGTCATACACGAATCAAGCTGAACAGGTAAGTTTTTGAACTTCTATCTCTCTATCCAGGCATAGTTAGGTTTAAGTTTGTGAAGAAAACATGTTCTAATCATAGCCCTGAAGCCATCCATATAGTTACTTTTCATTTATATTATGTGTGCTAAGAGTATTTTGAATCTGAACATCTGAAAAAAACTAGGTCAGGAATTGGGGGAGAAGAAATTCTCTCTCATTTCTGAGAGTTAGATTAATTTTTTTATATGTTTAGAATCGTGGCTTCAAGCTCTACAGGTTTCATGTTTTAAGTTTTTGTTAAAAATCAAGGAATCAGAAGTTAGCAGGGATAAGGCAAAACGCACGCATTTTTGTGTTTGAAGGTGTTGGAGGTTGAAGACAACCACCTTTGGGCTGGGCCTGGTCCTTTTTTCTGTTTGCACCCCATTTTTCCACATACACCCCCTTGGTCCATTGTGCTTTATTTTTATTATTTTTGATTTTTTCTTTTTATTTCTGACTTGTTATTTTTTGCCAAAATATAAAAAATATTAAAAACATTTTTTCAACTATTTTTGCATTTTATTTGAATTTTATTTGTTTTATTTGAGTTTATACATATAAATAACATATATATCCTTTTATTTAAAATACTAAAAAAATACAAAATACATTTTATTTTCTGATTTTATTTTATTTTATCTCTTGAAAACATTTCCTAAAAAATATACTTTTTTTGTAAATAATAAATATTTTATTTTTTGTACATATTTAATATATTTAGTAAATAATATAAATACTTATATTTATTAGAATTTAGGAGAAAAATACAAAAATAATTCATTTTTATTTTTATTAATATTTAACTTAAAAAATCACTTTTTTACAAATATACTTCCTTTTTATTTATTTTTTGTACATAATTAATAAACATTGTATATAATATATAATAAATACCCTTTTTATTTATAAAATTAGGGTTTTGCCCTAAACATAAAAATACCCAAAAAATTAACCTTTTTATTTTTGTTTATTTGACACATAAAAAATACTTTTACATACATATAAAAATCATTTTTGCATCTTGCATATTTATTTTATTTTATATAATTATTGTACAATTAAATACCTTGTAAATTCCATTTGGATTGTAATAGTTTAGATTTAAATTTCTTGCTAAAATATCCCCATTTGAACATTTGTACCCCCCATCCCATAATTGTGATGTAATAATTTAGGACCTTTAAATTCCGCATTTTAAAAGCTTTCTAAATATGCCATGATAGACTTAGGGTTTGTATGCAAAAATCAACCAAACAAATAGCTTGACCTAATTCAAAGATAACAAATGCATGAAAAAATGACAACACCAATCACACTTGCACCCCTAGGGTTACTCCACTTGTTGCCTTCAATAATGGGCCATATTGCATGTTGGGTGTCTTTGGCAAAACAAAACAACATCAAATGATCATAGTCCCTCGATGACGCTTTCGAAAGTTGCCTAAAAATGATCAAAGTCCCTTAAAAGAA
This sequence comes from Vicia faba, assembly GCA_948472305.1. NCBI lineage: Eukaryota > Viridiplantae > Streptophyta > Magnoliopsida > Fabales > Fabaceae > Vicia > Vicia faba. Next base: position 1,307,605,440 of record OX451739.1, read on the forward strand.
AAATTGCCTAAAGACACTGGGCACCATTGCAATCATGGTCTAAACGATGACCCGCGCCCGTCCCGTTCACATACTAACACAAGATTGTCCACAAAATACAATGGTGGAACAAAATTGTTAAAAGGGTTAAAACATAGGAAAAGCCTTTGAGTAAATTTAGGGGTAGACGACTCTTGGTTACTTGCCAATTTGCAAAACAAAAACACTTGCCTATTTTTCAAAACCACACATCACAACACACTTTCAAAACAACTTTCAAAAACATTGAAAATTTTTTCAAAAGACATACACCTTTGTATACATTCAAACATGAATCATTGCAAAGGTTGCCGCCACATTGGCCTCTTTTCAAAACATTTTTCAAACCCACACACAAAGCACCATTTCAAACAATTGAAAATCAAAGGCAAGTGATATAAGCAAGTAACTAAGAGCCCATGGATAACCATGGATAGAAAGGGTGCTAATACCTTCCCTTTATATAATCTACCCCCCGAACCCAAGAAAACATCTCAAAGGTTTTTGCTGTGCTTTTTAACCTTTCCTTAGGATAAAATAAAAAGTCGGTGGCGACTCTTGCTCAACCGAAACATTTGCGAAAACAAACGCAAAACCTCAAGTCAGTTCTCTCACCGTATCACAGAACTGGCGACTCTGCTGGGGATTTTAATTTATTTTTTTTAAGTGGAGTAACCTTAGGGCTTAGATCACCCTCTTGCATGACTAATTGTTTGCTTTGATTGCTTTACATCTTGGCTCTCTTGTTTGGGTTTGAAATCCTACACCCGGATTTGGGGAAACATTCATAGATAGCAATACGTTGTAGAAACTGTGCGGGGTATACCGACACGGTTGAAGCAATACCTATATTAGTGCGACATATTTGTGAGTACCGGTAACCCTTGAGTTCAATCAAGGAGAGTACGGGGTCGCTGAGTGATGTCACTAAGCACTAATGACCTAGAACCTTACTTGACCATCTTGGCCTTTTATTAGGGGTAGTGAGATGACCGGCTTTGGTGCAGTCCGAAGTTGGTAGATACTCGATACTACACTCATTGAGGTTTGTTTTCTTGGAATATTTTGGTCGCTAGTTAAGTGGCTAAACCAAAACAATGAACATGGAAAACAATCCAATGATATTGAGCTCCTTAGAACCCGGTTACTTATTATAGGGCAGGTTTTTAAGCCAACTACACTCAAGAGGGTACTAACCTATGAAACCTCATGCAAGCCTGAAATTAGGGTTTTGTGTGAATTGCTTGTACATATGGTTGTGCATACATCATGAACATCATAAAGCATCATATGCATTCACTAACCATTTCAAGGGTTTGGATCTTCATCTTTGTTCTTGTTTTGTAGGTCATGGAAATTCTTCGCAGGAAAACTATCCAAGTCAACCTTGTGAGAATCCCTCCTCAACTCAAGGAGCTCACATCCAGAATTCCCGAAAGCTCTCCCTTCAGTGAAAGACATGGTAGATTGCTCAGCCTAGTCAACACCAGCATTGAAGAGGACATGATGAAGGTTTTGTTCCAGTTCTTTGACCCCCTTCACCATTGTTTCACTTTCCCCGACTACCAATTGGTGCCCACTTTGGAGGAATTTTCTCAACTCCTGAGAATTCCTATTCTTAATCAACTACCTTTCAACGATACGGAAAAAGAACCAAAGCCTGAAGATGTTGCTCAAGCACTACACTTGCAACCATCTGACATCAAGGGGCATTGGGAAACTAGAAGCGGTGTCAAAGGCTTCTTGGCAAAATTCTTGTTTGAGAAGGCACAAGAGTGTTGGAATTCATTGGATCTACAAGCCTTTGAAGAAATTGTGGCACTCCTCATTTATGGGTTGGTCCTGTTCCCAAATCCTGACCAGCTTATAGATGTCAACGCCGTCAAGATCTTCTTATCCCGGAATCCAATACCAACATTGCTTGGGGACATTCTTCACTCATTTTACACTCGAACAATGAGAAAGAGGGGTGTTCTCATGTGCTGTACTCCTCTCCTTGCAAGGTGGTTTATTTCGCACCTTCCACAATATGTTTTGAAGAATGACCAAGGATTAAGGTGGTCACAATGGTTGATGACCCTCACTCACTTTGATGTACATTGGTGTTCTCGGTCCAGAGAAAATGTCATCATCGTCGATCGTTGTGGAGAGTTCCCAAATGTTCCATTGCTTGGCATTAGAGGAGGCATTACCTACAACCCTTGTCTAGCCTTGAGACAATTTGGATATGCACGGAGGGATGGCCCTCATGACATGTTGATTCCTGACCTAGTTTTTGACTTCAACAAAGATGCGCAAGGACTTCGCCAAAGATTCATCTGAGCTTGGAGGATGCCTAACAAGGTAGACAGCAAGACATTGGGGCACAATAACTCCATCCCTCTTGAGCCTTATCTCAAGTGGGTACGAGCCCGAGCCTAGAGTCTAATGATGCCTTACCCTCATGTTCTCCCTGTGATTAAAGAGCCCGTTAAGGAAGGAGATGTTCCCTACACCATCCTATATCCTGACATGCCTACATCGTGGGAGGAGATGGCAGAAGAGCTGGATCCAACTCAAGGAGGAACAGAACACTTTTGAAGCCAGCTTCTACGCCAGTGAGAAGAAGGTTTTGGAGCTTACCCGCCGACTCCATGAGGAAGAGACCCTCAACACCTATATCGCACCAAAGAGGATGCGCAACGTCTTTTTACCTTGAGAAGTTTTTTGTAATATTTGGCTCATGGGGCATTTATGTACTGACAAATTTCTTCTTATTAATATGACGTGCGTTCTTTTTGTTTGCAACAATTTTGAATTTGCTAAATCCTTGAATGCAGTGCATACATAAGCATATCATTCATCATGCGCATAAGCAGGTCTCCACACCAGGTTTCCTTATCTTTCTGTTGTTTATTTCAGTAAGATGGATCTCGAACAGACGGTCAAGGACTTGCAGTCTCAAAACTCACAGTTTCAACATCTCCTGATGACCTTGGCTAAGGGTCAGGAGGATCTGAAAGCCCTGTTGGGGAACAAAGAGCAAGTGAAAAAGAAGAAGAAAAGAATCGGGGTGGCTACCCTAGGAAGAAGGTTTGAGGGTGAAGCCATAAGAGTGCTTGAATTTCCCCCTACATCTGAAGAGGGAACCAGTAAAGGGAATGCGGCTGCGGTACCTTCTGAATCCGAAGCTGAAGAAGGAGAGGCTGAAGAAGACGAAGACTACTCTGAGCAACAATACCCGCCCGTCGATGATAAGTACAAAGGCTTGGAAGACAGGTTGGCAGCTATGGAGCTGTAGAGATTTCCCGGCTTAGATTTCGAAGATTTGGGATTAGTTGCTGGAATTGTGATTCCCCCGAAGTTCAAAGTGCCAGTTTTTGCAAGGTATAACGGGCTGTCCTGCCCGAAGATGCATCTCAGATCATATGTAAGGAAGATCCAACCTTACACTGCAGACAAGAACCTGTGGATCCATTTCTTTCAGGATAGCCTTTTAGGGGCTCAACTCGAGTGGTTCTATCAGCTGGATGGAGCCAGTATCCGAAACTGGGAGGACTTGGCTACTGCATTTTATAAACAGTATCGGTACAATTCTGACCTCGCTCCCATGCGTACCCAACTTCAGGGTATGTCACTGGGGACAGGTGAAGGATTCAAGGATTATGCGCAAAAGTGGAGAGACTTGGCTGGCAGGGTGCAGCCACCGCTGACTGACCGTGAACTTGTTGACATGTTCCTAGGGACCCTGTCTGGTCTGTTCTTCAACCATCTGATTGGTAATTCTTCTGCTGGGTTCACAGACCTGATCTTAACCGGTGAGAGGATAGAAGCTGGTATCAAGTCGGGGAAGATACAGAAAGGTGCCTCCACGAGTATTGAAAAGAAGCCCTTCAAGAAGGAAGCCAGTGCTGTTTATGGTCCTAGAAGACAAATTAAGCCGGAACGCCACCAAGCTGTCAATGCATTGGTAATTTCAAATCATGTTGTTGCTCCTCAGTAGTTTAACCAACCAAGGGGTGAGAGGCCCAAAAGGTAGTACACTCGGCTCAGCATGACCCTGTCTCAGATTTTGCCGAAACTACTGTCAACCAATCTGGTAATTGTCAAAGAAGCTCCGAAGGTAGTGAACACAGCTTCTCCAAAGTACAACCCCAACGCCCGTTGCGCTTATCACTCTGATAGCCCGGGGCATACTACGGATGATTGTTGGGCTCTGAGGAATAAGGTTCAGGACCTTATTGATGCCAAAGAAATACAGTTTGAGGCGCCCGAAAGACCCAATGTTGTGACTGCTCCCATGCCCCAGCATGGAGTGAATGCTGTGGAAGAAGACCGGTATGTAGCCTCCATGGAAGAGATTGTTACTCCTTTATTGACCGTTAAAAGGAACCTGTTGCTAGTCGGTTTATTTCCGGGATGTAGTAAAGGTTGCCTTCTATGTGCTATTTCACCTGTTGGTTGTCCCTTGCTGAAATCAGGTATCCAAAGCCTGATGGATAGCAATGAAATCTTGTTCGAGAAGATTGCTGTTCCTGCTACCCCTACCGAAGAAGTTTCTATTGTTACTATTTTCAATAAACCTCCTAATGCTCCTTCAAAGAAGCCTGTCAAAATCATGTCCACTCAGAAGATTTCTCCTATCATCATCACTGTTCCGGGGCCCCTCCCTTATACATCCGACAAAGCTGTCCCGTGGCACTATGGGGCAGATGTTTATGTTCTTGGAGTAAAGCAAGAGTTTGATGCTAGTACCGACGTTAGCAACATCACCGGGCGTGCCAAAATTACTCGCAGTGGTAGGCTGTTCTCGCCAGATATTGTGCCACCAGCTATTCAGAAACCTCTTATCATCACACCTGCAAGTGTGCTTGTTCCCCTTCCTAATCAAGTTCCTGTTGCTACCCCTGTTGCCGAGTCATCTGACGCTCGGGGCAAAGGGATTGCTACTGATTTGCCTGCCCTGACGGAGGCACCAAAGACAACCAATGTTGAAGCTTCCCAACAAGAGATGGAAGAAATTCTCAAGATTATCAAGAAAAGTGATTTCAATGTAGTTGAGCAGTTGGGACACACCCCATCAAAGATTTCTATGCTATCATTGTTGTTGTGTTCAGAGGCCCATGCCAAGGCCCTGATTTCCTTCCTGAAGACGACCCATGTGCCACAAGAAACGTCTGCTGATCAATTTACCGATTGTGTGGCCAACTTGACTGCCGATAATGGGTTGGGTTTCTCTGACGCCAATCTGACTGCCAAAGGAAAGAACCATAACGACGCCCTGCATGTCTCCATTGAATGCAGGGGCACTACTCTTGCCCATGTGTTGGTAGACACCGGTTCTTCATTGAACGTATTGCCCAAGAAGGCCCTAGACAGGTTGGATTGTGAGGGTTTGGAGCTCAAGCCTAGTAACATTGTTGTCCGAGCCTTTGACGGTTCAAAAAGGATGGTACATGGTGAAGTTGACATTCCAATATGGGTTGGTTCGCAGGTCTTTGATTCAACTTTCTATGTGATGGATATCCGACCATCTTATTCTTGTTTGTTGGGTCGACCATGGATCCACAAGGCTGGAGCTATGACCTCCACACTACATCAGAAGCTTAAGTACCCGGTCAGAGGAAAGATTGTTACAGTTCAAGGGGAGGAAGAGTATATGGTCAGCCACCTCAAATCGTTCCGGTACATAGAGATGGATGGGGAGTTCATTGAGACCCTCTTTCAACACTTTGAAGAGGTGCCTCAAACACTGGCATCAGCTGAAACTGTGATTAAAGACCCTCCTTTGAAGATGGCTTCCTTAAAGGATGCCCGGGCTGTGATTGAGAAGGGTGAGTATGCAAACTGGGGCCGACATCCTGACTTTACTCCGAAGACTGACAAGTTTGGTCTGGGTTTCACTGCAGAAGCTCAGAGGGTTGTTCGTAAGGCAAGAATTGGAAGACCTCATGTGTTCATCACCAACCCGGGAGTAAATGCTATTAAAGACGACATGGAGGAATCTGAATTCGACAGCTGGATCTACCCAACAACCAACGGTGGACCAAGCAACTGGACTGCCAAAGACTTCACACCTATTACTTTTGTCACTCAGTAATGAACTCTTTTGTTTTGAATTTGTAACAAACAATATGTTGAAACTTTTATGGCTCGGTGTCCTACCCGGGGCACCGTGGCTTCATTTGTGAGGGCTTTTGTGTGTCATTTTCATATATCATCAATAAAAACATTGGATGTTTGTTGCATTTCAAAATCTTGCGCTCCTTTTCTTTCTTTATTATATATTGCAAAACAGCTATATTTACACACACTCACTTATACAGGTTCCAATCCACTCTAGATCTCACTGGTAAAGACTTTGCTACTGCCAGTTATGACTTCGAAAATCCGATATACTTAGCCGAAGACGAAGGTGAAGATGATTGCGAAGTGCCTGGTGAACTTGCGAGACTACTACTCCAGGAAGAGAGGGACATTCAGCCACTTGAAGAGCCAGTGGAAACGGTAAATCTGGGTACTGAGACAGACAGAAAGGAAGTCAAGATTGGTGCCAATCTAGAGCTCAGTGTGAAACAACGGTTGATTCAGATGATGCATGACTATATGGAAATATTTGCCTGGTCTTACGAAGACATGCCTGGGTTGGATACCGACATTGTGGTTCATCACCTGCCTACCAAGGAAGACTGCCCTCCGGTTAAACAAAAGGTTCCTCGTATGCGTCCAGAAATGTCTGAGAAAATCAAAGCTGAGGTTATGAAACAATTTGATGTCGGGTTTCTAGCAGTGACTTCTTACCCTCAGTGGATTGCCAACGTAGTTCCAGTGCCGAAGAAAGATGGTAAGGTCCGAATGTGTGTTGATTACAGGAATTTGAACAGGGAGAGCCCTAAGGATGATTTCCCTCTGCCTCATATCGACATTTTGGTTGACAACACCGCTCAGCATAAAGTGTTCTCCTTCATGGACGGTTTCTCCGGTTATAATCAGATCAAGATGGCTCCTGAAGACATGGAGAAGACCACTTTTGTTACTCAGTGGGGCACCTTTTGCTACAAGGTCATGCCTTTTGGGTTGAAAAATGCTGGGGCAACCTACCAACATGCCATGGTTGCTTTATTTCATGATATGATCCACCATGAGATTGAAGTATATGTCGATGACATGATTGCAAGGTCCCAAACTGAGGAGGAACACCTTGACCATCTGCGAAAGCTGTTTGACCGTCTGAAATTGTACAAGCTGAGGTTGAACCCGAACAAGTGCACCTTTGGGGTGAGATCTGGAAAATTGTTAGGCTTCATCATAAGCGACAAAGGCATTCAAGTGGACCCTGCCAAAGTGAAAGCCATACAAGAGATGCCAGCTCCCAAGACAGAGAAAGAAGTTAGAGGCTTTCTAGGACGGTTGAACTACATTGCCCGATTCATTTCGCATCTAACTGCTACCTGCGAACCAATCTTCAAGCTGCTGAAGAAAGATCAAGTGGTACGTTGGAATGATGAATGTCAAGCCGCTTTCGAAAAGATCAAAGAGTATCTCCAAGAACCACCCATTCTTATGCCACCGGTTGAAGGGAGACCTCTAATCTTATACTTGACAGTACTTGACAACTCAATGGGGTGTGTGCTGGGGCAGCATGACGAGTCTGGCCGAAAAGAACACGCCATTTATTACCTTAGCAAAAAGTTTACCGACTGTGAGACCCGATACTCACTACTCGAGAAAACTTGCTGCGCTTTAGTATGGGCTGCTCGCCGGCTGAGACAATATATGTTGACTCACACTACTCTGTTGATTTAAAAAATGGATCCAATAAAGTACATATTCGAAAAGCCCGCCTTGTCCGGAAGAATAGCAAGATGGCAAATGATCTTGACAGAATATGACATCTAGTACACGACTCAGAAAGCAATCAAGGGAAGTGTATTGGCAGACCATTTGGCACACCAGGCAGTTGACGATTATCAGTCGATGAAATTTGAATTTCCAGACGAGGATATCATGGTAGTGACTGATTGTGAAGTACCTGGACCGGATGAAGGACCTGAGGAAGGATTCCGATGGTCTATGCATTTTGAAGGAGCCTCAAACGCTTTGGGCAATGGTATCGGCGCTGTGATCATATCCCCTAAAGGCACTCATACTCCACTTACTGCCCGACTATGTTTCAACTGCACCAACAACATGGCAGAGTATGAGGCATGTATCATGGGTCTTCAAGCTGCAATCGACTTAAGGATCAAGTTTCTGAGTGTCTTCGGAGATTCCTCTCTCGTGATCAACCAGGTCAAAGGCGAGTGGGATACGAAACACCCAAATCTTATTCCTTACAAGGAGTATGTATTGACATTGCTTCCCCACTTCGAGGAGATAACTTTTGAACACTTCCCAAGAGAGGAGAATCAGTTAGCGGACGCACTAGCTACGATGTCTTCCATGTTCAAAGTCAAATGGGACAATGAGGCTCCCTGAATCATTATCTGGAAATTGGACGAACCTGCATATTGCTGTGATCTTGAGGCTGAAGAGGTAACTGAAAAACCCTGGTATCATGAAGTGAAGAGGTACTTGGAAGCTCAAGAATACCCCGAAGGCGCATCTGTTAATGACAAGAAATTCCTGAGAAGGTTTACGGAAAAGTTCTTCCTCAGTAATGGCATTCTCTACAAGCGAAACCATGATTCAACCTTATTGCATTGTATGGATAAGACTGAAGCAGAAAAGATCATGGCAGAGCTACATGAAGGTACCTTCGGAACACATTCTAGTGGACATACCATGGCAAAGAAAATCCTTCGGGCAGGATATTTCTGGTCCACAATGGAAGCCGACTGTTATCAGCATTCTCGGACATGTCACAAGTGCCAGATCTATACCGATAAGGTGCACATTCCTCCGGTTCCTCTGAACGTCTTGACAGCACCTTGGCCTTTTGCAATGTGGGACATTGATATGATCGGTGAAATCAGACCTACGGCATCCAACGAGCATCGATTCATCTTGGTAGCGATTGATTACTTCACAAAGTGGGTTGAAGCAGCTTCCTACGCTACCGTAACCAAGAGCGTCGTGGCACGGTTCATTCGGCACAACCTGATCTGTCAATACGGTGTACCTGAGAGGATCATTACGGATAATGGTACCAATATTAACAACAAGATAATCACTGAGCTCTGCGAGCAATTCAAGATACAGCACCACAACTCTTCTCCCTACCGGCCGAAGATGAATGGGGCTGTGGAAGCAGCGAATAAGAACATCAAGAAGATTGTGCAGAAGATGACAGTGACCTACAAAGATTGGCACGAAATGTTACCGTTTGCTCTTCATGGGTACCGTACCTCAGCACGGACGTCAACAGGGGCGACTCCGTTTTCCTTGGTCTATGGCATGGAGGCAGTCTTGCCTATTGAAGTCCAGATACCTTCTCTCTGGATAATGAAGGATGCAGGTTTGAGCGAAGATGACTGGATCCAGACTCGGCTTGATCAATTAAACCTAATTGACGAAAAGAGACTCACTGCTATTTGTCATGGTCAGACGTACCAAAAACGGATGATCAGGGCATTTAACAAGAAAGTCAGACGACAAGAGTATCATGTTGAGGACCTGGTAATCAAGCGCATCATTCTTCCTCAAAGTGATCCTAGGGGAAAATGGACCCCTACGTACGAAGGGCCATTTGTGGTTAAACATATCTTCTCAGGAGGAGCTATGATTCTAACCACCATGGATGGTGACGACCTCCCTCACCCCGCCAATGAAGACATAGTAAAAAGATACTACGCATGATAAAAGACCCGCTAGGTTGACACACCTAGGAAAAAATAAGGACTTCCCGGCGAACCAAAAGGGTTCGGGCAAAAATAAGGGATGAAATGAAAAAAATCTGTACACCCGGCAAGTCGAAAACCTGAAAAGGCGGCTTGGGCAAAAATGGGTATCCCGGTGGACTGAAAACCCGAAAGGGTGGTCCAGGAAAAAGTTAGGGATAAAGCGTAATACTATGTCTCGTTGGATCACCTTGCATCCAGAATTCGGTATCAATTATCAGACTTCGGCATCGATCAATCAGCTTCATCTTCAACTAAGCAGCATAGTGATGAGACGTTTGAAGACATAAAGGAGATAGCAGAGTTGGAACCCAGTGGGATTTATTTTTCACATAGCTGTTTTGTTTCCTTTACACAAAATTGTATAGACTCTATTTTGCTCAGGCAGCGTTCTCTTACTAGGACGTCAGCCTCTTGTACAAAAACGCCTATTTTCAGGCAAATTTCAAAATCAATAAAAGTTCAATTTTTCAGACAAATTATCCATTGTTTTTCCTTTTTCTATTTTGTTTTGCGAAGAACGTCCAATGTTCATTTTTGATATATTCATTTGACATTAATTGCTAATCATGAATAGTTGCATGCGAAACAAAAGACTGATTACGGGTGACATCAGAAACAGGGGCAATTTAGAATTGTCTAAGCGATCTAGCTGCTTTGTCCACCAAGGTACCAAGGTAGGTTCGGCTGAAGAACGTAACCAAGTCACCTCAACTCCCCACAGAGTAAGACCAGATTCAGCAATACTCTCCCCAGGCAGAGTTGGTCTCCCAGCAGCCCTGAAAAGGCACATTGTTCTCCTAGCAAGTCAGTGATACTCTCCTCAAGCAGAGTTAGTCTACTGTCAGCCTTAAGGAAGTTGGGCATCCCCAGAAGATCTCAACATTCCCCAGCGGAGTATAGACATTCCTCAGCAAGCATCCCCGGTAGTCTTAATATAAGATTGTTCCCCGGCGGAATACAAGACACCCCAGTGGAGCCATTTCCCCAGTACAGTTCAAGAGTTTTCCCCAGAAGAGTCGAATCAATCTCCCCAGTAGATTCTGGAAGCTTATCCCCTGCAGAGTACAAACGCATCTCCCCGGCTTTATTTAAAGGTTATTTTCCCACCAGGGCTTATAACTGGGTTATCCTCAGCTAATTACCACGGAAAGATCGTCCTCGGCGAAGTTCTTCCTATCCCCAGCAGAGTTCATCAAAATCCCCAACATAATCCCCAGCGGAGCTCTCATCAAAACCTCAGCGAAGTATCTCTTCCCACAGAGTAATTCCCCGCAGAGTAATCTCTCCAAAAAGTTTATTCCCCAACAGAGTCATCTTCTCCTACCGGTTTATTCTTGCAACCATCATCCCCAGCGGAAACGAAGAACTCTACTCTTCAACATCAGCCCAGGATTCAACAAGTTCCCGGCAATCGTCAAGGATTTATTTTCCTAGACGAAAATACATTCATAAACATTTCACATTTCATACATCCTGCTTACATACATGATAAAGTGCATACAACACTATCTCATTTTGAGCATCATGACATCATGCATTTCATACATCATGACATTGCATACAACTAATGTCTTGCCGTTTCAGGAAAAGGTCAATCCAAAGATGATTACTATCAACTATCGCAATTCTAGATTCGATTCCTGTATCTAGCCAGGGCATATCTGTGAGTGATTGATTGTAGATTCAATACCTGTATCTAGCCAGGGCATATCTGCATGAAGAGTTTGAAGATCAACCCCTGTAACAGGCCAGGAAATTATCTTTCATTCTCAGGTCAGAGGTCTACACCTGTATCCAGCCAGGAAAGCTATCTCTACCAACCTTTTGCAAATTCCAGATTCGATTTCTGTATCCAGCCAGGGCATATCTGTAGACAACAATTTCCAGATTCGATACCTGTATCCAGCCAGGGCATATCTGTAGACGACAATTTCCAGATTCGATTCCTGTATCCAGCCAAGGCATATCTGTAGACGACAATTTCCAGATTCGATTCCTGTATCCAGTCAGGGCATATCTGTGAGTATTTGATTGTGGATTCGATACCTGTATCTAGCCAGGGCATGTCTACATGAATAGTTTGAAGATCAACACCTGTAACAGGCCAGGAAACCATCTTTCTTTCTCAAATACGCAAATTCTTGCTAAGGAATCTCTTACGCGATCGACACCTCCAAATGGCATCTATAAGCCCATTCCCGACAAGGTTCTGTCACGTCTCCAGATGGCATCTATAAGCCCATCCTCCTATCCATTCTATCTCCAAATGGCATCTACAAGCCCATTCCCGACATCACATTGCTGATACTCCACTATGCGAGTGCAAATTTCCGGGCACTCTAGTGTCCAATCTCCTTTTACCCTCGAGTCGCGAAGGGCAAACTTGCAAATCTAACTCTTCAGGTTCAAGAAGATTAAACAGGGGCAACTGTTGTACCCCAAAATTTGCCCTCCCATTTCATTCAATATTTTCTCACCACAAGACCCTTGGAGCTCAAGATCAAGCTAGGGTTTGCTCTGCTCAAGGCCCCTCCTTGCACTGTTGACCCAAATTAGGGTTTGAGTTTGTACAAAGATGTTTTGACTTAGAAGGCCCAAGATGGATTTCATGTTTCATGTTGGACTCACAAGTTTATCCATACCAAGTTTCAAGCCTTGATTCCAATCTTTGCCCAGTCAATTGGACAGTTGACCTAGAAATCAACTGTATTGGGGAAAAAGTCAACTGTGGCCAATTGATAGTCAAACCTCATGATTTTTGACCTTCATCAACATTATGAACTCATATGAGCCATTTGATCAAGTTTGGATCACAATTCCACAAGAAATTTGATCAGATCACCAAAAGGGCAAAATGGTCATTTTTAGGGTTTTGACTGCACAAAGGCAATTTTTGACTGTTTGACCTAACCAATGGCAAACCAAGCTCACATATGGACTCAAGGACCCAAATGGCATTGTCTTGACATGTTCAACAAGTTCAAAGATCCCAAATGCACAAGATTGACAGATGAATTTTCCAATCAACTAAGCCAAATTTGACTGTATACTGAAAAGTCAAACTTTGACTTTTTGGTCAAAATCAAGTGCCAAGATTCATTTTTCATCAATACATGTCAAATTGTGAAACTTGTTCATCAAGAAATCAAAAATTACAAATTAGGGTTTAAAATGAAGAATTTTCATAACTTAGAATTTTTCGAAGTTATGAAAATTCCTAATTTTTTCCTAACTTTGTCCCATTTTTTCATCAAGATACATTTGGATTCAAGGCAAACTCAAAACATGAAAGTTGTAGTCCATTGCAAAATCTACAACTTTGATTCACAAAGTTTCCTCAAAAGAAGCTTGTAGCTCAAGTTATGATTTTTGGAACAAGGGTGCAAAACATTCTTAACTTAGAAATATTTTGACCTATTTTAGGCAGGATTTTTGCCTAACTTCATGGCCACTTTTCACATGCTTCCACTTGGAATATCAACTTGCATTACAAAGATGGATTGTATTACACATTCCAAGCTTTCCAAATTGTCCAAGAACTTCTCAAACACCCTTGTGGTTAGGGAGAATCGAATTTGTCAATATAGGCAAAAGTCACTTTGATTCATGGCCAAATGCATGTTCATAACTTGGGCATTTTTGAAATCAGCATGTGCAAGCTAGTTACAGGCCTCTAATCTCATTTACACTCAATAATTAAATGCCAATCCATTGTGTTCTAGCATTATTTTGTGCATTTGGACATTACGTGAAGAATTAAGCCATATTTGGAAAAAGTGACTTATCTATTCTTGTAAAGTATGGTTTTGTGTCAAAACATGAATCAAAGAAGTACAATGCATATCTTCTAGGCACAAGTTATTGAACTAATCCCACTGATCAAGACTAACATTGGCAGCATGTTTAGGGGGCCTGCATAAGCTTGTAAACAAACTTGACAACTTTTGCTTACATTAGAAGCAACTTTGCAAACACAACAACAACTCACATTTCTGTCAACACAAGCCTAAGCAAACATTGTGAGCATTTTCCAAACATCAAACCAGACCTAAAACACGAACCAACCAAGTTTCAAACCTTCTCATTCATCAAAACACAGTTTTGTGGCAAAACAGGGCACCTGCTGCAGATTGAGGAACTCAATCCTTTCGTGCGCCTTGGCCAAAACCAGTTCAAACACACTCCCTTCCACCTATACAAACTATCCCAAGCATTGGACACGAACTGTAACATCCCTAACATCATTTTCCATTTTCACTTTTCTCTCTTGAAGGTTGACTTCTGTAGCTTGATTCAGCAAGATTCAAAGCAAGCTAAGCATAGAGGAAGCATCCCTGGACCTCAAGCAAGATGTACAAGTCCTCACATTGCACTGAAAGTACCTCCATTGTCATACACGAATCAAGCTGAACAGGTAAGTTTTTGAACTTCTATCTCTCTATCCAGGCATAGTTAGGTTTAAGTTTGTGAAGAAAACATGTTCTAATCATAGCCCTGAAGCCATCCATATAGTTACTTTTCATTTATATTATGTGTGCTAAGAGTATTTTGAATCTGAACATCTGAAAAAAACTAGGTCGGGAATTGGGGGAGAAGAAATTCTCTCTCATTTCTGAGAGTTAGATTAATTTTTTATATGTTTAGAATCGTGGCTTCAAGCTCTACAGGTTTCATGTTTTAAGTTTTTGTTAAAAATCAAGGAATCAGAAGTTAGCATGGATAAGGCAAAACGCGCGCATTTTTGTGTTTGAAGATGCTGGAGGTTGAAGACAACCACCTTTGGGCTGGGCCTGGTCCTTTTTTCTGTTTGCACCCCATTTTTCCACATACACCCCCTTGGCCCATTGTGCTTTATTTTTATTATTTTTGATTTTTTCTTTTTATTTCTGACTTGTTATTTTTTGCCAAAATATAAAAAATATTAAAAACATTTTTCAACCATTTTTGCATTTTATTTGAATTTTATTTGTTTTATTTGAGTTTATACATATAAATAACATATATATCCTTTTATTTAAAATACTAAAAAAATACAAAATACATTTTATTTTCTGATTTTATTTTATTTTATCTCTTGAAAACATTTCCTAAAAAATAAACTTTTTTTTGTAAATAATAAATATTTTATTTTTTGTACATATTTAATATATTTAGTAAATAATATAAATACTTATATTTATTAGAATATTTAGGAGAAAAATACAAAAATAATTCATTTTTATTTTTATTAATATTTAACTTAAAAAATCACTTTTTTACAAATATACTTCCTTTTTATTTATTTTTTGTACATAATTAATAAACATTGTATATAATATATAATAAATACCCTTTTTATTTATAAAATTAGGGTTTTGCCCTAAACATAAAAATACCCAAAAAATTAACCTTTTTATTTTTGTTTATTTGACACATAAAAAATACTTTTACATACATATAAAAATCATTTTTGCATCTTGCATATTTATTGTATTTTATTTAATTATTGTACAATTAAATACCTTTTAAATTCCATTTGGATTGTAATAGTTTAGATTTAAATTTCTTGCTAAAATATCCCCATTTGAACATTTATACCCCCCATCCCGTAATTGTGTTGTAATAATTTAGGACCTTTAAATTCCGCATTTTAAAAGCTTTCTAAATATGCCATGATAGACTTAGGGTTTGTATGCAAAAATCAACCAAACAAATAGCTTGACCTAATTCAAAGATAACAAATGCATGAAAAAATGACAACACCAATCACACTTGCACCCCTAGGGTTACTCCACTTGTTGCCTTCAATAATGGGCCATATTGCATGTTGGGTGTCTTTGGCAAAACAAAACAACATCAAATGATCATAGTCCCTCGATGACGCTTTCGAAAGTTGCCTAAAAATGATCAAAGTCCCTTAAAAGAAAAATTGCCTAAAGACACTTGGCACCATTGCAATCATGGTCTAAACGATGACCTGCGCCCGTCCCGTTCACATCCTAACACAAGATTTTCCACCAAATACAATGGTGGAACAAAATTGTTAAAAGGGTTAAAACATAGGAAAAGCCTTTGAGTAAATTTAGGGGTAGACGACTCTTGGTTACTTTCCAATTTGCAAAACAAAAACACTTGCCTATTTTTCAAAACCACACATCACAACACACTTTCAAAACAACTTTCAAAAACATTGAAAACTTTTTCAAAAGACATACACCTTTGTATACATTCAAACATGAATCATTGCAAAGGTTGCCGCCACATTGGCCTCTTTTCAAAACATTTTTCAAACCCACACACAAAGCACCATTTCAAACAATTGAAAATCAAAGGCAAGTGATCTAAGCAAGTAACTAAGAGCCCATGGATAACCATGGATAGAAAGGGTGCTAATACCTTCCCTTTCTATAATCTACCCCCCGAACCCAAGAAAACATCTCAAAGGTTTTTGCTGTGCTTTTTAACCTTTCCTTAGGATAAAATAAAAAGTCGGTGGCGACTCTTGCTCAACCGAAACATTTGCGAAAACAAACGCAAAACCTCAAGTCAGTTCTCCCACCGTATCACAATTACCACCACTCTTAAAGTTTCTCCCCTAATCATAACCTCTCCAGGACCAATACCATATTCCTCTGACAAGGCTGTTCCTTGGAATTATGGAGCTGGCGTCTATTACCATGGCATCAAGCAAGACCTATTGGCTATCAAGAATGAAGTTACTGAAGATACTGATCCTAACATTGACAATATTGTTGGGACCAGTCAGGTTACCAGAAGCGAAAGGATTTTCTCTCTGGAAATCTCTCCAAAGATTGTTGCTACTCCTATTGTTATTCCTGTTGCTGAGTCAACTAAGGCTCGGGGCAAAGAAGTATTGAGCGAGCCTGCCCGGATGGAGGCACCGAAAGAAGCCATTCCTGAGGCCTCCAAGCAAGAAATGGAGGAAATTTTGAAGATCATATGGAAGAGTGATTACAATATTGTGGAACAATTGGGGAAGACCACCTCGAAGATTTCAATGCTAGCTTTGTTGTTGTGCTCTGAGGCCCATGCTAAGGCTTTGGTGAAGTTTCTGAAGTCTGGTCATGCTCCACAAGAGACTTCTGCCAACCAATTTGAGAACTGTGTTGCCAGTCTGACTGTCGACAGTGGACTAGGTTTCTCTGATGTTGATTTGACTCCTAAAGGAAGAAAACATAATGATGCCATACATGTCTCTATTAAGTGCAGGGACATTACTTTGGCTCATGTATTAGTTGATACGGGTTCGTCTTTGAATGTTCTATCCAAGGGTGCCTTAGGAATATTGGATTGTGAAGGACTTACATTGAAACCCAGCAATATTGTGGTGAGGGCTTTTGATGGTTCCAAAAGAATGGTACACGGGGAGGTGGACTTTCCAATTAAAGTTGGTTCCAAAAATTTTGACTCCACTTTCTATGTGATGGATATATGCCCATCTTACTCCTGCTTACTGGGACGCCCTTGAATTCATGGGGCCGACGATGTCACTTCCACTTTACATCAGATGTTAAAATATCCGGTAATGGAAATATTATTACAGTTTATGGTGAAGAAGAGTATATGGTAAGCCACCTGAGTTCTTTCGGATATGTCGAGATGGGTGGCGAGTTCGTTGAAACCCCATATAAGAATTTTGAAGAGGCTCCTGAGATGATCGCTATTACCAAAGCTGCTACTGTTGTTTCATAGATTACCAGGCCTCCACTAAAAATGGCTTCTCTGAAGGACGCCAAGTATTTGATTGAAGAAGGCGGGTGTACTATTTAGGGCCAACTCCATGACATCCCCTATAAGTCTGACAAATTTGGTTTGGGTTTCACTTCAGGAGCTCAAAAAGCTATTCGTCATGCTCACACCAGAAGACCACCACTACGCATCAACAACCATGGAGTCAATGTTATGGAGGACGCTGACAGTGACTGCGACCTGGACAATTGGATCTTCCCTACTATCAACGGTGGACTCAATAATTGGACGGCTAGAGACTTTGTTCATATCTCTTTTATCCAGGAATAATTATTTTTTTGTTTTTGAGGATATTTAATTTTTGAACAAATTAAACTCTAAAACCTTGTGTCTTACCTGAGGCACAACGGTCTACTTGTGAGGGTTATCACACTTTATTTTCATATGTCATTAATAAATCATTGGACATTTTGCATTTAAATTTTACGCTCTTTGTCTTTCTTTTTACTTTATTTTGCCAAAATAGCTATGTGCTCTTACACACACCCGCATATCAAATTGCAAATCCATATCCACCCTGGATCCCGTTGATAACAGTTCCTCTACTTCCAGTTATGACTTTGAAAATCTGATCTACCAAGCCGAGGACGGAGATGAGGAAGATTGTGAAGTACCGAGAGAACTTTCTAGACTATTACAGCAAGAGGAAAGAGCAATACAGCCTCATGAAGAGTCGGTTGAGGCGGTAAACTTGGGTACTGAGGAGAATAAAAAGGAAGTCAAGGTAGGTGCCAACTCAGAGGGTGGTATCAAAGAACGGTTGGTCCAAATGTTACATGACTATGTTGAGATCTTTTCTTGGTCATACGAAAACATGTCGGGGCTTGATACTGATATTGTGGTTCATCATCAGCCAACAAAAGAAGACTTCCCTCCAGTGAAGTAGAAGGTTCGTCGTATGCGCCCTGAGATGTCAGAAAAGATCAAGGCTGAAGTCATGAAACAGTTCAATTCCGGATTCTTAGTGGTTACTTCTTATCCACCATGGGTTGTGAACGTGGTACCAGTACCTAAGAAGGACAGTAAAGTTCGTATGTGTGTGGATTACAGAGATTTGAATAGGGCGATCCCCAAGGATGACTTTTCGCTTCCCCATATTGATGTTCTGGTTGAAAACACCGCACAACATAAGATATTCTCCTTCATGGAAGGTTTCTCCGATTATTATCAGATAAAAATGGCACCTGAGGACATAGGGAATACTACTTTCATTACACAATGGGGCACCTTCTATTACAAGGTTATTCCATTTGGGTTAAAGAACGTCGGGGCAACCTATCAATGTGCTATGGTATCTTTGTTCCATGATATGATCCATCACGAAATAGAGGTCTATGTTGACGACATGATAGCCAGGTATCAGACTGAAGAAGAGAACCTGGACCACTTTCAAAAACTGTTTGAAAGGCTGAAGAAATACAAGTTAAGACTGAACTCGAACAAGTGTACCTTTGGGGTAAGATATGGTAAACTCTTAGGTTTCTTCGTTAGTGGAAAAGGTATTGAGGTAGATCCTGCAAAGGTTAAAGCTATTCAAGAAATTCCAACTCCCCGCACCGAGAAGGAGGTTAGAGGTTTCTTGGGATGTCTAAACTATATTTCCAGATTCATTTTCCACCTAATCGCTACTTGTGAACCAATCTTCAAATTAATTAAGAAATATCAAGTAGTGAAATGGAATGACGATTGTCAGATAGCCTTTGATAGAATCAAGGAATATCTTCAAGAACCTTTAATCATGATGCCTCTGGTTGAAGGAAGACCTCTAATCATGTACTTAACAGTGTTAGAAAATTCAATGGGGTGTGTGTTGGGATAACATGATGAGTCTGGTCGAAAAGAGCTTGCAATATACTACCTTAGCAAAAAGTTTAGCGACTGTGAAACTAGATACTCACTGCTCGAGAAAACTTGTTGCGCTTTGGCATGGGCTACTCGCCGACTAAGACATTATATGTTGACTCACACTACCTTATTGATATCTAAAATGGATCCTATCAAATACATATTCAAAAAGCCCACTCTCTCTGGAAGAATAGCAAGGTGGAAAATGGTCTTGGCGGAATATGACATTCATTACACCACCCAAAAAGCAATAAAAGGGAGTGTACTAGCTGATCATTTGGCTCACAAGGCCATAGACGACTACCAATCAATGAATTTTGAGTTCTCAGACGAGAATATTATGCTAGTAACTGACTATGAAGAACCTGGACTGGATGAAGGACCTGAAAAAGGATCTCAATGGACTATGTTCTTTCACGGAGCTTCCAACGCGCTCGGCAATGGCATTGGTGCTGTGATTATTTCTCCCGAAGGCTGCCATACACCCTTCACTACTAGACTATGTTTTTAACTACACCAATAATACGGTCGAGTATGAAGCGTGAATTATGGGTATCAAATCTGCTATTGATATGAGGATCAAGTTCTTACAAGTATTCGGAGACTCAACTTTGGTGATCAGTCAGATTAAGGGAGAATGGGACACGAAGCATCCTAATCTCATCCCTTACTGAGAGCATATATTAACATTGATCCCATATTTTAAAGAGATTACCTTTGAACATGTTCCACGAGAATAAAATCAGTTAGCGGATGCGCTAGCTACCATGTCATCCATGTGTAAGGTCATATGGGATAACGAAGCCCCTCCGATCACTATTGAAAGATTAGATGAACTAGTATACTGTTTTGAAATTGATACTGAGGGAGTAGAGGAAAATCCTTGGTTCCATTAGGTGAAAAGTTATCTTGAAGCCCAATAGTACCCTGAGGGGGCGTCCATCAATAACAAGAAGTTTCTGAGAAGGTTCTCTGCCAAGTTCTTCCTCAGTAACGAATTCTCTACAAGCGCAACTATGATTCCACTTTACTTCGTTGTATGGACAAGAGAGAAGCGGAGAAGATTATGGAGGATATGCACGAAGGCACCTTTGGCACCCATTCTAGTGGGTGCACGATGGCTAAGAAGATCCTGAGGGCAGGTTACTATTGGTCAACTATGGAAACAAATTGTCATCATCACTCCCGGACTTGTCACAAATGTCAAATCTATGCTGACAAAGTACATGTGCCTCTGGTTCCTTTAAATGTCTTTAATGCTCCTTGGTCGTTTGCAATATGGGCCATTGATATGATTGGGGAGATTATAACTACTGCTTCCAATGGACATCGCTTCATTCTCGTTTCTATTGATTACTTCACAAAGTGGGTCGAGGCAGCCTCATTTTCTTTTGTTACCAAGAACATCGTGGCTCAGTTCATCAGACATAATCTTATCTGTCGGTATGGTATCCCAGAGAGAATTATCACAGATAATGGTATCAACCTCAATAATACTATGATCACCGAGCTCTGTACACAATTTAAGATCCAGCACCATAACTCTTCTCCTTATTGGCCGAAGATGAACGGTGCTGTGGAGGCCGCCAATAAGAACATAAAGAAGATTATACAGAAGATGACAGTAACATATAAAGACTGGCATAAAATGTTTCCATTTTCTATTCACGGTTACCGTACCTCAGTGTGCACGTCAACATGGGCAACCTCTTTTTCTCTCGTATACAGTATGGAAGTCGTCTTACCTATTGAAGTCCAGATCCCTTCCCTAAGAATTATTAAGGATGCATGTTTAAACAATGACGAATAGATTCAGACTCGACTTGACCAATTGAACCTGATTTACGAGAAAAGGCTCGCAGTTGTTTGTCATGGTCAGATGTACCAGAAACATATAATCAAAGCTTTTAACAAAAAGGTCAGACGTCACGTATATCATGTTGCTGACCTAGTAATCAAACGCATCATGTTACCACAAAGCGATCCCAGGGGCAAGTGGACTTCTACATACGAAGGACCATTTGTGATCAAGAGTATATTTTCTGGTGGAGCTATGATATTAACCACTATGGATGGTGACTACCTTCTGCACCCTGTAAACATGGACATAGTTAAAAGATACTATGCATGAAAAGAGACTCGCTAGGTTGAGTGGCCTAGGAAAAAATAAGGGCATCCCGGCGAACCAAAAGGGTTCGGGCAAAAATTAGGGATATATATATGAAAAATATGTACACCTAGCAAGTCGAAAACCTGAAAAGGCGACTTGGGAAAAAAAGGGTATACCAGTGGACTGGAAAACCCGAAAGGGCGGTGTTGTACCCCAAAATTTTCCCTCTCACTTATCAAGGATTTGCTCACAATATCTCATTGGGTACAAGACTACACTAGGGTTTGATCAGCTCAAGACACCTCCTTATGCATTGATGACCAAAATTAGGGTTTGAGTTTGCACAAGGATTTTTGAACTATCACTGCTTCATATGGCTTTCATGGATCATTATGGACCCCCAATATTACTCATGTCAATTTTCAAGCTTTGGATCACACTTTTGCTCAGTCAATTGAGCAGTTGACATAAAATCAGTTGTATTGGGGGAAAAGTCAACCATGGTCAATTTACAGTCAAACTTCATAATTTTTTATCCACATTAAAATTTTAAACCCATATGTATCATTTGATCAAGTTAGGACCACAAATCCTCAATAAATTTGATCAAATCTCCAAAAGGGCAAAATGGTCAAAATTAGGGTTTTGACTAGGAAAGGGCAATTACTGATTTCTGACCTAGCAAATGGTCAATTGGTTTAAGGCATCATCTCAAGAGTCCAATTGCATCATTTTAACGTAATGACATGATTCAAAACATTACAAATCCATTAGATTGACAAATGAATTTTGCAATCAACTGATCAAAAGTCAACTGTATACTGAAATGTCAAACTTTGACTTTTTTGGTCAAAATCAAATGCCAAAGATAATAATTCATCAAAACATGTCAAAATATGAAACTTGTTCATAAAGAAATCAAGAATTCAAGATTTTATTTTGAAAAGATAAAATTTCTTAACTTCGAAATTTTTCTAAGTATAGAAAATTTCTTAGTTTTTCACAACTTTGAGCCAAATTTTCACCATGATGCAAAATGATTCAAAAGAAACTTGAAACATTAAAGTTGTAGATCTTCACAAAATCTACAACTTTTCTTCACACAAATTCTTCCAAAATTTCTTAGATCTCAAGTTATAATTTTATGAACATAGGGTCATGAAACAAAACACTTAGTGAAATTTTGCCCTATTTTGGACAGGATTTTGACCTAACTTCATGGCACTTTTTCATATAGTTCCAAGGAGAATATTCAAAAGCAATTCAAAGATGAGTTGTAAATAACATTGCAAGCTTTCCAAAATGTCCAAGAACTCCTTGAGATCATTCTTTAGTAGGGAGAATCTAAGAGATGAAGTTGGTGTTTTGTCACTTGGATTACAAGCCATTTTGTGAAGAACACTTGGTCCAATCTTCAAGCATGATGTACAAATCTCACTTTGTAGGCTTCTAACTTGACTTTCCCTCCATAATTAAATGTTTTCATAGTTGTTGGAAGCTTTAATCCAAGAATTCAATGCATTGTACAAGTATAATTCCATTTTGGGAAGAAAGGCAACATTGCCATTTTAGAAAAGCAAGCTTTATGCAAAGTTAGCTTGCATTGAGCCTTGCATTTATTCTTTCTGCATAAACACACTCTAAACAATCAGAACAAGTGTGTTTAAAGGTTTCAGCCACCCTACACGCCTTGTACTTCACATTGAAACCATGCTTGTTAACTTTGCTTCAAAAACAAGTAACCAAGCCATAACATGCGAGTTTCAAATTCTGAGTTGTGACAAGCCTCAAAAACTCTTGCTTATAAGTATACACACTATTTTCAAGTTGACACACGAATGCTAGTGCCCTGAAACTACCTCAAAGACTCAAAAACCATAAACCTGTGCAAGAACACCATTAACACACAGTCCTAAACCAAAACTCATGATCTTCATTTCCACTCGTGCTTTTGAAAAGTAATCACCCAAACACCTTCTATACATCATAACAAAGCAATCCAGGACCCTATTTCAAGACTGTAGCTCCTCCATCACCATCCACCATTTTCAAATATCAAGCTTGCAGGTTGACTTGAGTAGAGAGATTCAGGGA
The DNA here is from genome assembly GCA_948472305.1 of Vicia faba. NCBI lineage: Eukaryota > Viridiplantae > Streptophyta > Magnoliopsida > Fabales > Fabaceae > Vicia > Vicia faba. The sequence continues at coordinate 1,307,629,077 of OX451739.1, forward strand.
CTTTCAAGGCAAAGTAGGAGTTGGAATACACTCAAGGAGGTCCAGGCAAGCTAAACAGATCCTCAGGCCTTCTCAAAAGTTGCTCAAACTCCATTCACGACTCCAGCTGCAAGAGGAAAAAACTCAAACTTTTATATCTTCATACAAACATCATTTGATCCTGATTTGTAAAGACAAAATGTAGATATCTTTGCTCTAAAGCTGACCATGTTCATAGTTCCCATTTATATTGACTGTGTATAGAGAATTTTGGATTTAAAATTTCTGAGAAAATTAGGTTTCAATTTAGGGCCAGCAAAATTAGATCTTATCTTTGACTTTTAGCTTACATAAGGTATATGGTTGAATTCGTGGGAAGAAACACCACAACTTTCATGTTTGAATTTTCCATTTTTGTGGAGAGATGAGGAAGATACATGTGGTCCGGCTAGGCACGAGGTTGAAGATGAAGTTGCCTTCAGAAAGAAGTTTCTAATATATATTTATGCTTTGATTATATGACCGGATGAAACAGCCACCGCAGTGGCAAGCGCGCGTACTAAGTCATGTGTTACCTAAAGGGCGAGGGTTCGAACCAATGTGAACCCCCCTTTTGCATTTTTCCATTTTTTCTGATTTCCTAACACACTTTTTGCAGGCGCTGGGCTCTTTGGGCCTGGCATTTTTTTTATTTTTGGCTAGCATACTCCTCTGTTTACTTGTGACACCTCCATGGCCCATTTCATTTTTATTTATTTATTTATTTATTTCTCTTTTAAATATATTTTCTAAAATACCAAAAAAATCCTAAAAAATATAAAAATGATGGATTTATGTTTTGACATAATTTAAATATTTTTCCACATAAAAAATTATTTTGATTCATTATATTTTATTTATCTTTCACTAATTTCCTTGTAAATTAAATTAAGACTAGTTTATTATTTATTTAAATACACTTATTTTAATATAAAAAAGATAAAAACATTTCATAACACCACATATTATTTTCAAGACAAAAATATAAAAAAAATACTTTTTCTTTAAACTTGTTTTCCTTTAATCAACTAAACTAGTTCTAGGGTTTTATTCAGAAATCTTTTCTTAATTAAAATCTTTTCTTAATTAAAATATTTTCTTAATTAATTTCTTTTCTTAATAAACTTAAGTTAATTTAATTTAATTACCCTTTTCTCTAATTAGGTTTAGGTTGAAACCTCCTTCATACAAAAATCCAAATACAAAAATCATTTCTTTCAATTTACATTTGTACTTTATATATTTCTTTAATTATTTGTACAATGATTCAATTTGGTTGTAATAGATTAATTAGGTTTATATTATTGCAATCCCCATTCATAAATTGTATACCCCCTCCCGCAAGTGTTGTAATAGCGTAGTAACTTTAAATTTCACAATTTATCGCTTTTACATAATATGCTAGTAATTAGGGTTTGTATGGGAAGATTAAAATCAATCAAGTAGAAAAACCTAATTCAAAACAAAATAAATCATGAAAACAACACACTTGCACACAAGCACCCTTAGGGTAAAATCCACTTGGTTGCCTTACAAAATGGCCATATTACGCATGTAAGATATCTTAGCAAAAATAAGCAAATACAAGATCATAGTCCCTCGATGACGCTATTCAAGGTTGCCTTACAAATGATCTTAGTCCATCAAAAAAGAATGCTAAGATACCTTGCAATATTGCTAATCATGGTTATACGATGACCCACGCCTGTCCCGTTTACATCCAAAGATAGGGTTGCTTACCAAATCAATGGTAAGACAACAATGTCAAAGGAAAAGGAAATGAACAAGAAAGACATTTGAGTAGGTAGATTGCTCCTAATTACTTTCTCCATTTCAAAACAAACATCCTTGCTATTTTCAAAACAAACACCTACACATTTCAAACATCTTACAAAATTGAAAACATTTTCAAAAGATCAAACATCTTTGTATACATTCTTACGAACGAGAATCATTACAAAGATTGCCTAAACAAAGGCCTCTTTACAAAATACTTTAAAAAAAACCACACTAAGCACAATTTCAAACAAAAGCAAGTGATCTAGCAAGTAACTAAGAGCCCATGGAAAACCATGGATGAAAAGGGTGCTAATACCTTCCCTTTTCATAATCTACCCCCCGAACTCAAGAAACAATCTCAAAGGTCTTTCCTGTGCTTTTTCACCTTTCCTTATTGGATAAAAGAAAAGTCAATGGCGACTCTTGCTAACCGCAACATTTGCGATCAAAATGCAAAAACTTCAAGTCAGTTCTCCCACCGTATCACATGCGGTCCAGGAAAAAATTAGGGATTAAAAGTGTATGACTATGTCCCGTTGGATCACCTTACAGCAAGACTTCGTTAGCAAGTTCGAAAGTTACAGATCAATCCAGTCAACTTCTTCCAGGCAGTAAAGTGATGAGACGCTCAAAGATATAAAGGCAATAGCAAAATGGAAACCCAATGGGATTATTTCACATAGTTTTTTGCTTTTTGTGTACCACTTTATATATTTCTCATTTTTTACGACGACATTCTCTTATTAGGACATATGTATCCTTGTACAAAGACGCCTGGTTTAGGCAGACTTTCTAAAACTAATACAAAACCACCTCTTTTAAAGTTCAAAACTATTTGTTTTTATTTTTCTGTTTTGTTTGCAAAAACATCCTGTGTTTATTTTAAATGAACATATGCTTTCGAATATGATTACCGTTTACAAATGCATGCATAAAAACAGAAAGATAGTTACTAAGGGCTTTAAGAGTTGGGACAATGTCGAAAAGCCATATGTAAATCCCCACATAACAACCACCCCTAGAGAACTATCTTCATAAAATTCATCATCAGCAAGGATACATTCCTCAATAAAAGGTTCAATCGTTCCCCTAGCATCTTGGAGAATTCCCCAGCATGGTCTATAGATTTCTTGAGTTCCCTAACAGAGTTTCATAAAATTCCAAGCAGTTTATAAAGCTTCATCCCCCAGTAGAGTTCATTTCTCTAGCTATGAAATTTCATCCCTCAGTGGAGTTTATTTCTCCAAATTAGTAAAATCTCCCAACATAACTCTTCTTTCCAGCAGGATTAATCAAGATAACCACCTCTAGAGAGTAGCTACTCACGTAAGAGGGTTATTCGTCTTCTATCTCCAGTCAGAGTACATGTAATCCATATGTTTCAAGAACCCTGATAGGTTATCAACCTCCCTTGAAGGCTTCTATCCTCAAGAAGAAATAAAAATCTCCAGTGGAATATCCTCAGACAGAAAGCGGGAATCCCCAAAGAATTTAACTTCAACAAATAGTGAGGAATTACATTCTTCATCTCTGAAAGCAGTCAGGGACTTTATTTCCCCAGTCTAATGACACTACAAAAAGTAACTGATATGCTTGCATATTACATTCATACATCATTTACAAATGTCATAGCATATGCATACAAAACACATATAACACAATATCATTTATTTTGTGAATATCATCCTACAATGCATGTCATACATCATAACGTTACATACAACTAACTCTTTACCTTTTCAGGAAAATATAAATCAACAGGACCAACATCCTCAACTATTGGCAGGGCCAGACAGTCTTATCAAAGAAAACGTCTTCTAGCTTCGAATAAATCAACCAAAGGTTTTATTCTGATACTTCTTCTAATGGATATTCTTCTGGCTCGTCTTAAATCAGGTGTAGATCTAATCTGATACTTCTTCCATTTGAAGACATTTTCTGGCTCAGATTGAATTAACCAAAGATTTATTCTGATAATTCTTCCAGATAAAAACAAGCACAAATATTTGTTGGCTCAGATTAAATCGACCAATGATTTATTCTGATACTTCTCCCAGTAGACCTTTTTCTGGCTCAGATTAAATCTAGCGTATGATTTATTCTGATACTTCTTCTAGATAAAAACAAGCATAAATATCTACTGGCTCAGATTAAATCGACCAATGATTTATTCTAATACTTCTTACAGTAGAAATTCTTCTGGCTCGTCTTAGATCAGGTGTAGATCTTTTCTGATACTTCTTCCAGTTGAAGACATTTTCTGGCTCAGATTAAATCAACCAAAGATTTATTCTGATACTTCTTCTAGATAAAAACAAGTATAAATATCGGCTGGCTTAGATTAAATCGACCAATGATTTATTCTGATACTTCTCCCAATAGACCCTTTTCTGGCTCAAATTAAATCGACCAATAATTGATTCTGATACTTCTTCTAGTTAAAAACAATAGAGACCTCTTCTGGCTCATATTAAATCAACCAAAGATTTATTCTGATGCTTTTCCAGACGGTCGTAGATAGTTGCTGGCTCAGATTAAATCGACCAATGATTTACTCTGATACTTCTCCCAGTAGACCTTCTTTTGGCTCAGATTAAATCAACCAAAGATTTATTCTGATACTTCTTCTAGTTGAAGATATTCGTAGATAGTTATTGGCTCAGATTAAATCGACCAATGATTTATTCTGATACTTCTCCCAGTAGACCATTTCCTGGCTCAGATTAAATCGACCAATGATTTATTCTGATACTTCTCCCAGTAGACCTTTTTCTGGCTTAGATTAAATTGACCAATGATTTATTCTGATACTTCTTCCAGTTAAAAACAACAGAGACCTCTTCTGGCTCAGATTAAATCAACCAAAAATTTATTCTGATACTTTTTCCAGTCGAAGACGGTCATAGATAGTTGTTGGCTCAGATTAAATCGACCAATGATTTATTCTGATACTTCTCCCATTAGACCTTATTCTATCTCAGATTAAATCAACCAAAGATTTATTCTGATACTTCTTCCAATTAAAGACGGTCATAGATAGTTGTTGGCTCAGATTAAATCATCCAATGATTTATTCCGATACTTCTCCCAGTAGACCATTGCATGGCTCAGATTAAATCAACCAAGGATCTATTCTGACACTTCTCCAGTCAAAGACAAATATATTACATTTTCTGGCTCATATAAAATCAACCGTAGATTTATTCTGATATTTCTTCCAGTTTAAAGTCAACAGTTACTTTGGATGGCATCTATAAACCCATCTCCGACGACTCTCAGTCATCTCTCCTAATGGCATATTTTAAGCCCATTCAAGCATTCCATCAACCGACAACGTTACTCCATGCACTAGAAAGTGCAAATTTTTGGGTACTCTAGTGTTCAATCATCTTTCACCTTCAGATCGTGAAAGGCAGACACGCCAATCTAAATCCTCAAGTTCAAGATGATTGAACATGGGAAGTTGTTGTACCCCAAATTTTTACCTCTCATTTTATTCAAAACATACTCCTAATATGTCCTCAATAATGCTCATGCCAAATTTCACGCCTTGCATCACAAGTTTATTCAGTCAATTGCTCAGATGATTGAAAATCAACTGTATTAGGTCAAAAGTCAACTATAGTCAATATATAGTCAAACTTCAAGATTTTTGGTCAACATCAACATTTTGAAGTTATATTCATCATTTGATCAAGGTTTTATCATTATCCCTAAAGGAATTTCTCAAATCATCAAGAATAAAAAAATTGCTAAATTAGGGTTTCCTAGAGAAAGTCAAATGAACTTTGACCAGGCATAAATTTCAAATGCTTCATCCGTTTGGCCCCAACCAAAGCTCGTTATGAAGAGAATACAATCCTCTACAACTTTGTTTTTTATTCTCAAATCCAAAAAATGCATCATTTGAAAGATATGAGCCAATACATTACATGTCTTTTTGAAAGTCAACAAAAAGGCATTTTTTGTCAAAACAAGTTACATCAAGATAAATTCTCCAAATTCAAAAATGATCAAAAGAGAGATTGTAGGGGACATCTTGAGATATACAAAAATTCCAATATGATCTTCAAAAGATGAAAATTTATCAAGTTATGACTAGTGCAAATTGGGAAAATTGGTGAAAATGCAAGAAGTCATCTTTGAGCAAAAATGCATCTTTGAGCTAATGGACCTATTTTTTGGGGTTCAAGCATGTTTATGACCTAATAAAGAACCTATGAACCTATTCATGCAATATTTTGATTTTATTTTTATTCATTTAAATACCAATTAAATCAAAACAAAATGCAAGGTATGATGTAAGGCGTGTGGGATTTGTTTTTTTATCAAATTGGAAGCCTAAGAAGCGTAAAAAAGTTTTCCAAAAGCATGCAAAGCCAAAAAAGGAAGAGAATCTCTTCTTTTGGAAATATTGGAAGCATATCATTTTGTTTTTATAACCATTACCATGCATGATTCACTATATATTCTTAACAAGTCTAAAGCCTCAGGACATGCGCAGCCAGCCTCAACAAGAACCCTAAAAACTTTCAAATATTTCAAGGATTTTTCAAATATAGGTCGTGAGTTCAGCCACTTTAAGGCTTTTTCAAGCATCCAGACATATCCCTGAGGCTTCCAGGAACCCAGTCCATCCCTCACACAAGCGTTTCAATGTTCGGATTAGGCATATCGTCGTTGCACCGTATGGTATAATGTTATGATCTCAAACTCGTATCTCGTGTAAAATAATTTGATTTTATGCATATATTTGTGTTATTACTGATGTTCATGTGTGTTTAGAACCATTACATGAGATATCTAACGCAAGGATGAAGGTTTGCCATTGTTAGGGAAAAGCTTCAGGCAAGCTTCGTATCTCAAGATACATGCCTTTTCAGAGTAAACCAGTCATGCCATCATGTTCGCAAGGGCCTAATTACTCCAGTAGAGTTCTTTTCATGTTTGTTTTCATGATATTTCGTAGGTTTTGATGTTTTGGCCAACCAGAAGGGATGACCGGAGCCACTACCCACGGTGGCTTGACCGGTGTTGACAAATGCGTGGCTGAGGGACGATATGATTGGTTTATTCAAATTACAGGGGGCCCACTTAGCACATGTGTGTTGTAGAGTCAGCATTAGGACTGGATTTGCATTATATATTTATTATTGTACTTAGGTTAACTAAAGTACAGTCATCCCAATGGTAGAGGCATTGCATGATTAAGCGTTATTATGGGCAAGGGCAGGGGTTCGATCCATGCCTCCTGCCTATTATTTTTTCTAATTTCAACTTACGGATCCAGAGTTCTAGGATTAAGCATGTACACAATGCATTAGCATATTGTCACCACCAGACCATCACAATGTCATATCTAACATTCCAGATCTGGGAGTTCATGATAGGCCTCATAAGAGCCAGCACTATTGGATCATGCGCAGGACCCTGGGCTTCCTCTTATTGGGCCTAAGAGAAATTCCAAACATATACCCCCCATTTGCTTTGTCCATCAGGCCCATTTCTTTTTTTAATTTTTATTCTTTCTTTGTTTTATTTATTTATTTGTTTATTATCGCTTTTAAAAACAGAAAAAACTAATTTGTATATTTATAATAAAATCAAAAAAAAAAATAAGTTTAGGTTTTTCTAATTAAATTTAATTATTTTGACTTATTTCAATTAATTTAAAATTAATTAGAACTAGGTTTAATCACTTCAAATCTTTTTCTCAAGTAAAATACCAAAAATATTAGAATTAATTTTATTTTATTGATTAGAATTAATTTTAATTAATAATCATTTCTTTTTATTAATTAAGATTAGATTTAGTTTTTATTTTCTAATTTAATTTTAAGTTTTCTTTCTTAAAACAAATAAAAACAACAAAAATATTCTAAGTGTTTAGGAGTTTTAGGGTTTTTACTTCACTTTCCATCTTCGCGCGCTTATTTTAAATTTTGCATTTTTATTTCATATTGATGTAAACTGCAAAAGGATGTAATAGCTGTAAATTTATACTTTAATTTTATTTCCCCGTTTTGGTTTGTAATTCCCCCTCCCAGAAGCCATGTAATAGTGTAGCTTTTAAATTCTGCACTTTATTTTTGCACTCATATTAACTGTTAGATGTATGCTAATAGGCTTGTATGATAATATTAAAATAAAACGCTAGCAAACTTAACATCCAAAGATAATTAACTGAAACACAACAAACTCGCTCACGTATACCTCTAGGGTATCTCCACCTATTGCCTTTGGAATAAACAGTCACGAATCTCGAACGTAAGAGATTTTAGTGGTGACCCTTTGGTTTAAAGATCATAAGTCCCTCAATGACCCTTTCGACGTTGCCTCGGTATATGATCTTAAAACCTTATGGTAATTACTAAAGTATCTTACTAGTTGCTTTCGTGATTGTACGGTGACCCCCGCTTGTCCCTCAAAAACATCCAACGATAGAGCAACCTACTGACTAATAGTAGGATAGCACTGTCTAAAGGAAAAAAGTAAAAGAACAAACCTTTCGAGTAGGTAGATAACTCATAGTTGCTTTCTCATAATAACAATCAAGAATAATTTTTCACACATAAACAAACTCTTTTCAAAATATCTTCAAAACACACTTACATAAAAAGCATTTTCAAAATGAGCTAGTTACTAAGAGCCCGTCGATAACTATGTATGGAAAGGGTGCTAACATCTTCACTTTCCATAACCTACCCCCTTACTCAGAAAAGTCACAAAAGGTCGTTCATGTACTTTTCACCCTTTTCTTTGTTGGATAAAATAAAAGTTGGTGGCGACTCTTGCTAACCGCAACACTTGCGAATAAAAAATGCAAAACCAGTAAAAGTCAGTTCTCCAAATGTAATACACTCACCCTCTAGATTGTTTTCTTACACCATATTCTCACCCAATAATTGGTATTAGAGCCAGTATTTTGATTAAGTCTAATCGACTCCAAATTTTTTGAGAATATGGCGAACGATGACGATCGAAATGGAGCATACAGTAGAGCGCCAATTTTCAAAAGTGAAAATTATACTTATTGGAAATCAATAATGAAAGAATACTTGTTATTAGTTAACAAAAACCTATTGTATACTGTCATCGAGGGACCTTTTATTCCCACGAGTGAAGATGGAGTTGTAAAATACCCAAAGGATTGGAATGATGATGAAACCAAAAAGGCCTCATATGATTTGAAACTCTCTATGAGGGAACAAATGACGTCAAGGATTATAAAATTGAAACATTTACAAAGGAGTTTGAATTGTTTCATATGGAACCCAAAGAATCTGTGAGTTCTATGCAAACTATATTCCTTAACTTAATCAACAAATTAAGCTACTTGGGTAAAACCTATTTCGACAAAGATTGTGCTAACAAAATATTGAGATATATGTGCAGGGACTGGAAACTGAAGGTTACTGCTATAAAATAAAATAAAAAATCTCGACACTTTGGATATTAGAAAAGTGTTTGGAAAGTTAGCCGAGCATGAAAATGAATTCAAACGACTCGCCGATAGCAAAGTAATGTATAAAAACAAAGAGAAAGTAAAATAGGAGAAATAGGATCTTTCTTTGAAGGCTTCCTCATAAAAAGATAATAAATCAAAGGAAGAAAGTGATAACTCTGATTAAGAAGCTCCTAAGAAAGAGAATATGGGTTTATTTGTCAAATGCTACAATAGATACCTAAAGCGAAACAAGATCAAACATTCTGACAAAGGCTTGATACATTTCAGAAATACTCACCCGCTCAAAAGGAACACAAGAAAAAAGATGATGATATTACATGTTACGAGTGTGGTAAATCAAGACACTATATAACTACATGTCCAAGTCTCACCAAACATCATAAGAAGAAATATAAGGAAATCTACAAGACATAAAAATAATAATTCCAAAAATCGTCAAGCCTATATCGCGTGGGAAGAAGAGGATGCGAGGTCCTCTTATAATTCTTGCTCAAGTTTAGATGATGAGTGTTCCAACCTATGTTTGATGGCACGTAAGAAAGGTGAAACGTCAAAGGTATACCATTCTGATTCTGATAATGAATACTCTTATAGCGAATTGTTGCAAGCTTTTAATGACATGTATGTTGATTCTATAAACGCTTTTAAGAAGATTTCTCTCCAAAAAGAAATTATTATGACACTTGAACAGAAGATGAATAATCTTAAGTATGCTTTAGATTTTCTTAAAGACGCCCATACATCTCTAGTTGATGAGCGTTATAATGTTTCTGATACTTTAACTGAAAATATGAAAAAATAATGTGTTGAATGTCCAATTTTAAAACTTGAAATTTAAAATCTCAAAGTAGAATTAACTCATTGTACTTCATTATCTTGTTCTTGTTCTAGTTCTTCAAGTGATAGAGGGACGATTTTTATAAATAAATTATAAAAAAAACTCTTGTGTCACTAGGAGAAATAGAAGAAGCATTTCATCTAAATAGATTTGTCATTATTTTGGTGATAAGGGACACATTAGGCCTCAATACATTAGGAACTTCCAAGTTCCAAATAGTAAAATGGTATGGGTTCCTAACTGTACCTCAAATAATCCTAAAGGACCTAACTAAAATTGGGTACCTAGTTCTATCTATTGTTGTTTTAAGCAGGAGTGTCTAGAAATATTTATGGATTCTAAAGACAAGTGAAGGAAGATGTGTCCAATCATATTTTTGATCATATTATATATTTTTTTACATATTAGTGTTATCATTTCCTGACGTTACTTTTGCAGCATGTTAAGGCCTATATCATTTTAATTGGTATGATCATTTTATTCTCCTTTATCTTTGCATAGTTGCACTTTATTTATTTTTATTTTTATTGTTTTATTTTGTTTGCATCATATTCACTCATGCATCAAAATTATCTTTCATATGCATCAAAATTACTTTGCATAAGCATTAAAATTGTTTTTCATATGCATCAAAATATGCATCGAGACTATTTTGCATATGCATTAAAGTTTTTTTCATTTTCATCAAAATAATGATTTAATTGTATTAAAATATTTTTCATCAACTTCACTCTGTATCAAACAATTTGTGCATTAATGTTTTTCATACGTAAAGTATATTATTCTAGTTCAAATATTTTTCGATGATATTATTTCTGTTTCTACTAACAAATCTCTTTGTCAAGATGTTTTATAGTGTGATGCAGTGAATTTGAGATATCTCTTATAAGATAGCTAAGATATTTTTTGGGGTTGCAAATAAAATAAGTCTAAGAAGGCACTTTAATAAGTAAGACGAAATATTGCTTAGACCTTCTCATGAAGTTCGATATAAAAGACTCGAAATGTATCTCAACACCCATGTCATCTAATGTGTTTATTGACAAAGAAGAAAGAGGAGTGAACTTCGAAATTACCAGGTGTTGTACCCAAAAATTTACCCTCTCTATTCTCAATACATTTCTCACAAAGGATCTCAAATGCTTAAGGTTTCTCAAGGGTTTGATCAGATAAACTCACCTCCTAAACACTGAGCCTCCAAATTAGGGTTTTATTTTTCTTAAGGAAAATTGAAATTTTGATGCCTAAAATTAATTTCATGGTTCATTATAGGTCTCCAAGATTTCTCATACCAAGTTTCAAGTCTTGCATCAAAAATTTGCTCAGTCAATTACTCAGATGACTGAAAATCAACTATATTGGGTAAAAAGTCAACTGTGGTTAATATACAGTCAAACTTCATGATTTTTGGCTAACATCAACATTTTAAAGTCATACTCGTCAATTTATCAAGTGTTGATCACAATTCTTCAAGAAAAGCACTCAAATCATCAAAGAGGCAAAATGGTCAAAATTAGGGTTTTGATTGAGAATGACTTATTATTGACTTTTGACCTAGTGAATGACCTAATGTTTGAAGCATGATATAAAGGATTAAAACACAATATCTTGACATAATTTCATGGATCAAATCATTTCTCAAGATCAATGGATTCAAAGTTGAATTTTTGATCAACTGATGAAAAGACAACTAATACACAAAAAGTCAAACTTTGACTTTTTGATCAACATTGAGTTTCAAAGACTAAGATTTATTAAGATACTCAAAAATATCAAACTTGATCATCAAGAATCAAGAAAAACAAAAATTAAATAAAAAAGTAAAGATTTATAAGACTTAGAAAATTTCTAATTGTTTTTCTACTTGATAAATTCATTACTTCATGACAACTTTTCACCGAGATGCAAGATGATTCAAGGAAAACTTTCAACATGAAAGTTATAGATCTTGATGAATTCTAAAAATTCGTATTATAGGGTTGATGTCCAAAAAATTCTAATATTTGAATATATAGGCTCATGAAGTCTTGACATTTTTCATAAACACTTAGTGAAATTTTCAACAAGTTTAGGCAGATTTTTGACGAACTTCTTGACCAATTTTCACCTAGTCTCTAAATGATTTAGCCAAAATGGTTGACATTAATATTGTAGGAAATGTTTCAAGCTTTCAAAAGTGTCCAATAACTTGAAGAGAATCATTTTTGAGCTAGGAGAATCGAAGAGAAGAAGTTGAGCATCCATTCTTGCATTACAAGCCATTTTCACGAAGAACACTTGATCAAATCTCAAACCTATGCTGCATAATTGCTTTGCAGGCTTCTAACTTGTAAATCACTCCATAATTAATTGATTACACAACTGTTAGAGCTATTATCCAATCATTTGAGTCATTGCCCAAGAGATTCATCCATTTTTGGCACAAAGTAACATTTCCATTATTGTAAAGTTGCTTTCATCACAAAGTCAACTTGTATTGAGCCTCTAACTTGCTCTATGTGCATACACTCAACACAAAATCTAGAAGCAACATGTTTAAAGTGCCTAACCACTATACATAGCCTTGTACTATGCATTGGAACAATGTTTGTTAAGATTGCTTCAAAAACAAGTCAAAAACCATAACATGTGATCTTGTTATTCTGATCCCTTGAACCTTCCAAACCTCTTGCCTATAAATAGAGGATGTATTTGCAAGCTAACACATGCACTCACAATCCTAGAAACTCCCTCAAACTCCCTGAAATCATAATTTTCACACAAAGTCCATTTTTATGCCATTTATGACTTTGAATACCCATCTCACAATCCACTCGTGTATTTTCTATTTTAATCAATCACCAAGCTTCTATAACTCATATAGAAGCTATCTAAACACCTGCAACACAACTGTAACATCAACTTCCTCATCTTCCATAACCAAAAACATAGCTCTGCACATTGACTTCTCCAGAACAATACAGCCAATCTTAATCTAAAGTAATCATTGCATTAGCTTCCTGGAGGTTCAGTGAAGCTATCCAGATCATCACAACATCTCAAGGAGTGCTCAATTATCAAACACAATTTCCAGTTTCGAGGTAAGTTTTTCAAACTTTGAACTCTCTCTACAAGCATCATTAATGGTTACTTTGTGACTAAAAAATGTAGACATCATAGCCTTGAAGCTAACCATTTCCTTATATTTCATTTATTTTTCCTGAGCAATGCGAATTTTAAAGATGAACTTTCTGAAAAATTAGGTCAGAATTTGGTACCAACAAAAATTCGTGTCCATCTCTGAGTGTTAGCTTAATTTATTTACATATTTAAAATCATGATGAAATTTCAAGCAACTTTCATGTTTACATTTTCCAATTTGGTTGAGAAATGAGGAAGTTACAGATTTCAAAAATGTTGATGAACATTCTGGCGCGAGGAAGAAGATGAAGTTATAATCAGGACTGGGTTTGTAATATATTTATTGGTTTATGTGTTAAACACCGAATGTATAGCCACCCCAGTGGTAGAGCGCGCGTATAAGTCATAACTATGCCTTGTCCTGGGTTCGATCCAAGCGTGAGGCATTTTGCTTTTTTCTAACATTTACATTACAGATCCTGTGCAAGCAAGCTCAACACGCGCGCCATAAACCTTCATTCCAACACCATCAGATCACCATGCCAACAAATCCAACACACCAGATGCACTTGTCCACTATGAGCTCTCACAAGCCAGCCATATGGAATCCAAATAGGCGTTGGGCCCTTCAGTCTTGGGCCTCTTTTTCTTTTTTTTTTGCTATCATCCTACTCCCAATTCTAATTTTCAAAGCGCAGGCCCATTCATTTTTTTATTATTAATATTTTTTTCTGATTACAAAAACTTATCTTGGGCCTAACCTTATTGCTACTTCATACACCCTTTGCACTTTTTAACACCTAGCCCAGTTTCTTTTTATTTCTTTACATTTTCTATATTTCATTTATTTATTTATTTTTATTTAACCCAAAAATACAAAAAATATATATTTTCAAAAATAATTAAATTAATTTAAACATTTTATTTTATTTTTTAAATTAAATTAAATTTTTATTATTTCTTTTTTCAAATTGATATCCAAGTTATTTGCTAAACAAAAATTATTAGACCTAGGTTTATTTTTCCTCTTCATTTCAAATTAACTTAAATTTTAGGCTTTTGTTAAATAATTAATTAACCCTTTTCTTTGTAAATAAAATGAATTAGTCTAATTATGGTAATTACTAAAATCTCTAAACCTTTTCATCAAAAACCCTAAAAGCAATTTCTTCTTCATCTCTGCATTTTGTGCATAATTATTGATGTAATTCATATTCAATGATTTGTAATAGTAATTAGGGTTTTATTGCTTTCTTCCCCTATTCACAAAATTGTACCCCCATTCCCAAAGTGTTGTAATAGCGTAGGACATTTAAATTCCGCAACTTATCGCTTTCCTTATTATTGCTAGTAATTAGGGTTTGTATGGAAAGACTAAAATCAAACATTAGAAAATCCTAATTCAAGATAACATACTTGAAATAAACACACCTTGCACACTTGCACCTCTAGGGTAACCCACCCTTTTGCCTCGGATAAAAACAGTCATGTCCCTCGAGCGTGAGATGTTGTAGCAAAGGCCCTCGATTAAAATATCATAGTCCCTTGATGACCCTTCAATGCTACCTTCGGTAAATGATCTTAGTCCCTTACGACGATTGCTAAAACATCTTACAGGTTGCCTTCTATGATTGTACGATGACCCATGCATGTCCCTCACATCCAATGATATGGCTCTCTACCAATCAATGGTAAAGTAGCACTATCTAAAGGAGGAGGAAAAGAACAAAGACTTCTTGAGTAGGTAGATTGCTCGTAATTGCTTGCTCACAAGAGAAATCATTTCCACACTTCACACTTTCAAAACATCTTTCAAAATAAACATTTTGTATGCATTCTCAAAGATACGAGAATCATTACAAAATTGCCTTACATTGGCATTTTCAAACATATTTCCAAACATTCCCTTTCAACAAATATTTTTAAAAACCAACACTTTGTATATATTCTCAACGATGAGAGAATCATTGCAAAGTTTTCCGTACGAAGGCGTTTTTTCAAAATATTTTAAAACTTACACAAACATAAAGCACTCTTAAGTGATCAAGCAATTAAGAGCCCGTAGATAACTACGGATGAAAAGGGTGCTAACATCTTCCCTTTTCATAACCTACCCCCTGAACTCAAGAAAATTCTCAAAAGGTTTTCCTGTTATTTTCACCCTTTCCTTTATTGGAAAAAAGAAAAGTCGGTGGCGAATCTTGCTATCCGCAACATTTACGATAAAACGCAAAACACTCAAGTCAGTTCTACCACCTTTTCAAGAAACTGGTTACTCTGCTGGGGATATACTTTTAAAGTGGGGTTATCTTAAGATCTAGATCACCTTTATTGCTTTATTTGTTTGTCTTGTTTTCCTTATATTTATGGGTATGCTTGGGTTTACTTGTAAAGATCTTATACTCGAATCTGGGGCACATTAGGTAAGTAGCAATAAATCATGGAAATTTTATGGCATAGACCGATATGGTTGAAGCGATAGCTACGTTAGTGTGACACATTTGTTGGTACCGTTTTCCCTTGAGTTAAATCAAGGAGAATACGGGGCCGCTGTGTGGTGTCATGAAGCACTAACTGGCCATAGAACCTTAGTTTAACAAGTTGGCCATTAGAAAGTGGTGAGATAACTGGCTTTGGTGCAAGAATAAAGTTGGTTGATACTCGATACTACACTCATTGAGATCGGACTTTCAGAATATTTTGGCTGCAAGAAAAGATTGTTTGTGCTGAAACAATGCCCGATGAAGAAAGATTAATGATATTGAGATTTCTTAGGACCCGGTTACTTCTTTTAGGACAGGTTGAACCAACTAAAGCTTTAAGAGGGTACTTACCTATAAACCTCATGCAAGCCTAAAACTAAGGCCTTGTATGCTTTGTGTGTATATGATTATTTGTTCATAACTTCATAAACATCATAACATCATGACATAGAATTTTTACTAACCATTTCAAGGACCTAGGGATTTATCTTTGTCCTGTTTTATAGGGTATGGTTTCCACTCGTAGAAATATCATCCGAATCAGCTTTGTAAAATTGCCTTCTCAACTCTAAGAGTTATCATCAAGGGTTCCTGAGAATTCTCCGTTCACCAAAAGACATGGTCGACTTCTCAATCTAGTTACCTCAAGCTTTAAAGAAGAAATGATGTGTGTGCTTTTTCAATTCTTTGATCCTAAACATCATTGTTTCACCTTTCTCGATTATCAATTGGTGCCCACAATGGAAGAGTTCTCTCAACTATTAGGAGTACCTATTATTGGTCAAGTTCCCTTCACCGGTTTAGAAAAGGATCCACAACATGAGGAGATTGCATCAACCCTACACTTGAAAAGGTCTAATATTGTGGCAAATTAGGAAACGAGGAGCAGAGTAAAGGGTTTTGTAGCCAAGTTCCTGTTAGAGAAGGCTCGATTGTTTCGGGAGGATATGGATTTGCAAGCCTTTGAAGAAGTCTTGGCTCTTCTAATCAATGGGTTAGTATTGTTCCCTAATCCAGACCAACTCATGGATGTGAATGATGTTAAGATCTTCCTTTCTCGTAACCCTGTGCCTACTTTACTTGGAGACATTTTGCATACTCTTTAACTCGCACCATGAGAAAGAGAGGGGATCTTATGTGTTGCATTTTGTTGCTTTCTAGGTGGTTTATTTCACACCTTCCCCGGTCAGTACTAAAGAATGAAAAAGGTCTGAATTTTCCCAAATAATAATGTCGCTTTCTCATACAGATATCCATTAGTGCTCTCGATCTCAAGAGGACATTACTATCATTGACTGTTGTGGGGAGTTCCCTAATGT
Organism: Vicia faba; assembly: GCA_948472305.1. Lineage (NCBI taxonomy): Eukaryota > Viridiplantae > Streptophyta > Magnoliopsida > Fabales > Fabaceae > Vicia > Vicia faba. Next base: position 1,307,646,102 of record OX451739.1, read on the forward strand.
TCCACTCTTTGGCATTAGGGTAGGTATTACTTATAACCCTTCTTTGGCTCTACGACAATTTGGCTACACTCGAATGGATGGTCCTCGTGATGCACTTATCCAAGGTATTATATTCGACTACGAGAACGATGTCCAAGGTTATCGTCAAAGGTTTGCACGAGCTTGGGGCATGGTAAACAAGGTTGATAGCAAGACTTTGGGGCATAAGAACTCCATTCCTTTGGATCCTTATCTCAAATGGGTGCGATCTCACACTCAGAATCTCATGATGCCATATCCTTCTATTCTACCAATAGTTATGGAGCATGTTTCTGAAGGGGATGTTCCTTATACCATTCTCCATCCTGACATGCCAACGGACCTCGAAGAATTACAGAGATCATGGATTCAACTCAAGGGGGAACGAGACACCTTTGAAGCTCGATTGTACGCAAGCGAGAAGAAAGTGTTGGAGCTTACAAGGTAACTTCATGAGGAGCAAAGCCTGAATGCCTACATTGCACCAAAGAGGAAGCACCCGTGGGAGACTTGAGTCTTTTGTTTTAGGAGTCTATTATGTTGTCTCTTTGAGACCATTTTTGCTTTTTTTCATTGTAAGCCCAAGGGGCAATTGTAATCTTTGAACTTATTAATACAATTGTTGTGTTTTTTCCCTTTTTGGCTAGAAAATTTAAATTCCTTAAGGTCCTTGAAAACATCGCATCTGCATAGCATGCATCATATCATAAGCAGGTTTTCCGACACAGTTTTCCTCATCTTTTTACTGTTTATTTCAATATAAGATGGCTCTAGAGTAAACCGTCAAAGATATACAAACTCAACACACACAGTTCCAAGAGACTCTCCTCAACCTAACTAAAGGTTATCAAGAGATGATGGAACTCCTTGCCACCAGAAAGAAGACCAAGAAGAGGGATGTTATTCTCAATATGGGAAGAAGGTTCTAGGGGCCCGCCCGACTGGTTCAAATAGAAGAGGCTTCTTCTGAGGAAGAAGACAATCAAGAAGAGGAAGTTATAAGCACTAGAGCTGGGGTGGAAATAACCAAGTTACTGAGGACGAAGACTATTCCGAAGAGCAGTATCCATCAACGAATGAGAAGTACAAACAACTGGAAGACCGACTTAAGGCTGTAGAGATCCAAATAATGCCTGGTTTGAACTTTGGAGACTTGGGTTTGGTCCCCGGGGTGGTCATTCCCCACAAATTCAAGGTTTCTGTCTTTTCCAAATGTGATGGGATCTCCTGTCCAAAGATGCATCCGAGGTCTTATGTCTGCAAGATTCAACCACACACCGTCGATAGGAAGTTGTGAGTTCATTTCTTCCAAGAGAGCTTATCTGGGACACGGTCAGAATGGTTATATCAACTAGAAGGGACTAATATCCACACATGGGAGGATTTGGTTGCTGCCTTCTACAGACAATACCAATACAATGTTGATCTTGCACCAACGCGTGCAATTACAAAATATGACTATGGGCTCGAGCGAAGGCTTTAAGGAGTATGCTCAAAAATGGAGGGACCTGGATGGAAGAGTGCAACCCCCATTGACTGAGATAGAATTAGTGGACATGTTTATGGGCACCTTAACTGGCCCATTCTTTAATTTTCTAATTGGGAGTTCTTCGTCAGGGTTTACCGAGTTGATCTTGATTGGAGAGCGAGTTGAAAGTGGAATTAAAAGTGGAAAGGTCCCCATTGCCTCAACCTCTAATGTTGTAAAGAAACCATTTATTGGAAAGAAAGAAACTAATGTTGTTTATCGACAAAGGAGTTGTAACAAGAATGATCATCTTCAGTCAGTTAGAGTTGTATTGATTTCAAACCCAACCCTAGTTCAACGACCACAACAATCAACAATCAACAAAGGCCTGATGCCCCAAGGAGTCAATTCACTTGAATCAACATGCCACTGTCTCAAGCTCTACAACATCTATTGAAAGCAGATTTGGTAATTCTGCGAGATCCTCCTCCAAACCCCAAAACTGCCTCTCCCAAATATAACCCAAATGTGAAATGCGCCTATCGTTCAAATTGTCCGGGCCATGACACCAACAATTGTTGGGCGTTGAAGAACAAGATACAAGATTTGATTGATAACAAGGTGATCGAGTTTGAACCTCCACAAACCCCTAATGTCATTACTGCTCCCATGCCTAATCATGGTAAAGGTGTCAATGTTGTTTCCGATGCTTCCTTTGTCTCCACCGTTGGTGATTTGACTACTCCATTATTGACTATCAAGAAGAATCAGATGAGAGCCAATTTATTTCATGGTTGCCTTGAAAATTGTTACCATTGTGCTTCCCAAACCAATGGTGTTATGTGGTTTAAGAAAGGTATTCAAAGTCTAATTGATAGCCGTGAAATTTTGTTCGAGAAAACTCCGTCCGTGAAAATTTTACCTCAAGATGTTTCCCTAATCATAACTTCCAATACTCCTATTAGGATCACCTCTAAAGGCCTTATAAGGATTCCTACTGAGCCAATAGTAGCTCCCCTGATTATCACTACACCGGGGCCAATCCCCTATTCCTCCGACAAAGTCGTGCCTTGGAACTATGGGGCAGAAGTTTATTATCATGGTATCAAGCAAGAGCCATGGATTACTGAAAATGAAGAGCCTGGAATTACAAACATTGCTAGAACTAGTAAGGTCAATAGAATTAAAAGGATCTTCTCTCCGTAGATCTCTCCTCCAACAACTACTGCAACACATGTTCACATTCATGCTGCTGGGCCAACTGCCAATGCCCGAGGAAAAGAGAAAGTAACAGAGCCTTCCCAGATGGAAGCACAACCAAAATAAGTGACAATTGAAGATTCGTCTAGACAAGAGATGGAATAAATTCTAAAGATCATCTGAAAAAGTGACTACAAAATAGTGGAACAACTGAGGCAGACACCCTCAAAGATATCCATGTTGTCCTTGTTGTTATGGTCTGACGCACATGCCCAAGCTTTGCTGAAATTCTTGAAGAATGCCCATGTACCTCAAGAGACCACTGCTGATCAATTTGAGAACCGTATTGCAAGCCTAACTGCTAATAATGGATTGGGATTTTCTAATGCAGATTTAAATCTGATGGGGAAGAATCACAACAAGGCTTTCCACAACTCTATTGAATGCAAAAGCACCACTCTGGCGCATGTATTAGTAGATATTGGGTTCTCCCTCAATGTTTTACCCAAAGTTGCTTTGGACAGATTGGATTGTGAAGGGTTGGTGCTGAAACCCAGCGATATTATGGTGAGAGCCTTTGATGGTTCAAAAAGAATGGTCCATGGAGAGGATGATCTTCCGATCAAGGTGGGATCTCAAGTATTCAATTCAACATTTTATGTAATGGATATCCGCCTGACCTATTCTTGCTTGCTAGGATGTCCATGGATTCATGGGGCAGGTGCAGTTACTTCTACATTACATCAAATGCTGTAGTACTCAGTGAGAGGGAAGGTTGTCACAGTCTGTGGAGAGGAAGAATATATGGTCATTCATCTGAATTCTTTCAAATACGTTGAAATGTATGGCGAATTCATTGGAACCCCCTGTCAAGCATTTGCGATAATCCCTCCAATGGTTGTTTTTGTTATTCCTGCTACTTCTAAAACCTCTAAAGGCACACCAATAATGGCTTCTCTGAAGGATGCTAGGGTTGTTGTAGAAGATGGGTGTTGCACTATCTAGGGACAACTTCCTGACATCCCCTATAAATCTGACAAATTTAGGTTGGATTTTACTTCAAAGGCTCAGAAAGAGGTTCGACGTGCTTGTGCTGGTGGACCACCTCTCTGTATTAGTAACAATGAAATCAATTATCTGGAAGACAGTGATGGTGATGGTGACTTTGACGACTGGATGTTCCCAACTGCTGACGGTGGACTCAATAACTGGAATGCCAAAGACTTCATCTCAATCTCCTTCAACCAGGAGTAATTGCTATTTCCTGTTTTTATTGCTTTAAGGACTTTATCTGTATAATTTCCTTCAAAATAATGACTTTAAACCATGTGCCTTGCCCAAGGCACAATGGTCCATTTGTTAAGGGTTTGTCATTTCATATATCATATGCTCATTTAATGAAAACATTGGACGACTTTGCATTCAAATTTTGTGTTCCTTGTCTTTCTTTTACTTTACTGCATTTTCAAATAGCCATGCGATCTTACATGCACACACACACATTTGCAGATCCACATCCACTTCGGATCTCATTGATAACAATTCTGTTATTTTCGTTTATAACTTCGAAAATCTAATCTATCAAGCCGAAGACGAAGGTGAAGAAGATTTAGAGATACCTGGAGAACTCTCCAGACTCCTTATACAAGAGGAAAAAGCCATCCAACCGCATGAATAACTGATCGAAGTGATAAACTTAGGTACTGAGGTAGATAAGAAAGAAGTCAAGATCGGCGCCAACTTGAAAGACAGTGTCAAGAGCAGATTAGTTCAGATGTTGCATGACTATGTTGAGGTATTCTCTTGGTCATACGAAGACATGTCGGGGCTCGATACTGATATCGTGGTTCACTGTCTACCAATGAAAGAGGGTTGTTCTCCGATCAAACAAAAGGTCTTTCGCATGAGTCCTGACATGTCTGAAAAGATCAAGGTTGAGGTAATGAAACAGTTCAATGCAGTTTTCTTGGCAGTGACGTTGTATCCCCAATGGGTTGCAAATGTTATTCCAGAGCCTAAGAAAGATGATAAGGTATGTATATGCGTAGACTACAGGGATTTAAATAGGGAAAGCCCCAAAGATGACTTCCCACTACCACATATTGATGTCTTAGTTGACAAAATTTCTCAACACAAGGTGTTCTCCTTCATGGATAGCTTCTTGGGTAACAACCAAGTCAAAATGGCACCTGAAGACATGGAGAAGACTACTTTTGTAACACAATGGGGCACCTTCTGTTATAAATTCATGCCTTTTGGGCTGAAGAATGCAAACACAACTTATCAATAGACTATGGTAGCTTTATTTTATGACATGATCCATCATGAGATAGAAGTCTATGTGGATGACATGATATCAAGATCCCAAACCGAGGAAGAGCACCTTGATCATCTGCATAAGCTGTTTGAGAGGTTGAAGAAATACAAGTTGATGTTGAACCCCAACAAATGCATCTTTGGGGTAAGGTCTGGTAAGCTCATAGGCTTTGTCGTCAGTGGCAAAGGTATTGAAGTTGATCCTGAAAAAGTGAAAGTTATCTAAGAAATGCCAGCCCCTCGTACCGAGAAGGAGGTTAGAGGTTTTCTAGGGCGACTAAACTACATTTCCCGATTCATCTCTCACCTGACCACTACTTGTGAACCACTCTTCAAGCTGCTGAAGAAAGATCAAGTGGTAAGATGGAATGACGACTTCCAAATAGATTTTGACAAGATCAAGGAATACATGCAAGAACCACTAATTCTGATGCCACTAGTTGAAGGAAGACCTTTGATTATGTACTAAACCGTGTTAGAGAATTTAATGGGGTGTGTGTTGGGGCAGCATGACGAGCCTAGTCGAAAAGAGCATGCAATATACTACCTTAGAAAAAAGTTTATCAATTGTGAAACAAGATATTCACTGCTCGAGAAAACTTGATGCGCTTTGGCATGGGGGTGCTTGCCGACTATGATAGTATATGTTGAATCATACCACTCTATTGATCACTAAGATGGATCCCATCAAGTACATCTTCGAGAAGCCAGCTCTCTCTGGAAGGATAGCCCGATGGCAAATGATTTTGACTGAATATGACATCCAGTACACTAGTCAAAAAGAAATAAAAGGAAGTGTACTGGAAGATCATTTGGCAAATTAAGCTGTAGATGATTACCAATCTATGAACTTTGAACTCTCGGACGAGAATATCATGCTGATTGCGGATTGCGAAAATCCTGGACCATATGAAGGGCATGAACAAGGATCTTGATGGACTATGGTTTTTGATGGACCTTCCAATGCACTTAGTAACAGAATTGGGGTTGTGATCATTTCTTCTGAAGGTAGCCATACTTCTTTCACTGCCAGACTCTACTTTGACTGTACCAACAATATGGTCGAATATGAAGCGTGCATCCTGGGTCTTAAAGCTTGTATTAATGTAAGAATCAAATTTTTAAGTGTATATGGAGACTCAACTTTGGTCATTAGTCAAGTTAAAGGAGGGTGGGATACAAAACATCCAAATCTTATCCCATACAAAGAGCTTGTGCTAACCTTGATCCCGTAATTTGAAGAGGTTACCTTTGAACACATTCCGAGGGGAAAAAAGCAGTTGGCAAATGCTTTAGCTACCATGTCTTCTATGTTCAAGGTCTAATGGGACAACGAAGCTCTCCGGATTACTATCGAAAGATTTTACGAACCAGCGCACTGCTATTAGATTGACACTGATGGTGTAGAGGAGAAGCCTTGGTTTCATAAGGTGAAAAGATATCTCGAAGCTCAAGAGTATCTTGAAGGGGCGTCAGTCAATGACAAGAAATTCCTGCGGAGGTTCTCAGCCAAGTTCTTCTTGAGCAATGGGATCTTATACAAGCGCAACCGTGATTAAATTCGGCTCCGTTGTATGGACAAGAAGGAATCAAAGAAGATCATGGAGGATATGCATGAAGGTGTCTTTGGAACTCACTCTAGTGGACATACTATGACCAAGAAGATTCTGAGAGCTGGTTACTATTGGTCGACCATGGAAACCGATTGTTATCACCACTCGAGGACTTTCCACAAGTGCCAAATTTATGCTGACAAGGTTCACGTGCCTCTGATTCCTTGGAATGTCATGACTTCCCCTTGGCCATTTGCAATGTGGGTCATCGATATGGTCGAAGAAATCAAACCTACTGCCTCTAATGGACACCATTTCATTCTTGTCGACATTGACTACTTTACCAAGTGGGTTGAAGCAGCTTCATTTGCCTCAGTTACCAAGAACATCGTGGTCCGGTTCATCAAGCACAACCTCATATGCCGTTATGGTATCCCTGAGAGGATCATCACTGAAAATGTTACCAACCTTAATAATGCCATGATCACTGAACTCTGCATGCAGTTCAAGATCAAGCATCACAACTCTTCTCCATATAGACCTAAGATGAATGGCACAGTGGAAGCTGCCAACACGAATATAAAGAAGATTGTGCAAAAGTTGGTGGTGATCTATAAATACTGGCATGAGATGCTACCATTTTCTCTTCATGGCTACCGTACTTTGACACGAACATCAACTGGGGCAACCCCATTCTCCCTAGTCTATGGCATGGAAGTTGTCCTACCTGTCGAAGTTCAGATTCCTTCTCTAAGGATTATGAAAGAAGCAAACTTAGAGGAAGACGAATGGATTCAGACTAGGTTGGATCAGTTGAATTTGATTAACAAGAAGAGGCTAGCTGTTGTCTGTCATGGTCAGATGTACCAGAAGCGCATGATCAAAGCTTTCAATAAAAAGATCAAGCATCGGGTATATCAGGCTGGTGACTTGGTAATAAAGTGCATCATTCTGCCACAAGGCGATCTCAGGGGCAAATGGACTCCCACTTACGAAGGGCCATTTGTTGTTAAGAAAGTATTCTCGGGGGGTGCTATGATGCTAACCACTATGGACAACAAATATTTTATGCACCCTGTGAATGCGGACATAGTCAAAAAATACTACGCATAAGAATGACCCGCTATGTTGAAATACCTAGGCAAAAATAAGGGCATCCCGACGAACCAAAAGGGTTCGGGAAAAAATAAGGGATATGTACAAAAGATCGTACACCTAGAAAGTTGAAAACCTGAAAGGGCGGCTTGGGTAAAAAAAGGTATCCCGGTGGACTGAAAACCAGAAAGGGCGGTCCAGGAAAAAATTAGGGATTAAAGCGTACAACTATGTTCCGTTGGATCACTTAGATGCAAGCTTTATTACCAAAATTGAAAGTTCAAATGGTTCAAATCAAATTCTTCCAATGGCAAGGGACGAGATGCTCGAAGACATAGGGGCAATAGCAGAATTAGAACCCAATGAGATCACTGCCACATGGCTATACATATATATTTGTTTTCACTTTGTACTTTTTCATTTCACGACGACTTCCTCTTACTAGGATTTTTGTCACTTTGAACAATATCACTTGCTTATAGGCAAATGATCAATACAAATATACTTTGAAGTCCAAACTTTTTGTTCTTTCTGTTTTGTTTGCAAAAACGTCCAATGATTAAAATTGAATGAACATATGCATATGAACATGATTAACTGTTAACAACTATATGCATAAGAACAAGATTAAACATTTACTCAAAACTCTAAAGAGCTAGGATGACACTCAAACTGTCTGTAAATCCCCAGAGTCCATTTCATAAAGTTATCCCCAGTGATGTCGCCAGAGATACTACTATGAGTACTCCCCAAAGATTAATCCTCATAAGTAAGGGTACATTCCGCGCAATCTCCCCGGCATATCACTCTAGCAAACAAAGGAGTATAATCTCTTTCCTGATAATATCACCAATCTATGGAGTTTCCAATTAGTACAATGCATGGAATATCTCTCCCCCGGCTGAGTTTGGTCCTCCAAAACTGAAAAGAGACTTTGAAGAGTTTCTTCTCTCCAGCAAATTCAATTCCCCCAAGAGAGTTAGTTTCCTCAATAGAGCACTTCTCCATCAACACGGGTTTATTTCTCCAACATGGTTTATTTCCCCAATAAACTACAGTTTCCCCAACTACTGACGAAATTCTTCTCCCTAGTAAAGTCATCACTACCCCCAGGAAGTTGTTGCGAAGCGGGGAATCCGACCAGATACCAGTTAACTTTATCCTCCCCATACAAGTCGAAGATTGTCCATCTCTTTTATCCCCAGTCAGGGTATATAAGAATTATCTTCCCCAAACGATTCAGAAGTTTAAACATCTCTTTTATCCCCAATAAGGGTATATAAGAAATAAATTCCCCAATAGAGCAACGGAAGACCAATGTTCCTAAACTTTACCCCCTAAATAGAAATCAATACATCCCCTGTAGAGTTTCCTCGAACAAGTAACCAAGAATCCCCAGCAGAAGCATTCTAGACAAGATTGAAGATACACAATACTCTTCATCCCCAACAATAGTCAGGGATTTATTTCCCAATACAAATACACTTCAACAACATTGCGTATTTATTCATCATAACATATGCATACATAACGCATATAGCACAATCTCATCTATTTTTAGAACATCATTACGTAATGCATTTCATGCATCATGACATTGCATACAACTAGCTTTTACCTTTTTAGGAAAAGATCAATCAATAGACAAACGTCACCAACTACTGATGCAACCTAACAGTCTTCCTAAAGGCTATATCTGACAAAAGGATATTTAAGAAATTTCCTCAGAGGGTCATTCCAAAATAAGACATCTGCTGGTTCAGCTTAAATCGCCTAAAGATTTATTCTGATTATTTTCTGGTAGACACTTTTCTGGTTAGATATATTCTGATTGTTATCTAGTTAAAGACAAAAACAAGACATTTGCTGGTTCAGTTTAAATCGCCTGAAGATTTATTCTGATTCTTTTCTGATAGACACTTTTTCTGGTTCAGATTTATTCTGATTCTTATTCAGTTAAAGATGAAAACAAGACATCTGCTGGTTCAACTTAAATCGCCTAAAGATTTATTCTGATTCTTTTTTGGTAGGCACTTTTTCTGCTTTAGATTTATTCTGATTCTTATCTAGTTAAAGACAAAAACAAGATATTTGTTGGTTCAGTTTAAATCGCCTAAAGATGTATTCTGATTATTTTTCCAGTAGACACTTTTTCTGGTTCAAATTTATTCTGATTCTTATCCAGTTAAAGACAAATATAAGACATCTGCTGGTTCAGCTTAAATCGTATATAGATTTATTCGGATTCTTTTCCGGTAAACACTTTTTTTGGTTCAGTCTAAGTCGCCCAAAGATATATTCTGATTCTTACCCAATCAATGACAAAAATTCAGACATCTACTGGTTTAGTTTAAATCGACCCAAGATTTATTCTGATGCTTCTTCCAGTTGAAGTCAAACTTAGACTCAGTCTAATTTCTATCACCAATTATCCTGGATAGAATCTGTAAGACCATCTCCAACAATATTCCATCACTCTCCAAATGGCATCTTTAAGCTCATTCTCGATATAATCAACAAATAGTTTTACTTCATGCACAAGCGAGGGCAAATTTCTGGGCACTTAAGTGTTCAATCATCTTCCACCTTCAAGTCACGAATGACGGACAAGCCAATCTAACTCTTTAGGTTTAATAAGATTGAGCAGGGGCAACTGTTGTACCCCCAAAAATTTCCCTCTCTATTCTCAAGACATTTCTTACAAAGGATCTTAAATGCTCAAGGTTTCTCAAGGGTTTGATCAGACAAACTCACCTCCTAAGCATTGAGCCTCCAAATTAGGGTTTTGTTTTTCTCAAGGACAATTGAAATTTTGATGCCTCAAATGACTTTCATGGTTCATTATAGGTCTCCAAGATTGCTCATACCAAGTTTTAAGTCTTGCATCACAAATTTGTTCAGTTAATTACTCAGATGACTGAAAATCAACTATATTGGGTAAAAAGTCAATTGTGATCAATATACAGTCAAAATTCATGATTTTTGACCAACATCAACATTTTAAAGCCATATTCATCAATTTTTCAAGTTTTGATCACAATTCTTCAAGAAAAGCACTCAAATCATCAAAGGGGCAAAATGGTCAAAATTAGGGTTTTGATTGAGAATGACTGATCATTGACTTTTGACCTAGTACATGACCTAATGGTTTGAAGCATGATATCAAGGATTCAAATACAATATCTTGACCTAATTTCATGGCTCAAATCATTTCTCAAGATCAATGGATTGAAAGTTGAATTTTTTATCAACTGATGAAAAGTCAATTGATATACAAAAAGTCAAACTTTGACTTTTTGATCAACATGAATTTCAAAGAGAAAGATTCAGCAAGATACTCAAAAATATCAAACTTGATCATCAATAATAAAAAAAGTCAAAATGTCAATTAAAAAAGTCAAGATTTCTAAGACTTAGAAAATTTTTAAGTGTTTTTATACTTGATAAATCCATTACTTCATGACAATTTTTCACCAAGATGCAAGATGATTCAAGGAAAACTTTCAACATGAAAGTTATAGATCTTGATGAATTCTACAACTTTTTATTAGAGGGTTGATGTCCAAAAAATGCTTAGATTTAAAGATATAGGCTCATGAAGTCATGACATTTTTCATAAACACTTAGTGAAATTTTCAACAAGTTTAGGCAGATTTTTTACCTAACTTCTTGACCAATTTTCACCTAGTTCCAAAATTATTTAGCCAAATGGTCCAAATGAAGGTTGTAGGTAATGTTTCAAGCTTTCCAAAATGTCCAAGAACTTGAAGAGATCATTTTTGAGCTAGGAGAATCGAAGAGAAGAAGTTGAGCATCCATTCTTGCATTACAAACCATTTTCATGAAGAACACTTGATCAAATCTCAAACCTATGCTGCATAATCTTGCTTTGAAGGCTTCTAAATCACCCCATAGTTAATTGATTACACAACTGTTAGAGCTATGATCTATGCATTTGAGCCATTGTCCAAGAGATTCATCCATTTTTGGCACAAAGTAACATTTCCATTCTTGTAAAGTTGCTTTAATCACAAAGTCAACTTGTATTGAGCCTCTAACTTGCTCCCTGTGCACACACTCAACACAAAATCTATAAGCAACATGTTTAAAGTGTCTAACCACTATAGATAGCCGTGTACTATGCATTGGAATAATGTTTGTTAAGATTTCTTCAAAAACAAGTCAAAAACCAAAAACATGTGATCTTGTGATTCTGATCCCTTGAACCTTCCAAACCTCTTGCCTATAAATAGATGATGTATTTCCAAGATAACACATTGATTCACAAGCCTAGAAACTCCCTCAAACTCCCTGAAATCATAATTTGCACACAAACTCCATTTTTATGCCATTTCTGACTTTGAATACCCATCTCACAATCCACTCGTGCATTTTCCATTTTAATCAATCATCGAGCTTCTATAACTCATATAGAATCTATCCAAACACCCGCAACACAACTGTAACATCATCTTCCTCATCTTCCATAACCAAAAACAGAGCTCTGCATATTGACTTCTCCAGAACAATACAACCACTCTCAATCCTAAGTAAGCATTTCATTTTATTGCAACTGGATTTAAAATCAGAGTCACCACTACTAGTTTTTATCCTAAGGAAGGGAATCTAATAGGAACCCATAATTCAAAAGATAAAGATTCTAAGTTTCGGAATTCTTTTAACGAAAGGAAGGTGTTAGGCACCTTTCATCTACCTTATTCTTAAGGATACTAGGTTTAGGTTTAGGTTTCAGGTAAAGCAGGGTTTTAATTTTTAATAGGGGAAAAGGGGGTTTGAATTTTAGTTAGGGGAACTCGCCACAATTTCAGTCGTATGCCTATATATCCTCTTATGAGGAATCAGAGTCCCAATTCGTAGTCCATATGGGTTTGTATTTTTTAGGGATTGCAAAAGTATTTTGAGTTGCCTCGCATTTTGACCGGGTGTAGAGATTGCGGAAGTTTGGACTAAATGCGCGATTAGTCAAAATATATTTGGAACCCTTTAGCAAAAATTAGTTGTTTAGATTAGTTTATTGCAAAAAAAAAAAGATTTAGTGTTTGTTAGATATATATTAATTATATTAATTATGAAATTTCTTAATTAATGCATGATTAAAAATATTTTAATGCAATAATATAAAAATATATACAGGAGTTTCTAAATAAAATAATTTATTTAAATGATAATAAGTATAATACTAAGTGAAAATAAAAATTAGTATTAATAATAATTATTATTATCAAAAAGAAATAATAATAATAAGAATAAATAATATATAAATAAGAAAATATAGAAAATAAGAAAATAATATAAAAATAGAAAATATTGAAATTAGTTCAGGGGGTACGTTTTTAGTTAAATAGTAAAAAAGGTGGGGTGTGAAAAGTTAGGGCCTGAATTCTGATATTGAATTCAAGCCCAGTTGGCTTGGCGGTGTAATTTTGAACTGATAAGTAAAACAGGGGGTGTCTTAGAAGTTGGGCTTGTCCCAAAATGCATTTTAAAGGAGGGACGGTTTAGACATCATGCGCGAGGGTGTATAGAACTTACGATGGACTTGGCCTCACGGTCGTCCAATGTTGATCAAACGGACAAAAACGCAAGTGCATGCTTATTTACCATGAGCGCACATGTATTGTATCATTATAGAATATAAAAAATTGTTTTACATTTTTCATCGTTGTTCATTTTATAGACCTTACCCTCCTCTCTCTCTCTCTCCCTCTCTCTCTCTCTCTCTCTCTCTCTCTCTCTCTCTCTCTCTCTCTCTCTCTCTCTCTCTCTCTCTCTCTCTCTCTCTCTCTCTCTCTCTCAGCCTTCATCATCTTTCTCTAACCCTAGAACATAATCGCGGCGACGCCTCATTGAAACCCTCCCCCACCGTAGATTAACAGAAATACAAAAAAACAAAAACAAAAAAAAAATAATGCTAAGTCTATTTACCCCTTTTGCACTTCGGTATCCAAATTCAGCTTCCAATCGATTCTGATCTCCTTCTCTTTTCTGATTTGCAGATTTCAGCGATGGCTTCGAAGATGGCTGAATAGTGGCGGAACAGTGAGGCAAGGACAGCGGCAATTAGGTCACGCGATTAGGGTTTCAGATGTTAAAACCCTAGTCGCTCTTCTCCTTCTTCAAGCTTGGCTCGGTATAATCTTTTTCTCTTCCAAAAATTCTTCTGATCTCTCAATAATTTCTCCTCCCCTTCTGTATTTATTATTCTTCTTTTTATAGGGTTAGATTTTAGGTTGCTGTTACGAAATTATCTTAGATTTAGGGATGAAGAGATAAATTATAGATTGTAATCTTATTGTGATTGATTTAGTTTTTGTAATATTTTGGGATTACTTTCTGTAATTGGTTTGAAATTATCCTTGTAATATATTTCTGAAATTTGCTTCTGTAATAGAGATTTGACTATGTTATTATTTTATATTCGATTTGTAATATTCTGGGCTTTGTTTAAGATTTGATAATAATATTCTGTGTTTTTGTTGTAAAAGATATTTGATTTCATTTGCAATCTATAGAGTAAACGTTATTGGAAAAAAAACATGTGCAAATTCTGTTATAATTGTTAGTGTTTGTTAGTAATTTCAATTTGGGCCTTGCATTTTAACTTTCAGTCCAGCACATTGCCAATTTCTCCTTTGGGACTAGCATTACTATTTTTTACTACCCAGCCCAGTGCATTGTCTTTTCTATGGACAACAACAATATTTCTGACGCCAATTGGGCCTAATATTAATAAATATTATTTATATATATATATATATATATATATATATATATATATATATATATATATATATATATATATATATATATATATATATATATATATATATATATATATATATATATATATATATATATATATATATATATATATATATAAATCAGTAAAACAATGTTTTAATAATAATTTTTTAAATAAAACAACAATAATAAAAATGACAAAGAACCTTAATGGTCCTTTAATAACCATACCTCTCTCTTTGTTATTTACCAACAAAAATGGAAATGGGCCAAACGAAATGGGCTCGCATATTGAATTTTTACCTCCTCTTTTCTTTACTAACAGTAAAACCTTTATTAAAATCCCATCCTTTTAAAATAGAATGGACCTTTACATAAGCCTCTGATGTGTCATTGGCCAACATGCTTCGCAAATGGGCCTACGGGTATATGGGTCTTTCTGATTTAGAAAGCCCCCACTCCCTTGCATTAAGACGCACTTCCCCATTGACTTGGATTTGAGAATGAGCCATCAGATATTGTTGGACCATCTTTAAAACATTTCTCTTCCATCTTGAAAATATAATCATAAAGGTAGGGCAAATTTAGGGTACGACACCTGCCCCTATTCAATTATCTTCCAATCGAGCGTGAGAATACAAAATTCTTATGCATTCTGATTGGGAGTTTATTGAATACTTGGAATACCCCGAAATTTGTCCAAAAAACCTAAGGTTATGCTGATATAGCATACCCTTAAGAGTCTTGAGTAAATAGGAAAAGCTGATGATATATCACTTACCAGGGTTTGACGATGAGGCAGATGATTCAGAACATGGGAAAACAATATTGTATGTCTTGGTTTGGCTTTTCTTATTCATACATTTGGGGGGTGAATAAACAACACTTGATAACGATGGCTTCTTGGAGATTGAGGCAATGGGTTATGTTTGCGAATCGCTGCGTGGAGTCTTAGGCGATGAGCTAAATTTAGATTTTGAACATCGATGCATGGAGTCTTAGGCAATGGTCTGTATCACGGAATGAGGAAACACACTATTGCGTGGAGTCTTAGGAAATGGGTTAGGTTTTTAAATCGTTGCATGGAGTCTTAGGCGATGGGCTAAATTCGGGTTTCGAACACCGCGGCATGGAGTATTAGGAAATGATCTATGTTGGGAGTGTCACACATTACTGCATGGAGTCTTAGGTAATGAATCTACATAGTAGAGGAAAACATCACTGCGTGGAGTCTTAGGTGATGGTCTAAACACATCACGGCATGGAGTCTTAGGTGGAAGATCTTATTTGGCTTTCGAACATTGTGGCATGGAGTCGTAGGCAATGTACTGGGTTTTGCACATTACTGCATAGATTCTTAGGCAATGAGCTATGTTGTAGAGACACATCACTGCATGGAGTCTTAGGTGATGGGTTGGATTGTAGAAAGAAGTGAGCTTTGATGATTAACCCTTAGATAGCTAAGTTGAGGGTGAAATTGTTTATTTGCTATATGATGTATGTGTATGTTGTCTGATATTGATATGGAACCCAAATTGTATGTGTATCGGGCGTCTGTGTATGCAAATGTGTGCAAAGTGTGTGTAAAATATGTGTATGCCTTGAAATGTTATGAAGACTGTTTTCGGCACTCTCTCTTTTAAACCATTGGTTTTGAGTTACCAATTCCCTGGTGTTGTATGTTGTATTGTCGTAGTATCTTTGGATTGATTTGAACATGATGAAGAGTGTTTAGAGATATCCTGATAGATGCAGGTGTAGGTGTAGAAGTGTGTATGGACGCAGACTTTTATGTTGTAAGTGCAGGCATAGGTGTAGACAGGTGTATGGACGTAGACGTGGATTTTCTTTTCGACATTTTTCTAGCCAAAATGCTTTTTTGATGTTTTATCAAATGCTTTTATTTGTAAATCCCCCAAGATGATTTCAATACAGTATTCACAAGCAATAAGCATAGTATTTCGTAAACAAGTCTGAAAAAGGAAAACCGCAATTAGAAAGATGAAAAGAAAGCAAATGTTTTATTGATATGCCTCTGAATAGGCAAAAGTACAAGATGTAATTCCTTGAAAGAGGTAATTACAGAAATTTTCAAAACTCTAAATGGCAATGAAAATGATAATTGCTACTGTTGTTCCCCCAATATCCTTTTAATAGCTCATATCTTCTTTGCTTCTGAGTCGTATGATTTAAATCTATCTCTCCCTTCGTGGTCCATAGTCGCAGTTCTTAGATCACAGTCTTTTTATTATTTATTTATTTTTTGAATAAAATCCCTAATTTTTTCCTGGATCGCCCTTTCGGGTTTTCAATCCATCGGGATTGTTTTTTTTTGTATGTCCCTAATTTTTTCCTGGATCTCCCTGTAGGGTTTTCGATCCACCGGGATGCTCCTTTTTTCCTAAGTCACCCGTTTACGATTTGAGCTTAGCAAGCCTTTTTATAGATAGTATTTTTTGACTGCGTCTGAATTTTCTGGATGCGGTAGTTCTTCCCCATCCATTATTGTGAGGATGATACCACCACCAAAGAATGTTGTTTTTACTACGTATGGACGTTCGTAGTTGGGTGTCCATTTACCACGTGAATTAAGGCGAGGTAGCAAAATCTTCTTTAGCACTAAATCCCCTTCTTTGAATATTCGAGGATGAACTTTCTTGTCGAAGGCCTTCTTCATCCGCTTCTAATGCAATTGATTGTGGCATAGAGTTGTCAAGTGTTTCTCCTCGATGAGGTTGAGTTGATCGAGTCACGTCTGAACCCATTTTGCTTCTTCCAACTTTGTTCCCATTAAAACCCGAAGTGATGGTATTTCTATTTCGACTAGAAGTACTTCCTTCATGCCATATAACAAAGAAAAAGGAGTTGCGCTTGTTGATGTATGCACGGAAGTGAGATAGTCGTGTAGAGCAAAGGGAAGCATTTCGTGCCCGTCTTTGTATGTCTTCACCATTTTCTGAATGATCTTCTTGATATTTTTATTGGCTGATTCGATGGCTCCATTCATCTTGGGTCTGTATGGTGAGGAGTTATGATGTTCGATTTTGAAATTTTCGCACAGTTCCTTCGTTATCTTTTTGTTCAAATTGGACCTGTTGTCTATAATAATCCTACTTGGAACCCCGTATCTACATATGAGGTTCTACTTGATAAAACGTGTAACCACTTGGCTTGTCACATTGGCATAGGATGCTTCTTCTACCCATTTGGTAAAGTAATCGATGGCTACTAGTATGAAACAGTGTCTGTTTGATACCTTTGGCTCGATCATACCAATCATATCAATTCCCCACATTGAAAACGGCCAAGGGGAGCTCATGAAATTTAGAGGAGTTAGCGGCACATTTATCTTATCGGTGTAGGTCTAGCATTTGTGACACGTTTTCGTATAGAGATAACAGACGGCTTCCATTGTTAGCCAATAGTACCCTGCTCGCAGAATCTTTCTAGCCATGGTGTGCCCATTTGTATGAGTTCCAAAAGCTCCCTCATGGATTTCTCTCATGAGCGTATTTGCTTCCTGCTTCTCCATACACCTAAGTAGTACCATGTCGTAGTTTCTTTTGTATAACACACCATTACTCAAATAATTTTGAGGCTAACTTTCATAGAGTTCGCTTGTTAATTATATAGGCATTTTCTGGGTATTCTTTCTTTTCCAGGTACTTCTTGATGTTGTAAAACCAAGGCTTGTCATCCGGTCCTTCTTCAATAGAAAGGCAATGTGCGGGATCTTCAAAGTGTCTGATTGTGATGCGTGGTTCGTGGTTTGGCCAAGTTACCTTGAACATAGCTGAGAGAGTTTCCAGGGCTTCTGCCATTTGATTTTATTCTCGTGGAATGTGACTGAAAGTGATCTTTGTGAATTCCGCAGCCAACTTTAAAACATGATCCCGATATGGAATCAGTTTTGGATGTTTAGTGTCACATTCTCTGTTGACTTGGTATATGACTAATGTGGAGTCCCCAAATACTTCAAGGTGCTTTATTCTTAGATCAATGGTGGCTTCCAATCCTAGTATACATGTGTGATACGGTGGGAGAACTGACTTGGGTGTTTTGTGTTTGATCGCAAATGTTGCGGTTAGCAAGAGTCGCTACCAGCTTTTCTTTTATCCAAAAGGAAAGGTGAAAAAGCACAAGAAAGACCTTTGAGATTATTTCTTGAGTTCGGGGGGTAGATTATGAAAAGGGAAGTTATTATCACCCTTTTCATCCATGGTTTTCCATGGGCTCTTAGTTACTTTCTAGATCACTTGCTTTTTGTTTGAAATTGTGCTTGATGTGGTTTTTGAAAGTATTTTGTAAAAGGGGCCATTGTTTACGCAATCTTTGTAATGATTCTTGTTCGTAAGAATGTATACAAAGATGTTGATCTTTTGAAAATGTTTTCAAGTTTTGTAAGATGTTTTAAAAGTGTAGGTGTTTGTTTTTTTGAAAATAGCAAGGATGTTTGTTTTGGAATGGAGCAAGTAATTATGAGCAATCTACCTACTCAAATGTCTTTCTTGTTCATTTTCTTTTCCTTTGACATTGTTGTCTTACCATTGATTTGGTAAGCAACCCTATCTTTGGATGTAAATGGGATGGGCGTGGGTCATCGTATAACCATGATTAGCCATGTTGCAAGGTATCTTAGCATTCTTTTTAAGGGACTGAGATCATTTGTAAGGCAACTTAGATAGCGTCATCAAGGGACTATGATCTTGTATTTGCTTGTTTTTGCTAAGATACCTTACATGCGTAATATGGCCATGTTATATTAGGAAACCAAGTGGAATAACCCTAAGGGTGCTTGTGTGCAAGTTTATCATTTGCATGCTTGTTTTTGTCTTGAATTAGGGTTTTCTAAGTATTGGTTTTAGTCTTTCTATGCAAACCCTAATTACTAGCATGTTATATAAAAGTGATAAATTACGAAATTTAAAGTTACTATGCTATTACAACATTTGTGGGGAGGGTGTGTACAAATTCATGAATGGGGATTGCAAGAATTTAAACCTAATTAGTTTATTACAACCATATTGAATTGATATCAATGTACAAGGAAATAAATAAATACAAAGTATAAAATGAATGAATGTACAAAAAATGCAAGATGTAAAGAAAATGTGTCTTAGTTTGATTTTCATGAAAAAGGGATTTTGTCTTAATCTAATTAAATAAGGAAAATAATTAATTACATTTGAATTTTATTAAGAAAATATTTTTGAATAAAACCCTAATTCTATTTAGTTGATTAAAAGAAAATAAGTTTAAGAAAAATGTCTTTTTTTGGTATTTTTATCTTGAAAATATTTATAGCATTATAAAATATTTTTAGTCTTTTTTATATAAAAAATAATGTATTTTAAATGGTGTGAAAAATAAATAAATAAAAACATAGTATTAATTAATTTTACAAGATTATTTAATAAAATAAATAAAGTATAATAAATAAAAATATTTTTTGTGAGAAAAATAAAATAAAATAAGTAAAAATATAAATCTATAATTTTTTGTATTTTTATGATTTTTAATATTTAGAAAATATATTTAAGAAAATAAAAATGAAATAAAATAAAATAAATAAACAATCTTGGGCCAGGGGTGCCAATATTCAGCAGGGAGGTCAGCTAACAAAAACAAAAATAAGCCAGGCCCAAAGGGGCCTAGCGCCTGCCAAAAACAACAAAAATCTGAAAAGTGAAAATATGAAAAATGAAAAGGGTACCACTGGGGCTCGAACCCAGGTCCCATAGATTACAGGCGTGCGCTTCTACCACTGGGGTGGTTATACATCCGTTAATACAAGAAAAACAATAAATATGTAAGGCAAAACGTGCCCTGAAGACTTCATCTTCAACCTCCAGCCAGACCAACTATAACTTGTTCATTTCTCATCAAAAATGAAAACTGTAAACATGAAACTTGTAGCAAATTTTCTCACGATTCCAGAAATGTAAAGTATTAAAACTATAGATCAAAGATAAGCAAGAATTTTAATGGCCCTAATCTGAACCCTAAATATTTCATAAGTTTCAGTTTCAAAATTCTCTAAGCTCAAGTAAAATTAATGGAAACTATGGACATGGTTAGCTTCAGGGCAATGATATCTACATGTTTTGTTCATTAATAAACTATTGAGGATGCCTGTATGAAGAGTTCCAAGTTGAGAAAACTTGTCTCAAAACTAGAAATCGTGTTTTGAGTTTGATCTTGTTTCAAGTGATGGTGATGATCATGTTAGCTTCCTTGAGGTCCTAGGAAGCTAATGCAATGGTTTGCTTGAGTTGAGAGTGGCTGAAATGGCCTAGAGAAGTCAAGTTGCAGACTCTGTTTTTTGCTTATGGAGGTTATGGTAAATGGTGTTACAGTTCTGGAATAAGGATGGGGATGAGTTGTATTTGATGTAAGGAAGCTTTAGGAATGAATTTGAGGGAAAACACACAAGGGAAATGAGAGATATAAGTTTAAGGTCAGAACTGTGTATCAATGGAGTTTTTTGTGCAATTTATGGCTAGAGGGAATTTGGGAGTATTTCAGGGTGTTAAAGCTCGTCCTCTAGCTCACAAATAGTGACTCTATTTATAAGAAACAAGTTTGGAGTGCTCTAGTTGATCAAAATTCAAATTTACATGTTTAAGTTAAACATGTGATTTTTTGTCAAAACAAGTTTCCATGCCTTGTACTTGCTAAGATAGAGTGGTTATGCTTTAAACAAGCTTTCTTCTGACTTTGTGGATGGAGTGTGATCAGAGGGAACAAGTTAGAGGCTTAATGTGAACTTTATGCAAAAAGCTTGCTTTACAAGAATGGCGTTGTTAACTTTGTGCCATAAATGGAAATACAACTTGGACAATAGCTCAATTGCTTGGATCAAAGCCCTAACAGCTGTGTAAGCATTTAATTATGGAGTGACAAACAAGTCTGAGGCCTGAAAATCAAAGATTATGCAGCGTAGCATGGATTTGGTTCAAGTGTTCGTCAAAAATGACTTGTAATTCAAGTGACAAAACCCTAACTTCATCTCTTTGATTCTCCCTACTCAAGAATGATCTCAAGGAGTTCTTGGACATTTTGGAAAGCTTGAAATGTGCTGCTATACAACCCATATTTGAATTGCTTTTGAATATTCCCCCTGGAACTATATGAAAAAGTTCCATGAAGTTGGGTCAAAATCCTGACCAAATTAGGGCAAAATTTCACTAAGTGTTTAGTTTCATGACCACATGTTCATAAAATTATAACTTGAGATCGAATCATTTTTGGAAGGAGTTGTGTAAAGAAAAGTTGTAGATTTCATGGAGATCTACAAATTTCAAGTTGGAAGTTTCTCTTGAATCATCTTGCATTATGGTGAAATTTTTGTTCAAAGTTTATGAAAAAAACATGAAATTTCCAACACTTAGAAAAATTTCTAAGTTTAGAAATTTTGACTTTTCAAAATGAAATCTTGAATTTTTGATTTCTTGATGGATAAGTTTCATATTTTGACATGTTTTGAAGATTTGATCTTTGGCACTTGAATTTGACCAAAAAGTCAAAGTTTGACTTTTCAGTGTACAATTGACTTTTGATCAGTTGACTGCAAAATTCATATATCAATCTAATGGACTTGCAATGTTTTGAACCATACCATTAGGTCAAAATTATGCAATTGGACTCTTGAGATCATGACTTAAACCAATTGACCATTTTCTAGGTCAAAAATCAGAAATTGCCCTTTCCCAATCAAAACCCTAATTTTGACCATTTTGCCCTTTTGATGATTTGATCAAATTTCTTAGGGAATTGTGGTCCAAACTTGATCAAATGATACATATGAGTTTCTAATGTTGATATGGATCAAAAATTATGAAGTTTGACTGTAAATTGGCCATGGTTGACTTTTTCCCCAATATAGTTGATTTTTAGGTCAATTGCTCAATTGATTGAGCAAAAATGTGATCCAAGGCTTGAAACTTGGCATGAGAAACCTTGGGGTCCATAATGATCCATGAAAGTCATATGGGGAATTAGAAGTTCCAAAATCCCTATGAAATCTTAAACCCTAATTTTGGTCATCAGTGCTCAAGGAGGTGTCTTGAGCTGATCAAACCCTATTGCAGTCTTGAGCCCAGGGAGATCTTCTGAGAAAATTCTTGATAAGTGAGAGGGAAAATTTTGGGGTACAACAATAGGATTCGTACTCGACGATGTTGTTGGTGCAGTCAAAACACAACATTACGGTGTAGGGCTTGTGATAATTCTTTGGAGAAGTCAAGACCTCCTCTATACCGTGCCCCACTGAATTTGAGCCCCGTCGAACATGAGTGTCCAACGTGCACCTGGCTCGGGTCCTTTATCAGGTCCTAGTATTTCATAGTCGCCTATAACCATGACATCTTCGTATGGAAAGTCAAACTTCATAGGTTGGTATTCTGGAAGCGGTTGGTGGGCTAGATGATCAGCTAGTATACTACTCTTGATGGCCTTTTGAGTGACATATTATATGTCATATTCTGATAGTAGCACCTGCCATTGGGAGATTCTTCCTGTAAGAGCCGTTTTTTCGAACATGTACTTTAAAGGATCCATTCTGGCTATTAACCATGTGGTGTGGGTTAACATATATTGCCTCAACCTCTTAGTAGCCCAAGCCAATGCATAAGAAGTTTTCTCGAGGAGCGAGTACCTGGTTTCGCAATCAATAAATTTCTTACTGAGGTAATAAATTGCATGCTCTTTTCTTCCTGTTTCGTCCTGCTGTCCCAAACCATAACCCATTGATCCTTCGAGAATTGTCAGATACATGATGAATGGTCTTCCGGGAACTGGTGGCATTAAAATTGGTGGCTCTTGTAGATACTGCTTTATTGTCTCGAAGGCCGTTTGGAAATTATCATTCCATACTACCGTTCAATCTTTTCGTAATAATTTGAATATCGGCTCACACGTAGCTGTTAGATGTGATATGAACCTTGAGATGTAATTCAATCTCCCTAAGAAACCACGAAGTTATTTTTCTGTCCTCGGTGCTGGCATCCCTTATATAGCTTTTACTTTGTTGGGGTCCATCTCGATACCATATTGACTTACAATGAAACCTAGCAACTTGCCTGATCTGACGCCAAATATGCGTTTATTCGGATTTAACCTCAGTCTGAACTTGTGAAGCCGCTCGAATAACTTTTGTAAATGTATAATGTGTTCCTCCTCTGTATGGGATTTGGCGATCATATCATCTACGTACACTTCAACCTCCTTGTGAATCATATCATGGAATAGTGTGACCATGGCCCTTTTAAAAGTTTCCCCTGCATTTCTGAGACCGAATGGCATTACTTTGTAGCAGAAAGTTCCCTAAGGTGTCAGGAAGGTAGTTTTTTCCATGTCTTCGGGTGCCATTTTGATTTGATTATAGCCTGAGAAACCGTCCATGAATGAGAATACCGAGGCTTGAGCCGTGTTGTCTACCAAAACATCTATATGAGGTAATAAGAAGTTGTCCTTGGGGCTTGCTTTATTCAGATCTCGGTAGTCCACACACATGCGTACCTTGCCATCTTCATTGGGTACTGGCACAATGTTAGCTATCCATAGAGGATAATCTACCATTGCTAAGAACCCTGCATCGAACTGTTTGAGAACCCCTTCTCTAATCTTGCTAGACATATCCAGATGAGTTCTTCTGAGCTTTTTCCTAACTGAAGAACAACCTTCTTTGAGAGGTAGTCTATGCACCACAATGTTTGTATCTAACCCTGGCATGTCCCTATAGGACCAAACAAATATATCCACATACTCATGCAATAGCTGGATTAGCCTTTCTTTGACGCTCTGCTCTAACATTTCCCCTAGCTTGATTTCTCTCGGATCTTTCTCTATGCCTAGATTAATGGTATCAATAGCCTCTTGATATGGTTGTATGTTGTCCACCTTCCGCTCTATTTCCCTTTCCATTTCTTCAGAAAGTTCAAGATCTTCATCACCTTCCTCTTCGGCTTGGTTGATAGGGGCATCAAAATTATATTGGATTGCAGCAGTAACATTATTGGTGGTTTTGGGCATGGATTTGCATGTTTATCATGTTTTTGTGCAGATTTTAGTACATGAACTTTGAAAATGCATATGAAGAGAAAATATTTCCATTTTTAAACTTAAGAGATAAATGCAAGAGAAAGACAAGGATCTTAATTGAAAATAAAATATAACTTTTATTAATTATAAATATTGTCTAAAAAAAACGGGGGGACCCTTACAAGCAACCCCTATGTCTCGGGCTTGACATAGGTTCTTTCAAAACAAGAAAAATTACTTAGGAAAGAAAAAGATCTTGGGAATCTCCACGATAGTCAAGCTTTTGAGTTCTTCTCCTGGGGCGCATTCTCGGATGAAGTCAGTTGCCCTTTTGGCGTTGACTTTGTTGGATATCATCGCCACATGTCCGCCGTGCTCTATCCCCTTGTTGACAAAGGTCTGTTGGATTGGAGGAACTGTGATTTACCCTTCATAGTATCTTTCGATAGTTCATAGCTCAAACCGAAGCCATTCTTCTTTTTGGGAATTTCTGGGAGCTTTCCCCAACCTTTCGAGGCACCATCTTCCATTGTTGTTTGCAAATATCTCCACGAGGTTACCTTAGGCTTGTTACTTTTCTCGACTTGTAAAGTCACCATTGAAGCAACTTCCAGGACTTGGAATGGAGTGGCTATACAATATTCGTCGGCACTAATATATCTGTACGATTCGATGTGACTTACAAAGATGTCCTTCTCACTGTTGATTATGATTAATTTACCTTCCACCAAGAACTTCAACTTTTGATGTAAGGTCGAAGTAACTGCCCCTGCTGCATGAATCCAAGGTCTCCCCAACAAGCAAGTGTATGTCGGCTCTATATCCATGACTTGGAAAGTGATATAGAGGATATGTGGCCAAATTTTGACTGGAAGGTCCACCTCTCCCAATACCGAACTTTGAGAATCATCAAATGCTTTCACTATTATAGATCTTGGCCTCATCACAACATTATCTAATGTTAACTTCATCAGACTTGATTTTGGTAACACGTTGAGGGCAGAGCCCGTATCGATGAGTACTCTGGATAGGCTGGTAGTACCTATTTGCATAGAGATATGGAGTGCTTTGTTGTGAGCTCGGATTTGTGGCGACAATTCACTATTATTAAAACCCAAATATGGTTTGGTTGTTAAATTTTCTACGACGTTATCAAATTGATTCACACTAATTTCCTCTAGCACGTGTGCTGAACTCATTACCTTCATTAGAGAGTCTCAGTGCGCTTCAGAATTGATGAGAAACGAGAGTATGGAGATTTTAGTTGGGGTTTGGTGAAGCTGATCCACCACTCTGTAGTAACTTCTTTTGATTATTTTCAGAAACTCCTCTGCCTCTTGATCAGTAAAGTTTTTTCTTGGAGGTTCTTTCTGTTGACTCGTTTCCATCACTTCTTTTGCCTTGTCCTTTATTGAGGTCTTATATTTCTTCTTCGGTGGTTCAGATCCAAAGACTCGACCACTTCGGGTCATACCCCCTATCCCTGCTATATTTGAAATCACAGGTCCTTGACTTGGCGATGGCACACTTTCTTGTTTCACTTTGTTAATGTATACGACTGAGTCATAACTCCATGGTACTGCTTTATTACTTTCATAAGGGATAGGTGACGGTCCCTTAAATATCATTGTGGTCTTTGGAACTGCTGATATTTGGAGGACCTTCTTTGGTGCCATCCCTAGAGTTTCTTTCGATTCTTCCCACGGGATCACTAGAGTCTTCTTGTTAATATTTGGGCCTTGGCAAGGGATTACCAAGGGCTTCTTTCCTTTAATTACAGCTACATATTTTTCTTCAGGGTATGGTCCAAATTGGACTATCCCCTGATCCACTAGCTTTTGTAGCGTTCTTTTAAAGGCTTCATTATACTCCAACAGGAACCCACATTCCAACAGATACTCCTTCAACAAGTTTATATGGGCCTTGCCTGCTTGATTTCCCCAAAGTCGGTGACTACTTCAATTGCATTTATTATCGGCCTACCATGTGGAGGCATGGGGTTTGATTTGATGTTAGGTTTCTCGAAAGTGATGACTTGAGATTCTAACAAGTCCTGCATTTTATGCTTGAACACCCAACATTGTTCTATGGTATGCCCAGTAGAATTAGCATGATACTCGCATTTGGCATCGGCATTGTACTTTCGCGGGAGTGGCCCGACTGGAGGAGCTAGAGGTTTTAATTCCACTAAGGATGCCTTGACCAAGTGTTGTAATAACTGGCTAGATGGCATGGGGAGTGGATCAAAATTTCTCTGAGGCCTTCCAAATCTGCCTTGTTGTTGTCCTTGTGGGATCATTAAT
The DNA here is from genome assembly GCA_948472305.1 of Vicia faba. Taxonomy (NCBI): domain Eukaryota; kingdom Viridiplantae; phylum Streptophyta; class Magnoliopsida; order Fabales; family Fabaceae; genus Vicia; species Vicia faba. The sequence continues at coordinate 1,307,672,858 of OX451739.1, forward strand.
GGTTGTTGTGCCCTTGGTTGTGAGGCTACATAATTAATTTCTCCCTTTTTTTCTTTTTGGGAAGTTTAAAGCAGGCCTCTTGGTATTATAGGGGGTATTTTATGGTCCCCCTGGTATTTTCCCATTCTTTACTCTAGTCTCAATTATTTCTTCGATAGTCACTGGGTCTGAGAATCCTGAAGAGATACTTCCAACTATTTTCTCAAAATATAACCCTTGCAAGGTTCCCATGAACATATCTACTAACTCCTTCTCCAACAGCGGTGGTTGCACACGGGATGCCATCTCCCTCCATCTCTAAGCATATTCTTTGAAACACTCTTCTTGCTTTTGAGATAGGCTCTGGAGTTGCATGCGGGTAGGCGCTATGTCTAGGATATATTTGTAATGCTTTAAGAAAGAATTAGCAAGATTTTCCCATGTTCGAATGTGAACTCGCTCCAATTGCATATACCAGTCTAAAGATGCCCCGCTTAAGCGTTCTTGAAAATAGTAAACCATCATCTTTTGATCATGGGCATGGGCATGCACCTTCCTGCAATACATGCACAAATGATTTCTTAGACAAGTGAGCCCTTTGTATTTTCCAAATTTAGGCACTTTGAACTTCGGCGGAATTACCACATCAGGCACTAGGCCCATTTCGAGAGCATCTACTTCGAAAGCATCAAAACCTTCCACAAATTTCAGCCTTTTTTCGAGAGCCTTATATTGATTCATCATCAGTGCGTTATCAACAGTGTGAGTACCATTTATCTTTAAGGGTGTCTGATTGACATCCTTTAGGTCGTGGTTCCCGTACTGCAAGTCCAAGTAATGGTCTGCATTATTGATTGGAATTTGTAGGGTATGTGATGCCCCTGATTTTGATGGTGGTGGGACAAACCCTTCTGTTTAAGCTTCTCTTGTCTCTTGTTGGTCCATGACGGACTTTTGGGGTCCTGTCTCTAGCTCTTTTCTTAGTTGGTGACCTCTTGATGCACCAATCATTTGATCTACTTCTTAGAAAGCTACCTTAGGAATCTTATCTTATCTTTCAATGATGTTCTTAAAAGCTAGGAGAACTTGACTTAGATCTCCTTTCATTGAACTCACATCACCCTTGACTTGGTCGAGATCCTCCTTGAATGCGACCTGATTCTCCTTGATTTTTTCCATTGCTTTTTGCTGATAGGCTCGTGTTCTATATGGAGGCCAAGGAGGTGGTGATCTTCTTCTACAAATGGTTTAACTGGAGAGATTTTGAAAAACTGAGATGAACTTTGATATGATATGCAGGTGTTTGTGAATGCATGCATGCGTATGATTATGTATGAACATGTAATGGTTTCTTACTTTAAATGTCTTATTCATTTGAGTATATATTTATCTTTTGCTTCTTTTTTTTTATTTGGTGAATATCTTAAAAATAGGTGCGCAATCGAGATACGGAAACAAAATGCCTTTATTGAAAGTAAGATAATCCAGATATTGAAAAATATTACAACTTTAAATCAAAACTTGTTTGCATGAAAATAAACAACAAGGAAATAAGTTTTCTAGGTGCGCTTGTGGATGTCTTCTCTGAAAGCATCGACCATTGCTCGTATCCCCATAGCGGCGAGCGTACATCTTCAGAGCTCTTTCGAATAATTTCCATTTTATGGCTTTGATTTCATAAATGTCTGGCTTAAGGGCATTAACGCAGACAAGTTGTTTCCCTTTGGTATCTATTTTCCAAGATAGTCACCAAAATCCTGATTTTATTGCTTTTTTTACCCTGTAAATAAGACAAATGAAAAGAAACAAATGATGAATATATGAAATATATGAATGCATGGATGTAGGGTTGAGTGAAGGGATCTTGTGATAGGTACCCTTATAAGGTAGGTTCTTAATTTTGAGTTGCGGTTAGTCTACCCTCCCAAAAGGGGGCTTCCTTAAGGGTATCCTGAACAACACCAAAGGGAAAAGGCACAAGGGCCTCCCTTAGGTGGAGCCTCTTTACGGACCAAGATTTTCGTCTCAAGTTCGTGAAAGGTCTCGTCATGAGATTTTGGTTAGGGTAGTTACAAAGAGTCATGGGTGGCATTCCAAAGTCCTACTCGTCAAGAGGATATCTCTCGATAAGTATTCCTTTTGCAGAATTCCATCGACTCTAGGCGAAGTCGTCACATAAACTCGTAGGGGTGATGTATTCCCTAAGCTAATAGATGAACCTTCTTTCTAAGGGTTATTTGAAAATATTTTTTTTGAAATAAAAGTACCGCCATGCAATAAATATATAAATATAAAAAATAAAAAAATAGACAAGAATAAATAAATAAAGAACATAAAAACCTGAAATAAAACCTAAAACCTAGGGTTGGCTTCTACACCTAGGGTTGAAATCCCCAACAGAGTCACCAGCTGTTGCAACTGGATTCAAAATCAGAGTCGCCACTACTAGTTTTTATCCTAAGAAAGGAAATCTAATAGGAAATCCTAATTCGTAAGATAGAGATTCTAAGTTTCGGACTTCTTTATACGAAAGGAAGGTGTTAGGCACCTTTCATCTACCTTATTCTTAAGGATACTAGGTTTAGGTTTAGTTTTCAGGTAAAACAGGGTTTTAATTTTTAATAGGGGAAAAAGGGGTTTGAATTTTAGTTAGGGGAACTCGCCACGATTTCAGTCGTACGCCTACGTATCCTCTTATGAGGAATTAGAGTCCTAATTCGTAGTTCGTATGGGTTTGTATTTTTGAGGGGTTGCAAAAGTATTTTTGAATTGCCTCGCATTTTGACCGGGTGTAGAGATTGCGAAAGTTTGGACTAAATATGAGATTAGTCAAAATATATTTGAAACCCTTTAGCAAAAATTAGTTATTTAGATTAGTTTATTGCGAAAAAAGATTTAGTGTTTGTTAGATATATTTATATTAATTATGAAATTTCTTAATTAGTGTATGATTAAAAATATTTTAATGCAATAATATAAAAATGTATACATGAGTTTCTAAATAAAATAATTTATTTAAATGATAATAATTATAATACTATGTGAAAATAAAAATTAGTATTAATAATAGTAATTATTATCAAAAAGTAAAAATAATAAGAATAAATAATATATAAATAAGAAAATATAGAAAATAAGAAGAAAAAAAATATTGAAATTAGTTCAGGGAGGTGCGCTTTTAGTTAAGTAGTAAAAAAGGTGGGTTGTGAATAGTCAAGGCCTTAATTCAGATATTGAATTCAAGCCCAGTTGGCCTGGGGTGTAATTTTGAACTGATAAGTAAAACATGAGGTGTCTTAGAAGTTGGGCTTGACCCAAAACGCATTTTAGAGGAGGGCCGATTTAGACATCATGTGTGAGGGTGTATGGAGCTTATAGTGGACTTGGCCTCACAGCCGTCCAACGGTGATCAAATGGACAAAAACGCAAGTGCATGCTTATTTACCATGAGCGTGCATGTATTGTATCATTACAGAACATAAAAAAATTGTTTTACATTTTTCATCATTGTTCGTTTTACAGACCCTAACCTCTTCCCTCTCTCTCTCTCTATCTCGCTTAGCCTTCATCCTCTTTCTCTAACCCTAGAACATAATCATGGCGGTGCCTCATCGAAACCCTCCCCCACCGTAGATTAACCAAAATACAAAAAAAAAACAAAAAAAAAGAATTCTAAGTCTATTTACCCCTTTTGCACTTCCGTGTCCCGATTCTACTTCCAATCGATTATGATCTCCTTATCTTTTCTGATTTGCAGATTCCAACGATGGCTTCGAAGACGGCTCAACGGCAGAGGAACGGTGAGGCAAGGACAGCGACAACTAGGTCACGTGATTAGGGTTTCAGATGTTGATACCCTAATCGCTCATCTCCTTCTTCAAGCTTGGCTCGGTATAATCTTTTTCTCTTCCAAAAATTCTTTCGATCTCTTGATCATTTCTCCTCCCCTTCTATATTTGTTGTTTTTTATTTATAGGGTTAGATTTTAGGTTGTTGTTACGAATTTGTCTTAGATTTAGGGAGGAAGAGATAAATTAGATATTGTAATCTTATTGTAATTGATTTAGTTTCTGTAATATTTTGGGATTCCGTTCTGCAATTTGTTTGAAATTAGCCTTGTGATATATTTCTGAGATTTGCTTCTGTAATAGAGATTTGACTCTGTTATTATTTTAGATTCGATTTGTAATATTCTAGGCTTTGTTTAATATTTGATAATAATATTCTGTGTTGTTTTATTGTAAAAGAGATTTGATTTCATTTGCAATCTATACAGTAAATGTTATTGAAAAAAAACGTGCATAAATTTTGTTGTAATTTATATAGTGTTTGTTAGTAATTTCAATTTGGGCCTTGCGTCTTAACTTGCAGTCCATCACATTGCCAATTTCTCCTTTGGGCCTTTCATTACTGTTTTTTACTACCCATCTCATCGCATTGTCTTTTCTATGGACAACAACACTATTTCTGACGCGAATTGGGCCTAATATTAATAAATAGTTTATATATATATATAAAAAATCAGTAAAACAATGTTTTAATAATAATTTTTCAAATAAAACAGCAACAATAAAAATTACAAAGAACCTTAATGGGCCTTTAATAACCATACCTCTCTCTTTGCTATTTACCAACAAAAATGGAAATGGGCCAAACGAAATGGGCTCGCATATTGAATTTTTACCTCCTCTTTTCTTTACTAACAGTAAAACCTTTATTAAAATCCCATCCTTTTAAAATAGAATGGACCTTTACATAAGCCTCCCATGGGCTATTGGCCAACATGCTTCACAAGTGGGCCTACGAGTATATCGGTCTTTCTAATTTAGAAAGCCCTCACTCCCTTGCATTAAGACGCACTTCCCCGTTGACTTGGATTTAAGAATGAGCCATCAGATATTGTTGGACCATCTTTAAAACATTTATCTAACATCTTGAAAATATAATCATAAAGGTAGGCCAAATTTGGGGTACGGCACATTAACTTCTTGGAGGTTCAATGAAGCTATCCAGATCATCACAACATCTCAAGGAGTGCTTAATTATCAAACACGATTTCCAGTTTTGAGGTAAGTTTTTCAAACTTTGAACTCTCTCTACAAGCATCATTAATGGCTACTTTGTGAATAAAAACTGCAGACATCATAGCCCTAAAGCTAACCATGCCCTTAGATTTCATTTATGTTTCCTGAGTGGTACAAATTTTGAAGATGAACTTTCTGAAAAATTAGGTCAAAATTTGGTACCAACAAAAATTCGTGTTCATCTTTGAGTGTTAGCTTAAGTTATTTACATATTTGAAATCTTGATGAAATTTCAAGCAACTTTCATGTTTACATTTTCCAATTTGGTTGAGAAATGAGGAAGTTACAGATTTAAAAAATGTTAATGAACATTCTGCCACGAGGAAGAAGATGGAGTTATAATTAGGACTGGGTTTGTAATATATTTATTGGTTTGTATATTAAAAACCATATGTATAGCCACCACAATGGTAGAGCGTGCGTGTATAAGTCATAATTATGCCTTGTCCTAGGTTCGATCCAGGCGTGAGGCATTTTTCTTTTTTCTAACATTTACATTATAAATCTTGTGCAAGCAAGCCCAACACGCGTGCCATACACCCTCATTCCAACACCATCAGATCACCATGCCAACAAATCCAACACACCAGATGCGCTTGTCCACCATGTGCTCTCACAAGCCTGCCCTATGGAATCCAAACAGGCGATGGGCCCTTCAGTCTCGGGCCTCTTTCTCTTTTTATTTTTTCTATCATCATACTCCCCATTCTACTTTTCAAAGTGCAGGCCCATTCATGTTTTTTATTATTTTTTTTCTGATTTCAAAAACTTATCTTGGGCCTAACTTTTTTGCTACTTCACACACCCTTACAACTTTTTAACACCTAGCCCAATTTCTTTGTATTTCCTTACATTTTCTATATTTCATTTATTTATTTATTTTTATTTAAATACTTCATTTTCTATATCTCATATATATATATATATATATATATATATATATATATATATATATATATATATATATATATATATATATATATATATATATATATATATATATATATATATATATATATATATATATATATATATATATATATATATATATATATATATATATATATATATATATATTCACAAATAATTAAATTAATTTAAACATTTTATTTTATTTTATTTTTAAATTAAATTAAATTTGTATTATTTCTTTTTACAAATTGAAATCCAAGTTATTTGCTAAACAAAAATTATTAGACTTAGGTTTATTTTTCCTCTTCATTGCAAATTAACTTAGATTTTAGGCTTTTGTTAAATAATTAATTAACCCTTTTCTTTGAAAATAAAATTAATTAGTCTCATTATGATAATTACTAAAATCTCTAAACCTTTTCATCAAAAACCCTAAAAGCAATTTCTTCTTCATCTCTACATTTTGTGCATTATTATTGTTGTAACTCATATTCAATGATTTGTAATAGTAATTAGGGATTTATTGCTTTCCCCTATTCACAAAATTGTACCCCCATTCCCAAAGAGTTGTAATAGCGTAGGACATTTAAATTCCGCAATTTATCGCTTTCCTTATTATTGCTAGTAATTATGGTTTGTATGGCAAGACTAAAATCAAACATTAGAAAACCCTAATTCAAGATGACATACTTGAAATGAACACACCTTGCACACTTGCACCTCTAGGGTAACCCACACTTGTTGCCTCTGAAAAAAACAGTCATGTCCCTCGAGCCTGAGATGTTTTAGCAAAGACCCTCGATTAAAAGATCATAGTCCCTTGATGAGCCTTCAATGCTGCCTTCGGTAAATGATCTTAGTCCCTTACAACGATTGCTAAAACATCTTACAAGTTGCCTTCTATGATTGGACGATGACCCACGCCTGTCCCTCACATCCAATGATATGGCTCTCTATCAATCAATGGTAAAGTAGCACTATCTAAAGGAGGAGGAAAAGAAAAAAGACTTTTTGAGTAGTTAGATTGCTCGTAATTTCTTGCTCATAAACAAAATTATTTCCACACTTCACACTTTTAAAACATCTTTCAAAACATATTTCAAAACAAAAATTTTGTATACATTCTCAAAGATACGAGAATCATTACAAAATTGCCTTACATTGGCATTTTCAAACACCTTTCCAAGCATTCCCTTTCAACAAATATTTTCAAAAACCAACACTTTGTATATATTCTCAACGATGCGAGAATCATTGCAAAGTTTTCCGTACGAAGGCGTTTTTTCAAAATATTTTCAAACTTACACAAACACAAAGTATTTTTAAGTGATCAAGCAATTAAGAGCCCGTAGATAACTACAGATGAAAAGGGTTCTAACACCTTCTCTTTTCATAACCTACCCCCCGAACTCAAGAAAATTCTCAAAAGGTATTTCCTGTTCTTTTCACCCTTTCCTTTAATGGATAAAAGAAAAGTATATGGTGACTCTTGCTCTCTGTAACATTTGAGATAAAATGTAGAACTCCCAAGTTATTTCTCCCACCGTATCACACCAGGTATAGAGGTATGATCAAATCCTTGCTCTATTTAACTGCGAGTATGCAAAATATCATGTTTAGGGTGTGCATGTGTGATAGATATCAAGCATCACCTAAGGAATCACATTTTAAGATTGTAAAACGTATTTTGAAGTATCTTAATAGAACATCACATCATAGTATTTGGTATCCTAAAGGTAGTGTTTGTATCTTAGTAGGTTATTTTGATTTCAATTTCGTGTCGTGCAAGTAGGATAAGAAAAGTACTAGTTGTACTTGTCACTTATTTGGAAGCAATTTAGTTTATTATCATAGTAAGAAGCAGGATAGTGTTGAACTTTCTACCATCGAGGTTGAATGCATAGCAGCTGGTAGTTGTTATGCACAAGTCTTATGACTTAAGAAACAATTGATAGACTATAATTTAAAACTTGATTTTGTTTTGAATAAGTGCGATAGAACTAGTGCGATTAGCCTTACTAAGAATCTGGTACTTCATTCAAGAACTAAACACATAGAGATCCAACACCATTTTCTTAGAGACCATGTTGAAAATGGGGATGTTGTTTTTAAACACGTTGACACTAAAAGTCAACTTGCTGAAATTTTTACAAAACCATTGTCATCAGACCCTTTTCACAAGATCAATAGAGAATTTGGAATCTTAGATCCCTCGTGTTTTAAATAGAATAAGTGTTCTATTTTGTTTCATTTGCTATGTATATTATGTTTTCACTAACACTATTTTGTAGCAATTCATTCTCTTATCGACTACATTGGTATGTCTCTATAACTCTAGTATCCCGTGTGTATCTTTGTTTGTGTATTTGTTCTTGATATTTTCATTGGTTTGCTTACTACCATATTTACTTTTCTCATTCATCTCTAGTATATTTTGGTTATTCTAGTTAGCATTTAAGTCTTTTAAATGTGTGTTGTTAATTATGTGCATTTGAGCATTACTATACTTATTCATGCATTATTTAAGTTGTAATGCATTCCATTTCATAAAAGTTTTGATCACTTATTGTATGTTGTTGAACATTTATTGCATGACTATTTTGCATTTTTTTTGCAAGTAGCATGTTATTTTCTTATTTTGTATTCGATCTTCGTTGTTGTATATTATTCTTAGCTTTTTTGGCTCATATGTTCATCTGGAATCACTTGTTGTGTTTGGTTTCTAGATCCACATTAATTTGTACGTAATACCCCGATTCTCCAACATCGACAATTGTCATTTAAATCAGTTAAATGGTAATTAGAAGGCACAATTGACTTTTCCACTTAATATCTTCTTACTAGTAATCCATTAATTCAAAGTAAATGGTTAGAATAGAACGAAGTGGCAAATTGGTAATTGTGGCATAGTTTGAGGGCATTATGGTCTTTCTACCAATTAAATGATCAACAACAAGGGCTTTTTTGGCTTCAGTGCAAATAAGAATGAGAAAGGAGAACGAATGAGCTTAGAAGCAAGAGAAAAGAGGAATAATTCATGTTCATCATCTTCACATTTCATTTTCGCGCTTTTGGTACAACTTCCAGGAAAAGGTAATAATTCCTTACTCGTAAATTAAGAGATTCCAGGTATTTTGGAAAGTAGACAAAATTTCATTCATTTTGCATATATACTTGGTTAATTTCATGTTTCTGATGAGAGAGATAAACATGTTTGAAGTTGGAAGATTCATGCTGAAAGTGGCTAAGAAGAAGCCATGAGTTTGATGGTTATGGAAGTGGAGCTTTGATCAAGAAAGAACTTTAAGAGAAACATTATCATCATTTTCATTTCTCCAACTCATAATCTTTAATCATGAGGTGGGTTCCATAGTTGGAACTTGGGTAGTAATGGGGATTGAATTGCATGTTGAATGAGTTAGTGAAATAATACTCACAATGTGTTAGTGTTTGGATTCTTGTTGTTGCATGCATGATTAATGATGAAAAATGGGTTCTTGTGATGATCTTGTATGTCTTATATCATTGATACATATTGGGGTTTGAATTAGGGACGGATGGGAGGTGGAGTGGGGTTCTATAGATTAGATGGTTTAAAATATGATTTTTGAGAAAAACCTTGCATGTTTGGGAACTGGGGTTTTGAGTGTGAATGTTGACCTCATGAAATACATGTTTTTATGAATTAATAACGTTTTTGTTTGGTCAAATTTATGCTACTCCATGCTTATGATGTCATGATATGTTAGTATATGTTACAATGTGTTTGGATCGAAGAAAAAAATGAGAAAGCAGGTGAATTTTAGGTTTTGGACTTAGTGTAACCGATTACATAGAGTGTAACCGGTTACCTATGAAAAACAGAGTTTCTAGGCTATTTTCCCTGTATTTAACCGGTTACATGATGAGGTAACTGGTTACATCACTAAATGTGTGAAATTCAGAAACTGAAAAAGGGTGTATCTTGAGCTCCATAACTCCGATTTACACCCGGTAAGAAGCATTGAAAAGCTAGTAAAAAGAGCTATAAATATATAGAATAATTTGAGCTATATGATGTATATAAATATGATAAATACTTAATTTAATTAGTACTCAAATTGATTGAGTAGTCTAATATGAATATACCGAACTTAGTTGATACACCAGTTGACTAGTTTTGTTGTTAAAGAAAATGACTACTGAATGGAGAAAATAATGCATGTTTGTTAGAGATACTTAATTTTTCCCCAATACAGCTTATTTTTAGGTCAACTGCTCAATTGACTGAGCAAAAGTGTGATCCAAGGCTTGAAACTTGACATGAGTAATCTTGGGGGTCCATAATGATCCATGAAAGTCATATGGGGCACTGGAAGTTCAAGAATCCTTGTGCAAACTCAAACCCTAAATTTTGGTCATCAGTGCTTAAGGAGGTGTCTTGAGCTGATCAAACCCTAGTGTAGTCTTGAGTCAAGGAGATCTTGTGAGCAATTTATTGATAAATGAGAGGGAAAATTTTGGGGTACAACAGCTGTTCTTGTTCAATCTTCTTAACCCTGAAGAGTTAGATTGGCGAGATTTGCCATTCGTGACTCGAAGGTGGAAGATGATTGGACACTAGAGTGCCCAGAAATTTGCACTCGGTGAAGTGAAGGTTGATGGTATTGGGAATGGGCTTAAAGATGCCATTTGGAAAGATGATGGAAATTTGTTGGAGATGGGCTTGTAGATGCCATCCAAAAATGATTGTTGAACCATATCTGTAAGCTGAAACTGAATGAGTACCATAATGGCGTCCCTGCCTGGAGCGTATCTGAATTGTATCTGAGAGTTGATACTGAATTAGTATCAGAATGGCATCCGTGTCTGGAGCGTATCTGAACTGTGTTTGTAATCTGAATGAGTATCAGGATGGCATCCGTGCCTGGAGTGTATCTGAACTATATCTGAGAGCTGAATCTGAATGAGTATCATAATGGCATCCATGTCTGGAGCGTATCTGAACTGTATCTGAAGGCTGAATTTGAATGAGTATATGAATGGCGTCCGTGTCTGGAGCGTATCTGAACTGTATATGAAAACTTTGAACATTGTTAATGGTAGCTGTTAACCTTATCCTGAAAAGGGTAAAATGTTAGCCAAAATGTAAAGTTATGTTGTATGAAATGCATGGGATGATGCATTCGTGTTATCAATGTTTATGATATATGGATGTGATGTATACGTATGTGAGATAGTCTGCTGCACTGTTGTTGTATTTAGGGAAAATAAATCCTGACCACTGCTGAGGGTATGTAAGTCTTCATGTTGTGAATTTGAAGTGTTGATGAATTTCCACCTAGAGAAATAAACTATGTTGTCAGGGAAATGATGCGTACTGCTTGTAAAATCCTTTTGGAAAATCTTGAGAAATTCGGCGACATCTATCGGGGATTGATAACTGGAAGCTTTGTCCTGTTGGGGACTAAACTGCACACTGCGAGGGATTTTATGGAATAGCTCAAAGATATTGCCTTATCTCTTAAAGCCATCAGTGATTGTCTTTTTATTTTGTTTATTTGTAAACAATGATTATGCTCAAATGCATATGTTCAAAAATAAATCATTGGACGTTTTTGTAAACAAAACACAAGAGTAAAGAAAAACAGATAGTTTTGCACTTTCAAAGGGATATCTTTGTATTGACTTTGAATAAGTATTTTTGTACAATGAGACAAATATTCTAGTAAGAGAATGTCGTCGTAAAAAAATGAAAATTTTGATACAAAGAAAAGATAGCTATGTGCAATAATCCCATGGGGTTCCCATTCTGCTATAGCCTTCGAATGTCTGAGCATCTTGTTTATTTGTTACCTCGTCTGAAGATGATTGAATTGATCAGAAACTCTGAGGTTGTCAGTTGAAGTCAAAGGTTATCCGTAAAGTGATCCAATGGGACATAGTCATACACTTTAATTCCCTAACTTTTGCCTGGACCGCCCTTTCGGGTTTTCAGTCCACCGGGATACCCTTTTTTCCCAAGCCGCCCTTTCGGGTTTTCAGCTTGCCGGGTGTACAGATTTTTTTTATTTTATCCTTAATTTTTGCCCAAACCTTTTTGGTTCGCCGGGATGCCCTTGTTTTGCCTAGGTGTGTCAACCTAGCGGGTCTCTTATGCGTAGTATCTTTTGACTATATCTGCATTCACAGGGTGCGGCAGGTCATCGCCATCCATGGTGGCCAAGATCATTGCTCCACCAGAGAATATGTTTTTATTACAAATGGTCCTTCGTATGTAGGAGTCCATTTTCCCCTGGGATCACCTTGCGGAAGTATGATGCGCTTGATCACCAGACCCCCAACTTGTTATACTTCTCGTCTGAACTTTTTGTTGAAAGTCTTGATCATCCATTTTTGATACATTTAACCATGACAAACAGCAGTAAGTCTTTTCTCATCAATCAAGTTTAGTTGATCAAGTCGAGTCTGGATCCAATCTTCTTCATTCAACCATGTGTCCTTCATAATTCTTAGAGAGGGGATCTGGACCTCAATAGGCAAGACAGCCTCCATGCTGTATACTAGAGAATAGGGTGTTGCCCCGGTTGATGTGCGAGCTGTGGTACAATATCCGTCGAGAGCGAATGGTAGCATCTCATGCCAGTCTTTGTATGTGACTATCAGTTTCTGTATGATCTTTTTAATGTTCTTATTTGCGGTTTCGACAGCACCATTCATCTTCGGCCGGTAAGGGGAAGAATTATGATGTTGGATCTTGAATTTCTCGCATAAGGCGGTGATCATAATATTGCTCAAGTTCGTACCATTGTTTGTAATGATCCTCTCCGGGATACAGTATCGGCAAATGAGATTTTACTTGATGAATCGGGCGACAACATTCTTGGTGACAGAAGCGAAAGAAGCTGCCTCAACCCACTTGGTAAAATAGTCAATGGCCACTAAAATGAAGTGGTGTCCATTGGATGTTGTTGGCTTGATTTCCCCAATCTTATCAATCCGTCACATAGAAAAGGGCCAAGGAGCCGTCAAGACATTTAGAGGAATCGGGGGTACGTGCACCCAGTCAGCATAAATCTGACATTTATGGAAAGTTCGAGAGTGTTGATAGCAATCTGCTTCCATGGTAGACCAGTAATATCCTGCCTGTAGGATTTTATTTTCCATCGTATGCCCACTAGAATGGGTGCCAAAAGTGCCTTCATGTAATTCATCCATGATCCTTTCAGCTTCAACTTTATCTATGCACCGAAGTAACACAGAGTCATGGTTGCATTTGTAAAGAATGTCATTACTAAGGAAGAATTTAGCAGAGAATCTCCTTAAGAACTTCTTATTGTTTACTGAAGCTCCTTCTCGATATTATTGAGTTTCGAGATACCTCTTGACTTCGTGAAACCAAGGCTGGTCCACTACTTCTTCAGTATTAATCTTGTGAGAGTGTGCTGGTTCTTCCCTTCGTTCAATGGTGATCTGGGGAGCCTCGTTATCCCGTTTAAGTTTAAACATATATGACATTGCGGCTAGTGCGTCTGCTAGTTGATTTTCTTCTCGCGGGAAGTGCTCAAAGGTAATCTTCTCAAAATGTGGGAGCAATGTCAAAACATGTTCTTTGTAAGGGATAAGGTTAGGGTGTTTGGTGTCCCATTCTCATTTGATCTGGATAATAACCAAAGCTGAATCTCTGAATACATTCAATGATTTAATCCCCAAGTATATGGCAGCTTTGAGACCAAAGATGCACGCTTCGTATTCCGCCATGTTATTTGTACAATTGAAGTGGAGTCTTGCCGTGAAGGGAGTGTGACATCCTTCCGGAGATAGGAGTACAACACCAATACCATTGACGAGTGTGTTAGATGCCCCATCGAAAACCAAGGTCCATCGGGATCCTTGTTCAGGTTTGTCATATGGCCTGAATTCTTCATAGTTGTTTACCATCATGATGTCCTCATCTGGGAATTCGAACTTCATGGACTGGTAGTCTTCCACAGCTTGGTGAGAAAGGTGATCAGCTAGTACACTGCCCTTTATTTCTTTCTGGGTAGTATACTGTATGTCATATTCTGTCAGGATCATCTACCATCTCACTATTCTCCCAGAGAGTGCAGGCTTCTCGAAGATGTATTTTACTGGATCCATTTTAGATATCAACAAGGTACTATGAGTCAGCATATACTGTCTTATCCGGCGATCATCCCATGCAAGAGCGCAGCAAGTTTTCTCGAGCAGTGAATATCTTGTTTCACAATCGATAAACTTTTTGCTCAGGTAATAAATAGCATGCTCTTTTCGGCCAGACTCGTCATGCTTCCCCAGCACACACCCCATAGAATTTTCCAAAACAGTTAGATACATGATCGATGGTCTTCCCTCGACTGGTGGCATTAAAATAGGAGGCTCTTGCAGGTATTCTTTGATCTTGTCAAAAGCAGTTTGGCACTCATCATTCCATTTGACTACTTGATCTTTCTTCAGTAGTTTGAAGATTGGTTCACAAGTAGCTGTCAGGTGAGAAATGAATCTGGCAATGTAGTTCAAGCGTCCCAAGAACCCTCTGACTTCTTTCTCAGTACGAGGAGCATGCATCTCTTGTATCGCTTTCACCTTGGCAGGATCTACTTCAATACCTTTATTACTGACAACAAAGCCTAGGAGTTTACCAGACCTCACTCCAAATGTGCACTTATTTAGGTTCAATCTCAGTTTGTATTTCTTTAGCCTCTCAAACAATTTCTGTAAATGATCAAGATGCTCTTCTTCTATTTGATATCTAGCTATCATGTCTTCCACATATACCTATATTTCGTGATGTATCATGTCGTGAAATAGAGCAACCATGGCGCAATGATAGGTTGCCCCAGCATTCTTCAGTCTGAACGGCATAACCTTGTAGCAGAATGTCCCTCATTGTGTGACAAAGGTTGTCTTCTCCATGTCCTCAGGCGCCATTTTGATTTGGTTGTAGCCTGAGAAACCGTCCATGAAGGAAAACACTTTGTGCTGTGTTGTATTGTTAACTAGGATGTCAATGTGGGGAAGTGGGAAATCATCCTTAGGGATTGCCCTATTCAAATCTCTGTAGTCCACGCACATTCGTATGTTGCCGTCCTTTTTGGGCACGGGAACAACATTGGCAACCCATTGCGGGTAAGAGGTGACGGCTAAGAATCCAGCGTTAAATTGCTTTATGACTTCGGCTTTAATCTTCTCTGACATATTTGGTCGCCTTCGACAGACCTTTTGTTTTACTGGCGGGCAGTCCTCTTTTGTAGGTAGACGATGTACCGCAATATCTGCATCAAGTCCTGGCATGTCTTCATACGACCAGGCAAAGACCTCAACATACTCGTGTAGAAACTGAATCAGACGCTCTTTGACACTTGGTTCCAAATTGGCACCCACCTTGAACTCTCTTTTGTCTTCTTTGATACCTAGGTTGATTGTATCCACTGGTTCCTCGTGGGGCTGAATGGTTCTCTCTTCTTGTAGTAGTAATCTGGAAAGTTCCCCTGGTACTTTACAATCTTCCTCACCTTCGTCTTCGGCTTAGTAGATTAGATTTTCAGAGTCACAAAAGGCCATAGCAGAACCGTTACCCATGGGATCCCGAATGGATGTAGACCTGCATTGTGAGTCTGAGTGTGTATAAGAGTATAGCTATCTTTGAAAGAAATGAAAATGTAAAAATAAAAAAAATGAGCACAAAGTTTGTATGCAAAACGTCCATGATTCATTGATGTCATATGGAAATGATGTAATAACCCTTACAAATGGACCATTGTGCCTCGGGTAAGGCATAATCTTTTAAGAGTCTGAATTGTTTTAATATTATAGATCCGACAAAATGTAAAGAAAAATTACTGTAGAATAAACGTGATCGGGACAAAATCTCTAGCCTCCCAGTTGCTGAGCCCTCCACTGACTATTGGGTAAATCGAATCTTCCAGGTTATAGTTGTCTTCATCATCTTCCACCGTATTGACTTTGTGGTTGCTGATCTTCAAGGGTGGTCCTCCGGCACGAGCACGACGTACAGCCTTCTGGGCACCTGAAGTGAACCCACCTTCTTCTATCACTGCCTTGACATCCTTTAAAGATGACATCCTGAGTGGAGGCCTTGTGATCTTAGGAACTTGAGACACGGCCTTGGTTACTGTCACATCTTACAGTACTTCTTCAAAGTGCTGGAATGGAGTTTCAATAAATTCACCATCTAACTCCACATATCTGAAGAAATTAATATGGTTGATCATATACTCTTCTTCTCCATGAACAGTGATGATCTTCCCTTGGATGGGATATTTCAGCATTTGGTGCAACGTAGAAGTAACAGCGCCAGCATTGTGAATCCACGGTCGGCCTAGCAAGCAGGAATATGAAGGGAGAATATCCATTACATAAAAAGTTGCATAAAATGTTTGGGTTCCAACCTTTATGGGGATATCCACTTCCCCATGTACCATCCTTTTTAAGCCATCAAAGGCTTTCACTACTATGTTGCTTGGTTTCAATGTCAATCCCTCGCAGTCAAGCCTGTCAAGAGCCTTTTTTGGTAATACATTCAGGGATGAATCGGTGTCAACCAACACATGAGCCAGAGTCGTGCCCCTGCATTCCACTGAGACATGCAATGCCTCATTATGCTTCCTCCCTCTTGGCGTTAAATCGACATCCAAAAAACCTAAGCCATTATCTGCAGTCAAGCTGGCTACGCAGTCTTAGAACTGATCGGCTGATGTTTCTTGGGGTACATGAGCAGTTTTCAGGAATTTTACCAAGGCCTTTGCATGCGCCTCGGAGCATAACAATAAAGCCAGCATGGAAATTTTTTATGGAGTTTGCCTCAGTTGCTCAACTACATTGTAGTCGCTTCTTTTTATGATCTTTAGAATTTCCTCCATATCTTTCTGGGAGGTCTTGGGGATAGCCAATGATTGTTCCTTCTTCTAGACAGGCTCAATTAGAATACTTTTACCTCGAGTCTTAGTTGACTCGGCAGCAGGAATGTTAGTAGGAGTGATAACATGGGTTGTATCAGCTTTGTCAGTCGATTATTAGTGGAGAAGATTGTAGGACTGGGAATAGCCTTCGGAGGAGCAACAATAACAGGAATGATTACGGGACCAAAAACTGCTTTAGAGGGAGCAATTTCTGGAGAGAATATCCTTCCGCTTCGGGTAATCTTTCTAGTCCCTACAATATTACCTATATTAGAGTTAACTTTCTCAGAACTTGAATCTTCGGCAGCTGGCCAATCTTGCTTGATACTGTGGTAGTAGACATCCCTTCCATAATTCTATGGTACGGTTTTGTCTGACGAATACGGGACTGGTCCACGCATTGTAATTATTAAAGGAGCTACTATTGGAACTGATGTAATTCTAACGAGTCTTTTGGTGGAGACCCTGGAAGAATTGTCAGAAATGGCCACGATGGAAACATAACTATAAGAAACAGTTGGAACAGAAGTATTTTCGAACAGAATTTCCTTGTTATCTATTAGGCACTAAACGCCTGCTTTCAACAAAGGACAGCTGGTTGGTGAGGACAAACAGAAATGACAGCTTTCATCACAGCCCAGGAATACACCGGTAATCAACAAGTTCTTTTTGATAGTCAGGAGTGGGGTAACAAGCTCATCAACTAAAGTAACAAACATATCTTCCTCAATGGTGTTAGTATTATGGATGTGTTTGGGCATAGGGGCAGAAATGACATTGGGCTTTTCTGGCGCATCGAATTCAATCTCTTTGGCTTCAAGGAGGTCTTGTACTTTATTCTTTAGAGCCCAACAGTTATTAGTGTCATGGCCAGGACTCTCAGAATGGTATGCACAGTGGGCATTAGGATGATAGTGTGGAGAGGTTGTGTTAGGGTTCTTTGGAGCTTCTTTCAAAGTCACTAGGTTGGATCTTAACAGATGTGGAAATACTTGAGATAGGGTCATGTTAATTCTGGTGAACTGTCTGACTGGTCTTTCCATTCTTGGTTGGTTGTTTCTTTGCTGATCAGGAGCAGGTTTAGGAATCATAACAGCCCCCCACCATAGGACGGCGTTCAGCTCTATCTTGATTTCTCTGAGGATATACGTCAATCACTTCTTTCTTTCCAATGAATGGCTTCCTTACAGTAGCGAAGGATGTATCTTTTTGAATCTTTCCATTCTTTATCCCGGCTTCTACCCTTTCTCCGGTCAATATCAATTTAGTAAAACCTGCCGATGAACTACAAATTAAGTGATTGAAGAAGGGGCCAGACAAGGTGCCCAAAAACATGTCTACCAACTCTCTTTCAGATAGAGGAGGTTGAACTCTTCCGGCCAAGTCTCTCCATTTTTGCGCATAGTCCTTGAAGCCTTCACTTGAAACCATGGCCATACTCTGGAGTTGAGTACGGGTAGGCGCAAGATCAGCATTGTATTGGTATTATTTGTAAAAATCTGCAGCAAGATCTTCCCAGTTATGAACATTGGCTCTTTCTAACTGATAAAACCAATCAAGTTGAGTTCCAGACAGACTGTCTTGGAAGAAATGTACCCATAAATCTTTATCAGCGGTATGGGGCTGGATCTTCCTCACATAAGACCGGAGATGCATTTTGGGGCATGAGACTCCATCATATTAGGTGAAAATAGGTGCTTTTAATTTGGGAGGAATGGCAATCCCCGACACTAAGCCCAATTCCTCAAAGTCCAAGCCAGACACTTTTTGGATTTCCATTGCACTCAACCGCTCTTCTAGATGCTTATACTTGTCACCGGCTGGAGGGTATTATTCTTCATAATAGTCTTCTTCTTCCTCTTCCTCTTCTGAATCAGACTGAACAACTGTTTCCTTGCCTTTCTCGTCTTGATTGTCTTTCTCACCTGATATTGTTGCAAAGTCTAAGGTCCTTCTTATTTGCCCTTGGAATCTTCTTCCCATGTTCAGAATTCCGGTTATTTTCTTTGTCTTCTTTTTCTTCTCCTCAACCAGCAAGGTCTTCAACTCTTCTTGTCCTTTGGCCAGAGTTAAGAATAATTGTTGAAACTGTGCATTCTGAGCTTGAAGGTCCTTCACCGTTTGCTTGAGATCCATCTTACTGAAATAAACAGTAGGGAGATGAGGAGACTTGTTGCAAGAAATCTATTTATGTTATGATGAATGGTAAATGCATATGCAATGATTTCAAGGATCTTAAGATTCAAAAAATTTTTAGACAAAAAGGAAACACATGTTATATTAATAAATTAAAGTTTTGAGTACATCAATGCCTTCTTGGGAAAAACAAATACAAAAACTCTAAGATAGAAAGGTAGTACGCATCCTCTTTGGTGCGATGTAGGCATTCAGAGTCTGCTCCTCATGAAGTAGCCTAGTGAGTTCCAAAACCTTCTTCTCACTTGCGTAGAATTGGGCTTCGAAAGTATCTCACTCTCCCTTGAGTTGTATCCAATCCCTTTGTAGGTCTTCAAGAGAGGTGGGCATGTCAGGATGTAGGATAGTATATGGAACATCTCCTTCCATGACAGGCTCAATGATTACCGGGAGAATGGAGGGATAAGGCATCATAAGATTCTGAGCACGAGTTCGTACCCACTTGAGGTAAGGCTCAAGAGGGATGGAATTTTTATGCCCCAAAGTATTGCTATATATCTTGTTCAACATCCTCCAAGCTCAGATAAATCTTTGGCGAAGACCTTGATCGTCGTTCTCATAGTCAAATACCAAACCTTGAATTAGCATCTCGTGAGAGCCATCCCTTTGGGCGTAAGCAAACTGTCTTAAGGCTAAGCAGGGGTTGTAAGTGATACCTCCCCTGATGCCAAGTAAAGGGACATTATGGAATTCTCCACAACGGTCGACAATAGTAACATTCTCTATGGATTGGGAGCACCAATGAATGTCTGAATGTTTGAGCGTCATCAACCTTTGTGACCACCTTGAACCTTGCTCGTTCTTTAATACAGATTGGGGAAGATGCGAAATAAACCATCTTTCCAAGAGAGGGGTACAACACATAAGGACACCTCTTTTCCTCATATTGCGAGTGTGAAAAGAGTGTAGGATATCCCCTAGCAATGTAGGCATCGGGTTGCGGGATATGAAGATTTTGACGGTGTTCACGTCTATGAGTTGGTCGGGATTTGGAAATGAAACCATTCCATAGATGAGGAGAGCCATAATTTCCTCAAAAGCTTGCAGGTCCAGAGAATTCCAACAGTTTTGGGCTTTCTCAAACAAGAACTATGCTAGGAAACCTTTGACACCACTCCTTGTTTCCCAATGAGTTGTGACATCAGATGAGTGCAAGTGTGGAACTTGAGCAATCTCTTCTGGCTGTGGGTCTCTTTCCGTACCGTTGAAAGGTAGTTGATTGAGAATGGGAATTCTCAAGAGTCGGGAGAATTCTTCCAAAGTAGGCACAAGTTGATAGTCGAGAAATATGAAGCAGTGGTGTAAAGGATCAAAGAACTGAAAGAGTACCTTCATAATGTCCTCATCTGTGTTGGAGGTGACCAAGTTGAGTAGGCGACCATGTCTCTTGGTGAATTGAGAGTTTTCAAGAATCCTTGAGGCTAGTTCCTTAAGTTGTGGAGGGATCCTTACAAGGTTGACTTGAATAGTTTTCTTGCGAAGAGAATCCATATCCTACAAAACAGAACAAAGATGAATCCCAAAATCCTTGAAATGGTTAGTGAATGAGTATGATGTTATGATGTTCATGATGTTATGTACAAGTATGTATATATAAATAAAGCAAACAAGTCCTTAGGTTTAGGATTGCAAGGAGTCTTATAGGTAAGTACCCTCTTGAAGTTTAGTTGGCTCAACCTATCCTAGTAATAGTAACCGGGTTCTAAGAAGTTCAATATCACTAGTTTGTTTCCTTGGTCGTTGTCTCAGCACAAGCCTCTTTAATGGCGACCGAAATATCCCAAGAAACCAAACCTCAATGAGTGTAGTATCGAGTATCTACCAACTTCAGACTGCACCAAAGTCGGTCACCTCACTACATCCTAAAGGCCAAGTTGGTCAAATAAAGGTTCTAAAAGTTCATTAGTGCTTCATGACATCACTCAGCGACCCTGTATTCTCTTTGATTAACTGAAAGGCTACCGGTACCCATAAATATGTCGCACTAACGTAGCTATTTCTTAGACCATGTCGGTATACCCCGCACAATTTCCACAATGTATTTCTACTTACCTATAATGTAACCCAAATCCAGGTAGAGGATTCAAACCCAAACAAAGAACCATAACGTAAAGCATACAAGTCAAACAATGAAAGCAAGTAAATGTAATATAAACCTAAGGTAACCCCACTTTTAGAATTTTCCCCAGTAGAGTCGCAACTTCTGTGATACAGTGGGAGAACTGACTTGAAGGTTTTGCGTTTTATCGCAAATGTTGCGATTAGCAAGAGTCGTCACTGACTTTTCTTTTATCCAAAAGGAAAGGTGAAAAAGCACAGGAAAGACCTTTGAGATTATTTCTTGAGTTCGGGGGGTATATTATGAAAAGGGAAGGTGTTAGCACCCTTTTCATCCATCGTTTTCCATGGGCTCTTGGTTACTTGCTAGATCACTTGCTTTTTGTTTGAAATTGTGCTTTGTGTGGTTTTTTAAAGTATTTTCGTAAAGAGGCCATTGTTTAGGCAATCTTTGTAATGATTCTTGTTTGTAAGAATGTATACAAAGATGTTTGATCTTTTGAAAATGTTTTCGAGTTTGTAAGATGTTTTGGAAAGTGTAGGTGCTTGTTTTTGAAAATAGCAAGGATGTTTGTTTGAAATTGAGCAAGTAATTAGGAGCATTCTACCTACTCAAAAGTCTTTTTTGTTCATTTTCTTTTCCTTTGACATTGTTATCTTACCATTGACTTGGTAAGTAACCCTGTCTTTGGATGTAAACGGGACGGGCGTGGGTCATCATATAACCATGATTAGCAATATTTCAAGGTATCTTAGCATTCTCTTTTAGAGACTGAGATCATTTGTAAGGCAACTTAGATAGCGTCATCGAGGGACTATGATCTTGTATTTGCTTGTTTTTGCTAAGATTCCTTACATGCGTAATATGGCCATTTTGTATAAGGCAACCAAGTGGAATAACCCTAGGGGTGCTTGTGTGAAAGTGTATTGTTTTCATGCTTGTTTTTGTCTTGAATTAGGGTTTTTTAAGTGTTGGTTTTAGTCTTTCCATACAAACCCTAATTACTAGCATGTTATATATAAAAGCGATAAATTGTGAAATTTAAAGTTACTACGCTATTACAACATTTGTGGGGAAGTGGTATACAAATTAAATGGGGATTGCAAGAATGTAAACCTAATTAGTCTATTACAACCATATTGAATGGGTATCAATGTACAAGGAATTTAAATGGATATAATGTACAAAATGAATAAATATACAAAAATGCAAAATATGAAGTAAATGGATATTTGTTTGGGTTTCTTAGAGAAAAGGGATTTTGTCTTAATAGAATTAATTTAAAGAAAAATAATTAATAAAAAGAATTTGTTTAAGAAAAGATTTTAGATAAAACCCTAGTTCTATTAATTAATCAAAGGAAAATAAGTTTAAGAAAAGCATTTTTTAGTATTTTTATGTCTTGAAAATATTTATTGTTGTAGCGGTAGAAATGTTCAAGACTAAGCCATTGGATTGACTAGACTTTATACAAATCAAAAATAAAAATTGCCACCGCATTTTATTGTTTCCAAAGGAATGGGAAAAGAGCGAATAACCCAAAAAGGGGGAAAGATTCAAGGTAAGGGGGTTGGCTATGTAAAGGAAGGTATTAGCACCCTAAACATCTACGGTACTCCGCAGGAACCTCTTTGTAAAATTTGTATATTTTGGCTATAAAAAAGGTGTTATATATAAAATGGATGGTGGAGGTGAGAAAAGAAATATATTTTTTTATGATTTTTGCACCCTCTGCGATTGCGAATCTTTAGTGCCTACGTACCACCTTTCGTACAATAGGGGATCAGGGTACACGTAGTTCCTCTTTAAAAAGTTTGAAACACAAGTGTGTTGGTTAATTTTAAGAGATAAGACATCATCGTCATTATCCGTGTGGAAAACATACTTACTACCCACAATCATGAGAAAGGAGAATTTGCATCATCTCAAAGTGGAGGATATGGCTTAGATTTTAAAATCAACAATGCCTCACTCAACACCCAAGTGGAAAATATCTCTCTTCACTACATATTATAGAAGTATAGTTGTTTGCATCACTACAAGGATTGACAAGAGTCTAACCTTTTGATAAAAGTTTAAAGATAAAAGCCAAAGTGGCAAAATGGTTTGAAATGAGATTTATTGACTTTTAGTCTTCTCACAAAAATGTCAAGGTATTATTAAATAGATTGAAGTTTATTTATGAAAATATTTTGAAAATGCATGGACCTAAGTCCAAGTTTATTATGAAAGTGGTTTAAGTTTCAAAATAAGAAGAGTTTTCAAAAGGAGGGATAGGATTTTTGAAATTAAAGTAGATGTGAGGAGAAGAAGAGGCTATCCTAGAGCATAAGATAAAAGCTAAGGATAAGAACCATCTAACCAACAAGAAGCCAAAACTTGACATCATGAGCCAAGATAGAATTCTCATTCTTTGGATTGAAACCAAGCAAGCAAAGATACTAGACCTCTTCAAATGTATTGAGTCTTTACAAAAATTGGGCAGAGTAACGGCTGTATACAGGTGAATTCCAGATTACAAACAAAGGAGGTAATCACAAAAACCTACACACAAAAACAAACAAGCAACCCAATGTCTTGAGGTAAACCTTAAGAACTCCAGACAAAATAATCAGATAAGATCACAAGGTCTCCAAGATAGGCCAAGGTTTCTAATCCTAAGTCCAAGAAAAAGTCCATTGCTCCATAATGCCAAGGATAGTAACCAAATAGTCCAAGTTCCATTAAAGATTTTTTTAGGGTTTATGTTGATTATTAAGTATCTTTAAGAAAAGAAAAAGAAAAGCTCAAGTGAGCAAAGTAAAAATGGCAAGAAAACAAATGCCCAGATGAGCAAAGATGAAAATGGCATGAAATGTAAATGCTAAAAATAAATAGTACATAAAGCATAAAAGGGTAAAGGAATAAAATAAACAAGTCAATAATTAGTGGTTAGTTGGATGACCATCTTGAAACTTGCATTTGGAACTCATTAGAGGATTGGTAGAACCAAAGCCTCCGCACAACAAGTTACATTTGCTTTTTGTCAAGTATATCATCCATTTGGTATTCTCATAAGTACCATTTAATGATCAACGATGTTTAAGTGATTCGCATTGACCAAAGGTGTTGTAGATCCATTAGAGGATTGGTAGAACCAAAGCCTCCACACAATGAATCTCAAGGTTATTGGATCAAAGAGATGAAATTAACATACTTGGGCTTGCAATCATAAGTTTGGGCCACGAATGATCATTTATTCGAATCGGGACAAAATTTAGCGCTACGTTAAGCAATCGTAAGTGGACTTATATAGAAGTCGCACCTATTTTGAGGTCGGTCAATAGCAATCTATGCACCATTTGTTTTGAGACATAATATAGAGATTATGCTCCAACAACATTTAGTGCAATGAGAAAGGGATGAGATGAAGGGGATTTAGGGTAAAAAGATAAACCACATTTGAATTAATATTTAACCAAACTATTATTAAAATCATTCATCCATTTTTTTGTGGAGTCAAACTCAACACTATGGATCCAATGATGTTAATAAAGCCATGATCAAAAAATCAACCCAAGACAGCCAGAAAATAATCACTAAAATATAATATAATTAATCTACACATTAAAGGGTTTAAAAATGTTTTTAAAAAAAATGGAAAATAATGAGGAAAATGTCAATTATATTCAAATTTATCAAGAAATGAAAAATAAGACCATAGAAAAATCAGAAAACAGGCCAAGTGATTTTATAAAATTTTTGGGAATTTTTAAAAGTCAGAAACTATTTTTAAAAATTAAAATAAATGGGAAAAATAAACAAAAATAGTAAAAAATAGTAAATTCAGAAAAAAACAAAAAAATAAGGTCACCAATGTTTGTCACAATATCATTGGATCATTCCATAATTTTTTCAGAATTTAAAAATGTGTAAAAGTATTTTTAAACATTTTAAACAAATCAAATAAGTACAAAATTCATAAAAAATACCAAAACACAAAATTAAATTGTGAAAAAATAAAAATCAGAAAGAGAATAATCAAAAAAAAATTTCATAATTTTTTTAGATTTTTTGGACTAAAAATGAATTTTCTATGATTTTTTGAAATTTAAAACAATTAAAATATAAAAATCAGAAAAAGAAAATAAAAGTAAAAGATGTGGACCATTGGATGAGAGTCAAAACGCGTTAGTAATCAAATCTAAGGGATCTGGCGCGTTGTGCATATCATGGTCTTTAATGAATAATGTACAGAATCATTAATAAAATAAGAATTTGAAAATAACAAATGACATGCCTTCATTGGTTAGAAGATGACACGTTGGTCATCTTCAACCTCCAGCCATCACGAGTTGCAGGTCTCTCAAACTGTAAAATCAGAAGCTCAGACCTATGCCATTCACTTTGTCTCTTCAAGACGAAGACAACCAAACCCTCGCGCCAAATTTATATAAACTGTAACTCAAGCAATTTTGAAAGAAAGTTTTGAAAAGGGATTTGAAAATTCATGGTCAAAACGTGTTTCCAGTAAGAAGTAAGTGTTGCGACTAGAACCAGGGCAATGAGAGCAACACGATGATATCAAAGTTTTGAAGAATTGATGAAGGAATCTACCTATTGAAGTTGAGTTGCAGAGCTCTAAAACTGAACTTCTATGGAGCAATATAGGGCACGATTCTTGAATGTAATTATATGGTTAGCTTCAGGGAAGGTCAAGGAAGGTGAATTGATGGAAAAAATGGATTGAAAAAGGCTTGAGAATAGAATTCGAAGTAGCTGAATTTTGGGTTGTGAAGCAAGTGTGGCAGGGTGATTCCGGCTATCTAAGCTTGGGAAATTGAATGGGGGATGACCCTCTATTTATAGGGAATCAAATGGAATGTTCAAGCGTGTGAAATGATGAAGTTTGGAGGGAAATCGTGTGAACCTGATGCACGAGCAAAGTGTGATCTGATTTGTATCAAAACTCATCCAATCCTTGTGTTTCAAGGCTCTAATCCACTTTGGCAACTTGGTTAAGCATGTTTAGATCACAAACGCGTGCTAATTTGATGTTTAGAGGCCAAAACATGAATTTCAAATTCTGACTTATGGAGAAACTTCAGTTCCAAGTTACCAAGTTCAATCCAATGGCATTTTCTCCTCAAGGGGTCTTAGGGAAAAATTCTTGATGCTTTGGAAAGATGAGGTTACAAGCTTTGCAATGGAAAAAGAATGGAATCAAATGGATCCCTGAGCTGAAAGTTACATGGAGTCAAAGTTGAAGAAAAATAGTTGACTTTCCATACTTAGAAATATTTCAAATTCTTCTTTAAAAATGACCTATAATCCTTTGCATCCAAAAATGGCCTTCCACTTAGAATTTGCTCTTGATCAAAAAAGATGGAATGAATTAGATCTCTTGAATGACATTTTGCAATTTGAACCACTCAAAATCTCCAAAAATTGAGAAAGTTATGACTTGTTGAAGTTGGCCAAAAATCATGAAATGACCTACAATCTTTTGCATTCTTAAGGCAACTTCCATCCATTTTATCACTTTGCACATAAAAGAAGGCATGAATTGCACATATTTAGGATCATAATGAAAAAATAATGGGCCCAAGGTGATATAAATTGACCAAGTTATGACCACTTGAAGTCACATATGGAAAATTGGGGATTCATCTGGATGACTTATAATCTTTCTTCTTCACCAAGTTCCTTCCACATGAAAACTCCTTGGAACTTTTGAATTGATTTGTTGGTAACTCTTTTAAGAGAAGAATTTTTTTGGAATCACTCAAAAATACCAAAAGATGAGCAAGATATGCTCCTTTGAAGTCCAAAACCCTAGCCTCTGGATCAAGAAAATGCTTTGAGGAACTTTGCCAAGTTTGAACAAACTTTTTGTGCCAATATTCTTCCTTTGTGAATAGAAATTGTTGAGGATGATGATGAGGACTCATGGCCACCAAAGCCACTTCCATACCAATTCTTCCAAAGCAAGTTCAATGGTGAGGTTTGAATTTCTCAAGCTATTGGCTAGGGCATGGAAATAAACTCATGATGTAATGAAACATCAATGAAGTCGCCACCAAACGTATTTTATCCCGCTGAAAGGGAGAGGTAAACATCGAGAAAACCTGAAAAGGGAGAAATCACGGTCTTTCGACTGAGAGATCGGGTAAGGGAGTCTATTACGCGAGGGGAAGGTATTAGCACCCCACACGCCCATAGTACTCTACGGTATCCACTCTTGTTGTCTAATCTAATGGGTGTGGTCAAAACCTATGTTTATGGCTTAAAACTGAAAAGGGAATGCATGTGGAAGAAAAAGAAAACAATGTAGGGAAAATAAGAGATGTGCTCGATCGGGCCCTACCCCAATGCCTACGTATCCCTTTTAAGGAATCAGACCAGTCGTAGTTCGGCTTATATATTCTGGTTGGTTTGTGTTTTTTTTAGTTAAGACACCAAAAACAGTTAAGATGGCAAAACATCAAATGAAGCAACAAACAAATGAGATGGTAAAACATCGACTAAATAATAACATATTAACATGTCAAAGATGGCGAAACATCAAATGATAAAACAATCACACCTGGCAACGACATTGAGAGTCAAAGTAGGATAACAAACATGTGCGATGGAGAAACATCCACTTCAAACAAATGTGCAATGGCGAAACATCGGCTAAAAGATAACAAGATATCATGGCAAAGATGGCGAAACATCAATGAAACGGATAGCAAAATATCACACCTAACAATGATATTGAGAATCAAAGTAAGATAACAAACATGTGTGATGGCAAAACATCGGCTTCAAAAAAGTGTGCGATGGCAAAACATCGGCTAAAAGATAACAAGATATCATGGCAAAGATGGCGAAACATCAATAAATCGGATGACAAAACATCAAACCTAACAATGATATTGAGAATCAAAGTAGGATAACAAACGTGTGCGATGGCGAAACATCGGCTTCAAACAAGTATGCGATGGCGAAGCATCGGCTAGAAGATAACAAGATATCATGGCAAAGATGGCGAAACATCAATAAATCGGATGACAAAACATCACACCTAACAATGATATTGAGAATCAAAGTAGAATAACAAACGTGTGTGATGGCGAAACATCGGCTTTAAACAAGTATGCAATGGCGAAACATCGGTTAACCAGGTTTAAAAACAAAGCCAAGAGGCACACAAACAAATAAGATTGATTTGTATCTTTTACTTTGAAAAAGGGTTGGAGTTTATTAGAGGTGTTTTATGATTTTCCAAGAGATCATTAGAATCCATACCAAGGACTCCTTGCCCTTCCACAGCCTTCAAACGTTCTTCCAACAACCGATACTTCCTATCATCAACCTGAACTTCTGGCTCTGAACACCGAACAGAAAATTGATCTTCATCCTGATCAAAGTCATAATCCTGCTCCTGATAGTTCCTTACACCGACCTGATTATCTCTTCTGTTCCCCACAAGACGAGGTCCCGGAGACGGGGGAAACTGCCCTACGTTGCGCACAAAAGGGTTTCCAGTCATCCCGTGAAAATTTCCAACAGGCTGATCTTGCACATCCCCCAATCCTACAGAAATGTACTGATAGAGCCCTTGATTTCCACCATCCCCTGGATAGCGGCGCTGGTTGTTGACAATGGAAGCCAGTTCCTCCTGTCAGCGATTCACACTGGTGATGACCTCCATGAACTGGGTCATCAGAGTAGCCATCTGGGCCCTCATTTCAGCAAGTTCAGCTTGAACTTGTTCCATCTGTCTTGGCAAATTGTTTCTGGTGGAACACCGATGAGTAGTCGTCTTGAATTCTGAATAAGAAAGCCAAAAAAAAAAAAGAATACCATCTTGAGATAACCTGTAATGTTATGAAATGCATGATGTGCATGATATGTTTGTCATTTCCCGGTATTCAAGAGTCCTTTCATTCATCGATCATGGCGCGCAACCAATAATGAGGCATACAATCAAAGGGAAAAAAAGGACAATAAGACAAACACTCCAATTATTTACAAACAAAAGAAATGATGTTCAAGCGACTTCGGACATTTAAGAGTGTAGTGATAAACAACAAGATACATGTTCCGAAGTAAACTTAACAAAAAACTTAATAATAAAAACAAACAATGGTCCCTTCCAACAATCTTGGGGGTGACCAAATACACCAAAGGTAAGTAACAAAACTAAATCTCCGGAACGAGACACGCTTCAAGGTATTGATAATACTCTTCAAGCCTGGCTTTCTCCTTCAAAATTTGTGATGCGACTACTTTACTTTCTTGAAACCGATCCTCTATGACACGCCTCTGGGCTACTTCCCTCTCGAGCTGAGCATCCTTGTCTTTGAGCTGTTTCTCCAAGTTTTGAATCTTCTTCCTGTAGCTATTCTCATATGCCTGAAGCTTCTGGCACTCTTGCTGGGTCTTACTCAACTCTTCTTCCATTTCAGCATGAGACCTCTTCCTAAAACTGGTTGCATCAGAAGTTTCCCCTTGAGCTTCTTTGAGTTTGCGAGCTAAGTCGGCCCTTTCTTGATCTACCCAATAAAGTTTCATCCCTGCCTCACGGACTTTTGCATAAAGTTGAATGTTCTCAACATGAACCTGGGTGAACACCTCGGTAGGCACTGTGTTACTCAGAACAGTAGGAGGTTGCTCATATATAGGAGCCGACCTTTCAAATGGTAACCATAAAATCTTAACCATGTCTTTAATCCAATCCAAGTAAGGAACCCTAGCAATAGGAACCTTCTTGCCCAAAGTAGTTCTATCCTTCTTGTGAGTTCCCTTCCAAGCACTTGTCACTATTTTCAACATCACAGGATCACTTCCTCTAACAAAATACATTCTCTCAGACACCTCCTCAACCTTTGGCGGTCCATCCATTGCATATCCCAATTGACGATAAGTAAGTACAGGATTATAGTTGATACACCCCTTAGTTCCTATGAGGGGAACATTAGGGAAATCTCCGCAGTTGGTGACAATACTTCGTACTTCCCCCATGTCATAATTCCACCGGATATCAAATGATGTAAGGTTGACAATTCTTGATGACCATCGGAGAGAATGTCTGGTATCCACGAAAGGGCCACTTACTGGTAGGTGCAACTTAAACCATTGATACAAAATTGAATGACATAAACTTACATTACCTCCTTTTCCATGCCTGGAATGAATTGTGTAAAGAGTATCTGCCAAGAGTGTCGGTACCGGGTTCTTGTTTCTAAAAACACAAATAGCCGCCAAATCCACAAAATTTCTCTTGCGAGGGAAGAGGATGATCCCATATATCATGAGAGCAAACAAAGAGCTGAAGTCAACCCAATTCCCTTTCTTTGCCCAGTCTTCAGATTTCTTCACTAAGAAATCCAAATAAAACCCTGTAGTATCCTCACTTGATTTACAATTGTATTTCACCTCTTTCCAACTCAAATGAAGAATTTCAGCAATAACTTCGAACTTCGGCTTCTCTGGCACTTGGACAAAAGGAACTTCATCGGAAAACTTGATATTAAGTAGGTAAACGTACTCTTATAGTGTGGGAACCAGTTGATAATCTTGAAAAGTAAAACACCGTAATTTCTTGTCATAGAACTAGAAGAGGGTGATCAAAGCCATTGGGTCAACTTGAGTGTTAAGGATTAGTAACAAATTGCCATAATTTTTATTGAAATTATTCAGAACATCACCCTTCAGATAATAACTCAACCTCTTCAATTCGGACACATCAATAGTAAGAATCTGATAAGCGAATGTATGCCTGGTGGGCTCTTTAACACGAACTAAATCAAACTCATCTGACGGGAGGCCAACCATTTCTGATGGAAAGAAGACTCTTGAATGTCCCTGGAAGATGACATGCGCATGCTAGTTATTTTTTTATACATCATTTTTTTAGAAATAAATATGCTATGATGCAACATGACAGGATCAAAGTTTCACACTGGATCATGGCTGGACCATTACAGAACAGCACCACTCAAGATCAAAAGAAAATCCCAAAGCTTCAACACTATCATGGGAACCTGAGTCACCTTCGCAATACAAAGTCACCAACAGTATCTGTACCTGTAAGAAAAGTTTTCCCGCCCCTCTCACGGGTGTTCTCTAGGTCAAGGTAAGGTTAAAAGCCAAATCAGAGTACAATAGCTCAAATGTCGGTATCATCATACGATAACACCTATCTGAACTGCCTCTGAAGTCATGGGTCTCATGGTCAGGTCTATAAATCATCCGCCTCATAGCTTCCATAGCCACTCTATTCCTAGTTCCTATGGAATTTACTCATAGCCTGGGTATGAGGCCTTTTACCTCATGGAACAGCCCACCCACCAAGAAATCCAGAATTCAAACAGTCCAGCCAAATCCAGTATGCAGAAAGTAAAGCGCACATAGGATGCAATGCAAACAGATAAATATGAAAGTGGTAAAATAAAAACCCAAAAAGAAAACAAACAAGAGCTAGGATCGACTCCGAGATGGACCAGCAAGAGGTCAATCTTTCCCCAGTGAAGTCGCCAGCTGAAACCACCCGGGCGGAACCTGTCATCTGGATGTAATGAAACATCAATAATAACGCCACCGAATGTCTTTTATCCCGATGAAAGGGAAAGGTAAACATCGAGAAAACCTGAAAAAGGGAGAAATCATGGTCATTCGACCGAGAGACCGGGTAAGGGAGTCTGTTACGCGAGGGGAAGGTATTAGCACCCCACACGCCTGTAGTACTCTATGGTATCCACTCTTGTTGTCTAATCTAATGGGTGTGGTCAAAACCTATGTCTATGGCTTAAAACTGAAAAGGTAAGGCATGTGAAAGAAAAATAAAACAATGTAGGGAAAATAAGAGATGTGCTCGATCGGGCCCTACCCCAATGCCTACGTATCCCTTTTAAGGAATCAGAGCAGCCGTAGTTCGGCTTATATATTCTGGTTGGTTTGTGTTTTTCTTAGTTAAGACACCAAAAACAGTTAAGATGGCAAAACATCAAATGAAGCAACAAACAAATGAGATGGTAAAACATCGACTAAATAATAACATAATAACATGTCAAAGATGGCGAAACATCAAATGATAAAACAATCACACCTGACAACGACATTGAGAGTCAAAGTAGGATAACAAACATGTGTGATGGCGAAACATCGGCTTCAAACAAATGTACAATGGCGAAACATCGGCTAAAAGATAACAAGAGATCATGGCAAAGATGGCGAAACATCAATGAAACGGATAGCAAAATATCACAACTAACAATGATATTGAGAATCAAAGTAGGATAACAAACATGTGCGATGGAGAAACATTAGCTTCAAACAAGTGTGTGATGGCAAAACATCGGCTAAAAGATAACAAGATATCATGGCAAAGATGGCGAAACATCAATAAATCGGATGACAAAACATCACACCTAACAATGATATTGAGAATCAAAGTAGGATAACAAACATGTGTGATGGCGAAACATCAGCTTCAAACAAGTAATCGATGGCGAAGCATCGGCTAGAAGATAACAAGATATCATGGCAAAGATGGTGAAACATCAATAAATCGGATGACAAAACATCACACCTAACAATGATATTGAGAATCAAAGTAGGATAACAAACGTGTGTGATGGTGAAACATCGGCTTCAAACAAGTATGCGATGGCGAAACATCGGTTAACCAGGTTTAAAAACAAAGCCAAGAGGCACTCAAACAAATAAGATTGATTTGTATCTTTTACTTTGAAGAAGGGTTGGAGTTTATTAGAGGTGTTTTATGATTTGCCAAGAAAACAATTTTTGTTTTAAGATGCAAAATGCAAAGGAAGGAAAAACAACTAAGGGAAACTTAGCCTAACACTACCCCTAGTGTTATCAGACAATGATTGACCCTAAGGTTGAGGATAAAGGAAATTCCTATCCTATGTTAGCATACATGGATTCCTACCTTAATTATCATGTCAAAGGAAGCTTAACAAAACTATCCTATAGGGAACAGGTAATGAGAGTGAAGTCGTGATCTCAATTTCTAAATTGAGTGACTCATCGATCAACAATTAAAGAAGAAAAAAATAAACATCCTATAGGGAACATGCACTGAGAGCGAAGTCATGATCTCAATTTCTAAATTGAGTGACTCATCGATCAACAATTAAAGAAGAAAAAACAATAAACATCCTATAGGGAACATGCACTGAGAGTGAAGTCGTGATCTCAATTTCTAAATTGAGTGACTCATCGATCAACAAATGAAGAAACAAACACAACACATGTATCAAACAAAAACAGAGGGCCTTCTGACATATATCAGCAATAGAGGTCCCATCATGCAAAATAGAACTATACAAAATGAAAATAGAAGAAAGGAAGTAGTGCAATACCAAACGGATAACTATCTGTAGCAACTGAACAAGAATAAAAGAAACCCAGAGAACTTCAAGCAAGCTGGCATCAGTAGACAAATCAAGTCAGAAATTATGCCATCAGGATGTAAGTAATGAGATTATCAGATATGAACAAATCCCATGGGCAATGTATAGCATTCATAATCACATGTATATATCCTGCATAGACTATCGAATATGCCAAACACAAGAGCAGTTCCAATATAATAAATTGTGTTCCAGAAATAAAGTGAAACACAATAGCCTCAAGTCAAGACTGGAAAACTTTTCTCAAAGTACCTCGCACATTCAACAGCCAAGTTAGTATTCCTAAAAGTGAATGATGACTCACATAAGGGATGGATGAAACATGATAATGAAATGAGGAGACATGATAGCAACTATCAAAATATTAGATGTGATAGACAAAAAAGAAACAGGCATATGCACAATTTGGTCCAAAATTAGAGGAATGTTGCTCCTTTTTATCACCATGTTGAGTTGACAATTGAATATCAATCAAGAATCATGGGAGCTTGAGAAGAATACAATCAAAGACCATGAAGGTCAGTAGCAAACACAATTCAATCATACTCAATTACTTCATCACAACTCACAAGCATAATAGAAGAGGAATCCCACACAATGCATCAAAAGGTTCAATCATTCAAACATGGGGCACTAAGTGAAATGACTTGAGTTTATGTGGTTAAACACATCCAACATGATCATTACGTGCCCAATTATAGGCCTCACTCAAGTTCATTGGCCATCAAGCAAATTGCAACAAGATATGCAACATTAATTGGGTACCTTCACTTCAAAAATACATCAAAAATAGAAACAAGGATCAATAATTTAAACCAAAAAATTTTTAGCATCTTTGAAGTGTGTAGAAGTCAGAAAGCAAGTCTTAAGTTCATGAATGGTTGAGGAGGGGTTCAAATGAGGCCCAAAGTCCAAAACTAGTTGGCCAAACTACCAAACTAGACAAGCTTTCAAAATAATTTGTGGAAAAATATCAAACCAAGTCAAATAATTCAAGAAAAATGGTTTTCAGATCCTCAATACACCCATGAACCCTAATTAAGACTTAAATTCCATTGAAAATCCAGGGCATAATGGTTTTGAAAATGAAACTTGCAATGTAAGCTACAAAACCCTAATTGTTTGAATTTTAATCTTAAATATTAATTAGGTAAGATCAAAATTCAAACAATTCAAACCAAGATCATGCAAACCAAAAGGAAACCCTAAATGTCAGAATACATATTTTTCCATATTTTTTGAATTAAAGAAAAGTCAAAAATCAAATCAAATTCAAACAAATAATCAATTAAACAAACAATCACATCTCAAAATAAAATTCTAATAAAAAATCAGAAAAATATTCAACCAAAATTATACTCAAATATCAGAATTAAAAACACACATCCCTGATTTTTCGTGGAATTTTTGAATTACAGGAAATATTAAAATAAAAATCAAACAAACAATTAACAGTTAAACTATTATTAAGTGACAAAAAATGCAAACCCTAGCCAAAAGTCATAAAAAGGTCAAAATAAAATTATATTCAGACTCTATGATTAAAAACAAATTTGTATGATTTTTTTGAGGATTTTTAAATTAAAGGAAATTATTAAAATAAAATTGTGAAACAAAAAATCAAACAAAACTCCCAAATTAATCTTCTAATCAAAAATAGGAAAAAA
Organism: Vicia faba; assembly: GCA_948472305.1. Taxonomy (NCBI): domain Eukaryota; kingdom Viridiplantae; phylum Streptophyta; class Magnoliopsida; order Fabales; family Fabaceae; genus Vicia; species Vicia faba. The sequence goes on from OX451739.1 coordinate 1,307,708,084, forward strand.
TACCAAACAAATTTCAGAATCAAATTCTAAATAATTTAAAGATTTCAAAACATTTTTTGTGGAATTTTTAGCTCAAAAGAACTATTAAAATAAAAATAATCTTTAAACAAACAATTATTTAAACTTATGAATTTTTAAACTAATCAATAAATTTTTAAAAATTCCAATAAAATTACACAAGATAGTAGAAATTATTTTAGACTTGTGATAATTTTTTCAGAATTTTTTAAATTGTTTTGATCAAGAAATAAAAATCAATAAATCAATAAAAATCAAATAATATGAAATGCATTAAAATTTGAAATCAAGCCAATCACAGCACGCCACCTCACTTCATCTTCAACCTCCAGCATAGGTCAAAACGCGTGCAACACAACAGGTCATGAGCCTATGTTCAGATCCTTCAATCATGCTCGTTTCTCAACCAAAATCCATGAAGTCAAGTGCAAATTAAAGCTAGAATATCATACTACATTATGCAATTTGAATCAATCTCAAAGATCAAGCATGGATCAAGAAATAAAGTCTCAAAAACTGGAAAACAAACTCACTGCAAACATCAAGGTCATGAACACGATTTCAACAATTATGCTTGAATCAAAGCTCAAATATACATCAATCCTAGTGATTGGCCAGCTAGCAACTCAATGAACATGATTTACATCATCAATTCAAGCTGAAACACATTAATCAAAGTTCAAGAAACTCACATGGATGTGAAAATTGGAAACATGATTCCTTCACTCCAGAAGCAATCTAATGGTGCAGGCTTGATCTCCTTACTTCACTGAAGCTGAATCACCAAGAATTTTGAAGAATGATCCAAGGAGAAGAGAGATTCTAAGCAATTTGCAGAGATGCTTGGAATTTTTCATATTTGCAATGTAGCGATTATGAGCCTCCTCCTTCACAACTGAGCCTTGATTCTTGTTATATAGCACGGGAGGAAGAGGATAGAAGTGGTGTTTGGTCCTCAAAGTCGTTGGAGGGCAAGCTTGGTAGTTTTGGCCAAAAATGAGGATGCACATGGAATCTGTGTTTCACTCGTGCATTTGCTTTCCTTTTGTGCATTTTGTGAGACAAATGAAGTTAGAATTACATGCCCAAAGTGCCAGCTCATGATTGCTTGAAATGAGAGAGTGTTGGTGAATTTGCAAATTTGAGCAAGTTTTGTGATTTTTCAATCCAACAAGTGCAAAACCAAATGAGGCATGAAATGGTGAGTGTGATGGGCCTCTGCATGTCACAAATTTCTCATGGGCTTGATTAGAAGCAAAATGAATGGCTAAAACTTGAGTTTGCAAGAAATGGCCATTTTGCATATTTGTCAAGTTTCAATAAAATGCCTCAAACTTCCAAAGTTCATAACTTGCTCATATTTTTGAATTTGGACACAAATGAGTACAACTTGGAAAGGTATTGAAAAGAACTACAATCCCATAGTTTTGAGTTTTTGCAATTGAATCTATTAAGGTCCTCAAATTCTGACATGAAATTCACTAAATTTGGAAAATGACCTATAATTTTGTGACTTCCAAGCTTTATAACTCTTGACTCTTTGCCAATTTGGACATGTAACCAAAAGGAGATGAAAGATAATCCTCTTATATTTCCAAGAATGTTTCATTTGCATTTTTTTTATCAAAGGTGAATAAAATATGAATTTTTGAAATTAAGTCCTTATTTTCCAAAATTAGAAACTTTTAGGATTTCTTTATGAACAAGTTTCAACCCAAGCCTCAATCCTTTTGATCCAATGATCAAAATGGACTTGAAATATGAAAATTACATCCTTGAATTGATGGTTGACCAAAAGTTCACTTGGTCAACCTTGACTTTGACTAATTTTGACCAAAATGACCATTTTGCCCCTTTGAAACAATTGATCCACTTCCCTTCAAAATTGATGATCAAAACTTCAAACATATGATCTTCCAAACATATAAAGGCCATGTACAAAGTTTCACTTCAAAATTCTCAAGAAATCTTGATGAAATCCTAAACCCTAGTTTTGGTTAACACCTTAGGAGACTGATGAATCATCTTCGAAACTTCAAATCCTCTGGGCATCTTGACCAATTTCATGTACAAAGACTTTTCAAAAACCAATGAGATGTTGTAGCTTCCAAATCAAGACTTGTACACTGATCAATAGCCTTGATTAAACAAAACCCTTGATTTGACTGGTGAATCAAAAGAGTGATTCTTCTTATAATCAAACACAAACTTCAATCCTCTGATGATCCAAAGAGATGGATAAAATATCTTGAGATATGTAAAAACTTGAGCTTGAAAGATCCAGAGGTTTAGATGACAAAGCTCTACTTGAGCAACTTGTCAGTGCAAACAACCTTCAAAGCTTGGGCAGGACTTGATAACCAAAGTACTTTGATCCCATCACAATGTATGAATGCAATGCAATATGATATTCATGATGAAACATAAGCCTAAATCAAGTGGGTAAATTTTGGGGTGCAACAGCTGCCCCTATTCAAATATCTTCAACATGATAAGTGAGAAAAGTGACAACTTTCGAGCGTTCAGAGTTGAAGATGATTGAATACAAAAGAACTCGGAAATTTACAGTCTTGAAGAAGAAAGAAAAAGAAACAGAAAAACCCCCAAGGCATGCGTTAGAATGAAGCTGTAACGCAGGTTGAAATAGAACGAAAACAAAGAAGAGTAGACGCAACTCAATTTCCGGACAAAAGTGCTAGGGCAAAACTGGGCTTCAAAAAGTGAGATAAAACTCAAACCACAGAGTATAGGCGAAACTAAGCTCTGGAAAAGAAAACGTACGCGGGTGAGGAGACGAAACTCTGAGCTCGACCCAAAGCTAAAGTGGCTAGAGTGCGTGATTCTAGGAGCACTTGCTAATCTCAACTAAGATAGACAGTGTGAAGGAACTGAAAGAATCCAAGAAATGAGGAACAAAAGCGAGACGAGACGAGACTCAATAACCAGTTAGACGAAACTAAACTAGATGAGTACCAGGGAGAAACTGGATTTCACGCATGGGTAACGAGGCGAAACTCGACCCATAGCAAAGTGATGAGAGTGCATGTTTCTCAGAGCACCTGTTGGTCTCAGGTCAATGGATAAACAGTGACGAAAACTGATAGAAGAATCCAAGGAACAAAAGAGACTGATTTCAAACCAGGGACGCAGTACAAACACTGCACTCGGTAAACGAACACCGTCAAAGGGTCCAAGGTATGAAAGCAAAAACGAGACAAAACTCGACTCAATAACTAGTTAGGCGAAACTAAACTAGGTGAGTACCAGGACGAAACTGGATTTCATGCACAGGCGACGAGGAGAAACTCGACCCAAAGCGAGAGTGATGGGAGCGCACGTTTCTCAGAGCACCTGCTAGTCTCAGATCAATGGATAAACAGTGACGAAAACTGATAGAAGAATCCAAGGAACAAAGGAGACTGATTTCACACCAGGGACGCAGTACGAACACTGCACTCGGTAAACGAACATCGTCAAAGGGTTCAAGGTATGAAAGCAAAAACGAGACAAAACTCGACTCAATAACTAGTTAGGCGAAACTAAACTAGATGAGTACCAGGACGAAACTGGATTTCATGCACAAGGTGAGGAGACGAAACTCTGAGCTCAACCCAAAGCAAGGAGATTAGGGCGTACACCTAAAAACCTGCTGAAAGCGAATATCAGGACGAAACTGGTATTTGAAAGGTGTATCAATAGACATTGGAATGAACCGGAGAGGGTAGTGAAGACTAAACCCGAGAAGACCGCGCCAGGGCGAAACTGAACTATAGTCAAGAGTAGACACTCAAACAAAAAAATGATTGACGTCAAAAGGATATTGGTATAGGGGAAACTGAGATAATGAGGACGAAGACCTCGCTGGGGATTTAATCTGAAGTATTAGAAAATTCACTGGGGACAACAGAAACAATAATAGCTTATGTTCTGATGCATGTTTGAATTCTTTCTATATAGCGCAATGTTCCATATAATGGAGATGTTACGCGTTTTGGTGGATGCAGTGTAATGATGCATATTTAAAAGTTCACTGGGGAATGGCCAATTGAGAAGCCAATAACCAAGAAGTCAGGATCTGACATGACTTGCAAAAATAAATTGCAAAATCCAAAGGGGAGGAGAAAATACGGGGAACCGCTAGAGAGGGAACCTTGAAGAGATGAAGCTTTGCGGGGAATAACAACCGAGTAACCAATAGAAACGGGCCACAAACATCGAGAGGTGCTGTAAAAATAAATTGCAAACTCCTAGAGAAGATCAGATCGACACTGCAGCTTCTGGAGAAGATTAGACATTGAGGGAGAAGATCAGGGTAAGACTGTAATCTTTGGAAAAGACAGCGCGCGGCTGTGTTGAGGATGATACTAAGACAACAAACCTGACGTGAGAGGTGGAAACCTTTGCTGGGGGAACAAAGCTCTGTTGAGGAAACGGGACTTCACCGGGGAGACAGAACTCCGTTGAAGATTTTTTTGGAGAGATAATTCTTGGAATGCAACCATTGGACAGATCATGTAGATAGTCATACAGTATCGACCTCATTGGGGATAAGATAAGATCTTAACATAAGGATGCCCCAGTCAGCAGATCGGTTAGGAAATGAGATGTCATGGCGAGGGATCTCTGTTGGCAACTCCATTGGGGATATGCGACTTCCTCAAATCCAGGGTCTCAGAATGAAGCCTTTAAAAGAAGATTCCTGGGGCAACAAAACTTCGCTGGGGAAACGAAACTTCACTAGGGATAGGTAAAGTCCTATTCATACATTGGCTCTGTCTAACAGAAGAAAGCCAAATATTCCCTTCCTGACAATCATTAAGCTCTTTACAGGTGTTCATCGTGTAAACTCTTTTTTTGATGTCAAACAAATGTTTTGCATGCAGAAAGATGTTTATTTTGGGAATGGTAGATCTGATGCGACGATTATTTAAGCCTTGAAGTTGAAAAACTTAACAAAGTGTCGCATCTCTGTTGTGAATGAATCACTGGCTAGAGTGCAAAAATTTCAAAACTTTTCTTCCCCTCCTCTCTTTTTTTTTTCAAAAAACGAGTCAAGATGCGGGTGATAAGATACCAACATGGATATGCAACACATATTTGGGAGTTTAGGAAACGTTATCCTATTGTAGTATGCTTTCGAGTTAAACCCTTGTTTCAGTTAGGACTTTTAAAGGTTGTAACGTGGCCTGGTTCGAGGGTTTTTTTAGAAAAAAGTTTTTCAAGGCTCAAGTTATTTGGTGCCCACCCCCTTCGTGATATTCTCCAGTCCTAAGTTCAGTTAACTTATCATAAGCATTCATATTTCAAAAGGATTTATAATGGTTGAATGATCACAACAAATTCGCCAACATGATTGTCACTTAACTTTTGTTGCTTTGGTTTTTGATATTATTGTTCCTCTTCTTTTGATGAAAATTTTATTGAATAATATTTTTTTTTGGCCTTTTAGGCTCTCTTTTCCCTAACTTTTGCCTGGACAAAATCTTTTGAATTTCAATTTTGGGAGTCCAGCGGGATGCCCTAACTTTTTCCTAAGCGACCTGTTTTCCAGTTTCGACTTAGCGGGGCTTTTTGTTTCTTTCTTATTCATACTTTCCACTTCAAACAAGTCAATATGACTTTAGGTCTTTGAACTTTTTTTTCTTTCTCTCTTTTTTTTATGAAAACAAATGTCTCATTCCTTGGTCGGTGAGGGATAGCCATTACTGTATCGATTCGATCTCGACCTCAAGACTTTGGGAGGAAATAAACATCGTGGTTTTGACATTTTTTTTGATCTCATGATGTGAAAGATAAAATATGGTGATCCTCAGATGGGACATTCCTTCTGAAATTTGAATGCTTGGGCAAATTAACTGAACATCTACCCTGCCCCTAGTTAAAAAAAGAGGTTTTTTTTAACGGAAAAGAAACTCCTACTTCGAAGGCTCAGAGGGGTTAACAAGCGTCTAACTCCCTTATATCTCCGGTGTTTGGGGATTGAAATAATGTTTGTACATCGTCAGCAGGGTTCTACTCAAAAGCATACCACTACAGTCATAGTTTTTAGCTAAACTCCTTCCTCCAAACTCTTGGCTAAGCAAAAGAGTTGGTACAGTTGGTATCAGAATGCCCTAAAAAACAATTAAAGAGTGATACTGGATGGATTAAGTAAAATGAAACAACAATTTTTTTTTTCAAGGCAAAAATATTCAACGCATCAAGACTGACATTCGGCTATAAACAAAATCCTATATGCAGACAATGCTAAAAAAATCAATCAAGATAACACATGAAAGTGCAGCAAAGAAATGTAATAAAAGCCATTATGGGGAAGAAATGTCTCCAACTAGGTTCGCCGGTCTCGCCGACCTACTTTAATCTTGATATTACCCTGACCCATGACCTTTACCAACAGCACGGAGCTGTGAAACAAAATGGCAAAGCATCCGCCAGTAAAGTGAATGAGAATCCTACCAAACATAGAACCAAACATGCCCCTTGCATAGCAATAGTTGTGTTTGTTATCCGTATTTCAAGCGATCAACTAACCATGATTTAGATTACCATTTCCGTGTAAGGCCCACGGAGTTTATATGCACATGCTTATCAAAAATATTGGATGTTTTTGCAAACAAAATAGTAAAAAGGGAGAAAAGAAACGTATACGTGTACTTGAAAGAAGATATTCTATTGATTTTGAGAAATCAGCCTGTGAAAAAGGCATTTACATTTGGAAGCAAGTAATTACAAAATCAAAGCAAACAAGTGTTTACAAATGGAAATGTGAATGTGAGTATCCATCGAGTCCCAACTCTGCTATGACTCTCACGCTTTCATCTTCCTGCTTTCAGACAGATCATTCTTGGATTAGCTTCGAGCTTATGCCAGGTGACAGAACGAAAGAAAGAAACAAAGGGTCTCATGCTGAGCGTAGTCATTTGCTTTAAGTCCCTAACTTTTGCCTGGATCTCCCTTTCTGGTTTTCGATTCACAAGGACACCCTCTTTTTGCCTAAACCGCCCTTTCGGGTTTTCAGTTTAGCGGGTTTTTATTATTTTTTATGCAAAGTATTTTTTAACTACGTCAGCATTTACAGGGATAGGGAAGTGCTCTCCATCCATAGTCGTGAGCATCATCTCTCATCCAGAGAAAAATTTTCTGACCATGAAAGGACCTTCATAAGTCGGAACCCACTTGCCCCTGGGATCTCCCTGGGGGAGAATTATCCTTTTTAGCACAAGGTCACCTGGCTTGTAACACTGAGGCCATACCCTCTTATCAAAAGCTTTCCTCGTCCTTTGCTGATATACTTGACCATGACATACAGCCGTCAACCTCTTCTCGATAATAAGTTCCAACTGATCCAGCCGATTCTGTACCCATTCACTTTCATCCAGCTCAACATCCTTCATGATCCTAAGAGAAGGAATCTCGACTTCTACCGGCAATACTGCTTCCATGCCGTAAACCAATGAAAATGGGGTTGCCCTAGTCGAAGTACACACAGTGGTGCAATAACCATGCAAAGCGAAAGGCAGCATCTTATGCCAATCTTTATAGGTTACCACCATCTTCTGTACGATCTTCTTAATGTTCTTATTGGCTGCTTCGACAACACCGTTCATCTTTGGTCGGTATGGGGAAGAGTTATGATTCTTGATTTTGAAGGACTCACAAAGCTCCTTCATCATTTTGTTGTTCAAATTAGACCCATTATCGGTAATGATCTTTTCAGGCACTCCGTTGCGACATATAATATTGTGCTTAATGAACCGAGTTACCACCTGCTTAGTGACATTGGCATAGGATGCAACTTTGACCCATTTTGTAAAATAATCGATGGCAACTAGAATGAAATAGTGCCCGTTGGACGCAGTCGGTTCAATTTTTCTGATCATATCAATTCCCCACATCGCAAACGGACAAGGGGAAGTCAAGACATTCAAAGGTACTGGCGGCACATGCACTTTATCAGCGTAGACTTGACATTTGTGGCAAACCCGTGCATGATTGTAACAATCAGTGTCCATGGTGGACCAATAATAACCCGCTTGCAAGATCTTTTTAGCCATGGTGTGCCCGTTGGAATGGGTCTCGAAATCACCTTCATGTATCTCCTCAATGATTCTAGCTGCTTCTTTCTTGTTAACACATTTGAGCAGTAAACTGTCATGATGCCTTCTATACAACACACCACCGCTGAGAAAGAACTTGGCTAAAAATCTTCTCAAGAACTTCTTATCTTTGACGGATGCTTCTTCAGGGTACTCTTGTGTTTCAAGATATCGTTTAACATCATAAAACCAAGGATTACCATCTGATTCCAAACTGGCCTCAAAACAGAAAGCTGGCTCACTCAAACTTCTGATAGTAATGGAAGGTGCCTCATTAGCCCACTTAACCTTGAACATGGAGGACAAAGTTTCCAGTGCATCAGCTAGATTGTTTTCTTCTCTGGGAATGTGTTCAAACGTGATCTCTTCGAAGTACGGAATCATCTTTATAACATGCTCACGATAGAGAATTAGGTTCTAATGGCGAGTCTCCCAATCTCCATTAATCTAGATGATAACAAGATTGGAATCCCCGTAAACTTTCAAAAATTTGATGTGCAGGTCGATCGCCGCTTCAATGCCATAAATGCAAGCCTCATATTCGGCCATGTTGTTAGTGCAATCGAAACAAATACGAGTCGTGAAAGGAATGTGGTACCCCTCAGGGGAAGTGATAATAGCCCCGACGCCGTTTCCCGTGGCATTGGAGGCACCACCAAAAACAAGCGTCCAACACGATCCCAGCTTGGATCCTTCGTCTGGGTCTGGCATATTACAATCCTGAATGTACACAATTTCCTCATCTGGAAAATCAAACTTCATCGTTTCATAATCGTTAAAGGGCTGATGAGCAAGATGGTCGGCCAGTACACTATCCTTAATTGCTTTTTGAGTAGTGTATTGGATATCATATTCAGTGAGTATCATCTGCCAACGGGCTACCCTTCCTGTAAGATCTGGCTTCTCAAAAATGTACTTGATTGGATCCATTTTGGATATCAAGTAGGTGGTGTGAGTTAACATGTATTGCCTCAAACGTTTGGCGGCCCAGGAAAGCGCACAACAAGTCTTTTCCAGCAATGAGTACCTTGACTCGCATTCCGTAAACTTCTTACTCAAGTAGTAAATAGCCTGCTCTTTCTTCCCTGTCTCGTCATGCTGACCGAGGACACAACCCATTGAGCTCTCCAACACAGTTAAATACATGATTAGTGGCCTTCCTTCCACTGGCGGCATGAGTATCGGAGGTTCCTGCAAATACTCCTTTATTTTGTCAAAGGCCTTCTGACAATCCTCATTCCATTTCATTGTCTGACTTTTCTTTAACAACTTGAACAAAGGTTCACAGGTGGCTGTGAGATGAGAAATAAATCTAGAAATGTAGTTTAACCTTCCCAAGAAACCACGTACTTCCTTCTCTGTCCTTGGTTCAGGCATTTCCTGTATCGCTTTTACCTTGGCCGGGTCCACCTCGATACCTTTTTCACTTACAATAAAACCCAATAGCTTGCCAGATCTCACCCCGAAGGTGCACTTATTCGGATTCAGCCTCAGCAAGAACTGCCTCAGTCTCTCGAACAATTTTTCCAGATGAACAAGATGTTCCTCTTCCGTGTCATAATTAGCAATCATATCGTCCACATAAACCTCAATCTCTTTGTGAATCAAATCATGAAAGAGAGTGACCATGGCAAGCTGATACGTTTCCCCAACATTTTTCAAACCAAATGGCATCACTTTATAACAGAAAGTTCCCCAAGGCGTGATAAATGTTGTCTTTTCCATATCCTCCGGAGCCATCTTAATTTGATTGTAACCCGAAAAACTCTCCATGAACGAAAACACTTTGGAATGAGCAGTATTATCAACCAACACATCAATATGCGGAAGAGGGAAGTCATCTTTAGGGTTGGCCCTGTTCAAATCCCTATAATCCACGCACATCCTGACCTTACCATCCTTCTTGGGAATAGGCATAATATTTGCAATCCATGGCGAATAATTGATAACCTTTAAGAAATTCGCGTCCAACTGCTTCTGGACTTCCTCTTTGATCTTCTTGGACATCTCAGGATGAGTTCTTCGGAGCTTCTTCTTGACAGGAGAACAACCTTCTTTGAGCGGTAATCGATGCACCACTATGTTTGTATCCAACCCAGGCATATCCTTATAAGACCAAGCAAAGATATCAGAATACTCACAGAGTAGCTCAATCAATCTGACCTTTACACTTTCTTTGAGATCGGCCCCTATCTTGACTTCTCTTCTTACCTCTTATGTGCCAATATTCACCACCTCAATCGAATCCTGATTCGGCTGGATAACCTTCTCCTCTTGTTTTAACAATCTTGCTAATTCCTCCGGAAGACCACAATCCTCATATGCTTCTTCTTCAGCTTGATAAATAGGAGTATCAAAGTCATAATGAGCCATAGAAGAGTCGTTATAAATATAATTGGTGGTGGAAGTGCATCTGCATGAATGACATTTTGGCGTTTTTTAGTGACAGTGTGTGAAAAGAGAAACATTGCCATTCAAATAAAAAGAAATGGAGCAAAATTTTGAATGCAAAAACGTCCTTTATTTCATGATAAACTTTTGAAAATAAACATGGTGGCCCTACACAAATGATCCACCACGCCTTGGGCAGAGCGTAGGAATTATGATATGATAATAAAAGAAAACAAGAAAATTACTCCTCAGCGCTTGAAACTTGGATAACATCCACAGAAGTCCAATTATTGAGTGTCTGTCCTGGAATACTCGGACGAATCCAATCCTCGACATTGTACCCATCAACCCTATTGTCGCCAACTGCATTGACGTGTCCTTCTTGAGCAGCACAAGGACGGGAAAACTTCACAGGAGTAGATAAACTAGATGCTCTGGGAGTTGAACTCTACTGACCTGGGCTAAAACCAAGACCAAATTTATTAAATTTTAGGGTAATGTCCAGCACCTGACCCCAACCTTCAGGGTTGCCATTTTCCACCACAGCTCTCGCATCCTTGAGAGAAGACATAACAGTTTCAGGTTTCCTTTTCTGCTCTGGAGGAGGAAAATTGACAGCATGAACTATCTCAAACGCCTGAAATGGAGTCTCATGTATCTCACCTTCAACTTCAACATAGCGGAATGATGTCAAATGACTCACGATGTACTCTTCCTCTCCGCACACAGTTATCACCTTTCCCTCTGCAGGATACTTGAGTTTCTGATGAAGAGTAGAAGTGACTGCCCCTGCTTTATGAATCCACGACCGCTCTAACAAACAACAATACGCTGGCTGTATATCCATTACAAAAAATGTAGCCGTGAAGGTGCGCGGACCAACCTTGATTGGTAACTCCACCTCCCCAAACACTAACCTTCGAGACCCATCAAACGCCTTCACCATCAAATCACTAGGGCGCAGCTCCAGTCCAGAATAATCAATTTTCATCAATGCTGACTTAGGTAATACATTCAAAGACGACCCTGTGTCCACCAAAACCCGGGATAAAGTAGTGCCCCTGAACTCCATTGAAATATGCAACGCTTTATTATGGTCTTTCCCTTTCGAAGGAAGATCAAAATCTGTGAAGCCCAGACCATTCACGGCAGATATGTTAGCACAAACATTCTCAAACTGATTGACTGTTATCTCATGTGGAACGAACGCATTCTTTAACAATTTCATCAAAGCATTTCTGTGAGGTTCTGAATAAATCAACAGAGACAAGATAGACATTTTATAAGGAGTATGGCTCAGATGATCAATTATGCTATAATCACTCTTTTTGATAATTCGCATTAACACTTCAACCTCATCAGGAACTGAAGAAGATTCTGGTACCGGCTTTTTGGTTGAGTCACATTGGCTGGCGTAACCCTTGGATTACCAATCATCGCCTGTTGTTTTCCTTTTTCTCTTGCAGAAGCATCTATCGCATCTTGCACATTGGAAGGACCAAATATTCTCCCGCTTCTACTCATTCGACCCACACCAGAAAAATTGTGAACTTCCCCTTCATTGCCTTCAACACATTCTTCCTCAGACAAACGAGTACTTACCTCCTGCTTTACTCCATGGTAATAAACATCAGTACCGTAATACCATGGGATGGCCTTCTTACTGGTATACGGCATGGGACCAGGTACCGTAATCATCAAAGGAGGTGCCCTAGATGGGGTAGGAATGCGCACAGGGGTGTAAGGAATAGATACCACAGCAACATCTTCTTCGGTAACCTTGCGGTAGCTAGGTTTTCTATCAAACTGCAGGGAATCTTCCTTTATCATTAACTGGATATCGGCTTTTAAATCATCACAGCCCTTCGGTTGCTCTCTACACTTGGCACACTCTGAAGTACAACCCGGGAAAATAGAACTGTCAAGCAAATACCTCTTAACATACCACAACGGAGTAGTTACTTGTTCCACATTCATAATTAAATTCAACACTTCACCATTATCATCAATAATATTAACAACACCCCCTTCATGCCTAGGCATTGGGTTCTGAGTAACATTCGGACCAGTCACTGGAGTAAACTCAATTGCCTTAGCATCCAACAAGTCTTGTATCTTGCACTTCAACGCAAAGCAGTTGTCAGTAGAATGACCAACTCCGCCTGAATGGAATTCACATCTTGCGTTAGCATCATAGTTAGGAGGAAGTCTTGCGGGTGGTGGTGGCATATTTCTCAAACCGATCAACTTCAAATCGAGCAAATGGTGGAGTGCTTCAGTAAGAGATACCGGCAAGGGATCAAATTTTTTGGGTTGTCTCTTCTTCCTCTATGAGAGTAAACTGCACTTGCGTCGCCTTCCCTTTTCTTAGGGTAAGCGTTGAATGAGTTATTACTGCCCCCTGATGAGCCACTAGAACCTCCAATCTGAATTTTCCCCAATTTCAAACCTACCTCAATTCTTTCACCAGCCATAACCAAGTCTGCAAATCCTGCCGAAGTACTTCCTATCATGTGCTCATAAAATGGCCCTTGCAGGGTACTCATAAACATATCAATGAGTTCTCTCTCCATGAGTGGAGGTTAAACCCTTGCAGCCAACTCACGCCACATCTGAGCGTATTCCTTGAAAGATTCTTTTGGTCCCTGTGACAAATTCTGTAACTGAGTGCGATTAGGCGCCATATCCACATTGTACTGATAATGTTTGACAAAAGCCCGAGCAAGATCATTCCAGCAACGAATATGGGTTTTCTCCAACTTCATGTACCACTTCAGGGATACCCCAGATAGGCTATCCTAGAAAAAGTGAATCAAAAGCCCCTGATCCTCAGTATGTACCGACATCTTTAGGAAATAATCAGTTGCATGAGTAACAGGACATGACGTTCCGTTGTACTTTTCAAATATAGGAGGCTTGAACTTTGGAGGAACTTTCACCCCAGACACCAACCCGAGATCATTAGTATCCATACCAAGGACTCCTTTCCCTTCCACAGCCTTTAAACGTTCTTCCAATAACCGATACTTCCTATCCATAACTTGAACTTCCGGCTCTGAACGCTGAACAGAAAACTGATCTTCATCCTGATCAAAGTCATAATCCTGCTCCTGATAGTTCCTCACACTGCCCTGATTATCTCTTCTGTTCCCCACAAGATGAGGTCCCGGAGACGGGGGAAACTGCCCTACGTTGCGCACAAAAGGGTTTCCAGGCATCCCGTGAAAATTTCCAACAGGCTGATCTTGCACATCCCCCAATCCTACAGAAATGTCCTGATACAGCCCTTGATTTCCACCATCCCCTAGATAGCGGTGCTGGTTATTGACAATGGTAGCCAGTTCCTCCTGTCGGTGATTCACACTAGTGATGACCTCCATGAACTGGGTCATCTGAGTAGCCATTTGGGCCCTCATTTCAGCGAGTTCAGCTTGAACTTGTTCCATCTGTCTTGGCAAATTGTTTCTGGTGGAATACCGATGAGTAGTCGTCTTGAATTCTGAATAAGAAAAGAAAAAAAAAAGAACACCGTCTTGAGATAACCTGTAATGTTATGAAATGCATGATGTGCATGATATGTTTGTCATTTCCCGGTATTCAAGAGTCCTTTCATTCATCGATCATGGTGCGCAACCAATAATGAGGCATACAATCAAAGGGGAAAAAAAGGACAATAAGACAAACACTCCAATTATTTACAAACAAAAGAAACGATGTTCAAGCGACTTCGGACATTTAAGAGTGTAGTGATAAACAACAAGATACATGTTTCGAAGTAAACTTAACAAAAAACTGAATAATAAAAACAAATAATGGTCCCTTCCAACAATCCTGGGGGTGACCAAATACACCAAAGGTAAGTAAGAAAACTAAATCTCTGGAACGAGACACGCTTCGAGGTGTTGACAATACTCTTCAAGACTGGCTTTCTCCTTCAAAAGTTTTAATGCGACTACTTTACTTTCTTGAAACCGATCCTCTGTGACACGCCTCTGGGCTACTTCCCTCTCGAGCTGAGCATCCTTGTCTTTGAGTTGTTTCTCCAAGTTTTGAATCTTCTTCCTGTAGCTATTCTCAGATGCCTGAAGCTTCTGGCACTCTTGCTGGGTTTTACTCAACTCTTCTTCCATTTCAGCATGAGACCTCTTCCTATAACTGGTTGCATCAGAAGTTTCCCCTTGAGCTTCTTTGAGTTTGCGAGCTAAGTCGGCCCTTTCTTGATCTACCCAATAAAGTTTCATCCCTGCCTCACGGCCTTTTGCACGAAGTTGAATGTTCTCAACATGAACCTGGGTGAACACCTCGGTAGGCACTATGTTACTCAGAACAGTGAGGTTGCTCATATATAGGAGCCGACCTTGCAAATGGTAACCGTAAAGTATTAACCCTGTCTTTAATCCAATCCAAGTAAGGAACCCTAGCAATAGGAACCTTCTTGCCCAAAGTAGTTCTATCCTTCTTTTGAATTCCCTTCCAAGCACTTGCCACTCTTTTCAACATCACAGGATCACTTCCTCTAACAAAATACATTGTCTCAGACACCTCATCAACCTTTGGCGGTCCATCCATTGCATATCCCAATTGATGATAAGCAAGTACAGGATTATAGTTGATACACCCCTTAGTTCCCATGAGGGGAACATTAGGGAAATCTCCGAAGCTGGTGACAATACTTCGTACTTCCCCCATGTCATAATTCCACCGGATATCAAATGAAGTAAGGTTGACAAATCTTGATGACCATCGGAGAGAATGTCTGGTATCCATGAAAGGGCCACTTACTGGTAGGTGCAACTTAAACCATTGATACAACATTGAATGACATAAACTTACATTACCTCCTTTTCCATGCCTGGAATGAATGGTGTAAAGAGTATCTGCCAAGAGTGATGGTACCGGGTTCTTGTTTCTAAAAATACAAATAGCCGCCAAATCCACAAAATTTCTCTTGCGAGGGAAGAGGATGATCCCGTATATCATGAGAGCAAACAAAGAGTTGAAGTCACTCCAATTCCCTTTCTTTGCCCAGTCTTCAGCTTTCTTCACTAAGAAATCCAAATAAAACCCTGTAGTATCCTCACTTGATTTCCAATTGTCTTTCACCTCTTTCTAACTCAAATGAAGAATTTCATCAATAACTTCGAACTTCGGCTTCTCCGGCACTTGGACAAAAGGAACTTCATCGGAAAACTTGATATTAAGTAAGTACGTGTACTCTTATAGTGTGGGAACCAGTTGATAATCTTGAAAACTAAAACACCGTAATTCCTTGTCATGGAACTGGAAGAGGGTGATCAAAGCCATTGGGTCAACTGGAGTGTTAAGGATTAGTAACAAATTGCCATAATTTTTTGTTGAAATTATTCAGAACATCACCCTTCAGATAAGAACGTAACCTCTTCAATTCGGAAACATCAATAGTAGGAATCTGATAAGCGAATGTATGCCTGGTGGGCTCTTTAACACGAACTGAATCAAACTCATCTGACGGGAGGCCAGCCATTTCTGATGGAAAGAAAACTCTTGAATGTCCCTGGAAGATGACATGCGCATGCTAGTTATTTTTTTGTACATCATTTTTTTAGAAATAAATATGCTATGATGCAACATGATAGGACCAAAGTTTCACACTAGTCATGGCTGGACCATTACAGAACAGCACCACTCAAGATCAAAAGAAAATCCTAAAGCTTCAACACTATCATGGGAACCTGAGTCACCTTCGCAACACAAAGTCACCAACAGTACTTGTACCTGTAAGAAAAGTTTTCCCGCCCCTATCACGGGTGTTGTCTAGGTCAAGGTAAGGTTAAAAGTCAAATAAGAGTACAAGAGCTCGACTGTCGGTATCATCATACGATAACACCTATCTGAACTGCCTCTGAAGTCATGGGTCTCATGGTCAGGTCTACAAAGCATCCGCCTCATAGCTGCCATGGCCACTCTATTCCTAGTTCCTATGGAATTCACTCAAGCCTGGGTATGAGGCCTTTTACCTCATGGAACAGCCCACCCACTAAGAAATCCATAATTCAAACAGTCCAGCCAAATCCAGTATGCAGAAAGTAAAGCGCACAAAGGATGCAATGCAAACATATAAATATGAAAAGCGGTAAAATAAACACCCAAAAAGAAAACAAACAAGAGCTAGGATCGACTCTGGGATGGACCAGCAAGAGGTCAATCTTTCCCCAGTGAAGTCGCCAGCTGAAACCACCCGATCGGAACTTGTCATCTGGATGTAATGAAACATCAATGAAGTTGCCACCGAACGTCTTTTATCCCGCTGAAAGGGAAAGGTAAACATCGAGAAAACCTAAAAAGGGAGAAATCACGGTCTTTCGACCGAGAGATCGGGTAAGGGAGTCTGTTACGCAAGGGGAAGGTATTAGCACCCCACACGCCTGTAGTACTCTACGGTATCCACTCTTGTTGTCTAATCTAATAGGTGTGGTCAAAACCTATGTCTATGGCTTAAAACTGAAAAGGGAATGCATGTGAAAGAAAAAGAAAACAATGTAGGGAAAATAAGAGATGTGCTCGATTAGGCCCTACCCCAATGTCTATGTATCCCTTTTAAGGAATTAGAGAAGCCGTAGTTCGGCTTATATATTCTGGTTGGTTTGTGTTTTTTTTAGTTAAGACACCAAAAACAGTTAAGATGGCAAAACATCAAATGAAGCAACAAACAAATGAGATGGTAAAACATCGACTAAATAATAACATAATAACATGTCAAAGATGGTGAAACATCAAATGATAAAACAATCACACCTGACAACGACATTGAGAGTCAAAGTAGGATAACAAACATGTGTGATGGCGAAACATCGGCTTCAAACAAATGTGCAATGGCGAAACATCGGCTAAAAGATAACAAGATATCATGGCAAAGATGGCGAAACATCAATGAAACGGATAGCAAAATATCACACCTAATAATGATATTGAGAATCAAAGTAGGATAACAAACATGTGCGATGGCGAAACATTGGCTTCAAACAAGTGTGCGATGGCGAAACATCGGCTAAAAGATAACAAGATATCATGGCAAAGATGGTGAAACATCAATAAATCGGATGACAAAACATCACACCTAATAATGATATTGAGAATCAAAGTAGGATAACAAACGTGTGTGATGGCAAAACATCGACTTCAAACAAGTATGCGATGGCGAAACATCGGTTAACCAGGTTTAAAAACAAAGCCAAGAGGCACACAAACAAATAAGATTGATTTGTATCTTTTACTTTGAAGAAGGGTTGGAGTTTATTAGAGGTGTTTTATGATTTGCCAAGAAAACAATTTTTGTTTTAAGATGCAAAATGCAAAGGAAGGAAAAACAACTAAGGGAAACTTAGCCTAACACTATCCCTAGTGTTATCATACAATGATTGACCCTAAGGTTAAGGATAAAGGAAATTCCTATCCTATGTTAGCATACATGGATTCCTACCTTAATTCTCATGTCAAAGGAAGCTTAACAAAACTATCCTATAGGGAACAGGCAATGAGAGCGAAGTCGTGATCTCAATTTCTAAATTGAGTGAATCATCGATCAACAATTAAAGAAGAAAAAAACAATAAACATCCTATAGGGAACATGCACTGAGAGCGAAGTCATGATCTCAATTTCTAAATTGAGTGACTCATCGATCAACAATTAAAGAAGAATAACAATAAACATCCTATAGGGAACATACACTGAGAGCGAAGTCGTGATCTCAATTTCTAAATTGAGTGACTCATCGATCAACAAATGAAGAAACAAACACAACACATGTATCAAACAAAAACAGACGGCCTCCTGACATATATCAGCAATAGAGGTCCCATCATGCAAAATAGAACTATACAAAATGAAAATAGAAGAAAGGAAGTAGTGCAATACCAAACGGATAACTATCTGTAGCAACTGAACAAGAATAAAAGAAACCCAGATAACTTCAAGCAAGCTGGCATCAGTAGACAAATCAAGTCAAAAATTACGCCATCGGGATGTAAGTAATGAGATTATCAGATATGAACAGATCCCATGGGCAATGTATAGCATTCATAATCACATGTATATATCCTGCATAGACTATCAAATATTAGAAACACAAGAGCAGTGCCAATATAATAAATTGTGTTCCACAAATAAAGTGAAACACAATAGCCTCAAGTCAAGACTGGAAAACTTTTCTCAAAGTACCTCGCACATTCAACAGCCAAGTTAGTATTCCCAAAAGTGAATGATGACTCACATAAGGGATGGATGAAACATGATAATGAAATGAGGAGATATGATAGCAAATATCAAAACATTAGATGTGATAGACAAAAAAAGAAACAGGCATATGCACAATTCGGTCCAAAATTAGAGGAATGTTGCTCCTTTTTATCACCATGTTGAGTTGAAAATTGAATATCAATCAAGGATCATGGGAGCTTGAGAAGAATACAATCAAAGACCATGAAGGTCAGTAGCAAACACAATTCAAACATACTCAATTACTTCATCATAGCTCACAAGCATAATAGAAGAGGAATCTCACACAATGCATCAAAAGGTTCAATCATTCAAACATGGAGCACTGAGTGAAATGACTTGAGTTTATGTGGATAAACACATCCAAAATTATCATTAGGTGCCAAATTATAGGCCTCACTCAAGTTCATTGGCCATCAAGCAAATTGCAACAAGATATGCAACATTAATTGGGTACCTTCACTTCAAAAATACATCAAAAATAGAAACAAGGATCAATAATTCAAACCAAAAAATTCTTAGCATCTTTGAAGTGTGTAAAAGTCAGAAAGCAAGTCTTAAGTTCATGAATGGTTGAGGGGTTCAAATGAGGCCCAAAGTCCAAAACTAGTTGGCCAAACTACCAAACTAGACAAGCTTTCAAAATAATTTGTGGAAAGATATCAAACCAAGTCAAATAATTCAAGAAAAATGGTTTTCAGATCCTCAATACACCCATGAACCCTAATCAAGATTTAAATTCCATTGAAAATCCATGGCATAATGGTTTTGAAAATGAAACTTGCAATGTAAGCTACAAAACCCTAATTGTTTGAATTTTAATATTAAATATTAATTAGGTAAGATCAAAATTCAAAAAATTCAAACCAAGATCATGCAAACCACAAAGAAACCCTAAATGTCAGAATACATATTTTTCCATATTTTTTGAATTAAAGAAAAGTCAAAAATAAAATCAAATTCAAACAAATAATCAATTACACAAATAATCACATCTCAAAATAAAATTCTAATAAAAAATCAGAAAAATATCCAACCAAAATTATATTCAAATATTAGAATTAAAAACACACATCCCTGATTTTTTGTGGAATTTTTGAATTACAGGAAATATTAAAATAAAAATCAAACAAACAATTAACAATTAAACTATTATTAAGTGACAAAAAAATGCAAACCCTAGCCAAATTTCATAAAAAGGTCAAAATAAAATTATATTCAGACTCTATGATTAAAAGCATATTTGTATGATTTTTTTGAGGATTTTTAAATTAAAGGAAATTATTAAAATAAAATTCTGAAACAAAAAATCAAACAAAACTCCCAAATTAATCTTCTAATTAAAAATAGGAAAAAACACCAAACAAATTTCAGAATCAAATTCTAAATAATTTTAAGAGTTCAAAACATTTTTTGTGGAATTTTTAGATCAAAAGAACTATTAAAATAAAAATAATCTTTAAACAAACAATTATTTAAACTTATGAATTTTTAAACCAATCAAAACATTTTTAAAAATTCCAATAAAATTACACAAGATAGTAGAAATTATTCTGTACTTGTGATAATTTTTTCATAATTTTTTAAATTGTTTTGTTCAAGAAATAAAAATCAATAAATCAATAAAAATCAAATAATATGAAATGCATTAAAATTTGAAATAAAGCCAATCACAGCACGCCACCTCACTTCATCTTCAACCTCCAGCATAGGGCAAAAAGCGTGCAACACAACAGGTCATGAGCCTATGTTCAGATCCTCCAATCATGCTCGTTTCTCAACCAAAATCCATGAAATCAAGTGCAAATTAAAGCTAGCATATCATACTACATTATGCAATTTGAATCAATCTCAAAGATCAATTATGGATCAAGAAATAAAGTCTCAAAAACTGAAAAAAAACTCACTGCAAACATCAAGGTCATGAACACGATTTCAACAATTCTGCTTGAATCAAAGCTCAAATATACATCAATCCTAGTGATTGGCCAGCTAGCAACTCAATGAACATGATTTATATCATCAATTCAAGCTGAAACACATAAATCAAAGTTCAAGAAACTCACATGGATGTGAAACTGGAAACACGATTCCTTCACTCCATAAGTAATCCAATGGTGCAGGCTTGATCTCCTTACTTCACTGAAGCTGAATCACCAAGAATTTTGAAGATTGATCCAAGGAGAAGAGAGATTCGAAGCAATTTGCAGAGATGCTTGGAAATTTTCAGATTTGCAATGTAGCGATTATGAGACTCCTCCTTCACAACTAGGCCTTGATTCTTGTTATATAGCATGAGGAAGAGGATAGAAGTGGAAGTTGGTCCTCAAAGCCGTTGGAGGGAAAGTTTGGTAGTTTTGGCCAAAAATGAGGATGCACATGGAATCTGTGTTTCACTCATGCATTTGCTTGCCTTTTGTGCGTTTTGTGAGCCAAATAAAGTCAGAATTACATGCCCAAAGTGCCAGCTCATGATTGCTTGAAATGAGAGAGTGTTGGTGAATTTGCAAATTTGAGCAAGTTTTGTGATTTTTCAATCCAACAAGTGCAAAACCAAATGAGGCACGAAATGGTGAGTGTGATGGTCCTCAGCATGTCACAAATTGCTCATGGGCTTGATTAGAAGCAAAAGGAATTGCTAAAACTTGAGTTTGCAAGAAATGGCCATTTTGCATATTTGTCACGTTTCAATAAAATGCTTCAAACTTCCAAAGTTTATAACTTGCTCATATTTTTGAATTTGGACACAAATGAGTACAACCTGGAAAGGTATTGAAAAGATATACAATCCCCTAGTTTTGAGTTTTTGAAATTGAATCTATTAAGGTCCTCAAAATTTGACATGAAATTCACTAAATTTGGAAAATGACCTATAATTTTGTGACTTCCAAGCTTTATAACTCTTGACTCTTTGCCAATTTGGACATGAGACCAAAAGGAGATGAAAGATCATCATCCTATCTTTCCAAGCATGATTCATTTGCATTTTTTTATCAAAGGTGAATAAAATATGAATTTTTTAAATTAAGTCCTTATTTTCCAAAATTAGAAACTTTTAGGGTTTCTTTATGAACAAGTTTCAACCCAAGCCTCAATCCTTTTGATCCAATGATCAAAATGGACTTGAAATATGAAAAGTACATCCTTGAATTGATGGTTGACCAAAAGTTCACTTGGTCAACCTTGACTTTGACTAATTTTGACCAAAATGACCATTTTGCCCCTTTGAAACAATTGATCCACTTCCCTTCAAAATTGATGATCAAAACTTCAAACATATGATCTTCCAAACATATAGAGGCCATGTACAAAGTTTCACTTCAAAATTCTCAAGAAATCTTGATGAAATCCTAAACCCTAGTTTTGGTTAACACCTTAGGAGACTGATTAATCATCTTCAAAACTTCAAATCCTCTGGGCATCTTGACCAATTTCATGTACAAAGACTTTTCAAATACCAATGAGTTGTTGTAGCTTCAAAATCAAGACTTGTACACTGATCAATAGCCTTGATTAAACAAAACCCTTAATTTGACTGGTGAATCAAAAGAGTGATTCTTCTTATAATCAAATACAAACTTCAATCCTCTGATGATCCAAAGAGATGGATAAAATATCTTGAGATATGCAAAAACTTGAGCTTGAAAGATCCAGAGGTTTAGATGACAAAGTTCTACTTGAGCAACTTGTCAATGCAAACAACCTTCAAAGCTTGGGGAGGACTTGATAACCAAAGTACTTTGATCCCATCACAATGTATGACTGCAATGCAATATGATATTCATGATGAAACATAAGCTTAAATCAAGAGGGTAAATTTTGGGGTGCAACCCAAACCAATATTGTATTTTGTCAATTAGAAAGAAAATCAAAGAAAAATATCCATGATTACAAAAGAGAACAAGTTAAGGTGCTTGGTAACTCCTCAAAGAGAAAAGCTAAAGATAGGTAGAAGAACCATAAGCCCTAATGTGATCTTGTTGTGATTGAAATAATATGGTATGATGAATGGATCTTAGGGGCAAAATTTGGGGTACAACAGCTGCCCTTATTTAAGTTTCTTCTATCCGGAGATACGAAGGTTAAAAATCTTCGTGTCGACGTGATCGAAGATACTTAAATACAAAACAAACCCTATTTTTGGCCCTAAGATGCCTTGCAAATGCTTATGCATATGAATGCATATGAACAGAACCAAAGAGACGCAAAATAACATTGGGGATGCAATAAAAATGAAGAAACAAAGGAGCAACCCCACCGGGAAAATAAATCAATGGTGAACCACAAGAATAGAATCAGAGATGAGGATAAAAAGCATCGACGTTCATTGTCGATGTCTACCAACGTTCACTGAAGTTAGAAAGAGAAAACATATCATATCACCGCCGTTCACTGCCGATGTACTACCAACGTTCACTGAAGGTAGAAAGATAAAATATATCATATCACCGCCGTTCACTGACGATAAACTATCAACGTTCACTGAAGATAGCAAAAAGATAACAAACACCAACGTTCACTGCCAATGTACTACCAACGTTCACTGAAGGTAGAAAGATAAAATATATCATATCACCGCCATTCACTGATGATGAAATATCAACGTTCACTGAAGATAGCAAAAAGATAACAAACATCAACGTTCACTGCCGATGTACTACCAACGTTCACTGAAGGTAGAAAGAGAAAATATATCATATTACCGCCGTTCACTGCCAATGAACTATCAACGTTCACTGAAGATAGAAAAAAAATAACAAACACCGACATTCACTGCCGATGTACTACCAACGTTCACCAAAGGTAGAAAGAGAAAATATATCAAGTTTCCCCAAGATTCTGGTGTTTTTGCCTAGAACGGGTCTCAACTTCTTCTTTAACCAAGGCACTCTGCCTGGAAACGGTAATATGTAAGCTGTCTCAAATAAAGAGACTTCCACTTATTGTTAAGGGGAATTGCAAAGAGAAATGACTTTCTGGGGATAGAAATATGACTTCCCGGGGAAATGCCACGATATTCCTGCTGAGGAGATAAAGTCTTCCCGTGCAAAATAAATGCACAAACCAAAACTCAAAGTTCTCAGAAATCCAAAGTAAATAGTATTGTCATGCAACCACAAATCCAATTCAGAAATACACTGGAGCAAGACGGCCAATGAAGATACATCCTTTAAGAAATAAACTTAAGAGGTAAAACCAAATTCAACCAAGCAAAGAGCGCTGCAGGAAGATCAGAACACAATGTAAATGAATGATGATTTTTAGCAATGCATGATGTATGTATGAATGTATGAGTGATATCGTGCATATGCTGGTAAAAAGATACATGATCAGTGCAAAAAAACAAAGCCGCCTCAGGTACTAACAACGTTGAGCTAAACTTGAACCAGAAAGATCAATCCAAGAAAGGTAAAAATCAAATGCGGAAACCAAACCCATTGCATGCCTTAACTTTACTAAGGAGAAACATAATCCGGATGTAGCCAAATCAAACAAATACCAGGATAGAACATCCTTTTTCCAGTTTTATTGGAGAAAAACAGTTTTCCAAAAGCAACATGCCTACTGAAGATTGCAAGACCAGCCTCAAATAAAGCAGACTGACGCCGAAACAACCAAACCTCACTGGGGGATTCAAGCCTACCTCCCTGGAGAGAAAAAAATGTGGATTGAAAGTTTTCAACACGAACAATCATTCCAATAAGAGATGTCGTGGGATAATCTCCCCGAGAAATCAAGAAGTCGACATTAATGCCAATACTGCAAAAAGAGTGACATTTCAGAACACCAAGGGAATAAAACCTTTCATTATATGAGGAAAGACTTCGCTGGGGAATCTGGGACGGAGGCTTCTGACCATGCAAACCCAAAATCAAAAGCAAACCAAGACTTGACTGGGGATAATGGGATCACAACCCAATACTGTACCTTGCATCCATTGATATCGTCTTTAACTATCTGAGAAACACACAAAGATTGTGCACACCAGCAAAATGTCCTGAGAAAACCTTCATGAAGGGAGTAAATCTTCTTAAAACAACCGGAGTTTATTCATTCCTGGGATCAATATTCTTGTTGTCATTGTTTCCTCACAAATCCCAAAGTAAATTGAATTGTAAAGATCTCTTCTTCTTCTTTTTTTGAAAAGTTAATTTTTCTTTTTAATCCTTTTGCTTTAACAATTATTATCAGTAATAAATGAAGTCTTTGCAAGCTAAGTAAAAAATAAGAACACAAAGAAATTGGGCAAAAGCTCGAATTTCATTAATAGAATGGTAGTCTGCGAATGGCGAGACTCCATGGATGATTACAAAGTTTTGGAAATGGTAATACATAATGGAAAAGATACATTGAGATACAATGACCATTGTCCGCCCTAACAACTTTTGAAATCCTGAGCAGCAACTTTTGTTGAAGTATGGTGAGGATCCAAGAAGATTGTTGCTTCAACGATCAAGTCTTGTTTGACGTAGTTACTTGCCAAGAAAAATCCCTAACTTTTGCCTAAGCCGCCCTTGCGGGTTTTCAACTTAGCGGGAAATTTATTCTATTTATGTCTCTAATTTTTGCCTAGACCGCCCTTTCGGGTTTTCAGACTACTGAGACGCTCCTTTTTACCTAAGCCGCCCTTTCGGGTTTTCAACTTAGCGAGCTGTTCTTTTATTTCTTTTAGGCGAAGTATTTCTTAACTGCGTCAGCATTCATGGGACGTGGGAACTCCTCGTCATCCATAGTTTCAAGAATTAATGCACCACTAGAGAAGGCTTTCTTGACAACATACGGGCCTTCAAAATTGGGAGTCCACTTGCCCCTAGAATCAGTGTTGAAAGACATGATCTTCCTGAGCACGAGGTCGCTTATTTAAATTCATGAGGTTTGACCTTTTTATCAAATGCTTTCTTCATTATTTTCTGATATAACTTCCCATGACATAAAGCTGTCATCCTCTTCTATTCAATCAAATTCAATTGGTCAAACCTGTTCCGGACCCATTCAGCCTCTGTCAACTTGGCTTCCATTATCACACGCAACGAGGGAATCTCTACCTCGACAGGGAGTACAACTTTCGTTCATACATTAGTGAGAACAGGGTTGCTCCTGTTGAAGTGCGAACAGATGTTCGATATCCATGCAGAGCAAAAGGGAGCATTTCATGCCAATCCTTATAAGTGACAACCATTTTCTAGATAATTCTCTTGATATTCTTATTAGCATCTTCAACAGCCCCATTCATCTTTGGCCTGTATGGAGATGAATTGTGATGAACAATCTTGAATTCTTCCCACAGTTCTGTCATCATCTTGTTGTTCGGGTTCGAGCCATTATCAGTGATGATTCTTCTTGGCACACCATATCAGCATATATGATTATTTTTGATGAAACGCACAACCACCTGTTTGGTGACATTGGCATAAGAAGCAGCCTCTACCCATTTGGTAAAGTAGTCAATTGCTACCAAGATGAAACGGTGTCCATTCGAAGCTTTTGGTTCTAACATCCTAATCATGTCAATACCCCACATAGAGAAAGGTCATGGGGAGGAAATCACATTGAGAAGTATCGGAGGCACATGGATCTTATCTGCATAAATCTGGCATTTATGGCACTTCTTTGTAAATTTGTAACAATCAGATTCTATTGTCAACCAATAATAACCTGCCCTTAGCATCCTTTTAGCCATCGAATGTCCATTAGCATGAGTGCCAAATGAACATTCATGGATCTCATGCATCGACATGTCCGCTTCATGTCTATCCATGCATCTGAGCAGGACCATGTCATAATTTCTCTTGTATAACACATTTTCACTGAGGAAGAAACTGCCTGCCAATCTTCTCAGTGTCTTTCTATCTTTCCTCGACGCACCAATCGGGTATTCCTGAGTCTGAAGAAAATGATTAATATCATAGTACCAAGGTTTTTCATCTGCTACCTCCTCTGTTGCAAACACATGAGCGGGCCTATCTAGCCGTCGAACTGTAATTCAGGGTATATCATTCCAAGCATTCACTTGGTACATGGAAGCCAGAGTTGCCAGAGCATCTGCCATTTGATTTTCATCTCTAGGAATGTGATGGAATTCAACTTTATTAAATAAGGGTAATAATCTTCTAGCATAATCTTTGTAAGGGATCAAGCCAGGGTGGCGAGTGTCCCGTTCTCCTTTAATCTAATTTATTACCAAGGCTGAATCACCATACACATCCAGAATCTTGATTCTGAGATCAATAGCTTCCTCAAGACCCATGATGCAAGCTTCATATTCTGCCATATTATTAGTGCAATCAAATGTTAACCTTGCAGTAAAAGGAATGTGTGATCCATGAGGAGTGACAATCACAGCACCAATTCCTTTACCATAAGCATTCACAGCTCCATCAAATATCATACTCAAACGAGATTCAGGGTTGGGGCCCTCCTCAGGCAATGGTTCATCACAATCTTTCGCTTTCAGGAACATCACATCCTCATCGGGGAATTCATATTCTGCAGACTGATGATCTTCCATCGGCTGGTGAGCAAGGTAATCTGCCAACACACTACTTTTAATAACCTTTTGAGTGCGGTACTCGATATCATATTCAGATAACAACATCTTCCGGCGGGCAATTCTCCCAGTAAGAGCAGGCTTTTCAAAAATATACTTGATCGGATCCATTTTGAAGATCAACCAAGTGGTATGACTCAACATATACTGCCGCACACACTTTGCCGCCCAGGCCAAAGCACAACATGTCTTTTCTAGCATAGAATACCGTGACTCATAATCAGTGAACTTCTGGCTAAGATAATAAATGGTGAACTCTTTCTTTCATGTTTCATCCTGTCGTCCCATAATACAACCCATGGATTTATCTAACACTGTTAGATACATAATCAACGGTCTTCCTTCTACAGGAGGGAGCAAGATAGGAGGTTCAAGCAGATACTCTTTAATACTTTCAAATGCCCTTTAACAGTCATCCATTCACACACAACCTTGATCTTTCTTTAACAACTTAAATATCGGTTCACACGTTGCAGTCATGTGAGAAATAAATCTGGAGATATAATTCAAACATCCGAGGAAACCTCGGACTTGCTTTTCAGTTCTTGGTGCTGGCATTTCTTGAATTGCTTTGACTTTGTCAGGGTTAACTTCAATTCCTTTCTGGCTAATAATAAAACCCAATAACTTCCTCGATCTAACTCCGAAGGTGCATTTATTTGGATTCAAGCAGAGACGATACTTCCTCAAACGCTGAAACAACTTCAACAAATCTTCTATATGCCCTTCTTCAGTTTGGGATTTGGCAATCATATCATCAACATATACTTCAATTTCTTTGTGCATCAGATCATGGAATAGGGTTGTCATAGCCCTCTGGTACGTTGCACCAGCGTTCTTCAACCCGAAGGGCATCACTCTGTAACAGAATGTTCCCTAGGGTGTGATAAACGTTGTTTTTTCCATGTCCTCTGGAGCCATTCTTATTTGATTATACCCGGAAAATCCGTCCATGAACGAGAATACTTTGAATTTTCCTGTGCTATCCACTAACATGTCAATGTGAGGCAATGGAAAATCATCTTTTGGACTAGCTTTATTTAGATCTCTGTAATCTACGCACATGCGGACTTTTATGTCTTTTTTCGGTACTAGGACAATATTGGCAATCCATTGAGGATACACTGACGTCACAAGAAAACTAGCATTAATCTGCTTTAGGACCTCCTCTTTGATCTTTACTGCCATATTTGGGTGGGTTCTTCTCAACTTTTATTTAACTGGCAGACACTCTGGCTTCAACGGCAAATGATGCTCGGCAATGTCTGTATCTAGACCAGGCATATCTTGATAAGACCAAGTAAAAATATCCACATACTCTTTTAATAGCTCAATCAACCCGCTCTTTACATCAGGATGCAACGATGCTCCAATCTTAACTTCCTTCGGATCCTCTTCTGAACCCAAATTAATCACTTCCAAAGGCTCCTTATATGGTTGAATGGTATTTTCCTCGTGCTCAAGCAACCGTGAGACCTCTTCTGGAATCTCATCATAATCTTCTTCTTCAGCCCCAAACACAGGACAATCAAAGTTGGGAGAGGGTGCAGGGTCATTGTATTCAACGAGTTTATTAATTAATCTGCACATGTGATTTATGATTGCTTTTAGAAACTGACACATATAACAAGTGATCATTCAAATTAATTTTCAGTTATTATTTATTTTGAAAGGTTTTTTTATTTATTACCAAAAAGGATGAAAATAAAAGACATAATTTGGAAGCAAAGACAACTTTTATTAATGATCCTAATAGTTATAGCAAACAGATAAGCCCTACAACATTAATACTTCCACCTTGGGCAGAGTGAAAGCTTTTCAAAAGAAAGAAACAGATTAACAAAACAAATTACTTTGAAACATGTATGCAAGAAGGAACATCAATGGTGACCCAGTTCTGAACTCGGACTCCATGTGTCACATAATTCGGTACTTCCTGCTCTGCTTCATCCTCTTCAACATCATTAATTCCAGAACCAATCGGATGGAGGTAGCCTCCGCTGCGGAAAACATCATGATAATTGTTCACAGAAGACTTTAACTTCAAACTTTCGCCTTTGCCATTCCTCTAAGAGAAACCCAACCCAGCTCTGTTTTTGTTCACGGGTGGATTCACAAGTCGTCCCCAAACTGCATTATGACCATTGTGCACAATTTGTTGCGCGTCCTTCAGGCAAACCACAGAATTCTCATTTCTTCTTATGTTGTCAATGGATAGGGCTTGGAACTGGGTTCCAACAGCAGCCTCATCCGCTTCTACAATACGAAAAGAGGATAGATGGGATATTAGCAATGCCTGCTCCCCATTTATGATCACTACCTTCCCTTTACGCACAAATTTTAGCTTCTGATGCAGAGTTGAAGTGACAGCCCCTACTTCGTGTATCCATGACCGTCCTAGAAAACAACTATATGCGGGAATAATGTCCATGACCTGGAAGGTTATCAGGAAAAAATGTGGTCCTATATGGATGGGCAAGTCCACTTCACCGATGACAGATTTCCTCGACCCATCAAAAGCCTTCACAATGATGCCACTTGGGTGCATAGGTGTTCCCTGATACTTTAACTTCATGAGGTTACTCCTTGATATAACATTCAATGTGGATCCGTTATCAATTAACACATTGGATAGCGAGTCATTCTTGCAGTTCATAGATATGTGGAGGGCCAGGTTGTGATTCCTCCCTTCATCTGGTAACTCATCATCGCAGAAACTCAAGTTGTTACATGACGTAATGTTTCCAATTACGTTGCTGAATTAATCTAACAACATGTCCTTCTCCACAAAAGCTTGGTCTAGTACTCTCATCAGTGATTCTCTATGAGCGGAGGAATTCATCAATAAAGTTAGGATGGATATCTTTGAAGGAGTCTGCAATAGCTGATCTACAATTTTGTAGTCGCTCATCTTAATTATCTTCAAGATATCATCCACATCTTTCTCTAATGTAGCTCCACTAGTCTCTCCTGCAGCCTTCTTAGGCTTATCATTCTCAGTAATTTTCTTTCCAGCAACAACATCTCTTCGAATCACCGGCGCAAACACACAACCACTACGGGTCACCCTGCTATTATCAGCTATATTTCCAACATCTGGCATTGGTTGGATGGGAATTTCCACCCCATCTTCTAAGATTGTAGCGTTGTATTTGTAAGGCACAACCTTATCTGAATTATAGGGAACAGGACCTGGCAGACTAATTACCAATAGGGTAACAGATGGTTTGTTATGGTACTCCACCTCAAGGTGAGCGGGTGCACCAAAACAAGTTACAATCATATTTACCCCTTCCTCAACACAATCAGCACTCAAAAGGTCATTTTCGTCAAACAAATCTTTGTCTAAAGAGAAATACTCATCCGTGGAGGCATACTCTTCCTCTGACTCTTCTTCCATCAAACAAACTTCAACCATATCAATCTCATGATAATCATCTCTTTGACATGTGATCTTGATAGTTCCATTGTCTAACAGCAATTAAACACCCTCTTTCACAATATAACATCCTCGAGGGTGTCGACAGCAAACTATGCAAGATCCATATTGGTGTTCTACCTGACCAGCAGTACGGCAGAAGGTAGCATACAACTTCACGAGATCCTCATTCAAATGCTCCACATCAAAAATTCTGAATTCACCCGGACATCCAAAAACCATATTCACTTCCTCTTCAAATTCTGCCATAGGCCTGATTATATGGATTAAACCTTCATCCATCATCTCCTGTAAATCAACTTTTATCTTCTCGCAACCCTGTATGTTTGCACTGCAAATAGCACAATCGGCATGGTCATGCGTATAATAATTGAATTCACAGAGGTATGTGTGCACCTTCACAAAATCCCCTCTAACCAGATTAATGTTAAAAATCCAGAAGTCACCTGGACAACCGGCAACCATATTCACAGCATTCACTCCCCCGTGCTTGGGTAGAGGATTGTCTTTCACATTAGCTCCCATGTCTTTGAAAGATAGAATTCCAGACTTCGCCAACTTTTATACTTCATTCTTCAAAGGATAACAATTTTCAACTTATGCCCTGGTGCTCCCTGATGAAAGGCACACGTCTGGTCTGCTTTGTAATACCAAGGCAATGGTGATGGTACAGCTGGAGGTGGTCGGGTTTGAACCAACTTCTTCTAAATCAATGTCGGTAGTAGCTCTGCATAGCTCATGGGAATAGGGTCATAGTTCTCCCTTCTCTGATTATTCCCTTGGTTCCCTTGTTGGGGTGGTCTTTGATAAGCAATGGTAGTTGGAGCGGCATTCATAACAGGAGTAACCGAGGCAACTTGCTGGTGACGCTGATAATTCCTTCTAGGAGCGTTCACTCTCCTCTCTTGTATGACAGCATTTGTATCCCCCTCTTTCTTCTTTGTAAACCCATAAGCTGGCTTTTTCACACCTCCGGATCCTTCACCCTTCGTCAAACGGCCTTCTCTTACTACCTCCTCTAGGCGAACACCCATTCCTACCATCTCTATAAAATCACTTGGGGCACTTGCTACCATTCTTTTGTAGTAGAAATCGCCTAGCGTCTTCAGAAAAATTTTAGTTATTTCCTTCTCCTCCATGGGAGGAATCACTTGTGCAGCTACTTCGCGCCATCTCTGCGCATACTCTTTGAATGATTCTCTGTCTTTCTGAACCATGGCCCTAAGTTGGTCACGGTCGGGCGCCATGTCCACATTGTACTTGTATTGTTTAATGAATGCTTCTCCCAAATCATTAAAAGTATGGATGTTGGCGCTGTCTAAACTCATGTACCATTTCAACACTGCGCCGGTTAGAATATCCTGGAAAAAGTGAATCAGCAGACACTGATCATCAGTGTGGGTAGACATTCTCCTCACGTACGTCACTAAGTGAGCACGAGGGCAAGTGTTGCCCTTGTACTTCTCAAACTCCGGGACCTTGAACTTAGCAGGCACTTTAACATTCGGGACCAAACACAGCTCATTCACATTCTGCCCAAATAGCTCTTTTCCCCTAAGAGCCTTCATCTCTCTTTTCATTCTATCAAAATGCTCTTGGAAATCATCCATTATGTCATAAAGACTCAAGTCTTCACTCGGCGGACGGAAAGGACGACACACATCTTCATTAACAAACGGAACCAAGTTCACCGAAGGAGGTGCAGCAGGACCAGTATGCACCACAGGAGGTGCTGGAGTAACAACATTTTGAACCACTAAAGGATCTTGGGGGCCCACATTGAAACCTTCAGGTGCAAAATTCTCTGGCATTCCCCACTGATAACCCTGAGGGATACGGTTTTGAACAACAGTCGGAGTAGCAGATACGGGAACAGTAGGAACTTCATCATTTGCCCTTGTTGGTTGAGGTTGAACACTAGGTGGCTGATTCTGAGCAACCACCAGAGCTTCCATCAAAGCAGTCAGATTGGCCATGCTGGCCTTCAAAGAAGAAACTTCTTCGTGCAGCTCGCAATTCTCCTGTTTCAAATTGTCCATCTTCTTTTTGAAATTAGCCCGAGTGTTGTAGTGATGAGCCAGTTTGCTGAACGAAGCAAAAAGCTGGGTAAGGATCCTGGATATGCATAATAAATGCAAGAAGTATGTGCAATATGATGCATGACGTGCAATGCATATGACTATTTTTGCTTTATCATTTAATATTTCAAGGGATTTAACGTTTATAGACATATTGCGAACATCAAAGTAATAAAGTTTTGAAATACTGAAAATTTTTATTTTAATAACTCCAAAATGTATTACAAGTTTCAATGATCCCAAGTACAAGATGAAAATATAATCTAAAAATCCTAAGAAAAAGAACTGATGGAGATCAATCTGTACGCTGGCGCTTCCCTGTGAGCCTGGTAATCTGAGCCCTCAACCTCTGGTTTTCTTCCACATGTCTGACGACAACCTCCTTCCAATCATCCGAAGCAGGAAATGAGTAATTAGCACCTGTTTGAGGCTTCGGGGAAAATAAATCCCCTGGCCTCTCCATAGACTCCACTGCTCGACTCTCAAGGATCTTGATAAATCGTCTTTCTCCTTCAGGTCTGCTCTGTAGGAACTCTCTAAAGTCTGGAACTTGTTCTTCCAAGCATCCCTTTCTTGTTGCATCCTAACCAAAGAAAACTGCAGCTCCTCTAAATCATCTAATAAGGGAGGAGTGGTCTTCACAAATAGATCAAGCATGGGTGTCTCCCGAGTATACGACATCTTCAACTGAATGGCTCTCGATCGGACCCACTGAAGATATGACTCCAAATAAACAGCACCACTAGGTCCCAAATCCTTCCTACTCTTCTTATGAATGTGACACCAGGCCTTCGCAATCTGTTCCCTAGCTTCCTTGTGGTCTTCTCCTTCCTTCAGAAAGAAACTACTCAAATGAATACTGTTTCGTTTATCCCTCATCGGATAACCAAGTTGTCGTCGTGCAAGAACAAGGTTATAATTAATTCCTCCCCTTGTACCAAGAAGAGGTACATTGGGGAAACTACCACAACTGTCAATAATCTCTATATCCTGATAAGCTCGATGATACCAATCAATATCTGAGTGAGTAAGTGTCATGATCTTAGGAGCCCAATGGGATTCCTTCTTGACATCCCAAAAAGCATCAGACTGAGGCATATGAGAGATGAACCATCGGTATAACAAAGGCGTGCAACAGATAATCATTCCCCCATGATAGAAGCTTCGAAGATGAACAGAGTAATAAGCATCACCCAACAATGTAGGAACTGGGTTTCCAATCATGAAAATCCTGATAGCGTTAATGTCGACAAACTTGTCCACATTAGGAAATAAGAACAATCCATAGGCAAGTAAAGCAAAGATGACCTCAAAAGCAACCGTACTCTTCATCCTAGAAAAGTAACGAGCTTTATCCAATAAGAACTGAGTTGGTAATCCTCTAATCCCTCCTTTGGTAGTCATATGGGCTTCCACCTCAGACTTCCCCAGATGAATCAAAGCAGCAATCTCATGTGGTTTTGGCTCACCCTCCAAACCAGTAAAAGGAACACGATCGATAACGGGTAAATCCAATAGATAGGAATACTCTTCCAGGGTAGGCATCAACTGATAATCGGGAAAAGTAAAGCAGTGATACACTGGATCATAGAACTGGACCGAGGTCGAGAGAATACCCTCTTTCATCTTCAGCTTCATGAGAGGAATAATGGATCCATACTTCTTCTGAAAGTCTACAGAACACTCGATCTAGGAAATTAGACTGATCAACTCATCTATCTTGGGATCCTTGAAACTGTATTTCCCGGTCTTTCTCTTTCCAGAATCCATGGTTAAAAGTACCTGAGATATTCACAAATAGTCAACCTTTAAATCCCTTGAAATATTATTTTCTTCAAAAGATGCTTATGAGTGCATGGATGCATGATGCAATAATCACACACAATATCACACATATAGGGTTCATAGGTTCAACGTCACGAGCATGAGGTTGAAGGTACTACCCATAAGGTGTTGGTCTAAAAAGTTATCACCTATCGAACAAGGTTCTAGAGGTTCCCAGAGTCTACATCCTTCCTTCGAATATTACCAACTTCCCGATTAACTCGGTTTAGTAATATTCTCAAGAAAGACTCGTTTGAGCATAGTATTAGGTGACAACTATTTCCGGATTACTCCGTCATAGCTTCCACACTACACCTAAAAGGCCAGGATGGGTTTGGTATTCTACGGTCCTCAGTTTAAGCAGGCTCCCAGGTCGAAAGCAGTACGTCTTCCCGATTACTCGGTGAACGACACTACAGTCAAAGGGGCCTCCACTGAGTGGGGGATCTCATGCCTCCTTTTTTGGGATTACTCCCTCAAAGTTAACATGACTATACCGCCTGTCCTATCTTAAA
This sequence comes from Vicia faba, assembly GCA_948472305.1. Lineage (NCBI taxonomy): Eukaryota > Viridiplantae > Streptophyta > Magnoliopsida > Fabales > Fabaceae > Vicia > Vicia faba. The sequence continues at coordinate 1,307,743,247 of OX451739.1, forward strand.
GTTTGCCCAAGTCTGGGTATAGGACTTATAAGTAATCACCAAGCACCCTGAAAACCAGGAAAATCCAAACAAACATATATACAAAATATAACACATAAATAACAATAGCGTATATACAGATATAAACAAAGATAGGCTTAACCCACTTAGGGATGGACCAACAAGAGGTCGATCTGTCCCCAGTGAAATCGCCATTTTTCTGTAGCGGTATAAATGTTCAAGACTAAGCCATTGGATTGACTAGACTTTATACAAACCAAAAATAAAAATCGTCACCGCGCTTTATTATTTCCAAAGGAATGGGAAAAGAGTGAATAACCCAAAAAGGGGGAAAGATTCAAGGTAAGAGGGTTGGTTATGCAAAGGGAAGGTATTAGCATCCTAAACATCTACGGTACTCCGCAGGAACCTCTTTGTAAAATCTGTATATTTTGGCTATAAAAAAGGTGTTATATATAAAATGGATGGTGGAGGTGAGAAAAGAAATATATTTATTTATGATTTTTGCGTCCTCCGCGGTTGCGAACCTTTAGTGCCTACGTACCACCTTTCATGCAATAGGGGATCAGGGTACACGTAGTTCCTCTTTAAAAAGTTTGAAACAAAAGTGTGTTGGTTAATTTTAAGAGATAGGACATCATTGTCATTGTCCGTGTGGAAAATATACTTACTACCCACAATCATGAGAAAGGAGAATTTGCATCATCTCAAAGTGGAGGATATGGCTTGGATTTTAAAATCAACAATGCTTCACTCAACACCCAAGTGGAAAATATCTCTCTTCACTACATATTATAGAAGTATAGTTGTTTGCATCACTACAAGGATTGACAAGAGTCTAACCTTTTGAGAAAAGTTTGAAGATAAAAGCCAAAGTGGAAAAATGGTTTGAAATGAGATTGATTGACTTTTAGTCTTCTCACAAAAATGTCAAGGTATTATTAAATAGATTGAAGTTTATTTATGAAAATATTTTGAAAATGCATGGATCTAAGTCCAAGTTTATTATGAAAGTGGTTTAAGTTTCAAAACAAGAAGAGTTTTCAAAAGTAGGGAGAGGATTTTTGAAATTAAAGAAGATGGGAGGAGAAGAGAGGCTATCCTAGAGCATAAGGTAAGAGCTAAGGATAAGAACCATCTAACCAACAAGAAGCCAAAACTTGACATCATGAGCCAAGATAGAATTCTCATTCTTTGTATTGAAACCAAGCAAGCAAAGATGAAAATGGCATGAAATGTAAATGCTAAAAATAAATAGTACATAAAGCATAAAAGGGTAAAGGAATAAAATAAACAAGTCAATAATTAGTGGTTAGTTGGATGACCATCTTGAAACTTGCATTTAGAACTCATTAGAGGATTGGTAGAACCAAAGCCTCCGCACAACAAGTTACATTTGCTTTTTGTCAAGTATATCATCCATTTGGTATTCTCATAAGTACCATTTAATGATCAACGATGTTTAAGTGATTCGCATTGACCAAAGGTGTTGTAGATCCATTAGAGGATTGGTAGAACCAAAGCCTCCACACAATGAATCTCAAGGTTATTGGATCAAAGAGATGAAATTAACATACTTGGGCTTGCAATCATAAGTTTGGGCCACGAATGATCATTTATTCGAATCGGGACAAAATTTAGCGCTACGTTAAGCAATCGTAAGTGGACTTATATAGAAGTCGCACCTATTTTGAGGTCGGTCAATAGCAATCTATGCACCATTTGTTTTGAGACATAATATAGAGATTATGCTCCAACAACATTTAGTGCAATGAGAAAGGGATGAGATGAAGGGGATTTAGGGTAAAAAGATAAACCACATTTGAATTAATATTTAACCAAACTATTATTAAAATCATTCATCCATTTTTTTGTGGAGTCAAACTCAACACCATGGATCCAATGATGTTAATAAAGCCATGATCAAAAAATCAACCTAAGACAGCCAGAAAATAATCACAAAAATATAATATAATTAATATATGCATCAAAGGGTTTAAAAATATTTTTAAAAAAATGGAAAACAATGAGGAAAATGTCAATTATATTCAAATTAATCAAGAAATGAAAAATAAGACCATAGAAAAATATGAAAAGAGGCCAAGTGATTTTATAAAATTTTGGGAATTTTTTAAAGTCAGAAACTATTTTTAAAAATTAAAATAAATGGGAAAAATAAACAAAAATAGTATAAAAACTAGTAAAGTCAGAAACAAAAATAAAATAAGGTCACCAATATTTGTCACAATATCATTGGATCATTCCATAATTTTTTCAGAATTTAAAAATGTGTAAAAGTATTTTTAACCATTTTAAACAAATCAAATAAGTACAAAATTCATTAAAAAAATACCAAAACACAAAATTAAATTGTGAAAAAATAAAAATCAGAAAGAGAATAATCAAAACTATTTTTCATAATTTTTTCAGATTTTTTGGACTAAAAATGAATTTTCTATGATTTTTTGAAATTTAAAACAATTAAAATATAAAAATCAGAAAAAGAAAATAAAAGTAAAAGATGTGGACCATTGTATGAGAGTCAAAACGCGTTAGTAATCAAATCCAAGGGATTTGGCACGCTGTTCATATCATGGTCTTTAATGAATAATGGACAGAATCATTAATAAAATCAGAATTTGAAAATAACAAATGGCACGCCTTCATTGGTTAGAAGATGACACGTTGGTCATCTTCAACCTCTAGCCATCACGAATTGCAGGTCTCTCAAACTATAAAATCAGAAGCTCGGACCTATGCCATTCGCTTCGTCTCTTCAAGACGAAGACAACCAAACCCTCGCGCCAAATTTATATAAATTGTAACTCAAGCAATTTGGAAAGAAAGTTTTGAAACGGGATTTGAAAATTCATGGTCAAAATGTGTTTCCAGTAAGAAGTAAGTGTTGCGACTAGAACCAGGGCAATGAGAGCAACACGATGATATCAAAGTTTTGAAGAATTGATGAAGGAATCTACCTATTGAAGTTGAGTTGCAGAGCTCTGAAATTGGACTTCTATGGAGCAATATAGGGCACGATTCTTAAATGTAATTATATGGTTAGCTTCAGGGAAGATCAATGAAGGTGGATTGATGGAAAAAATGGATTGAAAAAGGCTTGAGAATAGAATTCGAAGTAGCTGAATTATGGGTTGTGAAGCAAGTTTGGCAGGGTGATTCTGGCTATCTAAGCTTGGGAAATTGAATGGGGGTGACCCTCTATTTATAGGGAATCAAATGGAATGTTCAAGCATGTGAAATGATGAAGTTTGGAGGGAAATCGTGTGAACCTGATGCACGAGCAAAGTGTGATCTGATTTGCATCAAAACTCATCCAATCCTTGCGTTTCAAGGCTCTAATCCACTTTGGCAACTTGGTTAAGCATGTTTAGATCACAAACGCGTACTAATTTGATGTTTAGAGGCCAAAACATGAATTTCAAATTCTGACTTATGGAGAAACTTCAGTTCCAAGTTACCAAGTTCAATCCAATGGCATTTTCTCCTCAAGGGGTCTTAGAGAAAAATTCTTGATGCTTTGAAAGATGAGGTTACAATCTTTGCAATGGAAAAAGAATGGAATCAAATGGATGCCTGAGCTGAAAGTTACATGGAGTCAAAGTTGAAGAAAAATAGTTGACTTTCCATACTTAGAAATATTTCAAATTCTTCTTTAAAAATGACCTATAATACTTTGCATCCAAACATGGCCTTCCACTTAGAATTTGCTCTTGATCAAAAAAGATGGAATGAAGTAGATATTTTGAATGACATTTTGCAATTTGAACCATTCAAAATATCCAAAAATTGAGCAAGTTATGACTTGTTGAAGTTGGCCAAAAATCATGAAATGACCTATAATCTTTTGCATTATTAAGGCAACTTCCATCCATTTTCTCACTTTGCACATGAAAGAAGGAATTAAGTACACATATTTAGGATCATCATGAAAAAAGAATAGGCCCAAGGTGATAAAAATTGACCAAGTTATGACCACTTGAAGTCACATATGCAAAATTGGGGATTCATCTGGATGACTTGTAATCTCTCTTCTTCACCAAGTTCCTTCCACGTGAAAACTCCTTGGAACTTTTGAAGTGATTTGTTGGTAACTCTTTGAAGAGAAGAAGGTTTTTGGAATCACTCAAAAATACCAAAAGATGAGCAAGATATGCTCCTTTTAAGTCCAAAACCCTAGCCTTCAGATCAAGAGAATGCTTTGAGGAACTTTGCCAAGTTTGAACAAACTTTTTGTGCCAATATTCTTATTTTGTGAATAGAAATTGTTGAGGGTGATGATGAGGACTCATAGCCACCAAAGCCACTTCCATACCAATTCTTCCAAAACAACTTCAATGGTGAGGTTTGAATTTCTCAAGCTATTGACTAGGGCATGGAAATAAACTCATGAACCCATGATGCAACTTGCTAGACCTCATTGCCTTTACCTACATTATTAACAAGTAAGACAAACCAATATTGTATTTTGTCAATTAGAGAGAAAATCAAAGCAAAATATCCATGATCACAAAAGAGAACAAGTTAAAGTGCTTGGTAACTCCTCAAAGAGCAAAGCTAAAGATAGGTAGAAGAACCACAAGCCCTAATGTGATCTTGTTGTGATTGAAATAATATGGTATGATGAAGGGATCTTAGGGGCAAAAATTGGGGTATAACAATAGTATTATAAAGTATTTTTGGCCTTTTTTATATTAAAATAATATATTTTAATTGGTATAAAAGAAAATAAATAAAACCTATTATTTTAATTCAATTTACAAGATGTTTAGTGAAATGAATAAAATATTTATTAAATAAAAATAATTTTTATGAGAAAAAATAAATAAAATATGTAAAAATGAAAATCTAATATTTTTATATTTTTTATGATTTTTAACAATAGTAAAAAATGATTAAGAAAACAAATGAAATAAAAATAAGAAAATAAAAATAAACCGGGCCAGGGGTGCTAACAGCCTGCAAGGGGGTTAGCAAGCAAAAAATAAAATAAAAACAGTACAAAGCCCAATAAGGCCCGTGCGCTAAAAAAAAAGTCAGGAATGCAAAATATGTGAAAAATGCAAAAGGGTACCACTGGGGCTCGAACCCAGGTCCCATAGGTTACAGGCGTGCGCTTCTATCACTGGGGTGGCTATGCATCCGTTAACATAGGCAAATCAATAAATATGTAAGGCAAAACGCGCCCCGATGACTTCATCTTCAACCTCCAGCCAGACCAACTGTAACTTGCTCATTTCTCATCAAAAATGAAAACTGTAAACATGAAACTTGTAGCAAATTTTCTCACGGTTTCAGAAATGTAAAGCATTAAAACTATAGATCAAAGATAAGCATGAATTTTAATGGCCCTAATCTGAACCCTAAAAATCTCAGAAATTTCAGTTTCAAAATTCTCTAAGCTCAAGCAAAATTAATGGAAACTATGGACATGGTTAGCTTCAGAGCAATGATATCTATATGTTTTGTTCACAAATAAACTATTGATGATGCTTGTATGAAGAGTTCCAAGTTGAGAAAACTTACCTCAAAACTGGAAATCGTGTTTTGAGTTTGAGCTTGTTTCAAGTGATGGTGATGATCAGGTTAGCTTCCTTGAGGTCTTAGGAAGCTAATGCAATGATTAGCTTGAACAATGGATGGCTGAAATGGTCTGGAGAAGTCAATGTGCAGAGTTGAGTTTTTTAAAATGGAAGATGGTGTTAATGGTGTTACAATTCTAAAATAGGGTGTGGGATTGGTTCTATGTGATGTTTATAAACTTTAGAAACCAAAAGGCCAAGAAACGCACGAGTAGATTATGAGTTTCAAGTTTTTGGTCAGTTTGTGTGAAAATGGATGTATGAAGTGTGATTCTGAGTTCTAGGTTCTTTCAAGGCTTGAGCATTCGTGTGTTTGTGTCAAATGGTTTGTGTATGTATAAACAAAAGTGTTTGAGTGCATTGGCAAGTCAGAAGTACAAGTTTCTAGCTTTTGGTTAGGTTACTTGATTTTGAAGAAAAGAGGGAAGCAAGTTTCAAGATAAGGTACAAGCATGGGATGGGTGATTGTAAGTGTTTGAAACATTTCTCATGAGTTATAGGACTGGTTTGATCAGAAGAGAACAAGTGCAAGGCTCAAGAACAAGTTTTGTATAAAAATTTGCTTTATCAAAATGGCAATGTAACCTTTCTTCCAAAAATGGATAAAAAGCATGTCCATGCATTGAATTATTGAAGTGAGGCCTCTAACAGCTGTGTAAACCATTAATTATGGAGTGCCTAACAAGTTAGAGGCCTGCAAAGTAGAGTTAATGCAGCACAACTTTGAATTTGAATTTTGTTCATCACTAAAATGACTTGTAATTAAAGTGATAAAACCCTAACTTCATCTCTTCGATTCTCCCTACTCAAAAATGATCTCAAGGAGTTATTGGACATTTTGGAAAGCTTGCAATGTTCTATACAACCCATATTTGAATTTCTTTTGAAGATTCCCCTTGGAATTATATGAAAAAGTGTCATAAAGTTAGGTCAAAATCCTGGCCAAATTAGGGCAAAATTTCACTAAGTGTTTTGTTTCATGGCCCTATGTTCTTAAAATTATAACTTGAGATTCAAGAATTTTTGGAAGGAGTTGTGTGAAGAAAAATTGTAGATTTCATGGAGATCTACAACTTTCATGTTGGAAGTTTCTCTTCAATCACTTTGCATCATGGTTAAAACTTTGCTCAAAGTTATGAAAAAATAAGAAATTTTCAATACTTAGAAAAATTTCTGAGTTTAGAAATTTTGACTTTTCAAAATGAAATATTGAATTTTTTATTTCTTGATGAACAAGTTTCATATTTTTATATGTTTTGATGAATTATGATCTTTGGCACTTGAATTTGACCAAAAAGTCAAAGTTTGACTTTTCAGTATATAGTTGACTTTTGATTAGTTGACTGAAAAATTCATCTGTCAATCCAATGGACTTGCAATGTTTTGAACCATGTCATTAGGTCAAAGTGATGCAATTGGTCTCTTGAGATCATGACTTAAACAAATTAACCATTTTCTAGGTCAAAAATCTGAAATTTCCCTTTCCCAATCAAAACCCTAATTTTGACCATTTTGCCCTTTTGGAGATTTGATCAAATTTCTTGAGGAATTATGGTCCAAACTTGATCAAATGATACATATGAGTCTAAAATGTTGATGTGGATAAAAAATTATGAAGTTTGACTGTGAATTGGCCATAGTTGACTTTTTCCCAATACAGTTGATTTTTAGGTCAACTGCTCAACTGATTGAGCAAAAGTGTGATTCAAGGCTTGAAACTTGACATGAGTAATCTTAGGGGTCCATAATGATCCATGAAAGTCATATGGGCCATTGGAAGTTCAAAAATCCTTGTGCAAACTCAAACCCTAAATTTTGGTCATCAGTGCTTAAGGAGGTGTCTTGAGCTGATCAAACCCTAGTGTAGTCTTGAGTCAAGGAGATCTTGTGAGCAAATTCTTGATAAATGAGAGGGAAAATTTTGGGGTACAACAGGCCCTTGCCCCATACACATCATTTGTTTACTTATTTCCAGGGAAGGGCTTCTTTACAGTATTGGATGCAGAAGTAGATGTCATGGGAATTTTGCCACTCTTATGCCACTTTCTACCCTTTCACCAGTTAGTATCAACTCGATGAAACCAGACGAAGAACTCCAAATCAATAGGTTAAAAAATGGGCTAGCTAATGTACCCATGAACATGTCAACTAGTTCTCTGTCAGTTAGTGATGTTTAGACTCTACCAGCAAGATCCCTCCATTTTTGTGCGTACTCTTTAAACCCCTCATTAGTACCCATTGTCATACCTTGAAGTTGAACTCTGGTTGGTGCCAGATCGGAATTGTATTGATACTGATGATAAAAAGCAGTGGCTAGATCTTCCCGTGTGTGGATGCGAGAACCCTCCAATTGATAGAACCATTCTAGTTGAGTCTCAGCCAGACTCTCTTGAAAGAAATGGACCCAGAGCTTTTTGTCGATAGTGTGCAGTTGTATCTTGCGCACGTAAGACCTTAGATGAAGTTTCAGGAAGGAAACCTCGTCTTACTTGGTGAAGATCGGTATTTTGAACTTATGGGGAATGACTACCCCAGGTACTAAGCCCAACTCACCAAAATCTAAACCAGACATGGCTTGAATTTCAACAGCCTTTAGTCTATCCTCTAACTGCTTATATTTATCCTCAACCGGAGGATATTGCTCAAAGTAATCTTCGTCTTCGGAAGCTTGATTATTGGCACCCCTAGCACGGGTGCTCCTTTCCTCTTTGTCTTGATTTTCGTCCTCCTCAGACGACTCTTCGGTCATCTATACCTGACGAACCGGACCTTTGAATCTCTTACCCATGTTGATGAAGGCATTCTTTTTGGTTTTCTTCTTGGCTACTAGCATAATCATCAGATCTTGTTTTCCCTTAGCCAGGTTCAGCAAGGTCTCTTGGAACTGGGAATTCTGCGCTTGCAAGTCCTTCACTGTTTGTTCGATATCCATCTTATTGAAATAAACAGTAGAAAGATAAGGAAACTTATGATGCATGAAAGTGCGTATGCAAATGATTTCAAGGACTTAGAAGATTTAAATTTGTTTAGACAAAAGGGAACAAACACTAATTGCATTAATAAGTTCAAATGGTTACAAAAATGCCCCTTGGGCTTACAATGGAAGAAACAAAGATAATACAAAATAAACTCCTAAATCAAAAAAGAATCAAGCTTCCCACGAGCGCATCCTCTTTGGTGCAATGTAGGAATTCGAACTTTTCTCTTCATGGAGTTGTCTCATGAGCTCCAGAACCTTCTTCTCGCTTGCATGGAACTGGGTTTCAAAGGTGTCTCGCTCCCCTTTGAGTTGAATCCAAGATCTTTGCAACTCCTAGAGAGTAGTCGGCATGTCAGGATGGAGAATAGTGTAAGGAACATCTCCCTCGGTAATAGGGGCTCCATGATGATAGGTAGAATAGCCTCATAAGGCATCATGAGATTTTGAGCATGAGCTCTCACCCACTTGAGATAAGGCTCCAAAGGAATGGAGTTCTTATGTCCCAATTCCTTGTTATCAACTTTGTTCACCATGCCTTAAGCTCATATGAATCTCTGACGATAACCTTGGACATTGTTCTCATTGTCAAATGCAATTCCTTGGACAAGTGCATCATGAGGACCATCCTTCCTAGAATACCCAAACTGTCGCAACGCCAAACAAGGGTTATAGGTGATTCCTCCCCTAATTCCAAGGATAGGGACATTAGGTAATTCCCCACAGTGATCAATGATGGTAACATCCTCAAAAGATCGAGAACACCAATGAATATCTGAATGCGTGAGGGGCATTAACCTATTAGACCATCTCAATCCTTTCTCATTCTTCAAAACAGATCGAGGTAGGTACAAAATAAACCACCTAGCCAACAGAGGAGCGAAACATATAAGGGTCCCCCTTCTCTTTATGGTGCGAGTGTAAAGAGAGTGCAAGATGTCTCCAAGTAAGGTAGGCACTGGGTTACGAGACAGAAAAACTTTGTCAGCATTCACATCTATGAGTTGGTCCGAATTAGGAAATAGTACCATCCCATAGATGAGAAGGGCCAACACTTATTCAAAGGCTTGTAAATCTAGAGTATCCCAAAAATATTGAGCCTTCTCAAACAAAAACTTGGCTAAAAACCCTTTGACACTACTTCTTGTTTCCCAATTGGCCACAACGTCAGACCGTTGTAAATGTAGAGCTTGAGCAATCTCCTCAGGTTTTGGGTCTCTTTCTATACTGTTGAAGGGTAATTGATTAAGAATAGGCACTCCCAATAACTGAGAAAACTCCTTCATGGTAGGCACTAATTGGTAATCGGGAAATGTAAAACAATGGTGTAAAGGATCAAAGAACTGAAATATCACTTTCATCATGTCTTCATCAAGACTTGAGGTAACCATATTGAGAAGTAGACCATGTCTTTTGGTAAATGGAGAATGCTCAAGAACCCTCGACGCTAACTTCTTGAGTTGAGGAGGCACTCTTACGAGGTTGACTTGGATAGTATTCATGTGAGTGAAAGCCATGTCCTACAAGACAACACAAAGATAAGTCCTAAAAATCCTTGAAATGGTTAGTGCAAAATGCCATGTTATGATGTCATGATGTTATGTGCAAGTAAACATATACACACAAATCAAACAAGTCCTTAGGTTTAGGCTAGCATGGAGTTTATAGGTAAGTACCATCTTGAAGTTTAGTTGGTTCAACCTGTCCTAGAAAGTAACCGGGTTCTAAGGAATCTCAATGTTACTGATCTTTCTTCATCAGGCATTGTTTCAGCGCAAGCCCTTTTATTGGCGACCGAAATATCCCGATAGTCCGATCTCAATGAGTGTATTATCGAGTATCAACCAACTTTGGACTGCACCAAAGTCGGCTATCTCACTACTTCCTAATGGCCAAGTTGTTCAATTAATAGTTCTAAGGTCAATTAGTGCTTCATGACACCACACAGTGGCCCCGTATTCTCCTTGACTAAACTCAAGGGCTACCAGTACCAACAAATGTGTCACACTAACGTAGCCATCGCTTCAACCATGTTGGTATACCCTACACAGTTTCCACAATCTATTGCTACTTACCTAATGGTGTTCTGCGATCTGGGTAGAGGATCAAAACAAGACCAAATAAAGACTCAAAATGTAAAGCAAACAAATCACATAATAAAAGAAATCAAATATGATCTAGCTCTAAGGTAACCCCACTTTTTTTTAATGTTTTCCCCAGCAGAGTCGTCAGTTCTGTAATACGGTGGGAAAACTGACTTGGGTGTTTTTGCGTTTTATCGCAATTATTATGGGTAGCAAGAGTCGCCACCAACTTTTATTTTATCCAATAAGGAAAGGGTGAAAAGAACAGAAAAGACCTTTCAAGAATTTTTCTTGAATCCGGGGGGTAGGTTATGAAAAAGGAAGGTATTAGCACCCTTTTCATCCGTAGTTATCTACGAGCTCTTAGTTGCTTGCTAGATCACTTGAAAATGCTTTATTTGAAAATGTGTTTGTGATGGGTGCAAGTTTGAAAATATTTTGAAAACGCCTTTGTTTCATCAAAATTTGTAATGATTCTCGTCTCTGTAAGAATGTATACAAAGTGTTGGTTTTGAAAATAGTTCGAAGAGATGTTTGTTTTTGAATGATGTTTTAAAAGTGTAAGTGGGGAAATGGTTTTAATTTGTGAGAAAACAAATACGAGCATCCTACCTACTCAAAAGGTCTTTGTTCTTTTCCCCTTCCTTTAGATGTTTCTATCTTACCATTGATTGGTAAGAAGCCTCGTTATTGGATGTGAATGGACAAGTGCGGGTCAACCGTACAGTCATAGAAAGCAACTTGTAAGACACTTTAGCAATTTTTGTAAGGGACTAGATCATTTACCAAAGGCGACATCGAGGGACTACTATCTTTTCTTATCGAAGGGTCTTTGCTAAAGTGTCTCACATTCGAGGGACATGATTGTATTTTCGAAGGCAACGAGCGAGGTTACCCTAGAGGTGTGCGTGTGAAAGTGTGTTTGGTTCAAGTTAATTTGTCTTTGATTAGGGTTGTCTAACGGTTGATTTTAATCTTGCCATACACGCCTAATTACTATACAGTATAAAGAAAAAAATGCAAATTGCGGAAATTAAAATTCTATGCTATTACAAAGCTTTCGGGAATGGGGAGTACAAATTTACAAATGGGGATGGATCAATGCGATGAAAAGTCCAAATAGGCAATCAATAAAACCAAATTTAATCGAACAATTAATTAAAACTACAACAATCTATGAAGTAAAAATTAATTAACAAAGTATGAAAATAAAAGTTTTGGTATTTTTGTTTGTGAGGAATTTGGAAAGAAAATAAAGAATCTATTCTATTATTCTTATTTGAATTTTATTATGAATAAACTAAATATTTTAAAAGAAAGTTTATTAGACTCTATATAAAAAATGTTGATAAAATTATTTACAAAGTCTAAACTAACTAATTATTTGAAATTAAATATTTTCATTTAATTGAATTTTAAGAATAAAAACTAAAACTAATTTTATTTTATTATCAAATATCTAAAAGAAATCAAGAAAAACAGAAGAAAAAAAAAAGGCCCCAATAGGGGTTGAACTCAGATCCCCTTGGTTGTTAGTAGTATGTTTTGCCAATTGTACTAGATTACTATTCATTTATTAATATGAATCTATTAATATAAAAGGGAAAATTGATAATTGGATTGGGCCAAAGGGGCTGACCCGGTTATAGGAAAGAACAAGGAAAGTTTGTGTAAACCCTAAAGGAATGGAAAACGGCGTCGCTGGGAGTTGTATCTTGGGGAAAGGAAAAAGATTAAATATTATTATTACTGGGAAAGGCAAAGAAGCAGATCATCATTGTTAACATGGGGAAGGAAAGCGCAAGTTTAACATTATCAATACTCTATTTCTATCTTACTGTAAAACAAAGAAACAAATAGAAATCCCTCTCTAAAACAAATTCATCCCCTTTTGTTTTCCAAACGTCAAAATCATCTAGAGACCAATCTCCTTTTGCTCTTGAGATGGACCTGAAAGCTCCGACGAATTCGTATATTATTGAGGGTGAGATTGATGAGTTCTGTTGCGATGTCCATGAGAGTGAGAGAGGTTTGATGAATGAGAAAAGGAAGAAGACGGTGATGAAAGTTGAAAGCAGCTCCTTATCTTCTTCTTCGGTTGGATCGGTGACTGGATGATGACAAGTTGTTGTTCGAAGGAGGGAGTATGAACGGTTGTTAGGAGGAAGACGGAGATGGGTTTCGACGGGAAAAAATTAAATTGAAGGGATTGTTGAGCTGGGTTCTGTTCTGGTTTTTCGAGAGAGATTGGGAGGTGATGTTGGTCCATTCGCGATAAAGATGGTGGCTGACGGGTTTTACAAATTTCCTATGTAATTCTGCTGGTGTCGTTGTTTTGGTAGAGCGTTAGAAAGTTGTTTTATGTTTTTGTTGTTGCAGGTTAAGCTGATGTTGCTGCTGAAACTGGTTAAAGAAAGCTGATTTGTGAGTAAAACAAAAATGGTTGAATTCAGTGTTGGATCGGCATATCGACAAAAAGAGCTCTCCGCAGAAAAGAGGTTGTCAAGTTGATAGATTTAATGGCTTCATTCGACCAGAGCAGCTGAGACTGTTAGAACTCAAATGGTGCGGAGAGGCATGCCAACTCGTTGATGAGCTGTTGATGTTGGAGTTAAAAGAAAAAGGTGAATTGATGAATGAGAGTGAGAGAGTGGAGATTGAAGTTGTCTCAAATGGTTTAGGTGACTGATTTGGCTTGTTTTAGAATTATTGATACAAAATCGTTAAGTTGCGTTACATTCGATTAATTACTAGACTTGATTTACTCATTCCTCTTACACTGTTTTTTAATTTACAGGGTTGTCAGAACAGAAAGAAATGGAAGTGTTGGGCCCGGGAACTTGTGCTTGAACATGTGGAATCGATGCATTTGTTACAGCCAGCTGCTGTAGGTTTGGAATCAGGCTTGGAATCCAGTGTGTTTGAGCAGAGGAAAAGAAGGTATTTTCATCTTTAAATTATGTTATTTTACTGCACATTTAAGTATGCTATTTTTTCTATTATCACACTTACTTTTTTAAACATTCTAAATGTCAACAAATGCAACAACTCAAAAAAGGGCAGCAAAGGTATGATAAAGCAAGCATCGCAATTTTTTTATGAGATATGATGAACAGAGAAGAGGAACCAGAAATATACCTATCAGAGTTCGTCCGATGCGACTTTGACAGCGACTTATGAAACCAATTATGCTTATTTCTCTTCTTCTATCTGAATTATTCTACTTCCTCTACCTTTGTATGTTGCTTCTGTATGGAGAGTTTGTAATTTTGAGTTGAAGTTGTGAATGGTTTTTGGGATGATGGGTGTATGAAAATAGTGGTTTTTTATAAAACAGTAGCCTTTATGAAACAATAGTCTTTTTTCAATTTTGTTTTTTTTGTGTGTTTTTTCATACAGGGCTGCCCTGTTTTATATTCAACAGTAGTGGGTTTAGGGGGGGGGGGATTAATGAGTTTTTTTGAACAATTTTGGCTACTGTTTTATTGCTTTCTGGTGAAGATTTTTTACTTGCTAACTATGTGCAATTGCTGGACTGTTTTGGTACATATTTTTTGGACTGTATTGATAGGGTTTTGGACTGATTTTCTTGGCATTACTATGCAGGTTTTGGGATAGAAACAAGGCTATTGTTTTGCAGCAAGGTTGGACTATTTTTTGACAGTTTTTTGCTGTATTTTTTTGGGGTTGTTCTGCTGTATTTTCGCAGCACTTTTGGGACTGTTTTGTAGGCTGAAACAAGGTTGGAAAATGGGTTGTAGGCAGCATGATATTGGGATGGAATTTAGGACATTGTAAATAATAGTTTTTACAAACTTGTAATTCCCTTTGTAACTTTGTAATAATAATTCCAATAAATTTGTAACATGAATGGAACTTGTCTTGAATATATTTCCTCAATTCTTTTGTAATTGTACACATCTTGAATCCTTATATGAAACTTTGAATCTTGATATGTCGTGATGAAATTCAAAGTCCTCCATTTGAATTTGGAAAAGAATTGAAACTTGAATGATATTTTTAAATCAACTCCAACCCAATGAAACCTTAACTCAAATCCAAGTTAATTTGCACTACGAGCAATGAACACTCCTTGAACGATGTGCAAAAATAATCGTCTCAAGATCTTGAAAATTGTGGAAATTGTGATTCTTGGAAGTCAGACAATAATTACTTGAGATTAGGTCAAAAATCCAGAAAGTGACCTCTAAAATATTCAAATTTTTTATGATCTTTCACACACAATCGGCTCTTGACTTGTAAAGAGAAATTGAAGATGACGTCAAGGAGAGTCATACGCAAAAAGAATCGCTCAAAAATATCGATTAATGAAGAAGTTACAATCGTTTGAACTTGATCTTGCAAAGGTCGATTTTTGGGTCAATGCATTCATTTTCAGTCATCTGAACCATTGACTGAGCAAACTTGCGATGCAAAGTTTGAAAACTGACGCGAACATCCTTTAGAACACATGAAGAACCATGAAGACCATTTGAAACCTTGAAGACTCAATTTTGTTTTAGAAATACCAAACCCTAGTTGCTGACTCAATGCCTAGGAAGAGAATATGTCTGATCAAACTCTAAGCCATTTTGAGTATTTGAGAAACCCTAGGATAACATCTTGAATGAAAAATGGGAGGGTAAATTTTGGGGTACAACAGTTGTAAAAGGGGGAGAAAGTTGTTATGAGTCTATAATTACTTTATGTATTTTTTTGTTATGGTTTGTGTGTACAATGTTTCAGAAGGAGCACAAGCATTTTTGCTTTTAGCTCCAAGTAGACTCAATTACAAGTGAAAGCTTGCCAAACATCAAAAAATGGAGAATATAGTTGCACATCCTTAAAGGGAGATGATTGCATGTCCTTATCATATGCAAGGGGAGCATCCCTGATACGATTATTTTGTTGCTTGTCT
Organism: Vicia faba; assembly: GCA_948472305.1. Classification (NCBI taxonomy): domain Eukaryota; kingdom Viridiplantae; phylum Streptophyta; class Magnoliopsida; order Fabales; family Fabaceae; genus Vicia; species Vicia faba. The sequence continues at coordinate 1,307,758,826 of OX451739.1, forward strand.
TATCGCTTTCGTTTATTATTGTTTATTGAGCCTCCCTCGTTTGCACATCTTTTGAATCAACTTTAAAATTAATTCATTACCTATTTTAGCATGCATAAAATAATGGTTGTATTTTTTTGCTTTAACACTGGTTACATTTGACTTTGAACAAGATGTCTTTAGTTAATTGCATGAGTTTGTGAATTAAAAACTATATGTGTTTGATTCAAGTTAGGTGCAAAGAATAATCTCAAAGTATCTTTAAAATCATGAAAAATTGAGTTTTTAAATGTTTGATTCTAATTAATCAAATACACACTCAATTTGATTGGGATCAAATCAAACAGAGGTGAACAAAAGTTTTCAAAACATCTTGATTGAATCAGATTTTACACATGATTCAAATCATGCAATTTTCAGTCACCTCTGCCCAATTTGATTCAAATCACAATTTGCACATGATTCAAATCACATAGTTTTTTTTAGCATTTTAAGGGCCTGAAGCATTTGATTTGAATCAGATTTTGTACATGATTTGAATCACTGGGTCTCTATTTCGAATCATACATTGTACCTAATTCGACTCAAGTGAAAAATAAGTCAAAAATTAGAATTGTTTTTATTCCAATCACTTGCTCACTTGACTCATTACATTCATTGTTATTGATTCAAATATAACTAACTTTCACCGTTAATTTTTGTGCTTAAACTCAAACACATATAAAACATTTTGTCATCACTTTTTCATGTGTGAAATTTCATAATCATTCGTGGTTTTCTGTGAAATCAACTCTCTCACTTTGAAAAGTACAATGTTCTTGCACTTGAATCTTTTTCTTCTTCAATCTCAGTTTTTGTTTCAAATCTTGATCATGAGAGATCTATGATTGATTGGGGTAGATGTTGTCTTGAAACTAATTAATTATTCTTGGAGATTTCTTAAAGATTATTCAAGTTGTTGCAATATTGAGAAGTTATCACTGGTGGTGAAAAATTCTGGTGAAAATAAGGAGGTTCTTCTCTCCAGATTTCCTTAGTAGTGATTGTGTGAAAGGCTGCGAATAAGGAAGTGTTCTTATCAAATCTTAAGATAATTCATCACTCAAGGAATCAGTAGAATTAATGGGTTAATTTTTATAGATGAAGGCTTGTATAAGGATTTGTGATATTTGAAGATTCTTGAAGCGTCGATCGAGTAAAGATTGCATAAAAGAGTTTGGCGTGAAGTTGTATACAATTCAAGATCCATAATTGAAGTTTTTATTTTCTTCAACATTATTATGGATAAGTAATCGTATAAACTCTTTGAATATTTGTAAGATAATGGAATTATGCAGGTTCTTTGAAGAATGCACGTATACTTACGCAAGGACAACAAAGTCGAAGCACTATAAATCCCCATTTCATCTCTCTACCTTTTACTCTTGCATTTATATTTCGTAGTATCTTGCATGCCTAGGTTTTTCAACTCATAGAGTAGTTTATCATTTATTGTATTGATAGCGATTTATTGCTTATGATTAGTTTTTGTTGGAATTGGACCTAATCGAGATTTAGTGGTGATTAAAATATGGGAAACTTGTTGAATTTAGAATTCACTAATTGAATCATGGTATAATCATATCTCATGAATTATACTATTGGTATCGATTGAGTACCTAGTGTATCATCATTTATTCAATTTCTTATTGTTGTACATTTATTAATTGTTTACATTTATTAATTTCTATTTAAGTATAAGTCACTCAGTTTCGCTCTAAAACTTTCATGCACATACTCTGGAAAACCTTGTATATTTAGTTTTTGAAGAATCAGTTGATTTGTTTTTAAAAAGTCTATTCATCCCCACTATAGACTATTTTATTACACCATATTTTCACCAAGAGCAAGATCCCTCGCAGGGATCCAGCATTTTAATCTCCTCAAGGGCGGCAATCATCCCTCGTATGGATCCATAACTTTAACCGCCTCAAAAGGAGGCAAGGACCCCTTGTAGAGATCTAGAGTTTTAATCACCTCAAAGGGAAGCAAGGATCCCTTGTAGGGATCCATCATTTTAATCGCCTCAAAAGGAGGCAAGGATCCCTCATAGGGATCCAGTGTTTTAATCTCCTCAAAGGGAAACAAGGATCCCTCGTAGGGATCCAACATATTGATGACCTCACAAGACAAATTATTTTAGTGTCTATAGGTTTCTTGTGAATAATAAAATGAGAGACGTCAATGTCAATATTTGAGAGTTAATAACACGAGGAGCCTCATTAAAACCCTCACCCCTTATGAGGTACAAAGGGAAAAAAGTGCGTCCAAAAAAAATTCTTACAAGTAATAAAGATAAAATACTCACCTAATAAAAAATAATAACAAAGTAAATGAACAACTATAAAGTAAAAATGAATCAAGGTGCATTCTCGTTGATGCTTCAATCTTATATCTTCTTTCTCTTCTGAAGGGGAGCCTCTTCACCTTGGAAAGCTTCTTTTGGTGGCCTGACTCCCGAACCAACCTTCTTGTTATTCAAGCCTAAACTTTGAACTCCTTTTAGATTAATACTCTCCACATAAAATTTCCTATAAAATTCATGGCCTTCTTATATGAGTTCAACCTGTTTGTTGGAGAGCGAGTATTTGATGCACAAATACAACGTAGACAAGGTGGCACCCAACTGATTAAAAGTTGACCGCCCTATAATCTTATTATAAGAGGAGGGGTGTCTATAACTAGATACATGGACTTGATCTCCTTGGTTTGTTCTCCCACTCTAAAGTTCTTATTTGATAACTCACATTTTGTGAGTTATTATAGATCTTAACACTTGAGTTTATATTTTTAATTTAGTTTTCTACTAGTTTAATTTAGTGCATTTTACTATTTTTTAGTATATTACAAATAGCACAATATGCGCTCCCATTTTTTAGATTTTATGTGCTTGTTATTGGTGTAGATATGACTTCTGATGAGACCTGGAACAACAATACTGATGCAACATCTTAACCCCAATTAAAGGTGGAGAGCTGGATGCAATAAAGGTCACAAAGAGTACACATTCATAATTTTAGGGCATATGTGGCACCAACCAACAAGATGTAGTGGATTTAAATCAATATCAAAAGGATAAAATCAAGGCGCTAGAGGATAAAACTCAACACTGTAGTATAACCATTGTAGTGCCCGGCTTGCCCCCTTGATGCAAAGATACTTGGGCCACAAGACTGTTGGGTGAGAATATGGATACAAATAAGCCTAAAAGGGGGGGGGGGGGGGGTGAATATGCATATCCTCTAAAAGTCAATTTCAAAAAAAATTAGGTCCCATGAATGAAATCAAATATTTTAAGAAACACGGAAGAAAAACAAAACACTAAGAGAACTTGGAAGCATCTCCATAAATTAAACCAAGTGAAATATTACATGATATCACTAAGGACTTGATTTCTTCTAATGAAAGTCAATTGCAAGACAACCAAAGCCTCTTTAAACAAAGCGATTATAAATATTTTACATAGATATTCACTCGGTATAATTGACTTTATAATAAGCCAATAACATTGATGCATCCCACACCTAAGCTTACACATTAAATATCTATAAGCACGATCCAACCTAAATGCCATAAAAATGATGCAATAATGAACTAACACAATAACGATATTAATGAATGCTAGAAAATTAAAAGAGGCAAGGGAAGAAGGAAAATATAGAGATTTATAGTGGTTTAACGTTCGCCCTCCACTGTTCAATGGTGTTAAAGAACCATTGGGAAATAATCACAAACTTTCACTTTTTTTAATAAGTTTGATACAAGCATTTTGATTACATGAACTATCACACGATAATTCTCGCTATTGATGCAGACACTCAAACTTCTAACACATCGCAAATTCAAACACAGACAAACACCTTAACCATATCAAGTCGCAAGGGAAGACCTCAACCACACCAAATTACAAATTAAAAATCATGCATTAAATCCAACAAAAAAAATGCAAAACTGACATATGAGTCATCACGAACACAAAACACCAATCAACATGCATTAATCAACAACAAAAGTGGTAGAAATTGAAAATTCAAGATAAAACCTAAGTTGATTCAATCCGTTCATTCTTGATGTTTTCAACTGAGATTAATTACGGAAGCATGATTAGATTAGTATTGCGAGCATTTCTGGATCAAGTGCTGATTGAAACAAGTGCGTATGCAGATTTATGGGTTGGAACTCATGAATATTCATGCGCTTAAGAACCCTAGATTTCCAGATCCTTTCAAATTAGTGTGACTTTTTGAAATTGTTTGAGGGATATGATGCATGGGAAATGCAGAAAGGCAATGGTGTCAAGAAATCACGCAATTGACAAGTATCAATGTTTACCTGAATAAAATAGATCAAGAACACGATGAATGCCAAAGAGTTTTCTGACCAGCAATTTCAGATTCTGATGATGCTCTGATCTGGTTCCAACAAGGCTTGTGTTCCACTTTTCTCTGCAGATTTGGACTGCTTGTGATCTCATCTACCTCTTCTTCCAAAAGTAATTTGAATTGAATGAATTTTCCAAAATTTGAGTTCAAATTCAATCTGACTTTTGAAGGTGATTGGGATTTTTTTTGCAGGTTTTTGCATGTGGAATGACATTGAATGAAGATAAAAAGGATTAGGGTGGAGATCGTGTAAGATTTGAAGTTTTTTTTGTGCAACTTTTCAAGGTTTCTTCAAGATGAAGAAACTTGAAATTGGGAGATGAATGTGATGCAGGGGTTTATCTAGGATTAGTACTGATTGTCTCTTTTCTTTTGCTGATAGAAATGGCTTGATTTATAGGCTTAGAAATTAGGCTAAAGGTTAGTCTAGAGATCATGTAAAAATGCATAAAGTGTGGTCAAAATTTGAATGTAATTTGAAATTAATTTGAATTTAAATTGAAATTGGTTTGAATTGCATTCTTAATTTTGCTGATACATGTGCAATTGATTAGATATTGGATGATGTATGGATGTATGATCATGCAAAGATAGTTATGCAAAACAAGTGTGATTCAATTTTGTCCTTTAATGCCAAAATCTTGACGTTTGTTGACTTTTACTTAATGATGCATGATAATTATTATGTAATGATATATGGAATAATGTGATGATGATTAAATCAGAGTTGGATTGGATTTTTTCTCATTGAATTTACTATTTTTGGTCTTTATGAGCATGATGCAAAATGAATAATGATGCATTAAAATGAATGAAGCACTTTGGTCAACTTCGCATTTATTTTTGTTGACTTTTTAACCTTGACTGATGCAAGATAAATTTGATGAGTGAGATGAATAAATTTGGAATGATGCACATGAACACCATGAAATTATTCAAATGAACCAAATATTGACTTTTGGTTGACTTTGATCCTTATTGCATGAAAATGTAATCTAATGTCAATGATGAATATGGGATGATAATGAAATGTGGTAAGGGAACAAAATCAATTGATAAATGAAACCATAACTAAGGGACCTCCCCTTTTAGCATCAGATAAAATTCAATTGCCCACAGCCAATGAGATGAAAAAAACTCTGGACAAAATTAGGGTATGACAAAAAGCAACACTTCAGAAGGTTGTAACATTATCAACCACTGAAGCTGGGTATATTTCTCTCACTGAAGCTATTAAAGAAGCATTATGGCCTGAAGGGTTTTCTAAAGAGCTAAATCTTCAAGGTCAAGTTATCACTGTTAAACGTGATAGTCAAAGTGTCGTACATCTGTCGAAGAATTCAACCTATCATGAGAGAACCAAGCAACACATTACTGTTAGGCTACATTTCGTCATGGATAAAATCGAAAGTGAATAAATAAAAGTGATGAAGGTTTCGATTGATCACAATGCTGCAGATATGATCAACAAGTTATTGCCAAACAACAAGTTCTTCGACTGTATGCAATTGATAAAGCTACATGATGAAAACTACTTTGTTCCCTTCATGTTGTATAGTTTGTTTCAAGGTGGGAATTTGTGGTATTTGGATTGAACTCTAGTCTCAAAAAAGGTATATTCATAGTTCAACAGAGTAGTGCATGTTGTTGTCGAAGTCTGTTCTAGCATGCAGTAGTCGAAGAGTAATGTATTGTACTCGAAGCTTGTTCTAGCATGTAGTTGTATAAGTTAGTTTGTTGTTTAAGTTAGCTTAGTGTCTAAGTTAGCTATGTATGTCATGTATGTATGTGTTATATCATACATAACTAGTAGTCTATAAATATGATGATCTCTTAGGTTGTTGAGAGATGTTGAGGTTGATTGTTATTATGTAATACTTGTAATCATAAACCCTAATGATAAAGTAAAGATAACAGTTTTGACCAATCCTATTCTTCTTCTTCTTCCATCTTCTCTCCCCTTTATTAATTGAATCGTTTCTTAGTCAATCAAAAAACTCTCTTTCTCACAAAACTACATCGTTATTGGTATAACACATTTATATAATTTAAACCATTGATTCAATATAATTAAATTTCAATATAAATCACCAATTTTTTTTTTACAAGTACAAGACACTATATATGTCGGGTGTGGATCCTCTCCGGTGATATTTTCACTAGAGGAAGTTCAGTGGCAATCTCACCCATTCACTTTTTTAATTAATAATTTTATTGCCACACTGAAAAAAAAATTCATTGGCTCATACTTCAATGAACTTATTTTTCATGGGAGAGAATCTCTTCCCATATATGTCCATGAAACATTATGATGATATGACAAAGTTGCTTTGGAAGATGAGAGTTGGAATGATTCACCACTTGTTAAAAAAAGATGAATGTCGTAGAAACTATTTAGTGTTACTTTGTCTTAACATTTGAGTTTTTTAGTTTGGATGGTTTTTATGTGATTGATGTTGAAGCAAAGAATATGAATCTTCTTGTAACTTGATTTTTGGAAAGTACTAATCATTTTCCAATATATTCAATTGTCTAATATTACAACAAGTTCTGCACTTACATAACACTAATACAATGAAAATAGAAATAAAAGGATAAATTGGACATTTTGACTTGTTAAATAGAAAATAAATAAATATGGCATATCATTAGACACTTGAAGAAAAACAAAACAAGTCACAAATGGTTGCAACAAAACTGATACTGACATTCATGAAAAACTTTTCAACCTTAAAACAAGCAAAACAAATCCATGCACAAATCATAACCAACGACCTTACCCGTCTTGAACCCCTCTTCATTCATCGCATTCTTCTCTGTGATATCACCAACCACAAAACCATATCACCCTACATCCTCTCAATTCTTCACCATCTTCGAGACCCAGATTCCTTCTCATGGGGTTGCGTCATTCGATTCTTCTCTCAAAAGGGTCAATTCATTGAAGCTGTTTCGCTCTATATTCAAATGAGGAAGGTTGGGCTTTGTCCAAACTCACACGCTGTATCCTCTGTTCTTAAGTCATGTGCTAAGGTTGAAGATGATTTGTGTGGTGTGTCGGTTCATGGGGATGTTCAGAAAATTGGATTTAGTAGGTGTGTTTATGTACAAACGGCGCTTCTTGATTTGTACTGTAAAAATGGTGATGTTTTGACTGCGCGTAAGGTGTTTGATGAAATGGCTGAGAGAAATGTTGTTTCTTGGAATTCTTTGTTAGTTGGGTATATAAAAGGTGGTAACTTGGATGAGGCTCGGTGTTTTTTTGATGAGATTCCTAAGAAAGATGTTATTTCTTGGAACTCTATGGTTTCTGGATACGCGAAAGGAGGAAAAATGGAGCAGGCTTGTTATTTGTTTCGACAAATGCCGGAGAGAAGTATTGTTTCCTGGAATACGATGATTTCTGGTTACGTTGATTGTGGGAGCATTAGGTTGGCTAGAGAATTTTTTGATGTTATGCCGAAGAGAAACAGTGTTTCTTTGATAACTATGATTGCTGGGTATTCCAAGAGTGGTGAGGTTGACTCTGCTCGTGAGATCTTTGATAGGATGGATGATAAGGATTTGTGGTCATATAATGCTATGATAGCTTGCTATGCTCAAAATAGCAAACCAAAAGAAGCCCTTGACCTATTTAATGGCATGCTTAAACCAGAAATCGGTTTACATCCGGACAAGATGACTTTGGGTAGTGTTATATCAGCTTGTTCACAATTGGGGAATCTAGATCAGTGGCTCTGGATTGAGACACACATGAATGACTATGGAGTTGTATTGGATGATCATTTGACCACTGCGTTAATTGACTTGTATGCAAAGTGTGGGAGCATTGACAAGGCATGTGAGCTATTCCATGGGCTGAGAAAGAGGGATGTGGTTGCATATTCTGCAATGATCTATGGATGTGGCGTAAATGGAAAGGTGTCCGATGCAGTCGATTTATTTGAACAGATGGTTGGAGAGTGTATTGACCCTAATTTGGCCACGTACACAGGAATTCTGACTGCCTATAATCATGCAGGTTTGGTTGAGGAAGGTTACCGGAGCTTTAACTCCATGAAGGACAACGGCCTTGCTCCTTCGGTTGATCATTATGGAATCATGGTTGATCTTTTGGGGAGGGCCGGATGGCTGGATGAAGCGTATAAGCTTATAATGAATATGCCAATGCAACCAAATGCTGGTGTGTGGGGAGCTCTACTTCTTGCCTGCAGATTGCATGGCAATGTGAAGCTTGGGGAAATAGCTGCTCAGCATTGCATTAAGCTGGAGAGTGAAACAGCTGGCTACTATTCTCTTCTTTCTGGTATATATGCCACTATTGGAAAATGGAATGATGCCAAAAAGTTGACGACAGGTGTGGAAGGAAAAAAAATTATCAAGATACCTGGATGTAGTTGGACACAACTTGAGTGATGCGTGTGACTCAAGTGATTAAACTCAGTGATTGGGAAAATAAAGCTCATAAAATATCCCTATAACTAGGGCTCTATTATTCTGCTTTCAATATGTGCATGACATATTTTGAGGGATTGAAGTGTGAGGAAGCTGGAAAGTAGTTGGCCTGTGGTTCAGAGTCATGATAGTTCAGTATGTTTGAGGGATCTGCAGCTCTTGGTTCTACAACCACAGGCTCATCCTTTCTTCCGCAGCCACTTCTTACCCTTTCACTCACTCTGACATAAGTAAAATATTATATCAATACAAGAGTATTCTTGTATCTAAGATTTCCATGATTGATGCAGAAATGAAGCAATCCAAGAAAGGACAAAGATGGTAATTTATAAATGGTAATGAAGCCTTTTTCACAAGAATATTAGATTCCCATGGAGTTATTAATCAAGATACTTTAAACCCTTGGTGTGGATGTTACGCCTGCAATTATCTTGGACGACAGGTAATCTTTGAATATCTCTAAAAAAGCAGTATTATCCATGTGAGTCTTGTTGCTACTGAAAGTTTGTAGCAGCACGAACTGAGAAGCAGCTTTTATCATCCCAGCGGTGGGGATGGGGGATGTTGACTCTGCTTAGAATGGTCTTTCATCAGAACAATGTAACATTTTTATCAAATGATGATTAAAGATTAAACAAATCTCTAAGCTTAGTAAGAATTTTGGGTTGACTGTGAGGACACAAACAAGTGGGGAGGCTAAAAACCTTTAGACCCCAGATACGGGAGCTTGGGCAAAAGTGTCTCTGCAAGTTAGTTCAGGTTTTATGGATGTGTGAAAAAGGATGAACTTGGAAACAATAAGGCTTGTTGATAAGGCAGTTTTCAGTCAAAGATTGTTCTTTTCAGGCCCTCTGCTCTAATGGTGGATTAATCAAGGGTAAAGTAGTTACAAATGTAACAAAAATTATGTGATATTTCTAACTGTAGCAATAAACTTTTATGGACGCCATAGATTCTTTCATTCATCTCTCACCAATTACATTTCTTTTTTGCTGGATTTCATTTGATATATTTATATCTTTCTTATGGAATGAGTATATTTTTTTAACAATGTCTTCAATTTGAATCAGTATATTAATACAGTCCTTTATCACAGGATCCATTGCAGCTATGTGTAACTTCTTATTTATGTAGTTAACCACCGTCTCCACATCAGTATCATTTATAGACTCAAACTATAGTAATGAGATTCTTGGGTTTTTTAATTTGGTTTAAAATGATTGTGGCACCAGTTTTTCTGCACACTGCTAAAGAAAATCTAGCATCACAAACTATACAGATATACAACTCAGATGCAAAAGGAAGCTTAAATCAAGCACTCTGTCACAAACCATCCACATTCCACAATGCTGATCAAATCAAACTGTTCATATCAACAGTTTAGAATCCACACAAAAAATGTAGCACACAAGCAACAAATTACAGCTCAGAAAAATGTGGTCCCATTAAATGCAAGCAAACTATAATTGCTCATTGCTTAATACCCTGAGTTTCCACCGAGCAAAATGCGAAAAATGACTCTGAGATTTAGTCTACATGAGCACAAAATGCCATGGAAAACATAGCACGGAAAGAATGATAAATAGGGTCCGTGAGAATCTAATTAATTAAAATTCAAATATCCCTCAATAACAACACTTTGAGCAGATGCCATGGGGCGTAAATTTTCCACTTTTACTCCTTGATCTAAGTTCTTGAATGGCGACAAAGGATCATTCTGATTACATCCATTCCAAAGTGGCAAAATTTCTGTCACAAATTTATTGATATACTTCTTCTTAATACCCTCCTTAACAAGCTCTTGATATTCACTGAAATTCCCTCTCATATCTAACAGAACACTGCACAATCCTTGATGATTACAATAATCCAAGATCACGTCAAGATTTATTTGATCCACAGATACAGTTTTAATTCCCTGTTGAGTCTCTTCAGGAGGTGTTGTTATACAATCTGTAAAGATTATCATTTTATCAGTAACGTTATCGATGATAAATGGAATTTGATTTGAAGAACCAGAACCAGAATCTCTATGCATTATAAACCGAATGGGTTGATTGGCTCCAGGTTCTTGAGATGAAGGTACGGAGTCGACCGATATAGTTTCACGGAATAAAGAAGAGGATAATATAACTGCATCATATTCTTGTAATAGCCTAGAATAGTATCCACCAGAGTGAGTTACTCCATTCCCAAGTGAGTCCAACAAGTTTCCGTTGACAGAAAGAGAATACCTGTAATGCAGAAATAGCTCCAAATGAATGTTTAGAGAAAAGCAAGTTGGAGTATATGTGTAAAAATAGAGATGAAAATGAATTACCTCAAAGTAAGCAGAGGCTTCTGGGTCAACATGTGATGAATATAACCCTCATTGAGGCCCTTACACAATTCTTCCTCAACACCAACAACAACTTCAATTCCAGCACCTCTCAATCTATCTAAACCTTTGGAAGCCACGATAGGATTTGGATCCACCATCCCAACAACAACCTTTTTAAGTCTAGCTTTAATGAGAGCTTCAGTGCAAGGCGGAGTCCTCCCAAAATGATTACAAGGTTCTAAAGTGACATAGGCCGTTGCATTCTCGGCCAAATCAGCAGCATCTCTGAGAGCAAACACCTGAAAAATCTCAGAAATAGAAATGCAGTGACACGAAAATGATGATTTGAATTCAAAGAGTGTGAAACAAGTCTCACCTCAGCATGAGGTTGACCAGGTTTAGGATGAAAACCTTGGCCAACAATTTGACCATCTTTGACAATAACACATCCAACTAAAGGATTGGGGCTTGTACACCCCAAAGCCTTTCTGGCGAGCTCAACGCTTTTCCTCATGTAAAATCCATCGACATCACCATCATCGTCACGATTCTTTTGGGAACGAATGACATGGCTACTCTTCCCACGAGTTAGTCTGTCCCTGAATGTAAGTGATTTGGAAAAGCCATGATTCAAATTGAGGGGAATGGGTGGATGAGGAGAGGCATTATTCATGCATAATCTGGAATGGTAAAATGGAACTGAAACTGGAACTGATAACCCCATTGCTTGCATGGTTGGAATGATGCGAAATGTGATTTGGTTTGGGACTCCGATTCACAAACAAGCCTCTGTGAAAGAGTGATGGAAAGGGCAGAGATTTAAGAGGAACAGAACAGCGTCAGCAACGTGATCCGCGCCAATTTGTTTTTTCCTTTTCACGCACAGTATCCCAAGACGATGAATAAGTTGTCTTTTTGCTTATTTTTTCATCGCATGAAACACATGAAATATCATCTCATAGTATTTTAATATTATCAATAGTTATTTTTTTGTGTTTATTGTCATTTTTCTTAAATTAACTGAGTTGGCCCATGTTGTTAGATCTAATAGCATGTGATTGGTTGTTGAGAAAAATGAATATGTACCAATTAGGGATGATAAAACGGGCATCGGCCCCGTCTGGTCCCATTTTAAGCCCGCTAAAAAAATGGGGCGGACATGTCCGCCAAGTTCAAATAGACATAAAATATTAGCTTTCTCCGCTAAAGTGACGGTTGGCGGGCGACAGACTTCCCGTTACTTTTTAATTTATTTATTTTTCATTTTTTTAATATATTAAAAAAAATATTTACATTTCAATTAGATTTTTGAAATTCAACAATACGCTATGGAACAGACTAGCTCGCCCATGGAAGGTTGACTTTTGACCAAAACCTATCCTAGGCATGATTATGATTTTCACGCTATGGTTCATTCAAGTTTACAAATTGGAGAAGATTTGGCACCGCAAATTTATCACTTGAATCAAATTAGCCTAATAAAAAATTTGAAGTTTGAATTTAAGCATATGAAGGAAAGGAAGAACAACTCAAGTTTTATTGGAGGAAAAGAGATTCATTACATTTCATTCAAAGGAAAACAATCACATTCAAGGTCAAATCTATATACCAGAGTAAAAAAATATTACAAAAATGAGATACATTGAAAAATTACAAGAAAAACGCCACAGTTGATTTTTAGGTCAACAATTGACTTTGTGGTCAACTTTTGACCATTGACTAAGACCTTTGGCTATTCCTAACCTCTTCCTAAAAGACTTATTTTCTTTTAATCTCCAGCTTCATCATGTTATCAAGGATCAAAACATCCATGTATGTCAAAGTGACATCATTTTTCTTGCTCATGATAAATGTAACATATGTCATGTAACACATACAACTCTTTAGGCGGAATAGTAATACTAATAAACATCAACATGTCTAACTTCATTTTTGTTGCAGGGGAAAGTATCAATAAATTATTCAATTATTTATTGAAAACAAATTAAGTTATAACATATTATAAATAATGTCAACATGAGAGATATCATAAAATCTCCAACAAACAAAATAAAACAATCAAATGTTCGACCCTAAGTCTTACATATCAGAGCAGACGTCGACTCGGTAAAAGCATAATGAAGAGCACTCTCTTCTACTCACATCCATATCTTCACTAAGAATCACATGCGCATTATCCACGTGGAGGCAACATTCAAACAAAAGGGGTGTGATATGAAGAAAGAACGGATCACAAAGATGTATCAAGACTTGAAGAAGTTTTTTTGGTGGCCTGGTATGAAGAAAGAAGTTGCCAAATTTGTTTATGCTTGTTTCACTTGTCAGAAATTGAAGATTGAGCATCAGAAGCCTTTGGGTCTAATGCAACCATTGAACATTATGCAATGGAAATGAGACATTATTTCTATAGATTTTGTGTCAGAATTATTGAAGACTGCTAAGAGTAATGATTCGATTTGGGTGATCGTGAATAGGTTGACTAAGTCGGCTCATTTCTTACCGATGAAAATCAATCATCCTATAGAGAAACTAGTTGAGATGTATATTGAAGAGATTATGAGATTGCATGACATACCTTCGAGTATCGTATCAGATAGAGATATGAGGTTTACATAGAAGTTCTGGGAAGGTTTGCATAATGCTTTTGGTACTAAGTTGAGGTTGAGTTCCACATATCATCCACAAACGGGCAGTCATACAGAGAGGACTATTCAGTGTTTAAAGGATTTACTGAGAGCTTGTGTGTTGAAATAAAGAGGTGCTTGGGATAGCCACTTTCCATTGATTGAGTTTACATACAATAGTATTTTTCATGCAAGTATTATTAAGGAACCGTATGAAGTGTTATACGGTAGAAGGTGTAGAACTCTATTGTGTTGGTATGAGTCAGGAAAGAGTGTTATGCTCGGACCTGAGTTGTGCAGGAGAAGACTGAAAAGATTAAGATGATTCAAGAGAGGATGAAAGCTTCTCAGAGTCCTCAGAAGAGTTATCATGACAAGAGGAGAAAGACACTTGAATTTCTAAAAATATGATCATGTATTTTTGAGAGTTACTCCAGTGGCTGGTGTTGGTAGAACTTTGAAGTTGAGAAAACTTACGCCATGTTTTGTTGGTCTATATCAGATTTCATAGAAGATAGGTGAGGTGGCATATCAGATTACTTTTACACCGTCATTTGTGAATCTTCATGACGTGTTTCATGTGTCTCAACTGAGGAGGTATATTCTGGATCCTTCACATGTGATCCAAATGGACGATGTACATATGAGAGATAGTCTGACTATTAAAGCATCACCCGTGCGGATAGAAGGATGGGAAGTGAAGAAATTGTGGGGTAAAGACATCACCTTAGTGAAGGTATTGTAGGGTGGACCAGCTATTGATAGTTGGACATGGGAACGCAAGGATCAGATGAGAGAGTCTTATCTGATTTTGTTTCTGCCAGGTAATTTTTAAGGGCGAAAATTCTTTCAAGTGGAAGAGAGTTGTAACACCCTAAAATAATTAGATTATTTATTTAATTATTTAATAAATTTATGATCATTACTAGTGAAATATTTGTGAGTATAAATGATATCTTGATGACTTATATGATGCATTGTGATGTTCGTCGATACTCTGTTGGGGTAGTAGTGAGTTAAGGAGATAATGTGAGATATTTAGAATTTAAATAATTAGTTCGGAATTATTTATATTTAATAATAATTAGTTAGAATTATTTTATTGATTAAATGGAATAAAATTGGGGTAGAAATAATAAGGGCAAAGAAGTAATTGGTGAAGTGATAAGTGAGGATAATATAGGAAGACCATAGAAAGGGTCCAAGGGTTAAACAAGGAAAAGTGAGTGTTAATGTTCATTTTGTGCAACCGTGAAAAGAGAAGAACACCGTGAAGAACTAGGGCACAGAGAGAAATATATATATATATATATATATATATATATATATATATATATATATATATATATATATATATATATATATATATATATATATATATATATATATATATATATATATATATATATATATATATATATATATATATATATATATATATATATATATATATATATATATATATATATATATATATATATATATATATATATACAGAGAGAGAGAGAGAGAGAGAGAGGAGAGAGAGAGAGAGAGAGAGAGAGAGAGAGAGAGAGAGAGAGAGAGAGAGAGAGAGAGAGAGAGAGAGAGAGAGAGAGCCATCTGTAGAGCTTGTGACAAGAATCGATTGTTAGGGATCTAAGGTAAGGGGAGTTTATCATTGTTATTATAAATGATATAGGGCTTAGATAATTGTAGATTTGTGTGGGATTTTGGTTGATGTTGTTAATATGATGATTTGATGATAAATGATGAAATTATGATATTGTTTTGCAATAAATCGATGCATACGATGTATAAAAGAATGAATTGTTAATGTATGATTAAAACATGAGTATTTATGGTGATTTAGAACCTATTCTATGTTGGAATCGCAAGAAATTGAGAGTGGTATAGTGCAAAAAAGGCACAGGAGAATTCCTATTCGCGTTGCATCACCGGACGAGCATACTTCTTCACCGGGCGAAGGAACTTCACCCTTGACGCTCTGGGAGAGACAAACTCAAAGGTCCTAGGGAAACACAGAGCCCTGTAATTTGTATGGATGTGGTTGACTCACCCAAGCTTCATCGAGAGAAGGGGAGGCGAAAGGATCTCGTCGGTCGAGCGAATAGCTTCACCGGACGAAGGAAGCGAAAGAAAAATAAGCTCTTGGATTTTTGTATGGGGGAAGGATTTTCACCCCGTCCTTGCTGAGAGAGCCTTAGGTGAGCAACCTACTTCGCCGGGTGAGACTCAGGCGAGGGACAATAGGCAGAATTTTGAAAGTGGCGTAACATTAATTTCAGGACTCCGTTTGACGCATTATTTGAAGTGTTAGGAAGCTAATGAGATAAACTATAAGTGTGTAGGATGAAAATAATCCTATGATGTGTTTTATAATTATTATATCTTAATGCATATGATGATTCTGTGATTGGTTTATTATGATGTATGTGTATATAATGAATTGTTGTTGCTATGATGATGCCATGTTGTATTATGAAGTAAATAATCTTGTTGTGATGAATGAAGTCGTGATTGCATGTTTGATGTGCATACATGCCGTGTGAATATAATTATACAATGATTATATGAATGATAATGCGTTTTGACTAACAGTGGTCGTGTTTTATTATATTATTGCGCATCATGTATTCATGGCATATGTTAGGACTTCAGTCCAGTGAGGTTGTTAGGACGACTGGTCCAATGATGGTGATAGGATGTTGGTCCAATGATGGCCTTAATCCTGTAGTATATATTGAGTGTAATATTATGATGTGCTCTAGTTCCAAGCGGGAATCGATCCTATTGGTGAGGATCTTTGGAGAAACGATAACTGAGTCATCAGTGAAGTTTTTGTATCACATGCATGAGTCTAATGAAGTTGCATTTCATTCTTTGTGGTATTGCATAATGATTGATTTAAGTGATGCTTTTTCAATGTGTTAACTAATGATGTTTATGATTGTTGACCGATGATATGATGATGCTATAAATGAATACTGAAGTCAAGGTATGAGTATAACATGAAATTTTGATGATGTGTGGTTTCTTGCTAATATGTTATAACTACTATATTTATTCCCAATGTATTTTATAATGATTATAATTACTCACCCTTTCTGCTTGGAAATGTTGTCTCTATATGTGGGTAACTTGCAGGTGATCAGGAATAGTTTGTTGAAGCTTAGAGAATAGCTTCGGTGTGTGTTGTTTAATTCTGTTGATTTTAGAAGGTCTTTCTCTGATATGTAACATCGGGGTTGGGAATGTTTGTTTTTGAAACTATTATGTTCTCTTGTTTATTTTTAGATGATGAGTTACCTTTCATGTTATTTAATTTTTTGATTTACGAATCATGAACGATGAAGTGTAAGGAAGACTCTATGAAGTATTTTTAATGAAGATGTTTGAGACTATGATTCCGCTGCGATGATTTTGAATTTGGTATTTGATGATGTTAAAGGAATATCTATTTTAAAAGTTTTGAAAACCCGTGTTACAAAGTAGGATGTTTTATATGGTGTTTATATGAAGATGTGACATCCTTATTGTGATATTATTTAAATTATTTGCGTAAATTATACGCGAAATATATGTAGGTTTAAAAGGGTATTCCACATAGCACCAATATTAATAATAGTAATTAAAGGAGTAATATTAATAAAACATGTACCTCTAATCAAATTGTCTACACTGGAAGTTTGAGTCCCCAATAGAGAAAAACCTTCCCTCTGGATTGAGCTTGCTTCGGCTTCTGACAATGAGTACTGATTTATCCTAGTTCGATACAGTTGTAGCAATTCCCCAAATTATCCTTGCAATTAGCAACCAGATGTCCCGTCTTCCCACATTAAAAACACTTTTTCACATCACCATTACATTCATTGGCGCAATGATCTTGCTCACCACACCTAAATCATTTAAGAGTAGTAGGAGCACCTCCCTCACTTGGCCTCTTACCATCAGCAACCTTTTGTTTACCTTTCTCAGCTTGGACACTATAAGGCTTCCCACAGTTCAGGTATTGCTTCCCTCTCTTCTCGCTCGGACTCTTATAGTGAGCCGACTTAGCCTTACTATTTTCCTCAAAGATTCTACAGCTATTACTCTAGAAACGGGCAGATCTGTTGGTATCCAATATCTTGCTTGATATACAGACATAACCCATTATGAAACTTAATACACTTCAAAAAATATGCAGTTGCCTCATTGTAATGAGGATAAAACTTAGCAAGTTATATAAATCTAGCATCATATTCCATAAGAGATAAATTACCCTGCCTCATCTCCAAGCATTCAATTTCCTTCTTCCCGCGAACATCTTCTGGAAAGTACTTTCTTTGAAACTATCTGCTGAACACAACCCAAGTGATCACTTCACCTGCAGTTGCACACACCAGACAAGTGTTGATCCACCAATCATCAGCCTCCTCAGCCAACATGTGTGTACCAATTCGTACATTATACGCTTTTGAACAATCCATCATTCGAAAGATTCTTTCAATTTCTTTGAGTCAAGCCTGTGCTCCACCAGGATCATACATTCCCTTGAAAGTAGGCGAATTGTTCCTTTGGAACTTCCCCAGATGACGGAAGTCATCGTTCCCTCCAGCATTAGGCTGATTCTGCACAACCTGAGCCACAACCTGTAAAGCAGCATCAATTACAACATCATTTCTTCCAATTATTATATGTTTCACATTAATAATAACATTAATAGTTAGAAGACTACATCAATAATATTCAATGGTCACACCACACCGACTCAACAACTTGGCTGGACAGACCGACCTGCTTTGATACTACTATGTAACACCCGAATTTCCCTTCATAATTATAACTAAAAATTAAAGCAATTTAAAAACATTCATACAATTAGTATGCTACATTCATCAACATAAACCTGCTCATAACATATGACATGTAACACATACAACTCTTTAGGAAGAATAATAGTACTAATAAACATCAACATGTCTAACTTCATTTTTATTGCAGCGGAAAACATCAATAAATTATTCAATTACTTATTCAAAACAAATAAAGTTATAATGTAATTATAAATACTGTCGACATGAGAGATATCATCAAATCTCGAACAAACAAAATAAAACAATTAAACGTTTGACCCTTAATGTTACATATTAGAGCAGACACCGACTCGACAAAAGCATAATGAAGAGTATTTTCTTCTAGTCCCATCCACACCTTCATTGCAGATCACTTACGTGTTACCCACATGGAGTAACATTCAAACAAAAGGGGTGAGATATCACAATTATATAAAGCAACACATAATAATAAGTAAGCATCAGATTAGTTCATGCATAATCACTCATTCAACCCATCACACTTCCACACAATCCAAACACACAACAACATAACAAGTATGAAATGCAATTAGACTTAACACCATAACTTAATTCATGTGGTGCCAATATGTGAACTCTCAGGTACACTCGCTCACAATCTCCACCATAGGATCCGAGCTCACCAAAAGTCGTTACCACCACCGTTGATAACGCTTCACCGATTCCCACGTGAAACCAGCTACTCGCACCCAATCCCCACCATAGGATTGAGGCTCACCAAAGCTACTCGTACCCAATCCCCACCATAGGATTGAGGCTCACCAAATCAGACCACTGTCCAAACACCAATGATGCATGATACATAATAGACATGCAACAACAACAAGTACATTGACCTTCACCTTAATCAATTTCACCGCCTCAATGTTGACCACCATACACCTAACACATGCTATAAACATACTTCAACAATTATTAATAGTATAGAAAGCAACAACAACATATACACGCATATTCCAAACACCGACATCATACCACAACATAAAATTACACACCTTACAACACCGTTACACCTAATTAAAATTATTTACAGAAACATGAAACTATTTTTAAATGAAAGTACATTGTCTCAACTTTCTATAACTTTAAATGGCGTGTAAATCAGACACTCGAAACTTAAGATATGAATTTTTAAAGTTTTATAAAAATCCTGTCAAAAGGGTAACAATCTTCTAGAATAATATTTGTAAGGGATCAAGCTGGGGTGACGAGTATCCCACTCTCCTTTAATCTGATTCACTACCAAAGCTGAATCACCATACACATCTATAATTTTAATTCTGAGATCAATAGCTTCCTCGAGACCCATGATGCAAGCCTCATATTCTGCCATATTATTAGTACAATCAAATGTAAACCTTGTAGTAAAAGGAATGTGTGATCCATGTGGAGTGACAATCCCATCACCAATTCCTTTACCATAAGCATTCACAGCTCCATCAAATATCATACTCTAGCGAGATTCAGGGTCAGGACCTTCCTCGGGCAATGGTTTATCACAATCTTTCACTTTCAGAAACATCACATCCTCATCGGGGAAATCATACTTCACAGACCGATAACCATCAACTAGTTGGTGAGCAAGATAATCTGCCAACACGCTAGTTTTAATAGCTTTTTGAGTGCGTTATTCGATATCATATTTAGATAACAACATCTTCTAGCGGGAAATTCTCCTAGTAAGAGCAGGCTTTTCAAAAATGTACTTGATTGGATCCATTTTGGAGATCAACCAAGTAGTGTGATTCAACATATACTACCGCAAACGTTTTTTCGCCCAGGCCAGAGCATAACATGTCTTTTCCAGCATGGAATACCGTGACTCATAATCAATAAAATTTTTACTGAGATAATAAATGACATACTCTTTCTTCCCTGTTTCATCTTGTTGTCCCAAAATACAGCCCATGAAGTTATCTAACACTGTTAGATACATAATCAATGGTCTTCCTTCAACAGGAGGGAGAAAGATAGGAGGTTCAAGCAGATATTCTTTAATACTTTCCCTTTGGCAGTCATCTATCCACACACAACCTTGATCTTTCTTTAAAAACTTAAAGATCGGTTCACATGTTGCAGTCATGTGGGAAATGAATCTGGAAATATAATTTAAACGCACGAGGAACCCTCTAACTTGCTTTTCAGTTCTTGGCGCTGACATTTCTTGAATTGCTTTGACTTTATCAGGGTCAACTTCAATCCCTCTCTGGCTAACAATGTAACCCAACAATTTCCCTGATCGAACACTAAAGGTACACTTATTTGGATTCAAGCGGAGACGATACTTCCTCAAACGCTAAAGCAAATTCAACAAATCTTCTACATGCCCCTATTCAGTCTGGGATTTAGCAACCATATCATCAACATATACCTCAATTTATTTGTGCATCAGATCATGGAATAGGGTTGTCATAGTCCTCTGGTACGTTGCACCAGCGTTTTTCAACCCGAAGGGCATCACTCTTTAATAGAATGTTTCCCAGGGTGTGATAAACGTTGTTTTTTCCATGTCCTCAGGAGCCATTGTTATTTGATTATACCCAAAAAATCCATCCATGAACGAGAAAAATTTGAATTTTGCTGTGCTATCCACTAACATATCAATGTGTGGCAATGGAAAATTATCTTTTGGACTAGATTTATTTAGATCTCTGTAATCTACGCACATGCGAACTTTTCCGTCTTTCTTCGGTACTGGGACAATATTGGCAATCCACTAAGGGTACACTGATGCCACAATAAAACCGGCGTTAATCTGCTTTAGAACTTCCTCTTTGATCTTCACTGCCATATCAGGGTTAGTTCTTCGCAACTTCTGTTTGATTGGCGGACACTCTGGCTTCAACGGTAAACGATGCTCTATAATATCTGTATCTAGACCAGGCATATCTTGGTAAGACAAAGAAAAAATATCCACATACTCTTTCAAAATCTCAATCATCCTGCTCTTCACATTAGGATGCAACAATGCTCCAATCTTGACTTCCTTCAGATCTTCTTCTGAACCCAAATTGATTACTTCCAATGGCTTTTTATATGGCTGAATGGCATTTTCCTCGCGCTCAAGCAACCGTGAGACCCCTTCTGGAATCTCATCATAGTCTTCTTCTTCGGCCCCATACACATGACATTCAAAGTTGGGAGAGGGTGCAGGGTCATTGTATTCAACGAATTTTTTAATTAATCTGCACATATAATTTATGATTGCTTTTAGAAACTGACACATATAACAAGTGATCATGCAAATTGAATTTCAGTTATTATTTATTTTGAAAGGTTTTTTCTAATTACCATTTTCCAAGAAAAAGCAAAAAATAAAGACACAATTTGGGAAACAAAGACAACTTTTATTATTGATTTTAAAAATCAAAGCAAACCGATAAGCCCATACAATATTAATACTTTCACCTTGAGCATAGTGAAAGATTTTCAAAAAGATTAACAAAACAAATTACTTTGAAACATGTATGCAAGAGGGAACATCAATGGTGATTCAGTTCTGAACCCTAACTCCGTGCGTCACATAATTTGGCATTTCTGGCTCTGCTTCATCTTCCACAATGACATTAATCCCGAAAACAGTTGGATGAAGATAACCTCCGCTAGGAAAGATGTCTTGATACTTGCCTGCAGCATTCTTCAGCTTTATGCTCTTACCTTTATCATTCTTCACAGAGAACCCCAAGCCATCTCTATTCTTGTTCATAGGTGGATCAACAATTTGTCCCCATATGTCGCTATGGCCATTACGCACAACCTGCTGCGCATCCTTAAACGAAGCCATAAAGTTCTCATTTCCTCTTATATTATCAATGGATAAAGCTTGGAACTGGGTTCCAACAGAAGCTTCATTCGTCTCCACAATGCTGAAAGAGGACAAATGAGATATCAATAATGCCTATTCTCCATTTATAATTACCACTTTTCCTTCACGTACAAACTTCATCTTCTGGTGTAAAGTCAAAGTGACAGCCCCTGCCTCATGTATCCACGACCGTCCTAGTAAGAAGCTATAAGCGGGTACAATATCCATGACCTGGAAAGTAATCTGAAACAAATGTGGGCCTATATGAATAGGCAAGTCCATTTCACCAATAACAGATTTCTTTGATCCATCAAACACTTTCACAATAATGCCACTGGGCGCATGGGCATTCCTTGATATTTCAACATCATAAGTGTGCTCCTTGGTATAACGTTCAATGCAGATCCATTATCAATCAGCACATTGGATAATGAGTCATTTTTGCAGTTCATAGAGATGTGGAGGGCCAAGTTGTGATTCCTTCCTTCACCGGGAAGTTCATCATCGCAGAAACTTAGGTTATTACATGATGTAATGTTCCCTACTACACTTCTGAATTGGTCTACAGGCATGTCACTCTCCATAAAAGCTTGGTCCAATACCCTCATCAAAGATTCTCTGTGAGCAGAGGAGTTCATCAATAAAGCCAAGATAGATATTTTTGAAGGAGGATGCAGTAGCTAATCTACAATTTTGTAGTCTCTCGTCTTGATTATATTCAAAATATCATCCACCTCTTTATATAGTGTAGCTCCACTAGATTTACTCACTGCCTTCTTGGGTTTAACATTTTTAACAATTTTCTTTCCAGTACTAACATCTCCACGAACAACTGGTGCAAATACACGACCATTGCGGGTCACTCTGCTAGTCTCAGCAATATTTCCAACATTAGGCATTGGCTGGATGGGAACTTCCACACCATCCTCTAAGATTATAGCATTATATTTGTAGGGTACAACCTTATCTGACTTGTAGGGGACAAGACCCGGCAAACTAATCACCAATGGAGTACTAGCTGGCTTGTTATGATATTCAACTTCAAAATGGGCGGGTGCACCAAAACAAGGCACAATAACATTTACTCCCTCTTCAACATAATCAGTCATTACAGAGTCATATCTGGAAAACAAATCTTCATCTGAGGACAAGTACTCATCTGCAGAGGCATACTCATCATCTGACTCTTCTTCATCCAAATAAACCTCAATCACATCAACTTCATGGTAATCATACCTTTGACCCGTAACCTTGATAGTTCCATTATCCAAAAATAACTGAACACCTTTCCTAACAATTGAACATCCTCGGGAGTCCCGGCATCAAATTCGGCAAGATCCATACTGATGTTCTACCTGACCAGTCATGTGGCAGAAAGTAGCATGCAATTGTACAAGATCCTCATTCATATATTCCACATCAAAGATTCTGAACTCCCTAGGACATCCAAAAACCATGTTTACTTCCTCTTCATACTCTTCCCTAGGCCTAATTATATGGATGAGACCTCCATCCATCATCTCCTGCAAATCAGCCTTTATCTTGTCACAACCCTGTATATCTGTACTTAAAATAGCACAACCGGTGTGGTCATGCGTATAATAGCTAAATTCAGAGGTCTGCATGCATTTTCACCAAATGTCCTCTAACCAAATTAATATCAAAAATCCAAAAGTCACCTGGACAACCGGCCACCATGTTCACAACACTTTCTCCTCCATGCTTTGGCAGAGGATTATCTTTCACATTAGGGCCAACATCCTTGAAAGATAAGATACCAGTGTGATACGGTGGGAAAGAACTGACTGTTTTTGGAATGCTGGTTTGCGTTTTGCGTTTGTATTTGCAAAATGTCGCGGTAAGCAAGAGTCGCCACCATCTTTTATTTTATCCAACAAGGAAAGGAAAAAAGCACAGAAAAATTCCTTTTTCGAGATGTTTCTCGGGTCCGGGGGGTAGATTATAAAAAGGGAAGGTGTTAGCACCCTTTCTATCTGTGGTTATCCACGGGCTCTTAGGTACTTGCTCAAAGTGTTTTCAAAATTTGCTTTTCTTTGTGTTTGTGGGTTTGAAAAGAGTTTTTGTTTGAAAGGTGTAAGTGCAAAAAGTTTTGTTTTGTTTTGAAAGAGAAAGTACTTAAGAACCACCTACCTACTCGAAAAAGGAATCAATATGTGCTAATGTCCTTTAGACAATGCTATCCCACTATGAATGAGTAGGTAGCACCGTCGTTGGAGTTTAAGGGTCAACTCGATTAAGGGACGTGCGGTCACTAAAGCAATGTTAGGACACCTTAGCGGTAACCCTAATGTCTTAGATCATATTTCTGAGGCAACCGTTTAGAGGCAACTATGATCTTTGGACAAGAGGACGACCTCTAAAACTTCCTATACTTAATGAGCGCGTTACGAAGGCAACCAAGTGAGGTGTACCCTAAGAGTGCGCATGTGCGAGTGTGTTGTTTTCAATTTATTTTATCTTTGTACATGTTAATGGTGATCTATGTTGATTTTAGGTTTAAACGTTCAATCTTGTAATGCATTCCCTATTATCAAACATCTAACAGTGTATAAGTTGCGGAAATTAAATTGCGGAAATTAAACTAACTATTACAAGGCGTCGGGTATTTACATCGCCAAAAGCAACCCTTGAAATTAAAATGCGGAAAGTAAATAAAATGATAAAATAATTAAAGTCCTATTTAAAGCTATTACATTCCGGAAGCAAGTACAATAATATGAAAATATGGATCGCGTGCGAGAAAATTAAATCGTCGTATTTTTTAGGGTTTTGACCCTTTTTGAAAAGAAAACATTCTTTTTGGTTTATTTTTGAATTTATGGAAATTAAATCTAAGTTAATAATTAAATTAATTAATTAATGAAAATATTTTTGATCTTTTTGGATATTTGAAGAAATAAATTAATTTGGCCAAAGTTAGTAAAAAACCTAATTCTCTACATTAATTTTAAATATTGCAAAAGTATTTAAAGTTAAATCTAATTAAATCTAAATTGATTAAATTCATTTATTTACAAAAATAAAGTGATGATTTTAATTTTAATAAATAAAACATATTTTTTGTATTTTTGATTTTATGAGAAAAAAGAATTTAATTGGTTAGTGATAATAAAAATAATAATTAACAAAACAATTAAATAAAAAGAAATATAAAAAAGAAAAGAAATAGACCAATGGGGGGTTTGGGCCCAGATCTGGATGTGAGATAGCAATTTTCCAGGCCCAATACAAGCCAGCCTAGTTGACTTTTCTGCTTCTCCACGCGTATGCTGACTTGGATGTATGGTGGACATCACCCTGGGGCCATCAGATTTGGCCTGGAGGCCATCTGACGCTTGGGATCTGAAGGAGTATGGTGGATTGCAGGGCATGGGGTACACTGGAACGCCTGAAAGAAAATAACAAGAAATATGTTGGGGACCTGGGATTCGAACCCAGGTCCTGTTAGCCAATGAATACACGCCCTAACCACTGAGCCACCACGCTTCTTTTGTTATTGTAATACGCAGCAATTAATATAATGGAAAAGCAACTCAATGGGTCAAACAAAAAAAAAAGTGCTGATTTAAAATAACCAATGAGAGGGAGACGCGTCAGCGTCTTCTTCGTTGAACCTGGTTATTTACCTGTGGATTTTTATCCGCAGCTAAATCCATAGGCTTCTCCTAAAACCTTCTCTAGGCCATGAAAATGTAAACTAAAACCACAGCCATGATCGCCTCCTTTCCCTGATCACACCCATGTCCATGGTTTGCGTCAATTATGCCTGAAACTGAAACGCCTAAAAACAAGAAATACAAACCCTAGTTTCGGGTATGGCTTTACATGCTACCAAAAAAAATCAAATATTGCAGATAGCTTGGAAATCATGCAAAGATCAAGAATATGCCCATGGTTTGTCAAAAAGATGCAAGAATGAGAGATTGCGTTTTCATGTACAGGGGTATGTTCAAGGAGACTTACAGTGCGATTTAGGGAGTGTGAGGGCTTGATTCTGATTGCTTTAGCCTCAATGGATGTCCAGCAAGAAGATAGCGTGGAGGTTTTGCTCTGAATCGGCCTCTAACCAAGATTTCTGTTTCCCACTTTTTCAAGCTTTTTTCAAGTTTTGTATTGGTGATTATGCAGCCTCTTGGTCCCAAATCGTGTTCCTTTGGTTTGTATATGTATCCAACAATGCATTAGGTCAAAGTTTGGGCTTTGAATCTTTGTGAATTGATGATTGAAGATATGATATGATCCTCCATTACAAAGCTTCCAAAAATGTTCCAAATCCAATATTTTGTGCATGATATGCCTTGATTCGAATTTGATTGTGCACATGATGATATTTAAGACCTGTAATGATCAAAAAGATACCAAGTGATTAAGATTTGGATTTTATTTGGATTTAAATTGATTAAAAGTGAATTAATTCAATAAAAATCAAATAAAAATGGAAAATTAATGAGTGGACATAAAACTGAAGATAGGATACGTGTGTAGTGTGACAAGATCAAATCAAGTGGAAAAAAGTGGGCCCTTTTGACAAAATTTGAAGTTTTGAGGATAGTTGACTTTTGGCAATTTTGGAAAAATGCCAAACTTCAACAATGCATAAATTCTTCAATTTTGAACCTTTGGAGGTGTTCTTGGACTTTTTAGAAATCTTGAGATGTCCTCTAACCAACCCTTTTGGTATAATTTAATTTTTATATTCCATGCTTAATTTATAAGCTTTGGAAAAAAAGGTGTTTTTGTTGACTTTCAAAAATGACCTATAATGTCCAAATTTGCAAATTTTTGTGAATGCATTTATTGATCTTGTGGTGTGAAGATGGATTGTAGGAAATTTCATACTATTCAAAATGAGCTTTGGATTGGTCATTTCTCATAAAGTATGAGAAAGTTATGCTTGGTCAAAGTTGAGTTGACTTTTCCTACAAAACCCTAATTTAGCAACTTTTGAATCTTGATGAATCTTGAGCAATCCTTGATGAATCATGATAAAACCTTGATCAAATGATGAATTATACTTCAAAATGAGAATTTTGACAAAAAATATTGAGGTTTGACTATTTGTAGGTCACAGTTGACTTTTGCCCTAGCACAATCGATTTTTGGGCCTCTTGAGCAATTGACTGACCAAACTTCCTCTGCAAGGCTTGAAATTTGACAAGGATAAAATTGAGAACATATTAGGACATTGGGGATCACTTGAGGTCATTTGGATGTAAGGACCTTGATGCAACACAAAACTCTAATTTGGAATTGACTGCCTTAGGAGATGACTTGACTGTCAAACTCTTGAGCAATCTTGAGCCATTTGGAGATTATTCTTGTAATGTCTTGAGAAATATGGGAGGGCAAATTTTGGGGTACAACAACCAGACTTCACCAATTTCTCTACTTCAGTCTTCAAAGGATAGTAGTTCTCAACATTGTTCCCTGGTGCTCCCTGATGAAAAACACATGTTTGGTCTGCCTTGTAATACCAAGGCAATATGGATGGTATACCGGGAGGTGGTCTGGTCTGAACCAACTTCTTTTGAATTAACGTTGAGAGTAATTCTGTATAGCTCATAGGGATAGGATTATAACTACCCCTTCTCTAATTATACCCTTGATTCCCCTAATGGGATGGTCTCAGATAAGCAACGGTGATTGGAGCTACACCAACAACTGGAGTAACTGAGGTGACTTGCTGATGAAACTGATAATTCCTTCTAGGAGGATTAACCCTCCTTTCTTGCATGACAGTGTTTGTATCTCCTTCCTTCTTTTTAGCAAACCCATAAGATGGCTTCTTCGTACTTCTAGAACTTTCACTTTTTGTTAAACGACCCTCTCTTACAGCCTCTTCTAAGCGGATACCCATGCCTACCATTTTAGTAAAGTCACTTGGCACACTCGCTACCATCCTTTCATAGTAAAAAACACCCAGAGTCTTCAAGAAAATATTAGTCATCTCCTTCTCTTCCATGGGAGGAATCACTTGGGCGGCTACCTCACGCTATCTCTGTGCATATTCTTTGAATGATTCCCTGTCCTTTTGGACCATGGCCCTGAGTTGATCACGGTCAGGCGCCATGTCCATGTTGTATTTGTATTGTCTGATAAATTCTTCTCCCAAGTCATTGAAAGTATGGATATTAACGTTGTCCAAACTCATATACCACTTCAGCACAACACCAGTCAAACTATCCTGAAAAAAGTGAATCAACAGACGCTGATCATCAGTATGGGTAGACATTTTTCTTACATACATAACAATATGAGCATGAGGACAAGTGTTGCCCTTGTACTTCTCGAATTCCGGGACTTTAAACTTCGTAGGTATCTTGACATTCGGGACCAAGCACAAATCATTCACATTCTGCTCGAACAATTCCTTTCCCTTGAGGGCCTTCATCTCCCTCTGCATCTTGTCAAACTGCTCTTGAAAATCATCCATTCTATAATAGAGACCCAAGTCTTCACTTGATAGAGGAAAAGGACGACACATATCATCATTAGCAAATGGAACCATATTCACCGAAGGAAGTGCAGCAGGAGCAGCATGCACCACAAGAGGTGTAGGAGTAACAATAGTCTGAATAACTGGAGTATCTTGAGGACCAAGATTAAAACCTTCAGGCGCACAGTTCTCTGGCATTCGCCATGGATAACCCTGAGGCGTGTGATTCTGAATAATAGATGGAGTAGCAGACACAGGAACAGTAAGAGCTTTAGTAGTGACCCTTGTTGGTTGAGGTTGAACACTCGGTGGCTGATTCTGAGCAGCCACCAGAGATTCCGTCAGAGTAGTAAGATTGGCCATGCTGGCCTTCAAAGCAGAAACTTCCTCGCGTAGCTCGCGATTCTCTTGTTCTAAGTTGTCCATCTTCCTTCTAAAATTAGTTCGAGTGTTGTGGTGGTGAGACAACTTGCTGAACAAAGTAAAGAAGCTTGGTAAGACACCTGGATATGCATAATAAATGCAAGAAATATGTGCAATATGATACATGATATGCAGTGCACACGATTTATTTTATTAATATTTCAAGGGACTTAAAGATTTATAGACACATTGCAAATATCAAAGTAATAATACATTTTAAATACTGAAAAAAATTTATTATAATAACTTCAAAATGGATTACAAGTTTCAACAATCCCAAGTACAAGATGAAAATAAACTCTAAAACCCCAAGAAGTAAAGTTGATGGAGATCACTCTGCATGCTGGAGCTTCCCTGTAAGCCTGGCCATCTGAGCCTTCAACCTCTGGTTTTCTTCCATATATTTGGTGGCAACCTCCTTCCAATCTCCTGAATCATGAAGTGAGCAACTAGCACCTGACTGAGGCTTAGGAGAAAATAAATCCCCTTGCCTCTCCATGGTCTCTACCGCCCGACTCTCAAAAATCTCAATCAAGTCGTCTTTCTCCTTCAAGTCTGCTCTATAGGAAATCTCTAAAGTTTGGAACTTATTCTTCCAAACATCCTTTTCTTGCTGCATCCTGACCAAAGCAAGTTGTAGCTCTTCTATATTATACAATAAGTGAAGAGTGGTCTTCATAAAAAAATCAAGCATAGGTGCTTTCCGGGAATACAACATCTTCAACTGAATAGCTCTCGTTTAGACCCACTGAAGATAAGGCTCCAAAGAAACAGCCCCTAGGTCCCAAGTCTTTCCTACTCTTCCTATGAATGTGATGCCAGGCCTTTGCAATCTGCTCCCTAGCTTCCCTGTGGTCTTTTCCCTCCTTCAGAAAGAAACTACTCAAATGAATACTGTTTGGTTTATCCCTCATTGAATAACCAAGCTGTCATCGTGCAAGAACAGGGTTGTAGTTAATTCCTCCCTTTGTACCAAGAAGAGGTACATTGGGGAAACTACCACAAATGTCGACAATCTCTACATCATGGTAAACCCAATGATACCAATCAATATCCAAGTGAGTAACTACCATGATCTTAGGAGCCCAACGGGGTTCCTTCCTGACATCCCAAAAAGCATCAGACTGAGGCATATGAGAAATAAACCACCGGTACAATAAAGACGTGAAACAGATAATCATCCCCCCATGATAAGAATTCAAAAAATGAATAGAGTAATAAGAATCACCCAACAATGTAGGAACTGGGTTTCCAATCATGAAGATCCTGATAGCATTAACGTCAACAAACTTGTCCACATTAGGAAATAAAAACAACCCGTAAGCAAGTAGAGCAAAGATGGCCTCAAAAGCGACTATACTCTTCATCCTGGCAAAGTAACGAGCTTTCTCCAATAAGAACTGAGCTGGTAATCCTCTAATCCATCATAGTATCGCGTGACAACTATTTCCGGATTACTCCGTCATAGCTTCCGCACTACACCTAAAAGACCAAGATGGGTTAGGTATTCTATGGTCCTTAGCTTCAGCAGGCTCCCAGGTGGAAAGTAGTACGTCTTCCTGATTACTCGGTAAACAGCACTACAGTCAAAGGGGCCTCCACTAAGTGGGGGATCTCATGCTTATTTTTTTGGGATTACTCCCTCAAATTTAACATGACTATACCGCTCGTCCTATCTTAAAGTTTTCCCAAGTTCGGGTATATGACTTATAAGTAATCACCAAGCACCCTAAAAACCAGGAAAATCCAGAGAAACAAGATATACAACATATAATATATAACAAACAATAGCATACATACAGATATAAATAAAGATAGGCTCAACCCACTTAGGGATGGACCAGAAAGAGGTCAATATGTCCCCAGTGAAGTCGCCATTTTCCTGTAGCGGTAGAAATGTTTAAGACTAAGCCATTGGATTGACTAGACTTATACAGATCAAAATAAAAATTGCCACCGCGCTTTATTGTTTCTAAAGGAATGAGAAAAGAGAGAGTAACCCAAAAAGAAGTGGAAATATTCAAGGTAAGGGGGTTGGTTATGCAAAGGGAAGGTATTAGCACCCTAAACATCTACGGTACTCCACATGAACCTCTTTGTAAATCTGTATACTTTGGCTATAAAATGTTGTATAAAAAATAGATGGTGGAGGTGAGATAAGAAGTATTTTTTATGATTTTTGCACCCACCGCGGTTGTGAACCTTTAGTGCCTACGTACCACCTTTTATGCAATAGGGGATCATGGTACACATAGTTCACCTTTTAAAAAAAATTTAAAACACAAGTGTGTTGGTTAATTTTATGAGATAAGACATCATCGTCATTGTCCGTGTGGAAAACATACTTACTACCCACAATTATGAGAAAGGAGAATTTGCATCATCTCAAAGATGAGGATATGGCTTGGATTTTAAAATCAACAATGCCTCACTCAACACCCAAATGGAAAATATCTCTCTTCACTACATATTGTAGAAGTATAGTTGTTTGCATCACTACAAGGATTGACAAGAGTCCAATCTTTTGAGAAATTTTTTAAAGTAGAAGCCAAAGTGGCAAAATGGTTTGAAATGAGATTGATTGACTTTTAGTCTTCTCACAAAAAAAGAGTGTCAAAGTATTATTAAGTTGATTGAAGTTTGTTCATGAAAATATTTTGAAAATGCATGGACCTAAGTCCAAGTTTATTATGAAAGTGGTTCAAGTTTAAAAAACAAGAAGAGTTTTCAAAAGGAGAGAGAATATTTTTGAAATTAAAGAAGATGGGAGGAGAAGAAGAGACTATCCTAAAGCATAAGGTAAAAGTTAGGGATAAGAACCATCTAACCAACAAGAAGCCAATACTTGACATTATGAGTCAAGATATAATTCCAATTCTTTGGATTGAAACCAAACAAGCAAAAATACTGGATCTCTTGAGAGAAGCAAACTTCAAATGTATCAAGTCTTCACAAAAATTGGGCAGAGTAACAACTGTATATGGGTGAATTCCAGATTATAAACAAAGTATGTAATTACAATAACCTACACACAAAACAAACAAACAACCCAATGTATTGAGGTAAACCTCAAGAACTCCAGACAAAATATCAATTAAGATCACAAGGTCTCCAACATAGGCCAAGGTTTCTAATCCTAAGTCTAAGAAGTCCAATACTCCATAATGCCAAGGATAGTAACCAAATAGTCCAAATATCATTAAAGATTTTTATGGTTCTTGTTGATCATTAGGTGTCTTAAAAAAAAGAAAAGAAAATCTCAAGTGAGCAAAATAAAAATAACAAGAATATAAATGCTCAAGTGAGCAAAATAAAAATTGCATGAAATGTAATGCTTAAAGTAAATGGTACATAAAGCATAAAAATAAAAGCATAAAGTAAAAACAATTTAATAATTAGTGGTTAGTTAGATGACCATCTTGAAACTTGCATTTGGAACTCATTAGAGGATTGGTAGAACCAAAGCCTCCACACAACAAGTTGCATTTTCTTTTTGTCAAGTATATCATCCATTTGGAA
Organism: Vicia faba; assembly: GCA_948472305.1. Classification (NCBI taxonomy): domain Eukaryota; kingdom Viridiplantae; phylum Streptophyta; class Magnoliopsida; order Fabales; family Fabaceae; genus Vicia; species Vicia faba. The sequence continues at coordinate 1,307,791,688 of OX451739.1, forward strand.
TCCTCAAAAGTACCATTTAATGATCAACGATGTTTAAGTGATCCGCGTTGACCAAAAGTATTGTAGATTCATTAGAGGATTGGTAGAACCAAAGCTTCCACACAATGAATCTCAAGGTTATTAGATCAAAGAGATCAAATCAACATACTTGGGTTTGCAAACATAGGTTTGGGCCACGAATGATCATTTATTTGAACCGGGACAAAATTTAGCGCTATGTTAAGCAATCGTAAGTGGACTTATATAGAAGTCGCACCTATTTTGAGGCCAGTCAATAGCAATTTATGCACTATTTATTTTGAGACATGATATAGAGATCATGCTCCAATAACACTTAGTGCAATAAGAAAGGGATAAGATGAAGAGGAGTGGGAAAGAATACACAAACCACATTTGAATTAAAATTTAATCAAACTATTATTAAAATCATTCATCCATTTTTGTGGAGTTAGACTCAACACCATGGATCCAATGATGTTAATAAAGTTCATGATCAAAATTTCAACCCAAGATCAGCCAGAAAATAATCACAAAATAATATTGCATGTAATACATATGTTAAAGAAGGTTTTAAAATGTTTTAAAATAGAAATAAAAGAGAAAAATATCAACTATGTTCAATTTAATCAAGAAATATAAAGTAAGACCATAGAAAAATCAGAAATGAATTAAAATATATTTATAAAAATTTTGGTAATTTTTTTAAAGTCAGAAACTATTTTTAAAATTAAAAGAAATGAGTAAAATAAACAAAAAATGATAAAAAATAACAAATTCAGAAATAAAAATAAATGAGGTCACTAATATTTGTCACAATATCATTGGATCATTCTATAATTTTTTCAGAATTTAAAAATGCATAAAAGTATTTTTAAACATTTAAAACAAATCAAATAAAGTGAAAATTTATAAAAAAATATCAAAACACAAAATAAAATTTATAAAAAATAAAAATCAGAAAGAGAAAAATCAAAAATATTTTTTATAATTTTTTTAGATTTTTTGGACTAAAAATGAATTTTCTATGATTTTTTGAAGTTTAAAGCAATTAAATATAAAAATCAGAAATAAAAAATAATGTCAAAGATATGTGGACCATTGGATGAGAGTCAAAACACGTTAGTAATCAAATCCAAGGGATCTGGCGCGATGTGCATATCATGGTCATTAGTGAATAAAGCATTAAATCAAATGTAAAATCAGAAATTCAAAAAATACAAATGGCACGCCATCATTGGTTGGAAGATGACACGTTGGTCATCTTCAACCTCCAGCCAGTCCCAAAACCAGGTTGCTCAATCTGTAAAATTAGAGCACTAGACCTATGCCATTCGCTTCGTCTCTTCAAGACGAAGACAACCACACCTTCGCGACAAATTTATATAAATTGTAGCTCAAGCAATTTGGAAGGAAAGTTTTGAAAAGGGATTTGAAATTTCATGGTCAAAACGCGTTTCCAGATAAAAGAAAGTGTTGCGACTAGAACCAGGGAAATGAGAGCTTCACAATGATATCAAAGTTTTGAAGAATTGATGGAGAAATCTACCTATTGAAGTTGAGTTGTAGAGCTCTGAAACTGGACTTCTATGGATCAATATAGGTCACGATTCTTGAAGGTAATTGTATGGTTAGCTTCAGGGAAGATCAAGGAAGGTGAATTGATAGAAAAATCAGATTCAAAAAGGCTTGAATACTGATTTCAAAGTTGCAGAAAAATGAGTTATGGAGCAAGTTTGGCAGGGTGATTCTGGCTGTTCAAGCTTGAGGAAATGAATGAGGGATAACCCTCTATTTATAGGGAATTAAAATGAATGTTCAAGTGTGTGAAATGATGAAGTTGGGAGGGAAATCGTGTGAAGTTGCAAACAAGAAAAGTGTGACTTATATATTTATCAAAACTCATCAAAACGCGCGTTTTTCTATGCTAATCACTTTTGGAAGTTCACTAAACATGTTTAGAAGCAAAAATGCACAGGAACAATGTGTTTAGAAGATAAATCAAGGATTTCAAATTCTGACTTTTGAAGAAACTTCAGTTTTAAGTTACCAATTTCAAAAAAATGGCATTCTCAGCTCAAGGGGCCTTAGGGAATGATTCTTGATGCTTTAGAAAGATGAGATTAAAAGCTTTTCAATGGAAAAAGAATGGAGTCAAATGGATGTTTGATCTGAAAGTTGCAATGAGTCAAAGTTGGGAAAAAGAAGTTGACTTTCTATAATGTTTTGCATCCAAACATGGCCTTCCACTTGGAATTTTCTCTTGACCAAAAAAGATGGCATGAAAGAGACCTCTTGAATGACATTTTGAGACTTGAACCATTCAAAATATCCAAAAATTGAGAGGGTTATGAATTGTTAAAGTTGGAAAAAAAATCATGAAATGACCTATAATCATTTGTATCCTAAGGGAATCTTCCATCCATTTTCTCACTTTTCACATAAAAGAAGGAATAAATTTAACATACTCAAGATAATTATGGAAAAAGAGTGGTCTCAAGGTGATAAAAATTGACCAAGTTATGATCATTTGAAGTCACACATGAGAAATTGGGGGTTCATCTGGAGGACTTGTAATCTTTCTTCATCATCAAGCTTCTTCCACATGAAAAATACTTGAAACTTTTGAAGTGATTTGTTAATAACCATTTTAAGAGAAGGATGTCTTTGGAATAACTAAAAAATACCAAAAGATGAGCAAGATATACTTCTTTTAAGTTCAAAACCCTAGCTCCTAGATCAAGAAAATGCTTTGAGGAACTTTGACAATTTTGAACAACCTTCTTGTACCAACACTTTTGCTTTGTAAATATAGGTTGTTGAGGATGATAATGAGAACTTATAGCCACCAAAACCACTTACATATCTTGAGAATTGAGATAAATATGCACTTGTGACCAATGGGAACAAGGCTTTGTCCAAACACAACAACTTCTTAAATCAAACCCTTGTACCTTTGAATCAATCTTGATAACTTTGAAATGTGGTGAACCAAGATAAATCTTTCCATGCCATTTATTCAAAAAATAACTTCAGGTGAGGTTTGAACTTCTCAAGCTTTATTGACTAGGGCATGAATATAAACTCATGAACAGACAAACCAACATTGCATTTTATTAATTAAAAGGAAAGTCAAAACAAAACATGCATGATCGCAAAAGAAAAACAAGTCAAGGTGCTTGGTGATTCCTCAAAGAGAAAAGCTAAAGATTGGGAGGAGAACCAAAAGCCCTAATGTGATCTTGTTGTGATTGAATCAATATGGTATGATGAAGGGATCTTAGGGGAAAAAATTGGGATACAACAACAAGCCTTGAAAATGGTTAGAAGATGCCTCAAAAACTCAAAAGATTATAGGTCACCTCATGGATTTTCACAATGTTCAAAGAATCATAACTTGTTCAATATTTAGAACTTTTTAGTGAAACAAATTTCACAATACTCTATAAGGAGTACACTTCAAGCTAGCATCAATGATCAAAGCTCAATTTTGAAGAAAGACCTTGTTTGGAGTCAAAACATTATAGGACATTTTTTGAGAAAAACTTAGATTTTTCTAAGTACAAAAAGTCAGCGCATTTTTCATGATTTTGACCAAACATAACTCCTAGATCAAGCATCCAAATGATCCCTCTCTTTTCACATTGTAAAGATTGTGACCTTATTTTTAAAATGCTTGAAGAATTATGCCCTAAGACCTTTTGAGATGTGAACACCATGGATTCAAAGTTGGTACCTTGGAACTGAAATTTCAATTGCAGACAGATTACAATTGCCATAATGTGACTTTTAATCACCAAATTACCACGTGATTTTCACTTAAACGTGATCAGAGAATATATTTGGATTATTTAGAGTGATAAAGCGCGTCATTTAGATGAGTTTTGATGGACATGTGAGCATACTTTTCTCGTGAACACAGGTGTGCACGAATTCATTTGAAATTGCATCATTCACCCCTTCTCTTGATCTCATTCATTTCTCCTATAAATACACACTCTATTCCACTCATTTTCGCAAGCTTGAACAACCAAAATCACTCTGTCAAACTCCCTCCATAACTCACTTTTCTGAGTTTTCAAATTCACCTTTTCTCCACTTTTCAATCCAATTTTTTCAAGTTCATCTAACTTCGTTCAAGTAGTTTAAGGCACCAAATCTTCTAACTCAAATTACTAGAATGGTTTATGATGTTTAATGATGCTTGATATTAACTCAATTTTGGTGAGTCAATGCATTTGATGCTTCTGTTTTCGATTTCAAAATTTTCAAAACATCTCTGGTTTTTTCCAAATCGAGTAAGTTGTGTTTTATATAAATTTGGCGCGAGGATATGGTTGTGATCATCTTGAAGACACGCGTCTGATGATACCACTATGAGCGTCTAAATTTACAGATTTAAGGATCATGGTTTTGCCCTATTTGTAGGAGGCTAAAGGTTGAATACGACCTACATGTTGTTCTTTAACCAATGACACTCAGCCAATTATTTTATTTTGATTGGTTGGACTTTCTTGTGTTACATACGCGCGCATTGACTTGGATTCATGATGCTCCCTCACCCGAGATCCATTAGATCTGCCAGCGTGTATACGTGAGCTAGATCCAACGCGTGTGGTTTTTTTTGATTTATTTAATTTTACAAAATTATTTTTAAAATTCCTCTATCTTTAAAAATTCATAACTCTCTTATTTTTTATCCAAAAATTATGAAAAAAAAATACAAAAATACTTTGAATTATTTTTGACTTTGTGAATATTTTTTCATATTTTTATTTTGAAGTTTGATAATTTCATAATTTTTGTTTTGTTTGCTTTACTTTAATTTTTTTAAAAATACTTTATGGTCTTTTTAAATTATGAAAAAATTATGGAATGATCCTATGATCTCTTGATAAATATTGGTGACCTTATTTTATTTTTATTTCTGATTTTACTATTTTTCACAAATTTTGGTTTATTTTGATTATTTTCTTCAAATTTTAAATATAGTTTCTGACTTTGAAAATTTCTGAAATTTTTTGTCAACTATTATTGAATCATGCTTGACCTATGAATTTGTTTTAGGATTTTTATTTGGTTATTTAATATACTTTATGTATTTTACCAATTATTTTCCTTTTTACTAACCATTTTCAATTTTGTTTTATTAAATACTATTTATTATTTTTATTTTGGTTCTGACTTGGATTTCATTTGGTGACAAATTCCTCAACCTCATTGGATATTGGGTGTTGATAGGTTGAAAAACCAAATTCACCAAAATAGATGAATGATGTTGATGATATTTGAAACCCTAATTTCATATAATACATCCCCTCCCTCTTCATCTTATCCCTTTCTTACTTGTGCCACATGTTGTTAGAGAATGATCTACATATCATTTCTCTAAACATATGGTACATAGATTTCTATTGACCGGGCTCAAAATAGGTACAACTTCTACATAAGTCCACTTACGATTGCTTAACATAGTGCTAAATTTTGTCCCGATTTAAGAAATGATCATTCGTGGATCAAACCTATGTTTGCAAGCCCAAGTATGTTTAATTTGAAACCTTTGATCCAATAACCTTAAGGATCATTGTTAGGAGGCTTTGGTCTTATCAATCCTCTAATGAATCTTCATAAAATTTGGTCTAAGTGAATCATTTAAACATCGTTGATCATATGTTGTCTCCTCGAGAATTCGAAATGAGTGATATACTTAACAAAAAGCAAATGAAACTTATTGTTGAGAGGCCTTGATTTTATCAATCTTCTAATGAGTTTTCAAATGCAAGATTCGATATGGTCATTCAACTAACCTCTAATTCCTAACCCATTAACAATTAACTTTTATTTTATGCTTTTACTTTACGCCTTTACTTTTACGCACCATTTATTTTAGCATTTACATTTCATGCTATTTTCATCTTTGCTCATTTGAGCATTTATCTTTATGTCATTTTTATTTTGCTCACTTGAGCTTTCATTTTATTTTTGAAGATACCTAATAAACAACTTGAACAATAAAAATATTTAAGGTTACTTGGACTATTTGGTTACTATTCTTGACATTATGGAGTTATGGACCTCTTGGACTTAGGAGTAGAGACCTTGACTACCCTTGAGACCTTGGTGACTTCTATTGTTATTTTTTATGGAGTTCTCGGGGTTTACCCTAAGACATTGGGTTGTTTTTCTTTGTGTGCAGGTTATTCTGATTATGTGCTTTGTCTGTGATTGGGAATTCATCTGTATACAGCCGTTACTCTGTCCAATTTTTGTGATGACTTAATACATTTGAAGTTTGGTATTCTTAAGAGGTTTAATATCTTTGCTTGTTTGGTTTCAATCCAAAGGATGAGAATTCTACATTGACTCATTGTGTCAAGTGTTTGCTTCTTGTTGGTTAGACGGTTATTTTCCCTAGATTTTACCTTATGTTTTAGGATAGTCCCTTCATATCCTCCCATCTTCTTTAATTTCAAAAATCTTCTCCCTCCTTTTCAAAACTATTCTTGTTTTCTAACTCGAACCGCTTTCACAATAAACTTGGACTTAGGTCCATGCATTTTCAAAAATATTTTCTTAATTAAACTTTAACCAACTTAATCATACTTTGACTTTTTTTTATGACAAAACTAAAAGCCAGTCAATCTTATTCAAATCATTTTTCCTCTTTGGCTCTTATCTCTAAACTTTTCTCAAAAGATTAGTCTTTTGTCAATCCTTGTAGTGATGCGAGCTATTATACTTCTACGATATATAGTGAAGTAAGATATTTTCCACTTTGGTGTTGAGTGAGGCTTTGTTGATTTTAAAATCCAAGCTATATCCTCCACTTTGAGATGACGCAAATTCTCCTTTCTGATAATCGTGGGTAGTTAGTATGTGCTTCCACTCGGATATGACAATGATGTCTCATCCCTCAAAATTAACCAACAAATTTATGTTTTAGAAATTTTTAAAGGTTAACTACGAGTACCTTGATCCCATATTGCATGTAAGGTGGTACGTAGGCACTAAAGATTCATAACCGTGGTGACTGCAAAAATTATAAAAAAATATACTTATTTTTCCCATCTCCACCATCTATTTTTGTATACAACACTTATAGCCAAAACACACAAATTTTCAAAGATGTTCATGTGGAGTACTGTAGATGTTTAGGATGCTAGTACCTTCCCTTTGCATAACTAACCCCTGTACCTATATTCTCTCCCCATCTCTTTTTGGGTTATTCTCTCTTTTCCCATTCCTCTAGAAACAATAAAGTCCAGTGGTGATTTTTATTTGATCTGTGCGAGTAAGTCAATCCAATGGCTTAGTCTCAACATTTCTACCGCTACAGAAAAATGGTGACTTCACTGGGGAAAGATCGACCAAATTTTGGTCTATCTCTAAGTGGGTTGAGCCTATCTTTTTTATTTGTGTATGTGCTATTATTTGTTGTATATTATGTGTTGTATATGTTTGTCTGGATTTTCCTGGTTTTCAGGATGCTTGGTGATTTCTCATAAGTCCTCTACCCAGACTTGGGTAAACTTAAGATAGGACGGGAAGTATAGTCATGTTAACTTTGAGGGAGTAATCCCAAAAAAGGAGACATGATATCCCCCACTCAGTGGAAACCCCTTTTATTATAGTATCATTTACCGAGTAATCAGGAAGACGTGCTGCTTTCGACTTGGGAGCCTGCTGAAGTTGTGGACCATAGAACCCTTAACCCATCTTTGCCTTTTAGGTGTAGTGCATAAATTATGACGGAGTAATCCGAAAATGGTTGTCACGCGATACTACACTCAAACAAGTTTTTCCTGAGAATATTACTAATTACCGAGTAAATCGGGTCATTGATAATATTCGAAGGAAGGATGTAGACTCTGGGAACCTCTTAGAACCTTTTTCGACAGGTGATAAACTATTAGTCCATACCTTGCAGGTATTACCTTTGACCTCATGCTCGTGATGTTGAACCTATGAACCCCCATGTTTGTGATCTTGTGTGTGATTGTTGCATCATGCATTCATGCACCCATGGACATCCTTTAAAACATTTGTTTCAAGGGACTTAAAGTTGACCTTTTACGAATATCTCAGGTACTATTTGGCCATGGATTCTAGAAAAAGAAAGACTTGAAAGTACAATTTCAAGAATCCTAAGATACATGAATTGATGAGTTTGATTCCTGAGATCGAGAGCTCTACATATTTTTGGAAGAAATATGGATCCATCGTGTCTCTTATGAAGCTCAGGATCGAGGAGGGTATTCTCTCGAATTTGTTCCAATTCTATGATCCGATGTATTGATGTTTTACTTTCCCTGATTATCAACTGATGCCTACATTGGAGGATTATTCTTACCTACTGGTTTTACCTGTCACCGATCATGTTCCTTTCACCAGTTTGGAGGGAAAGCTCAATTCTCATGAGATTGCTTCCAGGATTCATTTTGGGAAGTCTGAGATTAAGGCCAACATGACTACCAAAGGAGGAATCAGAGGCTTACCCGCTCAGTTTTTATTGGAGAAAGCTCGCCACTTTTCTAGGATGAAGAGTACAGTTGCTTTTGAGGCCATTTTTTCCCTACTTGCTTATGGGTTGTTCTTATTCCCTAACATTGAAAAATTTGTGGATGTTAACGCTATCAGGATCTTTTTTATTGGAAATACAATTCCTACACTATTAGGAGATTCTTATTATTACATTCATCTTCAGGATTCTTATCATGAAAGGATGGTCATTGTTTGTACGCCTTTGTTATTTTAGTGGTTTATTTCTCACATACCTCAGTCTGATGCTTTCTGGGATATCTAGAAGGAACCTCGTCGGGCTCTGAAGATTATGGCTCTCACTCATTTCATCATTATTTGGTATCATTAGGCTTACTATGATGTGGAGATTGTCGATAGTTGTGGTAGTTTCCCCAATGTACCTCTTCTCGATACAAAGGGAGGAATTAACTATAATCCTGTTCTTACACGATGTCAACTCGGATATCTGATGAGAGACAGGCCAAATAGTATTCATCTGAGTGGTTTCTTTCTCAAAGAAGGATATGATTATAAGGAAGCTAAAGAGGAAATTGCAAAGGCTTGGCTATGATACGGTGGCAGAACTGACTGTTTTGAAATGCTGGTTTGCGTTTTGCGTTTTTTGTTTGCAAAATGTCGCGGTAAGCAAGAGTCACCACCGAATTTTATTTCATCCAGTCGGAAAGGAAAAAAGTACAGAAAAAAAAAATCCTTTTTCGAGATTTTGAGTACGGGGGGTAGATTATAGAAAGGGAAGGTGTTAGCACCCTTTCTATCCATGGTTTTCCATGGGCTCTTAGGTACTTGCACATCTTTTGAAATTGCTTGTGGACGTGCTTTGTTTTTGAAAATGTTTGACTTCGTGATAACCCTTGTATCAGTCCTCAAAGGTGTGACAAAGTTGTTTTGAAAATTTGTTTTGAAATGTGAAAGTGTGAAAAAGCTTTGATTTGAGCAAGTACCTACTAGCATCTACCTACTCGAAAAAAGATCGTTTCTATTCTTGTTTCCTTTAGACAGCGCTATCCTACTATTGAGAAATAGGTAGCATCGTCGTTGGAATTGTAAGGGTCAATTCGAAAGGGACGTACAATCACTAAAGCAATGTTAGGATGACTTAGTAATAACCCTAGAGTCTTAAGATCGTATTCGAGGCAACATTTCCGAGGCAACATTTCGGAGGGGACATTTGATCTTTGTTAGATAGGAGGGAAACCACTAAAACACCCTATGCATAATGATCATTTACCGGAGGCAACCGAAGTGTGAGTATACCCTAAGAGTGATATGTGCGAGTGATATGTTTTCAATTATTGTCTTTGCACATTAGGGTTTTCTAACTGTATTAAATTATCATGCAATCTTGTCATACAATCCTATTAACATACATCTAGACAGTTAAATATTTGCAGAAATTAAGATGCGAGAAAGTAAATCTACGCTATTACAAGGCTTCGGGGAGGGGAATTAATTACATAGCCAAAAACCCCAGGAAAAAGCGATAAATAAAAACCCTAGATTAAACTATTACAAACCATGCACAATTACAACAATATTGACAAAATAAAATAATATGCGCGCGAGGAATCGAATACGAGATAATTAGGGTTTTGACCCTTGCCTAAACTTAATTGCGATTAATTAAGAAAAAAGATCTTGTTTTACTTTGAGAAAATAATTCTTAATTGAATTAAAAAAAGAACCTAATTACTAATTAATTTTAGTTAAGAAAAATAACTAAATTAACCTATTTTTTGTATTTTTATTTTATTTGCAAAAGGGAAACAATTAAATCAAAGAATTAAACCTAATTTCCTAGTTGATTTTAATTGTGAGAAACAAATTAGAGTTTCCCTAAATTAAATTAAATTAATTAAATTAAATTTGATAAAAACCTAATTCTAATTTTTTTTTGAATTCTTGATTTTATGATTTTATGAAAAAAAAATTGATTTTAAAAGAAATAAAATAATCAAACAAATTAAAATGTAAAATAAAAATAAGAAAAAAAAATGAGAATTGGGCCTGTGTAATTTGCTGGAGGAGGGGTGCATATATGATTTTTGTAAGGCCCATTTATCATCAAGCCTGGTCAGCGCTGGATCTGACGAGGGTGTTGACTTGAGGAGCATGGTGAACCTTCATTGTGGGCATATTGGATATGGCCAGGAGCACATCAGATGGCTGATGTTGAGGGTGTATGGAATGCGCTTGAGAATGTGAAGCACTGGATTGGCCTACAAGTGTTGAGGAAATAATAAAATGCACACGCCTGGGATCGAACCCAGGACATGTGCATCAAAGGCTAACCTCTTCACCATCTACGCTAGCATGTTAATTATGATAATAATGAAATAAATGAAACATAATGCAAACAACGTGCCACGCCTCCAAAACGCACGAAAAATCAAATGGGCCATTCACACACTGCCATGCCATCGTCTTCTTCACTGATTTCGTCGTTTTAGGCTATACAGTTATACCTACGGGCGTGGCTCCATGGATAAAGACCTATAACCTTCAACAATCAATAAAACGCATGCTAAATAAATTTTAATCACATGGTTCTGTTTGTCTTGAACCCACAAACACTATGGTATTACTTTCTTGGACCAATTTTACTGATACAGAGAAACCCCAAAACATAAGAGCAAACCCTAACAATGGTATCTCTTGATTCCTGTACTAAAAACACAATTAAACACCACCAAAAGCTTACAAATTTAATGATAAACAAGGATATATACACAAAATATGCTAATGATGCATGAATAAATGAAAATGAAATCGAAGTTTTGGGACAAATCCGCGACTTATGTACCTATGATTTTAGGCGTGATGGAGCTTGCAATTGGTTGGGATATGTTCCTGGGATGTCCAGCAATCTCTTGACAATCTGAGAATGACACGAATTGGCCTCTAATATAGAAATTGGATCACCACTTTTCTTGTAATTTTTTTAGTTTTGTTTCACCTCTGCACGACTGCTTAACCCTTATGCTTGCTTTGACAATGTTCCATATATATTAGAGAATGCATTAGGGTTGTAAAACTGATCACATCTTTGGAAGTTTTTCAAGATTTGATTTTGTTTTCATGGCATATGTAAAGCTTCCAATTTTGCTCAAATCCAATCTTTCCCAACCAAATTGGTCTTGCACGATTTGATCTTCATTTGACAGCATATAATATCTTCTTTCAATGCAAAATATCATCCCTAGAATGCAATATATGATTTATTAGGATTTATTTGAATTTTAAATGAATAAAAATCAAAATAAATTAAATAAATGAGTAAATAAAGCATGGAGGGTCCCATAGGTCGTGGACCATGTTAGGAATGAGATGCAAGCATAAAAAGTTGGGCCCATTTAGCAAAAGATGCAAATTTGAGCATGTTTGACTTTTGGCAATTTTGCAAAAAAGGTCAACTTGGACAATTCATAACTCTGTCAACTTTGAACCTAGAGAGGTGTTCTTAGACTTTTTAGAATTCTTAGTATATCCTCTAAGCAACCCTTTTGTTCTCATTTCAATTGAGTCTTCCATGTTCATGTGTGAAACCTTGACCTAAAAGGTGTTTTTGTTGACTTTTCAAAATGACCTATAATGTCCAAATTCATATCTTCTTGTGAGTGCATATTTTGAACTTGGGAGCTGGAGATGAATTGTAGGGAATTTCATCCTCTTAAAAATGAGCTTTGGATGGGTTATTTTTGATAAAGTATGAGAAAATTATGCTTGGTCAAAGTTGAGTTGACTTTTCCTACAAAACCCTAATTTAGCAACTTTTAGGTTTTGATGAATTGTGAGAAATCCTTGATGAGTAATGATCAAACCTTGATCAAATGGTGAAAGATACTTCAACATGAGAATGTTGACCAAAGATCTTGAAGTTTGACTGTATGTGGGCCACAATTGACTTTTGACCTATCACAGTCGATTTTCAGGCCTTTGAGAAATTGACTGAGCAAATTTTCTCTGCAAGGCTTGAAACTTGACATGGATGATCTTAAGAACTTATTAGGACAATGGTGAGCATTTGGGATCCTTTGGACTTAAGCATCTTGATGCAAAATGAAACCCTAATTTGAGGTAGACTGCCTTAGGAGAGAGTTTGTCTGGTCAACTCTTGGACCTCTTTGAGCAATTTGAGGACCTCACTTGACATGTATTAAGAAATATGAGAGGGAAAATTTTGGGGTACAATAGCTGCCCCTGTTCAATCTTCTCAAACATTAGGATGTAGATTGGCGTGTCTGCCTTTCGTGATCTGAAGGTAGGAGATGATTGAACACTAGAGTGCTCAGAAATTTGCACTCGCATGAAGTGACACTTGTCTTGTGATATCGGGAATGGGCTTATAGATGCCATTTGGTAGTTTCTAGAGAATTGTCGGAGATGGGCTTAAAGATGCCATCTGAAGAAGTGTCGATCGCATAAGAGATTCCTTTGCGAGAACCCGTATACCTGTTGTTGAGGAGGACTTCGCTGGGGAATGCTGGTCTTTGTCTTGAGAGAGAAATAGAGTTTTAGGAGCTTCAGTTATCCGTTACTCTACTGGGGGAATGATTCCGGTTTAGGAAGCATAAGTGATCTTGTGTTCGGTCGGGGTATATGTTGAGCCGCGACTTACTGAGGAAACATGAAATCAATTGTGCTTGATCGGGTCCAGGTCTTACAGTGTTGTGGACTGTTATCTGGGGATAAAAGAGGAAAACCCTGGATAACAAGGTTATGAGAAGGAACCTGGATAGTAGGGTTACTTCGAGATAAAATCCTGGATGGTAGGGCTTGAGAAGGAACCTGGATAATAGGGTTACTTCGATGTGAAAGCCTGGATAGTAGGGCTATGAGAAGGAACCTGGATAGTAGGGTTACTTCGATGTGAAAGCCTGGATAATAGGGCTGTGAGAAGGAACCTGGATAGTAGGGTTACTTCGATGTGAAAGCCTGGATAATAGGGCTGTGATAAGGAACCTGGATAGTAGGTTTACTTCAATATGAAAGCCTGGATAGTAAGGTTACTTCGATGTGAAAGCCTGGATAGTAGGGTTGTGAGAAGGAACCTGGATAGTAGGGTTACTTCGATGTGAAAGCCTGGATAGTAGGGCTGTGGGAAGGAACCTGGATAATAGGGTTACTTCGATATGAAAGCCTGGATAGTAGGGTTGTGAGAAGGAACTTGGATAGTAGGGTTACTTCGAGATGAAAGCCTGGATAGTAAGGTTGCGAGAAGGAACCTGGGTAGTAGGGTTACTTCGAGATGAAAGCCTGGATAGTAGGGCTGTGAGAAGGAACCTGGATAGTAGGATTACTTCGAGATGAAAGCCTGGATAGTAAGGCTGCAAGAAGGAACCTGGATGAGGTTGCATTTGTTGCCGATGATTACTCTGTTTAGCTTTTGAGTGTTGATCATGGACTTGCTGGAAATTGTTGACAATATAGTCCTTCCTGAAAGAAATACAAGGTTAGCCATATGTGATGCATGAGATGCATTATGTGTTGACGTTCTCAAAATAAATGAGACTATATTATATGTGGTGCATGCATATGTCATGATGTATGAACATGAAATGTTGACATATAAATCTCAATCTGGGAAAATAAATCCATGATTTCTAGAAAAAACCACAGTTCCTCTACTTCTGTCGGGGATGGTGAACAAAGACGATTATGCTGGGGATTTGCCCCTTATCTTGGTGAATATTCTGCCGGACGAGACTCTGTCTGAGGATAACTCTACGGGGAATAACCCTGTTGGAGAAAAGATACTCTATTGATAGATCTGCTGATTTGGAGAAATAAACTCAGTTGGAGATGAATTTCCATTGCTGGTGATAATGAATTCTGTTGGATTGAATTTCTGCCTGTGGGAGAAATAAACTCTGCTTGGGGAAAAATTTACTGACTCACTCGCGATTGTGAACCTCAGCTGGGGCGAGTTATGTCCAGTTCGAGAAAGCTAACATCACTGTCTTTGGATATTTCTTACTCTGTGGGGAGTGTACATACCACTACTCATGTTCTCAAGCTGGCTCTATCCCTGTACCTGTGGGAAGAGCGACAGTAAGGTTTGGGAACTTCTTTTTTTCCTTGTTCCTGGAATTACGAGTAATCGTCTTTTGTTTTTCATGTAAATATTTATGAGCAGCAATTATTTTCAAATGCATATATAAAAAATGAACCATTGGACGTTCTAGCAAAACAAAACATGAAAAAGGAAATAAATCAAAGCTTTGTGAAAATGGCTTGTATTGATTTCGAAGTTGGCCTGTAATAGGCGATTTGTACAAAGAGGCTGATGTCCTAGTAAGAGAACACCGCCGAAAAACAGAATTTATACAATTTGTGTAAAAGAAAGAAAAACAGCTATGTGAAACAATCCTATTAGGTTCCAACTCTGCTATTGCCTTTATTCTTCAAGCGTCTCATCACTTTGCTGCTTGGCCGAAGGTGGATCAGATTGATTAGCGCTGTCCGAGCTTGATAGTCGATACCGAGGTCTGGTTGCGAGATGATCCAATGAGACATAGTGTTACACTTTGATCCCTAAATTTTTTCTGGACCGCCCTTTCGGGTTTTCAGTCCACCGGGATACCCTTTTTTGCCTAAGTCTCCTTTTCAGGTTTTCGACTTGCCGGGTGTACAATTTTTTTATTTTCATCCCTTACTTTTTCCCGAACCCTTTTGGTTCGTCGGGAAGCCCTTATTTTTGCCTAGGCCAGTCAACCTAGCGGGTCTTTGATTAGGCGTAGTATCTTTTCACTATGTCTGCATTGATGGGGTGAGGAAGGTCGTCACCATCCATGGTGGTTAGAATCATAGCTCCTCCCGAGAAAATGTTCTTAACCATAAATGACCCTTCGTACGTGGGAGTCCATTTGCCCCTGGGATCACCTTGCGGTAGTATAATGCGTTTAATCACCAGATCCCCGACTTGATATTCTTGACGTCTGACTTTCTTGTTAAAAGCCTTGATCATTCGCTTTTGATACGTCTGACCATGACAGATAGCAGTAAGTCTCTTCTCATTGATTATATTCAGCTGATCAAGTCGGGTTTGGATCCAGTCGTCTTCGTTCAAACCTGCATCCTTCATAATCCTGAGAGAGGGTATCTGGACTTCGATGGGTAGGATTGCCTCCATGCCATACACCAAGGAGTAGGGTGTTGCCCCTGTTGACGTCCGTGCTGAGGTACGGTACCCATGAAGAGCGAATGGTAACATCTCATGCCAGTCTTTGTATGTTACCGTCATCTTCTGTACAATCTTCTTGATGTTCTTGTTAGCCGCTTCAACAACGCCATTCATATTCCGCCGGTAGGGAGAAGAGTTATGATGCTGAATCTTGAACTATTTGCAGAGCTCGGTGATCATTATATTCTTGAGATTTGTACCATTGTCAGTAATGATCCTCTCTGGTACACCATATCGACAGATCAAGTTGTGTCGGATAAATCGCGCCACAACGTTCTTGGTTACTATAGTAAAGGAAGCTGCCTCAACCCACTTCGTGAAATAATCAATAGCCACCAGAATGAAACGATGCCCGTTAGATGCAGTAGGTCTGATCTCACCAATCATGTCGATGCCCCACATTGCAAAGGGCAAAAGAGCTGTCAAAACATTCATAGGAACTGGAGGTACATGCACCTTATCAGCATAGACTTGGCACTTATGACAGGTCCGAGAGTGCTGATAACAATCGGCTTCCATAGTGGACCAATAATATCCAGCCCGTAGGATTTTCTTCGCCATGGTATGTCTATTGGAATGAGTTCCGAAGGTACCTTCATGTAACTCTGCCATGATTCTCTCTGCCTCACTTTTGTCTATGCACCGCAGTAGGGTTGAATTATGGTTACGCTTATAGAGGATACCATTACTGATGAAGAACTTCGCAGCGAATTTTCTCAGAAACTTCTTATCACTAACAGATGCCCCCCGGGGGCATTCTTGAGCTTTAAGATACCTCTTTACCTCGTGAAACCAGGGTTTATCTGCTACCTCTTCAGTCTCAATCTCACAGTAGTATGCGGGTTCGTCCAATCTCTCAATGGTAATTTGGGGAGCTTCGTTATCCCATCTGACTTTGAACATAGAAGACATGGTAGCTAGCGCGTCCGCTAACTGATTCTCTTCTCTGGGGAAATGTTCAAAGGTTATCTCCTCGAAGTGTGGGAGAAATGTCAGTACATATTCTTTGTAAGGAATAAGATTTGGGTGCTTCGTATGCCACTCGCCTTTGATCTGACTGATCACCAGAGCAGAATCTCCGAATACACTCAAGAACTTAATCCTCAGGTCAATAGCAGCTCGAAGGCCCATGATACATGCTTCATACTCCGCCATATTGTTGGTGCAGTTAAAGCATAATCGGGCGGTGAATGGAGTATGACAACCCTCAGGAGATATAATTACAGCGCCGATGCCATTACCCAATACGTTCGAGGCTCCATCAAAATACATAGACCATCGGGATCCCTTCTCGGGTCCTTCATCTGGTCCAGGTTCTTCACAGTCGGTTACCAACATGATATTCTCACCTGGGAACTCGAAATTCATGGACTGGTAGTCATCCACGGCTTGATGTGCCAGATGATCCGCCAATACACTCCTCTTGATTTCTTTTTGAGTTGTGTATTGGATGTCGTACTCGATTATGATCATCTGCCATCTCGCTATTCTTCTGGACAAGGCAGGCTTCTCGAAAATATACTTGATTGGATCCATTTTTGATATCAACAAGGTGGTGTGAGTCAGCATATACTGTCTCAGCCGGCGAGCAGCCCATGCCAAAGCGCAACAAGTTTTCTCGAGCAGTGAGTATTGGGTCTCACAGTTTGTAAACTTTTTGCTAAGGTAATAAATGGCATGCTCTTTTCGGCTAGACTCGTCATGCTGCCCCAACACGTACCCCATTGAATTGTCCAGCACTGTCAAGTATAAAATCAAAGGTCTTCCTTCAACTGGAGGCATCAAAATTGGAGATTCTTGAAGATATTCTTTGATTCTTTCGAAAGCGGTCCGGCATTCGTCATTCCACTTTACCACTTGATCTTTCTTTAGAAGCTTGAAGATTGGCTCAGAAGTAGCAGTCAGATGCAAAATGAACCGGGCGATGTAATTCAGACGTCCCAAGAAGCCTCTAACTTCCTTTTCTGTGCAAGGGAGTCAACATTTCTTGTATGGCTTTTACCTTTGTAGGGTCTACCTGGATACCTTTGTCACTGATGATGAAACCCAAAAGCTTTCCCAACCTTACCCCGAAGGTACACTTGTTCAGATTCAACCTCAGCTTGTATGTTTTCAACCTGTCAAAAAGTTTCTGGAGATGATCAAGGTTCTCTTCCTCAGTCTGAGACATGGCTATCATGTCATCCACGTAAACCTCGATCTCATGGTGAATCATGTCGTGGAACAAAGCGACCATGGCACATTAATAAGTTGCCTCAGCATTCTTCAATCCAAAAGGAATTACCTTGTAACAGAAGGTGCCCCACTTCGTAACGAAGGTTGTCTTCTCTATGTCTTCAGGAGCCATCTTGATCTGGTTGTAGCCAGAAAAACAATCCATGAAGGAGAAGATCTTATGTTGCACGGTCTTGTCGACCAAAACATCGATGTGAGGAAGTGGGAAATCATCCTTGGGGCTAGCCCTGTTCATATCTCTATAGTCCACACACATCCGTACCTTACCGTCCTTCTTAGGTACTGGAACAACATTGGCAACCCACTGTGGATAAGAAGTGACAGCTAAGAACCCTGCATCGAACTGTTTCATGACTTCTTCCTTAATTTTCTCTGACATTTCGGGGCGCATACGGCGAACCTTCTATTTTACCGGAGGGCAGTCTTCTTTAGTCGGCAGGCGATGTACCACAATATCAATGTCTAAACCAGACATATCTTCATACGACCAGGCGAAGATCTCAATGTAGTCGTGTAGCATTTGTATTAACCATTGTTTGACACTAAGATCCATATTTACACCTATTTTAACCTCTTTCCTGTCTTCCTCTGTACCCAAGTTCACTGACTTAACTGGCTCTTCATGCGGCTGTATGGCCCTTTCTTCCTGCTGTAACAGTGTAGAAAGTTCTTCAGGCACCTCACAATCATCCTCACCTTCGTCCTCGGCTTGGTTGATTGGATTTTCGAAGTCATAACTGGCAGTAGCAAAGTTGTTATCAATGGGATCCATAGTGGATATGGATATGCATTATGATACGTGAGTGTGTGTAAGAGAACAACTATTTTGATAAAGCGAGAGACAGAAAAGAAAAACAAGGAGTGCAAAATTTGTAATGCAAGAAACGTCCAATGTTTTATTAATGATATATGAAAATGACAAGTAATAAGCCCTCGCAAGCAAAGCCAAGGTGCCTCGGGCAAGGCACCAGGCCACAAAGTTTCAAACTGTTTATTACAAAAAACAAAAAGTCAATTACTGTGGAATAAAAGAAACAGGTATGAAGTCCTTCACCGTCCAGTTGTTTAATCCACCATTGGTTGTAGGATAGATCCAGCTGTCGATGTCTGAATCCTCTTCACTGTCTTCAATTGCATTAACTCTCCGATTGCTGATGTGTAGAGGAGGTCTTCCAATCTATCCGCGCCTAACAGCCCTTTGAGCCCCTGTAGTAAATCCCAGACCAAAATTTTCAGCTTTGTGAGTGAAATCAGGGAGCTGACCCCAATTGGTACACCCATCTTCTTCAATTACAGCCCTGGCGTCTTTGAGAGAAGCCATCTTCAGCGGAGGTTTGTTGGTAGCAACTTCAGTTGATGCCGAGAACTGAGGGACCTCTTCGAAATTTTGACAAGGCGTTTCTATGAATTCCCCGTCCATCTCCACCTAGCGGAAGGAATTGAGATGACTCACCATATATTCCTCTTCACCTTGTACCGTGACAATCTTTCCCTTCACCGGGTATTTCAGCATTTGATGGAGCGTGGAAGTCACTGCCCCAGCCTTATGAATCCAAGGACGACCCATCAAGCAAGAATATGATGGTCTGATATCCATTACGTAGAAGGTGGACCCAAAGGTCTGAGAGCCCACCTTGACATGGATGTCCATCTCCCCGTTCACCATTCTTTTTGACCCATCAAAATCCCTTACCACAATATTACTCGGCTTTAGAATCAAACCTTCACAATCCAGACGGTCTAGCGCTTTCTTTGATAGAACATTCAGTGAGGACCCGATATCTACAAGTACATGGGCCATAGTGGTGCCCCTGCACTCGATCGAGACATGCAAATCATCATTATAATTTCTCCCCTTAGCAGTCAGATCCGCATCTGAAAATCCTAACCCATTGTCAGCAGTTAGGCTAGCCACACAATCTTTGAACTGATCGGCTGAAGTTTCCTGCAGCACATGTGCAGTCTTGAGAAACGCGATTAAAGATTTCGCATGGGCTTCAGAACACAACAAAAGGGACAACATGGAGATCTTCAACGGGGTTTGCCCCAACTGTTTGACTACATTGTAGTCGCTCTTCTTGATAATTTTCAATATTTCCTCTATTTCTTGTTTAGAGGTTTCCACGATGATTTTCTTAGGTGCCTCCATCCGGGCAGGCTCACCTATGATTTCTTTACCCCGAGTCCTGGATGGCTCGGCGACAGGGGTGATAATTAGAGTAGGAACTGGGACAATAGTTGATGTACTAGTAGACGAAATGACAACAGGTTTGTGGACAGTCAGAGGGGAGATCCTGGGAGAAAAGAGTCTTCCACTTCTGGTGACCTTACTGGTCCCAACAATATTACTGATATCCGTATCAACTTCTTCAGCCCTCAGATCTTGTTTAACACCATGGTAATATACATCAGCACCGTAGTGCCATGAGATAACATTATCTGAGATATATGGGATGGGACCCGGAGCGGTGATTATTAATGGAGCAATTATTGGAATGAGTGTAACCCTAACAGGTTTTCTCGAGGAAACCTTGGAAGGATTGGCAAAAATTGTGATAATGGCAACATCTTCAATTGGAATCATAGTCTTCTCAAATAAAATTTCTTTATTATCCATCAGGCGCTGAACACCTGACTTCAATAAACAGCAACTGGAAGGCAGAATTGAACATATGTGGCAACTTTCACCACAGCCCGGAAATAAACCGGCCAACAACAAATTCTTCTTCACTATCATCAGAGGAGTAGAAATTTCTTCCATAGAGGTCACAAACGAATCGGTGTCCATAACATTGACTCCACGACCATGTTTGGGCACAGGAGCAGTTACAACGTTTGGCTTTTCTGGAGCATCAAACTCAATCTCTTTAGCTTCCAGCAAATCTTGCACTTTATTCCTCAGAGCCCAACAATCGTTTGTATCATGGCCTGGGCTTTCTGAATGGTAGGCGCACCACGCGTTGGGATTGTATCTGGGAGAAGCAGTGTTTGGATTCTTGGGAGCCTCTTTCAAGGTTGCCAAGTTGGATTTTAACAGATGAGGCAGAACTTCAGCTAAAGTCATGTTGATGCGGGTAAACTATCATTGTGGTCTTTCTACCCTTTGCTGATTATTGCATTGTGGAGCAACTGCGGGTCTTGGTATCACTACAACATTTACCGCTTGACGGTGTTCTGGTCTATTTTGGCCCCTCGGGCCATAGACTGCACTAGCTTCCTTCTTACCGATGAAAGGCTTCTTTACTGCACTTGATGAAACATCCTTATGTATTTTACCACTTTGAATGCCAGCTTCTACTCTCTCTCTAGTAAAAATCAACTCAGTAAACCCAGACGACGAACTGCCGATCAGATGATTGAAAAATGGACCAGATAACGTCCCTAGAAACATGTCAACCAACTCCCTATCAGACAAAGGGGGTTGGACTCTTCCAGCCAAGTCTCTCCACTTTTGAGCATAGTCCTTAAAACCTTCACTTGCTCCCATAGACATACCCTAGAGCTGAGTACGAGTGGGAGCAAGGTCGGCTTATACTGATACTGCCTATAAAAAGAAGCAACAAGGTCTTCCCAGTTTCGAACACTGGCTCCTTCCAACTGATAAAATCATTCAAGCTGAGTCCCTGACAGACTATCTTGAAAGAAATGTACCCACAAATTTCTATCAGTAGCGTGGGGTTGGATTTTTCTTACGTAAGAGCGGAGATGGAGTTTTGGACAGGATACTCCATCGTACTTGGCAAAAACCGGAGCTTTGAACTTATGAGGGATCACCACTCCCGATACCAGTCCTAATTCTCCGAAATCCAAACCAGGGATCTTCTGAATCTCCGTAGCACTCAGAAGGTCTTCTAGCTGCTTGTATCTATCCTCAGCAAGAGGATATTGCTCGTCGTTGTAATCCGTATCGTTATCAGAAACTGTTGGACTAGGGTCCTTTGTCCTTTCTTGGTTCTCCCCTTCCTTGGATGAGGAGGTCAGATCAACTGATTGTCTTATCCTTTCTCCGAATCTTATACCCATGTTCAGAATACCAACCTTCTTCTTTTTCTTCTTCTCTTTCAGAATAAGGGTCTTCAGATCCTCTTGCCCTTTAGCCAGACTTAGGAACATCTGTTGGAATTGGGCATTCTGTGCCTGAATATCTTTGATGGCTTGATCAGAAGACATTTCTATTGAAATAAACAATAAAGAAGACGAGAAACCTGTAAGGGTACCTGTAATGATGTGCATGATAATTGGATGCGCATGCAATGATTTTAAAGACTTTGGGAGATTTAAATTTGTAAACCAAAAAATAAACCAAACTTTATTAGCTTTAAACTTTGAAAGGTTCAACAATGCCTTTAAGGCATTACAAAGAAGTAAATAGAAAACAAATCTAAAACTAGAAAAGCAAAATAAAAATTCCCATGGACGCTTCCTCTTTGTGCCGATGTAGTCATTGATCACTCTTTCTTCCTCGAGCTGCCTGGTGAGCTTCAAAATCTTCCTTTCTTGTTCATGGTACTTTTCCCGGTAAGTATCCCTCTCATTCTTCAGCTGAATCCAAGACCTCTGCAACTCCCCAGGATCAGTGGGCATGTAAGGATAAAGAACCATGTAAGTAATGCCCTCTTCATTAGTGGGCTCCACAATCACTGGAAATACGGCTTCGTAAGGCATCCCAAACTTCTGGGCACGAGCTCGGACCCATTGGAGGTAAGGCTGCATAGGAAGGGAAGTCTTTGGTCCCAACTCTTGGGGGTCAGATCTGTTCACCATGCTCCAAGCTCGTATAAACCTTCGTCGGTGTTCCTTAACGTCCTCCTTGTAGTCAAATACAATGTCCTCAAGGAGAAACTCATGGGGACCATCTCTCCGAGCACGACCAAACTGTCGCAAAGCTAGACAAGGATCGTAAGTTATACCCCCTCTGATTCCAAGCAACGGGACATTAGGGTATCCCCCACAACGGTCAATAACAACAGAGTCTTCCATAGCCCGAGAACTCCAAAGAATATCTGTATGGGCAAGTGACATTATCCTGTAGGACCAACCAAAACCTTCTTCGTTCTTCAGCACAAACTTAGGGAGGTGAGAAATAAACCACCTCGACAGCAGCGACATGCAACACATAAGAGTCCCTCTTCTTCGCACTGTACGAGTATAGAGGTCATGCAAGATATCACCCAGCAGGGTAGGCACAAGATTGCGAGAAAGGAAGATCTTGACATCATTCACATCTACAAAGGAATCCGGATTTGGGAAGAGAACCAACCCATAAATAAGGAGAGCCAAGATATCTTCGAAAGCCTAAAAATCCAAGTTATCCCAGAATAGCTGAGCCTGGTCTATTAGAAATTTGGCTAGAAAACCTTCGACCCCGCTTCGTGTTTCCCAATTGAATACTACATCAGCCCGTTTCAAATGTAGAGCTGAGGCAATGTCTTCTGGTCTAGGAACTTCTTCCATACATGTGAAGGGTACCTGTTCAAGGATGGATATGCCCAATAGGTGGGTGAACTCTTCCAAGGTGGGGACCAGCTGGTAATCTGGAAAGGTGAAGCAATGATACACAAGATCGAAGAACTGGAAAAGTACACTCATCATCTGCTCATCAAGATTTGAAGTGACCAGGTTGAGAAGCTGACCATGTCTCTTAATGAACATAGAAGTCTCAGGAACTCTTGAGGCTAGCTCTTTAAGTTGGGTAGGTATATGCACAAAGTTGACTCGGATGGTATTTCTGCGCACGAAAGCCATAATCTGCAAAACAGAACAAAGATAAATTCCCTTGGTCTTTGAAATGGTTAGTATAATAAAGTATGAATTCCATGTTATGATGCATGATGTCATGGTAAACCACAAGTATAGCAAACATAGATATTGCAAACACAGTCAAATCACACAAAACCCTTAGGTTTAAGGCTTGCATGAGGTCAAAGGTAATACCCTCTTGAAGTTAAGTTGGTTTCAACCTGTCATAGAAAAAGTAACCGGGTTCTAGAGGATCTCAATATCACTGACCATCCTCCATCGGTCGAGGTTTCAGCTCACGCAATCTTTTCTTGCAGCCGGAACTATCTCGAGAGTATGGTCTCAATGAGTGTAGCATCGAGTATCAACCAGTTCTCAGCTTTACACCGAGGCCAGCTATCTCACTACTTTCTAATGGCCAAGTTGGGAGATTAAAGGTTCTAAGGTCAGTTGATGCTTAACGACACCACACAGTGGCCCCGTATTCTCCTAGTTTCTCCATAAGGGATACCGGTACCAACCAATGTGCCACATAAACATAGCTACTGCTTCAACCGTACCGATCTATGCCTTACAATTCCCTTATAGTTTATTTCTACTTACCTAAAAGGTGTCCCCAAATCTGGGTTAGGATCTATAGTAACTCCCAAACAAAACCCTTAAAAGTAAAGCAATCATAGCAATCAAGAGAAGAAATTATGATGAACTAGATCCTAAGGTATACCCCTACTTATTCTTCCCCAGCAGAGTCGCCAGTTCTGTGATACGGTGGCAGAACCGATTGTTTTGAAATGCTAGTTTTCATTTTGCGTTTTTTGTTTGCAAAATCTCGCAGTAAGCAAGAGTCGCCACCGACTTTTATTTCATCCAATCGGAAAGGAAAAAAGTACAGAAAAAAAAATCCGTTTTCGAGATTTTGAGTACGGGGGTAGATTATAGAAAGGGAAGGTGTTAGCACCCTTTCTATCCATGGTTTTCCATGGGCTCTTAGGTACTTGCTCATATTTTGAAATTGCATGTAGACGTGCTTTGTTTTTGAAAATGTTTGACTTCGTGATAACCCTTGTATCAGTCCTCAAAGGTGTGACGAAGTTGTTTTGAAAATTTGTTTTGAAATGTGTAAGTGTGAAAAATCTTTGATTTGAGCAAGTACTTACTAGCATCTACCTACTCGAAAAAAGATCGTTTCTATTCTTGTTTCCTTTAGACAACACTATCCTACTATTGTGAAATAGGTAGCATCGTCGTTGGAATTGTAAGGGTCAATTCGAAAGGGACGTACAATCACTAAATCAATGTTAGGATGACTTAGTAATAACCCTAGAGTCTTAAGATCGTATTCGAGGCAGCATTTCCGAGGCAACATTTCCGAGGGGACATTTGATCTTTGATAGACAGGAGGGCAACCACTAAAATACCCTATGCATAGTGATAATTTACTGGAGGCAACCGAAGTGTGAGTATACCCTAAGAATGATATGTGCGAGTGATCTGTTTTCAATTATTTAGTCTTTGCACATTAGGGTTTTCTAACTGTATTAAGTTATCATGCAATCTTGTCATACAATCCTATTAACATACATCTAGACAGTTAAATATTTGTAGAAATTAAGATGCGAGAAAGTAAATCTACGCTATTACAAAGCTTTAGGGAGGGGAATTAATTACATAGCCAAAAACCCCAGGAAAAAGCGATAAATAAAAACCCTAGATTAAACTATTACAAACCATGCACAATTACAATAATATTGACAAAATAAAATAATATACGCGTGAGGAATCGAATACGAGATGATTAGGGTTTTGACCCTTGCCTAAACTTAATTGCGATTAATTAAGAAAAAAAGATTTTGTTTTACTTTGAGAAAATAATGCTTAATTGAATTAAAAAAAGAACCTAATTACTAATTAATTTTAGTTAAGAAAAATAACTAAATTAACCTATTTTTTTGTATTTTTATTTTATTTGCAAAAGGGAAACAATTAAATCAAAGAATTAAACCTAATTTCCTAGTTGATTTTAATTGTGAGAAACAAATTAGAGTTGCCCTAAATTAAATTAAATTAATTAAATTAAATTTGAGAAAAACCTAATTCTATTTTTTTTTTGTGAATTCTTGATTTTATGATTTTATGAAAAAAATTGATTTTAAAAGAAATAAAATAATAAAACAAATTAAAATGTAAAATAAAAATAAGAAAAGAAAATGAGAATTGGGCCTGTGTAATTTGCTGGAGGAGGGGTGCATATATGATTTTTGTAAGGCCCATTTATCATCAAGCCTGGGCAGCGCTGGATCTGATGAGGGCGTTTACTTGAGGAGTATGGTGAACCTTCATTATGGGCATATTGGATCTGGCCAGGAGCACATCAGATGGCCGATGTTGAGGGTGTATGGAATGCACTTGAGAATGTGAAGCACTGGATTGGCCTGCAAGTGTTGAGAAAATAACAAAATGCACACGCCTGGGATCGAACCCAAGACGTGTACATTAAAGGCTAACCTCTTCACCATCTACGCTAGCATGTTAATTATGATAATTATGAAATAAATGAAACACAATGCAAACAACGTGCCACTCCTCCAAAATGCGCGAAAATTCAAATGGGCCATTCACACACTGCCACGCCATCGTCTCCTTCACTGATTCCGTCGTTTTAGGCTATACACTTATACCTACGGGCGTGGCTCCATGGATAAAGACCTGTAACCTTCAATAATCAATAAAACACATGCTAAATAAATTCTAATCACATGGTTCTGTTTGTTTTGAACCCACGAACACTATGGTATTATTTTCTTGGACCAATTTTACTGATACAGAGAAACCCCAAAACATAAGAGCAAACCCTAACAATGGCATCTCTTGATTCCTGTACTAAAAACACAATTAAACACCACCATAAGCTTGCAAATTTAATGATAAACAAGGATATATACATAAAATATGCTAACGATGCGTGAATCAATGAAAACGAAATTGAAGTTTTGGGACAAAACCGCGACTTCTGTACCTATGATTTCAAGCGTGATGGAGCTTGCAATTGGTTGGGATATGCTCCTAGGATGTCCAACAATCTCTTGACAATCTGAGAATGTCACGAATTGGCCTCTAATATAGAAATTAGATCACCACTTTTCTTGCAATTTTTTGAGTTTTGTTTCACCTTTGCACGACTTCTTAACCCTTATTCTTGCTTTGGCAATGTTCCATATATATTAGAGAATGCATTAGGGTTGTAAAACTGATCACATCTTTGGAAGTTTTTCAAGATTTGATTTTGTTTTCATAGCATATGTAAAGCTTACAATTTTGCTCAAATCCAATCTTTTCTAACCAAATTGGCCTTGCACGATTTGATCTTCATTTGACTGCATATAATATCTTCTTTCAATGCAAAAGATCATCCCTAGAATGCAATATATGATTTATTAAGATTCATTTGATTTTATTTGAATTTTAAATGAATAAAAATCAAAATAAATTAAATAAATGAGTAAATAAAGCATGGAGGTTCCCATAGGTCGTGGACTATGTTAGGAATGAGATGCAAACATAAAAGTTGGGCCCATTTAGCAAAAGATGCAAATTCGAGCATGTTTGACTTTTGGCAATTTTGCAAAAAAGGTCAACTTGGCCAATGCATAACTCTCTCAATTTTGACCCTAGAGAGGTGTTCTTGGACTTTTTAGAAATATTAGGATGTCCTCTAAGCAACCCTTTTGGTATCATCTCAATTGAGTCTTCCATGTTCATGTATGAAGCCTTGACCTAAAAGGTGTTTTCGTTGACTTTTCAAAATGACCTATAATGTCCAAATTCATATCTTCTTGTGAGTGCATATTTTGAACTTGGGAGATGAAGATGAATTGTAGGTAATTGGATCCTATTCAAAATGAGCTTTGGATGGGTTATGTTTGATAAAATATGAGAAAGTTATGCTTGGTGAAAGTTGAGTTGACTTTTCCTGCAAAACCCTAATTTAGCAACTTTTAGGTTTTGATGAATTATGAGCAATCCTTGATGAGTCATGATCAAAACTTGACCAAATGATGAAAGATACTTCAACATGAGAATGTTGACCAAAAATCTTGAAGTTTGACTGTATGTGGGTCACAGTTGACGTTTTACCTAGCACAGTCGATTTTCAGGCCTTTGAGCAATTAACTAAGCAAATTTCCTCTGCAAGGCTTGAAACTTGGCATGGATGGTCTTGAGAAAATATTAGGAAAATGGTGAGCATTTGGGATCCTTTGGAATCAAGCATCTTGATGCAAAATGAAACCCTAATTTGAGGTAGACTGCCTTAGGAGAGAGTTTGTATAGTCAACTCTTGGACCTCTTTGAGCAATTTGAGGACCTCACTTGAATTGTATTGAGAAATATGAGAGGGAAAATTTTGGGGTACAACATTGGCACCATATTCACAGGAAGAGTAGAAAAGACTTGGGACCAAGAGGAGCTATTTCTTTGGAGCCTTATCTCCGATGGGTACAAGCAAGGGCAATTCAATCGAAGATGCCATATTCCCATGAAGAACCTATATCTGATATGCTTGTGAAGACCACTCCCCCCTTTTAGATGATGTGGAAGAGCTTTAGCTTGCCCTAGTTAGGATGCAGCAGGAGAAGAAGGCCTGGAAGAACAAGTGTCATACTTTAGAGATGTCCTACCGAGAAGACTTGAAAGAGAAGGGTGACTTGATTGAGATTCCCGAGAGTCGTGCTATGGAGGTGATGGAGAGGAAAAAGGATTTATTTTCCTCTAGATATCAATCAGGACTTAGTTACTCACTTCCTGACTCTGGTGATTGGAAAGGGGTCGCCGACAAGTAGGCAGAAGAGAACACACAGTTAAAGGCTCAGATTGCAAGACTCATCGGAAAGCATCAGTGTGTGGAGAGATCTTCATCAGCGTTTCCTCCTTAGGATTTTAGATTCTATCTTCTATTGTACTTAGGATTGTTGAAACTTGTACTAAAGTTGTAATCCATTCTGAAATTATTATAATGAGATTTTCAATATTTCAAAATGTCTTAGTACTTTAGTATTTGCAAATTGTCTATAAACCTTTAAGTTCCCTGAAATATTAATGGTAAATAAATAATGTGCATTGTATATCATGCATCATCTTGCACATATTTCTTGCATTTCTGTGCATACCCAGGTGTCTTACTGTGTTTATCTACCTCGTTCAGAAGCAAGTTGTCTCACCGGTATAATACTCGAGCTAATTCCAGGAAGAAAATGGAGAATCTTGAACAAGAGAATCGTGAGCTGCGCGAAGAGGTTACTGCTTTGAAGGCCAATATGGCCAATCTGACTACTTTGATGGAATCATTGGTGGCTGCTCAGAATCAGCTACCACTTGTTCCTCCTTCTACTCAGCCACAATAAACAACGGTTGCTTCCGAAGGTCTATTAGTTCCCATTTCTGCTACTCCAGTTACTGCTGCAGAAAACTATATGCCTCAGGGTTACCCATAGGGAATGCTTGAGAATTTCATGCCATAAGGTTACAATCTTGATGCTCAAGTTGCTCCAGTTGCTGAAGCTGCTTCTACTCCTGCACCTCCTACGGTGAATGCTATGCCGTTTGTTAATGATGAAGTTTATCAACATGTTCCTCTACTGAGTGAAAGTGTGGGTTTCAATGACCGATTGGGTGATTT
The DNA here is from genome assembly GCA_948472305.1 of Vicia faba. Lineage (NCBI taxonomy): Eukaryota > Viridiplantae > Streptophyta > Magnoliopsida > Fabales > Fabaceae > Vicia > Vicia faba. Next base: position 1,307,821,054 of record OX451739.1, read on the forward strand.
TCAGGATCAATTCAATGAGATGCAGAAGGAAATGAAGGCCCTTCGAGGAAAAGAATTATTTGAACATAGTGTCAGTGAACTCTGCCTAGTTCCTAACGTAAAGGTTCCAACAAAGCTTAAAGTGCCAGAATTTGAGAGGTACAAGGGAAACTCTTGTCCTCATGACCACCTGGTGATGTATATCATAAAAATGTCCAACCATACTGATGATCAACGTTTGCTTATTCATTTCTTCCAGGATAGTTTAACTGGTGCCACTTTGAAGTGGTATATGAGTTTGGACAGTAGCAATATCTGCACCTTTAATAATCTAGGGGAAGCCTTCATCAAAAAGTATAAGTATAATATGTTCATGGCATTATACTGTGACCAACTGAGGGCGATGGCTCAAAGAGACAAGGAGTCGTTCAAAGAATATGCACAACGTTGGCACGAGATAGCTGCCCAGGTGGTACCACCTATGGGAGAACAAGAAATGACCAAGGTCTTCTTGAAAACCCTTGGATCATTTTATTATGAAAGGATGGTTTTCAGTGCACTGAGTGATTTCACCGAAATGGTAAGCATGGGTGTTTATTTAGAAGAAGCTGTCAGGGAAGGATGCTTGACGAAAGACGAGGGGACAAAGAAGTCATCATACGGATTTTCTAGAAAGAAAGAAAGTGAAACGAATGCTTTTATTGGGGAAAGGTAGATTAAACCACCTAGAAGACATCATCAATACCAGCAACAAGTTGCTTCTGTGACTCCAGTTGTCAATGTAGTTCCAACCACTATTGCCTATCAGAGACCACCTCCTTTGGGAAATCAAGGGCAAAGTCAGAAGAGAGAGGCCTTTGACTCTATTCCAATGAGCTATGAAGAGTTTTTCCTGGCTTTGATTCAGAAGAAGTTGGTCCAAACCAGGCCTCCCCCTGTTATACCTTCACCTTTACCGTGGTATTATTAGGCAGATCAAACATGCGCTTTTCATCAAGGAGCCCTAAGGCACAACATCGAGAACTATTATCCTTTGAAATCTGAAGTACAAAAGATGGTGAGATCTGGCCTCCTATCCTTTAAAGATGTTGGCCCTAACCTGAAAGATAATCCTTTGCCTAAACATCGAGGTGCAAATGCTGTAAACATGGTTGCTGGTTGTCTCGGGGACTTCTGAATTTTTGAGACTAACCTGGTTAGAGGGAATCTGGTGAAGATACATGCTGACCTCTGTGAATTCAGCTACTATACGCACGACCATGCTGGTTGTAGTATTTGCAGTACAAATATCCAGGGATGTGATAGGATAAAATCTGATCTCCAAGAAATGATGGACGAAGGCCTCATTCATATAATCAGGCCAAGGGAAGAGTACAAAGAAGATGTGAATATGGTCTATGGATGTCCCGGTGAATTCCAGATTTTTGACGTGATTTACATGAATGATGATTTGGTACAGCTGCATGCTACATTCTAGAACATGGATGGCCAAGAAGAACACCATTATGGGTCTTTCCAGATCTGCTGTAGAGATTCTCGTGGTTGTTCCATTGTGAAAAGGGGTGTTCAGTTATTGTTAGATAATGGTACTATCAAAGTCTAAGGAAATAGAGATGACTACAATGGAATTAATGTGATTGAGGATTACTCAGTCGAGACTGTGTCACACAATGAGTATGTTTCTGCAAATGAGTTCTTTTCTTCTGATGAAGACATGTTCTCCAACAATGATTATGTGATGGCTAAGTATTTTGAAGAAGGGGTGAATGTTATTATGCCGTGTTTTGGTGTTCCCGCCCCTATAGAGATTACATACCATAGCAAGCCAGTTGTTGCTCCAGTGGTTATTTGCTTACCGAGTCCTGTCCCATATAAATCAGATAAAGTCGTTCCATATAAATACAATGTAACAATCCTGGAGGATGGTGTTGAGAATCCTATCTAACCTTTGTCTAATGTCAAGAATATTACTGAAGTCAGTCGAGTAACCCGCATCGATTGTGTTTTTGCACCTGTCATTAGAGGGATTGTTAATTCTGATAAAGGGGTCGCTGAAATTACTGAACCCAAGAAAACAATGGGAGAATCTAGCGGCATTTCTTTGGGAAAATATGTGGACGACTTGTTGAAGATTATCAAGATGAGTGACTACAAAATTGTAGATTAATTGTTGCAAAACCCATCTAAGATATCCATTCTAGCGTTGCTAATGAACTCTTCTGCCTATAAGGAATCTTTGATGAGAGTATTGGATCAAGCTTTTATGGAAAATGATATGTCTCTGGACAAATTCAACAGTGTTGTGGGGAATATTAGATCTTGTAACAACTTGAGTTTCTGTGATGATGAATTGTCCGATGAAGGAAGGAACCATAACCTGGCTCTCCATATCTCCCATGAATTGTAAGAATGACTCTTTGTCCAATGTGCTCATTGACAATGGGTCTACTTTAAATGTCATACCAAGGAGCACACTCATGAAGCTTAAGTACCAAGGAAATCTCATGCACCAGAGTGGCATAATTCTGAAAGCTTTTGACGGTTCTAGGAAGTCTATCATCGGAGAAGTAGATTTGCCTATTCACATAGGCCTGCATTTATTTCAGATTACTTTCCAGGTTATGGATATTGTTCCGGCCTATAGTTGTTTATTGGGACCACCATGGATCCACGAAGTAGGAGTTGTTACTTCAACTTTGCACCAGAAGCTGAAATTCGTTTGCGAAGGAAAGGTGGTCATCGTGACTGGAGAGTAGGCTTTGTGAATATCTCATTTCTCCTCTTTCAGTGTTGTTGAAGCTGGTGAAGCTGCTGTTAGAACTCAGTTCCAAGCTTTATCCATTGATAATGTAAGGGAAAATGAGAATTCTATAGCTTTGTTTAAGGATGCTCAACAAGTAGTGCGTAATGGCCCTAACAAGGTGTGGGGGAAAATTGTTGATCCACATGTGAATAAGAATAAAGCTGGTTTGGGTTTCTCCGTGAAGAATAATAAATGTGAGATTATGAAGTCAAAGTATGTTTTGGGCAAATATCAAGACATCTTTCACAGTGGAGGTTATCTTCATCCAATTACTCCTAAGATCAATGCTATTCTGGAAGGTGAATCAGAGCAAGAGATGCCGAACTACGTGACGCATGAAGTTAGAGTCCAAAATTGGATCACTGTTGATGTTCGTTCTTGCATTCATTTTCAAAGTAATTTGTTTTTTTGTTAATATTTTCAAAAATATTTCACTCTGCCCAAGGTGAAAGTATTGACATTGTATGAGCATGTCTGTTGTTTTGATCTTTAAAATTATTAATAAAAGTTGTTTTTTATTCCCAAATGTGTCTTTTTCTCTACTTTTTCTTGGAAAATGGTAATCAGAAAAATCCTTTCAAAAATAAATAATAACTGTAAATAAATATGCATAATCACTTGCCATATGTGTCAGTTTCTAAAATCAATCATAAATCATATGTGCAGATTAATTAAAAAACCTATTGATTACAATGAACCTGCACACTCTCCCAACTTTGAATATTCTGCATATGTGGCCAAAGAAGGAGAATATGATGAAATCCAAGAAGACGTTTCACGGTTTCTTGAGCACGAGGAAAGTACCATTCATCTGTATAAAGAGCCATTGGAGATAATCAATTTGGGTACGAAGGAAGATCCAAAAGAAGTCAAAATTGGAGCATTGCTTCATCTCGAAGTGAATTGCATGTTAATCAAATTGTTGAAAGAGTATATTGATATCTTTTCTTGGTCTTAGTAAGACATGTCGGGGTTTGACACTGATATTGTGGAACATCATTTTCCGCTAAAGCCAGAATGCCAGCCAATCAAGCAAAAGCTGCGAAGAACTCACCCTGATATGGCAGTGAAAATTAAAGAAGAAGTTTTAAAGCAAATTAATACCGGTTTTCTTGTGACATCAATGTACCCTCAGTGGATTGCCAATATTGTCCCAGTACCAAAGAAAGACAGAAAAGTTTGCATGTACGTAGCTTATAGAGATCTAAACAAAGCTAGTCCAAAAGATGACTTTCCATGACCACATATTGATATATTGGTTAACATTACAACAAAATTCAAAGTATTCTCATTAATGGAAGGATTTTCCGGATACAATCAAATCAGAATGGTTCCTGAGGACATGGAAAAAATAACGTTTATCACACCCCGGGGAACATTCTATTATAGAGTAATGCCCTTCGGGTTGAAGAACGCTGGTACAACGTACCATAGGGCTACGACAACCCTATTCCATGATCTGATGTATAAGGAAACCTAAGTATATCTTGATGATATGATTGCCAAATCCCAGAATGAAGAAGGGCATATAGAAGATTTGTTGAAATTGTTTCAGCATTTGAGGAAGTATTGTCTCGGCTTGAATCCGATTAAATGCACCTTTGGTTTTCGATCAGGAAGATTGTTAGGTTTAGTTGTCATCCAAAAAGGATTTAAAGTTGATCCAAAAAAGGTTAAGGCAATTCAATAAATTCCAGCGCCAAGAACTAAAAATCAAGTTAGAGGCATCCTCGAGCATTTAAATTACATTTCCAGATTTACTTCCCATATGTCTGCAACATGTGAGCCGATCTTTAAGTTGTTAAAGAAATATCAGGGTTGTGTGTGGACAGATGATTTCCAAAAGGCATTTGAAAGCATTAAAGAGTGTTGTACCCCAAAATTTCCCTCTCATCTTACTCAACATATGCTAATTAAGACCCTTAACTTGCTTAAGGATGCCCAAGAGTTGACCAGACAAACTCTCTCCTAAAGCAATGAACCTCCAACTAGGGTTTACATTTTTATCAAGATGGATTATCTCCAAAGGCCTCAAATATTTTCCATAGTCCTAATATGCTCTCAAGATCATCTATGCCAAGTTTCATGCCTTGCATAAGAAGTTTGCTCAGTCAACTGCTCAGATGCTTGAAAATTAACTATATTAGGTCAAAAGTCAACTGTGAGCCACATACAGTCAAACTTCAATATTTTTGGCCAACATCAACATTTTGAAGTTATATCCATCATTTGATCAAGGGTTGATCATGATTCCTCAAGTAATGCTCCTAATTCATCAAAACTTAAAAGTTGCTAAATTAGGGTTTCTTAGGAAAAGTCAACCAAACGTTAACCAAGCATAACTTTCTCATACTTTATCTTAAGTTTTTCATCCAAGGCTCATTTTAATGATAATCTAATTTCCTACAACTCATATTCAGCCCTCAAGTTCAAAACGAGCACTCATAAAAAGATATGAATTTCTATATTATAGGTCCTTTTGAAAAGTCAACAAAAAACACCTTTTGGGGCAAAGCTTATTAAATGGACATGGAAGATCCAATTGAGATGAAACAAAAATGGTTGTTTAGGGGACATCCTAAGCTTTCTAAAAAGTCCAAGAACACCTCTCTAGGGTTAAAATTGGAAGAGATATGCATTGTCAAAGTTGGCCATTTTTGGAAAATGGCCAAAAGTCAAATGTGCTCAAAAGTGCATTTTTTGTCAAATGGACCTAGCTTTTCATGATTGCATCTTACTTCTAACATGGTCCACGACCCAAACACTCTCACATATCATTGGCTTTATTTATTTAATTTATTTTGATTTTAATCATTTAAAAAATCAAATTAAATCAAATAAATGATATAAATTAGTAAAGATTTGTTTTTGATCTGATTTTGAATAGAATCATAATCCAATTATGCTGTCAAACAAAATCAAATCGTGCAAAGGGTGATTGGGATGAGAATGGCATGATTTGGCTTGATTTAGGAAGAAATAATGCAAAGAGGAAATCAAATCCAATCTTCATATTTTTCCAAGATTTGAATACTTTTTGTTAACCTAATTCAGTGCACTACATATATAGAACAATTCCCAAGCACAAAAAAGAGGATTGACCACGTGAAGCTGCCAAGACAAGTTTCCACTTTTTGCCAAAAAGTATCAAGACGAATTCCATATTAGAGCCATCCTCAAGGATATTTAAGGATTGCAACACGTTCCTAGACACCTACATAATCTTTTCCAACCATTTGCACACATTAAGACGCCCATAATCAACCTCCATATCTCTTACAGTTTGCCATATTTCTTGAATTCGATTTTGACAATTTACGCATGATTAACTATTTTTAAGCATAGCATTGTATTTGTATCATCATTTGGAATGTTTTGGTTTAAATAATTTTGTATTTTGATGCATATATTGATGACTGCCATGGCTAGGGTTTAAGAAGCCATTTTAGGGCTTCTTTGTACAAGCAAAATTAGGCCAAGAAAAGGATGTCATGATGCTCGTGGGATCAAGAGGAATTGATCCATGTACTCACTTCTAATTTATCATGCATCATATGAATTTTTGAAGCTTGCAGGTTTATAGCTATGGAGTTTTGTTTATAGGTATAAGTATGGTACCTAAGACGACACTTCTGGGAAGAAGATGAAGGCGTGGCAATCAACCACTGGTCCATTTGAATAGTCAAGCGCGTTTTTGCTTTATTCAGCCTATCCACTCTTTTTATATATATTATATTTTGGCTTTATTACATTAACAACTAACCAGCGCAACACATATGGCAGGGGGTATGGACATGTGAAGCAAAGGACCTGGGTTCGACCCCAGGTCCAAACATTTTCTTATTTTCTGAACATTTAACTGCAGATCCAGCGTGCCTCATAGCCTGACGTCTACCATGCACCTCAGCGCTTCATCACTGGATCCACTACCAACATAGATCCAACGCTCAAACCAAGGAAGGATCATGGTACACTCTCCAGGCGCACCAACACGAAATCAGGCTTGGGGAATGGGCTTAGCCATAATGGGCCTGGACAAATTCAGAAGCACCCCCCCTGGATTTCTTAAGCAGGCCCAAGTCTATTCTTTTTTATTTTAATTATTTTAATTATTTATTAATTATTTATTTTTTCAAATAACACCAAAAATAATGTATTTTTATTTAATCAAAAAAATCATAAAAACATCAAAAATCATTTTTTTTAAAAATATTTTATTAATTAATTAGTTTAATTAAATTAGGGTAATTTAATTCTTTTTTATTATAATTTAAAATAATTAGAATTAGGGTTTAATTTTGTACTTAACATAATTTTTCTTTAAAAAAATAACCTAAATATTTTCTCAATTCGACTTTTAGGTTTGCCAATTATTTCTCGCATTTAATTCGCCGCGCGCGCTTTTGATTTTCCCTTTTATATTATTTAACTGCTCCGAGTTTGTAATAGATTTAAGTAGGGTTTTAATTCCGCATTTTATTTTTAGTCAAAATGATTATGTATCTGCCTAAGGCCTTGTAATAGTTAGGACTCTAATTTCTCGCATTTTAATTTCCGCAAACTATAAACTGCTTAGATGTATGTATAGGATTGTATGGAAAGACAAATTGAAATTAAAAACAGTAGAAAACCCTAAATGTGCAAAGATAATTAACTGAAAAAATATACTTTCACATGCTCACTCCTAGGGTTTACTCCACTCCGGTTGCCTTTGGTAAACGGTCATAAAGTATAGGGAATATTAGTGGTTGTCCTCTAGTCCCAAAAGATCTAAAATGACCCATTCAGATGTTGCCTCGAAAAAATATCTTTAAGGCTTTAGGATGATTACTAAAATTTCCTAACATTGCTTTTGTGATCGTACTTGTCCCTTCGAACGTCCCTTAAAATTCAATGATGATGCTACCTATTCCTTAATAATAGGATAGCACTGTCTAAAGGAAAACGGACAGACTTTTTTGAGTAGGTAGATTAGTTCCTAGGTACTTGCTCAAACAAAATTTTCCACACAAACACTTTTCAAAACAATTTTCAAAACAACTTCGTCACACTCTTGAGGACCGATACAAGGGTTATCACGAAGTTAAAAAAAAACTTTTCAAAGCACACACAAGCAATTTCAAAATGAGCAAGTACCTAAGAGCCCATGGAAAACCATGGATAGAAAGAGTGCTAACACATTCCCTTTCTATAATCTACCCCCCGTACTCATAAACATCTCGAAAAAGGTTTTTTATGTTCTTTTTCCTTTTCCTTAATTGGATGAAATAAAAGTCGGTGGCGAATCTTGCTTACCGTGACATTTGAGAATACAAAATGCAAACCAGTATAATAGTCGGTTCTGCCACCGTATCACAGAACTGGCGACTCTGCCGGGGATTAATTAATAAGTGGGGTATACCTTAGGATTTTAGGTCACTTCTAAAAATTGCTTGCTTGTCTTTTGCTTTGCCTGCTTTATATTCAAGGGTTTTGTTGGGGTTATATAGATCCTACACCCGGATCTGGGGACACCTTTTAGGTAAGTAGCAATAAACTGTGAGGGAACTGTGCGGGGTATACCGACACGGTTGAAGCAGTAGCTACGTTGATGTGGAACTTTGGTTGGTACCAGTAACCCTTGAGGCAATCAGGGAGATTACGGGGCCGCCGCGTGGTGCCGTGAAGCATCAACTGACCTTAGAACCTTTAATTGCACAACTTGGCCAGTAGGACGTAGCGAGATAGCCAGCTTTGGTGTATTCCCAAGGTCAACAGATACTCGATGCTACACTCATTGAGGTTTGACTCTTGAGTTTTATTTGGTTGCTAGTCAATCTCCTATTGAATGAAGCTGGGGGAAAGATCGGTGATATTGAGATCCCTTAGAACCCGATTACTATTTATAGGAAAAGTTGAACCTATCCATCTTCAAGAGGGTATGACCTTAAAACTCATGCAGGCCTTAAACCTAAGGATTTGGTGTGACTTGCTTGTTGTTTGCTATACCTATGATTTTCTAGCATAATCATGACATCATAAGCATGGCATATCATAACTAACCATTTCAAGGATTTCCTAGGGCTCATTTTTGCTTTGTTTTATAGGATATAGCATCCGCCCGTAGGAACACTATCCAGATTAACCTTGTGAAAGTGCCTCTCCAACTAAAGGACCTAGAATTAAGGGTTCTTGAAAGTTCTCATTTCACTAAAAAGCATGGTCAGTTGCTCAATTTGGTCACTGCAAAACCTGATAAAGAATTGTTAAAAGTGTTGTTTCAGTTCTTCGATCCCGTGCATCATTGTTTCACCTTCCCGGATTACCAGTTAGTACCTACTATGGAGAAATTTTCTCAGTTGTTGGGGGTACCTATTCTTGACCAGTTACCTTTCAACGGTACGAAAGAAAATCCAAAGCCTGAAGAGATTGCTAGAGCTCTGTCCTTGCAATGGTCCGACGTAGTGACAAGTTGGGAGACTAGAGGAAGTGTCCAAGGAATCCCGGTTAAGTTTCTATTCGAGAAGGCTTACCATTTTTGGGATACCCTGGATTTACAAGCTTTCGAAGAGGTGCTGGCACTTCTCATTTACGGGATGGTGCTTTTCCCTAATGCGTATCAACTCGTAGATGTGAATGCTATTAAGGTTTTTCTGTCTCATAACCCAGTGCCTACATTAATCGGGGATATTCTACACTCTCTGCATGCTCGCACTCTAAAGAGAAGGGGGACCCTCCTGTTTGCACTCCTCTATTGGCTATGTGGTTTATTTTGCACCTACCCAGGTCTATTTTGAAGAATGAATAGGGTTTGAAATGGTCTCGTAGGCTGATGTCCCTTACACATTCAGACATTCATTGGTGTTCACGGTTCTCGAAAGATGTTACCATCATCGATCGTTGTGGTGAATTCCCTAATGTCCCTCTCTTAGGCATTAGGGGAGGAATCACTTACAACCCTTGTTTGGCATTGCGTCAGTTTGGTTATGCGAGAAGAGATAGTCCTCATGATACGCTTATCCAAGGAATCACTTTCAACTATGAGAATGATGCTTAGGGATACCAGAAAAGGTTCATAAAAGCATTGGGAATGGTGCATAAAATTGATAGAAAGACGCTAGGGAATAAGAATTCCATTCCTCTTGAGCCTTATCTCCGATGGGTACAAGCTCGTGCCCAAAGTCTTATGATGCCTTACCCTGTTTTCCTACCAATAATTATGGAACCAGTTGTTGAAGGAGATACTACTTTCCTTAGTCATCATCCTGACATGCCAACTGATCATGAAAAGTTACAGAAGTCCTGGGTTTAACTCAAAGAGGAGCGGGACACGTTTGAAGCTCAGTTCTATGCCAGCGAGAAGAAAGTCCCGGAGCTCACTAGGACACTTCATGAAGAAAGGAACATAAATGCCTACATTGCACCAAAGAGGATGCGCTCCTGGGAGACCTAGTTTCTTTTTTTTTTGCTTTAAGTTCTGTTTTGTTTTATTGTAAGCCTAAAAGGCGTTCCTTGTAACAATTCGAACTTATTAATACAATTAATGTGTGTTTCTTTTGGTTAAACAAATCTGAGCCTTTAAGAATCCTTGAAATCATTGCATACACATCCCATCCATAGAATTGCATAACAGGTACCATAACAGGTTTCTCATCTTCTTCACTATTTATTTCAGCAGTAATGTCTTCCGAACAAAGCATCAAGGATCTTGCGACACAAAAAGCCCAATTCCAACAGATGTTCATAAATATGGAGAAAGGGCAGGAGGATCTGAAAGCCCTCATCCTGAAGGAGAAAAAGAAAAAGAAGAAGGTCGCTAGTATTCTTAATATGGGAAGAAGGTTCAGGGGGACGTTAAAGAAACAAGTCGATCTGACCTCTTCATCCAAGGAAGGTGAGAATCAATAAGGAGAGACAAGGGAGAAGGACCCCAGTCCTAAAGTTTCTGACAATGATACGGACTACAATGATGAGCAGTGTCCTCTCACTGAGGATAGATACAAGAAGTTGGAAGATCGTCTGAGTGCTATAGAAGTCCAGAGGATACATGGGTTGGATTTCGAAGAATTGGGATTGGTGTCGGGAGTGGTTATCCCCCAGAAGTTCAAGGCTCCAATTTTTGCAAAGTACGATGGGGTGTCTTACCCAAAACTCCATCTCCGTTCCTACGCCAGAAAGATCCAGCCCCACACCGCTGATAGAAATTTGTGGGTTCACTTCTTTCAAGACAGTCTGTCAGGGACTCAGCTTGAATGGTTCTACCAGCTGGAGGGAACCAATGTCCGAAACTGGGAAGATCTGGCTGCTGCTTTTTATAAGTAATATCAATACAACACCGACCTTGCTCCCACTCGTACTCAACTCCAGAGTATGTCCATGGGTGAAAGTGAAGGCTTTAAGGACTATGCACAGAAGTGGAGAGACTTGGCTGGAAGAGTCTAACCCCCATTGTCTGATAGGGAGTTGGTCGATATGTTTCTGGGGACGCTATCTGGTCCATTTTTTAATCATTTTATCGGCAGCTCGTCAGCGGGTTTCACCAATCTGATTCTAACTGGAGAGAGGGTAGAAGCTGGGATTCGGAGTGGTAAAATACAGAAAGATAACTCTTCGAGTTCGGTAAAGAAGCCTTTTACTGGTAAGAAGGAAGCCAGTGCCATCTATCGCCCGAGAAGCTAAAATAGAGCTGAACACCGTCAGACAGTAAGTGCCGTAATGATACTAAGGCCTGCGGTCGCTCCATAATGCAACAATCAACAAAGGGCGGAAAGACCACATCGGCAGTTTACCCGGATTAACACGACGTTGGCTGAAGTTATACCCCATCTGCTAAGATCCAACTTGGCAACCTTGAAAGAGGCTCCCAAGAATCCGAACACCACATCTCCTCGGTATAATCCCAATGCTCAGTGTGCCTATCATTCTGAGAGTCCTGGACATGATACCAATGACTGATGGGCTCTGAGAAACAAGGTACAGGATCTGATCGAGGCCAAGGAGATTGAGTTCGATGCTTCGGAAAAGCCCAACGTCATAACCGCTCCCATGCCTAAGCACAATCGTGGAGTTAATGTTGTTGATATTGATCTGTTTGTGACCTTAGTTGATGAATTTTCTACTCCTCTTATGACTGTTAAGAATAATTTGTTGTTTGCCAGTTTATTTCCGGATTTAGGTGAAGGTTGCCACATGTGTTCATCTCTGCCTTCTGGTTGCCATTTGCTGAAGTCAGGTATTCAGCGCCTGATGGACAACAAAGAAATCTTGTTCGAGAAAACTTTGATTCCCGTTGTTCCGCTTGAAGATGTTGCTATTATAACCATTTCCGCCAATCCTTCCAAGGTCTCCTCGAGAAGACCTGTTAGGATTACATCTGCTCCAAGAGTTGCTCCATTAATAATCACCTTTCCTGGTCCTGTCCCGTACGCCTCGGACAAAGCTGTCCCTTGGCATTATGGTGTCGATGTGTAATATCATGGCATTAAACAAGATCTGAAGAATGAAGAGGTTGATCCTGATGTCAGTAACATTGTCGAGACCAACAAGGTTACCAGAAGTGGAAGGGTTTTCTCTCCCGAGATTTCCCCAAAGACTTTCAATAGGCCTATTATTATTTCATCTGCTACTCCTGCTGGTACATCTACTACTACTCATGTGCTTACTCCAATTATCACCCCTATCGACGAGTCATATGGTACACGAGGAAAAGAAGTTATAGGCGAGCCTTCCCGGACGGAGGCACCTAGAAAAATTGTCGTAGAAGCCTCTAAGCAAGAGATAGAGGAAATATTGAAAATAATAAAAAGAGCGACTACAATGTGGTCGAGCAGCTGGGGCAGACCCCCTCAAAGATATCAATGTTGTCTCTGCTGTTGTGTTCCAAGGCCCATGTGAAGGCTTTGATCGCATTCCTCAAGACTACGCACGTGCCGCAAGAAACCTCCACCTATCAATTCAAAGACTGTGTGGCCAGCCTAACTGCTGACAATGGGCTGGGTTTTTCAGATACAGACTTGACACCAAAAGGGAGGAAGCATAATGATGCTTTGCATGTCTCGATTGAATGCAGGGGCACCACTATGGCTCATGTGCTGGTAGATACTGGGTCTCCACTGAATGTTCTGCCCAAGAAAGCGCTGGATCAGTTGGATTGTGAAGGCTTGACCTTAAAGCCTAGTAACATTGTGGTAAGGGCTTTTGATGGGTCAAAAAGAATGGTGCATGGAGAAGTGGACATCCCTGTCAAGATAGACTCTCAAACCTTTGAGTCCACCTTCTATGTAATGGACATCTGGCCATCATACTCTTGTTTGCTCGGTCGTCCTTGGATCCATGAAGCTGGGGCTGTTACTTCTACACTGCACCAAATGCTGAAGTATCCAGTAAAAGGGAAGATTGTCACTGTGCATGGTGAAGAGGAGTATATGGTGAGCCACCTCAACTCCTTCAGATACGTAGAGATGGACGGGGAATTCATAGAGACTCCTTGCCAGAACATTGAAGAGGTTCCCCAGATCTTAGCATCGACTGAAACTACTACCAACAACAAACCTCCTCTGAAGATGGCTTCTCTCAAAGACACCAGAGCAGTGGTTGAAGAAGGTGGGTATACCAATTAGGGACAACTCCCTGATTTTACTCACAAAACTGACAAGTTTGGTTTAGGCTTTACTTCAGGAGCTCAAAGGGTTGTTCGACGCGCTCGGACTGGAGTACCTCCCCTACGCATCAGCAATCGGGGAATTAATTCCATTGAAGACAGTGAGGAAGACTCTGACATTGACAACTGGATCTACCCAACTACCAACGGTGGACCGAGTAACTGGACGGCTAGGGACTTTATACCCGTTTTTTTATTCTGCAGTAATTGTCTTACTTGTTTTAAGATTTGTAATAAACAATTTTAAACTCTATAGCCTTGTGCCTTTCCCGAGGCACATTGGCTTTGTTTGTGAGGGCTATTATTTTTCATTTCATATATCATCAATAAAACATTGGACGTTCCTTGCATACAAATTTTACGCTCTCTGTTTTTATTTTCTATTTTCACTTTATCAAAACAGCTATGCTCTTACACACACTCACATATCATACTGCAGATCCATATCCATCTCTAGATCCCATGATAACAGCTCTGCTACTGCCGGTTATGACTTCGAAAATATGATCAACCAAGCCGAAGATGAAGGTGAGGATGATTGTGAGGTGCCTAGAGAACTTGCTAGACTGTTACAGCAGGAAGAAAGGGCTATACAGCCTCATGAAGAGCCCGTTGAGACGATAAACCTGGGCACAGAGATAGACAAAAAAGAAGTCAAGATCGGCCCAAATCTGGAAGTTAAGATCAAGCAGCGGTTGATACAAATGTTGCACGACTATGTTGAGATCTTCGCCTGGTCGTATGAAGACATATCGGGTTTAGACACTGATATTGTGGTACATTGTCTGCTGACTAAGGAAGACTGTCCTCCGGTTAAACAGAAGGTCTGTCGTATGCGCCTTGAAATGTCAGAGAAGATCAAGGCAGAGGTCATGAAGCAGTTCGACGCATGGTTCTTAGCTGTCACCTCCTATACATAGTGGGCTGCTAACATCTTTTCGGTACCTAAGAAAAACGGTAAGGTACGGATGTGTGTGGATTACAGAGATCAGAACAGGGAAAACCCCAAGGATGACTTCCCACTTCCTCACATTGACATTTTGGTTGACAACACCGCACATCACAAAATCTTCTCCTTCATGGATGGTTTCTCTGGCTACAACCAGATCAAGATGGCTCCTGAAGACATGGAGAAGACAACCTTCGTCACACAGTGGGGAACCTTCTGCTATAAGGTGATGCCTTTTAGTTTGAATAATGTTGGGGCAACTTACCAGCGTGCCATGGTCGCTTTGTTCCATGATATGATTCACCACGAGATCTAAGTTTATGTTGATGACATGATAGCCAGGTCTCAAACTGAGGAAGAGCACCTTGATCATCTACAAAAGTTGTTCGACAGATTGAAGACATACAAGCTGAGGTTGAATCTGAACAAGTTCACTTTCAGAATAAGGTCTGGTAAGCTCCTGGGTTTCATTGTCAGCGACAAAGGCATCCAAGTAGACCCTGCAAAGGTAAAGGCCATACAAGAAATGCCAGCTCTGCATACAGAGAAGGAAGTTAGATATTTCTTGGGACGCTTGAATTATATCGCCAGGTTCATTTCACATCTAACTGCTACTTGTGAGCCCATCTTCAAGCTTCTGAAGAAAGATCAAGTGGTAAAGTGGAATGACAAATGCTAGACAACTTTCGAAAGAATCAAGGAATACCTTCAAGAACCACCAATTCTGATGCCTCCGGTTGAAGGAAGACCTTTGATATTATACTTAACAGTGCTATACAATTCAATAGGGTGTGTGCTGGGGCAGCATGACGAGTCTGGTCAAAAAGAGCACGCAATATACTATCTTAGCAAAAAGTTTACCGACTGTGAGACACGATACTCACTACTCGAGAAAACTTGCTGCGCTTTGGCATGGGCTGCTCGCTGACTAAGACAGTATATGCTGACCCACACTACTTTGTTGATATCTAAGATGGATCCAGTTAAATACATCTTCGAGAAACTCGCTCTCTCCGGAAGAATAGCAAGATGGAAGATGATCTTAACTGAGTACGATATACAATATACAACCCAGAAAGCAATCAATGGGAGTGTATTGGCTGATCATTTGGCTCATCAGGCCGTGGAAGACTACCAGTCCATGAATTTTGGGTTCCCGGATGAGAATATTATGCTAGTGTCTGACTACGAAGAACCTGGACCGAATGAAGGACTAGAAGAGGGATCCCGATGGACTATGGTTTTTAACGGAGCTTCGAACGCACTGGGTAATGGAATCGGCGCTGTAATCATATATCCTGAGGGTTGTCATACTCCTTTCACCTCCCGACTATGTTTCAACTGCACTAACAACATGGCGGAGTATGAAGCTTGTATCATGGGTCTCAAGGCTGCTAATGACCTCAGGATCAAGTTTTTGGACATTTTCTGGGATTCAGCCTTGGTAATAAGTCAGATCAAAGGCGAATGAGTTGCGAAGCATCCGAATCTCATATAATACAAAGAGTACGTGCAGACATTGCTCCCACACTTTGAGGAGGTAACTTTTGAACATTTCCCGTGAGAGGAGATTCAGTTAGCGGACGCGCTAGCTACCATGTCTTCTATGTTCAAAGTCAAGTGGGACAACGAAGCTCCCCAAATCACCATTGGAAGGTTGGATGAACCAGCACACTGCTATGAAATTGATACTGAAGAGGTGGCAGACAAACCTTGGTTTCACGAAGTCAAGAGGTATCTCAAGACTCAAGAGTATCCCGAAGGGGCATCTGTCAATGATAAGAAGTTTCTGAGAAGGTTGAATGAAAAATTCTTCCTCAGTAATGGAATCCTCTACAAGCGCAAGCATGACTCTACCTTACTACGGTGTGTAGACAAGAGCGAAGCAGAGAGGATTATGACAGATCTACATGAAGGTACCTTCAGAACCCATTCCAGTGCATATACCATGGCTAAGAAGACCTACGGGTAGGATATTGTTGGTCCACTATAAAAGCAGATTGTTATCAGCACTCCTGAACTTGTCATAAGTGCCAAATCTATGCTGGTAAGGTGCATGTGCCTCTGGTTCCCTTGAATGTTGTGATAGCTCCGTGGCCCTTTGCAATGTGGGAAATTGACATGATCAGAGAAATCAGGCCCACCGCTTCCAACAGATATCACTTCATTCTAGTGGCTATTGATTACTTCACGGAGTGGGTTGAGGCGGCCTCTTTTGCTACTGTGACCAAGAACGTTGTGGCGCAGTTTATCTGACATAATCTAGTCTGCCGGTATGGTGTTCCAGATAGAATTATTACTGACAATGGTATGAATCTCAACAACACAATGATCACTGAGCTCTGTAAAATAGTTCAAGATACAACATCATAACTCTTCCCCCTACCGGCCGAAGATGAATGGTGCTGTTGAAGCGACTAACAAGAACATCAAGAAAATTGTACAGAAGATGACAGTGACATACAAAGACTGGCATGAGATGTTACCATTTTCTCTTTATGGGTACCATACCTCAGCACGGACGTCGACAGGGGAAACACCCTACTCTCTGGTATATGTCATAGAGGCAGTCCTACCCATCGAAGTCCAGATACCTTCTCTCAGGATTATGAAAGATGCAGGTTTGAACACAGACGACTAGATCCAAACTAGACTTGATCAGCTAAATCTAATCGATGAGAAGAGAGTTACCGCTATCTGTCATGGTCAGTTGTATCAAAAGCGAATGATCAAGGCTTTTAACAAGAAAGTCAGACGTCAAGAATATCAAGTCGAGAATCTAGTGATCAAGCGCATCATACTTCCATAAGGTGATCCCAGGGGCAAATGGACCCCCACATACGAAGGGCCATTTGCGGTTAAAAACATTTTCTCGGGTGGAGCTATGATTCTAACCACCATGGATGGTGACGACCTTCCTCACCCTGTATATGCAGACATAGTGAAAAGATACTACGCCTAATTAAAAGACCCTCTAGGTTGACTGTCCTAGGAGAAAATAAGGGCTTCCCGGCGAACCAAAAGGGTTCGGACAAAAATAAGGGATGAAAAATGGAAAATATCTATACACCCGGCAAGCCAAAAACCTGAAAGGGCGGCTTGGGAAATTAAAGGGTATCCCGGTGGACTGAAAACCCAAAAGGGTAGTCCAGGAAAAAGTTAGGGATGTAAAGCGTATCACTATGTCCCATTGGATCATATTGCGACCAGCCTTTGGTATCAACTATCAAGCTCAGACGACACCAATCAATCTAATCAACTTTCAGACAAGTAGCAAGGTGATGAGACGCTCGAAGACATAAGGGCGATAAAAGAGTTTGAACTCAATGGGATTATTTCACATAGCTGTTTTCTTTTACACAAAATTGTATAGCTTCTATTTTTACAGCGGCGTTCTCTTACTAGAGCGTCAGCCTCCTTGTATGAAAACGCCTATTACAGGCCAACTTCAAAAGTCAATACAAAATATTTTTCACAAGAAACTTTGAGTTTTTTATTTTTTTTTCTATTTTAGTTTGCAAGAACGTCCAATGATTTATTCTTGACATATGCATTGGAATATGATTGCTACTCACAGATATTTACATAAGAAACAAAAAGACAATTACTCGTAATTCCAGAAACAGGGGCAAAAACAAGAAGTGTCAAACCCGACAGTTACTCCACCCAGTAGGTACCGAGACAGAGACAGCTTTGGAGCATAATCATCAGTACATACACTCCCCACAAAGTAAAAATATTCAAAAGCATTGATGTCGGTTTCCCGAAACAGGAAGTAATCTCCCCAACCAGGGTCATTCAGAAACCTGATAGCTATATCCCCCAGCCGAATTTCATAATCGCGAGTGGGTCAATATATTTTATCTCCAAATCAGAGTTTATTTCTCTAGATACAGAAGCTCAATCCATGACAGAGCTCATTGATTCAGCTACGAAAATTCACTTTCCAAATTGTTCCCCGTAGAGTTAGTCTCAAACAGAATCTCTCCCTAACAGAATATTCTTAAATAACAAAGAGTAAATCTCCAGTATATTCATTTCCGTTCACCATCCCTGGCCGAAGTAGAAGAACCACAATTCTCTACAACGGTCAGGAATGCTATATTCTCCAGCAGCAGTCAAGGATTTATTTTCCCAGACTCAGACATATCCCAATAGCATTTCATGTTCATACATCATGACATGTGCATACATATCACATACAACATAACCTCATCTATTATGAGAACATCATCCCACCATGCATTTCATTCATTTCATATAATTAACCCTGTTATCTTTTCAGGAAAGACAATCATCTTCAACAAATCCAACAGCTATACAGGTCACGTCTACAGATGACTAATGGAAACTCAGTTCCCGAAGCCAAACGGGTCAACTAATCTATCACTTCGAGGAAACCCTACGACCCAGGTTCCTTCTCATAGCCATTCTATCCAGGATTTCATCCCGAAGTAACCCTACGACCCAAGTTCCTTCTCATAGCCCTAATATCCAGGCTTTCATCTCGAAGTAACCCTACGAACCAGGTTCCTTCTTATAGCCCTACTATCCAGGCTTTTATCCCAAAGTAACCCTACTATCTAGGTTCCTTATCATAGCCATACTATCTAGGCTTTCATCTCGAAGTAACCCTACAACCCAGGTTCCTTCTCATAGCCCTACTATCCAAGATTTCATCCCGAAGTAACCCTACTATCCAGGTTCCTTCTCATAGCCCTACTATCCAGGCTTTCATACCGAAGTAACCCTACTATCCAGGTTCCTTCTCATAGCCCTACTATCCAGGCTTTCACCTCTAAGCAACCCTACTATCCAGGTTCCTTCTCTCTTATCTCCAGATAACCGTTTACAGCACTGTAAGACCTGGACCCGACCAGTTATGATCGAGTTCACCTTTCCCTAGTAAGTTACTCTGCAGCCTGGACCCTGACCCGATATGCAGTTCAATTCCACCTCCTCAATCAAGAATTAATTCCCCAGTAGAGTAATGGACAACCAAAGCTTCTATACTCTATTTCCCAAGACATAAATTAACTTTCCTCGGTGAAGTCCTCCTCAACGGTAGGTACATGAATTCTCGCAAAGGAATCTATTATGCAACCAATATCTTTTCTAGATGGCATCTTTAAGACCATCTTTGACGGTTCTCTATAACCTTCCGAATGGAATCTGTAAGCCTATTCCCGATATTATCAATCGACATTCACTTCATGCGAGTGCAAATTTCTGGGCACTCTAGTGTTCAATCATCTTCCACCTTCAGATCACGAAAGGTGGACAAGCCAATCTATATCCTCAGGTCTAAGAAGATTGAACATGGACAGCTGTTGTACCACAAAATTTTCCCTCTTATTTTACTCAACATATGCTCATTAAGACCCTTAACTTGCTCAAGGATGCCCAAGAGTTGACCAGACAAACTCTCTCCTAAAGCAATGAACCTCCAACTAGGATTTCCATTTTCATCAAGATGGGTGAGCTCCAAATGCATCAAATATTTTCCATGGTCCTAATATGCTCTCAATATCATCTATGCCAAGTTTCATGCCTTGCACAAGAAATTTGCTCAATCAACTGCTCAGATGCTTCAAAATCAACTATATTAGGTCAAAAGTCAACTGTGACCCACATACAGTCAAACTTCAATATTTTTGGCCAACAACAACATTTTGAAGTGATATCTATCATTTGATCAAGGGTTGATCATGATTCCTCAAGGAATGCTCCTAATTCATCAAAACTCAAAAGTTGCTAAATTAGGGTTTCTTAGGAAAAGTCAACCAAATTTTGACCAAGCATAACTTTCTCATACTTTATCAGAAATTTTTCATCCAAGTCTCATTTTTAAGAGAATCCAATTTCCTACAACTCATATTCAGTCCTCAAGTTCAAAAAATGCACTCATAAAAAGATATGAATTTCTACATTATAGGTCCTTTTGAAAAGTCAACAAAAAACACCTTTTGGGGAAAAGCTTCTTAATTGAACATGGAAGATCCAATTGAGATGAAACCAAAAGGGTTGTTCAGGGGACATCCTAATATTTCTAAAAAATCCAAGAACACCTCTCTAGGGTTAAAATTGGATGAGATATGCATTGTCAAAGTTGGCCATTTTTGGAAAATTGCCAAAAGTCAAATGTGCTCAAAAGTGAATTTTTTGTCAAATGGGCCTAGCTTTTCATGATTGCATCTTACTTCTAACATGGTCCATGACCCAAACACTCTCCCACATATCATTGGCTTTATTTATTTAATTTATTTTGAGTTTAATAATTTAAAATATCAAATTAAATCAAATAAATGATATAAATTAGTAAAGATTTGTTTTTGATCTGATTTTGAATAGAATCATAATCCAATTATGTTGTCAAACAAAATAAAATCATGCAAAGGGTGATTGGGATGAGAATGGCATGATTTGGCTTGATTTAGGAAGGAATAATTCAAAGAGGAAATCAAATCCGATCTTCACAATTTGCCAAGATTTGAATACTTTTTGTTGACCTAATTCAGTGCACTACATATATAGAATAATTCCCAAGCACAAAAAAGAGGATTGACCACGTGAAGCTGCCAAGACAAGTTGCCACTTTTTGCCAAAAAGTCTCAAGACAAATTCCATATTAGAGCCATCCTCAAGGAGATTTAAGGATTGCAACACGTTCCTGGACACCTACAGAAGCTTTTCCAACCATTTGCATGCACACATTAAGACGCCCAGAATCAGCCTCCATATCTCTCACGGTTTGCCATATTTCTTGAATTCGATTTTGACAATTTACGCATGATTAACTATTTTTAAGCATAGCATTGTATTTGTATCATCATTTGGAATGTTTTGGTTTAAAATAATTTTGTGTTTTGATGCATATATTGATGACTGCCATGGCTAGGGTTTAAGAAGCCATTTAGGGCTTCTCTGTACAAGGAAAATTAGGCCAAGAAAAGGATATCATGATGCTCGTGGGATCAAGATGAATTGATCCATGTACTCACTTCTAATTTATCATGTGTCATATGAATTTTGAAGCTTGCAGGTTTATAGCTATGGAGTTTTGTCTGTAGGTATAAGTCTGGTACCTAAGACGACACTTCTGGGAAGAAGATGAAGGTGTGGTATTCAACCACTGGTCCATTTTAATAATTGCGCACGTTTTTGCTTTATTCAGCCTATCCACTCTTATATATATATATATATATATATATATATATATATATATATATATATATATATATATATATATATATATATATATATATATATATATATATATATATATATATATATATATATATATATATATATATATATATATATATATATATATATATATATATATATATATATATATATATATATATATATATATATATATATATATATATATATATATATATATATATATATATATATATATATATATATATATATATATATATATATATATATATATTATATTTTGGCTTTATTACATTAACAACTAACCAACGCAGCGCAAATGGCAGGGGTAGAGACATGTGAAGCAAAGGACATGGGTTCGATCCCAGGTCTAAACATTTTCTTATTTCTGAAGATTTAACTGCAGATCCAGCGTGCCTCATAGCCTGACATCCACCACGCACCTCAGCGCTTCATCACTGGATCAACTACCAACACATATCCAATGCTCAAACCAAGGAAGGACCATGGTACACTCTCCAGGCGCACCAACACGGAATCAGGTGTGGGGAATGGCTCAACCATAATGGGCCTGGACAAATTCAGAAGCACACCCCCATAGATTGCTTATGTAGGCCCAAGTCTATCCTTTTTTATTTCAATTATTTTTATTATTTATTAATTATTTATTTTTTCAAATAACACCAAAAATAATGTCTTTTTATTTAATCAAAAAAATCATAAAAACATCAAAAATCATATTTTATAAAAATATTTTATTAATTAATTAGTTTAATTAAATTAGGGTAATTTAATTCTTTTTTATTATAATTTAAAATAATAAGAATTAGGGTTTAATTTTGTACATAACATAATTTTTCTTAAAAAAAATAACCTAAATATTTTCTCAATTCGACTTTTAGGTTTTCCAATTATTTCTAGCATTTAATTAGCCGCGCACACTTTTAGTTTTCCATTTTTTATTATTTTAACTGCTCCGAGTTTGTAATAGATTTAAGTAGGGTTTTAATTCCGCATTTTATTTTCATTCAAAATGATTATGTATCTGCCCAAAGCCTTGTAATAGTTAGGACTCTAATTTCTCGCGTTTTAATTTCCGCAAACTATAAACTGCTTAGATGTATGTATATGATTGTATGGAAAGACAAATTGAAATTAAAAACAGTAGAAAACCCTAAATGTGCAAAGATAATTAACTGAAAAAATACACTTGCACATGCTCACTTCTAGGGTTTACTCCATTCCGGTTGCCTTCGGTAAACGGTCATAAAGTATAGGGAATGTTAGTGGTTGTCCTCTAGTCCCAAGATCTAAAATGACCCATTTGGATGTTGCCTCGGAAAAAGATCTTTAGGGCTTTAGGATGATTACTAAAATTTCCTAACATTGCTTTTGTGATCGTACTTGTCCCTTCGAACGTCCCTTAAAATTCCAACGGCGATGCTACCTATTCCTTAATAATAGGATAGCGCTGTCTAAAGGAAAATGAATAAACTTTTTTGAGTAGGTAGATTAGTTCCTAGGTACTTGCTCAAACAAAATTTTCCATACAAACACTTTTCAAAATAATTTTCAAAACAACTTCGTCACACTCTTGAGGACCGATTCAAGGGTTATCACGAAGTTAAACAAAAACTTTTCAAAGCACACACAAGTAATTTCAAAATGAGAAAGTACCTAAGAGCCCATGGAAAACCATGGATAGAAAGGGTGCTAACACCTTCCCTTTTTATAATCTACCCCCGTACTCAAAAACATCTCGAAAAAGGTTTTTTCTATTCTTTTTCCTTTTCCTTAGTTGGATGAAATAAAAGTCGGTGGCGACTCTTGCTTACTGCGGCATTTGCGAATACAAAACGCAAACCAGTATAACAGTCGGTTCTGCCACCGTATCTCAAAGAGTATCTGCTCAAACCTCCTATCTTGCTCCCTCCTGTTGAAGGAAAATCATTAATTATGTATCTGACAGTGTTAGATAATTCTATGGGCTGTATTTTGGGACAATAAGATGAAACGGGGATAAAAGAATATGCCATTTATCATTTCAGCAAGATGTTTACTGATTGTGAGATGCGGTATTCTATGCTGGAAAAAACATGTTGCGCTTTGGCCTGGGAGAAAAAACGGTTGCGGAAATATATGTTGAATCATACTACTTGGTTGATTTCCAAAATGGATCCAATTAAGTATATTTTTGAAAAGCCTGCTCTTACTAGAAGAATTTCCCGTTGGAAGATGCTGTTGTCTGAATATGATATTGAATACCATACTCAGAAAGCTATAAAAAGCAGTGTGTTGGCAGATTATCTTGCTCACCAACCAGTTGATATCAGTCTGCTAAATATGATTTCCCTGATGAGGATGTGGTGTTTTTGAAAATAAAAGATTGTGATGAACTTTTTCCTGGGGAAGGTCCTGATCCTGAATCCCAGTGGGGTATGGTGTTTGATGGAGCTGTAAATTCTTATGGGAAAGGAATTGGTGTCGTGATCATCATTCCTCATGGGTCACATATCCCTTTTACTGCAAGGTTAGCATGTATCTTTTTTCTCAATGATGATGTGTTATACAAAAGAAATTATGACATGGTCTTGCTCAGATGCGTGGATAGACACGAAGCAGACATGTTGATGCATGAAATCCATGAAGGTTCCTTTGGTACTCATGCCAATGGATATTCGATTGCGAAGAAGATGCTTAGGGCAGGTTACTATTGGCTAACAATGGAATCGGACTGTTACAAATTTGCAAAGAAGTTCCATAAATTCCAGGTGAGGTATTGACATGATTGGGATTATTGAACCTAAGGCGTTGAATGGACATTGTTTTATCTTGGCGGCAATAGACTACTTCACCAAATGGGTGGAAGCAACTTTGTAAGCTAATGTCACTAAGCAGGTGGTACTACGCTTTATCAAGAACAATCTTATATGCCGATACAATGTGCCAAGAAGGATTATAACTAATAATGGCTTGAACATGAATAACAAGATGATGACAGAACTTTGTGAAGAATTCAAGATTGCCCATCACAATTCATCTCCTTACAAGCCAGAGATGAATGAGGCATTGAATATGCTAATAAAAAAAATCAAGAAGAGCATCCAGAAGATGGTTGTTGTTGTACCCAAAAATTTTCCCTCTCATTTTATTCAACACATGCCCATTAAGGTCCCCAACTTGCCCAAGGATGCCCAAGAATAGACCAAACAAGTTCTCTTTCTTAGGCAATGAACCTCCAACTAGGGTTTCACTTTTCATCAAGATGTATGAGCTTCAAAGGCCTCAAGTGATTTCCATGGTCCTAATATGTCCCCAAGACTATCCATGCCAAGTTTCAGGCCTTGCACAAGAAGTTTGCTCAGTCAACTGCTCAAATTCTTGAAAATCAACTATACTAGGTCAAAAGTAAATTGTGACCCACATACAATCAAACTTCAAGATTTTTGGTCAACATCAACATTTTGAAGTGATATCCATCATTTGATCAAGGGTTGATCATGATTCCTCAAGGAATGCTCCTAATTCATCAAAACTCAAAAGATGCTAAATTAGGGTTCCTATAGGAAAACTCAACCAAAATTTGACCAGACATAACTTTCTCATACTTTATCAGAAATTTCTCATCCAAGACTCATTTTGAAGATAATCCAATTCCCTACAACTCATCTTCAGCCCTCAAGTTCAAGAAATGCACTCATGAAAAGATATAAATTCAGACATTATAGGTCCTTTTCAAAAGTCAACAAAAACACCTCTTGGGTCAAAGCTCCTTACATTAACATGAAGATCCAATTGAGATGAAACAAAAGGGTTGTTTAGAGTACATCCTAAGGTTTCTAAAAAGTCTAAGACACCCTGTTAGGGTCAAAATTGATAGAGATATGCATTGTCAAAGTTGGTCAATTTTTGAAAATTGCATGAAGTCAACAATGCGCAAGTTTGAATTTTTTCCACACGGGCCTATCTTTTCAAGTTTGGGACTTGCTCCTAACATGGTCCACGACCCATAAAACCCTCCAAGAATTATTTGCTTATTTATTTGATTTATTTTGATTTTAATCATTTAAAAATCAAATTAAATTAAATAAATAATGTAGATTTGTTTTGATATGATTTTTGCATTGAATGATGGATCATATATGCTTTCAATAGCCAAAGAAATATTGCAAGGCCAAATGGACACAAAATATCCACATATGGCAACTTTTCAAGATTTGATTTTTTCTTAAAACGATGCCATTAATCTTTGGATTCTTGCCACAAATATTACCCTAATCTGATTCACTACATATGTCAATGTATTGCAACCCTAGAACGGAGGTTTTTCAGATGCGCAGCAACCTCTAAGAGCAAGAACAAAGTGTCAATTTTTTGTCAAAAAGTTCAGATCGAATTCCTTTCCACATGAGAGTTCAAAGCATTTCAAGGACTAAACAATAATCCTTGGACTTCTAGGAAGTTACCACACTCATTCCCCAGGTCTGTAGCATCAAGAACAACTCTCTACACTCACGGTTTGTGTTCACTTTTTTCCAACTTCGATTCCATTCATTTACCCATTATAAACATGATTTGATTACATATTCATGTTCATCATCATCATAGGAACCTTTTTGAATGATTTAATCAAAGTTTAAGCGCAGGTACAACCATTCGCCATTGTTAGGGTTCCGAAGCTCCAAATTGGGGAACCCTAACTAGAGGAAAAATTGGACAAAATTAGGGGTGCTGTCATGCCCAGGAGATCGTTTATAGTCAATCCATGTCTTTGGTTTGAATTTATGTTGCTTGAATCGTGTTTTAGAATGTTGCAGGTTTGTAGCTACGAACAAAATCCGTCACTATAGCCTATAGTGACGAAAATAACTGTAGGTAAATGTCCATCACCTAAAACGATGGATCAATGAAGAAGGTGATGGTGTGGTGTTCATTGACTGGCCTATTCAAATCTCCAGGGACCCAGAGCACGCGCATTTTGAAACGTGTCCATTGATCCGTTTTCATATCATAATATCTTTGTTCTATTATATTCATGAGTTAACATCCAGCGCAACTGGCAAGGCATAAGGTGTGTGAAGGAAAGGACCTGGGTTCGATCCCAGGTCCAGCAACTTTGCTATTTTCCAATTGATTCTTGCAGGATCCAGTGAGTTGCATCCTAGTGCATCCATCCTGCGCACTCACCCTCAGCCATTGGATCATCCCTCGATCCAGATCCAGTGTCCAGCAGGCCATCCTCAGAAGAACGCAACACTGGATCAGGCACTGACAACAGGGCCACCAGCAAAATGGGCCTAACACAAATTCAACAAGGCACCCCCTAGTTTGCTAATTCATACCAGGCCCATTTTAATTCTTTTTAATTTCTTTATTTAATTATTGGTTTTTTAATTACTTTACAAAAATCATTGTTTTTTTAAAATCACAAAAATCACAAAACATTAGAATTAGGTTTTTTTTTCTCTTAAAATAATTAATTTTATTAATTAATTAGATTAGTTTAAATTAGGATAATTTAATTCCCTTTTCATAATTAAAATCAATTAGAGATTAGTATTAATTGGCAAAAATTAATTATTTTCTCAAATAAAAAATGCAAAAATACTTTTCTTCTAAATCAATTAGATTCGTTAAACTTTAATTCCTCGTATTTAATTTCTTCGCACATATTCCTTTCATTATTTTTTCCAATTAATGTTATTGCTTCAAGGTTTGTAATAGTTAAAGTTAGGATATGTACTGCTTTTATTTCCCCAGTTTTGGTTATGTAATCCTCATCCCCCGAAGCCCTGTAATAATTAGGTTTTCTTTTCCGCTTTTAATTTCTGCAATTATAAACTGTTAGATGTATGTGTGGGATTGCATGCAAAAGATCAATAATTTAAAACAGTAGAAAACCCTAACTGTGTAAAGATAAACAAACTGAAATCAAACACTTGCACATGCTCACCCCTAGGGTATTCCCCATTTCGGTTTCCTCAGAAAAAATACAGTCACTATTCTCAAACGTGAGAATTCTTAGTAACTGTCCTCTAATTCAGAGATCGCAAGTCCCTTTCGAAGGTTGCCTCGGTAAAACAAAATGCGATCTTAGAACTTTAGGATACTTACTAAGAGATCTTACCCTGTTGCCTTAAGTGACCGTAATCTTCCCTTTCGATTGTCCCTCAAACTCCAACCATGGAGCTACCTACTCCTTAATAGTAGGATATAACTATCTTAAGGAAATAAGAAAACGAACAGTCTTTTTCGAGTAGGTAGAAACTCTTAAGTACTTGCTCAAACAACTTTTTACACCCTACACTTTCACACTCTTTTCAAACGAAAGTTTTCAAAACACTTTATCACACTCTTAAGGATTGATACAAGAGTTACCATAAAGTGAATCGCCGCACTAAGACAATTTCAAAACTTTTTAAAACCACACAAACACGCAAAAGAAATTTAAAAATGAGCAAGTACCTAAGAGCCCATGGAAAATCATGGATAGAAAGGGTGCTAACACCTTCCCTTTATATAATCTACCCCCCGTACTCAGAAACATCTCGAAAAAGGTTTTTTCTGTTCTTTTTCCCTTTTCCTTTGTTGGATAAAATAAAAGACGGTGGCGACTCTTGCTTACCGTACATTTGCAAACAAAAAAATGCAAAAACCAATAGTAACTAAAAACAGTCAGTTCTGCCACCGTATCACAGAACTGGCGACTCTACTGGGAAGAATAATAAAGTGGGGTATACCTTAGGATCTAGGTCATTTTAAATTGCTTTCTTGTTCGTTTTGCCTGCTTTATCTTTAAGGGTTTTTGCTTGGGTATTGTTAAGGATCCTACACCCGGATCTGGGGACACTTTTTAGGTAAACAACAATAGATCATGGAGACTGTACGGTGTATACCGATATGTTTTAAGAGATGGCTGTATTGGTGTGACACTTTGGTTGGTACCGGTATCCTTCATGTTGAAACGAGGAGAATACGGGGCCGCTGCGTGGTATCGTGAAGCACTAACGGACCTTAGAACTTTAGTTGAACAAACTTGGCCATTAGAAAGTATAGCCGACCTCGGTATAAAGCTGAGGATTGGTTGATACTCGATGCTACACTCATTGAGATCATACTTTTGGGATATTTCGGCCGCAAGAAAAGATTGTCTGAGCTGAAACAATGCCCGATAAAGGATGATCAGTTATATTGAGAATCCTTAGAACCCGATTACTTTTCTAAAACAGGTTTAAAACCAACTAAACTTCAAGAGGGTACTTACCTTTAACCTCATGCAAGCCTTTGAACCTAAGGTCTATTGTATGCTTTGCTTGTATGTGATTTACTCTGTTTGAACATAACATCATGCATCATAACACAACATCCATTCTTATTACACTAACCATTTCAAGGACCGAGGGAATTTATATTTGTTCTGTTTTGCAGATCACGGCTTCCGCTCGTAGAAACACTATTCAAACCAGTTTTGTGAGAATACCTCTCCAACTCAATGAGCTAGTATCAAGGGTTCCTGAAACTTCTTCGTTCACTAAGAGATATGGTCGACTTCTCAACCTGGTTACTTCGAGCTTTGATGAAAAGATGATGGCTGTACTCTTTCAGTTCTTTGATCCCAAGCACCACTTCTTCACCTTTCCAGAATATCAGTTGGTGCCTACCATGGAAGAGTTCTCTCAGTTATTGGATATACCTATTCTTGACCAGATGCCTTTCACAGTTTTAGAAGAGGTTCCCAAGCCAGAGGTCATTGCCTCAGCTTTGCATCTGAAACGGGCCGACGTGGTATCCAATTGGGAAATAAGAAGCGAAGTCAAGGGTTTTTTAGCCAAGTTCCTAATAGAGAAGGCCCAGCTGTTTTAGGATGATTTGGACTTTCAGGCTTTTGAGTAGGTCTTGGCTCTTCTAATTTATGGGTTAGTACTGTTCCCTAATCCAGACTTACTCATAGATGTGAATGCTATCAAGATCTTCCTCTCTCGCAACCCTGTGCCTACATTGCTCGGAGATATCTTGCATGCTCTCCACACTCGTACCATGAAGAGAAGAGGGGTTCTTATGTGCTGCATGCCATTACTGTCGAGGTGGTTTATTTCTCACCTCCCTAAGTCAGTGCTGAAGAATGAAGAAGGTTTGGGTTGGTCGCAAAGGAAAATGTCACTTTCTCACGCGAATATTCTCTGGTATTCCCGATCTATGGGAGATATTTCTATTATTGACCGTTGTGGGGAATTCCCTAATGTCCCACTACTTGGCATTAGGGGAGGCATAACTTATAATCCCTCTTTGGCTCTGTGACAATTTGGTTACGCTCGAAGGGATGATCCTCATGAGATGCTTATCTAGGGAATTGTGTTTAACTATGAGGATGATGTTAAAAGGTATCGCCAGAGGTTCATACGAGCTTGGGGAATGGTAAAAAGATCTGACGTCAAGATTTTAGGGACGAAGACTTCTATTCCTATGGAACCTTATCTCCAATGGGTACGAGCTCGTGCTCAGAAACTTATGATGCCATACATAGCTGTCTTACCAGTGATTGTGGAGCCCATTATTGAAGGGGATATTCCCTACACGACTCTTCATCCTAATATGCCCACTGATCTTGAAGAATTAAAGAGGTCATGGATTCAGTTGAAGAAGGAGCGAGATACTTATAGGGACTAGTTCTATGCCTAGGAGAAGAAAGTTTTAGAACTCAAAAAGAAACTTCACGAGGAAAGAAGCCTTAATGTTTATCTCAACGCAAAAAGAAAGCGCCCATGAGAAACCTGATCTTGTTTTAAGTTTTTAGAATTTTCAATTGAAACGCCTAAAAAGCAATTGTATTTTGAATTCAACTAATAAAATCTTTGTTTCATTTTGGTTCACAAATTTAAATTTCCCAAAAATCCTTGAAATCATTGCATACACATGCCATACATATCAATGCACAACAAGGTTTCATAACATGTTTCTCATCTTCTTCGCTGTTTATTTCAGCAATAATGACTTCTGAACAAAGTATCAAGGATCTCCAGGCATAAAATGCCCAATTTCAGAAAATGTTCGTAGCTTTGGCTAAAGGGCAGGAAGATCTGAAGGCCCTTATTATGAAAGATAGAAAGAAGAAGACGAAGAAGACCGCTGGCGTGGTAAACTTGGGAAGATGATTCAAGGGACCATTGAAGCAAATGGTTGATCTGACCTCTTCATCCAAGGAAGGAGAGAATCAAGAGGGTGAGACCAGGGAGGAAGACCCTAGTCCAGGGGAATCTAATAATGACACTGATTACAATTAAGAGCAGTATCCTCCGGATGACAAAAGGTACAAACAACTAGAGGATCGTCTGAATGCAATGGAGATCCAAAGAGTATCGAGGATGGATTTTGAAGAGCTGGGTTTGGTATCTGGGGTTATCATCCCAGTAAAGTTCAAGGTTGCGGTATTTGCAAAGTATGATGGGGTTTCTTGTCCCAAGCTTCATCTCTGTTCTTATGTGAGGAAGATTCAGCCTCACACTGCTGATAGGAACTTGTGGGTCCATTTCTTTCAAGACAATCTATCCGGGACTCAGCTTGAATGGTTCTATCAGCTGGAGGGAATCAATGTCCGCAACTGGGAAGATCTGGTTGCTGCTTTTTATAAGTAGTATCAATATAACGCTGACCTTGCTCCTACTCGTACTCACCTCTAGATTATGTCTACGAGTGCAAGCGAAGGTTTTAAGGACTACGCTCAGAAGTGGAGAGATTTGGCAGGGAGAGTCCAACCCCCTTTGTCTGATAAGGAGTTGGTGGACATGTTTCTTGGTACGCTATCTAGTCCGTTCTTTAATCACTTGATTGGTAGCTCCTCAGTTGGTTTTACTGAGCTGATATTGACTGGAGAAAGGGTAGAAGCCGGGATACAAAGTGGCAAGATCCAGAAAGACACCTCTTCAAGTACAGTGAAAAAGCCATTCATGGGCAAGATGGAGGTCAATGCTATTTACAATCCAAGAAGTCAGAATAGAACCGAGCACCGTCCAACGGTAGGGGCTATGATCATACCTAGGCCTGTGGCTACTCAACAACGAAACAATCAACCAAGGGTAGAAAGATCTCAAAGGAAGTTCACCCGGATAAATATGACGTTGTTTGAGGTTTTACCCCATCTGTTAAAATCTAATTTGGCAACCTTAAGGGAGGCTCCCAAGAACCCTAACACCACATCTCCTTATTACAATCCAAACGCTCGGTGTGCTTACCATTCTGAGAGTCCAGGCCACGATACAAATGACTGTTGGGCTCTGAAGAATAAGATACGGGATCTGATCAAAGCAAAGGAGATTGAGTTTGATGCTCCTGAGACGCCTAATGTCATAACTGCTCCCATGCCCAGGCACAACCGTGGTGTTAATGCCGTTGATACTAATCTATTTGTTACTTCTGTTGATGAAGTTTCTACTCCTCTCATGAGCGTAAAGAAGAATTTGTTGCTAGCCGGTTTATTTCCGGGCTGCGGTGAAGGTTGCCACATGTGTTTATCTTTGCCTTCTAGTTGTTTTTTGCTGAAAGCAGGTGTTCAATGCCTGATGGATAACAAAGAGATTTTGTTCGAAAAGACTCCGGTTCCAACTGTTCTACATGAAGATGTTACTATCATAACTATTTTCGCCAATCCTTCCAAGGCCTCCTCCAAAAAACCTGTTAGGATTACATCTTCTCCAAGAATTGCTCCATTAATAATCACTTTTCTTGGCCCTGTACCATACTCCTCGGACAAAGCTGTTCCTTGGAATTACGGTGCTAACATTTACTACCATGGCGTCAAGCAGGATTTGTTAACCATTAAAGACGAAAAAGCTGAAGAGCCTGATCCCGATATCAGTAACATTGTCGGGACCAGCAAAATTACTCAAAGTGGAAGGGTTTTCTCTCCCGAGATCTCCTCGAATATTGTTGCTAAGCCTGTTGTGATTCCATCTGTGGTTCCGGCCAATACTCCTACTACTACTCCCATCCTTACTCCAGTTGTTACCCCTGTCGATGAGTCATCTGGGACTCGGGGAAAAGAAGTTGTAGGTGAGCCTGCCTGGACGAAGGCACCGAGAAAAGTTATTTTGGAATCCTCTAAACAAGAAATGGAGGAGATTTTAAAGATAATCAAGAAGAGAGACTTCAATGTGGTCGAACAGCTGGGGCAGACCGCTTCGAAGATATCAATGCTGGCTCTGCTATTGTGTTCCAAGGCCCATGCAAAGGCTTTGGTCACATTTCTCAAGACTGCGCATGTGCCACAAGAAACCTCCACTGACCAATTCAAGGACTGTATGGCCAGTTTGACTGCTAATAATGGGTTGGGTTTTTTTGATACTGATTTGACACCCAAGGGGAGAAAGCATAATGATGCTCTGCATGTATCGATCGAATGCAGGGGCACTACTATGGCCCATGTACTAGTGGACACTGGATCGTCACTGAATGTTCTGCCCAAGAAGGCTCTTGATAGGCTAGATTGTGAAGGTTTGACCTTAAAGCCCAGTAACGTTGTGGTGAGGGCTTTCGACGGTTTAAAATGAATGGTGCACAGGGAGGTGGACATCCCTGTCATAGTGGGTTCCCAGACCTTTGAATCCACCTTCTATGTGATGGATATCAGGCCATCTTATTCTTGTTTGTTGGGTCGTCCTTGGATCCATGAAGTTGGAGCCGTTACTTCTACGCTGCATCAGATGCTGAATTATCCAGTGAAGGGAAATATTGTCACCATGCATGGTGAAGAGGATTACATGGTAAGCCACCTGAACTCTTTCAGGTATATGGAAATGGACGGTGAGTTCGTAGAGACCCCTTGTCAAAATTTGGAGAGGTTCCCCAGACTATGGCATCAACCGAGACTATCACAAGTGTTCCAAAGATCACCAGACCTCCTTTGAAGATGGATTCTCTCAAGGACACCAGAGCAGTAGTTGAAGAAGGTGGGTGTACCATTTGGGGACAGCTCCTTGATTTTCCTTACAAAACTAACAAATCTGGTTTGGGCTTTACTTCAGGAGCTCAAAGGGATGTTCGACGTGCTCGGGCTAGAGGACCTCCCCTACGCATTAGCAATCGTGGGGTCAATGCTATAGAAGACAATGATGAGGATTCTGATATTGACAGCTGGATCTACCCTACTACTAGTGGTGGACCTAGTAACTGGACGACCAAAGATTTTGTGCCGATTACTTTTGTTCAGCAGTAATTGTCTTGATTGTTTTTCGGATTTGTAATAAACAATATAAACTCTATAGCCTTGTGTCTTACCCGAGGCACAATGGTTTATTTGTGAGGGTTATTATATGTCAGTATCATATGTCATCAATAAAACATTGGACGTTCTTGCATACAAATTTTGTGCTCTTTTTTTTCTTCTTTTCTGCTTTTCACTTTATTAATACAACTATGCTCTTACACACACTCACATATCAAACTGCAGATCTATATCGACTCTGGATCCCATTGATAAAATTTCTGCTATTGCCAATTATAACTTCGAAAATCCGATCAACCAAGTCGAAGACGAAGGTGAGGAAGATTGTGAGGTACCTGGAGAACTTGCTAGATTGTTACAACAAGAAGAGAGGGCTATACAACCTCATGAAGAGCCAGTTGAGACAATAAACTTGGGCACAGAGGTAGACAGAAAAGAAGTAAAGATTGGCGCGAATCTGGGGCTTAGTGTCAAACAACGATTGATACAAATGTTGCATGACTATGTCGAGATCTTTGCCTGGTCATATAAAGACATGCCAGGACTGGATACAAATATTATGGTCAACCGACTACCAACTAAAGAAGATTTCCCTTCGGTAAAGCAGAAGGTCCGTCGCATGCGCCCTGAAATGTCAGAGAAGATCAAAGCAGAGGTTATGAAACAGTTCAACACTGGGTTTTTAGCTGTCACTTCTTACCCCGAATGGGTGGCCAACATAGTACCAATACCTAAGAAAGACAGTAAAGTACGAATGTGTGTGGACTACAGAGATCTGAATAGGGCAAGCCCCAAGGATGACTTCCCGCTTCCCCACATTGATGTTTTGGTTGAAAACACCGCACAACACAAAA
Source organism: Vicia faba (assembly GCA_948472305.1). Lineage (NCBI taxonomy): Eukaryota > Viridiplantae > Streptophyta > Magnoliopsida > Fabales > Fabaceae > Vicia > Vicia faba. Next base: position 1,307,855,680 of record OX451739.1, read on the forward strand.
TCTTTTCCTTCATGGATGGTTTCTTTGGCTATAACCAGATCAAGATGGCACCCGAAGACATGGAGAAGACAACCTTCGTCACATAGTGGGGCACTTTCTGTTACAAGGTGATGCCTTTTGGGTTGAAGAATGCTAGGGCAACTTATCAGCGAGCCATGGTAGCTTTGTTCCATGATATGATTCACAATGAGATAGATGTTTATGTTGATGACATGATAGCCAGGTCTCAAACCGAGGAAGAACACCTTGATCATCTACGAAAGTTGTTTGACAGGTTGAAGACATATAAGTTGAGGTTAAATTTGAATAAGTGCACCTTCGGGGTAAGGTCTGGTAAACTTCTAGGGTTCATCGTCAGTGACAAAGGTATTTAGGTAGACCCTACAACGGTGAAGGCCATACAAGAGATTCCGGCTCCCTGTATTGAGAAGGAAGTTAGAGGTTTCTTGGGACGCCTAAATTATATCGCCAGGTTCATTTCACATCTGACTGCTACTTGTGAGCTGATCTTCAAACTCCTGAAGAAAGATCAAATGGTAAAGTAGAATGACGAATGCCAGGTCTCCTTTGGCAGAATCAAGGAATACCTCCAAGAGCCTCCCATTCTGATGCCTCTGATTGAAGGAAAACCTTTGGTAATGTACTTAACAATGTTAGACAATTCAATGGGGTATGTGTTAGGGCAGCATGACGAGTCTGGTAGAAAAGAGCATGCAATATACTTCCTTAGCAAAAGGTTTACCGACTATGAGACAAGATACTCACTGCTCGAGAAAACTTGTTGCGCTTTGGCATTGGCTGCTTGCCGACTAAGACAATATATGTTGACCCACACAACTTTGTTGATATCTAAGATGGATTTGATCAAGTACATCTTCGAGAAGCCCGCACTCTTCGAAAGAATAGCAAGATGGAAGATGATCTTAAACGAATACGATATCCACTATATAACCCAGAAAGAAATCAAGGGAAGTGTATTAGCTGATCATTTGGCTCATCAGGGCGTGGATGACTACCAGTCCATGAATTTTGAGTTCCTGGATGAGAATATTATGCTAGTAACTGACTATGAAGAACCAGAAGAAGGATCCCGATGGACTATGGTTTTTGACGGAGCCTCGAACGCACTCGGTAATGGCATTGGTGCTGTAATCATATCCCTCAAGAGCTGATATACTCCTTTCACTTCCCGACTATGCTTCAACTGTACCAACAACATGTCAGAGTATAAAGCATGCATCATGAGCCTCAAAGTTGCTATCGACCTGAGGATCAAGTTCTTAAACGTTTTCGGGGATTCAGCCTTAGTGATAAGTCATATCAAAGGAGAGTGGGATACGAAGCAGCCGAATCTCATCCCGTACAAAGAGCGCGTGTTGTCATTACTTCCACACTTTGAGGAAGTCACCTTTGAACATTTTCCACGAGAAGAGAATCAGTTAGCGAACATGCTAGCTACCATGTCCTCTATGTTTAAGGTCAGGTGGGATAATGAGGCTCCTCGGATCACTATTGAGATATTGGATGAACAAGTATACTACTACGAGATCGACATATAAGGAGTAGCAGAGAAACCTTGGTTCTATGAGGTGAAGAGATATCTCGAGACTCAAGAGTATCCCGAGGGGCATCTGTCAATGATAAGAAGTTTCTGAGAAGGTTTTCCGCAAAGTTCTTCCTCAGTAATGGAATCCTCTACAAGCACAACCATGATTCTACTCTACTTCGGTGCGTAGACAAGAGCGAGGCAGAGAGGATTATGATAGATTTACACGAAGGTACCTTTGGAACCCATTAGAGTGGACATACCATGGCTAAAAGATCCTACGGGCAGGATATTATTGGTCCACTATGGAAGCAGACTGCTACCAGCACTCTTGAACTTATCACAAATGCCAGATCTATGTTGATAAGGTGCATGTGCCTCCGGTTCATTTGAATGTCTTGATGGATCCTTGGCCCTTTGAAATGTGGGGCATTAACATGATCAGAGAGATCAGACCTACCGCTTCCGATGGGCATCGCTTCATCCTGGTGGCCATTGATTACTACACAAAGTGGGTTGAAGCTGCCTCTTTTGCTACTGTTACCAAGAACGTTGTGGCGCGGTTTATCAAGCATAACCTGATCTGTCAGTATGGTGTACCAGAGAGAATCATCACTAACAATGGTAAAAATCTCAACAACAAAATGATCACCGAACTCTATAAACAGTTCAAGATCCAGCACCATAATTCTTCCCCTTACCGGCCGAAGATGAATGGCACTGTGGAGGCTGCTAACAAGAACATCAAAAAGATCATACAGAAAATGACGGTGACATACAAAGACTGGCATGATATGTTACCATTTTCTCTTCATGGGTACCGCACCTCCGCACGAACATCGACAGGGGAAACACCCTACTCTCTGGTATATGGCATGGAGGCTGTCCTGCCTATTGAGGTCCAGATCCCTTCTCTGAGAATCATGAAGGATGCAGATCTGAATGAAGATGATTGGATCAAGACTCAACTTGATCAACTGAATTTGGTCAATGAAAAGAGACTTACTGCTGTCTGTCATGGTCAAATGTATCAAAAACGGATGATCAAGGCTATCAACAAAAAGGTCAGACGCCAAGTATATCAAGTCGAGGATCTAGTGATCAAGCACATCATTCTGCCGCAAGGTGATCCCAGGGGAAAATGGACTCCCACATACGAAGGGCCATTTGTGATCAAATTTTTTTTTCTTCTGGTGGAGCCATGATTCTGACCACCATGGATGGTGACGACCTTCCTCACCCTGTCAATGCGGACATAGTGAAAAGATACTACGCATGATTAAAGAAACTCTAGGTTGACTAGCCTAGGAAAAAATAAGGTCTTCCCGGCGATCCAAAAGGGTTCGGGAAAAAATTAGGGATGAAAAACAAAAAAATATGTACACCCGGCAAGTCGAAAACCTGAAAAGGCGACTTGGGCGAAAAAGGGTATCCCGGTGGACTGAAAACCCGAAAGGGAAGTCCAGGCAAAAGTTAGGGATTTAAAGCGTATCACTATGTCCCATTGGATCACCTTGCGACCAGACTTTAGCATTATCTATCAAGCTTAAAACGACACCAATCAATCTAGTCAACTTCAGACAAGCAGCAAAGTGATGAGACGCTCGAAGACATAGCGGCAATAGCAGAATTGAAACTCAATGGGATTATTACACATAGCTGTTTTCTTCTCTTTGTACACAATATTGTATAGCTTTAATTTTCACGGAGGCGTTCTCTTACTAGAGCGTCAGCTTCCTTGTATAAAAAACGCCTATTATAGGCCAACTTTAGAATTAATACAAGTCATTTTTACAAAACCATTTGTTTTTCTTTTTCTGTTTTGTTTTCCAAAAATGTCCAATGATTTATTCTTGACATATGAATTTGAATATGATTTCTATTCACAAATATTTGCATAAGAAACAGAGAGACAATTGCTTATAACTTAAGAAACAGGGGCAATAACTAAAAAACCATGTCAATCCCGACAGTTACTCCTTCCAGCAGATACATGGGCAGGGACAGTTTTGAAACAAGGTCACCATTACATGCGCCCCCGTGACATCTACACTCCCCAGAGTAGAGGCAACCAAAACTCTGACATCAGCTTCCCCAAACAGGAGCTACTTTCCCCAGCAAAGTTCCTTCAGAGAGCTGACATCTATATTCTCCAGCCGAATTTTATAATCGCAAGTGATTCATAAAGTTGTCTCCCAAGCAGAGTTTGTTTCTATGAATGCAGAAGCTCAATCCCCAACAAAGTTTACCTCTCTAACTACGGAAGTTCATCCCCTGGCATAATTTGTTTCTCTGAATCGGCAAAATCTTCCAACAAAGCATCTCCTCTCTCAAACAGAGTTATTCCCCCGCAGAGTTATTCTCAAGCAGAGTCTCTCCCCGACAGAATATTCACAAACAGAAAGGAGTAAATCCATGGCATAGTCATCTCCGTTCACCATCCACAGAGGAAGTAGAAGAACCACTTTTTCTACAGCGGTCAGGAATTCAATTTCCAGTACTCTCCAGCCGCAGTCATGGATTTATTTTCCCAGACTCGGATATGTCACAATAGCATTTCATGTTCATAAATCATGACATGCACATACATATTGCATATAGCATAATCTCATTTATTTTGAGAACATCATCACACAATGCATTTCATGCATCACATATAATTAATCTTGTACCTTTTCAGGAAAGATGGTTATCACCAACAATTCCAACAGTTCAAGATTAAATCCATGAAGCTATACATGTCATATCTGCAGACAACTAATGAAAAATCAGTTCCCAAAACCAAATGGGTCACCTAATCTACGTGATCAAATGAGGTAGCCGTACTACCCAGGCTTTTATTTCGAAGCAGCCATACTACCCAAGCTTTATTTTCGAAGTAACCCTACTACCCAAGTTCCTTCTTATAGCCCTACTGCCCAGGCTTTTATTTCGAAGTAACCCTACTACCCAGGTTCCTTCTCATAGCCCTACTACCCAGGCTTTTATTTTGAAGTAACTCTACTACCCAGGTTCCTTCTCATAACCCTACTACCCAGGATTTTATTTCGAAGTAACCCTACTACCTAGGTTCCTTCTTATAACCCTACTACCCAGGCTTTATTTTGAAGTAACCCTACTACCCAGGTTCCTTCTCATAGCCCTACTACACAAGCTTTATTTCGAAGTAACCGTACTACCCAGGTTTCTTCTTATAGACCTACTACCCAGGATTTTATTTTGAAGTAACCCTACTACCCAGGTTCCTTCTTATAGCCCTACTACCCAGGCTTTTAATTCGATGTAACCCTACTACCCAGGTTCCTTCTCATAGACCTACTACCCATGCTTTTATTTCGAAGTAACCCTACTACACAGGTTCCTTCTCATATCCCTACTACCCCGGCTTTATTTCGAAGTAACCCTACTACCCAGGTTCCTTCTCATAGCCCTGCTACCCAGGCTTTATTTTGAAGTAACCCTACTACCCAGGTTCCTTCTCATAGCCCTACTACACATGCTTCATTTCGAAGTAACCCTACTACCCAGGTTCCTTCTCAAAGCTCTACCACCCATTCTTTATTCCGAAGCAGCCCTACTACCCAGGCTTTATTTCAAAGTAACACTACTACATAGGTTCCTTCTCATAGCCCTATTATCCAGGATCCTTTTTATGAATTACCTGACGCAGTTTTACATGGACTTGTCCCGAGAAAGCCCTATACAGGCTCCTTCTCTTTTATCTCCGGATAACAGTTTACAACACTATAAAACCTGGACTCGACCAGATACAGTAGATTTTACATTTCCCCAGTAAGTCGTTGTGAAGCCTAGAATGCGACCAGATAGCAATCAGCCTTATCATCCTTAACCAGTCACTGTGAAGCCTGGACTCGACCAGATAACAACTCACTTTTATCTCATCAATAAAGAGTTAATTCCCCAGTAGAGTAATGGACAATCGAAGCTCTTAGACTCTATTTCCTAGGATATAAATCAACATTCTCTGGCGAAGCCCTCCTCAACGGCAGGTACAAGAATTCTCACAAAGGAATCTCTTATGCAACCGATATCTTTTCTGGATGGCATCTTTAAGCCCATCTCCGACGATCCTCCGTCATCTTCTCCAAATGGAATCTGTAAGCCCATTCTCGATATCACCTACACATTCAAGTATCATTTCAAGACGAGTGCAAATTTCTGGGCACTTTAGTGTTCAATCATCTTCCACCTTCAGATCACGAAAGGCAGACCAGCCAATCTACATCCTCAAATTTAAGAAGATTGAACAGGGGCAGTTGTTACCTATAAAGATTGGCATGAGATGCTCCCTTTTTCTTTGCATGGGTATTGTACATCCGTCTGCACTTTGATAGGGGCAACTCCATTCTCTCTTGTGTATGTTATGGAAGTAGTGCTCCCCATTTAGGTTGAGATTCCCTCTCTACGTGTCATAATGAAAACCAAATTGTCAGAGGCTAAATGGGTCCAGAACAGGTTTGACCAATTGAATTTGATTGAAGAAAAGAGAATGACGGCCTTGTGCCATGGTCAATTATATCAGAAGAGAATGAAGAAATATTTTGATAAGAAGGTCAAACCTCGTGTATTCAGAGAAGGCGACCCCGTGCTCAGAAAAATCATGTCTTTTAACACTGATTCTAGGGGAAAGTGGACTCCGAATTTTGAAGGCCCATATGTTATCAAGAAAGCCTTCTCTGGTGGTGCACTAATTCTTGAAACAATGGATGGTAAGGAGTTCCCACTTCCCATGAACGTTGACGCAATCAAGAAATACTTTGCCTAAAGAAATAAAAGAATATCTCGCTAAGTCGAAAATCCGAAAGGGAGGCTTAGGCAAAAAAGAGCGTCTCGATAGGCTGAAAACCGAAAAGGACGGTCTAGGAAAAAACAAGAGACACAAATCATGCTAGGTTGAAAACCCGCAAGGGCAACCTATGCAGAAGTTAGGGATTTCTCGGCAAGTAACTGCGTCAGACAAGACTTGATCATTGAAGCAATAATCTTCTTGGATCCTCACCAAACTTCAACAGAAGTCGCCACTCAGGAATTCAAAGTATTTAGGGAGAATAGTGGTCATTGTATTTCAATGTATCTTTTACAATATATTACCATTTTCTAAACATTGTAATCATCTATGGGGTCTCGCCATTCGCAGACTACCATTCTATTAATAAAGTTTGAGCTTTTATCCAATTCTTTGTAATTCCTATTTTATTCTATTTGCAAAGATTCCATTTATTATTGATAGTAATTTTCAAAACAAAGAGATTTAACAATAAAATTGTTTTTGAAAATAATTTATAAATTACTTTTTACTTTAGATTTTGTGATTCAAGAAAAACAAAAAAATTATGATTCCGAGGATGGACGAACTCTGAAATTTTGGAAATGAATATTCCCCAGGAAATTCCTCCCAGACCACTCTTGGTGATATGCGCAGGATCTCTTTATGTTTCTCAAATAGTTGGAGATGATACCAATTGATGTATAATGCAGTGTTGGATTTGTAATCCCATTTTCCCCAGTCAAGTCTTGGTTCAGTTTCTTTCTCCAGATTGATTATTTTTTATTTCGGGTTTGCATGGTCTGAAGCCTCTATCCCAGATCCCCCAGTAAGGTCTTCACTCATATGATGAAAGTCCTTTCTCCCTTTGTGTGTTGAGGTAGAATCATCTGCAAAGCATCACCCTTTGCAGTGATGGCATTATTGTTCTTGTCTGTTTCCTAGGAAACTAGACAAGGGCAGTATCTTTTCTAAGAAGTGTTGAAACAATTGTCAGCTTTTTGGGTTTTCTCCTGCCAAGTATTGGGTTTGATTTAAAATCCCCATTATTTTGATTTCTTGTGTATTGTTTTACTTCATAAATCCCTAAGTAAAGCTGAGACAATGTTTCTCTCTAAAAGTTTTTATCCCCATGTGGTTTCATAATTTCTCCCCAGGGAAGTTTGTGTAATCATCACTCTTGGTATTGTAGAATTTATTTTGGGCTCCCCTCGACGATGTGGTATTGTCCTCCCTAATGAAATCAACACGAGATCCCCAGTTGATATCTCGACGATGTGGTTTTCATCTTCCTTAGAGAAGTCAATATTATAATCTCCAGTGGAAATCTAGACGTTGAAACATTATTTTCCCCATCAAAGTCTATGTGATATTCCTCGGTGAAGCCTAGAGGAGGATGTTACATCCCGGTATCTATTTTGACTTACTGTTTTGACTTGATTATTTTGGATTATGTTTCTTCCCAGAGGAGTTAAGCTATGAAGTAGGAAGTTATTTCCTCAGTTGGTGCTTACTTTCTTATGAAGTTTTCATCCTGGATGTGATTTAATCGAGTGTTGACTTTACCCAAGCTGATTTTGTTTGGCCATTCGCGATGCTGTATGTCTGTTTTGTCAGCATATACATGATAACATTCATACATTCATACATACATCATGCATAGCTGAATTTAACAATTCATTGCTCATTTGTATTCATTAATATTTTGTTGGTATATTACCCTATTTTGCAGAGTTATGTTACCCCCTTTTCAATAGAGTGTCAACCTTAAGCAAAAAGTGTATATTAGCCTTCTTATTCGGATCATTATCTGGTTAGATCTGTGGTCCCCTTTTGAGTTTGTTTCTCATCAGGTGCTATTTTGGTTGACTGTTTCGCTCCAGTTTATTGATGGGTTGGATCTGTGGTTCTCGACAACATTATTATTATGTTTTCTGCAGGCTTTGAGCCCTGGTTTGAGAATGTGCATTTATTTTGCACGAGAAGAATTTATCTCATCACAGGACTATGTTGGCATATCCCCAGAGAAGCCAAGATTCATTTCCCAGCAGCATTATTGTATTTCCTTCTCATAGCAGCAAGTAGCAGTCTCTTTATTTGAGCAACCTTCCTTCCCCAGTAAGTCTGTTAGTTCCCCGAGAAGATTCATTTGTTTACTCCGATGAATGGTAGTCTCGTCATTATGGGAGATAGTTCGTTGTTGAGATTTGTTTACTCCGATGAATGGTAGTCTCGTCATTATAGGAGATAGTTTGTTGTTGAGATTTGTTACTCCAATGGATGGTAGTCTCGTCATTATGGGAGATAGTTTGTTGTTGAGATTTGTTTCCTCCGATGAGTGGTAGTCTCGTCATTATGGGAGATAGTTCGTTACTCTGATGGATGGTAGTCTCGTCATTATGGGAGATAGTTCGTTGTTGAGATTTGTTACTCCAATGGATGGTAGTCTCAACATTATGGGAGATAGTTCTTTGTTGATATTTGTTACTCCAATGGATGGTAGTCTCGTTATTATAGGAGATAGTTCATTGTTGAGATTTGTTACTCCGATGGATGGTAGTCTCATCATTATGTGAGATAATTTATTATTGAGATTTTTTACTCCAATGGATGGTAGTCTCGTCATTATGGGAGATGGTTTTTTGTTGAGATTTGTTACTCCGATGAATGGTAGTCTCATCATTATGGGAGATAGTTTGTTGTTGATATTTGTTACTTCGATGGATGGTAGTCTCATCATTATGGGAGATAGTTCGTCGTTGAGGTTCACTTTGCTCTAAAAAAGTTCACATGTTTCCAGTCATAAGTACTGATGCCAATCATTTATTGCCTAACCTAATTTTGGTATTTACTGGTATTATCTTACGATTTCTTTTCCCTGTGAGTAGATATTACCTTTTTTGCTATCTTCTTTGTGAGTGCGTAGTTTGCAGTTATCTGTCGATATTTGTTATCCATTATTGATTCCTCAATATTGAGTTGATGATGCTTTATCTCCTCCTTGGGCTTTACCCCAATAGAGGCGGGTCTTTTTTTCACTAGTAATTTATTTTCCTGGTCAGATTTTCTTTTGATCCTTTATTTTATTTTCTGCTTCCCTAATGGTGTCCTGTGTCACCTTTGGATATATTTGTTTGCATGCACAATCATAAGCATTTCCCGGAATCTTAGGGCCAAAAATAAGGTTTGTTTTATATTTAAATATCTTCAATTGCATCAACACGAAGATTTTAACCTTCGTATCTCTGGATAGAAGACACTTAAATAAGGGCAACTATTGTACCCCAATTTTTTCCCGTAAGATTCCTCTATCATCTCATATCAACTCAATCATATCAAGATTACACTTGGGTTTGGTTCTTCTCCCTATCTCTAGGTTCTCTCATGAGGGATCACCAAGCACTTTGATTTGTTTATTGTGATCATATATGTCTTGTGTTGATTAACTTTTAACTAACAAATACAATGAATGTTTTCTCTGAATGATGATACTATAGGTGAGGGCACAACACATTTCATCAGGTTGATTCATAGGTTCATTAGTTTATTTCAATGCCTTATTTAACAAAGCTTCATTGATATTCAATATTCATCATTGAGAATTATTTAAAGTAATATCATGACAAGGTCTACTATGATTCATCATGCCTTAATTTGTCAAAACAAGTCAAAAGATGCAACGATTGATTGAAGAGGTTTGACCTAATTGGACAAGTTCTTAATTCCTTGATCACAAGTGCATAACTCTCTTAATTATTAATATTTGGAAGTGGTTATTATTTATATGGGTTCTTATTATCATCCACAACAACTTCTATTCACATGGAAAAAGTGATTGTGCAAGAAAGATTGTTGAAATTGAAAGGGGTTTCCAAGTCATTTTGGTGCTCTAAGAGCTAGGGTTTTGAACTTCTAAGGGCTATATCTTGTTCATCTTTTGAGATTTTTGAGTGATTTCAAAGATATGTTTCTCTTTTAGGGTTATCAACCAATCACTTCAAAAGTTTCAAGCAAATTTTGTGTGGAAGATTCTTAATGATGGAGAAAAATTACAAGTCCTCAAGATAGGCCATCAAATTCCCTTATGTGACTTCAAGGGATCATAACTTGGTAAATTTTTATCTCCTTGAGCCAATTAATTTTCCATATTTATCTTAATAATGTGAACTTCAACTCTTCTTTTTATGTGCAAGGCTTGAAAATGGTTAGAAGATGCCTCAAAAACTCAGAGATTTGCTGATGATTGGATGACACTTGTTTGATTTAGTGAGCAGCACGTCTATCCTTGAGCTGAAACGCTCAGATCTTTAAGAATAGAATCTGATACAATCTGCATGTCTATCTTTCTGAAAGGAGATTGATCAGAAGTTCACAGTAAAAAGAAAAACACATTCTGAAGGTTAATATATAAAATTAAAACATTTTCACTCTGGGCAGAGCTTCATGCTGAGATGTTTCAGAATGAAATTGAACCTATCTTCAGAAAGAGGTTTAGTGAAGATATCAGCCCATTGATGGTCTGTATCAATAAATTTTAAGTTCAAAATTCCTTTCTGAATATAGTCCCTAATGAAGTGATGTTTTATTTCTATATGTTTAGCCCTAGAATGTAAAATAGGATTTTTACTTAAGCAAATGGCAGAAGTATTGTCAGAGTATAGGGATGTTACTCTCAAAAATTTGGAAGTCTTCAAGCTGACTTTTCATCCAGAGCATTTGTGTGCTACAACCTGCTGCTGCTATGTACTCAGCTTCTACTGTTGATAGCGCAATTGTGGATTGCCTTTTGCTGGACCAAGAGATCATATTTTCTCCCAGAAACTGGCAGCTTCCAGAAGTACTTTTACGCTCTACTCTGTCTCCAGCAAAGTCAGCATCGCAGTAACCTACTAAGCTGTAATCACTAGATTTTCTATAAAACAAACCCAGATTAGTAGTACCTTTCAGATGCTTGAAAATTCGCTTAACAGCTGTTAAGTGAGATTCTCTAGGATCTGATTGGAATCTTGCACAAATGCATACACTGAATAAAATATCAGGCCTTGAGGCTGTCAGATAAAGAAGAGAACCAATCATACCTTTGTAGACCTTCTGTTCTACCTTTTTGCTTACCTCTTCTCTTTCCAAAATGCACGTGGGATGCATTGGAATCTTTGATGGCTTACATTCTGAGAGATCAAATTTCTTCAGAAGTTCTCTGACATATTTGCTCTGATGAATGTAAGTTCCTTCTGGGGTTTAATTGATCTGAATTCCCAGAAAGAATTTCAGTTCTCCCATGAGGCTCATCTCAAATTCTGCCTGCATACACTTAGCAAATTTTCTTCCAAGAGAAGGATTAGTAGATCCAAATATAATATCATCAACGTAAATTTGACAAACTAAGATGTCATTCTTAACTGACTTACAGAATAAGGTAGTGTCCACCTTCCCTCTGGTGAAATCTTTTTCTAACAGAAAGTTACTTAGTCTTTCATACCAAGCTCTGGGAGCTTGTTTCAGACCATATAGTGACTTCTTTAGTTTGAAAACATATTCTAGATTTTTTGTACTTTCAAAACTAGGGGGTTGGTGCACATAAACCTCTTCTTCTATATAACCATTTAAGAATTCACTCTTGACATCCATCTGATACAAAGTGATGCCTTTATTGACAACAAACGAAATTAAAAGTCTGATAGATTCTAACCTGGCGACTGGGGCAAAGGTTTCTGTATAGTCTATCCCCTCTTGCTGACTATAACCTTGTGCTACCAGTCGTGCTTTGTTTATGATAACTTCACCTTGTTCGTTTAGCTTGTTTCTGAACACCCATCTTGTTCCAATGATGTTGAATCCTTTTGGTCTGGGAACAAGATCCCAAACGTCATTTCTGGTGAATTGATTCAGCTCTTCTTGCATTGCTAGAATCCAGTCGTTGTCCAGAAGTGCTTAATCAATAGAAGAAGGTTCAATCAGAGACACAAGTCCCATGAGGGATTCTTCAGAGTTTCTGAAACTGGCTCTTGTTCTGATTGGATCTTCCTTTCTTCCTAAGATAGTTTCTTCTGGGTGATCCAAGCTGCTTCTGGGTAGTCTTTTCTGAGGTTGATCAGTAGCTGTTGATGGATTGCTTGCAGTTCTTCTTTCAGATGTTGAAGGAGTGTCTTTGTTGAGAGCTTCTAATGACTTGTCTTCAGAACCTGTAAATTCAACTTCCATACCTGCAAAAACTTCATTCTGCTTTGACTTTTCAGAGTCAAGCTTATCATCAAAACGAACACTGATTGATTCTTCCACAATCTGTGTTTCTGTATTGTATACTCTGTACCCTCTTGAGCGTTCAGAGTATCCTAACATAATAAACTTCTGTGCTTTAGAGTCAAACTTGTTCAAATAATTTTTTGTATTTAACATAAAACAAGTACATCCAAATGGATGAAAATATGAAATGTTGGGCTTTCTGTTCTTCCACAATTCATATGGAGTCTTTTCCAGAATAGGTCTTATTGAGATTCTATTCTGAATGTAGCACGCTGTGTTTATTGCCTCTGCCCAGAAGATCTTAGCAACGTTTGTCTCATTGATCATAGTTCTGGCCATTTCTTGCAATGTTCTGTTCTTTCGTTCTACAACTCCATTTTGTTGGGGAGTTCTAGGACAAGAGAAATCATGCAGAATGCCTCTGTCATTAAAGAATGACTCAAAATCTTTGTTTTCAAACTCTCCACCATGATCACTTCTGACTTTAACGATTCTAAGATCCTTTTCATTCTGAACATGGTTACAGAAGGTGACAAACACAGAGTGTGACTCGTCCTTGTGTCTTAAGAACTTTACCCATGTCCATCTGCTATAGTCATCTACGATTACTAACCCATACTTCTTGCCACTGACTGAAGCAGTTTTAACTGGTCCAAATAAGTCAATGTGCAGAAGTTCTAACAGCTTAGAGGTAGAAACAACATTTTTAGATTTGAAAGAAGGTTTTGCAAACTTGCCTTTCTGACATGCTTCACACAGAGCATCTGAATTGAACTTCAGATAGGAAGTCCTCTGACCAGATTGAGTTTGTTAATCTAAGATATTCTTCTCATACTAACATGCCCCAATCTTCTGTGCCAGATCCATTGCTCGTTGTTAACAGACAGAAGACACTTTACATTCTGACTTTTCAGTTCAGAAAGTTTGATTTTATAAATGTTGTTTTTCCTCTTTCCATTAAATAGGATAGTCCCATCTTTCTGACTAACAGCTTTACATGATTTTTGATTAAAGATTATGTCATAACCATTATCACTTAATTGACTTATGGATAACAGATTATGCATTAATCCATCTACTAGCAGAACATTATTTATAGAGGGAAGATTTCCATTACCTACAGTTCTAGAGCCAATGATCTTTCCCCTCTCATTGCCTCCAAAGCCAACGTGGCCTCCAGGCTTAAGTTCCAGGCTTTGGAACATATGCCTTCTTCCCGTCATGTGTCGCGAGCAGCCAGAGTCTAGGTACCATGACTGGTGTTTCTGATTTGCTGCTAAAGATATCTCTTCAGTGTCTGATTCTGAGTCTGATTCAGAAGCTTCACTGTCTTCTGAAATGTTGGCCATTAGAGCTATGTTTACTCTCTCATCATCTGATTCTGAGTCAGCTTCAGACGAGTCAGAGTCATCCCATGTAGCCATGAGACTTTTCTTCTTTTCTCTTCCAAACTTCTTTTTGGGCTTTTCCCTCTGAAGCTTTGGGAAGTCACTCTTGTAGTGTCCTTGCTCATTGCATTCATAGCAAATGATGTCCTTGGTGTTTGGCTTTCTGCTTCCTGAGGAGCCTTCAGATCTTCTGTATCCAGAGGAAGAATCTGACCTTCTGTATCTGGAAGAGGACTCATTCTGATCAGATCTTCTGGGATTCCTGAACTTCCTTTGCCTCTGCTTCCATAGTTGGTTCACTCTTCTGGAGAGGAGGGAAAGTTCGTCTTCTTCTGATGAGGATCCATCAAATGTTTCTTCAACTGCCTGCAAAACTTTAGACTCAGATTTTTTGTTAGATTTTAGTGCTAAAGGCTTACCTTGCTTCTGAGGTTCATCAGCTTCCAGCTCTATCTCGTGACTTCTGAGGGAGCTGATAAGTTCCTCCAAAGAAATTTTGTTGAGATCTTTAGCTAGCTTCAGCGCTGTAACCATTGGCCTCCACTATTTTGGCAAGCTTCTGATGATCTTCTTGACATGATCAGCAGTAGAGTATCCTTTTTCCAGAACCTTGAGACCAGCCACCAGAATTTGGAATCTTGAGAACATTGCTTCAATGGATTCACTTTCTTCCATTTTGAATGCCTCATACTTCTGAATGAGCGCAAGAGCTTTAGTTTCTTTGACCTGAATGTTTCCTTCATGCGTCATTATGAGTGAGTCAAACATGTTCTTTGTTGTGTCTCTGTTAGAGATCTTTTCATATTCAGCATAAGAGATGGCGCTGAGAAGAATGGTTCTGGCCTTGTGGTGAGTTTTGAAGTCACGCTTTTGTTGGTCAGACATTGCTTTCCTGTCAATCTTCTGACCGCTTGCATTTACTGGGTGCGTGTATCCATCTGTCACCATGTCCCACAGATCAGCATCATGTGCCAGAAAGAAGCTTTCAATTCTGTCTTTCCAGTAATCAAAATTTTCTCCATCAAAGACTGGAGGTTTGCCGCTGAATTTGTCTCTGTCTTCATTGTTGTCATTGCTGATGTGTTGATATGTTCCTGCCATTGTGTTTTTCTGACGCTGGATCTTGTACTGACACGGTTAAGTGTTTTAGCTCCGAACCAGGCGCTCTGATGCCAATTGAAGAAGTGAAAAACACAAGAAGGGGGGTTGAATTGTAAAACTTGAAATCAATTGCAGTCAACACGGTATTTTTATCCTGGTTCGTTTGATCTCAAACTACTCCAGTCCACCCGTCAAGGTGATTTCGCCTCTCTCCAACGAGGTCTTAATTCACTATATTCAACTGAATATTACAACTGCTTTAACAAATGCTAAATCCTTCTTGAGTCAAACCACAAACCGGTTTCTCAAGGAAATACTTTCTTACAGATAAATGAAATCTAAGTGTGTTGAATGTTTTCTACAAAAACTGTTTATCACAACTGTGATACTACACACGTTAATCTTATGAGAACTAGAGTGCTAAAATAATTGAGTAAAGAATTTGAGAGCTTTAGCAAACTGAGAGTGAGGAAGATGATGAGTAGCTTTAGGCGTGTAGAGAGTTGTAGAGCATTAGCCAATTCAATCTTCACTGACTTGTTTATATAGCATTGGAAGAATGGTACGTTGGAGTCAGTAATTCCGTTTCAATGCCAATAACATTCTTTCCATATTAAGCAGATCTTTGTCTGGAATAATGCTGTTGATAATAAATAGTCTTGAATGCACAGTACCGTTGCCACTAAAACGTGTTCTGGCTTTGGCTTATTCTGACGCTGCTAGATGCTGATGAATTGTTGTTGTCTTGATCAGAGTTCAGATTGTTATGCGCAGATCTGTTCATCAAGCTTCAGTGTGAGCACATGTTGATCTTCTGATTCTGGCATCTGATATAACATCCTCTGATGCTGATGTTAATATTTCATCTTCTGATGCTGATGATATGTTGTTCTCTTGCTGATACCCATCAGAGTTTCTGTAAAACAGAATGTAATTTTTTAGGTAGCATATATGTCTTTCATGAATCATACAATTGATATATCTTTGCATTTTGTTATCATCAAAACTTAAACTTAGGGTAGTAGATTCAAACTTTGTTCTAACAGTGACTTCTACATAAGTCCACTTACGATTGCTTAACATAATGCTAAATTTTATCCCGATTCGAGAAATGATCATTTGTGGCCCAAACCTATGTTTGCAAGCCCAAGTATGTTTAATTTGAAACCTTTGATCCAATAACCTTAAGATTCATTGTTAGGAGGCTTTCGTCTTATCAATCCTCTAATGAATCTTCATAAAATTTGGTCTAAGTGAATCATTTAAATATCGTTGATCATATGTTGTCGCCTCGAGAATTTGAAATGAATGATATACTTGACAAAAAGCAAATGAAACTTATTTTTGAGAGGTTTTTATTTTATCAATCTTCTAATGAGTTTTCAAGTCATTCAACTAACACCTAATTCCTAACCCATTAACAATTGACTTTTATTTTATGCTTTTACTTTACGCCTTTACTTTTACGCACCATTTATTTTAGCATTTACATTTCATGCTATTTTTATCTTTATGTCATTTTTATTTTGCTCACTTGAGATTTCATTTTCTTTTTGAAGATACCTAATAACCAACTTGAACAATAAAAAGCTTTAAGGTTACTTGGATTATTTGGTTACTATCCTTGGCATTATGGAGTTATGGACCTCTTGGACTTAGGAGTAGAGACCTTGACTACCCTTGAGACCTTGGTGACTTCTATTGTTATTTTGTATGGAGTTATCTGGGTTTACCCCAAGACATTGGGTTGTTTTTCTTTGTGTGCAGGTTATTCTGATTATGTGCTTTGTTTGTGATTGGGAATTCATCTGCATACAGATGTTACTCTTCCCAATTTTTGTGAAGACTTAATGCATTTGAAGTTTGGTATTCTTAAGAGGTTTAATATCTTTGCTTGTTTGGTTTCAATCTAAAGGATGGGAATTCTACATTGACTCATTGTGTCAAGTGTTTGTTTCTTATTGGTTAGACAGTTCTTTTCTCTAACTTTTACCTTATGCTTTAGGATAGTCCCTTCATCTCCTCCCATCGTCTTTAATTTCAAAAATCTTCTCCCTCCTTTTCAAAACTATTCTTATTTTCTAACTTGAACCGCTTTCACAATAAACTTAGACTTAGGTCCATGCATTTTCAAAAATATTTTCTCAATTAAAAGCCAATGAATCTCATTCAAATCATTTTGCCACTTTAGCTCTTTACTTCAAAATTTTCTCTAGAGATTAGACTTTAGTCAATCCTTGTGGTGATGCAAGCTACTATACTTCTCCGATATATAGTGAAGTGAGATGTTTTCCACTTGGGTGTTGAGTAGGCTTTGTTGATTTTAAAATCCAAGCTATATCCTTCACTTTGAGATAACACAAATTCTCCTTTCTCATAATCGTGGATAGTTAGTATGTTCTTCCACTCGGATACGACAATGATGTCTCATCTCTTAAAATTAACCAACACATTTGTGTTTTAAAATTTTTTAAAGGTGAACTACGAGTACCCTGAACCCCTATTACACGGAAGGTGGTACGTAGGCACTAAAGTTTCGCAACCGTGGAGGGTGCAAAAATTATAAGAAAATACTTCTTTTTCCCATCTCCACCATCTATTTTTGTATACAACACTTATAACCAAAATACATAAATTTTCAAAGAGGTTCCTACAGAGTACCGTAGATGTTTAGGGTGCTAGTACCTTCCCTTTGCATAACCAATCCCAGTACCTAGATTCTCTCCCCCTATTTTTTTGTGTTATTCGCTCTTTTCTCATTCCTATGGAAACAATAAAGTGCGGTGTCGATTTTTATTTAACATGTGCGAGTCAAGTCAATCCAATGTCTTAGTCTCAACATTTCTACCGCCACACCTCCTACAAAGAACTTCGTTTAACGTCACATGGCTCGATGGTTCATCCCATTATGGGGGGTACTTACTCTTTCACACCTTGTTACTTGTCCTTTCTGCAACTCATAACTCATTCATATTAAAAGTATGACCCACTTTGTGCTTCAGGTCACTTTCAACTTCCATCTTCTCACCTCAGTGTTCCTTCTTCTTTTTCTATTTGACTTCTTGACTGAAGTTGAAAATTTTTATTGATACCACCTGAGAGATTATTCATGAGACTTCTTCTAGGAGTGATTTTGAAAATTTTCTTTCTCCCTCTAATTTGGTCATAGTGACTGAAGATTTATACTTTCCATCTGCATCTTGCTTTTTGATTTCCAACACCTTCAAGGTTATCTCCTCATCAAATGATTTTAAAGTCAGATTACCTGTCTCAAATCAAAATAGCACCGACTAGTAAGCAGAAATGGTCGACCAAGAATGATAGAAGTCTCTTCATCTTCAGGGATATCCATAATTTGGAAATCAACGAGAAAGACAAAATTGTCAATTTCCATCAATATATCTTCCGCTATCCCGTATGAATGCTTGATGGTGTGATTAGCAAATTTTAATTTTTTCCCACTCCGGCTTATCTTTTCAATACCAAGCTTTCTGAAGATAGATAATGGCATTAAGCTCACACTAGAACCAGAATCAATTAAAATCCTCTTGAATGTTCTGTCTTTTATGGTGCACGATATTGCAACTTACCCCCGATCCTTCTGTATGATAGGTTGTTTTCTCTGGGGCGTAATTGCATACAATTTCTTATCACCGAGTACCGATCCCCCTCCTGTTGATCTTTCTATGATAGTACATCCTTCACGAATTTCTGTTACAAAGGCATTTTCTCGAGTGCATCAAAGAACGATATGTTGATCACTAGCTTTTTGAATAACTTGAAAAATTTATCAAAGCCTTTCTCTTTTGTGTCCTTGTTTGCCACTCAAGAGGGATATGGTGCATTAATCACTGTTTTTGTTATCCTTTGCACTCTCCTCTTCAGTTGAATTCATAGGTGATACCACTTCTTCCTGCTTTTTCTTTTTCTTTCTCACTTCCAAATTAACTTCTATGATATTATTCTCAAATTTTACCTTATCTTCTTTCTCTTCAGCAACTTTTTGACTCTTTGTTACGACATCATTATAATTCTCATGACTTTTCTGATTTCCTTGTGCTTGTAGGGCTACTTGTTGTGCAATCTGTCCCATTTGAACTTCCAAATTTTTTATTGCAGTTGTGGTATTCCTGTGATTACTCCCTCTCTTCTCTTGGAATTTAGAGGTGTGGGTAGCCATCCTTTCAATAGCTACCTCCCATTTCGCCTTTTGTGGAGCTTGTTGTTGATTTTCTTTTTAGGAGAAGTTGGAATGATTCTTCCACCCCAGATTATAGGTGTTAGAATATGAATTATTCTACTTCAGAAACTTGATCTTTTAAATTTGTTATGGAGTAGCAATACAATATGCAGTGTGATGAGGTCCACCACAGATCTCACAACTGATAATTTGAGCCGGTTGAACTTGGGCCTCAGTTTGAGTGCCTAAATTCATAGCCTTTAATTTTTTTCCACTTCAACAACACTTTGATCTTCTATTTTTACCCCTGGATTTGCAAGTTTCAAGTCAATCACTCCCTCTGATTTACTCACACTTATGTCATATAATTCCAGGTGTTCATTTGCAGTAATGAATTTAATGATCTTCTTAATACTAAGGGCTTTTGTAAAGTTGGATGAGCCACCGACAACCGTATCAATAAGCTACATTGTCTTCATTCGAAGGCCATTCACAAAAATCTGCATTTGTTCAGTTTGATCCATGTTGTGAGTGGGACAAGCTACCAGTACCCTCTTGAACATATTATAAGCATCACTTAGGGACTCTTATTCTTTCTGCTTAAAATTCACAATATCATATCTCTTGCGAATATAAATAGAAGCATGAAAGTATTCATCAAGAAAATTCTTCTCCATCTGTTCCTGAGTAGTAATACTCCCAACAGGTAATGAGTAAAACTACTCTTCAGCATCTTCAGACAAAATGAATGGAAACATTCTCAATTTCTTTGCTTCTTCAGAGTGCCCCTCAATATTCAAAGTAGTACTAATGGTGAGGAACCTTTGCAAATGCTTATTAGAATCTTCATTGATCTTTCTAGTGAAATATCTGTTCTTAAGTTGTAGGATTGTTGAGGGGTGCATTTGAAAATTTGCAACAGTTACTGGTTGATTCACAATAGTCATCCAATCTACTGGAGCATTTTCTCGTCTATAGTCCCTAAGAAGTCTCTCAGGTGGTGGTGGATCTTCAGCCATTGGTCTTTCCTTTTCGGACTCTGAACCTGAATGATATGATGAACCTTCTGATTCCAGTCTAACTACTCGAGCTTGTCTGTGCCTTGCGTGAAAAGTTCTTTTGATTTCTGCGTCAAAAGGAAATTCAACTGAAGGCTTTCCTCGCATGCAAGGGTTAGAGACAAATCAGTAATAACGAAAAACATATAAATAACAAGAAATAAAATTTTAGTTGAAGAGCAATAAAACTTTAATTGAACTAAAATTGAACTTGATAATTTGACAGTCCGCGAAAATAATGCCAAAAACTTGATCAGTAAAATAGAAAGTGTACTATTTTCCTCTTGTAATAATAGGGAAACTTCTCAGAATGTCAATCTCAAGGACTGAACTGAATTACTGAGTTCAATTCATGGTTCAATTAAACAAGAACTAAATTCGGGGTTTTGGTTTTGAAATTGTCACTTAACAGTAATAGCATAATGGAAATTACGGATTTTCACAAGTATGAGTAACATGCTAGGGTGTGGTGTGTAATTTGCCCTGTAAAACCTTGAATTATGATTTCTTCAACAAGTTCATAATACCAATTACCAGCCCTTTAGGTTATTTTCCCCTAAGTCCTTAGTGGGAAAAAATTTGAACATTCATCCTAAATCCTAAGTACTTAGAGAGTTATGATGAAATCACGCCTTTGTTTTATCAATAGTTAATCGGTAACTATAGGGTATCTCTAGTCCTAGGTTATATCTACTATACTCTAATCGTACAAAAACCTTAACAACGGCGGTCCAACTGGTTGTTAACCATAAATCAATCTTAATTGGTCCGATTAGAAAAACATTAAAACATTACATGATTAAATTGAATAATAAAAACCATGGAATTGATAAAATCAAAAATTCAAAGTCACCATTACAGAGTCAAATCAGGGACACCCCCTAGCATTGGGGGGCTTAGCTACTCATATTATTCAAAGTAATTTCAATGATATAAAAAATAGAAATTACAGATAAATGATGAACTTTGATATTCAATCACTTCCATTCATCCGTCCTCCAATAATCTCATATGCTGCTCTCTTCTATCCTCCAAATTCTCCACTGGCAAAAAGTCCTTCAATTCATCGTGGAAACTCCTCAAAATAGTAAAAAATCATTTAGGTTGGTTGGAAGTACCCAAAATGCCCCCACAACTTAACAAATGGGCAAAATAGAAAAAAAGATTAGAAATCAACGTCACAGGCCAACACAACCCGTGTTGGCCATCGAGGTTTTAATTCTTCACTTCAACTCCCAGGGGTTACAACACGGCCCGTGTTGGCCATCAAGCTTTTAATTCTTCACTTCAACTCCCAGGGGTTGCAACACGGCCCGTGTTGGACAACATGGCCGCCTGTGTTGCACCCCTGACTTCCATATTTCTTCACTCACCCATACTGACACGACCTGTGTCAGGTGGCACAATTGGCCGTGTTAGGCCTCATGTAGGTGTATTTTTCACTTTCTTCGAAACTCCGAGTTTTTGCACTTTTTCGCCCTGAATTGTCCTATTTTATTCCTCTGACCCTGAAAACACTAAAACATGCAACCGGAGCATAAAATGAGGTAAAATCAACTAAAACACTCGAAAATAAAATAAAAATATAATTGCAATTAATGATAAATAACTGTGTAAATACCACTGACCAGTTCACACCTTCACTAGAAAATTCACTTCCACCGCAGCCGCCATTAAGGTAGGTTGTATGTTCCATTCACTTAATTTCTTAATACTATAGCATAGTCCGTGACCTCTTAAACCTTTTCCCCATACTTTCTACTTGAAACCGATCATTATCATCATTGAATTTCGTTTGTTAGTTTTTAGGGTTTCACCTTGAGGTTTAGATTTGGAGAGTCTAGTGAGGAATTTGAAGAATTAAAGGTTGGACTGTGAAAGAGGAGGGGGGTGAGTTGATTGCTGGTGGTTTGGATTTGTTTGGACCCCTGTCACCGCCAGAGGCGATTTCTGGCGCGACAAATTGTCTACCAGAATTCTCTTTGATGGCCATGTGAGAGAGAGAGAGTTTAGACATAAAAAGAGAATAATTATGACTGTTTGAGTTTCTAATTTGTTTTTTTTTTGTTTTTTTTAGTGATGGTGTTATAGGTGGTGACAAGTGGCTCCGATGGCCACTTGTCACCCAGTTACAGGGATGATCCATCTTAGGATCTATGCATATCCCTCTATTCCCTTACCATGCACCCTTACTTAGTGTGCCTTCAGATTTGTTGACCAGATCATATCTCACGATATGATGGTCCATATATTTTTCCCTAGTCAACTTAGTTGACTGAAGGTGCATGGAAAGCTCCATGTGCCTTGGTCTTCTAGTGTTTGGGGCTTGGATCTAGTTTCAGTTTGCACCCCCTATTTTTCTTATGTCTTGCCCATTTATTTTTCTTTTCTCTTTTTGATTTTCTTTTGTTCTTTAGTTTATCTTTTCATATTAATTGTATTTGTTTTGAACTTTGTTTGGTTAATATTTTTAGATAAGTAGCTTAATTAATTATTTTAGTCATTTAAATTGTTTAGTATTTCTATTTTATTTTTATATTTTTTCTTTAATTAATTAATGGATACTTGATTTAAATATGTTTTTCTTTGTTTGATTATTATTTTTGAATCGGGTTTCCTTTTAACATTACATGACGAGTTCGAAGTTCAATTCTATATTATTCTTTGAATCATTTAAGATGCATACATTTCATTGTCCGACCTCAAATAGGGTTGATTCCTACATTAATCGTCTTACGTTTTCTTAACATAGCGTTAAATCTTGTGGCTTTCGGTTTAATTTATCTTGGTCTCATAGCTTTCTCTTGGGATATTTTATAATGAGTTTGTTCTTGACTTACTCTTGGGCTTTCTTACAATGAGTTTCTTCTTGGCTTACTCTTGTGATTTATTACAATGAATTTCTTTTTGACTTACTCTTGGGCTTTCTTATAATGAGACTTAATCGATTAATTAAATCTTACTTTAGTTCATTGATTTTGTTAATTAAAGTTGTTTAGCTTTGCTAATCGGTTTTCTTTAACATAGATAGTTGATTTGATCAATTTTTAATTAATTGATTAAATGTTTATTTCAGTTATTCATTTGTTGATGGAATTGTATGTTTATCGTTTTATTCGTCCCTATTTGATCATGTTTTACCACACTGTCATGTGTTGTAATAATTTTATCACTTTCATTTACTTTTGTTTATTGTTTTCTTATGCAATTGTTAAATACAAGATTCTCGATAAAATCAACTTTTTACAAAATCATACTCGATCCAACGTCGAGTCTTTTCATAAATAAACTCCAAATTAATTGCAACACAAATACTCGACCCAATATCGATCCATCTTTTAACCCTTGTAAGTCGATTACTTTTTGCATCACCATCTACCCATTCACCTCATTTCTCAAACCCTCATAAATCTATTGCTTTTGCATCGCCATCAACCTCTTCCATTCTCCACTCAAACCATTTTCATAATCAAATTCTCAAACCTCGATCTAACTTCGAGTTGTCTTTTCAAAAATAATTTTCATAAATAAAACAAGATTGACATTAAGGTTGGATTTAGATCCTTTCCCTTTCCTAATATTCAAATATTGTTGTATTACTCACTATTTAAATATTCGTCTTTCTGACAAAAACACATTAAATAAACGAATCTCGATTCATCTTACAATTTCAAAACCAAGATTTTGGAGAAGAAAGGTGCTTTGGATTTATATACATTCCCTTATCAGGTATTTAGATACTGTTGTAGTACTCCCTGTCTGGATACTTATCTCCAACTTAAAAAAAAATCAACTCATAAAACTTGTTCTTCGCCCTTGGTGACTTTGAAAACCATTTTTAAACGAATGTGCCTTAGCCATTTCAACATGAAACGAACATAAAGACTTAGTCTCCCTGAATGAGCAAACAATTAAAAGTTCAAACATTTGAAATGTCTAACGCATCATTACCCTAAAATCAACCAACAAGTCTATGGTTTTCCTCAAGAACTACGTAAGCTCTGACTTTCCTATGGGAGTTGCGGAATACGTAGGCACAAGATTGCAAAATCATGGAGAGCTCAATAAACTAAAAAAACACTTATTTCTCTCTTTTCTCGCATAATATGTATAAAATTGTAACCTATAACGCTAACACTCGAACACAAACTCACTAAATGGTTACCATCGAGTACGATGGATATGAGGGGTGCTAATACCTTCCCCTTACATAACTGACTCCTGAACCCTCTCTTGGTTATGATGACCATTTAATTTCTTTCCCGAGTTTTATTCGATATTTTATCATTCCTTTGGAACAAATAAAGATCGATGGCGACTTCATTGTTATATTTCGAGCGTATGATGCGCTCGGGTATTTTTCGTGCCACTTCAGTTGGCGAATTCACTAGGGATATATGTCCTAAGCAATTACACCCTAGTTTAGTTTGTTTGTGTTTGTATGTTTATGTTTGTTTGTATGCTTTCTTCTTCTTCTTTATCTATATGTGTTTTATTCCCATATTTTCCATCTGTTATTTCTTTTTGATATTGTTGGAACTTTTTGGTTGTGTACACATGGTAAGAAAACTCTTTACCCGAGCTAAGGAGAAAACACATAAGTTAGGAGGTGGTGAGTAGTATTGACCTACGATACCTTGGACCCGTTGGGTTGGTGCGAGAACCCCACTCAGTGGAGATCCCTTGAAAGTGTTACTGTCTTATGATTAGTCATAATGGGGGTGGTATTTTCAACCTCAATCTGTGATTATGAGGACCTTTTTAGAACCCATATTCAATGGTTATTAAGACCTTCCTCAGAGAAAAAAAATCCTTTTAAAGGTATTATTATCTTACAAATTGTAGTTATGATGGTAATATTTGCAAAAATGGGTTGACGTCTCTAACTGTGTGTCTAAAACCTTGGATACTCCCCATGATTTAGTATTAACCTACAAGACCTTGGAATTGTTTGGTTAATGCATAAACCACACTCAGAGGAGCTCCTCCTAAGGGTACTATCATCTTGCAATCAGTCGTTGTTGTAATAATGCTTTTAATAGGGTCCATAACTTTGGGAACCTGTTTAAACTTTTAGAGTCTACCTTGGGGAGTTACCAAAACCTATTCTATATGAGCCTCTGATCAGATTGTTCCAATATTCACAAACTCAACCATTCATGCATAACGTTGCATTGCATGTGAATTCTTGCATGTTTCACCATGCATCTCATTCTCATTAGAAAAACTCATTTCATCTCTCATGTCTAGAAAATTCGAATTGATTATCTGGCACGCACTCAGAACTTGGAGTATGTCCCAACGAGCTATGGAAGAACTTCATCGAGGTCAGGAATTATTGAGAGTGTAAGTCAATGAGCTAAAAAGTTAGATATGTCTGGTCCTGCACATTTTGCAATATTTCTTAAGGAAAGAGTGCAACACCACACTAGTTGATGTACTAGAATTGGTTGCCTCTCAATAGTCGTCCGATTTTACCATGTGTCAAAGACATCCACACATGGTGAACTTTCTAGATTAGATCCTGTTCTTGGATGTTATCCTCGGCCTTTACCTATAAGGATTCTTCATCACCGTCCATTACCTATCCCCAACAAAAGCAAAGGAATCAAAATCAATTGAGAAATCCTCATTTGCGCCATTCTCCTTACCACACATACGCTATGGAGGATATTCAACCTATCCCAATACCATATGCTCAAATGTTACCTTATTTGATTCCGAATGGTACTGTGGTACCAAAGGAGTTGAAGCTAGTGTCAGGGCCTCCTAAACTTTGGTTTGATGATAGTACCATATATGCTTTTCATGCTAACTCTATAGAACATACGACTGGGATTTTTCATGCTTTCAAGTGTACAGTTCAAGACCTAATTTACTACAAGATTTTGAATTTCAAACAGAATGACTCAAACATAGACATCTTGGTTACAAGGTCAAATGATGGCAACATCAAGGGATCCCCAGAGTTCATTGGAACATTTACCTACCAAGAGGGTGTTGAAAATATGAAGACAAGTGCTGGCATTGGCAAGGACCGAGTGGTAACTTTAGATAAACTCAAAGTAAAAGTGGGATCTTCTAGCGGGATAAAGATTCCAAGTGATAGTAAGGTGAAGTCAATTGCAACACCAATGTGTTATACCCCAATTTTTCCCCCTAAGATCTCTCATTATATCATTTTATCATTACATCAAGATCACACACTAGGGTTGGTTCTCTCTTTCTACTTCATCCTATCTTTAAGTTTGCTCTTGAGCGACCACCAAGCATATTGAATTGTGTATCTTTTACACGTGTTCTTTTAACTAATATGTATATATGTTTCTTTGAATGTTCATATTGTAGGTGATGACACAATTGCATTCATCTCACCATCTAACCTAGGTTTTGAGGGATGGTCCTCAATCAAATGGTTCTTCAATGAATTGCAAGAGCAAAAGCTTCAAGGCTATGTCTATGATATCAAATTTTTTGGTTCAAAGAGCTCTATCACCTTATTTAGGCCAAGTTTTCTCAAAGTTTGTGGTGGTATTCATCAAGAAGACTCATAGCTTCATGTGTTTATTTCCATGCCTTCTTCAACAAGTTTCATTGAGACATTAGCTCCAAATTTGAGTGTGCTTCAAGATAACATCATTTTAAGGCCTATTATGATTCATCATGCCTCATTCTTCCAAAAAAGTTCAAAAAGATTCAAGGATGACTCTTCAAGTTTGACCCAATTGATCAAGTGCTTGATTCAGTGATCACAAGTGCATTAATCTCTCAATTTTAAATATTTTGGGTTGGTTACTTTTTCTATGGGTTATTATAATAATCTACAACAACTTCTCTTCACATGATAAGATCCAATTGTGCAAGAAAAATCATCAAAAGTTGAAAGGGGTTTCAAGTCATTTTGACACTCTCTGAGCTAGGGTTTGTTGACTTCCAAAGACCATATCTTGCTCATTTTTAAATTTTTGATTGAATCCAAAGCCATTATTCTCTTAAAAGGGTCCTTAACAAGTCCTCTTCAGGGATCTAAGGCTAATTTTGAATGGAAGATCACTAATGATGGAGAAAGATTACCTCTTTGAAAGGCCTTAGAATCTTAGGGTTTGACTTCAAATGATCATAACTTGGTCAATTTTTATCTATTTTAACCCATTCTTTAAAAAAAATAATATTTGGGTATGTTTACTACAACTTTGTTTCAGTGCGCAAGACTTGAAAATGCTTAGAAAGTTGTTGAAGAATTGAAAAAATTATAGGTCTTTTGTGAATTTTCCCAAATTTGTTCATCATCTTCCAAAGAGCATAAATCTTTCAACTTTTATGATTCTTGAGTGATATTAATTCCAAAATTCAATTCAAGAGGTCTAATTCATATCATCTTCATATATCAAGACCAAATTTTGAGTGGAAGGTCATGTAATTTTGAAGAACATTATAAGTTATATTGAAGTTCAACACTTAGAAATATTTCTAAGTACAAAAAACAGTTTGTTTTTCACGATTTCATTTGATCATAATTTTTTACTCAAGCATCCAAATGCTACCTTTCTTGGCACATTTTGAAGTTTGTTGTGATATCTTTCAAATGCTTCAAGATTCATCCCATAAAGATCCTTGAGTAGTGAGTTATGCTTTGTTGAAGTTGGCTCCATGGAATCTGTTTTTGCCTCGAGTATGAATTTTTACCATGAGTAAACTTGGATTACAGGTCAAATTACTCAAAGTTTAGTTGCTAAACATGTTTAACTAATTGCCCTGATGCTTTTTGATAAGAATTTCACTTGGAATGAGGTCGTTTTGATGCATTTCAAGTCACACGTTTGACATGATCACAACTGGCATGGTTTGCACGATTTCCTCACAATTCCTCTCATTTATCATCATCATTCACTTTCATATAAATAGAGGATGATATTTCATTCATTTCCCAAGCTTTAGAGATCCATAAAACCTCTGTCAAACTTCCTCCAAACCTCTCAATTCCGCAACTTTGAATTTGGTTTTAAAGCACTTTTCAATCCAATTTCTTTGTTCATTCTTCATCCTTGAACTTCACCGAAGCTAACAGAAGAACAACCAAGTCTTGAAGTGCTCTAAATCGTGCTAGCCAAGTCAAGTTTCAGAGCTCTGAAGTTGAGCTTCAACAGGTAGATTTCTCCATCAATTCTTCTAACTCAAATGATTGGAATGGTCTATGATGTTCATTGATGCTTACTGATGGTTTAATTTTGATTAACCGATGCATTTGATGCATCTGTTTTCGATTTCATAAATTTTCAAAACTCTCTGGTTTTTCTCAAATC
This sequence comes from Vicia faba, assembly GCA_948472305.1. Taxonomy (NCBI): domain Eukaryota; kingdom Viridiplantae; phylum Streptophyta; class Magnoliopsida; order Fabales; family Fabaceae; genus Vicia; species Vicia faba. The sequence continues at coordinate 1,307,884,285 of OX451739.1, forward strand.
GACTGAGCTACATTTTAAATAAATTATTCGCGAGCATATGGCCGTGATCGTCTCAAGTAGACGAATCTAATGGTACTACTATGAATGCATACATTTACAGATTTAATGATATGCGTTTTTCCCTAGTTGCAGGAGGCTGGAGGTTGAAGACGACCTACGTGTCAATCTTCAACCAATGATACACAGCCAAACATTTTAATCTGATTAGTTGGATTTTTTTGTGTTGCCTGCACGTGTTTCAGTGATGATCACCACACGTCCTAGCTTTAGCGCCCTTGGATTTTCCAGCATGTATAAGTGAGCTAAATCCATAGCGTGACATTATTTTGATATTATTTTTATTTTCTGATTTTTGTTTTTAATTATTTTAAACTTCAAAAATTCATAAAAAAATAATTTCAACTTCTAAAATTGTGAACAAATTATCAAAAATACTTTTGATTTTTCTCTTTCTGATTTTTATTTTATCATAATTGTATTGTGTGATTTGGTATTTTTTATGATTTTTCACTTTTTTTGACTTGTTTTAATTGTTTAAAAATACTTTTCGTGATTTTTAAGTTCTGGAAAAATTATGGAAGGATCCAATGACCCCTTGAAAAATATTGGGGACCTCATTTTATTTTTATTTTTGGTTTTACTATTTTTCACAAATTTTGGTTTATTTTGCTTATATCTTTATATTTTAAAAATAGTTTGACTTTAAAAAATTCTAAATTTTTTTGTCAACACTTATTGACTCATGTTTGACTTCTGATATTTTTTTAGGATTTTTATTTGGTATTTTGATACATGTTGGGTATTTTACCAATTATTTATTTTTTAAATCATTTAAATTTTGTTTATATTAAATATATTTTATTAATATTTTTATTGGTTCTGATTTGGAGACACTTGGGTTATATTTTGGGGCAAGTTCCTCAATCTCATTAGATCTTGGATGTTGATAGGTTGAGAAACCAAATCAACCAAAATGGATGAATGATGATGATATTTTGAAACTCTAACTTCATCTAATGCATTGGTTGTACTATCATTCCCCTTCCTCTTCATCTTATCCCTTTATTATTTTTACTTGTGCTACATGTTTTTGGAGAATGATCTACATATCATTTCTCTAACATGTTGGTACATAGATTGCTATTGACCGGCCTTAAAATAGGTGTGACTTCTACATAAGTCCACTTACAATTGCTTAACATAGCACTAAATTTATCCCGATTTAAAAATGATCATTCGTGGCCCAAACCTATATTTGCAAGCCCAAGTATGTTTAATTTGAGACCTTGAATCCAATAACTTTGAAGTTCATTGTTAGGAGACTTTGATTTTATCAATCGTCAAACGAACTCCACGAACTTTGGTCTAAGTGATTAATTTAAACATCGTTGATCATATGTGTTTGATTTTAGCATTTGAAATGAATGATATACTTGACAAAAATACAATGAGACTTGTTGGTGAGATGCTTTGATTTTATCAATCTTTTAATGAGTTTTCAAATGCAAAATTCAAGATGGTCATTCAACTAAACTTTTGTACTTGACTTCTAACTACTAATTCACTAACAATTAACTTTACTTTATGCCTTTAATTTTATGTATCATTTATTTTAGCATTTACATTTCATGTTATTTTCCTTTTTCTCACTTGAGCATTTATCTTCATGTTATTTTATCTTTGCTCACTTGAGCATTTATGTTTATGTCATTTATTTTTGCTCACTTGAGCTTTCTTTTCTTTTTAAGACACTTAATAATCAACTTGAACATAAAAAAGATTTAAGGTTATTTGGACTATTTGGTTACTATCCTTAGCATTATGGAGTTGTGGATCTCTCAGACTTGAGATTAGAAGCCTTGATACTTGGGGACCTTGTTGCTCTGTTGTTATTTTGTCTGAAGTTCTTGGGGTTTACTCCAAGGCATTGGGTTGATTTTCTTTGTATGAAGGTTATTCTGATTATATGCTTTGTCTGTGATTGAGAATTCCTCTGTATACAGTTGTTACTCTGCCCAATTTTTGTGAAGACTCAATTCATCTGAAGCTTGGTATTCCTTAGAGGTTTAGTATTTTTGCTTGCTTGGTTTCAATCCAAAGGATGAGAATTCTACATTGACTTATTATGTCAAGTTTTGGCTTCTTGTTGGTTAGATCTTTCTTTTCCTTTGCTTTTACCTTATGCTATAGGATATTCCCTTCATCTCCTCCTATATTCTTTAATTTAAAAAATATTCTCCCTCCTTTTCAAAACTCTTCTTGTTTTCTAACTTGATCCGCTTTCATAATAAACATAGACTTAGGTTCATGCATTTTCAAAAATCTTTTATAAAATCAAACATTAATCAACTTAACCATACTTTTCCATCTTTTTGAATGACTAAAAGTCAATTAACATCATTCAAACCATTTGGCCACTTTGGCTTTTTACTTTAAAACCTTTTTCTCAAAAGATTAGACTCTTGTTGATTCTTGTAGTGATACGAGCTACTATACTTCTATGTTATGTAGTAAAGTGAGATATTTTCCACTTGGGTGATGATTGCGGCTTTGTTGATTTTAAAATCCAAGCTATATCCTCCATTTTTAGATGATGCAAATTCTCTTTTCTCATAATCATGGGTAGTAAGTATGTTTTCCACTCGGATATGACAATGATGTCTCTTCTCTAAAAATTAACCAACACACGTGTTTTAAATTTTTTGATGTGAACTACGAGTACCCTGATCCCCTATTGCATGGAAGGTGGTACGTAGGAACTAAAGGTTCACAATCACTGTAGGTGAAAAAATTGTAAAAAAAATACTTCTCTCCACCATCTATTTTTTGTATACACCTTTTATAGCTAAAATACACACATTTTCAAAGAGGTTCCTACGGAGTAACGTAGATATTTAGGTGTCATACCCCAAAGAGGTTTCTACGATTACTCTTTTTCTAAATGTGGACGAGTTATCTACGTCGTCATATCTAGGTCTACTACTCTTTTGTTCAAACTTTGGTGGGTTGACTGCGTCATTCTTGCCTACTATTTTTACTCTAGGGTATGGTTTACAGTGTATCCTTATATAATAATATTTTGGTAAAATTTTGGGGTTCTCCATTATTTAATAACCCTTCGATCCGAATGTGTGAGACCTTCATATTCTCGCACTCTTCAATCGAAGAGTAATTAAATAGGGGCAACTGTCATACCCCAAATTTTCCCGCCCCATTTTTAAAATGTTCAAATTATTTTTAAGCTTGGTTTCATAAATTTTTTGGGTATTCTTTTGTATGTCTTTTTCAATAAAAAGGATGAAAAAGTCATTTTTCAATTATTTTATTATTATTTTCATTTTCTATTTTAAGGGTACTTTGAAATTAATTTTTTATTTTTTTAAATCTTTGATTTTATACACTTAATAGTCAAAATGTTAAAAATAATTGAAATATTTCAAAATCAATTTTTATTAATCACCAAATCAATCACAATATTGAAAATGTCACAAAAGTGTATAGGTTCATAATCTTATTCTCCAAGTTTCAATCAAGCCTCAATCAGTATAAATCTTTCCAGAAATAATTGAATCACATTTAATTTTTGACCTAAATTTTTCCTATAAATAGATCTCTCTTCACTTCATATTCTTCACCAACAATTTTCTATCTCTCCCTCACAAACACTTTCTACGCAACTCTTTTGGTTAATTTTAGGGTTTTGAACAGAACACTTAAAATTTTTCCATCAGCAACCATTTGGAGAATCAATAATCATTTTCAGATCAACAATTATCTACGAATCAACAATTGTGTTATTGTCTTTAAAAGACAATATCAAACAATCATCCACAATTTAATTTTCACCAAGAAAACTCTATTACGCCGAAGTTTTTCCCTTGTGGTGCTTTCTTACTTTTACTTTATGAAAGATGTTGCTTTTTTTTGTGTTTAAAGAATAAGAACAAAGGCGGCGAAGAAGCAGACAAACAAGAGAGAAAGAAATTTTTTTCTTGATAGAAGAACCTAAGATCTACGAAAGGTGAAGAGGTAATTTTATTCAATATTTGCTATATTCTACTCTATGTTAATAAGTGGTGGTATTGTTTTCTTTTTCAATGTCTCACTGTCGCATGAGAATATTTGGTTGGATACTTGTTTTACTTTGAAAATTAACAACCTAATATTTTACGGATAAATGAAAAGGGGTCCGCCCACTCCCTCATTTTGGCAACTATGTTTTTCTATTATTTATAATTACTATTACTATTTATTATTATTATTATTATTATTATTATTATTATTATTATTATTATAATTATTATTATTAAAAGATAGTTGGAATTGACAATTAGTTATTAGGTTTAACATCAACTTTTAGTTGTAAAACTTCACTGTAGCCACGTTAGTTTTTTAGGATTTAGATTTAAAATTTTTACCATTTTATATTCTTTTGTTTTTATTCCTTTTTATTTTTTCATATAAATCTAGCACAACCTTTATAAATTAAAACCAACATAATCTCAAACTTAAATCAAATTAATTCAAAATAGCTAACCCACCAAATACTAACAATTTTTCTACTAACATATAAAAATCAAGATATTTTAAAAAAGAATTGTGGAGGTCTTTATATTAACTGTGAAATGCGTCTACGGTTCTTATATTTTCAATCCAAACTTGGTTTATGGATTCATTCAAAATATTTCAACAATCCATAAAAAAACTAGCCAAATACCTACGAACTACGAATTGAGACTCCGGTTCCTCATAAGACGATACGTAGGCACGTGGCTTAAAAACCAAGGTGAGTTCCTCTAATTAAAAGACTAAAACCCTTTTTCCCTAATTAAAAAATTAAAACCCTATCCTACCCTTTTAACCTAAACCATATGACTTCCTTGAGAACAAGGTAGATGAAGGGTGCCTAACACCTTCCCTTCGTCTAAAGTGAATCAAGAATTTAGAATCTTTGTATCAATTTAAGGTTATTCCATTTTTCACCCGTCGTTAAGACGAAAAGTAATGGTGGTGACTAGTTATTTTTTTTTCCGGATATGATAGTTGGCCACTCTTCCGGGGACTCCACCCTAGAGTTTAGAAGCTTCTCTCTTTTTAGGTTTAGGGTTTTGCTAGGGTTTTTGGCGTTATCCTATTTTTTGTTTTATTTCTATTAATTTATTTAGTTTATTTATTTATGGTTATATTATCTTTATTATTTATCATAATTTATTTGTTGGTGGGATTTTTAAATTTGAAAAATTCAAAACCTTAGAAATAAGGATTGTCTATTGGCCAATGGGATCATTATCCCTAATGATTTTTTGTGACGACTTCTCCTAGAGTGAGTGGAATTCCAAAAAAGGAATATGTCTCAAGAGCTAGCCTTTTGGGGGATAGGACTTTGGAATGATACCTATGACTCTTTGTATAACCCTAAAACAAAATCTCACAGTGAGACCCTGTATGACCTAAGAGATGAAAGTTTCGGTCTACAACGAGGCTGCACCTAAGGGAGGCCCTTGTGCCTTTTCCTTTTGGTGTTATCCATGATACCCTTAAGGAAGCCGCCTTATGGAGAGGGTATAATATCCGTAGGAAGAAACTAGGAACTTAACTACTAAGGATATCTTATCACCATCCCTAAATCTGCAAGGGTTACCTTCTATATGTTACATGTAGTGGTTTTCTTATGTATATCACAACCTCTAGCCAGTAGGGTGTCTCTCCGTAAATCATAATCCCTAGCCTGTAGGGGTTTATTTTAACTGTCGCCGAAGGGCTTCCGTTCGTGTCATAGTCTATATCTTGTAGGGGTTTTCTATCCCTAAACTCGTATAGGATGTGCTTAGGTATATTCTTGTCATACACCTGCATGTCATTGCGTCTCCATGAAGTTTTTAGCATACCCTCAAAAGCCAAAAAATATTTTTTGCATATCCATGCAATTTCATACATTTATACATTCGCATTTCATGCATTTCCACCTTCGCCCTTGGTTGCTATAATTCCAGCTAGAAAGATTGCATGATACTCAAAGAAAAAATTCCAAGCATGCTTCAAGAAAGCTGCGATGGAACTCAAAAAATTCCTAAGTTATTGGAGGAGAAATTCAACTAGTGAGCTTGATCCTACAAATCTTGTTAAGGAGATAAGGCAACCCTTCTTCATACAAGTCAAAGGCCTACACAACACTTCAAAGGCAATTATCATTGGTGATTCAAAAACAACAATGTCAACAATTTCCCTCTCAACAAAATTGGTATGCCCAACAAAAGAAAAGACAAGGGTCACCCCCTACTCTGGTAAGTCCAAGATCATCAAAGAGATATCCTAAAGTCAAGTGGATCGACAAAGAAGCTCTTCCATAGGATAATTAGATTTTATCAATTTCAAATTGTAGTTTCCAAGTTTCTAAGTTGTGTTTGGTGTAAATTTGCATCATTTGACTAGTGATTCAAATAAAATGAGCATGCATGTTTTTAAAATCAATCCATTCATTTCACTCTTCCATTACTTTCCATAAATATCAACTATTTACTTCTATCTTACATTTCACAACTTTAACAAAATTTGAGGGAGAATGATGTAAACCAAATAAGTGAATTTGGATGACGTATGTTTTCAATGTAAGACCAAGCTGACGATGTAAGACATTGTTTCAATTCCTAAATAGTGGAGAAATAAGGAGTTAATCTCTAGTCAACCTCCTCGATCTAGGAGTTGGAGTTTTGTTCTATTTTCTAAAGAAACCCATAATCTTAATCAAGGGAAATGTAGTATTTCAATTAATTCAATGTTGCATTCTAATCTCAAGAGAATTAAGTAAATATAAGCGAAAGGTTCAAGCACATCCTCTTCCTCACATTCACCATCCAAGGTTGAGGAATCTATGAGGCTCTCAATATCTTCTTCTTCTACACAACATTCAAGATCAAGGGAACAATGAAGACGAAGCATACAACAATCATGACAGTCACAAGTGTTCAGAAAAAAGGAAAAAGAAATTCAAAAGGAGAGAGCCCGATAAGTCAAAGAAAATAATTTTTTTTAACTTAGGCAAAAGATAGGGTATCCCGACGGACCAAAATTCAAAAGAATTGGTCCGTGCAAAAATAAGGGATTGAAAATAAATAAATTAGACAATAATCTTGTGACTGCCACCTCAAAAATCATCAAGGCTTCTCATTAATGCTTGGATCTTATCAATAATTTTCATTGGTGCTTGGATCTTTACTAATGCTTCTGCTCATCATCGCGACTACCAAAATTCTCTTGCAAACTGAATACATCCATTGGATTAATCGAACTTAGGATTGGAGAATGTCAAGGAGTAGGGTGGGTAAAATAAATATTGATCCTTATATCCTTTGTTTCTTAAACCACAAACCAAGGCTACATTACAACCTTCAAATTACTAATTGAAGCAAGGTTAACTATGAAAGCATACTCGCCAAAAATTGTATTAAACTGACTCCCATGTTTGTTAAAATTATTGCTGACCACTTCGCTTCTTTGAATCTTCATATCTAATCATGTATTTCTAATCCATAACAAACTTCGATTTCAAAACTTGCTTGTACATAAAACATAATTACTTTTCAAAATGTACAATTTTATCTACGAATAGGCCCTTAATATCAAAGGAGATCTCAAAATTGGTTTAATCAAAAGTTATCCCTTCCCGCAAGCTCCTAACTACAGGCAAAGCATCCAAAAAAGAACCTTATAATGATAAGCAATACTATTGATCATAGGGGCATATCACATGAAGATCCTATTGACTAGGGGTTATCATTCTGAGATTCAATCAACTTGGATCACATTTCAAAGAACCAATCAGGGGCATACCTTTCTGAAACTACGCGGTCGGAACCTGTCATATGGATGTTAATGAAACATCAATGAAGTCGCCACTGAACGTCTTTTATCCCGCCGAAAGGGAAAGGTAAACATAGAGAAAACCTGGAAAGGGAGAAATCATGGTCTTTCGATCGAGAGATCGGGTAAGGGAGTCTGTTACGCAAGGGGAAGGTGTTAGCACCCCACACGCTCGTAGTACTCTACGGTATCCACTCTTGTTGTCTAATCTAATGGGTGTGGTCAAATCCTATGTCTATGGTTTACAACTGAAAAGGGAATGCATGCGAAAGAAAAAAGAAAACAATGTAGGGAAAATAAAAGTTGTGCTCGGTTGGGCCCTACCCCAATGCCTACGTATCCCTTTTAAGGAATCAGAGCAGCCGTAGTTCGGCTTACATATTTTGGTTGGTTTGTGTTTTTTAGTTAAGACAACAAAAACAATCAAGATGGCAAAACATCAAATAAAACAAACAAATGAGATGGTAAAACATCGGCTAAATGATAATAAAGTAACATGCCAAAGATGGCGAAACATTAATAAATCAGATGACAAAACATCACACCTAACAATGATATTGAGAATCAAAGTAGGATAACAAACATGTGCAATGGAAAAACATCGGCTTCAAACAAATGTGCGATGGCGAAACATCGGCTGAAAGATAACAAAGTCATGGCAAAGATGGCGAAATATCAATAAATCGGATGACGAAACATCACACCTAACAATGATATTGAGAACCAAAGTAGGATAACAAACATGTGCAATGGCGAAACATCAGCTTCAAGATAACAAGATATCATGGCAAAGATGGCGAAAATAAAAATAAAACAGATGACAAAACATCACACCTAATAATGATATTGAGAATAAAAGTAGGATAATCAAACATGTGTGATGGCGAAACATCGGCTTCAAACAAATGTACGATGGCGAAACATAGGCTAAGAGGTAACAAAGATATCATGGAAAAGATGATGAAACATCAATAAAACAGATGACAAAACATCACACGTAACAATGATATTGAGAATCAAAGTAGGATAATCAAACATGTGTGATGGCAAAACATCGGCTTCAAAAAAATGTGCGATGGAGAAACATCGGCTAAGAGATAACAAGGATATCATGAGACACACAAACAAATAGGATTGGTTTGTATCTTTTATCTTGAATAAGGGTTTGAGTTTATTAGAAGTGTTTTATGATTTTCCAAGAAAACAACTTTTTGTTTTAAGATGCAGAATGCATAGAAAGGGAAAACAACTAAGGGAAACTAACCTAGTACTATCCCTAGTGTTATCATACAATGGTTGGCCCTAAGGTTGAGGATAAGGGAAAATTATATCCTATGTTAGCATGCATGGATTCCTACCTTAGTTAACATGTTAAAGGAAGCATTCACAAAACTATCCTATAGGGAACATGCAATGAGAGCGAAGTCGTGATCTCAATTTCTAAATTGAGTGACTCATCGATCAACAATTAAAGAAGAAAAGCAATAAATATCCTATAGGGAACATGCACTGAGAGCGAAGTCGTGATCTCAATTTCTAAATTGAGTGACTCATTGATCAACAATTAAAGAAGAAAAGCAATAAACATCCTATAGGGAACATGCAATGAGAGCGAAGTCGTGATCTCAATTTCTAAATTGAGTGACTCATTGATAAAAAACAAACACAACACATGCATCAGACAAAAAAAAACTAGAGGGCCTCCTGGCATATATCAGCAATAGAGGTCCCATCATGCAGTCAGAGAATTATGCAAAATGAAGATGGGAGAAAGGAAGTGGTATAATACCAAACAGATAACTATCTATAGCAGTCAAGCAAGAATAAAAGAAACCCAGAGAAACTTCAAGCAAGCTGGCATCAGTAGACAAATTGAGTCAAGAATTACACCATCAGGATATAAGCAATTTATCAGATATGAACAAATCCCAGAGGCAATGTGCAACATTCACAATCAAATGTTTGTATATCCTGCATAAACCATCAAACATGCCAAATACAAGGATAATACACATATAATAAATTGTGTCCCACAAATAAAGTGAAACACCAAAGCCTCAGGCCAAAAGTGGAAACTTTCTCAGAGTACCTCGCATATTCAACAACCAAGTTAGTATTCCATAAGGTGAAAAAGTGAGGACAACATGGTAACAATTATCAAACATTAGACATGATGGGCAAAAGGAAACAAGCATATGCACAGATTAGGTTAAAAGAATCAGAGGAATATTTCTCCCTTCTATAACCATGTTGAGTTGACAATTGAATATCAATCAAGGATAATAAGAGCTTGAGAATAAAATGAACAAAGACCATGAAGGTCGATAGCAAACACATTTTAATCATGCACAATTAATTCAATCACAACTTCATGTACACAATAAAAGATGGAACCTACATAATGCTCTAGAAGGCTCAAATATTCAAACATGAGGCATTCAGATGAAATGGCTTAAGCTAACATGTACAATCAGAATCAACATGATCATTAGGTTCCCAATTATAGGACTCACCCAAGTTCATTGGCCATAAAACAAATGGCAACAAGACATGCAAACATAATTGGATACCTTCACTTCACAGTTACATCAAAAATGAAATAAGGGTCCATAATTCAAACCAAAAAAATATTAGCATCTTTGAAAGGTATAGAAGTCAGAATGCAAGCCCCAAGTTCATGAATGATCGAGGAGGAGACCAAATGAAGTCCAAAGTTCAAGACTAGTTGGCAAAACTACCAAGCTAGACAAGTTTTCAAAATAATTTGTGGAAAAATGTCAAACCAAGTAAAATAAAACAAGATAGATGGTTTTAAGTTCCCCAATACATTCACGAACCCTAATCAAGACTTGAATCCTAAAAAAAAATCCAAGGCACAAGGGTTTTGAACTTGAAACTTGCACCATAAGCAACAAAACCCTAAATTTTGACTTTTAATCCTAAATATTGATTAAATGGGATTAAAACTCAAACAAATTAAAACAAGATCATGCCAATCACCAAGAAACCCTAAATGTCAGAAAATATATTTTTTCACATTTTTTTGAATTAAGGAAAAATAAAAAATGAAATTAAAATCAAACAATTATTCAATTAACAAATATTCACATATCAAAATAATATTTAAATCAAAAAGTCAGAAAAATGCCCAACAAAAATTATATTCAAATATTAGAACTTAAAAGACAGATCCCTAAATTTCTGTGGAATTTTTGAATTAAAAGAAATATTAAAATAAAAAACAAACAAACAATTAATAATTGAATTATTATTTAAGGGGAAAAAAGTAAACCCTAGCCAAAAATTTGCAAAAAGGTCAAAATAAAAACATGTTCAGATTCTATGATTAAAAACAAGCTTACATAATTTTTTTGAGAATTTTTGTATCAAAGGAAGTATTAAAATAAAAATTACAAAGTAAAAATTCAAAATAAACATCTCAAATTAAAATTCTAATAAAAAATGGAAAATATGCTAGACCAAATTCAGAATCAAACTTTACATTATTTTCTGAGTCTAGAACATTTTTTGTGGAATTTTTTGGGTCAAAGAAATATTAAAATAAAATTAACCTTGAACAATTAATTAATTAAACCTATGAATTTTTTTAAACCAATCAAATGATTTTAAAAAAAAATCCAAAAAATAATGACAAATACTAGAAAACAATATTGACCTATGGTAATTGTTTTGTGATTTTTGAAAGTGTTTTGATCAGAAAATAAAATTGAACAAAATGTCAAATAAAACAAAAATTCAAATAAGCGAAAAAAAATTCAAACGGACCAATCATGATGTGCCACCACATTATCTTCAACCTCTGGACATTTCAAAAATGCGCGCAACATCCATGCTTATGGCTCATGTTCATACCAACATAACACACTCAATTTCGCATCATTTTTCATGAAATCAAAGGCAAATTAAAGCTAGCATTTCATACTTCACATTTCAATTGGAATCAAATCAAAACATCAACCACATTGTTCACAATCAAGTCAGGAATATGAACAAAACCATTCTGAATCACGAGTTTCAGAGTATCCAATCATGCATAATTCATCAAATCAAATGCTATAAAGCTTCAGAAACATTCCATTAACATCATTGAACACAAATCCAAGCTCAAACATCTCAATAAACAAGTGCATCTCAGAAATTGAAGTTTGGAATCATTACCTCAAGGAGAAAAGTGTTCTACTGTCTCCTTCACTTCAGATGCAAACAAATGGAGCTAGCTTGATCTACTCACTTTGCTGAAGCTGAATCCACAAGAATTTTGAAGAAAACACCAAGGAATTGAGAGAATCGAATCAAGTTGCAGAAGAAGAAGGAAAATCTCAGATATGGAATTCTTGCAAATGGCGCGTTCTCTTTCTCTCTCTTTGCTTGCTTCCTCTTATATAGAGTTTGTAGAGAAGGTTAGAAAAGAAATTTGGTCTTCCAAGCTGTCCAAGGGCTTGATTGGAAAATTTTGGCAAAAATGAAGTGTGCACAAAATTGGCTATTTTGCTTGTGCATTCCTTGGCTTCCTATGCATTTTGTGGGCCAAATAACTTCAGAAGATCATGCTTAGAATCTTGGCCCTTAATTCCATCTGATCAAAGAGTGTTGGAGTTTTTGCAATTTTGGGCAATTTTTGCATTTTTCATTCAAGCAAGCACCAAGGTCCATAGAACATGAAATGGCTGATATTATGGGCCTTAACACGTCACAAATAAATCACGGGCTGGATTAGGAACAAAGAGAATGGTTGAAACTTGAGTTTTCATGAATTGGCTATTTTGTATAATTGCCAAATTTCAATAAAATGCCCCAAAATTCCAAAACTCATAACTTGCTCATACTTTTGAATTTTGGCACAAATGAGAACAATTTGGGAAGGTATTGAAAATATATACAACCCATTAGTTTTGAGTTTTCACAAATTAATCCATTAAGGTCCTCAAAATTTGGCTTTAAATTCACTAATTTTGAAAAAGACCTATAATTTTGTGACTTCAAAAGACCATAACTGTTGATTCCTTGCCAATTTGAACATGAGACCAAAAGGAGGTGAAAGATCATTCTCTTAGCTTTCCAAGCATATTTCATTTGCATCTTCTTGATCAAGGGTGAATAAAATATGAATTTTTGAAATTAAGTCCTTATTTTCCAAAATTAGTAACTTTTATGGTTTCTTCAAGAACAAGCTCCAACCCAAACCTCAATCTCGTTGATCCAATGACCAAAATGGACTTGAAATATGAAAAGTACATCCTTGAATTGATGTTTGACCAAAAGTTCACTTGGTCAACCTTGACTTTGACTGATTTTGGCCAAAATGACCATTTTGCCCCTCTAAATCAATTGATCCATTTTCCTTCAAAATTGATGATCAAAACTTCAAACATATGATCTTCCAAATATATAGAGGCCATGTACAAAGTTTCACTTCAAAATTCTCAAGGAAACCTGATAAAAACTCAAACCCTAGTTTTGGTCAACACCTCAGGAGACTGATGAATCATCTCCAAAACTTCAAATCCTTTGGGCATCATGACCCATTCCTTGTGCAAAGACCTCTTAGATACCAAAGAGATGTTATATCTCCATGAATGAAGACTTGTACATTAGCCAATAGCCTTGCTCAAACAAAACCCTAATTTGACTGATGAATCCAAAGAGTGATTCTCCTTGTAACCAAACACAAACTCCAATCCTCTGATGATCCAAAGAGATGGATGAAATATCTTGAGATATGCAATAACTTTTGAGCTTGAAAGATCCAGAGGTTTAGATAATAATATTTTACTTGAGCAACTTGTCAATGCAACCAACCTTCAAACTTGAGGAAGACTAGATAACCAAAGTACTTTGATCCCAACACAAAGTATGAATGCAATGCAATATGATGTTCATGATGAAACATAAGCCTAAATCAAGAGGGTAAATTTTGGGGTGCAACACTTTCAAAGGAGAATTCCTTAATCAAGTCATATCACAACATGGTATGACTCAGTTTCATCTTTTCAACAAACTTCTCAAGGCCCTAATAATCAGGGGGCAACCATCCAAGACTCAAATGTTGGGGCAATGCATATCAAGTTCATCTTACGGAATGTAAGGTTCAAGTTCCCCTTCAAGCGACTTTAGATACAAATTCCGCAAGATTTTAATACTTGGGGTAATTCATATTGAAACTATATCATGGAGATCCAAGAGTACCTCCTCCAAATTCTGGATATTGAGGGGCATACCTTTCAAGGAACTAAAATATACGGGCAAACCACTGCAAGGCTCGATCAAGAGAAGTTGATCAGAGAAGTTTGTCTTTAAGAGTCCGTTAATCAGGGGCATAGTTCAAGATAATAGGATCATTCATGATCAAACCACTTCGAAAATTTTATCAAGAAGAATCTCTCCAAGACACTACCAACAAATTGGGGCAAGACAAACCACGAAGGATAAACCTCTCAACCTATATTAGCAATCTTCGAGTTTGAACCGAGTATCTGGAAATCATGAAAGCACAACACTCTACCACCATGTGACAAGCAGCCTTGTTACATAGGCAACCTCTGTAACACCCAATATTTAATTAATTATTTAATTAAATATTTTCGAATATTTTTCCGATTAAATTTTCGAAGTTATGAAATATTGATTTAAGTTGTGTCGTTCTTAGTTGAATTAATTAATTGATTAAGTTGTAGGATTAATATTTAATAATACTATTGTTATTTATGTAGGCCTATTTTAATGTTAGAAGTAGTAGAAAGGGAGGTGTAGGAATTTAAGCCCAATAAGAATAATAGAATGAGAATATTATTATATTATATATTTAGAAATAATAGAAGTAGAAGTAGCAGTAAGAGGAGAAATAATAGTTTTTGGCAGAAAAAGAGAAAATAAGGATTTTGGAAGAGATACGTAGAAGTGCAAAGAGGAGGCAAAGCTAGGTGCAATCAGAGAGTTAGAGCAACTTTCAATCCAAGGTAAGGATGGAGTTCTGACTCTATAATAGGGTATGTGATGAATGGTATATGGGATTGAGTTGTAAAATAATTTCTTTTGTGTTTGAAATTGATATATTTGTGAAATTGAGAGATGATTGAAAATCCAATTTAATATTTTAATGCATATTGTAGCGACCTGTTTGGCTAGATACATCAATTTAATGAGCAACTAGTGATGCATAGGATTATTCAGAACAATATTGTAGCGTGACTTTTTCTATACATGTTACATAGTTATTATAGATGTTCATTGATATATAGATAGCTTTGATAATGGTGGTTTCAGCGATTCTAAACCACAGAAAAGCCATCTACCACCAACAGTCTCTAACGACATCCAACACTAAATACTAACCACATGTATCTCTAGAAAGGAAAAAGTGAAAATACGAAAGCGAACGACAATGGAAGATCAGAAACTTACCAGTAATAAAAGAAGAAAAGATGGAAGTAAGTAGCTACGAGCAGAGAAACTCAACTAACACCGGTGGTTGACTGTCGAGCTAATACGAGCAGTTGAGAGAGAATGCAAAAAATACTAAATGCCCCGTTCCTCTCGTATGTATAGCTGAGATAATATGCGTGTACAAAACACGTGCCTGGAGAACCCTATGGTCATCATCATTACGCCCTAGCCCTAGGTCATCATTGAGCCGCTTCGCTAGAATGCTTCCCAAAACATTCTACCTCTCCAAATTCAAAAGTCCTAACAACCAACGCCTCATCTCCCTGCAAGCAAGGCGTAACGGGCAAGACTAGCTTCCCCGTCAGGCATGTCCTATTCCACGAGTAGATGTTAAAGTCATCACTCTTGTGCTCAGAAGTAACAACTTGGGGGGCTACTGTTCTGGACTGGAACGACAGCTAGAATGAGCTCAGTCCATGGCATCTCCTTCGATACGGTCCGCACGACCATGACCCGGATTGCCCGCTACCCGTCGGGCAATTTCAGCCATTTTCCCTCCTAATTTAGCACAGCCCAGGATGACCGACGAGAATCCTCTCAGCCTGCCCTACATCATAGTCATGCAGACCACCAGGAACCGACCAGAGAGATGCCCGTGACTAACCCCTTCCTAGAAAT
Source organism: Vicia faba (assembly GCA_948472305.1). Classification (NCBI taxonomy): domain Eukaryota; kingdom Viridiplantae; phylum Streptophyta; class Magnoliopsida; order Fabales; family Fabaceae; genus Vicia; species Vicia faba. The sequence goes on from OX451739.1 coordinate 1,307,900,227, forward strand.
TACCTGATTTCAAGGACCCACATATCTAGGCGTGAAATCAGGAACCAATGGCCATACGCCAGGGGCATTATATAAACCCTCACACCTGTGAGAGCCAAGTATCAAATATTCACTATTCACCACTTAATACTTTGTTTGTACCTCCTTGTTCCCACTCTTACTTGATCGCCAGAGTGCCTCACAGGTACAACCCTATTTCTCCTCGACTTCACAGCGCGACTATAGATCATCTTTCGCCCACTTCTCAGGTTCTGATCAACCGGTAAGATCAGCGACCTACCAGAGGGAGAATCTGCCTACCTTCAAGGGTAAGTATGATCCTGACGGAGGGTTGGATTAGTTGAAAGAGATTGAGAGAATCTTCCATGTGATGGACTTCACTCCAGGGCATAAGGTTCGATATGTTACTCATATTCTAGCAGTTGAGGCTGATGACTGGTGGCTAGAGATTCATCAGAGGTTAGAAGCTACAGGTGAAAATATCACTTGGGTTGTGTTCCATAGGGAATTTTTGAGGAAGTATTTACCTGAAGACGTTTGTGGTAATAAGGAAATTGAGTTTCTTGGGCTGAAGTAAGGGAGTATGTCGGTAACTGAATATGCTACAAAGATTGTTGAGTTGGCTAAGTTTTACCCGCACTACAGCGAGGCAAATGTTGAGTTTTCAAAGTGCATCAAGTTTGAGATTGGGTTGCGCCAAGAGATCAAGAAGGAATTTGGATAACAAAAGATTTGTGTCTTTTTTGATTTGATTGATAGTTGCAGGATCTATGAAGAAGATAATAATGCTCACTATAATATTATCAATGAGAAGAGGGGTAAGCACCAACAAACTAGTGGGGGAGATGCTCCTGCTGGTGTGATTTGTTTCAAATGTGGAAAACCTTATCCTAAGAGCAACATGTGTACTGATGAGGTGAAGAGGTGTTTCCGTTATGGTAAGACTGGACATGCTATATCTGAGTGCAAGCATAAAAAGATTATTTTCTTCAATTATGGTGAAGAAGGACACATTGGTAGTCAGTGTCAGAAACCAAAGAAGGTGTAAACCAGTGGTAAAGTGTTCGCGTTGGCTGGAACTCAGAAAGCTAATAAGGACATACTCATTAGAGGTACATGTTTCATTAATAGTTCTCCTTTAATTACTATTATTGATATTGGGTGCTACTCATTGCTTTATTGCTACTTACTGTGTTGAAAGATTGGGTCTTATGTTGTCTTCTTTGAATGGAGAAATGGTCATCGATATTCCAGCTAAGGGATCAGTGACTACTTATCTTGTTTGTTTAAAGTGTCCTTTGTCGATCTTCGACCGAGACTTTGCTGTTGATTTGGTTTGTTTGCCTTTAAGTGGGTTAGATGTGATTTTAGGTATGAATTTGTTAGAACATAACCATGTTCATATTAATTGTTATAACAAGTCAGTGAGGTTTTCTACTCCTGAAGAGGAGGAAGATGGTCTGTTGTCTGCTAGACAGTTGAGGCAGTTGATGCAAGAAGAGGCTCAAATGTTCTCGTTAATGGCATCGCTATCTTTCGAGAATCAAGCTATAATTGAGAAATTGCAAGTGGTGCATGAATTTCCTGAAGTTTTCCCTGATGAAATTCCTGATGTACCGCCAGAGAGAGAATTCAAATTTGCTATTGATCTTATAACTGGTACCAGACCTATTTCTATGGCACCATACATGATGTCTGCATCTGAATTGTCATAATTAAAGAAGAAACTGGAAGTGTTACTTGAAAAGAAATTTTTAAGACCAAGTGTATCACCGTGGAGAGCTCTAGTGTTGCTAGTAAAGAAGAAAGATGTAAGTATGAGACTTTGTGTTGATTATAGACAATTGAATAAAGTGATGATTAAGAACAAGTATTCGCTTCCGAGAATAGACGACTTGATGGATCAATTGGTGGGTGCTCGAGTGTTTAGTAAGATTGATTTGAGGTCGAGTTATTATCAGATTAAAGTGAAGGACGAAGATATCCAAAAGATAGCTTTCAGAACGCGCTATGGACATTAAGAGTATTCAGTGATGCCTTTTGGTCTTACTAATGCGCCGGGAGTATTCATGGAGTACATGAACCGTATCTTTCATACTTATTTGGATCAGTTTGTAGTGGTGTTCATTAATGACATTTTAATCTACTCTAAATCGGAAGAAGAGCATGTAGAACACTTAAGAATAGTATTGCAAGTTTTGAAAGAGAAGAAGTTGTATTCAAAGCTGTCTAAGTGTGAATTTTGGTTAAAGGAGATTAGTTTTCTTGGTCATGTTATCTCAGGTAGTGGCATTATTGTAGATCCACCTAAAGTAGATGTTGTGTTGCAATGGGAAACTCCAAAGTCGGCTACTGAAATTAGAAGCTTTTTGGAATTGGCAGTTTATTATAGAAGGTTTATCAAAGGTTTTTCTAAGTTGGAACTTTCGTTGACTAAGTTGACTTGTAAAGGTAGAGCTTTTGTATGAGATGTTCAGTGTGAGTAAAGTTTTATAGAATTGAAGAAAAGATTGACGTCGGCTCTAACTTTGACATTACCTAATCCAAGAGAAACTTTTATGGTATATTGTGATGCTTCCAAGATGGATCTAGGAGGTGTGCTTATGCAGAATGAAAAGATAGTTGCTTATGCGCCAAGGCAGTTGAGGACTCATGAGAAGAACTATCCTACGCATGATTTAGAGCTCGCTGTAGTTGTTTTTGTGCTAAAGATTTGGAGACACTACCTCTATGATTCTAGATTTGAAGTGTTTAGTGACCATAAGAGTCTAAAATATCTATTTGATCAGAAAGAATTGAACATGAGACAACGAAGAGGGTTAAGTTGTTAAAGAATTACGATTTCAGTTTGAATTATCATCCAGGAAAAGCAAATGCGGTGGCCGATGCATTAAGTAGAAAGACTTTACATATGTAAGAAGTGATGGTTAAAGAGTTAGAATTAATTGAAAAGTTCAGAGATATGAGCTTAGTTTTTGAAGTGACACCGCGAAGTATTATGTTGGGAATGTTGAAAAGTAACAATGAATTTCTGGACAGTATCAAAGAAGCTCATAAGTTAGATATGAAATTGGTTGACTCGATGGTTGGGATTGATCAGTCCGAGAATAAAGATTTTAAGTTATATGCGCAAGGTGTGTTGAGATTCCATAATCGAATTTGTATTCCTGATGATGTAGAGATGAAGAAAGTGATTCTCAAGGAAAGTCATAGAAGCAAGTTGAGCATTCATCCAAGAGCTACAAAAATGTATCAACATTTGAAGAATTTGTTTTGGTGGTCTGGAATAAAGAGTGATGTGGCTCAGTTTGTGTATGCATGTTTAACTTGTCAAAAGTCGAAAGTTGAACATCAGAAGCCTGTAGGGTTGATGCAACCGTTAGAAGTTCCAGAATGGAAATGGGATACATTTTGATGGACTTTGTGACGGGGCTACCTATTACTTCAAGAGGGAATTATACAATTTGGGTCATTGTTGATAGGCTTACAAATTCGGATCATTTTATTCCTATTAACATTAGTTTTCCAGTATCAAAGTTGGCGGAGATTTATACTAGTGTAATTGTGAAACTGCATGGTATTCCTTTATGTATTGTTTCAGATAGAGATCTGAGGTTTGCTTCATATTTTTGGAAGGTTTCGCAAGAAGCGTTGGGTTCTAAGTTGAGGTTGAGTTCGATGTATCATCCTAAGAAGGATGGTCAGATGGAGAGGACTATTCAGTCGATGGAAGATTTATTGAGAGCATGTGTTCTTGAGCAGGGAGGTTCATGGGATACTTATCTTCTGTTAATAGAGTTCACTTATAATAACAATTACCATTCTAGTATTGGAATGACATGTTTTAAAGAATTGTATGGTCAAAGATGTAGAACTCCTTTATGTTGGCATGAATCTGAGGAAAGCGTAGTACTTAGACCTGAACTTGTTCGAGAAACTACCGAGAAGGTGAAGTTAATTCCAGAAAAGATGAAGGCTTCCCAAAGTAGACATAAGAGTTATCATGACAAGCAAATAAAAGATTTAGAATTTCAAGCAGGTGACCATGTGTTTCTGAGAGTTACATTTGTGACTGGTGTTGGGCGTGCATTGAAGTCTAAGAATCTCACTCCTCTATTTATTGGTCCGTATCATATTTTGGACAGAGTTGGCAAGGTTGCATATAGAGTGACTTTACCGCCTAATATTTCGAATTTGCACGATCTGTTCCATGTGTCACAACTTTAGAAGTATATTTTAGATTCATCTCATGAGAATCGTATGGACGATGTGCAAGTACGAGATAATCTTACTATGGATACAATGCCTGTATGAATCGCAAATCGTGAAATGAAGAATCTAAGAGGCAAGGAGATTGCTTTGGTGAAAGTAGTCTGGTTAGGAGCTGCCAGAGAAAGCATGACGTGGGAGTTGGAAAGCAAGATGCGAGACTCTTATCCTGAGTTGTTCGAACAAGGTAAATTTTCGAGGACCGAAATATTCTAAGTGAGGGGGAGTTGTAACGCCTAATTTTTAATTAATTATTTAATTAAATATTTTTGAATATTTTCCGATTAAATTTTCGAAGTTGTGAAATGTTAATTTAAGTTGTGTCATTCTTAGTTGAATTATTTAATTGATTAATTTGTAGGATTAATATTGAATAGTACTATTGTTATTTACGTGGCTCTATTTTACTGTTAGAAGTAGTAGAAAGAGAGGTGAAAGAATTTAAGCCCAATAAGAATAATAGAATGATAATATTATTATATTAATAGATATTTAGAAATAATAGAAGTAAAAGTAGCAATAAGAGGAGAAAGAATAGGTTTTGGCAGAAAAAGAGGAAATATGGGTTTTGGAAGAGATAACTAGAAGTACAAAGAGGAAGCAAAGCTAGGTGCAATCAGAGAGTTAGAGCAACCTTCAATCCAAGGTAAGGGTGAAGTTCTGACTCTATAATATGGTATGTGATGAATGGTATGTGGGATTGGGTTGTAAAATTGTTTCTTTTGTGTTTGAAATTGATATATTGGTGAAATTGAGAGATGATTGAAAATCCAATTTAATATTTTAATGCATATTGTAGCGACCTGTTTGGCCAGATACATCAATTTAGTGAGAAACTAGTGATGCATAGGATTATTCAGAACAATATTGTAGCGTGACTTTTTCTATACATGTTACTTAGTTATGATAGATGTTCGTTGATATATAGATAGCTATGATACTGTAGCATTAATTCCAATCCCCGTGTGAGTATTGTAGCAAACTTTAAAAAAATTGAGAATTATACCAACTATAACATTACATTAACAATTGTATACTGTAATTTAAATTGGGTATTAGTTACAAGTTTAAATATATATATATATATATATATATATATATATATATATATATATATATATATATATATATATATATATATATATATATATATATATATATATATATATATATATATATATATATATATATATATATATATATATATATATATATATATATATATATATATATATATTTGGGTTTCATATTGATTTAGGGAATCGTACATATACATCGTGCATGGCATCTTCAAATCTACTTTGGGTAAGAATACTACATATTTTCTTGGGGCCTATTGTTGAATCATCTTATCTATGCAAAACAAACAAACACCTTGGTTGAGAAAAGACACAACCGATAAAATTTGATCTCATCTTTGGTTTAGTTATCTAAAATTTGGTTATCAAAACACTTTTTAAATTTAAAACTCGCATCATTTATCCCCTAAGTTGTGGTAGATATGAGAAAATCTATAGTTCATTGTGTTAGTCTCTAAGCAATAATGAATTATCAGGTTTTTGTTATTTATCCTCTAGGTCGTGATAAATACACAAGCCTATACTCATGTTATCTACCTATTGTACCCCAAAATTTTCCCACTCATATTCCTCAAAACATTTCAAGAAAGATCCTCAAGTTGCTCAAGGAAGTCCAAGGGTTGACCAAACAAGCTCTCTCCTAAGGCAGTCTACCTCAAATTAGGGTTTCATGTTGCATCAAGATACTTAAGTCCAAGGGATCCTAAATTCTAAACATTCTCCTAAGATGTTCTCAAGATCATCCATGTCAAGTTTCAATCCCTACAGAGAAAGTTTGCCCAGTCAATTGCTCAAAGGCCCAAAAATCGACTGTGCTAGGGCAAAAGTCAACTGTGGCCCATATACAGTTAAACTTCAAGATTTTTGGTCAACATCCTCATTTTGAAGTATATTTCATCATTTTATCAAGGTTTGATCATGATTCATCAAGGATTACTCATAATTCATCAAGAATCAAAAGTTGCTAAATTAGGGTTTTGTAGGAAAAGTCAACTCAACTTTGACCAAGCATAAATTTCTCATACTTTATGAGAAATGACCCATCCAAAACTCATTTTGAAGAGGATGAAATTACCTACAATCCATCTTCAGCTCCCAATCTCAAAATGTGCACTCACATGAAGTTATGAATTTGGACATTATAGGTCATTTTGAAAAGTCAACAAAAACACTTTTTTTTCAAAGCTTCATACTTGAGAATGGAATATCAAATTGAGATGAGACCAAAAGGGTTGATTAGAGGACATCTCAAGATTTCTAAAAAGTCCAAAAACACCTCCAAATATTCAAAATTGAGGAAGTTATGCATTGGTGAAGTTGACCCTTTTTGCAAAATTGCCAAAAGTCAACTATGCCTAAAACTTCAAATTTTGCCAAATGGGCCCAATCTTTTTCACTTGTTTTGAGTTGACAACATAGTCCAAGAGCTCTAGCCCTTTCCACTTGTCATTATCATGTTTTTATTATTATTTTGATTTTTATTTGATTTAAATCAATTTTAATCAGAATAAATCATATAAAATCCAAAACATTGAAAACACAAGATTTTGTGCTTGTTTCAGGTCTTCAATTACAGCTAGCAAGTATTCAAATTCGTATCAAGGCATGGTGTGTACAAAAAGATTGATTTTAGGCCAATTTTGGAATGATATTCAAGAGAATCAAATCACAATCAAATTCAATAATGGAAGAAGATTGAGTACATTCTATCAACCCTAATCCATTCCTTGATACATATAGAACAGAGGCAGACCAAAAACGGGGTGAGAAGGAGGCGCAACATCAAGAACACAAACTTGAAAAATCAAGAAAAAGTGCAAACACGAATTCCCATTTAGAGGCAATTTCAAGACCTTTGAACCATTCCAATCGTTTCCTGAGGTCATCAGCAAGCCAAAGCAATCCAAAGCAAGCGTTTCCAGGCCTTATATCACACTGTAAGTTTCCCACGGCATAACTTCTTTTTTGAAATCGAATAACATCATTCTTGCACTTGTATCATAAAATAACTGTATATTCTTGATCACCATCATGTTTGCAAGCTTCCTGTAATATTTGATTTCATTTTCATGGTTTGTACTGGATTTCACCATAGCTAGGGTTTTAGGGTTCAAATTAGGATCTTCGTTTTCAGGAAAAAATGGGCCATGAAAGGGCCACCTTTGAGTTCAGCAAGGCCAGATGAAGCCATCCATGGCCTTTGTTTCATTTATAACGCTTGTGTTAAGTTTTGAGATTTACAGGGGCAATAGCTACGGACAAACGACCATAGGTAAAAGTTTGAAACTTTTACCAACGAAACCAGGTTGAAGACGACTGCGCGGCACCCTTCCATTGGATTGTTTGAAATTTCGCGCTAATATTGGTTTACCTCGCTTGTTTATTTTATATTAATTTTTGTTTATATTACATACAACAAAAACAATTGGCCCAGTGGTAGCCAGGCAAGCGTTAAGGCGTTGGGGGAGCTTGAGGTCAGGGGTTCGACCCCTACCTCCAACGTTTGTTGTTTTTCTTAATTTCTTTCAGGTAATCAAATGCGTTTACAAATACAAGGCCTATCATACGTCCTCATAATCCAGCGTGCCAAGTGTCTTGAGATCCAGATCTGATGGCCAGCAAGGGAGGAGTATCATAAGCCAAGTCAAACACAGAGCATGTGATCTGGGAAGTCAAACGTGGACACTCTTCTTGGGCCCATAAATGCTTCTCACACCCCATATGACAGGCCCAATTTCTTTTCTTCTTTTATATTTATTTCATTTAATTAATTTATTTTATTTTACTAACCAATTAAATTATTTTCTTTTTTATCAAAAAATCACAAAAATATTATTTTTCATAAATTAGGTCTAGATTTTATTTTTATTAAAAAAATTGATTAATTTAATTATATTGTTAATTTAGATAACTTTAATTCTTTTTGTACATAATTAAAATTAATTAGAACAAATAGGTTTTATTTCTAATTTAATTATTTTCTTTTCTTAAAAATAATAAAAGCACAAAAATAGGTCACGTAATTATTTTCATTAATTAATTTAATCACTAACTAATTTGTACATTTATTTTTAAAACCTAAAATTCTTTTCTTTAAAATATTAAAAACAACAAAAACAATTTTTCTTTTAATTAGGTTAGAAGGGTCAAAACCCTAATTTCTCGTCGATCTAATTTTCATCGCGCACTTTATTATTATTTTTATCCATATTGATGTAACTGCCTACAATTTGTAATAGTTTTAATTAGGACTTTTACTTTTCGTTATCGCTTTATTTTCAAAGGGTTTGTTTTTGGCTATGTAAATACCCGAAGCATTGTAATAGCGTAGTTTAATTTCTGCATTTTAAATTCCACAAACTATTAACTGTTAGATGTATGACAATAGGATGCATGACAAGAATGTATGACTAATTTTAAAACTGTTAGATCACCCTAAATGTGCAAAGACAAGTAAACTGAAATTGAATCATTCGCACATGCGCACTCCTAGGGTACACTCCCACTTGGTTGCCTTCAGTAAACGGTCATTGAGTATAGGATGCTTTAGTGGTCGTCCTTTTGTCCAAAGATCAAAGTTTCCTCTGAATGTTTGCCTCGGATAATTGATCTAAGACATTAGGGTTACTACTAAGACGTCCTAACGTTGCTTTAGTGATCGTACGTCCCTTTCGAATTGACCCTCAAAACTCCAACGACGGCGCTACCTACTCACTAATAGTGGGATAAAATTGTCTAAAGGAAACAAGCATAGAACAATTATTTTTTCGAGTAGGTAGATTAGCTCTTAAGTACTTGCTTAATCCAAACAAACTTTTTTCACACATACACTCCTTTACAAACAAAGTTTTCAAAAACACTTCATTACACTCTTGAAGACAGAAGCAAGAGTTAAATCGAAGTCAAAACAAAAGCTTTTCAAATAACACAAACACAAAGAAAACAATTTTGAAAATGATGAGCAAGTACCTAAGAGCCCGTAGATAACTACGAATAGAAAGGGTGCTAATACCTTCCCTTTCTATAATCTACCCCGTACTCAGAAATATCTCGAAAAAGGAATTTTTCTGTGCTTTTTTTCCTTTCCTTGTTGGATAAAATAAAAGACGGTGGCGACTCTTTCTTACCGCGACATTTTGCAAACACAAACACAAAATGCAAACCAGCAAATTCCTTAAAAAATAGGGAAACACGTCCCGGTTCTGGCCACCGTATCATAGAACTGGCGACTCTGCTGGGGACTTATAAATGGGGTGTACCTTAGGAATAGTTCATTATATTTTTTTCAATTGTTTGATCTGTTTGCTTTATCTTTGTGGGCTTTGTATCAGAGTTACTATAGATCCTAACCCGAATCTGGGGATACCTTTTAGGTAAGTAGCAATAGACTGTGAGGGAACTGTATGGCGTAGATCGATACGGTTGAAGCAGTAGCTACGTTGGTGTGACACATTAGTTGGTACCGATATCCCTTGTGGAGCAACAAGGAGAGTATGGGGCTGCTAATGGGTCATTAAGCATCAACTGACCTTAGAATCTATAATTGACCAACTTGGCCATAGAAAGTAGCAGTATGCTACACTCATTGAGACCATACTCTCGCGATGATTCTGGCCACAAGAAAAGATTGTTAAACTGGAATTATGACCGTGGAGGATGGTCAGTGATATTGAGAACCTCTAGAACCCGGTTACTATTACTAGGACAGGTTGAACCAACTAAACTGAAAGAGGGTAGTACCTAAACTCCATGACAGCCTGAAATTTAAGGGGCTATTGTATGACTTGTTTGCCCTTACCATGTTTGCTATCTGTGATACCTGTGGTGTGTTTTTATCATGACATCATGCATCATGACATCGCATGCATATTTCACTAGACTAACCATTTCAAAGACCGAGGGGATTCATCTTTGTTCTGTTTTGCAGATCATGGCATCTATGCGCGAAATACCATTCAAATCAGCTTCGTGTAGATACCTGCTCAGCTTAGAGAGTTGGTTTCAAAAGTTCCTGATACTTCTTCCTTCGTTAGAAGACATGGTCATCTCCTCAACCTGGTCACTTCCAAGTTGGATGAGCAAATGATGAGCGTCTTGTTCCAGTTCTTTGACCCGTTGCATCACTGTTTCACCTTCCCGGACTATCAGTTGGTCCCTACTTTGGAGGAGTTCTCTGATTTACTTGGCATATCTATTCTAGAGCAGACACCCTTTACAGGTTTGGAGATAGCTCCTAGGCCAGAGGATATTGCTTCAACCCTCTATCTAACAATGGCTGATGTAATATCTAACTGGGAGACTCGGAGTGGGAAGAAGGGTTTCTTGGCTAAGTTTTTGATTGATCAAGCTCAACAGTTCTGGGATAGTTTGGACTTTCAAGCATTTGAAGACATCCTGGCTCTCCTCATATATGGCTTGGTTATGTTACAAAATTCAGATTCTTTTGTCGATGTGAACGCAATCAAGATCTTCATGTCTCGTAACCCAGTGCCTACTCTCTTAGGTGATATTCTGCATGCTCTTTATACCCGTACTGTTCGGAGAAGGGGAACTCTCTTGTACTGTACACTGCTGCTGGCGAGGTGGTTTATTTCTCACCTCCCCAAATCTGTATTGAAGAATGAGGAAGGAATGGGCTGGGCTTACAGAATCATGTCCCTTGCTCATACGGACATCCTTTGGAGTACTAAAGATATGGAAAAGGTAGCTGTCATTGATCGGTGTGGGGAATACCCAAATGTTCCATTGCTTAGAACTAGAGGAGGAATAACCTATAATCCTTGTTTGGCCTTATGACAGTTTGGACGAGCTCGAAGGGACGGTCCTCATGAGCTGCTGCTTTCAGACATTGTCTTTGACTTCAAGGGGGATGTTGAGGGACATCGCCGCAGATTTATACGAGCTTGGGACAGGGTTAATAGGTCTGATCCACATGAGCTAGGAATGAAGACTTCTCTCGCGATGCAACCGTATCTCCAGTGGGTTCGAGCCCATGCTCAAAAGCTGGGGATGCCATATGAAGCTGTTTTGCTGGTGATTGTGGAGCATACTGATGAAGAAGGGGTTCCTTATGCAGTCCTACATCCATACATGCCTATTGATATTGGGGCATTGAAGAGATCTTGGATCCAGTTAAGGGAAGAAAGGGATACTTACAGAGAGAAGTATCATGAGCAGGAACGGAAGATGTTGAAGCTTACAAGGCAACTGGAGACTGAGAGGACAATCAACGATTATGTCAGCACGAAAAACGACCATGGGAGCTCTGATGTCTTTTATTGTTTCTAGTTTAGATTTGCTTTTCAGTATTTCTTTTTTAACTCCTTAAAGGAATTTGTTAAACATTGTTTCAAGTTTTAATCTAATAAAGTGTGTTTTATTTTGGTTTACAAATTTGAATCTCCCTAAGTCTTTGAAATCATTTCATACGCATTCCATTCCCATGCACCTCATTACAGGTACCATTACAGGTCTCTTATCTTATTCACTCTTTATTTCAGAACAACATGTCTTCTGAAACATCTACTGATCAAGCTATTAAAGCTCTTCAAGCTCAGAATGCTCAATTCCAGGAGATGTTCTTGAACTTGGCCAAGAGTCAACAAGATTTGAAGACTCTTATCTTGAAGGACAAGAAGAAGAAGAAGAAGGTGGTCCTCCTGAATATGGGTCACAAATTTGGGAATAGGTTGAGACAAGAAGTTGATTTATCTCACTCACCTGGAGGGATGAAGAATCAAGAGGAAAGGAAGGGTCCTAGCCCTGTGGTTTCTGACAACGACACTGACTTTGATAAAGACCAGTATCCTCCTGCCAAGGATAGGTATAAGCAACTTGAAGAACGGTTAAGCGCAATGGAGATCCAGAAAGTCCCTGGTCTGGACTTCGGAGATTTGGGTTTGGCATCTGGGGTGGTGGTCCCATACAAGTTTAAAGCGCCTGTCTTTGCTAAGTACGATGGGGTCTCCTGCCCAAAGTTACACCTTCGCTCGTATGTCAGAAAGATTCAACCATATACTACTGATAGGAATCTATGGGTTCATTTCTTTCAAGATAGTCTATCAGGGACTCAACTTGAATGGTTCTATCAACTGGAAGGCGTTAATGTCCGCAACTGGGAGGACCTTGCTGCTGCTTTTTACAAGCAATACCAGTATAATGCCGACCTTTCTCCCACGCATACCCAACTTCAGGGTATGTCTATGGGTGCGAGCGAAGGTTTTAAGGACTATGCTCAAAAGTGGAGAGATCTTGCTGGAAGAGTACAACCCTCTCTGGCTGATAGGGAGTTGGTGGATATGTTTCTTGGGACTTTGTCTGGTCCATACTTCAATCATTTGATCGGTAGTTCATCGGTCGGGTTCACTGAACTGATTATGACTGGGGAGAGGGTTGAAGCTGGTATTAAGAGCGGCAAGATGCAGAAAGGTGCTTCGTCAAGTACAGAGAAGAAGATTTTCAAGAAGGAATCTAGTGCAGTTTACAACTCGAGGATCCAGGACCGACCTCAACACCGCCAAGCAGTTAATGTGGTAGTTATATCAAGACCAACTGTTTCCCCACAATGTAACACTCAGCAAAGAGTAGAAATACCGCAAAGGCAGTATACTCGGCTCAGTATGAATCTATCTCAAATCCTTCCGCAACTATTGAAAACGAACTTGGTTACTCTGAGGGAGGCTCCAAAGAATCCCAATACTACATCACCGTTGTATAATCCAAACGCCCGCTGTGCTTATCACTCCGATAGCCCAGGGCATGATACAAACAACTGCTGGGATTTGAAGAATAAGGTACAAGATCTGATTGATGCTAAGGAGATTGAGTTTGAAGCACCGGAAAAACCTAATGTCATAATGGCTCCTATGCCAAAACATGACGCGGGAGTAAATGTAATTGAGGATGATGATGAATAGTATGATATTGACAGCTGGATTTACCCGACTACCGACGGTGGATTGAGCAATTGGACAGCGAAGGACTTCGTGCCCATTTCTTTTATTACACAATAATAAGACTTTGTTTTGAGTTTTTAACAAATAGTTTGAAACTTTACATCCCGGTGCCTTGCCCGAGACACCGTGGCTTTGTTTGAGGGCTTATTATTTGTCATTTCCATATATCATCAATAAAAACATTGGAAGTTTTCTTGCATTACAAATTTTGTGCTCCTTGTTTTTCTTTTCTATCTTGCAAAATAGCTATTTGTCTTACACACACTCACATATACAGGTCTACATCCACTCTGGATCCCACTAATAATGACTCTACTACTGCCAATTATGACTTCGAAAGTCCGATCAACCAAGTCGAGGACGAAGGTGAGGATGATTGTGAAGTGCCTGGGGAACTTGCTAGATTGTTACTTCAGGAAGAGAGGGCCATACAGCCGCATGAAGAGCCAGTGGAAACAGTAAATTTGGGTACCGAGGAAGACAAGAAAGAGGTCAAGATTGGTGCAAATCTGGAGCCTAGTGTTAAGCAACGGCTGATACAGATGTTGTGTGACTATGTTGAGATCTTTTCCTGGTCTTATGAAGATATGCCTGGGTTGGATACCGATATTGTGGTTCACCGTTTGCCAACTAAGGAAGACTGTCCTCCAGTAAAATAGAAAGACGTCGAATGCGCCCAGAGATGTCTGAGAAAATCAAAGTTGAGGTTATGAAACAGTTTGATGCCGGTTTTCTAGCCGTTACTTCTTACCCACAGTGGGTGGCCAACGTGGTTCCAGTGCCGAAGAAAGATGGTAAGGTTCGAATGTGTGTTAACTATAGGGATCTGAACAGGGCAAGCCCCAAAGATGATTTCCCTCTGCCTCATATCGACGTTCTGGTTGACAACACCGCACAACATAAGGTCTTTTCCTTTATGGATGGTTTCTCCAGCTACAATCAGATTAAGATGGCTCCCGAGGATATGGAGAAGACAACCTTTGTTACTCAATGGGGTACCTTTTGCTACAAGGTCATGTCGTTCGGATTGAAGAATGCTGGGGAAATGTATCAGCGCACCATGGTCGCTTTGTTCCACGACATGATTCATCATGAGATTGAGGTATACGTTGACGACATGATTGCAAGGTCCCAGACTGAAGAGGAACATCTTAACCATCTCCAGAAGTTATTTGATAGGTTGAAGTTGTACAGACTGAGGCTAAATCCAAACAAGTGCACCTTCGGGGTGAGGTCTGGCAAGCTGCTGGGTTTCGTCGTTACTGATAAAGGTATTCAGGTGGATCCTGCAAAGGTGAAGGCTATACAGGAAATGCCAGCTCCCCAAACAGAAAAAGAAGTCAGAGGCTTTCTGGGACGTCTGAACTACATTGCCCGATTCATCTCACACCTAACTGCTACTTGTGAGCCAATCTTCAAGTTACTGAAGAAAGATTAAGTGGTAAGATGGAACGATGAATGCCAGGCCGCTTTCAAAAGGATCAAGGAATATCTCCAAGAGCCACCTATTCTGATGCCTCTAGTTGAAGGGAGACCTCTGATCTTATACTTGACAGTACTCGAAAATTCAATGGGGTGTGTGCTGGGGCAGCATGACGAGTCTGGCCGAAAAGAGAATGCTATTTACTACCTTAGCAAAAAGATTACCGACTGCGAGACCCGATACTCGTTGCTTGAGAAAACTTGTTGTGCTTTAGAATGGGCTTCTCGCCGGCTGAGACAGTATATGCTGACTCACACTACTATATTGATATCAAAGACGGATCCAATCAAGTATATCTTCGAAAAGCCTTCCTTTTCCGAAAGAATAGAAAGATGGCATATGATCTTGATTGAGTATGACATCCAATACACGACCCAAAAAGCAATCAAGGGAAGTGTGTTGGAAGATCATTTGGCGCATCAGGAAGTGGACGATTACCAGTCTAAGAACTTCGAATTCCCAGATGAGAACATCATGTTGGTAACTGATTATGAGACACCTGGACCGGATGAAGGACCCGAGGAGGGATCCCGATGGTCTATGTATTTTGATGGAGCTTCAAACGCTTTGGGTAATGGCATCAACGCCGTAATCATATCTCCTGAAGGCTGTCATACTCCATTCACCGTACGATTATGTTTTAACTGCACCAACAATATGGCGGAGTATGAGGCGTGCATTATGGGCCTTCGAGCAGCTATTTACCTAAGGATTAAGTTCTTAAGTGTATTCGGAGATTTCGCTCTCGTGATCAGCCAGATCAAAGGCGAGTGGGATACAAAACACCCAAATCTTATTCCTTACAAGGAGTATGTGTTGACGTTACTTCCGCACTTTGAGGAGATAACCTTTGAACACTTTCCTAGAGAGGAGAATCAGTTAGCGGACGCGCTAGCTACGATGTCTTCTATGTTCAAGGTCAGATGGGAAAACGAGGCTCCCCAGATTACCATTGAGAGGTTGGACGAACCCGCACTTTGCTGTGACATTGAGACTGAAGAGGTAGCAGATAAACCCTGGTTTCACGAGGTAAAAAGGTATCTTGAGGCTCAAGAATACCCTGAGGGTGCATCTGTTAATGATAAGAGGTTTCTAAGGAGGTTCGCGGCGAAGTTCTTCATCAGTAATGGTATCCTTTACAAGCGTAACCATGATTCAACCTTACTGCGATGTGTGGATAAGAACGAAGCAGAAAGGATTACGGTAGAGTTACATGAAGGTACTTTCGGGACTCATTCCAGTGGACACACCATGGCAAAGAAAATCCTACGGGCAGAATATTATTGGTCTACCATGGAAGCCGACTGTTATCAGCATTCTCGGACCTGTCATAAGTGCCAAGGCTATGCTGATAAAGTGCACATACCTCCAGTACCTCTGAATGTCTTGACATCTCCTTGGCCTTTTGCAATGTGGGGTATCGACATGATCGGCGAGATCAGACCTACTGCATCCAACGGGCATCATTTCATCCTGGTAGCTATTGATTACTTTACAAAGTGGGTTGAAGCAGCTTCCTTTGCTACAGTGACCAAGAACGCTGTGGCACGGTTTATTCGGCACAATTTGATCTGTTGATACGGTGTACCAGAGAGGATCATTATGGACAATGGTACAAATATCAACAATACAATGATCACCAAGCTCTACAAGCAGTTCAAGATACAAAATCATAACTCTTCTCCTTACCGGCCGAAGATGAATGGGGTTGTTGAAGCGGCTAATAAGAATATCAAGAAGATTATGCAGAAGATGACGGTGACCTATAAAGACTGGCACGAGATGTTTCCGTTTGCTCTTCATGGGTACCGTACCTCAGCGTGGACGTCAACAGGGGAAACACCCTTTTCCTTGGTATATGGTATGGAGGAAGTCTTGCCCATTGAAGTTCAGATACCCTCTCTTCGGATTATGAAGGATGCAGGTTTAAGCGAGGACGACTAGATCCAGACCCGACTTGATCAACTGAACTTAATCAACGAGAAGAGACTTACTGCTATTTGTCATGGTCAGACGTATCAAAAGCGGATGATCAAGGCATTTAACAAGAAAGTCAGACGACAAGAGTATCAAGTTGGGGATCTGGTGATCAAGCGCATCATCCTACCTCAAGGTGATCCCAGGGGAAAATGGACCCCTACTTACAAAGGTCCATTTGTGGTTAAGAACATTTTCTCAGGAGGAGCTATGATTCTAACCACCATGGATGGTGACGACCTTCTTCACCCCGTTAATGCAGACATAATGAAAAAATACTACGCATAATCAAAGACACACTAGGTTGACTGGCCTAGGCAAAAATAAGGGCTTCCCGGTGAACCAAAAGGGTTCGGGAAAAAATAAGGGATGAAAATGAAAAAATATGTACACCCGGCAAGTCGAAAACCTGAAAAGGCGGCTTGGGATAAAAAGGGTATCCCGGTGGACTGAAAACCCGAAAGGGCGGTCTAGGAAAAAATTAGGGATCAAAGTCTAACACTATGTCTCATTGGATCACCTTGCAACCAGACTTCGATATCGACTGTCAAGCTCGGACGACACTAATCAATCTGATCTACCTTCAACCAAGTAGCAAAGTGATAAGACGCTCGAGGATATAAAGGCAATAGCAGAGTTGGAACCCCGTGGGATTATTCACATAGCTGTTTTTCTTTGTTTTTCACAAATTGTATAAACTCTATTGTTCGGCGGCGTTCTCTTACTAGGACGCCATCCTCTTGTACAAAAACGTCTATTTTCAGGCTAATTTCAAAGTTAATATAATTCATTATTCACAAAGAAATTTCAAATTGTTTTCCTTTTTCTGTTTTGTTTTGCAAGAACGTCCAATGTTCATTTTTTATATATGCATTTGACATTGATTGCTACTCATAAATATTTACATGCGAAACAAAAGACGATTACTCGTAATATCAGGAACAGGGGAAAATAAGAATTTTCCAGACCTTATAGTTGCTCTGTCCACCAGGTACAGGGATAGATTTAGCTGAAGAATATGACTAAGGCACATTCACTCCCCACAGAGTAAGAAAAAGACAGTGGTGTTAACTCTCCCCAACTGACGCTCGCAACTGCGAACGAGTCGACGATATTCTCCCCAAGCAGAGTTTGTCTATCATCATTACTAGGAGATTATCCCCAGTGGAGTTTGGAGAATTATCCCCAATAGAGTCTAAAAGATTATCCCCAGCAGAGTTCATTCCTTTCACAAACAGAAACTCAATCCCCAACAGAGTTTATCATCGCCGACAATGATGATTCATCCCCAGTCGAGGTTATTTCTCCAAATCAACAGATCTTCTAGCAGAGTATTTTTCCTCCCCACAGAGTCATTTCCTCGTCAGTTTATTCCCCAACGGAGTTATCCTCTCCTGCAGGTTTATTCTCACAATCATATTCATCCATTATCCCCAGCGGAAACGAAGAATTCAACTTTTCTCTCCAGCAGCAATCCGGGATTTATTTTCCCCAGCTAAAAGCATCACATTTCCATACATCATGACATGCATACGCATCATACAACACAATCTCATTTATTTTGAGAACATCATTGCTTGATACATATCATGCATTACATACAATTAACATTTACCTTTCAGGAAAAATTCTCACAAAATTCAAGCTATGAAGCCTTTACCTCAGTTGAATAACGGACGACCGAAGTTCCTAAATGTCAATAGAGATGATTCCCCAGTTGAATAACGGATGACTGAAGCTCCTAAAATTCAACTTTCCTCATCAATAGAGATGATTCCTCAGTAGAATACAGACGATCGAAGTTCCTAAAATTCAACAGAGATGATTCCTCAGTAGAATACGGACGACTGAAGTTCCTAAAATTCAACATAGATGATTCCTAAGTAGAATACGGACGACCGAAGTTCCTAAAATTCAACAGAGATGATTCCTCAGTAGAATACGGATGATCGAAGTTCCTAAAATTCAACAGAGATGATTCCTCAGTCGAATACGGACGATCGAAGTTCCTAAAATTCAACAGAGATGATTCCTCAATCGAATACAGACGATCGAAGTTCCTAAAATTCAACATAGATGATTCCTCAATCGAATACGGACGATCGAAGTTCCTAAAATTAAACAGAGATGATTCCTCAGTAGAATACGGATGATCGAAGTTCCTAAAATTCAACATAGATGATTCCTCAATAGAATATAGACGACCAAAGTTCCTAAAATTTAACAGAGATGATTCCTCAGTAGAATACGGACGACCGAAGTTCCTAAAATTCAACAGAGATGATTCCTCAGTAGAATAAGGATGATCGAAGTTCCTGAAATTCAACAGAGACGACTCACCAGCAGAATAATGGACGACCGAAGCTCTTAAAATTCTACTTCTCTCAACAAAGATCAGCCTTCCTCAGCGGAATCTTCCTCAACGACAGGTATACAAGCTCCCGCTAAGGAATCTCTCATGCGATCGACACTCCTTCGGATGGCATCTTTAAGCCCATCTCCCGTCATCAGTCTCCAAATGGCATCATTAAACCCATTCCCGACATCACAAGACAATTACCACTTCATGCGAGTGCAAATTTCTGGGCACTCTAGTGTTCAATCATCTTCCACCTTCAGATCACGAAAGGCAGACAAGCCAATCTAAATCTTCAGGTTTAAGAAAATTGAACAGGGGTAGCTGTTGTACCCCAAAATAATCCCTCCCATATTCCTCAAAACATTTCAAGAAAGATCCTCAAGTTGCTCAAGGAAGTCCAAGGGTTGACCAGACAAGATCTCTCTCCTAAGGCAGTCTACCTCAAATTAGGGTTTCATGTTGCATCAAGATAATTAAGTCCAAGGGATCCTAAATGCTCAACATTGTCCTAATATGTTCTCAAGATCATCCATGTCAAGTTTTAATCCATACAGAGAAAGTTTGCTCAGTCAATTGCTCAAAGGCCCAAAAATTGACTGTGTTAGGGCAAAAGTCAATTGTGGCCCACATACAGTCAAACTTCAAGATTTTTGGTCAACATCATCATTTTGAATTATATTTCATCATTTGATCAAGGTTTGATCATGATTCATCAAGGATTGCTCATAATTCATCAAGAATCAAAAGTTGCTAAATTAGGGTTTTGAAGGAAAAGTCAACTCAACTTTGACCAAGCATAACTTTCTCATACTTTATGAGAAATGACCCATCCAAAGATCATTTTGAAGAGGATGCAAAATTCCCTACAATCCATCTTCAGCTCCCAAGCTCAAAATATGCACTCACAAGAAGTTATGAATTTGGACATTATAGGTCATTTTGAAAAGTCAACAAAAACACCTTTTTGTCAAAGCTTCATACTTGAGCATGGAATATCAAATTGAGATGAGACAAAAAGGGTTGATTAGAGGACATCTCAAGCTTTCTAAAAAGTCCAAAAACACATCCAAAGAGTCAAAATTGAGGAAGTTATGCATTGATGAAGTTGACCCTTTTTGCAAAATTGCCAAAAGTCAATTATGCCTAAAACTTCAAATTTTGCCAAATGGGCCCAATCTTTTTCACTTGTTTTGAGTTGGAAACATAGTCCACGAGCTCTAGCCCTTTCCATTTGTCATTATCATGTTTTTATTATTTATTTTTATTTTTATTTGATTTAAATCAATTTTAATCAAAATAAATCATATAAAATCCAAAATATTGAAAACACAAGATTTTGTGTTTGTTTCAGGTCTTCAATTATAGCTAGCAAGTATTCAAATTCGTATCAAGGCATGGTGTGTACAAAAAGATTGATTTTAGGCCAATTTTGGAATGATATTCAAGAGAATCAAATCACAATCAAATTCAATAATGGAAGAAGATTGAGTACATTCTATCAACCCTAATCCATTCCTTGATACATATAGAATAGAGGCAGACCAAAAACAGGGTGAGAAGGAGGCGCAGCATCAAGAACACAAACTTGAAAAATCAAGAAAAAGTGCAAACACGAATTCCCATTTAGAGGTAATTTCAAGACCTTTGAACCATTCCAATCGTTTCCTGAGGTCATCAGCAAGCCAAAGCAATCCAAAGCAAGTGTTTCCAGGCCTTATATCACGTTGTAAGTTGCCCACAACATAGCTTATTTTTTGAAATTGAATAACATCATTCTTGCACTTGTATCATAAAATAACTGTATATTCTTGATCACCATCATGTTTGCAAGCTTCCTATAATATTTGATTGCATTTTCATGGCTTGTACTGGATTTCACCATAGCTAGGGTTTTAGGGTTCAAATTAGGATCTTCGTTTTTAGGAAAAATTGGGCCATGAAAGGGCCACCTTTGTGTTCAGCAAGGTCAGACGAAGCCATCCATGGCCTTTGTTTTCATTTATAACGCTTGTGTTAAGTTTTGAGATTTATAGGGGCAATAGCTACGGACAAACGACCGTAGGTAAAAGTTTGAAACTTTTACCAACGGAACCAGGTTGAAGACGACTGTGTGGCACCCTTCCATTGGATTGTTTAAAATTTCGCGCTAATATTGGCTTACCTCGCTTGTTTATTTTATATTAATTTTTGTTTATATTACATACAACAAAAACAATTGGCCCAGTGGTATCCAGGCAAGCGTTAAGGCGTTGGGGGAGCTTGAGGTCAGGGGTTCGACCCCTGCCTCCAACGTTTGTTGTTTTTCTTAATTTCTTCCAGGTAATCAAATGCGTTTACAAATCCAAGGCCTATCATACATCCTCATAATCTAGCGTGCCAAGTGTCTTGAGATCCAGATCTGATGGCTAGTAAGGGAGGAGCATCATAAGCCAAGTCAAACGCAGAGCATGTGATCTGGGAAGTCAAACATGGACACTCTTGTTGGGCCCAGAAATGCTTCTCACACCCCCATATGGCAGGCCCAATTTCTTTTCTTCTTTTATATTTATTTCATTTAATTTATTTATTTTATTTTACTAACCAATTAAATTATTTTCTTTTTTATCAAAAAATCACAAAAATATTATTTTTCATAAATTAGGTCTAGATTTTATTTTTATTAAAAAAAATTGATTAATTTAATTATATTGTTAATTTAGATAACTTTAATTCTTTTTGTACATAATTAAAATTAATTAGAACAAATAGGTTTTATTTCTAATTTAATTATTTTATTTTCTTAAAAATAATAAAAGCACAAAAATAGGTCACGTAATTATTTTCATTAATTAATTTAATCACTAATTAATTTGTACATTTATTTTTAAAACCTAAAATTATTTTCTTTAAAATATTAAAAGCAACAAAAACAATTTTTCTTTTAATTAGGTTAGAAGGGTCAAAATCCTAATTTCTTGTCGATCTAATTTTCATCGCGCGCTTTATTATTATTTTTATCCATATTGATGTAACTGCCTACAGTTTCTAATAGTTTTAATTAAGACTTTTACTTTTTGTTATCGCTTTATTTTCAAATGGTTTGTTATTGGCTATGTAAATACCCGAAGCCTTGAAATAGCGTAGTTTAATTTTTGCATTTTAAATTCCACAAACTATTAATTATTAGATGTATGATAATAGGATGCATGACAAGAATGTATGACTAATTTTAAAACAGTTAGATCACCCTAAATATGCAAAGACAAGTAAACTGAAATTGAATCATTCGCACATGCGCACTCCTAGGGTACACTCCCACTTGGTTGCCTTTGGTAAACGGTCATTGAGTATAGGATGCTTTAGTGGTCGTCCTTTTGTCCAAAGATCAAAGTTGCCTCAGAATGTTTGCCTCGGATATTGTTGCCTCGGATAATTGATCTAAGACATTAGGGTTACTACTAAGACGTCCTAACGTTGCTTTAGTGACCGTACGTCCCTTTCGAATTGACCCTCAAAAATCCAACGACGGCGCTACCTACTCACTAATAGTGGGATAGCATTGTCTAAAGGAAACAAGCATATAACGATTCTTTTTTCGAGTAGGTAGATTAGCTCTTAAGTACTTGCTCAATCCAAACAAACTTTTTTCACACATACACTCCTTTACAAATAATGTTTTCAAAAACACCTCATTACACTCTTGAAGACAGAAGCAAGAGTTAAATCGAAGTCAAAACAAAAGCTTTTCAAATCACACAAACACAAAGAAAACAAGTTTGAAAATAATGATCAAGTACCTAAGAGCCCGTAGATAAATACAGATAGAAAGGGTGCTAATACCTTCCATTTTTATAATCTACCCCCTGTACTCAGAAATATCTCAAAAAAGGAATTTTTCTGTGCTTTTTTCCTTTCCTTGTTGGATAAAATAAAAGACGGTGGCGACTCTTGCTTACCGCAAGATTTTGCAAACACAAACGCAAAACACAAACCAGCGAATTCCTTAAAAAATATGGAAACACGTCCCGGTTCTGGCCACCGTATCACACTACCCCCTAGGTTGTGTTAGGTACGTGAAAGTCTATAGTTCATCATGTCAGTCTCTAAGCAATAAGTTATCTAACTCATATTATCTACCCCCTAGGTTGTGATAGGTATGCGAATCTGCGATATAATTCATTATGTCAATCTCTAAGTGATAATGAATTATGAGGTTTGTGTTATTTATCCTCTAGGTCGTGATAAACACACAAGCCTATACTCGTGTTATCTACCCCTAGGTTGTGGTAGATATGCAAAAATCTATAGTTCATAGTGTCATTCTCTAAGCGATAATGAATTATTAGGTTTGTGTTATTTATCTTCTAGGTCATGATAAATATACAAGCCTATACTCGTGTTATCTACCCCCTAGGTTATGGTAGGTATGTAGAAATCTATAGTTCATTGTGTCAGTCTCTAAGTGATAATGAATTATCAGGTTTGTGTTTTTTATCCTCTAGGTCGTGATAAACACATAAGCCTATACTCGTATTATATATCCCCTAGGTTGTGATAGGTATGCGAATATGCAATATAGTTCATTGTGTTAGTCTTAGAGCATCAATGAATTATTCGTTGTGTTATTTTCCCCCTAGGTTGTGGTGAATATGCAATAACTGTGATGTAATCCATTGTGTTAGTCTCGAAATGTCAATGTATTATCAACTTTGTGTCATTTATCCCCTAGGCCGTGATAAGTGTACAAATCTGCGGAATACCTTACTATGTTAGTCTCTATGCATTAGTAATATATTTTAAACCTGTATCATTTACTCCCTAGGTTGTAGTAGGTATACAAAATTTGCGATATAACTTGTTGCATCAGTCTCAATGCAACAATAAGTTATCAATCTTCAAGCATGTGTCAATTACCTCCTAGGCTACGGTAATTACACAAAATCTATGATTACTCTTTTTCTAGATGTTGACGAGTTATCTACGTCGTCATATCTAGGTCTACTACTCTTTTGTTCAAACTTTGGTGGGTTGACTTCGCCATTCTTGCCTACTATTTTTACTCTAGGGTATGCTTTACAATGTATCCTTATATAATAATCTTTTGATAAAATTTTGGGGTTTTCAATTATTTAATAACCCTTCGATCCGAATGTGTGAGACCTTCGTGTTCTCACACTCTTCATTCGAAGAGTAATTAAAAAGGGGCAACTATCATACCCCAAATTTGCCCGCCCCATTTTTAAAATATTCAAATTATTTTTAAACTTGGTTTCATATATTTTTTGGGTATTACTCACATTTGGTTTAACAATAATTTATTTTTGCTTATTTAAAATATATAATAATTTACTTTAAATTATTTGTATTTTTAAAGTAGCAAAATATTTTCACACCTTCATATGCTTCTATGTGCCTTTTTGTCTCGAATAGAATTTCAAAGCATTATTGGTAAGGGAGTAAGGCTTGCAAGTAGAAGATCTTGAGTTAAAGTCACATTACACTACTTTTTGGTATTTATATTCTTTTGTGTGTTTTTTTCAATAAAAAGGATAAAAAAGACATTTTTCAATTATTTTATTATTCTTTTCGTTTTCTATTTTAAGAGTATTTTAAAAAAATTTATTTTTATTTTTTTAAATCTTTGACTTTATACACGTAATAGTCAAAATGTTAAAAATAATTGAAATCTTTCAAAATAAATTTTTATTAATCACCAAATCAATCACAATATTAAAAAGGTCACAAAAGTGTCTAGGTTCATAATCTTATTCTCCAAGTTTCAATCAAGCCTCAATCAGTATAAATCTTGCCAAAAATAGGTAAATCAAATATAATTTTTGACCTAAAGTTTTCCTATAAATAGAGCTCTTCACTTCATATTCTTCATCAACAATTTTCTATGTCTACCTCACAAACATTCTTTCTATGCAACTCTTTGGTTAATTTTAGGGTTTTGAACATAACACCTAAACTTTTTCCATCAACAACCATTTGGAAAATCAATAATCATTTGCAGATCATCAATTATCTACAAATCAACAATTTTGTTGTTGTCTTTAATAGACAATAGCGATCAATCATCCACAAGTCAATTTTCACCAAGAAAACTCTACTGCACTGACGTTTTCCCCTTGTGGTGCTTTCTTCCTTTTACTTTATGCAAGATGTTGTTTTGTTTTGTGTTCAAATAATAAGAACAAAGGCGACGAAGAAGCAGACAAACAAGAGAGAAAGAAATTTTTTTCTTGATAGAAGAACCTAAGATCTACGGAAGGGAAAAAGGTAATTTTATTCAATATTTTCTATATTCTATTCTATGTTAACAAGTGGTGGTATCGTTATCTTTTTCAATGTCTCACTGTCGCATGACAATCTTTGGTTGGATACTTGTTTTACTTTGAAAATTAACAACCTAATATCTTACTGATAAACGACAAGGGGTCCGCCCCCTCCCTCATTTTGGCAACTATGTTTTTCCATTATTTATAAGAGATAGTAGGAATTCACAATTAGTTATTAGGTTTAACATCAGCTTTTAGTTGTAAGACTTCACTGTAGCCACATTAGTTTCTTAGGATTTAGGTTTAACATTTTTACCATTTTATTTTCTTTTGTTTTTATTCCTTTTTATTTTTTCATATAAATCTAGAACGACCATTTTAAATTAAAACCAACACAATCTCAAACATAAAACAAATTAATTCAAAATAGCTAACCCACCAAATACTACAAAATTTTCTACTATCATATAAAAATCAAGATATTTTTAAAAAGGATTATGGAGATGTCTTATATTAACTTTGAACTGCATCTATGATTCCGCTATTTTCAACCCAGACTTGGTTCAAGGATTAATTCAAAATATTTCTACAATCCATATAAAAAACGAACCAAACACCTACGAACTATGAATTGGGACTCTGATTCCTCATAAGAGGATACGTAGGCACACGACTTAAAGACCAAGGCAAGTTTCCATAATTAAAAGACTAAAACCCTTTTTTCCCCTAATTAAAAAATTAAAATTCTATCCTACCTTTTTAACTTAAACCCTAGGACTTCCTTGAGAACAAGGTAGATGAAGGGTTCTTAACACCTTCCCTTCGTCTAAAGTGAATCAAGAACTTAGAATCTTTGTATCAATTTATGGTTATTCCATTATTCACCCGTCGTTAAGACAAAAAGTAGTGGTGGCAACTCATTATTTTTTCCCGGTTACAATACTAGGGTGCTAATACCTTCCCTTTGCATAAATAACCCCATACCTAGATTCTCTCCCTCTCTTTTTTGGGTTTATCCTCTCTTTTCCCATTTCCTTTGGAAACAATAAAATGTGGTGGAGATTTTATCTGATTTGTACGAGTTAAGTCAATCCAATGGCTTAGTCTCAACATTTCTACTGCTATAAAATTCATTATCCTCAGTCACCACCTCCATATCAACAACCCCTGTCTGTATCTTCTTAGGCTCAGAATCCGGATTACGATCAGAATCAGATAGGTCCCCAAGAGTAACCTTAGTTGGATCTGATCCCGATGATATACACTAATCTTATTCACCATTTGAGTTATAAATCACTGGTATTTCCAAAAAGTCTTAAGCCATTGACGAAGTACCCACCTAGCTTAAACCACAATCTTGCATGTGAGTACCATGATAGAACGCCAGGGCATACCACTGATAACTGCAAAGTCTTCAAGTACATGGTACAATAATTGGTTGGTCAAGGGACTCTGTCACTTGCATATTTTTAATATGTGTTGAACAACTTCCCGTCTGGATAGGTGTGAAAACTTCAAGAAGAATCTCCTCAAAGTCAATGGTCAGACATAACAGCTCATCATCAAAGCAGATCATTAGGCCACTTTATCATTAGCATTTGTAGTTTACTTTTTTGGTTAATATTTAATTTCTTTTAAAACATTTTTAATTTTAATGGTAATATTAATGATATAACCATGCATTATTTTGAGTTAACCATATATGTTCACTCGTTTTTCCATTTTTATTGCAAAAAAACACTGTTTCTTCCATTTCCTTGTCTTTATCAAACTTTTGTTTAAGCAAAGATTAGAGGGAGAATGATGCAAATGAATTACCCATAGTATCTGACAGTATCCTTTCAGATAAAACATTCTTGATGATGTACATACATTGCTTCAAATTCCCAAACAATGAAGATATAAGGACGATAATCTGTCGTCAACCCCTTTGAGCCTAGAAGTTTTTGTTTCTTTCTGTATGAAAAAACCTTTAATCTGAACTAGGGGCAGGGTAGTTTTCAGTTAATTTAGATATGTATTCGAATATCAAGAGAATCATTCTGAACGCCTAAACGACTTAACCACGTGCTTTTCTTTACACACATCGAGAAGTGTCAAAGTCACCATCCTGTTTAAACCAAAAGAACAAATGTCATACACATTGTTCCAAAATGCAAAAAAATGAAAATTAGAAAAGAAAAAGAAAAAATCTCGCTAAATCGAACAACAAGAAAATGACTTAGGCAAAATTAGGACATCTCGTTGATCTGGTGGCTCAAAAGAGAAGTTCAAGCAAAAGTTTGGGAAAAAGAAAAATAAATAAAAATGTGAAAATATGATAATCATATCAAGAATTAGAGGGTCACCTAACAAATAAAAATCTTGTGACTACCAAATAAATACATGTGACTACCACCTCAAGCAAAAATCTCATTGATTCTCAAGTTGTCATGCTTATACCTTCAAGTTTCTTCTTCGAATTTGAACGAGTATGTCAAATTAACTGAATATAGGACTTGAGATCATCAAGGAGATAGGGTGGCTTAAAATTTAAAACTTTGAGCCTATATGCTTTTGTTTGAAAATTGTGAATCAGACCACATTACAACCCTCAAAATACCTAATTGAAGCAAGGTTTCTTTTGAAAGCATACTCATCAAGGTTGCATTAACCTGACTCCTAGACATTTTCGAATAATTTGTATTAGTATCATATCCTATTGCCTTTCGCACTTTGAATAAACTAGTGACCCATTCATTACACCCTAATATCATCTTAAAATTGATTTTCAAACTTGCATGAACACTGCATTAAGATTACCATTTTAAGAAATAATTTTATTTGCAAATATTCATTTCACATCAAGGAAGTACCAACAAAGGAGAAATCGGCAAAAAACTTGATATTTTCAATCAGAGGAAAATCCTTTGAAAGAGTAGTCAGCCTAGGGAAGGTTTGTTTCAAGATTTAGTTAATCTGGGGAAATTAATTTGAGACGTGAAGTCTCTCCAAGGCTTGTATTGGGGCAGGACATTTTCATAGCACAATGGGTCTCGCCACTCAGATTCAGTCAATCTGGATCAATTACTTCGAGAAATTGAAGTCTCTCTATAAACACCCCAAAATAATTAGATTATTTATTTACTTATTTATTTAATTGATTTATGATGTGTATTTGTGATGTATTTGTGAGCATATGTGATATTTTGATGAATATGATGTGTGATGTGATGCTATGTGTGGTATAGTGGAAATTGAGTGAGCTTGAGTGTTTTAATAATTTTAGAATAGTTAGAGTAATTATTTAGAATTGTTTTAATTAGTTAAATAGATATAATATATGATATAGATATAAGGAGGGAAAAGTAGTAAGTTATGAGAGGTTAAGTGAGGGCATAAGTGGAAGACCATATTATGGGTCCAAGGAATAAGTTTGACATAAGGAATATTTGAGGTTTAGAACACTCATTATGTACGATCGTGCTTGGAGAAGAGGCAGAGAGCAGACCTATGGCATTTAAGAACTCAAAGGGATTTTGTATAACGCAAAGGAGAATCGATTGCTAGTTATAACCTAAGGTAAGGGGGTTATCTTTATTATTATGATTGATATGGGTTTAGGTATTGGTAGGTTTATATTTGAGCTTTTGATTGATGATGATAATATGATGATTTGGGATGAGAATGATGATTTGTAATGAATAAAATGCAATGAAATGATGTATATGATGCCTATTATGAAGTGTTTTTGTGATAATGTGAAAACATGATGAATTATGTCAATTTTGGACTGAATTGGTGTTAAAGTCGTAAGGAATTTGGGCTAGTTCGGTGTAGAAAATGCAATAGTAGAGTTTCTATTTTTGCACCCTTGTCGGGCGAAACATCTTCGACAAGACTTAGCCATGAGAGAGAGGGTTGATTTTCGACGGGTTTTTGGAAAATTTATGGAGGGTATGTCTCGCGCAAGCTTCGTCAGGCGAAGCAGAGGCGAGCGTGAGCTCACCGGGCGAACGAAGAGGTCGTTGGGCGATAGAGTTGATCGAAAATATGTGCTTCTGGAATTTTGTATGGGGGAAGGATTTTCTCCCTAGCCTCATCGATCGAGCCTCAATCGAGAAAATTGATTATCCGAGTGAGCCTCGGGCGAGTGGCTGCATATTGTTGTACCCCCAAATTTTCCCTCCCATTTTCTTTAAAACATTCTCCTAGTGTTCTCAAATGCTCAAGTTTGCTCAAGAATTGATCCGATAAATTCTCCTCCAAAGCAATGGACTTACAACTAGGGTTTCATTTTTTTCAAGGAAGTTTGGGTTTCTAAGGCCTCAAGTGGTTTCCATGGTTCCTTATATGTCTCTAAGAATGTTCATACTAAGTATCATGCCTTGCATCACAAGTTTGCTCAGTCAATTGCTCAGATGACTGAAAATCAATTGTATTGGATAAAAAGTCAACGGTGGTAAACATACAGTCAAACTTCAAGATTTTTGCTTAACATCAAGATTTTTAAGTCATATTCATCATTAGATCAAGGGTTGATCACGATTTATTAAGGAAAACTCTCAAATCATCAAAAGTCAAAAGTTTCCAAATTAGGGTTTTCCTAAGGAGAAGTCAACTAAACTTTGACCAAGCAGAACTTTCACATGCTTCATTATATTTTCCTCAACCAAATCTCATTGTGAAGGAAATTCAATTCTCTACAACTTTTTATCTTTAAGCTCAAGTCCAAAAAATGTTTCATTTTTGAGATATGAGCCAATACATTATAGGTCATTTCAAGAGTCAACAAAAAGACACTTTTTGTCAAGGAAACTTACATCAAGATAAATTCTTCAAATGAAAAAATGATCAACATAAGGATTTAAGGGGACATCTTGAGCTTTCCAAAATGTCAAAGATCACCTTAATATGATAAAAATTGAGAGAGTTATGATTGGTGCAATTTGGTAAATTTCGAGAAAATGATGAAAACCAAATAGATCAAACTCGATTTTTTGGGCTAATGGGCTTGTGTTTTAAGGTCCAAACGTGTATTAGGCCTCATAGTGAACCTCTGAACCTATTCATATACCCCTTTGATTTTTATTCCATTTATTTTTTATTTTAATTATTTAAATTTAAAATTAAATAAGATAAAGTCAAGGCTTTTCTTACAAGGTCCAAGTCCACAATGGTTTAACCTAATACTTTTTCTATATATTTCTATTTATTCAAACATAACATCACACAAAAACCCTTCTAGAGAAAACTATTCCAAAACTTCCAAAAATTAAAGAAACTAGGGCTACACAAAACCCTTATTTCCAGCCCTTCTCAATTGAAACCAAGCATTGCATTATCATCTTGAAGTGCCCAGGAATCCATCCCAATCCTCAAGCAGTCAAGATCGTGCCAAGAACATCACGTTCATCCTCATCGATTTTGGTAGTTTTTTTTTTATAATTCAAAACTTTGATTTATGCATTGTTAACTAATTTGATACGTTTACATGTGTTCATATACATCATTAGAGCAGGTTTGATGTATAATATGTGAGCTCTGGCGCAGTGGCAAGGAAGACAGTGATAAAGGCTAAGGGCGTGGGTTCAACACCCACCCCTGACATTTTGTGTGATTTTGCTTCTAACTTATTTTTCCCCTTAATGCAGTGTAGAAGGCTAAGGGCGTGGGTTCAACACCCACCCATGACATTTTGTGTGATTTTACATCTAACTTGTTCTTTTTCCCTATTTTTCCCCCTTAAACCCTAAATTCACCTAACCATGAAACCACAAACCTTTTTTTTACAAACCTAAAATAATTGTTTTTTTTTTGTAAACCCTTAAAATAATTAGGTTTTAGTTTTTTATCATTAACCTTTTTTATTAATTTAACTAATCAATTGTTTTGTTAATTTAAATTAATTAATTTTTAGGTTTTTCATCATTAACCTTTTTTATTAATTCAATTAATAAACTATTTTTGTTAATTTAAATTAATTAATTTTTAGGTTTTTCATCATTAAACGTTTTTATTAATTTAATTAATCAATTATTTTGTTAATTAAAATTAATTAATTTGTAGGTTTATTCATTATTAACCTTTTTTATTAATTTAATTAATAAACTCTTTTTGTTAATTAAAATTAATTAGTTTTTAGGTTTATTTTAATCATCATTAAAAAACCATTTCCATAGAAAAATCATCAAAACATTTCTTTTTTTGTCTATTTTAATTTTATTTTATTTTCATAGATAAACTGTAAGGGGTTCGAAATTTGTAATATCTTAGATTTATCGCTTTCCTTTTTAATTATTATGTAACCGTTTTCCGGGTTGTAATAGCTTAGGGTTTTTACTTTCCGCTTTCTATTATGTAACTGCCCCAAAGTTGCGTAATAGCTTTAGGTTTATCTTTTCTGCTTTTACTTTCCTCGCCTTTACTGTCTTTTTTATTTTACTATATCGTTGTTAGTAATTAGGGTGTATGACAAGATAAAACTTGACGATAGAAAACCCTAATTAATCTCAAAGTTAAAGTAACTGAAAACAACACACCTCGCACACTCACACCTCTAGGGTAACCTCCCTTGTTTCCTTTCAGAAAACACTCATGTCCCTTGAACATGGGGACTCTTTAGAAAAGTCCCTAAAAAACAAAGATCGTAGTCCCTCGATGACGCTTTCAATGTTGCCTTCGGTAAATGATCTAGTCCCTTAATAATAATTGCTAAAACGTCCTTCCAAGTTGCCTTCGATGACTGTACAATGACCCACGCTTGTCCCTTCACATCCATCGACATGTCTTCCTACTAACTAATGGTAGGGTAGAACTATCTATAGGAGGAGGAAAAGTACAATAAAGACCTTGAGTAGGTAGACCGCTGTTAATCGCTTGCTCACAAACATTTCAAAACAACTTTCAGCCAAACACTTTCAAAAAAAATATTTTAAAAAATGCTTTGTACGCATTCTCAAGGACAGATACGAGGATCATTACAAAGTTGCCTTACTATTGACATTTTCAAAATATTTTCAAATTACACACACATAAAGCAAGTTTTTTAAAAGTGAGCTAAGCAATTAAGAGCCTATAGATAACTACGGATGAAAAGGGTGCTAACACCTTCCCTTTTAATAACCTACCCCCAAACTCAATGACGAAAAAAGGTCTTTCTTATTCTTTTCACCATTTCCTTATTGGATAAAAGAAAAGTCGATGGCGACTCTTGCTATCCGCAACATTTGCGTCAAAACGCAAAAACAAGTCAGTTCTCCCACCATATTACAGAACTGGCGACTCCTCTGGAGAACTACAAAAAAGAGGGGTTACCTTTAGAGTTATATCACTTTTAAATGCTTTCCTTGTTTGCTTTGTATGCTTTACATTTGAGGGTTGCTCAGGTTTACTTTTTTTGCAAAGATAATACACCCGGATATGGGGACATTTTAGGTATGTAGCTATAGATCATGGAAACTGTATGGCATAGACTGATATGGTTGAAGTGATGGTTATGTTAGTACAACGCTTTGGTTTGTATTGGTGTCCCTTGAGTTATTCGAGGAGAACATTAGGCTGGCGTGTGGTGTCATAAGCACTAACTGACTTTTAGAACCTTAATTGACCCAACTTAGCCATTAGAAGGTAGTGAGATAGTCGAATTTGGTGTTGTCCAAATTTGGTTGATACTCGATGCTACACTCATTGAGATTCGACTATCAGAATATTTCGATGGCAAGTCAGTTGCACTGCTGAAATAATGCCTATGAGAAAGATCGGTGATATGAGACTCCTACAATCAGGTTACTACTCTTAGGATAAGTTGAGCCAACTGAACTTCAAGAGGGTACTTACCTATGAACCCCATGCAAGCCTTAAACCTAAGGCTCTTATGTGCTTTGTTTGTGTTTGTTATCTGTTCAAACATGACATCATAGCATCATGACATCATATCATATCATTTTCACTGATCATTTCAAGGATCTCAAGGGCCTGTGATGTAGGTTATCATGAATCAGACATCTATCAAAGGGAAAGGGGATTTATTTTCCTCTAACCAAATTCCATCAAAGATCAAATTACTTTTGCTTGAGTCATAGGCTAGGACCCACTCGACATGGTGAGCTTGATTCTCATAGAAGGACGTCCAAAGACGCAAAGTTCTTTAGTCAAAGCTGCAACTTGACTCAACTTCTAACATTTCCTTTTGTTTACCCTGTGAGATCCTTGAAAACATTGCATCCACATATCATGCATGTCATTACATAACAAGTATTTCCCAAGACAATTTTTCTCATCTTCTTACGATTTATTTTAGTAAAAGATGGACCTCGAACAAACTATGAAAGACCTTCAAGATCAAAATGCCCAATTCCAAAAGACGCTCCTGAAATTAGCCAAGGGGCAGCAAGAACTGATGGTGCTCATCTCCAAGAAGAAAAAGACTAGGAAACCGATTGGTATCTTCAAAACGGGAAGAAGATTCAAAGGTCCCGCCAAACAGGTTCAACTGCTAATATTCCATCAGATGAAGATGACAATCAAGAGGAAGATGGTAGATGTATCAAAGCTGAGGGGGGGGGGGAGCAACCTTGGTTCTACTAAATTCATGATGAAGAAGACTATTCCAATGAGCAGTATCCTCCCGTTGATGACAGATACAAACAACTGGAAGATCGTTTAAATGCCATGGAAATCCAGAAAGTGCTTGGGCTGGATTTTAAGAGCTGGGTCTTATCTCGGGGTTTGTTATCCCTCACAAATTCAAGGTCCCTATTTTTGCAAAATATGACAGTGTTTATTTTCCTAAACTACATCTGAGATCTTACGTCTGGAAGATCCAACCCATACTGCTGACAAAAAGTTATGGGTTCACTTCTTTCAAGAGAGCTTATCCGGGACACAACTCGAATGGTTCTATCAGCTAGAAGGAACCAACATACTTACTTGGGAAGACCTGGCTACTGCTTTTTACTAGCAGTATCAATATAATGCTGACCTTGCACCAACCCATGTGCAATTATAAAGTATGACTATGGGCTTGAATGAAGGGTTTAAAGAATATGCCCAGAAATGGAGAGATCTGGCTAGAAGAGTTCAACCTCCTCTGTCTGATAGGGAGCTGGTTGATATGTTCATGGGTACTTTGACATGGCCTTTCTTTAATCATCTGATCAAAAGCTCTTCATATGGTTTTACTGAGCTGATACTAACTGGGGAACATGTTGAAGATGGTATTAGAAGTGGAAAGACTCAAGTGGCTGCGTCTTCAAGCACTGTAAAGAAGACGTTCAACAGAAAGAAGGAGACAAATTTTATTTATGGCCAGAATGGTCATGTTAGAAGTAATCACAACCAATATGTGGAGGCAATGCTAATTTCTAATCATGCGCCTGTACAATAACATCACCAAAACAATCAGTGTAAGTCAGACGCACCGAGAAGATAATTTACTAAGATCAGCATGCCACTGTCTCAAGCATTGCAACATCTTTTGAAAGAAGAGCTGATAACATTAAGGGATCCTCCTCAGAATCCAAACAACTCATCTCCCTGTTATAATCCAAATGTGAAGCGTGCCTACCATTCCAATAGTACCGGGCACGACACCAATAGTTGTTGGATGCTGAAAAACAAAATCCAAGACATGATTAACAACAAAGAGATTGAGTTTGATCCTCCCGAGACTTCCAATGTGATCATTGCACCTATGTCTAAGCACGAAAAAGGTGTTAATGCTATTGATAGAGTCACGATAGAAGATGCTGATAGTGACTACAACCTAGACAATTGGATTTTTCCCACTATCAGCAACAGACTCAACAAATGGAAGACTGAAGACCATATCTCAATCTCCTTTAGTCAGGAGTAATTGCTACTTTCTATTTTATTGCTTTCAAAGTTTTGGTTATGTAAACTTTAAAAAATAACTTTAAATCCTTGTGCCTTACCCGTGGCATAATGGTCCATTTATTAGGGTTGTCATCTCATAAACATATCTTCATTTAATAAAGCATTGGATGTTTTGCATTCAACTATTGTGCTCTTTATATTTCGTTTATCACTTCCAAAATAGCTATGTATTCTTACACACACCCATACAATAAATTACAGATCCACATCTACTCTGGATCCCGTTGATAACGATTCTGCTATTGCCACTTATTACTTTGAAATCCGATCTACCAAGCCGGGGAAGATGGTGAGGAAGATTCTAGAATACCTTGAGAGCTTGCTAGACTATTATTGCAAGAGGAAAAGGCTATACAGCCACATGAAGAGCCATTCGATATTATAAACTTGGGTACTGAAGCAGACATGAAAGAAGTCAAGATAGGGGCCAACCTAGAAAACGGTATCAAGAATAGGTTAATCTAGATGTTACATGATTATGTTGAGATATTCGCTTGATCGTACAAAGACATGCCAGGGCTTGAATCCCAAATTGCTGTTGAGGATGAAGAATATACATATCTTCAAACTTTGTTGAAAGGATGCCTCTGCTGGGGAATATCACTTAAATGTCAGTTATTATCTGGTCGGATCCAGGCTTCACAACTTGCCGAGGATGAGGAAGTCAACTGCTATCTGGTCAAATTCCAAGATTCACGGTAACTTACCGGGGAAGGATAAATTAACTGTTATCTGGTCAGATTCCAGGCTTTGCAGAAAATTTCTTGGGGAGAGTGAAGTTAGGTTGTTGTCTAGTTAGATTCCAGCTTCACAACAACTTGCTGGGGATACGGAAGTTAACTGCTATCTGGTCGGATTCCAGGTTTTGTAGTAACTGGCTAGAGAGGATGAAGTTGAACTGATATCTGGTCGGGTCCAGGCTTCACACTAACAGAAAGTGGTAACTACTATCTGGTCGGGTCCAGGCTTCAAAGCTTTTAAAGAGTTATACTATTATCTGATCGAGTCTAGGCTTCATAGTGCCTTGTTGGAGAATGTAGCTAATTGTTATCTGTTTAGATTCCAGGCTTCACAATAGCTTGCTTGAATAGACAAAGTTGAACTGATATCTAGTCGGATCCAGGCTTTACAGATTTTGAGGTGGATAAAGTTAATTGTTATCTGGTCGAGTCTAGGCTTCACAATAAACTTGTTTGAAGAGATAAAGTTAAGCTGATATCTGGTCGGGTCCAAGCCTTACAGTAACTTTCTTGGAGTTTAGTTGTTATCTGGTCGGATTCCAGGTTTCACAAAAAACTTCTGAGGGGAATTGCTATCTGGTCGGATCCAGGCTTCACAATAACTTATTTGAAAAGATGAAGTTAAAAACTGATATCTGGTCGAATCCAAGCTTCACAGTAACTTTTTTGGGGAAGAGGCAAACTCTACTGGGGAAAATAAGTTAAACCTTAGTCTGGTTGAGTCCAGTTTCTTCTATATCTTGAAGAGTTAAACTATTATTTGGTCGGGTCCAGGTTTCATAGTATCTTGCGAAGTTAACTATTATCTGGTCGAATCCAGTCTTCATAGTTAGTTGAAAGGTTACACTATTATTTGGTCGGATCCAGGCTCTATAGTGACTTGAGAAGCTGACTACTATCTGGTCGGGTCCATGCTTCATAGTAGCTTGAAAAGTGTACTATCCTCTGGTCGGGTCCAGGCTTCATAGTATATTTTGGAGGTAGTCAAGGTTTTGTTGACGAGTTTACTGGGGATTAGGGGTAGTGGCCCTATGATCTGTAATAGTTTGAACGACAAACACAGGCTGGGGAGTGTAGACCCAATCGGGGAAGACATACTCCGCTTGGGGAGGATATAATCAGCTAGGGATAACATGCTCAGCTGGGGAAGATAGACTATGCCGGGGGAATTTGAACTCGGCTGGGGAGTTATGCTACTCGTTGTTTGTTGGGGAAATAAACCCTGTTGATGAATATTTGATGAACTGCTGACGAGGTGAGTTCTTTGAGAAAGAGATCCATAAAGCTTTTTCTTGTAGGATCAACTTAGCTGGGACAGAGCTTCCAAGAGATTGAGACTCTGGTTGGAAATTAACCTGGGCAAAGATACTTTGTGGGTAACTCTGTTGAGGATTGTTTTTTTGTAGCCATCCTTGTGGGGGTAATGCTAATGAAATAACTCTGTGGGGGTTATTCCATATACATTAAAGAGGTGCTTGTTACTTCCTAGCAGGACACATGTGCCAAATATTTTTAGTTATGTTCATATGCATATGTTCGTTTAATTTTAGTCATTGGACAAGTTTGCATTCAAAACAAAAACAAAAAGTTTGCACTTTAAAGTATATTTGTATTGATATTTTGCCCATGAATAGGCGTTTTTGTACAAAGAGGCGGATATCCTAGTAAGAGGAAATCTTCGAAAGGAAAAAAAATTGAAAACAAAAACAAATAGCCATGTGAAATGATCTCATTGCATTCCAACTCTACTATTGCCCCAATGTCTTCGAATGCCCCTTGCCGTTGACAGAAGTTGATTGGATTGATCTTGGACCGTTTGAACTCGGACCTTGGTGATAAAGTTGACTGTGGTGATTCCACGAGACATAATCATACGCTTTCAATCCTTAATTTTTGCCTGGACCACCCTTTCGGGTTTTCAGCCCACCAAGATACCCATTTTTGCCCAATTTGCCCTTTCGGGTTTTCAACTTTCCGGGTGTACAATCTTTTGCATGTATCCCTAATTTTTTCCCAAACCTTTTGGTTTGCCGGGACGCCCTTATTTTTCCTAGGTATGTCAACCTAGCGGGTCTCTTACGCGTAGTATTTTTTAACTATGTCTGTGTTTATAGGATATGGGAATTCTTCTCCATCCATGGTAGTCAGCATCATGGCACCTCCAGAGAACACTCTCTTGACAACAAATGGCCCTTTGTAGGTGGGAGTCAATTTGCCTCTGGGGTCTCCTTGTGGCAGGATGATGCGCTTTATCACCAAGTCACCAGCTTGATATACTCGAGGCTTGATCTTTTTATTAAAAGCATTGATCATACGTTTTTGGTACGTCTGACCATGACAAATAGCAACCAATCTTTTTTCGCCAATCAAGTTCAACTGATCCAATCTTGTCTGAACCCACTTGTCTTCTCCTAGGCCTGCTTCATTCATAATCCTTAGTGTGGGAATCTAAACTTCCACCGGAAAAATAACTTCCATGCCATAGACTAAGAAAAAGGGAGTTGCCCCAATTGATGTCCTAGCTGAAGTACGGTAGTCATGTAGAGCAAATGGTAACATCTCATGCCAGTCCTTATAGGTCACTACCATCTTCTGCATAATATTCTTAATGTCTTTGTTGGCCGCTTCAACCGCGCCATTCATTTTAGGTCTATATGGAGAAGAATTGTGATGCTTGATCTTGAACTGAGTGCAAAGCTCGGTAATCATAGCATTGTTCAGGTTAGTCCCATTGTCGGTGATGATCCTTTCAGGGATACCATAACGGAAGATGAGGTTGTGTTTGATGAATCTGGCTACCACATTCTTGGTGACTGAGGCAAATGAGGCGGCTTCGACCCATTTGGTGAAATAGTCGATAACGACAAGAATGAAGCGATGTCCATTGGAAGCAGTGGGCTTGATCTCTCCAATCATGTCAATGCCCCACATTGAAAATGGCCACGGAGCGGTCATGACGTTTAGAGGGATATAAGGCACATGGACCTTTTCAGCATATATTTGGCATTTGTGACAAGTTCTTGAATGTTGATGGCAATCAGTCTCCATTGTTGACCAATAGTAGCCAGCTCTCAAGATTTTCTTGGCCATTGTATGTCCACTTGAGTGAGTTCCAAAGAGACCATCGTGCATGTCTTCCATAATTTCCTTTGCCTCCCTCTTGTCCATACATCAGAGTAGAGTAGAATCATGGTTGCGCTTGTACAATATTCTGTTACTTAAGAAGAATTTGGCTGAAAATATTCTTAAGAACTTTCTGTCATTGATAGATGTCCCCTCTGGATACTCTTGTGTTTCAAGATATCTCATCACCTCATGGTACCATGGATTTTCCGTGTCAATGTCAAGCTCACAGCAGTGTGCAGGTTCATCGAATCTTTCAATTGTAACCATAGGTGCTTCGTTGTTCCATCTGACCTTGAAGATTGAAGACATGGTTGCCAAGGCGTCAGCCAGCTGATTTTCTTCCCTAGGGAAGTGCTCAAAGGTGATCTCTTCAAAGTAAGGAATCAGGGATAACATATGTTCCTTGTAAGGGATGAGATTAGGGTGCTCAGTGCCCCAATCTCCTTTTACTTGTCTAATCACTAGAGCGGAATCCCCAAACACATTCAAATGCTTAATCCTCAAGTCAATGGCAGCTTTCAGACCCTAAATGCACGCTTCGTACTCAACCATATTGTTCGTGCAATCGAAGCATATTCTGGCAATGAAAGGAGTGTGGAAACCTTTAGGGGAGATGATCCTTGCACCAATTCTGTTACCCAAGGAGTTGGAAGCCCCGTCGAAGACCATAGTCCACCGGGATCCTTGTTCAGGTCCGTCATATGGTCCAGGTTTCGCACAGTCGGTCACCAACATGATGTTCTCATCCGGGAAGTTGAAGTTCATAGATTGATAATCATTTACAACTTGATGGGCAAAATGATCTGCTAGTACGTTTCCTTTGATGGCCTTTTGTGTCGTGTATTAAATGTCGTACTCAGTCAAGATCATTTGCCACCTGGCTATCCGTCCGGAAAGGGTGGGTTTCTCGAAGATGTACTTGATTGGGTCCATCTTAGAAATCAACAGAGTGGTATGAGTCAACATATACTGTCTTAGCCGAAGAGCAGCCCATGCCAGAGCGCAACAAGTTTTCTTGAGCAGTGAATATCTAGTTTCACAGTCGGTAAACTTTTTGCTCAGGTAGTAAATAGCATGCTCTTTTCGGGCAGACTCGTCATGTTGGCCCAAAACACACCCCATAGAGTTCCCTAGTACTGTCAAGTACATGATCAAGGGTCTTCCTTCAACTGGAGGCATGAGAATAGGAGGTTCTTGTAGATATTCTTTGATTTTGTCAAAGGCAACTTGGCATTCATCATTCCATCTAACTACTTGATCTTTCTTCAAGAGTTTGAATATTGGCTCACAAGTAGCTGTCAAGTGA
Organism: Vicia faba; assembly: GCA_948472305.1. NCBI lineage: Eukaryota > Viridiplantae > Streptophyta > Magnoliopsida > Fabales > Fabaceae > Vicia > Vicia faba. The sequence continues at coordinate 1,307,940,657 of OX451739.1, forward strand.
GATATGAAGTGGGCGATGTAACTGAGACGACCCAAGAATCCTCTAACTTCCTTTTCAGAGTGGGGGACTGACATTTCTTGGATGGCCTTTACCTTGGCAGGATCAACTTCAATGCCTTTATTGCTGACAACAAAACCTAGAAGCTTTCCAGATCGTACTCCGAACGTGGATTTGTTAGGGTTTAACCTTAATTTGTACTTTTTCAACCTTTTGAATAATTTATACAGGTGATCGAGATGTTCCTCTTCAGTTTATGATACGGCAATCATATAATCCACATATACTTATATTTCATGATGAATCATATCATGAAATAAAGCTACCATAGCCCTTTGATATGTTGCCCCTGCATTCTTCAATCCAGACGGCATGACCTTGTAGTAGAAGGTTCCCTATTACGTGACGAAGATGGTCTTCTCAATGTCCTCAAGAGCCATCCTTATCTGATTATAGCCGGAGAAGTCATCCATGAAAGAGAAGACTTTATGCTGAGCAGTATTATCTACCAAGACGTTAATGTATGGTAGAGGGAAGTCATCCTTGGGGCTTGCCCTATTCAGATCCCTATAGTCTATGCACATGCGAACTTTTCCATCTTTCTTCGATACTGGAACCATATTGGAAACACATTGGGGATAGGATGTCACAACTAGGAACCCTGCATCAAATTGTTTCATCACTCCGGCTTTTATCTTCTCATACATATCATGCCTCATGTGACGAACCTTTTGTTTGATAGGAGGACAATCTTCTTTTGTCGGCAGACGATAAACTACGATGTTGGTATCCAACCCTATAATATCTTTATACGACCAAGAAAACACTTCGACATAGTCATGAAACATTTGAACCAACTTGTTCTTGACACTGTCTTCTAAGTTAGCACTGATCCTAACCTCTTTCTTGTCCGTCTCGGTTCCCAGATTGATGACTTCAACTAACTCTTCGTGCGGCTAAATAGCTTTTTCCTCTTGTAATAGAAGTCTAGATAGTTGTCCCGGTATTTCAGAATCTTCCTTGCCTTCATCTTCAGTTTGGTTAATTCGACATTCGAAGTCATAGTTGGAAACAGTAGAGTTATTGGCAATAAGATCCAGAGTGGATGAGGACCTGCAAGAGTGTGTGTGTGTGCATGTAAGAATGTAAGATACATGGCTATTTTGAAAAAAGTATTTGAAGAAAAGAAAGACAATGAACACAAAGATTTGAATGCAAAAGATTCCAATGATTTGTATTGAATGATCATATGATGAGATAAACATAAATAAAACCCTTGACAAATGGACCAAACTGCCCCGGGCCAGACACATGGCTTAAAAGTCATTGTTAAATATTACAGACAAAATGTTCTTGAATTGAAAGAAAAGCAATAACAAGTGGATTACTCCTCAATGAAATACATAGGCACGAAGTCCTTTGCATGCCAATTCTTCAGCTCCGTTGTAGTAGGATACACCCAATCTTCAAATACAGCTTTTTCATCAGAGTCACCCACAGCGTTGACTTCATTGACACCCTTGTCATATTTCGGCATAAGCGCGGTGATTACATTCGGAGTTAGAGGAGGATCAAATTCAATAGTCATGTTATTAATCAAGTCTTGAATCTTATTCTTCAAGGCCCAACATTGGTCAGTCTCATGCCCGTGGCTACTTGAGTGGTAAGCACATTTGGCGTTCGGGTTGTACTTTGGTGAAGAGGTATCTGGGTTGGTAGGAGGATCACGCAATGTCACCAAATTAGCCTTTAGTAAGTGTTGTGAGGCTTGAGACAGTGACATGCCTAACCTCATAAATTTTCTTCTCGGAGTTTCAAACCATTGGTGATTAGCAGATGGTCTTGGAGTAGGAGTTGGATTGGAGATTCAGACAACGTTAACAGATGGATGATCATTCTTCTTGGTACGAGCCCTTGCCCCGTACACAACATTGATTTCCTTCTTTGCAGCAAAACGTTTCTTTACAATATTGGAAGTGGAGGCAGATTCCATATAGATCTCCCCACTTTTGATGTCGCTTTCAACTCTTTCACCGGTTAAGATTAACTCAGTGAATCCGAAAGAGGAACATCCAACCAACAAGTTAAAGAATGGACCAGATAAAGTTCCCATAAACATGTCAATGTGCTCTCTATCAGTAAAAGTTTGTGGAACCCTACTGGCGAGGTCTCTCCACTTTTGTGCATATTCTTTGAATCCTTCATTCTACCTCATTGTCATATCTTACAACTGAACCCTTGTTGGCGCCAAGTCGGTGTTATACTGGTACTGATGGTAGAAGGATGTAGCTAAGTCCTCCCAAGTATTGATACGGGAACCATCCAACTGATAGAACCACTCTAGTTGTGTTTCGGTCAACCTCTCTTGAAAAAAGTGAACCCAAAGTTTTTTATCAGCGGTGTGCAGCTGTATCTTATGCACATAATATTTCAGGTGAAGTCTTTGACAGGAAACTCCATCGTACTTTGCAAAGAATGGTATTTTGAATTTTTGGGGAATAACAACCCTAGAGATCAAACCCAAATAATCAAAATCTAAACCGGGGACGGCTTGGATCTCAACAGCCTTCAATCTGTCTTCTAACTGCTTATACTTGACATTGGCGGGTGAATATTGTTCGTCAAAATAATCATCAGCATATGCTTGATCATTAATACAGTCAACCTGGGTCCTCTTAACCTCACCAATCTGATTCTCGTCTTCTTCAGACGAGTCTTCCACTACCAGGATCTGACGAACCGACTCTTTGAACCTTCTACCCATGTTGACCAGGGCTCTCTTCTTGGGTTTCTTCTTAACTGGCAATAATGCCATCATATCTTGCTGCCCCTTGGCTAGGGCCAGTAGAGTCTCTTGGAATTGAGAGTTTTGTGCCTGAAGATCCTTCATAATTTTCTCTAGATCCATCTTGCTGAAATAAACAACAGAAAGATAAGGAAACCTGTTATGAGAAAACCTGTCATGTTATGATGCATGGAAGATGTATATGCAAATGATTTCAAGGATTTATGAAATTTAAATTTGTATAGACAAAAGAATGAACAAACTTCATTTTTCATTAATTAGTTCAAAATGAATACATCATGCCTCTTGGGCTTACAAAATAAATCTCTAAGATAAAAAGACTGAACGCATCCTCTTCGGCGCGAGATAGGCGTTCACACTTTGCTCTTCTTGTAGCTGCTTTGTATGCTCCAAGAATCTCTTCTCGCTAGCATATAATTAAGCTTCGAAAGTGTCTCGTTCTTCCTTAAGCTGAATCCAACCCTTTTACAAGTCTTCAAGAGAAGTAGGCATGTCAAGATGGAGGAGAGTGTACGGGACATCTCCTTCAACCACAGGTTCCAAGATAATTGGTAAGATGGAGGGATAAGGCACCACAAGTTTCTGAGTACGAGATCGTACCCACTTAAGGTAAGGCTCAAGGGGAATGGAATTCTTGCGTCCCAGCGTCTTGCTATCCACTTTACTCACCATCCTCTAAGCTCGGATCAACCTCTGGCGGTAGCTTTGATTGTTGCTTTCGTAGTCGAATACCACTCCTTGGATGAGCATCTCATATGGGCCATCTCTTTGGGCATAACCAAACTGTCGTAAAGCTAAGCAAGGGTTGTAAATGATACCTCCACTAATGCCAAACAAATGGAAATTAGGTAATTCCCCACAACGGTTGATGATAGTAACATTCTCCAAGGATCGAGAACACCAATGAACATCTAAATGTTTGAGCGTCATCAACCTATGGGACCACCTCAAACCTTGCTCGTTCTTCAGCATAGATCGGGGAAGATGCAAAATAAACCATCTTTCCAAGAGAGGAGTGCAACACATGAGGATTCCTCTCTTCCTCATAGCGCGAGAGTGAAAATGATGGAGGATATCTCCCAACAAAGTAGGCATTGGATTGTGAGACATGAAGATTTTGACAGCATTTACATATATAAGTTGGTCATATTTTGGAAACAAAACCATCCCATAGATTAGAAGGGCAAATATTTCTTCAAAAGCTTGTAAGTACAAAGAGTTCCAACAATCTTGAGCTTTCTCGAACAAGAACTTGGCTAAGAAACCTTTGACACCACTCCTTGTTTCCCAATTAGTTGTGATATCAGATTGTTGCAAGTGTAATGCTTGGACAATCTCTTCAAGTTTTGGATCTCTTTCCGTACCGTTGAAGGATAGTTGATTGAGAATGGTAATCCTAAAGAGTTGAGAGAATTCTTCCAAAGTTGGCACAAGTTGATAATGGGGAAAAGTGAAGCAATGGTGTAGAGGATCAAAGAACTGGAAAAGCACTTTCGTCATATCTTCATCCATGTTAGAGGTAACCAAGCTTAGGAGGAGACCATGTCTTTCGGTGAATGGAGAATTCTCAGGAACCTTGATTCTAACTCTTTGAGTTGAGGAAGAATTCTTACGAGATTGACTTAGATAGTATTCCTACGGATAGAAGCCATGTCCTACAAAATAGAACAAAGATAAATTCCAAAAATCCTTGAAATGGTTAGTGAGAATGAGTATTATATTATGATGTTTATGATGTTATGTATAAGTAAGTATATACAAACAAGGCAAACAAGTCCTTAGGTTTAGGCTTGCATGGAGTCTCATAGGTAAGTACCCTCTTGAAGTTTAGTTGGCTCAAACCTGTCCTAAAAATAGTAACCGGGTTCTAAGGGATCTCAATGTCACTGATCTGTCTTCTCAAGTATTGTTTCAGCGACCAAAATATCCCGAAAAGTCAAACCTTAATGAGTGTAGTATCGAGTATCAACCAACTTCGGACTGCACCAAATCTGGTTATCTCACTACGTCCTAATGACCAATTTGGTCAAGTAAAGGTTCTAAAGTCAGTTAGTGCTTCATGACACCACACAGCGGCCCCGTATTCTCCTTGACTACTCAAGGGCTACTGGTACCCACAAATGTGTCACACTAACGTAGCTATTGCTTAGACCATGTCGGTATACCCCACACAGTTTCCACAATGTATTGCTACTTATCTATAAGGTATCCCAAATTCGGTTAGAGGATTAAAACAACCCCTAACAAGAAACCAAAATGTAAAGCAAACAAATCAGATAATGAAAGCAAGTAAAGGTGATCTATCCCAAAGGTAACCCCACTTTTAAGTTTATCCCCAGCAGAGTCGCCAGTTCTGTGATATGGTGGGAGAAATGACTTGGGTGTTTTGCGTTTTATCGAAATGTTACGGTTAGCAAGAGTCGCCACCAACTTTTCTTTTATCCAAAAGGAAAGGCTGAAAAGAACAGGAAATACCTTTGAGATTGTTTCTTGAGTTCGAGGGGTATATTTTGAAAAGGAAAGGTGTTAGCACCCTTTTCATCCATAGTTATCTATGGGATCTTAGTTGGTTTCTAGATCACTTGATTTTGTTTGAAAATGTGCTTTGTGTGGTTTTTGAAAGTATTTTGAAAAGGCGCCATCGTTTAGGCAAACTTTGTAATATTTCTCGTTCGTAAGAACATATACAAAGTGTTGATCTTTTGAAAATGTTTCATGATTGGAAAATGTTTTGAAAGTGTTTGTTTTTAAAGTGTTGGTGTTTGTTTTGAAAATAAGCAAGGATGTTTTATTTGAAAATGAGCAAGCAACTAGGAACAATCTACCTACTCAAAAGTCTTTGTTCATTTTTTCCTTTCCTTTGATATTGCTATCTTATCATTAATTTTGTAAGAAGCCTTATCTTTGGATGTAAAGGGACGGGTGTGGGTCATCGTATAGCCATGATAGCAATGTTGTGAGATATCTTAACATTTCTCTTTGAGGGACTAAGATCATTTTGAAAGGCAACATTGTTAGCGTGATCGAGGGACTATGATCTTGTATTTTTGATTGCTTTTTACTAAGATATCCCACATGCATAACATGGCCATTTTTGTAAGGCAATAAAGTGGAATTACCCTAAGGGTGCAAGTGTGCAAATGTGTTTGATTTACATGCATTGTCATCTTGAATTAGGGTTTGCTAACTTGTTGGTTTTAGTCTTTCCATACAAACCCTAATTACTAGCATTTATATAAAGCGATAAATTGCGAGAAGTAAAACTACTACACTATACAAATTTACAAATGGGGATTTTGCAATAAAATTAAATTTAATTATCTATTACAACCATATTGAATAATATACAAGAATTGAATAAATAATGCAAAAATGTAAATGGGAAAGGGAAATGATTTTGATTGGTTTTCATGAAAGGGTTTTAACCTAATTAAGAGATATGATTAATTAAAAATTAAACAAAACTTAAACCTAAATTAATTAAGAAAGAAATTAAGTTAAAAAGTATTTTTAGGGTTTTTTGTTGAAAAGGTTTTAAGTTAATGAACATAATATGAAAATTAATTAAAAGAAACCTAAGCCATAAATTAATTTTAATTTGAAAGAAAATAAAATAATAATTAAACCTAAATATAAATATTAATTATTTAAAAAAATAAATTAATTTGTTAAAAGAAAATATTTTTTGGTCTTTTTGTTTTATGAAGAAAAATAAAATATAAATGAGCATTTTTAAATATGTAGATAAACTAGTAAAATATTTTTGGATTTTTTATTAATAATAATAATAATAATAATAATAATAATAATAATAATAATAATAATAATAATAATAATAATAATAATAATAATAATAATAATAATAATAATATAATAAAGAAAAAAAGAAACAAAATAAAATAACAAATAAAAATGAAATAATAAAGAAAATAATTGGGTCAGGGGTACAAAAGTAAGACATGGGTTGGAAAAAAGGAAAAAAGGAGAGGCCAAATGATGAGGCCCAGGCGCCTGGCTTCAAACAAAAAAGAAACAGAAAATATGAAAAATAACAAAACGGACACTGGGGCTCGAACCCAGGTCCTAAAGGTGAAAGACGCGCGCTTTAACCACTGGAGTGGTGATACATCTATTGATTAAAACAAAACCAGTGCATCATATTTTAAAACAAGTCTTGAGCTTGTATCTTCTTCTTCCTCGCGCCACAAAACTGAACATGATTTTTAAAACCTGTAACTTCTTCATCTCTCAAACAAAATGGAAAACGTAAACATGAAAGTTGCTCCATTTTTCCATACGAATCAAACCATGTAAATATCATAAGCTATAAATCAAAGATGAATAATAATTTTTGAAAGTACGAAATTCTGACCTAATTATTTTCAGAGATTCAATTTTAAATTCTCCTAGCTCAATCAAACTAAATGAAATTTATGGACATGTACAGCTTCAGGGAAATGATATCTACATTTTATCTTCACAAATGCAAGCCTAACAATGCCTAAATAAGAATATAGAAGTTCAAGAAATGTACCTCAAAACTGGAAATCGTTAAATGAGTTTGAACTGCTTTCAAGGTGCTGCAATGATCAGGTTAGCTTCCTCAAGTTCCCAGGAAGCTAATGCAATGATTAGCTTGAGCAATGGATGGATGGAATGTCTTAGAGAAGTCAATGTGTAGACTCTATTTTTTGGTTATGGAGGTTATGGTAAATGGTGTTATAGTTCTAGAATAAGTATGGGGATGATTTGTATTTGATGTAAGGAAGCTTTAGGAAGTGAGAAGCCAAGAAACGCACGAGGGAAATATGAGTTGCAAGTTCAAAGTCAGAAACTGTGCAACAATGGAGTTTTTGGAAAACTTCTGATTTGAGGGAGTTTGGGAGTGTTTCAGGGTGTTAATGCTCGTCTCTTAGCTCACAAATAGTGACTCTATTTATAAGCAACAAGTTTGAAGACTAGTTATTGATCAGAATTCAAAAACAAATATTTAAACTCGACATGTGATTTTTGAGAAATCCAAGTTTCAATGTCTTGCGTACTTGCTAATGTAGAGTGGTTATTCTTTAAACAAAGTTTCTTCTGACTTTTTAGATTGAGTGTGATCAGAGGGAACAAGTTAGAGGCTCAAGAATTGACTTTGTGCATAAAGCCTGCTTTTCAATAATGGCATTCTTCACTTTCTTCTCAATATGGCAATGTGAATTGGATAAAGCTTAAAACACTTGGATTATAGCTCAAAAGTTTGTGTAATCCATTAATGATGGATAGATACACAAGTTAGAAGGCCTGCAAATCAAGATTCTGCAGCCTAACATTGAAATTGAGTTATGTGTTCATCAAGAAATGACTTGTAATTCAAGAATGAAACCCTAAATTCTTGCCTTCCATTCTCCTTGCTCAAGTATAATCTCAATGAGTTCTTGTACATTTTGGAAAGCTTGTAACATCCTCTACAACATATATGTTAGAAATTTTTGAAAATTCATCTTGGAACTATGTGAAAATTTTCCATGAAGTTAGGTCAAAATCCTGCTTAAACTAAGGCAAAATTTCACTAAGTTTCCAAGTTTCATGAACATGTTTTCACAAAATCATAACTTGAAATCCATGCATTTATAGAAGAAGTTGTGTTATACAATGTTTTAGATCTAATTGAGATCTACAACTTTCATGTTGGAAATTTCCTTTGAATCATCTTGCGTCATGGTGAAAAATTGGCTCAAAGTTGTGAAAAAATATGAATTTTCAAACACTTAGAAAAATTTCTAAGTTTAGAAATTTTGACTTTTCAAAATGAAATCTTGAATTTTTGATTTCTTGATGAACAAGTTTCATATTTTGACATGTCTTGATGAATTGTGATCTTTGACATTTGATTTTGACCAAAAAGTCAAAGTTTGACTTTTCAGTGTACAATTGACTTTTCATCAGTTGATTGAAATTCATATATCAACCAATTGATCTTGAGCAATGTTTTGAGCCATGCAATTAGGTCAATATGATGCATATGAATCCTTGATATCATGCCTTGAACCAATCAATCATTTTCTAGGTCAAAAATCAGAAATTGCACCTTCTCAGTCAAAACCCTAATTTTGACCATTTTTCCCTTTTGATGATCTAATCAAATTTCTTGAGGAATTATGGTCCAAACTTGATCAAATGACAAATATGAGTTCATAATGTTGATATGGACCAAAAATTATGAAGTTTGACAGTAAATTGACCATAATTGACTTTTTTCCCCAATATAGTTGATTTTAGGTCAACGGATCAATTCACTGAGCAAAAATGTGATCCAAGACTTGAAACTTGACATGAGCAATTCTAAAGGTACAAAATGATCCATGAAATCCATATGGGGCATTAAAAGTCCATTTGTCCTTGTGCAAACTCAAACCCTAATTTTCAGTCATCAGTGCTTGAGGAGGTATCTTGAGTTGATCAACCCTTGTGCAGTCTTGAACCAAATGAGATCTTGTGAGAGATTACTTTAGAAATTAGAGGGAAAATTTTGGGGTACAACACCATCGATTATTTCACAAAGTGGGTTGAAGCTGCCTCATTTGCCTTCATCACCAAGAATGTTGTGGCCCAGTTCATTAAGCATAATCTCATCTATCGGTATGGCATCCCCGAAAGGATTATCATGGACAATGGTACTAATATGAACAATACTATGATCATGGAACTCTACGTGTTGTTCAAGATCAAGCACCATAACTCTTCTCCATATTGACCGAAGATGAATAGCGCAGTGGAAGCCGCCAATAAGAACATTAAGAAAATTATACAGAAGATGACAATGACATATAAAGATTGGAATGAGATGTTACCATTTGCTCTTCATGGCTATCGTACCTCAGTCCGTACATTAAATGGGGCAACCCTATTATCTCTAGTATATGGTATGGAAGTTGTCCTACCTATCGAAGTCTAGATTCCTTCTCTAAGGATTATGAAAGACATGGATTTAGACGAAGGTGAATGGGTTCAGAGTATGCTATACCAGATAAGTTTGATTGACGAGAAAAGGCTTGTAGCGGTGTGTCATGGTAAGATGTACTAGAAGCGTATGATCAAAGATTTCAACAAAAAGGTCAAGCATCAGGTATATCAGGCTGGTGACTGAAGATGTGAAAAACACAAGAAGGGGGGTTGAATTGTTGAAACTTGAAATCAAATGCAGACAACACGTTATTTTTATCCTGGTTCGTTTGATCTCAAACTACTCCAGTCCACCCGTCAAGGTGATTTCGCCTCTCTCCAACGAGGTCTTAATCCACTATATTCAACTGAATACAAAACTGCTTTAACAACTGCTAAAGCCTTCTTGAGTCTAAACCACAGACTGGTTTCTCAAGGAAATTCTTTCACAGATAAATGAACAAATGTGTGTTTGATGTTTCTAGAAAAACTATATATCACAACTGTGATAATACACAAAATGAAACTTATATGAAACTAGATTGCTAGAACTATAGAGTAAGCAGTTGAGAGCTTTAGCAAACTGAATGAGTGAGGACGTAGATGATTATTGGCTTTTGCGTGTAGGAGAATTGTAGAGTATTAGCCATTTCACTTCTCACTGATTTGTTTAAATACTTCTTGGAATAGATACATTGCAGTCCATAATTCCATTTCAATACTCATTACGTTCTTTCCATTTTGAGAAGATCTTTGTCTTGGAATAAAGTCGTTGGTAATAAATCTGCCTTGAATGCAGTATCGTTGACACTTTAGAATGTTCTGCTTGATTAGAATCAGAGTGTGTTGGCTTTAGCTTATTCTGATCGCTTCTGAGTGCTGATGACATTGATAAGATCTTGATCAGAGTCAGAGTATGTTAAGCGCAGATTCTGTTCATCAGACTTCAGCGTAGCACATGTACTGATCTTCTGATGCTGATGTTGATACTGATGTTCTGCTGCTGATTGCATCAGAGTTTCCTGTAAATACACAACATAATTTTTAAGTAGCATCTATGTCTCATATAAAACTCATAATATTTAATCTTGTATTTTGTTATCATCAAAACTCTAACTGAGGGTTGTAGGATCAAACTATGTTCTAATAATCTCCCACTTTTTTATAATGACAAAAACTAGATTTTTTCAATTAAAATAAAATGATGAAAGTATCAGAGTTTAAGGATAGAGAGGAAGCAATATCATAGATAATCAAATAATGAATAAAGGTATTAGAGCTAAGAGGGTAAGGAATAAAAAGTATCAGAGTAATGATGAGAAAAACTCCCCCTGAGTTGATTATTTCCTTTTGATTCCTTGAGACCTTGAGTATCAGAACTTTATTGAACCTTTCTTTGAGCATCAAAATTTGGCTTCATCAGAGTTCGTCAGATTCTTGTACCTGTAAGCTTTTCAGAACAAGGAAATTCAAATATATAAGAATGTTAGAATGTTTGAGACTTATGTCTCAGTAAACCGTTATTGAAAAATATCATTCTTTCTCCCCCTTTTTGTCAGCGATCAAAAAGTATATAAAATCAGAGTTAAAAAGATTAGAGCAAAACACGTTTGTATTAAAATAGAAGCAATGATAGTTTAGAACAAGTAAAAATATTACAGACAAACATGTAAAGAAAACAAGGAAAACACAAGAAAAAAATCTAAGAAGAAGGAGGAAGTCGTGTGAACAGAGCTTCCAACATGCTCTTGATTTGTTCGCTGGTTTAGTTTTGCTTAGCTACCATGTTTTCTATAGAATTAATCTTGATATCCTGCTTGTCCATCCGTTCATTCATTAGCATATCTGATCTCTTCAAATCCTCCAGAGCCTACCTGTCAAGAGAGGAAGATTGAGGATCTTCAGATATAGGTTGCTTCTCAGAGCTTTCTGTAGTTTCTTCTGCTTGACCTAAGTCTTCAGCTTGAATAACCTGTTCTTCTGCAGGTTGAACAGTAGATGCTGGACGCTTTTCAGACCAAGGCTCACTGTCCAGATGGAGAACTTCTTCCTTCAACAGCTTGCTCAGAACTGGACCTTCCATTTCCTTCAGCAGATTGCTGAATTTCTATTGAGCCTGTCCATAGCTCTGGTCTTGCAGCTTGAAGGTTTCAGCACAAACCCATCTTCTGAATTGTGTCTAGAGGAAATCTGATACAGCAGGATCAACCACTTCCAGACTTGCTTGTTTCAAGGAAGCGATCCATTTCTGCATATCTGTTTCAAAGTTCAACATGCTGGAACCAACATCTGGTTGTTTTGGTTTAGGGATGGCAGTTTTCTGGTTTATTATAGCAAGGCGTTCAAGGATTGTTAGATCAATGACTGTCTTGCTGTGGTTTTCTGTATTTTTCTTAGGTGAGGGAGTAGGAGAATAAAAAATAACGATTGGACTTGATGGGGTGTTTGGTGGAGTAGTTTCTGGTGAGGAGGGAAGTTGAGACATATTAACGGTTGTACCACAAGGCAATTGAATGGCCAAGGGTTGTGGTTCAGGAGACTCAGAGGTTTGAGCCTCAGAGTTTTGGGTCTCAGGCTGTGGTGATTGTGCATGTGGAGGAGATGGTGGATTACTTTCTGGTTGAGGAGAGGAAGGTTATGGAATTTCTGGTTCTGGTATGGGAGAGAGTGGAGTTTCTGGTATTGGTGAAAGTGGGATGTCAGGTTGTGGAGAAATGGGAATTTCTGGTTGTTTTGGATTTTCTGTTTGGGGAGCGGAAGTATGTTGGTCAATATCAGAAAGAAATTGAGCAAGTTCTGGTTCTGGTATGGTTGCAGTGTTTGGATTTTGTGGTTTGGAGCGGGATCTTCTGAGGGTTAATGACTCAGAAGGGTCAAAGTCAATGTCAAAATCTTCAAAGGTTTGGGGTGTTGGGATATCAGATTGAGTTGAAGTGGGAGTAGGAATAGATGAGGAACCAGTAGTTGAATTTGAAACAGATACAGAAACAGGATTACCTCTTTTCTTTGGAGTCTGTTGTGATGATCCTTCTAGAGCAGCTTTTCTCTTCTTAGTCTTCTTCAGAACCACCTCTGGTGCCTTCTGCTGAAGATCTTGAATGTTAAGATTGGGTGTTGTTCCATCAGCTTTGCACGCATCCAAATATCTCAGAATTATTTGAGGCTTGGAGTTAATCTCTGAGAACATAGGGAAGTCGTCCAGAGGGACTCTTCTGCTGGAGATTTCAGCAAACGGAGTGATGCTGGGCTCCTTCTTAATGTTCTCTATCAGCTTCATCTTCTTTAGATTCTTGGCATTCATCTGCTTGCCAACAGAAGGTTCTAGGGTGCTGATCTCTTGTGCTTCTGTCAAATGTTCAATCAGCCTATTCTCAGTCAGAATATCTGATATCAATCTGCCCAAGGGTATCCAATCCCTTTTAGTCCGTTCATCTTCTCTTGTCTCCTTGACGCTAGTTCTCAGATGGTTGAACAGAAGATGAGCTAGATTAATCTTTACCTTCTGAGAAATAAAATAGATCAGAAACTGCTGATCTATGTTTATATAATTAGGAGAGCTGGTAGGCTTCCTGTGGTTGAAACATCCCAGAATAATCTTTTCCCAAATTTTGTGCTTATCTCTCAGATCCCTTATCTTGTTGGAGGGAAGCCCCAGCGTGAAAATTTCCCTTGCTATAACAGCAACATCTGAACATCTTTCTGCCTTGTCTATACATCGTATACCACCACCATTGTACCCAATGAGTCTTTCAATTAGGTCTTCAGTAATCACAATTTTCTTCCCCATGATGTAAGAAGTGACTTGGTGATTTGAGGAAGAAGCGTGAATCCAGAATTCCTTAACAAAGATAGGAAAAGTTGGACCCACCAACCTGTCAAAGTATTTCTCCCATCCTTGTGCTTGAATCTCTTCTGATAAATCAAAACCATTTTCCTTCAAACTGTTGAAATCCACTATAATCTCTGACAGAACTTCAAGGTTCTTGACTGGAGTGAGTAGCGTTTTGAGAGGAACCTCATATTGCTCAGCTGATGCATCTTTCTGGGAACCTGAAGAGAGATTGCTGCTAGAAGCCATGTTCACACGAGTTCTTGAGAGATAAAAAATTGAAAGGGTTTTCTTGAGAGGGAAGAACACAAACACAGATATCAGAAATATTGCTTGAAAACTAAAGTAAGGGTAAAAAGGTGTGAATGGTGTGAATGGTGTTTAAATAGATTTTGAAAAAGTTTTTGAAAACATAAACGGTTAAGAGAGAGAAATAAATCATGATTAATAGCATTAAATGACCGCTGATTTTAGGGGATTTCAGAAAGATACTTAAACGGTTACCAATGACATGTGTCTCAATGCATCCAATCAGCACTTTGCCTTTTCAGAAGCGTGAACACGTGTTCAGCCTCAGGTGACAACTGATGACTGGATGACACTTGTTTGCTTTGAGTGAAAATCACTTCTATCCTTGAACTGAAGAGCTCAGAGCTTCATGGATAGATCTGATACAATCTGTATTTCTAAAGACTCTGAAAGAAGGTTGATCAGAAGTTCACAGAGTAATAAACATAATTTTGAAGGTTAATTTATAAAATTAAAACAGTTTTATTCAGGACAGAGCTTCATGCTGAGATGATTCAGAATGAAGTTGAACCTATCTTCAGAAAGTGTGTAAAGATATCAGCCCATTGATGGTCTGTATCAATAAATTTTAAGTTTAAGATTCCTTTCTGAATATAGTCCCTAATAAAATGATGTTTTATTTCTATATGCTTAGCCCTAGAATGAAAAATTGGATTTTTACTTAAGCAAATGGCAGAAGTATTATCACAGAGTATAGGAATGTTACTCTCATAAATCTGGAAGTCCTCAAGTTGACTTTTCATCCAGAGCATTTGTGTGCTGCATCCAGCTACTGCTATGTATTCAGCTTCTGCTGTTGATAGAGCAATGGTGGATTGTCTTTTGCTGGACCACGAGATCAGATTTTCTCCCAGAAACTGGCAGCTTCCAGAAGTGCTTTTGCGTTCTACTCTGTCTCCAGCAAAGTCAGCATCACAGTAACCTACTAAGCTGTAATCACTAGATTTTCTATAAAACAAACCCAGATTAGTAGTACCTTTCAGATACTTGAAAATTCGCTTAACAGCTGTTAAGTGAGATTCTCTAGGATCTGATTGGAATCTTGCTCAAATGCATACACTGAATAAAATATCAGGCCTTGAGGCTGTCAGATAAAGAAGAGAACCAATCATACCTTTGTATACCTTCTGTTCTACCTTTTTGCTTACCTCTTCTCTTTCCAAAATGCACATGGGATGCATTAGAATCTTTGATGGCTTACATTCTGAGAGATCAAATTTCTTTAGAAGTTCTATGACATATTTGCTCTGATGAATGTAAGTTCCTTCTGGGGTTTGATTGATCTGAATTCCCAGAAAGAATTTCAGTTCCCCCATTAGGCTCATCTCAAATTCTGCCTGCATACACTTAGCAAATTTTCTTCCCAGAGAGGGATTAGTAGATCCAAATATTATATCATCAACATAAATCTGGCAGACTAGAATGTCATTCTTAACTGTCTTACAGAATAAGGTTGTGTCCACTTTCCCTCTGGTGAATTCCTTTTCTAACAGGAAGTTACTTAGTCTTTCATACCAAGCTCTGGGAGCTTATTTCAGACCATACAGTGACTTCTTCAGTTTGAAAACATATTCTGGATTTTTTGAACTTTCAAAACCAGGGGGTTGATGCACGTATACCTCTTCTTCTATATAGCCATTTAAGAATGCACTCTTAACATCCATCTGATACAGAGTGATGCCTTTATTAACAACAAAAGAAATTAAAAGTCTGATAGATTCTAACCTGGCGACTGGAGCAAAGGTTTCTGTATAGTCTATCCCCTCTTGCTGACTATAACCTTGTGCTACCAATCGTGCCTTATTTCTGATGACTTCACCTTGTTCATTCAGCTTGTTTCTGAACACCCATTTTGTTCCAATGACGTTGAATCCTTTTGGTTTAGGAGCAAGATCACACACGTCATTCCTTGTGAATTGATTCAGCTCCTCTTGCATTGATAGAATCCAGTCATTGTCCAGAAGTGCTTCATCAATTGAAGATGGTTCAATCAGAGAAACAAGTCCCATGAGGGATTCTTCAGAGTTTCTGAAGCTGGCTCTTGTTCTGATTGGATCTTCCTTTCTTCCTAAGATAGTTTCTTCTGGGTGATCCATGCTGCTTCTGGATGGTCTTTTTTGAGGTTGATCAACAGAAGATGCTGGATTGCTTGCAGTGCCTCTTTCTGATGTTGAGGGAGTGTCTTTGTTAAAAGCTTCTGATGACTTGTCTTCAGTACCTTTGAATTCAACTTCCATACCTGCAAGTAATTCATTCTGCTTTGACTTTTGAGAGTCAAGCTTATCATCAAAACGAACACTGATTGATTCTTCCATAATCTGTGTTTCTGTATTGTATACTCTGTACCCTCTTGAGCATTCAGAGTATCCTAACATAATACACTTCTGTGCTTTAGAGTCAAACTTGTTCAAATAATTTTTAGTATTCATAATAAAGCAAGTACATCCAAATGGATGAAAATATGAAATGTTGGGCTTTCTGTTCTTCCACAATTCATATGGAGTATTTTCCAGAATAGGTCTTATGGAGATTCTATTCTGAATGTAGCACGCTGTTTTTATTGCCTCTGCCCAGAAGATCTTAGCAACGTTAGTCTCGTTGATCATGGATCTGGCCATTTCTTGCAATGTTCTATTATTTCGTTCTACAACTCCATTTTGTTGGGGAGTTCTAGGACAAGAGAAATCATGCAGAATGCCTTTGTCATTAAAAAATGATTCAAAATCTTTGTTTTCAAACTCTCCACCATGATCACTTCTGACTTTGACGATTCTAAGATCCTTTTCATTCTGAACTTGGTTACAGAAGGTAACAAACACAGAGTGTGACTCGTCCTTGTGTCTTAAGAACTTTAGCCATGTCCATCTGCTATAGTCATCTACGATTACTAACCCATACTTCTTTCCACTGACTGAAGCAGTTTTAACTGGTCCAAATAAGTCAATGTGCAGAAGTTCTAATGGCTTAGAGGTGGAAACAACGTTTTTTGATTTAAAAGCAGGTTTTGCAAACTTGCTTTTCTGACATGCTTCACACAGAGCATCTGAATTGAACTTCATATTAGGAAGTCCTCTGACCAGATTGAGTTTGTTAATATGAGATATTCTTCTCATACTAACATGCCCCAATCTTCTGTGCCAGATCCATTGCTCGTTGTTAACAGACAGAAGACACTTTACATTCTGACTTTTCAGTTCAAAAAGTTTGATTTTGTAAATGTTGTTTCTCCTCTTTCCATTAAATAGGATAGTCCCATCTTTCTGACTAACAGCTTTACATGAATTTTGATTAAAGATTATATCATAACCGTTATCACTTAATTGACTTATGGATAACAGGTTATGCATTAATCCATCTACTAATAAAATATTACTTATAGAGGGAAGATTTCCGTTACCTACTGTTCCAGAGCCAATGATCTGTCCCCTCTGATTGCCTCCAAAGCCTACGTGGCCTCCAGGCTTAAGTTCCAGGCTTTGGAACATATGCCTTCTTCCCGTCATGTGTCGTGAGCAGCCAGAGTCCAGGTACCATGACTGGTGTTTCTGCTTTGCTGCTAAAGATATCTGCAACATGTATTATTTTATCCTTAGGTACCCATATTTTCTTGGGTCCTGATTTGTTAGTTTTACCAAAACTCTGGTTGAATTTTGGTTTGACATAATGATTACTACTGGTATATTTAATGTCGTGTGTGTGCCCATATACAAAGTGTGAATTAAGTGGAGTGCGTTTTATCACTAAATCCATGGCATTCTTTGGTGTAGGTACCTTACCTTGGTATCCTATTCCTTTTCTTCCATTTCTGCTAACTCCATAGATCATTGAAGCCATTTTGCTTCTGTCTATGCTTTTAGCTAGAAACTTCTAAAAGCTGTGATTATACTCCTTGATGATCTCATCAGCACTACTGGGAGTTTCAAGAATTGTTTCCTTCTGAGAGTTTTGTAATAGATTTTCTAATTTTGAAAGTTTATTTTTCAACTCAGAATTCTCCAATTTGAGACTCTCAGTTTTATCAGAGTCAGAAGCAAGATCCCTTTTCAGGTTTTTGAATTTGACTCTGATTTGCTGATATCGTTCCAGAATCTTATTGAGGCTTTCAGCTAGTTCAGCCTTAGTAAAATTAATAGCAAAGTCAGGAAATACCTCTTCTGTGTCTGATTCAGAGTCTGATTCAGAAGCTTCACTGTCTTCTGTTATGTTTTCCATGAGAGCTATGTTTTCTCTCTCATCATCTGATTCTGAGTCAGCTTCATATGTGTCAGAGTCATCCCATGTAGCCATGAGACTTTTCTTCTTTTCCTTGCCAAACTTTCTTCTGGGCTTTTCCTTCTGAAGCTTTGGGCAGTCACTCTTGTAGTGTCCTTGCTCGTTACATTCATAGCAGATGATGTCTTTGTTGTTTGGCTTTCTGCTTCCTGAAGAGCCTTCAGATCTTCTGTGTCCAGAGGAGGATTCTGACCTTCTGTATCTGGAGGAAGATTCGTTCTGGTTCTCAGATCTTCTGGGATTCCTGAACTTTCTTTGCCTCTGCTTCCACAGTTGGTTCACCCTTCTGGAGAGGAGAGACAGTTCATCTTCTTCTGATGAGGATCCATCAGAGGTTTCTTCAACAGCCTGCAAAACCTTGGAGTCAGATTTTCTGTTAAGTTTTAAAGCTAAAGGCTTACCTTGCTTTTGAGGTTCATCAGCTTCTAGCTCTATCTCGTGACTTCTGAGAGTGCTGACAAGTTCCTCCAGAGAGATTGTATTGAGATCCTTAGCTAGCTTCAGCGCTGTGACCATTGGCCTCCACTGTTTTGGCAAGCTTCTGATGATCTTCTTAACATGATCAGCAGTAGAATACCCTTTGTCCAGAACTTTGAGACCAGCAACCAGAATCAGAAATCTTGAGAACATTGTTTCAATAGATTCACTTTCTTCCATTTTGAATGCCTCATACTTCTGAATGAGCGCAAGAGCTGTAGTTTCTTTAACTTAAAGGTTGCCTTCATGCGTCATTCTCAGAGAATCAAACATATTCTTTGCAGTGTCTCTGTTTGATATCTTTTCATATTCAGAGTAAGAGATAGCATTGAGAAGAATAGTTCTGGCTTTGTGATGGTTTTTGAAATCACGCTTTTGTTGATCAGACATGGCTTTCCTGTCAATCTTCTGACCACTTGCATTTACTGGGTGCGTGTATCCATCTGTCACCATATCCCACAGATCAGCATCATGGGCTAGAAAGAAGCTTTCAATTCTGTCTTTCCAGTAATCAAATTTCTCTCCATCAAAGACTGGAGGTTTGCCACTGAATCTGTCTCTTTCTTCATTGTTGTCATTGCTGATGTTGTGATGTGTTCCTGCCATAGTGTTTTTCAACGCTGGATCTTGTACTGACACGGTTAAGTGTTATGAACTCAGAACCAGGCGCTCTGATGCCAATTGAAGATGTGAAAAACACAAGAAGGGGGGTTGAATTATTCAAACTTGAAATCAAATGCAGACAACACGTTATTTTTATCCTGGTTCGTTTGATCTCAAACTACTCCAGTCCACCCGTCAAGGTGATTTCGCCTCTCTCCAACGAGGTCTTAATCCACTATATTCAACTGAATACAAAACTGCTTTAACAACTGCTAAAGGCTTCTTGAGTCTAAACCACAGACCAGTTTCTCAAGGAAATTCTTTCACAGATAAATGAACAAATGTGTGTTTGATGTTTCTAGAAAAACTATATATCACAACTGTGATAATACACAAAATGAAGCTTATATGAAACTAGATTGCTAGAACTATAGAGTAAGCAGTTGAGAGCTTTAGCAAACTGAATGAGTGAGGACGAAGATGATTATTGGCTTTTGCGTGTAGGAGAATTGTAGAGTATTAGCCATTTCACTTCTCACTGATTTGTTTAAATACTTCTTGGAATAGATACGTTGCAGTCCATAATTCCATTTCAATGCTCATTAGGTTCTTTCCATTTTGAGAAGATCTTTGTCTTGGAATAAAGCCGTTGGTAATAAATCTGCCTTGAATGCAGTACCGTTGACACTTCAGAATGTTCTGCTTGATTAGAATCAGAGTGTGTTGGCTTTAGCTTATTCTGATCGCTTCTGAGTGCTGATGACATTGATAAGATCTTGATCAGAGTCAGAGTATGTTAAGCACAGATTCTGTTCATCAGACTTCAGCGTAGCACATGTACTGATCTTCTGATGCTGATGTTGATACTGATGTTCTGCTGCTGATTGCATCAGAGTTTCCTGTAAATACACAACATAATTTTTAAGTAGCATTTATGTCTCATATAAAACGCATAATATTTAATCTTGTATTTTGTTGTCATCAAAACTCTAACTGAGGGTTGTAGGATCAAACTATGATCAAACTATGACGAGAAAAGGCTTGTAGCGGTGTGTCATGGTAAGATGTGCTAGAAGCGTATGATCAAAGATTTCAACAAAAAGGTCAAGCATCAGGTATATCAGGCTGGTGACTTGGTAATAAAGCGCATCATCCTACCACAAGGTGATCCCAGGGGAAAATGGACTCCCACCTATGAAGGGCTATTTGTAATCAAGAAGATATTTTCCAGCGGTGCTATGATACTTACCACCATGGACGGTGAAGATTTTCGCATCCTGTAAACGCAGATATAGTCAAAAGATACTACGCATGAAAATGACCTGCTAGGTTCATTGGCCTAGGAAAAAATAAGGGCATCCCGGTGAACCAAAAGGGTTCGGGCAAAAATCAGGGATATATAGAGATTGTACCCCCGACAAGTCGAAAACCTGAAAAAGAAGCTTGGGCAAAAAAGGGTATCCCGACGGACTGAAAACCCGAAAAGGAGGTTGTTGTACCCCAAAATTTTCCCTCCCATTTTCTTCAAAAAAACATGTTCACAAAGGTCTCAAATACTCAAAGCTACTCAAGAGTTGACTGGTCAAACCTCCTCCTAAGCAAGGGTCTTTAACTAGGGTTTGGTGCTTCTCAAAGAAGATTGGGTGGAAAGGCTCTCAAACGACTTTGATGGTTCATCATAGGTCCTCAATAATGCTTATGTCAAGTTTCAAGTCTTGCATCACATATTTGCTCACTCAAGGCTCATATAATTGAAAATTAATTGTATTGGGTAAAAAGTCAACTATGGTCAATATACCATCAAACTTAAAGATTTTTTATCAATATCAATATTTTGATGTGATATTCATCATTTGATCAAGGTTTGATCATGATTCCTTAAGGAAATCCCTCAAATCATCTAAGGTCAAAAACTTCCAAAATTAGGGTTTTGATTGAAGATGACTGGTCATTGACTTTTGGCCTAGTGCATGACCTAATGGCTTAAAGTATGATATTAAGGACTCAAATACAACATCTTGACCTAAATACATGGCTCGAGACATTTCCAAAGATACAAGTGATTGATAGTTGAAAAATTGAATCAAATGATAAAAGTCAACTGTTACAAAAGTCAAACTTTGACTTTTTGTGTCAACTTGGAATTCAAAAATCAAGAATCATCAAAACATTCAAAATTGTAAAACTTGATCATCAAGAATAAAAAAAACTCAACAAAATTCCAAAGTTGGGAAATTTTCTAACACTTAGAAAAATTCTAAGTGTTTTGTTCTTAACAAAGTCACTACTTCATGGCCATTTTTCACTAAGATCCAAGTTGATTCAAAGAACATTTGAACATGAAAGTTGTAGGGATTGATGAATTCTACAACTTTATTAATGTGGGATGATCCTCTAAAAGTGCTTAATTCTAGAGATATGAGCCCATGAAGTTATGATATTTTTTATCCAACATCTAGAAAAAATTTCAACAAGTTTTGATCAGTTTTTTATCCCAACTTCTTGGTCAATTTTCACCAAGTTCCCATTTGATTTAGCCAAAGTGGTCAACATGAAAGTTGTATATATTGATTCAAGCTTTCCAAAATGTCCCAGAACACAAATTTATCATGCTTGAGCTAGAAGTTTCGAAGAGATGAAGATGGCATGTCAAACTTGAATTATAGGTCATTTTTGTGATGAACTCATAATCAAATATCATAACCATGCCTTGTAATCTCACTTTGCAGGGCTCTAAACCTCCATATTTATCCATAATTAGAGGATTGCACACACTTTTGAGCCATTATCCAAGTGATTCAAGCTTTATCCAAGCTTACTTTCCATTTAAGGGAGAAAGGTCACACTTCCATTCCTTTACAGCATGCTTTAATCACAAAGTCCACTCGTTGAGCCTATAACTTATTTTATCTGCACACACTCAACCTGAATTCTCATAAGCAACATCTCTAAGTCTATCAACCACCCTAGAGGAGTTGTACCATGCCTTAACACCATGATTTTGCAAGAAACTTCAAAGTTCACTTCCAACCAAGCCATAACTTGTTATCTCAAGATTCTATTTACTCTAAGCTGTCAAACCTCTTGCCGGTAAATAAAGAGGTCATTTGCAATCCAAAGCAGGAATGAACAACTCCAAAAACACCCTTAATCTCATTCAAACCAAAATTGGCCAAAAACCTCCACTTTTAAGCTTTTGAAACCTTAACTTCGAAACTCACCACTCTTGCAACTTTTGTCCAAACAAATCATCCAAACACTTCATATACATCATATGTAGGTGACCCAAAGACCTGTTTCATCATTGTAACATCATCTTCATCATCCACCATTTTCACTTTTCATAGTTGCAAGTTGACTTGTTCAGAGGTATCTAGAGGTTCCCAGCACCAAGTGAGTATCGAAACAGCTTCCTCAAGGTCCAAGAAATTTCACCAAATCATCATTTCACCTCTAGAAGTCGTGTAAAGGGCATTCAAATTTTGCATCAAGAGGTAAGTTTTCCAAACTTTTAAATCTCTGTACAAGTATCGTTTGCACTTACTTTCTAAAGATAAAATGTAGATATCATGTCTAAGAAGCTAACCATGTCCTTAAATCTCATTTTAATTGACTGTGTAATGAGAATTTCGGAACTGAGTTTTCTGAAATATTAGGTTTTCAGTTTGGTACCAAACAAAATTCGGGCTCATCTTTAACCTATAGCTTTTATAGTTTACATGGTTGAATTCGTGATTAAATTTCAAGCAAATTTGGTTTTGGAAGTTTTCAGAATGGTGAGAAATGAGAGTTTTCAAAGATCATCAATGGTGTTGTTGTGTCTGCGCGCGTGAGGAAGAAGAAGATAGCATTTTCAAATTTGAAAAATGAGTTTGTAATACATTTATTGGGTGTTGTTTCATAACCAGATGAAATAGCCACCCCAGTGGTAAACGTGTGTGTGTGTGTGTGTGTGTGTATGTGTGTGTGTGTGTGTGTGTGTGTGTGTGTAAGTCATTAGTGTGCCAGGGCAGGGGTTCGAACCCTGCCTCTGGAATTTTATTTTCTAACATTTCTCTTGCAAATTCCATGTTATGCAATCCAATGTGCGCACCATGCATCCTCATATCTTGACCATCAGATCTCAACTATCCTGATCCAATGTTCCCAAATCAGCATGCCTATGGGGCATCCAAGGAATTGCCCACACATGATCACACAGGCGCCTGGGCTTAAGGTGTTTGGGCCTGACAAATTTCTGACTCCATACCACCAATTCTGCTTACAACACAAGCCCATTAATTTTCTTTTCTTTTGTTTGTTTTAATTTAATTCTTTTCTTTTTTTTATTTCATTTTTTTATTTAATCAACAAAAATCATAAAATCATTAAAAAAATTAGATTTAGGTTTTTAATTAATTTATTTATTTATTGATAATTAAAATTGATTTAATTTAATCACTTTGTTTTATTTTAAATGATTAGTTTGCAAATTAACTACGAATTAAATTTTATTTTTATTAATCACTTCCAAGTATTTTTCTAAATAAAAACAATAAAGATAATTTCTTAAACCCTTAGAATTTTTTAGGTCTTAAATATTTTTCCTCTTCCCCATCTCTGCGCATTTGCTTATTTTTCGCATTTATATAATTATTGTAACTGCTCAATAGTCTGTAATAGCTTTAATTAGGTTTTACTGTTTTTCATCCCCATTCATAAATCCGTACCCCCATTCCTGAAGCGTTGTAATAGCGTAAGACATATAATTTCTGCAATTTACTGCTTTCCTTATTACTGTTAGTAAGTAGGGTTTGTATGGCAAGATTAAAATCAACCGATAGAAAAACCCTAATCTCAAGATGCTTAAAATCAAAACCCTTCGCACATGCGCACCTCTAGGGTAACTCTCACTTATTTCCTCGGATAAAAAAAACAGTCATGTCCCTCGAACGTGGGATGCTTTAGCAAAGACCCTCAGTTAAAAGATCTTAGTCTCTCGATGATCCTTCGATGTTGCCTTCGGTAAACGATCTTAGTCGCTTACAACAATTGCTAAAGCGTCTTACAAGTTTCCTTCTATGACTGTACGATGACCCACGCCTATCCCTCACATCCAATGATAGGGCTTCCTACTTCCTAATAGTAGGATAGCACTATCTAAAGGAGGAGGAAAAGAACAAAAACTTTTTGAGTAAGTAGATCATTCGTAATCGCTTGCTCACAAACTAAAACAATTCCCACACTTCACACCTTCAAAATAACTACTTTCAAAGCGCTTTATAAGCACTCTTGAGGACTGATACAAGGGTTATTATAAAGCAAAGTTACTTCCATTGGCATTTTCACAGAAAAACAACACTTTCTTTCAATAAATATTTTCAAAACAAACATTTTGTATACATTCTCAACGATACGAGAATCATTACAAAATTGCCACACTTAGGCATTTTTCAAATATTTTTAAACATACACAAACACAAAGCATTTCAAAGTGAGCTAGCGATTAAGAGCCCGTAGATAACTACGGATGAAAAGGGTGCTAACACCATCCCTTTTATAACATACCCCCCTTACTCAGAAAATTCTCAAAAGGTCTTTCTTGTTCTTTTTACCCTTTCCTTTATTGGATAAAAGAAAAGTCGGTGGCGACTCTTGCTATCCACAACATTTGCGATAAA
This sequence comes from Vicia faba, assembly GCA_948472305.1. Classification (NCBI taxonomy): domain Eukaryota; kingdom Viridiplantae; phylum Streptophyta; class Magnoliopsida; order Fabales; family Fabaceae; genus Vicia; species Vicia faba. The sequence goes on from OX451739.1 coordinate 1,307,965,540, forward strand.
ACGTAAAACCCAAAATCCAGTTCTCCCGTAGTATTACAGAACCGGCGACTCTACTGGGGATATAAATTAAAAGTAGGGTTACCTTAAGAGCTAGATCACCTTTATTGCTTTATTTGTTTTCCTTATATGTTTTATATTTCAGGATATCCTTTGGTTTATTTCTTGTATAGATCCTATACTCAGCTATGGGGGCATTTTAGGTAAGTGGCAATAGATCGTCAAGATTGTACGGTGTAGACCAATATGATTGAAATGATGGCTATATTAGTGTGACATATTGGTTGGTGTGGTATCCCTTGAGTTAGTCAAGGAGAATGTTGGGATGCCACGTGGTGTCATAAGCACTAACTGACCTTAGAACCTTAGTTGACACAACTTAGCCATTAGAAAGTAGTGAGATGGCCGACTTTGGTGCATACTAAAGTTGGTTGATACTCGATGCTACACTCATTGAGATTGGACTCTAGGGATATTTCGGTCGCAAATCAGATGCTTGTGCTGAAACAATGCCCGACAGAAAGATCAGTGATATTCAGGCTTCTAGAACCCGGTTACTTCTTTTAGGAAAAGTTAAGCCAACTAAAAATTCAAGAGGGTACTTACCTATAAACTCCATGCAAGCTTAAAAATAAGGCCTTGTGTGTTTTATTTATGTATTATTAATTGTTCGAACATGACATCATATCATGACATCATACCATATCATTTTTACTAACCATTTCAAGGACCTAGGGATTTATCTTTGTTCTATTTTGTAGCTTATGGCCTGCGCTCGTAGAAACACTATCTGGATCAGTTTTGTGAGGATACCTTCTCAACTTAAAGAGTTAGTCTCAAGGGTTCCCAAAAGTTCTCCATTCATCAAAAGGCATGGTCGGCTACTCAGTTTGGTTACCTCGGGTTTTGAAGAAGATATGATGAGTGTTCTATTCCAGTTCTTTGACCCTCCACATCACTGCTTGACCTTTCTCAGTTATCAGTTGGTACCCATAGTGGAGGAGTTTTCTCAATTACTTGGAGTACCAATTATCAATCAAATACCTTTCACTGGTTTAGAGAAAGATCCATAACCTGAAGAAATTCCAGCAGCCTTACATCTGAAGTGGTCCGACATTGTATCTAATTGGGAAACAAGGAGTGGAGTCAAGGGTTTTCTAGATAAATTTCTGTTAGAGAAGGCTCGACTGTTTTTGGATGCTATGAGCTTTCAACCTTTCGAGGAAGTATTGGCTTTGTTGATTTATGGTTTGGTGCTTTTCCCTAATCCAGACTAACTCATAGATCTGAATGCTGTCAAAATTTTCCTCACTCATAACCATATGCCTACTTTGCTTGGAGATATTTTGCATTCTCTTCACACTTGTACTATGAGGAAGCGAGGGACTCTTATATGTTGTATACCCTTGCTATCTAGGTGGTTTATTTCTCACCTTCCCCGGTCAGTATTGAAGAATGAACGAGGTTTGAGATGGTCTCAAAGAATAATGTCACTTTCTCATACAAACATCTACTAGTATTCCCGATATCATGAGGATATCACTATCTTTAACCGTTGTGGGGAATTCTATAATGTTCCACTCCTTGTAATTAGGGGAGGTATTACTTACAACCCTTCTCTAGATCTATAACAATTTGGTTATGCTCGAAGAAATGGTCCTCATGACGCACTTATCCAGGATATTGTGTTCGACTATGAAAATGATCCTCAAGGTTATCGTCAAAGGTTTATACGTGCTTAGGGCATGGTAAACAAGGTTGATAGTAAAACTTTAGGACAAAATAATTCTATCCATTTAGAGTCATATCTCAAATGAGTACGAGCTCGCGCTCAAAACCTTATGATGTCATATCCAGCTGTTTTATCGGTGATCTTAGAGCCTATTGTCGAAGGATACATTTCTCGCGTCATCCTCCATCCAGACATGCCCACTGACCTCGAAGAATTTCATAAGTCCTGGATTCAACTCAAAGAAGAAAGGGACACCTTCGAGGCTCAATTCTATGCAAGTGAGAAGAAAGTGTTGGAGCTCACAAAGCAACTTCACGAGGAGAAAAGCCTTAATGCATATATCGACACGAAGAGGAAGCGTCTGTGGGAGACTTGAGTCTTAGGTTTTATGAGTTTATATTGTTGTCTCCTTGAGACCCTTTTACTTTTCATTGTAATCCTAGAGGGAAGTTGTAATTATGAACTTACTAATGAAATCTTTGTTCCTGTTTCCTTTTGGCTAGAAAATTTAAATCTCTTAAGGTCCTTGAAAACATTGCATCTACATATCATGCATCATTTCATAAAGCAGGTTTTCCGATACAGGTTTTCTCATCTATTTACTGTTTATTTCTTTATAAGATGGTCCTCGAACAAACTGTCAAGGATCTCCAAACTCAGCATGCACAATTTAATGAGACTCTTCTGAATCTGGCCAAAGGGCAACAAGAGATGATGGCGCTCCTCACCATGAAAAAGAAGACTAAGAAGAGGGTTGTTATCCTCAACATGGGGAGAAGATTCAAAGGTCCTGCTCAACCATTTCGAGTGAATGATGTTTCCTCTGAGGAAGACGACAACCATGAGGAGAGTGGCAGAAGTGTTAGGGGTGAAGATAGAAATAATTAGGTTTCTGAGGATAAAGACTACTCTGAAGAACAGTATCCTCATGCAGATGAAAAATACAAGTTGTTGGAAGACCGACTCAAAGCTGTGGAAATCCAGAAAGTACCTGTGATCGGTGGATCTGGAACTGACTATTTAACGCTGGTTCGCGAAATGTCGCAGAAGCAAGAGTCGCCACCGTCTTTTATTTTCTCCAACATGGACAGGACAAAAGCATAGCAAAATTCCTTATTGAGATAGTTTCTCGGTTCGGGAGGTAGATTTATAGAAAGGGAAAGTGTTAGCACCCTTTCTATCCATGGTTATCCATGGGCTCTTAGATACTTGCTCATTTGTGTTTTCAAAAGTGTTTGATTTTTAAAATGTGAGTGGGTTTGAAAAAGTTTTGTTTAAAGATTTCAGAATGACTCTTGTATCAGTCCTCAAGAGTGTTTGAAAAATTGTTTTGAAAGCTTTTTGAAAGTGTCGGTGTAAAAAGAAGTTTTTGATTTGTTTTGAATTAGAGCAAATATCTATGAGTCATCTACCTACCCTAAGGAGTTAGGCTATGTAAATGTCCTTAAGGTAGTACCATCCCATCATTGAGAGGTGGGCAGCACCACCGTTGGAGGTGTTCGGGTCAATTCAAGGGTTAGGGACAGTGTGGTCACCAGAGCAACAGTAGGACACCTTAGAAACTACCCTTATGCCATGTTCATGGACATAAGGACTTACTAAAACGTCATATACTCGATGACCACGTTTCGAGGGGCAAGGCAACAGTGAGGCGTACCCTAAGAGTGGTGTGTGAATTGTGTGTCGTTTTCAATTATGTTTTATCTTGATCATGCATTGGGTGAGCTACGCTTTGATTTTATTTGGGCCATTCATTCTTTCATGCGATTAGCAGTTTAAAGGTGCGGAAATTAAAGTACAGAAAATAAAGTCCTACGCTATTACAAGGCGCGGGTCTATACATCGCCAAATTAACAAAGACCCGTTTTTGAAATAGAATGCAGAAAATAAATAAATTTCCTAATTACTATTACAAGGCTTTGGCAATTACATAATATTTAAAATGGAAAATAAGAATAAACGTGCGCAAAGAAATTGGAATCGAATGTGCGAGGGCGTTGGACCCTTTAAAGATTGAATTGAAATTAAAAATTAATTAATTATTTAATAAAGAAGAGGAATTTTTTTTTATGGTTTTTGGTATTTATGAAATAAAGAAAATTAATTGAAATTAGAAATTAAATGAAACCCTAGTTCTAAATTATTTTTAATTATTAAAGAAAAAGATTAAAGTTTTAACCTAATTTATACTAATTATTTAATTATATGAGTATTTACAAAATAATTAATAATTAATAATAATAATGAGAAGAAGAAATTATTTATTAAGAAAAAAATGCTAAACCTAATTTCTACCTATTTTAATTATTTAAGAAAAACATTAAAATTAAAACCCTAAATTAAGCTAAATTGATTATTAAAAATTTATTTACAAAAATATTAATGGATTAAATATTAAATAAAACATATTTTTATTTTTATGATTTCTGATTTTTTTTGTGTTATGAAAATTAATTTTATGGAATTAAAAGAAAATAATTAAAAAAAACAATGAAAAGAATAAAAAAGGAAAAACAAAGAAAAATTAAAATGGGCAAACCATGGGGTGGCTGACCCAATTGAGAGGTGTATTGTAAAGCAATTTGGCCCATTGAAACAGGCCCTTTTTGACTTTCTGGAATTGCGTATGGCATGGTTGACTAGCGTGCATGATGGAGTCCAGGTTCTGGCCATTGGATTGATTTCTTGGACACATGGCAGGCGAGGGTGTATGATGAACCTTTGAGAGCACGCTGCATAGAAGCATATTAAGAAAAATATTATGGAAGAAGTAGGGGACCTGGGAATCGAACCCAGGTCCCAATACCTGCAAGCCAACGCATCAACCAACCCAACCAACGCGTATGTTTGATATTAATATGGAACGTGAATAATATAATGGAAGACAAGCGCTAGTGGTGTAAAACAGAAAATCACGCGCGAACATTTGAATTATCCAGTCACGCTTGGACACATATGCATCGTCTTCATCTTTTTTCCTGCAAATACAAGTAAATAGCGGGGGTTTTAAACCCCCACAAAAACAAATGCTAGAAAATAGTGATTAGCACCTAGTTTATAATAAATTAAGCGTGAGGTATGGAATGATATCGTCTGGATGTCCTGATCTCAATGGTACTAGTTTGAATGTCCAATTTTTCCAGATGTGTAAAGCCCCAAATATGGAGCTCTGAAACCCTAGCGAATGTCCATGGCAATTTTTGATACATACATTATCAGTTCAATTAGAGGGCACCAATAGCTTCAGAACATTCATGTTAGTGTAAATCAACATTTAAAACGCATGAAAAATGCATGAAAGTGCAAACACGTATATGAAAAATTTCATGAAAAGTGAAATCCAGTTATACCAATTCCTTGAGTATGGAGGGTTGGTTTCGATTGCAAAAGCTTCCTGGTAGTGTCAGGAGTGTATTGGAATGGCTTTTTGGCTTTGAAACGTGCAGTAGCTATGAAAACAGTTTCAAGGTTTTTGTGAAAAAAGTGCAAAGTTGTTCTTGGTCTTGGGCGCAGCTTTTTCTGTCTAATGCATTAAGGTTATGTTCTATATGTATCTGAGCATGATTAGGTTAAGAAAAACAAGCCCATAATCCATTCATTTATGATTTTGAATATTTGATTTTCCATATCTTTTTTCAAATCTCTTTGCCATGGAAACTTGCCAATTGTGGGATATTTTGTCTCTTGAGAAGGCACACGAAATCTTGAGCTCATAATGGATGGAAATGCTGCACAAAGAGATTCAAAACACATGATTTAGTATTTTTCTCATAATTAATTTTAATTAAATGAATTAATAGGATTAAAAATTCAATTAATTAATTAAAAATAAGAAAATAACTCCCTTTTAGCTTAATGGGTCGTGCATGGCCTTTGGGTGATGATTCATGGAAGAAATTTAGGCCCATTAGCAATTTTGAGGCATTTGAAGCAAAGTTGACTTTTTAAAATTTCCAAAAATTTCCCAACTTCCACAAGGCATATCTTGATCAATTGTTAAGCTTTGATCATGTTCTCTGACATTTTGGAAAGGTATTGAAGTCCTCTAACCAATTTCTTTGGTCCCATGTCATTTTGATTTACCAATCTCAAGTTATGGTCTTTGACTTAAAGTGCCTTTTTGTTGACTTTTGAAAATGACCTATAATGTTGAGATTGATAACTTTTTGTGAGAGAATTTCTTGGACTTGAAGTGTGAATATGAGTTGTAGGAAATGTCATTCTCTTCAAAATGAGCTTTGGATGGAATTTTTCTGATAAACCATGTGGAAGTTATGCCTTGGTCAATTTGCAGTTGACTTTTTCAACTATCCAAAAATAGAAACTTTTGCATCTTGAGACTTTTTGAGCCATGCCTTGAGAATCATGATCAAGAATTGATCAAATGATGTTTGTGGCTTCAAAATAAGATGTTGACCAAAAATTTTGACTTTTGACTGTCAAATAACCATTTTTCCCCTGCAGTTGACTGTGAAGCAATTAGGGTTTTTTACTGTGCAATCTGGTGCTGTGAGTCCTGAAACTTGGCATATGGATGCTTGACAATGTATGTAGGCATGTGGGACTCCTTTGGACCCTTGGAAACTTCAATTTCTTGGCCAGAACCAAAACCCTAATTTTTGACTGTTAGGAGGCAATTGGACTGTGCAACCCTTGAGAGATTTTGAAGCATGATCTTAGCAAACCTTGAAGAATATGGGAGGGAAAATTTTGGGGTACAACAGTTGCCCCTGTTCAATCTTCTTAAACCTGAGGATGTAGATTGACTGTCGTTCCTTTCGTAATCCGAAGGTGGAAGATGATTGAACACTAGAGTGCCCAGAAATTTACGCTCGCATGTTAGCAGTGTGATGGTGGGAATGGGCTTATAGATGCCATTTGGAGACTGATGGATAGGAGGATGGGCTTATAGATTCCATTGGGAGGTTGTCGATCGCGTAAGAGTTTCCTTAGCGAGAACTTGCGTACCTGAGAAAGAAAATGATTACCTGGCCTGTTGCAGGAGTTGGTCTTCAAACTCTTTGTGTAGATGCGCCCTGGCTGGATACAGGAATCGGATCTTTAAAATCTTCAGACGTGCCCTGGCGAGATACAGGAATCGAGTCCGGAGAATACAGTCGTCAATAGATACACCCTGGCAAGATACAGGAATCGGATCCTCAAACTCTTCAGACACACCCTGGCAAGATACAGGAATCGGGTCTGGTAATGTTAGTCGTCAACAGATACACCCTAGCAAGATACAGGAATCGGATCCTCAAACTCTTCAGACGCACCCTAGCAAGATACAGGAATCGGGTCTGGTAATGTTAGTCGTCAACAGATACACCCTGGCAAGATACAGGAATCGGATCCTCAAACTCTTCAGACGCACCCTGGCAAGATACAGGAATCGGGTCTGGTAATGTTAGTCGTCAACAGATACACCCTGGCAAGATACAGGAATCGGATCCTCAAACTCTTCAGACACACCCTGGCAAGATACAAGAATCGGGTCTGGTAATGTTAGTCGTCAACAGATACACCCTGGCAAGATACAGGAATCGGATCCTCAAACTCTTCAGACGCACCCTGGCAAGATACAGGAATCGGGTCTGGTAATGTTAGTCGTCAACAGATACACCCTGGCAAGATACAGGAATCAGATTTGGAATCATGACTATTGATAGCAATCATCTTTGTATTAACTTTTGTCCTGAAAAGACAAAACGTTAGTTGTGCATAATGTCATGATGTATGACATGCGAGATGAGATTTTATGTTCATGATGCGTATATGCATGCTGTAATGTATGAAAATGTGTTTATGAATGTATGTTTTCGTCTAGGAAAGTAAATCCTTGACGGGTGCCGGGAAGTCACATCCTGGACTGATGTAGAGCTTTTTGTTTCCACTGGGGAGTGATGGTTGCAAGGGTACCGGTAGGAGAAGATGATTCCGTTGGGGGATAAACTTGGAGATTACTCTGCGGGGGAAAATTACTCTAGAGACCTTGCTGGGGAACAATACTCTGTGGGAAGAGAGATACTCTGTTGAGATGTTGGTGGTAACCTCACTGGGGATACCGTTGTTATGTTGGAAGTTTTAATAGACTCCGCTGGGGATAAGAAGACTTCGTCGAGGACGATCTTTCCGTGACTTTTTGCTGAGGATAACCCAGTTATATCCTGGTAGGGGAATAACCTTTGAATAAAGCCGGAAGACGCGTTCGTGCTCTGCAGGGGGGAAAGCTTCCAGAATCTACTGGGGATAAGCTTACTGCTGGGGAGATTGGATTCCATTTTCCTGGGGAAACTTTGGACTGGACTCTCCTGGGGAAATCCTTTGAGGTTGCATTGGGGAATTTTTGAACTATATTGGGGAAGTGGCTCTACTGAATGTCTGTATACCGTCGGGGAACAATCTTAGATCAAGACTGCCGGGGATGCTTGTTAGGAATGTTCGTATATTGCACTGGGGAATGTTGAGATCTGCTGGGGATACCCAACTTCCTTAAGGCTGATAGTGTAGCTTTGCTTGGGGAGAGTGCATTGACTTGCTGTCTCTCTCTCTGGGGAATTAAGATATATTGGTTATGTTCTTCAGCTGAACCTACCTTGGTACCTTGGTGGATAGAGCAATTAGATCGCTTAGACAACTCATTATTGCCCCTGTTTCTAATGTTACCTGTAATTAATCCTTTGTTTCGCATGCAAATATTTATGAGTTGGCAATTATTGTCAAATGCATATATCACCAATTGAACCTTGGACGTTCTTCGTAAAACAGAAGAGGAAAAACAATTGGCAATTTTAGCTGAAAAGTGAATTTATATTGATTTCTGAATTTTCCTGTAAATAGGCGTTTATGTACAAGAGGCTGACGTCCTAGTAAGAGAACGTCGCCGAACAAAAGAGTTTATACAAATTTGTACAAAGGGAAAACAAAACAGCTATGTGAAAAGAATAATCCCACTGGGTTTCAACTCTGTTATCGCCTTAATATCTTCGAGCGTCTCATCACTTTGCTGCTCAGTTGATGATGAAGCTGATTGATCGATGTCGTTTGAACTTGATGTTGATACTGGATTCTGGATGCAAGGTGATCCAATGAGACATAGTATTACGCTTTATCCCTAACTTTTGCCTGGACCGCCCTTTCGGGTTTTCAGTCCACCGAGATACCCATTTTTGCCCAAGCCGCCTTTTCAGGTTTTCGACTTGCCGGGTGTACAGATTTTTTTCATTTCATCCCTCATTTTGCCCGAACCCTTTTGGTTCGCCGGGAAGCCCTAATTTTTGCCTAGGTATGTCAACCTAGCGGGTCTTTTATCATACGTAGTATCTTTTTACTATGTCTGCATTGGCGGGGTGAGGAAGGTCGTCACCATCCATGGTGGTTAGGATCATGGCTCCTCCTGAGAACACATGTTTAACCACAAATGGCCCTTCGTACGTAGGGGTCCATTTTCCCCTGGGATCACTCTGAGGAAGGATGATGCGTTTGATTACCAGATCCCCAACTTGATATTCTTGTGGTCTGACCTTTTTGTTAAATGCCTTGATCATCCGTTTTTGATACGTCTGACCATGACAAATAGCAGCAAGTCTCTTTTCGTCAATCGGGTTTAATTGATCAAGTCGAGTCTGGATCTAGTCATCTTCGCTCAGGTCTGCATCCTTCATTATCCGGAGAGAGGGTATCTGCACCTCAATCGGTAAGACTGCCTCCATGCCATAGACCAAGGAAAAAGGAGTTGCCCCGGTTGACGTTCTTGCTGAGGTGCGGTACCCGTGGAGAGCAAACGGTAACATCTCGTGCCAATCTTTGTAAGTCACTGTCATCTTCTGCACAATCTTCTTGATATTCTTGTTCGCTGCTTCTACAGCCCCATTCATCTTCGGCCGGTAAGGAGAAGAGTTGTGGTGCTGTATCTTGAATTTCTCGCAGAGATCAGTGATCATCTTGTTGTTAAGATTGGTACCGTTGTCTGTAATGATCCTTTCTGGGACGCCGTATCGACAGATCAGGTTGTGCCGAATGAACCGTGCCACAACATTCTTGGTTACAGTGGCGTAAGAAGCTGCTTCAACCCACTTCGTGAAGTAATCGATCGCTACCAGGATGAAGCGATGCCCATTGGATGCCGTAGGTTTAATCTCGCCGATCATATCTATGCCCCACATTGCAAAAGGTCAAGGTGCAGTCAGGACATTCAGAGGGACTGGAGGAACGTGCACCTTATCAGCATATATCTGGCACTTATGACATGTCCGAGAATGTTGGTAACAGTCAGCTTCCATTGTGGACCAGTAATATCCTGCCCGAAGGATCTTCTTTGCCATGGTATGTCCACTGGAATGTGTTCCGAAGGTACCTTCATGTAGCTCTGCCATGATCCTTTCTGCTTCAGTCTTATCCATACAACGCAGTAAGGTCGAATCATGGTTTCACTTGTACAGGATGTCGTTGCTGAGGAAGAACTTCGCTGCGAACCTTCTCAGAAACTTTTTATCATTGACAGACGCACCTTCAGGGTATTCCTGAGCTTCCAAGTACCTCTTCACTTCATAGTACCAGGGTTTTTCAATTACTACCTCAGCCTCCAGATCACAACAATATGCCGGTTCGTCCAATTTCCAGATGATGACCCGGGGAGCCTCATTGTCCCACTTGACTTTGAACATGGAAGACATCGTAGCTAACGCGTCCGCCAACTGATTCTCCTCTCTCGGGAAGTGTTCAAAAGTTATCTCTATGAAATGGGGGATCAATGTCAACACACATTCTCTGTAAGGAATAAGATTCGGATGCTTCGTATCCCACTCGCCTTTGATCTGATTGATCACGAGAGCGGAATCTCCGAAGACACTCAGAAACTTGATCCTTAAGTCAATCGCAGCTTGAAGACCCATGATGCATGCCTCATACTCCGCCATGTTGTTGGTGCAGTTGAAACATAGCCGGGAAGTAAGTGGAGTATGAGTGCCTTGAGGGGATATGATCACAGCGCTGATACCGTTACCCAAAGCATTGGAGGCTCCGTCAAAGTGCATAGACCATCGGGATCCTTCCTCAGATCCTTCATCCGGTCCAGGTACTTCACAATCAGTCACTATCATGATGCTCTCGTCAGGAAATTCAAAGTTCATTGACTGATAGTCGTCTACTGCCTGGTGTGCCAAGTGGTCTGCCAATACACTTCCTTTGATGGCTTTCTGAGTCGTATACTGGATGTCGTATTCTGTCAAGATCATTTTCCATCTTGCTATTCTCCCAGACAGAGCAGGCTTTTCAAATATGTACTTTATTGGATCCATCTTTGAAATCAACAGAGTAGTGTGAGTCAGCATATACTGTCTCAGCCGGCGAGCAGCCCATACCAAAGCGCAACAAGTTTTCTCGAGCAGTGAGTATCGGGTCTCACAGTCGGTAAACTTTTTCCTAAGGTAATAAATGGCATGCTCTTTTCGGCCAGACTCGTCATGCTGCCCCAGCACACACCCCATTGAGCTGTCAAGTACTGTCAAGTATAGTATCAGAGGTCTCCCTTCAACCGGTGGCATAAGGATGGGTGGTTCTTGGAGATACTCTTTTATTCTGTCGAAAGCGACCTGACATTCATCATTCCAATGTACTACCTGATCTTTCTTCAGCAGCTTGAAGATTGGCTCACAGGTAGCAGTTAGATGCGAGATGAACCGGGCAATGTAATTCAGGCGTCCTAAAAAGCCTCTGACCTCTTTCTCTGTCTTAGGAACCGGCATCTCTTGAATAGCCTTGACCTTGGCAGGGTCCACTTGGATACCCTTGTCACTTACGACGAAGCCTAGCAACTTTACAGATCTTACCCCGAAGGTGCACTTGTTCGGGTTCAACCTCAGCTTGTACAGTTTCAAACGTTCAAACAGTTTCTGCAGATGGTCAAGGTGTTCCTCCTCAGTTTGGGACCTTGCAATCATATCGTCAACATACACTTCAATCTCATGATGGATCATGTCATGAAATAAAGCAACCATGGCACGCTGGTAGGTTGCCCCAGCATTTTTCAGTCCAAAAGGCATGACCTTGTAGCAGAAGGTGCCCCACTGAGTAACAAAGGTAGTCTTTTCCATGTCTTCAGGAGCCATCTTGATCTGATTATAACCTGAAAAGCCATCCATGAAGGAGAATACCTTGTGCTGAGCAGTATTATCAACCAGAACATCAATGTGAGGTAGGGGGAAGTCATCCTTGGGGCTGGCCCTGTTCAGATCCCTGTAATCAACACACATTCTGACCTTACCATCTTTCTTCGGTACCGGCACCACATTGGCAACCCACTGAGGGTATGAAGTCACCGCTAGAAACCCGGCATCGAATTGCTTCATAACCTCATCTTTGATCTTCTCGGACATCTCTGGACGCATGCGGCGGACCTTTTGCTTAACTGGAGGGCAATCTTCCTTAGTAGGCAAGTGATGGACCACAATGTCGGTATCCAACCCGGGCATGTCTTTGTAGGACCAGGCAAAGATCTCCACATAATCATGTAGCATCTGAGTCAACCGTTGTTTTACGCTGAGCTCCAGATTGGCACCAATCTTGACTTCCTTCCTATCTGCCTCAGTACCCAGATTTATCGTTTCCACCGGCTCTTCATGTGGTTGAATTGCCCTCTCTTCCTGGAGTAACAGTCTTGCAAGCTCACCAGGCACTTCGCAATCATCTTCACCTTCGCCTTCGGCTAAGTTGATCGGATTTTCGAAGTCATAACTGGCAGTAGCAGAGTCATTACCAGTGAGATCCAGAGTGGATTGAAACATATATAGGTGAGTGTGTGTAAATATAGCTGTTTTGCAATGTATAAAGAAAGAAAGAAAGAAAGGGAGCACAAGATTTGAAATGCGAAAAAACGTCCAAGATCTTTATTCATGATATATGGAAATGACAGTTATAAGCCCTCACAAATGAAGCCAACGGTGCCCCGGGTAAGACACCGGGCCATAAAGTTTCATTTAATTGTTTATTACAAATAACAAAAACAAAGGAATTCATTACTGCGTAACAAAAGTAACAGATAGGTTGTCTTTTGCAATCCAATTGCTAGGTCCACTGTCGGCCGTCGGATAAATCCAGCTGTTGAACTCAGATTCTTCCACTTCATCATCATCCCTGATAGCATTCACTCCATGGTCAGGCAGGGGAGCTGTCACCACATTGGGCTTCTCAGGTGCCTCAAATTGTACCTCCTTTGCATCGATAAGGTCATGCACCTTGTTTCTTAGGGCCCAGCAATCATCAGTAGAATGCCCCGGGCTATCGGAGTGATAAGCACAGCGGGCATTTGGATTATATTTAGGAGATGCAGTGTTCACAACCTTCGGGGCCTCTCTGACGGTCACCAAGTTGGTTGATAGTAATTGCGGCAAGATTTGTGAAAAGGTCATACTCAACCGGGTAAATTCTCTTCTGGGTCTTTCAGCCCTGGGTTGGTTAGTTTGCCGAGGAGCGGTAGCAGGCTTAGCAATTACCACCGCGTTGACAGCTTGGCAGCGTTCTGGTTTGTCTTTCCTCCTAGGCCCATACACAACACTGGCCTCCTTCTTAAAAGGTTTCTTCTCAGAACTTGAAGACGCCCCTTTCTGAATTTTTCTTGACTTCATACCAGCCTCTATCCTTTCCCCAGTCAGAATAAGGTCTGTGAACCCTGCAGATGAATTACCGATAAGATGATTGAAGAATGGCCCGGATAGGGTCCCCAAGAACATATCTACCAATTCACGGTCAGTTAATGGTGGCTGCACCCTGCCAGCCAGGTCCCTCCACTTCTGCGCATACTCTTTAAAACCTTCTCCCGATCCTAGCGACATACCCTGGAGTTGGGTACGTGTAGGAGCGAGGTCGGCATTATATTGATACTGCTTGTAAAAAGCAGTAGCCAAATCCTCCCAGTTACGAACCTTGGTTCCATCCAGCTGATAGAACCATTCGAGATGAGTCCCTGAAAGACTCTCCTGGAAGAAGTGGATCCACAAGTTCTTGTCCACTGTATACGGCTGAATCTTCCGCACATAAGATCTGAGGTGTAGTTTAGGGCAAGACGCCCCGTCATACTTGGTGAAAGATGGTGCTTTAAACTTATGCGGGATGATCACACCAGAAGATAAACCCAAGTCTCTGAAATCCAAACCAGGCACTTGTTGAATTTCCATGGCGTTCAGACGGTCTTCCAACTGCTTGTATCTGTCTTCAGCTGGAGGATACTGTTCCTCATTAAAATCAGTCTCATTGTCAGAGACCACCGGACTTGGAGCCCTTCCTCCCTGGGGACTGTCTTTACCTACAGAAGAACCAGCTTCCTCATTCTGCAGTGTGTTACCAAATCTCCGGCCCGTGTTGAATAGAACAGTTCTCTTCTTCTTCTTCTTCTTAACCAGCAGAGCCTTCATCTCCTCTTGACCTTGAGCCAAACCCATAATCAGCTCTTGAAATTGCGTGTTCTGCGCCTGAAGGGCCTTGATAGACTGCTCGGTAGATGATTCGGGGTTCATGATGCTGAAATAAACAGCAAAGAACAGTAAGCAACCTGAAAAGAAGAGTACCTTCTATGCACATGATGAATGATATGTGTTTATGCAATGCATTCAAGGGTTCGAAAGTTCAAATTTGTTGTAGACAAAAAGGAACACACGTTATCATTAAGGAAATAATTGTTTGGTACATCAAAGCCTCATGGGCAAACATTACAAAAGCAAATCAATCCCAAAAGACACTGCGCATCCTCTTTGGAGCAATGTAGGTGTTGAGATTCCTCTCCTCATGTAGTAGGCGGGTGAGCTCTAAGACCTTCTTCTCACTAGCATGTAGACTGGTCTCAAGAGAATTTCGTTCTTCCTTAAGCTGGATCCAGCTCTTCTGCATCTCTTCCCAGGACGTGGGCATGTCAGGATGTTGAATGGTGTAGGACACCTCTCTTTCCAATACTGGCTCTTTGATCACAGGGAGAACATGAGGGTAAGGCATTACTAACTTCTGGGAGCGGGCTCGTACCCACTTGAGATAAGGCTCCAACGGGATGGAATTCCTGTGCCCCAGGGTCTTGCTGTCTATCCTACTTGGCGTCCTCCAAGCTCTGATAAATCTCTGGCGAAGTCCTTGCGCATCGTTGTCGAAGTCAAAAACTATGTCAGGAATTAACATGTCATGAGGGCCGTCCCTCCGAGCATAACCAAACTGTCTCCAAGCCAGACACGGGTTGTAAGTAATACCTCCTCTGATTCCAAGTAAAGGAACATTAGGGTACTCCCCGCAACGATCAATGATAGTGACATCCTCTCTGGACCGAGAGCACCAATGTATATCTGCATGTGTAAGAGTCATCAATCGTTGTGACCATCTCAAACCCCGCTCATTCTTCAAAACTGATTGTGGAAGGTTCGAAATAAACCACCTTCCCAGGAGAGGAGTACAGCACATAAGAACACCTCTTTTTCTCATGGTTCGAGTGTAACATGAGTGAAGGATGTCCCCAAGCAACGTAGGTATAGGATTCCTGGACATGAATATCTGGACAGCACTGATATCTATAAGCTGATCTGGATTAGGGAACAATACCAAACCATAGACAAGGAGGGCCACAACTTCTTCAAAAGCTTGTAGGTCAAGGGAGTTCCAACATTCTTGGGCCTTCTCAAACAGAAACCTGGCTAAGAACCCTTTGATACCACTTCTAACTTCCCAGTGTCCCTTGAGGTCAGATGGTTGTAGGTGTAAGGCTTTAGCAATCTCTTCAAGCTTGGGTTCCTTTTCCATACCGTTGTAGGGTAGTTGATCAAGGATAGGGATCTTCAGAAGCCGGGAGAACTCTTCCAATGTAGGTACCAGTTGGTAATCCAGGAAAGTAAAGCAATGGTGCAGAGGGTCAAAGAACTGGAACAGGACCTTTATCATATCTTCCTCAATGTTGGTGTTGACCAAGCTGATGAGTCTTCCATGTCTTTCACTGAATGAAGAGCTCTCGGGAATCCTGGATATAAGCTCCTTAAGCTGAGGAGGGATCCTTACAAGGCTGATCTGAATTGTCTTTCTGTGAACAGTTTCCATGTCCTACAAAACAAGAACAAAGATGAAGATTCGAACCCCTGAAATGGTTAGTCAATGCATATGATGCTGTATGATGTTATGATGCTATGATTAAACACACCACAAATATTTACAAGAAGCAAACATGGTAAGGCACACAAGTCACACAAGACAAGCCCTTAGAGTTTAGGCCTGCATGGGGTCTGGGTATTACCCTCTTGAAGTTGGTGGGCTCAACCTGTCCTATCAGACGTAACCGGGTTCTAAGGGTCCCAATATCACTGGATTGCTTTCATTGTTCATCGTTTCGATTTAGCCACTGAACTGGCGACCGAAATATTCCAAGAAAACAACCCTCAATTGAGTGTAGTATCGAGTATCAACCAACCTCGGACTGCACCAAAGTCAGTTATCTCACTACCCTAAAGAGGCCAAGATGGTTCAATTAAGGTTCCTAAGGTCAGTTGATGCTTCATGACACCACGCGGAGGCCCCGTACTCTCCTTGACTGAACTCAAGGGTTACCAGTACACACCAAAGTGCCACATCAACGTAGCAGACTGCTTCAACCATGTCGGTATACCCCACACAGTTCCCTCACAGCCTTGTTGCTACTTTCTAAGAAGGTATCCCCAGATCCGGGTTAGGATCTATAGAACTCCCAAGACAGTCCCACAATAATAAAGCAATCAAGTCAGAGAGATTGAAAACACAAGTGATCTTAGTCCTAAGGTACACCTCACTTTATAAGAGTCCCCAGCAGAGTCGCCAGTTCTGTGATCGGTGGATCTGGAACTGACTGTTTAACGCTGGTTCGTGAAATGTCGCGGAAGCAAGAGTCACCACCGTCTTTTATTTTCTCCAACATGGACAGGACAAAAGCACAGCAAAATTCCTTATTGAGATAGTTTCTCGGTTCGGGAGGTAGATTTATAGAAAGGGAAGGTGTTAGCACCCTTTCTATCCATGGTTATCCATGGGCTCTTAGATACTTGCTCATTTGTGTTTTCAAAAGTGTTTGCTTTTTAAAATGTGAGTGGGTTTGAAAAAGTTTCGTTTAAAGATTTCAGAATGACTCTTGTATCAGTCCTCAAGAGTGTTTGAAAAATTGTTTTGAAAGCTTTTTGAAAGTGTCGGTGTAAAAAGAAGTTTTTGATTTGTTTTGAATTAGAGCAAATATCTATGAGTCATCTACCTACCCTAAGGAATTAGGCTGTGTAAATGTCCTTAAGGTAGTGCCATCCCATCATTGAGAGGTGGGTAGCACCACCGTTGGAGGTGTTCGGGTCAATTCGAGGGTTAGGGACAGTGTGGTCACCAGAGCAACAGTAGGACACCTTAGAAGCTACCCTTATGCCATGTTCATGGATATAAGGACTTACTAAAACGTCCTATACTCGACGACCACGTTTCGAGGGGCAAGGCAACAGTGAGGCGTACCCTAAGAGTGGTGTGTGAATTGTGTGTCGTTTTCAATTATGTTTTATCTTGATCATGCATTGGGTTAGCTACGCTTTGATTTTATTTGGGCCATTCATTCTTTCATGCGATTAGCAGTTTAAAAGTGCGGAAATTAAAGTACAGAAAATAAAGTCCTACGCTATTACAAGGCGTGGGTCTATACATCGCCAAATTAACAAAGACCCATTTTTGAAATAGAATGCAGAAAATAAATAAATTTCCTAATTACTATTACAAGGCTTGGGCAATTACATAATATTTAAAATGGAAAATAAGAATAAACGTGCGCAAAGAAATTGGAATCGAATGTGCGAGGGCGTTGGACCCTTTAAAGATTGAATTGAAATTAAAAATTAATTAATTATTTAATAAAGAAGAGGAATGTTTTTTTATGGTTTTTGGTATTTATGAAATAAATAAAATTAATTGAAATTAGAAATTAAATGAAACCCTAGTTCTAAATTATTTTTAATTATTAAAGAAAAAGATTAAAGTTTTAACCTAATTTATACTAATTATTTAATTACATGAGTATTTACAAAATAATTAATAATTAATAATAATAATGAGAAGAAGAAATTATTTATTAAGAAAAAAAATGCTAAACCTAATTTCTACCTATTTTAATTATTTAAGAAAAACATTAAAATTAAAACCCTAAATTAAGCTAAATTGATTATTAAAAATTTATTTACAAAAATATTAATGGATTAAATATTAAATAAAACATATTTTTATTTTTATGATTTCTGATATTTTTTTTGTGTATGAAAATTAATTTTATGGAATTAAAAGAAAATAATTAAAAAAAACAATGAAAAGAATAAAAAAGGAAAAACAAAGAAAAATTAAAATGGGCAAACCATGGGGGTGGCTGACCCAATTGAGAGGTGTATTGTAAAGCAATTTGGCCCATTGAAACAGGCCCTTTTTGACTTTCTGGAATTGCGTATGGCATGGTTGACTAGCGTGCATGATGGAATCCAGGTTCTGGCCATTGGATTGATCTCCTGGACACTTGGCAGGCAAGTAGGCGAGGGTGTATGATGAACCTTTGAGAGCACACTGCATAGAAGCATATTAAGAAAAATATTATGGAAGAAGTAGGGGACCTGGGAATCGAACCCAGGTCCCAATACCTGCAAGCCAACGCATCAACCAACCCAACCAACGCGTATGTTTGATATTAATATGGAACGTGAATAATATAATGGAAGACAAGCGCTAGTGGTGTAAAACAGAAGATCACGCGCGAACGTTTGAATTATCCAGTCATGCTTGGACACATATGCATCGTCTTCATCTTTTTTCCTGCAAATACAAGTAAATAGCGGGGGTTTTAAACCCCCACAAAAACAAATGCTAGAAAATAGCGATTAGCACCTAGTTTATCATAAATTGAGCGCGAGGTATGGAATGATATCGTCTGGATGTCCTGATCTCAATGGTACTAGTTTGAATGGCCAATTTTTCCAGATGTGTAAAGCCCCAAATATGGAGCTCTGAAACCCTAGCGAATGTCCATGGCAATTTTTGATACAGACATTATCAGTTCAATTAGAGGGCACCAATAGCTTCAGAACATTCATGTTAGTGTAAATCAACATTTAAAACGCATGAAAAATGCATGAAAGTGAAAATACGAATATGAAAAATTTCATGAAAAGTGCAATCCAGTTATACCAATTCCTTGAGTATGGAGGGTTGGTTTCGATTGCAAAAGCTTCCTGGTAGTGTCAGGAGTGTATTGGAATGGCTTTTTGGCTTTGAAACGTGCAGTAGCCATGAAAACAGTTTCAAGGTTTTTGTGTAAAAAGTGCAAAGTTGTTCTTGGTCTTGGGCGCAGCTTTTTCTGTCTAATGCATTAGGGTTATGTTCTATATGTATCTGAGCATGATTAGGTTAAGAAAAACAAGCCCATAATCCATTCATTTATGATTTTGAATATTTGATTTTCCATATCTTTTTTCAAATCTCTTTGCCATGGAAACTTGCCAATTGTGGGAGATTTTGTCTCTTGAGAAGGCACACGAAATCTTGAGCTCATAATGGATGGAAATGCTGCACAAAGAGATTCAAAACACATGATTTAGTATTTTTCTCATAATTAATTTTAATTAAATGAATTAATAGGATTAAAAATTCAATTAATTAATTAAAAATAAGAAAATAACTCCCTTTTAGCTTAATGGGTCGTGCATGGCCTTTGGGTGATGATTCATGGAAGAAATTTAGGCCCATTAGCAATTTTGAGGCATTTGAAGCAAAGTTGACTTTTCAAAATTCCCAAAAATTTCCCAACTTCCACAAGGCATATCTTGCTCAATTTTTAAGCTTTGATCATGTTCTTGGACAGTTTGGAAAGTTCTTGAAGTCCTCTAACCAATGTTTTTGGTCCCATGTAATTTTGATTTACCAATCTCAAGTTATGGTCTTTGACTTAAAGTGCCTTTTTGTTGACTTTTGAAAATGACCTATAATGTTGAGATTGATAACTTTTTGTGAGAGCATTTCTTGGACTTGAAGTGTGAAGATGATTTGTAGGAAATGTCATTCTCTTCAAAATGAGCTTTGGATGGAATTTTTCTGATAAACCATGTGGAAGTTATGCCTTGGTCAATTTGCAGTTCACTTTTTCAGCTGTCCAAAAATAGAAACTTTTGCATCTTGAGACTTTTTGAGCCATGCCTTGAGAATCATGATCAAGAATTGATCAAATGATGTTTGTGGCTTCAAAATAATATGTTGACCAAAAATTTTGACTTTTGACTGTCAAATGACCATTTTGCCCCTGCAGTTGACTGTGAAGCAATTATGGTTTTTGACTGTGCAATCTGGTGTTGTGAGTCTTGAAACTTGGCATATGGATGCTTGACAATGTATGTAGGCATGTGGGACTTGTTTGGACCCTTGGAAACTTCAATTTCTTGGCCAGAACCAAAACCCTAATTTTTGACTGTTAGGAGGCAATTGGACTGTGCAACCCTTGAGAGATTTTGAAGCATGATCTTAGCAAACCTTGAAGAATATGGGAGGGCAAATTTTGGGGTACAACAGTACCGAATTTGGATTTTGGAGATCTAGGTCTGATCCCGTGGGTAGTCATCTCTCACAAATTCAAGGTCCCCGTCTTTGTTAAATATGATGGGGTCTCTTGTCCCAAACTTCATTTGAGGTTGTATGTTCAAAAAATCCAACCTCATATTGCTGACCAGAAATTGTGGGTCCATTTTTTCAAGAAATTTTGTCTGGTACTCAACTTGAATGATTCTACCAGCTGGAAGGAACCAACATTTACACATGGGAAGACTTGGCTGCTGCTTTCTACAAGCAGTATCAATATAATGTATACCTGGTGCCGACTCGTGTGCAATTGCAAAACATGTCCATGGGCTCGAATGAAGGGTTCAAGGAATATGCACAAAAATGGAGAGATCTAGCTGGAAGGATGAAACCTCATTTGACTGTCCGGGATTTGGTGGATATGTTCATGGGAACTCTGACAGGTCCATTCTTTAATTTGTTGATTGGGATTTCTTCATCAGGGTTTACTGAGCTGATTCAGACTGGAAAACGAGTTGAAAGTGGTATCAAGAGCGGGAAAATTCTGATGGCTATATCTTCTAATACTCTGAAGAATCCATTCATTGGTAAGAAATAAACCAACACTGTCTATGGCCAGAAGAGTCATAGTAAAAATGATCGCCATCAGTGTGTGGGGGTAATATTGATCTCTAATCCAGCACCTGTTCAACAATCACAACAAGGAAACCAGCATAGGTCAGACGCTCTAAGGAGGAAATTCACCAGGATTAATATGCCATTGGCTCAAGCATTATAATATTTGTTAAAGGTTAACCTCATAATACTCCGAGATCCTCTTCCTAATCCCAACACATCCTCTCCGAAGTACAATCCAAATGTGAGGTGTTCCTATCATTCGAACAGTCATGGGCACGACACCAATAATTGTTGGGCCCTGAAAAACAAAATCCAAGACATGATTGATAATAAGGAAATTGAGTTCGACCTTCCTAAGACTCTGAACGTTATTACTACTCCTATGCCGAAGCATGACAAAGGCATAAGTGCTATTGAAGATGTCTTGTATGTTACCTCCGTAAGTGATGTGGTTACTCCTCTCTCAATAGTCACGAAGAATTAGCTACAAGACGGTTTATTTCTGGGTTGTCTTAAAGAATGTTGTTGTTGTGCAGTTCAATCCAACGACTGCGGGTTCAGCACCTGATGGATGAACATATAACTTTGATTGGGAAAGTTCTATTTACTAAAAAATTGTGCAAAGATTTGTCTGTCATATCGGGTACTCCTTTCAAGATCACTTCCAAGGGTCCTATAAGGATTACTGCCAATTCAAAATCTGCTCCCTTGATCATTACAACACCTGGACCCATCCCATACTCCTCGGAGAAGGCTATTCCATGTAACTATGGGTCTGACATCTATTACCATGGCATTAAACAAGAGTTGTCTGACCAAGATGATGAACAGGTTGATCCCAATATTGATAATATTGCGGAGACCAGTAAAATTACTAGAAGCGAAAGGATTTTCTTTCCAGAAATCTCTCCATCTGGTTAAGTCACAGTTACTAAGACACCTGCTAAGGCTCGAGGTAATGAGACAATGACAGAGCATGTCCAGATGGAGGCGCCAAAAGAAGCTCCAGTCAAGGACACCTCTGGACAATAATTGGAAGATGTTTTGAAAATCATCCGTAAGAGCGACTATAAAATTATTGAACAGCTAGGGCATACCGCGTCCAAAATCTCCATGATGTCTTTACTATTGTGTTATGAAGCCCATGCACAAGCTTTAATGAAATTTTTGAAGTCTCCTCATGTACCACAAGAGATTTCTGCCGATCAATTTGGAAGTTATGTTGCTAGCTTAACGACTGATAATGGATTAGGTTTCTTTGATGCTGACCTGACTCCAGAGGGGAGGAATCATAATAGGGCCCTGTATGTCTCCATTGAACACATAAGCACTACATTGGCTCATGTGTTGGTTGATATTGGCTCTTCTCTAAATGTTCTGCCAATGGGCGCTCTTGATAGACTGGATTATGAAGAGGTTATGTTGAAACCCAATTGTAGCGGTAGAAATGTTTAAGACTAAGCCATTAGATTGACTTGACTTATATAGATCAAAATGAAAATCGCCATCGCGCTTTATTGTTTCCAAAGGAATGGGAAAAGAGGGAATAACCCAAAAGAGGGGGGAAGATTCAAGGTAAGGGGGTTGGTTATGCAAAGGGAAGGTATTAACACCCTAAACATCTACGGTACTCCGTAGGAACCTATTTGTAAAATCTATATTTTGGCTATAAAATGTTGTGTAAAAAGAGATGGTGGAGGTGAGAAAAGAAGTATATTTTTTATGATTTTTGCACCCGCCACTATTGCGAATCTTTAGTGCCTACTTACCACCTTCCGTGCAATAGGGGATCAGGGTACACGTAGTTCCTCTTTAAAAATTTTAAAATATAAGTGTGTTGGTTAATTTTTATGAGATAAAAAATCATTGTCATTATCCGTGTGGAAAACATACCTACTACCCACAATCATGAGAAAGGAGAATTTTCATCATCTCAAAGTAGAGGATATGGCTTGGATTTTAAAATCAACAATGCCATACTTAACACCCAAGTGGAAAATATCTCTCTTCACTACATATTGTAGAAGTATAGTTGTTTGCATCACTACAAAGATTGACAAGAGTCTAATCTTTTGAGAAAGGTTTTTAAAATAAGAAAGCCAAAGTGGCAAAAATGATTTAAAATTAGATTGATTGACTTTTAGTCTTCTCACAAAAAAATGTCAAGGTATTATTAAGTTGATTGAAGTTTATTTATGAAAATGTTTGAAAATGCATGGACATAAGTCCAAGTTTATTATGAAAATGGTCCAAGTAAAAAAAAAGGTTTTCAAAAGGAGGAAGAAGATTTTTGAAATTAAAGAGGATGGGAGTAGAAGAATGGATTATCCTAAAACATAAGGTAAAAGCTAGGGATAGGAACCATCTAAGGAACAATAAGCCAATACTTGACATTAGGAGCCAGGATAGAATTCCCATTCTTTGGATTGAAACCAGGCAAGCAAAGATACTAGACCTCTTGAAAGAACCAAACTTCAAGTGTATTAAGTCTTCACAAAAATTGGGCAGAGTAACGATTGTATACGGTTGAATTCCAGATTACAAACAAAGAATGTAATCATAATAACCTGCACACAAAACAAACAAACAAACAACCCAATGTCTTGAGGTAAACCTCAAGAACTCTAGACAAAATATCAATTAAGGTCACAAGGTCTCTAACATAGGCCAAGATTTCTAATCCTAAGTCCAAGAAGTCCAATACTCCATAATGCCAAGGATAGTAACCAAATAGTCCACGTATCATTAAAGTGTTTTATGGTTCATGTTGATTATTAAGTATCTTAAAAAAATGAAAAGAAAAGCTCAAGTGAGCAAAATAAAAATGACGAGAAAGTAAATGTTCAAATGAGCAAAGATGAAAATGGCATGAAATGTAAATGCTAAAAGTAAATAGTGCATAAAAATAAAAGGTACATATAATAAAAATACAGGATAAAGTCAATTATTAGTGATTAGTGGTTAGTTGGATGATCATCTTGAAACTTGAATTTGGAACTCATTAGAGGATTGTTAGAACCAAAGCCTCCACACAAAAAGTTGCATTTGCTTTTTGTCAAGTATATCATCCATTTGGAATCCTCATAGGTACCATTTAATGATCAACAATGTTTAAGTGATCCGCGTTGACCAAAGGTGATGTAGATCCATTAGAGGATTGGTAGAACCAAAGCCTCCACACAATGAATCTCAAGGTTATTGGATCAAAGAGATCAAATTAACATACTTGGGCTTGCAAACACAAGTTTGGGCCACAAATGATCATTTATTCGAATCGGGACAAAAATTTAGCGATATGTTAAGCAATTGTAAGTTGACTTATATAGAAGTCGCACCTATTTTGAGGCCGGTCAATAGCAATCTATGCACCATTTGTTTTGAAACATGATATAGAGATCATGCTCCAATAACACTTAGTGCAATAATAAAGGGATGAGATGAAGAGGGGTGGGAGAGAATATACAAACCATTTTTGAATTAAATTTAATCAAACTATTATTAAAACCATTCATCCATTTTTGTGGAGTTAGACTCAACACCATAGATCCAATGATGTTAATAAAGTTCATGATGAAAAATTCAACCCAAGATTAGCCATAAAATAGTCACAAAATAATATTGCATTTTAATATATACAAAAAAAGGTTTTAAAAATGTTTTAAAATAGAAATAAAAGAGAAAAATATCAACTATGTTCAAATTAATCAAGAAATAAAAAGTAAGACCATAGAAAAATCAGAAAAGGACTTAAATGATTTTATAAATTTTTTGGTTATTTTTTAAAGTCAGAAACTATTTTTTAAAATTAAAAGGAGTAAAATAAACCAAAAATGATTAAAAAAAATTAACAAAGTCGAAAACAAAAATAAAATAAGGTCACCAATATTTGTCACAATATCATTGGATCATTCCATGTTTTTTTTAGAATTTAAAACTGCATAAAGGTATTTTTAAACATTTAAAACAATTCAAATAAAGTGAAATTTTTATAAAAATAACAAAACACAAAATTAGATTGTGAAAAAATAAAAATCAGAAAGAGAATAATCAAAAATATTTTTCATAATTTTTTCAGATTTTTTGGACTTAAAATGAATTTTCTATGATTTTTTGAAGTTTAAAACAATTAAATATAAAAATCAGAAAAGAAAATAAAAACCAAAAAAATATGGGTCATCTGATCAAAGTTAAAACGCGTTAGTAAACAGATCAAGTGGACCTGGCGCGTTGTGCATGTTATGGACTTTAGTGAATAATGCATAGGATCATTAATTAAATTAAATTTTTAAAAAACACAGATGTCACGCCTTCATTGGTTGGAAGATGACACGTTGGTCATCTTCAACCTCCAGCCAGTCCCAAAACCAGGTTGCTCAATCTGTAAAATTAGAGCACGAGACCTATGCCATTCGCTTCGTCTCTTCAAGACGAAGACAACCACACCTTCGCGACAAATTTATATAAACTGTAGCTCAAGCAATTTGGAAGGAATGTTTTGAAAAGGGATTTGAAATTTCATGGTCAAAACGTGTTTCCATTAAGAAGCAAGTGTTGCAACTAGAACATGGGCAATGAGAGCATCACAATGATATCAAAGTTTTGAAGAATTGATGAAGGAATCTACCTATTGAAGTTGAGTTGCAGAGCTCTGAAACTGGACATCTATGGAGCAATATAGGGCACGATTCTTGAATGTAATTATATGGTTAGCTTCAGGGAAGATCAAGGAAGGTGAATTAATGGAAAAATTGGATTGATAAAGGCTTGGTAATAGATTTCGAAGTTACTGAATTTTGAGTTATGGAACAAGTTTGGCAGGGTGATTCTGGCTATCCAAGCATGAGGAAATGAATGGGGAATGACCCTCTATTTATAGGGAATCAAATGGAATGTCCAAGCGTGTGAAATGATGAAGTTTGGAGGGAAATCGTGTGAAGTTGCAAACAAGAAAAGTGTGACTTCTAGTTTGATCAAAACTCATCCAAAACGCGCATTTTGTTGTGCTAATCCATTCTGGAAGTTCACTAAACATGTTTAGAGGCAAAAACGCGTGGAAAACTTGTGATTAGAAGCCAAAACAAAGATATCAAAATTTGACTTGTGATGAAACTTCAGTTCCAAGTTACCAACTTCAAAATCATGGCATTCTCATCTCAAGGGGTCTTAGGGCATGATTCTTGATGCTTTTGAAACATGAGTTTACAAGCTTTGCAATGGAAAAAGAATGGGATCAAATGGATGCTTGAGATGAAAGTTTCATTGAGTCAAAGTTGGGAAAAAGAAGCTGACTTTCCATACTTAGAAATATTTCAAGTTTTTCTTCAAAAATGACCTATAATGTTTTGCATCCAAACATGGCATTCCACTTGAAATTTTCTCTTGACCAAAAAAGATGGAATGAAATAGGTCTCTTAAATAACATTTTGGGACTTGAACCATTAAAAATATCCAAAAATTGAGAGAGTTATGAATTGTTGAAGTAGGCAAAAAATCATGAAATGACCTATAATCTTTTGTATCCTTAAGGCAACTTCCATCCATTTTCTCACTTTGCACATGAAAAAAGGCATAAAGTTCACATCCTCGAGATCATTATGGAAAAATAATGGTCTCAAGGTGATAAAAATTGACCAAGTTATGATCATTTGAAGTCACACATGGAAAATTAGGGATTCATCTGGAGGACTTGTGATCTTTCTTCTTCATCAAGTTTCTTCCACATGAAAACTCCTTCGAACTTTTGAAGTGATTTGTTGATAACCCTTTGAATATAAGTATGTCTTTGGAATCACTCAAAAATACCAAAAGATGAGCAAGATATACTTCTTTGAAGTTCAAAACCCTAGCTCCTAGATCAAGAAAAAATGCCTTGAGGAACTTTGACAATTTTGAACAAACTTCTTGTACCAACACAAATGCTTTGTAAATATAAGTTGTTAAGGATGATAATGAGAAATCATAGCAACCACAACAACTTACATATCTTGAGAATTGATATAAATATGCATTTGTGACTAATGGGAATAAAGCCTTGTCCAAGCATGACAACTTCTCCAATCAATCCCTTGTGCTTTTGAACCAAATTTGATAATCTTGAAATGTGGTGAACCAAAATAACCTTGCCATGCCATTTCCTCCAAAACAAATCCAATGGTGAGGCTTGAACTTCTCAAGCTTTATTGAATAGGGCATGGAAATAAACTCATGAACCCATGGAGCAACTTTCTAAATCTTATTGCGTTTACCTACATTAGGAACAAGCAAAACAAACCAACATTATATTTTATTAATTAAGAGAAGAAATCAAGACAAAAAATATCCATGATCACAAAAAGACACAAGTCAAGGTGCTGGGTGATTCCTCAAAGAGCAAAGCTAAATATAGGGAGGGGAACCAAGAATCCTAATGTGGTCTTGTTGTGATGGAATCAACATGGTATGATGAAGGGATCTTAGGGGGGAAATTGGGGTACAATAGCTGCCCTTATTTAAGTTTATTCTATCTGGAGATACAAAGGTTAAAAATCTTCGTGTCGACGCGATCGAAGATACTTAAATATAAAACAAACCCTACTTTTGGCCCTAAGATTCCATGCAATGCTTATGAGCATGAATGCATATGAACAAGACCAAAGAGACGCAAAACACCATTGGGGATGTAACAAAAAAATAAAGAAACAAGAGAGTAACCCAACCAGGAAAATAAATCACCGGTGGATCAAAAAGACCTGAATCATAAAGGATGGTAAAATGGTCAAAGGATACACCAACTTCCACTAAAGGCGAAGCTAAAAACATTTACTGAAGGCAGAGAAAAAATCATTGACGTTCACTGCCGATGACTTACCAACTTTCACTGAAGGTAGACAAAAAATATATCATAGCACCGCCGTTCACTGACGATGAACTACCAACATTCACTGAAGGTAGAAAAAAGATAACAATCACCAACTTTCACTGAAGGTGACCTACCAACTTTCATTGAAGGTAGAGAGAAAACATATCATAGCACTGCCGTTCATTGATGATGAACTACCAACATTCACTGAAGGTAGCAAAAAGATAACAATCATCGACGTTCACTGTCGATGACCTACCAACTTTCACTGAAGGTAGAGAGAAAACATATCATAGCACTGTCGTTCACTGAAGATGAACTACCAACGTTCACTGAAGGTAGCAAAAAGATAATAATCATCAACGTTCACTGCCGATGACCTACCAACTTTCACTGAAGGTAGAGAGAAAATATATCATAGCACTTCCGTTCACTGATGATGAACTACCAACATTCACTGAAGGTTGCTAAAAGATACCAATCATTAACGTTCACTACCGATGACCTATAACCTTTCACTGAAGGTAGAGAGAAAATATATCATAGCACCGTCGTTCATTGATGATAAACTACCAACGTTCACTGAAGGTAGCAAAAAGATAACAAGTTTCCCCAAAATTCTGGCATTTCACCTAGAAAGGGTCTCAACTTCTTCTTTAATCGAGGCACTTTTCCTGGAAAGGATAATATATAAACTGTCTCAAATAAAGAGACTATTACCTGCCAATATTTCACAATGAACTATCTCTGCGAATTTGAAAGTCTTGCCATCCATTGGTGTAAACTGACGACGGACTGTGAACTATCCACTCATAGAGGAGATAGCAAAAAAAAAGTTATGTCGACTTTTACAGGGAAGCACAAGTTTCTCAAATAAAGAGACCTGCTACTTGTTGTCATGGAGGATTGCAAAAAGAAATGACTTTTTGGGGAGAGAAATATGGCTTTCTGGGGAAATAAATATGGCTTCCTGTGGAAAGAAATATGAGTTCTTGGGGAAATGCCACTATATTCCTGCTGAGGAGATAAAGTCTTCTCGTGCAAACTAAACGCACAAACCAAAACTCAAAGCTTTTAGAAATCCAAAGTAAAAAATATTGTTGTGGAACCAAAGATTCAAACCAGAAATAAATTGGAATGAAATAGTCAACCAAAATACATCCTTTGAGAAATAAACTCAAGAGGGAAAACCAAATCCATCCAAATAAGGAGTTGCACAGGAAGGCTAAAGCAAAAATCTTCCACGAGGGATAACTCAGTGGGAAAATTGAAATAATATACGCTTTCTGCTTAAGGCCAACACTCTATTGAAGAGAGGACAACGAAACTCGACAAAACAGGGTGATATGTCAACAAAAATATTAACAAATGTTAATGAATAATGATTTACCAATTTTAGCTATGCATGATGTATGTATGAATGTATGAGTGTTATCGTGCGTATGCTAACAAAACAGATATATAACACTGGGAGTAACCAGGAAAAACCACCTCGGGCATAATCAACACTCAGAGAAATTACATTCAATATGAATAATCCAAGAAAAAGTAAGCGCCAGCTGAGGAAACATAACCTTTTGTCTGCTTTAGCTTTACTGGGGAGAAACATAATCTGGAAGTAAACAAAATAAAGTGATAGAATAGTAAAGATATAGGAATAGAACATCTTTCTCTAGGCTTCACCGTGGAAACAAATGTTTTCAAAAGTAACACTTCTACTGGGGATTGCAAAACTAATCTCAAGTAAAGCAGATGGACACCAAATCATCAAAACTTTCACTGGGAAATTCAGGCCCACTTCATTAGGGAGGTTAACACCACATCCTCAAAGGGAAAACCACAATACATCCTTCACTAGAGAAATTGGGGACCTGTGTTCTTCAAGAGTGATTATGGTACCAACTTCTCTGAAAAAAGAACTTCCATCAGACTGAACGAAAACTTCACAGGAGAAATCTCGGATTGAAACTTTACATCATGAAAACTCAGAAAAGAGGAGAAATGAATACAAACTTGATCAAGGATACCGGAGTCACGAACCCAATATGGAGAATCATCCTTAGTAAACCTTCCCGAGGGGAACAAAAACTTCTAAAAATAACTGGAGTTTGTACATTCCTGGGATCACCATTTTTGTTGTTGTTTTTTTTTTCGCATCACAAATTCTAAAGCAAATTGTAAATTCTTTTTGAAAAATCGATTTTGTTATTTAATCTTTTTGCTTTGAAAGTTATTATTAATAATAAATGGA
Source organism: Vicia faba (assembly GCA_948472305.1). Lineage (NCBI taxonomy): Eukaryota > Viridiplantae > Streptophyta > Magnoliopsida > Fabales > Fabaceae > Vicia > Vicia faba. The sequence continues at coordinate 1,307,995,543 of OX451739.1, forward strand.
GTCTTTGCAAGCTAAATAAAATAAGAAACACAAAGAATTGGGTAACAACTCAAACTTTATTAATAGAATGGTAGTCCGCAAATGGCGAGACTCCATAGATGATTACAAAGTTCAGAAAATGCTATTATATAATGGAAAAGATACATTGAGAGACAATGAGCACTATCCCTTCTAACAATTTTTGAAGTCCTGAGCGGCAGCTTCCGTTGAAGTATGACGAGGATTCGAGAAGATTGTTACTTCAATGATCAGATCTTGCATGATGCAGTTACTTGCCAAGAAAGTCCCTAACTTTTGCCTAAGCTTCCCTTGCGGGTTTTCAACTTAGCGGGAAATTTATTCTGTTTATGTCTCTAACTTTTGCCTAGACCGCCCTTTCGGTTTTTCGGCCTACCGAGATGCTCTTTTTTGCCTAAGCCGCCCTTTCAGGTTTTCAACTTAGCGAGTTGTTCTTTTATTTCTTTAGGCGAAGTATTTCTTGACTGCATCAGCATTCATGGGACGTGGGAACTCCTCGCCATCCATAGTTTCATGAATTAATGCACGGCCAGAGAAGGCTTTCTTGACAACATATGGGCCTTCAAAATTGGGAGTCCACTAGCCCCTAGAATCAGTGTTGAAAGACATGATATTCCTGAGCACGAGGTCGCCTTCTCTGAATTCACGAGGTTTGACCTTCTTATCAAAAGCTTTCTTCATTCTCTTCTGATATAACTGTCCATGACACAAAGTTGTCATCCTCTTCTCTTCGATCAGATTCAATTGGCCAAACCGGTTATGGACCCATTTAGCCTCTGTCAACTTGGTTTCCATTATCACACGCAAAGAGGAAATCTCAACCTCGACTGGGAGTACAACTTCCATTCCACCAGGGAGAATGGGGTTTCTCCTGTTGAAGTGCGAACAAATGTTCTATATCTATGCAAAGCAAAAGGGAGAATTTCATGCCAATCCTTATAAGTAACAACCATCTTCTGGATGATCTTCTTGATATTCTTATTAGCAGCTTCCACAGCCCCATTCATCTTTGGCCTGTACGGAGAGGAATTATGATGGACAATCTTGAATTCTTCACACAGTTCTGTCATCATTTTATTGTTCAGATTCGAGCCATTATTGGTGATAATCCTGCTCGTCACACCATACCGACATATAAGATTATTCTTAATGAAGTGCACAACCACCTGCTTAGTAACATTAGCATATGAAGCAGCCTCCACCCACTTGGTGAAGTAATCAATTGCTACCAAGACAAAACAGTATCCATTCGAAGCTTTGGGTTCTATCATCCCAATCATGTCAACACCCCACATAGAGAAAGGCCATGGGTAAGAAATGACATTGAGAAGTCTCGGAGGCATATGGACCTTATCTGCATAAATTTGACATTTATGACACTTCCTTCCAAATTTATAACAATCAGATTCCATTGTCAGCCAATAGTAACATGCTCTTAGCATCCTTTTAGCCATCGAATGTCCATTGGCATGAGTGCCAAATGAACCTTCATGAATCTCATGCATTAGCATGTCTGCTTCGTGTCTATCCACGCATCTGAGCAAGACCATGTCATAATTTCTCTTATACAACACATTTCCACTGAGGAAGAAACTTCCATCCAATCTTCTTAATGTCTTTCTATCCTTCTTCGATGCACCGATCGGGTATTCCTGAGTCTGAAGAAAATGCTTGATGTCATAATACCAAGGTTTTTCATCTGCTACCTCTTCTATTGTAAACACAAGATCGGGCATATCCAGCCATCGAACCATAATTCGAGGTATATCATTCCAAGTATTCACTTGGTACATAGAAGCCAGAGTTTCCAGAGCTTCCGCCATTTGATTTTCATCTCTTGGAATATGATGGAATTCAACTTTATTAAAGAAGGGTAACAACCTTCTAGCACAATCTTTGTAAGGGATCAAGTCGGGGTGACGAGTCTCCCATTCTCCTTTAATCTGGTATATTACTAAAGCTGAATCACCATACATATTTAGAATTTTAATTCTGAGATCAATAGCTTCTTCGAGACCCATGATGCAAGCCTCATATTCTGCCATATTATTAGTGCAATCAAATGTCAACCTTGCAGTAAAAGGAACTTGCGATCCATGTGGAGTGACAATCACAACACCAATTCCTTTACCATAAGCATTCACAACTCCATCAAATATCATACTCCAACGAGATTCAGGGTCAGGACCTTCCTCAGTAAATGGTTCATCAGAATCTTTTACTTTCAGGAACATCACATCCTCACCAGGGAATTCATACTCTATAGACTGATGATCCTCCACTGGTTGGTGAGCAAGATAATCTGCCAACACAATGCTTTTAATAGATTTTTGAGTGCGGTATTCGATATCATATTCAGATAGCAACATCTGCCAGCGGGAAATTCTCCCAATAAGAGCAGGCTTTTCAAAAATGTACTTGAGTGGATCCATTTTGGAGATCAACCAAGTAGTGTGATTCAACATATACTGCCGCAAATGTTTCGCCGCCCAGGCTAGAGCATAACATGTCTTTTCCAACATCGAATACCGCGACACACAATTAGTAAACTTTTTATTGAGATAATAAATGGCATACTCTTTCTTCCCTGTTTCATCTTGTTGTCCCAGAATACAACCCATGGATTTATCTAACACTGTCAGATACATAATCAATGGTCTTCCTTCGACAGGAGGGTGCAAGATAGGAGGCTCAAGCAGATATTCTTTAATACTTTCAAATGCCCTTTGGCAGTCATCTGTCCACACACAACCTTGATCTTTCTTTAACAACTTAAAGATCGATTCACATGTTGCAGTCATGTGGGAAATGAATCTGGAAATATAATTAAAATGCTCGAGGAACCCTCTGACTTGCTTTTCAGTTCTTGGCACTGGAATCTCTTGAATTGCGTTGAATTTATCAGGGTCAACTTCAATTTCTTTCTAGCTAACGATGAAACCGAATAAATTTCCTGATCAAACCACAAAGGTGCATTTATTTGGATTCAAGCGAAGACGATACTTCCTCAAACGCTGAAAAAACTTCAACAAATCTTCTACATGCCCTTCTTCAGTCTGGGATTTAGAAATCATATCATCAACATATACCTCGATTTCCTCGTGCATCAGATCATGGAATAGGGTTGTCATAGCCCTCTGGTACGTTGCACCAGAGTTCTTCAACCCCAAGGGCATCACTCTGTAATAGAATGTTCCCTAGGGTGTGATAAACATTGTTTTTTCCATGTCCTCTGGATCCATTCTTATTTGATTATAACCGGAAAATCCGTCCATGAACGAGAAAAATTTGAATTTTGCTATGCTATCCACTAACATATCAATATGTGGCAATGGAAAATCATCTTTTGGACTAGCTTTATTTAGATCTCTGTAATCTACGCACATGTAGACTTTTCCGTCTTTTTTCAGTACTGGGGAAATATTGGCAATCCATTTAGAACCTCCTCTTTGATCTTTACTGCCATATCTTGGTGAGTTCTTCTCAACTTTTGTTTGATTGGAGGACACTCTGGTTTCAACGGTAAATGGTGATCCATAATATATGTATCTAGACCAGGCATATCTTGGTAAGACCAAGCAAAAATATCCACATACTCTTTCAACAAATCAATCAACATGCTCTTCACATCAGAATGCAACGATGCTCTAATCTTGACTTCTTTTAGATCTTCTTCTGAACCCAAATTGATCACTTCCAATGGATCTTTATATGGTTGAATGGTATTTTCCTCGTGCTCAATCAACCGTGAGACCTCTTCTGGAATCTCATCATAATCTTCTTCTCCGGCCCGATACACATGATATTCAAAGTTGGGTGATGGTGCAGGGTCATTGTATTCAACGGTTTTTTTTAACTAATCTGCACATATGATTTATGATTGCTTTTAGAAACTGACACATATAACAAGTGATCATGCAGATTGAATTTCAGTTATTATTTATTTTGTAGGGTTTTTTCTGATTACCATTTTCCAATAAAAAGCAAAAAATAAAGACATAATTTGGGAAACAAAGACAACTTTTATTATTGATTTTAAAAGTCACAGCAAACAGATAAGCCCTACAACATTAATACTTCCACCTTGGGCACGGTGAAAGATTTTCAAAAAGATTAACAAAACAAATTACTTTGAAACATGTATGCAAGAGGGAACATCAATGGTGATCAAGTTCTGAACCCTAACTCTGTGCGTCAGATAATTCCGCATTTCCTGCTTTGCTTCATCTTCCATAATGGCATTAATCCCTGAAACAGTTGGATGAAGATAACCCCCGCTACAGAATATGTATTGATACTTTCTTGCAGCAGACTTCGGCTTCATGCTCTTACCTTTGACATTCTTCAAAGAGAACCCCAAGCCGGCTTTGTTCTTGTTTACAGGTGGATCCATAATATGTCCCCATACTTCACTATGACCATTTCGCACAACTTCTTACGCATCCTTACGCGAAACCATGGAATTATCATTTCCTCTTATGTTGTCAATGGATAAGGCTTGGAACTGGGTTCCAATAGCAGCTTCATCCGCCTCCACAATGCTGAAAGAGGACAAATGAGATATCAATAATGCATGTTCCCCATTTATGATTACTACTTTCCCTTCACGTACAAATTTCAGTTTCTGGTGTAAAGTTGAAGTGACAGCCCTTGCCTCATGAATCCACGGCCGTCCCAACAAACAGCTATAAGCGGGAACATTGTCCATGACCTGGAAAGTTATCTGAAACAAATGTGGTCATATATGTATAGGCAAGTCCACTTCACCAATAACAGATTTCCTTGATCCATCAAATGCTTTCACAATAATGCCACTCGGGCGCATAGGCGTTCCTCGATATTTCAACATTATAAGAGTGCTCCTTGGTATAACATTCAAATCAGATCCATTATCAATCAGCACATTGGATAGTGAATCATTCTTGCAATTCATAGAGATGTGGAGGGCCAGGTTGTGATTCCTTCCTTCATCTGGTAATCCATCATCGCAGAAACTCAAGTTATTACATGACATAATGTTCCTTATTACGCTACTGAATTGGTCTATTGGCATATCACTCTCCATAAAAGCTTGGTCTAATACCCTCATCAAGGATTCTTTGTGAGCAGATGAGTTTATTAATAAAGCCAAGATAGATATTTTTGAAGGAGTCTGCAGTAGCTAATCTACAATTCTGTAGTCGCTCATCTTGATTATCTTTAAAATATCATCCACTTATTTCTCTAACGTAGCCCCACTAGCCTCACCCGTAGCCTTCTTGGGTTCAACATTCTCAACAATTTTCTTTCTAGCACAAACATCTCCTCGAACAACTGGTGCAAACACACGACCGATGCGGGTCACCCTGCAATTTTTAGCAATATTTCCAACATCAGGCATCGGCTGGATGGGAACTTCCACTCCATCCTCTAATATTGTAGCTTTGTATTTATAGGGCACAGCCTTATCTGACTTGTAGGGTGTTGCACCCCAAAATTTACCCTCTTGATTTTGGCTTATGTTTCGTCATGAATATCATATTGCATTGCATTCATACATTGTGATGAGATCAAAGCACTTTGGTTATCAAGTCTTCCTTAAAGCTTTGAAGGTTGGTTGCTTTGACAAGTTGCTCAAGTGGAACCTTTTCATTTGAACCTCTGGATCTTTCAAGCTCAGAATTAATTGCATATCTCAAGATGTTTCATCCATCTCTTTGGATATTCAGAGGATTGGAGTTTGTGTTCGATTATAAGAGGGAATCACTCCTTGATACACCAGTCAAATTAGGGTTTTGAAGCTTGATCAGTTATCTCCAAGCACTTTAGTTGTGTATTTTGTATATGTGTTGTCGACTAACTTCTAATCAAAATACAAAAAAAAATTATTTGTCTTTGTCTTTGCATATTTGTGTTTTGTAGGTACCAAGTCGAAGCATCTGACAAATAAAGATTCCTGGTATTATTCTCCTAAAATCTCTTTTTTTGAAAGAAAATTAACAAAAATTCATTTTTTTTCACTGATGCAATCGATTGCTCTTAGAGTGCAATCGATTGCACATAGTGTATTTTGCGCCATTTTTGAAAAAAGACACTGTGCAAATCGATTTGCACTATAGTGCAATCGATTGCACAGCGTGGAAATTTGAAAAAAAAAATCAGCATTTTAAACTTGTCAAATTTTGGCTCCAATTCTCCTTCATTTTTGAAATATGTATCATTAATTCAAATTCTAGTGCCAATATTTCATTTTTAAAAAAGAATTATCATTAATTCAAATTTTGGCTCTAATATTTGAAAGAATTATCATTAATTCAAATTTTGGCTCTAATATTTGAAAGAATTATCATTAATTCAAATTTTGGCTCTAATATTTGAAAGAATTATCATTAATTCAAATTTTGGCTCCAAGAATCAATTACCAAATTACCACTAATCCCAGTCCTAAAACTCTATAAATAGAGCCCTCATTTCATGCAAATTTCAAGCTTTTGATAGCCAAATCCACCTTGCTAAAAAATCTCTCAATTCTCTCCATCTACCAAATTCACTCAAAGCTCCATTTTCAAAAAGTTAGTAAGCCTTGCATTGAAGCTTACTAATCTTTGAGCTAAACCTTCATCCAAACACTTTTTCTTCATCAATTCTCTACATCCAAGCTTGGTTATTGATTCTTGTGGTTGAATTGAAGCAAATTCTTGAAGTTGTTTTGATAATTTTCTAGATCTACCTTTGGTAAGTTGGATAATTCATCTTTCACAATGTGATCTCTTGTTGATCTTTGGGTTGGATTCTTTGAGCATTATTTTGTGATTCCAATAGTGTTATTTTCTCATAATTTAATGGAATTTTCGTGCTCAATTGGATCCATGATCATAAGGTGTTTGATGGAAAGTTTGAACAAGAAATTGCCCTTCTAAAATGTTATTTTTGCTACTGTAACAGTGTGCAATCGATTGCAGTAACTGTGCAATCGACTGCACAGTAGCGTTTCACACATTTTTTTTGAAAATAACACTGTGTGCAATCGATTGCACAGTTACTGCAATCGACTGCACAGGGACAGAATGCACTTTTTTGCCTTGTTTTGGGGCAGCTTTGATCCAAAATGCTTTTTCTACTCACTCCTTTTGATTGTTGGTTTGGATTGCAATTTTAAATGTCCCATTTGTTTTTAAACTCAATGAACTTTGTGATGTAGATGAAGTTGGATAAATGTTCATCAATTCAAATCTATCAAAGAGTGAATTTTTTAATTCATTCTTGGTGCTTTGGATTAATGATATGTTTAGTACTTTAATCCATCTAGAGGAGTGGTTGAATTTAAAGATGAAAGAATTTTGAAATGATAATCCATTTTAACTTATCATTCCCCTCCCTCTTAATCTTATCCCTTTATTTTTTTGATTGTGCTACATGTTAAGGGATGATGATCTCTATATAATTTATCCAAACATGAAGTACATAGATTGCTATTGACCGGCCTCAAAATAGGTGCGACTTCTACATAAGTCCACTTACGACTGCTTAACATAGCGCTAAATTTTGTCCCGATTCGAATAAATGATCATTCATGGCCCAAACTTATGATTGCAAGCCCAAGTATGTTAATTTGATCTCTTTGATCCAATAACCTTGAGATTCATTGTGTGGAGGCTTTGGTTCTACCAATCCTCTAATGGATCTACAACACCTTTGGTCAACGCAGATCACTTAAACATCATTGATCATTACATGTTGCCTTGTGAGAATTACAAAATGGATGATATACTTGACAAAAAGAAAATTCAACTTGTTGTGTGGAGGCTTTGGTTCTACCAATCCTCTAATGAGTTACAAATGCAAGTTTCAAGATGGTCATCCAACTAACCACTAATTACTAACAATTAACTTTACTTTACGCTTTTATTTTCATGCTTTATGTACCATTTACTTTTAGCATTTTACATTTTATGTCATTTTTATTTTGCTCACTTGAGCATTTACTTTTATGTCATTTTTATTTTGCTCACTTGAGCATTTACTTTTATGTCATTTTTATTTTGCTCACTTGAGCTTTTCTTTCTTTTTAAAGACACCTAATAATCAACATAAACCATAAAAAGCTTTAATAATACTTGGATTATTTGGTTACTATCCTTTGCATTATGGAGCATGAGACTTTTTCTTGGACTTAGGATTAGAGACCTCGGCATATCTTAGAGTCTTTTTGACAATGTATAACATCTCACTTTTGGCCTGAGGCTACTGTGTTCCACTTTATTTGTGGAACACAACTTATTACACTGACACTGCTTTTGTATTTGGCATGTTTGATATTCCATGCAGGATATATACATGATATTATGAATACTATACATTACCCATGGGGACCTGTTCATATCTGATAATCTCGTTACTTACATCCTTATGGCGTAATTTCTGACTTGATTCGTCTACTGATGCCAGCTTGCTTGAAGTTCTATGGGTTTCTTTTTATTCTTGCTCGGTTGCTACGGATAGTTATCCGTTTGGTATTGCACTATCTCCCTTCTTTCATTTTCATTTTGCATAATTCTCTGATTGCATGATGGGACCTCCGTTGCTGATATATGTCAGGAGGCCCTATGTTTTTTTTGTTTGTGTTTAATACCTATGTTGTGTTGATCGATGAGTCACTCAATTTAGACATTGAGATCACGACTTCGCTCTCATTGCATGCTCCCTATAGGATGTTTATTGCTTTTCTTCTTTTGTTGTTGATCGATGAGTCACTCAATTTAGACATTGAGATCACGACTTCGCTCTCATTGCATGCTCCCTATAGGATGTTTATTGCTTTTCTTCTTTTGTTGTTGATCGATGAGTCACTCAATTTAGAAATTGAGATCACGACTTCACTCCCATTGTATGCTCCCTATAGGATGTTTATTGTTTTTCTTCTTTAGTTGTTGATCGATGAGTCACTCAATTTAGATATTGAGATCACGACTTCGCTCTCATTGCATGTTCCCTATAGGATAGTTTTGTTAAGCTTCCTTTAGCATGATAATTAAGGTATGGTTCTCCTTTATCCTCAACCTTAGGATCAACCATTGTATGATAACACTAGGGATAGTGCTAGGCTAGTTACCCTTAGTTGTTTTGTTCCTTTCTTTGCATTTTGCATCTTAAAACAAAATCTTGTTTTCTTGGCAAATCATAAGACACCTCTAATGAACCCAAACCCTTCTTCAAAGTAAAAGATACAAACCAATCTTTGTCGTGATATCTTGTTATCTTGAAGCCGATGTTTTGCCATCGCACATGTTTGTTATCCTACTTTGACTCTCAATATCATTGTTAGGTGTGATGTTTTGCCATCTATTTTATCGATGTTTCGTCATCTTTTGCCATGATATCTTTTTTTACCTTGAAGCCGATGTTTCGCCATCGCACATGTTTGTTATCCTACTTTGATTCTCAATATCATTGTTAGGTGTGATGTTTTATCATCTATTTTATCGATGTTTCACCATCTTTTGCCATGATATCTTGTTATCTTGAAGCCGATGTTTCGCTATCGCACATGTTTGTTATCCTACTTTGATTCTCAATATCATTGTTAGGTATGATGTTTTGCCATCTATTTTATCGATGTTTCGTCATCTTTTGCCATGATATCTTATTATCTTGAAGCCGATGTTTCGCCATCGCACATGTTTGTTATCCTACTTTGATTCTCAATATCATTGTTAGGTGTGATGTTTTGCCATCTATTTTATCGATGTTTCGTCATCTTTTTCCATGATGTCTTTGTTTACCTTGAAGCCGATGTTTCTCCATCGCACATGTTTGTTATCCTACTTTGATTCGCAATATCATTGTTAGGTGTGATTGTTTTGTCGTTTGTTTCATTTGATGTTTCACCATCTTTGACATGTTATCTTGTTATCATTTAGCCGATGCTTTACCATCTCATTTGTTTGTTGTTTTATTTGATGTTTTCCCATCTTGACTATCTTTGTTTGTCTTAACTAAAAAACACAAACCAACCAAAACACTTAAGCCGAACTACGGCTGCTATGATTACTTAAAAGGGATACGTAGGCATTGGGGTAGGGCCCAACCGAGCACTTCTTTTATTTTCCTACATTATTTCCTTTTCTTTTGCATACAGTCCCTTTTCAGTTTTAAGCCATAGACATAGGATTTGACCACACCCATTTAGATTAGACAACAAGAGTGGATACCATAGAGTACTACGGGCGTGTGGGGTGCTAACACCTTCCCCTCGCGTAACAGACTCCTTTACCCGATCTCTCGGTCGAAAGACCGTGATTTCTCCATTTCCAAGTTTTCTCAATGTTTACCTTTCCCTCTCGGAGGGATAAAAGACGTTAGATGGCGACTTCATTGTTCAATGATTTTCAGCCAGTAGTTTTCAGCTGGCGACTTCACTGGGGATAGATTGACCTTTTGCTGGTCCATCCCGGAGTCGATCTTAGCTCTTGTTTGTTTTCTCTTTGGGTGTTTATTTACCGCTTTGCATATTTATCTGTTTGTATTGCATCCTATGTGCGTTTTATTTTCTGCATACTGGTTTTGGCTGGACTGTTTGGTTTCTGGATTTTCTTGGTGGGTGGGTTGTTCCATGAGGTAAAAGGCCTCATACCCAGGCTATGAGTGAATTCCATAGGAGCTAGGAATAGAATGGCCATGGCAGCTATGAAGCGGATGCTTTGTAGACCTAACCATGAGATCCATGACTTTGGACGTAGTTCGAATAGGTGTTATCGAATGATAATACCGACATTCGAGCTCTCGTACTCTGATTTGGCTTTTAACCTTACCTTGACCTAGACTACACCCGTGAGAGGGGCGGGAAAACTTTTCATTACAGGTACTGTTGGTGACTTTGTGTTGTGAAGATGATTCAGGTTCCCATGTTAGTTTTGAAGCCTCAAGATTCTCCTTTGATCTTGATGGGTGTTGTTCTGTAATGGTCCAGTCACGATCCAGTGTGAACTTTGATCCTGTCATACTACATCATAGCATATTTATTTCTGGAAAAAAAATAATGTAAAAAAAATATAACTAGCATACGCATGTCATTTTCCAGGGACATTCAAGAGTTTTCTTTCCGTCAGAATGGTTGATTTCCCTACAGTTGAGTCTGCTTTAGTTCAGGTTAAAGAGCTTACCAGGCATACTTTCTCTTATCAGATTCCTACTGTTGATGTGGCCGAGTTGAAGAGGTTGAGTTCTTATCTGAAGGGTGATGTTCTGAGAAACTTCAACAAAAATTATGGCAACCTGTTACTGGTCCTTAACACTCCAGTTGACCCGATGGCTTTGATTACTCTCTTCCAGTTCTATGATAAAGAATTAAGGTACTTTACTTTCCAAGATTACCAATTGGTTCCTACCCTAGAAGAGTATGCATACTTGCTTAATATCAGATTGACCGATGAAGTTCCTTTTGTCCAAGTGCCGGAAAAGCCAAAGTTTGAAGTTGTCGCTGAGATTCTTCGTTTGAGTTTGAAAGAGGTGAAAGACAATTGGAAGTCCAGTGAGGGTATTGCAGGATTTTATTTGGGTTTCTTAGTGAAGAAAGCTGAAGATTGGGCAAAGAAAGGCAATTGGAGTGACTTCGGCTCTTTGTTCGCTCTCATGATATACGGGATTGTCCTCTTCCCTCACAAGAGAAATTTTGTGGATTTGACGACTATCTATGTTTTCAGAAACAAGAACCCGATACCGACACTCCTGGCAGACACTCTTTACACCATTAATTCTCGGTACGGAAAAGGTGGTAATGTAAGTTTATGCCATTCGATGTTGTATCAATGGCTTAAGTTGCATCTACCAGTGAGCGGCCCTTTCGTGGATACCAGGCTTTCTCTCCGATGGTCATCAAGGCTTGTTAACCTTACTTCTTTTGATATCCGGTGGAATTATGATATGGGGGAAGTGCGAAGTGTTGTCACTAGTTGCGGAGATTTCCCTAATGTCCCCCTCATAGGAACTAAGGGGTGCATCAACTATAATCCGGTGCTTTCTTATCGTCAATTGGGATATGCAATGGATGGACCGCCAAAGGTTAAGGAGGTGTCTGAATCAGTATATTTCGCTAGGGGAAGTGATCCTGAGATGTTGAGAAAAGTGACAAGTGCTTGGAAAGGCATTCACAGGAAGGATAGAACTACTTTGGGCAAGAAGGTTCCTGTTGCTAGAATTTCTTACTTGGAGTGGGTTAAAGCCAGGGTTAAGGTCTTACAGTTACCATTTACAAGGTCGGCTCCTCTATACGAGCAACCTCCTGCTGTTCTAAGTAGCACGGTGCCTACTGAGATGTTTACCCAGATTCATGTTGAGAATATTCAGCTTCGTGCAAAAGACCGTGAGGCGGGGATGAAAATTTATTGGGCATATCAAGAAAGGGCCGACTTAGCTCGTAAACTCAAGGAAGCTCAAAGGGAAACTTCTGATGCAACCGATCCTAAGAAGAGGTCTCATGCTGAAATGGAAGAAGAATTGAGCAAGATTCAGCGAGAGTGTCAGAAGCTTCAGGCCTTAGAAAATAGCTACAAGAAGAAGATTTAGAACTTGGAAAAACAGCTCAAGGACAAAGACGCTCAGCTTGAGAAGGAAATGACCCAGAAGCGAGTCTCGGAAGATCAGTTCCAAGAAGGTAAATAGTTGCATCTCAACTCTTGAAGGAGAAGGCCAGACTGGAAGAGTACTGTCAACACCTTGAAGCGCGCTTAGTTCTGTAGATTTAGTTCCGTTATTTACTTTTGGTGTATTTGGTCACCCCCAGAATTGTTGGAAGGGGCCAATTGACTATTGTTATTATTCTGTTCTCTTTTCTTTATTGTTAAGACATGTATTTAGTCGTTTGTCATTTTTACTCTTAATTGTCCGAAGACATTTAGACGTCGTTTCTTTGTTTGTAAATAATTAAAGTGTTCATCTTTTTATCCTTTCTATTTTTTTTATTGTATGGTTGCACGCCGTGACTGATGAATAAAAGGACTCTTGGATACTTGGAAATGACAAACATATCATGCACATCATGCATTTCATAACATTACAGGTTATCTCAAGACGGTTTTCTTATTTTGCTGCTTTTCTTATTCAGAATTCAAGATGACTACTCATCGATATTCCACCAGAACCAACTTACCAAGACAGATGGAACAGGTTCAAGCTGAACTCGCTGAAATGAGGGCTCAGATGGATACTCAGATGACTCAGTTCATGGAGGTCATGACCAATGTGAATCGCCAACAGGAAGAGCTCGCTGCTATTGTCAACAACCAACACTGCCATCCAGGGGATGTTGGAAATCAAGGGCTTTATCAAGATATCTCTGTAGGAATGGGGGACGTACAAGATCAGCCAGCTGCAAATTTTCACGGGATGCCGGGAAATCCTTTTGTGCGCAACGTAGGGCAGTTTCCTCCATCTCCTGGACCCCGTCTTGTAGGGAACAGGAGAGCTAATCAGGGTGGTGTAAGGAATTATCAGGATCAGGATTTTGACTTTGACCAGGATAAAGATTGGTTTTCTGTGCGGCGTTCAGAGTCGGGGATTCAGATTGAGGATATGAATTATCGTTTGTTGGAAGAGCGCCTGAAGGCTGTGGAAGGGCAAGGAATCCTTGGTATGGATGCTAATGATCTCGGGTTGGTGTATGGGGTGAAGGTCCCTCCGAAATTCAAGCCTCCTACTTTTGAAAAGTACAACGGAGCATCATGTCCTATTACCCATGCAACTGCTTATTTCCAGAAGATGTCAGTACATACTGAGGATCAAGGGCTTTTGATTCACTTTTTCCAGGATAGCCTGTCTGGGGCATCCTAGGAATGGTACATAAAGCTGGAAAAAGCTCATGTTCGCTGTTGGAATGATCTTGCTCGGGCTTTTGTCAAACATTATCAGTACAATGTGGATATGGCACTTAATCACACTCAATTACAAAATATGTCGCAAGGACCAAAAGAATCTTTCAAGGAATACGCTTAGAGGTGGCGTGAGTTGGCTGCGAGAGTTCAACCTCCACTCATGGAGAGAGAACTCATTGATATGTTTATGAGTACCCTACAAGGGCCTTTCTATGAGCACATGATAGGAAGCACTTCGGCAGGATTTGCAGACTTAGTCACGGCTGGTGAAAGAATTGAAGTGGGTTTGAAACTCGGAAGGATTCAGGTTGGAGGTTCTAGCAGCTCGTCAGGGGGCAGTAAGAAACCATTCAATAATTACCCTAAGAAAAGGGAAGGCGATGCAAGCGCGGTTTACTCCCATAGAGGACGAAGAGAGGACTGTCAGCATCAACAAATCAATGTTGTTTCTATTCCTGTTAATGATCCTCTGCAGCAGAGACCAAATGCAGTGCCTCAACAAAGAAGGCAGCAAGATGCTCCCTGTCAGTATAATAACCAGCAACAAAGACAACCCAGAAAATTCGACCCCTTGCCGGTGACTCTTACTGAAGCGCTCCACCATCTGCTTGATTTGAAGTTGATAGGTTTGAGAAATATGCCACCGCCACCTGCGAGACTCCCTGTTAATTATGATGATAATGCAAGATGCGAATTCCATTCAGTCGGAGTTGGTCATTCTACTGACAATTGTTTTGTGTTGAAGTGTAAAGTACAAGATTTGTTGGATGCAAAGGCGATTGAGTTTACTCCAGTGACCGGTCCAAATGTTACTCGAAACCCAATGCCAAGGCATGGAGGGGGTGTTGTTAACATGATTGATGATAATGGTGAAATGTTAAATTTAATCATGGATGTGGAACAAGTAACTACTCCGTTGAAATGTGTTAAGAGGTATTTGCTTGACTATTCTGTTTTCCCGGGTTGTACTTCTGAGTGTGTCAAGTGTAAAAAGCAACCGAAGGGCTGTGATGATTTGAAAGCAGGTATCCAGTTGTTGATAAGTGAGGGCTCCCTGCAATTTGATAGAAGACCGAGCTACCGCAAGATTATTGAAGAAGATGTTGTTGTGATATCTATTCATTACACCCCTGCACGCATTCCTTCCCCTTCGAGGGCACCCCCTCTGATGATTACGGTACCTGGTCCTATGTCGTATACTAGTGAGAAGGCTGTCCCGTGGCATTACGGTGCCGATGTTTATTACCATGGGGTAAAGCAGGAGGTTAATGCTCGTTTGTCTGAGAAAGAACATGTTGAAGGTGATGAAGAGGAAGTCCATAAATTTTCTGGTGTAGGTCGAATGACTAGAAGCGGGAGAGTATTTGGTCCTTCCAATGTGCAAGATGCAGCAGATGCTTCTGCAAGAGAAAAAGAGAAACAGCAGGTAATGATTGGCAATCCATGGGTTATGCCATCCAATGTGACTCAACCAATTCCGACACCAGAAGCTTCTTCAGTTCCCGATGAGATTGAAGAGTTGATGCGAATTATCAGAAAGAGTGATTATAGCATAATTGATCATTTGAGCCATACTCCGTCCAAGATGTCTATCTTATTCTTGTTGATTTATTCATAACCTCACAGAAATGCTTTGATGAAGTTGTTGAAGAATGCGTTCGTACCACATGAGATAACAGTCAATCAGTTTGAAAATGTTTGTGCCAATATATCTGTCGGGAATGGTACGGGCTTCACCAATTTTGATTTTCCTCCAGAGGGACCAGACCATAATAAAGCGTTACATATTTAGATGGAGTGCAGAGGCACTACTTTATCTCGGGTTTTGGTAGACACAGGATCGTCTTTAAATGTATTGCCCAAGTCAGCATTGATGAAGATTGATTATTTTGGGCTGGAGTTGCGCCCAAGCGACTTGATGGTGAAGGCATTTGATGGGTCTCAAAGATCAGTGTTTGGGAAGTGGAGTTACCAATTAAGGTTGGTCCTCGTACCTTCACGACCATGTTTTTTGTGATGGATATACAGCCAGCGTACTGTTGCTTGTTGGGAAGGCCGTGGATTCATAGAGCAAGAGCAGTCACTTCTACTCTTCATCAAAAACTCAAGTATCCTGCAGAGGGAAAGGTGATAACCGTATGCGGCGAAGAAGAGTACATCGTGAGTCATTTGACATCATTCCGCTATGTTGAAGTTGAAGGAGAAATTCATGAAACTCCGTTTCAGGCATTTGAGACAGTTCATGTTGTCAATATTCCTCCTCCAGAGCGGAAAAATAAATCGGAAACTGTTATGTCTTCCCTCAAAGATGCGAAGGCTATAGTGGAAGGTGGTAACCCTGAGGGTTGGGGTCAGGTGCTGGACGTTACTCCGAAGCTTGATAGATTTAGTTTTGGTTTTAGCCCAGGTCAGCAAAGTGCAACTCCCAGAGCATCTGGTTTATCTACTCCTGTGAAGTTTTCCCGTCCTTGTGCTACTCAAGAAGGACACACCAATGCAGTTGGCAATGATAGGGCTGATGGCTACAATGTTAAAGATTGGATTCGTCCGAGTATTCCAGGCCAGACACTCAACAATTGGACTTCTGTGGATGTTATCCAAGTTTCAAGCGCTGAGAAGTGTCGTGCTGTTTTGTTTCACAATTTCGTGCTGTAGGTAAATGTCATGAGTCAGGGTAAATATCAAGGTCGGCAGGACCGGTGAACCGGACTGGAGATATTGCTTCCCCATAATGGCTTTTATTACGTTTCTTTGCTGCACTTTCATGTGTCATCTTGATTGATTGTTTTAGCATTGTCTGCATATAGGATTTTGTTTATAGCTGAATGTCAGCCTTGTTGCATTGAATGTTTTTGCCTTGAAATAATTTTTCATACAAAATCACTTTTCAATTGTTTTTCGAGCATTTTGATACCAGCTGTGCCAATTCTTTTTCTTAGCCAAAAGTTTGGAGGAAGGAGTTTAGCTAAAAAAACAATGACTGTAGTGGTATGCTTTTGAGTAGAACCCTGTTAACGATGTACATGCATTATTTCAATCCCCAAACACCGGAGATATAAGGGAGTTAGACCCTTGTTAACCCCTCTGATCCTTCGAAGCAGGAGTTTCTTTTTCGTTCAAAAAAATAATAAAACAAAACCTTTTAACCAGGGGCAGGGTAGATGTTCGGTTGATTTTCCCAAGCATTCAAATTTCAGAAGGAATGTCCCATCTGAGGATCACTACATTTTATCTTTCACATCATGAGATAAAAAAAAAGAGATGTGTGTCTGAACCACGATGTTCATCTCCTCACAAAATCCTAAGGTTGAGATCAAACCGATACAATAATGGCTATCCCTCGACGACCTAGGAATGAGGCATCTGTTTTCGGAAAAAAAGTCCAAAAGTCATGCTGACTTGTTTAAGGTGAAAAGCATGAATAAAAAAAAAGGAAACAAAAAGCCCCGCTAAGTCGAAACTTGAAAACAAGTCGCTTAGGCAAAAGTTAGGGCATCCCGCTGGACTCCCAAAAATGGAAATTCAAGATATTTTTGTCCAGGAAAAAATTAGGGAAAAGAGCCTAAAAGGCCAAAAGATTATCCAATAAAATTTTCATCAAAAGAAGAGGAACAATAAAAGCAGCAAAAGTTAAGCGACAATCATGTTGGAGAATTTGTTGTGACCACTCAACCGTTACAAAACCTTTTGAAAGATGAATGCTTGTGATAAGTCAGCTGAACTTAGGACAGGAGAATATCACGAAGGGGGTGGGCACCAAATAACTTGAGCCATGAAAACTTTTTTTCAAAAGAACCTTGAACAAGGCCACATTACAACCTTTGAAAGTCCTAACTGAAACGAGGGTTTAACTCGAAAGCATACTGCAACAGGATAGTATTTCCTAAACTCTCCGAATATGTGTTGCATGGCCGTGTTGGTATCTTGTCACTCGTATCTTGACTTGTTTTTCAAAAGAAGAAGAAAAGTTTTAAAACCTTTTTGCACTCTAGACAATGATTCGTTCACAACGGAGATGCGACATTTTTGTTAAAATTTTCAACTTCAAGGCTTAAATAATCATTGCATCAGGTCTGTCATTCTCAAAATAAACAACTTCATGCATGCAAAACATTTGTTTGACATCAAAGGAGAGTTTACATATTGAACACCTGTAAAGAGCTTAATGATTGTCAAGAAGGGAAATTTGATTTTTTTTCTCTGCTAGACAGGACCTATGTGTGTTCAGGATTTTTCTTATCCCCAGTGGAGTTTCGTATTCCCAGTGGAGTTTCTTATCCCCAGGGAAGTTTCTTATCCACAGTGGAGTTTGTATTCCCAGTGAAGTTTCGTTTCCCCAGTGAAATTTCCTATCCCCGGTGAAGTTTCGTTTCTACCGCAAATTTTGTTACCCCAGGAATCTTCTTTTAAAAGCCTTGCTCCAAGACTTCAAGTTTGGATGTGTCGCCTATCCTCAATGGAGTCGTTAAGTCGGGATCCCTTGCTTTGACCTCTCATTTCCCAGTCGATCTGTTGACCGGGGCATCCTTTGTTAAGGTTCTGCTTTTATTCCCCAGTAAGGTCTTGTTACCATGTGACTATCTGCAGGATTCGTCCTTTGGTTGCATTCCAAGAGAATATCTCTCCAGCAAGATGATCTTCAACGAGGTTCTATCTCTCCGGTGAAGTTCCACCTCTTCAACAGGGTTTTGTATCCCCGGTGAAGTCCCGTATACTCAGTAGAACTTTGTTCCCCCAGTAAAGTTTTTCACCCCTCACGTCGGGTTTGTTGTCTTGGTGTCGTCCTCAACACGGCCGCGCGCCGTCTTTTCCAGAGATTACAGTCTTGCCATGATCTTCTCCCTCAATGTCTAATCTTATCCAAAAGCTAGTGTCGACCTGATTTTCCCTGGAGTTTGCAATTTATTTTTGCAGCTCCCCTCAATGTTTGTGGCATGTTTCTGCTGGTTGCTCGTTTGTTATTCCCCGCGAAGCTTCATCTCTTCAAGGTTCCCTCTCTAGTGGTTCCCCATATTTTCTCCTCTCCTTTGGATTTTGCAATTTATTTTTGCAAGTCATGTCAGATCCTGACTTCTTGGTTATTGACTTCTCAATTGGCCATTCCCCAGTGGAACTTTTAAACATGCATCATTACATTTGCATCTACCAAAACGCGCAGCATTTCCATTATATGGAGCATTGTGCTATAAAAAAGAATTCAAACATGCATCGGAACATAAGCCATTTTTATTTCCGTCATCACCAGTGATTCTGCTAATACTTCGGATTAAATCCCCAGCGAGGTCTTTGACCTCATTATCTAAGTTTCCTCCCCATACCAGTATCCTTTTGATGTCAATCTTTTGTTTGTTTGAGTGTCTACTCTTGACCGTAGTTCAGTTTCGCCCTGACACGATCTTTCTCGGGTTTAGTCTTCACTACCCTCTCCGGTTCATTCCAATGTCTATTGATGCACCTTTCGAATACCAGTTTCGTCCTGATATTCGCTTTCAGCGGGTTTTTAGGTGTATGCCCTAATCTCTTTGCTTTGGGTCGAGTTTCGCGTCGTCGCCTGTGCATGAAATCCAGTTTCGTCCTGGTACTCATCTAATTTAGTTTCGCCTAACTAGTTATCGAGTCGAGTTTTGTCTCGTTTTTGCTCTCATACCTTGGACCCTTTGACGGTGTTCGTTTACCGAGTGCAGTGTTCGTACTGCGTCCCTGGTTTGAAATTAGTCTCTTTTGTTCCTTGGATTCTTCTATCAGTTTTCGTCATTGTTTATCCATCAATCTGAGACTAGCAGGTGCTCTGAGAAACATGCACTCTCATCACTTTGCTATGGGTCGAGTTTCGCCTCGTTACCCGTGCGTGAAATCCAGTTTCGTCCTTGTACTCATCTGGTTTAGTTTCGTCAAACTAGTTATTGAGTCGAGTTTTGTCTCGCTTTTGTTCCTCATTTCTGAGATTCTTTCAGTTCCTTCATACTGTTTATCTTAGTTGAGATTAGCAAGTCCTCCTAGAATCGCGCACTCTAGCCACTTTTACTTTGGGTCGAGCTCAGAGTTTCGTCTCCTCACCCGCGTACGTTTTCTTTTTCAGAGCTTAGTTTCGCCTATACTTTGTGGTTTGAGTTTTGTCTCGTCCCTTTTTGAAGCCCAGTTTTTCCCTGGCACATCTGTCCGGAGGTTTAGTCGCGTATACTCTTCTTTGTTTTTGTTCTGTTTCAACCTACGTTACAGCTTCATTCTGACGCACGTCTTGGGAGTTTTCTGTTTCTTTTTTCTTCAAGAGTGTAAATTTTTGGGTTCTTTCGTATTCAAACATCTTCAACCTTGTACGCTCGAAAATTGTCAGTTTTTCTCACTTATCATGTTGAAGATATTTGAATAGGGGCAGGTGTTGCACCCTAAAATTTACCCTCTTGATTTTGGCTTATGTTTCATCATGAATATCATATTGCATTTCATTCATACATTGTGATGGGATTAAAGCACTTTGGTTATCAAGTCTTCCTTAAAGTTTTGAAGGTTGGTTGCTTTGACAAGTTGCTCAAGTGGAACCTTTTCATTTGAACCTCTGGATCTTTCAAGCTCAGAATTAATTGCATATCTCAAGATGTTTCATCCATCTCTTTGGATCTTCAGGGGATTGGAGTTTGTGTTCGATTATAAGAGGGAATCACTCCTTAATTCACCAGTCAAATTAGGGTTTTAAAGCTTGATCAGTTATCTCCAAGCACTTTAGTTGTGTATTTTGTATATGTGTTGTTGACTAACTCCTAATCAAAATACAAAAAAAATTATTTGTCTTTGTCTTTGCATATTTGTGTTTTGTAGGTACCAAGTCGAAGCATCTGACAAATAAAGATTCCTGGTATTATTCTCCTAAAATCTCTTTTTTTTGAAAGAAAATTAACAAAAATTCATTTTTTCACTGATGCAATCGATTGCTCTTAGAGTGCAATCGATTTCACATAGTGTATTTTACGCCATTTTTGAAAAAGACACTGTGCAAATCGATTTGCACTATAGTGCAATCGATTGCACAGCGTGGAAATTTGAAAAAAAAATTAGCATTTTAAACTTGTCAAATTTTGGCTCCAATTCTCCTTCATTTTTGAAATATGTATCATTAATTCAAATTCTAGTGCCAATATTTCATTTTTAAAAAAGAATTATCATTAATTCAAATTTTGGCTCTAATATTTGAAAGAATTATCATTAATTCAAATTTTGGCTCTAATATTTGAAAGAATTATCATTAATTCAAATTTTGGCTCCAAGAATCAATTACCAAATTACCACTAATCCCAATCCTAAAACTCTATAAATAGAGCCCTCATTTCATTCAAATTTCAAGCTTTTGATAGCCAAATCCACCTTGCTAAAAAATCTCTCAATTCTCTCCATCTACCAAATTCACTCAAAGCTCCATTTTCAAAAAGTTAGTAAGCTTTGCATTGAAGCTTACTAATCTTTGAGCTAAACCTTCATCCAAACACTTTTTCTTCATCAATTCTCTACATCCAAGCTTGGTCAATTGATTCTTGTGGTTGAATTGAAGCAAATTCTTGAAGTTGTTTTGATAATTCTCTAGATCTACCTTTGGTAAGTTGGATAATTCATCTTTCACAATGTGATCTCTTGTTGATCTTTGGGTTGGATTCTTTGAGCATTATTTTGTGATTCCAATAGTGTTATTTTCTCATAATTTAATGGAATTTTCGTGCTCAATTGGATCCATGATCATAAGGTGTTTGATGGAACGTTTGAACAAGAAATTACCCTTTTAAAATGTTGTTTTTGCTACTGTAACAGTGTGCAATCGATTGCACAGAAGCGTTTCACACAATTTTTTTGAAAATAACACTGTGTGCAATCGATTGCACAGTTACTGCAATCGACTGCACAGGGACAGAATGCACTTTTTGCCTTGTTTTGGGGCAGCTTTGATCCAAAATTCTTTTTCTACTCACTCCTTTTGATTGTTGGTTTGGATTGCAATTTTAAATGTCCAATTTGTTTTTAAACTCAATGAACTTTGTGATGTAGATGAAGTTGGATAAATGTTCATCAATTCAAATTTATCAAAGAGTGAATTATTTAATTCATTCTTGGTTCTTTGGATTAATGATATGTTTAGTACTTTAATCCATCTAGAGGAGTGGTTGAATTTAAAGATGAAAGAATTTTGAAATGGTAATCCAAATTAATTTATCATTCCCCTCCCTCTTCATCTTATCCCTTTCTTTTTTTGATTGTGCTACATGTTAAGGGATGATGATCTCTATATCATTTATCCAAACATGAAGTACATAGATTGCTATTGACCGGCCTCAAAATAGGTGCGACTTCTACATAAGTCCACTTACGATTGCTTAACATAGCGCTAAATTTTGTCCCGATTCGAATAAATGATCATTCGTGGCCCAAACTTATGATTGCAAGCCCAAGTATGTTAATTTCATCTCTTTGATCCAATAACCTTGAGATTCATTGTGTGGAGGCTTTGGTTCTACCAATCCTCTAATGGATCTACAAGACCTTTGGTCAACGCGGATCACTTAAACATCATTGATCATTACATATTGCCTTGTGAGAATTCCAAAATGGATGATATACTTGACAAAAAGCAAATGTAACTTGTTGTGTGGAGGCTTTGGTTCTACCAATCCTCTAATGAGTTCCTAATGCAAGTTTCAAGATGGTCATCCAACTAACCACTAATTACTAACAATTAACTTTACTTTACGCTTTTATTTTCATGCTTTATGTACCATTTACTTTTAGCATTTTACATTTTATGTCATTTTTATTTTGCTCACTTGAGCATTTACTTTTATGTCATTTTTATTTTTCTCACTTGAGCTTTTACTTTTATGTCATTTTTATTTTGCTCACTTGAGCTTTTCTTACTTTTTAAAGACACCTAATAATCAACATAAACCATAAAAAGCTTTAATAATACTTGGACTATTTGGTTACTATCCTTTGCATTATGGAGCATGAGACTTTTTCTTGGACTTAGGATTAGAGACCTCAGCATATCTTGGAGACTTTGTGACAATGTATAACATCCCACTTTTGGCCTGAGGCTACTGTGTTCCACTTTATTTGTGGAACACAACTTATTACACTGACACTGCTTTTGTATTTGGCATGTTTGATATTCCATGCAGGATATATACATGATATTGTGAATACTATACATTGCCCATGGGGACCTGTTCATATCTGATAATCTCGTTACTTACATCCTTATGGCGTAATTTCTAACTTGATTCGTCTACTGATGCCAGCTTGCTTGAAGTTCTCTGGGTTTCTTTTTATTCTTTCTCGGTTGCTACGGATAGTTATCCGTTTGGTATTGCACTATCTCCCTTCTTTCATTTTCATTTTGCATAGTTCTCTGATTGCATGATGGGACCTCCGTTGCTGATATATGTCAGGAGGCCGTCTGTTTTTTTTATTTGTGTCTAATACCTATGTTGTGTTGATCGATGAGTCACTCAATTTAGACATTGAGATCACGACTTCACTCTCATTGCATGCTCCCTATAGGATGTTTATTGCTTTTCTTCTTTTGTTGTTGATCGATGAGTCACTCAATTTAGACATTGAGATCACGACTTCGCTCTCATTGCATGCTCCCTATAGGATGTTTATTGCTTTTCTTCTTTTGTTGTTGATCGATGAGTCACTCAATTTATACATTGAGATCACGACTTCGCTCTCATTGCATGCTCCCTATAGGATGTTTATTGCTTTTCTTCTTTAGTTGTTGATCGATGAGTCACTCAATTTAGATATTGAGATCACGACTTCACTCTCATTGCATGTTTCCTATAGGATAGTTTTGTTAAGCTTCCTTTAGCATGATAATTAAGGTATGGTTCTCCTTTATCCTCAACCTTAGGATCAACCATTGTATGATAACACTAGGGATAGTGCTAGGCTAGTTCCCCTTAGTTGTTTTTTTCCTTTCTTTGCATTTTGCATCTTAAAACAAAAGCTTGTTTTCTTGGCAAATCATAAGACACCTCTAATGAACCCAAACCCTTCTTCAAAGTAAAAGATACAAACCAATCTTTGCCAAGATATCTTGTTATCTTGAAGCCGATCACATGTTTGTTATCCTACTTTGATTCTCAATATCATTGTTAGGCGTGATGTTTTGCCGTCTATTTTATCGATGTTTCTTCATCTTTTGCCATGATATCTTTGTTTACCTTGAAGTCGATGTTTCGCCATCGCACATGTTTGTTATCCTACTTTGATTCTCAATATCATTGTTAGGTGTGATGTTTTGTCATCTATTTTATCGATGTTTCGCCATCTTTTGCTATGATATCTTGTTATCTTGAAGCTGATGTTTCTCCATCGCACATGTTTGTTATCCTACTTTGATTCTCAATATCATTGTTAGGTGTGATGTTTTGCCATCTATTTTATCGATGTTTCGTCATCTTTTGCCATGATATCTTGTTATCTTGAAGCCGATGTTTCGCCATTGCACATGTTTGTTATCCTACTTTGATTCTCAATATCATCGTTAGGTGTGATGTTTTGCCATCTATTTTATCGATGTTTCGTCATCTTTTGCCATGATGTATTTGTTTACCTTGAAGCCGATGTTTCGCCATCGCACATGTTTGTTATCCTACTTTGATTCGCAATATCATCGTTAGGTGTGATTGTTTTGTCGTTTGTTTCATTTGATGTTTCGCCATCTTTGACATGTTATCTTGTTATCATTTAGCCGATGCTTTACCATCTCATTTTTTTGTTGTTTTATTTGATGTTTTGCCATCTTGACTATCTTTGTTCGTCTTAACTAAAAAACATAAACCAACCAAAACACTTAAGCCGAACTACGGCTGCTCTGATTCCTTAAAAGGGATACGTACGCATTGGGGTAGGGCCCAACCGAGCACTTCTTTTATTTTCCTTACATTATTTCCTTTTCTTTTGCATACATTCCCTTTTCAGTTTTAAGCCATAGACATAGGATTTGACCACACCCATTTAGATTAGACAACAAGAGTGGATACCGTAGAGTACTACGGGCGTTTGGGGTGCTAACACCTTCCCCTCACGTAACAAACTCCCTTACCCGATCTCTCGGTCGAAAGACCGTGATTTCTCCCTTTCCAGGTTTTCTCGATGTTTACCTTTCCCTCTCGACGGGATAAAAGACGTTCGATGGCGACTTCATTGTTCGATGATTTTCAGCCGGTAGTTTTCATAGGGGATAGGACCCGACAAACTAATCACCAATGGGGTAATAGTTGGGTTACTATAATATTCAACTTCAAGATGGGCGGGTGCCCCAAAACAAGGTAGAATGACGTTTACCCCTTCTTCAACATAATCAGTCATGATCGAGTCATTTCTGGAAAACAAATCCTCATCTGAGGAGAAATACTCATCTGCAGAGGCATACTCTTCATCCGACTCTTCTTCAATCAATCAAAACTCAATCAAATCAACTTCATGGTAATCACCCGTTTAACCTGTAACCTTGATAGTTCCATTATCTAACAATAACTAAACACCTTTCTTCACGATTGAACATCCTCAGGAGTCCCGACAGCAAATTCGGCAAGACCCATACAGGTGTTCTACCTGACCAGCCATATGGCAGAAAGTAGCATGCAATTGCACAAGGTCCTCATTCATATACTCTACATTAAAAATTATGAATTCTCCAGGACATCCAGAAACCATATTCACCTCCTCTTCATACTCTTCCCTAGGCCTGATTATGTGGATGAGGCCCTCATTCATCATCTCTTGTAAATCAGCCTTTATCTTATCGCAACCTTGTATGTCTGTACTGAAAATAGCACAACCGGAATGGTCATACATATAGTAGCTAAATTCACAGAGGTTTGCATGCATTTTCACCAAATCTCCTCTAACCAGATTATTATCAAAAATCCAGAAGTCGCATGGACAACCGACCACCATGTTCACAGCATTTACTCCTCCATGCTTGGGTAGAGGATTGTCTTTCACATTAGGGCCCATATCCTTGAAAGATAGAATACCAGACTTCACCAATTTATGCACCTCAGTCTTTAAAGGATAACAATTCTCAACATTATGCCCTGGTGCTCCTTGATGAAAAGCACATCTTTGGTCAGCCTTGTAATACCAGGGCAATGTGATGGTACGACAGGAGGTAGTCGAGTCTGAACCAACTTCTTTTGAATCAATGTCGGTAGTAACTCTGTATAGCTCATAGGAATAGGGTCATAACTCTCCCTTCTCTGATTATACCATTGATTCCCCTGCTGGGACGATCTCTGATAAGCAACGGTAGTTGGAGCTACACCAACGACTGGAGTAACTGAGGCGACTTGCTGATGACGCTGATAATTTCTTCTAGGAGCATTAACCCTCCTATCCTGCATAACAGAATTTGCATCCCATTCCTTCTTCTTGGTAAACCCATAATATGGCTTCTTCACACCTCCAGATCCTTCACTTCTCGTTAAACGACCGTCTCTTACAGCCACTTCTAAGCGGATACCCATTCCTACCATTTCAATAAAGTCACTTGGCGCACTTGCTACCATCCTCTCGTAGTACAAAGCACCCATAATTTCAAGAAAATCTTAGTCATCTCCTTCTATTCCATGGGAGGAATCACTTGGGCGGCTACCTCACGCCATCTCTGTGCATATTCTTTGAACGATTACCTGTCTTTCCGAACCATGGCCCTGAGTTAATCACAGTTAGGTGCCATGTCCATGTTGTACTTGTATTGTTTGATGAACACTTCTCCCAAATCATTGAAAGTATGGATGTTAACAATGTCTAAACTTATATACCACTTCAGTGCAGCACCGGTCAAACTATCCTGAAAAAAGTGAATCAACAGACGCTGATCATCAGTATGGGTAGACATTATCCTTATATACATCACCAAATGAGCACTAGGGCAAGTGTTTCCCTTGTACTTCTCGAACTCCAAGACCTTAAACTTCGCAGGTATCTTAATATTTGGGACCAACTATAAATCATTCACATTCTTCCCGAATAACTCTTTTCCCCTAAGGGCCTTCATCTCCCTCTGCATCCTGCCGAATTGCTCTTGAAAATCATCCATTCTGTCATAAAGACCCAAGTCTTCACTCGGTGGAGGGAAAGGACGACACACATCATTGTTAACAAACGGAACCATATTCACCGAAGGAGGTGCAGCAGGAGCAGCATGCACCACAGGAGGTGCAGGAGTAACAATAGTCTGAAAAACTGGGGTATCTTGAGGACCAAGGTGGAAACCTTCAGGTGCAAAGTTCTCTGGCATTCCCCAAGGGTAACCTTGAGGAATGCCATTTTGAACAACAACTAGAGTAACAGATACCGGAACAGTCGGAGCTTCAGTAGTTGCCCTTGTTGGTTGAGATT
Source organism: Vicia faba (assembly GCA_948472305.1). Taxonomy (NCBI): domain Eukaryota; kingdom Viridiplantae; phylum Streptophyta; class Magnoliopsida; order Fabales; family Fabaceae; genus Vicia; species Vicia faba. The sequence continues at coordinate 1,308,022,803 of OX451739.1, forward strand.
GGACACTCGGTGGCTGATTCTGAGCAGCCACCAGAGATTCCATTAGAGCAGTAAGATTGGCCATAACGCCCTTCAAAGCAGAAACCTCCTCGCGCAGCTCGTGATTCTCTTATTCTAAGTTGTCCTTCTTCTTTCTGAAATTAGCCCGAGTGTTGTAGTGGTGAGTCAGCTTGCTATTGAAGTAAAGAAGCATGGTAAGACACCTGGATATGCATAACAAATGAAAGAAATATGTGCAATATGATGCATGATATGCAATGCACATGATTTTATTTTGTTATTTAATAATTCAAGGGATTTAAAGTTTGAAGATGCATTGAAAATATCAAATTAATAACGCATTTGAAATACTGAAAACTTTTATTATAACAACTCCAAAATGGATTACAAGTTTCAATGATCCCAAGTACAAGATGAAAATAAAATCTAAAACCCTGAGAAGTAAAGCTGATGGAGATCACTCTATACACTGGCGCTTCCCTGTGAGCCTAGAAATCTGATCCTTCAACCTATGGTTTTCTTCCGCATATCTGGTGGCAACCTTTATCCATTCACCTAAATCAGGGAGTGAGAAAATGGAATCTGATGGAGGCTTAGGAGAAAATAAATCCCCTTGCCTCTCCATGGTCTCTACAGCCCGTCACTCAAGAATCTCAATCAAGTCGTCTTTCTCCTCCAAGTCTGCTCTATAAGAAATCTCTAAAGTTTGGCACTTATTCTTCCAAGCATCCTTTTCCTGTTGCATCCTGACCAAAGCAAGTTGCAGCTCTTCTAGATCATCTAATAAGGGAGGAGTGGTCTTCACAAACAAATCAGGCATAGGTGTTTCCCGGGAATACGGCATCTTCAACTGAATAGCTCTCGTTTGGACCCACTGAAGATATGGCTCCAAAGAAACAACACCCCTAGGTCCCAAATCCTTCCCACTCTTCTTATGAATGTGGCATCAGGCCTTCGCAATCTGCTCCCTAGCTTCCATATGGTCTTCTCCCTCCTTCAGAAAGAAACTACTCAAATGAATACTATTTGGTTTATCCCTCATCGGATAACAGAGCCGTCATCGTGCAAGAACAGGGTTATAGTTAATTCCTCCCTTTGTACCAAGAAGAGGTACATTTGGGAAACTACCACAACTGTCAATAATCTCTATATCCTGGTAAGCTCGATGATACCAATCAATATCCGAGTGAGTAAGCGCCATGATCTTAGGAGCCCAACGGGGTTCCTTCTTGACATCCCAAAAAGCATCAGGCATAGGCATATGAGAGATAAACCACCGGTATAATACAGGCGTGCAACAGATAATCATCCCCCCATGGTAAGAATTCCGAAGACGAATAGAGTAATAAGCATCACCCAACAAGGTAGGAACTAGGTTTCCAATCATGAAGATCCTGATAGCATTAATGTCAACAAACTTGTCCACATTAGGAAATAAGAACAACCCATAAGCAAGTAGAGCAAATATGGCCTCAAAAGCGACTGTACTCTTCATCCTGGTAAAGTAGCAAGCTTTCTCCAATAAGAACTGAGCTGGTAATCCTCTAATCCCTCCTTTGGTATTCATATGGGCTTCCACCTCAGACTTCCCTATATGAATCAAATCAGCAATCTCATGTGGTTTTGGCTCACCGTCCAAACCAGTAAAAGGAACACAATCAATATAGGGTAAATCCAACAGATAAGAATACTCCTCCAGTGTAGGCATCAACTGATAGTCGGGAAAAGTAAAGCAATGATACATCGGAATATAGAACTAGACCAAGGTCAAGAGAATACCCTCCTTCATCTTCAGCTTCATGAGAGGAATGATGGATCCATACTTCTTCCGAAAGTCTACAGAACACTCGATCTCGGGAATTAGACTGATAAACACATCTATCTTGGGATCTTTGAAACTGTATTTCCCTGTCTTTCTCTTTCCATAATCCATGGTTAAAAAGTACCTGAGATATTCATAAATGGTCAACTTTTAAATCCCTTGAAATAAGATCTCTTCAAAAGATGCTTATGAGTGCATGGATGCATGATGCAACAATCACAGACAAGATCACACATATAGGGTTCATAGGTTCAATGTCACGAGCAGGAGGTCGAAGGTACTACCCATAAGATATGGTCTAAAAGTTATCACCTTCCAAACAAGGTTCTAGAGGTTCCCAGAGTCTACATCCTTCCTTTGGATATTACCAACTTCTCGATTAACTCGGTAATTGGTAATATTCTCAAGAAAGACTCATCCGAGCGTAGTATCGCGTGACAACTATTTCTAGATTACTTTGTCATAGCTTCCACACTACACCTAAAAGGCCAAGATGGGTTAGGTATTCTACGGTCCTCAGCTTCAGCAGGCTCCCAGGTCGAAAGCAGTACATCTTCCTGATTACTCGGTAAACAACACTACAGTTAAAGGGGCATCCACTGAGTGGTGGATCTCATGCCTCTTTTTTTGGTATTACTCACTCAAAGTTAACATGATTATACCGCCCTTCCTATCTTAAGGTTTTCCCAAGTCCGGGTATAGGACTTATGAGTAATCACCAAGCATCCTGAAAACCAAGAAAATCCAGGCAAACATATATAAAACATATAACACATAAAAAACAATAGCATATACACATATATAAATAAAGATAGGCTCAACCAACTTAGGGATGGACCAACAAGAGGTAAATCTCTCCCCAGTGAAGTTGCCATTTTTCTGTAGCCGTAGAAATGTTTAGGACTAAGCCATTGGATTGACTTGACTTATACAGATCAAAATAAAAATCTCCACCACGCTTTATTATTTCCAAAGGAATGGGAAAAGAGCGAATAACCTAAAAGAGGGGGAAAGATTCAAGGTAAGGGGGTTGGTTATGCAAAGGAAAGGTATTACCACCCTAAACATCTATGGTACTCCGTAGGAACCTCTTTGTAAAATCTGTATATTTTGGCTATAAAATGTTGTGTGTAAAAATAGATGGTGGAGGTGAGAAAAGAAGTATATTTTTTATGTTTTTGCACCCGCCGCGGTTACGAACCTTTAGTTCCTACGTACCACCTTCCGTGCAATAGGGGATCAGGGTACACGTAGTTCCTCTTTAAAAATTTTAAAATATAAGTGTGTTGGTTAATTTTTATGAGATAAAACATCATCGTCATTGTCAGTGTGGAAAACATACCTACTACCCACAATCATGAGAAATGAGAGTTTGCATCATCTCAAAGTGGAGGATATGGCTTGGGTTTTAAAATCAACAATTCCTCACTCAACACCCAAGTGGAAAATATCTCTCTTCACTACATATTATAGAAGTATAGTTGTTTGCATCACTACAAGGATTGACAAGAGTCTAATCTTTTCAGAAAGGTTTTTAAAATAAGAAAGCCAAAGTGGAAAACATGATTTGAAATGAGATTGATTGAATTTTAGTCTTCTCACAAAAAAATGTCAAGGTATTATTAAGTTGATTGAAGTTTATTTATGAAAATGTTTGAAAATGCATGGACATAAGTCCAAGTTTATTATGAAAATGGTCTATGTAAAAAAAAGAAGGGTTTTCAAAAGGAGGAAGAAAATTTTTAAAATTAAAGAGGATGGGAGTAGAAGAAGGGATTATCCTAAAACATAAGGTAAAAGCTAGGGATAGGAACCATCTAACCAACAAGAAGCCAATACTTGACATTAGCAGCCAAGATAGAATTCCTATTCTTTGGATTGAAACCAGACAAACAACTATACTAGAGCTCTTGAAAGAACCAAACTTCAAGTGTATTAAGTCTTCACAAAAATTGGACAGAGTAACGACTGTATACGAGTGGATTCCATATTACAAACAAAGAATGTAATCATAATAACCTGCATACAAAACAAACAAACAACCCAATGTCTTGAGATAAACCTCAAGAACTCCAGACAAAATATCAATTAAGGTCACAAGATCTCCAACATAGGCCAAGATTTATAATCCTAAGTCCAAGAAGTCCAATACTCCATAATGTCAAGGATAGTAACCAAATAGTCCAAGTATCATTAAAGTGTTTTATGATTCATGTTTATTATTAAGTATCTTTAAAAAAAGAAAAGAAAAGCTCAAGTGAGCAAAATAAAAATGACAAGAAAGTAAATGCTCAAATGAGCAAATATGAAAATGGAATGAAATGTAAATGCTAAAAGTAAATAGTGCATAAAAATAAAATGAGTATATAATAAAAATACAGGATAAAGTCAATTATTAGTGATTAGTGGTTAGTTGGATGATCATCTCAAATGATTTTATAAATTTTTTGATAATTTTTTAAAGTTAAAAACAATTTTTTAAAATTAAAAGAAATGAGTAAAATAATCCAAAAATGATAAAAAATAACAAATTCAGAAACCAAAATAAAATAACGTCACCAATATTTGTCACAATATCATTGGATCATTCCATAATTTTTTCAGAATTTAAAAATTCATAAAAGTATTTTTAAACATTTAAAATAATTCAAATAAAGTGAAAATTTATAAAAAATAACAAAACACAAAATTATATTGTGAAAAGATAAAAATCAGAAAGAGAATAATATAAAATATTTTTCATGATTTTTTCAGATTTTTTGGACTTAAAATGAATTTTCTATGATTTTTTTAAGTTTAAAACAATTAAATATAAAAATCAGAAAAGAAAATAAAAACCAAAAAAATATGGGTCATCTGATCAATGTCAAAACGCATTAGTAAATAGATCAAGTGGACATGGCGCGCTGTGCATGTTATAGACTTTAGTGAATAATGCGTAGGATCATTAATTAAATCATATTTTTGAAAAACACAGATGGCGCGCCTTCATTGGTTGGAAGATGACACGTTGGTCATCTTCAACCTCCAGCCAGTCCCAAAACCAGGTTGCTCAATCTGTAAAATTAGAGCACGAGACCTATTCCATTCAATTCGTCTCTTCAAGACGAAGACAACCACACCTTCGCGACAAATTTATATAAACTGTAGCTCAAGCAATTTGGAAGGAAAGTTTTGAAAATGGATTTGAAATTTCATGGTCAAAATGTGTTTCCATTAAAAAGCAAGTGTTGCAACTAGAACCAGGGCAATGACAGCATCACAATGATATCAACGTTTTGAAGAATTGATGAAGGAATCTACCTATTGAAGTTGAGTTGCAGAGCTCTGAAACTGGATTTTTATGGAGCAATATTGGGCATGACTCTTGAATGTAATTATATGGTTAGCTTCAAGGAAGATCAAAGAAGGTGAATTGATGGAAAAATTGGATTTAAAAGGCTTGAGAATAGATTTCGAAGTTGCTGAATTTTGAGTTATGGAACAAGTTTGGCAGGGTGATTCTGGCTATCCAAGCTTCAGGAAATGAATGAGGAATGACCCTCTATTTATAGGGAATCAAATAGAATGTCCAAGCATGTGAAATGATGAAGTTTGGAGGGAAATCGTGTGAAGTTGCAAACAAGAAAAGTGTGACTTCTAATTTGATTAAAACTCATCCAAAACGCGCGTTTTATTGTGCTAATCCATACTGGAAGTTCACTAAACATGTTTAGAGGCAAAAACGCGTGGAAAACTTGTGATTAGAAGCCAAAACAAAGATTTCAAAATCTGACTTGTGATGAAACTTTAGTTCTAAGTTACCAACTTCAAAATCATGGCATTCTCAGCTCAAGGGGTCTTAGGGAATGATTCTTGATGCTTTAGAAAGATGAGGTTACAAGCTTTGAAATGGAGAAAGAATGGGATCAAGTGGATGCTTGAGATGAAAGTTGTATTGAGTCAAAGTTTGGAAAAAGAAGTTGACTTTCCATAACTAAAAATATTTCAAGTTTTTCTTCAAAAATGACCTATAATGTTTTGCATCCAAACATGGCATTCCACTTGACATTTGCTCTTGACCAAAAAGGATGGCATGAAATAGATCTCTTGAATGACATTTTGGGAATTGAACCATTCAAAATATCCAAAAATTAAGAGAGTTATGAATTGTTGAAGTTCGCAAAAAATCATGAAATGACCTATAATCTTTTGTATCCTTAAGGCAACTTCCATCCATTTTCTCACTTTGCAGATAAAAGAAGGCATAAAGTTCACATCCTCAAGATCATTATGGAAAAATAATGGGCTCAAGGTGATAAAAATTGACCATGTTATGATCATTTGAAGTCACACATGGAAAATTGGGGATTCATCTGGAGGACTTGTAATCTTTCTTCTTCATCAAGTTTCTTCCACATGAAAACTCCTTGGAACTTTTGAATTGATTTGGTGATAACCCTTTGAAGAGAAGGATGTCTTTATAATAACTCCTAAATACCAAAAGATGAGCAAGATATACTTCTTTGAAGTTCAAAACCCTAGCTCCTAGATCAAGAAAAAATGCCTTGAGGGACTTTGACAATTTTGAACAAACTTCTTGTGCCAACACAAATGCTTTGTAAATATAAGATGTTGAGGATGATAATGAGAATGCATAGAAACCAAAAACACTTCCATATCTCTAGAATTGAGATAAATATGCATTTGTGACCAATGGGAATAAAGCCTTGTCCAAACATGACAACTTCTCCAATCAATCCCTTGTGCTTTTGAACCAAATTTGATAATCTTGAAATATGGTGAACCAAAATAATCTTGTCATGCCATTTCCTCCACAAAAAAATCCAATGGTGAGGCTTGAACTTCTCAAGCTTTATTGACTAGGGCATGGAAATAAACTCATGAACCCATGGAGCAACTTGTTGAATCGTATTGCCTTTACCTACATGAGTAACAAGAAAAACAAACCTACATTGCATTTTATTAATTAAGAGAGGAAATCAAGACAAAAAATATTCATGATCACAAAAGGACACAAGTCAAAGTGCTTGGTGATTCCTCAAAGAGCAAAGCTAAATATAGGGAGGGGAACCAAGAATCCTAATGTGATCTTGTTGTGATGGAATCAACATGGTATGATAAAGGGATCTTAGGGGGGGAATTTGGGTACAACACCAATGAAATTATAGTTCGAGTCTTTGACAGATCAAAAAGAGTGGTACATGGAGAAGTGGACCTCCCGATCAAAGTAGGTTCATAAATCTTTGAATCCACCTTCTATGTAATGGACATCCGGACAGGTTATTCTTGTGTATTGGGACACCCCTGGATCCATGGGGCAGGCGTTGTTAACTCCACCTTACACCAAAAATTAAAGTATCATGTGAAAGGGAAGATTGTTACTGTCTGTGGAGAAAAGGAGTACATGGCCAGCCATATGAGTTCATTCTGATACATGGAAATGGACGGGGAATTCATCGAGACTCAGTGTCAAGCTTTTGAAGTGATTTCCCCTAATGCTATTAAATATGTTTCTTCCATTCCAAAGACTACCAGGGTTCCGCACAAGATGGCTTCCTTGAAAGATGCCAAAGCTACTATAGAAGAAGGTGGTTGTACTATTTGGGGCCAACTTCTTAATATCCCCTACAAATCTGATAAGTTTGGTATGGGATTTACTGCAAAAGGTCAAAGGGTTATTCGTTGCGCTCGTGCTAGAAGACCTTCATTCTGTGTCAGTAACAATGGAGTCAATGCTATAGAGGATGCTAACAGTGATTGTGATTTTGACAGCCAGATATTTCCTACCATGGGCAATGGACTCATCAATTGGAAGGAGGAAGACATTATCTCAATCTCTTTTAGTCAGGAGTAATAGTTATTTCTGTTTTATTTCTTTAAGAAGTTTGGTTATGTAGTTTCTTTGAAAACAATGACTTTAAACCTTGTGTCTTGCCCGAGGCAGAGTGGTTCATTTGTTAAGGGTTGTCATTTCATATGTCATATTTTCATTTAATGACAAACATTGGATGTTTTGCATTCAAATTTTGCACTCTTTGTCTTTCTTTTACTTTATTGTACATTCGAATAGCTTTGTGTTCTTACACACACCCACACACTACATTGTAGATCCTCATCCACTCCGGATCTCGTTGATAATGATTCTGCTATTACCGCTTATGACTTTGAAAATATGATCTACCAAGCCGAGGACGAAGTGAGGAAGATTGTGAAATACCTGGAGAACTTTCTAGACTCTTAATACAAGAAGAAAAGTTTACCCAACCACATGAAGAGCCAATCGAAGTTGTAAATTTTGGTACTGAGACAGACGGAAAAGAGATCAAGATAGCTGCCAACTTAAAGGGCAGTGTTAAGAACAGATTGATTCAATTGTTGTACGACTATGTTGAGGTATTTTCTTGTACATACGGAGACATGTTAGGACTCGATACTGATATTGTGGTTCACCGTCTGCCAATGAAAGAGGGATGTTCTCCAATTAAATAGAAATTCCGTCACATGCATCCTGAGATGTCATAGAAGATCAAGGCGGAGGTTATAAAACTATTCAATGCATGGTTCTTAGTAGTGACGTCATATCCTCAATGGGCTGCTAATGTTGTTTCGGTACCAAAGAAAGATGGCAAAGTACGTATGTGTGTAGATTACAGGGATCTGAATAGGGCAAGCCCCAAAGATGACTTCCCACTTCCAGATATTGATGTTCTGGTCGACAACACTGCTCATCATAAGGTATTCTCTTTCATGGATGGTTTCTCTGGGTATAATCAAATCAAGATGGAACCTGAAGACATGAAGAAAACTACCTTCGTCACACAGTGGGGCACTTTCTGTTACAAGGTCATGCCTTTTGGGTTGAAGAACGTCGGGGAAACTTATCAGCGTGCCATGGTAGCCTTATTCCATGACATGATTCATGAAAAGATAGAGGTCTACGTCAATGATATGATATCCAGATCAAAGACTGCAGAAGAACATCTTGACCATCTGCATAAGTTATTTGAAAGGCTGGAGAAGTTCAAACTAAGGCTAAATCCAAACAAATGCTCTTTTGGGGTGAGGTATGGAAAACTCCTAGGTTTCGTCATCAGCGGTAAAAGTATTTAATTTGATCCCACAAATGTTAAAGCTATTCAAGAAATGTCGGCTCACTATACTGAGAAAGAGGTCATAGGTTTCTTAGGAAGACTGAATTACATTGCTCGATTCATGTCTCATTTGACTGCTACCTGTGAGCCAATCTTCAAGCTGCTGAAGAAAGATCAAGTAGTAAAGTGGAACGAAGACTGTCAAATAGCCTTTTTATAAAATCAAGGAGTACCTATAAGAACCTCCAATTTTGATGCCACCAGTTGAAGGAAGACCTCTAATCATGTACCAAACAGTGCTAGAGAATTCAATGGGGTGTGTACCGGGGCAGCATGATGAGTCTGGTCAAAAAGAGCATGCAATATACTACCTTAGCAAAAAGTTTACCGAATGTGAAACAAGATATTCACTGCTTTAGAAAGCTTGCTGCGCTTTGGCATGGGCTGCTCGCTGACTAAGACAATATATGTTGACTCATACTACTCTATTGATCTCTAAAATGGATCCCATCAAATACATATTTGAGAAACTAGCTCTTTCAGGAAGAATAGCCCGATGGCAAATGGTCTTAACAGAATACGACATTCAGAACACCACTCAAAAAGAAATTAAAGGAAGTGTACTGGAAGATCATTTGGAACATCGAGCTGTAGACGACTAGCAATCTATGAACTTCGAATTCCCGGACGAGAATATCATGCTAATTACAGATTATGAAGAACGTGGACCGTATGAAGGACCTGAGCTAGGATCTTGATGGAATATGATTTTCAATGGAGCTTCTAATGCACTTGGAAATGGAATAGGGTGTTGTAATTATCTCTCCACAGGGTTTTCGTACGCCCTTCACCGCCAGACTTTGCTTTGGCTGCACCAATAATATGGCTGAATATGAAGCATGCATCCTAGGAATTAAAGTTTCTATTGACCTGAGAATCAAGTTCTTAAGTGTATATGCAGACTCAACCTTGGTAATCATCCAGGTTAAGGGAGAATGGGATATGAAGCATCTTAATCTTATCCCTTACAGAGAACATGTGCTAACCTTGATTCTGTACTTCGAAGAGATTGCTTTTGAGCATATCCCAAGAGAAGATAATTAGTTGGCAGATGCATTAGCTACCATGTCATCCATGTTCAAGGTTAGATGGGACAATGAGGCTCCCAAAATTACCATTGAAAGATTCGATGAACCAGCACATTGCTACGAAATTGATACTGACGGAGTAGAAGAAAAACCTTGGTTTCATGAAGTGAAAAGGTATCTTGAAGCTCAAGAATACCCTTAAGAGGCATCAATCAATGACAAGAATTTCCTACAGAGTTTCTCGGATAAGTTCTTCTTAAGCAATGGAATTTTATACAAGCATAATCATGATACAAGCGTACTCACTCCAGCGGGCATATTATGGCTAAGAAGATTCTGGGAGTGGGTTACTATTGGTCGACTATGGAAACCGACTGTCACCATCACTCGAAAACTTGTCATAAGTGGAAAATCTATAATGATAAGGATTATGTGCCTCCGGTACCTTTGAACGTCATGACTGCTCTTTGGCCATTCACAATGTGGGGCATATATATGATATGAGAAATTAAACCAACTGCTTCTAACGGACATCGCTTCATTCTCATCGCCATTGACTACTTCACAAAATAAGTTGAAGCAACCTCGTTCACCTCTGTTACCAAGAATGTGGTCTTTTGGTTCATAAAACATAATCTTATCTATCAATATGGAATCCCTAAGAGAATCATTGCAGACAATGGTACTAACCTCAACAACACTATAATCACTGAACTCTACATGCAATTCAAGATCAAGCACCACAACTCTTCTCCATATCGACCAAAGATGAATGGAACAGTGGAAGCCGCCAACAAGAATATTAAGAAGATCATACAGAAGATGGTTATGACTTACAAAGACTGGCACGAACTGTTACCATTTTCTCTTCATGGATATCACACTTCAGTGCAAACATCAATTGGGGTAACCTCGTTCTCTCTGGTCTATGGTATGTAAGATGTCCTACCTGTCGAAGTTCAAATTCCTTCTCTGAGGATTATGAAAGATTCAGACTTAGATAAAGATGAGTGGATTCATACTCGGTTAGACTAGTTGAATCTGATTGACGAAAAGAGGCTTGTGGTTGTCTGTAATGGTCAGATGTATCAGAAACATATGATCAAGGCATTCAACAAGAAAATCAAGCATCGAGTATATCAGCCTGGTGACTTGGTAATAAAGTGCATCATCCTATCGCAAGGTGATCCCAAGGGAAAATGAACTCCCACCGACGAAGGGCCATTTGTTGTCAAGAAAGTATTTTTGGGAAGTGTTATGATACTAACCACCATCGACGGTGAAGATTTCCTGCACCCTGTGAATATGGACATAGTCAAAAGATACTTTGCATGAAAACGACCTGTTAGGTTGATCGGCCTAGGAAACAATAAGGGAATCCCAGCGAACTTTAAGGGTTCGAGAAAAAATTAGGGATATATATAAAATATTATACACCCAGCAACTCGAAAACCTGAAAAAACGGCTTGGGAAAGAAAGGGTATCATGGTGGACTAAAAACCCAAAAGGGCGGTGCAGGAAAAATTTATGGATTAAAAGCGTACGACTATGTCTCGTTGGATCACTTACCGAAAGCTTTATTACCAAAGTCAAAATTCAAATGGTACATATCAGTTCAATCAACTTCTTTCGGTAACAAGGGATGATATGTTCGAAGACATAGGGGCAATAGCAGAGTTGGAACCCAATGAAATCATTTCCACATAGCTATATGTTTTGTTTTCACTTTGTACTATTTTCATTTCACGACAATTTTCTATTACTAGGATTTATGTCTCTTTGTATAAAATCGCCTGTTTATGGGAAAACCATCAATACAAATACACCCTAAAATTCAAAAAAATTGTTTTTAATTTTTCTGTTTTGTTTGCAAAAAACGTCCAAAGACTAAAATTGAATGAATATATGCAAATGAACACGATTAACTGTTAACAAATATATGCATAAGAATAGGAATAAGCATTTAATCAAGACTCTAAGAGTTGGGATGACATTCAAGTTGTCCACAAATACCCATAGAGCTACTTCCATGAGATTATTTCCACAAAGTAATCTTCACAAATTCATCTCCAATAAAGTTACATTCCCCGCAATTTCCCCAGAAGATCGCTCTGACGGATAAAGGAGTATGATTTCCTTCTCGACAATATCACTAACCTATGGAGTTCCAGTCAGTATAATTCATGGAAGTTCTCTTCCTTAACTGAGTTTGTCCCTCCAAACTGTAAAACCCCTACAGATTTCTTCTCTCCAACAGAGCTTGCTTCTTCAGCAGAGTACTTCTCCATCAACAGGGTTTATTTCCCTAATAGGGTTTATTTCCCTAACAGATTACAATCCCCCTAGCTTGAGTATATTCCTCAAATATCTACGAATCACCGGCAAAATTACTCTCGCCAGTGAAGTTGCCATTATCCCCAGAGATTTGCTACAGAACTTGGAACTGGACCAGATTTCAATCAACTTTATACTCCCCAGACGAGTCGGAAGGTTATCTATCTCTTTTATCCCCAGTCAGGTTATATAAAAATTAAACTCCCTAGTAGAGCGATGAACGACTAATGTTCCTGAACTTTTCTCAACATTCCCCAGAGGAGTTTCCTCAAACAGCAAGCAGGAATCCCCAGCGAAAGCATTCTAGACAAAGTTAAAGATTACACACGTTCTTCATCCCCAACACCAGTCAGGAATTCATTTTCCCCAGCAAGATGTCATATGAAACTATTGATACATTTCCAACAACATTTCACATTCATACATCAATTACCAATATCATAGCATATGCATATGAAACACAAATAACATGGTCTCATTTATTTTGAGAACATCATTACGCAATACATTTCATACATCATGACATTGCATACAGCTAACTCTTTACCTTTTCAGGAAAGAACAATCAACAGACAAACATTATCAACTACTTGTATGACCCGACAATCTTCTCAAAGGCTAAAGGGCTATTTAAGCAATTTCCTCAAAAGACCTCTTTTGGCTCAGATTAAATTGAGTGCAGATTTATTCTGATACTTCTCCCAGTTAAAGACAGACGTAGACATCTTCTGCATCAGATTAAATCGACCATAGATTTATTCTGATACTTCTTCTGGTAGACATTTTCTGGCTCAGATTAAATCAACCATAGATTTATTCTAATACTTCTCCCAGTTAAAGACGGACGTAGACATCTTCTAGCTCAGCTTAAATCGACCATAGATTTATTCTGATACTTTTTCCAGTAGACATTTTATGGCTTAGATTAAATCAACCATATATATTTATTCTGATACTTCTCCCAGTTAAAGACGAACTCAGACATCTTCTGGCTCAAATTAAATCGACCATAGATTTATCCTGATACTTCTTCCAGTAGACATTTTTTGGCTTAGATTAAGTCGACCATAGATTTATTCTGATACTTCTCCCAGTTAAAGACGGATGCAGACATCTTCTGGCTCAAATTAAATTGACCAAAAATTTATTCTGATACTTCTTCCAATAGACATTTTCTGGCTCAGATTAAATCAACCATAGATTTATTCTGATACTTCTTCCAGTTAAAGACATGTATAGACATCTTCTAGCTCATATTAAATCAAGTGTAGATTTATTTTGATACTTCTTCTAGTAGACATTTTTTGGCTCAGATTAAATCGACCATAGATATATTCTGATACTTCTTCCAGCTGACATTTCCTGGACCAGATTAAATCAAGCATAGATTTATTTTAATACTTCTTCTAGTTGATGTCGAGCATAGACTTAGTCTAATTTCTATCAACAGTTACTTTGGATGGTATCTATAAACCCAACTCCGATGACTCTCCATCACTTCTCCAAATGGCATCTTTAAGCTCATTCCCAGTATAATCAACCAACAACGTTACTTCAAGCACCGAAGAGTGAAAATTTCTAGGAACTTTGGTGTTCAATCATCTTCTACCATCAAGTCACGAAAGGCGGACATGCCAATCTTACTTTTCAGGTTTAAGAAGATTGAACAGGGGAAGTTGTTGTACCCCAAAATTTTCGCTTCCATTTTCTTCAAAAATAACATGTTCACAAATGTCTCAAAGCTACTCAAGAGTTGACTGGTCAAATCTCCTCCTAAGAAAGGGTCTTCAACTAGGTTTTGGTGCTTCTCAAAGAAGATTGAGTGGCAAGGGTCTCAAATGACTTTCATTGTTCATCATAGGTGTAAGTGTTTGTTGGCAGCAATTTTGGGAAAACAATGACTTGATAATGTTTTGCTAAATTTCTTGACATTTAAATTAAACTATTTTGAATGATGTCAAAGCAGATGTCTTGACATCTACCTTCTAAGTTGAACACAACTACATATCGGTCTAAGTTTTCTGTTTCCTGTTTTTATGCGCGCCATTTTTCAGGATTTGTGACTCATAGCATGCGAAAAATATGGAGAAATATTTTTCTATTTGAATTATCCTTATGGATTATATCTTGGCCTGTTTTCATGGAATATTCAAAAGATTGGAATATTTGTTTTTTAGCCCAAGCCCACTGTTGCGCCTTTATAAGGACTTGCTTCCTTATTCAAAAAAATTGCAACTTTTGAAGAAGAATATATTCTTTCTGTTTTAGAAGTCTAAGCCTTTTTAATTTTAATACACTCTATGTATTGGTTTAATACTTGAGTTGTAATTAGAGTTTTTAATTGTGCATCATTCATAATATTTGAAGTATTGAATGATTGAAGTCTTTAAAACTTAATAATTATGTTGTTCTTCACTGTTAGTGATTGAAAGGATTTGAGGAGAGCCTCATACCTAGGTGTGTCTTAGGTAGAAGTATAGCATGGATAGTGATGAAGTGATTAGATTGTAAATTGGTTATTTACTGAGGGTCTATGAATTGAATTATTATTTAATGGACTTGTCCCTGGCTTGGTAGCCCCCAAAGTAGGTGTTGTTGTACACTGAACTGGGTTAACAATCCTTTGAGTTTTTACTGCTTTTATTATTGTTGCACTTTACATTATCCTCGGACATTTGTGTCGTGACATCTCCTTCGACATCAAATATCTGATACTAGAATTTCAATAGGTCCTCAATAATGCGTATGTCAAGTTTCAAGCCTTGAATCACATATTTGCTCAGTCAATGGCTCGGATGATTGAAAATCAATTGTATTGGGTAAAATGTCAACTATGATCAATATACAATAAAACTTCAAGAATTTTTGTCAATATCAATATTTTGAGGTGATATTCATCATTTGATCAAGGGTTAATCATGATTCCTCAAGGAAAACCCCCAAATCATCAAAGGTCGAAAATTGCCAAAATTGGGGTTTTGATTGAAGATGACTGATCATTGACTTTTGGCCTAGTGCATGACCTAATGGATTAAAGTATGATCTTAAGGACTCAAATACAACATCTTTACCTAATTACATGGCTTAAGACATTTCAAAAGATACAAGTGATTGATAGTTGAAAAATTGAATCAATTGATAAAAGTCAACAGTTACAAAAGTCAAACTTTGACTTTTTGGTCAACATTGGAATTCAAAAATCAAGAATCATCAAAACATTCAGAACTATCAAACTTTATCATCAAGAATAAATAAAAAATTCAACAAAAGTCAAAAGTTAGAAAATTTTCCAACACTTGGAAAAATTCCAAGTGTTTTGTTCTTAACTAAGTCATTACTTCATGGCCATTTTTCACTAAGATCCAAGTTTATTCAAAGAAAACTTTCAACATGAAAGTTGTAGGGATTGATGAATTCTAAAACTTTTTAAATGTGGGATGATCCTCTAAAAGTGCTTAATTTAAGAGATATGAGCCCATGAAGTTGTGATATTTTTTATCCAACACTTAGAAAAAAATTTAATAAGTTTTGATCAGTTTTTTATCCCAACTTCTTGGCCAATTTTCACTATGTTCCCATTTGATTTAGCCAAAGTGGTAAACATGAATATTGTAAATCTTGATTCAAGCTTTCTAAAATGTCCAAGAACACAAATGTATCATGCTTGAGCTATAAGTTTCAAAGAGATGAAGACGGCATGTCAAACTTGAATTATAAGTCATTTTTGTGATGAACTCATAATCAAATATCATATACATGCCTTGTAATCTCACTTTTCAGGCCTATAAACCTCCAAATTTATCCATAATCATAGGATTGCACACATTTTTGAGCCATTATCCAAGTGATTCAAGTTTTATCCAATCTTACTTGCCATTTAAGGGAGAAAGGTCACACTTTAATTCTAGATAAGCATTCTTTATTGACAAAGTCCATTCCTTGAGCCTCTAACTTATTTAATTTGCACACACTCAACCTAAATACTCAGAAGCAACATCTCTAAGCTTGTCAACCACCCTAGAGAAGTTGTACCATGCCTTAGTACCATGATTTTGCTAGAAACTTCAAAGTTCACTTCCAACCAAGGCATAAATTGTTATCTCAAGATTCGGTTTACTTCAAGCTGTCAAACCTTTTGCCTATAAATAAAGAGGTCATTTGCAAGCCAAAGCACGGATGAATAGCTCCAAAACACCCTCAATCTCTCTCAAATCAGAATTGGCCAAAAACCTCCATTTTTAAGCTTTTGAAATCTTAACATAGAAACTCATCACTCTTGCAACTTTTGTCCAAACAAATCATCCAAACACTTCATATACATCATATGTAAGTGATCCAAAGACCTATTTCATCACTGTAACATCATCTTCATTATCCACCATTTTCACTTTTCATACTTATAAGTTGACTTGGTCAGGGGTATCTGGAGGTTCTCAGCACCAAGTGAGTATCCAAACAGCTTCCTGAGGGTCCAAGCAAGCTCACCAAATCATCATTTCACCTCTGGAAGTCGTGTAGAGGGCATTGATATTTTGCATCAAGAGGTAAGTTTTCCAAACTTTGAAATCCTTGTGCAAGCATCATTTGCATTTACTTTCTAAAGATAAAATGTAGATATCATGTCTATAAGGCTAACATGTCCTTTAATCTCATTTTAATTGACTGTGTGATGAGAATTTCGAAACTGAGTTTTCTGAAATATTAGGTTTTTAGTTTGGTACCAAACAAAATTCACGCTCATCTTTAACCTATAGATTTTATAATTTACATGGTTGAATTTGTGATTAAATTTCAAGCAAGTTCGGTTTTGGAAGTTTTCAAAATGGATGAGAAATCAGAGTTTTCAAAGATCATCAATGGTGTTGTTGTGTCCGCGAATGCGAGGAAGAAGAAGATAGAATTTTCAAATTTGAAAATTGAGTTTTTAATATATTTATTCGGTGTTGTTTCATAACCGAATGAAAAGCCAACCCCGTGGCAAGCGTGTGTGTGTGTAAGGCGTTAGTGTGCCAGAGTAGGGGTTCGATCCCTGCCTATGGCATTTTATTTTCTGACATTTCTCTTACAGATTCCATGCTATACAATCCAATGCGTGCACCATACATCCTCATATCTTGACCATCAGATCTCAACTATCCCGATCCAACGTTCCCAAATCAGCATGCCTATGGGGAATTCTAAGGAATTTCCCACACATGATCACACAGGCGCCTGGGCTTAAGGTGTTCGGGCCTGGCAAATTTCTGACTCCATACCCCCCATTCTGCTTACAAGACAGGCCCATTAATTTCCTTTTCTTTTGTTTGTTTTAATTTAATTATTTCCTTTTTTATTTCATTTTCTTTATTTAATCTACAAGAATCATAAAATCATATAAAAAAAATAGATTTAGGTTTTTAATTAATTTAATTTTTTATAATTAAAATTGATTTAATTTAATCACCTTTTTTATTTTAAATGATTAGTTTGCAAATTAACTACGAATTAGATTTTATTTTTATTAATCACTTCCAAATATTTTTCTAAATAAAAACAATAAAATTATTTTCTTAAACCCTTAGAATTTTTTAGATCTTTAATATTTTTCCTCTTCATCATCTTCACGCGTTTGCTTATTTTTCGCATTTATATAATTATTGTAACTGCTCAATAGTCTGTAATAGCTTTAATTAGATTTTACTGTTTTTCATCCCCATTCATAAATTTGTACCCCTATTCCCGAATCGTTGTAATAGCGTAGGACATTTAATTTCCGCAATTTACTATTTTCCTTATTACCGTTAGTAAGTAGGGTTTGTATGGCAAGATTAAAATTAACCAATAGAAAAACCCTAATCTCAAGATGCTTGAAATCAGAACACTTTGCACACGCGCACCTCTAGGGTAACTCTCACTTATTGCCTCGGATTAAAAAAAATAGTCATGTCCCTTGAACGTGGGATGCTTTAGCAAAGACCCTCAGTTAAAAGATCATAGTCCCTCAATGACCCTTCGATGCTACCTTCAGTAAACGATCTTAGTCCCTTACAATAATTGCTAAAGCGTATTACAAGTTTCCTTCTATGAATGTACGATGACCCACGCCTGTCCCTCACATCCAATTATAGGGTTTCCTACTAACTAATAGTAGGATATCACTATCTAAAGGAGGAGGAAAATAACAAAAACTTTTTGAGTAGGTAGATCGCTCGTAATCGCTTGCTCACAAACTAAAACAATTTCCACACTTCACACCTTCAAAATAACTACTTTCAAAGCACTTTATAAACACTCTTGAGGACTGATACAAGGGTTATTATAAAGAAAACTGCCTTACATTGGCATTTTCACAAAAAAAAAAAAAACACTTTCTTTCAATAAATATTTTCAAAACAAACATTTTGTATACATTATCAATGATACGAGAATCATTACAAAATTTCCGAACTTAGGCATTTTTCAAATGTTTTCAAACATACACAAACGCAAAGCATTTTAAAGGGAGCTAGCGATTAAGAGCCCGTAGATAACTACAGATGAAAAGGGTGCTAACACCTTCCCTTTTCATAACCTACCCCCCTTACTCAGAAAATTCTCAAAAGGTTTTTCCTGTTCTTTTCACCCTTTCCTTTATTGGATAAAAGAAAAGTCGGTGGCGACTCTTGCTATCGGCAACATTTGCGATAAAATGCAAAACCCAAAAGTCAGCTCTCCCACCGTATTACAGCGGTCCAGGCAAAAGTTAGGGATTAAAGAGTACGACTATGTCCCGTTGGATCATCTGCATATAGTCAGCTTTATTACCAACGTCAAGTTCAAATCGTACAAATCAATTCATTCAACTTCTTCCGACAACAAAGGATGAGATGATCGAAGACATAGGGGAAATAGCAGATTTGAAACTCAATGGTATCATTTACACATAGCTCATGTTTTGTTCTTGCTTTGTTCTCTTTTCATTTTACGATGATTTCCTCTTACAAGGATTTTTGTCTCTATATACAAAAACCGCTTATTTATATGCAAATTATCAATACAAATACAATTTAAAAATTCAAATTTTGTTTTATCTTTTCTGTTTTGTTTGCAAAAACGTCCAATGACTAAATTAAATGAACATATGCATATTAATATGATTACTGTTAACAAATATATGCATAAAAACATGAATCAACATTTGCTAAAGACTCTAGGAATTTGGATAACATTCAAGTTATCCACAAATCCACACAGAGCAACCTCCATGAGATTATCCCTATAGAGTTACCTTCACAAGCTTATCCCCGACGGAGATACATTCCCCCACAAGTCTAATACGCTTTCAAGACAGAAATTAGGGCATTCTTCAGCAGTTAACATGACCATACTCCCCAGCAGATCCCCTAGTAGATAAAGGAGTTTGATCATTTCTCCAACATATAATGGGAACTTTCTCCGCACAGCCTACGGAATTCCAATTCCCATCAGAAATGATTCCCTTAACCTAGTTCACGTGAATTCAATTCCCCAACTGAGTTATTTCTCCAAAATTGCAAAAACCCCTGCAGAATTCTCTTCTCTTGCAAGGTTTACTTCTCCAGCAGGGTTTATTTCCCCAGCAGGGTTTATTTCCCCAACGGTATTTAACTTCCCAAGCAAAGTTCATTCCTTCGATTACTATAAATCCATGGTAAGATTCTCTTCTCCATCAAAGTGTAGTCCAGGTTACTATCCTTAGAAAGTTGCTACGGAATCTGAAACTGAGCTAGACATCATTTAACTTTATCCTCCCATAAAAGAGTTGACTTCCATGTCCGGATCTCAGTCATACGGCACCTCTGAAGGGTATTCTATCTCTTTTATCCCCGGTCAAGCTATATAAGAACTAATTTCTCAGTAGAGTGATGAACGACCAATGTTCCTGGACTCTTATATCCCCAAGCAGAAATCAAACATTCCCAGTGGAGTATCCTCAAATAGAAAGCAGGAATCCCCATTGGAGACATTCTAAACAAGATTGAAGATTCATATTCTTCAACCCCAACAACAGTCAGGGATTTATTTTCCCCAGACAAAGATGTTATACGAAGCAACCGCCTTAATGACATCTCACATCCATACATCATTTACAAGTATCATAACGTATGTATAAGAAACACATATACCATACTCTTATTTACTTTGAGAACATCATTTTGCAATGCATTACATAAATCATGACATTGCATAAAGACTAACTTTGTCTTTTTAGGTGAAGTCTACAAACAGACGAATATCATCAGCAAATTTTGAAAAAAGGTCAGAGATTAATTCCCGAAACAAGATGGGGCAACAATCTATATGACCAGGTCCAAGATTAATTCCCGAAACAGGATAGGGAAACTATCTGTATGACCAGGCGGTATGAATTCCCGAAACAAGACGGGTTCGCCAACAGAAAGCAGGCTAGAGATTAACTCCATAAATAGGACGAGGAAACTATATGTATGACCAGGCAAAGATTAACTCCTAAAATAGGACGGGTAAACTATCTTTATAACCAGACAAATATTAACTCCCGAAACAGGACGAGGAAATTATCAATATGACCAGTTGGTATGAATTCCCGGAACAGGACGGGTTTACCAACAAAAAAAAGATTATGGATCAATTCCTGAAACAGGACGGGGCGACTCTCTATATGACAAGCATTTACCCCAGAGACTGAATTCTGACAAGCATTTCTCGCAGAGACTAAATCTGACAAGAAACTACTTAAGCACCTTCCCTAGAGGTTCATTCTGGAAAGCATTCCTCAGATAACGGTCGAGCGTATATTCATTATGATACTCCTAACAATAGATATTTTGATGGAATCTATAAGTCCATATCGGACGACACTCTATCATCTCTCTGAATGGCATCTTTAAGCTCATTCAAGCAATATTATCAACCAACAGTGTTACCTCCTGCACATGCGAGTGCAAATTTCTGGGCACTTAAGTGTTCAATCCTCTTCCACATTCAGATCATGAATGGTAGACACGTCAATCTAAATCCTCGGGTTTAAGAAGATTGAACATGGGCAGCTATTGTACACCAACATTTCCCTAACATTTTCTTTAAGACAGTCTCCTAGGGTTCTTAAATGCTCAAGGTTGCTCAAGAATTGATCAGACAAATTATCCTTCTAAGCAATGGACTTATAACTAGGGTTTCATTTTTCTCAAGGAAGTTTGAGTTTCTAAAGCCTCAAGTGATTTTCATGGTTCCTCAAATGTCTCTAAGAATGCTCATACTAAGTTTCATGCCTTGCATCACAAGTTTTCTCTGTCAATGGCTCAGATGACTGAAAATCAACATTGGATAAAAAGTCAATTATGGTCAACATACAGTCAAACTTCAATATTTTTGGTTAACATCAAGATTTTGAAGTCATATTCATCATTTTTTCAAGGTTTGATCATGATTCATCAATGAAAACTCTCAAATCATCAAAAGTCAAAAGTTGCTGAATTAGGGTTTTCCTAAGGAGAAGTCAACTGAACTTTGACCAAGCTTAAATTTCACATGCTTCATTATATTTTCCTCAACCAAAGCTCACTGTGATGGAAATTCAATTCTCTACAACTTTGTCTCTCTAAGCTCAAGTCCAAAAAATGCTTCATTTGAGAGATATGAGCCAATACATTATAGGTCATTTCAAGAGTTAACAAAAAGACACTTTTTATCAAGACAACTTACATCCAGATAAAGTCTTCAAATGAAAAAATGATCAACATACATATTATAGGGGATATCTTGAGCTTTCCAAAAGGTCCAAGATCACCTTCATATGATGAAAATTGAGAGTTGTGATTGGTGCAAGTTGGGAAATTTCGAGAAAATGCATGAAACCCAAATTGATCAAACTCGAATTTTTGGGCTAATAGACTTGTGGTTCAAGGTCCAAACATGTATTAGGCCTTACAGTGAACCTCTGAACCTATTCATACACCCCTTTCATTTTTATTCCATTTATTTTTTATTTTATTTATTTAAATTCAAAATTAAATAAGATAAAGTCAAGGCTTTTCTTACAAGGTCCAAGCCCATAATGGTTTAACCTAATTCTTATCTATATATTGCTCTTTATTCAGACATAGCATCACATGAAAACTCTTGCAGAGAAAACTATTCCAAAACTTCCAAAAATTCAAGAAACTAAGGCAACAAAAACCCTTGTTTCCAACCCTTCTCAATTGAAACCAAGCATTTCATTATCATCTTGAAGTGCCCAAGAATCCATCCCAATCCTCAAGAAATCAAGATCATGCCCAGAACATCACGTTCATCCTCACCGGTTTTGGTAGTTTTTTTAATTCAAACCTTTGACTTATGCATTGTTAACTAATTTGATACATTTACATGTGTTCATATACATCATTGGAGCAGGTTTAATGCATAATATGTGAGCTTTAGCATAATGGCAAGGCAGGCAGGGATAAAGGCTAAGAGCATGGTGTTGTACCCCAAAATTTAACCTCCCATTTTTCATACAAGATACAATCCTAAGCTTTCTCGAATATTTAATTTGGCTCCGAAATTGATCAAACAGATTCTTTTCCCCGGAAATAAATTAGCAATTAGGGTTTTGCATTTCTCAAAATAAAATTGACTTTTCAAGGTTTCAAATGGTCTTCATAGGTCTTCATGTCTCCTCAATATTTATTTAAGTCAGTTTTCAAACCTCGCATTGCAAGTTTGCTCAATCAATGGTTCAGATAACTGAAAACAACTACATCGACCCAAAAATTGACCCTTTGTGAGAACAAATTCAAACGATCGTAACTTCTTCATTATTCAATATTTTTGAGCGTTTTTTCTTGTGTATGATTATCCTTGATGCCATATCCAATTTCTCTTCACAAATCAAGAACTGATTATGTATAGAGGATCACCAAAATTCGAATGCGTTTAAAGTCGCATCATTAATTTTGACCTAATTTCAAATAACAGTCGTCTGATTTCTAAGAATTGTGATTTCTTCAAATTACAGGGCTTTGAGACGATTATTTATGGTCATGCTCATATGTGATGACGCTCACGGGTTTATTTTCAAAGAATCAAAAGAAAATTGTATTTGGAAGACTTTTAAATTATCGAATCGCCACAAGGCATTTGTTGATTTTGAATTTTCTTAACCACAGTTTACTGAAAGATTGACGATTGTTCTCAGGGAATGTTTGTCTAGACAAGATGTGAAGATTAAGACTATCATTTAAAACAATCATGATTTTGGATTCAAGTTGACCAAATGAATTACATTCTTAAACATTTATTTTGTTTAGGAATTAGAGTACAAGGTATATGTTTGTTTGAAATACAAATCACAAGATCATTTGTGATTGTTTAGAATTCAAGTTACCGGACTAAAGTATTTCATTTTAAAACATTCCAATTGGGAATTTAAAAAATTCATTTAAGATACAAAGATCTGTACAAAAATCCCATCATACAAGTTTGTTCAAGGCTTTGTATTGTTACATCGCAAATAAAGGTAAATTACAAAATTTTGTCTTATTTACAAAGAGTTACAATTTCTTGTTTTCAAAGAGGGAGTTTTGTTTCTTCGTGGCTTCATCTTCAAGTAAGCCATCAAACCATCGTTTGCATCCAAGTCTCGCTTGACGTTCATGAAACAAGAAAAGAAAAGTTAGCAAAAATTCAAGTGAAGTAATATGTGAAAACAATAATTCATCATTAGGGTTTACAACTTGGAATCAGAATGTTTGTTTGTTTTATCACAATCCATTTCCCCCAATTGCAAATCACAAAAAAAGGTTGCCCTTCTTGGTTCACAAAAAAGGAAAAGATAAATTTGCAAGCAGTACAAAGGCAAGGTCAAAACTGCAAAACAAATGAGAAACAGCAAACTGCCAAGTACAAAAACAAGCTACTGCAACAATCCAAACAAAACAGGGCTGCATTACATTTGCAGCAAGCAAGTCAACAAAGCAAGGCAGCCATATAGCAGCAAGCATGTTGTCCAAAACCTGCAAAGCCAACCAAAACAGCAAGTTGCCCAACCTGTTATACAAACAGCAAACTAAAATCACAACAGCATCAACACAAACCAACAAGCAAATACAGCAGCCCAAACAAAGCCACAATAGAACAAAACTACAACAAACAAAGAAAACAAACAATATGCAAGCTAGCATTAGCTCATATCTAAAACATGTGATCATTTTCCTAATGCTGCAAACCCTTCAGAATTTTAAAAAATAAGCAAAACTGTTTTTGTTTCATAGAAAGAGGAAAGATGAAAGAGATATCACCACAAACCAATGCAGACCAAAATCCTGCTATATGCCAAAAGCTCTGTCCAAATAACCTACATCAAAACCTGTAGCCCAGCATTTGCACACAAATAGCAATATGAAAACTACACTCAAAGTGTTCAAGGTCAGCATACCATAATTGTTCAAAATCCTCAAAACTTTCCCTCCATTTCTTACTTCTCAACTATTATATTACAAAAACCAAGCAGCATATCAAAGGACAAGGGGAGAATACACCATAAAAATACCAACCAAACAGTCGGCCAAACAAGATACAAAAACCAAAAACCAAACAGCAAAACCTGAAAATAGAGAAACCAAGAGCAAAACCAACAAGATACAAATCGAACCAAACAACCAAGGCAAAAGACCAGAAAATATAATCCCAACATACTAGATAACAAAAACCCAACTAACACCGTAGATTCCAAAGAAAAACCTCACAAAACAATTGCAACATCTAACTGTTTACCTTCTTCACACAATCCAGTTTCTTCTTCAATCTTCACCATCCACATACCTTGCAATAATGATGCACAGAACACACTCGTAGAAATAGACACAATAACAAAACAATAGAACAAAAAGCAAAAGTAGAAACCAAACCATCAAACTGACAAGCTGATTTCACCTCACCATCATCTTCCTTCCTTGCATCACCTCTGTCACGCACCTAAGCACCATCGCCCACTTCATTTCTCCATCCCAGCAAGCTCAAACAACTAGTCTCTAACAATTGGAAACAGAAGAAATTAGCAACAAAAACACCAAAGAAGCAGAAACAGAAAGATACTTATTTTGTAAGTCTCATCCCCATTCATAAATTTGTACCCCCACTCCCGGATACTTATTTTGTAATAGCGTAGACTTTACATTTTCGCAATTCACCGCTTTCAATTATACCATGGTTAGACCTAGGGTTTACATGTATATAAAATCAAACGCTAGATAACCTAATACAAGACAAATACATGAAATCAATACACAATCACACTTGCACCCTCTAGGGTAATCCCACATGTTGCCTTCCAAAATGGGCCATGCTTGCACGTCGAGTATCTTTGGCAAAACAAATTCAAATGATCATAAGTCCCTCGATGACGCTTTCGAATGTTGCCTAAACGGAATGATCATAGTCCCTTCAAAGCAAATTGCCAAAGACACTTGGCACCATTGCATTCATGGTCCATACGATGACCCGCGCCCATCCCAAATAAACTTCCTAAACGCAAGATTGTCCACCAAATTCAATGGTGGAACAAAATTGTTAAAAAAGGTTGAAAACATAGATAAAACCTTTGAGTACAATAGGGTAGACAAAAAACTCTTAGTTACTTGAGATCAACTTGCAAAAACGCTTGCCTTCTTTTCAAAAACCACAATCCACAACACTTTCAAAACAAACTCTCAAAACATTTTGAAACATCTTTTCGAAAAGATACACGCCTTTGTAAAATATTCGAGTAAAGAATTGTTACAAGGTTAGCCTAAGACAAGGCATCTTCTTCCAAAACATTTTCAAAAACACACACACACACCATTTTTCAAGCAATCGAAAATCAAGGCAAGTGATCTAAAAAACCAAGTAATTAAGAGCCCATGGATAACCATGGATGAAAAGGGTGCTAATACCTTCCCTTTTCATAATCTACCCCCCGAACCCACGAAATATCTCAAAAGGTTTTTGCTGTGCTTTTTTAACCTTTCCTTTAGGATAAAATAAAAAGTCGGTGGCGACTCTTGCTCAACCGCACAAGTGCGAATACGAACGCAAAACTCACAGTCAGTTCTCCCACCGTATCACAGAACTGGCGACTCTGCTGGGGATTACTACTAAAAGTGGGGTTACCTTAGGGTTTAGATCACCTTTATTTTCAATTGATTGCTTTGTTTGCTTTTACATTTGTGGGCTTTGTATCGGAGTTTCATAGATCCTAACCCGGATCTGGGGGAAACCTTTTTAGGTAGCATAATCTGCGAGGGACCTGTCCGGGGTATACCGACATGGGTGAAGCAGTGGCTACGTTGGTGTGGCGCCTTGGTCTGTACCGATATCCCTCGTGTTGAAACAGGGAGAATATGGGTCTTCCAAGGAGTCATTAAGCACCAACCGACCTTAGAACCCTAAATTGACCCAACTTGGCCATTAGAACAGTAGCAGTATGCTACACTCATTGAGGCTAAACTCTCGCGATGGTTCCGGCCGCAAGAAAAGATAGCGATGTTGGAGTTATGACCGATCGAGGGTAGCCAATGATTTGAGATCCTCTAGAACCCGGTTACTTTTGATAGGACAGGTTTTAACCAACGAACTGAAAGAGGGTAGTACCTGAACCTCATGCAAGCCTAAACCTGAAAGACTTGTTTGCTTTGTGTGAATATGTTTGCCTGTATATACACTCACTTGCTTTTCGCATACATGTACATGACATCATGACATCATACCATAGCATTTTCAATAACCATTTCAAGGATCTCGAGGGTTCTTTTGATGCAGGGTTACGTTGAACCAGACATCTACCAAGGGGCAAGAGGTTTCTCCTCTAACCAATGCCAACCAAAGTTCAAGTGCAACAACTTGAATCAGTGGCTATGACCCACTCGACATGGTGAGCTTGATTCTAGTGGAAAGACATCCACCGATACAAAGTTCTCCAAACAAAGATCAAGTGCAACAACTTGAATCAGTGGCTATGACCCACTCGACATGGTGAGCTTGATTCTCGTGGAAAGGCATCCACCGGTGCGGAGATCTCCAATCCAAGAACAAAGTTCAACCTCTAACATTTTCTTGTGTTTACCCCAAGAGATCCTTGAAAGCATGCATCCACATATCATGCATCGCATTTTGACAGTCTTTCCTTTTTCAGGTTTCCTTACTCTCCTGCTGTTTATTTCAGTAAGAGATGGCTCTAGAAAGGTCTGTCAAAGACATCCAAGAACAGACTGCTCAGCTGCAGGAGATGTTCCTGAACTTGTCTCTGGGGAAAGAAGAGATGAAAGCTCTCCTCACAAAGGGCTTGGAGAATTCCAACA
Organism: Vicia faba; assembly: GCA_948472305.1. Taxonomy (NCBI): domain Eukaryota; kingdom Viridiplantae; phylum Streptophyta; class Magnoliopsida; order Fabales; family Fabaceae; genus Vicia; species Vicia faba. The sequence goes on from OX451739.1 coordinate 1,308,050,437, forward strand.
ATGCCAGGAGTGATCAGCTTGCAGAGATGCAGTTTGATCTGACAACATTAAGGACCCAAATGACGGGACAGTTGGTGGGCCAGATGGCTCTCATCCAAGACCTATCTCAAAGACAAGAGGAACTCAGAGTTCTTGTCCGCCAACTGCTTCCAAGCAACCAACTGGGGCAAGCATCTGAGGTTGAAGAGCAAGTCACCGCTCAACCTCCACCCACTCAAGAAGACAAGGGGAAAGCTCCTTTGCTTGCTTCAGGGTCACAAGCCCATCAACAACCTCGCCAGCGTCAACGAGGTAATCGGCGTAAGCAAGAAACGTCGGGAAGACAGTTCACGGAGACTGAAATACCATCATTCTTTATACTGAAGCGTCTGATGGAGGTCAACTTGCTTACCTTAAAGGACCCTCCTCAGAAGCCCAATACCTCCTCTCCTAACTATCGTCCCGACGCATTTTGCGTTTACCATTCCTACAGCCCGGGACACGACACCAATGACTGTTGGGCCTTGAAGAACAAGATTCAAGATCTGATCGACATTGGGGTGCTGGAATTCATGCCAGACGGCGAGATGAAAATCTTCTGTTAAAGGATTCTCCACTTGAAATGACGAAGCTCAAGCTGAAAGACTTTTGCTTCTTTTTGAATTTTCAAAGTTGTAATTTCTTTTGCTGTCAAACAATTATCTGTTGATGTTAAACTCTGTTTTCATTAATGCATTGCATATGTTTGTCTTGAATTCATCCATTCGTTTCACTACTCTTATGCTTTTATTTATGATATTTGACTCTTGATAACAAGCTGTAAGCCTTTAGAGGGAGGATGACGAAACAATACCATGATCTTATACAGTATGCTTCTGAACGGACCTTGCTGATGATGTACAGGCATTTCTTTCAATCCCCAAACACTGGAGTTATAAGGAAGTTAATCCCTAGTTAACCCCTTCGAGCCAAAGAAGTAGGAGTTCTCTGTTCTAAACAATCAAAACCTTTGATATAAACCTGGGGCAGGGTAGTATCTCAGTTAATTCAAAAGAAAATGCGCATTGAAGTCGCAAACTCTCAGTTCTTAATACAACGAACGATGTCAAAAAAAGGAAGCATTCCTTTGGAATCAAAAGACAAGGGTGTTTCCCTATCACATAGACAGTCAATCTCTCAAAAGAGAAAGGCCCGCCAAGCCAAAACCTATAAAGGAGGCTTAAGAAAGTTGGGGCATCCCGCTGACAGTAATCCCGGAAAACGGTAACAGTCAGGCAAAAGTTAGGGATAACAAATCAAAATCAAAATAGTGAGGTCATTACAAAATCCTCAGCAACATAAAAAATGTTGAAAAAGAAAAAAGGAGATGATGACTGTCTCCCCAAATTCAGCTGGTGAACCATCGCCCAAAAGTCGTTCCCAAACTCAAAACAGAGTGTGACGCACAATTAACTGAGCTTAGGTTAGAGAACATCACGAAGAGCGGGTGGGTACAAATATATTTTGAGCCTTTATCCTTTGCTTCTTAAACCGTGAACCAGGCCACGTTACAACCCTTCAAAAGTCCTAATTGAAGCGTGGGTTAGTTCGAAAGCATACTGTTACAAAAGGTATCCTGACTCCTGTAAGGCTTTGCTCTAAATCTTGTGTTGATCTGTCTTATAAAAAGTTTTCTGCTAAAAACGCATTTTTCAAAACTTCGAGACAAACATAAAACTTTGCATTGCTTGAATATCACTGTCTGCATTTGGCTTTTTGTTTGACAGCGAAGAAATTCATACAGCGAATGTTCGGAGGAACGAAAACTCTCTCAGTAAGTAAAAATCACTTCAAGAGGATAACACTTCCATTGCAAATCTCCAATCGGCAGGGGGCATGACATGTCACCATCCAATTAACCTGGGGCAGTCCAGTCCAGGTCCAACAGATCTTTCAAAATTCAATTAACCTGGGGCAGTCCAGTCAAGATTTCAAGAAATCTCTCAATATGCAGAGTAATCTGATTCAAGATTCTTTCATCACCACTTGGGGCATTCGAATGTCAAAAGTGTTCAACAAATCAACTATCACAATTCCAGATTCGACTCCTGTATCCAGCCAGGGCATATCTGTTGACCACATTTCCAGACTCGATTCCTGTATCCAGCCAGGGCACGTCTGAAGAGTTCCAGATCAACACCTGTAACAAGCCAGGAAAACATCTGTGAACGACCGATTGTAGACCAACCCCTGTAACAAGCCAGGAAATTATCTACATCACCACTTGGGGCATTCGAATGTCAAAAGTGTTCAAAAACCCGATGCAGTTTTACACAAGCTCATCCTCAAGAAACCCTACACCGGTTCCTCTTCAAGACTTCTAAAAACAGTTTATGGATTCTTCCCAACAACGGATGTTAATCTATCAGCTTGTTCAGATGCAACCATTGAAAACAGTTTACGGACGCTTCCCAACAACGGACGCTGCTCTATTGCTTATTCAATCTTAAGATTTCTGAAAATAGTTCATGGGTTCTCCAAGTAACGGATGTTAACCTATCACTTGTTCAGATTCTTCTCAAGACTTATGAAAACAGTTTATGGATTCTTCCCAACAACGGATGTTAATCTATCAGCTTGTTCAGATGCAATCATTGAAAACAGTTTACGGACGCTGCTCTATTGCTTATTCAATCTTAAGATTTCTGAAAATAGTTCACGGGTTCTCCAAGTAACGGATGTTAACCTATCACTTGTTCAGATTCTTCTCAAGACTTCTGAAAACAGTTTATGGATTCTTCCCAACAACGGATGTTAATCTATCAGCTTGTTCAGATGCAACCATTGAAAACAGTTTACGGACGCTTCCCAACAACGGATGCTGCTCTATTGCTTATTCAACTTCAAGATTTCTGAAAACAGTTCACGGGTTCTCCAAGTAACGGATGTTAACCTATCGCTTGTTCAGATTCTTCTCAAGCTAACTCCACTCAGAGTCAAGCTTCATTATCTCCAGTGAAGCTAAAACTTCAAATTATCAATCCCCAGCGGAGCCAGACTAGTGAGCCTTCTCCCCACAGAGTTTTGGGAGGGCAAATCTTGAGTTCCCCAGTGAAGTCGCCAGAGTTACTTCCCACCGAACTGAAGATTCTCAATCTTGCCTCCCCAGCATGAGTCTACTAGTTTGGAACTCCCCAGTAGAGGTCATCAGGAATTCTCTTCCCCAGCAACAGCCAAGGAATTATTTTCCCGGCAGCGGTCAAGATTCTTCTATCTTCAGCCGTCCAAGATTCATTTATCCTCAGCAAGATAGCTCATCAGCTTACATGCGCATTCATCACATTCATGTCATAAAGATTGATGTCACATACATTGCATCATGCATCATGACATTGCATACAACTAACCCTTTACTTTTTTAGGTAAGATCAGTCGACAGACAAAGATCACCTCCCGAGATTCATCCAGAAATAGTTCAGATGTGACCCGGACACGGCGACATTCTGATACTTATTCCGGATCCATTCAGACGCATCATCAGGAAACCCTACACCGGTTCCTCTTCAACTTCAAGACTTCTGAAAACAGTTTATGGATTCTTCCCAACAACGGATGTTAATCTATCAGCTTGTTCAGATGCAATTTTTGAAAATAGTTTACAGACGCTTCCCAACAACGGATGTTGCTCTATTACTTATTCAATCTCAACTCCTGAAAATAGTTTACGGATTCTCCAGACATGGATGTCAATCTATTGCTTATTCGGACCCCCAATTCAGAGATGTTCCAGAAACACGGATGCCTTTCTGATACTTGTCCACTCACCACTGACATACATATTCAACATGTCCAGATGGCATCTTTAAGCCCATTCTCAGATGGCATCTCTAAGCCCATCCCCCGACAAGATTCTATCGCACCAGATGGCATCTTTAAGCCCATCACCAAATGGCATCTTTAAGCCCATTCACCTCTACCATCACATCGTCGAGTGCAAATTTTCCGGGTACTTTAATGTCCAATCTTCTTTTACCTTCAAGTCACGAAAGGCAAACTTGCCAATCTAACTCTTCAGGTCCAAGAAGATTGAACAGGGGCAACTGTTGTACCCCAAAATTTGCCCTCACTTTTTCCATAAGAAATCGCAGCTTCAGACGTTTCCTGATTTTTCAAACTGGCTCAAGAATCAGTCAAACGGACTTTTCTCGTCAGTCAGACGCAATTAGGGTTTTATTGATTTTTCAGGGCTTTGGAATGTTTCAAACAGTTGGTTTAGGGTTTTGGTTGATTTTGGCTCAATTTTGATCAGGCGAACGCTCTTTGGCATTTAATCAGGAATTAGGGTTTTTGGGCACGTTCTCAGAAGGATTTAAATTCTACAGCACTTTGCGAGTTATTCCGAGATTTGGGTTGGGTTCGCACTATTTGATTTAATCAGTAAAAGAAGGCAGTTGGTTTGAATTCACGTTCGTTTGATTGAACCAGTCAAAAGATATATGCTGTTTGGATTTACAGTGTTTGGTAAAAATCAGTGAAAAGGGGGAATGCGTCTGATCAATTGTTGTGATTAACTGTTATTTTGCTTTGAACATTGGAAGCGTCAAGTTTATTAATTGATCAATACTGAAATATTGTTTAGTTAATTATTTATTATTCTAAAGATTAAATAAGTTGGAATTTATTTTCAATTTATTTTAATTTAAAGAACTATAAATAATAAATAAACAATTGAAGAAGAGAAGAATTAATTAAATAAAAGGACTTTTTATTTATCTTTAAGTAATTTGTATAATTGTTTTTGTTTACAAAATGTTGACAAAAATAATGTTACATTTATTTAAAGCTAAATAAAAACTATCCTAATTATTTTTCTAATCTTCAAATCTTCATCCGCTATCCCTCGCTCCAGTGCTCCATTTTTCATCTGCAAAAGAAAAGAGAAAAGTCAAATAACAGTTAAATTGAATTGAAAAGACAGATAAAATTACAGTCATCATTAAGGGCCACTGATGGGGATCAGTTAACCCTCTCCGCAAATCACGGGATTTCTCCCGGTTCACAAAGAGGGACGAGTTTTATTTGCTAAAATATGAATACACAAAAGTCAAATTGCACAATTCAAAGTGTCAAACTGCTTAGTTCAGAAGCAAGTTCAAATCAAACTAAAAATCCAAAAGTACAACTTTCTGCCAAAATATAAAGCAACTGTCACAAAGATATCAAGCTGGCAAAAGAAGATTGTGGAAGGATATCAAGCTGTCAAAGAAAAGAGACAAATATGCAGAGAAAATTGGATATGCAAGCAACTACACTCATTTTCATCATTTCCCCAAGTAGCCCTTTCAGAAAGTACACACAAAAACATTTTAATATTCTTTGAAGTGTACTGGAGAGAGAAGAGGAGGGAGAAGAAAGCAGGTTTTTTAGGCTTTAGGCAGGAAGAGAGAAATATACAAAAAGGACTGAACACAGGAAGATAGAAAGAAGTTCAAAAAAACTCTAACACAAAAAAATATACAAACTGCTAAACCAGCATAACCTGCTAAGCATTTTAAACCTGTTAAGGCCTAAACACATAACAATCAAGCTACCATATCAAAATAACATATCAGCTTAAACCATCAAAGAAACCAAGTCTAAAGGAGAGAAAAGGTTTGTTTCAAAGAACCTGCTGAAGCCTCCTATCCCCTGCATAAACACACAAAACCTCATAACCTGTCAACAAGTTCAGATACCAGTTCAAAACACCCAAAGCCTTAAACCTGCCTGAAAGGCATCAAACCTCAAGCAAAAAACCTGTTAAGGCCATAAAACCAGCCATACCAGCATATACACCAAACCCAACCCTGCCTTAAGCTTACAGAAAAAAGGCCTTACCATTTTCCAAACCTAAAGTATCAAAACCTGTACCATTCAGTTCAAGCCTTAAAACTAATCATACCTGCCTGAAGCCTTAAAACAAAAACAACAAAAACAAGTTCACCTCAGCATCATACCTGCCTGAAGCCTTAGAAGCAAAAACTAAGAAGTAGAAGCCTCACAAGGCCTCAAGCCAAAACGACTACCCTGTCCAACCTTGCCAAGAATCAGAAGTGGTGCAAACATAGGATTCAAGCCTCAAGCCCTCAGAACTCGAAGAGTTCATCACAGGGACATTCATAAAACACCAAAATATCCAAGCATATTCAAAGGCAACTTAAGCCCTCAGAACCCTAGGCTCATCATGGGGCAAGGAAGAAGTGAATAGACAACCAAAAGCATCCAATTCATAGCCAACAGAAGCATTTCAACAGACAAATCAAAGAAGGCAACTATCAAGCTCAACAGTTTCAAAGGCAAGCTCAAGGCAACAAGTCAGAAGAAGAGAGAAAATCTAAGGCAACACAAGAAGGCAAAGAAGATACATAAGCATTCAAGACAAGTAAAGGAGGCATCTCAAGGCAACAACACAGGCATCCAACACAGGCAACAAAGGCAACAAAAGCCCTCAGGAAGTTCATCATAGGGCAGAAAAAGAAGCAACAAGCATACAGTAGGAGAGAAGAAGAAAGAAGTGAGTTTCAAAAAGGGGTTTTCAGTTTGTCACAAATCATCATGAAACCCTAGGCAAAAGAGAAAAGTACAGAAATACCAAGTGTCGTCCAAGCAAGCATCACGTGTCTCCGCCTCAACTTCCTTGTCCCGGCCTCCTACGCACTCAAACCTCCCTCCTCCTCCTCCAGGTAGCTTTTCCACCATCTTTTTCCTTTCATAGAATCTCAAAAAATCACATAAACACAAACTCAGAATCAATGAACATGGAAATCATGAACATGCAAAAAATCGTAACAAACCTAAGCGAAATAGGAAAATGAACTCACCGAATCCGTCGCCCCTAATGCCGTTGCTGGAGGGAAGAGGAGAGTAGAAGGTGCTGGTGGCCATTGAGGAACTCAGAAACGAATGAAGAATCACGCGAAGAAGGCAAAACCATGAAGAACGCCGCCGCTGTCTCAAAACCCTAAGCGTTGTCCAACTGAAAACACAAATCAAAACCCTAAAAAGTTTGTCTGCATTTTGGGCCTTGCCCGTTTCAACCTCCCAAGGGCCTATTCAAAAGCCTTAACCTCTTTTATTATAAAACAAATTCTTAACTTACCTCTTTTTTTTTTATAAACAAATTTATTTTATTAATAAATTAACACTAACTTTTCTTTTTATATATAACATCTTTAAACAATTTTTTTTTTCTAACTTAATATATTTTTTACAATAATACTTTAATAATAAAAATACATTTTTATTGCACCATATAATTAAAATTGAAAATACTTTTTTTTATTCTTTTAATTAAAATCCTTTTTGTACATAATAAATAAAGACACATTGTTATACATAATTTAATTAGAATTTAAAACATTTGATTAAAACATTTCTTTTTTGTACATATTAAGAAAATACAAGATTATTAATTAAATTAAATAAATATTTAATTTTTCTTTAGGTTAAAACAATACTTAATAATACTCTCGTAAAATTTCACATTTCGCACCTGTAAATAATTACTTACACAATACATCTCACACTTACACAATACAAATACATTTACATTGCTCCTATACACATTTGTTTATCTTATACATTGATATACGTCATTTACATTTGATCGCAAATTCGATTTAGTTGTAACTTATTGGACATTACATTCCTAAGTCTCATCCCCATTCATAAATTTGTACCCCCACTCCCGGATACTTATTTTGTAATAGCGTAGACTTTACATTTTCGCAATTCACCGCTTTCAATTATACCATGGTTGGACCTAGGGTTTGCATGTATATAAAATCAAACGCTAGATAATCTAATACAAGACAAATACATGAAATCAATACACAATCACACTTGCACCCTCTAGGGTAATCCCACATGTTGCCTTCCAAAATGGGCCATGCTTGCACGTCGAGTATCTTTGGCAAAACAAATTCAAATGATCATAAGTCCCTCGATGACGCTTTCGAATGTTGCCTAAACGGAATGATCATAGTCCCTTCAAAGCAAATTTCCAAAGACACTTGGCACCATTGCATTCATGGTCCATACAATGACCCGCGCCCGTCCCGAATAAACTTCCTAAACGCAAGATTGTCCACCAAATTCAATGGTGGAACAAAATTGTTAAAAAAGGTTGAAAACATAGAGAAAACCTTTGAGTATAATAGGGTAGACAAAAAACTCTTAGTTACTTGAGATCAACTTGCAAAAACGCTTGCCTTCTTTTCAAAAACCACAATCCACAACACTTTCAAAACAAACTCTCAAAACATTTTGAAACATCTTTTCGAAAAGATACACGCCTTTGTAAAATATTCGAGTAAAGAATTGTTACAAGGTTAGCCTAAGACAAGGCATCTTCTTCCAAAACATTTTCAAAAACACACACACACACCATTTTTCAAGCAATCGAAAATCAAGGCAAGTGATCTAAAAAACCAAGTAATTAAGAGCCCATGGATAACCATGGATGAAAAGGGTGCTAATACCTTCCCTTTTCATAATCTATCCCCCGAACCCACGAAATATCTCAAAAGGTTTTTGCTGTGCTTTTTTAACCTTTCCTTTAGGATAAAATAAAAAGTCGGTGGAGACTCTTGCTCAACCGCACAAGTGCGAATACGAACGCAAAACTCACAGTCAGTTCTCCCACCGTATCACACTATTTTGAATGATGTCAAAGCAGATGTCTTGACATCTACCTTCTAAGTTGAACACAACTACATATCGGTCTAAGTTTTCTGTTTCCTGTTTTTATGCACGCCATTTTTCAGGATTTGTGACTCATAGCGTGCGAAAAATATGGAGAAATATTTTTCTATTTGAATTATCCTTATGGATTATATCTTGACCTGTTTTCATGGAATATTCAAAAGATTGGAATATTTGTTTTTTAGCACAAGCCCACTGTTGCGCCTTTATAAGGACTTGCTTCCTTATTCAAAAAAACTGCAACTTTTGAAGAAGAATATATTCTTTCTGTTTTAGAAGTCTAAGCCTTTTTAATTTTAATACACTCTATATATTGGTTTAATACTTGAGTTGTAATTAGAGTTTTTAATTGTGCATCATTCATAAGATTTTAAGTATTGAATGATTGAAGTCTTTAAAACTTAATAATTATGTTGTTCTTCACTGTTAGTGATTGAAAGGATTTGAGGAGAGCCTCATACCTAGGTGTGTCTTAGGTAGAAGTATAGCATGGATAGTGATTAAGTGATTAGATTGTAAACTGGTTATTTACTGAGGGTCTATGAATTGATATTATTTAATGGACTTGTCCCTGGCTTGGTAGCCCCCAAAGTAGGTGTTGTTGTACACTGAACTGGGTTAACAATCCTTTGAGTTTTTACTGCTTTTATTATTGTTGCACTTTACATTATCCTCGGACATTTGTGTCGTGACATCTCCTTCGACATCAAATATCTGATACTAGAATTTCAATAGGTCCTCAATAATGCGTATGTCAAGTTTCAAGCCTTGAATCACATATTTGCTCAGTCAATGGCTCGGATGATTGAAAATCAATTGTATTGGGTAAAATGTCAACTATGATCAATATACAATCAAACTTCAAGAATTTTTGTAAATATCAATATTTTGAGGTGATATTCATCATTTGATCAAGGGTTAATCATGATTCCTCAAGGAAAACCCCCAAATCATCAAAGGTCGAAAATTGCCAAAATTGGGGTTTTGATTGAAGATGACTGATCATTGACTTTTGGCCTAGTGCATGACCTAATGGCTTAAAGTATGATCTTAAGGACTCAAATACAACATCTTGACCTAATTGCATGGCTTAAGACATTTCAAAAGATACAAGTGATTGATAGTTGAAAAATTGAATCAATTGATAAAAGTCAACAGTTACAAAAGTCAAACTTTGACTTTTTGGTCAACATTGGAATTCAAAAATCAAGAATCATCAAAACATTCAGAACTATCAAACTTTATCATCAAGAATAAATAAAAAAGTCAACAAAAGTCAAAAGTTAGAAAATTTTCCAACACTTGGAAAAATTCCAAGTGTTTTGTTCTTAACTAAGTCATTACTTCATGGCCATTTTTCACTAAGATCCAAGTTTATTCAAAGAAAACTTTCAACATGAAAGTTGTAGGGATTGATGAATTCTAAAACTTTTTAAATGTGGGATGATCCTCTAAAAGTGCTTAATTTAAGAGATATGAGCCCATGAAGTTGTGATATTTTTTATCCAACACTTAGAAAAAAATTTAATAAGTTTTGATCAGTTTTTTATCCCAATTTCTTGGCCAATTTTCACTATGTTCCCATTTGATTTAGCCAAAGTGGTAAACATGAATATTGTAAATATTGATTCAAGCTTTCTAAAATGTCCAAGAACACAAATGTATCATGCTTGAGCTATAAGTTTCAAAGAGATGAAGACGGCATGTCAAACTTGAATTATAAGTCATTTTTGTGATGAACTCATAATCAAATATCATATACATGCCTTGTAATCTCACTTTTCAGGCCTATAAACCTCCAAATTTATCCATAATCATAGGATTGCACACATTTTTGAGCCATTATCCAAGTGATTCAAGTTTTATCCAATCTTACTTGCCATTTAAGGGAGAAAGGTCACACTTTAATTCTAGATAAGCATTCTTTATTGACAAAGTCCATTCCTTGAGCCTCTAACTTATTTAATTTGCACACACTCAACCTAAATACTCAGAAGCAACATCTCTAAGCTTGTCAACCACCCTAGAGAAGTTGTACCATGCCTTAGTACCATGATTTTGCTAGAAACTTCAAAGTTCACTTCCAACCAAGGCATAAATTGTTATCTCAAGATTCGGTTTACTTCAAGCTGTCAAACCTTTTGCCTATAAATAAAGAGGTCAACCCCGTGGCAAGCGTGTGTGTGTGTGTAAGGCGTTAGTGTGCCAGAGTAGGGGTTCGATCCCTGCCTATGGCATTTTATTTTCTGACATTTCTCTTACAGATTCCATGCTATACAATCCAATGCGTGCACCATACATCCTCATATCTTGACCATCAGATCTCAATTATCCCGATCCAACGTTCCCAAATCAGCATGCCTATGGGGAATTCTAAGGAATTTCCCACACATGATCACACAGGCGCCTGGGCTTAAGGTGTTCGGGCCTGGCAAATTTCTGACTCCATACCCCCCATTCTGCTTACAAGACATGCCCATTAATTTCCTTTTCTTTTGTTTGTTTTAATTTAATTCTTTCCTTTTTTATTTCATTTTCTTTATTTAATCTACAAGAATCATAAAGTCATATAAAAAAAATAGATTTAGGTTTTTAATTAATTAATTTAATTTTTTATAATTAAAATTGATTTAATTTAATCACCTTTTTTATTTTAAATGATTAGTTTACAAATTAACTACGAATTAGATTTTATTTTTATTAATCACTTCCAAATATTTTTCTAAATAAAAACAATAAAATTATTTTCTTAAACCCTTAGAATTTTTTAGGTCTTTAATATTTTTCCTCTTCATCATCTTCACGCGTTTGCTTATTTTTCGCATTTATATAATTATTGTAACTGCTCAATAGTCTGTAATAGCTTTAATTAGATTTTACTGTTTTTCATCCCCATTCATAAATTTGTACCCCTATTCCCGAATCGTTGTAATAGCGTAGGACATTTAATTTCCGCAATTTACTATTTTCCTTATTACCGTTAGTAAGTAGGGTTTGTATGGCAAGATTAAAATTAACCAATAGAAAAACCCTAATCTCAAGATGCTTGAAATCAGAACACTTTGCACACGCGCACCTCTAGGGTAACTCTCACTTATTGCCTCGGATTAAAAAAAATAGTCATGTCCCTTGAACGTGGGATGCTTTAGCAAAGACCCTCAGTTAAAAGATCATAGTCCCTCAATGACCCTTCGATGCTACCTTCGGTAAACGATCTTAGTCCCTTACGATAATTGCTAAAGCGTATTACAAGTTTCCTTCTATGAATGTACGATGACCCACGCCTGTCCCTCACATCCAATTATAGGGCTTCCTACTAACTAATAGTAGGATATCACTATCTAAAGGAGGAGGAAAATAACAAAAACTTTTTGAGTAGGTAGATCGCTCGTAATCGCTTGCTCACAAACTAAAACAATTTCCACACTTCACACCTTCAAAATAATTACTTTCAAAGCACTTTATAAACACTCTTGAGGACTGATACAAGGGTTATTATAAAGAAAACTTCCTTACATTGGCATTTTCACAAAAAAAAAACACTTTCTTTCAATAAATATTTTCAAAACAAACATTTTGTATACATTATCAATGATACGAGAATCATTACAAAATTTCCGAACTTAGGCATTTTTCAAATGTTTTCAAACATACACAAACGCAAAGCATTTTAAAGGGAGCTAGCGATTAAGAGCCCGTAGATAACTACAGATGAAAAGGGTGCTAACACCTTCCCTTTTTATAACCTACCCCCCTTACTCAGAAAATTCTCAAAAGGTTTTTCCTGTTCTTTTCACCCTTTCCTTTATTGGATAAAAGAAAAGTCGGTGGCGACTCTTGCTATCGGCAACATTTGCGATAAAATGCAAAACCCAAAAGTCAGCTCTCCCACCGTATTACAGCGGTCCAGGCAAAAGTTAGGGATTAAAGAGTACGACTATGTCCCGTTGGATCATCTGCATATAGTCAGCTTTATTACCAACGTCAAGTTCAAATCGTACAGATCAATTCATTCAACTTCTTCCGACAACAAAGGATGAGATGATCGAAGACATAGGGGAAATAGCAGATTTGAAACACAATGGTATCATTTACACATAGCTCATGTTTTGTTCTTGCTTTGTTCTCTTTTCATTTTACGATGATTTCCTCTTACAAGGATTTTTGTCTCTATATACAAAAACCGCCTATTTATAGGCAAATTATCAATACAAATACAATTTAAAAATTCAAATTTTGTTTTATCTTTTCTGTTTTGTTTGCAAAAACGTCCAATGACTAAATTAAATGAACATATGCATATTAATATGATTACTGTTAACAAATATATGCATAAAAACATGAATCAACATTTGCTAAAGACTCTAGGAATTTGGATAACATTCAAGTTATCCACAAATCCCCACAGAGCAACCTCCATGAGATTATCCCCATAGAGTTACCTTCACAAGCTTATCCCCGACGGAGATACATTCCCCCACAAGTCTAATACGCTTTCAAGACAGAAATTAGGGCATCCTTCAGCAGTTAACATGACCATACTCCCCAGCAGATCCCCTAGTAGATAAAGGAGTTTGATCATTTCTCCAACATATAATGGGAACTTTCTCCACACAGCCTACGGAATTCCAATTCCCATCAGAAATGATTCCCTTAACCTAGTTTACGTGAATTCAATTCCCCAACTGAGTTATTTCTCCAAAATTGCAAAAACCCCTGCAGAATTATCTTCTCTTGCAAGGTTTACTTCTCCAGCAGGGTTTATTTCCCCAGCAGGGTTTATTTCCCCAACGGTATTTAACTTCCCAAGCAAAGTTCATTCCTTCGATTACTATAAATCCATGGTAAGATTCTCTTCTCCAGCAAAGTGTAGTCCAGGTTGCTATCCTTAGAAAGTTTGTACGGAATCTAAAACCGAGCTAGACATCATTTAACTTTATCCTCCCATAAAAGATCATTTAACTTTATCCTCCCATAAAAGAGTTGACGTCCATGTCCGGATCTCAGTCATACGGCACCTCTAAAGGGTATTCTATCTCTTTTATCCCCGGTCAAGCTATATAATAACTAATTTCTCAGTAGAGTGATGAACGACCAATGTTCCTGAACTCTTATATCCCCAAGCAGAAATCAAACATTCCCAGTGGAGTATCCTCAAATAGAAAGCAGGAATCCCCATTGGATACATTCTAAACAAGATTGAAGATTCATATTCTTCAACCCCAACAACAGTCAGGGATTTATTTTCCCCGGACAAAGATGTTATACGAAGCAACCGCCTTAATGACATCTCACATCCATACATCATTTACAAGTATCATAACATATGTATACGAAACACATATACCATACTCTTATTTACTTTGAGAACATCATTTTGCAATGCATTACATACATCATGACATTGCATAAAGACTAACTTTGTCTTTTTAGGTGAAGTCTACAAACAGACGAATATCATCAGCAAATTTTGAAAAAAGGTCAGAGATTAATTCCCGAAACAAGATGGGGCAACAATCTATATGACCAGGTCCAAGATTAATTCCCGAAACAGGATAGGGAAACTATCTGTATGACCAGGCGGTATGAATTCCCGAAACAAGACGGGTTCGCCAACAGAAAGCAGGCTAGAGATTAACTCCATAAATAGGACGAGGAAACTATATGTATGACCAGGCAAAGATTAACTCCTAAAATAGGACGGGTAAACTATCTTTATAACCAGACAAATATTAACTCCCGAAACAGGACGAGGAAATTATCAATATGACCAGGTGGTATGAATTCCCGGAACAGGACGGGTTTACCAACAAAAAAAAGATTATGGATCAATTCCTGAAACAGGACGGGGCGACTCTCTATATGACAAGCATTTACCCCAGAGACTGAATTCTGACAAGCATTTCTCGCAGAGACTAAATCTGACAAGAAACTACTTAAGCACCTTCCCTAGAGGTTCATTCTGGAAAGCATTCCTCAGATAACGGTCGAGCGTATATTCATTATGATACTCCTAACAATAGATATTTTGATGGCATCTATAAGTCCATATCGGACGACACTCTATCATCTCTCTGAATGGCATCTTTAAGCTCATTCAAGCAATATTATCAACCAACAGTGTTACCTCCTACACATGCGAGTGCAAATTTCTGGGCACTTAAGTGTTCAATCCTCTTCCACATTCAGATCATGAATGGTAGACACGTCAATCTAAATCCTCGGGTTTAAGAAGATTGAACATGGGCAGCTATTGTACACCAACATTTCCCTAACATTTTCTTTAAGACAGTCTCCTAGGGTTCTTAAATGCTCAAGGTTGCTCAAGAATTGATCAGACAAATTATCCTTCTAAGCAATGGACTTATAACTAGGGTTTCATTTTTCTCAAGGAAGTTTGAGTTTCTAAAGCCTCAAGTGATTTTCATGGTTCCTCAAATGTCTCTAAGAATGCTCATACTAAGTTTCATGCCTTGCATCACAAGTTTTCTCTGTCAATGGCTCAGATGACTGAAAATCAACATTGGATAAAAAGTCAATTATGGTCAACATACAGTCAAACTTCAATATTTTTGGTTAACATCAAGATTTTGAAGTCATATTCATCATTTTTTCAAGGTTTGATCATGATTCATCAATGAAAACTCTCAAATCATCAAAAGTCAAAAGTTGCTGAATTAGGGTTTTCTTAAGGAGAAGTCAACTGAACTTTGACCAAGCTTAAATTTCACATGCTTCATTATATTTTCCTCAACCAAAGCTCACTGTGATGGAAATTCAATTCTCTACAACTTTGTCTCTCTAAGCTCAAGTCCAAAAAATGCTTCATTTGAGAGATATGAGCCAATACATTATAGGTAATTTCAAGAGTTAACAAAAAGACACTTTTTATCAAGACAACTTACATCCAGATAAAGTCTTCAAATGAAAAAATGATCAACATACATATTATAGGGGATATCTTGAGCTTTCCAAAAGGTCCAAGATCACCTTCATATGATGAAAATTGAGAGTTGTGATTGGTGCAAGTTGGGAAATTTCGAGAAAATGCATGAAACCCAAATTGATCAAACTCGAATTTTTGGGCTAATAGACTTGTGGTTCAAGGTCCAAACATGTATTAGGCCTTACAGTGAACCTCTGAACCTATTCATACACCCCTTTCATTTTTATTCCATTTATTTTTTATTTTATTTATTTAAATTCAAAATTAAATAAGATAAAGTCAAGGCTTTTCTTACAAGGTCCAAGCCCATAATGGTTTAACCTAATTCTTATCTATATATTGCTCTTTATTCAGACATAGCATCACATGAAAACTCTTGCAGAGAAAACTATTCCAAAACTTCCAAAAATTCAAGAAACTAAGGCAACAAAAACCCTTGTTTCCAACCCTTCTCAATTGAAACCAAGCATTTCATTATCATCTTGAAGTGCCCAAGAATCCATCCCAATCCTCAAGAAATCAAGATCATGCCCAGAACATCACGTTCATCCTCACCGGTTTTGGTAGTTTTTTTAATTCAAACCTTTGACTTATGCATTGTTAACTAATTTGATACATTTACATGTGTTCATATACATCATTGGAGCAGGTTTGATGCATAATATGTGAGCTTTAGCACAATGGCAAGGCAGGCAGGGATAAAGGCTAAGAGCATGGTGTTGTACCCCAAAATTTAACCTCCCATTTTTCATACAAGATACAATCCTAAGCTTTCTCGAATATTTAATTTGGCTCCGAAATCGATCAAACAGATTCTTTTCCCCGGAAATAAATTAGCAATTAGGGTTTTGCATTTCTCAAAATAAAATTGAGTTTTCAAGGTTTCAAATGGTCTTCATAGGTCTTCATGTCTCCTCAATATTTATTTAAGTCAGTTTTCAAACCTCGCATTGCAAGTTTGCTCAATCAATGGTTCAGATAACTGAAAACAACTACATCGACCCAAAAATTGACCCTTTGCGAGAACAAATTCAAACGATCGTAACTTCTTCATTATTCAATATTTTTGAGCGTTTTTTCTTGTGTATGATTATCCTTGATGCCATATCCAATTTCTCTTCACAAATCAAGAACTGATTATGTATAGAGGATCACCAAAATTCGAATGCGTTTAAAGTCGCATCATTAATTTTGACCTAATTTCAAATAACAGTCGTCTGATTTCTAAGAATTGTGATTTCTTCAAATTACAGGGCTTTGAGACGATTATTTATGGTCATGCTCATATGTGATGACGCTCACGGGTTTATTTTCAAAGAATCAAAAGAAAATTGTATTTGGAAGACTTTTAAATTATCGAATCGTCACAACGCATTTGTTGATTTTGAATTTTCTTAACCACAGTTTACTGAAAGATTGACGATTGTTCTCAGGGAATGTTTGTCTAGACAAGATGTGAAGATTAAGACTATCATTTAAAACAATCATGATTTTGGATTCAAGTTGACCAAATGAATTACATTCTTAAACATTTATTTTTTTTAGGAATTAGAGTACAAGGTACATGTTTGTTTGAAATACAAATCACAAGATCATTTGTGATTGTTTAGAATTCAAGTTACCGGACTAAAGTATTTCATTTCAAACCATTCCAATTGGGAATTTAAAAAATTCATTTAAGATACAAAGATCTGTACAAAAATCCCATCATACAAGTTTGTTCAAGGCTTTGTATTGTTACATCGCAAATAAAGGTAAATTACAAAATTTTGTCTTATTTACAAAGAGTTACAATTTCTTGTTTTCAAAGAGGGAGTTTTGTTTCTTCGTGGCTTCATCTTCAAGTAAGCCATCAAACCATCGTTTGCATCCAAGTCTCGCTTGACGTTCATGAAACAAGAAAAGAAAAGTTAGCAAAAATTCAAGTGAAGTAATATGTGAAAACAATAATTCATCATTAGGGTTTACAACTTGGAATCAGAATGTTTGTTTGTTTTATCACAATCCATTTCCCCCAATTGCAAATCACAAAAAAAGGTTGCCCTTCTTGGTTCACAAAAAAGGAAAAGATAAATTTGCAAGCATTACAAAGGCAAGGTCAAAACTGCAAAACAAATGAGAAACAGCAAACTGCCAAGTACAAAAACAAGCTACTGCAACAGTCCAAACAAAACAGGGCTGCATTACATTTGCAGCAAGCAAGTCAACAAAGCAAGGCAGCCATATAGCAGCAAGCATGTTGTCCAAAACCTGCAAAGCCAACCAAAACAGCAAGTTGCCCAACCTGTTATACAAACAGCAAACTACAATCACAACAGCATCAACACAAACCAACAAGCAAATACAGCAGCCCAAACAAAAGCCACAATAGAACAAAACTACAACAAACAAAGAAAACAAATAATATGCAAGCTAGCATTAACTCATATCTAAAACATGTGATCATTTTCCTAATGCTGCAAACCCTTCAGAATTTTAAAAAATAAGCAAAACTGTTTTTGTTTCATAGAAAGAGGAAAGATGAAAGAGATATCACCACTAACCAATGCAGACCAAAATCCTGCTATATGCCAAAAGCTCTGTCCAAATAACCTACAGCAAAACCTGTAGCCCAGCATTTGTACACAAATAGCAATATGAAAACTACACTCAAAGTGTTCAAGGTCAGCATACCATAATTGTTCAAAACCCTCAAAACTTTCCCTCCATTTCTTACTTCTCAACTATTATATTACAAAAACCAAGCAGCATATCAAAGGACAAGGGGAGAATACACCATAAAAATACCAACCAAACAGCCGGCCAAACAAGATACAAAAACCAAAAACCAAACAGCAAAACCTGAAAATAGAGAAACCAAGAGCAAAACCAACAAGATACAAATCGAACCAAACAGCCAAGGCAAAAGACCAGAAAATATAATCCCAACATACTAGAAAACAAAAACCCAACTAACATCGTAGATTCCAAAGAAAAACCTCACAAAACAATTGCAACATCTAACTGTTTACCTTCTTCACACAATCCAATTTCTTCTTCAATCTTCACCATCCACATACCTTGCAATAATGATGCACAGAACACACTCGTAGAAATAGACACAATAACAAAACAATAGAACAAAAAGCAAAAGCATAAACCAAACCATCAAACTGACAAGCTGATTTCACCTCACCATCATCTTCCTTCCTTGCATCACCTCTGTCACGCACCTAAACACCATCGCCCACTTCATTTCTCCATCCCAGCAAGCTCAAACAACTAGTCTCTAACAATTGGAAACAGAAGAAATTAGCAACAAAAACACCAAAGAAGCAGAAACAGAAAGATACTTGAAGAAGGAAAAAGAGCGGAAATACCTGAAAGATTTTTGTCTTCTCAACATCATCCTTTGATCCGAAGAACCGTCGGTGATACTGCGGTCAGTAAGCCATCATTCTCCCCCTCTTTTTTCGTTTTTTTCTCTCATATTGCATGAATATTTGAACATCACTAAGTCATATCTTGTGAAATGAAATTCTTCATCAGAAGCATTTAATCTAACTTCCCATCAGCTTAGGGTTTTCGTTAGGTTTAGAAAAAGGATGAATTAGGGAGAGTGAGGTACATAACCGATAAGGCAAAGAACATGAGAGATAAGGCGTTCATCGGAACCTAGCGAAAGAGCGATCGAGAGAGATGAAGAGCATTAAGCATGGAGAATAACAGAGATATGAGATTAGGGTTGGGGATTTTGCGATTGTGAAGAGGCTGCCTCTGTTTCAGATTAGGGTTCGAAAACCCCTTTGTTGGCTTAATGGATCCGGGTTTGGGCTTAAGTTTTTAGCCCAACCCAAGTCTTAAGTTTTAGTTCTGATAGTTTTTTGTTTGATTGAATAAACGAATGAAGCTGAATGGTGTAATGGTTAGGGCGTTGGAATGCAAGCTTGTTGTCCCGGGTTCGAGACCCCCGGGGAACATTTTCATTTTCATTTTTCTTCATTCCTATTTTTTGCATTATTGGACCAAACAATTCCCGTTGGGCTATACCCCAAGCCCAATGCCTTTTTTTTCTCTCCAGCCTCACCCCCCTAATTTTCTATTTCACACCCTTTTCTTGTAATAAAATTGATTTACATTTAGTTTAGCTTAAATATAGTTTTAGTAAATTTTAATTAAGTTTAGGTTTAACTTAATTTTTTTAGAATTTCTTTTTTTTTAATTATTTTTATTTACTTAATTTTAGAATTAATCTAAGTACTTAGAATTTTAAGTTTAGTTTAGAATTTATTTTAGATTTAATTCTAATTCAATTAAATAGGAATGTACAATTTCAAAATTAATTTGTTTTCTCAATTAGTTTAGGACTTTGTAAATTATTTTACTAACTAATTTTTGTATATTAAGTTTTATTTGGTTCATTTAATTTCTAAATAACAAAAACTTTAAAAAGACAAAAATACATGTATTTTGTTATAATTCTTTAGTTAATTGATAGAATAGGTTTCCCTTTTTTTTTAATCACTCAAGTTCGATTTGGTTGTATTTTTTGCTATTTGGACTTTTAATCGCATTCAACTCATCCCCATTTGTAAAAATTGTACCCCCCCCATTCCCAAAAACTCTGTAATAGGGTAGAATTTCCATTTCTGCACTTTACTGTTTTCTTTATACTGTATAGTAATTAGGCGTGCATGGCAAGATCCAAAAACAATCGCTAGATAACCTAATTTCGACAAAATTAACTTGAAACAAACACACTTTTTCACACGCGCACCTCTAGGGTAACCTCGCTCGTTGCCTCGGAACACAGTCATGTCCCTCGAATATGGGACGCTTTAGAAAAGACCTTTCGATAAAAGATCGTAGTCCCTTGATGACCCTCGATGTTGCCTTCGACAAAATGATCTAGTCCCTTACAAAAATTGCTAAAGCGTCTCATAAGTTGCTTTTGATGACTGTACGATTGTCCCACGCCTGTCCCTTCACATCCAACGATGGGGCTTCTTACCAAATCAATGGTAAGATAGCAACATCTAAAGAAGGAAGAAAAAACATTTAAGACCTTTCGAGTAGGTAGATTTGCTCCTAGTTACTCGCTTGCTCACGACAAAAACCTTTTTTACATCGACACTTTCATCTCAAAAAACATTTTCAAAAAGACAAAACATTTCGTATATGTTCTCATAGAGATGAGAACCATTTCAAAACATCATTCCAAAAACCACTTTCAAAAACACATTCCACAAACACATTTTTGAACTATCTTTCGAAACAAAACATTGTACGCGTTCTTATAGAAACGAGAACCATTACAAAAATATTTTCAAAATACTTTCAAAGCCCACACCACAAGCACATTGTCAAAGTAAAAGTAAGTGATCTAGCGAGTAACTAAGAGCCCGTAGATAACTACGAATGAAAAGGGTTCTAATACCTTCCCTCTTCATAATCTACCCCCCGAACCTGAGAAATAATCTTGAAAGGTCTTTCCTGTGCTTTTTTACCTTTCCTTTTGGATAAAAGAAAAGTCGGTGGTGACTCTTGCTATCCGCACAATTGCGATCAAAACGCAAAAACTCAAGTCAGTTCTCCCGCCGTATCACAGAACTGGCGACTCTGCTGGGGACATAAACTAAAAGTGGGGTTACCTTAGAGTTAGATCACCTTTACTTGTTTCTTTGCATGCTTTATATTTTGTTCTTTTGTATTGGGCTTGCTTTGATCCTCCTCTCGGATTTGGGACACCTTTTTAGGTAAGTAGCAATAGATTGTGGAAACTATACGGCATAGACCGATATGGTTGAAGCAATGGCTACGTTAGTGTGACGCATTTGTGGGTACCGGTATCCCTCGTGATGAATCGAGGAGAATACGGGGCCGCTGAGTGGCGTCATAAAGCACTAATTGACTTTAGAACCCTAATTGAACAAACTTGGCCATTAGGGCGTAGTGAGATAATCGGTTTCGGTGTAGAGCTGAAAATTGGTTGATACTTGATACTACACTCATTGAGGCTAGACTTTTGGGATATCTCGGCTGCAAGAAAAGATTGATTATGCTAAGACAATGCCTAAGAGAAAGGTCGGTGATATTGAGATTCTTTAGAACCAATCACTATTACTAGGACAGGTTGAGCCAACTAAACTTCAAGAGGGTACTTACCTATAAAACCCCATGAAAGCCTAAAACATAGGAACTTGTTTGCTATGTGTGTATATATTTATTTGTACATAACATCATAAACATCATAAGCATCTTACGCATGCTCACTAACCATTTCAAGGATTTAGAAATTTATCTTTGTTTTTGTTTTGTAGGTCATGAATTCCGTCTGGAGGAACACCATCCAAATCAACTTTGTAAAAGCACACCCTCAACTTCAGGAGTTAGCCTCAAGAGTTTCCGGGGATTCTCCTTTTACCAATAAATAAGGTCGACTCCTTAGTTTGGCTACATCCAGTTTCCAAGAAGAGATGATGTGTGTGCTATTCCAATTATTTGATCTTGTACATCATTGTTTCACTTTCTCGGACTATTAGTTGGTACCTACGCTAGAAGAGTTCTCTATACTCTTAGGGGTGCCCGTGCTTGATCAGATACCATTCACCAGTCTAGAAGGGATTCCAAAACCTGAAGTCATCGTCGAAGCTTTGCATATGAAGAGAGTCGACATCATAGCCAATTGGGAGACAAGAAGTGGTGTTAAAGGTTTCCTAGCCAAGTTTCTATTAGAGAAGGCTCGTTCATTCTGGGACGACATGGATTTCCAAGCTTTTGAAGACATCCAGGCTCTTCTCATTTATGGTTTGGTTTTGTTCCCCAATTTGGACTGATTCATAGATGTTAATGCCATCAAAGTCTTTCTCTCTCGCAATCCCATACCTACCTTACTGGGAGACATCTTGCATTGCCTTCATACCCGCACCATGAAGAAAAGAGGAACTCTCTTGTGTTGTATCCCCTTACTCGCTAAGTGGTTAACTCCACACCTACCTCAATCAGTATTAAATAACGAGCAAAGACTAACATGGTCTCAAAGGATGATGTCCCTCACCCATTCTGACATCCGTTGGTGTTCGAGATCCTTGGAAGATGTCTCTATAATTGACCGCTATGGGGAATTCCCTAACGCCCCCCTACTTGGTATTAAAGGGGGTATCACCTATAACCCCTGCTTAGCTCTTTGACAGTTTGGGTATGCCCAAAGAGACGGCCCTCATGAGATGCTCATTCAAGGTCTGGTGTTCGACTACGACAAAGAAGACCAAGGTTACTGCCAGAGGTTTACACGAGCTTGGATAATGGTGAACAAGGTGGACAGTAGGACTTTGGGACACAAAAACTCTATCCCTCTCGAGCCTTACCTTAGGTGGGTACGGGCTCGTGCACAGAGACTCGTGATGCCTTACCCTTCCATCCTCCCTGTTGTCATAGAGCCTGTTTTTGAAGGAGACGTCCCATACACTATCCTTCATCCTGACATGCCTACCTCTCTCGAAGACTTGCAGAAAGCTTGGGTTCAGTTGAAGGAAGAGGGAGACACCTTTGAAGCCCAATTTTACGCCAGTGAGAAGAAGGTTCTGGAACTCACCAAACAGCTTCATGAAGAGTGGAATCTGAACGCCTACATCGCTCCAAAGAGGATGTGTTCAACCTTTTTGTCTTAGGAGTTTTTGTTGTATTTTGTTTCTTTAATTGTAAGCTCAAAGAGGCATGATGTATTCAAACTTGGATTTATTACTATAACGTGTGTTCTTTTTTGTTTTGAACAAATTTAAATCTCTAATTTACTTGAAATCATTTGCATATTGCATCTTCATTCATCATAACATCATAACAGGTTTCTTTCAATAGGTCTCCTTATCCTTCTACTGTATATTTCAGTGAGATTGATATTAAACAGACAGTGAAAGATCTTCAGGCGCAGAACGTCCAGTTTTAACAAATGCTCTTGACTCTGACAAAAGGACAAGAGGAGTTGAAGACTCTATTGGCCAAATTGAAGAAGAAGAAAGCGAAGAAACCAACCGGTATTGTGATCATGGGAAGAAGGTTCAAAGGATAAGCCAGACGGACTTTGGACTTTGCAACATCATCGGATGAAGGAGATAATCAAGAGGACAGGACCAAGGAAGTGAACAACAACCCAGCATCCGAAGAAGAGGAAGAACCTGACTACTCTGAGGAGCAGTATCCTCCTGCTAATAATAAATACAAAGAGCTAGAGGATCGTTTGAATGCTATGAAGGTCTAGAGGGTACCCGAATTGGATTTTGAAGAGTTAGGACTTGTCTCAGGGGTTATCATCCCGCAGAAGTTGAAGGTCCCCACTTTCGCTAAATATGACGATGTCTCTTGCCCGAAGATGCATTTAAGGTCATACATTAGAAATATTCAACCCCATACGGCTGATAAGAATCTGTTGGTGCATTTTTTCCAAGAGAGCTTGTCAGGGACGCAGTTGGATTGGTTCTATCAGTTGGAAGGGACCAATATTCGCAATTGGGAAGATTTGGATGCCTCCTTTTACAAACAATACCAATATAATGCTGACTTAGCTCCAACTCGGACGCAATTGCAAGGAATTTCTATGGATGCAGGTGAAGGTTTCAAAACTTATGCTCAAAAATGGAGGGATCTCGCAGGCAGAGTCCAACCCCCTCTATCTGAAAGAGAATTAGTGGATATATTCCTAGGACCCTTTTCAGGTCCATTCTTTAACCACCTGATCGAAAGTTCTTCAGCTGGATTTACTGAACTAATCATGACTGGTGAGCGGGTCGAAGCCGGTATAAAAAGTGGCAAAATTCAAAGAGATGCATCCTCGAGCACGATGAAGAAACCCTTTGTTGGAAAGAAGGAGGTCAATGTTGCATATGACCATAGGAATCAAAACAAAACTGAACATCGCCCAGCGGTAGGGGCTGTTATGATTTCTAATCCTGTGCCAAATCAACAGCGAAATTATCAGCGCAAGCCAGAAGCACCCATGAGACGGTTTACCCAGATTAACATGACCATGTCCCAAGTTTTTCCACACCTTTTAAAGACCAATCTGGAAACTTTAAAAAAAGCTCCCAAGAACCCCAACACTGCTTCTCCTTGCTACAACCCGAACGCTCGATGTGCCTATCATTCTGAAAGCCTGGGGCATGATACAAACGAATGTTGGGCCTTGAAGAATAAGGTACAAGACCTTATCGATTCGAAAGAGATTGAGTTTGATCCCCTAGAAACGCCTAATGTAATAACGGCGCCAATGCCCAGACATGGTCAAGGTGTCAACGCCATTGATAATGATCATTTCGTCTCCTCCGTGAATGACTTAACTACTCCTCTATTGACCATTAAACAAAATCTGTTGCAAGTCGGTCTATTCCCGGGCTGCGATAAGAATTGTCACTTATGCAAGTCTCTACCAAATGGTTGTTTGTTACTGAAGATAGGCGTTCAGCGCCTAGTGACTAGAAAAGAAATCTTATTTGAAAATATTCCTCTTACCAGAACTTCTTATCAAGATGTCTCAATAATCACCATGTCCAACAATCCTCCCGGGGTCTCCGCCAAAAGACCCATCAGGATTACATCTGTTCCAAGGTCTGCACCTCTAATCATCACTATGCCAAGACCAATATCATACTCTTCAGATAAAGCTATTCCCTAGAACTATGGGGATGACGTTTATTACTATGGCGTCAAGAAAGATCAGTTGGTTGTCAAAGACGAAGTTGCTAGAGATACTAATCCTGACATCGGTAATATCACTGGGACCAGTAAGATAACAAGAAGTGGAAGAGTCTTCTCACCCGAGATTTCTCCAAAGACCGTTGCTACTCCTGTGATCATTCCCACTGCCACTCCTACCAACACTCTCAGTGATACTTCTACCGTTATCCCTGCTACCGAGACAAGGGGCAAAGAGGTCTTGAATGAGCCTGTCCAAGCGAGAGAGCATCTCGAGATCATCCTTGAAGCTTCTAGAAAGGAGATAGAAGAAATACTGAAGATAATCAAGAAAAGTGACTACAACATTATAGAACAGTTGGGGCAGACCCTCTCGAAGATATCATTGTTGTCCTTACTTTTGTGTTCTGAGGCCCATGCCAAAGCCTTGGTAAAGTTTCTCAAGACTTCCAACGTGCCCTAAGAGACCTCCATCGACCAATTTGAGAATTGTGTGGCCAGTCTAACTGCTGATAATGGATTGGGATTTTCTGACGCGGATTTAACTTCTAAGGGAAGGAATCACAATGATGTCTTGCATGTTTCCATTGAATGCAGGGGCACCATACTTGCCCATGTTCTGGTGGATACCGGCTCATCATTGAATGTCTTTCCCAAAAATGCTCTCGACCGACTGGACTGCGAGGGACTCATTTTAAAACCTAGCAACATCATAGTGAGGGCCTTTGATGGTTCTAAGAGGACAGTGCACGGAGAAGTTAATATCCCCATAAAAGTTAAAACTCAGACTTTTGATTCAACTTTCTATGTGATGGATATTCGCCCTTCATACTCTTGTCTATTGGGTAGACCCTGGATCCATGGTGCTTCTGTCGTCACTTCTACCCTGCATCAAATGCTAAAATACCCGATCAAAGGAAAATTGTCACAGTTCACGGGGAGGAGTAGTACATGGTTAGCCACCTGAACTCTTTCAGGTATGTTGAAATGGATGGTGAATTCATTGAGACTCCGTGTCAGAATTTTGAGGAGGTTCCACAAACAGTTACGGCAACCAAGTCTACTCCCAAAGTTCCGAAAATTACCAGACCTCCACTGAAGATGGCCTCTTTAAAGGATGCTAGAGCAGTAGTTGAAGAGGGCGGGTGTACCATCTGGGGTCAACTTCCGGATATCCCCTACAAGTCCAACAAATTTGATTTGGTATTCACTACAGAAGCCTAAAGAGTTGTTCGACATTCTCGCACCGGGGAACCACCTTTGCGTATCAGCAATCAGGGAGTCAATGCAGCAGAAGACAGTAATGGCAGCTATGATATGAACGAGTGGATTTTTCCAACCATCAGCGGAGGACTCAACAATTAGGAGGCCAAAGATTTTTTCCCTATTACTTTTATTCAAGAGTAATTGTCTTTTAATGTTTTCGGGCTTGTAATATTTAAACAATTCTGACTTTTTAAAAAACCTTGTGTCTTACCCGAGGCACAACGGTCCATTTGTGAGGGTTGTTACTTCATTCTCATATGTCATCAATGAATCATGGACGCTTTTGCATACAAATTTTGTGCTCTCTGTCTTTCTTTCTTACATTTTATTTCTTTCAAAGGTAGTTACGCTCTTACACACACTCACATATTAAAATGCAGATTTACATCCACTCAGGATCCCATGGGTAACGGTTCTGCTATGGCCTATTGTGACTTTGAAAATCCGATCTACCAAGCCGAAGACGAAGGTGAGAAAGATTGTGAGGTGCCAGGGGAATTGGACAGGTTGTTGCAATAGGAAGAAAGGACTATTCAGCCTCACGAAGAGCCGGTTAAAACAGTTAACTTAGGTACTGAGGAGGACAAGAAAAAAGTCAAGGTGGGTACCAATCTGGAACCCAGTGTCAAAGAGCGTCTGATTCAATTGCTGCACGATTATGTTGAGGTCTTTTCCTGGTCGTATGAAGACATGTCGGGACTTGATATAGATATTGTGGTACATCGTCTGCCTACAAGAGAATATTGTCCTCCAGTAAAGCAAAAGGTTCGCCGCATGAGGCCTGATATGTCAGAAAAGATTAAAGCAGAAGTCATGAAGAAATTCAATACTGGATTCTTGGTTGTCACCTCTTATCCCCAGTGGGTTGCCAATGTTGTTCCCGTGCCCAATAAAGAGGGAAAAGTGCGAATGTGTGTGGACTACAGAGATTTGAATAGGGCAAGCCCCAAGGATGACTTCCCGCTCCCCCACATTGATATTCTGGTTGACAATACGGTACAACACAAAGTGTTTTCCTTCATGGACGGTTTCTCAGGCTACAACCAAATCAAAATGGCGCATGAGGATATGGAGAAAACAACCTTTGTTACACAGTGGGGCACATTCTTCTATAAGGTCATGCCATTCGGACTGAAGAGTGCTGGGGCAACCTATCAGCGTGCCATGGTAGCTCTATTTCACGACATGATACATCACGGAATAGAGGTCTATGTGGATGATATGATAGCCATATCTCAAACAGAAGAGGAGCATCTCGATCATTTGCAGAAACTGTTTAAGAGGCTGAAGAAATACAAGCTAAGGTTGAACCCAAATAAATGCACGTTCGGGTTCGGTCTGGTAAACTCCTAGGCTTTGTCGTCAGCAACAAAGGTATCGAGGTTGATCTTGGTTAAAGCGATACAAGAGATGCCTTCTCCTTGTACTGAGAAGGAAGTCAGAGGATTTTTAGGACGTTTGAATTACATCTCCAGATTCATTTCTTACCTGGCAGTTACTTGTGAACCGATCTTCAAATTATTGAAGAAAGATCAGGTATTCAAATGGAATGACGAATGCCAAGTTGCTTTTGACAAAATCAAAGAATAATTACAAGAGCCTCCTGTGTTGTTGCCACCCGTCGAGGGAAGGCCATTGATCTTGTATTTGACTGTTTTGGAAAACTCAATGGGGTGTGTGTTGGGGAAGCATGACGAGTCTGGCCGAATAGAGCATGTTATTTATTACCTGAGCAAAAAGTTTACCGACTGTGAAACAAGATATTCATTGCTCGAGAAAACTTGTTGCGCTCTGACATGGGCTGCTCGCCTGCTAAGACAGTATATGCTGACTCATACTACCTTGTTGATATCTAAAATGGATCCAATAAAATACATCTTCGAGAAGCCTGCTCTCTCTGGGAGAATAGCAAGATGGAAGATGATCCTGACGGAATATGAGATACAATATACTACCCAAAAAGCAATAAAGGGTAGTGCACTGGCTGATCACCTTGCTCATCAAGTTATGGAAGACTACCAATCCATGAAGTTTGAATTCCCAGATGAGGATATCATGACAATAAACAATTGTGAAGATATCAGACCATATGATGGACCTGAACAAGGATCCCAATGGATTCTTTTTTTCGATGAGGCATCCAACGCTCTTGGCAATGGTATTGGTGTTATACTCATATCTCCTGAAGGGTGTCATACTCCCTTTACTGCAAGACTCTACTTTAATTGTACAAACAACATGGCAGAATATGAAGCGTGCATCTTTGGTCTCAGAGCTTCCATAAATTTGGGGATCAAATCTTTGAGTGTGTTCGGAGATTCCGCTTTGGTCATCAGTCAGATCAAAGGGGAATGGGACACCAAACACCCTAACCTTATCCCTTACAAAGAACATGTTTTGACATTGCTGCCACATTTTGAGAAGATTACCTTCGAGCATTTCGTGCGAGAAGAAAATCAGCTAGCAGACGCACTAGCTACAATGTCATCTATGTTTAAACTTAATTGGGATAATGAGGCTCCCTAGATCACCATCGGACGAATGGATGAACCAGCACACTGTCACGAGATTAACACCGAAGAAGTAGTGGACCAGCCTTGGTTTCACAAAGTCAAGAGGTATCTCGAGGCTCAAGAATATCCAGAAGGAGCCTCAATCAATGATAAGAAGTTCTTAAGAAGATTCTCTGCTAAGTTCTTCCTTAGTAATGGCATTCTTTACAAACGCAACCATGACTCTGTATTTCTTCGTTGCGTAGACAAGGTTGAGGTCTGAAAAGATCATGGTTGATCTACATGAAGGCACTTTTGGCACCCATTCTAGTGGGCATACGATGGAAAAGAAGATCTTACGGGCAGGTTATTACTGATCTACCATAGAAGCAGATTGCTATCAACACTCTCGGACTTGCCACAAGTGTCAGATTTATGCTGATAAAGTGCACGTACCTCTGGTTCCTCTGAATGTCTTGACGGCTCCTTGGCCCTTTGCTATGTGTGGAATTGATATGATTGGGGAAATCAAGCCAACAGCCTCCAATGGACACCGTTTCATCTTACTGGCCATTGACTATTTCACAAAATGGGTGAAGGCGGCCTCTTTCGCTTCCGTTACCAAGAATGTTGTCGCCCAGTTCATCAAACAGAATCTCATTTGTAAGTATGATATCCCAGAGAGAATCCTCACTGATAATGGTACGAATCTAAATAACACTATGATCACCGCCTTGTGCGAGAAATTCAAGACCCAGCATCATAATTCTTCCCCTTACCGGCCAAAGATGAATGGCGTTGTAGAAGTCGCTAACAAAAACATTAAGAAGATCATACAGAAAATGACAGTCACATACAAAGACTGGCATGAGATGCTACCTTTCGCTCTACATGGGTACCGTACCACAGCTCGCACATCAACCGAGGCAACACCCTATTCTCTGGTATACGACATGGAGGTTGTCTTACCTATTGAGGTCTAGATCCCCTCTCTGAAGATTATGAAGGATGTTGGGCTAAACGAAGAAGATTGGATCCAGACTCGACTTGATCAACTGAACTTAATTGATGAGAAAAGGCTTACTGTTGTTTGCCATGGTCAAATGCATCAGAAACGAATGATCAAGGCTTTCAATAAAAAGGTCATACGCCAAGTATATCAAGTCGGGGATCTAGTGATCAAGCGCATCATACTGCCGCAAGGTGATCCCAGGGGAAAATGGACTCCTACATACGAAGGATCATTTATGATAAAAAACATATTCTCTGGTGGAGCAATGATCTTGACCACTATGGATGGGGACGACCTTCCACACCCTGTAAACGCGGACATAGTTAAAAGATACTATGCATGAACAAGGACCCGCTAGGTCGACTGACCTAGGCAAAAATTAGGGCATCCCGGCGAACCAAAAGGTTCGGGAAAAAATTAGGGATAAAATACAAAAAAAAATATACACCCGGCAAGCTGAAAACCTGAAAGGGCAGCTTGGGCAAAAAAGGGTATCCCGGTGGATCGAAAACCCGAAAGGGAGGTCCAGGAAAAAGTTAGGGAATTAAAGCGCATGACTATGTCCCATTGGATCATCTTATAGACAATCTTCAGCATCGATCAACCATCTCAAACGGTTCTAATCAATCCAATCAGCTTTGCCAAGGTGACAAGTAGACAAGACACTCAGAGACACGAAGACTATGGCAGAATGGGAACCCCATGGGATTACTTCACATAGCTATACTTTCTTTGTATCAATTTTCATTTTTTACGACGACATTCTCTTACTAGAATGCTCGTCTCATTGTACAAAAAAAGACTTATTCAAGTTAATACAAATATATCCCTTTTGAAAGTGCAAAACTATTCGTTTTTCTTTATTTTAGTGTTTTGTTTACAAAAACGTCCAATGATTTATTTTTGAACATATGCATTTGAACGTGATTACTATTTACAAATGAACAGAAAATAGAAAGACAATCACTAATGGCTTTAAGAAACAGGATAATATCTTTAGGCTATTCCATAAAATCCTCGCAGGTACTTCCCCCAGCAAGAGAGGAAACAAGGACATCCTACTACATGATCACTAATGTATCCCCAGTATGCAGCCTAGTGGTATCAAGCGCTCTCATATCCCTGACAGAGCAAAACCTCCAACTACCGCTCCGAAGGTTCCCCAATGAAAGTCGCCAGGCTTCTTAGGATTCCCTAGCAGGATTTCACGAAGCCCATAAGCAATGCACGGCGTCCCCCTTCCACAACAGAGTTTATTTCTCTAACAAAAGGGAAACTCATCCATCAAATGCTTCAACTTCAACAAAGTATAGAGACTTACACTCCTCTTTCCCAGCAGTACTCAGGGATTTATTTTCCCCGACATCCAGCAACACTATGGCATGAACAATCTTTATGTCCATACATTTGCATTCATACGTCATAGCATTGACAACACAAGTACATACAGTGCAATCTCCTTTATTTTAAGAAAACAACATCATACCATGCATTGCATACATCATAGCATTGCATACAATTAACTCTTCATCTTTTCAGGAAAGAATAAATAGACAGGAAATTATCATCAACAAATTTCCGACAGACAAATATTTTCAACAAGTCAATTACATATCAATTCCCGAGAAAGAACTGGTCGCCCATTTGCATAGAAAATATTTCCTTTAAACTTCTGCTGGTTCAGATAAATCTCTCAACGATTTATTCTGATTCTTCTCCAGATTTTTTACTGGTTTAGATAAATCTCTCAACGATTTATTCTGATTCTTCTCCAGATTTTTACTGGTTCAGGTAAATCTCTCAATGATTTGTTCTAAGTCTTCTCCATACCCCTGCTGGTTTAGTTTAAATCTCTCAACGATTTATTTTGATTCTTCTCTAGATTTTTACTGGTTCAGATAAATCTCTCAATGATTTATTCTGATTCTTCTCCAGATTTTTACTGGTTCAGATAAATATCTCAACTATTTGTTCTGATTCTTCTCCAGACCCCTGCTGGTTCAGCTTAAATCTCTCAACGGTTCATTCTGATTCTTCTCCAGATTCTTACTGGTTCAGATAAATCTCTCAACGATTTATTCTGATTCTTCTCCGTAATTATCTTCTCTGGTTCAGATAAATCTCTCAACAATTTATTCTGATTCTTCTCCATATTTTTACTGGTTCAGATAAATCTCTCAACGATTTGTTCTGATTCTTCTCCAGACCCCTGTTGGTTCAGTTTAAATCTCTCAACAATTTATTCTGATTCTTCTCCAGATTCTTACTGGTTCAGATAAATCTCTCAATGGTTTATTCTGATTCTTCTCCATAATTATCTTCTCTGGTTCAGATAAATCTCTCAACAATTTATTTTAATTCTTCTCCAGATTTTTACTGGTTCAGATAAATCTCTCAATGATTTGTTTTGATTCTTCTCCAGACCCCTGCTGGTTCAGTTTAAATCTCTCGATTTATTCTGATTCTTCTCCAGATTTTTACTAGTTCAGATAAATCTCACAATTATTTATTCTGATTTTTCTCCAGATTTTTACTGGTTCAAATAAATCTCTCAACAATTTGTTCTGATTCTTCTCCAGATCCCTGCTGGTTCAGTTTAAATCTATCAACGGTTTATTCTGATTCTTCTCCAGATTCTTACTGGTTCAGATAAATCTCTCAACAGTTTATTCTGATTCTTCTCCGCAATTATCTTCTTTGGTTCAGATAAATCTCTCAATGATTTGTTCTGATTCTTCTCCAAACCCCTACTGGTTCAGTTTAAATCTCTCAATGATTTATTCTGATTCTTCTCCAGATTTTTATTGGTTCAGATAAATCTCTCAATGATTTATTCTGATTCTTCTCCAGACCCCTGCTGGTTCAGTTCAAATCTCTCAATGGTTTATTTTGATTCTTCTCCAGATTCTTACTGTTTCAGATAAATCTCTCAACGGTTTATTCTGATTCTTCTCCGTAATTATCTTCTCTGGTTCAGATAAATCTCTCGACGATTCATTTTGATTCTTTCCCAGTAGACAATTTTTTCTGGTTCAGATAAATTACACCAAGATTTATTCTGATGCTTCCTAGTCAAGGTTAATCCAAGACCTTTCTTGGTTCAGTTTAAATCACTCCAATATTTATTCTGATTCTTTCCAGTCAAACAACATTCAATACTTCGGCTAGTTTCAGTTTAAATCAACCAAAGGTTTATTCTGATTTTCTTTTCTGGTTAAAGTCAAGTTCAGACTTAGTCCATTTCTGTCAACAATCACCTTTGGATGGCATCTATAAGCCCATCTCCGACAACTCTCCATCATTTCTCCAAATGACATCTTTAAGCCCATTCCCTACACAATCAACTAGCGCAGCATCAAGTGCAAATTTCTGGGCACTCTAGTGTTCAATCATCTTCCACTTTCAAGCTACGAACGACGAACATGTCGATCTTACTTTTCAAGTTTAAGAAGATTGAACAGGGGCAGTTGTTGTACCCCAAAATTTTCTCTCCCATTTTTCATACAAGATACAATCCTAAGGTTTCTCGAATATTCAATTTGGCTCAGAAACCAATCAGACAAATTCTTTTCCCAGGCAATAAATTAGCAATTAGGGTTTTGCATTTCTCAAAAGAAAATTGAGTTTTCAAGGTTTCAAATGGTCTTCATAGGTCTTCATGTCTCCTCAAGATTTATTTAAGTCAGTTTTCAAACCTCGGATTGCAAGTTTGCTCAATCAATGGTTCAGATAACTGAAAACAACTACATCGACCCAAAAATTGACCTTTTGCGAGAACAAATTTAAACGATCGTAACTTCTTCATTATTCAATATTTTTGAGCAGTTTTTCTTGCGTATGATTCTCCTTGATGCCATCTCCAATTTCTCTTCACAAATCAAGAACTGATTATGCATAGAGGATCACCAAAATTCAAATGCGTTGAAAGTTGCATCATGAATTTTGACCTAATTTCAAATAACAGTCGTCTAATTTCTAAGAATTGTGATTTCTTCAAATTAAAGGGCTTTGAGATGATTATTTCTGTTCATGAACATATGTGATGACGCTCACGGGTTTATTTTAAAATAATAAAAAGAAAATTGTGTTTGGAAGACTTTTAAATTATCGAATCGTCACAAGGCATTTGTTGACTTTGAATTTTCTTAACCACAGTTTACTGAAAGATTGACGATTGTTCTCAGGGCATGTTTGTCTGGACAAGATGTGAAGATTAAGACTATCATTTAAAACAATCATGATTTTGGATTCAAGTTGACCAAATGAATTACATTCTTAAACATTTATTTTGTTTAAGAATTAGAGTACAAGGTGCATGTTTGTTTGAAATACAAATCACAAGATCATTTGTGATTGCTTAGAATTCAAGTTACCGGACTAAAGTATTTCATTTCAAACCATTCCAATTGGGAATTTAAAAAATTCATTTAAGATACAAATATCTGTAAAAAAATTCCATCATACAAGTTTGTTCAAGGCTTTGTATTGTTACATCGCAAATAAAGGTAAATTACAAAATTTTGTCTTATTTACAAAGAGTTACAATTTCTTGTATTCAAAGAGGGAGTGTTATTTCTTCGTGGCTTCATCTTCAAGTAAGCCATCCAACCATCGTTTTCATCCAAGTCCCGCTTGCCGTTCATGAAACAAGAAAAGAAAAGTTAGCAAAAATTCAAGTGAAGTAATATGTGAAAAGAATAATTCATCATTAGGGTTTACAACTTGGAATCAAAATGTTTGTTTGTTTTATCACAATCCATTTCCCCCAATTGCAAATTACAAAAAAATGTTGCCCTTCTTGGTTCACAAAAAAGGAAAAGAGAAATTTGCAATCATTACAAAGGCAAGGTCAAAACTGCAAAACAAATGAGAAACAGCAAACTGCCAAGTACAAAAATAAGCTATTGCAACAGTCCAGACAAAATAGGGCTGCATTACATTTGCAGCAAGCAAGTCAACAAAGCAAGGCAGCCATATAGCAGCAAGCATGCTGTCCAAAACCTGCAAAGCCAACCAAAACAGCAAGCTGCCCAACCTACTATACAAACAGCAAACTGCAATCACAGCAGCATCAACACAAACCAACAAGCGAATACAGCAGCCCAAACAAAAGCCACTATAGAACAAAACTGCAACAAATAAATAAAACAAACAATATGCAAACTAGCATTAACTCATATCTAAAACATGTTATCATTTTCCTAATGCTGCAAACACTTCAGAATTTTAAAAAATAAGCAAAACTGTTTTTGTTTCATAGAAAGAGGAAAGAGATATCACCACAAACCAATGCAGTCCAAAATCCTGCTATATGCCAAAAGCTCTGTCCAAATAACCTGCATCAAAACCTGTAGCCCATCATTTGCACACAAATAGCAATAAGAAAACTACACTCAAAGTGTTCAAGGTCAGCATACCATAATTGTTCAAAACCCTCAAAACTTTCCCCCCATTTCTTACTTCTGAGCTATTATATTACAAAAACCAAGCAGCATATCAAAGGACAAGGGGAGAATACACCAGAAAAATACCAACCAACAAAAAAGATAGCAAGTACCAACCAAACAGTCGGCCAAACAAGATACAAAAACCAAAAACCAAACAGCAAAACCTGAAAATAGAGAAACCAAGAGCAAAACCAAGAAGATACAAATCGAACCAAACAACCAAGGAAAAAGACCAGAAAATATAATCCCAACATACCAGAAAACAAAAACCAAACTAACACCGTAAATTCCAAAGACAGTCCTCACAAAACAATTTCAACATCCAATTGTTTACCTTCTTCACACAATCCATTTGCTTCTTCAATCTTCACCATCCACATACCTTGCAATAACGATGCACAGAATACACTCGCAGAAATTGACACAACAACAAAATAATAGAACAAAAAGAAAAAGCAGAAACCAAGCAATCAAACTGGCAAGCTGATTTCACCTCACCATCATCTTCCTTCCTTGCACCACCTCTGTCACGCACCCAAACACCATCACCCACTTCATTTCTCCATCCCAGCAAGCTCAAACAACTAGTCTCTAACAATTGGAAACAGAATAAATTAGCAACAAAAAAAACAAAGAAGCAGAAAGATACTTGAAGAAGGAGAAAGAGCGAAAATACCTGATATATTTTTGTCTTCTCAACATCATCCTTTGATCTGAAGAACCGCCGGTGATACTTCGGTCAGTAAGCCATCATTCTCACCCTCTTTGTTTGTTTTTTTTCTCTCGTATTGCATGAAGGTTTGAACATCACTAAGGCATATCTTGTGAAATGAAATTCTTCATCAGAAGCATTTAATCAAACTTCCCATCAGCTTAGGGTTTTCTTTAGGTTTAGACAAAGGAAGAATTAGGGAGAGTGAGGTACATAACCGGTAAGGCAACGAACATGAGAGATAGGGCGTTCATCGGAACCTAGCGAAAGAGCGATCGAGAGAGGTGAAGAGCTTTAAGCATGGAGAAGAACAGAGATATGAGAATAGGGTTGGGGATTTGGCGATTGTGAAGAGGTTGCCTCTGTTTCAGATTAGGGTTCGAAAACCCCTTTACTGGCTTAATGGATCCGGGTTTGGGCTTAAGTTTTTAGCCCAACCCATGTCTTAAGTTTTAGTTCTTATGGTTTATTGTTTGATTGAATAAACAAATGAAGCTGAATGGTGTAATGGTTACGGCGTTGGTATGCAAGCTTGTTGTCTCGGGTTCGAGACCCCCGGGGAACATTTTCATTTTCATTTTTCTTCATTCCTGTTTTTTGCGTTACTGGACCAAACAATTCTCGTTGGGCTATACCCCAAGCCCAATGCCTTTTTTTTCTCTTCAGCCTCACCCCCCTAATTTTCTAATTCACACCATTTTCTTGTGATAAAATTGATTTACATTTAGTTTTACTTAAATATAGTTTTAGTAAATTTTAATTAAGTTTAGGTTTAACTTAATTTTTTTAGAATTTCTTTTTTTTTTA
This sequence comes from Vicia faba, assembly GCA_948472305.1. Taxonomy (NCBI): domain Eukaryota; kingdom Viridiplantae; phylum Streptophyta; class Magnoliopsida; order Fabales; family Fabaceae; genus Vicia; species Vicia faba. The sequence continues at coordinate 1,308,087,485 of OX451739.1, forward strand.
TTATTATTTTTATTTACTTAATTTTAGAATTAATCTAAGTACTTAGAATTTTAAGTTTAGTTTAGAATTTATTTTAGATTTAATTCTAATTCAATTAAATAGGAATGTACAATTTCAAAATTAATTTGTTTTCTCAATTAGTTTAGGACTTTGTAAATTATTTTACTAACTATTTTTTGTATATTAAGTTTTATTTGGTTCATTTAATTTCTAAATAACAAAAACTTTAAAAAGAGAAAAATACATGTATTTTGATTTAATTCTTTAGTTAATTGATAGAATAGGTTTTCCCTTTTTTTTAATCACTCAAGTTCTATTTGGTTGTATTGTTTTCTATTTGGACTTTTAATCGCATTTGACTCATCCCCATTTGTAAAAATTGTACCCCAATTCCCGAAAACTCTGTAATAGCGTAGAATTTCCATTTCCGCAATTTACTGTTTTCTTTATACTGTATAGTAATTAGGCATGCATGGCAAAATCCAAAAACAATCGCTAGATAACCTAATTTCAACAAAATTAACTTGAAACAAACACACTTTTTCACACACGCACCTCTAGGGTAACCTCGATCGTTGCCTCGAAACACAGTCATGTCCCTCGAATATGGGAAGCTTTAGGAAAGACCTTTCGATAAAAGATCGTAGTCCCTCGATGACCCTCGATGTTGCCTTCGACAAAACGATCTAGTCCCTTACGAAAATTTCTAAAGCGTCTCATAAGTTGCTTTCGATCACTGTACGATTGTCTCGCGCCTGTCCCTTCACATCCAACGATGGGGCTTCTTACCAAATAAATGGAAAGATAGCAACATCTAAAGGAGGAAGAAAAGAACAATTAAGACCTTTCGAGTAGGTAGATTCTCTCCTAGTTACTCGCTTGATCACGACAAAAACCTTTTTTACATCGACACTTTCATCTCAAAAAACATTTTCAAAAAGAAAAAACATTTTGTATACGTTCTCATAGAGACGAGAACCGTTGCAAAACATATTTCCAAAAACCACTTTCAAAAACACATTCCACAAACACATCTTTGAACTATCTTTCGAAACAAAACTTTGTACGCATTCTTATAGAAACGAGAACCATTAGAAAGATATTTTCAAAATACTTTCAAAGCCCATACCACAAGCACATTGTCAAAGTAAAAGTAAGTGATCTAGCGAGTAACTAAGAGCTCGTAGATAACTACGGATGAAAAGGGTGCTAATACCTTCTCTCTTCATAATCTACCCCCCGAACCCGAGAAATAATCTCGAAAGGTCTTTCCTGTGCTTTTTTACCTTTCCTTTTGGATAAAAGAAAAGTCAGTGGCGCCTCTTGCTATCCGCACAATTGCGATCAAAATGCAAAAACTCAAGTCAGTTCTCCCGTCGTATCACACATGGGTTCAACACCCACCCCTGAAATTTTGTGTGATTTTGCTTCTAACTTGTTTTTTTTCCTTAATGCAATGTGGAAGGCTAAGGAAGTGGGTTCAACACCCACCCCTGGCGTTTTTTTTATTTTGATTCTAACTTGTTTTTTCCCTTAATGCAATGTGGAAGGCAAAGGGCGTGGTTTCAACATCCACCCCTGATATTTTGTATGATTTTGCTTCTAACTTATTTTTTTCCCTATTTTTTCCTCTTAAACCCTAAATTCACCTAACCATAAAACCACAAACCTTTTTTTACAAACCTAAAATAATTGTTATTTTGTAAACCCTAAAAATAATTAGGTTTTCATTTTTTTTATCATTAACCTTTTTTATTAATTTAATTAATCAATTATTTTGTTAATTTAAATTAATTAATTTTTAGGTTTTTCATCATTAACCTTTTTTATTAATTTTATTAATCAACTATTTTTGTTGATTTAAGTTAATTAACTTTTAGGTTTTTCATCATTAACCTTTTTTATTAATTTAATTATTCAATTATTTTGTTAATTAAAATTAATTAATTTTAGAATTATTCATCATTAAACTGTTTTATTAATTTAAATAATCAACTATTTTTGTTAATTAGAATTAATTAGTTTTTAGGTTTATTTTAATCATCATTAAAAAAACTTTTCCATAAAAAAATCATCAAAAAATTTTGTTTCTCTATTTTTATTATATTTTTTTAATAGATACAGTTTATGGAGTTCGCAGTTTGTAATAGCTTAGATTTCTCGCTTTCCTTTTTCATTATTATGTAACCGTTTTCCGAGTCGTAATAGCTTAGGGTTTTTACTTTCCGCTTTCTATTATGTAACCGCCCCAAATCCGTGTAATAGGTTTAGGTTTATATTTTTTGCTTTTACTTTCCGCACCTTTACTGTATTTTTTTATACTTTATTGCTGTTAGTAATTAGGGTGTATGGCAAGATAAAACCTGATGATAAAAAACCCTAATCTCAAAGATAAAGTAACTAAAAACAGCACACCTCGCATGCTCACACCTCTAGGGTAACCTTCCTTGTTGCCTTTCGGAAAACAATCATGTCCGTCGAACGTGGGGACGCTTTACAAAGTTCCTCAAAAACAAAGATGGTAGTCCCTCGATGACCCTTTCGGTGTTGCCTTTGGTAAACGATCTAGTCCCTTAACAATATTTGCTAAAATGTCCCTACAAGTTGTCTTCGATGACTGTATGATGACCCACACATGTCCCTTTACATCTAAAGATAGAGCTTTCTACTAACTAATGGTAGGGTAGCACTATCTGGAGGAGGAAAAGTACAATAAAGACCTGGAGTAGGTAGACCGTTGTTAATCACTTCCTCACAAACATTTCAAAACAACTTTCACACAAACACTTTTAAAACAAATATTTTCAAAAACGCTTTGTACACATTCTCGAGGACAAATACGAGGATCATTACAAAGTTTCCTTACTATTGGAATTTTCAATATATTTTAAATTCACATACACACACGCACACACACAAATCAATTTTTTTAAAGTGAGCTAAGCAATTAAGATCCCATAGATAACTACGGATGAAAAGGGTGCTAACACCTTCCCTTTTCATAACCTACCCCTCGAACTCAAAATTGAAAAAGGTCTTCATTGTTCTTTTCACCCTTTCCTTATTTGATAAAAGAAAAGTCGGTGACGACTCTTTCTATCTGCAACATTTGTGATAAAACGCAAAAACAAGTCAGTTCTTCCACCGTATTACATAGACATATTTTTTAAAGACAATAACTTGAGTTTCCAGACTCTGGTTGACGTGTCGTTCGAAGAGTCAGAAAGCTAACGCGATGTATTATACTTTCGTGAAATAGAATGAATCATATGATGTATTTTCTTATGGTAAATTGATGTGATTATGCCTTGATGTGATATGATGTATGTTCTTGTGATAAATTGATGTCGTTATGATGATGATGTATGTACTATGAAGTGTGTGATGATATTATGATGATTATATGAATGATGATGCGTTTTGACTAGAAATGGTTATGTTTTATTGTGTTGTTGTGCATCATACATTCATAGCATATGTTAGGACATTAGTCTAGTGATGTTGTTAGGACGATTGGTCCAGTGATGTTGATAGGAAGTTAGTCAAGTGATGGCCTCAATCCCATAGTGTGGATTGAGTGTAAAATTGTGAAGTTCTCCAGTTCCAAGCGGGAATCGATCCTATAGTGGGGATCTTTGGAGGAAGATGACCTGGTCATCAATGAAGTTTTGGTACCACATGCATGAGTCAATGGTGTTGCATTTCATTATTTGTGTCGTTGAATAATAATTGATTAAGTGATGTTGATGACATTGTGATATAAGTGTTGTTTGATAATAGATGTTAATGTGATAATATGTGGAATTAATAATGATTTGTGAATTAATGATATATTGGTGTTGATTGTTGATTTGATGACATGATGATGTTGTGAGTGAATTATGAAGTGATAGAGTGAGTATGATATATGATGTATGACGATATATGGTTTCATGTTAATGTGTTATAACCAGTGTACTAATTCCTTATATCTTTTATAATGATTTGTTACTCACCCTTTCTGCTTGGAAATGTTGTCTCGATACGTGAGTAACTTGCAGGTGGTCATAATAGTCCGTTAAAGCTTAGAGGATAGCTTCAAAGTGCGTTGTTTCTTTCCTTTCGAATAAAGTGGGTCTTGCTCTGATATGTAACATCGTGGTTGGGATCATTTGTTTTGAATAATTATGTTCTTCCATTTATTTTAAGATTTTAAACTTCTTTTCATGTTATTTAAGTTATTTGAATTATGAATTATAAACGATGAAATATGGTGAAGTTTCGATGAAGTGTTTTAATAAAGGTGTTTTGAAACAATGAATTATGCTGCGAGTAGTTGAGGTATTATTGTTGTTATTAATGAAGTACTCGTTATAAATGATTTTGAAAACCAGTGTTATGCGACATGATGTTTATTATATGATGTTTATATAAAGACGTGACAACCTTGTTGGTGGTTTTATTTGAATTATTTTTGTAAATTATATGCGATTTATACAAGGGGTTTAGGATGGTGTTACATTATTGATATCAGAGAAATTAGGTCCATCAGACCATGTTTTCTTATGATGTGCATGTCTTGTCGGTCAATTAGTGTGATTACACTGTCGATACGTTGTTTTCTGATGTTAGTATCTTGTGTGTAGAATGGTTGGGAGAAACGATGTTGCGATTGCAGCTGCTTTGTAGGCTGGTGCTCAAACTGTGCAACATCAGCCTAATGCTGGAGGGAATGATGGATCTTGTGTCTTGGAGACGTTTTAGAGGAACCATCCACCTACTTTTAAGGGTAGGTACAATCCTGATGGAGCACAGACTTGGCTCAAGGAGATTGAAAGTGAAACTCTGGTATGACATAACTCATATGTCCTAAGAGGACGTGGAGACATGATCTAAAAAAAATAACATAGGCAAGGTATAAACATTAAAAACAGTACTGAAAAGAAATAATAACACACCAGAATTGTTAACCTAGTTCGGAACAACCTTCCTACTCTAGGGCATACCAAGCCAGGGACAAATCCATTAATAGTAATATCAATTCAAAGCAAAATTCACCCTTTTACAACTTATCACTTAATCATTATCCTTGTTAGATTACTATCTAAGACTCACCTAGATATGAGGCCCTCCTTAATCCCTTACCAATCACATACAGCGATTAGATCAACACAATTCTGAACAAATCGGAAGACGCACTTCCATGACCATACCTAGCTAAGACTCAAGGTTAAACTCCCACATTTACAACCTTTCTCCTAACCAAGAATAATAACTTAGAGTTGCTTCAAAGCTTCCTCCAAGAATAATACTCAACTCATTACCTACAGGTTTCTAAGTGAGAATATGGTGACCATCCCACAACCCGAGTGGTTCACCTTGACAAAGCCCTAGACTTCTACATCTTGACCTTATGCCAAACTAGGTTACGAACCCTCTATTTATAACCCATTCCTAATTAGACTTGGGATTTCTAATAACAACAAATCAGTTGTTGCAAACCAACAGTAACTTCTCCTAAAAACAACATCTTGAATCATTAGATTCCTAAATAATCTCCATATTTAGAAATTGTATAATCTTCAATACTTTGACTTGATTCTCTTGACCTTTAATTCAGCGCCACATAGGATTTCATAATATCCCCTGAATATTCTGCACTTGTTAAATCATAACAGATTTAACATAATCACTTCAACTCAGGCGCGATGTCGTATTATCCTTCATATGGCATCTTATTCGACATGTTGTTCCAGATGTTGAAACTCTTCAACTCAACATGTCCCAAACATAAGATAGGACTTCTTGCTCAACCTATTCCTGTTAGAAAATTAGTATATCTTATCTAACATATTGTTGCTTTATTTGTTTTATAAAAATTAATTTCAATCCTAAAACTAGAGAACTTACAATCTCCCCCTTTGGCAAATTTTGGCTAAAAAAAATAAATAAAAATACAACCCAATATTACAGCAATACAAAAGCATCCACCAACAGCAGTCCTCAGATACTACTGAGCACATTGGCACTGCAACATGGAGTCAGTCTTCCTAAGCTCAATATTGTTAGGACATCCTGTTCAACATCTTCTTCATGACAACTCCATTGCAACAAGAGTTTCAGCATTAAAGAACAACAACCTCGGGTAAAAGGAAGGAAATTTATGGAGTTATTTGATGCACCTAATTCAGAAGAGGAAGATAATAGTCTGCACTCCCTCTCAACCCAGAAACCATTTCTTGTCACAGGGGGATAAGCCTTTCCCTCAGGTGGTGGAAAAAGAGGTTCATGGAGAATAATAGACCCCTTGAGAAGTAACCACTGGTCAACCTGTGGCATAAAAGGAAACTTAAGAAGTATTCAGGCACCACCCAAGTAACTCATAACACAAGTTACAACTATGTCCATAACTCAGATCACAAGTCACAAAAGAATGTACCAGACATAGGAACTTCTTATCCAAAATAATTAGCAGCTGAGCACCGAGCATCACCATATTTCTCCTCCTTTTTAGCCAAATCTTGGCAAAGGAAGCCTTCAATATACCATACCAAGGCACAAATTGCCCAAATCTGAACAAAACCCATGATGATGAAAACTCTTATGTTAATAGAGGGAATGAGAAGCCTTTATAAATAGATGAACCTTTACTTTGGAAATAACGATCCTTGAATATATAAGTCTTAGTCAAAAGTAAATATTATTTGAGGAGAAAAACTGCTACCGAATAAATGTGCACCATCCAAAATAGCCTTGAACGTCTTTAATTATTCTGGACTGTTTCTTTTTAAGGAAAAACAAGTTCTAATACCTGCAAATACCAATTTAATCACACCTTCGGACACATGTTTGATCAAACTGTTTACACAGTTCCTTTGTTCATCACACATGAAAATGTCTTGAATAATGTCCTGACATTGTCAGACATTGTCATCTTCTGCTTGCATTGATCAACACATCCTCATCCATGCTTTCTTCCACTGAATTCTAAGTATTCTCCTTTCACTTAGACTTAGTGACACACACTAAGATATCAGAATATCACATTTGTAATTTTTCTCAAAAATACATACCTGAAGAGTCTTTTAACATCTACAGAGAAAAATAAATTCTCCTAGACATAACCATTAAACACCAGAGACATATGTGAACTTCTGATTCATCAGTTTCACATGGCTAAGATCAACCATGCCTTGTCAAGATCACTAATAATATCATATTGTCACAACATATTACATCATAACCACATGAGAGGCATAAGATCTCTACAAGCTTAGACAACTCTCCAATATTTGTACCATTGCAACAACAATCCACAAATAACTTCATGACCCCCTGTCATGGATAAACAATGCTCTAGTTGAAGATGACAACTTGAGAACCCAATGAATATTCATGAAAGAAATCATGCTTTCATGACGAAGACCAACAATTCTACATGCTGAACACCAACTCCCTCAGTAGAGTTGATTTTGAGTCATATATTCTCACTCCTTAAGAATACATCCAAGCCTTATGGCTCCTTGCAGTTCCACACACAATATCATGACCTTTTAAATAGGTAGGATGTCATGCATACTAAGTGTAAAGTCACTCAAAAACTCTAAAAATTCTTAGTTTGCTTAAAACCTTTACTAAGATCCAACTCATTACTTTTTATGGAGTGACTTGCAGTAGAAAAAAAACATGTCCTAAAAACTCTCTCCTTGAAATCTTGTAGAAGGAGATCACAAAAGAATTAAACAGACCTTAGTACCTGACAACTTCTTATGTTCTTGCATCCACTAGTGGTTGCTGATACTAGAAGGGTCTTCAACAAAGTAGTCATGCATTCATCAAACATGCTATTGTAGACAGGACCATAATCTCCATATTCTAATCCATAAGGTCATAAATGCCACTTCTGACATTAATGCTTGAGCATTCAACTACATAATCCCAAGCAAAAAAAAAGGCATCAATAATCTGGATGTTAATACATCAGGTGGGACATCAACTTCATAATATAGAACCCAAGATGTAAGGTTCTTAAAATATAATTCAAAGGACTCATTGTGCAAGAAATCCTTCAAGAAGCGCTCAAAAGAACATAACTATTATACCTCATCCAGGTTTTTCCAAACACCTGAATGCTATGGAGAGAAATAAACTCTCATATACCCTCTGAACCACAAGGTTTAGAATGTAGAATTGCATCACTTCTTCAGACAAATACTCAGTCTGCCATCAAAGTACTCACCATCAGTCTTATGCATAATCTCATCAGAGGATAGATAAATACTCATCTCCCTGTAAAGTATTCACCATTTGTCAGATAAGGATTACCTTCTCACACAAGGTAGAGCAGTTGGTCTGACAATCTTCTTCTGCATACGTCTGGTACCAGCTGATTCACAAAAAAATTTAGAATGGGTCAATGGCTTGACCTGATGCTTCTCTCTGGACAAACTTATGTGGCTGAGGAAGTTTTCACTCCTTGAGATGATGTTCCAACATTGGATCCGACATTAATATCAAATACACGAATCCTTAACTACCGATTGGAGACACCATATTAATCCATAACTCTTGCAACGGGCACAAGAGGATCAACCATCAATAGTTGATCAACCTTCAACCTAGATCATCCATACTTGTTGAGCATGCACACCTCAAGAATCTTCTTCTTAGCACAAAATTCAGACCTTTTGGCTGACTTTGAGGTGATAGATGCCATCCATCTGCACCTATAGCAAAGATTCCCTCTAACAGGTATCTGAAGCAGAGTTCGATAACCATGGCCTTGAATGATCTTCAAAAAGACAAGCAGGTTGTTCAGACTTAGTATTCTTCTTCTAATACACAAGGATCCCCTTTAATCCTTGCAAACACCAATGTTCTATCATGTCAGGATAACACATAATTGAACCCAAGAAGAGAGAGGTACTTCTCAAGTAGACATCAGGGAACCATAATCCTTTGGCTCCAGAAATATTAACTTCTTCTTACTTCAGACAACTGAGATGTTCATCCTAGGTGATTTGGATGACTCTCTATAGTGTAGACAACCATCAACCACAAAATTTTGGTCGATATATCTTCAATGCTAACCATCCCTTGGATGACTTTTCCAACAGAATAAGAGTTACATGCTCTCATAGACTTGATCAGAGTACCAAGTTAGAGTAAACAACCTCCATCATATCTATGAAAAGCACCACCAACCATATTGAGAAAAATAAATCCTCAATATAAAGATGTCAAGACATTATGTCTGACACTCCTTCAAGTCCTTCTACCTTCATATTAAGGACTCCCCCTTATAAACTACTAAGAATTCCTTGAGAATCATATAGTAGCTGCAAAACCCATGGTTGGTATGCACAAGTTATTCCCTTCCAAATAGAATATGTTCCATGGCCATCAATAAGATTCATAAATTTGGCTCATTTGATTAGAAGTATCTTCCAGATGTCAAAGTGAATGTCCGCAACATTTAAGCTTGACCTCCATATATAAAGGATATGGATAAGATACCTTTATCAAGCTTCCACAGGCTAAACAAAGCACAACCATTGTACTCTAACTAACATAGACCATAAATAAACTGATCCAATGAGTGTCTAGTATGTTGATCGTGTCCTGATCAACATACATGTCTAAGATAAAAACTTCTTAGACACAACACACAAATACCTCCTCTTCCAGATCAAGAGTAGGTTCCAAACGTACTTGATCAAAATACATTTGTTTAGACCCCAAGCATTTGTTATGCCCTACCTTTATCCAACAAGATTCTGCACAATCTGTTGGTATGATGTGTTATACCCCAATTTCCCCCCCTAATATTTCTCATCATCTCATGTCACAATGCATCAAGACACACACATTAGGGTTGTTTCTCTCTTTATACTATATTTAAGTTTTCTCTTGAGGGATTACCAAACACCTTGAATTGTGTATCTTGTACATGTTTTCTTTTAACTAACATTAATATGTGCATATATGTTCCTTTGAATGTTCATATTGTAGGTGATCACAATTGCATTCATCTCACCATCTAATCTAGGGTTTGATGGGTGGTTCTTAGTTAAATGGTTCTCTAATTGATTGCAAGAGCTAAATATTCAAGGTCATATCTATGACATCAAAGATTTGTGGTTCAAAGAGCTCTCTCACTTTACTTAAGTCATAATCTTCTCAAAGTTGGTGGTGGAATTCATCAAGAAGATTCATAGGTTCGTGTGTTTATTTCCAAGCCTTCTTCAACAAGGTTCATAGATATTTAAGATCCGTCTTTGATTGTGCTTCAAGACAAAATCATTTCAAGGCCTCTTATGATTCATAATGCTTTTTTGGCAAGAAAGTTCAAAGAGATTCAAGGTTCTCTCAATAAGTTTGACCTAATTGAGAAAATGCTTGATTAAATGATCACAAGTGCATAACTCTCTTAATTTTCAACATTGGGAGTTGGTTATTTTTTCTATGGATTTTTACCATCATCAGCAATAACCTCTCTTCACATGACAAGATCCAATTATGCAAGAAAAATTATCAAAAGTTGAAAGGGGTTTCAAGTCATTTTGACACTCTCTGAGCTAGGGTTTGTTGACTTCCAAGGGCCATATCTTGCTCATTTTTTGATAATTTTGAGTGACTCCAAAGCCATGGTTTTCTTTAAAGAGTCTTTAACAAGCTCTCTTCAATAATCTAAGGCTAATTTTGAATGGAAAATAATTATGATGTTGTATCTTAAATTGTTTGCAGAGCTCGGTGATAATTATATTGTTGAGATTTGTACCATTGTCATTAATGATCCTCTCTGGTACACTGTATCGACAAATCAGATTGTGCCGGATGAACCGCGCCACGACGTTCTTGGTTACTGTAGCAAAGGAAGCTGCCTCGAGCCACTTTGTAAAGTAATCAATAGCTACCAGGATGAAACGATGCTCGTTGGACGCAGTAGGTCTGATCTCGTCGATCATGTCGATGCCCCACATTGCAAAAGGCCAAGGAGCTGTCAAAATGTTCAAAGGAACTGGAGGTACGTGCACTTTATCAGCATAGACTTGGCACTTATGACAGGTCCGAGAGTGTTGATAACAATCGGCTTCCATAGTGGACCAATAATATCCTGCCCGTAGGATCTTCTTTGCCATGGTATGTCCACTGGAATAAGTTCCGAAGATACCTTCATGTAACTCTACCATGATCCTTTCTGCCTCGCTTTTGTCCATACATCGCAGTAAGGTTGAATCATGATTGTGCTTATAAAGGATCCCATTGCTGATGAAGAACTTTGCAGCGAACCTTCTCAAGAACTTCTTATCGTTAACAGATGCCCCCTCGGGGTACTCTTGAGCCTCAAGTTACCTCTTCACCTAGTGGAACCAGAGTTTATCTGCTACCTCTTCAGTCTCAATATCACAGCAATGTGCGGGTTCGTCCAACCTCTCGATGGTAATCTGGGGAGCTTCATTGTCCCACCTGACTTTGAACATAGAATATATGGTAGCTAGCGCGTCCGCTAACTGATTCTCCTCTCTAGGGAAGTGTTCAAAGGTTACCTCCTCAAAGTGTGGGAGCAATGTTAGTACATACTCTTTGTAAGGAATAAGATTTGGGTGCTTCATTTCCCACTCACCTTTGATCTGACTAATCACTAGAGCAGAATCTCTGAATACACTCAAGAACTCAATCCTTAGTTTAATAGCAGCTCGAAGACCCATGATACATGCTTCATACTCCGCCATATTGTTGGTGCAGTTGAAACATAGTCGGGCGGTGAACGGAGTATGACAGGCTTCAGGAGATATGATCACAGCGCTGATGCCATTACCCAACGCATTTGATGCCCCATCAAAATACATAGACCATCGGGATCCTTCCTCAGGTCCTTCATCCGGTCCATGTTTTTCACAGTCGGTCACCAACATGATGTTCTCATCCGGGAACTCGAAATTCATGGATTGGTAGTCATCCACAGCCTGATGCGCCAAATGATCCTCCAATACACTCCCCTTGATTGCTTTTTGGGTTGTGTACTGGATGTCATACTCAGTTAAGATCATTTGCCATCTTGCTATTCTTCTGGACAAGGCAGGCTTTTCGAAGATATACTTAATTGGGTCCATCTTTGATATCAATAAGGTGGTGTGAGTCAACATATACTGTCTCAACCAGCGAGCAGCCCATGCCAAAGAGCAGCAAGTTTTCTCGAGCAGTGAGTATCGGGTCTCACAGTCGGTAAACTTTTTGCTAAGGTAGTAAATAGCATGCTCTTTTCGGCCAGACTCGTCATGCTGCCCCAGCACACACCCCGTTGAATTTTCTAGTACTGTCAAGTATAAGATCAAAGTTCTTCCTTCAACTGGAGGAATTAGAATTGGCGGCTCTTGAATATATTCTTTGATTCTTTCGAAAGCGGTTTGGTATTCGTCATTCCATTTTACCACTTGATCTTTCTTCAGCAGCTTGAAGATTAGCTCACAAGTAGCAGTCAGGTGTGAAATGAATCGGGCGATGTAGTTCAGACATCCCAAAAAGCCTCTAACTTCCTTTTCTGTGCGGGGAGCTGGAATCTCTTGTATAGCTTTTACCTTTGTAGGGTCCACCTGAATACCTTTATCACTGACGATGAAACCTAGCAGCTTACCAGACCTTACTCCGAAGGTGAACTTGTTCGGGTTCAACCTCAGCTTGTACGTCTTCAACCTGTCGAACAGTTTCTGGAGCTGGTCAAGGTGCTCTTCCTCAGTCTGGGACCTAGATATCATGTCATCAACATAAACCTCGATCTCATGGTGAATCATGTCGTGGAATAAAGCAACCATGGCACGTTGATAAGTTGCTCCAGCATTCTTCGATCCAAACGGCATGACCTTGTAGCAAAAGGTGCCCCACTGTATAATGGAGGTTGTCTTCTCCATGTCCTTGGGAGCCATATTGATCTGATTCTAACCACTAACCAGAAAAACTATCCATAAAGGAGAAGATCTTATGATGCGCGGTGTTGTCGACCAGAACATTGATGTGAGGAAGTGGGAATCATCCTTGGGGCTTGCCCTGTTCAGATCTCTATAGTCCACACACATTCATACCTTACCATCTTTCTTAGGCACCGGAACAATGTTGGCAACCCACTGCGGGTAAGAAGTTACAGCTAAGAATCCGATGTTAAACTATTTCATGACTTCGGTTTTGATTTTATCAGACATCTCAGGGCGCATGCAGCGAACCTTCTGCTTTACCGGAGGACAGTCTTCTTTAGTCGGAAGGCGGTGAACCACAATATCGGTGTCCAAACTGGGCATATCTTCATAGGACCAGGCGAAGATCTCAACATAGTCGCGTAGCATCTGTATCAACCGTTGTTTAACACTAGGCTCTAGATTCGCACCTATCTTGACCTCTTTCCTGTCTTCCTCTGTACCCAAATTTACTGATTCGACTGGCTCTTCATGAGGCTGTATGGCCCTTTCTTCCTGTAGTAACAGTCTAGCAAGTTCTCCTGGCACCTCACAATCATCCTCACCTTCGTCCTCGGCTTGGTTGATCGGATTTTCAAAGTCATAACTGGCAGTAGCAGAGTTGTTATCAATGGGATCCATAGTGGATATGGATCTACATTATGATACGTGAGTGTGTGTAAGAGAATAGCTATTTTGATAAAGTGAGAGACAGAAAAAAAACAAGGAGCGCAAAATTTGTAATGCAAGAAACGTCAAATGCTTTATTAATGATATATGAAAATGACAAATAATAAGCCCTCACAAGCGAAGCCAAGGTGCCTCGGGCAAGGCACCGGGCCATAAAGTTTTAAACTGTTTATTACAAACTTCAAAACAAAAGTCAATTACTGTGGAATAAAAGAAATAGGTATGAAGTCCTTCGTCGTCCAGTTGTTCAATCCACCATTGGTTGTAGGGTAGATCCAGCTGTCAACATTCGGGTTCTCATCATCAGCATCTTCTGTGGCGGAGACAATCTCAATAGCATTGATTCCCGAGCTGTGCTTGGGCATGGGAGCAGTTATGACGTTGGGCTTCTCCAGAGCGTCAAACTCAATCTCTTTGGCTTAGATCAAATCTTGCACCTTATTCTTCAAGGCTCAACAGTTGTTTGTATCATGACCTAGACCTTCGGAGTGATAGGTGCAACGGGCATTCGGGTTATATTAAGGAGAAGTGGTGTTGGGATTCTTCGGAGCTTCCCTCAGAGTTACCAGATTGGTCTTCAATAATTGTGGTAGAATTTGAGACAATGTCATATTGAGCCGAGTGTACTGCCTTTGTGGTCTTTCCACCCTTTGTTGATTGTTGCATTGTGGAGCAACGGTGGGTCTTGATATTACTACCGCATTTACTGCTTGACGGTGTTCAGGTCTGCTTTGGCTCCTCGGGCCGTAGACTGCACTAGCTTCTTACTTATCAGTGAAAGGCTTCTTTATTGCACTTGATGAAGTATCCTTTTGTATCTTACCACTTCGGTACCAGCTTCCACTCTCTCTCTAGTCAAGATCAACTCAGTAAACCCAGATGATGAACTGCCGATCAGATGATTGAAAAACAGACCAGATAGCGTCCCCAGAAACATGTCAACCAACTCCCTATCAGACAAAGGGGGTTGGACTCTTCCAGCCAAATCTCTCCACTTTTGAACATAGTCCTTAAAACCTTCACTTGCACCCATATACATACCCTGGAGCTGAGTACGAGTGGGAGAAAGGTCGGCGTTATACTGATATTGCCTGTAAAAAGCAGCAACAAGGTTTTCCCAGTTTCGGACATTGGCTCCTTCCAACTGATAAAACCATTCAAGTTGAGTCCCTGACAGACTATCTTGAAAGAAGTGTACCCACAAATTTCTATCAGTAGTGTGGGGTTGGATTTTCCTAACATACGAGCGGAGATGGAGTTTTGGACAGGACACTCCATCGTATTTGGCAAAAATTGGAGCTTTAAACTTATGAGGGATCACCACTCCCGATACCAGTCACAGCTCTCCAAAATCCAAACCAAGGATCTTTTGAATCTCCATAGCACTCAGACGGTCTTCTAACTGCTTGTACCTATCCTCGGCAGGAGGATATTTCTCTTCATCGTAATCCGTATTGTTATCAGAAACTGCCGAACTAAGGTCCTTTGTCCTTTCTTGGTTCTCCCCGTCCTTGGATGAAGAAGTCAGATCAGCTTGTTGTCTCAACCTTTCCCCATACCTTCTGCTCATTCAAAAGAACAACCTTCTTCTTCTTCTTCTCCTTCAGAATGAGAGTCTTCAAATCCTCTTGCCCTTTAGCCAAGCTTAGGAACATCTGTTGGAATTGGGCGTTTTGTGCCTGAAGATCTTTGATGGCTAGATCGAAATACATTTCATGCTGAAATAAACAACGATGAAGATGAGAAACCTGTAATGGTACCTGTAATGGTGTGCATGATAATAGGATGCGCATGTAATGATTTCAAAGACTTTGGGAGATTTAAATTTGCAAACCAAAAATAAACAAACTTTATTAGATTAACTTGTAAAAAAGGTTCAACAATGCCTCTAAGGCGTTACAAAGAAATAAATGGGAAACAAATCTAAACTAGAAAAGCAAAAGCAAAAGTCCCATGGACGCTTCCTCTTTGTGCTGACGTAGTCATTGATTGTTCTTTCTTCTTCGAGTTGCCTGGTGAGCTTCAAAATCTTCCTTTCTTGCTTATGGTACTTCTCTCGGTAAGTATCTCTCTCCTCTTTCAGCTGAATCCAGGATCTCTGCAATGCCCCAGGATCAGTGGGCATGTAAGGATAAATAACTGTATAAGGAACACCCTCTTCATTGGTGGGCTCCACAATCACTGGCAACACAGCTTCATCAGGCATCCCAAGTTTCTGGGCACGAGCTCAAACCCATTGGAGATAAGGCTGCATGGGGAGAGAAGTCTTTTGTCCCAGCTCTTGGGGGTAAGATCTATTCACCATGCCCCAAGCTCGTATAAACCTCCGGCAGTGCTCGTCAACGTCCTCCTTGTAGTCAAATGTAATATCCGTAAGAAGTAGCTCATGACGACCGTCTCTCTGAGCACGACCAAATTATCGCAAAGCTAGACAAGGGTTGTAAGTTATACCCCCTCTGATTCCAAGCAATGGGACATTAGGGTATCCCCCATAACGATCAATGACAGCAGTGTCTTCCATAGCCCGGGAACTCCAAAGAATGTTTGTATGGGCCAGTGACATTAACATGTAAGACCATCCCAAACCTTCTTCATTCTTCAACACAGACTTGGGGAGGTGCGAAATAAACCACCTCGACAGCAGCGGCATGCAACACATGAGTGTCCCTCTTCTTCGCACAGTACGATTATATAGGGCATGCAAGATATCACCCAGTAAAGTAGGCACAAGATTGCGAGAAAGGAATATCTTAACCGCATTCACATCCACGAAGGAATTTGAATTCGGGAAGAGAACCAAACTGTAGATAAGGAGAGCCAAGATATCTTCGAAAGCCTGAAAATCCAAATTATCCTAGAACAGCTGAGCCTGATCCATCAGAAATTTGGCTAAGAAACCTTCGACCCCGCTTCGCATTTCCCAATTGGATACTACATCAGCCCGTTTTAGATGCAGAGCTGAGGAAATGTCTTCTGGTCTAGGAGTCTCTTCCATATCTGTGAAAGACACCTGCTCTAGGATGGATATACCCAATAAGTGAGAGAACTCTTCCAAAGTAGGAACCAACTGGTAATCTGGAAAAGTGAAACAATGATGCATAGGATCGAAGAACTAGAAAAGCACACTCATCATCTGCTCATCAAACTTTGAGGTGACCAGGCTAAGAAGCTGACCATGTCTCTTAATGAACATGGAAGTATCAGAAACTCTTGAGGCTAACTCTTTGAGTTGAGTAGGTATTTGCACAAAGTTAACTCAGATGGTGTTTCTGCGCACGGAAGCCATAATCTGCAAAACTAAACAAAGATAAATTCCCTCGGTCTTTGAAATGGTTAGTATAATGAAGTATGCATGCTATGTTATGATGCATGATGTCATGATAAAACAAATAACAGGTATAGCAGATAACAGGCATGGCAAAGGCAAACAAGTCACATAAAAGCCCGTAAGTTTAACGCTTTCATGGGGTCAAAGGTATTACCCTCTTGAAGTTCAGTTGGTTTCAACCTGTCTTAGAAAAAGTAACCGGGTTCTAGAGGTTCTCAATATCACTGACCATCCTCCATTGGCCATGGTTTCAGCTCACGCAATCTTTTCTTGCGGTCGGAACTATCACGAGAGTATGGTCTCAATGAGTGTAGCATCGATTATCAACCAATTCTCAACTTTACACTGAGGCCGGCTATCTCACTACTTCCTACTGGCCAAGTTGGTCTATTAAGGGTTCTAAGGTCAGTTGATGCTTAACGACACACATAGCGGCCCCGTATTCTCCTCGTTTCTCCACAAGGGATACCGGTACCAACCAATGTGCCACATCAATGTAGCTACTGCTTTAACCGTATCGGTCTACACCGTACAGTTCCCTCACAGTTTATTGCTACTTACCTAAAATGTGTCCCCAGATCCGGGTTAGGATCTATAGTAACTCCCAAACAACCCTTAAAAGTAAAGCAACCAAAAGGAACAAGAGAATAAAATATGATGAACTAATCCTAATGTATACCCCAATTATTAATTCCCCAGCAGAGTCGCCAATTCTATGATACGGTGGCAGAACCGACTGTTTTGGAAAAATGCTGGTTTGCATTTTGCGTTTGTGTTTGCAAAATGTCGCGGTAAGCAAGAGTTGCCACCGACTTTTATTTTATCCAACATGAAAGGAAAAAAGCACAGAAAAATTCTTTTTTCAAGATTTTGAGTACGGGGGGTAGATTATAGAAAGGGAAGGTGTTAGCACCCTTTCTATCCATGGTTTTCCATGGGCTCTTAAGTACTTGCTCGTCTTTTAAAATTGCTTGTGTGTTTGTGTTTTTGAAAAGTTTTGTTGTACTTCATTTTAACCCTTGTTTCTGTCCTCAAGAGTGTTACGAAGTTGTTTTGAAAACTTTGTTTGAAAAGTTTTTGGTGTGAAAAAGTTTGTTTTGAGCAGGTACCTACTCAAAAAAGGATTGTTTCCTTTCTCATTTCCTTTAGACAATGCCATCCTACTACTGAGAAATAAGTAGCACCGTCGTTGGATTTGTAAGGGTCAATTTGAAAGGGACGTACGATCACTAAAGTAATGTTAGAGCGTCTTAGTAATAACCCTAATGTCTTAAGATCATATTCGAGGCAACATTTCCGAGGCGACATTTCCGAGGCAACATTTCCGAACGAGACTTTTGATCTTTGTTAAGACAGGAGGGAAACCACTAAGACACCCTATACTTAATGACCGTTTACCGAAGGCAACCGAAGTGAGAGTATACCCTAGGAGTGCGCATGTGCGAGTGATTTGATTTCAAGTTATTATCTTTGCACATTAGGGTTTGCTAGCCATTTTAAATTAACATGCAGTCTTGTCATACAATCCTAATATCATACATCTAACAGTTAATATTTGCGAGAATTAAAATGCGAGAAATAAAACCTACGCTATTACAAGGCTTCGGGGTAGGGATTACAGAGCCAAAAAAAACCCGTGAAACGATAAATAAAAGAAAATCCTAATTAAACTATTACATATTGTAAGCAGTTACATTAATATTGCGAAAATAATAAAACGCGCGCGATGAATGAAATGAAAAGGAATTAGGGTTTTGACCCTGACTAAGCCTAATTGCAATTTAAAGGGAGAAACCATTTTTGTTGTTTTTGATTGTTTTGAGAAAATAAGATTTTAATTGAATAAATAAAACCCTAATTACTAATTAATTTAAAATTTAAGAAAAATAATTAAATCGACCTATTTTTGTATTTTTTAGTTTTGAGAAAAGAAATAAAAATTAAATCACATGCTAACCCTAATTTTTCTAATTGATTTTAAATATATGAAAAAAATTAGAATTAATCCTAAATTAAATTAAACTAACACTAAATTAAATTTGGTAAAATAAAATAAAACCTAATTCTAAATTTGTGAGATTTGATTTTATGATTTTTTGTGAAAAAAAGAAATTAGTTTTAGTTAGAAAATAATTAAACAAATTGATTAAATAAAAGAAAATAGAAAAAAGGATGAGAATGGGCCTGGTAGTGTTGCTAAACAGGGGGGTTTACTGCTAAATTTATGGGCCCAGATGCTGATGGCCCAAACCCTTCGCTGGATCCTATGTACATTCTGATGGTCCATGGTACAACTGCGTGTGTGGAACGTTAGATCTGAATCAAGAGCAATCCACTGGCTGGATCTCGTAAGTGCATGGTATGGATCTGGGCTTGAGGTGCATGGGATATGCGTAAGATAAGTTAGAAAATGTGAAAATGTTTGGACCTGGGATCGAATCCAGGTCCTTCCTCTCACATACCTCCACCTGGACCATCTGCGCTAGCTAATGAATCATAAGTATAATTACAAAAATAAAACATATAGAAAATAAGCCACTAAGTCTAGTCAGCAAAAATTAGTTGAGTCAGCAATTTGAAGGGCCAATCAAGACATGGGAAAAGGCCACGCATGCGTCTACCAAAGTCATCCAGGGTCAACGACGCCGGAGCTATGCTCCGGTCGTCTTCTCCGGCAGGGGCGATCTTGGAACCCTGCGAAAACGGTGAAATCGAAGCAAACGAAATATGCAGATCCAATAATTAGGGCATGGTGATTATCATGATGGTGTTTTCTTGGCTTAATACTGCCTGCTTTCACCAAAACGAAACTTCAAGTGATATGAACCCTAGCTATGGTGGTTTACGTTTTGGCCACTAGAGATATCAAACAACGGTCCAATCCTATTCTAAACATTCACTGGAACTCAATGGCATGGTCAGTATGAATTGAATCAGGCTATAAACAAAAGTATGATCTATGGAAATTTTGCAAAGTATGAGTTCATATATATACAGTTTCAGCATGCATGGCTATGTAAAAAGGGTGTGTTTATACCTTGTCTTACTTTTAGATCACAATAGGATGGATGGAAGGTCTTCTAGATGGCTGAACCCTTGAATTCGATCTAGGTACACTTCTTTGAAATTTTGAAAGAAATTTGATCTTGGGAGGTTGCTGCTGAACCGTGCTAGGGTTTTGGGATTGCTTCCTTTATATAGGGAGGGCGAATTAGGGTCATAATAACCACCCAATATCTTTCCATTAAGAAGAGAATAATCTTGTTTCTTAAAAGAGCCAAAATTTACCAAAGTGATAAAAGATCCAATTTGTGCTTGTTTTGATGCCTTGCACGATTTGATTTTACTTCCAGCTGTGTAATGAATCTAAACATGCATAAAATCTCAAGATTTGATTAGTTTTTGATATTTTCATTATTTTGATTTTGATTTTATTTAATTTAATTGAAATAAAATCAAAATAAATGACAATAATAAAATAATGACAAATGGAAGGGTTCATGGGTCGTGGGTCACATTACAAACTCAGTGCAAGCATAAAATGTTAGGCCCACTTAGCAAAAAATGCAATTTTGGACACATTTGTCTTTTGGCAATTTTGCAAAAAAGGTCAATTTTGCCAATGCATAACTCTCTCAATTTTGACCCTAGAGATGTGTTCTTGGACTTTTTAGAAATATTAAGATGTCCTCTAAGCAACCCTTTTGGTCTCATATCAATTGAGTCTTCCGTGTTCATGTATGAAGCTTTTGCCCAAAAGGTGTTTTTGTTGACTTTTCAAAATGACCTATAATGTCCAAATTTATATCTTCTTGTGAGTGCTTATTTTGAACTTGGGAGATGAAGGTGGATTGTAGGGAATTACATCCTCTTCAAAATGAGCTTTGTATGGGTCATTTTTGATAAAGTATGAGAAAGTTATGCTTGGTCAAAGTTGAGTTGACTTTTCCTACAAAACCCTAATTTAGCAACTTTTGGGTTTTGATGAATTATGATCAATCCTTGAGGAACCATGATCAACCCTTGATCAAATGATTCATAATACTTCAAAATGAGGATGTTGACCAAAAATCTTGAAGTTTGACTGTATGTGGGCCACAGTTGACTTTTGCCCTAGCATAGTCGATTTTCAGGCCTTTGAGCAATTGACTGAGCAAACTTCCTCTGAAAGGCTTGAAACATGACATGGATGATCTTGAGAACATATTAGGACAATGGTGAGAATTTGGGACCCTTTGGAATCAAACAACTTGATGCAAACTGAAACCCTAATTTGGGGTAGACTGCCTTAGAAGAGAGTTTGTCTGGTCAACCCTTGGACTTCCTTGAGAAATTTGAGGACCTCACTTGAAATGTATTTGAGAAATATGGGAGGGAAAATTTTGGGGTACAACACTTCCCTTTTCATAACCAACCCCCTTACCTAGATTCTCTCCCCCTCTCTTTTGGCTTTACTCACTCTTTTCCCATTTTCTTTCGAAACAATAAAGCATGGTGGCGATTTTTATTTAATTTGTGCGAGTTAAGTCAACTCAATGGCTTAGTTTCAATATTTCTACCACTACAGAAAAAATGGAGACTCTGTTGGGGAAATATCGACCAAACATTGGTCCATCTCTAAGTGGGTTGAGCCTATCTTTGTTTATATTGTGTATGTGCTATTATTTGTTGTATATTATGTGTTGCATATATGTTTGTCTAGATTTTTCTGGTATTCATGGTGCTTGGTGATTTCTCATAAGTCCTCTACCCGGACTTGGGAAAACTTAAGATAGGACGGGTGGTATAGTCATGTTAACTTTGAGGGAGGAATCCCATAAAAGGAGACATGAGATACCCCACTCAGTGGAGGCCCTTTGACTATAGTATTTGTTTACCGAGCAATCGAGAAGACATGCTGCTTTCAAATTGGGAGCCTGCTGAAGCTGAGGACCGTATAACCCTTAACCCATCTTGGCCTTTTAGGTGTAGTGCAGAAACTATAACAGAGTAATCTTGAAGTGGTTTTCACGCGATGCTACACTCAGACGAGTTTTTCCTGAGAATATTACCGATTATCGGGTTAATCGGGACGTTGGTAATATCCAAAGGAAGGATGTAGACTCTGGGAACTTTTTAGAACCTTGTTCAGAAGGTGATAAACTATTAGTCCTTACCTTTTGGGTAGTTCCTTTGACTTCATGCTCGTGACGTCAAACCTATGAACCCCCCCCCCCCCATGCTTGTGATCTTTTGTGTGATTGTTACATCATGCATTCATGCACCCATGAGCATCCTTTAAAATAGTTGCTTCAAGGAAATTAAGGGTTGACTTTTGAAAATATCTCAAGTACTTTTTGACCATGGATTTTGGAAAAAGAAAGACTCGGAAGTACAATTTCAAGGATTCTAAGATAAAGGAACTGGTGAGTTTGATTCCTGAGATTGAGAGCTCTATAGATTTCTGGAAGAAGTATGGATCCTCCGTTCCTCTTATGAAGCTCAAGATGAAGGATAGTATTCTTTCTACATTGGTCCAGTTCTATGATCCATTGTGTCAGTGTTTTACTTTCTCGTATTATCAACTTATGCCCACATTAGAGAAGTATTCTTACTTGGTTTACCTATTATTGATCGTGTTCTTTTCACCGGTTTATAAGGAGAGCCTAAGTCTCATGAGATTGCCACCATGACTCATTTGAAGAAGTCTGAGATTGAGGCTAACATGACCACCAAAGGAGGAATCAGAGGTTTACTTGCTCTATTTCTATTGGATAAAGCTCGTTATTTCTCCAAAATAAAGAGTACAACTGCTTTTGAAGCAATCTTTGCTTTTATTTCCTATGGATTGTTCTTGTTTCCTAACGTCGATGGATTTGTAGATGTTAATGCCATTAGAATATTTCTTATTAGGAATCCAGTTCTTAAGCTACTCGGAGGTACTTATTATTGCATCCATCTTTGGAATTTTTATCAGGGAGGGATGATCATTTGTTGCACATTGTTGTTATATCAGTGGTTTATTTCTCACTTACCTCGGTCTATTTCTTTTTAGGATACCAAGAAGGAGCCTCATTGGGCCCCAAAGATTATGGCTCTCCCTCATTCTGATATTGTTTGATATCATCGGTCTTATTATGATGTGGAGATTATTGATGGTTGTGGTAGTTTCCCCAATGTGCCTCTTCTTGGTATAAAAGGAGGAATTAATTACAATCTCGTTCTCACGCGTCGTCAACTTGGATATCCAATGAGATACAATCCAAATAGCATTCATCTGAGTGGTTTCTTTCTAAAATAAGGATAACATCATAAGGAAGCTAAGAAAGAGATTGAGAAGGCTTGGTGTCATATTCATAGAAATGGTAGAAAAGATTTAGGACCAAGAGAAGTTGTTTTCTTAGAACCCAATCTTCGTTGGGTACAAGCAAGGGCAATTCAGTTGAAGATGCCTTATTCTCATGAAGAACCTATACCTAATATGTTTATAAGGACTACTCCTTCTCTCTTAAATTTTGTGGAAGAACTTCAGCTCGCCTTGGTTAGAATGCAGCAAGAGAAGGAAGCATGGAAGAAGAAGTACCAGACTTTGGAGGTGTCCTACTCAACCGAATTAAAAGAGGAGGATGACTTGATCAATATTCTTGAGAGTCATGTTGTGGACATAATGGAGAAGCAATATGATTTATTTTCCTCTAGAGCTCAGCCAAGTCCTGGTCACTTGTCTTCTGATTCCAGTGGTTGGAAAGAAGTCGCCGACAAGTATGCAAAAGAGAATAAGCAATTGAAGGCTCAAATTGCAAGACACAAAGTAAAGCGTCAATGTATGGAGAGATCTTCATCAACTTTGGCTCCTTAGGATTTTTTAAATTCTATCTTTATTCTCTTGTGCTTAGGATTATTGAAACTTGTACTAAAAGTTATAATCCATTTCCAAGTTATTAAAATGAGATTTTTCAGTATTTCCAAATGTGTTAGTACTTTAATATTTGCAATTGCTTATGATTCTTTGATTTACTTGAAAAAAGAAAATAAATCATATGTATTGCATATCATGTAGCATTTTGCACATATTTTTGCATTCCTGTTCATTCTCAGGTGTCTTGCGTGTTTCTCTACTTTGTTCAGTCAGCAAGTTGTCTAATCGCTACAATACTCGGGCTAATTCCACGAAGAAGATGGAAAATCTTGAACAAGAGAATCGTGTGTTGCATGAAGAAGTTACTACTTTGAGAGCCAGTATGGCTAATCTGACTGCTTTGGTGGAATCGTTGGTGGTTTCTCGGAATCATCCACCACCTCCTCCTCCGTCTCCTCATGCTACTCAGCCACAACAGACGACCATTTTTCCTAAGTTCTATCAGTTCCCATCTCTCTTACTTCGATTACTATTAATCAATATCGTGTGCCTCACGGTTACCCATGGGGAATGCCTGCGAATTTCATGCCATAAGGTTACAATCCTACTGCTCAAGTTTCTCCATTTTCTCACACCGTTGTTGTTTATGCGCTTCTACTGGTGCATGCTGCTCATGTTGCTAATAATGAGATTCATCATGTCACGCCTCCTACAATGAATGATATGCTTGATGAAGTTTATCATCCTTCTCCTCCACCAAGTAAAATGTTTGGCTTTTATGACCGGTTGGATGATTTTCAAGATTAATTCAATGAAATGTAGAATGAAGTGAAGTCTCTCCGAGGGAAAGAGTTATTCGGATAGAATGTTAGTGACCTCTGCTTAGTTCCTAATGTGAAAGTCCTAACAAAGTTTAAGGTGCCAGAAATTGAAAAGTAGAAGGGCAACTCTTATCCCCGTGATCACCTGGTGATGTATATGAGAAGAATGTCCACTCATAGTGATGACTAATGCTTGCTTATTCATTTCTTCCAGGATAGTTTAACAGGTGCTACTTTGAAATGGTATATGGGATTGGACAGTAGCAACATTTGCACCTTCAATGACTTGGGTGAAGCTTTTGTAAAACAGAATAAGTACAGCATGTTTATGGAACTTGACTACGATCAATTGAGGGTGATGGCTCAGAAGTATAAAGAGTTATTTAAATAGTATGCGCAACATTGGCGCGACGGTGCTTCCCAAGTGGTACCCCTGATGGGAGAGCAAGAAATGACTAAGGTCTTCCTAAAAAACCTTGGTTCATTTTATTATGAAATGATCGTTGCAAGTGCACCAAGTGATTTCATTGAGATGGTAAATATGGGTGTTCGTCTAGAAGATGCTGTCAGGAACGGACGATTGACAAAATATGAAGGTTCTAGTGGAACAAAGAGATCATCATATGGGTTTTCTAGAAAGAAAGTGAAAAAAATATATTTTTGTTGAGGAAAGAAAGGTTAAACCTCCGAGAAGACGTCATCAGTACCAACAATAAGTTGCTTCTATGACTCCTGTTGTAAACGTGGCTCCGACTGATGTTGCCTATCAGAGAGCACCTCAACAAGGTAATCAAGGGTAAGTTCAGAAGAGAGAGGCTTTTGATCCTATTTTGATGAGTTATGCAGAATTATTTTCGGCTTTGATTCAAAAGAAATTGGTGCAGACTAGGCATCCCCTACTATACCTTCACCTTTATTGTGGTATTATAAGGCGGATCAGACTTGTGCTTTTCATCAAGGATCCCCTGGGCACAACATTGGAAACTACTATACATTGAAGTTTGAAGTGCAGTAAATGGTAAGATGAGGTCTACTGTCTTTTAAAGTTGTTGGTTCCAATGTAAAGGATAATCCACTACCCAAACATGGAGGTGGAAATGATGTAAATATGGTTACTGGTTGTCTTGGGGACTTCCTGATTTTTCATATCAATCTGGTCAAAGGTGATTTAGTGAAGATGCATGTTGATCTCTGTCAGTTCAACATACACACGATCATTGGGGTTGTAGTATTTGCAGTTCATATATCCATGGATGTGATAAGGTGAGAACTGGTCTTCATGAAATGATGGATGAAGGTCTTATCCACATGATTAGACCAAGGGCTAAATATGAAAAAGATGTGAATATGGTTTATGGATGTCTCGGTGAATTCGGGATTTTTAATGTGAGTTACATGGATGCTGATTTGGTACAACTGCATGCCATATTTTGTCACATGGATGGCCAGGAAGTACATCAGTATGGGTCCTGTCAGATTTGCTGCAGAGATTCTCGTGGTTTTTCTATTGTGATAAAAGGTGTTGAATTGATGTTAGATGATGGTAACATCAAGGTCACAGGAAATAAAAATGATTATAATGGGGTTAATATGATTGAAGACTACTTCATTGAAGCCATGTTTGATGATGAGTATGTTTCTGCTGATGAGTTCTTTTATTCAGATGAAGACATATTTTTTGATAATGATTTTGCGATTCCTGAGTATTCTGAAGAAGTAAGGGTGAATGTTATTATATCATGTTTTATTGTTCCCGCTCCTGTAGAAATTACGTACCACGGAAAGCCTGTTGTTGCTCCCATAGTTATTTGTGTGCTTGGTCCAATCCCATATGAATCAGACAAAGTTGCGCCTTATAAGTACAATGCAACTATACTGGAAGATGGTGTGGAAATTCCTATGCAAACTTTGACCTATGTTGAGAATATTTCTCAAGCTAGTCGGGTAACTCGCAGTGGTCATGTTTCGCCCCTACCTTTCTAGGAGATGTTAATCCTGACAAAAATATTGTGGAGACTTATGTTGAACCTAAGAAAGTGGTAGGAGAATTTAGTGGCCCCGCCTTGGAAAAGGATGTAGATGACTTGTTTAAAATCATCAAGATGAGTGATTACAAGATTGTGGATCAGTTATGGCAAACTTCACCTAAGATTTCCATTTTAGCCTTGTTGATGAATTCTTCTACTCATTGAGAATCTCTGATGAGGGTGTTGGATCAGGCTTTTATTGAAAAGGATATGTCTCTAGATCAGTTCAGCAGTGTTGTGGGGAATATTTCATCTTGTAATAATCTAAGCTTTTATGATGACGAGTTGCCTGATGAAGGGAGAAACCATAACCTTGCTCTCCATATTTCTGTGAATTGTAAGAATGTGTCTTTGTCCAATGTGCTGATTGACAATGGATCTTATTTGAATGTCATACCGAGTACTCTCATGAAGCTTAAGTACTAGGGAACTCCTACGTGCCCTAGTGGCATTATAGTGAAAGTGTTTGATGGTTCAAGAAAGTTTGTCATCAGAGAAGTGGATTTACCTATTCATATAGGTCTGCACCTATTCCAAATCACCTTTCAGGTTATGGATATTGTCCCTTCCTATAGTTATTTATTGGGACGACCATGGATCCATGAAGCAGGAGCTGTTACTTCAACCTTGCATCAGAAGCTGAAATTTGTTCGTGAAGGAAAGGTAGTCATTATGAACGGTGAGCAAGCTCTGTTGATATCTCATTTGTCTTCCTGTAGCATTTTAGAAGCTGATGAATCCGTTGTTGGAACTTAGTTCCAAGCTTTGTCCATTAATAATATAAGGAAGAATGAAGATTCTATCACCTCATTTAAAGATGCACAACAGGTAGTGCAAAAAGCCCTAGCAAGTTGTGGGGGAAGGTTATTAATCTACCTGTGAACATGAATGGGACGGTTTTGGGTTTCTCCATGAAGAAGGAAGTTGTGAAGCCTAAGTCTGATTTGATTAAATATCAAGACATCTTTCAAGGTGAGGGATATCTTTATCCGACTACTCCAAGGATCAACGTTATTCTCGAAGATGAGTCGTAGTAAGAGATGCCAAACTTCGTGACACATGGAGTCATAATCCAAAATTGGATCATTGTTGATGTTCCTTCTTGCATTCACATTTCAAAGTAATTTGTTTTTTGTTGGTCTTTTCAAAAGCCTTTCACTCTGACCAAGGTGAAAGTGATGATTGTATGGGCGTATCTTTTGTTTTGATTTTTAAAATCAATAATAAAAGTTGTTTTTAATTTCTAAATTATGTCATTATTTTATGATTTATTTTTGGAAAATGGTAATCAGAAAAAAAACCTTTCAAAATAAATAACAAATATAAATAAATATGCATAATCACTTGTTACATGTGTCAGTTTCTAAAATCAATCATAAATCATATGTGCAATGACCCTGCACCCTCTCTAAACTTTGAATATCCAGTGTATGTGGCTAAAGAAGAGGAATACTATGAAATACCATAATAGTTTTCATGGTTGCTTGAGCACGAGGAAAATACTATTCAGCCGTATAAAGAGTCGTTGGAGACGATTAACTTGGGTTCAGAGGAAGATTCGAAAGAAGTCAAAATTGGGGCACTGCTTCATCCCGAGTTGAAGAGCTGCCTCATTGAGTTGCTTAAATAGTATGTGGATATATTTTATTGGTCTTATCAAGACATTCCTGGTTTAGATACCGATATAGTGGAACACTATTTGCCGCTAAAGCCAAAATATCCACCAATCAAGCAGAAGCTGCGAAGAACTCATCCTGACATGGAAGTGAAGATTAAAGAAGAGGTATTGAAACAGATTGATGATGGTTTCCTTGTGACACCAGTGTACCCTCAATGGATTTTCAATGTTGTTCCAGTACCAAAGAAAGACAGAAAAGTCCGCATGTGTGTCGATTATAGAGATTTAAATAAAACAAGTCTGAAAGATGAGGGGAAATCTTGATAAAATGAGAGGGAAAATTTTGGGGTACAACAGTGGGAATAATACTTCGACCAACTATGTTCATGGTCATTTCAGCGAAGCCCAACTATAATCTACTCCTAGGTAGAGAGTGGATACATGGCATAGGTGCAGTGCCATCTTCGATGCATTAACGGGTTACTATTTGGTGCCATGATGGCATCGTAGAGAATATCAAAACGATCAAAGTTATTACTTGGGTGAAGTTAACAACATTGGAAAAAATAGCTTCGACAGAAACTTGGATCACATAGGGCCATGCAATCCTCCTGAGTTCGATTTGGCACCAACACCAAATGCATTTTGCTCCCTCTACCTGCATTCTGACCATGGTTTCCAGTGGGATAGAGAAGATTTATCAAACATTGACTATGGAGGAGTTGATGACATACGGCCAACAAGCTGGGGAAGCGAATTCGTTGATGATGACTGAATCACAATGTTGTACCCCAAAATTTTCCCTCTCACTTATCAAGAATTTGCTCACAATATCTCCTTGGGTTCAAGACTGCGCTAGGGTTTGATCAGCTCAAGACACCTTTTTAGACACTGATGACCAAAATTAGGGTTTGAGTTTGCACAAGGATTTTTGAACTATCAATGCTTCATATGACTTTCATGGACCATTATGGACCCCCAAGATTACTCATGTCAAGTTTCAAGCCTTGGATCACACTTTTGATCAGTCAATTGAACAGTTGACTTAAAAATCAGCTGTATTGGGGAAAAAGTCAACCATGGCCAATTTACAGTCAAACCTCATAATTTTTTATCCACAACAACATTTTAAACCCATATGTATCATTTGATCAAGTTTGGATCACAATTCCTTAAGAGATTTGATCAAATCCCCAAAAGGGCAAAATGGTCAAAATTAGGGTTTTGACTAGGAAATGGCAATTTCTGGTTTTTGACCTAGCAAATGGTCAATTGGTTTAAGGCATGATATCAAGAGTCCAATTGCATCATTTTGACCTAATGATATGGTTCAAAACATGGCAAGTCCATTAGATTGACAGATGAATTTTGCAGTCAACTGATCAAAAGTCAATTGTATACTGAAAAGTCAAACTTTGACTTTTTTATTCAAATTCAAGTGCCAAAGATCATAATTCATCAAAACATGTCAAATTATGAAACTTGTTCATCAAGAAATCAAAAAGTGAAGATTTCATTTTAAAAAGTCAAAATTTCTAAACTTAGAAAATTTTGAGTGTTAAAAATTCATGTTTTTCTTTATAACTTTGGGCCAAATTTTCACCATAATGCAAGATGATTCAAGAGAAAATTCCAACATGAAAGTTGTATATATACATGAAATATACAACTTTTCTTCATACAACTTCTTCCAAAAATTCTTGGATCTCAAGTTATAATTTTATGAACATAGGGTCATGAGACTAAACACTTAGTGAAATTTTGCCCTAATTCCGTCAGGATTTTGACCCAACTTCATGGAACTTTTTCATATAGTTCCAAGGGGAATCTTCAGCAATTTAAAAAAGGGTTATAGATCACATTTCAAGCTTTCCAAAATGTACAAGAAATCCTTGAGATCATTCTTGAGTAGGGAGAATCGAAGAGATGAAGTTGGTGTTTTGTCACTTGAATTACAAGGCATTTTGTGATGAACAAGAATCCATTTTCAAACCTAGGGTGCATAATCTTGCTTTTCAGGGATCCTAACTTGTGTATATATCCATAATTAATGGGTTACACAAACTTTTGAGCTTTAATCCAAGTGGTTTAAGCTTTATCCAATCCACATTTCCATTAATGGCACAAAGTGAACACTTCCATTTTAGAAAAGCAAGCTTTTGTGTAAAGTCAATTCTTGAGCCTCTAACTTGTTCCCTCTGATCAAACTCCATCCATAAAGTCAGAAGAAAGCTTGTTTAAAGCATAACCACTCTATCTTAGCAAGTACACAATGCTTGGAAACTTGAAATTCTCAAAAATCACATGTTATGCATAAACTTGTGATTTAGAATTATGATCAACAACAAGTCTCCAAACTTGTTGCTTATAAATATAGGCACTATTTGTGAACTAGAGGACGAGCTTGAGCACCCTAAAATACACCAAAACTCTCTAAAATCAGAAATTTCCCCAAAACTCCACTGTTGCATAATTTCTGACCTTGAACCTCAAACTCACATTTCCCTCGTGCGTTTCTTGGCCTTTTAGTTTCTAAAGCTTCCTTGCATCAAGGGTAACTCATCCCTATACCTGTTTCACTTCTGTAACACTATTTTCCCTGTCTTCCATAACCAAAAAGAGAGCATCACAGTTGGACTTCTCCATACCATTCCATCCACCCTCAGCTCAAGCCAACCATTGCATTAGCTTCCTAGAGGTCCAAGGAAGCTAACCTGATCATCAGCACTGCCTGAAATAAGCTCAAATCCATTTCACGATTTCCAGTTTTGAGGTAATTTTCTTGAACTTCTATACATTACTTAGGCATTGTTAGGCTTTCATTTGTGAAGATAAAATGTAGACATCATTGCCCTGAAGTTGTACATGTCCATAGATTTCATTTATTCTGATTGAGCTAGGAGAATTTTGAGTTTGAACTTTCTGAAATATTTAGGTCAAAATTTGGTACTTTTAAAAATTCTCATTCATATTTGATTTATAGTTTATGATATTTATATGGTGGGATTCGTGTGACAAAATGGAGCAATTTTCATGTTTACATTTTTGCAAATGGTTGAGAAATGAGCAAGTTACAGATCCTTTGGTTGGAGGTTGAAGATGAAGTACAGTCAGGGCGCATTTTGTGTTATGTGTTTATCATTTCATACAAGTTAACGGATGTATAGCCACCCCAGTAATAAAGCGCGCTCTTGTTTACCCCATGGTCCTGGGTTCAAGTCCCAGCGTGACCATTTTGTTATTTTTACATTTTCTGACTCTTTTTTGTTCTTTTTTGGCAACATTTGGGCTCTTCATTGGACTTAGTTTATTTTTGCTCATGAATATTCTTTTGTTTGCTAATGAACACCCCTGACTTTTTATTTATTTTATTTTCTTTTTATTTTTATTTATTATTATTATTATTAATATTAATATTTATTTTATTGACAAAAAAAGATTAAAAATATATATTTTTATTTATACTATATACATTTATTTTTATTTTCTAGACTAAAACATCAAAAATATTTTTGTTACAAACTTAACTCTTTTTTTAATTAAATAGATTTAGGCTTATTTTATTTTCTTAAAATAAACATAGAATTTATACGTTTCCTAATTTAATTAATTTTCATACTATTTAGTTAAATGTTAAAATCTTCTTCATAAAACTTAAAAACATTTCTCTTTTAAATTAAATTAATTTTTTTTATTAAGCATTTTTTTAGTTCATTAGGTTAAAAAATAAAAAACTTTTTTTAACAAGGAGAAAACCAAATAAAATCCATTCTTTTTTTATTCATTACTTTATACATTATTCATTTTCATATTTTGTACATTTATTTATTCAATTCAATATGGTTGTAATAGATTAATTAGGGTTTAATTTCTTGCAATCCCCATTTATACTTTGTACACCCCCCTTCCCACAAATCATGTAATAGCTTAGTATTTTTATTTTCCGCAATTTAAATGCTTTATATTCACATGCTAGTAATTAGGGTTCGTATGGAAAAAATAAAATCAATCAAATAGAAAACCCTAATTCAAGACAAAAACAAGCATGAAAACAATACACTTACACACAAGCACCCCTAGGGTAAAATCCACTTGGTTGCCTTACAAAATGGCCATATTACGCATGTGAGGTATCTTAGCAAAAACAAACGAATATAAGATCATAGTCCCTCGATGACGCTATCTAAGTTGCCTTACAAATGATCTTAGTCCCTAAAAGAGAATGCTAAGATGCCTTGCAACATTGCTAATCATGGCTATACGATGACCCACGCCCCTCCCGTTTACATCCAAAGATAGGGTTACTTACCAAATCAATGGTAAGATAACAATGTCAAAGGAAAAGGAAATGTACAAGAAAGACTTTTGAGTAGGTAGAATGCTCCTAATTACTTGCTCCATTTCAAAACAAACATCCTTGCTATTTTCAAAACAATCACATACACTTTCAAACATCTTACAAAATTGAAAACATTTTCAAAAGATCAAACATCTTTGTATACATTCTTATGAACAAGAATCATTACAAAGATTGCCTAAACAATGGCCTCTTTACAAAATATTTTTAAAAACCACACAAAGCACAATTTCAAACAAAAGTAAGTGATCTAGCAAGTAACTAAGAGCCCATGGATAGCCATGGATGAAAAGGGTGCTAATACCTTCCCTTTTCATAATCTACCCCCCGAACTCAAGAAATAATCTCAAAGGTCTTTCCTGTGCTTTTTCACCTTTCCTTTTTGGATAAAAGAAAAGGCAGTGGCGACTCTTGCTAACTATAACATTTGCGATCAAACGCAAAACTTCAAGTCAGTTCTCCCACCGTATCACAGAACTGGCGACTCTGCTGGGGACCATTTTAAAAGTGGGGTTACCTTAGGGTTAGATCACATTTACTTGCTTACATTGTTTGAATTGTATGCTTTACATTATGGTTCTTTGTTTGAGTTTGAATCCTCTACCCGGATTTGGGATACATTATAGGTAAGTAGAAATACGTTGTGGAAACTGTGTGCGGTATACCGACATGGTCTAAGCAATAGCTACGTTAGTGCGACATATTTGTGGGCACCGGTAGCCTTTGAGTTAATCAAAGAGAATACGGGGCCGCTGAGTGATGTCATAAAGCACTAATGAACTTTTAGAACCTTTACTTGACCAACTTGGCCATTTAGGATGTAGTGAGATGACCAGCTTTGGTGCAGTCCGAAGTTGGTAGATACTCGATACTACACTCATTGAGGTTTGGTTTCTTGGGATATTTCGGTCTCCATTTAAGAGGCTTGTGCTGAAACAATGACCAAGGAAGAAAACCAGTGATATTGAGCTCCTAAGAAGCCGGTTACTATTACTAGGACAGGTTTGAGCCAACTAAACTTCAAGAGGGTACTTACCTGTAAAACTCCATGCAAGCCTAAAACTAAGGAATTGTTTGTTTTGTTTGTATATATACTTGTACATAACATCATGAACATCATGTACATTCACTAACCATTTCAAGGATTTGTGGGATTCATCTTTGTTCTTGTTTTGTAGGATATGGATTCACTTCGCAGGAAAACTATTCAAGTCAATCTTGTAAGGATCCCTCCACAACTCATGGAGCTAGCTTCAAGGATTCCTGAAAATTCTCCATTCACCTAGAGACATGGTCGCCTGCTTAACTTGGTCACCTCCAACACAGATGAGGACATGATGAAGGTGCTCTTTCAGTTCTTTGATCCTTTACACCATTGCTTCACATTTCCCGACTATCAACTTGTGCATACTTTGGAAGAATTCTCCCGACTCTTGAGGATTCCCATTATTAACCAACTACCTTTCAATGGTACGGAAAGAGACCCAAATCTAGAAGAGATTGCTCAAGCTCTACACTTGCACTCATCTGATGTCATAACTTATTGGGAAACAAGGAGTGGTGTCAAAGGTTTCCTAGCAAAGTTCATGTTTGAGAAAGCCCAGAGTTGTTGGAATTCTTTGGATCTGCAAGCCTTTGATGAAATTGTGGCTTTTCTCATCTATGGGATGGTGTTGTTTCTAAATCCTAATCAACTCATAGATGTGAACGTCATCAAAATCTTCATATCCGGCAACCTGATGCCTACATTACTAGGGGATATCCTACACTCTTTTCACACTCGCACAACGAGGAAAAGAGGTGTCCTTATGTGTTGCACTCCTCTATTGGCAAGATGGTTTATTTCACATCTTCCCCAATTTGTATTAAAGAATGAGCAAGGTTCAAGGTGGTCACAAAGTTTGATGGCGCTCAAACATTCAGACATTCATTGGTGCTCCCGATCCATAGAGAATGTTACTATTGTTGACCATTATGGAGAATTTCCTAATGTCCCTTTACTTGGCATTAGGGGAGGTATCACCTATAACCCCTGTTTAGCCTTAAGACAATTTGGTTACGCCCGAAGGGATGGCCCTCACGAGATGCTGATTCAAGATCTGGTATTTGACTACGACAACGACGATCAAGGTCTTCGCCAGATATTTATCTGAGCTTGGAGGATGTTAAACAAGGTAGATAGCAAGACTTTGGGGCATAAAAATTCCATCCCTCTTGAGCCTTACCTCAAATGGGTACGAACTCGTGCTCAGAGTCTTATGATGCCTTACCCCTCCATTCTCCCGGTAATCATTGAGCCTGTCATGGAAGGATATGTTCCATACACTATCCTACATCCTGACATGCCTACCTCTCTTGAAGACATACAAAGGGATTGGATATAACTCAAGGGGGAGCGAGATAC
This sequence comes from Vicia faba, assembly GCA_948472305.1. Lineage (NCBI taxonomy): Eukaryota > Viridiplantae > Streptophyta > Magnoliopsida > Fabales > Fabaceae > Vicia > Vicia faba. The sequence continues at coordinate 1,308,122,497 of OX451739.1, forward strand.
TTTCGAAGCACATTTCTGCGCAAGCGAGAAGAAGATTTTGGAACTCACTTGGCTACTTCATGAGGAGCAGACTCTGAATGCCTACATTGCACCAAAGAGGATGTGCACTACCTTTTATCTTAGAGTTTCTTGTATTTATTTTGACCAAGAAGGCATTATTGTACTCAAGCTTTAATCTATTAATATAACGTGTGTTTCCTTTTTGTCTAAAATAAATTTGAATCTTAAAATCCTTGAAATCGTTGCATACGCATTTATAATTCATCATAACATAAGCAGGTTTCTCGCAACAAGTTTCCTCATCTCTCTACTGTTTATTTCAGTAAGATGGATCTCGATCAAACAGTGAAGGACTTCCAAGCTCAGAATGCACAGTTTCAACAGTTGTTCTTGACCCTAGCTAAAGGATAAGAAGAGTTGAAGACTTTGCTGGCTGAGGAAAAGAAAAAGAAGTCAAAGAAGGTAACCAGAGTCCTAAACATGGGAAGAAGATTTCATGGGCAGACAAGAAGGACCCTAGACTTTGCAACGACATCCGGTGAGAGAGACAATCAAGACGGGAAAGGCAAGGAAATAGTTGTCCCATCATGATCAGAAGAGGAAGAGGAATAAGAAGACTATTCTGAAGAACAATACCCTCCAGCTGATGACAAGCATAAACATCTCGAAGAGCGGTTGAGTGCGATGGAAATCCAAAAAGTGCCTGGCTTGGACTTTGAGGAATTGGGTTTGGTATCGGGGATTGTCATTCCTCCAAAATTCAAAGCACCTGTGTTCGCCAAATATGATGGAGTTTCATGCCCTAAAATGCATCTTCGGTCCTATGTGAGGAAAATCCATCCCCATACCGCTGACAAAGACTTATAGGTACACTTCTTCCAAGACAGACTGTCTGGAACTCAACTTGATTGGTTTTATCAGTTAGAGAGAGCCAACATTCATAACTGGGAAGATCTTGTTGCAGCTTTCTACAAAAAATACCAATGCAATGCTGATCTTGCGCCTACCCGTACTCAACTCCAGAGTATGGCCATGGTTTCCAATGAAGGTTTCAAGGACTATGCGCAAAAATAGAGAGAATTGGCTGGAAGATTTCAACCTCCCCTAACTGAAAGAGAATTAGTAGACATGTTTTTGGGCACCTTGTATGGTCCCTTCTTCAATCACCTAATTGGGAGTACATCGACAGGTTTTACTGAACTGATATTGACCGGAGAAAGGGTAGAAGCCGGGATAAAGAGTGGAAAGATTCAAAAAGATACATCCTATGTTGCTATAAGGAAGCCATTTATCGGAAAGAAAGAAGTGGTTATTGTTTACCCTCAGAGAAATCAACATAGGTCTGAACGTCGTCCAATGGTGGGGGCTGTTATGATTCCTAAACATGCGCCTGATCACCAGAATTAACATGACCCTATATCAAGTATTTCCACATCTGTTAAGATCCAACTTGGTGACTTTGAAAGAAGCTCCAAAGAATCCTAATACAACATCTCCTCACTATCATCCTAATGCCCGTTGTGCATACCACTCTGAGAGTCCCGGCCATGACACTAATAATTGTTGGGCTCTAAAGAACAAAATATAATACCTTATTGAAGCAAAAGAGATTGAATTCGATGCGCCCGAAAAGCCAAACGTCATTTTTGCCCCTATGCCCAAACATGTCCATAATACCAATGCCATTGAAGAAGAAATGTTTGTTACTTTAGTTGATCAACTTATGACCCACTCCTGACTATTAAAGTGAACTTGTTTAAAGTCGGTGTGTTCCCGGGCTGTGATAAGAGCTGTCATTTCTGCTTGTCCTCACCAACCAGCTGTCCTTTGTTGAAAACAGACGTTCAGTGCCTAATAGATAACAGAAATTTTGTTTGAAAAGACTTCTGTTCCACCTATTCCTTTTAAAGATGTTTCTATCATTACCATTTCCGCCAATTCTTCCAGGGTCTCCACCAAAAGACCCGATACAATTACATCAGTTCCGAAAGCAACTCCTTTGATAATTACAATGCCTGGACCAGTCCCGTATTCGTCAGACAAAACCATACCATAGAATTATGTAGGGGATGTCTACTACCACGATATCAAGCAAGATTGGCCAGCCTCCGAAGATTCAAGTTCTGAGAAGGTCGACTCTGATATCAGTAATATTGCAGGGACTAGAAAGATTACCCGAAGCGGAAGGATATTCTCTCCAGAAATTTCTCCCCCAAAAGCAATTTCTGGACCCGTAATCATTCATGTTGTTACTCCTCCAAAAGTTGTTCCCAGTCCTACAATCATCCCCACTAGTATTTCAATTGATAAAGCTGATACAACTAACATTCTTGCTTCCGAGTCAACTGAGACCCGAGGTAAGAGCATTCTGATTGAGCCTGTCCGGATGAAGGCACAATCATTGACTATCCCTGAGACCTCCCAGAAAGAGATGGAGGAAATTCTGAAGATCATAAAAAGAAGCGACTACGATGTAGTTGAACAATTGGGGAAAACTCCATCTAAAATTTCCATGCTGGCTTTACTACTATGTTCTGAGGCGCATGCAAAAGCCTTGGTAAAATTCCTGAAAACTGCCCATGTACCCCAAGAGACATCTGCCGATCAGTTCCAAGACTGCGTAGCTAGCTTGACTGCAGATAACGGTCTAGGTTTTTTGGATGCTGATTTAACACCAAGAGGAAGGAAGCATAATGAGTCATTGCATGTCTCAGTTGAATGTAGAGGCACAACCTTGGCTCATGTTTTGGTGGACACTGGCTCATCTCTGAATGTATTGCCTAAAAAAGCTCTTGATAGGCTTGACTTTGAGGGATTGACATTGAAGCCAAGGAACATAGTAGTAAGGGCTTTTGACGGCTCAAAAAGGATGGTGCATGGGGAAGTGGATATCCCCATAAAGGTTGGAACCCAAACATTCGATTCAACTTTTTATGTAATGGACATCCGCCATTTATACTCCTACTTGCTAGGCCGACCATGGATCCACAATGCTGGCGTTGTTACTTCTACGTTGCACCAAATGTTAAAGTATCTGATTCAAGGGAAGATTATCATCGTTCATGGAGAAGAAGAGTATATGATCATTCATCTCAATTCCTTCAGATATATGGAATTAGATGGTGAATTTATTGAAACTCCATTCCAACACTTTGAAGAAGTCCTGCAAGATGTGGCAGTGACCAAGGTTGTTCCCAAGATCACAAGGCCTCCACTCAGGATGTCATCATTGAAGGATGCAAAGGCAGTGATAGAAGAAGGTGGGTGCACTATCTGGGGACAACTCCCAGATATCCCATACAAATCTTACAAGTTTGGCCTAGGTTTCACTTCAAGTGCTCAGAAGGTTGTACGTCGCGCTCGTGCTGGAGGACCACCCCTGAAGATCAGCAACCGTGAAGTCAACGCGGTAGAGGATGATGAAGATGGCTGCAACCTGGAGGATTGGATCTTCCCAACTGTCAGTGGAGGGATCAGCAATTGGGAGGCTAGAGATTTTGTCCTGATCACTTTTATCCCATAGTAATTTGTCTTTACATTTTGTTGGATCTGTAATATTAAAACAATTCAAACTCTTAAAACCTTGTGTCTTACCCGAGGCACAATGGTCCATTTGTAAGGGTTATTATCTCATTTCCATATGACATCAATGAATCATGGACGTTTTCGCATACAAACTTTTGTGCTCATTGTTTTTCTTTTTACATTTTCATTTCTTTCAGAGATAGCTACACCCTTACACACACTTACACTCACAATGCATGTCTACATCCATTCGGGATCCCATGGGTAACGGTTCTGCTATGGATTTCTGTGACTCTGAAAATCTAATCTACCAAGCCGAAGATGAAGGTGAGGAAGATTGTGAAGTACCAGGGGAATTTTCCAGATTACTACTGCAAGAAGAGAGAACCATTCAGCCTCGTGAGGAACCCGTGGACACAATCAACCTGGGTACCAAAGAAGACAAAAGAGAGGTCAAAGTGGGTGCCAATCTAGAGCTAAATGTCAAGAAGCGTCTGATTCAATTACTACACGAGTACGTTGAGGTCTTTGTCTGGTCATATGAAGACATGTTGGGACTTGATGCAGATATTGTGGTACATCGTATGCCTACAAAAGAGGATTGCCCACCAGTAAGACAAAAGGTCCGTTGAATGCGACCAGATATGTCAGATAATATTAAAGCAGAAGTCATGAAACAATTTAACGCTGGATTCTTGGTTGTCACCTCCTATCCGCAATGGGTTCCAAATGTTGTTCCCGTACCCAAGGAAGACGGAAAGGTATGAATGTGTGTGGACTACAGAGATTTGAATAGACCAAGCCCTAAGGATGATTTCCCACTTCCCCACATTGATATCCTAGTTGACAACACGGTATAGCATAAAGTGTTTTCCTTCATGGACGGTTTCTCAGGCTACAACCAAATTAAAATGGAACTTGAGGACATGGAGAAAACAACATTTGTCACACAGTGGGGCACATTCTGCTACAAGGTGATGCCATTCGGACTGAAGAATGTTGGGGTAACCTATCAGCGTGTCATGGTAGATTTATTTCAAGACATGATACATCACGAAATATAGGTCTATGTGGACGACATGATAGCTAGATCTCAAACAGAAGAAGAGCATCTTGATCATTTACAGAAACTATTTGAGAGACTGAAGAAGTACAAGCTGAGGTTGAATCCAAACAAATGCACATTTGGGGTACGGTCTGGTAAACTCCTAGGCTATGTCGTCAGCAACAAAGGATCGAGGTTGATCCTGCCAAATTTAAAGCGATACAAGAGATGCCTACTCCTCGTACTGAGAAGGAAGTCAGAGGATTCTTGGGGCGTTTGAACTACATTGCCAGATTCATCTCTCACCTGACAGCTACTTGTGAACCAATCTTCAAATTGTTGAAGAAAGATCAAGTAGTCAAATGGAATGATGAGTGCCAAGTTGCTTTTGACAAAATCAAAGAATACTTACAAGAGCCTCCTGTGTTGATGCCACCAGTCGAGGGAGACCATTGATCATGTATCTGACTATTTTAGAAAACTCAATGGGGTGTGTACTGGGGCAGCATGACGAGTCTGGCTAAAAAGAGCATGCTATTTACTACTTGAGAAAAAAGTTTACCAACTGTGAAACCAAATATTCACTACTTGAGAAAACTTGTTACGCTATGGCATGGGCTGCTCGCCAGCTAAGACAAGATATGCTGACTCATACTACTTTGTTGATATCTAAAGTGGATCCGGTAAAATACATCTTCGAGAAACCTACTCTCTCTGGGAGAATAGTGAGATGGAAGATGATCCTAACAGAGTATGACATACAGTATACTACCCAGAAGGTAATAAAGGGCAGTGTATTAGCTGATCACCTTGCTCACCAAGTCGTGGAAGACTACCAATCCATGAAGTTCTAATTTCCGGATGAAGACATCATGACGCTAGACAACTGTAAAGAATTCAGGCCATATGACGGACCTGAACAAGAATCCCGATGGACCCTGTTCTTTGATGGGGCATCCAACGCACTTGGCAATGGTATTGGTGTTGTACGTATATCTCTGGAAGGGTGTCATACTCCCTTTACTGCCGGACTCTGATTCAATTGTACAAACAACATGGCGGAATACGAAGCATGCATTTTTGGTCTCAGAGTTACCATAGACCTAGGGATCAGATCTTTGAGTGTATTGGGAGATTCAGCTTTGGTCATTAGTCATATCAAAGGGGAATGGGACACCAAACACCCTAACCTTATCCCTTACAAAGAATATGTTTTGACATTGCTACCATATTTTGAGAAGATTACCTTTGAGCATTTCCCGTGAGAAGAAAATCAGCTAGCAGATGCACTAGCCACAATGTCATCTATGTTTAAACTTAATTGGGATAACTAGGCTCCCCAGATCACCATCTAACAAATGGAGGAACCAGCACACTGTCACGAGATTAACACTAAAGAAGTAGTGGACCAACCTTGGTTTCACGAAGTCAAGAAGTATCTCGAGGCTCAAGAATATCCAGAAGGAGCTTCAGTTAATGATAAGAAGTTCTTAAGGAGATTCTCTTCTAAATTCTTCCTTAGTGATGGCATTCTTTACAAACGCAACCATGACTCTGTGTTACTTCGGTGCGTAGACAAGGTTGAAGTCGAAAGGATCATGACCGAGTTACATGAAGGCACTTTTGGCACCCATTCCAGTGGGCATACGATGTCAAAGAAAATTCTACGGGAAGGCTATTACTGGTCTATCATAGAAGCAGATTGTTATCAACACTCTTGAACCTGCCATAAGTGTCAGATTTATGCTGATAAGGTGTACGTACCTCCGGTTCCTCTGAATGTATTAATGGCTCCTTGGTCCTTTGCTATGTGGGCAATCGATATGATTGGGGAAATCAAGCCAACAGCCTCCAATGGACACAGCTTCATCCTAGTGGCCATTGACTATTTTACAAAGTGGGTTGAAGCAGCCTCATTCGCTTCCGTTACCAAGAATGTTGTCACCCGGTTCATCAAGCAGAACCTCATCTGTCATTATGGTATCTCGGAGAGGATCATCACTGATAATGGTACAAATCTTAACAACACTATGATCACTGCCTTGTGCGAGCAATTAAAGATTCAACATCACAATTCTTCTCCTTACCCGCCGAAGATGAATGGTGTTATCGAAGCTGCAAATAAGAACATTAAAAAGATCATACAGAAAATGATAGTCACATACAAATACTGGCATGAGATGCTACCATTCGCTCTGCACGGGTATCGTACCATAACTCGCACATCAACTGGGGCAACACCCTATTCTTTGGTATACGGCATGGAAGTCGTCTTGCCTATCGAGGTTCAGATCCCATCTCTAAGAATTATGAAGGATGCAGGGCTGAACGAAAATGATTGGATCCTGACTCGACTTGATCAGTTGAACTTGATTGATGATAAAAGATTTATTGTTGTCTGCCATGGTCAAATGCACCAAAAAAGGATGATCAAGGCTTTCAAAAAAAAGTTCATACGCCAAGTGTATCAAGTTAGGGATCTGGTAATCAAACGTATCATACTACCGCAAGGTGATCCCACGGGCAAATGGACTCCTACATACGAAGGACCATTTGTAATCAAAAATATATTCTCTGGTAGAGCAATGATCTTGACTACCATGGATGGCGACGACCTGCCGCACCCTGCGAATGCAAACATAGTCAAAAGATACTACGCATAAGAGACCCGCTAGGTTGACAAACCTAGGTAAAACAAGGGCATCCCGACGAACCAAAAGAGGTTCGGGAAAAAATTAGGGATAAAAACAAAAAAAAAATTATACACCCGGCAAGTTGAAAACCCGAAAGGGCGATCCATGCAAAAGTTAGGGAATTGAAAGCGTATGACTATGTCTCGTTGGATCACCTTACGGACAGCTTACAAACTCGAAATTTTTGACCAATTCAATCATCTTCGGACAAGGCAACAAATAGACAAGATGCTCAGAGATACAAAGGCTATAGTAGAATGGGAACCCCATGGGATTATTACACATAGATATCTTTTTCTTTGTATTAAAATTTTCATTTTTTATGACGACATTCTCTTACTAGAATGTTTGTCTCATTGTATAAAAAATACTTACTCAAAGTCAATGCAAAGATATTCCTTTGAAAGTGCAAAACTATCTGTTTTTCTTTACTCTTGTGTTTTGTTTACAAAAATGTTGAATGATTCATTGTTGAACATATGCATTTGAACATAATTACTGTTTACAAATAAACAAAATAAAAGACAATTACTAATGGCTTTAAGAGATAGAGAAATTTCTCTAAGTTATTTTCCATGAAAAATCCCCCGTAGTGTGCAGTTTAATCCCCAGCGGAACAAAGCTTCCAATTATCGATTCCTGGTAGAAATCATCCAATTTCTCCAGATTCCCCAAACAAATTTTTCAAGCAGTACCTGGCATTTCCCTTACAACAGAGTTTATTTCTCTAAACAAAAATTCATCAACACTTCGACTTTAAGACATGAAGACTTACATATCCTCAACAACATTCAGGGATTTATTTTCCTCAATCCAACAAACAGTGTAATAGACTAGCTCACATGCGCATACATTGCATCCGTATATCATAAACATTGATAAAACGAATGCATTATATCATACATTTCATACAACATAACTTTGCATTTTAGCTAACATTTTAACCTTTTCAGGATAAGATTAACAGCTATCATTAACAATGTTTAGAGTTTTCAAATATAGTTCAGATACGCTCCAAACATGGATGTTATTCTGATACTCATTCAGATTCAACTCTCAGATACAGTTCAGATACGCTCCAGACACGGATGCCATTCTGATACTCATTTAGATTCAACTCTCAGATACAGTTCAGATATGCTCCAGACACGGATTCCATTTTGATACTCATTCAGATTTAACTCTCAGATACAGTTCAGATACGCTCCAGACACAGATGTCGTTCTGATACTCATTCAGATTCAACTCTCAGATACAGTTTAGATACACTCCAGACACGGATGCCATTCTGATACTCAATCAGATTCAACTCTCAGATACAGTTCAGATACGCTCCAGACACGGATTCCATTCTGATACTCATTCAGATTCAACTCTCAGATATAGTTCAAATACGCTCCAAACACTGATGCTATTCTGATACTCATTCAGATTCAACTTTCAGATACAGTTCAGATACGCTCCAGACACGGATGTCATTCTGATACTCATTCAGATTCAACTTTTAGATACAGTTCAGATACACTCCAGATATGGATGCCATTCAGATACTCATTCAAAATCTGCTCCCAGATGCAATTCAGATACACTATAGACACGGACGCCATTCTGATATTCATTCTTTTAGCTTACAATTTACAACACAAACAATCACTTTTGGATGGTATCTTTAAGCCCGTCTCCTACAACTTTCTATAACCTCTCCAAATGGCATCTTTTAAGCCCATTCCCTCAACCATCACATCACCAAGTGCAAATTTCTGGGCACTCTAGTGTCCAATCATCTTCCACCTTCGAGTCACGAATGGCGATACTCGACAATCTAACTCTTCAGGCTTAAGAAGATTGAACAGGGTCAGATGTTGTACCCCAAAATTTTCCCTCTCACTTATCAGAATTTGCTCACAAGATCTCCTTGGGCTCAAGACTGCACTAGGGTTTGATCAGCTTAAGACACCTCCTTAGGCACTAATGACCAGAATTAGGGTTTGAGTTTGCACAAGGATTTTTGAACTATCAATGCTTAATATGAATTTCATGGACCATTATTGGCCCCCAAGATTACTCATGTCAAGTTTAAAGCATTGGATCACACTTTTGATCAATCAATTGAACAGTTGACCTAAAAATCAGCTGTATTGGGGAAAAAGTCAACCATGGCCAATTTACAATCAAACCTCATAATTTTTTATCCACATCAACATTTTAAACCCATATGTATCATTTTATCAAGTTTGGATCACAATTCCTCAAGAGATTTGATCAAATCCCAAAAGGGCAAAATGGTCAAAATTAGGGTTTTGATTGAGAAAGGGCAATTTCTGGTTTTTAACCTAGCAAATGGTTAATTGGTTTAAGGAATGATCTAAAGATTCCAATTAAATCATTTTGACCTAATGATATGGTTCAAAACATTTCAAGTCCATTGGATGGACAGATGAATTTTGCAGTCAACTGATCAAAAGTCAACTGTATACTGAAAAGTCAAACTTTGACTTTTTTAGTCAAATTCAAGTTCCAAAGATCATAATTCATCAAAACATGTCAAAATATGAAACTTATTAATCAAGAAATCAAAAAGTCAAGATTTCATTTTGAAAAGTCAAAATTTCTAAACTTAGAAAAAAATTTAAGTGTTAAAAATTCATGTTTTTTTTTATAACTTTGAGCCAAATTTTCACCATGATGCAAGATGATTCAAGAAAAACTTACAACATGAAAGTTTTATATATACATGAAATCTACAACTTTTCTCACACAACTTCTTCCAAAAATTCTTGGATCTCAAGTTATAATTTTATGAACATAGCGTCATGAGACTAAACACTTAGTGAAATTTTGCCCTAATTCCGTCAGGATTTTGACCCAACTTCATGGAACTTTTTCATATAGTTCCAAGTGTAATCTTTAGAAATTCAAATATGGGTTGTAAATAGCATTTCAAGCTTTACAAAATGTCCAATAACTCCTTGAGATCATTCTTGAGTAGGGAGAATCGAAGAGATGAAGTTGGTGTTTTGTCACTTGAATTACAAGGCATTTTGTGATGAACAAGAATCCATTTTCAAACATAGGCTGCATAATCTTGCTTTGCAGGCCTCCTAACTTGTGTATCTATCAATCATTAATGGATTACATAAACTTTTGAGCTTTAATCCAAGTGGTTTAAGCTTTATCCAATCCACATTTCCATTAATGGCACAAAGTGAACACTTCCATTTTAGAAAAGCAAGCTTTTGTGTAAAGTCAATTCTTGAGCCTCTAACTTGTTCCCTCTGATCAAAATCCATCCACATAGTCAGAAGCAAGCTTGTTTAAAGCATAACCACTCTATCTTAGGAAGTACGCAATGCTTGGAAACTTGAAATTCTCAAAAATCACATGTTATGCATAAACTTGTGATTTTGAATTTTGTTCAACATCAAGTCTCCAAACTTGTTGCTTATAAATAGAGGCATTATTTGTGAGCTAGAGGATGAGCTTGAGCACCCTAAAATACACCAAAACTCTCTCAAATCAGAAATTGCCCAAAAACTCCATTGTTGCACAGTTTCTGACCTTGAACCTCAAACTCACATTTCCCTTGTGTGTTTCTTGGCCTTTTAGTTTCTAAAGCTTCCTTGCATCAAGGGTAACTCATCCCTGTACCTGTTTCACTTTTGTAACACCATTTTCCCTGTCTTCCATAACCAAAAATAGAGCATCACAGTTGGACTTCTCCAGACCATTCTAGCCATCATCGGCTCAAGCTAGCCATTACATTAGCTTCCTAGAGGTCCAAGGAAGCTAACCTGATCATCAGGACTGCCTGAAACAAGCTCAAATCCATTTCACAATTTCTAGTTTTGAGGTATTTTCTTGAACTTCTATCTCATTAATTAGGCATTGTTAGGCTTGCATTTGTGAAGATAAAATATAGACATCATTGCCCTGAAGCTGTACATGTCCATAGATTTCATTTATTTTTATTGAGCTAGGAGAATTTTGAGTTTGAACTTTCTGAAATATTTAGGTCAGAATTTGGTACTTTTAAAAATTCTCATTCATCTTTGATTTATAGTTTATGATATTTATATGGTTGGATTCGTGTGACAAATGGAGCAATTTTCATGTTTACATTTTTGCAAATGGTTGAGAAATGAGCAAGTTACGGATCCTTTGGCTGGAGGTTGAAGATGAAGTACAGTCAGGACGCGTTTTGTGTTATGTATTTATCATTTCATACAAGTTAACAGATGTATAGCCACCCCAGTGGTAAAGCGCGCGTCTGTTCACCCCATGGTTCTGGGTTCAAGTCCCAGCATGACCATTTTGTTATTTTTACATTTTCTGACTCTTTTTTGTTCTTTTTTGGCAACATTTGGCCTCTTCATTGGGCTTAGTTTATTTTTACTCATGAATACTCTTTTGTTTACTAATGAACCCCCCTGACTTTTTATTTATTTTATTTTATTTTTCTTTTGATTTATTATTATTAATATTAATATTAATATTTATTTTATTGAAAAAAAAAGATTAAAAATATATATTTTTATTTATACTATATACAATTATTTTTATTTTCTAGACTAAAACATCAAAAATATTTTTGTTACAAACTTAACTCTTTTTTTAATTAAATGGATTTAGGCTTATTTTATTTTATTAAAATAAACATAGAATTTATACTTTTCTTAATTTAATTAATTTTCATATTATTTAGTTAAATGTTAAAATCTTCTTCATAAAACTTAAAAACATTTTCTCTTTTAAATTAAATTAGTTTTTTTTTATTTTTTTTATTAAGCATTTTTTTAGTTCATTAGGTTAAAAAATAAAAAACTTTTTTTATCAAGGACAAAACCAAATAAAATCCATTCTTTTTTTATTCATTACTTTATACATTATTCATTTTCATATTTTGTACATTTATTTATTCTATTCAATATGGTTGTAATAGATTAATTAGGGTTTAATTTCTTGCAATCCCCATTTATACTTTGTACACCCCCCTTCCCACAAATCATGTAATAGCTTAGTATTTTTATTTTCCGCAATTGAAATGCTTTATATTCACATGCTAGTAATTAGGGTTCGTATGGAAAGAATAAAATCAATCAAATAGAAAACCCTAATTCAAGACAAAAACAAGCATGAAAACAATACACTTACACACAAGCACCCCTAGGATAAAATCCACTTGGTTGCCTTACAAAATGGCCATATTACGCATGTGAGGTATCTTAGCAAAAACAGACGAATACAAGATCATAGTCCCTCGATGACGCTATCTAAATTGCATTACAAATTATCTTAGTCCCTAAAAGAGAATGCTAAGATGCCTTGCAACATTGCTAATCATGGCTATACGATGACCCACGCCCGTCCCGTTTACATCCAAAGATAGGGTTACTTACCAAATCAATGGTAAGATAACAATGTCAAAGGAAAAGGAAATGTACAAGAAAGACTTTTGAGTAGGTAGAATGCTCCTAATTACTTTCTCCATTTCAAAATAAGCATCCTTGCTATTTTCAAAACAATCACATACACTTTCAAACATCTTACAAAATTGAAAACATTTTCAAAAGATCAAACATCTTTGTATACATTCTTACGAACAAGAATCATTACAAAGATTTCCTAAACAATGGCCTATTTACAAAATACTTTCAAAAACCACACAAAGCACAATTTCAAACAAAAGCAAGTGATCTAGCAAGTAACTAAGAGCCCGTGGATAACCATGGCTGAAAAGGGTGCTAATACCTTCCCTTTTCATAATCTACCCCCAAACTCAAGAAATAATCTCAAAGGTCTTTCCTGTGCTTTTTCACCTTTCCTTTTTGGATAAAAGAAAAGTCAGTGGCGACTCTTACTAACCGCAACATTTGCGATCAAACGCAAAACTTCAAGTCAGTTCTCCCACCGTATCACACACAAGCTTTACAAAAGATTTCGGCATATGTAGCCGAAAGTAGAATGATAGCGGCCTTAGAGGCTAAAGTCAAGTACATGGCTCTTGAAGCCAATGAGCAAGTATTTCTTCCAGAAGGTCCTGGGAAAGACTTCGAACCAGAACCACCTGACGTGAAAGAGGAAGAAATGAAAAACCATAGGCTAGATGCCATTTATGATGATGAGTCTTTGGGTTTTGAAAAGGATCCGTTGGCAAACAGTGTTAAAATGCTAGCGCAGGATCCTCTGGAGGAAATAGACCTGGGAGGAGGTTTGCTGAAAAGACCAACATACATTAGCACAAAGATAGATCCAGAGCTCAGGATCGAAATAATCCAATTGTTGAAGGAGTTCAAAGACTGCTTTGCATGGGATTATGATGAAATGCTTGGTCTCGACAGGGAAGTAGTAGAGCTTCAACTACCAATAAATCCTGGAAAAAGCCTGTCAAGCAGACTCCAAGGAGTTTTGCACCAGAGATATTATTGAAGATCAAGAGGGAAGTCGAAAGACTGCTGAGATGCAAGTTCATCCAAACAACCAGGTTTGTCGAATGGGTTGCAAATATAGTACCTGTTATAAAAGAAAAATGGTACCTTAAGGTTGTGCATCGATTTTAAGGATTTAAATGTTGCAACACCCAAAGATGAATATCCAATTCCTGTGGCGGAAATGCTTGTCGATACTGCCGCTGGCTTCGAATACATGAGTATGCTTGATGGATACTCGGGGTATAATCAAATTTTCATTGCTGAAGAGGATGTGTTGAAAATAGTATTTCGATTCCCTAGGGCTTTAGGCACCTACGAATGGGTAGTGATGCCTTTTGGCTTAAAAAACACAGGGGCAACATATCAAAGAACAATTAATTCTATCTTCCATGATTTTATTGAAACTTTTATGTAGATTTATATTGATGATATTGTTGTCAAATCTGTTTCAGGGAAGAATCATATAGACCATCTTCGACAATACTTTGAAAGGATGAGACGCTATGGTCTGAAAATCAATCCCCTGAAATGCGCTTTCGGTGTAAGAGCAGGGGACTTCTTAGGCTTAGTGGTCCACAAGAAGGGAATTTAAGTAAACCAGAACAAGACCAAAGCCATTTTGGAAGCGAAAGCGCCAACTAACAAGAAGGAGTTTCAATCTCTACTTGGTAAGATAAATTTCTTGAGGATATTTATATCCAACTTAAGTGGAAAAACGCAAGCCTTCTCACCACTACTTCGACTCAACAAAGGAGGATTCGAGTGGGGGCAAGAACAACAAGAGGCTTTCGACAAGATCAAAGAATACCTCGTCAAGCCACCTAATATGGTACCTCCTTTTAGAAATAAGAGTATGAGATTGTACATAGTTGCATCTAATAAAACTTTAGGAAGCATGTTAGCTCAAGAAGATGAGAATGGTGTCGAAAGACCCATTTATTACCTTAGTAGAGTTTTAAACGATGCAGAAACTAGATATAGCGAAGTTGAAAAACTATGTTTATGTCTTTACTTCTCGTGTACAAAACTCAAGCAATATATTAAACCAGTTGATGTTTACATTTCGTCTCATTTTGATGTTTTCAAATATATATTGTCGAAACCCATCTTGCACAGTCGAATTGGAAAATGGGCACTTGCATTAACTGAGTATTTATTAACCTTTATGCCTCTTAAGGCTGTAAAAGGTCAAGTGGTAGCAGACTTTATAGTTGACCACTCAATAAATGAGGAATCAATCAACTACCTGGAGACCGAACCCTGGAAGTTATACTTCGACGGTTCTAGTCATAAAGATAGAACTGGGGTAGGAGTTCTGATTATTTCTCCAAATCAAATTCCAAAAACATTCAAGTAAAAGATAGAAGGTTTTTTTTCGAACAATGAGGCTGAATATGAAGCTCTAATCGTAGGCCTTGAAATCTTGTTGGAATTGGGGGTAACTCGAGTCGAAATAATGGGAGACTCAGAGTTAGTTATAAAGCAAGTTACAAAAGAATAAAAATGCATAAGAGAAAATCTTATCATGTACTTTGTAAAAGTCAATCGTTTGTTGAAAAACTTTGAAAAGATCAACATTCGACATATACCAAGATTGGAAAATCAGGTGGCTAATGACTTAGCACAAATTGCATCTGGGTATAAAATTTCGAAAGAGAAATTACAACAAGTAATCGAAGTTAGAGGAAGAGTAAAATTAACCAAGTTGTCTCTAACATATTTGAAAACAACAAAATTGGGGTACGCTGACCACGAAAACTTCGAAATTTCGTTCATAGATAATCTAACAGAACAAGATTGGAGAAAGCCTATAGTGGATTATTTGCAAAATCCAGTAACTTCGAAGGAACGAAAAATAAAGTATAGGGCATTAAGTTATACTCTAATGGGAAACAAGTTATTTAAAAAGACCCCTAAGGGGGTGTTATTAAAATGCCTAAGTGAATCAGAAGCATACATAGCCCTTTCAACTACACATGCTGGAACATGTGGAGCACATCAAGTAGGCCATAAAATGAAATGGTTATTGTTTCGACAAGGACTATATTGGCCCACTATGTTGAAAGATTGTGTTGAGTTTGCAAAATGATGTCAGGAATGGCAAGTACAAACAAGTATCCAGCACGTACCTGCAAGTGAACTTCACTCAATTGTGAAACCTTGGCCTTTTAGGGGATGGGCTTTGAATCTTATCGGAGAGATTCGACCTGCATCATCTAAAAGCCAGAAATACATATTGGTGGGCATTGATTATTTTACTAAATGGATTGAAGCAATTCCTTTAGTCAATGTAGACCAGGAACATGTCATTGAATTCATTCAAAAGCGCATTATATACAGGTTTAGAATCCCTGAGACAATAACAACTGATCAAGGGTCAGTCTTTATTGGTCGAAAAATGCAAGAGTTTGCTACAGAAATAAGGTTCAAACTATTAACATCTACGCCTTACTATGCACAAGCTAATGGTCAAGTCGAAGCGGAAAACAAGGTAATAATCAGCTTAATAAAGAAGCATGTAGGAAAGAAGCCAAAGAATTGGCACAAGACTTTAGATTAAATTTTATGGGCTTGTCGAACTCCTCCTAAGGAAGTTACGAGAACGACACCTTTTCAACTAACTTATGGCCATGATGCAGTATTGCCAGTATAAATTTATCTATAATCAACAAGAACTTAGAAACATCAAGACATCCCTTCTGAAGCTTACTGGAATATTATGTTAGACGAATTGGTTGATTTGGACGAACAAAGACTGAGAGCTTTGGATCACTTAAGGTTACAAAAGAAAAGAGTGGAAAAATCTTACAATAAAAGAGTAAAACCCAAGACTTTCTTGCCTGAGGACCTGGTATGGAAGGTAATCCTCCCAATGGATCAAAAGGATAGGAATATGAGAAAATGGTCTCCTAAATGGGAAGGACCTTTTAAGATCATCCAAAAATTGTCTGGTGGCGCATATGAGGTCGAAAAATTAAATGAAGATCAAAGGCTCTTAAGAGTAAATGGTAAATACTTGAAAAAGTATAGACCTGTACTTCAAGAGGTTAGAATAACCAATGTTTGATCTCAATCAAGTTAAAAAGCCAAGATGGAAAATGTATTACAAAGCCAAAATGGTTGAAAGTAATTACAAAAAATACATAATTATACAAATAAAAAATGAAGTCGAAATCAAAACGGGAGGTTGGCCTTGATTTGGAGGTATTTTATCTTTTGTAGCTCCAGACGTATTTCACACAAAGCCTTTGACTGATGAAGAGTTTCGATTTTGGCATCCAATTCTTGGGCTCATTCAGCATATGCTAATCCCTCGTTGAGTTCCTCTTGACTCTCAGAATCAGTGCCGACATCAAGAAGTTCTTCCTTTCGTTTATCATTGGCAGCAATCTTAGCCTCTAACTCTCTGATCTGAGCCTTCATAATGGCTGCATTTTGGTCGAGTTCTTCTACTTCTTTCTGCCTAGCCTCTTGTGCCTTCGACAACTCCTTTAGCTTTGAAGCTGATTCAGCAACAGCACCCCAGGCAGCAGCTACATGGCCATTGGCCTCCTCAATTTCGCTATTGAGAGTCCTTCGACGATTGTAGTCAGCTGAAACCTGATCGATGATGGAAATCAAATCCAAAATAACGCTGGCAATGTCAGGTGAAGCAGCAAGAAGGTTTCCATCTCTTAAAGTAGTCTTCATAAAGGAAGGAGCAGTAGGTTCTCCCTCTAAGGTCAGCATTAAATCTCTTTTAAAAGCTACACCTTAACCTTTTGAAGTGCCTCTTCAAGAGGAGATGTTGAAGTAGATTTTCCAGACGCAGTCGAAGCACTCTGATCAAAATAACTTTCTCTACCCTCGAGAATGGCAGTCAAGTAGCCAAGAGGATTTTGTTGTTTCAGTAATGCCAAATCTTCCTTAGTACGAGACCCAGTCGAAGTAACCCTCTCGTTTGCAACACAAGTCACATTTGCTCCGACAGATATCTGGGCAGGAGCACCTTCAACATGTGCAGAGTTTCCTACTCCCCCTGTAAGGTTTTCTCTTTCATCATTTGCCAGAATATCCTCAGTCTGATTCCCTCCCGCTGGTGTGTCTTCCCTCTCCGTTTCGATTACATCATCAGCAACCTCCTCTTCTCCGTCCTTCTACCCATCATCATTAGCTTGCAGAGTCCCAAGATTCGCATGTTCCTCACTAGGAACTTCTTCATTAGGCTTCCCAATGGCTTCATACCCAGAGGTTTGGTTCACCTCGCTAGCAGAGCTCACAAAGGATCCCTTTGCTGAAGAAGGCCTATAAGTAGGATCACCCTCATGTTTATTAAAGTGACGGATTCTTCTACAGGTATAAGGGCTTTTTTAGAAGTACTGGCAGTGTCCTGAAGATTATATGATTGTTATCAGAACTATTGAAAAAAGGAAAGAGGAGGCTGAGTCATTAAACAATTTTGAAGGGTCGAAGTGATTACCTTAGACGGAACTTCAGCACCAGGACTCGAATTATCGCTCTCACTGGGATTATTTAGCCTATCAACTATCTCTTGTTCGGTTGGATCTTTGATGATAATGGGAGGAGGTCTCGACCCAATAACTTTAACCTTGACCTTGGTTTTTGGACGAGGCTCGGGAATAGGGGCTGGTTTCTTTAATATGTGCCTCTTTAGAGGGACGGGAGGAGATTCTTCTTCTTCATCACTGGAAATTTCAATTTCTTGAACTTTCCTTTTCTGTGGATTGGTTTTAAATACCCATAAAGAAATGAGTCGAAGGCATCAGCGTCAATAGTAATATGTTGAAAAGAAAGATATAACAGAAATTGTTTACCTTTGGTGAAGGTTTTACAAAAGAGTCACCCCATTTGCGCTTTCAGCGACTTTCTTGGTGATGGTCCTCTTGACGGCTAGAAAATAAACAAGTATAAGCTAGATGTCGAATGATTAAATTGAAGACGATAAGACATTTGCTTTGAAAAGAAAGATTACCCTTTTTATCTTGTCAGAGACCAGTATAAACGCCTCTTGAAGGTGATCAGTGAAGTCTTTTACATCGAAGAATTCTTCATTATATTACTGCTTCCACCAGTCTTCAAAAAGAGGCGAACATAGGAAATTGAGTTTGAAGTCGAACAGAGTTAGTAAGATTCGACCAACGTACCTACCAATATGCTTGGTAGCATCATCCTCTGAATAGTCTGCATTATAAAACAGCATAAGCTTTTCTCAGGAATAGATTGGTGAAGGGAGCATCTGGATGATACCAAATTATCGAGAGACAAGATTCAGTTGATAAGCAATCAAACTAAGTTGATTCTTCTAACTATTGAATCTCAATGGCATGATTCTTGGGCGAAGAAACGACACCCAGATAGCCATATATTCATCCACATGCTCATCTTCATCAGATGAAGGATATGGTCGAATGAACCATTCTGGACCAACCTTTCTACTAGAAAAGTGAGCCATGGTCGAAACAAATTCCTTACGCTTTGCAAACATCATTACAAAGCTAATAAATGCTTTTTAGAATTGTTGACCTTCGTCAGTTGGAGTCAACAGGACTAATCTAGTCCCTTCAACCCTTCTGTTTAGGACTTCCGGGGACCTCTCATTAATCTTATTCTTCTGAGAAAGAAAAGATTCAAAAATGGCATTGAGCCAAAGTTGAAGAAGCCAAAAGGGGCCGGAAAGGAGTAAATTCGCCTTGTCTCCAATAACCTTAAGATCAGTCACACCATTGCTGATGGACTCATACAGGTTGGCTAGAATCAACTCAGCCAGATAGAGGGGATAGCCATGATGAAGCTGCGTCGCGAGAGTGAGCATCTTCTTAGTCACTTGAAGTGACTTAGTGTAGAAAATGAAGCGAGATAACCACAAATCTAGGAAAGCTATGTGTTCCACTTCATAGACAGTGTTACTCGATTTGTCATGGAAATGGTTGATGAATATAGTATACATGGGTTTCGTGGCCGAAAACCCGATAGAATCTTCAGACAGATCCTCAGGGTCGAAATAGTCACCAGTTAGTCGAAGACCAGTAATGGTGGCTATATCAAAAAGAGTTGGGGTTACCATTCCACAAGGCAAATGGAAGGTAAAATGTGTACTGTCCCAGAAATACAGTGAATATACCAACATGAGAGGGCAATAAGCTAACCCAGTCTTCGACAGCATAATCAAGTCATAGATCCCCATATCCTTCCAGATTTGGGCTTGTACTTTTTCCATCTTACTCAACCATTCTAAGTATTTTGAAGTAAGACTAGGGAAAGATCGAAAGATCCTATTCCCCTTGTTCATGAACTGAAGGTTGATGTCTTCCTTCGTTTGAGAATGTTGCTAGTTAGCAGGGGTTGCATCCTCAAGATCATTCCTGGGTTTCTTTGCGCAACCTATAGGCTTGAGCCTAGGGTGAGTTAGGAGAAGGTGTTATTTTGTTTTGGTTTCTCGAAGCATGTAGATAGTAGGCCAAACATGGAATACATATGCTCAAAATACTTGACAGGAATGAGTAACTGAGAGTCATAAGCCTCACACCATTGTTTGGCCATGGGTTCATATACGACCCTTCGTTCCCCAGTCGAAATAGGTACATGGCTAATGGGAAAAACCTCTGGTTCTCTTTGTAGGTCAGAAACGTTCTTAGTTTTGGGGTTGTTTGGTGCGTTTGAAAGGAAAGCCATGGTTGAAGGAAGTGAAAGAACGAAGAAGATGAAGGTCTTAAGACTTTTATTTGCAAGGAAATAAAGAGTACTAGGTGTTGTAAAAGAATTCCAAAGAAAGGATTCGTGGCTATTTATAGTATTCAGGGAGGAGTGTTTTCCCTCAAGACCATTTAATGTTGCAGAGTTAGTGGGGAACATGGTGAACATTAAAGCAGTTATCATACAGGTAATGGAAACGTTTGCCATACTTTCCTAGGTTGTAGGGATAATGGCCATCATGGCAGCGTGGTAACGGCTGATTGACAGCGACGTGTTGGGAAAAAAGGTAATGATGACTCTGAATACCAGCAGTGGTTGGTAGAAGTCGAAAAACGCACAAGTGATTTCTATGGTAAAAAGAAGACAGGTGTCGAATGGTAATCTCAAAGAATGGTCATTTCTTCTTGCGTCTAAATTGACATTCTTGGGGGGAAATTTGTTAGCTCCTAAATTCGACACCCACAACAAATTGGCCTTATGGGCCAAAAATAGATTGAACAAATCTAAGTAATACTTCGACAGATTGGAAAATACTTAGAGAAATTTCTAAGTTAAAATGAATCTTCGACCAGAAGGTTCTTACATCCTTCGACTGAAAGGGTTCCAGGGCCTTCGACTATAAGGAAACCTTGTATCAGCAACAAGTGATTTTGAATCCGAAGAAAGCAGGGAAAAGCAGTTCGCTTAGCTGTTGAAGAAAGTAATGTGGCATGAAGATAGAGGCCAAATTACATGCAGAAGACACTTGTCCTAATCCTAGATCAAGGCAACTTCTCGACGGTTACCTATTTTTAGTATAAATATATGAAGTTTATGTAGATTTTTGTGTGTTCAACTGGCCGTACAATTTATTCAATACTATTCAAGTACCCGCTGCGTGAGAAAGAATACTAAAAATGTACGTTTGAAACACCACATTTTATAATCAAAGTCTTTTACTTTTCTCTTTACATTTCTTTCCTTTTTACCTTACTTGTAAACATCTATTTTCCCTTGCACTTTACTTGCACTTTTTATCAGATTCTTGCACTTGAACTTTTCCCAAACCCTTTTTTATATTTACTTTATGCACTCAAACTCGTCTTAAACCTCAACCTTTCTAAATTGAACGTGTGTTCTTTGTTTACATTAGCATTTATGTCCAAACAACGTCAAAAATTAGCATATGTCTTAGGATCAAACTGATCGATCCAGCGAGTAACCAAAAATTTATCCTTTTTGAAAGATCAGCGGTTGTTTACCGAAAACACGGTAAACACCATGTTACCTTAGGATTTCTAGTTTAGGTTAGTCCTCGAGCTAGACATTAAGGTATATGTCCATGTATGTCCACTTAGGTAGATATTCTATTTCATCCTTGACGTAGGGCCATCTTGTATGATCATATTAAGACTAGAGATTAGGATAGTTTCTCCTAGTTGTTTTTCTTTTCTTCTGCATATTTTCATTTAAGACTAAAACTTCTTTTTCTTGGAAAATGTATAAAACATGTTAACCATACAAAAATCCTTTTCATGGTAACAAATACCAATTAATTCATTTCTTTTCGCCATTCGGCCTTTCTCTTCTAAGAACGTGTTAAGTCCTTTCCACTACAGTGCGTGAGTCTCTAATGGTCGAGCAGCGGTGGAATGATTGAATTTAACATTGTTCATTTAAAAACACAAAACAAACATAAACATGTGAGCCGAACTACGACGCTCTGATTCATGAAAAGGGATACGTAGGCATCTGGTCACGGGGCTCAGCCGAGCGAAAATTTATAAATATTTCCTGCTTTTCCCCGTGTTTTCTTTGCATGCATTCCTGCTTAGCAATTTTTTTTCTTCTTTTATCTATTAAGCATTAGATTGAACACACCCTTTAATTAGAATAGCAAGAGTGGATCCAGTAGAGTACTACGAATGCGAGGGGTGCTAATACCTTCCCCTTGTGTAATCGACTCCCGTACCCCTGATCTCTCGGTCGCAAGACCTTGATTTCTCCCTTCATGTTTTTCTTTGATGATTTTCCTTTCGCTTTATGTGGGATAAATAAATACTCGGTGGCGACTCCATTGACTTTACCACTGTAATTAGTATTTGGGGTTTTGATTGATGATGACAATATGATGATTTGTGATGAGAATTATGATTTGTAATGAGTAAAATTCCATGAAATGATGTATATAATGCCTATATGATGTGTTATAGTGATTTTGTGAAATCATGATGAAATGTGTGAATTTTAGACTGAATGGATGTTGAAATCCTAAGGAATTTGAACTGGTTCTTTGCAGATAACGCAACAGCATAGTTGTTGTTTTCGCACACTCGTTGGTCGAGCTTCCCAAGTCGCTGGGAGAGGCATCTTCGCCCAGACTTCTCCAGGCGAGAGTGAGGCGAGATAGAGGGATGATTTTTGGCAGGTTTCTTGGAAAATGTATGGAGGGGATGTCTAGCTCTAGCTTCGTCGAGCGAAGTAGAGGCGAGCGTGAGCTTGCCGGGTAAACGAAGAGGTCGTCGGGCGAAAGAGATGATGGAAAATATGTGCTCCTGGAATTTTGTTTGGGGGAAGGCTTTTTTCCCCAGCCATGCCGAGTGATCCTCAGGCGAGAAAACTGCTTCGTCGAATGAGCCTCGGCCAGTGGCAGCGGATAGATTTTGTGAAGGCCATAATTTGAGTTTTCGGACCTTGTTTGACATTTCGTTCGAAGCATTAGAAAACTAACACGGTGTATTATACTTTGGTGAAATAGAATGAATCATATGATGTATGTTCTTATGATGAATTGATGTGATTATTCCTTGATGTGATATGATGTATGTTCTTATAATGAATTGATGTTGTTAGGATGATGATGTATGTATTATGAAGTGTGTGATGATATTATGATAATTACATGAATGATGATGCATTTTGACTAGCAGTGGTCATGTTTTATTGTTTTGTTGTGCATCATGCATTCGTGGCATATGTTAGGGCATTGATCAAGTGATGTTGTTAGGACAATTGGTCCAGTGATGTTGATAGGACGTTGGTCCAATGATGACCTTAATCCCATAGTATGGATTGAGTGAAAATTGTGAAGTGCTCTGGTTCCAAGTGGAAATTGATCTTATGGTGGGGATCTTTGGAGGAAGATGACCTGGTCATCAGTGAAGTTTTGGTATCACATGCATGAGTCAATGATGTTGTATTGCATTATTTGTGACATTGCATTATTTATGACATTGTATAATGATTGATTAATTAATGTTGATGACATTGTAATCTAAGTGGTATTTGATGATAAATGTTAATATGATGATATTTTGAATTAATAATGATTTATGACTTAATGATGTCTTGGTGTATATTGTTAACTTGATGACATGATGATGCTGTGAATGAATTATGATGTGAAAGAGTGAGTTTGATATATGATGTATGGCGATATGTGATTTCATGTTAATGTGTTGTAACTACTGTACTTATTCCTTATATCTTTTATAATGATTTGTGATTACTCACCCTTTTTGCTTGGAAATGTTTCCTCGATACGTGGGTAACTTACAGATGGTCAGGAATAGTATGTTAAATCTTAAAGGATAGCTTATGAGTGTGTTGTTTATTTTCTGTCAAATAAAGCGAGTCTTACTCTTATATGTAACATTGGGGTTGGGATCGTTTGTTTGGAATAATCATGTTCTTGCATTTATTTTGAGATTTTGAACTACCATTCATGGTATTTAAGTTATTTGAATTATTAATTATAAACGATGAAGTATGATGAAGTTTCGATGAAGTATTTTAATAAAGGTGTTTTAAAACTATGAATTTCGTTGCGAGTAGTTGAGGTTTTATAGTTGTTATTAATAAAGTACTCGTTATAAATGATTTTGAAAACCTGAGTTATGGAGCAAGATGTTTATTGTATGATGTTTATATGAAGATGTGACACCCTTGTTGGTGGTTTTGTTTAAATTATTTTCGTAGATTATATGCGAATTATACGAGGATTTAGAAGGGTGTTACACTCTCCAATGCTCATAATTGAGGCAAGTTGTTTCAAGATTAAGACAATCTGGGGCAATTACTTTGAGACATTGAAGTCTCTCCAAAGTTCATACTGGGGAAATTTATCTTAAGGTCATGTCTTGGGAAACCATTATTAATTCCTTTTCAAGGGAAGCTTCTTCAAAGGGTTAACATACTAGGGCACAGTAAGTTCTGGAGTAGAAATATCTACGCCTTTGGTGATGCTTAAGTGTAAAGTTTGATACATTTAGTTCACCAGGTGTGGGGCATCTCATTGATCATCATCATTTGATCAAGTCATAAGTTTCTATTATTCCTTCAACAAGAATCACCATGGATCCCTTCAAGTGGAAAATCAATAGTTCAGGGTTTTGCAAACCATCTTCATGGTGCCAAAACTATTCAAGACTAGTTGTGTCGGGAAATCAGTTTGATACCCAATGCATTAACCAGTAAATTCATGCATTAATTTTCTTGCTTATCATGCACAATATATCCATGCATAAACCTCGACTAGGACTATATTACCTCAAGCTGAAGCTAATTGTTTCCTCATAAGGATTAGGTTTTGAAGGCTACTTCTCAAATGGCAGACTTAGTTTTTCTCTCTAATGCAAGTTGAATGCTTGTTTAGAAATCAATCAGGATTGGTGTTGTTTCTCAAATCATGTTTCCTCCCTAACAAAATGATTGATTTCCCCCTAGTAAAATATTGTGTCAATGAAACATCTTCTCGGGTCTCCCCGGTAATTTTTTCCTACAGAGTTTCTTTTGAAGTTTTCTCCAATGAAGCTTCATGTGCTCCCAAAGTGAGTCTATTTCCAACAGGATTACTACAATGATATCCTTAGCGTTGTTGTTCTTCAATAAGATCTTTTCAGAATCTTTCAGATAGCAATCTTTCCACCAAGTCTTAGTGGCAGGAGCCCTCTACAGACCCGATTCTCTGAGAGGTTATCAGTTAATCCCCAACGAGTCTCTGGTGCATTTGTTTCCCCAGTGATTTTCTCGCTTCACCCAACAAAAAATTATCTCTACCAATAGGGAGTTTAAATGAGTTTCAACCAAATAATGTTATCTTTAATAAAGTACATCTGAATACAATGTTACTTAGTTGTTCAACACAATTACATGCTTGTTAAGATCTATTGTCAGCAAAGCGCTGATCGGGTGAAGATCTATCCACTTTGGAAATTTCTATTTTCAGTCACAGGTTTTGAACTTGATGGTTCTATCCCCAGTGAAGTTGTCTACATGTCAGTTATGATCTACTGTTAGCAGATGTTTATGGGGCGACGGTTTTCCAATATAAATCTTGTTAGTTATGATCCATTATTAGTTATTACTGGTAGGGAGAGGGTCTTCTAATCTTCCTTTTCTATCTCTGTTGTGATCTACTGTCTACAATATATTGCTAGGTCGAAGATGTATCAATATTAATGTTTGTTATAGAATATTGTTAGTTGTTGCTAACAAAGAGAGGATCTGATAACCATGTATTCATATGTTGTGATTCACTATCTGCAAGTTTTCCGATAGAGCGAGGATTTATCAACATTAAGTTTTGCTTCTGTTGCATTCTGTTGTCTGTTTGATGCTGCCAGAGCTAGGATTTGTAAACATTAAAGCATTTTAACATGTTTGACGTATTTGTTGCAATTCACTGTTAGTTGTTAATAGCAGAGCAAGGATCTGTCAACTGTATTTGTTCGTATGTTGTGATTCACTATCAACTTGATGTTGATGGAGCGAGGATTTATCAACATTAAAGTTTGCTTTTCTTGCATTCTACTGTCAGCTTGACACTGATATAGAAAAGATTTGTCAACATTGAAGTATTTAACATGTTTTTACATGTTTGGCTGTGATTCACGGTTACTTGTTACTAGCATAGCGAGGATCTGTCAACTTTATTTGTTCATATATTATGATTCACAGTCTGCAAGTTTGTCGATAGAGCGAGGACTTATCAACATTGAAGTTTGCTTCTGTTGTATTCTATTGTTTGCTTGATGCCGTCAGAGCAAAGATTTGGCAACATTAAATCAACTTAACATGTTTTTACATATTTATTGTGATTCACTATTAGTTTTTACTAGCATAACAAAGATATCTCAACTTTATTTGTTATTTTTTGTGATTCACTATCTGCAAGTTTATCGATGGAGCAAAGATTTACCAACATTGAAGTTTTTTTATATTGCATTTTAATGTGTGCTTGATGCCTCAAGAGCGAAGATTTGTTAACATTAAAGCAATTTAACATGTTTTTACATGTTTTTTGCAATTCACTGTTAGTTGTTACTAGCAGAGTGAGGATCTGTCAACTTTATTTGTTGTTTGTTGTGATTTACTGTCTGCAAGTTTGCCGACTGAGAGATGATTTATCAAAATTGAAGTTTGCTTCTATTGCATTCTACTGTCAGCTTGATACCGACAGAGCAAAGATTTGTCAACACTAAATGATTTAACATGTTGTTACATGTTTGTTACAGACTACTGTTAGATGATGCTAGCAGGGCGAGGATCTGTTAACTATTTGTTTGTTTGTTGTGATTCACTGTTAGCTGATGCTGACGGGAAGAGGATCTATTAACGCCGAAGTTTGCTTTTGTTGCATTCTACTGGTAGCTAATTGTTATAGGGGAGAGGATTTGTCAACATTAAAGTAATTTAACATCTTTTTACATGTTTGTTGCAATTCACTGTTAGTTGTTACAAGCAGAGCGAGGATATCTCAACTTTATTTGTTTGTATGTTGTTATTCATTATCAGCTTGATACCGATGGAACGAGGACTTATCAACATTGAAGATTGTTTCTGTTGCATTCTATTGTCAGCTTGATGCCAACAAATCGAATATTTGTCAACACTGGAGTATTTAACATGTTTTTACATGTTTTGTTGCGATTTACTGTTAGTTGTTACTAGAAGAGCGAAGATCTATCAACTTTATTTGTCCATTTTCTTAAGCACCGTGCATAGCTCAAATATGACACTTTTTATGAGACAGGAAATACTTTCTTTCCTCTTAGAATCAACTTTTCCAAACAATGTGTTAATGTTTTTCGAATGTCAAAATTTGATGATGAAAATTATTAAAAACCTTGAGGATAAGGTTCAAGTGTACCCGGCGACAATGATAAAGATTTTAATTGATAATTATTAGTTAGAATATTTAAATTATTATTTTAATATGTTAGTTTAGATTAGTTATTATATTGTTCTAGAAGTTTCTTAGTTCCTTTTGTGATTGTGCCACTTAGATGACTAAGATATGTTTAAAGTAGTATATAAGTGTAGGTTCTACTTGTATTGACACCGATCAAAAATCAAAGAAAGTAATTTTATTTCTTATTTTTTCTTGTTTATCTTCTTCAAATTTTAGAATTTTCAGCTTTTATTAGGTTTGTTAGGGTTTCTAGTTTAACATCCTAACACAATCACGAGTTGATCCATACATTCTCCATGTGCCTTCATTTTGTTAGCAATGGATAAGGTCCGAGAAAAATATTCATCTACTTTCTCTCCATTCAATCTAAGTATGGCAGGTTGGATGAAATTGTGGTTCTCTGTTGCCAGTGACATAGTTGTTTGTTATCAAATCTTAAGTGTTTCTCTCACTTTCTCACTGTGTTTCACTCACAAAAAATCAAACTCTCTTTAAAAAAATACAGTTTTTTAATTCTCAATAAAACCCTAAAATAACCAAACCCAAGCTCTGATACCAAAATTGTTAGAACAAAATAGAAGGAAATGTGTTCAATATTATTCAAATGCAAGTTTGGGTTACAAAGAAAAAAAAGAAATGTAAAGATGAAGAAAATAGAAAAGAAAATTGTTTTTATGGCTTTTCATGGGAAATGTTTTAATTAACTTAATTAATTTAAAAGAGATGTTAATTAATTATTTGACAGAACTTAAAGTCTATTTTGATTAGAAAAGAAAATTAAATAAAATCTAAGTCTTATTATTTTAATTCTAAAAAAAAGATTAATTAGTTGAGAAACTATTTTTAGTGTTTTATTTATAAAAATAAATAAGGTGAAAATAAAATAAAATTAGAAAATTATTTAAGAAAATGTATTTTTTTTATATTTTTGGTTAAAATAAAATAATAA
The DNA here is from genome assembly GCA_948472305.1 of Vicia faba. Lineage (NCBI taxonomy): Eukaryota > Viridiplantae > Streptophyta > Magnoliopsida > Fabales > Fabaceae > Vicia > Vicia faba. Next base: position 1,308,151,001 of record OX451739.1, read on the forward strand.
AATAAATAAATAAAAGTAAAGAAAATATATAAAGAATATAAAAATATTGGGCTTAGGCGTTAGAAAGTAAAAACTGTGTGAAAAAAGTATTTTTGTTAAGCCCAAACAATTTTTGTTTAATCAGAAAATAAAATAAAAAAATGGAAATGGGCTTGAGTATAATAAGTAATCAGGGGGTATGCTAAAGGAAAAAAGGTTGGACCTAAAGCAAAGAAAGCTCAGGCGCGCTATAAGTCAGAAAGGAAGGAAAATCACAAAAAATAACAAAATGTCCCATGCCTGGCTCGAACCCATGACCAGTCATAGGAATGTGTCATACTCGCGCGCTTTACCACTAGGGTGGCTATACATCCAGTGTTTAAAACACAAACCAATAAATATATTACAAACTCAGTCCTGATTGTAACTTCATCTTCTTCCTCGCGGCAGATAGTTCATCAACATTTTTGAAATCTGTAACTTTTTCAATTCTCAACCATTCTCAAAAGTGTAAACATCAATCTTGTTAGAAATTTCATCACGATTTCAAATAGGTAAATAAATTGAACTAACACTAAAAGATGCCCATGAATTTATGTTGGTACCAAATTCCGACCTAATTTTTTTGTAAGTTCAACTTCAAAATTCTCCATGCTCAGACAAGATAAATGAAAACTAAGGGCATGGTTAGCTTCAGGGATATGATGTCTACATTTTTTATTCACAAAGTAACCATTAATGATGCTTGTAGAGAGAGTTCAAAGTTTGAAAAACTTACCTCAAAACTGGAAATCATGTTTGATGATTGAGTACTTCTTGAGATATTGTGGTGATCTTGACAACTTCACCGAACCTCCAGGAAGCTATTGTAATGCTTACTTTAGATTTAGAGGGGTTGTATTGTTTTGGAGAAGTCAATGTGCAGAGCTCTGTTTTTGGTTATGGAAGATGAGGAAGATGATGTTACAGTTGTGTTACAGGTGTTTGGATAGCTTATATATGAGTTATAAAAGCTTGGTGATTGATTAAAATGGAAAACACACGAGTGGATTATGAGATGGGTGTTCAAAGTCAGAATATGCCATAAAAATGGTGTCTTGGTGCAAATTATAATTTAAGGGAGTTTAGGAGAGTTTCAGAGCTTGTAAATCCGTCCTAAGTTGCAAATACACGCCTCTATTTATAGGGAAAGGTTTGAGGGCTTGAAGTGATCAGAAAACAAAGATCACATGTTATGGTTTTTTGACTTGTTTTTGAAGCAATCTTGACAATCATTATTCCAATGCATAGTACAAGGCTATCTAAAGTGGTTAGGAACTTTAAACTTGTTGCTTCTGGCCTTTGCGTTGAGTGTGTGTAGAAGGAGGAAGTTAGAGGCTCAAGACAAGTTGACTTTGTGATTAAAGCAACTTTTCAAGAATGGCAATGGTGCCTTGTGTCATAAATGGAAAAATCATGTGGACAATGGCTTAATCACTTGGATCATACCTTAATAAATTGTGTAAATAATTAATTATGGAGTGATTTACAAGTTAGAATCCTTCAAAGCAAGATTATGTAGCATAGGTTTGAGATTTGACCAAGTGTTCTTCATGAAAATGGCTTGAAATGCAAGAATGGATGCTCAACTTCTTCTCTTTGATTCTCCTAGCTCAAAAATGATCTCTTCAAGTTCTTGGATATTTTTGAAATCTTGAAACATTTTCTACAGCCTTCATGTTGACCATTTTGACAAAATGAAATTTGAACTAGGTGAAAATTGGTCAAGAAGTTAGGTCAAAAATCTCCCTAAACTAGTTGAAAATTTCACTAAGTGTTTTATGAAAATTGTCATGAATTCATGGGCTTATATCTTCAAATCTAAGTATATTTTGGACATCAACCCTATAATACAAAGTTGTAGAGTTCATAATTATCTACAACTTTCATGTTGAAAGTTTTCCTTGAATCATCATGAATCTTGGTGAAAAATTGTCATGAAGTAATGAATTTATCAAGTATAAAAACACTTAGAAATTTTCTAAGTCTTAGAAATCTTGACTTTTTTATTGAATTTTTGACTTTCTTGATTATTGATGATCAAGTTTGATATTTTTGAATATCTTGATAAATCTTGATTTTTGAAATTCAATGTTGATAAAAAAAAGGTCAAAGTTTGACTTTTTGTGTATCAGTTGACTTTTCATCAGTTGATCAAATTTCAACTATCAATCTAATGATCTTGAAAAATGATTTGAGCCATGAAATTAGGTCAACATGTTATGTTTGAGTCCTTGAGATTATGCCTCAAGCCATTAGTTCATGTACTAGGTCAAAAGTCAATGATCAGTCATTCTCAATCAAAACCCTAATTTTGACAATTTTTCCCCTTTGATGATTTGAGGGATTTTCTTGAGGAATTATGTTCAACACTTGATCAATTTATGGACATGGCTTCAAAATATTGATGTTGGCCAAAAATTATAAAGTTTAACTGTATATTGATCATAATTGACTTTTTACCCAAACAGTTGATTCTCAGTCATCTGAGCAATTGACTAAGAAAATTTGTGATGAAAGACTTGACACTTGGTATGAGTAATATTGGATACCTATAATGAACCATGAAATTCATTTAAGGCATCAAAAGTCCAATTGTCCTTGAGAAAACCAAAACCCTAATTAGGAGGCTCAGTGCTTAGAAGGTGAGCTTGTCTGATCAAACCCTTGAGAATCCTTGAGCATTTGAGATCTTTGGTGAGAAATGTCTTGAGAAAAGAGAGGGAAAATTTTGGAGTACAACACGCCGTCTTCAACCTCCGATGGTACTAGTGCACAAAACACATAGCACATTGAAGTAGCTTTCGAGAGGCAAAGGACGAAAGCTATAACGGAGTCCCTTTCACAAAATGAGGCTCAAGTGCTACATAAATCTAATTGTACTCCCTCACACATATTATCAAGTACAAAGCACTCCATGAATTTTGACTATAGTGATCCCACTTGTATCCCTTATCCTCGTCTACTTGCCCCAAGTAAGTCAATCTCTGGACACGTGGCACCCATGTAAGCTTCCTCATCAATTTCACTCAATGTTTCAATGACAAACCACAAGCCCAGTTTTGTTTCTGGACCACATGTTGTTCAGCCCACTTATCCCCTGAACCTTGAGGACAAGGTTCTTTATGGGCCTGAGAGTAGTGTTATGAAGAAAGATAGGCCCATTAGAGAGAAAAGAAGATCAATTCGCTTAAAATATTACATTTAAGATATTAGGTGCAAATAGAAACTTTGTTATGTTATCTTTTGGACTTTTGTGTAAGTCGTTGGTTGGCCCATGGCCCATTCAGTTTGTAAACCTAACTATATAAGTTGTAATTGTGCTCTTGTTGAAGTAAGAAGAAAAATTATTTTATCTTATTATCCTCTTATGCAATTTTATATCTTGGGTTAACTTAGTATAGTCTATCATTATGCGTCACAATATTTGATTTTTCAAATTTTGAAATTTGTTTTACAATCATAAATATTCACAAAATTATAAATATAGATTAATAATATACATCAACCGTTATGCATGGATCCAAGTAATATTTTCAAAAATAATACAAATATGACTCAACAAATTATGAGAACGTACTTATTATAAACTTGAAAACTTTAAAAATTGTGTATAAATTTTAGCGGCATCGCTCTCAATCAAGATTAATGTGTTAATGCTTTTAGAATCAGTTGTTCCAAACAATGTGTTAATGCTTTTAGAATCAGTTGTTCCAAACAATGTGTTAATGTTTTTCGAACGTCAAAATTTGATGATGAAAATTATTTAAAAACCTTGAGGATAAGGTTCAAGTGAACCTGGCGACAATGATAAAGAGTTTAATTGATAATTATTAGTTAGAATATTTAAATTAGTATTTTAATATGTTAGTTTAGATTAGTTATTATATTGTTCTATTTTAATATGTTAGTTTAGATTAGTTATTATATTGTTCTGGAAGTTTCTTAGGTCCTTTTGTGATTGTGTTACTTGGATGACTAAGATATGTTTAAAGTAGTATATAAGTGTAGGTTCTATTTGTATTGACACCGATCAAAAATCAAAGAAAGTAATTTTATTTCTTATTTTTTCTTGTTTATCTTCTTCTTAATTTAGATTTTTCAGCTTTTATTAGGTTTGTTAGGGTTTCTCGTTTAACATCCTAACACAATCACCAGTTGATCCAACGTTCTCCATGTGCCTTCATTTTGTTACCAATGGATAAGGTCCGAGAAAAATATTCATCTACTTTCTCTCCATCCAATCTAGGTATGGAAGATGTGACGGAATTGTGGTTCTCTGCTGCCTGCCAGAGACATAGTTGCTTGTTATCAAATCTTAAGTGTTTCACTCACTTTCTCACTGTGTTTCACTCACAAAAAATCAATCTCTCTTTAAAAAAATACAGTTTCTTAATTCTCAATAAAACCCTAAAATAAACAAACCCTGTTAAAAGCTCTGATACCACTCACAATTGTTAGAGCAAAATAGAAGGAAATGTGTTCAATATTATCCAAATGCAAGTTTGGGTTACAAAGAAAAATAAATAAATTAACCCAAGTCACTCTACTAACAGAAAACGTGAGTCGTGGGAGAGTAATTCAATCCTACCAGTGCTTCCTAATTAGTAGGAATTATTAACAACGTTAAAAAAAAATACTAACTTAATATGACAACGTGAGTCATGGGAGACTAATTCAATCCTACCGGTGCTTCCTAATTAGTAGGAATTATTAACAACATTACAAAAACAAATACTAACTTAATATGACAACTAAGTAGAACACTTTCAAAAAAATGCCTTTAACATTTAGTCTATGAATCTACGAATCTAATTAATTAAAATTCAAATATACCTCAATTACAACACTTTGAGTCGATGCCATGGGGCGTAAATTTTCCAATTTTACTCCTTGATTTATGTTCTTGAATGGCAACAAAGGATCATTCTGATTACATCCATTCCAAAGTGGCAAAATTTTTGTCACAAATTTATTGATATACTTCTTCTTAATACCCTCTTTAACAAGCTCTTGATATTCACTGAAATTCCCACTCATATCTAACAGAACACTGCATAATCCTTGACGATTACAATAATCAAAGATCACATCAAGATTTACTTGATCCACAGATACAATTTTAATTCCTTGTTGAGCCTCCTCAGGAGGTGTTGTTATACAATCTGTAAAGATTATCATTTTATCAGTAACGTTATCGATGATAAATGGAATTTGATTTGAAGAACCAGAACCAGAATCTCTATGCATTATAAACCGAATGGGTTGATTCGCTCCAGGTTCTTGAGATGAAGGTACCGAGTCTACCAATATAGTTTCACGGAATAAAGAAGAGGATAATATAATTGCATCATATTCTTGTAATAGCCTAGAATAGTATCCACCTGTGTGAGTTACTCCATTCCCAAGTGAGTCCAACAAGTTTCTGTTGACAGAAAGAGAATACATGTAATGCAGGAAAAGGAAAAGCTAATAGATTTAAACACCAGAAATAGCTCCAAATGAATCTTTAGAGAAAAGAAAGTTGGAGTATATGTGTAAAAATAGACATGAAATTGAATTACCTCAAAGTAAGCAGAGGCTTCTGGGTCAATATGTGATGAACATAACCCTCATTGAGGCCCTTACACAATTCTTCCTCAACACCAACAACAACAACTTCAATTCCAGCACCTCTCAATCTATCTAACCCTTTGGAAGCCACAATAGGATTTGGATCCACCATCCCAACAACAACCTTTTTAACTCTAGCTTTAATGAGAGCTTCAGTACAAGGCGGAGTCCTCCCAAAGTGATTACAAGGTTCTAAAGTGACATACACCGTTGCATTCTCGTCCAAATCACCAGCATCTCTCAGAGCAAACACCTGAAAAATCTCACAAATACAAATGCAGTCACACGAAAATGATGATTTGAATTCAAAGAGTGTGAAACAAGTCTCACCTCAACATGAGGTTGACCAGGTTTAGGATGAAAACCTTGGCCAACAATTTGACCATCTTTGACAATAACACATTCAACTAAAGGATTGGGGCTTGTACACCCCAAAATCTTTCTGGAGAGCTCAACACTTTTCCTCATGTAAAATCCATCGACATCACAATCATCACGATTCTTTTGGGAACAAATGGCATAGCTACTCTTCTGACGAGTTAGTCTGTTCCTGAAGAAGTGATTTGGAAAAGCCATAATTAAAATTGAGGGGAATGGATGGATGATGAGAGGCATTAATGGATAATCTGGAATGGTAAAATGGAACTGAAACTGGACTTGATAACCCCATTGCTTGCATGGTTGGAATGATGCGAAAATGTGTAGATGTATAGTAGTGTATGAATCTAATTACTACCAATAAGAAATGTGATTTGGTTTGGGAATCCAATTTACAAACAAACCTCTGTGAAAGAGTGGTGGAAAGGGCAGAGATTTAAGAGGAATAGAACAACGTCAGCAACGTGTATGAGCACTGTGTTGACGGCCTCAATAGAGAAGGCCAAGTAAAGGCACAAGGTTTCTCCGTCTTTTGGCTGTGAAAGAACTAGTGGTTATGACATGGCTTGTTGAGATGGAAGAGAGCTTGTTCGCACTCTTCTGTCCATTTGAACGTCACTTGTGAAATAGTTTTAAAAATGGGAGTGTGTGCTATGTGGATTTGGCTACGAAGCAAGACAACGAGGTGAGCATCCTGTTCATGGATTGGATTGATTTTTTCGAGTTCAGTGTCGGGAACTCGGAGAAAGTCCTGCACTTGTCGGGGTTGGCCTTGATTCCTCGCTTAGTTAAGTAGAAATCGAGGAATTTGACTACATGTATGCTGAAAGCGCACTTCTTCGAATTGAACCTCATCCTGCATTTCCTTGCCTGGTCGAAGACCTTCTCAAGATGGGCAATATGGTTGGTCTCTTCTCGAGACTTAACGATTATATCGTCCATGTAGACTTCGAGTATATCCCCGATTTCTCCTTGAAAAACTTTGTTATCATTCATTGATAAGTAGAGTCGATGTTCTTCAGGTGAAGGACATTACGTTGTAGTAATAGTTAATTGACTAGGTCATGAACGCGATGTACTGTTTGTCGCTCCTCTCCATGGGGATCTGATTGTAACCTGAATACGCATCCATGAATGATAAAAGTTTATAACTTGCAGAATTGTCTACCAGTATATCAATGTTAGGCAGTGGATATGCATCTTTGAGGCAAGCTCTATTGAGATCGATATAGTCAACACACACCCTCCATTTTCCATTAGATTTTTTAAATAATACAAAGTTAGACAACCATGTCATGTACTGGGCCTCAAAAACAAAATTTGCCTCTAAGAGGTCTTTTACAGCTTTTTCAGCAGCCTCCATTTTTTCAAGAGACTGCCTACGCCTATGTTGAACTATTGCCCTAGCGGTTGGATCTATGGTTAGTTGATGGAAGGCAACCTCGGGGTCAAATCTGGGCATCTCAACAATGTTGCACGCGAACATGTCAGTGTTTTCTCTCAGGAAGGCTTTGAGTTGATTCCTCGTCAGGTTTCACCGAGAGTTCTGTGTCAATCTTCACATCTTTGTTTGGGTCATTGCCGAGGAGAATGACTTCAAAGTCTCCATCTAGAATGGGGCACACAGGATGGAGAGGCTCCCCGTTATCAGGAGGTCGGGCATCTCCTTCCCCCTCTTCTCTTCCTCCAGCTCATCTCTGGTGAAACGGGTGTCGAGTTCTACCGAGCTGATGTGGGGCGGCTTTAGTTCCATTGCTCGAGCTGGCTTGTCATCCACTGGTTGGGCTTATTTGCAGGCAGACTTAGGCATTTATTCGATCAATTTCAGTCCCTTAGCAACTGCTTGGAAACATATTCTTGTTGCCTCAATATTGTCGTGCATGGTGACAACGTGACCCCTCTTGGTATAATACTTCATCTTTAAATGGACCGTGGATGGAATCACGGTAAGCTCGGCTAACATTGGCCTTCACAAGATGCAGTTGTACAAAGACGATCACTCAATAACCAAGAAGCGAGCAGTGACTTGTCTAGTCGTTACTTCTTCCTCGAAGGTGACTAGTAGCTCGACTTAACCCCAAGGCTTGGTAGTTGTTCTGTTAAAACCATGTAGATCAAAACCCATGTATGGTGTCAAGTGGGTGTGGTTGAGCTGGATGGTGGTGAACAAGTGAACATATAATATATTGACGGAGCTCCCTTCATCGACCAGAACTCGGCAAACGTCAAAGTTCTCCATATTTGCCTTCACTAGCAGAGGGATGCTGGAGTTTGTTGCCCCACCCGGCAATTCTTCGAGATAAAAGGTGATGGGATCATTTTTTCCTTGGAACTTGTCGAGAGTTATGTTCCGAGTTGAGCTGGCGTCGATCAACTTCTCAAACTTCCTCTTCACTGACCCAACAATGGTCTTGTTGAATCCCCCGTCGGATATGATCATGGTGGTGCATAATCTTTCCCCAGTACTGTGAGTGGATATGAGGAGGTCGTCCTCTCTAGAGATGAAGAAATCTTTAGGTTGGGAGACATACAAGGCTACCTGCAAATTACGAGCGTCGTCAGAGGGTGTTGTATCCTTCTCGACCCTTTTTGTTTCGCGAACATCCTATCGTGGAGGCTCGTTCCTCTTGGTGTACAGCCTTAGAGGACCTTCATTGATGAGGGTTTCGATTACATCCTTGAGGTGGATGTAATCTTCAGTGACATGGGCATGGCTTTGATGAAAACAATAGTACTTGGTCTTGTCGATGTTTTCCTTAGAGGGTGTCAACCTGGGAAACCGAACACCACCTTGTTTGAATTCATAGTTGATTGAGGGGGTACTTGTAAGATACTTTGATGTTAAAGTAAGATTCAGAGCGAGATTGCAAGTGTGGATTTAGAGTGAATAGAATAATGTGTACTTGACCCTCTAGTGAAAAGGGTATTTATAACCCCCAGCGTTGAGTCAAGGTCTCCATTTGGGCCGGATGTCCAGGATTCTCAGAGGGTGAAAGACCCGTTCTTTTCAGGAGCAGGATGACTATGATATTTGGAGGATCGTTGACCATGTACCCTTAGCAGGCACGTGGATGAGACATCCTCGAAGAGCATGTGACGAAGGCGGCCTTGACGTGCATGTGTGAGAGACGTTCCCTAGTGGTCACAACAATTTGGACCAATGTAGTGGACATTCCTCGCATCAGCACTGGGCCGGTCTTGCTTGACGGAGGACCAAGTTCAGGTCCAATCTACAATAGGTTTTCGGGTGTGATACGGTGGGAGAACTGACTTGGGTGTTTTGTGTTTGTATATGTGCGGATAGCAAGAGTCGCCACCGAGTTTTCTTTTATCCAAAAGGAAAGGTAAAAAAAGCACAGGAAAGACCTTTCGAGATTATTTCTCGGGTTCGGGGGGTAGATTATGAAAAGGGAAGGTATTAGCACCCTTTTCATCCATGGTTTCCCATGGGCTCTTAGTTACTCGTTTAGATCACTTGCTTTTATTTGACAATGTGCTTGTGGTGTGGGCTTTGAAAGTATTTTGAAAAAAATCTTTTCGTAATGGTTCTCGTTTCTATAAGAACGCGTACAAAGTTTTTATTTCGAAAAGTGGTTCAAAGATGTGTTTGTGGATTGTGTTTCGGAAAAGTGTTTTGAAAATATGTTTTGCAATGGTTCTCGTCTGTTGTACCCCAAAATTTGCCCTCCCATATTCTCCAATAAACTGCCAAGCCAAGCTACAAAATTCCCCAAGAGTTGCACAATGCAAAGGCCTCCATACAGTCAAAACTAGGGTTTGTGTGTTGATCAAGAAAAGGAAGTGTTCAAAGGTCCAATCAAGTCTCATATGCTTACAAAGATGGTCAAGCATCCTCATATCAAGTTTCAAGGCATTCAGCTCAAGATTGCACAGTCAAAACCCTAAATTGCACTACAGTCAACTGTAGGGGCAAAATGGTCATTTGGCAGTCAAAAGTTCAAATTTTTGGTCAACATATCATTTTGAAGCCACAAACATCATTTGATCAATGCTTGATCATGATTCTCAAAATTTGGCTCAGAAATCATCAAAGATGCAAAAGTTGCTATATTTGGACAGTTGAAAAAGTCAACTGAAATTGACCAGGGCATAACTTTCACATGGATTATCAGAAAAATTCCATCCAAAGCTCATTTTGAAGAGAAAGACATTTCCTACAACTCATCTTCATACTTCAAGTCCAAGAAATGCTCTCACAAAAAGTTATCAATTTCAACATTATAGGTCATTTTCAAAAGTCAACAAAAAGGGACTTTAAGTCAAAGGCCATAACTTGAGATTGGTAAATCAAAATGACATGGGACCAAAGGCATTGGTTAAAGGACTCAAAGACCTTTCCAAAATGTCCAAGAACATGTGAAAAGCTTAAAAATTGAGCAAGTTATGCCTTGTAGAAGTTGGGAAATTTTTGTGAAATGGCAAAAGTCAACTATCCTTGGAAATCCAATTTTTGACAAAAGGGCCCCATTTTTTCCACTTGGTCCATCCTTGTCATGCCACACACGTGTCCCATGGTTAATTTCAAGACCAAATATTGATTTTTTTATTTTATTTAATTTTTGATGATTTAATTCATTTTTAATCTTTGAAAATTCAAATAAAATTTAAAAACCAATGGAATAGTGTCATGTGAACTTGGACAATTTCTATGTATCATGAACCAACTCAAGAAATCAGGCTAGGGTTCATTTGCACACTAAGTCTAGGTTTTGGCTAAAAAGAAGGAAACTTGGTTAATGGAAGAAACCCTAAGACCAATTCTCTCACAAGCTTGAATTAAGGTGAGTTAGCAAGCCAATTCCACTCCAGCATAATCACTAAGTCAAACCCTAGGCTGAGGACATAAGAAGCTGCGCCCAAACAAGCTTTTGAAGATAAAAATTTCTCCTTAAAACACAAAATCTGAAATCAGGGCTAGAGAGAGTTTTAAGCCTCAATTTTTTTCCTAATAGCATCCTGGACAATTTCTGAGCGCATCTCAATCCCTAACATCAATCAAAACGCAAGGAGGTGGTGGCTACAACTCAAACTGCACAGAAAAAATTTTGAAATCGTGTTCTCAATTCTAAGCATGATCATTGCATTTTAACTGTATATTTTTGTTCCTTACAAAGTTTCAAAGCTAACCTTTACATTTAATTTGATTTTTGCATCGTGTATGGGATTTCACCATGATTGAAATTTAGGTTTTCAGAGTTTTTGAATTGGGGTTTCTCACCCAAGGAAAAATTGGGACCCAAGATCACTACCATTGCAATCAGCGTGCTCCAACGAAGAAGAAGCACACCTCGCGATCAATTTATGTGCACCACAGTCCTATTCGTTATTTTTCCATAGCCACCCTAACGCCATGGTTGCAAAACCGTTGCCAATATGTTTTTGTTTCAGGAAAATGGAAGGGATGATGGCGTGGCACAAGTGGATTGGAGGAGTTCAAATTTGCGCGCGTGTAACCTTTAGGCGTTGGTTTTAGTATTTATTGTTTTTTAACCATATTATATTAAATGAAATCAAGTGGCTCAGCTGGCAGGTACCAACGCGTATGACTCTCATGACCTGGGTTCAAGTCCCAGGTCTGGCAAAAGTTCAATATTATTTTTCACAAGTGAATCCCATGCAATGCTGGAATGAAGATGCACCATACACCCAGGACCAAGCCTTGACACGTCTTCCTGGAGATCAAACTAAAGGCTTAGATTTGAGAGACACGCTGCACTTGGTCAAAGGCATCACACCTGAGCCAAAAAGTCAACCAATTCAATGCAAATGGGCCTGATTTGCTAGGCCTGCACCTCACAATTTTGGGGTCTACCCCCCTGGTTTGCCTTATTAATTTTTATTCTTTCTTTAACTTTTCTTTTTTTATTTCTTTTATTTGCTATTTACATAATTAGTTTATTTTTACTATAAAATATAAAAAAAACATTCAAAAAAATCAGAAAAGTCAAAAATTTTAATAATTATTTTATTTTAAATATTGTTTTTTTTGTATAAATAATAACATGTAAAATGTTTAGTTTTAATTAAGTTTTCAACTTTAATTCCTTTTAATAAAAATCAAAAAACAAAAACATAGAATTAGGTTAATGACTTTTTCCTTTTAACTTTCCTTGTTTTTTGCCATAGTATTAGTGTTTTTCATAATTAAACTAGGGTTGCATTTTAGGTTAGATTTTAATTCTTTTAATAACTAAAATCCAAAAAAATAGAGTTTAGGTTTAATAACTTTTTATTTTCTTTTTTTTTAATAATAATATTATTTATTTATTTAATGCACATAAATTAATTTAGAATTAAATTAGGTTAAAAGTCAATATTTTCATAATAAACTTAAAAGACATTAGAACTAGGATTTTAATTTTAATTAACTTTTCTTTTTTTCTTTTAAATCTAAAAAACACAAAAATACCATTTTTCATTTAATTTTAATTTTAGATAACTTAATTATTTTAATTCTTTTAAAGGGTTCAACGCCCTCGCATTTGAGTATTTTCTTTCTTTTTTTGCGCGTTTCATTTATTTCTTTTGTGAATATAATGTACTTATACCAAAGCCATGTAATAGCTATTAGACATTTCTTTTCTGCAATTTATTTTAAAATGGGTCTGGATTAATTTGGCGTTGTAGACCCTCGCCCTTTGTAATAGCGTAGGACTTTTATCTTTTCCGCACTTTAAATTCCCGCACTTTTAACTGTTAAACAATAACATGAAAGAATGAATGCCCAAAAATAAAATCGAATCGTTAGATCACCAATGCATAACAAGACAAACAATAAACTGAAAATGATACACAATTCGCACACACCACCCCTAGGGTACGCTTCACTGTTGCCTTTCGAAAGGTGATCGTCGAGTAGAGGACGTCTTAGTAAGTCCTCATGATCCGGGAACCCGGCATGAGGGTAGCTTCTAAGGTGTCTTCCCATTGCTCTGGTGATCACCACGTCCCTAAAACTCGAATTGACCCGAACACCTCCAACGGTGGTGCTACCTACCTCTCAATGGTGGGATGGCACTACTTTAAAGGACATTTACACAGACGAATTCCTTAGGGTAGGTAGGTTCTCAAGGGTACTTGCTCTAATTTCAAACAAATCAAAACATCTTTTCACACCGACACACTTTCACAAACTTTCAAAACAAACTTTTCAAACACTCTGACGTACGAGTTGAATTGAAACTTTTCAAAGAATATTTTTGAAACCCACATTGAAAAGCAAGCAAACATTTTGAAAACACATTGAGCAAGTACCTAAGAGCCCATGGATAACCATGGATAGAAAGGGTGCTAACACCTTCCCTTTCTATAACCTACCTCCCGAACCGAGAGCAATCTCTTTAAAGGAATTTTTCTGTGCTTTTGTCCTTTCCATTTGGAGAAAATAAAAGACGGTGGCGACTCTTGCTTCCGCGACATTTCGCGAACCAGCTTTAAAACAGTCAGTTCCAGATCCACCGATCACAGAACTGGCGACTCTGCTGGGGAGTAAAACTTAAAGTGGGGTGTACCTTAGGATTAAGATCACTGTGTTTTCAATTGCTTTCTTTGCTTGCTTTATTATTGTGGGTTGCTTGGGAGTTCTATAGATCCTAACCCGGATCTGGGGATACCTTCTTAGAAAGTAGCAACAAGGCTGTGAGGGAACTGTGCGGGGTATACCGACATGGTTGAAACAGTCTGCTACGTTGATGTGGCACTTTGGTGTGTACCGGTAACCCTTGAGTCAGTCAAGGAGAGTACGGGGCCTCCATGTGGTGTCATGAAGCATCAACAGACCTTAGGAACCTTAATTGAACCATCTTGGCCTCTTTAGGGTAGTGAGATAACTGACTTTGGTGCAGTCCGAGGTTGGTTGATACTCGATACTACACTCAATTGAGGGTTGCTTTCCTGGAATATTTCGGTCGCCAGTTCAGTGGCTAAATCGAAACGATGAACAATGAAAGCAATCCCGTGATATTGGGAACCTTAGAACCCGGTTACTTTGATTAGGACAGGTTGAACTCACCAACTTCAAGAGGGTACTACCCAGACTCCATGCTGGCCTAAACTTTAAGGGCTTCTTTTGTGTGACTTGTGTGCCTTCCTACTTGAACTACTTGCATGCTTATTACCTGACATTTGTCTCTTGCAGGTTGTGTTTGTAGTCCTTAATTAGGACTCATAACAGGGTATCCTAAGTTTCTTGCAGGTTTTTTTTGCAGTCCTTAATTGGGACTCATAACAGGGTTACTCACATTACCCCATGCATACCATGACATCATACCATTGCATACATCCTAACCCATTTCAAGGATCTCAAGGGCTTGTGATGCAGGTCAGGACGAATCAACTGTCCCAGCAAGGGGCAAAGAGGATTTATTTTCCTCTAGACCAGGTTGTCAGGGGCTATGACCCACTTGATATGGTGAGCTTTTGACCCTTGGAGAAGGACTCTCAACAATATGAAGTACCTTCAATCAAGCCACCAGTTTCCAATGCTAACTATTTTCTTGTTTACCCCACGAGATTCTTGAAATCATTGCATGCATGTCATACATCTCGTTGCATTACAGGTATCCCCTTGACAGGTTGCTTACTGTTCTTCGCTGTTTATTTCAGCACTATGAACCCTAAATCATCAACCGAGGCATCTATCAAGGCTCTTCAGGCGCAGAACGCCCAATTTCAGGCGCAGAACGCCCAATTTCAGGAGCTGATCAAGGGCTTGGCTCAGGGTCAACAAGAGTTGAAGACCATGCTGCTGAAGAAGACTAAGAAGAAGAGGAGGACTGTGCTATTTAACACTGGGCGCAGACTCGGGAACACTTTGGTTGAAGCTGAAAGGACTCCTCCATCTGTGACGGAAGGTAGTCACCAAGAAAGGGAGGTCCCTACTCCCGTGGGCTCTGATACTGAAACAGACTTCAACGACGAACAGTACCCTCCTGCTGAAGACCGGTACAAACAGCTGGAAGACAGATTAAAGGCTATGGAGGTTCAGCAAGTGCCTGGACTGGATCTCGGAGACTTGGGGTTATCTACTGGGGTGGTGATTCCACACAAGTTCAAGGCACCTGCCTTTGTGAAGTATGACGGGGCTTCCTGTCCCAAGATGCACCTCCGTTCTTATGTAAGGAAGATCCAGCCTTACACAGCAGACAAGAACCTTTGGATCCATTTCTTCCAGGAGAGTCTTTCAGGGACTCACCTCGATTGGTTCTATCAGCTGGATGGAATCAGCATTCGTAACTGGGAGGATCTGGCCACTGCTTTTTACAAGCAGTATCAATATAATGCCGACCTTGCCCCCACACGTACCCAACTTCAGGGTATGTCGTTAGGTGCAAGTGAAGGTTTTAAAGAGTACGCTCAGAGGTGGAGAGACCTAGCTGGCAGAGTGCAGCCACCGTTGACTGATCGGGAGTTGGTAGACACGTTCTTGGGGACCCTGTCTGGTCCATTCTTCAACCACTTGATTGGGAATTCTGCTGCTGGGTTTACAGATCTAATCTTGACCGGAGAAAGAATCGAAGCGGGCATCAAGTCAGGGAAAATACAGAATGGTGACTCCTCGAACACTGAAAAGAAACCATCCAGGAGGGAATCTAGTGCTGTCAACGCATTAGCTATCGCAAAACCGGCCGGTGCTCCTCAGCGTCACCATCAACAAAGGGAAGAGAGACCTAAGAGGCAATTTACTCCCCTCGGCATGACCTTGTCACAAATATTGCCACAGTTGCTGGAAACCAAGTTGGTAACCCTCATGGACCCTCCAAAGAATCCTAACAGGACACCCTCGAGGTACAATCCCAATGCTCGCTGCGCCTATCATTCCGACAGCCCGGGGCATGCTACAGATGACTGTTGGACTGTGAGAAACAGGGTTCAAGATCTGATTGACGCAAAGGAAGTCCAGCTCGACTCTCCAGAGGCTCCCAATATGATCACTGCTCCTTTGCCAAGACATGGCTAGGATTAGTTTTTGTTCATTCAAATATTCAAGTTGTAATTTTCTTTCAATTGTTCAAACATTTTATTTCATGTCAAACTTGGTTATTTCATTAATGCGTTACACATGTCTGTTTTGAAGTAATTATTTCATATTCACTATGTGCAAATTATTTTCATATTTTTTTCTGATGATCAACGTTCGACTAATAATTCTAAGCCTCTTGAGGGAGGATGACGAAAACGATACCACGGTTTACAGTATGCTTTTGAACAGACTCCGCTGATGAGGTACAGGCATTGTTTCAACCCCTAAACACTGGAGTTATAAGGATGATAATCCCTCGCCAACCCATCAGAGCCAAAGAAGTAGGAGTTTTATTTTCGAAAATCAAAACCCTTAATCATAACCTGGGGCAGGGTAGTTCTCTCAGTTGATCCAAGTGCACAATGAATGGCACCAAATGAGTTTTTTCAAAAAAACAAAAGACAGTGATGGTTCCGAACAATCATAAGGACAGGCAGTCATTATCAAAAAAAAAATCATAAATGAAAAGCCCAAGAAGTCAAAACCTATGAAAAGAGACTTACGAAACTGGGGCATCCCGCTGACTGTAATTCCAAAAAGGAAACAGTTCAGGCAAAAAAAGAAAGGGATAACAAAAATCAAGAAAGAGGTCTCACAAACCCTCAACAAAAAGTGACTGCCTAGTCAGAATAAATCATCAATGTTTGGACCATCACCGGAAAATCAGAGCAAAGACTCAAACAAGGTCTAACGTATGATCAACTGAGTTTAGGGTTGGAGAACATCACGAAAGAGCGGGTGGGTACAAATAGTTTGGGCCTTTATCCTTTGTTTCTTAAACCGTGAACCAGGCCACGATATAACCCTTAAAAGTCCTAGCTGAAGCATGGGTTAGTTCGAAAGCATATTGTTACGAAGGTATCCTGACTCCTGAAGGTTTGCTGTAAAATCTTGAGTTGACACCATATTGTATTACAACAAAATGCATTTTTAAAATATTCAAGACAGACATAGACTTTTGCATTCTTAAAATAACTTTGTTTGCATATGAATTTTTGTCTGAACAGCAGGGAAATTCGCACGATGAATATCTTGTGAACAGAAGTACCTCCAATCAAGAGGCACAGTAGGAGCATTGCCCATTATCTGGGGCATGACAAAGTATTTCCAACAGGGGCAACTCCCCACATTCTGAGAAGTATGGACATAGTCGAAAGAATACTACGCAAAATCAAAGACCCGCTAGGTTGACACACCTAGGCAAAAATAAGGGATTCCCGGCGAACCAAAAGGGTTCGGGCAAAAATAAGGGATGAAATGAAAAAATCTGTACACCCGGCAAGTCGAAAACCTGAAAAGGCGGCTTGGGCAAAAATGGGTATCCCGGTGGACTGAAAACCCGAAAAGGCGGTCCAGGCAAAAGTTAGGGATCAAAGCGTACGAGTATGTCCCAGCATCTCGGCACCTGCCTACCAGAAGACTCGTCAAGTACTCCCACAAGTGCCTCCTCCCACTGAAACTGGGGCAATAAGGAGTTGTCTAAAAGATCCGGTTGCTCTGTCCATCATAGGTTCGGCTAAAGAATGCAACCCAGATATTTTCACTCCCCGCAGAACACGAACGCGTCGTCCGGCTTTATTCAAAGAGTTATTTCCTTAATAAGATATAACTGGGTTATCCTCAGCCAATAGCCACGGAAAAGACCGTCCTCAGTAAAGTCTTATCATCCCCAGCGGAAGCAAAAGCTTATTCTCCAACATCAGCCCAGGAGTGACTTCCCGGCACCCGTCAAGGATTTATTTTCCTAAACAAGCATACATTCATAAACATCACATTTTCGTACATCATGACACATGCATGTACGCATCATGTCATACAATTGCATTTATGCCGTTGCTTGATTCATATCACGTACTGCATATAACTGACCTTTACCTTTCAGGAAGGATACAGTTGAATGATCAGCTATGTCAAAATAGACAAAACACCGTCAGAAAAGACAAATCCCGTCATAAGAGACAAATCCGGTCAAAGAATACAAATCCAGTTTAAATCAATGCCTAAAGATTCCTCTGATACAACTCGTCGTTATAGACACTCGTCGTGATAGACACTCGTCGTGATAGACACTCGTCGTGATAGACACTCGTCGTGATAGACACTCGTCGTGATAGACACTCGTCGTGATAGACACTCGTCGTGATAGACACTCGTCGTGATAGACACTCGTCGTGATAGACACTCGTCGTGATAGACACTCGTCGTGATAGACACTCGTCGTGATAGACACTCGTCGTGATAGACACTCGTCGTGATAGACACTCGTCGTGATAGACACTCGTCGTGATAGACACTCGTCGTGATAGACACTCGTCGTGATAGACACTCGTCGTGATAGACACTCGTCGTGATAGACACTCGTCGTGATAGACACTCGTCGTGATAGACACTCGTCGTGATAGACACTCGTCGTGATAGACACTCGTCGTGATAGACACTCGTCGTGATAGACACTCGTCGCTCGTCGTGATAGACACTCGTCGTGATAGACACTCGTCGTGATAGACACTCGTCGTGATAGACACTCGTCGTGATAGACACTCGTCGTGATAGACACTCGTCGTGATAGACACTCGTCGTGATAGACACTCGTCGTGATAGACACTCGTTGTGATAGACGCTCGTCGTGATAGACACTCGTCAGTGTAGACACTTGTCGTTATAGACATTCGTTATAGACACCCATCGTTAAAGACCACTCGTCCTTGGAAACAACATGTCAGTAAAGACAACTTCATCACCGTTTGAAGATCCAGACCCAGCTCCTGTAACCAGTCAGGACATATCTATACCAAGCATCTGAAAACCAGCTCCTGCGACGTGTCAGGTACTCATTTTCTTTTGCAGGTATGCAGGTTCTCGCTAAGGAATCTCTTACGCGATCAACATCCAGATGGCATCTATAAGCCCATCATCCTACCCATCAATCTCTAAATGGCATCTATAAGCCCATTCCCCCACCACACTGCTACCATGTGAGCGCAAATTTCTGGGCACTCTAGTGTCCAATCATCTTCTACCCTCGGATTACAAAAGGCACGTCAGCCAATCTCCATCCTCAGGTCTAAGAAGATTGAACAGGGGCAACTGTTGTACCCCAAAATTTGCCCTCCCATATTCTCCAATAAACTGCCAAGCCAAGATACAAAATTCCCCAAGAGTTGCACAATGCAAAGGCCTCCATACAGTCAAAACTAGGGTTTGTGTGTTGATCAAGAAAAGGAAGTGTTCAAAGGTCCAATCAAGTCTCATATGCTTACAAAGATGGTCAAGCATCCTCATATCAAGTTTCAAGGCATTCAGCTCAAGATTGCACAGTCAAAACCCTAAATTGCACTACAGTCAACTGTAGGGGCAAAATGGTCATTTGGCAGTCAAAAGTTCAAATTTTTGGTCAACATATCATTTTGAAGCCACAAACATCATTTGATCAATGCTTGATCATGATTCTCAAAATTTGGCTCAGAAATCATCAAAGATGCAAAAGTTGCTATATTTGGACAGCTGAAAAAGTCAACTGAAATTGACCAGGGCATAACTTTCACATGGATTATCAGAAAAATTCCATCCAAAGCTCATTTTGAAGAGAAAGACATTTCCTACAACTCATCTTCATACTTCAAGTCCAAGAAATGCTCTCACAAAAAGTTATCAATTTCAACATTATAGGTCATTTTCAAAAGTCAACAAAAAGGGACTTTAAGTCAAAGGCCATAACTTGAGATTGGTAAATCAAAATGACATGGGACCAAAGGCATTGGTTAAAGGACTCAAAGACCTTTCCAAAATGTCCAAGAACATGTGAAAAGCTTAAAAATTGAGCAAGTTATGCCTTGTAGAAGTTGGGAAATTTTTGTGAAATGGCAAAAGTCAACTATCCTTGGAAATCCAATTTTTGACAAAAGGGCCCCATTTTTTCCACTTGGTCCATCCTTGTCATGCCACACACGTGTCCCATGGTTAATTTCAAGACCAAATATTGATTTTTTTATTTTATTTAATTTTTGATGATTTAATTCATTTTTAATCTTTGAAAATTCAAATAAAATTTAAAAACCAATGGAATAGTGTCATGTGAACTTGGACAATTTCTATGTATCATGAACCAACTCAAGAAATCAGGCTAGGGTTCATTTGCACACTAAGTCTAGGTTTTGGCTAAAAAGAAGGAAACTTGGTTAATGGAAGAAACCCTAAGACCAATTCTCTCACAAGCTTGAATTAAGGTGAGTTAGCAAGCCAATTCCACTCCAGCATAATCACTAAGTCAAACCCTAGGCTGAGGACATAAGAAGCTGCGCCCAAACAAGCTTTTGAAGATAAAAATTTCTCCTTAAAACACAAAATCTGAAATCAGGGCTAGAGAGAGTTTTAAGCCTCAATTTTTTTCCTAATAGCATCCTGGACAATTTCTGAGCGCATCTCAATCCCTAACATCAATCAAAACGCAAGGAGGTGGTGGCTACAACTCAAACTGCACAGAAAAAATTTTGAAATCGTGTTCTCAATTCTAAGCATGATCATTGCATTTTAACTGTATATTTTTGTTCCTTACAAAGTTTCAAAGCTAACCTTTACATTTAATTTGATTTTTGCATCGTGTATGGGATTTCACCATGATTGAAATTTAGGTTTTCAGAGTTTTTGAATTGGGGTTTCTCACCCAAGGAAAAATTGGGACCCAAGATCACTACCATTGCAATCAGCGTGCTCCAACGAAGAAGAAGCACACCTCGCGATCAATTTATGTGCACCACAGTCCTATTCGTTATTTTTCCATAGCCACCCTAACGCCATGGTTGCAAAACCGTTGCCAATATGTTTTTGTTTCAGGAAAATGGAAGGGATGATGGCGTGGCACAAGTGGATTGGAGGAGTTCAAATTTGCGCGCGTGTAACCTTTAGGCGTTGGTTTTAGTATTTATTGTTTTTTAACCATATTATATTAAATGAAATCAAGTGGCTCAGCTGGCAGGTACCAACGCGTATGACTCTCATGACCTGGGTTCAAGTCCCAGGTCTGGCAAAAGTTCAATATTATTTTTCACAAGTGAATCCCATGCAATGCTGGAATGAAGATGCACCATACACCCAGGACCAAGCCTTGACACGTCTTCCTGGAGATCAAACTAAAGGCTTAGATTTGAGAGACACGCTGCACTTGGTCAAAGGCATCACACCTGAGCCAAAAAGTCAACCAATTCAATGCAAATGGGCCTGATTTGCTAGGCCTGCACCTCACAATTTTGGGGTCTACCCCCCTGGTTTGCCTTATTAATTTTTATTCTTTCTTTAACTTTTCTTTTTTTATTTCTTTTATTTGCTATTTACATAATTAGTTTATTTTTACTATAAAATATAAAAAAAACATTCAAAAAAATCAGAAAAGTCAAAAATTTTAATAATTATTTTATTTTAAATATTGTTTTTTTTGTATAAATAATAACATGTAAAATGTTTAGTTTTAATTAAGTTTTCAACTTTAATTCCTTTTAATAAAAATCAAAAAACAAAAACATAGAATTAGGTTAATGACTTTTTCCTTTTAACTTTCCTTGTTTTTTGCCATAGTATTAGTGTTTTTCATAATTAAACTAGGGTTGCATTTTAGGTTAGATTTTAATTCTTTTAATAACTAAAATCCAAAAAAATAGAGTTTAGGTTTAATAACTTTTTATTTTCTTTTTTTTTAATAATAATATTATTTATTTATTTAATGCACATAAATTAATTTAGAATTAAATTAGGTTAAAAGTCAATATTTTCATAATAAACTTAAAAGACATTAGAACTAGGATTTTAATTTTAATTAACTTTTCTTTTTTTCTTTTAAATCTAAAAAACACAAAAATACCATTTTTCATTTAATTTTAATTTTAGATAACTTAATTATTTTAATTCTTTTAAAGGGTTCAACGCCCTCGCATTTGAGTATTTTCTTTCTTTTTTTGCGCGTTTCATTTATTTCTTTTGTGAATATAATGTACTTATACCAAAGCCATGTAATAGCTATTAGACATTTCTTTTCTGCAATTTATTTTAAAATGGGTCTGGATTAATTTGGCGTTGTAGACCCTCGCCCTTTGTAATAGCGTAGGACTTTTATCTTTTCCGCACTTTAAATTCCCGCACTTTTAACTGTTAAACAATAACATGAAAGAATGAATGCCCAAAAATAAAATCGAATCGTTAGATCACCAATGCATAACAAGACAAACAATAAACTGAAAATGATACACAATTCGCACACACCACCCCTAGGGTACGCTTCACTGTTGCCTTTCGAAAGGTGATCGTCGAGTAGAGGACGTCTTAGTAAGTCCTCATGATCCGGGAACCCGGCATGAGGGTAGCTTCTAAGGTGTCTTCCCATTGCTCTGGTGATCACCACGTCCCTAAAACTCGAATTGACCCGAACACCTCCAACGGTGGTGCTACCTACCTCTCAATGGTGGGATGGCACTACTTTAAAGGACATTTACACAGACGAATTCCTTAGGGTAGGTAGGTTCTCAAGGGTACTTGCTCTAATTTCAAACAAATCAAAACATCTTTTCACACCGACACACTTTCACAAACTTTCAAAACAAACTTTTCAAACACTCTGACGTACGAGTTGAATTGAAACTTTTCAAAGAATATTTTTGAAACCCACATTGAAAAGCAAGCAAACATTTTGAAAACACATTGAGCAAGTACCTAAGAGCCCATGGATAACCATGGATAGAAAGGGTGCTAACACCTTCCCTTTCTATAACCTACCTCCCGAACCGAGAGCAATCTCTTTAAAGGAATTTTTCTGTGCTTTTGTCCTTTCCATTTGGAGAAAATAAAAGACGGTGGCGACTCTTGCTTCCGCGACATTTCGCGAACCAGCTTTAAAACAGTCAGTTCCAGATCCACCGATCACATCGTCTCTATAAGAACGTATAAAAAACATTTTGTCTTTTGAAAATGTTTCGAGACGAAAGTGTAGGTGTAAAAATGTTTTTTTCGTGAGCAAATGAGTAACTAGGAGCGAATATATGTACTCAAAAGGTTTTCAATTGTTCTTTTCTTCCTCCTTTTAATGTTGCTTTCTTACCATTAATTTGGTAAGAAACCTCATCGTTGGATGTGAAGGGACGGACGCGGGTCGATTTTACAGTCATCGAAAGAAACTTATGAGACGTTTCAGAAATTTTTGTAAGGGACGAGATCGTTTTATCAAAGGCAACGTCGAGGGTCATCGAGGGACTACGAACTTCTTATCGAAGGGTCATTGCTAAAACGTCCCATATTCGAGGGACATGATTGTGTTTCCGAGGCAACAAAAATGGGATTACCCTAAGGGTGCATGTGTGAATAGTGTGTTTGATTGCATGCATTTTAATTTTGATTAGGGTTGTCTATTTTGTTGTTTTCACGTCTTGCCATACATCCTATTTACCAGCAATATATATAAAAAAAACGAATAAAATGCGAAAAAATAAAACCTAAGTTATTACATCGCTTTTAGGGGGATGGGGGTACACATTTATGAATGGGGGTTGCAAGTAAGGTTAAATTCTAAGTTATTATTACAACCATATCGAATGGATCAGAATGTGCAAGAAACGAGATTACTTATTTATTTAAGAAAAGAAATAAGTTTGCTTAAGAAAATATTTTTGGTCTTTTGTTTTAAGAAATAAAGCAAGGCATGGAAAAATGTTTTTGGTGTTTGTTGATTAAATGAAATAGAAAATGATAGCAAAGATAGTGAGGAAAAATAAAATAGAATCAGCGTGTTGCTGATTAAGGGAGGTCAGAAGTTCTGACTCTGGCACACTGCAAAATAGAATTCCTGTTAATAAAAAAAACATAAGCAGAGTCAGAAGTTCTGAATCCACCGGCAACAGAGTAGGTTTCAGAAGTTCTGATACCACCCACAACAAATTAGATCTCAGAAGTTCTTATATCACTGGCAGAACTTGGTCTCTCTCTTCATGATAGTCAGAACATCTTCATTTGGTCATTTCTCCACAAAACAGAAGATGTGCATATGACAGTTACAGCAGGTTTCACAGCATTTCAGAAATAATAAATATCAGTGCCATAAATCAGAGGCATGTGTGAACCTGTTAATCCTAATTCTGAGTTCTAATTTCTTTCAGAAGTTTTGAAACTGGTTTTCTCCATACTTAGGAAAGCAAAATATGTGAAGCCTCAGACTATGTATAACGTCAGAAGCATGATATTTACATTGAATTTTTTTTGAACATGCAAATATGATAATGATTAAGCAACGTGATGATAGTCAGCAAAAGCTTACCTTGCAGTTGGAAAAAGATTCTGTAAACTGGAGGTTGGTCTTAGAATTTGATAATGTTCTGAGCAACTTCCTCACGTACTCAACAGGATGGAGGTTTTCAACTTCTGGAACAGCCAAGGGGTTATACTCTGACTTCTTTGAGGTGGAGGTGAATGGAGAGTGTATGGTAATACAAATAGAGAAGTTGAAATAGCTTCAAGTATATGAATCAACAACCGTTGGGGTGGTTTTAGTCAAGGAACAATGGAGTTTTGATGCTAGAATCAAATGCTAAGGTTTTGGTATTTTGGTGTTTACAGCTTTTTTGGATTCTTGGAATTTTTGCAAAGATTCAAGGCCTTTTTCTTTCTTTTGGTGATTCTCTATGTCCAAAAACCCACCTCTTCAATGTGTGACGGAACAAACTATTTATAAATGGATTTGTTGTGGTTTTGGGGGGGAAAACAAATGAATTTTTAAACATTTTTGGTATACTGTCCCTTTGTTTTTAAATCACAGTTTTCGTAGGCTAATTTGGTGCAAGAAAAACGCATGCGTGGACTGGATCAGCAGCACCTTGGAGTGTTGTGGCAGCTGGTTGCAGGATTGTGCCATAGCAGGCAGCAGGTTACTTAAACGAGGTTTGGGATTTGGTGATGTTCTGATCGCAAAAGACCAGAAGCGTAACCTCTAAATGCTTAAAGGGCATCCTCTGACCGGAGTGTTGAACATAGCCCCCATATGCTGAAGAATCATGTTCTAACTGAAGCATCATGTTCTGACCAAAGAGCATCGCTTCTGCATATTCTGATTGAAGCGTCACATTGTGGACCGTGTTTGCAACTTCTGACTGCGCTTGCATAGAGGCTGGCTCAGAAGTTCTGAAGTGTCATATTCTTTAGACACTTAGAAAATGCTTGGAAAATTTGATTTTCAAAGTAACTTATGACTTTTGATTTTTGATGAACCAATTTCATGCCTTAATGAAATATGATTCTTGGAACTTGATTTTTGATTCAAAAGTCATAGTTTGACTCCTTTGGTGTGTAAATGACCATTTTGTCCCTGTGAACGATTCTCTTGGAAAATTTGTAATTTCAGATTTGCAACTGGACGGAAACAAACTTGAGGGTCTAGGTTGATCCTTTGAGAAACGAGAGGGAAAATTTTGGGGTACAACAGCCGCCCCTGTTCAATCTTCTTAAACTTGAAAAGTGAGATCGACGTGTTTGTCGTTCGTGGCTTGAAAGTAGAAGATGATTGAACACTAGAGTGCCCAGAAATTTGCACTTGATGATGCGCCGGTTGATTGTGTAAGGAATGGGCTTAAAGATGTTATTTGGAGAAATGATGGAGAGTTGTCAAAAATGGGCTTATATATGCCATACAAAGGTGATTATTGACAGAAAGTCTGAACTTGATTTTAATAGAAAACGAATCAGAATAAACCGTTGAGAGATTTATCTGAACCAGTAAGAATCTGGAAACGAATCAGAATAAACTGTTGAGAGATTTATCTGAACCAGTAAGAATCTGGAAACAAATCAGAATAAATCGTTGAGAGATTTATCTGAACCAGTAAGAATCTGGAAATGAATCAGAATAAACCGCTGAGAGATTTATCTGAACCAGTAAGAATCTGGAAACAAATCAGAATAAACCGTTGAGAGATTTATCTGAACCAGTAAGAATCTGGAAAAGAATCAGAATAAACCGTTGAGAGATTTATCTGAACCAGTAAGAATCTGGAAACGAATCAGAATAAACCATTAAGAGATTTATTTGAACCAGTAAGAATCTGGAAACGAATTAGAATAAACCGTTGAGAGATTTATCTGAACCAGTAAGAATCTGGAAATGAATCAGAATAAATCGTTGAGAGATTTATGTGAACCAGTAAGAATCTGGAAACGAATCAGAATAAACCGTTGAGAGATTTATCTGAACTAGTAAGAATCTGGAAACGAATCAGAATAAACCGTTGAGATATTTATCTGAACCAGTAAGAATCTGGAAATGAATCAGAATAAACCATTGAGAGATTTATCTGAACTAGTAAGAATCTGGAAATGAATCAGAATAAACTGTTGAGAGATTTATCTGAACCATTAAGAATCTGGAAACGAATCAGAATAAACTGTTAAGAGATTTATCTGAACCAGTAAGAATCTGGAAACGAATCAGAATAAACCATTGAGATATTTACCTGAACCAGTAAGAATCTTGAAACGAATCAGAATAAACCGTTGAGAGATTTATCTGAACCGGTAAGAATCTGGGAACGAATCAGAATAAACCGTTGAGAGATTTATCTAAACCAATAAGTATCTGGAAACGAATCAGAATAAACCGTTGAGAGATTTGTTTGAACCAGTAAGAATCTGGAAACGAATCAGAATAAACCATTGAGAGATTTATCTGAACCAATAAGAATCTGGAAATGAATCAGAATAAACCGTTGAGAGATTTATCTGAACCAGTAAATCTGGAGACGAATCTTGTTATGTAGATGGTCGACTGGTCTTTTTTTGTTGAAAATCTTTGTCTGTTGAAAATTTGTTGATGATAATTTCCTGTCGAATGAATCTTTCCTGCAAAAGGTGAAGGGTTAATTGTATGCAATGCTATGATGTATGCGATGCGTGGTGATATTTGCCTCTCAAAATGAATGAGATTGCACTGTATGTACTTGAGTTGTCAATGTTATGTCGTACGGATGCAAATGTATGGAATTAAAGATTGTTTATGTCGTAGCATTACTGAAAGCGGGGGAAAATAAATCCCTTTTGAAGCACTGATGGGTGAGTTTCCAAATATAAACTCTGTTGTACAAGGGAAAAGCCAGACACTGCTTGTAGTCTTCGTGATATCCTGCTGGGGAAATCTGAGAAGTTGGGTAATTTACTGGGAATACTCTGGAGTGATAGTTGGAAGTTTTTGCCCTGTCAGGAATATGAAAACGCTTGATACCAACAGGCTGCATACTGGGGATATGTTAGTGATTACGTAGGAGGATGTATTTGCTTTCGCTCTGGCTGGAGAAAGTACCTGCGGGGATTTTATGGAATGGCCTATAGATATTATCTTATTTCTTAAAATCATTAGTAATTGTCTTTCCATTTTTTTTGTTTATTTGTAACAGTAATCACGTTCAAATGCATATGCTCAAAAATAAATCATTGGGCGTTTTTGTAAACAAGACACATAAACAACAACATAAAAAATAAAAAAGAAAACAAATGATTTTGCACTTCCAAAGGTGACATCTTTGTATTAACTTGAATAAGTATTTTTGTACAATGAGACGAGCATTCTAGCGAGAGAATGTCGTCGTAAAAATGAAAATTAATACAAAGAAAAGATAGCTATGTGAAATAATCCCATGGGGTTCCTATTCTGCTATAGCCTTCATGTCTTTGAATGTCTTATCCACTTGTCTCCTTGGTGAAGTCGATCGGATTGATTTAGAGTCGTTTGAGTTGACTGGTTGACGCCGAAGATTGTCTACAAGATGATCCAATGGGACATAGTCATACGCTTTAATCCCTAACTTTTTCCTGGACCGCCCTCTCGGGTTTTCAGCCCACCGGGATACCCTTTTTTTCCCAAGCCGCCCTTTCCGGTTTTCGACTTGCCGGGTGTAAAAATTATTTATTTTTCATCCCTTATTTTTGCCCAAAGCCTTTTGGTTCGTCGGGAAACCATTATTTTTTCCTAGGCCAGTCAACCTAGCAGGTCTTTGATCATGCGTAGTATCTTTTAACTATGTCCGTATTTACAGGGTGCGGGAGATCGTCGCCATCCATAGTGGTCAAGATCATTTCTCCACCAGAGAATATGCTTTTGATTACAAATGGCCCTTCATATGTAGGGGTCCATTTGCCCCTGGGATCACCTTGTGGCAAAATGATACGCTTGATTACCAAGTCACCGACCCGATATACCTGACGTTTGACCTTTTTATTAAAAGCTTTGATCATACGTTTTTGGTACATCTGACCATGACAGATAGCTGTAAGCCTCTTCTCATCAATCAAGTTTAATTGGTCAAATTGAGTCTGGATCCAATCTTCTTCATTCAAACCAGCATCCTTCATGATCCTCAGAGAGGGGATCTGGACCTCAATAGGCAAGACAACTTCCATGTTGTATGCCAGAGAATAGGGTCTTGCCCCAGTTAATGTGCGAGCTGTGGTACGATACCCATGGAGAGCAAACGGTAGCATCTCATGCCAGTCTTTGTATGTGACTGTCATTTTCTGTATGATCTTCTTAATGTTTTTGTTAGCAACTTCTACAGTACCATTCATCTTTGGCCGATAAGGGGAAGAGTTGTGATGCTGAATCTTGAATTGCTCGCACAAGGCGGTGATCATAGTGTTGTTTAGATTCGTACCATCATCAGTGAGGATTCTATCTGGGATACCGTACCGATAGATGAGATTATGTTTGATGAACCGGGCGACCACATTCTTAGTAACGGAAGCGAATGATGCTGCCTCAACCCACTTTGTAAAATATTCAATGGCCACTAAGATGAAGCGGTGTCCATTGGAAGCAATTAGCTTAATTTCCCAAATCATATAGATTCCCCACATAGAAAAGGGCCAAGGGGCCATCAAGACGTTCAAAGGAACTAGAGGTACGTGCACTTTATCCGCATAAATCTGACACTTATGGCAAGTCCGAGAGTGTTGGTAGCAATTTTCCTCCAAGGTAGACCAATAATAGCCTGCCCGTAGGATTTTCTTTGCCATTGTATGCCCACTGGAATGAGTACCAAAAGTGCCTTGGTGTAATTTAACCATGATCCTTTCAGCCTCAGCCTTATCTATACATCGAAGCAATAGAGTCATGACTGCATTTGTACAAAATGTCGTTACTAAGGAAGAATTTAGCCGAGAATCTTCTTAGGAACTTCTTGTCATTCACCGAAGCTCCTTCAGGATATTCCTGAGACTCGAGATACCTTTTAACTTCGTGGAACCAAGGTCGATCCACTACTTCTTCAGTACCGATATTGTGACAGTAGGATGGTTCATCCATCCGCTCAATAGCGATTTGAGGAGCCTCGTTATCCCAATTAAGTTTAAACATAGATGACATTGTAGCTAATGCGTCTGCTAGCTGATTTTCTTCTCGCGGGAAATGCTCGAAGGTAATCTTCTCAAAATGCGACAACAATGTCAATACGTGTTCTTTGTAAGGGATAAGGTTGGGGTGTTTGGTGTCCCATTCCCCTTTGATTTGACTAATGACCAAAGTTGAATCTCTAATACATCCAAATATTTTATCCCTAAGTCTATAGCAGCTTTGAGACCGAAGATGCATGCTTCGTATTCTGCCATGTTGTTTGTACAGTTGAAGCAAAGTCTAGCAGTAAATGGAGTATGACATCCTTTCAGAGATATGAGTACAACACTGATACTATTGCCAAGTGCATTGGACGCCCCATCAAAGAACAGGGTCCATTGGGATCCTTGTTCAGGTCCGTCATATGGCCTGATTTCTTCACAGTTGTCTAATGTCATTGTTGTACCCCAAAATTTTCCCTCCCATATTCTTCAAGATTTGTCAAGATCATCTCAAATCATCTCAAGTCTACTCAAGGGTTGCACAGTTCAAACACCCTCCTAAGCCAGTCAAATTAGGGTTTTGGTTCTTGCGAGGAAGTTGAGGTTTTCAAAGGCTCAATCAAGTCTCATATGCTCATATACATTGTCAAGCACCTACATGTCAAGTTTCAAGGCCCACAAGGTCAAGTTGCACAGTCAAAAACCCTAATTGCTTCACAATCAACTGCAGGGGCAAAATGGTCATTTGGCAGTCAAAAGTCAAAAATTTTGGTCAACATCTTATTTTGAAGCCACAATCATCATTTGGTCAAATCTTGACCATGATTTCACAAGAATGGCTCAAAAATCATCAAGATGCAAAAGTTTCTATTTTTGGACAGTTGAAAAGTCAACTGTAACTTGACCAAGGCATAACTTTTTCATGGTTCATCAGAAAAATCCCATCCAATGCTCATTTTGAAGGGGATGACATTTCCCACAACTCATCTTCACATTCCAAGTCCAAGAAATGCTCTCACAAAAAGTTATCAATTTCAACATTATAGGTCATTTTCAAAAGTCAACAAAAAGGCATTTTAAGTCAAAGACCATAACTTGATATTGGTAAATCAAAATGACATGGGACCAAAGGCATTGGTTAGAGGACTTCAATACCTTTCCAAAATGTCCAAGAACATGTTCATATGATCAAAATTGAGCAAGATATGCATTGGAGAAGTTGGGAAATTTTTGTGAAATGGCAAAAGTCAACTATCCTTGAAACTTCAATTTTTGACAAAAGGGCCCACTTTTTACACTTGATTCAGATTTTCCATGCCACCCACGTGTCCCATGATTTATTTCAAGATTAAAAAATTACTTTTTCTATTTTTATTTAATTTTATTGATTTAATTCATTTTAAATCCATAAAATTCAAATAAAAATCAAAAAAATTAATTAAGGGATATCTTGTGGCTTGAATGGCTTTGATGCATCATAAGGAACATACCAAATTTGTGTAAAGGTCCATTTCAAGCATGAAATTCAAATTTGAACAAAATTGGCAAGTTGCTTTAATGGTGGTTATGGAGAAATCCAAAGTTTAATTGCAATGGTTAAGAGCTCATAATAGTGACTGATTCTCACTCATTACTATATATGCAAGCCTTGCAAGCCTCATTCACAAACGAACAAAAGTGCACAAACGGCCAGAGCAAAGTTCAAAATTTGTCAAAAAAAAGTGTGAGATCAAAAGGAGTTTTGCAAGCATTTTCAGGCCAAAAGGAGAACGTGACTCTCTTCTTTGCCATACCCTGAAGCTAAAGCAACCCTTGCCACGTCCTAAGGTCCATTATCAAGCACTGTAAGTATTCCCAGGTCCCCTCAAAATCCCATATTATTTTTTCTTACATACTTGTGTGCAAGCTTCAAAGAATGCTTATCATGCGCCTCACAAATCCAAAGCGCCAAGTGTCTCCAAGTGCAAATCCAATGGCCACAAGGGAAGGAGCATCACGTTCTCAGGTCAACACAGGCATAGGCAATCTCCAAAGTCAAACAAAGTTGGTTTCTTGATGGGTTTCATATTCCAATCAAAACACCCCAATTTGGCCCAAAACCCCCCTTGGGTTTGCAATTTTTATTTTGTCATTTTTATATTTTGTTTGTCTTATTTTATTTTTTCCCTTTTATTAACTATTAACATAACTAACTATTTTTCATAAAAAATCAAAAAAAGAACTAATATTATTATTATCATTAATTTCATTTTATTTTTGTAAATAAATACTAATAAATTGAATTAATTGTAATTAGGCAAACTTTAACCTTTTTTCTTAATAATTAAAATAAATTTAGAATTAGGTTTATTAACTTTTAATTTTAATTCCTTTATTTTATTTTCATTAAAAACATAAAAACGCAAAAACATTTTTTCTTTTAATAAATTAATTAATTAATTTAATCATTAGTTTTAATCTCATTTAATCACAAAAAGGACAAAAAATTCATTTCTTTTCTTAAAAGGGTCAAAACCCTTAAGACGTTCCCGATTTAATTCTCGCGCGCATTTATTTTGATTATTTATGTAACTGTCTCCAGATATGTAATAGTTAATTAGGTTTACCGCTTTATTTAATTTCTCGTACTTATTTACCAAAACGGGTCTTTGTATTTTTGGCGATGTATAGACCCGCGCCTTGTAATAGCGTAGAATTTATCTTTCCGCAATTTACTTTCCGCACCCCTAACTATTAAATGCATGAAAGAATGTATGTAAATAAAATTAATCCGTAGCTCACAAATAACATGTACAAAGACAGCCAACTGAAAAACAACACACAAAGCACATGCCACTCCTAGGGTACGCCTCACTGGTTGCCTCGAACGTGGTCATCAAGTATAGGGTGTCTTAGAGGTCTCCCTTCTGTCCAAAAGATCCAGTTGCCTCGAAACGGTTGCCTCGGATACAAAGGATCTAGGACATTAGGGTTACTTCTAAGATGTCCTACGATTGCTTCGGTGACCACGCTGTCCCTAATCATCGAATTGACCTGAATACCTCCAACGATGGTGCTACCTACCTCTCAATGGTGGGATAGCACTATCTAAAGGACTCTTACACAGCTTAATTCCTTAGAGTAGGTAGATTTCTCTTAAGTACTTGCTCTTTTCAAACAAACAAAACAACTTTTCACACCTCACACTTTCTAAAAGTTTTCAAACAAATTTTTCATACACTCTTGAGGACAGATACAAGAGTTACTCAGAAATTTTTCAAACGAAACTTTTTCAAAACCCACACACACTTGAAAGCATAAGAGCAAGTACCTAAGAGCCCCTGGATAACCGCGGATAGAAAGGGTGCTAACACCTTCCCTTTCTATAAATCTACCTCCCGAACCGAGAAACATTCTCATAAGGAATTTTGTTGTGCTTTTGTCCTTTCCATGTTGGAGAACATAAAAGACGGTGGCGACTCTTGCTTACCGCGACATTTCGCGAACCAACATTAAAAAACAGTCAGTTCTATTTCCACCGATCACAAAACTGGCGACTCTGCTGAGGACATATAAGTGAGGTGTACCTTAGGATTAGATCATACTTATGTTTTCAATTGCTTTGCTTTGATTGCTTTATATTTGTGGGCTTTGCATCGGAGTTTCATAGATCCTAACCCGGATCTAGGGATACCCTTTTAGGTAGCATAAGTTGTGAGGGACATGTCCGGCGTAGACCGACACGGGTGAAGTGTTAGAACAAAGTTTGAATCTACTATCCTAAGTTTAAGTTTTGATGATAACAAAATGAAATGATATATTAATTATGTGATTCATGTAAGAACTATCTGCTACCTAAAATATTACCTTCTATTTTGCAGAAACTCTGATAGGTATCAACAGGAGTACACTTAATCAGCATCAGAATATTGGTTATTAACATCAGCATCAGAAGTTGCTATATTAGAATACCAGAATCAGAAGAACAACTCACGCGATTGCTGAAGCTTGATGAACAGAACTGCGCTCAACACTCTGATAAAGACAACAACAGTTCATCAGCACTTAAGCAGAGTCAGAATGAGCCAAGGCCAGAACACGCTTTAAGTAGCAACGGTACTGTGCATTCAAAGCGAATTATTACCAACGGCATCATTCCAGACAAGATCTGCTCAATAAGGAAAGTTTGTTATTGGCATTGAATCAAGATTATTGCTCCAACGTTCAACAAATCCAGTGCTATATAAACAAGACAATGAAGATTGAATTGGCTAATGCTCTACAACTATTTCCACGCCTAAAAGCTATTCTACATCTTCTCATTCTCAGTTTGCTAAAAAGCTCCAATTATTCCTTACTCAATATTTTAGCAATCTAGTTTCATAAGCTTAAGTTGTGTAATATCACAGTTGTGATACAGTTTTGTAGAAAACATTCACACACCTATTTCTCTTCTTTGTAAGAAAGTGTTTCCTTGACAAACCGGGTTGTGGTTTGCATCAAGAAGGCTTTAGCAGTTGTTAAAGCAGATTGTAATATTCAGTTGAATATAGTGGATTAAGACCTCGTTGGAGAGAGGCGAAATCACCTTGACGGGTGGACTGGAGTAGTTTGAGATCAAACGAACCAGGATAAAAATATCGTGTTCATTGCATTGATTTTCAGTTTTACAATTCAACCCCCCCCCCCCTTCTTGTGTTTTTCACTTCTTCAATTGGCATCAGAGCACCTGGTTCTGAGCTAAAACACTTAACCGTGTCAGTACAAGATCCAGCGTCAGAAAAACACAATGGCAGGAAACTATTCTCACACTAGCAATGACAACCATGAGGACAGAGACAGATTCAGCGGCAAACCTCCAGTCTTTGATGGAGAAAATTTTGATTACTGGAAAGACAGAATTGAAAGCTTCTTTCTAGCACATGATGCTGATCTGTGGGATATGGTGACAGATGGATACACGCACCCTGTGAATGCAAGCGGTCAGAAGATTGATAGGAAAACAATGTCTGACCAACAAAAGCGTGACTTCAAGAATCACCACAAGGCCAGAACCATCCTTCTCAGCGCCATCTCGTATGCTGAATATGAAAAGATCTCCAACAGAGACACAGCAAAGAACATGTTTGACTCACTCAGAATGACGCATGAGGGCAACGTTCAGGTCAAAGAAACTAAAGCTCTGGCGCTCATTCAGAAGTATGAGGCGTTCAAAATGGAAGAAAGTGAATCCATTGAAACAATGTTCTCAAGATTCCAGATTCTGGTAGCTGGTCTCAAGGTTCTGGACAAAGGTTACTCTACTGCTGATCACGTCAAGAAAATCATCAGAAGCTTACCCAAGCAGTGGAGGCCAATGGTTACAGCCCTGAAGCTAGCAAAAGATCTCAACAAAATTTCTCTGGAGGAACTTATCAGCTCCCTCAGAAGTCATGAGATAGAGCTAGAAGCTGATGAACCCCAGAAGCAAGGTAAGCCTTTAGCATTAAAATCTAACAAAAAATCTGAGTCTAAAGTTTTGCAGGCAGTTGAAGAAACATCTGATGGATCCTCATCAGAAGAAGACGAACTCTCCCTCCTCTCCAGAAGAGTGAATCAACTGTGGAAGCAGAGACAAAGAAAGTTCAGGAATCCCAGAAGATCTGATCAGAACGAGTCTTCTTCCAGATACAGAAGGACATATTCTTCCTCTGGATACAGAAGATCTGAAGGCTCCTCAGGAAGCAGAAAGCCAAATACCAAGGACATCATCTGCTATGAGTGCAATGAGCAAGGACACTACAAGAGTGACTGGCCAAAGCTTCAGAGGGAAAATCCCAAAAAGAAGTTTGGAAGAGAAAAGAAGAAAAGTATCATGGCTACATGGGATGACTCTGACTCGTCTGAAGCTGACTCAGAATCAGATGATGAGAGAGCAAACATAGCTCTCATGGCTAACATTTCAGAAGATAGTGAAGCTTCTGAATCAGACTCAGAATCAAATACTGAAGAGGTATTTCCTAACTTTGCTGTTAATTTTACCAAGGCTGAACTTGCCGAAAGCCTTAATGAAATTTTGGAAAGGTATCAGCAGATTAGAGTTAAATTCAGAGACCTGAAAAGGAATCTTGAATCTGACTCTAATAAGACTGAGAGTCTTAAATTGGAGAATTCTGAGCTGAGAATTAAAATTTCAAAATTAGAAAATACTTTACAAAACTCTCAGAAGGAACCAATTTCTGAAACTCCCAGCAACGCTGATGAGATCATCAAGGAGTATGATCACAGTTTCCAGAAGTTCCTTGCTAAAAGCATAGATAGAAGCAAAATGGCTTCAATGATCTATGGAGTTAGCAGAAACGGCAGGAAGGGAATAGGATACCAAGGTAAGGTTCCTACACCAAAGAATGTCATGGATTTAACCATTAAACACACACCTCTGAATTCACATTTTGTGTATGGTCACACACATGATATTAAATACACTAGCAGTAAGTACTCTGTGAAACCAAAATTCAACCAGAGTTTTGGTAAATCTAACAAATCAGGACCCAAGAAAATCTGGGTACCTAAGGATAAAATAATATATGTTGCAGATATCTTTAGCAGCAAATCAGAAACACCAGTCATGGTACCTGGACTCTGGCTGCTCGTGACACATGACGGGAAGAAGGCATATGTTCCAAAGCCTGGAACTTAAGCCTGGAGGCCACGTTGGCTTTGGAGGCAATCAGAGGGGAAAGATCATTGGCTCTGGAACTGTAGGTAATGGAAATCTCCCCTCTATTAATAATGTTCTGCTAGTAGATGGATTAATGCATAATCTGTTATCCATAAGTCAATTAAGTGATAACGGTTATGATATAATCTTTAATCAAAAATCATGTAAAGCTGTTAGTCAGAAAGATGGGACTATCCTGTTTAATGGAAAGAGGAAAAACAACATTTACAAAATCAAACTTTCTGAACTGAAAAGTCAGAATGTAAAGTGCCTTCTGTCTATTAACAACGAGCAGTGGATCTGGCACAGAAGATTGGGGCATGTTAGTATAAGAAGAATATCTCAGATTAACAAACTCAATCTGGTCAGAGGACTTCCTAATTTGAAGTTCAATTCAGATGCTCTGTGTGAAGCATGTCAGAAAGGCAAGTTTGCAAATCCTTCTTTTAAATATAAAAATGTTGTTTCTACCTCTAAGCCATTAGAACTTCTGCACATTGACTTATTTGGACCAGTTAAAACTGCTTCAGTCAGTGGCGAGAAGTATGGGTTAGTAATCGTAGATGACTATAGCAGATGGACATGGGTAAAGTTCTTAAGACACAAGGACGAGTCACACTCTGTATTTGTTACCTTCTGTAACCAAGTTCAGAATGAAAAGGATCTTAGAATCGTTAAAGTCGGAAGTGATCATGGTGGAGAGTTTGAAAACAAAGATTTTGAGTCATTCTTTAATGACAGAGGCATTCTGCATGATTTCTCTTGTCCTAGAACTCCCCAACAAAATGGAGTTGTAGAATGAAAGAACAGAACATTGCAAGAAATGGCCAGAACCATGATCAATGAGATAAACGTTTCTAAGATCTTCTGGGCAGAGGCAATAAACACAGCGTGCTACATTCAGAATAGAATCTCAATAAGACCTATTCTGGAAAAGACTCCATATGAATTGTGGAAGAACAGAAAGCCCAACATTTCATATTTTCATCCTTTTGGATGTACTTGTTTTATGCTAAATACAAAGAATTATTTGAACAAGTTTGACTCTAAAGCACAAAAGTGTATTATGTTAGGATACTCTGAACGCTCAAGAGGGTACAGAGTATACAATACAGAAACACAGATTGTGGAAGAATCAATCAGTGTTCGTTTTGATGATAAGCTTGACTCATAAAAGTCAAAGCAGAATGAAGTTTTTGCAGGTATGGAAATTGAATTTACAGGTTCTGAAGACAAGTCATCAGAAGCTCTCAACACAGACACTCCTTCAACGTCTGAAAGGAGCACTGCTAGCAATCCTACAACAGCTGCTGATCAACCTCAGAAGAGATTACCCAGAAGCAACTTGGATCACTCAGAAGAGACTATCTTAGGAAGAAAGGAAGATCCAATCAGAACAAGAGCAAGCTTCAGAAACTCTGAAGAAACCCTCATGGGACTTGTGTCTCTGATTGAACCTTCTTCTATTGATGAAGCACTTCTAGATAATGACTGGATTCTGGCAATGCAAGAAGAGCTGAATCAATTCACCAGAAATGACGTATGAGATCTTGTTCCCAGACCAAAAGGATTCAACGTCATTGGAACAAGATGGGTGTTCAGAAACAAGCTAAATGAACAAGGTGAAGTCATCAGAAACAAAGCACGACTGCTTGCACAAGGTTATAGTCAGCAAGAGGGGATAGACTATACAGAAACCTTTTCCCCAGTCGCCAGGTTAGAATCTATCAGGCTTTTAATTTCATTTGCTGTTAATAGAGGCATCACTCTGTATCAGATGGATGTCAAAAGTGCATTCTTAAATGGTTATATAGAAGAAGAGGTTTATGTGCACCAACCCCCTGGTTTTGAAAATACAAAACATCTAGAACATGTTTTCAAACTAAAGAAGTCACTATATGGTCTAAAACAAGCTCCCAGAGCTTGGTATGAAAGACTTAGTAACTTTCTGTTAGAAAATGAATTCACCAGAGGGAAGGTGGACACTACCTTATTCTGTAAGTCAGTTAAGAATGACATCTTAGTCTGTCAAAGTTATGTTGATGATATTATTTTTGGTTCTACTAATCCTTCTCTTGGAAGAAAATTTGCTAAGTGTATGCAGGCAGAATTTGAGATGAGCCTCATGGGGGAACTGAAATTCTTTCTAGGAATTCAAATCAATCAAACTCCAGAGGGAACTTACATTCATCAGAGCAAATACATCAGAGATCTTCTGAAGAAATTTGACCTCTCAGAATGTAAGCCATCAAAGATTCCAATGCATCCCACGTGCATTCTGGAAAGAGAAGAGGTAAGCAAAAAGGTAGAACA
Source organism: Vicia faba (assembly GCA_948472305.1). Lineage (NCBI taxonomy): Eukaryota > Viridiplantae > Streptophyta > Magnoliopsida > Fabales > Fabaceae > Vicia > Vicia faba. The sequence continues at coordinate 1,308,189,391 of OX451739.1, forward strand.
GAAAGTCTACAGAGGTATGATTGGTTTTATCCTTTATCTGACAGCTTCAAGACCTGATATATTATTCAGCATATGTATTTGTGCTAGATTCCAATCAGATCCTAGAGAATCTCACTTAACAGTTGTTAAGCGAATTTTCAAGTATCTGAAAGGTACTACTAATTTGGGTTTATTTTATAGAAAATCTAGTGATTACAGTTTAGTAGGCTACTGCGATGCTGACTTTGCTGGAGACAGAGTAGAGCGTAAAAGTACTTCTGGAAGCTGCCAGTTTCTGGGAGAAAATCTGATCTCTTGGTCCAGCAAAAGGTAATCTACAATTGCGCTATCAACAGCAGAAGCTGAATACATAGCAGCAGCAGGATGTAGCACACAAATGCTCTGGATGAAAAGTCAGCTTGAAGACTTCCAGATTTTTGAGAGTAACATCCCTATACTCTGTGACAATACTTCTGTTATTTGCTTAAGTAAGAATCCCATTTTACATTCTAGAGCTAAGCATATAGAAATAAAACATCACTTCATTAGGGACTATATTCAGAAAGGAATTTTGAACTTAAAATTTATAGATACAGACCATCAATGGGCCGATATCTTCACTAAACCCCTTTCTGAAGATAGGTTCAATTTCATTCTGAAACATCTCAGCATGAAAATCTGCCCAGAGTGAAAATGTTTTAATTCCATATATTTATCTTCAGAATGTATTTGTTTTTTCTGTGAACTTCTGATCAATCTCTTTTTAGAAAGATAGAACATGCAGATTGTATCAGATGCAAGTCTTAAAGATCTGAGCGTTTCAGCTCAAGGATAGACGTGCTGATCACTAAATCAAACAAGTGTCATCCAATCATCAGCAAATCTCTGAAGCAGAACGTGTGCACGCTTCTGAGAAGGCAAAACGCTGATTGGGTGCATTGAGACACATGTCTGGTAACCATTTCAAGTATCTTTCTCAAATCCCCCAAAATCAGCAAGCATTAAATGAAAGTAATCATGTTTTTAAAACGTAATCATGATTTTATTTCTCTTTCTTGAAAACGTTTACTCTTTCAAAATATTCTGAAATCTATTTAAGAACGTTAATTTCTCACATTAACCTTTTACAGTTTCTCATTATCTCTCAAATATTTTCTGCATTTTCTCTGTGTTCATCTCTTTCAAGTTTAAACCCTTTTTCTCAGTTTCTCAGAAAAACCCTAAGTGTGAACATGGCAACCTCCAGCAGCGCTTCTGCAGGTTCTCAGAAGAAAGCATCCTCTGAACAGTACCAAGTTCCATTCAGAACACTCCTTACTCCAGTGAAGAATCTTGAAGTGTTGTCTGAACTGATTATTGATTTTGGCAGTCTGAAAGAGAATGGTTTTGACTTGACAGAAGAAATTAGGGCACAGAAATGGGAAAGATATTTTGACAGGTTGGTTGGACCAACATTCCCAATGTTAGTCAAGGAGTTCTGGATTCATGCAACTGCTTTAACGCATCAAGTCACCTCCTACATAATGGGGAAGAAGATTGTGATCACTGAGGATCACATAGCAAAGTTGATTGGTTACAGTGGCGGTGGCGTCCGCTGTATTTATATGGCTGAAAGATGCTCTGACGTGGGTGTCATAGCAGAAAGGATTTTCACCCATGGGGTGCCCAGCAGCAAGATCAGAGATCTCAAGGATCACCACAGAGTTTGGGCGAAGATAATTCTGGGGTGTTTTAATCATAGGAAGCCAACTAGTTCCCCTGATTACATAAATATAGATCAGCAGTTTCTGATCTATTTTATCAATCAGAAGGTAAAAATCAACTTGGCTCATCTTTTGTTTAATCACCTCAGAACAAGCGTGAAGGAAACCAGGGAAGAAGAAAGAACAAAGAGGGATTGGATACCCTTTGGAAGGTTAATATCAGATATTCTGACTGAGAATAGGCTGATAGAGCACCTGATAGAAGCTCAAGAGTTAAGCACCATTGAACCAACGGTTGGGAAGCCTCTGAACGTGAAGAATCTGAAGAAAATGAAGTTAATAGAGAATATCAGAAAGGAACCCAGCATTACTCCTATTGCTGACATCACCAGCAGAAGAGTCCCACTGAGTGACTTTCCTTTATTTTCTGAGATAGAATCTAAACCAGTGGTGGTTCTCAGATACCTAGACGCGTGCAAGGCTGATGGTACAGATCCCAAGTTGAATATCAAAGATCTGCACCAACCTCAACCAGAAGTTACACTGAAGAAGACAAAGAAAAGGAAGGCCCCTTCAGAAGGAACATCCCAGTAGACACCCAAGAAAAGAGGTAATTTATCTGCTGCTTCTGTTTTAAATTCTTCTGTTATTCCAACATCAATTCCCACTCCAACTTCTCAAGAAATCCCAATCCCCATCCCAACAATAGATGAAACCGAACCAGAAGATGACCCTTCCGAGGCACTACAACTCAGAAGACCCCGCACCAAACATCCCAAACCAACAATTTCAACAACAACAACACTTGACAAAGTTCTGTCTGACATTGATCAACGTGCTTCTGATAACCTTCCCAACAATCCAAACACTGAACCAGATATTTCCAAATCTCCTCAACCAGAACAACCTCTCTCACCCATTCCAGAAGAACCACATATTCCTGAACAACCAGAAATTCCTCCTTCTCCTCAACCAACAATTCCTTCTCCCTCTCCTCAACCAGAAATTCATCCATCATCACCTCAACCTGAGTTTCATCATTCTGAAACTCCATCTCCTCCACCTTCTGAACCTCATTCTCCTCAATCCTTTGAGCCACAACCTCTGGCAATCCAGCTGCCATGTGGAACAACAGTAACCATGGCCCAGCTGCCATCCTCGCCAGAATCTACCCCACCAAATACTCCCAAAACCGCAAACAGTCCAATCATTATTTCTGATTCTCCCACTCCATCTCCCAAACAAACAGCTCCCAAACAAACCACAGAAGACCCCAGCAGGACCTTCATAGATTTAACAATCCTTGACCGTCTTGCTGATCTGAAAAATAAAATAGCCATTCCAAAACCAAACCAGCCAGATGTTGGCTCTGGCATTATGAATTTTGAAACAGGTTTGCAGCAGTGGATTGCTTCTCTGAAGCAAGTCTGTCCTGGAATGATTGATCCAGCTGCCTCTGACCAGCTCTGGTCACAATTCAGAATTTGGGTACGTGCTGAAGCTCTAAAATTGCAAGACATCAACTATGAGCAAGCACATCAGAATTTCAGCAAGCTTCTGAATGAAGTTGGAAGTCAGCTGCTGAAAGAAGATGTGCTCCTTCTGGATAGTGAGCCATGGTCTGAGAAGCGTCCAGCTTCAAAGGTGCAGCCAAAAGAAGATCAGACTATTCAAGCTGAAGCCAGTCAAGCTAAAGATATTGCAGAAAGCTCTCAGAAGCTCCCTGCTTCTGATGTTTCTCAAGCTGCCTTAGACAGGCAGACTCTGGAAGAGCTGAAGCTGAATGATATCCGTCTACAGCAAAGGATGGATGAAAATGACCAGAAGATGAAAGAAAGGATGGACGTGCAGGATAGCAAGATAGACACAGTAGTCAGCATGGTGCACAAGCAGAATGAGACTGCTGATCAGATTAAAGCAATGTTGGAGACTCTGTTCACACGCCTTCCTCCCCAACCTTAGATTTTCATTCATGCTATTTTCATGTTTTCTTTGCATATCTTCTGTACTGTTTTGTCTAGCTCTGACTATTTTAATATGACAAGTTTTTCTGATCTAAATGTTTTAGCACATCACTTACACTTTTTGATTGCTGATAAAAAGGGGGAGAACAAGAATGATATTTTTCAATAACGGATTACTAAGACAGAAAATCTCAAACATTCTAACTCTGATATACTTGAATGTTTTCTTCTGTTTTTGCTTAAGTCTACAGGTACAAGAATGCTCTCTAACTCACTGAAGACTAAAGCTCTGATACTCTGATCCAAAGCAAAGCTCTGTTAAAGCTCTGATATTCTGATCTGAAGCTCTGCTCTGATATTCTGATCTAAAGCTTCTGATAGTCAAAGCTCTGATATTCTGATGATCAAAGAAAGACAATAAAGATCTGATCCCGAAGAACTCTTGGAATTAAAAAGGGAAGTAATAAATTCAGGGGGAGTATCTCTCAACTCTCATATCTCTTTATCCCTTATCCTTGATAACTTCTTACTCTGATACATCTTATCATATAGTTATCTCTGATACTTTTCACGTTATTTTCAATTAAAAATATCTAGTTTTTGTCATCATCAAAAAGGGGGAGATTGTTAGAACAAAGTTTGAATCTACTACCCTAAGTTTAAGTTTTGATGATAACAAAATGAAATGATATATTAATTATGTGATTCATGTAAGAACTATCTGCTACCTAAAATATTACCTTCTGTTTTGCAGAAACTCTGATAGGTATCAGCAGGAGTACACTTAATCAACATCAGAATATTGGTTATTAACATCAGCATCAGAAGTTGCTATATTAGAATACCAGAATCAGAAGAACAACTCACGCGATTGCTGAAGCTTGATGAACAGAACTGCGCTCAACACTCTGATAAAGACAACAACAGTTCATCAGCACTTAAGCAGAGTCAGAATGAGCCAAGGCCAGAACACGCTTTAAGTAGCAACGGTACTGTGCATTCAAAGTGAATTATTACCAACAGCATCACTCCAGACAAGATCTGCTCAATAAGGAAAGTTTGTTATTGGCATTGAATCAAGATTATTGCTCCAACGTTCAACAAATTCAATGCTATATAAACAAGACAATGAAGATTGAATTGGCTAATGCTCTACAACTATTTCCACGCCTAAAAGCTATTCTACATCTTCTCATTCTCAGTTTTCTTAAAAGCTCCAATTATTCCTTACTCAATATTTTAGCAATCTAGTTTCATAAGCTTAAGTTGTGTAATATCACAGTTGTGATACAGTTTTGTAGAAAACATTCACACACATATTTCTCTTCTTTGTAAGAAAGTGTTTCCTTGACAAACTGGGTTGTGGTTTGCATCAAGAAGGCTTTAGTAGTTGTTAAAGCAGATTGTAATATTCAGTTGAATATAGTGGATTAAGACCTCGTTGGAGAGAGGAGAAATCACCTTGACGGGTGGACTGGAGTAGTTTGAGATCAAACGAACCAGGATAAAAATATCGTGTTCATTGCATTGATTTTCAGTTTTACAATTCAACCCCCCTTCTTGTGTTTTTCACTTCTTCATGAAGCAGTGGCTACGTTGGTGTGGCACCTTGGTCTGTACCGATATCCCTTGTGTTGCAACGAGGAGAATATGGGTCTTCTGAGGAGTCATTAAGCACCAACCAACCTTAGAACCCTAATGTGACCCAACTTGGCCATAGAACAGTAGCAGTATGCTACACCCATTGAGGCTAAACTCTCGCGATGGTTCTGGCCGCAAGAAAAGATTGCGACGCTGGAGTTATGACCGATTGAGGGTAGTCAGTGATATTGGGATCCTCTAGAACCCGATTACTTTTGATAGGACAGGTCTTAACCAACGAAACTGAAAGAGGGTAGTACCTGAACTTCATGCTGGCCTAAACTCTAAGGGCTCTGTATGACTTGTGTGCCTTCATACTTGAATTACTTGCACACTTGTTATCTAACAACACGAGTTCCTTGCAGGTTTTTTTTACAGTCCTTAATTGGGACTCATTACAAGGTCTACTTACATCACTCCATGCATAGCATAACATCATACCATCGCATACATCCTACATAAGGACTAATCCATTTCAAGGATCTCAAGGGCTTATGATGCAGGTCATGATGAATCAAAGTGTCTAGCAAAGGGCAAAGGGGATTTATTTTCCTCTAGCCGAGGTTGTCAGGGGCTATGACCCACTCGATATGGTGAGCCTTGACTCTTGAAGAAGGACTTTCAGCAACATGAAGTTCCTTCAATCAAGCTACCCAAATTCAAATTCTAACAAGTTTCTCTGTTTACCCCGCGAGATCCTTGAAAACATCGCATGCATATATACATATCATTGCATTATAGGTACTCTTTTCTATGGGTTGCTTAATCTTCTTCGCTGTTTATTTCAGCCATCATCATGAATCCTGAATCATCCAATGAACAAGCTATCAAGGCCCTCCAGGCCCAGAACGCCCAGTTCCAGGAGCTGGTCATGAGCTTAGCCCAGGGACAACAGGAATTGAAGACTCTGCTTTTGAAGAAAAAGAAGAAGAGGACTGTTTTGTTCAACCCTGGACGCAGATCTGGGAATACACTGCAGAATGAAGCTGAGCGGACTACTCCATCTGTTGGGGAAGGCAGTCACCAAGAGGGAAGGGTTCCTAGTCCCGTAGTCTCTGACACCGAGACAGATTTCAATGATGAACAGTACCCTCCTGCTGAGGACAGGTACAAGCAACTAGAGGACCGTCTAAATGCCATGGAGATTCAACAGGTGCCCGGGTTGGACTTTGGAGACCTAGGCTTATCTTCTGGGGTGGTGATCCCTCACAAGTTCAAAGCACCTACCTTTGCAAAATACGACGGGGCTTCCTGTCCTAAGTTGCACCTCCGTTCTTATGTAAGGAAGATCCAGCCTTACACTGCAGACAAGAATCTATGGATCCATTTCTTCCAGGAAAGTCTTTCAGGGACTCAACTCGAATGGTTCTATCAGCTGGATGGAACCAGTATTCGTAACTGGGAGGACTTGGCAACTGCTTTTTATAAGCAGTATCAATATAATGCCGACCTCGCTCCTACGCGTACCCAACTCCAAGGTATGTCACTTGGGACGGGTGAAGGATTCAAGGAATATGCTCAGAAGTGGAGAGACCTGGCCGGAAGGGTGTAGCCACCCTTAACTGACCGTGAGCTTGTGGATATGTTCCTGGGGACCCTGTCTGGTCCATTCTTCAACCATCTGATTGGAAATTCTTCTGCTGGGTTTACAGACCTGATCTTGACTGGGGAAAGAATTGAAGCCGATATCAAGTCGGGGAAGATACAGAATGGTGATTCCTCGAACACTGAGAAGAAACCGTCCAAGAAAGAATCTAGTGCTGTCAACGCAGTAGTTATTCCAAAACCGTCCGGTGCTCCTCAACATCGCAACCAACAAAGGGAAGAGAGACCTAAAAGGCAATTCACTCCCCTCGGTATGACCTTGTCCCAGATATTGCCACAGCTGCTGGAGACCAAGTTGGTAACTCTAAGGTACCCTCCTAAGAATCCCAACAGGACACCTTCAAGGTATAACCCCAACGTTCGCTGCGCTTATCATTCTGACAGCCCGGGGCATGCTACAGATGATTGTTGGACTTTGAGAAACAAGGTTCGGGATCTGATCGACGCAAAGGAAGTCCAGTTCGACTCTCCAGAGACTCCCAATGTGATCACTGCTCCCTTGCCAAAACGTGGCTAGGATTAGAAATCTTTTGTTCATTCGAATGTTCAAGTTGTATTTTTTATTTGATTGTTCAAACATTGTATTCATGTCAAACATTGTTATTTCATTAATGCATTACACATGTCTGTTTTGAAGTAATTATTTCGTATTCACTATACGCAAACTGTTTTCATATTTTTGTGATGATCAACTCTTGATTGAAAAATTCTAAGCCTCTTGAGGGAGGATGACGAAAACGATACCACAATTTACCGTATGCTTTTGAACAGACCCCGCTGATGAGGTACAGGCATTGTTTCAAATCCTAAACACTGGAGTTATAAGGAAGATAATCCCTCGTTACCCCCTTTGTTGAGCCAAAGAAGTAGGAGTTTTCTTTTCACAAAAAAATTAAACCCTTAATCATAACCTGGGGCAGGGTAGTTCTCTCAGTTGATCCAAGTGCCCAACGAATGGCACCAAAAAAGTCCTTACAAAACAAAAGACAGTGATGGTTCCAATAATCATAAGGACGGGCAGTCATTATCTTTCAAGACAAAAGCCCAATAAGTCAAAACCTATGAAGGAGACTTACAAAACTGGGGCATCCCGCTGACTGTAAATACAAAAAGGAACAGTTCAGGCAAAAAACAGGGATAACAAAATCAAAAAGAAAGAGGTCTTACAAACCCTCAACAAAAAAAGAAATGACTGCCTATTCAAAATAAACTGTCAATATCCGAACCATCACCAGAATCTCAAGACAAAGACTCAAACAAGGTCTAATGCACGATCAACTGAGTTTAGGTTTGAAGAACATCACGAAGAGCGGGTGGGTACAAATATAATTTGAGCCTTTTCCTTTGTTTCTTAAACCATGAACCAGGCCACATTACAACCCTTAAAATTCCTAGCTGAAGCATGGGTTAGTTCGAAAGCATATTGTTACGAAAGGTATCCTGACTCCTTAAGGCTTGCGGTAAAATAACGCGTTGACATCATAGTTTACAAAATTCACTTGTTTTTACTGAAAAATACATTTGCAAAAAAAATTCGAGACAGACATACGCTTTGCATTCTTAAAATAATATTGTTTGCATATGACTATTTGTTCAACAGCAGAGAAATTCGCACGAAGAATATCTAGTGAACAAAAGCACTCCCAACCAAGGGGCAGGGCATGATCATTGTCCATCATCTGGGGCAGTTAAGTCAAGATTCTGAGAATCTCTCAAAAGGCCAACCAGCTAGGGGCAAATCTCCGTCTGGATCACTTGGGGCATTGGACGGTCAAACGAAGATCTTCTGGTGGCATGGTAACATTGCACTACTGACAGTGACAACTCCCGGCATCCTGAGAGCACGGACATAGTCGGAAAAAAAAACACTACGCATAAGCAAAGACCCGCTAGGTTGACACACCTAGGCAAAAATAAGGGATTAAATGAAAAAAAATATGTACACCCGGCAAGTCGAAAACCTGAAAAGGCGGCTTGGGCAAAAATGGGTATCCCGGTGGACTGAAAACCCGAAAGGGCGGTCCAGGCAAAAGTTAGGGATCAAAAGCGTACGACTATGTTCCTTCATCTCGTCATTTGCCTACCAGAAGAAGATTTGTCAACCGGCAGTCATCAAGCGCCTCCACAGGTATCTTCTCTCACAGAAACAGGGGCAGTAATGAGTTGTCTAAGCGATCTAGTTGCTCTGTCCACCAAGGTACCAAGGTAGGTTCGGCTGAAGAACGTAGCCAGGATACCTTCACTCCCCGTTAAGTAAGACAAGATTCAACAACTCTCCCCGAGCATAGTTGGTCTCCCATCAATCCTGAAAAGGCACAACATCTCCAGCAAGTCAGCAAAACTCTCCCCAAGCAGAGTTAGCCTGCAGTCAGCCTTAAGGAAGTTGGGTATCTCCAGAAAATCTCAATATTCCCCAACGGAGTATACAGATTATTCCTCAGCAAGCATCCCCGGCAGTCTTAATATAAGATTGCTCCCCGGCGGAATACAAACATCCAGTGGGGCCATTCCCCATTACAGTCCAAAAGTCTCCCCAAGAAAGTTGAATCAATCTCCCCAGTAGATTCAGGAAGCTTATCCCCAATAGATTCTGGAAGCTAATCCCCTGCAGAGCGCAAAAGCATCTCCCCGGCTTTATTCAAAGGTAGTTCTCCACCAGAGCCTATAACTGGGTTATCCTCAGCTAATTACCACAGAAAGATCGTCCTCGACGAAGTTCTTCCTATCCCCAGCGGAGTTCATCAAATTCCTCAACATAACTTCTCAATGGAATCCCCAGCGAAGTAATCACCAAATCTCAGTGAAGTATCTCTTCCCACAGAGTAATTCCCCGCAGAGTAATCTCTGCAACAAAGTTTATTCCCCAACGGAGTCATCTTCTCCTACCGGTTTATTCTTGTAATCATCATCCCCAGCGGAAACGAAGAACTCTGTTCTTCAACATCAGCCCAGGACTCAACTTCCTGGCATGCGTCAAGGATTTACTTTCCCAGACGAAGATACATTCATAAACATCACATCATGTATATGCGCATCATGTCATACAATCTCATTTATGTCAAGAACATCATTGCTTGATCCATATCATGCATTGCATACGATTGACCTTTACCTTTCAGGAAGGATACAGTTAAATAATCAGCTATGTCAAAGTAGACAAATACAGTCAAAAGAGACCAATCCAGTCAAAAAAAGACAAATCCAGTCAAAGAAGACAAATCCAGTCAAAGAAGACAAGTCCAGTTAAATCCCAAAGGTTTTTCTGATGCTCATCCAGTCAAAGAAGACAGGTCCAGTTAAATTACTTCCTAAAGTCAAAGAAGACAATCCGTCATTATAGACACTCGTTGTTATAGACACACGTCATTATAGACAACTCATCATTTAAGACAACTCGTCATTAAAGACAACTCGTCATTGAAGACAACTCGTCATTTAAGACAACTCGTCATTGAAGACAACTCGTCATTTAAGACATCCCGTCATTATAGACAAGTCGTCATTGAAGACAACCCGTCATTGAAGACAACTCGTCATTGAAGACAACTCGTCATTGAAGATATCTCGTCATTGAAGACAACTCGTCATTGAAGACAACTCGTCATTGAAGACAACCCGTCAGTATAGACACCCGTCATTAAAGACATCCCGTCATTATAGACAACTCGTCATTGAAGACAACCCGTCATTGAAGACAACTCGTCATTGAAGACAACTCATCATTGAAGACATCTCGTCATTGAAGACAACTCGTCATTGAAGACAACCCGTCAGTATAGACACCCGTCATTGAATACATCCCGTCATTGAAGACATCCCGTCATTGAAGACAACTCGTCATTTAAGACAACTCGTCATTGAAGACAACTCATCATTGAAGACAACCCATCATTGAAGACAACTCGTCATTTAAGACAACTCGTCATTTCAGACAACTCGTCATTTAAGACAACTCGTCATTGAAGACAACTCGTCATTGAAGACAACTCGTCATTGAAGACAACTCGTCATTGAAGACGACTCGTCATTGAAGACAAGCCGCCCATGAAGACAACCCGTCCAAAGAGACAACTCGTCAAGAAAGACAAAACCTCCTCTGGTTCAGTTAAATCCTAAAGATTTTTCTAAGATAACTTGTCAGTAGAGATAACCCATCAACCTTTTGAAGTTCCAGATTCGATACCTGTATCTAGCCAGGGCATGTCTGTGAGCGACTGAGTGAGGATCAACACCTGTAACAGGCCAGGAAATTATCTTTCTCAGGAACGCAAGTTCTCTCTAAGGAATCTCTTATGCGATCGACACATAGATGGCATCTATAAGCCCATCCTCCCATACCATCTTTCCAAATGGCATCTATAAGCCCATTCTCGACAATGTTCTGTCACACTTCCAGATGGCATCTATAAGCCCATCCTCCTATCCACCATCTTTCCAAGTGGCATCTATAAGCCCATTCCCGACATCACACTGCTGATACTCTACTATGTGAGTGCAAATTTCTGGGCACTCTAGTGTTCAATCATCTTCCACCCTCGGATCACGAAAGGCACACAAGCCAATCTACATCCTCAGGTCTAAGAAGATTGAACAGGGGCAACTGTTGTACTCCAAAATTTTCCCTCCCATATTCTTCAAGATTTGTCAAGATCATCTCAAATCATCTCAAGTCTACTCAAGGGTTGCATAGTTCAAACACCCTCCTAAGCCAGTCAAATTAGGGTTTTGGTTCTTGCAAGGAAGTTGAGGTTTTCAAAGGCTCAATCAAGTCTCATATGCTCATATACATTGTCAAGCACCTACATGTCAAGTTTCAAGGCCCACAAGGTCAAGTTGCACAGTCAAAAACCCTAATTGCTTCACAATCAACTGCAGGGGCAAAATGGTCACTTGGCAGTCAAAAGTCAAAATTTTTGGTCAACATCTTATTTTGAAGCCACAATCATCATTTGGTCAAATCTTGACCATGATTTCACAAGAATGGCTCAAAAATCATCAAGATGCAAAAGTTTCTATTTTTGGACAGCTGAAAAGTCAACTGTAACTTGACCAAGGCATAACTTTTTCATGGTTCATCGGAAAAATCCCATCCAATGCTCATTTTGAAGGGGATGACATTTCCTACAACTTATCTTCACATTCCAAGTCCAAGAAATGCTCTCACAAAAAGTTATCAATTTCAACATTATAGGTCATTTTCAAAAGTCAACAAAAAGGCACTTTAAGTCAAAGACCATAACTTGAGATTGGTAAATCAAAATTACATGGGACCAAAGGCATTGGTTAGAGGACTTCAAGACCTTTCCAAAATGTCCAAGAACATGTTCATATGATCAAAATTGAGCAAGATATGCATTGGAGAAGTTGGGAAATTTTTGTGAAATGGCCAAAGTCAACTATCCTTGAAACTTCAATTTTTGACAAAAGGGCCCACTTTTTCCACTTGATTCAGCCTTTTCATGCCACCCACGTGTCCCATGATTTATTTCAAGATTAAAAGTTAATTTTTCCATTTTTATTTAATTTTATTTGATTTAATTCATTTTAAATCCTTAAAATTCAAATAAAAATCAAAAAAATTAATTAAGGGATATCTTGTGGCTTGAATGCCTTTGATGCATCATAAGGAACATACCAAATTCGTGTAAAGGTCCATTTCAAGCATGAAATTCAAATTTGAACAAAATTGGCAAATTGCTTTAATGGTGGTTATGGAGAAATCCAAAGTTTAATTGCAATGGTTAAGAGCTCATAATAGTGACTGATTCTCACTCATTACTATATATACAAGCCTTGCAAGCCTCATTCACAAACGAAAAAAAGTGCACAAACGGCCATAGCAATGTTCAAAATTTGTCAAAAAAAAGTGTGAGATCAAAAGGAGTTTTCCAAGCATTTTCAGGCCAAAAGGAGAACGTGACTCTCTTCTTTACCATACCCTGAAGCTAAAGCAACCCTTGCCACGTCCTAAGGTCCATTATCAAGCACTGTAAGTATTCCCAGGTCCCTTCAAAATCCCATATTATTTTTTCTTACATACTTGTGTGCAGGCTTCAAAGAAGGCTTATCATGCGCCTCACAAATCCAAAGCGCCAAGTGTCTCCAAGTGCAAATCCAATGGCCACAAGGGAAGGAGCATCATGTTCTCAGGTCAACACAGGCACAGGCAATCTCCAAAGTCAAACAAAGCTGGTTTCTTGATGGGTTTCAGATTCCAATCAAAACACCCCAATCTGGCCCAAAACCCCCCTTGGGTTTGCAATTTTTATTTTGTCATTTTTATATTTTGTTTGTCTTATTTTATTTTTTCCCTTTTATTAACTATTAACATAACTAACTATTTTTCATAAAAAATCAAAAAAAGAACTAATATTATTATTATCATTAATTTCATTTTATTTTTGTAAATAAATACTAATAAATTGAATTAATTGTAATTAGGCAAACTTTAACCTTTTTTCTTAATAATTAAAATAAATTTAGAATTAGGTTTATTAACTTTTAATTTTAATTCCTTTATTTTATTTTCATTAAAAACATAAAAACGCAAAAACATTTTTTCTTTTAATAAATAAATTAATTAATTAAATCATTAGTTTTAATCTCATTTAATCACAAAAAGGACAAAAAATTCATTTCTTTTCTTAAAAGGGTCAAAACCCTTAAGACGTTCCTGATTTAATTCTCGCGCGCATTTATTTTGATTATTTATGTAACTGTCTCCAGATATGTAATAGTTAATTAGGTTTACCGCTTTATTTAATTTCTCGTACTTATTTACCAAAACGGGTCTTTGTATTTTTGGCGATGTATAGACCCACGCCTTGTAATAGCGTAGAATTTATCTTTCCGCAATTTACTTTCCGCACCCCTAACTATTAAATGCATGAAAGAATGTATGTAAATAAAATTAATCCGTAGCTCACAAATAACATGTACAAAGACAGTTAACTGAAAAACAACACACAAAGCACATGCCACTCCTAGGGTACGCCTCACTGGTTGCCTCGAACGTGGTCATCAAGTATAGGGTGTCTTAGAGGTTGCCCTTCTGTCCAAAAGATCCAGTTGCCTCGAAACGGTTGCCTCGGATACAAAGGATCTAGGACATTAGGGTTACTTCTAAGATGTCCTACGATTGCTTCGGTGACCACGCTGTCCCTAATCATCGAATTGACCCGAATACCTCCAACGATGGTGCTACCTACCTCTCAATGGTGGGATAGAACTATCTAAAGGACTCTTACACAACTTAATTCCTTAGAGTAGGTAGATTTCTCTTAAGTACTTGCTCTTTTGAAACAAACAAAACAACTTTTCACACCTCACACTTTCTAAAAGTTTTCAAACAAATTTTTCATACACTCTTGAGGACAGATACAAGAGTTACTCAGAAATTTTTCAAACGAAACTTTTTCAAAACCCACACACACTTGAAAAGCAAACAAATTTTTGAAAGCATAAGAGCAAGTACCTAAGAGCCCATGGATAACCGCGGATAGAAAGGGTGCTAACACCTTCCCTTTCTATAAATCTACCTCCCGAACCGAGAAACATTCTCATAAGGAATTTTGCTGTGCTTTTGTCCTTTCCATGTTGGAGAACATAAAAGACGGTGGCGACTCTTGCTTACCGCGACATTTCGCGAACCAACATTAAAAAATAGTCAGTTCTATTTCCACCGATCACAGTCATGATGTCTTCATCCGGGAACTCGAACTTCATGGCTTGATAGTCTTCCACAACTTGGTGAGCATGGTGATCAGCCAATACACTACCCTTTATAGCTTTCTGGGTAGTATATTGTATGTCATATTCTGTCAGGATCATCTGCCATCTCGCTATTCTCCCAGAAAGAGCGGGCTTCTCGAAGATGTACTTTATCGGATCCATTTTAGATATCAACAAAGTAGTATGAGTCAGCATATACTGTCTCAGCCGACAAGCAGCCCATGCCAGAGCGCAGCAAGTTTTCTCGAGCAGTGAATATCTTGTTTCACAGTCGGTAAACTTTTTGCTCAGGTAATAAATAACATGCTCTTTTTGGCCAGACTCATCATGTTGCCCCATCACACACCCCGTTGAGTTTTCTAAAACAGTTAGATACAAGATCAATGGCCTTCCCTTGATGGGTGGCAACAACACAGGAGGCTCTTGCAGGTATTCTTTGATTTTTTCAAAAGCAACTTGGCATTCGTCATTCCATTTGACTACTTGATCTTTCTTCAAAAGCTTGAAGATTGGCTCACAAGTAGCTGTCAGGTGAGAAATAAACCTGGCTATGTAATTAAGACGTCCCAAGAATCCTCTGACTTCTTTCTCAATACGAGGAGACGACATTTCTTGTATCGCTTTAACCTTGGCAGGATCGACCTCGATACCCTTGTTGCTGACAACAAAACCTAGGAGCTTACCAGACCGTACTCCGAACGTGCACTTGTTTGGATTCAATCTCAACTTGTATTTCTTCAGCCTCTCAAACAACTTCTGTAAGTGATCAAGGTGCTCTTCTTCCGTCTGCGATCTGGCTATCATATCATCTACGTAGACCTCTATCTCATGATGTATCATGTCATGAAATAAATCTACCATGGCACATTGATAAGTTGCCCCAACATTCTTCAGTCTGAATGGCATGACCTTATAACAGAAAGTGCCCTACTGTGTAACAAATGTTGTTTTCTCCATATCTTCAGGCGCCACTTTGATTTGGTTGTAGCCTGAGAAATCGTCCATGAAGGAAAACAATTTGTGTTGCACCGTATTGTCAACTAGGATGTCGATGTGGGGGAGTGGGAAATCATCTTTGGGGCTTGCCCTGTTTAAGTCTTTGTAGTCCACACACATCTGCACTTTACCGTCTTTCTTGGGTACAGGAACAACATTGGCCACCTGTTGTACCCCAAAATTTGCCCTCCCATATTTCTCAAAACATTTCAAGAAAGATTCACAAGTCCAACCCGGCGCGTCATATTCAGGTGTTCTTTCGCCAGGATATCTCTGATAAGTATTCTCAAATTCAGGTTCGGCTCAAGAGTCAATTCTTTAAAGAAGGTATCCGAATGTGTGAGTTTTCTCGAAGAAATATGGTGAAAAAGTATGCTGAAAATGCAGTTTTTACGCGCTAAAAAATTCATAACTTGAAGATCGTGGCTCGTTTTGAACCCGTTCCAGTGGCCAAAATTCCGTATTGACTTCATCAATGTTTTCATCTCTCACGGCTGGAAGCCAATTTCGATCAGAAGGTCTTCAAAAATGTGGATTTATCAAGTATTTTCATACAGAAAATTTGTGACAGAAGTTTATTTGCGTCATGTTCAGAAAATCATAACTTGGTCGATTTTCATTGTATCGAGCTGGTTCCGGCGCCAAAATTTCACAAATTGAGTTGGCTAAGTTTTCACATAAGATATTGAGTTCGAACGGTATCCAAAAGGTCTTCGTTTTTTGCTCAGAGCATGCGTGACGCGCCAAAAATCCTGAATGCTGAATATTATTTTATCTGGGTCGAAACTTCGAAAATTCATAACTCGGTCAATTTTTATCGGATTGGGCTCATATTTTTACACAAGGTCACTGACTCAGATATTTACAACTTTGCTTCAAAAGTCGAGACCGAATTATGCTCCGATCAATACCAATTTTTTATTGAAGAACGTCTCAGAGTCGACACTTGAGCCCAAAATAAGTTTGTCTGAGTTGAAACTTCAAAAATTCATAACTAATTCACCGGTTATCCGATTGAGCCGATTTTTGGATAGGAGTTAGTTCTCGATGTCGGCTACATTTTGTTTTCACATTTCAACTGCAAAAATTATACTTAAGCCCCTGCGATTTAGCCTGCAACATGACGAATTCAAGTGAATATTGGAGGCCCAATTGCACATTCAAAGCCCAATTTCTTTGCTCTAATTTCCATTATATAATCTCATTCTTTTCACACAAACGGGGAGAGAAAAAAAAAACCTTGCCACAACGCTGTCAAAATATCAAATTCTTTCAAGAACCCTAAAACCTTGAAATCCTTATTACAAACCAACATCTCACTACAAACAAGTCATCCCGGTTACAAACCAGCATCTCACTACAAACAAGCCATCCCGGTTACAAACCAACATCTCACTACTTCTCCATTAAGGGTAAGGCTGACTTGATCTCCATGATCAAAAGGCATAAAAGCATTCATATCACTACTTCTCCAAGGGTAAGGCTGATTTGATCTCCATGATCAAAAGGGTATAATCATTCATACATGCCATATTGAGCCTAAACATTAAATTTCTTCATATATTGGCTTTATTTGTATTTTATGATATATAGTAATTTATTTAGTGTGTTCATGAGATTCAACACTGGAGATTTAGAAAGGATCTCATGCAGGTTCATTAAAGAACGTTGAGGCCAAAACACAAATGGCCAAAACAGAACAGTTTACACATGACACCAATACATGGCGAGACAGACATCTTGAGAAAGTTAAGGAACGTTACATGGCGAGACAGACATCCTGAGAAAGTTAAGGAACGTTGAGGTCAGAACACAAATGGCCAAAAGCCAAAACACAAATGGCCAAAACAAAACAGTTTACACATGACGCCAACAGTTGTTTCACCCCTCCAATGAGGCCCGTATACTCCTAAACTCTCTCTCTATTTTTATTATTTCCCTTTAATTAGTTAATTGTTATTCTGTTTATTAATCACTAACCAATTAATCTTTTTTCTTAATAAAATCAAAAACAAAAAAATATATTTTATTTATTAAAATTAAATTCAACACTTTATTTATGTAAATAAATATTAATTCAATTAATTTAGTTTAATTAGGAAATAACTTTAATATTTTTGCAATAATTAAAATTAATTTAGATAATTAGGTTTTTATTAGCTTTGATTAATTTATTTTATTTCTTTAAATACTCAAAAATCCAAAAATATTTTAATTAATTAATTAGTTTATTAATTTAATTGTTAACTTAATTTAATTTCTTTTAATCCAAAAATAACCAAAAAAATCACTTTCTTTCTAAAAAGGGTCAAAACCCCAAAAAACTCGCATCCGATTTAATTTCCCGCACGCGATCCATTTTATCATATTATTGTATCTGTTTCCCGGAATGTAATAGTTTAATTAGAACTTTGATTATTTTATCGCTTTATTTACTTTCCGCATTTTAATTTCAAGGGTTGTTTTTGGCGATGTAAATACCCGACGCCTTGTAATAGTTTAGATTTACTTTCCGCGAATTTAATTTCCACAACTATTAACTGTTAGATGTTTGATAAATAGGGAATGCATGACAAGATCAATCTCTAACCTAAAATCAACATAGCTCACCCATGACATGTATAAAGATAAATAACTGAAAAATAACACTCGCACATGCGCACTCTTAGGGTACACCTCACTTGGTTGCCTCGAACGTGGTCATTGAGTATAGGAAGTTTTAGAGGTCTCCCTCTTGTCCAAAGATCATAGT
The DNA here is from genome assembly GCA_948472305.1 of Vicia faba. Taxonomy (NCBI): domain Eukaryota; kingdom Viridiplantae; phylum Streptophyta; class Magnoliopsida; order Fabales; family Fabaceae; genus Vicia; species Vicia faba. The sequence continues at coordinate 1,308,207,762 of OX451739.1, forward strand.
TGCCTCGAAACGGTTGCCTTGGATAAAATGATCTAAGACATTAGGGTTACCGCTAAGGCGTCCTAACATTGCTTTAGTGACCATACGTCCCTTAATCGAATTGACCCTCAAAACTTTAACGACGATGCTACCTACTCATCAATAGTGGGCTAGCATTGTCTAAAGGACATTTGTATAGATTAATTCCTTTTTCGAGTAGGTAGATGGTTCTTAAGTACTTGCTCCTTTTAAAACAAAACAAAACTTTTCGCACTTACACCCCTTTCAAAATAAAAAAACTCTTTCAAACCCACAAACACAAAGAAAAGCAAATTTTGAAAACACAATGAGCAAGTACCTAAGAGCCCGTGGATAACCACAGATAGAAAGGGTTCTAACACCTTCCCTTTCTATAATCTACCTCCCGAACCCGAGAAATATCTCAAAAAGGAATTTTTCTGTGCTTTTGTCCTTTCCTTGTTGGATAAAATAAAAGACGGTGGCGACTCTTGCTTACCGCGACATTTTGCAAAAACAAACGCAAACGCAAACCAGCATTCCAAAAAACAGTCAGTTCTATTCCCACCGATCACAGAACTGGCGAATCTGCTGGGGAGTGTCTAAAAAGTGGGGTGTACCTTAGGATTAGATCATGGTGTTTTCAATTGTATGTTTTGTATGCTTTAATTTTGTGGGCTTATATCGGAGTTCTATAGATCCTAACCCAGATCTGGGGGCACCCTTTAGGTAAGTAGCAATAAACTGTGAGGGATTTGTACGGCGTAGACCGATACGAATGAAGCAGTAGCTATGTTGGTGTGGCACTTTAGTCTGTACCGATATCCCTTGTGTTGGAACAAAGAGAATATGGGTCTTCTAAGGGGTCATTAAGCACCAACTGACCTTAGAACCTTAAATTGACCAACTTGACCATAGAACAGTAGCAGTATGCTACACTCATTGAGACTAAACTCTCGCGATGATTCCGGCTGCAAGAAAAGGTTGCTAAACTGGAATTATGACCGATCGAGGGTAGTCAGTGATATTGAGATCCTCTAGAACCCAGTTACTATTTTTAGGACATGTTTAAACCAACTAAACTAAAAGAGGGTAATACCTAAACTCCATGCCAGCCTAAACTTAAGTCTATTTGTGTGACTTGTGTGCCTTCAAAACTTGAACTACTTGCACATTCTTGTTATCTGACAACATGAGTTCCTTGCAGGTTTTGTTTACAGTCCTTATCCAATTATTTGGATTTATTGCAGGGTTTACTTACAGCACCTCACACTTTTGCTTAAACGCATATCATACACATCATAACATCATGCCTTAACATTTCCTTAACCATTTCAAGGATCTCAAGGGTCTGTGATGCAGGTTATGATAAATCAGACGACAAGCAAGGGGCAAAGAGGATTTATTTTCCTCTAGCCAATGTCGTCTATGAATCAAAACACGATGACCTGAGTCAGGGGCTATGACCCACTCGATATGGTGAGCTTAGCTCTTGAAGAAGGACTCTTAACGACACGAAGCTTCTTCAAACAAATTCTAACAATTTCTTGTTTACCCTGTGAGATCCTTGAAAACATTGCATACATATATCATACATATCATTGCATAACAGGTCTCCCAGTACAGGTCTCTCATGTTCTCGCTGTTTATTTCAGCAATGGCTTTCCAACCAGACAACCAAGATCTTCAAACTCGAGAATCTCAGTTCAGGGACGTATTCCTAAACCTATCCAAGGGGCAGGAAGAGTTGAAAACACTCCTCGTTGGGAACTTGGTCAAGAAAAGTCCTGAAGACAATAAGGACGAACGACTGGAACAACTACAAGCTGAGTTCAGTGCCATGAATACCCAGATGCTGGGGCAGATGGCTCTTATCCAAGGCTTAGCTCGGGAACAAGAAGAGCTGAGAACCATTGTCAACCAACTTCGTCAAGACAGATACAACGACATGAAGCAAATAGTCAAGGACGGGGACCAAGTCATTAATCAACTTCCGAGAAGTCAAAGGTTTGGTTTGACGAAGAATAGACCTTTCCAAGTTGTTACTACCTCACAGGTCCAACAATGACCTTGCCAAGAACAATGGTTTGATCAGAGTAAGCCAAATATGCCCAGGAGGCAATTTACCAAGCTCAACATGTCGCTGTCTCAGGCTTTACAACACCTGTTGAGATTGAATCTGGTGACGTTAAGGGACCCTCCTAAGAATCCCAACACAGCCTCCCCAAAGTACAATCCTGATGCAAGATATACATATCACTCCAACAGCCCGGGGCATGATACTAACATCTGTTGGGCGTTGAGCAACAAAATTCAAGACCTAATTGATGAAGGAGCATTGGAACTCACACAAGATGGTCAGATTGAATTCTTTTGCCATCCTCCCAAGGTTCACCATTTGAAGTGACAAGTACCGAGACAAGAAGACTTTTTGTTCATTAGAATTTTCAAGTTGTAATTTTCTTTTGATTGTTCGAACATTTATTCATGTCAAACTTTATTACTTTATCAATGCATTGCATATGTCTGTTTCGAATCAGTCCATTCGTATTCACTATATTCAAATTGCTTTCATTTTTTGTGATGTTCAACTCTCGATTAAAAAATTCTAATCCTTTTGAGGGAGGATGACGAAAATGATATCAAAATCGCTACAGTATGCTTTTGAACAGACCCTGTTGATGAGGTACATGCATTGTTTCAAATCCTAAACAGTGGAGTTATAAGGAAGATAATCCCTAGTCAACCCCTTTGAGCCAAAGAAGTTGGAGTTTTTCTTTTCACACAAAAATTAAAACCCTTAATTATAACCTGGGGTAGGGTAGTTTTCTCAGTTAATCTAGGTGCACAATGAATGACATCAAAGAAGTCCTTCCAAAATAAAGACGGTGATGGCTCCCCATAAGCGTCCAAACAGGCAGTCATTATCTCTCAAAATAAAAGCCCATCAAGTCAAAACCTATGAAGGAGACTTACAAAACTGGGGCATCCCGCTGACTGTAATTACAAAAGAAACAGTTCAGGAAAAAGACAGGGATAATAAAATTAAAAAGAAAGAGATCCTGCAAACTCTCAACAAAATGACTTCCTGTTCAAAATAAATTGTCAGTATCCAAACCATCACTGGTATATCAGAGCAAAGACTCAAACAGGATCTAAATGCACAGTTAGCTGAGTTTAGGATCGAAGAACATCACGAAGAGCGGGTGGGTACAAATAAATTTTGAGCCTTTATCCTTTGTTTCTTAAACCGTAAACCAGGCCACGTTATAACCCTTAAAATTCCTAGCTGAAGCACGGGTTAGTTCGAAAGTATACTGTTACAAAAGGTATCCTGACTCCTGTAGGGCTTGCTGTAAATCCTGAGTTGACATCACATTTTACAAAATTTTCCTATCTTACTGAAAAAATGCATTTTCAAAAACTTCAAGACAGACATAAGCTTTGCATTCTTAAAATAACATTGTTTGCATATGACTATTTGTTCAAACAGCAGAGAAGTTCGCACAAAGAATATCTAGTGAACAAAAACCTTCTCAATAAAAAGGATCACCTCAAGTGGAAAAACACTTCCAACCAAGGGGCACGGCATGAGCATTGTCCATCATCTGGGGCAGTTAAGTCAAGATTCAAGGAATCTCTCAAAATGCCAAATAGCCAGGGGCAAATCTCCATCAGAATCAATTGGGGAATTGGACATGAATTCCAGCAACGAATCTTGCATGATCAAACGAAGATCTTCTGGTAGTATGGCAACACAACACTACCGACAGTGACACCTCTCTGCATCCTGAGGGCATGGACATAGTCAGAAAATATCGCGCGTGAATCAAAGACCCGCTAGGTTGACTGGCCTAGGCAAAAATAAGGGCTTCCCAGCGAACCAAAAGGGTTCGGGCAAAAATAAGGGATGAAAATGAAAAATTTGTACACCCGGCAAGTCGAAAACCTGAAAAGGCGGCTTGGGGAAAAAAGGGTATCCCGGTGAACTGAAAACCCGAAAGGGCGGTCCAGGAAAAAATTAGGGATCAAAGCGTACGACTATGTGTCGTCATCTCGTCACTGGCCTACCAGAAGAAGACTTGTCATTTTGACCGAAAGATACCAAGCACCTCATAGGTGGGGATAATACTCGATCCACAGGGCCTCCGCAGGCACCTTCTCCTGCAGAAATAGGGGCAATAAAAATTGTCCAAACTGTACAGCTGCTCTGCTCACCAGGTACAAAGGTAGATTCAGCTGAAGAATATGGCTAAGATACTTTCACTCCCCGCAGAATAAGGCAGTAATGGTAGCTCTCCCAGCTGAGACTTGCAGCTATGTACAAATCAGTAATACTCTCCCCAAGCAGAGTTAGTCTACCATCAGCCCTAAAAAGGCTTGGTATCCCCAGAAGGTCTTAATATTCCCTAGCGGAGTATAAGAATATTCTCCAATAAGTATCAGAGTATCCCCGACAGTCTTAATATTCTTCAATGGAGTATAAGAATGTTCCCCGACAGAATACAAGATACCCCCAGTGGAGTCAATTTTCCCAGCACGGTCTGAAAAAGCTTCCCCAACGGAGTTGAATCATCATCCCTAGTAGACTCGGGAAGTTTACCCCCAGCAGAGTACAATAAATCTCCCCAGCCAAATTCAGAGGGTTATCCCCAACAAGTTGCAACTGAAAGATCATCCCCAACAAAGTTCTTTCCTTTTACAAACAGGACTTCAATCCTCAACAGATTCAATATCACCGATAACGGTAATCCATCCCCAGCGGAGTTTATCGTTAAAATCCCCAGCGGAGCTTATCAGCGGAATCTCCAGCAGAGTTTATCGTTAAAATCTTCAGCAGAATATCCCTCCCCCACAGAGTAATCTCTTCATCAGTTTATTCCTCAATGAAGTTCTTTTCTCCTGCAGGTTTATCCTTACAATCATCTTCGTTCACCATCCCTGGCGGAAGTGAAGCATTCAACTTTATTCTCCAGCAGCTCTGGGATTTATTTTCCCCAGCTAAAACATTACATGTCCATACATCATGCTACATGCATATACGCATCATACCATACAATCTCATTTATTTTGAGAAGATCATTGCCTGATACATATCATGCATTACATACAACTAACCTTTACCTTTCAGGAAAGATACAATCAAAATTCAAGTTATGAAGCCCGGGTACGACCAGGATAGTATCTTGATTTCTACGGCATATTGTGAAGCCCGGATTACGACCAGATAACAATATCAGACTACCGTGAAGCCTGGATTACGACCAGATAATGATATCTCTCAAAAGTAAGCTATGAAGCCCGGAGAACGACCGGATAATAGTTCATTCCCCAGTGAGTCATGAAGCCCGGATTATGGCCGGATAGCAGCTCAGTAAGCACCATAAAGCCTGGATTCGACCAGATAGTGGTATATCATAAACCCAAGCCGTGAAGCCCGGATCACAACTGGATAACAGCTCAGCAAGTTATTGTGAAGCCTGGATTACGACCAGAAAGCAATACAAGACCATGAAGCCTGGATTACGACCAGATAATGGTAGAAGATGTTGTGAAGACTGGATTACGACCAGATAGCAACCAAGAGTACTACGAAGCCCAGATTCGACCAGATAGTGGTATATCATAAACACAAGCCGTGAAGCCCGGATCACAACCGGATAACAGCTCAGCAAGTTATTGTGAAGCCTGGATTACGACCAGAAAGCAATACAAGACCATGAAGCCTGGATTACGACCAGATAATGGTAGAAGTTGTTGTGAAGACTGGATTACGACCAGATAGCAACCAAGAGTACTACAAAGCCTGGATTACGACCAGATAGTGGTATATCTTTAATAAAAGTTATGAAGCCCGAGTACGATCGAATAGTATCTTGATGCCTCCGAACACCATGAAGCCTGGATTTCGACCAGATAATGGTATGATACATCGTGAAGCCTGGATTACGACCAGATAGCGTTAAGGGACACTGTGAAGCTTGGATTACGACCAAATAGCAGTCTACCCAGCCAGTTACTATTAAGCCCGAATTCGACCGAATATTAGTAAACCCAACAGTCAAAGGGAAGCCCGGATGCGACCGGACAACCACTTGATTTGTTCTGAAGCCTGGATTTTGACCAGATAAGAAGTGAGGTATTGAGAAGATTGGATTCGACCAGATAGCAGTACGTGACACCATGAAGCCTGGATTCGACCAGATAATGGTATAACATATCGTGAAGCCTGGATTACGACCAGATAGCGGTACAAGGCACTATGAAGCTTGGATTCCGACCAAATAGCAGTTTACGTGGAGAGTTACTAAGAAGCCCGGAGTCGACCGGATATTAGTGTGCCCTAAATTCAAGTTGAAGTCCGGATGCAACCGGATAACCACTTGATTTGTTCTGAAGCCTAGATTTCGACCGGATAAGAAGTGAGGTATTGCAAAGCCTGGATTACGACCAGATAGCGGTACAAGGCACTATGAAGCTTGGATTCCGACCAAATAGCAGTTTACATGGACAATTACTAAGAAGCCCGGAGTCGGCCAGATATTAGTGTGCCCTAAATTAAAGTTGAAGCCCGGATGCGATCGGATAACCACTTGATTTGTTCTGAAGCCTGGATTTCGACTGGATAAGAAGTGAGGTATTGCAAAGCCTGGATTACAACCAGATAGCAAGTTTAATCTCATCACCCCAGTAAGTCACTGTAAAACCTGGATTATGACCAGATAGCAGTTGGTCTTATCACTATGAAGCCTGGGTTGCAACCAAATAGTAGTTCACTGTCACCTCTTCAACAGAGATGATTCCTCAGTAGAATAACGGACGACTGAAGCTCCTAAAATTCAACAGAGATGATTCCCCAGTAGAATAACGGACGACCGAAGCTCCTAAAGTTCTATTTCTCCTAAGACAAAGAACAACATTCCCCAGCGGAATCTACCTCAACAACAGGTATACAAGCTCTCGTTAAGGAATCTCTTACGCGATCGACACTCTTTCGGATGGCATCTTAAAGCCCATCTCCCATCATCAATCTCCAAATGGCATCTGTAAGCCCATTCCCGACACCACAAGACAAATACTACTTCATGCGAGTGCAAATTTCTGGGCACTCTAGTGTTCAATCATCTTCCACCTTCGGATCACGAAAGGCCCGAACTCCAATCTATATCCTCAGGTTTAAGAAGATTGAACAGGGGCAACTGTTGTACCCCAAAATTTGCCCTCCCATATTTCTCAAAACATTTCAAGAAAGATTCACAAGTCCAACCCGACGCGTCATATTCAGGTGTTCTTTCGCCAGGATATCTCTGATAACATATTCTCAAATTCAGGTTCGGCTCAAGATTCAATTCTTTAAAGAAGGTATTCAAATGTGTGAGTTTTCTTGAAGAAATATGGTGAAAAAGTGTGCTGAAAGTGCAGTTTTTACGCGCAAAAAAATTCATAACATGAAGATCTTGGCTAGTTTTGAACCCGTTCTGGTGGCCAAAATTCCGTCTTGACGTCATCTATGTTTTCATCTCTCACGGCTGGAAGCCAATTTCGATCAGAAGGTCTTCAAAAATGTGGATTTATCAACTATTTTTGTATAGAAAATTTGTGACAGAAGTTTATTTGCGTCATGTTCAGAAAATCATAACTTGGTCGATTTTCATTGTATCGAGCTGGTTCCGGCGTCAAAATTTCACAAATTGAGTTGGCTAAGTTTTCACAGAAGATATTGAGTTTGAACTGTATCCAAAAGGTCTTTGTTTTTTGCTCAGAGCACGCGTGACGCGCCGAAAATCCTGAATGCTCAATATTATTTTATCTGGGTTGAAACTTTGAAAATTCATAACTCGGTCAATTTTTATCAGATTGGGCTCATATTTTTACACAAGGTTACTGACTCAGATATCTACAACTTTGCTTCAAAAGTCGAGACCGAATTATACTCCGATCAATACCAGTTTTTTATTAAAGAACGTCTCAGAGTCGACACTGGAGCCCAAAATAAGTTTGTCTGAGCTGAAAATTCAAAAATTCATAACTAATTCACTGTTTATCCGATTGAGCCGATTTTCGGACAGGAGTTAGTTCTCGATATCGGCTACATTTTGTTTTCACATTTCAACTCCGAAAATTGCACTTAAGCCCCTGCGATTTAGCCTTCAACGTGACGAATTCAAGTAAACATTGGAGGCCCAATTGCACATTCAAAGCCCATTTTCTTTGCTCTAATTTCCATTATATAATCTCATTCTTTTCACACAAACGGGGAGGGAAAAAAAACCCTTGCCACAACGCTGTCAAAATATCAAATTCTTTCAAGAACCCTAAAACCTTAAAATCTTTATTACAAACCAACATCTCACTACAAACAAGTCATCCCGGTTACAAACCAACATCTCACTACAAACAAGTCATCCAGGTTACAAACCAACATCTCACTACTTCTCCATTAAGGGTAAGGCTGGCTTGATCTCCATGATCAAAAGGCATAAAAGTATTCATATCACTACTTCTCCAAGGGTAAGGCTGATTTGATCTCCATGATCAAAAGGGTATAATCATTCATACATGCCATATTGGGCCTAAACATTAAATTTCTTCATATATTGGCTTTATTTGTATTTTATGATATATAGTAATTTATTTAATGTGTTCATGAGATTCAACACTGCAGATTTAGACAGGATCCCATACAGGTTCATTACGGAACATTGAGGCCACACAAATGGCCAAAACAGAACAGTTTACACATGACACCAATACATGGCGAGACAGACATCCTGAGAAAGTTAAGGAACGTTACATGGCGAGACAGACATCCTGAGAAAGTTAAGGAACGTTGAGGCCAGAACACAAATGGCCAAAAGCCAAAACACAAATGGTCAAAACAAAACAGTTTACACATGACGCCAACAGCTGTTTCACCCCTCCAATGAGGCCCGTATACTCCTAAACTCTCTCTCTATTTTTATTATTTTTCTTTAATTAATTAATTGTTATTCTTTTTATTAATCACTAACCAATTAATCTTTTTTCTTAATAAAATCAAAAACAAAAAAATATATTTTATTTATTAAAATTAAATTCAACACTTTATTTTTGTAAATAAATATTAATTCAATTAATTTAGTTTAATTAGAAAATAACTTTAATATTTTTACAATAATTAAAATTAATTTAGATAATTAGGTTTTTATTAGCTTTGATTAATTTATTTTATTTCTTTAAATACTCAAAAATCCAAAAATATTTTAATTAATTAATTAGTTTATTAATTTAATTGTTAACTTAATTTAATTTCTTTTAATCCAAAAATAACCAAAAAAATCACTTTCTTTCAAAAAAGGGTCAAAACGCCAAAAAACTCGCATCCGGTTTAATTTCCCGCACGTGATCCATTTTATCATATTATTGTATCTGTTTCCCGAAATATAATAGTTTAATTAGAACTTTGATTATTTTATCGCTTTATTTACTTTCTGCATTTTAATTTCAAGGGTTGTTTTTGGCGATGTAAATACCCGACGCCTTGTAATAGTTTAGATTTACTTTCCGCGAATTTAATTTCCACAACTATTAACTGTTAGATGTTTGATAAATAGGGAATGCATGACAAGATCAATCTCTAACCTAAAATCAACATAGCTCACCCATGACATGTATAAAGATAAATAACTGAAAAATAACACACTCGCACATGCGCACTCTTAGGGTACACCACACTTGGTTGCCTCGAACGTGGTCATTGAGTATAGGAAGTTTTAGAGGTCGCCCTCTTGTCCAAAGATCGTAGTTGTCTCGAAACAGTTTCCTCGGATAAAATGATCTAAGACATTAGGGTTACCGCTAAGGCGTCCTAATATTGCTTTAGTGACCATACGTCCCTTAATCGAATTGACCCTCAAAACTCCAACGACGATGCTACCTACTCATCAATAGTGGGCTAGCATTGTCTAAAGGATATTTGTACAGATTAATTCCTTTTTCGAGTAGGTAGATGGTTCTTAAGTACTTGCTCCTTTTAAAACAAAACAAAACTTTTTGCACTTACACCCCTTTCAAAACAAAAAAACTCTTTCAAACCCACAAACACAAAGAAAAGTAAATTTTGAAAACACAATGAGCAAGTACCTAAGAGCCCGTGGATAACCACGGATAGAAAGGGTGCTAACACCTTTCCTTTCTATAATTTACCTCCCGAACCCGAGAAATATCTCAAAAAGGAATTTTTCTATGCTTTTGTCCTTTCCTTGTTGGATAAAATAAAAGACGGTGGCGACTCTTGTTTACCGCAACATTTTGCGGAAACAAACGCAAACGCGAACCAGCGTTCCAAAAAACAATCAGTTCTATTCCCACCGATCACACCACCCATTGGGGATAAGAGGTGACAGCCAAAAATCCGGCATTGAATTGTTTCATGACTTCTACTTTGATCTTTTCCAACATATCGTGCTTCACGCGACAAACCTTTTGCTTTACTGGAGGACAATCTTCCTTTGTAGGCAGACGATGTACCACAATGTCTGCATCAAGTCCCGTCATGTCTTTGTACGACCAGGCAAAGATCTCAACATAGTCGTGTAATAACTGAACCAGACGCTTCTTGACATTAGGCTCCAAATTGGCACCCACCTTGACCTCCTTCCTATCTTCCTAGGTTCCCAAGTTAACTGTTTCGACCGACTCTTCGTGTGGCTGAATGGTCCTTTCTTCCTGTTGCAACAACCTGGCCAACTCCCCTGGCACTTCATAATCCTCCTCCCCTTCGTTGTCAGCTTGGTAGATCAGATTTTCAAAGTCACAATTGGCCATAGCAGAACTGTTACCCATGGGATCCTGAGTGGATGTAGATCTGCATTTTTAATATGTGAGTGTGTGTAAGAGCATAGCTATCTTTGAAAGAAATAAAATGTAAGAAAGAAAAGACGAAGAAAACAAAATTTGATGCAAAAACGTCCATGATTCATTAATGACATATGAGAATGAAGTGACAACCCTCACAAATGGACCGTTGTGCCTCGGGTAAGACACAAGGCTTTAAAAAATCTAAATTGTTTAAATATTACAAGCCTGGAAATATTAAAAGACAATTACTCTTGAATAAAAGTAATAGGAATGAAATCTCTGGCCTCCCAATTGTTGAGCCATCCGCCGATGGTTGGAAAAATCCATTCGTCCATGTCACAGTTGCCATCACTGTCTTCTATTGCATTGACTCCTTGATTGCTGATACGCAGAGGTGGTCCCCCAGTGCGAGAATGTCGAACAACTTTTTGGGCCTCTGAAGTAAACCCCAACCCAAATTTGTTGGACTTGTAGGGAATATCCGGAAGCTGACCCCATGTAGTACATCCTCCCTCTTCAACTACTGCTCGAGCATCTTTCAACGACGCCATCTTCAATGGAGGTATGGTAATATTCGGGACTTTTGGAGTAGACTTGGTTATCGCGACCGTTGTTGGAACCTCCTCAAAGTTCTGACAGGGAGTCTCTATGAATTCACCATCCATTTCAACATACCTGAAAGAGTTCAGATGGTTAACCATGTACTCCTCCTCTCCATGAACTGTGACAATCTTTCCTCTGATCGAGTACTTTAGCATTTGGTGTAGGGTAGAAGTGACGACACCAGCGCCATGGATCCAGGGTCGACCCAACAGACAAGAGTACGAAGGGCGGATGTCCATCACATAGAAAATTGAGTCAAAAGTCTGAGTCCCAATTTTTATGGGGATATTAACTTCTCTGTGTACTGTCCTATTGGAGCCATCAAAGGCCCTTACTATGATGTTGCTAGGTTTTAAGATGAGCCCCTTGCAATCCAGTCGGCCGAGAGCATTTTTAGGCAAGACATTCAATGATGAGCCTGTATCCACCAGAATGTGGGCAAGCGTGGTGCCCTTGCATTCAATAGAAATATGTAAGACATCATTGTGCTTCCTTCCCTTAGAGGTTAAATCAGCATCGGAAAAGCCCAATCCGTTATCAGCAGTTAGACTGGCCATACAGTTTTCAAATTCGTCGATGGAGGTCTCTTGGGGCACGCAGGCGGTCTTAAGAAACTTTACCAAGGCTTTGGCGTGGGTTTCAGAACATAAGAGTAAGGACAACAATGATATCTTCGAGGGGGACTGCCCCAATTGTTCTACAATTTTGTAGTCACTTTTCTTGATTATCTTCTGTATTTATTCTATCTCCTTTCTAGAAGCTTCAAGGATGATCTCGAGACGCTCTCTTGCTTGGGCAGGCTCATTCAGAGCCTCTTTGCCCCTTGTATCGGTGGTAGGGATAACGGTAGGAGTAACATTGGGAGTGTCGATAGGAGTGGCAGTAAGAATGATCATAGGAGTAGCAGCGTTCTTTGGAGAAATCTCAGGTGAGAAGACTTTTCCACTTCTTTTTATTTTGCTGGTCCCAGTGATGTTACTGATATCGGGATCAATATCTCTTGCAACTTCGTTTTTGACAGCCAACTGATTTTGCTTGACGCCATAGTAATAAACTTCAGCCCTATAACTCCAGGGAACAACTTTATCCGAGGAGTACGATATTGGTCTTGGCATAGTGATGATTAAAGGTGCAGATCTTGGAACAGATGTAATCCTGATGGGTCTTTTGGTGGAGACCCTGGGAGGATTGTCAGAAATGGTGATTATCGAAACATCTTGGTAAGAAATTTTGATAAGAGGTAGCTTTTCAAATAGGATTTCTTTTCTAATCATCAGGCGTTGGACGCCTATCTTTAGTAACAAACAGCCGTTCGATAGAGACTTGCATAAGTGACAATCTTCATCGCAACCTGGGAATAGGCCGGCTTGCAGTAGATTCTATTTAATGGTCAACAGAGGAGTAACTAAATCATTCACAGAGGAAACAAAACGATCATCGTCAATGGCGTTGATACCTTGGCCATGTCTGGGCATTGGCGCCATTATTACATTAGGCATTTCTGGGGGATCAAATTCAATCTCTTTTGCATCAATAAGGTCTTGCACCTTATTCTTTAAGGCCCAATAGTCATTTATATCATGCCCCGAGCTTTCAGAATGATAGGCACATCGGGCGTTCGGGTTGTAGCGAGAAGAAGCAGTATTGGGATTCTTGGGAGCTTCCTTTAAAGTTGCTAGATTGGTTTTTAGAAGGTGTGGCAAAACTTGAGACATGGTCATGTTAATCCGGGTAAATCGTCTCACGGGAACTTCTGGTTTGCGCTGATAATTTCGCTGCTGATTTGGCGTAGGGTTAGAAATCATGATAGCCCCTACTGCCGGACGACAGTCGATTTTGTTTTGACTTCTATAATCATATGCAACACTGACCTCCTTCTTTCCAACAAAGGTCTTCTTCACCATACTCGAGGATGCATCTCTTTGAATTTTGTCGTTTTCTATATCAGCCTCAACCCGCTCACCAGTCATAATTAATTCAGTAAACCCAGCTGAGGAACTCCCAATCAGGTGATTGAAAAATGGTCCCGACAAGGTGCCTAGGAACATATCCACTAATTCTCTGTCGAATAGAGGGGGCTGGACCCTGCCTGCGAGATCCCTCCATTTTTTAGCATAGTTTTTGAAACCTTCACCTATTCCCATAGACATGCTTTGTAGTTGCGTCCTAGTCGGAGCCAAATCAACATTATACTGATATTGTTTGTAGAAAGCGGCGGCCAACTCTTACCAGTTGCGAACATTGGTTCCTTCCAATTGGTAGAACCAATCCAATTGCGTCCTAGATAAGCTCTCCTGGAAGAAATGCACCCACAGATTCTTGTCAGCCGTGTGGGGTTGAATCTTTTTAACATATGACCTTAGATGTAGCTTCAGGCAAGAGACACCATCGTACTTGGCGAAAGTGGGGACCTTGAATTTTTATAGGATGACAACCCCCGAGATGAGTCCTAATTCTTCAAAGTCCAAACTGGGTACCCTCTGAATCTCCATAGCATTCAAATGATCCTCTAGATGTTTGTATTTATCATCAGCAAGAGGATATTGTTCCTCAGAGTAATCAGGCTCTTCCTCTCCTTCGGATGCTGGGTCGTTGTTCACTTCTTGGGTTTGATTATCTCCTTTGCCTGACGATGTTGCAAAGTATAAAGTTCGCCTGGTTTGTCCTTTAAACCTTCTTCCCATGATTACAACACTGGTTGGTTTCTTCATTTTCTTCTTCTTCTCTTTAGCCAGCTGAGTCTTCAACTCCTCTTGTCCTTTTGTCAGAGCCATGAGCATTTGTTGAAATTGGGCATTCTGCGCCTGAAGATCTTTCACAGTCTGTTCAACATCCATCTCACTGAAATAAACAGTAGAAGGATAAGGTGACCTGTTATGAGAAACATGTATGATGTTATGATGAATGAAGATGCAATATGCAAATGATTTCAAGGAAATTTATAGATTTAAACTTGTTCAAACCAAAAAAAGGAACACACGTCATATTAAAATTAAACCAAGTTTGAATACATCATGCCTCATTGGGCTTACAAAGTAAGAAACAAAATACATCAAAACTCCTAAGACAAAAAGACCGAAGCATCCTCTTTGGAGCAATGTAGGCATTCAGGTTTTTCTCTTCATGAAGCAGTTTGGTGAGCTCTAGGACCTTCTTCTTACTGGCGTAATACTGGGCTTCAAAGGTGTCTCGCTCTTCCTTTAACTGAACCCAAGCTTTCTGCAGGTCTTCGAGAGAGGTAGGCATGTCAGGATGAAGAACATATATGGGACGTCTCCTTCAATAACAGGCTCAATGATGACAGGAAGGATGGAAGGGTAAGGCATCAAGAGACTCTGGGCACGAGCTCGTACCCACCTAAGGTAAGGCTCGAGAGGGATAGAGTTTTTATGTCCCAAATTCCTACTGTCCACCTTGTTCACCATTCCCCAAGCACGTGTAAACCTCTGGCCGCAACTTTGGTCTTCTTTGTCGTAGTCGAACACCAGGCCTTGGATGAGCATCTCACGAGGGTCGTCTCTTCGGGCATACCCAAACTGCCGAAGAGCTAAGCATAGATTGTAGGTGATACCTCCCCTAATACCAAGTAGAGGTAGATTAGGGAACTCCCCACAACGGTCAATGATAGAGATATCTTCCAAGGATCTCGAGCACCAACGAATGTCAGAGTGGGTGAGAGACATCATCCTTCGAGACCAAGTCGGTCTTTGCTCATTCTTCAATGCTGACTGAGGCAGGTGTGAAGTGAACCACTTAGCGAGTAGGGGGATACAACACAAAAGGGTGCCTCTTTTCTTCATGGTGCGGGTATGAAGGCAATGCAAGATGTCTCCTAGTAAGGTAGGTATAAGATTGCGAGAGAGAAAAACTTTGATGGCATTAATGTCTATGAATTGGTCCGAATTGGGAAACAGAACCAAACCATAAATGAGGAGAGCTAGTATGTCTTCGAAAGCTTGGAAATCCATGTCATCCCAGAATGAACGAGCTTTTTCCAATAGAAACTTAGCTAGAAAGCTTTTAACCCCACTTCTTGTCTCCCAATTGGCTATGACATCGGCCCTCTTCACATGTAAAGCTTCGGCGATGACTTCAGGTTTTGGAATCCCTTCTAGACCGATGAATGATATCTGATTAAGCACGGGCACCCTAAGAGTAGAGAGAACTCTTCTAGCGTAGGTACCAACTGATAGTCCGGGAAAGTGAAACAATGATGTACGGGATCAAATAATTGGAATAGTACACACATCATTTCTTCTTGGAAGTTGGATGTACCCAAACTGAGGAGTCGACCATATTTCTTGATAAAAGGAGAATCCACGGGCACTCTTGAGGCTAACTCTTGAAGTTGAGGATGTGCTTTTACAAAGCTGATTCAGATGGTGTTTCTTTGGAGAGAATTCATGTCCTACAAAACAAAAACAAAGATAAATTTCTAAATCCTTGAAATGGTTAGTGAGCATGCATATGATGTTGACGATGTTTATGATGTTTATGTACAAGCAAATATATACACATACAATAAACAGATCCCTATGTTTTAGGCTTGCATGAGTTTTGTAGGTAAGTACCCTTTTGAAGTCTAGTTGGCTCAACCTATCCTAGAAATAATGATCGAGTTCTAAAGGATCTCAATATCATCGACCTTTCTCTTAGGCATTGTATCAACACAATAATATTTTCTTGCAGCCGAGATATCCCAAAAGTCTAGCCTCAATGAGTGTAGTATCGAGTATCAACCAATTTTCAGCTTTACACCGAAACTGGCTACCTCACTACGTCCCAATGGCCAAGTTTGTTCAATTAGGGTTCTAAGGTCAATTAGTGCTTCATGACGCCACTCAGCGGCCTCGTATTCTCCTCGATTCACCATGAGGGATACCGGTACCCACAAATGTGTCACACTAACATAGCCATTGTTTCAACCATATCGGTCTACGCCGTACAGTCTCCACAATCTATTGCCATTTACCTAAAAAGGTGTCCCAGATCCGGGTGGAGGATCAAAGCAAACCCAATACGAAGAACTAAATATAAAGCACACAAATAAAATAATGAAAGCGAGTAAAGGTGATCTAACCCTAAGGTAACCCCACTTTTTAGAATTTAATCCCCAGCAGAGTCTCCAGTTCTGTGATACGGTGGGAGAACTGACTTGGGTGTTTTGCGTTTGTATATGTGCGGATAGCAAGAGTCGCCATCGAGTTTTCTTTTATCCAAAAGGAAAGGTAAAAAAAGCACAGGAAAGACCTTTCGAGATTATTTCTCGGGTTCAGGGGGTAGATTATGAAAAGGGAAGGTATTAGCACCCTTTTCATCCATGGTTTTCCATGGGCTCTTAGTTACTCGTTTAGATCACTTGCTTTTATTTGACAATGTGCTTGTGGTGTGGGCTTTGAAATTATTTTGAAAAAAATCTTTTCGTAATGGTTCTCGTTTCTATAAGAACGCGTACAAAGTTTTTATTTCGAAAAGTGGTTCAAAGATGTGTTTGTGGATTGTGTTTCGGAAAAATGTTTTGAAAAGATGTTTTGCAATGGTTCTCGTCTCTATAAGAACGTATACAAAACATTTTGTCTTTTGAAAATGTTTCGAGATGAAAGTGTAGGTGTAAAAATGTTTTTATCGTGAGCAAATGAGTAACTAGGAGCGAATCTATCTACTCAAAAGGTTTTTAATTGTTCTTTTCTTCCTCCTTTTAATGTTGCTTTCTTACCATTAATTTGGTAAGAAACCTCATCGTTGGATGTGAAGGGACGGACGCGGGTCGATTTTACAGTCATCGAAAGCAACTTATGAGACGTTTTAGCAATTTTTGTAAGGGACGAGATTGTTTTATCAAAGGCAACGTCGAGGGTCATCGAGGGACTACGAACTTCTTATCGAAGGATCATTGCTAAAACGTCCCATATTTGAGGGACATGACTGTGTTTCCGAGGCAACAAAAATGGGATTACCCTAAGGGTGCATGTGTGAATAGTGTGTTTGATTGCATGCATTTTAATTCTGATTAGGGTTGTTTATTTTGTTGTTTTCACGTCTTGCCATACATCCTATTTACCAGCAATATATATTAAAAAAAACGAATAAAATGAGAAAAAATAAAATCTAAGCTATTACATCGCTTTTAGGGGGATGGGGGTACACATTTATGAATGGGGGTTGCAAGTAAGGTTAAATTCGAAGTTATTATTATAACCATATCGAATGGATCAGAATGTGCAAGAAACGAGATTACTTATTTATTTAAGAAAAGAAATAAGTTTGCTTAAGAAAATATTTTTGGTCTTTTGTTTTAAGAAATAAAGCAAGGCATGGAAAAATGTTTTTGGTGTTTGTTGATTAAATGAAATAGAAAATGATAGCAAAGATAGTGAGTAAAAATAAAATAGAATCAACGTGTTGCTGATTAAGGGAGGTTAGAAGTTCTGACTCTGGCATACTGCAAAACATAATTCCTGTTAATAAAAAAAACATAAGCAGAGTCAGAAGTTCTGAATCCACCGGTAATAGAGTAGGTTTCAGAAGTTCTGATACCACCCACAACAAATTAGATCTCAGAAGTTCTGATATCACTGGCAGAACTTGGTCTCTCTCTTCATGGTAGTCAGAACATCTGCATTTGGTCATTTCTCCACAAAATAGAAGATGTGCATATGACAGTTATGGCAGGTTTCACAGCATTTCAGAAATAATAAATATCAGTGCCATAAATCAGAGGCATGTGCGAACCTGTTAATCCTAAATTTGAGTTCTAATTTCTTTCACAAGTTCTGAAACTGATTTTCTCCATACTTAGGAAAGCAAAATATGCGAAGCCTCAGACTATGTATAACGTCAGAAGCATGATATTTACATTGAAATTTTTTTTGAACATGCAAATCTGATAATGGTTAAGCAACGTGATGATAGTCAGCAGAAGCTTACCTTGCAGCTGGAAAAAGATTCTGTAAACTGGAGGTTGGTCTTAGAATCTGATGATGTTCTGAGCAACTTTCTCACGTACTCAACAAGATGGAGGTTTTCAACTTCTGGAACAGCCAAGGGGTAATACTCTGACTTTTTTGAGGTGGAGGTGAATGGAGAGTGTATGGTAATATGAATACAGAAGTTGAAATAGCTTCAAGTATATGAATCAACAACCGTGGGGGTGGTTTTAGTCAAGGAACAATGGAGTTTTGATGCTAGAATCAAATGCTAAGGTTTTGGTATTTTGGTGTTTACAGTTTTTTGGATTCTTGGAATTTTTGCAAAGATTCAAGGCCTTTTTCTTTCTTTTGGTGATTCTCTCTGTCCAAAAACCCACCTCTTCAATGTGTGATGGAACAAACTATTTATAAATGGATTTGTTGTGGTTTTGGGGGGAAAAACAAGTGAATTTTTAAACATTTTTGGCATACTGTCCCTTTGTTTTTAAATCACAGTTTTCGTAGGCTAATTTGGTGCAAGAAAAACGCAGGCGTGGACTAGATCAGCAGCACCTTGGAGTGTTGTGGCAGCTGGTTGCAGGACTGTGCCATAGCAGGCAGCAGGTTACTTAAACGAGGTTTGGGATTTGGTGATGTTCTGATCGCAGAAGACCAGAAGCGTAACCTCTAAATGCTTAAAGGGCATCCTCTGACCGGAGCGTTGAACATAGCCCCCATGTGTTGAAGAATCATGTTCTGACCAAAGAGCATCGCTTCTGCATGTTCTGATTGAAGCGTCACGTTCTGGACCGTGTTTGCAACCTCTGACTGCGCTTGCGTAGAAGCTGGCTCAGAAGTTCTGAAGTGTCATATTCTTTAGACACTTAGAAAATGCTTGGAAAATTTGATTTTCAAAGTAACTTCTGACTTTTGATTTTTGATGAACCAATTTCATGCCTTAATGAAATATGATTCTTGTAACTTGATTTTTGATTCAAAAGTCATAGTTTGACTCCTTTGGTGTGTAAATGACCATTTTGTCCCTGTGAACGATTCTCATGGAAAATTTGTAATTTCAGATTTGCAACTAGATTGAAACAAACTTGAGGGTCTAGGTTGATTCTTTGAGAAACGAGAGGACAAATTTTGGAATACAACACCGGGCCTTGCACGACACAGACTAAGCGTAGGTCCAGTCCAAAACAAAACTGTTATGGGACGACCGAAGACCCAATAAAAATAGACCTATTAGCAATATAAAGGAGGCTTAAAATAAGTTTAGTCCAAAGATAAATACTCCTAAACACGTGAGACCCTAAGCATTTCATACTTTCCATATTTCACTCTACCCATTTCTTGTTGACTACAATTGACTTGCGCGTTTCATGGTAACCTTTCAAATCTACCTTCGTGATTCACTGCATCAGAGACTTGTAGCAATACATTAGAAACTCAACTTCCTATATGAATATTTTTGAAAATGAGAATAACCATAACTAAAAATTATTTTAAATACTTAATATAATTTTTTGCCAACAATTTATTTTTGTGTTTATGAAATTTTTTAATGTATTTCTTTATTTGTGTTATGTAGTATGTTATTTAATATATTTTTAATTTACTTTTTTTAATATTTTAATTTATTTTAAATATATGTTATTTTCTTTTTAATACATTATGATATAATTGAATTAATTTATTTCAGTTATATATTTATATTATTGTAAAAATATAAATTTGGAGTATAGGTGAGATTCATTTTAGAAGTTTAGATGAATGATATTAATATTTAAAAAATATATTTAAATTGTTTAAATAGTTCAAAAAGTATATGTTAATGAAGTCGATTTATACCATCAAAAATTAAATCACATGAATGTGAGTGCTCTTAGGGGGAAGACTAGCACCAACTTCCTTTATGGTGTAAATAAACAAAATTGCATGGAGGCAAAAGAAAAGAAAGTATCGACCACCAAACTGGCTTGCCATTGGTTAGTTTTAAGAGATACGGATCGCCAGGTAAGTGACAGTAGCCCATAGATAAGTTGTAATCCAACGGTGGATCTGTTTTCAAAGCAAGATCCGTGAAAGTATAAAACCATGCAGCGCCAATCCTCGTCAACATCTCACCATTTTCAATATTCAAAATCTCTCACAACACATCAAATTCAGAGTGAAAATGGACGCAAGCACAAAGGTGAAGAAAGGAGCTGGAGGAAGGAAAGGTGGAGGACCAAGGAAGAAATCGGTGACAAGATCCGTCAGAGCCGGACTTCAATTCCCCGTCGGAAGAATCGGCCGTTTCTTGAAGAAAGGTAGATATGCTCAGCGTGTGGGTACCGGTGCTCCTGTGTATCTAGCAGCTGTTCTTGAATATCTTGCTGCTGAGGTGAATTACAATAAAATTTCCTCTTCAGTTAGACTTTTGTTTTCTATTAGTTACGAATTCTGATAAATTGCTGTTTATACTATTTATATGAAGGTTCTTGAGTTGGCTGGAAATGCGGCACGCGATAACAAGAAGAATAGGATCAGTCCAAGACATTTGTGTTTAGCTGTCAGGAATGATGTAGAGCTTGGAAAATTACTTGCCGGTGTTACCATTGCTCATGGTGGTGTTCTTCCTAACATCAATCCTGTTCTTTTGCCTAAGAGGAATGAAAATGCTTCTGCTAAAGAGCCTAAATCTCCCAAGGCCAAGAAATCTCCTAAGAAAGCTTAGATAGATTGGTGGCATTAGATTCTAGGTCTTGTTCTGTGATGATATATTAGTTTATGCCCCCTAAGTTGAAATGGATATAAAATATTGGTTTGTCCTGCCAAATTAGCTTAGACGGGGCTTACTTTTTAATTTATTTGTTTTTCATTTTTTTAGTACATTAAAAGGTATTTTTTTACATTTAAATTAGATTTTTCACTAATTTTTTGAAACAATTTTTTCTTTTTAACAAAATTCAAGTAAAAAAATATTACATATGTTCATAAATGAATGTATAAAATAAAATCATCATGAATTAAATGTATTAGAATTAATTAAAAAAAAGGTGGACTTAAGGTGTGACAAATTAAACTAATATGAACGATGGGCTTTTGCGGATAACGCTCTTTAGAGGGGTGTGTTTTTGTGGGTGGCGAGTCCAAAATCTCAATCCAACTCGTCATTTTTTGGTGGGTGTGCGGGTCAGCCTGACTAGTTACTGCTCGTTTTGCCACCCTTAGTATCAATAGTGTATAAATATTTGACATTGTCAATCAATGAGAGACATGTATCCAATTAAAATATATTTTTATTTTTAAATTAGTTAAATGATTTGACAAATTTAAAGATTTTGATTGGTTGTATGTGTAAAATTGATTTAGTGCATTATTTTTAAATTCTTAGTAGTTTTCATTAGCAAATGATTAGGTGGCTTGTAACCAATTGACATTATATAATTGTTTTGGCATAATGAAAATATCAACATTGTAAACAATTTTGCCTTCTTCTCTAAATTAATTTATGTGCTCTGCAACTCTGAATCCAACATATAACGTTATCATTGTTGTTGTTTTTAGTTTAGAGTAAGATATTATTGGTTCCTCCTTGATATCCAAAAGGTTGGTATCAATTGGTATCAGTTTGAGGAACCATGGCGTCTTCTCTGTCTAGCTATTTGCACGAACTTGAGCAACACCTTGAAGATCGCCTCACTCAGCTCCGACTTCAATGGAATGTTGACAAGGATGAGCTTCGCACGTTATTGCATATTCAAGCAGATCAAGGCTCTCTGGTGTCCATCGTCACGCAAGCCTCTACCAATAATTAACTTACCGCCTCAAACAGTTATGTCGCCCTCATTTCATAGGTGGCGTTCCCTCGTTTGACGGGAAGCTTGTTTGTGACAGTGTATACCCTAAATTTGCCATACCTCGATGATTTTATTTTTCAAGATTAAAATAGAAGAAATACTTAATTAAAAGTGGTACATCAGTATCTGATGGCCCATCTTTATCCAAGACTAGGGGGTGTATTTTAATTAAGGAAAAATGGGGCTCTCTAAATCAGGAAGACTCGTGCGTAAACCTATTCGCAAGGCATGTTGGCCTATGGCCCATGCGATTCGAAAATGGAAAATTATTCAAATAATAGTTAAGTTTTTAATTAATAAAACTTATTTTTAGTGTTAATGTTTTTAAAAAAGGGAGGTGTAATTACTAATACTAGGCCCATTAGCGTTTACTGTTTATTTAAAAGAAATTATTTTGTTGCTATTAAGGCCCAAACTGGATTAAAAAGGAAAAGGGGTTGCTGTAAAAAAAATTGTTGTTAATTAGGGCCTAATATTTGGCCCATTTTGCGTTGACATTTGGAATCATTTTCTGGTTCATATTTTTATTAAGGTTAATAAATAAAGAGATAATGAATTATTGGATTGGGCCCGATTATACAAACAAAGAAATGTTTTGCTGTAAATAAAAATAATTAATGTAGTTGGGCTGAGTAAAATAGATAATACGCAAGGCCCAATTTAATAAAAAAAACCGACACTGTTCCAATTGGCCAGAATTAGCGCATGGTTTTGTTTATTAACAGGCACTGTTCAAATCTTACCAAAATCGAATCCAGAAAAGACAATACAACCTAAAAACGAAGTCAATCTCAAATCCAATAAACCAAATATGGAAATGACAACAATAACAAATAAACTCAATCAAATATTTTCTGCTAATCAAATCTATTACATTTAATCCAAATCCCAAATTAACAGTAAAAGCAAAAACAGAACAAATTGCAAAATCAAATCTCGGTCCCAAAATATATTCAATCAATTACAAATTACAATCTGAAAAAGAAAAATTACAACAGAAATCTCAAATCCCTAATTGTTCTAAATCGTAAATCTAAGCAATTGTAACGACAATTCGCAAGCTCCAAATCCTAACCCTAAAAATACTAACTATAAATAAACAGAATTGAATACAGAAATGGAAGGATAATTTACAGAGAACAGGGGGAGAACAAGAAGAAGGCGAGGTCTGGATAGAAAAAGGGGACGAGAAGATTACTGAGACGAGGAAGAAAGTTTTTGAGCGAGCTCTTTACCGTTGAAAACAAGAAAATGAGGCGATTATAGTTTACAGATCGGAAACCGTAATCGCTTGTTGTTGCCCTCCGCGAGTCACCACTAAGCTCCGTCACTCTGTTAACACCACCTCAAGCTTGTCGTCACCATCACCATTGACAACCCACAAAACAACAACCACGACCATCTCAGGCTATTCGATTATGGTTTGCTTCTTGTTTTATCATACTTCATTTGCTTTCCCTGTCGTTTTGTGAATCACAGAAGAAGAAGGAAAGGAATTGAGAATTTAGGGTTCATTTGGTTTTTGGCAAGGGAGAGAGGGGATAAAGTTTCTTTCTGAAAAAAAAATATAGGTTCTGTGAAATGCAGTTGAAAGTGAAAATGAACAAAAGTTAAAATAAAAATTTATTATCCGTCTAATCATGTACATGCACGACTACCACAACTATCATGCACTCTTTAATCATATTCGCTTGATCCTCGTGGGACGGCCGTAAGGCCAAGTCCCACCATAAGATCCATAAACCTTGCTACACACAATCAACATGCCCCCTTTCAAAAATGCCCGGGCCTAAGCCCACTGCTATGCACGCCCCCTTCCAACTGTTTACTAACTTGCCAAATAACATACACCCCCTTGTCCAGCCAGCAGTAACGTGCCTAGTCAGAATTATATTAGCACCCCTTTTATTTACTGGTCAACTAGATGTACACCCCCCAGGTTTACCTAAATTATAATTATTTTTTTATTATTTTCTTTTTATATCATATTTTTTTTATTAATTACTTATTCTTTTCTTCATTTATAATTATAATTATTATTATTATTAATTTTTATTATCATATTTTTCTATTATTATTATTTTTATATTATTATTTATTATATGTAAGTATTATTATATGATCAAATAAACTATTTGCTCAAAAACTCATGTACATATATTATTCTCACGTATATTGCATTAAATCTTTTTTTTATCATGCATTAATCAAGACTTTTTTGCAATTAATATTATTAAAAAATACAAACAAATCTCAAACTATTTTTGCAAACAAATTAAGCTAATCAACAGTCCTTTTTGCAAATGGGTTTCAAACTAATTTTGACTTACTGTGCACTCAGTCAAAATCTCCACAATCACTATTCCCGACCGAGTGCAAAGTGATTCAAAATATGTTTGCAAACCCCTAAATGACACCAACCCATATGAACTACGAATTGGGACTCTGATTCCTCATAAGAGGATACATAGGCACGCGATCTAAAATCGTGGCGAGTCTTGCTAATTAAAACTTAAAACCCTGTTTACCCCAAACCTAAACCTAGAGCTTAATATCCTTGTGAACAAGGTAGATGAAAGTTGTCTAACACCTTCCTTTCGTCTAATTGAGTCTGAAACCTAGAATCTTTGTCTGCAAATTAGGGTTTTCTGTTAGGTTCCCTTCCTTAGGATAAAAACTAATAGTGGCGACTCTTGATTAAAAAACCAGTTGCTACAGCTGGCGACTCTGCTGGGGACTTCAACTTTAGGTTTTAGGGTTTTTAATTTGGGGTTATTTATTTATTTATTTATTACATTAGTTATTTATTACATTTATTTATTTATTATCAATTCTTTTTATCATATATTTACTGCGTGGCGGGAATTTTTATCTCAAAAAAATAATATTTTCAATAACCTTTAGAAAGAAGGTTCGTCTATTAGCTTAGGGGGTACATCATCCCTGCGAGTTTATGTGACGACTTCGCCTAGAGTCGGAGAACTTCCGAAAAAGAAATACTTATCGAGAGATATCCTCTTGACGAGTAGGACTTTGGAAGGTCACCAATGACTCTTTGTAAAGACCTTAACCTAAAATCTCATGACGAGACCTTTCACGACTTTGAAATGAAAGTTTCGGTCCGTAAAGAGGCTCTACCTAAGGGAGGCCCTTGTGCCTTTTCCCTCTGGTGTTATTCATGATACCCTTAAGGAAACCACCTTCTGGAAGGGTAGACTAACCTTAGGTCAAAATTAAGGAACCTACCTTCTAAGGGTACTTATCATAAAACCCCGTCACTGAACCATACATCCCTACCTTATAGGGGTACTTATCACAAAAATCGCGTCACTCAACCCTACATCTACGCATTCATACATTTCATGTATTCGTCATGCATTTCATATATTTGTCACCCTACATTTGTCTTATTCACAAGGGGGTATAAAAGATAAAAATAAAATCAAGATCTCGGTGATTGTCTTTAAAATTGGATACCGAAGGAAACAAATTGCCCGCGTCAACACGCCAAACATGTCTGAAATCAAGGCCACGAAAAGGAAATAACATGCTGAAGATTCTCTCAAGCTTTGTCAGGTCAAGGTGGATGACTTCCAGATCAGATATCCGCAGGCACACCTAGAAGACTTATTTCCTTTTGCTTGATTTCACGCAAATAAAGTATTGGTTTAAGATTGTAATATTTTTCAATATCTGAATTATGTTACCTTCAATAAAGGCATTTTGTTTCCACATCTCATTCGTGTATCTATTTTAAAGATAGTCGCTAAGTAAAATAATAAGCAAAAGACGAATACATATCCAAGTGAATAAGACAATCAACCATTTCATATTCATACATATTCGCGTGCATGCATTTACGAACACCGGCATGTCATGTAAAAACTCATTTTTCAAAAAACATCTCTCCAGTTGAACCATTGGTAGGAGAAGATCGCCACTTCCTTGGCCTCCATATCAAACCAGGGCCTATCAACAGAAAACAATGGAGAAAATCGAGGAAAATCAGGCTGCATTCAAAGAGGATCACGACCAAGTAAAGGGTGACGTCACCTCAATGAAAGGAGATATGAGTCAAGTTCTCCTAGCTTTAAAGAACATTATTGACAGGCAAGACCAGATTCCCAGGGCAACTTTCGAAGAAGTAGCCCAGACTATTGGTGCATCAAGCGGTCACCAAACAAGGAAAGAGTCAGAGGCAGGACTCCAGAAGGCCGTCATGGCCCAACAAGAAGCTGAAACTGAAGGGTTTGTACCACCGCCGCCAAAAGAAGGGGCATCTCGTACCCTACAGATTCAAACCAATAATGCAGACAACTACTGGGACATGCAATACAGAGACCACGACTCAGAGGATGCCAACCAAGTGCCATTAAATACGACTGGTACTCATGCTGTTGATAATCCATTAGTGATGAATCAGTACAAAGCTCTGGAAGAAAGATTAAAGGTTGTGGAGGGTTTTGACGCTTTCGAAGTGGACACTCTCGAAATAGGCCTAGTTTCCGATGTGGTAATTCCACCAAAGTTCATAGTACCTGACTTTGAAAAAATACAAGGGGCTCACCTGTCCAAGAAATCATCTTCATATGTATTACAAGAAGATGCATGCCCACGCCCACGATCAGAAGCTGGTGATTCATTATTTTTAAGATAGCCTGAGTGGGACATCTTTAGACTGGTATATGCAATTGGAGATAACATATATTCAAACCCGAGCATATCTCGCTAATGCTTTCCTAAAGCATTACAAATATAACTTGGACATGGTTCCTACCCGCATGCAACTCCAAAATTTGTCCCAGAAGAAAGAAGAATCCTTCAAGGAGTATGCTCAGAGATGGAGGGAATTGGCATCCCGTGTACAACTGCCACTGCTAGAAAAAGAGCTCGTAGAGATGTTCATGGGAACCTTACAAGGGCTGTA
The DNA here is from genome assembly GCA_948472305.1 of Vicia faba. NCBI lineage: Eukaryota > Viridiplantae > Streptophyta > Magnoliopsida > Fabales > Fabaceae > Vicia > Vicia faba. The sequence continues at coordinate 1,308,234,884 of OX451739.1, forward strand.
TTATGAGATGATGGTTGGAAGCATCTCTTCAGGGTTCTCAGACCTAGTAACCATCAGAGAAAGAATCGAGACTGGGATAAAAAGTGGGAAGATATCAAGGGGACCATCAAATTATCCCTACAATTCAAAACGCACCGCTTCAAACTTCACCAAAGGAAAGGAGGGAGAGATTAATGTTGTAGCACCGCAACCCAGGGTTCAACAACCGTTAGTGATCCCCCTAGGGCAGCAGCAAGGCAGAAGGCCTCCCAGGAAATTTGATCCACTCCCTATGCCACCTAGCCATTTATTGCAACAACTAGTTAAGGCATCCTTAGTGGAACTCAAGCCTCTAGCTCCTCCAGTCGGGACACTCCCATGAAGATACGACGCTAATGCCAGATGCAAGTATCATGCTAATTCTCCTGGACATACCATAGAGCAGTGTTGTCCATTCAAACACAAGGTGCAGGATTTCTTGGAATCTCAAGACATCACCTTCGAGAAGCCCAACATCAAATCAGACCCTACGCCGTTGCACGATGGGCTAACAATAAATGCAATCGAGGTAGTCACTGACTCTGGGGCAAGCAGACAAGCAAAACCCCCGATAAACTCACTGAAAGAATATCGGTTGGAATATGGGCTCCCGCTAGAACACATTGAAGTTTTCAAAAGAGCTCTACAAAGGCTAGGAGACCAGGGGATAGTCCAGTTCAGACAATACCCTAAAGGAAAACATAAAGCTGCTCTGAGGGGCGAAGCACAATTTCCTCTGATCCAAGGGACTCTTGTCGATAAACCGTGGAGTAGTGCATGACAAACATGTGGCAAAGATATCCAACAAAGTCAATACCAAAAGGGGCCAATGACTTCATTAGAGAATGCACCCCAAGAGAAGAACTCAAAAGATGGACGGTCGTGGAGATTCCTGAGATCTTTTTTCTTTCTTAAGTAATTTTTCTTGTTTTTGAAAGAACCTATGTCAAGCCCGAGACATAGGGGTTGCTTGTAAGGGTTCCCCCGTTTTGTTTCAGACAATATTTACAATTAATAAAAGTTATATTTTGTTTTCAATTAAGATCCCTTTTCTTTCTATTGCATTTATATCTTAAATTTAAAAATGGCAATACTTTCTATGCATATGCATTTTCAAATATTCATATACTAAATCTGCACCAAAACATGATAAAGGTGCAAATTCATGCCCAAAACCACCGATAATGCTACTACTGCGATCCGATATAATTTTGATGCTCCTATCAACCAAGCTAAAAAGGAAGATGATAAAGATCTTGAGCTCTCTGAGAAAATGGCGAGGGAAATAAAAAGAAAAGCTAACAATATGCAACCATATCAAGAGGCTATTAATTTGAGCACAAGGGAAGACCCAGAAGAAACCAAGCTAAGGGGAAATGTTAGAGCGGAGCCACAAAGAAGCTGATCAAGTTATTACGCACATCTACAGAAACAGGCCAAGGCCAAATACAGAGAGTGTTGTAAAAATAAGCAACTACGAAATACCAAGATCTGACGAAGAACCCGAGCCAGGGGCACGTTGGGTATCTATGTTCGACGAGGCTTCAAATGCACTGGGCACAATATAGGGGAAATATTGACTTCTCCAAAGAATGCCCATAAGCCATATACCAATTCAATGGCGATCGAGATACTAAATATCCGAAACTGGTTCCATATTAGGATCATGTTTTGAAAATTGATTGTGGAATTCACAAAGATCATTTTCAATCACGTCCCACGAAAAGGAAATCAAATGACAGACGCCCTGGCAGCTATATCGTCTACATTCAAAGTAACTTGGTCAAACCACGAATTATGCGTCGCAAATAGATGCTTTGAAGAGCCCACACATTGCCTTGCTATTAAAAAATGACAATATAACAAGCCTTGGTTTCATGACATCCGGAAAATTCCTCCAGCATTGGCAAATAAACCCTACAAGGATTAGCCTCAAAATTCTTTCAAAGTAAACGATATACTATACAAGATGAACCACGACATGGTCTAGTACTCAAGAAGATTTTTCTACCTTGCCTCGACTCATGTGGTAAATGGACACCCAATTTCGAAGGTCCATACGTAGTCAAAACAATATTCTCCGATGGTAATCTTGTCTCCACAATAATGGATGGGGAAGAATTACCGCGTTTGGCAAATTCAGACACAGTAAAAAACACTATGTATAAGAAGCTCGCTAAGCTCGAACCTCAAACAGGAGACTTAGGCAAAAAGGAGCTCCCCAGTGGATCAAAAACCCTAAAGGGCGATCCAGGCTAAAATTAGGAGCAGATAACAAAAAAAATTATTCCGGTGGATTGAAAACCCGAAAGGGAAATCCATGCAGAAGTTAGGGATTTCATGCAAAGAAATAAAGAACAAAAAGACTGCTGTGATCGGTGGATCTGGAACTGACTGTTTAATGCTGGTTCGCGAAATGTCGCGGAAGCAAGAGTCGCCACCGTCTTTTATTTTCTCCAACATGGAAAGGACAAAAGCACAGAAAAATTCCTTATGAGATTATCTCTCGGTTCGGGAGGTAGATTTATAGAAAGGGAAGGTATTAGCACCATTTCTATCCATGGTTATCCATGGGCTCTTAGATACTTGCTCATTGTGTTTTCAAAAGTGTTTGCTTTTCAATTGTGAGTGGGTTTGAAAAAAGTTTCGTTTAAAGTTTCAGATCGACTCTTGTATCAGTCCTCAAGAATGTTTGAAAAATCGTTTTGAAAGCTTTTTGAAAAGTGTCGGTGTGAAAAGAATTTTGATTTATTTTTGAATAGAGCAAGTATCCATGAGTCATCTACCTACCCTAAGGAATTAGACTGTGTAAATGTCCTTAAGGTAGTGCCATCCCACCATTGAGAGGTAGGTAGCACCACCGTTGGAGGTGTTCGGGTCAATTCGAAGGTTAGGGACGGTGTGGTCACCAGAGCAATAGTAGGACACCTTAGAAGCTACCCTTATGCCATGTTCATGGACATAAGGACTTACTAAAACGTCCTATACTCGACGACCACGTTTCGAGGGGCAAGGCAACAGTGAGGCGTACCCTAAGAGTGGTGTGTGAATTGTGTATCATTTTCAGTTATGTTTTATCTTGATCATGCATTGGGTGAGCTACGCTTTGATTTTATTTGGGACATTCATTCTTTCATGTGATTAGCAGTTAAAAGGTGCGGAAATTAAAATGCGGAAAATAAAGGTCCTACGCTATTACAAGGCGCGGGTCTATACATCGCCAAATTAACAAAGACCCGATTTGAAAAAAAATGCGGAAAGTAAATAAATTTCCTAAACTATTACAAGGCTTTGGGGCAATTACATAAGATTTAAAATGAAAAATAGAATAAACGCGCGAAAAGAAATTAGAATCGAGAGTGCGAGGGCGTTGGACCCTTTAAATGAATTAAATTGGAATTGGAAGTTAATTAATTATTTAATGAGAAAAGAAATTATTTTTTGTGTTTTTTGTATTTATGAAATAAAGGAAATTAAAATTAAAAGAAACCCTAATTCTACATATTTTTAATTATTAAAGAAAAGAATTAAAGTTTTAACCTAATTTATACTAATTATTTAATTACATGATTATTTACAAGATAACTAATAATTAATAATAAGAATAATAAGGAGAAGTTATTTATTAAGAAAAAGGGAAAAAAATGCTAAACCCTAATTTCTACCTATTTTAGTTATTTAGAAAAAAAACATTTAAATTTAAACCCTAAATTAAACTAAATTGATTATTAAAAATTTATTTACAAAAAATATTAATGCATTAAATATTAAATAAACATTTTTTATTTTCTTGATTTCTGATTTTTTTTTGTGTTATCAAAATTATTTTTATGAATTAAAAGAAACAATTAAAATAATTAAAACAAATAAAAGAGAAAAAAAAGAGAGAAAGAAAATGCAAACAAGGGGGGGTGGTTGACCCAATTGAGGAGGTTTGTTGGAGTGATTTTTGGCCCAAGAACGCAGGCCCTTTTGACTTTTCCAGCGCGTGTGTGGAACGGTTGACTAGCATCCATGGTGAGCTGCATGTTCTGGCCCTTGGATTGGCCTTCTGGACACTTGGCAAGCAGACAGGTGATGGCGCTTGGTGGACCACTGGAGAACACACTGCATAGAAGCATGTTAAGAAAAATATTATGGAAAGAGTGGCGGACCTGGGAATCGAACCCAGGTCCCAATACCTGCATGCCAACGCAACGACCAACCCAACCAACGCGTTTATCTGATATTATTATGGAACGTGAATAACATATGTGAAAAAATGCTAGTGGCCTGAAGCAAAACAAAAACGCGCTAAATTCAAACTGTCCAGTCATGCTGAGACACGTCCTCCTTCTTCCTCATTTTTCCTGCAATTATCAAACAGATGCGGGGGTTTTAAACCCCCACTAAACTCAAACCTGCAAAATAGCGATTAGAGCATGGTTAAAAAGAAAAAGGGCGCGAGGTATGGATTCTATTCGTCAGAATGTCACGATTTTAATGGTGTAGGTCTGAATGGCCAATTGTTCCTTATGCATAAAGCCCTAAATTTGTAGCTTTGAAACCCTAGCAACCATCAATGGCAACTTTTGACACAGGCAGTATTAATCCAATTGGAGAACACCAATAGCTTCAGAATCATCATGTTAGTATAAATCAATCATTAAAAGACATTAATAATGCATGAAAATGCAAATACGAATATGGAAAATTTTGTGAACAGGGCAACGTGGTTCTACCAATTCTTGAGGTCAGGGGCTATGTTCTTGATTGCAATCTCTTCCTGGTGGTGTCAGCAAGCTTTTGGAATAGCTTTGAGGCCTTGGAACGAGCTCTAGCTATGAAAACAGTTTTTAGTTTTTTTGTGAAAAAGTGCAAGTTTGTTCTATGCCTTCTGCGCAGCTTCTTGTGTTCTTGGCATTAGGTTTCACTTATGCTTATGTATGTGAATGAATTAGGTCAGAAAAATCAAGCCCAAAGCCTTTGCATTGATGATTTTGAATATTTGATTTTCATGATCTTTTTTAATCTTTTTCATGCCTTTCTTATGCCAATCATTGCCAATCATATTGAATCTTTCCTTATTGAATGGTGCATGAAATATTGAGTGAATTCTATGCACAAAAAGATTTGAAGCACATGGTTTAGTATTTTTCTCATAATTGATTTTAATTAAATGAATAAATAGGATTAAAAATTCAATTAATTAATTAAAAATAAGAAAATAACTCCCCTTTAGGTCAATGGGTCGTGCATGGCCTTTGGGTAATGATTCATGGAAGAAATTGAGGCCCATTAGCAATTTTGAGGTATTTGAAGCAAAGTTGACTTTTCAAAATTCCTAAAAATTTCCCAACTTCCACAAGGCATATCTTGCTCAATTTTTAAGCTTTGATCATGTTCTTGGACATTTTGGAAAGGACTTGAAGTCCTCTAACCAATGTCTTTGGTCCCATGTCATTTTTATTTACCAATCTCAAGGTATGGTCTTTGACTTAAAGTGCCTTTTTGTTGACTTTTGAAAATGACCTATAATGTTGAGATTGATATCTTTTTGTGAGAGCATTTCTTGGACTTGAAGTGTGAATAGGAGTTGTAGTAAATGTCATTCTCTTAAAAATGAGCTTTGGATGGAATTTTTCTGATAAACCATGTGGAAGTTATGCCTTGGTCAATTTGCAGTTGACTTTTTCAACTGTCCAAAAATAGAAACTTTTGCATCTTGAGACTTTTTGAGCCATGCTTTGAGAATCATGATCAAGAATTGATCAAATGATGTCTGTGGCTTCAAAATAAGATGTTGACCAAATTTTTTGACTTTTGACTGTCAAATGACCATTTTGCCCCTGCAGTTGACTGTGAAGCAATTAGGTTTTTTGACTGTGCAATCTGATGCTGTGAGTCTTGAAACTTGGCATATGGATGCTTGACAGTGTTTATAGGCATGTGGGACTTGATTGGACCCTTGTAAACTTCAATTTCTTTGCCAGAACCAAAACCCTAATTTTTGACTGTTACGAGACAATTGGACTGTGCAACCCTAGAGAGATTTTGAATCTTGACTTGGCCAATTCTTGAAGAATATGGGAGGGCAAATTTTGGGGTACAACAGTTGCCCCTGTTCAATCTTCTTAGACCTAAGGATGTAGATTGGCTGACGTGCCTTTCGTAATCTGAGGGTAGAAGATGATTGAACACTAGAGTGCCCAGAAATTTGCACTCACATTGTAGAGTGTCAACAGTATGATGTGGGGAATGGGCTTACAGATGCCATTTGGAGATTGATGGATAGGAAGATGGGCTTACATATGCCATGTTGAGAGGTGATGGATAGGTGGATGGGCTTATAGATGCCATCTGGGTGTCGATCGCGTAAGAGATTCCTTAGCGAGAACTTGCGTACCTGAAAAAGAAAGATAATTACCTGGCCTGTTACAGGAGTTGGTCTTAAAATTCTTTATATAGACGCGCCCTGGCTGGAAGCAGGTATCGGGTCTTTAAACTCTTCAGACGTGCCCTGGCGAGATACAGGAATCGAGTCTGGAGCTTCAAAAGGTTTTGAATGAATCAGGGATGGTTACTACCTCAGCGGGACGGTGAGAGAACCTTGGACGATTACTACCTCAGCGGGACAGTGAGAGAACCTTGGACGATTACTACCTCAACGAGACGATGAGAGAACCTTTGGGCGATTACTACCTCAACGGGACGATGGGAGAACCTTTGGGCGATTACTACCTCAACGGGACGATGAGAGAACCTTTCAGACGCACCCTGGCAAGATACAGGAATCAGGTCTGGTAATGCTAGTCGTCAACGGATACACCCTGGCAAGATACAGGCATCAGATCCTCAAACTCTTCAGATGCACCCTGGCAAGATACAAGAATCTGATCTGGTACTGTTAGTCGTCAACGGATACACCCTGGCAAGATACAGGCATCGGATCCTCAAACTCTTTAGACGCACCCTGGCAAGATACAGGAATCTGATTTGGTAATGTTAGTCTTCAACGGATACACCCTGGCAAGATACAGGCATCTGATCCTCAAACTCTTCAGACACACCCTGGCAAGATACAGGAATCTGATTTGGTAATGTTAGTCGTCAACGGATACACCCTGGCAAGATACAGGCATCAGATCCTCGAACTCTTCAAACGCACCCTGGAAAGATACAGGAATCTGATCTGGTACTGTTAGTCGTCAACGGATACACCCTGGCAAGGTACAGGCATCAGATCCTCAAACTCTTCAGACACATCCTGGCAAGATACATGAATCTGATCTGGTACTGTTAGTCGTCAACGGATACACCCTGGAAAGATACAGGCATCTGATCCTCAAACTCTTCAGACGCACCCTGGCAAGATACAGGAATCGGGTCTGGAATCGATCGTCAACAGATACACCCTGGCGAGATACAGGAATCGGATCTTTAGTTGCGACCGTTGATAGTAATTATCTTTGTATTAAACTTTGTCCTGAAAAGACAAAACGTTAGTTGTATGTGATGTCATGATGTATGACATGCGAGATGTGATAAGTGAGATTGTATGTTCATGATGCGTAGATGCATGCTATAGTGTATGAAGATGCGATGTTTATGAATGTATGTTTTCGTCTTAGGAAAGTAAATCCTTGACGGGTGCCGGGAAGTTAAATCCTGGGCTGATGCTGAATAGAGCCTTGTTTCCGCTTGGGACGATTGTTGCAAGAATACCGGTAGGAGAAGATGACTCCGTTGGGGAATAAACTTGGCGAATGGATTACTCTGTGGGGAGAAAATTACTCTAGCGATCTTGCTGGGGAATAATACTCTGTGGGAAGAGAGATATTTTGCTGAGATATTTGACGATAATTCCGCTGGGGATACTGTTGATATGTTATGGAATTAATAGACTTCGCTGGGGATAGGAAGACTTCGTCGAGGACGATCTTTCCATGGCTTTTGGCTGAGGATAACCCAGTTATATCCTGGTAGGGAAATAACCTTTGAATAAAGCCGGGGGACGCGTTCGTGCTCTGCAGGGGGGGAGCTTCCACAATCTACTGGGGATAAGCTTCCTGCTGGGGAGATGATTCAGCTTTTCCTGGGGAAATCTTTAGACTGGACTCTCCTGGGGAAATTTTTTTGATACATTGGGGAAGTGGCTCCACTGAATGTCTGGTATACCGCCGGGGAACAATCTTAGATCAAGACTACCAGGGATGCTTGTTAAGAGTGTTTGTATATTGTGCTGGGGAATGTTGAGATCTGCTGGAGGATACCTAACTTCCTTTAAAGCTGACAGGATAACTTTGCTTGGGGAGAGTGCATTGTCTTGCTGGCTCACTCTCTGGGGATTTAAGATATCTTGGTTACATTCTTCAGCCGAACTTACCTTGGCACCTTGGTGGACAAAGCAATTAGATCGCTTAGACAACTCATTATTGCCCCTGTTTCTAATGTTACCTGTAATTAATCCTTTGTTTCATGTGCAAATATTTATGAGTTAGCAATTATTGTCAAATGCATATATCACAAATTGAACCTTGGACGTTCTTCGCAAAACAAAACATAAAAAGGAAAAACAATTGGCAATTTGTCTGAAAAGTGATTTTGTATTGATTTTTGAATTTGCCTGTAAATAGGCGCTTATATACAAGAGGCTGACGTCCTAGTAAGAGAACGCCGCCGAACAAAAGAGTTTATACAAATTGTACAAAGGGAAAACAAAACAGCTATGTGAAAAGAAAAATCCCACTGGGTTCCCACTCTGCTATCGCCTTTATATATTCGAGCGTCTCATCACTTGATGACCTAGCTGAAGATGAAGCTGATTGATTGATGCCCTTTGAACCTGCTAGCTGATACCGGATTCTGGATGCAAGGTGGTCCAATGAGACATAGTATTACGCTTTAATCCCTAATTTTTGCCTGGACCGCCCTTTCGGGTTTTCAGTCCACCGGGATACCCATTTTTGCCCAAGCCGCCTTTTCAGGTTTTCGACTTGCCGGGTGTACAGATTTTTTCATTTCATCCCTTCATTTTGCCCGAACCCTTTTGGTTCGCCGAGAAGCCCTAATTTTTGCCTAGGTATGTCAACCTAGCGGGTCTTTTATCATGCGTAGTATCTTTTTACTATGTCTGCATTGGCGGGGTGAGGAAGGTCGTCACCATCCATGGTGGTTAGGATCATGGCTCCTCCTGAGAACACATGTTTAACCACAAATGGCCCTTCGTATGTAGGGGTCCATTTGCCCCTTGGATCACTCTGAGGAAGGATAATGCGTTTGATTACCAGGTCCCCGACTTGATACTCTTGTGGTCTGACCTTTTTTTTAAATGCCCTGATCATCCGTTTTTGGTACGTCTGACCATGACAAATAGCAGCAAGTCTCTTTTCGTCAATTAAATTTAACTGATCAAGTCGAGTCTAGATCCAATCATCTTCGCTCAGATTTGCATCCTTCATTATCCGAAGAGAGGGTATCTGCACTTCGATCGGTAAGACTGCCTCCATGCTGTAGACCAAGGAGAAAGGAGTTGCTTCGGTTGACGTCCTTGCTGAGGTACGGTACCCATGAAGAGCGAACGGTAGCATCTCGTGCCAATCTTTGTAAGTCACTGTCATCTTCTGCACGATCTTCTTGATATTCTTATTAGCTGCTTCTACAGCCCCATTCATTTTCGACCGATAAGGAGAAGAGTTGTGGTGCTGTATTTTAAATTGCTCGCAGAGCTCAGTGATCATCTTGTTATTGAGATTGGTACCATTGTCCGTAATGATCCTCTCCGGGATGCCGTATCGACAGATCAGGTTATGCCGAATGAACCGTGCCACAACATTCTTAGTTACTGTAGCGTAAGAAGCTGCTTCAACCCACTTCGTAAAATAATCGATCGCTACCAGGATGAAGCGATGCCCGTTGGATGCCGTAGGTTTAATCTCGCCGATCATATCTATGCCCCACATTGCAAACGGCCAAGGTGCAGTCAAGACATTCAGAGGGACTGGAGGAACGTGCACCTTGTCAGCATAAATCTGGCACTTATGACATGTCCGAGAATGTTGGTAACAGTCGGCTTCCATTGTGGACCAGTAATATCCTGCCCGAAGGATCTTCTTTGCCATAGTGTGTCCACTGGAATGCGTTCCAAAGGTACCTTCATGCAGCTCCACCATGATCCTTTCTGCTTCAGTCTTATCCACACAACGCAGTAAGGTCGAATCATGGTTTCGCTTGTACAGAATGCCATTGCTGAGGAAGAACTTCGCTGCGAACCTTCTCAGAAACTTCTTATCATTGACAGATGCACCTTCAGGGTATTCCTGAGCTTCCAAGTATCTCTTCACCTCATGGTACCAGGGTTTCTCAGTCACTACCTCAGCCTCAAGATCACAACAGTATGCCGGTTCGTCCAGTTTCCAGATAATGACCCGGGGAGCCTGATTGTCCCATTTGACTTTGAACATAGAAGACATCGTAGCTAACGCGTCCGACAACTGATTCTCCTCTCTTGGGAAATGTTCAAAAGTTATCTCTGTGAAATGGGGGATCAATGTCAACACACATTCTCTGTAAGGAATAAGATTCGGATGTTTCGTATCCCACTCGCCTTTGATCTGATTGATCACGAGAGCGGAATCTCCGAAGACACTCAGAAACTTGATCCTTAAGTAAATTGCAGCTTGAAGACCCATGATGCACGCCTCATACTCCGCCATGTTGTTGGTGCAGTTGAAACATAGCCGGGCAGTGAGTGGAGTATGAGTGCCTTGAGGGGATATGATCACAGCGCCGATACTGTTACCCAAAGCATTGGAGGCTCCATCAAAGTGCATAGACCATCGGGATCCCTCCTCAGGTCCTTCATCCGGTCCAGGTACTTCACAATCAGTCACTATCATGATGCTCTCGTCTGGAAACTCGAAGTTCATTGACTGATAGTCGTCCACTGCCTGGTGTGCCAAGTGGTCTGCCAATACACTTCCTTTGATAGCTTTCTGAGTCGTGTACTGTATGTCGTATTCCGTCAAGATCATTTGCCATCTTGCTATTCTCCCAGACAGAGCAGGCTTTTCAAATATGTACTTTATTGGATCCATCTTTGAGATCAACAAGGTAGTGTGAGTCAGCATATACTGTCTCAGCCGGCGAGCAGCCCATACCAAAGTGCAGCAAGTTTTCTCGAGCAGTGAGTATATGGTCTCACAGTCGGTAAACTTTTTGCTAAGGTAATAAATGGCATGCTCTTTTCGGCCAGACTCGTCATGCTGCCCCAGCACGCACCCCATTGAGTTGTCAAGTAGTGTCAGGTATAATATCAGAGGTCTCCCTTCAACCGGTGGCATAAGAACGGGTGGTTCTTGGAGATACTCTTTGATTCTGTCAAAGTGGCCTGACATTCATCATTCCAACGTACTACCTAATCTTTCTTCAGCAGCTTGAAGATTGGTTCACAGGTAGCAGTTAGGTGCGAGATGAATCAAGCAATGTAATTCAGACGTCCCAGAAAGCCTCTGACCTCTTTCTCTGTCTTGGGAACTGGCATCTCTTGAATGGCTTTAACCTTGGCAGGGTCCACTTGAATACCCTTATCGCTTACAACGAAGCCTAGTAACTTTCCAGATCTTACCCCGAAGGTGCACTTGTTCGGGTTCAACCTCAATTTGTACAACTTCAATCGGTCAAACAGCTTTTGCAGATGGTCAAGGTGTTCCTCCTCAGTTTGGGACCTTGCAATCATATCATCGACGTATACTTCAATCTCATGATGGATCATGTCATGAAATAAAGCAACCATGGCACGTTGGTAGGTTGCCCCAGCATTTTTCAACTCGAATGGCATGACCTTATAGCAGAAGGTGCCCCACTGAGTAACAAAGGTAGTCTTTTCCATGTCTTCAGGAGCCATCTTGATCTGATTATATCCTGAAAAACCGTCCATGAAAGAGAAAACCTTGTGTTGAGCAGTATTGTCAACCAGAACATCAATGTGAGGTAGGGGAAAGTCATCCTTGGGGCTGGCCCTGTTCAGATCCCTATAATCGACACACATTCTGACCTTACCATCCTTCTTAGGTACCGGCACCATGTTGGCAACCCACTGAAGGTAAGAAGTCACTGCAAGAAACCCGACATCAAACTTCTTCATAACCTCGGCTTTGATCTTCTCGGACATCTCTGGACGCATACGGCGGACTTTTTGCTTAACCGGAGGGCAGTCTTCCTTGGTAGGAAAATGATGGACCACAATGTCGGTATCCAACCCGGGCATGTCTTCGTAGGACCAGGCGAAGATCTCCACATAATCATGTAACATCTGAGTCAACCGTTGCTTCACGCTGAGCTCCAGATTGGCACCAATCTTAACCTCCTTCCTATCTGTCTCAGTACCCAGATTTATCGTTTCCACTGGCTCTTCATGTGGTTGAATTGCCCTCTCTTCCTGGAGTAACAGTCTTGCAAGCTCGCCAGGAACTTCGCAATCATCTTCACCTTCGTCTTCAGCTAAGTTGATCGGATTTTCGAAGTCATAACTGGCAGTAGCAGAGTTGTTACCAGTGAGATCCATAGTGGATTGGAACCTGTATGGGTGAGTGTGTGTAAATACAGCTGTTTTGCAATATAAAGAAAGGAAAGAAAGAAAGAGAGCACAAGATTTGAAATGCGAAAAACGTCCAAGGTCTTTATTCATGATATATGGAAATGACAATTAATATGCCCTCACAAATGAAGCCACGGTGCCCCGGGTAAGACACCGGGCCATAAAGTTTCAATTCATTCTTTATTACAAATAACAAAAACAAAGGAATTCATTACTGCGTAACAAAAGTAACAGGTGTATGATCTTTAGCAGTCCAATTGTTCAATCCACCGTCAGTCGTCGGGTAGATCCAGCTATCGAACTCTAATTCTTCCACTTCGTCTTCATCCCCAACAGCATTCACTCCTGGATTGGTGATGAGCACAGGAGGTCTTCCGGTCCTAGCTTTGCGCACATTCCTCTGGGACTCTACAGTAAAACCCAGCCCGAACTTGTCAGTTTTAGGAGTGAAATCAGGGAGCCTGCCCCAGTTAGCACATTCACCTTTCTCGATTACAGCCCGGGCGTCCTTCAAGGAAGCCATCTTCAAAGGAAAGTCCTCTTCAACCACTGTTTCCGCTGCTGCCAATGTTGGAGGTACCTCTTCAAAATGCTGAAAGGGGGTTTCAATAAACTCCCCGTCCATCTCGATATACCAGAAGGAATTCAAATGGCTAACCATGTATTCTTCCTCTCCCTGCACAGTGACGATCTTCCCTCTGACGGGGTACTTGAGCTTTTGGTGCAGAGTGGAGGTCACTGCCCCAGCTTTGTGAATCCAAGGTCGTCCCAGCAAACAGGAATAAGACGGACGAATATCCATCACATAGAACGTTGAGTCAAATACTTGAGAACCCACACGAATCAGAATGTCTACCTCACCATGCACCATCCTCTTAGAACTGTCGAAGGCTCTAACAATAATGTTGCTAGGTTTCAACTCTAGACCCTCACAATCCAACCTATCCAAGGCCTTCTTGGGCAACACATTCAGGGAAGAACCAGTGTCTACCAACACGTGAGCAAGAGTAGTGCCCCTGCATTCAATGGAGACATGCAGGGCATCATTGTGGTTTTTCCCTTTAGCGGTAAGATCAGCATCTGAGAAACCCAAACCATTGTCGGCGGTCAGATTATCCACACAGTCAGTGAATTGATCTGCAGAGGTCTCTTGTGGCACGTGGGCCGTCTTTAGAAATGAAATCAGGGCCTTAGCATGGGCCTCTGAGCACAGCAGCAATGAGAGCATAGAGATCTTGGAGGGTGTATGCCCCAGCTGTTCAACGACATTGAAGTCGCTCTTCTTGATTATCTTAAGAATTTCCTCCATCTCTTGCTGGGAGGCTTCAACGTTCACAGATTTTGGTGCCTCCATCAGGGTAGGCTCATCATCAATCCCTTTGCCCCGAGTATTAGAAGACTCGGCAGCAGGGGAAGCAACTAGATCAGGAGTGGAAACAGGAGTACTTGCAGGTGTTATAATGAGAGGTCTTCGGATAACAGGTGGCGCAATGTCAGGCGAGAAGAGCCTGCCACTGCGGGTAACTTTGGCTGGACCAGTGATATTGCTGATACTGGTACCAGTGTTGAACTCTTGCTTTATACCATGTACATATACATCTGTCCCATAATGCCATGGGACAACCTTGTCAGATTCATAGGGGAGAGGCCCCTGAATGGTAATAATAATGGGTGCAACGGTCATGATTTTAACTGGCTTCCTCGGGGGAGCCTTGATTGGATTATTGAAAATTGTAATGACAGATACTTCTTCAGTGGGAACACAAGGAACATTGGTCTTCTTGAACAGAATTTCTTTGCTGTCCATCAGGCTTTGGATGCCTAACTTCAGCAGCGGACAACCAGTAGGGGAAACAGCACACAAAAGGCAACCCTCGCTACAACCCGGAAATAAACCGGCCAGCAGCAAGTTCCTCTTAACAGTCAATAGAGGAGTAGCTACATCATTCACAGAAACGGCATACAAGTCTTCATCAATGGCATTTACTCCATGCTGGGGCATAGGAGCAGTTATAACGTTTGGCCTCTCAGGCGCCTCAAATTGTATCTCCTTCGCATCAATAAGGTCCTGCACCTTATTCCTCAGGGCCCAGCAGTCATCAGTAGAATGCCCCGGGCTATCGGAGTGATAAGCACATCGGGCATTTGGATTATACTTAGGAGAGGTAGTGTTCACAACCTTCGGGGCCTCTCTAATAGTCACCAAGTTGGTTGATAGCAGCTGCGGCAAGATTTGTGACAAGGTCATACTCAGCCGGGTAAATTCTCTTCTGGGTCTTTCAGCCCTTGGTTGATTGAGTTGCCGAGGAGCGGCAGCAGGTTTAGCAATCACCACCGCGTTGACAGCTTGGCGGCGCTCTGGTTTATCTTGCCTCCTAGGCCCATACATAACACTGGCCTCCTTTTTGAAGGGCTTCTTCTCAGAACTTGAAGACGCACCTTTCTGAATCTTTCCGGACTTCATGCCAGCCTCTATCCTTTCCCCAGTCAGAATGAGGTTAGTGAATCCTGCAGATGAATAGCCAATAAGATGATTAAAGAACGGCCCGGATAGGGTCCCCAAGAACATATCTACCAATTCACGGTCAGTTAACGGAGGCTGCACCCTGCCAGCTAGATCCCTCCACTTCTGCGCATACTCTTTGAAACCTTCTCCCGATCCTAACGACATTCCCTGGAGTTGGGTACGCGTAGGAGCGAGGTCTGCATTATATTGATACTGATTGTAAAAAGCAGTAGCCAACTCCTCCCAGTTACGAACCTTGGTTCCATCCAGCTGATAGAACCATTCGAGATGAGTCCCTGAAAGACTCTCCTGGAAGAAGTGGATCCACAAGTTCTTGTCCACTGTGTACGGCTGAATCTTCCGCACATAAGATCTGAGGTGCAGCTTAGGGAAAGACGCCCCGTCATACTTGGTGAAAGATGGTGCTTTAAACTTGTGAGGGATGATCACACCAGAAGATAAACCCAAGTCTCCGAAATCCAACCCAGGCACTTGTTGAATCTCCATGGCATTCAGACGGTCTTCCAACTGCTTGTATCGGTCTTCAGCTGGAGGATACTTTTCCTCATTAAAATCAGTCTCATTGTCAGAGACCACCGGACTTAGAGCCCTTCCCCCCTGGGGACTGTCTTTGCCTACAGAAGAACCAGCTTCCTCATTCTGCAGTGTATTACCAAACCTTCGGCCCGTGTTGAATAGAACGATTCTCTTCTTCTTCTTCTTCTGAACCAATAGGGCCTTCAGTTCTGCCTGCCCTTGAGCCAAACCCATGATCAGCTCCTGAAATTGTGCGTTCTGGGCCTGAAGGGCCTTAATAGACTGCTCGGTAGATGATTCGGGGTTCATGATGCTGAAATAAACAGCGAAGAACAGTAAGCAACCTGAAAAGTAGAATACCTGCTATGCACATGATGAATGGAATGCGTATGATTTATGTTTTCAAAGACAATCGGGAATCAACTTTGTAAACAAAAAGGAACACACTTCATTAGATTCAACTTTGAAATTTAAATTGTTCAACAGGTTGCCCTTAGGCGTTACATAAAAAAATGGAAATACTGAAAAGGAAATACTGCAAAGGGAAGCAAAACTGTAAAAGAACATCCGAAGCTCATCATTGATCCTAGGGTCTCCTCTTCTCAGTACGGATGTAGTCATTCAGAGCTCGCTCATTCTCCAACTGCTTTGTCAGCTTCTGGATCTTCAATTCCCGTTCGTTGAACTTTTCCCGATAAGAATCCCGTTCTTCTCGCAATTGAGACCAAGACCTCTTTAATGTCTCATAATCAGTAGGTATCTGAGGAGGGAGGACAGTTGGGGGAGCCCCATCTTTATCAGGATA
The DNA here is from genome assembly GCA_948472305.1 of Vicia faba. NCBI lineage: Eukaryota > Viridiplantae > Streptophyta > Magnoliopsida > Fabales > Fabaceae > Vicia > Vicia faba. The sequence continues at coordinate 1,308,251,327 of OX451739.1, forward strand.
CTCAAGAATGATGGGTCTGACAGCTTCGTACGGCATACCTAACTTTTGAGCACGGATGCGGACCCACTTGTAGTAGGCTTCCATATGTAGAGAAGTCTTTGGCCCTAACTCTTGTGGGTCAGCTTTATAAACTCTGTCCCAAGCCTTGATGAAGCTACGACGCAGCTCGTCACTATCCACCTGAAACTCAAAACTGATGTGAGGCACCAGCATCTCATGAGGTCCTGCTCTTCTGGCTCTTCCAAACTGACGGAGAGCTAGACATGGATTATAAGAGATCCCTCCTTGGGTACCAATCAAAGGGACATTAGGATATTCCCCGCAACGATCAATAACAGTTATCTCATCCAAACCTCTGAGAGTCCAAATGATGTCTTTATCAGTGAGAGACATTAACCTATGAGCCCAACCTCTTCCTTCTTGGTTTTTCAGCACGAACTTAGGGAGGTGCGAAATAAACCACCTCACCAACAAAGGGATGCAACACCACAGAGTTCCTCGTCTTCGGGAAGTACGAGCATAAAGTTGTTGCAGGATGTCACCCAAGAGAGTGGGCACAGGATTCTGAGACATGAAGATCCTTATGGCAGTGACATTGATGAAGTTTTCAGGATTAGGGAACAAAACTAAACCATAGATTAAGAGAGCCAGGATGTCTTCATATGCCCTAAAGTCCAGGTCATTCCAGAAACTGTTAGCTTTACCAATCAGAAACTTGGCCAAGAAGCCCTTAACTCCGCTTCTAGTCACCCAGTTGTCCATTACTTCTTGGTGGGTCAAGGGAAGAGCTGCAGCAACCTCCTCAAGCCTAAGAGTCTTTTCCCAACCAGTGTAGGGAGTCTGATCCAAGATAGGGATACCAAGCAAATCAGAGAACTCTTCCAGGGTAGGGACCAGCTGGAAGTCTTGAAAGGTGAAGCACTGGTATAGAGGGTCATAGAACTGGGTCAGGACACTCATCAATTATTGGTCCTGCTTTGCCGTGACTAAGCTGAGAAGAGAACCATGCCTCTGGATGAAGGAAGTGGTATTTGGAATTCTGCTAACCAACTCTTCAAGCAACTCAGGTGGGTGAACAAAGTTGAACCGGATAGTATTCCTTCGCATAGGCATCATGATGTCCTACAAAACAAAGCAAAGGTGAAACCCTCTTGTCTTTGAAATGGTCAGTCCTTATGCAGGATGCATGCAATGTTTATGATGGCATGATGTTATGATAAAACACACCACAAATATTCACAAAGGCAAACATGATAAGGCACACAAGTCACACAAGATAAACCCTTAGAGTTTAGGCCATCACGGGGTCTAGGTATTACCCTCTTTCAGTTTGTTGGTTCATACCTGTCCTATCAGAAGTAACCGGGTTCTTAGAGGATCCCAATATCACTGACTACCCTCAATCGGTCATAACTCCAGCATCGTAATCTATTCTTGCGGCCAGAACCATCACGAGAGTTTAGCCTCAATGGGCGTAGCATACTGCTACTATTCTATTGGCCAAGTTGGGTCATTTAAGGTTCTAAGGTCGGTTGGTGCTTAATGACTCCTCAGAAGACCCATATTCTCCTCGTTGCGACACGAGGGATATCGGTACAGACCAAGATGCCACACCAATATAGCCACTGCTTCACCCATGTCGGTCTACGCCGGACAGGTCCCTCACAGCTTATGCTACCTGACAGGGTATCCCCAGATCTGGGTTAGGATCTATGTAACTCCGATGCAACCCACAATAATAAAGCAAACAAAGCACAACAATTGAAAACACAGTTATGAACTATCCTAAGGTACACCTCACTTTAAGTATTATCCCCAGCAGAGTTGCCAGTTCTGTGATCGGTGGATCTGGAACTGACTGTTTAACGCTGGTTCGCGAAATGTCGCGGAAGCAAGAGTCGCCACCGTCTTTTATTTTCTCCAACATGGAAAGGGAAAAAGCACAGAAAAATTCCTTATGAGATTATCTCTCGGTTCGGGAGGTAGATTTATAGAAAGGGAAGGTATTAGCACCCTTTCTATCCATGGTTATCCATGGGCTCTTATATACTTGCTCATTGTGTTTTCAAAAGTGTTTGCTTTTCAATTGTGAGTGGGTTTGAAAAAAGTTTCGTTTAAATTTTCAGATCGACTCTTGTATCAGTCCTCAAGAATGTTTGAAAAATCGTTTTGAAAGCTTTTTGAAAAGTGTCGGTGTGAAAAGAATTTTGATTTATTTTTGAATAGAGCAAGTATCCATGAGTCATCTACCTACCCTAAGGAATTAGGCTGTGTAAATATCCTTAAGGTAGTGTCATCCCACCATTGAGAGGTAGGTAGCACCACCGTTGGAGGTGTTCGGGTCAATTCGAAGGTTAGGGACGGTGTGGTCACCAGAGCAATAGTAGGACACCTTAGAAGCTACCCTTATGCCATGTTCATGGACATAAGGACTTACTAAAACGTCCTATACTCGACGACCACGTTTCGAGGGGCAAGGCAACAGTGAGGCGTACCCTAAGAGTGGTGTGTGAATTGTGTATCATTTTCAGTTATGTTTTATCTTGATCATGCATTGGGTGAGCTACGCTTTGATTTTATTTGGGCCATTCATTCTTTCATGTGATTAGCAGTTAAAAGGTGCGGAAATTAAAATGCGGAAAATAAAGGTCCTACGCTATTACAAGGCGCGGGTCTATACATCGCCAAATTAACAAAGACCCGATTTGAAAAAAATGCGGAAAGTAAATAAATTTCCTAAACTATTACAAGGCTTTGGGGCAATTACATAAGATTTAAAATGAAAAATAGAATAAACGCGCGAAAAGAAATTAGAATCGAGAGTGCGAGGGCGTTGGACCCTTTAAATGAATTAAATTGGAATTGGAAGTTAATTAATTAGTTAATGAGAAAAGAAATTATTTTTTGTGTTTTTTGTATTTATGAAATAAAGGAAATTAAAATTAAAAGAAACCCTAATTCTACATATTTTTAATTATTAAAGAAAAGAATTAAAGTTTTAACCTAATTTATACTAATTATTTAATTACATAATTATTTACAAGATAACTAATAATTAATAATAAGAATAATAAGGAGAAGTTATTTATTAAGAAAAAGGGAAAAAAATGCTAAACCCTAATTTCTACCTATTTTAGTTATTTAGAAAAAAAACATTTAAATTTAAACCCTAAATTAAACTAAATTGATTATTAAAATTTTATTTACAAAAAATATTAATGCATTAAATATTAAATAAACATTTTTTATTTTCTTGATTTCTGATTTTTTTTTGTGTTATCAAAATTATTTTTATGAATTAAAAGAAACAATTAAAATAATTAAAATAAATAAAAGAGAAAAAAAAAGAGAGAAAGAAAATGCAAACAAGGGGGGGTGGTTGACCCAATTGAGGAGGTTTGTTGGAGTGATTTTTGGCCCAAGAACGCAGGCCCTTTTGACTTTTCCAGCGCGTGTGTGGAACAGTTGACTAGCATCCATGGTGAGCTGCATGTTCTGGCCCTTGGATTGGCCTTCTGGACACTTGGCAAGCAGACAGGTGATGGCGCTTGGTGGACCACTGGAGAACACACTGCATAGAAGCATGTTAAGAAAAATATTATGGAAAGAGTGGGGGACCTGGGAATCGAACCCAGGTCCCAATACCTGCATGCCAACGCAACGACCAACCCAACCAACGCGTTCATCTGATATTATTATGGAACGTGAATAACATACGTGAAAAAATGCTAGTGGCCTGAAGCAAAACAAAAACGCACTAAATTCAAACTGTCCAGTCATGCTGAGACACGTCCTCCTTCTTCCTCATTTTTCCTGCAATTATCAAACAGATAGCGGGGGTTTTAAACCCCCACTAAACTCAAACCTGCAAAATAGCGATTAGAGCATGGTTAAAAAGAAAAAGGGCGCGAGGTATGGATTCTATTCGTCAGAATGTCACGATTTTAATGGTGTAGGTCTGAATGGCCAATTGTTCCTTATGCATAAAGCCCTAAATTTGTAGCTTTGAAACCCTAGCAACCATCAATGGCAACTTTTGACACAGGCAGTATTAATCCAATTGGAGAACACCAATAGCTTCAGAATCATCATGTTAGTATAAATCAATCATTAAAAGACATTAATAATGCATGAAAATGCAAATACGAATATGGAAAATTTTGTGAATAGGGCAACGTGGTTCTACCAATTCTTGAGGTCAGGGGCTATGTTCTTGATTGCAATCTCTTCCTGGTGGTGTCAGCAAGCTTTTGGAATAGCTTTGAGGCCTTGGAACGAGCTCTAGCTATGAAAACAGTTTTTAGTTTTTTTGTGAAAAAGTGCAAGTTTGTTCTATGCCTTCTGCGCAGCTTCTTGTGTTCTTGGCATTAGGTTTCACTTATGCTTATGTATGTGAATGAATTAGGTCAGAAAAATCAAGCCCAAAGCCTTTGCATTGATGATTTTGAATATTTGATTTTCATGATCTTTTTTAATCTTTTTCATGCCTTTCTTATGCCAATCATTGCCAATCATATTGAATCTTTCCTTATTGAATGGTGCACGAAATATTGAGTGAATTCTATGCACAAAAAGATTTGAAGCACATGGTTTAGTATTTTTCTCATAATTGATTTTAATTAAATGAATAAATAGGATTAAAAATTCAATTAATTAATTAAAAATAAGAAAATAACTCCCCTTTAGGTCAATGGGTCGTGCATGGCCTTTGGGTAATGATTCATGGAAGAAATTGAGGCCCATTAGCAATTTTGAGGTATTTGAAGCAAAGTTGATTTTTCAAAATTCCTAAGAATTTCCCAACTTCCACAAGGCATATCTTGCTCAATTTTTAAGCTTTGATCATGTTCTTGGACATTTTGGAAAGGTCTTGAAGTCCTCTAACCAATGTCTTTGGTACCATGTAATTTTGATTTAGCAATCTCAAGTTATGGTCTTTGACTTAAAGTGCCTTTTTGTTGACTTTTGAAAATGACCTATAATGTTGAGATTGATATCTTTTTGTGAGAGCATTTCTTAGACTTGAAGTGTGAAGAGGAGTTGTAGTAAATGTCATTCTCTTAAAAATGAGCTTTGGATGGAATTTTTCTGATAAACCATGTGGAAGTTATGCCTTGGTCAATTTGCAGTTGACTTTTTCAACTGTTCAAAAATAGAAACTTTTGCATCTTGAGACTTTTTGAGCCATGCTTTGAGAATCATGATCAAGAATTGATCAAATGATGTTTGTGGCTTAAAAATAAGATGTTGACCAAATTTTTTGACTTTTGACTGTCAAATGACCATTTTGCCCCTGCAGTTGACTGTGAAGCAATTAGGTTTTTTGACTGTGCAATCTGATGCTGTGAGTCTTGAAACTTGGCATATGGATGCTTGACAGTGTTTATAGGCATGTGGGACTTGATTGGACCCTTGTAAACTTCAATTTCTTTGCCAGAACCAAAACCCTAATTTTTGACTGTTACGAGACAATTGGACTGTGCAACCCTAGAGAGATTTTGAATCTTGACTTGGCCAATTCTTGAAGAATATGGGAGGGCAAATTTTGGGGTACAACAACTGCGATCTAAGAACTGCGACTACGAGCCACGAAGGGAGAGATAGATTTGAATTATTCAACTCAGAAGAAAAGGAGATAAGATCATTAAAAGGATATTGGGGAACAGCAGCAACAATTATCATTTTTCATTGCCATTTACAATTTTAAAGATTTCGATAGTTACTTCTTTCTAGGAATTACATCTTGTATTCTCGCCTATTCAGGGGCATATCAATAAAACACTTGATTTCTTTGCATCTTTTAAATTGTGTTTTTCTTTTCTCAGACTTGTTTACAAAATATTACGATCATTACTTGTGAATATTGTCTTGAAATCATTTCGGGGGATTAACAAAATAAAAGAATTTGACAAAACATCGAAAAACCATTTTGGTTAGAAAAATATCAAAATAAAATCCATGTCTACGTCCACGGACATGGCTACTCCTACGTCTCACAAATCTATACACATGTCTACGCCTATATCTATGCATATCTATGCTCACGACGTAAAAAGTCTACGCCCACACGTACATCTGCGCATATGCTTGCACTCAACAATACAAAATCTATGCATATCTACTCCTACGTCTACGCGTCCATACACAAAGTCCACGTCAGCGCCTATGCCTAAACTTGCAACACGAAGTCTACGGCCGCACATGCGTCGACACACATGTGTATTCCTGCCAATGCTACATACGTCCATGCTTACGACATATGAATCTACATACGTCTACGCTTACACCTATGCTTACAGAGACCACATACATACGCCTACGCCTGCATACAAATCTACGCATAGGCCATTACCTACGTCTACGTCTACGTCTGCATGCAAATCTATGCATAGGCCATTACCTACGTCTACGTCTACGCTTACGCCTGCAATACAAAATCAATGCTCAACTTTTGCTAACATTTCCCACCGCGTTCAAGTTCAACAATACTATGACGACACAACATACAACGCCAGGAGTTGGTAACTCTGAGCCAATTGTTTAGAGGAGAGAATGCCAGAAATAGTCTTCATAACATTTCAAGGCATACACACATCTTACACATATTTCATACATGCATTTTTCATAGCATACATACACTATACATTTTGGCATACGATACACATATATTCAGGGTTCCACATCAATGTCAAACATCATACATTTCACATACATACAACATTCAATACGCATGCATACACGTGTATCACATAGCAAACAGACAAATAATTTCCCCCTCGATTCAACTATCTAAGGGTCAACCTACACAATACTTCTCATACGATTCAACCCGTCACCTCGGTCTTCATGTCGTGACACATTCAGCCCATCACCTAAGTCTTCCTGCAGTGATGAGTTCCTTACAAACCTAGTACATTGCCTCTAAGCTGCAATGTATCCGCAAAACTCATTACATTGCATCTAAGCCGCAATGTATCCACAAAACCCATTACATTGCCTCTAAGTCGCAATGTATATGCACAATTCAGAACATTTCCTCTAAGCCACAATATATTTGCAAACTCAACACATTGCCTCTAAGCTGCAATGTATCCTCAAACTCAACACATTTCCTCTAAGCCGCAATGAATTCTCAACACTCCGTACGTTGCCTCTAAGCCGCAATGTATTCTCACAACTCATTACATCGCCTTTAAGCTGCAATGTTTTTGCAAAACACAGATTATTGCCTCAAACTTCATGCAGCAATGCTCAAAACCAAATTCAGCTTATCACATCAGACTTCACGTAGTGATTCGCAAACCTAACCCATTTCCTCAGACTTCATGCAGCAATGTGTTCCAAACTCCAGACCATCGTCTCATACTTCATGCAGCGATGTTCGACAACAAATTTAGCTTATCACATCAGACTTTATGCAGTGATTTGCAAACCTAACCCATTGCCTCAGACTTCATGCAGCAATGTGTTTCTTATTCTGCGACACAGATTATTGCCTCAGACTTCATGTAGCAATTCTAGAAACCAAATTTATCTTATTACATTAGACTTCACGCAGTGATTTGCAAACTTAACCCGCTGCCTCAAACTTCATGCAGCAATGTCTGAAAACCAAAACCGATCATCGTCTCAGACTTCATGCTGCGATGAAAAACAAAACTTTAACCTATTGCGTCAGACTTCATGCAGTAATACATTTCGTTATTCCATAAACATCAATCATCGCCTTAGACTTCATGCTGCGATGCTCAAAAGAAAACAAAACTCAACACATTGCCTCTAAGCCGCAATGTATTCACAAACTCAACACATTACCTCTAAGCCGTAATGCATTCTTAGAACTTAGAACATTTCCTCTAAGCTGTAATGTATGATCCAAACTCTACACATTTCCTCTAAGCCTTAATGTATTCACAAACACAACACATTTCCTCTAAGCCGCAATGTATTCGTAAACTCAACACATTGCCTCTAAGTCGCAATGTATTCGCAAGAAGGCGTTGACAGAACAAGAAGAAGGCGGGGTCTGGACAAAAAAAGGGGACGGGAAGATTACTGAGACGAGGAAGAAAGTTTTTGAGAGAGCTCTTTACCGTTGAAAACAAGAAGAGGAGGCGATTAGAGTTCCGGATCGGAAACCCTAATCGCTTGCCGTTGCCCTCCACAAGTCACCGCTAAGCTCCGTCACTCCGTTACCACCACCTCAAGCTTGTCGTCACCATCACCGCTGACAACCCACGAAACAACAACCACGACCATCTCAGGCCATTCGATTATGGTTTTCTTCTTATTTTATCATACTTCGTTTGCTTTCACTGTCGTTTTGTGAATCACAGAAGAAGAAGGAAAGAAATTGACAATTTAGGGTTCGTTTGGTTTTTGGCAAGGGAGAGAGGGGATAAAGTTTCTTTCTGAAAAAAAATACAGGTTGTGTGAAATGCAGTTGAAAGTGAAAATGAACAAAAGTTAAAATGAAAGTTTATTATCCGTCTAATCCTGTACAAGCGCGACTACCACAACTATCATGCACTCTTTAATCATATCCGCTTGATCCTCGTGGAACGGCCGTAAGGCCAAGTCCCACCATAAGATCCATAAACCTCGCTACACATAATCAACATGCCCCCTTTCAAAAACGCGTTGGGCCTAAGCCTACTGCTATGCACGCCCCCTTCCAACTGTTTACTAACTTTCCAAATAACATACACCCCCTATCCAGCCAGCAGTAACGGGCCTAGTCTGAATTATATTAACACCCCCCTTTATTTACTGGTCAACTAGAAATTACTTATTCTTTTTTTAATTTATAATTATAATTATTATTATTAATTTTTATTATCATATTTTTCTATTATTATTATTTTTCTATTATTATTTATTATATGTAAGTATTATTATATGATCAAATAAATTATTTTCTCAAAAACTCATGTACATATATTATTTTCAGATATATTGCATTAAATCTTTTTTTATCATGCATTAATCAAGACTTTTTTGCAATTAATATTATTAAAAAACACAAACAAATCTCAAACTATTTTCGTGAAAAAATTAAGCTAATCAACGTTCCTTTTAGCAAAAGGGTTTCAAACTATTTTTGACTTACTGCGCACTCAGTCAAAATCTCCATAATCACTACTCCCAACCGAGTGCAAATTGATTCAAAATATGTTTGCAAACCCCTAAAAGACACCAACCCATACGAACTACGAATCTGATTCCTCATAAGAGGATACGTAGGCACGCGATCTAAAATCGTGGCGAGTCTTGCTAATTAAAACTTAAAACCCTGTTTACCCCAAACCTAAACCTAGAGCTTAATATCCTTGTGAACAAGGTAGATGAAAGGTGCCTAACACCTTCATTTCGTCTAATTGAGTCCGAAACCTAGAATCTCTGTATGCGAATTAGGGTTTTCTGTTAAGTTCCCTTCCTTAGGATAAAAACTAATAGTGGCGACTCTTGATTAAAAAACAAATTGCTACAGACTGGCTTTACAAGTGTGGCCAATTTTTCTTGTTGGATGAAACTCTGGCTTCGTCGATGGTGCGTTTGGCATCCATTCACCTCGATGGGTTGGCATTGCAATGGCATCTTAACTATATGCATCAAAAGTTCAATATCTATCCTCTACGGCACCAATATGTCACTGATGTTACTGCTTGTTTTGATGATGTTTATAAAGATCCTTTATCATCGTTAATGCAAGTGAAACCCACATGTAAGGTTCAGGATTACATTGACAATGTTAAACTTTCTCTCACCCATGTTACTTTGATCCATGACATTCCCTTAGTCTTTTCTTTGTTGAGTTAGATTATACTACTCAAATGCATGTTCGAATGTTTAATCACACTATTATTTCTCATGCAACAGACCTAGCAAAAATCCACAAAGCTTCTCTTTCTTCTCCACCTGAAAATCATTTATCATTAATTTCTTTCTATATGAAGGGTGACGCTTTATGGTGGTTTAAATAAATGTCTCAAAACCAGTTTTTAACGGATTGGTTTGCTTTTACAAAAGCCTTGGAGTTACGATTTGGCCAGTCTACTTTTGAAAATCACCAAGCTGAACTTTTTAAGCTCAAACAAACGAGATTAGTGGTGGAATATCAAACTAAATTCGAACTGTTAGAAAACATGGTTGTTGTGTTACCACAAGAAGTAATTCTAAATTGTTTTATCTCATACCCCCAACTATAAATTCAAAATGAAATTTCTATTCACCGTCCTACCTCTATTTCACAAGCCACAGGCCTTTCCGAACTTATTGAGTCAAAGATTAAAGATTCGAAATCTAAATTGTCCAAAACGTTCACCATAAATTATCATAAACATTCGACTGCATTTTCCAACACTAACACCAATAAACTAACCCCCAAATTTCCTAATCTACAACCCAACATACTACTGCCCCACCCGTGACTAAGTTCCCCATTTGCTGTCTCACCCAATCACAACTATAAGAAAGAAGAGCTCAAGGCTTATGTTTTAGTTGGGACGAAAAGTTTGTCATAGGTCACAAATGTACTACTAGCAGATTTCTCATCTTATTGGCTGATGATAATACGGTAGACGATCAGCTCGAGATTCCGGGTGCTATTGAACCACCTAGTGAACCAGACATCAATGACACCTATTTCCAACTCTCTCCTCAAGCCTTGACGGGTCAATTTTCACCACAAAATTTAAAATTTAAAAGGTCAATTGGAGGTCTAACTTTTATGGTTCTCGTTGACACGGGAAACACACATAACATCATGCAACCGCAAATTTCTCAGCACCTCAATCTTAAGACTACTCCAATTAGTCAATTTTATGTAATGGTTAGGAATGGCTCTCATTTACAATGCAAAAGAGTCTGTAACAATGTTCAAATCCTACTTACTTTTCCATTCTATTTACTCCCATCTTTATAGGTAACATCTCATGCCAGTATTTATAGGTCACCACCATCTTTTGTATAATCTTCTTTTTATTCTTGTTGGTAGCTTCAACTGTGCCATTCATCTTAGGTATGTATGGAGAAGAGTTGTGATGCTTGATTCTAAAATGCGTGCAGAGTTCAATGATCATGGCATTGTTAAGGTTGGTGCCATTGTCAGTGATGATCCTCTCAGGGATACCATATCTGCAGATGAGGTTGTGCTTGATAAACCGGGCTACGACGTTCTTGGTAAATGGGGCAAATGAAGTTGCTTCAATCCACTTGGTAAAGTAGTCAATGGCGACGAGAATGAAACGATGTCCATTAGAGGCAGTAGGCTTGATATCTCTAATCATGTCAATGACCCACATTACAAATGGCCAAGGAGAAGTCATGACGGTCAAAGGAGTTGGAGGCACAAGGACCTTATCAGCATAAATTTGGAACTTATGGCAAGTCCTTGAGTGGTGATGACAATCGGTTTTCATGGTCGACCAATAGTAACCAGCTCTCAGAATATTTTTGGCCATAGTATGTCCACTAGAATGGGTACCAAAGATACCTTCATGCATATCCTCTGAAGTTCTGGTACAACAGACTCAGATGTCCTACAAGGATGTCGAGACATCTTATCTGACATAAACATGCAGGAAAGATAAAATAGTACTGAAAAGATAAAGAACACACCATAATTGTTTACCCAATTCAGTGTACAACACCACCTACTTTGGAGGCTACCAAGCCAAGAATGAAGTCCACTATCAGCAGTATTAGTTTACAGACCCTACAACCAACACACCCGTTGACGATCTACGCACTTAATCACCACCCAATGACCCTTCTACCTAGGTCCTCCCTAGATATGGAATATCCCCATCCCACTTCCAATCATCACAATGATGTCTAGCAGTCAACACCTCAGTCACTGCATTGACAACCCTTCACCAAAATTCTGATCACACACATAGACAGTTTGGAAGACACACTTCCATGATAACCTGGCTAAGTCTCCAAGCCAAACTCCTCTGTTGTTAGCTCTACTCTTAACTAAGAACACATCCTTGAGTTTCTTCAAAGCTTCCTCCAAGAAAAATATACCTCTTACCTACAGGCTTTAAGGTGAACTTGGTAACCTTCCTACAACCCAGGAGGTTTACCTTGACAAACCCTAGACTTCTACATCTTGACCCGTGTCTTTTCTAGGTTACAAACCCTTCTATTTATAACCTGTTACCCAACTGGTTTTGGGCCTTCAATCACAGCAAATCAGCTGTAACAAACTGCAGAAACTTCTGCCCCAAGAAAGGTCTTCAATCTTTACTTTCCTAAATAATCTCCTTATTTAGAAAGTCTTCATTATCCTTGATTTCTGATTGAATTTTATAGACCTTTAAATATGCACCATATAGGATGCACAATGTTCTCCTGAATATTCTGCTTATTTTAAGAACAAACAGAATCTCATTAATCCAGCTCAGCAGGCGCGATGTCAAGACATCTTCTTCGACATGTTGTTCTAGTTGTTGAAAAAGTTCAACACAACATGTTATGACATTGTAATAGGACTTCTTGTTGTACCTGTTCTTCTTAGCAAGTTTATGCATCCTATTCCACATTACATTATTGTTGCTATTATTTATTTTACAAAAATTAAGCCAATCCTAAAACAAGAGAACTAACAATCTCCCCTTTGGCAAATTTTGGCTAAAACAAATAATCTAAAAACAATTGCAATAGAAAAGATATCTAAAAACAATTGAAATCTAGTAGATCTCAGAAACTCAGAAGCTACTGCATACAACAATAGATCTTTGTGATCGGTGGATCTGGAACTGACTGTTTAACGCTGGTTCGCGAAATGTCGCGGAAGCAAGAGTCGCTACCGTCTTTTATTTTCTCCAAATGGAAAGGACAAAAGCACAGAAAAATTCCTTAAAGAGATCGCTCTCGGTTCGGGAGGTAGGTTATAGAAAGGGAAGGTGTTAGCACCCTTTCTATCCATGGTTATCCATGGGCTCTTAGATACTTGCTCACTTGTGTTTTCAAAAATGGTTTGTTTGCTTTTCAACTGTGGGTTTTAAAAAAGTTTCTTTGAAAATTCCAGTTCGACTCTTGTATCGGTCCTCAAGAGTGTTTGAAAAATTGCTTTCGAAAGCTTTTTGAAAAGGTGTCGGTGCGAAAAGTATTTTTGATTTGTTTTGAAGTTAGAGCAAGTATCTTAGAGTTGTCTACCTACCCTAAGGAATTCGTCTGTGTAAATGTCCTTTAAAGTAGTGCCATCCCATCATTGAGAGGTAGGTAGCACCACCATTGGAGGTGTTCGGGTCAATTCGAAGGTTCGGGACATGGTGATCACCAGAGCAATAGGAAGACACCTTAGAAGCTACCCTCATGCCAGGTTCCCGGATCATGAGGACTTACTAAGACATCCTCTACTCGACGATCACCTTTCGAGGCAAGGAAACAGTGAGGCGTACCCTAGGGGTGGTGTGTGATTTGTGTGTCATGTTCAGTTATTTTGTCTTATTCATGTCAAGGTGATCTAGCGTTTGTTTTTATTTTTGTCCATACAGTCTTTCATGCTTTGTTTAACAGTTAAAATATTGCGGGAAAAGTAAAAATTCTAAGCTATTACAAAAGGCGCGGGTCCACATCGCCAAAATTAAACCAGGACCCGATTTTGACAGAAAAATAAAGAAAGTAAAAGAAAATAAGGAATTAAAAGTGCGAGAACTTAATTACATGGCTTCGGGAGATATACATAAATATTTAAACGAAATAAAATAAATATGCGAATAAGAATTAAATCGAAACGAGGGCGTTGGACCCTTTTTGCAAAATTAAAATTACATGGAATTAATTAATTAAAAAGAAAAGGAGATGTTTTGGTATTTTATGATTTTTAAGATTTTAAGGAAAAAAGAATTAATTAAAATAAATACTAACCCTAATTCTAGTGGCTTTTAATTTATTAAGAAAACATTGAATTTTAACCTAAATTAACCCTAATTTTTATATACAAATTTAATTATAAAAATAAATGTTTGATTATTTAATTATTATGGGAGAAAAAGAAAAAAGGATAAAAATTAATTAAACCCTAGTTCTATGTTTTTTTAGATTTTTATTAAAAGAATTAAAATTACAACCTAATTTAAAACTAAATAATTATATACAATTTATTTATGGAAAATATTAAAACAAAAATATTTATTATATTTTTCCTCTTTTCTGATTTTTTTTGATTTTTTATGTTTTTGATGAAAATAATTAATTAATTAAACAAATAATAGTTAAAAGCAAATAGAAAATAAAATAAAAAATATTATGGCAAACCTAGGGGGGTTGTAGTCCCCAACATGGAGGTATAACCCAAGTAATTCAGGCCCATCAACCTTGGTCCGTTTGACTCCCATGCCAGCATACATACGCGTTGACTTGGATCTATGATGTTCTCTAATTCTCAGCCTTGTGATTGATGAAGCTGGACGCGTGGCCGTTGGATTTGGTGGGTGCATGGTACGCTTCAGCGTTAAATCTGCATAGGAATATTAATTGGAAAAAAATATATGGAAAGGGTGGGGACCTGGGATCGAACCCAGGTCCTGAACATCACCAGTTTTATGCCTTGCCAATCGTGCTGAATGCGCGTGTTGTATATTAAATAACTGAAGAATAATATAATGAGAAAACAATGGTTAGTGGAAATCAGCGCGCGAAATTTAAACTAGCCAACCACATCTTGCCACTTCATCGTCTCCTTCGCTTGGTTTTATTTTCCTGAAACATATAAAACATTGGCAACGGTTTTCACGCGTTGCCACAGGCATGATACAAGAAAATAGCGAATAGGCCATAAGGCCTCATAAATTAGGCGCGAGTGTTTGTTTCTGTTCGTCCAGACATGCCTGATGCAATGGTGATAGTCGCGTGTCCTAATTTTACCATATTACAAAACCCCTAATTTGAAGCTTGCAAAACCCTAATATTCTCCCATGGCAGATCCTCACACGATGCACAAAAACACAATCAAACCATTGGGTTAGCATTAGAATCAAATAAAGAACATGAATCAAGCATTAAAAATCACAAAGAATGCATGAATTGAGATGCACGACTATGAATTTTTTTCTGTACAGGGCCGGTTCATTATACCAATTCTTGATGTTTTGATGAATGTTTTTGATTGAAAATCGTTCAGTGAACCTCCAGGAAGATGTTTGAACAGTTATTATGCCTTGAATCGCCCTAGAATGTGGTTTTTAGAATTGAGTTTCTTGCAAAAAAATTGAAGTTTGATAATGGTTTCTAGCGCAGCTCAGTGGTCTCTTTGATTAGGTTTTCGTTCTATGCTTATGTATGAATAAATTAGGTCAACAATTCTGATCAAAATCTCTTTCATTGATGGTTTATGAGATTTGATTTTCAATCATATTTTCTTCAATCTTTTTCATGCAATTTTGTACCAATCATGATCCAATCAATCCAATTCTTTCCCTATTTAATTATACACGAATTATTGAGTAGATTTCATGCACAAAAAGATTGTAAAACTTAGGTTAAATATTTTTCATGTATTTAATTTGATTTAAATGAATTATTATTAATAAAAATTCAAATAAATAAATAAAAAATGAAGAAATACTTCCCTTTGGGCCAAGTGGTCGTGTGCATGCTTGGGATGATGAATTGTGGAAGAAAAATGGGCCCATTAGCAATTTTAGGTCATTTGAACCAATGTTGACTTTTCAAAATATCCAAAAATTTCCCAACTTCCACAAGGCATAACTTGCTCAATTTTTAAGCTTTTCTCATGTTCTTGGACATTTTGGAAATGTCTTTGAGTCCTCTAACCAATTCCTTTGGTCCCATGTAATTTTGATTTACCAATCTCAAGTTATGGCCTTTGACTTAAAGTCCCTTTTTGTTGACTTTTGAAAATGACCTATAATGTTGAAATTGATAACTTTTTGTGAGAGCATTTCTTGGACTTGAAGTATGAAGATGAGTTGTAGGAAATGTATGTATCTTCAAAATGAGCTTTGGATGGAATTTTTCTGATAATCCATGTGAAAGTTATGCCCTGGTCAATTTACAGTTGACTTTTCCAGCTGTCCAAATAAGGAAACTTTTGCATCTTGATGATTTTTGAGCCAAACTTTGAGAATTATGATCAAGCATTGATCAAATGATGTTTGTGACTTCAAAATGAGATGTTGATCAAAAATTTGAACTTTTGACTGTCAAATGACCATTTTGCCCCTACAGTTGACTGTAGTGCAATTAGGGTTTTTGACTGTGCAATTTTGTGCTGAAAGCCTTGAAACTTGGTATGAGGATGTTTGACCATATTTGTAGGCATGTGGGACTTGATTGGACCTTTGGAAACTTCATTTTCTTGATCAGAACAAAAACCCTAATTTTGACTGTATAGGAGACCTTTGCACTGTTCAACCCTTGGGGAACTTTTGAAGCTTTGACTTGGCAATTTCTTGAAGAATATGGGAGGGCAAATTTTGGGGTACAACAGTTGCCCCTGTTCAATCTTCTTAGACCCGAGGATGCAGATTGGCTGACGTGCCTTTCGTAATCCGAGGGTGGAAGATGATTGAACACTAAAGTGCCCAGAAATTTGCGCTCACATAGTAGCAGTGATGGTGGAAATGGGCTTACAGATGCCATTTAGAGGTTGATGGATAGGATGATGGGCTTACAGATGCCATCTGGATATCGATCGCATAAGAGATTCCTTAGCGAGAACCTGCATACCTGCAAAAGAAAAATGAGTACCTGACATGTTGCAGGAGTTGGTTTTCGGATGCTTGGTATAGATATGTCCTGGCTGGTTACAGGAGCTGGTTCTGGAGCTTCAAAAGATGATGAATGAACCAGGGATGGTTACTACCTTAGCATGAACGGTGAGAGAACCTTGGGTGATTTTAACTTCAACAACGCTCGTTGAGAAAATCTTGGTGGGAATTACCATCTTCGCAGTATCGGGAAGAGAACCATAGGCAATTATAATCTGAAAAGCGAACGTTTGAGAAAAACCTGGAATTGAATTATCATCTCACGCACCGTCGGGGAGAGAACCATAGGAAATTATAACCTGAAATGGAATTATCATCTCACGCACCGTCGGGGAGAGAACCATAGGAAATTATAACCTGAAATGGAATTATCACCTCACGCACCGTCGGGGAGGGAACCATAGGAAATTATAATCTGAAATGGAATTATCACCTCACGCACCGTCGGGGAGGGAACCATAGGAAATTATAATCTGAAATGGAATTATCACCTCACGCACCGTCGGGGAGGGAACCATAGGAAATTATAATCTGAAATGGAATTATCACCTCACGCACCGTCGGGGAGGGAACCATAGGAAATTATAACCTGAAATGGAATTATCACCTCACGCACCGTCGGGGAGGGAACCATAGGAAATTATAACCTGAAATGGAATTATCACCTCACGCACCGTCGGGGAGGGAACCATAGGAAATTATAACCTGAAATGGAATTATCATCTCACGCACCGTCGGGGAGAGAACCATAGGAAATTATAACCCGAAATGGAATTATCACCTCACGCACCGTCGGGGAGGGAACCATAGGAAATTATAATCTGAAATGGAATTATCACCTCACGCACCGTCGGGGAGGGAACCATAGGAAATTATAACCTGAAATGGAATTATCATCTCACGCACCGTCGGGGAGAGAACCATAGGAAATTATAGCCCGAAATGGAATTATCACCTCACGCACCGTCGGGGAGGGAACCATAGGAAATTATAACCTGAAATGGAATTATCATCTGAAATGGAATTATCACCTCACGCACCGTCGGGGAGAGAACCATAGGGAATTATAATCTGAAATGGAATTATCATCTCACGCACCGTCGGGGAGAGAACCATAGGGAATTATAATCTGAAATGGAATTATCATCTCACGCACCGTCGGGGAGAGAACCATAGGGAATTATAATCTGAAATGGAATTATCATCTCACGCACCGTCGGGGAGAGAACCATAGGAAATTATAATCTGAAATGGAATTATCATCTCACGCACCGTCGGGGAGAGAACCATAGGGAATTATAATCTGAAATGGAATTATCATCTCACGCACCGTCGGGGAGAGAACCATAGGAAATTATAATCTGATAACTTCTACTGAGTCTTCATCAGAAAAATCTGTTGGGAGTCGATTTAGCTGGACTAGAGAAGGCCTTGGACTGGATAAGAAATCTTTGGAGTCGATTAACTGGACCGGTCTAGGTCTTGAAATATGATTGAGAATTTAACTGCATCTTTCCTGAAAGGTAAAGGTCAGTCATATGCAACGTATGATATGGACCATGCAATGATGTTCTCAACATAAATGAGATTTGTATGATATGATGCGCACATGCATGCTATAATGATGTATGTGGTGTTTATGTATGCTTTCGTCTAGGAAAGTAAATCCTTGACGGGTGCCGGGAAGTCACTCCTGGGCTGATATTGAAGAATAAGCTTTTACTTCCGCTGGGGATGATAACTGCAAGAATACCGGTAGGAGAAGATGACTCCGTTGGGGAATAAACTTGGCGAATGGAATGTTCTGTGGGGAGAAGAGTACTCTGACGATCTTGCTGGGAGGCAATACTCTGTGGGGAGAAAGATGCTTTGCTGAGTTGTTGATAATAGCTTGCTGGGGATACCATTGTTATATTGGAAGTGTTAATGGACTTCGCTGGGGATAAGAAAGAACTATGTTGACGACGACCTTTCCGTGGCTTTTGGCTGAGGATAACCCAGTTATATCCTGTTGAGGAAATAACTCTTTAAATAAAGTCGGGCGACGCGTTCGTGCTCTGCGAGGATAAGCTTCCAGAATCTACTGGGGGTAAGCTTACCGCTTGGGGGGATGAATTCCAACTTTCCTGGGGAAATGGATTGGACTTTCCTAGGGAAGTTTTGATATGCTGGGGAAGTGATTCCTTTGAATGTTGATATGCCGCCGGGGAACAATCTTTAGACCAAGACTGCCGGGGATACTTGTTAAGAATATATGTGCTGCTGGGGAATGTTGAGATCTGCTGGGGGGATACTCAACTTCCTTAAGATTTGATAACTCTGCTTGGAGAAGAATGCACTGACGTGCGGGCTCACTCTCTGGGGAATTAAGATATGTGGTTATGTTCTTCAGCTGAACTTACCTTGATACCTTGGAGGATAGAACAATTAGATTACTTAGACGACTCTTTATTGCCCCTGTCACCTGTAATTAATCCTTTGTTTCGTATGCAAATATTTATGAGTTAGTAGATTATTGTCAATGCATATATCACAAATTGATCCTTGGACGTTCTTCGCAAAACAAAACAGAAAAAGAAAAACAATTGGCACTTTTAACTAAAAAGTATATTTGTATTGATTTTTTTGAATGGCCTGAAAATAGGCGTTTTGTGTACAAGAAGCTGACGTCCTAGTAAGAGAACGCCGCCGAACAAGAGAGTTCATACAAATTTTGTACAAAAGAAAATAAAACAGCTGTGTGAAATGAATGATCCACTGGGTTTCAACTCTGCTATTGCCTTTATAACTCCGAGCGTCTCATCACTTGATGACCTTGGTTGAAGGTGAAGTTGACTGATCGATGCCGTCTGAACTTGATGCAGATACCGAATTCTGGATGCAAAGTGATCCAATGAGACATAGTATTACGCTTTTATCCCTAATTTTTGCCTGGACCGCCCTTTCGGGTTTTCAGTCCACCGGGATACCCATTTTTGCCCAAGCCGCCTTTTCAGGTTTTCGACTTGCCGGGTGTACAGATTTTTTCATTTCATCCCTTCATTTTGCCCGAACCCTTTTGGTTCGACGGGAAGCCCTAATTTTTGCCTAGGCATGTCAGCCTAGCGGGTCTTTTTTTATGCGTAGTATCTTTTTACTATGTCTGCATTGGCGGGGTGAGGAAGGTCGTCACCATCCATGTTGGTCAATATCATTGCTCCTCCTGAGAACACATGTTTAACCACAAATGGCCCTTCGTACGTAGGGGTCCATTTGCCCCTTGGATCACTCTGAGGAAGGATGATTCGCTTGATTACCAGATCCCCAACTTGATATTCCTGTGGTCTGACCTTTTTGTTAAATGCCCTGATCATCCGTTTCTGATACGTCTGACCATGACAGATAGCAGCGAGTCTCTTTTCATCAATGAGGTTGAGCTGATCAAGTCGTGTCTGGATCCAATCATCTTCGTTCAGATTTGCATCCTTCATTATCCGGAGAGAAGGTATTTGCACTTCGATTGGTAAGACTGCCTCCATACCATAAACCAGAGAGAAAGGAGTTGCCCCGGTTGACGTCCTAGCTGAGGTACGGTACCCATGTAGAGCGAACGGTAACATCTCGTGCCAGTCTTTATAAGTCACTGTCATCTTCTGCACGATTTTCTTGATGTTCTTATTTGCTGCTTCTACAGCCCCATTCATCTTCGGTCTGTAAGGAGAAGAATTGTGGTGCTGTATTTTGAACTGCTCGCAGAGCTCAGTGATCATCTTATTGTTCAGATTGGTACCGTTGTCTGTAATTATTCTTTCTGGGACGTCGTACCGACAGATCAGGTTATGCCGAATGAACCGTGCCACAACAGTCTTGGTTACCGTAGCGTAGGATGCTGCTTCAACCCACTTCGTAAAATAATCAATCGCCACTAGGATGAAGCGATGCCCATTAGATGCCGTAGGTTTAATCTCACCGATCATGTCTATACCCCACATTGCAAACGGCCAAGGCGCAGTCAGAACATTCAGAGGAACTGGAGGAACATGTACCTTGTCTGCATAAATCTGGCACTTATGGCATGTCCTAGAATGTTGGTAGCAGTCAGCTTCTATTGTGGACCAGTAATATCCTGCCCGAAGGATCTTCTTAGCCATAGTGTGTCCGCTGGAATGTGTACCAAAGGTCCCTTCATGTAGCTCTTCCATGATTCTTTCTGCTTCCGTCTTATCCACACAACGCAGTAAGGTTGAATCATGGTTTCGCTTGTACAAGATGCCATTGCTAAGGAAGAACTTCGCTGCGAACCTCCTTAAGAACTTCTTATCATTGATAGAGGCACCTTCAGGGTATTCCTGAGTTTCCAGATATCTCTTCACCTCATGGTGCCAAGGCTTCTCAGTCACCAATTCGGTCTCGAGCTCGCAACAGTATGCCGGTTCGTCTAGTTTCCAGATGATGATCCGGGGAGCCTCATTATCCCATTTGACCTTGAACATAGAAGACATTGTAGCTAACGCGTCCGCCAACTGATTCTCTTCTCTTGGAAAGTGCTCAAAGGTTATCTCTGTGAAGTGGGGGATCATGGTCAACACACATTCTCTGTAAGGAATCAGGTTTGGATGTTTCGTATCCCACTCTCCTTTGATCTGATTGATCACAAGAGCGGAATCTCCGAAGACGCTCAGAAACTTGATCCTTAGGTCGATCGCAGCTTGAAGACCCATGATGCACGCCTCATACTCTGCCATGTTGTTGGTACAGTTAAAACACAGTCGGGCAGTGAGTGGAGTATGAGTAACTTGAGGTGATATGATTATGGCGCCGATACCATTACCCAAAGCATTGGAGGCTCCATCAAAGTGCATAGACCATCGGGATCCTTCCTCAGGTCCTTCATCCGGTCCAGGTACTTCACAATCAGTTACTATCATAATGCTCTCGTCCGGAAACTCGAAGTTCATTGATTGATAATCGTCTACGGCCTGATGTGCCAAGTGGTCTGCCAATACACTTCCCTTGATGGCTTTCTGGGTTGTGTACTGAATGTCGTATTCCGTCAAGATCATTTGCCATCTTGCGATTCTCCCAGACAGAGCAGGCTTTTCGAATATGTACTTTATAGGATCCATCTTTGAGATCAATAAGGTAGTGTGAGTCAGCATATACTGTCTCAGCCGGCGAGCAGCCCATACCAAAGCGCAGCAAGTTTTCTCAAGCAGTGAGTATCGGGTCTCAAAGTCGGTAAACTTTTTGCTAAGGTAATAAATGGCATGCTCTTTTCGGCCAGACTCGTCATGCTGCCCCAGCACACACCCCATTGAGTTGTCGAGCACTGTCAGATATAGTATCAGAGGTCTCTCTTCAACCGGTGGCATGAGGATAGGTGGTTCTTGGAGATACTCTTTGATTCTGTCGAAAGCAGCCTGACATTCATCGTTCCAACGTACTACCTGATCTTTCTTCAGCAGCTTGAAGATTGGCTCACAAGTAGTAGTCAGATGTGAGATGAATCGAGCAATGTAATTCAGGCGTCCTAAAAAGCCTCTGACTTCCTTCTCTGTCCTGGGGACTGGCATCTCTTGAATAGCTTTGACCTTAGCAGGGTCCACTTGAATGCCTTTATCACTGACCACGAAGCCTAGCAACTTTCCAGATCTTACCTCGAAGGTGCACTTGTTCGGATTCAACCTCAGCTTGTATAGTTTCAATCGGTCAAACAACTTCTGCAGGTGATCTAGGTGTTCTTCCTCAGTCTGGGACCTTGCGATCATGTCGTCAACATACACTTCTATCTCATGATGGATCATATCATGAAATAAAGCAACCATGGCACGTTGGTAGGTTGCCCCAGCGTTCTTTAGTCCGAAAGGCATGACCTTGTAACAGAAGGTGCCCCACTGAGTAACAAATGTAGTCTTTTCCATGTCTTCAGGTGCCATCTTAATCTGATTGTAACCTGAGAAACCATCCATGAAAGAGAACACCTTATGCTGAGCTGTATTATCAACAAGGACATCAATGTGAGGTAGAGGGAAGTCATCTTTGGGGCTGGCCCTGTTCAGATCCCTGTAGTCGACACACATTCTGACCTTACCGCCCTTCTTTGGTACCGGCACCACATTAGCAACCCACTGAGGGTAAGAAGTCACTGCAAGAAACCCAACATCAAACTGTTTCATAACCTCGGCCTTAATCTTCTCAGACATCTCTGGACGCATACGGCGGACCTTCTGCTTGACTGGAGGGCAGTCTTCTTTAGTTGGCAAGTGATGGACCACAATATCGGTATTCAACCCGGGCATGTCTTCGTAGGACCAGGCAAAGATCTCCATATAATCATGTAGCATCTGGGTCAACCGTTGCTTCACGCTGAGCTCTAGGTTGGCACCAATCTTTACCTCTTTCCTGTCTGCCTCAGTACCCAAGTTTATTGTTTCCACTGGCTCTTCATGGGGTTGAATTGCCCTCTCTTCCTGAAGCAACAGTCTTGCAAGCTCACCAGGCACTTCGCAATCATCTTCGCCTTCGTCTTCGGCTAAGTTGATCGGATTTTCGAAGTCATAACTGGCAGTAGCAGGGTCGTTACCAGTGAGATCCAGAGTGGATTGAAACCTGTATGAGTGAGTGTGTGTGTAAATACAGCTGTTTTGAAAAATATGTAAAGGAAAGAAAGACAGAAAAGGAGCATAAGATTTGCAATGCGAAAATACGTCCAAGATTTTCATTCATGATATATGAAATGACAATTTATATGCCCTCACAAATAGAACCACGGTGCCTCGGGTAAGACACCGGGTCATAAAGTTCAATTTATTGTTTATTACAGATACCACAAACATAGGAATTCATTACTTAGTAACAAGAGAAACAGATAGATTGTCCTTTGCACTCCAATTGTTAAGTCCACTGTCGATTGCCGGGTAGATCCAGCTATCAAACTCAGCATCATCCACTTCGTCTTCGTCCCCAATAGCATTTACTCCATGAGCCGGCAGGGGAGCTGTCACTACATTAGGCTTCTCAGATGCCTCAAACTGTACCTCCTTGGCGTCAATAAGGTCTTGCACCTTACTCCTTAATGCCCAACAGTCATCAGTGGAATGCCCCGGGCTATCTGAATGGTAAGCACAACGAGCATTTGGGTTGTACTTAGGAGATGCAGTATTGGGGAACTTAGGAGCCTCTCTAACAGTCACTAGGTTGGTTGAGAGAAACTGTGGCAGGATCTGTGATAGGGTCATGCTTAACCGGGTAAACTCTCTCCGGGGTCTTTCAGCCCTTTGAGGATTGGTCGGCCGAGGAGTGGCAGCAGGCTTAGCAATCATTACCGCACTGACAGATTGGCGGCGCTCAGGTCTCTCTGATCTCTTGGAACCATACACGGCACTAGCCTCCTTTTTGAAGGGTTTCTTCTCAGAACTAGACGATGCACCCTTCGGAATCTTACCAGACTTTAACCCAGCCTCAATTCTCTCTCCAGTCAGTATCAAATCAGTGAACCCTGCAGACGAATTCCCGATGAGATGGTTGAAAAATGGCCCAGATAGGGTCCCCAAGAACATGTCTACCAACTCCCGATCAGTCAATGGTGGCTGCACCCTGCCAGCCAAGTCTCTCCACTTCTGAGCATACTCCTTAAAACCTTCACTTGAACCTAACGACATACCCTGGAGTTGGGTACGTGTAGGAGCAAGGTCGGCATTATATTGATACTGCTTGTAGAAAGCAGTAGCCAACTCCTCCCAGTTACGAACCTTGGTCCCATCCAGCTGATAGAACCATTCGAGATGAGTCCCTGAAAGACTCTCCTGGAAGAAGTGGATCCACAAATTCTTGTCCGCTGAGTATGGTTGAATTTTCCGAACATAGGACCTGAGATGTAGCTTGGGACAAGACGCCCCGTCATATTTAGAGAAAGATGGTGCTTTGAACTTCCGAGGAATAATCACACCAGTAGACAAACCCAGATCTCCAATATCCAGCCCAGGTACCTGTTGAATCTCCATAGCATTCAACCTATCCTCCAGTTGCTTGTATTTGTCTTCTGCAGGAGGGTACTGCTCTTCATCAAAATCAGTCTCGTTGTCGGAGACTACCGGACTAGGAACCCTTGCTTCTGCCTGAGGAGTACTCTTGCCAACAGAAGAACCAGCCTCTTCCTGCTGCAGAGAATTGCCAAACCTTCGGCCCGAGTTGAACAGAACAGTTCTTCTCTTCTTCTTCTTCTCCTTCTTCAGGAGCAGAGCCTTCAACTCTTCTTGGCCTTGAGCCAAACCCTTGATTAATTCCTGAAACTGCGCATTCTGCGCCTGAAGAGCCTTGATGGATGTCTCAGTTGATGACGAGTCGGGATTCATGATGCTGAAATAAACAGCGAAGAACTGTAAGCAACCTGAAAAGAGGAAAAACCTGCTATGCACATGATGTATGAAATGCGTATGAATTATGTTTTCAAAGACAATCGAGAATCAACTTTGTAAACAAAAGGAACACACTTCATTAGATTCAACTTTGAAACTGAAATTATTCAACAGGTTGCCCTTAGGCGTTACATGAAAGGAAATACTGAAAAGGAAATAAAACTGTAAAAGCACATCTGGAGCTCCTTATTGATCCCATGGTCTCCTCTTCTCAGTACGGATGTAGGCATTCAGAGCTCTCTCATTCTCCAACTGTTTTGTCAGCTTCTGGATCTTTGATTCCTGCTCGTTGAACTTTTCCCGGTAAGAATCCCGCTCTTCTCATAGTTGCGACCAAGATCTCTTTAATGTCTCGTAATCAGTAGGTATCTGAGGAGGAAGGACAGTTGGAGGAACACCATCTTTGTCGGGACACTCAAGAATGACGGGTCTGACAGCTTCATACGACATACCTAACTTCTGAGCACGGATGCGAACCCATTTGTAGTAGGCTTCCATAGGTAAAGAGGTCTTTGGCCCTAACTCTTGTGGGTCAGCTTTATGAACTTTGTCCCAAGCCTTGATGAACCTACGACGCAGCTCGTTACTATCCACCTGAAATTCAAAACTGATGTGAGGCACCAACATCTCACGGGGACCTGCTCTTCTTGCTCTTCCAAACTGACGGAGTGCTAGACATAGATTGTAAGAGATCCCTCCTTGGGTACCAATCAGAGGAACATTAGGGTATTCCCCACATCGATCAATAATAGCTATCTCATCCAAACCTCTGCAAGTCCACATGATGTCTTTATCGGTGAGAGACATTAACCTATGAGCCCAACCTCTTCCTTCTTGATTCTTCAGTACGAACTTAGGGAGGTGCGAAATAAACCACCTCACCAACAAAGGGATACAACACCATAGGGTTCCTCGTCTTCGGGTAGTACGGGCATGAAGTTGTTGCAAGATGTCACCCAAGAGAGTGGGCACAGAATTCTGAGACATAAAGATCCTTATGGCAGTGACATTGATGAAGTTGTCAGGATTAGGAAACAGGACTAACCCATAGATTAGGAGAGCCAAGATGTCTTCATATGCCCTAAAGTCCAGGTCACTCCAGAAACTGTTAGCTTTACCAATCAGAAACTTGGCCAAGAAACCCTTAACTCCGCTTCTAGTCACCCAGTTGTCTGTTACCTCTTGATGGGTCAAAGGAAGAGCTGCAGCAACATCCTCAAGCCTGAGGGTCTTTTCCCAACCAGTAAAGGGAGTCTGATCCAAGATAGGGATACCAAGCAAATCAGAGGACTCTTCCAGGGTAGGGACCAGCTGGAAGTCTTGAAAGGTGAAGCACTGGTACAGAGGGTCATAGAACTGGGTCAGAACACTCATCAACTGTTGATCCTGCTTTGCAGTGACTAAACTGAGAAGAGAACCATGCCTCTGGATGAAGGAAATGGTATTTGGAATTCTGCTAACCAACTCATCAAGCAACTCAGGTGAACGAACAAAGTTGAACCAGATAGTATTCCTTCGCACAGGCATCATGATGTCCTACAAAACAGAGCAAAGGTGAAACCCTCTTGTCTTTGAAATGGTCAGTCCTTATGCGGGATGCATGCAATGCTCATGATGCTATGATGTTATGATAAAGCACACCACATATAGATACAAAGGCAAACATGGTAAGGCACACAAGTCACACAAGGCAAGCCCCTAAAGTTTAGGCCAGCATGAGGTCTAGGTACTACCCTCTTTCAGTTTGTTGGTTCATACCTGTCCTAATCAAAAGTAACCGGGTTCTTAGAGGATCCCAATATCATTGACTACCCTCAATCGGTCATAACTCCAGCATCGCAATCTTTTCTTGCGGCCAGAACCATCACGAGAGTTTAGCCTCAATGGGCGTAGCATACTGCTACAATTCTAAAGGCCAAGTTGTGTCAATTAAGGTTCTAAGGTTGTTGGTGCTTAATGACTCCTTAGAAGACCCATATTCTCCTCGTTGCGACACAAGGGATATCGGTACAGACCAAGGTGCCACACCAACGTAGCCACTGCTTCACTTGTGTCGGTCTATGCCGGACAGGTCCCTCACAGCTTATGCTACCTAAACAGGGTATCCCCAGATCCGGGTTAGGATCTGTGTAACTCCGATGCAACCCACAATAGTAAAGCAAGCAAATCAATACAATTGAAAACACAGTTATGAACTAGCCCTAAGGTACACCTCACTTTAAGTTTGGTCCCCAGCAGAGTCGCCAGTTCTGTGATCGGTGGATCTGGAACTGACTGTTTAACGCTGGTTCGCGAAATGTCGCGGAAGCAAGAGTCGCCACCGTCTTTTATTTTCTCCAAATGGAAAGGACAAAAGCACAGAAAAATTCCTTAAAGAGACCGCTCTCGGTTCGGGAGGTAGGTTATAGAAAGGGAAGGTGTTAGCACCCTTTCTATCCATGGTTATCCATGGGCTCTTAGATACTTGCTCACTTGTGTTTTCAAAAATGGTTTGTTTGCTTTTCAACTGTGGGTTTTAAAAAAGTTTCTTTGAAAATTCCAGTTCGACTCTTGTATCGGTCCTCAAGAGTGTTTGAAAAATTGCTTTCGAAAGCTTTTTGAAAAGGTGTCGGTGCGAAAAGTATTTTTGATTTGTTTTGAATTTAGAGCAAGTATCTTAGAGTTGTCTACCTACCCTAAGGAATTCGTCTGTGTAAATGTCCTTTAAAGTAGTGTCATCCCATCATTGAGAGGTAGGTAGCACCACCATTGGAGGTGTTCGGGTCAATTCGAAGGTTCGGGACATGGTGATCACCAGAGAAATAGGAAGACACCTTAGAAGCTACCCTCATGCCAGGTTCCCGGATCATGAGGACTTACTAAGACATCCTCTACTCGACGATCACCTTTCGAGGCAAGGCAACAGTGAGGCGTACCCTAGGGGTGGTGTGTGATTTGTGTGTCATGTTCAGTTATTTTGTCTTATTCATGTCAAGGTGATCTAGCGTTTGTTTTTATTTTTGTCCATACAGTCTTTCATGCTTTGTTTAACAGTTAAAATATTGCGGGAAAAGTAAAAATTCTAAGCTATTACAAAAGGCGCGGGTCCACATCGCCAAAATTAAACCAGGACCCGATTTTGACAGAAAAATAAAGAAAGTAAAAGAAAATAAGGAATTAAAAGTGCGAGAACTTAATTACATGGCTTCGAGAGATATACATAAATATTTAAACGAAATAAAATAAATATGCGAATAAGAATTAAATCGAAACGAGGGCGTTGGACCCTTTTTGCAAAATTAAAATTACATGGAATTAATTAATTAAAAAGAAAAGGAGATGTTTTGGTATTTTATGATTTTTAAGATTTTAAGGAAAAAAGAATTAATTAAAATAAATACTAACCCTAATTCTAGTGGCTTTTAATTTATTAAGAAAACATTGAATTTTAACCTAAATTAACCCTAATTTTTATATACAAATTTAATTATAAAAATAAATGTTTGATTATTTAATTATTATGGGAGAAAAAGATAAAAGGATAAAAATTAATTAAACCCTAGTTCTATGTTTTTTTTAGATTTTTATTAAAAGAATTAAAATTACAACCTAATTTAAAACTAAATAATTATATACAATTTATTTATGGAAAATATTAAAACAAAAATATTTATTATATTTTTCCTCTTTTCTGATTTTTTTTGATTTTTTATGTTTTTGATGAAAATAATTAATTAATTAAACAAATAATAGTTAAAAGCAAATAGAAAATAAAATAAAAAATATTATGGCAAACCTAGGGGGGTTGTAGTCCCCAACATGGAGGTATAACCCAAGTAATTCAGGCCCATCAACCTTGGTCCGTTTGACTCCCATGCCAGCATACATACGCGTTGACTTGGATCTATGATGTTTTCTAATTCTCAGCCTTGTGATTGATGAAGCTGGACGCGTGGCCGTTGGATTTGGTGGGTGCATGGTACGCTTCAGCGTTAAATCTGCATAGGAATATTAATTGGAAAAAAATATATGGAAAGGGTGGGGACCTGGGATCGAACCCAGGTCCTGAACATCACCAGTTTTATGCCTTGCCAATCGTGCTGAATGCGCGTGTTGTATATTAAATAACTGAAGAATAATATAATGAGAAAACAATGGTTAGTGGAAATCAGCGCGCGAAATTTAAACTAGCCAACCACATCTTGCCACTTCATCGTCTCCTTCGCTTGGTTTTATTTTCCTGAAACATATAAAACATTGGCAACGGTTTTCACGCGTTGCCACAGGCATGATACAAGAAAATAGCGAATAGGCCATAAGGCCTCATAAATTAGGCGCGAGTGTTTGTTTCTGTTCGTCCAGACATGCCTGATGCAATGGTGATAGTCGCGTGTCCTAATTTTACCATATTACAAAACCCCTAATTTGAAGCTTGCAAAACCCTAATATTCTCCCATGGCAGATCCTCACACGATGCACAAAAACACAATCAAACCATTGGGTTAGCATTAGAATCAAATAAAGAACATGAATCAAGCATTAAAAATCACAAAGAATGCATGAATTGAGATGCACGACTATGAATTTTTTTCTGTACAGGGCCGGTTCATTATACCAATTCTTGATGTTTTGATGAATGTTTTTGATTGAAAATCGTTCAGTGAACCTCCAGGAAGATGTTTGAACAGTTATTATGCCTTGAATCGCCCTAGAATGTGGTTTTTAGAATTGAGTTTCTTGCAAAAAAATTGAAGTTTGATAATGGTTTCTAGCGCAGCTCAGTGGTCTCTTTGATTAGGTTTTCGTTCTATGCTTATGTATGAATAAATTAGGTCAACAATTCTGATCAAAATCTCTTTCATTGATGGTTTATGAGATTTGATTTTCAATCATATTTTCTTCAATCTTTTTCATGCAATTTTGTACCAATCATGATCCAATCAATCCAATTCTTTCCCTATTTAATTATACACGAATTATTGAGTAGATTTCATGCACAAAAAGATTGTAAAACTTAGGTTAA
This sequence comes from Vicia faba, assembly GCA_948472305.1. NCBI lineage: Eukaryota > Viridiplantae > Streptophyta > Magnoliopsida > Fabales > Fabaceae > Vicia > Vicia faba. The sequence continues at coordinate 1,308,281,467 of OX451739.1, forward strand.
ATATTTTTCATGTATTTAATTTGATTTAAATGAATTATTATTAATAAAAATTCAAATAAATAAATAAAAAATGAAGAAATACTTCCCTTTGGGCCAAGTGGTCGTGTGCATGCTTGGGATGATGAATTGTGGAAGAAAAATGGGCCCATTAGCAATTTTAGGTCATTTGAACCAATGTTGACTTTTCAAAATATCCAAAAATTTCCCAACTTCCACAAGGCATAACTTGCTCAATTTTTAAGCTTTTCTCATGTTCTTGGACATTTTGGAAATTTCTTTGAGTCCTCTAACCAATGCCTTTGGTCCCATGTCATTTTGATTTACCAATCTCAAGTTATGGCCTTTGACTTAAAGTCCCTTTTTGTTGACTTTTGAAAATGACCTATAATGTTGAAATTGATAACTTTTTGTGAGAGCATTTCTTGGACTTGAAGTATGAAGATGAGTTGTAGGAAATGTATGTATCTTCAAAATGAGCTTTGGATGGAATTTTTCTGATAATCCATGTGAAAGTTATGCCCTGGTCAATTTACAGTTGACTTTTCCAGCTGTCCAAATAAGGAAACTTTTGCATCTTGATGATTTTTGAGCCAAACTTTGAGAATTATGATCAAGCATTGATCAAATGATGTTTGTGACTTCAAAATGAGATGTTGATCAAAAATTTGAACTTTTGACTGTCAAATGACCATTTTGCCCCTACAGTTGACTGTAGTGCAATTAGGGTTTTTGACTGTGCAATTTTGTGCTGAAAGCCTTGAAACTTGGTATGAGGATGTTTGACCATATTTGTAGGCATGTGGGACTTGATTGGACCTTTGGAAACTTCATTTTCTTGATCAGAACAAAAACCCTAATTTTGACTGTATAGGAGACCTTTGCACTGTGCAACCCTTGGGGAACTTTTGAAGCTTTGACTTGGCAATTTCTTGAAGAATATGGGAGGGCAAATTTTGGGGCGAAACAATCTTCACTTGAAAATAATGTCTCAATATCTTGTTAGACATCTTCTTTGCAGCACTCTGAAGAACTCAATTGCATCAGCACCAACGAACACCAGTTTCAGGATAAAAGGAAGGAAAGTCCTGAAATTTGGTTGATGCACACAAGGAAGAAGATAGAAGAAGACAACTTGTACTCCCCCTCAATGCAAGAACATATTCTAAACATAGAAGACCAATGGTGGAATAAGAGAACTCTTAATAAATCCTTAAGACCAAATCAACCACCGCCCCTGATAACTCAGAACACAGGTCACAACTGTGTTCATAACTCAGATCACAGGCCACAAACATATGTCACATAAATAGGGTCGAACATCTTATTTTGATATATGTGAACATTAATAATAACCACTTGAAACCGCATATGAGCTAATTCACCTTTTATCTCTCCCGTTTTAGCCAAACTTGGCAAAGGAGACCTTCACAATACCAGACCCAAGCACAACTTACCCAAATCCGAATAAAAGCCATAAGAATTATGGACTCAAGGAGCTCACGAGGTTATAGAGATATGAATAACTCTCTATAAATAATTGGGATTTTTACTTGGAAAAAAACGATTCTAGATTGTAGCACCAATCTTGGTCAAAAGAAACGATATTTGAGGAGGAAACTTTAAATATCAATGTGCATCATCCATAATGGCTTTGAATGCATACACATGCATAGTCAGACAAAATTTTCTCCTCCTGTTTACAGTCACGTGTTTGAACACATAGGTCACTCCACCCTATGTTGACCATGTATGAACATGTCCTGTATAATGTCTTGATACTTAGTCAGGCATTGTCTTCTTATTTCAGTGATCAACACATCTTCTCCCACCAATCGGGGATTTTTCACCAGATTATCCACCAGTTCATACTGGATTCTAAGTGTTCTTCTTTCACTTAGACTTAGTGGCATATACTAAGATAACAAAATATCACATTTGTGACACCTCTTCATAATATAGACCCTCAAGGAGTCTTTTTGAAATCTATAGAGAAAAATAAATTCTCCCAGACTTCCCAATAAACTTTTAAGAGATATGTGATCTTCTGATCTTCATAGGGCTTTTCATAATTAGAAACCATCATGTCTTGTTAAGTTTATCCATAACTTCATAATGTCACAACATGTTGTTTTGACATCATTTCTTCATAGAACCTGAACAATATTATGGATTGATAATACTTGTATCATTGCAGCAACAATTTACAGATATCCACATGACTCCCTTTGTTATAAGTAACTAATACTCCAGCTGAAGATGAAGACTTGTGCACTAGATGAGAAACTTCAGCACTTCCCGCATATGCTGAACCTTTACTCCCTTAGTAGAGTCAAACCAGAGTCAAATATTCCCACTCCTTGAGAATACTTCCAGGAACCCCGACTTCTTCACAACACAAGGACACATTTGATCATTGTCTTATCATAACCACACTCTGTATCATGACCTTTTGAATAGGCAAGATGTCATGCATACTAGGTGTGAAGTCACTCACAAACTCCAAAAACTCTTAGTTTCTCCAGATCACCAAACCTTTTTTGGAGTGACTTGCAGCAAAAAAAATACCCCTTAAGTGTCTGTTAGCAGCCTTCTGCCTTTATATCCACTAGAAGTTTGCTGATACTAGTGAAGTCTTCAACAAAATAGTCATGCATTCATCAAGCATGCTACTGTAGACAGGATTAGACTCTCTATATTCTAATCCATATAGTCAGAGATGCCACTTCTCACAATAATGCTTAAGCATCCAACTTAACATGAACAATTTCAAGCATTAAACAAAACAACCATCATGATGTTAAGACATGATGTGGTGCATCAAGTCCATGATACATAACCTAATCAAACTGGTTCTCAATCATTTAAATGACTCATTATGAATAGAAATCCTTTAAGATGCTCCCATTAGAACACACAACCGGTGCACAGGTTCCTGCATGTTTTACAGTCTGGTTTGTAGAAATGGCTTTGCACACCTGATTATCAGTCACATCTAACTCACAGTAATCATCTTCAAACCTGCCCAGATAACTATTGATGACAACAAGGGAAATTCAATACAAACACCTTCCTATATTCCTTACTTCTGTGATCAGCACAAGCCAGCAAAAGAAATCGTCTCCATAATCTCTTTGTACTTCAGTGCACCTGCTCCTAATTCTCTTTCAAGAGCAAAATTCTTTGAGACACATATTTCCACTTTTCAGCATTGCCAATAGAACGGAAGGAAATGTTGTCAAGAGGAGCATCAGGCACCCTGACAGAAAGCTTCTTTCTTGCAGACTTCTTCAAAGGAGAGATGTCCTAGACATCATCCTCGACATCATAACCAGAGTCAACATCTTCAAACAACCAGCAGGATAGTCTTCTTTATCCCATTCACTATTGCAGAGAAAAATAAATTCTCGTAGAACCAACACATCCTCTTGGAGAAGGATGGTATACTCTAGCAACATCTGGCTAAAGTCTTCAGAGACTCATAAGGGCATAACCAACTACATTTTTAGTAACATGTCTCAGCATGTTATCCAACATCATCCTCTTAGGAGGACAATAACTCTATACGCTTAAACATCACAAGCTCCAAACAAACCAATTAGTCCACTGACTCCTCATGTCATGGACAATAACAAATTTCATTATGGAGAAAACACAACACTAAACACCCACTAGTTCAATGGGAATAACTCCAAGTACAAGGACACATGATTCACGCCCTTGCACCTCCACACATATTATCATGACTTTTTGGATGGCTAATATGTCATGCACTCATAGTCTGAAACCAACTTCCAACCATTTCTTAGTGCGCTTAAAAGCTTTACTAAGATTCAGACTCTCCAATAGAAGGAGTACCCCTTAACCAATGTGCTGATTAAATCCTCCTTCTGCATATTACTAGTATTTGCTGACACTAGTAAAGTCTTCAAACCAAGATAGTAGTTATACATTACTTGAGCATACTTCTCCTTCAATCAGAATCTCCTTATTCAACACCATAGATAGAACTGCAACTAATGGGTGTGGAGTTTGAATATTGGGATTCATAATTCCAAGTATCTTTAATAGACTATCACAAAAAATGATGTTCCAACATCATTTGAGACATCAACAACATTACCATAGAGCTTATCTGCTTTGGTTCTAGAATCATCATCCAAGGGACTTATTTCCATCCATGCCCTTTAACAGACTCCCCATTTTTACAAGAGGATCTCACAAGGTCTCATCTTCAGGTTAACCACACAACATAAATATTCTCTCACTTTATTCCGTAGTAAGCTTCTCACACTAGGTAAAACTGACAGCTTTCTTCTTCACACATGTGATACTTGTTGAATCTTCGACAAGACATCCAATCATTGCATCCCAAACATTCCAGATTAAGTCAGTGACTTGACCTTAAGCTCAACCCTTGGAGAAAACAGAGTATACTAGCTTCTCCTGACTAAAACCACATAGACCCAACAGAGGCATAGGCAGCTACACCTAGTAGCCACAGGTCACAATATGTTACCTGTAATCTTCACAAACTTGAATTACACACAAGCTCCACAACTACTACCTTAATAACCACAAATAGGTTCTAAGCTCCCCCTATTGTAATGCCCCGACATTTAATTAACTATTTTTGAATATTTTATATTAATTCGAATTTTTATCATCGAAATCAGAATTATTTTATTAAGTTGAAATAATAATTAATCGGATTAATTTGGTAGAATTAAGTTGAAGTATCATTTTATTATTAAGCTTAAATATGATATTTGACTTAAATTGATGGTGTTGTATAGTAATAAGGGGGTATGTCACTTAGGCCCATTTGAGTTTACTAAAGATTAAATAAAATAAGAGTATTATATTGTATAATGGGATTAGAGGAACAAGAGAGTGTAGAGCTATCAGTAAAGAAATAAAAGAGGAAATAAGGTTTTATGAGAGGAGAAGAAGAACAAGAAAATTGCTTCTAGTGCCAAATTTTCCAGAAATTCGGTTGAAGTTTCTTAAGAGCTGCACTCAATCCAAGGTAAGGGTGAGGTTCTGAATCTATAATAGGGTATGTGATAAATTGCATGTGAGATTGAGTTGTAAAATTGTTTTTGTTTGTGTTTGAAATTGATATATTTTTGAAATTGAGTGATGATTGAGAACCCAATTTAATATATATTGGTATTGTAGCGGTCATGTTTTGCCAGAATATGAAATCGCTATCTATGTTGCTTAGTTACTGTAGTGTAAAAACAATGAACTAATACTGATACATATATTGCATATTTATGAGTTTATTTAGGTATTATAGTGCTATGTCGTTCCTATGCATATACCGTAGATACCAAGGTTTGGTTAGATATAATATTTTTCTAGACAGTAATTACTATATAGTACCATTTGAAACTATACGGTAGCGTCACTTCTAGGATTATATATACTGTATCACTATGTTTTAGAAAACCAAAAAAATTGTAACACTTTGATGGATACCACGTTATAGGATACTAATATATTACTTCATTAGCATAATAATAATAATAATAATAATAATAATAATAATAATAACAACAATAATAATAATAATAATAATAATAATAATAATAATAAGTTAGTATTATTAGTAAACTAATTTTGTAGAAGTTATGAATTAGAAATAAGTATTTGGATAAATAGTTAATTTAGGTTAATTTTTATTCTAATAGAGTTGTTAGAATTATCAATAGAGTTGTCAATTGAGTTGTCAATAGTGTTGTTAAAATTATCAATAGAGTTGTTTTAAGTTATTAAAAGTCACTTTTTATTTGTTTTGCATAATTCCAACATATTTAGAGTTGTCAGTAGGGTAAGTTGAAGTGTCCAAATAATAACACATCTTTACTAAGTTATTGACATTTTAGTTATGAATTTTTAGTTAAATTTAGTAGCAGGAAATTATGAATTAACTGTACCTTTTGTCAGTATATACACCTACTGTAGACTAAAAATTAATTAGTATAGGATAACATTGTAGCATACCATGTATATGCAATACATTTTTTTTTGTAGATATAACCATTTGGAAGGTTAGTGTAATACTATTTTAAACTAAGAATCATGTTCAAGTTTATAATATATGTAATATGTCAATAGTGTAATTTAGTATTATTAGTATAATAATATTGTAGAAGTTTTGTAAGTAGAAATAATAGAATTTTTGGTCGATAATTAATTAACCAGTTTTAGTCGAAATAATCCGAATAATTATGCGGTTTATTTGTAGTAATTTTTGGTTGATCTGTTGGGTGGTGTTTTTGTTGAAAAATGTGAATTAACAGGTGATTTTATTGCCTCTATTTATGGGCAAAATATTAAGTTGTAGGCTTATGGTCAATGTTGAATTAAGTTGAATTATTGTTGTTGTTGTTACTTACGTTCATGTTGTTGATGCATACATAGCATATCATGTTGGAGCTGATGCTCGTCAAGTTGGTCTGAATTGGAAAATATAAAGTTGAAGGCTTATGCCTTGTTGATGCCTCTATTTATTGACAAATTTCTAAGTTGGGAGTTCTGCTCCATTGGTACCACATGCATGTGCATAAAAATGTGTTACATTTCATGTTGCATCCTGAGTTGCCTTGTGGATGAATTAATTATGTTAAGTGTTGATAAAAAGCTAAGAAATGGTGAATTGTATGATCTAATTCTAACATATTATTTATCGTACATCCGATTATATTGTTTGATATCTCGCCCCTTCTGTTTGAATGTTGTCCTCTGTTGGTAACGTGCAGGTAATCAAGAAGGATATCCGTTACCTTCGTTAGTTCGAGTCGGTATTGTCGCTCTGATACGTAGCACTCGGGGGGATGAACACATGTTTTCTCTATTATTGATTTTCATTATGTTGCTGAATTTTTAAGTTGTTTTCATTAAAGACTTGTTGTCTTAAAGTTGTTTTGAGTTGGACAAGATGTTATGGTATTTTCAGTTGAATTTTGTGAATCCGCTGCATAATAATGAAAGTTGTTTTATTTTAAAGACTAAACATGTTGTTATCGGTTCACCCGAATTTCATGTGTTATGTATCTAAACTATAGATGATTGAATGTCGTAGTTTTAAGTTGAAAGTGTAGCATTCCATTTGTTTGTTGGAAATTTTTATGACTCTGATTTTATTTAACTCATTGGGTAGAAATTGGGTGTTACACCTATCATGGACAAACAAGGCTTCTGTTGAGGATGAACACCTCGACACTAGAAGACAAACAAGAGACTTCATGCACTCACTGAAACATATCCACACTCTTGTGAAAATAACTCATCTTGAATCTGATATACCAACTCCAGGTCTTAAGATTTTTACAAGGTCATGTCTGATACATGGCCCTACATAACCACACAAATATCCATACCTCTTTGGATAGCCAAGATACCGTGAACACATACTTGGACAAACACAAGCCCTCAAATAGCTTGTTTTAAGCACACCAGGCTGACATACTTGCAACAGAGGAAAACCACCTTCTTCAAATTCCTTTGCTCTAACCATTATTAGCAATTGCTGGTACTAGTGAAGTCTTCAACATAGTAGTTATGCAATTACCAAGCATACTAATAAAGATAGAATCAGGATCTGCATCTTCTAATTCACAAAGTTGGAACTCCTTCTTTTGAAACCCATGTTGATCCTCAATCTTCCATAATCATAATCCAAAACCTTCCTTTATAAAATGATGTTACAACATCATTTAGAACATCAACCTTTCTTCACAGATCCCAATAATTCAGTTATTAATTTATCAACCAAAGAGATTATTACGCTTGCTAGTCTTTTTAGGAGAAGATTAAAAAAGATTACATCTTCAACGACTCATTCAGGTTGATACAATCACCTGATCACCATAGAGAGAAATAAACTCTCAACAATATCTGAATCATCAGTTCAGATAGTAGATTTGCATCCATACCTCAGATAAGTACTCGGCTCCCAACAAGGTCTTTATCATCAGTAACATGCACATCTTCACAAGATCAGACTTATACTTAGCTCCCAACAAGATATTTGTCATTAGAGGAAAAACTTCCCCATACACAAAACTGCAGAGGATACTCCTTTTCAACAAATGTTAGAGCATCCTTATTCTTCATCTTTTAACACAAGAGGACCCTTTCAACATTCCAGACTTGGTCAGAGACTGGTCTTCAGCTCCATCATGATCAAACATTCCAACTTTGAACTCCACAATACTCACCTTAAGATCTACACAACAACTTCCTTTTTAGAGGAAACCCACACCTAGATATGATGTCCCGACATTAGATACGACATGATCCATTCTTACTCTGGTTTTGGGGGTAATCTCTATAGTAACTTATAATCAACTCTTGTGGGGGTTAACACAAGGAAAAAAACCAATAATAACTGATCAATCTTCAGAATCAGACTATCAACATATGCAGGGGATTGCATGAGCCACATCTCAATAAGATTTTCTTTAGACATCATGTCTGACTTTGAGATGATTGATGCCATTGTTTGTACCTACAGAGGAAATTCCCTCTATTAGGTCTCTGGAACAGATTCTGCTAGGCCAAAAAAAATACAGACTTTTCAAAAGCATATGTTTCCCTTGGTTCTTTGAAAACAATGCCATTAAGATTTTAAGATCTTCAAATATATCATGACATTATATCTGATATTATATCAACCCTTGACAAGAGGATCTTTTTCAACAACTTCTGAGGGTACACAAAGAGAATCACAAATTCTCTTCCTTAAGGGAAATTAAAACAATACTCAGGAACATCAAACACTGTGGTTGGATCATAATACTCCTCTTCAAACATAATCTATTCTATGGCTACAAACATGATTCCATGAGTCTGGTTCCTTTTATCAGAAGGATCTTCCAAATACGAGCTCATCTCATATACATAAAGGGTCTGATGGAGATTCCTTTATGAGTTCTTCTCAAGAGCATGAAGCTCAAACTGATACATGGAGTAGATAAACTGTTGATCGTGTCCTAATCAACCTCCACAAACTAGATGCCTCCTCTTCCAGATCAGGAGTAGGTTCCAAACATAAAGTATTCATAACATTTTTATTTAGCACCCAAAGCATCTGTTCTTCAACTGGTAGTTGCATGCCTGCTGAAATAATGTTCTAACATCCCATAGAACACCAGTTCCTTCTTCTTGGAACACACCATCCTTGACTGTCTTCAAGGTATATAAGCAGATGTATATGAGCATCATTGATCAATCAATCTTATTGATAAATGTCTTTATGAGTCGACTTGAGGAAAATCTCAAGTATCTTTGACACTTTTAATACGGTTGAAAATGTCAGCATATATTCTTTGAGGGTAACAATCCTAATATCCTTCCCATAATTTCAGGGTTATATCAGAAACCATGCAGCAAAATATAACGAACTCCTCAACAATATTCAGACACAATGCTTAAACCACTATCCTAGTACAAGCATGGTGTTGTACCCCAAAATTTGCCCTCTTTTCATACACGCATATTATTGGTTTTATGGTTATGGAATAAAGGTATATTTATCAAGCTTCTTCAGGTTACAAGTGACGTTTATTTCGTCAATGGATATTCTCAGAGTATTTTCCGTGCTGAAGATCGGTTCGCCGTTTTGCAACGATTCGGGGTTCAAAGATTCACAAGTCCAACCCGACGCGTCATATTCAGTTGTTCTTTCGCCAAGATATCTCTGATAACGTATTCTCAAATTCAGGTTCAGCTCAAGAGTCATATTTTTAAAGAAGGTATCAGAATGGGTGAGTTTTCTCGAAGAAATATGGTGAAAAAGTGTGCTGAAAGTGCAGTTTTTACGCGCTAAAAAATTCATAACTTGAAGACCGTGACTCGATTTAAACCCGTTCCGGTGGACAAAATTCTGTATTAACTTTATCTACGTTTTCATCTCTCACGGCTGGAAGCCAATTTCTATCAGAAGGTCTTCAAAAATGTGGATTTATCAAGTATTTTCATACAGAAAATTTGTGACAGAAGTTTATTTGCGTCATGTTCAGAAAATCATAACTTGGTCGATTTTCATCGTATCGAGCTGGTTCCGGCGCCAAAATTTCAAAAATTGAGCTGGCTAAGTTTTCACAGGAGGTATCGAGTTCAAACGATATCCAAAAGACTTTCGTTTTTTGCTCAGAGTGCGTGTGATGCGCCGAAAATCCTGAATGCTGAATATTATTTTATCTGGGTCGAAACTTCGAAAATTCATAACTCGGTCAATTTTTATCGGATTGGGCTCATATTTTTACACAATGTCACGGACTCAGAGATCCACAACTTTGCTTCAAAAGTCGAGACCGAATTATGCTCCGATCAATACCAGTTTTTTATTGAAGAACGTGTCAGAGTTGACACTGGAGCCCAAAATAAGTTTGTCTGAGCTGAAACTTAAAAAATTTATAACTAATTCATCGTTTATCCGATTGAGCCCATTTTAGGACAGGAGTTAGTTCTCGATGTCGGATATCACATTTCAACTTCAAAAATTGCATTTAAGCCCCTACGATTTAGCCTGGAACGTGACGAACTCAAGTGAACATTGGAGGCCCAATTACACATTCAAAGCCCATTTTTTCTCTCTCTAATTTCTATTATATAATCTCATTCTTTTCACACAAACGGAGGGAGGAGAAAAAAAAAGCTTTTGCCATAACGCTGTCAGAATATCAAATTCTTTCAAGAACCCTAAAACCTTGAAATCCTTATTACAAATCCTCATCTCACTGCAACCAAGCCATCATTGTTACAAATCCACATCTCACTACTTTTTCAGTAAGGGTAAGACTGATTTGATCTCCATGTTCAAAAGGGTATAATCATTCATACATGCCATATCGGTTTTAACATTAAATTTATTCATATATTGGCTTTATTTGTATTTCATGATATATAGTAATTTATTTAATGTGTTCATGAGATTCAACACTGCAGATTTAGACAGGATCCCATGCAAGTTCATTACAGAACGTTGAGGCCAAAACACAAATGGCCAAAACAGAACAGCCAACACATGACACCAATACATGGCGAGGCAGACATCCTGAGAAGGTTAAGGGCATGGGTTCAACAACCACCCCTATTGGTTTTGGTTTCCTTTCTATTTATCCTTTTACCTATTTTTATTCTTTCTGTTTAAAACCTTTTTTTCATAAAACTTAACATTTTTCACAAACCTTTGATTTTTTATAATAAACTCGAATAATTAGTTTTAGGTTTTAATTTAATTTTAGGTAACTTTAATTATTTTGTAAATAAATTAAAATTAATTAGAACAATTAGGATTTTGTTTCTAACTTAATTCTATTTTCTTTTTTCTTAAAATAACAAAACACAAAAATAGGCCATTTAATTATTTTTTTAAACTAATTTAATTACTAATTAATTTTGTATTTTAAAAAAAAACCTAATTCTTTTTTCTTAGAAATAATTAAAAACAACAAAAAAATAATTTTTCTTTCGATTAGATTAGACGGGGTCAAAACCCTAATTCTCTCTCGTTCTTTATTCGCACGCGCTTTATTTTATTTTACCATATTAATGTAATTGCTCACAAGTTGTAATAGATTAATTAGGACCTTTTTTACTTTCATTTATCGTTTTTTAAGGGTTTGTTTTTGACTATGTAAATACCCGAAACCTTGTAATAGCTTAGCTTATTTTCCACACTTTAAATTCCGCAAATATTAACTGTTAGATGTGTGAATAATTAGGGATGCATGACAAGAATGTATGATTAACTTTAAAATGGTAGATCACCTAATGTGCAAAGATTAAATAACTGAAATAAATCATATGCATATATTCACTCCTAGGGTATGCCTCACTTGGTTGCCTCGGAAAATAATGGTCATGTCCCTCGAACGTAGGGATATCTTAGCAAAAGACCCTCAATCTAAAAATCATCATAAAGATCATAGTCCCTTAACGTCCCTCGAGTTGCCTACGAGAGATGATCTTGTCCCTCGATGTTGCCTACGAATATATGATGACAGTCCCTTCGAAATGCTAAGGTATCCTTACATGTTGCCTTTAATGACCATTACGTCCCTTTCGAATTGACCCTTACAATTCCAACGACGGTGCTACCTACTCATTAATAGTAGGATAGCGTTGTCTAAAGGAAACGAGAACAGAAACATTCTTTTTTCGAGTAGGTAGATGCTAGTAGGTACTTGCTCAAATCAAAGATTTTCACACTTACACTTTTCAAACAAACTTTCAAAACAACTTCGTCACACCTTTGAGGACTGATACAAGGGTTATCACGAAGTCAAACTGTTTCAAAACAAAGCACATACACAAGCAATTTTTAAAAGATGAGCAAGTACCTAAGAGCCCATGGAGAACCATGGATGGAAAGGGTGCTAACACCTTCCCTTTCTATAATCTACCCCCCGTACTCAGAAACATCTCGAAAAAGGATTTTTTCTGTACTTTTTTCCTTTCCGATTGGATGAAATAAAAGTCAGTGGCGACTCTTGCTTACCGCACATTTGCGAATACAAAACGCAAACTAGTATTAACAGTCGGTTCTGCCACTGTATCACAGAACTGACGACTCTGCTGGGGAGAAATAAGTGGGGTATACCTTAGGATTAGTTCATCATATTGCTTCTATTGTTTGATTTGATTGCTTTATTTTTGTGGGCTTTGTATCGGAGTTACTATAGGTCCTAACCCGGATCTGGGGGACACCTGTTCGGTAAGTAGCAGTAAACTGTGAGGGAACTGTACGGTGTAGACTGATACGGTTGAAGTAGTAGCTACGTTGATGTGGCACATTGGTTGGTACCGGTATCCCTTGTGGAGGAACAAGGAGAGTACGGGGCTGCTATATGGGTCGTTAAGCATCAACTAACCTTAGAACCTATAATTGACCAACTTGGCCATAGGAAGTAGTGAGATAGCCGGCCTCGGTATAGAGCTGAGAACTGGTTGATACTCGATGCTACACTCATTGAGACCATACTCTCGAGATAGTTCCGGCTGCAATAAAAGATTGCGTAAGCTGAAACCATGACCGACGAAGGATGGTCAGTGATATTGAGAACCTCTAGAACCCGGTTACTATTATTAGGACATGTTGAACCAACTGAACTTCAAGAGGGTAGTACATAGACTCCATGCAAGCCTAAACTTAAGGGCTATTGTGTGACTTGTGTGCCTTTACCATGTTTGTTATCTGCTATACCTGTTGTGTGTTTTATCATGACATCATGCATCATAATATAACATGGCATATCATACTAACCATTTCAAGGATATCAAGGGTCTGTGATGTAGGTCATGGCGAACCAGACATCTAGCAAGGGGATTTATTTTCCTCTAGCCAATGTTGTCAAAGGATCTTGAGTCAGGGGCTATGACCCACTCGATATGGTGAGCTTGACTCTGGAAGAAGGACTCTCAACGACACGAAGTTTCTTCAATCAAGCTACAATCAAATTTTAACAGTTTCTTGTTTACCCCCGCGAGATCCTTGAAAACATTGCATGCATATCATACACATCATTATAAGTACCATTACAGGTTTCTCATCTCCTTCGCTATTCATTTCAGCATGAAATGTCTTCTGAAATACCTACCGATCAGGCCATCAAAGCTCTTCAGGCACATAATGCCCAATTCCAAGAGATGTTCTTGAACTTAGCTAAAGGGCAAGATGATTTGAAGACTCTCATCCTGAAGGAGAAGAAGAAGGAGAAGAAGAAGGTGGTTCTTCTGAATATGGGTCACAGATTTGGGAATAGGTTGTGACAGGAAGCTGATCTGTCTCATTCATCCAAAGGAGGAGAGAATCAAGAGGAGGAAAAGGGTCCTAGTCCTGTGGTCTCTGATAATGATACTGATTTTGATAATGAACAGTACCCTCCTGCTGAGGATAGGTACAAGAAACTTGAGGACCGTCTGAGTGCTATGGATTTTCAGAAGATCCCCGGTTTGGATTTCGGAGATCTAGGACTGGCATCTGGGGTGGTGATCCATCACAAGTTCAAAGCATCGGTTTTTGCTAAGTATGATGGAGCATCCTGTCCAAAACTCCATCTCCGCTCATACGTCAGAAAAATTCAACCTTACACTGCTGATAGGAATCTGTGGGTACATTTCTTTCAAGATAGTCTGTCAGGGACTCAGCTTGAATGGTTTTATCAATTGGAAGGAGCTAATGTCTGAAACTGGGAGGACCTTGTTGCTGCTTTCTACAAGCAGTACCAGTATAACGCCGACCTTTCTCTCACTTGTACTCAGCTTCAGGGTATGTCTATGGGTGCAAGCGAAGGTTTTAAGGACTATGCTCAAAAGTGGAGAGATTTGGCTGGAAGAGTCCAACCCCCGTTGTCTGGTAGGGAGTTGGTTGATATGTTTCTGGGGATGCTATCTGGTCCATTCTTTAATCATTTGATCGGCAACTCGTCAGTGGGTTTCACCGAGCTGATTCTGACTGGAGAAAGAGTAGAAGCTGGGATCCTGAGTGGTAAGATCCATAAAAATACCTCTTCGAGTACAGAGAAGAAGTAATTTGGTGGAAAGAGGGAATCCAATGCCGTGCACATCCAGAAGAGGCGTAGCAAGGCAGACTACCACCAATCTGTAGGGGCAGTGTTGATCTCTAATTCGACACACACACAATGACCACAACAACGAAACAATCAGCCAAGGGTGGAAAGACCTCAAAGGCAGTTCACCCAAATCAACATGCCATTGTCACAAGCATTGCAACACATGTTGAAGATGAATCTGATTACGGTGATAAACCCTCATTCGAACCCTAAGACTTCTTCTCCTAACTACAACCCGAATGCAAGGTGTGCTTATCATTCTGGTATCCCGGGGCACGAAACTAATGATTGTTGGGCGCTGAAATACAAGATTCAGAATATGATTGACGCCAAGGAGATCGAATTCGACCCTCCTGAGACTCCCAATGTGATCACTGCTCCCTTTCCAAAACATGACTAGGATTGAAAGCATTTTTGTTCATTTGAATTATGAAGTTGTATTTTCTTTGCTTATTCAAATAATTATTGTCATGTCAAACTTTCTTATTTCATTAATGCATTACACGTGTCTGTCTTGAATTAATTTTTTTCATTATGCTTAAATTGCTTTATATTTCCTTTTCGTGATATTCAACTCTCGACTAAAAAATATAAGCCTTTAGAGGGAGGATGACGAAAATGATACCACGATCTCTACAGTATGCTTTTGAACAGACCCCGCTGATGATGTACAAGCGTTGTTTCAAATCCTAAACAGTGGAGTTATAAGGAAGATAATCCCTAGTCAACCCCTTTGAGCCAAAGAAGTAGGAGTTTTTCTTTTCACACAAATTAAAACCCTTAATCACAACCTGGGACAGGGTAGTTTTCTCAGTTAATCCAGGTGCACAATGAATGGCTTCAAAGACGTCCTTCCAAAACAAAAGACGGTGATGGTTCCCTATAATCGTCAAGACAGGCAATCATTATCTCTCAAAATAAAAGCCCATTAAGTCAAAACCTATGAAGGTGACTTAAGAAAAAACTAGGGCATCCCGCTGACTGTAATCACAAAAGAAATAGTTCAGGCAAAAAACAGGGATAGTAAAACCAAAAAAAGAGGTTATCACAAATCCTTGGAAAAAAAAGATTACAAAATGACTGCCTTTTTCAAGTAAACTGTCAGTATCCGAACCATCACTGGAATATCAGAGCAAAGACTCAAACGGATTCTAAACACACAATTAACTGAGCATAGGACTGAAGAACATCACAAAGAGCGGGTGGGTACAAATAAATTTTGAGCCTTTATCCTTTGTTTCTTGAACCGTGAACTAGGCCACGTTATAACCCTTAAAAGTCCTAGCTGAAGCATGGGTTAGTTCGAAAGCATACTGTTACAAAAGGTATCCTGACTCCTGTAGGACTTGCTGTAAATCCTGAGTTGACATCACACTTTTACAAAAAAAAAAAACTTATTTTACTAAAAAATGAATTTTCAAACTTCAAGACAGACATAAGCTTTACGTTCTTAAAATAACATTGTTTGCATATGACTATTTGCTCAACAGCAGAGAAATTCGCATGACGAATATCTAGTAAATAAAAAACTTCTCAATAAAAAGGATCACCTCAAGTGGAAAAAGACTTCCAACCAAGGGGAACGACATGATCATTGTCCATCATCTAGGGCAGTCAAGTCAAGATTCAAGGAATCTCTCAAAGATGCCAAATAGCCAGGGGCAGATCTCCATCTGAATCACTTGGGGCATTGGACATGAATTCCAGCAACGAATCTTGTATGATCAAACGAACATCTTCTGTAAGTGTGGCAACACAACACTACCGACAGTGATAACTCCCTACACCCTGAGAGCATGGACATAGTCAAAAAATACAGCGCATGAACAAAGACCCGCTAGGTTGACACACCTAGGCAAAACAAGGGCGTCCCAGCGAACCAAAAGGTTCGGGAAAAAATTAGGGATAAAAACAAAAAAAGATTTGTACACCCGACAAGTCGAAAACCTGAGAAGGCGGCTTGGGCAAAAAAGGGTATCCCGGTGGACTGAAAATATGAAAAGACAGTCCAGGCAAAAGTTAGGGATTAAAGTGTACGACTATGTCCCGTTATCTTGTCACTTTCCTATCAGTAGAAGACTTATCATTCCGATCGGTAGTTACCAAGCACCTCATAAGTTGGGATGACACTCAATCTACAAGGCCTCCATAGGCACTTTCTCCAGCAGGTACAGGGGCAGAAAAGTCTCGATGCAAAGTCATTGTCATATCCTCAGCACCCGTCCCAGTAACATCTACACTCCCCACAGAGTAAGAAATATCCAAAAGCAGTGGTGTTAATTCTCCCCAAGCAGAGTTCATCTTTCACCAACAATGGAAGACCATCCCCAGTGGAGTTTATTTCTTCCACAAATAGAAATTTTATCCCCGACAGAGTTCATCATCGCCAGCAACGATAATTCATCCCCAACCGAGGTTATTGCTCCAAATCACCGGATCTTCTGATAGAGTATCTCTTCCCCACAAAGTCATTTTTTTCTCGCCAGTTTATTCTCCAGCGGAATTATTCTCCGGCCAAGTTATTCTCAAATCATCTTCGATTGTTATCCCCAGCGAGTGAAACTCTTTATTCTCCAACAACAGTCAGGGATTTATTTTCCCAAACTTGGACGTGCCACAATAGCATTTCATGTTCATATATCATGACGTGCGCATACATATTGCATACAACATAATCTCATTTATTTTGAGAACATCATCATACAATGCATGTCATGCATCATATACGATTAATCATGTACCTTTTCAGGAAAGATGGTTATCATCAACAACTTCCAGTATATATTTTGAGGGACCGGTAATTATTTTGTTCGGTCCAGTTTTTATTCTGTTTGGTTTGGTAAAATATTATTCGGACCGATATTTAATTATTCGGAGTTATTTTAATTATTTGGGTTAATAATATTATTTAGTATTATTAGTGTTATAACTAGTAGTAAGACCAAGGGCTTTTTGGTGTTTTTGCTTGCTAGTGTCTTGTTTTAAACAAACCAAACACACCTTGTTTTGTCATAACACACTAAAACACTCTGAGAGAGAGTTAGAGAGAGCAAGAGAGTCTTGGAAGAGAAGAATAGGAGCAAGAATAAAGCTTGGATTTTGGGTTGGTTGAATCATCAAGAATCATTTCAATCATCTAAGGCAAGGGGTTTGATTTTCCAATGCTTATAGTTAGCGTTTGATTTGGTATATTTTGATTTGGATAAAAGTGATGTTAGGGTTCTTGAGATTTATTGAGATAAATTAGGAGAGTTAATTTAGGTGTTAGTGTTGTGGGATTATTGTTATGTAAATAGAAATTAAATTAGAAAAACTAAATTATATTAATTAAATTTAGTTTTATAAAAAAAAAAAAATTATACAGTACTAACAGTATTACTTTTCATAGACTTAAAAAATAGTGTTTAGGAACTAGTAGTAGTTTAGAAAAAAAAAACTATGCTAAAGTAAATATGCAATATGAAGTTAGAAAACTAAATATGCAGTATGAAGTTAGTTAACTAAATATGCAATGAAGTTTCTAATAAACTAGCAGTATTACTAATTGCAATGAAATTTATAAAGTAATAGCATTAGCTTATAAAAATAAGAAAAGAAATAGCAGTGTAGTTTTGATAAAACAAAAACCTAACTAGCAGTAGGTTAGTAGTATGGAATTTGAAGTAAGTTTAGAAATTAATTAATTAATGTTTTGTTTTTCTTTTCTTAATTTAATATATTAAATATTTATATTAACTAAATACAAATATGATATAAGTTAGTCGATTTAATTTGGAACTCGATTATGTTCGGTTTCCCGATTTCGGCAATTTCGGCGACGGAGCAAGTTGCTCCGAATTTAACGAAAATTGACGTGCTAGCTAATTTTGACGTGTAGAACATCGTGGTGAAGTTAGTTTTTAGAGATTACGAGTTTCTAACAAAGCGGCCCAAAATAAGTCAATTTACGGTTAAGTTGAACCGGGTTACGTTTTAGTCGGTTTAAGTCGCGTATGGACAATCCGATTGCGACGTTAATGTTATAATTGATGCTGATTATTGTGAATGACTTTTGCAACGATTATTGATATTTGACTATTTTTTCGTGTTTGAAATTTAGTGAATTATTTGATAATGATGTGGTGTGATTAAATATGATGATTGCGACGGTTTATTTATAATGAATACTTGATGATATGCGATGCGATGATATGTTTATCTTGATGTGAGTGAATATGGTGACATGGGTTTTATACCAATTTTGATGTGCGATGATGATGTTTTGTTGTGTCGTGTTTTTGATGTCGTGTTGTCGAGTCACATACATTGCATTGGCGACGAGGGCTTTTATGCCAAGGGACGAGGGCTTTTATGCCAAAGCAACGATGGGCTTTTATGCCGAATGTCCATAATTATGGACAAAGCGACGGGTACCACATGCATAACATAGTCGTGTCTCATGGAGTCGGTTATGTTTATTTTTGAGTCTTTTGGTGTTGAGTTTTATTTGATGGCTTATAATGAATTACGATGTTATATGATACCTTGTTTTGTGACGATTTTTGTGTTGAACATAAAGTGATTATGATGTGATAATCTCATGAAAATTATGCGATGGATATAACATGACGGTAAAGCGACGATATGAGTTTATGACAATGGAGTTTATGTCTTGTTTTGACATGATTATGGTGATTATGTGATGATATTAAAGTGTTGATCTTATAAATTAAATGATGATTTTAAAGTATGTGAGATTTGATATTTGTTGACATATTCTTATTAACCTATATCATTTATGATTCCAAAACTATTTATATATTTTATCATGCCTTTAATTATATGTTTTGGAGTATCTCACCCTTTACTTGTTTCGCTGTTGCCTTTATATTGGTAACGTGCAGGTGATCCGCGAGGATGATGAGGATTAGCTCGAGTCTCTTTATTTTGAGTCGCTCTGCTCTGATAGTAGTAACACTCGAGATTTGAGCGACGTTATTATTTTGATAGGATAGTTTATGTATACTATCTTATGACCTTATGTATTGATGATAATATGATGATACGTACATTTTGTGAACACATCCGCTGTGCTGTGATTAGTCATATGTTTATATGATGATTTATGTTATGAATCGATATATCCGACTTTTGATTTTGTGATGTGCATTATAATGCAAAGTGATGAAAAACACGAATATGTGATACCTTAATTTATGTTTGGATGAAATTTTGAAACTCTAATTTTATTATTAATTACGAGGGGTAGAATTGGGGTGTTACATTAGTGGTATCAGAGCAGGTCGGTCTGTCCGGCCAAGTTGTTGAGTTTGTTGTCGTCCATCAATCAAGTATTGTTATTTATTGATTCTAATCCTTGTTTTGTTTTGAGCAGAAGTTGTTATGGCTGGAAGGAACACTGGTAGGAATGATGGGGCTCTTGCTACTCCTATGCAGGCAATGGCTCAGGCTTTCCAAAACCTGCCGAATGCTGACGAGAACGCTGGGTCTCGTAGTTTGGCAACCTTCCAAAGAGAGAATCCTCCTACTTTCCAAGGAAAGTATGATCACGAAGGTGCTTTGGCGTGGCTGAAGGAGATTGAAAGAATCTTCCGTGTGATGGATTACACTCCTATGAAAAGGATCCGTTATGGTACTCATAAACTAAGTGCTGAAGCGGATGACTGGTGGGTTAAAACCCGTCAGAGGCTTGAGGTTGCTGGTGAGGAAGTGACATGGGAAATTTTCCGAAAGGAATTCATGAGGAAGTATTACCCGGAAGATGTTCGGGGAAAGAAGGAGATAGAGTTCCTTGAATTAAAGCAAGGAAGCATGTCTATCACTGATTATGCTGTAAGGTTCACTATGTTGGCCAAGTTCTATCCGCATTATGATGGGCCGAATGGCGAGTTCTCTAAATGCATCAAGTTTGAAAATGGTTTGCATCTGGAGATTAAGAAAGCTGTTGGTTATCAGGAAATCCGTGTCTTTTCGGATTTGATTGATAGTTATAGGATCTTTGAGGAGGACAGTAATGCTCATTATAAGATTATGTCTGATAAGAGAAACAAAGGTCAGCAAAGCCGTGGAAAATCGTATGATGCTCCAGCTGGTAAAGGGAAACAGAAAGCGTTTCAAGGGCGAAGAACTAGTGGGGGATATGCTCCTGCTAGTATTGTTTGTTACAAGTGTGGGAAACCTGGCCACAAGAGTAATTTTTGTCGAAGCGATGTTAGAGCTAAGGAGAATGAGGTGAGATGTTTCCGATATGGAGAAATGGGCCATATGACTCGCGATTGTAGACATAAGGATGTAGTCTGTTTTAATTGTGGCTAGGGAGGTCACATTAGTGCTCAATGTAAGAAGCCTAAGAGGACTCAAGGAGCAGGAAAGGTGTTTGCTTTGTCGGGTGCTCCAATGGCAAATGAGGATGGTCTTGTTCGAGGTACTAGTTTCATTAATAGCTTTCCTCTTATTACTATTATTGATACTAGTGCTTCTCACTGTTTTATTGTTGTTGATTGTGTAAAGAGATTGGGTCTCACTTTGTCGTCTCTGGATAGAGATATGGTGGTAGAAGTTCCGGCTAAGGGAACGGTTACTACTTCGTTTGTGTGTGCAAGTTTCCCTTTATCAATCTTTGATAGAGACTTTGTGGTGGATCTTATTTGTTTACCGCTTGTCGGGTTGGATGTGGTTTTAGGTATGGACTGGTTAAAAGATGATTATGTCCATATCAATTGCTATGACAACACTGTGAGGTTTTCTTCCTTAGTAGAAGAAGAACAATCTATGTTGGTGTCAACGAAGTAGTTGAATGAGTTCATGAAGGATGAGGCGTTGGTTTTCTTGTTGATGGCGACTCTTTCTGTGGAGAGTCAAGCTGTGATAGCAAACTTTCCGGTGGTGTGCGATTTTCCCGAAGTATTCCCTGATGAGATTCCTAGTGCACCTCCAGAAAGAGAAGTTGAATTTTCTGTGGATCTTGTCCCTGGTATCAGACCTATCTCTATGGCACCATACAGGATGTCCGGGTATGAGTTAGCAGAATTGAAGAGCCAATTAGAAGATTTGCTCGAGAAGAATTTTGTTAGACCTAGTGTGTCGCCGTGGGGAGCTCCTGTGTTATTGGTGAAGAAGAAAGACGGTAGCACGAGACTTTGTATTGATTATCGTCAGTTGAATAAAGTGACTATCAAGAATAGGTATCCACTTCTTAGAATTGATTATTTGATGGACTGATTGGTTGGCGCTTGCATGTTTAGTAAGATTGATTTGAGATCGGGTTACCATCAAATAAGGGTGAAAGAAGAAGATGTTCAGAAAACTGCTTTCAGGACGAGGTATGGACATTACGAATATTTGGTGAGTCCTTTCGGTGTCACTAATGCACCAGGAGTATTCATGGAGTACATGAATTGTATATTCCATCCTTACTTGGATCGCTTCGTGGTTGTTTTCATTGATGATATTCTGGTTTATTCTAAATCGGAAGAAGAGCGTGCAGAACATTTACGCATCGTGTTGGAAGTTCTGAAAGAAAAAAAGCTTTATGCTAAGTTGTCAAAGTGTGAGTTCTGGTTAAGTGAAGTGAGCTTTTTGGGGCATGTCATTTCTGGTGATGGCATTGCAGTTGATCCTTCTAAAGTTGATGCTGTGTTGAGATGGGAAACTCCTAAGTCTGTTACTGAGATTAGAAGTTTCTTAGGATTGGCTGGTTACTATAGAAGGTTCATTGAAGGTTTTTCTAAGTTGGCGCTCCCTTTGACAAAGTTGACTTGTAAAGGAGCTGCATTTGTGTGGGATGTCAAGTGTGAAGAAAGTTTTGTTGAATTGAAGAAAAGGTTGACAACGACTCCGATCTTGATTCTACCTAATCCTGAAGAACCATTTGTTGTTTATTGTGATGCTTCTAAGATGGTTTTATGTGGTGTACTTATGCAAAATGTCAAAGTGGTTTCTTATGCTTCTAGGCAATTGAAGGTTCATGAGAAGAATTATCCTACGCATGATTTGGAGCTTGCAGCGGTTGTTTTTATGCTTAAGATTTGGAGGCATTATCTTTATGGTTCTAGATTTGAAGTATTTAGTGACCATAAAAGTTTTAAGTACTTGTTCGATCAGAAAGAGCTTAATATGAGACAAAGACGGTGGCTTGAATTGTTGAAAGATTATGATTTTGGATTGAATTACCATCCCAGTAAAGCTAATGTGGTGGCTGATGCTTTAAGTCGAAAGACTTTGGATATGTCACTGTTGATGGTGAAAGAGTTGGAATTGATTGAGCAATTTATAGATATGAGTCTTGTAGTAGAAGTGACGCCGAAGAGTGTTATCTTGGGAATGTTAAAGATCAATAATGATTTCCTTGATAGTGTTAGAGAAGCTCAGAAGCTTGATGTGAAACTTGTTGATTTGTTGGTTGATATTGGACAAACTGAAAATGAAGATTTCAAGTTGGATGCTCAGGGTGTATTGAGGTTCCGAGATAGGATTTGTATTCCCGATGATGTGGATTTGAAGAGAATGATCTTGGAAGAAAGTCATAGAAGCAATTTGAGTATTCATCCCAGAGCGACCAAAATGTATCAAGATTTAAAGAAACTATTTTGGTGGTCGGGCATGAAGAGAGAGGTGGCTCAGTTTGTTTATGCTTGTTTGACTTGTCAGAAGTCTAAAGTGGAGCATCAGAAACCTGCAGGGTTGATGCAACCGTTAGAGATTCCAGAATGGAAATGGGATAGCATTTCTATGGATTTCGTAACGGGGTTACCGAATACACCAAGAGGACACGATACAATTTGGGTGATCGTTGATAGGCTTACGAAGTCGACTCACTTTATTCCTGTTAACATCACTTATCCCGTATCGAAGTTGGCAGAAATTTATACGCATGTGATTGTGAGATTACATGGTATTCCTTTGTGTATTGTTTCGGATAGAGATTCGAGGTTTACTTCTGAATTTTGGAAAAACTTGCAAGAGGCTTTGGGTTCAAAGTTGAGGTTGAGTTCGGCTTATCATCCTCAGAATGATGGTCATACGGAAAGGACGATTCAATTGTTGGAAGACTTGTTACGTGCTTGTATTCTTGAATATGGTGGTTCATGGGATACATATCTTCCTTTGATTGAGTTTACTTATAACAATAGTTTTCATGCTAGTATTGGAATGACACCGTTCGAGGCTTTGTATGGTCGGAGGTGTAGAACTCCTTTGTGTTGGCATGAGTCGGGTGAAAGTGTGGTGCTTGGACCAGAATTGGTTAGAGAGACTACTGAGACAGTGAAGATGATTAGAGAAAAGATGAGAATTTCTCAAAGTCGACAAAAGAGTTATCATGATAAAAGGAGAAAAGACTTGGAATTTCAAGATGGTGATCATGTATTTTTGCGAGTTACTCCCACAACCGGCGTTGGGCGAGCATTGAAGTCGAAGAAGCTAACTCCTCGCTTTATTGGTCCTTACCAAATTACTAGTAAAGTGGGAAAAGTGGCTTATAGAGTGGAGTTACCGCCAAATCTTTCGAACTTGCATGATGTGTTCCATGTGTCGTAACTTCGGAAGTATGTTCCGGATCCTTCACATGTGATTGAGATGGATGATATTCAAGTGCGAGACAATCTTACGGTGGAGACGATGCCATTAAGGATCGAAGATCGTGAGATAAAGTCTCTTCGTGGCAAAGAGATCTCCTTGGTTAAAGTTGTTTGGATATGAGCAGCTGGTGAAAGTGCGACGTGGGAGTTAGAAAGCAAGATGCGGGATTTCTATCCCGAGCTTTTTGTGGAATTTAAATGTCCTACACTATTATAATATTTTTGGGGATGGAGGATACAAATTTACTAATGGGGATGACAAGTAAAATAAACCCTATTTACGATTACAAGGCTTTGACAGTTACATAAATTGTAATGAGAAATAATAAAATGTACAAAAAATGTAATGATGAAGAAAAGAGAAAAGAAAATTGTTTTTATGGAAAAGGTTTTAATTAACTTAATTAATTTAAAAGGAAAGTTAATTAATTATTTGACAGAACTTAAAGTCTATTTTGATTAGAAAAAATAAATAAATAAAATCTAAGTCTAATTATTTTTAATTCTAAAAAAAAAAAGTTGAGAAACTATTTTTAGTGTTTTATTTATAAAAGTAAATAAGGTGAAAATAAAATAAAATAAGAAAATTATTTAAGAAAATGTATTTTTTTTTATATTTTTGGTTAAAATAAAATAGTAAAATAATAAAATAAATAAATAAATAAAAGTAAAGAAAATATATAAAAAAATATAAAAATATTGGGCTTTGGTGTTAGAAAGTAAAAAGGGTGTGAAAAAGTATTTTTGTTAAGCCCAAACAGTTTTTGTTTATTCAGAAAATGAAATAAAAAAATGCAAATGGGCTTGAGTATAATAAGTAATCAGGGGTTATGCTGAAGGAAAAAAGGTTGGGCCCAAAGCAAAGAAAGTCCAGGCGCACTGTAAGTGAGAAAGGAAGGAAAACAAAAAGTAACAAAATGTCCCATGCTTGACTCGAACCCATGACCAGTCATATGAGTGCCTTATACGCGTGTAGTCTACCATCGGGGTGGCTATACATCTGGTGTTTAAAACACAAACCAATAAATATATTACAAACTCAGTCCTGATTGTAACTTTATCTTCTTCCTCGCGCCAGATAGTTCATCAACATATTTGAAATCTGTAACTTCTGAAATTTTCAATCATTCTCAAAAGTGTAAACATCAAACTTGTTAGAAATTTCATCACGATTTCAAATATGTAAATAACTTGAACTAACACTAAAAGATGCCCACGAATTTCTATTGGTACCAAATTCTAACCTAATTTTTCTGTAAGTTCAACTTCAAAATTCTCCATGCTCAGGCAAGATAAATGAAAACTAAGGGCATGGTTAGCTTCAGGGCTATGATTCTACATTTTTTATTCACAAAGTAACCATTAATGATGCTTGTAGAGAGAGTTCAAAGTTTGAAAAACTTACTTCAAAACTGGGAATCATGTTTGGTGGTTGAGCACTTCTTGAGATGTTGTGGTGACCTGGATAGCTTCACTGAACCTCTAGGAAGCTATTGCAATGCTTACTTTGGATTGAGAGTGGCTGTATTGTTTTGGAGAAGTCAATGTGCAGAGCTATGTTTTTGGTTACGGAAGATGAGGAAGATGATGTTACAGTTGTGTTGCAGGTGTTTGGATAGCTTATATATGAGTTATAGAAGCTTGATGATTGATTAAAATGGAAAACGCACGGGTGGATTGTGAGATGGGTGTTCAAAGTCAGAATATCCCATAAATGGTGTTTTGGTGCAAGTTCTAATTTGAGGGAGTTTGGGAGAGTTTAAGAGCTTGCAAATTCGTCCTGAGTTGCAAATACATGCTTCTATTTATAGGGAAAGGTTTGAGGGCTTGAAGTGATCAGAAAACAAAGATCACATGTTATGGTTTTTTGACTTATTTTTGAAGCAATCTTGAAAAACATTATTCCAATGCATAGTGCAAGTCTATCTAAAGTGGTTAGGCACTTTAAACATGTTACTTCTGGCCTTTGTGTTGAGTGTGTGCAGAAGGAGTAAGTTAGAGGCTCAAGACAAGTTGACTTTGTGATTAAAGTAAATTTTCAAGAATGGTAATGGTGCCTTTGTGCCATAAATGGAAAAATCACGTGGACACTGGCTTAATCACTTGGATCATACCTTAATCAATTGTGTAAACAATTAATTATGCATTTATTTACAAGTTAGAAGCCTTCAAAGCAAGATTATGCATCATAGGTTTGAGATTTGACCAAGTGTTCTTCATGAAAATGGCTTGAAATGCAAGAATGGATGCTCAACTTCTTCTCTTCGATTCTCCTAGCTCAAAAATGATCTTTTCAAGTTCTTGGATATTTTGGAAATATTGAAACATTGTCTACAACCTTCACATTGATCATTTTGACAAAATCAAATTGGAACTAGGTGAAAATTCGTCAAGAAGTTAGGTCAAAAATCTGCTTAAACCAGTTGAAAAATAAATAAGTGTTTTATGAAAATTGTCATGACTTTATGGGCTTATATCTTCAAATCTAAGCATTTTTTGGACATCAAACCTCTAATACAAAGTTGTATAGTTCATCAAGATATACAACTTTTATGTTGAAAGTTTTCCTTGAATCATCATGAATCTTGGTGAAAAATTATCATGGAGTAATGAATTTATCAAGTATCAAAACACTTAGAAATTTTCTAAGTCTTAGAAATCTTGACTTTTTAATTGACTTTTTGACTTTCTTGATTATTGATGATCAAGTTTGATATTTTTTAATATCTTGATGAATTTTGATTTTTTGTGTATTAGTTGACTTTTCATTAGTTGATCAAATTTCCACTATCAATCCAATGATCTTGAGAAATTATTTGAGCCATGAAATTAGGTCAACATTTTATGTGTGATTCCTTGAGATTATGCGTCAAGCCATTAGGTCATGTACTAGGTCAATAGTCAATAATCAATCATTCTCAATCAAAACCCTAATTTTGACAGTTTTGCCCTTTTGATGATTTGAGGCATTTTCTTGAGGAATTGTTATCAACACTTGATCAATTAATGGATATGACTTCAAAATGTTGATGTTGGCCAAAAATTATGAAGTTTGACTGTATATTGACCATAATTGACTTTTTACCTAATACAACTGATTTTCAATCATCTGAGCAATTGACTAAGCAAATTTGTGATGCAAGACTTGAAACTTGGTATGAGTAATCTTGGAGACCTATAATGAACCATGAAAGTCATTTGAGGCATCAAAAGTCCAATTATTCTTGAGAAAACCAAAACCCTAATTAGGATGCTCAATGCTTAGGAGGTAAGCTTGTCTGATCAAACCCTTGAGAATCCTTGAGCATTTGAGATCTTTGGTGAGAAATGTCTTGAGAAAAGAGAGGGAAAATTTTGGGGTACAACACACCGTCTTCAACCTCCGATGGTACTAGTGCACAAAACACAACACGTTCAAGTAGCTTACGAGAGACAAATGACGAAAGCTATAACGGAGTCCCTTTCACAAAATGAGGCTCAAGTGCTACATAAACCTAATTGTACTCCATCACACGTATTATCAAGTACAAAGCACTCCATGACTTTTAACTATACTGATCCCACTTGTATCTCTTATCCTCATCCACTTGCCCCAAGTAAGTCAATCTCTGGACACGTGGCATCCATGCAAGCTTCCTCATCAATTTCACCCATGTTTCAATGACAAACCACAAGCCCAAGTTTTCTTCTGGACCACATGTTGTTCAACCCATTTATCCCATGAACCTTGAGGACAAGGTTTTTTATGGGCCTGGGAGTAGTGTTATGAAGAAAGATAGGCCCATTAGAGAGAAAAGAAGATCAATTCGCTTAAAAGATTATATTTAAGATATTAGGTGCAATTAGAAACTTTGTTATGTTATCTTTTGGACTTTTGTGTGAGTAGTTGGTTGGCCCATGGCCCATTAGGTTTGTAAACCTAACTATATAAGTTGTAATTGTGCTCTTGTTGAAGTAAGAAGAAATATTGTTTTATCTTATTGTCCTCTTATGCAATTTTATATCTTAGGTTAACTTTGTATAGTCTATCATTATACGTCACAATATTTCATTTGTCAAATTTTGAAATTTGTTTTACAATCATAAATATTCACAAAATTATAAATATAGATTAATAATATACATAAACCTTTATGCATGGATCCAAGTAATATTTTCAAAAATAATACAAATATGACTCAACAAATCATGAGAACGTACTAACTATAAACTTGAAAACATTAAAAATTATGTATAAATTTTAGCGTCATCGCTCTCAATCAAACGCAAGTGAGTTGTCAACACATGTTTTGAAAATTTTGATTTAAAATCAGCAATCAGTTCATTGTCTCTATACTCTCTTAAAGCTTGCTCAAAATTATGCATAAATTCCAAAATGCAGTATTTCTTCCTGATACAACTCATGATTATTGCATTAACAGTTTCACATTGAGACGTAGGGGGTGGAAAACGGGCATGCCCACCCCGTTTAAGCCCGCACTACAAAAGCCCGCAACAAAACAAGACGAGGTGGGGCAGGGCGGACATAGTTGAGGATGAGGGCCTAAAACCTAGGCTTGCCCCACAAAAAAGTGAATGCAGGGCAGGGAAAGCTCGCAGGAACTACACCTTTTAAGCCTAAAAATACAAAATTTTATGTTAATACTCGTGCTCGCAAAAGCTCGCGAAGAAAACAACGCGGGGAGGGCGGTCACGTTAGAGAGTGAAAGCCTAAATTTTTAGTCTGCACTGCACTAAAGTGCAGGTAAAATAGACATGCCCAACGGGCCGGACCTGTTTTGCCATCCCCGTAGTTCTTATATGTCCAAAAAACTTATCACATAGATATGCAGTTGCCCATAATGACCTGTTTTCATACGTTTTTTCAACCCAAATATTTCCTTCAAGTTCGTTTTCTTTAATTATCTGACAAAAACTCTTCAAACTGATCCTTTGTAAAATTTGAGTACATGACTTTTTTAAAATCTTCCAAAAATTATGACTTCTTTACATTCTCACCTGCATTCTTATTCAAATGCCAAACACATAAACGATGGATCGAATTAAACTAATGGAAATATGACTCAACAAGTTATGAGAACGTACTTATTATAAACTTGGAAAGGAAAGATGTTACTTATGTTATGTCGTAAAGTTGAAGTTTCTTACATTAAAAATGTAAAAAGAAAACATTTTAAATATCTCAAAATCAATTTGTACACAATAAACTAAGCACATGTTTTTCCATCTTACAATGTATGAAGAAATATATCTTAGTGGTTCCAATTTCCAAAATGCAAAATCTATAATTAAGATTGTGTTTCAAAGATGCATAAACTCTTTCCTGTTTATAAAAATATTTTTAACAAATAATAAATTTATTTCTATTTATAAAAACAATTGTATCAACAGTATAATTTTCTCATTTATAAAAATATTTGTAACAAACAATACGCTTTTTCTCGTCTATAAAAATAATTGTATCATCGATATACCTTTTCCTGTTTATGAAAATAATTGTTTCAATAACCCACTTTTTTCCGTTCATAAAAATAATTATATTAATGGTAGATTTTTTCTCGTTTATAAAAATATTTGTATCAATAATACAACTTTTCCCGTTTATAGACCAGATTTTAAAATTACAGTTTTTTCTATTTATAAAAATATTTGTATTAACAATAATTTTTTTTCCATTTATAAAAGTATTTGTATAAACATAGACTTTTTTCGTTTATAAAAATATGGATTAAATATGTTTAAAGTCTCTCTAAAGTTAGGCTTTTTCATTTTCATCTCTCTAAAAAATTTCGTTAAAGAATTGTCCCTCTAAATATAGGAGTTTTAATTTTTGGTCTGTCCAGCTAAAATCGTCGCTAATTCAGCCGCTAAGTAGTAAATCGCTGCTAAAAATCGTCGCTAATTCAGGCACTAAGTTGTAAAAACCATCACTAAGTTGCAGGAGAGATCAAAAGTTAAAATTCTTAACTTTAGAGGGACAATTCTTTTACGAAATTTTTTAGAGGGGTGAAAATTGAAAATGCATAAACTTATAGGGACTTTAAACATATTTAACCCTAAAAATATTTGTATCAACAATAGACATTTTTTCTGTTTGTAAAAATATTTGTATCAACAATATACTTTTTTCCGTTTATAAAAATATTTGTATCAACAATAGACTTTTTCCCGTTTATAAAAACATTTATATCAATAACACACTTTTCTCATTTAAAAAAAATTGTATCAAAAAAATTGGAATTAAGCTATTGATTAACTTAATTAATAAGAAAGAAAAAATAATAAGAAAGAGTCGCCACCGAATTTTATTGTTTCCAAAGGAATGAGAAAATATCGATAAAACCCAAAAAAAGAAAGATCTAGGTACGGGGGTTGGTTATACAAGGGGAAGATATTAGCACCCCTCACATCTACGGTACCACGTAGAAACTTCTTGAGAATATGTGTTAGGCTAAAACGGTCATTTGCGAAAAGATTGCGGAGATGAGAAAATAAGTATTTTTAGTTATTTTTGATTCGCCAAGACTACGTGAGTCCTGTGCCTACGTACCTTCTTTGTGCAATGAAGAAGTCAGAACCACATAGTTCTTGTAAAAAATAATAAAATGGTGTTTGTTTGATTGATTTTAATAAAAAGATATTTCATTATTTTCAAGTGGAAAACTCAACTTATCACCCACAAGTATGAGAAAGTGGACATTTGCATCATCTTGATGGAGAACTTTAACTTAGATAAAATTAACAAGCATGTCTCAATATTCTAGTTGAATATGTCAACATCTCTCAATCATACTATAGGAACAGGAGATTTATATCATAACAAGCAGATAACTTATGTCAAATCTTTCTGAAAATATTTGAAAAGAAAAAGTGCAAAAGAACACAAAATTGATTTGATGATGTTTGTGTTTTTAAATTGTTTTGATATGCTTAAATGTTTTAACATTTATTGAGAAAAGTTTGGAAAACCAATTGGCAAAGTCAAAGTTTATTTTGAAAGTGGTTTAAGGTTTGAAACAAAAAGGTTTTGAAAAAGAGAGAAGATTTTGAAAATTTAAGAATGAGAGGAGATGAAGAGACAATCCTAAAGCATAAAGGAAATAAGAAGAAATAAATGTTCTCATTATAAGGTAGCTCAAGAGAAAGCCTTTGTGTGTGCAAGTGAACTAACTAGAATGAAGCAAGCAATTGACATTTATCCAACATAGCATCCATTTCCTTTTGGATTAGGCCAGAAACGTGCACAAATAAGATGAATACTATAAGGTTAAAAAAAATCTCTAAGCTTAAAGATCTCAGGACAAGCCAAGTCTCAAATGAATCCACAAAAAATCAGATGAAAATAATTAAAGCAGAGCCAAGTTTTCAAATATTGATCAATATTGCAGATGAATTTCCAAGGTCTATGGTACAAACTCCAAGCATGGGAACAAGTCTAAGTCTAAGTCTAAAAGTCCAATTTTAAGCAAAGGATAGTAAAAACAAGTCCATGGATCAAGATTAATGTGTTAATGCTTTTAGAATCAACTCTTCCAAACAATGTGTTAATGTTTTCCGAATGTCAAAATTTGATTATGAAAATTATTAAATAAAGTTCAAGTGAACCTGACGACAATGATAAAGAGTTTAATTGATAATTATTAGTTACAATATTTAAATTAGTATTTTAATATGTTAGTTTAGATTAGTTATTATATTGTTCTAGAAGTTTCTTAGGTCCTTTTGTGATTGTGCCACTTGGATGACTAAGATATGTTTAAAGTAGTATGTAAGTGTATGTTCTATTTGTATTGACACCGATCAAAAATCAAAGAAAGTAATTTTATTTCTTATTTTTTCTTGTTTATCTTCTTCAAAATTTAGAATTTTCAGCTTTTATTAGGTTTGTTAGGGTTTCTAGTTTAACATCCTAACACAATCACCAGTTGATCCATACGTTCTCCATGTGCCTTCATTTTGTTAGCAATGGATAAGGTCCGAGAAAAATATTCATCTACTTTCTCTCCATTCAATCTAGGTATGGCAGGTTGGACGAAATTGTGGTTCTCTGATGCCAATGACATAGTTGTTTGTTATCAAATCTTAAGTGTTTCTCTCACTTTCTCACTGTGTTTCACTCACAAAAAATCAAACTCTCTTTAAAAAAATACAGCTTCTTAATTCCCAATAAAACCCTAAAATAACCAAACCCTGTTAAAAGTTCTAATACCAAAATTGTTAGAGCAAAGTAGAAGGAAATGTGTTCAATATTATTCAAATGCAAGTTTGGGTTACAAAGAAAAAAAAGAAATTAACCCAACTCACTCCACTAACAGAAAACGTGAGTCATGGGAGACTAATTCAATCCTACCGGTGCTTCCTAATTAGTAGGAATTATTAACAACATTACAAAAACAAATACTAACTTAATATGACAACGTGAGTCATGAGAGACTAATTCAATCCTACTGGTGCTTCCTTTAACATTTAGTCTAGGAATCTATGAATCTAATTAATTAAAATTCAAATATCCCTCAATAACAACACTTTGAGCCGATGCCAAGGGGCGTAAATTTTCCAATTTTACTCCTTGATCTATGTTCTTGAATGGCAACAAAGGATCATACTGATTACATCCATTCCAAAGTGGCAAAATTTCTGTCACAAATTTATTGATATACTTCTTCTTAATACCCTCCTTAACAAGCTCTTGATATTCACTGAAATTCCCTCTCATATCTAATAGAACACTACACAATCCTTGACGATTACAATAATCCAAGATCACATCAAGATTTATTTGATCCACAGATACAGTTTTAATTCCTTTTTGAGCCTCCTCAGGAGGTGTTGTTGTACAATCCGTAAAGATTATCATTTTATCAGTAACGTTATCGATGATAAATGGAATTTGATTTGAAGAACCAGAACCAGAATCTCTATGCATTATAAACCGAATGGGTTGATTGGCTCCAGGTTCTTGAGATGAAGGTAAGGAGTCAACCGATATAGTTTCACGGAATAAAGAAGAGGATATTATAACTGCATCATATTCTTGTAATAGCCTAGAATAGTATCCACCAGAGTGAGTTACTCCACTCCCAAGTGAGTCCAACAAGTTTCCGTTGACAGAAAGAGAATACCTGTAATGCAGAAATAGCTCCAAATGAATCTTTAGAGAAAAGAAAGTTGGAGTATATGTGTAAAAATAGAGATGAAACTGAATTACCTCAAAGTAAGCAGAGGCTTCTGGGTCAGCATGTGATGAATATAACCCTCATTGAGGCCCTTACACAATTCTTCCTCAACACCAACAACAACTTCAATTCCAGCACCTCTCAATCTATCTAACCCTTTGGAAGCCACGATAGGATTTGGATCCACCATCCCAACAACAACCTTTTTAAGTCTAGCTTTAATGAGAGCTTCAGTGCAAGGCGGAGTCCTCCCAAAATGATTACAAGGTTCTAAAGTGACATACGCCGTTGCATTCTCGGCCAAATCAGCAGCATCTCTGAGAGCAAACACCTGAAAAATCTCAGAAATAGAAATGCAGTGACACGAAAATGATGATTTGAATTCAAAGAGTGTGAAACAAGTCTCACCTCAGCATGAGGTTGACCAGGTTTAGGATGAAAACCTTGGCCAACAATTTGACCATCTTTGACAATAACACATCCAACTAAAGGATTGGGGCTTGTACACCCCAAAGCCTTTCTGGCGAGCTCAACGCTTTTCCTCATGTAAAATCCATCGACATCACCATCATCGTCACGATTCTTTTGGGAACGAATGACATAGCTACTCTTCCCACGAGTTAGTCTGTCCCTGAATGTAAGTGATTTGGAAAAGCCATGATTCATATTGAGGGGAATGGGTGGATGAGGAGAGGCATTCATGCATAATCTGGAATGGTAAAATGGAACTGAAACTGCTACTGATAACCCCATTGCTTGCATGGTTGGAATGATGCGAAATGTGATTTGGTTTGGGACTCCGATTCACAAACAAACCTCTGTGAAAGAGTGATGGAAAGTACAGAGATTTAAGAGGAACAGAACAGCGTCAGCAACGTGATCCGCGCCAATTTGTTTTTCCCTTTTCACGCACAGTATTCCAAGACGATGAATAAGTTGTTATTTCACGCACAGTATTCCAAGACGATGAATAAGTTGTTATTTCACGCATGAAACACATGAAATATCATCTCATAGTATTTTAATATTATCAAGTAGTTTGTTTGTTTGTTTTTATTGTCATTTTTCTTATTTTATCAATTAAATGAGTTGGCCCATGTTCTTAGATCTAATTGCATGTGATTGGTAGTTGAGAAAAATTAATATGTAACCAATTGGCATTATATAATTGTTTTGGCATAATGAAAATATCAACATTGTAAACAATTTCCCCTTCTTCTCTAAATCAATTTATGTGCTCTGCAACTCTGAATCCAACATATAACATTATCATTGTTGTTGTTTTTAGTTTAGAGTATGATATTACGGGTTCCTCCCCGATATCTAAAGGGTTGGTATCAATTTGTATCAGTCGGATGAACCATGGCACCTTCTCCGTCTAGCTCTTTGCACGAACTTGAGCAACACCTTGAAGATCGCCTCACTTAGCTCCAACTTCAATAAAATGTTGACATGGATGCGCTTCGCACGTTATTGCATATTCAAGCAGATCAAGGCTCTATGGTGTCCATCGTTACGCAAGCCTCTACCAACAATCAACTCACTGCCTCAAACGGTTATGTTGTCCTCGTTTTATAGGTGGTGTTCCCTCGTTTGATGGGAAGCTTGTTAGTGACTAGCTTTACAAGTGTGGCCAATTTTTCTTGTTAGATGAAACTCCAGCGTCGTCGATGGTGCGTTTGGCATCCGTTCACCTCGATGGGTTGGCGTTGCAATGGCGTCTCAACTATATGCGTCAGAAGTTCAATATCTATCCTCCATGGCAATGATACGTCAGTGATGTTATTGCTTGTTTTGACGAGGTTTATGAAGATCCTTTGTCGTCGTTATTGCATATGTGATCACGACTTTGTGAGTCTTAAAGAATCTAGACCGCAAGTATATAATTCTATCACGTGTAGCTTTAAAGATTATCGAATCCCAAGGGACTAAATATCGAACTACCGTTATCTTAGGTTACTACGTAAATCTAAGGCTAATAATGTAATTAATAGGGGATTTAGGGAACCTAACTGATTATAATCTAGTTTAGATTCAAGGGAGAATATCGGTATGTAATGGTCAGACTTCGGGGATTTAACAACTCATTGACCTAACTCAGATTAATAAAACAGTTTTCAGTAGGAAGTATTTGTTTGAAAACCCTCTTCTCACACTCTCGTGTTTCTTGATTCAGATCCTACGATCAAACCTAAGTGAGTGCTCTCACTGTTTCAATTAGAGATTAAAAATAGTTTTTGGAAACAAACAAAACCTAATCAACTTAAAAGCGCTCTCACTGTATTTTAAGTATGTACAATTACCAATGTCCAGTTATTATCTCAAACTCTTGTTTTATTGATCCTAACTTCTATCTGTATTTTGCTCTCGTAACAAAACAATTAATATTTAGAACTAGTAATTGAAACCAGAAAATTATTCTTTTTAAAAAGGAACTGATCAATTGGCATTGCTAAACCCCGTTGGCTATATGACCTTACATACCGATAAACAAATTTAGCCTAGCATGTTAAACAATTCAATAACAGCGCAACAGAAATAACTACCATTAAACAATTTAAATAAACTAAACATTTCAGAGAATCCTGTCATAAATAAATAAAATACTTAAATTAAACCTGGAAATACTATGGCAGAATATTTGGTTGATTTCAAGTATCTCCCACAAATCGGTAAAATAAACGAAAAGAAATAATGCAGAAAATATTCGGCAGAGTAACAGTAAAAACAGAGAAAAGAAAACATGTTTAAAAATGGGGATTTGAGGTCCTAATTATAGGTTTGGAGACGCGCAGGGAGTTGAGATATTTTCTCCTCCGGATTTGCCTCCGTAGCGACCACTACGGATTGAAAGACTCTGTAACGGTCGTTACACTCCTTCTTTTGAGGAGGGACTAGCGCTGCAAGGTGTAACAGTCGTTACACCCCCTACTTTTGAGGAGGAACTAGCTTGGCAAGGTGTAACGGTCGTTACACCAGGATTAGGTGACGTGTAACGGTCGTTACACCCCTTGGACCTTGGGTGGATTGAGCCCAGCGTGTATTTCTTCTTTTGATCTTCCAAGGATTTTTACTTGTAATGCACCCAGTTTTGCCACACACCCCTCAATTGCATAATTTCTCTTTCTTTGTGCGGATTTTAAATACGATTAGCTCGAATTTTCTTGACTTTCTTCGCACATTCCTTGTAAACATCAAATTCCTGAAAACATAGAAAATACCAGCATAATATGAATAAAGAGTAATTTAATTAATTAAAATGCGGATAAAATTCATGTAAATTGATCCAAATATTCGATACATTTCCGGTTTATCAAACTCCTCTACACTTGAACCTTTGCTTGTCCTCAAGCAAATAGTAAAAAAACATTTAATGCACGGTTTCCGACACAATCGCATGACACAACTCGAATCGTACGTGGCTGAGGGGCGTTACGTTAGAAAGATGGAACTAGGTTCCGACACTAATGATACAGAAATGACACAAAACCATAGGACATGGTCAAAATCCTCCATCCTATGAAAACTAGTCCGAATTATGCTATCATATCTCAACCTAATTCTTTTCGTTCGAAATCAACCGCTTTCATTCTAGTGCAATCACATTAAGCCCTTTATCTTTCGCACGCACATAGTAGAGTAGCCGGTTAGCGATTCTTGTCTCTTATGCACGGGTTTCTGGTACACAAGTTGGTAACCCTTTTTCTTTCCCAAATTATAAATCTCGGGGGATCGAACTGTAGTTCGCCCTACCAAGTTCAACACCAGATACCACTGAACAGGCTTAGAACTGGTCGTTACATCAATTTTTGTTAGTACTGCAACTGTTGGATTAAATGACCTGGTGAAGGTAACCTAACTTAATTAGAGCATTTCATATTATATCTTGATGCTTATCATTTTTTTCTCTTTTTTTCTGATTAAGACCAGTCACTTATATTCATCAGCTCTCTACGTAGTTTATGGATAAGACAGTGGTGATTGCTAGTATAAACTACTCGGGGTTGATCCAAAACTAAAACTTAAGGCTTCAGTATCATAGCCACTCAAACCAATTTGCATAATCTAGAAGATTTAGGTGTCAAGGCGGTATTATTTTTGTCTACTCTTTTTCAAAAAATCTAACGCAGCCTAATTGTGAACAACCTATATACTTTTCGAATGTACCGAGTTAATGTGTCGAGTAAAAAAAAAATTTATGGTTCAAGAAAATTGTTGAAGTACGAATAACTTACGGAAATGATTTTTTATTGAATGGAAAGGGAAATAACAGAAATTAGATGTATGTGCTAACATTTGTTTAAGTTACTAACAATTTTCTCTCTTTTTACATAATGGTTGAATTTTGTTATTTGATGTGATTTTTTGTGTTTGGAAATTTCCATGAGTTAAAATAGTTTCCAATAGACTCAAGCATCATAACAAAACATGTTTGACACAAATTGGCTTGAGTTTAGTGAAAATTTGCCAAAATCAACATCTCCCTTTGGATGTTTCGTCATCCATTCTCGTACTTTCTCTTATGACAGTATGACTACTCTTGCATCTCTTTTATGAGATATTTACCATGCTCCCTTAGGATTGCTCGTTTAGGTTAGTCCTCGAGCTAGACATTAGGGTATATGTCCATGTATGTCCATGTAGGTAGATATTCTCTTTCATCCTTGACGTAAGGCCATCTTGTATGATCATATTAGGACTAGAGATTAGGATAGTTTCCCCTAGTTGTTTTTCTTTTCTTCTCGATATTTTCATTTAAGGCTAAAACTTCTTTTTCTTGGCAAATGTATAAAACATGTTAACCATACAAAAATCCTTTTCATGGTAAAAAACACCAATTAATTCATTTATTTTCGCCATTCGGCCTTTCTCTTCTAAGAACGTGTTAAGTCCTTTCCACTACAGTGCGTGAGTCTCTAATGGTCGAGCAACGGTGGAATGATTGAATTTAACATTGTTCATTTAAAAACACATAAAAAACATCAACATGTGAGCCAAACTATGACACTCTGATTCATAAAAAGGGATACTTAGGCATCTGGTCACGGGGCTCAATTGAGTGAAAATTTGTAAATATTTCCTTCTTTTCCACATGTTTTCTTTCCATGCATTCATGCTTAGCAATTTTTTTCTTCTTTTAGCTCTTAAGCATTAGATTGAACACACCCTTTGATTAGAATAAAAAGAGTGAATCCAGTAGAGTACTACGGACGCGAGGGGTGCTAATACCTTCCCCTCGCGTAATCGACTCCCGTACCCCCGATCTCCCAGTCGCAAGACCTTGATTTCTCCCTTCATGTTTTTCTTTGATGATTTTAATTTCTCTTTATGTGGGATAAATAAATAATCGGTGGCGACTTCATTTATTTTACCACTATAATTAGTATTCGGAGTTTTGGTTGGTGATGATAATATGATGATTTATGATGAGAATGATGATTTGTAATGAGTAAAATTCCATGAAATGATGTATATAATGCATATATGATGTGTTATTGTGATATTGTGAAACCATGATGAATTGTGTGAATTTTGGACTGAATGGGTGTTGAAATCATAAGGAATTTGGACTGGTTCTTTGCAGATAACGCAACAGCATAGTTGTTGTTTTCGCGCCCTCGCCGGGCGAGCTTCCCAAGTCGCCGGGAGAGGCATCTTCGCCCAGACTTCTCCAGGCGAGAGAGAGGGATGATTTTGGCAGGTTTCTTGGAAAATGTATGGAGGGGATGTCTAGCTCTAGCTTTGTCGAGCGAAGCAGAGGCGAGCGTGAGCTTGTCGGGTAAGCGAAGAGGTCATCGGGAGAAAGAGATGATGGAAAATAGATGCTCCTGGAATTTTGTTTGGGGGAAGACTTTTTTCCCCAGCCATGTCGAGTGAGCCTCAATCGATAAAACAGCTTCGTCGAACGAGCCTCATCCAGTGGCAGCGAATATATTTTGTAAAGGTCGTAATTTGAGTTTTCGGACCTTGTTTGACTTGTCCTTCGAATCATTAGAAAACTAACACGATGTATTATACTTTGGTGAAATAGAATGAATCATATGATGTATGTTTTTATGATAAATTGATGTGATTATTCCTTGATGTGATATGATGTATGTTCTTATGATGAATTGATGTCGTTAGGATGATGATGTATGTACTATGAAGTGTGTGATGATATTATGATAATTACATGAATGATGATGCATTTTGACTAGCAGTGGTCATGTTTTATTGTTTTGTTGCGTATCATGCATTCATGGAATATGTTATGTGTTGTACCCCAAAATTTGCCCTCCCATGTTTCTCAATACATGTCAAGTAAGGTCTTCAAATTGCTCAAGGAAGTTCAAGGTTTGACCATATAAATTCTCTCCTAAGGCAGTTTACCCCAAATTAGGGTTTCACTTTGCATCAAGATGTTGAGTCCAAAGGATCCCAAATGCTCACCATTGTCCTAATATGTTCTCAAGCTCATCCATGACAAGTTTCAAGCCTTGTAGAGGAAATTTGCTCAGTCAATAGCTCAAAGGCCTGGAAATCGACTGTGTTAGGGCAAAAAGTCAACTGTGGCCCACATATAGTCAAACTTCAAGATTTTTGGTCAACATTCTCATTTTGAAGTATTCTTCATCATTTGATTAAGGGTTGATCATGATTCCTCAAGGATTGCTCACAATTCATCAAAACCCAAAAGTTGCTAAATTAGGGTTTTGCAGGAAAAGTCAACTCAACTTTGACCAAGCATAACTTTCTCATACTTTATCAAAAATGACCCCATCAAAAGCTCATTTTGAAGAGGATGCAATTACCTACAATTCATCTTCATCTCCCAAGTTCAAAATATACACTCACAAGAAGATATGAATTTGGACATTATAGGTCATTTTGAAAAGTCAACAAAAACACCTTTTGGGTCAAAGCTTCATACATGAACATAGAAGACTAAATTGATATTAGAATAAAAGGGTTGCTTAGAGGACATACCAAGCTTTATAAAAAGTCAAAGAACACCTCTCTAGGGTCAAAATTGATGGAGTTGTGCATTGATAAAGTTGACCCTTTTTGCAAAATTACTAAAAGTCAAATGTGTCCAAAATTGCATAATGGGCCCATTCTTTTTCACTTGTTTTGAGTTGGCATTATAGTCCACGTGCTCCATCCTTGGCCATGTGTCTATATCATATTTTTATTATTTAATTTGGTTTTTATTTGAATTAATTCATTTTAAATCAAATTAAATCAAATAAAATCAAATAAAATCAAAATCATTGAAAACTAAAGATCTTGTGATCATTCCAGGTCTTGTTATATAGCTAGCACCCTTCCAAACTCGTATCAAGGCAATTGTGTACAAAAAGATTTAAAAAAAGGCAATTTTGGAAAGTTGTTCAAAGCAAATCAAATCCACATCAAAATCATTGAAAGAAGAAGATTTGAACTGAGTTTGCAACCCTAATATATTGTACAATACATAAGGAGGCGAGACAGACAAAAATCGGGGTTGGAGATCAGTTATAGAGCACAAACAGAATTTGAAAAAATCAAGAAAAAGTGTGAATTCCAAATCACTCCTAGAGGCAGTTTCAAGGCTTAATACTTGTCTCAATCGTTTCCTGGCAACCTCCACAAGCGAAAGCAAGCAAAACCACACGTTTTCAGACCCTCCCACGCACTGTAAGTCTTTCGTAACCTTGCTCTATTCTTGAATTTGCATCTTGCAATTTAAGCATGGTTGATCTGAATTAATGGCATAATCTTAATCTACAGAGCATTTGCAAGCTTTTGGTATTATTCAATTGCATTTATATGCTCTATGCCGTGAATCACCATTGTAGGGTTTTCTAGGGGTTTTTTAGGGCTTTTTGTTATAAGAATAATTGGCCTTCGTGAAGGGTACTATCTTGTTCAAGGGAACAAGACGAGCTCAACCATGGCGCTAGTTTCCATTTATATTGCCTATGGAAGAACTTAG
Organism: Vicia faba; assembly: GCA_948472305.1. Taxonomy (NCBI): domain Eukaryota; kingdom Viridiplantae; phylum Streptophyta; class Magnoliopsida; order Fabales; family Fabaceae; genus Vicia; species Vicia faba. The sequence continues at coordinate 1,308,322,763 of OX451739.1, forward strand.
AGTGAAGCTACGATATTAGCTGCGGATGAAATCCGCAGGTAAAAGTTCCAGTTTTTAGAGGACAAGGATGATGCGTTGGCACTCCCCCATTTGTCCATTCAAACAGCGCGCGCGTTTTTTATTTTTCTGGCCATTAATTTTGTTTTTTATATATTATTATTGATTTGTATTATAATAAGAAAAAGAGCAACATGGCCTAGTGGTAACCACATCAGCGCTCAAGGATTCAAATGCTGGAGGTCAGGGGTTCGATCCCTGCCTCCAGAAATTTGCCATTTTCTTGTTTATTTTCAGGGAATCTAGTGCATGCTCAAGCCTACCATCCACCATGGACTCTCACTCTTCAGCGCGCCAGATGGCCAGATCTGGTGGCCAATATTGAAGGAGCATCAAAAGGCCAGTCAACGCATATGCACTAAATTACAAAAAGTCTAATGGATCAGCATTATTGGGCCAGCCAATTGTTATTCACACACCCTTCAATCAGGCCCATTCTCTACTTTTTTATATATTTTTGTTTATTTCATTTAATTATTTATGTTGTTTAACTTAATTACTAACCAATAACATAATTTCTTTTATAAAAAAAATCACAAAAACCATTTTTTACCCAATTAAATTTCAGAATTTTATTTTTTATTAATAAATATTAATTAAATTAATTAGGATATTAATTTTTAGATAACTTTCATTTATTTTGTAAATATTTAAAATTAATTAGAATTTAATAGGTTTTAACCCTAATTTATTTATTTTATTTTCTTTCCTAAAATATCAAAAACTCCAAAAATATGTCATTTAATATTTTTCATTAATTAATTAATTTAATCATTAATTTTACATTTAATTTTAGGATTTATTTTTTTTTCTTAAAAATAAAAACAACAAAAACATTTTCTTTAATCAAAAGGGTCAAAACCCTAATTTCGCATTCGATTTAATTCCGCATCGTGCGCTTTATTTTTCTTTATCCAATTAATGTATCTGCTCCCGGTTTGTAATAATTAATTATGATATTTATTTTTCCGCTTTTAAATTTCAAAGGGTTGCTTTTGGAGATGTAAATACCCGACGCCTTGTAATAATTTAGTTTAATTTCCGCACCTTTAATTTCTGCAAATATTCAACTGTTAGATGTTTGGTAATAGGGTTTGCATGACAAGAATGAATGTTTAACCTAAAATCAATTAGATCACCCTAAACATGTGCAAAGATAAAAATAACTGAAATCCATACACTCGCACATGCGCACTCTTAGGGTACACCCCACTTGGTTGCCTTTGTAAACGGTCATTGAGTATAGGTTGCTTTAGAGGTCGCCCTCTTGTCTAAAAGATCAGAGTTGCCTCAAAATGGTTGCCTCGGATATCGTTGCCTCGAATAAATGATCTAAGATATTAGGGTTACCGCTAAAACATCCTAACATTGCTTTACTGATTGTATGTCCCTCTTTCGAATTGACCCTCAAAAACTCCAACGACGGTGCTACCTACTCACTAATAGTGGGATAACATTGTCTAAAGGAAATTAGCATAGAACGATTCCTTTTTCGAGTAGGTAGATTAGTTCTTAGATACTTGCTCATCCAAAACAAAACTTTTTCTCACACTTACACTCTTTTACAAACAAGTTTTCAAAACACTTCATTACACTCTTGAAGATAGACGCAAGAGTTAAATCGAAGTTAAAACAAAGCTTTTCAAAACCCACAAGCACAAAGAAAACATTTTGAAAATGATGAGCAAGTACCTAAGAGCCCGTAGATAACTACGGATAGAAAGGGTGCTAATACCTTCCCTTTCTATAATCTACCCCCCGTACTCAGAAATATCTTGAAAAAGGAATTTTTCTGTGCTTTTTTCCTTTCCTTGTTGGATAAAATAAAAGTTGGTGGCGACTCTTGCTTACCGCGACATTTTGCGAATACAAACGCAAAACGCGAACCAGCATTCCAAAAACAGTCAGTTCTTCCCACCGTATCACACCAAGCAATTATTTTATCAAGATTTTATCGGTAATTATAGGGTATCCCTAGTCCTAGGTGATATCTACTATAGTTTAATCGTACCAAAAACCTTAACAATGGCGGTCCAACCCTAATTGTTAACACTGAATCAATCCCTATTTGTCCGATAGGAAAATCATAAGAACATTGAACGATTAAATTGAAAAGAAAATTTTGTATAAAAATCAAGAATTCAATAACATTACAATTGCAAATCAGGGACACCCCCTAGGATTAAGGGGTTTTGCTACTCATAATATTGTTCAAAATAATTTCAATAAATATAAAGTGAAACATTACAAATTGATGGTGAACTTTGATCTTCAATTTCTTTCGCTCATGAAAGGTCTTCATTCTCCAAAACTTGCATAGGCTCTAATCTTCAATCGTCAGAATTCTTCCTCTGGAAAAAGTGCCTTAATTCATCGTGAAAAATCATCTAAATAGTCACCATTCATTCAGATCAGTTGGAAGTACCCAAAACGCCCCTACAACTTAACATCTGGACAAAATAGGAAGAAGTCAATAAATCAGAATCACAGGTCGCCCGTGTTGCAACCCTGTCTTCCATTATTTTTTCAACTCATCCCAGGTCTTCCTTCTAACATAGCCCATGTCAGGTGACATGGCCACCTGTGTCACGCCTCCTATAGATGGAATTTTGACTTTCTCTGAAACTCCGAGTTTTTGCACTTTTCTGCCTTAAATTGTCCCGATTTATTCAGTTGTGCCTAAAAACAGTAAGACACACAACCAACGCATAATATGTTGTAAAATGCAATAAATCACCCGATAATCAAAATAAAAGATAATTGAAATCAAAGGTAAATAACTGTGTAAAAACCACTGGTCCAACTCCCCCAAACTTGAATCGATGCTTGACCTCAAGCCACAAAAACAAGAGCTTATGATATTCTCAACATACCATTACTCATACGTGAGACTTCTGTTCAAATTGATCAAGAGGTATTTCGTGCGATGTTCACATGACGCGAAGAGTTTTTATAAGAACCTTTTACTCTTGAGCTTCCTCTTTGGGTACCTCTTTAACTATGCTTTGTACTTAAGTCTCTTTCCAAATTTCCTCCTATTTCATTCGGACAATCATATTAAGGCAATGAGAATTATGATGATCATCACATGCACAATACTAATTAAGAATTACTTGTTTAGGCACAAAATAAGCACCATTGGCTACTTTTAATTACCAATGAAAATTTCAAACTTTGCAGTTATATATTGTCCTTATTTGGACGATATTTTGGGATCAACCCCCTTTGGGCTGAATAACCAAGTAAGGGTTACCCAACTTATTGATCTGGTTGCCTTTTACCGCCTTTTCATTATTTGGTGCCAAAATTATTTATTTCTTAACCAAAATATGTGCATATGAGTCTAGACCATGCCAGACTGTCAAAATAAACTACTCAAGGATTACTTCTCAGAATACAAACATTATGGATACAAATCTACACATTAGACTCGTATCATTGTCACATTATTCCGAACTTCCTACCCTCAAACAATCATCCCTTTATCTCTATATACTTTTCCGGTCTCTTTGAATTAAAAGCTCTTGTGCAAAACAAAAATTTTCGGTCAAAAATTAGGATGAGCTTCAACGTGTTATTTTACACAGCAAATAGCATAAAACAACCACATAAATCACAGATCAAAGCAGTAAGTACCCCAAAACTTGAACTAAACATTGGCCTCAATTTTTCAGAACAAGACCGAGAAGGGCGACTCACAGAGGGTAATGCAATACCAACTGCTTCCTCCTAGCTTTCACCAGTAAGGCCCCATTTTTATTTCCTGAAAACAAAACAAAACAAAAAAGAAAAAAAGTTATTAAAAGCATCTGTTTCCTCCTACAAAGTGCTTCGTTTAACGTTGCATGGCTCGATGTTTCATTCCCCTTTATTAAGGGGGGTAATTCCTCTTCCACACCTTGTTGCTTGTCCTTTCCGCAACCTAGGAGTCATCTAGATGAAAAGTATGAACCACTTTGTGTTTCAGGTTACTTCCAACTTCTATTTTCTTACCTCAACATTCCTTCTTCTTTCTCTTCTTGACTTCTTGACTGAACTTGGGAATTTTTATTGATGCCATCTGAGAGATTATGCCTGAGACTTCTTTTGAGAGTAATTTTGAAAATTTTCTTCCTCCTTCTACTTTGGTCATACCAACTGAAGATTTATTCTGTCTACCTACACATTGCTTCTTGATTTCTAACACGTTTAAGGTTATCTCCTCATAAAATGATTTTAATGTCAGGTTACCTGTCTCGATATCAAAATTGCACAGACTAGTCAGTAGAAATGGTCTACCAAGAATGATAAGAGTATCTTCATCTTCAGGAATATGCATGATTTGGAAATCAACTGGAAATACAAAATTGTCAATTTCCACCAATAAATCTTCCGCATCCTGTATGACTGCTTGATGGTGTCATCAACAAATTTTAATTTCGTCCCACTCCCACTTATCTTCTCAATACCAAGCTTTTTGAAAACAGACAGTGGCATTAAGCTCACACTAGAACCATAATCAATTAGAACCCTCTTGAAAGTTCTGTTTTTTATGGTGCACAATATTGCAATTGAACCTAGATCCTTATGCTTGATAGGGGTCTTTCTCTTGGGCATTCTTGCACACAATTTCTCATAAACGGGTACTTGTTCATATTCTGTTGGTCTCTTTTTTGAGAGTACATCCTTCATGAATTTCTGGTACAACGACATTTTCTTGAGTGCTTCAAATAACAATATGTGGATCTCTAGCTTTTTGAAAATTTTGACAAATTTCTCAAAATATTTTTCTTTCGTGTCTTTCTTTGATACCCGAGATGGATACAACAACTTAATCACTGGTTTAGTCTCCTTTGCACTCTTCTCTTTAGTTGATTTCACATGTAATACCACTTTTTCTGATTTTTCTTATTTTCTCGCACTTCCATCTCTACCTCTATGATCTGATCCTCATATTTATTCTCTTCTTCAACTTCTGACCCCTTCTGACTTCTTGTTGTGACAACATTAACATTATCATGAATTTTATGATTTCCATGTGCTTGCATAGATAATTGTTGTGCTATCTGTCTCATTTGAACTTCCAAAATTTTTATTGGCAACTGTGGTATTCTGGTGATTGCTCCTTGTCTCTTCTTGGAATTGAGAAGTGTGGGGAACCATCTTTTCAATAGCTACCTCCCATTCTACCTTATGTAGAGCTTGTGCTAATTTTCATTCCAGGAGAAGTTGGGATGATTCTTCCACCCAGGATTATAGGTGTTAGAATACATATTATTCTACTTCAAAATTTTTATCACCTCAATTTGTTGTGGAGTTACAAGACATTACGCAGTAATGTGTGATCCACTACAAATTTCACAAACAACATTTTGTGAATGTTGAACCCGAGCTACCTGTTGAGCACCTATTTTCATTGCCTTCAGCCTTTTCTCACTTCTGTAGCAACTGTTTCTTCAATTCTGAGTTGTTTGTTGGCTTTCAACTTCAAATTAATAACTCTCTCTGGTTTTCTTGTAACTCTTTCATACAATTCCAAGTGTTCATTAGCAGCAATGGCTTCAATGATCTTCTTAATACTCGTGGCTGTTGTAAAGTTGGATGAGCCACCAATAGTTGTGTTAATTATCCGCTTTGTCTTCATTTTGAGGTCACTTATAAACATCTGCATTTTCTTAGTTTGATCCATATTATGAGTGGGACAAGCTACCAATAACCATTTGAACCTTTTGAACCTCTTGAACCTCTTGTAAGAATCACCTAGTGACTCTCCTTCTTTCGGCTTAAAATTCACCATAGTCAACCAATAGTTGAGAAAAATGAATATGTACCAATTAGGGTTCATAAAATGGATCACCGGTTCTATTCCGTTCCACTTTAAGTCAGCTAAAAGAAAACAGGACGGGCATGGCCTCCAAGTTGAAATGGATATAAAATATTAGTCTGTCCCACTAAAGTTGCGGTTGGTGGGCGACGGACTTGTCCGCTTACTTTTTTATTTATTTATTTTTTTAGTATATTAAAAGATTTTTTTTTACATTTCAATTAGATTTTTCACTAATTTTTTGAAACGATTTTTTATAAAGCATCATTTTAACAAAATCTAAGTAAAAAAATATTGCATATGTGATCACGACTTTGTGAGTCTTAAAGAATCTAGACCGCAAGTATACAGTCCTATCGCGTGTAGCTTTAAAGATTATCAAATCCCAAGGGACTAAATGTCGAACTATCGTTATCTTAGGTTACTACGTAAATCTAAGGCTAATAATGTAATTAATAGGGGGTTTAGGGAACCTAACTGATTATAATCTAGTTTAGATTCAAGGGAGAATATCGGTATGTAATGGTCGGACTTTGGGGATTTAGTAAATCATTGACCTAACTTGGATTAATAAAACAATTTTCAGTAGGAAGTATTTGTTTGAAAACCCTCTTCTCACACTCTCGTGTTTCTTGATTCAGATCCTACGATCAAACCTAAGTGAGTGCTCTCGCTGTTTCAATTAGAGTTCAAAAATAGTTTTTGGAAACAAACAAAACATAATCAACTTAAAAGTGCTCTCGCTGTATTTTAAGTATGTACAATTACAACTGTCCAGTTATTATCTCAAACTCTCGTTTTATTGATCATAACTTCTATCTGTATTTTACTCTCGTAACAAAACAATTAATATTTAGAACTAGTAATTGAAACCAGAAAATTATTCTTTTTAAAAAGGAACTGATCAATTGGCGTTGCTAAACCCCGTTGGCTATATGACCTTACATACCGATAAATAAATTTAGCCTAGCATGTTAAACAATTCAATAACAACGCAACAAAAATAACTACCATCAAACAATTTAAATAAACTAAACATTTCAGAGAATTCTGTCATAAATAAATAAAATACTTAAATTAAATCTGAAAATACTATGGCAGAATATTTGGTTGATTTCAAGTATCTCCCACAGATTGGTAAAATAAACGAAAAGAAATAATGCGGAAAATATTCGGCAGAGTAACAGTAAAAACAGAGAAAAGAAAACATGTTTAAAAATGGGGATTTGAGGTCCTATTTATAGGCTTGGAGACGCGCAGGGAGTTGATATATTTTCTCCTCCGGATTTGCCTCCGTAGCAACCGCTACGGATTGAAAGACTTAGTGTAACGATCGTTACACTCCTTCTTTTGAGGAGGGACTAGCACTGCAAGGTGTAACAGTCGTTACACCCCCTACTTTTGAGGAGGAACTAGCTTGGCAAGGTGTAACGGTCGTTACACCAGGATTAGGTGACATGTAACGGTCGTTACACCCCTTGGACCTTGGGTGGATTGGGCCTAGTGTGTATTTCTTCTTTTGTTCTTCCAAGGCTTTTTACTTGTAATGCACCCAGTTTTGCCACACACCCCTCAATTGCATAATTTCTCTTTCTTTATGCGGATTTTAAATACGATTAGCTCGACTTTTCTTGACTTTCTTCGCACATTCCTTGTAAACATCAAATTCCTAAAAACATAGAAAATACCAGCATAATACGAATAAAGAGTAATTTAATTAATTAAAATGCGGATAAAATTCATGTAAATTGATCCAAATATTTGATACATTTCCGGTTTATCAAACTCCTCTACACTTGAACCTTTGCTTGTCCTCAAGCAAATAGTAAAAAAAACATTTAATGTACGGTTTCCGACACAATCGCATGACACAACTCGAATCGTACGTGGTTGAGGGGCGTTACATTAGAAAGATGGAAATAGGTTCCGACACTAATGATACAGAAATGACACAAAACCATAGGACATGGTCAAAATCCTCCATAATATGCAAACTAGTCTGAATTATGCTATCATAGCTCAACCTAATTCTTTTCGTTCGAAATCAACCGCTTTCATTCTAGCGCAACCACATTAAGCCCTTTATCTTTCGCACGCACATAGTAGAGTGGCCGGTTAGCGATTCTTGTCTCTTATGCACGAGTTTCTGGTACACAAGTTGGTAACCCTTTTTCTTTCCTAGATTATAAGTCTCGGGGGATCGAACCATAGTTCTCCCTACCAAGTTCAGCACCAGATACCACTGAACAGGCTTAGAACTGGTCATTACATCAGTTTTTGTAGGTACCGTAACTGTTGGATTAAATGACCTGGTGAGGGTCACCTAACTTAATTAGAGCATTCCCTATTATATCTTTATTCTTATCATTTTTTTCTCTTTTTCTTCTTCTTCTGATTAGGACCAGTCACTTATATTCATCAACTCTCTATGTAGTTTGTGGATAAGACAGTGATGACTGCTAGTATAAACTACTCGGGATTGATCCAAAACTAAAACTTAAGGCTTCGGTATCATAGCCACTCAAACTGATTTGCATAATCTAGAAGATTTAGGGTTCAAGGCGGTATTATTTTTGTCTACTCTTTTTCAAAAAATCTAAGGCAACCTAATTGTGAACAACCTATATACTTTTCGAATGTACCGAGTTAATGTGTCGAGTAAAAAAAATATATGGTTCAAGAAAAGTGTTGAAGTACGAATAACTTACGGAAATGATTTTTTATTGAATGGAAAGGGAAATAACAGAAATTAGATGTATGTGCTAACATTTTTTTAAGTTACTAACAATTTTCTCTCTTTTTACATAATAGTTGATGTGATACGGTGGCAGAACCGACTGTTTAATACTGGTTTGCATTTTGCGTTTTGTGTTCGCAAAATGTCGCGGTAAGCAAGAGTCGCCACCGACTTTTATTTCATCCAATCGGAAAGGAAAAAAGTACAGAAAAAATCCTTTTTCAAGATATTCTGAGTACGGGGGGTAGATTATAGAAAGGGAAGGTGTTAGCACCCTTTCCATCCATGGTTTTCCATGAGCTCTTAGGTACTTGCTCATCTTTTTAAAATTGCTTGTGTATGTGCTTTGTTTTGAAAATTTTTTACTTTGTGATAACCTTTGTATCAGTCCTCAAGAGTGTTACAAAGTTGTTTTTGAAAACTTTGTTTGAAAAGTGTTTGAAAGTGTATGGTGTAAAATATTTGTTGTTTTGAGCAAGTACCTATTAGCATTTACCTACTCGAAAAAGAATTATTTCTATTCTCATTTCCTTTAGACAATGCTATCCTACTATTGAGAAATATGTAGCACCGTCGTTGGAATTTGTAAGGGTCAATTCGAAAGGGATGTAATGGTTATTGAAGGCAACATGTAAGAATACCTTAGCATTTCGAAGAGACTGTCATCATATATATATGTAGGCAACATCGAGGGACAAGATCATTTTCTCGTAGGCAACTCGAGGGACAGTAAGGGACCATGATCTTTTATGATGACTTTAACCGAGGGTCTTTGCTAAGGGTATCCCTATGTTCGAGGGACATGACCATTGTTTTCCGAGGCAACCAAGTGAGGAGTACCCTAGGAGTGAACATGTGCATGTGTTTGATTTCAGTTATTTAATCTTTTCACAATTAAGATGATCTACTGTATTAATTTTCAGTTTGTCTTTCCATACAATCCTATTAACATACATCTAAGCAGTTTATAGTTTGCGGAATTAAAATATGGAAAGTTTAAAGTCCTAGCTATTACAAGGCTTTTGCAGATACATAATTATTTTGGACTGAAAATAAAAAGGCGGAAATGTAAACCTAAGCTATTACAGAGCTTTGGGGCAATTACATAATAATGAAGAGTGAGGAAAAGAAATCCTAAAACTATTACATCCCGGAAGCAATTACATAATTAGAAAAAAATGCGAGAAAATATAAATCTACGCTATTATATTGATAATGCGATCTATACAATTTTCCTAGAAATTAAAATGTAAAAGAATAAATAAAAAGAAATTAAAGAGAAATTAAAACCTAAAATTCTAAGTTAATGTATTTGGTGTTTTTTTGTAGAAAATAATTTTAAGTTAATTAAAAAACCTAATTCTAACTAATTTTAATTAAAAAAAGTTAATTAACTTAATTTATTAATAAATGAAAAAAAGACAAAAAATCAGTTACTAACTAAAACAAAAACCTAATCCTAATTTGTTAAAAAAAGGTTAATTAAAGGGTTAATTACCAAGAAAACCTAAAACCTAATTGATTTTAATAAAAAAAAGTTAGTTTTGAAAAAAAAGATTTATGTGTAATGATTAATAAGAAAAAATTAAGTTTGCCAAAAAATAGATAGGGGAAGAAACATCAATGAAAAATAGGATTAGAAAATAAAAATAATGCAAATGTCATGGGTGGTTGTTGAACCAAAAATTAATTTAAAACTTAAAATTAAATTTAAAAAAGACCTAAAATTAATTATTCGAGTTTAGGAGAAAAAATCAAAGGTTTGTGAAAAATGTTAAGTTTTATGAAAAAAAATTTAAACAAAAAGAATAAAAATAGGTAAAAGGATAAATAGAAAGGAAGAAAACCAGAACCAATAGGGGTAGTTGTTGAACCCACGCCCTTAACCTTCTTAGGATGTCTACCTCGCCATGCATTGGTGGTTGTTATACTTTGGCCATCCGCTTCTGTTTTGGTCATCAGCGTTTTGTAATAATCCTACATGGGATCCTGTCTAAATCCTTATTGGAGGAGTAGTGATATGAATTCTTCTATGCCCTTTTGATCATGGAGATCAAACCAGCCTTACCCTTACTGGAGGAGTAGTGATATGAATGCTTCTATGCCCTTTTGATCATGGAGATCAAACCATCCTTACCCTTACTGGAGAAGTAGTGAGATGTGGGTTTGTAATAAGGATTTAAAGGTTTTAGGGTTCTTGAAAGAATTCGATATTCTGATAGGGTTGTGGAAAAGGTTTTTTTTATCTTCCCTCCTTTGTGTGAAAATAATGAGATTATATAATGGAAATTAGAGCAAAGATATGGGCTTTGAATGTACAATTGGGCCTCCAATATTCACTTGAGTCCGTCACGTTCTAGGCTAAGTCGAAGGGGCTTAAGTACAATTTTTGAAGTTGAAATGTGAAAACAAAATGTAGCCGACATCGAGAAATAACTCCTGTCCAAAAATGGGCTCAATCGAATAAATGGTGAATTAGTTATGAATTTTTGAAGTTTCAGCTCAGACAAACTTATTTTTGGCTCCAGTGTCGACTCTGACACGTTCTTCAATAAAAAACTGGTATTGATTGGAGCATAATCCGATCTCGACTTTGGAAAAAAAGTTGTAGATCTCTGAGTCAGTAACCTTGTGTAAAAAGATGGGCCCGATCCGATAAAAATTGACAGAGTTATGAATCTTTGAAGTTTCGACCCAGATGAAATAATATTCAGCATTCAGGATTTTCGACGCGTCACATGCACTCTGAGCAAAAAATGAAGGCCTTTTGGATACCGTTCAAACTCAATACCTCCTATGAAAACTTAGCCAACTCAATTTTTGAAATTTTGGCACCAGAACCTGCTCGATACGATGAAAATCGACCAAGTTATGATTTTCTGAACATGACGCAAATAAACTTCGGTCACAAAATTTTTGTACAAAAATACTTGATAAATCCGCATTTTTTAAGACCTTCTGATCGAAATTGGCTTCTAGCCGTGAGAGATGAAAATGTAGTTGACGTCAATAAGGAATTTTGGCCACCAAAATGGGTTCAAAACGAGCCACGATCTTCAAGTTATGAATTTTTTAGCGTGTAAAAACTGCACTTTCAGCACACTTTTTCACCATATTTCTTCGAGAAAACTCACACATTCAGATACCTTCTTTAAAGAATTGACTCTTGAGCCGAACTTGAATTTGAGAATACGTTATCAGAGATATCTTGGTGAAAGAACACCTGAATATGACGCGCCGGGTTGGACTTATGAATCTTTGAACCCCGAATCGTTGCAAAACGGCGAACCGATCTTCAGCACAGAAAATACTCTGAGAATATCCATTGACGAAATAAACGTCACTTGTAACCTGAAGAAACTTAATAAATATACCTTTATTCCATAACCATAAAACCAATAATATGTGTGTATGAAAAGAGGGTAAATTTTGGGGTACAACAACTGCCACTGTTCAATCTTCTTAAACCTGAAGATTTAGATTGGCTTGTCTGCCTTTCGTGATCTGAATGTGGAAGATGATTGAACACTAGAGTGCCCAGAAATTTGCAATCGTCTGAGATGGTGCTGGACTGTGTAGATAATTCCGGGAATGGGCTTATAGATGCCATTTGGAGGTTAATGACAGAAGATGAGCTTAAAGATGCCATCCGAAGAAGTGTCGATCACATAAGAGAATCCTTTGTGAGAGCCCGCATACCTGTTGTCGAGGAGGACTACGTTGGGGAATGTTGTTCTTTGTCTTGGGAGAAATAGAGTTTTAGGAGCTTTAGCTGTCCGTTACTCTATTGGGGAATCATCTCTTAGTCGAGGAGGTGAAAATGAATTTCTATCTTGTCGTGCTCCAGGCTTTACAGTGATTTGCTGAGGATAATAAGACTACTGCTATCTGGTCGTGCTCTAGGTTTTATAGCGACTTACTGGGGATATGAGATTAGGCTTGCTATCTGGTCGTCTTCCAGGCTTTGCAATTTCTCAATTCTTATCTGGTCGTGCTCCAGGCTTCAGAAGGAATCAAGTGGTTATCCGGTTGCATTCAGGGCTTTAACTTGAATTTAAGGCATACTAATATCCGATCGATTTCCAGGTTTCATTGTAATTGGCCGAGTAAACTGCTATTTGGTCGAATTCCAAGCTTCGCAGTACCTTATATTGTTATCTGGTCGTGTCCCAGGTTTCAGTATCCTTTGCCGCTATCTGGTCGATTTCCAGGCTTCACAGCATCTTATACCTATTATCTGGTCGATTCCAGGCTTCATGGTATCTTGTATTGCTATTTGGTCGATTTCCAGGCTTCACAATAACTTGCTGAGGGTTAAGCTATTTTCCGGTAGATTTCCGGGCTTCAAAGCTTGTATTTAAGAGATACCACTATCTTGTCGATTCCAGGCTTCGTAGTATTTGGGAGGAATCAAGATATTATCCGGTCGATTTCTGGGCTTCATAGCTTGAACTGGAATAGAAATCTTAGTATCGATTTGACTGAACCAGAGAAAACTTGTGAGAATTTGATTGCATCTTTCCCTAAAAGGTAAAGATTTAGTCGTATGTAATGTCATGATGTATGAAATGTATTGAGTAATGATGTTCTCGAAATAAATGAGATTATGTTGCATGATGCGTATGTGCATGCCACGATGTATGGATATGCAATGTTCTTGTGATATTCTCCGGCTGGGGAGAATAAATCCCGGACTATTGTTGGAGAGTATAAGGAGTTGAGTTCCTGACCGTGATAGAAAAAGTGGTTCTTCTACTTCCGTTGGGGATGGTGAACCGGAGATGACTATGTTGGGGATTTTCCCCTTGTTTATGGATATTCTGTCGAGGAGAGACTCTGCTTGAGAACAACTCTGCGGGGGAATAATTCTGTTGGAGGGGAGATACTATGGTGATAGATCATGCTGATTTGGAGAAATAAACTCCACCGGGGATGAATTTCCATTGCTGGCGATAATGAATTCTGTTGGAGATTGAATTTCTGCTTGTGAGAGAAATAAACTCTGCTTGGGGAAAAACTTACCGACTCACTCGCGATTGTGAACCTCGGCTGGGGAGAGTTGTGTCCTGTTCGGGAAAGCTAACACCAATGTCTTTGGATACTTTTTACTCTGTGGGGAGTGTAGATGTTACTGGGATGCATGCTGAGGACATGAGAATGACGTCGTATCGAGACTTTTCTTCCCCTGTACCTGCTGGAGAAAGTGCATGCGGAGGCCTTGTGGATTGAGTGTTATCCCAACTTATGAGGTGCTTGGTAACTTTCGATCGAAATGATAAGTCTTCTACTGGTAGGCAAGTGACGAGATGATGGTACATAGTCGTACGCTTTAATCCCTAACTTTTTCCTGGACTGTCTTTTCAGATTTTCAGTCCACCGGGATAGCCTTTTTTGCCCAAGCCGCCTTTTCAGGTTTTCGGCTTGCCGGGTGTACATATATATTTTGCTTTTATCCCTAATTTATGGCCGAACCCTTTTGGTTCGTCGGGATGCCCTTATTTTTACCTAGGCCAGTCAACTTAGCGGGTCTTTGTTCATGTGCAGTATTTTCTGACTATGTCCACGCTCTCAGGGTGTAGGGATTTGTCACTGTCGATAGTGTTGTGTTGCCACACTACCAGAAGATGTTTGTTTGATCGTACATGATTCGTTGCTGGAATTCATGCCCAATGCCCCCAAGTGATTCAGATGGAAATCTGCCCCTGGCTATTTGGCATCTTTGAGAGATTCCTTGAATCTTGACTTGACTGCCCCAGATGATGGACAATGATCATGTCGTGCCCCTTGGTTGGAAGTTTTTTTTCCACTTGAGGTGATCCTTTTTATTGAGAAGGTTTTTGTTCACTAGATATTCGTCATGCAAATTTCTCTATTGTTGAACAAATAGTCATATGCAAACAATGTTATTTTAAGAATGCAAAGCTTATGTCTGTCTTGAAGTTTGAAAATTCATTTTTTAGTAAAACAAGTTTTTTTTTGTAAAAGTGTGATGTCAACTCAGGATTTATAGCAAACCTTATAGGAGTCAGGATACCTTTTGTAATAATATGATTTCGAACTAAACCATGCTTCAGCTAGGACTTTTAAAGATTATAACGTGGCATGGTTCACGGTTCAAGAAACAAAGGATAAAGGCTCAAAATTTATTTGTACCCACCCGTTATTTGTGATGTCCTTCAGTCCTATGCTCAGCTAATTACGCGTTTAGAATCCCAGTTGAGTACTAGAGTATTATCCTTGATCTTCCGGTGATGGTTCGGATATTGAAAGTTCATTTTGAATAGGCAGTCATTTTTTTAAGGGTTTGTAGGACCTCTTTCTTTTTTATTTTATTATCCCTGTCTTTTTCCTGAATTGTTTCTTTTGTGATTACAGTCAGCGGGATGCCCTAGCTTTTTTTCTTCTTAAGTCTCCTTCATAGGTTATGACTTAATGGGCTTTTATTTCGAGAGATAATGACTGCTTGTCTTAACGATTATAGGGAACCATCATCGTCTTTTGTTTTGGAAGGACGTCTTCGATGCCATTCATTGTGCACCTGGATTAACTGAGAAAACTACCCTGCCCCAGGTTGTGATTAAGGGTTTTAATTTGTGTGAAAAGAAAAACTCCTACTTCTTTGGCTCGAAGGGGTTGACTAGGGATTATCTTCCTTAAAACTCCACCGTTTAGGATTTGAAACAACACATGTACATCGTCAGCGGGGTCTATTCAAAAGCATACTGTAGAGATTTTGATATCATTTTCGTCATCCTCCCTCTAAAGGCTCAGAGCTTTTGTTTGAGAGTTGAATATCACAAAAAGGAAAGCAATTTAAATATAGTGAATACAAATGAATTGATTCAAAACAGACATATGCAATGCATTGATAAAGTAACAGAGTTTGACATGAATAGATGTTCGAACAATCAAAAGAAAATTGCAAATTGAAAATTCTAATGAACAAAAGCCTCTCTTGTCAGAACTTGTCACTTCAAATAGTGAGCCTTCGAGGATTGACAGAAACATTCCAGTTGACCATCTTGTGTGAATTCCAATGCTCCTTCATCAATCAGGTCTTGAATTTTGTATTTCAACCTCCAACAGTCATTAGTATCATGCCCCAGACTGTTGGAGTGATATGCACACCTTGCATCAGGAATGTAGTTAGGCGAAGAAGTCTTGGGATTCAGATGAGGTCCTATCAACGTCACCAGATTCATCCTCAACATGTGTTATAAAGCTTGAGACAGCAGCATGTTGAGCTTGGTAAACTGCCTCTTGGGTGTATCTGGCTTACTCTGATTAACCCGTTGTTTTTGGCGAGGTTGTTGTTGGACCCGCGATGTAGTAGCAATTTGGAAAGGTCCACTCTTCACCAAACCAAACTCTTGTCTTCTTGGAGGTTGATCAATGACTTGGTCCCCGGCCTCGACTATTTGCTCCATACTATTGTATCCGTCTTGATGAAGTTGGTTGATGATGGCTTTCAGCTCTTCTTGTCTTCGGGCTAGGCCTTGGATAAGAGCCATCTGCCCCAGCATCTGGGTTCTCATTGCACCTACCTCAGCTTGCAGTTATTCCAGCCATTCGTCCTTATTGTCTTCAAGACTTTTCTTGACCAAGTTCCCAACGAGGAGTGTTTTCAACTCTTCATGCCCCTTGGATAGGCTTAGGAATATTTCCCTGAATTGAGCTTCTTGAGTTTGAATATCTCTGTTATCTTGTTTGAGAGCCATTGCTGAAATAAACAGTGAGAACATGAGAGTCCTGTACAGGAAGACCTGTTATGCAATGATATGTATGATATATGTATGCTATGTTTTCAAGGATCTCGCGGGGTAAACAAGAAAATGTCAGAAGTTGAATTTTGCTGCTTTGATTGAAGAACTTTGTATCGTTGAGAGTCCTTCTACGAGAGTCAAGCTCACCATATCGAGTGGGTCATAGCCACTGACTCAAGTTATCGTGTTTTGATCTCTAGGCGACATTGGCCAGAGGAAAATAAATCCCTTTGCCCCTTGCTAGACGTCTGATTTACCATAACCTATATCACAAACCCTTGAGATCCTTGAAATGGTTAAGGAAATGTTAAGGCATGATGTTATGATGTGTATGCTATGCGTTTAAGCAAAAGTGCGAGGTGATGTAAGCAAGTAAACCCTGCAAGAAATCCAAGTTATTGGATAACGACTGTAAACTAAACCTGCGAGGAACTCATGTTGTAAGATAATAAAACCCTGCAAGTAGTTCAAGTTGAAAGCATACAAGTCACACAAACAACCCTAGGTTTAGGCTTGCATGGGTTTTAAGGTAGTACCCTCTTGAAGTTTAGTTGGTTTCAACCTGTCCTAGCAAAGTAACCGGGTTCTAGAGGATCTCAATATCACTGACCATCCTCCATCGGTCATGGTTTCAGCTCACGCAATCTTTTCTTACGGCTAGAATTATTTCGAGAGTATGGTCTCAATGAGTGTAGCATCGAGTATCAACCAGTTCTCATCTCTACACCGAGGCCGGCTATCTCACTACTTTCTAATGGCCAAGTTAGGCAATTAAAGGTTCTAAGGTCAGTTGATGCTTAACGACACCACGCAGCGGCCCCGTATTCTCCTCGTTTCTCCACAAGGGATACCGGTACCAACCAATGTACCACATCAACGTAGCTACTGCTTCAACCGTATCGTTCTATGCTGTACAGTTCCCTCACAGTCTATTGCTACTTATCTAAAAGGTATTCCCCAGATCCGGGTGTAGGATCTATAGTAACCCCAAACAAAACCCTTAAAAGTAAAGCAAACAAAGCAATCAATAGAAGCAATTATGATGAACTAGATCCTAAGGTATACCCCACTTATTATTCCCCAGCAGAGTCGCCAGTTCTGTGATACGGTGGCAGAACCGACTGTTTAATACTGGTTTGCATTTTGTGTTTGCAAAATGTCGCGGTAAGCAAGAGTCGCCACCAACTTTTATTTCATCCAATCGGAAAGGAAAAAATTACAGAAAAAAAATCCTTTTTCAAGATATTCTGAGTACGGGGGGTATATTGTAGAAAGGGAATGTGTTAGCACCCTTTCCATCCATGGTTTTTCATGGGCTCTTAGGTACTTGCTCATCTTTTTAAAATTGCTTGTGTATGTGCTTTGTTTTGAAAATGTTTTACTTCGTGATAACCCTTGTATCAGTCCTCAAGAGTGTTACGAAGTTGTTTTTGAAAAGTGTTTGAAAGTGTATGGTGTAAAATATTTGTTGTTTTGAGCAAGTACCTATTAGCATCTACCTACTCGAAAAGGGATTATTTCTATTCTCGTTTCCTTTAGACAGTGCTATCCTACTATTGAGAAATAGGTAACATCGTCGTTGGAATTTGTAAGGGTCAATTCGAAAGGGACGTAATGGTCATTGAAGGCAACATGTAAGGATATCTTAGCATTTCGAAGAGACTGTCATCATATATTCGTAGGCAACATCGAGGGACAAGATCATTTTCTCGTAGGCAACTCGAGGGACAGTAAGGGACCATGATCTTTTATGATGGCTTTAATCGAGGGTCTTTGCTAAGGGTATCCCTACGTTCGAAGGACATGACCATTGTTTTCCGAGGCAACCAAGTGAGGAGTACCCTAGGAGTGAACATGTGCATGTGTTTGATTTCAGTTATTTAATCTTTTCACAACTAAGGTGATCTACTGTATTAATTTTCAGTTTGTCTTTCCATACAGTCCTATTAACATACATCTAAGCAGTTTATAGTTTGCGGAATTAAAATGCGGAAAGTTTAAAGTCCTAGCTATTACAAAACTTTTGCAGATACATAATTATTTTGGACTGAAAATAAAAAGGCGGAAATGTAAACCTAAGCTATTACAGAGCTTTGGGGCAATTACATAATAATGAAGAGTGCGGAAAAGAAATCCTAAAACTATTACATCCCGGAAGCAATTACATAATTAGAAAAAAAATGCGAGAAAAGATAAATCTACGCTATAACATTGATAATGCGATCTATACAATTTTCCTAGAAATTAAAATGTAAAAGAATAAATAAAAAGAAATTAAGGAGAAATTAAAACCTAAAATTCTAAGTTAATGTTTTGGTGTTTTTTTGTAGAAAATAATTTTAAGTTAATTCAAAAACCTAATTCTAACTAATTTTAATAATAAAAAAAGTTAATTAACTTAATTTATTAATAAATGAAAAAAAAGCCAAAAATTCAGTTGCTAACTAAAACAAAAACCTAATTCTAATTTGTTAAAAAAAGGTTAATTAAAGGGTTAATTACAAAGAAAACCTAAAACCTAATTGATTTTAATAAAAAAAGTTAGTTTTGAAAAAAAAGATTTATGTGTAATGATTAATAAAAAAAAATTAAGTTTGCCAAAGAAATAGATAGGGGAAGAAACATCAATGAAAAATAGGATTAGAAAATAAAAATAATGCAAATGTCATGGGTGGATGTTGAACCAAAAATTAATTTAAAACCTAAAATTAAATTAAAAAAGACCTAAAATTAATTATTCGAGTTTAGGAGAAAAAAATCAAAGGTTTGTGAAAAATGTTAAGTTTTATGAAAAAAAATTTAAACAGAAAGAATAAAAATAGGTAAAAGGATAAATAGAAAGGAAGAAAACCAGAACCAATAGGGGTGGTTGTTGAACCCACGCCCTTAACCTTCTCAGGATGTCTGTCTCGCCATGCATTGGTGGTTGTTCTATTTTGGTCATCCGCTTCTGTTTTGGCCATCAGCGTTTTGTAATAATCCTGCATGAGATCCAGTCTAAATCCTTACTGGAGGAGTAGTGATATGAATGCTTCTATATCCTTTTGATTATGGAGATCAAACCAGCTTTACCCTTACTGGAGGAGTAGTGATATGAATGCTTCTATGCCCTTTTGATCATGGAGATCAAACCAGTCTTACCCTTATTGGAGAAGTAGTGAGATGTGGGTTTGTAATAAGGATTTAAAGATTTTAGGGCTCTTGAAAGAATTCAATATTCTGACAGGGTTGTGACAAAGGTTTTTTTTGTCTCCCCTCCTTTGTGCGAAAAGAATGAGATTGTATAATAGAAATTAGAGCAAAGATATGGACTTTGAATGTACAATTGGGCCTCCAATGTTCACTTGAGTCCGTCACGTTCCAGGCTGAATCGCAGGGGCTTAAGTGCAATTTTTGAAGTTGAAATGTCAAAACAAAATATAGCCGACATCGAGAACTAACTCCTGTCCAAAAATAGGCTCAATCGGGTAAAAGGTGAATTAGTTATGAATTTTTGAAGTTTCAGCTCAGACAAACTTATTTTGGGCTTCAGTGTCGACTCTGACACGTTCTTCAATAAAAAATTGGTATTGATTGGAGCATAATCCGGTCTTGACTTTGGAATAAAAGTTGTAGATCTGAGTCAGTGACCTTGTGTAAAAAGATGGGCCCGATCCGATAAAAATTGACAGAGTTATGAATTTTCGAAGTTTCGACCCAGATTAAATAATATTCAGCATTCAGGATTTTCGACGTGTCAGACACACTCTGGGAAAAAAACGAAGGCCTTTTGGATACTGTTCGAACTCAATACCTCCTGTGAAAACTTAGCCAACTCAATTTGTGAAATTTTGGCACCAGAACCAGCTCGATACGATGAAAATCGACCAAGTTATGATTTTCTGAACATGATGCAAATAAACTTCTCTCACAAATTGTTTGTACGAAAATACTTGATAAATCCACATTTTTAAAGACCCTATGATCGAAATTGGCTTCCAGCTGTGAGATATGAAAATGTAGATGACGTCAATACGGAATTTAGGCCACCGGAACGGGTTCAAAACAAGCCACGATCTTCAAGTTATGAATTTTTTAGCGCGTAAAAACTGCACTTTCAGCACACTTTTTCACCACATTTCTTCGAGAAAACTCACACATTCGGATACCTTCTTTAAAGAATTGACTCTTGAGCCGAACCTGAATTTTAGAATACGTTATCAGAGATATCTTGGTGAAAGAACACCTGAATATGACGCGCCGGGTTGGACTTGTGAATCTTTGAACCCCGAATCGTTGCAAAACGGTGAACCGGTCTTCAGCACGAAAAATACTCTGAGAATATCCATTGACGAAATAAACGTCACTTGTAACCTGAAGAAGCTTGATAAATATACCTTTATTCCATAACCATAAAACCAATAATATGTGTGTATGAAAAGAGGGCAAATTTTGGGGTACAACAGTTGAATTTTGTTATTTGATGTGATTTTTTGTGTTTGGAAATTTCCATGAGTTGAAATAGTTTCCAATAGACTCAATCATCATAACAAAACATGTTTGACACAACTCGGCTTGAGTTTAGTGGAAATTTTCCAAAATCAACATCTCCCTTTGGATGTTTCGTCATCCATTCTCGTACTTTCTCTTATGACAGTATGACTACTCTTGCACCTCTTTTATGAGATATTTACCATGCTCCCTTAGGATTGCTCTTTTAGGTTAGTCCTCGAGCTAGAAATTAGGGTATATGTCCATGTATGTCCACTTAGGTAGATATTCTATTTCATCCTTGACGTAGGGCCATCTTGTATGATCATATTAGGACTAGAGATTAGGATAGTTTCCCCTAGTTGTTTTTCTTTTCTTCTCCATATTTGCATTTAAGGATAAAACTTATTTTTCTTGGCAAATGTATAAAACATGCTAACCATACAAAAATCCTTTTCATGGTAAAAAATACCAATTAATTCATTTCTTTTCGCCATTCGGCCTTTCTCTTCTAAGAACGTGTTAAGTCCTTTCCACTACAGTGCGTGAGTCTCTAATGGTCGAGCAATGGTAGAATGATTGAATTTAACATTCTTCATTTAAAAACACAAAACAAACATCAACATGTGAGCCAAACTACGACACTTTGATTCATAAAAAGGGATACGTAGGCATCTGGTCACGGGGCTCAGCCGAGCAAAAATTTGTAAATATTTATTTCTTTTCCACGTGTTTTCTTTGCATGCATTCATGCTTAGCAATTTCCTTCTTCTTTTAGCTCTTAAGCATTAGATTGAACACACCCTTTAATTAGAATAATAAGAGTGAATCTAGTAGAGTACTACGGATGCGAGGGGTGATAATACCTTCCCCTTGCGTAATCGACTCATGTACCCCCGATCTCCCAGTCGCAAGACCTTGATTTCTCCCTTCATGTTTTTCTTTGATGATTTTCATTTCTCTTTATGTGGGATAAATAAATAATCGGTGGCGACTTCATTGATTTTACCACTATAATTAGTATTCAGGATTTTGATTGGTGATGATAATATGATGATTTATGATGAGAATGATGATTTGTAATGAGTAAAATTCCATGAAATGATGTATATAATGCATATATGATGTGTTATTGTGATGTTGTGAAACCATGATGAATTGTGTGAATTTTGGACTGAATGGGTGTTGAAATCATAAGGAATTTGGACTGGTTCTTTGCAAATAACGCAATAACATAGTTGTTCTATTCGCGCCCTCACCGGTCGAGCTTCCCAAGTCGCCGAGAGAGGCATCTTCGCCCAGACTTCTCCAGGCAAGAGTGAGGCGAGAGAGAAGGATGATTTTTGACAGGTTTCTTGGAAAATGTATGGAGGCGATGTCTAGCTCTAGCTTCGTCGAGCGAAGCAGAGGCGAGCATGAGCTTGCCGGGTAAACGAAGAGGTCGTCAATCGAAAGAGATGATGGAAAATAGGTGCTCCTGGAATTTTGTTTGGGGGAAGACTTTTTGCCCCAACCATGCCGAGCGAGCCTCAATCGAGCAACCTGCTTCGTCGAACGAGCCTTATCCAGTGGAAGCGAATATATTTTGTAAAGGCCGTAATTTGAGTTTTCGGACCTTGTTTGACTTGTCCTTCGAAGCATTAGAAAACTAACGTGATGTATTTGTTGGCTCCTAAATTCGACACCCTTGTTTTATTAATGTCAGCCATTAAAGCTGAAGGATGTTTTCGACTAGCTAGGTCTGTCGAAATGCCCATCAAAAGATGGCAAGGTACTTAAAAGATTTCTTCCAAGGGAGAAGTTGGTTGCCTTCGACGTCGAGGAAGTTTCTCGTCGAAGATGCTTCTCGACGAAGGTGTTCGATGGTTCAGAGTGGAGCAGTTTGAAATTCAAGCGTTTGGAGGGAAAACGGTTTCCAGCGGTTACCAAGTGTGACGTGCGAAGATCTGGAGCGTCGAACGTTGAGAACGTGCCAAGTGGAATCATCTCGAAGCAGTGTAACTGCCCGACGGTTACTTGGGATGTTTTAGTATAAATAGTAGTAGTCATGTAGTTTCTCGCGTGTGTTCACAATTCTATACAAAGTCACTCATATAGATTCGAGTACCCAGCGTGTGAGAAAGAATTGTTGAGAAATGTATGTGTGAAACACCAACTTTATTAATCAAAGTCATTTACTTTCCCAGAAATTTATTTGCTTTCTTCTTTACTTTCCTGTCGAACCCTTTCATTTAAAGCCTTATTTATTTTACCAAGTCCTTTCTTCATGCAATTTATTTAAAGCCTCTTCATTTTATTGTCATTTAACTAATATCCAATCTAATCAAACTTCAAAATCAACCTATGTCCTAGGATCAATCTGATCGATCCTGCGAGTAACCAAATAAGTAACCATTTGGAGGATCAGCGGTTGTTTACCAAATACCAAGGTAAACAAATTGGCACACCTGGTGGGACTGTGTGTTGGTTGTTGAAAATAATCTCATCTTTTCGAGGAGTGTTGTATGTTATTGAGAAGTGGTAGAATATACACTAACGATAACAATACTGCCAGAAGAAGGGAAGAGATGGCGAATCCGCCAAATAATAACGAAATCCCACAAACGAATGTGGGAGCAACGGTTAGTACGACCGTAAGTGAAGCGACAACTGTTGGTTCGACACCAGCAGTAACGGTCACAGCAACGGGGCCATTACTTTCGTTCACGGCCCCCATGATGCCTTTGGGAACTCCCCCACCAAGGGGAAATTTAGGCACAAGGCCTTTTGCGCCACCAGGATTTATGCCACTCTATGGTATGCCAACTTCTGAATTGGCTAGCCTGACGAATGCTACGTCCACTTTTTCAGACCCTTTAGTGAGTGCCTCTTCGCCACTCCAAGGTTCTGGAGTAGGCATGGCGAATAGAAATAGGACCCAACTCTTAGGAGGAACGTCCCAAGTAGCCCATGGCCTTACAAATGCCTCGACAACAGTCTTGAGGCAACAAATGGACGAAAGCAACCATGATATGGTGCAAATGTTAGCACAAACTTTGAGTACAAGGCTAAACCCTCTAATACAAAACACTACTCAATCGAATCAGCAAGTGGCAGCGCAAATGACGCGTTTGACTGATTTCTTTGGAGTACCCCAACCTGTTCGACAGCCCCAAAGGGCGCAAATAAGGGGAAACCAGGGGATATTCTTAGAGGAAGAAACCACCATCAACCAGGCTCAACAGCCTGTCGAAGAAAACCTTAGGGCACGATTGGAGCAACCCGTCGAGGAACCTAGGGTAATAACCCCAGAGGTAAGGTTAATTAACAGAAACCAAAATGCTGACGAAGTAGTCCAGCATATCCAATACCAGAATACGGGTTTGGAAAATAATCTGGCAACCATGATCGAAAGGATCATGACTCAAAATGGGATGAACATGGGCTTTCGAAGGCCCAACTTTACATCTCCATTGTCAGAGTACGTGTTACAGACAGACTTACCTCCTAGATGCAAAGTCCCCAAATTTACTAAGTTCTCTGGGGACACGACAGAATCTACTGTCGAGCATGTGGCGAGATACTTGATCGAAGCAGGTGACATTTCGAATAACGAAAACCTGAGGATCAAGTACTTCCCGAGTTCTTTAACAAAGAACGCTTTTACTTGGTTTACAACTCTTCCCCCCAATTCGATCCATCATTGGACCCAGTTGGAAAGATTGTTCCATGAACAATTCTACATGGGGCAAACCAAGATAAGCCTGAAAGAATTGGCCAGTGTGAAGAGACGTTTCACTGAACCTATAGACGAATATCAAAATAGGTTTAGGTTGCTCAAGGCGAGATGCTTTACACAAGTGCCAGAACATGAGTTAGTCGAAATAGCCGCGGGCGGTTTAGATTATTCCATTAGGAAGAAGCTAGACACCCAATACCTGAGAGACATGGCCCAACTGGCCGATAGAGTTCGACAGGTAGAACGCCTCAAAGCTGAAAAAGCAAAGGCAACGAAAACTCACAAGAGAGAGAGGATAGCGTACGTTGAGATGGATGACGAAGATCCAGAATCCTTCGACGATACTTTAGCTGTCGAAGAAGGAGAAGTCGATTTAGCAGAACTGAAACAAGGGCCACCATACTCTTGTAAACTGTTAGTCCCCTCAAGTGGGAAAAATCCCATTGGTCCAGAAAGGACCAACGATAGGTTCCCCAAAAAGACTTATAGTTTTGACATCACAAAATGTGATGAAATATTCGACTTGCTTGTTAAAGATGGCCAAATGATAGTGCCCCCAGGGGTAAAAGTGCCTCCTCTTGATCAAAGAAAGAAGAGAGGTTTTTGTAAATATCATAATTTTTTGGGCCATAAAACTTCTCAATGTTTTCTTTTCAGGAATCTTGTGCAAGACGCTATCGAAGAAGGGAGGTTGAAGTTTGCTGACAAAACCCCCATGGCTGTCGACTCAAATCCATTGTAGGCTGAAGCCCACTATGCTGAGCCCTCTGAGGTGAACGTGATAGAGGCAACCAGGAGCCAGTCGAAGAAGCCAGGAATTACAATGGTCGAAGTCTCAAAGGACCACATCAACATGCCAATCTTTGGCAGTTTTTCTGGAAATTTATCCAGGAAGACAATTGAAGCAGTTCAGAAAGCGGTCGAAAGCCCGAAGTTGGAGACCGCTGAAGCACAAAAAACTGGACCAAAACCCAGTTCCCACTTGGCCACAGTTCAAGGCCAGACGGAGAATCTGGAGATACAAATGAAGCAGCTAACTCTTGCTAACAAAGATACAATGAATATCAACATGGTCGAACTTTCTGACCCAAAAGCATCAGAAGAGGCCATGAGGCAAGAACAAGCTAATAAGACTGCTTTCCCTCGGGAAAATGAAAATTTGGCAGATTTTCTACAAAGATGCCAGAAAAAGAAATCAGAGGTGATGCTGTGTCCAAGATGCAGTTCGATCTTTGACAAAAAAGCTGCTGAGCACATTCAAGGCGTAAGAGCAGCGAATAAGAGAAGGGAAAATGTTGATCTTCGACATGATCCCAGAAGAGCCTCCCAAAGAGGTTCAAACCAAGAAAAGAGGCCATTGACTTTTAGGCCTCCCACAAATGTGCCAGTAGATACTTGGTACAAAACCTCTGGTCGAAAAAGGCCAAGTGAGGAGAGATGGCACTCTTTCGACGTGCCAAGGGGTTCCTCTTTGACTCAAAAGAAAGAGCCTCAAGTTGCTGCACCTAAAGTTGCACAAGTGTCAAGCAACTACAAAGGGAAAAATCCCATGTCTCGATCTCAATGGAGGAGATACCAAAGGAGACGAAAAGCTGAAAGGGAGGCTGCCAACGAACCAAAGGCAGAAACCAGTTCGAACGTTCCTCAAAGGAAGCAAAGGAAACCTCTAGAAAGAGAGCCAGTAACCAACAGGCTAGTTTGGCCTAACCAAAGTGAAGTCGAAGACGAAGACGATTCTGAGTCTGATGATACTTTGGACATAATGGTGAATATAGTCTCAGTGCTGCCCAGAGAATTCAACCGACAAGTGGAGGTCGAAGCAAGTGACTGGGAAGTGGAACAAGAAATGGCCAAACACAGGCCAGTGTGCTATTTCGTCATGGACAATGGCACCACTGAGGAACAAAATAGGTTCTTCGAGCCACCTACAGAGGCGATGAAAAATCACCTCAAGCCTTTATTTATAAGGGCTAAACTCGAAGAAACTATTGTGAATAAAATTTTGGTGGATTGTGGGGCGACCATCAACATTATTCCTCACTCTATGCTAAGGAAAATTGGCAAAAGGGATGAGGACATTAAGCCTCACAACATGGTCTTGTCGAACTATGAGGGCGGCATAGGGACCACTATGGGAGTGATCCAGCTAGATATCAAAGTAGGATCTATCCTTCGACCAACGATGTTTATGGTCATATCGGCCAAACCTAACTACAATCTTTTGTTGGGCCGTGAATGGATTCATGGTGTTGGAGCTGTGCCATCATCAATGCACCAGAGGCTGCTCCTATGGCGTCCAGATGGGATGGTCGAAAACATAGAGGCAGATCAAAGCTACTACCTGGGCGAAGTGAATCACCTGGGTTTGGCAGATTTCGACAAGAACTTGGCTCACATAGGGCCATGTCCAACACCTGACTTCGACATGGCGCCAGCGCCAAACACTTTTTGTTCCCTATACCTGTATCCTGAGCATGGTTTCCAATGGGACAGAGAAGACTTGTCCCACATAGACTTCAGTGGGTTAACTGATATCCAACCAACTGGTTGGGGAAGTGAATTCAGTGATAATGACTGAGTCACAATCTTTGAAGCGAATTTCGGCTTATGTAGCCGAAACTAAGATGATAACGGCTCTCGAAGCCGAAGTAAAGTACATGGCCACACAGGCCAATGATCAACGGTTATCTGCTGCAGGTCCAGGAAAGGATTTCGATCCGAAACCCCCTGATATCATGCCAGAAGAAATGCAGGAACAGAGGCTCGACGCCATCTATGACGATGAGCCTTTGGGCTTCGAAAAGGATCCCTTGGAGAACAACATTAAAATGTTAGCGCAAGATCCTTTAGAAGAAATCAACTTAGGCGAAGGGTCAGAGAAAAGGCCAACTTACATCAGCGCCAAAATTGATCCAGAACTTAGGTTGGAAGTAATCCAATTGCTGAAAGAGTTCAAAGACTGTTTTGCATGGGATTATGACGAAATGCCTGGTCTCGACAGAGGATTGGTAGAACTTCAGTTGCCAATCAAACCTGGGAAGAAGCCAATCAAGCAAAATCCAAGGCGCTTCGCTCCAGAAATACTGTCGAAGATCAAGACGGAGGTCGAAAGACTACTGAAATGCAAATTCATACGTGTTACAAGGTATGTCGAATGGATTGCAAACACTGTGCCAGTAATTAAGAAAAATGGTACGTTAAGGGTGTGCATAGATTTCAGAGATTTGAATGCTGCTACACCCAAAGATGAATATCCTATGCCTGTGGCGGAAATGCTAGTCGATTCTGCCGCTGGCTATGAATACCTGAGTATGCTCGATGGTTATTCAGGATATAATCAAATATTCATTGCTGAAGAGGATGTGTCGAAAACAGCTTTTCGATGCCCTGGGGCCTTAGGCACTTACAAATGGGTAGTGATGCCTTTTGGCCTAAAGAACGCTGGGGCAACGTACCAGCGAGCAATGAATACTATCTTCCATGATTTTATTAACACTTTTATGCAAGTATATATTAATGACATTGTTATAAAGTCTGTTTCCAGGAAGAATCATATTGACCACCTTCGACAATCATTCGAAAGGATGAGAGAACATGGGCTGAAGATGAACCCTTTGAAGTGTGCGTTCTGTGTGAAAGCTGGAGATTTCTTGGGCTTCGTTGTCCACAAGAAAGGAATCGAAATCAACCAGAACAAGACGAAGGCAATTCTGGAAGCGAAAGCGCCATCGAATAAGAAGGAACTGCAATCTCTGTTAGGCAAGATAAATTTCTTAAGGAGATTCATATCTAATCTAAGTGGGAAAGCTCAGGCCTTTTCACCCTTACTTCGACTGAATAAAGAGGGGTTCGAATGGGGGCAAGAGCAACAAGAAGCCTTCGACAAAATCAAAGGGTACCTCACTAAGCCACCTATTTTGGTGCCTCCTTGTAGCAATAGGAGTATGAGATTGTACATAGCTGCATCCGACAAAACTTTGGGAAGCATGTTAGCCCAAGAGGATGAGAATGGAGTCGAAAGACCCATTTACTATCTCAGTAGAGTTTTGAACGATGCAGAAACTAGATATAGTGAAGTTGAAAAATTGTGTCTATGTCTGTATTTCTCTTGTACAAAACTCAAGCAATATATAAAACCAGTTGATGTGTATGTTTCGTCTCATTTTGATGTTTTCAAGTATATGTTGTCGAAACCTATCTTGCACAGTCGAATTGGCAAGTGGGCATTAGCATTAACTGAATACTCCTTGACCTTTATGCCTCTTAAGGCAGTAAAAGGACAAGTGGTTGCAGACTTCATAGTCAACCACTCAATTCAAGTTGAGGATATTAATTATGTGGAGATAGAGCCTTAGAAATTCTACTTCGATGGTTCCAGCCATAAAGATGGAACAGGGGTAGGAGTCTTGATTATTTCTCCAGATAAAATTCCAACAACATTCAAGTACAAAATATCAGGTTCTTGTTCGAACAATGAGGCTGAGTATGAAGCTCTAATTACTGGCCTTGAGATATTGTTGGAATTGGGGGCAACTCGAGTCGAAATAATGGGAGACTCAGAGTTAGTCATTAAGCAAGTCACAAAGGAATATAAATGCATAAGAGAGAATCTCATTATGTACTTTGTGATAGCAAATCGTTTATTGAAAAAATTTGAAACGATCAATATTCGACACATACCCAGAGTCGAAAATCAAATAGCCAACGACTTGGCACAGATTGCATCTGGGTATAAGATTTCAAAAACGAGATTTCAAAGAGCAGTCGAAGTTCGAGAAAAGATAAAAGCAACTTGTCTATCACCAACAGACTTGGAATCGACGAGACTAGGATATGCTGATCAAAGTAACTTCGAAATTTCGTTCATGTTAGAACAATGTTTGAATCTAGTACCCTATATTTAAGTTTTGATGATAACAAAGTGAAAAGATATAGTAGTTAAATATTTTATGATTGAATTATATGCTGCCTAAAATTACTATGCTCTGACTTGCAGATATGCTGATTAAAATAAGCAAGATCACGTTTTAAGCATCAGAATATGATTTCATACACCAGCATCAGAAGTTGCTGAATCAGAACGTCAAGATCAGATGATCAACGCTTGCACATGCTGAAGCTTGATGAACAGAACTGCGCGTAAACCACTCTGATACAGAATCAAATTAGTTCATCAGCAGCGAAGCAGAATCAGAATGAGCCAAGCCAGAACGTGCATTGAAGAAGCAACGGTACTGTGCATTGAAAGCTAATCAATACCAACGGCATCATTCTAGACAAGATCTGCTCAAAAAGGAAAGCTTGTTAATAGCATTGAATCAAGAATATTTGCTTCAACGTTCATCCTCTCAAGTGCTATATAAATCAAGCTTTGAAGATTATCACGGCTAATGCTTCCAAACTCTCTACACGCACAAAGCTGAACAATAATCTTCACTCTATAAGTTTTGCTAAACCAACAAACTCTGATAATTTATTAGCGTTTAGCAACCTAGTATTCTAAGCTTCATTTGTGTAAACATCACAGTTGTGATATAGTTTTTGTAGAAAACATTCACACACATTTGCTTATACCTTTGTAAGAAAGTGTTGCCTTGACAAACCGGATTGTGGTTTGAATCAAGAAGGTTTTAGCAGTTGCTAAAGCAGATTTGTATTCAGTTGAATATAGTGAATTAAGACCTCGTTGGAGAGAGGCGAAATCACCTTGACGGGTGGACTGGAGTAGTTTGAGATCAAACGAACCAGGATAAAAATATCTTGTCATTTGCTTTAAGATTCCAGTTTTACAATTCAACCCCCCCTTCTTGTGTTTTTCACCCCTTCAATTGGCATCAGAGCGCCTGGTTCTGAGCTAAAACACTTAACCGTGTCAGTACAAGATCCAGCGTCAGAAAAACACAATGGCAGGAAACAACTCTCATTTCAGCAATGACACCAATGAGGACAGAGACAGATTCAGCGGCAAACCTCCAGTCTTTGATGGAGAAAACTTTGACTACTGGAAAGACAGAATTGAAAGCTTCTTTCTAGCACATGATGCTGATCTGTGGGATATGGTGACAGATGGATACACGCACCCTGTTAATGCAACTGGTCAGAAGATTGATAGAAAATCAATGACTGATCAACAAAAGCGTGATTTCAAGAATCACCATAAGGCCAGAACCATCCTCCTCAGTGCTATCTCCTATACTGAGTATGAGAAGATCTCTAACAGAGACACAGCTAAGAACATCTTTGATTCTCTCAGAATGACGCATGAGGGCAACGTTCAAGTCAAAGAAACAAAAGCTCTGGCGCTCATTCAGAAGTATGAGGCGTTTAAAATGGAAGAATCTGAATCCATTGAAACTATGTTCTCCAGATTCCAGATTCTGGTAGCTGGTCTCAAAGTTCTGGACAAGGGATACTCTACTGCTGACCATGTCAAGAAGATAATCAGAAGTTTACCCAAGCAGTGGAGGCCTATGGTTACTGCTCTGAAGCTGGCGAAAGATCTCAACAAAATCACTCTGGAGGAACTTATAAGCTCCCTCAGAAGTCATGAGATAGAGCTGGAAGCTGACGAGCCTCAGAAGCAAGGTAAGCCTATAGCTTTAAAATCTAACAGAAAATCTGAATCTAAAGTTTTGCAGGCAGTTGAAGAAACATCTGATGGATCCTCATCAGAAGAAGACGAGCTTTCTCTTCTCTCCAGAAGAGTAAATCAACTGTGGAAGCAAAGACAAAGGAAGTTCAGGAATCCCAGAAGATCTGATCACAACGAGTCTTCTTCCAGATACAGAAGGACAGATTCTTCCTCTGGATACAGAAGATCTGAAGGCTCCTCAGGTAGCAAGAAGCCAAATACAAAAGACATCATCTGCTACGAGTGCAATGAGCAAGGACACTACAAGAGTGACTGTCCAAAGCTTCAGAGGGAAAAGCCCAAAAAGAAGTTTGGAAGAGAGAAGAAGAAAAGTCTCATGGCCACATGGGATGACTCTGACTCGTCTGAAGCTGACTCAGAATCAGATGATGAAAGGGCGAACATAGCGCTTATGGCTAACATTCCAGATGACAGTGAAGCTTCTGACTCAGACTCAGAATCAGACACAGAAGAGGTATTCCCTAACTTCGCTGTTAATTTTACAAAGGCTGAACTTGCTGAAAGCCTCAATGAAATTCTGGAACGTTATCAGCAGATTAGAGCTAAATTCAGAGACCTGAAAAGGACTCTTGAATCTGACTCTAATAAGTCTGAGAGTCTCAAATTGGAAAACTCTGAGCTGAGAGATAAAATTTTAAAATTAGAAAACTCTTTACAAAACTCTCAGAAGGAACCAATTGCTGAAACTCCCAGCAACGCTGATGAGATCATCAAGGAGTATGATCATAGTTTCCAGAAGTTCCTTGCTAAAAGCATAGATAGAAGCAGAATGGCTTCAATGATCTATGGAGTTAGCAGAAACGGCAGGAAAGGAATAGGATACCTAGGTAAGGTTCCTACACCTAAAAATGTCATGGATTTAACCATTAAACACACTCCTCTAAATTCACACTTTGTGTATGGTCACACACATGACATCAAATATACTAGTAGTAATCACTTTGTGAAACCAAAATTCAATCAGAGTTTTGGTAAAACTAACAAATCAGGACCCAAGAAGATCTGGGTACCTAAGGATAAAATAATACATGTTGCAGATATCTTTAGCAGCAAGTCAGAAACACCAGTCATGGTACCTGGACTCTGGCTGCTCACGACACATGACGGGAAGAAGGCATATGTTCCAAAGCCTGGAACTTAAGCCTGGAGGCCACGTTGGCTTTGGAGGCAATCAGAGGGGAAAGATTATTGGCTCTGGAACTGTAGGTAACGGAAATCTTCCCTCTATTAATAATGTTCTGCTTGTTGATGGATTGATGCATAACCTGTTATCCATAAGTCAATTAAGTGATAACGGTTATGATATAATCTTTAATCAAAAATCATGTAAAGCTGTTAGTCAGAAAGATGGGACTATCCTATTTAATGGTAAGAGGAAAAACAACATTTACAAAATCAAACTTTCTGAACTAAAGAGTCAGAACGTAAAATGTCTTCTGTCTGTTAACAACGAGCAGTGGATCTGGCACAGAAGATTGGGGCATGTTAGTATGAGAAGAATATCTCAGATTAACAAACTCAATCTGGTCAGAGGACTTCCAAATTTGAAGTTCAATTCAGATGCTCTGTGTGAAGCATGTCAGAAAGGCAAATTTGCAAAACCTTCTTTTAAATCCAAAAATGTTGTTTCTACCTCTAAGCCATTAGAACTTCTGCACATTGACTTATTTGGACCAGTTAAAACTGCTTCTGTCAGTGGCAAGAAGTATGGGTTAGTAATCGTAGATGACTATAGCAGATGGACATGGGTAAAGTTCTTAAGACACAAGGACGAGTCACACTCTGTGTTTGTTACCTTCTGTAACCAAGTTCAGAATGAAAAAGATCTTAGAATCGTTAAAGTCAGAAGTGATCATGGTGGAGAATTTGAAAATAAAGATTTTGAGTCATTCTTTAATGACAAAGGCATTCTGCATGATTTCTCTTGTCCTAGAACTCCCCAACAAAATGGAGTTGTAGAACGAAAGAACAGAACATTGCAAGAAATGGCCAGAACCATGATCAACGAGACAAACGTTGCTAAGATTTTCTGGGCAGAGGCAATAAACACAGCGTGCCACATTCAGAATAGAATCTCAATAAGACCTATTCTGGAAAAGACTCCATATGAATTGTGGAAGAACAGAAAGCCCAACATTTCGTATTTTCATCCATTTGGATGTACTTGCTATATGTTAAATACAAAGAATTATTTGAACAAGTTTGATTCTAAGGCACAGAAGTGTATTATGTTAGGATACTCTGAACGCTCAAGAGGGTACAGAGTATACAATACAGAAACACAGATTGTGGAAGAATCAATCAGTGTTCGTTTTGATGATAAGCTTGACTCTGAAAAGTCAAAGCAGAATGAAAATCTTGCAGGTATAGAAATTGAATTTGCAGGTTCTGAAGACAAGTCATCAGAAGCTCTCAACACAGACATTCCTTCAACGTCTGAAAGAAGCAATGCTAGAAATCCTACAACTGCTGATCAACCTCAGAAGAGATTACCCAGAAGCAGTTTGGATCACCCAGAAGAGACTATCCTAGGAAGAAAGGAAGATCCAATCAGAACAAGAGAAAGCTTCAGAAACTCTGAAGAAACTCTGATGGGACTTGTGTCTCTGATTGAACCTTCTTCTATTGATGAAGCACTTCTGGACAATGACTGGATTCTGGCAATGCAAGAAGAGCTGAATCAATTCACCAGAAACGACGTATGGGATCTCGTTCCAAAACCAAAAGGATTCAACGTCATTGGAACAAGATGGGTGTTCAGAAACAAGCTTAATGAACAAGGTGAAGTCGTCAGAAACAAGGCACGACTGGTTGCACAAGGTTATAGTCAGCAAGAGGGGATAGACTATACAGAAACCTTTGCCCCAGTCGCCAGGTTAGAATCTATCAGACTTTTAATCTCATTTGCTGTTAATAGAGGCATCACTCTGTATCAGATGGATGTCAAAAGTGCATTCTTAAATGGTTATATAGAAGAAGAAGTGTATGTTCACCAACCCCCAGGTTTTGAAAATACAAAACATCCAGAACATGTTTTCAAACTGAAAAAGTCACTGTATGGTCTGAAACAAGCTCCCAGAGCTTGGTATGAAAGGCTAAGTAACTTTCTGCTTGAAAATGAGTTCACCAGAGGGAAAGTGGACACCACTCTATTCTGTAAAACAGTTAAGAGTGACATTTTAGTCTGTCAAATTTATGTTGATGATATAATCTTTGGTTCTACTAATCCTTCTCTTGGAAGAAAATTTGCTAAGTGTATGCAGGCAGAATTTGAGATGAGCCTCATGGGGGAACTGAAGTTCTTTCTAGGAATTCAGATCAATCAAACTCCAGAGGGAACTTACATTCATCAGAGATCTTCTGAAGAAATTTGACCTCTCAGAATGTAAGCCATCAAAGATTCCAATGCATCCCACGTGCATTCTGGAAAGAGAAGAGGTAAGCAAAAGCGTAGAACAGAAAGTCTACAGAGGTATGATTGGTTCTCTCCTTTATCTGACTGCTTCAAGACCTGATATTTTATTCAGCGTATGTATTTGTGCTAGATTCCAATCAGATCCTAGAGAATCTCACTTAACAGCTGTTAAGCGAATTTTCAAGTATCTGAAAGGTACTACTAATCTGGGTTTGTTTTATAGAAAATCTAGTGATTACAGTTTAGTAGGCTACTGCGACGCTGATTTTGCTGGAGACAGAGTGGAACGAAAAAGTACTTCTGGAAGCTGCCAGTTTCTGGGAGAAAATCTGATCTCGTGGTCCAGCAAAAGGCAATCAACTATTGCTCTGTCAACAGCAGAAGCTGAGTACATAGCAGCAGCAGGATGTAGCACACAGATGCTCTGGATGAAAAGTCAGCTTGAAGACTTCCAGATTTTTGAGAGTAACATTCCTATTCTTTGTGATAATACTTCTGCTATTTGCTTAAGTAAGAATCCTATTTTACATTCTAGAGCTAAGCATATAGAAATAAAACATCATTTCATTAGGGACTATATTCAGAAAGGAATTTTAAACTTGAAATTTATAGATACAGACCATCAATGGGCTGATATCTTTACTAAACCCCTTTCAGAAGATAGGTTTAATTTCATTCTGAAACATCTCAGCATGAAAGTATGCCCAGAATGAAAATGCTTTAATTCCATATTTTTATCTTTCAGAATGTATTTATATTACTGTGAACTTCTGATCAATCTTCTTTCAGAAAGTTAGAACATGCAGATTGTATCAGAGGCAAGTCTAAAGATCTGAGAGTCTAATCTCAAAGACAGACGTGCTGATCACTACATCAAACAAGTGTCATCCAATCATCAGCAAATCCCTGAAGCAGAACGCGTGCACGCTTCTGAGAAAGGAAAGCGCTGATTGGGTGCATTGAGACACATGTCTGGTAACCGTTTTTAAGTATCTTTCTCAAATCCCCCAAAATTAGCAAGCATTAAATGCAAAAGTAATCACGCTTGTTAATGGCAATCATTATTTTTTTTCTCTCTCTTAAAAACGTTTAATTTTTCAAAATAATTTTTGAAATCCTTATTTAAGCACATCATTCTTCATGTTTATTCTTTACGCTTACTCATAATCTCTCAAGTATTTTCTGCATATCTCCTTCAAAACCCTAGCTTTTCTCAAATCACTCTCAAGCTTTTGTGTGAGAACAATGGCATCCTCCAGCATTTCTGCAGGAAATCAGAAGAAAGAAACCTCTGAGCAATATCAAGCGCCTACCAGAACTCTTCTCACACCGGTAAAGAATCTTGAGGTTCTCTCTGAATTAATCATCGATTTCGAAAGTTTGAAGGAAAATGGATTTGACCTAACTGAGGAAGTCAAAGCTCAAAAATGGGAGAGGTACTTTGATAGATTGGTTGGACCAACCTTTCCAGAGCTTGTCAAAGAATTTTGGATTCACGCCAAGATTCATAAACATCTAGTCATCTCTTCTGTCATGGGAAAGAAGATAATAATTTCTGAAGACCTCATTGCTAGGTTAATTGGTCAAAGTGGTGGTGGAGTCCGTTGTGTGGACATGGCTGATAGATGCCCTGATATAGGTGTGGTAGCCAACTGCATTTTCACTCTTGGTTTTCCCAGCAGCAAAATCAAGGATCTGAAGGATCACTGCAGAGTATGGGCCAAGATTGTTTTGGGCTGTTTCAATCACAGGAAGCCAACAAGCTCTCCTGATTATATAAACGTGGATCAGCAATTTCTGATCTACTTTATTGATCAGAGGGTGAAGATCAATCTGGCACACTTCCTGTTCAATCATCTGAAGACTAGTGTGAAAGAGACTAGAGAAGAAGAAAGGACCAAAAGGGACTGGATACCGTTTGGGAGGCTCATATCAGATATTCTGACAGAGAATAAGCTGATAGATTATCTGAGCGAAGCTAAAGTACTGGGCAATTTTGAACCAACTGTTGGAAAACCGCTGAATGCTAAGAACCTGAAAAAGATGAAGCTGATAGAAAATATCAGGAAGGAACCCAGAGCTTCTTCAACTGCTGACATCTCCAGAAGAAGAGTGCCTCTGAGTGATTTCCCAAGATTTTCTGAAATGGAATCCCAACCTGATATGTTTATCAAGTATCCAGATTCATACAAGGAAGAAGATGCAGGTTCAAAGCTGAAGATCAAAGATCTGAGTCAAGTTCAACCTGAAGTGATTCAGAAGAAGTCAAAGAAGAGGAAAGCAGAAGGATCATCTCACCAGACTCCAAAGAAACGAGGTAATTCATCTGCTGCTCCTATTTCAATTTCATCTACTATTCCAACATCTGTTGCTCCTCCTCAAACCTCTCACAGAATATCCATTCCAATCCCCACTATTGATGAAACCATACCAGAAGACCCTTCTGAGGCCTTACAACTCAGAAGAACCAGAATTAAAATTCCCATCAAAATTCCCAAACAACAACCAACTGTTTCAACAACACCAGCACTTGATAGAGTGCTAGCTGATATTGAGCGTGAACATGCTTCTGTTCAACCTCACTCTGAACCACCAAATATTCCTCCTCCACAACCTGAACCAGAAATTCAACCTGAACCAGAAATACAACCAGAACATCAACCAGAACCAGAACCACAATCTCATCAACCAATCACAGAAGAACCTCTGATCCCTGAGCAATCAGAGATTCCACCTCCTCAACCAGAAAATAATCCTCCCTCACCTCAAACAGAGTTTCACCGCTATGAAACCCCATCTCCTCATCATTCTGATCCCCACTCATTTCAACCTTCACCGCTGGCAATACAGTTGCCATGTGGAACGACCATTGTCAGACCCCAGTTACCATCATCAGAGGAATCAACACCTCCAAAAACTCCAACCACTCCAATAGATATATCCTCTGACTCTGATAACCATCCTCCAAAACAAACAGCACCTCAGCACACCTCTGAAAACCAATCCTCTGAAAACCCCAGCAAAACATTCATTGACTTAACAAGTCTTGAACGTCTTGCTGATTTAAGACACAAATTGGCCATTCCCAAACCAAAGCAACTAGATGTTGGCTCTGGTATTTTGGACTTTGAAACAGGTATGCTGCAATGGATTGCTTCCTTGAAGCAAGTCTGTCCGGGGATGATCGACCCAGCTGCTTCTGATCAGCTCTGGTCACAGTTCAGAGTATGGGTTCGTGCTGAAGCACTCAAGCTGCAGGATGTCAACTATGAGCAGGCTCAACAGAACTTTAGCAAGCTGCTGAAGGAAGTTGAGAGTCAGCTGCCTCAAGAAGTTGTGCTCCCTCTGGACTCTGAATCTTGGTCTGAGAAAGAGCAAGCTGCACAGGTGCAACCTTCAGAAGAAGACAAGACTCTTCAGGAAGAAAATCCAGCAGAAGATGTAGCTGAAAGTTCTGAGAAGCTTCCTCCTGCTGAAAGTTCTCAAGCTGCCTTGGACAGGCAGGCTCTGGAAGAATTAAGGCTGAATGACTTGCGTCTACAGCAGCAGATGGAAGAGAATGATCAGAAGATGGAAGCAAGAATGAATGTCCAGGACAACAAGATTGATACTGTTGTCACCATGGTTCAGAAGCAGAATGCAACTTCTGAAAAGATTCAAGCAATGCTGGAAAGCCTGTTCTCACGCATGCCCCCACAACCTTGAAATTTTTTTCATGCATGACATTCTCTATATTTTCTTCATTTTCTGATGTACTTTTGACTATGTTTTGACTATGCTTGTGTAATGTTCTTTGCTCTGAACTATTTTTAATATAACTTGTTTTTCTGATCTAAATTGTTTTAGCACATCACTAACACTTTTTGATTGCTGACAAAAAGGGGGAGAACAAGAATGATATTTAAAATCAATAACGGCTAACTAGACAGAAATTCTCAAACATTCTAACTCTATTACTTGAAATGTTTTTCTGCTCTGTTGTTAAGTCTACAGGCACAAGGAAGCTCCGAACACTATGAAGACTGAGAACTAGAAGCTCTGATCAAAATATAGAAGCTCATGTTGTTCTGATCAAATATGAAGTTCTGATATATGAAGCTCTGATCGACCTAACACTCTGATCCGAAGCAAAGCTCTGACAGGAAAAGCTCTGAAGCTCTGCTCTCTGATAAGTCAAAGACTTATAATCTGATGCTCAAAGATAGAAAAAGATCTGACTCTGAAGAACACGCATATCAAAGGGAAGTAACAAACTCAGGGGGAGTATCTCTTAACTCTGACTTCTCCGTACTTCTTATTCTGATACATAGCTCTGATAACTTTTCACGTTATTTTTCATTTAAAATATCTAGTTTTTGTCATCATCAAAAAGGGGGAGATTGTTAGAACAATGTTTGAATCTAGTACCCTATATTTAAGTTTTGATGATAACAAAGTGAAAAGATATAGTAGTTAAATATTTTATGATTGAATTATATGCTGCCTAAAATTACTATGCTCTGACTTGCAGATATGCTGATTAAAATAAGCAAGATCACGTTTTAAGCATCAGAATATGATTTCATACACCAGCATCAGAAGTTGCTGAATCAGAACGTCAAGATCAGATGATCAACGCTTGCACATGCTGAAGCTTGATGAACAGAACTGCGCGTAAACCACTCTGATACAGAATCAAATTAGTTCATCAGCAGCGAAGCAGAATCAGAATGAGCCAAGCCAGAACATGCATTGAAGAAGCAACGGTACTGTGCATTGAAAGCTAATCAATACCAACGGCATCATTCTAGACAAGATCTGCTCAAAAAGGAAAGCTTGTTAATAGCATTGAATCAAGAATATTTGCTTCAACGTTCATCCTCTCAAGTGCTATATAAATCAAGCTTTGAAGATTATCACGGCTAATGCTTCCAAACTCTCTACACGCACAAAGCTGAACAATAATCTTCACTCTATAAGTTTTGCTAAACCAACAAACTCTGATAATTTATTAGCGTTTAGCAACCTAGTATTCTAAGCTTCATTTGTGTAAACATCACAGTTGTGATATAGTTTTTGTAGAAAACATTCACACACATTTGCTTATACCTTTGTAAGAAAGTGTTGCCTTGACAAACCGGATTGTGGTTTGAATCAAGAAGGTTTTAGCAGTTGCTAAAGCAGATTTGTATTCAGTTGAATATAGTGAATTAAGACCTCGTTGGAGAGAGGCGAAATCACCTTGACGGGTGGACTGGAGTAGTTTGAGATCAAACGAACCAGGATAAAAATATCTTGTCATTTGCTTTAAGATTCCAGTTTTACAATTCAACCCCCCCTTCTTGTGTTTTTCACCCCTTCAGTTCATAGATAATTTATCAGAGCAAGATTGGAGGAAACCCATTGTGGACTATCTTCAAAATCCAGGAGCTTTGACAGAACGAAAAACAAAGTACAGGGCGTTGAGTTATGTACTCATGGGTAATGAGTTATTCAAGAAAACGCCTGAAGGGGTATTGCTAAAATGCTTAAGTGAAACTGAGGCATACATAGCCCTTTCGACTACGCACGCTGGAACATGTGGGGCTCACCAAGCAGGCCATAAGATGAAATGGTTGTTGTTTCGACAAGGACTATATTGGCCCACTATGCTGAAAGATTGTGTTGAGTTCGCCAAAGGTTGTCAAGAGTGTCAAGTCCATACAGGCATCCAACATGTACCAGCAAGCGAACTTCACTCGATAGTGAAGCCTTGGCCCTTTAGAGGATGGGCGTTGGACCTCATTGGAGAGATTCGACCAGCATCATCAAAGAGTCAGAAATACATACTGGTAGGCATTGATTACTTTACTAAGTGGATCGAAGCTATCCCTTTAGTCAATGTAGACCAAGAAAATGTCATTGAATTTATTCAAAAGAACATTATCTTTAGGTATGGAATCCCTGAGACGATAACAACTGATCAAGGATCAGTTTTCACTGGTCGAAAGATGCAGGAATTTGCTCAGGAAACGGGTTTCAAACTCCTAACATCAACGCCTTATTATGCACAGGCAAATGGTCAAGTCGAAGCAGCAAACAAAGTAGTGATTGGCTTGATAAAAAAGCATGTTGGGAAGAAACCAAAGAATTGGCACAAGACGTTAGACCAGATTCTGTGGGCTTGTCGAACGTCCCCAAAAGAAGCCACTGGTACAACACCATATAGGCTAACTTTTGGCCATGATGCAGTGTTGCCAGCAGAAATTTGTCTTCAATCTGCAAGGGTTCAGAGGCATTATGATATTCCCTCTGAAATTTATTGGAACATGATGTTAGACGAACTGGTGGATTTAGACGAAGAGAGATTGCGCGCTCTTGACCTACTCAGGCTTCAGAAGAAAAGAGTAGAAGACTCTTATAATAAAAAGGTAAAACCTAAGGTATTTTTGCCTGAAGAACTAGTTTGGAAGGTAATTCTTCCCATGGATCGAAGGGATCGAAGCATGGGGAAATGGTCACCCAAATGGGAAGGACCATTCAGAGTTATCCAAACTTTTTCTGGTGGAGCCTATGAAGTCGAAGAGTTAGGTGAAGATAAAAGGCTCTTGAGAGTAAATGGTAAATATTTGAAAAAATACAAACCTACACTCCGAGAGATAAAAATAAAATAATAAAATAATAATAACAAGACTAAATTGACCATAAAAAGCCAAAATGGAAATTTTTATAAATTTTAGCCAAGATGGCAATGTTGTCGAATATAGATTACAAAATATGGTTACAAAAGTTGAATCAATCAGAAGGGAACAGAGTCCTTGAGTCGAAGGTATTTGACTTGCTGCAGCTCCAATCTTTTCTTGCACCAGGCATTCTCCTGCACAAGCTTGGCAATCTGAGCGTCGAAGCCTTGGGCCTTCTCAGCAAATTCCAGGCCTTGTTTGATTTCAGTTTGACTCTCGGTGTCTGGGACGGTCGAAAGAAGTTCCTCCTTGCGTTTAGTATTGGCATTTATCTTAGCCTCTATTTCTTCGATCTGTGCCCTGAAGGAAACATTCTCTCGATCGATGGCATCGACTTCTTCCTGTGTATATGCTTTTTGCTTCGACAACTCCGCAATTCGAGAAGTCGTCTCCGAAACAGCAGTCCATGCAGAAGAGCTTTTGCCATATAACACCTCAAGCTGACTATTAAAGCCCCTTTGGCGCCTATAATCTGCTGAGACTTGATCAATCATGGAGTGTAACTCCATGATCAAGCCTGAAACTTCTGGAGCTACAGCTAACAAGTCGACAGCATTCAAAACATCCCTCAAGTATGATGGAGCAGTGGGGTCCCCCTCTAAAGCCTTCATCAAGTCTTTCTTGAAAAACTGGGCCTTAACCTTCGCTAAAGCTTCATCAAGAGGAGAGGTTTCAGTGGACTTCCCCGACAGGGTAGGAACCTCCTGACTAGCATCAGACGAACTCTTGCTCTCGATGATTGCGTTAAGATAGCTAACAGGGTCAGTTTGTTTCAAGAGTTCTAAGTCCTCTTTCGACCTGTGCTTCGTTGAGGTAACAGCCCTTGCAACAGCATTGTCTTGGGTTTGAGGTTGTTGAGTGTTAGGTGTCTCGACTTGTTTCCCTTTGACTCGGACTGGGGCAGTACCAGCGCCATCTTGGTGCCTTTCGCCAGCGTCACCTTGGTGCCCTTCGCCAGTGTCACCTTGGTTCTCTTCGCCAGCGGCACCTTGGTTTTCTTCGCCAGCATTGCCATGGTCCCCTTCGTCACGATTCTCTTCCGACAGATCCACCACTTGAACCTCTTTTGGCTGTTGTTCTTCCATTTGAGGATCCTCTGTGGGTTTTTCTACCGTCTCAGCATTGGCCTCATTTATTTCAGTATGGGCTTCGTCATTTTCCAAGCCTTTTTCTTGTGGCCTGCTGAGTTCAGCAGACTCCAGTGTTTCAGAGGTCCTTGGCGGTGAGCTTTCAGTGTTGTCCTGAGAAAGGAAAGAGAAAGAATCTTCAGAAATCGAAAGAGACATAATCGAATGTAGGTATCTACACCTATGTTACAAAAAGGTCTAAGAGATTACCTGTAAATTAGCTTCAGCCCCAGGGCTGGAATTGTCGCTTTCGACAGGCTTATTGAGAAGAACGTTTAGTTCCTCCTCCGTTGGCTCCTCAATGATCACTGGAGGTGGCCTGGGCTTTCTCCCAGCAACCTTTATTCTAATTGTTCGACCCTCAGGAGCAGGAGCAGGAGCGTCCTTCGTCAGCTTTCGCCTTTTTAGAGGAGCAGGGGGAGAATCACCCTCTTCATCGCTCCCAGATTCGACCACCAGTGCTGGCCGTTTCTTGGGCGAAGGTGCCTAAAAAACCAATGGGAATTCGATTTAGCAATTGCATCGAAAGTCAAAAATCGAAAGCCAGAAGAAAATAATGAAAGTCTGGTTACCGATACAGAAGGCTTCTTCGAAGGGCCTTCCCCCTGTTGGTTGGTTGTGGTCTTCGCCGGCGCTGTAGTCTTCGCCGGCGGTGGAGGTTTTGTTGAGGGGCCTCCTCCCTGTTGGCTTTCTGCAGCCTTCTTGGCTACAGGCTTTCGAACAACTGAAATCAAATAAATAGTTAACAGGCTAGCAGTCGAAAGAGAAAGACAAATTAATGTGAAAGGATGAACTTACATTTCTTTATTTTGTCCAACACAAGGACAAAAGATTTCTGAAGCTCATCCACGAAGTCCTTCTCGTCGAAAAACTCCTCAGCGTAATAACTTTTCCACCACTCCTCGAAGGATGGTGAGCAAAGAAAGTTGAGCTGGTAGTCAAACAACGAGAGAACTGTTCGACCAGCATATCTTCCGATATGTTTAGTGGCAGCTTCTTCGGTGTAATCATTGCAGAAGTACAACATAGACTTCTCTCTTGGAAAAATTGGAGAAGGTAGGGTTTGAATAATACCAAACTGGCGAGATACCAGGTTTGGTTGGTATGCAATCAGACTCAAGTGAGTCTTAGAGCTCCTGAATCGAAGAGGCATGATCCTTGGTGTGAGGAACGCCTCCCACATTATTTTATGTTCGTCGACATTAGGACCACTCGACGTCCTTGGATGTGGCCTTGTGAACCATGCCGGGCCTACCTTCCGTCGAGCAAACGGAGCCATAGTCGAAACAAACTCTTTCCTTCGAGCAAACATCAGAACGAAGTTGGTGAAAGTTTGCTGAAACTCCAGTCCATCTTCCATAGGCGTCAACAAAGCCAGTCTGGTTCCTTCGACGCGTCTGTTTGCTATCTCTGGAGCCTGTTCGTTTATTTGAACCTTCTTAGGCAAGAAAGATTCGAAGGTGGCATTGAGCCACAGTTGGAGCAGCCAAAAAGGCCCAGCAAGTAGCAAACTGGCCCTGTTCTCGATAATTTTTAGAAGAGTTGCCCCATTACTAATCGAATCATAGAGGCTAGCCAAAATCAATTCTGCCAAACAGATATTTTGGCCATGATGGAGTTGAGTGGCGAGAGTGACCATCTTCTTGGTCACCTGTAAGGACTTCGAGCAAAATACAAAGCGAGTCAGCCATAAGGCTAGAAACGCTATGTGTTCGACATCCGACACAGTATCTGTCGACCTGTCGTGGTAGTGATTGATGAAGGTGGTATAGGTTGGTTTGGTGGCAGAGAATCCAATTTGATCCTCCGACATCTCCTCCGGATCGAAGTAGTCCCCGGTGGGTCGAAGGACAGTGATAGCGGCCACATCGAAGAGTGTAGGAGTCAGCATCCCACAGGGAAGATGGAAAGTGAAGTGGGAGTAGTCCCAGAAAAGTAGAGAAGCTATCAACATCTCTGGAGAATAGTTCAAACCTGTCTTCGACAGCATCACCAGGTCGAAAATCCCCATATCTTTCCAGATCGAAGCTTGGCGTTTCTCCATCTTTTCCAGCCAAGCAACGTAATCAGGAGTAAGGCTAGGGCCATACCTGAAAGCCCTAACACCTTTGTTGAAGAAACGAAGGTCGATTTTCTCTTTAGCAGGCTCTTCATTATCCTCTGCATCTTTCTTGGCGCATGCAACCGGTTTGAGTTTCTCAACTACCGGAAAATAACTCTTGATCTTCATGGCCTCAGCAATACTTGGATACAAGGGGCCAGACATAGCAAAGATCTGGTTGGAATATCCAACC
This sequence comes from Vicia faba, assembly GCA_948472305.1. NCBI lineage: Eukaryota > Viridiplantae > Streptophyta > Magnoliopsida > Fabales > Fabaceae > Vicia > Vicia faba. The sequence continues at coordinate 1,308,367,500 of OX451739.1, forward strand.
GGGATCATAAGGTGGTGTGAGTAAGCATCACGTACGGCGATGTCCAAGGGTTCAGGGACCCTTTGTTGGCCCGTAGAAGTTACTACTGGAGCGGTGACGAAAACCTTAGGTCTGACGTTTCCAGATGGTACGGTAGCGCTAGGAGCATTAGAACCAGATGCCATTGTTAATGATGAGGTTGAAGACGAAGTGAAGGAGGAAAGGTTTTTGCAAAGATGACAAGTTTGTATGAAGATAGAGAAGTCTGAAAGCTAGATGGCGTAAAAAGTCCCACAATGGGGTACTTACTGCTATTTATAGTAGTGGAGGAAAATCCCCAAAACCGAGGACATTAAATGCCATTTAATGTTGCAGGAGATAGTGGGATACGTGGCATCCCCCTGTTGTTTTAGCCGTTCTGCAGAAATAGAGGGACGCAGCGTGCGTCCTCGTTTTTGGGAATTATCATAATGACAAATTCTGAAATGACGTTTGGCACTGCACGCCGTGCTGAAGTGACGTCTTAGGTACGGATAAATGATGGTTTTCTTGGGATTGCCAGTGGTTGGTAGAAGACAACAAAAAGTGCACAATTTAATTTGTGACTAAGCGTGAAAAGACAGGTGTCGAATGGCGTTTCAAAGAATGCCTTTTTCTTTCAGAGTCGAAATAAGGCATTCTTGGGGGGCAATTTGTTGGCTCCTAAATTCGACACCCTTGTTTTATTAATGTCAGCCATTAAAGCTGAAGGATGTTTTCGACTAGCTAGGTCTGTCGAAATGCCCATCGAAAGATGGCAAGGTACTTAAAAGATTTCTTCCAAGGGAGAAGTTGGTTGCCTTCGACGTCGAGGAAGTTTCTCGTCGAAGATGCTTCTCGACGAAGGTGTTCGATGGTTCAGAGTGGAGCAGTTTGAAATTCAAGCGTTTGGAGGGAAAACGGTTTCCAGCGGTTACCAAGTGTGATGTGCGAAGATCTGGAGCGTCGAACGTTGAGAACGTGCCAAGTGGAATCATCTCGAAGCAGTGTAACTGCCCGACGGTTACTTGGGATGTTTTAGTATAAATAGTAGTAGTCATGTAGTTTCTCGCGTGTGTTCACAATTCTATACAAAGTCACTCATATAGATTCGAGTACCCAGCGTGTGAGAAAGAATTGTTGAGAAATGTATGTGTGAAACACCAACTTTATTAATCAAAGTCATTTACTTTCCCAGAAATTTATTTGCTTTCTTCTTTACTTTCCAGTCGAACCCTTTCATTTAAAGCCTTATTTATTTTACCAAGTCCTTTCTTCATGCAATTTATTTAAAGCCTCTTCATTTTATTGTCATTTAACTAATATCTAATCTAATCAAACTTCAAAATCAACCTATGTCCTAGGATCAATCTGATCGATCCTGCGAGTAACCAAATAAGTAACCATTTGGAGGATCAGCGGTTGTTTACCAAATACCAAGGTAAACAGTATTATACTTTGGTGAAATAGAATGAATCACATGATGTATGTTTTTATGATGAATTGATGTGATTATTCCTTGATGTGATATAATGTATGTTCTTATGATGAATTGATGTTGTTAGGATGATGATGTATGTACTATGAAGTGTGTGATGATATTATGATAATTACATGAATGAAGATGCGTTTTGACTAGCAGTGGCCATGTTTTATTGTTTTGTTGCGTATCATGCATTCATGGCATATGTTAGGGCATTGGTCAAGTGATGTTGTTAGGACAATTGGTCCAGTGATATTGATAGGACGTTGGTCTAGTGATGACCTTAATCCCATAGTATGGATTGAGTGAAAATTGTGAAGTGCTCTGGTTCCAAGTGGAAATTGATCTTATGGTGGTGATTTTTGAAGGAAGGTGACCTGGTCATCAGTGAAGTTTTGGTATCACATGCATGAGTCAATGATGTTGTATTGCATTATTTGTGACATTGCATAATGATTGATTAATTAATGTTGATGACATTGTGATCTAAGTGGTGTTTGATGATAAATGTTAATATGATGATATTTTGAATTAATAATGATTTATGACTTAATGATGTCTTGATGTATGTTATTGACTTGATGACGTGATGATGCTGTGAATGAATTATGATGTGAAAGAGAGAGTTTGATATATGATGTATGGCGATATGCGATTTCATGTTAATGTGTTGTAACTACTGTACTTATTCCTTATATCTTTTATAATGATTTGTGATTACTCACCCTTTCTGCTTGGAAATGTTTCCTCGATACGTGGGTAACTTGCAAATGGTCGAGAATAGTCCGTTAAAGCTTAAAGGATAACTTATGAGTGCGTTGTTTATTTCCTATCAAATAAAGCGAGTCTTACTCTTATATGTAACATAGGGGTTGGGATCGTTTGTTTGAAATAATTATGTTATTCCATTTATTTTGAGATTTTGAACTACCTTTCATGGTATTTAAGTTATTTGAATTATTAATTATAAACGATGAAGTATGATAAAGTTTCGATGAAGTATTTTAATAAAGGTCTTCTGAAACTATGAATTCCGTTGCGAGTAGTTGAGGTATTATAGTTGTTATTAATAAAGTACTCGTTATAAATGATTTTGAAAACCCGAGTTATGGAGCAATATGTTTATTATATGATGTTTATATGAATATGTGACACCCTTGTTGGTGGTTTTATTTGAACTATTTTCGTAGATTATATGCGAATTATACGAGGGTTTAGAAGGGTGTTACACTCTCCAATGCTCAGAATCGAGGCACGTTGTTTCAAGAATAAGACAATCTGGGGAAATTACTTTGAGACGTTAAAGCCTCTCCAAAGTTCATACTGGGGAAAGTTATCTTAAGGTCATGCCTTGGGAAACCATTATTAATTCCTTTTCAAGGGAAGCTTCTTCGAAGGGTTAACAGACTAGGGCATGGTAAGTTCTGGAGTAGAAATCTTTGCGCCTTTGGTGATGTTTAAGTGTAAAGTTCGATACATCTGGTTCACCAGGCGTGGGGCATCTCATTGATCATCATCATTTGAGCAAGTCAAAAGTTTCTATTCTTCCTTCAACAAGAATCACCATGGATCCCTTCAAGTGGCAAATCAATAGTTCAGGGTTTTGCAAACCATCTTCATGGTGCCAAAACTATTCAAGACCAGTTGTGTCGGGAAATCAGTTTGATACCCAATGCATTAACCAGTAAATTCTTGCATTAATTTTCTTTCTTATCATGCACATTATATTCATGCATAAACCTCGACTAGGACTATAGTACCTCAAGTTGAAGCTAGTTGTTTCCTCAAAAGGATTAGGTTTTGAAGGCTACTTCTCAAATGACAGACTTAGTTTTTCTCTCCAATGCAAGTTGAATGCTTGTTCAGAAATCAATCAGGATTGGTGTTGTTTCTCAAATCATGTTTCCTCCCTAACAAAATGATTTATTTTCCCCTAGTAAAATCTTGTGTCAATAAAACATCTTCTCGAGTCTCCCCAGTAATTTTTTCCTACAGAGTTTCTTTTGAAGTTTTCTCCAATGAAGCTTCATGTGCTCCCAAAGTGAGCCTATTTCCAACAGGATTACTATAATGATATCCTTAGGATTATTGTTCTTCAATAAGATCTTTTCAGAATCTTTCAGATAGCAGTCTTTCCACCAAGTCTTAGTGGAAGGAGCCCTCTACAGACTCGATTCTCTGAGAGGTTCTCAGTTAATCCCCAACGAGTCTCTGGTGCATTTATTTCCCCAGTGATTTTCTCAGTTCACCCAACAAAAAATTATCTCTACCAATAGGGAGTTTAAATGACTTTCAACCAAATAATGTTATCTTTAATAAAGTACATCTGAATACGATGTTACTTAGTTGTTCAACACATTTAGAGGCTTGTTAGGATCTATTGTCAGCAAAGCGCTGATCGGGCAAAGATCTATCCACTTTGGAAATTTCTATTTTCAGTCACAGGTTTTAAACTTGATGGTTCTATCCCCAATGAAGTTGTCTACATGTCAGTTACGATCTACTGTAAGCAGATGTTGATGGGGCGATGGTTTGCCAATATAAATCTTGTTAGTTATGATCCACTATTAGTTATTACTGGTAGGGAGAGGGTCTACTAGTATTCCTTTTCTATCTCTGTTGTGATCTACTGTCTACAATATATTGGTAGGTCGAAGATGTATCAATATTAATGTTTGTTATAGACTACTGTTAGTTGTTGCTAACAAAGCGAGGATCTGATAACCATTTATTCATATGTTGTGATTCACTATCTGCAAGTTTGCCGATAGAGTGAGGATTTATCAACATTAAGTTTTGCTTCTGTTGCATTATGTTGTCTGTGTAGCGGTGAAAATCGGATATCAAGCTATTAATTAACTTGACTCACCAAAGCAAGAGTCGCCACCGCGCTTTATTATTTCCAAGGGAAAAGGGAAAAGAGCGAAATAAAACCCTAAAATATGCAATGTAAAATAATACTTAAAAGTAATAAAAATACAATGCGTTTTTGAAAGAGATCGAGAGTTCGGGGGTTGGTTATACAGTGGGAAGGTATTAGCATCCAATGCATCTGCGGTACTCCGCAAGAACCTTTTGAAATAACTAATTTTTGGTTTAAAATTGTTTGTTTGAAAAAATGGTTCGTTTGGCTAAAAATCGGTGTTAGAGAGATTTTGAAGAGACAGCGACCTAGTGTCGAAGTTTAGACTTAAAAGGTGTGAGTTTGAAATTTGAATCTTTTAGGAAAATCGACTTAATTTTGGAAAAAAACAGTAAATAGGAAAAAAATGAATGAGGGTATTCGCTTGATCGTATGAGATGTATTTGATGACGTGAAGTCAACTGAGTTGAATCATTTCCCTTGGAATAAATTGAGCGAGAAAGATAAAATAGACATCAAAACATAAGCAATCAAAATTCACAAGAAAATAAATATAACGAAACAGATTAATGACCTAAAGGCATCGAGAAATTAAAATGACAAAGATATTTAAATAAAATAAAAGAGAATGTAACTAATTGTCTAAAGAAGTTATTTAAACTAAATTAAAAAAATTAAGATTACTTACTAAAAAATTCTAAACTAACTACAAATTCTCAGATTGCAAAAATAGTTCTAAAATTACTAAATTAGATCTAAGCTAAATTAAAAATTTTAAAATTAATAAATTAAATCTAAACTAAATAAAAATTCTAAGGTTGCTAATCTAAAACAAAAAGAGTTCCAAAGTTACTAAACTAAATCTAAATCACATAAAATTCTAAAAGAAAATTAAACTAATTCTAAACAACTAAAATTCTAAACTTATTAAACTAATTCTAAATCAAATAAAAATTATAAACTCATTAAACTAATTCTAAATCAAATAAAGTTCTAAAGTCCCTAGACTAAAACTAACAACTAAAATTCTAAAGTTAACTTAAATAAAATCAAATAAAATTCTAAAGTTTACTAAATTAAAAATAAATTCTAAAATTTACTAAGTCAAATTTAAATGAAATAAAATCCTAAAGTTACTAAAATAAAACTAAACAAAATAAAATTCTAAAGTTTACTAAGTCAAAACTAAAACAAATAAAATTCTAAAGTTTATTAAGTCAAAACTAAAACAAATAAAATTCTAAAATTTACTAAGTCAAAACTAAAACAAATAAATTCTAAAATTTACTAAGTCAAACCTAAATGAAATAAAATCCTAAAGTTACTAAAATAATTTTAACTTAACTTAAGATTACTAAAATAATTCTAAACTAAATAATATTGTAAAAATTGCTAAATTAATTATAAATTAAATTTAAAATTCTAAAGTTAATTAAATAAACTAAATGAAAATTCTATAATTAGTAACTAAACTAGATAAAGATTAAAACTCAAATGATAACCAAATTAAATTAAACTAAATAATAAAGCTAAAAAAAACAAATATTATTATAAGAAATTGAAACTAATTAAAAAAATCTAAATTAATACTAAACTAAATCTAAATATAAGATTTACTAATATTTTTTATATTTTTGTATAAATTTTAAATGAAATAAGGCTAAAAATAAAAAAGAAAGACTTAAAACTAAAAAATTAAGAATCAGGGGTTGAACTCAGGTTCCTATGATTATATCTATTCTGCCTTGCCACTAAGACAATGATGTTTTTCTGTTATGCACTCTCTAAAACAAGGAAAAGAAGGTAAAACATTCGGGTTGGGCTCTAAAACTTAGGCCCAAACCCGGATCCACTAGAGAAAGAAAAGGGAGGGTTCCGAAACCCTTGTACAAGGAAAGAGGCGCCGCTGGCTTTGGGAAATGGAAAAAGTCACCATTAATTTTTAATTCCCAATAAATAATTCAATTAACCCTGACGTTATTTTCTTCTCTCACGTGAAAATGGTCTCAGACTCAACTTTCTTCTAAACCGTGAAAACTTCATGTCTCTCACGATTATTTCCTCTACTCAAAAGAAATTATGCCCCCATAACTCTCTATCGTATCAGAATAACAACGACAAAGGATTTGCTCAGCTTTTTCGCTTATCCACGATCACATCAGTATCAAGAATACATGAAAAAAAAGGGCAAAAAAACTTACAACCTAGAGATAATCCGCTGATTTTCGATTCTGATAAAGTTCAAAGGTATGTCGCCTCTTTCAGTCTCTACTTTCGTTAATCCTTCTTCTCCTTTTCTTCTCTGTGAAATCTTCTTGCTGAGAACTTATTAGTTGCAAGTGTGGGTGAGTTTAGGCAATGGTGAATATGTCGAATGGTGAATGTATTTCAGGACATTTGAAGATGGTTGTCATAATTTATTTAGTGAATCTGAAACATGGTGAGTAGATGTTGTTTCGATGTGGCTGGGTTTAAACGGTAAGAGGCAGGAGGTAATGTGGTGATGGGTAGAGAAAAGGAAATAAGGATTTGGTCGCTGTAAGCGGAGAGAATTGAAGGTAAAGGGTGAATCAGATAACAGAAGTGAAGTGGTAATGGAATTTGCAGAATTATTGATGAAGATTAGATAGAGGTCACTGATGGTGGTTCGGTGATGATGTTACGGTGATGGGTCGAAAAATCGATGAAGGAAGAAGGCTTTGGTTAGGTCGAGGCCATCTGGGCCTAGTGAACCGGAACTGCTTTTGTGCATGATGAAGTGTGGTTAGAGAAAGAGGTGGAGAATGATGTTTGAGAAGTTGAACTATTGAGGGGTATCATTAATGTGGTTTTTTAAAACAGCAAGTGGAATATGCCAAACGCTTGGAACATCACAGGGAGTGAGTTTATGCTGTGAGCGGTGAGGGTGGTTTGAAGATTGGGTTTGTGATGTAAGGGGGTTGCTGGCAGTTTTACAGCGGAAATTGGGATGTGTTAGTATGCTGTTGCAATTCGCGTGGAGAGGTTTGGGTAAGGGATTGAAGGGTGGAAGTTGATGAAAGTGTGGAAGGGTCACGGAGGCGGAGGGTGAGGTGATGTTACGTTGTTGTGAGAGGGTGTTGTTGTATTCTTTTTTGTTTTTTTTTACTACTATTGCAGGAATTAGGTGATAACCCCCCTCAACTCTTCACCATTTGCTTTTGTTTTTATTGTGAGTGTATGATAGAATTGGAGGGAAAATTGGAGCCAAATATCAGTTGAATTCTGGTTTATGTCAACTTCCTTGTGCTTTCTTGATGTAGGGATTTGTGATTTCATTTTTGGCAAGCTTTTTGGACAGCAAAGGTAGTAAAAAGGTTGTTTGCAGACTGATTTTTATGCAGGTTTTGGAGTGAAGTAGCAGCAAGTTTTGTTGTGTAGCATGTTTGGGTTTTATGGACAGTTAGGATAGGGACAATAGCATGGTTTTGGACTAATTTTATTGTTTGGACATTTTTTACAAGGAGAGGAATAGCATAATAATAACAATAATAATAACATAAAATAAAAAATAAAAAATATTAAACTAAAAATTTCCAAAACATGAAAATTAAAGAGAAATTAAAATTAATTTTAATTTTAATAATAACTCAACTAAAAAGTTGAATTAAAATTAGAACCAAATCAAGATTAATATTGAAAGAAAGAAAATGAAAATTATAATAACTAAAAGAATTAAAAGGAAAAGATATTAACTATATTTTTTGTGATTAAAGTGAAATGCTAAAATAAAATAATGCTAAGACATTTTTTTTTGTTGAGATTTTTACTAAATTAAATCTAGAAGACTATAATTTTGACTTAAGAATAAAAATCTAAATGAAACTTGAAGAGACTACTTTTTTTTGATATTTTGAATAATAATGTAAATAAAATTAAGATGACATGAACTAAATATATTTTTTTTAATGATTTTTCATGGAATTAAAAATAAGAGAAGAGAAAGTGTAAAATTTATGGTCGGATAAAACATAGTCCAAAATTAAGAATCAAATTCCATTAAATTCGTGAAACAACTTCGAACGTTAATAACTTTTTCGTGGCTTTTCAATGCATAATCATCTCTTGTCTTGTAAAGAAAAATTGTAGATGGTGTCAAGAAAAATCATATGCAAAAAATAACCCCTCAAAATATTGAAACTTGAAGAAGTTATGAATTTTTGAAATCTGACTCGGGAATTGGCAAAAATAGGTCGAATCGCCTGTGAACACTTGCTATGTAATGATGCGGATGGAATGCGGGATCTTAGGTCAAAAATTAGGGTATGACAGATGCCTCTATTTAAGTTTCTTCTATCTGGAGATATGAAGATTGGAATCTTCATTTCGACGAGATTGAAGGGACTTAAATATAGAATACATAATTTTTGGCCTTAAGATACCGCAATTATGTTTATGATATGATATGAATGTAATATTTTGAATTTAATGAGGAACGATGCTGCATGAGACAAACTACTGTTGGAGAAATCAAGCACATTATACAGTAATCCCACGGGAGAAGAGATTATAACTCCACTAGGGAACAAAGTCATAGACTTCAAATGAGAGACTCTTATTAGAGAATAACTTGAGGGAAGAAAAGAATGATTTACATCAGTACGGAGATTGGAGAAGGGAAATGATTGACATCAACACTAAGATTGGAAAATGATTGGCATCGGTATTGAGACTAGAAATAAACATCTCTGACTTCTGAGTTTTACCAAGAACGGTAACACATTCCTTCTTTAACCAAGATATAGCTTGAAAAGGATAAAATACAAGCTTCCCCACAGAACTTTTCCGAAGAGATGTCGTTTGCTGAGTAGACATTATTGTTGGGGATACACAAGCTGCTCAAATAAAGAGGCCGCCACTTGCTTCCTTTCAAAGGTGTCTATAACATACAAGCTGCTCATGAAGAGACCGCCACTTGCTGTCTTCAAAGAAAATTAAAGCATACAAGCTGCTCATGAAGAGTCCGCCACTTGTTGTCTTCAAAGAATATCAAAGTACACAAGCTGCTCATAAAGAAGCTGCCGCTTGCCGTTTTCAAGGGAACAATAACACACAAGTTGCTCAAATAGATAAGCTGCCACTTGTTGTCTTCCAAAAATACTAACGTACAAGCTGCTCATGAAGAAGCTGCCACTTGCCGTTTTCCGTACAAGCTGCTCATGAAGAAGCTGCCACTTGCCGTTTTCAAAAGAAAAAATAACGTACAAGCTACCCATGAAAGGACTGCCACTTGCCATTTTCAAAAGAAAAAATAACGTACAAGCTACCCATGAAAGGACTTCTACTTGCCATTTTTCGAGGTGTCAATAATATACAAGTTGCCTCGTGAAGAGACCGCCGCTTGATGTTTTTCAAGAGAATAATAACACACAAGTTGCTCATGAAGAGACCGCCGCTTGTTGTTTTGAAAGGTGACATTAACATACAAGTTGCTCATGAAGAGACCGCCGCTTGCTGTTTGTCAAGAGTATCCATAACACACAAGTTGCTCATGAAGAGACCGCCGCTTGATGTTTTTCAAGAGAACAATAACACACAAGTTGCTCATGAAGAGACCGCCGCTTGTTGTTTTGAAAGGTGACATTAACACACAAGTTGCTCATGAAGAGACCGCCGCTTGCTGTTTGTCAAGAGTATCCATAACACACAAGTTGCTCATGAAGAGACCGCCGCTTGCTGTTTGTCAAGAGTATCCATAACACACAAGTTGCCTCATGAAGAGACTGCCGCCTGCTGTTTCCCAAAAAGATAACAATAACATACAAGTTGCTCATGAAGAGACCGCCACTTGCTGTTTTTGAAAGTGTTGATAACATACAAGTTGTCCATGAAGAGACTGCCGCTTGCTGTTTTCTCAAAGATACCCATAAAATATCATGAAGATATTGCTGGAGGTGAGAATCAATAATTTCATCGAGGATGGACAAACTGCTCATGAAGAGACCGCCATTTGTTATAGAGAAATCAGAAATAATCGAACTGCTCAAATAAAGAGTCAGTCGCTTGTTGTCATGTCGATATTCCAGAAGAAGGTTGTGATAACACTGCTGGGGAATAAAGTTCATCTTTAATGGGGAACCATGAATAAATCCTTCTTGAGGAGACCAAGTATTTACGTTGCAAAATAAATGCACTCTCCATCTAGGTTTCACAGCCTAGAGAGATCCACAGGGCATCGTTCACAAGAAACAAAGCTCAATCCAGGAATAAACTGGAGAGAAAACAGTCAAATAAGACTCCACCCAATGAGGAAATAACTCAAATGGGGATTTATCCTATCCAGAGATGGAAAAGGAAAGCTAAAGCAAGATTCTTCCACGAGAGTTAACTCAGTGGGGAATTAGAAAGGAGGCGCACTTTCTGCTTAAGTTGACACTCTATTTGGAAAGATCAAATACACTATTTGAATAGACACAACCAAGGTATACGAACTCAATGGCATCAACAAATACAACTGTGCGTGCATGATGCAAGTGTGAATGAATAAATGAATGTCATGTATATGCTGACAAAACAGACAAGGGAGATAGACAGAAGATGATAAGACATCACAGCACAAACCCAACACTCAGCTAATCTCAACAAGATGGGAACATTACTGGAGATAGAACACAGGCCATCATTGGAACAAGGTCCTTTTACAAGGCTTAAATCTCTTTGGAGAGGGAGATATTTTCAGGTAGAAAACCCAAAGTCCAGTCTTCTATTGCAAACAATCCATTGAAAGGATAACAACACAAACAAAGTTTCAGCTGGAAAAAGTCATGCTTAGCTGGAGAAACTGGGAACACCACCCTCTGATAATGTATGAAAAACATATCTTGACAAATCTGGATTGCCCCTGGGATTAATTTTGGATGCCCCAAGTTTACTGCTGATAAGCTGCGTGATGCACGACAATTCTTGCGAATAACTTTACCTCTAAAATGCCCCGAGCTATATGGTTGATGAGGAGAAATCGTCTCAAGAGGATTTTACAAAAGACCTGGCATTCACCATGCTCTGGTGTCTTCAAACTCTTAGAGAGATTCATCAAATCTTTACGTGATTGCCCCGGATTGACTGTAGTCGGCACAACAAAGTCTTCGAATTTTTGCCCCAAACGAGCAAACAAGTTGGGAAAAGCATTAACTAGGAGAAGCCACATGTTCGTGCTTACGGTCTTCAGGTGACATGCCCATGGATATGATTTTTTCTTGACGTGATCCGCCAATTACTCAACATAGTTTCAAGCCTTAAAAGAATAAACTCATCACTGCTGCTTATATGTGAGCTTCCTTGATATCAAACAAATGTTTTGCAGTTAGAAAAGTTTATTATGAGAATGAAAATTCTAATGCAACAATTAGGTAAGTCTTGAAGATTTTGAAAAGATATCGCACAAATTTTGCGAGTTAGAGCACCATTTATTTTTGTATAGGAAAAACATATGATACCAACATAGCTATTTAGAACATTCATGGGAGTCAGGAACACTATCTCATTGAAGTATGCTTTCAAAATAACCTTGCTTCAATTAGGACTTTTGAAGGTTGTAACGTGGTCTGGTTCATGGTTTTTAGAAAAAAGATTTTAAGGCTCAAAATATTTGGTGCCCACCCATTCTTCATGATGTTCTCCAACCCTATGTTCAGTTAATTCAACATGAGTGTTCATCTCTCAAAAGGATTTTGTGACGGTCAAGGAAACGACGAGGCTTTCGGAGTAGAAACCACCCTCATGTCTTCGTGTTTGTAGTCACCAATTTGTTCTTTGCTGAGGACTTTTCTTTGTAATTTTATCTTCCCTAACTTTTGCCTGAACTAATTCTTTTGAATTGATAGTCCAGCGGGATGCCTTAATTTTGCCTAAGTCACACGTTTTCATGTTTTTTGACTTAGCAGGCTTTTTTTTTCTTGATTTTTGATTTTTGAACAAAATGTGTGACATTAGCTTGTCTTTGCTTGTTGAGAGGATTGTGATTGCCTCGTTTCTTGATGAATGAGGGATAACATTATGGTTCCACATCTTCTAGATTCATTATACATGAAGGATAACCCTCGTAGTTTCTCTTCAAAAAACATCTTCCTTATGAATTTCGAACACTCAGTCAGATTAACTAAAAACTACACTGCCCCAGGTTAAAATTCAAGGTTTTTCGTATAAAAAAAAGAAACTTCTGCTTCAAAGGCTCAAAAGGGGTTAGCAAGGGATTATCTTCCTTATATCTCCGGTGTTTAGGGATTTGAAACAATGCCTGTACATCATCAGCAAGATTTTATCCAAAAGCAAACAACCAGAGATTTTGTGTTCTTTAGATCATCATCCTCCCCTCAACCTCTGCCTAGGCAAGAGAATGAGCAACAATTTGGTATCATAGTGCAAAAAGAAATTTAAAATTTGAAAACAAATATGAGTGAAACGAATGAATTTCTTCAAGACAAACATACTCATTGTATTAAGATAATCATTCAGATGCAAACAAGTTCTTACATGCAAACAATGTTTTGATAAACAAGAAAAATTACAAAAAGCATGAATAAGTTAATAATCTGGAAAGGCTTTCCATCTGGACTTGAATTACCGAAAACATCCTTAAAAAATCAAAGTCACCATCAATCGTGTTTACTCTTCGGCGCATGCTTGATTTGAACTTCAAAACCAACGTCCTTGAATGACAAGATACCACTTCTGACCAACTTCTGAACCTCAATCTTCAAAGCAAAGCAACCCTCCAAGTCATGCCCAGGAGCACCTTGATGAAAGGTACAAGCCAAATCAGCTTTGTAGTACCAATGTATCTTCTCAGGAACCTTCGGTGGAGGTCGGGTCTGAACCAAATTCCTCTGCATCGGGATAGGGAACAACTCTGTATAGGTAATTAGAATTGGATCAAACTGGGTTTTCCTCTGATTAGGAACTTGCTGATTCTGTTGATGAATAGGAGAAACATGATGATTCTGACAATGATTATTTCTTCCTCTGGTTCTCTTCTTGGAAAAGTTATTATCAAACTTCTTCACACCATTAGCTGAGCTACCATCTTCATATGAACATCCCTTTCTGGCATCTTCTTCTAGACGCACTCCCACATTCACCTTGTCAGGAAAGTCATTAGGTGCATTGACCATCACCTCCTCATGAGAGAAAGATTTTAGAGTTTCAGTGAAGACTTTTATCATCGCTTCGTCCCTCCTAGAAGGATTGACTTGGGCGGAAACCATAATTTCAACCAAACCAGTTAAGCGCTCCACACTAGCTTTCAAATTAGTCATCTCTCTGTGGAGTTCAGAAATCTCTTGCTTGATATTCTCCATTATTCTCTTAGCGTGAGTGTTGTACTGGTGAGACCAAAGGAAAAATAAGACTCGGAAAAAGACCTTTGAAAGTGAAATAAAAAAAATGTAGAATGATGTATGATATGCAAAAGAGAGTTTTTATTTGATTTTCAAGGAACTCAAGATATTAAATTGTAAACATCAAAGTATGAAGATAGAAGATGAATTTTAAATTGGCTCCAAACATTGATCAAGTTATCATCAAAATCAATCATCCATTTTGGTGGATTAGGGTTTTCGCCCTATCAACACCCAAGATCCATTGAGCTTGACGAAACTTGTGATGTTTACAAAGAAAGACCTCCAAATTCCTTCAAAGTCAAGTGAAAAGGGTTTTATGGATGCATGAATGCATGACTATGCAAAAACCACAAGCAAGGTCACAAATAAAGTCGAAAGGTTCAACGTCACGAGCATGGAGTCAAGGTAAGGAACACCCCCAAGGTATGTACTAACGGTTTAATCACACCTGTAGAACAAGGTTCTAAGAGTTCCCGGAGTCTACATTCCTCCTTCGGATATTACCAACGTCTTGATTACTCAATAATCAGCAATATTCTCAAGAGAGACTCATCCGAGCGTAGCATCGCGTAACAATTACTTCCGGATTACTCCGTTATAATCTCCGCGCTACACCTAAAAGGCCAAGATGGGTTAGGGTTCTACAGTTCCCAGCTTCTCTGGCTCCCAGGTCGAAAATAATAATGTCTTCCCGATTACTCGGTAAACAAATATTACGTTCAAAAGGGCCTTCCACTGAGTGGGGGATCTCATGCCTCCTTCTTCGGGATTACTCCCTCAAAGTTAACATGACTATACCGCCCGTCCTATTCCTAAGTGTAACTTGGTCCGGGTATAGGACTTGTCCTTTGTAAATATTATCAACACCCAAATAATCATAATATATACATATAATCAAACAATCAAATAATGATAAAACAGTTAAAACAAATTAGGCTTAACCCACTTAGGGATGGACCAGCAAGAGGTCAATCTTTCCCCAGCAGAGTCGCCAATTCTGTAGCGGTGAAAATCGGATATCAAGCTATTAATTAACTTGACTCACAAAAGCAAGAGTCGCCACCGCGCTTTATTATTTCCAAGGGAAAAGGGAAAAGAGCGAAATAAAACCCTAAAATATGCAATGTAAAATAATACTTAAAAGTAATAAAAATACAATGCGTTTTTGAAAGAGATCGAGAGTTCGGGGGTTGGTTATACAGTGGGAAGGTATTAGCACCCAATGCATCTGCGGTACTCTGCAGGAACCTTTTGAAATATCTGTTTTTTGGTTTAAAATTGTTTGTTTGAAAAAATAGTTCGTTTGACTAAAAATCGGTGTTGGAGAGATTTTGAAGAGACAGCGACCTAGTGTCGAAGTTTAGACTTAAAAGGTGTGAGTTTGAAATTTGAATCTTTTAGGAAAATCGACTTAATTTTGGAAAAAAACAGTAAATAGGAAAAAAATGAATGAGGGTATTCGCTTGATCGTATGAGATGTATTTGATGACGTGAAGTCAACTGAGTTGAATCATTTCCCTTGGAATAAATTGAGCGAGAAAGATAAAATAGACATCAAAACATAAGCAATCAAAATTCACAAGAAAATAAATATAACGAAACAGATTAATGACCTAAAGGCATCGAGAAATTAAAATGACAAAGATATTTAAATAAAATAAAAGAGAATGTAACTAATTGTCTAAAGAAGTTATTTAAACTAAATTAAAAAAATTAAGATTACTTACTAAAAAATTCTAAACTAACTACAAATTCTAAGATTGCAAAAATAGTTCTAAAATTACTAAATTAGATCTAAGCTAAATTAAAAATTTTAAAATTAATAAATTAAATCTAAACTAAATAAAAATTCTAAGGTTGCTAATCTAAAACAAAAAGAGTTCCAAAGTTACTAAACTAAATCTAAATCACATAAAATTCTAAAAGAAAATTAAACTAATTCTAAACAACTAAAATTCTAAACTTATTAAACTAATTCTAAATCAAATAAAAATTATAAACTCATTAAACTAATTCTAAATCAAATAAAGTTCTAAAGTCCCTAGACTAAAACTAACAACTAAAATTCTAAAGTTAACTTAAATAAAATCAAATAAAATTCTAAAGTTTACTAAATTAAAAATAAATTCTAAAATTTACTAAGTCAAATCTAAATGAAATAAAATCCTAAAGTTACTAAAATAAAACTAAACAAAATAAAATTCTAAAGTTTACTAAGTCAAAACTAAAACAAATAAAATTCTAAAGTTTACTAAGTCAAAACTAAAACAAATAAAATTCTAAAATTTACTAAGTCAAAACTAAAACAAATAAATTCTAAAATTTACTAAGTCAAACCTAAATGAAATAAAATCCTAAAGTTACTAAAATAATTTTAACTTAACTTAAGATTACTAAAATAATTCTAAACTAAATAATATTGTAAAAATTGCTAAATTAATTATAAATTAAATTTAAAATTCTAAAGTTAATTAAATAAACTAAATGAAAATTCTATAATTAGTAACTAAACTAGATAAAGATTAAAACTCAAATGATAACCAAATTAAATTAAACTAAATAATAAAGCTAAAAAAAACAAATATTATTATAAGAAATTGAAACTAATTAAAAAAATCTAAATTAATACTAAACTAAATCTAAATATAAGATTTACTAATATTTTTTATATTTTTGTATAAATTTTAAATGAAATAAGGCTAAAAATAAAAAAGAAAGACTTAAAACTAAAAAATTAAGAATCAGGGGTTGAACTCAGGTTCCTATAATTATATCTATTCTGCCTTGCCACTAAGACAATGATGTTTTTCTGTTATGCACTCTCTAAAACAAGAAAAAGAAGGTAAAACATTCGGGTTGGGCTCTAAAACTTAGGCCCAAACCCGAATCCACTAGAGAAAGAAAAGGGAGGGTTCCGAAACCCTTGTACAAGGAAAGAGGCGCCGCTGGCTTTGGGAAATGGAAAAAGTCACCATTAATTTTTAATTCCCAATAAATAATTCAATTAACCCTGACGTTATTTTCTTCTCTCACGTGAAAATGGTCTCAGACTCAACTTTCTTCTAAACCGTGAAAACTTCATGTCTCTCACGATTATTTCCTCTACTCAAAAGAAATTATGCCCCCATAACTCTCTATCGTATCAGAATAACAACGACAAAGGATTTGCTCAGCTTTTTCGCTTATCCACGATCACATCAGTATCAAGAATACATGAAAAAAAAAGGGCAAGAAAACTTACAACCTAGAGATAATCCGCTGATTTTCGATTCTGATAAAGTTCAAAGGTATGTCGCCTCTTTCAGTCTATACTTTCGTTAATCCTTCTTCTCCTTTTCTTCTCTGTGAAATCTTCTTGCTGAGAACTTATTAGTTGCAAGTGTGGGTGAGTTTAGGCAATGGTGAATATGTCGAATGGTGAATGTATTTCAGGACATTTGAAGATGGTTGTCATAATTTATTTAGTGAATCTGAAACATGGTGAGTAGATGTTGTTTCGATGTGGCTGAGTTTAAACGGTAAGAGGCAGGAGGTAATGTGTTGATGGGTAGAGAAAAGGAAATAAGGATTTGGTCGCTGTAAGCGGAGAAGATTGAAGGTAAAGGGTGAATCAGATAACAGAAGTGAAGTGGTAATGGAATTTGCAGAATTATTGATGAAGATTAGATAGAGGTCACTGATGGTGGTTCGGTGATGATGTTACGGTGATGGGTCGAAAAATCGATGAAGGAAGAAGGCTTTGGTTAGGTCGAGGCCATCTGGGCCTAGTGAACCGGAACTGCTTTTGTGCATGATGAAGTGTGGTTAGAGAAAGAGGTGGAGAATGATGTTTGAGAAGTTGAACTATTGAGGGGTATCATTAATGTGGTTTTTTAAAACAGCAAGTGGAATATGCCAAACGCTTGGAACATCACAGGGAGTGAGTTTATGCTGTGAGCTGTGAGGGTGGTTTGAAGATTGGGTTTGTGATGTAAGGGGTTGCTGGCAGTTTTACAGCGGAAATTGGGATGTGTTAGTATGCTGTTGCAATTCGCGTGGAGAGGTTTGGGATTGCTAGCGGAAATGGAAGTAACAGGCGGGTTGTGTGTTCGCGGAACTGGACAGTAGGTGGGTAAGGGATTGAAGGGTGGAAGTTGATGAAAGTGTGGAAGGGTCACGGTGGCGGAGGGTGAGGTGATGTTACGTTGTTGTGAGAGGGTGTTGTTGTATTCTTTTTTGTTTTTTTTTACTACTATTGCAGGAATTAGGTGATAACCCCCCTCAACTCTTCACCATTTGCTTTTGTTTTTATTGTGAGTGTATGATAGAATTGGAGGGAAAATTGGAGCCAAATATCAGTTGAATTCTGGTTTATGTCAACTTCCTTGTGCTTTCTTGATGCAGGGATTTGTGATTTCATTTTTGGCAAGCTTTTTGGACAACAAAGGTAGTAAAAAGGTTGTTTGCAGACTGGTTTTTATGCAGGTTTTGGAGTGAAGTAGCAGCAAGTTTTGTTGTGTAGCATGTTTGGGTTTTATGGACACTTAGGATAGGGACAATAGCATGGTTTTGGACTAATTTTATTGTTTGGACATTTTTTACAAGGAGAGGAATAGCATAATAATAACAATAATAATAACATAAAATAAAAAATAAAAAATATTAAACTAAAAATTTCCAAAACATGAAAATTAAAGAGAAATTAAAATTAATTTTAATTTTAATAATAACTCAACTAAAAAGTTGAATTAAAATTAGAACCAAATCAAGATTAATATTGAAAGAAAGAAAATGAAAATTATAATAACTAAAAGAATTAAAAGGAAAAGATATTAACTATATTTTTTGTGATTAAAGTGAAATGCTAAAATAAAATAATGCTAAGACATTTTTTTTTTGTTGAGATTTTTACTAAATTAAATCTAGAAGACTATAATTTTGACTTAAGAATAAAAATCTAAATGAAACTTGAAGAGACTATTTTTTTTTGATATTTTGAATAATAATGTAAATAAAATTAAGATGACATGAACTAAATATATATTTTTTAATGATTTTTCATGGAATTAAAAATAAGAGAAGAGAAAGTGTAAAATTTATGGTCGGATAAAACATAGTCCAAAATTAAGAATCAAATTCCATTAAATTCGTGAAACAACTTCGAACGTTAATAACTTTTTCGTGGCTTTTCAATGCATAATCATCTCTTGTCTTGTAAAGAAAAATTGTAGATGGTGTCAAGAAAAATCATATGTAAAAAATAACCCCTCAAAATATTGAAACTTGAAGAAGTTATGAATTTTTGAAATCTGACTCGGGAATTGGCAAAAATAGGTCGAATCGCCTGTGAACACTTGCTATGTAATGATGCGGATGGAATGCGGGATCTTAGGTCAAAAATTAGGGTATGACAGTCTGTTTGATGCTTCCAGAGCTAAGATTTGTTAACATTAAAGCAATTTAACATGTTTGACATGTTTGTTGCAATTCACTGTTAGTTGTAACTAGCAGAGCAAGGATCTGTCAACTGTATTTGTTCGTATGTTGTGATTCAGTATCAACTTGATGTTTATGGAGCGAAGATTTATCAACATTAAAGTTTGCTTTTCTTGCGTTCTACTGTCAGCTTGACGCCGACATAGTGAAGATTTATCAACATTGAAGTATTTAACATGTTTTTACATGTTTGGTTGTGATTCACTGTTACTTGTTACTAGCATAGCGAGGATCTGTCAACTTTATTTGTTCATATATTATGATTCACAGTTTGCAAGTTTGTCGATAGAGCGAGGACTTATCAACATTGAAGTTTGCTTCTGTTGCATTCTACTGTTTGCTTGATGCCGTCAGAGCAAAGATTTGGCAACATTAAAGCAACTTAACATGTTTTTACATATTTGTGGTGATTCACTATTAGTTTTTACTATCATAACGAAGATCTCTCAACTTTATTTGTTATTTGTTGTGATTCACTATCTGCAAGTTTGTCGATAGAGCGAGGATTTACCAATATTGAAGTTTGTTTATGTTGCATTTTAATGTCTGCTTGATGCCTCAAGAGCGAAGATTTGTTAACATTAAAGCAATTTAATATGTTTTTACATGTTTTTTGCGATTCACTGTTAGTTGTTACTAGCAAAGCAAGGATATGTCAACTTTCTTTGTTATTTGTTGTGATTTACTGTCTTCAAGTTTGCCGATTGAGAGATGATTTATCAAAATTGATGTTTTCTTCTGTTGCATTCTACTGTCAACTTGATACCGACAGAGCGATGATTTGTCAACACTAAATGATTTAACATGTTGTTACATGTTTGTTACAGACTACTGTTAGATGATGCTAGCAGGGCGAGGATCTGTTAACTATTTGTTCGTTTGTTGTGATTCACTATTAGCTGATGCTGACGGGGAGAGGATCTATCAACATTGAAGTTTGCTTTTGTTGCATTCTACTGGTAGCTGATTGTTATAGGGGAGAGGATTTGTCAATATTAAAGAAATTTAACATCTTTTTACATGTTTGTTGCAATTCACTGTTAGTTGTTACTAGCAGAGCGAGGATCTCTCAACTTTATTTGTTTGTATGTTGTTATTCATTATCAGCTTGATGCCGATGGAATGAGGATTTATCAACATTAAAGTTTGTTTCTGTTGCATTCTATTGTCAGCTTGATGTCAACAAATCGAATATTTGTCAACACTGAAGTATTTAACATGTTTTTATATGTTTTGTTGCGATTCACTGTTAGTTGTTACTAGAAGAGCGAAGATCTATCAACTTTATTTATTCATTTTCTTAAGAACCGTGCATTGCTCAAATATGACATTTTTTATGAGACAGAGGAAATACTTTCTTTCCTCTTAGAATCAACTCTTCCAAACAATGTGTTAATGTTTTTCGAATTTCAAAATTTGATGATGAAAATTATTAAATAAGATTCAAGTGAACCTGACGACAATGATAAAGAGTTTAATTGATAATTATTAGTTTCAATATTTAAATTAATATTTTAATATGTTAGTTTAGATTAGTTATTATATTGTTCTAGAAGTTTCTTAGGTCCTTTTGTGATTGTGCTACTTGGATGACTAAGATATGTTTAAAGTAGTACATAAGTGTAGGTTCTATTTGTATTGACACTGATCAAAAATCAAAGAAAGTAATTTTATTTCTTATTTTTTCTTATTTATCTTCTTCAAAATTTAGAATTTTCAGCGTTTATTAGGTTTGTTAGGGTTTCTAGTTTAACATCCTAACACAATCACCGGTTGATCCATACGTTTTCCATGTGCCTTCATTTTGTTAGCAATGGATAAGGTCCGAGAAAAATATTCATCTACTTTCTCTCCATTCAATCTAGGTATGGCAGGTTGGACGAAATTGCTTGTTATCAAATCTTAAGTGTTTCTCTCACTTTCTCACTGTTTCACTCACAAAAAATCAAACTCTCTTTAAAAAAATAGAGTTTCTTAATTCTCAATAAAACCCTAAAATAACCAAACCCTATTAAAAGCTTTGATACCGCTCACAATTGTTAAAGCAAAATAGAAGGAAATGTGTTCAATATTATTCAAATGCAAGTTTGGGTAACAAAGAAAAACAAGAAATTAACCCAGGTCACTCCACTAACAGAAAACGTGAGTCATGCGAGACTAATTCAATCCTACCAGTGTTTTCTAAGTAGTAGGAATTATTAACAACATTATAAAAACAAATACTAACTTAATATGACAACGTGAGTCATTGGAGATTAATTCAATCCTACCGGTGCTTCCTAATTAGTAGGAATTATTAACAACATTACAAAAACAAATACTAACTTAATATGACAACGTGAGTAATGGGAGACTAATTCAATCCTACCGGTGCTTGTAGGAATTTTTCACAACATTAAAAAAACAAACACTAACTTAATATGACAACTAAGTAAAACACTTTCAACAAAAAATGCCTTTAACATTTAGTCTAGGAATCTATGAATCTAATTAATTAAAATTCAAATATCCCTCAATAACAACACTTTGAGCCGATGCCATGGGGCGTAAATTTTCCAATTTTCCAACTGAAACTGGAACTGATAACCCCATTGCTTGCATGGTTGGAATGATGCGAAATGTGATTTGGTTTGGGACTCCGATTCAGAAACAAACCTCTGTGAAAGAGTGATGGAAAGGGCAGAGATTTAAGAGGAGCAGAACAGCGTCAGCAACGTGATCCGCGCCAATTTGTTTTTTCCTTTTCACGCACAGTATCCCAAGACGGTGAATAAGTTGTTATTTCACGCACAGTATTCCAAGACGATGAATAAGTTGTTATTTCACGCATGAAACACATGAAATATCATCTCATAGTATTTTAATATTATCAAGTAGTTATTTTTTTGTTTGTTTTTATTTTGTCATTTTTCTTATTTTATCGATTAAATAAGTTGGCCCATGTTGTTAGATCTAATAGCATGTGATTGGTAGTTGAGAAAAAATAATATGTATCAATTAGGGTTCGTAAAACGGACCACCAGTCCCGTCCTGCTCTATTTTAAGTCTGTTAAATAAAAATGGGCCGAACATGTCCGTCAAATTGAAATGGACATAAAATATTAGCTCGTCCCGTTAAAGTGGCGGTTGGCGGACGACGGACTTGCCCGTTTACTTTTTGATTTATTTATTTTTCATTTTTTTAGTATATTAAAAGTTTTTTTTTTTTTACATTTCAATTAGATTTTTCACTAATTTTTTGAAACAATTTTTTATAAAGCATCTTTTTAACAAAATTTAAGTAAAAAAATATTGCATATGTTCGTAAATAAATGTATAAAATAAAACCATCATGAATTAGACCTACTAGAATTAATTAAAAAAAAGGTGGACTTAAGGTGTGACAAGCTAAACTAATAGGAGTATTTTAGATGTATAAAATAACAAATATGTATAAATTAGGGTTCGTAAAACGGACCACCAGCCTCGTCCCGCTCCATTTTAAGTCTGTTAAATAAAAACGGTGCGAGCATGTCCGTCAAATTGAAATGGACATAAAATATTAGCTCGCTCCGTTAAAGTGGCGGTTGGCGGACGACGGACTTTGTCCGTTTACTTTTTAATTTATTTATTTTTCATTTTTTTAGTGTATTAAAAGGGTTTTTTATTTTTATTTTTACATTTCAATTAGATTTTTCACTAATTTTTTGAAACATTTTTTTATAAATCATCTTTTTAACAAAATTTAAGTAAAAAAATATTGCATATGAAGGGTTTATCATATGCAATATTTCTTTCTATATGAAGGATGACCCTTTGAGAATCGTTTATCAGTAATTTCTTTCTATATGAAGGGTGACGCTTTATGCTGGTTTAAATGAATGTTTCAAAACCAGTTTTTAACGGATTGGTTTTTAAATGAATCGTTTATCATATGCTTTATGCTGGTTTGGCTTGGAGTTACGATTTGGCAAGTCTACTTTTGAAAGTCACCAAGCTGAACTTTTTAAGCTCAAACAAACGAGATTAGTGGTGGAATATCAAACTAAATTTGAACTGTTAGGAAACATGGTTGTTGGGTTACCACAAGAAGCAATTCTAAATTGTTTTATCTCAGACCTCCAACTAGAAATTCAAAATGAAATTTCTATTCATCGTCCTACCTCTATTTCACAAGCCATAGGCCTTTCCAAACTTATTGAGTCCAAGATTAAAGATTCGAAATCCAAATTGTCCAAAACGTTCACCACAAATTACCATAAACCTTCGACTGCATTTTCCAACACCAACACCTATAAACCAACCCCCCAAATTTTCCAACCTACAACCCAACATACTACTGCCCCACCCGTGACTAAGTTCCCTATTCGTCGTCTCGCCCAATCACAGTTGCAAGAAAAAAGGGCTCAAGGCTTATGTTTTAATTGGGATAAAAAGTTTGTCATAGGTCACAAATGCACTACTATCATATTTCTCATCTTATTGGCTGATGATAATACGGTGGACGATCAGCTCAAGATTTCGGGTGCTATTGAACCACCTAGTGAACCAGACATCAATGACAACTATTTCCAACTCTCTCCTCAAGCCTTTACGGGTCAATTTTCACCATAAAATTTAAAATTTAAAAGCTAATTGGACGTCTAACTGTTATGGTTCTTGTTGACACGGGCAACACACATAATATCATACAACCGCGAATTACTCAGCACCTCAATCTTAAGACTACTCCAATTAGTCAGTTTTCTATAATGGTTAGGAATGGCTCTCATTTACAATGCGAAGGAGTCTGTAATAATGTTCAAATCATACTTACTTTTCCATTCTATTCACTCCCATCTTTATAGGTAACATCTCATGTCGGTCTTTATAGGTCACCACCATCTTTTGTATAATCTTCTTTATATTCTTGTTGGCAGCTTCCACTGCGCCATTCATCTTAGGTATGTATGGAGAAGAGTTGTGATACTTGATTTTGAATCGCTTACAAACTTCAGTGATCATGGAATTCTTAAGGTTGGTGCCATTCTCAGTGATGATCCTCTCAGGGATACCATACCGACAGATGAGGTTGTGCTTGATAAACCGAGCTACGACGTTCTTGGTAACTGAGGCAAATGAAGTTGCTTAAACCCACTTAGTAAAGTAGTCAATAGCAAAGAGAATGAAACGATGTCCATTAGAGGCAGTAGGCTTGATCTCTTCAATCATGTCAATGCCCCACATTGAAAATGGACAATGAGCAGTCATGAAGTTCAAAGGAATTTGAGGCACATGGACCTTATCAGCATAAATTTGGCACTTATGGCAAGTCCTTGAATGGTGAAGACAATTGGTTTCCATGATCGACCAATAGTAACTAGCTCTCAGAATATTTTTGGCCATAGTATGTCCGCTAGAATGAGTACCAAAGATACCTTCATACATATCCTCCATGGTCTACTCTGCTTCCTTCTTGTCCATACAATGGAGCAGAATTGAATCATGGTTGCGCTTGTATAAGATCTCATTGCTCAGGAAGAATTTAGCTGAGAACCTCCGCAGGAATTTCTTGTCGTTGACTGACGCCCCTTCAGGATACTCTTGAGCTTCGAGATATCTTTTTACCTCATGAAACCAATGCTTCTCCTCTACACCATCAGTGTCAATCTTATAGCAGTGCGCTGGTTTGTAAAATCTTTCGAAAGTAATTCGGGGAGCTTCATTGCCCCATCTTACCTTGAACATAAAAGAAATGGTAGCCAAAGCATCTGCCAACTGATTCTCTTCCCTCAGAATGTTCTCAAAGGTAACCTCTTCAAGGTATGGGATCAAGGTTAGAATAATCTCTTTGTAAGGGGTAAAATTTGGATGTTTTGTATCCAATTCTCCTTTAAATTGACTGATAACCAAAGCTGAGTCTCCATATACACTTAAAAACTTGATCCTTAAGTCAATAGAAGCTTTAAGACCCAGGATGCACGCTTCATATTAGGCCATATTGTTAGTACAGTAAAAGCAGAGTCTGGTAGTGAAAGGAGTGTGGCAACCTTCAGAAGAAATGATCACAACCATAATTTCATTACCCAATGCGTTGGAAGCTCCATCAAAAACCATAGTCCATTGGGATCCTTGCTCAGGTCATTCATACAGTCCAGGCTTTTCACAATCTGTAATCAGCATGATATTCTCGTCCGAGAATTCAAAGTTTATATATTGGTAGTCATCCACAACTTGATGTGCCAAATGATCCACCAACACACTTCCTTTGATTGCATTTTGTGTAGTGTACTGGATATCGAATTCAGTTAGGATCATTTGCCATTAGGCTATCCTTCCGGAGAGAGATGGTTTCTCAAAGATGTACTTGATGAGATCTGTGATACGGTGGCAGAACCGACTGTTATACTGGTTTTTCATTTGTGTTTACAAATGTTGCGGTAAGCAAGAGTCGCCACCGACTTTTATTATATCCAACAAAGCATAATGTAAAATATGGCTTTTTCACAATTATGAGTAACATGCTAAGGTAAAGTGTGTGATTTTCCCTGTAATAACCTTGACTCTTGATTTCTTCAACAAGATCATAACCTTTCAATTACCAGATCTTTTAGTATGTTTTTCCCTAAGTCCTTATTGGGAAAAAATTTGGTCGTTCATCCTAATACCTAGGTCTTCAGAGAATTATGATGAACCCAAGCAATTATTTTATCAAGATTTTATCGGTAACTATAGGGTATCCCTAGTCCTAGGTAATATCTACTATAGTTTAATCGTACCAAAAACCTTAACAATGGTGGTCCAACCCTAATTGTTAACACTGAATCAATCCCTATTTGTCCGACAGGAAAAGCATAAGAACATTGAACGATTAAATTGAAAAGAAACTATTGTATAAAAATCAAGAATTCAACAACATTACAGTTGCAAATCAAGGACACCCCCTAAGATTAGGGGGTTTAGCTACTCATAATATTGTTCAAAAGAATTTCAATAACTATAAATATAAACATTACAATTTGATGGTGAACTTTGATCTTCAATTGCTTCCGCTCATGAAAGGTCTTCATTCTCCAAAACTTGCATAAGCTCCAATCTTCAATTGTCAGAATTCTTCCTCTGGAAAAAGTGCCCTAATTCATCGTGAAAACTCATCTAAATAGTTACCATTCATTCAGATCAGTTGGAAGTACCCAAAACGCCCCTATAACTTAACATCTGGACAAAATAGGAAGAAGTTAATAAATCAGAGTCACAGGCCGCCTGTGTTGCAACCATGTCTTCCACTATTTCTTCAAATCGTCCCAGGTCTTCCTCCTAACATAGCCCATGTCAGGTAACACGGCCACCGTGTCACGCCTCCTGTAGATGGAATGTTTACTTTCTTTGAAACTCCGAGTTTTTGCACTTTTCCGCCCTGAATTGTCCCGATTTATTCATTTGAGCCTAAAAACAGTCAAACAAACAACCAACACATAAAATGTGGTAAAATGCAATAAAAAACTCGACAATCAAAAGAAAAGATAACTGAAATCAAAGGTAAATAACTGTGTAAAAACCACTGGTCAAACTCCCCCAAACTTGAATCGTTGCTTGACCTCAAGCAATAAAAACAAGAGGTCATGCTATTCTTAGCATACCAGTACTCATACATGAAACTTCTGTTCAAATTGATCAAGAGGTATTTCGTGCGATGTTCACATGATGCGAAGAGTTTTTACAAGAACCTTTTACTCTTGAGCTTCCTCTTGGGGTACCTCTCTAACTATGCTTTGTACTTAAGTCTCTTTACGATTTTCTTTCTATTTCATTCGGACAATCACATTAAGGCAGTGAGAATTATGATGATCATCACATGCACAATACTAATAAAGAATTACTTGTTTAGGCACAAAATAAGAAACATTGGCTACTTTTAATTACCGATGAAATTTTCAAACTTTGTAGTTATATATTATCCCCTTTGGGCTGAATAACCGAGTAAGGGTTACCCAACTTAGCGAGCTGGTTACCTTTTACCGCCTTTTCATCATTTGGTGCCAAAATTATTTATTTCTCAACCAACATATGTGCATATGAATCTAGATTATGTCAGACTGTCAAAATAAACTACTCAAGGAGTACTTCTCAGGATACAAATATTATGGGTACAAATCTACACGTTAGATTCGTATCGCTGTCATGTTATTCCGAACTCCCTACCCTCAAACAATCATCCCTTTATCTCTATATACTGTTCCGATCTCTTTGAATTACAAGCTCTTGTGCAAAACAAAAATTTTTGGTCAAAATTGGGATGAGCTTCAATGTGTTGTTTTACACAGCAAATGGCATAAAACAACCACATAAATCGCAAATCAAAGCAGTAAATCCCCCCAAACTTGAACTAAACATTGGCCTCAATGTTTCAGAACAAGATCGAGAAGGGCGACTCACAGAGGGTAATTCAATACCAACTGCTTCCTCCTAGCTTTCACCAGTAAGGCCCCATTTTTATTTCCTAAAAACAAAACAAAACAAAAAGGAAAGCTAAGTTATTAAAAGCATTTGTTGCCTCCCATAAAGCGCTTCATTTAACGTTGCATGGCTCGACGGTTCATTCCCCTTTATTAAGGGGGGTACTTCCTATTCCACACCTTGTTACTTGTCCTTTCCGCAACCCAGAACTCATCTAGATCAAAAATATGAACCACTTTGTGCTTCAGGTAACTTCCAACTTCTATCTTCTTACCTCAGTGTTCTTTCTTCTTTCTCTTCTTGACTTCTAAACTGAACTTGGGAATTTTTATTGATGCCATCTGTTGTACCCCAAAATTTTCCCTCTCTTTTCTCAAGGCATTTCTTACAAGGATTCTAAAAAATTCAAGCTTGCACAAGTACAATTGGATTTTCCAGCATCAAGTTAAAGAGGAAACTGTAAAAAAGGGCAAAACAGATAAAAATGATTTTTTAAGGAACAACAAGTTTGCTTTGATTTCCCTTGCTTCGATTGGATAAATGGCTGCCTACATGCCTGCGTCGATTGGACATTTGATGCCTGCATGTTTGTTCGATTGGAAAATTGGCTTCCTACATGCTTGCTTCGATTGGACGTTTGATGTCTGCATGCCTGTTTCTATTGGACAAGCTTCAATTGGACAAATAACTCCCTCCATGATTGCTTTGAATTCACCTTCATGTCTGCTTCGAATACACCTTCAACATTGGCCTCCTACATGAAGTACAAGGCAAGGGCCTCCTGCATGCCTTCCTGCACAAGGAAGAAATTCCCCTTCATTTTAGCACCCACAGAGCATTGGATATATTTATATAAGCTTCGACTGAGCATTTGTTTCCCTTTGAAATAGCCTCCTTCGATTCAAAAGGGAAGGGCCTCCTATTGGTGTCTTTCAATTCAAAAGGTGTTAGCTTCCTACTGGCGCCCTTCGATTCATAAGACAAGTTCCTTCTCTACACTTGCCTTCAATTCACATGGCAGGAACTTCCTTCATGCCAGCAGGCACAAGGAAATGGCTTCATGCATACATCCTTCGATTGCACTATTTGCATCATACATGTTTGCTTTGATTCAAAAAGCAGGGACCTTCTGCATGCATCTTTCATTTGGGCATGTGGCCTTTCTTCGAATGCAAGCTTGGAATACATTCTTCGTTTGAGCATGTGGTTCCCTTTTATGAAAGCTTTGGTTTACATCTTTCGTTTGGGCTTGTAGCCTCCTTCGAATGCAAGTTTGGGTTACATCCTCCGTGTGGCCATGTGACCTCTTGCAGGAAAGTCTCAATTGGACAGTGGCTTTTCATGCAAGCTTTCATTTGAGCAAAGGCCTCTTGCATGTTTGTTTGGAATCACAAAGCAGTGATCCCCTGCAGGCAGGTCTTCGATTGGACAAGGGATACCTTCACACAAGGCTTCGATTGGATTATTGGTTCCATTCAAAGCCATATCCTTTGAATCCAATCTGAACCCTTCGAAGCAAGATTGTTTGAAGAACATTGAGAAAACCTCATATTCTTATCCTCCAAATCTCACTTGTCAGGCTATGTTGCTTCTAAATCTTTACATAATCAGAGGCTTACACAAAGGTTCAAAGCTTTGTCTACTGGATAATACCATTTTTGGATGAAAATGGAAAAAAGCTACGTATCATTTTTTCATAAAGATTATTTTAATCACAAAGTTAGTTTTTTGAGCTCCCAGCCTGACTTTTCCTGAACACAAGCAATGCCAAAAAGCATAAGTCAAATCTCCTATACCCACCAAACATCAGACCCCTACTTGTACTTAAAACTTGGGAACCACGAAAAGGATAAACTTGTTTTCATTTTCAACCAAATCAGGGTTTGTTATCCTACAAACCTGGTTACTTCAACATCCCCTAAACCTTTTATCTATAAATAGAGAAACCACCAACAAAGAAAGGGCCCTGGATTTTGGCTGTGGGAGAAAACTCTCAAACTCTCAAAACACTCTCAAACCTAAAATTAAAAGGCCACACCTTTGTCTTTGTTCCTTTGAATCTAGAAGAAACACAACACCTGTTTCCTTGGCCCTTAGAATCTAGAAGAAACACAACACTTGGTTCCTTCTTTCGAATCCAGAACTAGAAACACAACACTTGTTTCTTTTCCCTTTCAAACCCAGAATCAAACAAAACAACACATTTGTTTCTTCCCTTTGAATCTAGGAACATCCAGTCCAATCACTCAAGGTCAAACACACGTATCCCTGCTTCAAGCAAGGTAAGTTCTCTTAACCTTAAGCTTTTCGTTTCAAGCACATCATGTAAATAACCATTTCCTTTCGTTTCAAACGTCATGATTATCCTTTGGTTTGTTTTCGTTTCCACCTTTTCAGTTTGTTTTCATTGCTAACCTTTTGGTTTTGTTTCTTGGTTTATCAAACGTTTTTAAGAACTAACCTGGCGATGAGACAATACTAGCATGGCCTCAGGCCATGTTACTATTTAATTCCCAAACGAAAGAAAACAGGAGGAAGGAGGTGTGAATCGAAGCTTTAGGCTTCATCCTTGGCTGCTTCACAGTTGCAAGCAGAACAAAGAGTGTGGCCTTAGGCTTCGCCAGACACTGACTTCCAGGCCATTCGAAGGAAGCATAAAATGATGTAACAGAAGGATCCATTAAGACTGACTGCCAGGGACAATCAAAGGAAGCAGTTAGGAAGATGAATCGAAGGCTGCCTGCACATGCTGACTTCCAGGCTAAATCGAAGGAAACCATGAAGAGCAGAATCGAAGGGTGTTGCTTCCTGAATCGAAAAGCTTGTCTTCCCTTCTTTTATTTTGTTTTGTCTTTACATTTTCTTGCTATTCAATATGGTTGTAATAGTGTAGGATATTTATTTTATGCATTTTATTGCTTTGTACAAATGTTAGTAATTAGGATGTATGGCAAGATAAAACCAACAAGTAGACAACCCAAAATCAAAAGTCTAATTGCATGCAATCAAACACACTATTCACACATGCACCTCTAGGGTAATCTCACTTGTTGCCTAGGAAAAATAGTCATGTCCCTTGAATATGGGAGTTTTAGCAAAGACCCTCGATAAAATATTGTAGTCCCTCGACGACCCTCGATGTTGCCTTCGGTAAACGATCTAGTCCCTAAACGACATTGCTAAAATGTCCCATAGGTTGCATTCTATGACTATACAAATGACCCACGACCGTACCTTCACATCCAATGATGGGGTTCTTACCAAATCAATGGTAACATAGAAACATCTAAAGGAGGAGGAAAAGAACAAAGACCTTTTGAGTAGGTAGGATGCTCATAGTTGCTTGCTTGCTCACAATAAAAACATTTTTCCACACCAACACTTTCAATTGAAACATTTTCAAAAGACAAAGCTATTTGTACGCATTCTTATAGAGACGAGAATTATTAAAAAGGCACTTTTCAAAAAAACTTTCAAAAAACACATTCCAAAAACACCTATTTGAACTATTTTCAAAACTAACACTTTGGACGCATTCTTATAGAGACGAGAATTATTACAAAGACGTTTTTCAAAATATTTTCAAACCCACATCACAAAGCACATTTTCAAACAAAAGCAAGTGATCTAGCAAGAAACTAAGAGCCCGTAGATACCTACAGATGAAAAGGGTTCTAATATCTTCCCTTTTCATAACCTACCTCCCAAACTCAAGAAATAATCTCAAAAGGTCTTTCCTGTTCTTTTCACCCTTTCCTTATTGGATAAAAGAAAAGTCGATGGCGATTCTTGCTATCCTCAACAATTGCGATCAAACACAAAAACACCCAAGTCAGTTCTCCCACCGTATTACAGAATTGGCGACTCTGCTAGGGACTACTTAAAAGTGAGGTTACCTTAGGGCTAGATCACCTTTACTTGCTTTCCTTGTTTGACTTGCTTGCTTTACATTATGGTTCCTTGTTTGGGCTTTATATTGATATCCACCCGGATCTAGGGCACCTTTTAGGTAAGTAGCAATAGATTATGGAAACTGTATGGCATAGACCAATATGGTTGAAACAATGTCTACGTTAGTGTGACACATTTGTTGGTACATGTATCCCTTGTGCTGAATCGAGGAGAATATGAGGCCGCTGAGTGGCGTCATGAAGCACTAACTGACCTTAGAACCTTAATTGAACAACTTGGCCATTAGGAAGTAGTGATATAGTCGACTTTGGTGTAAAGCTGAAGATTGATTGATACTCGATGCTACACTCATTGAGATCAGACGTTTGGGATATCTCGAACGCAAGAAAAGATTGATTATGCTGAGACAATGCCTAAAAGAAAGGTCAATGATATTGAGATACCCTAGAACCTGGTTACTTTCTAGGACATGTTGAGCCGACTAAACTTCAAGAGGGTACTTACCTACAAACGCCATGCAAGCCTAAACCTAAGGACTTGTCTGCTTTGTGTGTACATAACAACTTGCTTGCTTTGCATACTTGTACATAAAATCATAAACATCATAACATCATAAGCATTCTCACTAACCATTTCAAGGACTTAGGAATTTATCTTTGCTTTATTTTGTAGGCCATGAATCCCATTCGAAGGAATACCATCCGAATCAGCTTTGTGAAAGCACACCCTTAACTCCAAGAATTAGCATCAAGGGTGCCTGGAGATTCTCCCTTCACCAAGAAATATGGTCGAATTCTCAGCTTGGCTACCTCCAATTTCCAAGAAGAAATGATGTGTGTGCTCTTCAAATTCTTTGATCCCATGCATCATTGCTTCACCTTTCTTGACTATCAATTGGTGCCTACATTAGAAGAGTTCTCCTAACTGTTAGGGGTGCCAGTGCTCGATCAAATACCGTTCACTGGTATAGAGGAGACTCCAAAGCCTGAAATCTTTGCCGATGCTTTACATTTGAAGAGAGCCGACATTATAATAAATTGGGAAACAAGAAGTGGAGTTAAGGGTTTCTTACCCAAGTTTCTATTGGAGAAGGCTCGTTCTTTCTGGGAGGATATGGATTTTCAATATTTTGAAGATTTCTTAGCCCTCCTAATCTATGGTTTGGTTCTATTTCCAAATCTGGACCAATTCATAGATGATAATGCCTTCAAGGTCTTCCTCTCTCGTAATCCTATACCAACTTTACTTGGAGACATTTTACATTATTTCCACACTCGCACCATGAAGAAAAAAGGCACTCTTTTGTGTTGCATTCCCTTACTCTTTAGGTGGTTCACTTTGCACCTACCTCGATCAACATTGAAGAACGAGCAAGGCTTGACGTGGTCTCAAAGGATGATGTCACTCACACACTCTGACATTTATTGGTGTTCTCGATCCTTGGAGGACACTACCATCATTGACCGTTGTGGGGAATTCCCTAATGTCCCACTCTTAGGCATTAGGGGAGGTATCACCTATAACCCTTCTTTTGCATTACAACAATTTGGGTATGTACAAAGAGATAGTCCTTACAATACACTCATCCAAGGTTTGGTATTCGACTATGAGGGCGACAACCAAGGCTACTGTCAAAGGTTCATATGAGCTTGGAGAATGATAAACAAAGTGGATAGAAAGACATTGGGGAATAAGAACTCCATTCCTTGGAGCCTTATCTTAAGTGGGTACTGTGATACAGTGGGAGAGAACTGACTGTTTTTGGAATACTGGTTCGCGTTTTGCGTTTGTTTTCGTAAAATGTCGCGGTAAGCAAGAGTCGCCACCGACTTTTATTTTATCCAACAAGGAAAGGAAAAAAGCACAAAAAAATTCCTTTTTTCGAGATGTTTCTTGGGTTCGGGGGGTAGGTTATAGAAAGGGAAGGTGTTAGCACCTTTTCTATCCGTGGTTATCCACGGGCTCTTAGGTACTTGCTCATATTGTTTTCAAAAATTGCTTTTCTTTGTGTTTGTGGGTTTGAAAAAAAAGTTTTTGTTTGAAAGGTGTAAGTGTGAAAAGTTTTTGTTTTTTTGAAAGAGCAAGTACTTAAGAACCATCTACCTACTCGTAAAAAAGAATCGTTCTACGCTATCTTCCTTTAGACAATGCCATCCCACTATATGAGTAGGTAGCATCGTCGTTGGAGTTTGAGGGTCAATTCAAATGAGGGACATACGGTCACCAAAGCAATGGTAGGACGCCTTAGCGGTAACCCTAATGTCTTAGATCATTTGTTTTGAGGCAACAATATCCGAGGCAACCGTTTCGAGGCGACTATGATCTTTAGACAAGAGGGCGACCTCTAAAGTGACCTATACTCAATGACCGCGTACGAAGGCAACCAAGTAGGGTGTACCCTAAGAGTGCGCATGTGCGAGTGTGTCGTTTTCAGTCAATTTTATCTTTGCACATGTTAAGGGTGATCTAACTATTTTAAATTAGACATTCATTCTTGTCATGAAAACCCTATTACCAAACATCTAGCAGTTGAATATTTGCATAAATTAAAAGCGCGGAAATTAAAGCTAACTATTACAAGGCGTCGGGTATTTACATCGCCAAAAGCAACCCTTGAAATTAAAATGCGGAAAATAAATAAAGCAATAAAAGTATTTAAAGTCCTATTAAACTATTACATTCCGTGAAACAGATACAATAATATGATAAAATGGCACGCGTGCGAGAAATTAAATCGGGCTCAAGTTTTTTAGGGTTTTGACCCCTCTTTTTTGAAAGAAAAGATTTTTGGTTGGTTTTTGGATTAAAAAAGAAATTAGGCTAAGTTAATTATTAAATTAATGAACAAATTAATTAATTAATTAAAATGATATTTTTGGATTTTTGATATTTAAAGAAATAAAAATAAATTAATCAAAGTTAATAAAAACCTAATTGTCTAAATTAATTTTAATTATTGCGAAACATATTAAAGTTATTTCCTAATTAAACTAAATTAATTGAATTAATAATTGTTAAAAAATAAAATATTGAAATTAAATTTATGAACAAAATGTTTTTGGGTTTTTAATTTTATGAGGAAAGGTTTTAATTGGTTAGTGATTAATAAAAGTAATAAATCAAACAAATAAATAAAATAAATAAATAAAAGAAAGAAATAGAAAAGAAAACTCAGGGGGGGTTCTGGGTCTGATTAGGGGGTCTTGATAGCAATTTCATAGCCCATTAATGTTGGCCTATATGACTTTTTCTGATTCCATGTGTGCACCTTGACTTGGGAGTATGGTGGGCATCCCCCCTGGACCACCAGATCTGGCCTGAGGCCATCTAACAAGCATCTGAGTGAGGCTGTATGATAGGTCACAATCCTTGACATGCATTGGAATATCTAAAGAAAAATAATAAAGCAATATGGGGGGACCTGGGATTCGAACCCAGGTCCTGTAGGTCATTGGACAACATTTCCACCACTCAACCAACGCGCTTCATTTGTTAGTGGAATGAACAATAAATATAATATGGCAAACAAGTTAATGGATCAGAAAATATAAAAAATAAAGCGCGAAATATGAATTAGCGAATTGGAAAGGGCCACGTCTTCATCTTCTTCATTTGACCCTGGTTATTTACCTGCGGATTTGTATCCGCAGCTAAATCCGTATGTGTCTCCTAAAATCCATTATAGGCCATAGAAATCGATTCCAAGCACATGGTCATGCTCGTCTAGGCTTCCTGATCACGCCTATGTCCATCAATGGCATCAATTTCACATGCAAACGAAACGCCCAAAAAAACACGAACCAAGAACCCTAGATTCATCTAGGGGATTATAGCTCATATAAATGTAATCAAATAATGCAGAAAGCTTGTAAATTGAACAAGAATCATGAATATGCAAAGATTTTGCAAGAAAAGCACAAGAATAAGGATCTATGATTTCAAATGAAAAGCACTTTTTTGAGATACTTACAGGGCTTTTGTGCGTGTATGGAGATTGGTTTTGAGTTGGCTTCGCTTCAGTGGATGTCCAACAAGTGATTGGTGTTGAGATTTGCCCTTGAAAACGCCTCTATGTACGATTTTAGTTTCAAGCTTTTTTCCAATTTTTTCAAGTTTGCTTTTGGTGTTCTTGCAGTCTCTAACCCTTGAATTCGTGTGCTTTAGCTTGTATAAGTAATGAGCAATGCATTAGGTCAACAATTATGGACTGAATCCTTGTACATTATGGCTTGGAGATTTGATTTGATCCCCCATTGAAAGCTTGCTTATTTTGTCCAAAATCCAATCTTTTTGCACATGGAATGGCTGATGCGAATTTGATTGACTTGATGATGATGATTAGGTCCTGAAATAGCCAAAAGGAGATCAAATAATCAATGTTTGGATTTTATTTAATCTAAATTGATTTAAAATGAAATAAATCATTAAAAAATCAAATTAAATAATAAAATTGATAAATGGTCACAAGGCTGAAGCTAGGAAACGTGTGTGGTGTGACAAGATCAAATCAAGTGGAAAAGAATGGGCCCATTTGACAAAATTTGAAGTTTTGGGGATAGTTGACTTTTGGCAATTTTGCAAAAATGCCCAACTTCAACAATGCATAACTTCTTCAATTTTGAACTTTTTGAGGTTTTCTTGGACTTTTTAGAAGGCTTGAGATGTCCTCTAAACAACCCTTTTGGTATAATCTCATTTTGATATTCCATGCTCAAGTTATAGGCTTTGGAAAAAAAGGTGTTTTTGTTAACTTTCAAAAATGACCTATAATGTCCAAAATTGTAACTTTTTGTGAGTGCATTTATTGATCTTGGGGTGTGAATATGGATTGTTGGAAATTTCATCCTCTTAAAAATGAGATTTGTATGGGTAATTTCTCATAAAGTATGAGAAAGTTATGCTTGGTCAAAGTTGAGTTGACTTTCCCTACAAAACCCTAATTTAGCAACTTTTGAGTCCTGATGAATTTTGAGCAATCCTTGATGAATCATGATCAACCCTTGATCAAATGATGAAATATCCTTAAAAATGAGAATGTTGACAAACAATCTTGAAGTTTGACTATTTATAGGTCACATTTGACTTTTGCCCTAGCACAGTCGATTTTTGGACCCTTTGAGCAATTGACTGAGCAAACTTCCTCTGCAAGGCTTGAAACTTGACATGAATGATCTTGAGAACATATTAGGACATTGGGGAGAACTTGAGGTCATTTTGATGCAAGGACCTTGATGCAACATAAAACCCTAATTTCAGGTTGTCTGCCTTAGGAGATAGCTTGACTGTCCAACTCTTGAGCAATCTTGAGCAACTTGGAGATTTTTCTTGCCATGTCTTGAGAAATATGAGAGGGAAAATTTTAGGGTACAACAGCTGCCCCTGTTCAATTTTCTTAAACCTGAGGATATAGATTGGCTTTCGGGCCTTTCGTGATCCGAAGGTGGAAGATGATTGAACACTAGAGTGCCCAGAAATTTGCACTCGCATGAAGTGGTATCAGCATTGTAATGTCAGGAATGGGCTTACAGATGCCATTGTGAGACTGTTGATAGGTGGTCTGAACTTCGACTGGAATAGGAATTAGGGAGATCTCATCGTCGATCTAACTGAACTAGAGAGGGTCTTGGATTAACTTTGATTGGATCAGCATCAGAAAAATCTTCGTATCGATTTAACTAGACCAGACAAGAGTCTTGGAATAACTTCAACTGGAATACGAATCAGGGAGATCTTATCGGAGATCTAACTGAACCAGAGGAGGTCTTGGATTAACTTTGACTGGATCGACATCAGAACAAATCTTCGAATCGATTTAACTGGACCAGACAAGAGTCTCGGAATAACTTCAATTGGAATACGAGTCAGGGAGATCTTATCGATGATCTAACTAAACCAGAGGAGGTCTTGGATTAACTTTGACTGGATCGGCATCAGAAAAATCTTCGAATCGATTTAACTGGACCAGACAAGAGTCTTGGAATAACTTCAATTGGAATACGAATCAGGGAAATCTTATCGGCGATTTGACTGAACCAGAGGAGATCTTGGATTAACTTTGACTGGATCGACATTAGAAAAATCTTCGAATCGATTTAACTGGACCAGACAAGAGTCTTGGAATAACTTCAACTGGAATACCAATCAGGGAGATCTTATCGGCGATCTAACTGAACCAGAGGAGGTCTTGGATTAACTTTGACTAGATCGGCATCAGAAAAATATTTGAATCAATTTAACTGGACCAGACAAGAGTCTTGGGATAACTTCAACTGGAATATGAATCAGGGAGATCTTATCGGCGATCTGACTGAACCAGAGGAGGTCTTGGATTAACTTCGACTGGATCGGCATCAGAAAAATCTTCGAATCGATTTAACTGGACCAGACAAGAGTCTTGGAATAACTTCAACTGGAATACGAATCAAGGAGATCTTATCGGCAATATGACTGAACTAGAGGAGGTCTTAGATTAACTTTGACTGGATCGACATCAGAAAAATCTTCGAATCAATTTAACTGGACCAGACAAGAGTCTTGGAATAACTTCAACTGGAATACGAATCAGGGAGATCTTATCGGCGATCTAACTGAACAAGAGGAGGTCTTGGATTAACTTTGACTGGATCGACATCAGAAAAATCTTTGAATCTATTTAACTGGACCAGACAAGAGTCTTGGAATAAATTCAACTGGAATACGAATCAGGGAGATCTTATCGGTGATCTAACTGAACCAGAGGAAGTCTTGGCTATAGTTGAGAACTTAACTGCATCTTTCCTGAAAGGTAAAGGTCAGTCATATATAATGCATGATATGGGTCAAGCAATGATGTTCTCAAAATAAATGAGATTGTGTTATATGATGCGTATATGCATGTATTATGATGTATGGAAATGTGATGTTTCTAGCTGGGGAAAATAAATCCCGGATCGTTGCTGGAGAATAGAGTTGAATTCTTCGTTTCTGCTAGGGATGGTGAACGAAGATGATTGTGAGAATAGACCTGCAGGAGAAGATAATTTTGTTGGGGAATAAACTGATGAGGAGATTACTCTGTGGGGAAGAGATGTTCTGCTGAGGGCTCCACTGATAAACTCCACTGGGGATAGATTACCGTTGCTGGTGTTACTGAATCTGTCGAGGATCGAATTCCTATTTGTGAAAGGAAAGAGCTCCGTTGGGGATGATCTTTCAGTTGTAGCTTGCTGGGGATAGACGCTTTAGAATCTTATGGGGATAACCCTCTAAGTTCTGCTGGGAATGATCCTTTGAACTTGGCCGGGGAGATTTATTTTTGTACTCCGCTGGGGATAAACTTCCAGAGTCTACTGGGGATGATGCTTCAACTCCGTTGGGGAAGCTTTTTCAGACTGTGCTGGGAAAATTTTAACTCCACTGGGGGTATCTTGTATTCTTCCAGGGAACATTCTTATACTTTGCTGGGGAATATCCTTATACTCTGTTGGGGAATATTAAGACTGTCAGGGATATCGAGCCTGTTTAGTGCTGATGGTAGATAAACTCTGCTTGGGGAGAACATTGCTGATTTGCTGTTGCAAGTCTCAGCTGGGGAGAACTACCATTACTGTCTTACCCTGCGGGGAGTGAAGGTACCTTAGCCATATTCTTCAGGTGAATCTACCTTTGTACCTGGTGGACAAAGCAACTATACAGTTCGGACAATTCTTATTGCCCCTGTTTCTGATATTACCCGTGATCCTTTTTGTTTCGCATGTAAATATTTATGAGCAGCAATTAATGTCAAATGCATATATCAAAAATGAACCTTGGACGTTCTTTGAAAATCAAAACAGATAAAGGAAAAACAGTTTGAAATTTCTTTGAAAATGAATTGTATTGATTTTGAAGTTTGGCCTGTAAATAGGCGTTTTTGTACAAGAGGCTGACGTCTAGTAAGAGAACGCCGCCGAACAAGAGAGTTTATACATTGTGTGAAAAATAAACAAAACAGCTATGTGAATAATCCCACTGGGTTCCAACTCTGCTATTGCCCTTATGTCCTCGAGCATCTCATCACTTTGCTGCTTGGTTGAAGGTAGATCAGATTGATTAGTACCGTCCGAGCTTGATAGTCGATACCGAAGTCTGGATGCAAGGTGATCCAATGAGACATAGTGTTACGCTTTGATCCCTAATTTTTGCCTGGACCGCCCTTTCGGGTTTTCAGTCCACTGGGATACCCATTTTTGCCCAAGCCGCCTTTTCAGGTTTTCGACTTGCCGGGTGTGCAGATTTTTTCATTTTCATCCCTTATTTTTGCCTGAACCCTTTTGGTTCGTCGGGAAGCCCTTATTTTTGCCTAGGCCAGTCAACCTAGCGGGTCTTTGATTATGCGTAGTATCTTTTCACTATGTCTGCATTGACGGGGTGAGGAAGGTCATCACTATCCATGGTGGTTAGAATCATAGCTCCTCCTGAGAAAATGTTCTTAACCACAAATGGCCCTTCGTAAGTAGGGGTCCATTTGCCCCTGGGATCACCTTGAGGTAGGATAACGCGCTTGATAACCAGGTCCCCAACTTGGTACTCTTGTCGTCTGACTTTCTTGTTAAATGCCTTGATCATCCGTTTTTGATACGTCTGACCATGACAAATAGCAGTAAGTCTCTTTTCGTCGATTAAATTCAGTTGATCAAGCCGGGTCTGAATCCAGTCATCTTCGCTCAAACCTGCATCCTTCATGATTCAGAGAGAGGGTATCTGAACTTCAATGGGTAAGACTGCCTCCATACCATATACCAAGGAATAGGGTGTTGCCCCTATCAACGTCCGCACTGAGGTGTGGTACCCATGAAGAGAAAATGGTAATGTCTCATGCCAGTCTTTGTATGTCACTGTCATCTTCTGCACAATCTTCTTAATGTTCTTATTAGCCACTTCTACATCCCCATTCATCTTCGGCCGGTAGGGAGAAGAGTTGTGATGCTGTATCTTGAATTGCTCGCAGAGCTTGGTGATCATCTTGTTGTTAAGATTGGTACTGTTGTACCCCAAAATTTGCCCTCCCATATCCATCAAGAATTGTCAAAGTCAAGGTCACAAAATGCCCCAAGGGTTGTGCAGCTCAACTGTCTTCTATACAGTCAATACTAGGGTTTGAGTTCTGGTCAAGCAAATGAACTTTTCAAAGGCCCAATCAAGTCTCATATGCTCACAAAGAGGGTCAAGCATCCTCATGCAAAGTTTCAAGGCATTCAGTTCAAAATTGCACAGTCAAAACCCTAGATTGCACTACAGTCAACTGTAGGGGCAAAATGGTCATTTGGCAGTCAAAAGTTCAAATTTTTGGTCAACACATCATTTTGAAGCCACAAACATCATTTGATCAATGCTTGATCATGATTCTCAAAATTTGGCTCAGACATCATCAAAGATGCAAAAGTTGCTATATTTGGACAGCTGAAAAAGTCAACAGAAATTGACCAGGGCATAACTTTCACATGGATTATCAGAAAAATTCCATCCAAAGCTCATTTTGAAGAGAAAGACATTTCCTACAATTCATCTTCATGTTCCAAGTCCAAGAAATGCTCTCACAAAAAGTTATCAATTTCAACATTATAGGTCATTTTCAAAAGTCAACAAAAAGTGACTTTAGGTCAAAGGCCATAACTTGAGATTGGTAAATCAAAATGACATGGGACCAAAGGCATT
This sequence comes from Vicia faba, assembly GCA_948472305.1. Classification (NCBI taxonomy): domain Eukaryota; kingdom Viridiplantae; phylum Streptophyta; class Magnoliopsida; order Fabales; family Fabaceae; genus Vicia; species Vicia faba. The sequence continues at coordinate 1,308,408,676 of OX451739.1, forward strand.
GGTTAAAGGACTCAAAGACCTTTCCAAAATGTCCAAGAACATGTGAAAAGCTTAAAAATTGACCAAGTTATGCCTTGTGGAAGTTGGGAAATTTTTGGAAATTTTTGAAAGTCAACATTGATGCAAAAGGCCTATAAATGCAAATGGGCCCAATTATCTTCCAAATTTCTTCATACCAAGCCTATGCACGACCACTAGGCCCAAAGGGAAGTATTCTCATATTTTTTAATTATTTATTTGAATTAATATTAATTTATATTCATTTAAATGATTTTAATTCATGAAAAATATAAACCTTAACCTAAAAAATCTTTTTATGCACATTATAACCTCAATATTTCGTGCTTAACTGATTAGGGCAAGTTGTGATAAGAATTGAGCATGATTGATACAAAAACTATGAGAAAAAGATTGGAAAAGATCTTGTGAAATCAAATCTTCAAAAATCATTAAAGCAATGGATTTTCTTCAACTTTGTTGACCTAACATGTTCTATACATACTCAGTACCACAAACCAAAACCCTAGAGACTGCAAGCGGCGCCCTAAGTACACTCAAGCAACTCCAAAAAACTCACATCCAAAGTGAATTCGAAATCCAATTTCCAGAGGTTCTTGATCAAAACAAAACACGTACATACCTTACACGAGGTCTTCTGAAGATAATCATACAATTTTCCAAGTCTGAAAGTACATGAAACGCAATATTGCATCTTGGTTTTCTTGTTTTTTATTTTTGAATCGGTTTCATCGTTTCATGCATCTACACATCATAAAAATTACATATTATTCATCCTTGAGTTCGTGCGATCCTGTATATATATATATTGTTGAGTTTCGTGCAGGATTGAGAGAGCCACCATTAACGACCTAGAACTTGAGGTTTTGGGGTCTTCTGAATCTGGAACAATTGGGACGTGTAAATGCTATAATTGAGATCGCAAGAACACATAGAACTAATCTAGGCAAGAATTTAAGATTGATATCGTGTGTTCTGGCCTAACGATTTTCGTAGGATTTTTGGGTTTTGTGTTTCGCAGGTATTTCCGCAGCTAAAACTGCAAGTGAATCCGCAGGAAATCTTAAACCCCATGAGGAAGACGAATACGTGGCAGACCCTGGTGGATAGCGCGCATTTTCAAACGTTTGAATATATTGTTTGTTATTTATTTTTTCTTTCGTGTACTATATTCACCAAATGATGTGTGGTTCAGCTGGCAGGTACTCATGCGTGTAACCTTCAAGACCTGGGTTCAAGTCCCAGGTCTGGCAATTCCTCTTATTATTTTCCCATGCAGATTCCTATGCAACGCTAGCGCTGAAGACCACCATGCACGCTCAGTAATCACCATCCAAGCGTCCATCAGAAGTAATCTAGAGGCCAGGATCAAAGGAGTATGCTACACTCTCAGTCAACGCGTCAGTACTGGATCCAAAAGTCAACCAATTCTGGATAGCATTGGGCCTAAAATTCCAGGCTTATACCTCCTTATTTGGGGCTACCCCCACCCTGGTTTGCCCTCTTTTCTTATTTTTGCTTATATTTTATTTATTATTTGGTTTTCTTTATTAATTCAATTAACTTATTTTTCTACAAAAATCTAAAAACGTTATAAAAAATCAGAAAATACCAAAAAATATAATATTTATTATATAATAATTATTTTCATAAATAAATTAATATGTAAATTATTTAGTTAATTAGGTTTTCAACTTTAATTCCTTTCTTTTTTTAATAAAAATTCAAAAAAATGTAGAATTAGGTTAATTGCTATTTTTATTCCTTTTGATATTTTTCCCTTCTTTTTTTTTACAATAATAATTATCATTTATTTATTTATTTTCCTATTTAAATTGTATATAATGAATTAGGTTAATTTAGGCCATATTTTAATTCTTTCTTAACAAATAAAAAATATTAGAATTAGGGTTCGCTTCTTAATTTAATTTTAATTAATTCTCCTTTTTTTCATTGAATCTAAAAAATACAAAATAACAAAAAATATCATTCTCATTTAATTTTAATTTTTTAATCCTTATTAATTTTAATTATTTGCAAAAAGGGTCCAACGCCCTAGTTCCGTCATTAATTATTTAATTCGCGCATTTATCTTTTATCGTTTATTATAATTATGTAATTGTCCCGAAGCCATGTAACTTTAAATTCTTTGCACTTCTATTTCTTCGCATTACTTATTTTTCCGCTAAATCGGGTCCTGGAAATTTTGGCGATGTGGGCCCGCGCCTTTGTAATAGTTGTAGATTTATCTTTTCCGCACTCCTAACTGTTAACAAAAGCATGAAAGAATGTATGGACTTAAATAAAATCAAGCGTAGATCACAATGAACATGACAAGACAAATATCAATGAAAACGACACACAATTCGCACACACCACCCCTAGGGTACGCCTCACTGTTGCCTTGCCTCGAAAGGTGATCGTCGAGTAGAGGATGTCTTAGTAAGTCCTCATGATCCGGGAACCTGGCATGAGGGTAGCTTCTAAGGTGTCTTCCTATTGCTCTGGTGATCACCATGTCCCTATAAACTCGAATTGACCCGAACACCTCCAACGGTGGTGCTACCTACCTCTCAATGGTGGGATGGCACTACTTTAAAGGACATCTACACAGACGAATTCCTTAGGGTAGGTAGGTTCTCAAGGATACTTGCTCTCTTCAAAAACAAACAAAAAACCTTTTCACACCAACACATTTTCAAAAGCTTTCAAAGCAAATTTTTCAAACACTCTGACGTACGAGTCGAACTGAAATTTTTCAAAGAAACTTTTTTTAAACCCACATTGAAAAGCAAACAAACAATTTTGAAAACACATTGAGCAAGTATCTAAGAGCCCATGGATAACCATGGATAGAAAGGGTGCTAATACCTTCCCTTTCTATAACCTACCTCCCGAACCGAGAGCAATCTCTTTAAGGAATTTTTCTGTGCTTTTGTCCTTTCCATTTGGAGAAAATAAAAGACGGTGGCGACTCTTGCTTCCGCGACATTTCGCGAACCAGCGTTAAACAGTCAGTTCCAGATCCACCGATCACAGAACTGGCGACTCTGCTGGGGACCCTTTATAAAGTGAGGTGTACCTTAGGGCTAGGTCATAACTGTGTTTTCACTTGTATTGTTTTGCTTGTTTTACTATTGTGGGTTGCATCGGAGATACATAGATCCTAACCCGGATCTGGGGATACCCTGTTTAGGTAGCATAAGCTGTGAGGGACCTGTCCGGCGTAGACCGACACAGGTGAAGCAGTGGCTACGTTGGTGTGGCACCTTAGTCTGTACCGATATCCCTTGTGTCGCAACGAGGAGAATATGGGTCTTCTAAGGAGTCATTAAGCACCAACAACCTTAGAACCTTAATTGACACAACTTGGCCTTTAGAACAGTAGCAGTATGCTACGCCCATTGAGGCTAAACTCTCGTGATGGTTCTGGCCGCAAGAAAAGATTGCGATGCTGGAGTTATGACCGATTGAGGGTAGTCAATGATATTGGGATCCTCTAGAACCCGGTTACTTCTGATAGGACAGGTCTTAACCAACAAACTGAAAGAGGGTACTACCCAGACCTCATGCTGGCCTAAACCTTAAGGGCTCTTTTGTGTGACTTGTGTGCCTTCGTACTTGACTATCTGCGTGCTTGTTACCTAACATTTGTTTCTTGCAGGTCTTGTTTATAGTCCTTAATTGGGACTCATAACAGGGTACTAAGTTTCTTGCAGGTCTTGTTTATAGTCCTTAACTAGGACTCATAACAGGGTTTACTAGATCTCTTGCAGGTTTTGTTTATAGCCCTTAATTGGGACTCATAACAAAGTATACTGAATTTCTTGCAGGGTCTGTTTATAGTCCTTAATTGGGACTCATAGCAGGGTTTACCTACATCACCCCATGCATAGCATGACATCATACCATTGCATACCATCGCATACATCCTAACCCATTTCAAGGATCTCGAGGGCTTGTGATGCAGGTCATGATGAACCAACTGTATAGCCAGGGGCAAAGAGGATTTATTTTCCTCTAGCCAAGGTTGTCAGGGGCTATGACCCACTGGATATGGTGAGCCTTTGACCCTTTGAAGAAGGACGCTCAACAATATGCAGTGCCTTCAGTCAAGCTACCGGTTCCAAATGCTAACAAATTTTCTTGTTTACCCCGCGAGGTCCTTGAAAACATTGCATGCATATCATACACATCATCGCATTACAGGTATCCCTTTTGCAGGTCACTCACCATCTTCGCTGTTTATTTCAGCAATGGCTTTCCAACCAGACAACCAAGATCCCCGTACTCAGAGCGCCCAACTGCGAGAAATGTTCTTGAACCTATCCCAGGGGCAAGAAGAAATAAAGACTCTCCTCACCAGGAATTTGACCTTAGGGAATGCAGGGGGCATCAGGAACGATCAGCTGGAAGGACTACAAATTGAGTTGGCAACCATGAAGATCCAAATGATGGGGCAGTTGGTGGGCCAAATGACTCTCATTCAGGACTTAGCTCAAAAACAAGAAGAGCTCCGGGTTCTCGTCACCAAGCTGCTTCAAAATAATCCAGTAGGGCAAACAGCCAAGGTGGAAGCTCCAGCCATCATTCAATCACATGCGGGGCAAGAAGACAAAGGAAAATCTCCTCAGCTTGCTTCAGGGTCACGAGCCCAGCCTCAACGGGGTAGTCAACGTAAACGAAATGCGCCCGGAAGACATTTCTCAGAGACAGATGTACCCTCATCCTTTATACTGAAGCGCTTGCTGGAGGTCAATCTGATCACTCTAAAGGACCCTCCCAAAAATCCCAACAGGACAGCTTCGAGGTATAACCCCGACACCCACTGCGCTTATCATTCAGACAGCCCGGGGCATGCTACAGACGACCGTTGGACCTTGAAGAACAAAATCCAAGATTTGATTGACGAAGGGGTGATAGAGTTCATGCCGGATGGCGAGATGAAAATCTTCCGCTGAGAATTCTCCATCTGAGATAGCTAGTTCAAATTAAGAAACTTTTGTTCATTCGAATGTTCAAGTTGTATTTTTCTTTGATTGTTTAAACATTTTATTCATATCAAACATTGTTATTTCATTAATGCATTGCACATGTCTGTTTTGAAGTAATTATTTCGTATTCACTAAATGCAAATTATCTTCATTTTTTTTCTGATGTCAACTCTTGATCTAAAATCCTAAGCCTCTTGAGGGAGGATGACGAAAACGATACCACAATCTACAGTATGCTTTTGAACAGACCCCGCTGATGAGGTACAGGCATTGTTTCAACCCCTAAACACTGGAGTTATAAGGATGATAATCCCTCGTCAACCCATCAGAGCCAAAGAAGTAGGAGTTTTTTATTTTCGAAAATTAAAACCCTTAATCATAACCTGGGGCAGGGTAGTCTCTCAGTTGATCCAAGCGCATGACGAATGGCACCGAAGAGATCTTTACAAAACGAACAAAGGCAGTGATGGTTCAGAACAATCAAAAGGACAGGCAGTCATCATCAAAATTCATAAATGAAAAGACCAAAAAGTCTAAACCTACAAAGGGGACTTATGAAACTAGGGCATCCCGCTGACTGTAATTCCAAAAAGGAAACAGTTCAGGCAAAAAAAAGAAAGGGATAATAAAAATCAAGAAAGAGGTCTCACAAACCCTCAACCAAAGCAAAAAATGACTGCCTATTCAAAATAAATCATCAATATTCGAACCATCACTGGAAAATCAGAGCAAAGACTCAAACAAGGTCTAACGTATGATCAACTGAGTTTAGGTTTGGAGAACATCACGAAGAGCGGGTGGGTACAAATAAAATTTGAGCCTTTATCCTTTGTTTCTTAAACCGTGAACCAGGCCACGTTATAACCCTTAAAAGTCCTAGCTGAAGCATGGGTTAGTTCGAAAGCATACTGTGACGAAAGGTATCCTGACTCCTTAAGGCTTACTATAAAGAAGGAGTTGACATCACGTTTTACAAACATTCACTTGTTTTATGAAAAAGAATGCATTTTCAAAATCTTCAAGACAGACATAGGCTTTGCATTTTTAACATAACTTTGTTTGCATATGACTTTTTGTTTGAACAGCAGGGAAATTCGCACGAAGAGTATCTGGTGAACAAAAGCACTTCCAATCAAGGAGCAGACATGATCATGGTCCATCATCTGGGGCAATCCAATCAAGATTCGGAGAATCTCTCAAAGGCCAAAATAGCCTGGGGAAAATCTCCGCCTGAGTCACTTGGGGCACTCCAGCAACGAGTCCTGCCTAATCAAATACCTTCTGATGGTCTGACAATACACTTCTAACAGGGGCAACTCCCTACATTCTGAGAACGGACATAGTCGAAAAGATACTACGCAAAATTAAAGACCCGCTAGGCTGACATGCCTAGGCAAAATAAGGGCTTCCCGGCGAACCAAAAGGGTTCGGGCAGAAATAAGGGATGAAATGAAAAAATATGTACACCCGGCAAGTCGAAAACCTGAAAAGGCGGCTTGGGCAAAAATGGGTATCCCGGTGGACTGAAAACCTGAAAGGGCGGTCCAGGCAAAAGTTAGGGATTAAAGCGTACGACTATGTCCTGCCATCTGTCTACCAGAAGAAGGTTTGTCCATCAACAACTATCAGCACCCCACAGATGCCTTCTCCCATATAAACAGGGGCAATAAAGATTTGTCTGAGCAGTCCAATTGTTCTATCCTCCAAGGTACCAAGGTAGGTTCAACTAAAGAACATGGCCAGGTATCTTAATTCCCCAGAGAGTGGTTCAATAAAACAATACATCCTTCTCCAAGCAAAATTGTCAAATATCAAGGGAATTGAGTATCCTCCAGCCGATCTCAAACATTCCTCAGCAGCAATACATATATTCTTAACAAGTATCCCCAGCAGTCTTGGTCTAAAGATTGTTCCCCGGCGGTATACCACCATTCAAAGGAATCACTTCCCCGCAGTCTAAAACTTCCCCCAGGAGAATCCAATCCAGATTCCCCAGGAAAGTTGGAATTCATATCTCCCCAAGCAGCAAGCTTATCCCCAGTAGATTCTGGAAGCTTATCCCTCGCAGAGCACGAACGCGTCGTCCCGGCTTGATTTAAAGAGTTATTTCCGTAACAGGATATAACTGGGTTATCCTCAGCCAAAAGCCACGGAAAGAGCGTCCTCGGCAAAATATCTTCCTACCCCCAGCGAAGTCTATCAACACTTCCAGCACAACAAGGATATCCCAGCATAACTCATCAACGGTATCCCCAGCGGAGTTATCTTCATCAACTCAGCAAAGCATCGCTAACCCCACAGAGTAGCACTCCCCAGCATGATCGCTAGAGTATCTTTTCTCCCGCAGAATTATTTCATTCCTCAACGGAGTTATTTCCTCCTACCGGTATTCTTGCAACGAATCATCCACAGCGGAAGCAAAATCTCTTCCTCAACATCAGCCCAGGATATGACTTCCCGGCACCCGTCAAGGATTTATTTTCCTAGACAAAAACATACATGAATCATCACATACATCATTATAGCATGCATGTACGCATCATATCATATAAATCGCATCCATATTGAGAACATCATTGCTTGATCCATATCATGCATCGCATATAACTGACCTCTACCTTTCAGGAAGGGTGCAGTTGAAATTCCCAAACATATTTCAAAGATGTCTCTAGTCCAGTTAAATCGACTCCAAACAGATTTTTCTGATAAAAACTCAGTAGAAGTTCTCTTATGGTCCCCTCTCCAACGGCGTGTGAGGTGGTAATTCCTTCTTCAGATGTTTTCCTCTCCGGCATGAGCGTGAGGTGATATTCTTTTGTGGTCCCCTCTCCGACGGTGAGCGTGAGGTGGTAATTCCTTTTTCAAGATGTTCTCCTCTCCGACGATGAGCGTGAGGTGATATTCTTTTGTGGTCCCCTCTCCGACGGTGAGCGTGAGGTGGTAATTCCTTTTTCAAGATGTTTTCCTCTCCGACGATGAGCGTGAGGTAATATTCTTTTGTGGTCCCCTCTCCGACGGTGAGCGTGAGGTGGTAATTCCTTTTTTCAGATGTTTCCCTCTCCGGCATGAGCGTGAGGTGACATTCTCTTATGGTCCCCTCTCCAACGGCGTGTGAGGTGGTAATTCCTTTTTCAGATGTTTCCCTCTCCAGCATGAGCGTGAGGTGATATTCTCTTATGGTCCCCTCTCCAACGGCGTGTGAGGTGGTAATTCCTTCTTCAAATGTTTCCCTCTCCGGCATGAGCGTGAGGTGACATTTCCTTCCAGATTATAATTTCCTATAGTTCCCTCTCCAACGTGAGTGAGGTAACTCCCCTTGAGATTATAATGTCCTTTGGTTCTCTTCCCGACACTACAAAGATGGTAATTCTCACCAAGATTTTCTCAGCGAGCGTTGTTGAGATCATTCAGGTTCACTTATCATTCAGGTTAAGGCAGTAACCATCCCTGGTTCATTCATCAGCGTTTGAAGCTCCAGACTCAGCTCCTGCAACCAGTCAGGACACATCTATACCAAGCATCTAAAATCAGCTCCTGCGACGTGTCAGGTACTCATTTTTCTGTTTTGCAGGTATGCAGGTTCTTGCTAAGGAATCTCCTATGCAATCAACGTCCAGATGGCATCTATAAGCCCATCATCCTATCTAAGCAATCTCTAAATGGCATCTATAAGCCCATTCCCTCATCATCACTGTCATTATGTGAGTGCAAATTTCTGGGCACTCTAGTGTTCAATCATCTTCTACCCTCGGGTTACGAAAGGCACGTCAGCCAATCTGCACCCTCAGGTCTAAGAAGATTGAACAGGGGCAACTGTTGTACCCCAAAATTTGCCCTCCCATATCCATCAAGAATTGTCAAAGTCAAGGTCACAAAATGCCCCAAGGGTTGTGCAGCTCAACTGTCTTCTATACAGTCAATACTAGGGTTTGAGTTCTGGTCAAGCAAATGAACTTTTCAAAGGCCCAATCAAGTCTCATATGCTCACAAAGAGGGTCAAGCATCCTCATGCAAAGTTTCAAGGCATTCAGTTCAAAATTGCACAGTCAAAACCCTAGATTGCACTACAGTCAACTGTAGGGGCAAAATGGTCATTTGGCAGTCAAAAGTTCAAATTTTTGGTCAACACATCATTTTGAAGCCACAAACATCATTTGATCAATGCTTGATCATGATTCTCAAAATTTGGCTCAGACATCATCAAAGATGCAAAAGTTGCTATATTTGGACAGCTGAAAAAGTCAACAGAAATTGACCAGGGCATAACTTTCACATGGATTATCAGAAAAATTCCATCCAAAGCTCATTTTGAAGAGAAAGACATTTCCTACAATTCATCTTCATGTTCCAAGTCCAAGAAATGCTCTCACAAAAAGTTATCAATTTCAACATTATAGGTCATTTTCAAAAGTCAACAAAAAGTGACTTTAGGTCAAAGGCCATAACTTGAGATTGGTAAATCAAAATGACATGGGACCAAAGGCATTGGTTAAAGGACTCAAAGACCTTTCCAAAATGTCCAAGAACATGTGAAAAGCTTAAAAATTGACCAAGTTATGCCTTGTGGAAGTTGGGAAATTTTTGGAAATTTTTGAAAGTCAACATTGATGCAAAAGGCCTATAAATGCAAATGGGCCCAATTATCTTCCAAATTTCTTCATACCAAGCCTATGCACGACCACTAGGCCCAAAGGGAAGTATTCTCATATTTTTTAATTATTTATTTGAATTAATATTAATTTATATTCATTTAAATGATTTTAATTCATGAAAAATATAAACCTTAACCTAAAAAATCTTTTTATGCACATTATAACCTCAATATTTCGTGCTTAACTGATTAGGGCAAGTTGTGATAAGAATTGAGCATGATTGATACAAAAACTATGAGAAAAAGATTGGAAAAGATCTTGTGAAATCAAATCTTCAAAAATCATTAAAGCAATGGATTTTCTTCAACTTTGTTGACCTAACATGTTCTATACATACTCAGTACCACAAACCAAAACCCTAGAGACTGCAAGCGGCGCCCTAAGTACACTCAAGCAACTCCAAAAAACTCACATCCAAAGTGAATTCGAAATCCAATTTCCAGAGGTTCTTGATCAAAACAAAACACGTACATACCTTACACGAGGTCTTCTGAAGATAATCATACAATTTTCCAAGTCTGAAAGTACATGAAACGCAATATTGCATCTTGGTTTTCTTGTTTTTTATTTTTGAATCGGTTTCATCGTTTCATGCATCTACACATCATAAAAATTACATATTATTCATCCTTGAGTTCGTGCGATCCTGTATATATATATATTGTTGAGTTTCGTGCAGGATTGAGAGAGCCACCATTAACGACCTAGAACTTGAGGTTTTGGGGTCTTCTGAATCTGGAACAATTGGGACGTGTAAATGCTATAATTGAGATCGCAAGAACACATAGAACTAATCTAGGCAAGAATTTAAGATTGATATCGTGTGTTCTGGCCTAACGATTTTCGTAGGATTTTTGGGTTTTGTGTTTCGCAGGTATTTCCGCAGCTAAAACTGCAAGTGAATCCGCAGGAAATCTTAAACCCCATGAGGAAGACGAATACGTGGCAGACCCTGGTGGATAGCGCGCATTTTCAAACGTTTGAATATATTGTTTGTTATTTATTTTTTCTTTCGTGTACTATATTCACCAAATGATGTGTGGTTCAGCTGGCAGGTACTCATGCGTGTAACCTTCAAGACCTGGGTTCAAGTCCCAGGTCTGGCAATTCCTCTTATTATTTTCCCATGCAGATTCCTATGCAACGCTAGCGCTGAAGACCACCATGCACGCTCAGTAATCACCATCCAAGCGTCCATCAGAAGTAATCTAGAGGCCAGGATCAAAGGAGTATGCTACACTCTCAGTCAACGCGTCAGTACTGGATCCAAAAGTCAACCAATTCTGGATAGCATTGGGCCTAAAATTCCAGGCTTATACCTCCTTATTTGGGGCTACCCCCACCCTGGTTTGCCCTCTTTTCTTATTTTTGCTTATATTTTATTTATTATTTGGTTTTCTTTATTAATTCAATTAACTTATTTTTCTACAAAAATCTAAAAACGTTATAAAAAATCAGAAAATACCAAAAAATATAATATTTATTATATAATAATTATTTTCATAAATAAATTAATATGTAAATTATTTAGTTAATTAGGTTTTCAACTTTAATTCCTTTCTTTTTTTAATAAAAATTCAAAAAAATGTAGAATTAGGTTAATTGCTATTTTTATTCCTTTTGATATTTTTCCCTTCTTTTTTTTTACAATAATAATTATCATTTATTTATTTATTTTCCTATTTAAATTGTATATAATGAATTAGGTTAATTTAGGCCATATTTTAATTCTTTCTTAACAAATAAAAAATATTAGAATTAGGGTTCGCTTCTTAATTTAATTTTAATTAATTCTCCTTTTTTTCATTGAATCTAAAAAATACAAAATAACAAAAAATATCATTCTCATTTAATTTTAATTTTTTAATCCTTATTAATTTTAATTATTTGCAAAAAGGGTCCAACGCCCTAGTTCCGTCATTAATTATTTAATTCGCGCATTTATCTTTTATCGTTTATTATAATTATGTAATTGTCCCGAAGCCATGTAACTTTAAATTCTTTGCACTTCTATTTCTTCGCATTACTTATTTTTCCGCTAAATCGGGTCCTGGAAATTTTGGCGATGTGGGCCCGCGCCTTTGTAATAGTTGTAGATTTATCTTTTCCGCACTCCTAACTGTTAACAAAAGCATGAAAGAATGTATGGACTTAAATAAAATCAAGCGTAGATCACAATGAACATGACAAGACAAATATCAATGAAAACGACACACAATTCGCACACACCACCCCTAGGGTACGCCTCACTGTTGCCTTGCCTCGAAAGGTGATCGTCGAGTAGAGGATGTCTTAGTAAGTCCTCATGATCCGGGAACCTGGCATGAGGGTAGCTTCTAAGGTGTCTTCCTATTGCTCTGGTGATCACCATGTCCCTATAAACTCGAATTGACCCGAACACCTCCAACGGTGGTGCTACCTACCTCTCAATGGTGGGATGGCACTACTTTAAAGGACATCTACACAGACGAATTCCTTAGGGTAGGTAGGTTCTCAAGGATACTTGCTCTCTTCAAAAACAAACAAAAAACCTTTTCACACCAACACATTTTCAAAAGCTTTCAAAGCAAATTTTTCAAACACTCTGACGTACGAGTCGAACTGAAATTTTTCAAAGAAACTTTTTTTAAACCCACATTGAAAAGCAAACAAACAATTTTGAAAACACATTGAGCAAGTATCTAAGAGCCCATGGATAACCATGGATAGAAAGGGTGCTAATACCTTCCCTTTCTATAACCTACCTCCCGAACCGAGAGCAATCTCTTTAAGGAATTTTTCTGTGCTTTTGTCCTTTCCATTTGGAGAAAATAAAAGACGGTGGCGACTCTTGCTTCCGCGACATTTCGCGAACCAGCGTTAAACAGTCAGTTCCAGATCCACCGATCACAGGTACCATTGTCCGTAATGATCCTCTCTGGTACCCCGTATCGACAGATCAGATTGTGCCGAATGAACCGTGCCACGACGTTCTTAGTTACGGTAGCAAAGGAAGCTGCTTCAACCCACTTCGTAAAGTAATCGATTGCTACCAGGATGAAATGATGCCCGTTGGATGCTATAGGTCTGATCTCGCCGATCATATCAATGCCCCACATTGCAAAAGGCCACGGAGCTGTCAAGACATTCAGAGGTACTGGAGGTATGTGCACCTTATCAGCATAGACCTGGCACTTGTGACATGTCCGAGAATGCTGATAACAGTCGGCTTCCATAGTGGATCAAAAGTATCCTGCCCGTAGGATCTTCTTTTCCATGGTGTGTCCACTGGAATGAGTTCCGAAAGTACCTTCATGTAACTCCGCCATGATCCTTTCTGCCTCATTCTTATCCACACAACGCAATAAGGTCAAATCATGGTTGCGCTTGTAAAGGATGCCATTGCTGATGAAGAACTTCGCCGCGAACCTCCTCAGAAACTTCTTGTCATTAATAGATGCACCGTCGGGGTATTCCTGAGCCTCAAGGTACCTCTTTACTTCATGAAACCAGGGTTTATCTGTTACCTCTTCAGTCTCAATATCAAAGCAATGTACAGGTTCGTACAACCTTTCAATGATGATCCAGGGAGCCTCGTTGTCCCAATTGACCTTGAACATAGAAGACATTGTAGCTAGCGCGTCCGCCAACTGATTCTCCTCTCTAGGGAAGTGTTCAAAGGTTATCTCCTCTAAATGGGGAAGCAATGTCAATACATACTCCTTGTAAGGAATAAGATTTGGGTGTTTCGTATCCCACTCGCCTTTGATCTGACTGATCACGAGAGCTGAATCTCCGAAGACACTTAGAAACTTAACCCTTAGGTCAATTACTGCTCGAAGACCCATGATGCATGCTTCGTACTCCTCCATATTGTTGGTGCAGTTGAAATACAGTCGGGCGGTAAACGGAGTATGAGAGCCTTTAGGAGATATGATCACAACGCTAATGCCGTTACCCAAAGCGTTCTAAGCTCCATCAAAGTACATAGACCATCGGGATCCTTCCTCAGGTCCTTCATCCGGTCCAGGTGTCTCACAATCAGTTACCAACATGATATTCTCGTCCGGAAATTCAAAGTTCATAGACTGGTAATCATCCACTGCCTGATGTGCCAAATGGTCTGCCAACACACTTCCCTTAATTGCCTTTTGGGTCATGTACTGGATGTCATACTCAGTCAGGATCATCTGCCATCTTGCTATTCTTCCGGACAAGGCAGGCTTCTCGAAGATATACTTGATTGGATCCATCTTTGATATCAACAAAGTAGTGTGAGTCAACATATACTGTCTCAGCCGGCGAGCAGCCCATGCCAAAGCGCAACAAGTTTTCTCGAGCAGTGAGTATCGGGTCTCACAGTCGGTAACCTTTTTGCTAAGGTAATAAATAGCATGCTCTTTTCGGCCAGACTCGTCATGCTGACCCATCACACACCCCATTGAGTTGTCGAGTACTGTCAAGTATAAGATCAGAGGTCTCCCTTCAACTGGAGGCATCAGAATAGGTGGCTCTTGGAGATACTCTTTGATCCTTTCGAAAGCGGTCTGGCATTCATCGTTCCAACGTACTACTTGATCTTTCTTCAGCAGCTTGAAGATTGGCTCACAAGTAGCAGTTAGGTGCGAGATGAATCGGGCAATGTAATTCAGTCGTCCCAGAAAGCCTCTGACTTCTTTCTCTGTTTTGGGAGCTGGAATTTCCTGTATAGCTTTCACCTTTGCAGGATCCACTTAAATACATTTGTTGCTTACAACGAAACCCAACAGCTTACCAAATCTCACCCTGAAGGTGCACTTGTTCGGGTTCAACCTCAGCTTGTACAACTTCAGCCTGTCAAACAGCTTTTGCAGATGGTCAAGGTGTTCCTCCTCTGTCTGGGACCTTGCAATCATGTCGTCGACATATACTTCAATCTCATGATGGATCATATCATGAAACAAAACAACCATGGCACGCTGATACGTTGCCCCAACATTCTTCAATCCAAAGGGCATGACCTTGTAGCAAAAGGTACCCCACTGAGTAACAAAAGTTGTCTTCTCCATGTTTTCGGGAGCCATCTTAATCTGATTATAACCGGAGAAACCATCCATGAAGGAAAAGACCTTATGCTGTGCGGTATTGTTAACCAGAATGTCGATATGAGGTAGAGGGAAATCATCCTTGGGGCTTGCCCTGTTCAGATCCCTATAGTCAACACACATTCGAACCTTACCATCCTTCTTCGGCACAGGAACCACATTGGCCACCCACTGAGGGTAAGAAGTAACTGCCAGAAAACCGACGTCAAACTGTTTCATAACTTCAGCCTTGATTTTCTCAAACATCTCTAGACGCATTCGGCAGACCTTCTATTTCACTAGAGGACAGTCTTCCTTGGTAGGCAGGCGATGAACCACAATATCAGTACCCAAACCGGGCATATCTTCATAAGACCAGGCAAAGATCTCAACGTAGTCACACAACATCTGAATCAACCGTTGCTTCACACTAAGCTCCAGATTTGCCCCGATCTTGACCTCTTTCTTGTCTATCTCTGTACCCAGATTTACTGATTCCACTGGCTCTTCATGTGGCTGTATAGCCCTCCTCTTGGAGTATCAGTCTTGCAAGTTCACCAGGAACTTCACAATCATCTTCACCTTCATCTTCGTCTAAGTTGATCGGATTTTCGAAGTCATAACTGGAAGTAGCAGAGTCGTTACCAGTGAGATCCAGAGTGGATGTAAACCTGTATATGTGAGTGTGTGTAAAATAGTTGTTTTGCAATATATACTAAAAGAAAAACAAGGAGCGCAAAATTTGAAATGCAAGAAACGTCCAATGCTTTTATTAATGATATATGAAAATGACACACATAAAGCCCTCACAAATGAAGCCACGGTGCCCCGGGTAAGACACCGGGCCGTAAAGTTTAAAACATTGTCTGTTACAAATTCAAAACAAAAGTTTCATTACTGGGTGATAACAGAAAAGGGCATAGAATCCTTTGTTATCCAGTTGCTTAATCCACCGTTGGCAGTCGGGTAGATCCAACTGTCAATATCAAACTCTTCATCCTCATCATCCCCGATAACATTCACCCCTGCATCTTGTTTAGGCTTTTCTGGTGCTCCGAACTCGATCTCCTTAGCATCAATCAAGTCCTGTATTTTGTTCTTCAAAGCCCAACAATCATCTGTATTATGCCCCGAGCTATCAGAGTGAAAAGCACAACGGGCATTAGGGTTACACTTTGGTGATGTAATGTTAGGATTCTTCGGGGCTTCCCTTGGAATCACTAGATTAGTTTTCAGTAACTGTGGAAGAATCTGAGACAAAGTCATGCTGAGACGGGTGAATTGCCTTCGCGGTTTCTCGTCCTTTTGTTGATTATTGTGCTGAGGAGCACCAACAGGTCTTGAAGTAATAACCGCATTAACAGCTTGGCGGCGTTCAGGTCTATTATGGCTTCTTGAACTGTAGACAGAACTGGACTCCTTCTTAAAAGGCTTCTTCTAGGTGCTTGATGAGGCACCCTTCTGTATCTTACCAGCCTTAATACCAGCCTCAATCCTTTCACCAGTCATAATAAGCTCTGTAAACCCAGATGAAGAACTTCCGATCAGATGGTTGAAAAATGGACTAGACAAGGTCCCCAGAAACATATCCACAAGCTCCCGATCAGCCAAGGGTGGTTGCACTCTTCCCGAGAGGTCCCTCCACTTCTGAGCATAACCTTTGAAACCTTCGCCCATTCCCATAGACATACCCTAGAGTTGGGTACGCGTAGGAGCAAGGTCGGAATTGTACTGGTATTGCCTATAGAAAGCAGTAGCCAAATCCTCCCAACTGCGGATACTGGCTCCGTCCAACTGGTAAAACCATTCAAGCTGAGTCCCTGAGAGACTATCTTGAAAGAAATGGATCCATAGGTTCTTATTAGCGGTGTACGACTGAATCTTCCTTACATATGACCGGAGGTGCAGCTTCGGACAAGAAACTCCGTCATACTTAGCAAAGGCGGGTGCCTTGAACTTGTGGGGAATCACCACCCCAGATGATAGACCCATATCACCAAAGTCCAGACCAGGCACTTTCTGAACTTCCATCGCACTCAACCAGTATTCCAGTTGCTTGTATCTATCCTCAGCCGGAGGATACTGGTCTTCGTCGAAGTCCGTCTCATTGTCTGAGACCATAGGGCTAGGAGCCCTCCTTTCTTCCTGACTATCTTTCCCTCCAGATGAGGTGGTCAAATCAACTTCATCCCGTAGCCTGTTACCAAACATGTGCCCTGTGTTAAACATGACCGTCCTCTTCTTCTTCTTCTTCTCTTTCAGAATCAGGGTCTTCAGATCTTGCTGACCCTTAGCTAGATTCATGAACAGCTCTTAGAATTGGGCATTCTGGGCCTGTAGGGCCTTGATTGCTTGCTCAGTTGAAGGTTCAGCAGACATGATGAGTGCTGAAATAAACAGTGAAGAAGATAAGAGACCTGAAACAGGTACCTGTTATGAAGTTCATGGGATGAAATGCGCATGATATGATTTCAAAGACAATCGAGAGATTCAAATTCGTAAACAAGAAAGGAAACACACTTTTATTAGATAAACTTTGAAATTCAAATTGTTCAACAGATGCCTTTAAGGCGTTACAAGGAAGGAAATACTGAAAAGTAAATAAAAACTAGAAAGGAAATCATCAAAGTCCAATCATTGCTCCCATGGTCTCTTCTTGTCAGTGCGGACATAGTCATTGAGAATCCGCTCGTTCTCCAGTTGCCTAGTCAACTTCTGGATCTTCTGTTCTTGCTCGTTGAACTTTTCTCGGTAAGCATCTCGCTCTTCTCTCAGCTGCATCCAAGACCTCTTCAACGCCCCAATGTCAGTGGGCATATGAGGATGGAGGATGGTAGGAAGAACCCCCTCTTCATTAGCAACTTCAACAATGATAGGCAGGATGGCTTCATACAACATACCCAGCTTTTGGTAATGGAGACAGACCCATCTGAGATATGGCTCCATCGGAAGAGAAGTCTTTGGACCTAGCTCGTGTGGATCAGATCTGTGAACTCTATCCTAAGCCCTTATGAATCTGCGGCGTTGCTCGTCGCTATCCCCTTGAAAATCAAAGATGATACTAGGTATTAGCAGCTCATGAGGTCCTTCTCTTCTGGCTCACCCAAACTGACGTAAGGTCAAGCATGGATTGTAAGAGATTCCTCCATTGGTTCCTATCAGTGGAATATTGGGGTACTCCCCACATCGATCAATAATAGCCAGCTCGTCCATACCCTTGATAGTCCAGATGATGTCATTATGGGAGAGAGACATAACCCTATAAGCCCAGCCCATTCCTTCTTTGTTCTTCAGCACTGATTTGGGAAGGTGTGAAGTAAACCACCTTGCCAATAATGGAGCACAGCACATCAAGGTTCCCCGCTTTCGGGTGGTACAGGCATAAAGCTGATGAAGAATGTCACCCAAGAGAGTGGTACAGGATTGCGAGAGATGAAGATTTTCACCGCATTCACATCAACAAAGGAGTCAGAGTTCGGAAACAATACCAAGCCATATATCAAAAGAACCAGAATATCCTCGAATGCCTTGAAGTCTAGACTATCCCAGAAATAGTTAGCCTTACCAACCAAGAACTTAGTCAGAAAGCCCTTTGCTCCACTTCTAGTCTCCCAATTAGCCATTACCTCATATTTTGTCATATGAAGGGCTGCAGCAATCTCTTCGGGCCTAAGGATCTTTTCCCAACCAGTAAACGGGGTCTGCTCCAAAATAGAGATACCGAGCAACTCAGAGAACTCTTCTAAGGTGGTAACCAACTGGTAGTCCTGAAAAGTAAAGCAATGGTACAGCGGATCATAGAATTGGACCAAAACACTCATCATCTGCTCGTCCAATTTGGAGGTAACCAAAATGAGAAGATAACCATGTCTTCTGATGAAGGAGGTAGTATCAGGAATCTTTGTAACCAACTCTTTAAGCATAATGGGAACTTTGACAAAGTTGATCCGGATAGTATTCCTACGCATGGGCATCATGATGACCTACAAAACAGAACAAAGATGAATCCCTCCTGTCTTTGAAATAGGTTAGTCCAATGCAATATGTATGCAATGTTATGATGTCATGATGTCACGATGGAGAGCACACCACAAGTATCCACAAATAACAAACATGGTAAAGGCACATAAGTCACACAGAGAGCCCTTAGATTTCAGGCTGGCAAGGAGCTTAGGTACTACCCTCATTCAGTTCAGTTGGTTCAAACCTGTCCTAAAACTAGTAACCGGGTTCTAGAGGATCTCAATATCACTGACTACCCTCGATCGATCATAATTCTAGTTTAGCAACCTTTTCTTGCGGCCGGAATCATCGCGAGAGTTTAGTCTCAACGAGTGTAGCATACTGCTACTGTTCTATGGCCAAGTTGGTCAATTTAAAGGTTCTAAGGTCAGTTGGTGCTTAATGACCCCTTAGAAGACCCATATTCTCCTCGTTCCAACACAAGGGATATCGGTACAGACTAAAGTGCCACACCAATGTAGCTACTGCTTCAACCGTATCGGTCTATGCTGTACAGTTCCCTCACAGTTTATTGCTACTTACCTAAAGGGTATCCCCAGATCCGGGTTAGGATCTATAGTAACTCCGATTCAAGCCCACAAATATAAAGCACACAAAGCAAACAATTGAAAACACAATGATCTAATCCTAAGGTACACCCCACTTATTAAGTCTCCCCAGCAGAGTCACCAGTTCTGTGATACGGTGGGAGAGAACTGACTGTTTTTGGAATGCTGGTTCGTGTTTTGCGTTTGTTTTTGCAAAATGTCGCGGTAAGCAAGAGTCGCCACCGACTTTTATTTTATCCAACAAGGAAAGGAAAAAAGCACAGAAAAATTCCTGTTTCCGAGATGTTTCTCGGGTTCGGGGGGTAGATTATAGAAAGGGAAGGTGTTAGCACCCTTTCTATCCGTGGTTATCCACAGGCTCTTAGGTACTTGCTCATATTGTTTTCAAAGATTGCTTTTCTTTGTGTTTGTGGGTTTGAAAAAAAAGTTTTTGTTTGAAAGGTGTAAGTGTGAAAAGTTTTTGTTTTTTTGAAAGAGCAAGTACTTAAGAACCATCTACCTACTTGAAAAAAAGAATCGTTCTATGCTATCTTCCTTTAGACAATGCCATCCCACTATTGATGAGTAGGTAGCATCGTCGTTGGAGTTTGAGGGTCAATTCGAATGAGGGACATACGGTCACCAAAGCAATGGTAGGACGACTTAGCGGTAACCCTAATGTCTTAGATCATTTGTTTTGAGGCAACAATATTCGAGGCAACCGTTTCGAGGCGACTATGATCTTTAGACAAGAGGGCGACCTCTAAAGTGACCTATACTCAATGACCGCGTACGAAGGCAACCAAGTGGGGTGTACCCTAAGAGTGCGCATGTGCGAGTGTGTCGTTTTCAGTCAATTTTATCTTTGCACATGTTAAGGGTGATCTAACTGTTTTAAATTAGACATTCATTCTTGTCATGCAAACCCTATTACCAAACATCTAGCAGTTGAATATTTGCAGAAATTAAAAGCGCGAAAATTAAAGCTAACTATTACAAGGCGTCGGGTATTTACATCGCCAAAAGCAACCCTTGAAATTAAAATGCGGAAAATAAATAAAGCAATAAAAGTATTTAAAGTCCTATTAAACTATTACATTCTAGGAAACAAATACAATAATATGATAAAATGGCACGCGTGCGAGAAATTAAATCGGGCTCAAGTTTTTTAGGGTTTTGACCCCCCTTTTTTGAAAGAAAATATTTTTGGTTGGTTTTTGGATTAAAAAAGAAATTAGGCTAAGTTAATTATTAAATTAATGAACAAATTAATTAATTAATAAAAGTGATATTTTTGGATTTTTGATATTTAAAGAAATAAAAATAAATTAATCAAAGTTAATATAAACCTAATTGTCTAAATTAATTTTAATTATTGCAAAAGATATTAAAGTTATTGCCTAATTAAACTAAATTAATTGAATTAATAATTGTTAAAAAATAAAATATTGAAATTAAATTTATGAACTAAATGTTTTTGGGTTTTTAATTTTATGAGGAAAGGTTTTAATTGGTTAGTGATTAATAAAAGTAATAAATCAAACAAATAAATAAAATAAATAAATAAAAGAAAGAAATAGAAAAGAAAACTCAGGGGGGTTCTGGGCCTGATTAGGGTGTCTTGATAGCAATTTCGTAGCCCATTAACGTTGGCCTGTATGAATTTTTCTGATTCCACGTGTGCACGTTGACTTGGGAGTATGGTGGGCATCCCCCCTGGACCACCAGATCTGGCCTGGGGCCATCTGGCAAGCATCTGAGTGAGGCTGTATGATAGGCCACAATCCTTGACATGCGCTGGAATATCTGAAGAAAAACAATAAAGCAATATGGGGGGACCTGGGATTCGAACCCAGGTCCTGTAGGTCATTGGACAACGTTTCCACCACTCAACCAACATGCTTCATTTGTTAGTGTAATGAACAATAAATATAATATGGCAAACAAGTTAATGGATCAGAAAATATAAAAAATAAAGCGTGAAATATGAATCAACAAATTGGAAAGGGCCATATCTTCGTCTTCTTCATTGACCCTGGTTATTTACCTGCGGATTTGTATCCGCAGCTAAATCCATATGTGTCTCCTAAAATCCATTCTAAGCCATAGAAATCGATTCCAAGCACATGGTCATGCTCGTCTAGGCTTCCTGATCACGCCTATGTCCATCAGTGGCATCAATTTCACCTGCAAACGAAACGCCCAAAAAAACACGAACCAAGAACCCTAGATTCAGCTAGGGGATTATAGCTCATATAAATGAAATCAAATAATGCAGAAAGCTTGTAAATTGAACAAGGATCATGAATATGCAAAGATTTTGCAAGAAAAGCGCAAGAATAAGGATCTACGATTTCAAACAAAAAGCACTTTTTTGAGACACTTACAGGGCTTCTGTGCGTGTATGGAGATTGGTTTTGAGTTGGCTTCGCTTCAGTGGATGTCCAGCAAGTGATTGGTGTTGAGATTTGCCCTTGAAAACGCCTCTATGCACAATTTCAGTTTCAAGCTTTTTGCCAATTTTTTCAAGTTTGCTTTTGGTGTTCTTGCAGTCTCTAACCCTTGAATTCGTGTGCTTTAGCTTGTATAAGTAATGAGCAATGCATTAGGTCAACAATTTTGGACTGAATCCTTGTACATTTTGGCTTGGAGATTTGATTTGATCCCCCATTGAAAGCTTGCTTATTTTGTCCAAAATCCAATCTTTTTGCACATGGAATGGCTGATGTGAATTTGATTGACTTGATGATGATGATTAGGTCCTGAAATAGCCAAAAGGAGATCAAATAATCAATGTTTGGAGTTTATTTGATTTAAATTGATTTAAAATGAAATAAATCATTAAAAAATCAAATTAAATTATAAAATTGATAAATGTTCACAAGGATGAATCTAGGACACGTGTGTGGTGTGACAAGATCAAATCAAGTGGAAAAGAATGGGCCCATTTGACAAAATTTGATGTTTTGGGGATAATTGACTTTTGGCAATTTTGCAAAAATGCCCAACTTCAACAATGCATAATTCTTCAATTTTGAACTTTTGGAGGTGTTCTTGGACTTTTTAGAAAGCTTGAGATGTCTTCTAACCAACCCTTTTGGTATCATCTCATTTTGATATTCCATTCTCAAGTTATAGGCTTTGGCAAAAAAGGTGTTTTTGTTGACTTTCAAAAATGACCTATAATGTCCAAATTTGTAACTTTTTGTGAGTGCATTTATTGATCTTAGGGTGTGAATATGGATTGTAGGAAATTGAATCCTCTTCAAAATGATCTTTGGATGGGTCATTTATCATAAAGTATGAGACATATATGCTTGGTCAAAGTTGAGTTGACTTTTCCTACAAAACCCTAATTTAGCAACTTTTGAGTCCTGATGAATTTTGAGCAATCATTGATGAATCATGATCAAACCTTGATAAAATGATGAAATATACTTCAAAATGAGAATGTTGACAAACAATCTTGAAGTTTGACTGTTTATAGGTCACAGTTGACTTTTGCCCTAGCATAGTCGATTTTTGGACCCTTTGAGCAATTGACTGAGCAAACTTCCTCTGCAAGGCTTGAAACTTGACATGGATGATCTTGAGAACATATTAGGACATTGGGGAGCACTTGAGGTCATTTGGATGCAAGGACCTTGATGCAACACAAAACCCTAATTTCAGGTTGACTGCCTTAGGAGATAGCTTGACTGTCTAACTCTTGAGCAATCTTGAGCAACTTGGAGATTTTTCTTGCCATGTCTTGAGAAATATGAGAGGGAAAATTTTGGGGTACAACAGGTACAAACTCGTGCTCAAAGACTCGGTATGACATACCCTGTCATTTTACCTATCATCATGGAGCCATTTGTTGAAGGATATGTTTCGTATGCTATCCTTCATCCTACCATGCCTACTTCTCTTGAAGACTTACAAAGAGATTGGAACCAGCTGAAGGAAGAACGAGACACCTTTGAAGCCCAGTTCTACGTGAGTGAAAATAAGGTTTTGGAGCTTACGAGACAACTTCACGAGGAACAAAATTTGAACGCTTACATTGCGCTAAAGAGGATGCGTTCGACATTTTTGTCTTAGGAGTTTATTTTTCTTTATTTCCTTCATTGTAAGCCCAAGGGCATGGTTGTAATCAATTTAAACTTATTAATACAATCGATGTTTGCTCCTTTTTTGTCTAAAACAATTTTAAATCTTCTAAGTCCTTGAAAACCTTACATCCGTATATCATTCATCATATCATGACAGGCTTTCCCCACACAGGTCTTTCATCTGCTTACTGTTTATTTCAGAAGAGATGTCAAGAACAGACTATCAAGGACATTCAGACTCAAAATGCTCAACTTCAAGAAATGTTCTTGAACCTATCCAAGGGGCAAGAAGAAGTAAAAGCACTCCTCACTAGGGGCATGGACATGAAGAATCCTGAAGACAACAAGGATGACCAGTTGGAGCGACTACAAACTGAGATAGCCACAATGAAGATCTAGATGATGGGACAAATGGTAGGTCAGATGGCTCTTATCCAAAACTTAGCTCGGGGACAAGAGGAGCTAAGGGCCCTCGTCAAAAAACTTCATCAAGACGGATGTAACCGTATGAAATAAACCGTCGAGTCTGGGGATCAAGCATTATTCAGCCTCCCATGAGACAAGAAGTAGGTTTAGTGGAGAGTAGACCTTTCCAAATTGCTTCCACATCACGAGCCCAACAACAACCTCGCCAACAACAACAGGGGGATCAGTGCAAAGAGGCCGCACTTAAGAGACAATTCACCAGGATCGACATGTCGCTGGCTCAGGCGCTATAACACATGTTGAAGGCAGAGCTAATTATGTTAAAGGCTCCTCCCCAGAATCCTAACACTGCTGCTCCTAGTTACCATCCCAATGAGAGGTGTGCATACCATTCTGATAGTCATGGGCATGATACGAATGGTTGTTGGGCTCTGAAGAACAAAATTCAAGACCTAATCGATGAAGGAGTGTTAGAATTTACACAAGATGATCAATTGGAGCTCTTCTATCACCCCTCAAGGGCATCCATATGAAGTGACGGTCTAGGCGGAGGAATTTTCTGTTTATTCGAATTTTCAATTTTAATTTCTTTGTTTGCTTAAACACTTATTTTTATGTCAAACTTTGGTTATTCTCATTAATACATTGCATATGTTTGTCTTAAATTAATCCATTCGTTTTCACTTAAACTATGTTTTTTACTCCCTTTATAATATTCAAGTCCTGTTTCAAAAATTTGCAAGCCTTTAGAGGGAGGATGACGAAAACAATGCCATAATCTCATACAATATGCTTTTGGACAGACCTTGCTGACGATGTTCAAGCGTTGTTTCAATTCTTAAACACTGGAGTTATACGGAGCATAATTCCTAGTCAACCCCTTTGATCCTAAGAAGTAGGAGTTTTCTTTTTCACACAAAATGAAACCTTTAATCAAAACTTGGGGCAGGGTAGTTTCTCAGTTACTTCAAATGCGCGTTAAGTCGCAAGCTTTCACTTCATATACAATGAATGACATCAAAAACATTCCTCTAGAATCAAAATACATCGATGGTTCCCTATCAAATAAGCAGTCATTATCTCTCAAGAGAAAATCCCACTAAGTCAAAACCTACGAGGGAGACTTAAGAAAACTGGGGGCATCCCGCAGACTGTAATCTCAAAACGAGAACAGTTAGGAAAAAATCATGGATAATAAATAAAAAAAGGGGATCACTACAAATCCTCAACAACATGAAAAATGTTACAAAAATGACTGCCTTCCAACAAACTTAACTTGTCTGAACCATCACCAAAACGACATTCCAGATTCAATTGGAATCCAAACGCGCAATTAATTGAATTTAGGACTGAAGAACATCGCGAAGAACGGGCGAGTACAAATACACTTTGAGCCTTATCCTTTGTTTCTTAAACCGTTAACCTGACCACGCTACAACCTTTCAAAAGTCCTAATTGAAGCTTGGGTTAGTTCGAAAGCATATTGTTACAAAAGGTATCCTGACTCCTGTAAGGCTTATTGCAAATCTTGAGTTGAATTCATATTCTTACAAAACTCTTTTACTTGCTAAAATGAATTTTCAAAACTTTAAGACAAGCATAAACTTTGCATTACTTTGAATATTGCTGTTTGCATATGGCTAATTGTTTGACAGCATAGAAATTCACTCGACGAATATCCAGTGAACAAAAACTCTCTTAGTGAACAAAATCGCTTTAAGTGGGATGACACTTCCAATGACAAATCTCCTATAAGCAAGGGGGCATGACATATCACTGTCCAACTCGACTGGGGGCAGTCAAGTCAAGATTCTAAGAAATCTCTCAAGAAGTGCTGAATAACCAGGAGCAGATCTGCATCTCAATCACTTGGGGCATTGAGCATGAATTCAAACAAAGGGTCACATGTGACCAAGCAAACATTTCCTGGAAATGCTACAACACTTACTACTAGGGGCATTGACAAATCTCCCATCAAATCCTCTTCATAGGGTGATACCCAGTCAAGTCCCCATAGAATAATCTCCACGAACAAGGGTCCAAAACCCATGAAGTCAAATTCATGGATATCCCCACATAATTATCCCTACAAATTTGGATTCATGCAATCCCTAGCCAGAGTTTCAATCTCTAGAAAACCTTCTCCCCAACTGAGTTGATCTAAATAATACTCGAGGATTTCTATCAAAGGAAAATACCTCTCCAACAGATTGGCAACGAGGTTTATTTCCCCAACAAACTACAGATTCCCCAACTTGAGTTTGCCTCTTCAACTACTACAAATCAATGGACCACAACCCCTCTTCCTCATTAGATTCTTCTACAACCCCCAGTGAGTTGCTGCAAAGCCTAGGAGCCGACCAGATAATAGTTAACAAGTTGTTAACTTCCTTCCTCTTCCACCAAGGGATAACTTCCCAGTAGAGCAACAGACAACTAAAACTCTTGAACTCTTTTCCCCAAGCGGAAATCAACACTCTCCATAGAGTTTCCCTTAAACAAATTCAATATTCCCCAACAGAGTTCTCCTCAAACAACAAAACATGAAGCCCCAGCGAAAATGTTCTAAATAAGGTCTAGAGAGGTGCATACTCTTCATCCCTAACAATAGTCTGGGATTTAACTTCCCAAAGCTCCCCAGCACTTATCAAAGATTTATTTTCCAGGATAAAATTATATTTCAATAACATTTCACATTTCATACGTCATAGCATATGCATACGAAGCGCATATAACACAATCTCATTTATTTTGAGAACATCATTACGCCATGCATTTCATACATCATGACAATACATACAACTAACTCTTTAACTTTTCAGGAAAGATCAATCAACAGATAGCTATCGTTAACAATTTTCAACAGTTCCAAATTAATACCTGAAACAAGACAGGACAACTATCTATGAAAAAAATTAATTGTAGATCAATTCTCGAAATAGGACGCGGTGACTACCTACATGACAAACACTTCCTTCAGACCTCTGCTGGTTCAGTTTAAATTGATCATTAGTTTATCCTGATTCCGTTCTGGTAGACACTTTCTCTGGTTCAGATAAATTGCTCCAAAGAATTATTCTGATTCTTTTCCAGTTAAAGATTATTTAAGACATCTGCGGGTTCAGTATAAATTGATCAATAGTTTATCCTAATTCCTTTCTGGTAGACACTTTCTCTGGTTTAGATAAACCATTCCAAAGATTTATCCTGATTCTTTTCCAGTTAAAGTTTATTCAATACCTCTGCAGGTTCAGTTTAAATCGATCAATGGTTTATCCTGATTCCGTTCCGATAGACACTTTCTCTGGTTCAGATAAATCGCTCCAAAGATTTATTCTGATTCTTTTTCAGTTAATGATTATTCAAGACCTCTGCTGGTTTAGTTTAAATCGATCAATGGTTTATCCTGATTCCTTTCCGGTAGACACTTTCTATGGTTCAGATAAATCACTCCAAAGATTTATTCTGATTCTTTTTCAGTTAAAGATTATTCAAGACCTCTGCTGGTTTAGTTTAAATCGATCAATAGTTTATCTTGATTCCTTTCCGGTAGACACTTTCTCTGGTTCAGATAAATCGCTCCAAAGATTTACTCTGATTCTTTTCCATTTAAAGATTATTCAAGACCTCTGTTGGTTCAGTTTAAATTGATAAATGGTTTATCCTGATTCCTTTCTGGTATACACTTTCTCTGGTTCAGATAAATCGCTCCAAAGATTTATTCTGATTCTTTTCCAATTAAAGATTACTCAAGACCTCTGCTGGTTCAGTTTAAATCGATCAATGATTTATCCTGATTCCTTTCCGGTAGACACTTTCTCTGGTTCAGATAAATCGCTCCAAAGATTTATTCAGATTCTTTTCCAGTTAAAGATTATTCAAGACCTTTGCTGGTTTAGTTTAAATCAATCAATGGTTTATCCTGATTCCTTTCCGGTAGACACTTTCTCTAGTTCAAATAAATCGCTCCAAAGATTTATTCAGATTCTTTTCCAGTTAAAGATTATTCAAGACCTCTGCTGGTTCAGTTTAAATTGATCAATGGTTTATCCTGATTCCTTTCCGGTAGATACTTTCTCTGGTTTAGTTAAATCACTCCAAATATTTATTCTTCTTTTCCAGTTAAAGATTATTGAAAACCTCTGCTAGTTAAGTTTTAATCGATCAATGGTTTATCCTGGTTCCGTCCTGATAGACACTTCTTCTGGTTGAGTCTAAATTAATCAAAGATATATTCTGATTCCTTTTCCAATTGAAGTCAAGCTTAGACTTAGTCTAATTTCTGTCAACAATCACCTTCAGATGGAAATTATAAGCCCATCTCCGACAACTCTCCATCATCTCTCCAAATGGCATCTTTAAGCCCATTTCCTACACAATCAACCACCACATCATCGAGTGCAAATTTCTGGGCACTCTAGTGTTCAATCATCTTCCACCTTCAAGTCACGAATGAAGGACTCGCCAATCTAACTCTTCAGGTTTAAGAAGATTGAACATGGGAAGCTATTGTACCCCAAAATTTTCCCTCTCTTTTCTCAATCATTTCTCACAAGGATTCTAAAAAATTCAAGCTTGCACGGGTACAATTGGATTTTCCAACATCAAGTTAAAAAGGAAACTGTAAAAAAGGGAAAAATAGATAAAAATGATTTTTTTAAGGAACAATAAGTTTGCTTCGATTTCCCTTGCTTCGATTGGATAAATGGCTACCTACATGTCTGCTTCGATTGGGCATTTAATGCCCGCATGTTTGTTCGATTGGACAAATGGCTGCCTACATGCCTACTTCGATTGGACCTTTGATGCCTGCATGACTATTTCGATTGGATAAAATTCGATTGGACAAATAACTCCCTCCATGCTTGCTTCAAATTCACCTTCATGTCTACTTCGAATCTACCTTCAGCATTGACTTCCTACATGAAGTACAAGGCAAGGGCCTCCTGCATGCTTACCTGCACAAGGCAGAAATTCCCCTTCATTTTATCACCCATAGAGCATTGGATATCTTTATATAAGCTTCGACTGAGCATTTGTTTCCCTTTGAAACAACCTTCTTAGATTCAAAAGGGAAAGGCCTCCTGTTGGTGTCTTTGGATTCATAAGGTGTTGGCTTCCTACTGGCGCCCTTCGATTCAGAAGACAAGCGCCTTCTCTATGCTTGCCTTAAATTCACAAGGCATGAACCTCCTTCATGCCAGTAGGAACAAGGCAATGGCCTCCTGCATACATCCTTCGATTTCACCATTTGCATCATACCTGTTTTCTTTGATTCACAAAGCATGGACCTTCTGCATGCATCTTTCGTTTGGGCATGTGGCCTTTCTTTGAATGCAAGCTTGGTAAACATTCTTCTTTTGGGAATGTGGTTCCCTTTTATGAAAGATTTGGCTTACATCTTTCATTTGGTCTTGTGGCCTCATTCAAATGAAAGTTTGGGTTACATCCTCCGTGTGGCCATGTGACCTCTTGCAGACAAGTTTCGTTTGGACAATTGCTCTTCATGCAAGCTTTCATTTGAGCAAAGGCCTCTTGCATGCTTGTTTGGAATCACATAGCAGTGACCCCCTGCAGACAGGTCTTCAATTGGACAAGGGATACCTTCACACAAGGCTTCGATTGGAGTATTGGTTCCCTTCGAAGAAATATCCTTGTAATCCAATCTGAACCCTTTGAAGCAAGCTTGTTTGAAGAATATTGAGCAAACATCATAGCCTTATCCTCCAAATCTCACTTGTCAGGCTATGTTGCTTCTAAATCTTTATATAATCTGAGGCTTACTCAAAGGTTCTAAGCTTTGTCTACTGGATAATACCATTTTTGGATGAAAATGGAAAAAAGCTACGTATCCTTTTTTCATAAAGATTATTTTAATCACAAATTTAATTTTTTGAGCTCCCAAC
Source organism: Vicia faba (assembly GCA_948472305.1). Lineage (NCBI taxonomy): Eukaryota > Viridiplantae > Streptophyta > Magnoliopsida > Fabales > Fabaceae > Vicia > Vicia faba. The sequence goes on from OX451739.1 coordinate 1,308,438,358, forward strand.
TTGACTTTGTCTGTACACAAGTAATGCCAAAAAGCATAAGTCAAATCTCCTGTACCCACCAAACATTAGGCCCCTACTTGTACTTGAAACTTGGAAACCACGAAAAGGCTAAACTTGTTTTCATTTTCAACCAAACCATGGTTTGTTATCCTACAAACCTGGTTACTTCAACATCCCCCAAACCTTTTCTCTATAAATAGAGAAACCACCGACAAAGAAAGAGTCCTGGATTTTGGCTGTGGGAGAAAACTCTCAAACTCTCAAAACACTCTTAAACCTAAAATTAAAAGGCCACACCTTTGTCTTTGTTCCTTTGAATCCAGAAGAAACACAACACCTGTTTTCTTGGCCCTTCGAATCTAGAAGCAACACAACACTTGGTTCCTTCTTTCGCATCTAGCACTAGAAACACAACACTTGTTTCTTTTCCCTTTCAAACCCAGAATCAAACGAAACAACACATTTGTTTCTTCACTTTGAATCCAGGAACATCCAGTCCAATCACTCAAGGTAAAACACACGCATCCCAACTTCGAGCAAGGTAAGTTCTCTTAACCTTAAGCTTTTCGTTTCAAGCACAACATGTAAATAACCATTTCCTTTCGTTTCAGACATCATGATTATCCTTTGGTTTATTTTCGTTTCCACCTTATCAGTTTGTTTTCATTGCTAACCTTTTGGTTTTTTTTCTTGGTCTATTAAACATTTTTAAGAACTAACCTGGCCATGAGACAATACTAGCATGGCCTCAAGCCATGTTACTATTTAAATCCAAAACAAAAGAGAACAAGAGGAAGGAGGTGTGAATCAAAGCTTTAGGCTTAATCCTTGGATGCTTCACAGTTGCAGGTAGAATAAAGAGTGTGGCCTTAGGCTTCGCCACACACTGACTTCCAAGCCATTCGAAGGAAGCAGAAAATGATGTAATCGAAGGATCCATTCACACTGACTGCCAAGCCCAATCAAAGGAAGCATCCAGGAAGATGAATCGAAGGCTTCCTTCACATGCTGACTTCCAGGCCAAATCGAAGGAAGCCAGGAAGAGCAGAATCGAAGGGTGTTTCTGCCTGATCCGAAAAGCTTGTCTTCCCTTCTTTTATTTTGTTTTGTCTTTACATTTTCTTGCTATTCAATATGGTTGTAATAGTGTAGGATATTTATTTTCTACATTTTTATTTCTTTATACAAATGTTAGTAATTAGGATGTATGGCAAGATAAAACCAACAAGTAGACAACCCAAAATCAATAGACTAATTGCATGCAATCAAAAACACTATTCACACATGCACCTCTAGGGTAATCTCACTTGTTGCCTCGAAAAAATAGTCACATCCCTTAAATATGGGCGTTTTAGAAAATACCCTCTGTTGTACCCCAAAATTTTCCCTCTCACTTATCAAGAATTTGCTCATAAGATCTCCTTGACTGAAGACTGCATTAGGGTTTGGTCAGCTCAAGACACCTTCTTATGCATTGATGACCAAAATTAGGGTTTGAGTTTGCACAAGGACATTTGAACTTTCAATGCCTCATATGACTTTCATGGATCATTATCGACCCCCAAGATCATTCATGCCATGTTTCAAGCCTTGGATCACATTTTTGCTCAGTCAATTGAGCAGTTGACCTAAAAATCAATTGTATTAGAAAAAAGTCAACTATGGCCAATTTACAGTCAAACTTCATAATGTTTGATCCACATCAACATTTTAGGCTCATATGTATCATTTGATCAAGTTTATATCATAATTCCTCATGAAATTTGATCAAATCCCTAAAAGGACAAAATTGTCAAAATTAGGGTTTTGACTGGGAAAGGGCAATTTCTGATTTTTGACCTAGCAAATGGCCACTGTATTTAAGGCATGATCTCAATAATTACAATTGAATAATTTTAACCTAATGACATGGTCCAAAACATTGCAAGTCCATTGGATTGACAGATGAATTTTGCAGTCAACTGATTAAAAGTCAACTATATACTGAAAAGTCAAACTTTGACTTTTTGGTCAAACTCAAGTGCCAAAGATCACAATTCATCAAAACATGTCAAAATATGAAAATTGTTCATCAAGAAATCAAAAAGTTAAGATTTCATTTTGAAAAGTCAAAATTTCTAAACTAAGAAAATTTTCTAAGTGTTGAAAATTCATGTTTTTTCATAATTTTGAGCCAAATTTTCACCATGATGCAAGATGATTCAGAAGAAACTTACAACATGAAAGTTGTAGATCTCCAAGAAATCTACAAATTTTCTTCACATAAGTTATTCCAAAAGTACTTAGATCTTAAGTTATAATTTCAAGAACATAGGATCATGAAACTAAACACTTAGTGAAATTTTGCCCTAATTTGGTCAGGATTTTGACCCAACTTCATGGAACTTTTTCATATAGTTCCAAGGGTAATATTCAAAAAGAAATTAAAAGATGGGTTGTGTAGCACATTGTAAGCTTTCCAAAATGACCAAGAAATCCTTGAGATCATTCCTGAGTAGGGAGAATCGAAGAGATGAAGTTAGGGTTTTGTCACTTGAATTACATGTCATTTTTGATGAACACATGAACCAAATCCATGCTAGGCTGCATAATCCTTGCTTTACAGGCGTCAAACTTGTTTGTCACTCCATAATTAAATGTTTACACAACTGTTAGAGATTTGATCCAAGCATTTGAGCTATTATCCAAGTTGCATTTCCATTAATGGCACAAAGTAACATTACCATTCTTGTAAAGCAAGCTTTTTGCATAAAATTCACATTGAGCCTCTAACTTGTTCCCTCTGATTACACTCCATCCACAAAGTCATAAGCAAGCTTGTTTAAAGCATAACCACTCTATCTTAGAAAGTACAAAAGACTTTGAAACTTGTTTTGTCAAAAAATCACATGTTTAGCTTAAGGATGCAAATTTGAATTCTGATCAACTAGAGCGTTCCAAACTTGTTGCTTATAAATAGAGTCACTATTTATGAGCTAGAACACGAGCTTGAACACCCTGAAATACACCAAAACTCTCTGAAATCAAAAATTGCACAAAAAACTGCATTGTTGCACAGTTTCTGATCTTGAACCTCAAACTCACATTTCCCTCGTGCGTTTCTTGGCCTTTTAGTTTCTAAAGCTTCCTTACATCAAGTGTAACTCATTCCTGTACCGGTTTCATTTCTGTAACATCATTTACCCCATCTTCCATAACCAAAAACAGAGCATTGCATATTGACTTCTCCAAGTCATTTCAGCCACTCTCAACTCAAGAAAAGCATTGCATTAGCTTCCTAGGACCTCAAGGAAGCTAACCTGATCATCACCATCACTTGAAACAAGCTCAAACTCCAAACACGATTTCCAGTTTTGAGGTAAGTTTTCTCAACTTGAAACTCTTCATACATGCATCATCAATAGTTTATTTGTGAGTAAAACATGTAGATATTATTGCCTTGAAGCTAACCATGTCCATAGTTTCCATTAATTTTGCTTGAGCTTAGAGAATTTTGAAACTGAAATATTTGAAATTTTTAGGGTTCAGATTAGGGCCATTAAAATTATTGCTTATCTTTGATCTATAGTTTTAATACTTTACATTTTTGGAATCGTGAGAAAATTTGCTACAAGTTTCATGTTTATAGTTTTCATTTTTGATGAGAAATGAGCAAGTTACAGTTAGTCTGGCTGGAGGTTGAAGATGAAGTCTTCAGAACACGTTTTGCCTTACATATTTATTGTTTCATTTGTATTAACGGATGTATAGCCACCCCAGTGGTAGAAGCGCGCGCCTGTAACCTATGGGACCGGGGTTCGACCCCCAGTGATACCCTTTTCATATTTTTCACATTTTTTTACATTTCTGACTTTTTTTGTTTGGCAGGCGCTGGGCCCTTTGGGCCTGGCTCATTTTTGTTTTTGCTGACTAACCTCCATACTGGCTCTTGGCACCCCCTGGCCAAATTAATTAATTAATTAATTTATTTCATTTATCTTTTCTTAAATATATTTATTTTTAAATACAAAAAATCATAAAATACAAAAAAATGATATATTTATATTTTGACTAATTTTATTTTATTTTTCTCACAAAAATATTTTTATTAATCATAGTCTATTTATTTTTCACTTATTATCTTGCAAATATAAATAAAATTAGGTTATTAGTTATTTTCTTTCATATTAATTTAAATACATCATTTTTTATATAAAAAAAGACTAAAAATATTTTATAATACTATAAATATTTTTAAAGATAAAAATACTAAAAATACTTCTCTTAAATTTATTTTCTTTTGATTAATTAATAGAATTAGGGTTTTCTTTTAAAATATTTTTCTTAATAAATTCAAACTTAATTAACTATTTTCTTTATTTAAATTAGGTTAAGACAAAATCTTTTTTTTCTTCATGAAAACCAAACAAAATTCATTTTCTTTACATTTTGCATCCTTGTACATTTATTCATTTTTATACTTTATATTTATTTAAATTCCTTGTATATTCATACCAATTCAATATGGTTGTAATAGACTAATTAGGTTTAAATTATTGCAATCCCCATTTACCAATTGTACACCCCCTCCCCAGAAATGTTATAATAGCGTAGTAAATTTAAATTTCGCAATTTATCGCTTTCATATAACATGCTAGTAATTAGGGTTTGTATGTAAAGACTAAAATCAACACTTAGAAAACCCTAATTCAAGACCAAAACAAGCATGAAAATAACACACTTGCACACAAGAACCCCCAGGGTTATCTCACTTGGTTGCCTTATACAAAATGACCATATTATGCATGTAAGGTATCTTAGCAAAAACAAACAAACACAAGATCATAGTCCCTCGATGACGCTATCTAAGTTGCCTTACAAATGATCTTAGTCCCTAAAAAATAATGCTAAGATACTTTGCAATATTGCTAATCATGGTTATACGATGACCCACGCCCGTCCCGTTAACATCCAAAGATAGGGTTGTTTACCTAATCAATGGTAAGACAACAATGTCAAAGGAAAAGAAAATGAACAAGTAAAGACATTTGAGTAGGTAGATTGCTCCTAATTACTTGCTCAATTTCAAACAAACATCCTTGCTATTTTCAAAACAATCACACACATTTTCAAACATCTTACATACTTGAAAACATTTTCAAAAGATCAACATCTTTGTATACATTCTTACGAATGAGAATCATTACAAAGATTGCATAAACGACGGCCTCTTTACAAAATACTCTAAAAAAACACACCAAGCGAAATTTCAAACAAAAAGCAAGTGATCTAGTAAGTAACTATGAGCCCATGAGAAACCATGGATGAAAAGGGTGCTAATACATTCCCTTTTCATAATCTACCCCCCGAACTCAAGAAATAATTTAAAGGTCTTTCCTATGCTTTTTCACCTTTCCTTTTGGATTAAAGAAAAGTCGGCGGCAACTCTTGTTAACCTCAACATTTGCGATCAAACGCAAAACACTCAAGTCAGTTCTCCCACCGTATCACAGAACTGGCGACTCTGCTGGGGAATTTACTTAAAAGTGGGGTTACCTTAGTGATAGATCACATTTACTTGCTTACATTGTTTGAATTGTATGCTTTACATTATGGTTCTTTGTTTGGATTTGAATCCTCTACCCGAATTTGGGATACATTATAGGTAAGTAGAAATACGTTGTGGAAACTGTGTGGGGGTATATCGACATGGTCTAAGCAATAGCTATGTTAGTGCAACATTTTTGTGGGTACCGGTAGCCTTTGAGTTAATCAAAGAGAATACGGGGCTGCTGAGTGATGTCATGAAGCACTAAAAAACTTTTAGAACCTTTACTTGACCAACTTGGCCGTTTAGGATGTAGTGAGATGATCGGCTTTGGTGCAGTCCGAAGTTGGTAGATTCTCGATACTACACTCATTGAGGTTAGGTTTCTTGGGATTCTTCAGTCGCCATTAAAGAGGCTTGTGTTGAAACAATGACCAAGGAAACAAACCAGTGATATTGAGCTCCTTAGAATCCGATTACTATTACTATGACAAGTTTGAGCCAACTAAACTTCAAGAGGGTACTTACCTATAAAACTCCGTGCAAGCCTAAACCTAAGGAATTGTTTGTTTTGTTTGTATATACATATTTGTACATAACATCATGGACATCATAATATCATACTCATTCACTAACAATTTCAAGGATTTTGGGATTCATTTTTGTTCTTGTTTTGTAGGATATGGATTCTCTTTGCAGGAAAACTATTCAAGTCAACCTTGTAAGGATCCCTCCACAACTTAAGGGGCTAGCTTCAAGGATTCCTGAAAACTCTCCATTCACCGAGAGACATGGTCGCCTACTCAACTTGGTCACCTCCAACACAGATGAAGACATGGTGAAGGTGCTCTTTCAGTTCTTTGATCCTCTACACCATTGCTTCACATTTCCCGATTATCAACTTATGCCAACTTTGGAAGAATTCTCCCAACTCTTGAGGGTTCCCATTCTCAATCAACTACCTTTCAATGGTACGGAAAGATACCCAAAGCCCGAAGAGATTTCTCAAGCTCTACACTTGCACTCATCTGATGTCACAACTCATTGGGAAACAAGGAGTGGTGTGAAAGGTTTCCTAGCAAAGTTCTTGTTCGAGAAAGCCCAAATTTGTTGGAATTCCTTGGATATGCAAGCCTTTGAGGAAATTATGGCTCTCCTCATCTATGTGATGGTTTTGTTTCCAAATCCTGACCAACTCATAGATGTGAACACCGTCAAAATCTTCATATCCCGTAACCCGGTGCCTACTTTGCTAGGAGACATCCTACACTCTTTTCACACTCGCACATGAGGAAAAGAGGTGTTCTTATGTGTTGCACTCCTCTCTTGGAAAGATGGTTTATTTCTCATCTTCCCCAATCTGTATTAAATAATGGGCAAGGTTCAAGGTGGTCACAAAGGTTGATGATGCTCAAACATTCAGACATTCATTGGTGCTCCCGATCCAAAGAGAATGTTATCATTGTCGACCGTTACGGAGAATTTACTAATGTCCCTTTACTTGGCATTAGGGGAGGTATCACCTACAACCCCTGCTTAGCCTTAAGATATTTTGGTTATGCCCGAAGGGATGGCCCGCATGAGATGCTGATTCAAGGTTTGGTATTTGACTACGACAACAACGATTAAGGTCTTCGCCAGAGATTTATCCGAGCTTGGAGGATGTTAAACAAGGTAGATAGCAAGACTTTGGGGCATAAAAATTTCATCCCTCTTGAGCCTTACCTCAAATGGGTACGAGCTCGTGCTCAAAGTCTTATGATGCCCTACCCCTCCATTCTCCCGGTTATCATAGAGCCTGTTTTGGAAGGAGATGTTCCATACACTATCCTACATCCTGACATGCCTACCTCTCTTGAAGACCTACAAAGGGATTGGATACAACTCAAGGGAGAGCGAGATACCTTTGAAGCCTAATTCTACGCAAGCGAGAAGAAGGTTTTGGAACTCACTAGGCTACTTCATGAGGAGAAGACTCTAAATGCCTACATTGCACCAAAGAGGATGCGCACTAACCTTTTTATCTTAGAGTTTCTTGTATTTGTTTTGCCCAAGAATGAATTATTGTACTCAAGATTTAATATCTTAATATAATGTGTGTTTCCTTTTGTCTAAAAATGAATTCGAATCTTAAAATCCTTGAAATCATTGCATACACATTTATCATTCATCATAACATAAGCAGGTTTCTTGCAACAAGTCTCCTCATCTCTCTACTGTTTATTTTAGTAAGATAGATCTCGAGCAAACAGTGAAGGACCTCCAAGCTCAGAATGCACAGTTTCAATAATTGTTCTTGACCCTAGCTAAAGGACAAGAAGAGTTGAAGACTTTGCTGGCTGAGGAAAAGAAAAAGAAGATAAAGAAGGTAACCGGAGTCCTAAACATGGGAAGAACATTTCATGGGCAGACAAGAAGGACCCTAGACTTTGCAATGACATCCGGTGAGAGAGACAATCAAGATGGGAAAGGCAAGGAAACAATTGTCCCGTCAGAATCAGAAGAGGAAGAAGAAGAAGACTATTCTGAAGAATAATACCCTCCAGCTGATGACAAGTATAAGCATCTCGAAGAGCGGTTGAGTGCAATGGAAATCCAAAAAGTGCCTGGCTTGGACTTTGAGGAATTGGGTTTAGTGTCGGGGATTTCCATTCCTCTGAAATTCAAAGCACATGTGTTCGCCAAATATGATGGAGTTTCATGCCCTAAAATGTATCTCCGGTCCTATGTGAGGAAAATCCAGCCCCATACTACTGACAAAGACTTATGGATACACTTCTTCCAATACAGTCTGTCTGGAACTCAACTTGATTGGTTTTATCAATTAGAAAGAGCCAACATTCATAACTAGGAAGATCTTGCTGCAAATTTCTACAAACAATACCAATACAATACTGATCTTGCGCCTACCCGTACTCAACTCCAGAGTATGGCCATGGTTTCCAATGAAGGTTTCAAGGACTATGCGCAAAAATGGAGAGACTTGGCTGGAAGAGTTTAACCTGCCCTATCTGAAAGAGAATTAGTAGATATGTTTTTGGGCACCTTGTCTGGTCCCTTCTTCAATCACCTAATTGGGAGTTCATCGACGGGTTTTACTAAATTGATATTGACCGGAGAAAGGGTAGAAGCCGGGATAAAGAGTGGAAATATTCAGAAAGATACATCCTCTGTTGCTATAAGGAAGCCATTTATCGGAAAGAAAGAAGTGGTTGCTGTTTATCCTCATAGAAATCAAGATAGGGCCGAATGCCCTCCAATGGTGGGGGCTATTATGATTCCTAAACCTGTTCCTGATCAGCAAAGAAAAAACCAACTAAGGATGGAAAGGCCAGTCATACAACTCACCAGAATTAACATGATCCTATCTCAAGTATTGCCACATCTATTAAGATCCAAACTGGTGACTTTGAAAGAAGCTCCAAAGAATCCTAATACAACATCTCCTAACTATCATCCTAATGCCAGCTTTGCATACCACTCTGAGAGTCCCGACCATGACACTAATAACTGTTGGGCTCTAAAGAACAAAATACAAGACCTCATTGAAGCAAAAGAGATTGAATTCGATGCGCCTGAAAAGCCAAACGTCATTTCTGCCCCTATGCCCAAACATGGCGATAATACCAATGCCATTGAAGAAGAAACGTTTGTTACTTCAGTTGATGAACTTATGAACCCACTCCTGACTATTAAAGTGAACTTGTTGAATGCCGGTGTGTTCGTGGGTTGTGATGAAGGCTGTCATTTCTGTTTGTCCTCACCAACCAGCTGTCATTTGTTGAAAACAGGCGTTCAATGCCTAATAGATAACAAAGAAATTTTGTTTGAAAAGACTTATGTTCCACCTGTTCCTTTTAAAGATGTTTCTATCATTACTATTTCCGCCAATTTTTCCAGGGTCTCCACCAAAAGACCCGTTAGAATTACATCAGTTTCGAAAGCAACTCCTTTGATAATTACAATTCATGGACTAGTCCCATATTCGTCAGACAAAACTATACCATGGAATTATGGAGGGGCTGTCTACTACCACGGTATCAAGCAAGATTGGCCAGCCGCCGAAGATTCAAGCTCTGAGAAAGTCGAATCTGATATCAGTAATATTGCAGGGACTAGCAAGATTACCTGAAGCGGAAGGATATTCTCTCCAGAAATTGCTCCCCCAAAAGCAGTTTATGGACCTGTAATCATTCCTGTTGTAACTCCTCCAAAAGTTGTTCCCAGTCCTACAATCATCCCCACTAATACTCCAACTGACAAAGCTGTTACAATCCCTGTTATCATTCCTACTGACACTCCTGCTGTCGAGTTAACCGAGACTTGAGGTAAAAGTATTCTGATTGTGCCTGTCCGGATGAAGGCACAATCATTGGTTATCCCTGAGACCTCCCGGAAAGAGATGGAGGAGATTTTAAAGATCATAAAGAGAAGCGACTACGATGTAGTTGAACAACTAGGGCACACTCCATCTAAAATTTCCATGCTGGCTTTACTACTATGTTTCGAGGCGCATGCAAAAGCCTTGGTAAAATTCCTGAAAACTGCCCATGTACCCCAAGAGACATCTGCCGATCAGTTCCAAGATTGCGTAGCCAGCTTGACTGTAGATAATTGTCTAGGTTTTTTGGATGCTGATTTAACACCAAGAGGAAGGAAGCATAATGAGGCATTGCATGTATTAGTTGAATGTAGGGGAACAACCCTAGCTCATGTTTTGGTGGACACTGGCTCAGCTCTGAATGTATTGCTCAAAAAAATCTCTTGATAGGCTTGATTGTGAGGGATTGACATTGAAGCCAAGCAACATAGTAGTAAGGGCTTTTGATGGCTCGAAAAGGATGGTGCATGGGGAAGTGGATATCCCCATAAAGGTTGGAACCCAAACATTCGATTCAACTTTTTATGTAATGGACATCCGCCCTTTATACTCCTGCTTACTAGGCTGACCATGGATCCACAATGCTGGCGCTGTTACTTCTACTTTGCACCAAATGCTGAAGTATCCAATTCAAGGGAAGATTATCACCGTTCATGGAGAAGAAGAGTATATGATCAGGTATCTCAATTACTTCAGATATGTGGAATTAGATGGTGAATTTATTGAAACTACATTCCAACACTTTGAAGAAGTCCCACAAGATGTGGCAGTGACCAAGGCTGTTCCTAAGTTCACAAGGCCTCCACTTAGGATGTCATCTTTAAAGGATGCAAAGGCAGTGATAGAAGAAGGTGGGTGCACTATCTGGAGGCAACTCCCAGATATCCCATACAAGTCCGACAAGCTTGGCCTGGGTTTCACTTTAGGTGCTCAGAAGGCTGTACGCCGCACTCGTGCTGGAGGACCACCCCTGAAGATCAGCAACCGCGAAGTCAACACGGTAGAGAATGATGAAGATGGCTGCAACCTGGAGAATTGGATCTTCCTAAATGTCAGTGGAGGGCTCAACAACTGGGAGGCTAGAGATTTCATCCCGATCACTTTTATCCCACAATAATTTGTCTTTACATTTTGTTGGATCTGTAATATTAAAACAATTCAGACTCTTAAAACCTTGTGTCTTACCCGAGCCACAATGGTCCATTTGTAAGGGTTATTATCTCATTTCCATATGACATCAATGGATCATGGACGTTTTGCATACAAACTTTATGCTCATTGTTTTTCTTCTTACATTTTTCATTTCTTTCAAAGATAGCTATACCCTTATACACACTCACAATGCAAGTCTACATCCATTCAGGATCCCATGGATAACGGTTCTGCTATGGCTTTTTGTGACTCTAAAAATCTAATCTACCAAGACAAAGATGAAGGTGAGGAAGATTGTGAAGTACCAGGGGAACTTGCTAGATTACTACAACAAGAAGAGAGGACCATTCAGCCCCACGAGGAACTCGTGGATACAATCAACCTAGGTACCGAGGAAGACAAAAGAGAGATCAAGGTGGGTGCCAATCTGGATCCCAGTGTCAAGGAGCGTCTAATTCAGTTGCTACACGAATATGTTGAAGTCTTTTCCTGGTCGTATGAAGACATGCCAGGACTTGATGTAGATATTGTGGTACATCGTCTACCTACAAAAGAGGATTGCCCACCAGTAAAACAAAAGGTCCGTTGCATGCGACCGAACATGTCAGAAAAGATTAACGCGAAGGTCATGAAACAATTCAACGCTAGATTCTTGGCTGTCACCTCCTATCCGCAATGGGTTGCCAATGTTGTTCCCGTACCCAAGAAAGAAGGCAAGGCACGAATGTGAATGGACTATAGAGATTTGAATAGGGCAAGCCCTAAGGATGGTTTTCCACTTCCTCACATTGACATCCTCGTTGACAATACGACACAAAACAAAGTGTTTTCCTTCATGGACGATTTCTCAGGTTACAACCAAATCAAAATGGCGCCTGAGGACATGGAGAAAACAACATTTGTCACACAGTGGGGCACATTCTGCTACAAGGTGATGCCGTTTGGACTGAAGAATGCTGGGGCAACCTATCAGCGTGCCATGGTAGCTCTATTTCATGATATGATACATCACGAAATAGAGGTCTATGTGGATGACATGATAGCTAGATCTCAAACAGAAGAAGAGCATCTTGATCACTTACATAAACTATTTGAGAGGCTAAAGAAGTACAAGCTGAGGTTGAACCCAAATAAATGCACATTTGGAGTAAGGTATGGTAAACTCTTAGGCTTTGTCGTCAACAACAAGGGTATTGAAGTAGATCCCGCCAAGGTGAAAGCGATACAAGAGATGCCTGCTCCTCGTATTAAGAAGGAAGTCAGAGGATTCTTGGGACGTTTAAACTACATTTCCAGATTCATTTCTCACCTGACAGCTACTTGTGAGTCAATCTTCAAACTATTGAAGAAAGATCAAGTAGTAAAATGGAATGATGAATGCCAAACGACTTTCGAAAAGATCAAAGAATACCTGCAAGAGCCTCATGTTTTAATGCCACCAGTCGAGGGAATACCATTAATCATGTATTTGACTATTTTAGAAAATTCAATGGGGTGTGTGCTGGGGCAGTATGACGAGTCTGGCCGAAAAGAGCACGTTATTTAATACCTGAGTAAAAAGTTTATCGACTGTGAAACAAGATATTCATTGCTTGAGAAAACTTGCTGCGCTCTGGCATGGGCTGCTCGCCAGCTAAGATAGTATATGCTGACCCATACTACCTTGTTGATATCTAAAATGGATCCGATAAAATATATCTTCAAGAAGCCTACTCTCTCTGGAAGAATAGCAAGATGGCAGATGATCCTGATGGAATATGACATACATTATACTACCCAGAAAGCAATAAAGGGCAGTGTATTAGCTAATCACCTTGCTCACCAAGAAGTAGAACACTACCAGTCAATGAAGTTCGAATTTCTGAATGAACACATCATGACGTTAGACAAATGTAAAGAATTCAGGCCATATGACGGACCTGAACAAGGATCCCGATGGACCCTGTTCTTTGATGGGGAATCTAACGCACTTGGCAATGGTATCAGTGTTGTACTCATATCTCCGGAAGGATGTCATACTCCTTTTACTGCAAGACTCTACTTCAATTTTACAAATAACATGGTGCAATACGAAGCATGCATCTTTAGTCTCAGAGCTGCCATAGACTTGGGGATCAAATCCTTGAATGTATTTAGAGATTCAGCTTTGGTCATCAGTCAGATCAAAGGGGAATGGGACACCAAACACCCTAACCTTATCCCTTATAAAGAACATGTTTTTACATTGCTCCCGCATTTTAAGAAGATTACCTTTGAGCACTTCCCGCGAGAAGAAAATCAGCTGGCAGATGCACTAGCCACAATGTCATCTATATTTAAACTTAAATGGGATAATGAGGCTCCCCAGATCACCATTGAACGAATGAATGAACCAACATACTGCCACGAGATTAATACCGAGGAATTAGTGGACCAGCCATGGTTTCACGAAGTCAAAAGGTATCTCGAGGCTCAAGAATATCCATAAGGAGTTTCAGTCAATGATAAGAAGTTCGTAAGAAGATTCTCTACTAAGTTCTTCCTTAGTAATGGCATTCTTTTCAAACGCAACCATGACTATGTGCTACTTCGATCCGTAGACAAGGTTGAAGCTTAAAGGATCATGGTCGAGTTACATGAAGGCACTTTTGGCACCCATTACAGTGGGCATACGATGGCAAAGAAAATCCTACGGGCAGGCTATTACTGGTGTACCATGGAAGTAGATTGTTATCAACACTCTCGAACCTGCCATAAGTATCAGATTTATGCTGACAAGGTGCATGTACCTCTGGTTCCTCTGAATGTCTTGATGGCTCCTTGGGCCTTTGCTATGTGGGGGACTGATATGATTGGGGAAATCAAGCCAACAGCCTCCAATGGACACGGCTTCATCTTAGTGGCCATTGACTATTTTACAAAGTGGGTGCAGGCAGCTTCTTTCGCTTCCGTTACCAAAAATGTTGTTGCCCGGTTCATCAAGCAGAATCTCATCTATCGTTATGGTATCCCGGAGAGGATCATTACATACAATGGTACGAACCTGAACAATACTATGATCACCGCCCTGTGCGAGCAATTCAAGATCCAACATCATAATTTTTCCCCTTACCGGCCGAAGATGAATGGTTCTGTCAAAGCTGCAAATAAGAACATTAAAAAGATCATACAGAAAATGACAGTCACATACAAAGACGGGCATGAGATGCTACCATTTGCTCTCCACAGATATCGTACCACGGCACGCACATCAACCAGGGAAACACCCTACTCTCTGGTATATGGCATGGAGGCTGTCTTGCCTATTGAGGTCCAAATCCCCTCTCTAAGAATTATGAAGGATGCAGGGCTGAATGAAGAAGATTGGATTCAAACTCGACTTGATCAACTAAACTTGATTGATGAGAAAAGGCTTATTGCTATTTGCCATGGTCAAATGTATCAAAAACAGATGATCAAGGCTTTCAACAAAAAGGTCAGACGCCAAGTATATCAAGTTGGAGATCTGGTGATCAAACGTATCATACTGCCGCAAGGTGATCCTAGGGGCAAATGGACTCCTACATACGAAGGATCATTTGTAATCAAAAACATATTCTCTGGTGGTGCAATGATCTTGACCTCCATGGATGGTGATGACCTGCCGCACCCTGCAAACACAGACATAGTCAAAAGATACTACGCGTAAGAAACCCGCTAGGTTGACACACCTAGGCAAAATAAGCGAATCCCGGCGAACCAAAAAGGTTAAGGCAAAAATTAGGGATAAAAAAAAAACCTGTACACCCGGCAAGTTGAAAACCCGAAAGGGAGGCTTGGGCAAGAAAGGGTATTCCGGTGGACTGAAAACCCGAAAGGGCTGTCCAGGCAAAAGTTAGGGAATTAAAAGCGTATGACTATGTCCCGTTGGATCACCTTACGAACAACCTGCAAACTCATAGGTTCTGATCAATTCAATCATCTTCGGACGAGGCAACAAATAGACAAGATGCTCAGAGATACGAAGGCTATAGCAGAATGGGAACCCCATGGGATTATTGCACATAACTATCTTTTCTTTGTATTAAAACTTTCATTTTTTTTACAACGATGTTCTCTTACTAGAATGTTTGTCTCGTTGTACAAAAATACTTACTCAAAATAAATACAAAGATATCCCTTTGAGAGTGCAAAAACTATCTGTTTTTCTTTACGCTTGTGTTTTGTTACAAAAACGTCCAATGATTCATTGTTGAACATATGAATTTGAACATAATTACTGTTTACAAATAAACAAAATAAAAGACAATCACTGATGGCTTTAAGAGATAGGGAAATCTTTCTAAGTTATTTTCCATAAAAATTCCTCACAGTGTGCAGTTTAATCCCCAATGGAACAAAGCTTCCCATTTATCAATCACCAGTAGAAGTCATCCAAATTTCTCAGAATTCCCCAACCAGAATTTTTCAAGCAGTACATGGCATTTCCCTTACAACAAAGTTTATTTCTCTAAGGGGAATTCATCAACACTTCAAGCTTCACAACATGAAGACTTATAATCCTCAGCAGCGGACAGGGATTTATTTTCCCTAATCCAATAGCGGCGCAACAGAGTTAGCTCACATACCCATACATCGCATACATATATCATAAACATTGATAACACAAATGCACCATACCAAGTATTTCATACAACATGACTTTGCATTTTAGCTAACATTTTACCCTTTTCAGGGTAAGGTTAACAACTACCATTGACAATGTTCAAAGTTTTCAGATATAGTTCAGATACGCTCCAGACACGGATGTCATTCTGATACTCATCCAAATTCACCTCTCATATACAGTTCAGATACGCTCCAGACACGGGTTCCATTCTGATACTCATTCAAAGTCAATTTTCAGATACAGTTCAGATATGCTCCAAACACAGATGCCATTCTGATACTCATTCAGAGTCAATTTTCAGATACAGTTCAGATGCGCTACAGACACGGATACCATTCTGATACTCATTCAGATTCAACTCTCAGATACAATTCAGATATGCTCCAGATACGGATGCCATTCTGATACTCATTCAGATTCAACTTTCAGATACAGTATAGACACGCTCCAGACACGAACGCCATTCTGATACTCATTCTTTCAGCTTACAAATTAAAATTCAACAATCACTCTTGGATGGCATATACAAGCCCATCTCCAACAACTTTCTATCACCTCTCCAAATGGCATCTTTAAGCCCATTCCTTTTACCATCACATCACCGAGTGCAAATTTCTGGGCACTATAGTGTCCAATTATCTCCCACCTTCAAGTCACGAATGGCAAAGTTTGCCAATCTAACTCTTCAGGTTTAAGAAGATTGAACAGGGGAAGCTGTTGTACCCCAAAATTTTCCCTCTCACTTATCAAGAATTTGCTCACAAGATCTCCTTGACTCAAGACTGCATCAGGGTTTGGTTAGCTCAAGACACCTCCTTATGCACTAATGACCAAAATTAGGGTTTGAGTTTGCACAAGGACATTCAAACTTTCAATGCCTCATATGACTTTCATGATCATTATGGACCCCCAAGATCACTCATGCCAAGTTTCAAGCCTTGGATCACATTTTTGCTCAGTCAATTGAGCAGTTGACCTAAAAATCAGTTATATTAGAAAAAGTCAACTATGGCCAATTTACAGTGAAACTTCATAATTTTTGATCCACATCAACATTTTAGACTCATATGTATCATTTGATCAAGTTTGGATCATAATTCCTCAAGAAATTTGATCAAATCCCTAAAAGGGCAAAATGATCAAAATTAGGGTTTTGACTGGGAAAGGGCAATTTCTGATTTTTGACCTAGCAAATGGCCACTTGATTTAATGCATGATCTCAAGAAGTCCAATTGAATCATTTTAACCTAATGAAATGGTCCAAAACATTGCAAGTCCATTGGATTGACAGATGAATTTTGCAGTAAACTGATCAAAAGTCAATTGTATACTGAAAAGTCAAACTTTGACTTTTTGGTCAAATTCAAGTACCAAAGATCACAATTCATCAAGTACCAAAGATCACAATTCATCAAACTTTCACTTAGAAAATTTTCGAAGTGTTGAAAATTCATGTTTTTTCATAACTTTGAGCCAAATTTTCACCATGATGCAAGATGATTCAGAAGAAACTTCCAACATGAAAAATTTAGATCTCCATGAAATATACAACTTTTCTTCATATAGCTTCTTCCAAAAGTGCTTGGATCTTAAGTTATAATTTCAAGAACATAGGATCATGAAACTAAACACTTGGTGAAATTTTCCCTAATTTGGTCAGGATTTTGACCCAACTTCATGGAACTTTTTCATATAGTTCCAAGGGTAATATTCAAAAGCAATTCAAAGATAGGTTGTAGAGCATATCGCAAGCTTTCCAAAATGTCCAAGAACTCCTTGAGATCATTCATGAGTAGGGAGAATCGAAGAGATGAAGTTAGGGTTTTGTCACTTGAATTACAAGTCATTTTTGATGAACACATGAACCAAATCCATGCTAGGCTGCATAATCCTTGCTTTACAGGCCTCAAACTTGTTTGTCACTCCATAATTAAATGTTTACACAGCTGTTAGAGCTTTGATCCAAGCATTTGAGCTATTATCCAAGTTGCATTTCCATTAATGGCACAAAGTAACATTGCCATTCTTATAAAGCAAGCTTTTTGCATAAAGTTCACATTGAGCCTCTAACTTGTTCCCTCTGATTACACTCCATCCACAAAGTCAGAAGTAAGCTTGTTTAAAGCATAACCACTCTATCTTAGCAAGTACAAAAGACTTTGAAACTTGTTTTGTCAAAAAATCACATGTTTCGCTTATGGATGCAAATTTGAATTCTGATCAACTAGAGAAATCCAAACTTGTTGCTTATAAATAGAGACACTATTTGTGAGCTAGAACACAAGCTTGAACACCCTAAAATACACCAAAACTCTCTGAAATCAAAAATTGCATAAAAAACTCCATTGTTGCCAGTTTCTGACCTTGAACCTCAAACTCACATTTCCCTCGTGCGTTTCTTGGCCTTTTAGTTTCTAAAGCTTCCTTACATCAAGTGTAACTCATCCCTGTACCTGTTTCATTTTTGTAACATCATTTACCCCATCTTCCATAACCAAAAACAGAGCATTGCACATTGACTTCTCCAAGTCATTTCAGCCACTCTCAACTCAAGAAAACCATTGCATTAGCTTCCTAGGACCTCAAGGAAGCTAGCCTGATCATCACCATCACTTGAAACAAGCTCAAACTCCAAACACGATTTCCAGTTTTGAGGTAAGTTTTCTCAACTTGAAACTCTTCATACAGGCATCATCAATAGTTTATTTATGAATAAAACATGTAGATATTATTGCCCTGAAGATAACCATGTCCATAGTTTCCATTAATTTTGCTTGAGCTTAGAGAATTTTGAAACTGAAATCTCTGAAATTTTTAGGGTTCAGATTAGGGCCATTAAAATTCTTGGTTATCTTTGATCTATAGTTTTAATACTTTATATTTCTGGAATCGTGAGAAAATTTGCTACAAGTTTCATGTTTACAGTTTTCATTTTTGATGAGAAATGAGCAAGTTACAGTTGGTCTGGCTGGAGGTTGAAGGTTGTTGTACCCCAAAATTTGCCCTCCCATATTCTTCAAAAATTGCCAAGCCAAGCTTCAAAATTCCCCAAGGGTTGCACAATTCAAGGGTCTCCTAAACAGTCAAGATTAGGGTTTTGGTTCTGATCAAGAAAATGAAGTTTCAAAGGGCCCAATCAAGTCCCACATGCTTATAAACATGGTCAAGCATTCTCATATCAAGTTTCAAGACTTTCAGCACAAAATTGCACAGTCAAAAACCCTAATTGCACTACAGTCAACTGTAGGGGCAAAATGGTCATTTGACAGTCAAAAGTTCAAATTTTTGGTCAACATCTCATTTTGAAGCCACAAACATCATTTGATCAATGCTTGATCATGATTCTCAAAGCTTGGCTCAAAAATCATCAAGATGCAAAAGTTTCCTTATTTGGACAGTTGGAAAAGTCAACTGTAAATTGACCAGGGCATAACTTTCACATGGATTATCAGAAAAATTCCATCCAAAGCTCATTTTGAAGAGAAAGACATTTCCTACAACTCATCTTCATACTTCAAGTCCAAGAAATGCTCTCATAAAAAGTTATCAATTTCAACATTATAGGTCATTTTCAAAAGTCAACAAAAAGGGACTTTAAGTCAAAGGCCATAACTTGATATTGGTAAATCAAAATGACATGGGACCAACGGAATTGGTTAGAGGACCCAAAGTCCTTTCCAAAATGTCCAAGAACATGAGCAAAGCTTAAAAATGGAGCAAGTTATGCCTTGTGGAAGTTGGGAAATTTTTGGATATTTTGAAAAGTCAACATTGGTTCAAATAACCTAAAATTGCTAATGGGCCTATTTTTCTTCCATAATTCATTATCCCAAGCATGCACACGACCATTTGGCCCAAAGGGAAGTTTTTCTCTATTTTTATTTATTTATTTGGATTTTTTATCATTAATAATTCATTTAATTAAATAAAATACATGAAAAATACAAAACTAATGAAATAAAATCTTTTTGTGCAGAAATTATTCTCATTGGACACTCAAATTCGTGCATGACCAATTAGGGAAGGATTGGATATGATTTGGTATCAATTTGCATGAAAAAGATTGAAAAACTAATGCTTGAAAAATCAAATCTCATAAACCATCAATGCATGGATTTTGATCAGAATTCTTGACCTAATTCACTCTTACATAAGCATAGAACACAACCCTAATGAAAAAGACCACTGAGCTGCGCTAGAAACCAAGACACAAACTTGAAATTTTTGCAAAGAAACTCAAAACTGAAAACCTAATTCTAGGGCGATTCAAGGCACGATTTTGATTCCATTGGCTTGCTGAGGCTTCATAGGAAGATTCTGCATCAAAAACCATAAGCTCTCGTGCCCAGAAACGTGAGAACGATCTCACCTGTACAAAGAAAATTTCTCATTCGTGCATCTCAATTCATGCGTTTTTTGCAAGTTTTAATATGTGATTTATACTCCTCATGCAATTCTGATGCTAACCGTGTGATTTAATTTTGTTTTCATGCCCTATATGAGGATTTGCCATTAGAGATATCTAGGGTTCCAAGGTTTTTAATTTAGGCGTTTTCCATTCCTGTAAAATTGAGACATAACAATGCCATGAGCGAAATCAGCAGGTTGGGACGAAGAGATTGAGACCATCGCGCCAAATTTCTGAGGCCACATGGCCTAATCGCTATTATTAAAATCAGCATGTTTTGAGGGGGTTCAAAACCCCCGTTAAATGTTTGTTAATTTGTTTCAGGAAATCCCCAACGAGGAAGACGATTACGTGGAAGGCTCTGATTGGAGCATTCAAATGCTTCGCGCGTTTTCAAGCCATTGACCATTGTTCTTTTATAATATTTGTTAGCTATTATGTGTTAAACGCGCTTGGAATGGCTCAGTGGCATATGTGTAGGCTGGTAATGTTAATGACCTGGGTTCGAGCCCCAGGTCTTCACCCTTTCATATGTTTTTTTTCAATTAACGTTCACATGTAGCGCCCATGCTGAAGACTATCATACATCCTCAAAAATCAACGTCCACGTGTCCCAGAGCATCAGATCAAAGGCCATGAGTTGAAGACTATGGTGAGCCCCAGTCAACACGCCAGCATGCTGCCTGGAAAAAGTCAAAAGGGCCAATTGCTAATGGGCCAGATTACTGAAAAAAAACCTCCATGTTGGGGACTACAACCCCCCTTGGTTTGCAAATTTTCTTAACTTTCTTTATTTTTTATAATTTTTATTTTCTTTTAATTATTGTTTGTTTAATTAATTTAATGCTTTCATAAAATACCTAAAACATAAAAAATCAGAAAAAGAGAAAAAAATATAATAAATATTTTATTTTAGTATTTTCATAAATAAACTGTATTAATTCATTTAGTTATTAAGTTAGGGTTTAATTTAATATTTTCATAATAAAAATCAAAAATATAGAATTAGGGTTTAATTAATTTTCATCTTTTTCTTTTATTCCATAACAATTAAATATTTATTTTTATAATTAAATTACATGTAAATTAATTAGGGTTAATTTTAGGTTAAAAATTTCAATATTTTTCATAATAAAACAAAAATTGTAGAATTAGGGTTGACATTTAATTTCAATTAATTTTTTCATAAAAAACATAAAATACCAAAAAAAACAATTTCTTTCTTTCTTTTAATTTTAATTAATTCATCGTTTAATTTAATTTTGCAAAAGGGTCCAACGCCCTCGTTTAATTCTTATTTAATTCGCATGCTTATTTCTTTTTTCGTTCAATATTCATGTATCTCTCCCAAAGCTGTGTAACTAAGCGCTCGCACTTTATTTTCATTACTTTCTTTATTTTTCTGTCAAATCGAGTTCGAGAAATTTTGGCGATGTGGACCCGCGCCTTTTGTAATAGCTTAGAATCTTTTACTTTCTCGCAATTTCTTAACTGTTAAATAAAAGCATGAAAGAATGTATGGACAAAAATAAAAACAAACGCTAGATCACCAATAACATGACAAAAGACAAAAATAAATGAAAACGACACACAAATCACACACCACCCCTAGGGTACGCCTCACTGTTGCCTTGCCTCGAAAGGTGATCGTCGAGTAGAGGATGTCTTAGTAAGTCCTCATGATCCGGGAACCTGGCATGAGGGTAGCTTCTAAGGTGTCTTCCTATTGCTCTGGTGATCACCATGTCCCGAACCTCGAATTGACCCGAATACCTCCAACGGTGGTGCTACCTACCTCTCAATGGTGGGATGGCACTACTTTAAAGGACATTTACACAGACGAATTCCTCAGGGTAGGTAGGTTCTCGTAGATACTTGCTCTAATTTCAAAAATAAATCAAAAAATACTTTTCATACCGACACCTTTTCAAAAAGCTTTCGAAAGCAATTTTTCAAACACTCTTGAGGACCGATACAAGAGTCGAATTGAAATTTTCAAAGAAACTTTTTAAAACCCACATTGAAAAGCAAACAAACCATTTTTGAAAACACAAATGAGCAAGTATCTAAGAGCCCATGGATAACCATGGATAGAAAGGGTGCTAACACCTTCCCTTTCTATAATCTACCTCCCGAACCGAGAGCAATCTCTATAAGGAATTTTTCTGTGCTTTTGTCCTTTCCATTTGGAGAAAATAAAAGACGGTGGCGACTCTTGCTTCCGCGACATTTCGCGAACCAGCGTTAAACAGTCAGTTCCAGATCCACCGATCACAGAACTGGCGACTCTGCTGGGGACTTAAACTTAAAGTGAGGTGTACCTTAGGACTAAGATCACTGTGTTTTCAATTTCCTTATTTGGTTGCTTTATTATTGTGGGGCTGTCTTGGGAGTTCTATAGATCCTAACCCGGATCTGGGGATACCTTCTTAGAAAGTAGCAACAAGGCTGCGAGGGAACTGTGCGGGGTATACCGACATGGTTGAAACAGTCTGCTACGTTGATGTGGCACTTTGGTGTGTACCGGTAACCCTTGAGTTCAGTCAAGGAGAGTACGGGGCCTCCGCGTGGTGTCATGAAGCATCAACAGACCTTAGGAACCTTAATTGAACTATCTTGGCCTCTTTAGGGTAGTGAGATAACTGACTTTGGTGCAGTCCGAGGTTGGTTGATACTCGATACTACACTCAATTGAGGGTTGCTTTCCTGGAATATTTCGGTCGCCAGTTCAGTGGCTAAATCGAAACGATGAACAATGAAAGCAATCCCGTGATATTGGGACCCTTAGAACCCGGTTACTTTGATAGGACAGGTCGAACCCACCAACTTCAAGAGGGTACTACCCAGACCCCATGCTGGCCTTAAACCCTAAGGGCTTGTCTTGTGTGCCTTGTGTGCCTTACATGTTTGTCTTTGTAAATATCTGTGGTGTGTTTAATCATAGCATCATGACATCATCCAGCATCATATGCATTGACTAACCATTTCAGGGGTTCGAATCTTCATCTTTGTTCTTTGTTTTGTAGGACATGGAAACTGTTCGTAGAAAGACAATTCAAATCAGTCTTGTGAGGATCCCTCCTCAGCTTAAGGAGCTTATATCCAGGATTCCCGAGAACTCTTCATTCAGTGAAAGACATGGAAGCCTCATCAGCTTGGTCAATACCAACATTGAGGAAGATATGATAAAGGTCCTGTTCCAGTTCTTTGACCCTCTGCATCACTGTTTCACCTTCTTGGACTATCAGCTGGTACCTACATTGGAGGAGTTCTCCCGGCTCTTGAAGATCCCTATCCTTGATCAGCCACCCTTTAACGGTACGGAAAAGGAACCTAAGCTTGAAGAGATTGCTAAAGCCTTGCACCTACAGTCATCGGACCTCAAGGGACATTGGGAAGTTAGAAGTGGTATCAAAGGGTTCTTAGCCAGGTTTCTGTTTGAAAAGGCCCATGAATGTTGGAACTCCCTTGACTTGCAAGCTTTTGAAGAAGTTGTGGCCCTCCTTGTCTATGGTTTGGTGTTGTTCCCTAACCCAGATCAGCTTATAGATATCAGTGTTGTCCAGATCTTTATGTCCAGAAATCCTATACCTACGTTGCTGGGGGACATCCTTCACTCATGTTACACTCGAACCATGAGAAAAAGGGGTGTCCTTATGTGTTGCACTCCTCTCCTGGGAAGGTGGTTTATTTCGCACCTTCCACAATCAGTTTTGAAGAATGAGCGGGGTTTGAGATGGTCACAACGGTTGATGACTCTTACACATGCAGATATACATTGGTGCCCTCGGTCCAGAGAAGATGCCACTATCATTGATCGTTGCGGGGAGTACCCTAATGTTCCTTTACTTGGAATCAGAGGAGGTATTACTTATAACCCATGCATGGCTTGGAGACAGTTTGGTTATGCTCGGAGGGATGGTCCTCATGACATGTTAATTCCTGACATAGTTTTTGACTTCGACAACGATACTCAAGGACTTCGCCAGAGATTTATCAGAGCTTGGAGGACGCCAAGTAGGATAGACAGAAAGACACTGGGGCACAGGAACTCCATCCCGTTGGAACTTTATCTCAAGTGGGTACGAGCCCGATCCCAAAAGTTAGTGATGCCCTATCCCCATATGCTCCCTGTGATCAAAGAGCCAGTCTTGGAAGGGGAAGTGTCCTACACTATTCAGCACCCTGATATGCCCACATCCTGGGAAGAGATGCAGAAGAGCTGGATCCAGCTTAAGGAAGAACGGAATTCTCTTGAGACTAGTCTACATGCCAGTGAAAAGAAGGTCTTGGAGCTCACCCGCTTGTTGCATGAGGAGAGGAATCTCAACACTTACATAGCTCCAAAGAGGATGCGTAGCATATTTTGGGATTGATTTGATTTTTGTATTATTTTGCCCATGAGGCTTTGATGTACTAAACAGTTATTTCCTTAATGATAACGTGTGTTCCTTCTTGTCTACAACAAAGTTGAATTTTCGAACCCTTGAATGCATTGCATAAACACATCTCATTCATCATGTGCATAGCAGGTTTTTCCCTTTTCAGGTTGCTTACAGTTCTTCGCTGTTTATTTCAGCATCATGAATCCTGACTCTTCATCAACTGAGACATCCATCAAAGCTCTTCAGGCGCAGAATGTGCAGTTTCAGGAATTAATCAAGGGTTTGGCTCAAGGCCAAGAAGAGCTGAAGGCTCTGCTCCTGAAGAAAGAGAAGAAGAAGAAGAGAAGAACTGTTCTGTTTAACTCGGGCCGAAGGTTCGGCAATACTCTGCAGAATGAAGAGGCTGGTTCTTCTGTTGGCAAGAGTACTCCTCAAGAGGCAAGGGTTCCTAGTCCGGTAGTCTCCGACAACGAGACTGATTTTGATGAAGAGCAATATCCTCCGGCAGAAGACCGTTACAAGCAGCTGGAGGATAGGCTGAATGCTATGGAGATACAACAGGTACCTGGGCTGGATTTCGGAGATCTGGGTTTGTCTACCGGTGTGATCATTCCCCATAAGTTCAAAGTGCCATCTTTCGCTAAATATGACGGGGCGTCTTGTCCCAAGCTATATCTCAAGTCCTATGTTCGGAAGATCCAACCGTACTCAGCGGATAAAAATTTGTGGATCCACTTATTCCAGGAGAGTCTTTCAGGGACTCATCTCGAATGGTTCTATCAGCTGGATGGGACCAAGGTTCGTAACTGGGAGGAGTTGGCTACTGCTTTCTACAAGCAGTATCAATATAATGCCGACCTTGCCCCTACACGTACCCAACTCCAGGGTATGTCGTTAGGTTCAAGTGAAGGTTTTAAGGAGTACGCTCAGAAGTGGAGAGACCTGGCTGGCAGGGTGCAGCCTCCGTTGACCGATCGGGAGTTGGTAGACATGTTCTTGGGGACCCTATCTGGGCCATTTTTCAACCATCTTATCGGGAATTCATCTGCAGGGTTCACGGATCTGATTCTGACTGGAGAGAGAATTGAGGCTGGGTTGAAGTCTGGAAAAATTCCGAAGGGTGCATCGTCTAATTCTGAGAAGAAACCCTTCAAGAAGGAGGCTAGTGCTATATATGGCTCCCGGAGATCAGAAAGATTTGAGCGCCGCCAATCTGTCATTGCGGTAACAATTGCCAAGCCTGCTGCCGCTCCTCGGCCAACTAATCCTCTAAGGGGTGAAAGACCCCGGAGAGAGTTTACCCGGTTAAACATGACCTTATCACAGATCCTGCCACAATTGCTATCCACCAATTTAGTAACTGTCAGAGAGGCTCCGAAGTTCCCCAATACTGCATCTCCTAAGTATAACCCAAATGCTCGTTGTGCTTACCATTCAGATAGCCCGGGGCATTCTACTGATGACTGTTGGGCTTTAAGGAGCAAGCTGCAGGATCTTATTGACGCCAAGGAGGTACAATTTGAGGCATCAGAGAAGCCTAGTGTAGTGACAGCTCCCCTGCCTACTCATGGAGTGAATGCTATTGGGGACGAAGAGGAAATGGATGAAGCTGAGTTTGATAGCTGGATTTACCCGGCAACTGACGGTGGACTTAACAATTGGAATGCAAAGGACAATCTACCTGTTTCTCTTGTTACTAAGTAATGAATTCCTATGTTTTTGGTATCTGTAATAAACAATAAATAAACTCTATGGCCCGATGTCTTACCCGAGGCACCGTGGTTTCATTTGTGAGGGCATATAAATTGTCATTTCATATATCATAAATGAAAATCTTGGACGTTTTCTCGCATTGCAAATCTTATTCTCCTTTTCTGTCTTTCTTTCCTTTACATATTTTTCAAAACAGCTGTATTTACACACACACGCACTCATACAGGTTTCAATCCACTCTGGATCTCACCGGTAACGACTCTGCTACTGCCAGTTATGACTTCGAAAATCCGATCAACTTAGCCGAAGACGAAGGCGAAGATGATTGCGAAGTGCCTGGCGAGCTTGCAAGACTGTTGCTTCAGGAAGAGAGGGCAATTCAACCCCATGAAGAGCCAGTGGAAACAATAAACTTGGGTACTGAAGAAGACAGGAAAGAGGTAAAGATTGGTGCCAACCTAGAGCTCAGCGTGAAGCAACGGTTGACTCAGATGCTGCATGATTATATGGAGATCTTTGCCTGGTCCTATGAAGACATGCCCGGGTTGGATACCGACATTGTGGTCCATCACTTGCCAACTAAGGAAGATTGCCCTCCGGTTAAGCAAAAGGTCCGCCGGATGCGTCCAGAGATCTCTGAAAAGATTAAAGCCGAGGTTATGAAGCAGTTTGATGCTGGGTTCCTTGCAGTGACTTCTTACCCTCAGTGGGTTGCTAATGTGGTGCCGGTACCTAAGAAGGACGGTAAGGTCAGAATGTGTGTCGATTACAGGGATCTGAACAGGGCCAGTCCCAAGGATGACTTCCCTCTACCTCACATTGATGTCCTTGTGGATAATACTGCTCAACATAAGGTGTTCTCTTTCATGGATGGCTTTTCAGGTTACAATCAGATCAAGATGGCACCTGAAGACATGGAAAAGACTACATTTGTTACTCAGTGGGGCACCTTCTGTTACAAGGTCATGCCATTCGGGCTAAAGAACGCTGGGGCAACCTACCAACGAGCCATGGTTGCTCTATTTCATGACATGATCCATCATGAGATAGAAGTGTGTGTGGACGACATGATCGCAAGGTCCCAGACTGAGGAGGAACACCTAGATCATCTGCAGAAGTTGTTTGACCGGTTGAAACTATACAAGCTGAGATTGAATCCGAACAAATGCACCTTCGGGGTAAGATCTGGAAAGTTGCTAGGCTTTGTTGTAAGTGACAAGGGCATTCAAGTGGATCCTGCTAAGGTCAAAGCTATTCAAGAGATGCCAGTTCCTAGGACAGAGAAGGAAGTCAGAGGCTTTCTAGGACGCCTGAATTACATTGCTCGATTCATCTCACACCTAACTGCTACTTGTGAACCAATCTTCAAGCTGCTGAAGAAAGATCAGGTAGTACGTTGGAATGATGAGTGTCAGGCTGCTTTTGACAGAATCAAGGAGTATCTCCAAGAACCACCTATCCTTATGCCACCGGTTGAAGGGAGACCTCTGATATTATACCTAACAGTGCTTGACAACTCAATGGGGTGCGTGCTGGGGCAGCATGACGAGTCTGGCCGAAAAGAGCACGCCATTTATTACCTTAGCAAAAAGTTTACCGACTGTGAGACCCGATACTCACTGCTTGAGAAAACTTGCTGCGCTTTGGTATGGGCTGCTCGCCGGCTGAGACAGTATATGCTGACTCACACTACTTTGTTGATCTCAAAGATGGATCCTATAAAGTACATATTCGAAAAGCCCGCTCTGTCTGGGAGAATAGCAAGATGGAAAATGATCTTGACGGAATACGATATTCAGTACACAACCCAGAAAGCCATCAAGGGAAGTGTATTGGCAGACCACTTGGCACATCAAGCTGTAGATGACTATCAGTCAATGAACTTCGAGTTTCCGGATGAAAGCATCATGATAGTAACTGATTGTGAAGTACCTGGACCGGATGAAGGACCTGAACCAGGATCCCGATGGTCTATGCACTTTGACGGAGCCTCCAATGCTTTGGGTAACGGTATCGGCGCCATAATCATATCACCTCAAGGTACTCATACTCCGCTCACTGCCCGGCTATGTTTCAACTGTACCAACAACATGGCGGAGTATGAGGCGTGCATCATGGGTCTTCAAGCTGCGATCGACTTAAGGATCAAGTTTCTGAGTGTCTTCGGAGATTCCGCTCTCATGATCAATCAGATCAAAGGAGAGTGGGATACGAAACATCCGAATCTGATTCCTTACAGAGAATATGTGTTGACCTTGATCCCCCACTTCACAGAGATAACCTTTGAACACTTCCCAAGAGAAGAGAATCAGCTGGCGGACGCGTTAGCTACAATGGCTTCTATGTTCAAGGTTAAATGGGATAATGAGGCTCCCCGGATCATCATCTGGAAATTGGACGAACCGGCATACTGTTGCAATCTCGAGACTGAATTGGTGACTGAGAAGCCTTGGTACCATGAGGTGAAGAGATATCTGGAAACTCAGGAATACCCTGAAGGTGCCTCTATCAATGATAAGAAGTTCCTGAGAAGGTTCACAGCCAAGTTCTTCCTTAGCAACAGCATCTTGTACAAACGAAACCATGATTCAACCCTACTGCGTTGTGTGGATAAGAATGAAGCAGAAAGGATCATGGAAGAGCTACATGAAGGGACCTTTGGTACACATTCCAGTGGGCACACTATGGCTAAGAAGATCCTTCGGGCAGGATATTACTGGTCCACAATGGAAGCTGACTGCTACCAACATTCTAGGACATGCCATAAGTGCCAGATTTATGCAGACAAGGTGCATGTTCCTCCAGTTCCCCTGAATGTTCTGACTGCGCCTTGGCCGTTTGCAATGTGGGGTATAGACATGATCGGCGAGATTAAACCTACGACATCTAATGGGAATCGCTTCATCCTGGTGGCGATTGATTATTTTACGAAGTGGGTCGAAGCAGCATCCTATGCTACGGTAACCAAGACTGTTGTGGCACGGTTCATTCGGCATAATCTGATATGTCGGTACGGCGTCCCTGAACGAATTATTACAGACAACAGTACCAATCTGAACAACAAGATGATCACTGAGCTCTGCGAGCAGTTTAAAATACAGCACCACAATTCTTCTCCTTACAGATCGAAGATGAATGGGGCTGTAGAAGCAGCAAATAAGAACATCAAGAAAATCGTGCAGGAGATGACAGTGACGTATAAAGACTGGCACGAGATGTTACCGTTCGCTCTACATGGGTACCGTACCTCAGCTAGGACATCAACCGGGGCAACTCCTTTCTCTTTGGTTTATAGTATGGAGGCAGTCTTACCGATCGAAGTGCAGATACCCTCTCTCCGGATAATGAAGGATGCAAATCTGAGCGAAGATGATTGGATTCAGACACGACTTGATCAGCTCAACCTCATTGATGAAAAGAGACTTGCTACTATCTGTCATGGTCAGACGTATCAGAAACGAATGATCAGGGCATTTAACAAAAAGGTCAGACCACAGGAATATCAAGTTGGGGATCTGGTAATCAAGCGAATCATCCTTCCTCAGAGTGATCCAAGGGGCAAATGGACCCCTACGTACGAAGGGCCATTTGTGGTTAAGCATGTGTTCTCAGGAGGAGCCATGATTCTAACCAATATGGATGGTGACGACCTTCCTCACCCCGCCAATGCAGACATAGTAAAAAGATACTACGCATAAAAAAGACCCGCTAGGCTGACATGCCTAGGCAAAAATTAGGGCTTCCCGGCGAACCAAAAGGGTTCGGGCAAAATGAAGGGATGAAAATGAAAAAATCTGTACACCCGGCAAGTCGAAAACCTGAAAAGGCGGCTTGGGCAAAAATGGGTATCCCGGTGGACTGAAAACCCGAAAGGGCGGTCCAGGCAAAAATTAGGGATAAAAGCGTAATACTATGTCTCATTGATCACTCTGCATCCAGAATCCGGTATCTACATCAAGTTCAGACGACATCGATCAGTCAACTTCACCTTCAACCAAGGTCATCAAGTGATGAGACGCTCAGAGTTATAAAGGCAATAGCAGAGTTGAAACCCAGTGGGATCATTCATTTCACACAGCTATTTTATTTTCTTTTGTACAAAACTTGTATAATCTCTTTTGTTCGGCGGCGTTCTCTTACTAGGACGTCAGCCCCTTGTACACAAACGCCCATTTTCAGGCCATTCAAAAATCAATACAAATATACTTTTCAGTAAAACGTGCCAATTGTTTTCTTTTCTGTTTTGTTTTGC
Organism: Vicia faba; assembly: GCA_948472305.1. NCBI lineage: Eukaryota > Viridiplantae > Streptophyta > Magnoliopsida > Fabales > Fabaceae > Vicia > Vicia faba. Next base: position 1,308,468,803 of record OX451739.1, read on the forward strand.
GAAGAACGTCCAAGGTTCAATTTGTGATATATGCATCGACAATAATTTGCTAACTCATAAATATTTGCATAAGAAACAAAGAATCGATTACAGGTAACATTAGAAACAGGGGCAATAAAGAGTTGTCTACGCAATCTAATTGTTCTGTCCTCCAAGGTACCAAGGTAGGTTCAGCTAAAAAAAAAAAACATAACCAGCATATCTTAACTCCCCAGAGAGTGAGTCAGCAAGTCAGTACACTCTTCTCCAAACAGGGTCATCAAATCTTAAGGAAGTTGAGTATCCTACCAGCAGATCTCAACATTCCCCAGCAGTACATATATTCTTAAACAAGCATCCCCGGCAGTCTTGGTCTAAAGATTGTTCCCCGGCGGCGTATCAAATATTCAAAGGAATCACTTCCCCCGCAGTTCAAAAACTTCCCCAGGAGAGTCCAATTTAGTTCCCCAGGAAAGTTGGAATCCACCTCCCCAAGCAGTAAGCTTATCCCCAGTAGATTCTGGAAGCTTATCCTCGCATAGCACGAACACGTCTCCCGGCTTTATTCAAAGAGTTATTTCCTTAACAGGATATAACTGGGTTATCCTCAGCCAAAAGCCACGGAAAGAGCGTCCTCGACGAAGTTCTCTTACCCCCAGCGAAGTCTATTAGCACTTCCAACACAACAAGAGTATCCTCAGCAAATTATTATCAACAATTCAGCAAAGTACCTCTTTCCCCACAGAGTATTGCTTCCCAGCAAGGTTGCTAGAGTACTTTTCTCCCCGCAGAGTTATTTCCATTCGCCAAGTTTATTCCCCAACGGAGTTATCTTCTCCTATCGGTATTCTTGCAGCTATCATCCCTAGCGGAAGCGAAATCTATTCTTCAACATCAGCCCAGGAGTGACTCCCCGGCACCCGTCAAGGATTTACTTTCCTAGACGAAAAACACATTCATAAAACATCACATACATCATTATAGCATGCATAGACGCATCACATCTTACAAATCTCATTTATGTTGAGAACATCATTGCTTGGTCCATATCATGCATTGCATATGACTGACCTTTGCCTTTCAGGAAAGATTCAGCTAAATTCTCAAACATATTTCAAGACCCAGACCGGTTCAGTGAATCGACTCCAAAGATTTCTTATCCAGTCTAAGGCCTTCTCTAGTCCAGCTAAATCGACCCCAAAGAGATTTTTCTGATGAAGACTCAGTAGAAGTTATCAGGTTTTTCTCAAACGTCCGCTTTTGAGATTATAATTTCCTATGGTTCTCTCCCCAGCGGTGCGGAGATGATAATTCCATCCCAGGTTTTTCTCAAACGTCCGCTTTTGAGATTATAATTTCCTATGGTTCTCTCCCCAGCGGTGCGGAGATGATAATTCCACTCCAGGTTTTTCTCAAACGTCCGCTTTTGAGATTATAATTGCCTATGGTTCTCTTCCCGATCCTGCGGAGGTGGTAATCCCAAGATTTTGCTCAATGATTGCTGTTGAAGTTAAAGTCACCCAAGGTTCTCTTACCGTTCATGCTAAGGTAGTAACCATCCCTGGTTCATTCATCATCTTGTGAAGCTCCAGACTCAGCTCCTGTAACCAGTCAGGACACATCTATACCAAGCATCTGAAAACAGCTCCTGCAACATGTCAGGTAATCATTTTCTGTTTTGCAGGTACGCAAGTTTTCGCTAAGGAATCTCTTACGCGATCAACATCCAGATGGCATCTATAATCCCATCATCCTATTCATCAACCTCTAAATGGCATCTGTAAGCCCATTTCCACCATCACTGCTACTATGTGAGCGCAAATTTCTGGGCACTCTAGTGTTCAATCATCTTCCACCCTCGGATTACGAAAGGCACGTCAGCCAATCTGCATCCTCAAGTCTAAGAAGATTGAACAGGGGCAACTGTTGTACCCCAAAATTTGCCCTCCCATATTCTTCAAAAATTGCCAAGCCAAGCTTCAAAATTCCCCAAGGGTTGCACAGTTCAAGGGTCTCCTAAACAGTCAAGATTAGGGTTTTGGTTCTGATCAAGAAAATGAAGTTTCAAAGGGCCCAATCAAGTCCCACATGCTTATAAACATGGTCAAGCATTCTCATATCAAGTTTCAAGACTTTCAGCATAAAATTGCACAGTCAAAAACCCTAATTGCACTACAGTCAACTGTAGGGGCAAAATGGTCATTTGACAGTCAAAAGTTCAAATTTTTGGTCAACATCTCATTTTGAAGCCACAAACATCATTTGATCAATGCTTGATCATGATTCTCAAAGCTTGGCTCAAAAATCATCAAGATGCAAAAGTTTCCTTATTTGGACAGTTGGAAAAGTCAACTGTAAATTGACCAGGGCATAACTTTCACATGGATTATCAGAAAAATTCCATCCAAATCTCATTTTGAAGAGAAAGACATTTCCTAAAACTCATCTTCATACTTCAAGTCCAAGAAATGCTCTCATAAAAAGTTATCAATTTCAACATTATAGGTCATTTTCAAAAGTCAACAAAAAGGGACTTTAAATCAAAGGCCATAACTTGATATTGGTAAATCAAAATGACATGGGACCAAAGGCATTGGTTAGAGGACTCAAAGTCATTTCCAAAATGTCCAAGAACATGAGCAAAGCTTAAAAATTGAGCAAGTTATGCCTTGTGGAAGTTGGGAAATTTTTGGATATTTTGAAAAGTCAACATTGGTTCAAATAACCTAAAATTGCTAATGGGCCTATTTTTCTTCCATAATTCATTATCCCAAGCATGCACACGACCATTTGGCCCAAAGGGAAGTTTTTCTCTATTTTTATTTATTTATTTGGATTTTTTATCATTAATAATTCATTTAATTAAATAAAATACATGAAAAATACAAAACTAATGAAATAAAATCTTTTTGTGCAGAAATTATTCTCATTGGACACTCAAATTCGTGCATGACCAATTAGGGAAGGATTGTATATGATTTGGTATCAATTTGCATGAAAAAGATTGAAAAACTAATGCTTGAAAAATCAAATCTCATAAACCATCAATGCATGGATTTTGATCAGAATTCTTGACCTAATTCACTCTTACATAAGCATAGAACACAACCCTAATGAAAAAGACCACTGAGCTGCGCTAGAAACCAAGACACAAACTTGAAATTTTTGCAAAGAAACTCAAAACTGAAAACCTAATTCTAGGGCGATTCAAGGCACGATTTTGATTCCATTGGCTTGCTGAGGCTTCATAGGAAGATTCTGCATCAAAAACCATAAGCTCTCGTGCCCAGAAACGTGAGAACGATCTCACCTGTACAAAGAAAATTTCTCATTCGTGCATCTCAATTCATGCGTTTTTTGCAAGTTTTAATATGTGATTTATACTCCTTATGCAATTCTGATGCTAACCGTGTGATTTAATTTTGTTTTCATGCCCTATATGAGGATTTGCCATTAGAGATATCTAGGGTTCCAAGGTTTTTAATTTAGGCGTTTTCCATTCCTGTAAAATTGAGACATAACAATGCCATGAGCGAAATCAGCAGGTTGGGACGAAGAGATTGAGACCATCGTGCCAAATTTCTGAGGCCACATGGCCTAATCGCTATTATTAAAATCAGCATGTTTTGAGGGGGTTCAAAACCCCCGTTAAATGTTTGTTACTTTGTTTCTGGAAATCCCCAACGAGGAAGACGATTACGTGGAAGGCTCTGATTGGAGCATTCAAATGCTTCGCGCGTTTTCAAGCCATTGACCATTGTTCTTTTATAATATTTGTTAGCTATTATGTGTTAAATGCGCTTGGAATGGCTCAGTGGCATACGTGTAGGCTGGTAATGTTAATGACCTGGGTTCGAGCCCCAGGTCTTCACCCTTTCATATGTTTTTTTTCAATTAACGTTCACATGTAGCGCCCATGCTGAAGACTATCATACATCCTCAAAAATCAACGTCCACGTGTCCCAGAGCATCATATCAAAGGCCATGAGTTGAAGACTATGGTGAGCCCCAGTCAACACGCCAGCATGCTGCCTGGAAAAAGTCAAAAGGGCCAATTGCTAATGGGCCAGATTACTGAAAAAAAACCTCCATGTTGGGGACTACAACCCCCCTTGGTTTGCAAATTTTCTTAACTTTCTTTATTTTTTATAATTTTTATTTTCTTTTAATTATTGTTTGTTTAATTAATTTAATGCTTTCATAAAATACCTAAAACATAAAAAATCAGAAAAAGAGAAAAAAATATAATAAATATTTTATTTTAGTATTTTCATAAATAAATTGTATTAATTCATTTAGTTATTAAGTTAGGGTTTAATTTAATATTTTCATAATAAAAATCAAAAATATAGAATTAGGGTTTAATTAATTTTCATCTTTTTCTTTTATTCCATAATAATTAAATATTTATTTTTATAATTAAATTACATGTAAATTAATTAGGGTTAATTTTAGGTTAAAAATTTCAATATTTTTCATAATAAAACAAAAATTGTAGAATTATGATTGACATTTAATTTCAATTAATTTTTTCATAAAAAACATAAAATACCAAAAAAAAACAATTTCTTTCTTTCTTTTAATTTTAATTAATTCATCGTTTAATTTAATTTTGCAAAAGGGTCCAACGCCCTCGTTTAATTCTTATTTAATTTGCATGCTTATTTCTTTTTTCGTTCAATATTCATGTATCTCTCCCAAAGCCGTGTAACTAAGCGCTCGCACTTTATTTTCATTACTTTCTTTATTTTTCTGTCAAATCGGGTTCGAGAAATTTTGGCGATATGGACCCGCGCCTTTTGTAATAGCTTAGAATCTTTTACTTTCTCGCAATTTCTTAACTGTTAAATAAAAGCATGAAAGAATGTATGGACAAAAATAAAAACAAACGCTAGATCACCAATAACATGACAAAAGACAAAAATAAATGAAAACGACACACAAATCACACACCACCCCTAGGGTACGCCTCACTGTTGCCTTGCCTCGAAAGGTGATCGTCGAGTAGAGGATGTCTTAGTAAGTCCTCATGATCCGGGAACCTGGCATGAGGGTAGCTTCTAAGGTGTCTTCCTATTGCTCTGGTGATCACCATGTCTCGAACCTCGAATTGACCCGAATACCTCCAACGGTGGTGCTACCTACCTCTCAATGGTGGGATGGCACTACTTTAAAGGACATTTACACAGATGAATTCCTTAGGGTAGGTAGGTTCTCGTAGATACTTGCTCTAATTTCAAAAACAAATCAAAAAATACTTTTCATACCGACACCTTTTCAAAAAGCTTTCGAAAGCAATTTTTCAAACACTCTTGAGGACCGATACAAGAGTCGAACTGAAATTTTCAAAGAAACTTTTTAAAACCCACATTGAAAAGCAAACAAACCATTTTTGAAAACACAAATGAGCAAGTATCTAAGAGCCCATGGATAACCATGGATAGAAAGGGTGCTAACACCTTCCCTTTCTATAATCTACCTCCCGAACCGAGAGAAATCTCTATAAGGAATTTTTCTGTGCTTTTGTCCTTTCCATTTGGAGAAAATAAAAGACGGTGGCGACTCTTGCTTCCGCGACATTTCATGAACCAGCATTAAACAGTCAGTTCCAGATCCACCGATCACAAAGGTGAAGTCTTCAGAACACGTTTTGCCTTACATATTTATTGTTTCATTTGTATTAATGGATGTATAGCCACCCCAATGGTAGAAGCGCGCGCCTGCAACCTATGGGACCTGGGTTCGAGCCCTAGTGGTACCCTTTTCATTTTTTCTCCACATTTTTTACATTTCTGACTTTTTTTGTTTGGTAGGCGTGGGCCTGGCTCATTTTTGTTTTTGCTGACTAACCTCCATACTGGCTTTTGGCACCCCCAGGCCCAATTTATTTATTTATTTATTTATTTATTTCATTTATCTTTTCTTAAATATATATATTTTTAAATACAAAAAATCATAAAATACAAAAAAAATGATATATTTATATTTTGACTAATTTTATTTTATTTTCTCACAAAAATATTTTTTATTAATCATAGTCTATTTATTTTTCGCTTATTATCTTGCAAATATAAATGAAAACCAAACAAAATTCATTTTCTTTACATTTTGCATCCTTGTACATTTATTCATTTTTATACTTTGTATTTATTTAAATTCCTTGTATATTCATACCAATTCAATATGGTTGTAATAGACTAATTAGATTTAAGTTCTTGCAATCCCCATTTACCAATTGTACACCCTCTCCCCACAAATGTTGTAATAGCGTAGTAACTTCAAATTTCGCAATTTATCGCTTTCATATAACATGCTAGTAATTAGGGTTTGTATGGAAAGACTAAAATCAACACTTAGAAAACCCTAATTCAAGACCAAAACTAGCATGAAAACAACACACTTGCACACAAGCACCCCTAGGGTTATCTCATTTGTTTTCCTTATACAAAATGACCATATTACGCATGTAAGGTATCTTAGCAAAAACAAACAAACACAAGATCATAGTCCCTCGATGATGCTATCTAAGTTGCCTTACAAATGATCTTAGTCGCTAAAAAATAATGCTAAGATACTTTACAATATTGCTAATCATGGTTATACGATGACCCACGCCCGTCCCGTTAACATCCAAAGATAGGGTTGCTTACCAAATCAATGGTAAAACAACAATGTCAAAGGAAAAGAAAATGAACAAGAAAAGACATTTGAGTAGGTAGATTGCTCCTAATTACTTGCTCAATTTCAAATAAACATCCTTGCTATTTTCAAAATAATCACACACATTTTCAAACATCTTACAAACTTGAAAACATTTTCAAAAGCTCAACATCTTTGTGTACATTCTTACGAACGAGAATCATTACAAAGATTGTCTAAACGATGGCCTCTTTACAAAATACTTTCAAAAACCACACCAAGCGCAATTTCAAACAAAAATCAAGTGATCTAGCAAGTAACTAAGAGCCCATGGGAAACCATGGATGAAAAGGGTGCTAATACCTTCCCTTTTCATAATCTACCCCCCGAACTCAAGAAATAATCTCAAAGGTCTTTCCTGTGCTTTTTCACCTTTCCTTTTGGATAAAAGAAAAGTAAGTGGCGACTCTTGCTAACCGCAACATTTGCGATCAAATGCAAAACACTCAAGTCAATTCTCCCACCGTATCACACCCTCGATAAAAAATTTTAGTCCCTCGATGACCCTCGATGTTGCCTTCAGTAAACGATCTAGTCCCTAAACGACATTGTTAAAATGTCCCATAGGTTGCCTTCTATGACTATACAAACGACCCACACCCGTCCCTTTACACCCAATGATGAGGCTTCTTACCAAATCAATGGTAAGATAGCAACATCTAAAGGAGGAGGAAAAGACAAAGACCTTTTGAATAGGTAGGATGCTCATAGTTGCTCGCCCGCTCACAACAAAAACAATTTTCCACACCAACACTTTCAATTGAAACATTTTCAAAAGACAAAGCTCTTTGTACGCATTCTTATAGAGACGAGAATCATTACAAAGGCAATTTTCAAAATCACTTTCAAAAATCACATTCCATAAACACCTCTTTGAACTATTTTTAAAACCAACACTTTGTACGCATTCTTATAAAGACGAGAATCATTACAAAGACGTTTTTCAAAATATTTTCAAACCCACATCGCAAAGCACATTTTCAAATAAAAGCAAGTGATCTAGAAAGAAACTAAGAGCCCATAGATAACTACAGATTAAAAGTGTGCTAATACTTCCCTTTTCATAACCTACCCCCCGAACTCAAGAAATAATCTCGAAAGGTCTTTTCTGTTCTTTTCACCCTTTCCTTATTGGATAAAAGAAAAGTCGGTGGCGACTCTTGCTATCCACAATAATTGCGATAAAATGCAAAATCACCCAAGTCAGTTCTCCCACCGTATTACACCATCTGAGAGATTATGCCTGAGACTTCTTATGAGAGTGATTTTGAAACTTTGCTTCCTCCTTCTACTTTGATCATACCGACTAAAGATTTATTCTGTCTACCTACACATTGCTTCTTGATTTCCAACACCTTTAAGGTTATCTTCTCATCAAATGATTTTATGTCATATTACCCGTCTCGATATCAAAATTGCACAGACTAGTCAGTAGAAATGGTCGACCAAGAATGATAAGAGTATCTTCATCTTCTGGAATATCCATGATTTGGAAATCAACTGGAAATACAAAATTGTCAATTTCCACCAATAAATCTTCCGCATCCCGTACGACTACTTAATGGTGTCATCAGCAAATTTTAATTTCGTCCCACTCCCGATTATCTTCTCAATACCAAGCTTTTTGAAAATAGACAGTGGCATTAAGCTCACACTAGAACCATAATCAATTAGAACCCTCTTGAAAGTTTTGTATTTTATGGTGCAAGGTATTTCAATTGAACCCAGATCCTTCTGCTTGATAGGGATTTTTCTCTTGGGCATTATTGCATATAATTTCTCATTAACGGGTACCTGTTCATCTTTTGTTGGTCTCTTTTTTGAGAGTACATCCTTCATGAATTTCTGGTATAATGGAATTTTCTTGAGTGCTTCAAATAACGATATGTGGATCTCTAGCTTTCTAAATATTTTGAAAAATTTCTCAAAATCTTTTTCATTCGTATCTTTCTTTTCTACCCGAGATGGATACGACAACTTAATCACTGGCCTAGTCTCCTTTTCACTATTCTCTTTAGTTGATTTCACAGGCAATACCACTTTTTCCTGCTTTTTCTAATTTTTCTGGACTTCCAGCTCTACCTCTATGATCTGATCCTCATGTTTATTCTCTTCTTCAACTTATGACCCGTTCCGACTTCTTATTGTGACAACATTAACATTCTCATGAATTTTCTGATTGTCATGTGCTTGCATAGATAATTGTTGTGCTATCTGTCCCATTTGAACTTCCAATTTTTTTATTGCAGATGTGGTATTCTGGTGATTGCTCCTTGTCTCTTCTTGGAATTGAGAAGTGTGGGGAACCATATTTTCAATAGCTACCTCCCATTCTGAATTCTGTGGAGCTTGTGCTGATTTTCATTCCAGGAGAAGTTGGGATGATTCTTCCACCCGGGATTATAGGTGTTAGAATACAAATTATTCTGCTTCAAAATTTTTATCTCCTCAATTTGTTATGGAGTTACAAGACATTGCATAGTAATGTGTGATCCACTACAAATTTCACAAACAAATTTTGTGAATGTTGAACCTGAGCTACCTGTTGAGCACCTATTTTCATTGCCTTCAGCCTTTTCTCCACTTCTGTAGCAACTGTTTCTTCAATTTTGAGCTGCTTGTTGGCTTTCAACTTCAAATTAATAACTCTATCTGGTTTTCTTGTAACCCTGTCATATAATTCCAGGTGTTCATTAGCAGCAATGGCTTCAATGATCTTCTTAATACCAGTGATTGTTGTAAAGTTGGATGAGCCACCAATAGCTGTGTTAATTATCCGCATTGTCTTTATTCTGAGGTCATTTATAAACATATGCATTTTCTCAGTTTGATCCATTTTGTGAGTGGGACAAACTACCAATAACCTCTTCAAACTCTTGAACCTCTTGTAAGAATCACCTAGTGACTCTCCTACTTTCGGTTTAAAATTCACAATAGTCAACCGACCTGTTAGAGAATTTGCTCCTCCATAGTCCCCAATAAGTCTCTCCAGTGGTGGGGGTTTTCACCCATGGTTTCTTCTTTCTTTTCGGACTCTGAACCTGAATGATCTGATGAACCTTTTGATTCTAGTCTAACTAATCGAGATTCTGCACCTTTCATGAAAAGTCCTTTCAATTTCTACGTTAAAAGGAAATTCAGCCGAGGGCTTTCCTCGCATAAAAAAGTTAAACAAAAATCAATAATAATAAACAAAATATAAAAAATGAAAAATTTTACTCACAGAGCAACAAAATTTAATTGAACTCAAACTAAACTCTATAATTCGGCAGTCCCCGACAACATTGCCAAAAACTTGATCAGTTAATTAGCAAGTGTACTAATTTGCCAATGTAGTAATAAGTAGGGAAATTCCCCGAATGTTAATCTCAAGGACTGCATGCAAGTATCGAGTTCAATTTGCAGTTCAATTAAACAAAAAATTAACTTTGGTTTAGCTTGGAATTTCATCTTAAAAATAATAACAATAAGCAAAATGTAAAATACGGGTTTTTCACAATTATGAACAACATGCTAGGGTAAAGTATGTGATTTTCCTTGTAATAACCTTGAGTATTGATTTCTCTAACAAGTTGATAACCTTTCAATTACCAGATCTTTAATATGTTTTCCCCTAAGTCCTTAGTAGGAAAACCTTTGGTCATTCATCCTAATACCTAGGTCCTTATAGAATTATGATGAAACCAAGCAATTATTTTATCAAGATTTTACCGGTAACTATAAGGTATCCCTAGTCCTCAGTGATATCTACTATAGTTTAATCGTACCAAAAACCATAACAATTGCAGTCCAACCCTAATTTTTAACCGTGAATGAACCCCTATTTGTCCTATAGGAAAAACATAAGAACACTGAACGATTAAATTGAAAAGAAACTATTATATAAAAATCAAGAATTCAACATCATTACAATTGCAAATCAGGGATACCCCCTAGGATTAGGGGGTTTAGCTACTCATAATATTGTTTAAAATAATTTTAATAACTATAAAGATAAACATTACAAATTGATGGTGACCTTTGATCTATAATTGCTTTCGCTCATGAAAGGTCTTCATTCTCCAAAACTTTCTTAGGCTCCAATTTCCAACCTTCTGAATTCTTCCTCTAGAAAAAGTCCCCTAATTCGTCGTGAAAACTCATCTAAATAGTCACCAATCATTATGATCGGCTGGAAGTACCCAAAACGCCATATAATTTAACATCTGGAAAAAATAGGATAAAGTTAAGAAATCAGCGTCACTGGCCAACACAGCCCGTGTCAGCCAACACGGCCGCTCGTGTTGGCCTTCTGGATTCTTCATTTTAATTTTAACGTCCCAGGATGTGCAACACGACCCGGGTCAGGCAACACTGTCGCCCGTGTTGCACCCCTTTCTTCCAAAATTTCTTCAACGTGTCTCATATCTTCCTCCTAACATGGCCCGTGTCAGGTGACACGACCACCCATGTCAGGCCTCTTGTAGATGGAATTTTGACATTCTCCAAAACTCCTAGTTTTTGCATTTTTTTACCCTGAATTGTCCCGATTTATTCCTTTGAGCTTAAAAATATTAAAACACACAACCAACGCATAAAATATGGTAAAATGAAATAAAACACTTAACAATAAAAAATAAAAGATAATTGAAATCAAAGGTAAATAACTATGTAAAAACCACTGGTTAGTAGGTGCAGACCAATCAAGGGTTTTATTAGAATTAAGTGCAAATTGATTGGTTACTAAAAAGGACTGATTGAGACATTTTAGGAAACTTTTTATGAAGATTGTTTTTGTTTTTGTGGAGATAAGATTATAAAGATTTTGGGGAGCAGGTGATTGAATTTGATTGAAGAGTCCAAGCCCAATTGTAGAAGACTATATAAGGATTCGTCTAAGACCTTGTTTTTAAGTAGTGTTTTTATTGTAAAACCTTGTATAATAAATAAGGGTTTAGAGTTGGTAGTTCCTTAGGTTTTTCGTGTGTTTTCTTTGTATGTCCTAATGTATCTCAGATACATTTGTGTTGACTGATCGTAACTTGCTTGCCAATTTATTGTTCTCCTCAAAGTTGTGAAGAAAGAGTTATGTATTATTCTTAGTGAAGCTTTTAAGCAAACTAAGTATTTATAATTTTGAAGTGTGTTCTTCCTGTTTTGATTTCAAGTTGCTGTGACTGTGACTTATTTATAGAAAGCTTCTGTGATTGGGATAGGTCTTTATCACAGTGGTGATTAGAAGTGGGATGGATATTTCTCATATTTAGGGAGGACCTAGGTAGAAGTTTCACTGGGTATGGATTAGGCGAGAAGTTGTAAACGGGAGAGTTTAGCTTCAAACTAGTATTACTGATAGTGGATTTCTCGTGGCTTGGTAGCCCCCAGAGTAGGTGAGTTAGCACCGAACTGGTTTAACATATCATCGTGTTCTTTACTTTTTGCAAGTTATTTTTCTGCATTGTTGTTATTGTTGTTGTACTATTAGTAGATGTTATAACATTTGTCTTGAAATTGTGCATTGTCGAAACATCAGTCTTGACTTCTGAATATATTGTGTGTGCCAAAATTTCAATTGGCATCAAGAGCAGGCACCCTATTCTGGTTATTGGGTGAGATTTAGGGATATATTTTCTGGCACTATGGAGAAAGAAGGAGGTTATAACAACAGACCACCCATGTTGGATGGTTCTAACTATGACTGATGGAAAGTTCGAATGATAGCTTTTCTAAAAGCTATATGGACAATAAAACTTGGAAGGATATCTTGAAAGGATCGAAGCATTCTGTTATGAAGATCACTGACAAAGATGGAAAAGAGGTTGAAACTTACACAATCAAACTTGAAGAAGAGTGGAATGAAGATGATGATAAATAAGCTATTGGAAATTCCAAGGCTTTAAATGCTCTCTTTAGTGGATTAGACAAAAATGTTTCAGGATGATTAATATGTGTATAGTGGCCAAGGAGGCTTGGGAAATTCTCAAGACAACTTATGAAGGTACCTCTAAGGTGAAGATATCAAGACTTCAGCTTCTCACTTTCAAATTTGATAACTTAAAGATGAATGATGATGAGACGATTCAAGAATATCAAATGAAGATTCTTAAAATTGATAGTGCATCAAGTGCACTAGGAGAGAAGATGTCATAAGCCAAGCTGGTCAGAAATATTATTAGGTCCTTGCCTATGAGATTTGATATGAATTTCACAGCCATTGAAGAAGCTCAGGACATCAACAACATGGGAGTTTATGAACTTATTGGGTCACTTTAAACTTTTGAATTGGCTATTGGTGACAAGGCTGAGAAACATAAAAAAAACATAAATTTTGTATCCGATGATGAAAAAGATAAAGGTCAAGTTAAGCTGGACACTGATGAGGATCTGTCTAATACCATTGTTCTTGTTGGAAAGCAATTCAACAGAGTAATAAAAATATTGGACAAAAGAGGGAGATCAGATATCAATAACATCTCATATGACATCAGTAATAGTCTTGATTCTCAGAAGAGAAGCCAAGTCAAAACAAAGACATTTAATGTTTTATATTTGAAGGATATAATCATATTAGACCTGAATGTCCCAACTTCCTCAAGAAACAACAGAAGGGTTTCATTACATCTTTGACTGATGATGATAAGTCAGAAGATGAGGATAATTCTGAGACTGCCACACTTGTGATAGCTCTATCTAGAAGATGGCTAGATGAAGTTGAAGCTTGTGATGAGTATGATGAGAATGATCTTTATGAATCCCTGGATGTGTCCTACAAGGATACTTGTGATAGGTGTGAAGAAAGCCTCAAGAAATAGGAAGAGCACAAAAAGATCATTATTGATTTGGAGAATGAGAGGAAGCAACTCCTTAGTTCTGTTTCTCATCTACAAACTTAAGTAACACTCCTAAATTCCAAGCTTGATAACTTGATTGATTCTATAAATATGGTGAAAAAGAATGAAGATTCCAAAGTTCATTATAAATCGGATGATAAACTTGTGAGTGGAAGAAACTATCAAAGGCGTCGTGGTGAAAATGATGGAAATTAATCTTGCATTGTGTCTCATTTTGTTGTTGTTTTTCATTTTCTTTCATGCATTACATCTTAAGAACATCTTGTCGTTTGGTTTCATATAACTTTATGTTTTCTGTTTGAACAATATGTGCAACCTTTGCTTACTTTATGGTATGAATCTTTATTTTCTCTATCTATTATGTTCAATACATTGTGTTATAAAATATACCATGGTGTATGTATTTTTACACTCCGTATATGCAAAAGTGCCTCTGAAATGTTGTATAGATTTTTTGGAAATTGAAGGATATAATACTTCTAATTGTGTTTCTTATCTCTTTTTGATGTTAAAGGGGGAGAAGATATATGCAAAGATAAAGAAAAACACATATTTAAGGGGGTAATTATTGAAGCACATCTTCGCATTTTTTCCATCATCAAAAAGTGGAAGTTTATGAGTGAAACTTGGTCCCTTGAGTGTTTTGAGTGATGTCAAAAATATGAGAGTCGTGCATGTCTTTAGTTGGTTATTATCCCTGAATATAGTATGGCACCCTGATCATTTAAAAGTCGTAAGTTGTTTGGAAACTATTCAAAGTCATCTCAAGGTTGAGTCAAGTCATTAAAAACTAAGGTTGTTGAAATTATCGTTGCATGTGTCGACACATCCGCTTTTCAGGTCGACACATGCAACTCATTTTTAAAGCTTGTAAGCTTTTGTAACTTTCCGACTGACACATACATCACATAGGTTGACACATATAGAAACATTTCTGAATTTGAAGAAATATTTATTTTATGTGTCGATACACTCATATTTCAAGTCAGCATAGTTGCTATCATTTTAAAGTCTAGATTGTGTCTTGTTTAGGTCGACACAAATGCCTGAACAGGTCGACACATACTGCTTAAATTTAAAGTATGTGTCGACATATTCGATATACATGTTGACACATACAGACTGCTTGATCAACTTTTTTTTCTTCCAATTCCAAACTTATTTACTTTTCCCAAATATTTCCAATATTATAAATACCCTTTCACGCATCACTCATAACTTGTTGAAAACCATAAAATTAGCCTATTTATCTCTTCATCTTCAACCTCCAAACTATGCATACACAGTGACATTACATTGTAACAATTTTCTGTTTGAGTGCCATCTAGATGAGGATTGCTAGTGTCCAATTATGTATTGGGTGGAGTTTTGTAGGGGTTTTCATCAAGGAAAACCTCGGGGTTGTCCTCCAAGATCATTGGCTTATTTGGGGGTTTTCGTGCAAGACGTTTGAGAGGTAATTATGGTAAAGTGAAAAACCTTGGAGTGCTTAAAATATTTCCAAGGAACCTTGGAGTGTTTGAAATATTTGCAAGGAAATAACTTAGTGTGCCGAATAAAATCAAAGTCTTGTGTTGCAATAGTTTGAAATTAACGGTGCACAAAATATTTGGAGATAAAGAATGAAAAGAAGTAGCAAGATCCAGATAGTCACTTTTCATCTATTGTGTTTTGGTCTCTATCAAGATCAAAAGGGGAGAAGGGGTTAAATCAAAAACAAGCTTAGGGTTTGTGGAGTTTCTCTTGAACACTTATCTTGTATAAACTATTTTGCATAGTAAGAATTATCCTAATTCCATTGGAATTAGGCACAAACGTACCCACACGCGAGGATTGCAATGGAGAACTGTGAAGACAAATTCCTTGTGTTGCTTTTATTTTTGCTTTTTACTTGCTTTGATACTCATTGATCGATTTGTCAAATATCATTGTGTTATCATTTGAATTGTAAGAATTTTCCTATTTCACCTCAAGTGTTGACATAGCTTATAATCACTTTTGATTATAAGTGGTTTCGTGTATAAACACAATCAATAGAAAAATTCTGAAAATTCACTTGCACACCAAGTGTTTGATAAATTGACTAAACTAGTTCTTTAATATTACCATTGGAAATAGCCTTGCTAAGTGAAAGGGATTAAATAATAAATAAGTTTCAAGTGATTCAAGCTTATTAATTTTATTATCATTCATATTCCATATTGAATTTTGTTTTATGGGTTGCATATCCAAGCTTCCCGATAACGTTCGTATAGACGACAATTTGAAATAACTTCCGCGTCGTACTTTGAATTTTTTCAAAACTAAATTTACTTGGAATTTTTCAAAGGGGTATCTATTCACCCCAACCCTCTAGATACATTGTCATTGTCTAACAAATGGCATAAAGAGCCCGGTTCATTCTGGCTTCGACATGTTTAGAAAATGGCTTACGAACCTAAAGGGGATTATAAAAGAGCCCCAATTTTCACGGGAGAAAATTATAGTTATTGGAAATCTTGTATGCAAATTCATGTCAACTCATATGAAAAAGGTGTTTGGGACCAGTGACATATGTTGTTGATGGTGTTACTGTTGTAATAACCAGCTAAAAATTATAGAGTCGCCACCATTACTTTTTATCCTAAGGAAGGGAATATAACGAATAACCCTAATTTGGATCAGAGATTCTAAGTTGTTGACTCACTTTAGACAAAGGGAAGGTTTTAGGCACCCCTCATCTACCTTGTTTACAAGGATACAAGGGCTTATGTTAAAGGTTTAGGAATATGGTTTTAGTTTTAATTAGGGGAACTCGCCACGATTTTAAGTCGTATGCCTACATGTCCTCTTATGAGGAATCAAAGTCCTAATCCGTAGTTCGTATTTGTTTCGTTAGTTTTTTTATGGATTATGTAAATATCTCGAATTCTTCTTGAACCAAGTCTGTGTGTGAATAGCAGAATTGTAGACGGAATTCGCAGTCGATAAAAGAAATCTCCATAATCCTTTTTTGAAAATAAATATATTTGAATTATGTTAGTAAAAAATAAGTTAGTAATTGATTGGTTAGATGTTTTTTGAGTGGTTTTTGGTATGGATCTGCACATTTATCATGTTTTGGTGCAGCTTTGCATGTGAATTTGGAAAATGCATATGAAGAAAAGTATTTCCATTTTTAAATATAAGAGATAAATGCAAGAGAAAGACATGGATCTTAATTGAATGGAAAACAAATCTCTTATTAATTGAAAATACTATTTGAAAACAAATGGGGGACTCTTACAAGCTACCCCTATGCCTCATGCTTGACATAGGTTCTTTTAAAAACAAGAAAAATTACTTTAGAAATAAAAAGATCTCCGAAATTTCCACGGCTGTCCAATTCTTGAGTTCTTTAACTGGAGCACACTCAAGGATGAAGTCAGATGCTCTCTTGGTGTTTCTCTAGTTGGATATTGTGATACGGTGGCAGAAACGACTGTTTATACTGGTTTGCATTTTTCGTTTTATGTTTGCAAAATGTCGCGGTAAGCAAGAGTCGCCACCGACTTTTATTTTATCCAATCGGAAAGGAAAAAAGTACAGAAAAAAACCTTTTTCGAGATATTCTGAGTACGGGGGGTAGATTATAGAAAGGGAAGGTGTTAACACCCTTTCTATCCATGGTTTTCCATGGGCTCTTAGGTACTTGCTCATTTTTAAATTGCTTATGTTTGTGTGCTTTGTTTTGAAAAGTTTTACTTCGTGATAACCTCAGTCCTCAAGGGTGTGACGAAGTTGTTTTGAAAATTGTTTTCGAAAGGTGTAAGTGTGAAAAGTTTTGATTTGAGCAAGTACCTACTAGCATCTACCTACTCGGAAAAATACTGTTTCTATTCTTGTTTCTTTTAGATGGCGCTATCCTATTATTGTGAAATAGGTAGCACCGTCGTTGGAATTTGTAAGGGTCAATTCGAAAGGGACGTACGATCACTAAAGAAATATTAGGACACCTTAGTAGTAACCTTAGAGTCTTAAGATCTTAGTCAAGGCAACATTTCCGAGGCAGCGTTCGAATGGGACATTTTGATCTTTTTAGACTGGAGGGAAACCACTAAGACACCCTATGCTTAATGATCGTTTACCGAAGGCAACCGAAGTGAGAGTATACCCTAAGAGTGATATGTGCGAGTGATTTGTTTTCAGTTATTTATCTTTGCACATTAGATTTTTCTAACAGTTTTAATTTGTCATGCATTCTTGCCATAAATCCTATTAGCATACATCTAGACAGTTGAATATTTGCAGGAATTAAAAATGAGAGAAAATAAACCTACGCTATTACAAGGCTTTGGAAGTTACATCATTATTTTGACGAGAAATAAAAGTGCGGAATTTAAAACCCTAATTAAAACTATTACAACCTCGAAATAGTTACAATAATGGTAAAACATAATTAAAATACGCGCGACGAATTAAATGCCAGAAGAAATTGAAACCTGAAAATATAATTTGAGGAAAAAAATATTTTTTGGATTTTTATTGAAGAAAATATTTAATTGCAAATTAATTAAGCCTACTCTCTAATTGTTTTTAGATTATGAAAGAAATTAAAGTTGCCCTAAATTAATTAAACTAATTAATAAAAAAACATTTATTAATAAAATAAACCTTTTTTGAGATTTTTGATTGGTTACTTTAATAAAACAATTTTTTGTGTTAATTTAAAAAACAAAATAATTAAAGAAAAGGAATTAAAGAAAAATAGTAGAAATAACCAAATGGGCCTGCTGTCAGCAGATCTAGCTGGAGATGGATCCAGAAGATGATAACCCTCAGAAGGTGAGGTGCTCTGGATTTGGTTCTAGCTGATGGATCCAGCAGATGATGACCCTCAGAAGGCGAGGTGCACTGGATTTGGTTCTGGCTGATGGATCCAGAAGATGATGACCAGAGGATGCTTGATCTGGTTCTGGCTGATGGATCCAAAAGATGATGACCAGAGGACGCTTGATCTGGTTCTAGATGATGGATCCAGAAGATGGTGACCCTCAGAAGGTGTATGTGCTGGATCTGGTGAAAACAATGGAGAAAATGCCAAAAGCTCACGTCTGGGATCGAACCCAGGACATGAGCTTCTGACATCCTTCCTCTGACCAACTGCGCAGGATGTTAACCTGTTAATATAATAAAAACAAATAATATATTGGAGAACAAGTAGTGTCTAGGATAACGCGCCAAAATATAAACCAGCCAGTCAGGTTGTGACACACTGTTGTCTTTTTCCCTAGAACCATCGTTTTAGGCTCTGAACCTTTACCTACTGACACAGGTCTGTTGCTGAAAGCCTGTGTCATTCAAAACATCTATACAAATGTGATAAATCAATTATGATGGTACCAATAAACTCGTCTCGGTCTCACGAGCGTCATGGTACCCATTATCAGGCCTAATTTTGCTTAAATCATAAAACCCCAAATTGGAGCACGAAACCCTAACAATGGCAAAAGCTTATTCCCGCAGTGTAACTTAAATCAAACTATCCAGAAACATTGCAAACATGATGATGGACACAAATATGTAACTTAAACATGCTACAGATGCAAGAATTATAGTAATCGAATTTGGATAATTTTGCAAACCGTGAGAGTGATAGGGAGTGATTCTGGACGTGTAGGGGCGTGCAATCATTTAGAGAAGCTTCCTGAGATGTCCAGGAATGTATTGCTAGCCTTGAAACTCCTTGAGGACGGATCTAAGATGGATTTCAATATCACACTTTTTGTCCAAAGTTTGAATTTTCTTCTAACAGTTTCATGCCTCTAACCCCCTTTCTTGCCTTGGCTGCGTTATGTATTTGTACTAGAGTGAATTAGGATTGTAAAAACCACTAGTATCTTTGCAAATTTTCAAGATTTGATTTGGTTTTCATGTTGTATGATATCCTTCCAAATTTTTCCTAATCATGCCATACTCGTGCCAATTAGTTTGGATATGATTTTATTCTGATATGCCAACATTATGAGCTTGTGATTCTATCCAAAAATCCAATCAAAACAAATCTTTGCCATTATTTACCAATTATTTGATTTAATTCAACTTTTAATAAATAAAAAATCAAAATAAAATAAATAATAAAGAAAATAACATGTGAGTGAACATTTGAGTCGTGGACCATGTTATAAGTGAGGTGCAAGCATAAAAAGTTAGGCCCATTTAGCAAAAAATGCAAATTTGAGCACATTTGACTTTTGGCAATTTTACAAAAATGGTCAACTTGGCCAATGCATAACTCTCTCAATTTTGACCCTAGAGAGGTGTTCTTGGACTTATTAGAAAGCTTAGGATATCTTCTAAGCAAACCTTTTGGTCTCATCTCAATTGAGTCTTCCATGTTCATGTATGAAGCTTTTATCCAAAAGGTGTTTTTGTTGACTTTTCAAAAGGACCTATAGTGTCAAAATTCATATCCTTTTGTGAGTGAATATGAATCATAGGGAATTGCATCCTCTTAAAAATGAGATTTGGATGGTTCATTTCTGATAAAGTATGAGAAAGTTATGCTTGGTCAAAGTTGAGTTGACTTTTCCTACAAAACCCTAATTTAGCAACTTTTGGGTTTTGATGAATTGTGTACAATCCTTCAGGAATAATTATCAACCCTTGATCAAATGATGAATAATACTTAAAAATGAGGATGTTGACCAAAAATCTTGAAGTTTGACTGTATGTCGGCCACAATTGACTTTTGACCTAGCATAGTCGATTTTCAGGCATTTGAGCAATTGACTAAGCAAACTTCTTCTGCAAGGCTTGAAACTTGACATGGATGATCTTGAGAACATATTAGGACAATGGTGAGAATTTGAGTCCTTTGTGGTTCACACATCTGGATGAAGATGGAAACCCTAATTTGAGATAGATTGCCTTAGGAGAGAGTTTGTCTGGTCAACTCTTGAACTTCCTTGAGCAATTTGGGGACCTCACTTGCCATGTGTTGAGAAATATGGGAGGTGAAGTTTTAGGGTACAACAGCTGCCCCTGTTCAATCTTCTTAAACCTGAAGATGTAGATTGGCTCTTCTGCCTTTCATGATCTGAAGGTGGATGATGATTGAACACTTGAGTGCCTAGAAATTTGCACTCGCATGAAGTGATACTTGATTTGTGATATCAGGAATGGGCTTATAGATGCCATTTAGTAGTTTCTATAGAATTGTCGGAGATGGGCTTAAAGATGCCATCCGAAGAGATGTTGGTCGCATAAGAGATTCCTTTGTGAGGACCCATATACATGTTGTTAAGGAATACTTCGATGGGGAATGATGGTCTCTGTCTTGAGAGAAATAGAGTTTTAGGAGCTTCAGTTGTCCGTTACTCTAATGGGGAATAACTCTAGTTTGGGGAACAGAAATGAACTGCGTGTCTGGTCAGGGTATATGATGCACCGCGACTTTCTGGGGAACTGTGAAATCAATTGTGCTTTATTAAGTCCCGGTCTTACAGTGTTGTGTACTGCTGTCTGGGGATAAGAGCAGAAGAACCCGAATAGTAAGGTTATGAGAAGGAAACTGGATGGTAGGGTTACTTCTATATGAAAGCCTGGATAGTTGGGCTGTGAGAAGGAACCTAGATAGTATGGTTACTTTGATATGAAAACCTGGATAGTAGGGCTGTGAGAAGGAACCTGGATAGTAGGGTTACTCCGAGATGAAAGCCTGGATAGTAGGGCTGTGAGAAGGAACCTGGATAGTAGGGATGTAAGAAGGAACCTGGATAGTAGGGTTGTGAAAAGGAACCTAGATAGTAGGGTTACTTCGAGATGAAATCCTGGATAGTAGGGCTGTGAGAAGGAACCTGGATAGTAGGGTTACTTCGAGATGAAAGCCTGGATAGTAGGGCTGTAAGAAGGAACCTGGATAGTAGGGTTACTTCGAGATGAAAGCCTGGATAATAGGGCTGTGAGAAGGAACCTGGATAGTAGGGTTACTTCGAGATGAAAGCCTGGATAGTAGGGTTATGAGAAGGAACCTGGATAGTAGGGTTACTTTGATATGAAATCCTGGATAGTAGGGCTGTGGGAAGGAACCTGGATAGTAGGGTTACTTCGATATGAAAGATGGGATAGTAGGGCTGTGAGAAGGAACCTGGATGGTAGGATTACTTCGATATGAAAGCCTGAATAGTAGGGCTGTGAGAAGGAACTTGGATAGTAGGGTTACTTTGATATGAAAGCCTGGATAGTAGGGCTGTGGGAAGGAACCTGGATAGTAGGGTTACTTCGATATAAAAGCCTGGATAGTAGGGCTGTGAGAAGGAACCTGAATAGTAGGGTTACTTCGAAATGAGTTTGGGTAAAACTGCAGAGGGAACCTAGGTAAGGTTGCTTTTGTCGCAACGATGATTACTCTGTTTAGCTTCGAGTGTTGATCATGGACTTGCTGGAAATTGTTGATAATAATTGTCTTTCCTGAAAGAAATACAAGGTTAGTTATGTGCAATGCATGAGATGCATTGTGATGAGGTTTTCAAAATAACTGAGATTATGTTATATGTAATATATGCACATGTCATGATGTATGAACATGAAATGCTGACATAATAATCTGAGTCTGGGAAAATAAATCCCCGACTGCTTGTTTGGAGCGTATGAGAAATGGTATTCTTGACTGCTGTAAAAAACCATAGTTCCTCTACTTCTGTTGGGGATGATGAACAAAGATGAATAACTGGGGATTCACATCCATTCTACTGATGAATATTCTGCCGGAAGAGAACCTGTATGAGGATAACTCTATGGGGAATAACTCTATTGGAGAGGAGATACTCTGGTGATAGACCTGCTGACTTGGAGAAATAAAACTCAGTTGGGGATGAATTTCCGTTGCTGGTGATAATGAATTCTGTTGGAGATCGAATTTCTGCTTGTGAGAGAAATAAACTCTTCTTGGGGAAAATTTACTGACTCACTCGCGATTGTGAACCTCAGCTGGGGCGAGTTATGTCCTGTTCAGGAAAGCTAACGTCGCTGGCTTTGGATACTTTTTACTCTGTAGGGAGTGTATGCACCACTACTCATGTTCTTAAGCTGGCTCTATCCCAGTACCTGATGGTCAAAGTAACTGTAGGGTTTGGGCACTTCTTGTTTTTCCCTGTTCCTGGAATTACGAGTAATCGTCTTTTGTTTCTTATGTAAATATTTATGAGTAGCCATTATTTTCAAATGCATATATCAAAAATGAATCATGGGACGTTCTTGCAAAACAAAACAGAAAAAGAAAAACAAATGGAAATTTCTTGTGAAAATGAATTGTATTGATTTTTGAAGTTGGCCTGTGATAGGCATTTTGTACAAAGAGGCTGACGCCCTAGTAAGAGAACACCGCCAAAAGAAAAAATTATACAATTTGTGTAAAAGAAAGAAAACAGCTATGTGAGACGACCCCATTGGGTTCCAAATCTGCTATTACCTTTATATCTTCAAGTGTCTCATCACCTTGCTACTTGGTCGAAGGTGGATCAGATTGATTGGCGCCGTCTAAGCTTGATAGTCGATACCGAAGTCTGGTTTCAAGATGATACAATGTGACATAATGTTACGCTTTGATCCCTAATTTTTGCCTGGAACGCCCTTTCAGGTTTTCAGTCCACCGGGATACCTTTTTTTTCCCAAGTCGCCTTTTCAGGTTTTCGACTTGCCGGGTGTAAAATTTTTCCATTTTCATCCCTTACTTTTGCCCGAACCTTTTGATTCGCCGGGGAGCCCTTATTTTTTCATAGGTCAGTCAACCTAGCGGGTCTTTGATTATGGGTAGTATCTTTTCACTATGTCTGCATTGACGGGGCGAGGAAGGTCGTCACCATCTATGGTGGTTAGAATCATAGCTCCTCCCGAGAAAATGTTCTTAACCATAAGTGTCCCTTCGTATGTGGGGGTCCATTTGCCCCTGGGATCACCTTGTGGTAGTATGATGCGTTTGATCACTAGATCCCCGACTTGATATTCTTGACGTCTGACTTTCTTGTTAAAAGCCTTGATCATTCGATTTTGATATGTTTGACCATGACAGATAGCAGTAAGTCTCTTTTCATCGATTAGATTCAGCTGATCAAGTCGGGTTTGGATATAATCGTCTTCGTTCAAACCCTCATCCTTCATAATCCTGAGAGAGGGTATCTGGACTTCGATGGGTAGGACTTCCTCCATGACATACACCAAAGATTAGGGTGTTTCCCCTGTCGATGTCTGTGCTGAGGTACGGTACCCATGAAGAGCGAATGGTAACATCTCGTGCCAGTCTTTGTATGTCACCGTCATCTTCTGCACAATCTTCTTGATGTTCTTGTTATCTGCTTCGACAACTCCATTCATCTTCGGCCGGTAAAGAGAAGAGTTATGGTGTTGTATCTTGAACTATTTACAGAGCTCGGTGATCATCGTGTTATTGAGATTTGTACCATTGTCAGTAATAATCGTCTCGGGTACACCATATCATTAGATCAGATTGTGTCGGATAAACCGCGCCACGACGTTATTGGTTACTGTAGCAAAGGAAGCTGCCTCAACCCACTTCGTGAAGTAATCAATTGCTACCAGAATGAAGCGATGCCCGTTAGACACAGTAGGTCTGATCTCGCCTATCATGTCGATGCCCCACATTGCAAAGGGCCAAGGAGCTGTCAAGACATTCAGGGGAAGCAGAGGTATATGCACCTTATCAGCATAGACTTGGCACTTATGACAGGTTCGAGAGTGCTGATAACAATTGGCTTCCATAGTGGACCAGTAATATCCTGCCCGTAGGATTTTCTTTGCCATGGTATGTCCACTGGAATGAGTTCCGAAGGTACCTTCATGCAACTCCGTCATGATCCTTTCTGCCTCGCTCTTGTCTACACACCGTAGTAGTATGGAGTCATGGTTACGCTTATAGAGGATCCCATTACTGATGAAGAACTTCTCAGCGAACCTTCTCAGAAACTTCTTATCATTAACAGATGCCCCCTCGGGGTATTCTTGAGCCTCAAGATACCTCTTTACCTCGTGGAACCAGGGTTTGTCTGCTACCTCTTCAGTCTCAATGTCACAACAATGTGCGGGTTCGTCCAACCTTTCAATGGTAATCTGGGGAGCTTCATTGTCCCACCTAACTTTGAACATAGAAGACATGGTAGCTAGCGCGTCCGCCAACTGGTTCTCTTCTTGTGGGAAATGTTTAAAAGTTATCTCCTCAAAGTGTGGGAGAAATGTCAGTACATATTCTCGATAAGGAATGAGATTCGGGTGCTTCGTATCCCACTCGCCTTTGATCTGACTTATTACCAGAGCGGAATCTCTGAATACCCTCAAGAACTTAATCCTCAGGTCAAAAGCAGCTCGAAGACCCATGATACACGCCTCATACTTCGCCATATTGTTGGTGTAATTAAAACATAATCGAGCGGTGAATGGAGTATGACAGCCCTCAAGAGATATAATTACAGCCCCAATGCCATTACCCAATGCGTTCGAGGCTCCATCAAAATACATAGACCATCGGGATCCCTCCTCGGGTCCTTCATCTGGTCCAGGTTCTTCGTAATCGGTTACTAACATGATAGTCTCATCCGGGAACTTGAAATTCATGGACTGGTAGTCATCCACGGCCTGATGCGCCAAATGATCCGCCAATACACTCCCTTTGATTGCTTTTTGGGTGGTGTATTGGATGTCGTACTTGGTTAGGATCATCTGCCACCTTGCTATCCTTCCGGAGAGAGCGGGCTTCTTGAAAATATACTTGATCGGATCCATCTTTGATATCAGCAAGGTAGTGTGAGTTAGCATATACTATCTCAGTCGGCGAGCAGCCCATGCCAAATCACAGCAAGTTTTCTCGAGAAATGAGTATCAGGTCTCACAGTCGGTAAACTTTTTTCTAAGGTAATAAATGGCGTGCTCTTTTCGACCAGACTCGTCATGCTGCCCCAGCACACACCCCATTGAATTTTCTAGCACTATCAAGTATAACATCAATGGTCTTCCTTCAACTGGAGGCATCAAAATTGGTGGTTCTTGAAGGTATCCTTTGATTCTTTCGAAAGCGGCCTGTCATTCGTCATTCCACTTTACCACTTGATCTTTCTTCAGTAGCTTGAAGATTGGCTCACAAGTAGCAGTCAGATGTGAGATGAACCTGGCGATGTAGTTCAGGCGTCCCAAGAAACCTCTAACTTCCTTTTTTGTGCGGAGATCCGGCATCTCTTGTATGGCTTTTACCTTTGCGGGGTCTATCTAGATACCTTTGTCACTGATAACAAAACCCAGAAGCTTACCATACCTTACCCCGAAGGTACACTTGTTCGGATTCAGCCTCAGCTTGTACGTCTTCAACCTGTCAAACAGTTTCTAGAGATGATCAAGGTGCTCTTCCTCAGTCTGGGACCTGACTATCATGTCATCAACATAAACCTCAATCTTGTGGTGAATCATATCGTGGAACAAAGCGACCATGGCACGCTGGTAAGTTGCCCTAACATTCTTCAACCCAAAAGGAATTACCTTATAATAGAAGGTGCCCCACTGTGTAACGAAGGTTGTTTTCTCCATGTCCTCAGGAGCCATCTTGATCTGGTTGTAGCCAGAAAAACCATCCATGAAGGAGAAGATCTTGTGCTGCGCAGTGTTGTCGACTAGAACATCAATGTGAGGAAGTGGGAAATCATCCTTGGGGCTTGCCCTGTTCAGATCTCTGTAGTCCACACATATCTGTACCTTACCGTCCTTCTTAGGTACCAGAACGACGTTGGCAACCCATTGCGGATAAGAAGTGATAGCTAAGAATCCTGCATCGAACTGTTTCATGACCTCTTCCTTGATTTTCTCTGACATTTTAAGGTGCATACGATGGACCATTTGCTTTACCGGAGGGTAGTCTTCTTTAGTCGGTAGGCGATGTACCATAATATCAGTGTCCAAACTAGGCATGTCTTCATAAGACCAGGCGAAGATCTCAACATAGTAGTGTAGCATCTGTATTAATCGTTGTTTGACACTAAGCTCCAGATTCGCACCTATTTTAACCTCTTTTCTGTCTTCCTCTGTACCCAAATTCACTGAATCAACTGGCTCTTCGTGAGGCTGTACGGCCCTTTCTTCCTGCTGTAACAGTCTAGCAAGTTCTCCAGGCACCTCATAATCATCCTCACCTTCGTCCCCGGCTTGGTTGATCAGATTTTTGAAGTTATAACTGGCAGTAGCAGAGCTGTTATCAATGGGATCCAGAGTGGATATGGATCTGCAGTATGATACGTGAGTGTGTGTAAGAGCATAGCTGTTTTGATAAAGTGAGAGATAGAAAAGAAAAAACAAGGATTGCAAAAGTTGTAATGCAAGAAACGTCCAATGCTTTATTAATGATATATGAAATGACAAATAATAAGCCCTCACAAGCAAAGCCAAGGTGCCTCGGGCAAGGCACTGGGCCGTAAAGTTTCAATTTTTTTATTACAAATCTTAAAACAAATGAGTCAATTACTGCGGAATAAAATAAACAGGTATAAAGTCCCTAGTTGTCCAGTTATTCGGTCCACCATTGGTTGTTGGGTAGATCCAGCTGTCGATGTTTGAATCCTCTTCACTTTCTTCAATTGCATTAATTCCCCGATTGTTGATGTGTAGAGGAGATCTTCCAGCCCGAGCGTGCCTAACAGCCCTTTGAGCCCCTGTAGTAAAGCCCAAACCAAAATTGTCAATTTTGTGAGTGAAATCAGGGAGCTGACCCCAATTGGTACCCCCACCTTCTTCAACTACAGCCCTGGCATCCTTGAGAGAAGCCATCTTCAAGGGAGGTTCGTTGGTAGTAACTTCAGTTGATGCCAAAGTCTGAGGGACCTCTTCGAAGTTCTGACAAGGAGTTTCTATGAACTCCCCGTCCATCTCTACATAGCGGAAGGAATTGAGATGAATCACCATATACTCTTCTTCACCTCGCACTGTGACAATCTTCCCCTTCACCGGATACTTCAGCATTTAATGGAGTGTGGAAGTAACTTCCCCAGCCTTATGGATCCAAGGACGACCCAGCAAGCAAGAATACGATGGCCTGATATCCATTACGTAGAAGGTGGACCCAAAGGTTTGAGAACCTACTTTGACAGGGATGTCCACCTCCCCGTGCACCATTCTCTTTGATCCGTCAAAAGCCCTTACCACAATGTTACTAGGCTTTAAAGTCAAACCCTCACAATCCAAACGGTCCAACGCTTTCTTCGGCAGAACATTAAGTGAAGACCTGGTATCTACTAGCACATGAGCCATAGTGATGCCCCTGCACTCAATCGAGACATGCAGAGCATCATTATGATTCCTTTCCTTTGTGGTCAGATCCGCATCTGAAAAACCCAGCCCGTTGTCAGCAGTCAGGCTGGCCACACAATCTTTGAATTGATCTGCTGAAGTTTCCTGTGGCACATGCGCAGTCTTGAGAAATGCAATTAAAGCCTTCACATGGGCTTCAGAGCTCAACAACAGAGACAACATGGATATCTTTGATGGGGGTCTGCCCCAACTGCTCGACCATATTGTAGTCTCTCTTCTTGATAATTTTCAGTATTTCCTCTATTTCTTGTTTAGAGGCTTCCACAATGATTTCTCTAGGTGCCTCCATCCGGGCAGGCTCACCTATAATTTCTTTGCCCCGAGTACCAGATGGCTCAGCAGCAGGGGTGATAACTGGAGTAAGAACTGGAACAATAGTTTATGTACTAGCGGGGACAGTAGATGGAATGATTATAGGTTTGTTGATAGTCAGAGGGGAAATCTCGAGAGAGAAGATCCTCCCGCTTCGGGTAACCTTACTAGCCCCGAAAATATTACTGACATCAGTATCAGCTTCTTCATTCTTCAAATCTTGCTTAATGCCATGATAGTACACATCATCACCATAATTCCATGGGACAACCTTGTCTGAAGTGTACGTGATGGGACCAGGAACAATGATTATTAGCGGAGCAATTCTTTGAACAGGTGTAATCCTAACAGATCTTCTCGAGGAAACCTTGGAAGGATTGGCGGAAATGGTTATAATGGCAAAGTCTTCATTTGGAACAACATGAATCATAGTCTTCTCAAACAAAATTTCTTTATTATCCATCAGGCGCTGGACACCTAACTTCAACAAATAACAACCAGAATGTAGAATTGAACATATGTGGCAACCTTCACCATAACCCGGAAATAAACCGGACAATAGCAAATTCCTCTTAACAGTCATAAGAGGAGTAGAAATGTCTTCAACAGAGGTCATAAACAAATCAGTGTCAACAACATTGACTCCACGACCATGTTTGGGCATGGGAGCAGTTATAACATTCGGCTTTTCTGGAGCATCAAACTCTATCTCCTTAGCTTCAAGCAAGTCTTGTACTTTGTTTCTCAGAGCCCAACAATCATTTGTATCGTGGCCAGGACTGTCATAATGGTAGGCGCACCGCACGTTGGGATTGCATCTGGGAGAGGTAGTGTTTAGATTTTTTAGGAGCCTCTCTCAAGGTCGCCAAGTTGGATCTCAGCAGGTGAGGTAGTACTTCAGCCAATGTCATGCTAATGCAGGTAAACTGCCACTGTGGTCTTTCCACCCTTTGTTGATTGTTGCATTGTGGAGCAACTGCGAGTCTTGGTATTACTACAACATTTACCATTGGACGATGTTCAGATCTGCTTTGGCCCCTCGGGCTATAGACTGCACTGGCTTCCTTCTTTCCAATGAAAGGCTTCTTTGCTAAACTTGAGGAGGCATCCTTCTGTATTTTACCACTCCGAATTCCAGCTTCTACTCTTTCTCTGGTTAAAATCAGCTCGGTGAAACCAGATGACGAGCTGCCGATTAAGTGATTGAAAAATGGACTAGACAGCGTCCCTAGAAACATATCAACCAACTCCCTATCAAACAAAAGGGGTAGAACTCTCCCAGCCAAATCTCTCCATTTTTTAGCATAATCTTTAAAACCTTCACCTGCACCCATGGACATACTCTGGAGTTGAGTACAAGTGGGAGCAAGGTCGGTATTGTACTGATACTGTTGTAGAAAGCAGCAGAAAGATCTTCCCAGTTTCGGACACTGGCTGCCTCTAACTGGTAGAATCATTCAAGCTGAGTCCCTGACAGACTATCTTGAAAGAAGTGCACCCACAAATTTCTGTCAGCTGTGTGGGGTTGAATCTTCCTGACATATGAGCAGAGATGGAGTTTTGGGCAGGACACTCCATCAAACTTGGCAAAAACCGGAGCTTTGAACTTCTGAGGGATGACCACTCCCGATACCAGTCCCAGTTCTCCGAAATCCAAACCAGGTATCCTCTGAACTTCCATAGCACTCATACGGTCTTCTAGTTGCTTGTATCTATCCTCATTAGGAGGATATTTCTCATCATCATAATCAGTATCATTGTCGGAGACTGCAGGACTAAGGTCCTTTCCCCTTCTTGGTTCTCCCCTTCCTTGGATGAAGAGGTCAGATCAGTTTGATGCTTCAACCTTTATCCAAATCTTCTGCCCATATTCAGAATACCAATCTTCTTCTTCTTCTTCTTCTTCTTCTTCTTCTTCTTCTTCTCTTTCAGAATGAGGGCCTTCAGATCCTCTTGCCCCTTTGCCAGACTGATGAACATCTGTTGGAACTGGGTGTTTTGTGCCTGAAAATCTTTGATGACTTGATCGGAAGACATTTTTGCTGAAATAAACAGCAAAGAAGATGAGAAACCTGTAGTGGTACCTGTAATGATGTGTATGATAACGGGATGCGCATGTAATAATTTCAAAGACGTTGGGAGATTTAAATTTGCAAACCAAAATAAACAAAACTTTATTAGCTTAAATTTGAAAGGTTCAACATGCTATTAAGGCGTTATAAATAAATAAATAAAACAAATCTAAAATTAGAAAAGAAAAATCAAAAGTCCCATGGACGCTTTCTCTTTGTGCTGATATAATCATTGAGCACTCTTTCTTCCTCGAGCTGCCTGGTGAGCTTTAAAACCTTCCTCTCTTGCTCATGGAACTGCTCCCTGTAAGTATCCCGCTCATTCTTCATCTGAATCCGAGACCTATGTAACTCCCCAAGATCAGTGGGCATATAAGGATAAAGAACCGTGTAAGGAATGCCTTCTTCAGTAGTGGGCTCCACAATCACTGGTAATACGACCGCATAAGGCATCATAAGCTTCTGGGAACGAGCTCGTACCCATTGGAGGTAAGGCTGCATAACAAGGGAAGTCCTTGGCCCCAACTCTTTGGGGTCAGATCTTTTTACCATGCCCCAAGCTCGTATGAACCTCCGGCGATGCTCCTTAACATCATCCTCATAGTCGAATACAATGTCTTTGAGAATTAGTTCACGGGAACCATCCCTTCGAGCACGACCAAATTGTTACAAGGCTAGACAAGGACTGTAAGTTATACCCCCTTTGATACCAAGTAATGGGACATTAGGATACCCCCCACAGCGGCCAATAACAACAACATCTTCCATAGCTCGGGAACACCAAAGAATATCCG
The DNA here is from genome assembly GCA_948472305.1 of Vicia faba. Taxonomy (NCBI): domain Eukaryota; kingdom Viridiplantae; phylum Streptophyta; class Magnoliopsida; order Fabales; family Fabaceae; genus Vicia; species Vicia faba. The sequence continues at coordinate 1,308,499,808 of OX451739.1, forward strand.
TATGAGTGAGTCACATTATTCTGTGCGACCAACCCAAAACTTCTTCGTTCTTCAGTATAAATCTAGGAAGGTGAGAAATAAACCACCTTGACAACAACGGCATGCAACACATAAGAGTCCCTCTTCTCCTCATGGTACGAGTATGAAGAGCGTGCAAAATATCTCCAAGCAAGGTAGGCACAGGGTTGCGAGAAAGGAAAATCTTGATAGCATTCACATCTACGAAGGAGTCCGGATTAGGGAAGAGAAGTAAACCATAGATAAGAAGATCCAAGACATCCTCAAAAGCCTAAAACTCCATATCATCCCAAAATAGTTGAGCCTGGTCTATCAGAAATTTGGCTAGAAAACCCTCGACTCTGCTTCAGGTTTCCCAATTGGATACCATATCGGCCCGTTTCAAATGTAAAGCTGAGGCAATGACTTCTAGCTTAGGAATTTCTTCTATACCTGTGAAGGGTACCTGTTAAAGAATGGATATGCCCAATAGCTGAGAGAATTCTTCCAAGGTGGGTACCAACTGATAATTTGGAAAGGTGAAGCAGTGATGCTTGGGATCGAAGAACTGAAAAAGTACGCTCGTCATCTGTTCATCAAAGTTTGAAGTAACCAGGCTGAGAAGTTGACCGTGTCTCTTAATGAACATAGATGTTTCAGAAATTCTTGATAATAGCTCTTTGAGTTGGGAAGGTATCTCCACAAAGCTGTTTCAGATAGTATTTCTATGCACAGAAGCCATGATCTGCAAAACAGAACAAAGATAAATTCCCTTGGTCTTTGAAATGGTTAGTGTAATAAAGCATGAATGCCATGTTATGATGCATGATGTCATGATAAACCACGGGTATAGCAAACACAAGTATTGCAAACACAGTCAAATCACACAAAACCCTTAGGTTTAAGGCTTGCATGAGGTCAAAGGTAATACCCTCTTGAAATTAAGTTGGTTCAACCTGTCCTAGAAAATTAACCGGGTTCTAGAGTATCTCAATATCACTGACCATCATCCATCGGTCATGGTTTTAGCTCACACAATCTTTTCTTATGGCCGAAATATTCCGAGAGTATGATCTCACTGAGTGTAGCATCAAGTATCAACCAGTTCTCAGCTCTACACCGAGGCCGACTGTCTCACTACTTTCTAATGGCCAAGTTGGGCGATTAAAGGTTCTAAGGTCAGTTGATGCTTAACGACACCACGCGACGGCCCCGTATTCTCCTCGTTTCTCCACAAGGGATACCGATACCAACCAAAGTGCCACACCAACATAGCTACTGCTTCAACCGTATCGGTCTACACCGTACAATTCCCTTACAGTCTATTGCTACTTACCTAAAAGGTGTTCCCCAGATCCGGGTGTAGGATCTATAGTAACCCCAAAATAAACCCTTAAAAGTAAAGCAAACAAAGCAATCAAGAGAAGCAAATTTAATGACCTAGATCCTAAGGTATACCCCACCTATAATTCCCAAGCAGAGACGTCAGTTCTGTGTTACGGTGGCAGAACCGACTGTTTATACTGGTTTGCATTTTGCGTTTTATGTTCGCAAAATGTCGCGGTTAGCAAGAGTCACCACTGACTTTTATTTTTTCCAATCGGAAAGGAAAAAAGTACAGAAAAATCCTTTTTCGAGATATTCTGAGTACGAGGGGGTAGATTATAGAAAGGGAAGGTGTTAGCACCCTTTCTATCCATGGTTTTCCATGGGCTCTTAAGTACTTTCTCATTTTTAAATTGCTTATGTTTGTGTGCTTTATTTTGAAAAGTTTTACTTCGTGATAACCCTTGTATCAGTCCTCATGGGTGTGACAAAGTTATTTTGAAAATTGTTTTCGAAAGGTGTAAGTGTGAAAACTTTTGATTTGAGCAAGTACCTACTAGCATCTACCTACTCGGTAAAAGATTGTTTCTATTCTTGTTTCTTTTAGACGGCACTATCCTACTATTGAGAAATACGTAACACCGTCGTTGGAATTTGTAAGGGTCAATTCGAAAGGGACGTACGATCACTAAAGCAATATTAGGACACCTCAGTAGTAACCTTAGAGTCTTAAGATCTTAGTCAAGGCAACATTTCCAAGGCAACATTCGAATGGGACATTTTGATCTTTTTAGACTGGAGGGAAACCACTAAGACACCCTATGCTTAATGATCGTTTACCGAAGGCAACCGAAGTGAGAATATACCCTAAGAGTGATATGTGCGAGTGATTTGTTTTCAGTTATTTATCTTTGCACATTAGGGTTTTCTAACCGTTTTAATTTGTCATGCATTCTTTCCATACAATCCTATTAGCATACATCTAGACAGTTGAATATTTGCAGGAATTAAAAATGCGAGAAAATAAACCTACGCTATTACAAGGATTTGGCAGTTACATCATTATTTTGACGAGAAATAAAAGTGTGGAATTTAAAACCCTAATTAAAACTATTACAACCACGAAGCAGTTACAATAATGGTAAAACGTAATTAAAATACGCGCGACGAATTAAATGCCAGAAGAAATTGAAACTTGAAAAATCTAATTTGAGGAAAAAATATTTTTTGGATTTTTATTGAAGAAAATATTTAATTGCAAATTAATTAAGCCTAATCTCTAATTGTTTTTAGATTATGAAAGAAATTAAAGTTGCCCTAAATTAATTAAACTAATTAATAAAAAAAATTATTAAGAAAATAAACCTTTTTTTGTGATTTTTGATTGGTTACTTTAATAAAATAAATTTTTTTGTTGATTTAAAAAATAAAATAATTAAAGAAAAGGAATTAAAGAAAAATAGTAGAAATAACCAAATGGGCCTACTGTCAGCAGATCTGGATGGAGATGGATCTAGAAGATGATGATGCTCAGAAGGTGAGGTGCGCTGGATTTGGTTCTGGCTGATGGATCCAACAGATGATGACCCTCAGAAGGTAAGGTGTGCTGGATTTGGTTCTTGCTGATGGATCCAGAAGATGATGACCAAAGGACGCTTGATCTGGTTCTGGCTGATGGATCCAGAAGATGATGACCAGAGGATGCTTGATCTAGTTCTGGCTGATGGATCCAGAAGATGATGATCCTTAGAAGGTGTATGTGCTGGATCTGGTGAAAACAATGGAGAAAATGCCAAAAGCTCACGCCTGGAATCGAACCCAGGACATGAGCTTTTGACTTCCTTCCTCTGACCAGCTGCGCTGGATGTTAACCTGTTAATATAATAAAAACAAATAATATATTGGAGAACAAGTTAGTGGCCAGAATAATGCGCCAGAATTTAAACCAGCCAGTCAGGTTGTGACACACTATTGTCTTCTTCCCTGGAACCGTCGTTTTAGGCTCTGAACCTTTACATACAGACGTAGGTCTGTTGCTGAAAGCCCTTGTCATTCAAAACATCTATACAAACGTGATAAATCAATTATGATGGTACCAATCAACTCGTGTTGGTCTCACGAGCGTCATGGTACCCATTATCAGGCCTAATTTTGCTTAAATCATAAAACCCCAAATTGGAGCATGAAACCCTAACAATGGCAAAAGCTTATTACTGCACTGTAACTTAAATCAAACTATCCAGAAACATTGCAAACATGATGATGAACACAAATATGTAACTTAAACATGCTAAAGATGCAAGAATTACAGTAATCGAATTTGGATAATTTTGCAAACCGTGAGAGTGATAGGGAGTGATTCTAGACGTGTAGGGGCGTGCAATCGATTGGAGAAGCTTCCTGAGATTCCCAGGAATGTATTGCTAGCCTTGAAACTCCTGAGGACGACTCTAAGATGGATTTAAATCTCACAATTTTTGTCCAAAGTTTTGAATTTTCTTCTGACAGTTTCACTTCTCTAACCCCCTTTCTTGCCTTGGCTGCGTTATGTATTTGTACTAGAGTGAATTAGGGTTGTAAAAACCACTAGTATCTTTGCAAATTTTCAAGATTTGATTTGGTTTTCATGTTGTATGATATCCTTCCAAATTTGGCCTAATCATGCCATACTCGTGCCAATTAGCTTTGATATGATTTGATTCTGATATGCCAGCATTATGAGCTTGTGATTCTTTCCAAAAATCCAATCAAAACAAACCTTTGCCATTATTTACCAATTATTTGATTTAATTCAACTTTTAATAAATAAAAAATCAAAACAAAATAAATAATGAAGCAAATAACATGTGAGTGAACATTTGGGTCGTGGACCATGTTATAAGTGAGGTGCAAGAATAAAAATTTAGGCCCATTTAGCAAAAAATGCAAATTTGAGCACATTTGACTTTTGGCAATTTTACAAAAATGGTCAACTTGGCCAATGCATAACTCTCTAAATTTTGACCATAGAGAGGTGTTCTTGGACTTTTTAGAAATATTAGGATATCCTCTAAGCAACCCTTTTGGTCTCATCTCAATTGAGTCTTCCATGTTCATGTATGAAGCTTTGACCCAAAAGGTGTTTTTGTTGACTTTTCAAAAGGACCTATAATGTCAAAATTCATATCCTTTTGTGAGTGCATATTATGAACTTGGGATATCAATATGAATTGTAGGTAATTTCAGCCTCTTCAAAATGAGCTTCGGATGGGTAATTTCTGATAAAGTATGAGAAAGTTATGCTTGGTCAAAGTTGAGTTAACTTTTCCTACAAAACCCTAATTTAGCAACTTTTGGGTTTTGATGAATTGTGAGCAATCCTTGAGGAATCATGATCAAACCTTGATCAAATGATGAATAATACTTCAAAATGAGGATGTTGACCAAAAATCTTGAAGTTTGACTGTATGTGGGCCACAATTGACTTTTGACCTAACACGATCGATTTTCAGGCATTTGAGCAATTGACTGAGCAAACTTCTTCTGCAAGGCTTGAAACTTGACATGGATGATCTTGAGAACATATTAGGACAATGGTGAGAAATTGAGTCCTTTGTGGTTCACACATCTGGATGAAGATGGAAACCCTAATTTGAGATAGACTGCCTTAGGAGAGAGTTTATCTGGTCAACTCTTGAACTTCCTTGAGCAATTTGGGGACCTCACTTGCCGTGTGTTGAGAAATATGGGAGGGAAATTTTTTGGGTATAACAGATATTATTTCTACTCGTCCACCATGCTCTACTCCTTCATTGATAAATATTTCTTGGATGGGAGGAAACTGCTCTTTGATCTCTCCTTGGTCAGTAAGTACTTCAATTGCATTCACAGCCGGACCGCCATGCAAAGGCATATGATTCGTCTTGATATTCGGCTTGTCAAAAGTGATAGCTTGTGAATACAAAAAATCTTGAACCTTATTATTGTGCCCCAAAATTTTCCCTCCCATTCTTTACTCAAGATGCTATCCCAAGGTTTCTTAAATACTCAATTTGGCTCAAAAGTTGATCAAACAGATTCTCTTCCTAGGCAACCAGTCAGCAATTAGGGTTTTGCACTTCTCAAATGTTTGCCCAATCCATGGCCCAGATAACTGCAAAGGCATTTGTGTGATTTCTATTTGTTTTCTTAACTATAATCTTCTGAAGATTGATGTTACTTTTGAGGGCATATTCTGTTTGAATAAGGTGCAAAGTTTAAAGCTATCATCTTTAAGCAAATCATGATTGAGGGTTCAATTAATCATTTGGGTTTGAGCTTCTAAACATTTATTTTGTTTAAAAGTGCAAGATACATGATTTATCCTATCATATTATGTTTACTTAAAGTGCAAGTTATCAAGCTAGGATGCTTATTCAAAACATTCAAACCAAGAATTGCAAAATTAAAATAAAACTCAAAAGTTTTGTACAACAAATTTTCATTATTACTCAAGCTTTGTTCATTACAGTTTGGTGGGTCTTTCACAAATGATTACAAGTGATTACAAAAATTATAAGTAAAATACAAAGTTTAAATCTACAACGGAAAATTTGCTTCTTCTTCAAGACTCCTTGCTTCATCCTCAAGAAATTCCCCATTTGCTAGCCTTTGTCTTGTTTGCCATTTGTTTGTACATGTGACAGAAGAAAAGAAAATATTAGCAAAACAAATCAATATTAAAAAACCCAAGCAAATTTGATTTTTCATCATTAGGGTTTTCTTTTAGGAATCATAATTTTGTTTGTCCATTTTTCCCTATTTTTGCAAATCTCAAAACCTAGGTTTTGGTTCACAAAAAGGGGGAAAAGAAATAAATATACAAATTGGACAGACAAGGCAACAAGCTCAAACAGTAGCAGTCAAAATGCACAAGTCAAACAATACCAAACATCCAAACCGCATCACAAAACTGAACTAGTGCTTTGCAAAGCAATTACAGCAGCACAAGATGCAAGGCAACAGGCTGCAAATAGCAAACAACAAGCAAGTTGTCCAAATTAGAAATCAAATGCAGCAATACAAAGCTACAACAGAACAAAACAAACAATATGCAAACAACAAGCCAAACGCACCAAATGTTGCAATATAAGTCAGCATCATCATTTTCCCAAAGAAATAAAGCAAATCCTTCAGAAATGCATCAAAAGAAAAAATGCTTTATCTCACAAAGAGAGGAAAGAGGAAAGATATCACCTAGCCAACAAATGCCAAGACAAACAGGTTGCTATAAGCAACAGTCCAAGAAGACCTGCTCAAAAAGCCTCCCTATGCTGCCCATAGCAGTCCAAAGATCTGTCCAAGTTCTGCACAAAATCATGTCAACATAAACCATAGCAACTAGTCTACAATACAGTCAAAAAATGCCCAGACTTGTACCAAAGTGGAAACAGTCCAAGCTTCACTCAAAAGCCAAAAACTAGAAAAGCCAAAACTGTCAAAATTCAAAGTTGTTTTCCCTCCTATTTTTTTTCACCTTAATCAGAGAACATGTTTACTATTTTTTAGAGGAGAGAACCATCAGATATCAGAAGGAGAGATATACATAACTAAAAAACCAGAACAAAACTAGCAAACTAGAAAACCAAAAAAACTCAACCAAAAAAGTTCAAGAAATCCTTTTATCTCCAAACCAACAGAACATCATCAAACCATCTCCAAACCAACAAAACATCATCAAACCATCTCCAAACCAATAGAACATCATCAAACCATCTTCAAACCCAACTGAAACATCACTAAAAACCAGATACAGAACTAGCAAAATAGCAAAACCACAAAAACTAAGAACAAGAGGTTCAACAAAAATCCTTTGTCTCAAACCTATTGAAACATCATAGAACAAAAAAAGCCATCACTGTAAAAAACCAGAAGCCAACACCACCATCCAACCATCATCAAAAACCAGCAAATAACAAAAAAAACACGGAACCATAAGTGCACCATTCAAACCTTGTCATCAAACATCATTATTCAATACCCAGCAAATCAGTAGCAAACAAACAAACAACAAGAACCCTAATCTAATAACCAGAACAATACAAGCTCAGAAGAAGAAAAGTAACACAAGCTCAAAAGGAGAAAGAAATCACTCACAAACAGAGTTAGACGCATCTTACCGAAAATAACATTAGGAGGTTAGTAAGGTTATAGATCTGGACCTCACCAAACAATCTCTTTCTTCTCTTTCCTTTCTCTCTTTGAATCTACCGTTGCATGCATCGCTATCTTCACCGTTTTCATCAAACGAAAATTAGGGTTTCACTTTCCCCCTTTCTAGATTTAGGGCCACCAAGTAAAAATCTGTAGAAATAAGTCACGAATTAGTAACTAACAGTAAGAGACGATCAGAAAAATGTAAGAAAATGAAGGTTTTGAGACACGTCGCCGCTGTCACCGCCGTGAGGCGATTTCTGGCGCGGCGAAAGGGTCTTCTCCGGTGAAGGCCCATAGTAAGAGAGAAGAGAGGGGGTAGAGCGTTCAAGAGAGAGAAAGAGAGTTGAGTTATGAGGCCTGGCTTCAATGTAAGTGGTTTTTGTGTTGTTTGATAACAACACTCTGGTCCAATCCGGTGGTGACACTTGTCACCACCTCTTTAGTTGCCCTGAATGATTCCCCACTTGCAACCCCATGATAATTTGATACACCCTCATCATCTATCCCTTTGATCAATTATCACATCCTTTCAACGCGTCTTAGATGCATGCCCATGGTACACCTCCAGGGAGTTGTTGTACTGGAATAGCCAGAAGCATTTGGGCCTATTTATTTCTGCACCCCCTGTTTTTACTTTTTTTTGCACGCCCATTTCTACTTTTCTTCTTTATAGTTTGTTGTTAATATTTTCTTCTTCATTATTTTATTTATTTTATTTTATTTTTTTAGCATATATTTAAGAAATGTAAATATGTTAACATTTGTTTTAAATAATTATTAATTTTAAAATAATTTTTGTTTGACATTATTAATTAAGTCCTTAATTAATCTTATCAAATGAAAAGAGTTTTAATCAAAATAATTATTTAATGGTTTGGATTTGTATTGCGTGATTTAAATATTTATTTCTTACTGTCACCCCCAGTCATTAATTTGTACCCCTATTTCCGAAGCTCTGTAATAACGTAGAATTTCAATTTCCGCATTTTTACTGCTTACTCAATATTGTATAGTAATTATGCGTGTATGGCAAGATAAAAAAAATCAATCGTTAGTTAACCTAATTTAAAAGATCAAATTAACTTGAATCAAACACACTTTTTTCACACGCGCACCTCTAGGGTAACCTCGCTCGTTGCCTCGGAAATACAGTTAAGTCCCTCGAGTATGGGACGTTTTAGCAAATGACCCTTCGATAAAAAGATTGTAGTCCCTCGATGACCCTCGATGTTGCCTTTGATAAAACGATCTCGTCCCTTACAAAAAATTCTAAAGCGTCACGTAAGTTGCTTTCGATGACTGTAAAATTGACCCGCGCCCGTTCCTTTACATCCAACGATGGGGCTTCTTACCAAATCAATGGTAAGATAGCAACATCTAAAGGAGGACGAAAAGAACATTTGAGACCTTTCGAGTAGGTAGATTCGCTCCTAGTTGCTCGCTTGCTCACGACAAAAACATTTTACACCAACACTTTCATCTCAAAAAATTTTCAAAAGACAAGACCTTTTGTATACGTTCTTATAGAGACGAGAACCATTGCAAAACATCCTTTCAAAAACCACTTTCCAAAACACAATCCACAAACACATCTTTGAACTATCTTTCGAAACAAAACTTTATACGCGTTCTTATAGAAATGAGAACCATTACAAAGAGATTTTTCAAAACACTTTCAAAGCCCACACCACAAGCACACTGTCAAAACAAATGCAAGAGATCTAAGCGAGTATCTAATAGCCCATGGAAAACCATGGATGAAAATGGTGCTAATACCTTCCCTTTTCATAATCTACCCCCGAACCCGATAAATAATCGTGAAAGGTCTTTCCTGTGCTTTTTTTCCTTTCCTTTTGGATAAAAGAAAAGTCGGTGGAGACTCTTGCTATCCGCACAAATGCGATCGAAACATAAAACACCAAGTCAATTCTCCCACCGTATCACACTTATGTCTGAAGGCCCAACATTTTTCTATGGTAGGCCCCAAAGAATTGGCATGATATTTGCACCTGGAATTTGTATCATACGTTGGCCGGAGTTCCCCAATTAGAGGAGCTACAAGATTCAACTCTACCAAAGATGCTTTGAGTAAGTGTTGCAATAATTGACTGAGCGGCATTGGGAGAGGATTGAATTTTCTTGGTGGCCTTTCAAACTTGTTCTGTTATTGATGTGCCGGTGGAATTACCAATGGTTGTTGTGCTCTTGGATGCGATGCGACATCATTAATTTCTCCTTTCTTCTATTTCGAGAAGTTAGGGACATGTCTTTTTAAATTATAAGGGGTACTAGATGATTCCCATTGTATCTTTCCACTCTTTATACCTGCTTCAATCCTTTCACTAATACTTACCAAATTGGAAAATCCTGAAGAGACGCTTCCTACCATCTTATCATAGTATAACCCTTGTAAAGTACCCATGAACATATCAACCAATTCTTTCTCCAGGAGTGGTGGTTGTACATGGGCTGCCATTTCTCTCCACCTTTATGCATACTCTTTGAAGGACTCATCTTTCTTATGAGATAAGTTTTGCAGCTTCATACAATTAGGAGCCATATCCAAATTGTATTTTTACTGTCTCAAGAAAGCATTGGCAAAATCTATGCAAGTTTGGATATGAGTTTTCTCCAATTGCAAGTACCAATCTAAAGATGCTCCACTCAAACTGTCTTGGAAATAATGGATCATCAACTTCTGATCTTGAGCATAAGCGTGCATTTTTCTACAATATAGGCGTAGATGGTTCCTTGGGCATGTAAGTCCCTTATATTTTCCAAAGTCAGGTACTTTGATATTTGGAGGGATCATCACATCAGAAACTAGACCCATTTCTAAAGCATCGAAGTCAAAAGCATTGTAACCCTCTACAACCTTCAACCTTTCTTCAAGAGATTTATACTGATTGAGTGCCATGGGATTCTCAGCAATCTTAGGTTGGTGTGACTGAGTAGCTTCTTCCAAATCAAAGTCTCCATATTGTAAATCTACGTAGTTGTCCGCATTGTTGACTGAAATTTGCAAAGTATGGGGTTCCCCTACCTTCGGTGAAGGTGGGACAAACCCTTCAGTATCAGCTTACTTGACCTCTTGTTAAGCTACAATTGACTTTAGAAGTACTGACCCTGGTTCTCTTCTTGGTTGGTGACCACTCGATGTACCAATAGCTTGTGCTACTTATTCAAAGGCTGCCCTAGGAATCTGTTCTTGCCTCTCAATGATGTTCTTCAAGGCTAGAAGAACCTGGCTCATGTCTCCTTTCATTGAGTCGATATTACCCTTCACTTGCTCCAAATATTCCATGAAGGTAGCTTGGTTTTCTTCGATTTGTTCCATACTTCTTTTGATGGGCTCTTGTTTGATATGGTGGTCAGAGAGGTGGTGCATTTCTACCAATGGTTTAACTGTAGAATGATTTTGAAAAATGACAAGTGTTTGTATGAATTTATGAAATGCGATGTTTGCGAATGCATGGTTGCATATGAATATGCTAAGAGTTTTTTGTTTTTAAATGTCTTATTCACTTGGATTTCATATATATATATATATATATATATATATATATATATATATATATATATATATATATATATATATATATATATATATATATATATATATATATATATATATATATATATATATATATATATATATATATATATATATATATATATATATATATATATATATATATATATATATATATATATATATATATATATATATATATATATATATATATATATATATATATATATATATATTTTCTTAGGTTTTGCTTTTTATAGGTGATCATCTAAAAATAAATACACAATCGAGATATGGAAACAAAACACTTTTATTGAAATAACAATTGTCCTCATAAGGGAATACAATTCAGATATTGAAAAACATTCAAACCCAAACATCAAAATTTAATTTCCGAAAGAAATAACAAAGGGAAAAACATCCATCTTCTAAGTGAGTTTGCGGATATCTGCTCTGAAACCATCAACCATTTTCCTACAAAGCTTGAGGAAGTCTTCAACATCTTTCGAAAGTGGGGCCATCACATTTTCTGCATCTCTCAAACTTCTAGGGATGTCAAAAATGAGATTGTTGGCTAAGAAGGCGAGTCTTGCATGCTTGTCTTTGTAAAACCGATATTCCTGATAGAGGTCTGGAATTATCTTATGGTTATCCTTTCATGCTTTGGCGATTTTTGCATGCTGCTCTTCCTAATATAATTTTTTTAGCCCTCATCTTCGTATAGAGTCTCCTCTGTATGAAGAAATTATTTCGAAGGTCTTGTAACTCATGACAAACTTGCTCATATTCACCAGTATTTTGGGCGAGAAGTCTTTCTACCCTCACTCTCTTGTGACGTTCTCCTACATCCGGTTCTTGGCTATCTTGAAGTCTCGTAGTAAGATACTGAATTTTCTCTTCTTGATCTAAAGAAGCTTGGGGCCAAACTTTGAATTTGAGCCCTCAAATTTTCTTCCATCTCCTTTTTGTCTCACATCACCTTTTTGTACAACTTATTTAGCCTCCCGATTTCAGTAGTAGCATCCTCCAAACGTTGGTTGTGAGAATCCAAGTTAAAGGTAGCACTCAACAATCCTTAAGTTTAACGTTTCCGTTTAAGACTCTTCTTTTCAAGGTAGCACTCAACAATCCTTCAGTTGAACGTTTCCGTTTAAGACTCTTCTTTTCAAATGCTTCACGGTCTTTCTGAATCTATTGGTCTTTTGACTCAAGCTCGTGCTGCATCTGTCTTTTTCCATAGCTAAGTTATAAAGGTTAAACTCCAATTCTTCTTTCTCCTTTTGAGCTTGATTCAAGGCTTTCTTCAAGTTGTCTATTTCTTCTAAGGACATAGGTAGAGGATATGTGGCATCTAGATTGTACTTAGGATCAACGTCAAATGGTAGTTTAACAACTCGCACCCTATCTAAAACCCATTTAGTGTAAGGTTCCCTTGCCACAACATTCTTCCTTTCGACCTTTCTTTTGTTGACCCTATCCCAAGCTCGGATGATCTTGTTGAGCAATTCTCGATCATTTTTTCCCATGTTGTGAATGATCAATTATTAAAGTTGTATATTAAAGGGTTTATCCTCCAAAGGGTATCCAAGTTGTCGCAAACCCACAGTGGGGTTATAATTGATGCAACCACGTGACCTAATCAACAGGACATTTGGATAATCTCCACAGCTGTAAATGATATCTCTAATGTTTAGCTTCCTTGCATACCACAACACAAAATCAACAGTGAGAGACCTTAATTTTTGAGGCCACTCAAATCGTGTCAGAGTTTTGATCATGTAGTCTTCCTTATAAAGATGATACATAAACCAAGAATATAAGAGCGGGATACAACAGTTCAACGTACCCCTCCCTTTTTCATAACGAGTGTGAAAAGCATAGTAGACATCACAAGTAGATCAAGATTTGGGTCCATATTCAAAGCTTTCGTGCCCCAAAATACACTAATAGCTGCAGGGTCAATATAGTCCAAAGTCCGCAGAAACAAAATTACACCAAAGACGAGAAGTCCCAAAAAATAAACACAAGATTCCCATTATTTCTTATTAGAAAAAGATAGGGCTTTAGCCTCCTAATATTGTCTTTTAATCCCTTGTACATCCCCTTCTTTCTTGTAATTAAGTGAAAAATCAGGATAAGGGATCCCTAAACCTCTTTCTAAGTCTTTAACATAAATAGTCTGTCCAATTCCCACATAAGCTCTTTCCTTAGAAAAATTCAAGAACCTATCAAATTCCTCCAAAGTCGACGCTAGTTGAAAATTTTGAAAGGTAACACATCTTAATGGAGGGTCGTAGAACTGAACCAAGGCGGATATAGAATCCAATTGTACATCCACTTTTATTATGTCAAGGGTATCCCTATAATGGCAAACAAATAATTTCAAAGCTCTTTCAGACAGTTTCCCTTTGATAATTTTGATCTTTGTCATATCTGGCTTGACGGAACTAACACAGACAAGTTGTTTCCCTTTGGCATCCCTTTTTAAGACACTTCACCAAAAATCTTTGATTATTATTATTTTTTATTCTTGTGAATAAGACAAGAAAACAAAATGCAAAATAATGAATATTTGAAATGCAAGATGTACGAATGCATGATTGTGCGGCATAGTAACGGGATTTGTGAAAGGTATCCTTAGTCGGTAGGTTCCTAGTTTCTACCTAAGGATATTCTACACTCCCCACAAGGAGGTTTCCTTAAGGGTGTCATGGATAACACTAGAGGGAAAGGCACTAGGGCTTCCTTTAAGCGAAGCCTCTATGTAGACCGAAACTTTCGTCTCCAAAGTCGTAAAAGGTCTCGCCATGAGATTTTGGTTTAAGATTATACAAAAAGTCACAGGTTTCATTCCAAAGTCCTACCCCAAAAGAGGATACCTCTTGAGACATATTTCTTTTTTGGAATTCCATCGACTCTAGGCAAAGTCGTCACAAAAACTCATAGGGATGATATATCCCCTTGGTCAATAGACGAACCTTCTTTCTAAGGTTTATAAAACTTTTTTTTGAAATAATATAATCCCACCATAGAATAAATAATATAATTAAAATAATATAAACAGATAATATGAAAAATAAATAAACCAAAAGATATACAAATATAAAGAAATAACAAAAATAGAAAAACACTAAAAAACCCTAAATTCAAAAGAGAGGCTTCTAAACCCTATGGTTGGAGATCCCCAGCAGAGTCGCCAACTGTAATAACCGGTTGAAAATTATAGAGTCGACACCATTACTTTTTATCCTAAGGAAGGGAATATAAATAGTAACCCTAATTTGTATAAGAAATTCTAAGTTGTTGACTCGCTTTAGACGAAGGGAAGGTGTTAGGAACCCCTTATCTACCTTGTTCACAAGGATACTAGGGTTTAGGTTAAAGGTTTAGGAATACTGTTTTAGTTTTAATTAGGGGAACTCGCCACGATTTTAAGTCATATTCCTATGTATCCTCTTATGAGGAATCAGAGTCCAAATTCGTAGTTCCTAGTTGCTTGGTTAGTTTTTTATGGATTATGGAAATATCTCAAATTCTCCTTGAACCAAGTCTGGGTGTGTGAATAGCAGATTCATAGACGAAGTTCGCAGTAGATAAAAGAAATCTCCATAATCCTTTTTTGAAAAAAAATATATTTGAATTATATTAGTAAAAAATAAGCAAGGGTTTTGCGGTCTTACCTCTCTGGCGTGATTTGTTCTATCTTTTGGTTTCTTCAATTTTCTTTCTCTGATATATCTTCTCTTTCGGTTTATAGGTGTGAAAGATGAAGACGATGATGATGATGATGGAGGTGCGATGGATTAAGATTGAAGATCTCAAAAACCCTAGATCTGTTGGAAGAGGGAACACTCTGATGGAAGCTGCAGCGGATTCCTCTCTTCTTCTTCTTCTTCTTCTTCTTCTTCTTCTTCTACTTCTTCTGTTAGGATCCCTCTCCTCCATCTCTTTCCTCTATTGTTCTTAGGGTTTTTATAGGTTTAAAATTAATGATAGATTAGGAAAATTTGTGTTGATTGTTAGTTACAAGTATTTTATTGATAGGAGATTAGGGATTTCGTTACAAATTAAGTTAGATTTTATTTATATCTTGATTGTAATTGATTCTCGGATCTGTAATTGATACTGTGATATCTAATTTTAACGACTTTGTTCAATTATAGATTGTATAGATTTTGATACGATTTTATTGTGTTAGTTCATTTTAGATTTTCGTAGTATTTTTTCTTGGATAGCTTAGTGTAAAAGAGAGTGAATAGGGACATGGAAGCGGCACCGATGGGCTTGGAAAATTAGGGTTCTCTTCCCTAATTTTGAATTTAGTCAAAGTTTCTTAAAAATAATAATAAAATTAATAATAAATAGGTATTGATTAAGTAAATATAAATAATAATAGTTTTAGATAATAATTAAAAAAATAAATAAATTAAATAATGAAAAAAAACAGAAAGTTGACCCTGATTAACCCCCAACAAAACCTTCATAGCCTTAGAACTCAATGGGCCATTCTATAAAACAGCAACAACGACCCTTATGACAAAAATACACCCCCTTTTACTCTTTAAAATGGGCCTCTAAAATAATTTGATTGATGATAAAAAAATGCGATAATAATGTTTTAGAGGCCCAAATGATCAGATCATAAAAAATCGCACCCCCTTCTTTTGTAAAAAAGAACAAGTCAAACCTTAATGGGCCATTAGATTTTGATGGCTTTAAAACATAACACCCCTATATTGTACAATGCACCTCCTTATCACAATTTAAAATGGGCCTAAAACATAATTGTCCATTGTTGTACCCCAAAATTTTCCCTCTCATTTTCTTCACAAAATTTTCCCTCTCATTTTCTTCAAGACATTCTTCAAGGCTTCTCAAATACTCAAGAATCTCAAGGGATGACTAGTCAAATGCTCCTCCTAAGCCAAAGATTTACAACTGGGGTTTTGAGTTTCTAAAGGAAATTTGGGTTGCAAAGGTCTCAAATGGCTTCCATGGTTCTTCATTGGTCCTCAATAATGCTTATGTCAAGTTTCAAGTCCTACACCATAAGTTTTCTCAATCAATGGCTCAGATGATTGAAAATCAACTGTATTGGTTAAAAAGTTAACTATACAGTCAAACTTCAATATTTTTGGTCAACATCAACATTTTAAAGTGATGTTAATCATTTAATCAAGGGTTGATCATGATTCCTCAAGAGAATCCCCCAAATCATCAAAAGTCAAGAATTGTCAAATTTGGGTTTCGTTAGGAGAAGTCAACTGAACTTTGACCAAGCATAACTTTCACATGCTTCATCAACTTTTCCCAAACCAAAGCACATTTTGAAGAAAATTCAATTCTCTACAACTTTTTTTTATGCTCAAGTCCAAAATTTCTTCGTTTGAAAGATTTGAGTAACGCATTATAGATCATTTTCAAAAGTCAACAAAAGACACTTTTTGTCAAGGCAACTTACATCAATATAAATCTCCTAATGCAAAAATGATCAAAAGAGAAATTGTAGAGGACATCTGAGATTTTCAAAAAGTATAATATCACCTTCAAAAGATGAAATTGAGCAAGTTATGAATTGCACAAGTTTGTAAATTTTGAGGAAATTCATGAAATGCAGAAAGAGCAAAATTAAGATTTTGAATTAGTGGGCCTAATTTTTTATGTTCAAACGTATTCATCAGATGTTAGATGACCTCTAAATTCATTCACATATTTGTTATGATTTTTATTTCTTTTATTTGAATTTTTATTCATTTAAAAGAAAATACAATCAAAATAAAATATGAGATATTTGTGTAAGGACTTAGGCTTGTGATTTCAATCGTGTACAGGCCCAATGCAACTCATGATAGCCTGTCAAGACTTGCCAAATTCGTGAAATTTTAAGAACGGAAAGAAATATAACAAAGATGGAAGATTTTCAATGTGTTTGATCTTTGTCTTTATTATGGCTTCATGGCCTTGATCTCGTTCCATATTTGCTGGCTCATTCATTCCTCTATATAATGCAAACCGGAGCAAATCAAATGGACATGAAATCATTTTATCAAAATCTAGCAAAATTCTCCAAAAATTCTCCAAACCCTCGAGCCTCCTAACGCTCTCCTCACGCCCTTTCACCCCATAATTCCAATCTTATTCTCTTCCTGGACATTGAAAGGTAAGTTTGGACCAGCTACCATGGTCCAAAACGCATGAGAAGGGCATGACATGCATCTCCGGTCACACAATATTTTGAAATTCATGTTGTTTTATTTCATATTGTTTTGAGCTTCATGATTATCATTAATGTGTTCCTGAGCCCTTTCTGAACAGGACTAGACCATCAAAGTCATCCCATGCACACAGGATGAATAAACACCATTTTTCTCCGATCCATGCATTTCATTTGAAGTGCATGATCCAGGGTTTTTAGCCAAAAAATAGCCTTAATTCGGATTCAGGGGGAAATTTTAAGGGGAGTAGGGTACTTTGTGCATTTTGATTTTGCGTTTTTTATAGGTTTGAACTTTAGGACGACCAGAGAAGACGATCGAAGGTTGACTCTGGCACCCTAAATTTTGCTGACTTCGGCAAGGGCATGTGTTGTATAAAGAAGCTTTTTGACTGGTTCATTCAAATCCATGGGGTCCACTTGGGGCGCGCGCATTTGCTTATCTGGCATCAGTATTTAATTTTACAATATAATGTTTGATTTACGTTCTACAACTGGATGTACAAGCCACCCCAGTGGAAGCATGCGTGCTCTTAAGATATACCTCTGCTAGATCCTGGGTTCGATCCAGGCGCGAGGTAGTTTTTATTTTTCTAACATTTTCTGCTTACAGATCCGATACAAGCTATCCATGAGCGCGCATACCATGCATCCCTTCAATTAACACCATCCATCCAGATCCAATGCAACTGATTGATCAAACCCATGATACACTCCAGGAGATGATTCTCACTAGATCTCCCAGGCGCCTGAGTTCTCTTGCTAATGGGCTTAGGAATTTCTTGATTCACACCCTCTCAATTACTTTTGCAGCGCAGACCCACTAAGTTTTTATTTTATTTTATTTTATTTGTTTTAAATTAACATTTCTTTTTAACCAGCTTTATTTTAATCAACAAAAAAAATTAGAAAATCTTGAAAATACTAGATCTAAGTTTTTTTATTAATTAATTTAACTTTTGTTAATTTTAATTAATTTAATTTAAATCACATTTTAATTTTTATCAACTAATTAATTAATTATAATTAGGTTAAATTTTTATTAATCATTTCAAATATTTTTCCATAACAAAAACAACAAAAAATATTTTCTTAAATGTTTAGGAATTTTTAGGGTATTGATATCTCTTCAATCTCCGCGCGCTTATCTATTTTCGAATTTCTATGAATATTGTAACTGTCAGAAAGGATGTAATAGTTTAACTTAGGATTGATTTACTTTTCCCCCATTTGATGTTTTGTACTCCCCATTCCCAAAGCACTATAATACTCTAGATTCAATTTCCCGCATTTTTTACTTTCCACACTACTGTATAAATGCTTATATTTTTTTTAACTTCTAGCTTAATAGGATTACATGGTAAGACTTAAAAGAAAACGTTAGAAAACCTAACATCCAACATAAAAATAACTGAAGCATAACACACTTCACACATGCGTGCCTCTAAGGCACCCCCACTTGTTGCCTTTAGAAAACAACAATCACGTCTCTCGAACGTGGGATGTTTTAGCAAAGATCCTCTGGTTAAAAGATCGTAGTCCCTCGATGACCCTTCGATGCTTCCTCGGTAAATGGTCTTAGTATCTTAGGATAATTGCTAAAGTGTCATATGAGCTGCCTTCGTGACTGTACAATGACCCTCTCCTGTCCCTCAAAACATCTAATGATAAGGCTACCTACTAACTAATGGTAGGATAGCACTATCTAAAGGAAAATAGGAAAAGAACAAAGACCTTTTGAGTAGGTAGATAGCTTATAGTTGATTTCTCACAAAACAAAACAATTTCTCACACATACACTCTCGTTTCTAAATATTTTACAAAACACTTTGTATGCATTCTCAACGACACGAGAATCATTACAAAGTTTTCCGCACTAAGGCATCTTTTCAAAATATTTTCAAAATACACTTACAAAAAAAAGCATTTTCAAAGTGAGCTAGAAACTAAGAGCCCGTAGATAAATACGGATGAAAAGGGTGCTAATACCTTCCCTTTTCATAACCTATCCCCTTTACTCAGAAAATTCTTGAAAGGTCTTTCCTGTTCTTTTCACCCTTTCCTTTATTGGATAAAAGAAAAGTCGGTGGCGACTCTTACTATCTGCAACATTTACGATAAAATGAAAAACCAATAAAGTCAATTCTCCCACCGTATTACATCCATTAAAAATGAAACAAAACTTTATTTTAAGAAACAACATTCCCTTCTATCTATAAATGGGAAAAAAACTTAATGGGCCATCAGATTTTGATGGTCCATTACAAAGCGATATACCCCTCTCATGAATATAAACCTCCACTAGAATAATACCCAAAAATAAGCAAATTGAAACAATAGAATTTATATTTTTTAAAATTTAGTACTAATATTGAAATATCAGTAAAATGACCATTGAAATTGACGGGGCAATTTTGGGGTATGACAATCGTACCAAAGTCGAAAAACTTATGGGATGAGAAAGATGAGAAAAAGTGGTCTTGCTATTGGAAATCAAAGAGCATCATTGTATCCACACTCGGTTTAGATGAGTTCTATCATATTTACCATTGTCAAACCGCTAAAGCTTTGTGGGACACTCTACAAGTGACGTATGAGGGAACTAATGAAGTCAAACAAGCTAGAATTAATACACTTAATCAGGAGTTTAAATTCTTTCACATGAAGCAAGGGGAAACCATTGCTCAAATGCAAAAGAGGTTCTATCATATTATTAATAGTTTAAATTTACTAGGAAATCCTATTTCTAATGATATTGCACCTAACAAGGTGTTGAGATGTCTTACTAGAAATTGGCAACCAAAGATCACCGCGATCAAGGAAGCTAACAATCTTGAAACACTCGATTTCACCGCATTGTTTGGTAAGTTAGAAGAACACGAGCAAGAACTCAATTTCTTAGATAAATATGAAAAGAAGCTTGAGAAAATGAAGAAGAAAGAAAAAGACACCACTAAGGAGGAAGTATTGAAGTCTAAAGCTCTCATGGCTTCAAGCTCAAAGTCCTCAAGGGAAGATCACTACTATTATTATAAAAAGGCTGATAACATCTATAACTCGGAAGATAAAGAGAACAACTTATTTGTCAAAAGGTATCACAAGTTTGTGAATAAGAGAAGTAAAAAAGGTATTAACAAAATAAGCATTAAGTCCATAAGAAGAGATACATCCTCTAAGGAAGAAAGACTCAAAAAGGATGACTCCAATATTGACAAAGAGAAAAAGAGAAATAAACTCAAGAGTCATGACAAACATAAGAGAGCATATGTGGCTTGGGGAAGTGATGTTGAATCCTCAACAATGAAGAATCCAATGATGATAATAACTCAGCAAACATATGTTTTTCTACTCATCACAATGATATGAGAAATAAAGGACACCAATTATCTAAGTGTGATGAAGTGTGCCTATCATGTCATTATCATGAAGATAAGAAGAAAATGATGATAACATCTACAAGCAATGACCTTTATCATTATAATCATCATCAAGAAGGTAATACCAACAAGGTAAACTCTTTGCAATATAATCTTGTAAATGGAAAGTTTCATCTTGATTTACTTGACGCCTTTGAAAACTTAAACAAATGAGCTATTGACGCTTTTAAATATTTTGCCTAAAATAGAAATTTTTCTCTCATTTAGAAGCAAAAATTTTACAAATTGAAAATAAAATAGAGGCACTAAAGAACTCCCTTATAGGTATTCCTAAGCTCAAAAATAAGATGGATGATAATCCATTTAATTTTGACTGTGACACATGTTACATTTGGTAAAATGTGGTAAGAAATATCAAAGGTAAAGTAACAAATGCTCTACAACCAAAAGTGACATTTGCTATAGACCCAACAAAGTTTGATAAATCCTAGAATCCTCCATATGAAAAATATAGCTTTGTTGAAAAGAAAGTGAAAAGCAAAATTAATACATCTCGAAATATAGCTTGTTATCACTGTCGTATGAAGGGACATACCTTTGCCAAATGCAAATTTAAGAAATATTCTAATTATAACAACATTTCTCAATGGTCACCTAATTGTGATAATCATGTTACTCACCCTCAAGGACCCAACAAGAATTGGGTACATAGTTTATCTTGTTGAAAATTGCAGGAAATTATCTTGACCCTATAAAGAAACTATAGTGTTTGACAAGTAGGTATATTAAGACAACCAAAAGACAACATATTTATATCATAATGACTGTGTGACTATATGATTAAATGTGTTTCAAATAAAATTCAACAGGTGACTCCTTGATATAAGATCTTAAATCAATAAGAAGACGAAAGCAATGAAACTTGGTCATACTTGTACTTTGCTCATTTGTAGTCATTGATGCTCATGTTCTTGAGCTACATGTAAGATGCTTACATTCTGTGTAACACCATGCTTTCATTGGAATTACTTTATTTAAATTAATTAGGTTTTGTGATGTACTTATACGTGTTGGTGAATCTTTTGATGTGTTGTTGTGCATTTATTGGGAATTAGAAGCCTTAGAAATTATAGAAGTTAAGGTGATAGGGGTGTATGACCAAAAATGTAGAAACATAAGGGTGTGAAGAGATAAATAATTTACTAGTATTATTTGAATTAAAATTTTAGATTTATTATTATATTATAATAATTATAAAATTAATCTAGTAATAAGAGGATGACGTAGTTGGAATATTGATATTAGGGGTCCAATGGCTAGATAAGTAAAAACAAGAGGAATATAAGAGTAGTTGTTTTGATTGATTGTAGAAACTAGAGAAAAGCATAATCCAGAAAGATGAATATCTAGGAAGGAAAGACCCATTATTGAAGCTTGAGGAATATACAATCTAAGGTAAGGGTGGGGTTCTAACTCTCTAATTAGTGGTATAATTGTGGGTAAATGATGATATTGAATGTTAGGTTTTAGTTGTAGATTGGTTGTGAAATTGACTGTTATCATTGATTGAAATAGGTGAAATCGATGTGATAATTTGGTTATAATTTCCATGTATGATGTTGATTTGGAATTATAGAAATTGGTATGTTTTAGTGTGTTTGCAAGAGTGATTTTGAGTTGAAAAGAATGGATTTCATAACTTGAAAAGTAGCAGATTTTTGGCTCTGGTCGTAGTGTAATCAGGTACTGCATATGGTGTAATCGATTACAGCATTGAAAAATGCTGTTACTGGGCATTTTCACGCAGTGTACCTGGGTACCCTATATGGCGTAACTGATTACCCTAAGAGTAAATTTAAAAAAAATGAAAGTTTCAAAAGTTCATAACTTTCATACCGTGAGTCTCTTTTGGGTGTCGTTTAGACCATTGGGAAGCTAAAACTATACTCTACAATGTGATATTAATTTTGATGATAGTAGACAAATATTTTGTTGGAAGAATCATAATGTTTGCGTATGATGTATGTGTTGTAATGTAAAACGTTACGATTTAAAATATCAGTGTTGTATAAATGATGTACGAAGGATTTGCAAGTTGTATTACAGTATGACGATGATGTTGTTAGCCTAGAATGTCATAATTTTGAGGACTCATGTCCTGTGTTTCCATAGTTGTGTTGTTGCATGTTGCATACATGCACCGTTGAGGGCTTATGCTCTGTTGTTTGCCTGGATTGACAAAATGATGAAGGCTTATGCCTTGGCCTGTATTGGCAAAATGTTGAGGGCTTATGCCCTGTCCTTATATGGAAATTTTGGAGAGGGATTGTGCCCTCATGGTACCACATGCATCTTGCATCAGCATCACTTGCATTGCATTTTGATTGAGTTATTTATATAACGATGAAGTTGAGTTGCAAAGTTGGTATGTGTTGTATGATGGATTATGATAAATATGTATGTAATTGTATAATCATTATGAATTATAATTGATGATTATTGAGCTTTGAATCTTGCGTGATATATCTGTCGTATACCTATGATTATATAAGTTATTATATTTATGTGATATCTCACTCCTTCTATTTGAATGTTGCCTCTACGTGGGTAACGTGCATGTGATCCACAATAGATGAAGTTAATCATCATTTAGTTCGAGTTGGCGTTATGCTCTGGTACGTAACACTGTGGTGTGAATGCTTTCTTGTTTTATTTATTTCTTGTTTTATTTATTTCTTGTTCTATTTTGAAGAATTGTGGGAGTATTGTAAACTCTCTTTTATTTAGTTAAACGTTGGTTTATGATTGTTGAATATGTTGAATAATAAATATGATTTCTTTTCCGCTGCATTAATAAAGTTGAAGTTTTTGAGAACTATTTTGAAAATGTTGTCGGTTCATCCAAAAGTGTGTTATGTATCTGTATATTTATACTTGATCAAATTTGTGATATGTTGAAAGATGTGGCATCCTATTCTTGATGTTTTGATTTAAAAATTTAATTACTCTGATTTTATTAAATTACCAATGGGGAAAATATGGTGTTACATTCTGCTCCATCTTATCGATGATGTTGTATTGTTTCACTTATCTCGTCTTCTAAGACTAAGATAGTTCTTTCGTCTATCTATGTACACGAAACATAAAATACACATTAAATGTCTGTTGAGCCTGCTTTCACTTCTAAAAATATTAATTGAATTTGTGATTATTTCAATTTATACTTTTATAGTGATTAATAAATGGTGCAAGTTATGTATATTTCCCATACTTTGATATATATATATATATATATATATATATATATATATATATATATATATATATATATATATATATATATATATATATATATATATATATATATATATATATATATATATATATATATATATATATATATATATATATATATATATATATATATATATATATATATATATATATATATATATATATATATATATATATATATATATATATATATATATATATATATATATATATATATATATATATATATATATATATATATATATGTGTGTGTGTGTGTGTGTGTGTGTGTGTGTGTGTGTGTGTGTGTGTGTGTGTGTGTGTGTGTGTGTGTGTGTGTGTTTATTTGGTATGTGTTGTTTAGATTGCATAGTCATGAGAAATATATTTCACACATACATACATTGCTTCATTGCATGTGCATTAATCATACCACACACTTAAAGGAGGAAAGTTTTTATTAGGTAGTTAGATGTCTAATCATTAAGTCCATGTGTCAATTCATTAACTAAAGACTTTTTGATATGTCAAAATTTCTCCAGTATGTGTCGACTCAAAACTCACTTAGGTCGACACATAAAATAACTTCTTCAGTCAATCTTTTGATCCTTCAGTTTATGTCGACACATAATATAAAAGTGTTGGCACATCCGTAAATTTAGGCCGACACATGTCTGCTGAAGGGATTGAATAATCATCCTCTTCATCTTCCACACTCTTCTATTTGTCTTTTGTAAGTTGAACCCAATTAAAACCCTATCATTGAACCTTAAATTTTTTAGTCATATCCTTCTCCGTCACATAAATTCTCTCATAAACACTATTCAGCAAAACTCATTAATGCTCATCTCCATCAATACTCCACTAAAGTGTCATTCCAATTCCTCCATATTCAAGGTACATTCATTCATTGCATTCTTCATTAATATTAGTATAAATTAGATGATGTTTTGGTGATTTTGTGTATCCATCATAATCATATCATCAATTTCATTGGCTCAAAATAGCATATCTCCAAAAATCCAACTGTTTTGGTTGGGGAATTCTGTCAAACACCTTGCAGGAAGACTTGAATTTGTGAAATTGCAAATGGATCCTAAGTTTGATAGAGGAAAGAGCACTAGAAGAGGTAAAGGACAAGTTGGCTCTTCGCCAAGTACATCTGAAAGTGTGTTTGATCTGGTTGATAAAGATACCATGGAATTCTTTGATGATAAATATCGCGAGAGGATTGTGGCAAAGCAACGTTGTTACAAAAAAAGGACAACTGAAGAGCTCCATATCCCTGAAGTTATGAGCAGGATAGAGCATCAAGGTGAAGCCTTTACCTACTTTCTCCAGTTAACTCAAAAATATAATAAAGATTTGGTTCACATCTTTTATGCCGGATTAGACAAGAAGAATTTTGCTGATTTTTCCTTTAAGATTGTCAGTAAACATTACACCTTCACAAATGACAATTGGAAATCTCTCTTTGCCTTCAAAATTGGAAAAGAGCCAAAGGTTAAGGATTCAAGTGTTAAATCTAATTTCAAGTGAAGGATGCACTCAAATGAACAACTGAAAACTTTGTGTGATGACAACAATAATGAAGCCATTACCACAGGATGTCTCAAGAAGTTGCCCAGAATTCTTCATTGGATTTTTACTCACATTTTGTGTCTAAAGGGTGGAGGTTTTTCAAGAGTTTATAATGTTGAGATACATCTACTGTATATTCTTCTAAATAAGATAAATATCAATTGTCCACACTACTTTGCTGACCGCATGTTCACTATCAAGAAGTGTAACAAAGGAGCTTCTTTTAGCTACCCATCCATGATAGCTAAAATTCTAAATTTATTCAATATTGGGTTTCCAAACCTTCCAATGGTCTACCCAAGTGCTGGATTTGAATTCTCCAAGATAACTATTCACAATATGAGATACCAATGGGATGCTCAAAGAAAACAATACTACTTTGAGGTGGTTGTAACTAAGCGGAGAATTTACAATTATGATTATCCTATTGAATATTATGATGTTGTTGATGTTGAAGGTAATGATGATGGTCCTGAGGATATCAGTGGAAGACAACATGGAGACTTTCCCGTGGATGATGCAAATCATGAGGAAAATGATGCTTGGTTACATGCAACTGATGCTTAACAACATGCCTATGAGCAACCTTGGAATGATAATTGGCAACAACACTCTTGGACATCACAGGGAGAAAACTATGGAGGCTATGCTGGAGGCTCTTATTATTATGTTGATAATTCACATCAAGATAGGTACGAATATGATACAGAAAATAACTCTGATATTCTATTTATGCTTCAAAATATGCAGCTCCAACAAATCAACATTATGAAGAGAAGGTGAAGTGGCATGCAGCTGAAGTGCAATGGCGCACTGATTTTCAGAATGCTCAAAATGAATAATTCAGGAAAATAAATGAAAGATTGGATACTTAAAATTCAAACTTTGAAGCATTTTCCTCGACCGCTACTGCACAATTTCTGTCTCTCCATGAAGGAGTTCACACCTCAAGTTGAGTTATCCATGGAAAAATCAACCATCACCAGACATTAAGTGTCAAGCAGAGGGATGAGGCAACTGTATTTTAGGAGGAGATGTGTAGAAGTGGAAGAAACTATAAAAGGTGTCATCATGAAAATGATGGAAATTAATCTCGGGTTGTGTCTCATTTTGTTGTTGTTTTTCATTTTCTTTCATGCATTACATCTTAAGAACATCTTGTCATTTGGTTTCATATAACTTTATGTTTTCTGTTTGAACAATGTGTTCAACCTTTGATTGTTTTATGATATGAATATTTATTTTCTCTATCTAATATGTTAAATACACAGTGTTATAGTATATACCATGATGTATGTATTTCTACACTCTGTCTATGCAAAAGTGCCTATGAAATGTTGTATAGATTTGTTGGAAATTGAATGATACAATACTTCTAATTGTGTTTCTTATCTCTTTTTGATGTTGTCAAAGGCGGAGAAGATTTATGCAAAGATAAAGCAACTCACATATTCAGGGGGAGCATTGTTGAAGCACATCTTCACATTTTTGCCATCATCAAAAATGGGGAGCTTGTGAGTGAAACTTGGTCCCTTGAGTGTTTTGAGTGATGTCAAAAATACGAGAGTCGTTCATTTCTTTAGTCGGTTATTATCCTTGAATATAGTATCACACCATCATAATTTAAAAGTTACAAGTTGTTTGGAAACTATTAAAGTCATCTCAAAGTTGAGTAAAGTCATCAAAAACTGTGGTTGCTGAAATTTCGTTGCATGTGTCGACATATCCGCTTTTCAGGTTAGCACGTGTAACTCATTTTTAAAGCCTGTAAGCTTCTGTAACTTTTTGGCCATCCCATACATCACATAGGTCGACACATACTGAAACATTTCTGAATTTGTAAAAATCTTTATTTTATGTGTCGACACACTCATATTTCAGGTCGGCACATTTGCTATCTTTTTGAAGCCTGTAGCCTCTGTCTTGTTTAGGTCGATGCATAGGTCTGAATAGGTCGACACATACTACTTAAATTTAAAGTATCTGTCAACACATGATCGCGACTTTGAGAGTCAGTCAGGTGTAGTGAATGCAAGTGCACAGTCTAATTGTGTAGTTTTAAAAGATATTGAACCCATAGAGACTGATGGTCAAACTATTATTATCTAGGGTAACTGTGTAAAGCTATGGCTAATGATAAGACTTGGATGTTTGGGTTTAAATGAGAATTAACTAAGATCTAATAACTGATAATGGGACAACAATATGTAATTTATCAACTTCAGGGATTCGATGAATCATTGTCACAATTTTAAGTATTAAAACACTGTTTCAGTGGAACCTATTAATTTAAAAACCTTTGTCTAACACTCTCGTTCTATCGATTCAGGCCATATTATTAAACTCAAATGATCGCTATCACAGTGTCATTTAAAATATAAAAGTATTTTTTGAAAACAAATAGAGTCCAATTAATTTTAAAGTGCTCTCGCTATATTTAAAATTAATGTTCAATTACCACTATTTGGTTAAAGTCTCAAACTCTTGCTCTGTTGATTTTATCCTTAGTCTGTCTTTTACTCTCATAACAAAACAACTTAATATTGAAATTGGAAATATTCATGCCAATTGATTACCGAACCCCTTCGATTTATGACCTCACATACCTGTATCGGGATAGTTAGCCGAACATATTTTTATTGCGTAATGACATACAAAAAACATGCATACAATAATATAATCATGGTATAATAAATAAAACGGTATTAATTAAATTTGAAACCTGGAATAAAATACTGAAAGAATATACTGTAGTATGCAATCCTCCACAAGCCGGTATAATTATCCTTGGAATAAAATAACTTGCAGAAAAATAAATAAGACTAAGCAAAGTTCTGAAAGCTGAGAAGGAAACTAATGGTGCAATACTCCGCCGATGTAGAGAAATATTTCTTTAATGGTGATCGATTCTTTCTGCTTAAAGAATTCTAAAACGAAAATAAAAAAAGCTCAAATCTTTAAATTGGAATAATAATAAGCTCAGTATGCAGAAGAAAAATAATTTCTGAAGAGGGCGCGTGAGAACAAGTTTCTTTGACAACTGCCTTGCTTTTATAGATTACATTTGTTGAGGAAAATAGGTTTATTTACTTGATTCCTATTTTGCGTGCATGGAGGGAAAACCGGAGGAAAAATGTGCTTTTGGAGAAGTCTTCGCATGTAACTGAAACAAAGAAGAGACTTTTGCGTTGTGACGAGTGACACGTATTTCATTACGTGTGGCATGGATTTTTTCTTTGTGCCGACTGTCAGGCTTTGTGTGCCGAGGGGCACAAATCCAGACCTTGTGACGACCACCAGGAAGTTGTGACGACCACCAGGAAGTTGTGACGACCGTCACAGGCTTCTAATACAGATTCTTCTATGTTTTTCTGCTAAACTACCATTTCTTCTTCATTTCTTCAACATTTTTCTTCCTTTTCTCATGTAGGCTTTGCAGAAAGTAAATACCTGAAACATACTACAAATAGATACATAATGCAACATAATTAATGAAAAATTGGAAACTTTCGTGTTATCAAACTCCACTAAGCTTGAACCTTTGCTTGTCCTCAAGAAATATAGTCAGTATGAAAATTGATAGAGTACAAGTTAAATGCAAATATATGATGCAATTCAAATCGTAAGAGGTTGCGCCAATGTTCTCGTGGGAACATAAGCTCAACATCACACTAAAGATACAATAATAACACTAAACGCCCACCTCCATTGTGCAGACTAATTATAGCCATGCCATTATAGCTCAACCTAATTCTTTTCGCTTTATTTCACCCATTTTCATTCGAGCATTAAGCCCTTTATCTTTACACGCACATAGTAGAGTAGCCGGTTAGTGAATTTGATCCTTTTAAGCACGAGGTTCTGGAACATATATGTGGTAACCTCCTTTTATTCACCCAATTGCAAGTTGCGGGTGATCGGATCATGGTCCGCCCTACCAAGTTCTGTACCAGACACCTTTGAACCAACCGACAACGAGTTCCTTTGTTATAATTTATAGTTTCCGCATCCCTTAGATTAAGTGACCGGGTGAGAGTCGCCT
Source organism: Vicia faba (assembly GCA_948472305.1). Lineage (NCBI taxonomy): Eukaryota > Viridiplantae > Streptophyta > Magnoliopsida > Fabales > Fabaceae > Vicia > Vicia faba. Next base: position 1,308,529,324 of record OX451739.1, read on the forward strand.
AACTTAATTGGTGTATTCCCAGTTTTCAAATAGTAGAGAATGTAACCTTATTAAATACTTGGGATCATTCACTTATATTCGTCGGCTTCCTATGTAGTTTGTGTTTAAGACGATGCTGACTGCTAAATAAACTACTCGGGGTTACTTTAAAACTAAAGCTTAAGGTTTCGGTATAAAGGGTACTGAAATTGATCTAGCGTAATTTGAGGATTTAGAGTGTTATGACGGTGGCCATCTTGTTGTTTTACTCAAAGTTTCTTATATATCTTAAAAGTGAGCAACCTGTATACTTTTCGAATGTGTCAAGTTATGCAAGTAACAAACAAAAATTTCGTTATGGCCCGAGAAAGTGGAGAAATTATATAATAGCAGAAAAGTTTGCATATAAGAACTCGAAAGTAAATAGATATTTTAATTACGGGAAATACAAGCGGGAATGTAAATCTACTTAGAAAGCGGTAAAGTGTTTCCAAACTAAATCCCCTAAGCTTAAACCAAGTAGTGTCCCAATGCTATAAACAAAGAGGAAACGGGAAAAGAAACTAAGGTGTTCTACTCCTACTCAATGTCACATCCTCTTCCTTGCCATTGTGCTCGTCCACGTCCATCCCGTCCAGCCGGAGGATGAGGCATTCCCACATGGTATAAATATTCTTGAAAGTCATCCATGCGTACAGTTAAAGCCTTCACTTCCTCGATCATTCTTGCGGCCCGATGCTCAATCCTTTCATCATATTCTTGCTGCTGAGTTTGCATAGCATGCATGAGTTTCATCATTTCATTTTGATTAGTTTGCATAACTTTCATCCTTTCATCTTGTTGCATAATGGCATCCATAATGTCATCATTGGTGGCCGATACTCTTTTGCGTCTTCTTCTGGTTCTCGGGGACATGGTTGCTACATTTTCAGAAGAAGCTTGTGCTATAGGTTATTTTTCAACATCCCATTTCTCCATTTTGTGTTCGATCTCGTCAACCTGATAATTACCTTGGTCATTTTTCACATTTTCCCCAGGTGCAAGAGCAGTAAGATCATAAAGCCACTTGTCCATATTTGTTACATCTGTGAGTGCAATGTTAGGAAAATTGATACTAGGAACTACTTTATTATGCACCATGAGATTATACCTTCCATCTCCTCTGACCTTAACCATGTGTCTAGCTTGACATTTCTCAATGTTAATAAATGTGGGTGGCAGTGGAGGCAGATTTTCTAGTTTGTCTTCCAGGTGCAGGCCAAGTGCTATAGAGGTAACTAACCCTCCAATGCAGAAAGGTGTAGACCGTCTTGAACACATAGATTGGATATGTGTCAGGAGGAATGCACTGGCATTGATCTTCTGGTTATGAGTGAAGGTACAATGCAAGAGGAATAATTCTTTGGAATTTACGTTGTTGTTGTTGATCCTCCCAAAAATTATGTTGGATATAATGCGGTGAAAGTACCGGATTATGGGATTATGTATAGAGGAGGCATAAAGTCCCTCCCAACTAGTAGATTCCTCATCCGAAATAGCTTTCTAAATTTTGAAGGCTGTGGATGCCCAGTCTGCTTCTGGAGGGATTCAATAGTATACCTCCCCCTTACTAGGGAAGTGGAGAAAATCACTCAGAGCTGCTTGAGTTATAGAATATTCATCATTGAACATTTTGAAAGTTGTTGTTCTGGCTAGGTGCAGGTTTTCAATGCAAGGTGGGTTGTAGGAGAACAAACTCAGAAATTCCAAAGTTAATGACTCATATGTGGGAAGATTTTGCATGCAGACGTATGCTAGATTAGAATTTCTAAGTAACCATCACACACTATCAAGCAATCCCAATTTACGCAGACACTCAATATCAACATAACGTGTAGGGATGACAGAGTGCTGATAGAATTTAAGATATTGAGCTCTCTAGTGTTCTCGGACTTCTCCAATTCAGAATGTAATCCATGAAAGGTTGGGTTCTAGCCTTGGGTTCCTGTGTGCGATAATTGAATCAAATATGGAAGATGGTCAATGCTTTGACAAAGATTAATGCGTGAGAAATTGAGGGTTTGGGATGGAAGAGGGTTTTTAAGAGTGTATAAGTAAAGAAAAATAAAGAGGGTAATGTGTGGGGAATAATGAGGTTTGATGATATCGATAATGGAGGGAGTGGGATGGGCAGTGGGTTTTTAATGGAGTTAAACGAGAGTTGAAGAAAATGAGAAGAAGGGAAACGAAGAAGGTTTATTTCTTAAAACATAGAAAGTGCCCTGTTTTACTCTATGCCGAGGGGCGCACATCTATGCCGGGCGAGACAAGGTTTGGAGCGTGACGGTCGTCACGCTTGTGTGGCGAGCGGCATGAAGTGAAAAATAGAAAAATAAAAATTGAAATCATGTCTTCTGGACTTCACAATAATTAAATGTCTATATTCTAATTCTTGCAGGATTTTAAGTATGTGCATATATATATTAGATTGTAAATATTAAAGCACAAATAATATGTGTAAACATCATAATAAAGCAAAGAAATGTAATAAGAATTTTAATCAGTAGGTGAAGGAAAAACAAAACAAGACATAATTTAAATAAAAAATAAATGGAAGAAGTAAAAAATCTACTCTACTTAAGAATTAAAAATAGAAAATAATGGAAATCCTAAACTAATTGGTCTTATCCCTACACTTAAACAAAATAGTGTCCTGAATGTTTAAATGTGAGAGGAAGACATGCAGTAAGTTCGAAACAAAATTAGCAACTTTGATTAGTTGGAAGAGCAGTAGAGTAGATGTGTTGATATAAATGATCCAATTGTTCTGTCACTACGTCCATAAAAGAATGAAAGTCGATCCGCAAAGTAATGAAGTCCTCTCTCAAACGATCAAGCTCGGATTGAACAGCAGTGATAACAGTAGCTTGGTCAATGAAGGGAGGTGGTGTAGCAATCAGAGTAGCAAAGGTGCTTGAGTCATCATGATCGGGAGATGGATAATGGTGATAAAATGTAGGGGTTTCAGGGTCGGTTTCCACATCAGATAAGAAGGAATCATGGTGGTCATAGATTTGAGGTGTCTCAGGAGTAGCTGATGGTGAATTTTGTGGTTCAACCCAATCATATAACCAATTGTTTTGGTCATGAATGCTGGTCCTAGGGTTAGGCAAGGTGAAAAGAGGCATTAACTGATTGTTAATGAGAAGTTCAAAGGTACTCGGGCCTAGGTTCCTAATAATTCCTCTATTGAAACAAAATTGGATGTTCATGGGTTGGAATCTACCTAGAGGGGCAATATTGAGCAGCGATTGTCTTAAGCCGATAGCATTTGCAATCATGGTCACTAGGCCTCCTATTAGGATTGGTTCATGGGCAGCTCGTGCAAGATGGTGAAAATTGGCTATCATAAAGGTAGCACCATTAACAAGACGCTTTTAGGATGCACAGAACATTATGTAAAGTTCGGCTCTTGATATGGAGGTTATGTTCTCTTTCTTTTCAGAGTACATGTAATTAGTTTTAGGGTTGCTAATACCGGTAATACTACCCTAAAAGTAGTCAAGTTCATTCACATCAAAGAGTTCCTCTTGGATTATGGTGAAGGTATCAAGGCCATGTGGGAATCCTAAAAGTTCAGCCATTTCTCTATGGCTATAGGTGTAATCAATACCAAACATCCTAAAGCTAATCAATCCCTTGTTAATCCCTAGACCACGGTTAGGAAAATGGACAAGAGAGCTCAGAAATTCTAAGGTTAACCTACAGTAAGAACTAAATCTTCTTCTTATGGTAGAGGTATCCCAACTTATTTGATTCAAAATAAATAAGACATTGTCTCTAATCCCTAGTGTGGTCAAGGCAGGTTCATCTGGGTAGATACACACTGCCATCTCCCGTTCATCTAATGACTCAAAACGCCTCTGCTAATTTCTTCTTTTGAAAGTAATTCCCATTGTGTTAACTGGATTCATCATGGGTTAGTACAGTTAGCTAAAGTTAAGTTAGTATGAAGTAGGTTGACATTTAGAATTAAGTTAGTAGGGTGTAATAGTAGAGAAACAATACCTCATAATTTCATAAAAATAGAAATAGAAAATAACAAAAACAAAACTAAAAATTAGTAAATAAAAAAGAAAAGACTAGAAAGGGGGGTTGTCTCCCACCAAGCGCTTTATTTTAAGTCGTAAGCTCGACATAGTAGAAGATTAATCTAATGAGTGAGACAGTAGCTCATCGAGCTTAAATGTCGTGGAATATTCCTTATTGTCAATGCAATGGTAATGCTTTAAACACTATGCATTTACAATAAAAGGCTCACTAGACATTCCATTAATGTCTATTGCGCCATTTTGAAAAACCTTAGTGACATCGAAGGGACCAGACCATCTAGAGCAAAGTTTTCTCGGAAAATATCATCGGTGATGTTGTACCCCAAACTTTTCCCTCTCATTTCTCGAAGGATCCTCCTAGACTCTCAGGTTTGCTACTATCAAATTTCAAGTCTTGGGCTACAATTTCACAAGAAAGACATTCACAAGGACAAAATAGGAAAAATTAGGGTTGTGGCTGAGAATGATCAAACTTTGATTTGTGACCTATTACCTGGCTTATTGGTTGGAAGCATGTTCTCAAGGATCCGAGCGCGTCATTTTGATCAAATTGCACATTTCCATTCATCTCCCGAGATTATTGGAATGTTATACAAAATTCAGTCAACTGGTGGGAAAAGTCAACTGTACACTAAAAAGTCAAACTTTGACTTTTTGACCAAAGTTGAATCCTAAAAATCATAGTTCATCAAGACATCCAAAATATGAAATTTGATCCTCAAAAATCAAGAAAGTCAAAAATCCAACTTTTGTAAGACTTGGAAAATTTTTCTAAATTAAGTTCATTGCTTCATGACATCTTGTCAATACAATTAAAGATAATTCAAGTTATCACAAAGTGGCATTTCTACAAGTTTACAAATCATAAAATTTGTATTTCTTGGACTTTTCCCTTTGACTCAAAACCTTGCCACAATGCTTTGTCTTTAATACAATGTGCATAAATTGCTCCATAAACCAAACTTGTTCCATGCTGCAAACTATGTTGTCCAAATTATGGCTGAACAAAAAAATGATGTACTACTTCTATGCTGTTGTACCCCAAAATTTTCCCTACCATATTTCTCAATACATGCCAAGTGAGGCCCTCAATTTGCTCAAGAAAGTCCAAGGGTTGACCCGACAAACTCTCTCCTAAGACAATCTATCTCAAATTAGGGTTTCAGTTTGCATCAAGATGTTTGAATCATAAGGGTCCCAAATTCTCACTATTGTCCTAATATATTCTCAAGATCATCCATGTCAAGTTTCAAGCCTTGCAGAGAAAGTTTGCTCAGTCAATTGCTCAAAGGCTTAAAAATTGACTGTGCTAGGGCAAAAGTCAACTGCGTCCTATATATAGTCAAACTTCAAGATTTTTGGTAAACATCCTCATTTTTAAGTACTATTCATCATTTGATCAAGGGTTGATCATGATTCCTCAAGGATTGCTCACAATTCATCAAAACCCAAAAGTTGCTAAATTAGGGTTTTGTAGGAAAAGTCAACTCAACTTTGACCAAACATAACTTTCTCATACTTTATTATAAATGACCCATCAAAAGCTCATTTTGAAGAGGATGAAATTCCATACAATTCATCTTCATCCCCCAAGTTCAAAATATGCAGTCACAAAAAGATACAAATTTGGACATTATAGGTCATTTTGAAAAGTCAACAAAAACACCTTTTTTCTCAAAGCTTCATACATGAACATCGAAGACTCAATTGAGATGAGACCAAAAGGGTTGCTTAAAGGAAATCTGGATCTTTCTAAAAAGTCCAATAACACATATCTAGGGTCAAAATTGAAGGAGTTATGCATTGGTGAAGTTGACCCTTTTTGCAAAATTTCCAAAAGTCAAATATGTCTCAAATTGCAATTTTTGTCAAATGGGCCCAGTTTTTTATGCTTGCATCAATTTTGTAACATGACCCACGACCCATGATCCTTCCCACCTGCCTTTATTTTATTTTTGTCATTCATTTTGATTTTTATTTCAATTAAATCAAAATAAAATCATGAAAATATCAAAACTAATCAAAGCTTGAGATTTTGTGCATGTTTAGGTCTCTTATACAACTGAGAAGAGAATCAAATCATGCAAGGGTAAATTGGATACAAAAAGATTGAGTTTTTCTTGATTTAGAAAGATTTGAATAAGGATCAAATCATGATTCGATCACCTTAATTGAAAAAGATTTAAAGAAAATTTGTAACCCTAATCCATTCAAGGGTACATATAGAACATGTGCATACCAAAAAAGAGAGGATTCGAGGCGTGCAAAGGTGGAAACAAATCTCAAAATTTCAAAGGAAAAGTGGTAATCTGGTCTCATAGTTTCAAGCTTCCTCAAGCCATTCCAAGCACGCCATTCGTTTGCTGGACATCCAGGGACCTTATTCCAATCACTAGCAAGCCTCATACCATCCTAAAACGCATTGTAAGCATCTCACGACATTGATACATTCTTGAAATTAAATATCACGATTTTGGCATTTGTAGCATGATTTCATTACATATTCTTGATCACTGAATCATTTACAAGCTATTGGTTATGTTCAATAGCATTTTTATTGATTGTAGAGCAAGATGCCATAGTTAGGGTTCTTGGCTCGTTTTTGGGTTTTTTTATTACAAGAACAATTAGCCATGAAGAGTGGTACCATGATGCTCGTGAGGCTGCCACGAGTTGATTGGTACCATTGGAATTAATTTATCATGCGTGCAGTGAATTTTGGAAGATCACAAGGCTGTACCTACGCCCAGAAAACCGTAGGTAAAAGTCCTAGACTTTTTCCAACAGAGGGAGGAAGAAGAAGGGTGGCGTGGCACCCCCTGACTGGCCCATTCAAAAATTGGCGCGTTTGGCATATGTTAATTTGTTTTTTCAATATAATCTTTACTTGTTATTCCATGTACAACACAATGCGCTAGCTTAGTTGGTCATGAGGCACTTGGAAAAGCCAAAGGGCCTGGGTTCGATTCCCAAGTCCCCCATATTTGTTCAATGCTATTTTATTTTACATGATCAGGTGTACAAGCTTCCAGGACGTCCATCGTGCATCATCAATATCTCATTATCCAGGCCACCAACAAGCTAGATCCAAGGGTCATCCTTGGGAGGTCCATGATGCACCCTAGTCAAGCCAATGCATTGGATCTGTAAAGTCAAACACGGGCCAGACGAATTTGAGCTTGGATTTGCAATTGACACCCCCCTGTTTGCTGGCTACCAGGCCCATTTCTCTCTTTTTCTTTTATATTTTTTCTTTTATTTAATTTATTTTGATTAATTATTTGCTAACATAAAATTAATTCTTTTTTTTTTTCACAAAAAACTCATAAAATCAATTTTCAATAATTTAGACTTAGGTTTATTTTTATCAATTTTAATTTAATAATTTGTTTAATTTAATTTTAGGGTAATTTTAACCTTTTTTGTAAATAACTTAAAATAAATTAGAAAATTAGGGTTTGTTTGATTTAATTTTTATTTTCTTTTTCTCAAAATAACAAAAATACCAAAATATGTCAAATTAATTATTTTTCTTAATTTAAATTAATTATTAATTAGGTTTGTACTTATTTAATTAAAACCTTATTTTCTCAGAATAATCAAAAACAACAAAAAATAATTTTTCTTTCAATTAGGTTTAGACGGGGTCAAAACCCTAATCTTTTCTCGTTCTCGATTCGTCGCGCGCATTTATTTATTTTTACGATATTAATGTAACTGCTCATGGTATGTAATAGTTTAATTAGGAATTTTCGTTTATTTATCGTTTTATGGGTTTTTTGGCTATGTAATTAATCCCCCTCCCCGAAGCCTTGTAATAGCGTAGTTTTATTTCTTGCATTTTAATTTTCGCAAATATTAACTGTTAGATGTATGATAATAGGATTGCATGACAAGATGTATGTCAATTTTAAAATGGTTGGCAAACCCTAAATGTGCAAAGATAATAACTGAAATCAAATCACTCGCACATGCGCACTCTTAGGGTATACTCTCACTTCGGTTTCCTTCGGTAAATGATTATTAAGTATAGGATATTTTAGTGGTCGCTCTCTTGTCTAAACAAAGATCAAAAGTCCCGTTCGGAATGTTGCCTCGGAAATGATGCCTCGGAAAGGTTGCCTTGGAAATGTTGCCTCGAATATGATCTTAAGACACTAGGGTTATTACTAAGAAGTCCTAACATTGCTTTAGTGATCGTACGTCCCTTTTGAATTGACCCTTACAACTCCAACGACGGTGCTACCCGCTCACTAATAGTGGGATAGCATTGTCTAAAGGAAACAAGAACATAAACATTCTTTTTTCGTGTAGACAGATGCTAGTAGGTACTTGCTCAAAATAATCTTTTCCACACTTACACTTTTCAAACAAAGTTTTCAAAAACACTTCGTAACACTCTTGAAGACAAAAGCAAGGGTTAAAACGAAGTAAAACAAAAAATTTTCAAAAGACACAAACACGGAAGCAATTTTTAAAATGATGAGCAAGTACCTAAGAGCCCATGGAAAACCATGGATAGAAAGGGTGCTGATACCTTCCCTTTATATAATCTACCCCCCGTACTCAAAATCTCGAAAAAGGAATTTTTCTATGCTTTTTTCCTTTCCAGTTGGATAAAATAAAATTCGATGGCGACTCTTGCTTACTGCGACATTTTGCAAACAAAAAACGCAAAATGCAAACCAACATTTTCCTAAAAAACAAGTCGATTTTGCCACCGTATCACATATGCATTGCCACAACACTCCAAAAACTTATTCATTTGCTGTCCTAAAAAACCTTGTGCTATGCTGCACCACAAACCTGTCACAAAACCTGTATATGCTTCCCTATATAGTCCAAAAAACCAGTCCAAAACTGCCCTATGCAGTCTGCTCCAACTTGCATCATAACAGCCACAAAATTCCACCAAAATGGAAAAAGAAAATTGTGTGGAAAAAGTATCAAAGCAGTAGGCAAAAATAGTTCAAAACAACTTATTTTGTTTCCCTCCTAAACCTCAGTCAAGGGGATACAAAAGGGACTGATTCATAAGACATAAGAGAGAGGTTTTTGGGAGAGAAAAAGGAGAGAAAAGAAAAAACAGAATTTTTGTTAAAACCAACTCATTCAGAAAACCCAGTTCATCCATAAAAGCTCTGTTTATCTTCAACTCTGTTTTGACTGATCAAAACAGAAAAGATCCACAACCAACTATTATACAACCTTGCTAACCCTCCTATAATTCCTCAAAACACTTCATATCACAGAGATACTGCTCAAGCTTAAGAACATTTTTTGTAGTGCTCTTATTCTTAACTTCTAAACAAAAGACAGTACTACATAAACTTAACTGTTGGGAGTTGATTCAGCAACCGTCAACACAAAGGAAAGTCTCACAGCTTCCTGGAGTTTCATTAAAGTCCACACAACATCTTGAAGGGTTTCAGACCTAAAACCGAAAGTGCAGTTGCAAGGTAAGTCATCTCAATCTTGCATTTTCCATACATCATTATTGGTTTATTTATGAGGATAAGATGAAGTAATCATTACTCTTGAAGTTAATAATTTCCTTCCTGTTCATTTTTAGCATTTATATGTTGAAAACTGACTAACGCATGCAAAAGAATGGTGATAGAGGCAAAAACTGTAACATGGGTCGATACATACCCATATTGGTCGACTCATTCTAAGTGAAAAAATAGGGAATGAGTCGACACATGACCATATGCATCGACTCATACTACTATCCAGGTCCCAAAACAGAAAGATGGAATGTGCATGAGTCGACACAAAACGCGTATGTGTCGACATAAGCAGGAAATGAGTCGACACATCCGATTATGCATCGACTAATACTGAGTTGATTTGGTTTAGCAGGGGAAAGGAAAGTTATGTGTCGATGCATAACAACATGTGTCGACACATAATCGTTCAAAATGCAGTGTTTTCTCTCTCTTTTTACACTGTTTCTGTATTATATACATATGTACTCCATTGCTGTCCACTTATTCGATATGGTTGTAATAATTAGACACTTATTTCATCCCCATTTGGAAACTGTATCCCCATCCCCATAATGGTGTAATAGCGTAGGATTTTAATTTCCGCAAGTTTACCGCTTTTCATATAATTGCTAGTAAGATAGGGCGTGTATGGCCAAATAAAAACAACTTCTAGATAACCCTAATCAAAGATAAATTAACTTGAATCGAACACACTTTTCACACGCGTACCTCTAGGGTAACCTCGTTTGTTTCCTCGGAAAAACAGTCATGTCCCTCGAATATGGGACGCTTTAGTAAGGAACCTACGATAAAAAAAGATCATAGTCCCTCGTTGTCCCTCGATGTTGCCTTCGGTAAAACGATCTAGTCCTTTACGAAAAATTGCTAAAGCGTCTCACAAATTTCCTTTTATGACTGTACGATTGACCCGCGCCTGTCCCTTCACATCCGACGATGGGGCTTCTTACCAAATCAATGGTAAGATAGCAACATCTAAAGGAGGAGGATAAGAACATCTAAGACCTTTTGAGTAGGTAGATTCTCTCCTAGTTGCTCGCTTGCTCATAACCAAACATTTTACACCAACACATTCATATTAAAACCTTTTCAAAAGAAAAAGACTTTGTACGCGTTCTTATAGAAACGAGAGCCATTACAAAGAAGACACATTTTCAAAATCACCTTCAAAAAACACATTCCACAAACACATCTTTGAACTATTTTTGAAACAACACTTTGTACGCTTTCTTATAGAAACGAGAACCATTACAAAGAAATTTTTCAAAATACTTTCAAAACCCACACCACAAGCACATTCAAACAAAATCAAGTGATCTAGCAAGCAACTAAGAGCCCGTAGATAACTACGGATGAAAAGGGTGCTAATACCTTCCCTTTTCATAATCTACCCCCCAAACTCAAGAAAACATCTCTAAAGGTCTTTCCTGTTCTTTTCAGCCTTTCCTTTTGGATAAAAGAAAAGTCGACGGCGACCATTGCTATCCGCATAATTGCGATCAAACGCAAAACAACCAAGTCAGTTCTCCCACTGTATCTCAGAACTGGCAACTCTGCTGGGGATTTATAAAAAGTGGGGTTACCTTAGGGTTAGATCACCTTTACTTGCTTTCACTATTTGACTTGTATGCTTTACATTTTGGTTCTTTGTTGGGGCTTAAATCCTCTACCCGGATTTGGGATACCTTATAGGTAAGTAGAAATACGTTGTGGAAACTGTGTGGGGTATACCGACGTGGTATAAGAAATAGCTACATTAGTGTGACATATTTGTGGGTACCGGTAGCCCTTGAGTAGTCAAAGAGAATACGGGGCCACTGAGTGATTTCATGAAGCACTAACTGACTTTTAGAACCTTTACTTGACCAACTTGGCCATTAGGACATAGTGAGATGACCAGCTTTGGTGCAGTCCGACGTTGGTAGATACTCGATACTACACTCATTGAGGTTTGTCTTTTTGGGATATTACGGTCGTCGTGAAAGAGGCTTACGCTGAAACAATGCCCGAGAAGACAAATCAGGGATATTGAGATCCCTTAGAACCCGGTTACTAATAACTAGGACAGGTTGAGCCAACTAAGCTTCAAGAGGGTACTTACCTATGAGACTCCATGTAAGCCTAAGCCTAAGGATTGGTTTAATTTAACCTGTGCATATGCTTGAACATAACATCATGACATCATGACATCATGCCATAGCATTTTAAACTAACAATTTCAAGGATTTTGAGATTCATCTTTGTTCTGTTTTGTAGGATATGACTCCCACTCGCAGGAACACAATCCAAGTCAACCTTGTACGAGTACCTTTTCAGCTCAAGGATTTAGCGTCAAGGGTCCCTGAGAATTCTCTGTTCACAAAAAGACATGGACGACTTCTCAACTTGGTTACCTTGAGCTTTGATGAAGGTGCTTTTCCAGTTCTTTGATTCGTTGCACCATTGCTTTACCTTCCCTGATTACCAGCTTGTACTAACTACGGAAGAGTTCTCTCAGCTCTTGGGAATTCCTATCCTCGATCAAATACCTTTCAACGGTACCGAAAGAGACCCAAGCCCTGAAGAGGTTGCCCGAGCTTTGCACTTGCAACAATCCGACGTCACGGCCAATTGGGAAACAAGAAGTGGTGTCAAAGGGTTCTTAGTCAAGTTATTACTGGAAAAAGCTCAATATTGTTGGAATTCCTTGGACTTGCAAGTTTTTGAAGAAATTGTGGCTCTCCTCATCTATGGGATAGTTTTGTTTCCCAATCCTGACCAACTCATAGATGTAAACACCGTCAAAATCTTCATGTCTCGTAACCCGATGCCTACTTTGTTAGGAGACATCCTACATTCTTTTCACTCTCTATGAGGAAGAGAGCTATCCTCATGTGTTGAACTCCTCTCTTGGCAAGATGGTTTATTTCGCATCTTCCCCGATCCGTTGTGAAGTATGAGCAAGGTTTGAGGTGGTCCAACAGGCTGATGTCACTCAGGCATTCAGATAACTATTGGTGTTCTCGATCCTTGGAGGACATTGCTATCACTGATCATTGTAGGGAATTCCCTAATGTTCCTTTGCTTGGAATTATGGGAGGCATCACTTATAAACCTTGCTTAGCTTTGCGACAGTTTGGGTACGCACGAATAGATGGTCCACATGACGTGCTCATCTAAGGTGTAGTTTTCGACTATGAAAGTGACAATCAAGACTACCGTCGGAGGTTTATACGAGCCTGGAGGATGGTAAGCAAGGTGGACAGTAGGACATTGGGGCACAAGAATTCCATTCCCCTTGAACCTTACTTTAGGTGGGTATGGGCTCGTGCTCAGAGTCTCGCAATGCCTTAGCCCTCCATTCTCCCAGTTATCATAGAGCTTGTTGTTGAAGGAGATGTCCCATACATTGTCCTTCATCCTAACATGCCCACCTCTCTAGAAGACTTACAAAGGGATTGGATACAGCTTAAGGAAGAGCAAGACACTTTTGAAGCCCAATTCTACGCCAGTGAGAAGAAAGTTCTGGAACTCACCAAGCAGCTTCATGAAGAACGGAGTCTGAACGCCTACATCGCACCAAAGAGGATGCGTTGAACTTTTTTGTCTTAGGAGTTTTTGTATTTTATTTCTTTCATTGTAATCCCAAAGAGGCATGATGTACTCAAACTTGGATTTCTTAATATAACGCGTGTTTCCTTTTTGTCTAAACAAATTTAAATCTCTAATTTCCTTGAAATCATTTGCATATGCATCTTCATTCATCATAACACAAACAGGTTTCTTACAACAGGTATCCTTATCTTTCTACTGTTTATTTCAGTGAGATGGATATTGAACAAACAATAAAAGATCTCCAGGCGCAGAATGCCAAGTTTCAACAAATGTTCTTGACTCAGGCAAAAGGCAAAGACGAGTTGAAAACTCTGCTGATCAAAGAAAAGAAGAAGAAAGCGAAGAAATCAACCGGTGTTTTGAATCTGGGAAGAAGGTTCAAAGGACCAGCCAAACAGACTCTTGACTTTGCAACATCATCGAGTGAAAGGGATAATCAAGAAGGTAAAAACAAGGAAGTGACTGACCCTCTAGAATCTGAAGAGGAAGAAGAGGTTGACTACTCTGAAGAGCAGTATCCTCCAGCTGACGACAAATATAAACAGTTGGAAGATCGCCTCAATGCTATGGAGATCCAAAGGGTACACGGGTTGGATTTTGAGGAGCTAGGACTTGTCTCAGGGGTTGTCATACCGCAAAAATTCAAGGTCCCCATTTTCGCTAAATATGATGGTGTCTCTTGTCCAAAGCTGCATTTGAGCTCATATGTTAGGAAAATTCAACCCCATACCGCAGATAGGAATCTATGGGTGCATTTATTCCAAGAAAGCTTGTCAGGGACGCAGTTGGATTGGTTCTATCAATTAGAGGGTACCAACATCCGCAATTGGGAAGATTTGGTGGCCGCTTTTTATAAGAAATACCAATATAATGTTGACTTAGCTCCAACACAGACACAATTTCAAGGCATGTCTCACGTGGAGGGTCCAACCCCTCTATCTGACAGAGAATTGCTAGATATGTTCTTAGGCATGCTATCTGGACCATTCTTCAAACACCTGATCGGAAGCTCCTCGGCTGGGTTTACCGAATTAATCATGACTGATGAACGGGTAGAAACGGGTATAAAAAGTGGCAAAATTCAAAGAGATGCATCCTCGAGTACAATAAAGAAACCCTTTACCGGAAAGAAGGAGGTCAGTGTTGCATATGACCATAGGAATTAGGACAGAACTGAACGCCGTCCATCGGTAGGGGCTGTCATGATCTCTAAGCATGTACCTACTCAACAAAGGAACAATCAGTCTAGAATGGAAAGGCTGGTAAGATAGTTTACCCGGATAAATATGACGATGTCTCAAGTCTTGCCGCATTTGTTGAAATCTAATCTGGTAACCTTGCGGGAAGCTCCAAAGAAGCCCAACACTGCCTCTCCCCATTATAACCCAAATGCCCGTTGTGCTTACCATTCAAAAAGTCCAGGTCATGATACAAACGACTGTTGGGCTTTGAAAAACAAGGTGCAAGACCTTCTCAAGGCATTGAAAATTGAATTTGACGCTCCTGAGATCCCAAATGTTATCACCACTCCTACGCCCAGGCACGACCGTGGTGTTAATGTTGTTGAAGATGACGTGTTTGTTACTGTTATTGATGAACTTATTAATCCCCTCCTAACCATCAAAAGGAACCTGTTGAAGGACGGTCTATTTCCGGGCTGTGGCGAAGACTGCCACCTCTGTTTATCTATACCGACTGGTTGTCATTTATTGAAGGCAGGTGTCCAACGCCTGATGGATGGCAAAGATATTTTGTTTGAAAAGACTCCCGTTCCAACCATTTCTTACAAGGATGTTTCAATAATAACCATTTTCGCCAATCCTCCCAGGGTCTCCACCAAAAGACCCGTTAGGATTACATCTGTTCTGAAGGTGACTCCACTGATAATTACTATGACAGGGCCAATCCCTTACTCCTCAGACAAAACTGTTCCCTGGAACTTTGGGGGGGACGTCTACTACCACGGCGTCAAGCAAGAATGGCTGGCTGTTGAAGACCCGATTTTTGAGAAGGATGACCCCGAGATTTGCAACATTGTGGAAACCAGCAAAATAACCAAAAGTGGAAGAGTGTTCTCCCCTGAGATTGCTCCTCTGAAAGCTGTTATCGGTCTTGTGATCATTCCTGCTTTTCTTCATGCTAATATTACTATTATAGTTCATGTGATTACCTCTGTTGACACCCCTATCACCGAGTCGACCGAGACTCGGGGAAAAGACATTTTGGTTGAGCCTGTCCGGATGAAGGCGCAACCAGTATCTGTCCTAGAGCCTTCCAAGAAAGAGATGGAAGAAATTTTGAAAATTATAAAGAGAAGCGACTACAATGTAGTCGAACAGCTAGGGCAGACCCCTTCAAACATTTCTATGCTAGCTCTACTGTTATTCTCCGAAGCTCATGCAAAGGCTTTGGTGAAATTCCTTAAAACTGCCCATGTGCCCCAGGAAACCTCTGCTGACCAATTCGAAGATATTGTGGCTAGTTTGACAACTATTAATGGTTTGGGATTTTCTGATGCTGATCTGACAACTAGAGGGAGGAAACACAATGAGGTGTTGTATGTCTCTGTCGAATGCAGGGGCACTACTTTGACCCATGTCTTGGTAGATACTGGTTCATCATTGAATGTGCTGCCTAAGAAGGCTCTGGATAGACTAGACTGTGAAGGTTTGACCTTAAAACCCAGCAACATAGTGGTAAGGGCCTTTGACGATTCAAAGAGAATGGTGCACCGGGAGGTGGACATCCCCATCAAAGTTGGAAATCAGACCTTTGATTCAACTTTCTATGTGATGGATATTCACCCTTCCTATTCCTGTTTATTGGGCCGACCTAGGATTCATGACGCTGGTGCCGTCACCTATACATTACATCAAATGTTGAAGTACACAATCAAGGGAAAAATCATCACTTTTCCATGGAGAGGAGGAATATATGGTCAGTCACCTGAACTCCTTCAGGTATGTGGAAATGGATGGTGAATTCATCAAAACTCTGTGTCATCATTTCGAGGAAGTCCCACAAACAGTTGCGGTAACCAAGACTGTTTCCAAGGTCCCGAAGATCCCTGGACCTTCGTTGAAGATGGCTTCTCTAAAAGATGCCAAGGCAGTAATGGAAGAAGGTGGGTGTACCATTTGGGGTTAAATCCCAGATATTCCCTACAAATCTGACAAATTTGGTCTGGATTTTACTTCAGGAGCCCGGAAATTTGTTCGTCGTACTTGTGCCGAGGGACCACCTTTGCGGATCAGTAACCATGGAGTTAACACAGTGGAGGATAGTGATGACAGCTGTGACTTGGAAGAATGGATTTTTCTAACTATCAGCGGAGGACTCAACAATTGGAAAGCCAAATAATTTGTCCCTATTACTTTTATCCAACAGTAATTGTCTTTGAATTTTTGTCGTACTTGTAATAATTAAACAATTTAGACTTTAAAGCCTCGTGTCTTACCCGAGGAACAACGGTCCATTTGGGAGGGTTGTTACTTCATTTTCATATGTCATCAATAAATCATGGACTTTTTTACATGCAAATTTTACGCTCTTTGTTCATCTTTTTTTACATTTTTATTTTTTCAAAGATAGCTATGCTCTTACACACACTCACATATCAAAATGTAGATCCACATCCACTCAGGATCCCATGGGTAACGATTCTGCTATGGCCTATTGTGACTTTGAAAATCCGATCTACCAAGCCGAAGACGAAGGTGAGGAAGATTATGAGGTGCTAGGGGAACTAGCCAGGTTACTGCAACATGCAGAAAGGACCATACAGCCCCACGAAGAACCGCTTGACACAGTTAACTTAGGTACCTAAGAGGACAAGAAAGAAGTCAAGGTAGGTGCCAACCTGGAGCCTAGTGTCAAGAAGCGCTTAAGTCAGTTACTACATGACTATGTTGAGGTCTTTGCTTGGTCATACAAAGACATGCCAGGACTTGACGAAGATATAATGGTCCATCGTCTGCCGAAAAAAGAAGACTGCCCTCCGGTAAAATAGAAAGTCAGTCGCATGCGGCCAGAAATGTCAGAGAAGATCAAAATTGAAGTCGTGAAACAGTTCAACACTGTATTCTTAGCCGTCACCTCCTATCCACAATGGGTCACCAATGTTGTTCCAGTGCCTAAAAAGGACGATAAAGTACGCATGTGTGTGGATTACAGAGATTTGAATAGGGCAAGCCCTAAGGATGATTTCCCTCTTCCCTGTATCGATATTCTAGTTGAAGACACCGCACAACATAAAGTATTCTCCTTCATGGATGGTTTCTCCGGGTACAATCAAATCAAAGTGGAACCTGAGGACATGGAGAAAACGACATTCGTCACACATTGGGGCACATTTTGTTACAAAGTTACGCCATTTGGGTTGAAGAACGTTGGGGCAACTTATCAGCGTGCCATGGTAGCTCTGTTTCATGATATGATCCATCACGAGATAAAGGTCTACATGGATGAAATGATAGCTAGATCTCAAATTGAATAGGAACACCTTGACCATTTGCAGAAACTGTTTGAAAGACTGAAGAAATACAAACTAAGGTTGAACCCGAGTAAATGCACATTTGGAGTGAGTTCTGGTAAACTCCTAGGCTTCATTGTCAGCGGTAAAGGTATCGAAGTGTACCCTGCAAAGGTAAAAGAAATACAAGAAATGCCTGCTCCTTGCACCGAGAAGGAAGTCAGAGGATTCTTAGGACGGCTAAACTACATCACCAGGTTCATTTCTCACCTAACCGCTACTTGTGAACCAATCTTAAAATTACTAAAGAAAGACCAAGTGTTGGATTGGAACGACGACTGCTAGGCTGCCTTCGACATGATCAAAGATTACCTTCAAGAGCCTCCTATTTTATTATCGCCAGTCGAGGGAAGACCTTTGATCATGTATCTAACTGTCTTAGAAAATTCAATGGGGTGTGTGCTGGGGTAGCATGACAAGTCTGGCCGAAAAGAGCATGCAATATACTACATGAGCAAAAAGTTTACTGACTGTGAAACCAAATATTCATTGCTCGAGAAAACTTGTTGCGCTCTGGCATGGGCTGATCGTCGGCTAAGACATTATATGTTGACCCATAATACCTTATTGATATCCAAGATGGATCCAATTAAATACATACTCGAGAAGCCCACCCTCTTTGGAAGAATAGCAAGATGGCAAATGATCCTGACTGAATACGACATTTAATACACTACCCAAAAAGTAATAAAGGGCAGCGTGCTAGCCGATCACCTTGCTCATCAGGCTGTGGATGACTACCAGTCCATGAAATTAGAGTTCCCAGATGAAGACATCATGTTGGTAAACAATTGTGAAGAACTCAAACCATATGATAGGCCTGAATAAGGATCCCGATGGACCTTGGTTTTTGACGAAGCTTCCAACGTCCTCATCAATGGCATAGGCGCTGTGATCATATCCCCTGAAGGATGTCATACTCCCTTCACTGCAAGACTTTGTTTCAATTGTACCAATAATATGGCAGAATATGAAGTGTGTATTATGGGTCTCAAAGCCGCCATAGATTTGGTAATCGAGTCCTTAAAGGTATTTGGAGATTCAGCCTTAGTCTTCAGTCAGATCAAAGGAGAATGGGATACGAAGCACCCTAGTCTCATCCCTTACAGAGGACATGTGTTGACATTAATACCACATTTTGAGGAAATTACCTTTGAGCATTTTCCACGAGAGGAAAATCAACTAGCGGACGCGCTAGCCACTATGTCATCCATGTTTAAAATCAGGTGGGATAACGAGGCTCCCCAGATCACCATTGAGCGGTTGGATGAACCAACTTACTGTCACGAGATCAATACTGAAGAAGTAGTGGACAAACCTTGGTTCCATGAAGTTAAGAGGTATCTCGAGACCCAGGAGTATCTGGAGGGAGCTTTAGTCAATGATAAGAAGTTCTTGAGAAGATTTTCTGCTAAATTCTTCCTTAGTAACAGAATCTTTTATAAACGCAATCGCGACTCTACTTTGCTTCGTTGCGTAGACCAGAGTTAGGAAGAAAACATCATGGCTGATTTACACTAAGGTACCTTTGGAACTTATTCTAGTGGGCACACGATGGCTAAACAGATCCTACGGGTAGGATACTACTGGTCCACCATGGAAGAGGATTGTTATCAACATTCATGAACTTGTCACAAATTCCAGATCTATGCTGACAAAATACATGTGCCTCTGGTTCCCATAAACGTCCTGACTACTCCTTGGCCCTTCGCAATGTGAGGCATTGACATGATTGGAGAGATCAAACCCACAACTTCTAATGGACACCATTTCATCTTGGTTGCCATTGATTACTTCACGAAGTGGGTCAAGGCAGCTTCATTCTCTTCTATTACCAAGAACATTGTGGTCGGATTCATCAAACAGAATCTCCTCTGTTGGTACGGTAACCCAGAGAGAATCATCACAAATAATGGTATCAATCTCAACAATACTATGATTACTGCACTATGCACGCAATTCAAGATCCAGCAGCATAACTCCTCTCCTTACCGGCCGAAGGTGAATGGCGCTGTAGAAGCCTAAAATAAAAACATCAAGAAGATCATACAAAAAATGATAGTGACCTACAAGGACTGGCATGAGATGTTACCATTTGCTCTCCATGGTTACCGTACCATGGCACGCACGTTAACAGGGGCAACTCCTTTCTCTTTGGTATACGGTATGGAAGCTGTCCTACCAATTGAAGTCCAAATACCTTCTCTGAGAATCATAAAAGATGCAGGGTTGAATGAAGATGAATGGATTTAAACTCGACTCGACCAGTTGAACTTGATTGATGAGAAGAGTCTTACGGCTGTCTGTCATGGTCAGATGTACCAAAAATGCATGATCAAAGCTTTTAACAAGAAGGTCAGATGTCAGGTATATCGGGTTGGTGACTTGGTAATCAAGCGTATCATATTGCCACAAGGTGATCCCAGGGGCAAATGGAATCCTACATACGAAGGACCATTTGTGATCAAAAACATATTCTCTGGTGGAGTAATGATCTTAACCACTATGGATGGCGACGACCTTTTGCACCCTGTAAACACGGACATCGTCAAAAGATACTACGCATGAATAAAGACCTGTTAGGTCTACTGGCCTAGGAAAAATAAGGGCATCCCGGTGAACCAAAGGGTTCAGGCAAAAATTAGGGATAAAATACAAAAAAAATATGTACACCCGGCAAGTTGAAAACCTGAATGGGAGGCTTGGGCAAAAAAGAGTATCCCGGTGGACTGCAAACCCGAAAGGGTGGTCCAGGAAAAAGTTAGGGATTAAAAGCATATGACTATGTCCCATTGGATCACCTTACAAATAACCTTTAGTATCGGCTGACAAACTCAAGCGATTCTAATCAATCCAATCGGCCTCGGACAAAGCAGCAAATGGTTGAGACACTCAGAGACATGAAGGCTATAAAAGAGTGGGAACCGCATGAGATTAGTTCACATAGCTATCTTTTCTTTATATCAGTTTTCATTTTTTACGACGGCATTCTCTTACTAGGATGTTCATCTCTTTGTACAAAAATACTTATTCAAGTTAATACAAAGATATTCCTTTGAAAGTGCAAAACTATCTATTTTTCTTTTATTTCCCTGTTTTGTTTGAAAAAGCGTCCAATGATTATTTTTGAATATATGCATTTGAACATTATTACTATTTACAAATGAGCTCAAAAAAGGGAGGAACAGAAAATAGAAAGATAATTACTAATGGCTTTAAGAGATAGGATAATATCTATAGGCCATTCCATAAAATCTCGGCAAGTACTTTTTCCAGCAAGATCGGAAGCAAAGACATCCTACTACAGGATCACTAACGTATCTCCAGTATGCAGCCTAATGGTATTAGGTGCTCTCACATTCACGACGGAGCAAAACTTCCAGTACCGTTCCAAAGATTCCCCAGTGAAAGTCGCCCAGTTTCTCAAGATTTCACGAAGTCCACAAGCAATGCACAGAGTGTCCCTTCCCCAACAGAGTTTATTTCTCTAATTACGGAAACCCATCCATCAACACTTTGATTTCAACAAAATATGAAGGCTTTCACTCCATATTCCCAACAGCAGTCAGGGATTTATTTCCCCCAATCTAAATAGCACTGCAGCAGAACAATTTACATGCACATACATTACATTCATACATCATAAACATCGATGACACCAATGCATATATCACAATCTCATTGCACTATGTATTTCATGCATCATGGCATTACATACAACTAACTCTTTACCTTTTTCAGGAAAGATCAATCAACAGAAAATTATTATCAAATTTTCAACGAGACAAGACAAATATCTATGAACAAATCAATGGTAGATCAATTCTAGAAACATGACTAAATTGACTATCTACATGACAAATACTCCCCTTCAAGTCCCTGCTGGTTCGGTTTTAAACCACTCAACGGTTTATTCTGATTCTTTCCCACATACATTTTCTATGGTTCAGATAAGTCGCTCCAAAATTTATTCTGATTCTTTTCCAGACCCCTGTTGGTTTGGTTTTAAACCTCTCAATGGTTTATTCTGATTCTTTCATGCAGACATATTATCTGGTTCAGATAAGTCGCTCCAAGATTTATTCTGATTCTTCTCCAGACCCATGTTGGTTCAGTTTTAAACCTCTCAACGGTTTATTCTAATTCTATCCCACAGACATCTTCTCAGGTTCAGATAAGTCGCTCCAAGATTTATTCCGATTCTTTTACAGACCCCTGCTGGTTCACTTTTAAACCTCTCAATGGTTTATTCTGATTCTTTCCCGCAGACATATTCACTGGTTCAGATAAGTCGCTCCAAGATTTATTCTGATTCTTTTCCAGACCCCTGCTGGTTCAGTTTAAATCTCTCAATGGTTTATCCTGATTCTTTCGCACATATATCTTTTCTGGTTCAGATAAGTCGCACCAAGATTTATTCTGATTCTTCTCTAGACCCCTGTCTGTTCAGTTTTAAACTTCCCAATGGTTTATCCTGATTCTTTCCTGTAGACATCTTCTCTGGTTCAGATAAGTCGCTCCAAGATTTATTCTGATTCTTCTCCAGACCTCTTTTGGTTCAGTTTAAACCTCTCAACGGTTTATCCTAATACTTTCCAAATAGGCATTTTCTCTGGTTCAGATAAATCGCTCTAAGATTTATTCTGATACTTTCCAGTCAAACAATATTCAAGGCCTCTTCTAGTTTCAGTTTAAATCAACCAAAGATTTGCTCTGATTCTTTTCCCAGTTGAAGTCAAATTCAGACTTAGTCAAATTTCTGTTAACAATCACCTTTGGATGGCATCTATAAGCCCATCTCGACAACTCTCCATCATTTCTCCAAATGGCATCTTTAAGCCCATTCCCTACACAATCAACCAACACACCATCGAGTGCAAATTTCTGGGCACTCTAGTGTTCAATCATCTTCCACTTTCAAGCTACGAACGACAAACATACTGATCTCACTTTTCAAGTTTAAAAAGATTGAACAGGGGAAGTTGTTGTACCCTAAAATTTGTCCTCTCATTTCTCAAAGGATCCTCCTAGACTCTCAGGTTTGCGGCTATCAAGTTTCAAGTCTTGGGCTACAATTTCCCTAGAAAGACATTCACAAGGACAAAATGGGCAAACTTAGGGTTGTGACTGAGAATGATCGAACTTTGATTTGTGACCTAATACGTGGCTTATTGGTTGGAAGCATGATCTCAAGGATCTGAGCGCATCATTTTGATCAAATTGCACATTTCAATTCATCTCCTGAGATTAGTGGATTGATAGAAAAATTCAGTCAACTGGTGGGAAAAGTCAACTGTACACTAAAAAGTCAAACTTTGACTTTTTGACCAAAGTTGAATCCCAAAAATCATAGTTCATCAAGACATCCAAAATATGAAATTTGATCCTCAAAAATCAAGAAAGTCAAAAATCAAACTTTTGCAAGACTTGGAAATTTTTATAAACTAAGTTCGTTGCTTCATGACATCTTGTCACTACAATTAAAGATGATTGAATTTATCACAAAGTGGCATTTCTACATGTTTACAAGTCCTAAAATTTGTATTGCTTGGACTTTTCCCTTTGACTCAAAACATTGCCACAATGCTTTATCTTTGATACAATGTGCATAAATTGCTCCATAAACCAAACTTGTTCCATGCTGCAAACTATGTTGTCCAAATTATGGATGAACAAAAAAATGATGTACTACTTCTATGTATTTACACAACACTCCAAAAACCTGTTCATTTTCTATCCTACAAAACCTTATTCTATGCTGCACCACAAACCTGTCACAAAACCTGTCACAAAACATGTATATGCTGCCCTATACAGTCCAAAAACCAGTCAAAAACTGCCCTATGCAGTCTACTCCAACCTGCATCATAACAAGCCACAAAATTGCACCAAAATGGCAAAAGAAAATTGTGTGGAAAAAGCATCAAAGCAGTAGGCAAAAATAGTTCAAAACAACTTATTTTGTTTCCCTCATAAACCTCAGTCAAGGGGCTACAAAAGGGACTGATTCATAAGACATAAGAGAGAGGTTTTTGGGAGAGAAAAAGGAGAGAAAAGAAAAACAGAATTTTTGTTAAAACCAGCTCATTCAGAAAATGCAGTTCATCCATAAAAGCTCTATTCATCTTCAACTCTGTTTTGACTGATCAAAACAGAAAAGATCCACAACCCACTATTATACAACCTTTCTAACCCTCCCATAATTCCTCAAAACACTTCATATCACAGAGATACTGCTCAAGCTCAAGAACAGTTTCTGTAGTGCTCATATTCTTAACTTCTAAACAAAAGACCGTACTATATAAACTTGACTGTTGGGAGTTGATTCAGCAACCTTCAACACAAAGGAAAGTCTAGCAGCTCCCTGGAGTTTTATTAAAGTCGACACAGCATCTTGAAGGGTTTCAAACTCAAAACCGAAAGTGCAGTTGCAAGGTAAGTCATCTCAACCTTGCATTTTCCATACATAATTGTTGGTTTACTTCTGAGAATAAGATGAAGTAATCATTACTCTTGAAGTTAATCATTTCCTTCCTGTTCATTTTTATCATTTATATGTTGAAAACTGACCGACGCATGCAAAAGAATGGTGATAGAGGCATAAAACTGTAACATGGGTCGATACATATCCACATGGGTCGACTCATTCTAAGTGAATAAAAAGGGTATGAGTCGACACATGATCATATGCATCGACTCATACTACTATCCAGGTCCCAAAACAGAAAGATGCAATGTGCATGAGTCGATATAAAATGTGTATGTGTCGACACAAGCAGGAAATGAGTCGATACATCCCATTATGCGTTGACTGATACTGAGTTGATTTGGCTTGGCAGGGGAAAGGAAAGTTATGTGTCGATGCATAACAATATGTGTCGACACATAATAGTCCAAAATGTTATTTTTTCTCTTTTTACACTATTTCTGTATTATATACATATGTACTCCATTATTGTCCACTTATTCGATACGGTTGTAATAATTAAACACTTATTTCATCCCCATTTGGAAACTGTATCCCCATCCCACTAATGGTGTAATAGCGTAGGATTTTAATTTCCGCAAGTTTACCGCTTTTCATATAATTGCTAGTAAGATAGGGTGTGTATGGCCAGATAAAAACAACGGCCAGATAACCCTAATCAAAGACAAATTAACTTGAATAGAACACACTTTTCACACACGCAGCTCTAGGATAACCTCGTTTGTTTCCTCGAAAAAACAGTTATGTACCTCGAATATGGGACGCTTTAGCAAGGACCCTTCGATAAAAAAGATCGTAGTCCCTCGATGTCCCTCGATATTGCCTCCGGTAAAACGATCTAGTCCCTTACGAAAATTGCTAAAGCGTCTCACAAATTGCCTTTTATGACTGTACGATTGACCCGCGCTTGTCCCTTCACATTCGATGATGGGGCTTCTTACCAAATCAATGGTAAGATAGCAACATCTAAAGGAGGAGGAAAAGAACATCTAAGACCTTTTGAGTAGGTAAATTTGCTCCTAGTTGCTCACTTGCTCACAACCAAACATTTTACACCAACACTTTCATATTAAAACCTTTTCAAAAGACAAACACTTTGTACGCGTTCTTATAGAAACAAGAGCCATTACAAAGAAGACACATTTTCAAAATCACCTTCAAAAAACACATTCCACAAACACATCTTTGAACTATTTTTGAAATAACACTTTGTACGCGTTCTTATAGAAACGAGAACCATTACAAAGACATTTTTCAAAATACTTTCAAAACCCACACCAAAAGCACATTCAAACAAAAGCAAGTGATCTAGCAAGCAACTAAGAGCCCGTAGATAACTATGAATGAAAAGGGTTCTAATACCTTCCCTTTTTATAATCTACCCCCCGAAGTCAAGAAAACATCTCTAAAGTTCTTTCCTGTTCTTTTTAGCCTTTCCTTTTGGATAAAAGAAAAGTCGGTGGCGACTCTTGCTACTTGCAGAATTGTTATCAAACACAAAACAACCAAGTCAATTCTCCCACCGTATCACAGGTGCCTCTCTTGAAAAGTAAAGGCTCATCCCAATAATATTGTTTTAGATCATAAAAGAACTTCTTCCTTTGTTGATAAGATATATCCGGTGGAAGCACTCCAGCAGCCAAGTAGTTGACAAAATCGGCATACCATGGAAATAAGGTTTTAGTGTAGACTGCTTCCACAACTTCATTTATCTTTGTGTATTCATAAGTTATAGGGTATTCAACCTTAGCAATCTTGGTTTGGTGTCTTTCTTACTTAAGAGGTACCTGATTGCAGTGTGATCGGTATAGATAATTATCTGTGCTCCTACTATGTAAGAACAAAATTTATCCAAAGCAAAAACAACACCTAATAGTTCTTTTTATATGGTGGCGTAGTTCGTCTGTGTAGGATCTAGGGTTCTACTTGCTTAATAGATTGCATGAAGCTTTTTATCCTTTCTTTATCCTAGAACTGCATCTACGGCATAGTCACTAGCATCACACATTATCTCAAATGGTTCGTTCCAATCAGGAGGTTGCATAATATGTGCCGAGATTAATGCTTTTTAAAGTGTTTTAAATGCATCCAAGCATTTGTTGGTGAAGATCAACCCATCATCTTCCATTAGCAGTTTAGTTAGGGGTTTGGTTATTTTAGAGAAGTCATTAATGAAACATCGATAAAAACTAGTGTGTCCTAGAAAACTTCGTATTTATCTAACAGTTTTGGGCGGTTGAATATTTTCTATAACTTCAATTTTTGCTTTATCTAATTCAATTCCCTTATCAGATACGATGTGTCCTAAGACAATTCCTTGTCGGACCATGAAGTGGAATTTTTCCAATTTAGCACGAGGTTGACACTTACGTATCTTTTTAGTACCATCTCAAGGTTTGGCAAACATCCTTCAAAACTCTCTCCACAGACGGAGAAGTCATCCATAAAAATTTCCATCATATCGTCTAGAAAATCAGAGAAAATGGACATCATGCATATCTGGAATGTTGCAGGATCATTACACAATCTGAATGGCATTCGTCGATAAGCTAATGTATCATAAGGACAAGTGAAGCTTATCTTTTCTTGGTTGCCAGGATGAACAGGAATTTGTAAGAATCCTGAATAGCCGTCTAAATATAAGAAATTAGAGTGTTTAGCTAATCATTCAAGCATTTGATCAATAAAGGGTAAAGGAAAATGATCTTTACGAGTGACTTTGTTTAGCTTTCTATAGTAGATGCATATTCTCCACCCAGTGTGAGTTCGTTGCGCTACAGATTCTCCCTTAGCATTGCTGACAACTGTAACACCTCCCTTCTTAGGTACAACATGTATTGGGCTAACCTATTTACTGTCGGATATTGGGTATATGATTCCTGCTTCCAATAGCTTTTCTACTTCCTTTTTGACTACATCGCTCATAATAGGATTGATTCTTCTATGATGTTCCCTAGAGGTCTTGCAGTCTTCCTCAAGCATAATATGTGGCATGTAAATAAAGGGACTTATTCCTTTTAGATCTGAGATGTTATAACCTAAAGCGGTTGGGTATTTTCTTAGGACATGTAATAATTTTTCAGTTTCTATCTGTCCTAGGTATGCATTGACTTTAACTAGTTATTCAAGTTCTGTGTCTAGGAATTCATAGCTTATGTCCTTGGGTAGTGTTTTGAGTTCTATAGTTGGATTCTTTGGACAAGGCATAGGATCAGGAGTTAGTTCTAGACATTCACTCAGATTTTCATCTTGATATTCGCGGTGCCAACTATCGTCTTAAAAAATTGGAGGTATAGGAATCATCAATACTTCTGAATAAGTGGTTTGCTGTTTCTCCATTTCTTTTATGCATTTATCGATTACATCTAAGAAACAGAATTAATCATCGATGGATGGTGCATTAAAGAATTTAGACAAGATGAATTCAACTTTTTCCTCACCGACTTTGAAAGTTAGTTTTCCATTTTTAACATCTATGATGGATCCTGCAATGGCTAGGAATGGTATACCTAATATAATAGGAATGTTGGAATCTTCCTTAATGTCCATGATTATGAAATCAGTGGGGATATAAAATTGACCTATACGTACAAGAACGTTTTCTAACATGCCTAAAGGAAATTTCACTGATTGATCCGCTAATTGTACGGACATCCTTGTTGGTCTTAGTTCTCCCATGTTGAGTCTTTTGCAAATTGATAAGGGCATCATCCTAATACTTGCTCCTAAATCGCATAGTGCTTTGTCTATGATAAACTTTCCGATTACACAAGTTATGGAAAAGCTACCTGGGTCTTTCAGTTTAGGAGGCACGTTTTTTTGGATTATACCACTACATTCAGCAGTGAGCATAACAGTTTCATTATCCTTAAGCTTTTTCTTATTGGACATGATTTATTTAAGAAATTTAGCATATGAGGGCATTTGTGTGATAACTTCTGTGAAAGGTACGGTAATGATATGTTGTTTCAGAAGTTCAACAAATTTCTTAAATTTCCCTATGTTTTTAGACTTAGCAAATATTTAAGGATATGGGATAGGTGGTTTATAGGGTGGCAGAGGCACATAAGGTTATTCTTTTTCCATGACCTCTTCACCGTCACCTTCCCTTTCTCTCTCCTTTGACTCATCTTCCTTCGCAGTCTCTTTACCAGGTTTTTGGTACATGGCTTGTTTCTCAATTCTAGGTTCATTTAGTCCGTCTAGTTCTGTCCCACTCCGAAGTGTTATAACATTAACATACCCTTTTGGATTTGGTTGGGGTTATCCAGGAAAAGTTCTAGCTAGAGTAGCTATAGCTGCTTGCTGTTGAGCCACTTGGGAGATTTGTGTTTATAACATTTTGTTATGTGTGGCAAGAGCATCAACCTTATTTGTCAGATTCTTAATTTGTTTACTAGTGTGAATATTTTGATTCAGGAAATCTTTATTAGTTTGAGCTTGGGTGGCCACAAAATTTTATATCATTATTTCAATTTTTGATTTACTAGGGATATTCGGAATATTTAAGACATTTGGGGTGGCTTTCTAATATCCAAGAGGTGTAGTAGGAGCTTGCCCAGGTGCGTACAAGGCATTATTGCTTTTGTATGAGAAGTTTGGATGGTTCTTCCACACAGGGTTATAATTATTGCCTTAGGGGTTCCCTTGAGCATAATTCACTTGATCAACTGGTACTCCTGTTAAAAGTGGACATTCTGGTGCAGCATGCGCTTGAAGTCCTCATAAATCATAGGTTGGAGCTACTGCAGCCACGGTGGCTGCGGGAGGTGTGGTCAAGCTTTCTATATTTTGGGTAAGGGCTTCTATCTCAGTGTTAACTTGGTCTAGGCTACTAACTTCGTACATACATCCTTTCATTTGAGGTTTATCCATAATGGTTCTATTACTTCCCCACTAATAATGATTTTGAGACATACTTTTGATAAGTTTATATGCATCGTGGTAAGGTTTATCCATTAGTGCACCTCCAGCTACAACATCAATCCTTAGTCTTATGTTGTACAAGAGACCATTGTAAAAGGTGTGGGTGATCAACCATTCTTCTAGACCATGATGTGGACAGATTCGCAACATGTCTTTGTATCTTTCCCATGCTTCAAAAAGAGATTCTCTTTCCTTTTGTTTAAAACAATTGATATTTTATCTTAGCATAACTGTCTTACTCGGCCGAAACTTTCTTCAACTCATTCCATGTGGTAACAGAGTTAGATGGTAGAGACTGGAGCCAAGCTCTAGATCTATCTTGTAATGAGAAAGGAAAAAGACGGAGTCTTATTGCTTCAGGGCTGACACCATTTTCTTTCACTGTGTCTACGTACTTCACAAATATTGATAAATGAACGTTTGGTTCGTCCGTAGGATATCCTGAAAATTAGTTTTGTTGGACCGCTTGTAATAACGAAGGTTTTAACTCGAAATCATTCCTAGCGATGGCAGAAGCAACAATATTGTTGTGAGGTTCCTCTTGTGATGGGGCAGCATAATCCTTCAGCCATACTGGGTTTAGGAAGAGAATAGTTGGGAAGAGTGGTTTTGGGAAGATTGTACTTAATCTGATATTCTCTAAATCAGTGCCTTATACTAATGAAGCACTCGAATTCATCGATTGGTTGCTCTATATATTCTCCTTGAGAGCGAGTATCTGGCATACAATCAAAAGATAAAATAAAATAAAATTGGTTGCCTTAGTCTATATTGCGTAACAATGGATTCACGGTATTGACTAAATCAGTCCCCGCAACGGCGCCAAAAACTTGATCGCGACTTTGAGAGTCAGTCGGGTGTAGTGACTGCAAGTGCACAGTCTAATCGCGTAGTTGTAAAAGATATCGAACCCACAGGGACTGATGGTCAAACTACTGTTATCTAGGGTCACTATGTAAACCTAAGGCTAATGATAAGACTTGGATGTTGGGGTTTAAACGAGAATTAACTAAGATCTAATAACTGATAACGGGACAACGATATGTAATTTATCGACTTCAGGGATTCGATAAATCATTGGCACAATTTTAAGTATTAAAACATAGTTTTAGTGGAACCTATTAATTTAAAAACCTTTGTCTCACACTCTCGTTCTATCTATTCAAGCCATATTATTAAACTCAATTAAGCGCTCTCGCTATGTCATTTAAAATCTAAAAGTATTTTTTGAAAACAAATAGAGTCCAATTAATTTTAAAGTGCTCTCGCATTATTTAAAATTAATGTTCAATTACCACTATTTGGTTAAAATCTCAAACTCCCACTCTGTTGATTTTATCCTTAGTTTGTCTTTTACTCTCGTAACAAAACAATTTAATATTGAAATTGGAAACCAAAACCAGAAAAGTCTTTTTTGTAAATATTCATGCCAATTGATTACCGAACCCCTTCGATTTTTGACCTCACATATCAGTATCGGGATAGTCAGCCGAACATATTTTTATTGCGTAATAACATAAAACAAAAACATGTATACAATAATATAATCATGGTAAAATAAATAAAACAGTATTAATTAAATTTGAAACTTGGAATAAAATACTGAAAGAATATACTGCAATATGCAATCCTCCATAAGCCGACAAGATTAGCCTTGGAACAAAATAACTTGCAGAAAAATAAATAAGCCTAAACAAATTTATGAAAGATGAGAAGGAAACTAATGGTGCAATACTCCTCCGGTGTAGAGAAATATTCCTTTAATGGTGATCGGTTATTTCTTCTTAAATAATTCTAAAACGAAAATAAAAATAGCTTAAATCTGTAAATTGGAATAATAATAATTTGCTCAGTATGCAGAAGAAAAATAATTTTTGGAGAGGGAGCGCGAGAGCGAGTTTCTTTGACAACTGCATTTCTTTTATAGGTTCCATTTGTTGAAGAAAAATATGGACAATTACTTGATTCTCGTTGTACGTGCATGGAGGGAAACTGGAGGAAAAATGTGCTTTTGGAGAAGTCTTCGCATGTAACTGAAACAAAGAAGAGACTTTTGCATTGTGGTGAGTGGAACGTATTTAATTATGTGGGGAATGGATTTTTGCTTCGTGCCGACCGTTAGGATTTGTGTGCCGAGGAGCACACATCCAGATCTTGTGAAGACCACCAGGAAGCTGTGACGACCGTCACATGCTTCAGATATAGATTCTTCTGCATTTTTCTGCTAAACTGCCATTTCTTTTTCATTTCTTCAACATTTTTCTTCCTTTTCTCATGTAGGCTTTACAGAAAGTAAATACCTGAAACATACTACAAATAGAGACATGATTCAACATAATTAACGAAAAATCAGAAACTTTATCTATGTAAATCGGGCGGGATATGCTATGACTTTTCATGTTATCAACATATTCAATATACAGGTCGACACATACTGACTTTTTGATCAACTTTTTTTATCTCAATTCCAAACTTATTTCCTTTTCCCAAATATTTCCAATATTATAAATACCCTTTCATGCATCACGCAGCGGTAGAAATATTAAGACCAAGCCATTGGATTGACTTAACTTGCATAAATCAAATAAAAATTGCCACCGCGCTTTATTGTTTCCAAAGGAAATGGGAAAAGTGTGAATAAACCCAAAAAGAGAGGGGAAGGGAATCTAGGTATGGGGGTTGGTTATGCAAAGGGAAGATATTAACACCCTAAACATCTATGGTACTCCGCAGGAACCTCTTTGAAAATATGTATATTTTGGCTATAAAAGATGTATACCAAAATAGATGGTGGAGATGAGAAAAGAAGTTTTTTTTTATAATTTTTGGACCTGTCGCGGTTGCAAACCTTTAATGCCTATGTACCACCTTTCGTGCAATAGGGGATCAGGGTAATCGTAGTTCACCTCAAAAATTTTAAAACAAATGTGTGTTGGTCAATTTTAAGAGAAGAGACATCATCGTCATATCCGAGTGGAATACATACTTACTATCCACGATTATGAGAAAGGAGAATTTGAATCATCTCAAAGTGGAGGATATAGCTTGGATTTTAAAATCAACAAATCCTCACTCAACACCCAAGTGGAAAATATTTCACTTCACTGCATATCATAGAAATATAGTAGTTTGCATCACTACAAGAATCGATAAGAGTCTAATCTTTTGGTAAAAAGGTTTTAAAGTAAAAAGCCAAAGTTGCAAAATGGTTAGAATGAGATTTAATGACTTTTAGTCTTTCAAAGAAATGTCAAAGTAAAGTTAAATTGATTAAATTTTGATTAAGAAAATATTTTTGAAAATGAATGGACCTAAGCCCTAGTTTATTATGAAAACGGTTCAAGTTAGAAAACAATAAGAGTTTTGAAAAAGAGGGAGAATATTGTTGAAATTAAATAAGATAGGAAAAGATAAGAGGGAGAGTTTTGAAATTAAAGCATAAGGTAAAAGCCAAGAAAAAGAACGATCTAAGCAACAAGAAGCCAACACTTGACATATGAAGTCAATGTCGAATTCTCATCCTTTGGATTGAAACCAAGCAAGAAGAAATACTAAACCTCTGAGAAATACAAGCTTCAGATGAATTAAGTCTTCATAAAAATTGGGCAGAGTAACTGCTGTATACAGAGGAATTCTCAATCACGGACAAAACATATAATAAGAATAACCCGCACACAAAGAAAATCAACCCAACATCTTGGGGTAAACCCAAAAACTTCAAACAATATAACAACAGAGCAACAAGGTCCCCAAGTATCAAGGCTTCTAATCCTAAGTCCGAGAGATCCACAACTCCAAAATGAAAGGATAGTAACCAAGTAGTTTAAGTAACCTTAAAGTTTTTTATTGTTCTAGTTGATTATTAAGTGTCTTTAAAAAGAAAATAAATTACAATTGAGCAAAGATAAAAATGACATGAAGATAAATGATCAAATGAGAAAAAGAAAAATGACATGGAATGTAAATTTTATAATAAATGGTACATAAAAATAAAGACAGAAAATAAAGGCATAAAGTAAAAGCACAAAGTAAAGTTAATTGTTAGTAAATTAGAAGTTAGAAAGTTAGTTGAATGACCATCTTGAATCTTGTAATTGAAAACTCATTAGAAGATTGATAAATCAAAGCTTCTCAACAAAAAGTCTCATTTGCTTTTTGTCAAGTATATCATTCGTTTCAAGTGCTCAAAGCAACCACATATGATCAACAATGTTCAAATGATCCACTTTGACCAAAGTTCATGAAGTTCATTACAGGATTGATAGAATCAAAACCTCTTAATAATGAACTTCAAAGTTAATGGATCAAAGGTTTCAAATTAAACATACTTGGGTTTGCAAAAATAGATTTAG
Organism: Vicia faba; assembly: GCA_948472305.1. Taxonomy (NCBI): domain Eukaryota; kingdom Viridiplantae; phylum Streptophyta; class Magnoliopsida; order Fabales; family Fabaceae; genus Vicia; species Vicia faba. The sequence continues at coordinate 1,308,562,791 of OX451739.1, forward strand.
GCAACGAATGATCACTTTCCAAATTGAGACAAATTTAGCGCTATGTTAAGCAATCATAAGTGGACTTATGTAGAAGTCACACCTACTTTGAGGCTGATCAATAGCAATCTATGTACCAACATGTTAGAGAAATGATATGTAGATCATTTTCCAAAAACATGTAGCACAAGTAAAAATAAGAAATGGATAAGATGAAGAGGAAGGGGATGTATCATATGAAATTAGAGTTTCAAATATCATCAACATCATTCATCTATTTTGGTGGATTTGGTTTTTCAACCTATCAACACCTAAGATCCAATGAGGTTGAGGAACTTGTCCCAAAATAATACTCAATTAAGGACCAAACAAAAATAATAAAGTATATTAAAAAAAACAATATTTAAATGATTAATAAAAGTGAAATAATTGGTAAAATACACAAAATGTATTAAAACACCAAATAAAAATTCTAAAAAAATATCAGAAATCAAACATGAGCCAATAAGTGTTGACAAAATTTTTTAGAATTTTTTAAAGTCAAAAAATATATTTTAAAATTAAAGAAATAAGAAAAATAAACCAAAATTTGTGAAAAATAGTAAAATAAAAAATAAAAATAAAATGAGGTCACTAATACTTGTCAAGAAGTCATCGGATCCTTCCATAATTTTTTCAGAATTTTAAAATTAAGAAAAGTATTTTTAAATAATTAAAACAAGTCAAATAAAGTGAAAAATCATAAAAAATATCAAATCACAAATAAAATTATGAAAAAATAAAAATGAGAAAAAGTAAAAATCAAAAGTATTTTTGAGAATTTTGGAAGTTGAAATGAGTTTTTTTATGAATTTTTGAAGTTTAAAACAATCAAAATACAAAATCATAAAAAAAATAAAGCCAAAAAGATGTAGACCATTGGATCAATGTCAAAACACGTTAATAAGCTAATCCAAGGGATCAAACGCGCTATACATATCATGGTCATTATTGAATAAACCACCAGATCATTTTTTAAAAAAAATTGAAAAACAAGTGGCGCCTTGTCATTGGTTGAGAGATGACACACTGGTCATCTTCAACCTCCGGTCATGCGCGAGTTGCAAGTTTTATAAACTCTAAATTTAGAATCTCAGACCGGAGCCATTCGCTTTGTCTCTTCAAGACGATTCCAATGGTACCCTTGCGAAAAATTTATATAAACCATAACTCAGTCGATTTGCAAAAAACCAGAAGGAAACATTTGAAAATGGATTTGAAAATTCATGAGAAAAACTCACTTCCAGTTAAAAACCAATGATGCTATGAGTATCAGAGTGATGAGAGCTACATTATAGTAACAAGTTTGGAGAGAATTAATGGAGGAATCTACCTATTGAAGCTCAACTTCAGAGCTCTAAAACTTCACTTGGCATGCATAATTTAGGGCACTTTAAGGCTTGGTTCTTCTTTTGTTAGCTTCAGTGAAGTTCAAGGATGAAGAATGAGCAAAGAAATTGGAATGAAGAATACTTTAAAACAAAATTCGAAGTTACATAATTGAGAGGTATGGAGGAAGTTCAACAAAGGTTTTTTGGCTCTCTAAAGATTGTGTTATAAATGAAATACCATCCTCTATTTATAGGGAAGTGAATGATGATGAGAAATGAGAGGAATTGTGAGCAAATCATGCAAACCAAGCCAGTTATGATCATGCCAAACACGTGACTTAAAATGCTTCAAAACAACCTCATACCAAGTGCAATTATTATCAAAACACATCTGGGGGAATTAGTTAAACATGTTTAGTAACTAAACTTTGAGTAATTTGACATGTAATCCAAGTTTACTCATGGTGAAAAAACCCGACTCGAGGTAAAAATAAATTTCATGGAGCCAACTTCAACCATGCATTGCTCACTACTCATGGACCTTTATGGGATGATTCTTGAAGCATTCGAAAGATCTCACAACAAAATTCACAATGTGCCAAGAAAGGTAGCATTTGGATGCTTGAGCAAATAGTTATGATAAATTGAATTCGTGAAAAACAAACTGATATTTGTACTTAGAAATATTTCTCAATATGGAACTTCAAAATGACCTATAAAGTTCTTCAAAATTACATGACCTTCCACTCAAAATTTGGTCTTGATATCTGAAGATGACATGAAGTAGACCTCATGAATTGAATTGGGGAATTGAGATCACTGAAAAATCACAAAACTTGAGAGAGTTATAGTCTTTGTAAGATGAGGAACAAATTTGGAGAAATTCACAAAAGACGTATAATATTTTCAAATCTTCAACAATTTTCCAAGTATTTTTAAGTCTTGCACATTGAAACAAAGTTGTAGTAGACATACAAAGATTATTTTGGAAAAATAATGGGCTCACAAAGATAAAAATTGACCAAGTTATGATCATTTGAACTCAAATCCTAAAATTCAAAGGCTTTTCAAAGATACTTGTAATCTTTCTTAACCATGAGTGATCTTCCATTCAAAATTAGCCTTAGATCCCTGAAGAAAACTTGTTAAGTACCCTTTAAATAGAATCATGGCTTTGAAGTCAATCAAAAATCTCAAAAGATGAGTGTAGCGGTAGAAATGTTCAAGACTAAGCCATTGGATTGACTAGACTTTATACAAATCAAAATAAAAATCATCACCGTGCTTTATTGTTTCCAAAGGAATGGGAAAAGAGCGAATAACCCAAAAAGAGGGGGAAAGATTCAAGGTAAGGGGGTTGGTTATGCAAAGGGAAGGTATTAGCACCCTAAACATCTACGGTACTCCACAAGAACCTCTTTAAAAAATCTGTATATTTTGGCTATAAAAATGTGTTGTATAGAAAATGGATGGTGGAGGTGAGAAGAGAAATATTTTTTTATGATTTTTGCACCCGTCGTGGTTGCGAACCTTTAGTGCCTACGTACCACCTTTCGTGCAATAGGGGATCAGGGTACACATAGTTCCTCTTTTAAAAATTTTAAACACAAGTGTGTTGGTTATTTTAATGATATAAAACATCATCGTCATTGTCCGTGTGGAAAAACATACTTACTACCCACAATCATGAGAAAGGAGAATTTGCATCATCTCAAAGTGGAGGATATGGCTTGGATTTTAAAATCAACAATGCCTCACTCAACACCCAAGTGGAAAATATCTCACTTCACTACATATTGTAGAAGTATAGTTGTTTGCATCACTACAAGGATTGACAAGAGTCTAATCTTTTGAGAAAAAGTTTAAATATAAAAAAGCCAAAGTGGCAAAATGGTTTGAAATGAGATTGATTGACTTTTAGTCTTCACACAAAAAATTTCAAGGTATTACTAAATTGATTGAAGTTTATTTATGAAAATATTTTGAAAATATTTTGAAAATATTTTGAAATTTCAAGGTATTATGAAAGTGTTTCAAGTTTAGAAACAAGAAGAGTTTAAAAAGGAGGGAGAAGATTTTTGAAATTAAAGAAGATGAGAGGAGTAGAAGAGGCTATCCTAAAGCATAAGGTAAAAGCTAAGGATAAGGACCATCTAACCAACAAGAAGCCAATACTTGTCATTATGTGTCGAGATAGAATTCCCATTCTTTGGATTGAAACCAAGCAAGAAAAGATACTAGACCATCTCTAGAGAACCAAACTTCAAGTGTATTAAGTCTTCATAAAAATGGGGCAGAGTAACGACTGTATACGAGTGAATTCTAGATTACAAACAAAGAGTGTAATCACAAAATACCTGCACACAAAAACAAACAAACAACCCAATTTCTTGAGGTAAACCTCAAGAACTCCAGACAAAATAATTAGATAAGATCATAGGGTCTCCAAGATAGGCCAAGGTTTCTAATCCTAAGTCAAAGAAAAAGTCCCTTGCTCCATAATGCCAAGGATAGTAACCAAATAGTCCAAGTTCCATTAAAAGTTTTTTAGGGTTTATGTTGATTATTAAGTATCTTAAGAGAAGAAAATAAAGGCTCAAGTGAGCAAAGTAAAAATGGCAAGAAAATAAATACTCAAATGAGCGAAGATGAAAATGGCATGAAATGAAAATGCTAAAAATAAATAGTACATAAAGCATAAAAAAGAATAAAAGCATAAGATAAAACAAGTCAATAATTAGTGGTTAGTTGGATGACCATCTTGAAACTTGAATTTGGAACTCATTAGAGGATTGGTAGAACCAAAACCTCCACACAACGAGTTGTATTTTCTTTTTGTCAAGTATATCATCCATTTGGAATTCTCGCAAGTACCATTTAATGATCAATGATGTTTAAGTGATCCGCGTTGACCAAAGGTGTTGTAGATCCATTAGAGGATTGGTAGAACCAAAGCCTACACACAATGAATCTCAAGGTTATTGGATCAAAGAGATCAAATTAACATACTTGGGCTTGCAATCATAAGTTTGGGCCACGAATGATCATTTATTCGAATCCGGACAAACTTTAGCGCTATGTTAAGCAATCGTAAGTAGACTTATATAGAAGTCTCACCTATTTTGAGGCCGGTCAATAGCAATCTATGCACCATTTATTTTGAGACATGATATAGAGATCATGCTCCAACAACATTTAGTGCAATAAGAAGGGGATGAGATGAAGAGGATTAGGGTAAAAAAGAATATACAAACCATATTTGAATTAAACTTTAATCAAACTATTATTAATATCATTCATCCATTTTTTGTGGAGTTAAACTCAACACCATGAATCCAATGATGTTAATAAAGTTCATGATCCAAAACCTAACCCAAGATTAGCTAGAAAATAATCACAAAATAATATCACATTTAATATATACATTAAAAAGGTTAAAAAATGTTTAAAAATAGAAAATAGTGAGGAAAATATCAATTATGTTCAAATTAATCAAGAAATGAAAAAAAATAAGGCCATAGAAAAATCAGAAATGGATCCAAATATTTTTATAAAAATTTTGGTAATTTTTAAAAGTCAGAAACTATTTTTAAACTATTTAAAATTGTTCAAACACACATAAAAAATAGGTAAAAAATGGTAAACCTCAACATAAAATTCCATAAAATTTTCAGAAAGTCAAAAATATGCAAAATAATATTTATGAATTTTTCCAGAATTAAAAAATGTCAGAAAGTATTTTTTAAGAAATTAAAAGATAGCAAATAATACAAAAAATATAAAAAATACCAAATGTTAAAATAAAAATGTGAAAAAATAGTCATGAGATCAGGAATAATTCAAAGTATTTTTGTGAATTTTTTCATAATTTTTGGATAAAAATAAAAGAGTTATGAATTTTTGAAAATTTAATCAATAAAAATATAAAATCAGAAAATAAAATAAAACCAAAAAGATGTGGACCATCATATCATAGTCAAAACATGTTAGTAATCTAATCCAATGGACCAGACGCGTTGTGCTTGATATGGACCTTAATGAAACACGCATATGATCAGAAAAAGGGCAACCAATGAAATTAAAACGGTTGGCACGCTATCATTGGCTGAGACGAGACATGTCATCGTCTTCAACCTCCAAACACCCTGCAATGGGGATTTTGTGAGATCCTTCAAATGGAAAAATTAGGATCTCAGGCTAGCATCATTGAACTCGTCTCTTCAAGACGATTCTAACACAACCATCGCGCCAATTTTATATAAGGTATGGAGAGAGATATGAATCAAAAACCCAGAAAATAGCGAGCACCTTAAATTTGAGATTTCTCTCTCAATTCTCAATGGATTTAAAAATTGTAAGCAGCATTAGAATCAGAAGAAGGAGTAGAATAGATTAGTGCTTGATTTGGATCCAAATGGTGGAGAATTCTACCTTTTCGAAGTTCAAGTAAGAAGCTCTGAAATTGGACTTCTGTAGCTTGAATTATGGCTCGTTTTGATTGGTTTAAGTGCTGGAGAGTTTATATGATGCTCAAGGATGATGAATGCGCAAAGAATTTTGGAAAAGGAAGCTTAAATATCAGAAATTGAATTAAAAAAAGTGGGTTCGTGTGAGGTTTTGGCAGGGTGTTCTTGGCTCTCTAAGCTTGGGAAAATGGATGGGGGATGACCCTCTATTTATAGGAAAGTGAATGGGAATGAAAATTTGAAGAAACAAGGAAGTTTGGACGGAAATTGAGTAAAGGTCGAGCACGAGTGAAGTGTGACTTCATTTCCATCAAAACTCGGCCAAACCTTGCGTTTTGGGGTGCTAATCACTTCTGGCAAGTTTTCTAATCAAGTTTAAATCAAAAACACGCATAAATCTTGTGTTTAGAAGTCACATTATGGATTTCAAAATTCTGACTTTGTGAAAAATTCAGTTTCAAGTTACCAAATTCAAATCCATGGCATTTCCAACTCAATGGGTCTTAGGGCATAATTCTTGATGCTTTGGAAAGATGAGGTTACAAGCTTTGCAATGGAAAAATAATGGAATCAAATGGATGATTGAGCTGAAAGTTACATGGAGTCAAAGTTGAAGAAAAAGAGTTGACTTTCCATACTTAGAAATATTTCAAATTCTTCTTCAAAAATGACCTATAATTGTTTGTATCCAAACATGGCCTTCCACTTAGAATTTGCTCTTGACCAAAAAATATGGAATGAAGTAGATCTCTTGAATGACATTTTGAAATTTGACCCACTCAAAATATCCAAAAAATGAGCAAGTTATGACTTGTTGAAATTGTCCAAAAATCATGAAATGACCTATAATCTTTTACATATTTAAGGAAACTTCCATCCATTTTCTCACTTTGCACATAAAACAAGGCATAAAGTAAACATCTTTAAGATCATCATGGAAAAAGAATGGACTCATGGTGACAAAAATTGACCAAGTTATGACCATTTGAAGTCACATATGGAAAATTGTGGATTCATCTAGATGACTTGTAATCTTTCTTCTTCACCAAGTTCCTTCCACATGAAAACTCCTTGGAAATTTTGAAGTGATTTTTTGGTAACTCTTTGAAGAGAAAGATGTCTTTGGAATCACTCAAAAATACCAAAAGGTGAGCAAGATATGCTCCTTTGAAGTTCAAAACCCTAGCCTCTAGATCAAGAGATTGCTTTGAGGAACTTTGACAAGTTTGAACAAACTTCTTGTGCCAATATTCTTTCTTTGTGGATATAAGTTGTTGAGGATGATTATGAGGACTCATAGCCACGAAAACCACTTCCATATCTTGAAATTTGAGAGAAATGTGCTCTTGTGACCAATAGGAACAAGACCTTGTCCAATCATGACAACTTCTTCCCTCAACCCCTTGTACTTTTGAATCAATTTTGATAACTTTGAAATATGTTGAACCAAAATACGCCTTGTCATTCCATTTCTTCCAAAACAACTTCAATGGTGAGGTTTTAATTTCTCAAGATTTATTGACTAGGGCATGGAAATAAACTCATGAACCCATGAAGCAACTTGCTAAACCTCATTGCCTTTACCTACATTATTAACAAGTAAGACAAACCAACATTGCATTTTATTAATTAGAAAGAAAATCAAAGCAAAATATTCATGATCACAAAAGAAAACAAGACAAGGTGCTTTGGGATTCCTCAAAGAGCAAAACTAAAGATAGGGAGAGGAACCAAAAGCCTTAATGTGATCTTGTTGTGATTGAATCAACATGGTATGATGAAGGGATCTTAGGGGCAAAAATTTGGGTACAACAATGAGCAAGTTATAGTCCATAGAGAGTTAGGCACTCGTGATCATTATATCAAGTACTTTATCAATTAGGTCAAACTTGTTGAACAAACCTTGAATCTTTTTGAACTTTCTTGGAAAAATGAAACTTGATGAATCACAACAGGCTTTGAAATGATGTTATCTTGAAGCACACTCAAAGATGGAGCTAAAGTCTCAAAGAAAATTGTTGAATAAGGCATGTAAATAAACACATGAACCTATGAATCTTCTTGATGAATTCCACCACCAACTTTGAGGAAAATTTGACTTAAATAAAGTGAGAGAACTATTTAAACCACAAATATTTGATATCATAGACATAGCCTTGAGGCTTGAACTCTTGCAATCCATTGAAGAACCATTTGATTAAGGACCACTCCTCAAACCCTAGGTTATATGGTGAAATGAATGTAATTGTATCATCACCTATAATATTAACATTCAAAGAGACATTTATACTTATTTTGATGTTAGTCTAAGAAAACATGTACAAGATACACAATTCAAGATGCTTGGTAATCCCTTAAGAACAAACTAATATATAGGATGAAATAGAAAGGGAGAACTAACCCTAATGTGTGATCTTGATGTATTGATAATATGAGATGATGAGGAATCTTACGGGCAAAAATTGGGGTATAACAACTGCCCTTATTTAAGTGTCTTCTATCGGAGATACAAAGGTTAAAATATTCGTCTCGATGCGATTGAAGATACTTAAATATAAAACAAACCCTATTTTTGGTCCTAAGATGCCATGCAATGCTTATGATTATGAATGCAAATGACCCACTCTGTAGGTGACACAAAACACCCCTAGGGAAGTAGAGAATAAAACCAGCGAACCAAAAAGAGAGTTCGACCAGGAAAATAAATTGATGGGGAACAACACGACTCTAGGTATGGCTATAAATAGGTAAATCTAAAACCACGATCAAAGAATCCAAATGCATAGTAAGATTTTAACAAGGGAAACTCTTAACAATGCAAGCAACAAACCATCATGAAGGTAACCATTAAGAAAGGACTACCAACTCGACTGGAGGAAAGAAACTCAACTACATTGGAGGAAAACCAACTCCACGGGGAAAAGAAGACTCAACTCTATCGAGGTAAGGCCAAAAAAGGAGACAAAGTATCATCAACTCAATAAATAAAGAAAAATCAATGGGAACGGTAAGATAATACCGGCTTAGAGATGACAGTAAAGATCAACATTTAGACTAGTAAACGAATGATTAACATTAATACTTATGACTAGAAACAAATTATTGTCATTAGCGCTTATGGGTGGTAACAAAAGGTTGACATCAACCCTTATGGTTGGGAACAAGTTTTGACATCAGCACTTATGGCTGGGAACAAAGGATTGACATTAGCACTTATGGTTGGGAATAAATTTTTGACATCACCACTTATGGTTGGTGTAATACGGATGCAGAACCGACTGTTAATACTGGATTACGTTTTTTGTTCGCAAAATGTCGTGGTAAGAAAGAGTCGCCACCGACTTTTATTTTATCCAATCAAGAAAAGGAAAAAGAACAGAAAAAACCTTTTTCGTGATGTTTCTGAGTACGGGGGGTAGATTATAGAAAGGGAAGGTGTTAGCACCCTTTCTATCCATGGTTTTCCATGGGCTCTTAGGTACTTGCTCATTTTGAAAACTGCTTGTGTGTGCTTTGTTTTGAAAAGTTTTGTTTTACTTCATGTTAACCCTTGTTTCTGTCCTCAAGAGTGTTACGAAGTTGTTTTTGAAAATTTGTTTGAAAAGTGTTGGTGTGAAAAAGTTTTTGTTTGTTTTAGCAAAGTACCTAGGAACTAATCTACCTACTCGAAAAAGGTTTTTTCATTTTCCTTTTAGACAATGTTATCCCATTATTAAGGAATAGGTAGCACCATCATTGGAGTTTTTAGGGACATTCGAAGGGACAAATACGATCACAAAAGCAATGTTAGGAAATGTTAGTAATCATCCTAAAGCCTTAAAGATCTTTTTCCGGGGCAACATCCGAATGGATCATGTTAGATCTTTAGGGGCTAGAGGACAACCACTAACAAACCCTATACTTCATAACCGTTTTACCAAAGGCAACCGAAGTGGAGTAAACCCTAAGAGTGAGCATGTGCGAGTCTATTTTTCCAGTTAATTTATATTTGCACATTTAGGGTTTTCTACCGTATTAATTTTCAGTTTGTCTTTTCATATAATCCTATTGACATACATCTAAGCAGTTTATAGTTTGCCGAAATTAAAGCGAGAAAGTTAAAGTCCTAGCTATTACAGGGCTTTTACAGATACATAATTATCTTGGACTGAAAATAAAGATGCGGAATTTAAAACCCTAATTACTATTACAAACTCAGAGCAGTTACAACAATAGAAAAAGAATTTAAAGGTACGCGCGACGAATTAAATGCGAGGGAATAAATTAGGAAACCTAAAACTCTAATTGAAAAAATATTTTGTCACTTTTTGAGAAAATATTAGGTTACGTACAAATTAAACCCTAATGTCCAATTATTTTAGATTATATAAAAAAGAATTAAATTTCCCTAATTTTAATTAAACTAATTAATTACAGAAATAGGATATTTTATGAAAAAATAATTTTTGATGTTTTTGTGATTTTTGATTTAATAAAATAAATTGATTTTGTTGTGTTATTTTTGTAAAAAAGAAAATAATTAACAAAATAATTAAAATAAGAAAATAAAATAAAAAGGAAAGAGATTTGGGCCTGTGTTGTGAGTAATCCAGGGGGTATGTTGCTGAATTGTTTAGGCCCAAGAAGCTGAGCCCAATCTTATGCCTGATTTTGTGCTGCTCGATTCAGATGATGTACCATGGTCTTTGATGTGTGGGACATTGGATCTGATTGGAGACGAATCCAATGGCTGGATGGTGCTAGCGCATGATGGACGTCTTGTAGTATCATGAATGGAACCTACATTCAAATGTTAAGAAAATAAAGAAAATTGATGGGACCTGGGATCGAACCCAGGTCCTCCCACTTAATACAACGCACGCCTTGCCATCTGGGCTATCATGTTTAGTTGTTAATATGATAAGACTAATATATATTATATAAAACAAAGTGAATGAACTGAAAAATGCATGAAATTTGAATTGCCCAATCAAGTTGGGACACGCCATCGTCTTCCCCACAGATCCGTCGCTTTAGGTTAGGGACTTTTACCTACGACCAAACTCCATGGCTATAGCACTGCAAGTTTAAAAAATCAACAAGACGCATGATAAATTAATTCTAGCTATATAGATCAATTCATTTTGATCTCACGAGCATCATGGTGTTCTTTTCTTGACCCAATTTAACCTGTATAGAGAAACCCTAAAACAGCAAAGCAAACCCTAACAATGGTGATCATCAATATACACATCAAAACGCAAAATTAATTAAACCAAAACATCCTAAATGATGATACAAACACAATGTTATGCTTAAAAGTGATTAATCATACGTAAATTGTAAAATCAAGTTCAAGATGGTATGTGAAAACTGTGGGTCTACATGGAGTGATTTTAGGCTTCTCAGGACGTGCAAATGGTGTTGTTAGCTTCAGGAGATATCCAGGAATGGATTTGTGGCTTTGAATTGCTTTGAATCTTTCTCTAAGCTTGAAACCGATCCACACTTTTTCTTCAAAAATTTGAGTTTTGTTTGGGCTTCTCACGACTGCAACCAATGTTCTTTTGGCTTGTGTATGTTCTGATTAAGTTAACAAAAACATATTAAATCTTTGTGAATCATGAAAATTTGATTTAATTTTTCTCTTGTATTATATCTTTCCAAAATAAGCATAATCATGCCAATTTTTGCTTCAATCATCCCTTGCACGATTTGATATGCTATGCCAGCCTAATTTGATTTGATTCCTACAAAAAAATCATATCAAAACCATTCTTTTTATATTTTTTGCAATTTATTTGATTTAATTTAACTTTTAAATAATAAAAAATCAAAATAAATAAGTAAATAAAGCAAAAAAATATGTGGATGCTGATTTGGGTCGTGGACCATGTTTCCAACAACATTCAATCATGAAAAGCTAGGCCCATTTGACAAAAAAATGTATTTTTGAGCACATTTGACTTTTGGCAATTTTGCAAAAATGGTCACCCTTGACAAGGCATATCTCCTCCAATTTAAACCCTAGAGAGGTTTTCTTGAACTCTTTAGAAATCTTAGGATGTCCCCTAAACAACCCTTTTGGTTTCATCTTAATTTGGTCTTCCATGTTCATGTATGAGGCTTTCACCCAAAAGGTGTTTTTGTTGACTTTTCAAAAGGACCTATAATGTAGAAATTCGTATCTTTTGATGAGTGCATATTTTGAACTTGGGGGCTGAAGATGAATTGTAGGGAATTATATCCTCTTAAAAATGAGCCTTGGATGGAAAATTTTTGATAAAGTATGAAGAAGTTATGCTTGGTCAAAGTTTGGTTGACTTTTCCTATGAAACCCTAATTTAGCAACCTTTGGGTTTTGATGAATTTGGGGGCATTCCTTGAGGAATCATGATCAACCCATGATAAAATGATGGATATCTCTTCAAAATGTTGATGTTGACCAAAAATCTTGAAGTTTGACTGTATGTGGGCCACAATTGACTTTTGACCTGGTACAGTTGATTTTCTGGCATCTGGGCAATTGACTGAGTAAACTTCTTGTGCAAGGCATGAGACTTGACATGGATGATCTTGAGGTCACATTAGGACCATGGAAATTATTTGGGGCCTTTTGAGTTCACACTTATTGATAAAAATGGAAACCCTAGTTTGAGATTCATTGCTTTAGGAGAGAGTTTGTTTGGTTAAATCTTGGGCATCCTTGAGCAAGTTGGGAACCTCAATGGGCATGTGTTGAATAAAATGAGTGGGAAAATTTTGGGGTACAACAGCCGCCCCTGTTCAATCTTCTTAATCCTGAGGATTTAGATTGGTTGTCTGCCTTTCGTAATTTGAAGGTGGAAGATGATTGAACACTAGAGTGCCCAGAAATTTGCACTCGTCTGAGATGGTGCTGGATTGTGTAGGTAGTATCGAGAATGGGCTTACAGATACCATTTGTAGGAGATGACGTAAGGTCACTGGATAGGGGCTTAAAGATGCCATCCGGAATATATGACGGAGAATCGTCGGAGATGGGCTTAAAGATGCCATCTAGAGGATGTTGATTTCCCGAGATATTCCTTTGATGAGAATTCATGTTCCTGTCGTTGAGGAGGAATCTGCTGAGGAATGTTGGTCTCTATCTTAGGAGAAATGGAATTTTAGGAACTTCAGTTGTCCGTTACTCTACTGGGGAATCATCTCTTACTCTAGGAGATGAAAATGAACTACTATCTGGTCGTGTTACAGGCCTTACAGTGATTTGCTAAGGATAATAAGATTGATTGTTATCTGGTCGTGCTCCAGGTTTTACAGTGACTTACTGGGGAGATGAGATTAAACTTGCTATTTGGTCGTGCTCCAGGCTTTGCAATCTCAAAAACTATTATCTGGTCGTGCTCCAGACTTCAGAATGAATTAAGTGGTTATCTGGTCGCATCCGAGTTTCAACTTAAATTTAAGGCATACTAACATCTGGTCGTTTCCAGGCTTCAATAGTAATTGGCCGAGTAAACTTCTATCTAGTCGAATTCCAAGCTTCGCAGTACCTCATATTGTTATCTGGTTGTGCTCCAGGTTTCACAGTGTCTCTTGCCACTATCTTGTCGTGCTCCAGACTTCACAACGTCTTATACCGTTATCTGGTCGTGCTCCAGGCTTCAATAATTTGGGGAAATTAAGCTGTTATCTGGTCAATTTCCGGGCTTCATAGATTTTTTAACTGGAATAGAAATCTTAGTACTGATTTTACTGAACCAGGTAAAGGTCTCGGATTAACTTTGACTGGCATAGAAATCAGGGGAATCTTAGCGGCGATTCGGCTGACCCAGACGAAAGTCTTAGAACATCTTAAACTAGAATAGAAACCTTAGTGTCGGTTTGACTAAACCAGAGAAAATCTTGAAATTTTTTTTGAAAAGTGTTGGAATATCTTCAAATGGAATAGAAACCTTGGTGTCGGTTTGACTGAACCAGAGATAACTTGTGTGAACTTGATTGCATCTTTCCATGAAAGGTAAAGAGTTAGTCGTATGTAATGTCATGATGTATGAAATGTATTTAATAATGATGTTCTCAAAATAAATGAGATTGTGTTGTATAATATGTATGCACATGCCATGATGTATGGATATGCAATGCTATTGTGATATTCTCTAGCTGGGGAAAATAAATCCTAGACTGCTACTAGAGAGTATAAGGAGTTGAGTTCTTCGTTTCTGCTGGGGATAGTGACCGAAGATGATTAGCTGGGGATTTACATCCATTCTGCTTGAGAACATTCTGCTGGAGGAGACTATGTCTAAGAATAATCCGCGGGGGAATGACTCTGTGGGGAAGAGAGATACTTTGTTGGAAGATCTCCTGATTTGGAGAAATAAACTCAGCTGGGAATGAACTTCCATTATGGAGAGAAGAGCTTTGTTGGAGATTGAGCTTCCGCTGTTAGAGAAATAAACTCTGCTCGGGAGATGGCTTTATAAACTGATCATGGTTATAAAACTTGACTGGGGAATGCAAATATCAGCTTTCTGAAGGAACCTGATGGGGAAGGAATTCCTGCTTGGGGATACAGAGGTCGGACCTTGGTTGTCTCGGCTCTGTGGGGAATATAGGTATCACTGGCTTGTATGTGATAGTGACTTTGCTTCCAATTGTCTCTGCCCCTTGTACCATGATGGACGGGGTAACTGTCGGTATTTAGGTTTTGTAACAGTTTCTTTGAGTTCTTAGTAACTGTCTTTCTATTTTATATGCAGATATTTTTGATTAGTAATCATATTCAAATGCATATGTCAAGAATAAAACATTGGACATTTTTTTGCAAAACAAAACAGAAAACGGAAAAAACAAACACGGAGTTTTGTACTCAAAAGACGCTTTGTATTAATTTGAAATTTGCCTATAACAGGTGTTTTTTACAAGGAGGCTGAGGCTCTAGTAAGAGAACGCCGCTGTAAAAATGGAAATTATTACAGAAATTGTGTACCAAAAGAAAACAGCTATGTGTAGTGATCCCATTGGGTTTCAATTTTGTTATTGCCCCTATGTCTTCGAGCATCTCATCAGTTTGATGCTTGTCCGAAGCTGACTGGATTGATCGTTACTGTTTGAGCTTGATATCTGATTACTGAGGTCTGATCGCAAGGTGATCCAATGTGACATAGTGATACGCTTTAATCCCTAATTTTTGCCTGGACCGCCCTTTCGGGTTTTCAGTCCACTAGGATACCCTTTTTTGCCCAAGCCGCCCTTTCGGGTTTTTGACTTGTCGGGTGTACATATTTCTTTCATTTTTTATCCCTAATTTTTGCCTGAACCCTTTTGGTTCGCTGGGATGCCCTTATTTTTGCCTAGGTATGTCAACCTAGCCGGTCTTTATTATGCGTAGTATCTTTTCACTATGTCCGCATTGACAGGGTGTGGAAGGTCGTCACCATCCATGGTGGTCAGAATCATGGCTCCACCGGAAAATATGTTCTTGACTACAAATGGTCCCTCATAGGTGGGAGTCCATTTTCTCCTAGGATCACCTTGCAGCAGTATGATGCACTTGATTACCAGATCCCCTACTTGATACACTTGTTGTCTGACTTTCTTATTGAAGTCCTTGATCATCCATTTCTGATACCAAAGCAGAATCCCAAAATACACTCAAGAACTTGATTCTCAGGTGAATAGCAGCTCGAAGACACATAATACATGCTTCATACTCTGCCATGTTGTTGGTACAGTTGAAACATAATCGGGCATTGAACGGAGTATGACAGCCCTCAAGAGATATGATTACAGCGCCAATGCTGTTACCCAGTGCGTTTGAGGATCCAAAAAACATAGACCATCGGGATCCTTCCTCGGGTCATTAATCCGGTCCAGGTTTTTCATAGTCGGTTACTAACATGATGTTCTCATCCGGGAACTCAAAATTCATGGACTGGTAGTCATCCACGGCCTGATGCGCCAAATGATTAGCTAACACACTTCCCTTGATTGCCTTTTGGGTTATGTATTGGATGTCGTACTTGGTCAAGATCATTTGCCATCTTGCTATTCTTCCGGAGAGAGCGGGCTTCTCGAAAATGTACTTGATCGGGTCCATCTTAGATATCAACAAAGTAGTGTGGGTCAACATATACTGTCTCAGTCGGCGAGAAGCCCATGCCAAAGTGTAGCAAGTTTTCTTGAGCAGTGAGTATCGTGTTTCATAGTCGGTAAACTTTTTTCTAAGGTAGTATATTGCGTGCTCTTTTCGACTAGACTCGTCATGCTGCCACAACACACACCCCCATTGAATTATTTAGCATTTTTAAGTACATTATCAAAGGTCTTCCTTCAGTCGGAGGCATCAGAATATGAGGCTCTTGGAGATATTGTTTGATTCTGTCAAAGGCTACCTGGCATTCGTCATTCCACTTTACCACTTGATCTTTCTTCAGAAGCTTGAAGATCGGCTCACAAGTAGCAGTCAGATGTGAAATGAACCTCGCAATGTAATTCAGGCATCCCAAGAAACCTCTAACTTCCTTCTCAGTGCGGGGAGTCGGCATCTCTTATATGGCCTTCACCTTTGCAGGGCCTACCTGAATACCATTGTCACTGACGATGAACCCCAGCAGCTTTCCAGAACTCACCCCGAATGTGCACTTGTTCGGATTTAACCTCAGCTTGTATGTCTTCAACCTATCAAACAACTTTTGTAGATGATCAAGATGTTCTTCCTCAGTTTGAGACCTGGCTATCATGTCATTGACGTAAACCTCTATCTCATGGTGAATCATGTCATGGAACAGAGATACCATAGCTTGCTTATAAGTTGCCCCAGCATTCTTCAACCCAAACGGCATCACCTTGTAGAAGAAAGTGCCCCACTGTGTAACAAAGGTTATCTTCTCTATGTATTCAGGTGCTATCTTGATCTGATTGTAGCCAGAGAAACCGTCCATGAAGGAAAATACTTTGTGTTATGCGGTGTTGTCAACCAGAAAATCGATATGGGGAAGTGGGAAGTCATCCTTGGGGCTTGCCCTGTTCAGATCTCTGTAATCCACACACATTCGTACTTTACCATCTTTCTTAGGTACTGGAACCACATTAGCAACCCACTGCAGATAGGAGGTGACAGCTAAGAACCTTGTGTTGAACTGCTTCATAACCTCTGCTTTAATCTGCTCTGACATCTCAGGGCACATACGACAGACCTTTTGCTTTACCGGAGGGAAGTCTTCTTTAGTCGGCAGACGATGAACCACTATATCCATGTCTAGTCCCGGCATGTCTTCATATGACCAGGCAAAGATTTCAACATACTCATGCAACATCTGTACCAACCGCTTTTTGACACTAAGCTCCAGATTTGCACCTATCTTAACCTCTTTTCTGTCTTCCTTTGTACCCAAGTTCACTGTCTCAACTGGCTCTTCATGAGGCTGTATGGCCCTTTCTTCCTGTAGTAATAGTCTAGCAAGTTCTTCGGGTACCTCACAATCTTCCTCACCTTCGTTCTCGGCTTGGTTGATCAGATTTTCAAAGTCATAATGAGCAGTAGCAAAACTGTTATCAATGGGATCCTGAGTGGATATGGATCTGCATTTGGATACGTGAGTGTGTGTAAGAGCATAGTTGTATAGACAGAATAAAAGAAAAGAAAGACAGAGAGCGCAAAATTTGTATGCAAACGTCCAATGCTTTATTGATGTCATGTGAAAATGAAACATGATAACCCTCACAAATAGAACCATTGTGCCCCGGGTAAGACACATGGCTATAGAGTTATATTGTTTTTAAATTACATATCCAAAAAATCAGAAAGACAATTACTCCTGAACAAAAGTAATCGGTACAAAGTCCTTGGCCGTCCAGTTATTGAGTCCGCCGTTGATAGTCGGGAAGATCCAGCTGTCAATGTCGGAATCACCATCACTGTCTTCAAGTGCATTGACCCGAGGATCGCTGATGCATATGGGAGGTCCTCTAGCCCTAGCGCGAAGAACAACCTTTTGAGAACCAGTAGTAAAGCCCAAACCAGATTTTCCAGACTTGTACTGAATAACCGGGAGCTGACCCAAAATGGAGCTGACCCTAAATGGTATACCCACCTTCTTCAACCACTGCTTGTGCATCCTTGAGAGAAGCCATCTTCGAGGGAGATTTGGTGACATTTGGAGGACTGTCGGTAGTTTCTGCTATAGCCATAATCTGAGGTACCTCTTCAAAGTTCTAGCAAGGAGTCTGGATGAACTCGCCATCCATTTCCACGTACCCGAAGGAGTTCAAGTGACTGATCATATACTCCTCTTCACCATGCATAGTGACAATCTTTCCTCTTACTGGGTACTTCAACATTTGGTGGAGGGTAGAAGTAACAACCCCAACCCCATGTATCAAAGGGCGTCCCAACAAGCAAGAATATGAAGGTTTGATATCCATTACGTAGAAATTGGAGTCGAAGTTCTGGGAACCAACTTTGATAGGGACATCCACTTCCTCGTGCACCATCCTCTTTGAACCATCGAAAGCTCTCACTACTATATTGTTAGGCTTCAAGGTCAAGCCTTCGCAGTCCAATCTGTCCAGAGCTTTTTTAGGTAGCACATTAAACGAGGAGCCAGTATCTACCAAAACATGGGCCAGATTCGTGCCCCTGCATTCAATGGAAACATGAAGAGCATCATTATGCTTCCTCCCCTTTGGTGTCAGGTCCGCATTAGAAAAACCTAAACCATTATCGGCAGTCCAACTAGCCACACAATCTTCAAACTGATCCGCAGATGTCTCTTGTGGCACATGAGCCGTCTTTAGAAACTTAACCAAAGCCTTCGCATGGGCCTCAGAACATAAAAACAAAGCCAACATAGAATTTTGGATGGGGTCTGCCCCAGCTGCTCGACCACGTTGTAGTCGCTCTTATTTATCATCTTCAAAATTTCTTCCATTTCTTTTTTGGAAGCTTCTGGTATGGTTACTGAATTGGCCTTTGTCAGGACAGGCTCAATCAATATGTCTTTGCCTTGAGTCTCAGTCGACTCGGTGATGGGAGGGTCAACAGGAGTGATTACTGGAATTGCAGTAGTAGTCTTGGGTGGAACCACAACAGGAATGATCACAGGTTCGGTAACAGTCTTCGGGGGAGAACACTCTTCCATTTCTTGTTATTTTACTGGTTCTGACAATATTGACGATGTCGAAATCAGCATTTTCAGCAATCTTGTCTTCAATGGCTAGCATGTTCTGCTTTACACCGTGGTAATAGACGTTGGCCCCATAGTTCCAAGGAACAGCTTTATCCGAGGAGTATGGGATTGGTCCAGGCATGGTTATGATCAACGGAGTCACCTTTGGAATTGATGTAATCCTGACGGGTCTCTTAGTGGAGGCCCTGGGAGGATTGGAGGAATGGTTATGATAGCAACGTCTTCACAGGAAACAGTCGGAACAGGAGTCTTCTCAAACAGTATCTCTTTGTCATCCATCAGGCGCTGAACACCTATCTTCAATAAAGGGCAACCAATTCTTCCACAGAGGTCTCAAACACACCTTTTTCAACGACATTAACACTCCGACCATGTTTCGGCATAAGAGTAGTGATAATGTTGGGAGTCTCTGGGGGATCAAATTCAATCTCCTTAGCATCAATCAGATCCTGTACTTTGTTCTTCAAAGCCCAACAGTCATTGGTATCATGGCCTGGACTTTCTGAATGGTAAGCATAACGAGCATTCAGTTTATAGTAGGGAGAGGTGGTGTTCGGATTCTTCGGAGCTTCCCTCAGAGTAACCAGATTGGACTTTAATAAATGAGGTAAAACCTGAGACATCGTCATGTTGATCTGAGTGAACTGTCTAGCTGGTCTTTCTACTCTTGGCTGATTGTTTCTTTGCTGAGCAGGTGCAGGTTTGGAAATCATAACAGCCCCTACCGCCGGACGACGCTCGGTTCGATTTTGATTCTTTTGGTTATAAACGGCACTGACTTCCTTTTTACCTGCAAACGGCTTCCTTGCAGCACTAGAAGAGGCATCCTTCTTAATTTTTCCACTTCGGATTCCACCTTCCACTCTTTCTTCTCTTAAGGTCAATTCGGTAAAACCCGCCGATGAACTTCCAATCAGATGGTTGAAGAATGGCCCAGTCAAAGTTCCCAAAAACAAATCCACGAGCTCCCTGTCATCCAAGAGAGGTTGAACTCTTCCAGCCAAATCTCTCCACTTCTGAGCATAATCCTTGAAACCCTCATTCGAACACATTGATAGATTTTGGAGTTGCGTACGGGTGGGAGCGAGGTATGCATTATACTGATATTTCTTATAAAATGCAGCAGCAAGGTCTTCCTAGTTACGAACATTGGCTCTTTCCAGCTGATAGAACCAATCCAGTTGTGTTCCAGACAGACTGTTGGAAGAAGTGAACCCACAAGTCTTTGTCAGCAGTATGAGGTTGTATCTTCCTCACATAGGAACGAAGATGCATTTTAGGACAAGAGACCCCATCATAATTAGAAAATACTGGTGCCTTGAATTTTGGGGGGATGATAACCCCGTAGACCAGACCCAACTCTTCAAAATCCAGCCCAGGAACCTTCTGGATTTCCATAGCACTCAGACGCTCTTCTAACTGCTTATACTTTTCATTAGCCGGAGGGTACTGCTCCTTATTATAATCAGTTTCATTGTCAGACTCTTTAGTACTAGGGTCCTCTTCTCTGGCTTCACCCTCTTGATTCTCTCCCTCTTTAGATGAAGAAGCTAAATCAACAACCCGTCTTGGAGGCCCTCTGAACCTTCTGCTCATATGTGCCACACCGGATGTCCTCTTGGTCTTCTTAGTGTTCTTATTAACAATCAGAGCCTTCAGCTCTTCCCGTCCTTTGGCCAGAGCCATAATCATTTGCTGGAACTGCGTGTTCTGAGTCTGAAGATCTTTCACAGTTTGTTCAAGAGCCATTGTGTGAAATAAACAGCGAAGGAGATGAGAAACCTGTTATGAATCCTGTTATGCAATGATATGTATGATATGTATGCAATGTTTTCAAGGGTTCTTAAAGGCTCAAATTTGCTTAAACAAAAAGGAACAAACGCGAATTGTATTAGTAAACTTGAATTGTTGCAAAGAATGTATTTTGAAAGTACAATTAAGCAAAATAAAACAAAAAGAAGACTAGGTTTCCCATGAGCGCATCCTCTTTGGCGCAATGTAGGCGTTGATATTCCTCTCTTCATGAAGTAGCCTAGTGAGTTCCAAGACCTTCTTCTCGCTGGCGTAGAATTGGGCTTCAAACGTATCTCGCTCCTCTTTAAGATGAACCCAGGACTTTTGTAACTCTTCGTGATCAGTTGGCATGTCTGGATGAAGAACAAGATGTTGAGTGTCTCCCTTGGCAACTGGTTCCATAATCATAGGTCGGATAGCGGGATAAGGCATCATAAGAGTTTGAGTGCGGGCTCGTACCCATATGAGATAAGGCTCGAGAGGTATGGAATTATTATGCCCAAGTGTCTTGTTGTCAACCCTATGTACCATACTCCAAGCTTGTATGAACCTTTTGTGGTAAACTTGAACATCATTCTCATAGTTGAAGGCGATTCCTTGAATAAGTGTATCATGAGGACCATCCCTTCTCGCATAACCAAACTGTCGTAATGCTAAGCAAGGGTTATAAGTGATTCCTCCCCTAATGCCTAAGAGAGGGAAATTAGGGAATTCACCACAGTGATTGATGATAGTAACATCTTCCAAGAACTGTGAACACTAATGAATGTCTGAATGCGTAAGGGACATCAGTCGATGAGACCATCTTTTACCCTTTTCATTCTTCAAAGTAGATCTGGGTAGGTGCGAAATAAACCACCTAGCCAATAGAGGAGTGCAACACTGGAGGGTCCCCCTTCTTTTTAGAGTGCGAGCATGCAGAGAGTGTAGAATATCCTCGAGTAATGTAGGTACTGGATTACGAGACAAAAAAACATGGATTATGCTCACATCTACAAGTTGATCCGCATTAGGGAACAGTACCATCCCGTAGACAAGGAGGGCCAAAATATCTTCAAAGGCTTGTAGATCCAGGGTATCCCAAAAATAGTAAGCCTTCTCGAATATAAATTTAACCGGAATTCCTTGAACACTCCATCTGGTTTCCCAATTTGTCACTATGTCGGACCGTTGTAAGGATAGAGCTTTAGCTATTTCTTCAGGTTTGGGATGTCTTTCCATACTGCTGAAAGGTAGCTGATCAAGAATGGGTATCCCTAATAACTGATAAAATTCCTCCATAGTAGGCACTAACTGGTAATCCGGGAATGTGAAACAGTGATGCAGAGGATCAAAGAACTGAAACAACACTTTCAACATTTCTTCGTCAGGTTTTGTAGTGACCAAGTTGAGCAACCGACCATGCTTTTCAGTGAAATGAGAGCTTTTGGGAATCCTTACTGCCAAGTCCCTTAATTGGGGAGATACTTTCACTAGGTTAATCTGAATATTGTTCCTGTGGGCGGATGCCATATCCTACAAAACAGAGTAAAGATGAGCCCTAGAAACCCTTGAAACAGTTAGTATGATATGCTATGGTATGATGTTTATGATGTCATGATAAATCACAGGTATAGCAAACACAGACAAATCATACCAAGTCCTTAGGTTTAAGGCCTGCTTAAGTTTTAAGGTCATACCCTTTTGAAGCTGGATTAGTTCAACCTGTCCTATAAATATGTAAGCGGGTTCTAAAGGGATCTAAATATCACCGATCTTTCCCCCAAGCCTTGTTCAATCGACGATTGACTCGTAATCAAACAAAACTCAGAAGTCAAACCTCAATGAGTGTAGCATCGAGTATCTGTTGACCTTGGGCATACACCAAAGTCGGCCATCTCGCTACGTCCTACTGGCCAAGTTGTGCAATTAAAGGTTCTAAGGTCAGTTGATGCTTTATGACACCACGCAGAGGCCCTGTACATCTCCCTGATTGACTCAAGGGTTACGAGTACCAACCAAAGTGCCACATCAATGTAGCTACTACTTCAACTGTGTTGGTATACCCCAGCACAACTCCCTCCCAGTTTATTGCTACTTACCTAAAAGGTGTTTCCCGATCCGGGTGTAGGATAAAATAACCCAAACAGTTCCCATAAATATAAGACAAGTAAGACAATCAAGAGAAAGAAATTAAATATGACTTAGATCCTAAGGTTTACCCCACTTTATATTTTATTCCCCAGCAGAGTCACTAGTTCTATAATACGATGGCAGAACCGACTGCTAATACTGGTTTGTGTTTTTTGTTTGCAAAATGTTGCGGTAAGCAAGAGTCGCCACTGAATTTTATTTTATCCAATCAGGAAAAGGAAAAAGAACATAAAAAAACCTTTTTCGTGATGTTTTTGAGTATGGGGGGTAGATTATAGAAAAGGAAGGTGTTAACACCCTTTCTATCCATGGTTTTCCATGGGCTCATAGCTACTTGCTCACTTTGAAAACTTCTTGTGTGTGCTTTGTTTTGAAAAGTTTTGTTTTACTTCGTGTTAACCCTTGTTTTTGTCCTGAAGAGTGTTACGAAGTTGTTTTTGAAAACTTTGTTTGAAGAGTGTTGGTGTGAAAAAGTTTTTTTTGTTTGAGCAAGTACTTAGGAACTAATCTACCTACTCGAAAAAGGTCTATTCATTTTCCTTTTAGACAATGTTATCCCATTATTAAGGAAAAGGTAGCACCAAGGTTGGAGTTTTTAGGGACATTCGAAGGGACAAATACAATCATAAAAGCAATGTTAGGAAATGTTAGTAATAATCCTAAAGCCTTAAAGATCTTTTTCCGAGGCAACATCCGAATGGGTCATTTTAGATCTTTCGGGGCTAGAGGAAAACCACTAACAAACCCTATACTTCATGACCGTTTTACCGAAGGCAACAGAAGTGGAGTAAACCCTAGGAGTGAGCATGTGCGAGTGTATTTTTTCAGTTAATTTATCTTTGCACATTTAGGGTTTTCTACCGTATTAATTTTTAGTTTGTCTTTCCATACAATCCTATTAACATACATCTAAGCAGTTTATAGTTTGCGGAAATTAAAGCGAGAAAGTTAAAGTCCTAGCTATTACAAGGCTTTTGCAGATACATAATTATCTTGGACTGAAAATAAAAGTGCGGAATTAAAACCCTATTACAAACTCGGAGCAATTACAATAATAGAAAAAGAATTTAAAGGTACGCGCGACGAATTAAATGCGAGGGAATAAATTAGGAAACCTAAAACTCTAATTGAAAAAATATTTCATTATTTTTTGAGAAAAGATTAGGTTACGTACAAATTAAACCCTGATTTCTAATTATTTTAGATTATATAAAAAAGGAATTAAATTGCCCTAATTTTAATTAAACTAATTAATTAGAGAAATAGGATATTTTATGAAAAAATAAATTTTGATGTTTTTGTGATTTTTGATTTAATAAAAAATTTGATTTTGTTGTGTTATTTTTGTAAAAAAGAAAATAATTAACAAAATAATTAAAATAAGAAAATAAAATAAAAAGGAAAGAGATTTGGGCCTGTGTTGTGAGTAATCCAGGGGGTATGTTGCTGAATTGTTTAGGCCCAAGAAGCTGAGCCCAATCCTACGCCTGATTCTGTGCTGCTCCCTTCTGATGGTGTACCATGATCTTTGATGTGTGGGACATTGGATCTAATTGGAGACGAATCCAATGGCTGGATGGTGGTAGCGCATGATGGACGTCTTGTAGCGTAATGCATGGAACCTGCATTCAAATGTTAAGATAATAAAGAAAATTGTTGGGACCTGGGATCGAACCCAAGTCCTCCCACTCAATACAACATGCGCCTTGCCATCTAGGCTATCATGTTTAGTTGTTAATATGATAAGACTAATATATATTATATAAAACAAAGTGAATGAATTGAAAAATGCACGAAATTTGAATTGCCCAATCAGGCTGGGACACGCCATCGTCTTTCCCACAGATCCGCCGCTTTAGGTTAGGGACTTTTACCTATGGCCAAACTCTATGGCTATTGTACTGCAAGTTTCAAAAATCAACAAGACGCATGATAAATTAATTCTAGCTATATAGATCAATTCATTTTGATCTCACGAGCATCATGGTGTTCTTTTCTTGACCCAATTTAACCTGTATAGAGAAACCCTAAAATGGCAAAGCGAACCCTAACAATGGTGATCATCAATATACGCATCAAAATGCAAAATTAATTAAACCAAAACATCCCAAATTATGATACAAACACAATGCTATGCTTAAAAGTGATTAATGATGCGTAAATTGTAAAATCAAGTTCAAGATGGTATGTGCAAACCGTGGGTCTACAGGGAGTGATTATGGGCTTCTTAGGACGTGCAAATGGTGTTGTTAGCTTCAGGAGATACCCAGGAATGGATTTGTGGCTTTGGATTGCTTTGAATTGTCCTATAAGCTTGAAACCGATCCACACTTTTTCTTCAAAAAATTGAGTTTTGTTTGGGGTTCTCACGAGTGCAACCCCTGTTCGTTTGGCTTGTGTATGTTCTATATATGTAGTAGAACTAATTAGGTTAACAAAAACAAATTAAATATTTGTGAATTATGAAAATTTGATTTGATTTTGCTCTTGTATTATATCTTTCCAAAACAAGCATAATCATGCCAATTTTTGCTTCAATCATCCCTTGCACGATTTGATATGCTACGCCAGCCTAATTGGATTTGATTCCAACAAAAAATCAGATCAAAACCAATCTTTTTATATTTTTTGCAATTTATTTGATTTAATTTAACTTTTAAATAATAAAAAATCAAAATAAATAAATAAAGCAAAAAACGTGTGGATGCTGATTTGGGTCGTGGACCATGTTTCCAATAAGATTCAATCATGAAAAGCTAGGCCCATTTGACAAAAAATGTATTTTTGAGCACATTTAACTTTTGGCAATTTTGCAAAAATGGTCAACTTTGACAAGGCATATCTCCTCCAATTTTAACCCTAGAGAGGTGTTCTTAGACTTTTTAGAAAGCTTAGGATATCCCCTAATAAACCCATTTGGTTTCATATCAATTGGGTATTCCATGTTCATGTAAGAAGCTCTGACCCAAAAGTGTTTTTGTTGGCTTTTCAAAAGGACCTATAATGTAGAAATTCATATCTTTGGATGAGTGCATATTTTGAACTTGGGGGATGAAGATGAATTGTAGGGAATTGCATCCTCTTCAAAATGAGCCTTCGATTGAAAATTTATGATAAAATATGAATAAGTTATGCTTGGTCAAATTTGGTTGACTTTTCCTATGAAACCCTAATTTAGCAAATTTTGGGTTTTGATGAATTTGGGGGAATTCCTTGAGGAATCATGATCAACCCTTGATAAAATGATGGATATCTCTTGAAAATGTTGATGTTGACCAAAAATCTTGAAGTTTGACTGTATGTGGGCCACAATCGACTTTTGACTTAGTATAGTTGATTTTCAGGCATCTGGGCAATTGATTGAGCAAACTTCTTGTGCAAGGCATGAGACTTGACATGGATGATCTTGAGGACACATTAGGACCATGGAAAGTATTTGGGGCCTTAGGAGTTCACACATCTTGATAAAAATGGAAACCCTAGTTTGAGATTCATTGCTTTAGGAGAGAGTTTGTCTGGTCAACTCTTGGGCATCCTTGAGGAAGTTGGGAACCTGAATGGGCATGTGTTGAATAAAATTAGAGGGAAAATTTTAGGGTGCAACAGTTGAGAACAAAGGATTGACATCAACACTTATGGCTGGGAACAAAGGATTAACATCAACACCTAAGGTTGTGAACAAAGGATTGACATCAACACTGATGGTTGGGAACAAAGGGTTGACATCAGCACTTATGGCTGAGAACAAAGGGTTGACATCAACACTTTTGGGTGGAAATAACACTTATGGATGGGAACAAAGGGTTGGCATCATCACTTATGGCTAGGAACAACTCAACTCTATTGGGGGTACCAATGAGGAGAAAGATATAAATGTCGACTAACAAATGATGGTGAAATACCAACTCAAGAATGAAGGTAGAAAAAACAGAACAATACTGACTTTTATTGAAGGTAACAAAACATAAGATACACCGATGTTTACTGAAGAACTACCAACTTCCACTGAATGTAGAGATCAAAGAATACACCAACTTTTACTGAAGATGACACTACCAAATTCCACTGAAGGTAGAGAAACAATGAATACACCAACTTTTACTGAACGTGAACTACTGACTTTCACTGAAGGTAGGATCTGCAATAACAATAACAAGTTTTCCAAAAATCCGGCGTTCCACCTGGATACGAATCTCAACTTATTTTTTAATCAATACATCACTTTAAAAGGGTAATAACTTTACCAAGTTCTGGATTTCACTGAGAACAGTAAGAGTTTCTTCATTGACCAAGATATCACTTGGAAGGGGTGATAACTTCTACAATAATCTTTCAATGAACTGTTTTTAATAACAAAGTAAAGCCAAACTCAAAAATAAACTCTCTCCCATAACATAGACACTACCATCCATTGGAGTATATTAAAATAATCTTCTCTAGGAACTAACCGACTTATTGAGTAAGTATAGGTTGCTCAAATAAAGAGACAACCACTTGTTGTTATGATAGCCCTGCTGGGAAATGATGCTTGATTTTGTAGGTGTCGTACCCCAAAAATTTCCCTCCCATATTTCTCAATACATTTCAAGTGAGATCCTCAAATTGCTCAAGGAAGTCCAAGAGTTAACCAGACAAACTCTCTCCTAAGGCAGTCTACCTCAAATTAGGGTTTCGTGTTGCATCAAGATACTTGAGTACAAAGTATCCCAAGTGCTCACTATTGTCTTAATATGTCCTCAAGATCATTCATGTCATGTTTCAAGCCTTGTAGAGGAAGTTTGCTCTGTCAATTGCTCAAAGGCCTGAAAATCGATTGTGCTAGGGCAAAAGTCAACTGTGGCCCACATGCAGTCAAACTTCAATATTTTTGGTAAACATCCTCATTTTGAAGTATTATTCATCATTTGATCAAGGGTTGATCGTGATTCCTCAAGGATTGCTAACAATTCATCAAAATCTAAAAGTTGCTAAATTAGGGTTTTGTAGGAAAAGTCAACTCAACTTTGACCAAGCATAACTCTCTCATACTTTATCAAGAATGACCCATCCAAAGCTAATTTTGAAGAGGATGCAATTCCATACAATTCATCTTTAGCTCCCAAGTTCAAAATATGCACTCACAAGAAGTTATGAATTTGGACATTATAGGTCATTTTGAAAAGTCAACAAAAACACATTTTTTGTCAAAGCTTCATAAATGAACATGGAAGATTCAATTGAGATGAGACCAAAAGGGTTGCTTAGAGGACATCTTGAGCTTTCTAAAAAGTCCAAGAACATATCAGGGTCAAAATTGAAGGAGTTATGCATGGGTGAAGTTGACCTTTTCTGCAAAATTGCCAAAAGTCAAATATGCCTCAAAATACATTTTTTGTCAAATGGGCCTAACTTTTTGTGCTTTTATTGAGTTTGTAACATGGTCCACGACCCATGACCCTTCCCACTTGCATTTATTTTATTTTTGTCATTTATTTTTATTTTTATTTCAATTAAATCAAATTAAATCAAAATAAAATCATGAAAATATCAAAATTATTTAAACCTTGAGATTTTGTGCATATTTCAGGTCCATGAATAGCTGGCAATGAGATCAAATTGTGCAAGGCATGTTTGTACACAAAAAGATTGAGTTTTTCTTGATTTAGAAATATTTGAATAAGAATAAAATCATGATTCAATCACCTTAATTGAAAAGATTTGGAGCAAATTTGTAAACCTAATTCACTCAATGGTACATATAGAACAAATCCAGACCAAAAGCAGAGGGGTTAGAGGCGTGAAGAGAGAAAAACAACTTTCAAAAAATCAAGAAAAAGTGGCAATCTGATTTCATAGTTCCAGGAGTTTTCAAGCCTTCCCATCTATCTCATTCGCTTGTTGGGCATTCAAGGAGTCTATCCCAATCATTAGCAAGTGTTTTCGTGCCTAAAAACGCACTGTGAGTACCTCACGGCATCCCTACTTTTTTGAAATCGAATCTCATGAATTTGGCATTGTTAGCATGATTGGTTTATATATTCTGAATCCTTGACACATTTGCAAGCTAATGATAATAATTAATTGCATTTTTACTAGCCATACTGAGATCCACCATTGCTAGGGTTTTCTTGTTCGTTTTAGGGTTTCCTCATCAAGGTAAAATTGGCCCAAAAGAGGGGTGCCATGGTGTTCACAAGGCCAAGACAAATTGATTTGTACCATTAGTTTTCATTTTTGGTGCTTGTATGAGATTCTGGAAATATGCATGGGTTGTACCTACAGAGAACGTCTGTAGGTAAAAGTCGTTTTACCTAAGGCGACAGATGCTGGAGAAGATGATGGCGTGGCGTGGCCTGACTGGCCCATTCAAAAGTTCGCGCGTTTTCAATATATCACTTTGCTTGTTTCCAATATAATGTTTATTTGATATTCCATATACAACAAGGCGCGTTAGCTCAGCTGGCCAGGAGGTGTTGGAAAAAGCCAAAGGGCCTGGGTTCGATCCCCAGGTCCCCTTGTTCTTCAATATTATTTTGTTATATGTAATTCCATGCGCAGGCTTCCCATAGATCCACCATATGCCATAAGATTTCAACCATTGGATCTAAAGCAAACCAAATCTAACGCCTGAAACATGAAGGTCTACCATAGGCCTAGTCAAATGTGCAGCATGGAATCTGAAGGTCAACGTGGACCAAGGCATATTGGGCTTATTGACACCCCCCTTTTTACTTTTGATACCAGGCCCATTTCTCTCTTTTCTTCTATATTTCTTTTATTTATTTATTTTTGTTTAAATTATTTTCTAAATCACAAATTAATTCTTTTTTATACAAAAATTCATAAAATCAATTTTCATCAAATTTAGGTTTTTTTATATATTTTGTCAAAATTAATTTAGTTAGTTTAATTTAATTCTAGGGAAATTTTAACCTTTTTGTAAATAAATTAAAATCAATTAGAAAATTAGGATTTGTTTAATTTAATTTTTATTTTATTTTCTCAAAATAACCAAAATACAAAAATGGGTCAAAATTAATTGTTTTTCTTAATTTAAATTAATTAGTAATTAGGTTTGTATTTACTCATTAAAACCTTATTTTTCTCAAAATAATCAAAAACAACAAAAAATAATTTTTCTTTTAATTAGGTCTAGACGGGGTCAAAACCCTAATTCTTTCTCGTTCTCGATTCATCGCGCATTTATTATTTTTTGCAAATATTAATGTAACTGCTCATGGGATGTAATAGTTTAATTAGGACTTTTTCGTTTATTTATCAATTTACGGGGTTTTGGCTATGTAGTTAATCACCCTCCCCGAAGCCTTGTAATAGCGTAGTTTTATTTCTCGCATTTTAATTCTCGCAAATATTAACTGTTAGATGTATCATAATAGGATTACATGACAAGAATGTATGTTAATTTTAAAATGGTTAGCAAACCCTAAATGTGCAAAGATAATAACTTAAAATCAAATCACTCGCACATGCGCACTCCTAGGGTATACTCTCACTTCGGTTGCCTTCGGTAAAGGATCATTAAGTATAGGGTGTTTTATTGGTCGCTCTCTTGTCTAAACAAAGATCAAACGACCCCTTCAGAAATGTTGCCTCGGAAACGTTGCCTCGAATATGATCTTAAGACACTAGGGTTATTACTAAGACGTCCTAACATTGCTTTAGTAATCGTACGTCCCTTTTGACTTGACCCTTAAAACTCCAACGTCGGTACTACCTACTTATTAATAGTGTGATAGTACTGTCTAAAGGAAACAAGAACAAAAACAATCCTTTTTTGAGTAGATAGATGCTAGTAGGTACTTCCTCAAAATCAAATTTTTTACACTTACACTTTTCAAACAATGTTTTCAAAACACTTCGTAACACTCTTGAAGACAGAAGCAAGGGTTAAAATGAAGTAAAATAAAACTTTTCAAAACAAACACACACAAGCAATTTTAAAAGATGAGCTAGTACCTAAGAGCCCATGGAAAACCATAGATAGAAAGGGCGTTAATACCTTCCCTTTCTATAATCTACCCCTCGTACTCAAAATCTCGAAAAAGGAATTTTTCTGTGCTTTTTTCCTTTCCAGTTGGATAAAATAAAAGTCGGTGGCGACTCTTGCTTACCGCGACATTTTGCAAACACAAACGCAAAATGCAAACCATCATTTTCCTAAAACAGTCTAGTTCTGCCACCGTATCACAGTAGGCATATACCAAACCATTCGTGTTGAGGGGATAAAGTCTTCACATGAAAAATAAATGCACGATCTTAATGCAGGGCTCACAACCTAGATAGATCAAAAAAATATTATTGTTGGGGAGCAAAAATTTAAACCATGAACAAACTGAAATGAAACAGTCAACCAAGACACCACCCAATGAGGAGTAAACTCAAATGGGGATCAAATTCTATCTAGATAAAAAGTTGTCAGGAAGGCTAAAGAAAAATTCTTTCACGAGGGATAACTCAGTGGGGAATTTAAAAGGATATACACTTTATGCTTAAGATTGACACTCTATTGGAGAAAGGATAACATAACTCTTCAAAGAGGATAATATGCCAACAAAACATCAATGAATGCAAATGAGCAAATGAATTTTAATTCATTTATGCATGATGTATGTATGAATGTATAAATGTTATCATGTATATGTTGAAAACCAGACATACTGCACTGGGAATAACCAGACAAAACCAACTCGGGTAAGGAAAACACTCGGCTAAATCACATCCAGAATTAAGATTCCATAAGAGAGTAAGTACAAACTGAGGAAAAAAAGTCATACTTCATGGTTTAACTTAACTAGGAAGAAACATGGAATAAAGAAATAATCAAAGCAAATTTCGATAGCAATAAACCAAGAAAGTTATAGGGATATAACACCCTCCTCTAAGATTCACCAGAGAATATCATACATACTTCGTTAAGGAAGATAATGCCACATCATCTAGTCTATCAACTGGAGATTCCATACTAACTTCACCAGAGGATGAAACCACACACGCCGAGGGGAGTCCAAATACATTCTTTACCATCAAGAGTAGTGGTTGCGCAAACTTTTCTGGGGAGAATTTATTAAACTTCCTGGGGATAACAACTTTAGAGGAAAGCATCATCTTCACTTCATCTGGGGAATTAAGAAGTTAACATCATAACAAGAAGTAAAAATTATGGGGATTCTAAATCAAAATCAACACTTGTAGAGAGAAAACCCCAAAAGTTGATGGTTGTCTCAATACTTCTCATAAAAGATACTTCCATTATATGACTACTTGGGGAGCTCATAACAACAATAATGTCATAACTGGAGGGAGAAATGCTCTTCAAGAGATTCTACATCAATTCTCAACACACAAAGGGACAAAGAATCAAACAAATGAACAAGGGCTTCATTACTTTACAAACTTTGCTTTATCATAACCCAGTTGGGGAAAGAATCACTCTCAGCTAGAGAAATCTGAATCAAGACTTAGTTGGGGAATATGGGAGAGAGGTATCAAACAATACAAACCCAACACCATATAACAACTTGGAGAAAAATTTGAACCAAGACTTAACTGGGGAATATGGAATTACAAACCTAACACCACACCATATATCAACTGGTATGAAATCCATCAATCCAAGGAAAAAATCACAAGTGGACTACACGCATATCAGCAAAAGTAACTCGGGATACTTCTTGGGGGGAAATTATGAAACTTCAGAGTTCGTCCATCCTTAGAACCACTACTTTTGTCCCACTTGAATCACATAATTGAGGTAAAAAGTAATTTGCAAATTCTTTTCAAAAACATGTTTTTATTATTAAGCCTTTTTGTTTTGAAAATTACTATCAATAATAAATGAAATTTTTGTAAGCAGAAAAAAATAAGAACTACAAAAAATTGGATAAAGGCTTAAACTTTATTAATAGAATGGTAGTCTACCAATGGCGAGACTCCATAGATGATTACAAAGTTTTGAAAAATGGTTAATACATGGAAAAGATACATTGAAATATAATGACCATTATTCTCCCTAACAACTTTGAACACCTAAATAGAGGCTTCAATTGAAGCGTGATAAGAATCCTAGAAGATTGTTACTTCAATGATCAAGTCTTGTCTGACGCAGTTACTTGCCAGGAAATCCCCAACTTTTGCCTAGGTTACCCTTGCGGGTTTTCAACCTATCAGGAAAATTTATTCTGTTTGTGTCTCTAACTTTTTCCTAGACCACCCTTTCGGGTTTTCAGTCTACCGAGATGCTATTTTTTTCCTAAGCGCCCTTTCATGTTTTCAACTTAGCGAGCTATTCTTTTATTTATTTAGGAAAATTATTTCTTGGCTACATCAACATTCATAGAACGTGGTAACTCCTATGGGCCTTCATAATTGGGAGTCCACTTGCCCCTAGAATTAGCATTGAAAGACATGATCTTTGTGAGAACAAAGTCTTCTTCTCAATTTACGAGGCTTCTCCTTCTTATAAAAAGCTTTATTCATTCTTTTTTGATATAACTGACCATGACACAAGGTTGTCATTCTCTATTCTTCAATCAAATTTGAAGCAGCCAACAAAAAACACAGAGCCGCCACCGAACTTTATTTATCCCAAAGGAAGGGGAAATATCAAAAAAATCCCAAGAGGATGAATAAGAAGGTATTGCAATTAAAAGAAAGGGTATGAAAGTCGATTATGTGAGGGGAAGGTATTAGCACCGCACCCCTCACATCTGTTATACTCAACGAGATCCATTTTGATTATTTGTTTATGAGGGTGCGTCTATCTAAACCTATACTTGCTAAGGGAAATAAAATGGTTTTTATTAGTGTGTTCTTGAGGGTCTCGCAACCCTTTGCCTACGTATCCCGTGAAGGAATCAGAACACCATAGTTTTTCTAGAAAATATGGGTTTGTTGGTGTTTTTTAGTGGGCAACGTTAGCGCAAGCATTCTAGCAATAAGCATGGCCTGTATCACGGTAGAACGGAGATAACATGCCCTTTTTTTATTTTTAATTTGTTAAGTGTGAAATGGGTTTGAATAATGATTAAGTGTTTTTTTGGATTATTTTGATAAAGGAAAGAAGTTTTAGTTTTAGTTAGGAAATATGAAATGCAAAATAAAAGTCTAAGGGGAAAGTCTACCCTAATGTTGTCATGCAATTAATGGACTTAATGTTGAGTTTATGAGGGCGAAATCTAACCTAAATTGTTATCATGCATGGTTTCGATCCTAAGGTCCATTTCAACACGAAACAATCAAAAATGAATTTAAGCGTTTCATGGAATCCCTAATGGGGGCTGTGATCGGTGGATCTGGAACTGACTGTTTAACGCTGGTTCGCGAAATGTCGCGGAAGCAAGAGTCGTCACCGTCTATTATTTTCTCCAACATGGAAAGGACAAAAGCACAGAAAAATTCCTTATGAGATTAGTTTCTCGGTTCGGGAGGTAGATTTATAGAAAGGGAAGGTGTTAGCACCCTTTCTATCCATGGTTATCCATGGGCTCTTAGATACTTGCTCATTTGTGTTTTCAAAATGTTTGTTTGCTTTTCAAGGTGAGTGGGTTTGAAAAAAGTTCCGTTTAAAATTTCAGTTTGACTCTTGTATCAGTCCTCAAGAGTGTTTGAAAAGTCGTTTTTGAAAGCTTTTTGCAAAGTGTCGGTGTGAAAAGAACTTTTTGATTTGTTTTGAATTAGAGCAAGTATCTACGAGTCGTCTACCTACCCTAAGGAATTAGTATGTGTAAATGTCCTTAAAGTAGTGCCATCCCACCATTGAGAGGTAGGTAGCACCACCGTTGGAGGTGTTCGGGTCAATTCGAGGATTAGGGATAGTGTGGTCACCAGAGCAATAGTAGGACACCTTAGAAGCTACCCCCATGCCATGTTCATGGACATGAGGACTTACTAAAACGTCCTCTACTCGACGACCACGTTTCGAGGGGCAAGGCAACAGTGAGGCGTACCCTAAGAGTGGTGTGTGAATTGTGTGTCATTTTCAGTTTATATTTGTTTGACATGTATTGGGTGATCTACGCTTATTTTTATTTGGGCATACATTCTTTCATGTGATTATTAACAGTTAAAAGGTGGGGGAATTAAAATGCGGAAAATAAAGGTCCTACGCTATTACAAGGCGCGGGTCTACATCGCCAAATTAAACCAAGACCCGATTTGAATAAATAAAAATGCGGAAAATAAATGTCCTATTTATCTATTACAAGGCTTTGGGGTAAATACATTACATTCATAAAAGAAATAAAATAAATGCACGAAAAGAAAATATATTCGAAGGTGCGAGGGCGTTGGACCCTTTAAAGGAATTAAATTGGAATTGAAAATTGATTTAATTATTAAATGAGAAAAAGAACTTATTTTTATGTTTTTTTGGTATTTAATGAAAATAAAGAAAATTAATTGGAATTAAAAGTTAAATAAAACCCTAGTTCTAAATTGTTTTTAATTTATTAAAGAAAATGTTTAAGTTTGACCTAATTTAACCTAATTATTTAATGACAAGCTTATTTACAAATTAATTAAGAATTAATAAAAATGATGATGAGGTAATTTAATTATTTGGAAGAAAAAAGTAAAATGCTACAAGACCTAATTTTTATGTGTTTTAATTTATTTAAGAAAAAATGTTAAAGTTAAAACCCTAATTTAAAACTAAATTAATTATCAAATTTATTTACAACAAAAAACATTAATGCATTAAATAATAAATAAATATATTTTTATTTTTGACTTTTCTGATTTTTTGTATTTTAAAATTATTTTTGTGGAATTAAAGGAAAAACAATTAATTAAAAAGAATAAATAAAAGAAAAGAAAAAACAAGCAAGAAATGCAAACATGGGGGGTTTCTGACCCAAGTAGGAGGTATATGCAAGCAGTTTAGCCCATTTGAATCAAGGCCTGTTTCACTTTTCTGGGATTGTGTATTGGTGGTTGATTGAGCGTGCATGATGAGCTGCAAATCTTGACCTTTAGATTCATCTCTTGAGGCATTTGGCAAGCCAAGGCATTGAGTGCATGGTAGATCCCTGAAGGGCACGCTTCATAGGAATGGGTTAAAGAAAAAATTATGAAATATGCAAGGGGACCTGGGAATCGAGCCCAGGTCCCAGTACCTGTAGTACACGTATGCCACCACTTGAACTAGCGCGTTTTGTTGTACATTTAGTGGGCAATGATCAATATGAGAGAGAACAAATGCTATTGGTGTAAAACAAAAATTAAGCGCGAAGATTTGAATCTTCCAGTCACGTCCAGACACGCAAGCATCATCTTCTTCTTCCTGCAAAAATATCAAACAAGTAGCGGGGGTTTTAAACCCCCACTAATCACAATATACAAAAATAGCGATTAGCTCCTGGGCAATGATAAATTGGGCGCGAGGTGATGATTGTGTTCGTATGAAGGTCACGAGTCCAATGGTGTTGGTCTTGCTGTCTAATTTTTCCATATGAAAGAGTCCCTAATTTCAAACTTCTGCAACCCTAAAGAGTTCCCATGGTGGATTCTCATACAGGCCTTAAAAACTCAATTGGATGGCACCGTTAGCTTTAGAATGATTAAGTTACTATAAATCAAGCATTAGAAATCAAAAACACTACATGAATCATGAAACATGAATATGAAAATATTTGGGAACAGGACAACGTGGTTCTACCAGTTCTTCGCGTATGGAGGCTTGTCTTTGATTGGAAAAGATTCCTGGATGTGTAAGCAAGCTATTGGAATCGTTTTTAGGCCTTGCAACACACTGAAACTATGAAAACAGTTTTGAGCTTTTTTAAGAAAAATGCAAGTTTGTTTCTTGGTCTGAGGCGCAGCTTGCTTGTTCTTGTGATTAGGTTTAGGTTTGTGCATATATGAGGAATGATTTTGGTCAACAATCCAAGCCCAAAGCCTTGTCTTTAATGATTTTCAAAATTTGATTTTCCTTATATCTTTTTCAATCTTTTTATCATGAAGAACATGCCAATTATGGAAGATTTGCATTTTTTGGACATGAAACGAATTGCCACCTTGCATTAGTTAGATTTGCTGCATCAAAAAGTTTTAAAAGCATGATTTTGTATTTTTCTCATATTTAATTTTAATTAAGTGAATTAATAGATTTAAAAATTCAATTAATAAATTAAAAATAAGAAAATAACTCCCCTTTGGGTCAATGGGTCGTGCATAGCTTTTGGGTGATGATTCTTGGAAGAAATTGAAGCCCATTAGCAATTTTGAGGCATTTGAAGCAAAGTTGACTTTTCAAAATTCCCAAAACTTTCCCAACTTCCACAAGGCATATCTTGCTCAATGTTTAAGCTTTGATCATGTTCTTGGACATTTTGGAAAGGTATTGAAGTCCTCTAACCAATGCCTTTGGTCCCATGTCATTTTGGTTCACCAATCTCAAGTTATGGTCTTTGACTTAGAGTGCCTTTTTGTTGACTTTTGAAAATGACCTATAATGTTGAGATTGTTAACTTTTTGTGAGAGCATCTCTTGGACTTGAAGTGTGAAGAGGAGTTGTAGGAAATGTCATTCTCTTCAAAATGAGCTTTGGATGGAATTTTTCTGATAAACCATGTGGAAGTTATGCCTTGGTCAAGTTACAGTTGACTTTTTCAACTGTCCAAAAATAGAAACTTTTGCATCTTGAGACTTTTTGAGCCATGCCTTGAGAATCATGATCAAGAATTGATCAAGTGATGTTTGTGGCTTCAAAATAATATGTTGACCAAAAATTTTGACTTTTGACTGTCAAATGACCATTTTACCCCTGCAGTTGATTGTGATGCAATTAGGGTTTTTGACTGTGCAATTTTGTGCTGTGAGTCTTGAAACTTGGCATAAGGATGTTTGACAATGTTTATGGGCATGTGGGACTTGTTTGGACCCTTGGAAACTTCAATTTCTTTTCCAGAACCAAAACCCTAATTTTTGACTGTTAGGAGGCAATTGAACTGTGAACCCTTGGGAGATTTTGAAGTATGCTCTTTGCAAATCTTGAAGAATATGGGAGGGAAAATTTTGGGGTACAACAGTTGCCCCTGTTCAATCTTCTTAGACCTGAGGATGTAGATTGGCTGACGTGCCTTTCGTAATCCGAGGGTGGAAGATGATTGAACACTAGAGTGCCCAGAAATTTGCGCTCACATAGTAGTGTGATGGTGGGAATGGGCTTACAGATGCCATTTGGAGATTGGTGGGTAGGAGGATGGGCTTATAGATGCCATGTTGAGAGGTGATGGATATGTGGATGGGCTTATAGATGCCATCTGGGTGTCGATCGCGTAAGAGTTTCCTTAGCGAGAACTTGCGTACCTGAAAAAGAAAATGATTACCTGGCCTGTTACAGGAGCTGGTCTTCAAACTCTTTGTGTAGATGTGCCTTGACTGGTTACAGGAATTGAGTCTGGAGCTTCAAAATGTGGTGAATGACTCAGGGATGGTTACTACCTCAACGGGACGGTGAGAGAACCTTGGATGATTACTACATCAACAGTAACGATGAGAGAATCTGGGACGATTACTACCTCAACAGTAACGATGAGAGAATCTGGGGTGATTACTATCTCAACAGTAACGATGAGAGAATCTGGGGCGATTACTACCTCAACAGTAATGATGAGAGAACCTTGGGCGATTACTACCTCAACAGTAACGATGAGAGAACCTTGGGCGATTACTACCTCAACAGTAACGATGAGAGAACCTTGGGCGATTACTACCTCAACAGTAACGATGAGAGAATCTGGGGCGATTACTACCTCAACAGTAACGATGAGAGAACCTTGGGAGATTACTACCTCAACAGTAACGATGAGAGAACCTTGGGCGATTACTACCTCAACAGTAACGATGAGAGAACCTTGGACGATTACTACCTCAACAGTAACGATGAGAGAATCTGGGATGTCTTCTACTGAGTCTTCATTAGGAAAATCTTTAGGAATCGATTTAACTGGACCAGAGAAGGCCTTTGACTAGATAAGAATCAGAAAAATCTTTAGGAGTCGATTTAACTGAACCAGGCAAGGTCTTGGAATCTTCAACTGAGTCTTCATCAGGAAAATCTTTAGGAATCGATTTAACTGGACCAGAGAAGGCCTTTGACTGGATAAGAATCAGAAAAATCTTTAGGAGTCGATTTAACTGAACCAGGCAAGGTCTTGGAATCTTCAACTGAGTCTTCATCAGGAAAATCTTTAGGAATCGATTTAACTGGACCAGAGAAGGCCTTTGACTGGATAAGAATCAGAAAAATCTTTAGGAGTCGATTTAACTGAACCAGGCAAGGTCTTGGAATCTTCAACTGAGTCTTCATCAG
Source organism: Vicia faba (assembly GCA_948472305.1). NCBI lineage: Eukaryota > Viridiplantae > Streptophyta > Magnoliopsida > Fabales > Fabaceae > Vicia > Vicia faba. The sequence continues at coordinate 1,308,601,999 of OX451739.1, forward strand.
GAAAATCTTTAGGAATCAATTTAATTGGACCAGAGAAAGCCTTTGACTGGATAAGAATCAGAAAAATCTTTAGGAGTCGATTTAACTGAACTAGGCAAGGTCTTGGAATCTTCAATTGAGTCTTCATCAGGAAAATCTTTAGGAATCGATTTAACTGGAGCAGAGAAGGCCTTTGACTGGATAAAAATCAGAAAAATCTTTAGGAGTCGATTTAACTGAACCAGGTAAGGTCTTGGAATATAGCCGAGAACTTAACTGGATCTTTCCTGAAAGGTAAAGGTCAGTCATATGCAATGCATGAGATGGATCAAGCAATGATGTTCTCACCATAAATGAGATTGTAAGATATGATGCGTATATGCATGCTATAATGTATGGACATGCGATGTTTATGAATGTATGTTTTTGTCTAGGAAAGTAAATCCTTGACGGGTGCCGGGAAGTCACATCCTGGGCTGATGTCGGAGAATAGTGCTTTGTTGTTTCCACTGGGGGTGATAGTTGCAAGAATGCCGGTAGGAGAAGATAACTCCGTTGGGGAGTAAATTTGGCGAATGGATTACTCTGCGGGGAAAAGATTACTCTAGCTACCTTGCTGGGGAACAGTACTCTATGGGAGGAGAGGTACTCTGTTGAGATGTTGATGGTAACTTCGCTGAGGATACCGTTGTTATGTTGGAAGTGTTAATGGACTCCGCTGGGGATAAGAAGACTTTACCGAGGATGGTCTTTCCGGGGTTTTTGGCTGAGGATAACCCAGTTATATCCTGGTAGGGAAATAACCTTTGAATAAAGCCGGGGGACGCGTTTGTGCTCTGTAGGGGATAAGCTTCCAGAATCTACTAGGGATAAGCTTCCTACTGGGAAGATGGATTCAAACTTTCCTGGGGAAATCTTCGGACTGGACTCTCCTGGGGAAATCTTTGAGATATATTGGGGAAGTGGCTCTGGTGAATATCTGGTATACCACCGGGGAACAATCTTAGATCAAGATTGCCGGGGACACTTGTTAAGAATGTTTGTATATTGTGCTGGGGAATGTTGAGATCTGCTGGAGGATACCTAACTTCCTTAAGGCTGATAGCTTAACTCTGCTTGGAGAGAGTGCATTGACTTGCTGGCTCACTCTCTGGGGAGTTAAGATATCTTGGTTACGTTCTTCAGCTGAACTTACCTTGGTACCCTGGTGGACAGAGCAATTAGATCGCTTAGACGACTCATTATTGCTCCTGTTTCTGAGGTGGGAGAAGAGGATACTAGTGGAGTGTTATACAACCGCCGATTCAACAGATCTTCTTCTGGCAGGCAAGTGACGAGATAACGGGACATAATCGTACGCTTTTGATCCCTAACTTTTGCCTGGACCGCCCTTTCGGGTTTTCAGTCCACCGGGATACCCATTTTTGCCCAAGCCGCCTTTTCAGGTTTTCGACTTGCCGGGTATACAGATTTTTCATTTCATCCCTCATTTTTGCCCGAACCCTTTTGGTTCGCCGGGAAGCCCTTATTTTTGCCTAGGTGTGTCAACCTAGCGGGTCTTTGATTACGCGTAGTATTTTTTCCGACTATGTCCATGCTCTCAGGATGTAGGGAGGTGCCCCTGTTATTGTGTTGCCACGCTACCAGAAGATGTTTGGTCATGCAAGATTTGTTGTTGGGAATTCATGTCCAATGCCCCAAGTGGCTCAGGCGGAGGTTTGCCCCTGGCTGTTTGGCATCTTGAGAGATTCCTTGAATCTTGACTGGACTGCCCCAGAGGATGGACAATGATCAGGCCATGCCCCTTGATTGGAGGTGCTTTTGTTCATTAGGCATTCGTCGTGCGAATTTCTATGTTGTTCAAACAAAAAGTCATATGCAAACAAAGTTATGTTAAAAATGCAAAGCTTATGTCTGTCTTGAAGTTTTTGAAAAATGCATTTTTCAGTAAAACCAGCAAATGTGATGTCAACTCAATATTTTATAGAAAGCCTTAAGGAGTCAGGATACTTTTCGTGACAGTATGCTTTCGAATTAACCCATGCTTCAGCTAGGACTTTTAAAGTTTGTAGCGTGGCCTGGTTCACGGTTGAAGAAACAAAGGATAAAGGCTCAAATTATTTGTACCCACCCATTCTTCGTGATGTTCTTCAAACCTAAGCTCAGTTGATCGTGCGTCAGGCCTTGTTTGAGTCTTTGTCCTGATGTTCCAATGATGGTTCAGATATTGATGATTTATTCTGAATAGGCAGTCATTTTTTGTTTTTGTGGAGGGTTTGTATGACCTCCTTCTTTTTGGTTTCGCTATCCCTATTTTTTTCGCCTGAACTGTTTCTTTTTGTATTTACAGTCAGCGGGATGCCCCAGTTTTGTAAGTCTCCTTCATAGGTTTTGACTTATTGGGTTTTTATTTTTGAGATATAATGACTGCCTATCCTTATGATTATTCGGAATCATCATTGTCTTCTTTTTTTTTTGTAAGGACCTCTTTGGTGCCCTTCGTTATGCACTTGGATCAACTGAGAGAACTACCCTGCCCCAGGTTATGATAAAAGGTTTTAATTTTCGAAAAGAAAAACTCCTACTTCTTTGGCTCAGAGGGGTTGACGAGGGATTATCTTCCTTATAACTCCAGTGTTTGGGAATTGAAGCAATGCCTGTACCTCATCAGCGGGGTCTGTTCAAAAGCATACTGTAGATTGCGGTATCGTTTTTGTCATCCTCCCTCAAGAGGCTTAGAATTATTAAATCGAGCGTTGATCATCAGAAAAATATGAAAATAATTTGCATATAGTGAATGCGAATATATTGCTTCAAAACAGACATATGTGATGCACTAATGAGATAACAACGTTTAACATGAGTAAATGTTTGAACAAAAGAAAATTACAACTTGAAAATCCTAATGAACAAAAGTCTTTTCATCTCAGGGCTTGTTACTTCAACTGGTGCATATTGTAGGGATGATAGGAGCATTCAGCCTGGCCCATTTGGGTGAAATCCACAGCTCCCTCCTCAATCAGGTCTTGGATCTTATTCTTCAGAGCCCAGCAGTCGTCGGTGTCATGGCCTGGACTGCCAGAGTGGTATGCACATCTTTCCTCAGGATTGTACTTTGGGGGAGGCTGTGTTGAGATTCTTAGGAGGGTCCCTTAACGTCACCAGATTCAACCTCAGCAATTGTTGTAAAGCTTGAGACGGTGACACGTTGATCTTGGTGAACTGCCTTTTAGGCTTTTCTGGCTTGCTCTGATCAGCCCGTTGTTCTTGGCGGGGTCGTTGTTGGACCTGTGAAGTAGTAGCATCTTGGAGAGGCCCAAACCTTTGACTTCTTGGAGGCTGATTAATGACTTGATCCCTGACTTGGGCTGGTTGCTTCATGTCTTGATGAAGCTGACTGATCATGGCCCTAAGCTCTCCTTGCTCCCGAGCTAAACTTTGGATGAGAGCCCTTTGCCCCAGCATCTGGGTTTTCAACGTGTCTACCTCAGCTTGCAGACGTTTCAGCCGTTCGTCCTTGTCGTCCTCAACACTGTTCCTGACCAAAGTCCCCGTGAGGAGTGTTCTCAGCTCTTCCTGCCCCTTGGATAGGCTTAAGAAGATCTCCCTGAACTGAGTCTCTTGAGCATGAGGTCCCTGGTTATCTTGTAGGGAAGCCATCGCTGAAATAAACAGCGAAGAAGGTAAGTGACATGTAACAAGGGTACCTGTTATGCAATGATATGTGTGTATATATATGCAATGTTTTCAAGGATCTCGCGGGGTAAACAAGAAAATTGTTAGAGTTTGAATTTTGTAGCTTGATTGAAGGAACTTCATGTTGTTGAGAGTCCTTCTTCAAGTGTCAAGGCTCACCATATCAAGTGGGTCATAGCCCCTAACAACCTTGGCTAGAGGAAAATAAATCCTTTGTGCCCCTTGCTAGATATTTTGATTCATCATGACCTGCATCACAAACCATTGAGATCCTTGAAATGGATTAGTCCTTATGTAGGATGTATGCAATGGTATGATGTTATGCTATGCATGGGTAACGTAGGTGAACCCTGTTATGAGTCCCAATTAAGGACTGTAAATAAAACCTGCAAGAAACTCAGTAAACCCTGTTATGAGTCCTAATTAAGGACTATAAAAAAAACCTGCAAGAAACTCAAGTGTCAAATAACAAGCATGCAAGTAGTCAAGTTGGAAGGCACACAAGTCACACAAGAGAAGCCCTTAGAGTTTAGGCCAGCATGGGGTCTGGGTATTACCCTCTTTCAGTTTGTTGGTTCACACCTGTCCTATCAAAAGTAATCGGGTTCTTAGAGGATCCCAATATCATTGACTACCCTCAATCGGTCATAACTCCAGCATCACAATCTTTTCTTGCGGCCAGAACCATCACGAGAGTTTAGCCTCAATGGGCGTAGCATACTGCTACTGTTCTATTGGCCGAGTTGGGTCATTTAAGGTTCTAAGGTCGGTTGGTGCTTAATGACTCCTCAGAAGACCCATATTCTCCTCGTTGCGACACAAGGGATATCGGTACAGACCAAGGTGCCACACTAACGTAGCCACTGCTTCACCCATGTCGGTCTACGCCGGACAGGTCCCTCACAGCTTATGCTACCTAACAGGGTATCCCCAAATCCGGGTTAGGATCTATGTAACTCTGATGCAGCCCACAATATTAAATCAAACAAACACAGTAATTGAAAACACAAGTGATCTTAGTCCTAAGGTACACCTCACTTTTAATCCCCAGCAGAGTCGCCAGTTCTGTGATCGGTGGATCTGGAACTGACTGTTTAACGCTGGTTCGCGAAATGTCGCGGAAGCAAGAGTCGCCACCATCTTTTATTTTCTCCAACATGGAAAGGACAAAAGCACAGAAAAATTCCTTATGAGATTAGTTTCTCGGTTCGGGAGGTAGATTTATAGAAAGGGAAGGTGTTAGCACCCTTTCTATCCATGGTTATCCATGGGCTCTTAGATACTTGCTCATTTGTGTTTTCAAAATGTTTGTTTGCTTTTCAAGGTGAGTGGGTTTGAAAAAAGTTCCGTTTAAAATTTCAGTTCGACTCTTGTATCAGTCCTCAAGAGTGTTTGAAAAGTCATTTTTGAAAGCTTTTTGCAAAGTGTCGGTGTGAAAAGAATTTTTTGATTTGTTTTGAATTAGAGCAAGTATCTACGAGTCGTCTACCTACCCTAAGGAATTAGTCTGTGTAAATGTCCTTAAAGTAGTGCCATCCCACCATTGAGAGATATGTAGCACCACCGTTGGAGGTGTTCGGGTCAATTCGAGGATTAGGGACAGTGTGGTCACCAGAGCAATAGTAGGACACCTTAGAAGCTACCCCCATGCCATGTTCATGGACATGAGGACTTACTAAAACGTCCTCTACTCGACGACCACGTTTCGAGGGGCAAGGCAACAGTGAGGCGTACCCTAAGAGTGGTGTGTGAATTGTGTGTCATTTTCAGTTTATATTTGTTTGACATGTATTGGGTGATCTATGCTTATTTTTATTTGGGCATACATTCTTTCATGTGATTATTAACAGTTAAAAGGTGCGGGAATTAAAATGCGGAAAATAAAGGTCCTACGCTATTACAAGGCGCGGGTCTACATCGCCAAATTAAACCAAGACCCGATTTGAATAAATAAAAATGCGGAAAATAAATGTCCTATTTATCTATTACAAGGCTTTGGGGTAAATACATTACATTCATAAAATAAATAAAATAAATGCGCGAAAAGAAAATATATTCGAAGGTGCGAGGGCGTTGGACCCTTTAAAGGAATTAAATTGGAATTGAAAATTGATTTAATTATTAAATGAGAAAAAGAACTTATTTTTATGTTTTTTTGGTATTTAATGAAAATAAAGAAAATTAATTGGAATTAAAAGTTAAATAAAACCCTAGTTCTAAATTGTTTTAATTTATTAAAGAAAATGTTTAAGTTTGACCTAATTTAACCTAATTATTTAATGACAAGCTTATTTACAAATTAATTAAGAATTAATAAAAATGATGATGAGGTAATTTAATTATTTGGAAGAAAAAAGTAAAATGCTACAAGACCTAATTTTTATGTGTTTTAATTTATTTAAGAAAAAATGTTAAAGTTAAAACCCTAATTTAAAACTAAATTAATTATCAAATTTATTTACAACAAAAAACATTAATGCATTAAATAATAAATAAATATATTTTTATTTTTGACTTTTCTGATTTTTTGTATTTTAAAATTATTTTTGTGGAATTAAAGGAAAAACAATTAATTAAAAAGAATAAATAAAAGAAAAGAAAAAAAAAAGCAAGAAATGCAAACATGGGGGGTTTTCTGACCCAAGTAGGAGGTATATGCAAGCAGTTTGGCCCATTTGAATCAAGGCCTGTTTGACTTTTCTGGGATTGTGTATTGGTGGTTGACTGAGCGTGCATGATGAGCTGCAAATCTTGACCTTTAGATTCATCTCTTGAGACATTTGGCAAGCCAAGGCATTGAGTGCATGGTAGATCCCTGAAGGGCACGCTGCATAGGAATGGGTTAAAGAAAAAATTATGAAATATGCAAGGGGACCTGGGAATCGAACCCAGGTCCCAGTACCTGTAGTACACGTATGCCACCACTTGAACTAGCGCGTTTTTTTGTACATTTAGTGGGCAATGATCAATATGAGAGAGAACAAATGCTATTGGTGTAAAACAAAAATTAAGCGCGAAGATTTGAATCTTCCAGTCACGTCCAGACACGCAAGCATCATCTTCTTCTTCCTGCAAAAATATCAAACATGTAGCGGGGGCTTTAAACCCCCACTAATCACAATATACAAAAATAGCGATTAGCTCCTGGGTAATGATAAATTGGGCGCGAGGTGATGATTGTGTTCGTATGAAGGTCACGAGTCCAATGGTGTTGGTCTTGCTGTCTAATTTTTTCATATGAAAGAGTCCCTAATTTCAAACTTCTGCAACCCTAAAGAGTTCCCATGGTGGATTCTCATACAGGCCTTAAAAACTCAATTGGATGGCACCGTTAGCTTTAGAATGATTAAGTTACTATAAATCAAGCATTAGAAATCAAAAACACTGCATGAATCATGAAACACGAATATGAAAATATTTGGGAACAGGACAACGTGGTTCTACCAGTTCTTCGCGTATGGAGGCTTGTCTTTGATTGGAAAAGATTCCTGGATGTGTAAGCAAGCTATTGGAATCGTTTTTAGGCCTTGCAACACACTGAAACTATGAAAACAGTTTTGAGCTTTTTTAAGAAAAATGCAAGTTTGTTTCTTGGTCTGAGGCGCAGCTTGCTTGTTCTTGTGATTAGGTTTAGGTTTGTGCATATATGAGGAATGATTTTGGTCAACAATCCAAGCCCAAAGCCTTGTCTTTAATGATTTTTAAAATTTGATTTTCCTTATATCTTTTTCAATCTTTTTATCATGAAGAACATGCCAATTATGGAAGATTTGCCTTTTTTGGACATGAAACGAATTGCCACCTTGCATTAGTTGGATTTGCTGCATCAAAAAGGTTTAAAAGCATGATTTTGTATTTTTCTCATATTTAATTTTAATTAAGTGAATTAATAGATTTAAAAATTCAATTAATAAATTAAAAATAAGAAAATAACTCCCCTTTGGGTCAATGGGTCGTGCATAGCTTTTGGGTGATGATTCTTGGAAGAAATTGAAGCCCATTAGCAATTTTGAGGCATTTGAAGCAAAGTTGACTTTTCAAAATTCCCAAAACTTTCCCAACTTCCACAAGGCATATCTTGCTCAATTTTTAAGCTTTGATCATGTTCTTGGACATTTTGGAAAGGTCTTGAAGTCCTCTAACCAATGCCTTTGGTCCCATGTCATTTTGGTTCACCAATCTCAAGTTATGGTCTTTGACTTAGAGTTTCTTTTTGTTGACTTTTGAAAATGACCTACAATGTTGAGATTGATAACTTTTTGTGAGAGCATCTCTTGGACTTGAAGTGTGAAGAGGAGTTGTAGGAAATGTCATTCTCTTCAAAATGAGCTTTGGATGGAATTTTTCTGATAAACCATGTGGAAGTTATGCCTTGGTCAAGTTACAGTTGACTTTTTCAACTGTCCAAAAATAGAAACTTTTGCATCTTGAGACTTTTTGAGCCATGCCTTGAGAATCATGATCAAGAATTGATCAAGTGATGTTTGTGGCTTCAAAATAAGATGTTGACCAAAATTTTTGACTTTTGACTGTCAAATGACCATTTTACCCCTACAGTTGACTGTGATGCAATTAGGGTTTTTGACTGTAATGCAATTAGGGTTTTTGACTGTGCAATTTTGTGATGTGAGTCTTGAAACTTGGCATAAGGATGTTTGAAAATGTTTATGGGCATGTGGGACTTGTTTGGACCCTTGGAAACTTCAATTTCTTTGCCAGAACCAAAACCCTAATTTTTGACTGTTAGGAGGCAATTGAACTGTGCAACCCTTGGGAGATTTTGAAGTATGCTCTTTGCAAATCTTGAAGAATATGGGAGGGCAAATTTTGGGGTACAACAGGGGCGTATTATCAAGAATTAACCAAGACAATCGAACAAAACAACAGCTACAGAAATACATAGAAAATGTTTTTGGGATTTTTGTCTAGTAAAGAAATATGATTAAACAAGATAACTAAAAATGTTAACTAAAGTAAAATAAAATTAAAATCCACAAAGTTACTAATATTAATTTAAAAGTTAAACTAATTAATAAAAATTATCGAATTAAAAAAAGGCATGACTATTTAATTAATTTTACTAGCTGAACTAATTAGCAAAACAAATAAACTAAGAAAGTATAACTAAAACTAGAGTAAAAATGGGGGGTGCAAACAAAATTATAATGGTAAGAAGTTTCAGATTGGGCTTGAGAATTAAAATAAGCACCAAGGGCCCAGGGTGGTAATAGATTAAGTAATTTTAAAATAAATAAATAAATAAATAAACGAGAACTAAAAAAATGGGCTGAACCGAATCAAGGCATACCTGGATCTGAACCGAGCTCTAAACAAATTAAATTTGGGTTGAAGAAACCCTAACAAATGGATTAGCTCCTCTTCTCTAGAAAAAACGTACAAAAACTTTGTATTTCCTACAACCTATTGCACCACGCTTCCATCTTCTTCACAAACGATCGTTTCTCATACTTTCTTCTGCAATATCATTTCGATTTCAGTTCTCAGGGACCAACAACAACAATCTTGGTCTCTCTCTCTGTTCAATTATTATGTTTTGTTCTTCTCCTTCTCCGATTTTCCCAATCTCCCCGCCTTATGATTCAACCCCCCTTTATGTTAATCCACCATTGAAGTTCCTTCCCTCGATTCTTCCTTACATCGTCTCCTCAAATCCAAACAAAACTAAGAAAAAGCTAGGAAGTTCGTACTAAAATGTAAACGCTAATGGTAAGGTTTCGAAGCTTGAAGCGTTAGGGGTATTACTCAGCTAGCAAAGACACACGACATGATTACAAGCTCGATGTAAAAGGTGGAGAAATGAGGGAGATTTAGGCTTACTGACCGGAGGTAAGGACGGTGCTTTTCCGACTGTGATTATGAAGATAGAGAACAAACTTTGGATGCTCATGTATATGTTTTTCACTTCTGATTTTATTCGGTCCTTCTTCTAATTTTATGTTATTATTGCTGTTGTTGTTTTTAGTCGATCCTTGCAAGTTTGTATTTCAGATTCAGTTTGGTTGAATACAGAGGAGAGAACCCATTGTTTAAGGTTATCAGTTGGAGTATTATGGTGATGGTTATGAGGTTGTGATGAGATTTTTGCAGTAAGGGTGGGGTAAAACCCAGAGGAAGTATATGTAGGATTTTGAGGGATTTTCGGGTATAGGTTTGGTATTTTAGAAGAGGTTGTCTATGGAGAGTGAGAGATTTTGCAGGGTTTGTAAAAGTTGAAGGTATTGCAGTGAGTTAAGTTTTGTTGATAATGATGCAGTGTCGAAGAATGATGTTCGAGGCATTATGGTAGTTTTAACGTGAAGGAGGTTAATCATTTTATGAGAAGAGTGAGGTTATAGTGTGAAACTAAGTTAAGGTATTTATGTAGAGAGCATTGAACAGAGGGTTAAACTTGGTGAAAGGTTGAGGAGGAGGCACAGTTCATATGTTGTGTAGAGAGAGTTGAGGAATAGACTTTATTATGAGATTGTTCCTACTTTTCTGCTTGTAGTTGGTGTGTTTTTATAATGAATGAGAGTGGATATTGGGGGGAAATTTTGATGAATTTGAACAAAAGTAGTTAACTGTATTGTAGATTTTGAATGCATTTTACTTTGCCTATTTTTGTGCAATGTTGCAGTAGGTCGGACGGTTTGTTACAACAAGTTTTGGACTGTTTTGCAGGATATACAACAGGTTTTTGACTATTATGTTTGGTTTGTTTTGACAGGTTTTTAGGCTATTTTTGTGCAGGTTCAGGAGTGACTTGATGTACTGGTTTTTGGACAGCAAGATGCAATATTTGTGTTGGACAAGGACAAGGCAATAACATGTTTTAGGAAGCAGAATTTTTAGACTCATTGGAGTTATTGAAACAATGTTTTGGATAGGTTTAGCAAGATTGTAAACTTGTTTTGAACATAGGATGAAGCAAGACCAAGAACATGGTTGTAGCAATGGATTTTGGAGTTAGAAACTTTTTGTGTTTGGTTTTCTTTTGTTTGAAAACTCTAAATGATGTAATTGGTTGTAAAAGAGTAATGAAATTTGAACTATCAACATTCATATTTTGCAATTATTTTTCCAAAAAAAAAAATCTTCTCTAAACTCATGATACCAAAAGTACACAAAGTTTCCTTTAATTGAAATTTGAGTTTGAGTTCTCCAACATCTCTTGAATGAGTTCCATGATGCCTTGAATTCTTGATTTCTCTTGATGAAGTAATGAATATGAGTGAACTTGTAAAAAAAAGAATTAAATTTTCCACTTAAATGACTTTTTAATCAAAATGGTCATTGAATAAATCTTGATGATCTTTAAGTGGGAGTAAACTCTTCATTCGAATCTCTCTTAGCCTCTTGAAATCAAGATCACGAACATGTATACATTAGATGAAATTTAGTCAAAAGAAATCAATTTTCCAAGTAGACTTTGACCAAAGTCAAACAAACTTGTCTTTTCTTTTGAACTCGAGCCAAAGTATGCTTCCATAAGAACTTTGGATCACAAACAAACATTATCCCGTGTTTTCTCCTTAATTAAAACCCTAATTCAAATTTGAAATTCAAATCCATAATGCCTTACGCCCTAAGCCATAATCGATTAGAGAATATGCTCAAAGCCCTAATTTGTAGTCCTCTCATTCAAATATGTGACATCCTTTTAATTATCTCTTTTGATTGATCCTAAGAAACCTCAAAGATAATGGACCTTATAAGACTCATCACATCCCTATCTAAGCTCTTGGAAAGAAAACCAGTTGCATGCATTGTAGATTGATGAGAAGGAAATTCAGGATGACCATACTTCCAAACCTAATTTTAGATTACACTACTTTATTTAATGAAGGAATGATATGTGAATGACCTAATGAAAATGATGCAAATGAAATGCAAAGCGTAAGTCATATAAAAGTGAAAAGGTAGGACAAATTTGGGGTATGACAAAATTTAACTGGTCAAACCTATTATGGACCGATTCAACATCTGATAACTCGGTTTCCATTATTATACACAAAGAGGGAATCTCAACCTCAATGGGAGCACTGCTTCCATACCATACACAAGAGAGAACGAGGTTGCCCCTGTTGAAGTGCAGAAAAATGTACGATACCCATGCAAAGAAAAAGGGAGCATCTCATTCCAATCCTTATAGGTAATAACCATCTTCTGGATGATCTTCTTAATGTTTTTATTAGCAGCTTCAACAACCACATTCATCTTAGGCCTGTAAGGAGATGAATTGTGATAGACAATCTTGAGTTTTTCACAAAGTTTTGTCATCATCTTGTTATTAAAATTTGAGCTGTTATCAGTGATAATCCTACTTGGCACACCATACCGACATATAATATTATTCTTGATAAAACTCACTACCACCTGCTTAGTGACATTAGCATAAGAAGCTTCTTCCACCCACTTGGTGAAGTAGTCAATCGCCACAAAGATGAAAGGTTGTCCATTCGACGCCTTGGGTTCAATCATTCCAATCATATTAATACCCCACATAGAAAAGGCCATTGGGAAGAAATAATATTGAGAAGCGTTGGAGGCACATGAATCTTGTCAACATAAATGTGACACTTATGGCACTACTTTGCAAATTTGTAATAGTCAGATTCCATTGTCAGCCAATAGTATCCTGCCCTAAGCATCTTCTTTGCCATTGAATATCCATTGGCATGGGTACCAAAGGAACCTTCATGGATCTCATGCATTAACATATACTCTCCGTGTCTATCCACACATCTAAACAAGACCATGTCATGATTTCTCTTGTATAACACATCTTCATTGAGGAAAAACCTACCTGCCAACCTTCTCAATGTCTTTCTATCTTTGTTCGACACACCAATCAAATATTCCTGAGTCTGAAGAAAGTGATTGATATCATAATACCAAGGTTTTTCATCTTAAGTCCCCTCTCTAGATAACACATGAGCTGGTCTGTCAAGACATCGAACTATAATCTGAGGTACATCATTCCAAGCATTCACTTGGTACATGGATGCCAAAGTGGCTAAAGCATCTTCCATCTGATTATAATCTTTAGGAATGTGATGGAATTCAACTTTATTGAAGAAAGGTAACAATCTTCTTGCATAATATTTGTAGGGAATCAAGATAATGTGACGAGTCTCCCATTCTCCTTTGATCTGATTTATTACCAAAGTTGAATCACCATATACATCAAGAATTTTAACTCTGAGATCTATAGCATCTTCAAGACCCATGATACAAGCTTCATACTCCACCATGTTATTGGTACAATCAAATTTCATCCTTGTAGTGAAAGGGATATGTGACTCATGGGGAATAATAATCATAACACCAATTCCTTTTCCATAAGCATTCACAGCTCCATCAAATACCATACCCCGCTGGGATTCAGGATCAGGACCTTCCTCAGGAAAAGGGAACAATCTTTTACTTTCAAAAATATCACATCCTCATCAGGGAAATTATAATTAACAGCCTGATAATTGTCAACCGGTTGGTGAGCAAGGTACTCTGCCAACACATTATCTTTAATAGCCTTCTGAGTACGGTATTCAATATCATAATCAAACAACAACATCTTCCAGTGGGCAATTCTTCCAGTAAGAGAAGGCTTTTTAAAATATACTTAATCAGATCCATTTTGGAAATCAACCAAATAATGTGATTCAAGATATAATTCTACAATCGCTTTTCTGCCCAGGCCAAAACACAACATGTTTCTTTCTAGCATAGAATACCGTGACTCACAGTCACTGAACTTCTTGTTGAGATAATTACTGACATATTCTTTTCTTCTTGTTTTCCCAAAATACACCCCATGGAGTTATCTAACACAATCAGATACACAATCAATGGTCTTCATTCAACAGGAGGGAGCAATATATGAGGCTCAAGCAGATACTCTTTAATGCTTTCAAATTCCCTTTGGCAATCATTCATCCACACACAACCTTTATCTTTCTTAAACAGCTTGAATATTTCTTCACATGTTGCAGTCAAATGGGGAATAAATATGGAAAGGTAATTCAAACATCCAAGGAAACCTCTAACTTGCTTTTCAATTTCTTAGTGCGGGAATTTCCTGAATTGCCTTAACTTTATCAAGATCAACTTCAATTCCGTTTTGGATGACAATGAAACCTAACAACTTTCCATAACGAACTCCAAAATTACACTTATTTATATTCAAACGGAGACAATACTTTCTCAAACGCTGAAACAATTTCAACAAGTCTCTTATGTGCCCTTCTTCAATCTAAGATTTGTCGATCATATCATCAACATATACTTCAATTTCCTTATGCATTAGATCATGTAATAGGGTTGTCATAGCTATCTAGTACGTTGTGTTGTACCCCAATTTTTCCCCCTAAGATCCCTATATCATCTCATATCAACCAATCACAACAAGATCACATTATGGTTTAGTTTTTTTCCTTATCTTTAGCGTTGCTCATGGGGAATCACCAAGCACCTCGACTTGTATATTGTGGTCATCTATGTTTTGTATTGATTAATTTTTAAATAATAAATACAATGAATGTTTTCCTTAATTTATTATATTATAGGTGAAAGTACAACACACTTTATCAAGTTGATTTATAGGTTCATGAGTTTACTTCCATGCCTTTTTCAGCAAAGCTTCATTGAGATTCAAGCCTCATCATTTAATATTCTTTGAAGTTATATCATGACAAGATCTACCATGTTTCATCATGCCTCAATTTGTCAAAGAAAGTCAAAGGATACAATTTTTTATTGAAGAAATTTGACCTAATTGGACAAGTTCATGATTTCTTGATCACAAGTGCATTTTTCCCTCATTTCTTAATATTTGTAAGTGGTTATGGTTGCTATGGTTTCCCATTATCATCCTTAACAAATTCTATTTACATGACAAAATTATTTGTGTATGAAAGTTTATCAAAATTGAAAAGGGTTTCCGAAGCATTTTGTTGCTCTAGGAGCTAGGGTTTTGAACTTCTAAGGGCTATATCTTGCTTATATTTTTGTATTTATGAGTGATTCCAAAGACATGCTTCTCTTTAAAGGGTTATCAACAAATCACTTCAAAAGTTTCAAGAAAATGTTATGTGGAAGATGCCTAATGATTGAGAAATATTACAAGTCCTCTAGATAGGCCATTAAATTCTCTTGTGTGACTTCAAAAGATCATAACTTGATCAATTTTTATCTCCTTGAGCCCATTATTTTTCCATAATGATCTTAAAGATATGAACTTCAACCATTATTTTATGTGAAAGGCTTGAAAAGTGATGGAAGATGTCTTGAGAACTCAAAAGATTATAGGTCATCTCATGAATTTTCACCAACTTCACAAAGTCATAACTTTCTCAATTTTTGGAGTTTTTAAATGGTTCAAATCTCAAAATGTCATTCAAGGAATCTACTTCATGCCATCGTTTTTGGTCAAGAGAAAATTTCAAATGGAAGGCCATGTTTGGATGCAACACATTATAGGTCATTTTTGAAGAAAAACTTAGAATTTTTCTACGTATAAAAAGTCAGCATCTTTATCTCAACTTTGACTCATCATAACTTTCAGCTCAAGCATCCATTTGATTCCATTCTTTTCACATAGTGAAGTTTGTCATATGAACTTTCAAACACATCAAGAATCAAGTCATAAAAGCTTCCTGAATTAAGGACACCATGATTTCAAAGTTGGTACCTTAGAACTGAAGTTTCTCAAACAGTCAGAATGCAAATTCCATTATTTGACTTCTAATCACCAAATTTGTGCATGTTTTCTACTTAAACATGATTAGCATAAACATGTAGATGATTTAGAGTGTCAAAACGCATCATTTGGATGAGTCTTGATGCACATGTGATCACACTTATTTCATGAAAACAGGTGTGCATGATTTCCCTCCAAATTGCATCATTCACCACTCCTCTTGATTCCATTCACTTCTCCTATAAATACAGGCACTATCCTACTCATTTTGGCAAGCTTAGAGAGCCAGAATCACCATGCCAAACTTTCTCCTGAAGCCACTTTTCTGCAACTTCGAGTTTTGTTTTCTAGCTTTCCTCAATCCATTTTCTTTATCAATTCTTCATCCTTGAACTTCACTGAAGCTAACAGAAGAAGAACCAAGCTTTAAGACTCCCTAAATTGTGCTAGTCAAGTTTCACAACTCTGAATTTGAACTTCAATAGGTAGATTCCTTCATCAATTCTCTAAAACTTTGGTAGTGTATTGAAGCTCTCATCATTCTGATCCTAGTCGCAACATTTGTTTTCAACAGGAAGTGAGTTTTGGCCATGAACTTTCAAATACCTTTCAAATCTTTCCTTCCAAAATGACTGAGCTACACCTTACATAAATTTTTTGCAAGGGTACCATTAGAATCCTCTTAAAGTGATGAAGCGAATGGTACCAGTCTCGAGCTCTAATTTTTCCATTTCAGAGACCTGCAACTCGCGTGGCTGGAGGTTGAAGATGACCAACGTGTCATCCCTCAACCAACGATATCGTGCCATTTGTTTTTTTTAATTCTGATTTTAATAATTGATTCAGTGTTTTATTCACTAATGTCCATGATATGCACAGCACGCCAGATCCTTTGGATCTAATTACTAACGCGTTTTGACATTGATCCAATGGTCTACATCTTTTTGGTTTTTAATTTATTTTCTGATTTTTTATTTTATTTGTTTTAAACTTCAAAAATTCATTTTAACTTCAAAAAATCTAAAAAAATTCTTAAAAATACTTTTGATTTTTCTCTTTCTGGTTATTATTTTTTCACAATTTTATTTTAAGTTTTGATATTTTTAATTTTTTCACTTTATTTGAGTTGTTTTAAATGTTTAAAAATACTTTTATAGTTTTTAAATTCTGAAAAAAAATATGGAAGGATTCAATGACCTCTTGACAAATATTGGTGACCTCATTTTACTTTTATTTTTTACTTTTCTATTTTTCACAATTTTTGGTTCATTTTGCCTATTTCTTTTAATTTAAAAAAATAGTTTCTGATTTTAAATAATTACCAAAACTTTTATAAAAATATTTGAGCTCATTTCTGATTTTTCTATGGTCTCATTGAATTTTTCTTGAATCTTTTTCTTTATTTTTTTAAATACAATTTTATTTTTGTATATATTCGGGCTGATCTTGAACTATGAGATTTTGATCATGAGCTTTATTAACATCATTGGATCTTGGGTGTTGAGTTCAACTCCATAAAAAAGAATGAATGATTTTAATGATAGCTTGATTAAATTTCTGGTTCAAATGTGGTTTAATTCTTATCCACCCTCTTCATCTTATCCACTTCTTACTCGTACTACATGTTGTTGGATAATAATTTACTTATTTCTCTAAATATATGGTACATAGATTGCTATTGACCGACCACAAAATAGGTGCGACTTCTACATAAGTCCACTTACGATTGCTTAACATAGCGCTAAATTTTGTCCGGATTCGAGAAATAATCATTCGTGGCCCAAACCTATGTTTGCAAGCCCAAGTATATTAAATTGAAAAGTTTGATCCAATAATCTTGAGATTCATTGTTAAGAGGATTTGATGTTATCAATCCTCTAATGAATCTTTATAAGCCTTGGTCAAAGTGAATCATTTAAACATCATTGATCATTTATTGTTTCATTGAGATTTTGGAAATGAATGATATACTTGACAAAAAGCAAATGAAACTTGTTGTTGAGAGGCTTCGATTTTATCAATCCTCTAATGAGTTTCAAATGCAAGTTTCAAGATGGTCATTCAACTAACCTCTAATTCATTAACACTTAACTTTTATCTTATGCCTTTATTTTGTGCTTTAATTTTATGCCTTTACTTTATGCACTATTTTATTTTAGCATTTACATTTCATGCTATTTTCATCTTTGCTCACTTGAGCATTTAATTTTATGTAATTTTTATTTTGCTCACTAGAGCTTCTCGTTTCTTTTTGAAGATACCTAATAATCAAATTGAACCATAAAAAACTTTAATGTTACTTGAACTATTTGGTTACTATCCTTGGCATTATAGAGTGATGGATTTCTTGGACTTAGGATTAGACACCTTGACCTACCTTGAGACCTTATGACTTTCATTGCTATTTTGTCTGGAGTTCTTGGGGTTTACCCCAAGACATTAGGTTGTTTGTTTTCTTTGTATGCAAGTTATTCTGATATATGCTTTTCCTGTGATTGGGAATTCATCTGTATACAGCTGTTACTCTGCCTAATTTTTGTGAAGACTTAATGCACTTGAAGTTTGATTCTCAAGAGGTTATATTGTCCTTGTTTGTTTGGTTTCAATCCAAAGAATGGGAATTCTACATTGACTCATTATGTCAAGTGTTGGCTTCTTGTTGGTTAGACGGTTCTTTTCCCTAGCTTGTACCCTTATGCTTTAGGATAGCCTCTTCATCTCCTCCCATCCTCTTTAATTTCAAAAATCTTCTCCCTCCTTTGAAAACTATTCTTTCTTTTAAACTTGAACCGCTTTCACAATAAACTTGGAATTATGTCATGCCCTTTTCAAAATATTTTATTAATCAAACTTTAACCAACTTAACAATACTTTGACATTTTTGTAAGAAGACTAAAAGTCAATCAATCTCATTCAAATCATTTTGCCACTTTGGCTTTTTACTTTAAAACTTTTCTCAAAAGATCAGACTCTTGTCAATCCTTGTAGTGATGCGAGCTACTATACTTCTACAATGTGTAGTGAAGTGATATATTTTCCACTTGGGTGTTGAGCGAGGCTTTAATAATTTTAAAATCCAAGCTATATCCTCTATTTTGAGATGATGCAAATTTTCCTTTCTCATAATTGTGGGTAGTATTTATGTTCTTCCACTCGGATAAGACGGTGATGTCTTGTCTCTTAAAATTAACCAACACACTTGTGTTTTAAAATTTTTAAAGCTACGAGTACCCTGATCCTCTATTGCATGAAAGGTGGTACATAGGCACTAAAGGTTCGCAACCGCGGCGGGTGCAAAAATCATAAAAAATACTTATTTTCTCATCACCATAATCTATTTTTATACAACATTTATAGCAAAAAATACATAAATTTTCAAAGAGGTTCATGCAGAGTACCGTATATGTTTAGGGTGCTAATACCTTCCCTCTGCATAACCAACCCCCGAACTTAGATCCTCTGCCCTTCTTTTTGGGTTATTCGCTCTTTTCCCATTCCTTTTGAAACAATAAAACGCGGTGGCAATTTTTTTATTTGATTTGTACGAGTCATGTCAATTCAATAGCTTAGTCTCAACGTTTCTACTACTATATAAAAAATGGCGACTCTGTTGGGGAAAGATCGACCTATTGCTGGTCCATCCCTAAGTGGGTTGAGCCAATCTTTGTTTATTTGTGTATGTGTTTTTATTTGTTGTATATTATGTGTTGTATATACGTTTGTATGGATTTTTCCTGGTTTTCAGGGTGCTTGGTGATTTCTCATAAGTCCTATACCCGGACTTGGGAAAACTTAAGATAGGACGGGCGGTATAGTCATGTTAACTTTGAGGGAGTAATCCCAAAAAAATTAGGCATAAGATCCCCCACTCAGTGGAAGCCCCTATGATTGTAGTGTCGTTTACTGAGTAATCGGGAAGACATGCTGTTTTCGACCTGGGAGCCTGCTGAAATTGAGGACCGTAGAACCTTTAAGCCATCTTGGCCTTTTAGGTGTAATGCGGAAGCTATGACAGAGTAATACGGAAATAGTTGTCACGCAATACTACACTCACACAAGTTTTTCTTGAGAATATTACTAATTACTGAGTCAATAGAGACGTTGGTAATATCCAAAGGAAGGATGTAGACTCTGGGAACCTCTTAGAACCTTGTTCGGCAGGTGATAAACTATTAGACCATACCTTGTAGGTAGTACCTTTAACTCCATTCTCGTGACGTCAAACCTATAAACCCCCCGTGTTTGTGATCTTCTGTGTGATTGTTGCATCATGCATCCATGCACCCATGAGCATCTTTTAAGATATTATGGTTCAAGGGACTTAAAGTTGACTCTTTATGAATATCTCAGGTGCTTTTGACCATGGATTACGGAAAAAGAAAGACTCGGAAGTACATTTTCAAGAATCCTAAGATAAATGATTTGATGAGTCTAATTCCCGAGATTGAGAGTTCTACAGAATTTCGGAAGAAGTATGGATCCATCGTGTCTCTCATGAAGCTTAGGATGAAGGAAGGTATTCTCTTGACTTTGGTCCAGTTCTATGATCCGATGTATCAATGTTTCACTTTCCATGATCATCAGTTGATGCCTACATTAGAGGAATATTCTTATTTATTGGGTTTTCCTGTTACCGATTGTGTTTCTTTCACTGGTTTGGAGGGGGAGCCAAAATATCATAAAATTACTGCTTTGATTCATTTAGGGAATTCTGAGGTTGAAGCCCACATGACTACCAAAGGAGGGATTAGAGGATTACCCGCTCAATTTTTATTAGAGAAAGCTTACTACTTTGCTAAGATAAAGAGTA
Organism: Vicia faba; assembly: GCA_948472305.1. Lineage (NCBI taxonomy): Eukaryota > Viridiplantae > Streptophyta > Magnoliopsida > Fabales > Fabaceae > Vicia > Vicia faba. The sequence continues at coordinate 1,308,622,182 of OX451739.1, forward strand.
CGGTTACTTTTGAGGCCATCTTTGCTCTACTTGCCTATGGGTTGTTTTTATTTCCGAACGTCAACAACTTCGTGGATGTCAATGCCATTAGGATCTTTGTGATAGGGAATCCAGTCCCTACATTATTAGGTGATGCTTATTACTCCATTCATCTTCGGGATTCTTATCATGGAGGGATGATCATATGCTGCACGCATTTATTGTATCAGTGGTTTATTTCTCACTTGCCCCAGACTGATGCTTTCTAGGATATCAGGAAGGAACCTCGTTGGGTTCTAAAGATTATGGCCCTCACTCATTCAGATATTATTTGGTACCATCAGGCTTACCATGACATAGATATTGTCGATAGTTGTGGTAGTATCCTAAATGTACCTCTTCTTGGTACAAAGGGAGGAATTAACTACAATTGTTCTTACACGAAGACAACTTGGATATCCGATGAGGGATAAGCCAAATAGTATTAATTTGAGTGGTTTCTTTCTTAGAGAGGGATAAATTATAAGGAGGCTAAAGAGGATATTGCAAAGGCTTGGCGTCATATTCACAGGAATAGTAGAAAGGACTTGGGACCTAGAGGGGTTGTTTCTTTGTAGCCTTATCTTCAGTGGGTACAAGTAAGGGAAATTCAGTTGAAGATGCCATATTCCCATGAAGCACCTATGCCAGATATGTTTGTGAAGACCATTCCTCCCCTTTTGGATGATGTGGAAGAGCTTCAGTTGGCCCTAGTCAGGATGTAGCATGAGAAACAAGCTTGGAAGAATAAGTGTCATACTTTAGAGATATCCTACCGAGCAGACTCGAAGGAGAAATATGACTTGATTGATATTCTCGAGAGTCGTGATGTAGAGATGATGGAGAAGTAAGATGATTTATTTTCCTCTAGCGCTTGGTCAGGACTTAGTCATTCACTTCCCGACTCTAGTGATTGGAAAGTGGTTGCTAATAGGTATGCAGAAGAGAACGAGTAATTGAAGGCTCAGATTGCAAGACCCACAGGAAAGCGTCGGTGTGTGGAGTGATCTTCATCAGTTTTTCTTTTTTAGGTTTTTTTAAACTATATCTTATTTTTGTACTTGGAATTGTTGAAACTTATACTAAAAATATGTAATCCATTTTGAAGTTATTATAATGAGATTTTTCAGTATTTCAAATGTGTAGTACTTTAATATTTGCAAATTGTTCATAAATCTTTGAGTTCCTTGAATTATTAATAATAAAATAAATCATATGCATTGCATATCATGCATCATACTGTACATATTTCTTGCATTTCATTTCATACCCAAGTGTCTTACTGAATTTCTCTACTTCGTTTAGCAAGTTGTCTCACCAGTACAATACTCGGGCTAATTCCAGGAAGAAAATGGAGAATATTGAACAGGAAAATCACGAATTGCGTGACGAGGTTACTGCTCTGAAGGCCGGTATGGCTAATTTAACTGCTTTAATGGAATCATTGGTGGCTGCTCAGAATCAGCCACCACTTACACAACCTCAACAAACAACATTTGATTCTGAAGGTCCATCAGTTCCCGTTTCTATTGTCCCAGTTACTATTGCTTATAATCGTATTCCTCAGGGTTATCCATGGGGAATGCTAGAGAACTTCATGCCAGAAGGTTTTAATCTTAACACTCAAGCTGCTCTAGTTGTCCAAGCTGCTACTACTCATGCACCTCGTGTGGTGCATATTACTTCTGCTGCTAGAAATGAGACCCACTATGCTGCACCACTTTCGGAAAATGCTCTGCCGTTTCTTAATGATGAAGTTTATCATCCTATTCCTCCACCGAGTGAAAGCTTAGGCTTCTATGATTGAATGGATGATTTTTAAGATCAATTTGATAAGACGCAGAAAGAGATGAAGGCCCTCAGAGGGAAAGAACTATTTGGGAATAATGTGAATGATTTGTGTTTGGTTTCAAACGTTAAAATACCTGCAAAGTTCAAATTACCGGAATTCGAGAAATATAAGGAAAATAACTGCCCCCATGCTCACCTTGTGATGTATGTGAGAAGGATGTCTACTCGCACCGATGATCAACACCTGTTAATTCACTTTTTCCAAGACAGTTTGACTGGTGCTGCATGGAAGTGGTACATGAGTTTGGACAATGTCAACATTCATACTTTCAATGACTTGGGTGAAGCATTTATTAGACAGTATAAGTATAATATGGACATGGCACCTGGCCGTGATCAAATCAGGGCAATGGTCCAGAAATACAAGGAATCGTTTAAAGAGTATGCACGAAGATGGTGTGAAGTAGACGCCCAGGTGATCCCTCCAATGGAAGAGAAAGATATGACAAAGATTTTCCTAAAGATGTTAGGTGCCTTCTACTATGAAATAATGGTGGCGAGTGCACTGAGTGATTTTAGTGAAATGGTGAGTATGGGCGTTCGTTTGGAAGAAGCTGTAAGGGAGGGATGCTTGACAACATGTGAAAATTCTGGTAGTACCAAGAAGACTTCTGTTGTACCCCAAAATTTGCCCTCTCAATTCTCAAGGCTTTTCTCACAAGGATTCTCAAGGTTCAAGCTTGCACAAAGTACATTGGGATTTTCCAGTACCAAGATTAAAAGGAAACTGTCAAAAAAGGAGAAAACAGATAAAAATAATATTTTGACAAATTTGGAGGAAAACAGGTCTCCTTCAATTCAGCACCCTTCAATTGAATCTTGGCCTCCTTCGATTGCTCAAAATGGCTGTTAGCGTGCCTGTTTCGCCTGGGCATGTGACTTCTTGTTGCAGGATTAGTTTGTGTCTTTTGTTGCCTGCATGCTTGCTTTGAAAATCAATTTTTGTTGCCACAAGTGTCCCATGCAGGGCACGCCTTTCGATTGGACAAGTATGCTGCCTGCATGCTTGCAATCGAAGGCCATGACCTATTGACCACATGTAGCCCCTGCAAGGCAAAGTCTTCGTTTGAGCACTCACCTTATGTGTGCCTGTATGCAAACTTTAGTTGAGCAAGAGCCTCCTTCAAATGCAACTTGGGTATGTCCTTCATTTTGAACTTAAAGCCTCCTTCGAATGCAAGTTTAGGTACATCCTTCATTTGGATTTGAAACCTCCTTCGAATGTAATTTGGGTACATCCTTCGTTTGGATTTGAAACCTCCTTCGAATCCACTTGCACCAAGAGCCTCTTGCAGACTTTGCCTCTCACAAGTTTCGTTTGAGCCAAGAGATATCTTCATACAAGATTTGACTAAGTTCTTGCTTCCCTTGAAGGAACACCCTTCGATTCAGAAGCCAGGAACTTCCCTCACGCTAAAAGGCAATGACTCCCTTTATGTTTGTTTCGATCCACATGCTTCGACTGGGCATTAGCTTCCTTCGAGTAAGCTTGTTTCAACCACAAGCTTCGACCGAGGCAAAGGCTTCCTTCGAACATGTGCGCTTCGATCTCATTCTTGCATTTGACTCAAGACCAAATCTCATTTGTCAGGCTATGTTGCTTCTAAATCTTTACATAATCAGAGGCTTGTACAAGGGTTTTAAACTTTGTCTTTTGGATAATACTATCCTTGGTAAAAGGCTACATACCCTTTCTTTTCATAGAAAGTACTTTTATCACAAAAGCAGTTTTCCACCTGAATTTTGTCTGAATGAAAAGCAGGGCCAGAGGCACAAGTCTAATCAACTGCCAATAAGCCCCCCACTTGTACCTTTCACGTTACCTATTATTTTATTATTTTGCAAGGCTGGCTACTTCAAACATGTCCATTCTTTTTTCTATAAATAGAGGAACATTTGAAAAGCTAAGGGAGGATCTTTGGACCAGAGGAACGAATCCCCCAAATTTTCTCAAACACAACAAAACTCTCAAGTTCATCAACACTTGAGAAATAAAAAAAAACAGAATCCCAAACACTCACCTCTTTCGATTCTGAAGAACACCCCACACATAGAAGTTTGTTTAAACTCAAAGACAACCTTCTGTGACAACTCTTAGAACCAAAAGCAAACCCCCTGTGACTACTCTTCAAATTCCAGAAACGTTCAGGTAGCAGTTCGAGTTCGAATCCCACACACCAGCTTTGAGGTAAGTCTTTCTCACTTTAACTCTTTCATTTCAAACATATTTATTGATTCATCTACTAAACCAACATGTAATAATCATGGCCTTCGATGTTAATATTTTGTGTTTTCCTTTAAGAACTAATCTGTACAGTCCCCTAAAAATGTTGGAATACAAAATATGCATGCTTCGATATACTTGCTTCGATGCATACACATGCTTCGATACAGAGATGTTCAGCACACACACACTTGCTTCGAATATACTGACCTGCAGGCCCAGACGAAAGACACTCCCTCACTATTTTCGGTCTCCAGTTGAAGGAGGCAGAAAGGCAGATTGCACCTTGCGTTAGTTCCAGGCCCAATCGAAAGGCACAACATGCTGACTCCTAAAGCCTGTCAAAAGAAATAGCAAGAAAGGTGAGTCGAAGGTTACCGGCTAACACTCCTGCAGTCGAAGGAAACAAAAAAGGCAGATTTAAAAGGGGCCATGAAGATTTGAGTCGAAGGGTGCTACTTCCTGGGTCGAAGAGCTCATTTTCCTTTCTTTTATTTTGTTTTTGCCTTTACATTTTCTTGCCTTTCAATATGGTTGTAATAGTGTAGGATATTTATTTCCTGCATTTTTATTGCTTTATACAAATGTTAGTAACTAGGATGTATGGTAAGATAAAAACAACAAATAGGTCACCCTAATCAAAGACTAAATGCATGTAAATAAAACACATGTGCACACTTACACCCTTAGGGCAATTCCATTTGTTGCCTATCAGAAAATAGTCATTTTCCTCGAGCATGGGCGTTTTAGCAAAGACCCTCGATAAAAGATCGTAGTCCCTCGATGACCCTCGATGTTGCCTTCGGTAAACGATCCAGTCCCTAAAACGACATTGCTAAAACGTCCCATATGTTGCCTTCTATGACTATACAAACGTCCCAACGCCCGTCCCTTCACATCCAACGATGGGACTTCTTACCAAATCAATGGTAAGATAGCCACATCTAAAGGAGGAAGAAAAACACATTGAAGACCTTTCGAGTAGGTAGATTCACTCCTAGTTACTCGCTTGCTCACAACAAAAACATTTTTATACACCCACACTCTCATCTTTGAACTATTTTCGAAACAAACACTTTGTATGCGTTCTTATAGAAACGAGAATCGTTACAAAGTTACATTTTCAAAATACTTTCAAAAACACATCTCACAAACACACCTTTGAACTATTTTCGAAACAAACACTTTGTAGGCGTTCTTATAGAAACGAGAACCATTACGAAGTTCTATTTTCAAAAATACTTTCAAAAAACCACACACACAAAGCACAATTTCAAACAAAAGCAAGTGATCTAGCAAGTAACTAAGAGCCCATGGAAAACCATTGATGAAAAGGGTGCTAATACCTTCCCTTTTCATAATCTACCCCCCAAACTTAAAAAAACATCTCAAGGTCTTTCCTGTGCTTTTTCACCTTTCCTTTTGGATAAAATAAAAGTCGGTGGCGACTCTTGCTAACTGCAACATTTGCGATAAAACGCAAAAACCTCAAGTCAGTTCTCCCACCGTATCACAGAACTGGCGACTATGCTGGGGAAAATTCTCAAAGTGGGGTTACCTTAGGGTTAGATCACATTTACTTGCTTTCATTGTTTGACTTGTATGCTTTACATTATGGTTCTTTGTTTGGGTTTGAATCCTCTACCCGGATTTGGGATACATTATAGGTAAGTAGGAATACGTTGTGGAAACTGTGCAGGGTATACCGACATGGTCTAAGCAATAAGCTACGTTAGTGCGACATATTTGCGAGTACCGGTAGCCTTTAAGTTAATCAAAGATAATACGGGGCCGCTGAGTGATGTCATGAAGCACTAATGAACTTCTAGAACCATTTACTTCACCAACTTGGCCTTTTAGGATGTAGTGAGATGACCGGCTTTGGTGCAGTCCGAAGTTGGTAGATACTCGATACTACACTCATTGAGGTTTGGTTTCTTGGGATATTTCGGTCTCCATTAAAGAGGCTTGAGCTGAAACAATGACCAAGGAAACAATCCAGTGATATTGAGCTCCTTAGAACCCGGTTACTATTATTAGGACAGGTTGAGCCAACTAAACTTCAAGAGGGTACTTACCTACAAACTCCATGCAAGCCTAAAACTAAGGATTTGTTTGCTTTGTGTGAATATGATTATTTGTATATAAACCTGCTTACCTCGCATATATGTACATAATATCATAACATCATACCATAAGCATTTTCAATAACCATTTCAAGGATCTCGAGGGTCTTTGATGCAGGTTGTGATGAACCAAACATCTAGCAAGGGGCAGGGGATTTATTTTCCTTTGACCAAACGCCTTCAAAGATCAAGTACAACAAACTTGATTCAAGGGCTATGAGCCACTTGACATGGTGAGCTTAATTCTCGTGGAAAGACATCCACTGATACAAAGTTCTCCAATCAAAGATGTTGATCAAAATTCAATCTCTAACTTTTTCTTGTGTTTACCCCGCGAGATCCTTGAAAACATTGCATCCACATATCACGCATCATATCATGACAGGTTTCTTCCATGCAAATCTCCTTATCTTCCCACTGTTTATTTCAGTAAGATGTAACAAACAGTGAAAGAAATCCAAGCTCAAAACGCTCAACTCCAAGAAATGTTCTTGAACCTATCCAAGGGGCAAGAAGAAGTGAAAGCTCTCCTCACTAAGGGCATGACAATGGGGAATCCTGAGGGCAACAAAGATGACCAATTAGAAAGGTTACAAACTGAAATAGCCATAATAAGGGTCCAAATGATGGGACAGTTGGTGGGACAGATGGCTCTTATCCAAAATCTGGCGCAAGGATAAGAAGAGTTGAAAGTTCTTGTCAACCAACTTCGTCAAGACGGTTGCAACCGTATGGGGAAAACAATCAGGATTGGAAATCAAGGCACTGCTCAGCCTCCCATGAGACAAGAAGTCGGAAGACCTCCCCAATTTGCTACTACCTCACGGGTCCAACAACAACCTCGCCGACAACAACAGAGCAATCAGCGTAAGCGGAATACAGTTGAAAGACGCTTTATCGAAATCAACATGTCATTATCTCAAGAACTGCAACACATGTTGGAGGCCAAACTGGTTACGTTAAAAGACCCCCCTCAGAATCCCAACACAGCCTCTCCAAGGTACAATCCAAATGCAAGATGTGTGTACCACTCCAACAGTCCTGGACATGACATCGATAGTTGTTGGACGTTGAGAAATAAAATTCAAGATTTGATTGAAGAAGGAACGCTGGAGTTCACACAAGATGGCCAGACTGAATTCTTCTACCAAAGGCTCTCCACCTAAAATGACAAGTTCGAACAAAGAAGCTTCTGTTTATTTGAATTTTCAAGTTGTAATCTCTTTTTTTATACAAACAATTATCTATTAATGTCAAACTTTGTTTTCATTAATGCATTGCATATGTTTGTCTTGATTTGATCTACTCATTTTCATTACATTTAAACTATTCTTTTTACTCTCTTTATGACATTCAACTCTTGCTAAAAGTTACAAGCCTTTAGAGGGAGGATGACGAAAACAATGCCTTCATCTCATACAGTATGCTTTTGGACGTACCTTGCTGACGATGTACAAGCATTCTTTCAAATCCTAAACACTGGAGTTATAAGGAAGATAATCCATAGTCAACCCCTTCGAGCCAAAGAAGTAGAAGTTTTCTATTTTAACACAAATTGAAACCTTTAATCAAAACCTGGGGCAGGGTAGTCTCTCAGTTAATTCAAACGCGTGTTAAGCCGCAAACTCTCATCTCGTAATATAACAAATGACATCAAAAACATTCCTCTAGAATCAAAAGATGATGATGGTTCCCTACCACATAGGCAATCATTATCTCTCCAAAAAAAATGCCACTAAGTCAAAACCTACGAAGGAGACTTAAAGAAAAAAACTGGGGCATCCCGCTGACTGTAATCTCAAAGCAAGAACAGTCAGGCAAAAATTAGGGATAACAAATCAAAAGAAAGAGGTCATTACAAATCCTCAACAACATGAAAAATTTTTTTTCAAAAATGACTGCCTTCCAACAAACTTAACTTTTTTGAACCATCACTAAAATGTCATTCCAGACTCAATTGGAGTTCAAAACGCAAAATTAACTGAGTTTAGGACTGAAGAACATCACGGAGAACGGGCGAGTAAAAATACACTGAGTCTTTATCCTTTGTTTCTTAAACCGTCAACCAAGCCACGTTACAACCTTTCAAAAGTCCTAATTGAAGCATGGGTTAGTTCGAAAGCATATTGTTACAAAAGGCATCCTGACTCCTATAAGGCTTTACTCAAAATCCTGAGTTGAATTTTTCTTACAAAAATTTCTTGCTAAAAAAAACGCATTTTCAAAATTTCAAGACAAGCATAAACTTTGCATTATTTGAATATCGTTGTTTGCATATGGCTATTTGTTTGACAGCGGAGAGATTCACACAACGAATATCCGATAAACGAAAGCTCTCCCAGTGAACAAAATCACTTCAAGTGGGATGACACTTCCAACGACAAATCTCCTATAAACAAGGGGGCATGACATGTCACTATCTAGCACACCTGGGGCAATCCAGTCAAGATTCCAAGAAATCTCTCAAGAAGTACAGAATAACCAAGGGCAGGTCTCCATCTCCATTACTTGGGGCTTTGAACGCAAATCCCAACAATGGGTTACGTACAGTCAATTAGTTCCTGGCAGTGCCACAAAACACTTTCTACTAGGGGCAGTGACAAATCTCCCCAAAATCCTTCTCATAGGATGATTCCCCAGCCATATTTTCAATCTCGGAAAACCTCTTCCCAACTGAGTCGACTTCAAGAATCCTCGAGGATTTCTGCCAGTGAAGTCACCGCCTCTCCAACAGACTGAGCAACTAGGTTTATTTCCCTAACAGACGGCATGATTCCCCGGCTTGAGGTGCCTCTCCGACTACTACAAATCAAAGGACCACAATCCCTCTTCCCTAGTAGACTACTCTACAATCCCCAGCAAGTTATTGCGAAACCTGGATTCGACCAGATATCAGTTCAAATTCGATTCCTCAGTAAGAGCAACAGACAATCGAGACTCCTGAACTTTTTCCCCAAGCAGGAATAAACATACTCCCCACAGAGTTTTCAATATATCCCAGCGGAGTTCTCCTCAAACAACAAAACAGGAATCCCTGGTGGAAACATTCTAAGCAAAGTTTGAAGACACACATACTCTTCAACAATAGTCCAGGATTTAACAAACTCCTCGACATTTGTCAAGGATTTATTTTCCTAGAAGAAAATACATTCATAAACATTTCACATTTCACACCTCCTATTTACATACATGATGAGTGCATACAATGCAATCTCATTTATTTTGAGAACATCATGACATCGTGCATTTCATACATCATGATATTGCATATAACTAACGTTTTACCTTTTTCAGGAAAAGGTCAATCAACAAATGGCTACCATCAACCTTTTTAAAGTTCCAGATTAATACTTGTAACAAGCCAGGAAAACTATCTTTCTTTCTCAGGTCAGAGATTAATATCTGAAACCAGACAGGACAGTTATCTACTTGACCAACTCAAGCAACCCTACACAGGTTCCTCCTATTTCCAAGATGCAGTTTTACACGGACTCATCATCATGAAGCAACCCTACACAGGTTCCTTCTCAGGAAATTCCAAGATGTAGTTTTACACAGACTCATCATGAAGCAACCCTACACAGGTTCCTTCTCAGGAAATTTCAGATGTAGTTTTACACGGACTCATCATCAAAGAAACCCTACACAGGTTACTCCTTTCCAGATGCAGTTTTACACGGACTCATCATCATGAAACAACCTCACACAGGTTCCTTCTTTCCAAGATGCAGTTTTACACAGACTCATCATCATGAAGCAACCCTACACAGGTTCCTTCTCTGGAAATTTCAGATGCAATTTTACACGGACTCATCATCATGAAGCAACCCTACACAGGTTCCTTCTCAGGAAATTCCAAGATGCAGTTTTACACTGACTCATCATGAAGCAACCCTACACAGGTTCCTTCTCAGGAAATTCCAAGATGCAGTTTTACACGGACTCATCATGAAGCAACCCTACACAGGTTCCTTCTCAGGAAATTTCAGATGCAGTTTTACACGGACTCATCATCAAAGAAACCCTACACAGGTTACTCCTTTCCAGATGCAGTTTTACACGGACTCATCATCATGAAGAAACCCTACACAGGTTCCTTCTCAGGAAATTCCAAGATGCAGTTTTACACGGACTCATCATGAAGCAACCCTACACAGGTTCCCTCTCAATTCCAGATGCAGTTTTACACGGACTCATCATCAAGAAACCCTACACAAGTACCTTCTTTCCAAGATGAAGTTTCACATTGACTCATCATGAAGCAACCCTACACAAGTTCCTTCTTCCCAAGATGCAGTTTTACATGGACTCATCATCAGGAAACCCTACATAGGTTCCTTCTTTCCAAGATGCAGTTTTACACTGACTCATCATCATCAGGAAACCCTACACAGGTTCCTTCTTAATTCAAGATGTAGTTTTACACGGACTCATCATGAAGCAACCCTGCACAGGTTCCTTCTTCCCAAGATGCAGTTTTACACAGACTCATCATCAGGAAACCCTAACCAGGTTCCTTCTCAATTCAAGATGAAGTTTTACACGGACTCATCATCATTAGGCAACCCTACACAGGTTCCTTCTCAATTCCAGATGTAGTTTTACACTGACTCATCATGAAGTAACCCTACACAGGTTCCTTCTTTCCAAAATGAAGTTTTTAGACGGACTCATCATGAAGCAGCCCTACACAGGTTCCTTCTCAGGAAATTTCAGATGAAGTTTTATACGGACTCATCATCAAACAAGCCAACCTTTGGATACAATTCAGATACGCACCAGATACGGATGCCATCCTGATACTCATTCAGATCTATCTTCTAGATACAGTTCAGATACACACCAGATACGGATGCCACCCTGGTTCTCATTCAGATTTCAACTTTCAGATACAGTTCAGATACGCTTCAACCACTAATGCCATTCTGATACTCATTCATTTTCTCTTTCAGATTCAGCAATCACTTTTGGATGGCATCTACAAGCCCATCTCCAACAACTTTCTATCACCTCTCCAAATGGCATCTTTAAGCCCATTACCTCTACCATCACATCATCAAGTGCATATTTTTGGGTACTCTAGTGTTCAATCATCTTCCACCTTTAAGTCACCAATGGCAGATTTACCCATCTAACTCTTCAAGTGTAAGAAGATTGAACAGGGGCAGCTGTTGTACCCCAAAATTTGCCCTCTCAATTCTTAAGGCTTTTCTCACAAGGATTCTCAAGGTTCAAGCTTGCACAAAGTACATTGGGATTTTCCAATACCAAGATTAAAAGGAAACTGTCAAAAAGGGAGAAAACATATAAAAATAACATTTTGACAAATTTGGAGGAAAACAAGTCTCCTTCGATTCAGCACCCTTCGATTGCTCAAAATGGCTGCTAGCGTGTCTGTTTGGCCTCGCCATGTGACTTCTTGTTGCAGGATTCGTTTGTGTCTTTTTCTGCCTGCATGCTTGCTTTGAAAATCAATTTTTGTTGCCACAAGTGTCCCATGCAGGGCACGCCTTTCGATTAGACAAGTATGATGCCTGCATGCTTGCAATCCAAGGCCATGACCTATTGACCATATGTACCCCCTGCAAGGCAAATTCTTAGTTTGGGCACTCACCTTATGTGTGCCTGTATGCAAACTTCAGTTGAGCAAGAGCCTCCTTCGAATTCAACTTGGGTATGTCCTTCATTTTGAACTTAAAGCCTCCTTCGAATGCAAGTTTAGGTACATCCTTCGTTTGGATTTGAAACCTCCTTCGAATGAAATTTGGGTACATCCTTCATTTGGATTTGAAACCTCCTTCGAATCCACTTGCACCAAGGGCCTCTTGCAGACTTTGCCTCTCACAAGTTTCTTTTGAGCTAAGAGATATCTTCATACAAGATTTGACTAACTTCTTGCTTCCCTTGAAGGAACACCCTTCGATTCAGAAGCCAAGAACTTCCCTCACGCTAAAAGGCAATGACTCCCTTTATGTTTGTTTCGATCCACATGCTTCGACTGGGCATTAGCTTCCTTCGAGTAAGCTTGTTTCGACCACAAGCTTCGACCGAGGCAAAGGCTTCCTTCGAACAAGTGCGCTTTGATCTCATTCTTGTATTTGACTCAAGACCAAATCTCATTTGCCAGGCTATGTTGCTTCCGAATCTTTACATAATCAGAGGCTTATACAACGGTTTTAAACTTTGTCTTTTGGATAATACTATCCTTGGTAAAAGGATACATACCCTTTCTTTTCATAGAAAGTACTTTTATCACAAAAGAAGCTTTCCACCTGAATTTCGTCTGAATGAAAAGCAGGGCCAGAGGCATAAGTCTAATCAACTGCCAACAGGCCCCCCACTTGTACCTTTCATGTTACCTGTTATTTTATTGTTTTGCAAGGCTGTCTACTTCAAACATGTCCAATCTTTTTTCTATAAATAGAGGAACATTTGCAAAGCTAAGGGAGGATCTTTGGACCAGAGGAAAGAATCCCCCAAATTTTCTCAAACACAACAAAACTCTCAAGTTCATCAACACTTGAGAAATAAAAAAAAACAGAATCCCAAACACTCACCTCTTTTGATTTTGAAGAACACCCCACACATAGAAGTTTGTTCAAACTCAAAGACAACCTTCTGTGACAACTCTTCGAACCAAAAGCAAACCCCCTGTGACTACTCTTAGAATTCCAGAAACATTCAGGTAGCAGTTCAAGTTCGAATCCCACACACCAGCTTTGAGGTAAGTCTTTCTGACTTTAACTCTTTCATTTCAAACATCTTTATTGATTCATCTACTAAACCAACATGTAATAATCATGGCCTTCGATGTTAATATTTTGTGTTTTCCTTTAAGAACTAATCTGTACAGTCCCCTAAAAATGTTGGAATACAAAATATGCATGCTTCGATATACTTGCTTCGATGCATACACATGCTTCGATACAGACATATTCACCACACATACACTTGCTTAGAATACATTGACCTGCAGGCCCAGACGAAAGACACTCCCTCACTGTTTTCGGTCTCCAATCGAAGGAGGCAGAAAGGCAGATTGAACCTTGCATTAGTTCCAGGCCCAATCGAAAGGAACAACATGCTGACTCCTACAGCCTGTCAAAAGAAATAGCAAGAAAGGTGAGTCGAAGGTTACCAACTAACACTCCTGCAGTCGAAGGAAACAAAAAAAGGCAGATTCGAAAGGGGCCATGAAGATTTGAGTCGAAGGGTGCTACTGCCTGGGTCGAAGAGCTCATTTTCCTTTCTTTTATTTTGTTTTTGCCTTTACATTTTCTTGCCTTTCAATATGGTTGTAATAGTGTAGGATATTTATTTCCTGCATTTTTATTGCCTTATACAAATGTTAGTAACTAGGATGTATGGTAAGATAAAAACAACAAATAGGCCACCCTAATCAAAGACTAAATGCATGTAAATAAAACACATTTGCACACTTACACCCTTAGGGTAATTCCATTTGTTTCCTATCAGAAAATAGTCATGTCCCTCGAGCATGGGCGTTTTAGCAAAGACTCTCGATAAAAGATCGTAGTCCCTCGATGACCCTCGATTTTTCCTTCGGTAAATGATCCAGTCCCTAAAACTACATTGCTAAAATGTCTCATATGTTGCCTTCTATGACTATACAAACGTCCCAACGCCCGTCCCTTCACATCCAACGATGAGGCTTCTTACCAAATCAATGGTAAGATAGCCACATCTAAAGGAGGAGGAAAAGCACATTTAATACCTTTCGAGTAGGTAGATTCGCTCCTAGTTACTCGCTTGCTCACAACAAAAATATTTTTATACACCCACACTCTCATCTTTGAACTATTTTCGAAACAAACACTTTGTATGCGTTCTTATAGAAACGAGAATCGTTACAAAGTTACATTTCAAAATACTTTCAAAAACACATCTCACAAACACACCTTTGAACTATTTTCGAAACAAACACTTTGTAGGCGTTCTTATAGAAAATAGAACCATTACGAAGTTCCATTTTCAAAAATACTTTCAAAAAACCACACACACAAAGCACAATTTCAAACAAAAGCAAGTGATCTAGCAAGTAACTAAGAGCCCATGGAAAACCATGGATGAAAAGGGTGCTAATACCTTCCCTTTTCATAATCTACCCCCCGAACTCAAAAAAACATCTCAAGGTCTTTCCTGTGCTTTTTCACCTTTCCTTTTGGATAAAAGAAAAGTCGGTGGCGACTCTTGCTAACTGCAACATTTGCGATAAAATGAAAAAACCTCAAGTTAGTTCTCCCACTGTATCACACCTTCATACGGATTTGGAAAGAAGAAAGAAGGAGATAAAAATGTTGTCATTCAAGAGAGAAAGGTGAATCCTCCTAGAAGAAATCATCAGCGCCACCAACAGGTAGCCTCGGTAACTCTAGTTGTCAATATGGATCCGACCACAGTTACTTATCAAAGACAATCTCCTCAGGGAAATCAGGGGCAGAGTCAGAAGAGAAAGGATTTTGACTCTATTACCATGAGGTATGCGGAGTTAATCCCGACATTAATTCAAAAGAAGTTGGTTCAGACCAGGCCACCCCTTGTTATACCATCGCCTTTGCCTTGGTATTATAAAACAGACCAGACGTGTGCTTTTCATTAGGGAGCACCAGGGTACAATGTTGAGAATTTTGATATTTTGAAATCTGAAATACAAAAGATGGTGAGATATGGACTTTTATCCTTTAAAGATGTTGGCCCTAACGTAAAAGATAATACTTTGCCAAAGCATGGAGGAACAAATGCTATAAACATGGTTGATGGTTGTCCAAGGGACTTCCATATTTTTGATATCAACCTTGTTAGAGGAGATTTGGTAAAAATGCATGCTGACCTCTGCAAGTTTAATTATTATACGCATGCCCATTTTGGTTGTGGTATTTGCAGTACAAATATACAGGGGTGTGATAAGATAAAATCCAATCTTCAGAAAATGATGGATGAAGGCCTCACTCATATAATCAGGCCTAGGGTAGAGTATGAAGAGGATGTGAATATGGTTTTGGGATGTCCCGGAGATTTCCGGATATTTTATGTGAATCATATGAATGATGATCTGGTGCAGTTGAACGCTACTTTCAGTCACATGGATGGTCAAGTAGAACACCATTATGGGTTT
Organism: Vicia faba; assembly: GCA_948472305.1. Taxonomy (NCBI): domain Eukaryota; kingdom Viridiplantae; phylum Streptophyta; class Magnoliopsida; order Fabales; family Fabaceae; genus Vicia; species Vicia faba. The sequence goes on from OX451739.1 coordinate 1,308,637,537, forward strand.
TTCCTGGTCTACTCCAGTGGTTCGCGTGGTTATTCCATTGTGAGAAAGGGTGTTCAGTTATTGTTGGACAATGTTACTATCAAAGTTTCAGACAATAGAGATGATTACAATGAGATTAATGTGATTGAAGATTGCTTGGATGAGACTGTGTCATATGACGAGTATGCTTCTGCAGATGAATTCTTTTCCTCATATGAAGATATGTTTTCCAGCAATGATTCTATGATGCCCAAGTATTCTGAGGAAGGGGTGAATGTTATTGTGCCTTGTTTCAATGTTCCGGCCCTAAAGAGATTAAGTACTGTAGCAAGCCAGTTGTTGCTCCAGTGGTGATTTGCTTGTCGGGTCCTGTTTCTTACGAATCAAACAATGTCGTGCCCTACAAATATAATGTTACAATCTTGGAGGATGTTGTGGAAGTTCTCATCCAACCTTTATGTGATATCAAGTATATTGCTGAGGCCAGCCGAGTGACCCGTAGTGGTCGTGTTTTTGCACCTGTCATTGAAGGGAATGTTAATGCTGATTAGAAGATTGTTGAAATTTTAGAACCTAAGAAAACAATGGTGGAATCTAGTGGTACTAATCTGGAAAATGAGGTGGACGATATATTGAAAATTATCAAGATGAACGACTACAGGATCGTAGATCAATTGTTGCAGACTCCATCAAAGATATCTATTTTGGCCCTATTGATGAACTCTTCTGCCCATAGAGAATCATTGATGAAAGTATTGGATCAAGCTTTTGTGGAAAGTGATATGTTATTGGACCAATTCAGCAGTGTGGTAGGGAATATTACATCCTGAAATAACCTGAGTTTCTGTGATGACGAATTACCTGACGAAGGAAGGAATCATAATTTGGCTATCCATATCTCAATGAACTGTAAGAACGATTCATTATCAAATGTGTTGATTGATAATGGGTCTTCTTTATATGTCATACCGAGGAGCACGCTTATGAAGCTGAAGTATCAAGGAGCTCCCATGCGCCCAAGTGGCATAATTGTAAAAGCTTTTGATGGATCAAGGAAGTCTGTCATCGGGGGAAGTAGATTTACCTATTTACATAGGCCTGCACCTATTTCAGATTACTTTCCAAGTTATGGATATTGTGCCCACTTACATCTATTTACTGGGACGACCATGGATACATGAGGCAGGGGCTGTCACTTCGACTTTACACCAGAAGCTAAAGTTTGTACATGAAGGAAAGGTGGTCATCATAAATGGAGAACAAGCATTGTTAATATCTCATTTATCCTCTTTCAGTGTTGTGGAAGTAGATGAAGCTGTTGTTGGAACCTAGTTCCAAGCCTTATCCATTGATAATATACGGTGAAATGAGAATTCTATAGCTTCATTTAAAGATTCTCAGTAGGTCGTGCGTAATGGCCCTAGTAAAGTATGGGAGCAGGTTGTAGATCCACCTGTAAAAAAGAATGGAGATGGTTTGGGATTTTCTATGAAGAATGATAAAGGTAAGAACATGAAGCCGAAGTCTGCCTTGGGCAGTTATCAGGATATCTTTCATAGCGGAGGTTATCTTCATCCAACTGTTCCTAGGATCAATGTTATTACGGAGGATGAAGTGGAGCAAGAGATGCCGAACTATGTGACGCATGGAGTTAGAGTCCATAATTGGATCACCATTGATGTTCCCTCTTGCATTCATGTCTCAAAGTAATTTGTTTTTGGTTAATCTTTTCAAAATATTTCACTCTTCCCAAGGTGAAAGTATTTTTATTGTATTGGCTTATCTATTTGCTTTGATATTTAAAATCAATAATAAAAGTTGTCTTTGATTCCCAATTTGTATCTTTATTTTCTGCTTTTTCTTGAAAACTGGTAATCAGAAAAAAGAAAAAAAAACCTTTCAAAATAAATAATAATTGTAATCTGCATAATCACTTTCTATATGTGTTAGTTTCTAAAAGCAATCATAAATCATATGTGTGGATTAATTAAAAAACCCATTAAATACAATGACCCTGCAGCCTCTCCCAACTTTGAATATCCTGTGTATGTGGTCGAAACAGAAGAGTATGATGAAATCCCAGTAGAGGTTTCACAGTTGCTCGAGCGCGGGGAAAGTGCCATTCAGCCATATAAAGAGCCGTTAGAGACAATCAACTTGTGTTCAGAGGAAGATCCAAGAGAAGTCAAGATTGGAGAATTACTGCATCTCGATGTGAAGAGCAGGTTGATTGAATTATTGAAAGAGTATGTCGACGTCTTCTCTTGGTCATACCAAGACATGCCTGGTTTAGATACTGATATTGTGTAACATCATTTTCCTGTAAAGCCAGAGTGCCTGCCAATCAAGCAGAAATTGCAAAGAACTCACCCTGATATGGCAGTGAAAATTAAAAATGAAGTATTAAAGCAGATTAATGTCGGTTTTCTTGTGACATCAGTATAACCTCAGTGGATTTCCAATATTGTCCCAGTACCGAAGAAAGACCAAAAAGTTACATGTGCATTAATTATAGAGATTTAAATAAAGCTAGTCCAAAAGATGACTTTCCATTTCCACATATTGATATGTTGGTTGATAGTACAACAAAATTCAAAGTATTCTCTTTCATGGAAGGATTCTCTGGATATAATCAAATTAAAATGGCTCTTGAGGACATGGAAAAATCAACGTTTATCACACCCTAAGGAACATTCTGTTACTAAGTGATGCCCTTCGGGTTGAAGAACGCTGGTGCAACGTACCAGAGGGCTATGACAACCTTATTCCATGATCTGATGCACAAGGAAATTGAGGTATATGTTGATGATATGATTGCTAAATCCCAGACTGAAGAAGGGCGTGTAGAAGATTTTTTGAAATTGTTTCAGTGTTTGAGGAAGTATCATCTCCTCTTAAATTCAAATAAATGTACCTTCGGTGTTCGATCAGGGAAATTGTTAGGTTTCATTGTCAACCAAAAAGGGATCGAAGTTGACCCAGATAAAGTCAAAGAAATTTAAGAAATGCCATCACCAAGATCTGAAAAGCAAGTTAGAGGCTTCCTTGGGCGTCTGAATTACATCTCCATATTTATTTCCCACATGAATGCAACGTGTGAGTCGATCTTTAAGTTTTTAAAGAAAGATCAAGGTTGTGTGTGGACAGATGATTGCCAAAGGGCATTTGAAAGTATTAAAGAGTGTCTTTCTCATAAATCAAACCCTAAAGTTAAAATACTTTTCAAGGAGACTTGTAATCTTTCTCAACCCTGAGGAAAACTTGTTAAGGACCCTTTAAAGAGAATCGTGGCTTTGGAGTCAATTAAGAATCTCAAAAAATGAGCCAGATATGGTCCTTAGAAGTCAACAAACCCTAGCTCAGAGAGTATTAAAATGACTTCAAACCCACTTCAACTTTTGATGATTTTTTTCTTACAAAATTAGATATAATCATGTGAAGAGAATTTTTTGTAGATAATGGTAAGAACCCATAGCAAAAAGAACCAACTCAAAATGTTGAAAATTGAGAGAGTTATGCACTTGTGATCATTGAATCAAGCACTTGCTCAATTAGGTCAAAATTGTTGAACAAACCTTGAATCTTTTTTAACTTTATTGGAAAAATGAAGCATGATGAATCACAATAGGCCTTGAAATGATGTTATTTTGAAGCACACTCAAAGATGGAGCTAAAGTCTTAAAGAAAATTGTTGAAGAAGGCATGGAAATAAACACATGAACCTATGAATCTTCTTGTTGAATTCCACCACCAACTTTGATGAAAATTTGAATTAGATAAAGTGAGATAACTCATTGAACCACAAATCTTTGATAACATAGATATATCCTCCAGGCTTGAACTCTTGCAATCCTTTGAAGAACCATTTGATTGAGGACCGCCCCTCAAACCCCAGGTTAGATGGTGAAATGAATGTAATTGTGTCATCACCTATAATATGAATATTCAAAGAGACATATATATACATATTTTGATGTTATTATAAGAAAACATGTACAAGATACACAATTCAAGGTGCTTGGTGATCCCTCAAGAGAAAACATAAATATAAGATGAAATAGAAAGGGAAAACCAACCCTAATGTGTCATCTTGATATATTGATAATATGAGATAATTATGGATCTTAGGGGAAAATTAGGGTATAACACATTATTCATATATTGTTGAAAACCATAAAATTAGCCAATTTCTCTCTTCATCTTCAACATCCAATCTATGCATACACACTGACATTAGATTGTAATGATGTTCCATTGGGATGCCATCTAGACGTGGATTGATAATGTCCAAATTTGTATTGGGTGGAGTTTTGTAGGGGTTTTCATCCTGGAAAAACCTTGGGTTTGTCCTCCAAGATCATTGGTTGATTTAGGGGTTTTCGTGCAAGACGGTCGAGAGGTAATTGCGGTAAAATGAACAACCTTGGAATGCTTAAAATCTTTTCAAGGAACCTTGGAGTGTTTGAAATCTTTGCAAGGAAGTAACTTGGAGTACAAGATAAAATCGAAGTCTTGTGTTGCAATAGTTTAAAATTTATAGTGCACGAAATCTTTGGAGATAATGATTGAAAAGGAGTAGCAAGATCCGGATAGTCATTTTTCATCTATTGTTTTTGGTCTCTCTCATGATAAAAAGTGGAGAAGGGGTTGAATCAACAACAAGCTTAGAGTTTATGGAGTTTCTCCTGAACACTTCTCTTGTATCAACAATTTTGCATAGTAAGAATTATCCTAATCCTATTGGAATCAGGCGCAGTCGTACCCACACGCGAGGATGACAATGGGGAACTGTGGAGAAAAATTCCTTGTGTTGCTTTTATTTTTTCTTTTTACTTGCTTTAATACTCATTGATCAATTTGTCAAATATCATTGTGTTATCATTTGAATTGTAAGAATTTTTATAATCAATTTTGATTTGACCTCAATTGTTGACATAGCTTACAATCACTTTTGATTATAAGTGGTTTCATGTATCAACACAATCAAAGGAAAAATTATGAAAATTCACTTGCACACCAAGTGTTTGATAAATTGAGTAAACTAGTTCTTTTAATATTACCATTGGAAATAGCCTTGCTAAGTTAAAGTGATTAAACGATAAATAAGTTTCAAGTGATTCAAGCTTATTAATTCTATTATCATTCATATTCCATATTGAATTTTGTTTTACAGTTTACATATCCGAGCTTCCCGATAACGTTCATATAGACGACAATTTGAAAAAGCTTCTGCGTCGTACTTTGATAAACATTTTCAAAACCAAACTTACTTGGAATTTTCAAAGGGATGTCTATTCACCCCCTCTAGATACGTTTCCAATGTATAACAAAACTGAGGAAAATGTCAAAGGAGAAGGCCCTTCCCGCTGAAAAGAATAAAAATATCATCATGTGGAAACTCATGTTATAACATCCTGGAAAATATGATAAATCTTCAAACCAACCTCAGTAAACTTGAAAGTGTCACTATTATGGTGAGTCTAGTCATATAGAGCTTTTCTGTTTCAAACTGTATGGAGATCACCAGTTCATTCTAAGGCTAACACAATAAGCAAAAAGAGAAGTGTTGAAAATAGGGATGTTAACCTTATAACACCCACTTCTTTGAGAGACTTAGAAAGTGAAGACTGTTACTTTGACAGTGGATATTCTAGACATATGACAGGGGTATAAAATATGTTGGTGGATGTCAAGCCACATCCTATAGTATCTGTTAGATTTGGTGATGGTTTTAATGTAGAGATCAAAGGAGTTATAAAGCTGGTATGTGATGGTTGTCCCAGGTTAGACAATGAGTTGTATGTCAAAGGATTGACTGCTAATCTAATTAGAATTAGTCAATTGTGTGACCAAGGTTTGTTAGTCAACTTCTCAAAATTATAATGCCTGGTAAAAAATGAGAAATAAGTTATTCTAATGAAAGGTATCGGGTCTAAAGACAACTGCTACTTATGGGAATCTCAAATATTTGGTTACTTTTCCTCATGCTCAATAACTAAGGACAATGAATTAAAGTTATGGAACCAAAAATTTGGACATCTTCATTTCAAAAGAATGAAGGAAGTCATATATGTAGAAGCCATTAGAGACATGCTAGAGCTCGAGATTAAAAAAGGAGAAGTCTGTTATCAGTGTGAAAACAAAAAGCAGATCATAATGTCACACCCAATGTTGCACAATCAGACTTCTTCCAAAGTTTTGGAACATCTTTACATGGATGTAATAGAACCATTACAGATAGACAACCTAGGAGGAGAAAGCTATGTCTTTGGGATTGTGGATGATTATTCTAGCTATACTTGAATGAATTTTACTAGAGAAAAATCAGATACCTTTGAAGACTTCAAATATATGTGTCATAGCATTCAAGAGGAGAACCTGAGTATGATTTTCAAAATCAGAAACGACAATGACAAGGAGTTTATGGATGCAAATTTTTTTGAATTTTGAGATTATGAAGGAATAAGTCATGAGTTCTCTTATTCTTGGAAAACTCAAAGAGATGGAATTATTAGGCAAAATACTAGAGTAATACAAGAAGCAGCTAGAGTGATGCTTAGTTCTAAGCAATTTCCATTTGAGTTTTGGGTTGAAGCTATGAATACTGAATGCTATATTCATAAGAGGATTAATTTGAGGGGAGGTACTGTCTCTACTCCTTATGAGTTATGGAAAGGAAGGAAATATAAAGACAAATACTTTCATATTTTTGGAAGTAAATGCCAGACCTTTTCCACTAAAGATCAAGTGGACCAGGTGAGTTTCATAGTAGATGAAGGGATATTTCCGGGTTACTCTTCAAGCAGAAGAGCATATAGGATCTATAACTCCAAAATTGGTATGGATATGGAATCTATCAATGTGAAATTTGATGATTCAATTACTGAGACAAAGGAGGATAATGTTGGAACATCCTATGTGTAAACTGATGAAGCACTATGAGAGGAGACTTGTGAGTTCACAAACACAACCAATAAATTCCCAATCTAGCACAAGTTTGTCTATTAAGGGGAAGATATAACAAACCATGGATTTGACTATAAGTTACCCTGATAAAGATAACGTCACTAAACTTAAACAAAATATATCAGATACTGATGGATGTGTTACCTTGAAGGACACGAGTAGAAGGTACTCTGAATTGATGTTGAAGAGGTTTGATGTTAAGAGAGATGTCATTACATTTCACAATGAAGATCTGAACTCCTTCAGATATCTTATTCAACATGACTAGTACAAGGATCTTGGTAGTTGTAAGAAACTGATCATGAATCTTGTTAATGGGAAGAATGATACTTTAGAGCTTATGGACAATAAGAAACAACTTGTTGTTATCAAATACAATGACAGTGGAACTTGTATTATTGAAGTGTTATAGCAATTACATAAAAAAGGTAATTCAACTTCTAATGCATCTTTCCTCTATGTTCTGGGGCGTGATATGCTTATTGCTGGAGTTATCAACTAGAAGGAAGGTATTCTACAAAAAAAATGGGGCTGGCTACAACACCAAGAAATGCAGAAGACTCTTTGACAGGGGAAAGAGGTGGCAAACCACCTAAAGCTGGCCAAGCAGTTGTGTTTCCATTTGTGGTATTGCTAAAGTGAAATATGCTCTAAAGTGCTTAGTGTGTTTCCATTGTGTACATTTACTCTGGTTCTTTTTTTTCAATGTTTTGGCTAAAAATGTGGAGTAAAGTGTTGTGCCTTGATGTTATATCACATGTCTTGACATGTTGATTTAGAATTATGATAGTAATGTATGCTAGTGCTTCTATGAGAGTAGTTATGTGTATGGTTGCTCATGCAATCATTGAGGGGGAGCATGAGTGTTCATGCTTGTCTATGTTGAAGCTGCTGCTGCTGCTTATGTTGTTCCATTGTAGGTGCTCTAGTGTGGGTTTTTCCCTTGAGGGGGGAAACCTATTATGTTTGACAGGGGGAGTTCTAAACCTTTCTGTATGTACAAGCTTCTGAGATGTAGCTTGTGTTGTGTTTTTACAGAGTTTACATGATAAGAATGTAGCTTATGTTATGGTTTTATTCGTCTCTCCAATTGAATTTTGTTTTTGGTTGTTTTAGCCAAAATTTGCAAAAGGGGGAGATTATTAGTTCCAAGATTTTATGTTTGGCTAAATTTTGGCTAAGAGTGGCTCTAAACATGGTTCTACGTTGATGTTGGTAAGATGCTGCAGCTTCTTTATCAATTGTCATAACAGTTCCATTTGTTATGAGTTTTACTACCAGATGTTGAAGACGATGTCATAACATCTGGACCAGCAAGTAAAAGCAGGTTCTGCATGTGCCTTATTTGACAGATGTTCCAGCAGATGTTGTAACATGTTACAACAGAACATCTTGACATTGTGTTGGATATTTTATCCTCGGAGATTTAATGTGAAGATATGAGTATCTAGAATATTCTGTACTTATTATAGGCGCAGACCAATCAATGATTTTATTAGAAACAAGTGAAGGTTTGATTGGTTACTAAAAAGGATCGATTGAGACTTTTTAGGAAACTTTTTATGAAGATTGTTTCAATTTTTATGGAGAAAGATTATGCAGGTTTTTGGGAGCTACTGATTTGATTTGATTGAAGAGTCCAAGACCAATTGTAGAAGACTGTATAAGGAGTCGTCCAAGACCTAGTTTTTAAGTAGTGTTTTTAGCACCGAACTGGGTTAACATATCGTTGTGTTCTTAATTTCTGCAAGTAATTTTTCTGCATTGTTGTTATTGTTGGTCTACTGTCAAAAAATGTTATACCATTTGTCTTGACATTGTGCGTTATTGAGAAATCAGTCTTGACTTTTGAAAATATTGTGTGTGCCAGAATTTCAAGAATCATAAGTCTTTTTATATTATAATCCAAGTTCCATAAACACGTCTAAGTCGGCTGCAAAATAAAAGGAAATCCAGATATGATCATAGTATGAAAGGATATGAATCGATATTGGACCACTAATTGCTAAACAATTGAGTTCGATGTGCCATTGATAATACGACTTGATATCAGTTGAGAAACAACCAAGTTACAGTGTCTTGTGACAAGGAGTTTTCGCTTTTGGTTAAAACGTTTGAATGTGCCACAAACACATCTAAATGTGCTCGCCATGAAAGTGGGTGTCACACATATTTATATACTTTTATATAAATAAACTTATAAGTTATTATGATTCAAATATGAATAGTCGATAACGTGAGTCTGATAGACGACAACAACTCTAAGTCCTGCTTTATTTATATGTTAAACTTCATTTCAATCTGCACTAAAACCAACCAGTCATTGTGAATGCTTTAGCTAAACACCGTTAAGGAAAAATTAGATACTCATATATAAGTCCATGAGGGATCAATCTTATTATACTTCTTGACAACGTTGTGCACTTACAGTTTGGCAATGTCTAATTTTTGGCTCTGTTGTAGGAAAATAGTTTAGATATTGATTTTTTATTCTAGCACCCTATAGACTAAATCAACTTTTACTTTACTGTTGTTTCTTTTATGGTATGCATGGACTCTAACCAAAATATGGTCAATTATATGAACAATAACCATGGAAACCCTTACCTTAATACCAATAATCCATGGTGCATAAATCACCCAAAACTTCTCTACAATAACCACCCCGTGTATACTGAGGAACCATAATATTTCCAACAATCCAACCTTGAAATTTTAATGAAAAAATTTATTGTGACGCAAACTCGCTCTAACCTAATATTTATGACAGAGAGTTTTGTGGCGATATAAACTCTCCATAATTGAGTGTTTTAAATCCAAAACCTCCACACAAGGTCCTTAGGAAGCTAACCACTATGGTCGAGTCCCTCGCGACTCACAAAAAGGAATTGGAGACCCAAATCTCCCAGCTCCCACACATCCCTCTAGGACCCTTCCTTGAGATAAATATGAATGATGTAACAACAAAAAGTGGGAAACAAGTTTAAAATTCTATGGAGAATGATAAAGAGGTTGAGGAGAGTTTTAGGGAGAAAAAGGTAGATATTGAGGAAAATACACTAACACCACCCAAAAAGGAGGTTGTCAGAGAGTGTGATACGGTGGGAGAACTGACTTGGGATTTTGCGTTTGTGTTCGCAAATGTTTCGGTTTAGCAAGAGTCGCCACCGACTTTTTATTTTATCCTAAGGAAAGGTCAAAAAGCACAGGAAAGACCTTTGAGATGTTTTCTTGGGTTCGGGGAGTAGATTATAGAAAGGGAAGGTATTAGCACCCTTTCTATCCATGGTTATCTATGGGCTCTTAGTTACTTGCTTAGATCACTTGCTTTGCTTTTCAATTGTTTGAAATGGTGCTTTTCAATTGTTTGAAATGGTGCTTTGTGTGTGATTTTGAAAGATGTTTTGAAAAGAGGACATCATTGTGGCAACCTTTGTAATGATTCTTGTTTGAATGTATACAAAGGTGTTTTTGTCTTTTGAAAAGTTTTCAATGTTTGAAAGTAGGGTTTTGAAATTGTGTTGTGAAGTGTGTTTTGAAGATAGCAAGGATGTTTTTGCAAGTTTTGATCAAGTAACCAAGAGTTATCTACCCTATTTTACTCAAAGATCTTTCTTATGTTTTTAACCCTTTTAAAAGTGTTGTTTCACCATTGTATTTGGTGAACAACCTTGTGTTAGGATGTTAAACGGGACAGGCGCGGGTTATTGTATAGACCATGATAGCAATTGTGTCAAGTATTTTGGCAATTTTCTTTAAGGTACTTGATTATTTTGTTTAGGCAACTCAGATAGCGTCATCGAGGGACTATGATCTTTCTTTTTTTGTTTTTGTTTAGCCAAAGTACTTGACATGCAACCATGGCCCATTTTTGAAGGCAACAAGTAGATTGTAACCCTATGGGTGCAAGTGTGCATTGTGTTTGTTTTTCATGCATGTTTATCTTGGATTAGGTAAAACTAGTTGTTGATTTTATTTGCATACAATACCTAGGTCTAAGCATGGCATAATTGGAAGCTTTTAAATGTGCGAGAATTTAAATGCTACACTATTACAACATGATATAGGGAGGGGGGGTACAAATTTGAATTGGGGGTATTTGACAAGAAATTAAATTCTAAGTTATTACAACCAAATTGAATGTACAAGGCATAATATAATATTTAAATAAATAAAATTAAATAAATATCAAATAAAATGTATTATGCAAAAAAAGATTTTTATGTATGTAAAAAGTATTTTTCAATGTGAAGTAAAAATAATAAAATAAAAAAGAAAGCCAATTTGAATTATTTTGTTATTTAGGGAAAAAACCATAATTCTTAATAAATAGTATTATTTATTAATTATATACAATAATATATTAATTTATACAAAAAATAAAAGTATATTGTAAAAAAGATATTTTTAGTGTAAAATATTAATAAAATGAAAAGGTATTCTTTTTTTTTATATTTTTGTCCTAATTATTTAATTAAATAAAATATATAAGTATATATATATATATATATATATATATATATATATATATATATATATATATATATATATATATATATATATATATATATATATATATATATATATATATATATATATATATATATATATATATATATATATATATATATATATATATATATATATATATATATATATATATATATATATATATATATATATATATATATATATATATATATATATATATATATATATATATATATATATATATATATATATATATAAAACATATTAAATATATAAAAATAAAAATTAACTATTTACAAAAATGTGTACATTTCAAGAAAATATTTTCAAGTGTGTATAAAAATAATAAATAAATATAAGCATATTTTTTCATTATTTTTAGGTTTTGATAAAAAGAATAAAAAGCAAATAAAATATTTTTATACTAGTAATAATTAAAATAAATTTCAAATAAATACAAAAATTTATAAAAATAAATTTTTAAATATTTTTATGTTAGAAAATAAAATATCAAAATCAAAAATGAAATAAAAATGCAAAAATGACCAATGTACAAATAAATGGGCCAGTGGGGTGTAAACTGAAAATGCATGTGTAAAGAGTAAAAACAACCCAGCCCAGCCCAGTCAAACTTCATCTTCTTCCTCTTGTTCACAAAACGCGTGTTCTGTACATCAATGGCTATCTCCTGATTCTTTAATTTTTTGACAAAACTCAAAACATGAAACTTGTAGAGCATCAAACAACGAATTCAACCATATAAAAAACTTAAGCTAACTCTCAAAGACCAGAGAGAATTTCTCTGGCCCTAATTCTTAACCAAGTTTTTTCAGAAAGTTCATGGGTGAAATTCTCCTAGCACGATTAATGTAAATGAAAACTAAGCATATGTATGGCTTCAGGGCTATGAGTACAACATATTTCATTCACAAACCTAAGCCTGACTATTCTTAAATAGAGAGATAGAAGTCCATGAAATACCTGTTTTAGTTGACTTCGAGTTGGCCAATGCAGCAACTTTCAAGGGTTCTTGAGCTTCTTTTGAGCTTGCCTGAAGTCCAAGGAAGCTTTCTCAATGCTTACTTTGTTTTGAAATGGCTCGAATCGTGCCACAGAACTCAACCTGCAAAGCATTGAAACAAAAATGGCAATGTGTGTTAATGGTGTTACAGCTAGCAATAGAGGCCTGGGATAGTTCAGGTGAGTTGAGTGGAAGGTATTGGAACAAATTTGAGGCAAAACGCACGAGGGAGAATGAAGATGGAGATGGTTCTGCAGGGCTTGCCCTGTTTTGCAGAAAAACAGTGATTCTGTGTACAAGGGAGTTTGAGAGGCAAAGGGGTCGTGTTTCTGGCTTGTTGGGAGGTATGAAACTTGTTTACAATGTTTTTGTAAGTTGGTTTCTACAGATGTGAGAGATGGCTTCTATTTTGCAAGTTTCTTCTTTTTCAAGCAAGAGTGTGTATCTTCTCAATGCAATCCTGCACAAGCCATATATTGTGCTGCACACTTTTCCCTTGGTTCTTGGAATTGGTAGATTGGATCTTGCTTCAGAGATATGGCCCCATGCCTCAAGGATTTTGTTTTGACATAAAGTGCAACTTTACAAAAATGGCATTATACCTTTTTCCAAATAGAGATTAATCTTGTATGCAATGTCCAAATGACCAATATAATACCTTAGCTCAATGGTTATGCATTAAATTATGGAGTGTAAACTGGTTTTGAGGCCTGCAAGCTAGTACCAAGCATGCTGATTTGAAAATGCAAGTTTGTATGAACATGTATTGGTCATGGACAAAAGTGAGTTTTTGCCAACTTCAATCATTCGATTCTCTCTAACCACAAGGGTGCTTGAGGAGTTCTTGGACAATTTGGAAATCTTGGAACATGTATTATAATCCATATTTGAAATGAAACTTGAAACTCCAAGTGGAACTATGTGAAAAATGGCCAAGAAGATGGGTCAAAATCCTGCCTAAACTAGGGCAAAATTTCTCTAAGTTAAAAGTTTTAGGTACCCTTGTTCCAAAAATCATAACTTGAGATACAAGCTTCTTTTGAGAAAACTTTGTGAATCAAATTTGTAGAATTTGTGATGGACTACAACTTTCATGTTGCAAGTTTTTTTTGAATCCATTTGCATCTTAGTGAAAAAATGGGACAAAGTTAGGAAAAAATAAGAAAATTTCATAACAGAAAATTTCTAAGTTATGAAATTTTTCCATTTTAAACCCTAATTTGCATTTTTGGGTTTATTGATGAACAAGTTTCATAATTTGACATGTCTTCATGAAAAATAACTCTTGGCACTTGATTTTGACCAAAAAGTCAAAGTTTGACTTTTCAGTGTACAGTCAAATTTTGATCAGTTGACTGAAAAATTCATCTGTCAATCCTATGCATTTGAGATCTTTTGAACTTGTTGAATGGGTCAAGACAATGTCATTGAGTCCTTGAGTCCATGTGTGAGCTTAATTTTCCATTGGCTAGGTCAAACAGTCAAAAATTGCCTTTGGGCAGTCAAAACCCTAAAAATGACCATTTTACCCTTTTGGTGATCTGATCAAATTTCTTGTGGAGTTGTGATTCAAACTTGATCAAATGGTTCGTATGAGTTCATAATGTTGATGTGGGTCAAATTTCATGAGGTTTGATTGTCAATTGGCCACAGTTGACTTTTTCCCCAATACAGCTGATTTCTAGGTCAACTGTCCAATTGACTGGGCAAAAATTTGAATCAAGGCTTGAGACTTGGTATGGACAAACTTGTGAGTCCAACATGAAGTATGAAAGTCACTTTGGGAATTGTAGGTTAAAATATCCTTGTGCAAACTCAAACCCTAATTTAGGTCAACAGTGCAAAGAGGTGTCTTAAGCAGAGCAAACCCTAGCTTGATCTTGAGTTCCAAGAGTCTTGTGATGAGAAAATGTTGGTGAAATGAGGGAAAATTTTGGGGTACAACAGTTTCCCCTGTTCAATCTTCTTGAACCTGAAGAGTTAGATTGGCAAGTTTGCCTTTCGCGACTCGAAGGTAAAAGAGGATTGGACACTAGAGTGCCCGTAAATTTGCACTCGACAAAATATAGCTGAGTAAATGGGCTTAAAGATGCCATTTAGAGATGGTAGAATCTTGATGGAGATGGGCTTAAAGATGCCATCCAAGAATGTTTGTTGAATTACAATGTTGTAGGTCAGAAGAATGAGCATCAAAATGGTATCCGTGTCTGGAATGCATTTGAACTATATCTGGAGATTGAGTTTGTATGAGCAAAAGAATGGCGTCCGTTTATGGAGCGTATATGAGCTGTAACTATATTTTAACTTTGAATGAATATCAGAATGACTTCCGTGTCTGGAGTATATCTGTATTGTGTCTGAAGTTGAGATCTGTTTGAGTAGCAGAATGACTTCCGTGGCGACTGCACTGGGGAGAATCAAACTTCTGGTGTAAGGGCCAGAATGGCATCCGTGTCTGGAGCGTATCTGAACTTTGAGGTTGATAGTTGAATCTAAATGAGAGATAGAATGGCCGACGTTTCTGGAGTGTATCTAGCCTGTATCAGATTGCTGAAGTCTGAATGAGTAGTAGAATGACCGCCGTGTCTGGGGTGTATCTGTACTGTATTTTGATTTGAAATTGTGAATGAGTAATAGAATGACCGCCGTGTCTGGGGTGTATCCATACTATATCAGGAAAATTGTTGATAATAGCCTTTTAATCTTATCCTGAAAAGGGTAAAATGTTAGCTAAATCACAAAGTCATATTGCATGATATGTATAATGCAATGAATTGTGTTTCATCAATGTTTATGATATATGAATGTAATGGATGTGCATGTAAGCTGAGTAGCTGTCTTGCTGAGGAAAATAAATCCTTGATAACTGGAGATAATGAAATCTTTGATTGCTGTCGGGGAAAGTAAATCCTTGACCAAAGCTGGGGATTCCAAAAAAATCTTTGATTACTGGAGATAATGAAATCTTTGATTGTTGTCGGGTTGGGGAATAAGGAAAACTCTGAAAATCCCTACTGGGGAGTTAAAACTTGGGAGACTTCTGCTGGAGAAATGAGACTGAGAATCTTCAATCTGCTGGGAAATAACTTTGTGGGGAGAATGCTTAGACTATTCTGGCTCCGCTGGGGATAGGATTTTTTAGGGTTTTCAGGCTCCACTGGGGATCTCGAAGCTTAACTCTGATGGGGATTTTGAAACTTAACTCAGCTGGGGAATTATACTCTAAATTTAGCCTTGTTGAGGATCTAAATGATGTATCATAGGGGATTTCTTCTAGAATGGCATAAAGATTTCTTCCTACTCCTTCAACCTATCAGTAATTATCCTTTTTCAATTTCATTCTATCTGTAACCAGTGATTATATTCAAAACATTGGACATTTTCAAATAAAACATAAGTGTAAAAAGAAAAGAAAGGCAAGCAAATTTCCGCACTTTGAAGTATTTTTGTATTAACTTTTGTGAATATCTTTGTACAAAGGAGACAGACATCCTAGTAAAAGAATTTCGTCGTAAAAATTGAAAAAATTTATACAAAAAAAAGATGGCTATGTGTAATAATTCCATGGGATTCCCATTCTGCTATAGCCTTTACAACTCTGAATATTTAGTCCATTCGTTGCTTCGCCCGCTGATGACTAGATTGATCAGAAGCTTGGAGTTTGTTGGTGAAGAGATTGTTCTTAAAGTGATCCGACGAGACATAGTCATACGCTTTAATTCCCTAACTTTTGCCTGGACCGCCCTTTCGGGTTTTCAATCCACCGGGAAATCCCTTTTTGCCCAAGTCTCCCTCTCGGGTTTTCAACTTGCTGGGTGTACAGATTTTTGTTTTATCCCTAATTATTGCCTGAATCGCCCTTTCAAGTTTTCGATTCACCGGGATGCCCATTTTTACCCAAGTCGCCCTTTCGGGTTTTCAACTTACCGAGTCGTTTTATGCGTAGTATCTTTTGACTATGTTTGCGTTCGCAGGGTGCGGCAAGTCGTCACCGTCCATGGTGGTCAGAATCATTTCCCCACCAGAAAAGATGCTCTTGATCACAAACGGTCCTTCGTAAGTAGGAGTCCACTTGCCCCTGGGATCACTTTGCAGCAAGATGATCCGCTTGATTACAAGATCTCCGACTTGATATACCTGACGTCTGACTTTCTTGTTGAAAGCCTTGATCATGTGTTTTTGATACGTCTGACCATGACAAACAGTAGTAAGTCGCTTCTCATCGATCAAATTAAGTTGATCAAGTCGGGTCTGAATCCAATCGTCTTCGCTCAAACTAGCGTCCATCATAATCCTTAAGGAAGGAATCTGAACTTCCATGGGTAGCACAGCTTCCATGCCGTATACTAAAGAAAATGGGGTTGCCCCTGTTGAAGTATGTGTCGTGGTACGGTATCCATGTAGAGCAAACGGTAATATCTCATGCCAGTCCTTGTAGGTGACTGTCATCTTTTGAATGATCTTCTTGATATTTTTGTTCGCGGATTCAACAACACCGTTCATCTTCGGCCGATAGGGAGATGAATTATGATGATAAATCTTGAACTGTTCGCATAGAGTGATGATCATAGTATTGTTCAAATTCGTACCGTTGTCTGTGATGATCCTGTCGGGGATACCGTACCGGCATATGAGGTTCTTCTTGATGAAGCGGGCAACCACATTCTTTGTAACTGAGGCATAGGAAGCTGGCACGACCCATTTGGTGAAGTAATCAATAGCCACCAGGATGAAGCGATGTCCATTGGATGCTGTAGGCTTGATCTCTCCAATCATGTCAATGCCCCACATTGCGAATGGCCAAGGAGCTGTCAGAACGTTGAGAGGAACAGGAGGAATATGTACCTTGTCGGCGTAGATTTGGCACTTGTGGCAAGTACGGGAATGTTGGTGACAATCAGCTTCCATGGTAGACCAGTAGTAGCCTGCCCTTAGAATCTTTTTAGCCATCGTATGTTCGCTCAAGTGGGTGCCAAATGTGCCACTATGTATATCGGTCATGATCAACTCTGCTTCAACCTTGTCCACACAACAAAGTAGAACACAATCATGGCTGCGCTTATAAAGGATGCCATTGCTGAGGAAGAACTTGGCGGCAAATCTCTTTAAGAACTTTTTGTCATTGAAGGAAGCTCTTTCAGGGTATTCTCTAGTCCGGAGATACCTTTTGATTTCATGAAACCAGGGTTGTTCCACTACTTCTTCGGTATTAATCTCATGACAGTGTGCAGGTTTGTCCATTCGCTCGATGGTAATTCGGGGAGCCTCGTTATCCCAGTTGAGTTTAAACATGGAAGACATTGTAGCCAGAGCATCCGCTAGCTGATTTTCTTCTCGCAGGAAGTGCTCGAAAGTAATCTGCTCGAAATGAGGCAACAACGTTAGGACATGTTCTTTGTATTGGATAAGATTAGGATGTTTAGTGTCCCACTCTCCTTTGACTTGACTGATAACCAAAGCCGAGTCCCCAAATACGACCAAAGATTTGATTCCCAAGTCTATAGCAGCCTTGAGACCAAAGATGCAAGCTTCATATTCGGCCATGTTGTTGGTACAGTTGAAACAAAGTCGGGCAGTGAAGGGTGTATGGCAACCTTCCGGAGAAATGAGTACCGCACCGATACTGTTGCCAAGTGCATTTGAAGCACCATCAAAGTACAGGGTCCATCGGGATCCTTGTTCAGGTCAGTCATACAGTCTGTTACCTTCAATGTTGTCCAATGTCATGATGTCCTCGTCAGGGAAGTCGAATCTCATAGATTGGTAATCTTCGACGGCTTGATGAGCTAGATGGTCAGCTAGTACACTCCCCTTTATAGCTTTTTGGGTAGTATACTGGATATCATACTCAGTCAGGATCATTTTCCATCTAGCGATTCTTCCAGATAAAGCAGGCTTCTCGAATATATACTTGATCGGATCCATCTTGGAAATCAGCAGAGTGGTATGAGTCAACATATACTGCCTTAGCCGGCGAGAAGCCCATACCAAAGTGCAACAAGTTTTCTCGAGCAGTGAGTAGCGAGTCTCACAGTCGGTAAACTTTTTGCTAAGGTAATAAATGGCATGCTCTTTTCGGCCAGACTCGTCATGTTGGCCCAGTACGCACCGTATTGAATTATCCAAAACAGTCAGATACATGATTAATGGCCTTCCTTCGACGGGTGGCATCAGAATAGGAGGTTCTAGTAAATACTCCTTGATTTTATCAAAAGCAACTTGACAAACATTGTTCCATTCAACTATCTGATCTTTCTTCAACAGTTTGAAAATTTGCTCACATGTAGATGTCAGGTGAGAGATGAACCTCGCAATATAGTTCAAGCGTCCCAAGAATCCTCTAACCTCCTTTTCAGTATGGGGGGCAGGCATTTCTTGTATAGCCTTCACTTTAGCTGGATCAACCTCAATGCCTTTGTTGCTGAAAATAAATCCCAAAAGTTTACCAGACCTAACTCCAAAAGTGCACTTGCTTGGGTTCAGTCTGATCTTATACTCCTTCAACCTGGCAAACAGCTTTTGCAAATGACCAAGGTGTTCTTCTTTTGTCTGTGATCGAGCTATCATGTCGTCTACGTAAACTTCGATCTCATGATGTATCATATCATGAAACAAAGCTACCATGGCACGTTGATAGGTTTCCCATGCGTTCTTCAGTCCAAACGGCATCACTTTGTAGCAGAAGGTACCCCATTGCGTAACAAATGTTGTTTTCTCCATGTCCTCGGGGGCCATTTTGATCTGGTTGTATCCCGAGAATCCATCCATGAAGGAAAAAACCTTGTGTTGAGCTGTGTTGTCAACCAAGATGTCGATATGTGGTAGTGGAAAATCTTCTTTAGGGCTATCCCAGTTCAAATCCCGATAGTCTACGCACATTCTGACTTTGCCATCCTTCTTAGGTACGGGCATGATATTAGCAACCCATTGTGGATAGGAGATAACAGCCAGAAAGCCAGCATTGAATTGCTTCATTACTTCAGCCTTGATTTTCTCAGACATGTCAGGCCTCATTCGGCGCACCTTTTGCTTGATCGGTGGACAGTCTTCTCTTGTAGGGAGACGGTGAACCACGATATCTGCGTCTAACCCTGGCATGTCTTCATAAGACCAGGCGAAGATTTCAACATATTCTTTCAACAATTGTACTAAACGCTCCTTGACATTTGATTCCAGGTTGGCACCCACTTTTACTTCCTTCTTGTCTTCCTCTGTTCCCAAGTTGATGGTTTCTAGCAACTCTTCATGAGGCAGAATGGCCCTCTCTTCTTGTTGTAGAAGTCTGTCTAACTCTCTCGGCACTTCACAATCTTCGTCAACTTCGTACTCAGCATGATTGACCAAATCTTCAGAGTTATCGAAGGCTAAAGTAGAATAGTCACCAGGGAATCCGGAGTGGATGGGTACCTGCATTTGTGAGTGTGGGTGTGTGTAAGAGATAGCCATCCTTAAACAAGCAAAAATGCAAAAGGAAAGAAAATGAACACAACAGTTTATAGATGAAAAACGTCCAATGATTCATTAAAACATGGCATATGATTATGAAGAAAATCAAACCCTTACAAATGGACCTGCATGCCCCGGGCAAGGCATGAGGTGAAAATAGTGTGCGAATTGTTTTAGTTATTACAGACCATAAAAATGGGAAATTGTTCAAAGATAAAATTACTGGTTGATAAAGGTGATAGGAACGAAATCCTTTGCTTCCCAATTGCTCAAACCCCCTTCGATGGTCGGAAAGATCCAATCTTCAAAGTGGCTCTCTTCATCTTCATCTTCTACAGCATTGATTCCATGGTGTGAGATCTTGACGGGTGGTCCTCCGACCTTGGAGCGACGCATAGCCTTTTATCCTGCAGCAGTAAACCCCAACCCAAACTTGTCTATCTTATGGGTAAAGTCAGGCAATTGTCCCTATACTGTACTCTTCCCTTCTTTAATTACAGCCTCTGCGTCCTTGAGAGATGCCATCCTAGATACATGCTTGGGAATGACAGGCACCTCAACCATTGTCTTCGCAACAGCTACCTCAGGAGACACTTCCTCGAAATGCTGGAAAGGCGTTTCGATGAACTCGCCATCCAACTCCACATAGCGGAAGGAATTGAGATGACTTATCATGTACTCTTCCTCGTCGTGCACCGTTATAATTTTACCCTTAACAGGATATTCCAGCATCTGGTGCAAAGAGGAGGTAACTTCCCCGGCATAATGGATCCACGGTCTTCCTAACAAGGACGAATATGACGGACGGATGTCCATCACGTAAAAGGTTGAATTGAAAACTTTTGTGCCTACTTTCATAGGAATATCAACCTCTCCATGAACCATTCTTTTGGACCCATCAAAAGCCCTAACAACGATGTTACTAGGTTTGAGAATCAGCCCTTCACAGTCCAAACGGTCTAAGGCTTTCTTCGGCAGCACATTCAAGGAAGAACCAGTATCAACTAAAACATGGGCGAGGGTGGTTCCCTTGCATTCAACTGAGACATGTAGTGCATCGTCGTGTTTTCTTCCTTTGGGAGTTAAGTCAGCATCGGAAAAGCCAAGGCCATTATCAGCAGTAAGACTGGCCACACATTCTTGGAACTGGTCAGCCGAAGTCTCTTGGGGAACATGTGCCGCCTTCAAGAATTTGATAAGGGCCTTAGCATGGGCCTCAGAACAGAGCAGGAGAGCTAACATTGAAATTTTAGAAGGGGTCTGCCCTAACTGTTCCACAACATCGTAGTCACTTTTTCTGATTATTTTCAAGATTTCATCCATTTCTTTCTGAGTGGTTTCGGGGATAACCACAACATGGGCCTTCGTTCTGACAGGCACTTCCAGTATCCCCTTACCCTTGTCGGTAATTTCAGCAGATGGTCTTACTTCAGGAATATCCAGTTCTTCAATCACTGGGCCTTGCACAGATGGTCCAACAGGTGCAGAAGCTTTCAAGGGTCCGAAAACTGCTCGAGGGGGAGCAATCTCCGGAGAAAAGATCCGGCCACTGTGGGTTATCTTGCTTGTACCCGCAATGTTCCCTACACCAGGGTTTTCTTCTTCAGAAATCTCTTGGACTGTCTCGATTTGTTTGATACCATGGTAGAAGATTTCTCCCCCATAGTTCCATGGTATCGTTTTGCTGGATTGGTACGGGATGGGTCCCGGTATGGTGATCTTTAATGGTACACATTCGGAGTTGGGTGTAATCCTAACAGGCCTTTTGCAAGCCTTGGGAGGATTGTCGGAAATGGTTATAATTGCAATATCGTTGGTTTAAGTAGCAAAAGTATCAGGAGTAACAGGATTAAAGGTATCAACAGGGGTTTTCTGGAAAAGTATCTCTTGGGTATCCATCAGGCGTTGGACACCTGACTTCAACATTGGGCAATCACCTCGTATGTTAAAACAAAAATAACAGTCTTTACCACAACCAAGAAAGATCCTGGCTCTCAACAAATTTTCTTTAATCACACGTAACGGCGTCAGCAGGTCAACAACATCAGTAACATGAGTGTCCTCCATAACAGCATGAATATTGTGGCCGTGCTTGGGCATCGGAGCAGATATAACATTGGGCTTCTCAGGAGCATCAAATTCTACTTCCTTAGCATCAATTAGATCCTGGATTTTTTTCTTAAGCGCCCAGAAATTATTGGTATTGTGCCCAGCACTGTCGGAATGGTAAGCACACTTGGCATTGGAGTGGTAGTATGGAGAGGAGGTGTTAGGGTTCTTTGGCGCTTCCTTCAAACTGGTCAGATTCAGCTTCAACAAATGAGGAAGTACCTGAGCGGGCGTCATATTGATGCGGGTGAACTGTCGTTGTGGCCTTTCCACCCGTTGTTGATTAGGTCTCGACTGATTGTTACGAGGTTGATCATTTGACGAGTTTTGAATCATCACAGCCCCTACAGTCGGCCGGCGCTCAGTTCTTCCCTGTCCCTTCTGAGAATACATAGCAGATGCTTCCTTCTTGGCTGGGAAGGGTTTCTTAACAGCCATGGATGCGGAAGCATCCTTTTGAATCTTTCCACTCTTAATACCGGCCTCAACCCTTTCGCCGGTCAAAATCAATCCAGTAAATCCCGCGGAAGAACTTCCGATCAGATGATTGAAGAAGGGGCCAGACAGGGTCCCCAGAAACATGTCAACTAACTTCCTATCTGATAGCGGTGGCTGTACCCTTCCCGCCAGATCACGCCACTTTGGGCGTACTCTTTAAACCCTTCATTGGAAGCCATCCCCATACTTTGTAACTGAGTACGAGTGGGCGCCAAATCAGCATTGTATTGATACTGACGATAAAAAGCAGCTGCCAAGTCTTCCCAATTGTGAACCTCTGATCTCTCGAGTTAATAAAACCAGTCTAACTGCATGCCAGACAAGCTGTCTTGGAAAAAGTGTACCCAGAGGTCTTTATCGGATGAGTGGGGTTGGATTTTTCTGACATACGATCTCAAGTGCATCTTTGGGCATGACAGACCGTCATACTTGGCAAACGTTGGCACCTTGAACTTGGGGGGGATAACAATCCCAGCTACCAGCCCTAGTTCTTCAAAATCCAATCCGGGTACCCTCTGTAACTCCATAGTTGCCAGTCTATCTTCAAGGTTCTTATATTTATCATTCGCTGGTGGATACTGTTGTTCGGAGTAGTCTTCGTCTTCTTCCTCTTCCTCCTTTTCAACCTCAGATTCAGAAGGCACGGCAGTCCCTTTCCCTTTACCGGCCCCTTCGTCAAACGTTGAAGGGAACTCAAGAACCTTCCTAGCATTGCTCTCAAACCTTCTTCCAAAAGTGGCCACCCCAGGTCTCTTTTTATTTTTCTCTTTATTCTTCTCCAACAAAACTTTGAGGTCCTCTTGACCCTTTGCCAAGGTCATGAGGAGTTGCTGGAACTGTGAATTTTGTGCCTGCAGATCCTTTACTGTTTGCTCCAAATCCATCTTGCTGAAATAAACAGCAGAAAGATAAGGAAACCTGGCGTGAAGACCTGTTTATGCATATGATGAATGGTATGTTATTCATGTAATGCATTCAAGGGTTCAAAAATTCAAATTTGTTGCAAACAAAATGAACGTACGTCATATTAAGAAGAAATTTGTTAGTACATAAGTGCCCCATGGGCAAAATATTACAAAATTCTTAATGTAAAAAGACATTGTGCATCCTCTTTGGTGCGATGTAAGTGTTGAGAGTTTCCTCCTCGTGAAGTCGGCGGGTAAGCTCCAAAACCTTCTTCTCACTGGCATAGAAGCTGGCTTCAAAAGTATCTCGTTCTTCCTTGAGTTGGATCCAACTCTTTTGCATTTCTTCCCATGATGTTGGCATGTCAGGATGTAGGATGGTGTATGGAACCTCTCCTTCCATAACAGGCTCTTTGATCAAGGGGAGAATGTGAGGGTATGGCATTATAAGATTCTGTGAGTGGGTTCGTACCCACTTGAGGTAAGGCTCAAGGGGGATGGAATTTTTGTGCCCCAGTGTCTTACTATCCACCTTATTAGGCATCCTCCAAGCTCTGATGAACCTTTGTCGAAGTCCTTGCGCATCGTTGTCGAAGTCAAAAACTAGGTCCGAAATTAGCATGTCATGAGGGCCATCCCTCTGAGCATATCCAAATTGTCTCAAAGTTAGACAGGGGTTGTAGGTGATGCCTCCCCTAATGCCAAGTAGTGGGACATTAGGGAATTCCCCATAACGATCAATGATGATGACATTTTCTCTGGACCGAGAACACCAATGTACATCAGAATGTGTGAGGGTCATCAACCGTTGTGACCACCTTAAACCTTGCTCATTCTTCAGAACTGATTGTGGAAGGTGAGAAATAAACCACCTTGCTAGGAGAGGAGTACAGCACATGAGAACACCTCTTTTCCTCATTGTTCGTGTGTAAAATGAGTGTAGGATGTCCCCAAGCAATGTAGGTATAGGATTCCTGGATATGAAAATCTTGACAGCATTCACATCTATAAGCTGATCAGGGTTCGGGAACAAGACCAACCCATAGATGAGGAGTTCCACAATCTCTTCAAAGGCTTGTAGGTCAAGAGAATTCCAGCAGTCTTGTGCCTTCTTAAACAGAAATTTTTCCAAGAATCCCTTGACACCACTTCTGGTTTCCCAATGCCCCTTAATGTCAGATGGTTGCAAGTGTAATGCTTGAGCAACATCTTCAGGCTTTGGTTCTTTTTCCGTACTGTTGTAGGGTAGTTGATTAAGAATAGAAATTCTCAGGAGTTGAGAAAATTCCTCCAAAGTAGGCACCAATTGATAATCAGGGAATGTGAAACAGTGGTGTAGGGGGTCAAAGAACTGGAAGAGAACTTTCACCATGTCTTCTTTAATGTTGGTGTTGACCAAGTTAAGGAGTCTACCATGTCTTTCACTAAAGAGAGAATTCTTGGGAATCCTGGATGTAAGCTCCTTGAGTTGAGGAGGGATTCTCACAAGGTTGACTTGAATTGTTTTCCTGCGAAGAGATTCCATGACCTACAAAACAAGAACAAAGATGAAGATCCAAACCCTTGAAATGGTTAGTGGATGCATATGATGCTTTATGATGTTTATGATGTATGCACAAGCACATGTACAAGAAAATCACACAAAACCCTAGTTTCAGGCTTGCATGAGGTTTCATAGGTAAGTACCCTCTTGAGTTTAGTTGGCTCAAACCTGTCCTATAAATAGTAATCGGGTTCTAAAGAGCTCAATATCACTGGATTGTTTTCTATGTTCATTGTTTTGGTTTAGCCACTTAACTAGCGACCAAAATATTCCAAGAAAACAACCCTCAATGAGTGTAGTATCGAGTATCTACCAACTTCGGACTGCACCAAAGCCGGTCATCTCACTACCCCTAATAAAAAGCCAAGATGGTCAAGTAAGGTTCTAAGAGTTTATTAGTGCTTCATGACACCACTCAGCGGACCCGTATTCTCTTTGATTGACTCAAAGGCTATAGGTACTCACAAATATGTCGCACTAATATAGCTATTTCTTCAACCGCGTCGGTATACCCCGCATAGTTTCCATAACGTATTGTTATTTACCTATGAATGTTTCCCAAATCCGGGTGGAGGATTTCAAGCCCAAATAAGAGAGCCAAAATGTAAAGCAATCAAAGCAAACAATAATCATGCAAAGGGTGATCTAAGCCCTAAGGTTACTCCACTTTTTAAAATATCCCCAGCAGAGTCGCCAGTTCTGTGATATGGTGGGAGAACTGACTTGGGATTTTGAGTTTGTGTTCGCAAATGTTTCGGTTTAGCAAGAGTCGCCACCGACTTCTTATTTTATCCTAAGGAAAGGTCAAAAAGCACAGGAAAGACCTTTGAGATGTTTTCTTGGGTTCGGGGAGTAGATTATAGAAAGGGAAGGTATTAGCACCCTTTCTATCCATGGTTATCCATGGGCTCTTAGTTACTTGCTTAGATCACTTGCTTTACTTTTCAATTGTTTGAAATGGTGCTTTTCAATTGTTTGAAATGGTGCTTTGTGTGTGATTTTGAAAGATGTTTTGAAAAGAGGCCATCGTTGGGGCAACCTTTGTAATGATTCTAGTTTGAATTTATACAAAGGTGTTTTTGTCTTTTGAAAAGTTTTCAATGTTTGAAAGTAGGGTTTTGAAATTGTGTTGTGAAGTGTGTTTTGAAGATAGCAAGGATGTTTTTACAAGTTTTGATCAAGTAACCAAGAGTTATCTACCCTATTTTACTCAAAGATCTTTCTTATGTTTTTAACCCTTTTAACAGTGTTGTTTCACCATTGTATTTGGTGAACAACCTTGTGTTAGGATGTTAAACGGGACAGGCGCGGGTCATCGTATAGACCATGATAGCAATTGTGTCAAGTATTTTGGAAATTTTCTTTAGGGGACTTGATCATTTTGTTTAGGCAACTCAGATAGCGTCATCGAGGGACTATGATCTTTATTTTTTTGTTTTTTTTGCCAAAGTACTTGACATGCAACCATGGCCCATTTTTGAAGGCAACAAGTGGATTGTAACCCTAGGGGTGCAAGTGTGCATTGTGTTTGTTTTTCATGCATGTTTATCTTGGATTAGGTCAAACTTGTTGTTGATTTTATTTACATACAACCCCTAGGTCTAAGCATGGCATAATTGGAAGCTTTTAAATGTGCGAGAATTTAAATGCTACACTATTACAACATGATATAGGGAGGGGGTACAAATTTGAATTGGGGGTATTTGACAAGAAATTAAATTCTAAGTTATTACAATCAAATTAAATGTACAAGGCATAATATAATATTTAAATAAATACAATTAAATAAATATCAAATAAAATGTATTATGCAAAAAAACATTTTTTTATGTATGTAAAAAGTATTTTTCAATGTGAAGTAAAAATAATAATATAAAAAAGAAAGCCAATTTTAATTATTTTGTTATTTAGGGCAAAAACCCTAATTCTTAATAAATAGTATTATTTATTAATTATATCAAATAATATATTAATTTATACAAAAAAATAAAAGTATATTGTAAAAAAGATATTTTTAGTGTAAAATATTAATAAAATGAAAAGGTATTCTTTTTTTTATATTTTTGTCCTAATTATTTAATTAAATAAAATATATAAGTATATATATATATATATATATATATATATATATATATATATATATATATATATATATATATATATATATATATATATATATATATATATATATATATATATATATATATATATATATATATATATATATATATATATATATATATATATATATATATATATATATATATATATATATATATATATATATATATATATATATATATATTAAACATATTAAATATATAAAAATAAAAATTAATTATTTACAAAAATGTGTACATTTCAAGAAAATATTTTCAAGTGTGTATAAAAATAATAAATAAATATAAGCATATTTTTTCATTATTTTTAGGTTTTGATAAAAAGAATATAAAGCAAATAAACATTTTTATACTAGTAATAATTAAAATAAATTTCAAATAAATACAAAAATTTATAAAAATAAATTTTTTAAATATTTTTATGTTAGAAAATAAAATATCAAAATCAAAAATGAAATAAAAATGCAAAAATGACCAATGTACAAATAAATGGGCCAAGGGGGTGTAAACTGAAAATGCATGTGTAAAGAGTAAAAACAACCAGGCCCAGCCCAGTCAGACTTCATCTTCTTCCTCTTGTTCACAAAATGCGCGTTCTGTACATCAATGGTGTAGGTGTTTAGGTATTGGCTTGCATTTTTGGTAAATCCCAAGTGTATGTGTGAATGTCATGACTGATGTCATAACATTCTAGTTCAGTTTGTACTGACTCATTAGGTACCTTTGCAGAAAAATATTGTAATTGAAGTACTGATGTTTATAAGTGTGTATCTGAGCATTTTGCAAAATGATCACATTTTGCTAAATCAGTAGACAGGTTTTCTCAGATGTCATAACAGATGTTATGACATCCTGTTCTGAACTAACAGGTTTGCAGGATGGATAAGTCTGAGTTTTTTCAGGAAATAACTCAGTCTTTCCTGAACAGAATCCTGCGTTTTCTGAGGGGTAACCTAGCTCAACCCTAACCTGGTTAATAAAGTCCTGTGACCTGGTCTTTAGGTCAAACGGAATTAACCCTAGGTTTTTGTGGAAACCCTAACTGAAGTTGCAGCTACTATATATTCAACAGAGCTGCTGTTTTTCAACGATCCCTCTTGCTTGATCAGAAGATCATTTGTAATCTGTATAGATTTGATTATTATACTCCAAGCAATTATCATTGTGATAAGTGCCTTGGAATAGGTTTCTAATTGTAAGGGTTGTGTAGCACTCAAAGCTTTGAAGCTAGAGTGTTTGAATGTTCCTTGACTAAAGCTGTGAAGCAGAGTCAAGTTAGTTGTGTGGATCACTCAAAGCTGTGAAGCACGAGTGATTGTGTTGCTTGATTAAAAAGCTGTGAAGCTTAATCAAGTGTTTGTTTTTGAAGAGTGTATTCATCAATTCTTAAGTCAAATTGGTTTATGTATCACTGCTGTGATTGAGGGGGAGTGAGTAGGAACTCAGGTTTAAGTTGTACTTAGATTGGAATTGCATTGGGTAGGTCTTAAGTGAAGGAGATAAACTAGTTGGTTTATTCCTGAATTAACATCTCTTATAGTGGATTTCCTCCCTGGCTTGGTAGCCCCCAGAGTAGGTGTTGTTGCACACTGAACTGGGTAAACAATTGACTGTGTTCTTTATTGCTTTTGTATTTACTGTCATATAGTAAGTCAGATACGGTGTCATAACATTGAACGTGACATTGAGTATCTGCAGCCAGAATTTCAATTGGCATCAGAGCAGGCACCCTGCCTGTATTACTGGGTGAGATCTAGGGATATCACTTTCTGGCACTATGGACAAAGAAGGAGTTTTTGGAAATAGACCACCCATTTTGGATGGAACTAATTATGACTACTGGAAACCTCGTATGATTGCCTTCCTAAAATCTCTGGACAAAAAGGCTTGGAGAGTTGCTGACAAAGGATGGATTCATCCCACCATAACTGAGAAAGATGGGACAATCAGTCTGAAGCCTGAGGAAGATTGGAGTAAAGAAGAAGATGAGTTAGCTCTGGGAAATTCAAAAGCTCTAAATGCCTTGTTCAATGGAATTGATAGAAACATTTTCAGACTAGTACATCAATATGAACTGGCCAAGGAAGTTTGGGACACTCTCAGAACTACTCATGAGGGCACTTCCAAAGTAAAAATGTCAAGGCTTCAGATGTTGACCACCAAGTTTGAGAATCTAAAAATGATGGAAGATGAAACCATTCATGAGTTTCACATGAACATCTTGGAGATTGCCAACACCTCAGGAGCACTGGGAGAAAAGATGTAAGAAGAAAAACTGGTGAGGAAGATTCTCAAATCCTTGCCTAAAAGATTTGCAATGAAGGTAACTGCCATAGAGGAAGCCCAGGACATTAGCAAGTTGAAAGTGGATGAACTTATTGGGTCTCTTCAGACTTTTGAGATGGGAATCACTGATAATGGTGTCAAGAAGAACAAGAGCATAACACTTATGTCCAACACTGATGTTGAAGAAAACATTTCAGAAGCTGTAGCCATGCTTGGAAGACAGTTCAACAAACTCATCAAAAGAATAGATCCAAAGTCAAGGTCTAATGTTCATAACATTCCCTCTAACATTGACAGTTCCAGCAGAAGACCAAGGTCAGAAGAGAAGGGAATTCAAGGCAGAGGAATTCAATGCCATGGTTGTGAAGGATACGGGCATATTCGAGCTGAATGTCCTACCTTTCTTAAGAAACAAAAAGGAATGACAGTTACTTGGTCTGACTGTGATTCAGAAAGTAATTCTGAAGAAGATACTGCCAAACGAGTTACTGCTTTAACTGGTGTTTGTACCTCTGAAAGAGACATCAGTGATGAAGAGGTGACTTTTGAAGAACTGGCTGATACTTACAAGGAATTGTGTATCAGAAGTACTGAAGTCTGTGTGCAGAATGAGAAACAATCAAAACTCATCATAAAGATGGAGGCTGAAAAAAGGGCAAACCTTGAAACTATAAGTCATCTAGAAGGAGAAGTTCAATTGCTGAACTCACAACTGAATCAAATGACCAAATCTGTCAAGATGTTGACAAATGGAACAGACAAATTGGAAGAGATCCTTCAGGTTGGACAAAATGTGGGAAATAAATCTGGACTAGGATTTATGGAAGCAACGAAATCTGGTTCTGGTAAGCTAATGTCAAAACAGATGTCTCAACACAACTCTCGACATCAGGAACAGAGACATATGAGGAAAAGGTACCAAAGATGGAAATGTCATCATTGTGGTAGATATGGCCACATAAAGCCCTTCTGCTTCAGATTACATGGATACCCTAATCAGAACTCAGGTGTCAAACCTAAGTCTAAAAAGGTACCACATGCTCCTCAATGGAAGAAAAAGGCTACTGCACTGATAGCTCACACTTCCCTGAGGGTCTCTGCAAAGGAAGACTGGTACTTTGACAGTGGATGTTCCAGACATATGACTGGAATCAAGAACCTCCTCAATAATGTTAAGCCTCACACCACCAGTTTTGTGACCTTTGGAGATGGGGCTAAAGGTGAAATCAAAGGAGTTGGTGATTTGGACTGCCCTGGAGTTCCAAGTCTGAATGAAGTACTGCTGGTGAAAGGGCTGACCGCTAATCTCATTAGTATCAGTCAACTGTGTGATCTAGGATTCAAGGTCAATTTCTCAAAATCTGAATGCCTTGTAATCAATGACAAACAAGAGATAGTAATGAAAGGAGTCAGATCCAAAGACAACTGTTACTTGTGGGAGGCTGAGAACACTAATTTCTCATTTGTGTGTTCCATTGCAAAAGAAGAAAAAGAGGTGAAACTGTGGCACCAAAAACTTGGCCATCTTCATCTAAGGGGTATGAAGAGGATTATCTCCTTGGAGGCAGTCAGAGGGATTCCAAAACTGCAAATTGATGAAGGAAGAGTTTGTGGTGAATGTCAGGTTGGTAAGCAGACTAGGATGTCACATCCAAAGTCAAGACATCTGACCACCTCGAAGGTTCTAGAACTCCTCCATATGGATCTGATGGGACCTATGCAAGTAGAGAGTCTTGGTGGTAAAAGATATGCCTATGTGGTTGTGGATGATTTTTCCAGATTCACCTGGATTAATTTCATTAGGGAAAAATCAGATGCATTTGAAGTTTTTAGAGAACTGTGCAAGAGAATTCAAAGAGAGAAGGAAGGATGTATTGTCAGAATCAGAAGTGATCATGGCAAGGAATTTGAAAACAGCAAGTTTGATGACTTCTGTTCTTCAGAAGGAATCAGTCATGAGTTTTCTTCTCCTATAACACCTCAGCAAAATGGAGTTGTGGAAAGAAAAAACAGGACCATACAAGAATCTGCCAGAGCAATGTTACATGCCAAAAGACTTCCTATGTATTTTTGGGCTGAAGCTATGAATACAGCTTGCTATGTTCATAACAGGGTCACCTTGAGAAAGGGAACCTCATCCACCATATATGAACTCTGGAAAGGAAGAAAACCAACTGTGAAGTACTTCCATGTGTTTGGCAGCAAATGCTATATTCTGTCTGATCGTGAACAAAGAAGAAAACTGGACCCCAAAAGTGATGAAGGCATATTTCTAGGATACTCCTCAAACAGCAGAGCTTATAGAGTATTCAACTCCAGAACCAAAACCATGATGGAATCAATAAATGTTATAATTGATGACTATCATGAAGAAATGGATGTTCCTTGTACTATTGAGACTTTCTTTGAGACTTCAACCCAACAGAATGACCTACCCAACTCCACCACAACAGAATCTGAATCAAAGGAAGCTAGCAAGATCCCTTCCATCAGAATTCAGAAGGATCATCCAAAAGAGCTCATCATAGGAGATCCCAATAGTGGAGTCATCACAAGATCTAGAGAAATCATCTCAAACTCTTGTTTTGTGTCCAAAATGGAACCAAGAAATGTCAAGGAAGCCTTAACTGATGAATATTGGATTGGTGCAATGCAAGATGAACTGAACCAATTCAAGCAACATGAAGTTTGGGAACTGGTTCCTAGACCTGAAGAAACTAACATCATTGGGACAAAATGGATATTCAAGAACAAGTCAGATGCTGAAGGAGTTGTCACCAGAAATAAGGCAAGACTTGTTGCTCAAGGATACACCCAGGTTGAAGGGGTTGATTTTGATGAAACCTTTGCACCTGTAGCCAGGCTGGAATCAATCAGACTCTTGTTGTCAATTGCTTGTCTTCTGAAGTTCAAGTTATTTCAGATGGATGTGAAAAGTGCCTTTCTAAATGGGTACTTGAATGAGGAAGCTTATGTGGAACAACCTAAAGGCTTTGTGGATCCAACCCACCCTGATCATGTCTACAAATTGAGAAAAGCCCTATATGGCCTGAAACAAGCTCCTAGAGCATGGTATGACAGGTTAACAAAGTTTCTCTCAGACAAAGGCTACAGAAAAGGAGGCTTGGACAAAACTCTCTTTGTCAAAACTGAAGGAGGAAAGTTGATGGTTGCCCAAATATATGTTGATGACATAGTGTTTGGAGGAATGTCAGAACATATGGTTAAACACTTTGCTGACCAAATGCATGCTGAATTTGAAATGAGTCTCATGGGAGAACTAACTTATTTTCTTGGACTACAAGTCTCACAGATGGAGGACTCAATCTTCTTATCTCAAAGCAAGTATGCTAAGAACATTGTAAAGAAGTTTGGTATGGAGAATGCAAGTCACAAAAGGACCCCTGCTCCTACTCATCTAAAGCTTTCCAAAGATTCAAGTGGGGTTAAGGTGGACCAAAGTCTGTACAGAAGCATGATAGGAAGCTTACTGTACTTAACTGCCAGCAGACATGATATTGCCTTTGCAGTTGGAGTTTGTACTAGATACCAAGCTGATCCCAAAGTCAGTCATATCAATCAAGTGAAGAGAATTTTGAAGTATGTAAGTGGTACTTACAACTATGGATTGATGTATACTCATGGCTGTGAACCAGCTCTGACTGGCTACTGTGATGCTGATTGGGCTGGTAGTGCTGATGATAGAAAAAGCACCTCTGGAGGATGTTTCTTCTTGGGAAGTAATCTGGTTTCCTGGTTCAGCAAGAAACAGAATTGTGTGTCTCTTTCCACTGCTGAAGCTGAATACATTGCAGCTGGTAGTAGCTGCTCTCAAATGATATGGATGAAACAGATGCTCACTGAGTATAATGTCACACAAGATGTTATGACATTGTACTGTGACAATCTGAGTACAATCAACATATCCAAGAATCCCATTCAGCATAGCAGGACCAAACATATTGACATACGACATCACTTTATCAGAGACCTTGTAGAAGAGAAGACAATCAAATTGGAACATGTTGCCACTGAGCTACAGCTGGCTGACATTTTTACCAAGGCTCTGGATGCAAATCAATTTGAAAACTTAAGGGGTAAGCTGGGTATTTGCCAACATGAGGAATTGTAGCAATTAATTTTAATTAAAACAAGGATCAAAGGAGTTATGCCTGTTCTGATTGGTTTAAAATTGTATTTTCTCATTTCCTACAATTCTTTTAAGAAGTTGAATAGACACTCCCTTGCTTCCTTCCTCTCTCGTCTCCTCATCAAAACCCAGTCTCTCAATCATAAATTTCTCCTCAGTTGCTGTTGGTCCTCTAAAACTGTCAAAATGTCTCAAACACCATCATCATCCAATACGACTATTTCAACCTCTTCCTCTGATCAAGATTCTGGGACAATCTCTTCTTGTCTGGACTCTGACGTTCTGGAGATCTCTTCTCGTAGAAAAGTGGGAACTAACCCCACCAAGGTCAAAGAGTTGAGAACAAGACATGCAGGAAAGCCCCAAGCTTCTGCCTCTGGTAATCCATCTCATCCTTCTTCTTCAGTTCCCCCTGAAATTGTAAATAGGGAAGGGACAGCCTATGTTAATCAAGCAATAGCAAAAATTGTTTCAAGAATTCTGAACGAGAACCACTCAGTTCCTGGCATTTCTGTTCCTCTGAACCAAGAAAGCTCAAATGCTGAAACAAATCCAGATGTCTCTAAGAATGTTGAGACATCAAACAAAGAGAAGAATGCTGACATTGCTCACAAGAAAAGAAAGAAGCCTGAATCCTCTGGATCTGATGACAGTGCTTGAAGGTTAGGTGTTGATATCTGGTGGAGTTTGGAAGTGTATTCAGTTGTTTTCTGCTGCTGCTCTTATTATTTTGTTTTGGATAACTGTATAATTTTATGAACATGTATCTTTGGCCCATTTGTGGCTAAAGAGGGGGAGAATATTTTGGTACTTAATTAATTAGTACTTGACATTCTATTTTTCTGCTGTCACTTATTTCTGCTGCTATCTATCTCTGATTGCTTAGGGTCTTTAGCCAAAAATCTGCCAAAGGGGGAGTTTGTAGGTGTTTAGGTATTGGCTTGCATTTTTGGTAAATCCCAAGTGTATGTGTGAATGTCATGACTGATGTCATAACATTCTAGTTCAGTTTGTACTGACTCATTAGGTACCTTTGCAGAAAAATATTGTAATTGAAGTACTGATGTTTATAAGTGTGTATCTGAGCATTTTGCAAAATGATCACATTTTGCTAAATCAGTAGACAGGTTTTCTCAGATGTCATAACAGATGTTATGACATCCTGTTCTGAACTAACAGGTTTGCAGGATGGATAAGTCTGAGTTTTTTCAGGAAATAACTCAGTCTTTCCTGAACAGAATCCTGTGTTTTCTGAGGGGTAACCTAGCTCAACCCTAACCTGGTTAATAAAGTCCTGTGACCTGGTCTTTAGGTCAAACGGAATTAACCCTAGGTTTTTGTGGAAACCCTAACTGAAGTTGCAGCTGCTATATATTCAACAGAGCTGCTGTTTTTCAACGATCCCTCTTGCTTGATCAGAAGATCATTTGTAATCTGTATAGATTTGATTATTGTACTCCAAGCAATTATCATTGTGATAAGTGCCTTGGAATAGGTTTCTAATTGTAAGGGTTGTGTAGCACTCAAAGCTTTGAAGCTAGAGTGTTTGAATGTTCCTTGACTTAAGCTGTGAAGCAGAGTCAAGTTAGTTGTGTGGATCACTAGCTGTGAAGCACGAGTGATTGTGTTGCTTGATTAAAAAGCTGTGAAGCTTAATCAAGTGTTTGTTTTTGAAGAGTGTCTTCATCAATTCTTAAGTCAAATTGGTTTATGTATCACTGCTGTGATTGAGGGGGAGTGAGTAGGAACTCAGGTTTAAGTTGTACTTAGATTGGAATTGCATTGGGTAGGTCTTAAGTGAAGGAGATAAACTGGTTGGTTTATTCCTGAATTAACATCTCTTATAGTGGATTTCCTCCCTGGCTTGGTAGCCCCCAGAGTAGGTGTTATTGCACACTGAACTGGGTAAACAATTGACTGTGTTCTTTATTGCTTTTGTATTTACTGTCATATAGTAAGTCAGATACGGTGTCATAACATTGAACGTGACATTGAGTATCTGCAGCCAGAATTTCAATTGGCTATCTCCTGATTCTTTGATTTTTTGACAAAACTCAAAACATGAAACTTGTAGAGCATCAAACAACGAATTCAACCATATAAAAAACTTAAGCTAACTCTCAAAGACCAGAGAGAATTTCTCTGGCCCTAATTCTTAACCAAGTTTTTTCAGAAAGTTCATGGGTGAAATTCTCCTAGCACGATTAATGTAAATGAAAACTAAGCATATGTATGGCTTCAGGGCTATGAGTACAACATATTTCATTCATAAACCTAAGCCTAACTATTCCTAAATAGAGAGATAGAAGTCCATGAAATACCTGTTTTAGTTGACTTCGAGTTGGCCAATGCAGCAACTTTCAAGGGTTCTTGAGCTTCTTTTGAGCTTGCCTGAAGTCCAAGGAAGCTTTCTCAATGCTTACTTTGTTTTGAAATGGCTCGAATCGTGCCACAGAACTCAACCTGCAAAGCTTTGAAACAAAAATGGCAATGTGTGTTAATGGTGTTACAGCTAGCAATGGAGGCCTGAGATAGTTCAGGTGAGTTGAGTGGAAGGTATTGGAACAAATTTGAGGCAAAACGCACGAGGGAGAATGGAGATGGAGATGGTTCTGCAGGGTTGGCCCTGTTTTGCAGAAAAACAGTGATTCTGTGTACAAGGGAGTTTGAGAGGCAAAGGGGTCGTGTTTATGGCTTGTTGGGAGGTATGAAACTTGTTTACAATGTTTGTGTAAGTTGGTTTCTACAGATGTGAGAGATGGCTTCTATTTTGCAAGTTTCTTCTTTTTCAAGCAAGAGTGTGTATCTTCTCAATGCAAGCCTGCACAAGCCCTATATTCTGCTTCACACTTTTCCCTTGGTTCTTGGAATTGGTAGATTGGATCTTGCTTCAGAGATATGGCCACATGCCTCAAGGATTTTATTTTGACATAAAGTGCAACTTTACAAAAATGGCATTATACCTTTTTCGAAATAGAGATTAATCTTGTATGCAATGTCCAAATGACCAAGATAATACCTTAGCTCAATGGTTATGCATTAAATTATGGAGTTTAAACTGGTTTTGAGGCCTGCAAGCTAGTACCAAGCATGCTGATTTGAAAATGCAAGTTTGTATGAACATGTATTGGTCATGGAGAAAAGTGAGTTTTTGCCAACTTCAAGCATTCGATTATCTCTAACCACAAGGGTGTTTGAGGAGTTCTTTGACAATTTGGAAAGCTTGGAACATGTACTATAATCCATCGTTGAAATGCAACTTTAAACTCCAAGTGGAACTATGTGAAAAATGGCCAAGAAGATGGGTCAAAATCCTGCCTAAACTAGGGCAAAATTTCTCTAAGTTAAAAGTTTTAGGTACCCTTGTTCCAAAAATCATAACTTGAGATACATGCTTCTTTTGAGAAAACGTGGTGAATAAAAGTTGTAAACTTTGTGATGGACTACAACTTTCATGTTGCAAGTTGTGTTTGAATCCATTTGCATCTTGGTGAAAAAATGGGACAAAGTTAGGAAAAAATAAGAAAATTTCATAACTTAGAAAATTTCTAAGTTATGAAATTTTTCCATTTTAAACCCTAATTTGCATTTTTGGGTTTCTTGATGAACAAGTTTCATAATTTGACATGTCTTGATGAAAAATAACTCTTGGCACTTGATTTTGACCAAAAAGTCAAAGTTTGACTTTTCAGTGTACAGTCAAATTTTGATCAGTTGACTGAAAAATTCATCTGTCAATCCTATGCATTTGAGATCTTTTGAACTTGTTGAATGGGTCAAGACAATGTCGTTGAGTCCTTGAGTCCATGTGTGAGCTTAATTTGCCATTGGCTAGGTCAAACAGTCAAAAATTGCCTTTGTGCAGTCAAAACCCTAAAAATGACCATTTTGCCCTTTTGGTGATCTGATCAAATTTCTTGTGGAGTTGTGATCCAAACTTGATCAAATGGTTCATATGAGTTCATAATGTTGATGTGGGTCAAATTTCATGAGGTTTGACTGTCAATTGGCCACAGTTGACTTTTTCCCCAATACAGTTGATTTCTAGGTCAATTGTCCAATTGACTGGGCAAATATTTGAATCAAGGCTTGAGACTTGGTATGGACAAACTTGTGAGTCCAACATGAAGTATGAAAGTCAATTTGGGCATTGTAGGTCAAAATATACCTGTGAAAACTCAAACCTTAATTTAGGTCAACAGTGCAAGGAGGTGTCTTGAGCAGAGCAAACCCTAGCTTGATCTTAAGTTCCAAGAGTCTTGTGATGAGAAAATTTGGTGAAATGAGAGGGCAAATTTTGGGGTACAACAGAGAGCTAGAGAAGGAAGCACCTTCTATTGCTCCTCCCCCTACAAGCCACTGATTTCTTTCCCGCAAATATTTTTGGAGGCTAAGGTAGGGGTATAATACGAAAAGTCTACGTAAATTTAGGAAAAACTTCATGCCAATGGACCATTGACCAAGGACCTATTTAAAATGAGAAAATTAGAGGAGCATGAAACTGCAGAAATTTTTTTTGTTAAGAAGGGGAATATTAATCCATAAGGTGGGAGAAGAAAATTTTGAATCCATAATGACAAGTCTCATACAACAACCCCCACATGTTAAGAGGTGTGAACCACCCCATAGAAGAACAAAAAGAAGAGTAGTGTATGTTGTACCCCGATGTTTTCCCCTAAGATCCTCTATCATCTCCATATCATCACAATACATCAAGATCACATTTTTGGGTTGGATATCTTTTTTGTTCGTTCCCCTATCTTTAAGTTTGCTCTCAAGGGATCGCCAAACACCTTATTTGTGTATCTTGTATATATATATGTGTTGTTATATATATTTTTTACTGGTCTCTAATCAAAATACCAAAAATATTTGCTTTACTTTCTTGTATATTTGTGCTTTGTAGGTATAAAGCCAAAGCATCCAACAAACAAGGTGTTTTGGCATTTTCTTTTGAGGAAATTGATTTCCCATACAGGTAAATTTATTTCCCTCACTGTTTTTGTGCTAGGGTTTAAATTTTTTGCTTGGGCTTTATCAAAATTTCAAGTTTGTAATATTTTGGCTCCGATTTTATTTTTTAGAGAAATTCTTGATTACACAAAAAAATAATTCCCCACTTCATCAAAATAAAATTCCATCATACACCTTCATTTGATCACATGTGCACCACTTGATTCAATTTTTGGATCCAAAATCAATTACCAAGCCTAATTTTGGTTCCAAACCAAACTTCAAACCAACAGTAATCCTAAGCCTAAATTCTATAAATAGAGCCCTCATTTCATTCAATTCTCAAGCTTTTGATAGCCAAACTCACCTTGCTAAAAATTCTCTCAACTCTCTTCGTTTACCAAATTCACTCAAAGCTCAATTTTCATAAAGTTAGTAAGCTTTTTATTGAAGCTTACTAATCTTTGAGCTAAACCTTCATCCAAACACTTTCTCTTCATTAATTCTCTACATCCAAGCTTAGGAGGTTGATTCTTGGAGCTGATTTTTGAAGTTGGTTTGATAATTTTCTAGATTCATCTTTAGTAAGTTGGATCTTCATCTTTCACAATGTGATCTCTTGTTGATCTCTGTGATTTAATTCTTGGAGCTACTTTTATCTGATTCCATTAATTCTAATTTCTGATAATTTGATGGAATTTTCGTGCTCAATTAAATCCAAGATCATAAGGTGTTTGATTAAAAGTTTGAACAAGAATTTTGCCTATAAAATATTGTTTTTGCTGTTTTTAACAGCATGAAATCGATTTACCATATAGGGAAATCAATTTCCCTCAATTTTTCTGTGCCAGATTTTGAAAATTAGCATAGGAAATCGATTTCTTCATAGGGTAAATCGATTTCCTGCAGCCAGAATGCACTTTTTGCTCTATTTTGGGGCTGTTTTTTTGTTCTTTTAAATTATCTACCATTTTCTTTTGATTGTAGCTTTGGATTGCAATTTTAAATGTCCAATTTATCTTCATATTCAATGGACTTTGGTTGTAGATGAAGTTGGATAAATTTTAATTAATTCAAATCTATCTAAGAGTGAATTATTTAATTCATTCTTGGTGCTTTGAATTAATTATATATTTATTACTTTAATCTACCTAGACGAGTGGTTGAATTTGAAGATGAAAGAACTTTGAGGATGTGATCCAATTTGATTTTTCTTTCCCTCTCACCCTTTCTTTTTATTTTTGGATGATGAAAAATAAATATATCATTGGAACTTTTGTCAAGTTCTTGATGAAGATTTGACTGTTCCCTTTTTCTTTTTGAGTGTGGCATTTCTTGTGAAAAATGATCTACGTATCATTTCTCTAGCATGTATTAAAAAAATATTGCTATTGACCGGCCTCAAAATAAGTGTGTCTTCTACATAAGTCCACTTACGATTGCTTAACATAGCGCTAAATTTGTCCCGATTCGGAAAATGTTTATTCGTGGCCTAAACTTGATGTTTACAAGCCCATGGATGGTTGATTATTTGACTTTGGTTTAAAACCTATGAAACTCATTGTTAGGAGGCTTTGATTCTATCAATCCTCTAATGAGTTTTCATTAATTTTTTCCAATGTTTGATCTTCAATCATCATTGATCATATTTGAGACCATTAACTTCTAACTTACTAATCATTAACAATTCACTTTACTTTATTCCATTAATTTATGCACTTATTTTTTTTGTCTTTACTTTATGTCATTTACCTTTAAGCATTTACACTTCATGCTATTTTTATTTTTCTCACTTGAGCATTTATTTTTATATCATTTTTTATTTTCTCAGTTGAGCATTTATTTTCTATGTCATTTCTTCTTTGCTCACTTGAGCTTTATTTTTGTTTTAAAGACACTTAATAATCAACTTGAACCTTAAAAGACTTAATTCTTTATGGACTATTTGGTTACTATCCCTTGCATATTGGAGTTGTGAGTCTCTCCGACATAGGATTAGAAGCCTCGATATTTGGAGACTTTGATGCACTGTTGTTATTTTGTCTAAAGTCCTTTGAGTAAAGGAATTGGGTTGATTTTATTTGTGTGCAAGTTATTATGATTTTATGTTTTATCTATGATTTGGAATTCCTCTGTATACAGCCGTTACTCTACCCAATTTTTGTGAAGACTTAATACCTCTAAGGCGCAAGTTCATCTGAAGCTTATTTCATCCGAGGCTCGATTTTAACTCAGTATCATTCTTGCTTGGTTTTTAATCCAAAGGATGACAATTCTACATTGACTTCTTTATGTCAAGAGTTGGCTTCTTATTGGTTAGACCATTCTTTTCCTTAAATTTTACTTTGTGTACATAGGATAGTCCCTTCATTTCCACCTATCTTCTTTAATTTTCAAATCTTCTCCCTACTTTTCAAAACTCTTCTTGTTTTTCAAACTTGAACCGCTTTCATAATAAACTTGGACTTAGGCCCATGCATTTTCAAAACCTTTTTTTAATTAAATCTTAACCCATTTTATTATATTTTGATATCTTTTTCAAAACTAAAATTCATTAACCTCACTCAAACCATTTTTGCCACTTTGGATTTTTATTTTAAAACTTTTCTCAAAGATTAGACTCTGGTTTATTCTTGTAGTGGTGCAAGCTACTATACTTTTACAATATATAGTGAAGTGAGCCATTTTCCACTTGGGTGTTGAGTGATGTCTTGTTGATTTTAAATCCAAGTTATGTCCTCCACTTTGAGATGATGCAAATGATCCTTTCTCATAATTGTGGGTAGAAAGTATGTTTTCCACTCAGATATGATGAGGTGTCTCTTCTTCTTAAAATTAACCAATACACATTATCTTTTCAAAAATTTTGAGGCAAACTACGGGTACCCTCATCCTCTATTGCATGAAGGGGATACATAGGCACAAAAGGTTCACAACCGCGGTGGGTGAAAACATTTTAAAAAATACTTTTTTTCTTATCTCCACCATCTTATTTTGTATATACCTTTTTATAGCAAAAATAGATAGATTTTCAAAGAGGTTCTTGCGGAGTACCGTAGATGTTTAGGGTGTTAATACCTTCCCTTTTCATAACCAACCCCTTACCTTGATCTCTATTTTACTTTGGATTTTATTCGCTATTTTCCCATTTCCTTTGGATAAATTAAAGTGCGGTGGGGACCTTATAATTTGTACGAGTTAAGTCTTATCCAATGGCTTAGTCTCAACATTTACTACGGCTACAGAAAATTGACGACTTCACTGGGGAAAACTCTCTAAGTGGGTTGAGCCTATCTTTGTTTATCTTTATATGTGCTATTATTTGTTGTATATTTGTATATATAATTGTTTGGATTTTTCTGGTTTTCAGGGTTCTTGGTGATCTCTTATAAGTCTTATACCCGGACTTGGGAAAACTTCCGATAGGATGGGTGGTATAGTCATGTTAACTTTGAGCGAGTAATCCTAAAATAGGAGACATTAGATCACCTACTCAGTGGAGGCCCCTTTGACTGTAGTATTTGTTTACCGAGCAATCGGGAAGACATTGCTGCTTTTGACCTGGGAGCCAGCAAAGCTGAGAAGCCGTAGAACCCTTAACCCATCTTGGCCTTTTAAATGTAGTGCAGAGACTATGACAGAGAAATCCAGAAGTATTTATCACGCGATGTTGCACTCAGATGAGTTTCTCTTGAGAATATTGCTAATTACCGAGCTAATCGGGACATTGGTAATACCCGAAGGAAGAATGTAGAATATGGGATTTCCTTAGAACCTTGTTTTACAAGTGAAATAAACCATTAGTCCTTACCTTATAGGTAGTACCTTTGACTTAATACTCGTGATGTCGAACCTATGAACCCCCAAGTTTGTGATCTTGTTTGTGATTGTTGCATAACCATGCTTTCATGCACCCATGAGCATTCTTTTAATCGAATTTTCAAGGAACTTAAAGATTCTCTTTGCAAACATCACAAGTTTTGTAATTGTGGATTTTGGAAGGAATACTTAGAATTACAATTTCAAGAGTCCTGATTTAGAATAATTGAGAAAGCCTGAATCCTTTGTATCTAGTCCTTGGGATTTCAAATTCTCCTTGCTACTTGAAGATGCAATTCTCTGCACCTTTGATCCAGTTCCTTGATCCTTTATATCAATGATTTATTTTCCCAATTCTTAGCAAAGTAGAAGAGAAGAGTGCAAGAGGATTTATTTTCCACTAGTATTTTAAGTTCAAGCTCAAGAAGATATTACAACCCAGTGATTGGATCTTCTTCTAATGCAGTTCATTTGGACTTGAGGATTTAGCTTTCTCTTTCTTCTGTATAGGATTAGTGAAACTTTGTACTTCATTTGTAATCCTTCCAATATTAATGAAATGAAATTTTTTCAGCTATCCCAATTGTGTCCTTTAAATTGATGTTTGAAATTTGTCAAATAATGTTTCAAAGTTCCTTGAAAACTTGGGATTTAAAAATTTTAAACAATCATTTGCATTTCATATTATGCATCATTCACACACTTGGTCTTGCTTTCGAGATTTTTTTGGAGCCTTATCCTACGCTCTTCATCTTCAGAAGTCAAGTTGTCTCATCAATACAACTCTTGCTCTAACTTCAAGAAGAAGATAGAGAATATGGAACAAGTGAATCGTGAACTAAGGAAGAAGTCATTACGTTGAGAACCACTATGGCCCATCTGACCGCTTTGTTTGAATCTTTGGGTGCAACCCAATCTCAAAATCAAGCACCTCCTCCTCAGACTCAAAATATTTCCCAACCTCAGGTTACTGTAATCTCTAAATTTGTCTCTACTCTTATCCATGTTTTTCTAGTAAGTGCTACTGCTCAACATCCAATACCTCGTGGTATGCCTCCAAATTTTTCTCCTAGAGGATATCAACAAGCTACTGAAGTGCTTCCTTTGGTTAAACCATTTGTGGTTACTGCACCTCCTATTGTGCATGTTGTTCTTATTAATGATCAGACTTACCATTCTGCCTCTGCACCAAGTGAGAGCTCTAGTATTTATGATCGCATGGTTGATTTTCAAGACCAGTTTCTAGAGCTATAAAAGTATATGAAAGCCCTCAAAGGGAAAGAAGTGTTTGGTAAGAATGTAAGTGATCTTTTCCTTGTCACTAATGTCAAGGTGCCAGCCAAATTTAAAGTCCCAAAATTTTAGAAGTACAAGGGCAATTCTTGCCCTCGAGCTCATATGGTGATGTATGTCAAAAAGATGTCAGCATACAATAATGATCAATGCCTTGTGATTCACTACTTCCAAGAAAAATTAACTGGAGCCGCATCGAAATGGTACATGGGTTCAGACAATACCAA
Source organism: Vicia faba (assembly GCA_948472305.1). NCBI lineage: Eukaryota > Viridiplantae > Streptophyta > Magnoliopsida > Fabales > Fabaceae > Vicia > Vicia faba. Next base: position 1,308,681,343 of record OX451739.1, read on the forward strand.
CATCCTCACTTTCAATGACCTTGGAGAGGCTTTTGTTGGGCAATACAGGTACAACATCAATATGGCTCCCGACCTTGATCGAATCAGGGCCATGATTCAAAAAGAGGAGGAGTCATTTAAAGAGTACGCACATAGATGTAGCGAAGTAGCAACCCAATTTATACCTCCAATGGAAGAGAAAGAAATGGCAAAGATCTTCCTGAAAACTCTAAGTTCCTTCTACTATGAGAAGATGGTTCAAGTGCTCCCATTGATTTCACCGAAATGGTAGGCATGGAAGTCTATTTATAGGAATATTTTCGTGAAGGTCGTTTATCTAAGGATGGGAACTCATCAAATGGTGCTTAGAAGTATGGTGATAGCTTTTCTAATAAGAAATCGAAAGACTCCTATGCTATCTCCCATGGTAGAAAAATATGATCTCATAACAAGAATCATCGACAATAACAAGTTGCTTCTGTTAATCTGGTGGTTAATATAACTCTTGTGATCAATGCTCAAAAGGCTCATCAACAGCACAATCAACAAAGTCGTATGCAAAACAAGGATCAGTTTGACCCAATTCTTATGACGTATCCTGAATTATTACCTAATTTGTTGTAGAAGAATATGGTTCACACAAGATCACCGCCATCTATCCCAGAAGAAATTCCCTAGTGGTATAAGGCTGATGCTTTCTGTGCTTTCACCAAGGCACCCATGGGCACGACATTGAGAATTATTTTTTATTGAAGATAAAAGTACAAAAGTTGATAAAAATCGATATCTTATCCTTAAAAGATGTTAACCTGCTGCTCAAGCATGTATGAACTTTGCTGAGCTTGATTGAAGGATTCCCTGGAGGTTAAGGATGGATAGCCTTCCCATTTTATTAGAATTTTATTGTTTTTCATTTGTATTATTTCTTGTTTATTAATGCGCTATTTGCATGTAAGAACTTGTTTACATTTGAATGATTATCTTAATACAATGAATATGTCTTCCTTGAAGAAATCCATTTGTTTCACTCATATTTGTTTTCAATTTTAAATGGCTTTTCTGCATTATGATACCAACTGGTTGGCATTAGTGATCGACATATAACCGCACACAATCCATTCACTAAGAAGATAGAAAAAAGGTAATGTCGACCCACAGGGGGGAAGAAGTGGTAGGATAATACCATCAAACATCAACATCGGGGTAAGTCACAAATGACCAATATCAGTACTTATAATTGGAAACAACTGAATTCCTTAAAGCCAAGTGAGTCTCAATGACGAACTATCTCACATAATGACGAGACTACCATTCATCGGAGTAACAAAAATCTCAACAATGAACTATCTCCCATAATGAAGAGACTACCATTCATCGAAGTAACAAATCTCAACAACAAACTATCTCCCATAATGACAATACTACCATTCATCGGAGTAACAAATCTGAACAACGAACTATCTCCCATAATGACGAGACTACCATTCATCGGAGTAACAAATCTCAACAACAAAATATCTCCCATAATGACGAGACTACCATTCATCGAAGTAACAAATCTCAACAACAAACTATCTCCCATAATGACAATACTACCATTCATCGGAGTAACAAATCTCAACAATGAACTATCTCCCATAATGATGAGACTACCATTCATCGGAGTAACAAATCTTAACAATGAACTATCTCCCATAATGACTAGACTACCATTCATCGGAGTAACAAAAATCTTAACAACGAACTATCTCCCATAATGACAAGACTACCATTCATCGGAGTAACAAATCTCAACAACGAACTATCTCCCGTAATGACGAGACTACCATCCATTGGAGTAAAAAAGCTCAACAACAAACTATCTCCCATAATGACGAGACTACCATCCATTGGAGTAACAAATATCAACAACAAATTATCTCCCATAATGACGAGACTACCATCCACTGGAGTAACATATCTCAACAATGAACTATCTCCCATAATGACGAGGCTACCATCCATTGGAGTAACAAATCTCAACAATGAACTATCTCCCATAATGACGAGACTTCCATCCATCGGGGTAACAAATCTAAACAACGAACTATCTCCTATAATGACAAGACTACCATCCATTGGAGTAACAAATCTCAATAACGAACTATCTCCCATAATGACGAGACTACCATTCATCGGAGTAGCAAATATCAATAAAGAACTATCTCCCATAATGGCGAGACTACCATTCATTGGAGTAACAAAATAAATATTCTCTGGTAATTAACAGAGTTACTGGGGAAATATAGGTTGCTCAAATAAAGAGATCTTCCATCTGCTGTTATGTGAAGGAGTTGTAATAGTGACTTCATAGGAAATGCCAATATATTCTTGCTAAGTATATAAAGTCTTCATGTGCAAAATAAATGCACATTCTCAAACCAGGGCTCAAAGCCTGATGAGAAATAAACTCAAGAGGGGACCATGCTCCATCCAGATAATGTGCGAAATAGGAAGGGTAAAACAAAACTCTTCCACAAGGGATAACTCAGTAGGGAAATTGAAAGGATATAGACTTTTTGCTTAAGATTGATAATTTATTGGAGAGACGGTAACATAACTCTGTAAATAGGGTAATATGCCAGCAAAAATTATAATAAATGCAAATGAGGAATGAATTTTAATTCAGCTATGCATGATGTATGTATGAATATTATTATGTATATACTGACAAAACAGACATACAACACTGGGAATAACCAGAATAAACCAGCTTGGGTAAAGTCAACACTCGGCTAAATCACATCTAGGAGGAAAATTTAATAAGAAAGTAGGCACCAATTGAGGAAACCAATTCCTATTTCACGGCTTAACTTCATTGGGAAGAAACATAATCCAAAAATAATCAAATCAAAATAGTACAGATACAAGGATATAATATCCTCCTCCAGGCTTCACCAGAGAATATCACACAGACTTCAATGGGGAAAACAATGTCTCAATGTCTAGATTTCCACTGGGGATTACAATACTGACTTCATTAGGGAATATGAAAACCACATCGTTAAGACTTCAATCGGGGATCTCATATTGATTTCATTGGGGAGGACAATACCACATTGTCAAGGGGAACCGAAAATATATTCTTTAATACCAAGAGTAATTATTACACAAACTTCCCTGGAGAGAAATTATGAAATCGCATGGGGATAACAACTTCAAGAGAGAATCATCATCTCAGCTTTACTTGGAGATTTAAGAAGTCAAAAAATACAACAAGAAATCAAAATTATGGGGATTTTAAATCAAACCAAGCACTTGGCGGGAGAAACCCCAAAAAGTTGACAATTGTTTCAACACTTTTTAGAACAGATGATTCCCCTGTTTAGTCGTCTGGAAAATAAACAACAACAATAATGTTATTACTGCAAAGGGAGATGTTTTGCAAATGATTCCACCTCAACATACAAATGGAGAAGGAACTTCCATCAAATGAGTGAAGACCTTGCTGGGGAATCTGGGATAAGGCTCCAGACCATGCAAACCCAAAATCAAAATTATCAACCTGGAGAAAAACTAAACGAATACTTGAGTGGGGAAAATGGGATCACAGACCCAACATTGCACCATATATCAATCAATATCATCTCCAACTATTTGAGAAACACAAGGATATCATGCACACACCATCAAGAGTAACCTAATAGAACTTTCCAGGGGGAAAATATACTTCAAAAAATTTCTGATTTCGTCCATCCTTGGAATCACTATTTTTTGATTTTCTTGAGTCACAAAATCTAACGTAAAAAGTAATTTGTAAATTCTTTCAAAAGACAATTTTATTATTAAATCTCTTTGTTTTGAAAATTAGTATCAATAATAAATGGAGTCTTTGTAAGCAAAATAAAATGATAATTGCAATGAATTGGATAAAAGCTCAAACTATATTAATAGAATGGTAGTCTGCAAATGGCGAGACCCCCACAAATGATTACAAAGTTTTGAAAATGGTAATACATTGGAAAAGATACATTAAAATTCAATGACCACTATTCTCCCTAACAACTTTTAATTCCTGAGCAGCGAGTTCTGTTGAAGTATGGTGAGAGTCCAACAAGATTTTTGCTTCAATGATCAAGTCTTGTCTGACGCAATTACTTGCCAAGAAATCCATAACTTTTGCCTAGGATGCCCTTGCGGTTTTTCAACCTAGCGAGAGAATTTATTCTGTTTATGTCTCTAATTTTTGCCTAGACCACCCTTTCGGGTTTTCAGCCTACTGAGACACTCCTTTTTTCCTATGCCACCCTTTCGGGTTTTTGACTTAGCGATTTGTTCTTTTATTTCTTTAGGCAAAGTATTTCTTGAGTGCATCAACATTTATAGGATGTGGGAACTCCTCGCCATCCATAGTTTCAAGAATTAATGCACCTCCAGAGAAGGATTTCTTGACAACAAATGGGCCTTCAAAATTGGGAGTCCACTTGCCCCTAGAATTAGCGTTAAAATACATGATCTTCTTAAGCACGAGGTCGCCTTCTCAGAATTCACGAGGCTTGACCTTCTTATCAAAAACTTTATTCATTATCTTTTGGTATAATTGACCATGACACAAGGTTGTCATTCTCTTTTCTTCAATCAAATTCGATTGGTCAAACCTTTTCTGGACCCATTAAGCCTCTAACAACTCGGTTTCCATTATCACGTATAAAGAGGGATTCTCATCCTTAACAGGGATCATTGCTTCCACATCATACACAAGAGAGAACGGGGTTGCCCCTGTTGAAGTGCGGACAAATGTATGATACCCATGCAAAGCAAAAGGGAGCATCTCATACCAATCTTTATAGGTAATAACCATCTTCTGGATGATCTTCTTGACGTTTTTATTAGCAGCGTTAACAACCTCATACATCTTTGGCCTGTAAGGAGATGAATTATGATGTACAATCTTGAATTCTTCATAAAGTTATGTTATCATCTTGTTATTCAAATGCAAGCCGTTTTCTGTGATAATCCTGCTTGGCACACCATACCAACATATAAGATTATTCTTGATAAAGCGTACTACCACCTGCTTAGTAACATTAGCATATGAAGCTTCTTCCACCCATTTGGTGATGTAGTTTATTGCCACCAAGATAAAATGATGTCCATTTTACGCCTTGGGTTCGATCATTCCAATCATGTAAATACCCTACATAGAGAAAGGCCATGGGGAAGAAATAACATTCAGAAGCGTCGGAGGCACATGGATTTTGTCAGCATAAATTTGGCACTTATGGAACTTCTTTGCTAATTTGTAACAATTAGATTCCATTGTCAGCCAATAGTAACCTTCCCTAAGCATCTTCTTTGCCATCGAATGTCCATTGGCATGAGTACTAACTGAGCCTTCATGGATTTCATGCATCAACATGTCTCCTTTGTGTCTATCCACGCATCTTAGCAAGACCATGTCATAATTTCTTTTGTATAGCACATCTTCATTGAGGAAAAGGCTTCCTACCAACCTTCTCAATGTCTTTCTATCTTTATTTGATGCACCGGTCGGGTATTCTTGAGTCTGGAGAAAATGCTTAATATCATAATACCAAGGTTTTTCGTCTGACGTTTCCTCTGCTGCAAACATATGAGCCGACCTATCCAGACGCCACACTGTGATACGAGGCACATAGTTCTAAGTATTTACATGATACATAGAAGCCAGAATGGCTAAAGCATCCACCATATGATTCTCATCTCTGGGAATATGATGGAATTCAACTTTATTAAAGAAGGGTAATAATATTCTAGCATAGTCTTTGTATGGAATCAAGCTATGATGAAGAGTGTCACATTCTCCTTTAATTTGATTTATTACCAAAGCTGAATCACCATATACATCTAGAATTTTGATTCTGAGATCAATAGCCTCCTCGAGACTCATAATACAAGCTTCATACTCTGCCATGTTATTGGTGAAATTGAATGCCAACTTTGCAATAAATGGGATATGCCATCCATGGAGAGTGATAATCATGACACCAATTCCTTTCCTATAAGTGTTCACAGCTCCATCAAATGCCATACCCCACCAGCATTTAGGATCAGGACCTTCCTCGGGCAATGGTTCGTCACAATATTTTACTTTCAAAAACATTACATCCTCATCAGGGAAATCATATTTAATAGACTGATAATCATTAACTGGTTGGTGATCAGGATAATCTGCCAACACACTGCTTTTTATAGCCTTCTGAGTACAGTATTCAATATCATATTCAGACAACAGCATCTGCCAACGAGCAATTCTTCCAGTAAGAGCAAGCTTTTCAAAAAAATACATAATTGGATCCATTTTGGAAATCAACCAAGTAGTATGATTCAACATATATTGTCGCAACCGCTTTTCCGCCCAGGCCAGAGCATAACATGTCTTTTCCAGCATAGAATACCGTGACTCACAGTTAGTAAACTTCTTGTTGAGATAATAAATGGCATATTCCTTCTTCCTTGTTTCATCTTTTTGTTCCAAAATACATCCCATAGAATTATCTAAAACTGTCAGATACATAATCAATGGTGTTCCTTCAACATGAGGGAGCAAGATAGGAGGTTCCAGCAGATACTCTTTAATACTTTCAAATTCCCTTTGGAAATCATCTGTCCACACACAACCTTGATCTTTTTTTAACAACTTAAAGATCTGTTCACACGTTGCAGTCAAACGGGAAATAAATATGGAAATGTAATTCAAATGCCCAAGGAAGCCTCTTGAAGAATGGAAAAACACAAGAAAGGGGGGGGGTTGAATTAAGGTTTTTAAAACTTAAATAAAAGAACATGTTGGTTATCCTGGTTCGTTTGAACTCAAACTACTCCAGTCCACCCTCCAAGGTGATTTCACCTCTCTCAACGAGGTCTTAATCCACTAATCAAACTTGATTACACAGCTACTAGGACAATCGTCAAAGTCTTCTTGAGTTTAAACCACAATCCGATTTTCTCAAGGAAAATACACTGAACAATATTTAAGAGAGTGTAAAAAAATTGTTTTTCTAATAAAACAGTATCACAAGTGATGTTGTACACAATTTAGATTTAGGATGTTTGAAGATGACTTCTTTGCAGTGCGTGAAAATCGTGAACGATTTCTCCTTCAAACTTTGTTTAAATAGGAAATGCATGTAGGAGGTTTTGGAATATTAATCAATGATAATTAAAGAGCTTTCCAAAAATAGAGATCCTTGTTCCCTTTCATTCGTTACTTTTTAAATGACAATAATTGAATTTTAACGCTTCAGAACATGCTTGCTTCAGAAGATGAAAGTTACCATTGCTTCTTTCCAGAACTTTATGGATCAGAAACACGGAGTTCGGTTTGCAGCATTAGAACTTCTTTGAGAGATGTATAGAATCAGAGTTTAAACAGTTGTTCAACTCATCTTCTGTGCTTCTTCCATCAGAACTTCTCTGCAAAGCAAAATAAAATTTAGGAAGCATAATTGTTCTTTGAGTGTTTGTTATCCTCAAAATTCTGGATGTTTTAAATTTTCAAAACCAGGGGGTTGATGCACATAAACTTCTTCATCAATGTAACTATTTAAAAATGCACTTTTAACATCCATCTGATAAAGAGTGATGTCATTATTTACAGCAAAAGAAATTAAGACTCTGATAGATTCTAACCTGGTGACTGGAGCAAAGGTTTCTCTATAGTCTATCCCCTCTTATTGATTATAACTTTATGCCACCAGTCGTGCTTTGTTTTTTACGACTTCTCCTTGTTCATTTAGTTTTTTTTTCTGAATAGACATTTGGTTCCAATGATGTTGAACCCTTTTGGTTTAGGAACCAGACCCCACACATCGTTTCTAGTGAATTGGTTTAATTCTTCCTGCATTGCAAGTATCCAATCATTGTCTAGAAGGGCTTCATCAATGGAAGTTGGCTCAATCAGAGACACTAATTCCATGAGAGATTCTTCATAGTTTCTGAATGTAGATCTTGTTCTGATTGGGTCTTCTTTCTTTCCCAGAATTTTGTTTTTCGGATGAGCTAAGTTGCTTCTGGATTGTCTTTTCTGTAGAGGCTCTTTACACGTTGTTGTAATGTTTGTGACATCTTCTTCTGGAGATGATTATGATTCTTTGTGAGAAACTTCTGACGCAATGTCTTCAGTACATGTAAATTAGACTTCTATATCTACAGAAGATTTATCTTTCTTTGACTTTTGAGAGCCAAGCTTATCATCAAATCTGACACTGACGGACTCTTCTACAATTCGTGTTTATGTTATATACTCTATAGCCTCTTGAGCGTTCAGAGTATCCTAATATGAGACACTCTTGTGCTTTAGATTCAAACTTGTTTAGATGTTCTTTAGTGTTCAGAATAAAACAAGTACCTCCAAATGGATGGAAATAAGAGATGTTGGCCTTTCTTTTCTGCTACAGTTCATATGGAGTCTTATCCAGAATAGGTCTTATGGAGATTCTATTCTGAATGTAACACGCTGTGTTAATTGCTTCTGCCTAAAAGTTCTTAGCAATGTTAATCTCGTTGATCATGATTCTTGCCATTTCTTGTAAAGTTTTGTTCTTTTGTTCTACAACTCTGTTATGTTAAGGAGTTCTAGGACAAGATAAATCACGAGAGATGCCATTCTTGTTAAAAAATAATTCAAATTTTTTGTTTTCAAATTCTCCACCATGATCTTCTGGCTTTAACAATTCTAAGATCTTTTTCGTTTTGGACTTGGTTACAGAAGGCAAAGAACATAAAATGTGACTCGTCCTTGTGTCTTAAGAACTTTACCCATGTCCATCTGCTATAGCCATCTACGATCACTAATCCATACTTCATGCCACTAATGGATGCAGTTTTCATTGGTACAAATGGGTCTATATGCAGAAGTTCTAATGGTCTAGAGGTAGAAACAACATTCTTGGTTTTGAAAGATGGTTTTGCAAACTTGCCTTTTTGACATGCTTCACACAGAGCATCTGAGCTGAACATCAGGTTAGGAAGTCCTTTGACCAGATTGAGTTTGTTAATCTGGGATATTCTTCTAATATTAACATGCCATAACCTTTTGTGCCAGACCCATTGCTCATTGTTAACATACAATAGGCATTTTACATTCTGACTTTTTAGTTCATAAAGTTTTATTTTGTAATTGTTGTTCTTTCTCTTTCCATTAAAGAGGAAAAATCCATCTTTCTGACTAACTACTTTGCAGGACTTTGGATTGAAGATTATATCATAAATGTTATCACTTAATTGACTTATGGATAACAAGTTACGCATTAATCCATCTACTAACAGAACATTAGTTATAGAGGGAAGCATGCAATTACCAATAGTTCCAGAGCCAATAATCTTCCATTTTTGATTGCCTCTGAAACCTACGTAGCCCCCATATTTAAGCTTCAGACTTTGGATTATATGCTTTCTTCCCGTCATGTGTTGAGAGCATCCAGAGTCCAGGTACCAAGATTGGTATTTCAGTCTTGTTGTTAAAGATATCTGCAACATAGATAATTTTATCCTTAGCTACCCATATCTTTTTGGGTCCTTGTTTGTTAGAGTTATCAAAATTTTGTTTGAATTTTGGTTTAGCATAAAAAGCATTACTAGTATACTTTATGTCATGTGTGTGCCCATAGGTGAAGTGAGAATACAGAGGTGTGCGTTTAATGACCATATCCTTAACTTTCTTAGGTTGAGATACTTTTCCCTTGTAACCTATTCCTTTTCTTCCATTTCTTATAACTCCATAGATCATTGAAGCCATCTTGCTTCCATCTATGTTTTTAGCAAGAAAGTTTTGAAAGTTATGATCGTATTCCTTTATGATCTTATCAGAGTTACTAGAAACTTATGAGATAATTTCTTTCTGAGCATTTTGTAAATTATTTTTTAGTTTAGAAATTGTTTCTTTTAGCTCAGAGTTTTCTGATCTCAGTTTCTTAGTTTCTTAAGAGTCATAAACTAGATCCTTTTCAGGTTCTTGTTTATGACTCGAAGTTTCTGATATCTTTCAAGAATTTTTTACAGACTCTCTTCTAATTGAGATCTAGATAAGTTAGAGAATACCTCTTCTGCCTCTGAGTCTGATTCTGATCCGGATAGTCCAGTGTCTTATGATATGTTTTCCATGAGGCTTTTCTTATTTTCCTTAAAGAACTTCTTTTTAGGTTTCTCTTTTTGAAGATTTGGACAGTCTCTTTTGTAATGCCCTTGTTCATTGCATTCGTAGCAGACAATGTCTTTGTTACTTGACTTTCTGTATCCAGAAGATGGTTCAGAATGATTTCCTGTTCTTCTGGAATTTTCGAACTTCCTTTGCATGTGCTTCTACAGCTGATTGAATCTTCTGGAGAGAAAAGACAATTTGTATTCTTCTGATGAGGATCCACCAGAGTTTTCCTCTTTTTCCTGCAAAAATTTTGATTCATATTTTTTGTTAGATTTAAGAGCTAAAGACTTACCTTGCTTTTGGGGCTCATCTTCTTCTAACTCTATCTCATGACTTCTCATGGAGCTGACAAGTTCTTAGAGAGAGATCTTGTTCAGATCTTTGGTCAGTTTAAGAGTTGTGACCATGGGTCTCCATTTCTTGGGTAAACTTCTAATGATCTTCTTTACATGGTCAGCAGTTGAGTACCCTTTATCCAGAACTTTTAACCCAGCCACAAGAATTTGAGACCTTGAGAACATTGTTTCAATGGTTTCATCTTCTTCCATTTTGAAGGCTTCATACTTCTGAATAAGCGCAAGAGCTTTGGTTTTTTTTACTTACATGTTGCCTTCATACGCCATTCTCAAGGAGTCAAACATGTGTTTTGTTGATTCTCTATTTGTAATCTTCTCATACTTTGTGTATGAGATAGCACTAAAGAGAATAGTTCTAGCCTTGTGATGATTTCTGAAATCTCTCTTTTGATGATCTGACATTCTTTTTCTGTCAATCTTTTGTCCGCTTTCATGAATAGGATATATGTACCCACCAGTCACCATGTCCCAGAGATCAACGTCATGAGCTAGAAAGAAACTTTCAATTCTATCTTTCCAGTAATCGAAGTTCTCACCATCAAAAATAGGAGGTTTACCATTGATTCTGTCTTTCTCATCACGGTAGTCATTGCTGATGTTCTGACTTGGTCCCACCATAGTGTTTTTCTTGCTTGGATCTTTTTTTGACACAGTTAAGTGCTTGTACTCAGAACCATTCGCTCTGATGCCAATTGAAGAATGGAAAAACACAAGAAAGAGGGGGTTTGTTTTGGGGTTTTTAAAACTTAAATAAAAGAACATGTTGCTTATCCTGGTTCATTTGAACTCAAACTACTCCAGTTCACCCGCCAAGGTGATTTCGCCTCTCTCAATGAGGTCTTAATCCACTAATCAAACTTGATTACACAGCTACTATGACAATCGTCAAAGTCTTCTTGAGTTTAAACCACAATCCGGTTTTCTCAAGGAATATACACTAAACAATATTTAAGAGAGTGTACAAAAATGTTTTCTAATAAAAAGTATCACAAGTGATGTTTTACACAATTTAGATTTAGGATGTTTGAAGATGACTTCTTTGCAGTGCGTGGAAATCGTGAACAATTTCTCCTTCAAACTTTGTTTAAATTGGCAATGCATGTTGGAGCTTTTGGAATGTTGATCAATGATAATTAAAGAACTTTCCAAAAATAGAGGTCCTTGTTCCCTTTCAACTGTTACTTTTGAAATGGTAATAATTGAATTGTAACGCTTCAGAACATGCTTGCTTCAGAAGATGAAAGTTACCGTTTCTTCTTTCCAGAACTTTATGGATCAGAAACACAAAGTCCTGTTTGCAGCATTAGAACTTCTTTGAGAGATGTATAGAATCAGAGTTGAAATTGTTGTTTAACTCATCTTTTGTGCTTCTTCTATCAAAAATTCTTTGCAAAGCAAAATACAAATTTAGAGAGCATAATTGTTTGTTGAGTGTTTGGTATCATCAAAACTCTTACAAGGGTTGTAGAATAAAACTATGTTCTAACACCTCTAACTTGGTTTTCAGTTCTTGGCGCTGGAATTTCTTGAATTGCTTTAACTTTATCAGGGTCAACTTCAATTCCTTTTTGGATGACAATGAAACCTAATAATTTTCCTGATTGAACACCAAAGGTGCATCTATTTGGATTCAAGCGGAGACGAAATTTCCTCAAACGCTGAAATAATTTTAAGAAATCTTCTATATGCCCTTCTTCAATATGGGATTTGGAAATCATATCATCAACATATACCTCAATATTCTTGTGCATCATATCATGGAATAGGTTTGTCATAGCCCTCTGGTATGTCTCACCAACGTTCTTAAACCCGAAGGCCATCACTCTGTAACAAAATGTTCCCTAGGTTGTGATAAATGTTGTTTTTTCCATGTCCTCAGGAGCCATTCTGATTTGATTATATCCGGAAAATCTGTCCATGAACGAGAATACTTTGAATTTTGCTATACTATCAACTAACATATCAATATGTGGTAATGGAAAGTCATCTTTTGGACTAGCTTTGTTTAAATATCTATAATCAACACACATGCAAACTTTTTAGTCTTTCTTTGGTACTGGGACAATATTGGAAATCCAATGAGGGTACATTGATGTCACAAGAAAACCGTCATTAATCTGCTTTAAAACATCTTCTTTAATTTTCACTGCCATATCAGGGTGAATTCTTTGCAATATCTGCTTGGTTGGCGGGAATTCTGGCTTTAGCGGAAAATGATGTTCAACAATATCAATATCCAATCCTGGCATGTCTTGGTATGACCAATAAAAGATGTCTACATACACTTTCAACAATTTAATCAACCCGCTTTTTACGTCGGGATGAAGCAACGCTCCAATCTTGACTTCTTCTAGATCTTCCTCTGTACCCAAATTAATTGTCTCCAACGGCTCTTTATATGGTTGAATGGCATTTTCCTCATACTCAAGCAACCGTGTAACCTCTTCTGGGACTTCATCATATTCTTCTTCTTTGGCCATATACGCAGGATATTCAAAGTTGGGAGAGGGTGAAGGGTCATTGTACTCAATATGTTTTTTAATTAATTTGTACATAAGATTTATGATTGCTTTTAGAAACTGACACATATAATAAGTGATTATGCAGATTCAATTACAATTGTTATTTATTTTGAAAGGTTTTTTCTGATTACCATTTTCCAAGAAAAAGCAGAAAATAAAGACACAATTTGGGAATCAAAGACAACTTTTATTATTGATTTTAAGAATCAAAACAACAGATATGCCCATACAATATAAATACTTTCACCTTGGGCAGAGTGAAATATTTTTTAAAAGATTAAAAAAAACAAATTAATTTGAGACATGAATTCAAGAGGGAACATCAATAGTGATCCGTTTTTGGACTCTAACTCCATGTATCACGTAGTTCGGCATCTCTTGCTCTGCTTCACCTTCCACAATAACATTGATCCTAGGAACAGTTGGATAAAGGTAACCTCTGTTGTGAAAGATGTCTTGATATTTTCCCAAAGCAGACTTCGGCTTCATATTCTCACCTTTACTATTCTTCACAAAGAATCCCAAACAAGCCTTATTCTTATTCACAAGTGGACCAATAATCTGCCCCCACACTTTACTAGAGCCATTATGCACTACCTATTGAGCATCCTTAAACGAAGCTATAAAATTCTCATTTTCCCTTATATTATCAATGGATAAAGCTTGGAACTGAGTTCCAACAGCAGCTTCATCTGCTTCCACAACACTAAAAGAGGATAAATGATATATTAACAATGCCTGTTCTCCATTTATGATGACCACCTTTCCTTCATGCAAAAACATCAGCTTTTGGTGCAAAGTTGAAGTAACAGTCCCTGCCTCGAGGGTCCATGGTCAACCCAGTTGTCATACCCCAAATTTGCCCTACCCTTAATTATATATTAAGTTTCTATTCAATACAATTGCATCTATTTTTATGGGGTTTTTTAAAATTGGAGAGGGTGTATCGATCCAAAATAGACCATCAATATCTCATGGCCCATTAGGTTTTTTTATATAGGCTCTATTTCTAGTAAAATGGGAGGTACGTTATTCTAATCAAAGGGGGTGAACAATTTCATTTCGGTTAGGGCCCAATACACTTAAATTATAAGTCCTGTGATACGGTGGCAAAACCGACTGTTAATATTGGTTTGCATTTTTTGTTCGCAAATGTAGCAGTAAGCAAGAGTCGCCACCGACTTTTCTTTTATTCAACAAAAGAAAGGGTGAAAAGAACAGAAAAAGACCTTTTTCGAGAGTTTCTGAGTAAGAGGGGGTAGATTATGGAAAGGGAAGGTGTTAGCACCCTTTCCATCCGTGATTTTCCACGGGCTTTTAGATACTTGCTCATTTTTTGAAAACTGTTTGTGTTTGTGCATTTTGAAAGATTTTATTTGCTTTATGGTAACTCTTATATCAGCCCTTAAGAGTGTGATAAAGCGTTTTGAAAAATTTGTTTGAAAAATGTTTGAAAGTGTGGTGTAAAAATGAATTGTTTGAGAAAGTACCTAACAATTATCTACCTACTCGAAAAAATTTATTCTTTTCCTCTTATCCTTTAGACATTGCTATCCTACTATTAGTGAGTATGTAGCTCTAGTCGTTGGACGTTGAAGGACTATCGAAAGGGACATACGGTCAATAAAGGAACCTGGGCAAGAACTCTTAGTAACTATCCTAAAGCCCTAAGATCACTTTTTTAACCGAGGAAACAGTCGAGAGGGTCATGGAGGGACTAGTGATCTCTTAGACTCAAGGACAGCCACTAAGGATTCTCACGTTTCGAGAATTATGACAGTATTCGAAGGAAACCAAAGTGGGAGATGCCCTAGGGGTGAGCATGTGCAAGTGTGATTGATTCTGTTCATTTATCTTCTGCATTTAGGGTTATCTATGTTCAATTAATCGTTATCTTTCATGCCATCCTATTAACCATTTATCTAAGCAGTTTATCATGCGGGAAAATAAATTGCGGAAAAAATAAAGTTCCTAACTATTACAGGGCCATGGGACAGTTACATAATTAATGACTGAAAAGTAAAGTGCGAAAATTATAATCCCTAATTAAACTATTACAAACTGGGCGCAGTTTCATCAATAATAAAAATAATCGAACGACAAAATAATAATGCGCGAGAATTAAAACTGGAAAAAAGTTCAAAACCCTAAAAAATCTAATTTGCTCATTGAAAATATTTTTGGGATATTTTTATGAAAAAAGGTTTGAAATTTAACCTAATCTTCTAATTAATTTTAATTAATTAAAATAAATTAAAATAAATTAAATTAATTAATTGGAGAAATTATTAATAATAAAAAAATTAATTCTTAGTAAAAAACTAATATTTTTGATATTTTTGAAGAAAAAGATTTTGCAATTAAACCTAGGTTCTAATTGATTTTATTTTAAAGAAACAAATCAAAAAAATTACATTAAATTAATTTACGAAATTAATTTTTAATAAAAAAACCTAAGTCCTATTTTTTGTGATTTTACTGATTTTTATGATTAAATAAAATAAATAAATAAATGATTTTTCCTGAAATAATTAAAAAAACAAATAAATTAAATAAATAATAATAAAAGGAAAAAGAGAATGGGCCTAAGGGGGGGTGTGAACCCAAATTGGGGTTGCAATCTGAAAATCTTGTCCAAGGCCCGGAAAGTGTAAGCCCATAGCCAACGTGTGGTTCAGTGTGGCGCAAGCTGGGAAATCCATCATGTGGCTACCATCCTGGAACGTCAGATCTGGTGTTGATTGATTTGAGTGTGATGATAAGGAGGCTTATGGTATGTGCGTTGAGGTTGGGAGTATTGGATCTGAAAGAAGAAAGTTAGAAAAATAATATGCAGGAGGCAGGGGTCGAATCCCTGACCTCCCATACACGCGCGCCTTAAATCCTTCGCCTTTGCCATCTGAGCCAGCTTCACATTCGTTATATAAAACAAACGTAATATAATATATGTAACAAAGGGTCATTATGTAAGACAAAATACGCGCAATTCAAATGGTCCAATCCTGAGACGCCACGACATCATCTTCCCCAGTGGGCTATCGTTTTTGCCAAAAGACTTTTACCTACAGACGTGAGCGCCACTAAAGGACCTGCAAATTTCTAAAACTCACAACAGGCAATATAAGTTTAATGTAAATACATGGATCAACTGGGTTTGATCTCGTGAGTGCAATGATACTCTTCCTTTGGCCTAATTTAACCTGTAATGGAAAACCCCAAAACGGACCTTGAAACCCTAACAATGGAAGTTGGTTAAACACGCATCAAAACAAGCAATTAATCTTTCAAACATGTTCTTAATGATCATATAAACATGAATTCATACTCAAAAGTCATTTATAATGCGTATATTGGCAAAATCGAATTCAAGAACATATGTGCAAACCGTGATGTCGTATGAGATGATTCTGGATGTCTTGATGCGTGCAAATGATCCAGTAAGCTTCCAAATGTTCCCAGGAATTGATTACAAGTGTCAAAACTTCTTGAATCCCTTTGCAAATGTCAAACTTATTGCCACTTTTTGTGAAAAAATTTGAACTTCTTGTGTCAATTTCGTGCGGCCAACCCTTGTTCTTTTGATCTGGGAATGTTGTCCTTATATATGAGAGTGCATTAGATTAACAAAACTAGATGCAATCTTGAAGAATTATGGAGAAATAATTTTATTTGCCATGGATATTTTAAGTTTCTAAAATAGGCCAAATCATGCTCTTTTCATTCCAATCATTCCTTGAACGAAATATTTTATTTTCCAGCTGATTCTAGATTCATTATGTGGTCATAAAAACAAATCTTGGATTTTATTTTATTATTTCACTATTTTATTTGATTTATTTTGATTTTAATGAATAAAAATCAAAACAAATAATAAAAATAATGAAATAATGTATGAGTGAGCTCAGGGGTCGTGGGCCATGTTAGGAACAAGCTTCAAGCATGAATACATGGGCCCATTTGGAAAAAATTAAAGTTTGGTCATTATTTGCTTCATGCACATTTCCAAAAATTGGTCAACTGTAGCAATGCATATATCTCTCATTTTAACCCTAATAAGGTGTTCTTGGAATTTTTAGAGAGCTTAGGATATCCTCTAAACAACCCTCTTGGTTTCATCTCAATTGGATCTTCAATGTTCATGTAAGGATCTTTGACCCAAAAGGTGTTTTGTTGACTTTTTGAAAGGACTTATAATGTATGAACTTGTATCTTTTGATTGAGGAATTTCTTGGACTTGAGGGCTAAAGAAGATTTGTAGGGAATTGGACTCTATTCAAAATGAGCCTTGGAGGAAATTTTTTTGATAAAGTATGAGAAAGTTATGCCTTGTCAAAGTTTGGTTGACTTTTCCTATAGAAACCCTAATTTGCCATTTTTTACTTTTGATGAGTTAGGAGCATTTCTTGAGGAATCATGATCAACCCTTGATCAAATGATGGATATTACTTCAAAATATTGATGTTCACAAAAAATATTGAAGTTGGACTGTATTTGGGCTACGGTTGACTTTTGACCTAGTATAGTGGATTTTCAGGCATTTGAGTTGTTGACTGAGCAAACTTATTGAGCAAGGCATGAAACTTGGCATGGGTGATCTTGAAGACATATTAGGACCATGAAGAATATTTGGGATCCCTTGGACTCATAAGTCTTGCTTGAAATTGAAACTCTAGTTTGAGATTCATTGCCTTAGGGGGAGAGTTTGTCTGGTCATTTCTTGGTCATCCTTGAGCAATTGAGAACCTCTAGAGGCATGTCTTGAGTGAAAATGGGAGGGAAAATTTTGGGGTACAACAGCTGCCCCTGTTCAATCTTCTTAAACCTGAGGATGTAGATTGTCCAATTTGCCTTTCGTGATCTGAAGGTGGAAGATGATTGAACACTAGAGTGCCTAGAAATTTGCACTCGTCTGAAACGACACTTAATTGTGTAGGTAATATCGGGAATGGGCTTACAAATTCCATTTTGAGAAGGTGATGGGAGATCATCGGAGATGGGCTTAAATATGCCATCCAGAGTAATGTTGATTTCATGAGATATTCCTTTGTGGCAGTTCTTACGATTGTCATTGAGGAGGACTCCGCTGAGGAATGTTGGTTTCCGCTTGGGAAATAGAGTTTAGGAGCTTCAGTTCTCCGTTACTCTACTAGGGGGTCGTCTCTTGATTGAAGAGATGGAAGTGAACTGCTATTTGGTTATGATCTAGGCTTCACAGTGACTTGCTGAGGATAATAAGGCTGACTGTTATCTGATCGTATCCGCAGCGACTTACTGGGGGAATGAGATTAAGTTGTTATCTGGTCATGCTCCAGGATTTGTAGTTTCTTTAACTGGAATAGAAATCAGAAGAATCTTAGGATCAATTCGACTGAACCAGAGAAAGGTCTTGAGTTGTATTCAACTGGAATAAGAATCGGGGAGATCTTAGTGGCGATATGACTGAACCAGAGAAGGTCTTCTGAGAACATCGTTCTGAGGAAAAACGCTGAAATAGTCCTTCGTTAGACTGAGCTTTTGAGAAGACTACCAGGTCCCATAAATAGTCAACAATGTTTTCTGATTTGATATTTCCCTAAAAAAGGTAAAGAGTTAGTCGTATGCAATGTCATGATGTATGAAATACATTGTGATGATGTTCTTAAAATAAATGAGATTATGTTGTATGCGATATATATGTGTATGCCATAATGTATGAATATGGAACACTATTGTGATGTTTCTTAGTCTGGGAAAGTAAATCTCAAACTGCTACTGAAGAGTATTTGGAAGTGAATACTTTCATTTTCGCTGAGGATGACGAATGGACGATTTGTCGAGGATTTCCTCTTTCTATTTGAGGATACTCTGTCGGTGACTCTTAACTCCTGTTTGAGAATAACTCTATGGAGAGAGGTAATGCTTGGTTGAAAAGATTTTACCGATGTGGGGAAATAAACTCTGTTGGGGAATAAACTTCCTCAGTTTGAGGAACAAACTCTACCCGGGAAGGAGGTTTTATAAACTGTTTAAGATTATAAAGTTCGGCTGGGGAATACAGATTTCAACTCTCTGAAGGAATTTTGCTGGAGAAAGTAATTCCTGCTTGGGGAAGAAGAGACCAAAACTTTGGTTATTTCTACTCTGTGTGGAACATAGACATCACTAGGACGTATTCTGAGGATACAGCGATGCCTTCGCATCAGGAAGTTTCTGCCCCTGTACCTGCTGGAGAAAGTACTTGCAGAGATTTTGTGGATGGATCTATGTCGTGATTGTACTTGAACATGTATAGAATGAGTATCAGAATGACATCCATCTCTAGATCGTATATGAATTGTACTTGAAGCATGTGTTGAATGAGTGTCAAAATGGCATCCGTATTTAAATCGTATCTGAACTGTACTTGAAACATGTGTTAAATGAGTGTCAGAATGACATCCGTCTTTGGATCGTATATGAACTATATTTGAAACATGTGTTGAATGAGTGTCAGAATGACATCCATCTTTGGATCGTATCTAAACTGTATCTGAAACATGTGTTGAATGAGTGTCAGAATGACATCCGTCTCTGGATCGTATATGAACTGTATTAGAAACATGTGTTGGATGAGTGTCAGAATGAAATTCGTCTCTAGATCGTATATGAACTGTATTTGAAACATGTGTTGAATGAGTGTCAGAATGACATCCGTCTCTGGGTCGTATATGAACTTTACTTGAAACATGTGTTGAATGAGTTTCTGAATGACATCCATCTTTGGATTGTATCTGAACTGTATTTGAAACATATGTTGAATGAATGTCAAAATGACATTCGTCTCTGGATCGTATCTGAACTGTATTTGAAACATGTGTTGGATGAGTGTCAAAATGGCATCGGTCTCTTGATCGTATCTGAACTATACTTGAAACATGTGTTAAATGAGTGTTGAATAACATCCGTCTCTGGATCGTATCTGAACTGTACTTGAAAAGAATCTGAATAAGTATCAGGATAACATCCGTCTCTGGATCGTATCTGAACTGTTTCTAGAAGAGAAATCTGGAATAAGTACCAAGATAACATCCGTCTCTGGATCGTACCTAAACAGTTTCTAGAAGGGGACTTGGTTTATTTAGAATGTTTCCGTTGGGAATTCATGTTTAATTTTTTTTCGGAGAAATTCGTTGGGGAACATTGGTTTCATGACTACCTACTGGAAGGAGTAACTGTCGGGACTAAAACGGTTTTTTAAACTTTGCCTCGTTCCTTAAAGTCATGAGAGACTGTCTTTCTGTTTCTTATGCAAATATTTATAAATAGAAATCATGTTAAAATTCATATGTCAAGAATAAGTCATTGGACGTTTTTGCAAAACAAAACAGAAAAAGAAAAATAAACAGTTTTGTACTTTCAAAGAAATGATTCGTATTGATTTATGAAGTTTGCCTATAACAGGCATTTTGTACAAAGAGGCTTACGTTTTAGTAGGAGAACGCCTCCGTGAGAGTGAAAACTATACAAGATAGTGTACAAAGAGAAAACAACTATGTGTAATAATCCCATTGAGTTTCAATTCTGCTATTGCCCTTATGCCTTCGAGCGTCTCATCACTTTGCTACTTGTCTGAAGGTGACTGGATTGATCGGTACCGTTTGAGCTTGATAGTTGATATTGAAGTATGGTCACAAGTTGATCCAATGGGACATAGTGATACGCTTCAAATCCCTAACTTTTTCCTGGACCGCCCTTTCGGGTTTTCAGTCCACCAGGATACCCTTTTTTGCCCAAGCCGCCTTTGCAGGTTTTCGACTTGCCAGGTGTACAGATTTTTTTTGTTTTCATCCCTAATTTTTTCCCGAACCCTTTTGGTTCACCAGGGTGCCCTTGTTTTTGCCTAGGCTGGTCAACCTAGCGGGTCTTTATTGACGCGTAGTATCTTTTCACTATGTGCGTATTAACATGGTGAGGAAGGTCGTCACCGTCAATGGTGGTCAGAATCATGGCTCCACCAGAAAATTTGCTTTTGATCACAAATGGCCCTTCGCACATGGGAGTCCATTTGCCCTTGGGATCACCTTGCAGCAGTATGATGCACTTGATCACTAGATCACCGACTTGATATACTCGACGTCTGACTTTTTTTTAAAGCCTTGATCATCTGTTTTTGATACATTTGACCATGACAGGCAGCAGTAAGCCTTTTCTCATCAATCAGATTCAGTTGATCGAGTCGAGTCTGGATCCAATCGTCTTCGTTCAAATTCGCATCCTTCATGATTCTTAAAGAAGGGATCTGGACCTCAATAGGCAGGACAACCTCTATACCATATACCAGAGAGTAGGTGTCGCCCCTGTTGACGTTCGTGATGAGGTGCGGTAACCATGAAGAGTAAATGGTGACATCTCATGCCAGTCTTTGTATGTCACCGTCATCTTCTGTATAATTTTCTTAATGTTCTTATTAGCAGCCTCCATAGCACCATTTATCTTCGGCCGGTAAGGGGAAGAATTATGATGCTGGATCTTGAGTTGTTTACAGAGTTCGATGATCATCGAATTTTTGAGATTTTTACCATTGTCCGTAATGATTCTTTCTGGCACACCATACCGGAAAATCAACTTATGCTTGATAAACCGTGCCACGGCATTCTTGGTAATAGTAGAAAAAGAGGCGGCTTCAACCCACTTTGTGAAGTAATTAATGGCCACCAGGATGAAGCGATGCCCATTGGAAGCGGTAGGTCTAATCTCTCTGATCATGTCAATACCCCACATTGTGAAGGGGCATGGAGTCGTCAAGACGTTCAAAGGAACCGGAGGTACATGCACCTTATTAGCACAGATTTGGAATTTGTGACAAGTTCGGGAATGCTAATAGCAGTCAGCTTCTATAGTGGACCAATAGTATCCTGCTCGTAGGTTTTTTTTTGCCATGGTATGTCCACTAGAATGGGTTCCAAAGTTACCTTCGTGTAAGTCTGCCATAATCCTCTCTGCTTCGCTCTTTTCTACGCACCGAAGTAAAGTAGAGTCATGGTTTCTTTATAGAGGATTCCATTACTGAGGAAGAACTTTGTGGCGAACCTTCTCAGAAACTTCTTATCATTGACATATGCCCCCTCGGGATATTCTTGAGCCTCACGATACCTTTTCACTTCATGTAACCAAGGTTTGTCTGCAACTTCCTCAGTTTCAATCTCGTAGCAGTATGCTGGTTCACCCAACCTCTCAATAGTGATTCGGGGAGCCTCATTGTCCCACTTGACTTTAAACATAAATGACATGGTAGCTAGGGCGTCCGCTAACTGATTCTCTTCTCGCGGAAAATGTTCAAAGGTGACATCTTCAAAGTGTGGAAGCAATGTCAGCACGTGATCTTTGTACGGGATGACTTGTCTTCAGTACCTATGAGTTCAACTTCCATACCTGCAAGTAATTCATTCTGCTTTGACTTTTGAGAGTCAAGCTTATCATCAAAACGAACACTGATTGATTCTTCAACAATATGTGTTTCTGTATTGTACACTTTGTACCCTCTTGAGCGTTCAGAGTATCCTAACATAATACACTTTTGTGCTTTAGAGTCAAACTTGTTCAAATAATTTTTTGTATTTAAAATAAAACAAGTACATCCAAATGGATGAAAATATGAAATGTTGGGCTTTCTATTCTTCCATAATTCATATGGAGTCTTTTCCAGAATAGGTCTTATAGAGATTCTATTCTGAATGTAGCACGTTGTGTTTATTGCCTCTGCCCAGAAGATCTTAGCAACGTTAGTCTCGTTGATCATGGTTCTGGCCATTTCTTGCAATGTTCTGTTCTTTCGTTCTACAACTCCATTTTGCTGGGGAGTTCTAGGACAAGAGAAATCATGCAGAATGCCTTTGTCATTAAAAAATGATTCAAAATCTTTGTTTTCAAACTCTCTACCATGATCACTTCTGACTTTGACGATTCTAAGATCCTTTTCATTCTGAACGTGGTTGCAGAAGGTGACAAACACAAAGTGTGACTCGTCCTTGTGTCTTAATAACTTTACCCATGTCCATCTGCTATAGTCATCTACGATTACTAACCCATACTTCTTGCCACTGACTGAAGCAGTTTTAACTGGTCCAAATAAGTCAATGTGCAGAAGTTCTAATGGCTTAGAGGTGGAAACAACGTTTTTAGATTTGAAAGCTGGTTTTGCAAACTTGCCTTTCTGACATGCTTCACACAGAGCATCTGAATTGAACTTCAGATTAGGAAGTCCTCTGACCAGATTGAGTTTGTTAATCTGAGATATTCTTCTCATACTAACATGTCCCAATCTTCTGTGCCAGATCCATTTCTCGTTGTTAACAGACATAAGACACTTTACATTCTGACTTTTCAGTTCAGAAAGTTTTATTTTGTAAATGTTGTTCTTCCTCTTTCCATTAAATAGGATAGTCCCATCTTTCTGAATAACAACTTTGCATAAATTTTGATTAAAGATTATATCATAACCGTTATCACTTAATTGACTTATGGATAACAGATTATGCATTAATCCATCTACTAATAAAACATTACTTATAGAGGGAAGATTTCCATTACCTACTGTTCCAGAGCCAATGATCTTTCCCCTCTGATTTCCTCCAAAGCCTACGTGGCCTCCAGGCTTAAGTTCCAGGCTTTGGAACATATGCTTTCTTCCTGTCATGTGTCGTGAGCAGCCAGAGTCCAGGTACCATGACTGGTGTTTCTGCTTTGCTGCTAAAGATATCTGCAACATGTATTATTTTATCCTTAGGTACCCATATTTTCTTGGGTCCTGATTTGTTAGTTTTACCAAAACTCTGGTTGAATTTTGGTTTGACAGAATAATTACTACTAGTATATTTGATGTCATGTGTGTGCCCAAATACAAAGTGAGAATCAAGTGAAGTGCGTTTTATAACTAAATCCATGGCATTCTTTGGTGTAGGTACCTTACCTTGGTATCCTATTCCTTTTCTGCCATTTCTGCTAACTCCATAGATCATTGAAGCCATTTTGCTTCTATCTATGTTTTTAGCTAGAAACTTCTGAAAGCTGTGATCATACTCCTTGATGATCTCATCAGCACTGCTGGGAGTTTCATGAATTGTTTCCTTCTGAGAGTTTTGCAATAGATTTTCTAATTTTGAAACTTTATCTTTCAACTCAGAATTCTCCAATTTGAGACTCTAAGTTTTATCAGAGTCAGAAGCAAGATTCCTTTTCAGGTTTCTGAATTTGACTCTGATCTGCTGATATCTTTCCAGAATTTCATTAAGGCTTTCAGCTAGTTCAACCTTAGTAAAGTTAATAGCAAAGTCATGGAATACCTCTTCTGTGTCTGATTTAGAGTCTGATTCAGAAGCTTCACTGTCTTCTGTTATGTTTGCCATGAGAGCTATGTTTGCTCTCTCATCATCTGATTCTGAGTCAGCTTCAGATGTGTCAGAGTCATCCCATGTAGCCATGAGACTTTTCTTCTTTTCCTTGCCAAACTTCTTTTTGGGCTTTTCCCTCTGAAGCTTTGGGCAATCACTCTTGTAGTGTCCTTGCTCGTTACATTCATAGCAGATGATGTCTTTGTTGTTTGGCTTTCTGCTTCCTGAAGAGCCTTCAGATCTTCTGTGTCCAGAGGAAGATTCTGACCTTCTGTATCTGGAGGAAGATTCATTCTGATTTTCTGATCTTCTGGGATTCCTGAACTTTCTTCGCCTCTGCTTCCATAGTTGGTTCACCCTTCTAGAGAGGAGAGATAGTTCATCTTCTTCTGATGAGGACCCATCAGAGGTTTCTTCAACATCCTGCAAAACTTTGGAGTCAGATTTTCTGTTAGATTTTAAAGCTAATGGCTTACCTTGCTTTTGAGGTTCATCTGCTTCTAGCTCTATCTCGTAACTTCTGAGGGAGTTGACAAGTTCCTCCAGAGAGATTTTGTTGAGATCCTTAGCTAGCTTCAGCGCTGTGACCATTGGCCTCCACTGTTTTGGAAAGCTTCTGATGATCTTCTTAACATGATCAGCAGTAGAATACCCTTTGTCCAGAACTTTGAGACCAGCAACCAGAATTTGAAATCTTGAGAACATCGTTTCTATTGATTCACTTTCTTCCATCTTGAATGCCTCGTACTTATGAATGAGCGCAAGAGCTTTGGTTTCTTTGACTTGAATGTTGCCTTCATGCGTCATTCTCAGAGAGTCAAACATATTCTTTGCAGTGTCTCTGTTTGATATCTTTTCATATTCAGAGTAAGAGATGGCGCTAAGAAGAATTGTTCTGGCCTTGTGATGATTTCTGAAATCACGCTTTTGCTGATCAAACATTGCTTTCCTGTCAATCTTCTGACCACTTGCATCCACTGGGTGCGTGTATCCATCAGTCACCATGTCCCACAGATCAGCATCATGGGCCAGAAAGAAGCTTTCAATTCTGTCTTTCCAGTAGTCAAAGTTCTCACCATCAAAGACTGGAGGTTTTCCACTGAATCTGTCTCTTTCTTCATTGTTGTCATTGTTGATGTTTTGATGTGGTCTTGCCATTGTGTTTTTCTGACGCTGGATCTTATACTGACACGGTTAAGTGTTATAAGCTCATAACCAGGCGCTCTGATACCAATTGAAGATGTGAAAAACACAAGAAGGGGGGTTGAATTGTAAAACTTAAAATCAAGTGCAGACAACACGTTATTTTTATCCTGGTTCGTTTGATCTCAAACTACTCCAGTCCACCCGTCAAGGTGATTTCGCCTCTCTCCAACGAGGTCTTAATCCACTATATTCAATTGAATACAACAACTACTTTAACAACTGTTAAAGCCTTCTTGAGTCTAACCACAGACCGATTTATCTCAAGGAAATTATCTTACAGATAAATGAACAAAAGTGTGTTTGATGTTTTCTAGTAAAACTATATATCACAACTGTGATAATACACAATATGAAGCTTAGGATGAAACTAGATTGCTAGAGCTATAGAGTAAGCGTGGTTGAAAGCTTTAGCTAAAATGAGAGCGTGCGTGAAGATGATTAGCTTAGGCGTGTATATGCGTGTAGAGTATTAGCCATTTCTTTTCTCACTGACTTGTTTAAGTAGCCTAGGAATAGATACGTTGCTGTCCATAAATCCTTTTCAATGCTCATAACGTTCTTTCCTTTTTGAGAAGATCTTTGTCTTGGAATAAAGTCGTTGGTAATTAATCTGTCTTGAATGCATAGTAACGTTGACACTTCAGAGTGATCTGCTAATGATAATCAGAGTGTTCTTGGCTTTAGCTTATTCTGACGCTTCTAAGTGCTGATAACATGGTTAGGATCTTGATCAGAGTCAGAGTATGTTATGCGCAGATTCTGTTCATCAGGCTTCAACGTATATCACATGTTATTTGATCTTCTGATGATGACATATCTTCTGATGCTGATGTTGATACTGATATTCTGATGCTGATTCCATCAGAGTTTCTGTAAATACACAACATAATTTTAAGTAGCATATATGTCTTATATAAATCTCATAATTCATTTGATCTTGCATTTTGTTATCATCAAAACTCTAACTGAGGGTTGTAGAATCAAACTATGTTCTAACAGGTTTGATCTCGTGAGTGCAATGATACTCTTCCTTTGGCCTAATTTCACCTGTAATGGAAAACCCCAAAACGGACCTTGAAACCCTAACAATGGCAGTTGGTTAAACATGCATCAAAACAAGCAATTAATTATTCAAACATGTTCTAAATGATCATATAAACATGAATGCATACTCAAAAGTCATTTATAATGCGTATATTGGCAAACTCGAATTCAAGAACATATGTGCAAACCGTGATGTCGTATGGGATTATTATGGATGTCTTGATGCATGCAAATGATCTAGTTAGCTTTCAAATGTGCCCAGGAATTGATTACAAGTGTCAAAACTTCTTGAATCCCTCTGCAAAGGTCAAACCGATTGCCACTTTTTGTGAAAAAAATTGAACTTCTTGTGTCAATTTCGTGCGGCCAACCCTTGTTCTTTTGATCTGGGAATGTTGTCCATATATATGAGAGTGCATTAGGTTAACAAAGTTGGATGCAATCTTGAAGAATTATGGATAAAAGATTTGATTTTCCATGGATATATTAAGTTTCTAAAATAGGCCAAATCATGCTCTTTTCATTCCAATCATTCCTTGCACGAAATATTTGATTTACCAGCTGATTCTAGACTCATTATGTGGTCATAAAAATAAATCTTGGGTTTTATTTTATTATTTCACTATTTTATTTGATTTATTTTGATTTTAATGAATAAAAAATCAAAACGAATAATAATGAAATAATGTATGAGTGAACTCAGGGGTCGTGGGCCATGTTAGGAACAAGTTTCAAGCATGAAATCATGGGCCCATTTGGAAAAAGTTCAAGTTTGGTCATTATTTGCTTCATGCACATTTCCAAAAATTGGTCAACTTTAGCAATGCATATCTCTCTCATTTTTAACCCTAAGGGGGGTGTTCTTGGACTTTTTAGAGAGCTTAGGATATCGTTTAAACAACCCTTTTCGTTTCATCTCAATTGGGTCTTCCATGTTTATGTAAGGAGCTTTGACCCAAAAGGTGTTTTGGTTGACTTTTTAAAATGACCTATAATGTATGAACTTGTATCTTTGGATTGAGGCATTTATTAGACTTGAGGGATGAAGAGGAGTTGTAGGGAATTGGACTCTATTCAAAATGAGCCTTGGAGTAAATTTTTTTGATAAAGTATGTGAAAGTTATGCCTGGTCAAAGTTTGGTTGACTTTTTCTATAGAAACCCTAATTTGCCATTTTTGACTTTTGATGAGATAAGAGCATTTCTTGAGGAGTCATGATCAACCATTGATCAAATGATGGATATTACTTCAAAATATTGATGTTGACCAAAAATCTTGAGGTTTAACTATATTTGGACCATAGTTGACTTTTGACCTAGTATAGTTGATTTCCAGACATTTGAGCAGTTGACTGAGCAAACTTATTGAGCAAGGCATGAAACTTGGCATGGGTTATCTTGAAGACATATTAGGACCACGTAGAATATTTGGGATCCCTTGGACTCATACATCTTGCTTGAAATTGAAACCCTAGTTTGAGATTCATTGTCTTAGGAAGAGAGTTTGTCTGGTCAATTATTGGTCATCCTTGAGCAATTGAGAACCTATAGAGGCATGCGTTAAGTGAAAATGAGAGGAAAAATTTTGAGGTACAACAAGGTCCATTATAATTTTTTTTCGATAGTCCAAATAATTGAGAGGAAATTTTTGTCACTTTATTACTCAATTTTATTAATCATTATTATTATAGTTACTAAATATTACTATCATGTTTAAAGCATTATTTTAAAAAATTACTTAAAGGCAATTTCAGTCTAATAGGGTCTTTGTTTGGAAAAACTGTTTACGGTTAAAATCTTATGTTTTATAAAATAACTGTTTGTTAAAAAAATCAAGCCCAAGCCCAGTTGAATCTCTTCATCTGATTATTTAAAACGATTACATTATCATTCTTCCTTTTTATTAACAAATAAATTTTATTTTTCAAACATTATTATTAATCATATCATTATTGTTATGTCTTTGTTATTATTTATTTTTACTAGAATTTCTATTGAGATTATTTGTCAAAAAAAAAAGCAACACATAACTGCCAAGCCCAAAAAACAGAAACATGCGCAGGCCCATTTTTTATTTAAAAGAAGAAAGTTGTATGGCCCAAAGAAATCAAAGCAAGTGCATATAGTACAAAAAAATTGCAGATTTCACTAACACTTACGGTGCAAATCGTGAACAGATTCGAGTCTTTGCTTCTTTATTCAGAAGAACTTACAAACGAATTCAATAAGGGACAAAATCAATTAGGAAATAAAAACAGAATAGGCTCAAAACAGAAACTAATTAAAGCATTCACAAAGCTGCAGACAAATTAAATTCCTTCCTAAATCAATTCCCAAATCAGTAACTTCATTTCCTAAATCAAAATTCCTAAGATATCTATAAAAACTAATATTACAGAAAATAGAGGGGGAACAAAATCACAGTGGGAGAAAAAGAAAAGAAAAGGAAGAAAAAAATTATGCATCGATCTGAAAAGAAAAACAACGCATATACTTCCTTCTCCCATATCGCCTCAGCCGCTCACTCACCACCACCGCACGCTTCCGGCGAACGCACGACATCCCTCAAACCGCGGAACACCGATCTCCTCTAAGTCAACCTTCGGAGATCATCGACCCTCCAACCTCCGATCTGAATATCCGCCGCTAAGAGGTGGAAATCGGAAGGTAGTGAGAAAGAGGATATCAAAAATGTGAAAGAAGGGGAAAGTTAGTCTCAGACGTTGTTGTTCTTTCACATATGAGAATAAATTGTACTGTGATGTATTCGTTATTATCTTTTAGTTTTATTTTCATTTTTATTTTTATATTACCTGCCATGTGTCTTGTGATCATTGGTCCTCGGTGTTATCCTTGAAAAAAAATCAAAAAGGATTAAGTTAGTGTTTATTTTACTATGTAGAAAACAACGACAACTAGGAAGCAATACTCCCCCTTACTGCTAACTTTTGTTTTTTTTCTTTCTCTTATTTTAAATATGATTAATATAATTTTTTTATTATTATACTATTAAGATGTAAAATAGAATTAAGGTTACGAAGATTGGGCCTTGAAAGTTAGGGTTCTAGTGCAAATCCTTATTCATACTTCATTTTTTAACCACACGCCTTGTAATACTAATTATTTAGTTCATTATTTTGAGGTTGTTGAATTACTTTGTCTTCCTAATCACATAAAAATCAAATACTAAAAAAAAATTCGGTTGTTATAAATTCAAATTCTTTTCACGATTCAAATTAATTTTAATATTTCCTTAAATAAAAGGTTGTTTATCTTCGAAAAATTAAATCAGTCGACACATCGTCCACCGGTTTATTATTCAAAATTAGTTCATAATTAAAACCATATTTCCTAAAGCATCACGCTTCTAAACCTCGTATCCTTGTGAACACGATAGAGAATGGGTGCCTAACACCTTCCCCTCGTCTAGAACCGACTCCAAATCTAGAATCTCTGAACTTTAGGGTTATTCCTTTATACTCCCTTCCATTACGATAAAAATTAAGGTGACCACTCTAATTTAAAAACTGGTTACTTCATAATTATGTCACTCGGGCGCATGGGAGTTCATGAGCATGCTCCTTGGTATGACATTTACAGGATGTAATATTCCTGACAACACTACTAAATTGGTCCAAAGGCATATCACTTTCCACAAAAGCTTTACCCAATACTAAGATTCCCTGTGTGCAGAAGTGTGCATTAGCAAGGCTAGAATAGATATCTTTGATGGAGTCTGCAACAATTGATATACTGTAGTCGCTCATCTTGATAATCTTCAATATATGGTCCACATCTTTTTACAGAGTAGTACCACTAGATTCCCCCACTGCTTTCTTAGGTCTATTACTTTCAACCACCTTTTTATCTGCATTAACATTCCCTCGAATGACAGGTGCGAAAACACGACCACTACGAGTGACTCAGTTGGCTTCAGCAATATTCTTAACATCAGACAAAGGTTGGATGGTAACTTCCACACCATCCTCTATAATTGTAGCATTGTATTTGTATGGCACGACTTTGTCTAACTCGCAAGGAACAGGACCCGACAAGCAAATCAACACTGGAGAAACAACTAGCTTGCTATGATACTCAATCTCTATAGGGGCGGGAACACCAAAACAAGGCACAATAACATTCACCTCTCCTTCAGAATACTTAGACATCATAGAATCATTGCTGGAGAACATATCTTCCTCTGAGGAAAAAAATTCATCTGCATAAGCATACTCATCATTTGACATAGTCTCGGCCTAACAATCTTTAATCACGTTAATCCCATGGAAATCATCTCTATTGCCTGAAATTTTGATAGTACCATTGTCCAACAATAATTTAAGACCCTTTTTCGCAATGGAACAACCATGATAATCTCTGCAGCAAATCTGGAAAGACCCATAATGGTGTTCTTCTTGACCATCCATGTGACCGAAGGTAGCGTGCAACTGCACCAAATCATCATTCATATAGTTTACGTAAAAAATATGAAACTCACCGGGATATCCAAAGACCATATTCACATCTTCTTTGTACTATGCCCTAGGCCTGCTTATATGAATGAGGCCCTCGTCCATCGTTTCCGGAAGATCAACTTTTATCTTATCACATCCCTGGATATCTGTACTACAAATACTATAACCAGCATGGTCATGCGTATAGTAACTGAACTCGCAGAGGTCAACATGTATCTTTACCAAATATCCTCTAACCAGGTTGATATAAAAAATCCAGAAGTCCCTTGGACAACCAGCAATCATGTTTACATCATTTGCTCCTCCATGCTTAGGTAAAGGGTTATCTTTTCGTTAGGGCCAACATCTTTGAAGGATAAAAGGCCAGATCACACCATCTTTTGTACTTCAGATTTCAAAGGATAACAGTTCTCAATATTGTGTCTTGGGGCTCCTTGATGGAAAGCACATGTCTGGTCTGCCTTATAATACTAGGGTAAAGGTGAAGGTACAACATGGGGAGGCCTGGTTTGAACCAACTTCTTATGAATCAAAGACGGGAATAACTCTGCATAACTCATTAGAATATAGTCAAAAGCCTCTCTCTTCTAACTTTTCCCTTGATTTCACCGAGGTGATAGTCTCTGATAGGAAACATTGGTTGGAACTACATTAATAACTGCAGTCATAGAAGCAATCTCTTGTTGGTACCGTTGATTCCTTCTAGTTGGTCTAATCTTCCTTTCCCCAATAACAACATTCATTTCACTTTCTTTCTTTCTTGAAAACCCGTATGACGACTTCTTCGTCCCTTCATCTTTTGTCAAGCGCCCTTCTCTAATAGTCTCTTCTAAACGAACACCCATGCTTACCATTTAGGTAAAATCACTCGGCACACTGGCGACCATCCTTTCATAATAAAATGATCCAAGGGTTTTCAGAAAGACCTTGGTCATTTCTTGTTCTCACATAGCTGGTACCACCTAGTAACTATCTCGCGCCATCTCTGCGCATATTCTTTGAATGACTCCTTGTTTCTCTGATCCATTGCCCTAAACTGGTCGCGGTCAGGCTATGAACATATTGTATTTACATCATTTGATGAAGGCTTCTCCTAGATCATTGAAGGTGCGAATACTACTACTTTCCAGACTCATATACCACTTCAGAGCAGCACCAATTAAACTAGTTGGAAGAAATGAATGAGAAAACGCCGATCATCAGTATGGGTAGTGTTATACCCTAAAATTTTCCCTCTCATTTTAGCAACATTTCTCATCACAAGGCTCTTTGAACTCAAGACCAAGTTAGGGTTTGCACTGCTCAAGACATCTCCTTGCATTGTTGACCTAAATTAGAGTTTGAGTTTGCACAGGGATTTTTTGACTTACAATGCTCAAAATGGCTTTCATACTTCATGTTGAATTTACAAGATTACCTCTACCAAGTTTCAAGCTTTGAATCAAATTTTTGCCCAGTCAATTGGACAGTTGACCTAGAAATCAGTTGTATTGGGGAAAAAGTCAATTGTGGCCAATTAGTAGTCAAACCTCATAAATTTTGACCCACATCAACATTATAGACTCATATGAACCATTTTATCAAGTTTGGACCACAACTCCTCAAGAAATTTGATCAGATCACCAAAAGGGCAAAATGGTCATTTTTAGGGTTTTGACTACACAAGGGCAATTTTTGATTTTTGACCTAGCCAATGGAAAATTGGGTTTAAGCATGGACTCAAGGATTCAATGGCATCATCTTGACCTATTCACAAGGTTCAAAAGACCTAATTGCATTGGATTGACAGATGAATTTTTCAGTCAACTGATCAAAATTTGATTGTACACTGAAAAGTCAAACTTTGACTTTTTGGTCAAAATCAAGTACCAAGGGTCATTTCCATCAAGATGTGTCAAAACATGAAACTTGTTCATCAAGAAACTCATTTTTGCAAATTAGGGTTTAAAGTTGAAAAATTTCATAACTTAGAATTTTTCTAAGTTATGAAATTTTCTTAATTTTTCCTAACTTTTCCCAACATTTTCACCATGATGCATTTGGATTCAAGCAAAACTTCCAAGATGAAAGTTGTAGTCCTCCATAAAGTATACAACTTTGATTCACAAAGTTTTCCCAAAAGAAGCTTGGATCTCAAGTTATGATTTTTGGAACAAGGGTCCCTAAAACTTTTAACTTAGTGAAATCTTGCCCTAGTTTAGGCAAGATTTTGACCTATCTTCATGGCCATTTTTCACATAGTTCCACTTGGAGTCTCAAATTGCATTTCAAATATGGATTGTAGAGCATGTTGCAAGATTTCAAATATGTCAAGGAAACTCTCCAAACTCATTTGTGGTTAGGGAGAATCGAAAGCTTGAAGTTGGCAACAACTCACTTTTCATCCATGGCATGTTCATTGTGATACAAGTTGCAAATTCAAATCAGCTTGCTTTTCACTAGATTACAGGCCTCAAAACCATTCCACACTCAATAATTAAGTGCAAAACCATTGGTCTAAGGCATTGTTTTGGTCATTAGAACATTGCATATTAGATTAATTCTTAAATAGAAAAAGCAACATTACCATTTTTGCTTAAATCTTGCTTTATGTCAAAACGGATTTCTTGAGCATTGGTCCATATATTATGCAGCAAATCAAATCCACAAATTAGAGGGGCCAAGAGCAGAGGGTGCAAGCATATGGATAGCATGTACAGGCCTGTTTCACATCACTTCTCACACTTTGCTTCATAACCAAGAAATTTGTCCAAAACATAGAAACTTGAACATCAGCTAGAACTAACCTTGGCAAGCATTTGAGACAACTTTCTCACATCCCCTTGAACCAGAAACACGACCCTTTGATCCCTCAAACATCCCATAGCTCAAAATCACCTTCCATTGGCAAAACAGGGCAGCATCTGCATCTTGACTTCCATAGCACAATTTGCTCGTGCGTTTTGCCCCAAACCTGTTCAAACACCTTCCATTCAATCCATCCAAGATATCACAAACCTTAAACACCAACTGTAACTCCATTTACAGGGTTTGCCATTTTCATTTTGAGCTTGTGCAGGTTGAGTTCTGTAGGCTTTTTCAAGTGCATTCAAGGCAAGCTAGACATTGGAGAAGGTCAAGTGAAGTTCAAGCAAGCTCCCAGACATATCAAGCCTTGTTGAAAAGCTCCACATTGCCATACACGAAGTCAGCTGAAACAGGTTTTTATCAACTTCCTATCTCTCTATTTAGGAACATTTAGACTTAGGTTTGTGAATAAGAAATGTAGTATTCATTTCCATGAAGCTGTACATATGCTCAGTTTTCATTTTTATTAAGCGTGCTAAGAGAATTTGGTCCATGAACATCCTGAAAAAATTAGGTTAGATTTTAGGGCCAGAGAAATTCTCTCTGGTCTTTGAGAGTTAGGACAAGTTTTTTATATGGTTGGATTCGTCTTGGAAAACCCTACAACTTTGATGTTATGTGTTTTTGCAATAGAGCTCGTATGCAAGATGTTCATGATAGGTACAGGCGCGCGCGTTTGTTTTTGAATAACAGAGGTTGAAGATGAAGTGTGGTGGGTTGGACTTGGTCCTGGCTCACTATTGACACCCCCCTTTTGCTGAATACACCCCCTGGCCCATTTCTTCATATTTTTATGTTTTGTTATTTTATTTTCATTTCTGATTTTATTTTATTATTTCCAAATATAAAAAATATCCAAAAAAATATTTTATAATTTTTACATTTTATTTTGCATTTTATTTCTATTTTTTCTAACATAAAAATCATTTTAATTAGTATATGTTTTATTTATTGAAAACTTAAAAATAATATAATTATACCCTTTTATTTTTATTCTTTTATTTACACTCAAAACGATTATTCTAAATATATTTTTATCTTGCATATATTTTATTTTATTTTTTGTACATGATTAATATAATTAATAAATATATACATACTTTTATTTTATAAATGCTTTAGAATAAAAACATAAAAATACTATACTTTTTTTATTATTATTTATACTTAAAAAATAATTTTTCTAAATATATTTTATTTTCTTATATACACCATTTTATTTTATTGTATATAAATAATACAATTAATATATTTATTTTCTTAAAGAAAATTAGGGTTTTACCCTTAACCAAATAAAATTAATCTTTTTATTTATTTCTTTCCTTTTACATTAAATATTTTTACATACATAAAAATAAACAAAAACCTTTTTGCATATTCATATTATTTTGTATATTTATTTAATTTGATTATTTAAATATTATTCATTTATTATTTATGCCATTTGATTCAATTTGGATGTAATAGTAAAACTAGGGTTTTAATTTCTTGTCAAATAATCCCCATTCAAAAATTGTATCCCCATCCCCATAATCATGTTGTAATAGTGGTAGATTTATTTTATGCATTTATGCTTTCAATTATGCCATGATTAGAAATTAGGGTTTGTATGCAAAAATTCCAAAAATCAACAAATAGTTTGACTAATGCAAAGACAAAAATGCATGAAAGTCAATACACAATACACACTTGCACCCTTAGGGTTACATCCACTTGTTGCCTTAAAAATGGACCATGTTATGCATGTTGGGTATTTTGGCACAACAAAAACAAAACAAAAGATCATAGTCCCTCGATGATGCTATCTTGGTTGCCTAAACAAAATGATCCAGTCCCTCGGAAAATTGCTAAAAATACTTAACACAATTGCTATCATGGTCTATACGATGACTCGCGTATGTCCCGTTTAACATCCTAATACAAGGTTGTTTACCAAATGCAATGGTAAAACAACATTGTCAAAAGGGTTAAAAACATACAGGAAAAATCTTTGAGTAAAATAGGGTAGACAACTCTTAGTTACTTGATCAAAAAACTTGCAAAACATCCTTGCTATTTTCAAACACACCTCACAACACAATTTCAAAACATTTCCTCAATCAAACTTTCAAACATTGAAATATTTTCAAAAGACAATACACCTTTGTATACATTCAAACAAGAATCATTACAAAGGTTGCCACAACGATGGCCTCTTTTCAAAACATCTTTCAAAACCACACACAAAGCACCATTTCAAACAATTGAAAAGCAAAAGCAAGTGATCTAAACAAGTAACTAAGAGCCCATGGATAACCATGGATGAAAATGGTGCTTGCACCTTCCCTTTTCATAATCTACTCCTCGAACCCAAGAAAACATCTCAAAGGTTTTTCCTGTGCTTTTTGACCTTTCCTTAGGATAAACTAAAAAGTCAGTGGCGAATCTTGCTAAACCGAAACATTTACGAACACAAACGCAAAACCCCAAGTCAGTTCTCCCACCGTATCACAGAACTGGTGACTCTGCTGGGGATAACTTTAAAAGTGGAGTAACCTTAGGGTTTAGATCACCTTTGCATGCTTACTTTGTTTTCTTTGATTACTTTACATTTGGTTCTATTGTTTTGGGTTTGAATCCTCCACCCGGATTTTTGGGAAACATTCATAGGTAAATAGCAATACATTGTGGAAACTGTGTGGGGTATACCAACATGGTTGAAGCAATAGCTATATTAGTGCGACATATTTGTGGGTACCGGTAGCCTTTGAGTCAATCAAAGAATACGGGGCCGCTGAGTGATGTCATGAAGCACTAATGAACTCTTAGAACCTTACTTGACCATCATGGTCTTTTTAGGGGTAGTGAGATGACCGGCTTTGGTGCAGTCCGAAGTTGGTAGATACTCGATACTACACTCACTGAGGGTTGTTTTCTTGGAATATTTCGGTCGCCAGTTAAGTGGCCAAACTGAAACAATGAACACAGAAAATAATCCAATGATATTGAGATCCTTAGAACCCGGTTACTATTTATAGGACAGGTTGAGCCAACTAACTTCAAGAGGGTACTTACCTATGAAACCCCATGCAAGCCTGAAACTAGGATCTTGTGTGATTTTCTTGTACATATACTTGTGCATACATCATGAGCATCATAAAGCATCATATGCATCCACTAACCATTTCAAGGGTTTGGATCTTCATCTTTGTTCTTGTTTTGTAGGTCATGGAATCACTTCGCAGGAAAACAATTCAAGTCAATCTTGTGAGAATCCCTCCTCAACTCAAGGAGCTTACTTCTAAGATTCCAGAGAATTCTCCCTTCAGTGAAAGACATGGTAGACTTCTCAACTTGGTCAAATCCAACATTGAAGAAGACATGGTGAAAGTCCTCTTCCAGTTCTTTGACCCATTACACCATTGCTTTACATTCCCTGATTACCAACTAGTACCTACTTTGGAGGAATTTTCTCAACTCCTGAGGATTCCTATTCTCCATCAACTACCCTACAACAGTACGGAAAGAGAACCAAAGCCTGAAGATGTTTCTCAAGCCTTACACTTGCAACCATCTGATATCAAAGGTCATTGGGAAACCAAAAGTGGTGTCAAGAGTTTCTTGGCAAAGTTTTTGTTTGAGAAGGCACAAGACTTCTGGAATTCTCTAGATCTGCAAGCTTTTGAAGAGATTGTAGCACTCCTCATCTATGGGTTGGTCTTATTCCCAAACCCTAATCAGCTTATAGATGTGAATGCTGTCAAGATTTTCATATCTCGGAATCCTGTGCGTACATTGCTTGGGGACATCCTACACTCATTTCACACATGAACAATGAGGAAAAGAGGTGTTCTCATGTGTTGTACTCCTCTTCTAGCAAGGTGGTTTATTTCTCACCTTCCCCAATCAGTTTTGAAGAATGAGTAGGGTTTAAGGTGGTCACAACGGTTGATGACCCTCACACATTCTGATGTTCATTGGTGTTCTCGGTCCAGAGAAAATGTCATCATCATTGATCGTTGTGGAGAATTCCCTAATGTCCCACTACTCGGCATTAGGGGAGGCATTACCTACAACCCCTGTTTAGCTCTGAGACAATTTGGGTATGCCCGAAGGGATGGCCCTCATGACATGCTGATTCCTGACTTGGTTTTTGACTTCGACAACGACGCTCAAGGACTTTGACAAAGGTTTATCCAAGCTTGGAGGATGCCCAACAAAGTGGATAGTAAGACACTGGGACACAAGAATTCCATCCCCCTTGAGCCTTATCTCAAGTGGGTACTAACCCACGGCCAGAGCCTTATGATACCTTACCCCCACATTCTCCCCGTGATCAAAGAGCCTGTTATGGAAGGAGAGGTTCCATACACCCTCCTACATCCAGACATGCCAACATCATTGGAAGAATTACAAAAGAGTTGGATACAGCTTAAGGAAGATCAAAACACTTTTGAAGCCAACTTCTATGCCAGTGAGAAGAAGGTTTTGGAACTTACCCACCGACTTCACGAAGAGGATACTCTTAACACCTACATCGCATCAAAGAGGATGCACAACGTCTTTTTACATTAAGAATTTTGTAATATTCTGCCCCTGGGGCATTTATGTACTAACAAATTTCTTCTTATTAATATGACGTGTGTTCTTTTTGTTTGCAACAACTTTGAATTTCTGAATCCTTGAATGCATTACATGAATACATATCATTCATCATATGCATAAACAGGTCTTCACACCAGGTTTCCTTATCTTTCTACTGTTTATTTCAGCAAGATGGATATAGAGAAGACGATCAAAGATCTGCAAGCACAAAATTCTTAGTTCCAACAACTCCTCATAACCTTGGCAAAGGGTCAAGAGGATCTTAAAGCACTGTTAGAGAAGGAAAAAGACAAAGAGAAAAAGAAGAAAAGAACTGGTGTAGCCACTATGGGAAGAAGGTTTGAGAACCATGCTAGAAGGGTCCTCGAGTTCCCCTCAACATCTGCCGAAGGGGTTGGTAAAGGTAAAGGAGTTGCAATGCCCTCCGAGTCTGAAGCTGAAAAGGAAGAAGAAGAAGAGGAGGAAGATTACTCTGAACAGTAGAATCCTCCTGCGGACGATAAGTATAAAAATCTAGAAGAGCAGTTGGCAGCCATGGAGGTACAAAGAGTACCTAGGTTGGATTTCGAAGAATTAGGGTTGGTTGCTGGAATCGTCATTCCCCCCAAATTCAAAGTGCCTACATTTGATAAATACGACGGTTTGTCCTGTCCGAAGATGAATTTGCGGTCCTACGTCAGAAATATCCAACCTCACTCTTCTGATAAGGATCTATGGGTCCACTTTTTTTCAAGATAGTTTGTCGGGTACGCAATTGGAATGGTTCTATCAACTTGAGAGATCTGATGTTCATAACTGGGAGGATTTAGCTGCTGCTTTCTATTGACAATACCAATATAATGCAGATTTAGCGCCTACTCGTACTCAACTACAGAGTATGGGTATGGTCTCTAATGAAGGATTTAAGGAGTATGCCCAGAAGTGGCGAGATTTGGCTGGAAGGGTGCAGCCACCATTGTCGGATAGAGATCTGGTTGATATGTTTTTGGGGACCCTATCAGGTCCATTCTTTAATCACTTGATCAGGAGCTCATCTGCAAGGTTCACCGAATTAATTCTGACCGGTGAAAGAGTCGAATTTGGCATTAAGAGTGGTAAAATTCAGAAGGATGCCTCCGCTTCCACTGCTATCAAGAAGACTTTCCCAGCCAAGAAGGAAGTTTCTGCTGTTCACACCCAGAGAAATCAAGGAAGAATGGAGCGCCGACCAGCGGTGGGGGCTGTGATGATCTAGAACTCCTCAGTCGATCAACCTTGAAGCAGACAACCTAGAGCTAACTAGAAAAGGGTAGAAAGGCCACAACGACAATTCACCCGGATCAATATGACACCGGCTCAGGTCCTCCCTCATCTGTTAAAGTTAAACCTTACCAACTTGAAAGAAGCGCCGAAAAACCCAAATACCTCTTCTCCCTAATATCATTCCAATGCGAAATGTGCATACCATTCGGACAGTGTAGGGCATGACACCAACAACTGTTGGGCCCTTAAAAACAAGATCCAAGATTTGATAGATGCCAAGGAGGTGGAGTTTGATGCCCCCGAAAAACCTAATGTGATATCCGATCCTATGCCAAAACATGGTCATAATGTCCATGCTATTGTGGAAGATCTTCATGTTACCGCTGTTGATGACTTAATGACTCCATTGCCAATGATCAAGATAAATCTGTTGAAAGTCGGGATCTTCCCGGGATGTAAAAAATATTGTTACTTTTGTTCAACCTTGCAATCCGACTGTCCGCTGTTGAAGTCAGGCATCCAACGCTTGATGGATACCCAAGA
This sequence comes from Vicia faba, assembly GCA_948472305.1. NCBI lineage: Eukaryota > Viridiplantae > Streptophyta > Magnoliopsida > Fabales > Fabaceae > Vicia > Vicia faba. Next base: position 1,308,721,650 of record OX451739.1, read on the forward strand.
GATCCTCTTTCAGAAAACTCATGTTGCTACTATCACTCCTGTTACTCCTGTTACTCCAATCAATGATATTGCTATAATCACCATTTCCGACAATCTTTCCAAGACCTGCAAAAGGCCTGTTAAGATTACACCCGATCCAAAGTTTGTACCACTGAAGATTACCATGCCGGGGCCTATCCCATATAAGTCCAACAAGACGATACCGTGGAATTATGGAGGAGAGATCTTCTACCATGGCGTCAAGCAGATCGAATCAGCCGAAGAGAATTCCGATGAAGAAATTCCTGATGTAGGAAATATTGTAGGGACGAGTAAGATAACTCGTAGCGAAAGAATCTTTTCTCCGGAGATTGCTCCTCCATGGGTAGTCTTTGGACCCTCAAATGCTCCTGTGCCTGTTGTTGTACCCCAAAATTTGCCCTCTCCTTTTTCACAAGAAATCACAGCTCCGGGCTTTCCCTGATTTTTCAAATTGGCTCAAGAATCGGTCAAACAGACTTTTCTTATCAGTCTATCCAAAATTAGGGTTTCCATTGATTTTGAATCAGTCCAAATAGTTTATTAGGGTTTCTATTGATTTGGTTGAGTTTGGCTCAGGGTTTGATCAAGAAGACGTTTCTTTGACAGTAAATCCAACATTAGGGTTTGAACACGCATTCTCAGAAGGAATTGAATCCACAGTATTTCAATTGACTGTCACATGGTTTTGACGTTTGTTCAAGATTTCTGTTTGTTTCCCAAAACCTAAACATCTGGGATAGAAGCTGAGGCATTTGAATTGAAAGTTTGAAGCGTTGGTTTAATCAGTAAAGCGGAGACGTATGTACGTTTGTTTGTTTAATTGTGCAATGCTTTTGGTTATTTGGAATGTCGGGCTTATTGTTGGTTAATGCGAAGTTGTGAGACTTCGACGTTTGTTGATTATTTATAATTTCTAAGTTAAAGTAGTTGGGATGCATTTCCAATTATTATAATTCAAGAAATTTAAATGATTAAATAAACAAGTGCAGAAGAATTAAAGAACTATCTGACAAAAGATTTTATTTATTTTAATTGTTGTTACAAGTGTTATTTGAATACGGTAAATTTATTTACAGTGTTTACAATGACGTTTATTACAATGATTAAAAATAAATTAAATCTACATCCAAAGTTTCTTGAAGTCTTCATCTTCTACCGCTGCTTCCCTTGCCCCAATTGATATTTACCTGCAAAGCCAGAAAAAGAGAAGTCAATAACAGTTAAATTGGAAAAGCATTTTAGACAGATAAATAAAAGTTCATCATTAAAGGTTGTCGGCCGGAATCAGTTTGTTTTATTTTGCTCGTCCTCTCTGCAAATCGCAAGAAGATTTCTCTTCTTGGTTCACAAAGAGGAAAAGTAAAGTTTAAAATGTTTGCAAGCATATGAATTAATTAAATACAAGGCAGCATATTAAACAAAATGCACAAAGCTGCATAAGTTCAAAATGCACAAAGCTGCATAAATTCAAACTGTCAACCAAATTGCAAACTGAACAAACAAGTTACACAATGCACAAAAGCAAACAAAACTGTCAACCAAATTTGGCAAACCAAACTGTCAAAGAAAGGCAAACTAAGCTGTGAACAAAACTGTCAACAAAGCTGTCAAGGAAGATATCAAAACAGAAAAACTGTCAAGAAAGATATCAAAACAGAAAAGTTGCATACAAGTACACAAAAGCCAATGCAGAAAATCTGGAAGGTAAGAAGGTATGCAGAGGAAAATTAAATTGCAAGCAAGCTTGTAAAAGCACATTATCATCATTTTCCAACCAACACCTTTTCAGAAAAGTACCTTTAAGCAATATAATATGCTTTTTGGAGAGAGAGAAAGAGAAAAAAGGAAAAGCAGGTTTGCAGTTTGGCAGGCTTAAGACATAGATAAATATAACAAGATATCCAACAGTTCAAGGGGGCAGGATACAAAGAATACAAAGAGAAAGATACCATAAAACCTGTATTACAATAAGCCTTCAAACAAGCACAGCCTAACCTGCTTTCAAGCAAGCAAAAGCACAAACCTGTTAAAAACCTTCAACAGCCTGCCTAAAATCTCAAAACAAAAACTAAAAACCCCAAGCCCGCCCGAACAACAAGCCTCAAAGCTTGTTCAGTTTCAAACCTGCAGAAATCAACAAGCCTGTACCAGTTACAAAAACCAGAAACAAATCTCCAAACCTACAACAAGCCTTCCAGAAACCAGTAAAACTCCAAGCCTGTATCAAACAATCAAAAGCCTGCCTGTACAACAAGCAATCAAAAGCCTGCCTGTACAACAAGCAATCAAAAGCCTACCTGCACAACAAGCAAACCAAAAAGCCTGCCTGCACAACAAGCAAACCAACAAACCTGTCCAAACTAAAACTCATACAACATCCAAACATCCAGATATCCAAACAACAATAACAAACGCCTCAGAACCAAGTTTATCATAGGCAAAAAACACCAACTCAGATGCCAAAGCCAAGAGAAAAAGAAGAGGTCCAGAAGTGAGGAAAAAAAAAGGGCAACCGTTTTCAGTTTCAACATCATCAAATACATATCAAAAGCATCTCAGAAAGCTATCATCATTGACAAGAACGAGAGGAAGAAAATCAACTTAACAGTAACACTCTCAGAAGCAAAAGCATACCAGCAATAATATCATCATCATTGAAAAAGTCAACAAAATCCAAAGGAAGGAGAAGATGCAGAAATAAGTAATCTTAGGGTTTTCAGAGCAGGTTCATCACAAAACCATTCAAAGAAGAAAGATACGAGGTTACCAGGAAGCTAGCATCACCATCACAGCCTCCCTCGCCCGACCGCCTGAGAAGCACCACCGTCCAACTCCCCGACGACAAAACCCCAAGGTATTGATTCCTCCTCTTACTGTCTTACACCTCGCATAAACATAATAATAATCAAAGATCAAAACATGGAAAAAGCTAAAACATGCACGAATATTCAAACCCTAAAACGCGATAGAGAGAAATCAATACCTTTTCTTGTCACCGCTTGGTACAACCGTGGAGAGAGGAGAATGGAGGTGGTGTCTGGTGGCCTAAGGCAAGAGGAAGGAGGGTATCAGTAGCCCCGTTTGAGAAAAGATGAAGACGATGAAGAAGATGGAAAGCAGCGCCGCTCACAAACATGAACAAATCCAATTCTGAATCAAACAAGTGAACCCTAACAAAAACCCTTGACAAAACAATTGGGCCTGGACGCCCCACTCATCACCAAAGCCCAAACATCCTGGCGCATACCCCCTTTTCTTTTAATCTGTTTGTTTTTGTTGTTTGGGCCAAGTGTGTGACCTAAGGCCCATATAACTCTTTTTTTAATATTTTTTTAAACCAACACTTCTTAATTTTCATAACCTAATTCTTTTTTGATTAAATAATATATTAATCTTTCATGTAAAAATTTTATTAATACTTTTTATCACACTTAAAAGTACATAAAAATAGGATTTTTCTAAGTTAAATAATTTTCTCTTTAAAACCCTTTTTGTTTATATACACTAACAAAAATACAAAAATAATAAAAATACTTAATAAATACATTAGGTTAACATTTTGATCATTTGTAAATAATCATATGCATTTTACAATACTTTTATTTCTCTTTGATTCTTATACCTTGCTATATTTTACATTGAGAATACGACAATTCGATTTGGTTGTAAATAATACTTGGACACTACTATTCTGATGAGACTCATCCCAATTTGTAAACATTTGTACCCCCATCCCCGGATACTTATTTGTAATAGCTTAGACTTTAAATTCCCGCAATTTATCGCTTTCTATATACTGTATAGTAATTAGGGTTTGTATGCGAAGATTTAAAATCAACCGCTAGATAACCTAACACAAAGATAAATGCATGAAAACCAATACACAATTCACACTTGCACCTCTAGGGTAACCTCGCTTGTTGCCTCGGAAAATACAATCATGTCCCTCGAGTATGAGACACTCTAGAAAATGTCCCTTCGATAAACAAAGATCGTTAGTCCCTCGATGACCCTCGATGTTGCCTTCGATAAAACGATCTCGTCCCTTACAAGATTGCTAGAGCGTCTCACAAGTTGCCTTCAATGATTGTATACGATGACCCGCGCCTGTCCCGTTAAACATCCTAACACAAGGTTGTTCACCAAACACAATGGTGAAACAACACTGTTAAAAGGGTTAAAACATAGGAAAGATCTTTGAGTAAAATAGGGTAGACAACTCTTAGTTACTTGATCAAAAAACTTGCAAAACATCCTTGCCATTTTTCAAACACACATCACAACACAACTTCAAAAACAATTTCCAAACAACTTTCAACAAACATTGAAACATCTTTTCAAAAAGACATACACCTTTGTATATACTAAAACAAGAGTCATTACAAAGGTTGCCTAGACAAGGCATCTTTTTCAAAACATTTTCAAAACCACACACACAAAGCACCATTTCAAACAATTGAAAAGCAAAGGCAAGTGATCTAAAACAAGTAACTAAGAGCCCATGGATAACCATGGATGAAAAGGGTGCTAGCACCTTCCCTTTTCATAATCTACCCCCCGAACCCACGAAAACATCTCAAAGGTCTTTCCTGTGCTTTTTGACCTTTCCTTAGGATAAATAAAAAGTTGGTGGCGACTCTTGCTCAACCGAACATTTGCGAATACAAATGCAAAACCTCAAGTCAGTTCTCCCACCGTATCACAGAACTGACGACTCTGCTGGGGAATTTTCTAAAAGTGGGGTTACCTTAGGGTTTTAGATCATCTTTACATGCTTACTTTGATTGCTTTGATTGCTTTACTTTTTGGGTTCCTTGTTTGGGTTTGTTTTAAATCCTACACCCAGATTTAGGGGCACCTTCTTAGGTAAATAGCAATAAACTGTGAGGGAACTGTGCGGGGTATACCGACATGGTTGAAGCAGTAACTATGTTAGTGTGACATATTTGTGGGTACCGGTATCCCTTGAGTAGTCAAGGAGAATACGGGGCCGCTGAGCAATGTCATGAAACACTAACGAACTCTAGAACCTTACTTGACCATCTTGGCCTTTTTAGGGGTAGTGAGATGACCGACTTTGGTGCAGTCCGAAGTTGGTAGATACTCAATACTACGTTCATTGAGGATTGTTTTCTTGGGATATTTTGGTCGCCAGTTAAGTGGCTAAACCAAAACAATGAACACAGAAAATAATCCAGTGATATTGAGCTCCTTAGAACCCGGTTTCTATTTTAGGACAGGATGAGCCAACTAACTTCAAGAGGGTACTTACCTACAAACCCCATGCAAGCCTGAACCTAAGGACTTGTTTGCTCTGTGTGAATATGATTGTCTGTATATACACTTGCTTACTTTTGCATACATGTACATAACATCATAACATCATACCATAGCATTTTCAATAACCATTTCAAGGATCTCGAGGGTCTTTTGATGCAGGGTCACGTTAAACCAGACGTCTACCAAAGGGAAATAGGTTTCTCCTCTAAACAAACACCGTCAAAGATCAAGTGCAACAACTTGAATCAGGGGCTATGACCCACTCGACATGGTGAGCTTGATTCTCGTGGAAAGACATCCACCGATACAAAGTTCTCCAATCAAAGATGTTGATCAAAATTCAACCTCTAACATTTTCTTGTGTTTACCCCACGAGATCCTTGAAAACATGCATCCACATATCATGCATTGCATCATAACAGGTTTTCCTTTTCAGGTTTCCTTATTCTCCTACTGTTTATTTCAGTAGAGATGGCTCTGGAGCAGAATATCAAGGGCATCCAGGCTCAAAACGCTCAACTTCAAGAGATGTTCTTGAACCTATCCAAGGGACAAGAAGAGTTGAAAGTACTCCTCGCTAGGAACCTGGCCGAGAAAAATTTGGAAGACAATAAGGACAAACAGTTGGAACAACTGCAAACTGAGGTTGAAGCAATGAGAACCCAGATGCTAGGGTAGATGGCTCTTATCCAAGGCCTAGCCCAAAGACAAGAAGAGCTGGGAACCATTATCAATCAATTTCGTCAAGACGGTTGCAACCGTATGGGGCAAACAATCAGGATCAGAAATCAAGGCCTTGCTCAGCTTCCCATGAGACAAGAAACCGGTTTAAAGGAGAGAAGACCTTCTCACTTTGCTTCCACATCACGAGCCCAACAACGACTTCGTCAACATCAACCGGAAAATCAGCCAAAGGGGGAAAGACTTCAAAGGCAATACACCCAAATCAACATGCCATTGTCACAAGCATTGCAGCACATGTTGAAGATGAATATGATTACGGTGGTAAACCCTCATCCGAATCCTAAGACTTCTTCTCCTAGCTACAATCCAGATGCCAGGTGTGCCTATCATTCTGATAGTCCTGGACATGATACAAATGATTGTTGGGCGTTGAAGTACAAGATTCAAAACCTGATCGACGAAGGAAGGTTGGAGTTCACACAAGATGGCCAGACTGAATTCTTATGTCGTCCCTCAAAGGTTCACCACCTAAAGTGACAAGTTCAGACAAAGAGGCTTCTGTTCATTTTGAATTTTCAAGTTGTAATCTCTTTTGTTATTCAAACAATTATCTGTTAATGTTAAACTCTGTTTCATTAATGCATTGCATATGTTTGTCTTGAACTCATCCATTCGTTTTCACTATTCTTATGCTTTCTTTATGATATTTAACTCTTGATAAAAAGCTACAAGCCTTTAGAGGGAGGATGCCGAAACAATGCCATGATCTCATACAGTATGCTTTTGAACAGACCTTGCTGACGATGTACAGGCATTTCTTTCAAATCCCAAACACTGGAGTTATAAGGAAGATAATCCCTACTCAACCCCTTCGAGCCAAAGAAGTAGGAGTTTTCTGTTTTAAACACAAATTGAAACCTTTGATTTAAACCTGGGGCAGGGTAGTCTCTCAGTTAATCCAAAAAAGGATGCGCATTGAAGTCGTAAATTCTCAGTTCGTAATACAACGAACAACATCAAAAAACATTCCTTTGGAATCAAAAGACAGTGATGGTTCCTTATCTCATAGGCAGTCATTATCTCTCAAAAGAGAAAAGCCCACCGAGCCAAAACCTATAAAGGAGGCTTAAGAAATCTGGGGCATCCCGCTGACTGTAATCTCGAAAACAGGAACAGTCAGGCAAAAGTTAGGGATAATAAATCAAAAGAACGAGGTCATTACAAATCCTCAACAACATGAAAAATGTTGCAAAAAAAAGATGATGGCTGACTTCCATAAAATTCAACTGGTGAACCATCGCCAAAAGTCGTTCCAAACTCGAATAGAGTTCGACGCACACTTAACTGAGTTTAGGATTGAAGAACATCACGAAGAGCGGGTGGGTACAAATATACTTTGAGCCTTTATCCTTTGTTTCTTAAACTGTGAACCAAGCCACATTACAACCCTTCAAAAGTCCTAATTGAAGCATGGGTTAGTTCGAAAGCATACTATTACAAAAGGTATCCTGACTCCTGTAAGGCTTTGCTCTAAATCTTGTGTTGAATTTGTCTTATAAAAAGTTTTCTGCTAAAAATGCATTTTTCAAAACTTCAAGACAAGCATAAACTTTGCATTATTTGAATATCGTTGGTTGCACATGGTTTACTTGTTTAAACAACAAAGAAATTCATACAGTGAATGTTCGGAGGAACGGAAGCTCTCTCAGTGAATGAAATCACTTCAAGTGGGATGACACTTCCGTTACAAAAATCTCCTATCAACAAAAGGGGATTTTATGTGGTATTGTACAGTTAACCTGGGGCAGTCCAGTCAAGGTTTCAACAAATCCTTCAAAGTTAACCTGGGGCAGTCCAGTCAAGATTTCAACAGATCTTTCAAAGTTCAGTGAACCTGGGGCAGTCCAGTCAAGATTTCAACAGATCTTTCAAAGTTCAGTGAACCTGGGGCAGTCCAGTCAAGATTTCAACAGATCTTTCAAAGTTCAGTGAACCTGGGGCAGTCCAGTCAAGATTTTAGGAAATCTCTCAATTACAGATTAACCTGGGGCAAGTCTCCCTCACCATCACTTGGGGCATTTAAACGTCAATCTCATCAAAGGGTTACGTGCAGTCCAAGTGTCCTGGAAATATCACAAGCATCTGATACTAGGGGCAGTGACGAACCTCTCCGAAATCTTTCTGAAAATAAGTTCAAGCGTCCTCATGAAGTTTGTCACCTCTCTAGCAGACCAGCAGTCATGGGTTTATTTCCCCAACATTTCTCAAGGATTTATTCTCCAAAACAAGTTACATTTCAAGTTGATCGATCGTTCAAAATTTCCTTCATCACCTGCTAGAAGTTACGATCGTCATCAAAAGTTCCTTCATCACCTGTTGGAAGTTACGGTCGTCAAAGATCAAATTCTCACAAAATTCAAGTTATGAAGCCCGGATTCGACCAGATAGTATCTTGATCTCTACAGCATATTGTGAAGCCCGGATTACGACCGGATAACAGTATCAGACTACCGCGAAGCCTGGATTACGACCAAATAGTTGTATCTCCTAAGAGCAAGCTATGAAGCCCGGATTCGACCGAATAATAGTTTAATCCCCAACAAGTTATTGTGAAGCCTAGATTATGACCAGATAGCAATACAAGTTTCTGTGAAGCCTGGATTACGACCAGATAGCAGCCAAGAATACTACGAAGCCTGGAGTCGACCAGATAGTGGTATATCTCTAACACAAGCCGTGAAGCCCAGATTCGACCGGATAGCAGCTCAACAAGTTATTGTGAAGCCTGGATTACGACCAGATAGCAATACAAGTTTCTGTGAAGCCTGGATTACGACCAAATAGCAGCCAAGAATACTACGAAGCCTGGAGTCGACCAGATAGTGGTATATCTTTAACACAAGCCGTGAAGCCCGGATTCGACTGGATAACAGCTCAACAAGTTATTGTGAAGCCTGGATTACGACCAGATAGTAATACAAGTTTCTGTGAAGCCTGGATTACGACCAAATAGCAGCCAAGAATACTACGAAGCCTGGAGTCGACCAGATAGCAGTATATCTTTAACACAAGCCGTGAAGCCCGGATTCGACCGGATAGCAGCTCAACAAGTTATTGTGAAGCCTGGATTACGACCAGATAGCAATACAAGTTTCTGTGAAGCTTGTATTACGACCAGATAGCAGCCAAGAATACTACGAAGCCTGGAGTCGACCAGATAGTGGTATATCTTTAACACCCGGATTCGACCGGATAGCCGCTCAACAAGTTATTGTGAAGCCTGGATTACGACCAGATAGCAATACAAGTTTCTGTGAAGCCTGGATTACGACCAGATAGCAGCCAAGAATACTACGAAGCCTGGAGTCGACCAGATAGTGGTATATCTTTAACACAAGACGTGAAGCCCGGATTCGACCGGATAGCAGCTCAACAAGTTATTGTGAAGCCTGGATTACGACCAGATAGCAATACAAGTTTTTGTGAAGCCTGGATTACGACCAGATAACAGCCAAGAATACTACGAAGCCTGGAGTCGACCAGATAGTGGTATATCTTTAACACAAGCCGTGAAGCCCGGATTCGACCGAATAGCAGCTCAACAAGTTATTGTGAAGCCTGGATTACGACCAGATAGAAATACAAGTTTCTGTGAAGCCTGGATTACAACCAGATAGCAGCCAAGAATACTACGAAGCCTGGAGTCGACCAGATAATGGTATATCTTTAACACAAGCCGTGAAGCCCGGATTTGATCGGATAGCAGCTCAACGAGTTATTGTGAAGCCTGGATTACGACCAGATAGCAATACAAGTTTCTGTGAAAGCTTGGAGATCAACCAGATAACAGTTAACCGTTAACAGAATGAAGATTCTCATCCTTGAAACCTCAAGAGATTGGTATACTCCCAACCTCCTGACCCTTAACAGAATGAAGATTCTCATCCTTGAAACCTCAGAAGATTGGTATACTCCCAACCTCCTGACCCTTAACAGAATGAAGATTCTCATCCTTGAAAACCCAGTAGATTGGCATACACCCAATCTTCTGACCCAAGACCTGAATGAAGATTCTCATTTTGGCTTCCCCAGCAGATTGGCATACACCCAACCTCCTGATATTCCCGACAGAATGAAGATTCTCATTTCTCAAAGTGGTATAACATCTAAATTTCTGGTATTCCCGACAGAGTGAAGATTCTCATTCTTAAAGTGGCATACAACCTAAACCTGAACTTCTTCCAGACAGGAATAAGCTTTTTCCAGAATCCTGAGTTTTACTCTTCAACAGGATAGCTACTTTTCAACAGTATGTCTATTCCCCACAGAATTCTTATTCCCCAAGCAGAATGAAGACTCTCATTCTCAGTTCCTCACAGAGTATTCAGATATTCTCCAGTGAAGATCCCCTCAAAACAGGAATCCCTAGTAGATTGGCATACAACCCAAACTCCTGATTTCCCCAACAATAGTCCCAGGACTTCTCATTTTCAACAATCAAAGGATTTTCAATCCCCAGCAGCAGTCAAGGATTTACTTTCCCCGGCAGCAGTCAAAGATTTCATTATCCAGGATTTATCTTCCTCAGCAAGACAGCTACTCAGCTTACATACACATCCATTACATTCATACATCATAAACATTAATGAAACGCAATTCATTGCATCATACATATCATGCAACATAACCTTGTGTTTAGCTAACATTTTACCCTTTTCAGGATAAGATTGATAAGTTTCGACCTCTGAAAATAGTTCACGGGTTCTCCAGATATGGATGTCAGCCTATCGCTTGTTCAGATCCAAGACCTCTGAAAACAGTTCACGGATTCTCCAAACACAGATGTTAATCTATCGCTTGTTCAGACTCAACTTCTGAAAATAGTTTACGGGTTCTCCAGATACAGATGTTAACCTATCACTTGTTCAGACTCAACTTTTGAAAACAGTTTACGGACGCTTCCCAATCTGGGTGCTGATCTATTGCTTATTCAACTCCAAGACTTCTGAAAACAGTTTACGGGTCTCCAGATACGGATGTTAACCTATCGCTTGTTCAGACTCAACTTTTGAAAACAGTTTACGGACGCTTCCCAATCTGGGTGCTGATCTATTGCTTATTCAACTCCAAGACCTCTAAAAACAGTTTACAGGTCTCCAGATACAGATGTTAACCTATCGCTTGTTCAGACTCAACTTTTGAAAACAATTTACGGAAGCTTCCCAATCTGGGTGCTGATCTATTGCTTATTCAACTCCAAGACTTCTGAAAACATTTTACGGGTTCTCCAGATACGGATGTTAACCCATTGCTTGTTCAGACTCAACTTTTGAAAACAGTTTACGGACGCTTCCCAACCTGGATGCTGATCTATTGTTTATTCAACTTCAAGACCTCTAAAAACAGTTTACGGATGCGTCCAAACACGGATATCAATCTGTTGCTTATTCAGACCCCCAACTCAGAGATGTTCCAAAACATGGACACCTTTCTGATACTCATTTCTTTCACCTACAACATACATTCCAGATGGCATCTTTAAGCCCATTTCCAGATGGCATCTCTAAGCCCATCCCTCGACAAGATTCTGTCACACCTCCAGATGGCATCTTTAAGCCCATCTCCAAATGGCATCTCTAAGCCCATTCCCACATCCATGTCTTGACGAGTGCAAATTTACGGGCACTCTAGTGTCCAATCTCCTTTTACCTTCGAGTCGCGAACGACAAACTTGCCAATCTAACACCTCAGGTTCAAGAAGATTGAATATGGGCAACTGTTGTACTCCAAAATTTGCCCTCTCCTTTTTCACAAGAAATCACAACTCCGGGCTTTCCCTGATTTTTCAGATTGGCTCAAGAATCGGTCAAACAGACTTTTCTTATCAGTCTATCCAAAATTAGGGTTTCCATTGATTTTGAATCAGTCCAAACAGTTTATTAGGGTTTCTATTGATTTGGTTGAGTTTGGCTCAGGGTTTGATCAAGCAGACGTTTCTTTGACAGTAAATCCAACATTAGGGTTTGAACACGCATTCTCAGAAGGAATTGAATCCACAGTATTTCAATTGACTGTCACATGATTTTGACGTTTGTTCAAGATTTCTGTTTGTTTCCCAAAACCTAAACATCTGGGATAGAAGATGAGGCATTTGAATTGAAAGTTTGAAGTGTTGGTTTAATCAGTAAAGCGGAGACGTATGGACGTTTGTTTGTTTAATTGTGCAATGCTTTTGGTTATTTGGAATGCCGGGCTTATTGTTGGTTAATGCGAAGTTGTGAGACTGCGAGGTTTGTTGATTATTTATAATTTCTAAGTTAAAGTAGTTGGGATGCATTTCCAATTATTATAATTCAAGAAATTTAAATGATTAAATAAACAAGTGCAGAAGAATTAAAGAACTATCTGACAAAAGATTTTATTTATTTTAATTGTTGTTACAAGTGTTATTTGAATACGGTAAATTTATTTACAGTGTTTACAATGACGTTTATTACAATGATTAAAAATAAATTAAATCTACATCCAAAGTTTCTTGAAGTCTTCATCTTCTACCGCTGCTTCCCTTGCCCCAATTGATATTTACCTGCAAAGCCAGAAAAAGAGAAGTCAATAACAGTTAAATTGGAAAAGCATTTTAGACAGATAAATAAAAGTTCATCATTAAAGGTTGTCGGCCGAAATCAGTTTGTTTTATTTTGATCGCCCTCTCTGCAAATCGCAAGAAGATTTCTCTTCTTGGTTCACAAAGAGGAAAAGTAAAGTTTAAAATGTTTGCAAGCATATGAATTAATTAAATACAAGGCAACATATTAAACAAAATGCACAAAGCTGCATAAGTTCAAAATGCACAAAGCTGCATAAATTCAAACTGTCAACCAAATTGCAAACTGAACAAACAAGTTACACAATGCACAAAAGCAAACAAAACTGTCAACCAAATTAGGCAAACCAAACTGTCAAAGAAATGAAAACTAAGCTGTCAACGAAACTGTCAACAAAGCTGTCAAGGAAGATATCAAAACAGAAAAACTGTCAAGAAAGATATCAAAACAGAAAAGCTGCATACAAGTACACAAAAGCCAATGCAGAAAATCTGGAAGGTAAGAAGGTATGCAGAGGAAAATCAAATTGCAAGCAAGCTTGTAAAAGCACATTATCATCATTTTCCAGCCAACACCTTTTCAGAAAAGTACCTTTAAGCAATATAATATGCTTTCTGGAGAGAGAGAAAGAGAAAAAAGGAAAAGCAGGTTTGCAGTTTGGCAGGCTTAAGACATAGATAAATATAACAAGATATCTAACAGTTCAAGGGGGCAGGATACAAAGAATACAAAGAGCAAGATACCACAAAACCTGTATTACAATAAGCCTTCAAGCAAGCACAGCCTAACCTGCTTTCAAGCAAGCAAAAGCACAAACCTGTTAAAAACCTTCAACAGCCTGCCTAAAATCTCAAAACAAAAACTAAAAACCCCAAGCCCGCCCGAACAACAAGCCTCAAAGCTTGTTCAGTTTCAAACCTACAGAAATCAACAAGCCTGTACCAGTTACAAAAACCAGAAACAAATCTCCAAACCTACAACAAGCCTGCCAGAAACCAGTAAAACTCCAAGCATGTATCAAACAATCAAAAGCCTGCCTGTACAACAAGCAATCAAAAGCCTGCCTGTACAACAAGCAATCAAAAGCCTACCTGCACAACAAGCAAACCAAAAAGCCTTCCTGCACAACAAGCAAACCAACAAACCTGTCCAAACTAAAACTCATACAACATCCAAACATCCAGATATCCAAACAACAATAACAAACGCCTCAGAACCAAGTTAATCATAGGCAAAAAACACCAACTCAGAACCAAAGCCAAGAGAAAAAGAAGAGGTCCAAAAGTGAGAAAAAAAAAGGGCAACCGTTTTCAGTTTCAACATCATCAAATACATATCAAAAGCATCTCAGAAAGCTATCATCATTGACAAGAACGAGAGGAAGAAAATCAACTTAACAATAACACTCTCAGAAGCAAAAGCATACCAGCAATAATATCATCATCATTGAAAAAGTCAACAAAATCCAAAGGGAGGAGAAGATGCAGAAATAAGTAATCCTAGGGTTTTCAGAGCAGGTTCATCACAAAACCATACAAAGAAGAAAGATACGAGGTTACCAGGAAGCTAGCATCACCATCACAGCCTCCCTCGCCCGGCCGCCTGAGAAGCACCGCCGTCCAACTCCCCGACGACAAAACCCCAAGGTATTGATTCCTCCTCTTACTATCTTACACCTTGCATAAACATAATAATAATCAAAGATCAAAACATGGAAAAAGCTAAAACATGCACGAATATTCAAACCCTAAAACGCGATAGAGAGAAATCAATACCTTTTCTTGTCACCGCCTGGTACAATCGTGGAGAGAGGATAATGGAGGTGGTGTCTGGTGGCCTAAGGCGAGAGGAAGGAGTTTATCAGTAGCCCCGTTTGAGAAAAGATGAAGACGATGAAGAAGATGGAAAGCAGCGCCGCTCACAAACATGAACAAATCCAATTCTGAATCAAACAAGTGAACCCTAACAAAAACCCTTGTCAAAACAATTGGGCCTGGACGCCCCACTCATCACCAAAGCCCAAACATCCTGGCGCATACCCCCTTTTCTTTTAATCTGTTTGTTTTTGCTGTTTGGGCCAAGTGTGTAACCTAAGGCCCATATAACTCTTTTTTTAAATATTTTTTTAAACCAACACTTCTTAATTTTCATAACCTAATTCTTTTTTGATTAAATAATATATTAATCTTTCATGTAAAAATTTTATTAATACTTTTTATCACACTTAAAAGTACATAAAAAAAGGATTTTTCTAAGTTAAATAATTTTCTCTTTAAAACCCTTTTTGTTTATATACACTAACAAAAATACAAAAATAATAAAAATACTTAATAAATACATTAGGTTAACATTTTGATCATTTGTAAATAATCATATGCATTTTACAATACTTTTATTTCTCTTTGATTCTTATACCTTGCTATATTTTACATTGAGAATGCGACAATTCGATTTGGTTGTAAATAATACTTGGACACTACTATTCTGATGAGACTCATCCCCATTTGTAAACATTTGTACCCCCATCCCCGGATACTTATTTGTAATAGCTTAGACTTTAAATTCCCGAAATTTATCGCTTTCCATATACTGTATAGTAATTAGGGTTTGTATGCGAAGATTCAAAATCAACCGCTAGATAACCTAACACAAAGATAAATGCATGAAAACCAATACATAATTCACACTTGCACCTCTAGGGTAACCTCGCTTGTTGCCTCGAAAAATACAATCATGTCCCTCGAGTATGAGACACTCTAGCAAATGTCCCTTCAATAAACAAAGATCGTTAGTCCCTCGATGACCCTCGATGTTGCCTTCGATAAAACGATCTCGTCCCTTACAATATTGCTAGAGCGTCTCACAAGTTGTCTTCAATGATTGTATACGATGACCCGCGCCTGTCCCGTTAAACATCCTAACACAAGGTTGTTCACCAAACACAATGGTGAAACAACACTGTTAAAAGGGTTAAAACATAGGAAAGATCTTTGAGTAAAATAGGGTAGACAACTCTTAGTTACTTGACCAAAAAACTTGCAAAACATCCTTGCCATTTTTCAAACACACATCACAACACAACTTCAAAAACAATTTCCAAACAACTTTCAACAAACATTGAAACATGTTTTCAAAAAGACATACACCTTTGTATATACTCAAACAAGAGTCATTAAAAAGGTTGCCTAGACAAGGCATCTTTTTCAAAACATTTTCAAAACCACACACACAAAGCACCATTTCAAACAATTGAAAAGCAAAGGCAAGTGATCTAAAACAAGTAACTAAGAGCCCATGGATAACCATGGATGAAAATGGTGCTAGCACCTTCCCTTTTCATAATCTACCCCCCGAACCCACGAAAACATCTCAAAGGTCTTTCCTGTGCTTTTTGACCTTTCCTTAGGATAAATAAAAAGTCGGTAGCGACTCTTGCTCAACCAAACATTTGCGAATACAAATGCAAAACTTCAAGTCAGTTCTCCCACCGTATCACACCTGTCAAGATATTTGTGCAAAGTCCAGTAATTGAAGAAATTGTTACTCCCGAAGTTGTACCCTCTGTTGTTACTGCTGATAAAGGTAAGGGGATCCAAGAAGCGCCTGTAAAGACGAGGGCTCAGACTTTGGTTATCCCTGAGACCACCCAAAAGGAGATGGAGGAGATTTTAAAGATAATTAAGAAGAAGGACTATGATGTCGTAGAGTAGCTGGGGCAAACCCCTTCAAAAATCTCCATGCTGGCTCTATTGCTCTGCTCCGAGGCTCATGCCAAAGCCTTGATCAAATTCCTAAAGACGGCACACGTGCCTCAAGAAACTTCTGTGGATCAGTTTCAAGAGTGTGTGGCTAGCCTTACAGCCGACAATGGTCTTGGTTTCTCTAACGCCGATCTAACCTCTAAGGGAAGAAAGCATAATGATGCGCTGCATGTTTCGGTAGAATGCAGGGGACCACACTTTCTCATGTTCTGGTTGATACTGATTCATCTGTAAATGTCCTACCTAAGAAAGCATTGGACAGGCTAGACTGTGAAGGTTTGATCCTAAAGCCCAGTAATATCATTGTTAGAGCCTTCGACGGTTCTAAGCGGATGGTTCACGGAGAGGTGGACATCCCAATCAAAGTGGGTACGGAAATTTTCAACTCTAATTTTTATGTGATGGAAATCCATCCTTCATATTCATGCTTGTTGGGAAGGCCATGGATCCACAACTCTGGGGCAGTCACTTCTTCTCCACACCAAATGCTCAAATACCCAGTCCAGGGTAAAATCATAACAGTTCATGGTAAGGAGGAGTATATGATAAGCCACCTTAACTCTTTCCGCTACGTGGAGTTAGAGGGTGAATTCATAGAAACACCTTTCCAACACTTTGAAGAGGTTTCTACTGAAGTTGCGGTAGCCAAGACAATGACTGATGTACCCATCATTACCAAGCCTGTGCCCCGGATGTCATCCCTTAAATATGTGGAGGCTGTAATCAAGGAAGGAGGAGGTACAGTGTGGGGTCAACTGCCGGATTTTCCTCACAAGACAGATAAGTTCGGATTAGGTTTCACTACTGCTAGCCAGAAAGCTGTGCGTCACTCCCGGACTGGAGGACCGCCACTAAAAATCACTCATCACGAAATTCATGCTTTAGAGGATGATGAAGAAGGAAGCAATTTTGAAGACTGGATCTTTCCAACCATTGAAGGAGGACTGAACAACTGGGAGGCGAAAGACTTCGTCCCCATTACTTTCATCAATCAATAATTTATCTTTTGAACATTTATGTTGGTCTGTAATAACTTTTAAACAATCCGTACACTCTTTTGCCTTGTGCCTTTCCCGGGACACATAGGTCCATTTGTAAGGGTTTTGATTCTTCATTTTCATATGCCATTTTTAATGAATCATGGACGTTTTCATCTATAAACTTTTGTGTTCATTTTCTTTCCTTTTACATTTTATTTTGTTTAAGGATGGCTATCCCTTACACACACCCACACTCACAAAATGCAGGTACCCATCCACTCCGGATTCCATGGGTGACTATTCTGATATGGCCTTCAACAACTCTGAAGATCTGGTCAATCATGCCGAGTACGAAGGTGATGAAGACTGTGAAGTGCCTGGAGAGCTGGCTAGACTTTTGCAACAAGAAGAAAGGGCTATTCTGCCCCATGAAGAGTTATTAGAGACTATCAATTTGGGTACTGCCGAGGACAGAAAAGAGGTTAAAGTGGGTTCCAACCTGGAACCAAGCATCAAAGAGCATTTAGTTCAGATGTTGAATGGGTTTGTTGAGATCTTCGCTTGGTCCTATGAAGACATGCCAGGGCTGGATATAGATATTGTGGTTCACCGTCTCCCTACAAGAGAAGACTGTCCACCAATCAAACAGAAAGTCCGCCGAATGAGGCCCGATATGTCTGAAAAGATCAAAGCTGAAGTGATGAAGCAGTTCAATATTGGCTTTCTGGCTGTTACTTCTTATCCACAACGAGTTGCTAACATTGTGCCCGTACCTAAGAAGGATGGCAAAGTCAGAATGTGTGTAGACTACAGAGACTTAAATAGGGCTAGCCCTAAAGATGATTTTTCACTATCGCATATTGACATCTTGGTTGACAACACAACTCAACACAAGGTATTCTCTTTCATGGACGGGTTTTCAGGGTACAACCAGATCAAAATGGCCCCCGAAGACACGGAGAAGACTACTTTTGTTACGCAGTGGGGTACCTTATGCTATAAAGTGATGCCATTCGGACTAAAGAATGTCGGGGAAACCTATCAACAAGCCATGGTAGCTTTGTTTCATGATATGATACATCATGAAATCGAAGTCTACGTAGACGACATGATAGCCCGTTCACAGACAGAAGAAGAACACCTCGACCATATGCAAAAGCTGTTTGTCAAATTGAAGGAGTATAAGCTCAGACTGAACCCTAACAAGTGCAATTTTGGAGTCAGGTCTGGTAAACTCTTGGGATTCATCGTCAGCAACAAAGGCATTGAGGTTGATCCTGCTAAAGTCAAACCTATACGAGAAATGCCTGCCCCTCGCACTGAAAAGGAGGTCAGAGGTTTCTTGGGACGCCTAAATTATATTGCAAGGTTCATCTCTCACCTAACATCTACCTGTGAACCAATCTTCAAGCTGTTGAAGAAAGATCAGGTGGTTGAATGGAACAATGACTGTAAAGCTGCTTTCAATAAGATTAAGGAGTATTTGCTGGAACCTCCTATTTTGATGCCACCCGTCGAAGGAAGACCTTTAATCATGTATCTGACTGTTTTGGATAATTCAATGGGGTGTGTACTGGGCCAACATGACGAGTCTGGCCGAAAAGAGCATGCCATTTATTACCTTAGCAAAAAGTTTACCGACTGTGAGACTCGCTACTCACTGCTTGATAAAACTTGTTGCGCTTTGGTATGGGCTGCTCGCCAGCTAAGGTAGTATATGTTGACACATACCACTCTGCTGATTTCTAAAATGGATCCGATCAAGTACATCTTCGAGAAGCCTGCTTTATCAGGAAGAATCGCTAGATGGCAGATGATCCTGACTGAGTATGATATCTAGTACACAACCCAAAAAGATATAAAATGGAGTGTACTAGCTGACCATCTAGCTCATCAAGCCGTCGAGGATTACCAATCTATGAAGTTCGACTTCCCTGACGAGGACATCATGACATTAGACAACATTAAAGAAAACAGACCGTATGACATACCTGAACAAGGATCCCGATGGACCCTGTACTTTGATGGTGCTTCAAATGCACTTGGCAATGGTATCAGTATGGTACTTATTTCTCCAGAAGGTTGCCATACACCTTTCACTGCTAGACTCTGCTTTAGCTGCACCAACAACATGGCCGAGTATGAAGCCTGTATCTTTGGTCTCAAGGCTACAATTGACCTAGGAATCAAATCTTTGGTTGTGTTTGGGGACTCAGATTTGGTTATCAGTCAAATCAAAGGAGAGTGGGACACTAAACATCCTAATCTTATCCCATACAAAGAACATGTCCTGACATTGTTACCTCATTTTGAGCAGATTACCTTCGAACACTTCCCGCGAGAAGAAAATCAGCTAGCGGATGCTCTAGCTACAATGTCTTCCATGTTTAAACTCAACTGGGATAATGAGGCTCCCCAAATCACCGTCGAGCGAATGGACGAACCTGCGCACTGTCATGAGATTAATACCGAAGAAGTAGTGGAACAACACTGGTTTCATGAAATCAAAAGGTATCTCAAGACTCGAGAATACCCTGAAGGAGCTTCAGTCAACGACAAAAAGTTCTTAAGGAGATCCACTGCCAAGTTCTTCCTGAGCAATGGTATCCTATATAAGCGCAACCATGATTGTGTTCTGCTTCGTTGTGTGGACAAGGTTGAAGCTGAGAAGATCATGACTGAACTGCATAGTAGCACATTTGGCACCCATTTGAGCGGACATACGATGGCTAAGAAGATTCTAAGGGCAGGATACTACTGGTCTACCATGGAAGCTGACTGTCATCAATACGCTCGTACTTGTCACAAATGCCAAGTCTATGTTGACAAGGTACATATTCCCCCGGTTCCTCTCAATGTCCTAACAGCTCCTTGGCCATTCACAATGTGGGGAATCAACATGATTGGAGAGATCAAGCCTATGGCATCCAATGGACATCGCTTCATCCTGGTGGCTATTGATTACTTTACCAAATGGGTCGAAGCAGCTTCCTTCGCCTCCGTTACAAAGAATGTGGTTGCCCGATTCATCAAGCAGAACCTCATATGCCGGTATGGTATCCCCGACAGGATCATCACAGACAACAGTACAAACCTGAATAACACTGATCACCGCTCTGTGCGAATAGTTCAAGATTCAACATCATAATTCATCTCCCTATCGGCCAAAGATGAACGGTGCTGTTGAAGCTGCGAACAAAAATATCAAGAAGATCATTCAAAAGATGACAGTCACCTAGAAGGAATGGCATGAGATGTTACCGTTTGCTCTGCACGAATATCGTACCACGGCGCGTACTTCAACCGGGGCAACCCCCTTTTCTTTGGTATATGGCATGGAAGCTGTTTTACCTATGGAAGTTCAGATCCCTTCCTTGAGGATTATGAAGGATGTTGGTTTAAGTGAAGACGATTGGATTCATACCCGGCTTGATCAACTTAATTTGATCAACGAGAAGCGACTTACTACTGTTTGTCATGGCCAGACGTATCAAAAACGGATGATCAAGGCTTTCAACAAGAAAGTCAAGAGACAAGTATATCAAGTCGGGGACCTTGTAATCAAGCAGATCATCTTGCCGCAAAGTGATCCCAGAGGCAAATGGACTCCTACTTACGAAGGACCATTTGTGATCAAAAACACTTTTCTGATGGGGCTATGATTCTAACCACCATGGACGGCGACGACCTGCCGCACCCTGCAAACGCAGACATAGTCAAAAGATACCACGCATAAACGACCCGACAAGTTGAAAACCCAAAAAGGCGACTTGGGCAAAAAAAGGGCATCCCGGTGAATTGAAAACCCGAAAGGGCGGTTCAGGCAAAAATTAGGGATAAATAAAAAAATCTGTACACCTGGCAAGTTGAAAACCCGAAAGGGAGACTTGGGCAAAAAAGGGTTTCTCGGTGGGTCGAAAACCCGAAAGGGCGGTCCAGGAAAAAGTTAGGGAATTAAAGCATATGACTATGTATCGTCGGATCACTTTAAGGACAATCTCTTCACGGACAAGCTCCAAGCTTCTGATCAATCCAATCATCTGCGAACGAAGCAACAAATGGACAAGATACTCAGAGTTATGAAGCCTATAGCAGAATGGGAACCCCATGGAATTGTTACACATAGCCATCTTTCTTTGTATAAATTTTTCTCATTTTTTTATGACAACATTCTCTTACTAGGATGTCTGTCTCCTTTGTACAAAATACTTACACAAAGTTAATATAAAGATACTTGAAAGTGCAGAAACTTGTTTGCCTTTTCTTTCTTTTTACACTTGTGTTTTATTTGAAAACATCCAATGATTTATTAAATGAGCATATGCATTTGAATATAATAACTGCCTACAGATAAAATGAAATGAGAAAGGATAATTATTGATAGGTTGAAAGTATAGGAACATGTCTTTAGGCTATTCCAGAAGAAATCCCCTGCAATATGTCATTCAGATCCTCAACAGAGCTAAAACCTTGGAGTACATATCCCCAGCGGAGTTAAGTTTCAAAATCACCATCAGAGCTAAGTTTCTAAAGTCCCGATCCCCCAGCGGAGCTAGAAGACTTTGAACTACGAATCCCCAGTGAAGATGAAACTTTCTTTCCCAACGGATTCCAAAACTTCAACCTCTAAACCACAATGGAGATCATCCGGTTTCTCCAAATCCTCCAGCAAGTTATCTTAAAACCTGGAAATCCACCAGATAACAGTTAACTTTTGTTCTATCCCCAACCAAGGATATTAACTCCAGAAGATTGGCATACTCCTAAGCTCCTGATACCCTTAACAGAATGGAGA
Source organism: Vicia faba (assembly GCA_948472305.1). Classification (NCBI taxonomy): domain Eukaryota; kingdom Viridiplantae; phylum Streptophyta; class Magnoliopsida; order Fabales; family Fabaceae; genus Vicia; species Vicia faba. Next base: position 1,308,743,776 of record OX451739.1, read on the forward strand.
TTCTCATTCTTAAAACTCTAGAAGATTGGCATACTCCCAAGCTCCTGATACCCTTAACAGAATGGAGATTCTCATTCTTAAAACCCCAGAAGATTGGAATACTCCAAGCTCCTGATACCCTTAACAGAATGGAGATTCTCATTCTTAAAACCCCAGAAGATTGAGATACTCCCAAGCTCCTGATACCCTTAACAGAATGGAGATTCTCATTCTTAAAACTCCAGAAGATTGGCATACATCCAACCTCCTGACCCAAACGCCTGAATGAGGATTCTCATTCTTGCTTCCTCAATAGATTGGCATACAACCCAAGCTTTTGAAAACTCTCCAACGGGGTAAACATTCTCCCCACAAAGCTATTCCCCAGTAGAACGAAGATTCTTGTTTTCACTTCTCTACGTTGAAGCCTCCCAGGATTTAATTCCCCAGTAGAGATCATCAGAGTTTTCCTTATTCCCCAGGAAAGTCATGAAGGATTCTCAATTCCCCGCAGAAGTTGTAAAAGTTCTTGTTAATCCCCACAAGTCACCAAGGATTTTCAATCCCCAGCAGTGGTCCCAGGGTTTCTCAGTCTCAACAAATCAAAGGTTTGGAATCCTCAGCAGCAGTCAAGGGTTTATTTCCCTCGACAGCAGTCAAATATTTCATTATCTCCAGCTATCAAGGATTTATTTTCTTCAGCAAGACGGCTACTCAGCTTACATGCGCATCCATTACATTCATATATCATAAACATGGATAGAACACATTTTATTGCACCATACATTTAATGCAACATAACTTTGTGTTTTCAGCTAACATTTTACCCTTTTTTAGGATAAGATTAAAAGCTATCTTTAACAAATGTTCAAAGATTTCAGATACAGTATGGATACACCCCAGACACGGCGGTCGTTCTATTACTCATTCAGAATTTCAAGTCAAAATACAGTACAGATACACCCCAGACACGGAGGTCATTCTACTACTTATTCAGACTTCAACAATCAGATACAGACTAGATACACTCAAAACACGGAAGCCATTCTATTTCTCATTCAGATCAACTATCAACTTCAGGTTCAGATGCACTCCAGACACGGAAGTCATTCTCTCACCTGTCCGGATCTCAGTTACAGTACGGATGCATTCCAGATACGGAAGTCATTCTGCTACTCATACAAATCTCAACTTCAGATACAGTCCAGATATGCTCCAAACGCGATTGCCATTCTGTCACTCATTCAAACCTGTTTCCCAATACAGATACACTCCAGACACGGCAGTCATTCTGATATTCATTCAAGAATCAAATATAGTTACAGCTTGGATACGTTCCAGACACGGACGTTATTCCTTTTCTCATACAAATCAAATCTCTAGATATAACTCAGATACGTTCTAGACACAGATACCATTCTGACGTTCATTCTCCTAATTTTCAACAAAAAAATCTTGGATGGCATCTTTAATCCCATCTCCAGCAAGATTCTACCATCTCCAAATGTCATCTTTAAGCCCATTCCCTCAGCTACATTTTGACGAGTGCAAATTTACGGGCACTCTAGTGTCCAATCCTCTTTTACCTTCGAGTCACGAAAGGAAAACTTGCCAATCTAACTCTTCAGGTTCAAGAAGATTGAACAGGGGAAACTGTTGTACCCCAAAATTTGCCCTCTCATTTTAGCAACATTTCTCATCACAAGGCTCTTTGAACTCAAGACCAAGTTAGGGTTTGCACTACTCAAGACATCTCCTTGCACTATTTACCTAAATTAGGGTTTGAGTTTGCACAGGGATTTTTTGACTTACAATGCTCAAAATGGCTTTCATACTACACGTTGAACTTACAAGGTTACCTCTACCAAGTTTTAAGCTTTGAATCAAATTTTTGCCCAGTCAATTGGACAGTTGACCTATAAATCAACTGTATTGGGGAAAAAGTCAACTGTGGCCAATTAGCAGTCAAACCTCATAAATTTTGACCCACATAAACATTATAGACTCATATGAACCATTTGATCAAGTTTGGACCACAACTCCTCAAGAAATTTGATCAGATCACCAAAAGGGCAAAATGGTCATTTTTAGGGTTTTGACTGCACAAGGGCAATTTCTGATTTTGACCTAGCCAATGGAAAATTGGGTTCAAGCATGGACTCAAGGATTCAATGGCATCATCTTGACCTATTCACAAGGTTCAAAAGACCTCAATTGCATTGGATTGACAGATGAATTTTTCAGTTAACTGATCAAATTTTGACTATACACTGAAAAGTCAAACTTTGACTTTTTGGGCAAAATCAAGTACCAAGGGTCATTTTTCGTCAAGATGTGTCAAAACATGAAACTTGTTCATCAAGAAACCCATTTTTGCAAATTAGGGTTTAAAGTTGAAAAATTTCATAACTTAGAATTTTTCTAAGTTATGAAATTTTCTTAATTTTTCCTAACTTTGCCCAACATTTTCACCATGATGCATTTGGATTCAAACAAAACTTCCAAGATGAAAGTTGTAGTCCTCCATAAAGTATACAACTTTGTTTCACAAAGTTTTCCAAAAATAAGCTTGGATCTCAAGTTATAATTTTTGGAACAAGGGTCCCTAAAACTTTTAACTTAGTGAAATTTTGCCCTAGTTTAGGCAGGATTTTGACCTATCTTCATGGCCATTTTTCACATAGTTCTACTTGGAGTCTCAAATTGCATTTCAAATATTTATTGTAGATCATGTTGCAAGCTTTCCAAGATGTCCAAGAACTCTCCAAACTCATTTGTGGTTAAGGAGAATCGAAGTCTTGAAGTTGGCAAAAACTCACTTTTCATCCATGGCATGTTCATTGTGATACAAGTTGCAAATTCAAATCAGCTTGCTTTGCACTAGATTACAGGCCTAAAAACCATTCCACACTTAATAATTAATTGCAAAACCATTGGTCTAAGGAATTGTTTTGGTCATTAGAACATTGCACATTAGATTAATCCTTAAATAGAAAAAGCAACATTACCATTTTTGCTTAAATCTTGCTTTATGTCAAAACTGATTTCTTGAGCATTGGTCCATATCTTATGCAGCAAATCTAATCCACAAATTAGAGGGGCCAAGAGCAGAGGGTGCAAGCATATGGATAGCCTGTACAGGCCTGTTTCACATCATTTCTCACACTTTGCTTCATAACCAAGAAATTTGTCCAAAACACAAAAACTTGAACATTAGCTAGAACTAACCTTGGCAAGCATTTGAGACAACTTTCTCACATCCCCTTGAACCAGAAACATGACCCTTTGATCCCTCAAACATCCCATAGCTCAAAATCACCTTCCATTGGCAAAACAGGGCAGCATCTGCATCTTGACTTCCATAGCACAATTTGCTCGTGCTTTTGCCCCAAACCTGTTCAAACACCTTCCATTAAATCCATCCAAGCTATCCCAAAACTTGAACACCAACTGTAACTCCATTTACAGGGTTTGGCATTTTCATTTTGAGCTTGTGCAGGTTGAGTTCTGTAGTCTTGTTCAAGTGCATTCAAGGCAAGCTAGACATTGGAGAAGGTCAAGTGAAGTTCAAGCAAGCTCCCAAACATCTCAAGCCTTGTTGAAAAGCTCCACATTTCCATACACGAAGTCAGCTGAAACAGGTTTTTATCAACTTCCTATCTCTCTATTTAGGAACATTTAGACTTAGGTTTGTGAATAAGAAATGTAGTATTCATTTCCATGAAGCTGTACATATGCTCGTTTTCATTTTTATTAAGCGTGTTAAGAGAATTTGGTCCATGAACATCCTGAAAAAATTAGGTTAGATTTTAGGGCCAGAGAAATTCTCTCTGGTCTTTGAGAGTTATGACATGTTTTTTATATGGTTGGATTCGTCTTGGAAAACCTACAACTTTGATGTTATGTGTTTTTGCAATAGAGCTCGTATGCAGGATGTTCATGATTGGTACAGGCGCACGCATATTTTTTTAATAACAGAGGTTGAAGATGAAGTGTGGTGGGTTGGGCTTGGTCCTGGCTCACTATTGACACCCCCTTTTGCTGAATACATCCCCTGGCCCATTTCTTCATATTTTTATGTTTTGTTATTTTATTTTCATTTCTGATTTTATTTTATTATTTCCAAATATAAAAAATACCAAAAAAAATATTTTATAATTTTTACATTTTATTTTGCATTTTATTTCTATTTTTTCTAACATAAAAAGCATTTTAATTAGTATATGTTTTATTTATTGAAAACTTAAAAATAATATAATTATACCCTTTTATTTTTTTTCTTTTATTTAAACTTAAAAATATTATTCTAAATATATTTTTATCTTGTATATATTTTATTTTATTTTTTGTACATGATTAATATAATTAATAAATATATACATACTTTTATTTTATAAATGCTTTAGAATAAAAACATAAAAATACTATACTTTTTTTATTATTATTTATACTTAAAAAAATACTTTTTCTAAATATATTTTATTTTTGTATATACACCATTTTATTTTATTGTATATAAATAATACAATTAATATATTTATTTTCTTAAAGAAAATTAGGGTTTTACCCTTAACCAAATAAAATTAATCTTTTTATTTATTTCTTTCCTTTTACATTAAATATTTTTACATACATAAAAATAAACAAAAACCTTTTTGCATATTCATATTATTTTGTATATTTATTTAATTTGATTATTTAAATATTATTCATTTATTATTTATGCCATTTGATTCAATTTGGATGTAATAGTAAAACTAGGGTTTTAATTTCTTGTCAAATAATCCCCATTCAAAAATTGTATCCCCATCCCCATAATCATGTTGTAATAGTGGTAGATTTATTTTACGCATTTATGCTTTCAATTATGCCATGATTAGAGATTAGGGTTTGTATGCAAAAAATCCAAAAATCAACAAATAGTTTGAGTAATGCAAAGACAAAAATGCATGAAAATCAATACACAATACACACTTGCACCCTTAGGGTTACATCCACTTGTTGCCTTAAAAATAGGCCATGTTATGCATGTTGGGTATTTTGGCACAGCAAAAACAAAACAAAAGATCATAGTCCCTCGATGACGCTATCTTGGTTGCCTAAACAAAATGATCTAGTCCCTCGGGAAATTGCTAAAAATACTTAACACAATTGCTATCATGATCTATACGATGACCCGCGTCTGTACCGTTTAACATCCTAATACAAGGTTGTTTACCAAATTCAATGGTAAAACAACATTGTCAAAACGGTTAAAAACATATAGGAAAAATCTTTGAGTAAAATAGGGTAGACAACTCTTAGTTACTTGATCAAAAAACTTGTAAAACATCCTTGCTATTTTCAAACACACCTCATAACACAATTTCAAAACATTTCCTAAATCAAACTTTCAAACATTGAAATCTTTTCAAAAGACAATACACCTTTGTATACATTCAAACAAGAATCATTACAAAGGTTGCCACAATGATGGCCTCTTTACAAAACATCTTTCAAAACCACACACAAAGCACCATTTCAAACAATTGAAAAGCAAAAGCAAGTGATCTAAACAAGTAACTAAGAGCCCATGAATATCCATGGATGAAAAGGGTGCTTGCACCTTCCCTTTTCATAATCTACTCCCCGAACCCAAGAAAACATCTCAAAGGTTTTTCTTGTGCTTTTTGACCTTTCCTTAGGATAAAATAAAAAGTCGGTGGCGACTCTTGCTAAACCGAAACATTTGCGAACACAAACGCAAAACCACAAGTCAGTTCTCCCACCATATCACAAGTAGACACTTTCCTGATATACATCACAAGGTGGTCACGCGAGCAAGAGTTTCCCTTGTACCTCTCCAATTTCGGCACTTTAAACTTGGCTGGAACTTTTACATTGGGAACTAGGCAAAGCTCACTTACGTTTTATCCAAATTAGTCTCTTTCACGAAGGGCCTTCATTTCCTTCTGTATCTCATTGAACTGGTCTTGAAAGTCATCCAGCTGGTCATAGAAACCCACACTTTAACTCGGTGGAGGAACATGACGATAAACTTCATCATTAAAACACGACATAACATTCAACGAAGGAGGTGCAATATAATGGATCTCATTTCTAGCAGCAGGAGTAATATGCACTACATAAGGTGCGAGAGTAGCAACAACTTGCATAACTGGAGCAACTTGAGTGTCAAGATTAAAACCTTCTGGCATGAAATTTTTAGGCATCCCCCACAGGTAACCCTGAGGCATATTATTATGAGCAACATTAACAGGGGTAACAGAAACAGGAACTGATGGACCGTCAGAAGCAACAGTTGTTTGTTGTGACTGAACAAGTGGTGGCTAATTCTGAGCATCCACCAATGATTCCATCAAAGCAGTAAGATTGGCCATACCGGCCTTCAAAGCAGTAACTTCTTCGCGTAGCTCGTGATTCTCTTATTCAATATTCTCCATTTTCTTCCTGGAATTAGCCCAAGTATTGTATCAGTGAGACAACTTGCTGAACGAAGTCAGAGAAACATAATAAGACACATGGGTATGAACATAAATGCAAGAAATATGTACAAGATGATGCATGATATGCAACGCACATGATTTAATTTATTATTAGTAATATTTCAAGGGACTCAAATAATTATAGACAATTTACAAATATTAAAGTACTAACACAATTTTGAAATACTGAAAATCTCATTATAATAACTTCAAAATGGATCACAAATTTTAGTACAAGTTTCAACAATCCTAAGTACAAGAGAAGATAGAACCTAAGATCCTAAGAAGGAAAAGATGATAAAGATCTCTCCACACACTGGCGCTTTCCCGTGAGTCTTGCAATCTGAGCCTTCAACTGCTTGTTATCTTCTGCATACATGTCGGCAACCCCTTTCTAATCACTAGAGTCAGGAAGTGAATGACTAAGTCCTGAATGAGCTCTATAGGAAAATAAATCCTCTTGCCTTTCCATTATCTCTACAACACGACTCTCAAGAATCTCAATCGTGTCATTCTTCTCTTTCAGGCCTGCTTGGTAGGATATCTCTAAAGTCTGACACTTTTTCTTCTAGGCCTCCTTCTCCTGCTGCATCCTAACTAGGGAAAACTGAAGCTCTTCCACATCATCTAAAAGGGGGGAGTAGTCTTCACAAATATATCAAGTAGAAGTTCTTCACGGGAATATGGCATCTTCAACTGAATTGCCCTTGCCTGTACCCACCAGAAATAAGGTTCCAAAGAAACAACTCCTCTAGGTCCCAAGTGCTTTCTACTCTTTTTGTGAATATGGCACCAAGCCTTTGAAATTTCCTCCTTATCTTTCTTATGATCCTCTTCCTCTTTAAGAAATAAACCACTCAGATGAATACTATTTGGCTTATTTTTCATTGAATATCCAAGCTGTCATCGTGCAAGAACGGGATTGTAGTTAATTCCTCCCTTTGTACCGAGAAGGGGTACATTGGGGAAACAACCACAACTATCGACAATATCCACATCATAGTTAGCCTGATGATACCAAACAATATCTGAATTTGCGAGGTCCATGTTCTTTGGAGCCCAACGAGGTTCCTTCTTGACATCCCATAAAGCATCAGACCGAGGTAAGTGAGAAATAAACCACTGATACAATAAAGGCGTGCAACAAATGATCATCCCTTCATGATAAGAATCCCGAAGATGAATGGAATAATAAGAATCTCCTAATAATGTAGGGATTTGATTCCCTATCAAAAAGATCCTGATGGCTTTGATATCCACAAAGTTGTCGACATTCAGAAATAAGAACAAAACTTTTGTCGAGCTTTCTCTAATAAAAACTGAGAGGTTAATCCTCTAATTCCTACTTTAGTAGTTATATGGGCCTCAGTCTCAGACTTCCCCAAATGAACCATAGCAGCAATCTCATGAGACTTTGGCTCCTCCTCCAACCCGGTGAAAGGAACACGATTGGTAATAGGTAAACCCAGTAGATAAGAATACTCCTCCAATGTAGGCATCAACTGATAATCAAGGAAAGTGAAACATTAAAACGCCAGATCATATAATTGGACCAAAGTCGAGTGAATTCCCTCCTCCATCACGAGCTTCATGAGAGACACGATGGATCCATACTTCTTCCGAAAATCTGTAGAACTCTCGATCTCAGGAATCAGGCTCATCAAATCATTGATCTTAGGATTCTTGAAATTGTACTTACGAGTCTTTCTTTTTCCAGAATCCATGGTAAAAAAGTACCTGATATATTGACAAAGAGTCAACTTTAAGTCCCTTGAAATAAAATGTTTTTAAGGATGCTCATGGGTGCATGAATGCATGATGCAACAATCACACACAAGATCACAAACATGAGGGGTTCATAGGTTCGACGTCACAAGCATGAGGTCAAAGGTACTACACACAAGGTATGGTCTAATAGTTTATCACCTACCGAACAAGGTTCTAAGAGGTTCCCAGAGTCTACATCCTTCCTTCGGATATTACCAATGTCCCGATTGACTCGGTAGTTAGTAATATTCTCAAGAAAAACTCGGCTGAGTGTAGTATTGCATGACAACCATTTCCGGATTACTCCGTCATAATTTCCGCAGTACACATAAAAGGCCAAGATAGGTTAAAGGTTCTACGATCCTCAGTTTCAGCAGGCTCCCAGGTCGAAATCAGAACGTCTTCCTGATTAATCTCTAAACAACACTACAGTCAAAGGGGCCTCCACTGAGTGGGGGATCTCATGCCTCCTTTTTTGGGATTACTCCATCAAAGTTAACATGACTATATTGCCTGTCCTATCTTAAGTTTTCCCGATTCCGGGTAGAGGACTTATGAGAAATCACCAAGCACTTTGAAAACCAGGAAAATATAGACACATATATACAACACATAATATAAAAACAACAATAGCACATACACAGATAAACAAAGATAAGCTCAACCCACTTAGGGATGGACCAACAATTGGTCGATCTTTCCCCAATGAAGTCGCCATTTTTTCTATAGCAGTAGAAATATTGTGACTAAGTCATTGGATTGCCTTAACTCGCACAAATCAAAATAAAAATCGCCACCACGCTTTATTGTTTCCAAAGGAATGAGAAAAAAGTGAATAACCCAATAAATGGGGGAGAGAATCTAAGTTCGGGATTTGTTATGCAAATGGAAGGTATTAACACCCTAAACATCTACGATACTCAACATGAACCTCTTGGAAAATTTGTGTATTTTAGCTATAAATTTGTATACAAAAATAGATTATGGGATGAGAAAAGAAGTGTTTTTTTTTATAATTTTTGAACCCTCCGCGGTTGCGAACCTTTAGTGCCTACGTACCACCTTCCGTGCAATAGGGGATCAGGGTACTCGTAGTTTACCTTTAAAAATTTTAAAACACAAGTGTGTTTGTTAATTTTAAGAGACGAGACATCATCGTCGTATCCGAGTGGAAGAACATACTTACTACCCACAATTATGAGAAAGTAGAATTTGCATCATCTCAAAGTGGAGGATATGACTTGGATTTTAAAATCAACAAAGTCTCGCTCAATACCCATGTGGAAAATATCTCACAACACTGTAAAAGTATAGTAGCTCGCATCACTACAAGGATAAACAAGAGTCTAATCTTTTGAGAAAAGTTTTAAAGTAAAAAGCCAAAGTGGCAAAATAATTTAAATGGGATTAATTGACTTTTAGTCTTCTCAAAAAAATGTCAACGTATGATTAAGTTGGTTAAAATTTGATTAAGAAAATATTTTGAAAATGCATGGACCTAAGTCCAAGTTTATTGTGAAAAGAGGTTCAAGTTTAAAAACAAGAATAGTTTTAAAAAGGAGGGAGAAGATTTTTGAAATTAAAGAAGATGGGAGGAGATGAAGGGACTATCCTAAAGAAAAAGGTAAAATATAGGGAAAAGAACCGTCTAACCAACAAGAAGCCAACACTTGATATAATGAGTCAATGTAGAATTCTCATCCTTTAGATTGAAAGCAAACAAGCAAAGATGATAAACCTCTTAAGAAAACCATGCTTCAAATGAATTAAGTCTTCACAAAAATAGGGCAGAGTAACGGCTGTACAAAGATGAATTCCCAATCACAGACAAAGCATATTATCAGAATAACCTGCACACAAAGAAAACAAACAACCCAATGTCTCAGTGTAAACCCCGAGAACTCCAGACAAAATAACAATAGAAGTCACCAAGGTCTCTAGGTAGGTCAAGGTCTCTACTCCCAAGTCCAAGAAGTCCACAACTCCATTATGCCAAGGATAGTTACCAAATAGTCCAAGTAACCTTTGAGTTTTTTATTTATTTAAGTTGGTTATTAGGTATCTTCAAAAATAAAATGAAAAGCTCAAGTGAGCAAAATAAAAATTACATAAAGATAAATGCTCAAGTGAGAAAACATGAAAATAACATGAAATATAAATGCCAAAGAATGGTGGTTAAAGTAAAATCATAAAGGAAAAGCATAAAAATAAAAGTCAATTATTAATGAGTTAGAAATTAGAGGTTAGTTGAATTACCATCTTAAAACTTGCATTTGAAAACTCATTAGAAGATTGATAAAATCAAAGCCTCTAAACAACAAGTTTAATTTGCTTTTTATCAAGTATATCATTCATTTCAAAATCTCAAGGAAACAATAAATGATCAATGATGTTTAAATGATTCACTTAGTCGAAAATTCATGAAAGTTCATTAGACGATTGATAAGACCAAAGCCTCATAAAAATGAACCTTAAGGTTATTGGATAAAAGGTTTCAAATTAAACATACCTGGGCTTGCAAATATAGGTTTGAGCCACGAATGATCATTTCTCGAATCGGGAAAAAAATTAGCGCTATGTTAAGCAATCGTAAGTGGACTTATATAGAAGTCACACCAATTTTAAGGCCAGTCAATAGCAATCTATGTGTCATATGTTTGAAAAGATGATATGTGAATCATCCTCTAATAAAATGTAACACAATGAGAAAGGGATAAAATGAAGAGGGAGGGGAATTATTTGAATCCAAAATTTTGATCAAACTATCATTAAAATCATCCATCCATTTTAGTGGAGTTAAACTCAACACTCAAGATCTAATGATGTTAATGAAGTTTATGATCAACAATCACATAGATAGAATATATTAAAAAAAAAACTTGCATTTAATGAATAAAATAAAAAGGAAAAATACTTTTTTAAATAATTTTTAAAATAAGAATAAAAGGTAAAATATCAAACTATATTCAAAGTATAAAAAAAAAAAATTTAAAAGGGCCATAGAAAAAATTAAAAATGACCTCAAATATTTTTATAAAATTTTTGGTAATTTTTCAAAATAGAAAAGTATTTTTAAACTAATTAAATTCACTCAAATAAGTGAGAAAAAAAGATCAAAAATAGTAGAAGTCAAAATAAAACTCTAGAAAAATTTCAAAAGGTCAGAAATAAGAAAAATGATTTTTTAAAAAAAATTTAGAATTTAAAAATATCAAAAATTATTTTTAAAACATTTAAAATAAGTCGAATAAAACAAAAATTATGCAAAATATCAAACATAAAAATAAAAATATGAAAAAATATTCACAAAATCTGAAAAAATTCACAGTATTTTTGTGTATTTTTTTATAATTTTTGGATAAAAAATAAAAGATTTATGAATTTTTAAAGATAAAAGAATTTAAAAATAATTTTATAAAATAAAAAAAATCAGAAAAACCATACAGTTGGATCTCTCTCACTTATACACATTGGCAGATCAAATGGATCTGAGGTGAGGGAGCATCATGGACCCAAGCTGAAGCGCGCACATACAACACAAGAAAGTCCAACCAACCAAAATAAAACGATTGGCTCAGTGTCATTGGTTGAAGAACGACACATATGTCATCTTCAACCTCCAACCTTCTGCAAGTAGGGAAAATCCAAGATTCTTAAATCTCTAAATTTATGCGTTCAAAGTGGTACCATTAGATGTGTCTACTTGAGACGATCAAAACCATATGCTCGCGAAAATTTATGTAAAGCACAGTGTAGTCGATTTGGAAAAAACCAAAGATGTTTAAAAATGTTAAAATCGAAAATCAGAAGCATCAAATGCATTGTTTCACCAATATTGAGTTAAGAGCAAGCATCAGTGAACATCATAGACCATTCTAGTAATTTGAGTTAGAAGATTTGGTGCCTTAAACTACCTGAACGAAGTCAGATGAATTTGCTCTGTAAATGGACTTGGCCATCACGATTTAGGGAAGCTCAAGGCTTGATTTTTCTTCTATTACCTTCAGTGAAGTTCAAGGATGAAGGATCAATGAAGAAATTGGACTGAAAAGTGGAGAAAAGAGGATTTCAAAATCTCAGAAATGTGAGTTATGGAGGGAGTTTGACAGAGTGATTTTGGCTGTTCAAGCTTGAGAAAATGAGTGAGATATAACCCTCTATTTATAGGGAATAAAATGGGATTCTCAAGCGTGTGGAATGATGAAATTTTGAGGGAACTCGTGTGAAGTTGCAAGCATGAAAAGTGTAACTCATATTTTGCTCAAAAGTCAGCCAAAACTTGCGTTTCAAGGTGCTAATCACTTTTGGAAGATTGTTAAACATGATTAGAAGTAAAAAAGCGCAAAATTTTAGTGATTAGTAGTTGAATTGTGCATTTCAAATTTTGACTTGGAGGAAAAAATAAGTTTCAAGTGGATGTCTTTGAACTCATGGTCTGCATAATTTAGGGAACCTTAGGGCATGATTCTTAAAGCATTTGAAAGATAAGGTCACAAACTGTACAATGTGAAAAGGGAGTGATCAATTAGATGCTTGGGCTAAAAGTTGTGATGAGTCAAAGTTGAGAGAAAGATGCTGACTTTTTGTACTAAGAAAAATTCTAAGTTTTTCTTCAAAAGTGACCTATAATGTTTTGAGTTCAACCAAGGCTTTCCTCCAAAATTGAGCTTTGATCAATAATCCTAGCATGAATTAGATATCCCAAAGAGCATTGTGAAACTTGAATCACAATGACTCTATCTTGATTTAGATATCCCAAAGAGCACTGTGAAAATTGAATCACTCAAAAATACCAAGTATTGAAAAAGTTATGGTCTTGCAAAATTGGTGAAAGTTCATGAGGTGACCTATAATTTTTTAGGTTCTTAAGGCTTCTTCCACTCATGTTCAAGCTTTGAACATAAAAGAAGAATTGAAGTTCACATCCTTAAGATCATTGTGGTAAGCGAATGGGCTCAAGGAGATAAAAATTTACCATTTTATGATCTTTTGAAGTCACATAAGGGAATTTGATTTCCTATCTATAGGACTTTTAATCTTTCTTCATCATTAAGCATCTTCCACATAAAATTTTCATGAAACTTTTGAAGTGATTCGTTTATAACTCTTTAAATAGAAGCATTTCTTTGGAATCACTCAAAAATACCAAAAGATGAGCAAGATATATCCCTTAAAAGTTCTAAACCCTAGATCCTAGAGCACCAAAATGACTTGTAAACCCCTTTCAATTTTGACAAACTTTCTTGCACAATTACTATTGCCATGTGGGTAGGAGTTGTTGTGGATGATAATAAGAACCCATAGCAACAAAAACAACTACAAATGTTAATAATTGAGAGAGATATGCACTTATGATAAAGAAATCAAGAACTTATCCAATTAGGTCAAACTTCTTCAATCAACTCTTGCATCTTTTGATTTTCTTTAAAAAATTGAGGCAAGATGAATTATAGTAGACCCTGTCATGATATTACTTTAAATATTCTTATATAATGAAGCTTGAATCTCAATGAAGATTTGTTGAAGAAGGCATGGAAATAAACTCATGAACCTATGAATCAACCTGATGAAATGTGTTGTGCCCTTACCTATAATATCACCAATTAGAGAAAACATTCATTGTATTTATTAGTTAAAAGTTAATATACATAAAACATAGATGATCATAATATATAATTTAAGGTGCTTTATGATTCCCTATGAGCAAACCTAAAGATAGGGATAAGAACCTAACCCTAGTGTGATTTTGTTGTGATTGAGTTGATATGAGATGATAGAAGAATTTTAAGGGAAAAAATCAGGGTACAACACGACCAATAGGGATTGATTCACGGTTAACAATTAGGGTTGGACAACAATTATTAAGGTTTTTGAATGGTTAGACTATAGTAGATATCACCTAGGACTAGGGATACCCTATAGATTACCGGTAAAATCTTGATAAAATAAATGCTTGGTTTCATCATAATTCTCTAAGGACTTAGGTATTAGGATGAAGAATCAAAGCTTTTCCCACTAAGGACTTAGGGGAAAATAAACTAAAGATTCAGCAGTTGAAGGTAATGAACTTGTTGAAAAAAACAAGAGTAAAGGTTATTAGAAGAGAAAATCACACACTTACTCCTAGCATGCTCCTCATATCAGTGAAAAGCCAATTTATATTACTACTATTTGTTAAGTGACAATTTCAAAACCGAAACCCCAAATTAAGGTTTTTTTTAATTGAACATGAATTGAACTAGATAATTGTATGAAATCCTTGAGATTGACATTCAGGGAACTTTCCTTATTATTACTACATTGACGAAATAGTACACTTACTAATTTACTGATCAAGTTTTTGGCGCCGTTGCCGGGGACTGCCGAATTATTAATTTCAATTGTAGTTCAATTAAAATTTTGTTGCTCTGCAACTAAAATTTTATTTTTTGTATTTTTATATTTTTCGTTATTACCAATTTGTGTATAACCCTTGTATGCCAGGAAAGCTGTCAGCTGGATTTCTTTTTGACGTAGAAATGGATAGGACTTTTCATGCAAGGCACATACAAGCTCGGTTAGTTAGACTGGAATCAGAAGGTTCATCAGATCATTCAGGTTCAGAGTCTGAAAAGGAAAAACCAATGGATAAAGACCCACCACCACCTGAGAGACTTATTGGGGACTATGGAGGAGTAAATGCTACAACATGTCGATTGACCATCGTGAATCAACCAGTAATTATTACAAATTTTCAGTTGCACCGTTCAACCATCCACCAACTCAAGAACAAATCTTTCACTGTAAAGATGAATGAAGATGAAAACAAACATCTGCAGAGGTTTCTCACTATGAACACTACTTTGAAAATTGAGGGGCACTCAAAAGAGGCAAAAAAATTGAGAATGTTTCCATTCACACTGTCCGAAGATGTCGAAGAGTGGTTTTACTCATTATCGATAGGGAGTATTACTACTTGGGAACAAATGGAGAAAACTTTTCTTGATGAATACTTTCTTTCTTCTGTTTACATTAAAAAAGATATGATATTGTGAATTTTAAGCTGAAAGAAGTTGAGTCACTAGGTGACGCTTACAAGAGGTTCAAGAGGTTATTAGTAGCTTTCCCCACTCAAAGTATGGATCAAACTGAGCAAATACCGATGTTTGTGAATTCCCTCAGAATAAAGACGAAGCAACTTATTGAGATAGCAGCCGATGGCTCATTCAACTTTACAACAAGCAATGGTGTGAAGAAGATTATTGAAGCCATTGCTACAAAAGAGCATCTGGAGCTATATGATAGGGTTGTAAGTAATCCATAGAGGGTGACTAATCTGAAGTTAGAAGTTAACAAGCAACTAAAAATTGAAGAGGATATTGTTGTAGATGTGGAGAAAAACCTGAAAGCACTGAACATGGGTACTCAAAAGGTCGCTCAGGTTCAACAGGCACACAAGCAAGTTTTGAAATATGTAGTGGATCACACATGACTATCCATTGTCTTGTAACTCCATAAAAAATTGAGGATATGCAATTTTTGAAGCAGAATAATTCGTATTCTAACACCTATAATCCAAGGTGGAAGAATCATCCTAACTTCTCCTAGAAAGATCACCAACAACAAGCTCCACAAAAAGAAGAATGGGAGGTGGCTATTAAAAAGATGGCTGCCCACACTTCTCAATTTCAATAAGAGACAAGGAGAAATCAAATAAATACCATAACTACAATAAAAAATTTGGATGTTCAAATGGGACATATTGCACAATAAGTAGCTACGCGTGCACAAGGAAATCAGAAAAATCATGAAAATGTTAATGCTTTCGCAACAAGGAGTCAAAAAGCTGCAGAAGAAAAAGATGATGAGGTAAAATTTGATGATAATATCATAAAAGTAGATTTGAAAGTGAGAGAGAGCAAGAAAAAGCAGAAAGAAATGGTATCATCTGTGAAGGTAACATAAGAGAAAAGTGCAAAGGATGATAAACTAATGATCAAGTTGCCATGTCCCTCTCGGGTGGAAAAGAAAGACACAAAAGGAAAAGATTTTGAGAAATTTGTAAAGGTTTTCAAAAAGATAGAGATCCACATACTGTTCTTTGAAGCACTCGAGAAAATGCCGTTGTACCAGAAATTCATGAAGGAAGTAATCTAGAAAAAGAGACCAACAGAAGATGAACAGGTACCTGTTGATGAGAAATTGTATGCAATCATCCTCGAGAGAAAAATTTCTATCAAGCAGAATGATCCAACGTTAGTGGAAAGACTATGCACAATAAAAGACAACAAATTCAAGAGGGTTCTAATTGATTCTAGTTTGAGTGTGAGCTTAATGCCCTTGTCTATTTTCAAAAAGCTTAGTATTAAAAAGATAAGCAAGAGTGGGACAAAATTGAAATTTTCTAATCACACCATTAAGCGGTCATACGGGATAGCGGAAGATGTATTGGTGGAAATTGACAATTTTGTCTTTCCCATTGATTTCCAGATCATGGATATCCATGAAGATGAATAGACTCCTATCATT
The DNA here is from genome assembly GCA_948472305.1 of Vicia faba. Classification (NCBI taxonomy): domain Eukaryota; kingdom Viridiplantae; phylum Streptophyta; class Magnoliopsida; order Fabales; family Fabaceae; genus Vicia; species Vicia faba. The sequence continues at coordinate 1,308,760,515 of OX451739.1, forward strand.
CTTGGTCGATCATTTCTGCTGACTAGTCGGTGCAATTTTGGTATAGAAACAGGTAATCTGACATTAAAATCATGTGATGAAGAGATAATCTTGAAAGTGTTGGAGATCAAGAAGCACAATGCAGGTGGAAAGATACAATCTTCAGTTTGAATGGTCAAAGTAGAAGGAGAAAGAAAAATTTAAAATTCACTCCAAGAAGAAGTCCCAGGTATAATCTCTTAGGTGGCATTAATAAAAATTCCCAACTTCAGTCAAGAAGTCGACAAGAAAAAGAAGAACAAACGCCGAGGTGAGAAGATTGAAGTTGGAAGTGACCTGAAGCATAAATTGGGTCATACTTTTGATTTGAATGAGTTATGGGTTGCGCAAAGGACAAGCAACAAGGCGTGGAAGAGGAAGTACCCTGCATAAGGGGATGAATCGTCGAGCCATGTGACATTAAACAAATTTCTTCGTGGGAGAAAATCCACGCTTTTAATAACTTAGTTTTTTTTGTTTCGTTTTGTCTACAGGTAATAAAAAGGGTGCCTTACTGGTCAAAGCTGGGAGGAAGCATCATGTGTTGCATTTCCCTCTATGAGTCACCCTTTTCGAGCCTATTCTAAAACATTGGGGGTCAATGTTTAGTTAAAGTTTGGGGGTTTTACTACTTTTATTTTTGAGTTATTTGTTGGTTCTATGCTAATTGTTGTTTAAATCCACGAGATGAAGTCCTTCCCAAATTTTGCAATTTTTTTTTTGTTTTGTTCAAAGAGCTTGTATTTCATAGAGGTCGGGAATAATATATAGAGAAAAAGGGATGATTTTTCGAGGGTAGGAAGTTCAAAATAAAGTGACAGTGATACGAGTCTAACATGTAAATTTGTACCATAGTTCTTGAATCTTGAGAAGTGCTCCTGGAGTAGTTTATCTTTACAGTCTAGCATAATATAGATTCACATACATGTATGATTTGTTCAGAAATAAATAAAGCTGGCACCAAATGATGAAAAGGCGGTAAAAGGTAACTAGCTCACTAAGTTAGGTAGCCCTCATCCGGTTATTCAGCCTAAAGAGGGTTGATCCCCAAACATCGTCCAAAAGGACAATATATAAACTGAAAAGTTTTGAAAATTTCATCTGAATTTAAAAAGGAGAAAAATCCGCTTATTTGGTGCCTGAAGAAATTTTTTCTTGATTAGTCTTGTGCGTGTGATGATCATCAAAAATCTCATTACCTTAATTTGACTGTCTGAATGAAAAAGGAGGAAAATCGAAAAAAAGTCTTAAGTACAAAGAAAAGTTAGAGAGGTATCTGAAGAGGAAGCTCGAAATTTAAAGGTTTTTACACAAACTCTTCGTGTTTGTGAACATCAGACAGACTACCTTTTAATCAATTTGAACGAATGTCTCACGTATGTGTATCGGGCTGCTAGGATGTTCAGGTGTTCTTGTAATAGTCACTTGAGGTCAAGCAACCCTTTAAATTTGGGGGAGTTTAATCAATGGTTTTTACACTATCATTTACCATTCTTTTATGTTATCCTTTCTTTTTATCGTTGCATGTTTTATTTAAGTTTACCACTTTTTATGTGTTGGTTTTGTGTTTAAATGTTTTCAGGTTCAAAAGAATAAATTGGGACAAATTTGTGTAAAACTCGATGTTTCAGGAGAAATGAAAATATCCTCCTACAGGAGGCCTGACACGGCCACCCATGTCACCTGACACGGGCCGTGTCAGGATGATATCTAGGATGGGAGCTAGTAATAGGGGAAGTAAGGGGTGTGACATGGGAAACTGTGCCAGCTGACATGACCCGTGTCAAGGTGCCTGAACAAAGAATTCAAGAATTAAATTGCCAGAGGTCCAACACGGTCACCTGTGTTTCCTGACACGGCCCGTGTTGGGTTGCAACGCTGATTTCAGTATTTCGAGTTATTTTGTTCATTAGTTGGCATGTGAGGGTGTTTTTGGTATTTCTAAATGACCTTACTATTTAGAGGAGTTTCCATGATGGATTGGAGAACTTTGGACGGAAGAAGATTAGGAACGCTAAAAATTGGTTCTTTCAAGAGATTTAGAGACGAAGATTCCTTCATGAGCGATAACAATTAAAGGATCAAAGAATCCACACCTTTTGTAATGTCTAATTTTATTATTGCTTTTCTTTTTAACACTATGAAAGGCTAAAGCCCCCAATTCGAGGGGGATGTTCTTGATTTGAAAATGTAATGATTTTGACTTATTGATTTTGATACCATAGTTTCTTTTCAACTTAATTGTTCAATGTTCTTATGCTTTTCCCATCAGACTAATATAGATTGATTCGGGGTTAACAATTAGGGCTGGACCACCATTTATAAGGTTTTTGAACGATTAGACTATAGTAGATATCACCTAGGACTAAGGATACCCTATAGGTTTCCGGTAAAATATTGATATAATAAATGCTTGGTTTCATCATAATTCTCTAAGGACTTAGGTATTAGGATGAAGGACCAAATGTTTTCCCACCAAGGACTTTTGGGAAAACAATCTAAAGATTCAGTATGTAAAGGTAATGAACTTGTTGAAGAAATCAAGAGTAAAAATTATAACAAGGGGAAATCCCACACTTACTCCTAACATGCTCCTTATATAAGTGAAAAGCCAATTTATATTCCTGCGATTTGTTAAGTGACAATTTCAAAACCAAAACCCCAAATTAATTTTTGTTTAATTGATCATGAATTGAACTCGACAATTGTACGCAGTCCTTGAGATCGACATTCAGGAAACTTTCCTCATTATTACTACATTGGTGAAATAGTACACTTTCTAATTTACCGATCAACAGTCCAAATGTTAAACAAGGAATATGGAAAAATTTTCATTTAGTACGATCGTGAAAACATTGGAAAAGCAGTGGAGAAAGTTAGGGCACAAAGAACATAGATGAATTTTAATAGATCGCGAAGAGAGGAGACCCAAGCTAGGAATCTAAGGTAAGGTGAGTGATCTGTCACTATAATTGATATGGGGTTTAAAGGTATGTAGATATTTGTTAGGGTTACGATAATTTGATGATTGTTGCAATTCTGATGAAATTATGTTGAAATTGATGTAAATACCACATTGATTTTCCATAAGTTTATGTATATGATGACTATAATATTTTTTAGTTGTTGTATGATAATTCCATGTTTAAAAATAGGAAACTCTAGCTTGTAATTGTATGAAATCGCTAGATAAATTGGGGTTGAATAAGTGCAGAATTGCAACAAGAAGTCGCAGTCTACTACATGTTGTCGGGCGAAGGGATGTGTCATCGGGTGAGGCAACGTCGCCTGGTCGTCACCGGGTGAGTTGAGATGTCGTCTCTCTCATACGTCATCACACGATTCAAGAGCGAGGTGTAGCGGTAGAATGTTGAGACTAAGCCATTGGATTGACTTGACTCACATAAATTAAAATAAAAATCGCCACCGCGCTTTGTTGTTTCCAAAGGAATGGGAAAATAGAGAATAACCCAAAAAGAGGGAGAGAGAATCTAAGTTAGAGTGTTATTTATGCAAAGGGAAGGTGTTAGCACCCTAAACATCTATGGTACTCCGCAGGAACCTCTTTGAAAATCTGTGTATTTTGGCTATAAATGTTGTATACAAAATAGATTGTGGAGATGAGAAAAGAAATATTTTTTATAATTTTTTCACCTGTCGCGGTTGCGAATCTTTTGTGCCTACGTACCACCTTTTGTGCAATAGGGGATCAGGGTACTCGTAGTTCACCTTTTAAAAAATTTTAAAACAAGTGTGTTGGTTAATATGAAGAGATGAGAGATCATCGTCTTATCCGAGTGGAAAAGCATACTTACTACCCACGATTATGAGAAAGGAGAATTTGTGTAATCTCAAAGTGGAGGATATAGCTTGTATTTTAAAATCAACAAAGCTTCACTCAACATCCAAGTGGAAAATATCTCACTTCAATACATATCGTAGAAATATAGTAGCTCGCATCACTTCAAAGGTGGACAAAAGTCTAATCTTTTGAGAAAAAGAGTTTTAAAGAAAAAGGCCTAAGCGGAAAAATGATTTGAATGAGATTGATTGACTTTTAGTCTTCTCACAAAATAATGTCAAAGTATTATTAAGTTGGTTAAAGTTTGATTAAGAAAATATTTTTAAAAATGCATGGACACAAGTCCAAGTTTATTATGAAATCGGTTCAAGTTTATAAGACAATAATAATTTTGAAAAGGTGGGAGAAGATTTTGAAATTAAAGAAAATTGGAGGATATGGATGGACTATCCTATAGCATAACGTAAAAGCTAGAGAAAAGAACCGTCTAACCAACAAGAAGCCAACACTTGACACAATGTGTCAATGTAGAATTCCCAACCTTTGGATTGAAACCAAACAAGCAAATATAATAAACCTCTTAAGAAAACAAAACTTCAATTTCATTAAGTCTTCACATAAATTAGGCAGAGTAACGGCTGTATACAGATGAATTCCTGATCACAAACAAAGCATGTAATCAAAACAACCTGCACACAAAGCAAACAAACAACCCAATGTCTTAGGGTAAACCCCAAGAACTCTAGACAAAATAGAAATGAAATTCACAAGGTCTCAAGGTAGGCCAATGGCTCTAATCCTAAGTCCAAGAAGTCCACAATATCCATATTTCCTAGTATAGTAACCAAATAGTCCAAGTAACATTAAAGTTTTTTATGGTTTAAGTTGATTATTAGGTATCGCCAAAAAGAAATGAAAAGCTCAAGTGAGCAAAATAAAATGACATAAAAGTAAATTCTCAAGTGAGCAAAGATGAAAATAACATGAAATGTAAATGCTAAAATAAATGTGCTTAAAGTAAAGTGCATAAAGTAAGGGCATACAATAAAGTCAATTGTTAGAAATTAGAGGTTAGTTGAATGACCATCTTGAAATTTGCATTTGAAACTCATTAGAGGATTGATAAAACCAAAGCCTCTCAACAACAAGTTTAATTTTCTTTTTGTCAAGTATATCATTCATTTCAAAATCTCAAGAAATCAATAAATGATCAATGATGTTTAAGTGATTCACTTTGACCAAAGCTTATGAATATTCATTAGAGGATTGATAAGACCAAAGCCTCCGAACAATGAATCACAAGATTATTGGATCAAAAGTTTCAAATTAACATATTTGGGCTTGCAAACATAGGTTTGGGCCATGAATGATCATTTCTCGAATCGGGACAAAATTTAGCGCTATGTTAAGCAATCGTAAGTGGACTTATATAGAAGTTGCACCTATTTTAAGTCTGGTCAATAGTAATCTATGTACCATATGTTTAGAGAAATGATATCTAAATTATTCTCCAACAACAAGTAGTACAAGTAAGAAGGGGGATAAGATGAAGAGGGAAGGGATAAGAATTAAACCACATTTGAACCAAAAATTTAATCAAGCTATCATTACAATCATTCATCCATTTTGGTGGAGTTAAACTCAACACCCAAGATCCGATGATGTTGATGAAGCTCATCATCAAAATCTCATAGTTCAAGATCAGCCAGAATATATACAAAAATAAAATTATATTTAAAAATAAAGAAAAAGATTTTTTAAAATGGTTTTAAATGAAAACAAAAGGGGAAAATAACATCGATATTCAAAACATCCAAGAAAAATTCAATGAGACCATAGAAAAATCATAAATGAATTCAAATATTTTTATAAAATTTTTGGTAATTTTTTAAAGTTAGAAACTATTTTTAAAATTAAAATAAATAGGAAAAATAAACCAAAATTTGTGAAAAATAGTAAAGTAATAAATAATAATAAAATGAGGTCACCAATATTTGTCAAGTGGTCATTGGATCCTTGAATATTTTTTTCAGAATTTAAAAATTAAGAAAAGTATTTTTAAACATTTAAAACAACTCAAATAAAGTGAAAAATATAAAAAAATATCAAAACACAAAATAAAATTGTGAAAAAATAATAATCAGAAAGAGAAAAATCAAAAGTATTTTAAAGATTTTTTGAAGTTAAAATGAATTTTTTATGAATTTTTGAAGTTTAAAACAAGTAAAATATAAAATCAGAAAATAAAATAAAATCCAGAAAGATGTAGACCATTGGATGAGAGGTAAAATGTGTTAGTAAGCTAATCCAATGGACCATACGCACTGTGTATATCATGGTCCTCAGGAAATAACACACGTGATCAATTATTAAATGAATTTGAAAAAAATGCGTGGCAATTTGTCATTGGTTGAAGACAGACACGTAGGTCATCTTCAACCTCCGTCTAAGCAATTTTACGGGTTCATGAAATGTAAAAATTAGAGCTCGAGACCATTACCATTCGCTTCGTCTCTTCAAGACGATTGCAATGGTACCCTTGCGAAAAATTTATGTAAGGTGTAACTCAGTCGTTTTGGAAGGAAAAATTTGAAAAGGGATTTGAAAATTCATGGCCAAAACTCACGTCCAATTGAAAACAAATGTTGCGACTAGAATCAAAATGATGAGAGCTTCATTACTGTACCAAAGTTTGAGAGAATTGGTGAAGGAATCTGCCTATTTAAGTTTAAATTCAGAGCTCTGAAACTTGACTTGGCTAGCATGATTTAGGAAGTCTTAGAGCTTGGTTCTTCTTCTGTTAGCTTCATTGAAATTCAAGGATAAATAATTGACAAATAAAATGGATTGAGGAAAGCTGTAAAACCAAATTCGAAGTTGCAGAAAGGTGGGTTCAAGAGAAAGTTTGGCAGGGTGATTTTGGCTATCTAAGTTTGCGAAAATGAGTGGGATAGAGCCTGTATTTATAGGAGTAGTGAATGGAACCAATAGGAGGGGTGAATGATGCAATTTGAATGGAAATCGTGCACACCTGTTTTCATGAAATAAATGTGATCACACGTGCATCAAAACTCATCCAAATGATGCTTTGACACTCTAAATTATCCACACGCTTATGCTAATCATGTTTAAGTAGAAAAAACGCACAAATTTGGTTATTAGAAGTCAAATTATGGAATTTGCATTCTGACTGTTTGAGAAACTTCAGTTCCAAGGTACCAACTTTAAAATCATGGTGTGTACAATTCAGGAAGCTTTATGACTTGATTCTTGATGTGTTGGGAAGATGAGATCACAAACTTTACAATGTGCAAACTATGGAATCAAATGGATGCTTGAGATGAATGTTGTCATGAGTCAAAGTTGAGAAAAAGATGCTGACTTTTTGTACTTAGAAAAATTCTAAGTTTTTCTTCAAAAAGAACCTATAATGTATTGCATCCAAACATGGCCTTCCATTAAATATATGACCATGACCAAAATAATTGGCATGAAGTAGATATCTTAATGACATTTTGAGACTTGAACCATTTAAAAAATCCAAAATTTGATAAAGTTATGATTTTGTGAAGTTGGTGAAAATTCATGAGATGACCTATAATCTTTTGCATCCTTAGGGCATCTTCCACCCATTTTTAAGCTTAACACATAAAATTAGAGTTGAATTTCACATTATTAAGATCATTTTGAAAAAATAATGGGCTCAAGGAGATAAAAATTTATCAAGTTATGATCTTTTGGAGTCACATAAGGAAATTTGATGGCATATCTAGAGGACTTGTAATGTTTCTTCAACATTAAGCATCTTACACATAAAATGTTCTTTTAACTTTTGAAGTGATTTGTTGATAACCATTTAAATAGAAACATGTATTTGTAATCAATCAAAAATACCAAAAGATGAGCAAGATATAGCCCTTAAAAGTTCAAAACCCTAGCTCATAGAGCAACAAAATGCCTTAGAAACCCTTTTCAATTTTGACAAACTTTCTTGCACAAATACCATTGTCTTGTAAATAGAAGTTATTGAGTATGATAATAAGAAACCATATCCACCATAACCACTTCCAAATATTAAGAATTGAGGGAATTATGCACTTGTGATCAAGAAATTAAGAACTTGTCCAATTAGGTCAAACCTATTCAATCAACTTTTGCATCCTTTGACTTTCTTTGAAAAATTGAGGCATGATAAATCATAGTAGACCTTGTCATGATTTCACTTCAAAGAATCTTAAATGATGAAGCTTGAACCTCAATGAAACCATGTTGAAAAAGGCATGGAAATAAACATATGAACCTAATAGATCAACCTGATGAAACATGTTGTGCTTCTACTTATAGCATCATCAACTAGCGAAAACATTCATAGTATTCATTAGTTAAAAGTTAATCAAAACAAAAGATAGATGATCACAATATACTTGTTAAGGTGCTTGGTGATTCCTCATGAGCAAACTTAAATATAGGGAGAAGAACCAAACCCCGTGTGATCTTGTTGTAATTGAGTTGAAATGAGATGATAAAGGAATCTTAGGGGTAAAAATTGGGGTACAACAACTGCCCTTATTTAAGTATCTTCTATCCGGAGATACGAAGGTTAAAATATTTGTGTCAATGCGATTTGAAGATACTTAAATATAAAAAACCCTACTTTTGGCCCTAAGATGCCATGCAATGTTTATGATTGTGCATGCAAATTAGCAGATCCAAGGGTGATACAATACACCACTTGGGATACAGAAAATAAAAGATCAAAAGAAGATTAGAGCAGGAAAATAAATCACTGGTAAACAAAAGACTCGATTCTATTGGGGTAAAGCCCAAAGAGAAGACAAAGTAACATCAACTCAAACATTAAGGAGAAATCAAGGATAACAGTGATCAACAGATAACCGCAAACTATCCACTCTCAGAGAAGATAGCAAAAAAAGGTAATGTCGACCCACTGGGGAAAAAAAGGTGGTAGGATAATACCAAAAAACATCAATATTAGAGGTGGTAACAATTGATTGGCACCAGTACTTACAACTAGAAACAAATAAAAATCTTTAGAGTAATGTGAATCTCAATGACAAACTATCTCCCACAATTAAGAGACTACCATCCATCGAAAAAGATCTCAACAACGAACTATCTCCCATAATTACGAGACTACCATTTATTGGAGTAACAAATCTCAACAATGAACTATCTCCCATAACGACGAGACTACCATTCATCGGATTAAAATCTCAGCAACGAACTATCCTCCATAATGATGAGACTACCATTCATTGGAATAACAAATCTCAACAACAAACTATCTCCAATAATTACGAGACTACCATTCATTGGAGTAAAATCTCAGCAACGAACTATCTCCCATAATAACGAGACTACCATCCATTGGAGTAAAATCTCAGAAACAAACTATCTCCCATAATGACGAGACTACCATTCATTTGAGTAAAATCTCAGCAACAAACTATCTCCCATAATGATGAGACTACCATTCATTGAAGTAAAATCTCAGCAACAAACTATCTCCCATAATGACGAGACTACCATTCATTGGAGTAGAAAATCACGAATCTTCTTCGGGAACTAACAGACTTACTGGGGAAGTACAAGTTGTTCAAATAAAGAGACTGCCGCTTACTGTTATGAAAATAAGTTGTAATAATGACCTCCTGAGGGAAGAAACAGGGCTTCCCGGGGGGATGCCAATATATTCCTGCTGAGAAACTAAATTATTCAAGTGAAAAATAAATTCACTTTCTTTAACTAGGGCTCAAAGCTCGCAGAAATCAAAAAAATAATGTTGTTGGGGACCACAGATTCAAACCAGAAATAAACTGGAATGAAACAATCAACCAAGATAACACCTGATGAGAAATAAACTCAAAAGGGGATCACATTCCACTCAGATAATGAGCTGAATAGGAAGGTTGAAGAAAATTTTTTCCACGAGGGATAACTCAGTGGGGAAATTGAAAGAATATACACTTTCTGCTTAAAGTTGACACTCTATTAAAGAGAGGGTAACATAACTCTTCAAATAGGGAAATATGACAACAAAATATAATGAATGCAAATGAGCAATGAATTTTAAGTTCAGCTATGCATGATGTAGGTATGAATGTTATCATGTATATACTGACAAAAAAGACATACAACACTGGGAATAACCAGACAAAACCAGCTTGGGTAAAGTTAATACTCGGCTAAATCACATCCAGGAGGAAAATATTTAAGAAAGTAAGCACTAACAAAGTCTTGTTCCATTGCTTAATTTCACTGAGAAGAAACACAGTATGAAAATATTCAAATCAAGACAAAAGAATCAGTGCAAATATTGGGATCTAACATCCTTCTCTAGGCTTCACCAGGGAACATCGCATAAGCTTCAACGAGGGGAAACAAATGCTTCAATGTCTGTACTTCTATTGGGGGTTACAATACCGACTCAATGGGGAAAACAATACCATGTTGTCGAGATATCACCTAGGGATCTCGTGCTGACTTTATGGCGGAGTACAACACCACATCATTGAGAGAAGCCCCAAACACCTTCTCCAATACCAAGATTGATAATTACATAAAATTTGCTAGAGAGAAATTATGAAATTACATGGGGATGACAACTCTTAGAGGGAAACAGTATTTTAGCTTCACTTGGGGATCTAAGAAATCAAACAATACAACAATAAATCAAAATTATAGGGATTTCAAATCAAACCCAACACTTGGCAAGAGAAAACCCACAAAGTTGTCAATTGTTCCCACACTTCTTAGAAAAGATAATGTCCTTGTTTAGTTGTTGGGGAATATGGTATAAAGAGTTCAGACCATGCAAACCCGGAATCATAATGAACCAAGACTTGAATGGGGGAAGTGGGATCACAAACCCAACACCACACCATACATCAATTTCTATCATCTTCAACTATCTTATAAACACAAGAAGATCATATGCATACGAGCAAAAGCGACTTGGGAGAACGTTTCTGGGGAATACATACTTCCACAATTTTTGAGTTCGTCCATCCTTGGGATCACCACTTTTGTTTTTCTTGAGTCATAAAATCTAAAGTAAGAAGTAATCTGTAAATTCTTTTCAAATTTTTTTTTTTGTCATTTAACCTTTTTATTTTTAAAATTACTATCAATAATAAATGGAGTCTTTGTAAGAAGAATAAAATAAGAATTGCAAAGAATTGGATAAAAGCTCAAACTTTATTAATAGAATGGTAGTCTGCAAATGGAGAGACTCCATATATGATTACAAACTTTGGAAAATGGTAATATGTATTGGAAAAGATTAATTGAAATACAACGACCACTATTCTCCCTAACAACTTTGAATTCCTGAGCAGCGACTTCGGTTGAAGAGTGGCGAGGATCTAAGAATATTGTTGCTTTAAAGATCAAGTCTTGTCTGATACAGTTACTTGCCAAGAAATACCTAACTTTTGCCTAGGTTTCCCTTACGGGTTTTCAACCTAGCAGGAAGAATCTGTTATGTTTATGTCTAATTTTTTCCTAGACCGCCCTTACGGGTTTTCAGTCTACCGAGACGCTCCTTTTTTTCCTAAGCCCCCCTTTCGGGTTTTCAACTTACCGAGCTGTTCTTTTAATTATTTAGGCGAAGTATTTCTTGACTGCGTCAGCATTCATAAGACGTGGGAACTCGTCACCATCCATATTTTCAAGAATTAATGCACCGTCAGAGAAGGCTTTCTTGACAACATATGGGCCTTCAAAATTGGAAGTCCACTTGCACCTAAAATTAGCGTTAAAAGACATGATCTTCCTGAGCACGAGGTCGCCTTCTCTGAATTCACTAGGCTTGAACTTCTTATCAAAAGCTTTCTTCATTCTCTTCTGGTACAACTGACCATGACATAAAGCTGTCATTCCCTTTTCTTCAATCAAATTCAATTGGTCAAATTCAATTAGTTTCCATCATCATACGTAAAGAGGGAATCTCAACCTCAACGGGAAGCACTGCTTGCATGCCATACACAAGGGAGAACGTGGTTGCCCCTGTTGAAGTGAGGACGGATGTACGATATCCATGCAAAGAAAAAGGGAGCATTTCGTGCCAATCTTTATAAGTAACAACCATTTTCTGGATGAACTTTTTGATGTTTTTATTAGCAGCTTCAACAGCCCCATTCATCTTTGGCCTGTAAGGAGATGAATTGTGATGGGCAATCTTGAATTCTTCACAATGCTCTGTCATCATCTTATTATTCAAATTTGAGCCGTTGTCAGTGATAATCCTGCTTGGCACACCATACCGACATATAAGATTGTTCTTGATAAAGCGCACTACCACTTGCTTAGTAACACTAGCATATGAGGCTGCTTCCACCCATTTTGTGAAGTAGTCGATTGCTACCAAGATAAAACGGTGTCCATTATAAGCCTTGGGTTTAATAATTCCAATCATCTCAATACCCCACATAGAGAAAGGCCACGGGGAAGAAATAACATTGAGAAGTGTCGGAGGCACATGAATTTTATCAGCATAAATTTGACAGCTATGGCACTTCTTTGAAAATGTATAACAATCAGATTCAATTGTCAACCAATAATAACCTGCCCTAAGAATCTTCTTTTCCATCAAATGTCCATTGGCACGGGTACCAAAGGAACCTTCATGGATTTCATGCATCAACAGGTCTGCTTCGTGTCTATTCATGCATCTGAGCAAAACATTTTATAATTTCTTTTGTATAACACATCTTCATTGAGGGAAAGCTACCTGTCAACCTTCTCAATGTCGTTGTATCTTTGTTCGATGCACCAATTGGGTATTCCCGAGTCTGGAGTAAATACTTGATATCATAATGCCAAGGTTTTTCATCTGAGATCTCCTCTATTGTAAACACATGAGCCGGTCTACCCAAACATCACACTGTGATATGAGGCACATCATTATAATTATTCACTTGATACATAGAAGCCAAAGTTGCTAAAGCATCCGCCATTTGATTTTCATCTCTGGGAATATGATGGAATTCAACTTTATTAAAGAAAGGTAATAATCTTCTAGCATAGTCTTTGTAAGGGATCAAGCAAGGGTGACGAGTATCTCATTCTCCTTTAAACTGATTAATTACCACAGCTGAATCTCCATACACATATATAATTTTTATTCTGAGATCAATGGCCTCCTCGAGACCCATGATACAAGCCTCTCACTCTGCCATATTATTGGTACAATCAAAAGTTTGCCTTGTAGTAAATGGGATATGTGATCCAAGGGGAGTGATGATCACAACACCAATTCCTTTCCCATAAGCATACAAAGATCTATCAAATACCATACCCCATTGAGATTTAGGATCAGGACCTTCCCCAGGAAAAGGTTCATCACAATATTTTACCTTCAAAAACATCACATCCTCATCAGGGAAGTCATATTTAATCGATTGATAATCATCAACCGGTTGGTGAGCAAGATAATCTGCCAACACACTGCTTTTTATAGCTTTCTGAGTATGGTATTCAATATCATATTCAAACAACAACATTTACCAACAGGAAATTCTTCCAGTGAGAGTAGGCTTCTAAAAAATATACTTAATTGGATCCATTTTGGAAATCAACCAAGTAGTATGATTCAACATATATTGCCGCAACCGCTTTACCGCCCAGGCCAGAGAATAACATGTCTTTTCCAACATAGAATACAATGACTCATAGTCAATAAACTTCTTACTGAGATGATAAATGGCATATTCTTTCTTCCTTGTTTCATCTTGTTGTCCCAAAATACAACCCATAGAATTATCTAACACTGTCAGATACATAATCAATGGTCTTCCTTCAATAGGAGGGAGCAGGATAGGAGGTTCAAGCAGATACTCTTTAATACTTTCAAATGTCCCCTGGAAATCATCTGTCCATACACAACCTTGATCTTTCTTTAACAACTTAATGACCGGTTCACACGTTATAGTCATATGGGAGATAAATCAGGAAATGTAATTCAACCGCCCAAAGAAGCCTCTAACTTGTTTTTTAGTCCTTGGTGCAGGAATTTCTTGAATTGCTTTGACTTTATCAAGATCAATTCAATTCCTTTTTGGCTAAAAGTAAAACCTAACAATTTCCCATATCGAACGCCGAAGGTGCATTTATTTGGATTCAAGCGGAGATGATACTTCCTCTAACACTGAAACAATTTCAACAAATCTTCTATATGCCCATCTTCAGTCTTGGATTTGGTAATCATATCATTAACAAATACCTCAATTTCCTTGTGCATCAAATCATGGAATAGGGTTGTCATAGCCCCCTGGTGTGTTGCACCAACGTTCTTTAACCCTAAGGGCATCACTCTGTAACAGAATGTTCCCTAGGGTGTGATAAACGTTATTTTTTCCATGTCCTTAAGAGCCATTCTAATTTTATTATATCCGAAAAATCTGTCCATGAACGAGAATACTTTGAATTTTGTTGTACTGTCAACCAACATATCAATATGTGGTAATGGAAAGTCATCTTTTGGACTTGCTTTCTTTAAATATCTATGGTCAATGCACATGCAAACTTTTTCGTCTTTCTTTGGTACTGGGAAAATATTGGAAATCCACTGAGGGAACACTGATGTCACAAGAAAACCGACATTAATCTTCTTTAAAACTTCTTCTTTAATTTTTACTGCAATATCAGGGTGAGTTCTTTGCAATTTCTGCTTGATTGGCGGGCATTCTGGCTTTAGCAGAAAATGATGTTCCACAATATCCGTATCTAAACCAGGCATGTCTTTGTATGACCAATCAAAGATATCCACATATTCATTCAACAATTCAATCATCCTTCTCTTTACATCGGGATGCAACATTGCTCCAATCTTGACTTCCTTTGGATCTTCCTCTGAACCCAAATTGATCGTCTCCAATGACTCTTCATATGGCTGAATGGCACTTTCCTCACGCTCAAGCAATTGTGAAACCTCCTCTTGAATCTCATCATATTCTTCTTCTTCGGCCCTATACACAAGATATTCAAAGTTGAGAGAGGGTGCAGGGTCATTGTATTCAACGGGTTTTTTAATTAATCTGCACATATGATTTATGATTTCATTTAGAAACTGACACATATAGAAAGTGATTATGCATATTACAATTATTTATTTATTTTGAAAGTTTTTTTTTTCTGATTACCATTTTCCAAGAAAAAGCAGAAAATAAAGACACAAATTGGGAATTAAAGACAACTTTTATTATTGATTTTAAAGATCAAAGCAAACAGATAAGCCCATACAATATCAACTTTCACCTTGGGTAGAGTGAAAGATTTTAGAAAAGATTAACAAAAACAAATTACTTTGAGACATGAATGCAAGAGGGAACATTAATGGTGATCCAATTTTGAACTCTAACTCCATGTGTCACATAGTTCTGCATCTCCTGCTCTGCTTCGTCTTCCACAATGGCATTGATCCCAGGAACAATTGGATGAAGATAACCTCCGCTATGAAAGATATACAGGTATTTGCTCAAAGTAGACATTGGCTTCATATTCTCACTTTTATCTTTCTTCACAAAGAATCATAAACCCGCTCTATTCTTGTTTACAGGTGGATCAACAATCTGCCCCCATACCTTACTAGGGCCATTACATGCTACCTGTTGAGCATCTTTAAATGAAGCTATAGAATTCTCATTTCCTCTTATATTATCAATGCACAAAGCTTGGAACTGGGTTCCAACAGTAGCTTCATCCATTTCCACAACACTGAAAGAGGATAAATGAGATATTAACAATGCTTGTTCTCCATTTACAATGACTACCTTTCCTTCACGAACAAACTTCATCTTTTGGTGTAAAGTTGAAGTGACAACCCTTGCCTCATGTATCCATGGTCGTCCAAGTAAACAGTTGTAAGCGGGCACAATATCCATAACTTGGAAAGTAATTTGAAACAAGCGCAGGCCTATGTGAATAGGCAGATCTATTTCCCTAATAACATACTTCCTTGATCCATCGAAAGCTTTTACAATTATGCCACTCGGGCGCATGGGAGCTCCCTGATACTTTAGCTTCAACAGTGTGCTCCTTGGTATGACATTTAAAGCAGACCCATTATCAATCAGCATAATTGACGATGAATCGTTCTTATAATTCATGGAGATATGAAGAGCGGGATTATGATTCCTTCCTTCGTCGGGCAATTCGTCATCACAGAAACTCAAGTTTTTACAGGTTGTAATATTCCCTAGCACACTGCTGAATTGGTCCAACGACATATCACTTTCTACAAAAGTGTGATCCAATACTCTCATCAAAGATTCTCTGTGGGCAGAAGAGTTCATTAGCAAGGCTAGAATAGATATCTTTATGGTGTCTGCAACAATTGATCCATGATCCTGTAGTCGCTCATCTTCATAATCATCAATATATTATCCACATATTTTTCCAGTGTAGTACCACTAGATTCCCCAACTGTTTTCTTCAGTTCAACACTTTCAACAACCCCTTTATCATCATTAATACTCCCTCGAATAACTAGTGTGAAAACACGGCCATTGTGGGTCACTCGCCTGGCTTCAGCAATATTTTTGACACCAGTCAATGGCAGGATGGGAACTTCCCCACCATCCTCTAAAATTGTAGCATTGTATTTGTATGGCACGACCTTGTCTGACTCATAAGGAACAGGACCAGGCAAACAAATCACCACTGGAGAAACAACTGGCTTGCTATGATATTCAATCTCAAAAGGGGCGGGAACACCGAAACAAGGCACAATAACATTCACCCCTTCTTAGAAAAATTTAGATATCACAGGATCGTCGCTGGAAAACACATCTTCATCTGAGGAAAAGAATTCATCTGCAGAAGCATACCCATTATCCGACACAGTCTCATCCAAGCAATCTTCAATCACATTAGTCCCGTTGTAATCATATCTATGGAATGAAACCTTGACAGTACCGTTGTCTAACAAAAAATGAGTACCCCTTCTCACAATGGAACAACCACGAGAATCTCTGCACATATTCAACAAGACCCATAATGGTGTTCTTCTTGACCATTCATGTGACAAAAGGTAGCGTGCAACTGCACCAAATCATGATTCATATGGTTCACGTCAAAGATCCAGAATTCTGCAGGACATCCAAAGACCATATTCACATCTTCCTCGTATTCAACCCCATGCCTGATTATATGAATGGGGCCTTCGTTTATCATTTCCTGAAGATCAGCATTTATCTTATCACACACCTGTATATCTGTACTGCAAATACCACAACCATCATGGTCATGCATATAGTAACTAAACTCGCAGAGGTCAGCATGCATCTTTACCAAATCTCCTCTAACCAGGTCAATATCAAAAATCTGGAAGTCCCCTGGACAACCAGCAACCATGTTTACCGCATTTTCTCCTCAATGCTTTGGAAAAGGATTATCTTTCATGTTAGGGCCAACATCTTTAAAGGATAAAAGGCCAGATGTCACAATCTTTTGTACTTCAGATTTAGAGGATAATATTTTTCCACATTGTGCCTTGGTGCTCCCTGATGGAAAGCGCGCGTCTAATCTGCCTTATAATACCAAGGCAAAGGCGAGGGTATAGTAGGGGGTGGCTTGGTCTGAACCAACTTTTTTTGAATAAATGTTGGGAGTAACTCTGCATAACTCATGGGGATAGAGTCAAAATCCCCTCTCTTCAGATTTTGCCCTTGATTTCCTTGAGGGGATGGTCTTTGATAAGCAACTGTGGTCAGAGCCACATTAACAACTGGAGTTACCAAAGAAACCTGTTGGTGGCGATGATGATTCCCTCTAGGAGGATTAACCCTTATTTATTGAATAATAGCATTTTTATCTCCTTATTTCTTCTTAGCAAACCTGTATCATGGTTTCTTCGTACTACCAGAATTTTCACCTCTTGTCAAGCAGCCCTCTCTTACAGCTTCTTCCAAATGAACGCCCATACTCACCATTTCGGTAAAATCACTTGGTGCACTTGCCACCATTATTTCATAATAGAAGGCACGTAGAGTATTCAAGAAAATATTTGTCATCTCTTTCTCTTCCATTGGAGAGATCACTTGAGTGACTGCTTCACGCTATCTCTGTGCATACTCTTTAAACGATTCCTTATCTTTCTGGACCATTTCCCTGAGTTGATCACGGTCAGGTGCCATTTCCACATTATACTTATATTGTCTAATAAACGCTTCACCCAAGTCGTTGAAAGTATGAACATTGGCACTATCCAAGCTCATATACCACTTCAACGTGGCACTAGTCAAACTATCTTGAAAAAAGTGAATTAACGGGCGTTGATCATCGGTGTGAGTAGACATCCTTCTCACATACATCTTAAGGTGATCACGAGGACAAGTATTTCCCTTGTATTTCTCAAATTCTGGTACTTTTAACTTCGCAAGTATTTTCACATTTAGAACCAAACACATAGCATTCACATTCTGCCCAAACAATTATTTTCCTCTGAAGGCCTTCATTTCTTTCTCCATCTTATCAAACTGATCCTAAAAACCATCCATTCGATCATAGAATCCAAAGATTTCACTTGGTGGAGGAATAGGACGATAAACTTCATCATTAACAAACGACATAACATTCACTGAAGGAGGTGCAACATAGTGAATCTCATTTCTAGCAGCAGGAGTAATATGCACCACAGAAGTTGCAGGAGTAGCAGCAGTTTGAACAACCGGAGCAACTGGAGTATCAAGATTAAAACCCTCTGGCATGAAGTTTTCTGGCATTCCCCATGGATAACCCTGAGGCATACGATTCTGAGCAACAATAACTATGACAACAGAAATGGGAACTGATGGACCTTCAAAAGCAAATGTTATTTGTTGAGGTTGAGCAAGTGTTGGTTGATTCTGAGCAGCCACCAGCGGTTCCATGAAAGTAGTCAAATTATCCATACCGGCCTTCAGAGCAGTAACCTCATCGCACAATTCGCGATTCTCTTGTTCAAGGTTCTCCATTTTCTTCTTGGAATTAGCTCGAATATTATACCGGCGAGACAACTTGCTGAATGAAGCAAAGAAATTTAGTAAGACACCTGTGTATGAAAAGAAATGGAAGAAATATGTACAAATATTAAAGTACTAACACATTTGAAATATTGAAAATCTCATTATAATAACTTGAAAACAGATTAGAACTTTTTCACTACAAGTTTCAACAATCCCAAGTACAAAAATAAGATAGAATCTAAAAAGCCTAAGAAAGAAAAGCTGATGAAGATCACTCCACACACTGACGCTTTCCTATGAGTCTAGAAATATGAGCCTTTAGCTGCTTGTTTTCTTCTGCATACCTGTCGGCAACCTCTTTCCAATCGTCAGAGTCGGGAAGTGAATGACTAAGTCCTGACTGAGCACTAGAGAAAAATAAATCCTCTTGCTTCTCCATCATCTCTACAATATGACTCTTAAGAATCTCAATTAGGCCATCCTTCTCCTTCAAGTATGCTTGGTAGGATATCTCTAAAGAGTGACACTTATTCTTAAAAGCTTCTTTCTCCTGCTGCATCCTGACTAGGGCCAACTGAAGCTTTTCCACATCATCCAAAAGGGGAGGAGTGGTCTTCAGAAACATATCAGGTATAAGTGCTTCACGGGAATATGATATCTTCAACTAGATGGCTCTTGCTTGTATCCACTGAAGATAAGGCTATAAAGAAACAACTCCTCTAGGTCCCAAGTCTTTCCTAATTTTCCTGTGAATATGATGCCAAGCCTTTGCAATCTTCTCCTTAGCTTCCTTATGATTATCTCCCTCTTTAAGAAAGAAAGCACTCAGATGAATACTATTTGGCTTATCCCTCATTGGATATCCAAGCTAATGTCGTGCAAGAACGAGATTGTAGTTGATTCCTCCCTTTGTACCAAGAAGAGGTACATTAGGGAAACTACCACAATTATAGACAATCTCTATATCATGGTAAGCCTGATGATACCAAACAATGTCTGAATGAGTGAGGGCCATAATCTTTGGAGCCCAACGAGGTTCCATCCTGATATCCCAAGAAGCATCAGACCGAGGCAACTGAGAAATAAACCAATGATACAACAAAGGTGTGCAGCATATGATCATCCCTCCATGATAAGAATCCCAAAGATGAATGGAGTAATAAGTATCCTCTAGTAATGTAGGGAATGGATTCCATATCAAAAAGATCCTGATGGCGATGACATCCACAAAGTTGTCGACGTTCGGAAATAAGAATAACCCATAGGCAAGTAGAGAAAATATGGCCTCAAAATTAATCTTACTCTTCATCCTAGAAAAGTAACAGGCTTTCTCCAATAATAACTGAGCGAGTAATCCTCTAATCCCTCCTTTGGTAGTCATGTGGGCTTCAACCTCAGACTTCCCTAAATTAACCAAAGCAGCAATCTCATGAGATTTTGGCTCTTCCTCCAAGCCGGTGAAATGGACATGATCAGTAACAGGTAAACCCAGTAGATAAGAATACTCCTCTAATGTAGGCATCAACTGATAATCGGGAAATGTGAAACATTGATACATCGAATCATAGAACTAGACCAAAGTTGAGAGAATACCCTCCTTCATCCTAAGCTTCATGAGAGACACGATGGATCCATACTTCTTCCGAAAATATGTGGAACTCTCAATATAGGTAACTAGACTCATGAAATCATATATCCTGGGATTCTTGAAACTGTACTTGCAAGTTTTTCTTTTTCCAGAATCCAAGGTCAAAGTACCTAAGATGTTCACAAAGAGTCAACTTTAAGTCCCTTGAACCACAATGTTTTAAAAGATGCTCATGGGTGCATGAATGCATGATGCAACAATCACACATAAGGTCAAAGGTACTACCCACAAGGCATGGCCTAATAGTTTATCACCTGCCGAACAAGGTTCTAAGAGGTTCCCAGATTCCACATCCTTCCTTCAGATATTACCAACGTCCCGATTGACTCAGTAATTAGTAATATTCTCAAGAAAAACTCGTCTGAGCATAGTATCGCGTGACAACCATTATCGGATTACTCCGTCATAGCTTCCCCACTACACCTAAAAGGCCAAGATGGGTTAAAGGTTCTACGTTCCTCAGTTTTAGCAAGCTCCCAGGTCGAAAGTAGCATGTCTTCTCGATTAATCGGTAAACAACACTACAGGTAAAGGGGCCTCCACTGAGTGGGGGATCTCATGTCTCCTTTTTTGGGATTACTCCATCAAAGTTAACATGACTATATCGCCCTTCCTATCTGAAGTTTGCCCAAGTCCGGGTAGAGGACTTATGAGAAATCACCAAGCACCCTGAAAACCAGAAAAGTCCAGACAAACATATAAACAACACATAATATACAACAAATAATAGCACATACACAAATATAAACAAAGATAGGCTCAACCCACTTAAGGATGGACAAGCTATAGGTCAATCTGTCCCTAGAAGAGGCGCCATTTTTCTGTAGCGGTAGAAATGTTGAGACTAAGCCATTGGATTGACTTGAATCGCACATATCAAAATAAAAATCACCACCACACTTTATTGTTTCCAAAGGAATGGGAAAAGAGTGAATAACCCAAAAAAGAGGAGGAGAGAATCTAAGTTTGAGGGTTGGTAATGCAAAGGGAAGGTATTAGCACCCTAAACATCTATGGTACTCCGCAGTAACCTCTTTGAAAATATGTGTATTTTGGCTATAAATGTTGTATACAAAATAGATTATGGAGATGAGAAAGGAAATTATGTTTGTAATTTTTGCACCCGCCACGATTGCGAACCTTTAGTGCCTACGTACCACCTTCGGTGCAATAGGGGATTAGAGTACTCATAGTTCACCTTTTGAAAAAATTTAAAACAAGTGTGTTGGTTAATTTTAAGAGACGAGACATCATCCTCTTATACGAGTGGAAAAGCATACTTACAAACCACGATTATGAGAAAGGAGAATTTGCATCATCTCAAAGTGGAGGATATAGCTTGGATTTAAAAATCAACAAAGCCTCACTCAACACCCAAGTGGAAAATATCTCACTTCACTACATATCATAGAAATATAGTAGCTTACATCACTTCAAAGGTTGACAAGAGTCTAATCTTTTGAGAAAAAGAGTTTTAAAGAAACAAGCCAAAGTGGAAAAATGATTTGGATGAGATTGATTGACTTTTAGTCTTCTCACGAAAAATGTCAAAGTATTATTAAGTTGGTTAAAGTTTGATTAAGAAAATATTTTTGAAAATGAATGGACCTAAGTCTAGGTTTATTATGAAAGTGGTTCAAGTTTTGAAGACAAGAATAGTTTTGAAAAGGAGGGAGAAGATTTTGAAATTAAAGAAAATGGGAGGAGATGAAGGGACTATCCTATAGCATAAGGTAAAAGCTAGAGAAAAGAATCGTCTAACCAACAAGAAGCCAACATTTGTCATAATGAGTCAATGTAGAATTCCCATCCTTTGAATTGAAACCAAACAAGCAAAGATGATAAACCTCTTAAGAAATTCAAACTTCAATTGCATTAAGTTTTCACAAAAATTGGGCCGAGTAACGGCTGTATACAGATGAATTCACGATCACAGACAAAACATGTAATTAAAAAACCCTACACACAAAGCAAACAAAGAACCCAATGTCTTGGAGGAAACCATAAGAACTCCAGACAAAAGAGCAATTAAAGTCACAAGGTCAGGTCTTCTAGCTGTGAGATATAGAAGACTGCCTATCATACTTCTGTAAAGACATTGATCCACACTTACACCTTTTTCATCTTTAGACAACTTCAGATGTGTGGGAGCAGGAGTTCTTTTGTTATTGGAATTTTCCATTCCAAACTTCTTTACTATATTCTTAGCATACTTGGTCTAAGATAAAAATATGGAATCTTCCATTTTTTAAACTTGCAGACCAAGAAAGTAGGTTAATTCACCAATAAGGCTTATCTCAAATTTTGACTGCATTTGCTTGACAAAATGTTGAACCATCTCATTCGAAATCCCACCAAACACAATATCATCAACATAAATCTGTGCAATCATGATCTTCCCTTCTTCTTCCTTGACAAAAATGGTTTTGTCTATGCCACATTTCCTGTATCCATTCCCACCCAGAAATTTTGTCAATCTATGATATCAAGCTCTTGGAGCTTGTTTTAATCCATACAGATCTTAGGGAAACTTGGATCAACAAATACCTTTGGTTGTTCCACATAGAATTCTTCATTCAGATAGCCATTTAAGAAGGCACTCTTTACATCCATTTGAAATAATTTAAATTTCAGTATGCATGCAACTCCCAAGAGAAGTTTGATTGATTCAAGTCTGGACACATGGGAAAATGTTTCATCAAAGTTAACTCCTTCAATTTGAATGTACCCTTGTGCAACTAACCTTTCCTTGTTTCTACTGACCACCCCTTTTTCATCAGATTTATTCTTGTACACCCATTTAGTGCCAATCACATTTGTCCCTTCAGGTCTCGAAATTAGATCCCAAGCATCATTTCTACTGAATTGTACTAGCTCTTCCTGCATAGAATTAATCCATAACTCATCAGTTAGGTCCTCTTTGACATTATTAGGCTCAATTTTTGACACAAAGCAAGAGTTTGATATCCCATCTCTTGATCTGGTAGTAACTCCTTTATTTAGATCTCCTATGATGAGCTCCTTAGGATGATCTCTCTGGGTTCTAATTGAAGGTCCTTTATTGAGATTACTAGGCTCGGGATCTTCTTGAGGTGGATTAGAATCAATACCTCAGTCATTTGATTCTGTTGGAATATCATACAAAGATGTTCCAACATCTTCTGAGACATCTTCTTCAACATTCCATCCTCTATCATCAATAATAACATTTATTGACTCCATCATAACTTTGGTTCTAGAGTTAAAAACTCTATAAGCTATTCTATTTATAGATTAACCCAGGAATAATCCATCATCAATCTTGGGATCCGTATTCCTCCTTTGTTCATGATCAGCTAAGATGTAACATTTACTTCCAAAAACATGAAAGTATTTAACAGTTAGTTTTCTTCCCCTCCATATTTCATACAAGGTGGCTGAAGTGCCTTTCCTTAGAGTGACTCGGTTCTTGCGTTCCACAATCCCATTTTTGGTGATGAGTAAAGGGGAGAAGATAATTCATGACTGATTCCTTCAGAAGAACAAAAGTCAGCAAATTTGTTGTTCTCAAATTCCTTTCCATGATCACTTATGATTCTAATGATATGACTATCTTTTTCCCTTTGAAGCTTTTGACAGAGATCTTTAAACACTTCAAATGTTTCTTATTTTTCTCTAATAAAGCTTATCCATGTGTACCTAGAGAAGTCATCTACAACAACATAGGCATACTTATTTCCAGGAAGACTTTCAACCTGCATAGGTCCCATTAAGTCCATGTGAAGAAGTTCCAAAACTTTTGATGTGTTAAGATGTTGGATCTTCTGATGTGACATCTTAGTTTGCTTTCCAATCTGGCAGTCACCACATACTATTCCTTCTTCTATCTTGAGCTTAGGAATCCCTCTCACTGCTTCTTCAGATATAATTCTTTTCATACCTTTCAGATGCAAGTGCCCCAATTTTTGATGCCATAGTTTTACTTCATTCTCTTTGGCTAAAACACATGTTGAGGAGAAGTTCAACTCTTGAGGAACCCATAAGTAACAATTGTCTTTAGATCTGATTCCTTTCATAATAACTTCATTATTTTCATTGCAAACAAGACATTCTTCCTTGGTGAAGTTAACTATGAATCCTTGATCACATAGTTGGATTATACTTATAAGGTTTGCTGTTAACCATTTAACAAGCAACACATCATCAAGCTTAGGGACTCCTGAACATTCCAGCTTGCCAACACCTTTGGTTTGTCCTTTTGCTCCATAACCGAAAGACACATAACTGGTGGAATGAGATTTGATATCTACCAACAGATTCTTGACACCTGCCATGTTTCTAGAACAGCCTCTGTTAAAGTACCAGTCATCTTTGGTTGATACTTAGAGATGTATGAGCTATGAAACTAGCAACATTAGACTTGGGAACCCACAGTTTCTTCTTTTTGCTATTTTGACCAGATTTGGGAAGAGGAGTAGTTTTAGGGTATCCATACAACTTGAAATAGAAAGGCCTTATATGACCAAGCCTTCCACAGTGATGACATCTCCATGGCTGGGAATTCCTTCTGGTTTGATTAAACTTTTTCTTCCAATGATGTTTGCCACGATGTTTAGACATTTTATTTGACATCCTTGGTTAAGACTCTAATGAAGGTTCTTCTAAATTTTGTTTCTTTTTCTCATTAAACCCTAGACCACTCTTGTCTCCTGTCACTCTTCCTGCTTGAAGAATTTCATCTAATGTGTCAGACCAAATTTTTAACATCTTGACAGATTTTACTATTCTATCAAGGTTTGAATTCAAAGAAGTCACTTCACTTTCCAGATTTGAAATAGTTTTTAGATGCTCTTCCCTTTCCGCCTTCAGCTGAGTTATGAGGGATTCCTATTTCTGCCCTTCTAGGCACACTTATGCACTTCTGAGACATAATTCTTTGTATGAAGAAGCTAACTCATCAAATGTTAGTTCCCCATCACTAGACTCTTCATCAGATACATATTTGTCTGTTAATGCTTTCACATGCTTAGCAGATTCTTCAAGATCACTTTCTGAGTCCTCTTAAGACTAAGTAACAAATAGATTCTTCTTCTGTTTCTTAAAATATGTAGGACATCCAACTCTAATGTTACCAAAACCTTCACATTCATGACATTGTATTCCCTTCTCTTGAGTGGATATTTCTTCATCCCTTTTTCTTCCAAACTCATTTGACTTATGGATGTAAAATGAGACGTTCTTGACATTTGACCTTTGGTTCCTATCCATTATTTTAATCACTTTTTTAAATTGTCTTCCAAGCATAACTAAAGAATTTGATATTCCTCCACCTATATCCAGTTCACAGTCCTACTCTTCATCTTTAATATTTGATATAAAGGCTATGCTTTTGTTCTTCTTTTAAGATCTTTCATTGATGCTTAATTCAAATGTCAAAAGTGATCTAACAAGTTCATCCACTTTCATTTTGTAAATGTCTTGAGCTTCTTCTATAGCAATCACTTTCATATCAAATCTCTTGGGAAGAGACCTGAGCATCTTTCTCACCAGTTTGTCTTCGGGTATTTTCTCTCCTAAAGCACTGGATGCATTAGAAATTTCAAGAATGTTCATATGGAAGTCATTAATGCTTTCATTATCCTCCATTCTCAAATTCTAAAATTTCATGGTGAGCAACTGAAGTCTTGACATCTTAACTTTGGGTGTGCCTTCATGAGTAGATTGAAGAATTCCCCATGCATCCTTAGCTACTTCACATGTGTTCACTAATCTGAAAATGTTCTTGTCAATTCCATTGAATATAGCATTCAAGACTTTAGAATTTCCAAGAGCAATTTCATCTTCTTCTTTAGACCAATCTTCTTCTGGTTTTAACTCATAGGTAGGTTATCCATTTTCTCCCAATTTGATAGGGTGTTTCCGTCCTTTTAAAACAACTTTACAAGCTCAATTGTTCAAAGACTTTAAGAAGGCAACCATACGTGGTCTGTTCAAAAATCCCCATTCCTTGTCCATAGTACCAGAAAGTATTTTCCCTGGATCTCACCCAGATATAGAGCAGGATGCCTGCTTTGATACCAATTGAAATTCTGGTATCAGAATGTGATGTCAAAGGAGATGTCACGACACAAATATCTGAGGACAAAGTAAAGTGTAGTGTGATACGGTGGCAGAATCGACTGTTAATACTAGTTTGCATTTTGCGTTTTTTTGTTTGCAAAATGTCGCTGTAAGTAAGAGTCACCACCAACTTTTATTTCATCCAATCATGGAAAAGGGAAAAGAACAGAAAAAACCTTTTTTCAAGATATTTTGAGTACATGGGGTATATTATAGAAAGGGAAGGTGTTAGCACCCTTTCTATCCATGGTTTTCCATGGGCTCTTAGGTAATTGCTCATCTTTTTAAAATTACTTGTGTGTGTGCTTGCTTTGAAAATGTTTTACTTCGTGATAACCCTTGTATCAGTCCTCAAGGGTGTGACGAAGTTGTTTTTTAAAAACTGTTTTGAAAAGGTGTTAGTGTGAAAAGATTTGTTTTGAGCAAGTACTTAAGATTCTACCTACTCGAAAAAAGATTATTCATTCTATTTCCTTTAGACAACGCTATCCCACTATTAAGGAGTAGGTAGCACCGTCGTTGGAGTTTGTAAGGGACATTCGAAAGGGACAAATACAATCACTAAAGCAATAGTTAGAAAACTTTAGTAGTAACCCTAGAGTCTTAAGATCTTTTCGAGGCAACGTTTCTGAGGCAACATTTCCGAGAAAACATTCGAATGGGACAATTTGATCTCTTTAGACTGGAGGGCAACCACTAAAATCTCCTATGCTTAATGATTGTTTACCGAAGGCAACCGAAGTGAGGTAAATCCTAGGAGTGGATATGTGCACGTGATTTGTTTCAGTTATTTAATCTTTGCACATTAGGTGATCTACCGTTTTAATTTTTTCAGACATTCTTGCCATACAATCCTATTAGCCATACATCTAGACAGTTAAAGATTGCAGAAATTAAAAGCGGAAAAGTAAATATAATTATTACAAGGCTTCGGGGAATGTGGATTACATAACCAAAACTTGGGGGGAAATTAAACCGTAAATAAAACCCTAGTTTAAAAGACTATTACAACCTCGGAGAAATTACAAAAATATAATGAAAAGTACGTACAACAAACCTAAATGCGAGAAATTAGGGTTTTGACCCTTGAAAACCAACTTGAATTTAATTAAAGAAAAAAAAATCATTTTTTGTCATTTTTATTTAAGGAAATAAAGAATAAATTGAAAAATATCCTAATCACTAATTAAGTTTTAATTATGAAAAATCATTAAATTAATGAAAAAAAACAATTAACCTATTTTTGTGTTTTTATTTTGAGAAGGAATTAAAATTAAGAATTAAACCTAATTTCTATTTTATTTTAATTATGAAAAAAAGATTTAAGTTAACCTAATTAAACTAATTAATGCAATTAAATATTTTATGAAAAAAAGACTAAACCTAATATTGTTTGTGATTTTCTGATTTTTATGTTTTGATTAAAAATGATTTTTGGAAAATAAATAAAATAAATAAATTATAACAATAAAAAGAATTGAAATAAAATAAAAAAGAAAAGATTTGGCCTGTGTGGTAGAATGCAGACTGGGGGGTGCATTGCCAAATTGTTAGGCCCAAATTGGTTGGCCCATGTTCCTTGCATGTGATCCCATGTGGATTAACTTCAGAGAGTGCACCATGGGCTGCTGTGGTTGGATGATGGATCTGGACCAAGGGATGATCCAAAGGGTAGGATTTGTGAGCGTATGATGGACGCATGGAATGGTGATGTACTGAATCTGCAGTAAATTGTCAGGAAAATAATAAAAGTGTGAATTAATAATTAAAATCTAACTCTGATTAATTTACAAATTAATTATGAAATAAAATCAATATTGATTAAATCAAAATAACTTTTATGTCAAAAATTATTTTAATTAATTGAAAGCCTAAAAACTAATATTTAATGATTTTTTTTGTGATTTTATAGGTTAATTAAATTAATGATAGAAAACAAATCAAGTGAAAAATAAATAAATGAAAAGGTTTAGAATAGAAAATAGTCAAAAAAGTGAAAAATGCATGGGGTGGGTGATGACCCATTCCCCTTGGGTCACAATTAGGCGCCTCATCCACCAAGCCAAGCTATTGTTTGTGATTCAAACCTGTTCTACGTAACAACAAGAACTCATTTGGATGGTTAATAAACATTAGCAATGCATGAAATTAATTATATGAATGTTTGAAAGAAAAGCAAATCGGAGAAGATGAGTATGCTTGTTTCAAGCATCAATGTCCATGACTTTCGACGTATTCTTACCCTTAGATACCTCAGGAATGATTTGTAATTGATGGCTTCGACTGAAAGTGGTTGGATCTTCGGTTTTGACTTTGCACTAGTTTTGACAGAATTTGAGGTTTTTAGAGAGCGTTCTTGGGCAGCCAATTTTGTGCTCCCTAGTGTATGAGGGTGTTGTGTTTATATAGAGGAGGAATTTAGGTCAAAAATAATGGAAGAAATCTCATGGTATCTTGAGGAATTATGAAGATTTGATATGATTTTGACCTTGTATGATTTCTTTCCAAAATAGCTCCAATCATGACTTTTTCAATCTAAATCATCCTTGCACGAATTACATGCCATGCTAGCTGTATATGGACTCATAATGTGCACAAACATCCCAAGATTTGATTTGCTTTTATTATTTTACCATTTAATTTGATTTATTTTGGTTTAAATGAATAAAAAATCAAAATAAATGATAAAAATAATAAAATAATAGGTGGAAAAGATCAGGGGTCGTGGGTCCTATTAGAAACATGTTTCAAACAAGAAAACATGGGCCCCTTTGGAAAAAATGCAAATTTGATCAATGTTGACTTTTGACAATTTTCCAAAAATTGCCAAAATTGACAATGCACAACTCTCTCAATTTTGACCCTAGGAGGGTGTTCTTGGACTTTTTAGAAATCTTAGGGTGTCCTATAAACAAACCTTTTGGTTTCATCTCAATTGGATCTTCCATGTTCATGTATGAAGCTTTGACCCAAAAGGTGTTTCTGTTGACTTTTCAAAAAGGACCTATAATGTCAAAATTCATATCTTTTCATGAGTGCATATTTTGAAATTGTGAGCTAAAGACGAGTTGTAGGAAATTGCATCCTCTTCAAAATGAGGTTTGGATGGAAAATTTCTGATAAAGTATGAAGAAGTTATGCTTGGTCAAAGTTGAGTTGACTTTTATTGAGAAACCCTAATTTAGCAACTTTTGGGTTTTGATGAATTTGGAGCATTCCTCGGGGAATCATGATCAAACCTTGATAAAATGATGGAAGTCACTTCAAAATGTTGATGTTGGCCAAAAATCTTGAGGTTTGACTGTATGTGGGCCACAATTGACTTTTGACCTACTATAGTCGATTCTCAAGCATTTGAGCAGTTGATTGAGAAAACTTCTTATGCAAGGCCAGAAACTTTGCATGGATAATCTTGGGAACATAATAAGACCTTGGAAAGCATATGAGACCTTTGTGGTCCACCCATTTTGATGAAAATAGAAACCCTAATTTGGGGTATACTACCTTAGGAGAGAGTTTGTCTGGTCAACTCTTGGGCAACCTTGAGCAAATTGGGGGCCTCACTTGACATTTATTGAGTAAAATGAGAGGGAAAATTTGGGGGTATAACATGTAGTAATAATAAAAGCAGTAAAAACACAAGGGCTTGTTAACCCATTTCAGTGTACAACAACACCTACTCTAGGGCTACCAAGCCAGGGACAAGTCCACTAAATAGTATCAATTCTTAGACCCTCAGTAAACAACCAGTTTACGATCTAATCACTTAATCACTACCCGTGATATACTTCTACCTAAGTCAATCCTAGGTATGAGTCCCTCCTCAAATCCCTTAATCACTTACAGTGAAGAAACAAAAGAATTAATAATTTTTAAAAACTTTAATCATTCAATGCTTAAAAGCTTATGAATGATACACAATTAACAACCCAAATAACAACACAAGTATTAAATCAATACTAGAGTGTTTGACAATAAAAAGACTTGGACTTCTAAAACAGAAAGAAAGTATTCTTCTTAAAAAGACGTCATTTTCTGAATAAGGAAGCAAGTCCATATATATGCACAACAGTGGGGTTGGGCTGAAAAACAAATATTCAAATCTTTTGGATATTTCCATGAAAACAGGCCAAGATATAATTCATAAACCTAATTCAAATAGAAAAATATTCCTCCATATTTTTCACAGCCTATGAGTCACAAATCCTGAATTAAGGCGCACATGAAAATAGGAAACATAAAATATGAACTGATATTGGGTTGAGTTCAGTTCAGGAGGAAGATGTCAAGACATCTGATTTGACTTCATTCAAACTAGTTTGCTTTAAATGTTAAGACATTTAGAAAAACATTATCAAGTCATTGTTTTACAAAAATTACTGCCAACAAACACTTACAAACTCTCCCTTTGGAAAATTTTGGCTATAAAACATTATCAGAACATTATCAAAGCAGCATCATAAGCAAAGCAAGCAAAATAAAAACTCAGTTAGCAGTTAGCTGTTAGCAAAGGAAGATGTCAGAACATCTTTTGAGACATGAGGCTCCCTCTCAAGTATTAAGATCCCCATCAATAAGTGGTTAGTTAGTGGTCAGTCAGTCACTTTGTGTCCCTTTTTTTAGTCATAATATGCCAAATAAAAGGATGCATTCAAGAGAATATCAGTAATATAGGTACATACAATAGAATCCAAATGTCAAACACATGCAAGTTCCAAAAAGAAACAAAGGGTTCAGATAAATAAACATCAAATAGTCTAATTGTCGTTAGGACTAGTAGACTTGGATGAGTCATAACATCCTTCCTCACTAGAATCTCCTCCTTCAGAGCACACTCTATCATCAAAGCTGTTGTCCTTTTGCAGCTCCTTGATCATATTTTCAAAAGTTAACTTCCTTGCTGAACTAACTCTGATCACATCATCTAGTTCATTGCATGCTTCCCTTAATTCATTTATCATGTCATCCTTGGTGGAGGTCTTGTTTTCAGCAGGTGCATATGTCAAAACAATGCCTGAGACATGTTTTCCTGAAAAAATCTTGAAGTGAAGGGTCAAAGTAGACTCCCTCTTGCACACTACATCATTACCACTTAGAGTTCCAGGATGCTGATTAAGAATAATTCCACAGATGAGGGAAGGAAAAGCAATTGGCATCTTAATGGCACAAGTTCTTGCATGCTTAATAGTCTGATCAAAGATGTAAGTACCATAATCAAATAGTTTCTTGTTTCCAACAACATAAATAAACTTTCCTAATCCAATAGTGATGGTTGAAGTATGATTTGTAGGAACCCAATTTGCAGCTCCAATTTTGTGTAAAATAACATATTTCACACTTAGCTTGCTAACAAGAAGTTTATTCTTCATGGGCCACTCATTCACTTGATTAGCAGTGATGGCTTTACACACTTGATTATTTGTTCCTTCAAGCTCACAAAAGTCATCTTCAGTCCTATCCAGAAATATATTTATGATAGCAGGGAAAAATTATACACACCTACCCCTAACATACACCTTTCTATACTCCTTACTTTTATGACCAACACAGTCAACAGGAATATTAACAATAAATTCCTTAACAAGAGTCTTATAGCATTTGGCAAACCTGGTGATAGTTTTCATCAATCCAGCATAAGATAGTAACTCCATGATTTCTTTGCATTCCAGAGAACCAACTCCCAATTCTCTTTCCAGGGCAATTCTTCTTTGAAAAACATACTTCAACTTTTTAGCATTCCCAACAGAATGGAAGGAAATGTTGTCAAGGGGAGCGTTTAGAACCCTAACAGAAATCTTCTTGCTTGCAGACTTTTAGATAAGATATATGTCCTGGACATCTTGCTCGACATCATAGTTTGAGTGAGCTTCTTTAACTACCACAACTTTCTTTTTACTTTTAGATCTTTTTACAACATCATCATCATCATCAGTGGAGCTACCGGGTCTAGATTTTCTTTTGCTAGAGGGAGGAACCA
Source organism: Vicia faba (assembly GCA_948472305.1). Classification (NCBI taxonomy): domain Eukaryota; kingdom Viridiplantae; phylum Streptophyta; class Magnoliopsida; order Fabales; family Fabaceae; genus Vicia; species Vicia faba. The sequence goes on from OX451739.1 coordinate 1,308,793,025, forward strand.
CTTTACTTCGATATTTGGGGGACCATACATGATTTTATTCTTGGCAGTCTTGGAAGGGGGGTGACATTTACATCCTTAATTTTCCTAGATTTGAGCCTTTTTGCATATCCAGGCACCACATTAGTAATGAACTCATTGTCAGATAGCTCATCTGCATTAACCATATTCTCAGCATTTTGACCTTTTGCAACCTTGGAGGCAGCAACATCTTCCTTAGTAGGAGAGTTCTCTTCAACATCTTATTCAACATTTTCTTCTTCCACTTCCTTTAGAGTAGAGATATCAATCTTCTCAAGTTTTCTTTCAGCAACATCTTTTTGAAAGGTGGATGATTCACCAGCAGTACTTTTAGGGTCATTTCCTTTGTCAGTCGGAGGATGCATACGAGCAAGAGGAGTAGAAATCCTAGGCACTCCAAAACCTCCATTTAATACTCTATCTACTAGCCTTCTAATTCTTCGATCAACATTAACAATCTCTTATTTTGTTCTATTATCAGTAGCAGTAGAAGAGTTACCTTTATTATCATTGGATTTTTTTGCAGGTGATGATCTAGTTTTCTTGACCTTCTTCTCAGGAGGTGGTAGAGTTGTTAGAGGAGTAGCATCAAGTACTTTGTCAAGGGAGAGATTTTCAGGGAGGTTGACAAATTTTGAAGAAGACGATGTATGATGTTGAGACATCTTTGAGGATTTTTGAGCCAGGAGATGAAGAATGACAACGATTATTTTTCTGTAGAGGAGAATGAAGAGTTTGTGAAAGTGGAAAGATTTAATTTCGTAGCGTGTGGGAAAATCTTTGAGACAGTCTAGTAATGATTATTTTCAAAATTTGATTTGTTGAAAACATAAATAATAAAATATCACTTTAATGATATTCCCACACACCTTTAATTGCTACAAACCCTCATATAAGCAAATCTTTAATTTTCCTCTTAAGTTCTCAAACTGATTAGCATCCAAAGCCTTAGTGAAAATGTCAGCCAGTTGCAATTCAGTGGCTACATGTTCTAGGGCAACAATCTTTTCTTCAACAAGTTCTCTTATGAAGTGATGGCGGATATCAATGTGTTTGGTCCTGCTGTGTTGAATAGGATTTTTTGATATGTTTATAGCACTTAGATTGTCACAAAATTATTCCATGACATCTTGTTTGATATTATATTTTGTTAGCATTTATTTCATCCAAACCAATTGGGAACAATTGCTTTCTGCAGCTATATACTCAGCCTCTGCAGTGGACAGAGACACACAATTTTGCTTCTTACTGAACCAAGATATGATATTATTTCCTAGAAAGAAGCATCCCAGTGATGTACTTTTTCTATAATCAACACTTCCTTCCCAATCAGCATCACAATAACCAGTTAAGGCAGAATTAGATCCCATGAGAGTATAAAATACCATAGTCACTTGTCACATTCACATATTTAATAATTATGTTCACATGGTTGGCATGGCTAACTTTAGGATCAGCTTGATATCTTGCACACACCCCTACAACAAAGAAAATGTCAGGTCTGCTAGCTATGAGATATAGAAGACTGTCTATCAGACTCATGTAAAGACTTTGATCCACACTTACTCCTTTTTCATCTTTAGACAACTTCTAATGTCTTGGAGAAGGAGTTCTTTTGTGATTGGCATTTTCCATCCCAAACTTATTTACTATATTCTTAGCATACTTGCTCTTAGATAAATATATGGAATCTTTAATTTGTTTAACTTGTAGACCAAGAAAATAGGTTAAATCACCAACAAGGCTCATCTTAAATTCTGTCTGCATTTGCTTGACAAAATGTTGAACCATCTCATTTTACATCCCACCAAACACAATATCACTGACATAAATCTGTGCAATCATGATCTTCCCTTCCTCTTCCTTGACAAAAAGGGTTTTGTCTATGCCACCTTTCCCGTATCCATTCTCACCAAGAAATTTTGTCAATCTATCATACCAAGCTCTGGGATCTTACTTTAATCCATACAAAACTTTCTTCAGTTTGTAAACATGTTTAGGGAAACTTGGATCAACAAATCCCTTTGCTTGTTCCAAATAGACTTCTTCATTCCTATAACCATTTAAGAAGGAACTATTTACATCCATGTGAAACAATTTAAATTTTAGTATGCATGCAACTCCCAAGAGAAGTCTGATTGATTCAAGTTTGGCCACAGGGGCAAAGGTTTCATCAAAGTTAACTCCTTCAATTTGAGTGTAACCTTATGCAACTAACCTTGCCTTATTTCTAGTGACCACCACTTTTTCATCAGATTTATTCTTGTACACCCATTTAGTGCCAATCACATTTGTCCCTTCAGGTCTTGGAACTAGATCCCAAACTTCATTTCTACTGAATTGTTCTAGCTCTTCCTGCGTAGCGTTAATCCATAACTCATCAGTTAGCGAATCTTTGACATTTTAGGCTCAATTTTTGACACAAAGCAAGAGTTTGATATCCCATCTCTTGATCTGGTAGTAACTACTTTATTTATATCTCCTATGATGAGCTCCTTAGGATGATCTATCTCGGTTCTAATTGAAGGTCCTTTATTAAGATTACTAGGTACAGGATCTTCTTGAGGTGGATTAGATTCAATACTTTTGTCCTTTGATTCTGTTGGAATATCCGACAAAGATGTTATAACATCTTCTGATATATCTTATTCAACATTCCATCCTCTATCATCAATAATAACATTTATTAACTCTATCATAACTTTGGTTATGGAGTTAAAAACTCTTTAAGCTCTTCTATTTGTAGAATAACCCAAGGATATTCCTTCATCACTCTTGGGATCTATCTTCCTCCTTTGTTCATGATCAGCTAAGATGTAACATTTAATTCCAAAAACATGAAAGTATTTAACAATTGGTTTTCTTCCCCTCCATATTTCATACAAGGTGGATGAAGTGCCTTTCCTTAGAGTGACTATGTCATGGATATAGCATGCAGTATTCATAGCTTCAACCCAAAAGTGGTAGGGTAACTTCTTAGCATGAATCATAACTCTGGCAGATTCTTGAAGGGTTCTGTTCTTGCGTTCCACAATCCCATTTTGTTGAGGAGTAATAGGAGAAGAGAATTCATGACTGATTCCTTCAGAGGAAAAAAAGTCAGCAAATTTGTTATTCTCAAATTCCTTTCCATGATCACTTCTGATTCTAATGACATGACTATCTTTTTCCCTTTGAAGTTTTTGATAGAGATCTTTAAACACATCAAAAGTTTTTGATTTTATCTAATAAAGGTTATCCATGTGTACCTAGAGAAGTCATATACAACAACATAGGCATGCTTCTTTCCACCAAGACTTTTAACCTGTATAGGTCCCAATAATTCCACGTGAAGAAGTTCCAAAACTTTTGATGCAATAAGATTTTGTATCTTCTGATGTGACATCTTAGTTTTCTTTCTAATCTAGCAGTCACCAGATACTCTTCCTTCTTCTATATTGAGCTTAGGAATCCCTCTCACTGCTTCTTCAGATATAATTCTTTTCATACCTTTCAGATGCAATTGCCCCAATTTTTGATGCCATAGTTTAACTTCATTCTCTTTGGCTAAAACACATGTTGAGGAGAAGTTCAACTCTTGAGGAACCCATAAATTATAGTTGTCTGTAAATCTGTTTCCATTCATAAAACTTTAATCTTTTCATTGTAAACAAGACATTCTTCCTTGGTGAATTTACTTTTGAATCCTTAATCACACAATTGGCTTATACTTATCAGTTTAGATGTTAACCCTTTAACAAGTAACACATCATCATGCTTAGGGACTCCTAAACATTCCAGCTTGCCAACACCTTTGATTTCACCTTTTGCTCCATCACCAAAAGTCACATAACTGGTGGAATGAGATTTGATATCTACCAACAGATTCTTGACACATGTCATGTGTCTAGAACAACCACTATCAAAGTACCAGTCGTGTTTTGTTGATACTGAGAGAGGTATGAGCGATGAAACTAGCAACATTAGACTTGGGAACCCACTGTTTCTGCTTTTTTCTAATTTGGGGAATTTAAATAGTTTTGGGAAGAGGAGTAGTTTTAGGGTATCCATACAGCTTAAAACCGAAAGCCCTTATATAACCAAGTCTTCCACAATGATGGCATCTCCAGCACTAGGAATTTCTCTGATGTGATTAAACTTTTTCTTGCCCTGATTTCCTTTCTTACCATGATGTTTAGACATTTGATTTGACATCCTTGGTTTAGACTCTACAGAAGGTTCTTCTGAATTTTGTCCCTTTTTCTAATTAAACACTAGAACATTCTTGTCTCCTGTCACTCTTACTGCTTGAAGAGTGACAGATTTTACCATTCTATCAAGGTTTGAATTCAAAGAAGTCACTTCACTTTCCAGATTTGAAATAGTTTTTAGATGCTCTTCCCTCTCTTCCTTCAGCTGAGTTATGAGGGCTTTCTGTTTCTCCCCTTCTAGGCACACTTCTGCACTTCTGAGACATGATTCTTTGTATGAAGCATCTAACTAATCAAATGTTAGTTCCCCATCACTAGACTCTTCATCAAATACATATTTGCCTATAAATGCTTTCACATACTTAGCAAATTCTTCAAGATCACTTCCTGAGTCCTCTTCAGACTAAGTAACAAATAGATTCTTCTTCTGTTTCTTAAGATATGTAGGACATTCAGCTCTAATGTGACAAAAACCTTCACATTCATGACTTTGTATTCCTTTACCTTGAGTGGATTTTTTTCCAGCCCTTTTTCTTCCAAACTCATTTGACTTATGGATGTCAAATGAGATGTTCTTAACATTTGACCTATTGTTCCCATCCATTCTTTTCATCACTTTGTTAAACTATCTTCCAAGCATAGCTAAAGCATTTGATATTCCTCTATTTGTATCCAAATCACAACCCTCCTCTTGACCTTCAGTATTTGATACAAAGGTTATGCTTTTGTTCTTTTTTTTCCAGATCTTTCATTGATGCTTAATTCAAATGTCAAAAGTGATCCAACAAGTTCATACACTTTCGTTTTGTCAATGTCTTGAGCTTCTTCTATAACAATCACTTTCATATCAAATCTCTTGGGAAGAGACTCGAGCATCTTTCTCACCAATTTGTCTTCAGGTATTTTCTCTCCTAAAGCACTGGATGCATTAGCAATTTCAAAAATATTCATATGGAAGTCATTAATACTTTCATCATCCTTCATTCTCAAATTTTCAAATTTTGTGGTGAGCAACTGAAGTCTTGACATCTTAACTTTTGATGTGCCTTCATGAGTAGATTGAAGAATTCCCCATGCATCCTTAGCTACTTCACATGTGTTCACTAATCTGAAAATGTTCTTATCAATTCCATTGAATATAGAATTCAAGGCTTTAGAATTTCCAAGAGCAATTTCATCTTCTTCTTTAGACCAATCTTCTTCTGGTTTTAACTCAGAGGTAGGTTCTCCATTTTCTCCCAATTTTATAGGGTGTTTCCATCCTTTTAAAAATGCTTTCCAAGCTATACTATCCAAAGACTTTAAGAAGGCAACCATACGTGGTTTCCAATAGTCTTAATTATTTCCATCCATAATGGGTGGTCTGTTCACAAATCCTCCTTCCTTGTCCATAGTACCAGAAAGTATTTTCCCTGGATCTCACCCAGATATAGACCAGGATGCCTGCTCGGATACCAATTGAATTTCGGGTATCAGATATGTGATGTCGAAGGAGATGTCACGACACAAATTTCTGAGGACAAAGTAAATAGAGGTAATAATAAAAGCAGTAAAAACATAAGGGATTGTTAACCCAATTCAGTGTACAACAACACCTACTTTGGGGGCTACCAAGCCAGGGTCAAGTCCATAAAATAGTATCAATTCATAGACCGTCAATAAATAACCAGTTTACAATTTAATCACTTAATCACCACCCGTGCTATACTTCTACCTAAGACACTCATAGGTATGAGGCCCTCCTCAAATCCCTTCAATCACTTACAGTGAAGAAACATTAGAATTAATAAGTTTTAAAACTTCAATCATTCAATGCTTAAAAGCTTATGAGTGATACATAATTAACAACCCAAATAACAACACAATTATTTATTAAATCAATACTAGAGTATTTGACAGTTAAAAGACTTGGACTTCTAAAACTAAAAGAAAGTATTCTTCTTCAAAAGTTGTCATTTGTTTAATAAGGAAGCAGGTCCATATATATATGTGCAGCAGTGGGCTTGGGATGAAAAACAAATATTCAAATCTTTGGAATATTTCCATGAAAACAGGCCAAGATATAATCCATAAACCTAATTCAAATTGAAAAATATTCCTCCATATTTTTCGCAGCCTATGAGTCTCAAATCCTGAATTATGGCGCGCATGAAAACAGGAAACAAAAAACATGAACTGATACTGTGCTGAGTTCAGTTCAGGAGGCAGATGTCAAGACATCTGCTTTTACATCATTCAAACGAGTTTGCTTCAATATGTTAAGACATTTAGCAAAACATTATCAAGTCATTGTTTTACAAATATTTCTACCAAAAAACACTTACACATAGATACATCGGATCATAGAACTAGACCAAAGTCGAGAGAATACCCTCCTTTATCCTAATCATCATGAGAGACGCGATGGATCAATACTTCTTCCAAAAATCTATGGAACTCTCAATCTCGGGAATTAGACTCATCAAATCATCTATCCTGGGATTCTTGAAACTGTCCTTGCAAGTTTTTATTTTTCTAGATTCCATGGTTAAAGTACCTGAGATATTCACAAAGAGTCAACTTTAAGTCCCTTGAACCATAATGTTTTAAAATATGCTCATGGATGCATGAATGCATGATGCAACAATCACACACAAGATAACAAACATGGGGGATTCATAGGTTCGACGACATGAGCATGAGGTCAAAGGTACTACCCAAAAGGTATGGTCTAATAGTTTATCACCTGCCGAACAAGGTTCTAAGAGGTTCCCAGAGTCTACATCGTTCCTTTGGATATTACCAACGTCCTGATTGACTCAGTAATTAGTAATATTCTCAAGAAAAACACGTATGAGCATAATATCGCGTGATAACCATTTCTGGATTACTCCGTCATAGCTTGCGCACTACACCTAAAAGGCCAAGATGGGTTAAAGGTTCTACGATCCTAAGTTTCAACAGGCTCCCAGGTCGAAAGCAGCATGTCTTCCCGATTACACGGTAAACGATGTTATAGTCAAAGAGGCCTCCACTGAGTGGGGGATCTCATGTCTAATTTTTTGGTATTACTCCCTCAAAGTTAAAATTACTATACATCCCGTCCTATCTTAATTTTTCCCAAGTCCGGGTAGAGGACTTATGAGAAATCACCAAGCACCCTGAAAACCAGAAAAGTCCAGGAAAATATATATACAACACATAATATACAACAAATAATAGAAGATACACAAATATAAACAAAGATAGGCTCAACCCACTTAAGGATGGACAAGCAATAGGTCAATCTTTACCCAGCAGAGGCGCCATTTTTTCTGTAGCAGTAGAAATGTTGAGACTAAGCCATTGGATTGACTTGACTCGCACAGATCAAAATAAAAATCTCTATTGCGCTTTATTGTTTCAAAAGGAATGGGAAAAGAGAGAATAACCCAAAAATAGTGGGGAGAGAATTTAAGTTCGATGCTTGGTTATGTAAAGGGAAGGTATTATCACCCTAAACATCTACGGTACTCCGCAAGAACCTCTTTGAAAATATGTGTATTTTGGCTATAAATGTTGTATACAAAGTAGATTGTAGAGATGAGAAAAGAAATACTTTTTATAATTTTTGCACCTGTCGCGGTTGTGAACCTTTAGTGCCTACGTACCGTATTCCATGAAATAGGGGATCAGGGTACTCGTAGTTCACCTTTAAAAAAATTTTAAAACAAGTGTGTTGGTTAATTTTAAGAGACGAGACATCATCGTCTTATCCAAGTGGAAGAGCATACTTACTACCCACGATTATGAGAAAGCAGAATTTGCATCATCTCAAAGTGGAGGATATAACTTGGATTTTAAAATCAACAAAGCCTCACTCAACACCTAAGTGGAAAATATCTCACTTCACTACATATTGTAGAAATATAGTAGCTCGCACCACTTCAAAGGTTAATAATAGTCTAATATTTTGAGAAAAAGAGTTTTAAAGAAACAAGCCAAAGTGGCAAAATTATTTGAATGAGATTGATTGAATTTTAGTTTTCTCACAAAAAAATGTCAAAGTATTATTCAGTTGGTTAAAGTTTGATTAAGAAAATATTTTTGAAAATGCATGGACATAAGTCCAAGTTTATTTTGAAAGCGGTTCAAGTTTAGAAGACAAGAATAGTTTTGAAATGGAGGGAGAAGATTTTGAAATTAAAAGAAAATGTGAGGAGATGAAGGGACTATCCTATAACATAAGGTAAAAGCTAGAGAAAAGAATCGTCTAACCAACAAGAAGCCAAAACTTGACACAATGAGTCAATATAGAATTCCCATCCTTTAGATTGAACCCAAGCAAGCAAAGATAATAAACCTCTTAAGAAAACCAAACTTCAATTGCATTAAGTCTTCACAAAAATTTGGCAGCGTAACGGCTGTATACAGATGAATTCCCGATCACAGACAAAGCATGTAATCAAAACAACTTGCACATAAAGAAAAAAAACAACCCAATGTCTTGGGGTAAACCCCAAGAACTCCAAACAAAATAGCAATGAAAGTCACAAGGTCTCAAGGTAGGCCAAGGGCTTTAATCCTAAGTCCAAGAAGACCATAATCTTCATAATGCCAAGGATAGTAACCAAATAGTCCAAGTAACATTAAAGATTTTTATGGTTGAAGTTCATCATTAGGTATATTCAAAAAGAAATGAAAAGCTCAAGTGAGCAAAATAAAATGACATAAAAGTAAATGCTCAAGTGAGCAAAGATAAAAATAACATGAAATGTAAATGCTAAAATAAATGTGCTTAAAGTAAGAGCATAAAGTAAAGGCATACAATAAAGTCAATTGTTAGAAATTAGAGGTTAGTTGAATGAATATCTTGAAACATGAATTTCAAACTCATTAGAGGATTGATAACATGCATTTGAAACTCATTGGGTTTTTGTCAAGTATATCATTCATTTTAAAATCTCAAGACAACAATAAATGATCAATGTTGTTTAAGTGATTCACTTTGACCAAAGCTTATGAAGATTCATTAGAGGATTTTTAAGACCAAAACATCCTAATAATGAATCACAAGATTATTAGATCAAAAGTTTTAAAATAACATACTTGGGCTTGCAAACATAGGTTTGGGCCACGAAGGATCATTTCTCGAATCTGGACAAAATTTAGCGTTATGTTAAGCAATCATAAGTGGACTTATATAAAAGTCGCACCTATTTTGAGGTCCGTCAATAGCAATCTATATAGCATATGTTTAGAGAAATGATATGTACATCATTCTCCAGCAACATGTAGTACAAGTAAGAAGGGGATAAGATGAAGAAGGAAGGGATAAAAATTAAACCACATTTGAACCAAAAATTTAATCAAGCTATTATTAAAATCATTCATCCATTTGGGTGGAGTTAAACTCAACACCCAAGATCCAATGATGTTGATGAAGCTCATGATCAAAATCTCATAGTTCTAGATCAGCTAGAATATATACAAAAATAAAATTGTATTTAAAAATAAAGAAAAAGATTTTTTAAAATGGTTTTAAATGAAAATAAAAGGGGAAAATAGAAACTATATTCAAAACATCAAAGAAAAATTCAATGAGACCATAGAAAAATAAAAAATGAGCTCAAATATTTTTATAAAATTTTTTGTAATTTTTTAAAGTCAAACTATTTTTAAAATTAAAAGAAATAGGCAAAATAAACCAATAATTAGGAAAAATAGTAAAGTAAAAAATAAAAGCGAAATTAGGCCACCTATATTTGTCAAGAGGTCATTGGATCCTTCCATATTTTATTCAGAATCTAAAAATTATAAAAAGTATTTTTAAATATTTAAAACAACTCAATAAAGTGAAAAATATAAAAAATATCAAAACACAAAATAAAATTGTAAAAAAATAATAATCAGAAAGAGAAAAATCAAAAGTATTTTTAAGAATATTTTCTTATTTTTTGAAGTTAAAATTAATTTTTTTTTGTGAATTTTTGAAGTTTAAAACAAATAAAATATAAAATCAGAAAATAAAATAAAAACCAAAAAGATGTAGACCATTGGATGAGAGTCAAACCACATTAGTAAGCTAATCCAATGTATTAGACGCACTATTCATATCATGGTCCTCAGGAAATAACACACATGATCAATTATTAAACAGATTTCAAAAAAATGCGTTGCAATTTGTCATTGGTTGAAGACAGACATGTAGGTCATCAACAACCTCCGTCCAAGAAATTTACAGGTTCATGAAATGTAAAAATTAGAGCTCGAGACCGGTACCATTCACTGCGTCTCTTCAATAAGATTCCAATGGTACGCTCGCGAAAAATTTATGTAAGGTGTAGCTCAGTCATTTTGGAAGGAAAGATTTGAAAAGGGATTTGAAAATTCATGGACAAAACTCACATCCAGTTGAAAACAAATGTCGCGACTAGAATCAGGATGATGAGACCTTCATTGCAGTACCAAAGTTTCAGAGAATTAGTGAAGGAATCTACCTATTGAAGTTCAAATTCATAACTCTGAAACTTGACATGGATAACACGATTTAAGAACTCTTAGAGCTTGGTTCTTCTTCTGTTAGCTTTAGTTAAGATCAAGGATGAAGAATTGCCAAAGAAAATGGATTATAGAAAGTTGTAAAACCAAATTTGAAGTTGCAGAAAATTGGGTTCAAGATAAGGTTTGGTAGGGTGATTATGGCTATCTAAGCTTGCGAAAATGAGTGGGATAAAGACTGTATTTATAGGAGAAGTGAATGGAATCAAGAGGATGGGTGAACGATGAAATTTGAATGGAAATCGTGCACACCTGTTTTCATCAAATAAGTGTGATCACACGTGCATCAAAACTCATCCAAATGATGCGTTTTGACACTCTAAATCATCCACACGCTTATGCTAATCATGTTTAAGTAGAAAACACACACAAATTTGGTGATTAGAAGTCAAATTTTGGAAATTGCATTCTGACTATTTGAGAAACTTTAGTTCCAAGGTACCAACATTGAGATCATGGTGTGCACCATTCAAGAAGCTTTATGACTTGATCCTTGATGTGTTGGGAAGATGAGATCACAAACTTTACAATGTGAAAAGAATGGAGTCAAATAGATGCTTGAGCTGAAAGTTGTAATGAGTCAAAGTTGAGAAAAAGATGCTAACTTTTTGTACTTAGAAAAATTCTAAGTTTTTCTTCAAAAATGACCTATAATGTCTTGCATCTATACATGGCATTCCATTAAAATATTTTCCCTTGACCAAAAAAGGTGGGCTGAAGTAGATCTCTTGAATGACATTTTGAGACATGAACCATTTAAAAACTCCAAAATTTGAGAAAGTTATGACTTTGTGAAAATTCATGAGATGACCTATAATCTTTTGCATCCTTAGGGAATCTTCCACCCATTTTCAAGCTTAGCACATAAAAGAAGATTTGAAGTTCACATATTTAAGATCATTGTGGAAAAGTAATGGGCTCAAGGAGATAAAAATTGATCAAGTTATGATCTTTTGAAGTCACATAAGGGAATTTGATGGCATATCTAGAAGACTTGTAATCTTTCTTCAACATTAGGCCTCTTACACATAAAATCTTCTTGAAATTTTTTAAGTGATATGTTGATAACCCTTTAAAGGGAAGCATGTCTTTAGAATCACTCAAAAATACCAAAAGATGGGCAAGTTATAGCCCTTAGAAGTTCAACACCCTAGCTCATAGAGCAACAAAATGCCTTAGAAACCCTTTTCAATTTTGACAAACTTTCTTGCACAAATACATTTTTCTTGTAAAAAGAAGTTGTTGAGGATGATAATAAGAAACCATAGCAACCATAACCATTTCCAAATATTAATAATTGAGGTAATTATGCACTTGTGATCAAGAAATCAAGAACTTGTCCAATTAGGTCAAACCTCTTCAATCAACTTTTGTATCCTTTGACTTTATTTGACAAATTGAGGCATGATGAATCATAGTAAACCTTGTCATGATGTCACTTCAAATCATATTCAATGATGAATCTTGAACCTCAATGAAATCTTGTTGAAGATGGCATGGAAATAAACTCATGAACCTAATAGATCAACCTGATAATGTGTTGTGCTTCCACCTATAGCACCATCAACTAGAGCAAAAATTCATAGTATTCATTATTTAAAAGTTAATAAAAAAACATAGATGATCACAATATACAATTCAAGGGGCTTGGTGATTCCTCATGACCAAACTTAAAGATAGGGAGTAGAACCAAATCCTAGTGTGATCTTGTTGTAATTGAGTTGATATGAGATGATGGAGGAATCTTAGGGGCAAAAATTAGGGTAAAACACGAGGGGTACGTCCCGAGGTGAGCAAGAAGCTTTATTGAGCAATGGAGATTAGAGCAGAATGATGGTATTGTCGCTCCCACATCAGCGGGCGAGCCTCAGGCGAGCAGACTTCTTTGACGGGAAAGCACCAGGCGGTGGACATCAGTAGGATTTTCAAAGGGCCATAACTTGAGTTTTAGAACTCTGTTTAAGGCGTCATTTAAAGTGTCGAATAACTAAGGCGATGAACTACATGTGGGTGGAATAAAATGAGTAAAAAGAGGTATATTTCAAGTACCTAAGCTAAGATAGACTTAGATTCCCTTGAGGTAGGCTATAATGATATATATTGTTTTAATGAATTGTGAGTACTATGATGGTAATATGTTGTGACTATGGAATATTGTATGTTATTGATGATTTCATGAATGATGAATCGATTTGACTAGTTATAGTCGTTTTATATTCTATTGTTCTGCACCATGCCTTCATGGTGGACAACTTTGGTCCACCCATGTTAATTTGGGATGTTGGTCAAGTGTTGGCCTGAATCCTATTGTGTGGATTGAGGGTGTTGATATTGTGCTCCGGTTCCTGGAGGGAATTGATCCTATGGTGGGTATCTTTGGAGGGTGATGACACAATGTTCATCAAAGAATTAGTACCACATGCATCAGTCTATGTTATTACATTACATCTTATGTGACATTGCATTATTGTTGACTAGATGATGTTGTATATGTTGTTGTGCTAATTGACGATGTATTGACAATGTTGTTGATTTTGATATTATGATGTTGCTGTTTGAACTAATACGTCTATTCCGTATATCTTTTGCAAGGAATGTGTTTATTCACCCAATTCTGTTTGAATGTTGCCTCCACGTGCGTAACATGCAGTTGATCAAGAGTAGTTCGTAGAAGCCTAAAAGATAGCTTGAAGTGTTTTGTTTTCTTTCTGTTGATTTTTGGAGGTCTTTGCTCTGATATGTAACATCGGGGTCAGGAATGTTTGATTTTAAACTTTATGTCCTTTGTTTTATTATGAGACTTTGAACTACCTTTCATAGTATTTAAGATGTTTCAAATTATGAACCATGAATAACGAAGTTTTGATGGAGTTTTTAATAAAGACATTTTAAACTATGAATTCCGATGCCTAGTAAATGTTTTATAATTTTTGAAAACCCATGTTACGGAGTAGGACCTGCATGTATGATGTTTTATGAAGCATTTGATTCCCTTTTAGGGAAATACACTGATTATTTATTTATATTATTCGTGGGGTTTTAGAAGGGTGCTACACATCCCATTCAGAACGTAAATGGAAATATTGAAGGTAGAGAAAGCACAAGAAAGAGGGGTTTGAATTGAGCTATTTTAGAAAACATTCCCCTTTATAAAACTATTTGATTGATCTATGAAAGAATATAAAATTATAGAAATAAAAAGGACACATTCAGTTATCCAAGTTCACCGTTAACTAGGCTACTTCTGTCCACTCTCCTCAAGTGATTTTGCTTTTAACAAGGACTTAATCCACTATAACCAAATCTGATTACAATCCATAATAAGTCCTATCAACCTTGCTAACATCCATACCAAGTTCATTTGATCCTTATTTCCATTTCTGCAAAGACTGCAATCTACGCCTTCTTAAGAATACTTACCCAACCGAGTCTCTCAAGGAACAATACAATGATACGTTCAGTGATCTCTACGTGATATAATGATCAAGGACCTGCCTAGAATCCGACCAACATAGTCTCCTAGGAAGGATTTCATCCATGATGACCGCAGCCACTCGTCTTCTCAAGTCTTTTGATCTTCACTCGATCACTTGAGGAACCACCAATTCTAAATAGAATTGTTTTTATGGAGATTACATGAGTGCTTCTTATCAAGCAGATTACTCCTAATTTAAGTGCATATTGTTTTACACAATTATGAGCAACATTTCTTGTGTACAAACAATTTACATGAAGATTCTTAAGAAATAACAGAATATGAGCAACAACTATTGTGTTTTACATTATTTCTACAAATATGAATATAATCTAAATTGAGTGCAGCGTCTTGTAGTCTTATTGTCGTCATCTTATTTGTTGAGAAGGCTATGAGCAACAACTCCCTACTTCTTCATAATTCTTCCAAGATGTATTTGACGAAAGTTTAAATAGAATCTTATAGAATTCTTCTTCTTCATCTTCTTTCTTCCTTAACCAAGATATGAGAAACAACTCTTTGCTTTTTCAATTCATATCTTCAACATTGTAAATATTTTCTATTAAGAACAACAATGTTGTTTGGACTTATACATTTTCTTTTTTGACAATATATTCGAAAATTTGAATTTGAAGCTTTTGTCTTGTTATATAGTCTTCAGATGAAAAGAGTCATTGTAAGGATAGAAAAGTCTTTTCTCCTTCCAACGGTTGATTCCCAACGGATATATTAAAGAGAGGTTTGGAACAATATGAAATGTCACTTTCTTACACCTGCTACTTGTAGTGGTTAGCGTACAATAGTGGGAGAACAAATTCTTTGAATAGAACATCCAATGTACTATTTTTCTTCTTAACTAAGTTCCTTTATCTTTATCTTCTGATGATGTACTTCTCATTTTTATTTATTAAGCTTGGAAGAGATCAATCAGTTGTCTTCATTCTTCTTATGACTTACTGATGAGTAGTTCAGAAACTACTTTGTTGTTGTAGCGTAGTGTAGTGGTAAAAATGTTGAGATTAAGCCATTGGATTGACTTAACTCGCATAGATCAAAATAAAAATCGCCACCGCGCTTTATTGTTTCCATAGGAATGGGAAAAGATCGAATAACCCAAAAGATGGGGAGAGAATCTAGGTACGGGGGTTGGTTATGCAAAGGGAAGGTATTAACACCTTAAGCATCTACACTACTCCCAGGAACCTCTTTTAAAATTTGTGTATTTTGGCTATAAGTTTTTTATACAAAAATAGATGGTAGAGATGAGAAAAGAAATGTTTTTTTTACAATTTTTGCACCCGCCGCGGTTGCAAACTATTAGTGCATACGTACCAAGTGTGTTGGTTGATTTTAAGAGACAAGACATCATCGTCATATCCGAGTAGAAAACATACTTACTACCCATGATTATTAGAATGGAGTATTTGCGTTATCTCAAAGTGGAGGATATAGCTTGGATTTTAAAATCAACAAAGCCTTACTCGAGACCCAAGTGGAAAATATATCAATTCACTACATATCATAGAAGTATAGTAGCTCACATCACTACAAGGAACGACAAGAGAATTTTGAATAAGCTCCATTGTAGTACCAAACCCATCACCAAAGAAAAAACACCCTCAAGAAAAGGAGTAGAAAGTACTGAAGTCATTTGTTTTACATGAGGAAGAAGATAGCTGACACTCCCCCTCAAACCAGGAACCATTTCTTTTCGCAAAAGACCAATGGTGGCATAAGAGATTACTTAACCACTTTTTGATCAGAAAGCCACTAGTCGACCTAAACAAATCAACCACCACTCCTGGTAAATCAAAACACAGGTCACAACTTCATTCGTAACTCAGATCACAAGTCATAAAAGAATGCAGACATATGATAAAACTTCTTATCCGAAATCTTTGTGACAGACCTGTATAAACAACCTCCATATTAATCAATCGAGCATATTAAACACTTTGATCATCACTTTTCTCCCCCTTTATAGCCAAAACTTGGCAAAGGCAGCCTTCTCAATAACAGACCCAGACACAACTTGCCCAAATCCAAATAAAACCTATTATGATGATGAACACTCGTATGGTGAAAGAGGACAAGAGAACCCTCTATAAGTAGCCGGTCATTTACTTGGAAAATAACGATCCTTGAATGTAGTAATAATCTCGGTCAAAGGAAACATTATTTGAGGAAAAACTGCCACCAAAGAACAATGTGCACTGTCCAAGAATAGCTTTGAACATCTTTAATAACTCTAGACTGTTTCTGCTGAAAAGAATCAGTCCCAATACATGCACATGCATAGTCAAACACACCTTTTGACACATGTTTGATCAAACTAACCACCAAGATCCTTTGTTGGTCTTACAGGAAACATCTCTCGAATAATATTTTGACACTCGATCAAAGATTGCAAGCATAAATATTGACCAACACATCTTTATCCATACTGACTCTCGCTGGATTCTAAGTGTTCTCCTTTCACATAGACTTAATGACTCACACCAATGCATCAGAATATCACATTTGTGACATCTCTCAATAATAAATACCCTTAAGAGTCCTTCAAAAATTTTGTAGAGAAAAAATAAATTCTCTCAGACTCATCCATTAAACATACAAGAGATACGTGAAATTCTGATTTAAACCCCCAACTTCACATGGCTAATGCCAACCATGCCTTTTCAAGATCACCAAAAAATTCATAATGTCATAACATGTTGTCTGACATCACACCCTTATACTAGGTATAAGATCTCCATAAGTTTGAACAACACAACCACGATATCTATACCATTGCAACAATAATCCATAAACAATTACATGACTCTCCCTGTCATGAATAACCAATTCTCTAACTGAAGATGAAAACTTGAGCACTAGATGAAAGCACATGAAAGACTTCATTCTTTCATGTTGAAGAACAACACTTCCCACATATGTTGAACCTTGACTCCCTTAGTAGAGTCAAACTAGAGTAATATACTCTGACTCCTATCCAAGTACTCTAACTCCTTCACAACACAAGGACACATCTGAAGATGTGAAAAACACAAGAAGGGGGGTTGATATAGTATTTTTATCCTGGTTTGTTTGATCTCAAACTACTCCAGTCCACCCGTCAAGGTGATTTCGCCTCTCTCCAATGAGGTCTTAATCCACTAATCTCAACAAGATTACAAAAGCTACTTTAACAACTGTTAAAGTCTTCTTGAGTACAACCATAGTCCGGTTAATCTCAAGGATCTCTTTTACAATATGATTTAAACAAAATGTGTTGTTGTTTTTCTAACAAAAACGGTTTATCACAACTGTGATAAATTACACAGGTTTGTAGCTTAGAATCAAGATTGAATTTGCTTGCAGCTTGAATATGCGTGGTTGGTGATCTTAGCAAAATTGTTGTGTGTACGTGCGTGCTTCATTTTGAAAGCATACTTGTTTATATAGGAAGTTTAATGACGTTGATCATAAAGCAAGTTTAATGTCATTAACACACTTTCCTTTTGTAGAAGATCCTGTCTGAAGGGAGCCGTTGGAGTTGATTCTGTCTTGAATGTTCAGTAACGCTTCAGAGTCTTTTCTCCTTACTGCTGATGACGCTTCAGAATATTGATGTCTTGGTTTGATATGTTCTTGTTAAGAGTCAGAGTTTACTTGATTAAGCGCAGGTTCTGGTCATCAATCTTCAGCGTATGTTCTGATTGCTTCAGCGCGTAGCACTTATGGCTTATCTTCTGATGCTGATTTGATCAGAACTTCTACACACATAAAACATAATTTTAAGGAGCATATTTGTTCTTTGTATTTATTTATTCTTTGTATTTGTTATCATCAAAACTCTAACCAAGGGTTGTAGAATCAAACTATGTTCTAACAATCTCCCCCTTTTTGATGATGACAAAAACCAGATTTTTCAGTTAAAAAATAAAGAATAAAAAGTTTAGAATAAAGAAGAAAAACTCCCCCTGAGTTGAGTACTTCCCTTAAGTTCCTTGAGTCTTTAAGCATCAGAGTTTAACATCAGAGTTTAACTGTGTCTTTCATCAGAGTTTGTACCTGTTCAAGCTTTTCAGAAGATAGAGGTTAAGTAGTTCAGAATGTTTGAGACTTCTGTCTCAGTAAACCGTTATTAAAAATATCTTAATTTATCCCCCTTTTTTTCAGTTATAAAAAAGGCAATATAATCAGAGCTAAAAAGTTGATTTATATTAAAAAACAAGAAGCAATGATAAGTAGTACAAAACAGAAGCAATGTAAAACAAACGTTACAGATAAACAGATTTTAAAACAGAAAAGAATCTAAGAGGGAGGAGGAAGGCGTGTGAACAAAGCTTCTAGCAAGCCTTTGATATGGGTGTTAGTTTCCTCTTGTTTGCTCAAAATGCTCTTGATTTATTTGTTCGTGTCCTCCTGCTTATCCAACTCTTCCCTGATAACAGCATTTGCTCTCTTCAATTATTCCATAGTTTTCCTGTCATAGGAAGGAGCTGGAGATTCTTCAGTTTCTGGATGCTTCTCAGAGCATTCTGCAGCTCGACCACTTTGAACCAATTCCTCTACTGAGATCATTTCATCTGGAGCAGCAGTCAGGGAGAGACCTTCTAATTCTGGTTGAACTTTATCTGAGGGATGATGTTCTGACCAGGGAGCATTATCCAGAGGGAGAATCTCCTCCTTGAGCAGATGGCTCAGAACTTGGTCTTCAAAAACCTTTAGCATAACACTGAAATTCCGTTGAACCTGTTCATAGCTCTGTTCTTTTAGCTTTAGTGTTTCAGAACTTAGCCAATTTCTGAAACTTGTCCATAGATAATCTGAAGCAGCAGGATTAGTCATCTCTAGACTAGCATGCTTCAGGGAGGTTATCCATTCGTGCATTCCTGTTTCAAAAATCAACAAACTTGTACCAACATCTGGTGTGGTTTCAGTTGGTTTTGGTTTGGGAATGGCAGTTTTGGTTTTGTGAGATATAGCAGCTAATCATTCCAATACAGTTGGATCAATGACAAGTCTTACATTGTCAGTTGGATTGCTCTTGGGTGAGGGAGTGGGAGAGTCGGGTATGATGATTGGACCGGTTGGGGAATTTGGTGGTGTGGATTCCAGAGAAGAAGTAATTTATGGAATGTCCAGGATGGTGAGAGGCATGCGAATGGCAAGTGGTTCAGTGATTCCTGGGATGGGGATTGTATCTAAATATGAAGTAGGTTCTTCAGATTGGTTGGTTGAAATATTGTGAGGTTGTGGCTCATATGTCTCAGATGGTTGATTCTCAGAAGTTTGAGCTTCTGGTTGTGGAGAGAGAGGTAGTGGAATATCTGGTTGTGGAGCATCTGTTGTAGTTTCGGAGTTTGGATTATCAGGGATTTGAGGATTTGGATTTTATGGTGTAGGAGCTGAAATGTCTTGGTCAAAAGAGTCAATATCAGACAGAACTTTGGCAAGTTCTGGTTGAGTTTTTTCAGGATTTGGATTGATAGGAAGGGAGTGAGTTTCTCTTACACTTAGAGTTTCTGATGGATCAAAACCTATGTCAAAGTCATCAAAAGGTTGCGGGGTTGGATGATCTGATTGGGTAGTTATGGTTTCATATGTTGATATAGTTATTGATTCTAAAACAGTAACAGAGGAAGGATTACCTTTCTTTTTAGCAGCTTTTGGAGTCATCTGGGATGATCCTTCTGCTGCTGCCTTCATTTTCTTGGTCTTCTTCAAAATAACTTCTGGAGCCGCCTGATATAAGTCCTGGATAATTATTTCTGGTGCAGTGCCATCTTCCTTATATATCTGACAATTATCTCAGGCTTGGAGTCAATCTCAGTGAAAAGAGGAAAATCATCCAGAGGAATTCTTCTGGAAGTGATGGTTGCAAAATAAGTAACATTGGGTTCCTTCTTGATGTTCTCAATGATTTTTATCTTTTTCAGATTCTTTGTGTTCAGAGGCTTCCCAGTAGTTGCTTCTAGTGAGCTAAGTTCCTATGCTTCAGTCAGATGCTGTATCAACCTATCCTCTGTTAGAATATATGATATGAGTCTTCCTAGGGGTATCCAGTCCCTTTTGGTATGCTCATCTTCTCTTGTTTCCTTTACACTTGTCCTCAGATGATTAAATATCAAGTGAGGGAGATTTACCTTAGTCTTCTTGGAGATAAAGTAGATCAGAAACTGCTGATCAATGTTTATGTAATCAGGAGAGCTAGTTGGCTTCCTGTGGTTGATGCATCCCGGAATTACTTTAGCCCAGATTCTGTGATGATCCTTCAGATCCCTAATCTTGCTGGAGGGTAGACCCAGAGTGAATATTTCCCTTGCAATAGAAGCAACATCAGAACATCTTTCAGCCATGTCTATACATCTGACACCTCCACCATTGTAACTGATAAGTCTTGAAATTAGGTCTTATGTAATGACAATCTTCTTCCCCATGACATACGAGGTAACTTGATGGTTTAAGGAGGAAACATGTATCCAGAATTATTTGACAAGAATTGGAAACATTGGCCCTAGAAGACGGTCAAAATATCTGTTCCATCCTTGAGCATTGACGTCTTCAGAGAGATTAAAGCCATTTTCTTGAAGGCTTTCAAAATCAACAATCAGTTCTGAAAGAACTTCCAGATTGTCAATGGGAGTGAGTAGCGTTCTGTATGGTTCTTCGTACTGTTCCATAGAAGCAGTTTCCTGAGTACTGGTGTTTTGGATGCTTGAAGAAGCCATGTTCACACAAGAATTTTGAGAAAGATGAAAGGGTTTTTGAAAGTACGAACTGAAAACAATTAGAAGGTATTGAGAGAGTAAAAGTGAAAGAATGTAAAGAGTGAACCTTGAGTTTAGATAGATTTTCTTGAAAGAATAAACAGTAAGAGAGAGAAACAATTAGTCATGATTATAAGCATTAATGACAGCTGATTTTAGGGGATTCAGAAAGATATTGGAACGGTTACCCATGTCGTGTGTCTCAATGCACCCAATCAGCGCTTTTGACCTTTCAGAAAAGTGAACGCGTGTTCAGCCTCAGAAGGTAGCTGATGAATGGATGACAACTGTTTACTTACGTGAACAACACACTTCTATCCTTGAA
Organism: Vicia faba; assembly: GCA_948472305.1. Taxonomy (NCBI): domain Eukaryota; kingdom Viridiplantae; phylum Streptophyta; class Magnoliopsida; order Fabales; family Fabaceae; genus Vicia; species Vicia faba. Next base: position 1,308,814,307 of record OX451739.1, read on the forward strand.
ATGAAACACTCAGATCTTCATGGATAGATTCTGATACAATCTGTACTTATAAAATTATGAAGGCAGGTTGATCAGCAGCTCACAAAAAATAACTAAAATTCTGAAGGTTAAGATATGTAAATAAAACAATTTATTCTGGGCAAAGCTTCATGCTGAGATGTTTCAGAATGAAGTTAAACCTATCTTCAGAAAGAGGTTTTGTAAAGACATCAGCCCGTTGATGGTCTGTGTCAATGAATTTTAAGGTAAGAATCCCTTTCTGAATATAGTCCCTAATAAAATGATGTTTTATTTCTATATGCTTAGCCCTAGAATGCAAAATAGAATTTTTACTGAGACAAATAGCAGAAGTATTATCACAGAGGATAGGGATATTACTCTCAAATATATTGAAGTCCTCAAGTTGACTTTTCATCCAGAGCATTTGCATACTACATCCAGCAGCTGCTATGTATTCAGCTTCTGCTATTGATAAAGCTATTGTGGATTGTCTTTTGCTGGACCATGAGATCAGATTTTCTCCCAGAAAATGGCAGCTTCCAGAAGTGCTTTTACGCTCTACTCTGTCTCCAGCAAAGTCAGCATCACAGTATCCTACTAAGCTGTAATCACTTGTTTTTCTATAAAACAAACCCAGATTAGCAGTACCTTTCAGATACTTGAAAATTCGCTTAACAGTTAATAAGTGAGATTCTCTAGGATCTGATTGGAATCTAGCAATGCAAACACTGAATAGAATGTCAGGCCTTGAAGCCGTCGGATAGAGAAGAGAACCAATCATACCTCTGTAGACCTTCTGTTCTACCTTTTTACTCACCTCTTCTTTTTCCAGAATGCACGTTGGATGCATTGGAATCCTTGAGGGCTTACATCCTGAGAGATCAAATTTCTTCAGAAGTTCTCTGACATATTTGCTCTGATGAATGTAAGTTCCTTCTGGAGTTTGATTTATCTGAATGCCCGGAAAGAATTTTAGTTCCCCCATTAGGCTCATCTCAAACTCTGCCTGCATACCTTTAGCAAACTCTCATCCCAGAGAGGGTTTAGTGGATCCAAATATGATGTCATCAACATAAATTTGACAAACTAATATGTCATTCTTAACTGTCTTACAGAACAAGGTTGTGTCCACTTTCCCTCTTGTGAATTCCTTTTCTAACAGGAAGTTACTTAGTCTTTCATACCAAGCTCTGGGAGCTTGTTTTAGACCATAAAGTGACTTCTTTAGTTTGAAAACATATTCTGGATTCTTGGAACTCTCAAAACTAGGGGGTTGGTGCACATATACCTCTTCATCTATATAGCCATTTAAGAATGCACTTTTGACATCCATCTGATACAAAGTGATGCCTTTATTAACAACAAATGATATTAAAAGTCTGATAGATTCTAACCTGGCGACTGGAGCAAAGCTTTCTGTATAGTCTATACCCTCTTGCTGACTATAACCTTGTGCTACCAGTCGTGCTTTGTTTCTGATGACTTCACCTTTCTCGTTCAGTTTGTTTCTGAACACCCATTTTGTGCCAATGACGTTGAATCCTTTTGGTTTGGGAACTAGATCCCATACGTCATATCTGGTGAATTGATTTAGTTCCTCTTGCATTGCCAGAATCCAGTCATTGTCCAGAAGTGCTTCATCAATTGTTGTTGGTTCAATCAGAGAAACCAGTCCCATGAGAGATTCTTCAGAGTTTCTGAATGTCGATCTTGTTCTGATTGGATCTTCCTTCTTTCCCAAAATTGTATCTTCTGGGTGATCAATGCTGCTTCTGGATAGTCTTTTCTGGAGTTGATCAATAGAAGGTGCTGGATTTCTTGTAGTGACTCTTTCTGCTGGTGAGGGAGTGTCTCTATTGAGAGCCTCTGATGAGTTGTCTTCAGTACCTATGAGTTCAATTTCCATAACTGCAAGGAATTCATTCTGCTTTGACTTTTGAGAGTCAAGCTTATCATCAAACCTAACACTGATTGAGTCTTCAACAATCTGTATTTCTGTATTGTATACTCTGTACCCTCTCGAGCATTCAGAGTATCCTAACATAATACAATTTTGTGCTTTAGAGTCAAACTTGTTCAAATAATTTTTTGTATTCAGAATAAAACATGTGCATCCAAATGGGTGAAAATAAGAAATGTTGGGCTTTCTGTTCTTCCACAATTCATATGGAGTCTTTTCTAAAATAGGTCTTATGGAGATTCTATTCTGAATGTAACACGCTGTGTTTATTGCCTCTTCCCAGAAGATCTTAGCAATGTTAGTCTCGTTGATCATGGTTCTGGCCATTTCTTGTAATGTTTTGTTCTTTCGTTCTACAACTACATTTTGCTGGGGAGTTCTAGGACAAGAGAAATCATGAAGAATGCCTTTTTCATTGAAGAATAATTCAAAATCTTTATTTTCAAATTCTCCACCATGATCACTTCTGACTTTGACAATTCTAAGATCCTTTTCATTCTGAACTTGGTTGCAGAAGTTAACAAATACAAAGTGTGACTCGTCCTTGTGTCTTAAGAACTTTACCCATGTCCATCTACTATAGTCATCTACGATTACTAACCCATACTTCTTGCCACTGACTGAAGCAGTTTTTACTGGTCCAAATAAGTCAATGTGCAGAAGTTCTAATGGCTTAGAGGTGGAAACAACATTTTTGGATTTGAAAGCAGGTTTTGCAAACTTGCCTTTCTAACATGCTTCACACAGAGCATCTTAATTGAACTTAAAGTTAGGAAGTCCTCTGACCAGATTGAGTTTATTAATCTGAGATATTCTTCTCATACTGACATGTCCCAATCTTCTGTGCCAGATCCATTGCTCATTATTAACAGACAGTAGACATTTTACATTCTGACTCTTTAGTTCAGAAAGTTTTATTTTATAAATGTTGTTTTTCCTCTTTCCATTAAATAGGATAGTCCCATCTTTCTGACTAACAGCTTTGCATGAATTTTGATTGAAGATTATATCATAACCATTATCACTTAATTGACTTATGGATAATAGGTTATGCAATTAATCCATCAACTAATAAAACATTACTTATAGAGGAAAGATTTCCATTACCTACTGTTCCAGAGCCAATGATCTTTCCTCTCTGAGTGCCTCCAAAGCCCACGTGGCCTCCAGGATTAAGTTACAGGCTTTGGAACATATGCCTTCTTCCCGTCATGTGTCGTGAGCAGCCAAAGTCCAGGTACCATGATTGGTGTCTTAGCCTTGCTGCTAAAGATATATGCCACATGTATGATTTTATCCTTAGGTACCCACATTTTCTTGGGTCCCGATTTGTTAGTTTTACCAAAATTCTGGTTGAATTTTGGTTTGACAGAATAATCACTACTTGTGTATTTTATGTCACGTGTGTGCCCATATATAAAATGTGAATTGAGTGGTGTGCATTTTATAACTAAGTCCATGGCATTTTTTGGTGTAGGTACCTTACCTTGATATCGTATTCCTTTTCTGCCATTTCTGCTAACTCCATAGATCATTGAAGCCATCTTGCTTTTGTCTATGTTTTTAGCTAGAAACTTCTGAAAGCTGTGATCACACTCTTTGATGATCTCATCAGCATTGCTGGGAGTTTCAGAAATTGTTTCCTTTTCAGAGTTTTGCAACTAGTTTTCTAATTTTGAAATTTTTTCTTTTAACTCAGAATTCTCCAATCTGAGACTCTCAGTCTTATCAGAGTCAGAGGCAAGATTCCTTTTCAGGTTTCTGAATTTGACTCTGATCTGTTGATACATTTCCAGAATTTCATTTAGGCTTTCATCAAGTTTAGCCTTAGTAAAGTTTATGGTAAAGTCAGGGAATACCTCTTTAGTGTCTGATTCTGAGTCTGAACAAGAAGCTTCACTGTGTTCTGATACATTTTCCATGAGAGCTATGTTTTCTCTTTCATCATCTAATTCTGAGTCAGCTTCAGATGTGTCAGAATCATCCCATGTAGCCATGAGGTTTTTCTTCTTTTCTTTGAGAAACTTCTTTTTGGGCTTTTCCTTCTGAAGCTTTGGGCAGTCACTTTTGTAGTGCCCTTGCTCGTTACATTCATAGCAGATGATGTCTTTGTTATTTGGCTTTCCGTATCCTGAAGAACCTTTAGATCTTCTGTGTCTAGAGGAGGATTCTGACCTTCTGTATCTGAAGGAGGATTCATTCTTATTTTCTGATCTTTTGGGATTTCTGAACTTCCTTTGTATCTGCTTCCACAGTTGGTTCACCCTTCTGGAGAGGAGAGACAATTCATCTTCCTCTGATAAGGATCCATCAGATGTTTCTTCCACAGCCAGCAAAACTTTGGAGTCAGATTTTCTGTTAGATTTTAAAGCTAATAGCTTACCTTGCTTTTGAGGTTCATCTTCTTCAAGCTCTATCTCGTGACTTCTGAGGGAGCTAACAAGTTCTTCTAGAGAGATTTTGTTGAGATCTTTGGCTAGCTTAAGTGCTGTGACCATTGGCCTCCATTGTTTGGGCAAGCTTCTGATGATCTTCTTAACGTGATCAACAGTAGAATATCCTTTGTCAAGAACTTTTAGTCCATCAACAAGAATTTGAAATCTTGAAAACATAGTTTCTATTGATTCACTATCTTCCATCTTGAATGCCTCATACTTCTGAATAAGCGCAAGGGCCTTGGTTTCTTTGACTTGAATGTTTCCTTCATGCATCATTCTCAGAGATTCAAACATATTCTTGGCAGTTTCTCTGTTTGATATTTTCTCATATTCTGAATATGAGATGGCGCTAAGGAGAATTGTTCTGGCCTTGTGGTGATTTCTGAATTCACTCTTTTGCTGATTAGACATCATTTTCCTGTCTATCTTCTGACCACGTCCATCCACAGGATGCGTGTATCCATCAGTCACCATGTCCCACAAATCAGCATCATGGGCCAGAAAGAAACTCTCAATTCTGTCTTTCCAGTAGTCAAAGTTTTCTCCATCAAATACTGGAGGTTTACCACTGAATCTGTCCCTGTCTTCATTGTTGTCATTGCTGATGTTTTGGCTTGGTCCCATCATAGTGTTTTTCTGATGCTTGGATCTTGTACTGACACGGTTAAGTGTTTAAGCTCAGAACCAGGCGCTCTGATGCCAATTGAAGATGTGAAAAACACAAGAAGGGGGGGTTGAATTGAAAACATGGATCTAACACAGCTTAATGCCAATATTTTCATCCTGGTTCGTTTGATCTCAAACTACTCCAGTCCACCCGTCAAGGTAATTTCGCCTCTCTCCAACGAGGTCTTAATCCACTAATCTCAACAAGATTACAAAAGCTACTTTAACAACTGTTAAAGTCTTCTTGAGTACAACCAAAGTCCGGTTAATCTCCAGGACCTGTTTTACAATATGATTTAAACAAAATGTGTTGTTGTTTTTCTAACAAAAACGGTTTATCACAACTGTGATAATTTACACAGGTTTGTAGCTTAGAATAAAGATTGAATTTTCTTGCAGCTTGAATATGCGTGGTTGGTGATCTTAGCAAAATTGTTGTGTGTACGTGCATGCTTCATTTTGAAAGCGGACTTGTTTATATAGGCAGTGTAATGACGTTGATCATAAAGCAAGTTTAATGTCATTAACACACTTTACTTTTGGAGAAGATCTTGTCTGAAGGGAGCCGTTGGAGTTGATTCTGTCTTGAATGTTCAGTAACGCTTCAGAGTCTTTTCTACTTACTGCTGATGACACTTCAGAATATTGATGACTTGGTTTGATATGTTCTTTTTCAGAGTCAGAGTTTACTTGATTAAGTGTAGGTTCTGGTCATCAATCTTCAGCGTATGTTCTGATTGCTTCAACGCGTAGCACTTATGGCTTATCTTCTGATGCTGATTTGATCAGAACTTCTGCATACATAAAACATAATTTTAAGGAGCATATTTTTTCTTTGTATTTATTTATTCTTTGTATTTGTTATCATAAAAAATCTAACCAAGGGTTGTAGAATCAAACTATGTTCTAACAACATCTGATCAATATCCTTTTATAACCCCACTTTGTATCACGACCTTTTGAATATGAAAGATGCCATGCACTCTAGGTGTGAAGTCACTCACAATTTTCAAAACTTATTAGTTTGCTTAAAAGCTTTACTAAGATCCATATTATCATCACTCATTTGGAGTGACTTGGAGAAGAAGAAAAACTCCTTCTCAAAACACTCTGCTCATACCTCAATATCTATCAGCAGTCTTCTTGTAACACCCCTTCTAAATAACCCGCGAATATATTAATTAAATCAGAGTAACATGGAAAACAGGGATGTCACAATTCAAGATAAATATAAAAACCTCAAATCTACAGTTGTCATGCTTTACTGAAGGAATTATTAAGATAAATATTCAAATCAATATCATGTTCTACACAGCGGAAATGTCTCAAAACCGGAATAACTTCACTTCATAAGTATTCCCACTATAAATTAAACAATAGAGTATAAAAATAAAACTCATCATTCAAACGTTTCCCCCAGTGTTACAACCTATCAGAGCACGACACTGACACGCGGACTTAAAGTAACATAGCTCTAGAGCCATCCTCACCAACTCCTGAGCTGCTAACTTTAATTTGAAATCATTAAAGTAAGGGTGACATTTCTCATAATTAACATGCATTATAAGCTTCTCAATCAACATTATATCACAAGCATATTATTTCACCCATTTTAGCATAAATCCAGATTCAACACACAGTTTCAATCATACCAGTCATTATGCACAAATCAATAATCAACCAAATAATTGTAACACTGGAAGACATCCTAACATGTTACAATTCCATGCAAACACAGATGCAGACACAATGCATGTGGTACCAATCACGTGACCAAGTCACCCAACACTGATCCATCATCAACCGGATACAGCAACCATCGATTCGTCCATAACACTCGGACACGAATCCAGCCTAACCACCCATCATCTCCCGGGTATCGGTTAACGGCAATACAAGTCAAATTCCACACAATGGGAATTAACTTCACCAAAACAATGCATATGCATGCACATCACCAGCATGCAACATCAAATCAACGGAATATAATCACAACATAATTCCAAATAATGCCAAAACCAATATATCACATGATCACATCTCAATCATAATGGATAGCAGGCACAACACATAAGTATCAGTTCTCATTCACTAAATCAGAACAATTTTCATTTTTTTTATTTGATTAAATAATTAATAAGATTTAATTGCTTCTTATGCATTTTCATTTATTTTAATAATTTTTATACAGAAAATTCCACAAAAATTATATCACCCTATTTTAATATATACTTTCATATTATGGAATTTATTTTATGATTTTTGATTTTTTTTTATTCATTGTAAATTTGTGTAAATATATTGCCTATTTTAATCATAATTTTCACACTTTGGCTTCATTTGTTATTTTCCTTAGACATAAAAAATGCAAAAAAATATTTTTAGACATCCTTATTTCTTAATATTGATTGTATGATTTTCTTATGATTTCATCGTGCTTGAGTCTCTAATTTCATAATTAGTAAAGTTGGTGAACCATTTTTGATACTTTTGTTTCTTACACCATAAGTTATGATTTAATTTGCTAATTTTCAAGACTTGTAAAGATCAAACAATTTTTGATTGAGATTCTTGAATGTTTTAGGTCTCTGGAAATCAGTTTTGTTGGAATATATACTTTAATATCCTATTATTCCCAAAATATTTGGTTAAAGGTGTCCATTTTGAGTTTTATCTCAACTAGTCGTGGAAAATGAATTTTGTTTCACATTTTCCTTACACATTCAAGGAACCAAATTAATTGATTCTGACTTAAATAAGGATTGAGCACTTAAAAGAATCCTCGTTTGATTTTTTCAAGCCTCTTTCTATTTTTGCTTGATTTAAGTTTGTGAATTAGGCCTTTGAGCTTTGCCTCAACAAGTTGACTTCTATTTGAGTGTTTTGTTGCATGTTTGGGAACCAATATTTTGAATACTTCACACTACTGACTTCATTAGGTTCTTTTTTTGTGTGTTTTTTCATGATTTTCTTGTATGTCTAGCTATTTTCCCCATTTAATCAAACTAGGGTTCCCATTTAGAGGCTTATCTAGGGTTTCTACCTTGTATTGATTTAGTTTTCAACTTGAGCCTTACTAATTTTGCCTTGAGCTTGATGTTTTGGATCTCTTGATGCTTTTTGAACCTTGGAATAATTTTGTATAATTTTTAAAAGCTTTGATTCTATTTTAGGTTCAATAATCTCTCATGTATGCTTTTATGATCTTTTGAATTAGAGGTAAAGGGAATGCACTTGTGCAACCCATGAGGGATCAATTCCTTTTCTTTTTATCATCCCCTCCCATTTTTTGGAGACTTTTGTTCATCATTGAACCATTCAAGTTCTCTCCACTTGCTTATTTTGTCAATTTTGCTTGATAATCACTTGTGAATATGGTTAAGGAGATAACTTTTGTGCATCATATTTTTGAATACAATTATTTTTAAGTTGAATTGATTGTGATTATGACTTGTTAAAGAATGTTTGGTATCATGCAAAGCTCCTTTGATCCTTGGTTAACATTTCATTGTTAATTCAATATGGTGACAAGAAAGGAGCAATAGTTCACTAGTTTTGACCTAGTTGTTGCTTGTGTTTGCTTGAAGGCTCTTATATCTATTGCCTTGATGTTTTTCCATAATTTCTCATTTCTTTGATATATTATCATCAAATACTTATTGATTCATCAATTCTCCTTGTAATTACTAATTGTTTTGTTAAGTGTGCAAGGTACCTTGAGAAAGTTTTCAATATTGAATTGATGGCTTTGCGTTCCACTTTATTTATCGGACACAATTTGCTATGTTTGCACCATTCATGTACTTTGTATATATTTTATTGCCTTGTAGGATATCTAAGTGGTTGTGTCTACTATACACCATCCGTGGGTTATATTCACATTTGAAGCCTCAATTCTTATATTTGATGGCGTGATTTCTTACTTGATTTGCTTACTGATGCTAGCTTGCTCGAAGTTCTCTGAGTTTCTTTTTCTTTCTTAGTTTCCAAGGATAGTTATCCGTTTGGTATTGCACTACTTCCCTTTTACTAGTTCCGCACTTTATTATTTTCTATTGCATGATGGGACCTCCGTTGCGGATATATGTCAGGAGCCCCTCTGGTTTATTTAAAGACCTGTTTAAGGAAATTCTATCAGCATGCTAATTTTGTTTGTTCAAAATCCTACCTTTGGAGTAGGTATTATGCACGTGTGTTTATATTTGTGCCCACATTATATTACAGGTGATAAGTCCTCAAAAGGAGGCAAGCAGGGAGAGTCCATAATCGACACCCACACATTCTAGTCTGTGTCATCCTTAGCTAACATGGTACGTCGATGCTTTGGAGTCGTGCAAATTATATGTGTCGAGTCCGTCAAGTGGGGAAGGGTTTTGCAATCAAACCCCCATGCTTTGTCAAGAGTTCTCATTAACCGATGCCGACGCTTCGTGATCATTCATATTGTCTTCTGTTTCCTACCTCAATCTTCTATATCTTGGTTAGGTGTTAAGTCACTTTGGGCGTCACATTTTTCTTATTTCATCTGTCTCCCGCTTGTTTGCTTCGGGTAATCCACTCCCCTTAGCTAAAGCATTTTCTCTTCACACCCCTATTCCTTGAGTCAGTATATTCCGATTGTGTGCTTTTGCCAAAGCACTTGTTTGCTCACTTGTTTGGTATTTTCCATGATCCCATAGGATTGTTCGTGTAGGGTTAGTCCTCGAGCTAGACATTAGGATATTTACCCATGCATTCTAACATAGGTTAGAAATTTCCCTTTTTATCCTCCACCTTAGGGTCAATCATTGTATGATAACATTAGGGCTAGAGATTAGGATAGTCTCCCTTAGTTGTTTTCTTTCTTTTGCATAGTGCATGTGATCGGTGGATCTGGAACTGACTGTTTAACGCTGGTTCGCGAAATGTCGCGGAAGCAAGAGTCGCCACCGTCTTTTATTTTCTCCAATATGGAAAGGACAAAAGCACATAAAAATTCCTTATTGAGATTAGTTCTCAGTTCGGGAGGTAGATTTATAGAAAGGGAAGGTGTTAGCACCCTTTCTATCCATGGTTATCCATGGGCTCTTAGATACTTGCTCATTTGTGTTTTCAAAATGTTTGTTTGCTTTTCAGAGTGGGTTTGAAAAAGTTTCGTTTAAAATTTCAGTTCGACTCTTGTATCAGTCCTCAAGAGTGTTTGAAAAGTTGTTTTTGAAAGCTTTTTGCAAAGTGTCGGTGGGAAAAGAAGTTTTTTTGATTTGTTTTGAATTAGAGCAAGTATCTACGAGTCATCTACCTACCCTAAGGAATTCGTCTGTGTAAATGTCCTTAAGATAGCGCCATCCCACCATTGAGAGGTAGGTAGCACCACCGTTGGAGGTGTTCGGGTCAATTCGAGGGTTCGGGACAGTGTGGTCACCAGAGCAATAGGAAGACACCTTAGAAGCTACCCTCATGCCATATTCATGGACATGAGGACTTACTAAAACGTCCTCTACTCGACGACCACTTTTCGAGGGGCAAGGCAACAGTGAGGCGTACCCTAGGGGTGGTGTGTGAATTGTGTGTCACTTTCAATTATTTTTATCTTGTCATGCATTTGTGATCTACGCTTTGTTTTTATTTTTGGCATTCATTCTTTCATACAAATTATTAGCAGTTAAAAGGTGCGGAATTAAAAATCCTACGCTATTACAAAGGCGCGGGTCTACATCGCCAAATTAAACCAAGACCCGATTTGAATAAAATAAAATGCGGAAAGTAAATACCCTAATTAATCTATTACAAGGCTTTGGGGCAAGTACATGAAATTCAAAAAAGGACATAAAAGTAAATGCGAAAAGAAATAAAATCGGGAATGCGAGGGCGTTGGACCCTTTTAAGGAAATTAAATTGGAATTAATGATTAAAGACAAAAAAGAAATTAATTTTTTTTGGTTTTTTGGTATTTAATGATAATAGAGAAAAATGGATTAAAATTAAAAAATTAAACAAAACCCTAATTCTAGTTATTTTTATTTTATATACAAAATGTTTGATCTTGACCTAATTTTAACCTAATTATAAATTTATTTACAAAAAAAAATAGTTAATAATTAAATATGGTGAAAAAAGGAAAAAAAGAATAAAAGTATAAAAACCCTAATTTCTACCTTTTTTAGTTTATTCAAAAAAATATTAAAATTAAACTTAAAATTAAACTAATTAGTTTTTTAGAATTTATTTACAAAATGAAATATTAATGAATTAAATAATAAAATATATTTTTATTTTGACTTTTCTGATTTTTTTGTATTTTTATATTATTCAAAATTAATTTAAAGAATTAAAATAAAACAATTAAATTGAAACAAATAAATAAAAAAAGAAAAGAAAAGGGATAAAGATACAAACAATAGGGGTGGTAGACCTAATTTTGGAGGTATTATCAACAGTAATTTGGCCCATTTGAAGAAGGCCCTTTTGACTTTTAACGCTTACGTGTGCATGGTTGACTGAGGGTACATGGTGGACCTTTCATCCTGGCCCTTAGATTCATCGCCTGGGACATTTGGCAAGCTATGGCATTGAGTGTATGGTAGACCACTAAAGGGGCGCTGCATGGAAATATGGAAAGCAAAATAATATTGAGAAGGGAGGGGACCTGGGAATCGAACCCAGGTCCCAATGTTCAAAGGACAACGCATCAACCAACCAACCAAGTGCATTCGTTTGTAAGATTACTGGAACGTGATTAATATGAGAGAGAATATATGCCATTGATAAATATGAAAACAAAATGCGCGAACGTTTGAATGGCCCTATCACGTGAGGACACCTAATCTTCTTCTTCGTTTTCCTGTAACAAAACACGTTAGATAGCGGGGGTTTTAAACCCCCACTAAATGAAGCCACGAATAATAGAGAATAGGGCCTGGTTCATCATAAATTGAGCGCGAGGCATGGCTTTGAATCGTCATGAGCTTCTGGTTTCAATGGTGCCATTTAGGTTGGCCAATTTTTCCCCAAGCGTAAAGCCCCAATTCATGGTTCCTGAAACCCTAAAAAATAGCCATGGCAATTTTCTATACAAGCAATATTAATTCAATTCAATGATACCATGAGTTTCGTTGAGTTCATGTTAGTACAAAACAATCATTAGAATGCATTAATATGGCATGGAAAGGCAAATACGAATATGCAAAATATCAAGAACAAGGCGGCTTCGTTCTACCCGTTCTTTGTGTATGGAGATGTGATTTTGATTGGGTTATGATCAGAGAGGTCCCAACAAACTTTTGAGGTACTTTCCACGCCTTGAAATGCCTTGCAACCAAGAAAACAGGTTTGAAGTTTTTAAGGAAAAAGTGAGTTTTTGTTCTTAGGTTCTAGCGCAGCATCCCGGTCTTGAGCATTAGGGTTAGCTTTGTGTTTATATGAGGAATGAATTAGGGTGAAAATCCAAGCCAAGAAACCTTTGCATTCATGAATCCAATATTTGATTTTCAATGAATCTTTTTTCAATATTTTTCATGCCCTTTTTATACCAATCATGGCCAAATCTTTCCATATTAGTGATGCACGAAATCTTGAGGTTTTATGGAGAGAATATGCTGCAAAAAGGGATTGGAAAACATGGTTTTCTATTTTTGTCATATTTTATTTTAATTAAATGAACTAATAATAATAATAATTCAAATAATTAATTAAAAATGATAAAATAACTCCCTTTAAAGTCAATGGGTCGTGCATAGCTTTTGGATGATGATTCTTGGAAGAAATTGTGGCCCATTAGCAATTTCGAGGCATTTGAAGCAAAGTTGACTTTTCAAAAATTCCAAAAATTTCCCAACTTCCATAAGGCATATCTTGCTCAATTTTTAAGCTTTGATCATGTTCGTGGATATTTTGAAAAGGTCTTGAAGTCCTATAACCAATGCCTTTGGTCCCATGTCATTTTGATTTACCAATCTCAAGTTATGGCCTTTGACTTAAAGTGCCTTTTTGTTGACTTTTGAAAATGACCTATAATGTTGAGATTGATAACTTTTTGTGAGAGCATTTCTTGGACTTGAAGTGTGAAGAGGAGTTGTAGGAAATGTCTTTCTCTTCAAAATGATCTTTGGATGGAATTTTTCTGATAAACCATGTGGAAGTTATGCCTTGGTCAAGTTACAGTTGACTTTTTCAATTGTCCAAATATGGAAACTTTTGCATCTTGAGACTTTTTGAGCCATGCCTTGAGAATCATGATCAAGAATTGATCAAATGATGTTTGTGGCTTCAAAATAAGATGTTGACCAAAAATTTGAACTTTTGACTGTCAAATGACCATTTTGCCCCTGCAGTTGACTGTTGAGCAATTAGGGTTTTTGACTGTGCAATTTTGTGCTGTGAGTCTTGAAACTTGGCATAAGGATGCTTGACAATGTTTGTAGGCATGTGGGACTTGATTGGACCCTTGGAAACTTCAACTTCTTTGCCAGAACCAAAACCCTAGTTTTTGACTGTTAGGAGGCCATTGAACTGTGCAACCCTTGGGGAGATTTTGAAGCATGTTCTTTGCAAATCTTGAAGAATATGGGAGGGCAAATTTTGGGGTACAACAGTGCATCTTAAAACTAAAGCTTCTTCTTGGAAAATCATAAATCCCCTCTAATGAACTTAAATCCTTCTTCAAGGTAAAAAATACAAACCTATCTTAATTGTTTGTGCGCCTTTTGGCTTTGTTTTAAACCTTTTCAAATTGATGTTTCGCCATCTTTGCCATGATATCTTGTTTGGTGCCGATGTTTCGCCATCACATATGTTTGTTATCCTACTTTGATTCTCAATATCATTGTTAGGTGTGATGTTTTATCATCTGAATATATGATGTTTCACCATCTTTGCCATGATATCTTGTTTGGTGCCGATGTTTCACCATCACATATGTTTTTTATCCTCAATATATTTGTTAGGTGTGATATTTTATCATCTGAATAATTGATGCTTCGCCATCTTTTCCATGATATCTTGCTATGAGTTGTCGATGTTTCGCCGTTGCATATGTTTGTTATCCTACTTTGATTCTCAATATCATTGTTAGGTGTGATGTTTTATCATCTGAATTGATGATGTCTCTCCATCTTTGCCATGTTATGTTGCTATCTTTTAGTCGATGTTTCTCCACCACATATGTTTGTTGTTGATTTTCGCCATCGCTTATGTTTATCATCCTACTTTGATTTTTGATATCATTGTTAGGTGTAATGTTTCATCATCTTGTCTAATATTTTGTTCGTTTTATCATCTTATCTGGATTTGTGTTAACATGTGATGGCTTGTTATCCTTTTTTTTTGTTTTTTCATCATCGTTGTTGATGTTTTTCCATTTTGTTTGATTTTTTGCCATCTTGACTGTTGCTTTTTTCTTCTTAACTAAAAAACACAAACCAACCAAAATATATGAGCTGAACTACGGCTGCTCTAATTACTTAAAAGGGATACTTAGGCAGAGGCTTTTGTGGGACCTAATCAAGCATATATTTATAAATATTCTTTTTTTCCCCAAACTTTCTTTTCCTTTTTCTTTTCATGCATTCCCTTTTCAGCTTTAAGGCTTAACATGGATTTTCACACCCTTAGATTAGAACAAACAAGAGTGGATACTGTAGAGTACTACGGGCGTGTGGGGTGCTAATACCTTCCCCTCGCGTAACCGACTCCCTTACCCGATCTCTTGGTCGCAAGACCGTGATTTCACCTCTTCAGGTTTTCTCGATGTTCACCTTTCCCTTTCGGCGGGATAAAAGACGTTCGGTGGCGACTTCATTGATTTTTGAATTCGATGACGATTCAGATGATTGTTTCAGTTGATAACTTCACTGGGGATGCTTCGACTAAATACTGGTCCATCCCGGAGTCGATCCTAGCTCTTGTTTGTTTACTACTTTGGGTATTTACATATTTCCAATTATTTATAGCTTTATATACACTGCTTGCATATGTTTGTGCATTCATTTTATCGTTTTCTATATATTGGTGTTACTGTTGTGCTGGATCTGTTTTCATGATTGGGTGGGTGTTGCAAGAGGTAAAAGGTCCAATACCCTAACCGAGTGACAACCATAAGAACCCTAGGAATAGAGTGGAACATGTCGGTTAGTTGACTTAGGTTTCACTATTGTCGTCATGCCATTCATGCTCAGATGAGGTACAAATGCGGGGCTATCATTTTCACTTAGGTGATATGGTGATAGTTTTCCAAGAGTACCCTCGATTCTGAGTTACCCGACCTTACCTTGACCTAGTTTTCATCCGTGAGTGGGGAGGGACTTAATTATCCCAGGTACAATTGGTGACTTTTGTTCTGAGGGTGACCGTGTTGTTGCTTTTGGTCCTTAGATTTATTTTCTGATTTCTTGATCTATTGTCTAGGAATTCATTACGGGTTCACGTTTCGGATTGGTCATATTCAGTATGTCCAGAGATGGCACAACAGTTAACCGATTTTGTGGAAACTTTGATCTCATGTTTGTTACACTTGCATCATATCATGTTTATTTTACAAAAGAAACACACAAAAAATAATATATGTATCTAACCTGCATGTGCATTTCATTTCCAGGACTATCCTAAGGTTTTTCACTAGCATCAATGACAAGTAACAACATAGACACTACTGTATAATCTCTCAAATACTTCTGCATATCATTTTCCGTGCTTCGATGGTCGATTGCAAGAACTAGTTGCCCTTGTAAGAGGGCCGAATGAAGAGGTTTTTAGAAGACAGTATGGAAATTTGTTGCCTTTGGTGTATGATGATTTTGAAGAATGGGCTGTGAGAGCATTTCTTCAGTTTTATGATCCACAGTTACGCTGCTTTACCCTACAAGACTACCAATTGGCACCAACTCTTGAGGAATATGCACATATTATGGAAATCAAGTTGACTAATAACATCCATTTTGTTCAAGTTCCAGAGACTCCTGATTATATGGCAATCGCCAAAGCTCTTTATTTGACCTTTGGTGAAGTTTAAAGTAATTTGGTTAATAAAAGTGGCACGAGTGGTCTCCCATTGAATTATCTGGTGTCAAAGGCCATGATTTTTGCAAGGGAGTGGAATTGGACTGCATTCAATGCGCTTATGTCGAATATGATTTATGGTTTGGTTCTCTTTTCGGTCTCAGAAAAGTTGGTACACGTATCTATATTGTATGTCTTTATGAATAATAACCCAATACCAACTCTGCTTGCTGACACTTATTACACCATTCATTCTCGGCATGGGAAGAAGGGGAAGTTATGTGTTATGCGATTGTGTTTTACAAGTGGTTGATGTTGCACATGCCTTCAAAACGACCTTTTATTTAGAATGCTGAGTAATCTTTATGGTCTCAACGTATCATGGGACTGACCTCTTACGACATTACTTGGAGAAGTGTGTTGGGTGTAAAAGAAATCATTGTAGGATGTGGCGAATTCCCTAATGTTCTGCTCATGGGAACAAGAGGCTGCATTAATTATAATCCTATCTTGGCACGCTGTTAATTAGGATTCCTGATGATGGATTAGCCTACTAATCAAGAAGTGTTAGAAACCATTTATTTCGGTAAGAGAGAGAATGCGGCTTTGCTTGAGAGGGCGAAGAGGGCGTGGGAATACGTTGGCCAAAAGGGGAAACTTTTCTTTAGCCAAAATGAACATGTGACTCATGATACTTATGCAAGTTGGATCCAAGACCGAGTGAAGAAGATTTTACTACCTTATAAAAGGGAAGAGTTGCTATATCCTCAGCCCGAATTCGATCCATTAACTGATGGACAAGCGACTGATCACTTA
The DNA here is from genome assembly GCA_948472305.1 of Vicia faba. Lineage (NCBI taxonomy): Eukaryota > Viridiplantae > Streptophyta > Magnoliopsida > Fabales > Fabaceae > Vicia > Vicia faba. The sequence continues at coordinate 1,308,831,158 of OX451739.1, forward strand.
TCTCATGAAGGTTCATCTTCTATGAAGTATGCAGTGGGAGGGTCAGATGTTGTTCCCTTGGTATGTTTTAAGAATGTCAAGGCAGAGAATCTCAGACTTCGGAATGAGCAAAAGGATTTAAACATGGATCTCTCTTTTGCATTGCAAGATAAAAAGAGGCTCATGAAAGAAATCAGAGTGAAGGACCAACTATTAGAAAAATATGGTTTACTTGAGCAGTAAAAGAGACTCAAGGTTGGGGTTTCTGGTTTAACTAGTCGACAAGATGAAGAACTATGGGCTTGCCATCAAGAGATAGAAAAGCTTCAGTCAACTAAGGAAAAACTAGAAGCTGAGCACTCCGAATAGGTTTAGACATTGATGAAGAAGTTACGAAAGAAATATGTACGCTTGACTCAAGTTATGAAAGAATTGACAACCATTAAGCCCCAGATAGGCAATAAAGACAAGGTTCCAACGGAGAAGACTGAGATGGGAAATGGAGATTCTGAGGATTGGGAGCTCAAGTACCATTGTTTGTTCGCTTTGATAAAGAAGAGGGTTTTTGTGAATGGAGATCCGTTCCCAAAGGATGCTTAGCCAAATATTTGGGTTTAGGGGGAGTTTGTACTGCACTTTCTTTTTATGTTTTTGTTGACAAGATCATCGCCAGTCTTGTTGGACGGGGTCTGTTTTTCAATGACTTTATTTGAATTAAATATTTACTGTGTGGATGCTTACTTAACTTTATAACATGAGCAGTTTTTATTCAGATACTTTGTCTTTAATGTGCTTTATCTCATTGTTTATCTTATTTAATGCTTAATGAAAGACCGTAAGATTTTCCTGGAAATAACAAAAACATATCATGCATGTCATGCACCTCATACATTACAGGTCATCTCAGGATAATATTTTTATCTTGATGCTGCTTTTCTTATCCAGAGTTCAAGACAACTACACATGGGTACTCCACCAGAAACAATCTGCTGAGACAGATGGAATAAATCCAAGCTGAACTCGCTGAAATAAGGGCCCAGATGGCCACTCAGATGACCCAGTTCATGGAGGTCATCCCTAACATGAATCACTGACATGAGGAGTTGGATGCTATTGCCAACAACACGCGCCACTATCTGGTGGATGGTAGAAATCATGGACTTTATCAAGACATCTATGTAGGACCGGGGGATGTGCAAGACCATTGCGTCGAGAATCTTCATAGGCCACCTGACAATCCTTTTCTGCATAATGTTAACATGGGGCACTCCCCCCCATCTCCGGGACCTCGTCTTGTAGGGAGCCGAAGAGATAACCAGGGTGGTTTGAGGAACTATCAAGAGTAGAACTATGATTATGACCAGGATGAAGATCAACTTTCTATGCAGTGTTCTGAGCCAGAGGTTCAGATTGAGGATAGAAGGTATCGGATATTGGAGGTACAGTTGAAAGCTGTAGAAGGGCAATGAGTCCTTGGCATGGATGCTAATGATTTTGAGATAGTATATGGGGTGAAGGTTCCCCCAAAGTTCAAACCACAAGTATTTGAAATATGTCTCGTTACTCATGCAACTGCGTATTTTTGGAAGATGTCGGTACATACCAATGATCAGGGGCTTTTGATTCATTTCTTCCAGGATAGCCTATCTGGGGTATCTCTTGAGTGGTACATGAAGCTGGAAAAGACTCATATTCGATGCTGGAATGATCTTCCCCGTGCTTTTGTCAAACATTGTCAGTACAATGTGGATATGGCGCCTAATCGCACTCATTTACAGAATTTTTCACTTGGGCCAAAAAAGTCTTTCAAAGAGTATGCCCAGAAATCGTGTGAATTGGCTGCAAGGGTTCAACCTCCACTCATGGAGCGAGAACTCATTGATATGTTTATGAGTAATTTTCAAGGGCCTTATTATGACCACATGATAGGAAGTGCTTCGGCATGATTTGTGGATTTTGTTATGGCTGGTGAGAGAATTGAGGTGGGTTTGAAATTGGGAAAAATTCATGTTGGTATTCCAGTGGCGCATCCAGGGGTGGTAAGAAACCGTTCAATGCTTACCCTAAGAAAAGGGAAGGCGATGCAAGTGTGGTGTACTCTCATAGAGGAAGAGGTGAAGATCGTAAAAACCAATAATTCAATGTTGTCTCTATTTCTATTAATTCTCCTCCACAGCAAAGACAAAATCTTGTGCTCTAACAACAAAGACAACCAGATTCTCCCCGTCAGTATAATAATCAGCAACAAAGGCAGCCAAAAAGGTTCAATCCCTTGCCAGTATCTCTTACTGAAGCAGTCCACCATTTGCTCGATTTGAAGTTGATTAGTTTGAGAAATATGCCAACACCCACCAGAAGGCTTCCTGCTAATTATAATGCTAACGCAAGATGTGAATTCCATTCTGGTGGAATTGGTCATTCTACTGACAACTGTTTTGTGTTAAAGTGCAAAGTACAAGACTTGTTGGATGCCAAGGAAATTGAGTTTACTCTAATGAATGGTCTTAATGTTGTCCAAAACCCAATGCCTCAACATGGATGGGTTGTTGTTAATATGATTGATGATGATGATGAAATGCTGAATTTAGTCATGGATGTAGAACAGTTGACTACTCTTTTATTGTATGTAAAAAAGTATTTTCTTGACAATTCTATCTTCCCAGGTTGTGTTTTAGACTATGTCAAATGTAAAGAGAAACCAGAGGGCTGTGATGATTTGAAAGCTGGCATCCAGTTCATGATGGATGAAGGTTCCCTACAGTTTGATAGAAAACCAGTATTCTAAAAAGTTACTGAAGAAGTTATTATTGTGATATCTATTCCTTACACCCCTGTGCGTATTCCTACCCAATCTAGGGAGCCTCCTTTAATGACTGCAGTACCTGGTCCCATGCCATATACTAGTGAGAAGGCCATCCCATGGCATTATGATGCTGATGTTTATTACCATGGGGTGAAGTAAGAGACAAATCCTCATCCTTCTGAGGAAGAATTTACCAAAGACAATGAGGGAGATATTTATAACTTCTCAGGCGTGGGTCGAATCACTAGAAGCGGGAGAGTGATTGACCCTTCCAATATACAAGATGCAGAAGATGCCTTAGAAAGAGAAAAAGGCAAACAACAAGTGATGATGGTAATCCGAGGGTTACACCAGCCAATGTGACTCAACCACTTACAGTGCCAGAAACTTCTCTAGTTCCTGATTAAGTTGAAGAGTTGATGCAAATTATCAGGAAGAGTGATTACATCATAATTGATCAGCTGAGTCATACCCCTGCTAAGATGTCTATCTTTTCATTGTTAATTTATTCAGAGCCCCATAAAAATGCTTTGATGAATTTTTGAAGAATGCGTTCTTGCCATATGAGATAACAGTCAATCAATTTGAGAATTTTTGTTCTAACATATCTGCTGGAAATGGTCTGGGCTTTATAGATTTTGACCTTCCTCCTGGGGGACGAGACCATAACAAGGCATTACATATTTCTATAGAGTGTAGATGAACTACTTTATCCTCGATGTTGGTGAACACGGGGTCATCTTTGAATGTATTGCCTAAATCATTGTTGATCAAAATTGATTATTCTGGTCTTGAGTTGCGTCCTAGAGACTTGATGGTGAAAGCATTTCATGGGTCCCAAAGATCAGTGTTCAGGGAGGTGGAATTAACTATTAAGGTTGATCCTCTCACCTTCACTGCTATGTTTTAAGTTATGAATATACATCCATCATATCGTTGTTTGTTAAGGTGGCCGTGGACTCATAAAGCAGAGGCAGTCACTTTTACTCTTCATCAGAAACTCAAATATCTTATAGATTGAAAAGTGATAACTGTGTGCGGTGAAGAGGAATATATTGTGAGTCATTTGACGTTATTCCACTATGTTGAAGTTGAAGGCGAGATACATGAGACTCCTTTCCAATCCTTTTAGACAGTTCATACTGTAAATATTCCTCCTCCAGTACAAAAAAGGAAATCGAAAATTGCTATGTCTTTCCTCAAAAATGCTAGAGCTGTGTTCGAGAATGGTAACCCAGAAGGTTGGGGTCAGGTGCTGTATGTTATCCCTAAATTCAACAAATTCGGTCTTGCTTTCAGTCCAGGTCAGCAAAGTGAAGCTCCCAGAATGCCTGGTCTATCTGCTCCTGTGAAGTTTTCCCGTCCTAGTGCTTCTCAAGAAGGATACACCAATGCGGTTGGTGATGATGGCTACAATATTGAAGATTGGATTCGTCCAAGTATTCCAGCATAAGAACTCAACAATTGGACTTCTATGGATGTTGTCCAAGTTTCAAGCGTTGAGGAGTAATTTTCTTGTTTTCTTTTATTATCAAGTCATAATTCCTGTGCTCTGCCCAAGGCGTAGTGGAGCATATGTGTAGGGCCACCATGTTTATTTTCAAAAAATTTATCATGAATAAAGGACGTTTTTGCATTCAAATATTATGTTCCCTTTATTTTTACTTTTCTTTAAACGACGATGTTTCCTTTTCACACATTGTCACTAAAACACCAAAAATATCATTTATGCAGATGTATTTCCACCACGGATTACGTTGATAACGACTCTGCTATCGCTCAGTATGACTTTGATAATCTCATCTACCAAGCTGGAGAATGGGCATATGAGGTTTGCGACCTCCCCGAGGAATTAGCAAGGTTATGGAAACAAGAAGAGAAGGTTATCCAGCTAAACGAAAAGTCAATCGAGGTAGTGAATATTAGAACAAAAAAGGTCAAGATAGAGGCAGATCTCGAAGAAAGTATGAAGGTCAGATTAACTGAACTGCTTCAAGAATATTCTGATATTTTCGCTTGGTCTTATGAAGATATGCAAGGGTTGGATACAAATATCATGGTATATCATCTACGACTCAAGGAATGATGCTCTCCTATCAAGAAAAAGCTCCAAAAAACTCATCCAGAGATGTCCAAGAAGATTAAAGAAGAGGTTCATAAATAGTTAGATGCAAATTTCTTGAAAGTCATCAATTATCCTCCGTGGATTGCAAATATTGTGCTTGTGCCTAAGAAGGATGGTAAGGTAGAGATGTGTGTGAACTATAGGGACTTGAACAGAGAACGCCCTAAGGATGATTTTCCTCTTCCCCATATCGATGTGTTGGTCGATAATACAGCTCATTCTAAAGTTTTCTCCTTTATGGATGATTTTCCGGGCTATAATTAGATTAAGATGGCACCATAAGATATGTAGAAGACAACATTTATCACGCCCTGGGGAACCTTTTGCTATAAGGTGATTCCATTTGGTTTGAAAAATATAGGGGCAACGTATCTGCGTGCCATGGTTACTCTCTTTCATGATATGATTCACAAGGAGATTGGGGTCTATGTGGATGTTATAATTTCTAAGTCTGACACTGAAGAGGAACATCTTGTCCATTTAGAGAAGTTGTTCGAAAGACTGAGAAAATTCCTTTAGAGGCTGAAAATCAAATAAGTGCGCCTTCGGGGTGAGATCCGACAAGTATTTGGGTTTTATTGTAATTGAAAAAGGTATCGAGGTTAACCCTACTAAAGTGAAAGCCATACAAGAAATTCCCGAACCAAAACAGAAAAAGAAGTTTGTGGTTTCTTAGGGAGGTTAAACTACGTTTCTAGATTTATCTCTCATCTTACAACCATGTGTGAACCTATGTTCAAATTGTTAATGAAAAATCAGACGGTTAGGTGGAATGAAGATAGTCAAAAGGCATTAGACAAAATAAAGGAATATATGCAGGAACCTCCGATACTCATGCCCTTGGTGGAAGGAAGGCCATTAATCATGTATTTGATTGTATTATAGAACTCCATGGGTTGTGTCACCGGTCAGCATGGCGAGACGGGAAAGAAAGAATAGACCATTTATTACTTAAGTAAGAAGTTTACAGAGTGCGAGTCAAGGTATTCATTGTTTGAAAAAACTTGTTGTGCACTTGCCTGGGCTTCCAAATGCTTAAGAAAATATATGTTGACCCACACCACCTACTTGATATCCAAAATGTATTCAATCAAGTACATTTTTGAGAAGCCGACTCTCACAGGAAGGGTAGCCCGTTGGCATATGATACTAACTGAATATGATATCTAGTACACTACGCAAAAGGCAATCAAAGGTAGTATATTGGCTGATCATCTTGCTCATCAACCCATGGATGATTATGAACCAATAAAGTTTGAGTTTCCAAACCAGGAAATAAGGTATATTTGGGATTGCAATATTTCAGGCCCATATGAAGAACCTGAGCCAGGATCACATTGGTCGCTTGTGTTCGATGGTGCCTCCAATGCTATGGGCAACAGCGTTGGAGCTGTTATCACCTCCAATGAGGGATTCCGCATTCCTTTCATAGCTCTTATTTGTTTCGATTGTACCAACAACATGGCCGAATATAAATCTTGCATTTATGGTATTAAAGTGGCAATTGACTTGCGAATCAAACACTTGAAAGTTTACAGAGATTCCAATCTTCTTATAAGAAAAATTAATGGAGATTGGGAGACTCGTCATTAGAACCTGATCCCCTATCATGAACATATTATAAGGTTGATTTCATACATTGAGGATATCACGTTTGAACACATTTCCAGAGAAGAGAACAATCTAGATGATGCACTGGAAACTTTGTCCTCCATGTTAAAAGTTATGTGGGCTAACAAAGCACCTTCAATAACCATCAAAAGGTTGGATGAGCCAACTTTTTGTTTTAAAGCCAATATGGAATTAGATAGTAACCCATGGTTTTACGATATTAAAAGAAATGTTGAAATACAAGAGTACCCTGAAGAGGCGTCTGTCACAGACAAGAAGTTCTTGAGAAGATTTTCGACCAAATTCTTTCTCAATGGTGGTGTGTTGTATAAGAGTCATCATGATGGTTTACAGCTCAGATGTGTTGACAAGAAAGAAGCAGCTAGAATTATTGAAGAGATAAATGAGGGTGACTTCAGGACTCACTCCAGTGGACATACCATGGCCAAAAATATTTTAAAAGCTGGATATTATTGGTCCACCATGGAAACAGATAGTTATAACCATGCACGAATTTGTCACAAATGTCAAGTCTACGCTGATAAAGTGCTTGTTCCACCGATTCCACTGAATGTTTTGACTTCTCCTTGGTCGTTCGCTATGTGGGGAATTGATATGATCTTCAAGATCAAACCGACTGTGTCAAACAGACACCATTTCATTCTGGTTTCCATTGATTATTTCACTAAATGGGTCGAAGCTACATCTTATGCAAATGTTACCAAGAAAGTGGTAACTAGCTTTATTAAGCATAATTTTATTTGTCGTTACGGAGTGCCTGAGAAGAGCATTACCGACAATGGTTCTAATCTGAACAAGAAAATGACGAAGGAGCTTTGTGAGTCCTTTAAGATCAAGCATCACAACTTTTCTTCGTATCGACTAAAGATGAATTGTGTTGTTGAAGTGGCTAATAAGACTATTAAGAAGATTGTACAGAAGATGGTAGTAACCTATAAAGATTGGCATGAAATGCTGCCTTTCGCTTTGTATAGTTATCGTACCACTATGCGTATTTCGAATGGGGCAACCTTGTTTTCTTTGGTTTATGGAACGAAAGTAGTATTTCCTGTGGAAGCCAAAATTCCTTCTCTAAGCATCATGAGGGATGTTGAGCTTAACGAAAGTGAATGGGTACATAATCGTCTAGATCAATTAGAACTCATTGACGAGAAGAGGTTGGTGGTTGTATGTCATGGTCAGGTATATCAGCAAAGGATTAGGAAAGCTTTTGACAAGAGGGTACTGCCTCAGTGTTATAAAACAGGTGACTTGTGCTAAAGAGGATAATCTTTCCTCAGGGTGATCCTAGAGGCAGGTGGGCTCCGACTTATGAAGGACCATTCATGGTCAAAAAGGTTTTCTCTAGTGGAGCGATGATGCTCGCAACCATGGACGGTGAATAATTCCCACTCCCCATGAATGCTGATGTAGTTAAAAAATACTTGGCATTAACAGACCCGCTTAGTTGAAAACTTGAAAGGGAAGCTTAGGCAAAAAAGGGGTATCCAGGTGAATCGAAAACCCGAAAGGGTAATTCAGGAAAAAGTTAGGGATTTAAAGAAAATGACTGCGCTCAGCATTGGATCCCATGTTTCTATTTCCCCTACTAGCTTTCAGCAACCTAGGAGGGGTTTGGTACCAGTCCGTGAATGCTTCGTAATAAAGAAAGTAAATGAGAGTGTTAAGGTCATAAAAGCTATAGTGAATTCAGAACTTTGATGGATATCCGTATTCAAATGGCCATTTGTAAACACTCGTTTTTATTTATTTTGGAATTACCTTTTTTTAGGAATTGCTTCCAAATGTAAATGCCTTTTTCATAGGCTGATTTTTCAAGTCAATAAAGGATCCTATTTTATTTATGTGCACATGACTTCCTTTTACTGTTTTATTTGCAAAAACATCCAATATTTTGATAAAAATGTGCATATAAATTTTGTTGGCCTTACATAAACATGATAATCTAAGTTATAGTGTCATACTATGCGAGGAGTATGTTCTATTTTCCTCTTGATGAAGCACACATCTACTTGTTTATGAATATTTTACATTTCCCCAAATTGTTTCATTACCTCGTGATAGTGGAAAAAGTTTACTTCTTCCTAGTGAATTCCAATTTCTCCGGGAGGACAAATGAAATGTACTTAAGGATCTCTTTCCTAGGCTTGTTCACATGTCCCTGTTTAGGTTGCTTTAAGAATTTCCTTTTATACAAAAGCTCTTGTTTCCTCGGCAAAGCCATTTGCAAATTCCCCTCATAACAAAGAAGTCACGTGGAAGAATAAGCATCAAGATTATGGTGCGTTGTCAAGATCAACAATTCCAGACCGAGTCAAGTCTCCTCTACAAATGGCATTTTTATGTTTCTTCACTGCATTTTCATATGTATCTTGTTAGTTTGTTTAAACATTGTCTTCATGTAGAAACTTGTTTGTTTTGTGGAAAGCTAACCCTAATGTGATGAGTATGTTTTCCTTGAAGTAATCCTTTCTTTTTTTTAATCCATTCATTATCACTCTTTAAATGATTTTTTGGCATTTTGATTCCAACTGTACAAACTCTTTTGCCTAGCCAATGATTGGAGGGAGGATGATAATGGTTAAAAGCAATATATCTGATTGTATGCTTTGGAGTAGAACCTTGTTGACAATGTACATGCCTTGTTTCAAATCCCCAAACACCGGAGATATAAGGAAGATAGACCCTCGTTAACCCCTCTGAGCCTTCGAAGTAGGAGTTTCTTTTCTGTTTGAAAAAAAACCTTATTTTTAACCTAGGGTAGGGTAGATGTTCAGTTAATTTGACCGAGTATTCAAATTTCATAAGGGTTGTCCTATCTGAGGATCACCACACCTTATCACTCGCATTATGAGACCGGGAAAATATCAAAACCACAATGGTTATTTCCTTAGAAGAATCCTGAGGCCGAGATCAAATTGATACAACAATGGTTATCCCTCACCGACAAAGGAATGAGGCTGTCACTTTCTTCCAAAAAAATCTCAAAGACTTAGGGTCACACGACTTTTTCAAAATGGAAAGTATGAATAGGAAAGAAACAAAAAGCCCTTCTAAGTAGAACTTGAAAAGCAAGTCGCTTAGGAAAAAATTTGGGAAGGCGAAAAAGAAATTGAAAAGCTCGAGAGGAAGAAAAGGATTATCTAATAAAAATCCTCATTAAAAGAAAAGTCGTGTGATCGAACACCCAAAAACCAAAGGTTAAGTGATTGTCGTGTTTAAGATATCGATGTGGTTCCTCAACCATCACAAACTCTTTTGAGAAATGAGTGCTCGTATCCAGTCAACTGAACTTAGGACCCGAGAACGTCACGAAGGGGGTGGGCACTAACTAAGTTGAGCCTTAAAATTTTTTTTCTAAAAAAACATGAACCAGGCCAAGTTACAACCCTTAAAAGTACTAACTAAAACATGGGTTTAACTCGAAGGCATACTACAATAGGATAGAATTTCATAACTCCCATATATGCGTTAAATATCCATGTTGGTATCTTATCGCCTACATCGTGTTTATTTCCAAAAAATTGAAATGTTGCACTCTAGCTAGTGATTCATTCACAACATCGTTGCGACATCTTTTTCATTCAAAGTTTTCAAATTCAAGGCTTACATAACTGTTGCATTAGAGTTTTCATCCTCATAATAAACATTCTTCTGCATACAAAACAATTGCTTGTCATCAAAGGAGCTTAAACATTGAACATCTGTGAAGAGCTTAATGTTGTAAAAGAAGCAAGATTTGATTACTCTGTTGGGTACAAGGCCAATTGTTTCACGAGAAGTGATATTATTAAAAGGTAGTGTGCCTAAGGATTCCTTTGAGAATTGTACAAAATTTTACCCCAATCGAAGTTTCACCAATTTGGGGTAGTCAAGTTGAGGATCGATCTCTCAAATTTTAGTTACCCTGGGGCATCACATCCATGATGGTACGAATTCCATGGAATTCTCTCGAGGAATTGTCGTTCACTCTGTAAGTTGCAGCTTGTCAGCATGAGGGATTCTTGAGGCGAATAAGGTTTTTGGAAACCTTTATCCCCCAACGAAGTCTTGATGAGCATTTTCTCGTTCTTGATAAAGACTATTCCCAATAGAGTTTAAATTACAATTTGAATTATCATTGAAATTTGCATTCAGAAATTCTCATTTTCCCATCTGAGTTGTCACTTGGGGAATTTCAATATCAAAAGAATCCTTTATTATCCTTAGTAGGGTTGATGTTGGATGAGATTTCCATTTCCATAATAAAGCGGATACTATTTGACTATCTTCATGGTCTATTTTATGCTTGCATACCAGAGGTTTGGGAATCCCCAGCAAAACGCTACCCGACAAAGTTTTATATCCTAAGTGGAGTTTTGTTTCCACATCAGAGTTTTATCTCCCATAAATATTTTTCAATAGAAAGGCTTTGTTCCGATACTTTAAATTGAAGACGTCTCATGCCCCTAGTGGAGTTGCTTAGATGAGGACTCAAAGTCTGGAGAAGTTTCAATTCCCTATCGGAGTTGTCAATTACAGACTCCTCGTCCTGATCTCTCATTCCCCAACTAATTGGTTGCTTGGGGAATCCTTATTTAAGGATCTTTCCTTATCCCCAGTGGAGTCGTTGTCGGTCGATTAATTGAGATTTGGTTAATCTTCAGCAAACGGTAAAGGACTTTTCGACAAAAGTTTCCCCAACGAGTGTTTTGGTTCCCACATCTGATCTATTATTTTGGTGTCAATCTCAACATGGTGGCACACCATATTTTCTAGAGATTTTAGTCTTGCCCTGATCTTCTCCAACACCAGCCGATTTCTATTTGGCATTCTCCTTCAGAAGCTACAGTCTTTCCCCAATATTCTCCCACAACGCCCAATCCCCATTTGGCATTCATTCTTGAAGGTGATCAGTTTCAACCGAATCTTCCCCAGTAGAGTTTGCAATTTAATTTTTCAACTCCTCTTATTGTTTGTAGCCTGTTTCTATCGGTTGCTCAGTTTTTTACTTCCAATAGAGTTTCTACTCTTCAAAGTTTTCTCTCCTACGGTTCCTTATGTATTCTTTTCCCATTGGATTTTGCAATTTATTTTTGCAAGTCCTGTCTAGTTTTGACTCTTTTGTTATTGGCTTCTCGATTATCCATTCTCCAGGGAAACATTTAAACACGCATAATTACATTGCATTTACAAAAATGCATAGCATTTCCATTATATGGAGCATTACGCGATATAAAAAAAATCAAACATGCATCGGAACATAAGCCATTACTATTTTGGTTTCCCCCAATGAATTTGCTAAAAATTCGGATTATATCCTCAACGAGGACTTCATCCTCAGTATCTTAGTTTCACCCTATACAAATATACAGTTGATTTTAATCATTTGAATGGTTGAGTGTCTACTCTTGATTCTAGTTCATTTTTTCCCTGCCGCAGTTTTTCTCAGGTTTAGTATTTACTACCCTCGTTGGTTCATTCCAATGTCTATTGATGTACCTTTTGAATACCAGTTTCTTCTTGATATTCGCTTTCAGTAGGTTTATAGTAGTACGCCCTAAACACCTTGCTTTTGGTCGAGTTTTGAGTTTCGTCTAATCACCCGTGCATGAAATCCAATTTTCATTCTGGTACTCATCTAGTTTAGTTTTGTCTAACTATTTATAATGATTCGAGGGTCGTCTCGTTTTGTTTTCATACCTTGGACTTCCATCAGTGTTTGATTATTGAATCCTTTATCGCTTTTCGTCTACCGAGTCTCTTTGCAATGTTTGTAACTGCGTCCCTAGTTAAAATCAGTCTCCTTTGTTCCTTGGATGCTTCTATCAGTTTTCATTACTGTCTATCCATTGATCTGAGACAACAAAGTGCTCTGAGAAACATGTGCTCTCACCATTTTGCTATGGGTCGAGTTTTTCCTCGTTACCCGCGCGTGAAATCTAGCTTTCATTTTGGTTCTCATCAAATTTAGTTTTGTCTAACTAGTTATAATAAGTCAAGTTTCGTCTCGTTTTGTTTTTTACTCCTGGGATTCTTTCATTAATTTCATACTGTCTACCTTGTGTTGAAACTTGGCTCTGTTATAAATTTTGGGATCTTTCAGTTCCGTCTCACTGTATTCCCTTGGTGTGAGACTAGCAAGTGCTCCTACAATCACGTGCTCTAGCCACTCTGCCCCGTGTACTTTTCCAAGAGTTTAGTTTTGTGTATTCTCTATGGCTTGAGTCTTATTTAACCCCCTTTTGCGTTCTGGTTTTATCCGGACACTTTGTTCTGAAGATTAGTTTCGTCTAATCTCCTAAAAATATCGCGTCTGCTGACATCCTTTAACTTTGGGGGGTTATGTTTCTTCTTCAATCATGTAAATTTCCGGGTTCTTTTGTATTCATTCATCTTCAACTCTGAACGTTTGAAAGTTGTCATATTTCTCACTTATCATGCTAAAGACGATTAAATAGGAGTAGTTGTTGCACCCTAAAATTTACCCTCTTGATTCAGGCTTATGTTTCATCATAAAGATCATATTGCATTTCATTCATTCTTTTGTGAGGGATACAGGTACTTTAGTTCTCAAGTTGTCTACAAGTTGTGTTGGTCGATGGCATTGACAATTAGTGTAAGAAGGGAGCTCATTCTCTCAAAATTTGGATTTCTCAAGTCACAAGGGTCCCTCATGTCTCAAGACCTTTCATCCATCTCACTAGCTCATCAGAACTTGAAGATTGTGTTGATTTGAAAGGGAATCATATTCTCTTAATTCATCAGTCGAAATTAGGGTTTTGTCCAAATTGAAGTAATTGGGCCTTAGATGAGTCAAGTTTTGAAGCATAATTTTCTCATCATCATTTGAATTAACAATGTTCAAGAAATCTCTCAAGAAAATCCAATTCACCAACACTCACTCTATTTAATGAGTCATGACCTTTAGCTTTCGGGGTCTTCTTCTGACAATATTTGGCACACAAAATGCAAGAGATATCAAGGAATTCATGAGTAAAACGCACACACCCATGTACACTCAATTTTTTTCCAAATTTTCCAATCGGTCCCTCTAACGGTTTTGAGGACCCATTTCCTCTTATAACCTTCTCTACTCACTCTATATAATGCTCTCCAAGCCTCATTTCACTCCCTCCATGCTTCATTCACCATAAATCCAGATCTGAACATTTTTTCTTCTTGTTGAAGATTTCTTCGATTCTCCTTTTTCCTTTGTGCATTCTTTATTTTTTTGGTGGATTCAACTTCAGAGAAGTGTGTAGATCAATATTGTAGAGTTTGTTCACATCTATAACTAAATAACCGAGATCTCATTTTCCATAATGAGGTGAGTTTCTTGAACTTCGATTTGCTTGATTAAGCTTGATTTGATGAAACAATGCATGTTCATGATGATTTAGCAGGCTAGACCATATGTCTGATTTACTTGGTTTTCTTGATTGGAGCTTAAATCGTGCTATGTGATTTTCTGTAACTTGTATGATTCACATTTTCAGCAACTTTGCGTGCATATTTCTCTTAGATCCTTGATCCATTGTAAGTTCTATGAATATTAGGTCTGCATTCTTAAGAAGTCTTGGACTTTTGTGTCTTAGAGGTTGTTAGAAACTTGCGTGTAGCTTGTGCATTGTAATAATAAGTTGTATTATTAGATTAAGTCCTCGATTGAGAGAGGCAAAATCACCTTCTCTAGAGGAATGAGGGTTTTGAAGATTGATCACCATCTTCTAGCACAAAGGGTGAAAATTAGGGTTTTGAATTTAATAAGTAAATATTTGACTTTTTGGGCAAGACTTGATTCCGAACCTCTCCACATGTTAATAAATGCATATGATTGACGGATTTAGTGCCAGTTTTGATTGGAAGAGGTTCAATTGATCAAAAGGGGGTAAAATGTTCATTTTGACCAAAAGTCAACCAAACTCAAAGTTAACCAAGTGAACTTTTGGTCGACTACCAATTCAAGTATCCTATTTTTATATTTCATGGTCATTGGTGTCATAAACTCAAGAGAAAGGGTCAAATTAGAGATAACTTGTTCAAGAAGTTACTTGGGTACTTAGAAACGTTTCAAGTAGTATTGAACTTTAGACATCTATAACTTTCTCATTTTTTATCCAAGGGGACAAACCATACATGTTTTGAAAGCTTATGAGAAATTATAAAACCTTGTCAATGTGTGTCCATATCCAAAAAGTGAAGGTATTTTGAGTTATTCAGCCTAGAAGTGTAAGGCCCAAATTTGGGACATGACTAGGCACCCTTGCACGCTCAGGCCATCATTTTTGCAAACACATGGTGTGCCATTTTTACGGAGATATATCTCTTGGTTCATGCTTCATTTTGAAAAATGGTTAAAAGGGATTTGTAATGGGATATTTAAGCTTCATGTGGATCCTTGAATCACCTCATTTGAGCAAATCATGAGGAAGATATGACCATAAGAAGTGGAGGACATGAAACTGAGTTTCCCAGCATACAAGCCATGCACGCGTGCTCGCCCTAGTTGGACAAACTTTGTTTTTCCAAACATCTCACATTAATTTCTCCCTGATGCAAACATCATT
Organism: Vicia faba; assembly: GCA_948472305.1. Lineage (NCBI taxonomy): Eukaryota > Viridiplantae > Streptophyta > Magnoliopsida > Fabales > Fabaceae > Vicia > Vicia faba. The sequence goes on from OX451739.1 coordinate 1,308,846,246, forward strand.
TTCAATAATTCAAAGCTTCATGTTGAACCCTATCATGAGAGCTTTCTAAAGGCCTCAAGAACATAAAAAACGCAAGAGCCATTTTGGAGTATGCTGAGCTATGAGTGAGCTGATTGTTAAGGACATGTATGCGTGAAAGGTTTAGTCATGTTTCTAATTTTGTGTGTAGCTGGATTTTTACTACAAAGAGCATATTCCCATACTCATATACATGTACTCTTCTTACTTAAATAAGCCAAACAAGGCACATGACATCAACCCTCACACATTTCTCATTTTTTGCCATTTTAGAAATTTTCATTTTGTTCAAGTTTTCCCATGTGCTTGTATAAGCTAGGTCACCATATCATACTTATCTCATTCATTTCAACTCTATATGAGCTCATCAAAACTACTGTAAGTCCATACCAAAACAACACAAAACACTAGTTGCGCACAACTATCACATTTTTCTGATTTTTGGCCAAACTACCCTCCAACGGTCTTCCAACTAGTAAATACCATTATGCCCTTAACAAAGCTTCTTCAACACTCTTCCCTGGATCTATATAAGTACACTTCACTCTCATTTGCATAGGAGAGGCTTCTTCACGAAAACAAGAATTTACCTCATCTCTCAATTTTCTCTTTTCGAAATTGATTTTTCCTCTACATCAGAACTTTCATATTCATCAATTTATCTCCAGTGAAGCTTAGCAAACAAGATCAGAAGGGTTTTGTACGAATTCAGAGGGAATAGATGAATTTATTTTTCAACTCACAAGGTATGATTCCAGATCTGAAGTTCTTCATCTACAGCATGTTATTATTGATTCAAAGCTTGATCACATGTTCATAGCTGGCCAAGAATTTGGCTTGATGTATAATCTTGCTTAAATTTGAAGTTTGGATCATGTTTTGAGATTCTGAAAATTTCACAAAAATGTGAGTTTCGGTGACATCCGTGCTCTGATCTCTACTTGATCTCTTGATTATTTTGAATTCATAAGTTGCATGATGTAGATTTCTAATAGGTCTTTGATTTTCACTTTAAATCATGAATTTTAGTTAAGAATTGAAAGAAAAATCCAAAAGTGAAAGTCAGATGTTGGATTTGCATTTTCAATATGTTTGAAATGCTTGTAACTAGTGATTTTCAATAGCATTTTTCTCTATGAACCGTGAATTATTGTTGAAAATTCTTAGTTCTACATTATAGATTTCCATGAGATCTTTAATTTGATCTAAATTTTGTTTAATTTAATGAACAAACAAGTAAGAAATCATGGACTGAAAATCGTGCGATGAACTGTATCCAATACGTTAGGGTTTGTTGTTAGGACAAGGATGATTACGTGGCGCCTTTCAATTGAACATGATTTGAATTCCTTTTATAGCGCGTTTAGTCTTTAACAGTTGTAATAGACTTTAGCATACTTGAATTTTAATGTATTTTCATTTGTTTCCTTTAATTTTGGTTTTTATATTTTCTCTCACTCAAAAATTAACAAAAAAATATTATAGACTTAATATTTAGTCAATTTTCATATTATGATTTTTATTTCTTTCTTTTTATTTTTAGAAAATTAAATAATTCAATTAATGCAGTTAGGGTTTTCATTATCTTTTAGGTTCTTGAATTTTATTTTCCAATTTTTACCAACCTAAAAAATACAAAAAACATATACTCAAATTCATTTTGAATCTAATTCATAAAAATAATTTTTGTTTGATTTTTATAAAATTTAATGACAAGAAAATAAAATCAATAATTAGTTATATCACTTTCTTTACTTTTTTTGTTATATTGTGCAAAAATATTTTTTGTTAATATTTTCCTCTAGTGATAAAATTCCATAAAAATAGACTTGCTTACTCTTAGGTATTAAACTATTTTTGCATGATTTTTAATTGACTTTAAATTTAAGTTTTCCTATTTTTTTAATTTTTAGAAATTAATATTAGTTTTTGGTCTTTCTTCTTGCTTAAGCCTAAAGAAACATTTGAAAACCTAGCTTGCTTCATTTATAAAAATCAACGAAAATATGTTTGAATGTCTTGGATGACTTAGGTTCATAAAAATAATATTTTTCGAATTTTAATTTTTGATCTTACATTTTTCAGAATATAATTTTCTAAAACTCTCTAGTTTGACCCTTTTATCAACTAGTCTTTGTAATTCCCAATCATTTCTACTTCTTCAAGTAAATCCAAGAAATTTAAATAATTGTTTCGATTTTTATAAGCCTTTAGGAAATTAGGATTTATTTTGCTTAATTTTACAAACTTTTTCCTTGTTTTTAACTTATTTTTTATTCAGGAGCATGCATAAGGCCTTACCTTGACCAAAGTGCTTGTGTTTGAAAATTTGTGTGCATAATTTAGGGTTAAGTCTTGGCATAAGATATACTACTGAATTGGTTCTATTTAATTCCATTTCTCATATTTTTCTCATACTCATAACATCTTTTCCTCCTATCAAACCTTGAATACATCTTATCCACCTCTCTTGGTGTGTTTAAGATTTACATCTATTGCTTTTGATTTGTCATAAAATGTTGAGTGTTCTTGATGATTGGTCATCCCTTGGGTGATGATCTATCATCCCTTTTCCCTCCTTTATTGGATTCTCCTATCACTATGGTCGTAAGACCGTGATTTCACCCTTCTCAGGTTTACTCGATGTTTACCTTTTCCTTCCTGTGGGATAAAAAAGTTTGATGGTGACTTCATTGATTTCATCTCGATGATTTTTTCATCCAATTTTTTCAGCTGGGGACTTCACTAGGGATTGGTTGACCAAATACTGGTCCATCCTTATGCAATTCAGTCCTAGCTTGTGTTTGTTTTCTTTTATGTTGGGTGTTTATGGGTTTATTGCTTTCTAGCTCTATTTGTTTAAATGCTTTGAATATATGACTTCATGCACTGCATTTTATTTTATTGTCTCCTTTACTATGGATACTGCTGTTGTGCTATTTCTCTGTGGGGTTGGGATGTTACTTTTTGAGGTAAATGGCCCAGTACCCAGACCAGAGTTGTGAACTTATAGAAAACCTGGGAATAAAGTGGGTACATGATGGCTATAGGACGTGGTCCGATTAGTGCAGACACGTCATATACCATGCTTGGATGAGGTCAAAATGAAGGTATTTTCATCATGCACGTCTGTGTTGTGATAATTTTACTTTCAGGCAGACCCGTGATTTTTGAGTTACCCTTGCCTTACCCTGACCTAGTCTTCACCTCTAAATGAGATGGATTATTTCTTACAGGTACATTTGGTTCCTTTGGATCTGTTGGTGACTCTAGTTCTAATGGTGACTATTATTGGTGACTGTCTCGAACCTTTAAACCTTTGACTCTACACAACAGTACACTAGTGTCTAGTCTACTTGAAACCTGGTCCTATCATGTTGTATCATAGCATATTTACTTTTCAAAAAAAATAATGATGTACAAAAAATGATTATCCTGCATATGCATTGTCATTTCCAGGATTTTCTAGAGTTTTAATTTCCTCCAAGAATGGCAGACAACACTGATATCATCATGAAGACAATAAGGATAACATCAGCTACCAGTTTCGTCCAAGTGTTTGGCCTTTTCTTGGAGAGCTCAAAGATTTCATGAATTGTCAACAGATGGGTGTTTTTGGTGAAAGATATGGGAATCTCCTATACTTTTTGGATGTCCGGGTTGATGATAAGGTTGTCCAGACTTTGCTACAATTTTATGATCTAAAGTTTCATTATTTCACGTTTCAAGATTATCAGTTGGAGCCTACTATTAAGGAGTATTCTCATATTTTCCACATCAGAATTACTAATCACATTCCATTCATCCAGGTCCATGTTGAGCCTTAGTAATTTGAAATGAAAGTGAAGGCGTAATAAAGTCACTTGTGGTCTTCTAGTATATTTCTTGGCATGAAAAGTTAAGGAAATGGAGAGAAATGGACTTTGGAATGCTTATTATGCATTATTGGCTGCTACCATTTATGGGGTTGTCATGTTCCCTGAGATTAAGTAGATAGTGGACTTGGATACTTTGTGTGCTTTCATGAATAAAAATATGATACCTACCTTATTAGCTGATACTTACCATGCCATTCACTTCAGGTATGGGAATAAGGGAGTTATCGTATGTTGTGTGCCAATGCTTTACAAGTGGTTCATGGCACAATTACCTACGAATGTACCATAAAAGGAATATCCTTGTTCTTGGGCTTCCAAAGTAATAACACTCACCTCTTTTGATATTCAGTGGTACAAACTCAAGGTTGATAGTGTTGAGGTAATCTCTAACCATGCAGGTTTGTCTAATGTTCCATTTATAGGAACAAAAGGGATTGTCAATTACAGTCTGGTACTTACTCTTCGCCAGTTAGGTTATGATATGAGGCGTCCACCCATAACTAAATAAGTTGAAGCGGTGTATCGTAAAAAGGGCGAAGACCTTGAATTGTTGAAAAAAGCATAAATTGCTTGGGCCCACATTGGTAGGAAAGGAAAAGAGTTCTTTGGATTGAAGGAAGTGTTAGCTCTTGATCCTTATGTGGATTGGGTGAAAGAAAGGGTGAGAACTTTTATGTGATCATTTTAGAAGGAGGTCTCCTTATATCCCTAACCCACTGAGCTATAACATGATGTACCTAATGAACAATTTTACCAAGTGCAATTAGTAAATAGGGATCTTCGTTAGAGCCTTGAAGACAAAAAAATAGAATATAGTTATTGAAAAAAAGGAAGGGAGTATTAGCCCGTTAACTAAAATAATATGAAGGTGAAGGTAGTTCTGGGGGTAGGAAGACCAAAATAAGACCTGGGGTAGAAGACTATTTTTTATCTACAGAGGAATATCAAATGGCCATTGCTGATGTAGAGAAAAATCATCAAGAGACATTGAAGTTCCAAATGTCCAACAATAAAAACAAGGCAAAAGCCAAAGAGTTTTGGAAGCAGTTCAAAGTTGCTGTGTTGGAGCTATAAGTTAAGGAAGATAATACGACTTAGGTAATGAAAGAAAATTCCAGACTCTAAGACAAGATAAAGCAGATGGAAGATGTGTTTGTGCCTATACTCTTTCTAGAGTGCAAGGAGTGTGATCGCTTCCTGGAGCAATGTGTGTATTTGGAAGGATAATTATGTCAAAAAGATGTGTTTATTGATAGCTTTGCACGAGGACGAGATCGTGAAAAGACAAAGAAATTATTCAAAGAAACCAAAGAGTAGAGTGAAGGGTACTTCCGGTAGGGGGACCATTATACTACACAGAGATCAGAGATCCATCATATTGATTGTTGTTTTCTTTGATGTGGTTTGATCACCACCAGTCTTTTTGGATGGGATCATTTATATTTCATTATGTACTTTGGTTCATTCTTGAACAAATTCACTATTGATCATTAGGATTGTTTTATTATGAATGAAGTCAATTTTCATTGTTATATCTCTTGTCGTTCTCTGATTTTCTCTCTTATCTTGTTTGTTTAATGTTCCTGGGGGTTGACAAAACTTTTGGATACCCTGGAAATGATAAAACATTTCATGCATGGTCATTCATTCATGCATATCATGTCATGAAAGGTGGTTCTTGCAGGTTTTCTTATCTTTGATCTGGGTTTTCTTTTCAGAAATTGCTACAATAATCTCACACTATTACAATGCTCAGAGTACTTCCAAAAGACAAATGGAATAAATCCAGGAAGATCTTGTTGCTATGGGTGTCAAGATGGACACTCGTGTGGACCAGCTGATGGAGATTATCAAGAACATGTCCCACCAACAAGAAGAGATGAGAGCCTTGATAGTGTGGCCTGTTGATACTGTGAATAATGTGAATGGGACTTTGATAATCATTCCTCGAGGGTTTTTGTTAACAGTCCAACCGATAATCCAGGTGGGAAGAATATGAATAATACTCATAATATGAATGGCAACCAAGGTGCTCAGAACTCGAATGGTGGTCAGAATGAGAATGGAATCCCAGGTGGCGCTCAGAATATGGATCTAAATGCCAATGCTGGTATGAGTATTCAGAATGGCCAAGCTGTGAATCATGGCAATCCTATTGGTAATCAAGGCGTGCTCATGGTTCAAGTTATGGGAAATTATCTACCTCCATCCACTCATACTCGACATTATAATGAGTAACAATTTATTCAACCAAGGCCTGTGTATATTCCTGCTTGTCAACTTGAGGAGGATAATTCCGATGACTGGATGTCTCATGCTGATGAGCCAACAAAAGCTGACAAAAAGTTGTGTATGCTTAAGGAGCTTATGTGGGCATTTAGGAATCAAGGTGCTATGGGCCTTAACATGTTTGATTTGGGCTTGGTCCCGAGAGTGAAGATTCCTCCAAAATTCAAAGTTCCAAAATTTTTCAGATAAAGGGCACCTCTTGTCCTAGGGCGCGTGTCAAATCCTACTATAGGAGGATGTCCGCATATTCTGATGATGAAAAGCTTCTTATGAACTTTTTCCAAGACAATTTAACTGGGGGACCACTTGAGTGGTATATGCAATTGGATAGTACTCGTATTCGTACATAGAGAGAGAGAGAGAGAGAGAGAGAGAGAGAGAGAGAGAGAGAGAGAGAGAGAGAGAGAGAGAGAGAGAGAGAGAGAGAGAGAGAGAGAGAGAGAGAGAGAGAGAGAGAGAGAGAGAGAGATGGCTGAAGCTTTCGTCCAACACTACTGATATAATACCGATATGGAACCCACGAGAACTTAAAGGCAAAATTTATCTCAGAAACAAAATGAATCCTTTAAAGAGTATGCTAAGTGATGGCGTGAGATGGTTGATAGGGTTCAACCCCCTATGATGGAGCGTGAAATGGTTAATATGTTTACTGGAACTTTACAAAGTAGTATTATACGAGTTGTAGTACTTCTGATTCATTCGCTGAAATGGTGACATATGGGGAAAGAATTGAGGTTGGAATCATGCTTGGAAAGATTCAGGATGTCTCTGGAACTAATGCTAGCAATGCCAAAAATCCTTTTGGGGGTTTCCAAAAGAAGAAAGAGACTGAAGCCAGTGTAGTCTATACGAGGATCACAAAAGAGAAGACCTATCAGGGATCCGATCCCCAAATTGTTTCTATTACAATTCTAGTTGCTGCACCTCAGCGACAAGCATATATGCCTAGCCAGGGAAATCAGTAGAAGTCAAGACCACCCCCTAAGAAGTTTGATGCACTTCTTATGTCATCTACTGAGTTGTTACCTCAGTTGCTTCAGTTGAAGTTGCTTAAGCTGCGTAAGTGGAAGATTGACCCAAAAAAATTACCAACTAGTTTTGATCCAAATACTAGATGTGATTTCCATTCCGGTGGATAGGGCCATACCATTGAAAATTGCTATGATTTTAAGCATAAAGTGCATGATTTGTTGGATTCCCAGTCCATTAACTTTGGTCCAGTTCCCAATATTCCTAATCAGCCATTGCCTCCTCATGGCGGCAACACAGTCAGTACAATCATTGAAAATGAATATCAGAATTTGGTTATGGATGTCAATCAACTGACTACACCCCCTTCATTTGTGAAAGGACATTTGTCACAAAAGGGTGTATTCTTGGGTTGTGATATGGACCGTGCAGATTGTTTAAATCATCTAGAAGGTTGTCAACGGTTTAAGGATGCAATTCAAAATTTGATTACCAAGGGAACTTTCCAATTTGATTGTAGGGTTGTTCAGCCTAAGATTAGTAATGATGAAGTTGATGTGATAACTATTTAAGTCAAGTCAAAGACAATTCATGTGCCTGTTACAATCCTTATTCTTTTGAAAAAGTCACCGATGCTTACCAATATACCTGGTCCAGTACCATACGCCAGTGATAAAGCCGTCCCTTGGAGTTATGGTGGTGAGTTTTACTATCAAGGGCGGAAGTTTGTCACTCAAAAGTCTGAGGAAAACAAGTATGAAGAAGAGAAGAGTGCAGTGCATGATTTTGTTAATGAGAGTCGGATAACTCGCAACGGTCGAATATTTTCACCACCTGATAAACCTAAAAGTAGCACAAATGTTGCAGCTAAGGCTAAGAATATTGTGATTGACGGTGCAAAACCAGGGCAAAATCCTCCTGCTCCTACTTTAGATTCCGAGATGGATAAAGATGTGACTGAATTAATGAGATACATAAAGAAAAGCGACTACAAGAGTATTGATCAACCGAGTCAGACGCCCTCAAAAATCTCAATTCTTGCTCAGCTCAGAGATTCTGACTCACATATAAATGCATTGATGAAGCTGTTGGGGACTTCTTTTGTTCCTCAAGAGATCTTATTAAATTATTTTGAAGGGATTGTAAATAGTATTTCTGTAAGTAATGGACTCGGCTTTATAGATTTTGATCTACCACGAGGGGAGGAAACACAATAAAGTGTTGTACATCTCCATGGAGATTACGAAGAACACTCTATCTCGTGTGTTGGTTGACATAGGTTCCTCTCACAATGTGTTGCCTAAGACTTCTCTTATGAAGCTTGACTATGAATGGGTCGTGCTAAGGAAAAGTGATGTGATTGTCAAATCATTTGAAGGGTTTAAAAGGACTGTGTTTGGGGATGTTGATTTGTCTATTAAAGTAGGTCCCAAATTTTCGATGCAACGTTCTTCATTATGTACATTAATCCTTTTTATTGTTGTCTACATAGCCTTCCATGGACTCATGGGGCCGGTGCTGTCACTTCTATGCTGCATCAAAAGTTAAATTTATTGTTTAATGGAAAGGTGGTCACCATTTTTGGTGAGGAAGATTATGTTGTTATTCATTTAAGCACCTTTCGCTATGTTAAAGTGGAGGCAGAAATTCATGAGACTCCTTGCCAAGCATTTGAAACCGTGTAGGTTGTCAGAATTTCTCGCCAAGAGGTTAAGAAGTCGGAAACCTCCGTGTCATCTCACCATTAAGAAAAGCAGTTGTTCAATAAGGTCATCCTGAAGGCTGGGAAAGAGTGTTAAATTTACCCACACAGACATACAAGAAAGGTTTAGGCTTTATGGCTAGACAAAACGTATGAATTGTTGTTCCTCTCAAGGTTCAAGTGTAAAGTCATGCTTCTTGATGATTACAAACATAATAATTAAGGAAAAAGTAATTATAAAAAAGAAGAAAAAGTATCTACTCAAAATGGACTTTTGGCTTGCATGCTAAGTAACTCCTAAAGAAGACTTTAGAATTTGATCTTCATTATGGTACAAGACTCCAATTCAATATAATATGTTCCTATAGTTCTAAAAATATGTCTAACATTATGCATACATGTTTCGTGGCTTTTAATATAACCATCATTGCATTTCCAAGCCATTAAAAAGGTTATTTAGCTTTTTCATACAGTGGTAACCGGTTATAGTTTTCTTGTAACTGGTTACAAGCTTCAGCATTTTGAAAATTTTAACGTTACCTGCATGGGTAACCGGTTACTGCAATTTGGTAACCGATTACCACTGAAACAAATTTGGAAAACAAGATTGTTTTGAATGCTGTTTGTTTGTTGCATTTTTCCATGAACCATTGCACTTCTACATTCATTAGGAACCTTTTGAAAGGGTGCAATACATGTATATAATTCAAATATTTTTGAAGTAGAAAAACAAAAAATAACAACAATCACAACATACAATTCAAAATTTTGTTTTTCATTTTCAAACAAGTGCATGGATTAATATTTTGATCTTGCATGAAACTTTTACTCTTACACTTTCAAATACATCATTAGAAAAGTTTCATCATATGCATTGAGCACTTGTGTAATATATTCATTGAATTGTTGTATTAAAAGAGAAGAGATAAATACTTTGTATTGACATTAATTATCAACTTTTATATCTACTTCATGAATTTGTTTCTAATAATTTTTACAAAGTGATTATGGTATAACCTTGTTGTACATGATTGTTTGAAGCAAGAGAGTATTAAGGGAGATTTTTCTCTTTCTACTTTGTATTGATTACATTGTTTTCAAGATTGTTGAAAACAAGTGTTTACATTGAAGATGATTGTTGTTCTTGTACTTTGTTGGATCTTAAAGGATAGTTAAAGCCTTTGATCTACCTATAGGTTAGATAGTAAGCATCACATTTAAATGTGGATATGCTATACAATAATTCTAACTATAGTGAAATCTCTTACATGTTGGTAAGGGGACTGAAGTACTCTTGAAGTGTGAAGGGAACCAGTTTAATCTCTTATGTTCGTTATTTTCTGTATTTACCGTATTCATATTAATACACAAACAAGAAAATAATAACATCATCACATAAAAATATACAAATCTGCAATCCACTTTATTCAGCTTCGTCGTAGGCGCACTCAAAAACAAACATTTGGTATCAGAGCAAGTTAAGTTAACTTGTTCCTATTCCATCTAGAATGGCTTCCACACAACCAACTTTCAAAGATGGTGGTAGTAACACAAAGCCTCCATTGTTTTGTGGTGAATACTTTGACTTTTGGAAAATTCGCATAAAGGATATTCTAGAAGCACAAGGAGAAGAAATATGGGATGCTGTCCAAAATGGTCTATTTATTCCGATATGTGTTGTCAATAGTGATGGAACATCAAAGCCTAAAATATCATGGGATGATGATGATAAGAAAGAGGTCCTTTATGATAAGAAAGAAATTAATATTCTTCAAGGTGCACTTTGCATGGATGAATTCTTTCGTGTTTCGGCGTGCACAACGACTAAGAAAATTTGTGATACTTTGGTTAAAACTCATGAAGGAAAAGTTGAAGTTAAGAGGTCAAGATTCATTACTTTAAGCCAAGAGTATGAACTTTTCAGAATGCATCCCCGGGAGACAATTCTCGACTTGCAAAAGAGATTTGTTCATATGACGAACCATTTGATGAAACTCATTAAGTCTATTACTAAGGATGAATTAAATCTTAAAGTGCTTAGATTATTGTCCAGGGAATGGTAACCAAAAGTGACGGTGATATCCGAAAAGAAAAATCGATATCTAATGACTTCCGCAACATTATTTGGAAAACTTCAAGAACATGAATTCGAACTTAGAAAGCTAGAACAACATGAAATTTAAGATGAGGATTCCAAAGGCGTTGCATTGAAAGTTAACTCAAGGGAAGAACTTGTCGAAGATGATTCCGAGGAATTCGTGAATCTTGTAAAAAGGCTTGGTAAGTATTTTCGTTAATAATTATAAATCTTCAAACTTTGCAAAACACAAGAAAATCTTTATAAAGAAAGAAGGTTCTTCGTCACTACACAAAGTCAAATGATATGAATGTGGAAAAGTGGGACACATAAAGATGGAGTGCCCAAAGTTGTCCCAGAAAAATGCTTACAAGGGAAGAAAATTATCAAAATCCAACAAGGTTTACACTGAAGAAAGTGATACAAGTTCTTCATCCGATTCAGAAAACAACGAATATGCAAATCTTGCTTTTATGGCTTTACAACATTCTGATGGTCAAAAGAAGAAAAATTTAGAAATTTTTATCTTAATGAAATGGTTGCTAAAAAAAACTATGTTACAAGCAACTTTATTCCTACTTGTTTATATTGTGGTATTATTGGCCACACACATAATGCTAGTCATGCAAGAAATATTAATGTTACTAGTGAGAGTTATGTGTGGGTTAAGAAAGGAACTAACCATGAAGAACCCAAATCACTTTCGGTACCTAGCAAAACATAACTTGTTTTTTTGGTTTGGTTGAAGACCACTTCAAAATCTTTGATATCTTAATAAGTGGTTGATCCAAGCATATGATGGGAGGCATAGGCAAATTTTCAAATTTAATAGGCCAATGGATGTGTCACATATGAGGTCAACATCAAATGAAAGATTCTTGGCAAGGAAAAGATAAGCACTAAATTTCATATCCAATGAAGAAGTACTTCATAATGAAGGATTAAGACAAATTATTCTAAAGGATAAGTCAACTAATATCATGCTAATATTTTATTTTTATTATGATATTATATTATTTCTTTTTCCCTTCCTTTTTGCTAATCACAAAGGGGGAGAAGATATATGTGTATGCTTTGTCTCTATCTCTTGTAGAAATTCTCAACATACTATATTGATCAAGGAGAAGCATTGATCATGGGGGAGTTATCATTAATAGGAGGAGCATATTTATTTTCAAGCGATCCAAAGTGTTTCACATAACTAGTGATTATCATCATCAAAAAGGGGGAGAATGTAAAGTCATGCTTCATCAACTTTATGTTTTGATGATTACAAACATTATGATCGAGGAAAAAAGCATTATAAAAAAGAAGAAGAAAAAGTATGTACTCAAAATGGAATTTTGGCTTGCATGCTAAGTTACTCCTAAAGAAGACTTTGGTATTTGATCTTCATTATGGTACAAGACTCCAATTCAATATAGTATGTTACTATAGTGCCCAAAAAATGTCTAATATTATGCATATATGTTTCATGGCTTTTAATATAACTAGCATTGCATTTCCAAGCCATAAAAAACACTATGCCAAATAAGACAATACTTTTTTTCAATGTAAAAGCTATGTTTTATGTCCACTTTAGGCAGCGCTTTTACATTAAAAGCGCTTTCTTATGCACCCCCTTTAGACAGCAATTTTAAAATAGACAACGCTTTTTTATATACCCCTTTAGCAGCGCTTTTGCTTTAGACAACACTTTATGTTATTTTTTAAGTTATGCTTTAGACAACGCTTTTCTTTTAAAGCGCTGTCTACTCCCCCACTTTAGAAAGCGCTTTCCCACTTTAGGCAGCGCTTTTTTTGACTTTTTACAGCGCTTTTCTCTTAAAGCGCTGTCTATTGATCATAGTTTTTTTTTTATAAAATACCTATTTTGACTTACAAAAGCGCTGTCCAATATATATAATGAATTTTAATCAGATTTTAACCATATTTGAATCAAGTTTTCACCATATTATGCACCATATTTGGTAGCTTCATTCCAATAAAATATGCATATGTAAAAATTCCACATATATATAAATTAATGATATATACAACAACAACTACAAAATTTATGATACAAGTTAAAATTCTACAAGTTGAAAATCCTTAAATTCAAAATTGATGTTACATCTACATCTTACTATCTTCGAGAATTCTCATAAAACAACAACAACATGAATATCTTAGCTCTATCTTCTACACATGCACCTATAAACTTGGAAAAAAAACCAAATGATCGAAATTCATTACATGATAATACTAATGTTGCACTTTATTTGAATTTAATTTATACTCAAAACTCGAATGTTCTCATCAAAGGAAATAAGATAATATACCTTAGCTTATAAAACTCTCAACCCGATAATGAATTGACACCATTCCTCCTTAAGTTCATCCAATTGATCTTTTGAGTAATGTGCACAATTGAATTCCTCAAAGTACTACATATATAATAATATAACATAGTATGTGATTTAGTTAAAACAATATGTCATTTTATGAGAAACACAAAATATGAAAATAGTATGTAATTCCTAAGTTAGAAATCCATACCGTGGATGGAATCTCTAATCGATCCAAAAGAATAGTTTCTTTCAAAAACCACAACATGAAATAGCCGCAATCTATACTGTTACGCTGGCGAGGACACTACACATGTAAATAAAATAGCAATATATATCAGGATATACCCCTTAAATTGTTTTATCAAGTATCATCACTAACGTAATCAAAACTAAATATCTTTGTGAAAATATACCTCCACTCTGATCCATGTAACATTGTTTGCTCTACTTGTTGGCACTTGAATATCTCTTTGGGAGTGAAAAGATAGTAGAACGCTATAATATAAACGAGTGTTTAGAACAATCTCACATAGAAACATAAACATAAACACAAATCCAGATATATATCTTTGGGAGCAAAAAACTTACGTGTCAATCATCTTCTTCAAATCTGGATATGTTGACCAATCATCGTATAACGAATCCAGGTAATACACAGTATCTCTTACAGGATTAATAGCAACCAATTACCAGTGTCCACTGTAAGATTAAACGAAGATTAAACAATGTCTAAAAATGGAAAATTATAATAGATCAAGTTAGGATGAAAATCTAACTCGTTGCCAGTATTATATGGTAAAAAGAACAACTTTTCAGCATTTTTGTTGGCCACGAATAAACCGAGTACATATGCTATGAAATCATCTGGTCTTGTTACGATTAACCCTGAATTGACAGTGTTGGGAGCTAAGAAGCCAAATCTTGCTTCTAATCCACACAGACGCACAATGTTGTCATACATAAACCTTAAACTAAAACATCATTAACATTATACTATATTCATTGAAATGAGGAAACAAATTGTTCATCTAATTAAACAAAGTTGATCAGAGTATACCTGATGTATGTACCGATAACACCGAGGCGTAATTCCAAATGTCTAAAAACTTGCTCCATATCCTCTCTACCAATTGCTTCTAGTTATTCAAAACCAAAGATGTCTGCACTCATAGGTATAAGGCGGGTTCCACCATCTGGAATATCTGTTATTCTAAATATGTCTGAAGGCACGACCTGAACTGAGCAGTCGTTTTTTTGCTAGCCACGGTCTTCGTAGCAACATTCTTTTTTTGTGGAAATATTGCTAATTTCCGGCGCCTTACCCCTACTGACTTGTGCAATCTATTTAGCATGAATCTATTTATCATATAATTAGTTAGGTGAAGTATAAAATCACAAATTAGCATTTTTATAGCATAAATGTCATATAATTGTGTTGTACCTCAATTGATGCATCTGACTCGGTTTCCCGCCTAATCCCCTTATCTTTTGGAATGGATTTTGTTGGAGTCTAACATTACCATGTAAACAAAATGTAAGTAAAATTTCCTTAAAAAATTTAAATAGTAAACGGTTTTAAGCATACCTCATCATCTACACAAATGAGGCTTGACGGCCATGCAAAAAATGACCCTATTGCATCTGCCACCAATGTTGCATCCACCACATCGTCAGGTAGTGGTAACAAAGCACCCCTCTCTAAAACAACATCAACCGATACTTTTAAAAATCCATTTGGGAGCGGTTTATGGTGAAGCATTTCTCCAGAAGTATTATGCACTTTTCCCTTGCCAACCATCCGATAAGTCATTGAAGACAAATAGAGTTGACACCGGGAAATGCCCTAGAACCATTAATAAATATGGTTATATAATTAATAAATATGGTTATATAATTAATAAATATGGTTATATAATTAATAAATATGGTTATATAATTAATAAATATGCTATATAATTACCTCGAGAATATTCGGTCCAAAGTCACCATTGATACTACCTTTATCACTAGTATCTTTAAAACTTGTAGCTTGATCTATTTCTTTTTCCTTTCTTAGCTCATAAACTTCTTGTTATAAGTTTTCCAACTTTTCATGAAGTTATTTATTGCTAGGAGCTTTTGTATTTTATTTTTTCTTCAAGGATGTTGGAGTGATCCCAAATCCCTTACCCCTCACACGACCATAATACTCATGAATATCTAATGCTCGACTAAGTATTCTCCTGCAATCATTATCTTCATCTGGAGGTACAGACTGAGAAAGAGTCTCCTGAAATTCATATGAATATTGTAATTAAAGAATGATATGTTAATAAAAGAATGAGGTAATTAAATAAATAAAAGAATGATGTAATTAAATAAATAATGTTATACTTACTCATCTCTCGAAAATTTGTTGAACATTTTATTTAACAGCTCCATCCTTACACACACGGGCTTCCTTCCACAAAACATGTTCCAGAAGAGATGTTTCAGAACTATTCTCCTTTGTTAACTACACATAAAGCCAAATAACATGATCAAATATAAGCGTGCATATATTATAGATACTTTGCAATTTATAGATACTTACAATAGATTGTTGTAAGCGTGCATATCCAATATGCCATTTTCTGTATGGATATGCGGGACTTGATGCTCGTTGTCAATTTGCGACACTTAAACTCTCAAATTTCTGGGTTTTTATTTTGGATTTAAAAGTTTTCCATTCTTCAGGTGTAATCAAATCTTCATATTTATTTAGAAGCTCTACATCAACAAAAATTTTATCTACATCCCTAAGAAACTTGTTTGATAAAAAACCTCTAAACCCTCTATGTAATTTTCTGCCCAAATTTAAGTATATAATCTCTCCTGGTATCATCAATGTTGAATGACCTCTACGAAAATCATACACAAAGTGCGTTAGTATAAGTAATTTAAAGACATAATCATCAATAAAAACAAATAACATCACATACGGTACCTGTATCTCACTCCATATTTTATCTTTAGCGTTGTTCAACACTTTTGCTCTCCAATCTTCACAAGTAATTGTAATTTCTCTCCTTACCATCGAACCAAGATAACTCGTCAACGTTGAACTGTTAGGCTCAATTAGTTGGCCTTCTTGACTCCAATTCACATCATACTTTATGCCTCGATCTCTATCTCGAATGATTCTCTTCATAATTGTTATTCCTCGTCTAATTTTCATTTCCATTTTATTAACGGGCTCATCTCCATCATGCTTAGAATCATCATGTGGGTGATCCTCGTTAGTAGCCACCTAATCTGCAATAAACATAAACATAAACCCAATATGAAATTCCATAATCATTTGAATATATATAAAATGACAAACACAAACATTAACATAAACATAAACTTAAACGTAAACACAAACATAAACAGAAATTTTTTAATATATTACCTCTTTTACTAACATCTGTTTCTTTTCTTGGTTGGAACATCAATTACTTGTTTCTTAATAATTCGGACGGATGGATTTATCCAAATTCCCTTATTATAATCATTTCTGATATATGATTCATCTGCTATAATATTCTCATCTTGATCATTTACAATATACGACTCATTCCGTCTAATACATGACTCGTTCTCATCATCAATATCACCTTGGTCTACACCATTATCATCAACCACTTTGTTAGATAAAAGCACTATAGACCATTTTGTACTCGCCGGGTCAGTGACATAGAACACTTGTTTAGCTTGAGAGGCTACAATAAAAGGCTCATCTATGTACCCCTCCCTATTAAGATCCACTTACAAAAATCCTGACTTATCCATTCGTATGCCACTACTACTTACCCACTTGCAACCAAAGATAGGAATGTGAAACTTCTCGTAATCAAACACCCAAATATGCTCGATAACCCAAAAATATGACAAATTTGCATATTTGGGGTTTAGGTCCTTCATACTTGAAATGTGCATTGCTTCAGCAAGCACGGTGACACCACTATTTTGCATAGTACTTTTATCATCTTGTTCTTTGTTATAAAATGTTTATCCATTAATTTCTTATGCGCTATAAGAAAACACATGCAAACTTGGACCATATGCCAAACATCTTAACCTTTCTGTTATTGAAGCGGGATCTGAATGAAGCTTTGAAAAAATATGATCCCTAAAGCATGGTATAAAACTTTGATTATGCTCCCGTACTGTCCAATTTTCATTTCTATTCTGATTTAACCCTCATAGTACATCCTTGTGCATTTCAACATATGGCTCAACCTCACTGTCATTGTGCAGAACATACAGATGCACTTGATCCCGTTCCTCCCATGATAATGTCACAATTTTATTTCAAATTAATCTTTTACCTTCCTTTTTTTAAAAAAATATGACTTTTGGGGAGTCCAATGGATTGAAGTTTGGACAAATATTCAGTAAAAAACTCAACCGCTTCTTCAACAATGTATCTCTCAACAATAAAACCCTTTGGGCGACTTTCTTTTTCACATACCCTTTTAATATTTTCATATAACGTTCAGCAGGGTACATCAATCTCATATAAGCTGGTCTGCACAACTGTGTATGTTTCACAAGATGAACAATTAGATGTACCATTATGTCAAAAAATGAGGGAGGAAAATACATTTCAAGCTCACACGAAGTAATAACAATTTCTTTTTGCAATGTTGGTAAGATCTCAAGATCGATCACCTTACTACAAATTGACCTAAAGAAAAAACATAACTTAGTTATCACGCTCCTTAATTTTTCTGGCAAAATAGCACTTATACTTATTGGTAGAAAATGTTCCATTATAACATGGCAATCATGTGTCTTTAAACTCTTTAACTTGAGGTCTTTCATAGACACAAGTATTCTAATATCTGAAGAGTATACTTCCGGAACTTTAACTTCACTTAGAATCTTACACAATATTTTTTTCTCCTTTTTAGATAGAGTAAAAGCAGCAGGTGATAGATATGTTCGGCTTCCTTTCTTCACGGGTCCTAGTTCAGTTCGTATTCCCATCTTTAACATGTCCTCCCTTGCTTTAAGGCCATCCTTATACTTTCCTTTAATGTTGAGTAACGTGCCAATAACACTTTCAAATACTTTTTTTTCAATATGCATAACATCGAGTAAATGTCTGACATACAGAGACTTACAATATGGCAATTCAAAAAAAATCGATCTCTTCTTCCACCCACCTTTGACAATCATATGCGCAAAAGGCTTGCCAAAATGAGTACACACATCTTTCACCTTTTCAAAAATTTGGTCACCTGACAATGCAGGTGGAGCTTTACGTTGTTCGGTGTCTCCATTAAATGCTTTTCTCCATGCAAGGTAGTGATGTTTAGAATGTAAGAATCTACGATGACCGAGAAACACATTCTTTTGACAAAGCTCCAAATGCGTTGTATTGGTTCCATCTTCACAAATAGGACACACACATTGACCTTTAATGCTATACCCAGATAGATTCTTGTATGCTGGAAAATCATTAAGTGTGCCAAACAACATCGCCCTTAAATTGAAACATTGTTTCATATATCCATCATAAACCTCCACCTCTCTCTTCCACAAAATCTTTAAATCTTCAATCAAAGGTGTCAAGTATACGTCTATGTCATTCCCTGGTTGTTTAGCCTCAGAAATTAACATAGATAACATCATGTACTTACGCTTCATACATAGCCATGGAGGTAGGTTATAAATCATAAGAATCATAGGCCATGTGGAATGTGAGATACTTTGAAGACCATGCGGGTTCATTCCATCAGTAGATAAAGCAAAGAAAAGGTTTCTTGCTTCTTCTCCAAAATCAGGATAATCATTATCAATTTTGTGACCACTGTGGTCAATCTGCCGGATGTCCATAATTTCCATCATTAATTCTTTCATTTGCATGCCAAGTCAGATGTCTTGCATCGGTTTCACTACAAAACATGCGCCTAAATCTTGGAATTATAGGAAAATACCATAAGACTTTTGCTGGAGACAATTTTTTCTTATATCGAGACAAACCACATTTAGGACACTCATTTAACGATGCATATTCATTTAGAAACAAAACTCAATCTTTTGGACAAGCATGTATCTCATCATAGCTCATTCCAATAGAGCACCACATTTTTTTGGCCTCATATGTTCGATTAGGAAGAACATTATCCTCCAGAAGCATATCTCTCACAAGGGATAATAACTCTATGAAACTTTTATCCGACCATCCATTTCCCGCCTTTAAGTTGTACAACTTTAATACCACATACAGTCTTGTGAATTTAGTGCAACCTTTATACAACGGTTTCTCTGCATCGCTTACCAATCTCTCAAACATTTTGGGACACTCCTGAAGATCTTCTTCAAGTGCTTCTGCAATCTCTTCGACTCAATCAAAATCATATGTATCCGTGTCCTTCTCGTCTAAAGCATAAGCCATACTACTTTTATCCCCCGGTTCAACATTGTCGTTACTTTTTTCACCGTGAAATATCCAACACGTATAACTTCTATCAAATCCATGCATCAATAAATGCGATTTCAATCCATCTGCGTCAACCCGACCCATATAATAACAACCATAGCAAGGAAACTTCATTCTACTAGGGTCTTTGGCGTGTTCAACAACAAACTTAACAAATTCTAATACCCCATTCTCGTACTCTTTTGATAATCGATCGACAAACATCCATTTTTTATCCATTGCTTTAATACTAAGTGTCGTTCAAAATATTGGAACAGAATAGAAACACTTAACAGAATAGGCGTTATTTCAGTTATGCATAAATATAATAACAATAAACGATAACACTATAGAGTAACAACTAAATACTAACTCACACAATCACACTTAAAATCCTACAAACAAAAAGAATCAGTAATGTTGAATTTCAACTTGACTTACCAAATAAAGAAGAGAGGTTATTGGTGGCCGACGGTGGATGATGTTGCTATGATGTTCTTCGAATCGGTGATGGTCTTCGACTAACTACACATAGCAGAAAAAAAATAGTGTTCCATACTTGTAAAAATTTGTATAGAGTTTTTATCAAGTTTGAATAAATAACAAATAAAAATAGCTTAGTCCAAGTAAACTAGGACACCAACAGAAATACATAGACTATGTGTATGTGAAGTTGAAGTGTGCAGTCTAACTCTATTTCCCAATTTAAAATTCACAGTATAACCACAATTTAAAATCATCTAAGACAAAAACTTTGTCATTTCCATGGCATTTCAAGTAGTATATACAATTTTTATGAACGAAAATCCGAACTCTCTATTTCTATTTGTACCCAAACAATCCACAATCTCTTTTTATAGCAAAATAATATAATAAAATATTATTGATTCAAATAGTCATAAAGAGTTTTTGCCACAATCTCTCTATTTCTATTTGTACCCAACGATTTCGCATAGAAAAAGAGAGAAGATAAAGAGAGAAGATTACCTTGAAAGTGACGGTGGAGGACGGCGGTCTACGGTGGAGAGAGAGCCTCGTTTTGCAGAGAAAGACGGTGGAGGACGGCGGACGACAGACAATGGTGGAGAGAGATGTTGAAAATGGTTTCGCATGAGGAGGGAAATCGTTCTGTGAAAAGAGAAACATTACTGATTCTAATTTTTAATTTCTAATTATATGACTTTAGACAACGCTTTTGAGAAAGCGCTGGCTAATATGGGCCTTTAGCAGCGCTTGCGAAAAGTGTTGGCTAATGTTGTCCTTTAGCAACGCTTTTGACAATTTTTTTT
The DNA here is from genome assembly GCA_948472305.1 of Vicia faba. NCBI lineage: Eukaryota > Viridiplantae > Streptophyta > Magnoliopsida > Fabales > Fabaceae > Vicia > Vicia faba. Next base: position 1,308,867,228 of record OX451739.1, read on the forward strand.
AAAATTTATATGACTTTAGACGGCGCTTTTGAAAAGCATTGTCTAAAGTGGTCCTTTACCAGTGCTTTTGATAAAGGGCTTTCTAAAGCAACACCTTTAGCAGCGCTTTTTAAAAGCGTTGTCTAAGGTCACATTTTTAGCAACTTTTATTTATTATTGTATACAGTTTCCGTGTTTTTTTTTAAATTCACTTATAGCAGCTGTTGTACCCCAAAATTTGCCCTCCCATATTTCTCAACACATGGAAAGTGAGGTCCCCAAGTTGCTCAAGGAAGTCCAAGAGTTGACCTGACAAACTCTCTCCTAAGGCAGTCTACCTCAAATTAGGGTTCCAATTTTAATCAGGATATGTGAACCACAAAGGACTCAAATGCTCAACATTGTCCTAATATGTTTTCAAGATCATCCATGTCAAGTTTCAAGCCTTGCAGAAGAAGTTTGCTCAGTCAATTGCTCAAACTGCTTGAAAATCAACCGTGCTAGGTCAAAAGTTAATTATGGCCCATATACAGTCAAACCCAGAGAGTTTTGGTCAACATCCTCATTTTGAAGTATTATTCATCATTTGATCTAGGGATGATCATGATTTCTCAAGGATTGCTCACAATTCATCAAAACCCAAAAGTTGCTAAATTAGGGTTTTGTATGAAAAGTCAACTCAACTTTGACCAAGCATAACTTTCTCATACTTTATAAGAAAAGACCCATCCAAAGCTCATTTTGAATAGGATGCAATTACCTACAATTCATATTCAGCTCCCAAGTTCAAAATATGCACTCACAAAAAGATATGAATTTTGACATTATAGGTCATTTTGGAAAGTTAACAAAAACACCTTTTGGGTCAAAGCTTCATACATAAACATGTAAGAATCAATTGAGATGAGACCAAAAGGGTTGCTTATAGGACATCCTAAGCTTTATAAAAAGTCCAAGAACACCTCTCTAGGGTCAAAATTGAGAGAGTTATGCATTGGCCAAGTTGACCATTTTTGCAAAATTGCCAAAAGTCAAATGTGCTAAAGTTTTAATTTTTTGCTAAATGGGCCCAACTTTTTATGCTTGCACCTCAATTATAATGTGGTCCACGACTCCAATACTTATCCAAAAATTATTTGCTTCATTTTTCAATTTATATTGATTTTTCATTGATTAAAAAGAGAATTAAATCAAGTAAATGATGAAAATTATCAAAGATATGCTTTGGTTTGTTTTTTTGACAGGTTAGCAACCAAGATATATTGAGCTTGCAATATCAATTCGAATCAATGGCAATTGGTACAAAAAGAGCATGATTAGGCAAAATTTAGAAAGATATCATATGGCTAAACAATCAAATCAAATATCATCAAAGCTTGAAGATTGGATCTGTTTTGCAACCCTAATTCGTTGAGGGATATATAATGAACAAAAACAAAGCAAAAAAAAGGGGTTAAAGGTCGTGCATAGCCAAGAACAAAACTGAAAAATTCAAGAAAAATTGGGAATCAGTTTTCAATCTACAAGGAGTTTCAAAGCATTTCAAGATCACCAATCCCTTCCTTGACGTTCCCAGAAGCTATTCATGTCATTACCAAGGCCTGAAACATTCAAAATCGTAAGCTATAAGACCCGATTTTCCCCACTGTTTTTGGTTTTTGATTTCATACATGCATGCGTTTTCAGTGAAAATTAACCCTACATTCTTGTTTGTCATGAGGATTCGAAGCTCTCTGTGTCATTTAATTGAATTCTAAATGATGGAAAGGCAAGATGTCATGATTAGGTTTCGAAGCTTATTTTTGGTTTTTTTTAGTACAAGCCAAATTAGGAACGGATATGGATACCATGATGATCAGGGCTTCAAGCCCAGTTGATTCATGCCCTCCAATGAAATTTATATCGTGTTTGCTACATTTTTGAAGTTGACAGGGTTTTAGCTACGGAGTCCCGTCTGTAGGTAAAAGTCTTGTTAACTAAAACGACATGCCGATGAAGGAGATGATGGCGTGGCAGTCCATGGTTGGCCCGTTTGATTATCGCGCATTTTTCTGAATACATTATTGGTTTTGATCATATTGTTTAAATTCCATTAGCTGAATAAAAAAAGCGCGTGGCGCAGTTGGCAAGCAAGCGTTGGAATTGGATATAAGGGCTTGGGTTCGATCCCCAGGTCCCAATATTTGTTTCATGTATTTTTTCTCTATATGATTTTGTACCCCACAGGTCCAAACCTCCACCATGTGCCATCGAGATCCAACCATCAAACGCATCTTTAGCCAAGATCCAGTGCGTTTCCATTGAAGGTCCACCTTACACCTTAAGTCAACCTACGCACTAGATCAGGCGAAGTCAAAAGGGCTTGGATTTGTTTGGGCCCATAAATCATATGGGCACCCACCTCTCCAGCATTGCTATCAGGCCCATTTTCCTTTTTCTTATTTCTTTTTATTTTTTTTAATTCTTTTAATATTTCTTTTTAATAATTTTAATTAACAAATTAATCATTTTTTAATAAAATCATAAAATTAAGACTTCATAAAAAATTAGAATTAGTTTTTTTATTATCAAAATTAATTTAATTTAGTTTAATATTAGGGAAATTTTAATTTGTTTTCACAAATAAAATCAAATATAAATTAGGTTAAACTCATGATTTAATTTTTCTTTCTTTCCCAAATAAAATAAATGAAACACAAAAGTAGGTTTTTTTAGAATAAATTAATTTATTTTTCTTAGTTTAAAATTAATTAGAACTTATGATTTTCTTTTTAATTTAACTATTTCACTATTTTCTTAAATAACAAAACATGAACAAAACATCTTTTTTTTAATGAATCGCAAATAGGTTTAGTCAAGGGTCAAAACCCTAATCGTTTCACATTTAATTCTCCGTGTGTTATTTATTTTGTTAATATTTTGTAACTGTTCATGGTTTGTAATAGTTTAATTTAGGGTTTTTACTTATCGCCTTTCCCCGGGTTTTTGGCTATGTAATTAATCCCCCTCCCCGAAGCCTTGTAATAGCGTAGATTTATTTTCTCGCATTTTTAATTTCTGCAAATATTTAACTGTTTAGATGTATGCTAATAAGATTGTATGGCAAGAATGCATGACAAATTAATACAATTAGAAAACCCTAATGTGCAAAGATAAATAACTGAAACAAATCACTCGCACATATCACTCTTAGGGTATACTCTCACTTCGGTTGCCTTCAGTAAACGATCATTAAGCATAGGGTGTCTTAGTGGTTGCCCTCCAGTCTAAAAGATCAAAATGTCCCATTCGAATGTTGCCTCAGAAATGTTGCCTCGAAAATGTTGCCTCAGAAATGTTGCCTCGGAAATGTTGCCTCGAATATGATATTAAGACTTTAGGGTTATTACTAAAGTATCTTAACATTGCTTTAGTGATCGTACATCCCTTTAGAATTGACCCTTACAATTCCAACGACGATGCTACCTATTTCTCAATAGTAGGATAGTGCTGTCTAAAGGAAACAAGAATAGAAACAATATTTTTTCGTGTAGGTAGATGCTAGTAGGTACCTGCTCAAATCAAAACTTTTCGCACTTACACTTTTAAAAAACAATTTTCAAAACAACTTCGTCACATTCTTGAGGACTGATACAAGGGTTATCACAAAATAAAACATTTTTCAAAACAAAGCACACACAAGAAATTTAAAAATGAGCAAGTACCTAAGATCCCATGGAAAACCATGGATAGAAAGGGTGCTAACACCTTCCCTTTCTATAATCTACACCCCTTAATCAAAAACATCTCGAAAACGGATTTTTTCTGTACTTTTTTCCTTTTCGATTGGATGAAATAAAAGTCAGTGGCGACTCTTGCTTACCGCGACATTTTGCGAACACAAAACGCAGAATGCAAACCAGTATTAAACAGTCGGTTCTGCCACCGTATCACAGAACTGGCGACTCTGCAGGGGAGTTATAAGTAGGGTATACCTTAGGATCTAGTTCATCATAATTGCTTCTCTTGATTGCTTTGTTTGCTTTATTTTTGAGGGTTCTATTTGGGGTTACTATAGATCCTACACCCGGATCTGGGGAATACCTTTTAGGTAAGTAGCAATAGATATGAGGGAACTGTACGGTGTAGACCGATATGGTTGAAGCAGTAGCTACATTGATGTGGCACTTTGGTTGGTACCGGTATCCCTTGTGGAGAAACGAGGAGAATACGGGGCCGATGCATGGTGTCGTTAAGCATCAACTGACCTTAGAACCTTTAATCTCCAAACTTGGCCATTAGAAAGTAGTGAGATAGTCGGCCTCAGTGTAAAGCTGAGAACTGGTTGATACTCGATGCTACACTCATTGAGACCATACTCTCAGAATAATTTCCGCCACAAGAAAAGATTGCGTGAGCTGAAACCATGACCGATGGAGGATGGTCCATGATATTGAGATCCTCTAGAACCCGGTTACTTTTTTTTAGGACAGGTTAAACCAACTTAAATTCAAGAGGGTATTACCTTTGACCTCATGCAAGCCTTAAATGTAACGCCCCGTTTTATTTAATATTATATTATATTAATATTTTTGAGTTACCGTTTGACGTTTATTTTTGCGACGAGAATATTTATATTAACCGTTATATCTGTTAATATATTCAGCGACGTTTTATTGGGACCGGTAATTATTTCATTCAGTCCGGTATTTGTTTTGGGGGACCGATAATTATTTTATTCAGTCCGGTATTTATTTTGAGGGACCGGTAATTATTTTATTCAGTCAGATATTTGTTTTGAGGGACCAGTAATTATTTTGTTCGGTCCGGTTTTTATTCTGTTCGGTTCAGTAAAATATTATTCGGACTGTTATTTAAATTATTGGGAGTTATTTTAATTATTTGGGTTAATATTATTATTTTATATAATTTGGTTTAATGAAGTAGTATATTTGATGAGGGGCTTTTTAGTAACTTTGCCTAGCTTTTGTCTTGAATCAAAACCCACCATTTCCTGGTTTTGTGTCATAACACTAGAACACACTTAGAAGCATAGAGAGAGCTAGAGAGTCTTGGAGAAGAGAAGAACAAGAAGAACAAAGCTTGGGTTTTGGGTTAATTGAAATCATCAAGAATCATTCAAACATCTAAGGTAAGGGGTTTGATTTTCCAATGCTTATAGTTAGGGTTTGATTTGGTATATTTTGATTTGGGATAAAATTGATGTTAGGGTTCTTGAGATTTGTTGAGATAAATTATGAGAGTTAATTTAGGTGTTAGTGTTGTGAGATTATTGTTATGTTAATAGAAATTAAATTAGAAAAACTAAATTATATTAATTAAGTTTAGTTTATAAAAAAAAAAAAAAGAATTAACATTATAGAAGAAATGAAGTTAGAAATTTAAGTGTTAGTAATATGCAGTATAGAAAAAATTCAAATGTTAGTAGTATAGAAGACTAACTTATGCAGTATAAATATTGAGTGAAGTTTAGAAAACGTAATATGCAGTATAGGATTTTATGTACTAGCTGTGTTTATAAAATGAAGTTTATAACAAGTAGCAGTATTCAATTAAAATGGAATTTAGAAACAAGTAGTAGTACTCAATTAAAATGGAAGTTAGAAACAAGTAGTAGTATTCAATTAAAATGGAATTTAGAAACTAGTAGCAGTATATACATTAAAATGGAGTTTAGAAACTAACTAGCAGTATAGTTTGTAAAACTAAACTTACAGTATGGAATTTGAATTAAGTTTAGAAAATTAATTAATTTATGTTTTGTTTTTCTTTTCTTGATTTAATATATATTAAATATTTATATTAATTAAATACAAATATGACATAAGTTAGCCGATTTAATTTGGAACCCAATTATGTTCCGATTTCCCGATTTCGGCAATTTCAGCGACATAGCAAGTTGCTCTGAATTTAACGAAAATTGACGTGCTAGCTAATTTTGACGTGTAGAACATCGTGGCGAGGTTAGTTTTTTGAGATTACGAGTTTTTAATGGAGCAACCCGAAATAAGTCAATTTACGGTTAAGTTGAACCGGGTTGCGTTTTAGTCGGTTTAAGTCGCATATGGATAATCTGATTGCGACATTAATGTTTATAATTGATGCCGATTATTATGAATGACTTTCGCGATGATTATTGATGTTTGACTATTTTTCCGTGTTTGAAATTTAGTGAATTATTTGATAATGATGTGGTGTGATTAAATATGATGTTTGCGACGGTTTATTTATAATGAATACTTGATGATATGTTTATCTTGATGTGGATAAATATGGCGACGTGGGTTTTATACCAATTTTGATGTGCGATGATGATGTTTTTTTGTGTCGTGTTTGTGATGCCATGTAGTCAAGTCACATACATTGCATTGGCGACGAGGGCTTTTATGCCAAGCGATGAGGGCTTTTATGCCAAAGCGACGATGGGCTTTTATGCGGAATGTACCTAATTATGGACAAAGCGACGGGTACCACATGCATAACATAGTCGTGTCTCATGGAGTCGGTTATGTTTATTTTTGAGTCTTTTAGCGTTGAGTTTTATTTGATGGCTTATGATGAATTGCGATGTTAATGATACTTTGTTTTGTGAGGAATTTTGTATTGAACATAAAGTGAATATATGTGATGATTTCATGATGAGTAAGCGATGAATATAACATAACGGTAAAGCGACGATATGAGTTTATGGCGATGAAGTTTATGTCTTGTTTTGACATGATTATGGTGATTATATGATGAAATTAAAGTGTTGATTTTATACACGAAATGGTTATTTAAAGTATGTGAGATTTTGATATATGTTGAAATACTCTTATTATCCTATAGCATTTACGATTCCAAAACTAGATATATATTTTATCATGCCTTTAATTATATGTTTTGGAGTATCTCACCCTTTACATGTTTCGCCGCTACCTTTATATTGGTAACGTGCAGGTGATCCACGAGGATGATGAGGATTAGCTCGAGTCTCTTTATTTTGAGTCACTCTGCTCCAATAGTAATAACACTCGGGATTTGGGTGACGTTATTATTTTGATAGGATAGTTTATGTATACTATCTTATGACTTTATGTATTAATGATAACATGATGATACGTACATTTTGTGAACACATCCGCTGTGTTGTGAATATTCATATGTTTATATGATGATTTATGTTATGAATCGGTATATCCGACTTTTGATTTTGTGATGTGCATTATAATGCAAAGTGATGAAAAACACAAATATGTGATACCTCAATTTATGTTTTGATGAAATTTTGAAACTCTGATTTTATTATTAATTACAAGGGGTAGAATTGGGGTGTTACATTAAACCTAAAGGCTTTGTGTGATTTGACTGTGTTTGCAATACTTGTGTTTGCTATACCTGTGGTTTATCATGACATCATGCATCATAACATGGCATTCATGCTTCATTACACTAACAATTTCAAAGACCAAGGGAATTTATCTTTGTTGTGTATTGCAGATCATGGCTTCTGTGTGCAGAAATACCATCCGAATCAACTTTGTGCAGATACCTGCCCAACTTAAAGAGCTAGCATCAAGAGTTTCTGAAACTTCTGCTTTCACCAAGAGACACGGTTAACTTCTCAGCCTGGTTACTTCAAACCTTGATGAACAGATGATGAGCATACTATTTCAGTTCTTCGATCCCGAGCATCACTGCTTCACCTTTCCAGATTACCAGCTGGCCCCCACCTTGGAAGAATTCTCTCATTTATTGGGCATATCCATTCTTGAACAGGTACCCTTCACAGGTATGGAAGAAGTTCCTAAGCCAGAAGACATTTCCTTAGATTTACATGTAAAATGGGCCGATGTGGTATCCAATTGGGAAACTCAAAGTGGGGTCGAAGGTTTTCTAGAAAAATTTATGATAGACCAGGCTCAGTTGTTCTGGGATGATTTAGATTTTTAGGCTTTTCGGGATATCTTGGCTCTTCTTATCTACTGTTTAGTTCTCTTCCCTAATCCGGACTCCTTTGTAGATGTGAATGCTGTCAAGATTTTCCTTTCTCGCAACCCTGTACCTACTTTGCTTGGAGATATCTTGCATTCTCTCCATACTCGTACTATGAAGAGAAGAGGGACTCTTATGTGCTGCATGTCATTGATGTCTAGGTGGTTTATTTCTCACCTCCCTAAGTCTGTGCTGAAGAACGAAGAAGGTTTGGGTTGGTCGCACCGAATAATGTCACTTGCTCATACGAATATTCTTTGGTGTTCCTGGGCTATGGAAGACACTTCTGTTATTGACCGTTGTGGGGGGTACCTTAATGTCCTGTTACTTGGTATCAGAGGGGGTATAACTTACAATCCTTGTCTAGCTTTGTGACAATTTGGTCGTGCTCGAAGGGATGGTCCCCATGAGTTACTTCTCGAAGACATTGTGTTCGACTATAAGGATGATGTTAAGGAGCATCGCCGGAGGTTCATACGGGCTTAGAGCATGGTAAACAGATCTGACCCCAAATAGTTGGGACCGAAGACTTCCCTTCCTATGCGGCCTTATCTCCAATGGGTCCGAGCTCGTGCCCAAAAGCTTATGATTCCTTATGTGGCCGTATTACCAGTGATTGTAGATCCCACTAATGAAGAAGAAATTCCTTACACGGTTCTCTATCCTTACATGCCCATTGATCCTGGGGAGTTATAGAGGTCTTGGATTCAGCTGAAGAATGAGCGGGATACTTACCGAGAGTAGTTCCACGAGCAAGAGAGGAAGGTTTTAAAGCTCACCATGCAGCTCGAGGAAGAAAGAGTGATCAATGACTATATCAGCACAAAGAGGAAGCATCCATGGGACTTTTGATGTTCTATTTCTAGTTTTAGATTTCTTTTATTTACTTATTTTGTAAAGCCTTAAAGGCATTTTGAACCTTTCAAGTTTAAGCTAATAAAGTTTTGTTTATTTTGGTTTGCAAATTTAAATTTCCCAAAGTCTTTGAAATCATTACATGCGCATCCCATTATCATGAACACCATTACATGCACCATTTCAGGTTTCTCATCTTCTTCGCTGTTTATTTTAGCAGAAATGTCTTCTGACCAAGTCATCAAAGATCTTCAGGCACAGAACGCCCAGTTCCAACAGATGTTCATAAGTCTGGCTAAGGGGCAGGAGGATTTGAAGACCCTTATTTTAAAAGAGAAGAAAAAGAAGAAGGTCAGAATTATGAATATGGGCATATGGTTCAGAGAAAGGTTGAAGCATCAAACTGATATGACCTCTTCATCCAAAGACGGAGAAAACTAAGAAAGGGAAAAGGACCCTAGTCCTGAAATTTTTGACAACGATATTGATTACGACAATGAGCAATATCCTTCTGCTGAGGATAGGTACAAACAGCTAGAAGACCGTCTGAGTGCTATGGAAGTTCAGAAGATACCTGGTTTGGATTTCAGATAATTTGGATTGGTATCGGGAGTGGTCATCCCTCATAAATTCAAAACTCCGGTTTTTGCCAAGTATGATGGAGTGTCCTGCCTAAAACTCCATCTCCGCTCGTATGTCAGGAAAATCCAACCCCACACTGCTGATAGGAATTTGTGGGTGCACTTCTTTCAAGATAGTCTGTCAGGGACTCGACTTGAATGGTTCTATCAGTTGGAGGGAGCTAGTGTCCGAAATTGGGAAGATCTTGCTGCTGCTTTCAACAAGCAGTATCAGTACAATGCCGACCTTGCTCCCACTCGTACTCAACTCCATAGTATGTCCATGGGTGCAGGTGAAGGTTTTAAAGATTATGCTCAGAAGTGGAGAGACTTGGCTAGGAGAGTTCAACCCCCTTTGTCTGATAGGGAGTTGGTGGACATGTTTCTGGGGACGCAATCTGGTTCATTTTTCAATCACTTAATTGGAAGCTCGTCATCTCGTTTCCCCGAGCTGATTTTAACTGGAGAAAGAGTAGAAGCTGGAATTTAGAGTGGTAAAATACAGAAGGATGCCTCCTCGAGTTCCACAAAGAAGCCTTTCGCTGGTAAGAAGGAACCTAGTGCAGTCTATAGCCCGAGGGGCCAAAGAAGATCTGAATACCGTCAAATGGTAAATGTTGTAGTGATACCGACCCGCAGTTGCTCCACAATGCAACAATCAACAAAGGGCGGAAAGACCACAACGGAAGTTTACCCGCATCAACATGACTTTGGCTAAAGTTCTGCCTCACCTGCTGAAATCCAACTTGGTAACCTTGAGAGAGGCTCCCAAGAATCCAAACACTACTTATCCCAGATACAATCTCAACGTGCGGTGCGCCTACCATTCTGAGAGTCCATGCCACGATACAAATGATTGTTGGGCTCTGAGAAACAAAGTACAAGACTTGCTTGAAGCCAAGGAGATAGAGTTTGATTCTCCAGAAAATCCGAATCTTATAACTGCTCCCATGCCCAAACATGGTCGTGGAGTTAATGCTGTTGACACTGATTTGTTTGTGACCTCTGTTGAAGAAATTTTTACTCCTCTTATGACTGTTAAGAAGAGCTTGCTGTTGGCCAGTTTATTTCCGGGTTGTGGTGAAGGTTGCCACATGTGTTCGGTTATACCTACTGGTTGTCGTTTGTTGAAGTCAGGTGTTCAGTGCCTGATGGATAATAAAGAGATTTTGTTCGAGAAGACTATGATTCCTGTTGTTCCAAATGAAGACGTTGCCATTATAACCATTTCCGCCTATCCTTCCAAGGTTTCCTCAAGAGACCTGTTAGGATTACACCTGTTTAAAGAATTGCTCCGCTAATAATCACTGTTCTAGGTCCCATCCCGTACACCTCAGACAAGGCTGTCCCATGGCATTATGGTGCTGATGTGTATTATCATGTTATTAAGCAAGATCTGAAGAATGAAGAAGCTGATACTGATGTGAGTAATATTTTCGGGACTAGTAAGATTACCCGAAGTGGAAGGGTTTTCTCTCCTGATATTTCTCCGCAGATCATCAAGCCTACTGTTATTCCAACTGCTGTTACAACCAACACTCCCGATATTCCTCCTGTTCCTACTCCAGTTATTACACCTGCTACTATTCCTATTCTTACTCCAGTTGTCACCCCTGCTGCTAAACCGTCTGGGGCTCAGGGCAAGGAAATTATAGGTGAGCCTGCCCGGACGGAGGCACCTAAGAAAATCGTTGTGGAAGCCTCTAAACAAGAAATAGTGGAAATACTGAAAATTATCAAGAAGAGCGACTACAATATGGTCGAGCAGCTGGGGCATACCCCATAAAAGATCTCCATGTTGTCTCTGATGTTGTGTTCTGAAGCCCATGCAAAGGCTTTGATTTCATTTCTCAAGACTGCGCATGTTCCGCAGGAAACGTCAGCAGATCAGTTTAAAGATTGTGTGGCCAACCTGATTGCTGACAATGGGCTAGGTTTTTCAGATGCAGATCTGACCCCTAAGGGGAGGAATCATAATGATGCTCTGCATGTCTCGATTGAGTGCAGGGGCACCACTATGGATCATGTGCTGGTAGATACCGGGTCTTCGTTGAATGTTCTGCCAAAGAAAGCATTAGACCGTTTGGATTGTGAGGGTTTGACTTTAAAGCCGAGTAACATTGTGGTATGGGATTTTGACAGATCTAAGAGAATGGTGCACGGGGAGATGGACATCCATGTCAAAGTGGGTTCTCAAACCTTTGGGTCTACCTTCTACGTAATGGACATCAGGCCATCGTATTCTTGCTTGCTGGGTCGTCCTTGGATCCATAGGATTGGGGCAGTTACTTCCACACTCCATCAAATGTTGAAATATCCGGTGAAGGGGAAGATTGTCACAGTGCGAGGTGAAGAAGAATATATGGTAAGTCACCTCAATTCCTTTTTCTACATCGAGATGGACGGGGAATTCATAGAAACTCCTTGTCAGAACTTCAAAGAGGTCCGTCATACTTTGGCGTCAACTGAAGTTACTACCAACAAACCTCCACTGATGATGGCTTCTCTCAAAGACGCCAGGGCTGTGGTTGAAGAAGATGGGTGTACCAATTGGGGTCAGCTCCCTGATTTCACTCACAAAATTGACAAATTTGGTTTGGGATTTACTACAGGGACTCAAAGGGCTGTTAGGAACGCACGGATTGTAAGACCTCATCTACACATCAGCAATCGGGGAGTTAATGCAATTGAGGACAGTGAAGAAGATTCAGACATCGACAACTGGATCTACCTAACAACTAACGGTCGACTGAATAATCGGACGACGAAGGACTTCATACCTGTTTATTTTATTCTGCAGTAATTGACTTTTGTTTTAAGACTTGTAATAAATAGTTTGAGCCTTTATGGCCCGGTGCCTTGGCTTTGCTTGTGAGGGCTTATTATTTGTCATTTCATATATCATTAATAAAGCATTGGACGTTTCTTGCATTACAAATTTTGCGCTCCTTGTTTTTCTTTTCTGTCTATCACTTTATCAAAACAACTATTCTCTTACACACACTCACGTATCATACTGCAGATCCATATCCACTCTGGATCCCATTGATAACGACTCTGCTACTGCCAGTTATGACTTCAAAAATCCGATCAACCAAGTCGAGGACGAAGGTGAGGATGATTATGATGTAAATATGGGCCATACAACCTCATGAAGAGCCAGTTGAGTCAGTAAATATGGGTACAAAGGAGGACAGGAAAGAGGTTAAAATAGGTGAGAATCTGGAGCCTAGTGTCAAACAACGGTTAATATAGATGCTACACGACTATGTTGAGATCTTCGCTTGGTCCTATGAAGACATGCCTGGTTTGGACACTAATATTGTGGTATATCGCTTGTCGACTAAGGAAGACTGCCCTTCGGTAAAACAGAAGGTCCACCGTATGCGCCCTGAAATGTCAGAGAAAATCAAGGCAGAGGTCATGAAACAGTTCGACGCAGGATTCTTAACTGTCACTTATTATCTACAGTGGGTTGCCAACATCGTTCTGGTACCTAAGAAGGATGGTAAGGTACGGATGTGTGTGGACTATAGAGATCTGAATAGGGAAAGCCCCAAAGATGACTTCCCACTTTTACACATTGATGTTCTAGTCGACAACACCGTGCAACACAAGATCTTCTCCTTCATGGATGGATTTTCTGGCTACAATCAGATCAAGATGGCTACTGAAGACATGGAGAAGACAACCTTCGTTACGCAGTGGGGTACCTTCTGTTACAAGGTAATGCCTTTTGGGCTGAAGAACGCTGGGGCAACTTATCAGCGCGCCATGGTCGCTTTGTTCCACGACATGATTCACCACGAGATCGAGGTTTATGTTGATGACATGATAGCCAGGTCCCAGACTGAGGAAGAGCACCTTGATCATCTCCAGAAACTGTTTGACAGGTTGAAAACGTACAAGCTGAGGTTGAATCCGAACAAGTGTAGCTTCGGGGTAAGGTCTGGTAAGCTTCTGGGTTTTGTTGTCAGTGACAAAGGTATTCAGGTGGACCCTGCAAAAGTAAAGGCCATACAGGAGATGCCGGCTCCCCACACAGAAAAAGAAGTTAGAGGTTTCTTGGGACGCCTGAATTACATCGCGAGGTTCATTTCACATGTGACTGCTACTTGTGAGCCAATCTTCAAGCTGCTGAAGAAAGACCAAGTGGTAAAGTGGAATGATGAATTCTAGACCACTTTCGAAAGAATCAAGGAATACATTCAAGAACCGCCAATTTTGATGCCTCCAGTTGAAGGAAGACCTTTGATATTATACCTGACAGTGCTAGATAATTTAATGGGGTGTGTGCTGGGGCAGCATGACGAGTTTAATCGAAAAGAGCACGCCATTTATTAAGTTAGCAAAAAGTTTACCGACTGTGAGACCCGATACTCATTTCTCGAGAAAACTTGCTGCGCTTTGGCATGGGCCGCTCGCCAACTGAGACAGTATATGCTGACTCACGCTACCTTGTTGATATCAAAGATGGATCTGATCAAGTATATTTTCGAGAAGCCCGCCTTATCCGGAAGAATAGCAAGATGGCAGATGATCCTAACCGAGTACGACATCCAATACACAATCCAAAAAGCAATCAAGGGGATTGTATTGGCGGATCATTTGGCGCATCAGGCCGTGGATGACTACCAGTCCATGAATTTCAAGTTCCCGGATGAGAATATCATGTTCGTGACGGACTGCGAAGAACCTGGACCGGATGAAGGACCTGAGGAAGGATCCCGATGGTCTATGTATTTTGATGGAGCCTCGAACGCGTTGGGTAATGGCATTGGCGCTGTAATTATATCTCCTGAGGGTTGTCATACTCCATTCACCGCCCGATTATGTTTTAACTGCACCAATAATATGGCGGAGTATGAAGCGTGTATCATGGTTCTTCGAGATGCTATTGACCTGGGGATTAAGTTCTTGAGTGTACTCGGAGATTCCGCTCTGGTGATAAGTCAGATCAAAGGCTAGTGGGATACGAAGCACCCGAATCTCATTCCTTACAAAGACTATATGTTGACATTTCTCCCACACTTTGAGGAGATAAACTTTGAACATTTCCCACGAGAAGAGAACCAGTTGGCGGACGCGCTAGCTACCATGTCTTCTATGTTCAAACCCACACACTGCTGTGACATCGAGACTGAAGAGGTAGAAACTAAACCCTGGTTTCACGAGTTAAAGAGGTATTTTGAGGTTCAAGAATACCCCGAGGGGGCATTTGTTAATGATAAGAAGTTTCGGAGAAGGTTCGCTGCAAAGTTCTTCATCGGTAATGGAATTCTCTATAAGTGTAACCATGATTCAACCTTACTACGGTGTGTAGACAAGAGCGAGGCATAAAGAATCATGGCAGAGTTACATGAAGGTACCTTCGGAAATCATTCTAGTGGACTTACCATGGCGAAGAAAATCCTACGAGCAGGATATTACTGGTTCACTATAGAATCCGATTATTATCAGCACTCTCGAACCTGTCATAAGTGTCAAGTCTATTCTGATAAGGTGCATGTACCTCCGGTTCCCCTGAATGTTTTGACAGCTCCTTGGCCCTTTGCGATGTGGGGCATCAACATGATCGGCGAGATCAGACCTACTGCATCTAACGGGCATCATTTCATTCTGGTAGCCATTGATTACTTTACAAATTGGGTTGAGGCTGCTTCCTTTGCTACAGTAACCAAGAACGTCATGGCGTGGTTCATCCGACAAAATCTGATCTGTCAATATGGTGTCCTAGAGAGAATTATTACTGACATTGGGACAAATCTCAATAACACAATAATCACCAAGCTCTGCAAACAGTTTAAGATTCAGCGTCATAACTCTTCTCCCTACCGGCCGAAGATGAATGGGGCTGTTGAAGCAACTAACAAGAACATCAAAAATATTATACAGAAGATGACAGTGACATACAAAGATTGGCACGAGATGCTACCATTCGCTCTTCATGGCTACCGTACCTAAGCACGGACGTTGACAGGGGAAACACCCTACTCTCTGGTATATGGCATGGAGGCAATCCTACCCATTGAAGTCCAGATACCCTCTCTCAGGATTATGAAGGATGCGGGTTTGAACAAAGACGACTGGATCCAAACCCAACTTGATCAGTTGAATCTAATCGTTGAAAAGAGACTTGTTGCTATCTCTCATGGTCAGACATATCAAAAGCAAATGATCAAGCATTTTAATAAGAAAGCCAGACGTCAAGAATATCATGTTGGGGATCTAGTGATCAAATGCATCATACTACCACAAGGTGATCCGAGGGGCAAATGGACCCCCACATACGAAGGGCCATTTGTGGTTAAGAACATTTTCTCGGGAGGAGCTATGATTCTAACCACCATGGATGGTGACGACCTTCCTCACCCCGTCAATGTAGACATAGTGAAAATATACTACGCATAAACAAAGACCTGCTAGGTTGACTGGCCTAGGCAAAAATAAAGGCTTACCGGAGAACCAAAAGGGTTAGGGCAAAATTAAGGGATGAAAATGGAAAAACTGTACACCCGAAAATTCGAAAACCTGAAAAGGCGGCTTGGGCAAAAAAGGGTATCCCGGTGGACTGAAAACCTGAAAGCGCGGTCCAGGAAAAAATTAGGGATCAAAGCGTAACACTATGTCTCATTGGATCATCTTGCAACTAGGCTTCGGCATAGACTATCAAGATCAGACGACGCCAATCAATCCGATCCACCTTCGGCCAAGCAACAAAGTGATGAGACGCTTGAAGATATAAAGGCAATAGCAGAGTTGGAACTCAATGGGATTGTTTCAGATAGCTTTTTTTATTTTCTTTTACACAAATTGTAATTTCTTTCGGTGGCGTTCTCGTACTAGTACGTCAGCTTCTTTGTACAAAAATGCCTATTACAGGCCAACTTCAAAGTTAATACAATTCATTTTCTCAAGAAATTTCAATTTGTTTTTTCTTTTTCTGTTTTGTTTTGCAAGAACGTCCAATGATTCATTTTTGCTATATGCATTTGAAAATAAGGGATTCTCATAAATATTCACAAAAAAAAAACAAAAGACAATTACTCGTAATTCCAGGAACAGGGACAAACAAGAAGTGCCCAAACCTTACAGTTACTCTGCCTATCAGGTATCAGGATAGAACCAACTGGAGAGCATGAGTAGTGGTACGTACACTCCCAACAGAGTAAAAGGTGTCTAAAGACAGTGATGTTAGCTTTCTCGAACAAGACATAACTCCCCCCAGCTGAGGTTCACACTCGCAAGTAGGTCAGTAAATTTTTCCCCAAGAAGAGTTTATTACTCTCACAAGCAGAAATTTAATCTCCAACACAATTCATTATCACCAGCAATGGAAATTCATCCCCGGTGAAGTTTATTTCTCCAAGTCAGCAGATCTATCACCAGAGTATATCCTCTCCAATAGAGTTATTCCCCGCAGAGTTATCCTCAGACAGGATCTCTTCCGACATAATATTCTCCAGCCGATTGGCAAATCCCCAGCACATTCATCTTTGTTCACCATCCCCAACAGAAGTAGAGGAATTATGATTTTTTTACAGCAGTCAAGAATACTATTTCTCATACTCTCAACAATAGTCAGGGATTTACTTTCCCGGACTCAGTTTATTACGTCAGCATTTCATGTTCATACATCATGACATGTGCATGCATTACATATAGCATGGTCTCATTTATTTTGAGAACCTCATCACAATGCATCTCATGCATCGCACATGACTAACCCTATATTTCTTTCAGGAAAGACAGTTATTATCAACAATTTCCAGCAGGTCCATGACCAACGCTCGAAGCTAAACAAATTAATCATCGGTGCGACAAAAGCAACCTTACCCAGGTTTCTTCTAGAAGTCCTACACAGACTCATCACAAAGCAACCTTACCTAGGTTCCCTCTGCAGTTTTACCCAAACTCATTCCGAAGTAACCCTACTATCCAGGTTCCTTCTCACAACCCTACTATCCGGGCTTTTATTTCGAAGTAACCCTACTATCTAGGTTCCTTCTCACAGCCCTACTATCCCGAATTTCATTTCGAAGTAACCCTACTATCCAGGTTCCTTTTCACAGCCCTACTATCCCGAATTTCATTTCGAAGTAACCCTATTATCAAGGTTCCTTCTCACAGCCCTACTATCCTGGCTTTCATTTCGAAGTAACCCTACTATCTAGGTTCCTTATCACAGCCCTACTATCCTGGCTTTCATTTCGAAGTAACCCTACTATCCAGGTTCCTTCTCACAACCCTACTATCCAGGCTTTCATATCGAAGTAACTCTACTATCCAGGTTCCTTCTCACAGCTCTACTATCCAGGCTTTCATATCGAAGTAACCCTACTATCCAGGTTCCTTCTCACAGATCTACTATCTAGGCTTTCATATCGAAGTAACCCTACTATCTAGGTTCCTTCTCACAGCCCTACTATCTAGGAATTCATATCGAAGTAACCCTACTATCCAGGTTCCTTCTCACAGCCATACTATCCAGGCTTTCATATCGAAGTAACCATACTATCCAGGTTCCTTCTGACATCCCTAATATCCAGGCTTTCATATCGAAGTAACCCTACTATCCAGGTTCCTTCTCACAGCCCTACTATCTAGGCTTTCATATCAAAGTAACCCTACTATCCAGGTTCCTTCTCAGTCCTACTATCCAGGCTTTCATATCAAGGCAACCCTACTATCCAGGTTCCTTCTCATAACCCTACTATCTGGGTTCTTCCTCTTTTATCCCCAGACAGCAACCCACAACAATGTAAGACCAGGACCCAATCAAACACAATTGATTTCACATTCCCCCGGAAAGTCGCGGTGCAACATATACACTGACCAAATATGTAGTTCACTCCCACTTCCTCAAGCAGGAATTATTCCCCAGTAGAGTAACGGACAACTGAAGCTCCTAAAAGTCTATTTCTCTCTCAAGACAAAGACCAACATTCCTCAGCAAATTCTACCTCAACAACATGTATACGGGTTCTCGCAAAGGAATCTCTTATGCGATCGACACTTCTTCGGGCATATTTTAAGCCCTTCTCCGACAATTCTCTAGAAACTACCAAATGGCATTTGTAAGCCCATTCCCGATATCACAAATCAAGTGGCACTTCATGCGAGTGAAAATTTCTGGGCACTCTAGTGTTCAATCATCTTCCACCTTCAGATCACGAAAGGAAGACGAGCCAATCTACATCCTCAGGTTTAAGAAGATTGAACAGGGGCGGCTGTTGTACCCCAAAATTTTCTCTCCCATATTTCTCAACACATGGCAAGTGAGGTCCCCAAGTTGCTCAAGGAAGTCCAAGAGTTGACCAGAAAAACTCTCTCCTAAGGCGGTCTACCTCAAATTAGGGTTCCTATTTTCATCAGGATATGTGAACCACAAAGGTTCAAATTAGGGTTCCTATTTTCATCAAGATATGTGCATTACAAATTTTGCGCTCCTTGTTTTTCTTTTCTGTCTCTCACTTTATCAAAACAACTATTCTCTTACACACACTCACGTATCATATTGCAGATTCATATCCACTCTGGATCCCATTGATAACGACTTTGCTACTTCCAGTTATGACTTCAAAAATCCGATCAACCAAGCCGACGATGAAGGTGAGGACGATTGTGAGGTGCCTGGAAAACTTGCTAGACTATTACAGCAGGAAGAAAGGGCCATACAGCCTCATGAAGATCCAGTTGAGTTATTAAATTTGTGTACAGAGAAGGACAGGAAAGAGGTTAAAATAGGTGTGAATCTGGAGGCTAGTGTCAAACAATGGTTAATACAGATGCTACACGACTATGTTGAGATCTTCGCTTGGTCCTATGAAGACATGCCTGGTTTGGACACTGATATTGTGGTACATCGCCTGCCGACAAAGGAAGACTGTCCTCCGGTAAAATAGAAGGTCCGTCATTTTAGATAGTAAGCATCACATTTAAATGTGGATAGGTTGTACAATAATTCTAACTATAGTGAAATCTCTTACATGTTGGTAAGGGGACTAGAGTACTATCGAAGTGTGAGGTGAATCATTATAAATCTCTTGTGTTCGTCATTTTATGTATTTACTGCTTTCATATTAATACACAGACAAGAAAATAAGAACATCATCACATAAAAGAATAAAAATTTGCAATCCACTTTATTCAGCTCCGTCGCAGGCGCACTCAAAAACAAACATTTGGTATCAGAGCAAGTTAAGGTACATTTTTCCTATTCGATCTGGAATGGCTTCCGCACAACCAACTTTCAAAGATGGTTGTAGTAACACGAAGCCTCCATATTTTTATGGTGAATACTTTGACTTTTGGAAAATTCACATAAAGGCTCATCTAGAAGCATAGGGAGAAGAAATACGACCTGCTGTCCAAAATGGTCTGTTTATTCCGATATGTGTTGTCAACGGTGTTGGAACATCAAAGCCTAAAACATCATGGGATGATGATGATAAGAAAAAGGTCCTTTATGATAAGAAAGAAATTAATATTCTTCAAGGTTCACTTTGCACGGATGAATTCTTTCGTGTTTCGACATGCACAACGACAAAGAAAATTTGTGATACTTTGGTTTAAACTCATGAAGGAAAAGTTGAAGTTAAGAGGTCAAGATTTAATACTTTAAGCCAAGAGTATGAACTTTTCATAATGCATCCCCGGGAGACAATTCTCGACTTGCAAAAGATATTCGTTCATCTGATGAACCATTTGATGACACTCATTAAGTCTTTTAATAATGATGAATTAAATCTTAAAGTGCTTATATTATTGTCCAGGGAATGGTAACCAAAAGTGATGGCGATATCGAAAAAGAAAAATCTATCCCTAATGACTTCTGCAACATTATTTGGAAAACTTCAAGAACATGAAATCGAACATAGAAAGCTAGAAAAACATGAAATTTAAGATGAGGATTCCAAAGGCGTTGCATTGAAAGCTAACTCAAGGGAAGAACTTTTCGAAGATTACTCATAGGAATTCATGCATCTTGTAAAAAGTCTCGGTAAGTTTTTTCGTTAATAATGATAAATCTTCCAACTTTTCAAAAAGAGAGAAACTCTTTATAAAGAAAGAAGGTTCTTCGTCACTACACAAAGTCAAATGCTATGAATGTGGAAAAGTGGGACACATAAAGATGGAGTGCCCAAAGTTGTCCAAGAAAATGCTTACAAGGGAAGAAAATTCTCTAAATCCAACAAGGTTTACACTGAAGAAAGTGATACAAGTTCTTCATCTGATTCAGAAAATGGCGAATATGCAAATTTTGCTTTTATGGCATTACAACATTCTGATGGTGAAAAGGAAGAAAAAGTCAGAAATTTGTATCCTAATGAAATGGTTACTTAAAAAAAACTATGTTACAAGTAACTTTATTCCTACTTGTTTATATTGTTGTATTATTGGTCACACATATAATGCTAGTCATGCAGTAAATATTAATGTTGCTAGCGAGCGTTATGTGTGGGTTAAGAAAGGAACTAACCATGAAGGACCCAAATTACTTTTGGTACCTAGCAAAACTTAACTTGTTTTTTTTGGTTTGGTTGAAGACCACTTCAAAATCTTTGATATCTTAATAAGTGGTTGATCCAAGCACATGATGGGAGGAATAAACAAATTTTCAAATCTAATAGGCCAATGGATGTGTCACATATGAGGACAGCATCAAATGAAAGATTCTTGGCAAGGAAAAGATAAGCACTAACTTTCATATCAATTAAAGAAGTACTTCATAATGAAGGATTAAGACAACTTATTCTAAAGGATAAGTCAACTAATATCATCCTACTCTTTTATTTTGATTATGATATTATATTGTTTCTTTTTCCATTCCTTTTTGCTAATGACAAAGGGGTAGAAGATATATGTGCATGCATTGTCTCTATCTCTTGCAAAAATTATCAACATACTCTATTGATCAAGGAGAAGCATTGATCATGGGGGAGTTATCATTAATAGGGGGAGCATATTGGGTTTTCAAGCGATCCAAAGTGTTTCACATAACTAGTGATTGTCATCATCAAAAAGGGGGAGAATGTAAAGTCATGCTTCATCAACTTTCTGTTTTAATGATTACAAACTTCATGATCGAGTCAAAAAGCATTATCAAAAAGAAGAAGAAAAAGTATGTACTCAAAATGGAAATTTGGCTTGCATGCTAAGTTACTCCCAAAGAAGACTTTCGTATTTGATCTTCATTATGGTACAAGACTCCAATTCAATATAGTGTGTAACTATAATTCCTAAAATATGTCTAACATTATGCATATATGTTTCATGGCTTTTAATATAACTATCATTGCATTTCCAAGCCATTAAAAAGGTTATTTCACTTATTGATACAGTGATAACCGGTTACAGGTTTTTGGTAACCAACAACAGGCTTCAACATTTCAAAAATTTTAATGTTACCTGCATGGGTGACTAGTTACTGCATTCTTGTAATCAGTTACTGCATTCTGGTAACCGGTTACTACTAAAACGATTTTGAAAAACAAGATTATTTTGAATGATGTTTGTTTGTTTCATTCGTCCATAAACCATTACACTTCTACATTAATTTATAAACTTTTGAAAGGGTGCAATACATGTATATAATTCAAATATTTCTGAAGTAGGAATACAAAAAATAACAATAATCACAACATACAAGTCAACATTTTTTTTAATTTTCGAACAGGTGCATGGATTAATATTTTGGTCTTGAATGAAACTTTTACTCTTACACTTTCAAATACATCATTAGTAAAGTTTCATCATATGCTTTGAGAACTTGTGTAATATATTCATTAAATTATTGTCTTAAAAGAGAAAAGATCACTACTTTGTATTGACATTGATTATCAACTTTCATATCTACTTCAAGAATTTGTTTCTAATCATTTTTACAAGGTGATTATGCTATAACCTTGTTGTACAGGATTGTTGTAAACAAGAGAGTATTAAGGGAGGATATTTCTCTTTCTACTTTGTATTGGTTACACTGTTTTCAGGATTGTTGAAAACAAGTGTGTACATTAAAGAGGATTGTTCTTCTTGTACTTGGTTGGATCTTAAAGGATAGTTAAAGCCTTTTATCTCCCTATAGGTTAGATAGTAAGCATCATATTTAAATGTGGATAGGTTGTACAATAATTCTTACTATAGTGAAATCTCTTACATGTTGGTAAGGGGACTAGAGTACTCTCGAAGTGTGAGGGGAACCAGCATAAATCTCTTGTGTTCGTTATTTTTTGTATTTACAGCTTTCATATTAATACATAAACAAGAAAATAAGAAAATCATCACATAAAAGAATAAAAACCTGCAATCCACTTTATACAGCTTCGTAGTAGGCGCACTCAAAAACCAACATTTGGTATCAGAGCAAGTTAAGGTAACTTGTTCCTATTCGATCTAGAATAGCTTCCGCACAACCAACTTTCAAAGATGGTGGTATTAATACGAAGCCTCCATTGTTTTGTAGTGCATAATTTGACTTTTGGAAAATTCGCATAAAGGCTCATCTAGAAGAACATGGAGAAGAAATATGGGATGCTGTCCAAAATGGTCTGTTTATCTCGATATGTGTTATCAACGGTCTTGGAACATAAAATCCTAAAACATCATGGGATTATGATGATAAGAAAAAGGTCCTTTATGATAAGAAAGAAATTAATATTATTCAAGGTGTATTGTACCCTAATTTTTCCCCCTAAGATCCATTCATCATACCATATTGATTCAATCACAACAAGATCACATTAGGGCTTTTGGTCCTCCTCCCTATCTTTAGTTTTGCTCTCTGAGGAATCACCAAGCATCTTTACTTGTTTTCTTTTGTGATCTTGAATATTTTGTCTTGATTTTATTTTTAATTAATAAAATGAAATGTTGGTTTGTCTTACTTGTTAATAATTTAGGTAAAGGCATTGAGGCTTAGCAAGTTGCTCCATGGGTTCATGAGTTTATTTCCATGCCCTAATCAATAAAGCTTGAGAATTCCAAACCACGCCATTGAAGTTGTTTTGAAAGAAATGGCATGGCAAGGTTTATCTTGGTTCACCATATTTAAAAGTTATCAAGATTGATTCAAAAGCACAAGGGGTTGATTAAACAAGTAGTCATGTTTGGACAAGACTTTGTTCCCCTTCGTCACAAGTGCATATTTATCTCAATTCTCAATATATGGAAGTGGTTTTGGTGGCTATGAGTTCTCATTATCATTATCAACAATTTCTATTTACAAAGTAAAAGTGTTGTTACAAGAAGGTTGTTCAAAATTGTCAAAGTTCCTCAAAGCATTCTCTTGATCTAGGAGCTAGGGTTTTGAACTTCTAAGAAGTATATCTTGCTCATCTTTTGGTATTTTTGAGATATTACAAAGACATCCTTCTCTTTAAAGGGTTATTAACAAATCACTTCAAAAGTTTCAAGGAGTTTTCATGTGGAAGAAACTTGATGATGAAGAAAGATTACGAGTCCTCCAGATGAACCCCTAATTTCTCATGTGTGACTTCAAATGATCATAACTTGGTCAATTCTTATCACCTTAAGCCCACTCATTTTCCATAATGATCTTGAGGATGTGAACTTTATTCCTTATTTTATTTGAAAAGTTAGAAAATGGATGGAAGATTTCTAAGGATACAAGAGATTATAGGTCATTTCATGATTTTTTGCCAACTTCAACAATTCACAACTCTCTCAATTTTTAGAGATTTTGAATGGTTCAAGTGTCAAAGTGTCATTTAAGAGGTCTATTTCATTCCATCTTTTTTGTTCAAGAGCAAATTCCAAGTGGAAGGCCATGTTTGTGATCTAAACATGTTTAACCAAGTTGCCAAAGTGGATTAGAGCCTTAAAACGCAAGGATTGTATAAGTTTTGATGAAAATCAAATAATACTTTTCTCGTGCATCAGGTTCGCATGATTTTCCTCCAAACTTCATCATTTCACACGCTTGAAAGTTCCATTTGATACCCTATAAAGAGAGGGTCATCCCCCATTCATTTCTTCAAGCTTTGAGATCCAAAAACACTCTGTCAAAACCTCACACGAACTTCAAATTGTTGAAATCAGTTTATGAGATTCCAACCTTTTCTTCTAAAATTCTTTACACATTCATCTTCCTTAAGCATCATACAAATTCTCCAGCACTTAAACAAACCAAACGAGCTATAATTCAAGCTACAGAAGTCCAGTTTCAGAGCTTCTTTCTTGAACTTCGAAAAGGTAGAATTCTTTACCATTTGGATCCAAATAAAGCACTAACCTGTTCTACTCCTTCTCCTGATTCTTGTGCTTCTTACAATTTTAAATCCATTGAGAATTGAGAGAGAAATATCAAATTGAAGGTGCTCGCTATTTTCTGGGTTTTTGATTCATATCTCTTTGCATACCTTATATAAATTTGGCGCGATGATGGTGTTAGGATAGTCTTGAAGAGACGAATCCAATTATATTGGTCTGGGATCGTAATTTTTCCATTTGAAAGATCTCACAAAATCTCCATTGCAGGGTGGCTGGAGGTTAAAGATAATGACATGACTCGTCTCAGCCAATGATAGCGTGCCAAACATTTTAATTTTATTGGTTGCCCTTTTTCTGATCCTATGCGTATCTCACTAAGGTCCATATCAAGCACAACGCGTCTGGTCCATTGGATTAGCTTACTAATGCATTTTGACTATGATCTGATGGCCCATATCTTTTTGGTTTTATTTTATTTTCTGATGTTATATTTTAATTGATTTAATTTTCAAAAATTCATAACTCTTTTATTTTTTATCCAAAAATTATGAAAAAATTCACAAAAATACTTTGAATTATTTCCGATCTCATGACTATTTTTTCACATTTTTATTTTTACATTTGATATTTTTATACTTTTTGCATTATTTGCTTCCTTTAAATTACTTTGAAAATATTTTCTGACATTTTTTTAATTCTAAAAAAATTCATTAATATCATTTTACATATTTCTGACTTTTTGAAAATTTTATGGAATTTTATATTGATGTTTACTATTTATGGTCTATTTTCTATTTGTTTAAGAAATTTTAATTAGTTTAGAAATGTTTCCTGACTTTAAAAAATTACCAAAAATTTTACAAAAATATTTGAGTTTATCTGGGATTTTTATATGGTCTTACTTATTATTTATTGATTCTTTTGAACATGGATGATATTTTTCTCTTTTATTTTGATTTTAAAACATTTTAAAACCCTTTATAATATATATTAAATGCAATATTATTTTGTGATTATTTTCTGGCTGATCTTGGGTTGAATTTTTTATTATGAACTTTGTTAACATCATTGGATCCATGGTGTTGAGTTTAAATCCATAAAAAATTAATGAATGGTTTTTATAATAGTTTGATTAAAATTTAATTCAAATGTGGTTTGCATTCTTTCCCATCCCTCTTCAACTCATGCCTTTCTTATTTCACTAAGTGTTATTGGAGCATGATCTCTATATCATGACTGAAACCAAATGGTGCATAGATTGCTATTGACTGGCCTCAAAATAGGTGCGACTTCTACATAAGTCTACTTACGATTGCTTAACATAGCGCTAAATTTTGTCTGGATTCGAATAAATGATCATTTGTGGCCCAAACTTATGTTTGCAAACCCAAGTATGTTAATTTGATCTCTTTGATCCATTAACCTTGAGATTCATTGTGTGGAGGCTTTGATTCTACCAATCCTCTAATGGATCTACAACACTTTTGGTTAACGCGGATCACTTAAACATCATTGATGATTAAATGGTACTTTTGAGGATTCCAAATGGATGATATACTTGATAAAAAGCAAATGCAACTTGTTGTCTTGAGGCTTTGGTTCTACCAATCCTCTAATGAGTTCCAAATGCAAGTTTCAAGATGGTCATCCAACTAACCACTAATTATACAATTGATTTTACTTTATGCTTTTATTTTGTATGCTTTATGTACCATTTACTTCAAGCATTACATTTAATGCTATTTGCATTTTGCTCACTTTAGTATTTATATTCTTGTTATTTCTATTTTGCTCACTTGAGCCTTTCTTTTCTTTTTCAAGACGCCTAATAATCAACATGAACCCTAAAAAACCCTTTAATAATACTTGGAATATTTGGCTACTATCCTTGGCATTGTGGAGTTTTGGAATTCTTGGACTTAGGATTAGAAACCTTGACCAATGTTGGAGACCTTGTGGCCTTAATTTTTATTTTGTCGAGAGTTCTTGAGGTTTACCTCAAGACATTGGGTTGTTTGTTTGTTTTGTGTGCAGATCATTGTGATTACATATAATTTGTTTGTAATATGGAATTCACCCGTATACACCCGTTACTCAGCCCAATTTTTGTGAAGACTTAATACACTTGAAGTTTGGTTCTCAAGAGGTCTGGTATCTTTGCTTGTTTGGTTTCAATCAGAAGAATGGGAATTACATCCTGACTCATAATGTCAAGTATTGCATTCTTGTTGGTTAGATGGTTCTCATCCCTAGCTTTTACCTTGTGTTTTAGGATAGTCTCTTCTTCTCCTCCCATCTTCTTTAATTTCAAAAATCTTCTTCCTCATTTTGAAATCTCTTCTTGTTTTGAAACTTGAAACATATTCATAATAAACTTGGACTTATGTCCATGCATTTTTAAAAAACCTTTTCATAAATAAACTTCAATCAATTTAATAATACCTTGACTTTTTTTTTGTGAGAAGACTAAAAGTCAATCAATCTCATTTCAAACCATTTTTGCCACTTCGGCTTTTTATTTGTAAAACCTTTCTCAAAATATTAAACTCTTGTCAATCCTTGTAGTGATGCAAACAACTATACTTCTACAACATGTAGTGAAGAGAGATATTTTCCACTTGGGTGTTGAGTGAGAAGTTGTTGATTTTAAAATCCTAGGCATATCCTCCACTTTGAGATGATGCAAATTATCCTTTCTCATAATTGTGGGTAGTAAGTATGTTTTCCACACGGACAATGACGATGATGTCTTATCTCATAAAATTAACCAACACAATAATGTTTTAAATTTTTTTAAAGGTGAACTACGTGTACCCTGATCCCCTATTGCACGAAAGGTGGTACGTAGGCACTAAAGGTTTGAAACCGTGGAGGGTACAAAATTATAAAAAATATATGCTTCTTTTCTCACCTCCACCACCTATTTTTCATACAACATTTTATAGACAAAATATTCAGATTTTTACAAAAGGGTTCATGCGGAGTACCGTAGATGTTTAGGCTGCTAATACCTTCCCTTTTCATAACCAACCCCCTTACCTTGAATATTTCCCCCTCTTTTTGGGTTACTCGCTATTTTCCCATTCCTTTGGAAACAATAAAGCGCGGTGGCGATTTTTATTTTGATCTGTATAAGTCTAGTCAATCCAATGGCTCAGTCTTAAACATTTCTACCTTTGCAGAAAAAAATGGCGAATTCACTAGGGAAAGATTGACCTATTGCTTGTCCATCCCTAAGTTGGTTGAGCCTATCTTTGTCTATATTTGTATATGTGCTACTATTGATTATGTATTATATGTTGTATATTTGTTTATCTGTATTTTCCTAGTTTCCAGGGTGCTTGGTGATTATTCATAAGTCCTATACCCGGACTTGGGAAAACTTTAAGGTAAGACGTGCGGTATAGTTATGTTAACTTTGAGGAAGTAATCCCAAAAAAGGAGGCATGAGATCCCCCACTCAGTGGAGGCCCCTTTGACTGTAGTGTCATTTACCGAGTAATCTGGAAGACATATTGCTTGCGACCTGGGAGCCTTCCGAAGCTGAGGACCATAGAATACCTAACCTATCTTGGTCTTTTAGGTTTAGTGCGGAAGCTATGACGGATTAATCCGGAAATAGTTTTCACGCGATACTACGCTCAGACGAGTTTTTCTTGAGAATATTACTAATTACCGAGTTAATCAGAAAGTTGTTAATATCTAAAGGAAGGTTGTAGACTCTGGGAACCTCTAGAACCTTGTTCCACAAGTGATAACTTTGAGACCATACCTTATGGGTAGTACCTTCGACCTCAGGATCGCGACATTGAACCTATGAACCCTATATGTGTGATATTGTGTGTGATTGTTGCATCATGCATCCATGCACAAATATGCATCTTTTGAAGGAATTGCATTTCAAGGGACTTAAAAGTTGACCATTTATGAATATCTCAGGTACCTTTTGACCATGGATTCTGGAAAAAGAAAGACTGGAAAATACAGTTTCAAGGATCCTAAGATAGATGAGTTTATCAGTCAAATTCTCGAGATTGAGTGTTCTGCAGATTTCCAGAAGAAGTACGGATCCATCATTCCTCTCATGAAGCTTAGGATGAAGGAGGGTATTCTCTCGAACTTGGTCCAGTTCTATGATCCAATGTATCATTGCTTTAATTTCCCTGACTATCAGTTGATGCCTACTATGGAGGAGTATTCTTATCTGTTGGATTTACCTGTTACTGATTGTGTTCCTTTCACTGGTTTGGAGGGTGATCCAAAATCACACGAGATTGCTGCTTTGATCCATCTAGGGAAGTATGAGGTTGAAGCCCATATGACTACTAAAGGAGGGATTAGAGGGTTACCAGCTCAATTCTTATCGGAGAAAGCTCGTAATTTTTCTAGGATGAAGAGTACAATCGCTTTATAGGCCATCTTTGCTCTACTTGCTTACGGGTTGTTCTTGTTTCCTAATGTGGACAAGTTTGTTGGCGTTAATGCTATGAGGATCTTCATGATTGGAAACCCAGTTCCTACATTGTTGGGTGATGTTTATTACTCTATTTATCTTCGGAATTCTTATCATGGGGGATGATCATCTATTGTACACCTCTGTTGTACCGATGGTTTATCTCCAATATGCCTCAGTCTGATGCTTTTTGGAATATCAGGAACGAACCCCATTGGGCTCCTAAGATCATGGCAATTACTCACTCAGATGTTGATTGGTATCATTGAGCTTACCAGGATGTAGAGTTTGTCGATAGTTGTGGTAGTTTCCCCAATGTACCTCTTCTTGGTACAAAGGGAGGAATTAACTGTAACCCCATTCTCGTATGAAGACAGCTTGGCTATCCGATGAGGGATAAACCAAATAGTATTCATTTGAGTAGTTTCTTCCTGAAGGAGGGAGAAGACCATAAGGAAGCTAGGGAGAAGATTTCGAAGGCCTGGCGTCACATTCATAAGAAGAGTAGGAAAGTTTTTGGACCAAGAGGGCTGTTTCTTTGGAACCTTATCTTCAGTGGGTCCAAACGAGAGATATTCAGTTGAAGATATCGTATTCCCAGGAACCACCTATGCCTGATTTGTTTGTGAAAACCGCTCCTCCCTTTATGGATGATATAGAAGAGCTACAACTTGCTTTAGTAAGGATGCAACAAGAAAAGGATGCTTGGAAGAATAAGTGCAAAAATTTAGAGATTTCCTATAGAGCATACTTGAAGGAGAAAGACGACTTGATTGAGATTCTTGAGAGTCGAGCTTTAGAGATGATTGAGGGGCAAGGTGATTTATTTTATCCCAAGCCTCATTCAGTTGATAGTTTCTCACTTCCTGATTCAGGTGATTGGAAGGAAGTTGCCACTAGATATGCTGAAGAAAACCAAAGGTTGAAGGCTCAGATTTCCAGGCTTACAGGGAAGCGCAAGCGTATAGAGTGATCTCCATCAGCTTTGCTTCTTAGGGTTTTATACTTTATTTTCATCTTGTACTTGGGATTGTTGAAACTTGTAATCCATTTCAAAGTTATTATAATGAATTTTCCAGTATCTCAAGTGTGTTATTACTTTGATATTTGCAATGTGTCCATAAATCTTTAAGTCCCTTGAAATATCAATAATAAAGAAAATCATGTGCATTGCATATCATGCATCATATTGCACATATTTCTTGCATTTGTTATTCATATCCAGGTGTCTTATCAAGCTTCTTTAGTTGTTCAGCAAGCTGTCTCACCACTACAACACTCTAGCTAACTTCAGAAGGAAGATGGATAACTTAGAACAAGAGAATCGCGAGCTACGCGAGGAAGTTTCTGCTTTGAAGGCCGGCATGGCCAATCTTACTGCTCTGATGGAATCTACGGTGGCTGCTCAGAATCAGCCACCGAGTGTTCAACCTAAAAAACAAGGGGTATTACTGAAGCTCTAGTTGTCCCTACATCTGCTACTCTAGCTATTGTTCAAAATCGCATGCCTCAAGGTTGTCCATGGGGAATGCCTGAGAATTTTGTGCCTGAAATTTTCAATCTTGATCCTCAAGAAGCTCCAATTGTTCAGACCATTGTTGATCTTATACCTCCTGTGGTGCATGTTGCTCCTGCTGCACCTCCTTCAATGAATATGATTCCATTTGCTAATGATGATATGTGTCGTGCTTTTCCTACACCAAGTGATGACTTGGGTCTCTACAATAGAATGGATGATTTTCAAGAACAATTTGACAAGATGCAGAGGGAGATGAAGGCCCTCAGGGGAAATGAGTTGTTCGGGAAAAACGTGAATGATTTATGCTTCATCCCAAATGTTAAGATACCTGAAAAGTTTAAGGTCCCGGAATTCGAGAAGTACAAGGGCAACACTTGCCCTTGTGCTCATCTGGTGATGTATGTAAGGGGAATTTCTACCCATACTGATGATCAGCGTCTGCTGATTCACTTTTTTCAGGATAGTTTTCCTGGTGCTACGCTAAAGTGGTATATGAGTTGGACAGTGTCAATATCCATACTTTCAATAACCTGGGAGAAGCATTTATCAGACAATACAAATACAACATGGACATGGCGCCTGATCGTGATCAACTCAGGGTCATGGTTCAGAAAGACAGGGAATCATTCAAAGAATATGCACAAAGATGGCGTGAGGTAGCCGCCCAAGTTATTCCTCCCATGGAAGAGAAGGAGATGACTAAGATTTTCTTGAAAACTCTGGGTGCTTTCTACTATGAGAGGATGGTAGCGAGTGCGCCAAGTGAATTTACTGAAATGGTAGGCATGGGTATCCGGTTAGAAGAGGCTGTAAGAGAGGGCCATTTAACAAAGAGTGAAGGTTTTGGAAGTGAGAAGAAGCCATCCTATGGGTTTACCAAAAAGACGGAAGGAGACACAAATGCTGTTATACAAGAGAGGAGGGTTAACACTCCTAGAAGAAATTATCAGCGTCATAAACAAGTCGCCTCAGTTACTCTGGCTGTTGGTGTAGCTCCAACTACCGTTTCTTA
Source organism: Vicia faba (assembly GCA_948472305.1). NCBI lineage: Eukaryota > Viridiplantae > Streptophyta > Magnoliopsida > Fabales > Fabaceae > Vicia > Vicia faba. Next base: position 1,308,898,871 of record OX451739.1, read on the forward strand.
TCAAAGACCATCCCAGAAGTGGAATCAAGGGTATAATCAGGGAAGGGAGAGTTATGACCCTATCCCTATGAGTTATACAAAATTACTATCGGCGTTAATTCAGAAGAAGTTGGTTCAGACCCGACCAACTCCTGCTGTACCATCGCCCTTGCCTTGGTATTACAAGGCAGACCAAACATGTGATTTTCATCAGGGAGCACCAGGGCATAATGTTGAGAATTGTTATCCTTTGAAGACTGAGGTACAAAAATTTGGGAAGTCTGGTATTCTATCTTTCAAGGATGTGGGCCCTAATGTAAAAGACAATCCTCTTCCCAAGCATGAAGGAGAAAATGTCGTGAATATGGTGGCCGGTTGTCCAAGCGACTTTCGAATTTTTGATATTCATCTGGTTAGAGGATATTTGGTGAAAATGCATGTAGACCTCTGTGAATTTTATACGCATGACTATTCTGGTTGTGTTATTTGCAGTACAGACATACAGGGTTGCGACAAGATAAAGGTTGATTTGCAGGAGATGATGGATGAGGGCCTCATCCATATAATCAGGCCTAGGGAAATGTATGAAGAGGAGGTAAACATGTTTTCTGGATGTCCTAGAGAGTTCATAATTTTTGATGTGGAATAAATGAATGAGAATATTGTACAATTGCATGCTACTTTCTGCCACATGGCTGGTCAGGTGGAACATCAGTATGGATCTTGCCGAATTTGCTGCCTGGACTCTTGAGGATGTTCAATTGTAAGGAAAGGTGTTCAGTTGTTGTTGGATAATGGAACCATGAAGGTTACAGGTCAAAGGGACGATTACCATCAGGTTGATATGATTGAGGTCTGTTTGGCTGAAGAAGAGTCTGATAATGAGTATGCCTCTGCAGATGAGTATTTCTCCTCAAAGGAGGATTTGTTTTCCATAAATGACTGGTTGTGTTGAAGAGGGAGTAAATGTTATTGTGCCTTGTTTTGGTGCGCCTACCCCTTTTCATGGTTAATATCATAGCAAGCCGGCTATTACTCCATTAGTGATTAGTTTGTCGGGTCCAGTCCCCTACAAGTCAGATAAGGTTGTACCCTACAAATATAACGCTACAATCTTAGAGGATGGTGTGGAAGTTCCCATCTAGCCGATGCCTCATGTTAGAAATATTGTTGATACTAGAAGAGTGACCCGCAACGGTCGTGTATTTGTGCCAGTGGTTCGTGGAGATGTTAGCGCTGGAAACAAAATTGTTGAAAATGTTGAACCCAAGAAGGTTACGGGTGAATCTAGTGGAGCTACGCTAGAAAAAGAAGTGGATGATATTTTGAAGTTAATCAAGATGAGCGACTACAAAATTGTAGATCAGCTACTGCATACTCCAAAAATATTCATCTTGGCTTTATTGATGAACTCCTCTGCTCACAGAGAATCGTTGATGAGGGTATTGGACCAAGATTTTATGGAAAGTTACATGCCTGTAGACCAATTCGACAATGTAGTGGGGAACATTACGTCATGTAATAACCTGAGTTTCTGCGACAATGAATTGTCAGATGAAGGAAGGAATCACAACCTGGCCCTCCATATCTCTATGAATTGCAAGAATGATTCACTATCCAATGTGCTGATTGATAATGGATCCACATCGAACGTTATACCGAGGAGTACACTTATGAAGTTGAAATATAAAGGAACACCCATGCGCCCAAGTGGAATTATTGTGAAAGCGTTTGATGGATCAAGGAAATTTGTTATTGGTGAAGTGGACTTACATATTCATATAGGCCCACATTTGTTTCAGATTAATTTCCAAGTCATGGATATTGTACCCGCTTATAGCTGCTTATTGGGACGGCGGTGGATACATGAAGCAGGGGCTATCACTTTAACTTTACACCAGAAGTTGAAGTTTGTATGAGAAGGAAAAGTGGGTATTATAAATGGAGAACATGCATTATTGATATCTCATTTATCCTCTTTCAGCATTGTGGAGGCGGATGAAGCTGCTGTAGGAACCCAGTTCCAAGCTATTTCCATTGACAACATAAGAGGAAATGATAATTCCATGGTTTCGCTTAAGGATGCGCAACAGGTTGTGGGTAATGGCCATAATGAAGTTTGGGGACAGATTGTGGATCCACTTGTAAACAAGAATAGAGTCGGCTTGGGGTTCTCTATGAAGAATGATAAAGGTAAGAGCATGAAGCAAAAGTCAGCTACAAGCAAGTAACAAGACATATTTCGTAGCGAGGGTTATCTACATCTAGCTGTCTCTGGGATTAATGCCATTGTGGAAGACGAAGCAGAGCAAGAAATACCGAATTATGTGACGCACGGAGTTAGGGTTCACAAACTGGATCACCATTGATGTTCCCTCTTGCATACATGTTTCAAAGTATTTTTTTTTGTTATTCTTTTTGAAAAGCTTTCACTCTGCCCAAGGTGAAAGTATTGATATTGTACGGGCTTATCTGTTTGCTGTGATTTTTAAAATCAATAATAAAAGTTGTCTTTGTTTCCCAAATTGTATTTTTATTTTTTGATTTTTCTTGGAAAATGGTAATCAGAAAAAACCTTTCAAAATAAATAATAACTAAAATTAAATTTTGATGATCACTTGTTATATTTGTCAGTTTCAAAAATAAATCATAAATCATATGTGAAGATTAATTAAAAAACGCGTTGAATACAATGACCCTGCACCCTCTCCCAACATTAAATGTCCTGTGTATGGGGCCGAAGAAGAAGACTATGATGAGGTTCCAGAAGAGGTCTCACGGTTGCTTGAGAGCGAGGATAATTCCATTCATCCATATAAAGAGCCATTGGAAGTAATCAATTTGGGTTCAGAAGAAGATCCGAAGGAAGTCAAGATAAGAGCATTGCTGCATCCTGATGTGAATATCACGTTGATCGAGATGTTGAAAGAGTATATGGACATTTTTCTTGGTCTTACCAAGATATGCCTGGTCTAGATACAGATATTGTAGAACACCATTTGTCGTTGAAGCCAGAGTGTCCGCCAATCAAATAGAAGTTGAGAAGAACTCACCCAAATATGGAAGTAAAGATCAAAGAGGAAGTTCTAAAGAAGATTAATGTCGGTTTTCTTGTGACATCAGTGTACCCTCAATGGATTGGCAATATTGTCCCAGTACCAAAGAAAGATGAAAAAGTTCGCATGTGGGTAGATTACAGAGATCTAAATAAAGCTAGTTCAAAAGATGATTTTCCATTGCCATATATTGATATGTTAGTGGATAGCACAAAAAAATTCAAAGTTTTCTTGTTCCTGGACGGATTTTCTGGATATAATTAAATAAGAATGGCTCGAGAGGACATAGAAAAAACAACGTTTATCACACCCTGGGGAACATTTTGTTACAGAGTGATGCCCTTCGGATTAAAGAACGCTGGTGCAACGTACCAGAGGCCTATGACAACCCTATTCCATGACCTGGTGCACAAGGAAATTGAAGTATATGTTAATGACATGATTTCTAAAACCTAGACTGAAGAAGGGCATGTAGAAGATTTTTGAAGTTGTTTCAGCGTTTGAGGAAGTATCGACTCCGCTTGAATCCAAATAAATGTACCTTCGGTGTTCGATCAGGGAAATTGTTGGGTTTCATTGTTAACTAGAAGGGAATTGAAATTGACCTTTATAAAGTCAAAGCAATTCAAGAAGTCCCAGCTCCAAGAACTGAAAAGCAAGTCAGGGGATTCCTCGGGCGTTTGAATTATATCTCCAGATTCATTTCCCACATGACTGCAACGTGTGAACGGATCTTTAAGTTATTAAAGAAATATCAAGGTTGCGTGTGGACAGATGACTGATAAAGGGAATTTGAAAGTATTAATGAATATCTTCTTGAACCTCCTATGTTGCTCCATTCGGTTGAAGGAAGACCATTGATTATGTATCTGACAATGTTAGATAATTCCCTGGGCTGTATTCTGGGACAACAAGATGAAACATGGAAGAAAGAGCATGCAATTTATTATCTCAGTAAAAATTTTACTTTTGAAATACGGCATTCCATGCTGGAAAAGACATGTTGTGCTCTAGCCTGGGCGGCAAAACGTTTGCGACAGTATATGCTGAATTACACTACTTGGTAGATCTCCAAAATGGATCTAATCAAGTACATTTTTGAAAACCCTGCTCTTACTGGGAGAATTTCCCGCTGGCAGATGTTGTTATCTGAATATGATATTGAATATTATACTCAAAAGGCTATTAAAAGCAGCATGTTAGCAGATTATCTTGTTCACCAGCCAGTTGATGATTATCAGCCTGTGAAGTATGATTTTCCCGATGAGGATGTGATTTTTCTGAAAGTAAAAGATTGTGAAGAACCATTGCCTGAGGAAGGTCCTGATCCTGAATCTCGTTGGAGTATGATATTTGATGGAGTTGTGAATGCTTATGGTAAAGGAATTGGTGATGTAATTGTCACTCCTAATGGATCGCACATTCCTTTTACCGCAAAGTTAACATTTGATTGTACTAATAATATGGCCGAATACGAGGCTTGCATCATGGGTCTCGAAGAAGCTATTGATCTCAGAATTAAAATTCTAGATGTGTATGGTGATTTGGCTTTGGTGATAAATCAGATTAAAGGAGAATGGGATACTCGTCACCCTGGCTTGATCCCTTACAAAGATTATGCTAGAAATTGTTACCCTTCTTTAATAAAGATGAATTCCATCGCATTCCAATAGATGAAAATTAAATGGCGGAAGCTCTTGCAACTCTGGCTTTTATGTATCAAGTAAATACTTGGAATGATATACCTCGAGTTATTGTTCAGCAACTGGATAGGCCCACTAATGTGTTTACAACAGAGGAGGTAGCGGATGAGAAACCTTTGTATTATGATATCAAGCATTTACTTCAAACTCAGGAATACCTGATTAGTGCATCGAATAAAGATAAAAAGACATTGAAAAGATTAGCTGGCAGTTTCTTCCTCAGTGAAAATGTGTTGTATAAGAGAAATTATGACATGGTTCTACTCAGATGCCTGGATAGACACGAAGCAGACATGTTGATGCATCAGATTCATGAGGGCTCATTCGGCACACATGCCAATGGATATTTGATGGCTAAAAAGATACTAAGGGCAGGTTACTATTGGATGACAATGGAATCTGACCATTACAAATTTGCAAAGAAGTGTCATAAATGCCAGATTTATGCGGACAAGGTTCATGTGCCTCCGACACTTCGTAATGTGATATTTTCCCCATGGCCTTTCTCTATGTGGGGTATTGACATGATTGGGATGATAGAGCCCAAAGCTTCGAGTGGACACCATTTCATCTTGGTAGCAATTGATTACTTCACCAAATGGGTAGAAGCTTCTTCATATGGTAACATTACCAAGCAGGTGGATGTGCATTTCATTAAGAATAATCTTATATGTCGGTGTGGTGTGCTGAGTAGAATTATCACCGACAATGGCTCGAATCTGAACAACAAGATGATGACAGAACTTTGTGAGGAATTCAAGATTGTGCATCACAATTCATCTCCGTACAGGCCAAAAATGAATGGGGTTGTTGAAGCTGCTAATAAAAATATCAAGAAGATTATCCAGAAGATGGTTGTTACTTATAAAGATTGGCATGAAATGCTCCCTTTCGCTTTGCATGGATATTGGAAATTTGTCCGCACTTCAACAGGAGCAACCCCGTTCTCCCTTGTGTATGGAATGGAAGCAGTACTCCCAATTGAGGTCGAGATTCCATCTTTGACTGTGATAATGGAAACCAAGTTGTTAGAGGCTGAATGGTTCTAGAACAGGTTTGACCAATTGAATTTGATCGAAGAGAAGAGAATGATGACTTTGTGTCATGGGAAGTTGTATCAAAAGAGAATGAAGAAAGCTTTTGATAAGAAGGTCAAACCTCTTGAATTCAGAGAAGGCGACCTCGTGCTCAGGAAGATCATGTCTTTTAACGCTGATTCTAGGGGCAAGTGGACTCCCAATCTTGAAGGCCCATATGTTGTCAAGAAAGCCTTCTCTGGCGGTGCATTAATTCTTGAAACTATGGATTGCGAGGAGTTCCCACGTCCCATGAATGCTGATGCAGTCAAGAAATACTTCGCCTAAAGAAATAAAAGAACAATTATCTAAGTTAAAAACCCGAAAGGGTGGCTTAGGCAAAAAGGAGCGTCTCGGTACGCTGAAAACCCGAAAGGGCGGTCTAGGCAAAAATTAGAGACATAAATAGAATAAAATTTCCCGCTAAGTTGAAAACCCGCAAGGGCAGCTTAGGAAAAAGTTAGGGATTTTCTTGGCAAGTAACTACATCAGACAAGACTTGATTGTTGAAGCAAAAATCTTCTTGGATCCTTACCATACTTCAACGGAAGCTGCTGCTCAGGATTTCAAAAGTTGTTAGAGAGGATAATGGTCATTGTATCTCCATGTATCTTTTCCATTATATATTACCATTTTTCTAAATTTGTAATCATCCATGGAGTCTCTCCATTCGCAGACTACCATTATATCAATGAAATTTGAGATTTTTCCCAATTCTTTGTATTTCTTTTTTTATTTAGCTTGCAAAGACTCCATTTATTATTGATAATATTTTTCAAAGTGAAAAGATTAAATAACAAAAAAAAATTTCAAAAAGAATTTACAATTTACTTTTACTTTAGATTTTGTGATTCAAGAGGAAAACACAAGTTGTGATCCCATGGACGGACGAACTCCAGTAGTTTTGAGAAGTTTTGTTTCCCGGGGAAGATTTTCTCAGGATGTTTTCGCTGTATTGGGTTTGTGACTCCAGTGTTCCCAGTCAAGTCTTGGTCCATTTTTCTTATTTTATGAGTTTGCATGATATGAAGACTCAATCCAAGATTTCTCCAATGAAGGTTTCACTTACTTGATAGAAGTTATTTCTTCCCAGAGAAGTTGGTACAATAATTACTTTCAAAGAACACGTGTCTCTGGTTTCTCCAGTGAAGAAGGTATATTGGTTTCTCCTTTGATGATGTGGTGTTGACCTCCTCAATGGAGTCAGCACGAAGTCTCCAATAGATGTCTTGATGTTGAAGCGTTTTACACCTTATTGAAGTTTGTATGTTTATCCTCCTTCAAAGTGGGCCTGAATTTCCCAGTGAATGTTTTGATGATTTGGTGTCCATCTGCTTTATTTGAAATAAGTTTTGCAATCCCCAGTAGAGGTTTTACATTTGAAAATATTTATTTCCCCGTTGAAGTCTGAGTGTTATTCCCTGGTGAAGCCTGGAGAAAGATGTTATATCCCTATATTATGATTCTCCCCAGTGAAATTAAGCCATGCAGTAGGATTTTGTTTCCTCAGTTGGTGCTTATTTTCAAATGGAGTGTTCATATTGGATATGATTTAGCTGAGTATTGTTTGTGTCCAAGTTGGTTTTGTTTGTTTACCCCCAGTGTTATATGTTTGTTTTGTCAACATATACATAATAACACCCATATATTCATACATATATCATGCATATTTAAATTTAGCAAATCATTTCTTATCAACATTTGTTAATATCTTGTTGACATATCATCATGTTTTGCAGAGTTGTGTTGTCCTCCATCCATTAGTGTGTTGGCCTTAAGCATAAAGTGTATATTATTTCAATTTCCCCACTGAGTTATATCTCGTGGAAGATTTTTACTCTAGCCTTCCTGTACAGCTCTTTGTCTAGATAGACTGGGTTTCCCTCTTGAGTTTATTTCTCAAAGGATGTATTTTGGTAGACCATTTTACTCCAGTTTAATTCTGGATTGAATCTTTGTTTCCCAACATTTTTATTACTTTGGATGTCTGGAAGCTTTGAGTTTTGGTTTGAGAATGTGCATTTATTTTTCACGAGAAGACTTTTATCTCCTCAGTAGGAATATTTTGGCATTTCCCCAGGAAGTCATGATTCATTCCCCAGGAAGCCATATTGCTTTCCCCAGAAAGTCATTTTTACAATCCTTCCTATAACAACAAGTAGAAGGTCTCTTTATTTGATACAACTTATATATTACCCTTTCCAGGTAGAGTGCCTTGGTTAAAGAATAAGTTGAGACCCGTTCTGGGTGAAACACTAGAAATTTGAAAAAACCTTGTTATCTTTTTGCTACCCTCCAGTGAATGTTGGTAGTTCATCATCAGTGAACGACGATGTTATGATATTCTATTTCTACCTTCAGTGAAAGTTGGTAGGCCAGCTTCAGTGGAAATTGGTGATTGTTATCTTTTTGCTACCCTAAGTGAACGTTGGTAGTTCATCATTAGTGAACGGCAGTGTTATGATATATTTTCTCTTTCTGCCTTCAGCGAAAGTTGGTAGGTCACCTTCAGTGAAAGTTGGTGATTGTTATATTTTTTCTACCCTCAGTGAACATTGGTAGTTCATCATCAGTTAACGTCGATGCTATGATATATTTTCTCTCTACCTTCAGTGAAAGTTGGTAGGTCACTTTCAGATAAAGTTAGTAATTGTTATCTTTTTTCTACCCTCAGTGAACGTTGGTAGTTCATCATCAGTGAACGATGGTGCTATGATATATTTACTCTTTACCTTCAGTGAAAGTTGGTAGGTCACCTTCAGTGAAAGTTAGTGATTGTTATCTTTTTGCTACCCTTAGTGAACGTTGGTAGTTCATCTTCAGTGAACGGTGGTGCTATGATATATTTTCACTTTCTACCTTCAATGAAAGTTGGTAGGTCACCTTCAGTGAAAGTTGGTAATTGTTATCTTTTTACTACCTTCAGTGAACGTTGGTAGTTCATCGTTAGTGAACGAAGGTGCTAAGATATATTTTCTCTCTACCTTCAGTGAAAGTTGGTAGGTCACCTTCGGAGAAAGTTGGGGATTGTTATCTTTTTTCTACCCTCAATGAATGTTGGTAGTTCATCGTCAGTGAATGGCGGTTCTATGATATATTTTCTCTCAACCTTCAGTGAAAGTTGGTAGGTCACCTTCAGTGAAAGTTGGTGATTGTTATCTTTTTGCTACCCTCAGTGAACGTCGGTAGTTCATCGTTAGTGAACAGCGATGCTATGATATATTTTCTCTCTACCTTCAATGAAAGATGGTAGGTTACCTTCAGTGAATGTTGGTGGTGTTATTTTATTTCCTATTTCTACCCTCAGTGAACGTTGGTAGTATCACCTTCAGTAAAAATGGGTGTATCCTTTGACTTTTTATCATCCTCTACAAGTTAGGTCTTTTGATCCACCAGTGATTTATTTTCCTGGTCGGGTTTCTCTCTTATTTCTTTATTTTTTTACATCCCCAATGGTATTTTACATCCTTTTGAAGTTGTCCACGTGCATTCATATTCATAAGCATTGCATGGCATCTTAGGGCCAAAAATAAGGCTTGTTTTATATTTAAGTATCTTCTATCGCGTCAACATGAAGATTTTTAACCTTCGTATCTCCAGATAGAAGAAATTTAAATAAGGGCAGCTGTTGTACCCCAATTTTTCCCCCTAATATCCCTTCATCATACCATATTGATTCAATCACAACAAGATCACATTAGGGCTTTTGGTCCTCCTCCCTATCTTTAGTTTTTCTCTTTGAGGAATCACCAAGCATCTTAACTTTTTTCTTTTGTGATCATGAATATTTTGTCTTTATTTTCTTTTTAATTAATAAAATGCAATGTTGGTTTGTCTTACTTGTTAATAATGTAGGTAATGGCATTGAGGCTTAACAAGTTGCTCCACGGGTTCATGAGTTTATTTCCATGCCCTAGTGAATAAAGCATGAGAAGCCCAAACCTCACCATTGAAGTTGTTTTGGAAGAAATGTCATGGCAAGGTTTATCTTGGTTCACCATATTTAAATGTTATAAAAATTGATTCAAAAGCACAAGGGGTTGATTGAAGAAGTAGTCATGTTTGGACAAGACATTGTTCCCCTTGGTCACAAGTGCATATTTCTCTCATTTCTAAATATATGGAAGTGGTTTTGGTGGCTATGAGTTCTCATTATCATCCTCAACAACTTCTATTTACAAAGAAAAAGTGTTGGTACAAGAAGGTTGTTCAAAATTGTCAAAGTTCCTCAAACCATTCTCTTGATATAAGAGCTATGGTTTTGAACTTCAAAGAAGTATATATTTCTCAAATTTTGGTATTTTTGAGTGATTCCAAAGACATCCTTCTCTTTAAAGTTATATTAACAAATTACTTCAAAAGCTTCAAGGAGTTTTCATGTGGAAGAAACTTGATGATGAAGAAAGATTACAAGTCCTCCAGATGAACCCCCAATTTCTCATGTGTGACTTCAAATGATCATAACTTGGTCAATTTTTATCACCTTAAGCCCACTCTTTTTGCATAATTATCTTGAGGATGTGCAATGTATTCCTTATTTTATAGGTCATTTCATGGTCTTTTTGCATATTCTCTGGATGGAATATGCCTTAAGGATACAAGAGATTATAGGTCATTTCATGATTTTTTGCCAACTTCAACAATTCATAACTCTCTCAATTTTTTGATATTTGAATGGTTCAAGTTTCAAAGTGTAATTTAAGATGTCTATTTCATGCCATCTTTTTTGGTCAAGAGAAAATTTCAAGTGGAAGGCCATGTTTGGATGCAAAACATTATATGTCACTTTTGAAGAAAAATTTGAAATATTTCTAAGTATGGAAAGTCAACCTTTTTTCCCCAAGTTTGACTCAATGCAACTTTCAGCTCAAGAATCCATTTGATTCCATTCTTTTTCCATTGCAAAACTTGTAATCTCATCTTTATAAAGCATTAAAAATCATTCCTTAAGACCCCTTGAGCTGAGAATGCCATTTGATTGAACATGGTAACTTGGAACTGAAGTTTCTTCATACGTCAGCATTTAAAATTCATGTTTTGGCCTCTAAAAATCAAATTATCGCGCGTTTGTGCTCTAAACATGTTTAACCAAGTTGCCAAAGTGGATTAGAGCCTTAAAACGCAAGGATTGGATGAGTTTTGATGCAAGTCAAATCACACTTTGCTTGTGCATTACGTTCGCACTATTTCCCTCCAAACTTCATCGTTTCACACGCTTGAACATTCCATTTGATTCCCTACAAATAGAGGGCCATCCCCCATTCATTTCCTCAAGCTTTGAGAGCCAAAAACACTTTGTCAAAACCTCACACAAACTTCAAATTTTTGAAATCAGTTTATGAGATTCCAACCTTTTCTACCAAAATTCTTTGCACATTCATCTTCGTTAAGCATCATACAAACTCTCCAGCTCTTAAACCAAGCAAAACGAGTTATAATTCAAGCTACATAAGTCCAGTTTCAGAGCTTCTTTCTTGAACTTTGAAAAGGTAGAATTCTACACCATTTGGATCCAAATAAAGCATTAACCTGTTCTACACCTTATCCTGATTCTTGTGCTTCTTACAATTTTTAAATCCATTGGGAATTGAGAGAGAAATCTCAAATTGAAGGTGCTCGCTATTTTCTGGGTTTTTGATTCATATCTTTTTGCATACCTTATATAAATTTGGCGTGATGGTGGTGTTAGGATCGTCTTGAAGAGACGAATCCAATGATACTAGTATGGGATCCTAATTTTTCCATTTGAAAGATCTCACAAAATCTCCATTGCAGGGTGGCTGGAGGTTGAAGACGATGACATGTCTCCTCTCTGCCAATGATAGCGTGCCAAACGTTATAATTTCATTGGTTGCCCTTTTTCTGATCCTATGCGTATCTCATTAAGGTCCATATCAAGCAGCGCACGTCTGGTCCATTAGATTAGTTTACTAACGCGTTTTGACTATGATCTAATGGCCCATATCTTTTTGGTTTTATTTTATTTTCTGATTTTGTATTTTAATTGATTTAATTTTAAAAAATTCATAACTCTTTTATTTTTTATCCAAAAATTATCAAATATTTCACAAAAATATTTTGAATTATTTCTGATCTCATGACTATTTTTTCACATTTTTATTTTGACATTTTATATTTTTTGCATTATTTCTTCCTTTTAATTACTTTAAAAATATTTTCTGACATTTTTTTAATTCTAAAAAAATTCATTAATATCAATTCACATATTTCTGAGTTTTTGAAAATTTTATGGAATTTTATATTGATGTTGAAAATTCATTACTATTTTTTGCATTATTTTCTTCCTTTTAATTAGTTTAAAAATGGTTCCTGACTTTAAAAAATTACCAAAAATTTTACAAAAATATTTGAGTTTATCTCTGATTTTTCTATGGTGTTACTTATTATTTCTTGATTAATTTTAACATGGTTGATATATATATATATATATATATATATATATATATATATATATATATATATATATATATATATATATATATATATATATATATATATATATATATATATATATATATATATATATATATATATATATATATTAAATGGAATATTATTTTGTGATTATTTCTTGGCTGATCTTGGGTTGAATTTTTCAACATGAACTTTGTTAACATCATTGGATCCATGGTGTTGAGTTTAACTCCATAAAAAATCGATAAATGATTTTAATAATAGTTTGATTAAAATTTAATTCAAATGTGGTTTGCATTCTTTCCCATCCCTCTTCATCTCATCCCTTTCTTATTGCACTAAGTGTTATTGGAGCATGATCTCTATATCATGACTCAAAACAAATGGTGCATAGATTTCTACTGACCGGCCTTAAAACAGGTGTGACTTCTACATAAGTCCACTTACGATTGCTTAACATAGCGCTAAATTTTGTCCCGATTCGAATAAATGATCATTCGTGGCCCAAACATATGTTTGTAAGCCCAAGTATGTTAATTTGATCTCTTTGATCCAATAACCTTGAGATTCATTGTGTGGAGGCTTTCGTTCTACCAATCCTCTAATGGGTCTACAACACTTTTGGTCAACGCGGATCACTTAAACATCGTTGATCATTAAATGGTACTTTTGAGGATTCCAAATGGATGATATACTTGACAAAAAGCAAATGCAACTTGTTGTGTGGAGGCTTTGGTTCTACCAATCCTCTAATGAGTTCCAAATGCAACTTTCAAGATGGTCATCTAACTAACCACTAATTATACAATTGATTTTACTTTATGCTTTTATTTTTAATGCTTTATGAACCATTTACTGCAAGCATTACATTTCATGCTATTTGCATTTTGCTCACTTGAGTGTTTATATTCTTGTTATTTTTATTTTGCTCACTTGAGCCTTTCTTTTCTTTTTCAAGACACCTAATAATCAACATGATCCCTAAAAGACCCTTTAATGATACTTGGACTATTTGGCTACTACCCTTGGCATTGTGGAGTTTTGGACTTCTTTGACTTAGGATTAGAAACCTTGACATATGTTGGAGACCTTGTTGCCTTAATTTTTATTTTGTCTAGAGTTCTTGAGGTTTACCTCAAGACATTGGGTTGTTTGTTTGTTTTGTGTGCAAGTCATTATGATTATATATTTTGTTTGTAATCTAGAATTCACCCGTATACAGCCGTTACTCTGCCCAATTTTTGTGAAGACTTAATACACTTGAAGTTTGGTTCTCAAGAGGTCTGGTATCTTTGCTAGTTTGGTTTCAATCCGAAGAATGAGAATTACATCCTAACTCATAATGTAAAGTAGTGGCTTCTTGTTGGTTAGATAGTTCTCATTCATATCTTTTACCTTGATTTTTAGGATAGTCTCTTCTTCTCCTCCCATCTTCTTTAATTTCAAAAATCTTCTTCCTCCTTTTGTGAGAAGACTAAAAGTCAATCAATCTCATTTCAAACCATTTTTTCCACTTCGGCTTTTTATTTGTAAAACTTTTCTTAAAAGATTAGACTCTTGTCAATCCTTGTAGTGATGCAAACAACTTTACTTCTACAACATGTAGTGAAGAGAGATATTTTCCACTTGGGTGTTGAGTGAGGCATTATTGATTTTAAAATCCAAGCCATATCCTCCACTTTGAGATGATGCAAATTCTCCTTTCTCATAATTGTGTGTAGTAAGTATGTTTTCCACACGGAAAATGACGATAATGTCTTATCTCATAAAATCAACCAACACAACTATGTTTTAAATTTTTTTAAAGTGAACTACGTGTACCCTGATCCCCTATTGCACGAAAGGTGGTACGTAGGCATTAAAGGTTCGCAACCACGGCGGGTGCAAAATTATAAAAAATATATACTTCTTTTCTCACCTCCACCATCTATTTTTCATACAACATTTTATAGCCAAAATATACAGATTTTTACAAAGAGGTTCCCGCAGAGTACCGTAGATGTGTAGGGTGATAATACCTTCCCTTTGCATAACCAACCCCCTTACCTTGAATATTTCCCCCTCTTTTAGGGTTACTCACTCTTTTCCTATTCCATTGGAAACAATAAAATGGGATGGCGATTTTTATTTTGATCTGTATAAGTCTAGTCAATTCAATGGCTCAGTCTTAAACATTTCTTCCACTACAGAAAAAATTGCAAATTCACTAGGGAAAAATTGATCTCTTGCTGGTCCATCCCTAAGTGGTTTGAGCCTATCTTTGTCTATATCTGTATATGTGCTGCCGTTGATTATGAATTATATGTTGTATATTTGATTATCTGTATTTTCCTAGTTTCCAAGGTGCTTGGTGATTACTCATAAGTCCTATACCCGGACTTGGGAAATCTTTAAGATAGGACGGGCAGTATAGTCATGTTAACTTTGACGGAGTAATCCCAAAAAAGGAGGCATGAGATCCGTCACTCAGTGGAGGGCCCTTTGACTGTAGGTTCGTTTACCGAGTAATCGGGAACACGTATTGCTTTCGACCTGGGAGCCTGCTGAAACTGAGGACTGTAGAATACCTAACCCATTTTGGTCTTTTAGGTGTAGTGCGAAAGCTATGACGGAGTAATCCAGAAATAGTTGTCACGCGATACTACGCTCGGAAGATTTTTTCTTGAGAATATTACTAATTACCGAGTTAATTAGAAAGTTTGTAATATCTGAAGGAAGGATGTAGATTCTGGGAACCTCTAGAACCTTGTTCGGCAGGTGATAACTTTTATACCATACCTTATGGCTAGTACCTTCGACCTCAGGCTCGTGACGTTGAACCTATGAGCCCTATATGTGTGATCTTGTGTGTGATTGTTGGATCATGCATCCATGCACTCATAAGCATCTTTTGAAGGAATTGCAATTCAAGGGACTTATAAGTTGACCATTTGTGAATATCTCAGGTACCTTTTGACCATGGATTATGGAAAAAGAAATACCAGAAAATACAGTTTCAAGGATCCCAAGATAGATGAGTTGATCAGTCTAATTTCCCAAATTGAGTGTTCGGCAGATTTCCGGAAGAAGTACGGATCCATTATTCCTCTCATAAAGCTTAGGATGAAGGAGGGTATTGTCTCGAACTTTATCCAGTTCTATGATCCTATGTATCATTACTTTACTTTCCTTGACTATTAGTTGATGCCTACACTGAAGGAGTATTCTTATCTGTTAGATTTACCTGTTACCGAATGTGTTACTTTCACTGGTTTGGAGGGTGAGCCAAAATCACACGAGATTTATGCGTTGATCCATCTAGGGAAGTCTGAGTTTGAAGCCCATATGAATACTAGAGGAGGGATTAGAGGGTTACCAGCTCAATTCTTATTGGAGAAAGCTTATTATTTTTCTAGGATGAAGAGTACAGTCGCTTTTGAGGCCATCTTTGCTCTACTTGCTTACGGGTTGTTCTTGTTTTCTAATGTGGACAAGTTTGTTGACGTTAATGCTATCAGGGTCTTCATGATTGGAAACCCAGTTCCTACATTGTTGGTTGATTCTTATTACTCTATTCATCTTGTGAATTCTTATCATGGGGAGATGATTATCTGTTGTACGCCTCTGTTGCACTAGTGGTTTATCTCCCATATGCCTCAGTCTGATGCTTTTTGGGATATCAGGAAGGAACCCTGTTGGGCTCCTAAGATCAAGGCACTTATTCACTTGGATATTGATTGGTATCATTGAGCTTACCATGATATAGAGATTTCCGACAATTGTGGTAGTTTCCCCAATGTACCTCTTCTTAGTACAAAGGGAGGAATTAACTATAACCCTGTTCTCGCACGACAGAAACTTGGTTATCCGATGAGGGATAAACCAAATAGTATTCATTTGAGTAGTTTTCACATGGACAATGACGATGATTTCTTATCTCATAAAATTAATCAAACACAATTATGTTTGAAATTTTTTTAAAGGTGAACTACATGTACCCTGATCCACTATTGCATGAAATATGGTACGTAGGCACTAAAGGTTCGCAACCGCAACAGGTGAAAAATTATAAAAAAAATATAATTCTTTTCTCACCTCCACCGTCTATTTTTCATACAACATTTTATAGCCAAAATATACATATTTTTATAAAGAGGTTCCTGCGGAGTACTGTAGATGTTTAGGGTGCTAATACCTTCCCTTTGCATAACCAACCCCCTTACCTTGAATATTTCCCCCTCTTTTTGGGTTACACGCTCTTTTCCCATTCCTTTGGAAATAATAAAGCGCGGTGGAGATTTTTATTTTGATATGTATAAGTCTAGTCAATCCAATGCCTTAGTCTTAAACATTTCTACCGCTACAAGGTCTACTTTGCATGCATGAATTCTTTCGTGTTTCAACGTGCACAACGAAAAAGAAAATTTGTGATACTTTGGTTAAAACTCATGAAGGAACTGTTGAAGTTAAGAGGACAAGATTGAATACTTTAAGCCAAGAGTATGAACTTTTCAGAATGCATCCCTGGGAGACAGTTCTCGACTTGCAAAAGAGATTCGTTCATCTGATGAACCATTTTATGACACTAATTAAATATTTTACCAATGATGAATTAAATCTTAAAGTGATTATATCATTGTCCTAGGAATGGTAAACAAAAGTGATGGCGATATCCGAAAAGAAAAATCTATCCCTAATGACTTCGACAACATTATTTGGAAAACTTCAAGAACATGAAATCGAACTTAGAAAGCTAGAACAACATGAAATTCAAGATGAGGATTCCAAAGGCGTTGCATTGAAAGTTTACTCAAGGGAAGAACTTGTCGAAGATGATTCAGAGGAATTCATGCATCTTGTAAAAAGGCTCGGTAAGTTTTTTCGTTAATAATGATAAAATATTCAAACTTTGCAAAAAGCGAGAAACTCTTTATAAAGAAAGAAGGTTCTTCTTCACTACACAAAGTCAAATTCTATGAATGTGGAAAAGTGGGACACATAAAGATGGAGTGCCCATAGTTGTCCAAGAAAAATGCTTACAAGGGAAGAAAATTCTCAAAATCCAACAAGGTTTAAACTGTAGAACCATTACACTTCTACATTAATTTAGAACCTTTTAAAAGGGTGCAATACATGTATATAATTCAAATATTTCTGAAGTAGAAACACAAGAATTAACAACAATCACAACATACAATTCAAGTTTTTTTTTTCATTTTCAAACAAGTGCATGGATGAATATTTTGATCTGGCATGAAACTTTTACTCTTAGACTTTCAAATATATCCTTAGAAAAGTTTCATCATATGAATGAGCCCTTGTGTAATATATTCGTTGAATTTTCGTCTTAAAACAGAAGAGATCAATACTTTGTATTGACATTGATTATCAAGATTCATATCTACTTCAAGAATTTGTTTCTAATCATTTTTACATAGTGATTATGGTATAACCTTGTTGTACAGGATTGTTGTAAGCAAGAGAGTATTAAGGGAGGATTGTTCTCTTTCGACTTTGTATTGGTTACATTATTTTCAGGATTGTTGAAAACAAGTGTGTACATTAAAGAGGATTGTTGTTCTTGTACTGGTTGGATCTTAAAGGATAGTTAAAGTCTTTTATCTCCCTATAGGTTAGATAGTAAGCATTATATTTAAATGTGGATAGGCTGTACAATAATTCTAACTATAGTGAAATCTCTTACATGTTGGTAAGGGGACTGGAGTACTATTGAAGTGTGAGGGGAACCAGTATAAATCTCTTGTGTTCGTTATTTTCTATATTTACCGCTTTCATATTAATACACAAACAAGAAAATAAGAAAATCATCACATAAAAGAATAAAAACCTGCAATCCACTTTATTCAGCTCCGTCATAGGCGCACTCAAAAACTAACATTTGGTATCAGATTAAGTTAAGGTATCTTGTTCCTATTCGATCAAGAATGGCTTCCGCACAACCAACTTTCAAAGATGGTGGTAGTAACACGAAGCCTCCATTGTTTTAACGTGAATACTTTGAATTTTGTAAAATTAGCATAAAGGCTCATCTAGAAGCACAAGGAGAAGAAATATGGGATGCTGTCCAAAATGGTTTGTTTATTCTAATATGTGTTGTCAACGGTGTTGGAACATCAAAACCTAAAACGTCATGGGATGATTATGATAAGAAAAAGGTCCTTTATGATAAGAAAGAAATTAATATTCTCCAAGGTGCACTTTGCATGGATGAATTCTTTCGTGTTTTGGCATGCACAACGACAAAGAAAATTTGTGATACGTTGGTTGAAACTCATGACGGAACAGTTGAAGTTAATAGGTCAAGATTAAATACTTTATGCCAAGAGTATGAACTTTTGAGAATGCATCAGAGGAGACAATTTTCGACTTACAAAAGAGATTCTTTCATCTGATAACCATTTGATGACACTCATTAAGTATTTTACTAATGATGAATTAAATCTTAAAGTGCTTAGATTATTGTCCAGGGAATGGTAACCAAAATTGATGGCGATATCCGAAAAGAAAAATCTATCCCTAATGACTTCCGCAACATTATTTGGAAAACATCAAGAACATGAAATCGAACTTAGAAATCTAGAACAACATGAAATTCAAGATGAGGATTCCAAAGGCGTTGCATTGAAAGTTAACTCAAGGAAAGAACTTGTGGAAGATGATTCAGAGGAATTCATGCATCTTGTAAAAAGGCTCGGTAAGTTTTTGGTTAATAATGACAAATCTTCCAACGTTGCAAAAAGAGAGAAACTCTTTATAAAGAAAGAAGGTTCTTCATCACTACACAAATTCAAATGCTATGAATGTGGAAAAGTGGGACACATAAAGATGGAGTGCCCAAAGTTGTCCAAGAAAAATGCTTACATGGGAAGAAAATTCTCAAAATCCAACAAGGTTTAAACTGTAGAACCATTACACTTCTACATTAATTTAGAACCTTTTAAAAGGGTGCAATACATGTATATAATTCAAATATTTCTGAAGTAGAAACACAAAAAATAACAACAATCACAACATACAATTCAAGTTTTTTTTTTCATTTTCAAACAAGTGCATGGATGAATATTTTGATCTGGCATGAAACTTTTACTCTTAGACTTTCAAATATATCCTTAGAAAAGTTTCATCATATGAATGAGCCCTTGTGTAATATATTCGTTGAATTTTCGTCTTAAAACAGAAGAGATCAATACTTTGTATTAACATTGATTATCAAGATTCATATCTACTTCAAGAATTTGTTTCTAATCATTTTTACATAGTGATTATGGTATAACCTTGTTGTACAGGATTGTTGTAAGCAAGAGAGTATTAAGGGAGGATTGTTCTCTTTCGACTTTGTATTGGTTACATTATTTTCAAGATTGTTGAAAACAAGTGTGTACATTAAAGAGGATTGTTGTTCTTGTACTTGGTTGGATCTTAAAGGATAGTTAAAGTCTTTTATCTCCCTATAGGTTAGATAGTAAGCATTATATTTAAATGTGGATAGGTTGTACAATAATTCTAACTATAGTGAAATCTCTTACATGTTGGTAAGGGGACTGGAGTACTATTGAAGTGTGAGGAGAACCAGTATAAATCTCTTGTGTTCGTTATTTTCTATATTTACCGCTTTCATATTAATAAACAAACAAGAAAATAAGAAAATCATCACATAAAAGAATAAAAACCTGCAATCCACTTTATTCAGCTCCGTCATAGGCGCACTCAAAAACTAACATTTGGTATCAGATTAAGTTAAGGTATCTTGTTCCTATTCGATCTAGAATGGCTTCCGCACAACCAACTTTCAAAGATGGTGGTAGTAACACGAAGCCTCCATTGTTTTAAGGTGAATACTTTGAATTTTGTAAAATTAGCATAAAGGCTCATCTAGAAGCACAAGGAGAAGAAATATGGGATGCTGTCCAAAATGGTTTGTTTATTCTAATATGTGTTGTCAACGGTGTTGGAACATCAAAACCTAAAATGTCATGGGATGATTATGATAAGAAAAAGGTCCTTTATGATAAGAAAGAAATTAATATTCTCCAAGGTTCACTTTGCATGGATGAATTCTTTCGTGTTTTGGCATGCACAACGACAAAGAAAATTTGTGATACGTTGGTTGAAACTCATGACGGAACAGTTGGAGTTAATAGGTCAAGATTAAATACTTTATGCCAAGAGTATGAACTTTTGAGAATGCATCAGAGGAGACAATTTTCGACTTACAAAAGAGATTCTTTCATCTGATAACCATTTGATGACACTCATTAAGTATTTTACTAATGATGAATTAAATCTTTAAGTGCTTAGATTATTGTCCAGGGAATGGTAACCAAAATTGATGGCGATATCCGAAAAGAAAAATCTATCCCTAATGACTTCCGCAACATTATTTGGAAAACATCAAGAACATGAAATCGAACTTAGAAATCTAGAACAACATGAAATTCAAGATGAGGATTCCAAAGGCGTTGCATTGAAAGTTAACTCAAGGAAAGAACTTGTGGAAGATGATTCAGAGGAATTCATGCATCTTGTAAAAAGGCTCGGTAAGTTTTTGGTTAATAATGACAAATCTTCCAACGTTGCAAAAAGAGAGAAACTCTTTATAAAGAAAGAAGGTTCTTCATCACTACACAAATTCAAATGCTATGAATGTGGAAAAGTGGGACACATAAAGATGGAGTGCCCAAAGTTGTCCAAGAAAAATGCTTACATGGGAAGAAAATTATCAAAATCCAACAAGATTTACACTTTAAAAAATGATGCAAATGTTGCTTTTATGGCATTACAACATTCCGATGGTGAAAAGGAAGAAAAAGTTAGAAATTTTTATCCTAATGAAATGGTTGCTAAAAAAAATTATGTTACAAGCGACTTTATTCCTACTTGTTTATATTGTGGTATTATTGCTCACACACATAATGCTAGTCATGCAAGAAATTTTAATGTTACTAGTGAGAGTTATGTGTGGGTTAAGAAAGGAACTAACCATGAAGGACCCAAATCACTTTGGGTACCTAGAAAAACTTAACTTCTTTTTTTGGTTTGGTTTAAGACCACTTCAAAATCTTTGATATCTTAATAAGTGTTTGATCCAGGCATATGATCGGAGGCATAAGCAAATTTTCAAATCTAATAGGCCAATGGACGTGTCACATATGAGGACAACATCAAATGAAAGATTCTTGGAAAGGAAAAGATAAGCACTGACTTTCATATCCAATGAAGAAGTACTTCATAATGAAGGATTAAGAAAAATTATTCTAAAGGATAAGTCAACTAATATCATGCTATTCTTTTATTTTGATTA
Organism: Vicia faba; assembly: GCA_948472305.1. NCBI lineage: Eukaryota > Viridiplantae > Streptophyta > Magnoliopsida > Fabales > Fabaceae > Vicia > Vicia faba. The sequence goes on from OX451739.1 coordinate 1,308,920,421, forward strand.
TGATATTATATTGTTTCATATTCCCTTCCTTTTTGCTAATGACAAAGGGAGAGAAGATATAAGTGTATGCTTTGTCTCTATCTCTTGCAGAAATTCTCACCATACTATATTGATCAAGGAGAAGCATTGATTATGGGGTAGTTATCATTAATAGGGGGAGAATATTGGATTTTCAAACGATCCAAAGCGTTTCACATAACTAGTGATTGTCATCATAAAAAAAGGGGGAGAATGTAAAGTCATGCGTCATCAACTTTATGTTTTCATCATTACAAACATCATGATCGAGGAAAAAAGCATTATAAAAAAGAAGAAGAAAAAGTATGTACTCAAAATGGAATTTTGGCTTGCATGCTAAGTTACTCCTAAAGAAGACTTTGGTATTTGATCTTCATTATGGTACAAGACTCCAATTCAATATAGTATGTTACTATAGTGCCAAAAATATGTCTAACATTATGCATACATGTTTCATGGCTTTTAATATAACTAGCATTGGATTTCCAAGCCATTAAAAAGGTTATTTCACTTTTTGATAAAGTGATAACCGGTTACAGTATTTTGGTAACTAGCAACATGCTTCAGCATTTCAAAAATCTTAATGTTACCTGCATGGGTAACCAGTTACTGCATTTTGGTAATCGGTTACTGTATTCTTGTAACTGGTTACTACTGAAATGAATTTGAAAAACAAGATTGTTTTGAATGTTGTTTGTTTGTTGCGTTTGTCCATGAACCATTACACTTCTACATTAATTTAGAACCTTTTGAAAGGGTGCAATACATGTATATAATTCAAATATTGCTGAAGTAGAAACACAAAAAATTACAACAATCACAACATACAATTCAACATTTTTTTTTCATTTTCAAACAAGTGCATGGATTAATATTTTGATCTTGCATGAAACATTTACTCTTACATTTTCAAATACATCATAAGAAAAGTTTCATCATATGCATCGAGCAATTATATAATATATTCATTGAATTGTTGTCTTGAAAGAGAAGAAATCAATACTTTGTATTGACATTGATTATCAACTTTCATATCTACTTCAAGAATTTGTTTCTAATCATTTTTTTAAAGTGATTATGGTATAAACTTGTTGTCCAGGATTGTTGGAAGCAAGAGAGTTTTAAGGGAGGATTCTTCTCTTTCTTCTTTGTATTGGTTACATTGTTTTCAAGATTGTTTAAAACAAGTGTGTACGTTGAAGAGGATTGTTCTTCTTGTACTTGGTTGTATCTTAAAGGATAATTAAAGCCTTTGATCTCCCTATAGTTTAGATGGTAAGCATCTCATTTATATATGGATAGGCTGTACAATAATTCTAACTATAGCGAAATCTCTTACATGTTGTTGAGGGGACTGGAGTACTCTCGAAGTGTGAGGGGAACCAGTATAAATCTCTTGTGTTCATTATTTTCTGTATTTACCACATTCATATTAATACACAAACATGAAAGTAATAACATCATCACATTAAATAATAAAAATATGAAATTCACTTTATTTAGCTCCGTCGTAGGCGCACTCAAAAACCAACATTTGGTATTAGAGAAAATTAAGGTAACTTGTTCCTATTGGATTTAGAATGGATTCCGCACAACCAACTATCAAATATGGTGGTAGTAACACTAAGCCTCCATTGTTTTTTGGTGAATACTTTGACTTTTGGAAAATTCGCATAAAGGCTCATCTAGAAGCACAAGGAGAAGAAATATGGGATGCTGTCCAAAATGGTCTGTTTATTCCGATATGTGTTGTCAACGGTGTTGGAAGACCAAAGCCTAAAACATCATGGGATAATGATGATTATAAAAAGGTCCTTTATGATAAGAAAGAAATTAATATTCTACAAGGCGCACTTTACATGGATGAGTTCTTTCGTGTTTCGGTGTGCACAACGACAAAGCAAATTTGTGATACTTTGGTTGAAACTCATGAAAGAACAGTTGAAGTAAAGAGGTCAAGATTGAATACTTTAGATCAAGAGTATGAACTTTTCAGAATCCATCCCCGGGAGACAATTCTTGACTTGCAAAAGATGTTAGTTCATCTGAAGAACCATTTGATGACACTCATTAAGTCTTTTACTAATGATGAATTAAATCTTAAAGTGCTTAGATCTTTGTCCAGCGAATGGTAACCAAAAGTGTGGGCGATATCCTAAAAGAAAAATCTATCCCTAATGACTTCCGCAACATTATTTGGAAAACATCAAGAACATGAAATCGAACTTAGAAAGCTAGAACAACATGAAATTCAAGATGAGGATTCCAAAGGAGCTGCATTGAAAGTTAACTCAAGGGAAGAACTTAACGATGATGATTCAGAGGAATTCATGCATCTTTTAAAAATGCTCGGTAAGTTTTTCGTTAATAATGATGATTCTTCCAACTTTGCAAAATGCGAGAAACTCTTTATAAAGAAAGAAGGTTCTTCGTTACTGCACAAAGTCAAATGCTAGGAATATGGAAAAGTGGGAAACATAAAAATGGAGTGCCCAAAGTTTTCCAAGAAAAATGCTTACAGGGGAAGAAATTTCTTAATATCCAACAAGGTTTACACTGAAGAAAGTGATATAAGTTCTTCATCCGATTCTGAAAATGGTGAATATGCAAATCTTGCTTTTAAGGCATCACAGCATTTCGATGGTGAAAAGGAAGAAAAAGTTAGAAATTTTTATCCTAATGAATGGTTGCTAAAAAAAACTATGTTACAAGCAACTTTATTCCTACTTGTGTGGTATTATTGGTCACACACATATTTCTAGTCATGCAAGAAATTTTAATGTTACTAGTGAGAGTTATATGTGGGTTAAGAAAGGAATTATCCATGAAGGACCCAAATCACTTTGGGTACCTAGAAAAACATAACTTGCTTTTTTTGTTTGGTTGCAGACCACTTCAAAATATTTTATATCTTAATAAGTGGTTTATCCAAGCATATGATGGGAGGCATAAGCAAACTTTCCAATCTAATAGGCCAATGGACGTGTCACATATGAGGACACCATCAAATGAATGAATCTTGGAAAGGAAAAGATAAGAACTAACTTTCATATCCAATGAAGAATTACTTCATAATGAAGGATTAAGAAAAATTACTCTAAAGGATAAGTCAACTAATATCATGCTATTCTTTTATTTTGATTATGATATTATATTGTTTAATTTTCCCTTCCTCTTTGCTAATGACAAAGAGGGAGAAGATATATGTGTATGCTTTGTCTCTATCTCTTGCAGAAATTCTCACCATACTCTATTGATCAAGGAGAAGCATTGATCATGGGGGAGTTATCATTAATAGGGAGAGCATATTGGATTTTCAAGCTATCCAAAGCGTTTCACATAACTAGTGATTGTCATTATAAAAAAGGGGGAGAATGTAAAGTCATGCGTCATCAACTTTATGTTTTCATCATTACAAACATCATGATCGAGGAAAAAAGCATTATCAAAAAGAAGAAAAAGTATGTACTCAAAATGGAATTTTGGCTTGCATGCTAAGTTACTCCTAAAGAAGACTTTGGTATTTGATCTTTGTAACGCCCGTAATTTAATTAATTGTTTAATTAAATTATTTTTGGAATATTTTGTGAAGATGTGTTATAATTAATTGGATTTAATTTATTTTATTAAGTGGAGAAATAATATTTGAAGTATAATATTATGTGTTGTGGGCTTATTTTGAAGGAATAGAAGTAATAAGGGGTGTATTAGTTTTGAGCCCAATTAGGAATAAAGAGTAATAGGATTATTTTATTGTTGTTAGAGAGAATAGAAAGAAAGAAGCAGTAGAATAATAAGGATTGAGAAGAGAACGTGAAGCTGAAGGAAATAGAGGATAAACGGTAAAATGAGAATTCGACCGGAAAATTATAGAGCAACCTTCAATCCAAGGTAAGGGTGGGGTTCTAACTCTATAATTAGGTTCATGATGATTGATATGTGGGGTGAGTGGTGATTGTTTTCTTGTTCTTGAATTGAATGCATATGATGTTGTATGATGAATAATTGATGAATTTTAGATGAATAATGATGTCCCGATGTTGTTTAATCAATGTAGAATCATAGGATAATTACAGGTGATGATTTATCATGATTATATTAAGTTATAGGGTTAAATGTATGAATCCCGTAGTGAGATGCAGGGAAGAAAATCATAGAATTATGCAGGAAGAATCAGGATGTGTCAACCTCAAACTTGATGCATCGATACATGAGGGCCTAGAGACTCAGTATGAGTCGACACGAAGAGACTTGTGTCGATACATGAAGATTGAAAGACTCAGGATGAGTTGATCTGTGGGATGCATGTGTCGATACATGCTGTGTGCAAGACTCAGGATGAGTCGATCCATGAGAGGATGCATCGACTCATGTTATGCAAATAGTGTAGTATGCGTCGATCCAAGGGGTTTTGCGTCGACCCCTATTGTCTGATTTTTGGCAGATTCAGTTTTAAAGTGTTGTAACTTGAGTTTTAGGATGCCGTTTGAGATGTCGTTCAAAGCGTTGAACAGCTAACGCGATGAACTTATTCTAGATGATTAAAATGAAGAATAGGAAGTGTAATCCTAGTAGCCAACTTAGGATTTAGAGTTAATTCCCATGTTGATTATTGCGTTGGTTTTGTACAGAATGATGAAGATGAGATGCCTAGAGGCTGCTGTTTGAATTATAATAATAGGATTAGTAACAATAACAATGTAAGAGTACAGAATAACAGTATGAATTATTGTAGTATTAATGTACAACTGAGTTGTTGATGAGAAGTTATTAATGATGTTGAGTTGATAATTTATAATAAATAAATAATGTTTGATGAATTATTATGATAATATGAGATGCGATGACGAGACGTTGAGATGCTTTGAGATGTAGGCCTTTTGCCAATGATGGTGTTTCATTGAGATGTTGTTAATTTTGATGTTTTTATTACATTCATGATTGTGTCGCATACATTGCATTTTAAGATGGAGCTTATGCTCGTTGAGATGGCCTGTATTGGCGAATTTTGAGATGAAGGCTATGCCTTGTTGATGCCTCTATTAATTGGCAAATTTTTGAGATAGGAGTTCTGCTCCAATGGTACCACATGAATTTGCATAGTATTGCATCGCATTATATGATTGCATAAAGAAGTTGTATTGATGTTTTGGATGTGTATTATTGTTGAGATTGTTGTTGATTTTGAGATGAGAAGTGGTGACGTTATTGATCTAATTTAATATATTAACTATCATGCGCTTTATTATATTCTTAGACATCTCACCCCTTCTGTTTGAATGTTGCCCTTATGTTTGTAACGTGCAGGTAATCGAGAGTGAAGGTTCTATACCTTCGGTAGTTCGAGTCGGTGTCATTGCTCTGATATGTAACACTCGGGGGGATGAACACTTGCTGTCTTTGATTGTTGATTTTTCAGTTGTTGAACTTTAAGTTGATTATTATTAAATATGTGCTATTTCAAAGTCAATGTATTGATGATAATGATGTTGTTAAGAATTCTGATGCGTAGATGTTGATTTATTTAATTAAAGATGTTATGATGATGGTTTATCCGATGTTTTAAAAGTGTTATATATCCACGATGAATGCAATGAATTTTGATAGAAGAATTTGTGACATCCTGATTCGTTTGCATGATTGAATTTTATAACTATGATTTATTTACATAATTGCTCGGGTAGAATTAGGGTGTTACATATTTGGTATCAGAGCAAAAGGTTGGTCCGACCTTATCGTCGAGTCTTAGTTGTCTAACAATCGAGTATTGTTAATTTTAGTTCTAACTGTTGTTTATGTTGTAGTGAGAAGTTAAGATGGCTAGAAGTAATGATGCTGCACTTGCTGCTGCTCTAGAAGCAATGGCTCAGCGATGGAAAATTAGCCAAATGCTGACGGGAATGCTGGATCTCGTAGCTTGGCGACTTTCCAGAGGGAGAATCCACCTACGTTCAAGGGAAAGTATGATCCTGGCGGGGCATTGGAGTGGTTGAAAGAGATTGAGAGAATCTTATGTGTGATGGATTGCACTCCATCGCAGAAGGTTCGTTATGGTACTCATATGCTAGCAGTCGAGGCTGATGACTGGTGGCTAGAGACTTGTCAGAAGTTGGAAGTTGCAGGTGAGAATGTCACTTGGGCTGTGTTCCGTAGGGAATTTTTGAGAAAGTACTTTCCTGAAGATGTCCGTGGTAAGAAGGAAATTGAGTTCCTTGAGCTGAAGCAAGGAAGTATGTCAGTTGTTGAGTATGCTTCCAAGTTTGCTGAGTTGGCTAAGTTTTATCCGCATTACGCTGAGGCAGATGCTGAGTTTTCGAAGTGTATCAAATTTTAGAACGGGTTGCGCCCAGAGATTAAGAAGGCAGTTGGATACCAGAAAATTTGTGTCTTTGCTAATTTGATTGATAACTTTATGAGGAGGATAATAATGCTCATTACAAGATTATCAGTGAGAAGAGGGGTAAGCACCAACAGAATCGTGGTAAGCCTTATGACGCCCCTGCTGGTAAAGGTAAACAGAAAGCTGTTCAGATTCAGAGGACTAGTGGGGGAGATGCTCCTGCTGGTCTGGTTTGCTTTAAGTGTGGAAAACCTGGACACAAGAGTAATGTGTGCACTACTGAAGTGAAGAGGTGTTTCTGTTGTGGTAAGAACAGACATGTTGTATCTGAGTGTGAACATAAGGATGTGCTTTGTTTCAATTGTAGAGAAGGGAATATTGGTAGTCAGTGTCCGAAACCGAAGAGGGCTCAGTCAAGTGGTAAAGTGTTTGCTTTGGTTGAGGATCAGACAGATGCTGAGGACAACCTTATCATAGGTACATGTTTCATTAATAGTACTCCTTTAATTACTATTATTGATACCTGTGCTATGCATTGTTTTATTGGTGCTGATTGTGTTGAAAGATTGGGTCTTATGTTGTCTTCTTTGAATTGAGAAATGGTCGTCGATACTCCAGCCAAGGGGTCGGTGACTACTTCTTTTGTGTGTTTGAAGTGTCCCTTGTCGATCTTCGACAGAGACTTTGTTGTTGATTTAGTTTGTTTACCGTTAAAAGGTTTGGATGTGATTTTGGGTATGAACTGGTTAGAGCATAATTGTGTTCATATTAACTGTTATGACAAGTCTGTGAAGTTTTCTACTCCTGAAGCAGAGGAAGATGGTTTTTTGTCTGCTAGACAGTTGAGGAAGTTGATGTAAGATGAAGCACAAATGTTTTCATTAATAGCGCCGCTATCTGTAGAGACTCAAGCTGTAATTGAGGAATTGCAGGTGGTGTGTGAATTTCCTGAAGTTTTCCCTGATGAGATTCCTGATGTACCGCCGAAGAGAGAAGTTGAATTTGTTATTGATCTTGTACCTGGTACCAGACCTGTGTCTATGGCACCATACAGGATGTATGCATCTAAATTGTCAGATTTGAAGAAGCAAATGGAAGAGTTACTTGAGAAGAAATTTGTAAGACCAAGTGTATCGCCGTGGGGTGCTCCAGTGTTGTTAGTAAAGAAGAAAGATGGAAGTGTGAGGCTTTGTGTTAAATTTAAGACAACTGAATAAAGTGACGATTAAGAACCAGTATCCGCTTCCAAGAATAGATGACTTGATGGACCAATTGGTGAATTCCCGTGTGTTTAGTAAGATTGATTTGAGGTCGTGTTACCATCAGATTAAAGTGAAGGATGAAGATATCCAGAAGACGGCTTTCAGAAAGCGTTATGGACATTACGATTATTCGGTGATGCCTTTCGGTGTTACTAATGCACCGGGAGTATTCATGGAATATATGAATCGTATATTTCATACATATTTTGATCGGTTCGTAGTGGTGTTCATTGATGATATTTTGATTTACTCTAAGTCAGAAGAAGAGCATGCAGAACACTTAAGAGTAGTATTGCAGGTTTTGAAAGAGAAGAAGTTGTATGCAAAGTTGTCCAAGTGTGAATTCTGGTTGAAAGGGGTTTGTTTTCTTGGTCATGTGATTTCAGGTAGTGGCATTGCTGTAGATCCATTGAAGGTTGATGTTGTGTTGCAATGGGAAACCCCAAAGTCAGCTACTGAGATTAGAAGCTTCTTGGGATTAGCTGGTTATTATAGAATGTTTATCGAAGGGTTCTCTAAATTGTCACTTCCGTTGACTAAGTTGACTTATAAAGGTAGAGAGTTTGTATGGGATGTTCAGTGCGAAGAAAGTTATATAGAATTGAAGAAGAGGTTGATGTCGGCTCCGATTTTGACGTTGCCTAATCCAGGAGAGCCTTTTATGGTGTATTGTGATGCTTCTAAGATGGGTTTAGGAGGTGTGCTTATGTAGAATAGTAAGGTAGTTGCTTATGCGTCAAGGCAGTTAAGGACTCATGAGAAGAACTATCCTACGCATGATTTAGAACTCGCTGCAGTTGTTTTTGTGTTGAAGATTTGGAGGAATTATCTTTATGGTTCTAGATTTGAAGTGTTAAGTGACCATAAGAGCTTAAAGTATTTATTTGATCAGAAGGAGTTGAATATGAGGCAACGAAGATGGTTGGAATTGTTAAAGGATTATGATTTCAGTTTGAATTATCATTCGGGAAAAGCAAATGTCGTAGTTGATGTGTTGAGTCGAAAGACTTTACATATGTCGGCAATGATGATTAAAGAGTTGGAATTGATTGAGCAGTTCAGAGATATGAGCATAGTTTGCGAGGTTACGTCGCATGGTTTATGTTGGGTATTTTGAAGATTAATAATGAATTTCTAGACAGTATAAGAGAAGCTCAGAAGATGGATGTGAAACTAGTAGATTTGATGGTTGGAATTGATCAGTCTGAGAATAGTGATTTCAAGTTAGATGCGCAAGGTATGTTTAGATTTCGTAACCGGATTTGTATACCTGATGATGCTGAGACGAAGAAAGTTATACTTGAAGAGAGTCATAGAAGTAAGTTGAGTATTCATCCAGGAGCTACATAGATGTATTAAGATTTGAAAGGTTTGTTTTGGTGGCCTGGGATGAAGAGTGATGTGGCTTGTTTTGTGTATGCATGTTTGACTTGTCAGAAGTCGAAAGTTGAACATCAGAAGCCTGCAGGATTGATGCAACCGTTGGAAGTTCCAGAATGGAAATGGGTTAGCATTTCAATGGACTTTGTGACGGGGTTACCTAATACTTTAAGAGGACATGATTTGATTTGGGTGATTGTTGATAGGCTTACGAAGTCAGCTCATTTTATTCCTATTAACATTAGTTTCCCAGTGTCGAAGTTGGCTGAGATTTACACTAGTGTAATTGTGAAGTTGCATGGTGTTCCTTTGTGCATTCTATCAAATAGAGATCCAACATTTACTTATAATTTTTGGAAGAGTTTGTAAGAAGCGTTGGATTCTAATTTGAGGTTGAGTTCAGCGTATCATCCTCAGACAAATGGTCAGACTGAACGGACGATTCAATCGTTGGAAGACTTGTTGAGGGCATGTGTTCTTGAGCAGTGAGGTTCGTGGGATACTTATCTTCCATTGATAGAGTTCACTTATAATAACAGTTACCATTCTAGTATTGGGATGGCACCTTTTGAGGCATTGTATGGTCGAAGATGTAGAACTCCTTTATTTTGGCATGAATCTCGTGAGAGTGTAGTACTTGGACCTGAACTTGTTCGTGAGACTACTGAGAAGGTGAAGTTAATTCGAGAAAAGATGAAAGCTTCCCAAAGTATACAAAAGAGTTATCATGAAAAGCGAAGGAAGGATTTAGAATTTCAAGTTGGTGATCATGTGTTTTTGAGAGTTACACCTGTGACTGGTGTTGGGCGAGCATTGAAGTCTAAGAAGCTCACTTCTCGTTTTATTGGACCGTATCAGATTTCAGAGAGAGTGGGGAATGTTTCTTATAGAGTGGCTTTACCGCCTAATCTTTCGAATTTTCATGATGTGTTTCACGTGTCGCAACTCCAGAAGTATATTTCAGATCCATCTCATGTGATTCATATGGACGATGTGCAAGTACTGGATAATCTTACGGTGGAGACGATGCATGTACGGATCGCGAATCATGAAATGAAGACTCTGAGGGGAAAAGAGATTGCTTTGGTTAAAGTGGTTTGGCTAGGAGCTGTCGGAGAAAGCATGACTTGGGAGTTGGAGAGCAATATGCGAGACTCCTACCCTGAGTTGTTTGATTATGGTAAATTTTCGAGGACGAAAATATTCTAAGTGGGGGAGAGTAGTAACGCCCGTAATTTAATTAATTGTTTAATTAAATTATTTTTGGAATATTTTTTGAAAATGTGTTATAATTAATTGTATTTAATTTATATTATTAAGTGGAGAAATAATATTAGAAGTATAATATTATGTGGTGTGGGCTTATTTTGAAGGAATAGAAGTAATAAGGGTGTGTATTAGTTTTGAGCCCAATAAGGAATAAAAAATAATAGGGTTATTTTATTGTTGTTAGAGAGAATAGAAAGAATGAAGCAGTAGAAGAATAAGGATTGAGAAGAGAACGTGAAGCTGCATGAAATAGAGGATAAACGGAAGAACGAGAATTCGACTGGAAAGTTGTACAGCGACCTTCAATCCAAGGTAAGGGTGGGGTTATGACTCTATAATTGGGTTCATGATGATTGATATGTGGGGTTAGAGGTGATTGTTGTCTTGTACTTGAATTGAATGCATATGTTGTTGTATGATGAAGAATTGATGAATTTTAGATGAATAATGATGTCCCGATGTTGTTTAATCGATGTAGAATCATAGGATAATTGTAGGTGATGATTTATCATGATTATATTAAGTTATAGGGCTAAATGTATGAATCCCTTAGTGAGATGCAGGGAAGAAAATCGCAGAATTATGCAGGGAGAATCAGGATGTAATGACCTCAAACTTGATGCGTCGATACACGAGGGCCTAGAGACTTAATATTAGTCGACACGAAGAGACTTGTATCGATACATGAAGATTGAAAGACACGGGATGAGTCGATCTGTGGGATGCATGTGTCGATACATGCTGTGTGCAAGACTCAGAATGATTCGATCCATGAGAGGATGCGTCGACTCATGTTGTGCAAATAGTGCAGTACGCGTCAATCCAAGGGGTTTTGCGTCGACCCCTATTGTCTGATTTTTGGAAGATTCAGTTTTAAAGTGCTGTAACTTGAGTTTTAGGATGCTGTTTGAGATGTCGTTCGAAGCGTTGAACAGCTAATGCGATGAACTTTATTCTAGATGATTAAAATGAAGAATTGGAAGTGTAATCCTAGTAGCCAATTTAGGATTTAGAGTTAATTCTCGTGTTGATTGTTGCGTTGGTTTTGTACAGAATGATGAAGATGAGATGCCTAGAGGCTGCTGTTTGAATTATAACAGTAGGATTAGTGACACTAACGATGTAAGATTACAGAATAGCAGTATGAATTACTGTAGTATTAATGTACAGCTGAGTTGTTGATGAGAAGTTATTAATGATTTTGTGTTGATAATTTATAATAACTACATGATGTTTGATGAATTATTATGATGATATGAGATGCGATGACGAGAAGTTGAGATGCTTTTGAGATATAGGCCTTTAGCCAATGATGGTGTTGCATTGAGATGTTGTTAATTTTGGTGTTATTATTACATTCATGATTGTGTCGCATACATTGCATTTTGAGATGGAACTTATGCTCGTTGAGATGGCCTGTATTGGAGAATTTTGAGATGAAGGCTATGCCTTATTGATGCCTTTATTAATTGGTAAATTTTTGAGATGGGAGTTCTGCTCCAATGGTACCACATGCATTTGCATAGTATTGCATCGCATTATATGATTGCATAAAGAAGTTGTACTGATGTTGTGAATGTGTATTATTGTTGGGATTTTTGTTGATTGTGAGATGAGAAGTGGTGATGTTATTGATCTAATTTAATATATTAATTATAATGCGCTTTATTATAATGTTAGACATCTCACCCCTTATGTTTGAATGTTGCCCTTATGTTGGTAACATGTAGGTAATCAAGAGTGAAGGTTGTATACCTTCGGTAGTTCGAGTCGGTGTCATTGCTCTGATATGTAACACCCGGGGAGATGAACGCTTGCTGTCTTTGATTGTTGATTTTTCAATTGTTGAACTTTAAGTTGATTATTATTAAATATGTGATGTTTCTAAATCGATGTATTGATGATAATGATGTTGTTAAGAATTCCGCTGCGTAGATGTTGATTTATTTAATTAAAGATGTTATGATGATGGTTCATCCGATGTTTTAAAAGTGTTATATACCCACGATGAATGCAATGAATTTTGATAGAAGAATTTGTGACGTCCCAATTTGTTTGCATGATTGAATTTTATAACTCTGATTTATTTACATAATCGCCGGGGTAGAATTGGGGTGTTACAATCTTCAATATGTCTAACATTATGCATACAAGTTTCATGGCTTTTAATATAACTAGCATTGCATTTCCAAGCCATTAAAAAGGTTATTTCACTTTTTGATAAAGTGATAACCGGTTACAGTATTTTGGTAACTACCAACATGCTTCAGCATTCCAAAAATCTTAATGTTACCTGCATGGGTAACCAGTTACTGCATTCTGGTAATCGGTTACTGCATTGTTTTAACCGGTTACTACTGAAACGAATTTGAAAAACAAGATTTTTTTGAATGCTGTTTGTTTGTTGCATTTGTCTATGAACCATTACACTTCTACATTAATTTAGAACCTTTTCAAAGGGTGCAATACATGTATATAATTCAAATATTTCTGAAGTAGAAACACAAAAAATAACAACAATCACAACATACAATTCAACAATTTTTTTTCATTTTCAAACAAGTGCATGGATTAATATTTTGATCTTGCATGAAACTTTTACTCTTACATTTTCAAATACATCATAAGAAAAGTTTCATCATATGCATCGAGCAATTATGTAATATATTCATTGAATTGTTGTCTTGAAAGAGAAGAAATCAATACTTTGTATTGTCATTGATTATCAACTTTCATATCTACTTCAAGAATTTGTTTCTTATCATTTTTTAAAAGTGATTATGGTACAACCTTGTTGTCCAGGATTGTTGGAAGCAAGAGAGTTTTAAGGGAGGATTGTTCTCTTTCTTCTTTGTATTGGTTACATTGTTTTCAAGATTGTTGAAAACAAGTGTGTACATTGAAGAGGATTGTTCTTCTTGTACTTTGTTGTATCTTAAAGGAGAGTTAAAGCCTTTGATCTCCCTATAGGTTTGATGGTAAGCATCACATTTAAATATGGATAGGCTGTACAATAATTCTAACTATAGGGAAATCTCTTACATGTTGTTAAGGGGACTGGAGTACTCTCGAAGTGTGAGGGGAACCAGTATAAATCTCTGGTGTTCGTTATTTTCTGTATTTACCACATTCATATTATTACACAAACAAGAAGGTAATAACATAATCACATTAAAGAATAAAAATATGAAATTCACTTTATTTAGCTCCGTCGTAGGCGCACTCAAAAACCAACATTTGGTATTAGAGAAAATTAAGGTAACTTGTTCCTATTGGATCTACAACGGATTCCGCGCAACCAAATTTCAAATATGGTGGTAGTAACACTAAGCCTCCATTGTTTTTTGGTTAATACTTTGAATTTTGGAAAACTCGCATAAAGGCTCATCTAGAAGCACGAGGAGAAGAAATATGGGATGCTGTCTAAAATGGTCTGTTTATTCCGATATGTGTTGTCAACGGTGTTGGAACATCAAAGCCTAAAACATCATGGGATGATGATAATAAGAAAAAGGTCATTTATGATAAGAAAGAAATTAATATTCTTCAAGGTTCACTTTGCATGGATGAGTTCTTTCTTGTTTCGGTGTGCACAACGACAAAGCAAATTTGTGATACTTTGGTTCAAACTCATGAAGGAATAGTTGAAGTTAAGAGGTCAAGATTGAATACTTTAGACCAAGAGTATGAACTTTTCATAATTCATCCCCGCGAGACAATTCTTGACTTATAAAAGAGATTCGTTCGTCTGATGAACCATTTGATGACACTCATTAAGTCTTTTACTAATAATGAATTAAATCTTAAAGTTCTTTGATCATTGTCCAGAGAATGGTAACCAAAAGTGACGGCGATATCCGAAAAGAAAATTCTATCCCTAATGACTTCCGCAACATTATTTGGAAAACTTCAAGAACATGAAATCGAACTTAGAAAGCTAGAAAACATGAAATTCAAGATGAGGATTCCAAAGGAGTTACATTGAAAGTTAACTTAAGGGAAGAACTTGTCGTTGATGATTCAGAGGAATTCATGCATCTTGTAAAAAGGCTCGGTAATTTTTTCGTTAATAATGATAATTCGTCTAACTTTGCAAAAAGGTAGAAACTCTTTATAAAGAAAGAAGGTTCTTCGTCACTGCACAAAGTCAGATGCTATGAATGTGGAAAAGTGGGACACATAAAGATGGAGTGCCCAAAGTTGTCCAAGAAAAATGCTTACAAGGGAATGGAATCCTTAATATCCAATAAGGTTTACACTGAAGAAAGTGATACAAGTTCTTCATCCCATTCCGAAAATGGCGAATATGCAAATCTTGCTTTTATGGCATTACAACATTTTGATGTTGAAAAGGAAGAAAAAGTTATAAATTTTTATCCTAATGAAATGGTTGCGAAAAAAAAACTATGTTACAAGCAACTTTATTCCTACTTGTGTGGTATTATTTGTCACACACATATTGCTAGTCACACAAGAAATTTTAATGTTACTAGTGACAGTTATGTGTGAGTTAAGAAAGGAACTAACCATGAAGGACCCAAATCACTTTGGGTACCTAGAAAGACTTAACTTGCTTTTTTTGTTTAGTTGAAGACTAGTTCAAAATATTTTATATCTTAATTAGTGGTTGGTCCAAGCATATGATGGGAGGCGTAAGCAAATTTTCAAATCTAATAGGCCAATGGACGTGTCACATATGAGGACAACATCACATGAAAGATTCTTGGCAAGGAAAAGATAAGCACTAACTTTCATATCCAATGTAGAAGTCCTTCAAAATGAAGGATTAAGACAAATTATTCTAAAGGATAAGTCAACTAATATCATGCTATTATTTTATTTTGATTATGATATTATATTGTTTCATTTTCCCTTGCTTTTTGCTAATGACAAAGGGGGGAAAGATATATGTGAATGCTTTGTCTCTATCTCTTGCAGAAATTCTCACCATACTCTATTGATCAAGGAGAAGTTTTGATTATAGGGGAGTTATCATTAATAGGGGGAGCATATTGGATTTTCAAGCGATCCAAAGCGTTTCACATAACTCGTGATTGTCATCATAAAAAAGGGGGAGGATGTAAAGTCATGCTTCATCAACTTTATGTTTTGATGATTACAAACATCATGATCGAGGTAACAAGCATTATCAAAAAGAAGACGATAAAGTCTATACTCAAAATGGAATTTTGACTTGCATGGTAAGTTACTCCTAAAGAAGACTTTGGTATTTGATCATAATTATGGTACAAGACTCCAATTCAATATAGTATGTTACTATAATGCCCAAAATATGTCTAACATTATGCATACATGTTTCGTGGCTTTTAATATAACTAGCATTGAATTTCCAAGCAATTAAAAAGGTTATTTCACTTTTTTGATAAATTAATAACTGGTTACATATTTTTTGTAACTAGCAACAGGCTTCAGCATTTCAAAAATCTTAATGTTACCTGCATGGGTAACCAGTTACTGCATTCTGGTAATCAGTTACTGCATTGTTGTAACCGATTACTACTGAAACGAATTTGAAAAACAAGATAGTTTTGAATGCTGTTTGTTTGTTGCGTTTGTCCATGAACCATTACACTTCTACATTAATTTAGAACCTTTTGAAAGGATGCAATAGATTTATATAATTCAAATATTTCTGAAGTACAAACACAAAAAATAACAACAATCACAACATACAATTCAACATTTTTTTTCATTTTCAAACAAGTGCATGATTTAATATTTTTATCTTGCATGAAACTTTTACTCTTACATTTTCCAATACATCATAAGAAAAGTTTCATCATATTCATTGAGAAATTATGTAATATATTCATTGAATTATTGTCTTGAAAGAGAAGAGATCAATACTTTGTATTGACATTGATTATCAACTTTCATATCTATTTCAAGAATTTGTTTCTAATCATTTTTTAAAGTGATTATGGTATAAACTTGTTGTCCAGGATTGTTGGAAGCAAGAGAGTATTAAGGGAGGATTGTTCTCTTTCTTCTTTGTATTAGTTACATTGTTTTCAAGATTGTTGAAAACAAGTGTGTATATTGAAGAGGATTGTTCTTCTTGTATTTGGTTGGATCTTAAAGGATAGTTAAAGCCTTTGATCTCCCTACAGGTTAGATAGTAAGCATCACATTTAAATGTGGATAGGTTGTACAATAATTCTAACTATAATGAAATCTCTTACATGTTGTTAAGGGGACTGGAGTACTCTCGGAGTGTGAGGGGAACCAGTATAAATCTCTTTTGTTCGTTATTTTCTAGATTTACCACTTTCATATTATTACACAAACAAGAATGTAATAACATCATCACCTAAAAGAATAAAAATATGCAATCCACTTTATTTAGCTCTATCGTAGGCGCACTCAAAAACCAACATTTGGTATTAGAGAAAGTTAAGGTAACTTGTTCCTATTCGATCTAGAATGGCTTCCGCACAACTAGATTTCAAATATGGTGGTAGTAACACTAAGCCTCCATGGTTTTGCGGTGAATGCTTTGACTATTGGAATATTCGCATAAAGGCTCATCTATAAGCACAAGGAGAAGAAATATGGGATGTTGTCCAAAATGGTCTATTAATTCTGATATGTGTTGTCAACAGTGTTGGAACATCAAAGCTTAAAACATCATGGGATGATGATGATAAGAAAAAGTTCCTTTATGATAAGAAAGAAATTAATATTCTTCAAGGTTCACTTTGCATGGATGAGTTCTTTCGTGTTTCGGCGTGTACAATGATAAAGCAAATTTGTGAGACTTTGGTTGAAACTCATGAAGGAACAATTGAAGTTTAGAGCTCAAGATTGAATACTTTAGACCAAGAGTATGAACTTTTCAGAATGCATCCCCAGGAGACAATTCATGACTTGCAAAAGAGATTCGTTCATTTGACGAACCATTTGATGACACTCATTAAGTCTTTTACTAATGATGAATTAAATCTTAAAGTTCTTAGATCATTGTCCAGGGAATGGTAACCAAAAGTGACGGTGATATCCGAAAAGAAAAATCTATCCCTAATGACTTCCACAACATTATTTGGAAAACTTCAAGAACATGAAATCGAACTTAGAAAGCTAGAAAACATGAAAATCAAGATGAGGATTCTAAAGGAGTTGCATTGAAAGTTAACTCAAGGGAAGAACTTGTCGGTGATGACTCAGAGGAATTCACGCATCTTGTAAAAAGGCTCGGTAAGTTTTTCGTTAATAATGATAATTCTTCTAACTTTTCACAAAGCGAGAAACTCTTTATAAAGAAAGAAGGTTATTCGTCACTGCACAAAGTCAAATGCTATGAATATGGAAAAGTGGAACACATAAAGATGGAGTGCCCAAAGTTGTCCAAGAAAAATGCTTACAAGGGAATAAAATCCTTAATATCCAATAAGGTTTACACTGAAGAAAGTGATACAAGTTCTTCACCCCATTCGGAAAATGGCGAATATGCAAATATTTCTTTTATGGCATTACAGCATTTAGATGTTGAAAAGGAAGAAAAAATTAGAAATTTGTATACTAATGAAATGGTTGCTAAAAAAAACTATGTTACAAGCAAATTTATTCCTACTTGTTTGGTATTATTTGTGACACACATATTGCTAGTCATGCAAGAAATTTTAATGTTACTGGAACCTGTCATCTGGATGTAATGAAACATCAATGAAGCCGTCACCTAACGTCTTTTATCCCGCCGAAAGGGAAAGGTAAACATCGAGAAAACCTAGAAAGGGGTAAATCACGGTCTTTCGACCGAGAGATCGGGTAAGGGAGTCTGTTACGCGAGGGGAAGGTGTTAGCACCCCACACGTCCGTAGTACTCTATGTTATCCAGTCTTGTTGTCTAATCTAATGGGTAAGGTCAAAACCTATGTCTATGGCTTAAGGATAAAGAGGGAATGCATGCGAACGAAAAAGAAAACAATGTAGGTAAAATAAAAGTTGTGCTCGGTTGGGCCCTAACCCTTTGCCTACGTATCCCTTTTAAGGAATCAGAGCAGCCGTAGTTCGGCTTATATATTTTGGTTGGTTGGTGTTTTTTAGTTAAGACGACAAAAATAAACAAGATGGCAAAACATTGAATGAAACAACAAACAAATGAGATTATTAAACATTGACTAAATAATAACAAAATAACATGTCAAAGACGGAGAAACATCAATAAAATGGATGACAAAACATCACACCTAACAATGATATTGAAAATCAAAGTAGGATAATAAACATGTGCGATGGCGAAACATCGAATTCAAACAAATATGCGATGGCAAAACATCGGCAAATAAAGATAACAAGATATCATGGCAAAGATGGAGAAACATCAATAAAACGGATGACAAAACATCACACTTAACAATGATATTGAGAATCAAACTAGGATAATAAACATGGCGATGGCGAAGCATCAGCTTCAAACAAATGTGCGATGGCAAAACATCGGCAAGTAAAGATAACAAGATATCATGGAAAAGATGGTGAAACATCGATAGAACGGATGAAAAAAATCACACCTAACAATGATATTGAGAATCAAAGTAGGATAATAAACACGTGCGATGGCGAAACATCGGCTTCAAACAAATGTGTGATGGTAAAACATCGGCAAGTAAAGATAACAAGATATCATGGCAAATATGGTAAAACATCGATAGAAAAGATGACAAAACATCACACCTAACAATGATATTGAGAATCAAAGTAGGATAACAAACAGATGCGATGGTGAAACATTGGCTTCAAACAAATGTGCAATGGCGAAACATCGGCTAAAAGATAGCACAATATCATGGCAGAGATTGCAAAACATCAATAAATCGGATGACGAAACATCACACCTAACAATGATATTGAGAATAAAAGTAGGATAACCAACATGTGCAATGGCGAAACATCGACTTCAAACAAATGTGCGATGGCGAAATATCCGTAAACCAGGTTTAAAAGCCAAGCCAAGAGGCACACAGACAAAGTAAGATTGGTTTGTATCTTTTACCTTGAAGAAGGGTTTGAGTTTATTAGAAATGTCTTATGATTTTCCAAGAAAACAAATTTTGTTTTAAGATGACGAATGCATAGAAAGGAAAACACAACTAAGGGAAACTAGCCTAGTACTATCCCCAGTGTTATCATACAATGGTTGACCCTAAGGTTGAGGATAAAGGAAAACCCTACCTTAATTAACATGTTAAAGGAAGCTTAACAAAAGTATCCTATAGGGAACATGCAATGAGATCGAAGTCGTGATCTCAATTTCTAAATTGAGTGACTCATCAATCAACAATTAAAGAAGAAAAAACAATAAACATCCTATAGGGAAGATGCACTGAGATCGAAGTCGTGATATCAATTTCTAAATTGAGTGACTCATCGATCAAAAATTAAAGAAACAAACACAACACATGTATCAGAAAAAAACCAGAGGGCCTTCCGACATATATCAGCAACAGAGGTCCCATCATGCAATCAGAGAACTATGCAAAATGAAAATGGAAGAAAGGAAATAGTGCAATACCAAACGGATAACTATCCGTAGCAACTGAGCAAGAATAAAAGAAACCCAGAGAACTTCAAGCAAGCTGGCATCAGTAGACAAATCAAGTCAAAAATTACGCAATCAGGATGTAAGTAATGAGATTATCAGATCTGAACAGATCCCATGGGAAATGTATGGCATTCATGATCACATATATATATATATATATATATATATATATATATATATATATATATATATATATATATATATATATATATATATATATATATATATATATATATATATATATATATATATATATATATATATATATATATATATATATATATATATATATATCCTGCATAAACTATCAAACATGCCAAACACAATAGCAGTGTCAAAACAATAAGTTGTGTTCCACAAATAAAGTGAAACACAGTAGCCTTAAGCTAAAAATGGAAACCTTCCTCAAAGTACCTCGCACCTTCAACAACCAAGTTAGTATTCCCATAAATAGAAAGATGATTCACATGATGGATATATGATGACACCATAATGAAGTGAGGAAACATGATAGAAAATATCAAACATTAGTCATGATAGACAAAAGGAAACAGGCATATGCATAATTTGGTCAAAAGAATCAGAGGAATGTTGCTCCTTTCTATCCCCATGTTGATTTGACAACTGAATATCAATAAAGGATCATGGGAGCTTTAGAAGAAAACAATCAAAGTCCATGAAGGTCAGTAGCAACCATAATTCAAACATGCACAATTAATTCATCACAACTCACAAGCATAATAGAAGAGGAATTCCACACAGTGCATCAAAAAGATTCAAACCTTCAAACATGGGGCATTAAGTGAATGGCTTGAGTTAAATGTGGATAATAAGAACAAACATGATCCTTAGATGCCCAATTATAGGCCTCACTCAAGTTCATTGGCCAACAAACAAATTGCAACATGATATGCAACATTAATTGGGTACCTTCACTTCAAAAATACATCAAAAATAGAAACAAGGATCCATAATTAAAACCAAAAATATCTTAGCATCTTTGAAGTGTGTAGAAGTCATAAAGCAAGCCTTAGGTTCATGAATGATTGAGGAGGGGATCAAATGAGGCCCAAAGTTCAAGACTAGTTGGCAGAACTACCAAAACTAGACTAGTTTTCAAAATAATTTGTGGGAAAATGTCAAACCAAGTTAAATAATTCAAGAAAAATGGTTTTCAGATCCTCAACACATTCATGGACCCTAATGATGACTTGAATTCTATTGGAAATCCAGGGAATAAGGGTTTTGAAAAAGAAACTTGCACAATAAGCAACAAAACCCTAATTTTTGACTTTTAATCTTAAATATTGATTAAGTAAGATCAAAATTCAAACAATTCAAACCAAGAACATAAAAATCACAAAGAAACACTAAATTTCAGAATACATATTTTTTTACAATTTTTTGAATTAAGGAAAAGTCAAAAATTAAATTAAATTCAAACAATTAATAAATCAATCCAATAATCACACCTCAAATTAAAATTCTAATCAAAAGTCAAAAAAATGTCCAACCAAAATTATATTCAAATATCAGAACTAAAAACACACATCTCTGATTTTTTTTGGAATTTTTGAATTAAGGAAAATATTAAAATAAAAATCAAACAAACAATTAACAATTAAACCATTTTTTAAGGGCAAAAATGAAAACCCTAGCCAAAAATCACAAAAATGTCAAAATAAAAATATATTCAGATTCTATGATTAAAAACAAGCTTTCATGATTTTTTTTAGGATTTTTGAATTATTGGAAGTATTAAAATGAAAATTATAAAGCAAAAATTAAAAATAAACTTCTCAAATTAAATTTAAAATCAAAAATAGAAAAAATGCTAAACAAATTTTAGAATAAAATTCTACATTATCTTATGAGTCCAAAACATTTTTTTTGTGAAATTTTTCAAGTCAAAGAAACATTAAAATAAAAATAAACACTAAACAAATAATTAATTAAACTCATAAATTTCTAGACCAATGAAAACATTTTCAAAAATTATCAAAAAAATGCACAAGGTCAGGAATATTATTTTCAAGTTTTATGAATTTTTTCATAATTTTTCATCAAGTTTTGATCAAAAAAATAAAATCAGAGAATCAATGAAAATTTAAATAACAAAAACAAGAACAAGGCCAATGAGATGATGCCACGCATCATCTCCAACCTCCAGCCTAGGAAAAATACTTGTTTCCATCAGTTCCAACATGCTCACTTCAGATCCATCAAACAAGCACGATTCTCAACCAAAATCCATGAAATTAAGCTCAAATTAAAGCTGATATATCATACAACATCATGCAATTCAAATCAAACTCAAAGATCAAGCATAGATCAAGATATCAACTCTCAAAAACTAGAAAAACACACTGCAAACATCAAAAACCAGAAATGCAATTTCACCAAATCTGCTTGAATCAGAGCTCAAATATACATCAATCCTAATGATTGGCCAGCTATAAATACAATGCACACCACAAAACACTTCAATTCATGCTTAAATCAAAGTTTAGATTCAGTAAGCATACCTTCAAAAGTGAAAAATAAATTCACTTGGGGCCTCTAAAATCTAGCAAGAAACCCTTCCAAATAGCTTCCTTGTGCTCCAATGAAGGTATTTGAGTAGAGAAGTGAGGACGGGATCAAGAGAATTGAGCAGCTCGATTCAAGTTGCAGAGCAAGAAAAACGAGGAAATTCTTGGCAGCTTCTTCCAATGTCGTGCCTATGTGCGTGAAATGAGAGCTTGAGCAACTTATATAGAGTGTTTTGAGTGAGGTTAGAGTGGTAATTCAAGCTGAGATTCGTTGGAGGGCAAAAGTGAATTTTCTGTCAAACCAAAACAAGTGTGATGGCCATTTGCGTTTTGCTTTGTATTTAGGCAATGCTTGCAGTTGTTTTGAACAACAAAAGGAGAGTGTGAGTGAGTGAAAAATGCGTGATGAGGTGAGCTGTCCTCTTTTGCACATGGGACTGATTTGCTTGAGTGAGAAGTTTCCATTTTGGCAAAAATGTGAGAATGAGAGAGTCACGAGGTATGCACCTGGTTTGGCAAGCACATGAGGTGTCCAATTCGTGCCAAGCATGTGCAAGTGGACCCTGAAATGATTGAATCAGAAATAAACCAAAACCTGAAAATGCCATGGCCAAGCATACACCAAAAATCAGCTGACTTCTAACTGAGGCTATTCCAAATTGGGTCGTGCATTTTCCAAATTTCTTTTAGCCAATTAAAATTCATATGATGAGCTTCACAATGATCGTTTATTCATCAAAAATGGTGGAGAAATGAGAGGGATGTGGACATTAGGATTCCTGGGTAAGTCAAGCCAACTTGCCCAAGACCGCGCGCGCGCTGGCCTGCCCATGTGCCTTCAAAGATCCGGTTTTGCCACCCAACTTCCTCAAATCATAACTTCCTCAATTTTAATCCAATTTGAGTGACTCCAAGTTTAATGAGAAGCTTTCATAGCCCTCTTCAAAATTCACTTTTTATTTTTTCAAATTGAGGCTTGAGTCACAAGAAATTGATTCCTCAAAATGGCATGCCAAGTGTTTGATGAAATTACGCGCGTGACTTGCCTAAGAGAAGTTATTTTGACACTTAGAATTTTTTGAATTTTTATGTTACTTCTTGAACAAGTTACACTCAAATTCACTATTTCTCATGATCCAAAGATGAATTTGGGTATAGAATATGAAAAGAGGATGCTTAAATTGATGGTTGACCAAAAGTCCACTTGGTCAACTTCTGATTTTGACCAAAATGACCAATTTCCCCCTTTTGATCAATTGAATCATTTCCAATCCAAATTGAACCTCAATTTTTCAATCCTAAGTGCTTAATAACATGTGGTGAATCATGGAAACAAGTTTGGGTGAAAAAGTCAAAGAAATCCTGATTAAATCCAAAACCCTAGTTTTATACCATGTACTAGGAGATAGCTGATCAAGCTTCAAAAACCTAATTCCACTGAGTATCATGAGAGACTCCTTGATCAAATTTGATTCTTATGATGATAAGATAATGATGCTTCATGAACTGGCTCATCTAGACCCCAATTATTTCAACTTGGACCAAACCCTAAATTTGACTGATTCCTCAAAGGAGAGTGATGAATCATCTTCAAAACTTCAAAGAGATGTTGTACAAAGACTTTCCAAATACCAAAGAGATGTTGTAGCTTCCAAATCAATACTCGTACATTGATAAATAACCTTGATCAGGCAAAACCCTAATTTGACTGGTGAATTAAAAGAGAGATTCCTCTTATAATCAAACATAAACTTTAATCCTCTGATGATCCAAAGAGGTGGATAAAACATCTTGAGATATGCAAAAACTTTTGAGCTTGAAAGATCTAGAGGTTTAGATGACAAGGTTCTACTTGAGAAACTTGTCAATGCAATCAACCTCCAAAGCTTGAGGGGAACTTGATAACCATGGTATTTTGATCCTATCACAATGTATGAATGCAATGCAATATGATATTTATGATGAAACATAAGCCAAAATCAAGAGGGTAAATTTTGGGGTGCAATAGCTTCCCCTATTCAAATATCTTCAACATGATAAGTGAGAAAAGTGACAACTTTCGAGCGTACGAGGTTGAAGATGTTTGAATACGAAAGAACCCGAAAATTTACACTCTTGAAGAAGAAGGAAACAGAAACAGAAAACCCCCAGGGCATGCGTTAGAATGAAGCTGTAACGCAGGTTGAAATAGAACAAAAACAAAGAAGAGTAGACGCAACTAAACTTCCGGACAAGTGTGCCAGGACAAAACTAGGCTTCTAAAAGAAGGTGAGATAAAACTCAAACCACAAAGTATAGGCGAAACTAAGCTCTAGAAAAGAAAACGTATGCGGGCGAGGAGACGAAACTTTGAGCTCGACCCAAAGAAAAAGTGGATATAGTGCGTGATTCTAGGAGCACTTGCTAATCTCAACTAAGATAGAAAGTACGAAGGAACTGAAAGAATCCCAAAAATGAGAAACAAATGCAAGGGGAAACTCGACTCAATAACCAGTTAGATGAAACTAAACCAGATGAGTACTAGGACGAAACTGGATTTCACGCACGGATAACGAGGCGAAACTCGTCCCATAGCAAAGTGATGAGAGTGCATGTTTCTCAGAGCACCTGCTGGTCTTAGATCAATGGATAAACAGTGACAAAAACTGATAAAAGAATCCAAGGAACAAAAGAGACTGATTTCAAACCAGGGACGCAGTACGAACACTGGACTCGGTAAACGAACACCGTCAAAGGGTCTGAGGTATGAAAGCAGAAACAAGACAAAACTTGACTCAAAAACTAGTTAGGCAAAACTAAACTAGATGAGTACCAGGACGAAAATGGATATCATGCACAGACGACGAGGCGAAACTCGACCCAAAGCGAGAGTGATGAGAGCGCATGTTTCTCAGAGCACCTGCTGGTCTCAGATCCAAGGACAAATAGTGACGAAAACTGATAGAAGAATCTAAGGAACAAAAGAGACCGATTTCAAACTAGGGGCGCAGTACGAACACTGCACTCGGTAAATGAACACCGTCAAAGGTTCTAAGGTATGAAAGCAAAAACGAGACAAAACTCGACTCAATAACTTGTTAGGCGAAACTAAACTAGATGAGTACTAGGATGAAATTGGATTTCATGCGCAAGGTGAGGAGACGAAACTCAAGCTCAACCCAAAACAAGTAGATTAGGGCGTACACCTAAAAACCCTGCTGAAAGCGAATATCAGGACGAAATCGATATTCGAAAGGTGCATCAATAGACATTAGAATGAACCGAAGAGGGTAGTGAAGACTAATTCCGAGAAGACCGAGCCAAGGCAAAACTGAGCTATAGTCAAGAGTAGACACTCAAACAAACAAATGATTGACATTAAAAGGATATTGGTATGAGGGGAAAACTGAGATAAAGAGGACGAAGACCTCGCTGGGGATTTAATATGAAGTATTTAGCAAATTCATTGGGGACAACAGAAACAATAATGGCTTATGTTCCGATGCATGTTTGAATTCTTTTTATATAGCGCAATGCTCCATATAATGGAAATGCTATGAGTTTTGGTAGATGCAATGTAATGATGCATGTTTAAAAGTTTCACTGGGGAATGGCCAATTGGGAAGCCAATAACCAAGAAATCAGAATCTGACATGACTTGCAAAAATAAATTGCAAAATCCAAATGAGAGGAGAAAAAATGGGGAACCGCTAGAGAGGGACCCTCGAAGAGATAAAGCTTTGTGGGGAATAACAACCGAACAACCAGTAGAAACGGGCCACAAACATCGAGAGGTGCTGCAAAAATAAATTGCAAACTCCTAGACAAGATCAGATCGACACTGTAGCTTCTGGAGAAGGAAGTTATCCGAAGATCGGATATTGAGAGAGAAAATCAAGGCAAGACTGCAATCTCCAGAAAATACAGCGCGCGGTCGTGTTAAGGATGACACCAAGATAATAAACCCGATGCGAGGGGTGAAAAAAACCTTTGCTGGGGGAACAAAGCTCTGCTGAAGAGACGGGACTTCACCGGGGAGACCAAACTATGTTGAAGATTTTGTCGGAGAGATATTTCTTTTGGAATGCAACCAAAGGACAGATCATGCAGATAGTCACACAGTATCGACCTTACTGGGGGACAAGGGAAGATCTTAACATAAGGATTCCCCAGTCAACAGACCGGCTGGGAAATGAGAGGTCATGGCGAGGGATCTTTGTTGGCAACTCTGTTAGAGAATTGAAACTTCCTCAGAATGTGAGTTCCCATTTAAACGACTCCACTTGGGATGGGTGACATATCCAAACTTGAAGTTTCAGAATGAAGCCTTTAAAAGAAGATTCCTGGGGCAACAAAACGTTGCTGTGGAAACGAAACTTCACTGGGGATAGGTAAAGTCCTATTCAAACATGGGCTCTGTCTAACAGAAGAAATCCAAATATTCCCTTCCTGACCATCATTAAGCTCTTTACAGGTATCCAACGTGTAAACTCTTTTTGATGTCAAGAAAATGTTTTGCATGCAGAACGATGTTTATTTTGGGAATGACGGACCCGATGCAACGATTATTTAAGCCTTGAAGTTTGAAAAAACTTTAACAAAGTGTCGCATCTCTGTTGTGAATGAATCACTGGCTAGAGTGCAAAAATTTTCAAAACTTTTCTTCCCCCCTTTTTTTTTTGAAAAAACGAGTCAAGATGCGGGTGATAAGATACCAACATGGATATGCAACACAAATTTGAGAGTTTAGGAAATGCTGTCCTGTTGTAGTATGCTTTTGAGTTAAACCCTTGTTTCGGTTAGGACTTTTAAAGGTTGTAACGTGGCCTGGTTCGAGGTTTTAGAAAAAAAGTTTTTCAAGGCTCAAGTTATTTGGTGCCCACCCCCTTCGTGACATTCTCATGTCCTAAGTTCAGCTGACTTATCACAAACATTCATATTTCAAAAGGATTTATAATGGTTGAGTGATCACGACAAATTCTCCAGCATGATTGTCACTTAACTTTTGCTGCTTTTGTTTTTGATATTATTGTTCCTCTTCTTTTGATGAAAATTTTATTGAATAATCTTTTTTTTGGGCCTTTTAGGCTCTATTTTCCCTAACTTTTTCCTGGACAAAATCTTTTGAATTTCAATTTTGGAAGTCCAGTGGGATGCCCTAACTTTTGCCTAAGCGACTTGTTTTCAAGTTTCAACTTAGCGGGGCTTTTTGATTCTTTCTCATTCATACTTTGAACAAGTCAATGTGACTTTAGGTCTTTGAACTTTTTCTTTATTTCTATCTTTTTTTTTGAAGAAAACAAATGCCTCATTCCTTGGTCGGCGATGGATAGCCATTATTGTATCGATTCAATCTCGACCTCAGAACTTTGTGAGGAAATGAACATTGTGGTTTTGACATTTTTCCTGATCTCATGATGCGAAAGATAAAATATGGTGATCCTCAGAGGGGACATTCCTTCTGAAATTTGAATGCTTGGTCAAATCAACTGAACATCTACCCTGCCCCTGGTTAAAAATAAGGTTTTTTCTTTGAATGGAAAAGAAACTCCTATTTAGAAGGCTCAGAGGGGTTAACAAGGGTCAAACTCCCTTATATCTCCGGTGTTTGGTGATTGAAATAATGCTTGTACATCATCAACAGGGTTCTACTCAAAAGCATACCATTACAATCATCGTTTTTAGCTAAACTCCTTCTTCCAAACTCTTGGCTAAGAAAAAGAATTGGCACAGTTGGTATCAAAATGCCCGAAAAACGATTAAAGAGTGATACAAGATGGATTAAGCAAAATGAAACAAAATTTTTTTTCAAGGTAAAAAATATTTAACGCATCAAGACTGACATTCAGCTATAAACAAAATCCTATATGCAGACAATGCTAAAACAAATCAATCAAGATAACATATGAAAGTGCGGCAAAGAAACGCAATAAAAGCCATTATGGGGAAAAAATGTCTCCAATTAGGTTCATCGATCTCGCCGACCTGCCGTAATCTTGATATTACCCATACCCATGACATTCACCAACAACACGGAGCTGTGAAACAAATTGGCAAGGCATCCACCAGTAAAGTGAAAGAGAATCTCGTCAAACATAGAACCAAACATGCCCTTTGCATGGTAGTATTTGTTTGTTATCCGTATTTCAAGCGATCAACCAACCATGACTTAGATTATCATTTTTGTGTAAGGCCCAAGAAGTTTATATGCTCATGCTTATCAAAAATATTGGACGTTTTTGCAAACAAAAATAGTAAAAAGGGAGAAAAGAAACGTATACGTATACTTGAAAGAAGATATTCTATTGATTTTGAGAAAATAGCCTGTGAAAAAGGCATTTACATTTGGAAGCAAGTAATTACAAAATCAAAACAAACAAGTGTTTACAAATGGAAATGTGAATATCCATCAAGTCCCGACTTCGTTATGACTCTTATGCTTTCATCTTCCTGCTTTCAGACAGATCATTCTTGGATTAGCCTCGAGCTTATGCCAGGTGACAGAATGAAGGAAAGAAACAAAGGATCCCATGCTGATCGTAGTCATTTGCTTTAAGTCCCTAACTTTTTCCTGAATCGCCCTTTCGGGTTTTCGATTCACCAGGACACCCTCCTTTTGCCTAAACCGCTCTTTCGGGTTTTCAGTTTAGCGGTTTTTTTTTATGCAAAGTATTTTTTAACTACGTCAGCATTCACAGGGAGAGGGAAGTACTCTCCATTCATAGTTGTGAGCATCATCGCTCCTCCAGAGAAAACTTTTATGACCATGAAAGGTCCTTCATAAGTCGAAACCCACTTGCCCCTGGGATCTCCTTGGGGGAGAATTATCCTTTTTAGCACAAGGTCACCTTGCTTGTAACACTAAGGTCGTAACCTCTTATCAAAAGCTCTCCTCATCTTTTGCTAATATACCTGACCATGACATACAACCGTCAACCTCTTCTTGTCAATAAGTTCCAACTGATCCAGTTGACTCTGTACACATTCACTTTCATCCAGCTCAACATCCCTTATGATCCTAAGAGAAGGAATCTCGACTTCTACCAGCAATACTGCTTCCATGCTGTAAACCAACGAAAATGGGGTTTCCCCAGTCGAAGTACGCACAGTGGTGTGATAACCATGCAAAGCGAAAGGCAGCATATCATGCCAATCTTTATAGGTTACCACCATTTTTTGCACGATTTTCTTGATATTTTTATTGGCCGCTTCGACAGCACCGTTCATATTTGGTCGGTATGGGGAAGAGTTATGATGCTTGATTTTGAAGGACTCACAAAGACCCTTCATCATTTTGTTGTTCAAATTAGACCCATTATCGGTAGTGATTTTTTCAGGAACTCCGTAGCGACAGATAATATTGTGCTTAATTAACCGATTTACCACCTGCTTGGTGACATTGGCATAGGATGCAACTTCGACCCATTTTGTAAAATAATCAATGGCAACCAGAATGAAACGGTGCCCGTTGGATGCAGTCGGTTCAATTTTGACAATCATATCAATTCCCCACATCGCAAACGGCCAAGGGGAAGTCAAGACATTCAAAGGTACTGGCGACACATGCACTTTATCAGCATAGACTTGACATTTATGGTAAACTCGTGCATGATTGTAACAGTCAGTCTCCATGGTGGACCAATAATAACCTGATCGCAAGATCTTTTTAGCCATGGTATGCCCATTGGAATGGGTCCCAAAATCACCTTCATGTATCTCTTCAATGATTCTAGCTTCTTCTTTCTTGTCAACACATCTGAGCAATAAACCGTCATGATTCCTTCTATACAACACACCGCCACTGAGAAAGAACTTGGCTGAAAATCTTATCAAGAACTTCTTATCTGTAACGGATGCCTCTTCAGGGTACTCTTATGTTTCAAGATATCGTTTAATATCATAAAACCAAGGATTACCATCTGATTCCAAACTAGCCTCAAAACAGAAAGCTGGCTCACTCAAACTTTTGATAGTAATGTAAGGTGCCTCATTAGCCCACTTAACCTTGAACATGGAGGACAAAGTTGCCAGTGCATCAGCTAGATTCTTTTCTTCTCTGGGAATGTGTTCAAATGTGATCTCTTCAAAGTACGTAATCAACTTCATAACATGCTCACGATAGGGAATTAGGTTCTGATGGCGAGTCTCCTGATCTCCATTAATCTGGCTGATAACAAGATTGAAATCCCCGTAAACTTTCAAAAATTTGATGCGCAGGTCGATTGCCGCTTCAATGCCATAAATTCAAGCCTCATATTCGACCATGTTCTTAGTTCAATCGAAACAAATACGACCCGTGAAAGGAATGTGGTACCCCTCAGGGGAAGTGATAATAGCTCTGACGCCGTTGCCCATGGCATTGGAGGCACCATCAAAAACAAGCGTCCAACGTGATCCCGGCTCGGGTCCTTCATCTAGGTATGGTATGTTACAATCCCAAATATACACAATTTCCTCATCTGGAAAATTAAACTTCATCGGTTCATAATCGTTCAGGGGCTGATTAGCAAGATGGTCGGCCAGTACACTACCCTTAATTGTTTTTTGAGTAGTGTATTGGATATCATATTTGGTGAGTATCATCTGCCAACGGGCTACCCTGCCTGTAAGAGCCGGCTTCTCAAAAATGTACTTGATTGGGTCCATTTTAGATATCAAGTATGTGGTATGGGTTAACATGTACTACCTCAAACGTTTGGCGGCCCAGGCAAGCGCACAACAAGTCTTTTCCAACAATGAGTACCTCGGCTCGCATTCCGTAAACTTCTTACTCAAGTACTAAATAGCCTGCTCTTTCTTCCCCGTCTCGTCGTGCTGACCGAGGACACAAACCATTGAGCTCTCCAAGACAGTTAGATACATGATTAGTGGCCTTTCTTCCACTGGCGGAATGAGTATCGGGGGTTCCTGCAAATACTCCTTTATTTTGTCAAAGGCCTTCTGACAATCCATATTCCATTTCACTATCTGACTTTTCTTCAACAACTTGAACAAAGGTTCACAGGTGGCTGTGAGATGAGAAATAAATCTAGAAATGTAGTTTAACCTTCCCAAGAAACCACACACTTCCTTCTCTGTCCTCGGCTCAGGCATTTCCTGTATCACTTTTACTTTGGCTGGGTCCACCTTGATACCTTTTTCACTTACAATAAAACCCAACAGCTTGCCGGATCTCACCCCGAAGGTGCACTTATTCAGATTCAACCTCAGCAAGAACTGCCTCAGTCCCTCGAACAATTTCTTAAGATGAACAAGATGTTCCTCTTCCGTGTCAGACTTAGCAATCATATCATCCACATAAACCTTAATCTCTTTGTGAATCAAATCATGAAAGAGAGTGACCATGGTGCACTGATATGTTTCCCTGGCATTCTTCAAACCAAACGGCATCACTTTATAACAGAAATTTCCCCAAGGCGTGATAAATGTTGTCTTCTCCAAATCCTCCGGAGCCATATTAATTTGATTGTAACCCGAAAAACCATCCATGAACGAAAACACCTTGAAATAAGCAGTATTATCGACCAACACATCAATATGTGGAAGAGGGAAATCATCTTTAGGGCTGGCCCTGTTCAAACCCCTGTAATCCACGCACATCCCGACCTTATCATCCTTCTTGGGCACAGGTACAATATTCGCAATCCATGGCGGATAATTGATGACCTTTAAGAAATTCGCGTCCAACTGCTTCTGGACCTCCTTCTTGATCTTCTTGGACATCTCAGGATGAGTTCTTCGGAGCTTTTTCTTGATAGGGGAACAACCTTCTTTGAGCGGTAGTTGATGCACTACTATGTCTATATCCAACCCAGGCATATCCTCATAAGACCAAGCGAAGATATCAGAATACTCAGAGTAGCTCAATCAATCTGACCTTTATACTTTCCTCGAGATCTGCCCCTATCTTGACTTCTCTTCTTACCTCTTTTGTGCCAATATTCACCACCTCAATCGAATCCTGATTCGGCTGGATGACCTTCTCCTCTTGTTTTAACAATCTTGCTAACTCCTCAGGAAGATCACAATCCTCATATGCTTCTTCTTCAGCTTGATAAATAGAAGTATCAAAGTCATAATGAGCCATAACAGAGTCGTTATCAATAGGATCGGTGGTGGAAGTGCATCTGCATGAATGACATTTTGGCGTTTTTTAGTGACAGTGTGTGAAAAGAGAAACACTGCCATTTAAAAATAAAAAAAAGAAATGGAACAAAATTTTGAATGCAAAAACGTCCTTTATTTCATGATAAACATTTGAAAATAAACATGGTGGCCCTACACAAATGATCCACTACGCCTTGGGCAGAGCGTAGGAATTATGATATGATAATAAAAGAAAACAAGAAAATTACTCCTCAACGCTTGAAACTTGGATAACATCCACAGAAGTCCAATTGTTGAGTGTCTGGCCTGGAATACTCGGACGAATCCAATCTTCGATATTATAGCCATCAACCCTATCGTCGCCAACTGCATTGGAGTGTCCTTTTTGAGTAGCACAAGGACGGGAAAACTTCACAGGAGTAGATAAACTAGATGCTCTGGGAGCTGCCTCTGCTGACCTGGGCTAAAACCAAGACCAAATTTATTAAATTTTGGGGTAACATCCAATACCTGACCCCAACCTTCAGGGTTACCACCTTCCACCACAGCTCTCGCATCCTTGAGAGAAGACATAACAATTTCAGGCTTCCTTTTCTGCTCTGGGGGAGGAAAATTGACAGCATGAACTGTCCCAAACGCTTGAAACAGAGTCTCGTGTATTTTGCCTTAAACTTCAACATAGTGGAATGATGTCAAATGACTAATGATGTACTCTTCCTCGCCGCACACATTTATCACCTTTCCCTCTGTAGGATACTTGAGTTTCTGATGAAGAGTAGAAGTGATTGCCCCTGCTCTACGAATCCATGGCCTCCCCAACAAACAACAATACGCTGGCTGTATATCCATCACAAAAAATGTAGCCGTGAAGGTGCAAGGACCAAACTTGATTGGTAACTCCACCTCCCCAAATACTAACCTTCGAGACCCATCAAACTCCTTCACCGTCAAATCACTAGGGCGCAACTCCAGTCCAGAATAATCAATCTTCATCAATGCTGACATGGGCAATACATTCAAAGACGACCCTATGTCCACCAAAACCCGGGATAAAGTAGTGCCCCTGCATTCCATTGAAATATGCAACGCTTTGTTATGGTCTGGCCCCTCCGCAGGAAGATCAAAATTTGTGAAGCCCAGACCGTTCCCAGAAGATATGTTAGCACAAATATTCTCAAACTAATTGACCATTATCTCATGTGGCACAAACGTATTCTTTAATAACTTCATCAAAGCATTTCTGTGAGGTTCTGAATAAACCAACAGAGACTAGATAGACATCTTAGAAGGAGTGTGGCTCAGATGATCAATTATTCTATAATCACTCTTTCTGATAATTCGCATTAACTCTTCAACCTCATCAGGAACTGAAGAAGCTTCTGGTATCGGAATTGGTTGAGTCACATTGGCCGGTGTAACCCTTGGATTACCAATCATCGCCTGTTGTTTTCCTTTTTCTCTTGTAGGAGCATCTGCCGCATCTCGCACATTGGAAGGACCAAATATTCTCCCGCTTCTAGTCATTCGGCCCACACCAGAAAAGTTATGAACTTCCTCTTCATTATCTTTAGCACATTCTTCCTCAGACGAACAATTACTTACTTCCTGCTTCACCCCATGGTAATAAACATCGACACCATAATTCCAGGGGATGGCCTTCTCGCTGGTATACGGCATGGGACCAGGTACCGTAATCATCAAAGGAGGCACCCTAGATGGAGTAGGAATACACACAGGGGTGTAAGGAATAGATACCACAACAACCTCTTCTTCAGTAACCTTATGGTAGCTCGATTTTCTATCAAACTGCAGGGAACCCTCCCCTATCAACAACTGGATACCGGCTTTTAAATCAACACAACCCTTAGGTTTCTCTCTACACTTGGCACACTCTGAAGTACAGCCCGGGAAAATAGAATTGTCAAGCAAATACCTCTTGGCATAGCACAACAGAGTTGTTACTTGTTCCACATTCATGATTAAATTCAACATTTCACCATTATCATCAATCATATTAACAACACCCCCTCCATGCCTAGGCATTGGGTTATGAGTAACATTCGGACCAGTTACTAGAGTAAACTCAATTGCCTTAGCATCCAACAAGTCTTGTATCTTGCACTTCAACGCAAAGTAATTGTCAGTAGAATGACCAACTCTTCCTGAATGGAATTCACATCTTGTGTTAGCATCATAGTTAGGAGGAAGTCGTGTGGGTGGTGGTGGCATATTTCTAAAATTAATCAACTTTAAATCGAGCAAATGGTGGAGTGCTTCAGTAAGAGATACTGGCAAGGGATCGAATTTTCTCGGTTGTCTCTGCTGTTGATTATTATACTGACGGGGAGCATCTTGATGTCTTTGTAGTTGAGACACTGTATTTGGTCTCTACTGCGGAGGATCATTAATAACAACAAAAACAACATTGATTTGTTGGTGTTGACGATCCTCTCTTCTTCCTATATGAGAGTAAATTGCACTTGCGTCGCCTTCCCTTTTCTTAGGGTAAGTGTTGAATGGTTTCTTACTGCCCCCGGATGAGCCACTAGAACCTCCAACCTGAATTTTCCCCAATTTCAAACCTACCTCAATTCTTTCACCAGCCATAACTAAGTCTGCAAATCCTGCCGAAGTACTTCCTATCATGTGTTCATAGAATGGCCCTTGCAGGGTACTCATAAACATATCAATTAGTTATCTCTCCATGAGTGGAGGTTAAACCCTCGCAGCCAACTCACGCCACTTCTGAGCGTATTCCTTGAAAGATTCTCTTGGTCCCTATGACAAATTCTGTAACTAAGTGCGATTAGGCGCCATATCCACATTGTACTGATAATGTTTGACAAAAGCCCGAGCAATATCATTCCAACAACGAATATGAGTTTTCTCCAACTTCATGTACCACTCCAGGGATGCCCCAGATAGGCTATCCTGGAAAAAGTGAATCAAGAGTCCCTGATCCTCAGTATGCACCGACATCTTCCAGAAATAAGCAGTTGCATGAGTAATAGGACATGACGTTCCGTTGTAAATTTCAAACACAAGAGGCTTGAACTTTGGAGGAACCTTCACCCCAGAAACCAACCCGAGATCATTAACATACATACCAAGGACTCCTTTCCCTTCCACAGCCTTCAAACGTTCTTCCAACAACCGATACTTCCTATCCTCAACCTGAACTTCCGACTCTGAACACCGAACAGAAAACGGATCTTCATCCTGGTCAAAGTCATAATCCTGCTCCTGATTGCCCCTTATACCGCCCTGATTATCTCTTATGTTCCCCACAAGACGAGGTCCCAGAGACGGGGGAAATTGTCCTACGTTAGGCACAAAAGGGTTTCCAGGCATCCCGTGAAAATTTCCAGCAGGCTGATCTTGCACATCCCCCAATCCTACAGAAATGTCCTGATAGAGCCCTTGATTTCCACCATCCCCTGGATAGCGGCGCTGGTTGTTGACAACATCAGCTAGTTCCTCCTGTCGGCGATTCACATTGGTGATGACCTCCATGAATTGAGTCATCTGAGTAGCCATTTGGGCCCTCATTTCAGCGAGTTCAGCTTGAACTTGTTCCATCTGTCTTGGCAAATTGTTTATGGTGGAATACCAATGAGTAGTCGTCTTGAATTCTGAATAAGAAAAGCATAAGAATAAGAATACCGTCTTGAGATAACCTGTAATGTTATGAAATACATGATGTGCATGATATGTTTGTCATTTCCTGGTATTCAAGAGTCCTTTTATTCATCAATTACGACGCGCAACCAAAGATCAAACATACAATTAAAGGAAAAAAAAGGACAATAAGACAAACACTTCAATTATTTACAAACAAAATAAACAATGTTCGGGTGACTTCGGACATTTAAGAGTGTACCGATAAACAACAAATTACGTGTTTCAAAGTAAACTTAACAAAAAAACTAGATAATAAAAACAAACAATGGTCCCCTCCAACAATCTTGGGGGTGACCAAATATACCAAAGGTAAATAACAAAACTAAATCTCCGGAACAAGACATGCTTCAAGGTGTTGACAATACTCTTCAAGCCTGGCTTTCTCCTTCAAAAGTTGTGATGTGACCACTTTACTTTCTTGAAACTGATCCTCCGTGACACGCCTCTAGGCTACTTCCTTCT
Source organism: Vicia faba (assembly GCA_948472305.1). Classification (NCBI taxonomy): domain Eukaryota; kingdom Viridiplantae; phylum Streptophyta; class Magnoliopsida; order Fabales; family Fabaceae; genus Vicia; species Vicia faba. The sequence goes on from OX451739.1 coordinate 1,308,957,012, forward strand.
TGAGCTGAGCATCTTTGTCTTTGAGTTGTTTCTCCAAGTTTTGAATCTTCTTCCTGTAGCTATTCTCAGATGCCTGAAGCTTATGGCACTTTTGCTGGGTCTTACTCAACTCTTCTTCCATTTCAGCATGAGACCTCTTCCTAAAACTGGTTGCATCAGAAGTTTCCCCTTGAGCTTCTTTGAGTTTGCGAGCTAAGTTGACACTTTCTTGATCCACCCAATAAAGTTTCATCCTTGCCTCACGGTCTTTTGCACGAAGTTGAATGTTCTCAACATGAACCTGGGTGAACACCTCGGTAGGCATCGTGTTACTCAGAACGGTAGGAGGTTGCTCACATATAGGAGTCGACCTTGCAAATGGTAACCGTAAAATCTTAACCCTGGCTCTAATCCACTCCAGGCAAGGAACTCTAACAATAGGAACCTTTTTGCCCAAAGTAGTTCTATCCTTCCTGTGAATTATCTTCCAAGCACTTGTCACTCTTTTTAACATCACAGGATCACTTCCTCCTACAAAATACACTGATTCAAACACCTCCTCAACATTTGGCGGTCCATCCATTGCATATCCCAATTGACGATAAGCAAGCACAGGATTATAGTTGATACATCCCTTAGTTCCATTGAGGGGAACATTAGGGAAATCTCCGCAGCTAGTAATAATACTTCGTACTTCCCCCATGTCATAATTCCACAGGATATCAAATGAAGTAAGGTTGACAAGTCTGGATGACCATTGAAGAGAATGTCTGGTATCTACGAAAGGGCTACTTACCGGTAGGTGCAATTTAAACCATTCATACAACATTGAATGACATAAACTTACATTACCTCCTTTTTCGTGCCTGGAATGAATGGTGTAAAGAGTATCTTCCAAGAGTGTCGGTACCGGGTTCTTGTTTCTAAAAACAAAAATAGCCGTCAAATCCACAATATTTCTTTTGTGAGGAAAGAGGATGATCCCGTATATCATGAGAGCAAACAGAGTGCTGAAGCCAATCCAATTCCCTTTCTATGCCCAGTCTTCAGCTTTCTTCACTAAGAAATCCAAATAAAACCCTGTAGTATCCTCAGTTGACTTCCAATTGTCTTTCACTTCTTTCTAACTCAAATGAAGAATTTCATCAATAACTTTGAACTTTAGCTTCTCCGGAATTTATACAAAAGGAACTTCATCGGACAACTTGATATTAAGTAGGTACGCGTACTCTTCTAATGTGGGAACCAGTTGATAATCTTGAAAAGTAAAACACCGTAATTCCTTGTAATAGAACTGGAAGAGGGTGATCAAAGCCATTGGGTCAACTGGAGTGTTAAGGATTAGTAACAAATTGCCATAATTTTTGTTGAAATTATTCAGAACATCACCCTTTAAATAAGAACTCAACCTCTTCAATTCGGACACATCAATAGTAGGAATCTGATAAGAGAATGTATGCCAGGTGGGTTCTTTAACACGAACTGAATCAAACTCATCTGACGGGAGGCCAACCATTTCTGATGGAAAGAAAACTCTTGAATGTCCCTGGAAGATGACATGCATATGCTAGTTATTTTTTTATACATCATTTTTTAGAAATAAATATGCTATAATGCAACATGACAGGATCAAAGTTTCACACTGGATAAAGGCTGGACCATTACAGAACATCACCACTCAAGATCAAAAGAAAATCCCAAAGCTTCAGAACTATCATGGGAACCTGAGTCACCTTTGCAACACAAAGTCACCAACAGTACCTGTACCTGTAAGAAAAGTTTTCCCGCCCCTCTCACGGGTGTAGTCTAGGTCAAGGTAGGGTTAAAAGCCAAATTAGAGTACAAGAACTCTAATGTCGGTATCATCTTATGATAACACCTATCCGAACTACCTCTGAATTCATGGGTCTCATGGTCAGGTCTACAAAGCATCCGCCTCATAGTTGCCATGGCCACTCTATTCCTAGTTCTTATGGAATTCACTCATAGCCTGGGTATGAGGCCTTTTACCTCATGGAACAACCCTCCCACCAAGAAATCCAGGATCCAAACAGTCAAGCCAAATCCAGTATGCAGAAAGTAAAGCGCACATAGGATGCAATGCAAACAGATAAATATGCAAAGCGGTAAAATAAACACCCAAAAAGAAAACAAACAAGAGCTAGGATCGACTCTGGGATGGACCAGCAAAAGGTCAATCTGTCCCCAGTGAAGTCGCCAGCTGGAACCACCCGGCTGGAACCTGTCATCTGGATGTAATGAAACATCAATGAAGTCGCAACCGAACGTCTTTTATCCCTCTTAAAGGGAAAGGTAATCATCGAGAAAACCTGGAAAGGGAGAAATCATGGTCTTTCGACCGAGAGATCGGGTAAGGGAGTCTGTTACGCGAGGGGAAGGTGTTAGCACCCCACACGCCCGTAGTACTCTACGGTATCCACTCTTGTTGTCTAATCTAATGGGTGTGGTCAAAACCTATGTTTATGGCTTAAGGATAAAGAGGGAATGCATGCGAAAGAAAAAAGAACAATGTAGGGAAAATAAAAGTTGTGCTCGGTTGGGCCTTGCCCCTTTGCCTATGTATCCCTTTTAAGGAATCAAAGCAGCCTTTGTTCGGCTTATATATTTTGGTTGGTTTGTGATTTTTAGTTAAGACGACAAAAATAAACAAGATGGCAAAACATCAAATGAAACAACAAACAAATGAGATGGTCAAACATTGACTAAATAATAACAAAATAACATGTCAAAGATGTGGAAACATCAATAAAACGGATGACAAAACATCACACCTAACAATGATATTGAAAATCAAAGTAGGATAATAAACATGTGCGATGGCGAAACATCGGCTTCAAACAAATGTGCGATGGTAAAACATCGGCAAATAAAGATAACAAGATATCATTGCAAATATGGCGAAACATCAATAAAATGGATGATAAAACATCACACCTAACAATGATATTGAGAATCAAAGTAGGATAATAAACATGTGCGATGGCGAAGCATCGGCTTCAAACAAATGTGCGATGGAAAATCATCGGCAACTAAAGATAACAAGATATCATGGCAAAGATGGAAAAACATCGATAGAACGGATGACAAAACATCACACCTAACAATGATATTGAGAATCAAAGTAGAATAATAAACATGTGCGATGGCGAAACATCAGCTTCAAACAAATGTGCGATGGAAAAACATCGGAAAGTAAAGATAACAAGATATCATGGCAAAGATGGAGAAACATCGATAGAACAGATGACAAAACATCACAGCTAACAATGATATTGAGAATCAAAGTAGGATAACAAACAGATGCTATGGCGAAACATCAGCTTCAAACAAATGTGCGATGGCGAAACATCGGCTAAAAGATAGCATAGTATCATGGAAGAGATGGCAAAACATCAATAAATCGGATGATGAAACATCACACCTAACAATGATATTGAGAATCAAAGTAGGATAACTAACATGTGCGATGGCAAAACATCGGCTTCAAACAAATGTGCGATGGAGAAACATCGGTAAATCAGGTTTAAAAGCAAATCCAAGAGGCACACAGACAAAGTAAGATTGGTTTGTATCTTTTACCTTGAAGAAGGGTTTGAGTTTATTAGAAATGTCTTATGATTTGCCAAGAAAACAAATTTTGTTTTAAGATGCAGAATGCATAGAAAGGAAAAAACAACTAAGGGAAACTAGCCTAGTACTATCCCTAGGGTTATCATACAATGGTTAACCCTAAGGTTAGGGATAAAGGAAAACACTACCTTAATTAACATGTTAAAGGAAGCTTAACAAAACTATCCTATAGGGAACATGCAATGAGAGTGAAGTCGTGATCTCAATTTCTAAATTGAGTGACTCGTCGATCAACAATTAAAGAAGAAAAAAACAATAAACATCCTATAGGGAACATGCAATGAGAGCGAAGTCGTGATCTCAATTTCTAAATTGAGTGACTCATCAATCAACAATTAAAGAAGAAAAAACAATAAACATCCTATAGGGAACATGCACTGAGAGTGGAGTCGTGATTTCAATTTCTAAATTAAGTGACTCATCGATCAACAATTAAAGAAACAAACACAACACATGTATCACACAAAAACCAGAGGGCCTCCAAACATATATCAGCAACACAGGTCCCATCATGCAATCAGATAACTATGCAAAATGAAAATGAAAGAAAGGAAATAGTGCAATACCAAACGGATAAATATCCATAGCAACTGAGCAAGAATAAAAGAAACCCAGAGAACTTCAAGCAAGCTGGCATTAGAGGATAAATCAAGTCAGAAATTACGCCATCAGGATGTAAGTAATGAGATTATCAGATATGAACAGATCCCATGGGCAATGTATGACATTCATGATCATATATATATATATATATATATATATCCTGCATAAACTATCAAACATGCCAAACACAATAGCAGTGCCAAAATAATAAGTTGTGTTCCACAAATAAAGTAAAACACAATAGCCTTAAGCTAAAAATGGAAACCTTCCTCAAAGTACCTCGCACATTCAACAACCAAGTTAGTATTCACATAAATAGAAAGATGATTCACATAAGGGATAGATGATGACACCATAATGAAGTGAGGAAACATGATAGAAAATATCAAACATTAGTCATGATAGACAAAAGGAAACAGGCATATGCGCAATTTGGTCAAAAGAATCAGAGGAGTGTTGCTCCTTTCTATCACCATGTTCAGTTGAAAATTGAATATAAATCAAGGATCATGGGATATTAAGAATAAAACAATTAAAGGACATGAAGGTCAGTAGCAACCATAATTCAAACATGCACAATTAATTCATCACAGCTCACAAGCATAATAGAAGAGGAATTCCACACAGTGCATCAAAAAGATTCAAACCTTCAAACATGGGGCATTAAGTTAAATGGCTTGAGTTAAATGTGGATAATCAGAACCAACATGATCCATATATGCCCAATTATAGGCCTCACTCAAGTTCATTGGCCATCAAACAAATTGCAACAAGATATGCAACATTAATTGGGTACCTTCACTTCAAAAATACATCAAAAATAGAAACAAGGATCCATAATTCAAACCAAGCCTTAGGTTCATGAATGATTGAGGAGGGGATCAAATGAGGCCCAAAGTTCAAGACTAGTTGGCAAAACTACCAAAACTAGACTAGTTTTCAAAATAATTTGTGGAAAAATGTCAAACCAAGTCAAATAATTCAAGAAAAATGGTTTTCAGATCCTAAACACATTCATGGACCCTAATCAAGACTTGAATTCTATTGGAAATCCAGGGCATAAGGGTTTTGAAAAATAAACTTGCACAATAAGCAACAAAACCCTAATTTTTGACTTTTAATCTTAAATATTGATTAAGTAAGACCAAAATTCAAACAATTCAAACCAAGATCATATAAATCACAAAGAAACCCTAAATGTTAGAATACATTTTTTTTACAATTTTTTGAATTAAGGAAAAGTCAAAAATAAAATTAAATTCAAATAATTAATCAATTAATCCAATAATCACACCTCAAAATAAAATTCTAATCAAAAGTCAAAAAAGTCCAACCAAAATTATATTCAAATATCAGAACTAAAAACACACACATATGATTTTTTTGGAATTTTTGAATTAAGGGAAATATTAAAATAAAAATTAAACAAACAATTAACAATTAAACCATTTTTATGGGCAAAAATGCAAACCCTATCCAAAAGTCACAAAAAGGTAAAAATAAAAATATATTCAGATTCTATGATTAAAAACAAGCTTGCAGGATTTTTTTGAGGATTTTTGAATTAATGGAAGTATTGAAATGAAAATTATAAAGCAAAAATTCAAAATAAACTTCTCAAATTGAATTGATAATCAAAAATAGAAAAAATGCTAAACAAATTTCTGAATCAAATTCTACATTATCTTATGAGTCCAAATATTTTTTGTGGAATTTTTCAAATCAAAGAAACATTAAAATAAAAATAAACACTAAACAAATAATTAATTAAACTCATTAATTTCTAGACCAATCAAAATATTTTCAAAAATTATCAAAAAAATTCACAAGGTCAGGAATATTATTTTTAAGTTTCGTGAATTTTTTCATAATTTTTTATCAAGTTTTGATCAAGAAAACAAAATCAGAGAATCAATGAAAATTTAAATAACAAAAACAAGAACAAGGCCAATGAGATGATGCCACGCATCATCTTCAACCTCCAGCCTAGGAAAAATACTTGTTTCCATCAGTTACAACATGCTCACTTCATATCCATCAAACAAGCATGATTGTCAACCAAAATCCATGAAATTAAGCTCAAATTAAAGCTGATATATCATACAACATTATGCAATTCGAATCAAACTCAAAGATCAAGCATAGATCCTGAAATCAAGTCTCAAAAACTGTAAAAACACACTTCAAACATCAAAAACCAGAAACGTGATTTCACCAAATTTGCTTGAATCAGAGCTCAAATATACATCAATCATATTGATTGGCCAACTATAAACATAATACATACCACAAAACACTTCAATTCATGCTCAAATCAAAGTTCAGATTCAGTAAGCATACCTTCAAAAGTGAAAAATAAATTCACTTGGTGCCTCTAAAATCTAGAAAGAAACCCTTCCAAATAGCTTCCTTGTGCTCCAATGAAGGTATTTGAGTAGATAAGTGAGGACTAGATCAAGAGAATTGAGCTGCTCGATTCAAGTTATAGAGCAAGAAAAACGAGGAAATTCTGGGGGGCTTCTTCCAATGCCGTGCCTCTGTGCGTGAAAGGAGAGCTTGAGCAACTTATATAGAGTCTTTTGAGTGAGGTTAGAGTGGTAATTCAAGCTGAGAGTCGTTGGAGGGAAAAAGTGAATTTTCTGTCAAACCAAAACAAGTGTGATGGCCATTTGTGTTTTGCTTGGTATTTAGGCAATGCTTGCAGTCGTTTTGAGCAACAAAAGGAGAGTGTGAGTGAGTGAAAAAAGCGTGATGAGGTGAGTTGTCCTCTTTTGCACATGGGACTTATTTGCTTGAGTGAGAAGTTTCCATTTTGGCAAAAATGTGAGAATGAGAGAGGCACGAGGTATGCACCTGGTTTGGCCCTTTTTGGCAAGCACATGAGGTGTCCAATTCGTGCCAAGCATGTGCAAGTGGACCCCGAAATGATTGATCAAAAATAAACCAAAACCTGAAAATTGCCATGGCCAAGCATACACCAAAAATCAACTGACTTCCAACTGAGTCCATTTCAAATTGGCTCGTGCATTTTCCAAATTTCTTTGAGCCAATTAAAATTCATATGATGAGCTTCACACTGATCTTTGATTCATCAAAACTGGTGGAGAAATGAGAGAGATGTGGACATTAGGATTCCTGGGCAAATCAAGCTAACTTGCCCAAGACCGCGCGTGTTGGCTTGCCAATGTGCCTTCGAAGATCCGGTTTTGCCACCCAACTTCCTCAAATCATAACTTCCTCAATTTTAATACAATTTGAGTGACTCCAAGTTTAATGATAAACTTTCATATCCCTCTTCAAAACGCACTTTTTAATTTTTTAAATTGAGGCTTGAGTCACAAGAAATTGATTCCTCAAAATGTCATGCCAAGTGTTTTATGAAATTACGCGTGTGACTTACCCAAGAGAAGTCATTTGACACTTAGAATTTTTTGACTTTTTAAGTTACTTCTTGAACAAGTTACACTCAAATTCACCATTTCTCATGATCCAAAGATGAATTTGGGTATAGAATATGAAAATAGAATGCTTAAATTGATGGTTAACCAAAAGTCCACTTGGTCAACTTTTGATTTTGACTGATTTTGACCAAAATGACCAATTTTCCCCTTTTGATCAATTAAATCATTTCCAATCCAAATTGAACCTCTATTTTTCAATCCTAAGTGATTAATAACATGTGGTGAATCATGGAAATAAGTTTGGGTGAAAAAGTTAGAGAAATCCTTATTAAATCCAAAACCCTAGTTTTGTACCATATACTAGGAGATAGCTGATCAAGCTTCAAAACCCTAATTCCACTGAGTATCATGAGATACTCCTTGATCAAATTTTATTCTAATGATGATAAGATAATGATGCTTCATGAACTGGCTCATCTACACCCCAATTATTTCAACTTGGACCAAACCCTAAATTTGACTGATTCCTCGAAGGAGAGTGATGAATCATCTTCAAAACTTCAAAACCTCTGGACATCTTTGCCAATTAATTGTACAACGACTTTCCAAATACCAAATAGATGTTGTAGATTCCAACTCAAGACTTGTACATTAATCAATAACCTTGATCAGGAAAAACCCTAATTTGACTGGTGAATCAAAAGAGAGATTCCTCTTATAATCAAACATAAACTACAGTCCTCGGATGATCCAAAGAGGTGGATAAAACATCTTCAGATATGCAAAAACTTTTGAGCTTGAAAGATCCAGAGGTTTAGATGACAAGGTTCTACTTGAGAAACTTGTCAATGCAATCAACCTCTAAAGCTTGAGGGAAACTTGATAACAAAAGTATTTTGATCCTATCAAAATGTATGAATGCAATGCAATATGATATTTATGATGAAAAATAAGCCTAAATCAAGAGGGTAAATTTTTGGGTGCAATAGTTACTAGTGACAGTTATGTGTGAGTTAAGAAAGGAACTAACCATGAAGGACCCAAATCACTTTGGGTACCTAGAAAGACTTAACTTGCTTTTTTTATTTGGTTGAAGACCACTTCAAAATATTTTATATCTTCATAAGTGGTTGGTCCAAGCATATGATGGGAGGCGTAAGCAAATTTTCAAATCTAATAGGCCAATGGACGTGTCACATATGAGGACAACATCAAATGAAAGATTCTTGGCAAGGAAAAGATAAGCACTAACTTTCATATCCAATGTAGAAGTACTTCATAATGAAGGATTAAGACAAATTATTCTAAAGGATAAGTCAACTAATATCATGCTATTATTTTATTTTGATTATGATATTATATTGTTTCATTTCCCCTTCCTTTTTGCTAATGACAAAGGGGGGAAGATATATGTGTATGCTTTGTCTCTATCTCTTGCAGAAATTCTCACCATATTCTATTGATCAAGGAGAATCATTGATCATGGGGGAGTTATCATTAATAATGGGAGCATATTGGATTTTCAAGCAATCCAAAGCGTTTCACATAACTAGTGATTGTCATCATCAAAAAGGGGGAGAATGTAAAGTCTTGCTTCATCAACTTTATGTTTTTATGATTACAAACATCATGATCGAGGAAAAAAACATTATCAAAAAGAAGAAGAAAAAGTATGTACTCAAAATGGAATTTTGGCTTGCATGCTAAGTTACTCCTAAAGAAGGCTTTGGTATTTGATCTTAATTATGGTACAAGACTCCAATTAAATATAGTATGTTACTATAGTTCCCAAAATATGTATAACATTATGCATACATGTTTCATGGCTTTTAATATAACTAGCATTGCATTTCCAATCCATTAAAAAGGTTATTTAAGTTTGTGATAAAGTGATAACCAATTACAGTTTTTTGATAACTAGCAACAGGCTTCAGCATTTCAAAAATCTTAATGTTACCTGAATGGGTAACCAGTTAATGCATTCTGGTAATCGGTTACTTCATTCTTGTAAACGGTTACTACTGAAACAAAATTGAAAAACAAGATTATTTTTAATGTTGTTTGTTTGTTGTGTTTGTCCATGAACCATTACACTTCTACATTAATTTAGAACCTTTTAAAAGGGTGCAATACATGTATATAATTCAAATATTTCTGAAGTAGAAACACAAAAAATAACAACAATCACAACATACAATTCAACATTTTTTTTTTCATTTTAAAACAAGTGCATGGATTAATATTTTGATCTTGCATGAAACTTTTACTCTTACATTTTCAAATACATCATTATAAAAGTTTCATCATATGCATTGAGAAATTATGTAATATATTCATTGAATTGTTGTCTTAAAAGAGAAGAGATCAATACTTTGTATTGACATTAGTTATCAACTTTCATATCTACTTCAAGAATTTGTTTCTAATCTTTTTTTAAAAGTGATTATGGTATAACTTTGTCGTCTAGGATTGTTGGAAGCAAGAGAGTATTAAGGGAGGATTGTTCTCTTTCTTATTCATATTGGTTACATTGTTTTCAAGATTGTTGAAAACAAGTGTGTACATTGAAGAGGATTGTTCTTCTTGTACTTGGTTGGATCTTAAATGATAGTTAAAGCCTTTGATCTCCATATAGGTTAGATAGTAAGCATCACATTTAAATGTGGATAGGCTGTACAATAATTCTAACTATAGTGAAATCTCTTACATGTTGTTAAGGGGACTGGAGTACTCTCGAAGTGTGAGGGGAACCAGTATAAATCTCTTGTGTTCGTTATTTTCTGTATTTACCACTTTCATATTAATACACAAACAAGAATGTAATAACATCATCACATAAAAGAATAAAAATATTCAACCCACTTTATTTAGCTCTGTCGTAAGCTCCCTCAAAAACCAACATTTGGTATTAGAGAAAGTTAAGGTAACTTGTTCCTATTCGATCTAGAATGGCTTCCGTACAACTAGCTTTCAAATATGGTGGTAGTAACACTAAGCCCTAAGCCCCCATTATTTTGTGGTGAATACTTTGACTTTTGGAAAATTCACATAAAGGCTCATCTAGAAGTACAAGGAGAAGAAATATTGGATGTTGTCCAAAATGGTCTATTTATTCTGATATGTGTTGTCAACGGTGTTGGAACATCAAAGCCTAAAACATCATGGGATGATGATGATAAGAAAAAGTTCCTTTATGTTAAGAAATAAATTAATATTCTTCAAGGTGCACTATGCATGGATGAATTCTTTCGTGTTTCGGCGTGCACAAGACGAATAAATTTTTTGATGCTTTGGTTGAAACTCATGAAGGAACAATTGAAGTTAAGAGGTCAAGATTGAATACTTTATACCAAGAGTATGAACTTTTAAGAATACATCCCCGTGAGACAATTCTCGACTTGCAAAAGAGATTTGTTCATCTGACGAACCATTTGATGACACTCATTAAGTCTTTTACTAATGATTAATTAAATCTTAAAGTGCTTAGTTAATTGTCCAGGGAATGGTAACCAAAAGTGACGGTGATATCCGAAAAGAAAAATTTATCCCTAATTACTTCGGCAACATTATTTGGAAAACTTCAAGAACATGAAATCAAACATAGAAAGCTAGAACAACATGAAATTTAAGATGAGGATTCCAAAGGCATTGCATTGAAAGTTAACTCAAGATAAGAACTAGTCAAAGATGATTCAGAGGAATTCATGCATCATGTAAAAAGGATCGATAAGTTTTTTCGTTAATAATGATAAATCTTCCAACTTTTCAAAAAGCAAGAAACTCTTTATAAATAAAGGAGGTTCTTCGTCACTACACAAAGTCAAATGCTATGAATGTGGAAAAGTGGGACACATACAGATGGAGTTCCCAAAGTTGTCCAAGAAAAATGCTTGCAATGGAAGAAAATTCTCAAAATCCAACAAGGTTTACACTGAAGAAAGTGATACAAGTGCTTCATCCGATTCAGAAAATGGTGAATATGCAAATCTTTCTTTTATGGCATTACAACATTATGATGGGGAAAAGGAAGAAAGAGTTAGAAATTTTTAACCTAATGAAATGGTTGCTGAAAAAAAAGCTATGTTACAAGCAACTTTATTCCTACTTGTTTATATTGTTGTATTATTGGTCACACATATAATGATAGTCATGAAAGAAATTTTAATGTTACTAGTGATAGTTATGTGTGGGTTAATAAAGGAACTAACCATGAAGGATCCAAATCAATTTGGGTACCAAGCAAAACTTAACTTGTTTTTTTGGTTTGGTTGAAGACCACTTCAAAATCTTTGATATCTTAATAAGTGGTTGATCTAAGCATATGATGGAAGGCATAAACAAATTTTCAAATCTAATAGGGCAATGGATGTGTCACATATGAGGACAACATCAAATGAAAGATTATTTTTAAGGAAAAGATAAGCACTAACTTTCATATCCAATCAAGAAGTACTTCATAATGAAGGATTAAGACAAATTATTCTAAAGGATAAGTCAACTAATATCATGCTATTCTTTTATTTTGATTGTGATATTATATTGTTTCTTTTCCCTTCCTTTTTTCTAATGACAAAGGGGGAGAAGATATATGTGTATGCTTTGTCTCTATCCCTTGTAGAAATTCTCAACATACTATATTGATCAAGGAGAATCATTGATCATGGGGAAGTTATCATTAATAGGGGGAGCATATTGGATTTTCAAGCCATCCTAAGCGTTTCACATAACTAGTGATTGCCATCATGAAAAATGGGGAGAATGTAAAGTCATGCTTCATCAAGTTTATGTTTTAATGATTACAAACATCATGATGGAGGAAAAAAGAATTAGAAAAAAGAAGAAGAAAAAGTACATACTCAAAATGGAATTTTGGCTTGCATGATAAAATAGTATGTTACTATAGTGCCCTAAATATAGTATGTTACTATAGTGCCCTAAATATGTCTAACATTATGCATACATGTTTCATGGCTTTTAATATAACCAGCATTGCATTTCAGAGCCATTAAAAAGGTTATTTCACTTTTTGATACAATGATAAACGGTTATAGTTTTTTGGTAACCAGCAACAGGCTTCATCATTTCAAAATTTTTAATGTTACCTGCATGAGTAACCAGTTACTACATTCTGATAATCGGTTACTGCATTCTTGTAACTGGTTACTACTGAAACGATTTTGAAAAACAAGATTATTTTGAATGTTGTTTATTTGTTGTGTTTGTCCATGAACCATTACATTTCTATATTAATTTAGAACCTTTTGAAAGGGTGCAATACATGTATATAATTCAAATATTTCTGAAGTAGAAACATAAAAAATAACAACAATCACAACATACAATTCAACATTTTTATTTTTCATTTTCAAACAAGTGCATGGATTAATATTTTAATCTTGCATGAAACTTTTACTCTTAGATTTTAAAATACATCATTAGAAAAGTTTCATCATATGAATTGAGCAATTGTGTAATATATTCATTAAATTGTTATCTTGAAAGAGAAGAGATCAATACTTTGTATTGACATTGATTATCAACTTTCATATTTACTTCCAGAATTTGTTTCTAATCATTTTTTTTAAAGTGATTATGGTATAACCTTGTTGTCCAGGATTGTTGGAAGCAAGAGAGTATTAAGGGATGATTGTTCTCTTTCTTCTTTGTATTGGTAACATTGTTTTCAAGATTGTTGAAAACAAGTGTGTACATTGAACAAGAACGTTCTTCTTGTACTTGGTTGGATCTTAATGGATAGTTAAAGCCTTTGATATCCCTATAGGTTAGATAGTAAGCATCACATGTAGATAGTTTGTACAATAATTTCAACTATAGTGAAATCTCTTAAATGTTGGTAAGGGGACTGGAGTACTCTCGAAGTGTGAGGGGAACCACTATAAGTCTCTTGTGTTCTTCATTTTCTTTATTTTCTTTATTTACCACTTTCATATTCATACACAAACAAGAAAAAAAGAGCATCATCACATAAAAGAATAAAAATTTATAATCCACTTTATTCAGCCCCATCGTAGGCGCACTCAAAAACTTACATCAAGGTATTCCTCTGCCAATACAGTTTGTCAGTGGTGGTGTTATCCATGGAGAGGTTCTTGCTATGAGTGAGGAAGGGGGTAGTGATTGCGAAATGGATAAGTGGGTTCGTCCTATTGTTCTGGGTAAAGATCCTTCTAATTGATTTACCGAAGATGTCATTGAAGTCACCTATTATGAAGAGTAATTTTCTTTTATTTGTCATCATAAAATAATTCCTATGTTCTACCCAAGACGTAGTGGACAAGATGCTGGGACACACTATTTTTCATTCCAAATTTGTCATTAATAAAGAACATCTTTTTGCATTCAAATATTTCGCTCCCCGTCTTTCTTTTTTTATAATTTTTGGCAATGTGATTTTTTTATATATTATTTTTCTTATTTTTCTGAAACTAAAATAAAAATTAAAAAAAACCCATGCATATTTTATCCCACATTAATCTCGGATTATGTAGGAAACCATTTTGTTATGGCTCATTATCAAGCTGATGAAGAAGCTGAAGAAAATTGTGAACTTCCAAAAGAGCTATCCAGATTGTTGAGGAAAGAAGAAACGATTATTTAGCTGCACCAAGAGATTGTTGAAGTGATTAAATCATGTACCAAAGAGAGGTCTAAAGAGAAGTGAAGATTGGGACTTCTTTAGAAGTCATATTCAAGCGAAGATTGATTGAAATGCTCCGTGAGAATGTGGATATCTTTGCTTGGTCTTATGAAGACATGCCTGGGCTGGATACATATATTGTTGTGCAAAAACTGCCCCTTAGGGAAGAGTGTCCTCCTTTTAAGAAAAATCTCTAAAGAACTCACCCCGAGATGTCTAAGAAGATCAAAGAGGAGGTTCAAATACAATTGATCGTGAATATTGTGCCAGTACCTAAGAAGGATGGTAAAGCCAGAATGTGTGTGGAATATAGAGACTTGAACAGAGCAAGCCCTAAAGATGATTTTCCGCTTCTGCACATTGATATTCTGGTTGACAACACTGCTCAAGCTAAAGTAATTTCATTCGTGGATGGTTTTTCTGGCTACAATCAGATTAAGATGGTGCTAGAAGATATGGAAAAGACAACTTTCATTACACCTTCAGGAACATTTTCTACAAAGTGATGCCCTTTGGTTTGAAGAACGCAGGGGAAACCTACCAGCGTGCAATTGTCGCTCTCTTTCATGATATGATGCATAAGGAGATTGAAGTATGTGTTGATGATATGATTTCCAAGTCGCACACAGAAGAGGAGAATCTTGTCCACTTGGTAAAGTTGTTTGAAAGGTTAAAGAGGTATAGACTGAGGCTGAATCTGAACAAATGCACCTTTGGTGTAAGATCAGGGAAATTGTTGGGCTTCGTTATAAGCGAAAAAGGAATTGAGGTTGATCCTAGAAAGATAAAAGCTATACAAGAAGTTCCCGAGCCAAGAACAGAAAAAGAAGTTCCCGAGCCAAGAACAAAAAAAGCTATATTTCTAGATTCATCTTTCATCTTACACCTACTTGTGAACCGATATTCAAGTTGTTGAAAAAAGATCAGACGGTTAGGTGGAAAGATAGTGGTCATGCGGAATTTGAAAAAATAAAAGAGTATGATTCATACAAGGATGATTCATAAAACACAAGGATGATTCATACTCCACATTTTCTCCATGCTGTTTCCAAGTACAAAATGAAAAAGGTTGCAAAATAGTCAGAGTTCGAACTGATCATGGTGGAGAATTTTAAAATAAAGATTTTGAAATTTTTTTTGATTCGAATGGCATAGTACATGATTTTTCATACCCTAGAACTCCATAACAAAATAGGTTTGTAGAAAGGAAAAATAGAACTCTACAAGAAATGGCTCGCACCATAATTCAAGAAACTTAGATGGCTAAGCACTTTTGGGCAGAAGCAGTAGATATAACATGCTATATTCAAAATAGAATCTCCATAAGACTTATTTTGAGTAAGACTCCTTATGAATTTTGGAAGATAGAAATCCCTACATTTCCTATTTCCATCCATTCGGATGTATTTGTTATATGTTAAACACTAAAGAGAATCTGGGTAAGTTTGATTCCAAAGAACAAAAGTGTCTACTATTAGGATACTCTGAACGATCTAAAGGCTTCAGAATCTATAACACAAAATCACAAATTATGTAGGAATCAATCCATGTCAGATTTGATGATAAGCTTGACTATGAAAAGTCAAAGCTGTGTAAAAGCTTGCAGATATGACTATAACATTCACTGAACCAAAGGAGAATATTCAAGAAGATAAATAATCAGAAGCTCCTCCTTCTGATCATGTTGATAGTCCATTCTATCAACCACAACCAATTAAGAAATAAATCACATTCTCTCATACCGAAGATCTTATTCTTGGAAGTAAAGATGCTCCTGTCCAAACAAGATCGGCTCTCAAGCCTTTTAATGAAATGCTTTTGGGTTTATTTTCTTTAGTAAAACCTACATCAATTAAGGAAGCCCGCCTGGATAAGGATTGGATTATGGCTATGGAACAAGAACTGAACCAATTCTCAAAGAATAATGTATGGGATCTTGTTCAGAAACCTAAAGGAGTCCACGTCATTGGAACCATATGGGTGTTCAGAAACAAGCTCAATAAGAATGGTGAAGTTGTCAGAAAAAAGCTCGATTGGTTGCACAAGTTTATAGTCAACAAGAAGGTATAAACTATACAGAAACCTTTGCACTGGTTTCCAGGTTAGAAGTTATTCAGTTGTTAGTTTCCTTTTATGTAAATCATAATGTCATCCATTATCAGATGGATGTTAAGAGTACATTTCTGAATGGTTATATTTCAGAAGAAGTGTATGTCAAACAGCTTATTGGCTTTCAAAAATATGAGAAATTAGACTTTTATTTTTAAACTTAAGAAATCTCTTTACAGCTTGAAACAAGCTGCCAGAGCTTGGTATGAGAGATTGAGCAATTTTATTTTAGAAAATAAGTTTACCAGAGGAAAGCTTGACACTACACTCTTTTGTAAAACATTCAAAAATGATATTCATATTTTTTAAATTTATGTTGATGATATTATTTTTGGTTATGCTAATCCATCTCTCTGCGAGGAATTCTCTAAGCTAATGTAGGTTGAGTTTGAAATGAGCATGATGGGAGAACTGAAGTTCTTTCTGGGAATCCAGATTGATAAAAAACCAGAGGTTACTTACATACATCAAAATAAGTACCCCAAAGAACTTCTGAATAAATTCAACATGACATATTGCACTATAGTAAAGACTCCAATGCATCCTACATATACTTTGTAAAAAGAATAGGTAAGTGGAATGGTTTGTTAGAATCTCTACCGTGGTATGCTAGGCTCTCTTCTATATCTGACTGCATCTAGACCTGATATTTTATTCAGTGTTCATCTTTGCGCTAGAATCCAATCTGATCCTAAGGAATCTCACTTAACTGATGTTAAAAGGATTCTAAGGTATCTAAAAGGAACCCCTAACCCTGGCTTGATTTATGAGAAAACATCAGAGCATTCTCTTTCTAGTTTCTATGATGCAGACTATGCTGGAGATTAACTGTTAGAACAAAAGTTTGAATCTACTACCCTATATTTAAGTTTTGATGATAACAAAGTGAAAAGATATATTATGTATATGATTCATGTATGAACTATCTGCTGCCTAAAATTATTATGTTCTGACTTGCAGATACTCTGATTGATATAAGCAAGATCACACCTATTCAGCATCAGAATTTGGTTCCTGACATCAGCATCAGAAGTTGCCATATCAGAATGTCAGAATTAGATGATCAACTCACGTACATGCTGAAGCCTGATGAACAAGACTGCGCTCAACACTCTGATAAAGAAACACAACAGTTCATCAGCAGCTAAGCAGAGTCAGAATGAGCCAAGCTAGAACTTGCATTAAGTAAGCAACGGTACTGTGCATTGAAAGAAAATTAATACCAACGGCCTCATTCCAGACAAGATCTGCTCGATAAGGAAAGTTTGTTAATAGCATTGAATCAAGAATATTGCATCCAACGTTCAACATCTCAGTGCTATATAAACAAGGCTTTGAAGATTGAAATGGCTAATGCTCTCCAAATCTTTACACGCATAAAAGCTGATCAAAATCTTCTTTCTCTCAGTTTTGCTAAACACTACACATTCTGATATTCTATCATTGTTTAGCAATCTAGTTTCTAAGCTTTAATTTGTGTATACATCATAGTTGTGATACGGTTTTGTAGAAAACATTCACACACTTAGATTTGATTTCTTTGTAAGAAGGTGTTGCCTTGACAAACCGGGTTGTGGTTTGCATCAATAAGGCTTTAGCAGTTGTTAAAGCAGTCTGTAATATTCAGTTGAATATAGTGGATTAAGACCTCGTTGGAGAGAGGCGAAATCACCTTGACGGGTGGACTGGAGTAGTTTGAGATCAAACGAACCAGGATAAAAATATCTTGTTCATTGCATTAGATTTCAGTTTTACAATTCAACCCCCCCTTCTTGTGTTTTTCACTACTTCAATTGGCATCAGAGCGCCTGGTTCTGAGCTAAAACACTTAACCGTGTCAGTACAAGATCCAGCGTCAGAAAAACACAATGGCAGGAAACAATTCTCACATCAGCAATGACAACAATGAGGACAGAGACAGATTCAGCGGCAAACCTCCAGTCTTTGATGGAGAAAACTTTGATTACTAGAAAGACATAATTGAAAGCTTCTTTCTAGCACATGATGCCGATCTGTGGGATATGGTGACAGATGGATACACGCACCCTATGAATGCAAGCGGTCAGAAAATTGATAGAAAAATAATGTCTGACCAACAAAAGCGTGACTTCAAGAATCACCACAAGGCCAGAACCATCCTCCTCAGCGCCATCTCCTATACTGAGTATGAAAAGATCTCCAACAGAGACACAGCAAAGAACATTTTTGACTCACTCAGAATGACGCATGAGGGCAACGTTCAGGTCAAAGAAACTAAAGCTCTGGCGCTCATTCAGAAGTATGAGGCGTTCAAAATGGAAGAATCTGAATCCATTGAAACAATGTTCTCAAGATTCCAGATTCTGGTAGCTGGTCTCAAGGTTCTGGACAAAGGATACTCTACTGCTGACCATGTCAAGAAAATCATCAGAAGTTTACCCAAGCAGTGGAGACCTATGGTTACAGCTCTGAAGCTAGCTAAAGATCTCAAAAAAATCACTCTGGAGGAACTTATCAGCTCCCTCAGAAG
This sequence comes from Vicia faba, assembly GCA_948472305.1. NCBI lineage: Eukaryota > Viridiplantae > Streptophyta > Magnoliopsida > Fabales > Fabaceae > Vicia > Vicia faba. The sequence goes on from OX451739.1 coordinate 1,308,975,922, forward strand.
TCATGAGATAGAGCTAGAAGCTGACGAGCCTCAGAAGCAAGGTAAGCCTTTAGCATTAAAATCTAACAAAAAATTTTAGTCTAAAGTTTTGCAGGCAGTTGAAGAAACATCTGATGGATCCTCATCAGAAGAAGACGAACTCTCCCTCCTCTCCAGAAGAGTAAATCAACTGTGGAAGCAAAGACAAAGGAAGTTCAGGAATCCCAGAAGATCTGATCAGAACGAGTCTTCTTCCAGATACAGAAGGACATATTCTTCCTCTGGATACAGAAGATCTGAAGGCTCCTCCAGTAGCAAAAAGCCAAACACCAAGGACATCATCTGCTATGAGTGCAATGAGCAAGGACACTATAAGAGTGACTGCCCAAAGCTTCAGAGGGAAAAGCCCAAAAGGAAGTTTGGAAGAGAGAAGAAGAAAAGTCTCATGGCCACATGGGATGACTCTGACTCGTCTGAAGCTGACTCAGAATCAGATGATGAGAGGGCAAACATAGCTCTCATGGCTAACATCTCAGAAGATAGTGAAGCTTCTGAATCAGACTCAGAATCAGATACTGAAGAGGTATTTCCTAACTTTGCTGTTAACTTTACAAAGGTTGAACTTGCTGAAAGCCTTAATGAGATTCTGGAACGGTATCAGCAAATTAGAGTTAAATTCAGAGACCTGAAAAGGAATCTTGAATCTGACTCTAATAAGACTGAGATTCTCAAATTGGAGAATTCTGAGCTGAGAAATAAGATTTCAAAATTAGAAAACACTTTACAAAACTCTCAGAAGGAACCAATTTCTGAAACTCCCAGCAACGCTGATGAGATCATCAAGGAGTATGATCACAGTTTCCAGAATTTCCTAGCTAAAAGCATAGATAGAAGCAGAATGGCTTCAATGATCTATGGAGTTAGCAGAAACGGCAGGAAAGGAATAGGATACCAAGGTAAGGTTCCTACACCAAAGAATGTCATGGACTTAACAATTAAACACACTCCTCTGAATTCACACTTTGTGTATGGTCACACACATGATATTAAATACACTAGCAGTAAGCACTCTGTGAAACCAAAATTCAACCAGAGTTTTGGTAAAACTAACAAATCAGGACCCAAGAAAATCTGGGTACCTAAGGATAAAATAATACATGTTGCAGATATCTTTAGCAGCAAGTCAGAAACACCAGTCATGGTACCTGGACTCTGGCTGCTCACGACACATGACGGGAAGAAGGCATATGTTACAAAGCCTGGAACTTAAGCCTGGAGGCCACGTTGGCTTTGGTGGCAATCAGAGGGGAAAGATAATTGGCTCTGGAACTGTAGGATACTCTGAACGCTCAAGAGGGTACAGAGTATACAATACAGAAACACAGATTGTGGAAGAATCAATCAGTGTTCGTTTTGATGATAAGCTTGACTCTGAAAAGTCAAAGAAGAATGAAGTTTTTGCAGGTATGGAAATTGAATTTACAGGTTCTGAAGACAAGTCATCAGAAGCTCTCAACACAGACACTCCTTCAACATCTGAAATGAGCACTGCTAGCAATCCTACAACAGCTGCTGATCAACCCCAGAAGAGATTACCCAGAAGCAGCTTGGATCACCCAGAAGAGACTATCTTAGGAAGAAAGGAAGATCCAATCAGAACAAGAGCAAGCTTCAGAAACGCTGAAGAAACCCTTATGGGACTTGTGTCTCTGATTGAACCTTCTTCTATTGATGAAGCACTTCTGGATAATGACTGGATTCTGGAAATGCAAGAAGAGCTGAATCAATTCACCAGAAACGACGTATGGGATCTCGTTCCCAGACCAAAAGGATTCAACGTCATTGGAACAAGATGGGTGTTCAGAAACAAGCTAAATGAACAAGGTGAAGTCATCAGAAATAAGGCACGACTGGTTGCACAAGGTTATAGTCAGCAAGAGGGGATAGACTATACAGAAACCTTTGCCCCATTCGCCAGGTTAGAATCTATCAGACTTTTAATTTCATTTGATGTTAATAGAGGCATCACTCTGTATCAGATGGATGTCAAAAGTGCATTCTTAAATGGTTATATAGAAGAAGAAGTCTATGTACACCAACCCCCTTGTTTTGAAAATACAAAACATCTAGAACATGTTTTCAAACTAAAGAAGTCACTATATGGTCTGAAACAAGCTCCCAGAGCTTGGTATGAAAGGCTAAGTAATTTTCTATTAGAAAATGAATTCACCAGAGGGAAAGTGGACACTACTCTATTCTGCAAATCAGTTAAGAATGACATCTTAGTCTGTCAAATTTATGTTGATGACATTATTTTTGGTTCTACTAATCCTTCTCTTGGAAGAAAATTTGCTAAGTGTATGCAGGCAGAATTTGAGATGAGCCTCATGGGGGAACTGAAATTCTTTCTAGGAATTCAGATCAATCAAACTCCAGAGGGAACTTACATTCATCAGAGCAAATACATCAGAGATCTTCTGAAGAAATTTGACCTCTCAGAATGTAAGCCATCAAAGATTCCAATGCATCCCACGTGCATTCTGGAAAGAGAAGAGGTAAGCAAAAATGTAGAACAGAAAGTCTACAGAGGTATGATTGGTTCTCTCCTCTATCTGACTGCTTCAAGACCTGACATATTATTCAGTGTTTGTATCTGTGCTAGATTCCAATCAGATCCTAGAGAATCTCACTTAACAGCTGTTAAGCGAATTTTCAAGTATCTGAAAGGTACTACTAATCTGGGTTTGTTTTATAGAAAATCTAGTGATTACAGCTTAGTAGGCTACTGCGATGCTGATTTTGCTGGAGACAGAGTGGAACGTAAAAGTACTTCTGGAAGCTGCCAGTTTCTGGGAGAAAATCTGATCTCTTGGTCCAGCAAAAGGCAATCAACAATTGCGCTATCAACAGCAGAAGCTGAGTACATAGCAGCAGCAGGATGTAGCACACAAATGCTCTGGATGAAAAGTCAGCTTGAAGACTTCTAGATTTTTGAGAGTAACATTCCTATACTATGTGATAATACTTCTGCTATTTGCTTAAGTAAGAATCCCATTTTACATTCTAGAGCTAAGCATATAGAAATAAAACATCACTTCATTAGGGACTATATTCAGAAAGGAATTTTGAACTTAAAATTTATAGATACAGACCATCAATGGGCTGATATCTTTACTAAACCCCTTTCAGAAGATAGGTTTAATTTCATTCTGAAACATCTCAGCATGAAAATCTGTCCAGAGTGAAAATGTTTTAATTCCATATATTTACCTTCAGAATGTAATTGTTTTACTGTGAACTTCTGATCAATCTTCTTTCAGAAAGATAGAACATGCAGATTGTATCAGATGCAAGTCTAAAGATCTGAGAGTCTAAGCTCAAAGACAGACGTGCTGATCACTACATCAAACAAGTGTCATCCAATCATCAGCAAATCTCTGAAGCAGAACGCGTGCACGCTTCTGAGAAGGCAAAACGCTGATTGGGTGCATTGAGACACATGTCTGGTAACCGTTTTTAAGTATCTTTCTCAAATCCCCCAAAATCAGCAAGCATTTAATGAAAAGTAATCATGCTTTTAAAATGCAATCATGATTTTTCTCTTTCTTAAAAACGTTTATTTTTTCAAAATATTTTTGAAACTCTATTTAAACACATTAATCTCTCATTCTCATTCTTTACAATCTCTCACTAATACTCAAGCACTCTCTGCATATTTCTGTGTTCGTCTCTTGCAAAACCCTTTTCTCAGTTCTTCTCAAAATCTTTTAGTGTGAACATGGCAACCTCCAGCAGTGCTTCTGCAGGTCCTCAGAAGAAAGCATCATCTGAGCAGTATCAAGTGCCATTCAGAACACTCCTCACTCTTGTGAAGAATCTTGAAGTGCTTTCTAAATTAATCATTGATTTTGGAAGCTTGAAGGAGAACGGTTTTGACCTAACTGAAGAAGTTAGGGCACAGAAGTGGGAAAGGTATTTTGACAGGTTGGTTGGACCAACATTTCCCATGCTAGTCAAGGAATTATGGATTCACGCCAAGGCTTCAACGCATCTAGTCACCTCCTTTGTTATGGGGAAGAAGATTGTGATCACTGAGGATCACATTGCAAGGTTAATCGGTTACAGTGGCGGTGGCGTCCGTTGTGTGGACATGGCTGAAAGATGTGCTGATGTGGGCGTGATAGCTGCAAGGATTTTCACCCATGGGGTGCCCAACAGCAAGATCAAAGATCTGAAGGATCATTATAGAGTTTGGGCTAAGATAATTCTGGGGTGCTTCAACCACAAGAAGCCAACTAGTTCACCTGATTACATAAATGTGGATCAGCAGTTTCTGATCTACTTTATTGATCAGAAGGTAAAAATAAATTTGGCTCATTTTCTGTTCAACCACCTCAGAACAAGTGTGAAGGAAACCAGGGAAGAAGAAAGAACCAAGAGGGATTGGATACCCTTTGGAAGGTTGATATCAGATATTCTGACAGAGAATAGGCTGATAGAGCATCTGATAGAAGCTCAAGAGCTAAGCACCATTGAACCAACAATTGGGAAACCTCTGAACGCAAATAACTTGAAGAAAATGAAGTTGATAGAGACTATCCAAAAGGAACTCAGAGCCACTCCTATTGCTGATATCTCCAGCAGAAGAGTTCCTCTGAGTGACTTTCCTTTATTTTCTGAAATAGAATCTAAACCAGAGGTGGTTCTCAGGTACTTGGATGCGTGCAAGGCAGATGGTACAGATCCAAATCTGATTATCAAAGCTCTGCATCAACCTCACCAAGAAGTGACTCTGAAGAAGACAAAGAAGAGGAAGGCACCATCAGAAGGATCATCCCAGGCGACACCCAAGAAAAGAGGTAATTTATCTGCTGCTTCTGTTTTAAATTCTTCTACTATTCCAGCATCTATTCCTCCTCAAACCTCTCATAGAATCTCAATCCCCATCCCTACCATAGATGAAACTGTACCAGAAGAGGACCCTTCTGAGGCATTAAAACTCAGAAGACACAGAACCAAACATCCCAAACCATCAATCTCAACAACATCAGCAATTGACCAAGTGATGTCTGACATTGATCAACACACCTCTGATCAACCAATCTCTGAACCACAAATTGTTCCTCCTCCTGAACCAGAACAACAGCAATCTGCTGAAGAACCAACCACTTTCACCCATTCCAGAAGAACCCCTTATCCCTGAACAACCAGAAATTCCAACAACTTCACCTCAACCAGCAATTCCGTCTCCCTCTCCTCAACCAAAAATTAATCCACCATCACCTCAACCAGAGTTTCATCACTCTGAAACTCCCTCTCCTCAACCATCTGAACCTCATTCACCTCAACCATCACCTTTGGCAATCCAGCTGCCAGGTGGAACAACAATCACCTTAGCACAATTGCCATCCTCACCAGAATCTACACCACCAAATACTCCCAAAACACCACCCAGTCCAATCATAATTTCTGATTCTGAAACTCCATCTCCAAAACAAACAGCTGCCAAGAAAACCTCTGAAAACCCCAGCAGGACCTTCATAGACTTAACCAGTCTTGACCGTCTTGCTGATTTGAAACATAAAATAGCCATCCCTAAACCAAAACAACCAGATGTTGGCTCTGGTATTATGAATTTTGAAACAGGTGTGCAGTAATGGATTGCTTCTTTGAAGCAAGTCTGTCCTGGAATGATTGACCCAGCTGCTTCTGATCAGCTCTGGTCACAATTCAGACTTTGGGTACGTGCTGAAGCCCTCAAGTTGCAAGATATCAACTATGAGCAGGCACAACAGAATTTCAGCAAGCTTCTCAATGAAGTTGGAAGTCAGCTTCTGAAAGAAGACGTGCTCCCTCTGGATAGTGAACCTTGGTCTGAGAAACAGCTAGCTTCAAAGGTGCAACAAGAAGAAGACAAGACCATTCAAGCTGAAGAAAGTCAAGCAGAAGATGTTGCAGAAAGTTCTCAGAAGCTTCCTGCTTCTGATGCTTCTCAAGCTGCCTTAGACAGGCAGACTCTGGAAGAACTAAAGCTGAATGACATGCGTCTGCAGCAGAGGATGGATGAAAACGACCAGAAGATGAAAGAAAGAATGGATGTGCAGGATAGCAAGATTGACACTGTTGTCAGCATGGTGCACAAGCAGAATGAGACTGCTGACCAGATCAAAGCCATGCTGGAGAACCTGTTCACACGCTTGCCTCCTCAACCTTAGTCTTTTTTCATTCATGTCTTTTTCATGTTTTCTTTGATTTTCTGATGAACTATTTGAATATGTTTTGTACTATTTTCATGTTTTGATTCTGAACCTTTCAAATATTACAAGTTTTTCTGATCTTAATTGTTTTAGCACTCACCCACACTTTTTGATTGCTGACAAAAAGGGGGAGAACAAGAATGATGTTTTAAACAATAACGGCTAACTAGACAGAAATTCTCAAACATTCTAACTCTATTACTTGAAAATGTTTTTTTTTTGTTTTGCTTAAAGTCTACAGGTACAAGGAAGCTCTTGGACACTCTGAAGACTAAAACTCTAAAGCTCTGATCACTATAAAGCTCTGATCCGCTCTGATACTCTGATCCAAAGCAAAGCTCTGACAAGAAAAGCTCTGATACGCTGATCTGAAGCTCTGCTCTGAAGCTCTGCTCTGACATGCTGATCTAAAGCTTTTGATAGTCAAAGACTCTGATACTCTGATGTTCAAAGAAAGGCAAAAAAAGATCTGATCCTGAAGAACACTTGTAATCAAAGGGAAGTAATAAACTCAGGGGGAGTATCTCTCAACTCTGATATTTTTTTACTTCTTATCTTTTTACCTCTTACTCTGATGCATCTCTCTGATACCTTTTCACGTTTTTTTCATTTAAAAATATCCGGTTTTTGTCATCATCAAAAAGGGGGAGATTGTTAGAACAAAAGTTTGAATCTACTACCCTATATTTAAGTTTTGATGATAACAAAGTGAAAAGATATATTATGTATATGATTCATGTATGAACTATTTGCTGCCTAAAATTATTATGTTCTGACTTGCAGATACTCTGATTGATATAAGCAAGATCACACCTATTCAGCATCAGAATTTTTTTCCTAACATCAGCATCAGAAGTTGCCATATCAGAATGTCAGAATCAGATGATCAACTCACGTACATGCTGAAGCCTGATGAACAAGACTGCGCTCAACACTCTGATAAAGAAACACAACAGTTCATCAGCAGCTAAGCAGAGTAAGAATGAGCCAAGCCAGAACTTGCATTAAGTAAGCAACGGTACTGTGCATTGAAAGCAAATTAATACCAACGGCCTCATTCCAGACAAGATCTGCTCGATAAGGAAAGTTTGTTAGTAGCATTGAATCAAGAATATTGCATCCAACGTTCAACATCTCAGTGCTATATAAACAAGGCTTTGAAGATTGAAATGGCTAATGCTCTCCAAATCTTTACACGCATAAAAGATGATCAAAATCTTCTTTCTCTCAGTTTTGCTAAACACTACACATTCTGATATTCTATCATTGTTTAGCAATCTAGTTTCTAAGCTTTAATTTGTGTATACATCACAGTTGTGATACAGTTTTGTAGAAAACGTTCACACACTTAGATTTGATTTCTTTGTAAGAAGGTGTTGCCTTGACAAACCGGGTTATGGTTTGCATCAAGAAGGCTTTAGCAGTTGTTAAAGCAGTCTGTAATATTCAGTTAAATATAGTGGATTAAGACCTCGTTGGAGAGAGGCGAAATCACCTTGACGGGTGGACTGGAGTAGTTTGAGATCAAACGAACCAGGATAAAAATATCTTGTTCATTGCATTAGATTTCAGTTTTACAATTCAACCCACCCTTCTTGTGTTTTTCACTACTTCATTAACTAGTGAGGAGAAGTACTTCTGGAAACTGTCAGTTTCTAGGAAAGAATCTAATCTCATGGTCAAGCAAGAGGCAATCAACAATTTCTCTTTCAACAGAAGAAGCAGAGTACATATCAGTAGCATTGTGCAGCACTCAGATTCTAGGGATGAAAAATCAACTAGAAGATTACCAGATATATGAGAGTAACATCCATATCTTCTGTGATAATACTATCGTTATTTTCTTAAGTAAGAATCCTATCCTAAACTCTATGGATAAAAACATAGAAATCAAACATCATTTGATTAGTGATTATGTTCAGAAAGGGATTATATCTTTAAAATTTATAGATATAGACCATCAATGGGCTGATATTTTTTCAAAACCCTTAGATGAAGATATATTTCTGTTTATTTTGAAGAATCTGAAAATGGATCTTTGTCCAGAGTAAGATGTCACTAGAATCAGCTGTGTTTTAATCGTAGTCTCAATGAATAAAATTCTGACTTAAACAAAAGACTTCTAATTTGTTTTATCTCAGTCATCATAAGATGTTTCGGTCAAAAATGTTCGTAATCATATGGAAATCATCATGATCTTCTAGATGCTGAGAATATCAAACGCATTACCTAAATAGACTTAGTGTCTATCACACTCTACCTAGGTCATGCACGAACAATTATTTTTCTTGAAATTGATTAATCATGATTACATTTATTTAACTACTCCTTGGAAACAATCATTTCATGTCATGCCCCTATGCCTATGTCTGAGGTTCCCTGTGATGATTAAATGTTTTGTTCTCTCTCATTTTAACGTTTGATCTACTTCTCTCTTCATTTCCTTCTTTTAGTAGTATGAGACGTCACTTGAGTGTTTAATTGCCTTACTTCATGAACTACTTGAATGACTATTTATATCTCTTCTCATCTATATTCATTCATCAAGTCATTATCCTTGTATCACCTTCATTCGTCTCTTCTCCTCAATCTTTTCTACATACCATGGCTATAATAACTTTTCAAGGAGATGAGAATTTTCTCAAGGTAATCAAAGAGAAAATACCCAATTATGTGTCTGATGATGGTTTCATCAAAGGGGTTATTGAAAATCAAGAAAGGTTTGGGTATGAAACAATGCTGAGATATCTTGTTTATCCTAACCTCTTAAAGAATTTCTGGCTTTATGTTTTTATTAGACATGTTGGAAACACCATTCATTCTCACATCTTTGGTGTTTCAATTACCATCACTCGCTCCTCCATTGATGAAGCCATGCAAAGTCCACCTTTACCCAACTCTTGCATGAATTTTGACATGTTTTCGAATGTTCCTAAATCTTTTCATTTATATATGAGCCACTTAGTTCAGATCACTTGAAACCACTTGCAAAAATCTGGTTTCATTTCTGGTGGAAAAATATTCATCCCATAGGAGAAGATCTTGATAAAGTTTTTCCTAGGGATATGTGACTTCTTTATTGCCTTCTCAAGAGTATTCCAATTTATATTTCGGAAATAACATTCATTCCTGTGAAGCTATCAATCCAAGCATCCAAGAACTCTAAAAAATTATTCATTCTGTATGGACGTGTATTGTCTGAGCTATTTGAGTTCGCAGGTATAATTGAAACTATTCAATGAAATATGATCATTAGAGGCAATGCTCTAGTTGATGAGAGTTGTGATGTGTTTGAAGTTTAGATAGATCTCTCTGTCTATGTTCACTCTGTTGTAATCTTCTTCAAATATCAATGAAATTTCTTGTCTTTTCTTGATTATTTCGTTTTATTTTTATGTTTTTCACACATAATTACCTTTTTGATTATGACAAAAATGGAGAGTAATTAAAAGAACGTAATTTTTATTTCAATAATCAAGTTCTGGAAAATGTTCTCTGAAAAGAGCTTCTTACATTCTAACCCAATTAAACTTCTGTTTCTGTTAGAATTGTTGTTCTTTTTCCAAAAATTAGAATACTAGTTAAAGACAAAGATCTAAAAACATTATTCAAGGCTTATGTCTAACCTGTTGGCTTCAGAATCAGAAGTGAAACATGGAATTCATAATCAGACTTCAAGAAGTGAAACCTGGAATCAAACTAAAAAATTAAGAATCTTGAAGTTGTCTTACTGACATTAAGATTTCATTTTGATTTTATTCTAATTGGCATCTAAAGTCAATATTTAATAAGAAGAAGTTGTGTGAAATAAAGATATCAACTATTAGATTAACATCAAGATCTAAATTTTTCTATTGGCATCTAGAGTCAAGAATCTCAAGATCTCGATATCTGATCTATTGGACCCAGGGGAGTTTTACTCAAATGATTCAGAGTCAGGATATTCGATCTTCATCAAATAATTAAATTATGGGGAGCATCATAAAAAGGATAAGTATTCCTTACCTTTCTATTTTCATTTCTTCTGATTATAAGAATAAAATTGTGTCATCAAAATACATAGTTTTGTCATCATCAAAAAGGGGATATTCTAAGAACAAGATTTGGTTATGCAATAATATCTTTGAGTTTTGATAATAACAAATGAGTATGTTTGTATGAACAATTTTCATACTCTAATGTTTGTTCTTATTGAGTACTTAAAAACAGGTTCTACTTCTGGTGGATGGTGTGGCAAAGACATTAGAATAGAATTGATTCCTCTTCTACGCTAAAAAAGTTCTGTTGAGCAGTAGTTGGACACTCTAGAAGGCTCTGAAGTGTAAGCTTTGATGTTTGTCAAAAGAAACCAGTCAGAAGATCTGAAGATAGAAGTTTCTACTTATGTCCAGATATTAAAGACTCAGGCTTCTAAAGACTACGTGTTCCAAAGAAACAAAGGTAGAAGATCTGAATACAAAGTTTCTACTAAAGTATAGATGTTGGAGGCTTGTGTTTCTAATAACAAGGTTCTAAAGATAAGGGTTCTGAATACCAAGTGCTGAAGACTCTAAAAGATAAAAGGTCTAAAGATTCCAAAGATTTAAAGTTCTAAAGAACCAAGGTTCAAAGAAAAAGGTTCTCATAACCAAGTTCTGAAGACTCTAAAGATGGAGTTTTGAAGACTCTGAAGACTTGAAGTTCTAATGACCTGATGTTATGTTCTCGCTTCTAATATCATGCTCGCAGGAGCCTATGAATTGAATAAGGAAAGAAGATAATGTTAATGTGGTACAAATAGTACTTGGTACAATCAACAATTTATTCCACTAACATGAAATGACAGACGCGTTACACGATCTTGTCCTCCACGTTACTGTTCAAGATGGCAATGTTTCTGGAATCCCAAGAGTATCCCTCAACGAATATATTAATTTATTAGCTATATAAAGGCTTGAATACTAAGAGATAAAGTTGTCAATTCACTGAATAATCACGCGCAAATGTTGTTCATAGCTTTCACATTCTTAAGTCATTGTTCTTAAAATAGTTTACATATTCAGCTTTTTAGAAGTAATACTCTTGTAAACAAAAATTGTATTCAAACTATTGTTTGATTTTCCTTAAGTAACCTGGTAGGTCTGTATTCTTAAGAAGTATAGAGCTTGCAAGTTTTAGAAGTTGTTAGTCACTTGCGGGTAGCTTGTGCATTGCAATAATCAAGTTGATTATTGTTTGATATTCCTTAAGGGATCGGGTAGGTCTAAATCCTTAAGAAGTCTAGGGCTTGTGAGTCTTAGAGGTTGTTAGTCACTTGCAGGTAGCTTGTGAAAATTGTAATAAGTTTGGTTATAGTAAATTAAGTCCTTGATTTAGTGAGGTGAAATCACCTTAGAGGGTGGACTTGACTAGCTTGATAATTTTCAAGTGAACTGGTATAAATATTCATTGATCTTTACTTCATGTTCTTATTCATTGTTATTATCAAGACTGAAGGAAAATTAATTTTAAATTAAATGGGAATATTTTCAAAAGAATAGTTTTGTTTTAAAATCCCAATTCAAACCCCCCTTTCTTGTGTTTTTCACACCTTCATAAACCTCAAGTATATTTGGCAATTCTAACAAGGCAGTTGAACTTCTCCTAAAGTATCACCACATCATAGGATACACCTTAAGAGGATAACGGAGTGTTGCAGACTCAACATGCAAAACCACCAAGAGTTTTCGATCAGATATATATGCAGAAGAACACAAACCAGAAAACTCCTCAACCACCTTCAGGCACAACGTAACCTTTGCACAAACACACCATACCTACGGTGCAACATGTTAACCTAGGTTTGAAACTAAATCAAACCCTAAACACAGTAGCTTGCCACCAAAGCTACACGCTTGAAAATAACACAGACATGTTCAATACACACCCTGTCATGAACAGTCCATCCTCCATTTGTAGGGACCGTTCAAACACAATAGGAGCTTTTCAAGTTGAAACAACTTTTCAGTAATACCTTCTTTCTTTCCAAACCAGAAAGTATTATCCCAAGATTTGATGCATGGTTTTCGTAAGTATACGAAACACGTCAGAGTAATATAAAATATTATTGTTAGAACATAATTTAGTTCTACATCCTAGTAAGAGTTTTGAAGATAACAAACACATGATATAAAGAACAAATATGCTCTCTAATAAAAGTATCTTTACATGCAAGAATTTCTTATGTGAAAAAGATGTTCTGATGCAACTGGAAGTTCAACCAGAACATCACTAGAAGTTCTGATTATGCGAGCACGGAAGTTGAGAGTACCATGAAAGATTCAGACGCATCAAATCTGTGTGACACGTTTATTTGAAGAAGTTCTGTTACAACTTCTAAATGCACCAACTCTATGAAACAGGATCTCTGATACTCTGATTTGCAAAGATCTAATACACGCTGTAAAGGACTCTCAACGGTTATATTCATCCTATGATGTAAGAAGCTCTGAAGCGTTACAATTCCACCAATGCAAGATCATAAGTAACAGCTACAAATAGACAATGATCTCCTGGTTTGGAAAGCTCATTAACTCATGTTATGGACATACCAAAAGTATCTTCTTATGTCACTATTGCATGACCTATATAAAGCAGACAAAAAGAAGATTTCTGGTGATGAAAAACTGCGCACAAAAAGAAGAACTCACGTGAAAAGTCAGTAACGCAACAATAATTCTTCATCCTAAATGTTCAATATTAAACGGTGTAAAACATCACTGTTATTGATACTGTTTATTAGAAACACCATTGTACAAATTTATTCAATTAACTGTTTAGTGAATTTCCTTGAGAAAATCGGGTTGTGGTTTTGGACTCAAGAAGACTTTGACAATTGTCAAAGTAGATTTGTAATCATGTTTGATTAGAGAATTAAGACCTCGTTGGAGAGAGGCGAAATCACCTTGGCGGGTGGACTGGAGTAGTTTGAGTTCAAATGAACCAGGATAAAAATAAACGTGTTCTTTACTCCCTTGATTTTTAAGATTCCAATTCACCCCCCCCCCCCTCTTGTGTTTTTCACTTCTTCAATTAGTATCAGAGCACCTCGATCTGTGTGCAAACACTTAACCGTGTCAGATAAAGATCCAAGGGGGAAAACACTATGATGGGAACAAGTCAGAACATCAGCAGCAGCCTTCCAATATTTGACGGTGAAAATTTTGACTACTGGAAAATAATGATTAGAAGTTTCTTCCTAGCCTATGACGCTGACCTCTAGGATATTGTAATTGATGGATACATACATCCTGTTGATGAAAGCGGTCAAAAGATTGACAGAAAAAGGATGAGAGATTATCAAAAGCAAGACTTCAGAAATCATCACCAGGCCATAATGATTCTCTTGAGAGCCATCTCATATTCAGAGCATGATAAGATCACAAACAGAGAGACAATTAAAAACATGTTTTATTCTCTAAGAATGACGCATGAAGGCAACATGCAAGTAAAAGAGACCAAAGCCATTTGCTCATGCAGAAGTATGAAGCCTTCAAAATGGAAGAAGATGAAACCATTTAAACAATGTTATCTAGATTTCAAATTCTAGTGGCAGGACTAAAGGTGTTGGACAAAGGATACTCAACTGCTGATCATGTAAAGAAGATCATCAGAAGTACAACCAAAACAATGGGGACCCATGGTCACGACTCTCAAACTGGAAAAAGATATGAAAATAATATCTCTAGAAAAACTATTCAGCTCTCTCAGAAGCCATAAGATAGAGTTAGAAGATGATGATCCTCAGAAGCAAGGTAAGTATCTCACTCTGAAATCTAACAAATATGAAACCAAAACTTTGCAGGCAAAAGCAGAAGCATAAAACTTTGGAGAATCCTTGTCAGAAGAAGACGAATAGTTCTTGCTATCCAGAAGAATCAATCAAATGTGGAAGCACAGGAAGAAGAATTTCAGAAACTCTAGAAGAACAAGAAATGACTCTGAACTATCTTCTGGATACAGAAAATCCAGTAACAGAAACATTGCCTACGATGAATGCAATTAACAAGGTCACTACAAAAGTGTCTGTCGAAGGCTTCAGAAGGAGAAACCTAAAAGGAAGTTCGTTAAAGAGAAGAAGAACAGTCTTATAGCAATGTGGGATGACTCTGAATATTTTGAAGACAGAACATAATCAGAAGATGAACAAGCCAATATAGCTAAAACGGATAACTTATCAGATGTCTCTGAATCCTCTGAATCTGAATCAGAATCAGAATCAGAGTCAAAAGAGGTATTTTCTAACTTTTCTGGATCTCAATTAGAGGAGAGTCTGTCATAAATTCTAGAAAGGTATCAGAAGCTTTGAGTCATAAACAAGAACCTGAAAAAGGATCTAGTTTCTGACTCTGAAGAAACTATGAATCTGAGACTAGAAAACTCTGAGTTGAAAGAAAAGGTTTTTAAACATGAAAATGATTTACAAAATACTCAGAAGGAAACAGTCTCATAAGTTCCTAGTAATCCTGACACAATCATAAAGGAATATGATCACAACTTTCAAAAATTCCTCGCTAAAAACATAGATAGAAGAAAGATGCCTTCAATGATCTATGGAGTTAGTAGAAATGGCAGGATAGGTATAGGATACAAAGATAAAGTATCCCAACCTAAGAAATTAAGGATCTAGTTATCAAACACACTCCTCTTTATTGTCACTTCACTACTGGGCAAACACATGATATAAAAAAAACTAGTAAGGTGTTTTATGCTAAACCAAAATTCAAACAGAATTTTGGAAACTCTAATAGTCATGGACCCAAAAAGATATGGGTACCAAAAGACAAAATCATCTATTTTGCAGATATTTTTAACAACAGGGTTGAAACACCCGTATTAACACCTGGACTCTGTATGCTTTCTACACATGGAAGAAAGAAAGCATATGTTCCAAAGCCTAGAATTTAAAAGATTCGTTTGTTTTAGAGGCAATAAGAAACACAAGGTTATTGGCTCTGAATCTACTGGAAACAAGAATGGAAATACATCATCAGAAGCTCTCTAAAGAATCTCAGATGTATCCAGAAGCGGATGTCACACCCTTTCAAGCAAGTTCTGTCAGAGCAAGCCAAACAGAGTCTTTACCACTTTTTGATTCTTGAGAAAAAGGGGGAGAATGAATAATATTTTGACTCATAATCAGAAGATCTTCAGGGAAGTATTTTATTTTCTCATTAGCCGACTATTCTACTCAGAGGGGGCCTTTTAATTATTGTTCTTTATATTCCATCAAAATATACTAGTTTTTGTCATCATCAAAAAGGGGGAGATTATTATAACATAATTTTGTTCTACATCCTAGTAAGAGTTTTGATGATAACAAACACATGATATAAAGAACAAATATGCTCGCTAATAAAAGTATATTTACATGCAGGAAGTTTTGATGTGAAAAAGATGTTATGATGCAATTGGAAGATCTGCCAGAACACCACTCGAAGTTCTGATTATGCGAGCACAAAAGTTGAGAGTACCATGAAAGATTCAGACGCATCAAATCTGTGTGACACGCTTATATGAAGAAGTTCTGTTATAACTTCTGAATGCACCAGCGCTGTGAAACAGGATCTATGATACTCTGATATGCAAAGATCTGATATAAGCTATAAAGGATTCTCAACGGTAATATTCATCCTCTGATGTTAGAAGCTCTGAAGCGTTACAATTCCATGAATGCAAGATCATAAGTAACGGCTACAAACAGACAAGGATCTCCTGGTTTGGAAAGCTCATTAACTTGTGTTATGGACATACCAAAGGTATCTTATTATGTCACTATTGCATGGCCTATATAAAGCAGATAAAAATAAGATTTATGGTGATGAAAAACTATGCACAAAAAGAAGAACTCACGTGAAAAGTCAGTAACACAACAATCATTCTTCATCCTCAATGTTCAATATTAAACTGTGTAAAACATCACTGTTAGTGATACTGTTTATTAGAAACACCAATGTACACATTTGGTTTAGTGAATTTCCTTTAGAAAACCGAGTTGTGGTTTTGGACTCAAGAAGACATTGATAGTTGTCAAAGTAGATTTGTAATCAAGTTTGTTTAATGAATTAAGACCTCGTTGGACATTGTCGAAATCACCTTCGCAGGTGGACTGGAGTAGTTTGAGTTCAAACGAACCAGGATCAAAATTAATGTGTTCTTTACTCCATTGATTTTTAAGATTCCAATTCAACCCCCCCCCCCCCCCCCCCTTGTGTTTTTCACTTCTTCAATTATAGATCCCACAGAGACCAAATGTCAATCTATTGATTTATATTGTACGATGTTTATCTAAGGTAAATCAATTCAGGGGTTTATAAGTGCACAATGATAGTAAAGTATGAAAATATAAATTTAGATAAAAACAACAGGCTTGGATGTTTTTCACACAGTCTGATGATATTCCGATGCTCCTAAATAGAACTACTTATAGGGCGATATTTTGTACTCATGAAAAGAACTAATTTAACATTAACTGTCGCTTTCGCATATTCAAAACCGAATTTATTCTCTAATAAAACCCTCTTATTGTCACTTATAAAAAGGTGCACATTGCGTTAAAGTAATAAACTTATTTTTAAGAAATATAGTTTCTTTACTTAGTTGAAAAGTAATTTTGACTTCGAACTTCTAACCAAAAGAGAACTAGACCTTTAAACCCGTAAACGTATCCGAAAAGAGTTTTGAAATCGTTTTTCTAAAAGTGTTAAAAGATTCCTACTTTATTAAACAAAGTTCTTTCGCTTCCTTTGAACAAATAAGGCTACCCAACTTTAACTAAAGGTTGGACGATATTAAAAACCAAACCATCCCTTTAGGTATTTTGACAGACACATTATATGGAATATGACTTTAACTATGATCCTTACATTCTAACCTTTAAAATTTAGCCAGGCATGGAAATATAAACAAACATGTTAAATAGGTGCGAGTGCAAGGAAATAAATAGAGTAAAGCAAGTGCGAGAAAATAAATAGAGTAAAGCGAGTGCGAGAAAATAAATGAAGTAAAGCGAGTGCGAGGAAATAAATAAAGTAAAGCGAGTGCGAGAAAAAAAATAGAGTAAAGAGAGTATGAGAAAATAAATAAAGTAAAGCGAGTGCGAGGAAATAAATAAAGTAAAGTAAGACTTCGTAAATAAAAACCTACTCCAAATCGGAGGCTTTAAATCAGGTACAACTGGAAATAAATGCGACCAGAAATGAAAATGGCGGCCGGATTAACTTCTACCAAAGTGCTCCAAACTCAATTAGAGACTCTATCAATGGCGTGATAACTCTTCGATATGAAGGGATTATCACTTACAAGATATGACAATATGTGGATTAAGTTTATAACTATGCTTCGATGAAAAGAAAATGAAACTAGAACCTCCTATTTATAGAAAAACTATACTCCATGGAATTACAAAACTGCCCCCCAACTCCTTTTGGTCGGGACACCATTTAACAAAGGTGGCGCCCACCACGGCCCTATGACGCTCGTCATGTGAGAAAAGGTGAGAAGTTGAGGAGAACGTGGCAGTTGAAGGCGGTTGAAAACAATCCATGTCATGGCATACCTTATGGCGGGTGCCATGCTGGATGCCATGAGTACAACTTTCTCAAAAACATGATTTCTTGCTCGTTTTTTCTTCATTTCTTCAATAGGTGCTCTAGAAAATCAAAATACCTGAAAACAAGCATAACACAAGAAAATAACAATAAAAACCCTAACAAACATGTGCAATCTGAGCCAAATATGCAGTGTGTTTTAGTGTTATCAAATTCTCCCACACTTAAACCTTTGCTTGACCCCAAGCAAAAACTCTGTATTGCTCACGAAAGAAAAACAACATCAATAAATGATTTGGGCTAAAAAGGCTTCTAAGTTCAAAGCAGGATGTATTTGATAGGTACTAACTAAATGAACCAAGGGTA
Organism: Vicia faba; assembly: GCA_948472305.1. Taxonomy (NCBI): domain Eukaryota; kingdom Viridiplantae; phylum Streptophyta; class Magnoliopsida; order Fabales; family Fabaceae; genus Vicia; species Vicia faba. The sequence goes on from OX451739.1 coordinate 1,308,994,091, forward strand.
TCGTAACAACACTTTCCACGAACGAACATAAACTTCATTCCTATATAAATCAATCTGTATCATGCCACTATACCTAGGCTTATCTTCTCATCTCTTTCGAATCCTCTTTCATTTAGATGCAATCACATTAAGCCCGTTATCCTTACATACTCATAGTAGAGTGACCGGTTAGTGACTCTGATCTAAAGCATCGGGTTCTGGTACATGAGTCGGTGTAACCCATTTTTTAGACCCAATTGCAGTTATGGGGGATTAGAACGTAATCTGCCCTACCAAGTCCAGCACCAGATACCTCTGAACCAACCAACAATGGGTAAATTCTTTTCATTATACTTTTTGCAAGTTTTCACAACATTTTAGGTTAAATGACTGTGTGAGGGTCACCTAGCCTGGTGCTGCAGTTTGTCTTTTCAAAATCATAAAAAGAACATTCACTTATTTTCATCGGTCCCTTGCGTAGAGCATGCTTAGGCCAAAGCTGACTGCTAGCATAAACTACTAAAGGACTTGTTCTAGGATGATAATTAAGGCCATGGCATATGAGGTATCGGGATTAATTCCTATAATCGTGAAGCTTAGGATATTAAAACGATACCGATGTTTCAAAAAGATTTCCCAAGTGGCTTACATCCTATCTCAAACTTGTTTTGAAGCCCAAAATTTTCAAAACATATTGTTTTGTTTTGTCAAAGAAAAGTTTTTGGTAAGGCTAAAAGGGGCGGGGAAGTAAAGATACACCACACAGATGACTCGTCAAGCACATGGATTAAAATCTAACTAATAAAATATGATAAATAAACTAGAAAGCATAAAAACAAAAGGTAAAAATAAAGAAAAAAAAGCTAATAAAATCTCCTCCCACACCTAAATTAAACATTGTCCCCAATGTTTCAAAATAAGATAAGGAGAGAGTAACCTAGAGAAACTATGGCTGCCGACTGGTACCCTCGCCTACCTAGTCTGAATTCCTAGGACGACGAGATCTGCTACGGCTACAGTCATTATCACTCTGCACCTGTCGAAAATGACCTAGTATGGAGCCTTGATTGGCTTCCATTAAGGTAAAATGACTCTGGAAGTATGCGCGTTGACGTTGTTGCTCAGCAGAGACGGCGACATGGGATTCCATGATAGCCTGGATAGAACAATCAGTCTGCTGCTATGATATACACATGAACTCCATGCCATCGTCCATCTGCTGATGCATAGCTGAAATAAGGCCATCTCGTTGTTCTTCTCGGGCTAGATGATCTCACCATATTTCCTTTGTGAAATGGAAACCAGAAGTTGTACCTGTAGGAAATTGAGAAGAAGATGGTGATGTGTGTGTAGGTGAAACATGGTGTGGGGATGCGGGTGATCGGGGGACTAGTTTTTCGATCATATTCTTCTTCAGTCTCGTACCTGTCCCCAAAAGGAACATTAGGAGGCATTAAACTTGTAAGTGGTGGAGCATTTAAATTGTAGGTCTAGTTCCTCTCTTCTCGTACATTAGTACGCCTAGTGCATGGCAAGACATTAGATGGGATAACTAGTCCATGAACCATGAGATCAAAACCTCCCCCTCTCCTTACTTTGCACAATTTCATGTCTTTCATAAATTTTAAGTTTATTATGCGGGGAGGTAAAGATGTTAAGGTAGATATCTCAGAGTACAGATTTAGAGCCCTAGCAATAGACGTAATCAAACTGCCAAAAGTGATGGTCCTCGTTTTCTTTAAAACAGTAGTCATGTAAGAAAGCATAAAAAGAAGCAAATTAATCCTCCTATTTGTAAGGTCCCCATGCAAAAACAGAAGTTCTTTTGCATTCACTTTGTTTGGATTTTCCCGACCAAAAATGGTACAAGCCAACATATAACGAAAAACTCAAACGGTTGGGTTATGGATCATTGAGGCAAGAATTCCTTTAAAATAAGTAATTGTAGAATTTGACAGCCTATACCAGAAGGAAAACGCCTCAATCAACCAATTAGAATCAAGTAGTGCTTCACAAATAGCGCAACCACCATGAGGTATTCGTAACATATTTGCTAGTTCATCGGTGGTGAATTCATATTCAACATTAAACATCCAAAATTTCACTGTACCGACTGTACTTGAAGTGTTAGGATTGATAAGATAGATCAAGGAACTTAAAAATTCCGGTGTCAAACTCATAAAGGTAGGCTCTTTCCTATCAAAAATATCATGCAGACCTAAAATATCTAACATGTGAAAAATACTATGGTATATTCCTAGAGTAAACAGACAATCCTCGTCAACATACCTGGTCGACACAATGTCACGTCAGTGCAATCTCTCAAGGATCTTTTGTTGCCTTTCTCTAGGTTTTCCCTCGCGAAGAATGTAGCCATCATACTCCATAGTTTCTCTTTGAGTTGGAATAAAGAAAGGAAAAAATGGGTTTTTATAGAATGGTGAAGAAATGGGATTTAGTTAATTTTAATGGAGGATTTTGAAGAAGAAGGTTGGAAAAGTTAGTGGGATGGTGAGTAAATAAGTAATTTATGGACTTGAGTGGGTTTTAAAGGAAACTAAAAATGGGTAAAAATGGAGGTTTAGAGGTTGAAAGAGGCAAAAATGGAGATTTTTAGCATTCTGCCCCGAGAAATACCAAGACCCCATGGCGGGTGCCGTGGCTAGGTGACGGGTGATGTACCCCGATTTTTGCCCCCAAGATCCCTTCTTCATACCTTATTGATTCAATCACAACAAGATCACATTAGGGATTTTGGTCCTCCTCCATATCTTTAGTTTTGCTCTTTGAGGAATCACCAAGCATCTTGACTTGTTTTCTTTTGTGATCATGAACATTTTGTCTTGATTTTATTTTTAATTAATAAAATGCAATGTTGGTTTATCTTACTTGTTAATAATATAGCTAAAGGTATTGAGGCTTAACAAGTTGCTCCATGGGTTCATGAGTTTATTTCCATGCCCTAGTCAATAAAGCTTGAGAAGTCCAAACCTCACCATTGAAGTTGTTTTGGAAGAAATGGCATGGCAAGTTTTATATTTGTTTACCACATTTAAAATTTATCAAGATTGATTCAGAAGCACAAGGGGTTGTTGAAGAAGTAGTCATGTTTGGACAAGACTTTATTCCCCTTGGTCACAAGTGCATAGTTCTCTCAATTCTAAAGATATGGAAGTGGTTTTGGTGGATATGAGTTCTCATCATCATCCTCAACAACTTCTATTTACAAAGCAAACGTGTTTGTATAAGAAGGTTGTTCAAAATTGTCAATGTTCCTCAAAGCATTGTCTTGATCTAGGAGCTAGGGCTTTGAACATCAAAGAAGTATATCTTGCTCATATTTTTGTATTTTTAAGTGATTCCAAATACATACTTCTCTTCAAAGGGTTATTAACAAATAACTTCAAAAGTTTCAAGGAGTTTTCATGTGGAAGAAACTTGATGATGAAGAAAGATTACGAGTCCTCCACATAAAACCCCAATTTCTCATGTGTGACTTCAAATGATCATAACTTGGTCAATTTGTCTCACCTTAAGCCCACTATTTTTTCATAATGATCTTTAGGATGTTAAATTTATTCCTTCTTTTATATGCAAAGTGAGAAAACGGATGGAAGATGCCCTAAGGATACAAAAGATTATAGGTCATTTCATGATTCTTTGCCAACTTCAACAATTCATAACTCTCTCAATTTCTGGAGATTTTGAATGGTTCAAGTTTCATAGTTTCATTTAAGAGGTCTATTTCATCCCATCTTTTTTGGTCAAGATCAAATTCCAAGTGGAAGGCAATGTTTGGATGCAAAACATTATAGGTCACTTTTGAAGAAAAATTTGAAATATTTCTAAGTATGGAAAGTCAACTTTTTTCCCCAACTTTGACTCAATGCAACTTTCAGCTCAAGCATCCATTTGATTCCATCTTTTTCCATTGAAAAGCTTGTAATATCATCTTTCTAAAGCATCAAGAATCATGCCTTAGGATCCCTTGAGCTGAGAAAGCCAGTGGATTGAACTTGGTAACTTGGAACTGAAGTTTCTTCATAAGTCAGAATTTGAAATTCATGTTTTGGCCTCAAAACATTAAATTAGCACGCGTTTGTGATCTAAACAAGTTTAACCAAGTTTCCAAAGTGGATTAGATCCTTAAAACGTAAGGATTGGATAAGTTTTGATGCAAATCAGATCACACTTTGCTCGTGCATCAGGTTCACATGATTTCCCTCCAAACTTCATCATTTCACATGCTTGAACATTCTATTTGATTCCCTATAAATAGAGGGTCATCCCCCATTCATTTCATCAAGCTTTGAGAGCTAGAAACACTCCATCAAAACCTCACACGAACTTCAAATTTTTGAAATCAGCTTTTGAGATTCCAGCCTTTTCTTCCAAAATTCTCTGCACATTCATCTTCCTTAAGCATCATACAAACTCTCCAACACTTAATCCAAGCATAATGAACTATATTTCAAGTTACAGAAGTCCAGTTTCAGAGCTTTTTTCTTTAACTTTGAAAAGGTAGAATTCTACACCATTTGGATCCAAATAAAGCACTAACTCGTTCTACTCCTTCTTTTGATTCTTGTGCTTCTTACAATTTTTAAATCCATTGAGAATTGAGAGAGAAATCTCAAATTGAAGGTGCACGCTATTTTCTGGGTTTTTGATTCATATCTCTTTGCATACCTTATATAAATTTGGCGTGATGGTGGTGTTAGGATCGTCTTGAAGAGACGAATCCAATGATACTGATCTGGGATCCTAATTTTTCCATTTGAAAGATCTCACAAAATCTCCATTGCAGGGTGGCTGGAGGTTAAAGACGATGACGTGTCTCGTCTCAGCCAATGATAGCGTGCCAAACATTTTAATTTCATTGGTTGCCCTTTTTTTCATACTATGCGTATGTCTCTAAGGTCCATATAAAGCACATCGCGTCTGGTCCATTGGATTTGCTTACTAACGCGTTTTAACTATGATCTGATGGCCTATATCTTTTTTGATTTATTTTATTTTCTGATTTTATATTTTAATTGATTTAATTTTCAAAAATTCATAACTCTTTTATTTTTTATCCAAAAATTATGAAATCAAATCACAAAAATACTTTGAATTATTTCTGATCTCATGACTATTTTTTCACATTTTTATTTTGAAATTTGATATTTTTTATATTTTTTGCATTATTTTCTCCCTTTTAATTACTTTAAAAATATTTTCTGACATTTTTTAATTCTAAAAAAATTCATTAATATCATTTTATATATTTCTGACTTTTTGATCTATTTTCTAATTGTTTGAGCAAATTTAATTAGTTTTAAAATGGTTCCTAGCTTTAAAAAATTACCAAAAATTTTATAAAAGTATTTGAGTTTATCTCTGATTTTTCTATGGTCTTACTTATTATTTCTTGATTAATTTGAACATGGTTGATATTTTTCTCTTTTATTTTCAGTTTTAAAACATTTTAAAACCCTTTTTAATGTATATATTAAATGAAATATTATTTTGTGATTATTTTTTGGCTGATCTGGGGTTGAATTTTTGATCATGAACTTTGTTAACATCATTGGATCCATGGTGTTGAATTAACTCCCTAAAAAATGGATGAATGATTTTAATAATAGTTTGATTAAAACTTAATTCGAATATGGTTTGCATTCTTTCCCATCCCTCTTCATCTCATCCCTTTCTTATTGCACTAAGTGTTATTGGAGCCATATCTCTATATCATGACTCAAAACAAATGGTGCATAAATTGCTATTGACCGACCTCAAAATAGGTGCGACTTCTACATAAGTTCACTTACGATTGCTTAACATAGCGCTAAATTTTGTCCCGATTCAAAGAAATGATCATTTGTGGCCCAAACTTATGTTTTCAAGCCCAAGTATGTTAATTTGATCTCTTTGATCCAATAACCTTGAGATTCACTGTGTGGAGGCTTTGGTTCTACCAATCCTCTAATGGATCTACAACACTTTTGGTCAACGCGGATCACTTAAACATCGTTGATCATTAAATGGTACTTTTGAGGATTCCAAATGGATGATATACTTGACAAAAAGCAAATGCAACTTGTTGTGTGGAGGCTTTAGTTCTACCAATCCTCTAATGAGTTCCAAATGCAAGTTCAATATGGTCATCCAACTAACCACTAATTATACAATTGATTTTACTTTATGCTTTTATTTTTTATGCTTTATGTACCATTTACTTTAAGCATTACATTTCATACTATTTGCATTTTGCTCACTTGAGTATTTATATTCTTGTTATTTTTATTTTCCTCACTTGAGCCTTTCTTTTCTTTTTCAAGACACCAAATAATAAACATGAACCCTAAAAAACCATTTAATGATGCTTCGACTATTTGGCTACTATCCTTGGCATTATGGAATTTTGGACTTCTTGGACTTAGGATTAGAAACCTTGACCTATGTTGGAGACCTTGTGGCCTTAATGTTTTTTTTGTCTGGAGTTCTTGAGGTTTACCTCAAGTAATTGGGTTGTTAGTTTGTTTTTTTTGCAGGTCATTGTGATTACATACCTTGTTTGTAATCTGGAATTCACCTGTATACAGCTGTTACTCTGCCCAATTTTTGTGAAGACTTAACACAATTGAATTTTGGTTCTGAAGAGGTCTGGTATCTTTGCTTGTTTGGTTTCAATCTGAAGAATGGGAATTACATGTTGACTCATAATGTCATGTATTGGCTTCTTGTTAGTTAGATGGTTCTCATCCCTAGCTTTTACCTTGTGTTTTAAGATAATCTCTTCCTCTCCTCCCATCTTCTTTAATTTCAAAAATCTTCTTCCTCCCTTTGAAAACTCTTCTTGTTTTGAAACTTGAACCATTTTCATAATAAACTTGAACTTATGTCCATGCATTTTTAAAAAACCTTTTCATAAATAAACTTCAATCAATTTAATAATACCTTGACATTTTTTGTGAGAAGACTAAAAGTCAATCAATCTCATTTCAAACCATTTTTCCACTTCGGCTTTTTATTTGTAAAATCTTTCTCAAAAGATTAGACTCTTGTCAATCCTTGTAGTGATGCAAACAACTTTACTTCTACAACATTTAGTGAAGACATATATTTTCCGCTTGGGTGTTGAGTGAGGCATTATTAATTTTAAAATCCAAGCCATATCCTCCACTTTGAGATGATGCAAATTCTCCTTACTCATAATTGTGGGTAGTAAGTATGTTTTCAACACGGACAATGACGATGATGTCTTGTCTCATAAAAACAACCAACACAATTATGTTTTAAATTTTTTTAAAGTTGAACTATGTGTACCCTGATCCCCTATTTCACGAATGGTGGTACGTAGGCACTTAAGGTTCGAAACCGCGGACGGTGCAAAATTATAAAAAAATATATACTTCTTTTCTCACCTCCACCATCTATTTTTCATACAACATTTTATAGCCAAAATATATAGATTTTTACAAAGAGGTTCATGCGGAGTACTGTAGATGTTTAGGGTGCTAATACCTTCCCTTTGCATAACCAATCCCCTTACCTTGAATCTTTCCCCCTATTTTTGGGTTACTCTCTCTTTTACCATTCCTTTGGAAACAATAAAGCGCAGAGGCGATTTTTATTTTGATCTGTATAAGTCTAGTCAATCCAATGGCTCAGTCTTAAACATTTCTACCGCTATAGAAAAAATGGTGACTTCACAAAATAAAGATTGACCTCTGGTTGGTCCATCCCTAAGTGGGTTGAGCCTATATTTGTCTATATCTGTATATGTGCTACTGTTGATTATGTATTATATGTTGTATATTTATTTATCTGGATTTTCCTGGTTTCCAGGGTGCTTGGTGATTACTCATAAGTCCTATACCCGGACTTGGGCAAACTTTAAGATCGGACGGGGGATATAGTCATGTTAAATTTGAGGGAGTAATCCCAAAAAAGGAGGCATGATATCGCCCACCCAGTGGAGGACCCTTTTACTGTAGTGTCGTTTACCGAGTAATCGAGAAGACGTTTTGCTTTCGACCTGGGAGCCTGCCGAAGCTGAGGACCGTAGAATACCTAACCCATCTTGGCCTTTTAGGTGTAGTGTGGAGGCTATCACGGAGTAATCCGGAAATACTTGTCACACGATACTACACTCGGACGGGTTTTTCTTGAGAATATTTCTAATTACCCAGTTAATCGGAGATTTGGTAATATCTGAAGGAAGGATGTAAACTCTTGGAACCTCTAGAATCTTGTTAGATAGGTGATAACTTTTAGACCATACCATATGGGTAGTACCTTAGACCTCAAGCTCGTGAAGTTGAACCTATGAACCCTATATGTGTGATCTTGTGTGCGATTGTTGCATCATGCATCCATGCACTCATAAGCATATTTTGAAGGAATTGCATTTCAAGGGACTTAAAACTTGACCATTTGTGAATATCTCAGGTACCTTTTGACCATGGATTCTAGAAAAAGAAAGACCAGAAAATACAGTTTCTGGGATCCCAAGATAGACGAGTTGATCAGTCTAATTCCCGAGATTGAGTATTCTGCAGATTTCTGGAAGAAGTATGGATCCATCATTCCTCTAGTGAAGCTTAGGATGAAGGAGGGTATTCTCTCGACCTTGGTCCAGTTCAATGATCCGATGTATCATTGCTTTACATTCCCTGAATATCAATTGATGCCTACACCGGAAGAGTATTCTTATCTGTTGGATTTACCTGTTACCGATTGTGTTTCTTTCACTGGTTTGGAGGGTGAGCCAAAATCACACGTGATTGTTGCTTTAATCCATCTGGGGAAGTATGAGGTTGAAGCCCATATGACTGCTAAAGGAGGGATTAGAGGGTTACCAACTCAATTCTTATTGGATAAAGCTCGTTATTTTACTAGGATGAAGAGTACAGTTGCTTTTGAGGCCATCTTTCCTCTACTTGCTTATGGGTTGGTCTTGTTTCCTAATATGGACAAGTTTGTTGTCGTTAATGCTATTAGGATCTTCATGATTGGAAACCCAGTTCCTACATTGTTGGGTGATGCTTATTACTCTATTCATCTTCGAAATTCTTATCATGGGGGATGATTATCTGTTGTACGCCTCTGTTGTACTGGTGGTTTATCTCCCATATGCCTCAGTATGATGTTTTTTGGGATATTAGGAAGGAACCCCGTTGGGCTCCTAATATCATGGAACTTACTCACTCTTATATTGATTGGTATCATCGAGCATACCAGGATGTAGAGATTGTTGACAATTGTGGTAGTTTACCCAATGTACCTCTTCTTGGTACAAAGGGAGGAATTAACTATAACCATGTTCTTGCACGACGACAGCTTGGTTATTCGATGAGGGATAAACCAAATAGTATTCATTTAAGTAGTTTCTTCATGAAGGAGGGAGAAGACCATAAGTAAGCTAGGGAGAAGATTGTGAAGGCCTGGCGTCACATTCATAAGAAGAGTAGGAAAGATTTGGGACCAAGAGGGGTTGTTTCTTTGGAACCTTATCTTCAGTGGGTCCAAACGAGAGCTATTCAGTTGAAGATGCCGTATTCCCGGAAAGCACCTACCTGATTCATTTTTGAAAACCACATCTCCCTTATTGGATGATATAGAAGAGCTACAACTTGCTTTAGTAAGGATGCAGCAAGAAAAGGATGCTTGGAAAAATAAGTGCCAAACTTTAGAGATTTCCTGTAGAGCAGACTTGAAGGAGAAAGATGACTTGATTGAGATTCTTAAGAGTCGGGTTGTAGAGATGATGGAGGGGAAAGGGGATTTATTTTCTCCTAAGCCTCAGTCAGTTGATAGTTTCTCACTTCCTGATTCAGGTGATTGGAAGGAAGTTGCCACCAGATATGCTGAAGAAAACCAGAGGTTGAAGGCTCAGATTGCTAGGCTTACAGGGAAGCGCCAGCATATGGAGTGATCTAAATCAGCTTTTCTCCTTAGTGTTTTAGACTTTATCTTCATCTTGTACTTGGGATTGTTGAAACTTGTAATCCATTTCGAAGTTATTATAATAAATTTTCCAGTATCTCAAATGTGTTATTACTTTGATATTTGCAATGTGTCCATAAATCTTTAAGTCCCTTGAAATATAAATAATAAAACAAATCATGTGCATTGCATATCATACATCATATTGCACATATTTCTTGCATTTGTTATGCATATCTAGGTGTCTTACCAAGATTCTTTTCTTTATTCAGCACGATGTCTCACCACTACAACACTCGACCTAACTTCAGAAAGAAGATGGACAACTTAGAACAAGAGAATAACGAGCTGCGCGAGGAAGTTTATGCTTTGAAGCCCGACATGGCCAATCTTACTGCTTTGATGGAATCTCTGGTGGATACTCAGAATCAGCCACCGAGTGTTCAACCTCAGCAAACAAGGGCTACTACTGAAGCTCCAGCTGTCCCTGCATCTACTACTCAAACTAATGTTCAGAATCGCAAGCCTCAAGGTTGTCCATGGGGAATGCGTGATAATTTTGTGCCTGAAAGTTTCAATCTTGGTCCTCAAGAAGCTACAGTTGTTCAGACCACTATTACTCTTGCACTTTCTGTGGTTCATGCTACACCTGCTGCACCTCCTTCGGTGAATATGATTCTGTTTGTTAACGATGATGTATGTCGTCATTTCCCTCCACCTAGTGAAGACTTGGGTCTCTACGATAGAAAGGATGATTTTCAAGAACAGTTTGACAAGATGCAGAGGGAGACAAAGGCCCTCAGGGGAAAGTAATTGTTCGGGCAAAATGTGAATGATTTATGCTTGGTCCCGAATGTTAAGATACCTTTAAAGTTTAAGGTCCTGGAATTCGAGATTTACAAGGGAAACACTTTCCCTCGTGCTCATCTGGTGATGTATGTAAGGAGAATGTCTACCCATACTGATGATCAGCGTCTGCTGATTCACTTTTTTCAGGATAGTTTGACTAGTGCTGCGCTGAAGTGGTATATGAGTTTGGACAACATCAATATCCATACTTTCAATGACATGGGAGAAGCATTTATCAGACAATACAAATACAACATGGACATGGCTCCTGACTGTCATCAACTCGGGGCCATGGTTCAGGAAGACAAGGAATTATTCAAAGAATATGCACAAAGTTGGCGTGAGGTAGCCGCCCAAGTAATTCCTCCAATGGAAGAGAAGGAGATGACTAAGATTTTCTTGAAAACTCTGGGTGCTTTCTACTATGAGAGGATGGTAGCAAGTGCGTCAAGTGACTTTACTGAAATGGTAGGCATGGGTATCCGGTTAGAAGAGGCTGTAAGAGAGGGCCATTTAACAAAGAGTGAAGGTTCTGGAAGTGCGAAGAAGCCATCCTATGGGTTTACCAAAAAGAAGGAAGGATACACAAATGATGTTATACAAGAGAGGAGGGTTAACACTCCTACAAGAAATTATCAGCGTCATCAGCAAGACGCCTCACTGACTCCGGTTGTTGGTGTAGTTCCAACTATCATTGCTTATCAGAGACCATCCCAGCAGGGGAATCAAGGGTATAATCAGAGAAGGGAGAGTTATGACCCTTTCCCTATGAGTTATACAGAATTACTACCGACATTAATTCAGAAGAAGTTGGTTCATACCCGACCACCTCCCGCTGTACCATCTCCCTTGCCTTGGTATTACAAGGCAGACCAAACATGTGCTTTTCATCAGGGAGCACCAGGGCATAATGTTGAGAATTGCTATCCTTTGAATATTGGGGTGCAGAAATTGGTGAAGTCTGGTATTCTATCTTTCAAGGATGTGGGCCCTAATGTGAAAGACAATCCTCTGCCCAAGCATGGAGGAGAAAATTCTATGAATATGGTGGCCGGTTGTTCAGGCGACTTCCGAATTTTTGATATTCATTTGGTTAGAGGAGATTTGGTGAATATGCATGCAGACCTCTATGAATTTAGCTACTAAAAGGATAACCATTCCGGTTGTGCTATTTGCAGTACTGACATACAGGGTTGCGACAAGATAAAGGCTGATTTACAGGAGATGATGAATGAGGGCCTCATCCACATAATCAGGCCTATGACAGTGTATGAAGAGGAAGTAAACATGGTTTCTGGATTTCCTCGAGAGTTCTAAATTTTTGATGTGGAATATATGAATGAGGATCTTGTACAATTGCATGCTACATTCTGCCACATGGCTGGTCAGGTGGAACATCAGTATGGATCTTGCCGAATTTGCTTCCTGGACTCCCGAGGATGTTCAATTGTAAGGAAAGGTGTTCATTTGTTGTTTGATAATGGAACCATCAAGGTTACAGGTCAAAGGGACGATTACCATTAGGTTGATGTGATTGAGGTCTGTTTGGCTGAAGAAGAGTCTGATAATGAGTATGCCTCTATAGATGAGTATTTCTATTCAAAGGAGGATTTGTTTTCCAGAGATGACTCCATAATGACTGGCTATGTTGAAGAGGGAGTAAATGTTATTATGCCTTGTTTTGGTGCGCCTACCCCTTTTGAAGTTGAATATCATAGCAAGTCGACTATTACTCAATTGGTGATTAGTTTGTCGGGTCCTGTCCCCTACAAGTCAGATAAGGAAGTACCCTACAAATTAAACGCTACAATCTTAGAGGATGGTGTGGAATTTCCCATCCAGCTGAAACCTGATGTTGGAAATATTGTTGAGACTAGCAGAGTGACTCGCAGCGGTCGTGTATTTGCGTCAGTGGTTTGTGGAGATGTTAGCGCTAGAAAGAAAATTGTTAAAAATGTTGAAACCCAAGAAGGTTACGAGTGAATCTAGATGAGCTACGCTAGAAAAAGAAGTGGATGATATTTTGAAGAAAATCAAGATGAGCGACTATAGAATTGTAGATCAGCTACTGCAGACTCCTTCAAAAATATCCATCTTGGCTTTATTGATGAAATCTTCTGCTCACAGAGAATCGTTGATAAGGGTATTGGACCAAGCTTTTGTGGAAAGTGACATGCATGTAGACCAATTCAGTAGTGTAGTGGGGAACATTACGTCATGTAATAACCTGAGTTTCTGCGACAATGAATTTCCAGATGAAGGAAGGAATCACAACCTGGCCCTCCACAACTCTATGAATTGCAAGAATGATTCACTATCCAATGTGTTGATTGATAACGAACCCGCATTGAACATTATACTGAGGAGTACACTTATGAAGTTGAAATATCAAGGAACACCCATGCGCCCAAGTGGCATTATTGTGAAAGCGTTTGATGGATCAAGAAAATATGTTATTGGTGAAGTGGACTTGCCTATTCATATAGGCCCACATTTGTTTCAGATTACTTTCCTAGTCATGGATAGTGTACCCGCATATAGTTGCTTGCTGGGACAGCCGTGGACACATGAAGCAGGGGTTGTCACTTCAACTTTACACCAGAAGTTGTAGTTTATGCAAGAAGGAAAATTTGTAATTATAAATGGAGAACAAACATTATTGATATCTCATTTATCCATTGACAACGTAAGAGGAAATGAGAGTTACATGGTTTCGCTTAAGGATGCACAGTAGGTTGTGCGTAATGGCCATAGTGAAGTTTGGGGATAGATTGTGGATCCACCTGTAAAAAAGAATAGAGACGGCTTGGGGTTCTCTATGAAGAATTGTAAAGGTAAGAGCATGAAGCAGAAGTCTACTGCAGGTAAGTATCAAGACATCTTCCATAGCGAGGGTTATCTACATCCAACAGTCTTCGGGATTAATGCCATTGTGGGAGATGAAGTAGAGCCAAAAATGCCGAATTATGTGACGCACAAAGTTAGGGTTCAAAACTAGATCACCATTGATGTTCCCTCTTGCATACATGTTTCAAAGTAATTTTTTTTGTTAATCATTTTGAAAAGCTTTCACTGTACTGTTGTACCCCAAATTTTTCCCCTAAGATCCCTTCATCATACCATGTTGATTCATTCACAACAAGATCATACTAGGATTCTTGGTTCCCCCCCATATATTTAACATTTTCCCTTTTGAGGAATCACCAAGCACCTTGACTCATGTTCTTTTGTGATCTTGAATATTTTTTGTCTTGATTTCTTATTTTAACTAATAAAATGCAATGTTGGTTTGTCTTGCTTGTTATCCATGTAGGTAAAGGCAATGAGATTTAACAAGCTACCCCATGGGTTCATGAGTTTATTCCCATGCCCTAGTCAATAAAGCTTGAGGAGTTCAAACCTCACCATTGGATTTGTTTGGAAGAAATGACATGGCAAGGTTGTTTTGGTTCACCACATTTCAAGGTTATCAAATTTGGTTGAAAAGTACAAGGGGTTGATTGAAGAGGTTGTCATGCTTGGACAAGGCTTTGTTCCCATTGGTCACAAGTGCATATTTCTCTCAATTTTCAAGATATGGAAGTGGTTTTGGTGGCTATTAGTTCTCATTATCATCCTCAACAACTTCTATTTACAAATCATTTGTGTTGGTACAAGAAGTTTGTTAAAAATTGTCAAAGTTCCTCAAAGCATTCTCTTGATCTAAGGAGCTAGGGTTTTTAACTTCAAAGAAACATATCTTGCTCATCTTTTGGTATTTTTGAGTCATTCTAAAGACATCATTCTCTTCAAAGGGTTATCAATAAATCACTTCAAAAGATTCAAGGAGTTTCCATGAGGAAGAAGCTTAATGAGGAAGAAAGATTACAAGTCCTCTAGATGAATCCCCAATTTTCCATGTGTGACTTCAAATGATCATAACATGGTCAAATTTTATCATCTTGAGCCCATTATATTTCCATAATGATCTTGAAGGTGTGAACTTTATGCCTTCTTTTATGTTCAAAGTGATAAAATGGATGGAAGTTGCCTTAAAGATGCAAAAGATTATAGGTCATTCCATGATTTTTTTACAAATTCAATAATTCATAACTCTCTCAAATTTTTTAGATTTTGAATGGTTCAAGTTTCAAAATGTCATTCAAGAAATCTACTTCATTCCATATTTTTTGGTGAAGAGCAAATTCCAAGTGGAAGACCATGTTTGGATGCAAGACATTATATGTCATTTTTGAAGAAGAACTTGAAATATTTCTAAGTATGGAAAGTCAACTCTTTTTCTCCAACTTTGACTCAACACAACTTTCAGCTCAAGCATCCTATTAACTCCATTCTTTTTCCATTGCAAAGCTTGTAACATCATGTTTCTAAAGCATCAAGAATCATGTCCTAAGACCCCTTGAGCTGAGAATTCCATTGGTCAGAAGTTGGCAATTTGAAACTGAATTTTTCACCAAGTCAGAAGTTTGAAATCCTTGATTTGGCTTCTAAACAATTTGTTTCTGCACGTTTTCGCTTCTAAACATGTTTAGTGAACTTCCATAAGTGATTAGCATAGCAAAACACGCGTTTTGGATGAGTTTTGATCAAATTTGAAGTCACACGTTTCTTGTTTGCAACTTCACACGATTTCCCTCCAAACTTCATCATTTCACACGCTTGAACATTCCATTTGATTCCCTAAAAATAGAGGGTCATTCCCCATTCATTTTTTCAAGCTTGAATAGTCAGAATCACCCTACCAAACTTGTTCCACAACTCAAAATTCAGTAACTTCAAAATCCATTACCAAGCGTTTTTTAATCCAATTTTTCCATCAATTCACCTTCCCTGGTCTTCCCTGAATCTAACCATATAATTACATTCAAGAATCGTTCCCTATACTGCTCCATAGAAGTCCAGTTTCAGAGCTCTGCAACTCAACTTCAATAGGTAGATTCCTTCATCAATTATTCAAAACTCTGATATCATTGTGATGCTCTCATTTCCCTGGTTCTAGTCGCAACACTTACCTTTTGCTGGAAACACGTTTTGGACATGAAATTCCAAACCCCTTTTCAAAACATTCTTTCCAAATTGCTTGAGCTACAGTTTATATAAATTTAGCGCGAGGGTGTGGTTGTCTTCGTCTTGAAGAGACGGAGCGATTGGCATAGGTATGAGCTTCTAATTTTACAGTTTGAGAGACCTGCGAGTCACTTGTTATTTTTTGAAAATCTGATTTATATTTGATTGGCTGGAGGTTGAAGATGACCTACGTGTCATCTTCGAACCAATGATGGCACGCCACTTGTTATTTTTTGAAAATCTGATTTATATTTGATTATGTACTTTATTCACTAATGACCATGATCTGCACAGCGTGCCAGATCCCTTGGATTTGGTTACTAACGCGTTTTGACTCTGATCCAATGGTCCACATATTTTTACTTTTATTTTATTTTCTGATTTTTATATTTAATTGTTTTAAATTTCAAAAAATCATAGAAAATTCATTTCAAGTCCAAAAAATCTGAAAAAATAATGAAAAATATTTTTGATTATTCTCTTTCTGATTTTTATTTTTTCACAATTTAATTTTGTATTTTGGTATTTTTTATAAATTTACACTTTATTTCAATTGTTTTAAATGTTTAAAAATACTTTTATACATTTTTAAATTCTAATAAATTTATGGAAGGATCCAATGATATTGTGACAAATATTGGTGACCTTATTTTATTTTTGTTTCTGACTTTGCTATTTTTTTTTATCATTTTTGGTTTATTTTACCTATTTCTTTTAATTTTAAAAATAGTTTCTGACTATAAAAAATTATAAAATCATTTGAGCCCTTTTCTGATTTTTCTATGGTCTTACTTTTATTTCTTGAATAATTTGAACATAGTTGATATTTTTCTCTTTATTTTCTATTTTTAAACAATAATTTTTAAACCCTTTTGTATATATTAAAGTGTAATATTATTTTGTGACTATTTTCTGGATGATCTTGGTTAAATTTTGGATCATGAACTTTATTAACAATATTGGATCCATGGTGTTGAGTTTAACACCACAAAAGTGGATGAATGATTTTAATAATAGTTTGATTAAATTTAATTCAAAAGTGGTTTGTATTTTCTCTCCCACCCCTCTTCGTCTCATCCCCTTCTTATTGCACTAAATGTTGTTGGAGCATAATATCTATATCATGTTTCAAACCAAGTGGTGCATAGATTGCTATTGTCCGACCTCAAAATAGGTGCGACTTCTATATAAGTCCACCTACGATTGCTTAACATAACGCTAAATTTCGTCCCGATTCGAATAAATGATCATTCATGGCCCAAAATTATGTTTGCAAGCCCAAGTATGTTAATTTGATCTCTTTGATCCAATAAACTTGAGATTCATTATGTGGAGGGTTTGGTTTTACCAATCCTCTAATGGATCTACAACACCTTTTGTCAATGTGGATCACTTAAACATCGTTGATCATTAAATGGCACTTATGAGAATTCCAAATGGATGATATACTTGACAAAAAGAAAATGCAACTTGTTGTGTGGAGGCTTTGGTTCTACTAATCCTCTAATGAGTTTCAAATGCAAGCTTCAAGATGGTCATCCAACTAACCACTAATTATTCACTTGTTTTACTTTATGCTTTTTTTTATGCTTTATGTACCATTTACTTTTATCATTTAGATTTCACGCTATTTTCATCTTTGCTCATTCGAGCATTTACTTTCTTGTCAATTTTACTTTTCTCACTTGAGATTTTCTTTTCCTTTTTAAGATACTTAATAATCAACATAAACCCTAAAATTCTTTATTGGTACTCAGACTATTTGGTTACTATCCTTGGCATTATGGAGCATGGGACTTTGCTTGGACTTAGGATTAGTATCCTTGCCCTATCTTGGAGACCTTGTGATCTTATCTGATTATTTTGTCTGGAGTTCTTGAGGTTTACCTCAAGACATTGGGTTGCTTGTTTGTTTTTGTGTGTAGGTTTTTTGTGATTACACCCTTTGTTTGTAATATGGAATTCACCCGTATACAGTTGTTACTCTGCCCAATTTTCGTGAAGACTTAATACACTTGAAGTTTGGTTCTCTCAAGAGGTCTAGTATTTTTTTTGCTTGATTGGTTTCAATCCAAGGAATGGAAATTCTATCTTGGCTCATAATGTCAGGTATTTGCTTATTGTTGGTTATATGGTTCTTATCCCTAGCTTTTACCTTATGCTTTAGATAGCCTCTTCTTCTCCTCCCATCTTCTTTAATTTCAAAAATTATCTCTCTCCTTTGGAAAACTCTTCTTATTTTAAACTTGAACCACTTTCATAATAAACTTGGACTTAGGTCCATGTATTTTCAAACATTTTTATAAATAAACCCTAATCAAGTTAATAATACTTTAACATTTTTTGTGAGAATACTAAAAGTCAATAAAATCTCATTTCAAACCATTTTGCCACTTTGGATTTCATCGTTAAACTTTTCTCAAAAAAAAGATTGAACTCTTGTCATTCCTTGTAGTGATGCAAACAACTATACTTCTACAATATGTAGTGAAGAGAGATATTTTCCACTTGGGTGTTGAGTGAGGCATTGTTGATTTTAAAATCCAAGCCATATCCTCCACTTTGAGATGATGTAAATTCTCCTTTCTCATAATTGTGGATAGTAGGTATGTTTTCCACACGGACAATGACGATGATGTTTTATCTCATAAAATTAACCAACACATTTACGTTTTAAATTTTTAAAAGAGGAACTACGTGTACCCTAATTCCCTATTGCACGAAAAGGTGGTACGTAGGCACTAAAGGTTCGCAACCGTGGCGGGTGAAAAAATCATAAAATAAATATATTTCTTTTCTCACCTCCACCATCCATTTTTATACAACATTTTTATAGCCAAAATATACAGATTTTACAAAGAGGTTCCTGTGAAGTACCGTAGATGTTTAGGATGCTAATACCTTCCCTTTGCATAACCAACCCCCTTACCTTGAATCTTTCCCCCTCTTTTTTGGGTTATTCTCTCTTTTCCCATTTCTTCTGAAACAATAAAGCGCAGTGGCGATTTTTATTTTGATCTGTAAAAGTCAAGTCAATCCAATGGCTTAGTCTTAAAAAATTCAACCGCTACAGAAAAATGGCGACTTCATTGGGGAAAGGTTGACCTCTTGCTGGTCCATCCCTAAGTGGTTTGAGCCTATCTTTGTCTATATCTGTATATGTGTTATTATTGTTTTTTGTGTTATATGTTGTATATATGTTTGTCTGGATTTTCCTGGTCTTCAGGGTGCTTGGTGATTACTCATAAGTCCTATACCCGGACTTGGGAAAACTTTAAGATAGGGCGGGCGGTATAGTCATGTTAACTTTGAGGGAGTAATCCCAAAAAAAGGAGGCATGAGATCCCCCAATCAGTGGAGGCCCCTTTAACTGTAGTGTAATTTACCGAGTAATCGAGAAGACGTACTGCTTTCGACCTGGGAGCCTGCTGAATCTGAGGACCGTAGAATACCAAACTCATCTTCGCCTTTTAGGTGTAGTGTCGAAGATATGAAGGATTAATCCGGAAATAGTTGTCACGTGATACTATGCTCGGAAGAGTCTTTCTTGAGAATATTAGTAATTACGGAGTTAATCGGGAAGTTGGTAATATCCGAAGGAAGGATGTAGACTTTGGGAACCTCTAGAACCTTGTTCAGCAGGTGATAACTTTTAGACCAACACCTTATGGGTAGTACTTTCGACCTCATGCTCGTGACGTTGAACCTATGAACCTTATATGTGTGATATTGTGTGTGATTGTTGCATCATGTATCCATGTACTCATAAGCATCTTTTGAAGAAACCATATTTCAAGGGATTTAAAGGTTAACGATTTGTAAATATCTCAGGTACTTTCCAACCATGGATTCTGGAAAGAGAAAGATTGAAAAATATAGTTTCAAGGATCCCAAGATAGATGAGTAGATCAATCTAATTATCGAGATCGAGTGTTCTACAGACTTTCGGAAGAAGTATGGATCCATTATTCCTCTCATGAAGCTGAAGATGAAGGAGGGTATTCTCTCGACCTTGGTCCAGTTCTATGATCCGATGTATCATTTATATACTTTTCCCGACTATCAGTTGATGCCCACACTAGAGGAGTATTCTTATCTATTGGATTTACCTGTTACTGATCGTGTTCCTTTTACTGGTTTGGATGGTGAGCCAAAACCATATGAGATTGTTGCTTTGATTCATCTGGGGAAATCTAAGGTGGAAGCCCATATGACTACTAAAGGAGAAATTAGAGGATTACCAGCTCAGTTCTTAATGTAGAAAGCTCATTACTTTTCCATAATGAAGAGTACAGTTTCTTTTGAGGCCACCTTTGCTCTACTTGCTTAGGGGTTGTTCTTATTTCCTAATGTGGATAAGTTTGTTGACATTAACGCTATCAGGATCTTCATGATTGGAAACCCAGTTCCTAAATTGTTGGGTGATGCTTATCTGTTGCACGCCTCTGTTGTAGAGGTGGTTTATCTCTCATATGCCTCAGTTTGATGCTTTTTGGGATGTCAGGAAGGAACCCCGTTGGGCTCCTAAGATCATGGCACTTATTCACTCGGATATTGATTGGTATCATCGAGCTTACCAGGATATAGAGATTATTGACAGTTGTGGTAGTTTCCCCAACGTACCTCTTCTTGGTACAAAGGGAGGAATTAACTATAACCCAGTTCTTGCATGAAAACAGCTCGGTTATCCGATGAGGGATAAATCGAATAGTATTCATTTGAGTAGTTTCATTCTGAAGGGAGGAGAAGACCATAGGGAAGCTAGGGAGAAGATTGTGAAGGCTTGGTGTCACGTTCATAAGAGGAGTAGGAAGGATTTGGGACCTAGGGGTGCTGTGTATTTGGAGCCATATGTTCAGTGGGTCCGATTGAGAGCTATTTAGTTAAAGATGCCGTATACCCGGGAGACACCGATGCCTGATCTAGTTGTGAAGATCACTCCCCCCTTATTAGATGATCTACATAAGCTACAACTTGCTTTGGTTAGGATGCAACAGAAAAAGGATGCTTGGAAGAATAAGTTCCAAACTTTAGAGAGTTCCCATGGAGCAGACTTGAAGGAGAAAGACGACTTGATTTAGATCCTTAAGAGTCGAGCGGTAGAGTCTATGGAGAGGCAAGGGGATTTATTTTCTCCTAAGCCTCAATCAGTTGCTGATAACTCACTTCTTGATTCAGATGATTGGAAGGAGGTTGCCACCAGATATGCAGAAGAAAACTAGAGGTTGAAGGCTCAGATTTCCAGGTTCACGGGGAAGCATCAGTGTATAGAGTGATCTCCATCAGTTCTATTTCTCAGGGTTTTAGATTTTATCTTGTACTTGGGATCATCGAAACTTGTAATCCATTTTGGAGTTGTCATAAGAAAATTTTTCAGTATTTCAAATGCGTTATTACTTTGATGTTTACAATATGTCTATAAACTTTAAATCCCTTGAAATATTAATAACAAAATAAAATTATTCATGTGCATTGCACATCATGCATCAAATTTCATGTATTTCTTAAATTTGTTATGCATATTCAGGTGTCTTACCAAGCTTCTTTACTTTGTTCAGCAAGTTGTCTCACCACTACAAAACTCGGGCTAATTTCAGAAAGAAGATGGACAACTTAGAACAAGAAAATCGCGAGATGCACGAGGAAGTTTCTGCTTTGAAAGCCAGCATGGCCAATATGACTACTCTGATGGAAACTATGGTGGCTGCTCAGAATCAGCCACCAAGTGTTAAACCTCAACCAACAAGGGCAACTACTGAAGCTCTGACTGTTCTTGTATCTGCTACTTCAGCTGTTGTTCAGAATCGCATGCCCCAAGGTTATCCATGGGGAATTCCAGAGAATTTTGCACCTGAAGGTTTCAATCTTGGTCCTCAAGATACTCCAGTTGTTCAGACTATTGTTACTCCTGCACCTCCTGTAGTGCATACTGCTCCTGCTGCACCTCTTTCGGTGAATATGGTTCTGTTTGATAATGATGATGTGTGTCGTCCTTTCCCTCCATCTAGTGAATACTTGGGTCTTTATGACAGAATGGATGATTTTCAAGAGAACTTTGACAAGATGCAGAGAGAAATGAAGGCCCTCAAGGGAAAAGAGCTATTTGGGCAGAATGTGAATGAGTTATGCTTGGTCCTGAATGTTAAGATACCTGCTAATTTTAAAGTCCCGGAGTTTGAGAAGTACAAGGGAAACACTTACCCTCGTGCTCATTTGGTGATGTACGTAAGGAGAATGTCTACCCATATTGATGAGATAGTTTAACCGGTGCTGCGCTGAAGTGGTATATGAGTTTGGACAACGCCAATATCAATATTTTTAATGATTTGGGAGAAGCATTCATCATATAAGACAAGTACAACATGGAAATGGCGTCTGATCGTGATCAATTTAGGGCCATGGTTCAGAAAGACTGGGAATCGTGCAATGAATATGCACAGAGATAGCGTGAGGTAGCCGCCCAGGTGATTCCTCCCATGGAAGAGAAGGAGATGACTAAGATTTTCTTGAAGACGTTGGGTGCTTTCTACTATGAGAGGATGGTAACAAGTGCGCCAAGTGACTTTACTAAAATGGTAGGGATGGGTATTCACTTAGAAGAGGCTGTAAGAGAAGGCCGTTTAACGAAGAATGAAGGATCCAGAGGTGTGAATAAGCCATCTTATGGGTTTACCAAGAAGAAAGAAGGAGATGCAAATGTTGTTATACAAGAGAGAAGGGTAAATACTCCTAGAAGGAATTATCAACTTCATCAGCAAGTCGCCTCAGTTACTCCCATTATGAGTGCAGCTCTAACTACCGTTGCTTATCAGAGACCGTCCAAGCAGGGGAATCAAGGGTATAATCAGAGAAGGGAGAGTTATGACCCAATTCCTATGAGTTATGCGGAGTTACTAACAGTGTTAATTCATAAGAAGTTGGTTCAAACCCGATCACCTCCCGTCGTACCATCACCATTGCCTTGGTATTACAAGGCAGACCAATCATGTGCCTTTCATCAGGGAGTGCCAGGGCATAATGTTGAGAATTGCTATCCTTTGATGACTGAGGTACAAAAATTTGTGAACTCTGGTATTCTATCTTTCAAGGATGTGGGTCCTAATGTGAAAGATAATCCTCTACCCAATTATGGAGAAGCAAATGTTGTAAATATGGTGGCTGGTTGTCCAGGCGACTTCCAAATTTTTGATATTCATCTACTTAGAGGAGATTTGGTGAAAATTCATGTAGTCCTTTGTGAATTTAGCTACTATACGCATGACCATGCTGGTTGTGCTATTTGTAGTACAGACATATAGGGTTACAATAAGATAAAGGCGAATTTACAGAAGATGATGGATGAGGGCCTCATCCACATAATCAGGCGTAGGGCAGAGTATGAAGAGGAAGTGAATGTGGTTTCTGGATGTCCTAGAGAATTTGGAATTTTTGATGTAGAGTATATGAATGGGGACCTTGTGCAGTTGCATGCTACCTTCTGCCATACGGTTGGTCAGGTGGAACACTAATATGGATCTTGCCAAGTTTACTGTCGAGACCCCCAAGGATGTTCAATCGTGAGGAAGGGTGTTCAGTTGTTGTTAGACAATGGAACTATCAAGGTCACAAGTCAGAGGGATGATTACCATGAGGTTGATATGATTGAGTTTTATTTGGCTGAAGAAGAGTAAGATGAAGAGTATGCCTCCGCATATGAGTATTTCACTTTAGACGAAGATTTGTTTTCCAAAAATGACTTATTGATGACTGATTGTGTTGAATAAGGGGTAAACATCATCGTGCCTTGTTTTGGTGCACCCTCCCATTTTGAAGTTGAGTATTATAGCAAGCCAGTTGTTACCCCATTGGTGATTACTTTGCCGGGTCATATCCCCTACAAGTCAGATAAGCTTGTGCCTTATAAGTACAACGCTACAATCTTAGAGGATGGAGTGGAAGTTCCCATCCAGCCAATGCCTGATGTTGGGAATATAGCTGAAAATAGTAGGGTGACCCACAGCGGTCGTGTGTTTGCACCAGTTGTTCGAAGAGATGTTGGTGCTGGAAAGAAAATTGTTGAAAATGATGAACCTAAGAAGGCTACGGGTGAGACTAGTGGAGCTACGTTAGAGAAAGAAGTGGATGATATTTTGAAGATAATCAAGATGACCGACTATAGAATTGTAGATCAGCTATTGCATACTCCTTCAAAAATATCTATCTTAGCTTTATTAATGAAATCCTCTACTCACAGAGAATCCTTGATGAGGGTACTAGACCAAGCTTTTGTGGAGAGTGATATGCCAATAGACCAATTCAGCAGCGTAATAGGAAACATTACGTCATGTAATAACTTGAGTTTCTGCGATGATGAATTACCAGATGAAGGGAGGAATCAGAACCTGGCCCTCCATATCTCTATGAACTACAAGAATGTTTAACTATCCAATGTGATGATTGATAATGGATCCGCGTTGAATGTTATACCGAGGAGTACGCTTATGAAGTTGAAATATCAAGGAACGCCTATGCGCCCGAGTGGACTTGCCTATTCATATAGGACCACATTTGTTTCAGATAACTTTCTAGGTCATGGACATTATTCCCGCTTATAGTTATTTGCTAGGACAGCCGTGGATACATGAGGCAGGGGCTGTCACTTCAACTTTACACCAGAAGCTAAAGTTTGTACGTGAAGGGAAAGTAGTGATCATAAATGGGGAACATGCATTATTGGTATCTCATTTGTCTTCTTTCAGCATTGTAGAGGCGGATGAAGCTGCTGTTGGAACCCAGTTCCAAGCCTTATCCATTGACAACATAAGAGGAAATGAGAACTCCATGGTTTTGCTTAAGGACGCGCGACAGGTTATGCGTAATGGTCATAGTGAAGTTTGGGGACGAATTGTGGATCCACCTACGAACAAGAACAGAACTAGCTTGGGGTTCTCTTCGAAGAATGACATAGGTAGGGGCATGAAGCCGAAGTCTACTGCAGGCAGGTATCAAGATATCTTCCGTAGTGGGGGTTATCTTCATTCGACTGTTTCCAGGATTAACGCCATTGTAGAAGATGAAGCAGAGTAGGAAATTCCGAATTATGTGACCCGCAGAGTTAGGGTTCAGAATTGGATCACCATTGATGTTCTCTCTTGCATACATGTTTCAAAGTAATTTGTTTTGTTAATCTTTTTGAAAAACCTTTCACTCTGCCCAAGGTGGAAGTATTAATGTTGTAGGGCTTATATGTTTGCTGCGACTTTTAAAATCAATAATAAAAGTTGTCTTTGCTTCCCAAATTGTGTTATTTTATTTTCTGCTATTCTTGGTAAATGGTAATCAGAAAAAAACTTTCAAAATAAATAATAACTGAAATTCAATCTGCATGATCACTTTTTATATGTGTCCTTTTCTAAATGCACTCACAAATCATATGTGCAGATTAATTAAAAAATCCGTTGAATACAATGAACCTGCACCCTTTCCCAACTTTGAATGTCCTGTGTATGGGGCTGAAGAAGAAGATTATGATGAGATTCCAGAAGAGGTCTCACGGTTGCTTGAGCACGAGGAAAATACCATTCAGCCATATAAATAGCCATTGGAAGTGATCAATTTGGGTTCAGAAGAAGATCCGATGGAAGTCAAGATTGGAGCATTGCTGCATCCTGATGTGAAGAGCAGGCCGATTGAGTTGTTAAGAGAGTATGCAGATATTTTTTCTTGGTCTTATCAAGATATGCCTGGTCTAGATACAGATATTGTAGAGCACCATTTTTCGTTGAAGCCAAAGTGTCTGCCAATCAAACAAAAGTTGAGAAGAACTCACCCAGATATGGCAGTAAAAAACAAAGAGGAGGTTCTAAAGAAGATTAATGTTGGTTTTCTTGTGACATCGGTATATCCTCAAAGGATTTCCAATATTGTCCCAGTACCGAAAAAAGACAGAAAAGTCCGCATGTGCGTAGATTACAGAGATCTAAATAAAGCTAGTCCAAAAGATAATTTTCCATTGCCACACATTGATATGCTAGTGGGTAGCACAACAAAATTCAAAGTATTCTCGTTCATGAACGGATTTTCCAGGTATAATCAAATAAGAATGGCTCCAGAGGAAATGGAAAAAACAACGTTTATCACACCCTGGGGAACATTCTGTTACAGAGTGATGCCCTTCGGGTTGAAGAACGTTGGTGCAACGTACCAGAGGGCTATGACAACCTTATTCCATGATCTGATGCACAAGGAAATTGAAGTATATGTTGATGATATGATTGATAAATCCCATACTGAAGAAGGGCATGTAGAAGATTTGTTGGAGTTGTTTCAGCGTTTGAGGAAGTACTGTCTCCTCTTGAATCCAAATAAATGTACCTTCGATGTTCGATCAGGAAAATTGTTGGGTTTCATTGTTAGCCGGAAAGGAATTGAAGTTGACCCTGATAAAGTCAAGGAGATTCAAGAGATGCCAGTGCCAAGAACTGAAAATCAAGTCAAAGGTTTCCTCGGGCGTTTGAATTATATTTCCAGATTCATTTCCCACATGACTGCGACATGTGAACCGATCTTTAAGTTGTTAATGAAAGATCAAGGTTGTGTGTGGACGGATGAATGCCAAAGGGAATTTGAAAGTATTAAAGAATATTTGCTTGAACCTCTTATCTTGGTCCCTCCTGTAGAAGGAAGACCGTTGATTATGTATCTGACAGTGTTAGATAAATCCATTGGTTGTATTCTGGGACAACAGGATGAAATAAGGAAGAAGGAGTTCACCATTTATTGTCTTAGTAAAAAATTCACTGATTGTGAGTCGCGGTATTCCATGCTGGAAAATACATGTTATTCTTTGGCCTGGGCGGCAAAGCGTTTGTGGAAGTATATGTTGAATCACACTACTTGGTTGATCTCCAAAATGGATCCAATCAAGTGCATTTTATAATAGCCTGCTCTTACAGGGAGAATTGCCCGCTGGCAGATGTTGTTATCTGAATATGATATCGAATACCGCACTCAAAAAGATATTAAAATCAGCGTGTTGGCAGATTATCCTGCTCACCAACCAGTGGAGGATCACCAGTCTGTAGAATATGAATTCCCCGATGAGGATGTGATGTTCCTGAAAGTGAAAGATTGTGATGAACCATTGCCTGTGGAAGGTCCTGACCCTGAATCTCGTTGGAGTATGATATTTGATGGAGCTGTGAATGCTTATGGTAAAGGAATTGGTGTTGTGATTGTCACTCCTAATGGATCGCACATTCCTTTTACCGCAAAGTTAACATTTGATTGTACTAATAATATGGCCGAATACGAGGCTTGCATCATGGGTCTCAAAGAAGCTATTGATCTCAGAATTAAAATTCTAGATGTGTATGGTGATTCATCTTTGGTGATAAATCAGATTAAAGGAGAATGGGATACTCGTCACCCCGACTTGATCCCTTACAAAGACTATGCTAGAAGATTATTACCCTTCTTTAATAAAGTCGAACTCCATCACATTCCTAGAGATGAAAATTAAATGGCGAATGCTATGGCAACTCTAGCTTCTATGTACCAAGTGAATACTTGGAATGATATACCCCGAATTATGGTTCGATGTTTGGATATGCCCTCTCATGTGTTTACAACTGAGGAGGTAGCAGATGAAAAACCTTGGTATTATGATATCAAGCATTTTCTTCAGACTCAGGAATACCCGATTGGTGCGTCGAACAAAAGATACAAAGACATTGAGAAGATTGGAAGACAATTTCTTCCTCAGTGAAAATGTGTTGTACAAGAGAAATCATGACATGGTCTTGCTCAGATGCGTGGATAGACACGAAGCAGACATGTTGATGCATGAGATTCATGAAGGTTCATTTGGAACTCATGCGAATGGATATTCCATGGATAAAAAGATGCTAAGGGAAGGTTATTATTGGCTGACAATGGAGTCCGACTGTTACAAATTTGAAAATAAGTGCCATAAATGCCAGGTTTATGCGGACAAGGCCCATGTACCTCCGACACTTCTCAATGCGGTTTCCTCCCCGTGGCCTTTCTCTATGTGGGGTATTGTCATGATTGGGATGATAGAACCCAAAGCTTCGAATGGACACCGTTTTATCTTGGTAGCAATTGATTACTTCACCAAGTGGGTGGAGGCTGCTTCATATGCCAATGTTACTAAGCAGGTGGTTGTGTGCTTCATTAAGAATAACCTTATATGTCAGTATGGTATGCCGAGCAGAATCATCACTGACAATGGCTCGAATTTGAACAACAAGATGATGACAAAACTGTGTGAAGAATTCAAGATTGTCCATCACAATTCATCTCCATACAGGCCAAAGATGAATGAGGTTGTTGATGCTGCTAATAAGAATATCAAGAGAATTATCCAGAAAATGGTTGTTACTTATAAGGATTGGCATGAAATGCTTCCTTTTGCTCTTCATGGACATCGAAAATTTGTCCACACTTCAACAGGAGCAACCTCATTCTCCCTGGTGTATGGAATGGAAGTTGTACTCCCTATCGAGGTGGAGATTCCCTTTTTATGTGTGATAATGGCAACCAAATTGACAGAGGCTGAATGGGTCTGGAACAGGTTTGACCAATGATATTGATTGAGGAGAAAAGAATGACGGCTTTGTGTCATAGCCAGTTATATCAGAGAAGAATGAAGAAAGCTTTTGATAAAAAGGTCAAACCTCGTGAATTCAGAGAAGGCGACCTTGTGCTCGGGAATGTCATGTCTTTCAACGCTGATTCTAGGGGCAAGTGGACTCCAAATTTTGAAGGCTCATATGTTGTCAAGAAAGCCTTCTCTGGCGGTGCATTAATTCTTCAAATTATGGATGGCGAGGAGTTCCCGCGTCCCATGAATGTTGACGCAGTCAAGAAATACTTCTCCTAAAGAAATAAAAGAACACCTCGCTAAGTTGAAAACCCAAAAGGGCGGCTTAGTCCAAAAAAGAGCGTCTCGGTAGGCCGAAAACCCAAAAGGGCGGTCTAGGAAAAAATTAGAGACATAAACATAATAAATTTCCCGCTAAGTTGAAAACCCGCAAGGGAAGCTTAAGCAAAAATTATGGACTTTCTTGGCAAGTAACTACGTCAGACAAGACTTGATCGTTGAAGAAACAATCTTCTCGGATCGTCACCATACTTCAACAGAAGCTGCTGTTCAGGATTTCAAAGTTTTTTAGAGGGGATAGTGGTCATTGCATCTCAACGTATCTTTTCCATTATATATTACCATTTTCCTAACTTTGTAATCATCTATGGAGTCTCGCCATTCAAAGACTACCATTCTATTAATGAAATTTGAGCTTTTACCCAATTCTTTGTATTTCTTATTTTATTTAGCTTGCAAAGACTCCATTTATTATTGATAATAACTTTCAAAGCAAAAGATTAAATAACAAAATCGATTTTTCAAAAAGAATTTACAATTTTCTTTTACTTTGGGATTTGTGATGAAGCAACGACAACAAAAATGTTGATCCCAGGAATGGACAAACTCCAGTCGTTTTGAGAAGTTTATGTTCCCCTGGGAAGGTTCATGCAGGATGTTTTTGCCGTATTGGGAATATGACTCCGGTATCCTCAGTCAAGTTTGGATTCATTTCTCCTCTTTTCTGAGTTTTCATGATGTGAAGTTTCAACCCGCATTTTCTCCAGCGAAGCTTTAGTTCGGTTGGATAGAAGTTATTTTTCCATAGAGGTTGGTACCATAATCACTCTTGAAGAACACAAGTCTATAGTTTCTCTAGTGAAGGACGTATTGTGGTTTTCCCTTTGTCGATGTGTTGTTAACTTCACCAATGAAGTAGGCATGAATTCCCCAGTGAATGTTTTGATGTTTTTGAGTCAGTCTGCTTCACCTGAGACTGGTTTTGCAATCTCCAGTAGAATTGTTACTTTTAAAAACATTTTTTCCCCAATGAAGCTTGAAGAGGGATGTTTTATCCCTATATCTGTACTATTTTGTCACTTTGTTTTGTTTACTTCCAGATTATGTTGCTCTCTAGTAAAGCTAAAGCAACCAGTAGGTTTTGTTTCCTCAGTGGGCATTTACTTTTTCTTGGAATGATCATCTTGGATGAAGTTTAGCCGAGTGTTGTTAGTGCCCGAGGTGGTTTTTCCTGGTTACTTCTGGTGTTGTATATCTGTTTTATCAGCATACACGCGATAACACTCATACATTCATACATACATCATGCATAGCTAAAACTGGCAAAGCATTAATCATTGACATTTGTTAATATTTTTGTTGACATATCACCCTGTTTTGCAGAGTTACATTTTCCTCTCTTTAATAGAGTCTTGGCCTTAAACAGAAAGCGTATATTCTTTCAATTTCCCCACTGAGTTGTCCCTCGTGGAAGGTTTTTGCTTTAGCCTTCCAGTAAAGCTCTTTGTTTGGATGGATTTGGTTTTCCCTCCTGAGTTTATTTCTCAAAGGATGTATTTTGGTTGACTGTTTCGTTCCAGTTTATTTCTGGTTTGAATCTGTGGTTCCATCACAATATTATTTACTTTGGGTTTCTAAAAACGTTAAGTTTTGGTTGGTGCATTTATTTTGCACGAGAAGACTTTATCTTCTTAGTAGGAATATCGTGGTATCTCCCCAGGAAGTTGTATTTCATCTCCCCAGGAAGTCATATTTCTTTCTCCAGAAAGTCATTTTACAATCCTCCATGACAACAAGTAGCGGGTCTCTTTATTCGAGCAACTTGTGCTTCTATGTAAAAGTCAACGTAAATTTTTTTTGCTATCCCCTCTATGAGTGAATAGTTTGCAGTTTGTCGTCAAATTACACCAATGGATGGCAAGGCTTTTAATATCACAAGAAACAGCTCGTGGTGAAATCTTGCCTAGTGGAGGTCTCTTTATTTGAGACAACCTATATATTACCCTTTTCAGGAAGAATGCATTAGTTAAAGAAGAAGTTGAGACCCGTTCTAGGTGAAATGCTAGAATTTTATGGAAACTTGTTATCTTTTTGCTACCCTCAGTGAACGTTGGTAGTTCATCATTATTGAACAAAGGTGTTATGATATATTCTCTTTCTACCTTCAGTGAAAGTTGGTAGAACATCGGCAGTGAACATCAATGTTTGTTATCTTTTTGCTACCCTCAGTGAACGTTGGTAGTTCACTGTCAATGAACGGAAGTGTTATGATATATTTTCTTTCTACCTTCAGTGAGAGTTGGTAGAACATCAGCAGCGAATGTCGATGTTTGTTATCTTTTTGCTACCCTTAGTGAACGTTGGTAGTTCATCGTTAGTGAATAGCGGTGCTATGATATATTCTCTTTCTACCTTCAGTGAAAGTCGGTAGGACAACGCCATTGAACGTAGATGTTTATTATCTTTTTGCTACCCTCAATGAATGTTGGTAGTTCATCATCAGTGAACGGCGGTGTTATGATATTTCATTTCTCTCTACCTTCAGTGAAAGTCGGTAGGACATCGGCAATCAACATCGATGTTTGTTATCTTTTTGCTACCCTCAGTGAACGTTGGTAGTTCATCGTCAGTGAATGGCGGTGTTATGATATTTCTTTTCTCTCTACCTTCAATGAAAGACGGTAGGACATCGACAGTGAACATCGATGTTTTTTATCTTTTGGATACCCTCAGTGAATGTTGGTAGTTCATCGTCAGTGAATGACGGTGCTATGATATATTCTATTTCTACCTTCAGTGAAAGTTGGTAGGACATCGTCAGTGAACGTCGATGTTTGTTATCTTTTTGCTACCCTTAGTGAACGTTGGTAGTTCATCGTCAGTGAACAGTGAAGATGTGAAAAACACCAGAAGGGGGGTTGAATTGAAAGCTTGAAATTAAAAGCATAATGACACAATATTTTTATCTTGGTTCGTTTGATCTCAAACTACTCCAGTCCACCCGTCAAGGTGATTTCACCTCTCTCCAACAAGGTTTTAATTCACTAATCACAAAAGGATTACAATCACTACTTTTACAACTGTTAAAGTCTTCTTGAGTACAACCACAATCCGGTTAATCTCAAGGAACACTGTTTCAAAACAATTATACAAGAATGTGTGTTGTTGTTTTTCGTTTCAAAAACTGTTATCACAACTGTGATAATTTACACAAAATTATGGCTTGGAAAGATGAAGAATATTGCTTGCAACTTTGAGTTCACGTGAGTGGTATATGCAAATCTTTAACTATTTGAACACTAAGCTTGTTTATATAGGAAATGGATTTATGTTGATCATCAAGCGTGTTTAATGACATTAACTCACTTTCCATTTGGAGAAGATCTTGTTTGAAAGAAGTCGTTGGAATTGATGTTGTATTGAATGATCAGTAACGCTTCAAAATCTTACATCCTTGCCTGCTGCTGACGCTTCAGTATATTGATGACTTGGATTAACATGTTCTTGTTCAAAATCAGAGTTTACTTTGCTTAAGTGCAGGTTCTGGTCATCAATCTTCAGTGCATGTTCTGATTACTTCAGTGTGTAGCTCTTATGGCTTATCTTCTGATGCTGCTTTGGTCAGAACTTCTGCATACATAAAAACATTATTTTTAGGTTGCATATTTGTTCTTTGTATTTGTTATCATCAAAACTCTAACTGAGGGTTGTTGAATCAAACTATGTTCTAACAATCTCCCCCTTTTTGATGATGACAAAAACTAGAATTTTCAATTAGAAATAAAGAAAAAAAGGTTTAGGAGAAACTCCCCCTGAGTTGATTACTTCCCTTAAGTTCCTTCTCATCAGGGTTTTAGCTGCATCTCCTATCAAAGTTTGTACATGTTCAAACTATCCAGAAAGTAGAGGTTAATTAATTCATAATGTTTGAGACTTTTGTCTCGATAAACCATTATTGAAAATATCTTACTTTCTCCCCCTTTTTTTAAGTTATCAAAAAGGCAATATAATCAGAACCAAAAGAGATGAATTATATTAAAAAACATGAAGCAATAACAAGTTCCAGAACAAAAGAGGTAAAAATTAAACGTTACAGATAAACAGATTTAAAACAGAAATCTAAGAAGGAGGGGTAAGACGTGTGAACAATGCTTCCAGCAAGCTCTTGATCTGAGTATTAGACTATTCTTTCTTGCCCAAAATGCCTCTGATTTCCTTTGAAGTGTCTTCCAGTTTACCCATACTACTTTTTATCTCTTTGTTTGTATCCTCCTGTTTATCCAACCTTGCACGGATTAGAGAATTTTCTTTCTTCAACTCTTCCAGAGTTTGCATGACTAAGGAAGTTACTGGAGTTTCTTCAGGAGTTGGACGTTGCTCAGAGCATTCTGCAGCTTTTTCTGAGTGAACCATCTCTTTTACTGTGATCATGTCTTTTGGAGGAGTTGTAGTCAGGGAGAGACTTTCTGATTCTAGTTCAACTTCATCAGAGGGATCATGTTCTTTACAAGGAGAATTATCCAACGAGAGGATGTCTTTCTTGAACAGTTGCCTCAGAACTTGGTCTTGAAAAGCCTTCAGCTTATCACTAAAGTTCTGCTTAACTTGTTCATAACTCTGTTCCTTCAGCTTCAGCGTTTCAGAACTAAGCCAATTTCTGAATCTTGTCCACATATAATCAGAAGCAGCAGGATTAGTCATCTCTTAACTAGCATGCTTCAAAGATTTTATCCATTCCTGTATTCTTGTTTCAAAAATAAACAAATTTTTACCAACATCTGATGTGGTTTCAGTTGGTTTGGGTTTGGGAATGGCAGTTTTGAGAGATGTGGAGGCTAGTCTTTCCAGCAAGATTGGATCAATGACAAGTCTCAAGTTGTCAGCTGGACGGATAGTAGGTGAAGGAGTGGGAGAGTCAGGAATGATGATTGGTCTAGTGGGGGTGTTTGAAGGAGTGGATTCTAGAGATGAAGGGATTTCTTGAATGTCGTGGATGGTGAGAGGCATGCAAACTGCAAGAGGTTATGTGATTCTAGGTATTGGGATTGTATCAGAATATGAAGGAGACTCTTCAGATTGGTTTGTTGTAGCATGTTGGGGTTCTGGTTCATGGATATCAGAAGATTGATTTTCATAAGGTTAAGTTTCTGATTGTTGTGAGATGGAGTTCAGATCTTCTGGTTGTGGTATTTCGGGTTGAGGAATTTCTTGTTGAGGTGATTGTGGTTGTGAAATTTCTGGTTGAGGAATTTCTGCTTGAGGTGATTGTGGATGAGGTATTTCTTGTGGTGGAATTTCTGTTTGTGGAGAGAGTGGTTGTGGAATTTCTGGTATGGTATCAGAGTTTGGATTTTCTGGGAGTTGATAATTTGGATTTTGTGGTAAGGGAGAGGAAAAGTCTTGGTCAAATAAATCAATTTCAGATAGAACTTTGGCAAGTTATGGTTGGTTTTGTTCAGGATTTGAATTTTGAGAAAGGAAGTGAGTTTCATTCAGACCTAGAGTTTCTGATGGATCAAACCCTACGTCAAAGTCTTCAAACGTTTTGGGTGATGGGTTTTCTAGTTGAGAAGGCATGGCTTCAGATGTTGATACATTTATTGATTCTATAACAAAAACAGAGGAGGGATTACCTTTCTTTTTGGCAGCTTTTGGTGTCCTCTGAGAGGATCCCTCTCCTGCTGCTTTCCTCTTCTTGGTCTTCTTTAAAGAAACTTCTGGAGCAGCCTTGTGTAAATCCTGGATGTTGATTTCTGGTTCCGTACCATCTTCCTTGCAAGCGTCCAGATATCTGACTATTATTTCTGGTTTGGATTCAATCTCAGAAAATAGAGGAAAATCATCCAGAGGTATCCTTCTTGAAGTGATGGTTGCATGAGAAGTAACATTAGGTTCCTTCTTGATATTCTCAATGATTTTCATCTTCTTCAGATTTTTAGCGATAAGGGGCTTCCCAGCCTATTCTCTGTCAGAATATCTGATATGAGCCTTCTTAAGGGAATCCAATCCCTCTTGGTCCTTTCGTCTTCTCTTGTTTCCTTCACACTAGTTATGAGATGATTAAACAGCAAGTGGGAAGATTTACCTTTGTCCTCTTAGAAATGAAATAGATCAGAAGTTGTTGATCAATGTTGATATAATCAGGAGAGCTTGTTGGCTTCTTGTGGTTGATACACCCCAAAATGATTTTGGCCTAAATTTTATGGTGATCCTTCAAATCTCTGATTTTACTGGAGGGTAGTGCATGAGTAAAAATTTCCCTTGCAATGTCAATGCATCTGACACCTCCACCATTGTATCCAAGAAGCTTTGCAATTAGGTCTTCTGTAATAATAATTTTCTTCCCCGTGACATAAGAAGTAACCTGATGATTTGAAGAAGAAGCATGTATCCAGAATTCCTTGACAAGAATGGGAAAGGTTGGCCCCAATAGACGGTCAAAGTACCTATTCCATCCTTGAGCAGTAACGTTTTCATACAGATTGAAGCCATTTTCTTGCAAGCTTTCAAAATCAATAATCAGTTCTGAGAGAACTTACAGATTATCAATAAGTGTGAGGAGTATTTTGTAGGGTTCTTCATATTGTTCCATTGAAGCAGATTCATGAGAACTAACATTTTTGACACTTGAAGAAGCCATTGTTCACACGGGATTTTGAGGAAGATGAAAAGAGGTTTTTGAAAGTAAGAACTTGAAACGAGAGAAAATATTGATGAGAGTAAAAGGAAGTGAATGTAAAAAGTAAAATTTGAGTTTAAATAGGTTTCTTGAAAACGTAAACAGTAAGAAAGAGAAATAATTAGTCATGATTATAAGCATTAATGACAACTGAAATTAGGGGATTTAGAAAGATACTTGAATGGTTACCCTTGACAAGTGTCAATGCACCTAATCAACGCCTTTGACCTTTCAGAAAATTGAACGCGTGTTCAGCCTCAGAAAGCAGTTGATGAATGGATGACAACTGTTTGATTATATGAACTGCACACTTCTATCCTTGAAATGAAAAGTTTAGATATTCATGGATAGATTCTGATGCAATATGTACTTCTAAACTCTGAAGATAGGTTGATCAGTAGTTCACAGAAAATAATAAAGTTCTGAAGGTTAAGATATAAATAAAGCATTTTATTCTGGGAATAGCTTCATGCTGAGATGTTTCAGAATGAAGTTAAACCTATCTTCAGAAATAGGTTTTGTAAAGACATCAGCCCATTGATGGTCTGTGTCAATAAATTTTAAGCTAAGAATCCCTTTCTGAATATAGTCCCTAATAAAATGATGTTTATTTCTATATGCTTAGCCCTAGAATGCAAAATTGGATTCTTACTGAGACAAATAGCAGAAGTATTGTCACAGAGGATAGAAATGTTACTCTCAAATATGTTGAAGTCTTCAAGTTGACTTTTCATCCAGAAAATTTGCATGCTACCTCCAGCAGCTGCTATGTATTCAGCTTCTGCTGTTGATAGTAAAATTGTGGACTGTGTCTTACTGGTCCATGAGATCATATTTTCTCCCAGAAACTGACAGCTTCCAGAAGTGCTTTTACGCTCTACTCTGTCTCCAGCGAAGTCAGCATCACAATATCCTACTAAGCTGTAATCATTTGATTTTCTATAAAACAAACCCAGATTAGTAGTACCTTTCAGATACTTGAAAATTCGCTTAACTGCTGTTAAGTGAGATTCTCTAGGACCTGATTGGAATCTAGCACATAAGCAAACACTAAATAAAATGTCAGGACTTAAAGCCGTCAGATAGAGAAGAGAACCAATCATACCTCTGTAGACCTTCTGTTCTACCTTTTTACTTACCTCTTCCTTTTCCAGAATGCACGTGGGATGCATTGGAATCTTTGAGGGCTTACATTCTGAGAGATCAAATTTCTTCAGAAGTTCTCTGACGTATTTGCTCTGATGAATGTAAGTTCCTTCTGGAGTTTGGTTTATTTGAATGCCCAGAAAGAATTTGAGTTCCCCCGTTAAGCTCGTCTCAAACTTTGCCTGCATACATTTAGAAAACTCTCTTCCCAGAGAGGGTTTAGTAGATCCAAAGATGATGTCATCAACATAAATTTGACATACTAACATGTCATTCTTAACTGTCTTACAAAACAAGGTTGTGTCCACTTTCCCTCTGGTGAATTCCTTTTCTAACATGAAGTTACTTAGTCTTTCATACCAAGCTCTAAGAGCTTGTTTCAGACCATAGAGTGACTTCTTTAGTTTGAAAACATATTCTGGATTTTTGGAATTCTCAAACCCAGGGGGTTGGTGCACATATACCTCTTCATCTATATAGCCAATTAAGAATTCACTTTTGACATCCATTTGATATAGAGTGATTCCATTGTTTACAACAAATGATATTAAAAGTATGATAGATTCTAACCTGGCGATTGGAGCAAAGGTTTCTATATAGTCTATCCCCTCTTGCTGACTATAACCTTGTGCTACCATTCTTGCTTTGTTTTTGATGACTTCTCCTTGCTCGTTCAGTTTGTTTCTGAATACCCACTTTGTTCCAATGACGTTGAATCCTTTTGGTTTGGGAACCAGATCCCACACGTCATTTCTGGTGAATTGATTCAGTTCCTCCTGCATTGCCAGAATCCAGTCATTGTCCAGAAGTGCTTCATCAATAATTGTTGGTTCAATCAGAGAGACCAGTCCCATGAGGGATTCTTCAGAGTTTATGAATGTTGATCTTGTTCTGATTGGATCATCCTTCTTTCCCAATATTGTATCTTCTGGGTGAGAAATGCTGCTTCTGGATAGCCTTTTCTGAAGTTGATCAACTTAAGGAGCTAAATTGCTTGCAATAACTCTTTCTGATGATAAGGGAGTGTCTTTGTTGAGAACATCTGAAGAGTTGTCTTCAGTACCTGTGAGTTCAACTTCCATACCTGCAAGGAATTCATTATGCTTTGACTTTTGAGATTCAAGCTTATCATCAAACCTAACACTGATTGACTCTTCAACAATATGTGTTTCTGTATTGTATACTCTGTACCCTCATGAGCGTTCAGAGTAATCTAACATAATACACTTTTTTGCTTTAGAGTTAAACTTGTTCAGATAATTTTTTGTATTCAGAATAAAGCACGTGCATGCAAATGGATGATAATAAGAAATGTTGAGCTTTCTGTTCTTCCATAATTCATATGGAGTCTTTTCCAGAATAGGTCTTATGAAGATTCTATTCTGAATGTAATACGCTGTGTTAATTGCCTCTGCCCAGAAGATCTTAGCAATGTTAGTCTCATTGATCATGGTTCTGGCCATTTCTTGCAATGTTCTGTTCTTTCGTTCTACAACTCCATTTTGTTGGGGAGTTCTAGGACAAGAGAAGTCATGCAAGATGCCTTTTTCATTAAAAAATAATTCAAAATTTTTATTTTCAAATTCTCCACCATGATCACTTCTGACTTTGATAATTCTAAGATCCTTTTCATTCTGAACTTGGTTGCAGAAGGTGATGAACATAGAGTGTGACTCGTCCTTGTGTCTTAAGAACTTTATCCATGTCCATCTACTATAGTCATCTACGATTACTAGCCCATACTTATTTCCCCTGATTGAAGCAGTTTTTACTGGTCCAAATAAGTCAATGTGCAAAAGTTCTAATGGCTTAGAGGGGGAAACAACATTTTTGGATTTGAAAGCAGGTTTTGCAAATTTGCCTTTCAGACATGCTTCACACAGAGCATCTGAGCTGAACATCAAATTAGGAAGTCCTCTGACCAGATTGAATTTGTTAATCTGAGATATTCTTCTCATACTAACATGCCCCAATCTTCTGTGCCAGACCCATTGCTCGTTGTTAACAGAAAGTAGGAATTTTACATTCTGACTCTTTAGTTCAGAAAGTTTTATTTTATAAATGTTGTTTTTCCTCTTTCCATTAAATAGGATAGTCCCATCTTTCTGACTAACAGCTTTGCATGAGTTTTGGTTAAAGATTATATCATAACCGTTATCACTTAATTGACTTATGGATAACAAGTTATGCATTAATCCATAAACTAATAATACATTATTTATAGAGGGAAGATTTCCATTACCTACTGTTCTAGAGCCAATGATTTTTCCTCTCTGGTTTCCTCCAAATCCCATGTAGCCTCCAGGCTTTGGAACATATGCCTTCTTCCCGTCATGTGTCGCGAGAAGCCAGAGTCCAGGTACCATGACTGGTGTCTTAGCCTTTCTGCTAAAGATATCTGCTACACGTATAATTTTATCCTTAGGTACCCAGATTTTCTTGGGTCCTGATTTGTTAGTTTTACCAAAATTCTGATTGAATTTTGGTTTGACAGAATAATCACTACTTGTGTATTTTATGTCATATGTGTGCCCATATATAAAGTGTGATTTGAGTGGTGTGCGTTTTATAACTAAGTCCATGGCCTTTTTAGGTGTATATACCTTACCTTGATATCCTATTCCTTTTTTTCCATTTCTGCTAACTCTATATATCATTGAAGTCATGTTGCTTCTATCTATGGTTTTAGCTAGAAACTTCTGAAAGCTATGATCATACTCTTTGATGATCTCATCAGCATTACTGGGAGTCTCTAAGATTGTTTCCTTCTGAGAGTTTTGCAAATCATTTTCTAAATTTGAAATTTTCTCTTTTAACTCAGAATTCTCTAATCTGAGACTCTTAGACTTTTCAGAGTTAGAGGCAAGATCCCTTTTCAGGTTCTTGAGTTTGACTCTGATTTGCTGATACCTTTCCAGAATTTCATTTAGACTTTCTACAAGCTCAGCCTTAGAAAAATTTATGGTAAAATCAGGAAATACTTCTTCAGTGTCTGATTCTGAGTCTGAACCAGAAGCTTCACTGTCTTCTGATACGTTTGCCATGAGAGCTATGTTTGCTCTTTCGTCATCTAATTCTGAGTCAGCTTCAGAGGTGTCAGAATCATCCCATGTAGCCATGAGGCTTTTCTTCTTTTCCTTAAAGAACTTCTTTTCGGGCTTCTCCTTCTGAAGCCTTGGGCAGTCACTTTTGTAGTGCCCTTGCTCGTTACACTCATAGCAGATGATGTCCTTGTTATTTGGCTTTCTGTATCCTGAAGAACCTTCAGATCTTCTATGTCTAGATGAAGACTCAAACTTTCTATATCTTGAGGAGGATTCATTCTGATTCTCTGATCTTCTAGGAGTTCTGAATTTCCTTTGTCTCTGCTTCGACAGTTGGTTCACCCTTCTTGAGAGGAGAGACAGTTTATCTTCTTCTGATGAGGATCTATCAGAAGTTTCTTCCACAGCCTGTAAAACCTTAGAGTCATATTTTCTGTTATATTTTAAAGCTAGTGTCTTACTTTGCTTTTGAGGCTCATCTTCTTCTAGCTCTATCTCGTGACTTTTGAGGGAGCTGACAAGTTCCTCCAGAGATATTTTGTTGAGATCTTTGGCTAGCTTAACTGTTGTGACCATTGGCCTCCATTTCTTGGGCAACCTTCTGATGATCTTCTTAACATGATCAGCAGTAGAATACCCTTTGTCAAGAACCTTCAGTCCAGCAACAATGATTTAGAATATTGAAAACATAGTTTCTATTGATTCACTATATTCGATCTTGAATTCCTCATACTTCTGAATGAGCGTAAGGGCCTTGGTTTCTTTGACTTGAATGTTGCATTCATGCGTCATTCTCAGAGAGTCAAACATGTTCTTGGCAGTCTCTCTGTTTGATATTTTCTCATATTCTGAGTATGAGATGGCACTGAGGAGTATTGTTCTGGCCTTGTGGTGGTTTCTGAACTCACGCTTTTGCTGGTCAGACATCATTTTTCTGTCTATCCTCTGACCACGTTCATCCACTGGGTACGTGTATCCATCAGTCACCATGTCCCACAAATCAGCTTCATGGGCCAGAAAGAAACTCTCAATTTTGTCTTTCCAGTAGTCAAAGTTTTTTCCATCAAAGACTGGAGGTTTGCCATTGAATATGTCCTTGTCTTCATGGTAGTCATTACTGATGTTTTGGCTTGGTCCCACCATAGTTTTTTTCTGAAGCTTGGATCTTGTACTGACACAGTTAAGTGTTTAAGCTTAGAATCAGGCTCTCTGATACCAATTGAAGATGTGAAAAACACAAGAAGGGGGGTTGAATTGAAAACTTGAAATCAAAAGCACAATGACACAATATTTTTATCCTGGTTCGTTTGATCTCAAACTACTCCAGTCCACCCGTCAAGGTGATTTCGCCTCTCTCCAACTAGGTCTTAATTCACTAATCATAAAAGGATTACAATCACTACTTTAACAACTGTTAAAGTCTTCTTGAGTACAACCACAATCTGGTTAACCTCAAGGAACATTGTTTCAAAACAATTATACAAGAATGTGTGTTGTTGTTTTTCGTTACAAAAACTGTTATCACAATTGTGATAATTTACACAAGATTATGGCTTGGAAAGATGAAGAATATTTCTTTCAGCTTTGAGTTCAGGTGAGTGGTATATGAAAATCTTTAACAATTTGAACACTAAGCTTGTTTATATAGGCAATGGATTTACGTTGATCATCAAGCGTGTTTAATGACATTAACTCACTTTCCATTTGGAGAAGATCCTGTCTGAATGAAGTCATTGGAATTGATGATGTCTTGAATGATCAGTAACACTTCAGAATCTTACATCCTTGCCTGCTGCTGACGCTTCAGTATATTGATGACTTGGATTAACATGTTCTTTTTTAGAATCAGAGTTTACTTTGCTTAAGCGCAGGTTCTGGTCATCAATCTTCAGCGCATGTTTTGATTGCTTCAGCGTGTAGCTCTTATGGCTTATCTTCTGATGCTGCTTTGGTCAGAACTTCTGCATACATAAAAACATAATTTTTAGGGTGCATATTTGTTCTTTGAATTTGTTATCATCAAAACTCTAACTGAGGGTTGTAGAATCAAACTATGTTCTAACAAACAACAATGCTATGGTATATTCTCTTTCTACCTTCAGTGAAAGTTGGTAGTTCATCGGCAGTGAACGTCGATGTTTGTTATCTTTTTGCTACCCTCAGTGAACATTGGTAGTTCATCATCAGTGAATTGCGGTGCTATGATAAATTCTCTTTCTACCTTCAGTGAAAGTCGGTAGGACATCAGCAGTGAACATCGATGTTTGTTATCTTTTTTCTACCCTCAGTGAACGTTGGTTGTTCATCATCTGTGAACGGCGGTTTTATGATATTTCTTTTCTCTCTACCTTCAGAGAAAGTTGGTAGAACATCGGTAGTGAACATCGATGTTTGTTATCTTTTTGCTACCCTCAGTGTACGTTGGTAGTTCATCGTTAGTGAACGGAGGTGTTATAATATTTATTTTCTCTCTACCTTCAGTGAAAGTCGGTAGGACATCGACAGTGAACGTCGGTGTTATTATTTTTTTTCTCTTTAACTTTAGTGAACGTCGGTAGCTTCGCCTTCGGTAGAAGTTGGTGTATCCTTTGACCATTCTACCATCCTCTTTGATTCAGGTCTTTTGATCCACCAGTGATTTATTTTCCTGGTGGGGTCGCTCTCTTGTTTCTTTATTATTGTCACATCTCCACTGGTATTTTGCATCTCTTTGGTCTTGTTCATATGCATTCATGATCATAAACATTTGCATGGCATCTTAGGGCCAAAAATAGGGTTTGTTTTATATTTAAGTATCTTCGATCGCGTTGACATGAAGATTTTTAACCTTCGTATCTCCGGATAGAAGAAACTTAAATAAGGGCAGTTGTTGTACCCCAATTTTTGCCCCTAAGACCCCTTCATCATACCATGTTGATTCATTCACAACAAGATCATACTAGGATTCTTGGTTCCCCCCCTATATTTAGCTTTGCCCTTTTGAGGAATCACCAAGCACCTTGACTTATGTTGTTTTGAGATGATTAATATTTTTTGTCTTTATTTCTTCTTTTAACTAATAAAATGCAATGTTGGTTTGTCTTGCTTGTTATCCATGTAGGTAGAGGCAATGAGATTTAACAAGCTACCTCATGGGTTCATGAGTTTATTCCCATGTCCTAGTCAATAAAGCTTGAGGAGTTCAAACCTCACCATTGGATTTGTTTGGAAGAAATGGCATGGCAAAGTTGTTTTGGTTCACCACATTTCAAGGTTATCAAATTTGGTTGAAAAGTACAAGGGGTTGATTGAAGAGGTTGTCATGCTTGGACAAGGCTTTGTTCCCATTGGTCACAAGTGCATATTTCTCTCAATTTTCAAGATATGGAAGTTGTTTTGGTGGCTATGAGTTCTCATTATCATCCTCAACAACTTCTATTTATAAATCATTTGTGTTGGTACAAAAAGTTTGTTCAAAATTGTCAAAGTTCCTCAAAGCATTCTCTTGATATAAGGAGCTAGGGTTTTAAACTTCAAAGAAATGTATTTTGCTCATCTTTTGGTATTTTTGAGTGATTCCAAATACATCATTCTATTCAAATGGTTATCAATAAATCACTTCAAAAGTTTCAAGGATTTTCCATGAGGAAGAGGCTTAATGAGGAAGAAAGATTACAAGTCCTCCAGATGAATCCCCAATTTTCCATGTGTGACTTCAAATGATCATAACTTGGTCAATTTTTATCACCTTGAGCCTATTCTTTTTCCATAATGATTTGGAAGGTGTGAACTTTATGCCTTCTTTTATGTGAAAAGTGATAAAATGGATGAAAGTTGCCTTAAAGATGCAAAAGATTATAGGTCTTCCATTATCTTTTGCCAACTTCAACAATCCATAACTCTCTCAAATTTTTGAGGTTTTAAATGGTTCAAGTTTCAAAGTGTCATTCAAGAGATCTACTTCATGCCATCGTTTTTGGTCAAGAGCAAATTCCAAGTGGAAGACCATGTTTGGATGCAAGACATTATAAGTGATTTTTGAAGAAGAACTTGAAATATTTCTAAGTATGGAAAGTTTGTGAGGAATTCAAGTTTGTGCTACCTTTATTGACCGTTGGTAGTTCATAATCCGTGAACGACGATGCTATATTTTATCTTTCTACCTTCAGTGAAAGTGGGTAGGTCCCCTTCAGAGAAAGTTGGTTATTGTTATCTTTTTGCTACCCTCAGTGAACGTTCGCAGTACATCGTCAATGAATGGCAGTGATATGATATTCACTTTGTACCTTCAGTGAAAGTTGGTAGGTCACCTTCAGTGAAAGTTGGTGATTGTTATCTTTTTTCTATCCTCAGTGAATGTTGGTAGTTCACCGTCAGTAAACGACGGTGCTATGATATATTTTCTCTCTACCTTTAGTGAAAGTTGGTAGGTCACCTTTAGTGAAAGTTTCTGATTGTCATCTTTTTGCTACCCTCAGTGAACATTGGTAGTTCATCGTCAGTGAACGACGGTTCTATGATATATTTTCTCTCTACCTTCAGTGAAAGTTGGTAAGCCACCTTCAGTGAAAGTTGGTAATTGTTATCTTTTTTCTACCCTCAGTGAATGTTCGTAGTTCATCTTCAGTGAACGGCAGTGCTATGATATATTTTCTCTCTGCCTTCAATAAAAGTTGGTAGGTCACCTTCAGTGAAAGTTGGTGATTGTTATCTTTTTGCTACCCCCAATGTACATTGGTAGTTCATCATCAGTGAACGGCGGTGCTATGATATATTTTCTCTCTACCTTCAGTGAAATTTGGTAGGTCACCTTCAGTGAAAGTTGGTGATTGTTATCTTTTTTCTACCCTCAGTGATCGCTGGTAGTTCATCATCAGTAAATGATGGTGCTATGATATATTTTCTGTCTACCTTCAGTGAAAGTTGGTAGGTCACCTTCAGTGAAAGTTGGTGATTGTTATCATTTTGCT
This sequence comes from Vicia faba, assembly GCA_948472305.1. NCBI lineage: Eukaryota > Viridiplantae > Streptophyta > Magnoliopsida > Fabales > Fabaceae > Vicia > Vicia faba. The sequence goes on from OX451739.1 coordinate 1,309,038,620, forward strand.
ACCCTCAGTGAACGTTGGTAGTTTATCGTCAGTGAACGGCGATACTATGATATATTTTCTCTCTACCTTTAGTGGAAGATGGTATGTCACCTTCAGTGAATGTTGGTGGTGTTATTTTATTTCCTCTTTCTACCCTCGGTGAATGTTGGTAGTTTCACCTTCAGTAAAAGTGGGTGTATCCTTTGACTTTTTATCATCCTCTATAAGTCGGGTCTTTTGATCCACCAGTGATTTATTTTCCTAGTCGGGTTTCTCTCTTGTTTCTTTATTTTGTTACATCCCCAATGGTGTTTTTCATACCTTTGAAGTTGTCCATGTGCATTCATATTCATAAGCATTACATTTTATCTTAGGGCCAAAAATAGGGTTTGTTTTATATTTAAGTGTCTTCGATCGCGTCGACACTAAGAGTTTTAACCTTCGTATCTCGGGATATAAGAAACTTACATAAGGGAAGTTGTTGTACCACAATTTATTCCCCTAAGATCCCTTCATCATACAATATTGATTCAATCACAACAAGATCACATTAGGGCTTTTGGTCCTCCTCCCTATCTTTAGTTTTGCTCTTTGAGGAATCACCAAGCATCTTGACTTTTTTTCTTTTGTGATCATGAATATTTTGTCTTGATTTTATTTTTAATTAATAAAATGCAATGTTGGTTTGTCTTACTTGTTAATAATGTAGGTAAAGGCATTGAGGCTTAGCAAGTTGCTCCATGGGTTCATGAGTTTATTTCCATGCCCTAGTCAATAAAGCTTGAGAAGTCCAAACCTCAGCATTGAAGTTGTTTTGGAAGAAATGGCATGGAAAGGTTTATCTTGGTTCACCACATTTAAAAGTTATCAATATTGATTCAAAAGCACAAGGGGTTGATTGAAGAAGTAGTCATGTTTGGACAAGACTTTGTTCCCCTTGGTCACAAGTGCATATTTCTCTCAATTATCAAGATATGGAAGTGGTTTTGGTGGCTATGAGTTCTCATTATCATCCTCACCAACTTCTATTTACAAAGAAAAAGTGTTGGTACAAGAAGGTTGTTCAAAATTGTCAAAGTTCCTCAAAGCATTCTCTTGATCTAGGAGCTAGGGTTTTGAACTTCAAAAGAGTATATCTTGCTCATCTTTTCGTATATTTGAGTGATTCCAAAGAAATCCTTCTCTTCAAAGGGTTATTAATAAATCACTTCAAAATTTTCAAGGAGTTTTCACCTGGAAGAAACTTGATGATGAAGAAAGATTACAAGTCCTCCAGATGAACCCCCAATTTCTCATGTGTGACTTAAAATTATCATAACTTGGTCAATTTTTATCACCTTAAGCTCACTATTTTTCCATAATGATCTTGAGGATGTGAAATGTTTTCCTTCTTTTATATGCAAAGTGAGAAAACGGATGTAAGGTGCCCTAAGGATACAAAAGATTATAGGTCATTTCATGATTTTTAGCCAACTTCAAAAATTCATAACTCTCTCAATTTTTGTAGATTTTGAATGTTTCAAGTTTTAAAGTGTCATTTAAGAGGTCCATTTCATGTCATCTTTTTTGGTCAAGAGAAAATTCCAAGTGGAAGGCCATGTTTGGATGCAAAATATTATAGGTCACTTTTGAAGAAAATTTTGAAATATTTCTAAGTATGGAAAGTCAACCTTTTTCCCCATCTTTGACTCAATGCAACTTTCAACTCAAGCATCCATTTGATTCCATTCTTTTTCCATTGCAAAAGCTTGTAATCTAATATTTCTAAAGCATCAAGAATCATGCCTTAAGACCCATTGAGCTGAGAATGCAATTGGATTGAACTTGGTAACTTGGAACTGAATTTTCTTCATAAGTCAGAATTTGAAATTCATGTTTTGGCCTCTAAACATCAAATTTGCACGCGTTTGTGATCTAAACATGTTTAACCAAGTTGCCAATGTGGATTAGAGCCTTAAAATGCAAGGATTGGATGAGTTTTGATGCAAATCAGATGACACTTTGCTCGTGCATCAGGTTCACACGATTTCCCTCCAAACTTCATCATTTCACACGCTTGTACATTCCATTTGATTCCCTAAAAATATAGGGTCATCCCCAATTCATTTCCTCAAGCTTTGAGAGCCAAAAACACTATGTCAAAACCTCACACGAACTTCAAATTTTTTAAATCAGTTTCTGAGATTCCAGCCTTTTCTTCCTAAAATATTGCACATTCATCTTCCTTAAGCATCATACAAACTCTCCAGCATTTAAACCAAGCAAAACGAGCTATAATTCAAGCTACAGAAGTCCAGTTTTAGAGCTTCTTTCTTGAACTTCGAAAAGGTAGAATTCTCCACCATTTGGATCCAAATAAAGAACTGAACTTTTCTACTCCTTCTCCTGATTCTTGTGCTTCTTACAATTTTTAAATCATTGAGAATTGAGAGAGAAATCTCAAATTGAAGGTGCTCGTTATTTTCTGGGTTTTTGATTCATATCTCTTTGCATACCTTATATAAATTTGGCGCGATGGTGGTGTTAGGATCGTCTTGAAGAGACGAATCCAATGATACTGGTATGGGATCCTAATTTTTCCATTTGAAATATCTCACAAAATCTCTATTGCAGGGTGGCTGGAGGTTGAAGACAATGACATGTCTCGTCTCAGCCAATGCTAGCGTACCAAACATTTTAATTTCATTGGTTGCCCTTTTTCTGATCCTACGTGTATCTCACTAAGGTCCATATCAAGCACAACGCGTCTGGTCCATTGGATTATCTTACTAACACATTTTGACCATGATCTGATGGCCCATATCTTTTTGGTTTTATTTTATTTTCTGATTTTATATTTTAATTGATTTAAATTTCAAAAATTCATAACTCTTTTATTTTTTATCTAAAAATTACGAAAAAATTCACAAAAATACTTTGAATTATTTCTGATCTCATGACTATTTTTTCATATTTTTATTTTGATATTTTTTATATTTTTTTCATTATTTGCTCCATTTTAATTACTATAAAAATATTTTATGACATTTTTTAATTCTAAAAAAATTCATTAATATCATTTTACATATTTCTTACTTTTTGATCTATTTTCTATTTGTTTGAGATATTTTAATTAGTTTAAAAATGGTTCCTGACTTTAAAAAATTACCAAAATTTTTACAAAAATATTTGAGTTTATCTCTGATTTTTTATGGTCTTACTTATTATTTCTTGATTAATTTGAACATGGTTGATATTTTTATCTTTTATTTTCTATTTTAAAACATTTAAAAACCCTTTTTAATGTATATATTAAATGCAATATTATTTTGTGATTAATTTCTGGCTGATCTTGGGTTGAATTTTTGATCATGAACTTTGTTAACATCATTGGATCCATGGTGTTGATTTTAACTCCCAAAAAAATGGATGAATGATTTTAATTCAAATGTGGTTTGCATTCTTTCCCATCCCTCTTCATCTCATCCCTTTCTTATTTTACTAAGTGTTATTGGAGCATGATCTCTATATCATGACTCAAAATAAATGGTGTATAGATTGCTATTGACCGGCCTCAAAATAGGTGCAACTTCTACATAAGTCCACTTACGATTCCCTAACATAGCGCTAAATTTTGTCCCAATTCGAATAAATGATCATTCCTGGCCTAAACTTATGTTTGCAAGCCCAAGTATGTTAATTTGATCTCTTTGATCCAATAAACTTGAGATTCATTGTGTGGAGGCTTTGGTTCTACCAATCCTCTAATGGATCTACAACACTTTTGGTCAATGCGGATCACTTAAACATTGTTGATCTTTAAATGGTACTTTTAGGGATTCCAAATGGATGATATACTTGACAAAAATCAAATGCAACTTGTTGTGTGGAGGTTTTGGTTCTACCAATCCTCTAAAGAGTTTCAAATGAAAGTTTCAAGATGGTCATCCAAGTAACCACTAATTATATAATTGATTTTACTTTATGCTTTTATTTTTTATGCTTTTATTTTTTATGCTTTATGTACCATTTACTTTAAGCATTACATTTCATTCTATTTGCATTTTTCACACTTGAGTATTTATATTCTTGTTATTTTTATTTTTCTCAGTTGAGCCTTTCTTTTCTTTTTCAAGACACCTAATAATCAACATGAACCCTAAAAAACCCTTTAATGATACTTGGACTATTTGGCTACTATCTTTGGCATTATGGAATTTTGGACTTCTTGGACTTGGGATTAGAAACCTTGACCTATATTGGAGACCTTGTGGCATTAATTTTTATTTTGTCTGGAGTTCTTGAGGTTTCCCTCAAGACATTGGGTTGTTTGTTTATTTTGCGTGCAGGTCATTGTGATTACATACTTTGTTTGTAATCTGGAATTCATCCGTACACAGCCGTTACTCTGCCAAATTTTGAGAAGACTTAATACACTTGAAGTTTGGTTCTCAAGAGGTCTAGTTTCTTTGCTTGTTTGGTTTCAATCCAAAGAATTGGAATTACATCTTAACTCATAATGTCATGTATTGGCTTCTTGTTGGTTAGATGGTTCTCATCCCTAGCTTTTATCTTGTGTTTTAGGATAGTCTCTTCTTCTCCTCCCATCTTCTTTAATTTCAAAAAATTTCTTCCTCCTTTTGAAAACTCTTCTTGTTTTGACACTTGAACCATTTTTATAATAAACTTGGATTTATGTCCATGCATTTTTTAAAAATCTTTTCATAAATAAACATCAATCAATCTAATAATACCTTGACTTTTTTTTTGAGAAGACTAAAAGTCAATTAATCTCATTTCAAACCATTTTGCCACTTCGGATTTTTATTTGTAAAATCTTTATCAAAAGATTAGACTCTTGTCAATCCTTGTAGTGATGCAAACAACTATAATTATACAACATGTAGTGAAGAGAGATATTTTCCACTTGGGTGTTGAGTGAGGCATTGTTGATTTTAAAATCCAAGCCATATCCTCCACTTTGAGATGATGCAAATTCTCCTTTCTCATAATTGTGGGTAGTAAGTATGTTTTCCACACGGACAAGGACAATGTGTGTGTGTGTGTGTGTGTGTGTGTGTGTGTGTGTCGAAATGAAAATAAATAGTAAGTAATGCAAAAAATGAGAAATGCAACATCAGGGAGCTGGAGGCTCCTTGGTATGATCAGAACCTCGTGTTGCGGCTAAATCACGACAAAGATCTGCGATATTCTGATACAAGCAGTCATCCTTTGTCGCGTGAGTCAAATAAGATACTCTGATCTGCAAGGTAAGATCAGCAACCTCCTGTCAAAGTCTGGCAGTCACCATACGAAGCTCATCTAGCTGTGTGTACACGTCTTGGCGCTATAGAGAAAGATTATTAGTCAACATTGTGATCCTCGATGAAGGTGGTGAAGGGATATAGTCAGGAACCTGAGGAGGTCTGGGCTCATCAACTGTCTGGACTCAAATCTCAATGAAATTGAAAATTATAAAAAGCACGAGAATCAAAAGGATACAGAGAGTAGATTAGTATTTTATTTGGATTGATTTGACCAGGGAATCTACCTGAACAAAGTAGAAAAAGGTGGCTCTGAAACTAGACTTTTAGAGATCAGTATAGGTTACAATTCTTGAAGGTAAGAGTATGGTTAGCTTTAGAGAAGTTCAATGAAGCTAACTGTATGGAGCTTTTAGTGTTTTGGAGTGAGAAAGAAAGAAATCATAAATTAAATTTTAGAGTTCGTGTGGGATCTGAACAGGGGTCAATTGGCTATCAAAAGATTGAGAAAATGAGTGAGATATAACCCTCTATTTTTAGGGAAATAAATGGGATACTCAAGCGTGTGGAATGATGAAGTTTGGAGGGAATTCGTGTGAAGTTGCAAGCATGAAACGTGTGACTCATATTTTTCTCAAAACTCAACCAAAATATGCGTTTCAAGGTGCTAACCACTTTTGCAAGATTGTTAAACATGATTGGATGTAAAAACGTGCAACAATTTAGTGATTAGAAGATGAAGTGTGCATTTCAAATTCTGACTTGGAGGGAAAAGTCTTTTTCAAGGTACCAACTTTGAATCAATGGTATTCACAACTCAAGGAGTCTTAGGGCATGATTCTTGAAGCAGTTGAAAGATAAGGTCACAAATTTTACAATGTGCAAATAATGGGATCAATTGGATACTTGAGCTAGGAGTTGTGATGAGTCAAATATGAGAAAAAGTTGTTGACTTTTTGTACTTAGAAAAATTCTAAGTTTTTCTTCAAAAGTGACATATGATGTTTTGAGTTAAAACAAGGCCTTCCTCCCAAATTGAGCTTTGATAAATTATGATAGCTTTAAGTAGACATCCCAATGATCATTGTGGAACTTTAATTACTAAAAAATAACAAGTATTGAAAATTTATGGCCTTATGAAGTTTGTGAAAATTCATGAGATGACCTATAATCTTTGCATTCTTATGGCATCTTCCGTCCATTTTCAAGCTTTGCACGTGAAAAAAGAGTTTTAGTTCACATCCTTAGGATCATTGTGGTAAAAGAATGGGCACAAGGAAATACCAATTGACCAAGTTATGATCTTTTGAATTCACATAAGGGAATTTGATGGCCTATCTAGAGGACTTACAATCTTTCTTCATCATTAGGCATCTTCCACACAATAAATCCATGAAAATATTGAAGTGATTAGTTGATACTCTTTTAAAGAGAAGCATGTCTTTGGAATCACTAAAAAATATCAAAAGATAAGCAATATATAGCCTTTAGAAGTTCAAAAGCCTAGCTCGTCAAGCACCACAATGACTTTGAAACCCATTTCAATTTTGACAAACTTTCTTGCATAATTACTCTTTTCATGTGAAAAAAAGTTTTTGTGGATGATAATAAGAACCCATATAAACATAAACCACTTCCAAATATTAAGAAATGAAAGAGTTGTGCACTTGTGATCAAGGAATCAAGAACTTGTCTAATTAGGTCAAACATCTTCAATCAACTCTTGCATCTTTTGATTTTCTTTGACAAATTGAGGCATGATGAATCATAATAGACCTTTTCATGATATTACTTCAAAGTATCTTCAATGATGAAGCTTGAATATCAATGAACCTGTTATAGAAGGCATACAAATAAACTTGTGAACCTATAAATCAACTTGATGAAATATGTTGTGTCGTTATAATATCATCAATTGGAGAAAACATTCATTGAATTTATTTGTTAAAAATAAATCAACACTAAACATAGATTATCACATTATACAAATCAAGGTTCTTGGTGATTCCTCATAAGAAAACCTAGAGATAGGGAGAAGTACCAAACCCTAGGGTGATCTTGTTGTAATTGAGTTAATATGTGATGATAGAGTTATTTTAGGGGGGAAAATTGGGGTACAACACTATGCTTCATTAGAGGCACGTTGGATCCATACTTCTTACAAAATCTGTAGAACTCTCGATCTCGGGAATTAGACTCATCAAATCACCTATCTTAGAATCCTTGAAACTGTACTTCCGAGTCTTTCTTTTCCAGAATCCATGGTCAAAAAGTACTTGGGAACTCACAAAAAGTCAAATTTAAGTCACTTGAAACACATGTTTTAGAAGTTGCTCATGGGTGCATGAATGCATGATGCAGCAATCACACACAAAATCACAAACATGAGGGGTTAAGAGGTTCGACGTCACGAGCATAAGGTCAAAGGTACTACCCACAAGGTATGGTCTAATAGTTTATCACGAGCTGAACAAGGTTCTAAAAGGTTCCCAGAGTTTACATCCTTTATCAGATATTACCAACGTCTCGATTGACTCGGTAATTAGTAATATTCTTAGGAAAAATTCGTCTGACTGTAGTATCGCGTGACATCCATTTTTGGACACTTGTCATCATAGGATCAAGCAAAGTGAATTAATAGATGGTCTCATTATCGATCAAGATCCTGAACTGGCTAGGGTTGAAGGAAACCCTCCTAATCAGTCCACGATCTAAGCAGGAGTCAATATTCATTGTGGTATACCCGCAGTAGGAAGTCAGGTGAAGCAGCTTACTAGTAAGCCCTAAGGAAAGTTTCTAAGAGGTTCCTAGAGTCTACTTCCTTCCTCCAGATATTACAAACGTCTCGATTGACTCAATAATTAGTAATACTCTCAGGAAAAACTTGTCTGAGTGTCGTATTATGTGACAACCATTTTCGGGTTACATTTTCATAGTTTTCGTGCTACACCTACAAGGCCAAGATAGGTTAAGGGTTCTACGATCCTCAGATTCAGTAGGCTCCCAGGTCGAAAGAAGCACAACTTCCTGACTACTCGATAAACGATACTACAATCAAAGGGCCTCCACTGAGTGGGGTATCTCATGTCTCCTTTTTTTGGATTACTCCCTCAAACTTAACATGACTATACCGCCTGTCCTATCTTAAGTTTTGCCTAGTCCGGGTAGAGGACTTATGAGAAATTACCAAGCACCCTGAAAACCAGGAAAATCCAGACAAACATATATACAACATATAATATACAACAAATAATAACACATATACAAATAAACAAATGTAGGCTCAACCCACTTAGGGATGGACCAGTAATTGGTCGATCTTTCCCCAGTAAAGTCTCCATTTTTTCTATAGCGGTAGAAATGTTAAGACTAAGCCAATGGATTGAATTGACTCGCACAAATCAAATAAAAATCGCCATCGCGCTTTATTGTTTCCAAAGAAATAGGAAAAGATCGAATAACCCAAAAAGAGGGGGAGAGAATCTAAGTTCGGGGGTTTGTTATGCAATGGGAAGGTATTAGCACCCTAAATATCTACGGTACTCCGAAGGAACCTCTTTGAAAATTTGTGTATTTTGGCTATAAATATTGTATAAAAATAGATTGTGGGGATGAGAAAAGAAGTATTTTTTTTTATTTTTTCACCTGTCGCGGTTGCGAACATTTAGTGCCTACATAACACCTTCCGTGCAATAGGGGATCAGGGTAGTCGTAGTTCATCTTTAAAAATTATAAAACACAAATGTGTTGGTTAATTTTAAGAGACGAGACATGATCGTCTTATTCGAGTGGAAGAATATACTTACTACCCACGATTATGAGGAAGGATAATTTACGTCATCTCAAAGTAGATGATATAGCCTAGATTTTAAAATCAACAAAGCTTCACTCAACACCCAAGTAGAAAATGTCTCACTTCACTACATATCATAGAAGTATAGTAGCTCGCATCACTACAAGGATTGACAAGAGTCTAATCTTTTGGGGGAAATTTTAAGAAAAAAAGAAAAAAATGGCAAGATGGTTTGAATGAGATTTATTAACTTTTTGTCTTCTCACAAAAATGTATAAGTATTATTAAGTTGTTTAAAGTTTTATTAAGAAAATGATTTTTGAAAATGCATGGACCTAAGTCCAAGTTTATTATGAAAGCGATTCAAGTTGGAAAACAAGAAGAGCTTTGAAAAGGAGGGAGAAGATTTTTGAAATTAAAGGAGATAGGAGGATGTGAAGGGACTATCCTAAATAATAAGGTAAAAGCTAGGGAAAAGAACTGTCTAACCAACAAGAAGCCAACATTTTACATAATGAGTCAATGTAGAATTTTCATCCTTTGGATTGAAACCAAACAAGAAAAGATGATAAACCAATTAATAAAACCAAGCTTAAAAGGCATTAAGTCTTCACAAACATTGGCCAGAGTAGCGGCTGTATACGCATGAATTGCTAATTATGGAAAAAGCATAGAATCAAAATAACCTACAAGCAAAGAAACAAACAACCCAATGTCTCGGGGTAAACCCGTAGAACTCTAGACAAAATAACAATATAATTAACAAGGTCTAAAGGTAGGTCAAGGTCTCTAATCCTAAGTCCAAGAAGTCCATAACTCCATATGCCAAGGATAGTAACCAAATAGTCCAAGTAACCTTAAAGTTTTTTTTTTTATTGTTCAAGTTGGTTATTAGATATCTTCAAAAAGAAAATGAAAAGCTCAAGTTAGAAAAACAAAATGACATAAAGATAAATGCTCAAGTGAGCAAAGATGAATGACAATCTTGAAACTTGTATTTGAAAACTCATTAGAAGATTGATAAAATCAAAGCCTCTCAACAACAAGTTTTATTTGCTTTTTGTCAAGTATATCATTTATTTCAAATACTCAAGGCAACAACAAATCATCAACCATGTTAAAATGATTCACTTAAATCCAAAATTTATGAAGATTCATTAGAGGATTGATAAGACCAAATCCTCCTAACAATGAACCTCAAGGTTATTGGATCAAAGGTTTCAAATTAAACATACTTGGGCTTGAAAACATGGGTTTGGGCCACGAATAATCATTTCTAGAATCGGGACAAAATTTAGTGTTATGTTAAGCAATCGTAAGTGGACTTATATAGAAATTGCAGCTGTTTTGAGGCCGGTCAATAAAGATTTATGTGCCATATGTTTGGACCGATGATATGTAGACCATCCTCTATCAACATGTACCACAAAGGAGAAGAGGATGACATGAAGAGGGAGGGGATACATTTGAATAAAACTATCATTAAAATAATACATCCATTTTAGTGGAGTTAAACTCAACACTCAAGATCCAATGATGTTAATGAAGTTTTTGATCAACAATCATATAGCCAGAATATCCTAAAAAAATAAATTGCATTTAATGAATAAAATAAAAGGAAAAAAATGATTTTTAAATTGTTTTTTAAAATGAAAATAAAAGGAAAAATATAAAACCATATTAAAAGTATCAAATAAAAATTTTAAAAATCTATAGAAAAATCAGAAAATAAAATAACAAACCAAAAAAATGTGGACCATCTGACCATTGTGAAAACGCGTTAGTAAACATATCTAGTGGATCTGGTGCGCTGTGCATGTCATGGACTTTATTGAATATCACACCTAATCTTTTTTTATTAAATAAAAATAACTTAAAATGTGGCACGTTGGATGTAGTTTGACTCGCTAAAGTAATCGAATCTTAAGGCTCACAACACGTGTGCATGGTGAAGTGAAACATCAAATCTGTTTCAAAAAAATTACGTGGCTAAACGTCATTGGTTGAAGACGGACATGTCATCGTCTTCAACCTCCAGCCAACCTCAAAATGAATTCCATAAACTGTAAAATTAGCAATCAAGATCGGTACCAATAGATTCGTCTCTTCAAGACGATTCTAATGGTACTATCACGCAACATTTATATAAACTGAGCAAGGCTTAAATTGAGAAAATGCAGAAATAATAGCGAGCACAAAATTCTGAAATATCTCACTCAAATCTCAATGAAATTGAAAATTATAAAAAGCACGAGAATCAGAAGGATACAAAGAGTAGATTAGTATTTTATTTGGATTGATTTGACCAGGGAATCTACCTGAACAAAGTAGAAAAAGGTGGCTCTGAAACTAGACTTTTGTAGATCAGTATAGGTTACAATTCTTGAAGGTAAGAGTATGGTTAGCTTTAGAGAATTTCAATGAAGCTAACTGTATGGAGCTTTTAGTGTTTTGGAGTGAGAAAGAAAGAAATCATAAATTAAATTTTAGAGTTCGTGTGGGATCTGAACAGGGGTCAATTGGCTATCAAAAGATTGAGAAAATGATGAGATATAACCCTCTATTTTTAGGGAAGTAAATGGGATACTCAAGCGTGTGGAATGATGAAGTTTGGAGGGAATTCGTGTGAAGTTGCAAGCATGAAACGTGTGACTCATATTTTTCTCAAAACTCAACCAAAATATGCGTTTCAAGGTGCTAACCACTTTTGCCAGATTGTTAAACATGATTGGATGTAAAAACGTGCAACAATTTAGTGATTAGAAGATGAAGTGTGCATTTCAAATTCTAACTTGGAGGGAAAAGTATTTTTCAAGGTACCAACTTTGAATCAATGGTATTCACAACTCAAGGAGTCTTAGGGCATGATTCTTGAAGCAGTTGAAAGATAAGGTCACAAATTTTACAATGTGCAAATAATGGGATCAATTGGATACTTGAGCTAGGAGTTGTGATGAGTCAAATATGAGAAAAAGTTGCTGACTTTTTGTACTTAGAAAAATTCTAAGTTTTTCTTCAAAAGTGACATATGATGTTTTGAGTTAAAACAAGGCCTTCCTCCCAAATTGAGCTTTGATAAATTATGATAGCTTGAAGTAGACATCCCAATGATAATTGTGGAACTTTAATCACTAAAAAATAACAAGTATTGAAAATTTATGGCCTTATGAAGTTTGTGAAAGTTCATGAGATGACCTATAATCTTTGCATTCTTATGGCATCTTCCGTCCATTTTCAAGCTTTGCACATGAAAAAAGAGTTTTAGTTCACATCCTTAGGATCATTGTGGTAAAAGAATGGGCTCAAGGAAATACAAATTGACCAAGTTATGATCTTTTGAATTCACATAAGGGAATTTGATGGCCTATCTAGAGGACTTACAATCTTTCTTCATCATTAGGCATCTTCCACACAATAAATCCATGAAAATATTGAAGTGATTAGTTGATACCCTTTTAAAGAGAAGCATGTCTTTGGAATCACTAAAAAATATCAAAAGATAAGCAAGATATAGCCTTTAGAAGTTCAAAAGCCTAGCTCCTCAAGCACCACAATGACTTTGAAACCCATTTCAATTTTGACAAACTTTCTTGCATAATTACTCTTTTCATGTGAATAAAAGTTTTTGTGGATGATAATAAGAACCCATATCAACATAAACCACTTCCAAATATTAAGAAATGAGAGAGTTGTGCACTTGTGATCAAGGAATCAAGAACTTGTCCAATTAGGTCAAACATCTTCAATCAACTCTTGCATATTTTGATTTTCTTTGACAAATTGAGGCATGATGAATCATAATAGACCTTTTCATGATATTACTTCAAAGTATCTTCAATGATGAAGCTTGAATATCAATAAACCTGTTAAAGAAGGCATGGAAATAAACTCATGAACCTATAAATCAACTTGATGAAATATGTTGTGTTGTTACCTATAATATAATCAATTGGAGAAAACATTCATTGCATTTATTTGTTAAAAATAAATCAATACTAAACATAGATTATCACATTATACAAATCAAGGTTATTGGTGATTCCTCATAAGAAAACCTAGAGATAGGGAGATGTACTAAACCCTAGGGTGATCTTATTGTAATTGAGTTAATATGTGATGATAGAGTTATTTTAGGGGGAAAAATTGGGGTACAACACTATGCTTCATTAGAGGCACGATGGATCCATACTTCTTACAAAATCTGTAGAACTCTCGATCTCGGGAATTAGACTCATCAAATCACCTATCTTAGAATCCTTGAAACTGTACTTCCGAGTCTTTCTTTTCCAGAATCCATGGTCAAAAAGTACTTGGGAACTCACAAAAAGTCAAATTTAAGTCACTTGAAACACATGTTTTAGAAGTTGCTCATGGGTGCATGAATGCATGATGCAGCAATCACACACAAGATCATAAACATGGGGGGTTAAGAGGTTCGACGTCACGAGCATAAGGTCAAAGGTACTACCCACAAGGTATGGTCTAATAGTTTATCACGAGCCGAACAAGGTTCTAAAAGGTTCCCAGAGTTTACATCATTTATCAGATATTACCAACGTCCCGATTGACTCGGTAATTAGTAATATTCTTAGGAAAAATTCGTCTGAGTGTAGTATCGCGTGACATCCATTTTTGGATTACTCCGTCATATTTTTCTCAATACACCTAAAAGGCCAAGATGGGTTAAAGGTTCTATGGTCCTCATTTTCAGCATGCTCCCAAGTCGAGAGCAACACATCTTCCCAACTACTCGGTAAACGACACTATAATCAAAAGGGCCTCCACTGAGTGCGAGATCTCATGCCTCCTTTTTGAGAAATCACCAAGCACCCTGAAAACCAGGAAAATACAGAGAAACATATATACAACACATAATATATAACAAATAATAGCACATGCACAAATAAATAAAGATAGGCTCAACCCACTTAGAGATGGACTAGCATTTGGTCGATCTTTACCCAGTGATGTCGCCATTTTTTCTGTAGCAGTAGAAATGTTGATACTAAGCCATTGGATTGAATTGACTCGTACAGATAAAAAATAAAAATCACCACCGCGCTTAATTATTTCCAAAGGAATGGGAAATGAGTGAATAACCAAAAATAAAAGAGGGAGAGTGTCTAGTTATAGGGGATTGTTATGAAAAGGGAAGGTATTAGCACCCTAAACATCTACTATACTCCGTAGGAACCTCTTTGAAAATTTGTGTATTTTGGCTAGTGTTGTATAAAAAATAGATGGTGGAGATGAGAAAAGAAGTATATTTTACAATTTTTGCTCCCTCCGCGGTTGTGAACCTTTAGTGCCTAGGTACCACCTTCCCTGCAATAGGGAATCAGGGTACTGATAGTTCACCTTTGAAAATTTTAAAGCACAAGTGTTATGGTTAATTTTAAGAGACGAGAAATCATCGTCTTATCCGAGTGGAAGAACATACTTACTACCCACGATTATGAGAAAGGAGAGTTTGTGTCATCTCAAATGGAGGATATAGCTTGGATTTTCAAATCAAAAAAGTCTCACTCAACACCCAAGTGGAAAATATCTCATTTCACTACATATCATAGAAGTATAGTAGCTCGCATCACTACAAGGATTGCCAAGAGTCTAATCTTTTGAGATAATTTTAAAGTAAAAAGAAAAAGTGGCAAAAAATGTTTTGAATAAGATTGATTGACTTTTAGTCTTCTCCGAAAAATGTAAAAGTATGATTAAGTTGTTTAAAGTTTGATTAAGAAAGTGTTTTTGAAAATGCATTAACCTAAGTCCATGTTTATTGCGAAAGCGATTCAAGTTTAGAAAACAAGAATAATTTTTAAAATGAGAGAAAAGATTTTTTAAATTAAAGAAGATGTGAGGAGATGAAGGGACTGTCCTAAAGCATAAGGTAGAAGCTAAGGAAAAGAACCTTCTAACCCACAAGAAGCCAACACTTGACACAATAGGTCAATGTAGAATTCCCATCCTTTGGATTTGAAACCAAACAAGCAAAGATAAAAAAACTGTTAAGAAAACCAAACTTCAAATGCATTATGTCTTCACAAAAATTGGGCAGCGTAATGGTTGTATACAGATGAACTCCCAATTACAGACAAAGCATATAGTCATAATAACCGGCATACAAAGAAAACAAACAACTCAATGTCTCGAGGTAAACTCAAAGAACTCCAGACAAAGTAACAGTAGAAGTCACATAGGTCTCAAGGTATACAAGGTCTCTATTTCTAAGTCCAAGAAGTCCATAACTCCAAAATACCAAATAGTCCAAGTGACATTAAAGTTTTTTATTGTTCAAGTTGGTTATTAGGTATCTTCAAAAAGAAAATGAAATGCTCAAGTGAGCAAAACAAAAAGGCATAAAGATAAATGCTCAAGTGAGCAAAGATGAAAATAGCATGAAATGTAAATGCTAAATAAATGATACGTAAAAGTAAAGGCGTAAAAGTAAATTGCGTTTAAAAACTCATTAGAAGATTGATAAAATCAAACCTGTCAACAATAAGTTTCATTTGATTTTTGTCAAGTATATCATTCATTTCAAAATCTAGAGGCAACAACAAATTATCAACGGTGTTTAAATGATTAAGTTAGACCAAAATATCTAACGATTCATTAGAGGATTCATAAGACCAAAGCCTCCTAACAATGAACCATAAGGTTATTGGATCAAAGGTTTCAAATTAAACATACTTGGGCTTTAAAACATGGGTTTGGGCAACGAATGATCATTTCTCGAATCGGGACAAAATTTACCGCTATGTTAAGCAATCGTAAGTGGACTTATGTAAAAGTCGCACCTATTTTGAGGCCGGTCAATAGTAATCTATGTGCCATATGTTTGAAGAGATGATATGTAGATCATCCTCTAACAACATGTAACACAATGTGAAAGGGATAAGATGAAGAGGAAGGGGATACATTTGAATCAAAACTTTAATCAAACTATCATTATAATCATCCATCCATTTTAGTGAAGTTAAACTCAACACTCGAGATCCAATGACGTTAATGAAGTTCATGATCAACAAACACATAGCCAAAATATATTAAAAAATAAATTGTATTTTTATGAATTAGATAAAAAGAAAAAATGATTTTTAAATTGTTTTTAAAATGAAAATAAAACGCAAAATATCAAACCATATGCAAAGTATCAATGAAAATTTTAAGGAGACCATAGGAAAATCAGAAATGATCTCAAATATTTTTATAAAATTTTTGGTAATTTTTCAAAACTGATAAGTATTTTTAAACTAATTAGAATCACTAAAATAAGTTTAAAAAAAGATCAAAAATAGAAGAAGTAAAAATAAAATTCTAGAAAAATTTGAAAAAGTCGGAGATAAGGAAAATTATTTTTATAAAAAAATTTAGAATTTTAAAAACATCAAAAAGTAATTTTAAATAATTAAAAACAAGTTAAAAAAAGGAAAAATCATAAAAAATATCAAATCTGAAAATAAAATCATGAAAAAATAAAAATCAGAAAGATAATATTTGGAAATATTTTTGTGAATTTTTTCATAATTTTTGAGTCATAAATGAATTTTCTATGATTTTTTAAAGCTTAAAACAATTAAAACAAAAAAAATCAGAAAATAAAATAACAAACTAAAAAAATATGGGCCATCTGATCATTTTCAAAATGCCTTAGTAAAAAGATCTAGTGGATCTGTTGCACTGTGCATGTCATGGACTTTATTAGATATCACACTGAATCATTCTTTACTAAATAAAAACAACTTTAAATGTGGCACGTTGGATGGAGTCAGACTCACTAAAGTAATCGGATCCAAAGGCTCCTAAGACACGTGCATGCCAAAGTAAACACACTACATCTATTGCAAAAAAATAGTGTGGCACGCCATCATTAGTTGAAGCACAACACGTAGGTCGTCTTCAACCTCCAGACGCCCTAGATTGGGGTTCCTCAAACTGTAAAATTAGAGGATTAGACATGTACCATTAGATTCGTCTCTTCAAGATGATTCTAATGGTACCCTCGTGCCAAACTTATATAAAATGTGAAAGGCTAAATTTGATGAAAACCAGAAAAAATAGCGAGCACGAAAATCCCAAGTATCTCTCTCAATTCTCAATAAAAATGTAAATCGTAAGAAGTGTGAGAATCCATAGGATGAATAGGGTAGAATAAGGCTCTATTTGGTTTAATTTGATTGAGAATTCTACCTGAACGAAGTAGTTGAAAATTGTTCTGAAACTGGACTTGGTTAGCACGATTTAGGACACCTCAAGGCTTGGCTCTTCTTTTGTTAGCTTCAGTGAATTTCAAGGATGAAGGATCAATGAAGAAATTAGATTGAAAAGTGGAGAAAAGAGGAATTCAAAATCTCAGAAAAGTGAGTTATAGAGGAGTTTGACACAGTGATTTTGGATGTTCAAGCTTGCGAAAATGATTGGAATAGAGACTGTATTTATAGGAGAAGCGAGTGGAATCAAGAGGAGGGGTGAATGGTGCAAATTAAAATGAATTTTTGCCCATTTGTGTTCACTAGCAAAGTATGTTCACATTCACATCAAAACTCATCCAAATGAGGCATGTTGGCACTCTAAATGTTTCAAATATATTTTCTAATCATGTTTAAGTGGAAAACGCGTGGAAATTTGGTGTTTAGAAGCTGGATTATGGATTTCAAATTCTGACTTGAAGTGAAACTTCAGTTTCAAGGTACCAACTTTGAATCAATGGTATTCATAGCTCAAATGGTCTTAAGGAAAGGTCACAATATTTGCATTGTGCCAAGAATGGGATCAGATAGATGTTTGAGCCAAAAGTTGTTATGAGTCAAAGTTGAGAAAAATGTTGACTTTTTGTACTTAGAAAAATTCTATGTTTTTCTTCAAAATTGACCTATAATATTTCGAGTTCAAACAAGGCATTCCTCCAAAATTGAGCTTTGATCATTGATTCTAGCTTAAAGTGGACATCCCAAAGAGCATTGTGCATTTTGAATAACTCAAAAATACTAAGTATTGAAAAAGTTATGACCTTGGGAAATTGGTGAAAATTCATTAGGTGACCTATAACCTTTTATGTTTTTAAGGCATCTTACACTCATTTTCATAATTTGCACATAAAAGAAGATTTGAAGTTCACATCCTTAAGATCATTGTGGAAAAATAATGGGCCCAAGCATATAAAAATGGTCCAAGTTATGATCTTTTGAAGTCAAATAGGGGAATTTAATGGCTTATCTAGAGGACATGTAATCTTTCTTCATCATTAGGAATGTTCTACACCAAATTATCTTGAAACTATTGAAGTGATCAGTAGATAGACTTTTAAGTAGAAGAATAACTTTAGAATCACCTAAAAATCTCAAAAGATAAACAAGATATAGCCCTTAGAACTATAAAGCCCTAGCTCCTCAAGCACCAAAATTACTTGGAAACCTTTTTCAATTTTGACAATCTTTCTTGCACAATAACATTTTCCATGTGAATAGAAGTTGTTAAGGATGATAATAATAAATGACAACACCAAAAACCACTTACAAATGTTAAGAATTGAGAGAGTTATGTACTTGTGATCAAGTAATCAAGAACTTGTCCATGTAAAATCAAGCTTCTCAAATAAACTTTTGTTTTGATGAAGACAAACCATGATTGACAAAGAAGGAAAAGATTTTTGATCAAGCTCAAAGAATCTATGGACAAAGTCTTCAGTTCAAGCTCTTAGAAAATTTCAAGGTATAATGATAATACTTACTTTGAACTTAAGACATAGATGTTCAATGGTGAAAATAAATGTTTTATAAATCCTTACTCAAGTTTTTCTAAGTTAAAATTCATTTTTCACTTGAGTGCAATCGATTTGCATATTAGTGCAATAGATTGCAAGCTTCAATTTTTCAAATCTTTTGCTACTGTTTCTCAGTGCAATCGATTTGAATATTAGTTCCATCTATTGCATGCTTAAAATTTTCAAAACACTTGCTATTGTTTCTCAGTGCAATCGATATTGCACTCAATCAATTTTTGCTACTGACTTCACATGCAAATGATTTACACTCTTGTGCAATCGATTGCACACTTAAAACTTCTGAGAATATAGTTGTTGAAACCCAGTGCAATCGATTTACACAAAGGGTGCAATCGATTGCATGTTGCACGGTTTTGAAAAACAACAGCTTTGCACATGCCTGTTCATAAAGGCTTCTTGTTAAAAGGCTTGGTAAGTTCTTTGGTAGAAATGACAAAACCTTTTCTCATTCAAAAGGAAAGAAACAATTCAAGAAAAAGGAAGCTTCCTTATCAACACAAGAAGTCACATGCTATGAATGTGGCTACAAAAGCAAAAAGGGATTCGAGAACAAAAAGGCCTAAGTTTCATGGGAGGATAATGAAATAAGTTCCTCATTTGATTACGATAGTGATGAGAGTGCAAATATAGCATTGATGGCCTCACACCATTCTGATGATGAAGACAATGAGGTTAGTAATGAATTCTATCTTTTTGATAGTGATACACAAGGTGCTATAGATGAACTATTGAATGATTGCAAAATTCTGTATAAAACTATTTCATCACAAAAGAGACAAATTTCATCCTTAGAAGAAAAATGTGAATCTATGCAAAATGATTTCAAAGAAGAAAAACAAAAATCAAGTGATGAACAAAAACATAATTTTTATGCAAAAATTGTGAATCACTCTCTTTCAAAATTGTCCAATTAAAAAGAGTCATTGAAAGATATGAAAAAGGCCAAATTGGATTGGAAGGTGTTTTTAGCCAACAAAGATACTCCAATGATGAAAGTGGACTTGGATATTCAAAGTTTTCAAAACCAAGTTCTAATAAAACTATCTTTGTTAAGGCTAGTGATCAATCATCCAAAGATAAAGTGAACAAACCTAAAATAGTTCACCACTATCCTAAAAAGAAAACATTTCCTAAGAACAAATCTTATCCTTCTAGATATAGAAGTAAATTTGAACCTACTTGTTTTTATTGTGGTATTAAAGGCCATACACCTAAGGCTTTCTATGTTAGAAACTTTAGTGTGGCAAGTGGGCATTATGTGTGGGTAAAGAAAGGCACTAATTATGAAGGAGCCAAAGCAACTTGGGTACCTAACAAAGCCTAATTTGTTTTGCAGGTATGCTTGAAGACCACATGCAATCTTTGGTATCTTGATAGTGGTTGTTCAAAGCATATGTCGGGAGACATAAACCAATTTTCAAATCTAGTGCTAAAGGCCAAGGGTTTTTTCACTTATGGAGACAATATTACGGGAAGAATCCTTGGCAAAGGAAAAGTTGGTGCTCCACCTTTCACATCCATTGAAGATGTACTTTATGTTGAAGGACTAAAGCACAATCTTCTTAGTATTAGCCAACTTTGTGACAAAGGCTTCAAGATCAAGTTCACCAAGGATGAATGCTTGATAGAAGACGGAGTCACACATGAGGTTATACTTAAAGGTAAAAGAATCAATAATATATTCATGATTTCCCTTGATGATCCATCTTTTAAGGTAAAATGTCTCATGGTGAACAACGATGATTCATGGCTGTGGCACAAAAGAATTGCTCATATTCACATGGAACACTTGAATAAACTAATCAAGCATGATCTTGTCACTGGGTTACCTAAGAGAAATTTCATCAAAGATAGACTTTGTGATGCTTGTCAAAAAGGGAAACAAACAAAATCAACTTTCAAATCTAGGAATGTGGTGTCTACTACAAGGCCACTACAATTGTTTCATATGGAATTATTTGGTCCCATCAAGAACAAGAAGTTTCGGAGGTAATGTATATGCTCTGGTTATTATTGACGATTTCTCGAGATATACTGGGACATTCTTTTTAGTGCAGAAAAGTGATGCATTCAAGGCGTTCAATAAGTATGCTAAACAAATTTAAAATGAGAAATCCATAACAATTTCCTCCATAAGTGATCATGGCGGCGAATTTCAAAATGCTCTATTTGAAGAATTTTGTGGAGAACATGGAATATCTCAGAACTTCTCGGCACCAAGGACACCTCAACAAAATTAAGTGGTAGAAAGAAAGAATATGTCTCTTGTGGAACTTTCTAGAACGACGCTTAGCGACTCAAATCTCCCAAAATATTTTTGGGCGGATGCGGTGAGCACGGTATGTTTTGTTAGCAATAGAGTTAACATAAGACCAATCTTGAAGAAAACTCCATATGAAATCTTCAAAGGGAGAAACCAAACATTGCTTTCTTTCACATTTTCGGATGCAAATTCTTTGTCTTAAACAACGACAAAGATAACCTTGGTAAGTTTGATGAAAAATCCGATGAAGGTGTTTTTCTTGGCTACTCTCTTTCTAGTAAGGCATATACATTCTACAACAAAAGAACTTTAACAATTGAAGAATCACTGCATGTATCTTTTGATAAATCTAACCCCTCCAATAAGGATAATATTGTGTGTGATAATGATGATGATGAAATACTAGAAGGTCCTCAAGAAAATACTTCCAAAGATCAACCAATTCAACACGAAGAATCACCCCAACAAGAATCAAATCTCAATGATCTACCAAAAGAATGGAGAACTCAGAGAGATCATCCTATCAATAAATTAATTGGTGATCTAAGTCAAGGTGTGACAACAAGATTAAATCTCAAAGATGCTTGCCTAAACATGGCATTTGTCTCTCAAATTGAACCTTCCAAAGTTGATGAAGCCTTAGGCGACGGCCAATGTATTATCGCTATGCAAGAAGAATTAAATCAATTTGAAAGAAATCAAGTTTGGGAACTTGTCCCTAGGCCAAGCAACAAACACATTATTGGAACAAGATGGGTGTTTAAAAACAAACTTGACAAAAATGTAATAATTGTTTGTAACAAAGCATGGTTGGTAGGACAAGGCTACAATCAAGAAGAAGGAATAGATTTTGAAGAAACTTTCGCTCTGGTTGCAAGGTTAGAAGTTATTCGTCTCTTACTTGCCTATGCTTGCTCATTAAATTTCCAGCTTTTCCAAATGGATGTCAAAAGCGCATTCTTGAATGGATATATCACTGAAGAAGTGTTCGTTAAGCAACCCCCGGGGTTCAAAGATTCCAAGAATCCATCTCATGTATTTTAATTGAGAAAAGCTCTCTATGGATTGAAACAAGCACCAAGGGCATGGTATGATCGTTTAAGCAACTTCTTATGCGAAAAAGGTTTTGAAAAGGGCAAAGTTGACAAGACTCTGTTAATCAAGAAAATCAAAGATGACACTTTTCTAGCTCAAGTCTATGTTGATGATGTCATTTTATGATCTTCAAACCAAGAAATGTGTGAAGAATTTTCAGCAATGATGCAAGGAGAATTTGAGATGTCCATGATGGGTAAAATGAATTATTTTCTTGGACTTCAAATCAAACAATTAAAAGATGGCATCTTCATCAACCAATCCAAGTATTGCAAGGAACTCTTGAAAAGATTTGACATGGATAACTGTAAGGAAATGTCTACACCAATGGGTTCTGAAACATATGTTGATCATGATAAATTAGGTGTTTCCATCGACATTACAAAGTATCGAGGTATGGTTGGCTCCTTATTATATTTGACGGCAAGCCGTCTTGACATAATGTTTAGTGTTTGTCTATGTGCTCACTTTCAAGCAAATCCAAAGGAATATCATCTCACGGCGGTGAAGAGGATCATGAAGTATCTCAAAGGAATAACAAATGTCAGATTATGGTATCCTAAAGGTAGTGTTTATAACTTAGTTGGTTATTCTGACGCGGATTATGCAGGTTGTAAAACTTATAGAAAAAGCACAACTGGTTCTTGTCACATCCTTGGAAATGCATTAGTATCATGGGCATGCAAGAAACAAGCATGCGTTGCTCTTAGCACTGTCGAAGAAGAATATATTGCAGCGGGTAGTAGTTGCGCTCAAATTTTGTGGCTCAAACAACATCTTCGTGACTACAGACTCGATCTAGGATGCATTCCTCTACGGTGCGAAAATACAAGTGCAATAAACATTACGAAGAATCTAGTCATGCATTCAAGAACTAAACACATAGATATACGACATCATTTCCTTCGTGATCATGTACTTCAAGGAGATGTCGAGGTAACCTTTGTAGATACTCATAATCAACTTGCTGATATCTTCCTAAACCTTTGGCAAGAGAACCGTTTTACAAGATTCGACGAGAGCTTGGCATACTTGACGAACACGACATATAAGGTGCCTTCTATCCTTGTTATGATTTTATATATATGTTTTTAACCATGCTATATGTGAATATATATGTTAAGTGGTGTTTAAATTTAAGAAAAAAATGTTTTTGGTCATTTTTGGTTGATGCAAATCGATTGCACAATAGTGTAAATGGATTGCTCACTGAGTGTTTTTAATTTTGACCTTTGTGTTTCAAGTGCAAATCGATTGCACTCTGTGCATTTCAGTTTTATTTTGGTTCTGTTTTATGTGCAAATTGATTGCATCTGTATGCAAATCGATTGCACCTACTGTAACATGCTTTTATGACAGAAATATTTGTTGGTCAGAATTCCTCTCTCTCTCATATTCCCAAGCCAAATAAACTTTAATACAACCCACTCATTTTTATCTACTCAAATCATATCCAAACTTCAGCTCATCAAACACCCTTCTCTCTGAAAAACCTAAAATCCCTAAAACCCTAAAATACCTTATCCATGGCTTCAAGATAAAAAAGGAAGGTGTCAGCTTCAGAAAAAGGGAAGAAAAAGGTTGATTCATCCTCTAATCCATTACTTTCATCTCTCACTGAAGAACAAGAAGCAAGATTCACAAAGGACTTTCAAAGAAAAATAGTGTCCAATCCTAAATATGGTATGCTATAATCCTTTCCCCAGAAATGCTTCTCTTTTCAAAATGATTTAACTGCTTATGGTCTAGAACCATTAATTTCATCATTTGGTCCATATTATCCAGATCTGGTAAGAGTGTTTTTCAACAATTTAACTCCCTACAAAGGCAAGATGGTGACCTATGTGTTGGGTACTCGAATCTCTCTAACCCCTGAGATTATTGGTGAGATTATTCATATTCCCTACACTGGAAGCTCCCTATACAACCCTGAAAATGAGGCATGGGATGACTACCGTAAAAGGATTTTTATTACAGCATCGGGAGATTAAGTGAAGCTGAATTCCGTGCCAAAAGGATTCGTGGTCTAGGCGGAGTGATTCCATCTAGAGATTCATGGAGTGCAGGTAACTTTTATATAGACAATCGACTGTTTCATTACTTTATGGTCTATATTATGTTTCCAAGAGTTGGAAACCACTAACTGTGACCGAGCTGGAAATGCAGCTGATATATGCAAGAAAGAAAGGAATAAGTGTTAATTGGGCAAGACTTATAATGGTTCATATGCTGAGAGTCGATGAAAAATCGAAATTTCTACCATATGCTTATTTTGTTACATTAATTATGGAAGAATTCAGAGTGGATTTTGCTGGTTTTGAGAAAGTCAATATGGATCCAAATCTGCATAAGATTTTCATCAAGAATGTTGACTCAAGAATGGGCGTTCATTATAATCTGGAAACAAAAACTATCACTTACATTGGTGAAGATGTGGTTGGTGATGAAGAGAACGATCAAGAAGTCGAAGGCGGTGAAGTTGTACCTCCTCCACCTACTGCTCCCTCTGGTCCAAGCAATCCAGGTCTTATGGATTTCATGTCTCAACAATTTGCTTCCATGAACACCAACATCAACAACCAATAGAATGTGATAAATGATTCTACAACAACCTGGATAAATGACTTCCGCACAGATGTGAATCAATAATTTTCTTACCTTTACTCTCATCTTCAGATTCCACCATATGATCCAAATAATCCAACTGCACCTCTAAAACATTACACAAAACCTCCTCTACCACAACAATTTCCGAATCAAGGATCTTGGTCCTATAACAATCGGGACATGCATGCACCATAAAGTTCTGTCCAACTTTATTATGTCTACTATTTTATATTATGTCCTTGTCCTGTTATTCTATGTTTTGTTTGTTAAATTTATGTGTAATCGTTAGACAATTTGTGTTGCATGTTTAATTAAAGTATTCCTCAAAAAATTGCTTTATTACTGCTTGTTTTTTTGCATCTTTCCCTTCTTTTTGATAATGTCAAATGGGGAGAAGGATGTGGTACTTTATGCTTGTATATTTCATTGTCTTAATTATTTTTAAGGTACTCTTCAACCAAGATGAAAAAATACAAAGGATTCACCCCTTCTCATACATAGGAAGAGTTGTGCATCTTAGGGGGAGAAGCTCTTTCCGGAAATTACAATGTTTAAAGCAAGTTTGTTTGTCATCATCAAAAAGGAGGAGAATGTAAAATCAAGCTTCTCAAATGAACTTTTATTTTGATGAAGACAAACCATGATTGACAAAGAAGGAAAAGATTTTTTATCAAGCTCAAAGCATCTATGGACAAAGTCTTTAGTTCAAGCTCTTAGAAAATTTTAAGGTATAATGAAAATAGTCATTTTCAAAATCATTTTAACACCTCTTCCAAATATATTTTCTGAATTTTCAAAATACAAACTCAAGCTTTTCTTCACTTTCATACATAAGTTTTATGCACACTTTCACATATTCTTAACCAGAAAACTTTGAGCATTTATATATCTTGAGTCATTGTGCAATATTATCATTGGAAGAGAAGATCATTCATTGATAAATCACTCTAAGTGATCATTACTACTCAACTCACTCAAAATCAAATATGGATAGATACTTATTTATTTTTCCAGGATTGTTAGAAATAAGTTTAAGTGGTTTTTTAAATCTTGTCTTTCCAGGATTGTTTGATACAAGTATAGTCACTTTGAGAGGATTGTTCTCATTGTTGATGTTGTACCCCAAAATTTGCCCTCGCATTTTCTCAAG
Source organism: Vicia faba (assembly GCA_948472305.1). Taxonomy (NCBI): domain Eukaryota; kingdom Viridiplantae; phylum Streptophyta; class Magnoliopsida; order Fabales; family Fabaceae; genus Vicia; species Vicia faba. Next base: position 1,309,064,537 of record OX451739.1, read on the forward strand.
GAATCACCCTGGATCCTCAAGTTTTCTTTCATCAGATTCCAAGCTTTGAATTATCAATTTTTCCAAGAAAACCATTCACAAGGGAAAAATGGTCATTTGCACACTAAGAAGTCTAACATTGACTTTTGGATCAAAATCAAATCTCAAAAATCATATTTCATCAAGACATGTTGGAATATGAAGTTCGTTTCGTCAAGAAATTCAAAAGTCAAAGTTACTTTGGAAAAGTAAAATTCTAAATACTTAGAACTTTTCTAAATATGACACTTCAGAACTTCTGAGCCAGCCTCCGTGCAAGTGAAGTCAGAAGTTGCAAACTTGGTTCAGAACTTAGCTTTCATTCGGAACATGGTTCTTCAGCCTCTACGCAAGCTCAGTCCGAGTTTTCCAGGGTAATTCAAAGAAGGGTAAGAAGTGCGATGCAAGCTTTCTAGAAAGTATGAAAGCTCCTTCTGAACATGTTGGAACCAGGAGATAAGAAGATCAGAAGATTGGATGCTATGCTGAAGCAGAACTTCTAATCCATAGTTTTCAAAGGTAAATCAAAGAAGTTTACTGGAAAGTCTGGGGAATCCTTCAGAGCATGCTGAGGCAACAAGATACAAAAGTTAGAAGTTGGATGTTTGTTCTAGGTTACGCTGAAGTGGAATTTATGATCCAGAATTAAGCAATGATGCAAAATCGCACATTACAGGATTTCTTATTTTGACAAATCTCATCATCATTTAATGCTCATTTAATTCTCACAACCACTTTTAAGTCTTTATCCAAAGGATCTCTCCACGTGTGGCATAGAAATACTTTTGTACAGAAACATGTGGGGGTCCATGCGTTACTTTTTTGCTTGTGCGTTTACTTTTCGTTAATCCTTGCTTGCTAATCCAGTCTAGGCTAAAAAAAACTGTCAACTATCACACCTTTTTTGAACTTGCTTCAAGAACAGGTCAGCATCTAGCGTATGATGTTGGCGCTACTTGACATCTCAAACCCACAAAACCTTTGCCTATAAATAGAGCACCTTTGGCCATTGAAAAGAGGTCGAAAATTTGAGAAAGAAGAGCCTTGAATCCCTGCCAAAATTCCAAAAGTTCCAAGAACTGTAAACACAACACACAAAATCTGTTAACTTTTGTTCCCTTTCCTTCAAACTCCGTTTGTTCTCAAATATTTCTTGACTAAAAAAACATCCACACAGTTTCTGATCCACACATTGGAATCTGCCATAACTTATGTATTCATACTACAATACACTTCATATCCATCCATACAAAGAAATCAGAATATCACCTATTTGCTGCTCCAGATGTTGAAAACTTCCAGCCCACTGAGTACGTGAAGGAGTTGTTCAGAATATCATCAGAGTTGAGGTTAACTCTGGTTCAAAGAACTTCTTCCAGCTGCAAGGTAAGTTTCTGATGACTCTTACCATATTACTTAAGCATTACCATATTTACATTCTCAAAAACACAATGTAGATATCATGTTTCTGATGTTGTACATATTCTGAGATTTCATGCATCTTCCTACCTAAGTAGGGAATAAGTCAGTTCATAACTTCCTGAAGAAATTAGAACTCAGAGTTCGAATTAGAAAATGCACACTTGCCTCTGATTTATAGTTCTAATAGTTCTTATTTCTGAAACACTATGACACCTGCTATAACGGTGCTATGCACATCTTCTGTTTTGTGGAGAAATAATCAAGTTGCAGATGTTCTGGCTACCATAGAGAGAGAGAGACCAAGTTCTGTCAGTGGTACCAGAATTCTGGAGTCTGTTTTGTTTCCAGTAATATCAGAACTTCTGAAGACTACTGTGTTCCCAGTGGGTTCAGAACTTTTGACTTTATACATTTTCACTAACAGGATTTCTGTTTTGCAGCGTGTCAGGGTCAGAACCTCTAACCTCATTTAATCAGTAATACGCTGATTCGTTTTTTCCTTTTCTCATTATTTTTGCTATCATTTTCTATTCCATTAACCAGCAAACATCAAAAACATTTCTTTCACACTTTATTTTATTTCTTAAAACAAAAGATCAAAAATATTTTCTTAAAACAAAACAAGTTCATTTCACATCTTCTTGTACATTCTTATACATTTCAATATGGTTTTAATAGTAACTTTGGACTTATTTTCTTTGCAATCCCCATTCATAAACTTGTACACCCCATCCCCTAAACATTGTAATAGCGTAGGACTTTACATTTTTGCGTTTTTATTGCTTTCATATATTGTTTGTAATTAGGATGTGTATGGTAAGACATGAAAAAAACAAAATAGACAACCCTAATCAAGACTAAATGCATGCAATCAAACACACTTTGCACACATGCACCCTTACGGAAATTCCACTCGTTGCCTTACAAAAATGGACATGTTATGCATGTGGGATGTCTTAGCACAAACAAATCGAAAAATACAAGATCATAGTCCCTCGACGCTGCTATCGAAGTTTCCTTTTCAAAATGATCTTAGTCCCTAAAGAAAAGTGCTAAGTCATCTCACAATATTGCTATCATGGTCATACGATGACCCAAACACCCGTCCCTTCACATCCAATGATGGGGCTTCTTACCAAATCAATGGTAAGATAGCAACATCTAAAGGAGGAGGAAAAGCATATCTAAGACCTTTTGAGTAGGTAGGTTCGCTCCTAGTTACTCGCTTGCTCACAACAAAAACATTTCATACACCTACACTTTAACTTTGAAACATTTTCGAAACAAACACTTTGTACGCGTTCTTATAGAGACGAGAACCGTTACAAAGACGTTTTCAAAATCATTTTCAAAACACTTTCCAAACTTGAAACATTTTCAAAAGATCAAACATCTTTGTCTACATTCTTACGAACAAGAATCATTACAAAGATTTCCTAAACAATGGCCTCTTTTTTAAAATACTTTCAAAACCACACAAAGCACATGTTTCAAACAAAAGCAAGTGATCTAGCAAGTAACTAAGAGCCCATGGAAAACCATGGATGAAAAGGGTGCTAATTCCTTCCCTTTTCATAATCTACCCCCCGAACTCAAAAACATCTCTAAAGGTCTTTCCTGTGCTTTTTCACCTTTCCTTTTTGGATAAAAGAAAAGTCGGTTGCGACTCTTGCTAAACCGCAACATTTACGAACATAAACGCAAAAACCTCAAGTTAGTTCTCCCACCATATCACAGAACTGGAGACACTGCTGGGGACACATTCTAAAAGTGGGGTTACCTTAGGGATAGATCACATTTATTTCCTTACATTTGTTTGATTTGTTTGCTTTACATTTTGGTTCTTTGTTTGGGTTTGAATCCTCTACCCAGATTTGGGATACATTATAGCTAAGTAGCAATACATTGTGGAAACTGTGCGGGGTATACCGAAATGGTCTAAGCAATAGCTACGTTAGTGCGACATATTTGTGGGTACCGGTAGCCTTTGAGTTAATCAAAGAGAATACGGGGCCGCTGAGTGATGTCATGAAGCACTAATGAACTTCTAGAACCTTACTTGACCAACTTGGCCTTTAGGATGTAGTGAGATGACCGGCTTTGGTGCAGACCGAAGTTGGTAGATACTCGATACTACACTCATTAAGGTTTGGTTTCTTGGGATATTTAGGTCGCCATTAAAGAGGCTTGAGCTGAAACAATGATCAAGGAAACAATCCAGTGATATTGAGCTCCTTAGAACCCGGTTACTATTACTAGGACTGGTTTAAGCCAACTAGCTTCAAGAGGGTACTTACCTATCAAGCTCCATGAAAGCCTAAATTAGGGATTTGTTTGCTTTGTTTTGTATATACATACTTGTACATAACATCATGGACATCATGAACATCATATGCATCCACTAACCATTTTAAGGATTTTAGGGATTCATCTTTGTTTTTGTTTTGTAGGATATGGATTCACTTTGCAGGAAAACTATTCATGTCAACCTTGTGAAAATCCCTCCACAACTTAAGGAGATAGCTTCAAGGATCCCTTAGATCTCTCCTTTCACCGAGAGACATGGCCGTCTACTCAACTTGGTCACCTCTAACATAGATGAGGATATGATGAAGGTGCTCTTTCAGTTCTTTGATCCTTTGCACCATTGCTTCATGTTTCCCGACTATCAACTTGTGCCTACTTTAGAAAAATTCTCCCAACTCTTGAGAATTCCCATTCTCAATCAACTACCTTTCAATGGTACGGAAAGAGACCCAAAGCCAGAAGAGATTGCTCAAGTTTTACACTTGCACTCATCTGATGTCACAAATCATTGAGAAACTAGGAGTGGTGTCAAATGCTTCTTAGCAAAGTTCCTATTTGAGAAAGCCCAAAGCTGTTGGAATTCCCTAGACTTGCAAGCCTTTGAGGAAATTGCGGCTCTCCTCATCTATGGGATGGTTTTGTTTCCAAACCCTGACCAACTCATAGATGTTAACACCATCAAAATCTTCATGTCACGCGACCCGGTGCCTACATTGCTAGGGGATATCTTACACTCTTTTGACACTCGCACAATGAGGAAAAGAGGTGTCCTTATATGATTCACTCCTCTCCTGGTAAGATGGTTTATTTCTCATCTTCCCCAATCAATCTTAAAGAATGAGCAAGGTTCAAGGTGGTCACAAAGGTTAATGATGCTCAAACATTCGGACATTCATTGGTGCTCCCGATCCAAAGAGAATGTTATCATTATTCACCATTGTGGAGAATTCCCTAATGTCCCTCTACTTGGCATTAGGGGAGGAATCACCTATATCCCTTTCTTAGCCTTAATACAGTTTGGTTACGCCAGAAGGGATGGTCTGCACGAGATGCTGATTCAAGGTTTGGTATTCGACTACGATAACGACGATCAAGGTCTTCGCCAGAAATTTATCCGAGCTTGGAGGATGCTAAACAAGGTGGATAGAAAGACTTTGGGGCACAAGAATTCCATCCCTCTTGAGCCTTACCTCAAATGGGTACGAACCCGTGCTCAAAGTCTTATGATGCCTTAGCCCTCTATTCTCCCGGTAATCGTTGAGCCTGTCAAGGAGGGAGATGTTCCATACACTATGCTACATCCTGACATGCCCACATCTCTTGAAGACCTACAAAGGGATTAGATACAACTCAAAGGAGAGAGATATACTTTCGAAGCCCAATTCTATGCAAGTGAGAAGAAGGTTTTGGAACTCACTAGGCTACTTCAGGAGGAGCGAACTCTAAATGCCTACATTGAACCAAAGAGGATGCGCACTACTTTTTTATCTTAGAGTTTTGTATTATTTTGTCTAAGGGGCATTGATGTACTATAACTTTATCTTATTAATATAACGTGTGTTTCTTTTTGTCTAAAACAAACTTGAATCTTCGAAATCCATGAAAACATTGCATATGCACATATCATTCATCATAACATAAACATGTTTTTTGCAACAAGTTTCCTCATCTCTCTATTGTTTATTTCAGTAAGATGGATCTAGAACAGATAGTGAAAGATATCCAAACTCAACACGCAGTTTCAACAATTGCTCATGACCCTGGCCAAGGGGAAAGAAGAATTGAAGACTCTGCTAGCTAAGGAGAAGAAAAAGAAAACAAAGAAGGGAAATGGAATCTTGAACCTGGGGAGAAGATTTCATGAGCAAACAAGAAGAACCTTAAAATTTGCAACCACGTCTGGAGAAAAAGACAATCAGGAAGGTAACGGCAAGGAAACAACGGTCCCGTCAGAATCAGAAGAAGAGGAAGAAGAAGAGGAAGACTACTCTGAGGAACAGTATCCTCCGGCAGACGACAAGTACAGACATCTTGAAGAGCGTTTGAGCGCGATGGAAGTACAAAGGGTGCCAGGCTTAGACTTCGAGGATTTGGGACTGATGTCGGGGATTGTGATTCCTCCGAAATTCAAAGCGCCTACATTTTCCAAATATGATGGAGTGTCGTGCCCTAATATGCATCTCCGTTCATATGTGAGAAAAATCCAACCCCATACCGCCAATAAAGACTTATGGGTGCCATTTTTCCAAGACAGTCTTTCTGGAACACAACTCGACTGGTTTTACCAACTAGAAAGAGCCAATGTCCATAATTGGGAAGATCTTGCCGCAACATTCTACAAGCAATATCAATACAATTCCGATTTGGCGCCTACCCGTACTCAACTCCAAAGTATGGCCATGGCTTTCAATGATGGTTTCAAGGATGATGCCCAAAAATGGAGAGATTTGGATGGAAGAGTTCAACCCCCTCTGTCTGAAAGGGAATTGGTGGACATGTTCTTAGGCACTTTGTCTGGTCCCTTTTTCAACCATCTGATCGGAAGCTCATCTGTAGGCTTTACTAAACTAATATTAACCAGAGAGAGGGTAGAAGCCGGTATAAAAAGTGGAAAGATTCAGAAGGATTCATCCTCTTCTACAGGTGTAAGGAAACCTTTTGTTGGGAAGAAAGAGGTAGCTATTATATATCCGCAAAGAAACCGAGGGAGAGCCGAACGCCGACCAGTGGTGGGGGCTGTTGTGATTTCAAAGCCTATGCCTGATCAACAAAGAAATAATCACCCAAGGGTGGAAAGGCCAGTCAGGAAATTCACCAGAATTGACATGACTTTGTCTCAAGTATTACCGCATCTTCTGAGATCCAACCAGGAAATCTTGAAAGAAGCTCCGAAAAACCCCAATACAATTTCTCCTTATTATCACCCCAATGCCCGTTGCGCATATCACTCTGAAAGTCCTAGTCATGATACTAATAACTGTTGGGCCTTAAAAAACAAAATACAAGACCTCATTGAAGCAAAAGAAATTGAGTTTGATGCGCCCGAGAAGCCAAACGACATTTCTGCTCCTATGCCCAGACATGGTCACATTACCAATGCTATTGAAGGATATTTGTTTGTTGCCTCAGTTGATAAACTCATGACTCCCCTTCCGACCATTAAATTAAACTTGTTGAAAGCAAGTGTGTTCCCGGGCTGTAATGAAGTTTGCCATCTCTTCTTATCCTCACCAACTGATTGCCCTTTGTTGAAAGCAGGCATTCAATGCCTGATAGATAACAAAGAGATCTTGTTTGAAAGTACTCCTTTTTCACCTATTCCTGTTGAAGATATTTTAATCATTACCATTTCCGCCAATTTTTCCAGGGTCTCCACCAAAATACTCGTTATAATTACATCGGTTCCAAAAGCAGCTCCTCTAATTATCACAATGCCTGGGCCAGTCCCATATGAATCAGACAAAACCGTGCCGTGGAATTACGGAGGGAACATTTACTACCATGGCATCAAACAAGATTGGTCAGCTGCCGAAGAAATAAACTCTGAAAAAGAAGATTCTGACATCAGCAATATTGTCGGAACTAGTAAAATTACACGAAGCGGTAGGATCTTTTCTCCAGAAATTGCTCCCCCAAAAGAAGTTTCTGGACCCGTGATCATCCCTGTGGCTGTTCCAAAGGTTACTTCTATACCCATAATCATCTCTGCAAGTGCTCCTATTGACAAAGACGTTACAACCCCTGTTGTCATTCCTACCAACACTCCTTCTGCTGAAACTCGAGGAAAAAGTATTTTGGTCAAGCCTGTCCGGAAGAAGGCCCAACCATTAACTATCCTCGAGACATCTAAGAAAGAAATGGAGGAGATCTTAAAAATTATAAAGAAGAGCGACTACGATGCAGTTGAACAATTGGGGAAAACACCCTCCAAGATCTCCATGCTGACATTACTATTGTGTTCTTAGGCTCATGCAAAAGCCTTCGTGAAGTTCCTAAAAATAGCCCATGTGCCTCAAGAGACGTCTGCTGAACAATTTCAAGACTGCGTGGCCAGCCTGACAGCGGATAACGGCCTAGGCTTCTCGGATGCTGATCTGACACCGAGGGGAAGAAAGCACAATGAGGCGTTACATGTCTCCGTGGAGTGTAGGGGCACAACTCTGGCCCATGTCTTGGTGGACACTGGCTCATCCTTGAATGTGTTACCGAAGAAAGCTCTTGACAGACTTGACTGCGAAGGACTGACGTTAAAGCCAAGCAACATAGTAGTAAGGGCATTTGATGGCTCGAAGAGAATGGTGCATGGGGAAGTGGATATCCCCATAAAGGTTGGGACTCAAACTTTCAATTCAACCTTTTATGTAATGGACATCCTCCCTTCGTACTCTTGCCTGCTAGGTCGGCCATGGATCCACAACGTTGGCGCTGTCATCTCTACATTGCACCAGATGCTGAAGTATCTGGTTTAAGGAAAGATTATTACTGTCCATGGAGAGGAAGAATACATGATAATCCATCTCAATTCCTTCAGATATGTGGAATTGGACTGCAAATTCATTGAAACTCCATTTCAAAACTTCGAAGAGGTCTCCCAAGAGGTAGCAGTGACCAAGATTGTGTCTCAGATTCCAAAGATCATAAGACCTCCGCTACGGATGTCATCTCTGAAGGACGCCAAAGATGTGGTAGAGGAAGGTGGATGCACCATCTGGGGGCAACTTGCAGATATCCTGTTTAAGTCTGACAAGTTTGGCTTAGGTTTCACTTCAAGCGCTCAAAAGTCTGTACGCTGTGCCCGTGCGGGAGGGCCACCCTTGAAGATTAGAAACCGTGAGGTTAACATGGTAGAAGATGGTGAAGATGATTTCAACTTGGAGGATTGGATCTTTCCTACCGTCAGCGGAGGGCTCAGCAATTGGGAGGCTAGAGACTTCGTCCCAATAACCTTTATCCCGCAGTAATTTATCTTCACATTTTGTTGGATCTGTAATATTCAAAAACAATTCGTACTCTTAAAACCTTGTGTCTTGCCCGAGGCACAATGGTCCATTTGTAAGGGCTATTATTTCATCTTCATATGGCATCAATGAATCATGGACGTTTTTCACATACAAACTTTTGTGCTCATTGTTTTTTTTCTTTTACATTTTACTTTCTTTCAAAGATAGATATACCCTTACACACACACACAATGCAGGTATCCATCCATTCTGGATCCCATGGGTAAAGATACTGTTATGGTCTTTTGTGACTTTGAGAATGTGATCTACCAAGCCGAAGACGAAGGTGAGGAAGATTGTGAAGTACGAGGGGAGCTTGTCAGGCTGCTACAACAAGAGGAAAGAACCATTCAGCCTCACGAGGAACCTGTGGATACAATCAACCTGGGTACTGGGGAGGATAAAAAGAGGTCAAGGTGGGTGCCAAACTGGAACCCAGTGTCAAGGAGCGTCGGATTCTATTGCTACATGAATATGTTGAAATCTTCGCCTGGTCATATCAAGACATGCCAGGGCTTGATACGGATATCGTGGTACATCGTCTGCCTACAAGAGAAGATTGCTCGCCATTAAAACAAAAGGTCTGCCGCATGAGACCTGATATGTCAGAAAATATTAAAGCAGAGGTCATGAAGCAATTCAAGGCTGGATTTTTGGCTGTCACTTCCTACCCTCACTGGGTTGCTAACATTGTTCCCGTACCTAAAAAAGACGGCAAAGTACGAATGTGTGTGGACTACAGAGATTTGAATAGGGAGAGCCCTAAGGATGACTTTCCACTCCCCCACAATGATATCCTAGTTGACAATACGGCACAACACAAAGTGTTTTCCTTCATGGACAGATTCTCAGGTTACAACCAAATCAAAATGGCACCTGAGGACATGGAGAAAACAACATTTGTCACATAGTGGGGGACATTATGCTACAAGGTGATGCCATTCTAACTGAAGAATGATGGGGAAACATATCAACGTGCCATGGTAGCTTTATTTCATGACCTGATACATCATGAAATAGAGGTCTACGTAGACGATATGATAGCCAGATTGCAAACGGAAGAAGAGCATCTTGACCACTTACAAAAGCTGTTTGAGAGACTGAAGAAGTACAAGCTGAGGTTGAATCCAAACAAGTGCATATTTGGGGTATGGTCCGGTAAACTCCTAGGCTTTGTCGTCAGTAACAAAGTTATTAAGGTCAATCCTGCCAAGGTTAAAGCCATACAAGAGATGCCTGCTCCTTGTACTGAGAAGGAAGTCAGAGGATTTTTGGGTCGTTTGAACTATATCGCCAGATTCATTTCTCACCTGACAGCTACTTGTGAACCAATCTTCAAACTATTGAAGAAATATCAAGTGGTCAAATGGAATGATGAGTGCCAAGTTGCTTTTGACAAAATCAAAGAATACTTGCAAGAGCCTCCTGTATTGATGCCACCAGTCGAGGGAATACCACTGATCATGTATTTGACTATTTTAGAGAACTCAATGTGGTGTGTATTAGGGTAGCATGACGAGTCGTGCCGAAAAGAGCGCGCCATTTACTACCTAAGCAAAAAGTTTACCAAATGTGAAACCAAATATTCAGAGCTCGAGAAAACTTGTTGCGCTCTGGCATGGTGTCGCTGATGTACTCATATCTCCAGAAGGATGTCATACTAGTTTTACTGCCAGACTTTGCTTCAATTGTACGAACAACATGGCGTAATACGAAGCGTGCATCTTTGGTCTCAAAGCTGCCATAGACTTGGGGATCAAATCTTTACATGTGTTCGGAGACTCAGCTTTGGTCGTCTGTCAGATCAAAGAGGAATGGGACACCAAACACCCTAACCTTATCCCTTACAAAGAACATGTTTTGACATTGCTACCACATTTTGAGAAGATTACCTTCGAGCATTTCTCGCGAGAAGAAAATCAGCTAGCAGACTCTCTAGACACAATGTCATCTATGTTTAAACTTATTTGGGATAACGAGGCTTCCCATATCACCATCGAACGAATGGCTGAACCAACACACTGTCACGAGATTAATACCAAAGAAGTAGTGGACCAGCCTTAGTTTCATGAAGTCAAGTGGTATCTCGACGCTCAAGAATATCCAGAAGGAGCTTAAATTAACGATAAAAAGTTCTTAAGGAGATTCTCTTCTAAATTATTCCTTAGTAGTGGCATCCTGTACACATGCAATCATGACTCTGTGCTACTTCGATGCGTAGACAAGGTTGAAGCTGAAAGGATCATGGATGAGTTACATGAAGGTACTTTTGGCACCCATTCCAGTGGGAATACGATGGCGAAGAAAATCCTACGGGAAGGCTTTTACTGGTCTACCATGGAAGCAGATTGCTATCAGCACTCTCGAACCTGCCATAAATGTCAAATTTATGCTGACAAGGTGCACGTACCTCCGGTTCCTCTAAACGTCTTGACAGCTCCTTGGCCCTTTGCTATGTGGGGGATTGATATGATTGGAGAAATCAAGTCGACAACCTCCAATGGAAACCGCTTCATCCTAGTGGCCATTGAATATTTTACAAAGTGGGTTGAAGCAGCCTCCTTCGCCTCTGTTACCAAGAATGTTATTTCCCGCTTCATCAAGCAAAACCTTATTTTGCGGTACGGTATCCCGGAGAGGATCATCACTGACAATGGTACAAATCTCAACAACACTATGATCACCGCATTGTGCGAGCAATTCAAGATTCAGCATCAAAATTCTTCTCCCTATCGGCCAAAGATGAATGGTGTTGTCGAAGCGGCAAATAAAAACATTAAAAAGATCATACAGAAGATGACAATCACATACAAAGACTGGCACAAAATGCTACCATTCAGTCTCCACGGGTATTGTACCACATCTCGCACATCAATCGGGGAAACACCCTTTTCTTTGGTTTATGACATGGAGGTTGTCTTGCCTATTGAATTTCAGATCCCCTCTCTGAGGATTATGAAAGATGCAGGCTTGAACAAAGACGATTGGATCAAGACTCAGCTTGATCAGTTAAATCTAATTGATGAAAAGAGACTTAATGTTGTTTTCCATGGTCAAATGTATAAAAAGGGGTTGATCAAGGATTTCAACAAGAAAGTCAGACGCCAAGTATATCAAGTTGGGGATCTAGTAATCAAACTTATCATCTTGCCACAAAGTGATCCCAGGGGCGAATGGACTCCTACCTATGAAGGACCATTTGTAATAAAAAAAACATCTTCTCTGGTGGGGTAATGATCTTGACCACCATGGATGGCGATGACCTGCCACACCCTGCAAATGCAAACATAGTCAAAAGATACTACACATAAGAGACCCACTAGGTTGACATACCTAGGCAAAACAAGGGCATCCCGACGAACCAAAAGGTTCGGGCAAAAATAAGGGATAAAACAAAATCTGTACACCCGGAAAGTTGAAAACCCGAAAGGGCGACTTGGACAAAAAAGGGTTTCCCGGTGGACTGAAAACCCGAAAGGGCGACTATGTCTGGTCGGATCACTTTATGGACAATCTTAAGCTTCCACTGACAAACTCAGAAGCTCTGATCAATTCAGTCATCTTAGGACAAGGCAAAAATGGACAAATGTTAAGAGATACGAAGGCTATAGCAGAATGGAAACCCCGTGGGATTTTTATACACATAGCTATCTTTTCTTTGTATCAAAATTTTCCTCTTTTTACGACAGCATTCTCTTACTAGAACGTTCGTCCCCTTGTACAAAAATATACTTATTCAAAGTCAATACAGAAATACCCCTTTGAAAGTGCAAAAAAACTATTTGTCTTTTTTACGCTTGTGTTTTGTTTGCAAAAAACGTGCAATGATTCATTGTTGAACATATGCATTTGAACACAATCACTGTTTACAAATAAACAAAATGAGAAAGGCAATTATTGATGGGTTGAAAGGATAAGAACATATCTCTAGACCATTCCATAGTTACTCCCTACAGAGTTTTCAATACTCCCCAGCAGAACAAAACTCCCAGTGGAACAAAGCTTCCCGTTTATCAATCCCCTGTAGAAATCATCCAATTTATCCAGATTCCCCAAGCAGATTTTTCCAAGAAGTACATGGAATTTACCTTACAAATAGAAATTCATCAACACTTCAACTTCACAACATGAAGACTCACATATCCTCAACAACATTCAGGATCTTGTTTTCCTCAATCCAACAGCAATACAGCAAATCAGCTCACACACGCATACATTGCATCCATTTATCATAAACATTGATAAAATAAATACACCATGCCTTTCATACAACATGACTTTGCATTTTAGCTAACATTTTACCCTTTTCAGGATAAGGTTAACAGCTACCATTTCAACTCCTGATACAGTTCAGATACGCTCCAGATACGGATGCCATTCTGATACTTATTCAAATTCAACCTCTTGATACAGTTTAGATACGCACCAGACACGGATGCCATTTTGATACTCATTCAAAGAAAACTTTTGATACAATTCAGATACGCACCAGATACGGATGCCATTCTGATACTCATTAAAAGACAACTTCTGATAAAGTTCAGAAATGCACCAGATACATATTCTATTCTGATACCCATTCAAAGAAAACTCTTAATACAGTTCAGATACGCTCCAGACACGGACGGCATTATGATACTCATTCAATTTCATCCTTTTGATACATTCTAGATACGCTCCAGACACGGATGCCATTCTGATACTCATTCAGATTCAACTCTTGATACAGTTCAGATACCACCAGACACGGATGCCATTCTGATACTCATTCAGAAACAACCTTTTGATACAGTTTAGATACGCACCATGTACGGACGCCATTCTGATACTCATTCAAAATCAACCTATTGATACCGTACAGATACGCACCAGACACGGATGTCATTCTGATACTCATTCAGACATCTTTTGATACAGTTCAGATACGCACCATGTATGGATGCCATTATGATGCCCACTCATAATCAACCTCTTGATACAGTACAAATATGCACCAGACACGGATGCCATTCTGATACTCATTCAGACAACTTTTGATACAGTTCAGATATGCACCACGTACGGATGTCATTCTGACGCTCATTCAGAATTAACCTTTTGATACAGTTTAGATACGCACCAGACACGAATTCCATTCTGATACTCATTCAAATTCAACTCCCGATATAGTATAGATACGCACCAAACACGGATGCCATTCTGATACTCATTCAGAATCAACCTCCTGATACAGTTCAGATACGCACCAGATACGAATGCCATTCTGATACTCATTCAAAGACACCTCTTGATACATTACATATATGCTCCACACACGTATGCCATTCTGACGTTCAACTTACAAATTAAATCTCAACAAGCATTCTTGGATGGCATCTACAAGCCCGTCTCCAACAAGATTCTATCACCTCTCCAAATGGCATCTTTAAGCCCATTCCTCATATCATCGCATCGCCGAGTGCAAATTTCTTGGCACTCTAGTGTCAAATCATCTTCCACCTTCGAGTCACGAATGGAAAATCTCGCCAATCTAACTCTTCAGGTTAAAGAAGATTGAATAATGGCAGCTGTTGTACCCCAAAATTTTCCCTCTCATTTTTTCAAGGAATCACCCTGGATCCTTAAGTTTTCTTTCATCCAATTTCAAGCTTTGAATTATCAATTTTTCCAAGCAAACCATTCACAAGGATAAAATGGTCATTTGCACACTTAGAAGTCTAACATTGATATTTGGATCAAAATTAAATCTCAAAAATCATATTTCATCAAGACATGTTGGAATATGAAAATTTGTTTCGTCAAGAAATTCAAAAGTCAAAGTTACTTTGGAAAAGTCAAATTCTAAATACTTAGAACTTTTCTAAATATGATACTTTAGAACTTCTGAGCCAACCTCCATACAAGTGCAGTCAGAAGTTGTAAACTTGGTTCAGAACTTAGCTTTCAGTCAGAACATGGTTCTTCAGCCTCTACGCAAGCTCAGTTAGAATTTTCCAAGGTAATTCAAAGAAGGGTAAGAAGTGTGTTGCAAGCTTTCTAGAAAGTCTGAAAGCTCGTTCAGAACATGCTGGAGCCAGGAGATAAGAAGATCAGAAGATTGGATGCTATGCTAAAGCAGAACTTCTAATCCAGAGTTTTCAAAGGTAAATCAAAGAAGGTTACTGGAAAGTCTTGGGAATCCTTCAGAGCATGCTGAGGCAACAAGATACAAAAGTCAGAAGTTGGATGTTTGTTCTAGGTTACGCTGAAGTGGAATTTCTGATCTAGAATTAAGCAATGATGCAAAATCTCACATTACAGGATTTATGATTTTGACAAATCTCGTCATCATTTAATGCTCATTTAATGCTCACAACCACTTTTGAGTCTTTATCCAAAGGATCTATCCACGTGTGGCATAGAAATACTTTTGTACAGAAACATGTGGGGGTCCATGCGTTACTTTTTTGCTTGTGGGTTTACTTTTCCTTAATCTCTGCTTGCTAATCTAGTCTAGGCTAAAAAAAATTGTCAACTATCACACCTTTTTTGAACTTGCTTTAAGAACAAGTCAGCATCTAGCGTATGATGTTGGCGCTACTTGACATATCAAACCCACAAAACCTTTGCCTATAAATAGAGCACCTTTGTCCATTGAAAAGAGGTCGAAAATTTGAGAAAGAAGAGCCTTGAATCTCTTCCAAAATTCCAAAAGTTCCAAGAACTGTAAACACAACACACAAAATCTGTTAACTTTTGTTTCCTTGCCTTCGAACTCCGTTTGTTCTCAAATATTTCTTAACTAAAAAAACATCCACACAGTTTCTGATCCACACATTGGAATATGCCATAACTTCTGTATTCATACTACAATATACTTCCCATCCATCCATACAAAGAAATCAAAACATCACCTATTTGTTGCTCCAGAAGTTGAAAACTTCCAGCCCACTGAGTACGTGAAGGAGCTGTTCAGAATATCATCAGAGTTGAGGTTAACTCCGGTTCACAGAACTTCTGCTGACTCTCACCATATTACTTAAGCATTACCAGATTTACATGCTCAAAAACACAATGTAGATATCATGTTTCTGATGTTGTACATATTCTAAGATTTCATGCATCTGCCTGCCTAAGTAGGGAATAAGTCAGTTCAGAACTTCTTGAAGAAATTAGAACTCAGAGTTCGAATTAGAAAATGCATACTTACCTCTGATTTATAGTTCTGATAGTTCTTATTTCTAAAACACTATGACACCTGCTATAACTGTGCTATGCACATCTTCTGTTTTGTGGAGATATAATCAAGTTGCAGATGTTTTGGCTAGCATAGAGAGAGACCAAGTTCTGTCAGTGGTACCAGAATTTCTGGAGTCTGTTTTGTTGCCAGTAATATCAGAACATCTGAAGACTACTGTGTTCCCAGTGGGTTCAGAACTTTTGACTTTATACATTTTCACTAATAGGATTTCTATTTTGCAGCGTGTCAGGGTCAGAACCTCTGACCTCATTTAATCAGTAATACGCTGATTTATTTTTTCCTTTTCTCATTATTTTTTCTATCATTTTCTATTCCATTAACCAGAAAACATCAAAAACATTTCTTTCACACTTTATTTTATTTCTTAAAACAAAAGATCAAAAATATTTTCTGAAAACAAAACAATTTCATTTCACATCTTCTTGTACATTCTTATACATTTCAATATGGTTGTAATAGTAACTTAGGACTTATTTTCTTTGCAATCCCCATTCATAAACTTGTACACCCCATTCCCTAAACATTGTAATAACGTAGGACTTTACATTTTTGCGTTTTTATTGCTTTCATATATTGTTAGTAATTAGAATGTGTATGGTAAGACATGAAAACAACAAAATAGACAACCCTAATCAAGACTAAATGCATCAAATCAAACACACTTTGCACACATGCACCCTTACAAGATCATAGTCCCTCGACGATACTATCGAAGTTGCCTTTTTCAAAATGATCTTAGTCCCTAAATAAAAGTGTAAGTCATCTCACAATATTGCTATCATGGTCATACGATGACCCAAACACCCGTCCCTTCACATCCAATGATGGGGTTTCTTACCAAATCAATGGTAAGATAGAAACATCTAAAGGAGGAGGAAAAGCATATCTAAGACCTTTTGAGTAGGTAGGTTCGCTCCTAGTTACTCGCTTGCTCACAACAAAAACTTTTCATACACCTACACTTTAACTTTGACACATTTTCGAAACAAAGACTTTGTACGCGTTCTTATAGAGACGAGAACCGTTACAAATATGTTTTCAAAATCACTTTCAAAACACTTTCCAAACTTGAAACATTTTCAAAAGATCAAACCTCTTTGTCTACATTCTTACTAACAAGAATCATTACAAAGATTTCCTAAACAATGGCCTCTTTTTCAAAATACTTTCAAAACCATACAAAGCACATGTTTCAAACAAAAGCAAGTGATCTAGCGAGTAACTAAGAGCCCATGGAAAACCATGGATGAAAAGGGTGTTAATACCTTCCTTTTTCATAATCTACCCCCCGAACTCAAAAACATCTCTAAAGGTCTTTCCTGTGCTTTTTCACCTTTCATTTTTGGATAAAAGAAAAGTCAGTGGCGACTCTTGCTAAACCGCAACATTTGCGAACACAAACGCAAAAAACTCAAGTCAGTTCTACCACCGTATCACAATTGACATAGTGAAAATCCAAGAGGATTGTTCTTGGTCCAAGAGGATTATTTTTGGCTTTTTGGTAGTTCTTATTTAAGTTTGCCACAATAAGGAAATCTCTTTTATGTTGAAAGGGGACTGGAGTACTCTCGGACTGTGATGGGAACCAGGATATATCCCTTGTCCACTTTATTTTTCTGGACTTTACTCTTTTCTAAACTCACCATAATCCAGAAAAATGATATCCATCATCACTAAATCCAGAATTTTTTAAAGTACCTAATTCACCCCTCCCTCTTAGGCGCACTTCGTACTTATAGTCCAATTAGGTTAAACTTATTAAATCATCTCTTGCATCTTTTGACTTTATTTGGAAAATTGAGGCATCATGAATCATAGTATACTTTGTCATGATATTAATTTAAAGCATCTTCAATGATGAAGCTTGAATCTCAATGAATCTTTGTTGAGGAAGGCATGGAAATAAACTCATGAACCTATGAATCAACTTGATGAAGTGTGTTGTGCCCTCACCTATAGTATAATTAATTAGAGTAAACATTCATTTTATTTATTAGTTAAAAGTTAATCAATACAAAACATAGATGATCACAATATACAAATTAAGGTGCTTGGTTATTCCTCATGAACAAACCTAGAGATAGGGAGAAGAACCAAAACCTTGCGTGATCTTGTTGTGATTGAGTTGATATAAGATGATAGAAGAATCTTAGGGGCAAAAATTGCGGTACAACAAGAACAACCATCGCTAATGACAAGTCTTGGCACACTGAATCTGGGGAAATTATATTTTTAAAGAGTCTGATTACTACTCGTGTGTCATTTGCTGGAGAAGCTACAACCTCAATCCATTTTGATACGTAATCAACAACAACAAGTATGTATTTATTTCCAAAAGAGGATGGGAAAGGTCCCATGAAATAAATTTCCCACACATCAAGGACTTCCTTCTAAAATTCCCTTTTAGGGCATTTCAGCACATTTGGAGATGTTACCAGTGCGTTGGCATCAGTCGCAATTTATAACTGTAATGTGTACATATTTCCATAAGTTAGGCCAATAGAGGCTAGCTTGTAAAATATTAGCGCAATTCTTTGAAGTGATCACATGTACACCATATGGATCAACATAACATTGGGAAATTATGTCTTCTATTTTATCTTCGGGGACACATCGACGGAAAATACCACTGGCGCCTCTTCTGAAAAGTAGAGGCTCATCCCTATAATATTTCTTAAGATCGTGGAAGAGCTTCTTATTTTGTTAATGGGCTAGGTCCGTTGGAAGCACTCCAGCAACCAAATAGTTAACAAGGTCGGTGTACCATGGCAGAGTGTTCTTACTGTTAATGGCTACGGGGCATTTGATGGTGTTGTTTTCTAACTAGGATATGAGTTATTCCTAAGGGAAATTATCATTGATATGCATTTGTTCAGGATAAATGTCTTCCAGTCTAGATAAGTGATCAACTCCTACATTTTCAGTTCCTTTTTTCTCTTTGATTTGTAAATCGAACTCTTGTAGGAGTAAGATCCATCATAGTAATCTTGGTTTGGCATCCTTTTTGCTTAATAGGTATCTAATCGCAGCATGATCAGTATAGATAATCATCTTCGCTCCTACTAGGTAAGAACATAATTTATCTAGAGCGAAGACGATAGCCAAAAGTTCCTTTTTGGTTTGTGGCGTAGTTCATCTGTGTAGGATCTAAGTTTCTATTGCTGTAATAGATCGCATGAAGTTTTTTTTATCTTTTTGTGGTCCTAAGACTGGGCCTACAACATAGTCACTAGCATCACACATGATTTCGAAAGATAGTCCCCAACTAGGTGGTTGCATAATAGGTGCAGTAATAAGAGTTGTTTTTAATTGTTCGAATGCTTATAAGCATTTGTCGCCGAAATTGAATTCAGCGTCTTTCATTAACAAGCCAGTTAACGGTTTGGTAATTTTAGAGAAATATTTAATGAATCGTCGGTAGAAACTGACGTGTCCTAAGAAACTTTGTATTTATCTTACTGTTTTCGGAGGTTGAAGATTTTCTATAATTTCTATTTTTGCTTTGTCAACCTCGATTCCTTTGTCGGATACTATGTGTCCAAGTACAATTCCTTGTCGGACCATGAAATTGCATTTTTCCCAATTTAACACAAGGTTTACTTTTACACATCGTTTAAGTACCATTTCTATGTTTGATGGGCATCTTTCAAAACTTTGTCTACAGACCGAGAAATCGTCCATAAATACATCCATGATGTCGTCTATAAAATCAAAGAAAATTATGAATACAATTTTGCCCCAACAAAATCTCATTATGAATAAAATTCAATTCTCTACAACTTTTTTTTTGACCTCAAGTCCAAAAAATGCTTCATTTGAAAGATATGATCTCATACATTACAGGTAATTTTCAGAAAGTCAACAAAAGACACTTTTTGTCAAGACAACATACATCTAGATAACATCTTCAAAAGAAAAAGTGGTCAACATAGAGATTGTAGAGGACATCTTGGAATTTCAAAAAATTCCAGGATCATCTTCAAAGGATAAAATTGAACAAGATATGAGTTGCACAAGTTTGGGAATTTTGAGAAATTTCAAAAAGTAAACATTTAGAAAAATTGCATTTTTAGACTAATGGGCCTACTTTTTGACCTTCAACCATGTCCATGACCATGCCAAGGACTCCTTAATTCACTTTCACCTTGATTTTCATTTTTCTATAATTTATTCATATTTATTTATTTTTAATCAAATAAACACAAAATAAATTGCATAAAATAATAGATAAAGGATTTGGACACATGGGCTGATGATTGGTTCAATATTGGGCCTAATATTTCGTGCAAGGCATGTGGAAAAAGGACCAAGTTCATTACACTTCAAGAATGGCAAGAAAATTATCAAAAATGACATATTTTAAAAATTTGGGATTTTGCATTCAAAACCATGGTTAATGGCTGATTCTTGCCATGTTTATTCAGCCTTTCGCTCTTATATAAATATAGAGCAAGATTGCAAGCAAAGGACACGAAAACCACTGCCTGAAAGAGCTCCCAAAAATTCACAAAATTATCAAAAGTTGTCAAAACTCAAAAGTCCACTTCCAGCACGTGTCCATCTGAATCAAACCTTGCATCGTGCTCCTGAGACTCCCAGGAGTTCGTTTCAATCTATATCACACCTGAAACACCTTGAAACCTGCCAACTGAATCACTCCATTTTCATAAAACTCTTACATTTGAATCCCTTAATACATATAGTTTAAATTAATTTAATGCATATATTCTTGTTCATATCATCATTTTTATTTGTTCTAACGTATTACATGAAAGATTGGGTGCAGATATAAGGTATTTCCATGTTTACGACACAATCCGGATTTTGGTTCGAACTGGACGATACAACCACGATCTGTTGAATCCAAGACCAGATTCTAACTCGGGAGTTAGTTTTGTGTGGAATAAACCTTTTTTCTAGATTTAATACTCGTAAAAATACAGGTTATATTTTTGGTATGGTCGGAGAAGACGGTCAGAGATTGGCTCCGGAGTCTTTGACCTTTATTGACTCCGGTGGGAGTCTGCATGGCAAAATTTCACAATTTGATTGGCCCATTTAAATGTTATAACGTGCACATTTTTGATGACTGGGATTTCGTTTATGTTTTCATTATATTATTATTGTTTTATTATATTAACAGTTGAATTGAATGGCCCAGCAGTGATCAATGTGCGTGTAAGGTTACTCTCTCCTAAGGGGCCTGGGTTCGATCCCTAGGTCTTGAGTTTTATTTTTATAACAAAATCATTTTAGATCCAGTGTAGGGCAAATCCAACGTATACAAGTCATGTCCCATCTCGTGGCCAATTGATCTCCATCTAATCCAAATCCACAGTCCAGAAAAGCTCTCCATGATATACCCTCATGAATGAAGTATACTGGATTTCCTTCAAGCGCTTAGACCTCATTGCTATTGGGCCTAACATTTTTTTTAATCTCACCCCCTGATCTCTTTTTGCAGCGCCTATTCTTTTGTTTTTGGACCTAAGGTCTCCAAATCCCCCCACCTCCCGGATTTGATTCAGCACCCCTTTAATTTTCTTTTCTTATTCTATTATGCTTATATTTCTTTTATTTCCTATTTTCAATTTAAAATCATAAAAATGATAAACATGGTTTTTTTTTAATTAATTTGATTATTGATGAATTAAAATTAATTAATTTAATTATTTTGACTTATTTTAATTAATTTAAAATCAATTAGAACTAGGTTTAATCACTTCAAATCTTTTTCTCAAATAAAATACCAAAAATATTAGAATTAGTTTACTTTTATTGATTAAAATTAATTTTAATTAGTAATCGCTTCTTTTTATTTAATTAATTAAGAAATTAGATTTAGTTTGTCTTTTCTAATTAAATTTTATATAAGTTTTTTTTACTTCGCTTTCTATCTTCGCGCGCTTATTTAAAATTTTCGCATTTTTATTCTTTCATATTTATGTAACTGCAAAAGGATGTAATAGCTGTAAATTTAGGACTTTACTTTTATTTCCAAGTTTTAGTTTGTACTTCCCCCTCCCCGTAGCCATGTAATAGTGTAGCTTTTAAATTCGGCACTTTATTTTTGCACTGATATTAACTATTACATGTATGCTAATAGGCTTGTATAATAAGATTAAAAGCAAATTTTGGCAAACTTAACATCCGAAGATAAATAACTGAAACACAACACACTCGCACACACACACCTGTACGGTATCTTCACTTGTTGCCTTCGGAATAAACAGTCGCGACTCTCGAACGTAAGAGATTTTAGTGACGACCCTTTGGTTTAAAGATCATAAGTCCCTCGATGAACCTTTCGATTTTGCCTTGGTATATGATCTTAAAATCCTAGGGTAGTTACTAAATTATCTTACTAAGTTGCTTTCGTGACTGTACGATGACCCTCGCTCGTCCCTCAAAAATCCAACGATAGAGCTACCTACTCACTAATAGTAGGATAGCACTGTTTAAAGGAAAAGAGGAAAAGAACAAACCTTTTGAGTAGGTAGATAGCTCCTAGTTTTTTTCTCATAAAAACAATCAAAAACAATTTTCTCACACATACACAAACTCTTTTCAAAATATTTTCAAATACAAAAAACCCTTTGTATACGTCTTGCCGAAACGAGAAACATTACAATGTTTGCTCCACTAAGGCGTCTTTTTTAAAATATCTTCAAAATGCACTTACACAAAAAAGAATTTTCAAAGTGAGCTAGAAACTAAGAGCCCATAGATAACTACGAATGGAAAGGGTGCTAACACCTTCCTTTTCCATAACCTTCCCCCGTTACTCAGAAAATAATCTTGAAAGGCCTTTCCTATTATTTTCACCCTTTCCATTGTTAGATAAAATAAAAGTTGTTGGTGACTCTTGCTAACTGCAACATTACGATAAAAACATAAAACCAGTAAAAGTCAATTCTCCCACCGTATTACATATACCGCCTTTCATCTGAGGTTTCTCTACAATGGTTTTATCTTTCCCCACTGGTAATTGTTTTGAGCCATACTTTCGATAAGTTGATAAGTGTCATGATATCGTTTGTCCATTAGTGCACCGCCAACTGCAACGTCAATCATTAGTCTTGTGTTGTACAAGAGACCATTGTAAAAGGTGTGGATGATCAACCATTCTTCTAGACCATGATGTGGACAGAGTCACAACATTTCTTTGTATCTTTCACATGCTTCTAAGAGAGATTCACTTTACTTTTGTTTAAAAACGTTGACATTGGCTCTTAGCATAGCCGTTTTACTCAGTTGCAAATATCGCGCTAGGAAATCTTTCTTCAATTTGTTCCATGTGGTAACAGATTTGGATGGTAGAGATTGGAGCTAGAATCTAGCTTTATCTCGTAATGAGAATGGAAAAAGACGAATTCTTATTGCTTCGGGACTGGAACTATTTTCTTTCATTGTGTCTCCGTACTGCACAAACACGGATAAATATAAATTTGAATCGTCAGTAGGACATCCTGAAAATTGACTTTGTTTGACAACTTGTAATAACAAAGGTTTTAACTCGAAATTGTTTCGAGCGATAGCGGGAGCAACAATACTGTTGTGAGGTTCCTCTTGCAATGGGGCATCATAATCCTTTAAAGGACGATTTAGGGGTCCTTCGGCCATTCTTGGTTCAAGAAGAGATAAATTGGGAAGATTTAATTTGAGAAGATGGTACTTAATTTTATATTCTCTAATTCGGCGTCTTATACTTACAAAACGCTCGACTTTGTCGATTGGTTGCTCTAATTATTCACCTTGAGAGCGATTTCTTGGCATACAATTAACAGATAAAAGGAAACAAAAATTGGTTCCCTTAGTTTATAATGTGTAACAAGGTATCACAATATAGACTAAATCAGTCCCCAGCAACAACGCCAAAAACATGATCGCGTGACTGTAAGAGTCTATCGGGTATATTAATTGCAAGCACACATTTTGATCGCGTAGTTTTAAATATATCGAACCCACAGGGACTGGTAATCGAAATACTGTTATCTAAAGCTACTGTGTAAAGCTAAGGCTGATTAACCTAGGATTTTGGGGTAGACGGAAAAAAATAATTAAACTTAATTGAAATATTTAATAACGGGATACTGGTACGTAATAGTCTGACTTCAGGAATTTTGTGATTCATTGGTATAACTTTGAGTATTTAAAACACTTATTCAATAGAAACAATTAGTTAAAAAATATTTATCTCACACTCTCGTGATTGTTTATTCGGACTACATTATTAAACTTAAATGATCACCCTTGTTGTTTAATTCAACATTTAAAAATACTTTTTGAAAACAAATAGATTCTAATTAATCGCAAACGACTCTCCCTATATTTAAAACTAATGTTTGATGACCACTATCTGGTTAAAAACTCACACTCTCGTGATTATTAATTTTAGCCTTTTTGTTTGTTTCTTACTCTCATAACAAAACAATTTGTATTAAAATTGGAAACCAAACCAGAAAAGTATTTTTATGTAATGTTTATGCCAACTGATTACCAAACTTCTTCAATTTTTGACCTTACATACCAGTATCAAGGAGATTAGCCAGGCATATTATTCGTTAGAAACACAAAACAATAGCAGACATATAATAATACATGCATGATTGATAAATAAAAACAGTAATAAAATTAAACTAAAAGAAACATGGAATTAAATAACAAGAACTGAATTATGCAATTCATTAAGTACTTGTAGAAATCCTCCATAATATTTCAGTAGAATTTGCTTGTGGAAGTCTACTTGAATGCAAAACAAATATTAAACTAAAACTAGTTCAGGAGGCTATGAAGAAAATCTAATGTTACAATAGTTTCCCAGTGTAGAAAACAATTGTTGTTTAGGTGAAGATTTTTATCTGCCTAGATTTAAAACAAAGCTCTGAACGTAAAATTGAATATTGGTGTGGAAGGAAAAAAGGTAACTGCTGAATAATGTAATGAAAGTAAAAATAGCAGAGACCAGAGAGTTCCAAAATAATGTGTGTGTGTGTGTGTGAGAGAGAGAGAGAGAGAGAGAGAGAGAGAGAGACTTTGTAACTGTTCTTCTTTTTATATCTCTCCTCTTAACAAAAATCGCTTGAGAAATTCTAGGCATGTGACTTCGTGCTTCCAAAAATTTCTTATGTGGAGAAAGACCATGAGGAAATTTATCTTCCAAAAATATAGGTCGTTGGCACTGGAGATTCGTGGAATGATGGAGAAATCTTCGCGCAAAACAAACAGAAAACATGATATGTCGAGTGGAATGTAGCGTGTGCCATGGGGCACACATATTCATTATGTGCGGATCAGAATAGCTTTTGTGTCGAGGGGTACACAAATTGGACTTATGTTGGGCGGGGTGGAAGGTGTGCCGAGGGGTACAACCTTCTGATATGAAATCTTCTGTTTTTCTGCTGTTTTCTGATTTTGAGCTCGTTTCTTTTCCATTTCTTCTCCTCTTCTCATGTAGGCCTTGGATGGAATAATTACCTGAAACACACTTGAAAAGACAACATAATTGAGATAAAATGGTAACTTTATTTATGCAAATAGGGTCGAATAAGCTATGTATTTTTGCATTATCACTCACCTTATCACATCCATGGATACCTACACTACAAATACTACACCCAACATGGTCATGTGTATAATAGATAAATTCAGAGATCAACATGCATCTTCACCAAATCACTTTTGACCAGGTTGATGTCAAAAATCCAGAAGTCCCCAGGACAACCAACAACCATATTTACAACACTTCCAACTCCATACTTGGGCAGTGGATGATCTTTTACGTTAGGACCAACATCCTTAAAAGATAAAAGACCATATCTCACCATCTTCTACACTTCATACTTCAAAGGATAACAATTTTTTATGTTATTCCCAAGATCTCTTTGTTGAAAAGAACAAGTCTGATCTTCCTTATAATTCCATGGTAAAGGTGAGGGTATAGTAGGGGGAGGTCTAGTCTGTACCAATTTCTTTTGAGTCAAGGCCAAAAATAGCTCTACATAACTCATTGGAATAGAGTCAAAAGCTTCTCTCTTCTAACCTTGGCCTTGATTTCCCTAAGGAGATGGTCTATGATAGGCAACAATAGTCAGAGTTGTATTTACAACTAGAGTCACGTAAGCAACTTGTTGTTGGTTCTGATGACGTCTTCTTGGTAGTCCAAACTTCCTTTCTTCAACGACAGCATTTGTTTCACTCTCTTTCTTCCTAGAAAACCCATATGATGATATCTTCATTCCTTCATGTTTTGTCAAGCGTCCTTTCCTGACAGCTTCTTCTAAATGAACACCTGTGCTTACTATTTTAGTGAAATCACTTTGTGCACTAGAAACCATCCTTTCATAGTAAAATAATCTTAGGGTTTTGAGAAAGACCTTGGTCATTTCTTGTTCTCCCATTGGGGGTACCACTTGGGCACCAATATCGTGCCAATGATGTGCATATTCTTTAAATGACTCTTTATCCTTCTGACCATCACCCTTTGTTGGTCACGGTCAGGTTCCATAAACATATTGCACTTGTACTTCTTGATAAAAGCTTCACCCAAATCACTAAAGGTACACATACTGCTATTGTCCAAACCCATAAACCACTTGAATACAACACCGATTAAGCTATCTAGGAAGAAATGAATAAGCAAATGTTGATCATCAGTATGAGTGGACATCTTTCTGATGTATATCACTAGGTGATCACGAGCACAAGAGTTGCCCTTATATCTCTCAAATTCTGGAACCTTAAACTTTGCTGGTACTTTTACATTAGAAACTAAACAGAGTTCACTAACGTTCTTCCCAGATAATTCTTTTCCTCAAAGAGCCTTATTTATTTCGGCATCTCAGTGAATTGGTCTTCAAAGTCATCCAGTCAGTCATAGAAACCCACCCTTTCACTTGGTGGAGGAATAGGACAATAAACTCCATCATTAATAAACGACACATTATTCACCGAGGGAGGCGCAACATAATGAATCTCAATTCTAGCAGCAAGAGTAGCATGCATCAAAGGAGGCGCCGTAACAAAACTTGCTTGGGCAAATGGAGCAACTTGAGAATCAGGATTGTAACCTTTTGGCATGAAATTTTCAGGCATTCCGCATGGGTAACCTTGAGGCATACGATTCTTAGGAGCAGTAATTGGAATAACAGAAATGGGAACTGATGGAACTTCAGAAATAACAGTCGTCTGTTGTGGCTGAGAAACATGAGGTGACGAAGGAGTAAGTGGTGGTTGATTCGGAGAAGCCATTGACGATTCCATCAAAGAAGTCAGATTAGCCATACCGGCCTTCAAAGCGGTAACTTCTTCGCGCAACTCATGATTATCTTATTCAAGATTATCCATTTTATTCCTGAAATTAGCCTGAGTATTGTATCGATGAGACAACTTGCCGACTGAACAAAGTAGAGAAATACAGTAAGACACATGGGAATGAATAGAAATGCACGAATATATGAAAAATGATGCATGATATACAATTCATATGATTTATTTATCATTATTTTAATTTCAAAGAACTTAAAGAATTATAGGTAATTGCAAATATTAAAGTACTAACATCTTTGGAAGTACTGAAAATTTTATTATAATAAATTTGGAATGGATTATAACTTTTAGTACAAGTTTCAATAATCCTATGTAAAAGAGAATAAATATAGAATCTAAAATCCTAAGTAGCTAGAGCTGATGAAGATCTCTCCCCGCATAGACGCTTTCCCATAAGTCTTGCAATTTGAGCCTTCAACTGCTTATTCTCTTCTGCATACATGTCGGTGACTTCCTTCCAATCACCAAAGTCAGAAAGTGAGCAGCCATGTCCTGGCCGAGCTTTAGAGGATAATAAATCCACTCGCTTCTCCATCATCTCCATTACACAACTCCCAAGAATCTCAATCAAGTCATCCTTCTCTTTCAATTCTGTTGAGTAGGATATCTCCAAAGTCTGGTACTTGTTCTTCCATGCTTCCTTGTTTTGTTGCAACCTAACTAGGGCAAGCTGAAGTTCTTCTACGTCATCTAAAAGAGGAGGAGTAATCCTCACAAACATATCAGATATAGGTTCTTCAGGAGAATAAGGCATCTTCAACTGAATTGCCCTTGTTTGTAACCAATGGAGATGTGGTTATAAAGAAATAGCTCCTCTTGATCCCAAAAATTTTCTTATTTTTTTATGAATATGGAGTCAAGCCTTCTAAATATCTTTCTTAGCCTCATTTGATCTTCTCCTTCTTTGAGAAAGAAACCACTCAAATTAATATTATTTGATTTGTCTCTCATCGAATATCCAAGTTGACAGCATGCGAGAACGGGATTGTAGTTAATTCCTCGCTTTGTACCAAGAAGAGGTACATTGGGGAAACTACCATAGCTATCAATAATATCCACGTTAGAATAAACCTGATGATACAAAACAATTTCAGAATGAGTGAGAGCCATGATCTTCGGGGCCCAACGAAGTTCCTTCTTGGTATCCCAAAAGGAAACCGACCTAGGTAAGTGAGAAATAAACCACTGATATAATAACGATGTGAAACAAGTGATCATCCTTCCTTGATAGAAATTCCAAAGATGGATAGAATAATAAGTATCCCCTAGCAGCGTAGATATCAGATTCCCAATCATAAAGATCCTAATGGCATTAATATTCACAAACTTATCGACATTATGAAACAAGAACAAACCATAGGCAAGCAAAGCAAAGATAGCCTCAAAAGAAACCGTACTCTTCATCTTGGCAGAATAACGAGCTTTCTCTAATAGAAACTGAGCAGGTAAACCCCTAATTCCTCCTTTAGTAGTCATAGTAGCCTCAATCTTAGACTTCTTCAAATGGGTCATAGCAGCAATCTTATGAGATTTAGGCTCTTCCTCTAATCCGGTGAAAGCAACACGATCACTATTAGGTAAGCCAAATAGGTAAGAATACTCCTCCAATGTGGGCATCAACCGATAAACAGGAAAAGTAAAACAATGACACAATCGATCATAGAATTGGACCAATGTAGAAAGACTACCTTCCTTCATCTTAATCTTCATCAGAGGCACGACAACTCCATACTTCTTCCAGAAATCCGTAGAGCTTTCAATCTCAGGTCTCAAACTCATCAGCTCACCTATCTTAGGATCTTTGAAACTTTATTTCCATGTCTTTATTCTTCCAAAATCCATGGTCAA
Source organism: Vicia faba (assembly GCA_948472305.1). Lineage (NCBI taxonomy): Eukaryota > Viridiplantae > Streptophyta > Magnoliopsida > Fabales > Fabaceae > Vicia > Vicia faba. Next base: position 1,309,093,700 of record OX451739.1, read on the forward strand.
AAGTACCTGAGATATTTGCAAAAGTCAACTTTAAGTTCCTTGAATCAACTATTTAAAGAATGCTCATGGGTGCATGGATGCATGATGTAACAATCATACACAAGATCACAAACTATAGGGGGGTTCATAGGTTTGACGTCACAAGCATGAAGTAAAAGGTACTACCCATAAGGTATGGACTAATAGTTTATCACCTACCGAACAAGGTTTTAATAGGTTCCCATAGTCTACATTCTTCCTTTGGATAATACCAACGTCGCGTTTAACTCGGAAGTCAGTAATATTCTAAGGAAAAACTCATCTGAGTGCAGTATTGCGTGAGAACCACTTCCGGAAAATATATCGCTTCACTACATATCGTAAAAGTATAGTAGCTCGCATCACTACAAGGATGGAAAAAAGTCCAATCTTTTAAAGAAAATTTTAAGGTAAAAAACCAAAGTGGAAAAAAATGGTTTGAATGAGGTTGATTGACTTTTAGTCTTCTCACAAAAAAATATCAAAGTATGATTAAGTTGGTTAAAGTTTGATTAAGAAAATATTTTTGAAAATGCATGGACCTAAGTCCAAGTTTATTGTGAAAGCGGTTCAAGTTAGAAAACAAGAAGAGGTTTGAAAAGGAGGGAGAAGGTTTATAAATTTAAAGAAGATAGGAGGAGATGTATGGAATATCCTTAAGCATAAGATAAAAGTTTGGGAAATAACCGTCTAACCAACATATGACACAATGAGTCAATGTAGAATTACCATCCTTTGGATTGAAACCGAGCAAGCAAAGATACTAAACCTCTAAAGAATACCAATCTTTGGATGAATTAAATCTTCTCAAAATTTGGGCAGAGTAACAACTGAATACCCATGAATTCTCAATCACAGACAAAGCACATAATCAGAATAACCTGCACACAAAGAAAATCAAACCAATGTCTTAGGGTAAACCCAAAGAAGTCTAGACAAAATAACAAGAGTCACAAGGTCCCAAGGGTATCAAGGCTTTTAATCCTAAGTCCAGGACGTCCACAACACCATTATGTCAAGTATAGTAACCAAATATTCCAATTACCTTAAAGTTTTTTATTGTTCGAGTTGGTTATTAAGTATCTTCAAAAATAAAATGAAAAGCTCAAGTGAGCAAAAATCAAAATGTCATAAAGATAAATGCTAAAGTGAGAAAAGATAAAAATTACATGAAATGTAAATTCCAAAATAAATGGTACATGAAAGTAAAGGCATAAAGTAAAATCATAAAGTAAAAGTCAATTGTTAGTGAATTAGATATTAGAGGTTAGTTGGATGACCATCTTGAAACTTGCATTTGAAAACTCATTAGAAGATTGATAAAATTAAAGCTTCTCAACAACAACTTCAATTTTCTTTTTGTCAAGTATATCATTCATTTCAAATTCTTGAGGCAACAACATATGACCAACGATGTTTAAATGATTCACTTAGACCAAAGTTTATGATGATTCATTAGTGGATTGATAAGACCAAAGCCTCCTAACAATGAACCTCAAGGTTATTGGATCAAAGGTTTCAAATTAAACATAATTGGGCTTGCAAACATGGGTTTGGGCCACGAATGATCATTTCTCGAATCAGGACAAAATTTAGCACTATGTTAAGCAATCGTAAGTGGACTTATGTAGAAGTCACACCTATTTTGAGGTCGGTCAATAGCAATCTATGTACCATATGTTTAGAGAAATGATATATAGATCATTCTCCAACAACATGTAGCACAAGTAAGAAATGGATAAGATGAAGAGGGAGCGGATGCATTAGATGAAATTAGGGTTTCAAATATTACCAACATCATTCATCCATTTTGGTGGATTTGGTTTTTCAACCTATCAACACACAAAATCCATTGAGGTTGAGGAATTTGTCACCAAATGAAATTCAAGTCAGGACCAAATAAAAATAATAAAATAATATTTAATAAAACAATATTTAAATGGTTAATAAAAGGAAAATGATTGGTAAAATACACAAAGTATATTAAAAAACCAAATAAAAATGCTAAAAAATAGTCAGAGGTCAAACATGAGTCAATAATAGTTGAAAAAATTTCAGATTTTTTTGAAGTCAGAAACTATTTTTAAAATCTAAAGAGGTAACCAATATTTGTCAAGAGGTCATTGGATCCTTCCATAATTTAACCAGAATTTAAAATGACCAGAAAGTATTTTTAAAACAATTAAAATAAGGCAAACAATACAAAAGTTACGAAAAATATCAAACATCAAAATAAAAATATAAAAAAATATTCACAAAGTCAGAAATAATTCAAATTATTTTTGTATATTGTTTTCATAATTTTTGGATAAAAATAAGAGAGTTGTGATTTTTTTAAGTTAAAACAAATTTAAAAAATATTTTGTAAAAATAAATAAATCAGAAATGATGTGAGGCATTGGATAGAATTCATTAAAACACGTTGGCACATCTAATGGCTCAAGAGTGATGATGTAAGGTGATCCATGGTCAACAAGTGTGCACTGAAGTCACGATAGTCAGATCAATAACAATATTTCAATTGTCATGCTCTCGTTGGTTAATGAAGCCACATAGGTCATCTTCAACCTCCAGCTACCGTGCAACTAGGGTGGGATCATGATTCTTAAATCTGTAAATTTAGACGGTCATAGTGGTAAAATTAGACGCGTATCTTCAAGACGATCACAACCATATCCTCGCGCCAAACTTATATAAAACACAGCTTACTCAATTTGGAAAAAACCAGAGATGTTTTGAAAACTTTTAAATTGAAAACAAAAGAATCAAATGCATTAATTCACCCAAATTGAGTTAATAGCAAGCATCAGTGAACATCATAAACCATTTCAATAATTTAAGTTAGAAGATTTGGTTCCTTAAACTACCCGAATGAAGTGAGATGAATTTTCTCTATAATTGGACTTGGATAGAATGATTTAGGACACCTTAAGGCTTGGTTCTTCTTCGGTTAGCTTCAGTGAAGTTCAAGGATGAAGAATCAACAAAGAAATTGGATTGAAAAATGGAGAAAAGATTAATTCAAAAACTTAGAAAAGTGAGTTTTGGAGAGAGTTTGGCTGGATGATTTTTGCTATCCAAGCTTGAAAAAATGAGATTAATAGCATCCTCTATTTATAAGGAAGTGAATGATGATGAGAAGCAAGGGAAATTATGAGAAAATCGTGTAAACCAAGCCAACTGTGATCATGCCAAAGGTGTGACTTGAAATGCCCCAGAACGACCTCATACCAAATGAAATTCTTGTCAAAATGCATCTGGACAATTTGTTAAATGTGTTTGGCTATTAATTCTTGAGTAATATGACCTGTAATCCAAGTTTACTAGTGGTAAAATTTTCTGACTTGAAACAAAAACAAATTTCGTGGAGCCAACTTCAACAATGTATAGCTCACTACTCGGGGACCATTATGGGATGATTCTTGAAGCATCAGAAAGATTATGTAACACTCTTTATAATGTTCCAGGAAAGAATTCATTTGGATTATTGAGCTGAAAGTTATGCTTGGTCAAAATTAAGAAAATGCGTTGACTTTTATACTTAGAAAAATTCTAAGTTTTTTCTTCAAAAATTACCTATAATGTTTTGATTTCAAACAAGGTCTTCCTTCAAAATTGAGCTTTGATAATTGATTATAGCTTGAATTAGACTCCATAAAGAGTATTTTGAAACCTATATCACTCAAAAATTCCAAATATTAAACAAGTTATGATCTTGTGAAATTGATGAAAATCCATGAGGTGACATATAATCTTTTGAACTCAAAAAGAATCTTGAATCATTTACAAGCTTAGCACCAAAAATAGAGTTAAAATTAACATATTTAAAATCATTGTTAAAAAATAATGAGCTCGAGATGACAAAAATTGACCATGTTATGACCCCTTGAAGTCACATAAAAGAATTTTATGGTCTATCTAGAGGACTTGTAATCTTTTTCAATCATTGGTGATCTTCCATATAAAATTTTCTTGAAACTATTGAAGTGATTTGTTACTAACCCTTTAAAGAGAAACATGTCTTTTGAATCACTATAAAATCTCAAAATATGAACAAGATATATCCCTTAGAAATTCAAAACCCTAGTTCTTAAAGCATCAAAATGACTTGGGACCCCTTTCAACTTTTGACAATCTTTCTTGCACAATTGCTTTTTATATGTGAAGAGAAGTTGTTGTGTATGATAATAAGAACCCATAGAAAAAATAATCACTTCCAAATGTTGAAAATTGAGAAAGTTGTGCATTTGTAATCAAGGAATAAAGAACTTGTCAAATTAGGCCAAACTTCTTAAATCAATGAAGCTTTGTTGAAGAAATAATGGTGTTGTACCCTAATTTTTAACCATATTATCCATCTATCACATCATATAAATTTAATCACAACAAGATCACACACTAGGGTTTGGTTCTTCTCCCTATCTTTAGATTTTCTCTATAGGGAATCACTAAGCACCTTGACTTGTATTTTATGATCACCTATGTTTTGATTACCCTTTAACATATGAGTACAATAAGTGTTTTCCCTAATTAATGATGATTGTAGGAGAAAGAAAAACACATTCCATCAAGATTGATCTATAGATCCATGAGCACATTTCTATGATTTCATCAACAAAGCTTCATTGATACTCAAGCCTCAACATTGAAGATACTTTGAAGCAATATCATAAAAAAGCCTATTAGGATTCATCATACTTAAATTTGTCAAAGATGGTTCAAAGGTACAAGGATTGATTGAAGAAGTTTGACTCAACTGGGCATATCCTTGATTCATTATTCACAAGTGCACATCTCCTTCAATTCTCAAGATTTGAAAGTGGTTTTGGTTACTATTGTTTATCTTTATCATCTTAAACAACTAATATTAAAATGACAAATTTATTTGTCTAAGGAGGTAGATCAAAATTGCAAAGGCCTCCCAAAGAATTTTATTGCTCTAGGAGCTAGGGTTTTGAACTTCAAAAGGGTATATCTTGCTCATCTTTTGGAATTTTTGGGTGATTCCAAAGACATGCTTATCTTAAAAGGGTTATTAACAAATTACTTTAAAAGTTTCAAGGAAATTTTGTGTGGAAGAAACTTGATGATGAAGAAATATTTCAAGTCCTCTAGATGAAACCTCTAATTCCATTAGGTGATTTCAAATGATCATAACATGGTCAATTTTTATCACCTTGAGCCAATTCTTTTCCCACAATGATCTTAAAGATGTGAAAATCAACCATCTTTTAAGTGGAAAGTGTGAAAATTGATTGAAGATGCCTTAAGGATGCAAAAGATTATAGGTCATTTTATGATTTTTTTTCCAATTTCCACAAGTCATAACTTCCTCATTTTTTGGAGATTTTGAATGGTTCAAGTATCAAATTTCCATTCAAGAGGTCTACTTCATGCCATCTTTTTTGGTCAAGAGAAAATTTTAAGTGGAAGTCCATGTTTGGATGCAAGATATTATAAGTCATTTTTGAAAAAAAACTTAGAAATTTTCTAAGTATAGAAAGTCAACCTCTTTTTCTCAACCTTGACTCTTCACAACTTTCAGCTCAAGCATCCATTTGATCCCATTCATTGCACATTGTAAAGCATGTAACCTCATCTTTTTAAAGCTTCAAGAATCATGTCCTGAGACCCCTTGAGTTGAGAATGCCATTGATTTGAATTTGGTAACTTGAAACTGAAGTTTCTCCAAAAGTCAGGATTTGAAATCCTTGTTTTGGCTTCTAGACAAAAAATTGCTGCGCATTTTTTCTTCTAATCACGTTTAGTGAACCTCCAGAAGTGATTAGCATGATAAAACACAATGTTTGTATGAGTTTTGATCAAATTACAAGTCACACTTTTCATGCTTGCAACTTCACACAATTTCTCTCCAAACTTCATCATTTCACACGCTTGAGCATTCAATCAGCTTCCCTATAAATAGTGGATCATCCCTCATTCATTTGGTAAAGCTTGGAAAGCCAGAATCACCATGCCAAACTCTCTCTTGAACACAATTTTCTGCAACTTCGAATTTGCTCTTACAGCCTTTCTCAATCATTTTTCTTTGTCAATTCACCTTCCTTGATCCTCATTGAAGCTAACATAATAAAAATTATGTTCTAAAACTCCCTGAATCATGCTATCAAAGTCCAATTTCATATCTTTGCAACTTAACTTCAATAAGTAGATTCCTTCACCAATTATCTCAAACTTTGATATTATTCTGAAGCTCTCATCATCCTGATTTTAGTTGTAACATTTGTTTTCAACTGGAAACACGTTTTGACCATGAAATTTCAAACCACTTTTCAAAACTTCTCTTCCAAAATGACTGAGCTACAGTTTATATAAATTTTTCTTGAAGGTGTGGTTGTCTTCGTCTGGATGAGACGAAGTGAATGGTACTAGTCTCGAGCTCTAGTTTTACAGTTTGAGGAACCCAGTTTCGAGACTGGCTGGAGGTTGAAGATGACCAACGTGTCATCCTTCAACCAATGAAAGTGTGCCATTTGGAATTTCCAAAAATCTGATTTAATATTTGATTTAGTGCTTTATTCAATAATGACCATGATATGCACAATGTGTCTGATCCATTGGATTAGCTTACTAATGCGTTTTGACTCTCATCCATTGGTCCACATTTTTTGACTTAATTTTATTTTGATTTTTATATTTAAATTCTTTTAAACTTCAAAAAATCCATTTCAACTTCAAAAAATCTGAAAAAATCATGAAAACTACTTTTGATTTTTCTCTTTCCAATTTTTTATTTTTTCACAATTTTATTTTGTGTTTTGATTTTTTTAATAATTTTTTCACTTTATTCGAATTGTTTTAATTGTTAAAATATACTTTTCTTCATTTTTAAATTCTGGAAAAATTAGGGAAGGATCCAATGATCTTTTGACAAATATTGGTGACCTCATTTATTTATTTTATTTCTGACTTTACTATTTTTCTTCATTTTTGGTTTATTTTGTCTATTTCTTTTAATTTTTTAAAAAAAGTTTCTGACTTTAAAAAATTACCAAAAATTTTATATAAATATTTGGGCTCATTTATGATTTTTCTATGGTCTTGTTTAATTTTTCTTGATTATTTTGAATATGATTTCTATTTTTCCTCTTTATTTCATTTTTACATCATTTTTAAAATCTTATTTTCTTATATATATATATATATATATATATATATATATATATATATATATATATATATATATATATATATATATATATATATATATATATATATATATATATATATATATTCTGGCTGATCTTGGACTAGGAAATTTGGATCATGAACTTTATTAATATCATTGGATCCATGGTGTTGAGTCTATCTCCATAAAAATGGATGAATGATTTGAATAATAGTTTGATTAAATTTTTAGTTCAAATGTGGTTTATTTCTCACCCCATCCCTCTTCATCTTAATCTTATCAAATGTGCTGATTGATAATGGGTCCGCCTTAAATATTATATCGAGGAGTACGCTGATGAAGTTGAAATATGTAAGTATAAGAGTGCGCCTAAGAGGGGGGGGGGGGGGGGTGAGTTACGTACTTTAAAAAATTATGGTTTTAGTGATGATGGATATTATTTTTCTGGTTTACTGCATGAGTTTACAAATGTGTTTCTTTCTTTTCTAGTTTATGACTAATGATGAAAGCGGTAAATGCGGAAAAGTAAAGAACACAATGATGTATCATGGTTCGCCTCACAGTTCGAGAGTACTCTAGTTCCCTTTCAACATGAAATAGATTTCATTATTGTTAGATCTCTAGACAAGACACCTTAGTCCTTCTATACAAGACTCTAACCAATAAAACCACCAAGAACAATCCTCTTGGCCCAAGAACAATCCTCTTGGATTTTCACTATGTCAACAATGAGAACAATCCTCTCAAAGTGACTTTACTTGTATCCAACAATCCTGGAAATACAAGATTTATAAAACCACTTAAACCTATTTCCAACAATCCTGAAAAATAAGCAAGTATATAGCAATATTTAATTTGATTGAGTTTGAGTAGCAATGATCACTTTGTGTGATTTAATCAATGAATTGATCTTTTCTTCCAATGATAATAGTATACAATGACTCAAGATATATAATGCTCAAAGTTTTCAGGTTAACAATATGTGAAAGTGTGCAGAAAACATGTATATGAAAATGTATAACAACTTGAGTTTGTTTATTAAAAATTCATAAAATATAATTGGAAGAGGTGTTGAAATGATTTCGAAAATGAGTATATATATGTTCATAGCACCTTTTTGAAACAACATAAAGTTCTGGATATGAATCATGAACAATTGCCAAGATTGAGTGAAAGGTTTCCATGAAATGGTGTTATGAACAGGCATGTGCAAAGCTGCTATTTTTCAAAATTGTGCAGCATGCAATCGATTGCGCCCTTTGTATAAATCGATTGCATGGGGTTTCAACAGCTATAAATTTAAATATTTTGAGTGTATAATCGATTGCACAAGAGTGTAAATAGATTGTATTTGAAGTCAGTAGCAAAAATTGATTGAGTGCAATCGATTCCACAAACATGCAAATCGATTACACTTAGAAACAATATCAAATGTTTTGAAAAATTGAAGCATGCAATCGACTACACTAATATGCAAATCGATTGCACTCAAGTAAAAAATTATTTTTAGCTTATAAAAACTTGAGTAAAGATTTAGACAATATAAAATATTTCTTTTGACCATTGAGCATCTATGTCTTAAGTTCAAAGTAAGTATTATCATTATACCTTGAAATTTTCTAAGTGCTTGAACTGAAGACTTTATCCATAGATGCTTTTAGCTTGATCAATAATCTTTACCTTCTTTGTCACTCATGGTTTGTCTTCATCAAAACAAAAGTGCATTTGAGAAGCTTGATTTTACATTCTCCCCCTGTTTGATGATGACAAACGATCTTGCTTGATGCATTGTAATTTCTAGAAACAAACTTCTCCCTTAAGATGTATAACTCCTCCTTTGTATGAGAAGGTTTGAAATTATTTGGATTTGCTCATCTTGAAGATTTTTTGTACCTTAAAAGATTAAGACAAGAAAATACACAAGCATAAAGTATAACATCCTTCTCCCCCTTTTACATTATCAAAAATAAGGGAAAGATGCATAAAAAATTGACAAAATACATATAATAATATTGAAAGCTTAACCATAGCCATATTGCTTCATGATGCTTTTTCTCATCCTTTGATAAATGCACATAGTAGTTATCTTCATCAAAAAATAATGTTGAAGATGCTTGACTCTTTTAGAAAGAATGAGAAACTCTTATGTGAATGCTCCCCCTATCTTTGATAACTCCCTCTTGATCAAAGTTCTCCCTTGAAGCATAGAGAATTTGCATCTTTCTTTGGGCTGCAATAGTTAGAGACAAGCATACATACACACACACACACACACACACACACACACACACACACACACACATATATATATATATATATATATATATATATATATATATATATATATATATATATATATATATATATATATATATATATCTTCTCCCCCTTGGTCATTAAAAAAGGATGGGAAAAGCCTTATAATACATAAAGAAATTATTGAAAGTAAAAACAATTTATACCAATGATTTTCACCTCAAGAGTGACTTCATAAATTATTCATCTTTTGAAAACATGATGTTGAAGCCTTTTTCACAAAGTTGAGTTGTACTTAGAAGTTGTCTTTTGTTCTTCAACATAAATTACATCTTTAATGGATATGAAAGTTAGTGTATCAACTTTGCCAATGCTAAGAATTCTTCCTTTAAGGAATTTCCCATATATGAAATTATCCTTGGACTTGAACTAGATTTGAAAGTTAGTGTACATCTTCCACCAAATGCTTAGAGCCACCACTTATCAAAACATCATAGATTTAAAGTGGTCCTCAAGAAAACCTACAAAACCAATTATGTTTGATTTGGTACCCAATGTGCTTTGGGTCCATCATAGTTATTTCCTTTCTTTACCCACACATAATTCCCACTTGCCACACTAAAGTTTCTAACATATCAAGCATTAGGTATGAGGCCTTTAATACCACAATAAAAACAAGTAGGTTCAAAGTTACTTCTATATCTAGAAGGGTAAGATTTATTCTTAGGAAATGTTTTCTTTTGATGAACTACTTTAGGTTTGTTCACTTTCTCTTTGGATGATTGATCAATAGCCTTAACAAAGATAGTTTTATTAGAACTTGGTTTTGAAAACTTTGAATATCCAAGTCCACTTTTATCATTGGAATATCTTTGTTGGCTAAGAACACCTTCCAATCCAATTTGACATTTTTCATATCCTTCAATAACTCTTTTTAATTGGACAATTTGTAAAGAGAGTGATTCACAATTTTTGCATACAAAATTCTATTTTTTCTCACTAAATTCTTGTTTTTCATCTTTGAGACCTTTTTCCGTAGACTCATATTTTTCTTCTAAATATGAAATTTGTTTCTTTTGAGATGAAATAGTTTTATACAGGTTTTTTCATTCATTTAATAGTTCATCTATAACACCTTGTGCATCACTATCAAAAAGAGAAAATTCATTATTAACCTCGTCATCTTCACTATCGGAATGGTGTGAGGCCATCAATGCAAGATTGACACATTGATTTGTTTTGGAATCGGAAGATGAACTTTCCCATGCTATATATGCTTTCTTTGACTTCTTAACTTTATTTCTCTTGAAAAATTTCTTCTTCTTTTCAAGTGTAGGACATTCACTTTTAACATGTCCCTCTTCTCCACATTCAAAGCATATAACCTTCCTTGTTGGGGCTTCCATTTTTCTTTCCTTTTGTAGAACCTTTTCAATCTTCCTGATAAGATCATCATTTTCACTACTAGTGGATTCATCCTCTTGATTGCTGTCATGATTTTTTATCCTTGTATTTAAAGAAATTTCTTTTGAATCTTTTACTTGGATTTCATTCTTTTCAAGTCTTGCAAGTTCCGTCTCGTATTCTTGAAGTTTTCCGAACAAAGTGGCGGAAGTCATTGTGGATAGATTCTTCTTCTCGGATATTGCTGTCACTTTTGGTTGCCATTCCCTGGATAAAGATCTAAGCACTTTAAGATTAAGTTCATCATTAGTTAAAGTCTTACCGAGTGCTTTAAAATTATTTTTCAAGGGCACGAATATTTTCTGCATGTCGAGGATTGATTCTCGGGGCTGCATTCTAAATAGTTTGTATTCTTGACTTAATGTATTTAATCTCTATCTTTTAACTTCAGAGGTTCCTTCATGAGTTTCTACCAAGGTATCCCATATTTTTTCCGCTGTTTTACATGCCGAGACACGGAAGAATTCATCCATGCTAAGTGCACCTTGAAGAAGACTTATTGCCTTTTAATCATAAAGAACCTTCTTCTTATCATCTTCGTCCCATGAAACTTTAGGCTTTGATGAGCCAACACTATTTATTATCGTTATAGGGATAAATGGACCATTCTCGACGGCATTCCATATTTCTTCTCCTCATGCTTCTAGATGTGCATTCATGCGTATTTTAAAGAAGTCAAAATATTCATCACAAAATAGAGGAGGCTTATTCTTACTACCACCATCTCTGAAAACAGGATTTTGATTTGCGAAAGCCATTCTGGATCTTTTAGGAGCAGGTTACCTTTAACCTGCTCTGATACCAATTGTAAGTATAAGAGTTCACCTAAGAGGGGGGTGAATTATGTACTTTAAAAATTCTGGTTTTAGTGATGATGGATATTATTTTTCTTGTTTAGTGCATGAGTTAACAAATGTGTTTCTTTCTTTTCTGTTTTATGACTAGTGATGAAAGTGGTAAATGCGGAAAAGTAAAGAACACAAAGATGTATCCTGGTTCCCCTCACAGTCCGAGAGTACTCCAGTCCTCTTTCAACATGAAAGAGATTTCCTTATTGTTAGAAATCTAGACAAGACACCCTAGTCCTTCTATACAAGACTCTAACCAATAAAACCACCAAGAATAATCCTCTTGGACCAAGAACAATCCTCTTGGATTTTTACTATGTCAATAATGATAACAATCCTCTCAAAGTGACTTTATTTGTATCCAACAATCCTGGAAAAACAAGATTTATAAAACCACTTAAACTTATTTCCAACAGTCCTGAAAAATAAGCAAGTATATAGCAATATTTGATTTGAGTGAGTTTGAGTAGCAATGATCACTTTGAATGATTTAATCAATTAATTAATCTTTTCTTCCAATGATAATAGTATATAATGACTCAAGATATATAATTCTCAAAGTTTTCTGGTTAACAATATGTGAAAGTGTGCAGAAAACTTGTGTATGAAAATGTATAACAGCTTGAGTTTGTTTTTTGAAAATTCGGAAAATATAATTGGAAGAGGTGTTGAAATGATTTTGAAATGAGTATTTATATGTTCATAGCACCTTTTTGAAACAGCATAAAGTTCTGGAGATGAATCGTGAACAATTGCCAAGATTGAGTGAAAGGTTCCATGAATTGGTGTTTTGAACAGGCATGTGCAAAGCTGCTGTTTTTTAAAATCATACAGCATGCAATTGATTGCACACTTTGTGAAAATCGATTGAATGGGGTTCAACAGCTAGAAATTAAGATATTTTTAGTGTGCAATCGATTTCACAAGAGTGTAAATCGATTGCATTTGAAGTCAGTAGCAAAAATTGATTGAGTGTAATCGATTGCACAAAGATGCAAATCGATTACACTTAGAAACAATAGCAAATGTTTTGTAAAAATTGAAGCATGCAATCGAATGCACTAATATGAAAATCGATTGCACTCAAGTAAAAAGTGATTTTTAGCTTAGAAAAACTTGAGTAAAGATTTGGACAATATAAAATATTTCTTTTGACCATTGAGCATTTATGTATTAAGTTTAAAGTAAGTATTATCATTATACCTTGAAATTTGATAAGTTCTTGAACTGAAGCCTTTATCCATAGATGCTTTTAGCTTGATCAATAATCTATTCCTTCTTTTTCACTGATGGTTTGTCTTCATCAAAACAAAAGTGCATTTGAGAAGCTTGATTTTACAAAATATCAAGGGCCTCCCATGCGCCCAAGTGGTATTATTGTCAAAGATTTTGATGGATCAAGGAAGTCAGTTATTGGGGAAGTCGATCTGCCTATTCAGATAGACCCACACTTGTTTCAGATTACTTTCCAAGTCATGGATATTATGCCCGTATACAACTGTCTTCTGGGAAGGCCATGGATACACGAAGTAGGGGATGTCACTTCAACTCTTCACCAAAAGTTGAAGTTTGTACATGAAGGAAAAGTGGTTATTATAAATGGAGAATAAGCATTGTTGATATCTCATCTATTGTCTTTTAGTGTTGTAGAGGCAGATGAAGCCGCTGTGGGGACGCAATTCCAAGCTCTGTCCATTGATAAAGTAATATAGAATGAGAATTCTATGGCTTCGTTCAAAAATGCTCAACAGGTTACGCGCAATGGTCCAAGTAAAGTATGTGGGAAGATTTTTGATCCTTCGATAAACAAGAACATGGTTGGTTTGGGATTCTCTGCAAATAATGGCAAAGTTGAGAGTTTGAAGTCAAAGTCTACTGAAAGCATCTATCAGGATATTTTCTGCAACAGAGGCTACCTCTATCCAACTGCTTATGGAGTTAATGCCATTGTAGAGGATGTAGAAGAACAGAGATGCCAAATTATGTGGCCTGGACTCAAAACCCAGAACTGGGTCACTTATGATGTTCCCTCTTGTATCCATGTCTCAAAGTAATTTGTTTTTGTTTATCTTTGGAAAAAATTTTCACTCTGCCCGAGGTGAAAATTAATATTGTATGGGCTTATCTGTTTTCTTTGCTCAATAAAATGAATAATAAAAGTTGTCTTTGAATCCAAAATTGTGTCTTTATTTTCTGCTTTTTCTTGGAAAATGGTAATTAGAAAAACCCTTTTTGGAATAAATAATAGTTGTAAATAAATTTGCATGATCACTTGATATATGTGTCAGTTTCTAAAAAGCAATCATAAATCACATGTGTAGATTAATTAATAAACCTGTTGAATACAATGTACCTGCACCCTCTCCCAACTTTGAATACCCTGTGTTTGGGATGGAAGAAGAAAAATATAATGAAATTCCAAAAGAGGTTTCACGGTTGCTCGAGCGCGAGGAAAATTCCATTCAACCGTATAAAGTGCCATTGGAGACCATCAATTTGGGTTCAGAGAAGGAGCCAAAGGAAGTCAAAATTGGAGCATTGTTGCATCCTGGTGTGAAGAGAAGTTTGGTTGAACTGTTCAAAGAGTATGTGGATATCTTTGCTTGGTAATACCAAGACATGCCTGGTTTGGATACTGATATTGTGGAGCATCATTTTCTGCTAAAGTCAGAGTGTCCGCCGGTCTAGCAGAAGTTTAGAAGAACTCACCCTAATATGGAAGTAAAAATTAAAGAAGAAATGTTAAAGAAGATAAATGTCGGTTTTCTTGTGACATCAATGTATCCTCAGTAGATTGCCAATATTGTCCCTGTACCAAAGAAAGACGGAAAAGATCACATGCGCATAGATTATAGAGATCTAAATAAAGCTAGTCCAAAAGATGATTTTCCATTACTGCATATTGATATGTTGGTTGATAGTACATCAAAATTCAAAGTATTCTCGTTCATGGACGGATTTTCCGGATATAATCAAATCAGAATGGCTCCTGAGGACATGGAAAAAACAATGTTTATCACACCTTGGGGAACATTCTATTACAGAGTGATGCCTTTCGGGTTGGAGAACGCTGGTGCAATGTACCTGAGGGATATGACAATCCTATTTTGTGATCTGATGCACAAGGAAATTGAGTTATATGTTGATGACATGATATCCAAATCACAGAACGAAGTAGGGCATGTGGAAGATTTGTTAAAATTGTTTCAGCGTTTGAGGAAGTATCAACTCTACTTGAATCCAAATAAATGCACCTTCAATGTCCGATCAGGGAAGTTGTTGGGTTTCATTGTCAGAAAGGAATTAAAGTAAATTCAATTCAAGAAATGCATGCACCAAGGCTGAAAATCAAGTTAGAGGTTTCCTTGGTTGTTTGAATTAGATTTCCATATTCATTTCCCACATGACAGCAACGTGTGAACCAATCTTTAAGTTGTTAAATAAAGATTAGAGTTGTGTGTGGACAGATGATTGCCAAAGCGAATATGAAAGTATAAAATAATATCTGCTTGAACCTCCCATCCTGCTCGCTCCTGTTGAAGGAAGACCATTGATCATGTATCTAACAGTGTTGGATAGTTTTATGTGTTGTATTTTGGGACAGCAGTATGAAATAAGAAAGAAAGAATACGCCATTTATTATCTTAGTAAGAAATTTACTGACTGTGAGTCGCGGTATTCTATGTTGGAAAAAAACATGTTGTGCTCTGGCCTGGGTGGCAAAGCAGTTGCGGTAATATTTGTTGAATCATACTACTTAGTTAATTTCCATAATCGATCTGATTAAGTATATTTTTGAAAAGCCTTCTCTTACTTAAAGAATTTCCCGTTTGCAGATATTATTGTCTGAATACGATATTGAGTATCGTACTTAAAAGGCCATAAAGAGTAGTGTGCTGGTGGATTATCTGGCTCACCAACCGATAGATAATTGTTAATCTGTCAAGTTTGATTTCCCTGATGAGGATGTGATGTTCTTGAAAGTGAAATATTGCGATGATCCTTTTTATTGAAGAAGGTCCTGATCCTGAATCTCAGTGGGGTATGGTATTTTATGGAGCTGTGATTGCTTACGGAAAAGGAATTGGTGTTGTGATTATCACTCCCCATGGATCACACATCCTTTTTACTGCAAGGCTGACGTTTGATTATACCAGTAATATGGCAGAGTATGAGGCTTGTATCATGGGTCTCGAGGAAGCCACTGATCTCAGAATCAAAGTTCTAGATGTTTATGGTGATTCAACTTTGGTAGTCAACCAGATTAAAGGAGAATGGGATACTCGTCACCCTCGCTTGATCCATTACAAAGATCACGCGAGAAGACTATTACCCTTCTTTAACAAAGTTGAAGTCCATCATATTCCCAGAGATGAATATCAGATGGCGGATGCTTTGGCAACTCTGGCTTCTATGTATCAAGTGAATACTTGGAATGATGTACCTCGTATCATAATGTGACGTTTGGATAGAGCGGCTCATGTGTTTGCAACGGAGGAAACAGCAGATGAAAAACCTTGGTATTATGATATCAAGCACTTATTCCAGACTCAAGAATACCCCGTTGGGGCATCAAATAAAGATAGAAAGAAAATGAGAAGGTTGGCATGCAGCTTTTAGCTCAATGATGACGTGTTGTATAAAATAAAGTATGACATGGTCTTACTCAGATGTGTGGATAGACATGAAGCAGATATGTTGATGCATGAAGTCCATGAAGGTTCCTTCGGTACTTATGTCAATGGACATTCGATGGCGAAGAAGATTCTTAGGGAAGGTTACTATTGGCTAACAATGGAATCTGACTGTTACAAATTTGGAAAGAAGTGCCATAAATTCCAAATTTATGCTGAAAAAATTCATGTGCCTCCAACGCTTCTCAATGTTATTTCATCCCCATGGCCTTTATGTGGGGTATTGACATGATTGGAATGATTCAACCAAATTCATCAAATGGACATCGTTTCATATTAGTGGAATTTGACTACTTCACCAAATGGGTGGAAGCAGCTTCATATGCTAATGTCACTAAGAAAGTGGTAGTGTGTTTTATCAAGAACAACCTCATATGTCAGTATGGTGTACCCAGCAGGATTATCACCGACAATGGCTCAAACTTGAATAACAAGATGATGACAAAAATTTGCAAAGAATTCAAGATTATCCACCACAATTCATCTCCCTACAGGCCAAAGATGAATGGGGTTATTGAAGCTGCTAATAAGAATATCAAAAAGATCATTCAGAAAATGGTTGTCACTTATAAAGACTGACATGAGATGCTCCCTTTCGCTTTGCATGGGTATCGAACATCTATACACACTTCAACAGGGGAAACCTTGTTCTCTCTTGTGTATGGAATGGAAGCAGTGCTACCCATTGAGGTTGGGATTCCCTCTTTACGCGTGATAATGGAAGCCAAGTTGTCAGAAGCTGAATGGGTCTAGAACAGGTTTGACCAGCTAAATCTAATTGAAGAGAAAAGAATGACGGCTTGTGTCATGGTTAGTTATACCAGAAGAGATTGAAGAAAGCTTTTGATAAGAAGGTCTGTTAAAACATAGTTTGATTCCACAACCCTTGTAAGAGTTTTGATGATAACAAACACAAAGAACAATTATGCTACCTAAATTTATATTTTATTTCACAGAGAAGTTCAGATGGAATAAGATCATAAGATGAGTTAAAAAGTTGTTTCAATTCTGATTCTAAACATCTCTTAAACAAGTTCTAACGCTGGAAACAGGACTCCATGTTTTTGATACATAAAGCTCTGGAAAGAAGCAACAGATACTTCCATCTTCTAAAGAAAGCATGTTCTGAAGCGAGATTTCAGGAAAAGAATGTCAGATCATCAAAAGCGAGATTTCAGAAATCATCACAAGGCTAGAACTATTCTCTTAAGTGTTATCTCATACACAGAGTATTAAAAGATCACAAACAGAGAGTGAGCAAAACACATGATTGATTCCTTGAGAATGACGCATGAAGGCAACACACAAGTCAAAGAAACCAAAGATTTTGCGCTCATTCAGAAGTATGAAGCCTTCAAAATGGAAGAAGATGAAACCATTGAAACAATGTTCTCAAGATTTCAAGTTCTGGTTGCTGGGATAAAAGTTCTAGATAAAGGGTACTCAACTATTGACCATGTAAAGAAGATCATCAGAAGTTTACCCAAGAAATGGAGACCCATGGTCACAGCTATCAAACTAGTAAAAAGATCTGAACAAAATCTCTCTCGAAGAACTTGTCAGCTCCTTGAGAAGTCATGAGATAGAGTTAGAAGAAGATGAGCCCCAGAAGCAAGGTAAGTCTTTAGCCCTTAAATCTAACAAAAAATATGAATCTAAAGTTTTACAGGCAATAGTAGAAAACTCTGGTGGATCCTCATCAGAAGAAGATGAAATGTCTCTTCTCTCCAGAAGAGTCAATCAGTTGTGGAAGCACATGCAAAGGAAGTTCAGAAATCCCAGAAGAACAAGGAATCAGTTTGATACATCGTCTAGATACAGAAAGTCTGAACCATCTTCTGGATACAGAAAGTCAAGTAACAGAGACATTTTTTGCTACAAATGCAATGAACAAGGGAAATTACAAAAGCGACTATCCAAAGCTTCAAAAGGAGAACCCCAAAAAGAAGTTCTTTAAAGAGAAGAAGAAAAGTCTCATGGAAACATGGAATGACTCTGATTCTTCTGAAGCAAAAACAAAATCAGAAGATGAAAAATCCAACATAGCCCTTATGGCCAACGCTTCAGATGGTACTGAATCATCTGGATCAGAATCGGACTCAGAGGTAGAAGAGGTATTTTCTAACTTTTCTAGATCTTAATTAGAAAAGAGTCTGTCATAAATTCGAGAAAGGTATCATAAACTTCGAGTCATAAACAAGAACCTTAAAAAGGATCTAGTTTCTGACTCTGAAGAAACTAAGAAACTGAGATCAGAAAACTCTGAGCTAAAAGAAACAATTTAAAAACTTTAAAATAAATTACAAAATGCTCAGAATGAAACTATCTCAGAAGTTCCCAGTAACGCCGATAAGATCATAAAGGAATATAATCATAGCTTTCAGAAATTTCTTGCTACAAACATAGATATAAGTAAGATGGCTTCAATGATCTATGGAGTTAGCACAAATGGTAGAAAAAGAATAGGATACAAAGGTAAAGTATCTCAACCTAAGAAATTTAAGGATTTGGTAATTAAATGCACACCTCTAAATTCTCACTTCACCTATGGGCACACATATGACTTAAATTATACTAGTAATTCTTTTTATGCTAAACCAAAATTCAAACAAAATTTTGGTAACTCTAACAAACAAGGACCGAAAAAGATATGGGTACCTAAGGATAAAATTGTCTATGTTGCAGATATCTTTAACAGCAAGACTGAAACACCAATCATGGTACCTGGACTCTAGATGCTCTCGATACATGATGGATAGAAAGCATATGTTCTAAAGCCTGGAGCTTAAATCTGGAGGCTACATAGGTTTCAGAGGCAATCAGAAGGGGAAGATCATTGGCTCTGGAACTATTGGTAATGATACTCTTCCTTCTATAATTAATGTTCTGTTAGTAGATGGATTAATGAATAACTTGTTATCCATAAGTCAATTAAGTGATAATGGTTATGATATAATCTTCAATCAAAAGTCCTGTAAAGAAGATAGTCAAAAAGATGGACATATCCTCTTTAATGGAACGAGAAAGAACAACATTTACAAAATAAAACATTATGAACTGAAAAGCCAGAATGTAAAATGCCTATTGTTTGTTAACGATGAGCAATGGGTCTGGCACAAAAGATTGAGGCATGTTAGTATGAGAAGAATATCTCAGATTAACAAACTCAATTTGGTCAGAGGACTTCCTAACCTGAAGTTCAGCTCAGATGCTTTATGTGAAGCATGTCAAAAAGGTAAGTTTGCAAAACCTTCTTTTAAAACCAAAAATGTTGTTTCTACCTCCAGAACATTAGAACTTCTGCATATAGCTATATTTGGACCAGTGAAAACTTCATCCATTAGTGGAAAGAAGTATGGATTAGTGATTGTAGATGACTATATCAAATGGTTATGGGTAAATTTCTTAAGACACAAGAAAGAGTCACACTCTGTGTTCATTTCCTTCTGTAACCAAGTCCAAAACGAAAAAGATCTTAGAATTGTTAATGTCAGAAGTGATCAGGGTGGAGAATTTGAAAAGAATAAATTTGAACGATTTTTTAATGAGAATGGTATCTCTCATGATTTCTCTTGTCCTAGAACACCCCAACAAAATGGAGTTGTAGAATGAAAGAACATTACTTTACAAGAAATGGCCAGAACCATGATCAACGAGACTAACATTGCTAAGAACTTCTGGGAAGAAGCAATTAACATAACGTGTTACATTCAGAAAAGAATATCTATAAGACCTATTCTGGATAATACTCCGTATGAACTGTGGAAGAATAGAAAGCCCAACATCTCGTATTTCCATCCATTTGGATGTACTTGTTTTATTCTGAACACTAAAGAACATTTGAACAAGTTTGACTCTAAAGCACAAAAGTGTATTATGTTAGGATACTCTGAATGCTCAAGAGGATATAGAGTATACAACATAGAAACACGGATTGTAGAAGAGTCAATCAATGTCAGATTTAATGATAAGCTTGGCTTTCAAAAGTCAAAGCAAGATAAATATTGTGCAAATATAGAAGTCCAATTTACAGGTACTGAAGACACTGCATCAAAAGTTTCTCTCAAAGAATCACAGTCAACTCCAGAAGAAGATGTCACAAACATTCCAGCAACATCTGAAGAGCCCCTCCAGAAAATACATTCTAGAAGCAGCTTAGCTCATTAGGAAGAGAAAATTCTTGGAAAGAAAGAAGACCCAATCAGAAGAAGATCCACATTCAGAAACTCTGAAGAATCTCTCATGGGATTACTGTCTCTGATTGAGCCAACTTCCATTGACGAAGCTTTTCTGGACAATGATTGGATACTTTCAATGCAAGAAAATTAAAACCAATTCACCAGAAACGATGTGTGGGATCTGGTTCTTAAACCAAAAGGGTTCAACATCATTGGAACCAAATGGGTATTCAAAAACAAACTGAATGAACAAGGAGAAGTCATAAAAAATAAAGCACGACTGGTGGCACAAGGTTATAGTCAGCAAGAGGGGATAGACTATACAGAAACCTTTGCTCCAGTCGACGGGTTAGAATCTATCACACTTTTAATTTCTTTTGCTGTAAATAATGGCATCACTCTCTACCAGATGGATGTCAAAAGTGCATTCTTAAATGGTTACATTGATAAATAAGTTTATGTGCACCAACCCTATGGTTTTCTTCTAAGGCTGAACAAGCGTTCAAATTCTGAAGAGACTAAAGCGTTGATTGGATGCATTGAGACTCGTGTCATATCGGTAACTGTTTTATATCTCTACGCCATCTCCCTATTTTCAAGAATCATTAATGTTATGTAATCATTTCTTTTCACTCTTTTCTTGTTAATTAAGTTTTCTATTTTTCTTATAAATACACCGCTCACTTTCACTTTCACTTTTTCACTCTCACTTCTTCTCTCTATTACTCGTGTTCAATTTTTTCTTCTTAAAATCCTTAAAACCTGTCTGAACAATGGCTTCTTATCAAACTGCTCAAAGCTCTCAAAATGTTCCTGGGTCTTCTTCTTCAACAATAGACAGGTATGAAGAACCTTCAAGAACACTCCTGACTCCAATTGATTCGCTAGAAGTTATTTGTGAACTCATTGTGGACTTTGTCAGTATGAAGGAAAACAGTTATGATCTTACTCCTGATTTTGAATTTCAAGGGTGGATAAAATATTTTGATTGTCTAATGGGTCTAGTTTTTCGAAGATTAGTTAAAGAATTATGGATTCACGCTACTGCTTCAAATCATCAAGTTACTTTTTTTGTGATGGGAAAGAAAATAGTAATCTCTGAAGATCTTATTGTGCGTTTGGTAGGTCATGACGGTGGAGGCATTCATTGCAGTGACATGGAAAATAAATGCTCTAACCTAACAAAGATTTCGAAAGAGATTTTTCTTCTGGCCAACCTTCAAACAAAATCAAAGATTTGAAAGACTACTTCAGAATTTGGTCAAAACTCATCTTGGGCTTCATCAACCACAGAAACCCCACAAGTTCTCCAGACTATATCAACATTGATCAACAATTTCTTCTGTACTTCATAGCAACCAAGGAAAAGGTCAATCTTCCTCATCTGTTGTTTAATCACCTGAAGACTAACGTCAAATAGACTAGAGAAGAAGAAAGGACAAAGAGGGACTAGATACATCTGGGCAGGCTTTTATCAGATATTCTGACAGATAACAAACTGGTAGAATATCTAACTGAGGCTCAACAGGTTATCACTCTAGAAGCATGTGTTGGTAAACCTCTGAATGTGAAGAATCTGAAGAAAATGAAGATCATTGACACCATCAAGAAGGATCCAAAAGTAACAACAAAGGAAGTCATCAAAACTAGATGAGTACCTCTGAAGGATTTTCCTGTCTTCTCTTAAATATATGCCTCTCTAGAAATTATTATCATATATCTGGAGGGTTGCAAAATGGACGGGACAAATTCAGAAGTGAACATTCATGATCTGCAACAACAGGATCCAGAGATTGTCCTCAAAAAATCAAGGAAAAGGAAATCTGCTGGAGAAGGATCTTCTCAGAAGGTTCCCGAGGCTGCTAACAAGAAACGTAATTAATCTTTTATTTGTTATGGAATCAGTTCTTTGATCAACAATTAAAACCCCCTCCTCTCAAAAACCCATAGAAGACCCTTCACCACAAACCTTTGATGACTTTGATATTGAATTTGACCCTTCACTTGCTCTAGAAAACATTCTGGACGATCCACCTTCTACCCATCTTGACCAAAATCAGCCAAAACTTGCTCAAATTCTTTCTGATATTGATCAATTTGATCTTGTGTTCCAAGCTCCCCACTCAGAAAATCCAAACTCTCAAGCTCCTCACTCTGAAAATCCAAACTTTCACGCTCCCTAATCAAAAAATCCAAATTTTGACTCTGATACCACTACATCCATTTCTGGAATAACATGCCTCTCATGGTCTAACAACAAATCACAATCCATGACATCCTAGAAATTACATCTCCCTATCATTCCACTCCACCAAACACACCACATCCACCCATTATTATCTATGATTATCCCTCTCCAAACAACCATCAATAAGCTCACCTTTGCACCATTATAGACTTAGAAGTTCTGGAGAATCTTGTCTCATGCTCTCAAAAAATTGTTGTACCAAAACCAAAACCAGAAATCACCAAAGTAGATGTTGGTAAAAACTTTGTTGATTTTTGAAAAAGAAATACTTGAATGGGTTAACTCTTTGAAGCTAGCCTGCTTAGATAATATTAATCCTGCAGCTTCTGATTCACACTAGAACCAGAAACTTAAGGAGTTTAGTTATGAAATTGCTCAACAGAACTTCGGTGATCAACTGAAAGTCTTTAAAGATCAAGTTCTGCATCACTGGGAAAAGAAACCTCTCCTTCTATTGGACAATGGCCCCTGGAAAGATCAGCAGCCTTCAGAATATGATGAACCATCCTCTGATCCTCTGCCTCTGGTTACGGTTCAAGACAATAGCAAGGAAGTTGAAGAAGCTATTGAACCAGATTCAGAAGCAGCTTGCTCTGAAAAGGTGGCACCTTTTGTTGATATACCCTCCTCATCTCTGGTTCTGTAAACTCTGGAGGAGTTGAAGAAAGAAAATGCAGTGTTCAAGGAGAGACTAGACAAGTAAGATGACACATGCAAGGAAATAAAAGGGGTGCTGGGAAATAAGAAGAGTCAAACACTCAGATTAAGAATTTGTTGGAAGCCCTGTTCACACGACTTCCTCCAACTCAATCTTAGTTTTGAAAATTGTTTTCTTTAATGTGTTCATTTTTTTTCTTCTTCTAAATATGTGATTGCAATCCTTTTGAATACAACTCATCTTTTATTTCTTAAAGTGTTTTTATTGCTTTTTGATTCTTGACAAAAAGGGGGAGAACATAAGATATTTCTAATAACAATATCGAGACACAATATCAAACATTTTGAATATCATAACTTCTACCATTTTTTTCTGAAAGCAAATCAGGAACAAACTATGTTGAAGACAGAAGTAGATGCATAAAAAACTCTTAACAGAATAAACCTCAGGGAAGTATTTATTCTCTATCTGAGTAGTTAAATTAGGGGGAGATGTTAAAATGCTTTATGTTATTTTTGTTTCTATTGAAATATTCTAGTTTTTGTCATCATCAAAAAGGGGGAGATTGTTAGAACATAGTTTGATTATACAACCTTGTAAGAGTTTTAATGATAACATAAACAAAGAACAATTATGCTCCCTAAATTTATATTTTGTTTTGCGAGAAGTTCTGATGTAAGAAGATCAAAAGATGAGTTAAAAATTTGTTTCAACTCTGATTCTAAACATCTCTTAAACAAGTTCCAACGCTGCAAACATGACTCCATGTTTCTGATCCACAAAGCTCTGGAAAGAAGCAACAAATACTTTCATCTTCTGAAGCAAGCATGTTCTGAAGCATTACAAATCAATTATTACCATTTCAAAAGTAACAGATGGAAGGGAACAAGGATCTCTGATTTTGGAAAGCTCTTTAATTATCATTGATCATCATTCAAAAACCTCCTTCATGCTTTTCCTATTTAAACAAAGTTTGAAGGATAAACTGTTTAGGATTTTTTTCATGCACAGTAACGAATCTATCTTTTTTATCCTCAAACGTTCAAAATTCAAATTGTGTAAAACATCACTTGTGATACTATTTTATTAGAAATGATTCTTGTACACTTTTATTCAATATTGTTTAGTGAAATTCCTTGAGAAAGTTGGCTTGTGGTTTAAACTCAAGAAGACTTTAACAGTTGTCATTGTAGATTTGTAATCAGTTTGATTAGTGGATTAAGACCTCGTTGAGAGAGGTGAAATCACATTTGCGGGTGGACTGCAGTAGTTTGAGTTCAAACAAACCAGGATAACCAACGTTTTCTTTTCTTTAAGTTTTGAAAAATCCCAATTCAAACCCCCCATTTCTTGTGTTTTTCCATTCTTCAAGGTCAAACCTCGTGAATTCAAAGAAGCCGACCTCGTATTCAGGAAGATCATGTCCTTTAATGATGATTCTACGGGAAAATGGACTCCTAATTTTGAAGGCCTTCTCTGGTGGTGCTTTAATTCTTGAAACTATGGATGGAGAGGAATTCCAACGTCCCGTGAATGCTCATGCAATCAAGAAATACTTCGCCTACAAAAATAAAAGAATAACTCACTAAGTTGAAAACCTGAAAGGGCGAGGCAAAAAGGAGCGTCTCGGTAGGCCAAAAACACGAAAGGGTGGTCTAGGGAAAGATTAGAGACATAAAACATAATAAAATTTTCCCGGTAGGTTGAAAACCCGCAAGGGCAACCTAGGCACAAGTTAGGGATATTTTTGGCAAGTAACTACATCAGACAAGACTTGATCACTGAAGCAACAATCTTCTTGGATTTTCATTACTCTTCAACCGAAGTCTCTGCTCATGAATTCAAAGTTATTAGGGAGAATAATGGTCATTGTAACTCAACGTATCTTTTCCAATGAGTATTAACATTTTCCAAACTTTGTAATCATCTATGGAGTCTCGTCATTTGTAAACTACCATCCTATTAATAAAGTTTGAACTTTTATCTAATGCCTTATAATTCTTATTTTATTCAAATTACAAAGACATTATTTATTATTGATAGTAATGATTAAAGAAAACAGATTAAATAAAAAATAATAATTTTTTGAAAAGAATTTACAAATTACTTATTGCGTTAGATTTTGTAACTTAAGGAGAACAAAATAGTGACTCCAGTGACGGATAAATTCAGAAATATTTTTGAAAGTCTCATTTCCCCAAGAAAATTCTCCCAAGGCACTTCTGTTGGAATGAGTATGATCATCATGTGTTTCCCAGTTAATTGAAAACGGGACCAATTGGTGTATGTTGTGCTGTTGGTTTTGTGAACCCATCTTCACCATTCAATTCTTGGTACATTGTGATCTCGGGTTTCCTGATATGAAGTCTTTATCTCTGATTTCCCAGTAAGGTCTTCACTCATGTAATGAAAGTCTATTATCTCCGAGCATGCAGAGTTGGAATCACTTGCAAAATATTGTCGTTTTGAAGTGCTAGCGTGTTTTTGTTGCTTTCCCAGTAACCAGGAAAGGGAAATCCCTTTATTAAGAATTGTCGAAACTATTGTCAACCTTTTGGGTTTTCTCCTGCCAAGTGCTGGGTTTGATTTAAAATCCCCATAAGTTTAAATCCATGTCGTAATGTTCGACCTCTTGAAAACCCAAGTAAAGATGAGGCAGTATCTTTCCCTAAATTTGTTTTTCCATTAAGGTTTTACATTCTCTCCCCAAAGGTTGGTTCAATCATCACTCTAAGTTTTGAAGGATGCATTTTGGTTTCCTCCCGATGAGGTGGTTTTGCTCTCCCTAATGAAGTGAATATGTCATCCCCAACAGAAATATAGACCTTGAAACTTTTGTTTTCCCCATGGAAGTCTGTGTGATGTTCCCTGGTGGAGCCCGGAGGAAGATGTTACATCATTATGATTGTGTTGGTTTAATATTATGACTTTTTCCCTTCCCAATAAAGTTAAGCTGTGAAATAGGAATTTGTTTCCTCATTTGGTGCTTACTTTCTCATGGAAATTCCATCTTGGATGTGATCTAGCAGAGTATTGATTGTACATACTTATTTTTCCCATTTCTCCCCAGTGTTATATGTTTGTCTTGTTAGAATATACATAATAAAATTTATGCATTCATACATACATCATCCCTATCTGAATTTAGAAAATCATCGCTCATTCGCATTCATTAATATCTTGTTGGCATATTACCCTGTTTTGTAGAGTTGTGTTATCCTCTCTCCAATAGGGTGTCAACCTTAAGCAAAAAGTGTATATCCTTTCAATCCCCCCCCCCCACTGAGCTATCCCTCATGGAAGAATCCTGCTTTAGCTTTCCCGTTCAGCTCTTTGGCTAGATAGAACGTGGTTCCCTCTTGAGTTTATTTCTCATGAGGATTTATTTTGGTTGACTATTTCACTCTAGTTTATTTCTATTTTGAGTGGGTGGTCCCATGCAATAATATTAATATTTTAATTTCTGCAACCTTTAAGCCCTAGTTTGAGAATGTGCATTTATTTTGCATATGAAGATGTTACTTCCTCAATAGGAATATATTGGCATTTCCTCAAGAGGTCCTACTTTTTCCCTAGGAAGCCATATTTCTTTCCCTAGAGAATCATTATTGCAATTCCTACACATAACAGAAAATTACAGGTCTCTTTATTTGAGCAACCTGTATTTCCCCAGTGAATCTGATAGCTCCCAAAGAAGATTCAAATTTGTTACTCCAATGAAAGGTAGCCTTGTAATTATGGAAGGTAGTTTGTTATTGAGATTTTTTACTCCAATGAATGGTAGCCTTGTCATTATGGAAGGTACTTGTTGAGATTTCTTACTCCAATGAATGGTAGCCTTTTCATTATGGAATATAGTTTTTTGTTGATATTCGTTACTCCAATGAATGGTAGCCTTGTCATTATGGAAGGTAGTTTATTGTTTGGATTTGTTACTCCAATGAATTGTAGCCTTGTCATTATGGAAGATAGTTTGTTGTTGAGATTTATTACTCCAATGAATGGTAGCCTTGTCATTATGTAAGGTAGTTTGTTGTTTAGATTTGTTACTCCAATGAATGGTAGCCTTGTCATTATGGAAGGTAGCTTATTGTTGAGATTTGTTACTCCAATGAATGGTATCCTTGTCATTATGGAAGGTAGTTTGCTGTTGAGATTTGTTACTCCAATGAATGGTAGCCTTGTCATTATGGAATCTAGTTTGTTGTTGATATTTGTTACTCCAATGAATGGTAGCCTTGTCATTATGGAAGGTAGTTTGTTGTTGAGATTTGTTACTCCAATGAATGGTAGCCTTGTCATTATGGAAGGTAGTTTGTTGTTTAGATTTGTTACTCCAATGAATGGTAACCTTGTCATTATGGAATGTAGTTCATTGTTGAGATCTTTTTTCGATGAATGGTAGCCTTGTCTTTATGAAAGGTAGCTCATAGTTGAGATTATATTGCTCCGAAGAAGTTCATCTATTTTCAGTCATGAGTACTGACTGCTTACTTTAATATTTAATTTATTAGTATTATCTTAACATATCTTTCCCCGGTGGATAGATGTTACCTTTTTGATATCTCCTCAATGAGTGGATAGTTCGCAGTCTTCTGTAGGTCGCTTTTATCCTTCACTTTCTTTTCTCAATTTTTGAGTTGAGGACACTTTATCTCCTCTTTGGGCTTCACCCCAAAAGAGTCTAATCTTTTGCTCACCAGTGATTTATTTTCCTAGGTCGAGTTTTCCTTTTGAACTTGTTCTATTTACTATATCCCCAGTGGGGTCTTGCATCCCTTTTGTAATTGTTCATTCGCATCCATAATCATGAGCATTGCATGGCATCTTAGGGCCAACAATAGAGTTTGTTTTATATTTAAGTATCTTCAATCGTGTCGACACAAATATTTTTAACCTTTGCATCTCCGGATAAAAGAAACTTAAATAAAGGCAGTTGTTGTACCCTAATTTTTTACCCTAAGATTCCTCTAGCACATCATATCAATTTAATCACAACAAGATCACACACTAGGGTTTGGTTCTTCTCCCTATCTTTAGCTTTGCTCTATGGGGAATCACTAAGCACCTTGCTTTGTATTTTTTGATCATCTATGTTTTGATTATCCTTTAACTAATGAATACAATAAGTGTTTACCCCAATTGATGATGATTGTAGGAGAAAGCACAACACATCCCATCTTGATTGATCTATAGATTCATGAGCTCATTTTTATGGTTTCCTCAACAAAGATTCATTGAGACTCAAGCCTCAACATTGAAGATACTTTTAAGCAATATAATAACAAAGTCCATTATGATTCATTATACTTCAATTTGTAAAATATGGTTAAAAGGTACAAGGATTGATTGAAGAAGTTTGACTCAACCGGGAAAATCCTTGATTCATTAATCACAAGTGCACATCTCCTTCAATTCTCAAGATTTGAAAGTTTTTTTAGTTTCTATGGTTTCTCTTTATCATCTTAAACAACTCATATTCACATGAAAAAGTTATTTGTCAAAGGAGGTAGATCAAAATTGCAAAGGCTTCCCAAAGCATTTTGTTGCTCTAGGAGCTAGGGTTTTGAACTTAAAAAGGGTATATGTTGCTCATCTTTTGGTATTTTTGTTTGATTCCAAATAAATGATTGTCTTCAAAGGGTTATTAACAAATTACATTAAAAGTTTCAAGGAAATTTTGTGTGGAAGAAACCTGATGATGAAGAAAGATTACAAGTCCTCTAGATGAACCCTCAAATTCCATTAGGTGATTTCAAATGATCATAACTTGGTCAATTTTTATCACTTTGAGCTAATTACTTTCCCACAATGATCTTAAATATGTGAACTTCAACCCATCTTTTAAGTGCAAAGTGTGAAAATGGATGGAAGATGCCCTAAGGATGCAAAAGATTATAGGTCATTTTATGAATTTTTGCCAATTTCAACAAGTCATAACTTCCTCAATTTTTGGAGATTTTGAATGGTTCAAGTATCAAATTTTCATTCAAGAGGTCTACTTCATGCCATCTTTTTTGGTGTAGAGCAAAATTTAAGTGGAAGGCCATGTTTGGATGCAAGAGATTATAAGTAATTTTTGAAGAAAAAACTTAGAAATTTTCTAAGTATAGAAAGTCAACCTCTTTTTCTCAACTTTGACTCATCACAACTTTCAGCTCAAGCATCCATTTGATCCAATTCTTTTCACATTGTAAAGCTTGTAACCTCATCTTTCTAAAGCTTCAAGAATCATGTCGTAAGACCCCTTCAGTTAAGAATGCCATTTATTTGAATTTGGTAACTTGAATCTGAAGTTTCTCTAAAAGTCAGGATTTGAAATCCATGTTTTGGCTTCTAAACACAAAATTGCTGCATGTTTTTGCTTCTAATCACGTTTAGTGAACCTCCATAAGTGATTAGCATGATAAAACACATAGTTTGGATGAGTTTTGATCAAATTACAAGTCACACTTTTCATGCTTGCAACTTCACATGATTTCCCTCCAAACTTCATCATTCACACGCTTGAGCATTCAATCAGCTTCCCTATAAATAGAGGATCATTCCATATTCATTTGGTCAAGCTTGGAAATCTAGAATCACCCTGCCAATCTCTTTCTTGAACCTAATTTTCTGCAACTTCGAATTTTCTCTTACAACCTTTCTCAATCATTTTTCTTTGTCAATTCACCTTCGTTGATCCTCACTGGAGATAACAGAAGAAGAATTAAGCTTTAAAACTCCCTGAATCATGCTAGCCAAGTCCAGTTTCAGAGCTCTGCAACTTAACTTCAATAGGTAGATTACTTCATAAATTCTCTCAAACTTTGATACTATTGTGAAGCTCTCATCATCCTGATTCTAGTCGTAACATTTGTTTTCAACTGGAAATACATTTTAAACATGAAATTTCAAATCCCTTTTCAAAACTTATCTTCCAAAAGGACTGAGCTACAATTTATATAAATTTTTAATGAAGGTGTGGTTGTCTTCGCCTTGATGAGATGAAGCAAGTGGTACCAGTATCGAGCTCTAATTTTATAATTTGAGGAACCTAGTTTCGAGACTGGCTGGAGGTTGAAGATGACCAACGTGTAATCCTTCAACCAATGAAAGCGTGTCATTTGGAATTTTCAAAAATCTGATTTAATATTTGACTCAATGCTTTATTCAATAATGACGATGATATGCACAACACGTCTGATCCATTGGATTATCTTACTAACGCGTTTTGACTCTCATCCATTGGTCCACATTCTTTTGGCTTTATTTTAGTTTCTGATTTTTATATTTAAATTGTTTTAAACTTCAAAAAATAATAAGAAATCCATTTCAACTTCAAAAAATTTGAAAAAATTATAAAAAATACTTTTGATTTTTCTCTTTCTGATTTTTATTTTTTCACAATTTTATTCTGTGTTTTGATTTGTTTTTTAATTTTTTCACTATATTTGAATTGTTTTAATTCTTAAAAAATACTTTTCTTCATTTTTAAATTCTGGAAAAATTAGGGAAGGATTCAATGATCTTTTGACAAATATTGGTGATCTTATTTTTTTTTTTTAATTTCTGACTTTACAATTTTTCTTCATTTTTGGTTTATTTTGTCTATTTCTTTTAATTTTAAAAAAATAGTTTCTGACTTTAATAAAAATTACCAAAAATTTTATATAAATATTTGGGTTCATTTCTAATTTTTATATGGACTTGTTTAATTTTTGTTGATTATTTTGAATATGATTTATATTTTTCATCTTTATTTCATTTTTAAATCATTCTTAAAATCTTATTTTCTTATTTTAAATACAATTTTATTTTTTATATATATTCTAGCTGATCTTGGACTCTGAAATTTGGACATGAACTTTATTAACATCATTGGATCCATGGTGTTGAGTCTAACTCCATAAAAATGGATGAATGATTTTAATAATAGTTTGATTAAATTTTTAGTTCAAATGTGGTTTATTTCTCACCCCATCCCTCTTCATTTTATCCCATTATTATTGTACTAAATATTTTTGGAGGATGATTCCTATATCATGTCTCAAAACATATGGTACATAGATTACTATTGTCCGGCCTCAAAATAGGTGTGACTTCTATAAAAGTCCACTTACGATTGCTTAACATAACGCTAAATTTTGTCCCGATTCGAGAAATGATCATTCGTGGCCCAAACCCATGTTTGAAAGCCCAAGTATGTTGATTTGAACCCTTTCATGCAATAACATTGAGATTCATTGTTAGTAGGCTTTGGTTCTACCAATCCTGTAAAGAATCTTTATCAATTTTGGTCAAAGTGGATCACTTAAACATCATTGATCATTTAATGTTGCCTTACGAATTCTTAAATGGATGTTATACTTGACAAAAAGAAAATTCAACATCTTGTGGAGAGGCTTTGGTTCTACCCATCCTCCAATGAGTTCCAAATGCAAGTTTCAAGATGGCGATTCAACTAACCACTAATTTCTAACAATTTACTTTATTTTATGCTTTTAATTTATGCCTTTACTTTAAGCACATTTGTTTTAGCATTTACATTTCATGCTATTTTCATTCTTGCTCACTTGAGCATTTACTTTTATGTCATTTTTATTTTGCTCTTTTGGGATTTTTATTTCTTTCTTTTTTTAAGATGCTTGAACCCTAAAAAACTTTATAGTTACTTGAGCTACTTTGTTATTATCCTTTGCATTTTGGAGACATAGACTTCTTGGTTACTATCTCTTGTGATCTGGAATTCATCTGTATAGAGATATTACTCTGCCCAATTTTTATGAAGACTTAATGCAAATGGAGCTTGGTTTTCTTAATTGTTTGTTTGGTTTCAAATCCAAAGGATGGGATCCTCCATTTACTTATTGTGTCAAATGTTGGCTTCTTGTTGGTTAGATGGTTCTTTTCCCTAGATTTTACCTTGTACTTTAGGATAGTTCCTTCATTTCCTCCCATCTTCTTTAATTTCAAAATCTTCTCCATCCTTTTGAATATTCTTCGTGTTTTAAAACTTGAACCACTTTCATAATAAACTTGGAATTAGGTCCATGCATTTTCAAAAATCTTTTCTTAATCAAACTTTAATCAATTTAATAATACTTGGACATTTTTGTGAGAAGACTAAAAGTCAATCAATCAAATTCAAACCATTTCGCCACTTTGGATTTTTACCTTAAAATTTTCTCAAAAGATTAGACTCTTTTCATTCCTTGTAGTGATGTGAATTACTATACTTCTATGATAAGTAGTAAAGTGAGATATTTTCCACTTGGGTTTTGAGTGAAGCTTTGTTGATTTTTAAAATCCAAGATATATCCTCCACTTTGAGATGACAGAAATTCTCCTTTCTCATGATTGTGGGTGGTAAGTATGTTTTCCACTCGGATAATGACAATGACGTCTTACCTCTTAAAATTAATCGACACACTTGTGTTTTAATTTTTTTAAAGGTGAACTACGAGTACCCTGATCCCCTAATGCACGGAGGGTGGTACGTAGGCACTAAAGGTTCGCAACCGCGGAGGGTGAAAAAATCATAAAAAATAATATATTTCTTTTCTTCTCTCCATAATCTATTTTATATATACAACATT
Source organism: Vicia faba (assembly GCA_948472305.1). Taxonomy (NCBI): domain Eukaryota; kingdom Viridiplantae; phylum Streptophyta; class Magnoliopsida; order Fabales; family Fabaceae; genus Vicia; species Vicia faba. The sequence continues at coordinate 1,309,126,792 of OX451739.1, forward strand.
TATAGCCAAAACATACAGATTATCAAAGAGGTTCATGCAGAGTACCGTATATGTTTAGGGTACTAATACCTTCCCTTTGTATAACCAACCCCCTTACCTAGATTCTTTCCCCCCTCTTTTTGGGTTGTTTTCTATTTTCCCATTTCTTTGGAAACAAAAAAGCGCAGTGGCAATTTTTATTTTGATCTATGCGAGTTAAGTCAATCCAATGGCTTAGTCTCAACATGTCTACCGATACACATGGAAATAAACTCATGAACCTATGAATCATCTTGATGCCAACATCTGTAGAGAAAATATACATACATTGTATTTGTTAGTTAAAAGTCAATCAACACAAGATATACAAATCAGAGTGCTTGGTGGTCCCACATGAGCAAACCTAAAGATAGGAAGAAGAACCAAACCCTAGAGTGTGATCTTGATATGATTGGGTTGTCATTGAACTGACGAGAGATCTTAGTGGCAAAAATTAGGGTATAACACATACTCAAACAAACAAAGCACCTAAAGTACTCTCAAAATGCTAAACTATTATATTATGCACCCACAGTTTGTTGATGGGAATTTTATATAATTTTAGGTTTAGAAATTCCTTATATAAAGACACTTGCAGTATGGGCTTGGACTCTTCAAACAAATTCAATCTTCCAATTGTAAATCAGCTTCAAGATCTTCTTAACAAAAATAGGAAAAAAATCTGCAAATTTTCCTAAAATGTCACCAAGATCCTTTTTATGAAACCAAATTAAATATGCATTGTTCCTAATAAAATCTCCTTGACCTGTGAAAATAAGTGAGATATATCCAATTGGATCTCATAAAATTAAATCAAATCTGTCAAGAAAAACAACAACATCACCTACTGTACAGTTGGCCAAGATGTCAATACATCTAGCTTAACATCTTCCTATAATACATGACAGCAAAACCTGTCATGACAGTTGGTTAAGAAGTCATGACATCTTGCTCAACATATGGTTGTGATACATGTTTTTCCAAATGATACATATTTTACCGAAATTGTTGCCAATCATAAAATCGCAGAGCTAACAATCTCCCCCTTTGGTAAATTTTCGCAAAAACAACCTTAGCACAATCAAACTGGAGAAGATGCATAAAACCACAAAGAACAAAACAAAAGCAACAAGAGAACCATGTACACTTTGTACAAACTGCAATTAGAAAAGTATATAAGAGATAAATTGCAACTATAGATAGACCCAACCTCACACTCAACCTTCTTAATTCTCCAAAAGACATATGTCAAGACATGTGGTATGACATCTGTAGCGGTGAAAAATTGGGAGACCAAGCTATTAACTAATGTTGTGAGTGCAACTTCACTATTAGATGTTTTGCGTGATGTCAAAACTCATAAAGCTAGAATTTTAATATAGTGGACGATATCCTAACGTCTTATGGATTTCCCTTGCATTAGAGGTATTAGGAGTCATTTAAAGCAACTTTAAAATTGTTCACACTCAAGAAAAATTTGTTTTTGCACAAAAATAACACGTACATGTCGACCAGAAATATCTATGCATCGACACATAAATTATGCATTTCTACATATTATTAAAAGTTTCTGTATAGGTCGACAGATACGATTTTCATGCCAGCACATGTACTGCATTATTAAAGCTTCCAGCATTTCCACTTTAAAACACAGGCTCATAGGTCGACACATATGATTTTATGGTCAGCACATGTACTGCATTTTTAAACCAAAAGTTATTGTTTTGCATGTGTCAACCAATAACATTTTTAGGTCAATAAATATTTTCTTGTGGGTCATTTTTTCATTATTTTTTATTTTCGAAACTACCCTCTTTTAACTAAAAATACTCCAACTATAAATATATCATTCATGCATCATTTCTAACTTGATGACACCATAAAATTATCCTACAATTCTTTTCATCTTTAACCTTTCAATCGATGCATACACACCAACATTAAATTGTGATGATCTTCCATCGGGGTGCAATGTAGACGAAGAATTGTGGATTTCCCAATGGTTTGGGTTGAAAATTATAGGGGTCTTCATCCGGGAAATACCATTAGGTTTCTCCTCAAAAATCATTTGTTGAATTGGGGGTTTTCGTGCAAGATCGTGCGAGAAGGAATCGTCCATGTGAAAAATCCCATGGAGTGTTTGAAATATTTTCAAGGAACCTTAGAGTCTTTGAAATATTTTTAAGGGAGTAGAAATAATTGGATGATAGAATCGGTGATCGTGTGTTGATAGTGTGCAATTGGATTTACTCGAGTGAAAAATCCCTTGGAGTGTTTGAAATCTTTGTAAGGAACCTTGGAATGTTTGAAATATTTTCAAGGAAGTATACCACCAAGATCTTCATGCAACATGCATACCACCAAGCAAAGTGCGCCTTGGTGTCAAGGTAACGCCTCCAACATATTTTGTAATCAACTTGCAAAAATATGAGAAATTAAAGAAACAAAACGTATAAAGTCTTAATCGAACCCAAGCCCTTTGATACTAATGCTTTATCGCGCATGCTTCTTCCATTGTGGTAGCTGTTTCATCCACTAACATAAATAAAACAATAAATATATCATATGAATTTGAAAGTATTCACTGATGAGGTGCTAGAGCCCTAGCTTTGGCCGTTTTCTTCGGCGACCTCTTTTTATTTAATATGAAAAATAGGCACGGTTAGCAATCCAAAACATCCTACCCCTCTAAATCGAGGGCTGCGAATCCAATGGCAGTGTTATTTTGGATCCAAAAAATCCATAGTTTGGCCACTACAATGCAAATGATACTGATCGGAGCAAATAATGGTATTTTGCAAACTAGCATGTATGGGACATCTGCGATTGTTCTATTCTGCATTATTAGACCTCAAGAACACATAGAAAATGTTAATAAACGTTAGAATGTAGTAAAACAAAAAATATAGAATTTCAAACATGGATCATTGTAAATGATCCAATCTTACCCGGGGACGGAATGGAATTGATTGCAATCACAAACTTGTGGTGAAAAGTAGTGTAATAAGCATTTGAAAACTTTAGGGTTCTTGAAAATATTTGGAAATTTAGACAATTATTTGAGCAAATGGTTTCCTGTGTGTGGTTCTCTCTTTGATATGTGAGTATATTGAGAAATTTAGGGCAACCTAATGATGGGCTTGGACTCTTGTAGTAAGATATAATTTTATCTTATTTTATTTTATATTATTAATGAATTAAATCAAAAATAATAAAAATAATAAAAATAAAACAAGTCCAAAGGGTGTATGAATGAATTATGAGGTATATAAAGAGTATAACACACGTTTGGACCCTTAAAACATGGACCAATAGTCCAAAATATCAAGCTTGCTCAATTTGGTCTTCATGCATTTGCTCAAAATTTTCCATCTTGCAATGGTCATAACTCACTCAATATTCATCTTTTGAGAATCATTTTAGAGTTTTTGGAAAGCTCAAGATGTCTTCTACAACCTCTATGTTGATCATTTTTGCTTTTGTAGAGTTTATCTTAATGTAAATTGTCTTGACAAAATGTGTCTTTTTGTTGACTTTGGAAATGACTTGTAATGTATTGGCTTATATCTCTCAAATGATGCATGTTTTGGACTTGAGATTATAGAGATAAAGTTGTTATGCTTGGTCAAAGTTCAAGTGACTTCTCTTAAGGAAACCCTGATTTGGCAACTTTTGACTTTTGATGATTTGAGTACTTTTCTTAAGGAATCATAATAAACCATTAATCAAATGATGAATGTGATTTAAAAAACTTAATGTTGACCAAAAATCTTGAGGTTTGACTATATGTTGACCACATTTGACTTTTTACCCAATGTAGTTGATTTTCCATCATCTGAGATATTTACTAAGCAAACTTGTGATGCAAGCCTTGGAACTTTTCATGAGCATTTTTGAAGATCTATGGAGAACCATGAAAACCACTTGAGACCTTGAAAATCCATTCTTCTTTGAGAAATACCAAACCCTAGTTGTGGACCCATTGCTTAGAAGGAGAATTTGTCTGATCAATTCTTAAGCCGACTTGAGCAAATGAGGATCTCATGAGAATGACTTGAAGGAAAACGGGAGGGAAAATTTTTGGGTACAACAACAGTATTAAAGCTTTCAACAATTCTTCTTTAAAACATAGACACATAGGTCGACACATATGATTTTCAGGTCAGCACATGTACTTCATTTTTTAAGCAAATAGATATTGTTTTATGGGTCATTTTTTCATTATTTTTTCATTCTGAAACTACCCTTTTTTACCTAAAAAGAATCCAACTATAAATATATAATTCATCCATCATTTCTAACTTGATGGTACCATAAAATTAGCCTACATTCCTTCTTCGTCTTCAACTTTCCAATCTATGCATACACGCCAACCTTACATTGTGTTGATGTTCCATTGGGGTGCCATCTAGACAAATAATTATGGATCTCCAATTGGTTGGGGTTGATAATTTTAGGGGTCTTCATCCAGGAAACACCATCGGGTTTCTCCTCCAAAATCATTTATGGAATTGGTGGTTTTTTTGTAAGATCGTGCGAGAAGGAATCCTCCATATGAAAAATCCCTTTGAGTTTTTGAAAAAATTTTCAAGGAACCTTAGAGTGTTTGAAATATTTTTAAGGAAGTAGAAATAAGTGGATGATATAAATAGAGATCTTGTGTTGATAGTGTGCAATCGGATCTACTCGAGTGAAGAACCCTTTGGAGCGTTTGAAATCTTTGCAAGGAACCTTGGAGTGTTTGAAATCTTTTTAAGAAAGTAACTTTAATCGGAAAATAGGTTACATCTATCATTCTTGTACTTGTTAAAGATCAAAAGAAAAGAAGGGGTTGAATCGACATTAAACATTTATGTTATGTATAGTTGCTCTAAACACTTCCCTTGTAATCATACTTTTGCAAAGTAAGAAATTGTCCTAATTCCAAATTTGGAATTGGGGGGAGATGTAGACATAATGAGGACGATTGGTGACTTTACTAAACAAATCCTTGTGTCTCTTTTCTTTTATTTCTTTACTTGCTTTAATCTGCATACATCGATTTGTCAAAATAGCATTGAGTAATTTATCGACGCACAAGAATTTACCGAAACTATTTTTTGTTTTGAATTGTGTATTGAGTTTCTTATAGTCACTTTTGATTATAAGTTCTTTTTAAAATCAACACAATACAAAGGAAAATTATGAAACTTTGATTGCATGCCAAGTGTTTGACAAATGATTTAGCTTGTTTAATTCAAAGGAAAATTGCAATGTTCTATCTCTTACTTTCATTTACTCTCTATATGCAATGTGTTGAATAAGTTGTGTGATCGATTTATTCATATAGAATTTCTCTTTGATTATTAAATTTTAAATTGATTTGTTGATTAGCTTATAATCTCTTTGATTGCGCGCCGCATGTTCGATAAATTGTCATGTTTTGTTTTTAATATGATTTCATTGGAAATAGGAAACCATTGTGGTGAATATTAAATGGTTAATTGATATATTATTATGTTGATTGATTTTATCATTATGTTAATTCTATATGGCTTATGCATATCCGTGTTTCCAATAACTACGTTCGTTTAGACTACTATGTTGATCTAGGTTAAATTCCTTTCGCTCAACATTGTTTTTAAAATAATTTTTAAATAATCTATTTGAAAGGTAATTTTTATTTTGGGATATATTCACCCTCCCCTCTAGATTTGGTTCCGTAATCTAACAAGTGGTATCAATGCTCCAGTTAATTCTGTGCTTCGAAACTCTTATTAGAAAATGGTGTATGAACCTAAAGGAATTTACAAAACAACCCCAATTTTTTTGAAAGAAAACCATAGTTATTGTAAATTTTGTATGCATATTTATGTTAATTCATATGGCAAGGATATGTGTGATGCTTTTACTTAAAACAATGCTAATGGAGTTCACACATCTAAGTCGGAAGCACTATGGAATAATAATGATAAGAAAAATTCATTAAATCCAATTAATTGTTTGAATGCACTTGGTAATTATTGTACCCAAAAATTTGCCCTCCCATATTTCTCAATACATTTCAAGTAAGGTCCTCAAATTGCTCAAGGAAGTTCAAGAGTTGACCAGACAAACTCTCTCCTAAGGTAGTGTACCTCAAATTAGGGTTTCAATTTGCATCAAGACGCTTGAGTCCAAAGGATCCCAAATTCTAACCATTGTCCTAATATGTTCTCAAGATCATCCATGTCAAGTTTCAAGCCTTGCAGGGGAAGTTTGCTCAATCAATTGCTCAACGGCCTGAAAATCGACTATGCTAGGTGAAAAGTCAACAGTGGCCCACATACAGTCAAATTGCAAGTTTTTTGGTCAACATTCTAATTTTGAAGTATTATTCATCATTTGATCAAGGTTTGATCATGATTCCTCAAGGATTGCTCACAATTCATCAAAACCCAAAAGTTGCTAAATTAGGGTTTTGCAGGAACAATCATCTCAAATTTGACCAAACATAACTTTCTCATACTTTATCAAAAATGACCCATCCAAAGCTCATTTTTAATAGTATGCAATTCCCTACATTTCATATTCAGCTCCCAAGTTCAAAATATGCACTCACAATAAGATATAAATTGGGACATTATAGGTCATTTTGAAAAGTCAACAAAAATACCTTTTGGGTTAAAGCTTCATACATGAACATGGAAGACTCAATTGAGATGAGACTAAAAAGGTTACTTATAGGACATCTTGAGCTTTCTAAAAACTCCAAGAACACATCTCTAGGGTCAAAATTGAAGGAGTTATGCATTGGTAAATTTGACCATTTTTGCAAAATTGCCAAAAGTCAAATGTGGCAAAAATTGCATATTTTGTCAAATGGGCCCAACTTTTTATGCTTGCATTAAGTTTGTAATGTGACCCACGACCCATGATCCCTTCCACTTGTCATTCTTTTATTTTTGTCATTTATTTTGATTTTATTTCAATTAAATCAAATAAAATCAAAATAAAATCATGAAAATATCAAAAACTAATCAAAGCTTGAGAGTTTTTGCATGTTTAGGTCTATTATACAGCTGGAGATGGAATCAAATCGTGCAAGGTTCATTTGGACACAAAAAGATTTCATTTGGCTTGATTTGGAAATATTTGCACAAAGGATAAAATCATGAATCAATGATCTTAATTGGAAAAGATTTGATACAAGTCTGAAACCCTAATTTGTTCTAGGGTACTTAAGGAACATGTTCAGATCAAAAACAGAGAGATTGGAGGCGTGTAAAAGAGAGAACAAATTGCAAAAAAACTCAACAAAAGTGTAAACTGATTTTCAGGATTGATGTTATCTCATGCCATTATAAGCATCCCAAACGTTTGTTGGACGTTCCAGGAACGTGTTTCAACCATCAACAAGCTTCCTAACATCCAGAATTGCACTGTAAGTACCCCACGGTTTTCACATTTTCTTGAAATCGAATTCAATAATTCTGGCATCTTTAACATAATTTGTTAGCATATTCTTGATCGTTGAGTTATTTGTAAGCTAATGGTGGTACTTAATTGCATTTTCATTAACTGTACAACAAGATGCCATAGTTAGGGTTCTTGCTTCGTTTTTAGGGTTTTTGTTTACAGGGACAATTGGCCATGGATAGTGGTACCATGATGCTCGTGAGGTTGCAACGAGTTGATTGGTACCACTGGTTATGATTTATCATGCAGGAATAAGAGTTTGGAATGGACAAGGGTTGTACCTACGCCCAGCATCCATAGGTAAAAGTCTTTTGCCTAAAACGATAGAAGCCACGAGGAAGATGATGGCGTGGCATGTTGTGAATGGTCCATTCAAGTTTTGCATGCTTCCGAATTTAATATTTTGTTTTATCATATTATATTTACTTGTTATTGGTTATACAAATGACCAAATCAGCTCAGCTGACAAGCGCGTAGTGGACGAATGCTCAAGGACCTGGGTTCGATTCCAAGGTCCCCAAATTTGCTTTCTATTATTTTGTCTTGCATAATCAAGTACACATGCATACCATCAGCCTACCGTCCATCATCAATGTCCCACCATCAGATTACCAAGGCTTCAGATCCAAGGCTACCCCATGAGGATCCACCATACGCTTGGTCAAGCAAGCAGCATGGGATTGGAAAAGTCAAACAAGGCCAGAGCTTGTTGGGCTTGATATTTGCAATCAGCACCCCCCTTATTGCTACCATACAACCAGGCCCATTCTTTCCTTTCTTTAAATTTTCTTTTATTTAATTCCATTTGTTTAATATATTTCCTAACAAAATTAATTTCCTTTTTCATAAAAAATTATAAAATCAATTTTCATAAATTTATAATTAGGTTTTATTTTTTATCAAATTTAATTTTAATTTAGGGTAATTCTAACTTTTTCATATATTTAAAATTAATTAGAAAAATTAGGGTTAGCATGTGACTTAATTTTTTCTTTCTCAAATAAAACAAAAAATAAAAAAATAAGTTAATTTAGTTATTTTTCTTAATTTAAATTAATTAGTCATTAGGGCTTTATTTATTCAATTAAATCTTATTTTCTCAAAACAATCAAAAAATAAAAAAAAAATGATTTTTCTCTTTAAATTTCAATTAGGTTTAGATGGGGTCAAAACCCTAATTCCTTTTCATTTAATTCGTCGCGCGCGTTTTTATTATTTTCACAATATTAATGTTACTGCTTACAGTATGTAATAGTTTAATTAGGATTTACTTTTATTTATCATTTTACGGGTTTTTTGGCTATGTAATCCCTACCCCGATGCCTTGTAATAGCGTAGTTTTTATTTCTCGCGTTTTAATTCTCGTAAATATTAACTGTTAGATGTATGTTAATAGGATTGTATGACAAGATTGCATGACAATTTAAAATGGTTAGAAAACCCTAATGTGCAAAGATAATAACTGAAATTAAATCACTCGCACATGCGTACTCCTAGAGTATACTCTCACTTCGGTTGCCTTCGGTAAACGATCATTAAGTATAGGGTGTTTTAGTGGTCGCCCTCCTGTCTAAACAAAGATCAAAAGTCCCGTTCGGAAATGTTGCCTCAGAAAGGTTGCCTCGGAAATGTTGCCTCGAATATGATCTTAAGACATTAGGGTTATTACTAAGACGTCCTAACATTTCTTTAGTGATTGTACGTCCCTTACGAATTGACCCTTACAACTCCAACAACGGTGCTACCTATTTCTCAATAGTAGGATAGCATTGTCTAAAGGAAACAAGAACATAAATAATCTTTTTTCGAGTAGGTAGATGCTAGTAAGTACTTGCTCAAATCAAACTTTTTCACACTAAACACTTTTTCAAACAAAGTTTTCAAAAACACTTCATAACACTCTTGAGGACTGATACAAGGTTAAACGAAGTAAAACAAAAACTTTTCAAAACAAACACACACAAGAAATTTTAAAAGATGAGCAAGTACCTAAGAGCCCGTGGAAAACCACGGATAGAAAGGGTGCTAATACCTTCCCTTTCTATAATCTACCCCCCGTACTCAGAATATCTCGAAAAAGGATTTTTTTTCTGTACTTTTTTCCATTCCGGTTGGATGAAATAAAAGTCGGTGGCGACTCTTGCTTACCGCGACATTTTGCAAACACAAACGCAAAACGCAAAGCAGCATTTTCCAAGTCAGTTATGCCACTGTATCACAGAATTGGCGACTCTACTGGGGATAAATAAGTGGGGTATACCTTAGGACTTAGTTCATCATAAATTTCTTCTCTTGTTTTTCTTGGTTGCTTTACTTTTAAGGGTTGTTTGGGAGTTACTATAGATCCAAACCCGGATCTGGGGACACCTTTTAGGTAAGTAGCAATAAACTGTGAGGGAACTGTACGGCGTAGACCGATACGGTTGAAGCAGTAGCTACATTGATGTGGCACATTGGTTGGTACCGGTATCCCTTGTGGAGAAACGAGGAGAATACGGGGCTGCTACATGTGTCATTAAGCATCAACTGACCTTAGAACCTTTAATTGACCAACTTGGCCAGTAGGAAGTAGTGAGATAGCCGGCCTCGGTGTAAAGCTGAGAACTGGTTGATACTTGATGCTACACTCATTGAGACCATACTCTCGAGATAGTTTCGGCCGCAAGAAAAGATTGCGTGAGCTGAAACCATGACTGGTGGAGGATGGTCGGTGATATTGAGAACCTCTAGAACCCGGTTACTTTTGCTAGGACAGGTTGAAACCAACTGAACTTCAAGAGGGTAATACCTTTGACCCCATGCAAGCCTTAAACTTAAGGGCTTTTGTGTGACTTGTTTGCCTTTGCCATGCTTGTTATCTGCTATACCTGTTTTTTTTATCATGACATCATGCATCATAACATAGCATGCATACTTCATTATACTAACCATTTCAAAGACCGAGGGGATTTATCTTTGTTCTGTTTTGCAGACTATGGCTTCCGTGCGTAGAAACACCATTCAAGTTAACTTTATGCAAATACCTACTTAACTCAAAGAGTTAGCCTCAAGAGTTTCTGAGACTTCTTCGTTCATTAAGAGACATGGTCAGCTTCTTAGTCTGGTTACATCAAAGTTTGATGAGCAAATGATGAGTGTGCTTTTCCAGTTCTTCGATCATGTGCATCATTGCTTCACCTTTCCAGATTATGAGCTGGTTCCCACTTTGGAAGAGTTTTCTCACTTATTGGGCATAGCCATCCTTGAGCAGGTGCCCTTCACAGGTATGGAAGAGACTCCTAGACCAAAAGACATTGCTTCAGCTCTTCATCTAAAAAGGGATGATGTAGTATCCAATTAGGAAACACGAAGCAGGGTTGAAGGTTTCTTAGCCAAATTTCTAATAGATCAAGCTCAGCTATTCTGGGATAACTTGGATTTTCAGGCTTTCGAAGATATCTTGGCTCTCCTTATCTACAATTTGGTTCTCTTCCCGAATCCAGATTCCTTTATAGATGTGAATGCGGTTAAGATCTTCCTGTCTGGTAATCCTGTGCCTACTCTACTGGGTGATATCTTGCATGCCCTCTACACTCGTACTGTGCAAAGAAGAGGGACTCTTATGTGTTGCATGCCATTGCTGTTGAGGTGGTTTATATCGCACCTCCCCAAGTCTGTGTTGAAGAATGAAGAAGGTTTGGGATGGTCTTATAGGATAATGTCACTTGCCCATACATATATTCTTTGGAGTTCCAAGGTTATGGAAGCACTGCAGTCATTGATCGTTGTGGGGGATACCCTAATGTTCCATTGCTTGGAATCAAAGGGGGGATAACCTACAATCCTTGACTAGCTTTACGACAGTTTGGTTGTGCTCGGAGAGACGATCCTCATGAGCTACTTCTTACGGATATTGCATTTTACTACAAGGAAGACATTGACGAGCACCGCCGGAGGTCTATACGAGCTTAGGGTATGCTGAACAAATCTGACCCTCAAGAGCTGGGACCAAGGACTTCTCTCCCAATGCAGCCTTATCTCCAATGGGTCCGAGCTCGTGCCCAGAAGCTTGGAATACCCTATGAAGTTGTATTTGCAATGATCGTGGAACCTACCAATGAAGAAGGCATTCCTTATACAGTTCTTTATCCTTACATGCCCACTGATCGTGGGGCATTGCAAAGATCCTGGATTCAGCTGAAAGAGGAGAGGGATACCTACCGGGAAAAGTACCATGAGCAAGAAAGGAAGATCTTAAAGCTCACCAGGCAACTCGAGAAAGAAAGAACGATCAATGACTATGTCAGCACAAATGGGAAGCGTCCATGGGATTTCTGATTTTTCCTGTTTCTAGTTTAGATTTGTTTTTCATTTATTTCATTGTAACGCCTCAAAGGCATTGTTGAACCTTTTTACAAGTTAATCTAATAAAGTTTTTTTATTTTTTGTTTGAAAATTTAAATCTCCCAAAGTCTTTGAAATCATTACATACGCATCCCATTATCATTCACACCATTATAGGTACCATTATAGGTTTGTCATCTTCTTCGCTGTTAATTTCAGCACGAAATGTCTTCTGATCAAGCTATCAAAGATCTTCAGGCACAAAACGCCCAATTCCAAGAGATGTTCTTGAGCTTAGCTAAAGGGCAAGAGGATTTGAAAGCTCTCATTCTGAAAGAGAAGAAGAAGAAGAAGAAGAAGAAGAAGAAGAAGAAGGTCGTTCTTCTGAATATGGGTAAAAGGTTTGGGGATAGGTTGAAACAACAAGCTGACCTGACCTCTTCATCCAAGGAAGGGGAGAATCAAGAAGAAGAAAAGGGCCCCAGTCCTGCCATCTCTGATGATGATACAAATTATGATGAGGAGCAATATCCTCCTACCGAGGATAGGTACAAGTAGTTAGAAGACTGTCTGAGTGCTATGGAGATTCAGAAGATCCCTGGTTTGGATTTCGGAGAACTGGGACTAGTATCTGGAGTGGTGATCCCTCATAAGTTCAAAGCTCCTATTTTTGCCAAGTACGATGGCGTATCCTGTCCAAAAATCCATCTCCGCTCGTACGTCGGAAAAATCCAACCCCACACTGCTGATAGAAATTTGTGGGTACATTTCTTTCAAGATAGTCTATCAGGGACTTAACTTGAATGGTTTTATCAATTGGAAGGAGCTAATGTCCGAAACTGGGAGGACCTTTCTACTGCTTTTTACAGGCAGTATCAGTATAACGCCGACCTTGCTCCCACTCGTACTCAGCTTCAGGGTATGTCTATGGGTGCAAGTGAAGGTTTTAAGGACTATGCTCAAAAGTGGAGAGATTTGTCTAGAAGAGTACAACCCCCTTTGTCTGACAGGGAGTTGGTTGACATGTTTTTGGGGACGTTATTTGGTCCATTCTTCAATCATCTGATCGGCAGTTCATCATCTGGGTTTACTGAGTTGATTTTGACTGGAGAGAGAGTAGAAGCTGGTATCCGAAGCGGTAAGATACAGAAGGATACTTCATCAAGTGCAGCAAAGAAGCCTTTCACCGGTAAGAAAGAAGCTAGTGCAGTCTATGGCTCGAGGGGCCAAAACAGACCTGAACACTGTCAAGAATTAAATGCGGTAGTAATATCAAGACCCACAGTTGCTCCACAATGCAACAATCAACAAAGGGTGGAAAGACCACAGAGGTAGTACACTCGGCTCAATATTACCTTGTCTCAAATTCTACCACAATTATTGAAGACTAATCTGGTAACTCTAAGGGAAGCCCCGAAGAACTCCAACACCACTTCTCCTCAATATAACCCGAATGCCTGCTGCAACTATCACTCTGATGGTCCAGGTCATGATACAAGCAACTGTTGGTCCTTGAAGAACAAAGTGCAAGATTTGATTAAAGCCAGAGAGATTGAGTTTGATGCTCTAGAGAAACCTAACATCATGACTGCTCATATGCCCAAACATGGTCATGGAGTGAATGCTGTGGACGATGATTTATTTGTGACCTCCGTGGAAGAAATTTCTACTCCTTTGATGACAGTTAAGAAGAATTTGTTGTTAGCCGGTTTATTTCCGGGCTGTGGCGAAGGTTGCCACACGTGTTCAATTTTGCCTGCTGATTGCCACTTACTAAAATCAGGTGTTCAGCACCTGATGGATAACAAAGAGATCATGTTCGAAAAGACTATGATTTCGTTGGTTCCAATTGGAGATTTTGCCATCATAACCATTTCCTCCAATCCTTCCAAGGCTTCCTCGAGAAAGCCTGTTAGGATTACACCCGTCTCAAGAATTGCTCTGTTAATAATTATTGTCCCTGGTCCTATCCCATACACTTCGAATAAGGCTGTACCTTGGCACTATGGGGCTGATGTCTATTACCATGGATTTAAGCAAGACTTAAAAAGTGAGGAAGCTGATGCTGACGTCAGCAATATTGTCGGGGCTAGCAAGGTCACCAGAAGTGGATGACTCTTTTCTCCCGAGATTTCCCCTCCGACTATCCACAAACCTGTTGTCATTCCATCTGCTGGTACATCAACTATTATCCCAGTTCCTATTCCAGTTATCACCCTTGTCGCCGAGCCATCTGGGACTCGGGGAAAAGAAGTTGTTGCACCCCAAAATTTACCCTCTTGATTTAGGCTTATGTTTCATCATGAACATCATAGTGCATTGCATTCATACATTGTGATAGGATCAAAGTACTTTGGTTACCAAGCTTTCCTCAAAGCTTTGAAGGTTATTTTTGCATGGACAAGTTGTTCAAGAAATATCTTACCATCCAAATCTCTGGATCTTTTTAGCTCAAAGGTTTTGGCATATTTCAAGATGTTTTTACCCATCTAATTGGAATCATCAGCAAAATTAGGGTTTGCTTGAGCAAGGTTGTTGGCCAATATATAAGACTTGATTTAGGGAGCTACAACATTTCTTTGATATTTGTAAGGTCCTTGTATAAGGAATTGATCAAGTCACCCAGAGGATTTGAGGTTTTGAAGATGATTCATCAGTCTCCTAATGTGTTGACCAAAACTAGGGTTTTGGTTTTTATCAGGTTTTCTTGAGAATTTTGAGGTGAAACTTTGCACATGGCCTCTATATGTTTGTAATATCATATGTTTAAAGTTGTAATCATCAATTTTGAAGAGAAGTGGATCAATTGATTCAGAGGGGCAAAATGGTCATTTTGGTCAAAATCAGTCAAAGTTGACCAAGTGAACTTTTGGTCAACCATCAATTCAAGGATGTACTTTTCATATTTCAATTCCATTTTGGTCATTGGATTAAAGAGATTGAAGTTTGGATTGAAACTTGTTCTTGAAGAATCCCTAAAAGTTTCTAATTTTGTAAAATAAGGACTTAATTTCAAAAAATCATATTTTATTCATTCTTGATCAAGAAGATGCAAATGAAATATGCTTGGAAATATAAGAGAATGATATTTCACCTCCTTTTGGTCTCATATTTAAATTGGCAATGAATCAAGAGTTATGGTCTTTTGAAGTTACAAAAGTATAGGTCATTTTTCAAAATTATTGACTTTCAAGCCAAAATTTGAGAACCTTAATGACTCATTTGAAAAAACTCAACACTAGGGGATTGTATATCTTTTCAATACCTTTCCAAGTTGTGTTCATATGTGCCAAAATTCAAAAGTATGAGCAAGTTATGAGTTTTGGAATTTTGGAGCATTTTATTGAAATTTGGCCAATGTGCAAAATGACCATTTCTTGCAAACTCAAGTTTTAGCCATTCCTCTTGCTTCTAATAAAGCGCATTAGTAATTTGTGACATGATAAGGCCCATCACACTTACTATTTAGTGCCCCATATGGTATTGCAGATGTTGCATTGAAAAAATGACAAACTTGCTCAAAATGGCCAATTCACCAACACTCTCTCATTTCAAATGATCATGGGCTGGCTTTTAAGCATGTGTTGCTGACTTCATTTGGCTCACAAAATGCGTAAGAAGCAAGGGAATGAACGAGCAAAAAGCCTGATTCAGTATGCACCTCATTTTTGGCTAAAATTCCCAATCCTTCCCTCCAACGGTTTTAAGGACAAACTTCCACTTCTATCCTTCTCTACAAACTCTATATAAGTGAAAGCAAGCAAATAGAGAGAAGGAGAACGCGCCATTTTCAAGAATTCCAGATCTGGAATTTTCTTCCATCTTCTGCAACTTGATTCGATTCTCTCAATTCCTTGGTGTTTTCTTCAAAATTATTGTGGATTCTACTTCAGCAAAGCAAGTAGATCAAGTCAGCACCATTTGTTTGCATCTGGAGTGAAGGAGATAGTAGATCACTTTTCACCTTGAGGTAATGATTCCAAACTTAGATTCTTGAGATGCACTTGTTTATTGAGATGTTTGAGCTTGAATTCATGTTCAATGATGTTAATGGAATGTGTCTGGAGCTTTATGGCGTTTAATTTGGTGAATTATGCATGTTTGAATGTTCTGAAACTCGCGATTCAGAAGGTTTTTGTTCATGTTCATGACTTGATTATGGATAATATGGTTGATGATTTCATTTGATTCGAATTGCTATGGATTCCTTGCCATACTAGCTTTAATTTGCCTTTGATTTCATCAAAAATGATGCAAAATTGAGTGTGTTGTGTTGATCTGAAAGTGAGCCCTAAATATGGACGATGCGCGCGTTTTTTGAATGATCAGAGGTTGAAGAGGATGTGGTGGCACATCATGATTGGTCCATTTGAAATTTTTGGATTATTTGAATTTTTGTTTTATAAATTGATTTCCATGATTTTATTTCTTGCTCAAAAATGATTGGAAAATTCTGAAAAAAATTATCATAAATTCAAAATAATATTTCTGACTTTGTGTATTTTTTTGATATTTTTTTTGAAAATATTTTGATTGTATCAAAAATTGTTAAGTTTAATTAATTAATTGATTAAAGATAATTTTTATTTTAATATTTACTTTGACCTAAAAAATCCACAAAAGTTATTTGAGACTCCCAAAATAATGTAAAAATTGATTCTGACTTTGGTCCATCATTTTTATTATTTTTTATTAAAAATTTAATTTCAAAGGTTATTTGTAATATTTGTTTGTTTTTATTTTATTTTTAATACTTCTATTAATTCAAAAATTCCAAAAAAAATCATGTAATCTTGTTTTTGATCATAGAACCTGATCATTTTTTTTTTTGCCTTTTTTGTGAATTTTGGTTATGGTTTGTATTTTCTTGCCTTTAAATAACAATTTTATTATTAATTGTTTGTTTTTGTTTTTTTTAATAATTTCCTTTTATCCAAAAATTCAGGGATGTATGTTTTTAGCCCTAATATTTGAATATAATTTTGGTTGGGCATTTTTCTGACTTTTTGATTTAAATATCATTTTGATATGTGGATATTTGTTAATTACATATTTGTTTTCATATTAATTTCTTTCTTGACTTTTCCTAAGTCAAAAAAATATGAAAAAAATGTATTTTCTGACATTTAGGGTTTCTTGATATTTTGCATGACCTTGGTTTGATTTATTTGGGTTTTTATCCTATTTAATTAATATTTGGGATTAAAAAGTCAAAATCTAGGGTTTTGTTACTTATGGTGCAAGTTTCATGTTCAAAATCTTTGTGCCTTGGATTTTTATTGGATTACAGGTCTTGATCATGGTTCATGAATGTATTAAGGATTTGAAAACTATTTTTCTTGAATTATTTGACTTGGTTTGACATTTTTCCACAAATAATTTTGAAAACTTGTCTAGGTTGGTGGTTTTGCCAACTAGTCTTAAACTTTGCACTTCATTTGACCTCCTCCCCAATCATTCATGAACTTAGGGCTTGCATTCTGACTTCTAAACACTTCCAAGATGTTAAGATTTTTTTTGGTTTGAATTATGGATCCTTGTTTCTATTTTTGGTGTAATTTTGAAGTGAAGGTATCCAATTATGTTTCCATGTTTTGTTGCAATTTGTTTGATGGCCAATGAACTTTAGTGAGGCCTATAATTGGGAACCTAATGATCATGTTGGTTCTGACTTGTTCATATTAGCTCAAGCCATTTCACTTATAAGCTTCATGTTTGAATATTTTGGACTATCTAATGCATTATGTAGGTTTCATTTCCTATTATGTTCATGAAGTTGTGATGGAATTAGCTATGCATGATTAAGATATGTTTGCTACTGACCTTTATGGTTCTTGTTCATATTATTCTCAAGCTCTTATGATCCTTGGTTGACACTCAATTGTCAATTCAACATGGTGATAGGAAATAGAAACATTCCTTTGATTCTTTTTGACCTAATCTATGCATGTGCTTGTCTCTTCTTGTTTGTCATGTCCAAAGCCATCATGTTTGTTCTCACTTTTTCACCTTATGGAATACTAACTTGGTTGTTGAATGTGCGAGGTACTCTGAGAAAGTTTCCATTTATGGCTTGAGGCTTCTTGTGTTTCACTTTATTTGTGAAACACAATCTATTATACTGGCATTGTTTTTTGTGCTTGGCATGTTTGATGGTTTATGCAGGATATACATACATATGATTGTGAATGCCGCACTTTGCCCATGGGATTTGTACATATCTGATAATTTGCTTACATCTTGATGGTGCAATTGCTGACTCAATTTGTCTACTGATGCCAGCTTGCTTGAAGTTTCTCTGGGTTTCTTTTATTCTTGCTTGATTGCTATAGATAGTTATCTATTTGGTATTGTACTACCTCCTTTCTCCCATTTTCATTTTGCATAATTCTCTGATTGCATGATGGGACCTTTGTTGCTGATATATGTCGGGAGGCCCTCTGGTTTTTGTCTGATTGCATGTATTTTGTTTGTTGTTGATCGATGAGTCACTCAATTTAGATATTGAGATCACGACTTCGCTCTCATTGCATGCTCCCTAAAGGATGTTTATTTCTTTTCCTCTTTAGTTGTTGATCGATGAGTCACTCAATTTAGATATTGAGATCACGACTTCACTCTCATTGCATGTTCCCTATAGGATGTTTATTGTTTTTCTTCTTTAATTGTTGATCGATGAGTCACTCAATTTAGATATTGAGATCACGACTTCTCTCTCCTTGCATGTTCCCTATAGGATAGTTTTGGTTAAGCTCCCTCTAACATGTGAACATAGGATAGGATTTTCCTTTATCCTCAACCTTAGGGTCAACCATTGTATGATAACACGAGGGATAGTGCTAGGCTAGTTCCCCTTAGTTGTTTTTCCTTTCTCTGCATTTTGCATCTTAAAACAAAAATTTGTTTTCTTGGAAAATCATAAGAACACCTCTAATAAACTCAAACTCTTCTGAATAAAAGATACAAACCAATCTTACTTTGTCTATGATTATCTTGAAGCCGATGTTTCACCATCGCACATGTTTGTTATCCTACTTTGATTCTCAATAT
Organism: Vicia faba; assembly: GCA_948472305.1. Lineage (NCBI taxonomy): Eukaryota > Viridiplantae > Streptophyta > Magnoliopsida > Fabales > Fabaceae > Vicia > Vicia faba. The sequence continues at coordinate 1,309,145,620 of OX451739.1, forward strand.
CATTGTTAGGTGTGATATTTTTCCATCTGTTTTATCGATGTTTCGCCATCTTTTCCATGATATCTTGTTATCTTGAAGCCGATGTTTCGCTATCGCACATTTATCTTGAAGCCAATGTTTCCCCATCGCACATGCTTGTTATCCTACTTTGATTCTCAATATAATTGTTAGGTGTGATATTTTGCCATCTGTTTTATCGATGTTTCGCCATCTTTGCCATGATATATTGTTATCTTGAAGCCGATTTTTCACCATCTCACATGTCTGTTATCCTACTTTGATTCTCAATATCATTGTTAAGTGTGATGTTTTGTCATCTGATTTATCGATGTTTCGCCATCTTTGCCACGATATCTTGTTATCTCTTAGCCGATGTTTCGCCATCGCATATTTGCCTAAAGCCGATGTTTCGCCATCGCACATGTTTGTTATCCTACTTTGATTATCAATATCATTGTTAGGTGTGATGTTTTGTCATCCGTTTTATTGATGTTTCGCCATCTTTGACATGTTACTTTGTTATCATTTAGTCGATGTTTTACCATCTGTTTTGTTTGATTGTTTTACTTGATGTTTTTCCATCTTGACTATCTTTGTTCGTCTTAATTAAAAAGCACAAACCAACCAAAACACATAAGCCAAACTACGGATGCTCTGATTCCTTAAAAGGGATACGTAGGCATTGGGGTAGGGCCCAACCGAGCACAATTTTTTATTTTCCCTACATTATTTCCTCTTCCTTTTGCATGCATTCCCTTTTCAGTCTTAAGCCATAGACATAGGATTTGACCACACCCAATAGATTAGATAACAAGAGTGGATACCGTAGAGTAATACGGGCGTGTGGGGTGCTAACACCTTCCCCTCGCGTAACAGACTCCCTTACCCGATCTCTCAGTCGAAAGACCGTGATTTATCCCGTTTCATGTTTTCTCGATGTTTACCTTTCCCTCTCGACGAGATAAAAGACGTTCGCTGGCGACTTCATTGTTCGATGATTTTCAGCCAGTGGTTTCAGCTGGCGACTTCACTGGGGACAGATTGACCTTTTGCTGGTCCATCTCGGAGTCGATCCTAGCTCTTGTTTGTTTTCCTTTTGGGTGTTTATTTACGGCTTTGCATATTTATCTGTTTGCATTGCATCCTATGTGTGCTTTACTTTCTGCATACTGGATTTGGCTGGACTGTTTGGTTTCTGGATTTTCTTAGTGGGTGGGTTATTCCATGATGTAAAAGGCCTCATACCCAGGCTAGGAGTGAATCCCTAGGAACTAGGAATAGAGTGGCCATGGCAGCTATGAGGCAGATGCTTTGTAGACCTGACCATGAGACCCATGACTTCGGAGGTAGTTCGGATAGGTGTTATCGTATGATAATACCGACATTCGAACTCTCGTACTCTGATTTGGATTTTAACCTTACCTTGACCTAGACTACACCCGTGAGAGGGGCGTGAAAACTTTTCTTACAGGTACAGGTACAGGTACTATTGGTGACTTTTTGTTTCAAAGGTGACTCAGGTTCTCGTGTTAGTTTTGAAGCTCCGAGATTCTTTTTCGATCTTGGATGGTGTTGTTCTGTAATGGTCCATCCAGGATCCAGCGTGAACTTTGATCCTGTCATATTGCATCATAGCATATTTATTTCTAAAAAAAATGATGTAAAAAAATAACTAGCATGCGCATGTCATTTTCCAGGGACATTCAAGAGTCTTCTTCCCGTTAGAAATGTCTAATCTCCCTCCAGTTGAGTCCAATTCAGTTCATGTTAAAAAGCTTACCAGGCATACTTTCTCTTATCAGATTCCTACCATTGATGTGGCCGAGTTGAAGAGGTTGAGTTCTTATTTGAAGGGTGATGTTCTGAACAATTTCAGCAAAACTTATGGAAACTTGTTACTGGTCCTTAATACTCCAGTTGACCTGATGGCTTTGATCACTCTCTTCCAGTTTTATGACAAAGAATTATGGTGCTTTACTTTCCAAGATTATCAACTGGTTCCCACCCTAGAAGATTATGCGTACCTGCTTAATATCAGATTGTCCGATGAAGTTCCTTTTGTCCAAGTACCGAAGAAGCCGAAGTTCGAAGTTATTGCTGAGATTCTTCATTTGGGTTGGAAAGAGGTGAAAGATAATTGGAAGTCCAGTGAAGCTATTGCAGGGTTTTATTTGGATTTCTTAGTGAAGAAAGCTAAAGATTGGGCAAAGAAAGGCAATTGGAGTGACTTCAGTTCTCTGTTTCCTCTTATGATATACGGGATCATCCTCTTCCCTCACAAGAGAAATTTTATGGATTTGGCGGCTATCTGTGTTTTTAGAAACATGAACCTGATACTGACACTCACACTCATGGCAGATACTCTCTATACCATCCATTCCAGGCACGGAAAAGGTGGTAATGTAGGTTTATGTCATTCAATGTTGTATCAATGGCTTATGTTGCACCTACCAGTAAGTGGTCCCTTCGTAGATACCAAGCATTCTCTCCGATGGTCATCAAGGATTGTCAACCTCACTTCATTTGATATCTGGTGGAATTATGAAATGGGGGAAGTGTGAAGTGTCATCACTAGCTGCAGTGATTTCCCTAATGTTCCCCTCATAGGGACTAAAGGGTGTATCAACTATAATCTTGTGCTTGCTTATCGCCAATTGGGATATGCAATGGATGGACCGCCAAAGGTTGAGGAGGTGTCTGAATCAGTGTATTTTGCTAGAGGAAGTGATCCTGTGATGTTGAAAAGAGTGACAAGTGCTTGGAAAGGAATTCACAAAAAGGATAGAACTACTTTGGGAAAGAAGGTTCCTATTTCTAGAATTCCTTACATGGGGTGGGTTAAAGCTTGGGTTAAGATCTTACGGTTACCATTTGCAAGGTCGACTCCTCTATACGAGCAACCTCCTGCTGTTCCAAGTAACACAGTGCCTACCGAGAAGTTTACCCAGGTTCATGTTGAGAACATTCAGCTTCGTGCAAAAGACTGTGAGGCAGGGATGAAACTTTATTGGGCAGATCAAGAAAGGGCCGACTTAGCTCGTAGACTCAAGGAAGCTCAAGGGGAAACTTCTGATGCAACCAGTTTTAGGAAGAGGTCTTATGCTGAAATGGAAGAAGAATTGGGTAAGACTCAGCAAGAGTGTCGGAAGCTTCAGGCCTCAGAAAATGGTTACAGGAAGAAGATTAAGAACTTAGAATGAGAGCTCAAAGACAAGGATGCTCAGCTTGAGAAGGAAGTGGCCCAGAAGCGTGTCGCAGAAGATCGGTTCCAAGAGAGTAAAATGGTCGCATCTCAACTTTTGAAGGAGAAAGCCAGACTTGAGGAGTACTGTCAACATCTTGAAGCATGTTTAGTTCTGGAGATTTAGTTCTGTTATTTGATTTTGATGTATTTGGTCACCCCCACAATTGTTGGAAGGGGCCAATTGGTTGTTATTATTATTCAGTTCTTTTTACTTTTTATTAAGACATGTATTTAGTTGTTTATCATTTTACTCTTAATTGTCCGAAGTCACTTAGACATTGTTTCTCTTGTTTGTAAATAATTTGAAATGCTCATCTCATTATCTTTTCTCTTTTGATTGTATGGTTGCACACCGTGACTGATGAACAAAAGGACTCTTGGATACCTGGAAATGACAAAAATATCATGCATTTCATAACATTGCAGGTTACCTCAAGACGATTTTCTTATTCTGCTGCTTTTCTTATCCAGAATTCAAGACGACTACTCATCGATATTCCACCAGAAATAACTTGTCAAGACAGATGGAACAGGTTCAAGCTGAACTCGCTAAAATGAGGGCCCATATGGCTACTCAGATGACTCAGTTCATGGAGGTCATCACCAACGTGAATCGCCGACAGGAAGAGCTAGCTGCTATTGTCAACAACCAGCGCCGCCATCCAGGGGATGGTGGAAATCAAGGGCTTTATCAGGACATCTCTGTAGGATTGGGGGATGTACAAGATCAGCCTGCTGGAAATTTTCACGGGATAACGGGAAACCCTTTTATGCGTAACGTGGGGCAGTTTCCTCCGTTTCCTGGACTTCGTCTTGTGGGGAACAGAAGAGTTAATCAGGGTGGTGTAAAGAATTACCAGGATCAGGATTTTGACTTTGACCAGGATGAAGATCATATTTCTGTGTGGCGTTTAGAGTCAGGGGTTCAGATTGAGGATATTAATTATCGTTTATTATAAGAGCGTCTGAAGGCTGTGGAAGGCCAAGGAGTCCTTGGTATGGATGCTAATGATCTTGGGTTGGTGTCCGGGGTGAAGGTTCCTCCGAAGTTCAAGCCTCCTACATTTGAGAAGTACAACGGAACGTCGTGTCCTATTACTCATGCAACTGCTTATTTCCGGAAGATGTCAGTACTTATGGAGGATCAAGGGCTTTTGATTCACTTTTTCCAGGATAGCCTATCCAGGGCACCCTTGGAGTGGTACATGAAGCTGGAGAAAACTCATATTCATTGCTGGAATGATCTTGCTTGGGCCTTTGTCAAACATTATCAGTAAAATATGGATATGGAACCCAATCACACTCAATTACAGAATATGTCGCAAGGACCAAAAGAATCTTTCAAGGAATACGCTCAGAAGTGGCGTGAGTTAGCTGCGAGGGTTCAACCTCCAATCATGGAGAGAGACCTCATTGATATGTTTATGAGTACCCTGCAAGGGCCGTTCTATGAGCACGTGATAGGAAGCACTTCGGCAGGATTTGCAGACTTGGTTATGGCTGGTGAAAGAATTGAAGTGGGTTTGAAATTGGGGAAGATTCAGATTGGAGGTTCTAGCGGCTCATCCGGGGGCAGTAACAAACCATTCAACAATTACCCTAAGAAAAGGGAAGGCGACGCAAGCGCGGTTTACTCTCATAGAGGACGAAGAGAGGATTGTCAGCACTAACAAATTAATGTTGTTTCTATTCCTGTTAATGCTCCTCCGCAGCAGAGACCGAATATAGTGCCTCAACAACAAAGGTAGCAAAATGCTCCCCGTCAGTATAATAACTAGCAGCAGAGACAACCCAGAAAATTTGATCTCTTGCCAGTAACACTTACTGAAGCGCTCCACCACTTGCTTGATTTGAAACTGATCAGTTTGAGAAATATGCCGCCACCACCCGCAAGACTCCCTGTTAACTATGATGCTAACGTAAGATGTGAATTCCATTTAGGCGGAGTTGGTCATTCTACTGACAATTGTTTTGTGTTGCAGTGCAAGGTACAAGACTTGTTGGATGCTAAGGAAATTGAGTTTACTCCAGTAACTGGTCCGAATGTTACTCAGAATCCAATGCCTAGGCATGGAGGGGGTGTTGTTAACATGATTGATGATAACGGTGAAGTGTTGACCTTGATCATGAATGTGGAACAAGTAACTACTCCGTTGAGCTTTGTTAAGAAGTTTTTGCTCGACAATTCTATTTTCCCAGGTTGTACTTCAGAGTGTGCCAAATGTAGAGGGAAACCTAAGGGCTGTGATGATCTAAAAGCTGGTATCCAGTTGTTGATAACAGAGGGTTCCCTGCAGTTTGATAGAAAACCGAGCTACCGTAAGGTCGCCGGAGAAGATGTTGCTGTGATATCTATTCCTTACACCCATGCGCGCATTCCTGCCCCTTCAAGGGCACCCCCTTTGATGATTACAATACCCGGACCTTTGCCGTATACCAGTGAGAAGGCTGTCCCGTGGCATTACGGTGCCAATGTTTATTACCACGGGGTAAAGCAGGAGGTTAATGCTTGTTTGTATGAGAAAGAACATGCTGAAGGTGATGAAGAGGAAGTCCATAACTTTTCTGGTGTGGGTCGAATGACTAGAAGCGGGAGAGTATTTGGTCCTTCTAATGTGCAAGATGCGGCAGATGCTTCTGCAAGAGAAAAAGGAAAACAACAGGTAATGATTGGTAATCCAAGGGTTACGCCAGCCAATGTGACTCAACCAATTCCGATACCAGAAGCTTCTTCAGTTCCCGATGAGGTCGAAGAGTTAATTCGAATTATCATAAAGAGTGATTATAGCATAATCGATCATCTGAGCCATACTCCTTCTAAGATGTCTATCTTATCTCTGTTGATTTATTCAGAACCTCACAAAAATACTTTGATGAAGTTGTTAAAGAATGTGTTCGTGCCACATGAGATAACTGTCAATCAGTTCAAAATTTTTTGTGCTAATATATCCGCTGGGAATGGTCTGGGCTTCACCGATTTTGATTTTCCTCCAGAGGGACTACACCATAACAAAGCGTTGCATATTTCAATGGAGTGCAGGGGCACTACTTTATCCCGAGTTTTGGTAGATACAGGATCATCTTTGAATGTATTGCCCAAGTCAGCATTTATGAAGATTGATTATTCCAGACTGGAGCTGCGCCCTAGTGATTTGATGGTGAAGGCGTTTGATGGGTCTCGAAGGTCAGTATTTGGGGAAGTGGAGTTACCAATCAAAGTTGGTCCTCGCACCTTTACGGCTACATTTATTTGTGATAGATATACAGTCAGCATACTGTTGTTTATTAGGGAGGCCGTGGATTCATAGAGCAAGAGCAATCACTTCTACTCTTCATCAGAAACTCAAGTATCATGCAGAAGGAAAAGTGATAACTATATGCGGCGAAGAAGAGTACATCGTAAGTCATTTGACATCATTCCGCTATGTTAAAGTTAAAGGCGATATTTATGAGACTCCGTTTCTGGCGTTTGAGATAGTTCATGTTGTCACCTTTCCTCCTCCAGAGCAGAAAAAGAAATCGGAAATTGTTATGTCTTCCCTCAAAGATGCAAAAGCTGTAGTGGAAGGCGGTAACCTTAAAGGTTGGGGTCAGGTGCTGGACGTTAATCCGAAGTTTGACAAGTTTGGTCTTGGTTTTAGCCCAGGTCAGTAGAGTGCAGCTCCCTGAGCATCTAGTTTATCTACTCCTGTGAAGTTTTCCTGTCCTTGTGCTACTCAAGAAGGGCACATCAATACAGTTGGAGATGATAGAGTTGATGGTTACAATTTTGAAGATTGGATTCTTCCGAGTATTCCAGGCCTGACGCTGAATAATTGGACTTCAGTGGATGTTATCCAAGTTTCAAGCGCTGAGAAGTAATTTTCTTATTTCTTTTATTATCATATCATAATTCCTACGCTCTGCCCAAGGCGTAATGGATCATTTGTGTAGGGCCACCATGTTTATTTTGCAAGTTTATCATGAAATAAAGGACGTTTTTGCATTCAAAATCTTGTTTCTTTTTCTTTTTCTTTTTAAATGGCAATGTTTCTCTTTCCACACACTGTCACTAAAAAACGCAAAAATGTCATTCATGTAGATGCACTTCCACCACTGATTCTATCGATAACTACTCTGTTATGGCTAATTATGACTTTGATACCCCTATTTATCGAGCTGAAGAAGAAGCATATGAGGAGTGATCTTCCTGAGGAATTAGAAAGACTGTTGAAACAAGAGGAGAAGGTTAGCCAGCCGAATCAGGATTCGATTGAGGTGGTGAATATTGGTATAGAGGAGATAAGAAGAGAAGTCAAGATAGGGGTCGATCTCGAAGAAAATGTTAAAGCCAGATTGATTGAGCTACTCTGTGAGTATTCTGATATCTTCGCCTGGTCTTATCAGGATATGCCTGGGTTGGATACAAATATAGTGGTGCATCGACTACCGCTCAAAGAAGGTTGTTCTCCTGTCAAGCAAAAGCTCTGAAGAACTCATCCTGAGATGTCCAAGAAGATCAAAGAGGAGGTCCAGAAGCAGTTGGACGCAAATTTCTTAAAAGTTGTCAATTATTCGCCATGGATTACAAATATTGTGCCTGTGCCCAAGAAGGATGGTAAAGTCAGGATGTGCATGGATTATAGGGATTAGAACTGGGCCAACCCTAAAGATGATTTCCCTCTTCCGCATATTGATGTGTTGGTCGATAACACTGCCCATTCCAAGGTGTTCTCGTTCATGGATGGCTTTTCGAGTTACAATCAAATTAAGATGGCTCCGGAGGATATGGAGAAGACAACATTCATCACGCCTTATGGAACTTTCTGTTATAAGGTGATGCCGTTTGGTTTGAAAAATGTCGGGGCAACATATCAGCGCGCCATGGTCACTCTCTTTCATGACTTGATTCACAAAGAGATTGAGGTATATGTAGACGATATGATTGCCAAGTCTAACACAAAGGAGGAACATCTAGTTCATCTGGAAAAATTGTTCGGGAGACTGAGGCAGTTCTTTCTAAGGTTGAATCTGAATAAGTGCACCTTCGGGGTGAGGTTCGGCAAGCTGTTGGGTTTTATTGTAAGTGAAAAAGGTATCGAAGTGGACCCGTCCAAAGTCAAAGCGATATAGGAAATGCCTGAGCCAAGGACAGAGAAGGAAGTACGTGGCTTCTTGGAAAGGTTAAACTATATTTCCAGGTTTATTTCTCATCTCACAGCCACATGTGAACCTATGTTCAAGTTGTTAAAGAAAAGTCAAACAGTGAAATGGAATGAGGATTGTCAAAAGGCCTTTGACAAAATAAAGGAGTATTTGCAAGAACCTATGATACTCATGCCACCAGAGGAAGGAAGGCCACTAATCATGTACCTAACTGTGTTGGAGACCTCAATGGATTATGTCCTCGGTCAGCACGACGAGACAGGGAAGAAAGAGCAGGCTATTTACTACTTGAGTAAGAAGTTTATGGAATGTGAGTCAAGGTACTCATTGCTGGAAAAGACTTGTTGTACGCTTGCCTGGGCCGCCAAACGTTTGAGGAAATACATGTTAACTCACACCACCTACTTGATATCCAAAATGGATCCAATCAAGTACATTTTTGAGAAGCCAGCTCTTAAAGGAAGGGTAGCCCGTTGGCAGATGATACTCATTGAATATGATATCCAATACACTACTCAAAAATGAATTAAGGGTAGTTTACTGGCCGACCATCTTTCTCATCAGCCTTTGAATGATTATGAACCAATGAAGTTTGATTTTCCGGATGAGGAAATTGTGTATATTCGGGATTGTAATATGCCAGACACAGACGAAGGACCCGAGTTGGGGCCACGTTGGACGCTTGTTTTTGATGGTGCCTCCAATGCCATGGGTAACAGTGTCGGATCTATTATCACTTCCCCCGAGGGTTACCACATTTCTTTCACGGCTCGTATTTGTTTCGATTGCACTAACAACATGGCCAAATATGAGGCTTGCATTTATGGCATTGAAGCGGCAATCGACCTGCGCATCAAATTTTTGAAAGTTTACGGGGATTCCAATATTGTTATCAGCCAGATTAATGGAGATTGGGAGACTCGCCATCAGAACCTAATTATGTATCGTGAGCATGTTATGAAGTTGATTCCGTACTTCAAAGAGATCACATTTGAACACATTCCCAGAGAATAAAACAATCTAGCCGATGCACTGGCAACTTTGTCCACCATGTTCAAGGTTAAGTGGGCTAATGAGGCACCTTCCATTACTATCAGAAGTTTGAGTGAGCCAGCTTTCTGTTTTGAGGCCAGTTTGGAACCAGACGGTAATCCTTGGTGTTGTACCCCAAAAATTTCCCTCCCATTTCATCAACATTTCTCATCACAAGACTCTTGGAACTCAAGATCAAGCTAGGGTTTGCTCTGCTCAAGACACCTCCTTGCATTGTTGACCTAAATTAGGGTTTTAGTTTGCACAGGGATGTTTTGAACCATAATGCCCAAAGTGACTTTCATACTTCATGTTGGACTCACAAGTTTGTCAATACCAAGTTTCAAGCCTTGAATCAAATTTTTGCCCAGTCAATTGGACAGTTGACCTAGAAATCAGTTGTATTGCGGAAAAAGTCAATTGTGGCCAATTGACAGTCAAACCTCATGAATTTTGACCCACATCAACATTATTAACTCATATGAACCATTTGATCAAGTTTAGATCACAATTCCATAAGAAATTTGACCAGACCACCAAAAGGGCCAAATGGTCATTTTTAGGGTTTTGATTGTACAAAGGCAATTTTTGACTGTTTGACCTAGCCAAAAGCAAATCAAGCCCAACCATGGACTCAAGGACTCAATTACATCATCTTGACCCATTCAACAAGTTCAAAAGATCTCAAATGCATAGGATTGACAGATGAATTTTTCAGTCAACTGATCAAAATTCGATTGTACACTAAAAAGTCAAACTTTGACTTTTTGGTCAAAATCAAGTGCCAAGAGTCATTTTCCATCAAGAAATGTCAATTTATGGAACTTGTTCATCAAGAAACCCAAAATTGAAAATTAGGGTTTAAAATGGAAAATTCTCATAACTTAGAAATTTTCTAAGTTATAAAATTTTCTTATTTTTTCCTAACTTTGCCCCACATTTTCACCAAGATGCAAAGGGATTCAATCAAAACTTACAACATGAAAGTTGTAGTCCATCACAAAGTCTACAACTTTAATTCACAAAGTTTTCTCAAAAGAAGCATGGATCGCAAGTTATGATTTTTGGAACAAGGGTACCTAAAACTTTTAACTTAGAGAAATTTTGCCCTAGTTTAGGCAGGATTTTGACCCATCTTCTTCGACATTTTTCACATAGTTCCACTTAGACTCTTAAGTTGCATTTCAAAGATGGATTATATTACATTTTGCAAGCTTTCCAAATTGTCCAAGAACTCCTCAAACACCTTTGTGGTTAAGGAGAATCGAATGCTTGAAGTTGGCAAAAACTCACTTTTAACCATGGCCAATATATGTTCATACCACTTGCCAAATCTAACCAAACTAGCTTAGTACATAATTACAGGTCTCTAAACCAATTTACACTCAAAAATTGAATGCAAATAAATTGGACATTGGCATTGTTCTGATCAAGAGAGCATTGTACAATGAACATTTCCATTTTGAGCATAAAGGTCACACTTCCATTTTCATAAAGGCAACTTTATGTCAAATTGCATTTTCTTGAGCCTTGGACTTTTTTCCTTGCAGCAAACAGGTTCCCTAATCTCAGGCATAGTACACCAACCTGAGCATGCTTGTAATTAGCCTGTACAGGCCATAGCTTGGTCACTTCACATCTTTGCTTTCCAAAAAACAAGTCAAATGGCCAAAAGCTCATAACACACACACATCTGATATACTGAACTCAAGCAAAGTTTTCAAACAAGTTTCTCATATCTTTGTAAGCCAGAAACACGAGTCTTTGACCTCTAGAACCCCCTTGTGCACAAAATCATCATTTCTGCCTAAAACAGGGCAAGTTCTGCAAATCACAAGCCACAATCAAATCCCCTCGTGCGTTTTGTCCCAAATCACTTCAAACACATTCTAAACAATACACATAAGTTGTCCAGACCATTCACAAGATGTTGTAACTCCATTTACACACATCACCATTTTTGTTTGGAAGCTTTGCAGGTTGAGTTCTATAGCACGATTCAGGCCACTTCAAAACAAACTAAGCATTGGGAAAGGTTCAGGGGACATCAAGCAAGCTCGAAAGAACTTCAGGCCCCATTGAAAGTTGTTGTATTGGCCAACTCGAACTCAACTGAAACAGGTATTTCATGAACTTCTATCTCTCTATTTAGGAACATTTAGCCTTAGGTTTGTGAATGAAAGATGTTGTACTCATTTCCCTGAAACCATACATATGCTCAGTTTACATTTATATTAATCGTGCTAGGAGAATTTCATCCATGAACTTTTTGAAAAAACTAGGTTAGGAATTAGGGCCAGAGAAATTCTCTCTGGGCTTTGAGAGTTAGATTAAGTTTTTTATATGTTTAGATTCATGATTTGATGCTCTACAAGTTTCCTGTTTTGAGTTTTGTCAAAAGATCACAAATACAGGAGATACAAGTTTGTACAGGCATACGCGCGTTTTTTTCAAATTTCTGGAGGTTGAAGATGAAGTCTGGGTTGGGCCTGGCCTTCTTGCTTCCAACACCTCCCAGCTTACTTTCAGCACCCCCTGGCCCATTTCTTTGTATTTTCATTATTTTTGAATTTTAATTTCTTTTCTGACTTTGATATTTTATTTTCAAATATAAAAAATACTCTAAAATTATTTTCACAATTTTTTTGCATTTGTTAGATATTTTATTTTGATTTTTTCTAATATAAACAACAATTTAAATACATATATTATTTTGTTTAAACTTGAAAATAATGCAAATAATACTCTTGTTTTCATTTCTATTTTTTATTTACACCAAAAATATTTTCTTAAATATATTATATTTTTGTAAATATTTTATTTTATTTTTTACATACTTAACATATTTAATATATATATATATATATATATATATATATATATATATATATATATATATATATATATATATATATATATATATATATATATATATATATATATATATATATATATATACACATATATACGTTTGTTTTATTAAATACTTAGAAATAAAACACAAAAATATTATATTTATATTTTTATTGTTATTTATACTAAAAAATACCCTTTTTTGGATATATTACATTTTTACACATATTAATATTTTTTGTACATAAAAAATACATCATATTTATTTTCTTAAGGAATTGGGGTTTTTACCCTAAAAACAAATAAATCTTTTATTTATTTATACTTTTTTATATTAAAAAATACTTTTGTATACATGAATAAATAAAAACTCTTTTTTTTGCATAATACATTTTGTTTAATAGTTATTCATCTTGTTTAATTAAATATTGCCCATTTATTTTATTTGCACAAAGAATTCAATTTGGATGTAATAGTAAATTAGGGTTTATAATTTCTTGTCATATATTCCCTCACTCAAAATTGTACCCCCATCCCCATAATCATGTTGTAATAGCTTAGAACTTTAAATTCTCGCACTTTACGCTTTCAATTATGCCATGATTAGAGAATTAGGGTTTGTATGCAAAAATCAAAACCAATAAATAGTTTGACCTAATCAAAGACAAAAATGCATGAAAAACAAACACCATGCACACTTACACCCCTAGGGTTACAATCCACTTGTTTCCTTCAAAAATGGGCCATGGTATGCATGTTGGTACTTTGGCAAAACAAAAAAAAGATCATAGTCCCTCGATGACGCTATCTGAGTTGCCTAAACAAAAATGATCAAGTCCCTCGAGAAAATTTCCAAACATACTTGACATTATTGCTATCATGGTCTATACGATGACCCGCGCCTGTCCCGTTTAACATCCAAACACAAGTTTGTTCACCAAATACAATGGTGAAGCAACACTGTCAAAAGGGTTAAAAACATGAGAAAGATCTTTGAGTAAAATAGGGTAGATAACTCTTAGTTACTTGATCAAAAGCTTGCAAAAACATCCTTGCTATTTTCAAAACACACTTCACCACACAAATTCAAAACCCTACCTTCAAACATTGAAAACTTTTCAAAATACAAAAACACCTTTGTATACATTCAAACAAGAATCATTACAAAGGTTTCCACAATGATGGCCTCTTTTCAAAACATCTTTCAAAACTACACACAAAGCACCATTTCAAACAATTGAAGAGAACCATTTCAAACAATTGAAAAGCAAAGCAAGTGATCTAAACAAGTAACTAAGAGCCCATGGATAACCATGGATAGAAAGGGAGCTAATACCTTCCCTTTTTATAATCTACTCCCCGAATCCAAGAAAACATCTCAAAGGTCTTTCCTGTGCTTTTTGACCTTTCCTTAGGATAAAATAAAAAGTCGGTGGCGACTCTTGCTAAACCGAAACATTTGCGAACACAAATGCAAAACCTCAAGTCAGTTCTCCCACCGTATCACACTTGGATTTATGACATTAAACGGTATCTTGAAACACAAGATTACCCAGAAGGGGCGTCCGTCACGGATAAGAAGTTCTTGGGAAGATTTTCAGCCAAGTTCTTTCTTAGTGGTGGTGTGTTGTACAGAAGGCATCATGATGGTTTACTACTCAGATGTGTTGACAAGAAAGAAGCAGCTAGAATCATTGAAGAAATACATGAAGGTGATTTTGGGACCCATTCAAACGGGCATACCATGGCTAAAAAGATCTTGCGAGCAGGTTATTATTGGTCCACTATGGAGACTGACTGTTACAATCATGCACGAGTTTGCCACAAATGTCAAGTCTATGCTGACAAGGTGCATGTGCCGCCAGTACCTTTGAATGTCTTGACCTCCCCTTGGCCGTTTGCGATGTGGGGAATTGATATGATCAGCAAGATTGAACTGACTATGTCCAACGGGCACCATTTCATTCTGGTTGCCATCGATTATTTTACGAAATGGGTTGAAGCTGCATCCTATGCTAATGTCACCAAGCAGGTGGTAACTCGGTTCATTAAGCACAATATTATTTATCGCTACGGAGTGCCCGAGAAGATCATTACCGAGAATGGGTCTAATCTGAACAAAAAGATAATGAAGGAGATTTGTGAGTCCTTCAAAATCAAGCATCATAACTCTTATCAATATAGACCAAAGATGAATGGCGTTGTCGAAGCGGCCAATAAGAATATCAAGAAAATCATGCAGAAGATGGTGGTAAACTATAAAAATTGGCATCAGATGCTGCTTTTCGCTTTGCGTGGTTATCGCACCATTGTGCGTACTTCGACTTGGGAAACCCCATTTTCATTGGTTTACGGCATGGAAGCAGTGCTGCCGGTAGAAGTCGAGATTCCTTCTCTTAGGGTAATGAGAGATGTTGAGCTGGATGAAAGTGAATGGGTACAGAATCGGCTGGATCAGTTGGAACTTATTGATGAGAAGAGATTGACGATCTTATGTCATGGTCAGGTATATCAGCAAAGGATGAGAAAATCTTTTGATAAGAGGGTACGACCTCAGTGTTACAAACCAGGCGACCTTGTGCTCAAGAGGATAATTCTTCCCCAGGGAGATCCCAGGGGCAAGTGGGTTCTTACTTATGAAGGTCCTTTCATGGTAAGAAAAGTTTTCTCTGGAGGAGCGATGACGCTCACGACTATGAATGCTGACGTAGTTAAAAAATACTTTGCATAAAAAATAATAATAACCCGCTAAACTGAAAACCGGAAAGGGAGGTTTTGGCAAAAAGGGGTGTCCTGGTGAATCGAAAACCCGAAAGGGCGATACAGGAAAAAGTTAGGGACTTAAAGAAAATGACTACGCTCAGCATGAGTTTCTTTGTTTCTTTCCTTCGTTCCGTCACCTGGAATAAGCTCGAAGCTAATCCAAGAATGATCTGTCCGGAAGCAGGAAGATGAGAGTCGTCAGAGTCATAGCAGAGTCGGGACTTGGTGGATATTCACATTCACATTTCCATTTGTAAATACTTCTTTGTTTTAATTTTGTAATTTCTTGCCTCCCAATGTAAATGCCTTTTTCAAAGGCTGATTTCTCAAAATCAATAGAATATCTTCTTTCAAGTATACGCACATTTCTTCTTTTCTCTCTTTTTACTATTTTGTTTGCAAAAACGTCCAATATTTTTGATAAGCATGTACATATAAATTTCGTGGCCCTTACACATATATGATAATCTAAGTCATGGTTTGCTGATCGCTTGAAAAACGGATAACAAACACCACTACTACTGTGTAAGGGGCATGTTTGTTTCTCTGTTTTGTGGACTTCTCTTTCACTCTTTTAGGCATTTTTGCCTTGCATTTTTGTTTCATAGCTTCGGGATGTTGGTAGTGATCATAGGTCAAGGTGATATCAAGGTTACGGCAGGTCGGCGAGATCGGCGAACCTGGTTGGAGATATTTCTTCCCCATAATGGCTTTTATTGCGTTTCTTTGTCGCACTTTCATGTGTTTTCTTGATTGATTATCTTAGAATTGTCTGCATATAGGATTATGTTTATAGTTGAATGTCAGCCTTGATGCGTTGAATGTTTTTTCCTTGTAAAAATTTTTCGTACAATATCACTCTTCAATTGTTTTTCGGGAATTTTGATACCAGCTGTGTCAATTCTTTCGCATTACCAAGAATTTGGAGGAGGAAGTTTAGCTAAAAAAGTGATTGTAATGGTATGCTTTCGAGTAGAACCCTGTTAACGATGTACAGGCATTGTTTCAATCCCCAAACACTGGAGATATAAGGGAGTTAGACCCTCGTTAACCCCTTTGAGCCTTCGAAGTAGGAGTTTCGTTTCCGTTCAAAAATAATAAACCTTTTTACCAGGGGCAGGGTAGATGTTCAGTTGATTTGCCCAAACGTTCAAATTTCAGAAGGAATGTCCCATCTGAGGATCACCACACTTTATCTTTCACATCATAAGTTCAAAATGTCTGAACCATGTCTTTTTTTCATTTCTTCACAAAATCCTGAGGTCGAGATCAAATCGATACAATAATGGCTATCCCTCGCTGACCAAGGAATGAGGCATTTGTTTTCTTCAAAAAAAGAAAAGAGAAAAAAAAAGAGAGAAAAAGTTCAAAGACCCAAAGTCACGTTGACTTGTTCAAAGTGGAAAGTATGAATATGAAAGAAACAAAAAGCCCCGCTAAGTCGAAACTTGAAAATCAGCCGCTTAGGCAAAAGTTAGGGCATCCCGCTGGACTCCCAAAAATGGAAATTCAAGAGATTTTGTCCAGGCAAAAGTTAGGGAAAAGAGAGCCTAAAAGGCCAAAAAAAGAGAAAGAAAAATATTCAATAAAACTTTCATCAAAAAGAAGAAGAGCAATAATGTCAAAAAAAACAAAAGCAGCAGAAGTTAAGCGACAATCATGTTGGAGAATTTGTCTTGATCACTCAACCATTATAAATCCTTTGAAAGGTGAACGCTTGTGAAAAGTCAACTGAACTCAGGACAGGAGAATATCACGAAGGGGGTGGCCACCAAATAACTTGAGCCTTGAAAAACTTTCTTTCAAAAGAACCTTGAACCAGGCCACGTTACAACCTTTAAAAGTCCTAACTGAAACAAGGGTTTAACTCGAAAGCATACTACAACGGGATAATATTTCCTAAACTCCCCGAATATGTGTTGCATAGCCATGTTGGTATCTTATCACCCGCATTTTAACTCGTTTTTTCAAAAGGGGAAAGAAGAGTTTTAAAACCTTTTTGCGCTCTAGCCAGTGATTCGTTCACAACAGAGGTGCGACATTTTGTTAAAATTTTCAACTTCAAGGCTTAAATAATTATCGTATCGGGTCTATCATTCTCAATAAACATTTTTCTGTATGTAAAATAGTTGTTTGACAACAAAAGAGTTTACAAGTTGAACACTGGTAAAGAGCTTAATGATGTTCAAGAAGGGAATGTTCGGCTTTCTTCTTCTGTTTATCCCCTGTGAAGTTTTGTTTCCCTAGTGAAGTTTCCTTTCCCCGGTGAAGTTTCATTTCATCAGCAAAGTTTTGATTACTCCAGGGATTTTCTTTCAAAAAGCCTCGTTCCAAGACTTCAAGTTTGGATATGTCGCCTATCCCCAATAGAGTCGTTAAGCAGGAACCCACATTCTGAAGGAGTTTCGACTTCCCAACGGAGTTTCCAATAGAGATCCCTGGCTTTGACCTCTCATTTCCCATCCGATCTGTTGACCGGGGCATCCTTATGTTTAGGATCTTCTCTTATTCCCCAGTAAGGTTTTAATACCGTGTGACTATCTGCAGGATTCGTCCTTTGGTTGCATTCCAAGAGAATATCTCTCCAGCAAGATAATCATCAACAGAGTTCTATCTCTCCAGTGAAGTCCCACCTCTTCAGCAGAGTTTTGTTCCCCTAGCAAAAAGTTTTCGTGCTTTTCCGGAAGTTGCAGTGTCGACCTGATCTTCCCCGGGATTTCGCAATTTATTTTTGCATCTCCTCTCTTTGTTTGTGGCCCATTTCTGATGGTTGCTCGTTTGTTTCTCCGCGAAGCTCCATCACTTCGAGGGTTCCTCTCTAGTGGTTCCCCGCATTTTTTCCTCTCCTTTGGATTTTGCAATTTATTTTTGCAAGTCGTGTCAGATGCTGACCCCTTGGTTGTTGGCTTCTCATTTGGTCATTCCCCGGTGAGACTTTCAAAACATACATCATCACATTGCATCTACCAAACGCGTAGCATTTCGATTTATATGGAGCATTGCGCTATAAAAAAAGAATTCAAACATACATCGGAACATAAGCCATTATTATTTTCGTCATCCCCAGTGGTTCGCTAATACTTAGGATTAAATCCCCAGCGAAGTCTTTGTCCTCATTATCTCAGTTTCCTCCCCATAACACTATCCTTTTAACATCAATTATTTGTTTGTTTGAGTGTCTACTTTCGACTATAGCTCAGTTTCGCCCTGGCTCGCTCTTCTCGGGTTTAGTCTTTACTACCCTCTCTGGTTCATTCCAATATCTATTGGTGCACCTTTTCGAATATCAGTTTCGTCCTGATATTCGCTTTTTGCAAGTTTTTAGGTGTACGCCCTAATCTCCTCGCTTTGGGTCGAGTTTCGCCTTGTCGCCTGTGCATGAAATCCAGTTTTGTCCTGGTACTCATCTAGTTTAGTTTCGTCTAACTAGTTTTTGAGTCGAGTTTCATCTCGTTCTTGCTTTCCTATGCTGGACTCTTTGACGGTGTTCATTTACCGAGTGCAGTGTCCGTGCTGCGTCCCTAGTTTAAAACCAGTCTCCCTTGTTCCTTGGATTCTCCTACCAATTTTCGTCACTTTTTATCCATTGATCTGAGACCAGCAGGTGGTCTGACAAACATGCACTCTCATCACTTTGCTTTGGGTCGAGTTTCGCCTCGTTACCCGTGCGTGAAATCCAGTTTCGTCCTGGTACTTATCTAGTTTAGTTTCGGCTAACTAGTCATTGAGTCGAGTTTCGTCTCGCTGTTGTTCCTCATTTATGAGATTTTGTCAGTTCCTTCAGACTGTCTATCTTAGTTGATATTAGCAAATGTTCCTAGAATCGCGCACTCTAGCCACTTTGCTTTGGGTCGAGCTCAGAGTTTCGTCTCCTCACCCACCTACGTTTTCTGTTACAGAGCTTAGTTTCGTCTATACTCTGTTGGTTAAGTTTTGTCTCACCCCTTCCTTTTGAAGCCCAGTTTTTCCCTGGCACCTTTATCCGGAAGTTTAGTTGTGCCTACTCTTCTTTGTTTTCGTTCTGTTTCACCCTGTGTTATAGCTCCATTATGACGCATGTCTTGGGGGTTTTTCTGCTTCTTTTTCCTTCTTTTTCAAGAGTGTAAATTTTCGGGTTCTTTCGTATTCAAACATCGTCAACCCTGAACGCTCGAAAGTTATCACTTTTCTCACTTATCATGTTGAAGATATTTGAATAGGGGCAACTGTTGCACCCCAAAATTTACCATCTTGATTTAGGCTTATGTTTCATCATGAACATCATAGTGCATTGCATTCATACATTGTGATAGGATCAAAGTACTTTGGTTACCAAGTTTTCCTCAAAGCTTTGAAGGTTATTTTTCATGGAAAAGTTGCTCAAGAAATATCTTACCATCCAAATATCTGGATCATTTTAGCTCAAAGGTTTTGGCATATTTCAAGATGTTTTTACCCATCCCTTTGGAATCATCAGCCAAATTAGGGTTTGCTTGAGCAAGGTTGTTGGCCAATATACAAGACTTGATTTAGGGAGCTACAACATTTCTCTGATATTTGGAAGGTCCTTGTACAAGGAATTGATCAAGTCACCCAGAGGATTTGAGGTTTTAAAGATGATTCATCAGTCTCCTAATGTGTTAACCAAAACTAGGGTTTTGGTTTTTATTAGGTTTTCCTGAGAATTTTGAGGTGAAACTTTGTACATGGCCTCTATATGTTTGGAAGATCATATGTTTGAAGCTGTAATCATCAATTTTGAAGAGAAGTGGATCAATTGATTCAGAGGGGGAAAATGGTCATTTTGGTCAAAATCAGTCAAAGTCAAAGTTGACAAAGTGAACTTTTGGTCAACCATTAATTCAAGGATGTACTTTTCATATTTCAAGTCCATTTTTGTCATTGGATTAAAGAGATTGAAGTTTGGATTGAAACTTGTTCTTGACGAAACCCTAAAAGTTTCTAATTTTGGAAAATAAGGACTTAATTTCAAAAATTCATATTTTATTCATTCTTGATCAGGAAGATGCAAATGAAATATGCTTGGAAAGCTAACAGAATGATATTTCACCTCCTTTTGGTCTCATATTCAAATTGGCAAGGAATCAAGAGTTATGGTCTTTTGAAGTTACAAAATTATAGGTCATTTTTCAAAATTATTGAATTTCAAGCCAAATTTTGAGAAACTTAATGGACTCAATTGCAAAAACTCAAAACTAGGGGATTGTAGATGTTTTCAAGACCTTCCCTAATTGTGTTCATTTGTGCCAAAATTCAAAAGTATGAGCAAGTTATGAGTTTTGGAATTTTGGAGCATTTTATTGAAATTTGGCCAATGTGCAAAATGGTGATTTCTTGCAAACTCAAGTTTTAGCCATTCTTCTTGCTTCTAATCAAGCCCATTGGTAATTTGTGACATGCTGAGGCCCATCACACTTACTATTTCGTGCCCCATATGGTATTGCACATGTTGCACTGAAAAAATGACAAACTTGCTCAAAATGACCAATTTACCAACACTCTCTCATTTCAAATGATCATGGTTTGGCTTTTTAAGCATGCGTTGCTGACTTCATTTGGCTCAAAAAACGCGTAAGAAGCAAGGGAATGCACGAGCAAAAGGCCTGATCCAGTGTGCATCTCATTTTTGGCCCAAATTCCCAATCCTGCCCTCCAACGGTTTTAAGGACAAACTTCCACTTCTAACCTTCTCTACAAACTCTATATAAGTGAAAGCAAGCAAAGAGAGAGAAGGAGAACGCGGCATTTGCAAGAATTCTAGATCTGAATTTTTCTTCCATCTTCTGCAACTTGATTCGATTATCTCAATTCCTTGGTGTTTTCTTCAAAATTATTGTGGATTCTGCCTCAGCAAAGCAAGTAGATCAAGCCAGCACCATTTGTTTGCATCTAGAGTGAAGGAGACAGTATATCACTTTTCATCTTGAGGTAATGATTCAAAACTTCAATTCTTGAGATGCACTTGTTTATTGAGATGTTTGAGCTTGAATTCATGTTCAATGATGTTAATGGAATGTGTTTGGAGCTTTATGGCGTTTAATTTGGTGAATTATGCATGTTTGAATGTTCTGAAACTCGCGATTCAGAAGGTTTTTGTTCATGTTCATGACTTGATTGTGGATAATGTGGTTGATGATTTCATTTGATTCGAATTGCTATGGATTCCTTGCCATGCTAGCTTTAATTTGCCTTTGATTTCATCAAAAATGATGCAAAATTGAGTGTGTTGTGTTGATATGAAAGTGAGCCCTAAATATGGACGTTGCGCGTGTTTTTTGAATGATCAGGAGTTGAAGATGATGTGGTGGCACATCATGATTGGTCCGTTTGAAATTTTTAGATTATTTGAATTTTTGTTTTATAAATTGATTTCCATGATTTTATTTCTTGCTCAAAACTGATTGGAAAATTCTGAAAAAATTATCATAAATTCAAAATAATATTTCTGAATTTGTGTATTTTTTTGATATTTTTTTTAAAATATTTTGATTGGTTCAAAAATTTTTAGGTTTAATTAATTAATTGATCAAAGATAATTTTTATTCTAATAGTTCCTTTGACCTAAAAAATCCACAAAAATTATTTGAGACTCCCAAAATAATGTGAAAATTGATTCTGACTTTGGTTCATCATTTTTCTTATTTTTGATTAAAAATTTTATTTCAAATGTTATTTGTAATATTTGTTTGTTTTTTTTTATTTTTAATACTTCTATTAATTCAAAAATTCCAAAAAAAAATCATGTAATCTTGTTTTTGATCATAGAACCTGGTCCTATTTTTGTTTTTCCTTTTTTGTGATTTTTGGTTATGGTTTGTATTTTCTCGCCTTTAAATAACAACTTTATTATTAATTGTTTGTTTTTGTTTTTTTTAATATTTTCCTTTTATCAAAAAATTCACAAAAATCCAGGGATGTATGTTTTTAGCCCTAATATTTGAATATAATTTTGGTGGGCATTTTTCTGATTTTTTATTTAAATATCTTTTTGATATGTGGATATTTGTTAATTACATATTTGTTTGCATATTAATTTCTTTCTTGACTTTTCCTAATTCAAAAAAATATGAAAAAATGTATTTTCTGACATTTAGGGTTTCTTGATATTTTTCATGACCTTGGTTTGATTTATTTGGGTTTTGATCCTATTTAATTAATATTTGGGATTAAAAAGTCAAAATCTAGGGTTTTGTTACTTATGGTGCAAGTTTCATGTTCAAAATCGTTGTGCCTTGGACTCTTATTGGATTACAGGTCTTGATCATGGTTCATGAATATATTAAGGATTTGAAAACTATTTTTATTGAATTATTTGACTTGGTTTGACATTTTTCCACAAATAATTTTGAAAACTTGTCTAGGTTGGTGGAAACAGTAAATCTAGGTACAGAGGAAGACAAGAAAGAAGTCAAGATCGGTGCAAATCTGGAGTCTAGTGTTAAACAACGGCTGATTCAGATGCTGTGTGACTATGTTGAGATATTTTCCTGGTTTTATGAAGATATGCCCGGGTTGGATACCGATATTGTGGTTCACCGCCTTCCTACCAAGGAAGACTGTCCTCCAGTGAAACAGAAGGTTCGCCGAATGCGCCCGGAGATGTTTGAGAAAATCAAGGCTGAAGTTATGAAACAGTTTGACGCCAGCTTTCTAGCAGTTACTTCTTACCCGCAGTGGGTTGCCAACATGGTTCCTGTGTCGAAGAAGGATGGTAAAGTTCGAATATGTGTTGACTATAGGGATCTGAATAGAGCGAGTCCCAAGGATGATTTTCCTCTGCCTCATATCGACGTTCTGGTTGACAACACCACTCAGCATAAGGTTTTATCCTTCATTGATGGTTTCTCCGGTTATAATCAGATTAAGATGGCTTCTGAAGACATGGAGAAGACAACCTTTGTTACTCAATGGGGTACCTTTGGCTACAAAGTCATGCCTTTCGGATTGAAGAATGTTGGGGCAACGTATCAGCATGCCATGGTCGCCTTGTTCCACGACATGATCCATCATGAGATTGAGGTATACGTCGACGACATGATTGCAAGATCCCTGATTGAAGGAGAACACCTTGACCATCTTCAGAAGATATTTGACAGGTTGAAGTTGTACAAGTTGAGGTTAAACTCGAACAAGTGCACCTTCGGGGTGAGATCCGGTAAGCTGATGGGATTCATCATAAGTGATAAAGGTATTCAAGTGGATCCTGCAAAGGTGAAGGATATACTTGAAATGCCAGCTCCCCGAATAGAAAAAGAAGTCAGAGGCTTTCTGGGATGTCTGAACTATATTGCCCGATTCATCTCGCACCTGACTGCTACTTGTGAGCAATCTTCAAATTACTGAAGAAAGATCAAGTAGTAAGATGGAACGATGAATGTCAGACCGCTTTCGAAAGGATCAAAGAATATCTCCAAGAGCCACCCATTTTGATACCTCCAGTTGAAGGGAGACCTTTGATCTTATACTTGACAGTACTCGATAATTCAATGGGGTGCGTGTTGGGGCAGCATGACGAGTCTGACCGAAAAGAGCATGCTATTTACTACCTTAGCAAAAAGTTTACTGACTGCGAGACCCAATACTCGTTGCTTGAGAAAACTTGTTGCGCTTTGGCGTGGGCTGCTCGTCGGCTGAGATAGTATATGTTGACTCACACTACTCTATTGATATCAAAGATGGACCCAATCAAGTATATCTTCGAGAAGCCCGCCTTATCCGGAAGAATAGCAAGATGGCAGATGATCTTGACTGAGTATGACATCCAGTACACGACCCAAAAGGAAATCAAGGGAAGTGTGTTGGCAGATCATTTGGCGCATCAGGCAGTGGACGATTACCAGTCTATGAACTTTGAATTCCCGGATGAGAACATCATGTTGGTAACTGACTGTGAAACACCTGGACCGGATGAAGGACCTGAGGAAGGATCCTGATGGTCTATGTACTTTGATGGAGCTTCGAACGCTTTGGGTAATGGAATTGGCGTCGGGATCATATCTCCTGAAGGCTCTCATACTCCGTTCACCGCCCGACTATGTTTCAACTACACCAACAACATGGCGGAGTATGAAGCGTGCATTATGGGTCTTCAAGCATCTATTGACCTAAGGATTAAGTTTCTAAGTGTTTTCGGAGATTCCGCTCTCGTGATCATCCAGATTAAAGGAGAGTGGGATACGAAACACCCAAATCTTATTCCCTATAAGGAGTATGTGTTGACGTTGCTTCCACACTTCGAGGAGATAACCTTTGAACACTTCCCTAGAGAGGAGAATTAGTTAGCGGACGCACTGACTACGATGTCTTCTATGTTCAAGGTCAGATGGGACAATGAGGCTCCCCATATTACCATTGACAGGTTGGACGAACCGGCACATTGCTGTGACATTGATACTGAAGAGGTAACAGATAAACCCTGGTTCCATGAAGTGAAGAGGCATCTTAAGCCTCAGGAATACCCCGAGGGTGCATCTGTTAATGACAAGAAGTTTCTGAGGAGTTTCGCGGTGAAGTTCTTCATCAGCAATGTCATTCTTTACAAGTGTAACTATGATTCAACTTTACTGCGTTGTATGGATAAGAAAGAAGCAGAAAGAATCATGGCAGAGTTACACGAAGGCACTTTCGGAACTCATTCCAGTGGACACACCATGGCAAAGAAAATCCTTCGCGCAGGATATTATTGGTCTACAATGGAAGCCGACTATTATCAGCATTCTCGGACATGTCACGAGTTCCAAGTCTACGCTGATAAGGTGCACATACCTCTAGTTCCTCTAAACATCTTGACAGCTCCTTGGCCTTTTGCAATGTGGGGAATTGATATGATTAGCGAGATCATACCTACAGCGTCCAACAGGCATCGTTTCATCCTGGTAGCGATTGATTACTTTACAAAATGGGTTGAGGCAGCTTCCTTTGCTACTGTAACCAAGAACGTCATGGCACAATTTATTCGGCACAATCTGATCTATCGATATGGTGTACCAGAGAGGATCATTACGGATAATGGTACAAATCTCAATAATAAGATGATCACCGAGCTCTGCAAGCAGTTTAAGATACAACATCACAACTCTTCTCCCTACCGGCCGAAGATGAATGGGGCTGTAGAAGCAGCTAATAAAAACATTAATAAGATTGTGCAGAAAATGACGGTGACATACAAATATTGGCACGAGATGTTACCATTTTATCGTCATGGGTACCTCACCTCAGCACGGACATCAACAGGGGAAACAGCCTATTCCTTGGTATATTGTATAGAGGTAGTCTTTCCCATTGAAGTTCAGATACCCTCTCTTCGGATTATGAAGGATGCAGGTTTGAGCGAAGATGACTAGATCCAGACCCGGCTTGATCAGCTGAACTTAATCGACGAAAAGAAACTTACTGCTATTTGTCATGGTCAAACGTATCAAAAGAGGATGATCAAGGCATTTAACAAGAAAGTCAGACGACAAGAGTATCAAGTTGGGGACCTGGTTATCAAGCGCATCATACTGCCACAAGGTGATCTCAGGGGAAAATGGACCCCTACTTACGAAGGGTCATTTGTGGTTAAGAACATTTTCTCAGGAGGACCTATGATTCTAACTACCATGGATGGTGACGACCTTCCTCACCCCGTCAATGCAGACATGGTGAAAAGATACTACGCCTAATCAAAGACCCGCTAGGTTGACTGGCCTAGGCAAAAATAAGGGCTTCCCAGCGAATCAAAAGGGTTCGGGCAAAAATAAGGGATGAAAATGAAAAACTGTACACCCGGCAAGTCGAAAACCTGAAAAGGCGGCTTGGGCAAAAAAAGGGTATCCCAGTGGACTGAAAACCCGAAAGGGCGGTCCAGGCAAAAATTAGGGATTAAAGCGTAACACTATGTCTCATTGGGTCACCTTGCAACCAGACTTCGGTATCGACTATCAAGCTCAGATGGCACTAATCAATCTGATCTACCTTCAACCAAGTAGAAAAGTGATGAGATGCTCGAAGACATAAGGGAAATAGCAGAGTTGGAACCCAGTGGGATTGTTCACATAGCTGTCTTTCTTTGTCTTTCACGAATTGTATAAATTCTACTGCTCGGAGGTGTTCTCATACTAGGACGTCAGCCTCTTGTACAAAAACGCCTATTTATAGGCCAAACTTCAAAATCAATACAATTCATCTTCAAAGAAATTTCAAACTATTTTTCCTTTATCGGTTTTATTTTGCAAAGAATGTCCAATGTTCATTTTTGATATATGCATTTGACATTAATTGCTGCTCATGAATATTTACATGCGAAACAAAAGACCATTACTTGTAATATCAGAAACAGAGGCAAATAAGAATTGTCCAAACTGTACAGTTGCTCTGTCCACCAGGTACAAGGTAAATTTAGCTGAAGAATATGGCTAAGATGCATTCACTCCCCGCAGAGTAAGAACAGGATAGTAATGTTAACTCTCCTCAGCTGAGACTCGCAACTGTGAACGAATCAGTAATATTCTACCCAAGCAGAGATTATCTACCATCAACACCGAAAGGTCTTACCATCCCCGGCGGAGTATAAAACATCCCCAATGGAGTTTGAAATTTTTCCCCAGCGTCGTCTGAAAATCTTCACCAGTGGAGTTTGGAGGATCATCCCCAGTAGACTTTGGAAGATTGTCCCCAATAGAGCCTAAAAGGTTATCCCCAGCGAAGTCTCAACTGAAGTTCATCCCCAGCAGGGTTCATTCCTATCACAAACAGGAATTCAATCCCCAACAAGATTCAGTATCACCAACAACGGTAATTCATCCCCGGCAGAATTTATCAGCGGAATCCTTTACAGAGCATCTCTTCCCCATAGAGTAATCTCCTAATCAGTTTATTCCCCAGGGAAGTTATCCTCTCCTGCAGGTTTATTCTCGTAACCATCTTCATTCATTATCCCCAGCAGAAACAAAGAATTCAACTCTTTTCTCTAGCAGCTATCCGGGATTTATTTTCCCCAGCTAAAAACATTACATTTCCATGCATCATGACACATGCATATACGCATCAAACAACACAATCTCAATTATTTTGAGAACATCATTGGCTGATACATATCATGCATTACATACAACTAACCTTTACCTTTCAGGAAGGATGCGGTTAAATTCTCACAAAATTCAAAGCTATGAAGCTTTTACCTCCGTTGAATTACAGACGAGTTCCTAAATCTCAGCAGAGAAGTTTTCTCAGTTGAATTATGGGCGAGTTCTTAAATCTCGACGAAGATGTTTCCCCAGTTGAATTACGGACGAGTTCTTAAAACTCAGCAGAGATGTTTTCTCAGTTGAAGTACAGGCGAGTTCCTAAATCTCGACAAAAGTGTTCCTCCGTTGAATTACAAACGAGTTCTTAAATCTCAGCAGAGATGTTTTCATAGTTGAATTACGGGCGAGTTCTTAAATCTCGACGAATATGTTTCCCCAAATGAATTACGGATGAGTTCTTAAAACTCAGTAGAGATGTTTTCTCAGTTGAAGTATAAACAAGTTCCTAAATCTCGACAAAAGTGTTCCTCTGTTGAATTATAGACAAGTTACTAAATCTTAGCAGAGAAGTTTCCTCAGTTGAATTACGGGGGAGTTCTTAAATCTCGTAGAAGATGTTTCCCCAGTTGAATTACGGACGAGTTCTTAAAACTCGGCAGAGATGTTTTCACAGTTGAAGTATAGGAGAGTTCCTAAATCTCGACAAAAGCGTTCCTCCGTTGAATTACAGACGAGTTCCTAAATCTCAGCAGAGAAGTTTTCTCAGTTGAATTACGGGCGAGTTCTTAAATCTCGATGAAGATGTTTCCCCAGTTGAATTACGGACGAGTTCTTAAAACTCAGCAGAGATGTTTTCTCAGTTGAAGTAAAGGCGAGTTCCTAAATCTTGACAAAAGTGTTCCTCCGTTGAATTACAGACGAGTTCCTAAATCTCAGCAGAGAAGTTTCCTCAGTTGAATTATGGGCGAGTTCTTAAATCTCTACCAAGATGTTTCCCCAGTTGAATTACGGACGAGTTCTAAAACCTCAGCAAAGATGTTTTCTTAGTTGAAGTACAGACGATTTCCTAAATCTCGATAAAAGTGTTCCTCCATTGAATTACAGACGAGATCCTAAATCTCAGCAGAGAAGTTTTCTCAGTTGAATTACGGGCGAGTTCTTAAATCTCGACGAAGATGTTTCCCCAGTTGAATTACGGGAGAGTTCTTAAAACTCAGCAGAGATGTTTTCTCAGTTGAAGTACAGACGAGTTCCTAAATCTCGACAAAAGGGTTCCTCCGTTGAATTATAGGCGAGTTCCTAAATCTCAGCAGAGAAGTTTTCTTAGTTGAATTACCAGCGAGTTATTAAATCTCTATGAAGATATTTCCCCAATTGAATTATGGACAAGTTCCTAAATCTCGACACCTCAGTTGAATTATGGGCAAGTTCATAAATCTCGACACCTCAGTTGAATTACAGGCGAGTTCCTTTCCCTTAACAAAGATCAGACTTCCCTAGCAGAATCTTCCTCAACAGCAGGTATGTAAGCTCTCGCTAAGGAATCTCTTATGCGATCAACACTTCTCCAAACGGCATCTGTAAGCCCATTCCCGACATCACAAAGCAACTACCACTTCATGCGAGTGCAAATTTCTGGGCACTCTAGTGTTCAATCCTCTTCCACCTTTGGATCACGAAAGACAC
Source organism: Vicia faba (assembly GCA_948472305.1). Classification (NCBI taxonomy): domain Eukaryota; kingdom Viridiplantae; phylum Streptophyta; class Magnoliopsida; order Fabales; family Fabaceae; genus Vicia; species Vicia faba. The sequence goes on from OX451739.1 coordinate 1,309,174,351, forward strand.
GAAAGCCAATCTACATCCTCGGGTTTAAGAAGATTGAACAGGGGCAGTTTTTGTACCCCAAAATTTTCCCTCCCATATTTCTCAAAACATTGCAAGAAAGATCTCCAAATTGCTTAAAGTAGTCCAAGGGTTGGCCAGACAAGCTCTCTCCTAAGGCAGTCTACTCAAATTAGGGTTTTGTGTTGCATCAAGATCCTTGAGTCCAAGTGACCACAAGTTCTCACAAATGTCCTAATATGTTCTCAAGATCATCCATGTCAAGTTTCAAGTCTTGCATAGGAATTTTGCTCATTCAATTGCTCAAAAGGTCCAAAACTCAATTGTGCTAGGGCAAAAGTCACTGTGACCCACAAACAGTCAAAATTCAAGATTTTTTGATCAACATCCCCATTTGAAGTATATTTCATCATTTGATCAAGGGTTGATCATGATTCATCAAGGATTGCTCAAAATTCATCAAGATTGAAAAGTTGCTAAATTAGGGTTTTGTAGGAAAAGTCAACTCAACTTTGACCAAGCATAACTTTCTCATACTTTATGCGAAATTACCCATCCAAAGCTCATTTTGAAGATGATGTAATTCCATACAATACATCTTTATACCCCAAGATCAAAATATGCACTCACAAGAAGTTATGAATTTTGACATTAAAGGTTATTTTTGAAAGTCAACAAAAACACCTTTTTTGTCAAAGCTTATAACTTGAGCATGGAATATCAAAATGAGATGATACCAAAAGTGTTGATTAGAGAACATCTCAAGCCTTTCAAAAAGTCAAATAACACCTCCAAAAGTTCAAAATTGAGGAAGTTATGCATTGTTGAAGCTGGACTTTTTTGCAAAATTGCCAAAAGTCAACTATCCTCAAAACTTCAAATTTTGCCAAATGGGCCCATTCGGTTTCACTTGTTTTGAGTTTGCATTATTGCCCATGTGCTCTAGCCTTTGCCATGTGTCCATATCATATTTTTATTATTTTATTTTATTTTTATTTGAATTAATTCATTTTAAACCAAATTAAATCAAATAAAATCAAAAATATTGATAACCAAAGATCTTTTGATGATTTCATGTTTCAATGAACAGCTTGCACCATATCAAACTCGTATCAAAGCAATTGTACACAAAAAGATTCAAATCTAGCCTATTTTGGAAATCTTTGAAAGAGAATAAAATCAAATATCAAAATCATCAATGGAGGAAGATTTGGACAACACATTCTAACCTAATGTATTGTACAATACATAAGGAAGTGAGGAAGACAAGAATAAGGGTTGGAGATCAGTTCTAGAGGCAGAACCAAATTGGAAAAAATCAAGAAAAAGTGTGACTTTGAAATCAATCATAGAGGCAATTTCAAGGCTTGCCAATTGTCTCAATCTCTTCCTAGCCATCTCCACAAGCGAAAACAACCAAGACCACGCGTTTTCAGACTTTCGCAAGTGTTGTAAGTCGTTCACGAAGCCGCTCTGTTCTTGATTTCATATTTCGTAAATTAGGCATTGTTAATATGAAATAATTGCATATTTGTGATCACCATGCCATTTGCAAGCTTTTTACATTAGCCAATTTCATTTACATAACCTATACTGTGATTCACCATGATTAGGGTTTCGTGGAGTTTTTTGGGGCTTTTGTTTTCATGTACAATTAGCCTACATAATGGCTATGGATGTGATCAGTAGGTTGAGACGAATCCAACCATGGTCTTGGAGTCCATTTTTATGGCCTGTGCAAGATTTTAAAGGTGGAAAATTTTGTAGCGACTGACCTTTGTCCGTTGGTATAGGTGTTTTGATTTTTGGCCACAGAGAGAGGAAGGAGAAGCAATCGTGGCATCCACCCATTTGTCCATTCATACCAGCGCGCCTTTTTTTTATTTTTGTCCATTAAATTTCATTTTCTTTATATTATAATTGTTGTGCATTATTATAACAAATGAACACAAGCGTTCCAGTGGTAGCCACGTTGGCCTTAAGGACCCAGAGGCTGGAGGTCAGGGGTTCGATCCCTGCCTCCAGCAATTTGCATTTTCTTGATTATTTTTCAGGTAATCTAGTGTACACGCATGCCCGGAGACCATCATACTCCCTCACTCTTCAGCACGCCTGATGGCCAGATGGCCAGATCTGGTGGTCAGCATCAAAGGTGCACCAAAAGGCTAGTCAACGCATGTGTATGTGTGATCGGTGGATCTGGAACTGACTATTTAACGCTGGTTCGCGAAATGTCGCGGAAGCAAGAGTCGCCACCGTCTTTTATTTTCTACAAATGGAAAGGACAAAAGCACAGAAAATTCCTTATAGAGATAGTTTCTCGGTTCGGGAGGTAGATTTATAGAAAGGGAAGGTGTTAGCACCCTTTCTATCCATGGTTATCCATGGGCTCTTAGATACTTGCTCATTTGTGTTTTCAAAATGTGTTTGCTTGCTTTTCAACTGTGGGTTTAAAAAAGTTTCGTTTAAAGTTTCAGTTCGACTCTTGTATCGGTCCTCAAGAGTGTTTGAAAAGTTGTTTTGAAAGCTTTTTGAAAGTGTCGGTGTGAAAAGAAGTTTTTGATTTGTTTTGAATTTAGAGCAAGTATCTACGAGTCATCTACCTACCCTAAGGAATTAGTCTGTGTAAATGTCCTTAAAGTAATGCCATCCCACCATTGAGAGGTAAGTAGCACCACCATTGGAGGTGTTCAGGTCAATTCGAGGGTTCGGGACATGGTGATCACCGGAGCAATAGGAAGACACCTTAGAAGCTACCCTCATGCCATGTTCATGGACATGAGGACTTACTAAAACATCCTCTACTCGACGACCACCTTTCAAGGGGCAAGGCAACAGTGAGACGTACCCTAGGGTGGTGTGTGATTTGTGTGTCATGTTCATTTATGTTTATCTTGTTCATGCATTGGTGATCTACGCGTTGCTTTTATTTTGGCATTCATTCTTTCATGCAAATTATTAACAGTTAAAAGGTGCGGAATTAAAAAGTCCTGCGCTATTACAAAGGTGTGGGTCTACATCGCCAAATTAATCCAAGACCCGATTTGAAATAAAATAAAATAAGGAAAGATAAATGTCTAATTAATCTATTACATGGCTTTGGGATAAATACATTATATTCACAAAAGAAATAAAAGTAAAATGCGAGAAGAAGTAAAGTCGGGAATGCGAGGGCGTTGGACCCTTTTAAGGAAATTAAATTACAATTAATAAATTAATTAAGTTAAATAAGGAAAAAGAAATTATTTTTGAGTTTTTGTATTTATGGAATTAGTAAGAAAATTAAATGAAATTAAAACCCTAATTCTAAACTATTTTTAATTTATTAAGAAATGTTTAAATTTAACCTAGTTTTAACCTAATTATTTAATGGCAAATTTATTTACAAAAAAATTAATAATTAAATATGGTAAAAGAAAAGAAAAAGAATAAAAGTATTTAAAACCCTGATTCTACATTTTTTTAATTTATTAAAAAAAATATTAAAATTAAACCTAGAATTAAAACTAAATTAATTTATAAAATTTATTTACAAAAAAAAGTTAGTGAATTAAACATTAAAACATATTTTTTTATTTTTATAGTTTCTGATTTTTTTGGTATTTTTATAAATCTTTATTTTGATGAATTAAAAAGAAAATAATTAAATTAAAACAAATAGTAATAAAAAAAATAGAAAAAAGAAAAGAGAAAGAAATACAAACACTAGGGGGGTTCTGCCCCAATCTGGAGGTTATGTTGTGAGCAATTAGGCCCAAGAAGCTTGGCCCTTTCTGACTTCTCAATGATCATGTGCGTATGCGTTGACTGAAGCATTCCATAGACTTTGGATCCTGGCCACTGGATTGATGTGGTGGGACACTTGGCAAGCACAAACTTGAAGCTGCATGGTAGGCCCTAGGGGTACGTACTGCATGGAATCACATTAAAACAAAATTTATTGAGAAATATGGGGGACCTGGGAATCGAACCCAGGTCCCAGTGCTTGCCAAGCCTTTTGTCCACCAACTGAGCTATTTGAGCGCGTTGTACCTAGAACAAAGAACAAATAATATAAAAGAAAATTGACGTTAATGATATAGAAATAAAAAAAAACGCGCGCTGGGATTTAAACTATCCAATCAGATCTTGCCACATGATCTTCTTCTTCGTTCGTCCCTGAAATAAAAAGAAGTAGCGGGGGTTTTAAACCCCCCCAAAACACATCCTTTTCCAAAATAGCGAATAGCTCGTGTGGCCATATAAATAGGGCGCGACTAGTGTATTGAATTCATATGAAGGTCATGAGTTCAGTAGTCCAGGTCTTGTTGGCCAATTTTTCCCCAAGCGCAAAGCCCTAATTTTACAGCTTTGAAAACCTAGCGAGCTCCAATGGTGGATTCACATATAAGGCATGAAAAGTCAATTGAAATACACCATTAGTTTCAGGGAGTGCATATTAGTACAAAACGATCATTAAAATGTATGAATATGGCATATAAATCAAAGCACGAATATGAGAAAAGTTTGAGAAATTTGGACTTCTATATACCAATTCTTGATGCGTGGGGACTGGAAAAGAATGCAGTTAGGTTCAGGGAAGCCTCAGAAAGCTTTTGGAATTGGTTATAAGCTTTGAATCATGCTCTATGTGTGAAATCAGTTTTGAACTTTTTCACAAAAAATTTCAAAGTGTGTGTTGGTCTGAGGCGCAGCTTCAAGGTTCTTGGCATTAGGGTTGTGATCAGCTTAAGTATGCCAATGGATTAGGGTAAGAATTCAAGCCAAAAGATCAATGTTTTGATGAATCAAATATTTTATTTTTAATGAAAATCCTTTCAAATCTTTTCCATGTGATTTTGATACCAATAATGGCCAAACCTTTCCAAATTTGGTGTGCACGAATCTTGAGGTTTTATTGGAGAGAATATGCTGCAAAAAAGGATTAAAAAACATGGTTTTCTATTTTTGTCATATTTTATTTCATTAAATGAATTAATAGTGATTAAAAATTCAAATAAATAATAAAAAATGATGAAATAATTCCCCTTTGGGCCAAATGGTCGTGCATAGCCTTTGGATAAGGATTCTTGGAAGAAAATGTGGCCCATTAGCAATTTTGAGGCATTTGAAGCAAAGTTGACTTTTCAAAATTCCCAAAAATTTCCCAACTTCCACAAGGCATATCTTGCCCAATTTTTAAGCTTTGATCATGTTCTTGGACATTTTGGAAAGGTCTTGAAGTCCTCTATCCAATGCCTTTGGTCCCATGTCATTTTGATTTACCAATCGCAAGTTATGGCCTTTGACTTAAAGTCCCTTTTTGTTGACTTTTGAAAATGACCTATAATGTTGAAATTGATAACTTTTTGTGAGAGCATTTCTTGGACTTTAAGTGTGAAGAGGAGTTGTAGGAAATGTCATTCTCTTCAAAATGAGCTTTGGATGGAATTTTTCTGATAAACCATGTGGAAGTTATGCCTTGGTCAAGTTACAGTTGACTTTTTCAACTGTCCAAATATGGAAACTTTTGCATCTTGAGACTTTTTGAGCCATGCCTTGAGAATCATGATCAAGAATTGATCCAATGATGTTTGTGGCTTCAAAATAAGATGTTGACCAAAAATTTGAATTTTTGACTGTCAAACGACCATTTTACCCCTACAGTTGACTGCTGAGCAATTAGGGCATTTGACTGTGCAATTTTGTGCTGTAAGTCTTGAAACTTAGCATGAGGATACTTGACAATGTTTATAGGCATGTGGGACTTGTTTGGACCCTTGGAAACTTCAATTTCTTTGTCAGAACCAAAACCCTAATTTTTGACTGTTGGGAGGCCATTGGACTGTGCAACCCTTGGGAGATTTTGAAGCATGCTCTTTGCAATTCTTGAAGAATATGGGAGGGCAAATTTTGGGGTACAACAGTATGGGATAAGAAAAATTCCAATGGATCAGCATATTTTGGCCAACAAAATTGCTAAGGACACCTCCAAAATCAGGCCCATCTCTACTTTCTCACATTTTGTTTATTTTATTTAATTACTTTATTTTGTTTAATTAATTTACTAACCAATAACATAATTTCTTTTTTTATCAAAAAAATCACCAAAAATATTTTTTATCCAATTAAAAATTCAGAGCATTATTTTTGTTTAATAAATATTAATTAATTAATTAGGTTGATTAATTAGATAACTTGAATTTATTTTTGTAAATATTTAAAATTAATTAGAAATTATTAAGCTTTAACTATAATTTAATTATTTTAATTTCTTTCCTAAAATATCAAAATCCAAAAATATGTCATTTATTATTTTTCATTAATTAATTTATTTAATAATTAATTTAGCATTTAATTTAGGACTTAATTTCTTTTCTTAAATAAAAACAACAAAAACCATTTTCTTTAAAGGTTCAAAACCCTAATTTCATGTTCAATCCAATTCATTTGCGCGATTTATTTTTCCTTATTTAATTATTGATGTATCTGCTCCCAGCTTGTAATAGTTTTAAATAGGACTTTTATTTATTTTTCCTGCTTTTACTTTAATTTCAAAGGGTTGCTTTTGGCGATGTAAATACCTGACGCCTTGTAATTTAATTCCCGCACCTTTAATTTCAGCAAATTATACAACTGTTAGATGTTTGATAATAGGGCTTGCATGACAAGAATGAATTCTTGATTTAAAATCAATTAGATCACCCTAAACATGTGCAAAGATAAAAAATAACTGAAATCAACACACTCGCACATACGCACTCCTAGGGTACACCCCACTTGGTTGCCTTTGTAAACGATCATTGAGTATAGGTTGTTTTAGAGGTCGCCCTCTTGTCTAAAAGATCATAGTTGCCTCGGAATGGTTGCCTCAGATATTGTTGCTCGAACGAATGATCTAAGACAGTAGGGTTACCGCTAAGATGTCCTAACGTTGCTTTAGTGACTGTAAGTCCCTCATTCAAATTGACCCTCAAACTCCAACGACGGTGCTACCTACTCATTAATAGTGGGATAGCATTGTCTAAAGGAAATTAGCATAGAAAGATTCCTTTTTCGAGTAGGTAGATAGTTCTTAGATACTTGCTCATCCAAAAACAAAACTTTTTCACACTTATACACTTTTACAAACAAGTTTTCAAAAACACTTCATTACACTCTTAAACGAGAGTTAAATCGAAGTTAAAACAAAAACTTTTCAAAACCCACAAGCACAAAGAAAACATTTTGAAATTCATGAGCAAGTACCTAAGAGCCCGTAGATAACTATGGATAGAAAGGGTGATAATACCTTCCCTTTCTATAATCTACCCCCCGTACTCAGAAATATCTCGAAAAAAGGAATTTTTCTGTACTTTTTTCCTTTCCTTGTTGGATAAAATAAAAGTCGATGGCGACTCTTGCTTACCGCGACATTTTGCGAAAACAAACGCAAAACGCGAACCAACATTCCAAAAACAGTTAGTTCTTCCCACCGTATCACACCTGCCTTGTCCGGAAGAATAGCAAGATGGCATATGATCTTAACTGAGTATGACATCCAGCTCACAACCCAAAAAGCAATCAAGGGGAGTGTACTGGCGGATCATTTGGCGCATCAGGCCGTGGATGACTACCAATCCATGAATTTTGAGTTCCCGGATGAGAATATCATGTTGGTGACCGACTGTGAAGAACCTGGACCGGATGAAGGACCTGAGGAGGGATCCTGATGGTCTATCTATTTTGACGGAGCCTCAAACACGTTGGGTAATGGCATTAGCGCTGTGATTATATCTCCTGAGGGCTGTCATACTCCTTTCACCACCCGATTATGTTTTAACTGCACCAACAATATGGCGGATTATGAAGCATGTATCCTGGGTCTTCGAGCTGCTATTGACCTTATGATTATGTTATTGAGTGTATTCGGAGATTCTGCTCTAGTGATCAGTCATATCAAAGGCGAGTGAGATACGAATGACCCAAATCTTAATCCTTACAAAGAGTACGTACTGACATTGCTCCCACACTTTGAGGAGATAACCTTTGAACATTTCCCGAGAGAGGAGGACCAGTTGGCGGACGCGCTAGCTACCATGTCTTCTATGTTCAATGTCAGGTGGGACAATGAAGCTCCCCATATTACCATCGAGAGGTTGGACGAACCCGCACATTGTTGTGATAATGAGACTGAAGAGGTAGCAGATAAACCCTGGTTCCACGAGGTAAAGAGGTATCTTGAGGCTCAAGAGTACCCCGAGGGTGCATCTGTTAATGATAAGAAGTTCTTGAGAAGGTTCGCTGCGAAGTTCTTCATCAGTAATGGTGTCCTCTATAAACGTAACCATGATTCAACCTTACTGCGATGTATGGTCAAGAGCGAGGAAGAAAAGATCATGGCAGAGTTACATGAAGGTACCTTCAGAACTCAATCCAGTGGACATACCATGGCAAAGAAAATCCTACGGGCAGGATATCATTTGTCCACTATGGAAGCCGATTGTTATCAGCACTCTCGGACCTGTCATAAATGCCAAGTCTATGCTGATAAGGTGCGTGTACCTCCAGTTCCTCTGAATGTTTTGACGACTCCTTGGCCTTTCGCAATGTGGGGCATCGACATGATCAGCGAGATCAGACCTACTGCGTCCAACGGACATCGTTTCATTCTGGTAGATATTGATTATTTCACAAAGTGGGTTGAAGTAGCATCCTTTGCTACAGTAACCAAGAACGTCGTGGCGCGGTTCATCCGACACAATCTGATATGTCGATATGGTGTACCAGAGAGGATCATTACGGACAATGGTACAAATCTCAACAATACAATGATCAAAGAGATCTACAAACAATTTAAGATTCAGCATCACAACTCTTCTCCCTACCGGCCAAAGATGAATGGGGCTGTTGAAGCGGCTAATAAGAACATCAAGAAGATTATGCAGAAGATGACGGTGACATACAAAGACTAACACGAGATGCTACCATTCTCTCTTCATGGGTATCACACCTCAGCACGGACGTCGACAGGGGAAACATCCTACTCTCTGGTGTATGGCATGGAGGCAGTCCTACCCATCGAAGTCCAGATACGCTCTCTCCGGATTATGACGGATGCAGGTTTGAGCGAGGACGATTGGATCCAGACCCGGCTTGATCAGTTGAACCTAATCGATGAAAAGAGACTTACTGCTATTTGTCATGGTCAGAAGTATCAAAAGCGAAAGATCAAGGTTTTTAACAAGAAAGTCAGACGCCAAGAGTATCAAGTCGGGGATCTGGTGATCAAACGTGTCATACTACCGTAAAGTGATCCCAGGGGGAAATGCACCCCCACGTACGAAGGGTCGTTTGTGGTTAAGAACATTTTCTCGGGAGGAGCTATGATTCTAACCACCATGGATGGTGACGACCTTCCTCACCCCGTCAATACAGACATAGTAAAAAGATACTACGCATAATCAAAGACCCACTAGGTCGACTGGCCTAGGCAAAAATAAGGGCTTCCCGGCGAACCAAAAGGATTCGGGAAAAAGTAAGGGATGAAATTGAAAAAAAAAATGTACACCCGACAAGTCGAAAACCTGAAAAGGCGGCTTGGGCAAAAAAGGGTATCCTGGTGGACTGAAAACTCGAAAGGGTGGTTCAGGAAAAAGTTAGGGATCAAAGCGTAACACTGTGTCTTATTGGATCATCTTACAACCAGACTTAGGTATCGACTATCAAGCTCGGACAATGCTAATCAATCTGATCTACCTTCGACCAAGTAGCAAAGTGATGAGATGCTCGAAGAAATAAAGGCAATAGTAGAGTTGGAACCCAATAGGATTGTTCATATAGCTATTTTTCTTTCTTTTACACAAATTGTATAATTTATGTTCCCTCGACGGCGTTCTATTACTACGACGTCAGCCCCTTTGTACAAAACGCCTATTACAGGCCAACTTCAAAATCAATACAATTCAATTTCAGAAATTTCAACTTGTTTTTTCTTTTTCTGTTTTCAAGAACATCCATTGACTCATTTTTGATATATGCATTTGAAAATAATTGCTGCTCATAAGTGTTTAAATAAGAAACAAAAGACAATTACTCGTAATTTCAAGAACAGGGGCAAACAAGAAGTGTCTGAACCTTACAGTTGCTCTACCCACCAGGTGCAGGAATAGAGCCAGCTTGAGAATATGACTAAAGGTGCATACACTCCCCGCAGAGTAGGAAGTACCCAAAGACAGTGGTGTTAGCTCTCCCTAGCTGAGGTTCATAATCACGGATAAGTTGGAAAAATTCTCCCCAAGCAGAGTTTATTTATCACCAACAATAGAAGTTCACCATCAGTGGAGTTTATTTCTTCCACAGGCAGAAATTCAATCCCCGACAGAGTTCATCATCACAGGAAACGGTAATTCATCCCCATTTGAGTTTATTTATCCAAATCAGCAGATCGCCCAATAGAGTATCTATCTTCCCCACAGAGTCATTCTCCAAAAAGATTATTCTAAAATAGAGTCTCTCCTGACGGAATACTCTCGACGCAGAACGGACGCAGGTCTCCAGTTAATCATCTTCGGTCGTTATCCCCAACAAAAATGAGGAACTCAACTCCTTAAACTCTCCAACAGCAGTCCGGGATTCATTTTCCCCAGCTAGAGGATATCATAAGAACATTGCATGTTCATACATCATGGCATACGCATATGCATCATACAACACAATCTCATTTATTTCGAGAACATCATTACTCAATACATGTCATACATCATGATATTACATACGACTAACTCTTTACCTTTCAGGGAAAGATACAATCAATTTCTCACAAGTTTTCTCTGGTTCAGTCAAATCGATACTAAGATTTCTATTCCAGTTCAAGCTATGAAGCGCATATTCGACCGGATAATATCTTGATTTCTCCAAAATACTACGAAGCCTGGAAGCGACCAGATAGTGGTATATCTTAAATTCAAGATATGAAGCCCGGATTCGACTGAATAATATCTTGATTTCTCCAAAATACTACGAAGCCTGGAATCGACCAGATAGTGCTATCTCTTAAATGCAAGCTATGAAGCCCGGGAATCGACCGGAAAATAGCTTAATACCTCAACAAGTTATTGTGAAGCCTGGAAATCGACCAGATAGCAATACAAGATACCATGAAGCCTGGAATCGACCAGATAATGGTATAAGACACCATGAAGCCTGGACCACGACCAGATAGCGGCAAAGGCACTGAAGCCTGGGACACGACCAAATAACAGTGTAAGGTACTGCGAAGCTTGGAATTCGACCAAATAGCAGTTACTCGGCCAATTACTATGAATACCGGAAACCAACTTGGATATTAGTAGGCCTTGAAATCAAATGGAAGCCTGGATGCGACCGGATAACCACTTGATTCCTTCTGAAGCCTGGAGCACGACCAGTTAAGAAGTGAGAAATTGCAAAGCCTAGAGAACAACCAGATAACAATCTCATCTCCCCAGTAAGTCACTGTAAAGCTTGGAGAACGACCAGATAGCAGTCAGTCTTATTTTTCTCAAAAAATTACTATGAAGCCTAGAGCACGACCAGATAGTAGTTCATTTTCACCTCCTCAACTAAGAGACGATTCCCCAGTAGAGTAATGGACAACTGAAGTTCCTAAAAATCTATTTCTCCCAAGATAAAGAACAATGTTCCCCAGCGAAGTCCTCCTTAACAACAGGTGTACGGGCTCTCGCAAAGGAATCTCTTATGCGATCGACACTTCTTCCGATGGAATCTTTAATCCCATCCTCCGACATCAACCTCCAAATGGAATCTATAAGCCCAGTCCCGATATCACAAGACAAATACCACTTTATGCGAATGCAAATTTCTGGCCACTCTAAGTGTTCAATCATCTTCATCCTTCGGATCACGAAAGGCAGACAAGCCAATCTACATCCTCAGGTTTAAGAAGATTGAACAGGGGCAGCTGTTGTACCCCAAAATTTTCCCTCCCATATTTCTCAATACATTTCAAGTAAGGTCCTCAAATTGCTCAAGGAAGTTCAAGAGTTGACCAGACAAACTCTCTCCTAAGACAGTCTACCTCTAATTAGGGTTTCAATTTGCATCAAGATGCTTGAGTCCAAAGGATCCAAAATGCTCACCATTTTCCTAATATGTTCTCAAGATCATCCATGTCAAGTTTCAAGCCTTGCAGAGGAAGTTTGCTCAGTCAATTGCTCAAAGGCCTGAAAATCGACTGTGTTAGGGCAAAAGTCAACTGTGGCCCACATACAGTCAAATTCCAAGATTTTTGGTCAACATTATCATTTTGAAGTATTATTCATCATTTGATCAAGGGTTTATCATGATTCCTCAAGGATTTCTCACAATTCATCAAAACCCAAAAGTTGCTAAATTAGGGTTTTATAGGAAAAGTCAACTCAACTTTGACCAAGCATAAATTTCTCATACTTTATCAAAAATGACCCATCCAAAGCTCATTTTGAAGAGGATGCAATTCCCTACTTTTAATCACCAGCTCCCAAGTTCAAAATATGCACTCACAAGAAGATATAAATTGGGACATTATAGGTCATTTTGAAAAGTCAACAAAAACACCTTTTGGGTCAAAGCTTCATACATGAACATGGAAGACTCAATTGATATGAGACTAAAAAGGTTGCTTATAAGACATCTTGAGCTTTCTAAAAAGTCCAAGAACACATCTCTAGGGTCAAAATTGAAGGAGTTATGCATTGGTAAAATTGACCATTTTTGCAAAATTGCCAAAAGTCAAATGTGGCCAAAATTGCATATTTTGTCAAATGGGCCCAACTTTTTATGCTTGCATTGAGTTTGTAATGTGACCCACGACCCATGATCCCTTCCACTTGTCATTCTTTTATTTTTGTCATTTATTTTGATTTTATTTCAATTAAATCAAATAAAATCAAAATAAAATCATGAGAATATCAAAAACTAATCAAAGCTTGAGATTTTGTGCATGTTTAGGTCTATTATATAGCTGGAGATGGAATCAAATCGTGCAAGGTTCATTTGGACACAAAAAGATTGCATTTGGCTTGATTTGGAAAGATTTGCATAAAGGATCAAATCATGAATCAATGATCTTAATTGGAAAAGATTTGATACAAGTTTGCAACCCTAATTCGTTCAAGGGTACATAAGGAACATGTTCAGATCAAAAAAAGAGAGATTGGAGGCGTGTAAAAGAGAGAACAAATTGCAAAAATACTCAAGAAAAGTGTAAACTGATTTTTAGGATTCAGGCTATCCCAGGCCATTCTAAGCATCCTAAACGTTTGTTGGATGTCCAAGGAACGTGTTTTAACCATCAACAAGCTTCCTAACATCCAGAATTGCACTGTAAGTACCCCATGGTTTTCACATTTTCTTAAAATCGAATTCAATAATTCTGGCATCTTTAACATAATTTGTTAGCATATTCTTGATCCTTGAGTTATTTGCAAGCTAATGGTGGTACTTAATTGCATTTTCATTAACTGTACAACAAGATGCCATAGTTAGGGTTCTTGCTTCGTTTTTAGGGTTTTTGTGTATAGGGACAATTGACTATGGATAGTGGTACCATGATGCTCGTGAGGTTGCAACGAGTTGATTGGTACCACTAGTTATGATTTATCACACAGGAACAAGATTTTGGAATGGACAGGGGTTGTACCTACGCCCAGCGTCCGTAGGTAAAAGTCTTATGCCTAAAATGACAGAAGCCACAAGGAAGATGATGTTGTGGCATGCCGTGAATGGCCCATTCAAATTTTGCATGCTTCAAAATTTAATATTTTGTTTTATCATGTTATATTTACTTGTTATTGTTTATACAAATGACCAAACCAGCTCAGCTGGCAAGCGCGTAGTGGACGAATGCTCAAGGACCTAGGTTCGATTCCCAGGTCCCCAACTTTTCTTTCTATTATTTTGTCTTGCATAATCAGGTACACATGCATACCATCAGCCTACTATGCATCATCAATGTCCCACCATCAGATCACCAAGGCTTCAGATCCAAGGCTACCCCATGAGGATCCACCATACGCCTAGTCAAGCAAGAAGAATGGGATTGGAAAAGTCAAACAAGGTCACAACTTGTTGGGCTTTATATTTGCAATCAGCACCCCCCTTATTTCTACCATACAACCAGGTCCATTCTTTCCTTTCTTTAAATTTTCTTTTATTTAATTCCATTTGTTTAATTTATTTCCTAACAAAATTAATTTCCTTTTTCATAAAAAATCATAAAATCAATTTTCATAAATTTAGAATTAGGTTTTATTTTTTATCAAATTTAATTTTATATTAGTAATATTTAATTTAGGGTAATTCTAACTTTTTCATATATTTAAAATCAATTAAAAAAATTAGGGTTAGCATGTGATTTAATTTTTTCTTTCTCAAATAAAACAGAAAATACAAAAATAAGTTAATTTAGTTATTTTTCTTAATTTAAATTAATTAGTCATTAGGGTTTTTATTTATTCAATTAAATCTTATTTTCTAAAAATAATCAAAAACAAACAAAAATGATTTTTCTCTTTAAGTTTCAATTAGGTTTAGATCGGGTCAAAACCCTAATTCCTTTTCATTTAATTCGTCGCACGCGTTTTTATTATTTTCGCAATATTAATGTAACTGCTTACAGTATGTAATACTTTAATTAGGATTTACTTTTATTTATCGTTTTACGGGTTTTTTGGCTATGTAATCCCTACCCCGAAGCCTTGTAATAGCGTAGTTTTTATTTCTCGCGTTTTAATTCTCGTAAATATTAATTGTTAGATGTATGTTAATAGGATTGTATGACAAGATTGCATGAAAATTTAAAATGGTTAGCAAACCCTAATGTGCAAAGATAATAACTGAAATCAAATCACTCGCACATGCGCACTCCTAGGGTATACTCTCACTTCAGTTTCCTTTGGTAAATAATCATTAAGTATAGGGTGTTTTAGTGGTTGCCCTCCTGTCTAAACAAAGATCAAAAGTCCCGTTCAGAAATGTTGCCTCAGAAATGTTTCCTCGAATATGATCTTAAGACATTAGGGTTATTACTAAGACGTCCTAACATTGCTTTAGTGATTGTATTACCCTTACAACTCCAACGACGGTGCTACCTATTTCTCAATAGTAGGATAGCATTGTCTAAAGGAAACAAGAACATAAATAATCTTTTTTCGAGTAGGTAGATGCTAGTAGGTACTTGCTTAAATCAAACTTTTTCACACTAAACACTTTTTCAAACAAAGTTTTCAAAAACACTTAATAACACTCTTGAGGACTGATACAAGGGTTAAAACAAAGTAGAACAAAAATTTTTCAAAACAAACACACACAAGCAATTTTAAAAGATGAGCAAGTACCTAAGAGCCCGTGGAAAACCACAAATAGAAAGGGTGCTAATACCTTCCCTTTCTATAATCTACCCCTGTACTCAGGATATCTGGAAAGAGGATTTTTTCTGTACTTTTTTCCTTTCCGGTTGGATGAAATAAAAGTCGGTGGCGACTCTTGCTTACCGCGACATTTTTCGAACACAAACACAAAACGTAAACCAGCATTTTCCAAATCAGTCGGTTTTTCCACCGTATCACAGTAATCTTATTTCTAATGAAATTGCTACTGACAAAGTTGTGAGATGTATTACTTGGAATTTCCAACTGAAGGTCACCGCGATCAATGAAGTTAATGTCCTTACCACACTTGATATCACTATATTGTTTGGTAAGTTTGATGAACATGAACAAGAACTCACTTTCTTAGTAAAGCATGAGAAAAAGCTTGAGAAGAAGAACAAAAAGGAAAAAGACACGGATAAGGAGGAAATAACAAAGTCTAAAGCTCTTAGGATGTCATGTTCAAGGTCCTCAAATTATGAGCACGTAATACAATAGTGATTTTAGTGACGTTAAAGATTTAAGTTGTCACTATGGTTGTATTTCCCAAATGCAACCAATTATTTCATTAACCCCCAACGACTCAATGAAGATTGAGTACCAAGCTTGTCTTGTTGTTTTGTGGGAACATTATCTTGATTCTATAAAGAGAATATGGGTTCTCATTTATGGTGGATTAATACATATGAAAATATTCTATTAAATATGGGGCAAGATGATGGATTATGTGATCTAGAAAGAAACAACAAATTTTGTTTTATTGGTAAAAGATGCGTAAGTTATTTTTGATGTTGTATCTGGGAATGCTCAGAAAAGGTATTTCATTTCATGATGTAGGTTTATCTTCAAGAGACATGCTAAATGACCTCGAAGAAGGTATTGATCAACCCGAATTAGTGAAACATGGGGAGGAGAAAGATAACTAACATGGAAAGGATAAATGATGAGAGTTTAATCAAAATGAATGATCATCAAATTAATGACCTTCTGGGACTCATCACAAGTTATACATTTGAGTCTTTCTCAAAGTGAAAAGTAGTAAGATCGTGTTGTTCTAAAATCTTTGTGGCAAACTTTGCATTTGGTTCAACTTTCTTTCGAGAGTCCTGTGTGAAATGCAAGTGCATCCTCCGTCATATTGTACAGTGAGGTAGTATCGATTTAACTTTCCCTTTATTAGTAAGTTATCTATTTTACTTGTTTATTTCTCTAAATACATGACATACTTGATGTATGGTATACGTATTATGAGTGTTCATTTGTAACATAATTCTTAATTGATAATCATAATGAGTTATCAATTTATAAACTTGAATTGACTTCATCACATTATACTTTCATGTATTTCTTATAAACATTTACATGTACATAAGCATGTTTAGATTCATTAAACATCAAGCATAACACATTTGACATTACATCATATTTGATTCTACTAACATGTGAATTATCAAAGAATTCTCTAAGCTTATGCAGGGAGTATTTGAAATGAATCTTACGGGGAGTTGAATTACTTTCCCGAACTCCAAAAATAGTAGCTCAAGGAAGGAACGCATGCATGGGGAATTACCTTCACGATCTTGTTGAGAATTAGGGATTGTTAATTTCTCCAATGTTGCTTTCCTTATTATAATGCTTTCATTTTTATACCTTTTCTCTAACAATTCATTTGAGTATTTTACATCATGTGAGTGCAACTTCAATTCCACCAAGAGTGAGGTAACATTCTTCCAAATATCTCCTTGAAAGTAAGAAGATTCTTAGTACATGTTTTAGTTGATGAAAAATGCTTGTAGCTGCGTCACATTTTATGGATACATTTTCATTTGTGTATCTATTATTTATTGCATTTGTGTATGAGTTAATTGTAAGCATGTTAACTACATGTAGGGTTCATGTTATAGCTGCGTCACATTTTATGGATACATTTTCATTTTGGATTGAGTAGGGACATGTTCTTGTCACTATGCTAGGAACATGCGCTGCGTCAGAAGTTACATTGTGTTGCTTTACGAAATTTTGACGCTATAGAAGAAAGTTAACTAGATTTCTCTCGCATCACATTCATTATTATACATGCAATTGCATTACATATTTGGTAATGTTTTATGCTTGTTATTTATTATTTTTTGCATCATCACATATATAAGGGGATATGTAATTGTATGCTCTTCTTTGTAAAAATGCCTATGTGTGATATATTAGTATTGGTATTGGAATACGACACTTCTCATGATTTGACTTATTTATTTTTTATGTTGCCAAAGTGGGAGAAGAATATGCAATATGAAGATGGGAAGCACAAAGTCAGGGGGAGCCTTCAATAACTACATGAAATGCATCGTCACAAGTTTTGCCATCATTAAAAAGGGGGAGTTTGTGAGTGAAACTTCACTATTAGATGTTTTGCATGATGTAAAAACTCGGAAAGCTGGCATTTTAGTATGTTGGACAATATCTTCATGTCTTGTAGAACTCCCTTGCATTAGAGGTCTTAGGAATCATTTAAAACAACTTCAAAAATAATCCTAATCATGAAAAATCAGTTTTTGCACAAAAACAACACTTATGTGTCTACCTGAAATTTCTATGTGTCGACACATAAATTCTGCATTTCTACATTTTATTAAAAGCTTCAATATTGGTCGACACTTACGATTTTTAGGTAAACACATGTACTGCATTATTAAAGCTTTCAGCGATTCTTTTTTAAAATAGAGGCACACAGGTCAACAAATAAGATTTTCATGTATTCACATGTACTGCATTTTTAATGATTTTCATGTACTGCATTTTCATGTCGACAAATACGATTTTCATGTACTGCATTTTCATATTGACACATAACATTTTCAGGTCGACACATATTGTTTTGTGGGTCATTTTTTCATTATTGTTTCATTCTGAAACTACCATCTTTTACCTAAAAAGAGTCCAACTATAAATATATCATTCATTCATCATTTCTAACTTTATGATACCATAAAATTAGCCTACATTTCTTCTTCATCTTCAACATTCCAATCTATGCATACACACCAAGATTACATTGTGATGATATTCCGTCGGGGTGACATATAGATGAAGAATTTTGGACTTCCAATTGGTTTTGGTTGAGAAATTTAGGGGTCTTCATCCAGGAAAAACCATCAGGTTTCTCCTCCAAAATCATTTGTTGAATTGGTGGTTTTTGTGCAAGATTATGCGAGAAGGAATCGTCCAAATGAAAAATCCCTTGGATTTTTTATATATTTTCAAGGAACCTAAATTGTTTGAATTTTTTTTAATAAAGTAGAAATAAGTGGATGATAGAATCATCGATCTTGTGTTGATATTGTGCAGTCGGATTTACTCGAGTGAAAAATCCCTTGGAGCGTTTGAAATCTTTGCATGGAACCTTGGAGTGTTTAAAATATTTTCAAGGAAGTAACTGAACCGGAGAATAAGTTACATCAATTGGTCTTGGTCTTGTTGAATATCAAAATAAGAGAAGCGGTCGAATCGACATTAAACAATAATGTTATGTGTAGTTGCTCTGAACACTTCCCTTGTAATCATACTTTTGCAACGTAAGAATTTATCCTAATTCCAAATTTGGAGTTGGGGGAGATGTAGCCATAGTGAGGACCATTGGTGAACTTCTTAAACAAATCCTTGTGTCTCTTTTCTTTTATTTCTTTACTTGCTTTAATCTTCATACATCGATTCGTCAAAATAGCATTGAGTAATTTATCAACGCGTAGTAATTTTCTGAAACTGTTTTTTGTTTTAAATTGTGTATTGAGTTGCTTATAATCACTTTTTATTATAAGTGATTTTTCATATCAACCAAGACAAAGGATAACTATGAAACTTTGATTGCATGCCAAGTGTTTGACAACTTGTTTAGCTTAATTAATTCAAAGGAAAATTGCAATGTTTTATCTCTTACTTTAATCTACTCTATATATGCAATATGTTGAATGTGTTGTTTGATCGATTGATTTGTATATAATTTATCTTTGATTATTAAAGTTTAAATTTCTTTGTTGATTATCATATGATCACTTTGATTGCAAGTGCTTTTGCATATCAATAAATCTCAAATAAAATTCTGAGAAATTGATTGCGCGCCACATGTGATAGACAAAATTGCAATTGTACTTTTTTCACCAGTGTAGTAATAATAGGGTAATTCCCTAAATGTCAATATGAAGGACTACGTGTAATTGTCTAGTAAAATTCTTGATCAATTAAACATAAACTTAATTTGGGTTTTGGTTTTAAAATTTAACTTTACAAATAGCCGAAATATAAAATGGTTTTTTCACAGATATGAGGAGCATGCTAGGGTAATGTGTATAATTTTCTATGTAACTACCTTGAATCCTGATCTCTTTCATAAGTTTATATCCTTCAATTACCAGCCCTTTAGGTTATATTCCCCTAAGTCCTTAGTGGGAAAACCTTTAAACCTTCATCCTAAATCTTAAGTCCTTAGAGATTTCTGATGGAGTCAAGCCCTAGTTTTATCACGAGTTGTCTGGTAACTATAAGATATCCCTAGTCCTAGGTGATATCTAATATAGCCCAATCGTATAAAACCTTACCAACCGCAGTCCAACTATATGTTAATCATAAATCAATCCTAATTGGTCCGATCAGGAAGGCATAAAAAAATTGTATAACTAAATTGAATAAAGAAGACTATTATATTAAAGAAATTTGGGAATCCAAATCATTTACTGGGTCAAATCAGGGACGCCCCCTAACATTAGGGGGTTTAGCTACTCATATTGTTCAAAATAATCACAAGATAAAAATTAGATATTACAATTAATTGGATAGCTTCGATCTTCAATTGCTTCCGCTCATGAGAATCTTCCGCTCCCCAAAAACCTTGATCTCCCAATCTTTAGACGTGTGAACTACTCTTTGCTTCCAAAAACTCCTCAATTCACCGTGGAAACATGGCTCAATAGTGAACAATCCATTTGTCTCAGTCAGAAATGCCCAAAACGCCCCTATGGGTCCCAAATCATGAAAAATTATAAAAACACTCAAAATCAGCGTCTTGACCAACACGAGCCGTGTCAGGTGACACGGGCACTCAATTCGGCCTTTGTCCACCGCTTCACAAAAAGAAATATTGCCTAGAACTTCTGACACAGGCCATATCATTTGACACAGGCACCTGTGTCAGCCTCTACATCATCTTCCAAATTGCAGCTTTGCATTCTCTCCTGACATGGCTCGTGTCAGGTGAAACAGGTGGCCGTGTCAGGCACCCTGTAGCTTTATTTTTGAGACATCCTCCAAAACTCCGAATTTTCACTTTTCGTACTGATTTTCCTAGTTTTATTCCTATGAGCCTGAAAACAACAAAATACTTAACCAACGAATAAAACATAGAAGAGTGAAATAAAACACTTTACAAAATAAAGAAATGATAACTAAAATCACTTTAATAAAGGTGGAAAAACCACTTATAAAACTCCACCAAACTTAAATTGTTGCTTGACCTTAAGCGACCATTACAATAACTCATGAAAATCACAGTAGCCTGGTACTCACAAGTGAGACATCCTTTCAAATTTATCAAAAAGCAGTCCATTTGATGTTCACATGACGCGAAGAGTTTGTGTAAAAACCTTTAAACCTCGAGGTTCCTCTTCAGATACCTCTCTAAATATGCTTTGTATTTAAGTCTTTTTCCGATTTTCCTCTTTTTTCATTTGGACAGTTAAATTGAGGCAATGAGAATTTTTGATGACTACCACACAAACAAGACTGCTCAAGAAATTTTTTGTTCAAGTACCAAATAAGAGCTTTTTCTCCTTTATGACTGACGTTTATGGATCAACCCCCTTTAAGATGAATAATCTGGCGAGGGCTACCCAACTTAGCAAGCATGTTGCCTTTTATTCCCTTTTCATCATTTAGTGCCAACTTTATTTATTTCTCAACCAATCATTCCTGCATGTGAATATATATTATCACAGACTTTAATGATAAACTACTCGACTCAGTATTCAAGAACTATGGTACAAATCTACACATTAGACTTGTATCATTGTCACATTATTCCCAACTTCCTACCCTCAAACAACCATCCATTTGTCTCTATATACTATTCTTGAACTCTATGAGAAACAAGTTCTTATACAAAACAAAAAATTTCGGAAAAATTTGGGAAGGACTTCACCTCGTGGATTTACACAGCAATTAGCATAGAACCGAAAAATAATTTGAAACAAAAAGCAATAAACCCCTCCCTCTTCCAAACTTGAACAAAACGTTGACCCCAATGTTTCAGAACAAGCTCAGGGAAGTGAATCACAAAGGGAAATGCAACACAAGTTGCTTCCTCCTAGCTTTCACCAGTAAGACTCCCATTTTATTAGTCGTAGAAAAAACGAAACAAACACAAAAAGAAAAATTATGTTATTAAAAGCATGGGTTGACTCCCACAAAGCGCTCTGTTTAATGTTGCATGGCTCGCCGGTTCATCCCTTTATCGGGGGTATTTCTTCTTCCACACATGGTTACTTTCCCTTTCCGCAACCCAGAACTCATTCAGTAAATTTCAATTTTGTCCCACTCTCGCTTATCTTCTCAATACCCATCTTTATGGAAATAGACAATGGCATCAAACTCACACTAGAGCCAAAATCAATTAGAACCCTCTTGAATTTTCTGTCTTTTATGGTGCACGGTATTGCAATGGATCCCGGATCATTCTGCTTGATAGGATTTTTTTCCTCAGGTAGGATTGCACATATTTTCTCATCAATATGTACTTGTTTATCTTCCGTTGGTCTCTTTTTTGAAAGTATGTCTTTCATGAATTTCTGGTACAAGGAAATTTTCTTGAGTGCTTTAAAGAACGATATGTTAATCTCCAACTTTTTAAACAATTTGACAAATTTATAAAACTCTTCCTCTTTCGTGTCCTTCTTTTCCACTCAAGATGGATACGGAAACTTGATCGTTGGTTTAGTCTTCTCTTCAACTGGCTTTACAGGTGCTACAACTTCTTCCTATTTTTTCCTGTTCTCTCTAACTTCTAGCTCTACTTATATGATATTATCATCAAAATTCACCTCATCTTCTTTTTCTCTAGCAAAATTATCACTCCTTGCTTTGGCAGCATTCACATTCTCATGACTTTTCTGATCTCCTTGTGCTTGCAAGGATAATTATTGTGCAATATGTCCAATTTGAACTTCCAAATTTTTGATTGCAGCTATGGTGTTTGTGTTATTTCTCCTTGCCTCTTATTGAAATTGAGAGATATGGGAAGCCATCTTTTCAATAGCCACCTCTCACTCTTCCTTCTGAGGAGCTTGTTGTTGCCGATCTTTCCAGAAGTAGGTAAGATGATTCTTCCACCCAGTATTATAGGTGTTAGAATATAGATTATTTTATCTCCTCAATTTTTTGTGGAGTTTCAAGACGTTGCATAATAATGTGTGGTCCACTACATATTTCACAAACAAACTTCTGTACTTGTTGAACCTGAGCTACCTGTTGAGTACCCCTATTCATTTCTTTCAGCCTTTTCTCTACTTTCGGCATCAACTGCTTCTTCAACTTTTAGTTGCTTATTAATTTCTAACTTCAGCTAAATCACCCCATCTGGTTTACTCACAACCCTGTAAAATAGCTCTAGATTCTTATTTGCAGCAATGGCTTCAATAATCTTAATCACACTAGTGGTTGTTATAAAGTTGGATGAGGAATCTCTACAAATTCTTATTTTCATCTTCATTGATAATTCCGATGAAAGATATGTTCTCGAGCTGGCGAATGGTTGAAGGATGCAGTTGAAAATTTGCAACAGCGATCGATTGATTCATAATAGTCAACTGACCTGTTGGAGCATTTGCTACTCCATAGTCCACAAGAAGTTTCTCCAGTGGTGGTGGGTTTTCACCCATATTTTCAAGTTTTGATTCTGAACCTGAGTTTGTATATCAAAAACTAAATTCAGCTGAGGGCTTTCCTCGCTTGCAAAGGTTATAAAAATCAATAATAAAAAAAATATAAAAATTACACAAAAGAAATGTTAGTCCTAGAGCAACAAAATTCTAATTGAACTCAAATTACACTCAATAAATAGGCTGTCCTCGACAACGGTGCGAAAAACTTGATGGGAAAAATAACAAGTGTACTATTTTCACCGATGTAGTAATAATAGGGAAAATTCGTGAAATGTCAATCTAAAGGACTACGTGCAATTATCGAGTTAAATTCATGATCAAATAAACAAAAACTTAATTTGGGTTTTGGTTTTGATATTGTAACTTAACAAATATCCGAAATATAAAATGGTTTTTTCATAGAAATGGGGAGCATGCTAGGGTAATGTTTATAATTTTCCATGTAACTACCTTAAATCCTGATCTGTTTAATAAGTTCATATCCTTTAATTACCAGCTTTTTAGGTTATCTTCCCATAAGTCCTTAGTGGGTAAACCTTTAAACCTTCATTCTAAATCCTAATTCCTTATATATTTATGATGGAGTCAAGCCTTTGTTTTATAAAAATTTATCTGGTAACTATAGGTTATCCTTAGTCCTAGGTGATATATACTATATGTTAATCGTATAAAAACCTTAACAACCATGGTCTAGCTGATTGTTAACCATAAATCAATCCTAATTTGTCCGATCAAGAAAGCATAAAACATTGTACAACTAAATTAAATAGAGACAAATATTGTATTAAAGAAATTCAGGAATCCAAATTGTTTACAGATTCAAATCAGGGACATCCCCTAGCATTGGGTGGTTTAGCTACTCATATTGTTCAAAATAATCACAAGATGAAAATTAGACATTACAAGTAATTGGATAGCTTAGATCTTCAATTTCATCCGTTCATGAGAATCTTCCATTCTCAAAGAACCATGATCTCCCATATCTTCAGACGTGTGAACTATTTTTCGCTGCCAAAAAGTCCTCAATTCATCATAGAAACTTGGCTCAATAGTGAATAATCCATTTGTCTCGGTCCGAAATGTACAAAATGCCCCTCTGGGTCCCAAATGATAAAAAATTATGAAAACACTCAAAATCAGCATCCTGGCCAACACGGGGTGGTCAGGTGACACGAGAACCCGTATCGGCCTCTGT
Source organism: Vicia faba (assembly GCA_948472305.1). Lineage (NCBI taxonomy): Eukaryota > Viridiplantae > Streptophyta > Magnoliopsida > Fabales > Fabaceae > Vicia > Vicia faba. The sequence goes on from OX451739.1 coordinate 1,309,198,833, forward strand.
CCACCGCTTCACAAACAACATCTTGCCCAAAACTCTTGACACGGGCTGTGTTAGTTGACACGTCCACCTGTGTCAGCCTTTGCAACTTCTTCCAAATTGTAGCTTTGCATTCTCTCCTGACATGGGAGGGCGTGTTAGGCACCCTGTAGTTTGGTTTTTGAGGCTTCATCAAAAACTCCAAATTTTCAGTTTTCGCACTGATTTTCGTGGTTTTATTCCTGAGCCTGAAAATAACAAAATACACAACTAACGCATAAAACATAGAAGACTGAATTAAAACACTTCACAAAATAATAAAATGATAACTAAAATCACTGTAAATAAAGGTGGAAAAACCACTTATTAAATTCCCCCAAACTTAAATCGTTGCATGACCTCAAGCGACCATTACAAGAACTCACAAAAATTACAACAGCCTGATACTCATACGTGAGACATCCGTTCAATTTGATCAAAAATAAGTATGTCTGATGTTCACATGACGCGAAGAGTTTGTGTAAGAAACTTTAAACGTCGAGCTTCCTCTTCAGATACCTCTCTAACTATTCTTTGGACTTAAGTCTTTTTCCAATTTTCCTCTTTTTTCATTAGAAAAGTCAAATTAAGGCAATGAGAATTTTTTATGATCATCACACGCACAAGATTGATCAAGAAATTTTTTGTTCAAGTACCAAATAAGTGGTTTTTCTCCTTCTTAACTTCAAATGAAATTTTCAAAACATTTTAAGGTTATATGTTGTCCTTTATGGATGACGTTTGGTGATCAACCCTCTTTGGGCTGAATAATCTGGTGAAGGATACCCAACATAGCGAGCCAGTTTCCTTTTACTGCCTTTTCATCATTTGGTTCCAACTTTATTTATTTCTCAACCAATCATTCATGCATATGAATATATATTATGCTAGACTATAACGATAAACTACTCAACTCAGGATTAAAGAACTATGGTACAAATCTACACTCAAACAACCATCACATTATTCCTAACTTCCTACCCTCAAACAACCATCCATTTGTCTCTATATACTATTCCCGAACTCTATGAGAAACAATTTCTTGAACAAACCAAAAAAGTTTGGCAAAATTTGGGAAAGACTTCAACACGTGGATTTACACAAAAATTAGCATATAACCAACAAATAATTTAAAATGAAAAGCGATAACCCCCCCCCCCCCCCCCAAACTTGAACTAAATATTGACCCCAATGTTTTAGAACAACCTCAAGGAAGGTGACTCATAGAGGGAAAGGCAACACATGTTGCTGCCTTCTAGCTTTCACTAGTAAGACTCCCATTTTATTACTTGCAGATAAAACAAAACAAACATAAAAATAAAAACTAAGTTATTAAAAGCGTGGGTTGCCTCCCACAAAGTGCTCTATTTAATGTTGCATGGCTCGACGGTTCATCCATTTATGGGGGTATTTCCTCTTCCACACCTTGTGACTTTCCCTTTCCGTAACCCAGAACTCATCAAATTCAAAGGTATCAGCCCCTTTATGTTTCCAGCCACTTCTAACCTCTAGCTTCTCAGGTCAATGTTCCTTCTTCTTTCTCATGTTTCCTTCTTGACTGTGCTTAGGAATTTTTATTGATGCAACTCGAGAGATTTTCCAGAGACTTCTTCTTTTAGTGATTTTGAACTGTTGCTTTCTCCTTCTAGTTTGATAATTCCAACTGAAGATTTATTCTTTACACTTGCACCTTGCTTCTTGATTTCCATAACCTTCAAGGTTATCTCCTCATCAAATGATTTCAGGGTCAGATTACCTGTCATGATATAAAACTTGCATCGACTAGTAAGAAAAAATGGTCGACCAAGAATGATAAGAGTCACTTTATCTTCAGGAATATCCATGATCTGGAAATTTACTAGAAAAAAATGGTCAATTTCCACCAATACATCTTCAGCTATCCCATATGATTGTCTTATGGTATGATCAAGAAATTTCAATTTTGTCCCACTCTCGCTTATCATCTCCATACCCATATTTTTGAAAATAGACAATGGCATCAAACTCACACTAGAACCCAAATCAATTATAACCCTCTTGAATTTCTGTTTTTATGGTGCACGTATTGCAACAGATCCCTGATCCTTCTACTTGATATGAATTTTTTTCTCGGGTATGATTGCATATATTTTTTCATCAACAGGTATTTGTTCATCTTCTGTTGGTCTCTTTTATGAAAGTACGTCTTTCATGAATTTCTAGTGCAAGGGCATTTTCTAGAGTGCTTCAAAGAACGATATTTTCATCTCCGGCTTTTTAAAAAATTTGACAAATTTAAAAAAACTCTTTCTCTATTGTGTTCTTCATTGCCACTCGAGATGGATACGGAAACTTGAACGTTGGTTTAGTCTTCTCTTCAACTGGCATTACAGGTTCTACCACTTCTTCCTGTTTTTTCTTGTTCTCTCTCACTTCCAGCTCTACTTCTATGATATTGTCATCAAATATCACCTCATCTTCTTTTTCTCTAAAAAAATTCTGACTCCTTGTTTAGACAGCATTCACATTCTCATGACTTTCCTGATTGCCTTGTGCTTCCAGTGATAATTGGTTTGAAACCTATCCCATTTGAAATTACAATTTTTCGATTGTGGTTATGGTGTTTCTATGATTTCTCTTTGTCTCTTCTGGAAATTAAGAAGTATGGGCAACCATCTTTTCAATAGAAACTTCCCACTCTTCCTTCTGAGGAGCTTGTTGCTGTTGATCTTTCCAGGAGAAGTTAGAATGATTCTTCCACCCAGGATTATAAGTGTTAGAATATAGATTATTTTGCCTCAAAAATTTTATCTCCTCATTTTTTGTGGAGTTACAAGACGTTGCACAATAATGTGTGATCTACTACAAGGTTCACAAACAACCTTATGTACGTGTTGAACCTGAGCTACCTGTTGAGTACCCATGTCCATTGCTTTTAGCCTTTTCTCTACTTTCTACATTACTTGCTTTATCAATTTTTAGTTGCATATTAATTTCTAACTTCAGATAAATCACCCCCTCTGGTTTACTCAGAACCCTGTCATATAGCTCCAGATGCTCATTTGCAGTAATGGCTTCAATAATCTTCTTCACACCAGTGGTTGTTGTAAAGTTGGATGAGCTATCAACTGTTGTATCAATAAGTTTCTTTGTCTTCATTCGAAGGCCATTCACAAATATCTGCATTTTTTCAGTTTGATCCATTTTGTGGGTGGGGCAAGCTACCAATAACTTCTTGGACCTCTTTTAATCATCACCTAGCAACTCTTCTTCCTTCTGCTAAAAATTCAAAATATCATATCTTCTACGAATATAAATAGAAGTAGGAAAGTAATCATCAAGAAAAGTATTCTCCATCTATTCCCAAGTAGTAATACTCCCAGTAGGTAATGAGTAAAACCACTCTTCAGCATCTTCAAAAAATGTGAATGGGTACATCCTTAATTTCTTGGCTTCTTCAGAGTGTCCTGTAATCTTCAAAGTAGTACTCGTGGTGAGGAATCTCTGCAAATTCTTACTGGGGAAAGATACGTTCTCGAGCTGGCAAATGGTTAAAGGATGTAGTTGAAAATTTGCAATAGTGACCGGTTGATTCACGATAGTCAACCGACCTGTTGGAGCATTTGCTCCTCCATAGTGCCCAAGAAGTTTCTTCGGTGGTGGTGGGTTTTCACCCATAGTTTCGGGTTCTAATTCTGAACCTGAGTTTGTATATCAAAAGGTAAATTTAGCAGAGGGATTTCCTCGCATGCAAAGGTTAGAAAAAATCAGTAATAACAAAAATATAAAAATTACAAAAAAGAAACTTTAGTTGCAGAGCAACTAAATTCTAATTGAACTCAAATTACACTCAATAACTAGGCAATCCCTGGCAACGGCGCCAAAAACTTGATGGGAAAAATAGCGAGTGTATTATTTTCACCGATGTAGTAATAATAGGGAAAATTCCAAGAATGTTGATCTCAAAGACTGCATGCAATTATCGAGTTAAATTCATGTTCAATTTAACAAAATATTAATTTAGGTTTTGGTTTTGATATCGTAACTTAACAAATAGCGAAATATAAAATAGATTTTTCACATATATGAGGAGCATGCTAGGGTAATGTGAATAATTTTCCCTATAACTACCTTGAATCCTAATCTCTTCAACAAGTTCATATTACTTCGATTATCATCCCTTTAGGTTATCTTCCCCTAAGTCCTTAGTGGGAAAATCTTTGAACCTTCATCCTAAATCCTAAGTCCTTAGATATTTCTGAAGATGTCAAGCCTTTTTTTATCAAGAGTTATATGATAACTATATGGTATCCCTAGTCCTGGGTGATATCTACTATAGCCTAATCATACAAAAATCTTAACAACGGCGGTCCAACTAGTTGTTAACCGTAAATCAATCCTAATTTGTCCGATCAGGAAAGCATAAAAATATTGTACAACTAAATTGAATAGAGAAGACTTATGTATTAAAGAAATTCAGGAATAAAAATCATTTACGAAGTCAAATCAGGGACACCCCATAGCATTGGGGGGTTTAGCTACTCATATTGTTCAAAATAATCACAAGATAAAAATTAGACATTACAAGTAATTGGATAGCTTCGATCTTAAATTGCTTCCGCTCATGAGAATCTTCCACTCTCCAAGAACCTTGATCTCCCCAATCTTCAGTCATGTGAACTATTCTTCGCTGCCAAAAAGTCGTAAATTCATTATGGAAACTTGGCTAAATAAGGAACAATTCATTTGTCTCGGTCCGAAATGCCCAAAACACCCCTCTAGGTCCCAAATCATAAAAAATCATAAAAATACCAAAATCAATGTCCTGGCTAACACGGGCCTTAGTCACCTGACACAGGCACCCGTGTCGGCCTTTGTCCATCTCTTCACAAAACAAATCTTGCTCATACCTTATTACACGGGTTGTGTCAACTGATGTGGGCACCTGTGCTAGCCTCTGCATCTTTTTCCAAATTGCAGCTTTGCATTCTCTCCTGTCACGGTATGTGTTAGGTGACACGGTTAGCCGTGTCAGGTGACACAGGTGGCCGTGTCAGGCACCATGTAGCTTGGTTTTTGAAATAACAAAATACACAACCAACGCATAAAACATAGAATAATGAAATAAAACACTTGAGAAAATAAAGAAAAAATAATTAAAATCATTGTAATTAAAGGTGGGAAAACCATTTATCAACATGTTCGATAAATTGTCATGTTATGTTTTTAATATGATTTCATTGGAAATAGGAAATTGTTGTGTTTAATACTAATCAATTAATTGAGATATTATTATGTTAATTTACTTTATCATGATTTTAATTCCATATGGCTCGTGCAAGTCCGAGTTTCCAATAACTAGGTTTGTTTAGACTACTATATTGATCTAGGTCAAAATCCTTCCTCTCAACATTGTTTTTCAAATAAGTTTTAAATAATATTTTTAAAAGGTAAATTTTATTTGGGGATCTATTTACCCCATTTTGTACCCAAAAAGTTTCCCTCCTATTTTCAAGATGCCTCCTCAGGCTCCTAGGGTTCTCCATTGACTACTCAAGGATTGTTCAGACAAACCCCTCTCCTCAGAAATTGATCTACAACTAGGGTTTTGTGTTTCTCAAAGAAAATTGGACTTCTAATTCCTCAATGGGATTTAATGGTTTCTCATATGCTTCTAAGAATCCTCATATCAAGTTTCAAGCCTTGCAGCACAAGTTTGCTCAATCAATTAGTCAAATTTTTGAAAATTAACTATATTGGATAAAAAAAGTCAATTATAGACAACATACAGTCAAACTTCAAGATTTTTCATCAACATTAAGATTTTTAAGGCACATTCATCATGTGATCAAGGGGTTCATCATGATTCATCAAGAAAACTCAAGATTCATCAAAAGTCAAAAGTTTCTAAATTAGGGTTTTCTTTAGTAGAAGCCAACTGCACTTTGACCAAACATAACTTTCACATAATTCATCATATTTTTATTAACCTTAGCTCAATTTGAAGGAAATTTAATTCTCTACAACTTTGTCTCTCTAACCTCAAGGCCAAAAGATGCTTCATTTGAGAGATATGGGTCAAAACATTACATGTCATTTTAAAAGTCAACAAAAAGACACTTTTTGTCAAAGCAATTTACATCAAGATAAAATCTTAAAATGGAAAAATGACCAACCTATAGACTGTAGGGGACATCTTCAGCTTTCCAAAAAGTCCCAGATCACCTTCATATGATGAAAATTGAATGAGATATAACTGGTGCAAGTTGAGCAATTTTTTAGAAATGCATGAAACCCAAATTCAGAAAACATGAATTTTTGGGCTAATGGGCTTACCTTTTGGAGTCCAAACGTGTTCTTGACCTTGTAATGGATCTCTAAATATATTCATACACCCTATTAATTTTTTATTTATTTATTTTGATTTTATTCATTTAAATTCAAAATTAAATTAAATAAATATCAAATAATGGATAAAGCATAAAAGGCTTAGGATTTGACTTTGTTTGGGGCCCCAAGATCATAAAAAACCGTGTGGAATTATCTTGTGAAACAAATCTTCATGTTTTCCAAGATTTCTATCTATTTTTCAAACAAAATCAAAGTGTTTTACAAAGAGGTCCAAGCCCATTTTTCTTGATCTAATCTTCTCCTATATATACACTTCATCTCCAGACAAGAGAGGACACGAAAAACATGCCTCAAGAACACTCTCCAAAAATCTCAAATTTTGTCAAAATAGGGAAAACTTGCAATCTATTTCCAGCCACTTTCAAAGCAAAGCAACCACTCAAATCAATCCCTAAGACATTGCATAATAAGTCTTGATCGTGCTTGATGATCAAAAGTGCCTGAAACACGCATCCATGCATCACCCGTTTCATACTTTTTGTGATTTTTGATTTTTGATTTTTACAACCCTTTGATGTAAACTAACCATTCTAATGTGTTCCTGAGATCAAACAATGTAGGATTGAAACTTTGCATAAGTCCAATAACACCTAGATAGCTTAGCACCATGTTTGGACCGATTTACATTATTCTGTTTATATCTCTTTATGCAGGAAGAATTAGCCAAACATTAAGCCACCAATGGATTCACGAGGGTCAAATTAGGGGTGTAAGGTGTCTTTTGATCATTAACGGTTGTTGTTTTGTAGGTTACAAGAATCATCTTATCAGAGAATACGACCAGAGCTAGGGCTCTGGCGCCTCTCCGGTCCATTTGTTTTGGTTATATTATATTGAATGATTTACATTATGTTACTTGATAAAACAACCACCCGAGTGGCAAGAACGCTCATAAGGCTTTAGTCTCTAAAGGCGTGGGTTTGATCCCTGCTTTTTGCAACTTTTATGGTTATTTTAAATTTAATATGTAGGTTTCATATATTATACGCAACACCTATTCTTCTAACACCAACAAGCGCTTGGCCTGGTGGTAAGTTGTGCAGTTAGAAGGCTAGAGGACGTCGGTTCAACACCCACCACATACAAATCCTTTTTTTTTTGTTTTTACTAAGCTATTTTTTTCTTTTAATTACTAACCCTAATTTTTCCTTAACACTAATTATTTTCCTTAATTAATCATTAATCAATTTTAATCTTTTTCTTAAAACCCTAATAAATTAGGTTTAGATTTTTTAATCAATAATTAATTTTGACATTTTTTTACTAATTAATTAGGTCAATTAATATTTTCTTAAAAATTAGAATTAATTAGACTTTAGGATTTTTATTAATTAAAATTAATTAGACTTAGGGTTTTAACTATTTAATTAACATCAAATTAAATTCATAAAAAAAATCACATTCAAACGTGTTTAACATATTTTTATTTTGCATTTAAATTCCTAGAGAAATTGTATAGGTCGCACGAATTTTTTTCTTGTAATAGTTTAGATTTATCTTTTCGCTTTTTTTCTATTATTTAACTGCTTATGGGATGTAATAGTTTAAGGTTTAATTCCGACTTTATTTTCTGCATCTTTTTTTGTAACTGCCCCAAAACCCTGTAATAGCTTAGGATTTACTTTCCTCCCCTTTAATTTTCAGTATACATATTATACTTCTATTAATTAGGCATGTATGGAAATATCTAATAATAAATGTTAGCAAACCCTAATCCAAGATAAATAATTTAACTGAACACACTATTCACACTTCACACCTCTAGGGAAACCTCTCTTTATTGCCTTCGAAAATATGGTCATGTCCCTCAAAAGTATGGATGCTTTAGCAAAGTCCCTTCGAATAAAGATAATAGTCCCTCGATGACCCTTTGATATTGCCTACAAAAAATGATTTAGTCCATCCGATAAATTACTAAAGTATCTTTACATGTTGCATTCGATGACCATACGATGACCTTTCGCTTATCCCTTCACATCTAATAGATAGGGCTACCTACCGACTAATGGTATGGATAGTAATATCTCTAAAGGAGAATGAAAAGAATAAGAACGACCTCGAGTGGGTAAGGAACTTTTAATCGCTTCCTCACAATCTTTTCAAAAATAAACATTTTTTACACGTCACACTTTCAAAATATTTTCAAAAACACTTTGTACGCATTCTTGAGGAATGATACAAGAACGATTACAATCTTAGCCGTACTTTGGATTTTCAAAATATTTTCAAACAAATCACACATACAAAGCATGTTTTCAAAAGTGAACTAGCAATTAAGAGCACGTAGATAACTACGGGTGAAAAGGGTGCTAAGACCTTCCCTTTTCATAACTTACCCCCCAAACTCAAAATCTATCAAGGTCTTTCCTATTATTTTCACATTTCCTAAATATTGGATAAAAGAAAATTCGGTGGCGACTATTGCTATCCGCTTATTTGGATAAAACTAAAAAAATCAGTTCTCCCACTGTATTACAGAATTGGCGAATCTGTTGGGGAGTTCTTAAAAAAGAGGGGTTACCTTAGAGTTTAGAACTCTTTAAATGGCTTTAATTGCTTGAATTGTTTATTTTAATTTAAGGGCTTCTTGGGATTATTTACTTGTAAGATCCTACACCCGGACCTAGGGATGCCTTAGGTAAGTAGCAAAAATCTTTAAAACTATACGGCATAGACCAATATGGTTGAAGTGATGGCTACGGTTAGTGAGACACTTTGGATTGTACTAATGTTCTTTGAGTCAGTCGAGGATAACATTAGGCTTCTGTGTGGTGTCATTAGAACTAACTAACTTTTAGAACCTTAATTGACCCATCTTGGCCATTAAAAGGTAGTGAGATGGTCGGATTTAGTGTAGTCCTGGGTTGGTTGATACTCGATGTTAAACTCATTGAGATTCGACTCGTGGGATATTTTGGTGGCAAACCAGTTGTTGTACTAAAATGAAACCTTCGAGAAATATCTGTGATATGAGATCCCTAGAACACGATTACTATTTTAGGATAGGTTCAGACAACTTAACTTCAATAGAGAAGGGTAGTTACCTATGGAAGTCATAACATCATAACATCATACCATCATAACATGGCATTTTTACTAACCATTTCCAGGATCTTAGGGATCTTTGATGCAGGATTATCACAAGCTAGATTTCTAACAAGGGGCAGGAGGATTTATTTTCCTCTAACCAGAAACCGTCAAAGATCAAAGTATGTCCTTTTGAGTTAAAGGATAGGACCCACTTGATATGGTAAGCTTGATTCTGATAGAAGGACGTTCAAAGATGAAAACTCAAAGTTGTTCAAGACAAAAGCTGCAACCAAATTCTTTCTCCAATATTTTTATCCCATAAGATCCTTGAAAACATTGCATATATATCTACATGACATGCATATCATAACATGTATTCCCAAGACTTTTTTTTTATTTTCTTGCTAATTTTTTCAGCAGAAAAATGGATCTTGAACAAACAATCAAAGATCTCCAAGCTCAGAATACCCAATTCCAACAGATGTTTTAGAACTTAGCCAAGGGGCGGGAAGAATTGAAAGTACTTGTCTCCAGTGAGAAAAAGAAGAATACAAAGAAACCAATTGACGTCCTTAACATGGGAAGAAGGTTCCGATGTCTTGTCATGCAAGCTCGAGATCTTAACACCCCATTCGATTTAGATGACAAGTAGGATGAAGATGGTAAAAGTGTGAAAACTAAAAGAAGCAGTACTGGTTCTGACAAATTTCCTGATGAAGAGGAGGATGATTACTTGGATGAGTAATATCCCCCTGCTGATGAGAAGTATAAGCTGTTGGAAGAGCGTCTGAGAGCTATGGAGATCCAGAAAATGGTTGGAATGAACTTTGATGATTTGGGGTTGGTTTCAGGAGTTGCCATTCCTCCTAAATTCAAAACTCCTTTCTTTACTACGTATGATGGCATTTCTTTCCCAAAGCTGCATTTGAGATCTTATGCTCGGAAAATTTAACCACATACTACTGACAAGAAATTATGGTTGCATTTCTTTCAAGAGAGTCTGTCTGGGACACAGCGAGAATGATACTATCAACTTCAAGGTGCCAATTTCACACTTGGGAAGATTTGGTTGTTGCTTTCTTTAAGCAATACAAAATTAATTTTGATTTGGCACCAACCGACATGAAATTGCAGAGTATGTCCATGGGCTCTGACGAAGGCTTTAAAGAGTATGCCCAAAAATAGAGAGATCTTGCAGGCAGAGTTCAACCTCCTTTGTCTGATAGAGAGTTTCTTGATATTTTATTGAGAACACTGATAGGCCCTTTCTAAAATCACTTACTTGGGAGTTCTTTAGCTGGTTTCACTGAATTAATACTGACAGGGGAACGTGTTGTGAATGGAATCAAAAGCGGTAAAATACAGGTGGTTGTATCTTCAAATACTTTGGAGAAGGATTATAATGGGAAGACAGAATCCAATGTTTTGTACGGCCAGAAGGGTCGTAATAAGAGTGACTGCAACCAATTTGTAGGGGAAGTACTGATATCTAATCTGGCGCCAGTGCAACAAGAGACTAACCAGTATAGGCAAGAGGCGCCCAAGAGACAATTTACAAAGATCAACATGCCATTGGCGCAAGCATTGCAACACATGTTAAAGGCAGGGCTGGTTATATTGAGAGAGCCTCTGCAGAATCCCAACACTTCCTCTCCCTGCTACAATCCCAATGCAAGGTGTGATTATCACTCCGACAGCCCTGGGCATGACAGTAGCAACTAATGGGCCCTGAAGAATAAGTTCCAAGATATGATTGATGCTAAAGAAATTGAATTTGATCCTCCCGAGACTCCTAATGTGATTACTGCACCTATGCCCAATCATGGCAAGGGTGTTAATTCTATTGAAGATGTTTCTTATGTTTCTATTATGAATTATTTGACTACTCCTCTAATGATTGTTAAGGGGAAGTTATTGCAAGCCGGTTTATTTTCGGGTTATGCTGAAGACTTCTACTACTGTGCATCCCAATCCAATGGTTATGCACTGCTGAAGAAAGGTATCCAGTATCTGATGGATAACCATGAGATCCTATTTGAGAAGATTCCTTTTGAGAAGACTCCTTTTCTGGAGAGTGCATCCCAAGACCTGAATCTCGAAGACATTTCTACAATTTTCGATACTACTGCACCTATACCAATTCCATATTCTTCTAATAAGGTTATCCCTTGGAATTACGGAGCTGATGTCTATTACAATGGTGTCAAGTAAGAGCCATTGACTGTTGAAGATGAAAATGCTAAAGTTATTGATCTCGATGTTGGCAATATTGCTAGGACTAGTAAGGTTACCAGAAGTGGAAGGGTTTTCTCTCCAAAGATCTCTCTAAAGGGTGTTACTGCACAAGTTCGTACCAATGCTATTGAATCTACTACTGAGACTCGAGACGAAGAGCATATGATTGAGCCTGCCTAAACCGAGGCACCAAAGAAAGTCACTGTTAAAGACACCTCGAAGAAAGAGATGGAGGAAATATTAAAGATTATCTGAAAGAGAGACTACAAAATTGTTGAACAATTAGGGAAGGCTCCCTTCAAAATATCGATGTTATCCCTGTTATTATGCTCTGAAGCCCATGCTCGGGCTTTGGTGAAATTTACGGAATCTGCTCATGTACCAACGAAAATATTTGTTTACCAGTTTGAAAAGTGTGTCGCTAATCTGACAACTAATAATAGGTTAGGCTTTTCTAATGTTGATTTGACCCCCGCAGGAAGAGACCATAATAAGGCCCTGCATGTCTCTATTGAGTGTAGGGGCACTACCTTATTGCATGTGTTGGTGGACACAGGTTCCTCATTGAATGTGTTGCCAAAAGCTGCTTTAGATATACTTAACTTTGAGGGGATTATACTGAAACCCAGTGACATTGTAGTAAGAGCTTTTGATGGTTCGAAGAGAATGGTGCATGGGGAGGTTGATCTTCTAATCAAAGTGAGTTGTCAGGTCTTTGACTCTACTTTCTATGTGATGGATATTCATCCAACCTATTCTTGTTTGTTCATACGCCCTTGGATTCATGGGTAGGGCGCGGTTACTTCTACCTTATACCAGAAGTTAAAGTATCCCGTGAAGGGAAAGATTGTTACAATTTGCGGTGAAGAAGAATAAATGGTGAGCCATTTGAACTCTTTTAAGTATGTTGATATGGATGGTGAATTCTTCAGAAACCCTTGTCAGACCGTTGAATTTATTGATAAATTTTCTTTTGTTGTTCCTAAGACCCCATAAAAATGGCTTCTCTGAAAGACACTATGGTTGTGGTCGAAAAAGGTGGTTGCATCGTTTGCGACCAGCTTCCCGATATTCCTCATAAGTAAGACAAATTTTGTTTGGGTTTCCCTTCTCAGGCTCAGAAGGTTGTCCTTCGTGCTCGCGTTAACTCTGGGAGACCTCCATTCCGCATCAACAACAATGGAGTTCACAACAATCATGTCAACGTTGTGGAAGACATTGATAGTGACTGCAACATAGACAATTGAATCTTCCCTACCACAGACAATGGGCTCAATAATTGGAAGATTGAAGAATTTATACCAATCTCCTTTAGTCAGGAGTAAATGCTATTTTCTGTTTTCTTACTTTTAAGTTTTTTTGTTATTTGATTTAAACAATAAACTTTAAGCCTTGTTCCTTACCCGGGGCACAATGGTCCATTTGTTAGGGTTGTCATTATTCATCGGCATATCTTCATTTAATAAATCATTGGATCTTAGCATTCAAATTTTGTGCTCTCTACTTTTTATTTTACTTTACTATTTTCAAAATAGCTATGTATTCTTACACACACCTTCACAACAAATTACAGATCCATATCCACTATGGATCCCATTGATAACAATTCTGTTATTGCCAATTATGACCTTCAAAATCCGATTTACTAAGCCGAGAACGAAGGTAAGGAAGATTGTGAAATACCTGGAGAGCTTACTAGGCTCTTAATGCAAGAAGAAAGATCCATGCGACCACATAAAGAGCCAATCGAGGTTGTGAACTTGGGTACTGAAGAGGACAAGAAAGAGATCAAGATAGGCTCCAACCTAGAAAACAATATCAAGAGGAGATTAATCCAGATGTTAAATGACTATGTTGAGATCTTTGCTTGGTCGTACAAAGACATGCCAGGGCTCCATACTGATATTGTGGTTCACCGTCTATCGATGAAGGAAGGTTGTCCCCCTATAAAGCAGCATGTTTGTCGTATGCATCCCGAGATGTATGAAAAGATCAAGGTTGAGGTTACGAAGCAGTTCAACGCATGGTTCTTAGCTGTTACATCCTATCTGTAGTGGGTTGCAAACGTGGTCATAGTTCCTACGAAGGACGGTAAGGTGCGTATGTGTATACACTACAAGGATTTGAAAAGGGCAAGCCCCAAAGATGACTTTACTCTTCCACATATTGATGTTCTGGTTAATAATAGTGCTCAGCACAACGTATTTTCCTTCATGGATGGTTTCTTCCGTTATAATCAAATCCAGATGAAACTCAAAGACATGGAGAAGACTAGTTTTGTTACACAGTAGGGCACTTTATCTTACAAAGTTATGCCTTTTAGGTTGAAGAATGTCGGTGCAACATATCAGCGCGCCATGGTAGCTTTATTCCATGATATGATCCAACACGAGATAGAGGTTTATGTTGATAACATGATAGCCAGATCGCAGACTAAAGAAGAACATCTCGATCACCTGCACAAGTTGTTTGAAAGATTGAAGAGATACAAGCTGGGGTTGAATCTAAACAAGTGCACCTTTGGGGTAAGATCCGGTAAGCTCCTAGGTTTTGTCGTTAGTGGTAGAGGTATTGAAGTTTATCCCGCCAAGGTTAAATTTATTCAAGAAATTCCAGTTCTCTGTACTGAATAGGAAGTTAGAGGCTTCTTGGGACGATTAAACTACATTGCCAGATTTATTTCCTATTTGATCGCTACTTGTGAGCCAATCTTCAAGTTACTAAAGAAAGATCAAATATTGAAGTGGAACGAAGATTGTCAGATAGCCTTCGACAAAATCAAAGAATATGTTCAGGAACCTCCAATTCTGATGACACAAGTTGAAGGAAAACCTCTGATCATGTACCTAACAGTGCTAGAGAACTCAATGGGGTGTGTATTGGGGCAACATGACAAGTCTGGTTGAAAAGAGCATGCAATATACTACCTTATCAAAAAAGTTTATCGACTTAGAAACAAGATACTCACTTCTCGAGAAAACTTGTTGCGCTTTCACATGGGCATCTCGCCGAGTAAGACAGTATATGTTGACTCATACTACCTTGTTGATCTCTAAGATGGACCCAATAAAGTATATATTCGAGAAACCCGTTCTCTCCGGAAGAATATCAAGATGGAAAATGGTCTTGACCGAATACGAAAATCAGTATAATACTCAGAAGAAAATCAAAGTAAGTGTATTGGTGTATCATTTGGATCATCAGGCTATAGATGACTATCATTCTATGAATTTTGAGTTCCCCGATGAGAATATTATGCTAGTTACTGATTATGAAAAACCTGGACTGGATGAAGGAGTTGAACCGGGATCCGAATGGACTATGGTTTTTGATGGAGCTTCCAATGTGCTTGGTTATGGAATTGGTTCTTTTATTGTCTCTCTCAATGGTTACCATACGCCCTTCACTACCAAATTATGTTTTGACCGTACCAACAATATGGTCGAATATGAAGCGTGTATTATGGGTACCAAAGCTGCCATTGATATGAGAATTAAGTTCTTAGATGTATATGGGGACTCGGCCCTAGTGATCAGTCAGATTAAGGGAGAATGGGATACGAAGCATCCAAATCTCATTCCTTATCGAGAGCTTGTGTTTACATTAATTTCGTACTTCGAAGAAATCACTTTTGAACACATTCCACGAGATGAGAATCAATTGGCATATGCATTGACTACCATGTCATCTATGTTCAGAGTCATATGGGAAAATGAAGCTCCTATAATTACTATTGAGAAACTAGACAAACTGACACATTGCTACGAAGTCGATACTGATGGAGTAGAGGAAAAGCCTTGGTACCAAGAAGTAAAAAGATACCTCAAGACTCAAGAGTATCTTGAAGGGGCCTCTGTTAATGATAAGAAATTCCTAAGGAGGTTCTCTTCCAAGTTCTTTCTATGTAACGCAATTTTGTACAAGGGCAATCACGATTCGACTTTGCTTCACTATGTAGACAAGAAGGAAGTTGAGAAGATTTTGGAAGATATGCACGAAGGAGTCTTTGGTACTTATTCCAGTGGGAATACAATGGCTAAGAAAATTCTAAGAGCAGGTTATTATTGGTCTACCATGGAAACTGACTGCCACAATCATTCCAAAACTTATCACATATGCCAGATTTATGCTGACAAAGTGTATGTGCCTTCGGTTCCTTTGATTGTCTTGGCTACTCCTAGGTCGTCGGTAATGTGGGGCATTGATATGATTGGATATATTAAGCCTACTACTTCCAATGGGCATCATTTTATCCTGGTCGCTATTGATTATTTCACGAAGTGGGTAGATGCAGCCTCGTGTGCCTTTGTTACTAAGAATGTTATGGCTCGATTCATTAAGTATAACCTTATCTGTCGGTATGGCATCCCTGAAAGGATCATCACGAATAATGGTACCAATCTCAATAATACTATGATCACGAAACTCTGCATGCAGTTCAAGATTAAACATCACATTACTTCTCCATATCGACCAAAGATGAACAGCGAAATGGAAGCCGCCAACAAGAATATCAAGAAGATTTTGCAGAAGATGATAGTGACATACAAAGATTGGCATAAGATGTTACCATTTAATCTTCATGGTTACCACACTTCAGTACATACATCAACTGGGGAAACCCCATTCTCTCTAGTCTACGATATGGAGATTGTCTTACTTATCGAAGTCCAGATTCCTTCCTTAAGGATCATGAAAGATGCAGGTTTAGACAAAGACGAATGGATTCATACTAGACTCGACCAGATAAATTTTATTAATGAAAAAAAGTCTTGTGGTTGTTTGTCATGGTCAAATGTATCAGAAGCACATAATCAGGTCCTTTAACAAGAAAGTCAAACAACATGTGTACCAGGCTGGTGATTTGGTAATAAAGCACATTATCCTACCACAAGGTGATCCCAGGGGAAAATTGATTCCCACATATGAAGGGCCATTTGGGATCAAAAATATATTTTATAGCGGTGCTATGATACTTACCACCATGGACGATGAAGATTTTCCACACCCTGTAAATGCGGACATAGTCAAAAAATACTACGAATAAAAGAGAACCGTTAGGTTGATTGGCATAGGTAAAAATAAGGGCATCCTAGTGAAGCAAAAGGGTTCGGGAAAAATTATATATATATATATATATATATATATATATATATATATATATATATATATATATATATATATATATATATATATATATATATATATATATATATATATATATATATATATATATATATATATATATATATACATCCGGTAAGTCGAAAACCTGAAAAGGCGAATTGGGCAAAAAAGGATAACACGGTGGACTGAAAACCAGAAAGGGAGGTCTAGGCAAAAGTTAGGGATTAAAGCGTACACTATGTCCCGTTGGATCACCCATCTACTTACAACCAGTAAAATTATCAGCGTCATGTTCAAAGGGTACAAATCAATTTAATCAACTTCTTCTGACAACAAGGGATGAGATGCTTGAAGACATAGTGGCAATAGTAGAGTTGAAACTCGATGGGATCATTTCCACATAGTTTTTTTCTTTGTTTCTCTTTCTACACCTTTTACGACAATTCCCTCTTACTAGGGATTGTGTCTCTTTTGGTTAAAATTGTTTGTTTATAGGAAAACCTTCTAAATCAATACAATAAATTTCAAATTCAAAAGTGTTTTATTTTCTCTGTTTTGTTTGCAAAAAGGTCCAATGATTATATTAAATGAACATATGCATTTGAAATTTGATTATTGTTTACAAATATATGCATGAAAACATGATTATCATTTACTAAAAACTCTAGGAGTTGGGATAACATTCAAAGTTGACCATAAATTCACAGAGCAATTTTCCACAAGTTAATCCTCATCGAAGTTTATCTCCTCAACATAGACTATAGGGCTTGTTTCCTCAACGAAGTTTATTTCTCCAATTTTGCAATTCCCCGACAAGATTCTCTTCTCCGACCATATGTCATTCAATGTTGTCCTCCCTAGAAGAGCTAATACTCATATCTGAAACCTGGTCATACAGCACATTAGAGGATTACTCATCTCATTTTATCCCCAGTCAGGGTATATAAGAATCAAATCCTTCATAGAGCGATGAATGACCAAATATCCTTGAATCCTTCTATCCCCATGTAGAAATCGAAGATCCTCAGCGGAATGTCCTTAAAAAGAAAGCAGGAATCCCTGGTATAGCCATTCTAAGCAAATTTAAAGAAATACTATCTTCATCCCTAGAAACAATCAGAGATTTATTTTCCCCAACCAGAAATTATTATACAAAGCTACCAATACGCACCAATAACATATATCATTCACAAAAATCATGACATATGCATACAAAGTATATACACCATTCTCATTTATTTTGGGAGCATTATAACGCAATGCATTACATCATGACATGCACGAAACTAACTTTTCCTTTTTCATGTTAAGATCACAAACAGACAAATACTACCAGTAATTTATAGACAGGTTATAGATGAATTCCCGAAACAAGACGAGGTAACTATATATATGACCAAGTGACTCCCTTCTTAGAATGTATTCTGAAAAGCATCTCCCTTCAGAGTTTATTCTGAAAAGCGTCTCTTTCAGCGCTTCATTCTGAAAAGCATTTCCACTTTCGAGACAAAATACTGAAAAGCATTCCCCTCAGAGACTGAGTTCTGGCAAGAATTCTCCTTCAAAAGTTATTATGAAAAGCATTTCCTTCAGGGCCTTCGTTCTTAAAAGCATTCTCCTTCATAAGTTATTCTGAAATGCATTTCCTTCAGGGCCTTTGTTCTGAAAAGCATTCTATTTCAAAAGTTTATGCTGAAAAGCATCTCCTTCAGGGCTTCATTCTAAAAATCATTTCCTTCAGAAGTTTATTCTAAAAAGCATCTCCTTCAGTTCTTTGTTCCAAAAAGCATTTGCCCTTCAGAGAAGGAATTCTGAAAAGCATTTCCACCAGAGACCGAGTTCTGGCTAGAATTTCCTTTAGAGGAGTTCTGAAAAGCATTTCCCCTTCAACACTTCATTTTGAAAATCATTTCCTTCATAATTTTATTCTGAAAAGCATCTCCTTCAGCGCTTTGTTTTGAAAATCATCTCGTTCATCGCTTCATTCTGAAAAGCATTTCCCCTTCAGAGACGGAATTCTGAAAAGCATTTCCACCAGAGACTGATTCTGGGTGAGCATTTCTTTCAGAGGAGTTGTGAAAAGCATTTCCTTCAGAGACGGAATTCTGAAAAGCATCTCCTTCAGGGCCTATTATTCTAAAAAGCATTTCCCTTCAGAGATTTTCTGAAAAGCATTCTTCAGATACAGTAAAGCGTAGACTCATTCGGATACTCTTACCGATAGTTACTTTAGATGGCACCTGTAAGCCTGTCTCTGACGACACTCTATCACCTCTTAGAATGGCATCTTTAAGCCCATTCAAGAAATACAATCAACCAACAAGTGTTACTTCGTGCACATGCGAGTGCAAATTTCTGGGCACGTATGTGTTCAATCCTCTCCCACCTTCAAATTCCAAATGGCGAGCATTAGAATCCAACTCTTCGGGTTTAAGAAGTTTGAACAGGGGCAGCTGTTGTACCCCAAAATTTTCACTCCCATTTTCAAGATGCCTCCTCAGGCTCTTAGGGTTCTCAATTAACTACTCAAGGATTGACCAGACAAATCCCTTTCCTAAGCAATTGACCTACAACTAGGGCTTTGTATTTATCCAAGAATATTGGACTTATAATGCCTCAAGGGTATTTCATAGTTTCTGATATGCTTCAAAGAATCCTCATATTAAGTTTCAAGCCTTGCAGCACAAGTTTGCTCAGTCAATTAGTCAGATTATTGAAAATCAACTATATTGGATAAAAAAGTCGATTGTGGTCAACATACAGTCAAACTTCAAGATTTTTGCTCAACATTAATATTTTGAAGTCATATTCATCATTTGATCAAGGGTTGATCATGATTCATCAAGAAAACTCAAGATTCATCAAAAGTCAAAAGTTACTAAATTAGGATTTTCTTTAGGAGAAGTCAACTGACCTTTGACCAAGCATAACTTTCACATACTTCATCAGATTTTTCTAAACAAAAGCTAATTTTGAAGGAAATTAAGTTCTATACAACTTTGTCTCTCAAAGCTCGAGGCCAAAAAATGCTTCATTTGAGAGACATGGGCCAAAACATTACATGTCATTTTAAAAGTCAATAAAAAGACACTTTTTGTCAAAGAAATTTACATCAAGATAAAAATAGAGTTATATATAATTGGAGCAAGTTGAGAAATTTTTGAGAAATGCCTGAAACCCAAATTGAGCAAACTTGAATTTTTGGGCTAATGGCTTATCTTTTAGAGTCCAAACGTGTTTTTGACCTCATAATGGACCTCTAAATCTATTCATACACCATTTCAATTTTTTATTTTATTTATTTTTATTTTGTTCATTTAAATTAAAAATTAAATCATATAAATATTAGATAATGGATAAAGCATAAAAGGCTTAAGATTTGATTTTGTTTGGGGCCCCAAGATCATAGAAAAACCAAGTGGAATTATTTTGTGAAACAAATCTTCATGTTTTGCAAGATTTCTATCTATTTTTCAAACAAAATCAAAGTGTTTTACAAAGAGGTCCAAGCCCATTTTTCTTAACCTAGTCTTCTCCTATATATACACTTCATCTTCAGACAAGACAGGACACAAAAAACTTGCCTCAAGAACACTCTCCAAATATCTCAAATTTTGTCAAACTAGGGAAAACATTCAATCCTATTTCCATCCACTTTCAAAGCAAAGCAACCCCTCAAATCATTCCCTAAGACATTGCAGAGTAAGTCTTGATCGTGCTTGATGATTAAAAGTGCCTGAAACACGCACCATGAATCACCGGTTTCCATACTTTTTGTGAATTTTTTTATTTTTTTATTTTTACAATGCTTTGATGTAAACTAACCATTCTAATGTGTTCCTGAGATCAAACAATGTAGGATTGAACCTTTGCATGAGTCCCATAACGCCTGGATAGCTTAGCACCATGTTTGAACCAATTTACATTATTTTGTTTGTATCGCTTTATGCAGGAAGCATTAGCCAAAACAAAGGCCACCAATGGATTCACGAGGGTCAAATTAGGGGGTAAGGTCTCTTTTAATCATTAACAGTTGTTGTTCTGCATGTTAAAAGAATCAACTCGCCGGAGTAGACGACCGAAACTAGGGCTCCAGCGCCTCTCTGGTCTAATTATTTTGTTTATATTATAGAATTATTTCCATTATGTGACCAGATGAAACAGCCACCCTAGTGGCAAGCTAAGGCTTTGTTCTCTAAAGGCGTGGGTTCGATCTCTGACTTTTGCAACTTTTTTTTGTTATTTTCCATTTAATATGCGTGTTTCATATATTAGACGCAACATCTATTCTTTTAAAACCAACAGGTGCTTGGCCTGGTGGTAAGCTGTGCAGTGAGAAGGATGGATGGCGTAGGTTCAACACCCACCCCATACAAATCATGTTTTTTGTTTTTACTAATCTATTTTCTTTTCTTTTAATTACTAACCCTAATTTTTTCATTAACCCTTATTATTTTCTTTAATTAATCATTAATCAATTTTAATCTTTTTCTTAAAACCCCAATAAATTAGGTTTAGATTTTTTAATCAATAATTAATTTTGACATTTTATAACTAATTAATTAGGTCAATTAATATTTTCTCAAAATTATAAATAATTAGACTTTAGGATTTTTATTAATTAAAATTAATTAGACTTAGGGTTTAAAACTATTTAATTAACATCAAATTAATTTCATAAAATAAATCACATTCAAACGTGTTTAACAATTTCTTATTTTGCATTTAAATTCCTAGAGAAATTGTATAGGTCGCACGACTATTTTTCTTGTAATAGTTTAGATTTATCTTTCGAAATTTTTTCCTATTATATAACTGCTTATGGGATGTAATAGTTTAGGGTTTAATTCCGCACTTTATTTTCCGAATCTTTTTATGTAACTTCCCCAAAGCCCTATAATAGCTTAGGGTTTACTTTCCGCACCTTTAATTTTCTATATACATATTATACTTCTAGTAATTAGGCATGTATGGCAAAATTTAAAAATAAATGTAAGCAAACCCTAATACAATATAAATAATTGAACTTAACACACTATTCACACTTCACACCTCTAGGGTAACCTCTCTTTGTTGCCTTCGGAAATATGATCATGTCCCTCGAAAGTAAGGATGCTTTAGAAAAGTCCCTTCGAATAAAGATCATAGTCCCTCGATGACCCTTCGATGTTGCCTATTAAAAATGATCTAGTCCCTCTGATAAATTTCTAAAGTATCTCTACATGTTGCCTTCGATGACCATACGATGACCCTTCGCCTATCCATTCACATCCAATAGATAGGGCTACCAACCAACTAATGGTATGGATAGTATTATCTCTAAAGGAGAAGGAAGAGAATAAGAATGAGCTTGAGTGGGTCAGAACTTTTAATCGCTTACTCAAAATCTTTTCAAAAATAAACATTTTTTACACGTCACACTTTCAAAATATTTTCAAAAACACTTTGTACGCGTTCTTGAGGAATGATACAAGAATCATTACAAAGTTAGTCGTACTTTGGATTTTTCAAAATATTTTCAATCAAATCACACACACAAAGCAAGTTTTCAAAAGTGAGATAGTGATTAAGAGCCCGTAGATAACTACAGATGAAAAGGGTGCTAACACCTCCCTTTTCATAACTTACCCCCCAAACTCAAAATATATTAAGGTATTTCCCGTTCTTTTCACCTTTCCTAAATATTGGATAAAAGAAAAGTCGGTGTCGAGTCTTGCTCTCTACACATTTGGATAAAACTAAAAAATGCAGTTCTCCCAACGTATTACACCCCCTCTAGATCCGGTGTTGTAGTCTAACAAACATGACTTACAAAACTTTAAGAAGTCACCACCGAACTTTATTATTTCCAAGGAAAAGGGAAAAGATAAAAACCCTATATTTATCATGCATTGTAAGAAGCAAAAACTGAAAAGAAAAGCATAAAGGAGAGATCTAAGGTACAATGGTTGGTTATATAAAGGGAAGGTGTTAGTACCCTATGTATATATAGTACTCTATATGAGCCTTTTGTAACATCTGGGTTTTTTTTTGTTAAAATTTGTTTGTTTTCTAAAGGAGTGTGGAGACGGGAAAAGATATATATTTTTGTTTGGAAAGACAGAGTCTTATACCTACATACCAATGAAGGATCAAAACCTCGTAGTTTATGGTAAAAATAACAAAATGATGTGTTGTGATGGGTTTTAGTAGAAGAGACATTTCATCATCTTAAGGATAATACTCAACTAATTCCACCACAATTATGAGAAAATGGATCTTGCATCATCATTAAGTAAGGGCTCTTAACTTGGATATAATATAAACAAGTTACAACTAGCTCCCTCAAGTGGAAATAATCACATTTTATTCAACCATTACTATAGAGATAGAAGAATTACATCTCTACTATGAAGAGGACTTACATGTAATCTTTTTTTGATAAAATGTTTTAAATTTCAAATTCTAAGTGGAAAAAGGATTTAGGTGAGGTTAAATCTGTTTTAGTCTTTTAAATTTTTTAATATGGTTAAGTGTTTTGAAGCATTTATTAAAGAATAAAGTTTGAAAATGAAATGATAAAGTTAAGGTTTTTTAAGAAATTGGTTCAAGTTTGAAATTAGGGAATAAAAATGTAAGGGTAAACACAAACAATTACAAGGGTAATATACAAAAGGTGAACACATAAAGATGAAGCTAAGATATACATATCCACATGAAATTTAAGTCAACAATAATATCCCTTTCCTTGGATTTGGACACAAGTATTAACACAACGAAGTATAAAACATCAATCATCATCATATTAAATTTATATCAAAGAAAATAAATATGCATGCTTCATTTATTAGGGTTTCACACAATTAAAACACTAATCAAGACCTCAAACATAAGATAAGAAACAAAACCCTAATGAGAATTATCAAAACAAAGTTGTAAGTGTTTGTTGGCTGCAATTTTGGTAAAACAATGACTTGTTAATGTTTTGCTAAATGTCTTAACATTTGGAGAAAAACTATTTAGAATGATGTCAAAACAGATGTCTTGACATCTGCCTACTGAACTGATCTCAGCATAAAATCAGTCTTTTGTTTCTCATTTTCATGCGCGGAAAAATTTAGTATTTGTGATCTACAGGCTGCGAATAATATGGAGGAATATTTTTCAAATTGCATCATTTTATATTGGCCTGTTTTTATGGAAATATTCAAAATATTTGAATATTTGTTTTTAAGCCCAAGCCCAAAGCTTCACATATATAGGGACTTGCTTCCTTATTCAAAGACAAGAAACTTTTGAAGAAGAATACCTTCTTTCTGATTAGAAGTCTAGGCTTTTTATTTGTAATACACTCTAAGTATTAGTTTAAATACTTGAGTTATTATTTGGGTTATTAATTTTGTTATGTTCTTCACTATAAGTGATTGAAGGGATTTGATGATGGTCTCATACCTAGGTGAGTCTTAGATAGAAGTTTAGCTTGGGTAGTGATTAAGTGATTAGATTGTAAGTTGGTTGTTTACTGAGGGTCTATGAATTGATACTATTTAGTGAACTTGTCCCTGGCTTGGTAGTCCCCATAGTAGGTGTTGTTGTACACTGAACTAGGTGAACAATCTCTTGTGTTTTTACTGCTTTTGATTTTACTGCACCTTACTTGCAAATAGATATTTGTGTCGTGACATCTCATTCTACATCACATATCTGATACCAGAATTTCAATTGGTATTAGAGTAGGCATCCTGCTCTTTATCTGGGTGAGATCCAGGGAAGATACTTTCTAGTACTATGGACATGGAAGGAGGATTTGTGAACATACCACCCATTCTAGATGGAAGCAATTATGACTACCAGAAACCATGTATGGTTGCCTTTATAAAGTCCTTAGACAGCAGGGCTTGGAAAGCTGTTTTAAGAGGATGGAAACACCCTGTCAAATTGGGAGAAAATGGAGAACCTACTTCTGAATTAAAACCTGAAGAAGATTGGTCTAAGGAAGAAGATGAAATTTCTCTTGGAAATTATAAAGCCTTGAATGCTATATTCAATGGAATTGACAAGAAGATTTTCAGGTTAGTGAATACATGTGAAGTTTCTAATGATGCATGGAGAATTCTTCAATCTACTCATGAAGGGACATCCAAAGTTAAGATGTCAAGACTTTAGTTACTCACCATAAAATTTGAGAATTTGAGGATGAAATATGATGAAAGTATAAAGGACTTCCATATGAACATCCTTGAAATTGCTAATGACTCCAGTGCTTTAGGAGGGAAAATACTTGAAGACAAATTGGTGAGAAAGATGCTCAAGTCTCTTCCCAAGAGATTTGATATGAAAGTAACTGCTATAGAAGAAGCCCAAGACATTGACAAAATGAAAGTGGATGAACTGCTTGGATCCCTTCTAACATTTGAATTAAGCATAAACGAAAGATCTGAGAAGAAAAACAAAAGCATAGCCTTTGTATTTAATACTGAAGATGAAGAAGAAGATTGTGATCTGGATACAAATGGAGGAATGTCAAATTCTTTAGCTATGCTTGGAAGATAATTTAATAAAGTGATAAAAAGAATGGACACGAACCAAAGATCAAATGTCAAGAACATCCCATCTGACAACTATAAGTCAAATGAGGTGGGAAGAAAAAAGGCTTAAGAAAAATCTTCTTAAGGGAAGGGAATACAATGTCATGAATGTGAAGGATTTGGTCACATTAGAGATGAATGTCCTACATATCTAAATAAACAGAAGAAGAATCTATTCGTTACTTGGTCTGAGGAGGACTCAGAGAGTGATCTTGAAGAATCTACCAAATATGTTAAATCATTTACAGGCAAATATGTATCTGATGAAGAGTCTAGTGATGGGGAACTGACCTTTGATGAGTTAGTTACTTCATACAAAGAATTATGTCTCAGAAGTTCAGAAGTGTGTCTTGAACGGGAGAAACAGAAAGCCATCATAACTCAGCTGAAGGAGGAAAAGGAAGAGCATCTTAAAACTATTTCTGATCTGGAAAATGAAGTGTCCTCTCTAAATTCAAATCTTGATAGAATGGTCAAATATCTCAAGATGTTGAACAATAGTTCTAACTCATTAGATGAAATTCTCCAAGAAGGAAGAGTGACATTAGACAAGAGTGGTTTAGGTTTCAATGAGAAAAAGGAACCTAACTCATAAGAGCCTTCATATGTTTCCACTCATGTCAAGCCTAAACCAAAGATGTCAAATCAAATATCTCAACATCATGATGAGAAATGGCATCTTGGGAAACCTCATGTGATGAAAGGACATCATGGAAAACATCATGGGAAGAAAAAGCTTAATCACACCTGGGAGAATCCCTAATCCTGGAGATGTAATCATTGTGGAAGGCTTGTACATATAAGTCCCTTCTGTTTCAAGTGGTATAGATACCCTAAAAATTATCCTCTTCCCAAAACTGATAAGATTCCCCAAAATAACAAAAAGAAGAAACAGTGGGTTACCAAATTCAAGGTTGGTAGTTTCATTGCTCACACCTCTCTCAGAGTATCAACCAAAGATGACTGGTTGTTTGATAGTGGTTGTTCTAGACACATGACAGGTGTCAAGAATCTGTTGGTGGATGTCAAATCTCATTCCACCAGTTATGTGACTTTTGGTGATGGAGAAAAAGGAGAAATCAAAGGTGTTGGCAAGCTTGACTGTTCAGGAGTTCCTAAGCTTGATAATGTGTTACTTGTAAAAGGGTTAACAGCTAACCAGATAAGCATAAGCCAACTATGTAATCAAGGATTCAAATTTAACTTCTCCAAGGAAGAATGTCTTGGGTGCAATGAAAAGAATGAATTTATCATGAAAGGAATTTGATCTAAAGACAATTGTTATTGATGGGTTCCTCAAGAGTTAAACCTCTCCTCAACATGTGTTTTAGCCAAAGAGAATGAAGTTAAACTATAGTGCCAAAAATTGGGGCACTTGCATCTGAAAGGTGTGAAGAGAATTATATCTGAAGAAGCAGTGAGAGGGATTCCTAAGCTCAAGATAGAAGAAGGAAGGGTATGTGGTGATTGTCATATTTGGAAAGCATACTAAGATGTCACATCAGAAGATTCAACATCTTACTACATCAAAAGTTTTTGAACTTCTCCATATCGACTTGATGAGACCTATGCAGGTTGAAATTCTTGGTGGTAAG
The DNA here is from genome assembly GCA_948472305.1 of Vicia faba. Taxonomy (NCBI): domain Eukaryota; kingdom Viridiplantae; phylum Streptophyta; class Magnoliopsida; order Fabales; family Fabaceae; genus Vicia; species Vicia faba. Next base: position 1,309,225,792 of record OX451739.1, read on the forward strand.
AAGTATTCCTAGGTTGTTGTAGATGACTTTTCTAGATACACATGGATAAAATTTATTAGAGAAAAATCAGAAACTTTTGAAGTGTTCAAAGATCTTTGTCAAAAACTTCAAAGGGAAAAGGAAAGCCATGTCATAAGAATAAGAAGTGATCATGGAAAGGAATTTGAAAACAACAAATTTGTTGAGTTTTTCTCCTCTGAAGGAATCGGCCATGAATTCTCTTCTCCCATTACTCCTCAAAAGAATGGGATTGTGGAACGCAAGAATATAACTCTCCAATAATCTTCCAGAGCCATGATTCATGCTAAGAAGCTACCCTACCATTTTTGGGCTGAATCTATGAATACTGCATGTTATATTCATAACAGAGTCACTCTAAGGAAAGGCACTTCAGCTACTTTATATGAAATTTGGAGTGGAAACAAAAAAATTGTTAAATACTTTCATGTATTTGGAGGAATATTCATGGGTTACTCTATAAACAGCAGAGCATACAGAGTTTTTAACTCCATTACCAAAGTTATGATGGAGTCAATAAATGTTACTATTGATGATAGAGGATGGAATGTTGAAGAAGATGTCTCAGAAGATATTGGAACATCTTTTCCTGATAGTTCAATTGAATCAAATGACACAAGTATTTATTTTAATCCTCCTCAAGAGGATCCCCAGCCTAGTTACCTCATTAAAGGACCTTCAATTAGAACTCAGAAAAATCATGCTAAGGAGCTTATCAGAGGAGATCCAAACAAGGGAGTTACTACCAGATCAAAAGAAGTGATTTCAAACTCTTGCTTTGTATAAAAAATTGAGCCTAAGAATGTCAAAGAGGCCCTAACTGATGAGTTCTAGATTAATGCTATGTAAGAGGAGCTGGAATAATTCATTATGAATGAAGTTGGGATCTGGTTCCAAGGCCTGAAGGGAAAAATTTGATTGGCGCTAAATGGGTATACAAGAATAAATCTGATGAAAATGGGGTGGTCACTAGAAATAAGGCAAGGTTAGTTGCACAAGGATACACTCAAATTGAAGGAGTGGACTTTGATGAAAAGTTTCCTCTTGTGGCTAGACTTGAATCAATCAGACTACTGTTGGGAGTTGCATGCATTTTGAAATTTAAATTGTTTCAAATGGATGTAAAGAGTGCCTTCTTGAATGGGTACCTGGATGAAGAAGTTTCTGTTGAACAACCAAAAGGATTTGTTGATCCAAGTTTTCCTGATCATGTTTATAAACTAAAGAAAGCTCTGTATGGATTGAAGCAAGCTCCAAGAGCTTGGTATAAGAGACTGACAGAATTCCTTGGGGGAATGGATATAGGAAAGGTGGCATAGACAAAGCCCTCTTTGTCAAAGAAGAAGGGAAGATTATGATTGCTCAAATCTATGTTGATGATATTGTATTTTGTGGGATGTCAAATGAGATTGTGGAACATTTTGTCAAGCAAATGCAGTCTGAATTTGAAATGAGTCTTGTTGGTGAATTAACCTATTTTCTTGGATTGCAAGTTAAATAAATGGAAGACTCCATATTTTTATCTCAAAGCAAGTATGCCAAGAATATAGTGAAGAAGTTTGGGATGGAGAATGCCAGACACAAAAGAACCCCTGCTCCCACACATCTGAAGCTGACTAAAGATGAAAAAGGAGTAAGTGTAGATCAAAGTCTCTACAGAAGCATGATAGGAATCCTTCTATATCTCATAGCTAGCAGACCAGACATTGCCTTTACTGTAGGGGTGTGTGCAAGATATCAAGTTGATCCTAAAATTATCCATTCCAACCATGTGAAGAGGATTCTTAAATATGTGAATGGGACATGTGACTATGGTATGATGTACTCTCATGGATCAAATTCTGGCTTAATTGGTTTTTATGATGTTGATTGGGCAGGAAGTGCTGATGATAGAAAGAGTGCATCAGGAGGATGCTTCTTTATGGGAAATAATCTCATATCTTGGTTCAGTAAGAAGCGAAATTGTGTGTCTTTGTCCACTGCTTAGGCTGAGTACATTGCTGTAGGAAGCAATTGTTCTCAATTGGTTTTGATGAAACAAATGTTATCAGAATACAATGTCAAACAAGAAGTCATGACATTATTTTATGACAATTTAAGCGCCATAAACATTTCAAAGAATCCCATTCAACACGGTAGGACCAAGCATATTAGCATCCGTCATCACTTCATAAGAGAGCTTATTGAAGAAAAGATTGTTGCTTTAGAACATGTATCCACTGAGTTGCAACTGGATGACATATTCACAAAAGCTTTGGGTGCTAATCAATTTGATGATTTAAAAGGAAAATTATGGATATGTGTATATGAGGGTTTGTAGCAATTACAAGTGTGTGGGAATATCATTAAAGTGATATTGCATTATTTATGTTTCCAACAAATAGAAGTTAGAAAGCAATCATTACAAGACTACCTCAATTTGTTTCATACACGCTAGGAAATTTCATCTCTCTACTTTCACAAACTCTTCATTCTCCTCCTTAGAAAAGGACCCTTGCCATTCTTCATCACGTTGCTCAAAAATTCTCAAACATGTCTCAACATCACACATCATCTTCCTCAAAATCTACAAATGAAAATCTTTCTCTTGACAGAGTTCTAGATGTTACTCCTCTATCAACGATCCCTCCGCTTGATAAAAAGGTCAAGAAACCTAGATTATCACCCGCTTAGAAATCTAAAGATGACAAAGGTAACTCTTCTACTGCTACTGATAATAGAACTGAAGAAGAAATTGTCAATGTTGATAGAAGCATCAGAAAGCATGTGGATAGGGTATTAAATGAAGGATTTGTTGTTCTTGGGATTTCTACTCCCCTTGCTCGCATGCCTCCTCTTGTTGACAAAGGAAGTAATCCTAAAAATGATGTTACTGAATCATCCAAGAATGATGTTCCTGATAGAAAACCTGAGAAGCTTTCTACCTCTTCCCTAAAAGATGTGGAAGAAGAAAATGTTGAGGAAAATGTTAAACAAATTATTGAAGAAAACTCTACTTCAAAAGAAGATGTTGTTGCCTCCAAGGATGGAGAATGTCACAATATTGTGAATGTAGTCAATGTTGAAGATCTCTCTGAAAATGAGCTCACCACTAATGTTGTACCTGGTATTGCTAGAAGGCTATAGTCCAGAAGAGTAAAATATGCAAGTATGATACCCCCTCCCAAGATAATAAAAATGAAAACCATGTATGGACCCCCAAAAGCAGGAAGTAAAGGGGTCCCTCCTTATAGCAAGAGAAAAGCTAGACCCGTTAGCTCTACTGATGATGAAAAGGATGCTGTAAAAAGATCCAAGAGTAAGAATAAAGTTGTTTTGATTGAAGAGACTGACTCTGAGTATGATGTCGAGGAAGATATCCAGGACATCTCTCCTATCAAAAAGTATGCAAATAAGAAATTGTCTGTTAGGGTTCCTGATGCCCCACTTGACAACATCTCCTTTCACTCTGTTGGGAATGCTAAAAAGTGGAAGTATGTGTATCAAAGAAGGATTTCCCTGGAGAGAGAACTAGGAGTTGGTGCTTTGGAATGTAAGGAAATCATGGAGCTGATCTCCTATGCTGGACTGATGAAAATAGTTACTAGGTTTGCAAATTGTTATGAAACTCTTGTTAAGGACTTTATTGTTAGTATTCCTATTGACTGTGTTGTCCATAAGAGTATGAAGTATAGAAAGGTTTTTGTTAGAGGAAAGTGTGTAGAATTTTCTCCTGCCATTATAAACAAATTTTTAGATAGGTCTGAAGATGTATGTTGTAAGCTGGAAGTAACAAACAATCAAGTTTGTAGAGCCATTACTACTAATCAAGTAAGTGAGTGGCCAATGAAAAACAAACATCCTGTCAGCAAACTGAGTGTGAAATGTGCAATTTTACATTGGATTGGAGCTTCAAATTGGGTTCTCACTAATCACACTTCAACCATCTCCATTGGTTTAGGAAAGTTCATTTATGCTATTGGAAACCAAAAACTTTTTGATTATGGGACTTATATCTTTGATCAGACCATCAATCATGCAGTAAATTATGCCATTAAGATGTCAATTGCTTTTCCTTCCCTCCTATGTGGAATTATCCTAAATCAGCATCCTGGAATCCTAAGTGGAAATGATGTTGTGTGAAAGAGGGAGTCTGCCTTGACCCTCCATTTTAAGCTCTTTTCAGGAAAACATGTCCCAGACAATGTTTTAACATCTGCTCCTACTAAAAAGACCTCCACCAAGGATGAAATGATCAATAAATTAAAGGAAGCCTACAAGTAATTAGATGATGTAATCAGAGTAAGCTCAGCTAGGAAGTTAATTTTTGAAAAAATGATCTAGGACCTGTAAAAGGACAGCAACCATGATGATACAATGAGCTCTGAAGGTGTAGACTCCAGTATGGAAAGAAGTTCTGGTTCAACCAAGTCAACTGGTCCTGATGACAATTAGACTTCTTGATATCTCTCTGATCTCTTTGTCTCTCTTTTTGGCACTTGCATATGCTTGACATTTGAATTATATGGTATGTACCCTAATACTGATATTATCTTGATTGCATCCTTTCTTTGGCATATTATGACTAAAAAGGGGGAGAGAAAGTAAGTGAGTGACTGACTAACCACTGACCACTGACTGACCACTGACCATCGATTGAGGGGAAGCTCAATACTTGAGAGGGAGCCTCATCTCCCAGAAGATTTTTTGTCATCTTCCTGTGCTAACAACTAACTGCTAATTGAATGTATGTTTTGATTGCTTTGCTTATGCTGCTGCCCTGATAATGCTCTGATAATTGTGTTGCTGCTCTGATAATATGCTCTAATAATGTTTTAGCCAAAATTTTCTAAAGGGGGAGTTTGTAAGTGTTTGTTGGCATCAATTTTGGTAAAACAATGAGTCGTTAATGATTTTCTAAATGTCTTAACATTTGGAGCAAAACTATTTAGAATGATTTCAAAGCAGATGTCTTGACATCTGCAACTGAACTGATCTCAGCCCAAAATCAGTTAAGTCTTTTGTTTCTTGTTTTCATGCGTGGCAAAATTCAGGATTTGTGATCTATAGGCTGCGAAAAATATGGAGGAATATTTTTCAAATTTCATAATTTTATCTTGGCATCTTTTTATGGAAATATTCAAAAGATTTGAATATTTGTTTTTAAGCCCAAGTCGAAAGTTTCGCATATATAAGGACTTGCTTCCTTATTAAAAGACAAGCAACTTTTGAAGAAGAATACCTTTTTTCTAATTAGAAGTCTAGGCTTTTTATTTGTAATACACTCTAAGTATTAGTTTAAATACTTGAGTTGTTATTTGGATTGTTAATTGTGTATCATTCATAAGCTTTTAAGCATTGAATGATTGAAGTGTTTCAAACTTATTAATTTTGTTAAGTTCTTCATTGTAAGTGATTGCAGGTATTTGAGGATGGCCTTATACCTAGGTGAGTCTTGGGTAGTGATTAAGTGATTAGATCGTTAACTGGTTGTTTATTGAGGGTCTATAAATTGATACTATTTAGTGAAGTTGTCCCTGGCTTGGTAGCCCCCATAGTAGGTGTTGTTGTACACTGAACTGGGTGAACAATCTCTTGTGTTTTTACTACTTTTGATTTTACTGCACCTTACCTGCAAACAGATATTTGTGTCGTGACATCTCATTCGACATCACATATCTGATACCAGAATTTCAAAAGCAACAAGTTATTTGAATTAATTATATTCATGGTATTAACATCAATTAATCATGGTATTAACATCAATTAAAGAAAACACTAATATTTAATCAAACTAAAACAAAAGAAACTATTTTTTGATATTTTAATTAATTAATATTTTAATCAAAGATATAAAATAAAATCAAAATTTTGAATAAATAAATAAAAATAATTTTGTATTTTTGGAATATTAACGGTCATAATAAAAATCAAAAGAAGAAAAGAAAATAAATAATTTAATAGAAACTAGAAGAAAATAAAAGGAAAAAAAATAGAAACAAAAAGAAGAGAATTAGTGCTAAAAAATATGGTTTTGTGGCTAAAGAGTGTTGAACTCACGACCTTGAGATTATAGGTCAAAATGTAAACCGCAAGTCACACGCTATGATAAATAACAACTTGCATTCATTTAATAAAATATCAAACAAGCTTCAAAAATGATTTGAAAAAAAAAACAGTGCTAAGGCGAAGGGGATTAGAACCTCATATCTCACAATTCACACGGAAACCAACTTCTCTTCCAGTAGGGGACAATGCCAATTCATTAATTTGTACACATTCTAATATACAAGTATAAGTGAATTCTGAAAAAATGGAAAACACAAGCTTCATCTTCTTTTATTTTTGCAAAAAATGCAATTTTCTTATTTCTCAACCAAATTAAAAATTGTAGAAACCAAACTTGCTCATAATTTTATGAGGATTTAAAAAATGTACATATCACAAATTAATACTGACTGTAGCTCACAAATTTTAATCAAGACCAGAAACCTTAAGTTTTTTTAAAGCTAAATTAAATGACAAACAAGCTCAACTAATGTCTATTTTTATAGGGCTTTCATTCATGGCAATTAAACTCATAGAATATTATGCAGAAATGTTCAAAATGATGTTTGTATGAATGACTTTGAATTCAAGAAAAATTCATTGTCATACCCCAAATTTACTCATCCTATTTCTAACAGTAAAATTATTTTTAACATGAGTTTTATAAAAAAATTGGTTTATTTATAATAACATTTTAATATTAATTTATTTTGCTTTACATAAAATTATTTGTATAGTAAATATTTTTTCACCCTTCATATACTTTCAACTGCCTTCTTATCACAAATAAATGAGTTAGTACAATTGGTAAAGAGGTAAAACTTTCAAGTATAAGCTCATGAGTTTGAATCTTACTTGCTAAATTTTTTTAACATTTTTCCTTTAATTTGTTACTAACTTTATTTCCATCATAAAATTGTATTTTTTATTATTTTAATTTCAATTTTTGTTTTTATTTTAAATATATTTTAAAAATAATTATTTATTTGATTTTATGCACTTTTTACTAAAATGAAGTGCATAAATTATAATCAATATCAAAAATATTTTATTTTCTGGTTAATTGTATTTCATTGGTCAATTTGTGTCATTTTATGTCATATTCAACTTCTTATTGGTCAGCTTGCTGACCATAATATAAATAAAATTTGAACTTTTTATTATTTGAGTAATTTCCTTTTCTAGTAATTTAACCTAATTTTATACTCTATAAATAGTCCTCTATTATCAGAGTTTAGGACATCAACAATTTCTCACAATTTCAATTCACATTATCAATAATTCACACACTACGATTCTTAAACTAATTTTTTCACATTTTTTTAAAACCTTTTTTCAAATCTATCTTCTACTCAAAATTATTTTGACCAATAATTAAATATGAGGCCACCCTCTCTCAATTTCAATTCTTTTGAATTTTAATTTACTTGTTTTTCTCCAATCATATGATGAATTGTGTGATGATTGTTATTGTTAATTTATATTTTTGCATTAACTTTTTCTTGGAGGCCAATTTTCTACTCACTAACACTAATCACACTAATAGTTCACTATCACGTACATATACCCAGTAACTCCTAATCTTTTTTTAATCACCACAAAAAACCATTTTTCAAACCCTTATTTTTTTAGGAAAATACATGAAACCTTTTTGTGTCAACAACAACCATGACTTTGTTTCTCTTCTTCCACAATAACGCACCCTCTCTTTTATTTTTTTTATTTTTTTCAATTTTAATTTTTTCTTTTTTTTTTTTAAATCAGATGATGATGTTCATTTTTTATTAAAACTTTGAATCAACCATTTTTTTACTCAAAAACATTTTTTTATGCAAAAACATTTTCTCTATTTACCATATGATAATTTGTCTTATGATTTTTTCTTCTTTTAGTTATATTTTTACACTAACCCTTATTTTTTCTATTGAATAAAAATACAAATTTCATACACTGATTCTCACGCACACACAAAATAAATCTTTTTTAGTTTTCTCGGTTTTTTATGTTTAACCATATGATGATTATCTGATGATATTTTTTTCATCTAACAAACTATATTGTTATTAATTTTTTTAGCATCTACCACTTTAACTGAGTGTTATTAATACTAATTTTTTTTATCATCTAGTAATTTATATTGTTATTGTTACTAATTATTTTATTCATCTAACCATTTTATTGTTGTTGTTACTATTACCATCAACCTTCTATTCAAGAATCTGTTTAATTTTTCATGTCAAACACAACAATCAAACACTGAAACCCTAATGCCTCCATTATGAGCCTGATAAAAAAAATATCGAGGAGAAAAAATAAAAACCCGAAGAACACAAAGAAAGAAAATGAGGAAGCAGTTTACAGTGGTCACTGTATTCAAGGTTGGTAAACATTATTTTTTAGAATATATAATTTATTTTTTGTGTATGAATTATTTGCTAATTGTTAATGTATGTCCGATTGATTTGTTTGACATGATCTTTACCGTCAGATTTATTTAAACTTTTTTTTTACATAATTACCAATTAAACTTTTTTTGCATATAACAATCAATTAGAGTTTGTTTGTATAACTTATTATAAATTTGTTTATAACAATCAATTATAGATTTTTATATAAATTATTATATATTTTTTGTATATCACAATCAATTAGAAATTTTTATCATTAATTAAATATTTTGTGTATAGCAATCAAATTAAAAATTTCTTCATATAAATTATTAGTTAAATTTAGTTCACAATAAATTTTTTTAATTAATTTCAATTATTATCTTTATTTCTATTATATAATTTTAATACCATTTATTTCAATTATAATCAAAGAAAAAATATTCGCTCCTCTACTTATTTCTACTACAATATCTTTCTTTTGTTTTTTTAATCATTTGTTACTACTTATTTATTCTCTCCTCTTCTTAATTATTTATTTTTGTACTCTTTATTTTTTATTCCACATACCCTCAATTACTAATACTCAAACCCTTGCCTTTAATTTAGTATTTTATTTATTTGAAATTACCTGAGTTAATTTTAGTTAGATAATAAAAAATATAAAAATAACAAAAACACCTCCTTGTAAATAATTTTAATTATGTAGAATTAATTGTCTTAATTATTAAAATCATAATCCTTGTACAAAAAATCAAATCTTTTTCAAGTCAAATTAAATTTCAACATTTTTGCAAATAATAGGATATACATCCTCGAATAATTAAACGGTTGGCTTAACGCCTTACTAATTAATTGTTCAAATCAAAATATTTAAATATCACCAATCTATAAAATCAATTTCTTCGCCCCGGGTGATTAAATTCTAATAAGGATCAACTCTTATAAAAATCAATTTCTTCGCTTTGCGCAATTTAATTCCAATAAATATCAACTCTTTATCAATCAATCAAACTTAAAACACTTATTTTTCTCTCTTTCTTTTTCTTATATATGATAATATGATTAAATAAAAATACTCCCATTAAATTCCTAAAGTTAAAGAGGGTCCCCTTAAGTACAAGGTAGATATAGGGTGCCTAATACCTTAATTAACTCGTGAACCTAGTAATCTCTAAAATAATTAGGGTTTTTATGTTCCTTTCCCGTCCGTAGGAAAAAAAGTAATTGTGGTGACTCTTTTTTTTGCCGGTTACGACACTCGCCTATTGGATCAAGGTCTAATGCCTTCTTCAAGCACTTCCAAAGATAACAAATGAACTCTTTAGCTTCTATGATATCCCTGAAGCACAATTCAGCTTTTAGTTTGGTTTGAAATTATCTCAAACTCTCTATCCAAGTTCACTTATGATGGTGAATGAGCACGGGTTGAATGGAGCAATGGAGGTGTTACAAATGAAAACTACTGCATTCAGAAGCTTATATATATAGTGTGTGGATGGTGTTTGAGTGGTTAGTTTGCAAAGAACATGCAAGGAATGAGAATATCGAAGAAATGGATTTTAAGCTTTAATGGAGTTTTCAAAATCTCACCATGTATTTATTTGAGTTTGTAGGGGATTTGAGGTGTGTTTTGGACTTCAGAATGAATCTCTTTTTATAGGGAAAGGTTGAGAGATCAAGGACTGATAAGAGACAAAGTCTTGCAAGTTAAGATTTAGTTGGATCACAAATGGAAGTTACATGGATTATGCGGATTTAAATGTGACATAGAGCTTGGTTTATGGACAATTGGTTCTCTTTTATTAGTTTATAGGTAGTGTGTGTTCATAAGTAACAATGTAGAGGCTCCAAGAAACAATGATTTGAAAAGTGATCCTTTATCCAAATGGATATCAAGCGTTTTGCAAATTCTTCCAAAAATTGTATGGTGAATTGGATAAAGCCTCTAATCTATGTGTAATAAATCAAGAATCTGTGTCATTGCTCAATTATGTTAGATTTGCAAGTAATATGACTTGTGTGAGATCTCGTGTTTAGGTTTATGTTTTGACATGATTTTGAACCACAAATATACCTTGTAAAACCTCTCTACCATGGCTACTTCATGTCTTCGAAACTCCTTGCTCAAGTACGATAAATTCATGCTCTGGGACTTTTTGGAAAGATGAGAGTACCCTCTAAAACTTTCATGTCGATCACTTGGCATGAATCAATTGGGATCATGGAGAAAAATATCTTTAAAAAATGGTGTTTCAAGCTGAAAACACTTAGAAAATTTTTCCAAATCTTTGGACAATTTAACAACTTTGAGATGCCTTCTTGATTAACTCATATCTTTCAATTATCAAGATCTTTTTGGTTCATTCCTTATATAATGTTGAAGTATGTAGGATTATCTTGAAGTACATTCTTTGTGCATGAAAATGATGGCTTGAAGAAGAAGTTACAAGCTTGGAAAGTCATGTATTGAACACAAATTCTGGACACTTAGTGAAATTTTCAACATCTTCAATTTTGCCCATTTTGCAAGTTACCTCCAATTTTGTGTTTCCCTTTGATCAAATTCAAATATCAATCACATTTTTCATGAAATTTAACTTGAGAAGTCCATATTTGGCTAAATATCTCAAAAGGCAAAATTTGACTTTGAGTTGTTGACTTTTCCAAATTAATTCAAATCTTCTAATTTCAATTAACTCTTTTGATCATAGAGCAATATTCAACACATTGTGGTATCTTGAGGACTATGAAATGATGATATTGAAGACCCCTTAAGTGATGTACACTGGAGGTCAACCTTCAAAACTCTAATTCTTGGTTTTCAATCGAGGGTGCAAAAACCCTAATTTTCTCCAAGCATTTGATGAATCCATGATGAAACCCTAATGTGGGGAGATTGTGCTAAAGATAATAATCATGAGTTAATGAGAAGTTTTAATCATTGAGGAATCCATAGGCCTTTGATCAATTCATTATTTGTTCTTCTTGATTCTACACACCTACATTGCACAAGAATTAAATAAACAAGGCAAACCCTTGTTCTTTCATGAAGTTAGTGATACCAAGATGAATGACATGGTCCCTTGATGTTATGCAATAATTTAAAAATAGGTGAGATTTTAGGTAAAAAATTAGGGTAGAACAGATGACCCTATTTAAGTTTTTTCTATCTGGAGATATGAAGATTGAAATTTTCGTCTCGACGTGATGTGAGATACTTAAATACAAAAATGCACAATTTTTTGGCCCTAAGATGCCACGATGTTTTTTTATGGTATGATATGAATGCAAGACTCTGACTCTTGAAAGGAATAATAGAACAAATGGATATTCAAGTCCACTTAGGGAGGGAAATCAACTCCACTAGGGAAAAGAAATAACTCAACTCTACTGGGGAAAAGCCCAAAGAGGAGAAAGAGGAAACAAGATAACACCATCTCAATAAATGAGAGTAAGGAAAGGATAACACCGACTCACAGATAACGGTAAACTAACAACTCAATGGACGAAGGTGGGAAAATCAAGAGACATACCAACTCATAGATGACGTTAAACTACCAACTCACAGACGGAGGTAGGAAAAACAATAATATACCGACTCACACATGACTATAACTACCAACTCAACGGATGAAGGTAGGAAAAGCAATAATTTAACAACTCACATATGTTAGTAACTACCAACTCAACAGACAAAGGTACGAAAAGAAAAAGAAATATATTGAATCAAAGATGGTGGTAACTACCAACTCAATAGATGAAGGTAGGAAAATAAGAGATATACTACTCCACAAACGACACTTGACTAGAAATTCATAAACGGAGGTAAGAAAAGCAATAATAGATCGACTCACAGATGACGGTAACTACAAACTCAACAGATGAAGGTAGAAAAATCAAGAGATATACCGACTCTCAGACAACAATAGACTACCAACTCACAAACGGAGGTAGGAAAAGCAATAATATACCAACTCATAGATGACGTTAACTACCAACTCAACAAACGAATGTAGGAAAAGAAATAGAAATATACTGACTCACAGATGATGGTAACTACCAACTCAATAGACGAAGGTAGGAAAATCAGATATATACCGACTCACAAACGATGGTAGACTACCAACTCAACAAACTAAGCTAGAAAAGGTAAAGGAAATATCGATTAGTAGATGACGGTAAGCTACAAATGAACGTAGGAACTACGTTGATAATAACAAGTTTTCCCAAACTTTTGGTATTCAATCTAGAACGGGTCTCAACTTCTTCTCTGATTAAGTCTTCCACTTGAAAAGGGTAATAAACCTCCCCACGACGAACGAGTCTCAGTTTCTTTTTTTTAATCAAGTCTTTCACTTGAAAAGGGTAATAAATCTCCCCACGACGAACGGGTCTCAGTTTTGTCTTTAATCAAGTTTTCCACTTGAAAAGGGTAATAAACCTCCCCACGATGAACGAGTCTTAATTTCTTCTTTGATCAAGTCATCCACTTGAAAAGGGTAATAAACCTCCCCACGAAGAACGGGTCTCAGTTTCTTATTTGATCAAGTCTTCCACTTGAAAAGGGTAATAAATCTCCCTATGACGAGCGGGTATCAGTTTCTTCTTTAATCAAGTCTTCCACTTGAAAAGGGTAATAAACATCCCATGAAGAATGAGTCTCAGCTTCTTCTTTGATCAAGTCTTCCACTTGAAAAGGGTAATAAACCTCTTCCATGAGGAACAAGTCTCAATTTCTTCTAATTCAAGTCATCCCCTTGAAAAGGGTAACAGGAAAGCTCCTTAAAAGGTAACCACTTGTATAGGGATTTCACAATGAACTATCTCTATCATATTTGTAATATGGTGGGAGAAATGACTTTTTTGGTTTTATCCAAATATACGGATAACAAGATTCGCTACCGACTTTTCTTTTATCAAATATTTAGGAAAGGTGAAAAGAACTTGAAATACCTTTGATAGATTTTGATTTCGGGGGGTAAGTTATGAAAAGGAAAGGTGTTAGCCACCCTTTTCATCCGTAGTTATCTACGGGCTCTTAATTGCTTAGCTCACTTTGAAAACATGCTTTGTGTATGTGTGTGATTTGAAAATATTTTAAAGTCATCAATGTAAGGCTGACTTTGTTTTTGAAATCTCCAATGAAAGACCTCAAGAATGCGTACAAAGTGTTTTTTAAAATATTTGTTTGAAAAGTAGTGTGAAAAATGTATTATTTGTGAGAAAAGTTTGTGAGGAAGCAATTAGGAGTTTCTTACCCACTAATGTCTTTCTTATTGTTTTCCTTCTCCTTTAGAGATAGTGTTATCCATACCATTAGTTGGTAGGTATCTCTATCCATTAGATGTGAAGGGATAGGCGTAGGGCCATCATATAGTCATTTTGTACCCCAAAATTTTCCCTCTTCATTTTTTAACTCTAATTGGCTTGTACTCTTGTTATCATATGCATGAATGCATGTCATTAGATCCATACACATGGGATCAAGGCATTTCATCAATGTAACAAAGCTCTCATATTTTTTTAAAGCATGTTGAGTTGTGAAAGATTTAGGTGTTTCCAATAAATTTAAAGCAGTGCGAATTGGAAATAGTACTTCAATCGATCTAAGTTTAAAAATTCGTATCTCCTATTTAGGAATGGTGTTTTAAGTTGATTCTCGAAGATTTGAAACTGTTTGGATGTCCTCTCCAACTTTCGTGGTCGGGCCAAAGTTAATCCTCGAAGAAAGGTCTCTGAATATGTAATTTGCTTGGAAGTTATACACTAAAAAATACAAAGAAAAGTGTGTTGAATCATGGTTTCGTGTGTGTCATACCACAAATTTGCCCGCCCTTTTGATTTCTACAGTCAAAAATATTTTAAACATTGTTTTTATAATACTATTTGATTTTTATAGACGTTCATTCTCAAGTCCAGTCAAAAATATTTTAAAAATTTGTTTTTTATAATATTATTTGTTTTTTATAAATATTCGCGTCCAAACCTATTTAAAAATATCATGATTCATTTCAAATTATTTGTATTTTTAAAATAGCAAATATCTGCACACCTTTCATATTCCTTTAAATTAAGTTTATTTATGAATAAGTAACATAACACAATTGGTAAAGAATGAAGCTTGCAAGCATAAAGTTGCACTTTTAACTCTTTTTTTTTACTAATTTTCTTTCCTTTTTTGGAAATTGGGCTTGGGTTTTTTATACATTTTGGGCTAACTTAATTGCTAAGTATTCTTAACCTAATCTTAAACCTATAAATAAGACCTTAGTTTGTCCTAATTTTCTATGGAAAATACACACACACAATTCACACAGATCCACAAAGTCTAACACATCTCACACACTTTCTTTTCTAATTTTCTTTTAGTGTTTTGTTACTTTTAGTCAATAATTTCATATGAGACCTTCCGTTTTTAAATTTGTTTAATTAAACCATACAATGTTGAAACCAATAGTTTTATTGTTACTTAACAATTTTTCACCTCTTAATTACAATTCTGCAATTTCTAACTAATAGATTAGGTAGGCAATCCTCTACATATTATACATCTAAGTTTCATATCAAAACCTTATTTTTTGATGTTCCATTTTTAAATAAAGGTAACAAATAAATTAATCATTTTCTTTCAAAAAATTATTACTACTAGTAAGTATGTACATGATTTCATTTTCAATTCACATACGAAACACACTTGCAGTCAAAATTCTGATTTCTTAGTCTTGTAAAATAACCTCCCTTTTTGCCATACCAATCCAATTGTTTTTTTAAAACATATTATTACACTAAACTTTTTTCGAAGGGGCCAACTTTGTTATACTTTTCAAGAAAACTACAATCTCTTAGAAACCTTAACATGTAACTGTAAAAGGTTTTTTAGTCAAACCATAACCAAAATCATCACAAAACTCAACATATACAAATTTATAACCTTGCTGTTATATTCACAATAAAAATTAAGTTTAAGCTGTAAGAAAAATGTGACATGAGTTCCAATTTACTTTTGGATTTGTTCTTGGGCTGAGAATTAGTAAAGTTAGTCCAATGCCACGTGACAAGAGGTGTGTCTCTAGAATTCTTTCTTTTTAGTTTATTGTTGCTAATTTTTCTTTCTAACATTATTACTGTATGTTTTGATTTTAAATGAACCCTTTTATATATTGAGTCTTTGAATCGTGTCAATTAGTTCCTAATATGATCCAAGTATAGAATAAAAAATATTAGAATTATTTTTAATTACTTAGTCATTATTCTTTTCTTTTTTACTTTTAATCCTTGTTAAGATTAATCCATGTATTTAGATTTAATTAATTTAGGCCTTTCAATTCAAAAAACAAAAATTATACAAAAAAAACAATTAATCATTCTTATATATATGAGTTTAGGCTTTTTGATTAAATTTCTCTTTTCACTAATTTTGTATATAATCAAACATTATATAAACTAAATTAATACAAAGATGTTATATATAATAGGATATCCATCTTTGAGTAATTAAATCGGTCGACACATCGTCTATCGGTTTATTATTCAAAATCAAACAATTAAAATCCATGCAACTCACCCTATTCACAATCCACGAATAACACGTGACCAATATCTAGCCATGTGATGAGAAGATTATATCAGACTCCCCTATCTATGTCTTACCACATACTTCGACTAATCAAACATTAAACAGACAACCAACACCAAATCATTTTCTACTAACATAACAAAAACTCAAGAACATTTTCATTAAAAAAATTAAGGATAATTTATTTCAAAATTAATTGCGAACGACATCTACGACCACTCAATTTATAACTCAGACAAGGTTCAAGGATAATGTGAAATCAATTCTATGCAATCTTATAAAAAACAGTAACCAACATTGCGAACTACGAATTGAGACTCTGATTCCTCATAAGAGGATACGTAGGCATACGATTAAAATCGTGGCGAGTTCTCCTAATAAAAAAAAACTAAAACTCTATTCCCTAAAGATTAATTCTAAACCTAGTATCCTTGTGAACAAGGTAGATGAGGGGGTGCCTAACACCTTCCCTTCGTCTAAAACGGAGTCAAAAACCTAGAATCCCTGACTTTTTAGGGTTAACCTTTATATCCTCTTCCTTGGGATAAAAGTTAAGGGTGGTGACTCGGAATTTAAAACCAGATACAAACAACTGGAGATTCTGCTGGAGACTCAACCCTAGGTTTAGATGCCTTTCCTTTAGGTTTAGGTTTTTTTTCTTCTTATTTACGGGTTTTTCATTATTTCTCTTTATTTAATTATTTATTTTTTTGCTCATTATTTTTTATTATCATATTTATTTATCTGTGATGGGATTTAATTTTAGCAAAAAAATATTTTCAAAAAAACTTTAGAAAGAAGGTTCGTCTAGAGTCGGCGAAATTCCACAAAAAGGAACAACTCTCGAGAGACATCCTCTTGGGAAGTAGGACTTTGGAATGACACCTATGACTCTTTGTACAACATTTAAACCAAAAACTCGTGGCGAGACCTTTCATGACCTAGAGACGAAAGTTTCGGTCTGCAAAGAGACTCCACTTAAGGGAGGCCCTTGTGCCTTTCCCTCTAGTGTCATTCACAATACCCTTATGGAAGCCATCTGATGGGGAGGTTAGAATATCCGCAAGCCAATACTAAGAACCTACCTTCTAAGGATACCTTTCACAAATCCTACTATAATCTACAAACCCACAAGGGTTATCCCTTCATCCACTACTATCTTTATCCCGTAGGGCTTCCATCTATATCATCATCCCTATCTTGTAGTGACTCCTCGTCGTCATTCATTTGTAATAATCCTTAAAGAATTTTTGTCTCCATCTCTTAGAAAATGTAGGATATCATCAATTATCATCTGTAAGGAGTCCCTGCCTGTCTCAATTTTTGACTCAGAGTAGGATATCATCATCAAACCGGTATAGGGTACCCCTACATCTACCATCATACTACATCTATGTTGCATTGCGTATCCATGAAACTTTTATTGCATACCTAAAAGCAAAAAAATGTTTTTGCATACCCGAGCATCTTCATACATTTTCATTTTCATCCATTTACATAAAGTTCATATCATTTACACTTCCACCGTTATCCAACTGTGATAGATATTTCCTTTATTTTTTGTTGATCGATGAGTCACTCAATTTAGAAATTGAGATCACGACTTGCTCTCAGTGCATGCTCCATATATGATTTTATTGCTTTCCTTTATTTTTATTGATCGACGAGTCATTCAATTTAGAAATTGAGATCACGACTTCGCTCTCAGTGCGTAGTCCCTATAGGATTTTTTTTCTTTTTTCTTTTTTCTTTTTTGTTGATCGATGAGTCACTCAATTTAAAAATTGAGATCACGAATTCACTCTCATTACATATTCCCCATAGAATACTTCACTCTCATATGAAGGAAATGCTTTTCAGAATGAAGATCTGAAGGTAATGGTTTTCAGAATGAAGATCTGATGGAAATTCTTTTTAGAATGAAGATCTGAAGGAAATCATCTGGTCATGTAGATAGTCGCCCCGTCTTGTTTCAGAAATTGATCCACAACCTGTCTCTAAATTACTGATAATATTCGTCTGTTTACGAACTTAACCTGAAAAGACAAAGTTAGTTTTATGCAATGTCATGATGCATGAAATGTATTTTGTAATAATGTTAGTCGTATGCTTTAATCTTTAACTTTTCCTTGGACTTCCTTTTTAGATTTCAGTCCACCGATACCCTTTCTCGCCCAAGCCGCCTTTTCAGGTTTTCGACTTACCGGGTTTACAATTTTATTTATATATCCCTAATTTTTTCCCGAACTTTTTTAGTTTGCCAGGATGCCCTTATTTTTGCCTAGGCCAATCAACCTAGCGGGTCTCTTTTTCATGCATAGTATTTTTTACTATGTCCACATTCACTAGGTGTGGAGAATTTTCACTGCTCATGGTAGTAAGTGTTGTAGCACTGCCAGAAAATATTGTCTTGATCATATGTGGCCCTTTGTATGTGGGAGTTCATTTCCACTAGGATTATTCTAGTGCACCCGATGTTTAAAGTGATCAATCGTTGATTTCTAACTTTCTGATGGTCTTGACCTTCCTCAATATTTTTCTAAGAATTGTCATGACAGAATGAAACCATCTGATACTACTGACATAAAAAAGAAATTTGGTGATACCGAAGATAATCGATTTTGGTGAAACTCATGATCAATGTAGCATGCCCCAAGTGACTCAGATGGAGATCTTTCCCTGACTATTCAACACTTTTGAGAGATTCTTTGAATCTGGACCTGACTGCCACAGATGAGTTGGACAATAGCATGTCATGCCCCTTGATTTATAACCAATTGGATCCACGAAAGGCCTGTTACTGTAAGTGTATTTCTCTTTGACACATCATCTGAAGTAATTATGTCTATTGGGAGTATTTTCATTCATTAAATATTCGTCATGCGAATTTCTCTGATGTCAAACATTTAGTCATATGCCAACAGTGGTATTAAAATGCAAAGCTTATGTCTGTCTTGAAGTTTAAAATGCATTTTTTAGTAAACAAAAATTTGTAAGGATGTGATATCAACTCAGGATTTATAGTAAACCTTACAGTAGTCAGGATACCTTTTTGTAATAGTATGCTTTCGAACTAACTCATGCTTCAATTAGGACTTTTAAGGGTTGTAATATGTCCTGGTTCACGGTTTAAGAAACAAAGGATAAAGGCTCAAAGTTTATTTTTACCCAACCCATTCTCCGTGATGTTCTTGAGTCCTATACTTAGTTAATTATGCATTCAGGTTCCACTTATAAAACTAATATTTTGGTGATGGTTTTGAAATCAGAAGTTTATTTGGGAAGCAAGTCATCTTTCTTGTAACATTTTTATTTTGTTGAGATTTGTAATGACCGCTTTTTAAGTTTATCATCCCTGACTTTTTCCTGAACTGCTTCGTTTGAGATTACTGTCAGCGGGATGCCCCAGTTTTTCCTAAGTCTCCTTCATAGGTTTTGACTTAGCAAGCTTGTCTTTTTGAAAGATAATAGAATCCTGATTCAATGGTTACGAGGAACCATTATTGGTTTTTGATTCATAAGAGTATCTTCGACTCTTCGTGTACGAAGGTAAAGCTTATGAATGCACAATTGATTTGACTGAGAAACTACCCTGCCCCAGGTTATGTTTAAGGGTTTCAATTCGCATGAAAAAGAAAACTCCTACTTATTAGGCTCAAAGGGGTTGAATAGGTCTTAAATTCCTTATATCTCCACTGTTTAGGAATTAAAGCAATGTTTGTACATCATCAGCAAGGTCTATTCAAAAGTATATTGTATGAGATTATGGTATTGTTTTCATCATCCTCCCTCTAAAGGCTTATAACTTTAAGGATAGTTGAATATCACAAAAATGAAGTAAGAAGAACAATTTAAATATAGTGAAATGAATGGATTAATTCAAGATAGACATATGCAATGCATTAATGGGAAAAAACAAAGTTTGACATGATAGTAATTGTTTGAATAAACCAAAGAAATTACAAATAAAAATTCAAATGATCTTAAAGCTTATTCGGCTGAACTTGTCACCTCAAATGGTGTGCCTTTAAATTTCGATATTTGAGGGATGATAGAAAAAATCAATCTGACCATCTTGTGTGAACTTGAAAACTCCTTCGTCAATCAGGTCCTGAATCTTACGTTTCAAAGCCCAACAATTTTCAACATCATGACCAGGACTATTTGAGTGGAAAACGCACCTTGCATTACGATCATAAATGGGAGAAGAAGTATTGGGATTTTGAGGAGGATCTTTCAATGTAATCAGCTCTATCTTCAACATGTGTTGCAATGCTTGAGACAACGACATTTTGATTTTTGTGAATTGTATTTTGGGTGTATCCTTCTTACGCTGATTACCTTGTTATTGGTGGTGAGGTTGTTGTTGAGCTTGCGATGTAGTAACAATCTAGAAAGGCCCTTTTTTATTAAATGAATGATTAGCAATGTCGACCAAGTCAGTTTCCTATCTCATCGGAGGCTGGTTAGTGATTGGATCTCCAATTCTAGAAGTACTTCCCATACAATTGTATCCGACCTGATGAAGCTTACTGATGAGGATTCTCAACTCTTCTGGCCCCCCGAGCTAAATTTTGGATAAGATCCATCAAACCAATCATCTGGATTCTCATCTCTGCCATCTCAGCTTGCAGTTGTTCCAACAAGTCATCCTTGTTATCATCAGGATTCTCATCGTTCATGTTCTCTACAATGAGTGCTTTTAATCCTTCTTTCCCCTTGGATAAGCTTAGGAACATCTCTTAGAATTGAGCATTCTGAGCCTGAAGATCTTTGACTGTCTTTTCAAGATCCATTTTTCTTCTTGAAATAAACAACAAGAAGATGAGAAAACCTATCTTGGAAACCTGTTATGCGATGATATGTATGACATGTAAAAGCATATTCAATGTTTTCAAGGATCTCGTGGGATTTAAATATGAAATATTAGAAATTGAATATGGATGCATATTTGGCTGAAGAACTTTGAGTCTTCATCTTTGAACGTCCTTCTATAAGAATCAAACTCACCATATCAAGTGGGTCATAGCCTCTGACTCAAGAGAATGTACTTTGATCTTGCCAGCATCCGGCTAGAGGAAAATAAATCCTCTTGCCCCTTGATAGAAATCTGGCTTATGATAATCCTACACCATAAATCCCTAAGATCCTTGAAATGGTTAGTAAAAATGTTATGTTATGATGGTATGATGTTATGATGTTATGTTCATGTTCAATTAGTAGCAACCACAAATAAGTCAACAAGAGCCTTAGGTTTAAAGGATTGCATGAAGTCTATAGGTAAATACCCTTCCCCATTGAAGTTAAGTTGGTCCAACCTGTCCTAAAATAGTAATCGGGTTCTAAGGATCTCATATCATGGATATTTCTCCCAGGATTTATTTTAGCACGACAACTGGCTTGCCACCAAAACATCCCGAAAGCCGAATCTCAATGAGCATAGCTTCAAGTATCAACTAACTTTGGATTGCACCAAAGCCGACTATGTCACTACTTTCTAATGGCCAAGATGGGCCAATTAAGGTCCTAAAAGTAAGTTAGTGTTAAAGACACCACGCATAAGCCTATTGTTATGCTTGTCTGACTCAAGGAACATAAGTATAAACCACATTGTCACAATAACTGTAGCCATCATTTTACCCATAACGGTCTACGCCGTATAGTCTTCGTGATCTATTGCTACTTACCTAAGGAATTCCTAGATCTGGGTGTAGCATCCTACAAGAAATAATACCCAAACAAGCCCTTAAAGTAAAGAAAACAATTCAAACAATTAAAGCAAGTAAAAGTGATCTAAACTCTAAGGTAACCCCTCTTTTTTAAGTATCTCCCCAGTAGAGTCGCCAGTTCTGTAATACATTGGAGAACTAACTTTTTTGGTTTTATCCAAATGTGCGGATAGCAAGATCCGCCACCGACTTTTCTTTTACCCAATATTTAGGAAAGGTGAAAAGAACAGGAAATACCTTTGATAGATTTTGAGTTCAGGGGGTAAGTTATGAAAAGGGAAGGTGTTAGCACCCTTTTCATCCATAGTTATCTACAGGCTCTTGATTTCTTAACGCACCTTAAAAACTTGCTTTGTTTGTGTGTGATTTGAAAATATTTTGAAATCGCCAATGTAATGCTGACTTTGTAATAATTCTTGTATGAGTCCTCAAGAATGCATACAAAGTGTTTTTGAAAATATTTATTTGAAAAGTAGTGTGAAAAATGTATTGTTTGTGTGAAAAGTTTGTGAGCAAGAAATTAGGAGTTTCTTACCCACTAAAGTCTTACTTATTCTTTTCCTTCTCCTTTAGAGATAGTGCTATCAATACCATTAGTTGGTAGGTAGCCCTATCTATTAGATGTGAAGGGATAGACACAGGGTCATCGTATGGTCATCAAAGGCAACATGTAAGGATACTTTAGCAATTGTATCGGAGGGACTATCATCATTTACTCGTAGGGACTAGATCACTTTGTAGGCAACTTGAAGGGTCATCGAAGGATTATGATCTTTATTCTAAAGGGATAATGATGATTTGATCGAGGGTCTTTTGCTAAAGTATCCTCACTTTCAAGGGACGTGACAAATATCGTAAGACAACAAGAGAGGTTACCCAAAAGGTGCAAGTGT
Source organism: Vicia faba (assembly GCA_948472305.1). Lineage (NCBI taxonomy): Eukaryota > Viridiplantae > Streptophyta > Magnoliopsida > Fabales > Fabaceae > Vicia > Vicia faba. The sequence continues at coordinate 1,309,248,425 of OX451739.1, forward strand.
GTGACCAATATCGTAATATTTTTGTGTAGAAAATAGTTTAAATGATAATAGTAATTAAAAACCTAATTATAATTAATTTTAATATTAAGAAGAAAAGTTTTGTTAATTAATTAATTAAATAATTAGTAAAATAAAAATACATAAGAAAAATTTTAATTACTAATTAAAAAGACCTAACCCAAATTTGTTATAGTTTTGAAAAAAGATTAGGTTAGTTAATGATTAATTAAAAAGAAATTAATTAAAAAATAGAAAATTAAATAGTAAAGAAACAAGAAAAGGAATGTTAAAATATTAAAATATTTTTGTGTAGAAAATAATTTAAGTGGTAATAATTAATTAAAACCTAATTGTTTGTAATTAATTTTTAATATTAAGAAAATTGTTAATTAATTAATAAAAAAACATCAAGAATTTAATTACTAATTAAAAACCCTAATCCTAATTTTTTGAAGTGTTAAAAAATATTAGGTTAATTAATTGTTAATTATAAAGGAAATTAAGAAAATATGGTGAAAATAAATTAGGTTATTAGTTTGGCCTGAAAACACTTGTATCGTGATATTAAATGAAAATAACTAAAATTGCCCTAACAATGGCAGATCCTTATTCATGCGTCAAAGCTTCCAGATAATAATTATGAACAAGTCCAACTGGTGATGTGGAGATGTGATGATCTAGCGCGCTTCAAGCTTCAAAGATAGATGGGGTGAACTCCCAAGAACTTCAGGAACATGATGAAATGCTTGGAATGGATTGAAAGTTGCTGCACACAAGGTTTTTAGTTTGCCCTAGTTTTGAGAAAATTGAAATTTTTGAGAGTGTGTTCTTGAGGCAATTTTTGTGCCCTTCTTGTTCTAAATACATTGTGCAATCATGGTATAATATTTCATGATTTGAATTTCATGGTCAAATATGTCATTATCAAATATTGATGAAATTACAAAAGATTTGAATTTCATGATCAAATATTTGATTGAAGTTTTGCATGAAACCTTTCTTTTTTAGGCCAATCCCATAACAATCACGTTTTTTTCAAGTTGTCACATGCTTTTTAGACTTATGATTTGATTCAAAAATAGATCTACATGCCTTATATCATTCATTTGATATTTTATTTGATTTATTTTGATTTTAATTAAATAAAATCAAAATTAAAAGAAATAAAAACCACAAAAATAAATGAATGGATTTAGGAGTCTTTTACGAGGTCAGGAACATGTTTGGACCTTAATAGGTAGGCCCATTAGGCCAAAAATTCAAATTTGCTCAATTTGGACTTCATGCATTTTCTCAAAATTGTCCAACTTGTACCAATCATAACTCACTCAATTTTTATCATATGAAGGTGATCTTTGAATCTTTGAAAAGCTCAAGATATCCCCTACAACTTTCATGGTGGTCATTTTGTCATTTGAATCCTTTATCTTTATGTAAAGTGTTTTGACAAAAAGTGTCTTTTTGTTGACTTTTAAAATGACCTGAAAATTTTGGCTCATATCTCTCAAATGAAGCATTTTTTTCCTTGAGCTTAGAGAGACAAAGTTGTAGAGAATTGAATTTAATTCAAAATGGGATTTGGTTGAGAATATTTTGATGAAGTATGTAAAAGTTATACTTGGTCAAAATTTAGTTGACTTCTCCTTATGAAAACCCTAATTTAGTAAATTTTGACTTTTGATGAATCTTGAGTTTTCTTGATGAATCATGATCAACCCTTGATCAAATGATGAATATGACTTCAAAATATTAATGTTGACCAAAAATATTGATGTTTGACTGTAAATTGGTCAAAGTTGACTTTTTGTTCAATATAGTTGATTTTTAGTCATCTGAGTAGTTGACTGAGCAAAATTGTGTCGCAAGGCTTGAAACATGGCATGGGGATTCTTTGAAGCATATGAGAAACCATGAAATAAACTTTAGGAATTAGAAGTCCAATTTCCCTTTGGAAAAACAAAACCCTAGTTGTAGGTTAATGCTTAGGACGAGGGTTTGTTTGATCAATCTTTGAGTAGTCTTGATCAATTGAGACCTTCATGAGCATGAGGAGGTATCTTGAATCAATTTGTCTTGAATAATGGGAGGGAAAATTTTTGGGTACAAAAATATCTAAGAGATCAACCATCTATCAAAGTAGATAAAATTTCACAACGAACTATCTTTATCATATCGAAGAGATCAACCATCCATTGGAGTAGATAAGATGTCACAACAAACTATCTCTATCATATCAAAGAGATCAACCATCCATTGGAGTATATAAGATTTCACAACGAACTATCTCTATCACATCGAATAGATCAATCATCCATTAGAGTAGATAAAATTTCACAACGAACTATCTCTATCATATCGAAGAGAACAACTATCCATTGGAGTAGATAAGATTTCACAACAAACTACCTCTATCATATCAAAGAGATCAATCATCCATTGTGATAGATAAAATTTCACAATGAACTATCTCTATCATATCAAAGAGATCAACCATCCATTAGAGTAGATAAAATTTCACAATGAACTATCTCGATCATATCGAATAGATCAACCATCCATCGGAGTAAATAAGCTTGATATATGGGGACAACTTCTCTAGGAATTAAGAGACTACTCAAATGATATTGCATATCTTCATCCAAAAGGGAATCTTGGGACATACATGCGTCTCAAATAAAGAGACCACCATTTGTTGTGGGGTAATAATTCTGAGAGTATTGCAATAACGCTTGGTGGGAAATAAATTCAACTTCTTGGGGAACCAAAAACAGATTCCTGTTAAGGATATAAAGTATTCACATGTGAAAAATAAATGTACTCCCAATCTAGGGTTTACTGCCTAGAGAGATCTAAACAATAATATTTGTCAGAGACAAGGTCCAATCCAGGAATATGCTGGAGAGAGACAATCAAACAAGACTCTTCCCAATGAGGAATAAACCCAACCGAGGATTTATCCTGTCCAGAGATGGACGGGAAAGATAAAGCAAAACCTTTCCATGGGGAAAAAATCAGTGGGAATAAAAAGGAATATACATCTTTTTGCCTATAGCTAACACTCTATTGGAGGGAGTAAAGACATCATTGGGGAAGGGAATCACACTACTTAGGGATAAACAAAACCAAAGAAAGTGGACTCAGGAGCATCAAGAAATGAAAATGTGCATGAATGATGTAAGTATGAATGATGTAAGTATGAATGTATGAATGAATGTCATGTATATACTGACAAAACAGACCAAAATTTAAGTAGAAGATAACACCAGAGATGACAAAACAACACCAAGGTACAACCAAGCACTCAACCAATTTCAATAAGATGGAATTATCACCGGAGATAAAGCAAAAGCCACTAGACGAAGAAAAGTCCTACTACAAGGCTCAAATCTCTCTGGGGAGAGGAAAATACATCTTGGGAAGAAACCCCAAAATCCTACCTTTTAATCATCAATAGTCCATTGAAGAGACAACAACATGAACTCCACTTCAAGGAAAGATCCGCTGGGGAGAAGAATCATGCTCAAATGGAGATACCTAAATCAGGGTTTAGCTGGGATCATTGGGAAGCATTTAAGTTCAGTATTCAGTTGGGGAACACTGGATCACACACCAAACACATCATAGTAACTTGGAGAAAAATGTCTCAATTTGAAGACATTTTGCAAGGCAGATCACAAGATCACTCGTCCTAAAGGGAAAACTTCCAATATCCATAAGACCTAAAAAATCAACTATAGTGGCGAATGCTTCTTGGCTTTAGGGAGAAAGAAACATTATGATAACTTCACTGGGAAGATAAGAAAGCCACAAAACACTATGCTCAAGAATAGTCGTAGTAACCATTTTGACAAATTCGGATTTTCCCTGGAAGTAACTTTAGTTCCATAGTTTTACTGTGTTGGTCAAGGTAACCTTTGACTCAAAACTTTCCCCATACTACATGATCTTTAACATAATTTTCCTGATCAACAAAATCAAAGAGAGATTCGTCAAAATCTCAATGTAACTGTCCTAGATTTGATGGAACTTGAACATTTTGTGTTAAACAGAGTCTTCAAGAAACATTCATGTTGTACCCCAAAATTTGCCCTCCCATTTTTCTCAAGACATGCTTTCAAAGGTTCTCAAGATACTCAAGGGTTGACTAGTCAAACCTCCTCCTAAGCAAGGGGTATACAACTAGGGTTTTGAGTTCCTCAAAGAAGTTTGAGTTGAAAAGGTCTCAAGTGAATTTCATGGTTCTACATAGGTCGCCAATAAGGTTCATGTCAAGTTTCAAGTCCTACCTCACAAGTTTGCTCAATCAATGGCTCAGATGATTGAAAATCAACTGTATTGGTCAAAACGTCAAATGTGATCAACTTACAGTCAAAATTAAAGATTTTTGGTCAACATCAACACTTTGAAGTGATATTGATCATTTTATCAAGGATTGATCGTGATTTCCTAAGGAAAGCCCTCAAATCATCAAAAGTCAAGAATTGTCAAATTAGGGTTTCTTTAGGAGAAGTCATTTGAACTTTGACTAAGCATAACTTTCACATGCTTCATCAACTTTTCCCGAACAAAAGCCCAATTTTAAGGAGATTCAATTCTCTACATATTTGATTTTGTTTTCAAGTACCAAAATTGCTTCATTTGAAAGATATGAGCTAATACATTATATACCAGTTTCAAAAGTCAACAAAAGACACTTTTTGTTAAGGCAACTTACATCAATATAATATCTTCAAAGTAAAAAATCATCAACATAGATATTGTAGAGGACATCTTGAGATTTCTAAAAAGTCAAAGATCATCTTCAAAAGATGAAAATTGAGTAAGTTATGAGTTGTACAAGTTGGGAAATTTTGAGGAAATTCATGAAATGCACATTGAGCAAACTTGCAATTTTGAACTAGTGATCCTAACTTTGTATGTTCTAACATGTTCACAATGTGTTAGAAGACCTATAAATCCTTTCCCATATTTTTATGATTTTTTATTTCTGTTATTTGAATTTTTATTCATTTAAATACAAATAAATCAAATAAACTATAAACTATTGGGCCAAGGCATATAAGCTTGCTTCTTTGGATCAATTCAGGCCCAAGACAACTCATGAAAACTCATGACAACCCATGACACCATACAAAACCGTGTGAGCACATATATGTCAAGGATTATCTAAAAAATGGAAGTTTTTAAATGTGTTTTATTCTTGTCTAAAGCATGGACTTAATGACATGTTTCTTCCATATTTGTTCACCTTATTCCTTCTCTATATATACACACAAGATCAGATGCAAGGGCACATGAAATATTTCTTCAAAATACTACTAAAAAATTCTAAAAAAATTCAAGGAAATAGCTGCCTCAAAATTGTCAAAAATTTCCAAAAATACTTTTCTCAAGAATCCTTAAATCTTGAAACTCTGGTACCAAATCCTTTTCACTGCAAATTATCCACTCCATTCTCTTCCAACAAGCATATAGAGTAAGTTTGGACCAAATGTGATGGTCCAAAACGTGTGAATTGCATTACATGGCATCGCCGATTTTCATAATATGCATAATATTCATATCTTGATTTTTTTGGTTGCTTTAACATGTACTAACATCCCTATTGTGTTTATGAGGTTTGATAGTACAAATTAGAACAATCATGGAGGTCCCATGCATGCTTAATCATGAACCACCAACCAAATCACCATTAGATCGGTATAGATCTGATCCAACGGCCCTATATTTGCAAACACATGGTAAACCTCCTAGAGCTGCCCACACCGAATTCAATGCTGGAGCTTATTGGGCCTAAACTTCTTTCAGACTCTCACCACCCCCAGATTTGCTTTCAGGCCCATTTCTTTTTTTTTAATATTTATTTAATTTTAATTTCTTTTTAACATAATTAACTTTTTTTTCTTTTAATTAATTAATTAAATTAATTTAGTTTTTCCTTTTAATTAAAATCAAAGGATAATAAAAAATCAGGATATTTCATAAAATAAAAAAAGATGTTTTTTTATCACTTGTCTTCAAGTTATTGACTTAGCGGGATTTTTTCTTTTGCTTTCTTTTTCTTGATTTGAACAAATTGTGTGACATTGACTTGTATGGACTTGTTGAGAGGATTGTGAATGCCTCGTTTATTGGCAGATAAAGGATAACCATTATGGTTTCTCATCTTCGGGTCTCATTGAATGTGAAGGATAACCATTGTGATTGATCTTCAGTAGCGAATTCCTTTTGAAATTTGAATGCTCGAACAAATGAACTTAAGACTACCCTGCCCCGGGTTAAATATAAGGGTTTTTTAGTTTAGAAAAAGAAACTCCTACTTCAATGCTCAAACGGGGTTAACAAGGGATTATCTTCCTTATATCTCAGGTGTTTGGGGATTTGAAATAATGCATGTACATCATTAGCAAGGTTTTACTCAAAAGCATAGAACCAAATATTTTGCATTTTTCATATCATTATCCTCCCTTCAATTTCTTCCTGGGCAAGAATAATGGAAGCATTTGGTATCATAATGTAGGAAAATAATTTAAAATTAAAATAAATGTGAGTGAAATGAATGGATTTCTTCAAGACAAACATACTCATTGCATTAATCATTCAAAACAAATAAGTTCTTACAAGTGAACAAAAATTCTTTAACAAATAAGGAAGATTACATATGAAAAATCAGTAAAATGCTAAAAATATAAGAAGAATCTCTCCATTTGGACTTGTGCTGAAGGAAACATATTTCAAACATCAGAGCCAAAATCAAACAAAGGTTCACTCATACTTTGGAAAAAGATTGACTAGAACATTAGGACCAACATCTTTAAAAGATAAGATGTCGCTTATGACTAACCTCTGAACCTCAACCTTCAAAGAAAATTAACCCTCCAAATTGTGCCTAGGAGCACCTTCATGAAAAGCACAAAAGGTATCAACCTTATATCCACATGGAAGCATTTCAAGAATAGATAGTCGAGCTCGAGTTTGAACCAAATTCATCTGTAACAAAGAAGGATACAACTATGAGTATTTCATTTGAATTGGATCAAAATTCATTTTACTCTAATTATTGCCTTGTTGATTTTGTTGTTGATAACGCTGTTGTTGTGGTTGATGGGCATGAACTGGATTAGCCTATGGAATGACGAAAGCAACATGATGAAGCTGATAACTATTCCTTCCTCAGGGTTTCCTCTGCCTTCCTTATGAGATAGCAATGGAATTCTGTATTATCTACTTAGAAAAGATATAACCATAATTCTTGGTACCATTAGATGAGTCCCCTTCCTTGGAAAAACATCCTTCATGGACAACTTCTTCTAAGCAGATACTTATACTCACCATTTCGGTGAAGTCAGTGGGACACTTGCAATCATCTTTTCATAGTAAAATGGGCTCAGAGTCTTCAGAAAGATCTTGGTCATTTCTTTCTCTTCCATTAGAGAGATAACGTGGGCAGCCACTTCATGCCAACATTGTGCATACTCTTTGAAAGACTCTTTATTTTCTTGGGTCATGGCCCTGAGTTCATCACGGTCAAGTTCCATATCTATATTATAATTATACTTCCTCACAAATTCCTTACAAAGATCATTAAAAGTACGAATATTGGTGCTATCTAGACCCATGTACCATTTCATAGCAGCTTTAGTCAAATTGTATTGGAAATATTTAATTAGCAAACGCTGATCATCAGTATGGTCTAACATTTTCTTGACGTACATAATAAGGTGGCTTTTTGGAGATGAATTCCCCTTGTATTTCTCAAATTCAGGCAACTTCAATTTAGCCGACACTTGGACATTAGGAACAAGGAAGAGGTAATAAACATCCTTCCCAAATATTTCCTTCCCCTTTAAAGATTTCATATCTTTTTTAAGTTTCGGGAATTGATCCTGAAACTCATCCATTCTCCCGTAAACTCCAGGGTTATCATTGGGAGTAGTATGATATATAAGTTCTTCATCATGAGGAATTGTATGCATAACAGGAGCCATGGTAACCATAATTGGTTGAGCCGGAGGAGGGACATTAAAAGATGGATGGTAACCTTCAGAATTGAAATTCTGAGGCATGCCATAGGGGAAGCCATGAGGCATCTTATGTTGAGTAGCATAATTGACGCGAATAGCATGAATCAGAGTAGTAACAACTTTAGAGATCATAGTAATCTGAGGTCGTGATGCATCTTGATTCTGAAAAGGAGAAGGGGGGCTTGATTATGAGCTTCAGAAGCAGCCAAAGCTTCAAACAGAGCAGTCAGATGCTCCATACCAGTTCTTAAAGTAGTGACCTCTTGACAAAGTTCTCTAATCTCTTGTTCTGTATTTTCCATCTTTTTCTTAGAATGAGTGTTGTACTGATGAGACCAAGAGAAAGGATATACGACTCTGGAAAACTCTCGAAAGAAAAACCAAAATATGGAATAATGCATGATACGCAAATGTTGGTTTTTATTTGACTTTCAAGGAACTCAAGATATTAAATTATAAACATCAAGGCATGAAGATATAACTTAAATCTAAAATTGGATCAAAGCACTATTCAACTGATCATCAAAATGAATAATCCATTTTGGTATATTAGGGTTTTCACCCCATCACCACCCAAGTCTCATTGATTTTGATGAAACTTATGATGTTTACATAAAAAGACCTCTAAGTTCCTTGAAAACTTAGTGAAAAAGAGTTTCATAGATGCATAAATGCATGGCTATGCAACAAACACAATCAAGATCACAAACAAGGTTCGAAGAGTCGACGTCACGAGCATAGAGTCAAGGGTAAAAACCATCCACAATGTATGTACGAAGGGTTTATTGTACCTGTAGAACAAGTTTATAAAAGTTCCTAGAGTTTTCGATCTTCTTTCGGATATTACTGGTTTACACAAATACTTGTGAGTACCAGTAAAATTCTCAAGAAAAACTCATCTGAGTGTAGTATTGCGTAATAAATAATTAAAGACTACTCATGAATTGTCACTGCACTGCATCCTAAAAACTGAAGATCAAAGAACAAAGGAGAGATCTAAGGTACAGGATTTTGTGATATGAAGGGAAGGTATTAGCACCATATGTATCTATAGTACTCTATAGGAGTCTTTTGTAATATCTATTTTTTTTTGTTAACATTGGTTTGTTTTCTAAATGAGTGTGGAGATGGGAAAATAAATATTTTTTTATTTATTTGTTTTTGGAAAGACAGAGTCTTATACCTACGTATTAATGAAGAATAACAACCTCGTAGTTCGTGGTAAAAATAACAAAAGGATTTATTGTGATGGGTTTTAGGAGAAGAGACATTTCATCATCTTAAGGAGAATACTCAACTAATTTCACCACAAGTATGAGAAGATAGGTCTTGTATCACCATGAAGGAAGGGCTCTTAACATGGATATAAGATCAACAAGTTGCAACTAGCTCCTTCAATTGGAAAGAATCACATTTACTTCAATCATTACAATGAAGATAGGATAATTACATCTCTACTATGAAGAGGAATTATATCTAATCTTTTTTTGAGAAGAGGTTTTAAATTTGAAAATCCAAGTGGAAAAAGGATTTGGGTGAGGTTAAATATCTTTTAGTCTTTTGAAATTGTTTAATATGCTTAATTGTTTTAAAGCATTTATTAAAGAAGAAAGTTTGAAAATACAATGATAAAGTCAAGGTTTTTTAAGAAAGTGGTTCAAGTTTGAATTTAGGGAATAAAGGTGTAAGGGTAAAAACAAACAATTACAAGGCTAATATACAAAAGGTGAACATATAAAGATGAACCTAAGATATACATATGAACATGACATTTAAGTCAACAATAATATCTCTTTCATTGGATTTTGAGACAAGTATTAACACAACGAAGTATAAACATCAACGATCATCATATTAAATTAATATGAAAGCAAATAAACATGCACGCTTCATGGATTAGGTTTCACACAATCAAAACATCTATCAAGACCTCAAACATATGGTAAGAACTAAAACCCTAATGAGAATTATCAAAACAAAGCAACAAGTCATTTTAATTAATTATATTCATGCTATTAACATCACTTAATCTTGGTATAAAATCACATACAACAAAATATATTAAAGTATCGTGGTATTTAGGAGAGAGTCATTTAAGAAAAATATTCACAAAGGTTTTAAAGAAAACACTAATATTTAATCAAAGTAAAACAAAAGAAACTATTTTTATGTATTTTAATTAATTAATATGTTAATCAAAGATATAAAATAAAATCAAAGTTTTGAATAAATAAATAAAAATAATTTTGTATTTTTGGAATATTAATGAACATAATAAAAATCAAGAGAAGAAAATAAATAAATGAATAGAAACTTGAAAAAAATAAAAGGAAAAATAAATAGAAACAATAAGAAGATAATTAGTGCTAGAAAATAAGGTTTTGTGGCCAAGGAGTGTCGAACTCACGATCTTGAGATTACAGCTCAAATCCTTAACTGTAAGGTCACACACTATGGCTAATAACATCTTGCATTCATTTAATAAAATATAAAACAAGCTTCAAAATGATTTGAAAAAAAATAAACAAAAGGTCTGGGGCGAGGGGGTTCGAACCACATACCTAACTATTCACTCAAAAATCAACCTCTCTTCCACTGGGGTGCAATGCCAATTCATTATTTTTCATGCATTCAGATATAAAAGTGAGTTCTGAAAAAATGGAAACCACAAAATTCATCTTCTTCCTCATGTTATCGTTACTATAACTTTATTTTTCAAAAATCTGCAACTTTCTTATTTCTCAACCAAATTCAAAAGTGTAAAAACCAAACTTGCTCTGAATTTTATGAGTATTTCAAAAATTTATATATCACAAATCAATAATGACTAGTTCACGGATTTCAATCAAAACCAGAAACCCTAAGTTTCATTAAAGTTAAATTAAATGACAAACAAGCTCAACCAATGTCTATTTTCATAGGGCTTTCATTCACGACAATTAAACTCACAAAATAGTATCAAGAAATGTTCAAAATGATGCTTGTATGAATGACTTCGAATTCAAGAAAAACTCACTTATTGGAAGAAGGTCTAATGCCTACTTTAAGCACTTTCAGTGATAACAAATGAACTCTTTAGCTTGTATGATATCCCATGAACACAAAACAACTTTTAGTTTTGGTTTGGAACTGTCTCAAACTCTCTAACCAAGTTCACTTACGATGGTGAATAAGCACGGGTTGGGTGGAGCAATAGAGGTGTTATAGATGCAAAATAATGCATTCATAATCTTATTTATGGCGTGTAGATGTTGTTTGACTGGTTAGTTTGCAAAGAACTTGCAAGGAATGAGAATTTAGAAAAAAATGAATTTTGATATTTAATGGAGTTTTCAAAATCTCACTATGTGTTTCTGAGTTTGTAGGGGATTTGAGGTGTGTTTTGGACTTGAGAATGACTCTCTATTTATATATAAAGGTTGAGAGATCAAGGGCTAATGATAAACAAAGTCTTGCAAGTTAAGGCTTAGTTGGATCACAAATGGAAGTTACATGGATTATGGTGATTCCAATGTGACACAAAGCTTGGTTTAAGGACAATAGGTTCTCTTTTCTGATTTTTGAGGTTCCAAGAAAGAGTGGTTGAAAGTTGATATTCTCAATAAATTAATATCAAGCTTTTTGCAAATTCTTCCAAAAATGGTATGGTGAATTGGATAAAGCCTCTAATCTTTGTGTAATGCATCAAGGATCTGTGTAATTTCTCAATTATGTTAAGAATTGAAGATAATAGGACTTGTGCAAGATCTCATGTTTAGGTTTAGGTTTTGACATGATTTTGAACCATAAATCTGCTTTGTAAAACCTCTCTACCATAGCTACTTCCTTTCTTCGAAAATGCTTACTCAAGTATGATAAATTATGGCTCTAGGACTTTTTGGAAAGATGATAGCTCCCTCTACAACTTTCATGTTGAACACTTGGGCTGAATCAATTGGGATCATGGAGAAAAATGTATTACAAAAATGGTTTTTCAAGGTGAGAACACTTAGAAAATTCTTCCAAGTCTTTGGACATTTTAACAACTTTGAGATTCCTTCTTGATCAACTCATATCTATCAATTCTTATGATCTTTTTTATTCATTCCTTCTACAACGTTGAAGTATGTAGTATTATATTGAATTATATCCTTTGGGTATGAAAAATGATGGCTTGAAGAAGAAGTTACAAGCTTGGAAAATCATGTACTTGAACATAAATTTTTGACAATTAGTGAAATTTTCAACATATTCAATTTTGCCCATTTGGCAAGTTACCTCCAATTTTGTGTTTCCTCTTAATGAAATTCAAATATCAATTACATTTTCATGAAAGTTAACTTAAGAAGTCCATATTTGACTAAAAATCTCAAAAGTCAAAGTTTGACTTTGAGTAGTAGACCTTTCCAAATGAATTCAAATCTTCCAATTTCAAGGAACTCTTGTGATCATAAGGAAATCTTCAACACATTGGGGTATCTTGAGAACTATGAAATGATGATATTGAAGACCCCTTGAGTGATGTATATGGTATATCAACCTTCAAAATCCTAATTTCTGATTTTCAACTAAGGGTGCAAAAACCTTAATTCTATCCAAGCATTTGATGAATCCATGATGAAACCCTAATGTGGTGAGATTATGATGAAGATAATAATTATGAGGGAATTATAATTTTGAATCATTGAGTAGTCCTTATGTCTTTGATAAACTCATTATTTGTACTTCTTTATTCAACACACCTATCTTGCACAAGAAACAAACAAACAAGGCAAACCCTTGTTTTTTCAAGAGGTTAGTGATACCAAGATAAATGACATGATCCATTTATGTTGTGTGAAATTATGGTATATCAAACTTCAGATGTCATATGATCTGAACAAAACAACATGGCAAGGTTTAAACATATTAAAACGGTACTGAAAAGCATAAACAACACATAGGAATTGTTAACCCAATTTAGAGCAACTCTCCTACTATGGGGGCACACCAAGCAAGAGAAAAGTCCATTATAATAGTATCAATTTGAAGCTAAACTCCCCCGTTTACAACTTCTTACTTAATCACTAACTGTGTTATACTTTTATCTAAGACTCACCTAGATATGAGGCCCTCCTCAGTCCCTCATCAATCACAGACAGCGATTGAATAATGTAGCGGTAGAAATGTTCAAGACTAAGCCATTGGATTGACTAGACTTTATACAAATCAAAATAAAAATCGCCACCGTGCTTTATTGTTTCCAAAGGAATGGGAAAAGAGCGAATGACCCAAAAAGAGGGGGAAAGATTCAAGGTAAGGGGGTTGGTTATGCAAAGGGAAGGTTTTAGCACCCTAAACATCTACGGTACTCCACAGGAACCTCTTTGTAAAATATGTATATTTTGGCTATAAAAAATGTTGTATATAAAATGGATGGTGGAGGTGAGAAAAGAAATATGTTTTTTATGATTTTTGCACCAGTCGCGGTTGCGAACCTTTAGTGCCTATGTACCACCTTTCGTGCAATAGGGGATCAGGGTACACGTAGTTCCTCTTTTAAAAATTTGAAACCCGAATGTGTTGGTCAATTTTATGAGATAAAACATCATCGTCATTGTCCGTGTGGAAAACATACCTACTACCCACAATCATGAGAAAGGAGAATTTGCATCATCTCAAAGTGGAGGATATGACTTGGATTTTAAAATCAACAATGCCTCACTCAACACCCAAGTGGAAAACATCTCTCTTCACTACATATTGTAGAAGTATAGTTGTTTGCATCACTACAAGGATTGACAAGAGTTTAATCTTTTAAGAAAATTTTTAAAGATAAAAAGCCAAAGTGGCAAAATGGTTTGAAATGAGATTGATTGACTTTTAGTCTTCTCACAAAAAATGTCTATGTATCATTAAGTTGATTGGGGGTTTATTTATGAAAATGTTTTGAAAATGCATGGACATAAGTCCAGGTTTATTATGAAAGTGGTTCAAGTTTAAAACAAGAAGAGTTTTCAAAAGGAGGGAGAAGATTTTTGAAATTAAAGAAGATGGGAGGAGAAGGAGAGGCTATCCTAAAGCATAAGGTAAAAGCTAGAGATAAGAACCATCTAACAAATAAGAAGCCAATACTTGACATTATGAGCCAATATAGAGTTCCCATTCGTTGGATTGAAAACAAGCAAGCAAAAATACTAGACCTCTTGAGAGAACCAAACATCAAGTGTATTAAGTCTTCATAAAAATTGGGCAGAGTAACGGCTGTATACGGATGAATTCCATATTAAAAACAAAGGGTGTAATCACAAAACCTACACACAAAAATAAACAAGCAACCCAATTTCTTGAGGTAAACCTCAAGAACTCCAGAAAAAATAATCAGATAAAGTCACAAAGTCTCCAAGATAGGCCAAGGTTTCTAATCCTAAGTCCAAGAAAAGTCCCATGCTCCATAATGCCAAGGATAGTAACCAAATAGTCCAAGTACCATTAAAGATTCTTTAGGGTTTATGTTGATTATTAAGTATCTTAAGAAAGGAAAAGAAAAGCTCAAGTGAGCAAAGTAAAAATGGCAAGAAAATAAATGCTCAAATGAGCAAAGATGAAAATGGCATGAAATGTAAATGATAAAAATAAATAGTATATAAAGCATAAAAAAGAATAAAAACATAAGGTAAAACAAGTCAATAATTAGTGGTTAGTTGGATGACCATCTTGAAACTTGCATTTGGAACTCATTAGAGGATTGGTAGAACCAAAGCCTCCACACAACAAGTTGCATTTGATTTTTGTCAAGTATATCATCCATTTGAAATTCTCACAAGTGCCATTTAATGATCAACGATGTTTAAGTGATCCGCGTTGACCAAAGGTATTGTAGATCCATTAGAGGATTGGTAGAATCAAAGCCTCCACACAATGAATTTCAAGGTTATTGGATCAAAGAGATCAAATTAACATACTTGGGCTTGCAATCATAAGTTTGGGCCACGAATGATCATTTATTCGAATAGGGACAAAATTTAGCGCTATGTTAAGCAATCGTAAGTGAACTTATATAGAAGTCGCACCTATTTTGAGGCCAGTCAATAGCAATTTATGCACAATTTGTTTTGAGACATGATATAGAGATCATGCTCCAATAACACCTAGTGCAATAAGAAAGGGATAAGATGAAGAGGGGATGGGAAAAATGAATAAACCACTTTTGAATCAAAAATTTAATCAAACTATTATTAAAATCGTTCTTCCATTTTGGTGGAGTTGAACTCAACACCCAAGATCCAATGATGTTAATAAAGTCATGATAAATAAAAAATCAACTCAAGACAGCCAAAAAATAATCACAAAATAATATTATATTTAATATATACATTAAAATGGTTTAAAAAATGTTTAAAAATCAAAATAGAGGAGAAAAATATCAACTATGTTCAAATTAATCAAGAAAGAAAAAGTAAGGCCATAGAAAAATCAGAAATGGATCCAAATATTTTTATAAAATTTTTGGTAATTTTTAAAAGTCAGAAACTATTTTTAAACTATTTAAAATTGCTCAAACAAACAAAAAAATAGGTCAAAAATAGTAAACCGCAATATAAAATTCCACAAAATTTTCAGAAAGTCAAAAATATTCAAAACAATATTTATGAATTTTTTCAGAATTAAAAAATGTCAGAAAGTATTTTTTAAGTAATTAAAAGAAAGCAAATAATTCAAAAAATACAAAAAAAATATCAAATGTCAAAATAAAAATGTGAAAAAATAGTCATGAGATCAAAAATAATTCAAAGTATTTCTGTGAACTTTTTATAATTTTTGGATAAAATATAAAAGAGTTATGAATTTTTGAAAATTTAATCAATAAAAAATATAAAATCGGAAAATAAAATAAAACCAAAAAGATTTGGACCATCAGATCATAGTCAAAACGCGTTAGTAAGCTGATCCAGTGGACCAGACATGCTGTGCTTGATATGGACCTTACTGAGATACGCATATGATCAGAAAAAGGGAAACCAATGAAATTAAAACGTTTGGCACGCCATCATTGGCTGAGACGAGGCATGTCATCGTCTTCAACCTCCAGACACCCTGCAATGGGGACTTTGTGAGATCCTTCAAATGGAAAAATTAGAATCCCAGGCTAGTATCATTGAACTCGTCTCTTCAAGACGATTCTAACACCACCATCGCGCCAAATTTATATAAGGTATGGCGAGAGATATGAATCAAAAACCCAGAAAATAGCGAGCACCTTCAATTTGAGATTTCTCTCTCAATTCTCAATGGATTTAAAAATTGTAAGCAGCATTAGAATCAAGAGAAGGAGTAGAATAAATTAGTGCTTGATTTGGATCCAAATGGTGGAGAATTCTACCTTTTCGAAGTTCAAGGAAGAAGCTCTGAAACTGGACTTCTGTAGCTTGAATTATGACTCGTTTTGATTGGTTTAAGTGCTTGAGAGTTTATATGATGCTTAAGGATGATGAATGCACAAAGAATTTTGGAAAAGGGAGCTTAAATCTCAGAAACTGAATTAAAAAAAAGTTGGGTTCGTGTGAAGTTTTGGCAGGGTGTTTTTGGCTTTCAAAGCTTGAAGAAATGAATGGGGGATGACCCTCTATTTATAAGGAAGTGAATAAGATTGAAAATTGGAAGAAACAAGGAAGTTTGGAGGGAAATTGAGTGAAGGTCGAGCACGAGTGAAGTGTGACTTCATTTCCATCAAAACTCAACCAAATCTTGCGTTTTTGAGTGCTAATCACTTCTGGCAAGTTTGATAATCAAGTTTAAATCAAAAAAGCGCATAAATCTTGTGTTTAGAAGTCACATTATGGATTTCAAAATTCTGACTTTGTGGAAAATTCAGTTTCAAGTTACCAAATTCAAATCCATGGCATTTCCAACTCAAGGGGTCTTAAGGCATGATTCCTGATGCTTTAGAAAGATGAAGTTACAAGCTTTGAAATGGAAAAATAATGGAATCAAATGGATGCTTGAGCTGAAAGTTTCATTGAGTCAAAGTTGAAGAAAAAGGGTTTACTTTCTATACTTACAAATATTTCAAATTCTTCTTCAAAAATGACCTATAATCTTTTGCATCCCAACATGGCCTTCCACTTGGAATTTGATCTTGACCAAAAAATATGGAATGAATTAGATGTCTTGAATGACATTTTGAAACTTGAACCACTCAAAATATCCAAAAATTGAGCAAGTTATGGCTTGTTGAACTTGGCCAAAAATCATGAAATGACCTATAATCTTTTGCATATTAAAGGCAACCTCCATCCATTTTTCCACTTTGCACATAAAAGAAGGCATAAAGTTCACATTTTCAAGATCATTATGGAAAAATAATGGACTCAAGGTGATGAAAATTGACCAAGTTATGATCAATTGAAGTACATATGTAAAATTATGGATTCATCTGGATGACTTATAATCTGTCTTCTTCACCAAGTTTCTTCCACATGAAAACTCCTTGGAACTTTTGAAGTGATTTGTTGATATCCCTTTGAATAGAAGGATTCATTTGTAATCACTCAAAAATACCAAAAGGTGAGCAAGATATACTCCTTTGAAGTTCAAACCCCTAGCTTCTATATCAAGAAAATGCCTTGAGGAACTTTGACAAGTTTGAACAAACTTCTTGTACCAATATTCTTTCTTTGTGAATAGAAGTTGTTGAGGATGATAATGAGGACTCATAGCCACCAAAACCACCTCCATATCTTGAAATTTGAGAGGAATATGCCCTTGTGACCAATATGAACAATGCTTTGTCCAAACATAACAACTTCTCCAATTAACCCCTTGTACTTTTGAGTCAAATCTAATAACCTTGAAATGTGATTGTTGTACCCTAAAATTTTCCCTCTCACTTATCAATATTTTTCTCACAAGATCTCATTGGGCTCAAGACTGCACTAGGGTTTGATCAGCTCAAGATACCTCCTTATGCACTGATGACCAAAATTAGGGTTTTAGTTGGCACAAGGATTTTTGAACTATAAATGCTTCATATGATTTTCATGGACCAACACGGACCCGTAAGATTATTCATGTCAAGTTTCAAGCCTTGGATCACACTTTTGATCAATCAATTGAACATTTGACCTAAAAATCAATTGTATTGGGGAAAAAGTCAACCATGGCCAATTTACAGTCAAACTTCATAATTTTTTATCCACATCAACATTTCAGACCCATATGTATCATTTGATCAAGTTTGGACCACAATTCCTCAAGAAATTTGATCAAATCTCCAAAAGGGCAAAATGGTCAAAATTAGGGTTAGGATTGGAAAAGGGGCAATTTTTGATGTTTGACCTAGCAAAAGGTCAATTGGTTTAAGGTATGATCTCAAGAGTCCAATTGCATCATTTTTACCTATTGACATGATTCAAAACATTTCAAATCCTTTGGATTGACAGATGAATTTTACAGTCAACTGATCAAAAGTCAACTATATATTGAAAAGTCAAACTTTGACTTTTTGGTCAAATTCAAATGCCAAAGATTAAAATTCATCAAAACATGTCAAAATAGGAAACTTATTCATAAAGAAATCAATAAATCAAGATTATATTTTGAAAAGTCAAAATTTCTAAACTTAGAAATTTTGACTAAGTGTTGAAAATTTCTTATTTTTTCATAACTTTGAACAATTTTTTCATTATGATACAAGATGATTCAAAGGAAACTTCCAACATGAAAGTTGTAGATCTCCATGAAGTCTACAACTTTGCTTCAAACAATTTCTCCTAAAATTTCTTGGATCTCAAGTTATAATTTTGTGAATACATGCTCATGAACTAAAAAAGACTTAGTGAAATTTTGCCCCAGTTAGAAAGATTTTTGACCTTACTTCATGGCAATTTTTCACATAGTTCCAAGGGGAATCTTCAAAATCAATTTAAAGATGGGTTGTAGAGAACATTTAAAGCTTTCCAAAATGTCCAAGAAATCCTTGAGATCATTCTTTAGCATGGAGAATCGAAGGCAAGAAGTTAGGGTTTTCAAACTTGAATTACAAGCCATTTTGTGAAGAACACTTGATCCAATCTTCAAGCATGTTGTACAAATCTTGCTTTGTAGGCTTCAAACATGATAATCACTCAATAATTTAATGTTTACACAACTGATAGAGCCATTGTCCAAGCATTTAATCCATTATCCAAGTTGCATTTCCATTTTGGGAAGAAAGTCACCACTTCCATTTTGGAAAAGTGACTTTAATCACAATGTCAACTCTTCTTGAGCCCATAAATTGTTGTTTCTGACTCAAAAACATTTAAAGCAAGAAGCAACATATCTACAGCCTGCTAAACACCCTACAAATCCTTGTACTTCACATTGAAACCATGTTTGTCAACTTTGCTTCAAAATCAAGTAACCAAGCCATAATATGTGATTTCAATTTCTGAGTTGTTTCAAGCCTCAAAACCTCTTCCTACAAGTACATACACTATTTGCAAACTAACACACGAGATTGAAGACCCTGAAACTCACTCAAACTCCCTATATCCAGAAATTGTCTCAAAACACCATTGTTATGCAATTTCTGACTTTACATACCAAACTCACATTTCCCTTGTGCGTTTCTTGGCCTTTTAGTTTCTAAATCTTCCTTGCATCAAGAGTAACTCATCCTTGTACCTGTTTCACTTCTGTAACACCATTTTCCCTGTCTTCCATGACAAAAAATAGAGCATCACGGTAGGACTTCTCTAGACCATTCCATCCATCCTCAGCTCAAGCCAGCCATTGCATTAGCTTCCTAGATGTCCAAGGAAGCTAACCTAATCATCAACACTGCTTGAAACAAGCCCATTTTCATTTCACGATTTCCAATTTTGAGGTATTTTTCTTGAACTTCTATCTCATTACTTAGGCATTGTTAGGCTTGCATTTATGAAGATAACATGTAGACCTCATTGCCACGAAGCTGTACATATCCATAGTTTGCATTTATATGGCATGAGCTTAGAGAATTTTAGAGTTGAAGTTTCTGAAATTTTTAGGGTTCAAATTAGGGCCAGAGAAATTCTCATTTATCTTTGAATCTTAGCTTTAGTTGTTTACATGGTTAGATTCGTGAGGAAGAATGCCACAACTATCATTTTGTCATCTTCCATTTTTGTTGAGAAATGCAGAAGTTACAGGTACACCGGCTGGAGGTTGAAGATGAAGTCATCAGAACTTGATTTGCCTTATATATTTATGATTTTGTTTATATAAACGGATGTATAGCCACCCTAGTGGTAAAGTGCGCGACTGTTCACCGCTTGGTCCTGGGTTAAAGCCCCAGAGTGACCATTTTTACATTTTTACATATTTTTGACTTTCTAACATGTTTTTTTTGCAGGAGCTGGGCCCTTTGGGCATGACATTGTTTTTTTTATTTTTCTAGCTCACCTCCCTGTCTACTTTTGCCACTCCCTGGCCCAATTTATTTATTTCCTTATTTTTATTTTATTTGTTAAATTTTCTTAATTATTTTTCACTAATTTTAAAAATCATAAAAAATATAAAAAATTTAGGTTTTCATTTTTAATTTAGTTTATTTTATTTTTTCTCAGAAAAAATAATTTTTAACTATACTTTATTTATCTTTATTAATTATCTTGTAAATTAAATTAAAACTAGGTTATTATTTATTTTCTTTTATACCTATTAAAATATATTATTTTAATATAATATAAATAAGGCCAAAAATATTTTATAACAACATATATTATTTTCAAAGCAAAAAATACAAAAATACTTTTTTTTTCTTTAAACTTATTTTCTTTTAATCAACTAAATAGAATTAGGGTTTTATTCAAAAAATATTTTCTTAATTAATTTCTTTTCTTAATTAGTTTAAGTTAATTTAATTTTGACTAATTATTTTTCTCTAATTAGGTTTATGTTAAAACCACTTTCATATAAAAATCCAAATAAAAAAATCATTTCTTTCCATATGCATTTGTACTTTATATATTTCTTCAATTATTTGTACATATTCAATTTGGTTGTAATAGATTAATTAGGTTTATATTATTGCAATCCCCATTCATAAATTGTATACCCCCCTCCCCACAAATGTTGTAATAGCGTAGTAACTTTAAATTTTGCAATTTATCGCTTTTTACATAATATGCTAGTAATTAGGGTTTGTATGGAAAGAATAAAATCAATCAAATAAAAAACCCTAATTCAAAACAAAAACAAGCATGAAAACAACACACTTGCACACAAGTACCCCTAGGGTAAAATCCATCTGGTTTCCTTACAAAATGGCCATATTACGCATGTGAGGTATCTTAGCAAAAACAAGCAAATACAAGATCATAGTCCCTCGATGATGCTATCTAAAGTTGCCTTAAAAATGATCTTAGTACCTCAAAAAAGAATGCTAAGTTACCTTGCAATATCGCTAATCATGGTTATGCGATGACCCGTGCCCGTCCCGTTTACATCCAAAAATAAGGCTGCTTACCAAATCAGTGGTAAGACAACAATGTCAAAGGAAAAGGAAATGAATAAGAAAGACATTTGAGTAGGTGGATTGCTCCTAATTACTTGCTCAATTTCAAAACAAACATCCTTGCTATTTTCAAAATAAACACCTACACATTTCAAAACATCTTACAAGTCTTGAAAAATATTTTCAAAAGATCAACATCTTTGTATACATTCTTACGAACGAGAATCATTACAAAGATTGCCTAAACAATGGTCTCTTTACAAAATACTTTCAAAAACCACGCAAAGCAAAATTTCAAACAAAAGCAAGTGATCTAGCAAGTATCTAAGAGCCCATGGAAAACCATGGATGAAAAGGGTGATAATACCTTCCCTTTTCATAATCTACCCCCCGAACTCAAGAAACAATTTCAAAGGTCTTTCCTGTGATTTTTAACCTTTCCTTTTTGGATAAAAGAAAAGTCGGTGGCGACTCTTGCTAACCGCAAAATTTGCGATCGAACGCAAAACCTTCAAGTCAGTTCTCCCACCGTATCACAGAACTGGCGACTCTGTTGGGGAAAACTCAAAAACTGGGGTTACCTTTGGGATAGATCACATTTACTTGCTTACATTGTTTGACTTGTGTACTTTACATTATGCTTCTTTGTTTGGGTTTGAATCCTCTACCTGGACTTGGGGATACATTATAGGTAAGTAGCAATACATTATGGAAACTATGCGGGGTATACCGACATGGTCTAAGCAATAGCTATGTTAGTGCGACATATTTGTGGGTACCAGTAGCCTTTGAGTTAATCAAAGAGAATACAGGGCCGCTGAGTGATGTCATGAAGCACTAATGAACTTTTAGAACCTTTACTTGACCAACTTGGCCTTTAGGATGTAGTGAGATGACCGGCTTTGGTGCAGTCCGAAGTTGGTAGATATTCGATACTACACTCATTGAAGTTTGGTTTCTTGGGATATTTCGGTCACCATTAAAGAGGCTTGTGCTGAAACAATGACCAAGGAAACAAACTAATGATATTGAGCTCCTTAGAACCCGATTACTATTACTAGGACAGGTTTGAGCCAACTAAACTTCAAGAGGCTACTTACCTATAAAACCCCATGCAAGCCTAAACCTAAGGATTTGTTTGTTTTGTTTGAATATGCATACTTGTACATAAAATCATGAACATCATGAACATCATATACATCCACTAACCATTTCAAGGATTTTGGGATTCATCTTTGTTCTTGTTTTGTAGGACATGGATTCACTTTGCAGGAAAACTATTCAAATCAACCTTGTGAGGATCCCTCCACAACTTAAGGAGCTAGCTTCAAGGATTCCTGAAAAATCTCAATTTACCGAGAGACATGGTCGCCTACTCAACTTGGTCACCTCCAACACAGATGAGGATAAGATGAAGGTGCTTTTTCAGTTCTTTGATCCTTTACACCATTGCTTCACATTTCCCGACTATCAACTTGTGCCTACTTTGGAGGAGTTCTCCCAACTCTTGAGGATTCCGATTCTCAATCAACTACCTTTCAATGGTACGAAAAGAGATCCAAAGCCAAAAGAGATTTCTCAAGCTCTACACTTGCACTCATCTGATATCACAACTCACTGGGAAACAAAGAGTGGTGTCAAAGGTTTCTTAGCAAAGTTCATGTTTGAGAAAGCCCAAAGCTGTTGGAATTCCTTGGACTTGGAAGCCTTTGAGGAAATTGTGGCTCTCCTCATCTATGTGATGGTTGTGTTTCTAAATCTTGACCAACTCATAGATGTCAGCACCGCCAAAATCTTCATATCCCGCAACCCGGTACCTATATTGCTAGGGGATATCCTACACCCTTTTCACACTCGCACAATTAGGAAAAGAGGTGTCCTCATGTGTTGCACTCCTCTCTTGGCAGGATGGTGTATTTCGCATCTTCCCCAATCTGTATTAAAAAATGAGCAAGGTTCAAGGTGGTCACAAAGGTTGATGATGCTCAAACATTCACACGTTCATTGGTGCTCCCGATCCAAAGAGAATGTTATCATTGTCGACCGTTATCGAGAGTTCCCTAATGTCCCTTTACTTGGCATTAGGGGAGGTATAACCTACAACCCATGCTTAGCCTTAAGACAGTTTGGTTACGCCCGAAGGGATGGCCCGCACGAGGTGCTGATTCAAGGTTTGGTATTTGACTACGACAACAACGATAAAGGTCTTTGCCAGAGATTTATCCGAGCTTATAGGATGTTAAACAAGGTGGATAACAAGACTTTGGGGCATAAAAATTCCATCCCTCTTGAGCCTTACCTCAAATGGGTATGAACTCGTGCTCAGAGTCTTATGATGCCTTACCCCTCCATTCTCCCAGTAATCATTGAGCCTGTCATGGAGGGAGATGTTCCATACACTATCCTACATCCTGATACACCCACCTCTCTTGAAGACCTACAAAGAGATTGGATATAACTCAAGGGGGAGCGAGATACTTTCGAAGCCCAATTCTACGCAAGTGAGAAGAAGGTTTTGGAACTCACTAAGCTACTTCATGAGGAGAAGACTCTCAATGCCTATATTGCACCAAAGAGGATGCGTACTACTTTTCTATCTTAGAGTTTTTTGTATTATTTTGCCCAAGGGGCATTGATGTACTCAAGCTTTAATTTATTAATATAACGTGTGTTTCCTTTTTGTCTAAAACAAATTTGAATCTTAAAATCCTTGAAATCATTACATATGAATATACCATTCATCATAACATAAGCAGGTCTTTTGCAACAAGTATCCTCATCTCTGTAATGTTCATTTCAATAAGATAGATCTCGAGCAAACAGTGAAGGACCTCTAAGCTCAGAATACACAGTTTCAACAGTTGCTCTTGACCCTAGCCAAGGGACAAGAAGAGTTGAAGACTTTGCTAGCTGAGGAGAGGAAAAAGAAAACAAAAAAAGGTAACCGAAGTCCTAAACATGGGAAGAAGATTTCATGGGCAGACAAGAAGGACCTTAGACTTTGCAATGACATCCGGTGAAAGAGACAACCCAGATGGGAAAGGCAAGGAAACAGTTGTCCCGTCAGAATCAGAAGAGGAAGAGGAAGAAGAAGACTATTCTGAAGAACAATACCCTCAAGATGATGACAAGTATAAACATCTCGAAGAGCGGTTAAGTGTGATGGAAATCCAAAAAGTGCTAGGCTTGGACTTTTAGGAATTGGGGTTAGTATTAGGGATCGTCATTCCTCCGAAATTCAAAGCATCTGTGTTCGCCAAGTATGACATAGTCTCATGTCCAAAAATGCATCTCTGGTCATATGTGAGGAAAATCCAACCCCATACCGCTGACAAAGACTTATGGGTACACTTCTTCCAAGATAGTCTGTCTGGAACTCAACTTGACGGGTTTTACCAACTAGAAAGAGCCAACGTTCACAATTGGGAAGATCTTGCTGCAGCCTTCTACAAACAATACCTATACAATGCTGATCTTGCGCCTACCCGTACTCAACTCCAGAGTATGGCCATGGTTTCCAATGAAGGTTTCAAAGACTATGCACAAAAATGGAGAGACTTGGCTGGAAGAGTTCAACCCCCTCTATCTGAGAGAGAATTGGTAGACATGTTCTTGGGCACCTTGTCTGGTTCCTTCTTCAATCATTTAATTGGAAGTTCATCTGCAGGCTTTACTGAACTAATATTGACTGGAGAAAGGGTAGAAGCCGGTATAAAGAGTGAAAAGATTCAGAAAGATACATCTTCTTCTGCAGCTGTAAGAAAGCCTTTCATCGGAAAGAAAGAGGTGGTTGCTGTATACCCGCAAAGAAACCAAGATAGGGCCGAACACCGACCAATGGTGGGGGCTGTTATGATTCCTAAGCCTGCGCCTGATCAGTAAAGAAATAATCAACCGAGGATGGAAAGACTGGTCAGACAGTTCACCAGAATTAACATGTCCCCGTCTCAAGTGTTACCGCATCTACTAATATCCAATTTGGTGACCTTGAAAGAAGCTCCTAAAAACCCCAATACAACCTCTCCTCACTATCATCCCAATGCCCGTTGCGCATAACACTTTGAAAGTACCTACCATGACACTAATAACTGTTGGTCTCTAAAGAAAAATATACATGACCTCATTGAAGCAAAAGAGATTAAACTCGATGCGCCCGAAAAGCCAAATGTCATTTCTGCCCCTATGCCCAGACATGGCCATAATACCAATGCCATTGAAGAAGAAATGTTTGTTACTTCAGTTGATGAACTTATGACCTCACTTCTGACTATTAAAATGAACTTGTTGAATGCCGGTGTGTTCCCGGGCTGTGATGAAGTTTGTCATTTCTGTTTGTCCTCACCAACCAGTTGTCCTTTGTTGAAAGCATGCGTTCAGTTCCTAATATATAACAAAGAAATTTTATTCGAGAAGACTTATGTTCCACCTGTTTCTTTTGAAGATGTTTCTATCATTACCATTTCCGCTAATTCTTCCAGGGTCTCCACCAAAAGACCCGTTAGAATTACATCAGTTCTGAAAGCAACTCCTTTAATAATTACAATGCCTGAACTAGTCCCATATTCGTCAGACAAAACCATACCATGGAATTATGGAGGGGATGTCTACTACCATGGTATCAAATAGGAATGACTAGCCGCAGAAGATTCAAGTTCTGAGAAAGTGGATTCTGACGTCAGTAATATTTCAGGGACTAGTAAGATTACCCAAAGTGGAAGGATCTTCTCTCCAGAAATTTCTCCCCTAAAAGCAGTTTCTGGACGTGTAATTATTCCTGTTGTTGCTACCCCAAAAGTTGTTCCCGGTCCTACAATCATCTCATCCAATACTCCAATTGATAAAGTTGTTACAACCCCTGTTATCATTCTTACTGACACTGCTACTGCCGAGTTAACTGAGACTCGAGGTAAAAACATTTTGATTGAGCCTGTTTGGATGAAGGTTCAGTCATTGGCTATCCCTGAGACCTCCCGGAAAGAGATGGAGGAAATTTTGAAGATCATAAAAAGAAGCGACTACGATGTAGTTGAACAACTGGGGCAGACTCCCTCTAAAATTTCCATGCTGGCATTACTACTATGTTCCGAGGCGCATGCAAAAGCCTTGGTAAAATTCCTAAAAACTGCCCATGTACCCCAAGAGACATCTGCCGATCAGTTTCAAGACTGCCTAGCCATCTTGACTGCAGATAATGGTCTAGGTTTTTTGAATGCTGATTTAACACCAAGAGGAAGGAAGCATAATGAGGCATTGCATGTCTCAGTTGAATGTAGGGGCACAACCTTGGCCCATGTTTTGGTGGACATTGGCTCATCTCTGAATGTATTGCCTAAAAAAGCTCTTGATAGGCTTGACTGTGAGGGATTGACATTGAAGCCAAGTAACATAGTGGTAAGGGCTTTTGACTGCTCGAAAAGGATGGTACATGGGGAGGTAGACATTCCCATAAAAGTTGGAACACAAACTTTTGAGTCTACTTTTTATGTAATGGATATCCGTCCCTCGTATTCTTGCTTGCTAGGCCGACCATGGATTCACAATGCTGGCGCTGTCACTTCTACGTTGCACCAAATGCTGAAATATCCAATTCAAGGGAAGATTATCACCGTTCATGGAGAAGAAGAGTATATGATCAACCATCTTAATTCCTTCAGATATGTGAAATTAGATGGTGAATTTATTGAAACTCCATTTCAACACTTTGAAGAGGTCCCGCAAGATGTGGCAGTAACCGAGGTTGTTCCAAAGGTCACAAGGCCTCCGCTCCGGATGTCATCTCTGAAGGATGCCAAAGCAGTGGTAGAAGAAGGCGGGTGTACTATCTGGGGACAACTCCCAGATATCTCGTATAAGTCTGACAAGTTTGGCTTGAGTTTCACTTCAAGTGCTCAAAAGGCTGTATGCCGCGCTCGTGCCGAAGGACCACCCCTGAAGATCAGCAACCGCGAGGTCAACACCGTAGAAGGAGATGAAGATAGTTGTGACTTGTAGGATTGGATATTCCCGACTGTTAGTGGAGGGCTCAACAACTGGGAGGCTAGAGATTTT
This sequence comes from Vicia faba, assembly GCA_948472305.1. Taxonomy (NCBI): domain Eukaryota; kingdom Viridiplantae; phylum Streptophyta; class Magnoliopsida; order Fabales; family Fabaceae; genus Vicia; species Vicia faba. Next base: position 1,309,275,935 of record OX451739.1, read on the forward strand.
GTCTCGATCACTTTTATCCCACAGTAATTTGTCTTTACATTTTGTTGGATCTTTAATATTAAAACAATTCGCACTCTTAAAATCTCGTGTCTTACCCGAGGCACAATGGTACATTTGTAAGGTTTATTATCTCATTTTCATATGACATCAAAGAATCATGGACATTTTTGCATACAAACTTTTGTGCTCATTGTTTTTCTTCTTACATTTTTATTTATTTCAAGGATAGCTATACCCTTACACACACTCACACTCACAATGCAGGTATACATCCATTCGGGATCCCATGGGTAACGATGCTGTTATGGCCTTTTGTCACTCTGAGAATCTAATCTACCAAGCCGAAGACGAAGGTGAGTAAGATTGTGAAGTACCAGGGGAACTTGCCAGACTACTACAACAAGAAGAGAGAACTGTTCAGCCTCACGAGGAACCTATGGATACAATCAACCTAGGTGCCGAAGAAGACAAAAAAGAGGTCAAGGTGGGTGCCAGTCTGGAATCCAGTATCAAGAAGCGTCTGATTCAGTTGTTACACAATTATGTCGATGTCTTTGCCTTGTCATATGAATACATGCCGGGACTTGATGCAGAAATTATGGTACATCATCTGCCTACAAGAGAGGATTGTCCGCCAGTAAAGCAAAAGGTTCGCCGCATGAGGCCTGATATGTCAGAAAAGACTAAATTAGAAGTCATGAAGCAATTCAACATTGGATTCTTGGTTGTCACCTCTTATCCCGAATGGGTTTCCAATGTTGTTCCCGTTCCCAAAAAGGACGGCAAAGTGCGAATGTGTGTGGACTACAGAGATTTGAATAGGGCAAGCCCTAAGGATGATTTTCCACTCCCCCACATTGATATTCTAGTTGACAGTACGGCACAACACAAAGTGTTTTTCTTCATGGACAAATTCTCAGGTTACAATCAAATCAAAATGGCGCCTGAGGACATGGAGAAAACAACATTTGTCACGCAGTAGGGCACTTTCTGCTATAAGGTGATGCCATTCGGACTGAAGAATGCTAGTCAAACCTATCAACGTGCCATGGTAGCCCTATTTCACGACATGATACATCATGAAATAAAGGTCTATATGGACGACATGATATCCAGATCTCAAACAGAAGAAGAGCATCTTGATCACTTACAAAAACTGTTTGAGAGACTGAAGAAGTACAAGCTGAGGTTGAATCCAAACAAATGCACATTTGGGGTACGGTCTGGTAAACTCCTAGGCTTTATCGTCAGCAACAAAGGTATTGAAGTAAATCTTGCCAAGGTAAAAGAAATACAAGAGATTCCTGCTCCTCGTATTGAGAAGGAAGTCAGAGGGTTCTTGGGACATTTAAACTACATTGCCAGATTCATTTCTCACCTGACAGCTACTTTTGAACCAATCTTCAAATCGTTGAAGAAAGATCAGGTAGTCAAATGGAATGACGAGTTCCAAGTCGCTTTTGATAAAATCAAAGAATACTTACAAGATCCCCCTGTGTTAATGCCACCAGTCGAGGGAAGACCGTTGATCATGTATCTGACTGTTTTAGAAAACTCAATGGGGTGTGTATTGGGGAAGCATGACGAGTCTGGCCAAAAAGAGCATGCTATTTGCTACTTGAGCAAAAAGTTTACCGATTGTGAAACCAGATATTCACTGCTCGAGAAAACTTGCTGCGCTCTGGCACGGGCTGCTCGCTGGCTAAGACAGTACATGATGACTCATACTACCTTGTTGATATCTAAAACAGATCCGATAAAATACGTCTTCGAGAAGCATGCTCTTTCTGGGAGAATAGCGAGATGCCATATGATCCTAACAGAGTACGACATACAGTATACTATATAGAAATCTATAAAGGGCAGTGTACTAGCTGATCACCTTGCTCACCAAGCTGTAGAAGACTACCAGTCCATGAATTTCGAATTTCCGGATGAAGACATCATGACATTTGACAACTGTAAAGAATTCAGGCCATATGACAGACCTGAACAAGGATCCCGATGGACCCTGTTCTTTGATGGGGCATCCAACGCACTTAGCAATGGTATCGGTGTTGTACTCATATCTCTGGAAGGGTGTCATACTTGCTTTACCGCAAGACTCTGCTTCAATTGTACAAACAACATGGCAAAATTTGAAGCATGCATCTTTGGTCTCAGAGCTGCAATAGACTTGGGGATCAAATCCTTAAATGTATTTGGAGACTCAGCTCTGGTTATCATCCAGATCAAAGGGGAATGGGACACCAAACACCCAAACCTTATCCCTTACAAAGAACATGTTTTTAAGTTGCTACCACATTTTGAGAAGATTACCTTCGAGCATTTCCCGCGAGAAGAAAATCAGATAGCAGACGCTCTAGCCACAATGTCATCTATGTTTAAACTTAATTGGGATAACAAGGCTCCCCAGATCACCATCGAACGAATGGAGGAACTAGCACACTGTCACGAGATTAATACTGAAGAAGTAATAGACCAACCTTGGTTCCACGAAGTCAAGAAGTATCTCGAGGCTCAAGAATATCCAGAAGGAGCTTCAATCAATAATAATAAGTTCTTAAGGAGATTCTCTGCTAAATTTTTCCTTAGTAACGACATTCTTTACAAACGCAACCATGACTCTGTGTTACTTCGATGCGTACATAAGGTTGAAGCTGAAAGGATCATGGCTGAATTACATGAAGGAACTTTTGGCACCCATTCCAGTGGGCATATGATGGCAAAGAAAATCCTAAGGGCAGGCTATTACTGACCTACCATGGAAGCAGATTTCTATCAACACTCTCGAACCTTCCATAAGTGTCAGATTTATGCTGACAAGGTGCACGTACCTCCGGTTCCTCTGAATGTCTTGACGGCTCCTTGGCCCTTTGCTATATGGGGAATTGATATGCTTGGGAAAATCAAGCCAACAACCTCCAATGGACACCGCTTCATCTTAGTGGCCATTGATTATTTTACAAAGTGGGTGGAGGCAGCTTCCTTCACTTTCGTTACCAAGAATGTTATTGCCCGTTTCATCAAGAAAAATCTCATTTTCCAGTACGGTATCCCAGAGAGGATCATCACTGACAATAGTAAAAATCTCAACAACACTATGATCACTGCCTTGTGCGAACAATTCACGATTCGGCATCACAATTCTTCTCCTTACCGGCCGAAGATTAATGGTGTTGTCGAAGCTGCAAATAAAAACATTAAAAAGATCATACAGAAAATGACAGTCACATACAAATACTGGCATGAGATTCTACCATTCTCTCTCCACGGGTATCGTACCACAACTCGCACATCAACCGGGGCAACACCTTATTCTCTGGTTTACGGCATGGAAGCTGTCTTGCCTATCGAGGTCCAGATCCCCTCTTTGAGGATTATGAAGGATGCAGGACTGAATGGAGACGATTGGATCCAGAATCGACATGATCAATTGAACTTGATTGATGAGAAGAGACTTATTGCTGTTTTCCATGGTCAAATGTATCAAAAATGGATGATCAAGGCTTTCAACAAGAAGGTCAGACGCCAAGTGTATCAAGTTGGGGATCTAGTGATCAAATGCATCATACTACCGCAAGGTGATCCCAGGGGCAAATGGACTCCTACATACGAAGGACAATTAGTAATCAAAAACATATTCTCTGGTGCAACAATGATCTTGACTACCATGGATGGCGACGACCTGCCGCACCCTGCGAATGCAGACATAGTCAAAAGATACTATGCATAAGAGACCCGCTAGGTTGACACACCCAGGAAAAACAAGGGAATCCCGGCGAACCAAAAGATTCGGGCAAAAATTAGGGATAAAACAAAAAAATCTGTACACTCGACAAGTTGAAAACCCAACAGGGCGACTTGGGAAAAAAGGGTTTCCCGGTGGACTGAAAACCCGAAGGGGCGGTCCAGGCAAAAGTTAGGGAATTAAAGCGTATGACTATGTCCCTTTGGATCACCTTACGGACAACCTGCAAACTCAGGTTCTGATCAATTCAATCATCTTCGGACGAGGCAACAAATAGACAAGATACTCAGAGATACAAAGGCTATAGCAGAATGGGAACCCCATGGGATTATTACACATAGCTATCTTTTCTTTGTATTAAAATCTTCATTTTTTACGATGGCATTCTCTTACTAGAATGTTTGTCTCCTTGTACAAAAATACTTACTCAAAGACAATACAAAGATACCTCTTTGAAAGTGCAAAAACTATCTATTTTCTTTACTCTTGTGTTTTGTTTACAAAAATGTCCAATGATTCATTGTTGAACATATGCATTTGAACATAATTACTATTTACAAATAAAAAAATAAAAGACAATTACTAATGGCTTTAAGAGGTAGGGAAATCTCTCTAAACTATTTCCATAATAGTCCCCCGCAGTGTACAGCTTAATCCCTAGTGGAACAAAACTCCCAGTTATCACTCCCCAGTAGAAGTCACCAAATTTCTCAGAATTCCCCGACTAGGATTTTACAAGAAGTACATGGAATTTCCCTCACAACAAAGTTTATTTCTTTAAGCAGAAATTCATCAACACTTAGAATTCACAACATGAAGACTTATATCCTCAACAGCAGTCAGGGATTTATTTTCCCCAACCCAACAACAGTACAACAAACTGGCTCACATACGCATACATTGAATCCATATATCATAAACATTGATAACACGAATGCATTATACTATGCATTTCATACAACATAAACATTGCATTTAGCTAACATTTTACCCTTTTCAGGATAAGATTAACAACTATCATTAGCAATATTCAAACTTTCAGATACATTTCGGATACGCTCCAGATACGGACACCATTCTGATACTCATTCAGATTCAACTTTCAGATACACTTCTGATACGCTCCAGATACGGACGCCATTCTAATACTCATTCAGATTCAACTTTCAGATACAGTTCAGATACACTCCAGATACGGACGACATTCTGATACTCATTCGGATTCAACTTTCAGATACAGTTTAGATACGCTCCAGATATGGACGCCATTCTGATACTCATTCAGATTCAACTTTCAGATACAGTTCAGATATGCACCATATACGGACGCCATTCTCATACTCATTTAGATTCAACTTTCAGATACAGTTCAGATACGCTCCAGACACGGATGCCACTCTGATACTCATTCAGATTCAACTTCATAGATACAGTTCAGATACACTCCAGATACGGACGCCATTCTGATACTCATTCAGATTCAACCTTTTGATACAGTTCAGATACGCTCTAGACACGGATGCCATCCTGATACTCATTCAGATTCAACCTTTTGATACAGTTCAGATATGCTCCAGACAAGGATGCCATCCTGATACTTATTCAGATTCAGCTCCCAGATACAGTTCAGATACGCTCCAGACATGGACGCCATTCTGATACTCATTCTTTCAGCTAACAAATTACAATACAAACAATCACTTTTGGATGACATATTTTAAGCCCATCTCCTATAGATTTCTATCACCTCTCCAAATGGAATCTTTAAGCCCATCCCCTCAACCATCACATCACCGAGTGCAAATTTCTGGGCACTCTAGTGTCCAATCATCTTCCACCTTCGAGTCACGACTGGCAAAACACGCCAATCTAACTCTTCAGGCTTAAGAAGATTGAACAGGGGTAGTTGTTGTACCCCAAAATTTTCCCTCTCACTTATCAATATTTTTCTCATAAGATCTCATTGGGCTCAAGACTGCACTAGGGTTTGATCAACTCAAGATACCTCCTTATGCACTGATGACCAAAATTAGGGTTTGAGTTGGAACAAGGATTTTTGAACTATAAATGCTTCATATGACTTTCATGGACCATTATGGACCCCTAAGATTATTCATGTCAAGTTTCAAGCCTTGGATCACTCTTTTGATCAATCAATTGAACAATTGACCTAAAAATCCGCTGTATTGGGGAAAAAGTTAACCATGGCCAATTTACAGTCAAACTTCATAATTTTTTATCCACATCAACATTTTAGACCCATATGTATCATTTGATCAAGTTTGGACCACAATTCCTCAAGATATTTGATCAAATCTCCAAAAGGGCAAAATGGTCAAAATTAGGGTTTGGATTGGAAAAGGGGCAATTTTTGATTTTTGACCTAGAAAATGGTCAATTGGTTTAAGGCATGATATCAAGAGTCCAATTTCATCATTTTGACCTAATGACATGATTCAAAACATTGCAAATCCTTTGGATTGACAGATGAATTTTGTAGTCAAGTGTATACTGAAAAGTCAAACTTTGACTTTTGGTCAAATTCAAATGCCAAAGATCACAATTCATCAAAACATGTCAAAATAGGAAACTAATTCATCAAGAAATCAAGAAATAAAGATTTCATTTTGAAAAGTCAAAATTTCTAAACTTAGAAATTTTTTCTAAGTGTTGAAAATTTCTTATATTTTCATAACTTTGAGCAATTTTTTCATTATGATACAAGATGATTCAAATGAAACTTCCAACATGAAAGTTGTGGATCTCCATGAAATCTACAACTTTTCTTCACACAATTTCTCCTAAAAGTTCTTGGATCTCAAGTTATAATTTTGTGAATACATGCTCATGAACTAAAAAAGACTTAGTGAAATTTTGCCCTAGTTAGGCAAATTTTTGACCTAACTTCATCGCAATTTTTCACATAGTTCCAAGGGGAATCTTCAAAATCAATTCAAATATGGGTTGTAGAGCACATTGCAAGCTTTCCAAAATCCTTGTACCTCACATTGAAACCATGTTTGTCAACATTGCTTCAAAATCAAGTAACCAAGCCATAACATGTGATTTCAATTGCTGAGTTGTTTCAAGCCTCAAAACCTCTTCCCTATAAGTACATACACTATTTGCAAACTAACACACGAGCTTGAAGATCCTGAAACTCACCCAAACTCCCTCTATCCAGAAATTGTCTCAAAACACCATTGTTGTGCAAGTTTTGACTTTACATGCCAAACTCAAATTTCCCTCGTGCGTTTCTTGGCCTTTTAGTTTCTAAAGCTTCCTTGCATCAAGAGTAACTCATCCCTGTACCTGTTTCACTTCTGTTACACCATTTTCCATGTCTTCCATAACCAAAAATAGAGCATCACAGCTGCACTTCTCCAGACTATTCCAGCCATCCTCACCTCAAGCCAGCCATTGCATTAGCTTCCTATAGGTCCAAGGAAGTTAACCTGATCATTAACACTTCCTGAAACATGCTCATTTGCATTTCACGATTTCCAGTTTTGAGGTATTTTTCTTGAATTTCGATCTCATTACTTAGGCATTGTTAGGCTCGCATTTGTGAAGATAAAATGTAGACCTCATTGCCACGAAGCTGTGCATATCCATAGTTTGCATTTATATGGCCTGAGCTTAGAGAATTTTAGAGTTAAAGTTTCTGAAATTTTTAGGGTTCAAATTAGGGCCAGCGAAACTCTCATTTATATTTGACTTTTAACTAAGTTGTTTACATGGTTAGATTCATGAGGAAGAATGCCACAACTTTCATTTTGTCATCTTCCATTTTTGTTGAGAAATGAAGAAGTTACAGGTACACCGGCTCGAGGTTGAAGATGAAGTCATCAGGACTTGATTTGCCTTATATATTTATGGTTTTGTTTATATAAATGGATGTATATCAAGCCCAGTGGTAAAGCGCGCGCCTGTTCACCCCTTGGTCCTGGGTTCAAGCCCCAGCGTGACCATTTTTACATTTTTACATATTTTTGGCTTTCTAACATGTTTTTTTTGCAGGTGCTGGGCCCTTTGGGCATGGCATTGTTTTTCTTATTTTTCTAGCTCACCTCCCTGCCTACTTTTGGCACCCCCCCTGACCCAATTTATTTATTTCCTTATTTTTATTTTATTTGTTAAATTTTCTTATTTATTTTTAACTAATTTTAAAAATCATAAAAAATATAAAAAATTTAGATTTTCATTTTTAATTTAGTTTATTTTATTTTTCTCACAAAAAATATTTTTTAACTATACTTTATTTGTCTTAACTAATTATCTTGTAAATTAAATTAAAACTAGGTTATTATTTATTTTCTTTTATACCAATTAAAATATATTATTTTAATATAATATAAAAAAGGCCAAAAATATTTTATAACACCATATATTATTTTCAAAGCAAAAAATACAAAAATACTTTTTTTTCTTTAAACTTATTTTCTTTTAATCAACTAAATAGAATTAGGGTTTTATTCAAAAAATCTTTTCTTAATTAATTTATTTTCTTAATTAGTTTAAGTTAATTTAATTTTGATTAATTATTTTTCTCTAATTAGGTTTAGGTTAAAACCCCTTTCGTATAAAAATCCAAATAAAAAAGTCATTTCTTTCCATTTGCGTTTGTACTTTATATATTTCTTCAATTATTTGTACATATTCAATTTGGTTGTAATAGATTAATTAGGTTTATATTATTGCAATCCCCATTCATAAATTGTATACCCCCTCCCCAAAAATGTTTTAATAGCGTTGTAACTTTAAATTTCGCAATTTTATCGCTTTTTACATAATATGCTAGTAATTAGGGTTTGTATGGAAAGAATAAAATCAATCAAATAGAAAACCCTAATTCAAGACAAAAACAAGCATGAAAACAACACACTTGCACACAAGCACCCCTAGGGTAAAATCCACTTGGTTGCCTTACAAAATGGCCATATTACGCATGTGAGGTATCTTAGCAAAAACAAGCAAATACAAGATCATAATCCCTCGATGACGCTATCTAAAGTTGCCTTACAAATGATCTTAGTCCCTCAAAAAAGATTGCTAAGATACCTTGCAATATTACTAATCATGGTTATACGATGACCCACGCCCGTCCCGTTTACATCCAAAGATAAGGTTGCTTACCAAATCAATGATAAGACAACAATGTCAAAGGAAAGGGAAATGAATAAGAAAGACATTTGAGTAGGTGGATTGCTCCTAATTACTTGCTCAATTTCAAAACAAACATCTTTGCTATTTTCAAAACAAACACCTACACATTTCAAAACATCTTACAAAACTTGAAAAACATTTTCAGAATATCAACATCTTTGTATACATTCTTACGAACGAGAATCATTACAAAGATTGCCTAAACAATGGCCTCTTTAAAAAATACTTTCAAAAACCACACAAAGCACAATTTCAAACAAAAGCAAGTGATCTAGCAAGTAACTAAGAGCCCATGGAAAATCATGGATGAAAAGGGTGCTAATACCTTCCCTTTTCATAATCTACCCTCCGAACTCAAGAAACAATCTCAAAGGTCTTTCCTGTGATTTTTCACCTTTTCTTTTTGGATAAAAGAAAAGTCGGTGGCGACTCTTGCTAACCGCAAAATTTGCGATCGAACGCAAAACCTTCAAGTCAGTTCTCCCACCGTATCACAGTGATGAACCAAAACAACCTTGCCATGCCAATTCTTCCAAAACAACTTCAATGGTGTGGTTTGAACTTCTCAAGCTTTTATTGGCTAGGGCATGTAAATAAACTCATGAACTCATGAAGTAACTTGTTAAATCTCATTGCCCTTCACCTACATGGATAACAAGCAAGACAAACCAACATTGCATTTTATTAGTTAAATGAAGAAAACAAAACAATATTCATGATCACAAAAGGAACATAAGTTAAGGTGCTTGGTAATCCCTCAAAAGGAGAAAACCTCAAAGTAGGGAGGGGAACCAAGAATCCTAGTGTGACCTTTTTGTGAGTGAATCAACATGGTATGATGAAGGGATCTTAGGGGCAAAAATCAGAGCACAACAACTGCCCTTATTTAAGTTTCTTCTATCCGGAGATACGAAGGTTATAAATCTTCGTGTCGACGCGATCGAAGATACTTAAATATAAAACAAACCCTATTTTTAGCCCTAAGATGCCATGCAAATGCTTATGCATATGAATGCATATGAACAGGACCAAAGAGACGCAAAGATAACACCGGGGGTGCAATAATATAATAAAGAAACAAAGGAGCAACCCCACCATGAAAATAAATCACTGGTAGACCAAAAGACCTGAATTAGAGAGGATGGTAAAATTGTCAAAGGAAACACCAACTTATACTGAAGGCGAAGCTACCGATGTTAACTGACGGTAGAGAGAAAGATAACAAACATTGACGTTCACTGTCGATGGTCTACCAACTTTCACTGAAGGTAGAAAGAGAAAACATCATAGCACCTCTGTTCACTGACGATGAACTATCCACGTTCACTGAAGATATCAAAAAGATAACAAACATCGACGTTCACTGCCGATGGTCTACCAACTTTCACTGAAGGTAGAAAGAGAATATCATATCACCACCGTTCACTGACGATGAACTATCCATGTTTACTGAAGATAGCAAAAGGATAACAAACACCGACGTTCACTGCCAATGGTCTACCAACATTCACTGAAGGTAGAAAAAGAATATCATATCACAGCCGTTCACTGACGGTGAACTATCAACGTTCACTGAAGATAGAAGGATAATAATCATATCACCTCCGTTCATTGACGATGAACTACCAACGTTTACTGAAGATAGCAAAAGGATAACAAACACCGACGTTCACTATCGATGGTCTACCAACTTTCACTGAAGGTAGAAAAAGAATATCATATCACCGCCGTTCACTGATGATGAACTACCAACATTCACTGAAGGTAGAAGAAGAATAATCATAGTACCGCCGTTCACGGACGATGAACTATCCACGTTTACTGAAGATAGCAAAAAGATAACAAACATCGACTTTCACTGCCGATGATCTACCAACTTTCACTGAAGGTAGAAAGAGAATAAAAAACACCGACGTTCACTGCCGATGTCCTACCAACTTTCACTGAAGGTAGAAATAGAAAATATCATGGCTCCGCCGTGCACTGACGATGAACTACCAACGTTCACTAAGGGTAGCAAAAAGATAACAAACACCAACGTTCACTACCGATGGTCTACCAACTTTCACTGAAGGTAGAAAGAGAAAATATCATAGCACCACCGTTCACTGGCGATAAACTACCAACGTTCACTGAGGGTAGCAAGAAGATAACAAACACCGACGTTCACTACCGATGGTCTACCAAATTTCACTGAAGGTAGAAAGAGAATATATCATGGCATCGCCGTTCACTAAAGATAATATACCAACGTTCAATGAGGGTAGCAAAAAGATAACAAACACCAACGTTCACTGCCGATGGTCTACCAACTTTCACCGAAGGTAGAAAGAGAAAATATCATAGCACCGCCGTTCACTGACGATGAACTACCAATGTTCACTGAGGGTAGAAAAAATATAACAAACACCGACTTTCACTGCCGATGGTCTACCAACTTTCACTGAAGGTAGAAAGAGAAAATATCATATCATCGCCATTCACTAACGATGAACTATCAACATTCACCGAAGATAGCAAAAAGATAACAAATTTACCTAAGATTCTGGTGTTCCGCCTAAAACAGGTCTCAACTTCTTCTTTAACCAAGGCACTCCGCCTGGAAAGGATAATACGTAAGATGTCTCAAATAAAGAGAACTTGCTATTTGTTGTCATGGAAGATTGTAAAAGGAAATGACTTTTTTGGGGCAAGAGGTATGACTTCCTTGGGAGATGCCATGATGTTCTTGCTAAGGGGATAAAGTATTCTTGTGAAAAATAAATGCACCAACCAAAGCTTGGAGTTTTCAGAAATCCAAAGTGAATAGCATTGCCAGGGAGCCACAGATCCAAACCAGAAATAAACTGGAATGAAACAGTCAACCAGAATACATCCTTTGAGAAATAAACTCAAGAGGGAAAACCAAATCCATCCAAACAAGGAGTTGTACCAGAAGGTTAAAGCAGAAAATTTCTATGAGGGACAAACTCAGTAGGGATATTGAAAGAATATACGTTTTCTGCTTAAGACCAATGCTATAATGAAAAGAGGGTAACTTATCTCTGCAAAACAAGGTAATATGTCAACAAAAATATTAACAAATGTCAATGAATAATGATTTTTCAATTTTAGCTATGCATGATGCATGTATGAATGTATGAGTGTTATCGTGTGCATGCTGAGAAAACATACACACAACATTGGGAACAACCAATCAAAAACCGCCTCAGGCACTATAACTCTCGGCTAAACTTCAACCAAGATGGTCATTCCAAGAAAGGTAAAGGCCAACTGCGGAAACCAAACCTACTGTCTGCTTTTAACTTTACCGAGGAGAAACATAATCCGGAGGTAGACAAATCAAACAGATACCGGGGTAGAACATCCTTCTTCAGGCTTCATCGGGGAAACCAGTGTTTTTTCAAAAGTAACATGCCTACTGGAGATTGCGAGACCAATCTCAAATAAAGAAGACTAACACCGAAACAATCAAACTCCGCTGGGGAATTCAAGCCTACTTCACTGGATAAAAACGCGGATTGAAACTTCACATCATGAAAACTCAGAAAAGAGGAGAAATGAATCGAAACTTGACCGAGGATTCTGGAACCATAAACCCAATACGGAGAAAACAACCCGAGTAAACCTTCCCGAGGGGAACAAAAACTTCTCAAATCAACTGGAGTTTGTCCATTCTTGGGATCACCATTTTTGTTGTCATTCTCCTTTAATCTGATTTATCACCAAAGCTCAATCACCATACACATCTAGAATTTTGATTCTGAGATCAATAGCTTCCTCGAGACCCATGATGTAAGCCTCGTATTCTGCCATATTATTAGTGCAATCAAATGTTAACGCTGCAGTAAAAGGAATGTGCGATCCATGAGGAGTGACAATCACAACACCAATTCCTTTACCATAAGCATTCACAGCTCCATCAAATATCATACCCCAACGAGATTCAGGGTCAAGACCTTCCTCAGGTAATGGTTCATCATAATCTTTCACTTTCAGGAACATCACATTCTTATCGGGGAATTCGTATTCTGCAGACTGGTGATCTTCCACTAGTTGGTGAGCAAGATAATATGCCAACACACTATTTTTAATAGCCTTTTGAGTGCGGTATTCAATATCATATTCAGATAATAACATCTGCCAGCGGGAAATTCTCCCAGTAAGAGCAGGCTTTTCAAAAATGTACTTGATTGGATCCATTTTGGAGATTAACCAAGTGGTGTGATTCAACATATACCGCCGCAAACGCTTTGGCGCCCAGGCCAAAGCACAACATGTTTTTTCCAGCATGGAATACCGCGACTCACAATCAGTGAATTTTTTACTAAGATAATAAATGGCGAACTCCTTCTTCCCTGTTTCATCCTGTTGTCCTAGAATACAACCCATGGATTTATCTAACACTGTCAGATACATAATCAATGGTCTTCCTTCTATGGGAGGGAGCAAGATAGGAGGTTCAAGCAGATATTCTTTAATACTATCAAATCCCCTTTGGCAGTCATCCGTCCACACATAACCTTGATCTTTCTTCAACAACTTAAAGATCGGTTTGCATGTTGCAGTCATGTGGGAAATGAATATGGAAATATAATTCAAACGCCCGAGGAAACCTCTGACTTGCTTTTCAGTTCTTGGTGCCAGCATTTCTTGAATTTCTTTGACTTTATCAGGGTCAACTTCCATTCCTTTCTGGCTAAAAATGAAACCCAACAACTTCCCCGATCAAACACCGAAGGTGCATTTATTTGGATTCATGCGGAGATGATACTTCCTCAAACGCTGAAACAACTTCAACAAATCTTTTATATTCCCTTCTTCAGTCTGGGATTTGGCAATCATATCATCAACATATACTTCGATTTCCTTGTGCATCAGATCATGGAATATGGTTGTCATAGCCCTCTGGTACATTGCACCAACGTTCTTCAACCCGAAGGGCATCACTCTGTAACAGAATGTTCCCCAGGGTGTGATAAACGTTGTTTTTTTCCATGTCCTCTGGAGCCATTCTTATTTGATTATACCCGGAAAATCCGTCCATGAATGAGAATACTTTTAATTTTGCTGTTCTATCCACTAACATGTCGATGTGAGGCAATGGAAAATCATCTTTTGGACTAGATTTATTTAGATCTCTGTAATCTACCCACATGCAGACTTTTCCGTCTTTTTTCGTTACTGGGACAATATTGGCAATCCATTGAGGATACACTGATGTCACAAGAAAGCCAACATTAATCTGCTTTAGAACCTCCTCTTTGATCTTTAATGCCATATCTGGGTGAGTTCTTCTCAACTTTTGTTTAATTGGCGGACACTCTGGCTTCAACGGCAAACGGTGCTCGATAATATCTGTATCTAGACTGGGAATATCTTGGTAAGACCAAGAAAAAATATCCACACACTCCTTCAACAACTCAATCAACCTTCCTTTACACCGGGATGCAGCGATGCTCCAATCTTGACTTCCTTCAGGTCTTCTTCTGAACCCAAATTGATCACTTCCAAAGGCTCTTTATATGGCTTAATGGTATTTTCCTCGTGCTCAAGCAACCGTGAGACCTCTTCTGGAATCTCGTCATAATCTTCTTCTTCAGCCCCAAACACAGGACATTCAAAGTTGTGAGAGGGTGCAGGGTCATTGTATTCAACGGGTTTTTTAATTAATCTGCACATATGATTTATGATTTCTTTTAGAAACTGACACATATAACAAGTGATCATGCAGATTGAATTTCAGTTATTATTTATTTTGAAAGGTTTTTTTTCTGATTACCGTTTTCCAAGAAAAACAAAAAATAAAAACACAATTTGGGAAACAAAGACAACTTTTATTAATGATCTTAAAAGTCACAGCAAACATATAAGCCCTACAACATTAATAGTTCCACCTTGGGCAGAGTGAAAGCCTTTCAAGAAAAAAAATATTAATCAAATCAAATTAATTTGAAACATGTATGCAAGAGGAAACATCAATGGTGACCCAGTTCTGAACCCTGACTCCATGCGTCACATAATTCGGCATTTCCTGCTCTGCTTCATCCTCCTCATTAGCATTAATTGCAGAATTAGTTGGATGGAGGTAATTTCCGGTGCGGAAAACATCATGATAGCTACTCATAGTAGACTTTGACTTTAATCCTTCGCCTCTGCCATTCTTCAAAGAGAAACCGAAACCAGTTATGTTCTTGTTCACGGGTGGATCCATAATTCGCCCCCGAACTGCATTATGACCATTCTGCACAACCTGCTGCACGTCCTTCAGCAAAACCATGGAATTCTCATTTCTCCTTATGTTGTCAACAGATAGGGCTTGGAACTGGGTTCCAACAGCAGCCTCATTCGCTTCTACAATACTGAAAGAGGACAAATGAGATATCAACAACACCTGTTCCCCATTTATGATCACTGCCTTCCCTTCACGCACAAACTTTAGCTTCTGATGTAAAATTGAAGTGACAGCCCCTGCTTCATGTATCCATGGCCATCCTAGCAAACAACTAAAAGCGGGAAAAATGTCCATGACCTGGAATGTTATCTGGAACAAATGTGGTCCTATATGGATGGGTAAGTCCACTTCACCGATGACAGTTTCCTCGACCCATAAAATGCTTTCACAATGATGCCACTCGGGCCATAGGCGTTCCTTTGTATTTCAACTTCATGAGAGTACTCCTCGGTATAACATTCAACGCGGATCCATTATCAATTAGCACATTGGATATCTATCATTCTTGCAGTTCATAGATATGTGGAGGGCCAGGTTATGATTCCTCCCTTCATCTGGTAATTCATCATTGCAGAAACTCAAGTTATTACATGACATAATGTTTCCAATTACACTGATGAATTGATCTATTGGCATGTCAATTTCCACAAAAGCTTGATCCAGTACCCTCATTAGGGATTCTCTATGAGCAAAAGAGTTCATTAATAAAGCTAAGTTAGATATCTTTGAAGGAGTCTGCAGTAGCTGATCTACAATTCTATAGTCGCTCATCCTAATTATCTTCAAAATATAATCTACTTCTTTCTCTAGCGTAGCTCCGCTAGTCTCTCCTGTAGTCTTCTTAGGTTCATCATTCTCAGCAATTTTCTTTCCAGCAGCAACGTCTCTCCGAACAACCGGCGCAAACACACGACCGCTACAGGTCACCCTGCTATTTTCAGCTATATTTCTAACATCGGGCATTGGCTGGATGGGAACTTCCACCCCATCTTCTAAGATTGTAGCATTGTATTTGTAAGGCACAACCTTATCTGATTTGTAGGGGATAGGACTGGAAAGCTAATTACCAATGGGGTAACAACTGACTTGCTATGGTACCCCACTTCAAAATGGGCTGGTGCACCGAAACAAGGCATAATGACGTTTACCCCTTCTTCAACACAACCAGTCATCAATAAGTCATTTCTGGAAAACAAATCTTCGTCTGAAGAGAAATACTCATCCGCAGAAGCATACTCTTCCTCTGACTCTTCTTCCGTTAAATAAACTTCAACCATATCAACCTCATGATAATCATCCCTCTGACCTGTGATCTTGATAGTGCCATTGTCTAATAGCAACTGAACACCCTTCTTCACGATTGAACATCCTCGGGGATCTCGACAGCAAACTAGGCAAGAACCATATTGGTGTTCCACCTGACCATCCGTATGGCAGAAGGTAGCGTGCAACTGAACGAGGTCCTCATTCAAATACTCCACATCAAAAATTCTGAATTCACCAGGACATCCAGAAACCATATTCACTTCCTCTTCATACTCTGCCCTAGGCCTGATTATGTGGATGAGGCCCTCATCCATCATCTCCTGTAAACTAGCATTTATCTTATCGCAACCTTGTATATTTATACTGCAAATAGCACAACCGGAATGGTCATGCGTATAGTAGCAAAATTCACAGAGGTCTACGTGCATTTTCACCAAATCTCCTCTAACCAGATTAATGTCAAAAACCCGGAAGTCTTCTGGACAACCGACCACCATATTTACAGCATTTACTCCCCCGTGCTTGGGTAGAGGGTTATATTTCACATTAGGTCCCATGTCCTTGAAAGATAGAACACCAGACTTTACCAATTTCTGCACCTCATTCTTCAAAGGATAACAATTCTCAACATTATGCCCTGGTGCTCCCAGATGAAAAGCACATGTTTGGTCTTCCTTGTAATACCAAGGCAATGGTGATGATACGACAGGAGGTGGTCGTGTCTGGACCAACTTTTTCTGAATCAAGGCCGGTAGAAACTCTGAATAGGTCATGGGAATATGGTCATAACTCTCTGTTCTCTGATTATAACCTTGATTCCCCTGCTGGGACGGTCTCTGATAAGCAACGATAGTTGGAGCTGCACTTACAATAGGAGTAACTGAGGCGACTTGCTGATGACGCTGATAATTCCTTCTAGGAGCGTTTACCCTCCTCTCTTGCATAACAACATTTGCATCTCCATATTTCTTCTTGGTAAACCCATAAGATGGCTTCTTCTCACCTCCAGATCCTTCACTCTTCGTCAATCGACCTTCTCTTATAACCTCTTCTAAGTGGATACCCATTCATACCATCTCAGTAAAGTCACTTGGCGTACTTGCTACCATCCTCTCGTAGTAGAAAGCACCCAGCGTCTTCAAGAAAATCTTAGTCATTTCCTTCTCTTCCATGGGAGGAATCACTTGTGCGGCTACTTCACGCCATCTATGTGCATACTCTTTGAATGATTACGTGTCTTTCTGAACCATGTCCCTCAGTTGATCACGGTCAGGCACCATGTCCACGTTGTACTTGTATTGTTTGATGAATGCTTCTCCCAAATCATTAAAAGTATGGATGTTAGCATTTTCCAAACTCATATACCACTTCAACGCAGCACCAGTCAAACTATCCTGAAAAAAGTCGATCAGCAGACGCTGATCATCAGTATGGGTAGGCATTCTTCTCACGTACATCACTAGGTGAGCACGAGGGAAAGTGTTTCCCCTATATTTCTCAAATTTCGGGACCTTGAACTTAGCAGGTATCTTAACATTCAGGACCAAACATAACTCATTCGGGACCTTCATCTCTCTCTGCATTTTGTTAAACTTCTCTTAAAAATCATTCATTCTGTCATAAAGACCCAAGTCTTCACTCGGAAGAGGGAAAGGACGACACACATCATCATTCAGAAACGGAACCATATTCAACGAAGGAGGTGCAGCAGGAACAACATGCACTATAGGAGGTGCCGAGCAACAATAGTCTGAACCACTGGAGTATCTTGAGGACCAAGATTAAAAACTTCAGGTGCAAAATTCTCTGGAATTCCCCATGTATAACCTTGAGGTATGCGATTCTGAACAATAGTCGGAGTAGCAGATACGGGAACAGTCGGAGCTTCAGTAGTTGCCCTTGTTGGTTGAGGTTGAACACTCGGTGGCTGATTTTGAGCAGACAGCAGAGCTTCCACCGGAGTAGTCAAATTGGCCAAGCCGGCCTTCAAGGAAGAAACTTCTTCGCGCAGCTCGCGATTCTCTTGTTCTAAGTTGTCCATCTTCTTTTTGAAATTAGCCCGAGTGTTGTAGTGATGAGTCAGCTTGCTGAACAAAGTAAAGAAGCTGGGTAAGACACCTGGATATGCATAATAAATGCAATAAATATATGCAATATGATGCATGATATTCAATGCATATGATTATTTTTACTTCATTATTTAATATTTCAAGGGATTTAAAGTTTATAGACATATTGAAAACATCAAAGTAATAACGCTTTTGAAATATTGAAAATTTTATTATAAAAACTCCAAAATGGATTACAATTTTCAATGATCTCGAGTAAAATATGAAAATACAATCTAAAATCCTGAGAAAAAAAGAGTTGCTAGAGATCACTCTATACGCTGGTGCTTCCCTGTGAGCCTGGCAATCTGAGCCTTCAGCCTCTGGTTTTCTTCCATATGTCTGATGGAAATCTTCTTCCAATCATCTGAATCAGGAAGTAAGTGATTAGCACCTAATTGAGGCTTAGGAAAAAATAAATCCCCTTGCCTCTCCCTAGACTCTACCGCTCGACTCTCAAGGATCTCAATCAAGTCGTCTTTCTCCTTCAGGTCTGCTCTGTAGGAACTCTCTAAAGTATGGAACTTGTTCTTCCAAGAATCCCTTTCCTATTGCATCCTAAAAAAAGTAAGCTGCAACTCTTCTAGATCATCTAATAAGGGAGGAGTGGTCTTCACAAATAGATCACACATGGGTGTCTCCAGGGTATATGACATCTTTAACTGAATGGCTCTCGATCGTATCCACTGAAGATATGGCTCCAAATAAACAACACCCCTAGGTCTGAAATCCTTCCTACCCTTCTTATGAATGTGACACCAGGACTTCGCAATCTGCTCCCTAGCTTCCCTATGGTCTTCCCCTTCCTTCAGAAAGAAACTACTCAAATGAATACTATTCGGTTTATGCCTCATCGGATAACCAAGCTGTTGCCGTGCAAGAACATGGTTATAGTTAATTCCTCCCTTTGTACCAAGAAGAGGTACATTGGGGAAACTACCATAACTTTCAATAATCTCTATATCCTGGTAAACTCGATGGTACCAATCAATATCCGAGTGAGTAAGTGCCATGATCTTAGGAGCCCAACGGGGTTCCTTCTTGACATCCCAAAAAGCATCAGACTGAGGCATATGAGAGATAAACCACCGGTACAACAGAGGCGTGCAACAGATAATCATCCCCCAATGATAAGAATTCCGAAGATGAATAGAGTAATAAGCATCACCCAACAGTGTAGGAACTGGGTTTCCAATCATGAAAATCCTGATAGCGTTAATGTCGACAAACTGGTCCACATTAGGAAATAAGAACAACCCGTAAGCAAGTAGAGCAAAGATGGCCTCAAAAGCAATTGTACTCTTCATTATGGAAAAGTAATGAGTTTTCTCCAATAATAACTGAGAAGGTAATCCTCTAATCCCTCCTTTAGTAGTCATATGGGCTTCCACCTCAGACTTCCCCAAATGAATCAAAGTAGCAATCTCATGTGATTTTGGCTCACCCTCTAAACCAGTAAAAGGAACACGGTCGGTAATAGGTAAATCCAATAGATAAGAATACTCCTCCAGTGTAGGCATCAACTGATAGTCGGGAAAAGTAAAGCAATGATACATCAGATCATAGAACTGGACCAAGGTTGAGAGAATACCCTCCTTCATCTCCAGCTTCATGAGAGGGATAATGGATCCATACTTCTTCTGAAAGTCTGCAGAACACTCGATCTTGGGAATTAGACTGATCAACTCATCTATCTTGGGATCCTTGAAACTGTATTTCCTGATCTTTCTCTTTCCAGAATCCATGGTTAAAAGTACCTGAGATATTCACAAATAGTCAACTTTTAAATCCCTAGAAATATGGTTTTCGTCAAAAGATGCTTATGAGTTCATGGATGCATGATGCAACAATCACACATAAGATCATACATATAGGGTTCATAGGTTCAGCGTCACGAGCATGAGGTCGAAGGTACTACCCATAAGGTGTTAGTCTAAAGTTATCACCTTTCGAATATTATCAAATTCCCGATTAACTTGGTAATTAGTAATATTCTCAAGAAATACTCGTCCGAGCGTAGTATCGCGTGACAACTATTTCCAGATTACTCCTTCACAGCTTCCGCACTACACCTAAAAGGCCAAGATGGGTTTGGTATTCTACGGTCCTCAGTTTCAGCAGGCTCCCAGGTCAAAAGCAGTACGTCTTCCCGATTACTCGGTAAACGACACTACAATCAAAGGGGCCTCCACTAAGTGGGGGATCTCATGCCTCCTTTTTTGGGATTACTCCCTCAAAGTTAACATGACTATACCGCCCGTCCTATCTTAAAGTTTTCCCAAGTTCAGTTATAGGACTTATGAGTAATCAGCAAGCACCCTGAAAACCAGGAAAATCCAGACAAACACATATACAACATATAACACAACAAATAGTAATAACACATATACAAATATAAACAAAGATAGGCTTAACCCACTTAGGGATGGACCAGCAAGAGGTCAATCTTTCCCTAGTGAAATCGCCATTTTTCTGTAGCAGTAGAAATGTTCAAGACTAAGCCATTGGATTGACTAGACATTATACAAATCAAAATAAAAATTGCCACCACGCTTTATTGCTTCCAAAGGAATTGGAAAAGAGCGAATAACCCAAAAAGAGGGGGAAAGATTTAAGGTAAGGGGGTTGGTTATGCAAAGGGAAGGTTTTAGCACCCTAAACATCTATGATACTCCGCAGGAACCTCTTTGTAAAATATGTATATTTTGGCTATAAAAAATGTTGTATATAAAATGGATAGTGAAGGTGAGAAAAGAAATATATTTTTTATGATTTTTACACCCGCCGCGGTTGCGAAACTTTAGTGCCTTTGTACCACCTTTTGTGCAATAGGGGATCCGGGTACACGTAGTTCCTCTTTTAAAAATTTGAACCCCGAATGTGTTGGTCCATTTTATGAGATAAAACATCATTGTCATTGTCCGTGTGGAAAACATACCTACTACCCACAATCATGAGAAAGGATAATTTGCATCATCTCAAAGTGGAGGATATGGCTTGGATTTTAAAATCAATAATGCCTCACTCAACACCCAAGTGGAAAATATCTCTCTTCACTACATATTGTAGAAGTATAGTTGTTTGCATCACTACAAGGATTGACAAGAGTTTAATCTTTTAAGAAAAGTTTTAAAGATAAAAAGCCAAAGTGGAAAAATGGTTTGAAATGAGATTGATTGACTTTTAGTCTTCTCACAAAAAATGTCAAGGTATCATTAAGTTGATTGGGGGTTTATTTATGAAAATGATTTGAAAATGCATGGAAATAAGTCCAGGTTTATTATGAAAGTGGTTCAAGTTTAAAAGAAGAAGAGTTTTCAAAAGTAGGGAGAAGATTTTTGAAATTAATGAAGATCGAAGGAGAAGGAGAGGCTATCCTAAAGCATAAGGTAAAAGCTAGAGATAAGAACCATCTAACCAACAAGAAGCCAATACTTGACATTATGAGCCAAGATAGAGTTCCCATTCTTTGGATTGAAACCAAGCAAGCAAAAATACTAGACCTCTTGAGAGAACCAAACTTCAAGTGTATTAAGTCTTCATAAAAATTGGGCAGAGTAACGACTGTATACGGGTGAATTCCATATTACAAACAAAGGGTGTAATCACAAAACCTGCACACAAAGCAAACAAGCAACCCAGTGTCTTGAGGTAAACCTCAAGAGCTCCAGATAAAATAATCAGATAAAGTCACAAAGTCTCCAAGATAGGCCAAGGTTTCTAATCCTAAGTCCAAGAAAAGTCCCATTCTCCATAATGCCAAGGATAGTATCCAAATATTCCAAGTACCATTAAAGATTATTTAGGGTTTATGTTTATTATTAAGTATCTTAAAAAAGGAAAAGAAAAGCTCAAGTGAGCAAAGTAAAAATGGCAAGAAAATAAATGCTCAAATGAGCAAAGATGAAAATGGCATGAAATGTAAATGCTAAAAGTAAATATTACATAAAGCATAAAAAAGAATAAAAACATAAGGTAAAACAAGTCAATAATTAGTTGTTAGTTGTATGACCATCTTGAAACTTGCATTTGGAACCCATTAGAGGATTGGTAGAACCAAAGCCTCCACACAACAAGCTGCATTTGCTTTTGGTCAAGTATATCATCCATTTGAAATTCTCACTAGTGGCATTTAATGATCAACGATGTTTAAGTGATCCGCGTTGACCAAAGGTGTTGTAGATCCATTAGAGGATTGGTAGAACCAAAGCCTCCATACAATGAATCTCAAGGTTATTGGATCAAAGAGATCAAATTAACATACTTGGGCTTGCAATCATAAGTTTGGGCCACGAATGATCATTTATTCGAATCGAGACAAAATTTAGCGCTATGTTAAGCAATCGTAAGTGGACTTATGTAGAAGTTGCACCTATTTTGAGGCCGATCAATAGCAATTTATGCACCATTTGTTTTGAGACATGATATAGAGATCATGCTCCAATAACACCCAGTGCAATAAGAAAGGGATACGATAAAGAGGGGATGGGAAAAATGAATAAACCACTTTTGAATCAAAAAATTTAATCAAACTATTATAAAAATCATTCATCCATTTTGGTGGAGTTGAACTCAACACCTAAGATCCAATGATGTTAATAAATTCATGATAAAAAAAATTCAACTCAAGACAGCATGAAAATTATCCCAATATAATATTATATTTAATATATACATTAAAATGGTTTAAAAATCAAAATAGAGGAGAAAAATATCAACTATGTTCAAATTAATCATGAAAGAAAAATTAAGGCCATAGAAAAATCAGAAATGGTTCCAAATATTTTCATAAAATTATTGGTAATTTTTAAAAGTCAGAAACTATTTTAAAACTATTTAAAATTTCTCAAACAAACAAAAAAATAGGTCAAGAATAGTAAACCTTAATATAAAACTCCATAAAATTTTCAGAAAGTAAAAAATATGCAAAATAATATTTATGAATTTTTTCAGAATTAAAAAATGTCAGAAAGTATTTTTTAAGTAATTAAAAGAAAGAAAATAATTCAAAAAATACAAAAAATATCAAATGTCAAATTAAAAATAAAAATGTGAAAAAATAGTCATGAGATCAGAAATAATTCAAAGTATTTTTGTGAATTTTTTCATAATTTTTGGATAAAAAATACAAGAGTTATGAATTTTTGAAAATTTAATCAATAAAAAATATTAAATCAGAAAATAAAATAAAACAAAAAATATGTGGACCATCAGATCATAGTCAAAACACGTTAGTAAGCTGATCCAGTGGACCAGACGCGTTGTGCTTGATATGGACCTTAGTGAGATACACATAGGATCGGAAAAAGGGCAACCAATGAAATTAAAACGTTTGGCACGCTATCATTGGCTGAGTCGACACATGTCATCATCTTCAACCTCCAGACATCCTGCAATGGGGATTTTGTGAGATCCTTCAAATGGAAAAATTAGAATCCCAGGCTAGTATCATTGAACTCGTCTCTTCAAGACGATTCTAACACCACCATCGCGCCAAATTTATATAAGGTATGGAGAGAGATATGAATCAAAAACCCAGAAAATAGAGAGCACCTTCAATTTGAGATTTCTCTATCAATTCTCAATGGATTTAAAAATTGTAAGCAGCATTAGAATCAGGAGAAGGAGTAGAATAGATTAGTGCTTGATTTGGATCCAAATGGTGGAGAATTCTACCTTTTCGAAGTTCGAGGAAGAAGCTCTAAAACTGGACCTCTGTAGCTTGAATTATGGCTCTTTTGATTAGTTTAAGTGCTGGAGAGTTTATATAATGCTTAAAGATGATGAATGCACAAAGAATTTTGGAAAAGGGAGCTTAAATCTCAAAAACTGAATTCAAAAAAAGATGGGTTCGTGTGAAGTTTTGGAAGGGTGTTTTTGGCTCTCAAAGCTTGAAGAAATGAAAGGGGGATGACCCTCTATTTATAGGGAAGTGAATGGGAAAGAAAATTGGAAGAAACAAGGAAGTTTGGATGGAAATTGAGTGAAGGTCGAGCACGAGTGAAGTGTGACTTCATTTCGATCAAAACTCAACTAAATCTTGCGTTTTGGGGTGCTAATCACTTCTGGCAAGTTTGCTAATCAAGTTTAAATCAAAAAGGCGCATAAATCTTGTATTTAGAAGTCACATTATGGATTTCAAAATTCCGACTGTGGAAAATTCAGTTTCAAGTTACCAAATTCAAATCCATGGCATTTCCAACTCAAGGGGTCTTAAGGAATGATTCCCGATGCTTTAGAAAGATGAGGTTACAAGCTTTGCAATGGAAAAAGAATGGAATCAAATGGATGCTTGAGCTGAAAGTTTCATTGAGTCAAAGTTGAAGAAAAAGGGTAGACTTTCCATACTTAGAAATATTTCAAATTCTTTTTCAAAAATGACCTATAATCATTTGCATCCAAACATGGGCTTCCACTTGGAATTTGCTCTTGACCAAAAAATATGGAATGAAGTATATCTCTTTAATGACATTTTGAAACTTGAATCACTCAAAATCTCTAAAAATTGAAAAAGTTATGACTTGTTGAAGTTAGCCAAAAATCATGAAATGACCTATAATCTTTTGCATATTTAAGGCAACCTCCATCCATTTTCCCACTTTACACATAAAAGAAGGCATAAATTTAACATCTTCAAGATGATTATGGAAAAATAATGGACTCAAGGTGATGAAAATTGACCATGTTATGATCAATTGAAGTTACTTATGTAAAATTGTGGATTCATCTGGATGACTTGTAATATTTATTCTTCACCAAGTTTCTTCCACATGAAAACTCCTTGGAACTTTTGAAGTGATTTGTTGATAACCATTTGAAGAGAAGGATGTCTTTGGAATCACTCAAAAATACCAAAAGGTGAGCAAGATATACTCCTTTGAAGGTCAAAACCCTAGCTTCTAGATCAAGAAAATGCCTTGAGGAACTTTGACAAGTTTGAACAAACTTCTTGTACCAATATTCTTGCTTTGTGAATAGAAGTTGTTGAGGATGATAATGAGGACTAATAGCCACTAAAACCACTTCAATATCTTGAAATTTGAGAGAAATATGCCCTTGTGACCAATATGAACAAGGCCTTGTCCAAACATAACAGCTTCTCCAATCAACCCCTTGTACTTTTTAGACAAATCTAGTAACCTTGAAATGTGATGAACCAAAACAACCTTGCCATGCCAATTCTTCCAAAACCACTCCAATGGTGAGGTTTGAACTTCTCAAGCTTTTATTTGCTAGGGCATGGAAATAAACTCATGAACTCATGGAGTAACTTGTTAAATCTCATTGCCCTTCACCTACATGGATAACAAGCAAGACAAACCAACATTGCATTTTATTATTAAATGAAGAAAACAAAACAATATTCATGATCACAAAAGGAACATAAGTGAAGGTGCTTGGTAATCCCTCAAAAGAAGCAAAACTAAAAGTAGGGAGGGGAACCAAGAATCCTAGTGTGACCTTGTTGTGAGTGAATCAACATGGTATGATGAAGGGATCTTAGGGGCAAGAATTGGGGTACAATAGACAAAACAGGAAGACGCACTTCCATGACAAAAAATAGAAGACAAACTTCCATGACTAGAAGACACACTTCCATGACAATACCTAGCTAAGACTAATGACTAAGAACACAACTTCAAGTTTCTTAAAAGGTTCCTCCAAGAACAATACTCACACTTGCTTCACAACATCGAGGAGAACCATAATAGAGACTTAAAACTCTATAACACAATCCTACTCTCATATCAACATGATATTCGATAGGCTCACAAATAACCAACTCTCATAGAGAGTGGCACACAACCTCATCCCTAATGATTACATATTTCTTATTCTTGGATGGTTCCTTTTCCTAGGTTACAATGCTTCTATTTATAACCTATCTCCAAATAAGATTTGGGTTTCAAATCACAACATATCGGTTGTTAGAAAATTGTAGAATATTCTGCTACAAAATAGGTATTCATTCAAATCTTTCCAAAAAATTCTCCTTATTTATAAAACAATATTCTTCTTGATTCTTCTAGACCTTTAAATCAGTGTCGCATGTTATACCATAATATTCCCAGAATATTCTGCATCTCTTAAAACATAACAGAATCCATATGTCCAGCTTAGATCAGCATGCGATGTCGTATAATCCTGCATAGGACATCTTATCTGATATGTTTCTCCATATTTTGAAGTATTTCAACTCAACATGTTCTTTATAAAAATGACTTCTTTTTCAACCTATTCTTTCCAACAAGTTAAGACATCCTATTGAACATATTGCTGCTATATTTATTTTACTAAAATTAATGCTAACCCTGAAAAATAGAGAATTAACATTATGCAATGATGCAAAAAGAGGTAGGATCTTAGGTCAAATATTAGGGTACAACAACATCACACAGCATAACTCTGTGATACGGTGGCAGAATCAACTGTTATATTGATTTTGCATTTTGTATTCGCAAGTGTTGCGGTAAGCAAGAGTCGCCACCGACTTTTCTTTTATCCCATAAAGGAAAGGGTGAAAAGAACAGAAAAATATCTTTCGAGAGTTTTCTGAGTAAGGGGGTTGATTATGGAAAGGGAAGGTGTTAGCACCCTTTCCATCCATAGTTATCTACGGGATCTTAGATGCTTAGCTCATGTTTTGAAAATTACTTGTGCTTTGTGTGTTTTGAAAATTATTTTGAAAATGCCTTAGTGCGGTTATTCGCTTTGTGATAACTCTTGTATCAGTTCTCAAGAGTGTTGACAAGGCGAATGTTTTCAAAAGTGTTTTGAAATGTTTTTTTGTAGGTGCAAAATTTGTTTTGAGCAAGCATCTAAGAACTTATCTACTTATACTAAAAAATGTCGTTCTTTTCCTCCTATCCTTTAGACAGTGCTATGCTACTATTAGTGAGTAGGTAGCCCTATCGTTGGATGTATGAGGGACACTCGAAGGGACATACAATCATAAAGGCAACATGTGGAGACGCTTTAGAAATTTGTTTAAGGACTAGATCATTACCAAAAGGCAACTGTAGGGTCATCGAGGGACTATGATCTTTTGATTTACGGGTCTTTGCTAAAGCGTCCCTGTTTCGAGGGACATGACTGTTTTTCCGAAGGCAACCAAAGTAGGGTACCCTGGAGATGTGCGTGTGCAATTGTGTACTTGATTCATGTATATTATCTTTGAATTAGGTTATGCTATGTTCAATTAGTTTATCGGTCTTTCCATAGAATCCTATTAGCCATACATCTAAGCAGTTTAGTTGGGTGCAGTAAGTAAATTGCGGAAAATAAAACTCGTAAGCTATTACAAGGCCTTGGGGAAGTTATATAATTAGATGCGGAAATTTAAACCCTAATTAAAGCTATTACAAACTGGGAAACAATTACATAATTGAAAATAATGCGAGAAAGTTAAACTACGAATATTACATGGCCTTTTAAATTTATACAATATCCCAAAAATAATAATAAAAGCAAGCTAGAATTTGAGGTTGAGAAAAAGAGATTGAAATCAACGTTTGAAAAATCAGAAACTAATTAATTATGTACAATATTATTCACCCTAATTAACATAAAATAATTTTAATTAATTAGTGAAAATAATTCTAAGTTAACCTAATTTTATTTATAGGAAAATTAAGTTAATTTAATTATTTACCAAAAAAAAACGATTAATTTATTTACAAGAAAAATATATATTTTTTTGTATTTTTGAATAATGATTAATTAGTAAAAGGCAAAAAAACCCTAAATCTAATTAAATTAAATTCTACAAAAAAAATTAATCAAATAAATAAATAAATAAAGTCATGTTAATAAAACCCTAATCCTAATTTTTATGATTTGTGATTGGTAAAAAAAAGTTAATTAAAAAAGAAATAATTAGTTTTAATTAAAAAAAGTCTTTTCTTTTTTATAAAATAATAAATAATGGAAGGGAAAAAAAGAAAAGAACCAGGGGGGTCGCTGGGACCTGAACCCAGGACCCCTGCTTCATTGGCGTGCAGCTTGACCACTCATCCACTTTGTTATTTCTGTTAGAAAAATGAAAACAAATAATATATATAAAAAACAATTAAATTTAAATTTGAAAAAATGCGCGCAGGTGACAACTTACCATCTTCTTTGTTTGAAATATACATACCCTTTAGTGACGGTCGTTGTCGTCACTAAAGGCTTTAGTGACGCCCCTCTTCGTAGATATAGCACTTGCAAACATCAAACTTGTGAAATATCAACCAAAAATTACCCCCATGCCCATGGTTCGACTCGTCTTGTTCTTTTGATCACGTCGGTGGCCCCAATTTGGCCTGATTTTGCCTGGAACTAGAAAACCCCAAATTTAGGGTTTCGAACCCTAACAATGGTTAAACGCCATACCGGTACCTAAGCTTCAATTGGACAATCCAGAAATCCTTTATGCATTTATACAAACACAAATATACAATCGAAATTGATGAATAATGCAAGAATGTAAGAATACAAATTTGAAAAAAGTGTGGCAAACCTTGACTTGTAGGGATCATTTTCTGATGCTTCAGGGCTCGAGGGTGATCGTGAAACCTTCAGAGATGCCCAGGGATGGTTTTTGAGTCCTCAAAAGCCTTTGAATTTACCTAAAACTCCAAAACTGATTTGAGTTTTTCCCTTAGAAATTTGAAGTTGGAACATGAGTTTCGTGCGACCAATCCTCGTTCTTTTAGTATGGCAATGTTGTGTTTATATATTGGGATGCATTAGGGCAACAAAAATGGTTTGAATCATGAAGAATGAATGGAAAAGATTTGATTTGAATCTTGGAATTTTATGTTTCTAAATTTTGCCAAAATTTGCTCATCTCTCTCCAATCACCCTTCACACGAATTCTTGACTCAATCTTCTGACTTTGGGCTCATGATATGATCATAAAACAAATCTTTTGGATTTAATTCATCATTTTACTATTTTATTTGATTTATTAATATTTAAATGAATAAAAATTCAAATAAATAAAAAAATACCATAAAAATAAATTAATGGATTTAAATGTCTTGAATAAGTCCACGATTATGTTTGAGATCCAAAACCTAGGCCAATTAGTTCAAAAGATCCAATTTGCTCATACTGACTTTTGTGCATTTTCATAAAATTCCCCAACTTATACAAGTCTTTACTCTCAATTTTTTCCTATGAAGGTGTTCTTGGCCATTTTGGAAATCTCAATATGTCCTCTAAGAGCTCCTTTTGGTTTCATCTCAATTAAGTCTTCCATGTTCATGTATGCTTCTTTAGAAAAAGATGACTTTTTTGTTGACTTTTAAGATGACCTATAATATCTTAAGCCATATCTCTCAAATGGTGCATTTATTGGACTTGAGGCCTGAATAGAAGTTGTGGGGAATTGGATTCTCTTCAAAATGAGCTTTGGTTGGAGAATGTTTGACGAAGCATGTGAAAGTTATGGCTGGTCAAAGTTCAGTTGACTTTTCCTGAGAAACCCTAATTTTGTAACTTTTGACCTTTGGGGAATCTTGGGTTTTCTTAATGAATCATGATCAACCCTTGATAAAATGATGAATGTGACTTCAAAACCTTGATGTTAACCAAAAATCTTGGAGTTTGACTGCATGTTTGACCATAGTTTGACTTGTTAACCCTTATAATCGACTGTTGACCTTTTAAGCATTTGACTGGGCAAACTTGCATTGTTTGGCATAAAACTTGACATGGAAATTCCATGGAGCATATGAGACCATATGATGTCCATTTGGGATCTTGAAAGTCCAATCTTCCTTGTGAAAACCAAAACCCTAGTTTGAGACCATTGCTTAGGAGGAGGATGTGCATGGCCAATTCATGAGATAACTTGAGCTCTTGAGATCCTTATAGGTGTAAGGAACTTGTTGAGTCAAAATATATCCAATAGGTGAGGGAAAATTTTGGGGTATGACAACTTCCCCTGTTCAATATTCTTAAACTTGGGGATTTAGATTGGCTTGTCTGCCTTTTGTGATCTGAAGGTGGAAGAGGATTGAACACTAGAGTGCCCAGAAGGTGAACTCGTGTGAAGTAACACTAATGGTTGATGATGGAGGTAATGGGATTAAAGACGCCATTTGGAGAAGATGATTGAGAATCGTCTGAGATGGGCTTAACGATGCCATCCAATAGTAGCTACTGATTTCCTAAGAGGTCTCTTCGTCAGGGTTTCTGTTCCTGCCGTCTGAGGAGGAATCTACTGGGGAATATAATCTAGGGACTTTAGTTGTCCAAGGCTCTACTGAGGACTTATCTCTATACTGCTGAGATGAAAGTTTACTGCTTTCTGGTTGAAATCCAGGTTTCGCAGTAACTTGTTGGGGATAATGGAATTAACTGCTATTTGGAAATGTATCAGAAGAAACCTGTGTAGGGCTGCTTCAGGATAAGTCCAGGTAATACTTCATCTGGTCTTGTATGAGAAGGAGCCTGTGTAAGATTGTTTCATCTGGTCATGTGGATAGTTTTCCTGTCTGGTTTCAGGTATTAATCTACAATCGGTCACCCACAGATAGTTGTCCTGGCTTGTTTCAGGTATTAATCTGGAACTTGAAATTTGTCGGTCACTGAGATAGTTGTCCTGGCTTGTTACAGGTATTAATCTCTGACCTGAGAAATAAAGATAGTTTTCCTGGCTTGTTACAGGTATTAATCTTCAATCTCTTCATGTAGATAGCTCTCCTGGCTTGTTACAGGTATTAATCTACAATCAATTGTTCACATATAGTTGTCCTGTCTGGTTTCAGGTATTAATCTAGAACTTGGCAACGTTGGTCACATAAATAGTTTCCCCGTCTGGTTTCGGGAATTAATCCATGACCTATTGTATTTGTTGGTAAAACCGTCTTTCTTCGGGAGTTCATACCATATTGTCGTGTAGATAGTTTCCACGTATGGTTTCAGGCATTAATCTTTGACCTGCTGTATGAATCAATATTGTTTGTCTGTCTGCTGATTTAACCTGAAAAGGTAAAGTCAGTTTCATGCGATGTCATGATGTATGAATTGCATGATGATCTCAAAATAAATGAGATTGTGATGTATGCATTTGTGCTGCATATGCTATGATGTTTGTCGAATGATGTATGAATGCTATGTATGAACGTATCAGTTGTTCTGTTGCAATGTTGTTGAACTAAGGAAAATAAATCCCTAATTGTTGCTGGAGGTGAAGAAATGTTAGTCTTCAAATTTTGTTGAATTTGAAATGCTGGGAGACGGACTTCAGTTGTTAGAGAAATAAACTCTGTTGGGGAAGGAGAGCTCTACGAACTGCTTGGGGATTTTTTTGAAACCCTGTTGAGGAATCCTGGGAAGTTTGACGACTTCACTGGAGATTTTTTTTGATATTGGAGCAGTAATTGGAGATTCTTGCTCCACCGGGGATATGAGAACACCCGACATCACAAGGTTGTAAGCCGAGGATGTGGCAGTGGCCTTGTAGTATGATTCCCCGACTTCTGTACCTGCTAGAAAAAGTATCTGCGGGGATTTTGTGGATGGCCCTTAGATATGGTCCTGTTTCTTAAAGTCATTAGCAACTGTATTTCTGTTTTTAGGTGTATATTTGTAAGCACTAATCACGTTCAAAAGCATATGTTCAAAAATAATCACTGGATGTCTTTACACACAAAACAGAAAAATAAAAACAGGAGTCTTGCACTTTCAAAGGAATAGTTTCGTATTAACTTGAATAAGTGTTTTTGTACATGGAGATAGACATCCTAGTAAAAGAATGTCGTCGTAAGAAATGGAATTTATACAAAAATAGTATACAAAGAAAAACAACTATGTGAAATAGTCCCATTGGGCTCCTATTCTGCTATTGCCTTTATGCCTTTGAGCGTCTCATCTCTTCCGTTACTTGTTCGAAGCTGACTGAATTGATTAGCACCAGTTGAACTTGATAGCTGATACCGAAGATCGATTTTAAGGTGATCCAGAGGGACATAGTCATACGCTTTAACTCCCTAACTTTTTCCTGGACCGCCCTTTCGGGTTTTCAGTCCACCGGGATACCCTTTTTTGCCCAAGCCGCCTTTTCAGGTTTTCGACTTGCCGGGTGTACGAATTTTTCTTATGTATATCCCTAATTTTTCCCGAACCCTTTTGGTTCGCCGGGATGCCCTTATTTTTGCCTAGGCCAGTCAACCTAGCGGGTCTTTGTTCATACGTAGTATCTTTTGACTATGTTCGCATTTACCGGGTGTGAAAGTTCGTCACCGTCCATGGTAGTCAAAATCATTGCTCCACCATAAAATATGTTCTTGATCACATATGGCCCTTCATACATGGGAGTCCATTTTCCCCTGGGATTACCTTGTGGCAATATGATGCGCTTGATTACTAAATCACCATCCCGATATACCTGACGTCTGACCTTCTTGTTAAAAGCCTTGGTCATACAATTTTGGTACATCTGACCATGACTGACAGCCGTGAGCCTCTTTTCGTCAATCAGTTTAATTGGTCAAGTCGAGTTTGAACCCATCCGTCTTCACTCATCCCTAAATCCTTCATGATTCTCAAAGAAGGGATCTGGACTTCTATGTGTAAGACGACTTCCATACTGTATACCAAAGAGAAAGGAGTTGCCCCTGTCGATGTGCGAATTATGGTACGGTAACCATGAAGAGCAAATGGTAACATCTCATGCCAGTCTTTATATGTCACCGTCATCTTCTGTATGATCTTCTTGATGTTTTTATTAGCATCCTCTACAACGCCATTAATCTTCGGTCAGTAAGGAGAAGAGTTATGATGCTGGATCTTGAATTGCGTGTAGAGCTTGGTGATCATAGTATTATTGAGATTGGTACCATTATCTGTAATGATTCTTTCTGGAATATGATACCGACAAACAAGGTTATGTCTGATGAAACGGCCACAACTTTCTTGGTAACAGAAGCAAATGAACCCCCCTCGACCCTTTTTGTGAAGTAATCAATGGCAACGAGAATGAAGCGGTGCCCATTGGAAGTTGTAGGTCTAATTTCTCCGATCATGTCGATTCCCCACATTGCAAACGAATAAGGAGAAATCAGTACGTTTAAAGGAACTGGAGGTACATGCACCTTATCAGCATAGATCTGGCACTTGTGACAAGTCTGCGAATGCTGATAACAGTCTACTTCCATTGTGGAGAAGTAGTGTCCTTCCCGTAGGATCTTTTTAGCCATCGTGTGTCCACCAGAATGAGTGCCAAAGGTACCTTCATGTAAATCAGCCATAATTCTATGATTCACTCTTGTCTACACACCGAAGCAAGGTAGAATCATGATTGCACTTGTAAAGGATCCCATTGCTGAGGATGAACTTGGCAGAGAATCTTCTTAGGAACTTCTTATCATTAATGGAATCTCCCTCGGGATACTCTTGGGTTTCAAGATATCTTTTGACTTCATGGAACCAAGGTTTGTCCACTACGTCTTCAGTATCAATCTCATGACAGTATGCTGGCTCATCCATTCTTTCAATAGTGATCTGAGGAGCTTCATTATCCCACCGGACCTTGAACATGGATGACATAGTAGCTAACGCGTCTGCTAGTTGATTTTCCTCTCGCAGAAAATGCTCAAAGGTAATTTCTTCAAAGTGTGGAATCAATGTCAACACATGCTCTTTGTAAGGTATGAGCTTAGGAGGTTTTGTGTCCCATTCTCCTTTGATTTGACTGATCACCAAGGTTGAGTCTCCAAATATGCTCAATAATTTTATCCTCAAGTCGATAGCAGCCTTGAGACCCATAATTCATGCTTCATACTCAGCCATATTGTTGGTACAATTGAAACATAATATGGAAGTGAATGGAGTATGACATCCTTCAGGAGAGATGATCACGACACTAATGCCATTGCCAAGTGCGTTGGAAGCTCCGTGAAAAACCATAGTCCATCAGGATCCTTTTTCAGGTCCTTCATTCGGTCCAGGTTCTGCACAATCAGTTACTAACATGATGTTCTCGTCCGGGAAATTAAAATTCATGGATTGGTAATCGTCCACAGCATGATGAGCCAAATGATCAGCTGGTACACTTCCCTTGATTGCTTTCTGGGTTGTGTATTGAATGTCGTATTCGGTCATTATCATTTGCCATCTTGATATTCTTCTGGAGAGAGCAGGCTTCTCAAAGATGTACTTGATAGGGTCCAGTTTAGAGATCAAAAAGGTAATGTGAGTCAACATATATTGTCTTAGTCGGCGAGAAGCCCATGCCAAAGTGCAACAAGTTTTCTCGAGCAGTGAGTATCTTGTTTCACAGTCGGTAAACTTTTTGCTAAGGTAGTATATTGCATGCTATTTTCGACTAGACTCATCATGTTTCCCCTGCACACACCCCATTGAGTTCTCTAATACTGTTAAATATATGATCAGAGGTCTTCCTTCAACTGGTGACATTAAAATTGGGGCTCTTGAAGATATACCTTGATTTTGTCAAAGGCATTCTGTCATTCATCATTCCACTTCATTGCTTGATCTTTCTTCAGTAGCTTGAAGATTGGCTCACAAGTAGCGGTCAGATGAGAAATGAACCTAGCAATGTATTTTAGGCGTCCCAAGAATCCCCTGACCTCCTTATCAGTGCAAGGAGTTGGCATTTATTGTCTAGCTTTAATCTTTTCGGGGTCTACCTCAATACCTTTGCCACTGACAACAAAGCCTAAGAGTTTACCAGATCTTACTCCAAAGGTGCACTTATTTGGGTTCAACCTCAGTTTGTACTTCTTCAGCATTTCAAATAGCTTCTGCAGGTGATCAAGGTGCTCTTCTTCAGTCTGAGACCTGGCTATCATATCATCAACATAGACCTCTATCTCGTGATGGATCATGCCATGAAACAAAGCTACCATGGCGCGCTGATAGGTTTCCCCAGCATTCTTCAACTTAAAGGGCATAACCTTATAGTAGAAAGTTCCCCAATGTGTGACGAAGGTTGTCTTCTCCATGTCCTCATGTGCCATTTTGATCTAATTATACCCAGAGAAGCCATCTATTAAGGAGAATATATTATGCTGTGTAGTGTTGTCAACCAGAACGTTAATGTGGGAAAGCAAAAAGTCATCCTTGGGGCTTGCCTTGTTAAGGTCTCTGTAATCCACACACATACGTACCTTACCGTCCTTCTTAGGTACCGGCACTATGTTAGCAACCCATTGTGGATAGGAAGTAATAGCAAAGAACCCAATGTTGAATTGTTTCATGACTTTGACTATGATCTTTTCTGACATTTCAGGGCGCATACGACGAACCTTCTGTTTTACTAGAGGTCAGTCTTCTTTTGTCGGCAAGCGATGAACCATAATATCAGTGTCAAGTCCTAACATGTCTTTGTATGACCAGGCAAAGATCTCCACATAATCATGTGACATCTGTATTAAACTCTCCTTGACACTATGCTCCAGATCGACGCCTATCTTGACTTCTTTCTTGTCCTTTTCAGTACCCAAGTTCATTGTCTCAACCGGCTCTTCATGGGGCTTGTTGTACCCCAAATTTACCCTCCCATTTTACTCAACAAATGTCAATTGAGGTCCCCAAGTTGCTCAAGGAAGTCCAAGAGTTTACCAGACAAACTCTCTCCTAAGGCAGTATACCTCAAATTAGGGTTTCCCTTTTCATCAAGATGTGTGAACCAAAAAGGGCTCAAATTCTTTTCAAGGTCTTAATATGTTCCCAAGATCATCCATTCCACGTTTCAGGCTTTGCATAAGAAGTTTTCTCAGTCAACTGCTCAAATGCTTAAGAATCGACTATATTAGGTCAAAAGTCAATTGTGGCCCACATACAGTCAAACTTTAAGATTTTTGGTCAACATTATCATTTTGAAGTGTCATTCATCATTTGATCAAGGGTTGATCATGATTCCTCAAGGATTTCTCACAATTCATCAAAACCCAAAATTTGCTAAATAAGGGTTTTGTAGAAAAAGTCAACTCAACTTTGAACAAGCATAACTTTCTCATACTTTATAAAAAATGACCCATCCAAAGCTCATTTTGAAGAGGATGTAATTCCATACAATTCATATTCAGCTCCCAAGTTCAAAATATGCACTCACAAGAAGATATGAATTTGGACATTTTAGGTTATTTTGAAAAGTCAACAAAAACATCTTTTGGGTCAAAGCTTCATACATGAACATGGAAGACTCAATTGAGATGAGACCAAACGGGTTGCTTAGATGACATCTTAAGCTTTCTAAAAAATCCAAGAACACCTCTCTAGGGTCAAAATTGAGAGAGTTATGCATTGGCCATGTTGACCCTTTTTGCAAAATTGCCAAAAGTCAAATGTGTCCAAAATTGCATTTTTTGCTAAATCGGCCCAACTTTTTATGCTTGCATCTCATTCTTAACATGGTCAACGACCCATAAGACTATCCATGCATTATTATCTTATTATTTTGATTTATTTTAGTTTCAATCATGAGAAAAATCAAATTAAATTAGATAAATAATTTGGACTTGATTTGATCTGATCTTTGCATTGAATGATGGATCAAATATGCTGAAAATAAACAAGGAAATCGTGCCATGCTATGAAAGGGAAGGAAATATTTGAAATTAAAGATATTTGAAGCAAAATTGAAATTTCCATATCTCTTTGGATTCGCTCCAAGAATGTTAACCTATGGTTCGCCTCACATATAAAAAGAGGATTCAAAACCTAAAGGGAGGAGAGAATGGTCGCAGCCGGCCTAGGAGAGAAAAGAAAAATTCCAAAAAAATTTCAAAGAAGTGTGAAATCTTCAAACACCTGGATTAGCCTTTTACCTTCGATTCCAATTGTTCCCTCATCTTGCTGAGGTTCCCAGGAGTAAAACCAGACCATTAGCAAGGCTTGTAGAATCCTCAAATCATCAAGTCCGTGACTTTCCATTGGTAAAATGTCTTTAACTTCAAACTCGCGCAATACTTGAAATAAATTCATATTGATCATACACATGTGTTTCTACTGATGTTTATGTGTGTTTGGACGTATCACATGCGAAGCTAACACCCATAATCATGTTACGCCATTGTTGACCGTGATTAGGGTTCCAAGTTCGAATATGATGATGCACATGGAGTTAGTCAATTTAGAGGCCAAAATCATGATCAGGGGATCTTTTTAAGACATTTGGCATTGTTTGTTTTTTGGTTTGACTGATATTTGCAGGTGACCCACCGGAGAAGACGGTGGAAACCACCGGCTCCGGTGGTTGGACTGACCGGTTTCTGGTCAACCAGCCTGTGTGGCTGTTTCTTATAATTGCATTGGTTGGGCCAAACGCTGACTTTCTCTCACCCCATCTGATTGTCCCATGCTTGCTGACGCGTGCAATTTATTTGCTGATCTGGACCTAGCACCTTGTTTGATTTTTTTTATTTATTTCACTAATATTATGACTAAAGATTCCAGCGTAGTTGGCAAGTGGGAGAGGCTATAAGGTACTTGTCCTGGGTTCGACCCCAGGCGTGGTACTTTTGCATTTTCTTGAATTTATCTATAAGTTCCAGTACGTCAAGCTCTGTGGAGTCCATCGTGAGGCATCAAGATCCAACCGTCAAATTCGTCAGCTAGCTAAGATCTAACGCCTTTCATTGAAGGACCATCATGTGTCCCAAGTCAATGAGTGCAGTGAATCCAACAAAGTCAAATGGGCCCGGTTTAGTTGGGCTCAGAAATTCCAACCACACCCCACCATTTGCTGATGCAGGCCCATCTCAATCTTTCTTTGCTTATTTATTTTAATTCTTTTATTATTTTCATTATTTAGTTTAATTAACAAATTAATTTTCTTTCATAAAAATAAAAAAAAAGATCATAAAATCAATAATCAAAAAAATTAGATTTAGTTTTTTATATCAAATTTAATTTAATTAATTAAATTCAATTTAGGGAAATTTTGTTTCTCACAATTAAAATCAACTAGGAAATTAGGCTTAATTCTTTGATTTTTCCTTTTGCAAATAAAATAAAAATACAAAAAATAGGATGATTATTCTCTAATTAATTTAATTATTTTTCTAAATTAAAATTAATTAGTAATTAGGTTTTTTTTTTTAATTATTATTCAATTGAGCTTTATTTTCTCAAATAACAAAAACGACAAAAATGATTTTCCCTTTAAATTACAATTAGATATAGTCAAGGGTCAAAACCCTATTTGTCTCGTATACGATTCATGCGCATGTTTATTATTTTTTGCAATATTGATGTAACTGTCCACGGTATGTAATAGTTTAATCTAGGACTTTCATTTATTTATCGTCTTTTGCGGGTTTTTTGGCTATGTAATTAATCCCTACCCCGAAGCCTTGTAATAGCGTAGGTCTATTTTCTCGCATTTTAATTCTCATAAATATTAACTGTTTAGATGTATGTTGTTAGGATTGTATGATAATTTAAAACGGCTAGAAAACCCTAATGTGCAAAGATAATAACTGAAATCAAATCACTCGCACATATCACTCTTAGTGTATACTCTCACTTCGGCTGCCTTCAGTAAACGATCATTAAGTATAGGGTGTCTTAGTGGTTGCCCTTCTGTCTAACAAAGATTAAATGCCCCGTTCAGAAATGTTGCATCGAAAATGTTGCCTCGAATATGATCTTAAGACTTTAGGGTTATTACTAAAACATCCTAACATTGCTTTAATGATCATACGTCCCTTTCGAATTGACCCTTACAACTCCAACGACGGTGCTACCTATTTCTCAATAGTAGGATAGCGCTGTCTAAAGGAAACAATAATAGAAATGATCTTTTTTTGAGTAGGTAGATGCTAGTAGGTACTTGCTCATAAAAATCAAACTTTTCACACTTACACTTTTCAAAACAATTTTCAAAACAACTTCGTCACGCCTTTGAGGACTGATACAAGGTTTATCACGAAGTCAAACTATTTCAAAAAAAAGCACATACACAAGCAATTTTAAAAGATGAGCAAGTACCTAAGAGCCCATGGATAACCATGGATAGAAAGGGTGCTAACAAATTCCCTTTATATAAAAAGGAATTTTCTCGAATATCTCGAAAAAGGATTTTTCTGTGCTTTTTTCCTTTCCAGTTGGATGAAATAAAAGACGGTGGCGACTCTTGCTTACCGCGACATTTTGCGAACAAAAAACGCAAAACGCAAACCAGCATTTTCAAAACAGTTAGTTCTGCCACCGTATCACAAAACTGGCGACTCTGCTGGGGAAATAATAAGTGGGGTATACCATAGGATCTAGTTCATCATAATTGCTTCTCTTGATTGTTTTGTTTGCTTTACTTTTAAGGGTTTTGTTTGGGAGTTACTATAGATCCTAACCAGGATCTGGAGACTCCTTTTAGGTAATTAGAAATAGACTGTGAGGGAATTGTACTACATAGAACGATACGGTTGAAGCAGTAGCTACGTTGATGTGGGACATTGGTTGGTACCGGTATCCCTTATGGAGAAACGAGGAGAATACGGGGCCGCTGTGTGGTGTCATTAAGCATCAACTGACCTTAGAACCTTTAATCGACCAACTTGGCCATTATAAAGTAGTGAGATAACCGGCCTCGGTGTAAAGCTGGGAATTGGTTGATACTCGATGCTACACTCATTGAGACCATACTCTCGAGATAGTTCCGACCGCAAGAAAAAATTGCGTGAGCTGAAACCATTACCGATGGAGGATGGTCAGTGATATTGAGATCCTCTAGAACCCGATTACTTTTTCTAGGACAGGTTGAAGCCAACTTAACTTCAAGAGGGTACTACCTTTGACTTCATGCAAGCCTTAAACTTAAGGGCTTTGTGTGATTTGACTGTGTTTGCAATATTTGTGTTTGCTATACCTGTGGTTTATCATGACATCATGCATCATAACATGGCAATCATGCTTCATTACACTAACCATTTCAAAGACCAAGGGAATTTATCTTTGTTCTGTTTTGCAGATTATGGCTCCCGTGCGCAGAAATACCATCCGAGTTAACTTTGTGCAAATACCTGCTCAACTTAAAGTGTTATCCTCGAGAGTTTCTAAGACTTCTATGTTCATTAAGAGACATGGTCAGCTTCTTAGCCTGGTCACCTCAAATCTTGATGAGCAGATGATGAGTGTACTTTTCCAGTTCTTCGATCCTGTGCATCATTGCTTCACCTTTCCAGATTACCAGTTGGTTCCCACCTTGGAAGAGTTCTCTCACCTATTGGGCATATCCATCCTTGAACAGGTACCCTTCACAGGTATGGAAGAAGTTCCTAGACCATAAGACATTGCCTCAGCTCTACATTTGTAACGGGCTGATGTAGTATCCAATTGGGAAACACGAAGCGGGGTCGAAGGTTTTCTAGCCAAATTTCTGATAGACCAGGCTCAACTATTCTGGGATAATTTGGATTTTTAGGCTTTTGAAGATGTTTTGGCTCTTCTTATCTATGGTTTGGTTCTCTTCCCGAATCCAGATTCCTTTGTAGATGTGAATGCTGTCAAGATTTTCCTTTCTCGCAATCCTGTGCCTACCCTGCTGGGTGATATCTTGCATGCCCTTTATACTCGTATCGTGCGAAGAAGAGGGACTCTCATGTGTTGCATTCCGTTTCTATCGAGGTGGTTTACTTCGCACCTCCCTAAGTCTGTGTTGAAGAATGAAAAGGGTTTGGGTTGGTCCTACAGGATAATGTCACTTGCCCATACATATATTATTTAGAGTTCCCGGGCTATGGAAGACACTGCTGTTATTGACCGTTGTGGGGGATACCCTAATGTCCCATTGCTTGGAATCAGAGGGGGTATAACTTACAATCCTTGCCTAGCTCTGAAACAATTTGGTCGTGCTCGGAGAGATGGTCCCCATGAGTTACTTCTTGAGGATATTGCATTTGACTACAAGGAGGACGTTAAGAAGCACCGCCGGAGGTTTATACGAGCTTGGGGCATGGTGAACAAATCTGACCCCCAAGAGCTGGGACCAAGGACTTCCCTTCCTATGCAGCCTTACCTCCAATGGGCTCGAGCTCATGCCCAGAAGCTTGGGATGCCTATGAATCCGTATTTCCAGTGATTGTGGAGCCCACCAATGAAGAGGGCATTCCTTACACGATTCTTTATCCTTACATGCCCACTGATCCTGGGGAGTTGCAGAGGTCTTGGATTCAGCTGAAGGATGAGCGAGATACTTACCGAGAAAAGTACCATGAGCAAGAAAGGAAGATTTTGAAGCTCACCAAGCAGCTCGAGGAAGAGAGAGTGATCAATGACTACATTGGCACAAAGAGGAAGCGTCCATGGGACTTTTGATTTTGCTTTTTCTAGTTTTAGATTTGTTTTCCGCTTACTTCTTTGTAACGCCTTAAAGGCATTGTTGAACCTTTTACAAGTTAATCTAATAAAGTTTGTTTATTTTTTTGGTTTGCAAATTTAAATTTCCCGAAGTCTTTGAAATCATTACATGCGCATCCCATTAGCATGCACACAATTACAGGTACCATTACAGGTTTCTCATCTTCTTCGCTGTTTATTTCAGCAGAAATGTCTTCTGATTAAGCCATCAAAGATCTGCAGGCACAGAACGCCCAATTCCAACAAATGTTCTTAAGTCTGGCTAAGGGAAAGAGGATTTGAAGACCCTGATTCTGACAGAGAAGAAGAAGAAAAAGAAGGTTGGTATTCTGAACATGGGGAGAAGATTCAGAGAAAGGATAAGACAATCAGCTGATCTGACCTCCTCATCCAAAGACGGGGAGAACCAAGAAAGGACAAAGGACCCTAGTCCTGCAATTTCTGAAGATAGTACTGATTATGATGATGAACAATATCCTCCTGCTAAGGATAGGTACAAGTAGCTAGAAGACCGTCTGAGTGCTATGGAGATTCATAAGATCCCTGGTTTGGATTTTGGAGAACTGGGACTGGTATCAAGAGTGGTGATCCCTTATAAGTTCAAAGCTCTGATTTTTGCCAAGTACGATGGAGTATCCTGTCCAAAACTCCATCTCCGCTCGTACGTCAGAAGAATCCAACCTCACACTGCTGATAGAAATTTGTGGGTGCATTTCTTTCAAGATAGTCTGTCAGGGACTCAGCTTGAATGGTTTTATCAGTTGGAAGGAGTCAGTGTCAGAAATTGGGAAGACCTTGCTGCTACTTTTTACAAGCAGTATCAGTATAACGCCGACCTTGCTCCCACTCGTACCCAGCTCCAGGGTATGTCCATGGGTGCAGGTGAAGGTTTTAAGGACTATGCTCAAAAGTGGAGAGACTTGGCTGGAAGAGTCCAACCCCCTTTGTCTGATAGGGAGTTGGTTGACATGTTCCTAGGGACGCTATCTGGTCCATTTTTCAATCATCTGATTGGCAGTTCATTGTCTGGGTTTACTGAGTTGATTTTGACGGGAAAAAGAGTAGAAACTGGCATTCGAAGTGGTAAAATACAGAAGGATGCTTCGCCAAGTGCAACAAAGAATCCTTTCACTGGTAAGAAGGAAGCTAGTGCAGTCTATGGCCCGAGGGGCCAAAATAGATTTGAACAACGTCAAACGATAAATGTTGTAGTGATACCAAGACCAACAGTTGCTCCACAATGCAACAATCAACAAAGAATGGAAAGACCACAAAGGCAGTTCACCTGGCTCAATATGACCTTGTCTCAAATTCTACCATAATTATTGAAGACCAATCTGGTAACTCTGAGGGAAGCCCCGAAGAACCCCAACACCACATCTCCCCGCTATAACCCGAACGCCCGCTGCGCCTATCACTCTGAAAGTCCAGGTCATGATACAAACGACTGTTGGGCCTTGAAAAATAAGGTGCAGGACTTAATCGAAGCCAAAGAGATTGAGTTTGACGCTCTGGAGAAGCCCAACGTCATAACTGCTCCCATGCCCAAACATGGTCATGGAGTAAATGATGTGGGCGATGACTTATTTGTAACCTCTATGGCAGAAATTTCCACTCCTTTGATGACGGTTAAAAAGAATTTGCTATTGGCCGGTTTATTTCCGGGTTGTGGTGAAGGTTGCCACGTGTGCTCGATTCTACCTGCTGGTTGCCTCTTATTGAAATCAGGTATTCAGCACCTGATGGATAACAAAGAGATCTTGTTCGAAAAGACTATGATTCTGTGAGTTCCAATTGAAGATATTTCCATTATAACCATTTCCGCCAATCCTTCCAAGGTTTCCTCGAGAAAACCTGTTAGGATTACACCCGTCCCAAGAATTGCTCCGTTAATAATTATTGTCCCTGGTACTATCCCATACACTTT
The DNA here is from genome assembly GCA_948472305.1 of Vicia faba. Lineage (NCBI taxonomy): Eukaryota > Viridiplantae > Streptophyta > Magnoliopsida > Fabales > Fabaceae > Vicia > Vicia faba. The sequence continues at coordinate 1,309,319,704 of OX451739.1, forward strand.
GGATAAGGTTGTCCCTTAGCACTATGGTGCTGATGTGTATTACCATGGAGTTAAACAAGACTTAAAGAGTGAGGAAGCTGACGTTAATATCATCAATATTGTCGGGGATAGCAAGGTCACCAGAAACGGAAGACTCTTTTCTCCTGAGATTTCCCTTCCGACTGTCCACAAACGTGTTGTCATTACATCTGCTAGTACATCAACTACTATCCCAGTTCCTATTCCAGTCATCACCCCTGTCGCCGAGCCATCTGGGACTCGGGGCAAGGAAATCATAGGTGAGCCTGCCCGGAAAGAGGCACCTAAGAAGATCATTATAGAAACCTCTAAACAAGAAATAGAGGAGATTCTAAAGATTATCAAGAAGAGTGACTACAACGTAGTCGAGCAGCTGGGGAAGACCCCGCCAAAAATCTCCATGTTGTCCTTGTTGTTGTGTTCTGAATCCCATGCAAAGGCTTTAATTGCATTCCCCAAAATTGCGCATGTGCCACAGGAAACTTCAGCCGATCAATTCAAAGATTGCGTAGCTAGCCTAACTTCTGATAATGGACTGGGTTTCTCAGATGCGGATCTGACTGCTAAGGGGAGAAATCATAATGATGCTTTGCACGTCTCGATCGAGTGCAGGGGAACTACTATGGCCCATGTACTGGTGGATACCTGGTCCTCATTTAATGTTCTACCAAAGAAAGCATTATACCGTCTAGACTGTGAAGGTTTGATTCTAAAGCCGAGCAACATTGTGGTCAGGGCTTTCGACGGGTCAAAAAGAATGGTGCACGGGGAAGTGGACATCCCTGTCAAAGTTGGCTCTCAGACTCTTGCGTCCACCTTTTATGTGATGGATATCAGACCATCATATTCTTGCTTGCTGGGCCGCCCTTGGATTCATAAGGCTGGGGCAATTAGTTCCACGCTCCATCAAATGCTGAAATATCTGGAAGAGGGGAAGATTGTCACGGTACAAGGTGAAGAGGAGTATATGGTGAGTCATCTCAATTCCTTCTGCTACGTAGAGATGGATGGGGAATTCATCGAAACCCCTTGTCAGAACTTTGAAGAGGTCCCTCAGACTTTGGCGTCAACCGAAGTTGCTACCAATAAACCTCCGCTAAAGATGGTTTCTCTCAAGGATGCCAGTGCTGTAATTGAAGAAGGTGGGTGTACCAATTGGGGCCAGCTCCCTGATTTTACGCACAAAACTGACAAATTTGGTTTGGGCTTTACTACAGGGGATCAAAGGGATGTTAGGCGCGCACGGATTGGAAGACCTCCTCTGCACATCAGCAATCAGGGAGTTAATGCAATTGAAGATGGTGAAGAAGATTCAGATATCGACAACTGGATCTACCCAACAACCAATGGTGGATTGAACAACTGGACGACAAAGGACTTCATACCTGTTTCTTTTATTCCACAGTAATTGACTTTTGTTTTAAGAGTTGTAATAGACAGTTTGAAACTTTATAGCCCGGTGCCTTGCCCGAGGCACCTTGGCTTTGCTTGTGAGGGCTTATTATTCATAATTTTCATATATCATTAATAAAACATTGGACGTTTCTTGCATTACAAATTTTGTGCTCCTTGTTTTTCTTTTCTATCTCGCACTTTATCAAAACAGCTATTTGCTTACACACACTCACATATCATAATGCAGATCCATATCCACTCTGGATCCTATTGATAACGATTCTGCTACTGCCAGTTATGACTTCGAGAATCCGATCAAACAAGCCAAGGATGAGGTTGAAGATGATTGTGACGTGCCTGGAGAACTTGCTAGACTGTTACTGCAGGAAGAAAGGGCCATACAGCCTCATGAAGAGCCAGTTGAGTCAGTGAATTTGGGTACAGAGGAAGACAGGAAAGAGGTTAAGATAGGGGCGAATCTGGGGCCTAGTGTCAAACAACGGTTAATACAGATGCTACACGACTATGCTAAGATCTTTGCCTGGTCCTATGAAGACATACCTAGTTTGGACACTGATATCGTGGTTCATCGCTTGCCAACTAAAGGAGACTTCCCTCTGATAAAACAAAAAGTCCGTTGTATGCACCCTGAGATGTCAGAGAAAATCAAGGCGGAGGTCATGAAACAGTTCGACGCAGGGTTCTTGGCTGTCACTTCTTATCCGCAGTGGGTTGCCAACGTCGTACCGGTACCAAAGAAGGACGGTAAGGTACGGATGTGAGTAGATTATAGAGATCTAAATAGAGCAAGCCACAAGGATGATTTCCCACTGCCTCACATTAATGTTCTGGTCGACAACACTGCGCAACATAAGATCTTCTCCTTCATGGATGGTTTTTCCTGCTACAACCAGATCAAGATGGCTCTTGAGGACTTGGAGAAGACAACCTTCGTTACACAGTGGGGCACCTTCTGTTACAAGGTAATGCCTTTCGGGTTGAAGAATGTTGGGGCAACTTATTAGCGCGCCATGGTCGCTTTGTTCCACGACATGATTCACCATGAGATCGAGGTTTATGTTGATGACATGATAGCAAGGTCCCAGACTGAGGAAGAGCACCTTGATCATCTCCAGAAACTGTTCGACAGGTTGAAGACATACAAGTTGGGGTTAAACCCGAAAAAGTGCACCTTCGGGGTAAGGTATGGTAAATTGATGGGTTTCGTCGTCAGTGATAAGGGTATTAAGGTGGACCCTGCAAAGGTAAAGGCCATACAGGAGATGTCGGCACCTCGCACAGAAAAGGAAGTTAGAGGCTTTTTCGGACGTCTGAACTACATCGCCCGATTCATTTCACATATGACTGCTACTTGTGAGCCAATCTTCAAGCTTCTGAGGAAAGATCAAGTGGTAAAGTGGAATGACGAATGCCAGGCCGCCTTCGAAAGAATCAAAGAATACCTTCAAGAACCACCGATTTTGATGCCTCCAGTTGAAGGAAGACCTTTGATCTTATACTTGACAATGCTAGACAATTCAATAGGGTGTGTGTTGGGGCAGCATGACGAGTTTGGCCGAAAAGAGCATGCTATTTACTACCTTAGCAAAAAGTTTACCGACCGTGAGACCCGATACTCATTGCTCGAGAAAACTTGTTGCGCTTATGCATGGGAAGCTCGCTGACTGAGACAGTATATGCTGACTCATACTACCCTATTGATATCAAAGATGGATCCAAGCAAGTATATTTTCGAAAAGCCTGCCCTCTCCGGAAGGATAGTAAGATGGCAGATGATCCTAACCGAGTACGACATCCAATACACAAACCAAAAAGAAATCAAGGGGAGTATATTAGCAGATAATTTGGCGCATCAGGCCGTGGATGACTACCAGTCCATGAATTTCGAGTTCCCGGATGAGAATATCATGTTGGTAACCGACTGTGAAGAACCTGGACCGAATGAAGGACCTGAGGAACGATCCCAATGGTCTATGTATTTTGATGGAGCCTAGAACGCGTTGGGTAATGGCATTGGAGCTGTAATTATATCTCCTGAGGGTTGTCATACTCCGTTCACCGCCCGATTATGCTTTAACTGCACCAACAATATGGCGGAGTATGAAGCATGTATCATGGGTCTTCGAGCTGCTATTGACCTGAGGATTAAGTTCTTGAGTGTATTCAGATATTTTACTCTGGTGATCAGTCAAATCAAAGGCGAGTGGGATACGAAGCACCTAAATCTTATTCCTTACAAGGAATATGTACTGATGTTACTCCCACACTTTGAGGAGATAACGTTTGAACACTTCCCGGGAGAGGAGAACCAGTTAGCGGACGCGCTAGCTACCATGTCTTCTATGTTCAAAGTCAGGTGGGACAATGAAGCTCCCCAGATTACCATTGAGACTGAAAAGGTAGCAGATAAACCCTGGTTTCACGAGGTAAAGAGGTATCTTGAGGCTCAAGAATACCCCGAGGGGGAATTTGTTAATGATAAGAAGTTCCAGAGAAGGTTCGCTGCGAAGTTCTTCGTCAGTAATGGGATCCTTTATAAGCGTAACCATGATTCAACCTTACTGCGATGTGTGGACAAAAGCGAGGTAGGAAGGATCATGGCAGAGTTACATGAAGGTACCTTCGGAACTTATTCCAGTGGACATACCATGGCAAAGAAAATCCTACGGGCAGGATATTACTGGTCTACTATGGAAGCCGATTGTTATCAGCATTCTCGAACCTGTCATAAGTGCCAAGTCTATGCTGATAAGGTGCATGTACCTCCAGTTCCTCTGAATGTTTTGACAACTCCATGTCCTTTTGCAATGTGGGGCATCAACATGATCAACGAGATCATACCTACTGCGTCCAACGGGCATCGTTTCATTCTGGTAGCTATTGATTACTTTACAAAGTGGGTCGAGGCAGCTTCCTTTGCTACAGTAACCGTGAACGTCGTGGTGTGGTTTATCCGACACAATCTGATCTGTCAATATGGTGTACCATGGAGGATCATTATGGACAATGGTACGAATATCAATATTACAATGATCACCGAACTCTGCAAACAATTCAAAATATAGCATCATAACTCTTCACCCTACCAGGAGAAGATGAATGGGGCTGTTGAAGCGGATAACAAGAATATCAAGAAGATTGTATAGAAAATGACGGTGACATACAAAGGCTGGCACGAGATGCTACCATTCGCTCTTCATGGGTACCACACCTCAGCACGGACGTCAACAGGGGCAACACCCTACTCTTTGGTATACGGCATGGAGGCGGTCCTACCCATCGAAGTCCACATACCCTCTCTCAGGATTATGAAGGATGCGGATTTGAACGAAGACGACTGGATCCAAACCTAGCTTGATCAGCTGAATTTAATCGATGAAAAGAGACTTACTGCTATCTGTCATGGTCAGACGTATCAAAAACAAATGATCAAGGCATTTAACAAGAAAGCCAAACGCCAAGAATATCAAGTCGGGGATCTGGTGATCAAACGCATCATACTGCCACAAGGTGATCCCAGGGGCAAATGGACCCCTACATACGAAGGGCTATTTGTGGTTAAGAACATTTTCTCGGGAGGAGCTATGATTCTAACCACCATGGATGGTGACGACCTTCCTCACCCCATTAATGCAGACATAGTGAAAAAATACTACGCATAATCAAGGACCCGCTAGGTTGACAGGCCTAGACAAAAATAAGGGCTTCCCGGTGAACCAAAAGGGTTCGGGAAAAAGTAAGGGATGAAAATGGAAAATTCTGTACACCCGGCAAGTCAAAAACCTGAAAGGGCGGCTTGGGCAAAAAAGGGTATCCCGGTGGACTGAAAACCTGAAAGGGAAGTCCAGGCAAAAATTTAGGGATTGAAGCGTAACACTATGTCTCGTTGTATCATCTTGCAACAAGACTTCGGTATCTACTATCAAGCTCGGACGGCGCCAATCAATCTAATCCACCTTCGGCCAAGTAGCAAAGTGATGAGACACTTGAAGATATAAAGGCAATAGCAGAGTTGGAACCCAATGGGATTATTTCACATAACTGTTTTTCTTTCTTTTACACAAATTGTATAATTTCTGTATTTCGGCGGCGTTCTCTTACTAGAGTGTCAGCCTCCATGTACAAAACGCCTATTACAGGCCAACTTCAAAAATCAATACAATTCATTTTCACAAGAAGTTTCACTTTGTTTTTTCTTTTTCTGTTTTGTTTTGCAAAAATGTCCAATGGTTCATTTTTGATGTATGCATTTGAAAATAATTGCTCCTCATAAATATTTACATAAAAAACAAAAGACAAATTACTCGTAATTCCAGGAACAGGGAAAACAAGAAGTGACCAAAACCTTATAGTTACCCTACCCATCAGGTACAAGGATAGAGCCAACTTAAGAACATGAGAATTGGTAAATACACTCCCCACAAATTAGAAAGTATCCAAAGATAGCGACGTCAGCTTTCCCGAACAAGACATGACTCTCCCCAGCTAAAGTTCACAATCGCGAGTGAATCAATAAATTTTTCCCCAAGCATAGTTTATTTCTCTCACAAGTGGAAATTCAATCTCCAACAGAATTCATTATCACCAGCAACGGAAAATGATCCCCAATTGAGTTTATTTATCCAAATCAACATAATCCATCGACAGAGTATCTCATCTCTGACAGAATTATTCCCCGCAGAGTTATCCTCAGGCAGGGTCTCTTCCGGCAGAATATTCGCCAGCCAAGGGGAAAATCCCCAGCACGGTCATCTTTGTTCTCCATCCCCAACAGGAGGGGGAAGAACTATTTTTCATTGCAATCAGGGATTTATTTTCCCCGATTCCTATTATTACGTCATCATTTCATGTTCATGCATCATGAGATACACATACATCACATATAACATAATCTCATTTATTTTGAGAACATCAGCATACAATGCATCTCATGCATCGCACATAACTAACTCTGTATTTCTTTCAGGAAAGATAATGATTATCAACAATTTCCAGCAAGCCCATGATCAACACTCGAAGCTAAACAGAGTAATCACCGACGCAACAAAAGCAGCCCTACTATCCAAGCTTTTCATGTCGAAGTAACCCTACTATCCAGGTTCCTTCTCATAGCCCTACTATCCAAGCTTTCATATCGAAGTAACCCTACTATCCAGGTTCCTTCTCACAACCCTATTATTTATGCTTTCATATCGAAGTAACCCTACTATCCAGGTTCCTTCTCATAGCCCTGTAATTCAGGCTTTCATATAGAAGTAACCCTACTATCCAGGTTCCTTCTCACAGCCCTACTATCCATGCTTTCATCTCGACGTAACCTTACTATCCAGGTTCCTTCTCACATCCCTACTATCCAGGCTTTCATCTCGAAGTAACCCTACTATCCAGGTTCCTTCTCACAGCCCTACCATCAGAGCTTTCATATCGAAGTAACCCTACCATCCAGGTTCCTTCTCACAGCCCTACCATCCAGGCTTTCATACCGAAGTAACCCTACCATCCAGGTTCCTTCTCGCAGCCCTACTATCCAGGCTTTCATACCGAAGTAACCCTACCATCCGGGTTCCTTCTCAGCAGCCCTACTATCCAGGCTTTCATATCGAAGTAACCCTACTATCCAGGTTCCTTCTCAGTAGCCCTACTATCCAAGCTTTCGTATCAAGGAAAGCCTACTATCCAGGTTCCTTCTCATAACCTTACTATCCGGGTTCTTCCTTTCTCATCCCTAGACAGCAGTCCATAACACTGTAAGACCGGGACCCGATCAAACACGATTGGTTTCACATTTCCCCAGTAAGTCGCGGTGCAGCATATACCCCGACCAGATACACAGTTCACTTTCGCTTCCCAAACCTAAATTATTCCCCAGTAGAGTAATGGACAACTGAAGCTCGTAAACCTCTATTTCTCTCAAGACAGAGACCAGCATTCCCCCAGCGGAGTCCTCCTCAAACAATTGGGATACAAGTTCTCACAAAGGAATCTCTTGTGCGATCGACATCTCAAGGTGGCATCTTTAAGCCCATCTCCGACAATTCTCTTGAAACCTCCAAATGGCATCTGTAAGCCCATTCCCGATATCACAAATCAAGTGCTACTTCATGCGAGTGCAAATTTCTAGGCACTCTAGTGTTCAATCATCTTCCACCTTCAGATCACGAAAGGCAGACAAGCCAATCTATATCCTCAATTGTCAAAAGATTGAACAGGGGCAGTTTATGTACCCCAAAATTTACTCTCACATTTTACTCAACAAATGTCAATTGAGGTCCCCAAGTTGCTCAAGGAAGTCCAAGAGTTGACCAGACAAACTCTCTCCTAAGGCAGTATACCTCAAATTAGGGTTTCCCGTTTCATCAAGATGTGTGAACCACAAAGGGCTCAAATGCTTTCCAAGGTCTTCATATGTTGCCAAGATCATCCATGCCATGTTTCAGGCTTTGCATAAGAAGTTTGCTCAGTCAACTGCTCAAATGCTTGAGAATCGACTATATTAGGTCAAAAAGTCAATTGTGGTCCACATACAATCAAACTTCAAGATTTTTGGTCAACATTCTCATTTTGAAGTATCATTCGTCATTTGATCAAGGTTTGATCATGATTCCTCAAGGATTGCTCACAATTCATCAAAACCCAAAAGTTGCTAAATTAGGGTTTTGTAGGAAAAGTCAACTCAACTTTGACCAAGCATAACTTTCTTATACTTTATCAAAATTGACCCATATAAAGCTCATTTTGAAGAGGATGTAATTCCCTACAATTCATCTTCAGCTCCCAAGTTCAAAATATGCACTCACAAGAAGATATGAATTTGGACATTTTAGGTCATTTTGAAAAGTCAACAAAACCACCTTTTGGGTCAAAGCTTCATACATGAACATGGAAGACTCAATTGAGATGAGACCAAAAGGGTTGCTTAGAGAACATATTAAGCTTTCTAAAAAGTCAAATAACACCTCTCTAGGGTCAAAATTGAGAAAGTTATGCATTGGCCAAGTTGACCCTTTTTGCAAAATTGCCAAAAGTCAAATGTGTCCGAAATTGCATTTTTTGATAAATGGGCCTAACTTTTTATGCTTGCATCTCATTATTAACATGGTCCACGACCCATAAGACCACCCATGCATTATTATATTATTATTTTGATTTATTTAGGTTTCAATCATGAGAAAAATCAAATTAAATTAGATAAATAATTTGGATTTGATTTGGTTTGATCTTTGCATTGAATGGTGGATAAAATATGCTGAAAATAAACAAGGAAATCGTGCCATACTATGAAAGGGAAGGAAATATTTGAAATTAAAGATATTTGAAGCAAAATTGAAATTTCCATATCTCTTTGGATTTGCTCCAAGAATGTTAACCTTTGGTTGGCCTCACATATAAAAAGAGGTTTCAAACCCTAAAGGGAGGAGAGAACGGACGCAGCCGGCCCGAGAGAGAAAAGAAAAATTCAATAAAAAATTCAAAGAAGTGTGCAATCTTCAAACACCTGGATTAGCCTTTTTCCTACGATTCCAATCGCTCCCTCATCTTGCTGAGGTTCCCAGGAGTAAAACCAGACCATTAGCAAGGCTTGTAGAATCCTCAAAACATCAAGTTCGTGACTTTCCATGGGTAAAATTTCTTTAACTTCAAACTCGCGCAATACTTGATATAAATTCATATTGATCATACACATGCGTTTCTACTGATGTTTATGAATTTTTGGACGTATCACATGCGAAGCTAACACCCAGAATCACGTTACGCCATTGTTGACCGTGATTAGGGTTCCAAGTTCGAATCTGATGATGCACAGGGAGTTAGTCAATTTAGAGTCCAAAATCATGATTAGGGGATATTTTTAAGACATTTGGCATTGTTTGTTTTTTGGTTTGACTGATATTTGTAGGTGACCCACCGGAGAAGACGGTGGAAACCACCGGCTCCGGTGGTTGGACTGACCGGTCTCTGGTCAACCAGCCTGCGTTGCTGTTTCTTATAATTCCATTGGTTGGGCCAAACACTGACTTTCTCTAACCCCATCTGATTGGCCCATGCTTGCTGACGCGTGTAATTTATTTGCTGATCTGGACCTAGCACCTTGTTTTCCTTTTGTTTTATTTATTTCACTAATATTATGACTAAAGATTCCAGCGTAGTTGGCAAGTGGGAGAGGCTATAAGGTACCTTTCCTGGGTTCGACCCCAGGCGTGGTACATTTGCATTTTCTTGAATTTCTCTATAGGTTCCAGTACGTCACGCTCTGTGGAGTCCATCATGAGGCATTAAGATCCAACCGTCAGATTCGTCAGCTAGCCAAGATCTAACGCCTTTCACTGAAGGACCGTCTTGCGTCCCAAGTCAATGAGTGCAGTGAATCCAACAAAGTCAAATGGGCCTGGTTTAGTTGGGCTCAGAATTTCCAACCACACCCCCACCATTTGTTGATGCAGGCCCATCTCAATCTTTCTTTTCTTATTTATTTTAATTCTTTTATTATTTTCATTATTTAGTTTAATTCACAAATTAATTCTCTTTCATAAAAATAATAAAAAAGATCATAAAATCAATAATCAAAAAAATTAGATTTAGTTTTTTATATCAAATTTTATTTAATAATTAAATTCAATTTAGGGCAATTTTAATTTGTTTCTCACAATTAAAATCAACTAGAAAATTAGGCTTAATTCTTTGATTTTTCCTTTTGCAAATAAAATAAAAATACAAAAAATAGGATGATTATTCTCTAATTAATTTAATTATTTTTCTTAATTAAAATTAATTAGTAATTAGGTTTTTTTTATTATTATTCAATTGAGCTTTATTTACTCAAATATCAAAAACGACAAAAATGATTTTCCCTTTAAATTACAATTAGATATAGTGAAGGGTCAAAACCCTATTTGTCTCGTATACGATTCATCGTGCATGTTTATTATTTTTTGCAATATTGATGTAACTATCCACGATATGTAATAGTTTAATCTAGGACTTTCATTTATTTATCGTCTTTTGTGGGTTTTTTGGCTATGTAATTAATCCCTACCACGAAGCCTGGTAATAGCGTAGGTCTATTTTCTTGCATTTTAATTCTTGCAAATATTAACTGTTTAGATGTATGTTGTTAGGATTGTAAAACAAGATTGCATGATAATTTAAAACGGCTAGAAAACCCTAATGTGCAAAGACAATAACTGAAATCAAATCACTCGAACATATCACTCGTAGGGTATACTCTCACTTCGGTTGCCTTCGATAAACGATCATTAAGTATAGGGTGTCTTAGTTGTTTCCCTCCTGTCTAACAAAGATCAAATGCCCCGTTCAGAAATGTTGCCTCGAATATGATCTTAAGACTTTAGGGTTATTACTAAAACGTCCTAACATTGCTTTAGTGATCATACGTCCCTTTCGAATTGACCCTTACAACTCCAACGACGGTGCTACCTATTTCTCAATAGTAGGATAGCGCTGTCTAAAGGAAACAAGAATAAAAACGATCTTTTTTTGAGTAGGTAGATGCTAGTAAGTACTTGCTCAAAAATCAAACTTTTCACACTTACACTTTTCAAAACAATTTTCAAAACAACTTCGTCACGCCTTTGAGGACTGATACAAGGGTTATCACGAAGTCAAACTATTTCAAAATAAAGCACATACACAAGCAATTTTAAAAGATGAGCAAGTACCTAAGAGCCCATGGATAACCATGGATAGAAAGGGTGCTAACACCTTCCCTTTCTATAACCTACCCCTCGTACTTAGAATATCTCGAAAAAGGATTTTTTCTGTGCTTTTTTCCTTTCCAGTTGGATGAAATAAAAGTCGGTGGCGACTCTTGCTTACCGCGACATTTTGCGAACAAAAAACGCAAAACGCAGACCATCATTTTCAAAACAGTCAGTTTTGCCACCATATCACGGGGCTGTATTGCCTTTTCTTCATGTTGTAACAGTCAGGCAAGTTCTCCTGGTACCTCACAATCTTCCTCACCTTCGTCCTCGGCTTAGTAGATCGGATTTTCAAAGTCATAATGGGCCATAGAAGAACCGTTATCAATGGGATTCAGAGTGGATGTGGATCTGCAGTTTGATACATGGGTGTGTGTAAGAGCATAGTTGTATATTTTTGATAAAGTAAAGAAGAAGAAAAGAAAAACAAAGAGCATAAAATTTGCATGCGAAACGTCCAATGTTTTATTGATGACATATGAAAATGAAACAATGACCCTCACAAATAGACCATTGTGTCTCAGGAAAGACAAAGGATTTAACATTTCAATTGTTCAAATATTACACTTCCTTAAAACAAAAAGACAAATTACTCTTGAATAAAAAATATGGGAACAAAGTATTTGGCCTCCTAATTTCTGAGTCCACCGCTGATGGTTGGGAAGATCCACTTGTCCAAGTCATAATCACTATCAATGTCATCCAGAGCATTAACTCCATGGTTGCTGATCTGCAAAGGTGGTCCCCCGGTGCGAGCACGACGAACAACTCTCTGGGATCCTGAAGTAAAACCCAAACCAAATTTGTCATATTTGTAGGGAATATCCGGAAGTTGGCCCAAAATTGTACACCCACCTTCTTCAACTACTGCTTTAGCATCCTTCAAATAAGCCATCTTAAACGGAGGACTAGTAGTCTTTGGAACACTGGCAGTGGTCTTGGTTGCAGCAACAGTCTGTGGAACCTCCTCAAAGTTCTAATAGGGAGTTTCAATGAACTCGTCGTCCATTTCAACGTACCTGAAAGAATTCAGGTGGCTCACCATGTACTCTTCTTCCCCATGGATCGTGATAATTTTCCCATTGGCTGGGTACTTCAGCATTTGATGCAGGGTGGAAGTAACAGCACCAGCCCCATGGATTCAGGGTCGACCCAATGAATAAGAGTAAGATGGGTGGATGTCCATCACATAGAAAGTGGAATTAAAAGTATGAGTACCCACTTTGATAGGGATGTCCACCTCCCCCATGCACCATTCTTTTGGAACCATCGAAAGACCTCACCACAATGTTACTAGGCTTTAATGTGAGGCCTTCGCAATTTAACCTGTTTAGAGCATTCTTGGGTAAGACATTTAGTGATGAGCCTGTATCCACCAGAATATGAGCTAGGATGGTTCCCCTTCACTCAATGGAGACATGCAGGGAATTATTGGGCTTCCTTCCTTTGGGAGTTAAATCAACATCGGGAAAACCCAGTCCATTATCAATAGTCAGGCTGGCCATGCAATTCTCGAATTGATCAGCGGAGGCCTCTTGAGGCACATGGGCAGACTTCATAAATTTTACTAAAGCCTTAGCATGGGCTTCAGAGCATAAAAGTAAGGCCAATATTGAGATCTTTGAAGGGGTATGCCTTAATTTCTCTACAACATTATAATTGCTTTTCTTGATTATCTTCAATATCTCTTTTATTTCCTTTTTAGAAGCCTCAGGAATGACTTTGTTGCGCACCTTCATCCCCACAGGCTCAACCAGTACCTCTTTGCCCCGAGTCTCGGCCGATTCAGTGGAAGAGATAACAACAGGGATAGCAGTAGGAGTAGTAATGGGGATGCTGACAGGAGTAGCAACAGGAATAATCACAGGAGTAGCAGCAGGAATAATCACAGGAGTAGCAATGGGAGTACTTGCAGCCGAGATAACCTAAAGGGTAGTAATAGTCTTCAGAGGGATCTCAGGGGATAACACCTTCCTCTTCTCATTATTTTAGTAGTCCCAATCATATTGTCGACTTCAGGACCAGTAGCCTCAGCAACTTTGTCTTCAATGGCCAATAGGTCTTGATTGACGCCATGGTAATATACGTTAGCCCCATAGTTCCAGGGAATAACTTTATTCGAGGAATATGGTATTGGCCCTGACATGGTGATGATCAGGGGGGAAAACTTTGGAACAGATGTAATCCTAACGGGTCTTTTGGTGGAGACCCTGGGAGGATTGTCGGAAATGGTGATTATTAAAACATCTTCAGATGAATCTCTGGCAAGAGGAACTTTCTCGAACATGATTTCCTTATGAACCAACAGGCGTTGAACGCCCATCTTCAGTAACAAATAGCCATCTGGTAGAGACATACATAAGTGGAAACCTTCACCACATCCCGAAAATAAACCGCTCGCAACAGATTCTCTTTAACAGTCAGAAGATGAGTAGTTAATTCATCCCCGGAGGAAACAAAATGGTCATCATCAACAACATTGACACTCTGGCCATGTTTGGGCATTGGTGCCGTTATTATGTTAGGTGTCTCTAGAGGGTCAAACTCAGTCTCCTTTGCATCAATAAAGCCCAATTGTCATTTATATCATGCCCTGGAGTTTCAGAATGGTAGGCACATCGAGCATTAGGGTTGTAGCGAGGAGATGTGGTATTGGGATTATTAGGAGCTTCTTTTAGAGTCACCAAATTGGATTTTATAAGATGTAGTAAAACCTATGACAAGGTCATGTTGATCCGAGGAATTGTCTTATGGGTGCACCCGGCCTGTGCTGATTGTTTCGTTGTTGGTTTGGTGCAGGATTGGAAATCATAATAGCCCCTACCATCAAGAGAAGTTTACTTTTTTTCTGATTCCTCTGGCCATAGGTAGCACTGACCTCTTTCTTTCCAGTGAAAGATTTCTTTGTAGTACTGGAGGATGCATCTCTTTGTATTTTACCACTTTTGATGCCCGCTTCTACCCGTTCAGCCGACATGATTAATTTAGTAAACCCAGCATAAGAACTTCCAATCAAATGGTTAAAGAATGGCCCGGATAACATGCCCAAGAACATGCCGACCAGCTCCCTATCAGACAACGGAGGCTGGACTCTTCCAGCAAGGTCTCTCCAATTTTGGGCATAGTCTTTAAAACCTTCGTCGGAACCCATAGACATACTTTGCAATTGCGTACGAGTTAGGGAGAGGTCAGCATTATATTGGTACTGCTTGTAAAGAGCAGCAGATAGATCTTACCAATTACGAATATAGGTTCCCTCTAGCTGATAGAACCATTCCACCTGGAAGAAATGCACCCACAGATTCCTGTTAGTAGTGTGGGGTTGAATCTTCCTGACATACGAACTTAAATGCAGCTTAGGATAGGAAGCACCATCATACTTAGCGAACACAAGAACCTTGAATTTTGGCGGGATGACCACCCCTGAGACCAAACCTAGCTCTTCAAAATCCAGCTCGGGTACCCTTTGTATCTCCATAGCATTGATCCGATCCTCCAGTTATTTGTATTTATCATCAGCAGGAGGATACTGCTCCTCAGAATAGTCAGGTCCATCTTCCTCAGACCCTGGATTATTGTTTTCTTCCACTGGCTTCTCTTCTCAATTGTCCCCCTCATTTGACAGGGTTGTGAAATCTATAGCTTGCTTAACCGATCCTCTGAACCTTCTTCCCAAATTCAATACAACAACTAGTTTCTTGGCCTTTTTGGTCTTCTCTTTGATGATCAGAGCTTTCAGCTCTTCTTGCCCCTTGGCCATAGCTATGAACATCTGCTGAAATTGAGCATTTTGAACTTGAAGGTCCTTCACTGTCTATTCAAGAGCCATTTCTTTTGCTGAAATAAATAGCGAAAAGAATAAGAAACATGTCTTGAAATACCTGTTTATGCAATGAAATGCATGATAATACTTAAGCAATTTTTTCAAGGATTTTTAAGATTTAAATTTCCTTAGCAAAAAAGAGAACAAACATTAATTGCCTTCAATAGTTTAAACAATTACAAAGATGCCTCTTGGGCTTACAATAGCAGGAATAAAGATAAAACAAAACTCCTAAATCAGACAAGACTCAGGCTTCCCATGGGCGCATCCTCTTTGGTGCAATGTAGGCATTCCGACTCTATTCTTCGTGAAGTAGTCTTGTAAGCTCCAAAACCTTTTTCTCACTTGCGTAGAACTGGGTTTCAAAGGTGTCTCATTCCTCTTTGAACTGAATCCAAGATCATTGCAACTCCTCAAGAGTAGTTGGCATGTCAAGATGGAGAATTTTATAAGATACCTCCTCATCAACAACGGGTTCCACGATGATAGGAAAGATGGCAGGATAGGGCATCATAAGATTTTGAGTGCGAGCTTGTACCCACTTAAGGTAAGTCTCCAAAGGGATGGAATTATTATGCCCCAATGTCTTGCTATCTACTTTGTTCACCATGCCCCAGGCTCGTATGAACCTCTGACAGTAAACATGAACATCATCCTCGTAGTTGAACATAATGCCTTAAACCAATACATCATGAAGACCATCACTCCTAGCATACCCAAACTGTCGCAACGGTAAACAAGGATTATAAGTGATTCCTACCCTAATGCCTAGGAGAGGGGCATTACGGAATTCCCCACAATGATCGATGATGGTAACATTCTCCAAGGATCGAGGACACCAATAAATATTTGAATGTGTGAGGGACATCAACCTATTAGACCATCTCATGCCCTACTCATTCTTCACAACAGATCGAGGTAGGTGCGAAATAAACCACCTAGACAATAGAGGAGTGCAACATATAAGGGTCCCTCTTTTCTTTATAGTGCGAGTACGCAGAGAGTGTAGAATGTCTCCAAGTAAAGTAGGCACCGGATTGTGAGACATAAAAACCTTGACCGCTTTTACATCTATGAGTTGGTCCGGATTAGGAAATAGTACCATCTCATAGATGAGAAGGGCCAACACTTCTTCAAAAGCTTGTAAATCTAGGGTATCCCAAAAATGATGAGCCTTCTCAAATAGAAGTTAGCTAGAAACCCTTTGACACCTCTTTTTGTTTCCCAATTTGCCACGACATCTGACCACTGTAAAGACAGAGCTTGATCTATTTCCTCAGGTTTTGGGTCTCTTTCCATACCATTTAAGGGTAACTGATTAAGAATGGGCACCCCCAATAACTGAAAAAACTCCTCCATAGTGGGCACTAACTGGTAATCAGGAAAGGTGAAGCAGTGATATAACGGGTCGAAGAACTGAAAGAGCACCTTTAACATTTCTTCATCAGGGTTTGAGGTAACCAAGTTTAGAAGTCGACCATGTCTTCCAGTGAATGGAGAGCTTTCAGGAATTCTTGATGCTAATTCCATGAGTTGAGGAGGTACCCTTACGAGGTTGACTTGGATAGTATTCCTGCGAGTGGATGCCATGTCCTACAAAACAAGACAAAGATAAGCCCTAAAAATCCTTGAAATGGTTAGTATGTCATGCAATGTTATGATGTTATGATATCATGATCATGCTAAGAAAACACAAATATAGCAAGCACAGTCAAATCACACAAAGACCTTAGGCTTAAAGCTTGCATCAGTTCCAAAGGTAAGTACCCTCTAGAAATTTAGTTGGTCCAACCTGTCCTAGAAATAGTAACCGGGTTCTACTGGATCTCAATATCACTGATATTTCCCACAAGTTTCGTTCCGATAGACAATTGACTTGCCACCAAACAAAACTCGGGAATAAAATCTCAATGAGTGTAGTATCGAGTATCAACCGACTTAGGACTACACCAAAGACGACTATCTCACTACTTCCTAATGGACAAGTTGGTCAATTAAAGGTTCTAAGGTCAGTAGATGCTTCATGACACCACGCAGCGGCCCCGTATTCTCATTGATTACTCAAGAGCTACCAGTTCCAACCAAAGCGTCACATCAATATAGCTATCGCTTCAACCGTGTTGGTATACCCTGCACAACCCCCACTATCTATTTCTACTTACCTAAAAGGTGTCCTACACCCGAGTGTAGGATCTATAGTAACCAAAATATACCCTCCAAAGGTAAAGCAAACAAAGCACAAAAAAAGTTAAATAATGAACTAACTCTAAGGTAACCCCACTTTTTTAAATAGTCCCCGGCAGAGTCTCCAGTTCTGTGATACGGTGGCAGAACTGACTGTTATACTGGTTTTTCATTTTGTATTCGCAAATGCTGCGGTAAGCAAGAGTCGCAACCGACTTTTATTTTATCGAATAAAGGAAAGGGTGAAAAGAACATAAAAATACCTTTTGAGAGTTTTCTGAGTAAGGGGGTAGATTATTGAAAGGAAAGGTGTTAGCACCCTTTCCATCCGTAGTTTTCTACAGGCTCTTAGATGCTTAACTCATGTTTTGATAATTACTTGTTCTTTGTGTGTTTTAAAAATTGTTTTGAAAATGCCTTAGTGCGGAGATTCTCTTTGTGATAACTCTTGTATCAATCCTCAAGAGTGTTGACAAGGCGGATGTTTTCAAAAGTGTTTTGATAAGTTTTTGTGTAGGTGTAAAAGTTGTTTTGAGCAAGCATCTAAGAACTTATCTATTTATACTCGAAAAAGTCGTTATTTTCCTCCTATCCATTAGACAGTGTTATCCTACTATTAGTGAGTAGGTAGCCATATTGTTGGATGTATGAGGGACAATCCAAGGGACGTATAGTCATAAAGGCAACATGTGGAGACGCTTTAGAAATTTGTTTTGGGACTAGATCATTTACCGAAAGGCAACTGTAGGGTCATCGAGGGACTATGATCTTTTGATTTACGGGTCTTTTCTAAAGCGTCCCTGTTTCAAAGGACATGACTGTTTTTCCGAAGGCAACCAAAGTGGGGTACCCTAGAGGTGTGCATATGCAATTGTGTACTTGATTCAGGTATATTATCTTTGAATTAGGTTATGCTATGTTCAATTAGTTTATCGGTCTTTCCATACAATCCTATTAGCCATACATCTAAGTAGTTTAGTAGGGTGTAGTAAGTAAATTGCGGAAAATAAAACTCCTAAGCTATTACAAGGCCTTAGGGTAGTTACATAATTAGATGCAAAAATTTAAACCCTACTTAAAGCTATTACAAACCGGGAAACAATTACATAATTGAAAATAATGCGAGAAAGTTAAACTATGAATATTACATGACCTTTTAAATTTATACAATTTCCCAAAAATAATAATAAAAGCAAGCGAGAATTTGAGGTTGAGAAAAAGAGATTGAAATCAAGGTCTAAAAAATCAGAAATTAATTATTTAGTAATAATATTATTAACCCTAATTAACATCAAGTAATTTTAATTAATTAGTGAAAATAATTCTAAGTTAACCTAATTTTATTTAACAAAAAAAAACGATTAATTTATTTACAAGAAAAATTTATATATATATTTTTTGTATTTTTGAATAATAATAAAAGGCAAAAAACCCTAAATCTAATTAAATTAAATTATACAAAAAAAATTAATCAAATAAATAAATAAATAAAATCATGTTAATAAAACCCTAATCCTAATTTGGTGATTTGTGATTGGTAAAAAAAGTTAATTAAAAAAGAAATAATTAGTTTTAATTAAAAAAATTCTTTTCTTTTTTATAAAATAATAAATAATAAAAATAATGGAAGGGAAAAAAAGAAAAGAACCAGGGGGGTCGTTGGGACTTGAACCCAGGACCCCTGTTTCATTGGCCTGCAGCTTGACCACTCAGCCACTTTGTTATTTCTGTTAGAAAAATGAAAAGAAATAATATATATAAGTTTTTTTTTTGAAAAAATGCACGCATGTGACAGCTCATCATCTTCTTCGTTTGAAATATACGGACCCTTTAGTGATGGTCGTTGTCATCGCTAAAGGCTTTAGTGACGCTACTCTCCGTAGCTATAGCACCTGCAAACATCAAACTTGTGAAATATCAACAAAAAATTCCCCCATGCCCATGGTTCGACTTGTCTTGTTCTTATGATCACGTTGGTGGTCCTAATTTGGCCTGATTTTGCCTGGAACTAGAAAACCACAAATTTAGGGTTTCGAACCCTAACAATGGTGAAACACCATACTGGTACCTAAACTTCAATTGGACAATCCATAAACCTTCTATGCATCCATACAAACACAAATATACAATCAAAATTGATTAATAATACAAGAATGTAAGAATACGAATTTGAAAAAAGTGTGGCAAACTGTGACTTATATGGATCATTTTCCAATGCTTCAGGGCTCGAGGGTGATCATGAAACCTTCAGTGATGCCCAGGGATGGTTGTTGAGTCCTCATAAGCCTTTGAATTTTCCTCAAACTCCGAAACCGATTTGAGTTTTTCCCTTGAAAATTTGAAGTTAGAACGTGAGTTTTGTGCTGCCAATCCTTGTTCTTTTGGTCTGGCAATGTTGTGTTTATATATTGGGATGCATTAGGGCAACGCAAATGGTTTGAATCATGAAGATTGAATGGAAAAGATTTGATTTGAATCTTGGAATTTTATGTTTCAAAATTTGGCCAAAATTTTCTCATCTCTCTCCAATCACCCTTCACACAAATTCATAACTCAATCTTCTAACTTTGGGCTCATGATATGATCATAAAACAAATCTTTTGGATTTAACTCATCATTTTACTATTTCATTTGATTTATTAATATTTAAATGAATAAAAATTCAAATAAATAAAAACAAATACCACAAAAATAAAATAATTCATTTAAATGTCTTGAATAAGTCCACGGATATGTTTGAGATCCAAAACCTAGGCCCATTAGTTCAAAAGATCCAATTTGCTCATATTGACTTTTGTGCATTTTCATAAAATTCCCCAACTTATACAAGTCATAACTCTCTTAATTTTTTTTCCTATGAAGGTGTTATTGGCAATTTTGGAAACCTCAAGATGTCCTCTAAGAACTCCTTTTGGTTTCATCTCAATTGAGTCCTCCATGTTCATGTTTGCTTCTTTGGAAAAAAGATGACTTTTTGTTGACTTTTAAGATGACCTATAATGTCTTAAGCCATATCTCTCAAATGTTGCATTTCTTGGACTTGAGGCCCGAAGAGAAGTTGTAGGGAATTTGATTCTATTTAAAATGAGCTTTGGTTGGAGAATTTTGGACGAAGCATGTTAAAGTTATGGCTAGTCAAAGTTCAGTTGACTTTTCCTGAGAAACCCTAATTTAGTAACTTTTGACCTTTGTGGAATCTTGGGTTTTATTGATGAATCATTATCAACCCTTGATCAAATTATGAATGTGACTTCAAAACCTTGATGTTGACCAAAAATCTTGGAGTTTGACTGCATGTTTGACTTGTTAACCCTTATAATCGATTGTTGACCTTTTGAGCATTTGACTGGGCAAACTTGCATTGTTTGGCATGAAACTTGACATGGAGATTCCTTGGAGAATATGAGACCATATGATGTCCATTTGGGATCTTGAAAGTCTAATCTTCCTTGTGAGAACCAAAACCCTAGTTTGAGACCATTGCTTAGGAGGAGTATGTGCATGGCCCATTCTTGAGATAACTTGATCTCTTGAGATCCCTATAAGTGTAAGGAACTTGTTGAGTCAAAATATATCCAAGAGGTGAGGGAAAATTTTGGGGTATGACAAACTCCAACACAGTAAAAAATCCAGATAGGTCCATTACTTCCCCAGTCACATATAATTAGTAATCCCACTCAAGGGAAAATCCAAATCACCAAAAAATCCAAATAAGCAAATATGAACTATCCAAGTTCATACATTAGAGGCACATGCAGCAGCAGAAGAATAAAAAAAAGCCTCACAATACACAAAAAGATCCAGGGTAGATCAGGGTTCTCCATAAACAAATCAGGCAAGATGTCAGAACATCTGGTAAGACATCATGCACACGTGCCACCATCAGCAGTAGCAGCAACAAAAGCACCAACATGCATGAAAGAAAATCATGCTCCCTCTAACTAGTTGCACATAGCAAGCAACCACAATATACTATTTTTCCATTATGAGTAGTACAATCATATCAAAATTTTAGTTAACATGTCAAGACATGTGACATGACATCAGGACAAACAAAAACGCACCAAATGGAAACACATAACTCAAATGGAAACGAACACTCATTGCTGAAAACACACAACTATCAGTTGGTCTTCAGATGATCTTTCATCTCTTACCCATGTAAAATATCCTTTTGCACCTCTTGTTGTTGTCACATGTTTTAGGAGTAATGAAACTGAACTCCCATGCCACAACCTTAGAACATGTCTTCTCCAAACCAACCTTTCGACCTTGTAGAGATTGTAACACCCCGAATTCTATATTAATTATTTATTTAATTAATTTAGCATAAATATATAAATCTCTGTAAGGTGTTTAGTATATATATATATGATGTTTTGGTGCTTTGTGTTAGTCCCTGTGACTGTATATGATGTGTATTTGTGATGCAACTGTGATGCAATAGCGATGACTTGATGAATAAGATGATGAATTGTGTGGTGTAGGATGGGATAATAAGAGGGTTTAGAATTTAAATAATTAGTTTAGAATTAATTAGATTTAATAGTGATTATTTATAATTATTTGGATTTAAATAAATAGAATAATATGTGATGTAGAGAAAATAAGGGCATTATGGTCATTAGTGAAGGATAAGTGAGGGCATGATGGGAATTTCATTATTAGGGGTATAAGAGGGCATGTTTTGTATAAGGAGAAGGTTTCAAATTTTTCACGCATATTCTCTATAATAGAATTTGGAAGAACGTTGTGGAGAAAAGAGAGCTAGGGAATAAAGAGGCAAGAAGAGCATAGGAATCCCGATAGAGCACAAATAGGAATTGATCTCTAGTAATAATCTTAAGGTAAGGGGAGTTTTAAAATTGTTATTATATTTGATTTAAGGTTTAGATGATTGGTAGATTGCCTTAGGTTTTGGTAGATGGTGATTTTGTATTGTTTGATGAGAAATTGATGAATTGGTGATGAGTAATGACTTATAATGGATGTATATTGAGTATAGAATTGTAGGTTGTTGATAGATGATGAAATCCTATGATTAGATGGTGTTTTAAGACCTTTAAAATGATGAGATTGCAGGAAATTTGGACTGGTTTATGCATAAAATCGCAACAGGAAAACCATGTCCGTGCTGTGTCGCTGGGCGACGAAGGTAGTGTCGTCGGGCGAAGATGTGTTGCCAGGAAAAAGTGGGAGCGAAGAGAGACAAATTGGAGCTAGTTTATGGAGTGAATAGCCCCTAGTGTAACCGAGAGAAGCAGGTGGCGTTGGAAGTGTCTCTAGGCGATGGGAGAGTGTCGTCAGGCGAAGGAAGGAAGAAAAAATTGGTCGTTTTGGATTTTCCTAAAAGAGTCATAACTTGAGTTTTATAACTCGGTTTGAGGTGTCGTTCGAAGTATTGGATAGCTAGAGCAATGAACTTTAATTATATGGTGAAAATGAGACTTAAGGGGTATATATATATATATATATATATATATATATATATATATATATATATATATATATATATATATATATATATATATATATATATATATATATATATATATATATATATAAGACCTAAGTTAGAATAGAATTAGGTTCCCCGCGTTAAATCACAATGAAATTTTATTTATTATGATGATGTTATGGTGTTGTGTTGATAACTATGATGATGTTATGAGGTTGTGTTGATTACTATGATGATATGATGTTTTATTAAGATGATTATATGATGATATGATGTTATGATGATGATATGATGATGTAATCATGAATGATGATGTGTGCTAACTTGTTGTGGTCGTGTTTATTATGTTATTGTGCATCGTGTATTCATGGAATATTCTAGGACTTTGGTCTAGTGAAGTTAGGACGCCGGCCTAGTGAAGATCATAGGACAATTGTCTAGTGAAGGCAACAATCTCATAGTGTGGATTGGGTGCAATAGTGAAGTGTTATGGTTCCAAGCGGAAATTGATCCTAAGATGAGGATCTTTAGAGATAACAATGAATGAGTCATCGGTGAAGTTTTGGTAACATATGCATAAGTCTATGACGTTGAATTAAATTGTATGTGACATTTCATAATGATTTATTTATGATTCTTGATGATACATTGTGTATGATGATATGTGTTCGTGTATTAATGAAGTGGTGAAGGTGTGAGTATAACATGACGAAATGATAATGTGTATTTCCTTGCTTATGTGAATATTTACCATGTCTAATAATTATGTCCTATATAATGATTATGATTTAATCACCCTTTCCGTTTGAATGTTGCCACCATGTGGGTAACACGTAGGTGATCGAAAATAGTCCATAGAAGCATTAGAGGATAGCTTCGGAGTGTGTTTATTTGCTTTTGTTGAATAAAAGGAGTATTTCTTGGATATGTAACATCGAGGTTGGGATCGAATGATTAGAACTTATGTTCTTTGTTTTGTTTTAAGATATTGCGTTACCCTACATGGTACTCGAGATGTTTTGATTTATAAGTATGAGTTATGAAGTATGACTAATTTTTATGAAGTACTATAATGAAGTGTTTTGAACTATGATTTTCGCTGCCATGATTAGAAGAACTAATTGTTGATTTTATCTTGTTAAAGATTTTGAAAACCAGTTTTACGGATCCGAATGTATTTTTATGAAGTTTTATATGAAGATGTGACACCCTTGTTGGTGATATACTCTGAATTATTTATTAAAAATAATTGTGAATATTCCTTAGGGTTTATAAGGGTGTTATAGAGATCTTTTGTTCCATCATTTAACAATATCAACTTCCTTAGGCTTCCCAAGCAACAAAAAAATGAGGAAATGTGCAATATATGTTGCATTCCTCCATGTCCGTAATTGCTATAACTCATAAATAGTGCAAGTTCCTACCTCACTGCTTATGTTCTCAAATTGGTTTGCATATAAGGTTTTAGTAAACATGATATTCAATTGACCTTTATCCCATTCATGTTGAACGAGATGTTTGATACCACTCAGTTCTTCATAACATAATGTCAATACATCATATTTGACATTATAATCCTTCAACATATGTTTCATTTATACCAGTTGAGAGAAACCTCTCCTTGTTCCACCATATTCAGATTTAGTAGTATTCCCATAAACACATATTTTCTTCTTAATGAAACATGAAATAGACTATTTCTTAGAGATAAACATCTATCAGTACTATTGACCCTTTTTCCCTTGCATAATTCTTTCATGCTGAAAGAGTAAGGCGCACCATAAAATTTGATTCCAAAGATTCAATTTAAGATCTTCCTTACTTGAATAGTACGACTCATCCTTAGTTCAAGCTTAGAAACAAAACATGAATTTGATATTTTCTTATTGGATTTAGTGATGTCTTCTTCATAAAGCTGGCTTGAAATAAGTTCCTTATATTGTTCTACCTGACCTCTAGTAGAGAGACATTTGTTGGCTTGAGAACACATTAATTCAGTTCTTGTGAATTCACAAATTACCTCCTTTACTGCCTCATCAGTGTGCACAGTGGATGTTCCAACATTATCTTCAACATCCATCATTTGTTTAATAATTGAATCATCAATTACTACACCGATAAATTATATTGTTATTCCAGTTCTGCAGTTAAAAACTCTATAATCTTTGCTGCTTGAAGAGTAACCCAGAAATATCCCTTAATCACTTATGATATCCTTCTTACCCTTTTGATTTTTTCAGTCAAGACACAACATTTAATATTTAGTTCTACATCTTTGTAATAGTTTTGATGATAACAAATACATGATATATATATATATATATATATATATATATATATATATATATATATATATATATATATATATATATATATATATATATATATATATATATATATATATATATATATAAGAAGAAATATGCTCTCTAATAATGTATTTAAATATGCAGAGATATTCTGATGAAAAGTGCATAGAAGATGATGAGAGATTTACATTTTGAAGCTCTGATTAGATACAACAAACTTAGAAGCAAATATATGTAACTTCTGAAGCACCAACACTGCAAGCAAAGCTCTGATATTATGATAAGTAAAGTCCTGGAAGAACAAAAGAAGTCTCAACACACTCATCTATACAACTATTCTAAAGATTCGGCACTTAAGCTACACTCTGATATTAAACACTCTGAAATGCAAAAGAAGCTTCAATGTATCATCCAAGTTCTAATTAATATCAAGAAACTCTGAGGATCTAAAGTCTCAACAGTAATATTCTTACTCTTATAATATCCCAAAGAAGCAAAGTTCTGATACGTTACAATTCATTAATTACAAATCTAAATGTAATGGCTAAACTAAGACAAGATCTATATTTTTGGAAAGTGCATTAACAACACTTTATCAACCTCCCAAAAACATCTTCTCGTGTCCCTTATGCCTCGCCTATAAAAAAGAAGACTATGAAGAAGAAAAAAAAGACAACACTATTGTGCACTCAAAAAGAAATATTTTTACTAGTTCTATCTTGTGCTTTAAACTTGTGTATACATCACTATTGTGATATAGTTTTGTTTAGAAACATCATTGTACACGTCCTTATTTGATTTATTTTGTAATACATTGAGAAACCGAGTTATGGTTTAGACTCAAAAAGACATTGACATTAATCATTGTGTCAGTTTAATCAAGTTTTGATTAGTGGATTAACACCTCGTTCGAGAGATGCGAAATCACCTTGGCGGGTGGACTAGAGTAGTTTGAGTTCAAGCGAACAAGGATAACAAATGTGTCATACTGTCTTATTTTTGAAAACTCAAATTTAAACCCTTCTTCCTTGTGTTTTTCCATTCTTCATTTACTTCCAAAGGTATGAAAGTATTTGACTGTAGGCTTCCTTCCATTCCATAGATCATATAGAGTGGTTGAAGTACCTCATCTCAAAGTGACCCTATTATAAATGTAGCGTGCAATATTCATAGCTTCAGCCCAAAACCGGAAAGGAAATTGCTTAGCATGAAGCATGACTCTAGCTGATTCGTGTATTGCCCTGGTCTTTTGCTTAACAATTCCATCTTGCTAAGAAGTGATGGAAAAATAAACCCCATAACTAATGTCTTCAAAAGCACAAAATTTAGATAATTTTGCATTCTCAAATTCCTCGTCGTGGTAGCTTTTAACCTTGACAATCACACTACTATGCTTCTTTTGAACACTTTGACATAGATCTTTAAAGACTTCAAAGGTGTTTGAATTTTCTCTAAGAAAGTACACCTATGTAAACCAAGAAAAATTATCTATAACCATAAAAACATACCTCTTTCCACCCAAGATTTCTATATGCATTGGTCCCATTAAGTCCATGTGAAGAAGTTCCAACACTTTGGAAGTAGTATGATGTTGCAATATTTGATGTGGCATCTTGGGTTGCTTTCTAATTTCACACTCACTGCAGACTTTCCCTTCCTAAATCTTGAATTCCGACATTCCTCTAATGGATCCTTCATAAATGATTTCCTTCATTCTTTTGAGATGAAGGTGTCCCAATTTCTGGTGTCATAGCTTTCCTTCATCCTCATTGGTTACAGAACATATGGAAGAGTAAGCAGTTATTAGAGGTTCCCACAAATAACAGTTGTCTTTAGACCTTATAGCCTTCACCAGGACATCATATTTATCATCTTTGACTAGGAATTCTGACTTTGAGAAATTTACTAATAATTCTTGGTCACACAACTGACCAATGTTGATGAGATTAGCAGTTAGTCCTTTCACAAAAAGAAAATCTTCTAAACTAGGTGATCCAACACACATAAATTTTCTAACTCCTTTAATTTCACCTTTAAATCTATCACCAAATTTGATAAAACCCATTGGTCAAGATTTGATATCCACCAACAACTTATGGGCCTATTTCATATGTCTATAGAATCCACTATCAAAGTACCAGTCTTCTGTAGTTGAAGCTCTTAAGGAAGTATGATCTATAAGGTTAACATACATATCCTTAACACTTCTCTTTTTGCTCACTTGACTATCCTTGGACTAGTCTGAAGATTTTTCATCTCCATACAATTTGGAAAAAAAAAGGATTTATATGACTATACTCACCACATTAGTGACATCTCCAAGTTGATGATTAAAATTTGGATAAAGTTACATCATGTCTTCCAGGATGTTGTAACATGTGGTTACACATGTTGATCATTTTATTCCTTTCAAAAGGAAAGGACTTCTCTACAAACAATCTTCTTTGTTCATTATCAGATTGATAATAGACTTCTGTATCTCCAGCCTCTTTTACCATATTAACTTCATTTTTCATCTTCCTCAAGGAATCTCTCATGTTGCAGAAACAACCAGCTGAACAAATCATCAAGATGAAATTAATGAAGTCACCATCAAACGTTTTTGTCCCACGGGAAGGGAAAGGTAAACATCGAGTAAACCTAAGAAGGTTGAAATCAAGGTCAAACGACTAAGAGATACTTGTAAGGGAGTCTGTTATGCAAGGGGAAGGTATTAGCACCTCACACACCCGTAGTACTCTACGGTATCCACTATTGTTGTCCTAATCAAAGGATGTGTTAAAATCTAAAGCTAATGAGCTAAAAGAAAAATTAAAAGAAGGAATGCATGCAAAAGAAAACACGGGGTAAAGAACAAATATTTACAAATTTTCACTCGGCTGAGCCCAACGACCAGATGCCTATGTAACTCTTTTAAGGAATCAAAGTGTCGTAGTTCGGCTCACATGTTTGGTTTGTTTTGTATTTTTTACCTTTATAAAGGGTTTTAAAATAAAAAACCAAGTGGAAAAATGAAGTTTGAATTGATTGGTGTTTTTTACCTTGAAAAAGGATTTGGAAATTATTAGATGTTTTATGCACTTACCAAGAAAAAGAAAGTTTATGTTTTAAGGATGCAAAAAGAAAGGAAAAAAACAACTAAGGGAGACTATCTAGTTCTATCCCTAATGTTATCATAAAATGATGGTCCTAAGGTTAAGGATTAAAGGGGAACCTCTAACTAAGTTTGTAGGATCAAGCGCTTACCACTGAGCTAAAAGCAATTGCTTGTAGCCAAGGTGCAAATTTATTTCCATATAGTACGAGCATTTCAGGAACTGCACCTAGTTTACTAAGCGCCCATGGGTGGGATGTTAAGCCCTTTCGAATACCTAAGGTTGACGCTGGATATTTTAATCCAACAATCTCCCCCCAGTGTCAATCGGGGGGATTCAAACCCATGACCATGCTCTGATACTACTTGTAGGATCAACCTCTTACCACTGAGCTAAAAGAAATTGCTTGTAGTCAAGGTGCAACTTTATTTCCATATAGTACGAGCATTTTTATGGGCTGCACCTAGTTTACTAAGCGCCCATGGGTGGAATGTTAAGCCCTTTAGAATCCCTAAGGTTGATGCTGGATATTTTAATCCAACAAAGTTAACGTGCATGGTTCACAACCTAATGTCAATCTCGAATCGCCACCAAAAGTTGAATCGAGAAGCCCTAAAGGAACATGGAATAAGTTCACAATCTAAACCTATATCTATCTCAAATCGCCACCAAAGGGTAAATAGAGAACTCCTAAGGGAACATGGCAAATGTTCAAAACCTAAGAAAACATGCACACAAGGATGGAAAGTAAACAAGCATTCAACAAGCTCAAGAGAGCACACTCATGTCATGAGTAGTACACACTAGCTCAAGTCAAAATTCCTAACCAAGATATAGAATTATCGAGGTAGGTAAAAGGGGGGAAGTTCCTGACCATAGATATATCATCTAGGCAAGAAGGAGTCTTGGAAGCTACTCTTAACCAAAGTATCATGTCACCAAGGAAAGAAGTATAAAGTGGGGGGGGGGGGGGGGGGAGTGAATGTCCAAGGAGACTAAGCACCTAACCAAGATATCAAGAATCAAAGTAAGAGATAGAAGCCAATATGAACAAACACGGAGCATCAACATCGCTTGACGTGAGTTCAAGATAAAGTGTGAGGGATTGGTTATAGATCCCTTTTCCATCTGACTAACTCAATAATGAGAGCACCACACTCCAAAGCATCAGTGTGCAACGCGATCTAAGAATGACACCTCTGAAATTTCAGAGGTTGATTTCGAACCCTACTCCGCTTGCCTTCTTTGAGGACTTAACAATGGGGAAATGGGGATGGGACGCCTCTTTGAGGTCTTTGGGAACAAATGTAAGCACATGGCAGAATGCCTACTTCAAGGTAGATCTATAAACAATCAACAAACACAATTAGAAAAAAAGTGCAGAATGCCTTCTAAAGGTCTTTAAACAGCGACTTCGAGTGCACGCTTTTTATTATCCTACTTCTCATGATATCTAAAAAGCGATAAAATGCGGAAAGATAAATCAAGTAGTGATGTAATACGAAACAAATAAAAATTTTGTTATACAGCAAGCTTGCAAAATCTGAAATGCTCTGGAAAACTTTGCACAAGCTAGCATCAACAACATAATAATCATAATATGCGTCGATCAATAAAGCTTAATTAGAATGTGTGGTATACGCCTCCGTAATAAATAGAACACATAAATTCACAACCAAACAAAATGCAAGCATTGTATGTTTTCTCATGAAATGAGAATCAAGATAAATCACATCGGAAGTATATCCACGAATCAAATGCTTTTCAAACACATAACCAACACTTAGTTACATGACCGAAAGCTCTCACAATGTACCTTGCACAAGTCACAAAAGTGATAGAAATTAATAAGACAACATAAGCCAAACTGATGAGACACAAACCAAAAACAAAAGAAATAAAAAAATAACAATGTTGTCCGTATGCATCGCCTCAAAGGCAAGGTGCATCGATGCAAAGGGATCTTATAAGTCTACACGAAGGGTCGCTGCAAGGCTTCTCGAGCATGGAAAAAAATAACATTCTGCCAACATGCATCGACCAGAGACAAAGTGCATCAATGTAAAGGAAACCTGGGAGCCGATGCAGAGAGTTGATGTGAGGCTTCACACAGTTGATGGAAACAGTGTGAGTCGATCGAAGGTAGGATGAATCGGCGCATGAAGGCTTGATGGGCAAAAATGCTTAACTCAAAAGGTTAATTCACATAACATCAACACTTTTAATTCATTCTTATATCACAAAACAAATCAATGGGAGAATCAAATCTTGATCGTAGGGGACGGCATACGAGAGCACTCATTGGTTCAAGTACCAACCACTTATGAGAAAAAATTCACTAGTTGCAACAAATGAAATCTCCATAATTCAACTCAAAACAACATAATTCCAGTGATAATGCAACTAGTCGGATTTGAAGTTTTGGTATCGGAAAAAAATTCATCCATAAATTGATTTGAAAATTTGCATTAGCTCATGAATTAACAACTTAAACCTCGTCATAATTCCATAATCAATATCAAATCTCAAATTCGGTCTCTAAACATCAACATCAATTTTTTGAATGAAATTCAACATCTAATATTGATTAAGTAATTATATAACCAATTCCGGATTTCAAAATCATATCCAAAATCAAGAATCAAGTCAATAATTCAATTTACACAAAAATTCACCTCTTATGCATTTTAACAAACACCTAATCTACATCAACATTCAACTCTTAGGCATTCCAACAAACACCTAATCTACGTCAATATTCAACTCTTTTGATAACCAAATCAAGGATCAAAATTAACACATGAATTCACATAATCTTCAGCCAATTTCCTTTTTCAAAATAATTGAAATCAACATTCAAGAATTATATCAATTTTCAAGCTGCTTCTACTATTCTAATCACATTATATCATCTCAATTTAATTCCAACAAACAAGCGCAATTCAAGAATTTAATTCAAATTAATCTCAATTCACATGATCAATTATATTATAAGAAATTAAGTGCAAGAGATTATATGAAATTAACTCACAAAATGAGGATCAGAGGAGATGAGAAGGAGAAGGCGGAAATCACGCGAGAACGGCGGAGGGATGCTAGCGGAGGCGATCACAAGAGTGAGGGAGAGGAGAAGTAAAATTCTCTTGAGTTTTGTTGATTTTGGACCTTGCAATTTTGATGAAGATTGTTGATGTTCTTGAGCAAAATTTAGAGAAGAGTGTGTTTGATCTTTGAGAGAATAGAGAGAGATTTGTGAGGAGTTTTTTAGGAGTGAGAGAAGTTTTGAGAGAAAAATTATGATTTTTTGAATATAAACTTTCTCCAATTGGGTCTTGGATTTAAATTTAGGTTTGGAATTTTTTTCCAGTGTCAGCAAATTTAATGCAAATTGCAAGTGCAACATGATACGTCATCATCGGTGCAGAATCTCGACTCAAGCTCAACATCAAAATCGAAGCTTGCAAAATTTGGGGCGCGATGCCGAAAGAACGAACTTAATCGGATAAACGACGAGAATTTTTTTAATTTTGAAGGCACATTGGCACTGTATCAGACAAACTTATTTTGCTTTCATCTTTTTTCACAGTTCAGTTTAGAAAGAATGCCACGAACGAAAATCCTCTAATCAAAATCCAAACTCAGTGTCTGAAGAAAATTTGTAGTTGACATGAACTGTGAAATTATTCGGAAAGAATCTTCTCGATACGATTAAATTCATATAAGTTACGATTTTACAATATCAGAAAATGGTGAATTAATGTTCCGGTTCAGCACAATAAATTTCTCTAGTACTCCATAATTCGGGGACTTTCCTCAAAGAATTAGCTCTCGGCCTGAACATACAAATTGAAGATAAAATCAAGACGAATTTTTCTCTAAAGAAGGGATCCAAAACAACGATATAGGTGAAAGTTACAAATTTTTAAACGTCCATAAAATAATGGTTTAACACAATATTTTCACTATTTCTCACCATTTAGCTTCAAAATATACGCGCATTCAGAGATCTTCCTCAATGAATTGGCTTTCGAGCCAAACATGATAATTGGAGGAAACAAAAAGAAGATTCAAATGCTCCAAGAGGAACTCAAAGATGATACTCTAGCCAAAATTTATGATTTTTAAGCATGTGAAAACCATAGAAACAGTAAATCCACAGATACCGCAATTCAAGTATTTTGCGCTTTAGAAAATCTTCCTCACGAAATTAGTCTTCAACATTTACAAATGAAATGAAGAAGAATTCAAAACGGTTCTAACGAATGAAGAATCAATCCAAACCATTCTTTGAACTAGAATTGTGAATTTCTGAGCTTGAAATGCACCGTACTTAATTTCTATCTGTATTGTCTTAAATCAACTGAAACGCTTGACTTTCTGCAAAATTCAGAACATGTTGTAACACGTGAGGGCTTTCTATGATGATGACTTAATTTATTGTTGATTAGATAGCTTGGAAAACATGCGAATCGCATTAAAATGCGAAAAACCCTGAGTTTTTCTACATAATGCTGCTTAACAAAACAATCATTTTTTGCAACTCTTTCTTGCAAAGAAATACCTTGATTCCATGAGCATAAACCTATGACATGAATGTATGCATATGGTAATGAAGTATAAGACAATTAGGTTTAAAATGAAGAAGGAAAATTTTGGGGTATAACAGTTACTAAGATTCGAACTTAAGAGAGTTACCTCACTTCGTAGATGAGAAATAGTACAAAGAAGCTCATTCTTCTCATTCTCCCGTTCAACTACGATCTTTCTCTAATCTTCCTCTTTCTTGAGAATTCCTCCACACCTGTCACAAGCATCCTTGTAGGAAACATCCAAATCTTCATAAAGGATATTTTCATCACATGCTTCTATTTCATCTTCCATCTCCTAGAGAGAGTAGTCACTAGTCTGACAGTCTCAGTGTTAGATTCATCTTCTAACTCATCATCATCAAACCAAGATACAACCAAGACCTTTGATGACACCAAATTTCACAAACTATTTCACACTATTTTTGTATGATTTATTATCATTTTGTGTTACATTTCCTCTTTTATGCTAGCATTTGTTTGTGTTTCAGGTATTTTACTAATTCAGAGTCATGTGTGAAGAAACGAAGCGAAACAGGCGAGAAAAGGAAGAAAATGGAACATTTTACACTCATGACGACCACCATGGCATTCACCATGCAGATGGTCCACGTTCCTGGAGTCAAAACACAAAGTTAAGCCCATTTTAAAGCCATGGAGTTCTCCATGAAAGTGTGGTCATCGTCACACTGTGAAAATGCACTACAGTTGAATTGGACCTAGCCAAGTATTCCTGGGGAAGGTCTCTTAGTATCGATTTGACTGAACCAGGGAAAGGTCTCGAGTTGTCTTCAACTAGGAGAGAAATCTTAGTATCGATTTGACTGAACCCAGGGGAGGTCTCGGATTAACTTTGACTGGTATAGAAATCAAGGGAATCTTAGCGGCGATTCGGCTGACCCAGATGAAAGTCTTAGAACATATTCAACTAGAATAGAAACCTTAGTGTCGGTTTGACTGAACCAGAGAAAATCTTGAAAAGTGTTGGAATATCTTCAACTGGAATAGAAACCTTGGTGTCGGTTTGACTGAACTAGAGAGAACTCGTGAGAACTTGATTGCATCATTCCCTGAAAGGTAAAGAGTTAGTTGTATGTAATGTCATGATGTATGAAATGCATTGAATGATGATGTTCTCAAAATAAATGAGATTGTGCTGTATAATATGTATGGACATGCCATGATGTATGAAATGTATTGTGTAATGATGTTCTCAAAATAAATGAGATTGTGTTGTATGCGCATACCATGATGTATGGATATGCAATGCTATTGTAATATTCTCTAGCTGGGGAAAATAAATCCTGAACTGCTGCTGGAGAGTATAAAAAGTTGAGTTATTCGTTTCCATTGGGGATAGTGACTGAAGATGATTAGCTGGAGATTTATATCCATTCTGCTTGAGAATATTCTACCGGGAGAGACTCTGTCTGATAACAATCCTACGGGGGAATAACTCTATGGGGAAGAGAGATTCTCTGTTGGAAGATCTGTTGATTTAGAGAAATAAACTCAGCTGGGGATAAATTTCCATTGCTGGAGAGAAGAGCTTTGTTGGAGATTGAGCTTCTGCTGTCAGAGAAATAAACTCTGCTCGGGAGATGGCTTTATAAATTGTTCATGACTATAAAGCTCGGTTGGGGTATGCAGACATTAACTTTCTGAAAGAGCCAGCTGGGGAAGGAATTCCTGCTTGGGGATACGGAGGTCGAACCTTGGTTGTATTGGCTCTGTAGGGAATATAGGTATCACTGGCTTGTATGTGATTGTGACTTTGCTTCCAACTATCTCTGCCCCTTGTACCATGATGGAAAAAGTACATGCATAGATTTTGTGGATGGATCTATGTCGTGATTGTACTTGAACATGTATTTAATGAGTGTCAGGATGACATCCGTCTCTGGATCTTATGTGAACTATACTTGAAACATGTGTTGAATGAGTGTCAGAATGACATCTGTCTCTGGATCGTATCTGAACTGTACTTGAAACATGTGTTGAATGAGTGTCATAATGACATCCGTATCTGGAGCGTATCTGAACTGTATCTGAAAGCTGAATCTGAATGAGTATCAGAATGGCATTCGTATTTGGAGCGTATCTGAATTGTATCTGAAAGCTGAATTTGAATGAGTATCAGAATGACATCCGTATCTGGAGCATATCTAAACTGTATCTGAAAGCTGAATCTGAATGAGTATGAGATTGGCATCCGTATCTGGAGCATATCTTAACTGTATCTGAAAGCTGAATCTGAATGAGTATCAGAATGGCATTCGTATCCGGAGCATATCTGAACTATATCTGAAAGTTGAATCTGAATGAGTATCAGTATGGCATCCGTATCTGGTGCATATCTGAACTGTATTTGAAAGCTGAATCTGAATGAGTATCAGAATGGCATCCATATCTGGAGCGTATCTGAACTGTATCTAAAATCTGGTGCTCTTGATGAATGCTGATCAAGGTATAAGTCTTCCACTGATAGACAAGTGACGGGATATAGTCATACGTTTTAAATCCCTAACTTTTTCCTGGACCGCCTTTTCGGGTTTTCAGTCCACCGGGATACCCTTTTTTGCCCAAGCCGCCTTTTCAGGGTTTAGACTTGTTGGGTGTACATATTTTTTTATTTGTATATCCCTAACTTTTGCCCGAACCCTTTTGGTTCGCCGGGATTCCCTTATTTTTGCCTAGGTGTGTCAACCTAGCGGGTCTTTTTTTTCATGCGTAGTATTTTCCGACTATGTCCATGCTTTCAGGATGTAGAGAGTTGTCACTGTCCATAGTGTTATGTTGTAGTACTGTCAAAAATGTTTTCTTGATGGCACATGATTCGTTGCTGGAATGCGTGCATAATTCCCCAAGAGATTCAGATGGAGATCTGCCCCTGGTTATTTGGAACTTTTGGAGAGACTGCCCTAGGTGTGTTTAGACATCATGTCATTCCCCTTGCTTATGGAAGACCTGTTATTGGAGGTGTCTTTCCCGCTGAGGTGATTCTGTCCATTGAGAGGATGTCTGTTCATTGAATATCCATTGTGCGGATTTCTTTGTTGTCAAACAATTAGTCATATGCAAACAATGTCATTTAAAGAATACAAAACTCATGTCTGTCTTGAAATTTTTTTGAAAATGTGTTTTGTGTAGCAAAACAAAATTTGCAAGAATGTGATAACAACTCAGGATTCGTAACAAAGCCTACAAGAGTTAGGATACCTTTGTAATAGTATGCTCTCAAACTAACCCATGCTTCTGCTAGGACTTTTAAGGGTTATAACATGGCTTGGTTCACGGTTCAAGAAACAAAGGATAAAGGCTCAAATTTTATTTGTACCTAACCCGCTCTTCGTGATGTTCTTCATTCCTATGCTCAGTTAATTGCACGTTTAGATCCCGATTGAGTCTGGAATCTTTGCTCTGATACTTGGTGATGATTCATAAATTGAACATTTTTTTTTGAAAAGGAAGTCATTTTTGTAATCTTCCTTTTGTCGAGGATTTGTAGTAACCTCTTTTTTTTGGTTTCCGTTATCCCTTCTTTTTCCTGAACTGTTTCTTTTGTGATTACAGTCAGCGGGATGCCCCAGTTTTTCTTAAGTCTCCTTCATAGGTTTTGACTAAGCGGGATTTTATTTTCAGAGATAATGACTGTCTGTCTTGACGATTATACAGAACCATCACCGTCTTTTGATTTGGAAGGAAGTCTTCGATGCCATTCATTGTGTACAAATCGGAAGATTGCGTTTGAATGCGCCTCTGAATTAACTGAGAAAACTACCCTGCCCCAGGTTATGATTAAGGGTTTTAATTTGTGTGAAAAGAAAAACTCCTACTTCTTTGGCTCAAAGGGGTTGACTAGGGATTATTTTCCTTATAACTCCACTGTTTAGGATTTGAAACAACGTATGTACATCGTCAGCGGGGTCTGTTCGAAAGCATACTCTAGAGATTATGGTATCATTTTCGTCATCCTCCCTCTAAGGCTTAGAGTTTTTAATCGAGAGTTGAATATCACAAAATGAAATAAGAACACATTTTTGAAATAGTGAATACAAATGAATTGATTCAAGATAAACATGTGCAATGCATTGATGAAATAATGAGGTTTGATATGAATAAATGTTCAAACAAATCAAAATAAAATTACACATTGAAAATTCTAATGAACGAAAAGACTTCTTGTGAGAACTTTTTGTTAGCTTTGCTCCTAAAACATCCTGGAATTGCTTCAAAGCTTCCTCCAAGAACAATACACCTCTTACCTACAGGCTTCGACCTGAACATGGTAACCTTCCCACAACCCGGGAGGTTTATCTTGACAAAACCCTAGACTTCTATATCTTGAGCCGTAACTTTTCTAGGTTACAAACCTTTCTATTTATAACCTGTTACCCAACTATTTTTGGGCCTTCAATAACAGCAAGTAACTTGTAACAAACTTCAGAAACTTCTTCCCAAAGAAAGGTCTTCAATCTTTAGTTTCCTAAATAATCTCCTTATTTAGAAAGTCTTTATTCTCCTTGATTTCTGATTGGATTTTCTAGACCTTTAAATATGCACCACATAGGATGCATAATATTCTCCTGAATATTCTGCATCTGTTAAGAATAAACTAAATCTCAATTATCCAGCTCAGCAAGAGCAATATCGAAGACATCTTCTTCGACAAGTTGTTCCAGTTGTTGAAAATGTTCAACACAACATGTTCTGACATTGAAATAGGATTTCTTGTTGTACCTGTTCTTCTTAGAAAGTTTATACATCCTATTCTATATTACATGATTGTGCTGTTATTTGTTTCACAAAAATTAAGCCAATCCTAAAACTAACAATCTCCCCCTTTGGCAAATTTTGGCTAAATCAAATAATCTAAAAATTATTGTCGTCTAGGAGATTTCAGCAATACAAAAATATAACCCTCGACAGTAGTGTTCAGAAGCTACGGCACACAAAAATAGATCTTCTGTTGAAAATAATGTCTCAACATCTTGTTCGACATCTTCTCTACAACACTCTAAAGAACTCAATTGCATCAGCACCAACGAACAGAAGCTTCAGGGTAAAAGGAAGGAAAGTCCTGAAGTTTGGTTGATGCACACGAGGAAGAAGATAGCAGAAGACAACTTTTACTCCCCCTCAAACCAGGAACATCATCTAAACATAGAAGACCAATGGTGGAATAAGATAGTGTTCTTGATAACTCAGAACACAAATCACAGTTGTGTTTATAACTCAGATCACATGTCCCAAAGAACATATTCAAACAAATACATGATATAACATTTGATTCGACATGCTTAGACACTATCTTCTATCTAAGCAAAACCTTTCTCCCCCTTTTTAGCCAAAACTTGACAAAGGAGGACCTCACAGACCCAGACCCAGGCACAACTTACCTAGACCTAAACAAAACCCATTTTGGTGATGAGAACAACACTCACTTGGTATTTAGAGGATATGAGAAGCCTCTATAAATAGCATAGTAGCTTCTTAGAAATTAACAATCTTTAATTCTTGGTCAAATAAGAGATAATTGAAGATAGAAAAACTGTTGCACTAATCAATATGCATTGTCCAACCTGACTTTGAACACTTTTAATAGCTCTAGACAATTTTTGCTGAAAGAACCAGTCCCAATAAATGAACATTCGTTGTCAACAACACTTTCTAGACTTCCTTCTTACACGAGGCTAGATGCACAGTCTAGAATATTCTTTATTTGGTCTTCACAGAAACATGTCTTAAACAATGTTCAGACATCCTATCAGACATTGTCTCAAACTTCAAGCAAACAAACCTTCAGCAATTTAGTTAAGGATATTTCCCAGACTTCTTCATATGATCAGAGGAATGACCATAATGCCTTCATATGAATTCTCTAAGTGTATTCCTTTCAATTAGAGTTAGTGTTACATAACACAAAATGACAAAAGATCAGCTCCAAAAAGAAGATATTAGAACATCTTCTGGGACATTAAGCACCCTCTCAACCTCACTAGTCAGATTCTCCTCCAGCATAATGTCTAACTATCTTCAGGACCAGTAGACCTAGAAGCTTCATAACTTCCTTCGTTATTTCATCCTCTATCATCAATAATAACATTTATGGATTCCATCATAACCTTAGTTCTAGAGTTAAGACTCTTTAAGCTCTGCTATTTGTAGAGTAATCCAAGAATATTTTGTCATCACTCTTGGGATCCATCTTCCTTCTTTGTTCATGATCAGCTAAGATGTAACATTTACTTCCAAAAACATGAAAGTATTTGATAGTAGGCTTACACCCCTTCCATATTTCATACAAGATGGCCGAGGTACCTTTTCTTAGAGTGACTCTGTTATGGATATAACACATAGTATTCATAGTTTCAGCCCAAAAGTGGCAGGGTAACTTCTTAGCATGTATCATAGCTCTGGCAGATTCCTGAAGAGTTTTGTTTTTGCGTTCCACAATCCCATTTTGCTGTGGAGTAATGTGAGAGGAAAATCCATGACTGATTCCTTCGGAAGAACAAAAATCAACAAATTTATTGTTCTCAAATTCCTTTCCATGATCACTTCTGATTCTGATGACATGACTATCCTTTTCTCTTTGAAGTTTTTGACAGAGATCTTTAAAGACTTCAAAATTTTCTCATTTTTCTATGATAAAACTTATCCATGTGTACCTAGAGAAGTCATCTACAACAACATAGGCATACTTCTTTCCACCAAGACTTTCAACCTGCATAGGTCCCATTAAGTCCAGGTGAAGAAGATCCAAAACTTTTGATGTGGTGAGATGTTGGATCTTCTGATGTAACATCTTATTTTTATTTCCAATCTAGAATCCACCACATACTCTCCCTTCTTCTATCTTGAGCTTAAGAATCCCTCTCACAACTTCTATAGATATGATTCTTTTCATTCCTTTCAGATGCAAGTGTCCCAATTTTTGATGCCACGGTTTAACTTCATTTTCTTTGGCTAAAGCACATGTCAAGGAGAAGCTCAACTCTTGAGGACTTTCCTTAATTATCAGAATCTCCTCCTTCAGTACCCACTTTTTCACCAAGGTTGTCATCCATCTTCAGATCCTAGATCATCTTTTCATATTTTAGATTCCTCGCTGAGCTAACTCTGATTGCCTCATCAATTTCTTTGCAGGCATCTATTAACTCAGAAATCATATCATCGTTGCTTAAGGTCTTGCTTTCAGAGGATGCAGATGTCAAGACAATGTCTGGGACATGTTTTCCTGAAAACAGCCTGAAGTGAAGAGACAGAGTAGTCTCCCTTTTGCATACCACATCAGTACCACAAAGAATCCTTGGGAGTTTATTGAGAATAATGCCACAAATAAGAGAGGGAAAGGAACTAGGCATCTTGATTGTACAAGTTCCTGCATGCTTTGCAATCTGTTATAAAATTTAAGCATCATAATCAAACATCTTCTTATTTTAAACAGCATAAATAAATTTTCTTAAACCCACTGTAATGGTACAGGTATGATTGGTAGGGACCCAGTTAACAGCTTCAATGTTACGCATGATAGCATATTTCACACTTAACTTACTAAAATAGAGCTTATTCTTCATAGGCCATACATTCACCTAGTTTGCAGTAATGGCTTTGCAAACCTGATTATTAGTTACTTGTCAAATAAGTGTGACATCTCCTAACAACCAGCAGGATAGTCTTCTTTATCCCATTCGCTACTGCAGAGAAAAATAAATTCTCGCAGAACCAGCACATCCTCTTAGAGAAGGATGGTAAACTCTAGAAACATCTGGCTAGAGTCTTCAGAGGCTCATAAGGACATAAACAACTACATCTTGTAGCAACATGTCTCAGCATGTTATCCAACATCATCCTCATAAGAGGGTAATAACTTTATACGCTTGAACATCACAAGCTCCAAACAAACCTGTGATACGGTGGGAGAACTGACTTGGGTTTTGCGTTTGTTTTTGCAAATGTTTCGGTTTAGCAAGAGTCGCCACCGACTTTTTATTTTATCCTAAGAAAAGGTTAAAAAGCACAGCAAAAACCATTGAGATGTTTTCTTGGGTTCGAGGAGTAGATTATAGAAAGGGAAGGTATTAGCACCCTTTATATCCATGGTTATCCATGGGCTCTTAGTTACTTGCTTAGATCACTTGCCTTGCATTTTCAATTGTTTGAAATGGTGCTTTCAATTGTTTGAAATGGTGCTTTGTGTGTGGGTTTGAAAATGTTTTGAAAAGAGGCCATTGTTGTGGCAACCTTTGTAATGATCCATGCTTGAATGTATACAAAGGTGTATTTGTCTTTTAAAAAGTTTTCAATGTTTTTGAAAGTTGTTTTGAAAGTGTGTTGTGATGTGTGTTTTGAAAAATGGCAAGGATTGTTTTGCAAGTTGGTCAAGTAACCAAGAGCTATCTACCCTAAATTTCTCAATGATCTTTCCTATGTTTTAACCCTTTTAACAGTATTGTTCCACCATTGTATTTGGTGGACAATCTTGTGTTAGGATGTTAACGGGACGAGCGCGGGTCATCGTTTAGACCATGATTGCAATAGTGCCAAGTGTCTTTGGCAATTTTTCCTTTAAGGGACTTGATCATTTTTTAGGCAACTTTCGAAAGCGTCATCGAGGGACTATGATCATTTGAATTGTTTTATTTTGCCAAAGACACCCAACATGCAACATGGCCCATTATTGAAGGCAACAAGTGGAGTAACCCTAGGGGGTGCAAGTGTGATTGGTGTTGTCCATTTTCATGCTTTTTTGGTCTTTGAATTAGGTCAAACTATTTGTTATTTTTGATTTGCATACAAAACCCTAAGTCTATCATGGTATAATTAGAAAGCTTAAAAATGCGGAATTTAAAGTCCTAAATTATTACAACATAATTATGGGATGGGGGGTACAAATGTTCAAATGGGGATATTTAGCAAGAAATTTAAATCTAAGCTATTACAATCCAAATTGAATATACAAGTTATTTAATTGTACAATAATTGAATAAATACAATAAATATGCAAAATGTATTATGCACAAAAATGTTTTCATGTGTATGTAAAAAGTATTTTTCATGTGACACAAAAATAATAATAAAAAAGTTAATTTTGGACATTTTCACATTTTTAGGGCAAAACCCTAATTTTCTAAATAGAAAGTATTTATTATTTATTATATACAACATTTATTAATTATACACAAAAATAAATAAAAGAGAAGTATATTTGTAGAAAAGTAATTTTTGAGGTCAAATATTAATAAAAATAAAAATGTGTTATTTTTATGTTTTTATCCTAAATATTCTAATAAATATATAAGTATTTATATTATATATTAAATATACTAAATATATACAAAAAATAAAATATTAATTATTTATCAAAAAAAAGTGTATTTTAAGAAAATGTTTTCAAAAGATAAAATAAAGTAAGATCAGAAAATAAAATGTGTTTTGTATTATTTTTTAGTATTTTAAATAAAAAGTATGTATATATTTATTTACATGCATATATCAAATAAAACAAATAATTGCCTAATAAATGCAAAAAAAGGGTAAAAAATATTTTTAGTGTTTTTTCATGTTTGAGCAAAAATATAAAATCAGAATCAAAAAGAAAAAATCAAAAATGACAAATATATCACATAATGGGCCAGGGGGGTGTATGTGAAAAAATGTGGTGCAAACAGAAAAAACAAGTCAGGCCCAGCCCAAAGAGGCTTGTCTTCAACCTCCAGCCAGTTTCAAACAAAAACACGTGTTTTCTTCCTTCCCTGCTATCTCTTGATCCTTTGACTTTCAACAAAAACTTACAACATCAATGTTATAGAGCATCATGTCACGATTCTAAACATATAAAGAAGTTGTTCTAACTCTCAGAAATGAGAGAGAATTTCTCCTCCCCCAATTCCTGACCTAGCTTTTTTCAAATGTTCAGTTTCAAAATTCTCTCAGCACACACAACATAAATGAAAAGTAATGATATGGGTAGCTTCAGGGCCATGAGTAGGACATACTTTCTTCACAAACCTAAGCCTAGATATGCTTGGATAGAGAGATAGAAGTTCAAACTTTTACCTGTTCAGCTTGAATCGTGTATAACAATGGAGGCACTTTCAATGGAATTTGAAGATTTGTACAACTTGCCTGAGGTCCAAGGATGCTTCCTCTATGCTTGGATTGCTTTGAATCTTACTGAATCGAGCTATAGAAGTCCACCTGCACAGATGAAAAATGAAAATGGCAACCTTGGCTATGGATTTTACAGTTCCTGTTCAATGCTTGGAATAGCTTCAATTGATGGTAGGGAGTGTGTATGAAGAGGTTTTAGCCAAAACGCACGAGGGAAATGAATTGGCCAAGTAAAAATGCAGAATGCCCTGTTTCTTGTAGAAAAATGGTGTTTCTGGGAATGAGGGAGTTTCAGGGATGGTTTGGTCGTGCTTCAGGTTAGTTAGGGAGTATGAAGTGTGTTCACAAAGTTGGTTTGAGTTCTTGCTTGCAGGAAGTCAATGTGGTACCTCTTTTGCAAAGTTACTTCAAAGATAAGTAAGCAAATGTGTATTGACAATGCAGGCCTGTACTATCCTCAATCTATGCTGCACAAAACACTCTTGATCAGTGGAATTTTTTCATGAACTTGTGCCCAAAAGATCTGGCATGTACCTCTTAGATTGTGAACTTGACATAAAGCACTTCTTTTCAAAAATGGCTAAAATGCTTTTTCCATTTAAAGGTTAATCTTCCATGTAATGACCAAATGAGCAAAGTAACATCTTGGCACAAAGGTTTAGCATTGAATTATTGAGTGTTAATGGGATTAGAGGCCTGTAACCTAGCTTGTGCAAGTTGAGTTTGAAAATGCAAAGTGTTATGTACATGAATTTGGCCATGATCAAAGTGACTTTTGCCCATCTTGACAAATTCAAATCTCCCTAACCACAAGGGTGTTTGTTGAGTTCTTGGACAATTTGGAAAGCTTGGAATGTTTACTAAATCCATCTTTGTAATGCAAGTTGAAATTCCAAGTGGAAGCATGTGAAAAGTGGTCATGAAGTTGGGCAAAAATCCTGCCTAAAATAGGTCAAAAAAATTTCTAAGTTAAGAATGTTTTGCACCCTTATTCCAAAAATCATAACTTGAGCTACAAGCTTCTTTTGAGGAAACTTTGTGAATCAAAGTTGTAGATTTTGCAATGGACTATAACTTTCATGTTTTGAGTTTTGTTTGAATCCAAATATATCTAGATGAAATAATGGGACAAAGTTAGGAAAAAATTAGGAAATTTCATAACTTAGAAAATTTCTAAGTTATGAAATTTCTTCATTTCAAACCCTTATTTGTAATTTTTGATTTCTTAATGAACAAGTTTCATAATTTGACATGTCTTGATGAAAAATGAATCTTGGCACTTGATTTTGAGCAAAAAGTCAAAGTTTGACTTTTCAGTA
Organism: Vicia faba; assembly: GCA_948472305.1. Classification (NCBI taxonomy): domain Eukaryota; kingdom Viridiplantae; phylum Streptophyta; class Magnoliopsida; order Fabales; family Fabaceae; genus Vicia; species Vicia faba. The sequence continues at coordinate 1,309,363,747 of OX451739.1, forward strand.
TACAGTCAAATTTGGATCAGTTGACTGAAAAATTCATCTGTCAATCTTGTACATTTGGGACTTTTTGAACTTGTTGAATGTGTCAAGACCATGTCATTGAGTCCTTGAGTCCATATGTGAGCTTGGTTTGCCATTGGCTAGGTCAAACAGTCAAAAATTGCCTTTGTGCAGTCAAAACCCTAAAAATCACCATTTTGCCCTTTTGGTGATCTGATAAACTTTCTTGTGGAATTGTGATCCAAACTTGATCAAATGGTTCATATGAGTTCATAATGTTGATGTGGGTCAAAAATCATGAGGTTTGACTGTCAATTGACCACAATTGACTTTTTCCCCAATACAGTTGATTTCTAGGTCAACTGTCCAATTGACTGGGCAAAGATTGGAATCAAGGCTTGAAACTTGGTATGGATAAACTTGTGAGTCCAACATGAAGCATGAAAGTTACTTTGGGCCTTTTAGGTCAAAACATATTTGTGCAAACTCAAACCCTAATTTGGGTCAACAGTGCAAGGAGAAGTCTTAAGCAGAGCAAACCCTAACTTGATCTTGAGCTCCAAGGGTATTGGGATGAGAAAATGTTGAAGAAATGAGAGGGAAAATTTTGGGGTACAACAGTTGCCCCTGTTCAATCTTCTTGCACCTGAAGAGTTAGATTGGCAGGTTTGCCTTTCGCGTCTCAAAGGTAAAAGGAGATTGGACACTAGAGTGCCCTTAAATTTGCACTCGTCAGAACAATGGATGCGGGAATGGGCTTAGAGATTCCATTTGGAGATGGGCTTAAAGATGCCATCTGAAAGGGTGACAGAATCTTGTCGGGGATGGGCTTGAAGATGCCATCTGGAATGTTTGTCAAACTACGATGTGATAGGTCAGAAGAATGAGGATCAAAATGGTATCCGTGTTTGGAATGCATTTGAACTGCATCTAAGGACTGAGTTTGTATGAGCAGAAAAATGGCCTCCGTGTCTGGGGCGTGTCTGAGCTGTAACTGTGCTTGAAAAATGAATATCAGAATAACTGTCGTGTCTGGAGTGTATCTGTTATTGTATCTGGGTAACAGAGGAATATCTGTTATGGAGCAACTGCATGCTGGGGAAAAATTCGGAATGAGTGACAAAATGGAAACCGTGTCTGGAGCGTATCTGGACTGTATCTGAAGTTGAAAGTTGTATGAGTAGCAGAATGACTTCCGTGTCTGGAGTGTATCTGAACTGTAACTGGGATTGAGATTCGTATGAGTAATAGAATGACTTCTGTGTTTGAAGTGTATCTGAAACTGTAACTGGGATCTAAATAAATGACAGAATGACTTCCGTGGCGAACGCATTGGGGAGAATCAAACTGCTGTTGTAAGGGTCAGAATGGTATCCGCATTTGGAATGCATTGAACCTTGAGGTGGATAAATGAATCTGAATGAGAGATAGAATGTGTGTCGTGTCTGGAGCATATCTAGTCTGTATCTGATTGCTGTAATCTGAATGAGTAGTAGAATGACCGCCGTGTCTGGGGTGTATTTGTACTGTATCTGACTTTAAATTCTGAATGAGTAATAGAATGACCGCCGTGTCTAGGGTGTATCCATATTGTATCTAAATAATTGTTAATGATAGCCTTTTAATCTTATCCTGAAAAGGGTGAAATGTTAGTTAAAACACAAAGTTATGTTGCATGATATGTATGATGCAATATATGTTATATCAATGTTTATGATATGAATGTAAATGAATGCGCATGTAAGCTGAAGAGCTGTCTTGCTAAAGATAGATGACTCCTGGAGATAAAGAATCTTGACTGCCGCCAGGGAAAGTGAATCTTTGACTGCTGCAGGAGAAGACAAGAATTTTGATTGTTGAGGATGAGACATCCTTGTTGACCACTGCTGGAGAAATAGGAGCTTGGGTTGTATACCAATCTTCTGGGGATTCTTGTCTGGAGGAGATCTTCACTGGAGAATATTCGAATATCCTGTGAGGAACTGAGAATGAGCCTTCACTCTGCTTGGGGATATGCAAGATCTTCAATTGTTGAGGGATCTTAGGACCACTGTTGGGGAACTGGCATTCCTTGGTGACTTGCGAGGAACGATAATTTCTGAAGATCTCTACAGGGGAGTTCAGAATCTGGTAGACTCATGCTGGATAGGTATGACTGAGAATCTTCAGCTTGGTGGGAAGTATCTCTGTGGGGAGAAGGTTCACTAGCCTGGTTCAGTTGGGGAAATATAGTTGGAAGTTTTAGCTCCGCAGGGGATTGGATTTTCAGATTTTTAAGGCTCCACTGGGGATACTGAAACTTAACTCTGAGGGGAATCGAGTTCTGGAAGGCTCTCTGGCTGGGAAAATTAGTGTTGGGAAAGCTTTCTCTGATGAGGATCCTGAAGTTTAACTTTGTTTAGGGAATTAAGTTCTGACTGAGGAATTTGGATTTCAAATCTGCTTGGGATTTCCTCTGAAAGGGTATCAAGATATCTATCTGCACCTTCAACCTATCAGTAATCATCTTTCTTGATTCATAAGGAAATGATTATGTTCAAATGCATATGCCTATTTAACAAAACATTGGACGTTTCTCAAATAAAACATAAGTGCAAAAGAAAATAGAAAAGGAAGACAACGCAAATTTCTGTATTTGGAAAAGTATTTGTATTAACTTTCTATGAGTATATTTGTACAAAGGAGACAGTCATCCTAGTAAGAGGATGTTGTCATAAAGATTGAAAAATTTATACAAAAGAAAGATGGCTATGTGAAACAATTCCATGGGATTCCATTCTGCTATAGCCTTCACAACTCTGAATATCTGTCCCTTCAATGCTTCGTCTGTCGATGACTGGATTGATTAGAAGCTTGGAGCTGGTTGATGAAGAGGTTGTCCTTAAAGTGATCCGACGAGACATAGTCATACGCTTTAATTCCCTAACTTTTACCCGAATCGCCCTTTCGGGTTTTCGATCCACCAGGAAACACCTTTTTGCCCAAGCCGCCCTTTTGGGTTTTCGACTTGCCGGGTGTACAGATTTTTTTGTTTTATCCCTAATTTTTGCCTGAACTGCCCTTTCGGGTTTTCGGTTCACCGGGATGCCCATTTTTGCCCAAGCCGCCCTTTCGGGTTTTCGACTTGTCGGGTTATTTTATGCGTAGTATCTTTTGACTATGTCTGCATTCGTAGGGTGCGGCAAATCGTCGCCGTTCATGGTGGTCAGAATCATTGCACCACCATAAAATATGCTTTTGATCACAAATGGTCCTTCGTATGTAGGAGTCCATTTGCCCCTGGGATCACTTTGCGGCAAGATAATCCGCTTGATTATGAGATCTCCGACTTGATATACTTGACGTCTGACTTTCTTGTTGAAAGCCTTGATTATCCGTTTTTGATACGTTTGACCATGGCAGACAGTAGCGAGTCACTTCTCGTCGATCAAATTGAGTTGATCAAGTCGGGTCTGAATCCAATCATCTTCATTCAAACTTGCGTCCTTCATAATCCTTAGAGAAGGAATCTGAACTTCCATGGGCAGGACAACTTCCATGCCATATACCAAAGAAAATGGGGTTGCCCCGGTTGAAGTACGTGCCGTCGTACGGTATCCATGCAGAGCAAACGGTAACATCTCATGCCAGTCCTTGTAAGTGACTGTCATTTTCTGAATGATCTTCTTAATGTTTTTGTTTGCAGCTTCAACAACACCGTTCATCTTCGGCCGATAGGGAGATGAATTGTGATGATAAATCTTGAACTGTTCGCACAATGCGGTGATCATAGTATTATTCAGATTTGTACCGTTGTCTGTGATGATCCTGTCCGGAACACCATACCGGCATATGAGGTTTTGCTTGATGAAGCGGGCAACCACATTTTTAGTAACAGAGGCGAAGGAAGCTGCTTCGACCCATTTGGTGAAGTAGTCAATAGCAACCAGAATGAAGCGATGTCCGTTGGATGCCGTGGGCTTGATCTCTCCAATCATGTCAATGCCCCACATTGCAAATGGCCAAGGAGCTGTCAAAACGTTGAGAGAAACCGGGGGAATATAAATCTTGTCAGCGTAGACTTGACATTTGTGGCAGGTACGGGAATGTTGATGGCAATCTGCTTCCATGGTGGACCAGTAATAGCCTGCCCTTAGGATCTTCTTAGCCATTGTATGCCCTCTCAAGTGAGTGCCAAATGTGCCACTGTGCATCTCTATCATGATTAACTCCGCTTCAGCTTTGTCTACACATCGAAGTAAAACACAATCATGGTTGCGCTTATAGAGGATGCCATTGCTCAGGAAGAACTTGGCAGCAAATTTCCTTAGGAACTTCTTGTCATTTACGGAAGCTCCTTCGAGATATTCTCTGGTCTGGAGATACCTTTTGATTTCGTGAAACCAGGGTTGTTCCACTACTTCTTCGGTATTAATCTCGTGACAATGCGCAGGTTCATCCATCCGCTCGATGGTGATTTGGGGAGCCTCGTTATCCCAGTTGAGTTTAAACATGGAAGACATTGTAGCCAGAGCATCTGCTAGCTGATTCTCTTCTCGCGGGAAATGCTCGAAGGTAATTTGCTCGAAATGAGGCAACAATGTCAGGACATGTTCTTTGTATGGAATAAGATTAGGATGTTTGGTATCCCACTCTCCTTTGATTTGAATGATAACCAAAGCCGAGTCCCAAAATACGATCAAAGATTTGATCCCCAAGTCTATAGCAGCCTTGAGACCAAAGATGCAAGCTTCATATTCAGCCATGTTGTTTGTGCAGCTGAAGCAAAGTCGGGCCGTGAAAGGCGTGTGGCAACCTTCCGGGGAAATGAGTACCGCACCGATACCGTTTCCAAGTGCATTTGAAGCACCATCGAAGTACAGGGTCCATCGGGATCCCTTTTCAGGTCCGTCATACGGTCCATTACTTTCAATGTTGTCCAAATTCATGATGTCCTCGTCTGGGAAGTCGAATCTCATGGGTTGATAATCTTCGATAGCTTGATGAGCTAGATGATCAGCTAGTACACTCCCTTTTATAGCTTTTTGAGTGGTGTACTGGATGTCATACTCAGTTAGGATCATTTGCCATCTAGCTATTCTTCCAGATAAAGCAGGCTTCTCGAAGATATACTTGATAGGATCCATTTTGGAAATCAACAAGGTGGTATGAGTCAGCATATACTGCCTTAGTCGGCGAGCAGCCCATACCAAAGCGCAACAAGTTTTCTTGAGCAGTGAGTAGCGAGTCTCACAGTTGGTAAACTTTTTGCTAAGGTAATAAATAGCATGCTCTTTTCGACCAGACTCGTCATGCTGGCCCAAAACACACCCCATTGAGTTATCTAAAACGGTCAGATACATGATCAATGGTCTTCCTTCGACGGGTGGCATCAGAATAGGAGGTTCTAGAAAATACTCCTTGATCTTATCAAAAGCAGCTTGGCAATCGTCGTTCCATTTGACTACCTGATCTTTCTTTAATAATTTGAAAATTGGCTCACAAGTAGAAGTCAGATGAGAGATGAATCTGGCAGTATAGTTTAAGCGCCCCAAGAACCCTCTAACCTCCTTTTCAGTGCGGGGAGCCGACATCTCTTGTATTGCTTTCACTTTTGCTGGATCGACTTCAATGCCTTTGTCGCTGACAATAAACCCTAGAAGTTTACCAGACCTAACTCCAAAAGTGCATTTACTTGGATTCAGCCTGAGTTTGTACTCTTTCAACCTGGCAAACAGCTTTTCTAGATGTTCAAGGTGTTCCTCCTCTGTTTGTGACCGAGCTATCATATCGTCTATGTAAACTTCGATCTCATGATGTATCATATAATGAAATAAAGCTACCATGGCGCGTTGATAAGTTGCCCCTGCGTTCTTCAGTCCGAACGGCATCACCTTGTAGCAGAAGGTACCCCATTGTGTAACAAAGGTTGTTTTCTCCATGTCCTCGGGGGCCATTTTAATCTGGTTGTAGCCCGAGATTCCATCCATGAAGGAAAACACTTTGTGCTAAGCTGTGTTGTCGATCAAAATGTCAATGTGCGGTAGCGGAAAATCATCTTTGGGGCTGGCCCTATTCAAATCCCGGTAGTCCACACACATCCTGACCTTGCCGTCTTTTTTAGGTACTGGCACGATGTTAGCAACCCATTGCGGATAGGATGTAACAGCCAGAAAGCCAGCGTTGAATTGTTTCATTACTTCTGCTTTAATCTTCTCAGACATGTCGGGCCTCATTCGGCGGACTTTTTGCTTGATCGGTGGACAATCCTCTCTTGTAGGGAGACGGTGAACCACGATATCAGTGTCTAAACTCGGCATGTCTTCATAAGACCAGGCGAAGATTTCAACGTATTCATTTAACAGTTGTATCAGGCGCTCCTTGACACTTGGTTCCAGATTGGAACCCACTTGTACTTCTTTCCGGTCTTCCTCTGTTCCTAAGTTGACAGTTTCCAACAACTCTTCGTGAGGCAAGATGGCCCTTTCCTCTTGCTGTAAAAGTCTGGCTAGCTCTCATGGTACTTCACAACCTTCGTCATCTTCATACTCAGCCTAATTGACCAGATCTTCAGAGTTATTGAAGGACATAGTAGAATAGTCACCCATAGAATCCAGAGTGGATGGGTACCTGCATTTGTGAGTGTGGGTGTGTGTAAGGGATAGCCATCCTTAAACAAAAAATGCAAAAGGAAAGAAAATGAACACAGCAGTTTATTAATGAAAAACGTCCAATGAATCATTAAACATGGCATATGGATATGAAGATAATAAAAACCCTTACAAATGGACCTACATGCCCCGGGCAAGGCATGAGGTGAAAAAGTAGTGTACGGATTGTTCAAAAGTAATTATTACAGACCACAGGAAATGTTTGACAGATAATTATTGATTAATAAAAGTAATGGGGACAAAGTCCTTTGCCTCCCAGTTGCGTAGTCCTCCTTCGATGGTTGGGTAGATCCAATCCTCAATGTTGGCCTCTTCGTCTTCACCTTCCAAAGCATTGATCCCATAAGGAGAGATCTTGATGGGTGTTCTTTCAACCTTTGAGCGGCGCATAGCTTTCTTCCCTACAGTAGTGAATCCTAAACCAAACTTGTCTGCTTTGTGAGGAATATCCGGCAACTGCCCCCATGTTGAGCTCTTTCCTTCCTTCATCGCGGCCTTCGCGTCTTTTAGAGATGCCATCCTGGCCATCTGCTTTGGTACCTCAGCTACCACTTTTTCTACTTCCACCTCAGGAGAGACTTCCTCGAAGTGCTGGAATGGTGTCTCAATGAATTCACCCTCTACCTCTACATACCGAAAGGAGTTCAGGTGGATGATCATATATTCCTCTTCATCGTGGATGGTTATGATCTTTCCTTTGACAGGGTATTTCAGCATTTGATGTAGGGAAGAGGTGACTGCCCCGACATTGTGTATCCATGGTCTCCCCAATAAGCAAGAGTATGACGGACGGATGTCCATCACATAGAAAGTTGAGGGGAATACTTCTATGCCAACCTTAATGGGAATGTCTACCTCCCCATGTACCATTCTCTTTGACCCGTCAAATGCCCTTACAATGATATTACTTGGCCTTAACTCCAAGCCCTCACAGTCTAATCGGTCGAGAACCTTCTTGGGCAGCACGTTCAAAGAAGTACCATTGTCGACCAGAACATGGGCCAGAGTAGTTCCTTGGCATTCTACTGACACATGTAATGCGTCGTTGTGTTTTCTTCCTTTTGAGGTTAGGTAAGCATCAGAGAAACCTAAACCGTTGTCTGCTGTAAGACTGGCTACACAGTCTTGGAATTGGTCGGTAGAGGTTTCCTGGGGCACATGGGCTGTCTTCAGGAATTTTATCAATGCTTTGGCGTGCGCCTCGGAACAAAGTAGCAATGCTAACATGGAGATTTTCTAGGGGGTTTGCCCCAGTTGCTCTACCAAATCATAATCACTCTTTTTAATTATCTTCAGGATCTCCTCCATCTCTTTCTTAGAGGTTTCCAGGATGACCAAAGGTTGAGCCCTCGTCCTGACGAGCTCATCTTGGATCCCTTTCCCCTTATCAGCAGAAGTAGGAGGGACAATAACAGGAATAACAACATCTTCAATCAACGGAGTTTTTGCGGAAAGTTTTATTGGTGCAGGACTATCTTTGGCAGGAGATGAGGGTCCAAAGATTGCCTTTGGGGGGGCAATCTCTGGAGAAAATATTCTCCCACTTCGGGTGATCTTTCTTGTGCCGGCAATGTTTCCAATGCTGGCATCTTCTTCATCAGAGCTTCCTTCGGTTACTTCAACTTGTTTAATACCATGGTAGTAGATTTCTCCACCGTAATTCCATGGTATTGATTTTTCAGAACTGTAGGGGACAGGCCCTGGCATAGTTATTTTCAGAGGAACAGACTTTGTAGCGGATGTAATCTTAACAGGCTTTTTGACGGCCTTGGAAAGATTGGCGTGAATGGTGATAATTGAAACATCTTCAGTAGGGGTTGGAATAGCAGGAACTTTTTCAAACATAATTTGTTGACTGTCCATTAGGCCTTGGATGCCTTTCTTCAGTAACGGGAAGTCGATTGGTAGAGAGTAACAACAGCAGCAATCTCCTTTGCATCCCGGTAAAATCCCGGCTCTTAGCAGATTTAACTTGATGGTTAACAGCGGAGTTATCAGGTCATTGACATCAGAAACATACAAATATTCCTCAATAGCATGGACATTTCGACCATGCTTCGGCATCAGAGCAGATATCACGTTTGGCTTCTCTGGAGCATCGAACTCCACCTCTTTTGCATCTATCAAGTCTTGAATTTTATTTTTTAGCGCCCAACAATTGTTTGTGTCATGTCCGACGCTATCGGAATGGTAGGCACATTTAGCATTGGCATTGTAAGCTGGTGAGGTTTTATTCACATTTTTCGGCGCTTCTTTGATATTTGTGAGATTCAGCTTCAATAGATGCGGAAGAACTTGCGCGGGCGTCATATTAATGCGGGTGAAGTGCCGTGGTGGCCGTTCTCCCCATTGCTGTTTAGGTCTGGACTGGTTATTGCGAGGCTAATCATTTGATGGATTTTGGATCATCACGACCCCCACAGTCGGCCGGCGCTCATTCTTCCCCGCTCTTCTCTGAGAGTACACAACAGTCGTTTCCTTCTTCGCTGGGAATGATTTCTTAACAGTTTTAGATGCAGAGGAATCCTTCTGAATCTTCCCATTCTTGATACCGGCTTCTACCCGCTCGCCAGTCAGAATTAATTCAGTAAACCCTGCGGAAAAGCTACTGATCAGATGGTTAAAGAATGGACCAGACAGGGTCCCCAGGAACATATCAACAAGTTCTCTATCAGAAAGAGGTGGATGCACTCTTTCGGCCAGATCGCGCCACTTCTGGGCGTATTCCTTGAATCCCTCACCTGAGGCCATTCCCATACTCTGTAGCTGAGTACGGGTTGGCCCCAAGTCAGAGTTATACTGATATTGGCGATAAAAAGCAGCTGCCAGATCCTCCCAACTATGTATCTCTGACCTTTCCAGCTTGTAAAACCAGTCTAGCTGAGTGCCAGACAGGCTATCTTGAAAGAAGTGTACCCAAAGATTTTTGTCGGAAGTGTGAGCTTGGATTCTTCGGACATACGACCTTAGGTGCATTTTTGGGCAAGACAGCCCGTCATATCTTGCAAAAATCGGCACTTTAAACTTCGGGGGGATCACAATTCCAGCAATTAATCCCAAATCTTCAAAATCCAAGCCGGGAACTCTCTGCAGCTCCATAGCTGCCAACCTGTCTTCCAAGTTTTTGTACTTATCATCGGCCGGCGGGTATTGTTGCTCTGAGTAGTCTTCGTCTTCTTCAGCCTCTTCTTCTTCAGCTTCGGATTTGGAAGGTACCACAACCCATTTTCCTTTACTGGTTTCTTCTTCAGATGCAGAGGGAAATTCAAGAACTCTTCTTGCTTCACCCTCAAACCTTCTTCCTAGGGTAGCCACCCCGACTCTTTTCTTCTTCTTTTTCACTTGCTCTTTGTTCCCAAGCAGGACTTTTAGATCCTCCTGACCCTTTGCCAAGGTCATCAGGAGATGTTGAAACTGTGAGTTTTGAGACTGCAAGTCCTTGACCGTCTGTTCGAGATCCATCTTACTGAAATAAACAGCAGAAAGATAAGGAAACCTGGTGTGAAGACCTGCTTATGCGCATGATGAATGATATGCTTATTTATGCAATGCATTCAAGTATTTAGAAATTCACAATTGTTGCAGACAAAAAGAACACACGTCATATTAATAAGAAGAAATTTTGTCAGTACATAAATGCCCCATGGGCCAAATATTACAAAAACTTCTCAAGGTAAAAAGACGTTGCGCATCCTCTTTGGTGCGATGTAGGAGTTGAGGGTCTCTTCCTCATGGAGTCGGTGGGTAAGCTCCAAAACCTTCTTCTCACTGGCGTAGAAGCTGGCTTCAAAAGTATTATGTTCCTCCTTCAGTTGGATCCAACTCTTCTGCATCTCCTCCCATGATGTTGGCATGTCAGGATACAGGATGGTGTAGGGAACCTCTCCTTCCTTAATGGGCTCTTTAATCACAGGGAGAACATGAGGGTAAGGCATCATTAGACTCTGGGCTCGGGTTCGTACCCACTTGAGATAAGGCTCAAGAGGGATGGAGTTCTTGTGCCCTAGTGTCTTGCTGTCTACCTTGTTAGGCATCCTCCAAGCTCTGATGAATCTTTGGCGAAGTCCTTGCGCATCGTTGTCGAAGTCAAAAACCAGGTCAGGAATCAGCATGTCATGAGGGCCATCCCTCCGTGCATATCCAAATTGTCTCAAAGCTAGACAAGGGTTGTAGGTAATGCCTCCTCTAATGCCAAGTAATGGAACATTAGGGAACTCTCCACAATGATCGACGATGATGACATTTTCTCTGGACCGAGAACACCAATGTACATCAGAGTGAGTGAGGGTCATCAATCGTTGTGACCACCTTAAGCCTTGGTCATTCTTCAAAACAGATTGTGGAAGGTGCGAAAAAAACCACCTTGCAAGGAGAGGAGTACAGTACATGAGAACACCCCTCTTTCTCATTGTTCGTGTGTAAAATGAGTGGAGGATGTCCCCAAGCAATGTTGGTATGGGATTCCTAGATAGGAAAATCTTGACGGCGTTGACATCTATAAGCTGGTCAGGATTTGGGAATAGGACCAACCTATAAATGAGGAGTGCCACAATTTCTTCAAAGGCTTGTAGGTCCAATGAATTCCTACACTCTTGTGCCTTCTCAAACAAGAATTTTTCCAAGAAGCCTTTGACACCGCTTCTAGTTTCCCAATGCCCCTTGATATCAGATGGTTGCAAGTGTAGTGCTTGAGCAACATCTTCAGGCTTTGGTTCTTTTTCCGTACCGTTGTAGGGTAGTTGATTAAGAATAGGAATTCTCAAGAGTTGAGAAAATTCCTCCAAAGTGGGCACCAATTGATAGTCGGGGAATGTGAAACACTGGTGAAGGGGGTCAAAGAACTGGAACAACACCTTTACCATGTCCTCTTCAATGCTGGTGTTAACTAGGCTGAGCAGTCTACCATGTCTTTCAATGAAGGGAGAGCTTTCCGAAATTCTAGATGTGAGCTCCTTGAGTTGAGGAGGGATTCTCACAAGGTTGACTTGAATAGTTTTCCTGCGAAGAATTTCCATGACCTACAAAATAAGAACAAAGATGAAGATCCAAATCCTTGAAATGGTTAGTGGATGCATATGATGCTTTATGATGTTCATGATGTATGCATAAACATATGTACAAGAAATTCACACAAAACCCTAGTTTCAGGCTTGCATGAGGTTTCATAGGTAAGTACCCTCTTGAGTGTAGTTGGCTTAAAAACCTGTCCTATAAATAGTAACCGGGTTCTAAGGAGCTCAACATCACTGGATTGTTTTCCATGTTCATTGTTTTGGTTTAGCCACTTAACTAGCGACCAAAATATTCCAAGAAAATAACCCTCAATGAGTGTAGTATCGAGTATCTACTAACTTCGGACTGCACCAAAGCCGGTCATCTCACTACCCCTAATGAAAGGCCAAGATGGTCAAGTAAGGTTCTAGGTCATTAGTGCTTAGTGACATCACTCAGCGGCCCCGTACTCTCCTTGATTGAACTCAAGGGTTACCGGTACTCACAAATATGTCGCACTAATATAGCTATTTCTTCAACCGTGTCGGTATACCCCGCACAGTTTCCACAATGTATTGCTACCTATGAATGTTTCCCCCAAATCCGGGTGTAGGATTTCAAGCCCAAACAAGAGAACCAAGATGTAAAGAAATCAAAGTAAACAATTAGTCATGCACAAGGGTGATCTAAGCCCTAAGGTTACTCCACTTTCAAAATTTTCCCCAGCAGAGTCGCCAGTTCTGGCGATACGGTGGGAGAACTGACTTGGGTTTTGCGCTTGTTTTTGCAAATGTTTCGGTTTAGCAAGAGTTGCCATCGACTTTTTATTTTATCCTAAGGAAAGGTTAAAAAGCACAACAAAAAACTTTGAGATGTTTTCTTGGGTTCGAGGAGTAGATTATAGAAAGGGAAGGTATTAGCACCCTTTCTATCCATGGTTATCTATGGGCTCTTAGTTACTTGCTTAGATCACTTGCCTTGCATTTTCAATTGTTTGAAATGGTGCTTTCAATTATTTGAAATGGTGCTTTGTGTGTGGGTTTGAAAATGTTTTGAAAAGAGGCCATTGTTGTGGCAACCTTTGTAATGATCCATGTTTGAATGTATGCAAAGGTGTATTTGTCTTTTAAAAAGTTTTCAATGTTTTTGAAAGTTGTTTTGAAAGTGTGTTGTGATGTGTGTTTTGAAAAATGGCAAGGATTGTTTTGCAAGTTGGTCAAGTAACCAAGAGCTATCTACCCTAAATTTCTCAAAGATCTTTCCTATGTTTTAACCCTTTTAACAGTATTGTTCCACCATTGTATTTGGTGGACAATCTTGTGTTAGGATGTTAACGGGACGAGCGCGGGTCATCGTTTAGACCATGATTGCAATAGTGCCAAGTGTCTTTGGCAATTTTTCCTTTAAGGGACTTGATCATTTTTTAGGCAACTTTCGAAAACGTCATCGAGGGACTATGATCATTTGAATTGTTTTGTTTTGCCAAAGACACCCAACATGCAACATGGCCCATTATTGAAGGCAACAAGTGGAGTAACCCTAGGGGGTGCAAGTGTGATTGGTGTTGTCCATTTTCATGCTTTTTTGGTCTTTGAATTAGGTCAAGCTATTTGTTATTTTTGATTTGCATACAAAACCCTAAGTCTATCATGGTATAATTAGAAAGCTTAAAAATGCGGAATTTAAAGTACTAAATTATTACAACATAATTATGGGATGGGGGGTACAAATGTTCAAATGGGGATATTTAGCAAGAAATTTAAATCTAAGCTATTACAATCCAAATTGAATATACAAGTTATTTAATTGTACAATAATTGAATAAATACAATAAATATGCAAAATTTATTATGCACAAAAATGTTTTCATGTGTATGTAAAAAGTATTTTTCATGTGACACAAAAATAATAATAAAAAAGTTAATTTTGGACATTTTTAGGGCAAAACCCTAATTTTCTAAATAGAAAGTATTTATTATTTATTATATACAACATTTATTAATTATACACAAAAATAAATAAAAGAGAAGTATATTTGTAGAAAAGTAATTTTTGAGGTCAAATATTAATAAAAATAAAAATGTGTTATTTTTATGTTTTTATCCTAAATATTCTAATAAATATATAAGTATTTATATTATATATTAAATATACTAAATATATACAAAAAAAAATATTAATTATTTTTCAAAAGATAAAATAAAGTAAGATCAGAAAATAAAATGTGTTTTGTATTATTTTTTAGTATTTTAAATAAAAAGTATGTATATATTTATTTACATGCATATATCAAATAAAACAAATAATTGCCTAATAAATGCAAAAAAAGGGTAAAAAATATTTTTAGTGTTTTTTCATGTTTGAGCAAAAATATAAAATCAGAATCAAAAAGAAAAAATCAAAAATGACAAATATATCACATAATGGGTCAGGGGGGTGTATGTGAAAAAATGTGGTGCAAACAGAAAAAATAAGTCAGGCCCAGCCCAAAGAGGCTTGTCTTCAACCTCCAGCCAGTTTCAAACAAAAACGCGCGTTTTCTTTCTTCTCTGTTATCTCTTGATCCTTTGACTTTCAACAAAAACTTACAACATCAATGTTATAGAGCATCATGTCACGATTCTAAACATATAAAGAAGTTGTTCTAACTCTCAGAAATGAGAGAGAATTTCTCCTCCCCCAATTCCTGACCTAGCTTTTTTCAAATGTTCAGTTTCAAAATTCTCTCAGCACACACAACATAAATGAAAAGTAATGATATGGGTAGCTTCAGGGCCATGAGTAGGACATACTTTCTTCACAAACCTAAGCCTAGATATGCTGGGATAGAGAGATAGAAGTTCAAACTTTTACCTGTTCAGCTTGAATCATGTACAACAATGGAGGCACTTTCAATGGAATTTGAAGATTTGTACAGCTTGCCTGAGGTCCAAGGATGCTTCCTCTATGCTTGGCTTGCTTTGAATCTTACTGAATCGAGCTATAGAAGTCCACCTGCACAGATGAAAAATAAAAATGGCAACCTTGGTTATGGATGTTACAGTTCCAGTTCAATGCTTGGAATAGCTTCAATGGATGGTAGGGAGTGTGTATGAAGAGGTTTTAGCCAAAACGCACGAGGGAAATGAACTGGCCAAGTAAAAATGCAGAATGGCCTGTTTCTTGCAAAAAAATGGTGTTTATGGGAATGAGGGAGTTTCAGGGATGGTTTGGTCGTGCTTCAGGTTAGTTGGGGAGTATGAAGTGTGTTCAAAAAGTTGGTTTGAGTTCTTGCTTGCAGGAAGTCAATGTGGTACCTCTTTTGCAAAGTTACTTCAAAGATAAGTAAGGAAATGTGTATTGACAATGCAGGCCTGTACTACCCTCAATCTATGCTGCACAAATCACTCTTGATCAGTGGAATTTGTTCATGAACTTGTGCCCAAAAGATCTGGCCTGTACCTCTTAGATTGTGAACTTGACATAAAGCACTTCTTTTCAAAAATGGCTAAAATGCTTTTTCCATTTAAAGGATAATCTTCCATGTAATGACCAAATGAGCAAAATAACATCTTGGCACAAAGGTTTAGCATTGAATTATTAAGTGTTAATGGGATTAGAGGCCTGTGACCTAGCTTGTGCAAGCTGAGTTTGAAAATGCAAAGTGTTATGTACATGAATTTGGCCATGAACAAAGTGACTTTTGCCCATCTTGACAAATTCGAATCTCCCTAACCACAAGGGTGTTTGATGAGTTCTTGGACAATTTGGAAAGCTTGGAATGTGTACTACAATCCATATTTGTAATGCAAGTTGAAATTCCAAGTGGAAGCATGTGAAAAGTGGTCATGAAGTTGGGAAAAAAATCCTGCCTAAAATATGTCAAAAAAATTTCTAAGTTAAGAATGTTTTGCACCCTTATTCCAAAAATCATAACTTGAGCTACAAGCTTCTTTTGAGGAAACTTTGTGTATAAAAGTTGTAGATTTTGCAATGGACTATAACTTTCATGTTTTGAGTTTTGTTTGAATCCAAATATATCTTGATTAAAAAATGGGACAAAGTTAGGAAAAAATTAGGAAATTTCATAACTTAGAAAATTTCTAAGTTATGAAATTTCTTCATTTCAAACCCTAATTTGTAATTTTTGATTTCTTGATGAACAAGTTTCATAATTTGACATGTATTGATGAAAAATGAATCTTGGCACTTGATTTTGACCAAAAAGTCAAAGTTTGACTTTTCAGTATACAGTCAAATTTGGATCAGTTGACTAAAAAATTCATCTGTCAATCTTGTGAATTTGGGACTTTTTGAACTTTTTGAATGTGTCAAGACCATGTCATTGAGTCCTTGAGTCCATATGTGAGCTTGTTTTGCCATTGGCTAGGTCAAACAGTCAAAAATTGCCTTTGTGTAGTCAAAACCCTAAAAATGACCATTTTGCCCTTTTGGTGAACTGATCAACTTTCTTGTGGAATTGTGATCCAAACTTGATCAAATGGTTCATATGAGTTCATAATGTTGATGTGGGCCAAAAATCATGAGTTTTGACTGTCAATTGACCACAGTTGACTTTTTCCCCAATACAGCTGATTTCTAGGTCAACTGTCCAATTGACTGGGCAAAGATTGGAATCAAGGCTTGAAACTTGGTATGGATAAACTTGTGAGTCCAACATGAAGCATGAAAGTTAGTTTGGGCCTTTTAGGTCAAAACATCTTTGTGCAAACTCAAACCCTAATTTGGGTCAACAGTGCAAGGAGAAGTCTTGAGTAGAGCAAACCCTAACTGGATCTTGAGCTCCAAGGGTCTTGGGATGAGAAAATGTTGAAGAAATGAGAGGGAAAATTTTGGGGTACAACAAAACCAATTAGTCCACTGACTTCTCCTGTCAAGGAAAGTCAAAAACTTTCTTATGGAGAAAACACAACAGTAAACACCCACTAGGTCACTAGGAATATCTCCAAGTACCCTGAACTAGTCACATAACTAGTACACCTCTGATTCGTGCCCTTGCACCTCCACACATATTGTCATGACTCTTTGGATGGCTAAGATGTCATGCAACCATACTCTGAAACCAACTTCCAACCATTTCTTAGTGTGCTTACAAGCTTTACAAATATTCAGACTCTCCATCAGAAGGAATACCCCTTAACAAATATGCTGATTAAATCCTCCTTCTGCATATTACTAGTATTTGCTGACACTAGTAAAGTCTTCAAACCAATATAGTAGTTATGCCTTACTTGAGCATACTTCTCTAAACAAACTCATAATCTTCTTATTCTAAACCAAGGATAGAACTTCCACTTCTGAATGAGATGGTAGTATATTTAAGATTCACAGTCCCAAGTCTCTCCCACAGACTATGATGTGACGACATCAATTGGGACATTACCAACTTTACTACAGAACCTATCAACTTTCGTTCTGGAATCACCATCCAAGGGACTTATTTCCATACATTCCCTTTACAAACCTCCAAATCTACACAATAGGATCCAAATGGATCTCATATTCAGTATCTACCACAAATCAATACATGATTTAAGAGACATAAGCTCTCAAATATTTTCTGAAATACATGTTCAGAAATCAGATTTACACTCAATGATACAACAAACACTCAGCTCCTATCAAGGTACTTGTCATCAACTTTCATACATAATCCTAATAAATACTCAGTCTCCCGTCAAAGTACTTATCAGTTAGTCAGATAGGATTACCTTCTCACACTAGGCAAGAATTTATTATGACATCCTTCTTCTTCACACGTGTGATACTTTCTGAATCTTTGACATGACATCCAATCATGGCAGCCAAAACATTCCTGTTTTGGTCAGTGGCTTGACCTTAAACTCAACTTTGGAGAACACACAATTTTTCTTTTTACTGAACCATGATATAAGAGAATTCCCCAGAAAGTAACATCCTTCTGATGTACTTTTTCTATCATCAACACTTCCTGCCCAATCAGCATCACAATATCGACTTAATGCAAAGCTAGATCCATGAGAATACAACATACCATAGTCACTTGTCCCATTCACATACTTTAGTATTATCTTCACATGGTTGGCATAGCTAACTTTGGGATCAACTTGATATCTAGCACATACCCCTTTTTATTCTTTAGACAACTTCAAATGTGTGGGAGCAGGGGTTCTCTTGTGACTTGCATTTTCCATCCCAGGTTTCTTTACAGTATTCTTAGAATATTTGCTCTGAGATAGGAATATGGAGTCTTCCATTTGTTTAACTTGCAGACTAAGAAGGTAAATTAACTCACCAGTAGGGCTCATCTCAAATTTTGACTTCATTTGCTTGACAAAATGTTGAACCATCTCATTTGACATACCACCAACCACAATATCATCAATATAAATTGGTGCAATCATGATCTTCCCTTCTTCTTCCTTGACAAAAGGAGTTTTGTCTATACCACCTTTTCTATATCCATTCTCACTAAGAAATTTTGTCAATCTCTCATACCAAGCTCTTGGAGCTTGCTTTAATCCATACAGAGCTTTCTTCAGTTTGTACACATGGTTAGAAAAAAACTTGGATCAATAAATCCCTTAGGTTGTTTAACTTAGACTTCATCTTTCAAATAGCCATTTAGGAAGGCACTTTTTACATCCCTTTGAAACAGTTTAAACCTCAGAATGCAAGAAACTCCTAAGAGTAGTCTAATTGATTCAAGTCTAGCCACAGGAACAAAGGATTCATTAAAATTAACTCCTTCAATTTAACTGTATCCCTGAGAAAATGTCACTTTTATTGCTGAAGAAATTGAGATGTTGTTCCAACATCTGCTACAACATCATCCCTTGTTACTATGGTTCTGGGGGAAACATCCATAATAACTAATACTCAGCTCTTATGGGGGAAACGCGAGGAAACATACCAACAACAATTGATCAATCTTCAGGATCATACTACCAACATATATAGGGGATTACACGAGCCTCATCTCAATAAGCTTTTCTTCAGACCTCCTGACTGACTTTGAGATGAAGGATGCCATTGTCTGTACCTACAGAAGGGATTCCCTCTATTAGGTATCTATATTGACCTTTTAAAGAAGTCTGTTTCCCCTGATTCTTCAAACACAATGCCCTTCAAATTTTAACATCTTCAAATATGTCACAACATTCTGTCCGACATCATATCAACCCTTGGCAATGGGATCTTCTTCAACAACTTCTGAGGGTACACAAAGAGAATCACAAACTCTCTTCCTCAAGGGCAATCAGAACAATACTCATAGCATCAAACATTATGGTTGGATCATAGTACTCCTCCTCAAGCATAATATGTTATATGGCCACAAATAGGATTCCATGAATCTGGTTCCTTTGATCAGAAGGATCTTCCAGATACGAGCTCATCTCATATACATAAAGGTTCTGGTGGAGATTCATTTATGAGTTCTTCTCAAGAACATGGAGCTCAACCTCTATACTCCCATAAGCCTTAGTCATAAATAAACTGACACAAGGAGTAGATAAACGATTGATGTGTCCTGATCAACCTGCACAAACCAGATGCCTCCTCTTCCAGATCATGAGTAGGTTCCAAACAAAAGTATTCATAACATTTTTTTTAGCACCCAAGGCATTTATTCTTCAACTTGTAGTTGCAAACCTGCTGAAATAACATTCAAACATCCCATAGAACATCAGTTCCTTCTTCTTGGAGCACACCATCATTGACAGTCTTCAAGGTTAAGATGAAGATGTATATGAGCATCATTGATGAATTGATTCTCATCAACCTTATTGATAAATGTCTTTATGAGTGGACTTGAGGAAGATCTCAAGTATCTTTGTCAATTTTAATACCGTTGAAAATGTCACCATATATTTTGTTGAGGGTAACAACCCTAGTATCCTTCCCATACTTTCAAGGTTATATCAGATACCGTGTAGCGAAGAAAAAAAACTCTTCAACAATATAAAGACACAATGCTTACACCACTATCCAAGTATAAGCATGGAAACATAGGATTGAAAATAAATCAACCCTACGTGCATCAACTTCCACCAAGCTACAGGCCTGAAGGCAACAGACAAGAACAATACATGTCACAGATAACCAATAATCCTTGCCACGGGATCATCCGTACAATAGTATGAATTGTCAAAGTTCATACCTCTTTTCAGTAAATACTTTCTTCCTTGCCCATGACAAGACAGTACATTCCCAGGATCTCACCCAGAATAGAACAGACTCAAATGTCCTATAAGGATGTCGAGACATCTGATCTGACACAAACACACAGGCAAGATAAAACAGTACTAAAAAGATAAATAATACACCAGAATTATTTACCCAGTTCGGCGTACAACAACACCTAATCTAGAGGCTACCAAGTCAGGAATGAAGTCCACTATCAACAGTATCAATTTGCAGACCCTACAGCCAACACACCCGTTGATGATCTATGCACTTAATCACTACACAATGACCCTTCTACCTAGGCCCTCCCTAGATATGTAATATCCCCACCCTACTTCCAAAAATCACAATGATGTCTAGCAGTCAACATCTTAGTCACTGCATCGACGACCCTTCACCAAGATTCTGATCACAAAGATAGACAGTTTGGAAGACATACTTCCAGGAAAACTTAGCTAAGTCTTCAAGCCAAATTCCACTTTTTGTTAGCTTTGCTCCTAACACATCCTGGAGTTTCTTCAAAGCTTCCTCCAAGAACAATACATATCTTTCCTACAGGCTTCGAGGTGGACATGGTAACCTTCCCACAACCCGGGATGTTTACCTTGACAAAACCCTAGACTTCTACATCTTGAGCCGTGTCTTTTCTAGGTTACAAACCTTTCTATTTATAACCTGTTACCAACTAGTTTTGGACCTTCAATCACAGCAAGTCAATTGTTAAAAACTGCAGAAACTTCTACCCCAAGAAAGGTCTTCAATCTTTAGTTTCCTAAATAATCTCCTTATTTAGAAAGTCTTCATTCTCTTTGATTTATTTTTGAATTTTATAGACCTTTAAATATGCGCCACACAGGATGCATAATATTCTCCTTAATATTCTGCCTCTGTTAAGAATAAACTGAATCTCATTAATCCAGATCAGCAGGCGCGATGTCGAAGACATCTTCTTTGACATGTTGTTCCAGTTGTTGAAAAATTTCAACACAAAACGTTCTAACATTGTAATAGGACTTCTTGTTGTACCTGTTCTTCTTAGAAAGTTTATACATCCTATTCTAAATTACATGTTTGCTGCTATCATTTGTTTTACAAAAATTAAGTCAATCCTAAAACTAATAGTGAATTCAAAACCACATCTTGTTGAAACCCTGAGCGCAATGGTTGGAAACCTAATCCTTTGACAAACAAAGGGAGATGAACCCTAACCCACTTCTTGATGCATCATGATGCATGAAAGCCTTGTAGCTTGATGAGAGATGAAGTCCAAAATATCCATGAACACAAAATGCTAATTACAAAGTATGGTGCACAAAGAAGAACCAGAATAATCAATCTTATTCAACAAATACACCTCAAATTAGTTATAAACCCTAGCTTCATATTTACTAATCATTTGAACCTGAAGTGCTTTTTTCAATGAAAATGCATGCTATGTTAGTGTAGATGACCTAATGAAAAGATGTGAATACAAAAGCCTAAGTCAGATAGCGAGACAATTAGGAAGGTAAATTTTAGGGTGCAACAGCTGCCCCTATTTAATCACCTCCAACCTGAAGGTGATATTGGCGCCAGCCTTTCGAACTTTCAAGGTGGAAGAAGATTAAATACTTAAAAGAACCCGGAAATTTGAACTCTAAAGCCAGTCAGGTATTACTATATCTTTTGGCTTTCTGTATTTTTTTTTGCTTTATGGATTGTAGTAGTTATCTGAGTAAATATCTTGGATGTTAGGTCAAGGTTAGACAGACACAAGAAAGCGACCGACTGAAGAAGGCTCTATCGAAGGAATGCCAAGCGAAGGCAAACTTACTGGGGATAGAAATATACATTGACTCTAAATAAAATGCCGATCGAAGGCGAACTTACAAAGAAAAGAGACCAACCGAAGGGGACTCTTGACAAATGATACCAGTCGTAGGTGGGTTTTAAGGGGGAAGAATGAATGTAACACCCGTTGAGTTAATTAATTATTTAATTAAATTACTTTTGGATTATTTGTTGAAGTTGTGAAATGTTGAGGAGTGTTGGTATTAGTTATTAGATTTTTATTAATTAATTAGTTGATTAATAATAATAATAATAATACTGATGATGATGTTGGAATTAATAGAATATTCGCATGGGCCTATTTTATATGGTGGTATGTAGTAAAGTGGGGGTGTGCTAATTGAGCCCAATAGAAATAATAATATTATTATTAAGTTTAGTAATAATATAAAAATAGGTTTTTGTCAAGAAGAAGAGGAATAAGTGTTGGAATAGAAAAATAACGTAGAAGTTACAGAGCAAAGAAGAAAAGAGACAAAAGCGGGATTCAATCAGAAAATTATAGAGCAACCTTCAATCTAAGGTAAGGGTGGGGTTCAGACTCTATAATTGGTTTTATGATGCATGTTATGTGGGAATTGGGTTGTATGAAATTGTTACTGTATATGATGGTTGTATGGAAAAATTGTTGTTTGGCATCTGTTATAATTGTGCTAACATTGTAGCGATTCAATTGATGAATTGAGTGTTGGAATCATCATGTATTGATGAGGGTATAATTGTTAAGTTGGCCTGAGATTATGAGCAGGAAAGAAATTACCGATCGCAAGGAAATTGGACAAAGTTGCAGAACTACAATTATAATATTGGGCATGTGCCAGGAAGCACATGCATGTTGATGAAGGGCATGAATCCATTTCCCAGAATTTCTTTAATTGTTCCTGTGTTTTCCTGTGTGTGTCTGCTACTTAGTACTTTATTATAGTAAATGTATGTAGCAGGATTTGGAAAAAGAATGAATTCCACAGTAGAGTTTATCTATTAGTAACAGAAGTGATCAATTTGTAAATTAGCATAAGTGTAGCATGTAATATTAATGAGTATCAGAGTTAGTGAAGGTTAGCAGAAAATTAGTATTTAGCAGACAATGTAATGAAAGTTGTTGGTAGCAATGATTTATGAAAGTAATAGTAGTAGATATTTAGCAAGGATAATTAGTAAATTGCAGAATTAATAACTGGTATACTTTTAGTTACATAAATTTCATTAAATAATAGTATTATTAGTACCCAAAATATATTAGCAGTAGAGATAACTTAAGTAGTAGGAAAATAATAGTTTCACTAAGTTAACAGAAAACTATTAACGAGGCTCATGGCAGAGTAATTAAGTGGAAGTACTTTAGTAGGAACGTGTTAATAATAATATTGGCATTATTAATTATTAAAGTTGTAGGTGATGAATTTTGTTGTGTTGCCTCTATCGGTTGGAAATTCTTAAGTTCTAGGCTTATGTCAATGTTGTCATGTTGTTGTTGTTGATGTTTCATTTGATCATGTTGTCACATACATCGTATATCAAGTTGGAGTTGATGCTCGTTAAGTTGGCCTAGATTGGAAAAATATTAAGTTGAAGACTTATTCCTTGTTGATGCCTCTATTTATTGGCAGATTATTAAGTTGGAGTTTTACTTCACTGGTACCACATGGATGTGCAAAGTAATGAGTCGCATTCCACGTTGCATATTAGAGTTGTTATGTTGATGAATTAATCATTATAATTAGTTATGATTTATGTGGTTTATGAATGGAGGAGCGATGATTTTGCATAGACTAATTCTAATGTAATATTTATCATGCATCTGATTATATTGTTTGATATCTCACCCCTTCTGTTTGAATGTTACCCCGATATTAGTAACGTGCAGGTAACTCAGAGTGAAGGCGATTTACCTTCAGTAGTTTGTGTCAGTGTCATTCCTCTGATACGTAACACTCGGGAGGATGAATGCTTATTGTTTTATTGTTATTATTTAACTTTATTTAACTTTAAGTTGTTGTTCGTTAAATACTTGTTATTGAAGTTGTCTCAGTTGGACAAAGATGATAAATTCTTTTAAGTTGAATATGTGACTCTACTGCGTAGTTATGAAAGTTGGTCATTTTAAAAGATTAAATTATTTTGTTGTTGTTTCATTCCAGTTTAATGTGTTATGTATTTATAATGAATGTCGTTGTTTTAAGATGAATGTGTAGCATCCTGATTTGGTTGTCGGAACTTTGTAACTTTGATTTTTATATTAGTTGTCGGATAAAATTAGGGTGTTACATTAGTGGTATCAGAGCAAGTCGGTCCGTCCGACCAAGTTGTCGAGTCATAGTTTTGTTTAACAATTGAGTATTGATAATTTAAGTTCTAACTATTGTTTATGTTGTAGAGATAAGTTGAGATGGCTGGAACGAATGACGTTGCACTTGCTGCTACTTTAGAAGCAATGGCGCATGCTATGGAGAATCAGCTGAACGTTGACGAGAATGCTTGATCTTGTAGTTTGGCGACCTTCCAGAGGGAGAATCCTCCTACCTTCAAGGGTAAGTATGATCCTGACGGGGCATTGGATTGGTTGAAAGAGATTGAAAGAATCTTCCGTGTGATGGAATGCACTCCAAGGCAGAAGGTTCGATATGGCACTCATATGCTAGCAGTCGAGGTTGATGACTGGTGGCCTGAGACATGTAAGAGATTGAAAGCTGCTGGTGAGAATGTCATTTGGGTTGTGTTCCCTAGGGAATTTTTGAGGAATTATTTCCCTAAAGATGTTTGTGGTAAGAAGGAAATTAAGTTTCTTGAGCTGAAGCAACGGAGTATGTCGGTTGTCGAGTATGCTGCAAAGTTTATGGAATTGGGTAAGTTTTATCCGCACTATAGTGAGGCTAATGCTGAGTTTTCGAAGTGCATCAAGTTTGAGAACGGGTTATGCCCAAAGATCAAGAAGGCAGTTGGATACCAGAAGATTTGTGTCTTTGCCGATTTGGTTGATAGTTGTAGGATCTATGAAGAAGATAATAATGCTCACTATAAGATTATCAATGAGAAGTGGGGTAAGCACCAACAAAACCGTGGTAAGCCTTATGATGCCCCAACTGGTAAAGGTAAACAGAAAGTTGCTCAGGGTCAGAGGACTAGTGGGGGAGATGCTTCTACTAGTGTGGTTTATTTCAAATGTGGAAAACCTGGGCATAAGAGAAATGCGTGTACTGCTGAGGTAAAGAAGTGTTTCCGTTGTGGTAAGATTATACATGTTGTATCTAAGTGCAAGCATAGAGATATGATTTATTTTAGTTATGGTGAAAAGGGACGCATTGGTAGTTAGTGTCAGAAACCAAAGAAGGTGCAAACTAGTGGTAAGGTGTTTGCGTTGGCCGAGAATCAGACAACTAATGAGGACAAACTCATCAGAGGTACATGTTTCATTAATAGTACTCCTTTAATTACTATTATTAATATTGGTGCTACTTATTGCTTTATTGCTGCCGATTATGATGAAAGATTGAGTCTTATGTTATCTTCTATGAATGGAGAGATGGTCGTCGATACTCCAGCCAAGAGATCGGTGACTAATTCTCTTGTGTGAATGAAGTGTCATTTTTTGATATTCGATAGAGACTTTGCTGTAGATTTAGTTTATTTGCCTTTAAGTGGATTAGATGTGATCTTAGGTATGAACTAGTTGGAGCATAACTATGTTCGTATTAACTATTATAAAAAGTATGTGAGATTTTCTACTCTAGAAGAAGAGGAAGCTGGTCTGTTGTCTGCTATACAGTTGCAGCATTTGATGTAAGAAGAGGCTCACATGTATAAGTATAAGGTTTTCCTAAGAGGGGGTGAATTAGGACTTTTAAAATTATTTTCGGTTTTATGAATTCTTTTATCTTTATTTTCTGATTTTTTATGAAGTGATGAAAGCGATAAAATGCGGAAAGTAAATGACACAAGGATATATCTTGGTTCCCCTCACAGTCCGAGAGTACTCTAGTCTCCTTTCAACATGAAAGAGATTTCATTATTGTTAGATCTCTAGACAAGACACTCTAGTCCTTCTATACAAGACTCTAACCAATAAAACCACCAAGAACAATCCTCTTGGATTTTCACTAAGTACACTAAGAGAAGAATCCTCTCTTAATGATTCTCTTGCTTCCAACTATCCTGGACAACAATATACAACCAAACAAGTAGAACAAGAAAACAATTCTTTCCTTTCTGCTCTCTTGTTTCCAACAATTTTGGATAACAAGGAATTTACAACTAAATATGAAAAAATATTAAGTAAAAAGTTGATGAATATATATCAATAACAATGATTGATCTTCTTCTCCAAACAAGAAATATATAAATATATATTAATGCTCAATTGCTTATGAATAATGAAGGAATTTTTCTAAAATGATATGAATAACACATGTAGAAAAATTCTCAATGAAAGTTGAAATATCAAAACACTTATTTTTGAAAATGAATAAATATAATAATGTTAATTAAAATGGAAGACGTTAAATGTAATTTGAAATTTCATGTATTTATATAAGCATAACACCTCTATGAAATATGGTAAAGTTATGCAAAAAAATCATGAACAATTGTCAAGTTAAAATGAAATGGTGTCATGAAAAGTAATTAAATAAAATATTATTTTTTCAAATTCGTACAGGTCTTATTAAGTATGCTTTAACGGATACCTGACTTAACAAATACAGAACATTATTTTTGAATTTCAAAAAAATAAAATACTGTTTCAGAGTGTTATAAATTAGGGCGGGTTTTGTGCGGTTACGGCGGCTCAAAACGCCTTAACTTGCTAAAAACTGAATGTTTGAAAAAATTAAAACATTAAAACATTAAAAAATTATATAAATTTTTAAACCTACCTTATGCAACATCTATTCATTTATGAAAGTCAAAAGATTATATTTGAAAGTGATTTAACATGGTTCAAATATGAAAAATAAATTTCCAAATGTATGATAAAAATATTTTGTTTTAAAGCTATAAATAGTAAGATATTTTCAACCAAATGAACCATGCATGCAAGTGAATTTTCGAGATTATTTTGAGCATTATTTTATCTATATATATTGCATGCTTATACCTCAATAAATTAAGATCAATTCAAGTCTTCATAATATTGAAATCTTGATCCCTAGCCATATTGCTTCATGATGCTTTTTCTCATCCTTTGATAAATGCACATAGTAGTTGTCTTCATCAAAACATAATGTTAAAGAAGCTTGACTTCACAATCTCCCCTTTTTTGATGATGACAACCATTTAAAATTTAGATGCTTGAATCTTTTAGAATGAATGAGAAACTCTTATGTGAATGCTCCCCTTATCTTTGATAACTCCCTCTTGATCAAAGTTCTCCCTTGAATCATATAAAATTTACATCTTTCTTTGGGCTACAATAGTTATAGACAAGCATACACACACACACACACACACACACACACACACACATATATATATATATATATATATATATATATATATATATATATATATATATATATATATATATATATATATATATATATATATATGTGTGTGTGTGTGTGTGTGTGTGTGTGTGTGTGTGTATGCTTGTCTATAACTATTGTAGCCCAAAGAAAGATGTAAATTTTATATGATTCAAGGGAGAACTTTGATCAAGAGGGAGTTATCAAAGATAAGGGGAGCATTCACATAAGAGTTTCTCATTCATTCTAAAAGATTCAAGCATCTAAATTTTAAATGGTTGTCATCATCAAAAAAGGGGAGATTGTGAAGTCAAGCTTCTTTAACATTATGTTTTGATGAAGACAACTACTATGTGCATTTATCAAAGGATGAGAAAAAGCATCATGAAGCAATATGGCTAGGGATCAAGATTTCAATATTATGAAGACTTGAATTGATCTTAATTTATTGAGGTATAAGCATGCAATATATATAGATAAAATAATGCTCAAAATAATCTCGAAAATTCACTTGCATGCATGGTTCATTTGGTTGAAAATATCTTACTATTTATAGCTTTAAAACAAAATATTTTTATCATACATTTGGAAATTTATTTTTCATATTTGAACCATGTTAAATCACTTTCAAATATAATCTTTTGACTTTCATAAATGAATAGATGTTGCATAAGGTAGGTTTAAAAATTTATATAATTTTTTAATGTTTTAATGTTTTAATTTTTTCAAACATTCAGTTTTTAGCAAGTTAAGGCGTTTTGAGCCGCCGTAACCGCACAAAACCCGCCCTAATTTATAACACTCTGAAACAGTATTTTATTTTTTTGAAATTCAAAAATAATGTTCTGTATTTGTTAAGTCAGGTATCCGTTAAAGCATACTTAATAAGACCTGTACGAAATTATTCTCCCCCTTTGTCATTATCAAAAAAGATGGGAAAAGCATTATAATACATAAAGAAATTATTGAAAGTAAAAACAATTTATACCAACGAGTTTCACCTCAACAGTGACTTCATAAATCATTCATCTTTTGAGAACATGATGTTGAAGCCTTTGTCCCAAAGTTGACTTGTACTTAGAATATTATGCTTTAGTCTTTTAACATAAAGTATATCTTCAATGGATGTGAAAGTTAGTATTTAATTTTTTCCAATGCCAAGAATTCTTCCTTTAAAGTATTCCCTATATGTGAAATAATCCTTGGACTTATGAACAAGATTTGAAAGTTAGTGTATATCTTCCATCAACTGCTTAGAGCCACCACTTATCAAAACACCATGGATTTAAAGTGGTCCTCAAGCTAACCTACAAAACAATTAAGTTTGATTTGTTACCCAATGTGCTCTGGGTCCATCATAGTTAGTTCCCTTCTTAACCCACACATAATACCCACTTGCTACACTAAAGTTTATAACATAGCAAGCATTAGGTGTATGGCCAACAATACCATAATAAAAACAAGTAGGTATAAAATTACTTTTATATCTAGGAGGATAAGATTTCTTCTTAACAAACTTTTTCTTTTTAGGATAATGATGAATCACTTTAGGTTTGTTAACTTTCTCTTGATTTGTTTGGTCACTAGCCTTAATAAAGATAGTTTTGTTAGAACTTGGCTTTGAAAATATTGAATATCCAAGTTGTTGTACCCCAAAATTTTCCCTAATGTTTTACAAGATCTTCTCTTACATGGGTGGTTACAAACAATTGCTTGAAGAAGAATAACAAATTTTGAAGTTTGTCAAAGTGTCATTCGATAATGTATCTTTCGATTGGCATCTGAACAAAGGCGTCTTCGATTGGTATTTTAGCGTCACTTTGATTAGTCCAAACTGAAGGAAATAGAAGAGAGAAGAACAAATTTTTCGATCGGTCTAAAAGTTAATTCGATTGACATCTGAGCAAGGAACATTGATTGGTATCAGAACAAATTATCATTCGATTGGCACCTGAACAAGGCCTTTCGATTGGCCTCATGGCCAAACCCTTCGATTGGCATGGTGGCCAAGCCTTTCGATTGGCATTCTGAAAGACCCTTTCATTTGGCACCCTGGGTCAGGCCTTTCGATTGACATGGCAAGGAATCCTTCGATTTAGCATCTCAAACAAGGCAGATTCGATTGGCATTTTAACAGGTACCCTTCGATTGGCATTTCAGCAAAGCCTTTCGATTAGCCTTGCAACAAGATCCTTCGATTGGCATTCCAAAAGGTCCTTCGACTGACACTTTAGAGGGTCCTTCGACTGGAAATTCAGATTTTACCTCAATCAGAACATCAAAATGAAATGACCTTCGAATGACATTTCAGTGCCGATTTGTCTTAATCTAAGATGCTCTAATGAATGAAGCTGTGAAAACTTCGAATCATAATTTAGACTCACCACAAGGTCAAGGGTTGGTCGAAGTTGTCTAATAAGGAATGTGTTGAATAAATTCGAATTGGACTTTGAAGCTGGAAAAGAAGGTAGATTCGAAGGAATGAACTAGGCTGGTATGGCTACGCAAAAAACACATATCCTAACTTGTCCATGTCATATTCTTGCCTTGTTTGTTCACAACTCCACAAGAGCTGATTCGACCATAGGATTCTTTTCGAATCAAGCAATCGAAGCGGAGGGAAGCTCAATCTAAGGGGCTATGCAATCGAAGGTGGAGTGATTCGAATTGGTACTTTGAAGCAATCTAAGCAGAGGGAGGCTCAGTCAAAGGGAAGTGGATCTGTAGGTCACCTTTCAATATTCATCATGTTGGAGGCCCAAACAGCTCATAACAGGCTGGCAGTAACGTATGAAAATAGATTCACATTTGATTGAATCAAATATAGCAAGTATTTATGAAGAAATCAAATCAAATCTCTTCATCATAATGGGACAAGATTTGATACGCAAATGTTGACCTAATTCCTCTGTCTATATAAACCTGATGACCTCACATGAAAAAAGGGGGACGGATAAAAAGGAATTCATACACGCACATCATCCACACAAAGGGTCAAACAAAGAAACCCATGGACACGGCCACGCATACATTGCTTCAGAAAAGCACCAGCCTGCCCCACGAAAGTCTAGACTCCATTGCAGGCACCTTCCGTGCAGATCCAGGTGCCTCTAGTGGTATAATGTTCAATCTCACTTAAACTTAAAATTAAACTCACGATTGCATATTCATAGCTTTTGTTATTATTTGTGAACGATTTAACAAAGTGTATGCAAGTTGCAGTGTTCATACGTTTGAACTCCCATGGATATAGTTTCTTTCGAGGCTGGTTACTTTAGAAATCCATGATCCTGACTCTGACAAATCGAAACCAACCCAGATTCGGGTTAAGGGATTGATTTTAAATGAGACATTTCTCTGTATTATTTAGTTTCGAATTAACCAATTTGCAGGACTAAAATCAGGTGTCACATATTTCGAATGATCGAGTAGGAATTCGCACAATCGAAGGGACCATGGTCCGAGCCCAGGCATTGCATTTTCAATCTCTAACTAACTTCCTTGCAGGTCTAGCATCCCAGATCGAACGCTCCAGATGAGACGTCTCTCAAACTTCTTTGATCCAGGCCTCACAGTTTAAACTTCTAACGTTTTGCTTTTAGCGCCTCAAGACGCTCGAATGAGGTATTCGATCAAGGCCTTGCTTCCCAGAACGCTTTCTCTTTGTTTCCTGCTTGGTGGTCTTTCTATTTTGTTTCCCTTTCTTTTGGCTGTTTGTCTTTACTTTTTCTAAATTTTAATTAACATAAAAGAAAAAACCCAAAAAGACATTAGGTTAGTTTTTTACATTAAATTAATTTTGTCAATTAATTAATTAACTATTTTAATATTTTCTTAAAAAAACTAAAATTAAATAGACTTAGGATTTTTTAATTCAATTTCTTTTTATAACAAAAACAAACAAAAATATTCCTTTCACTTAGGATTTTAGACGCATTTTTAATCCAGGCGCGTGTTTATTTATTTTTATCCTTTTTGTTAATGATGTAATTGTGCCCAGTTTGTAATAATTAGGGTTTTAATATCTGCATTTTATATTTTCAGTCAATTCTTTGTGCATCTACACCAAATCCCTGTAATAGCGCAGGACCCTCTATTTTCTTGCTTTTTTATGTTATATGCGTATATATAATTGTTAGCAACCTAAGCGTGCATGCTTAATCAGTCAATCTTAGATCACTAAAATTCAAGATGAATAAATCTAAAAAAGCACACTTTTGCACACGTGCACCCCTAGGGTATTTCCCACTTTGGTTGCCTCGGAAACAATGGTCATGTCCCTCGAACATAGTGATACTCTTAACAAAGACCCTCGGTTAAAATCATCATAAAGATCACAGTCCTTAAATTTCCCTCGAGTTGCCTACGAGAAATGATCTTATGATGATAGTCCCTTCGAAATGTTAGGGTATCCTTACATGTTTCCTTCAATGACCATTACGTCCCTTTAGATAGTCCCTCAAACATCCAACGTCTAGGGTTACCTACTTTCTAATAGTAGGATAACACGGTCTAAAGGATAGGAGGAAAAGAACAGTCTTTTTTCGAGTAGGTAGATAACTGTTAGGTACTTGCTCAAACAAATTTTCACACCACACTTTCAAACACTTTTCAAACAAAGTTTTCAAAACACTTTATCACACTCATGAGAACTGATACAAGAGTTACCATAAAGTGAATCTCCACACTAAGGCATTTTCAAAGCTTTTCAAAACACACAAACACAAGAAATTTTAGAAAATGAGCAAGTACCTAAGAGACCATGGAAAACCATGGATGGAAAGGGTGCTAACACATTCCCTTTCCATAATCTACCCCCCTTACTCAGAAATATCGAAAAAAGGTCTTTTTATGTTCTTTTCACCCTCTCATTTTTGGATAAAAGAAAATTCGGTGGCGACTCTTGCTTACCACGACATTTGTGAACAAAAAATGCAAAATCAGTATAACATTCGGTTCTACCACCGTATCACAGAACTGGAGACTCTGTTGGGGAATATAGTTATAAAGTGGGGTTTACCTTAGGATCTAGATCATTTTAAATTGATTTATTTATTTGCTTTGACTGCTTTACTTTTAAAGATTGTTGGGGTATTATAGTATAGATCATATACCCAGATCTGGGGACACTTTTTAGGTAAACAACAATAGATCATGGAGACAGTACGACGTAGACCGATATGGTTGAAGCGATGGCTGTGTTGGTGTGACACTTTGGTTGGTACCAGTATCCCTTGTGTTGAATCGAGGAGAATACGGGGCCTCCGCGTGGTGTCGTGAAGCACTAACGAACCTTAGAACCTTAGTTGTAAAGATGGGACTTGGTTGATACTTGATGCTACACTTATTGAGATCGGACTTTCGAGATGTTTCGGGCGCAAGAAAAGATTGCTAAACTGAAATAAATTGATAAAGGAAGATCAGTGATATTGAGACTCCTTAGAACCCAGTTACTATTTCTAAGACAGGTTGAGCCAACTAAACTTCAAGAGGGTACTTACCTACAAACCCCATGCAAGCCTAAACCTAAGGCTACTTGTGTGACTTGTTTTCCTTCATTGTCTAACAACTTGAATTCTTTGCAGGGTTGTGTTTGTCACCTTACATTTTTTGCTTAACGCATAACATACACATCATAACGTCATGCCATAACATTTCCTTAACCATTTCAAGGATCTAAAGGGTTTGTGATGCATGTTAGGGTAAATCAGACGTCTAAAGAGGGGCAAAGTGGATTTATTTTCCTCTAGCCAATGCCGTAAGAATATCAAAACTTAGCAACTTTAGTCAGGGGCTATGACCCACTTGATATGGTGATCTTGGCTCTTGTAGAAGGACACTCAATGATACAAAGTTATTCAACCAAACCTATAAACTTCAAATGCTGACATCTTCTTGTTTACCCCGCGATTCCTTGAAAACATTACATACGCATATCATACATGTTATTGCATAAACAGGTTTCAAAACAGGGTTCTCATCTTCTCTACTGTTTATTTCAGCAATGGCTCTAGAACAAACAATCAAAGACCTTCAGGCTCAAAATTCCCAGTTCCAACAAATGTTCCTGACTCTGACCTAGGGGCAAGAAGACCTGAAAGCCCTGATCGTCAAAAAGAAGGCTAAGAGGGCAAAGAAACCAGGTCGTGTTTCGAGTGTGGGAAGAGGAAGACTAGTTAACCGGGCTCTGGATTTTGCAACCTCATCAACGAAAGGGGATAATAAAGAGGAAGAGGACGAGGAATCAGATGAAGGAGACAACAATCCAACGTCCGAAGAAGGTAAACCTAACTATGATGAGGAGCAATATCCTCCTGCTGATGAAAAATACAAACAATTGGAGGATGGACTCAATGCCATGGAGATCCAAAGGGTGCCTAGTATGGATTTCGAAGAATTAGGTTTGGTTTCAGGGGTGGTCATCCCCCTAAGTTCAAGTTCCCCATCTTTCTTAAAATATGACGGTGTATCATGTCCCAAGCTTCACTTCATGTCATATGTCAGAAGGATCCAGCCTCACACTACTTACCGAATGTTATGGGTCCATTTCTTCCAAGAAATTTTGGATGGCACTCAACTGGACGGTTCTATCAGCTAGAAGGAACTGAAATTCATACCTGGGAAGACTTAGTTGTTTCTTTCTACAAGCAGTACCAATACAACGCTGACCTGGAACCAACTCGAGTGCAACTGCATAATAGGTCCATGAGCTCAAGAGAAGGGTTCAAGGAATATGTGCAAAAATGGAGGGATCTAGCTCACAGGGTACAACCTCCTCTAAATGATCAAGAAATGGTAGACATGTTAATTAGCACTCTGAAATGCCCATTCTTCAATTTACTGATTGGGAGTTCCTCATTCGGGTTCACAGAGATGGTTCTTACTAGAGAGAGGATCGAAAGTGGTATCAGGAATGGGAAGATCCTGATGGCTACATCTTCTAATGATGAGAAGAAGCCATTTGGTGGTAGGAGGGAAGTCAATGTTGTGCACGGCCAAACGGGTCGTTATAAGGCAGACTACCACCAATCTGTGGGGGCAATGTTGGTCTCTAATTCAGAACGCGTGCAACAACCACAACAACAGGGTAATCAGCAAAGGCCAGACGAGCCTAAGAGACAGTTTACCCAAATCAACATGCCACTGTCACAAGCATTGAAACACATGTTGAAGATGAATCTGATTATGGTAATAGGCCCTCATCAAAACCCTAAGACTTCCTCTCCTAACTAGAATCCTAATGCTAGGTGTTCCTACCATTCTGGAAATCCGGGGCATGATACTAATGATTGTTGGGCGCTGAAATACAAGATTCAGAATATGATTGACGCCAAGGAGATTGATTTTGACCCTCCTGAGACTCCTAACATGGTCACTGCTCCCATGCCAAATCATGGCTAGGATTGAAAGAATTTTTGTTAATTTGAATTCTCAAGTTGTATTTTCTTTGTTTGTTCAAACAATTATTGTCATGTCAAACTTTGTTATGTCATTAATGCATTACACATGTTTGTCTTGAATTAATTTGTTTTCATTATGCTTAAACTGCTTCCTTACTTCATTTTTGTGATATTCAACTCTCGATCAAAAGCTATAAGCCTTTAGAGGGAGGATGACGAGAACGATACCACAATCTCTACAATATGCTTTTGAACAGACCCCACTGACGATGTACAGACATTGTTTCAAATGCTAAACAGTGGAATTATAAGGAAGATAATCCCTAGTCAACCCCTTTGAGCCAAAGAAGTAGGAGTTTTCTTTTCGCATAAATTAAAACCCTTAATCATAACCTGGGGCAGGGTAGTTTTCTCAATTAATTCAGATGTGCATTCAGTCACAATCTTCCGCTTCATACACAATGGATGACATCGAAGACATCCTTCCAAATTAAAAGATGGTGTTGGTTCCGTATAATCGTCAAGATACGCAGTCATTATCTCTCAAAATAAAATCCCATTAAGTCAAAACCTATGAAGGGGACTTAAGAAAAAAACTGGGGCATCCCGCTGACTGTAATCACAAAAGAAACAGTTCAGGTAAAAGCAGGGATAATAATATAAAAAAAGGAGGTCGCTACAAATCCTCAACAAAAATAAGATTACAAAAATGACTGCCTTCTCAAACAAACGTTCAATTTCTGAACCATCATCAGAATATCAAGGACATTCCAAAATTCAATTAGGATTCAAAATGCACAATTACCAGAGCATGGGACTGAAGAACATCACGAAGAGCGGGTGGGTACAAATAAAATTTGAGCCTTTATCCTTTGTTTCTTGAACTGTGAACTAGGCCACATTATAACCCTTAAAAGTTCTAGCTGAAGCATGGGTTAGTTTGAAAGCATACTGTTACAAAAGGTATCTTGACTCCTGTAGGGTGTGCTATAAATCCTGAGTTGGCATCACATTT
Source organism: Vicia faba (assembly GCA_948472305.1). NCBI lineage: Eukaryota > Viridiplantae > Streptophyta > Magnoliopsida > Fabales > Fabaceae > Vicia > Vicia faba. The sequence continues at coordinate 1,309,399,256 of OX451739.1, forward strand.
TACAAAACTTACTTGTTTTACGGAAGAATGCATTTCCAAAAATTTCAAGACAGACATGAGTTTTGCATTCTTTAAATAACATTGTTTGCACATGATTAATTGTTCAAATGATAGAGAAATTCACACAATGAATATTCAGTGAACAAAAACCTTCTCAAAAAAAAGGATCACCTCAAGTGGAAAAACACTTCCAACCAAGGGACACATCATGATCATTGTCCATCTTTTGGGGCAGTCAAGTCAATATTTAAGGAATCTCTCAAAGAGGCCGAATAGCCAGGGGCAGATCTCCATCAGAATCACTTGGGGCATTGAACATGAATTCCAGCAACGAATCTTGCACGATCAAACAAGCATCTTCTTGAAGTGTGGCAACACTTACTATTATAGACAATGACAATTCTCCGTACCTGGTGTACATGGACATAGTCGGAAAATACTACGCATAAACAAAGACCCGCTAGGTTGACTGGCCTAGGAAAAAATAAGGGCATCCCGGCGAACCAAAAAGGTTCGGGCAAAAATTAGGGATAAAAACAAAAATAGGTACACCTGGCAAGTCAAAAACCTGAAAAGGCGGCTTGAGCAAAAAAGGGTATCCCGGTGGATTGAAAATCTGAAAAGACAGTCCAGGAAAAAGTTAGGGATTAAAGCGTACGACTACGTCCCGTCATCTTGTCATTTGTTTATCAGTAGGAGACTTATCATCCTGGTCAACATTTACCAAGCACCCCAAGAGTTGGGATGACACTCAAACCATCCACAAAGTCTCCGCATGTACTTTCTCCAGCAGGTACAGAGGCAGGGTCATCTTACTAAAAAGCCGTTGCCATATCCTCAGCTTACAACCTAGTGACGTCATATGCTCTTGTATCCCCAGTAGAACAGGAATTTCCAGCTACTTCCTCGACATCAGGTTTTCCTCAGTAAAGTCATCAAACTTCTTAGGATTCCCCAATAGGATTTCGGAAAATCCTTAGGCAGGGCACAAAGCTTTCCTTCCCCAACAGATTTTATTTCTCTAACAACGGAAGTTCATCTCCCAACAGTTCAGCTTTAACAAAATCTGAACACCTACATTCTTCATCGCCAGCTGCAATCAGGGATTTATTTTCCCTAATTCAACAGCACTGCAATAGAACAACTGATACATTCACATATTGCATTCATACATCATTCTACAAACGTCATAGCATTTGCAGTACAAATGCATACATCCCAATATCATTTATTTTTAGAACACCATTACACAATGCATTTCATACATCATGACATTGCATACAACTAACGCTTTACCTTTTCAGGAAAGATCAATCAACAAATATTTATCATCAACAATTTTCAACAGGTCCAGGATTAGTTCCTGAAACAAAATAGAGTAATTATCGGTGCGACCAAAAACAACTTTACACAGGCTCAACATGAAGCAATCTTACATGGGTTCCTTCTCCTTCTGAAAAACAGCTTTAAACAGGCTCTTCGCGAAGAAATCTTACACAGGTTCCTTCTCCTTCTGAAATATAGCTTTACGCGGGCTCAACATGAAGGAATCTCATAGGGGTTTCTTCTGACTTCCAAAAACAGTTTTACAAGGACTTATCCCGAAGTAGCTCTACCCAAGCTCCTTCTGAAGTTTTACACGGACTTATCCCAAAGCAGCCCTACCCAGGCTCCTTCTGAAGTTTTACACGGACTTATCCTGAAGCAACCCTACCCAGGTTCCTTCTCATTTTAGATGCAGTTATACCCGGACTCATCATGAAGCAACCCTACCCAAGTTCCTTCAATTTCTAGATGCAGTTTTACACAGACTCATCCTGAGGCAACCTTACCCAGGCTCCTTCTTACAATTTCTAGATGCAGTTTTACCCAAACGCATCATGAGGCAACCCTACCCAGGTTCCTTCTTACAATTTCCAGATGCAGTTTTAACCGGACTCATCCTGAGGAAACCCCAACCAGGTTCCTTCTCTTATATCTCCTGAAGTAACCCTACCCAGGTTCCTTCTCATAATCTCCAGATGCAGTTTTACACGGACTCATCCTAAAGCAACCCTACTCAGGTTCTTTCTTACAATTTTCAGATGAAGTTTTACCCAGACTCATCATGAAGCTGCCCTACCCAGGATCCCTCTCATATATCTCCTAAAACAGCCCTACCCAGGTTCCTTCTCATACACTTGCAGATGAAGTCTTACCCGGACTCCTCTTGAGACAACCCTACACAGGATTCTTATGATACATTTCCAGATAGTAGTTAATTTCATTCTCCATAGTAAATTACTGTGAAGCCTGGATTTCAACCAGAAAACAACAAACTTTCATCTCTCCAATCCAGAGATAACCCCTTAGTAGAGCCATGGACAACTGAGGTTCCTAGACTCTATTCCCCATAGAGTTTTCCTCAAAGAGGAAAACAACAGAAATCAACATCCCCCAGTGGACTCCTCCTCAGAAAACAGGAACAGGAATCCCCATCTTCGACGACTCTCTGTCATCTTCTCCAAATGGCATATGTAAGCCCATTCCCGACATCGTCAACCATCAGTGTTATGCGAGTGCAAATTCCTAGGCACTCTAGTGTTCAATCATCTTCCACATTCAGATCACGAAAGGCAGACAAGCCAACCTACATCTTCAGGTTTAAGAAGATTGAACAGGGGTAACTCTTGTACCCCAAAATTTGCCCTCATGTTTTACAAGATCTTCTCTTACATGGGTGGTTACGAACGCTTGCTTGAATAAGAATAACAAATTTTGAAGTTGGTCAAAGTGTCCTTCGATAAGGTGTCTTTCGATTGGAATCTGAACAAAGGCGTCTTCGATTGGCATTTTAGCATCACTTCGATTAGTCCTAACTGAAGGAAATCGAAGAGAGTAGAACAAAGTTTTCGATCAGTCAACAAGGTACTTCGATCGACGTCTGAGCAAGGAACTTCGATTGGTATCAGAACAAAGTATCATTCGATTGGCACCTGAGCAAGGCTTTTCGATTGGCCTCATGGCCAAGCCCTTCGATTGCCATGGTGGCCAAACCTTTCGATTGGAATTCTGAAAGACCCTTTCATTTGGCACCCTGGGCCAGGCCTTTCGATTGACATGGAAAGGAATCCTTCGATTTAGCATCTCAAATAAGGCAGTTACGATTGGAATTTTAACAGGTACCCTTTGATTGGCATTTCAGCAAAGCCTTTCGATTATCCTTGCAATAAGATCCTTCGATTGGAATTCCAAAAGGTCCTTCGAATGGCACTTCAGAGGGTCCTTCGACTAGAACTTCAGACTTTACCTCAATCAGAACATCAGAATGAACTGAACTTTAAATGGAATTTCAATGCAGAGTTTGTCTTAATTTAAGATGCTCTGATGAAGGAAGCTCTGAATACTTCAAATCAGAATTTAGACTCACCACAAGGTCAGGGGCTGGTCTAAGTTGTCTAATAGGGAATGTGCTAAATAAATTCGAATTGGACTTTGAAGCTGGAAAAGAAGGTAGATTCGAAGGAATAAACTAGGCTTGCATGGCTAAGTAAAAAACACATATCCTAACCTGTCCAGGCCAGATTCTTGCCTTGTTTGTTCACAACTCCACAAGGGCTGATTCGACCAGGGGATGCTTTTCAAATCAAGCAATCGAAGCAGAGGGAAGCTGAATCGAAGGGGCTATGCAATAGAAGCTGGAGTGATTCGAATTGGGACTTTGAACCAATTGAATCAGAGGGAGGCTCAATCGAAGGGAGTGGATATGTAGGCCAGCTTTCGATTTTCATCATGTTGGAGGCCCAAAGAGCTCATAACAGGCTGACAGTAACGTATGAAAATAGATTGGCATTCGGTTGAATCAAATATAGCAAGTCTTTATGAAGAAATCAAATCAAATCTCTTCATCATAATGGGCCAAGATTTGATACGCAAATGTTAACCTAATTACTTTGTTTATATAAACCTCATAACCTCACACGAAAAAAGGGGGACGAATATAGAGGAATTCATACATGCGCAGCATCCACACAAAGGGCCAGACGGAAAAATCCACGGAGACGGCCACACATACATTGCCTTGCAAAAGCACCAGCCTGCCCCACGAAATTCTAGACTCCGTTGCAGGCACCTTCCGTCCAGATCCAGGTGCCTCTAGTGGTATAATGTTCAATCTCACTTAATCTTAAAATTAAACTCATGATTGCATATTCATAGCTTTTGTTATTATTTGTGAATGATTTAACAAAGTGTATGCAAGTTGCAGTGTTCATACGTTTGAACCCCCATGGATAGAGTTTCTTTTGAGGCTGGTTACTTTAGAAATCCATTATCCTGACTATGGCAAATCGAAACCAACCAAGATCCGGGTTCAGGGATTGATTTCGAATGAGACGTTTCTCTCTATTGTTTAGTTTCGAATTAACCAATTTGCAGGACTAAAAGCAGACGTCACATATTTCAAATGAGCAAGAAGGAATTTGCACAATTGAAGGGACTAGGGTTCGAGCCCAGGACTTGCATTTTCAATCTCTAACGAACTTCTTTGCAGGTCCAGTATCCCAGATCGAAGGATGGTACATCCGGATCGAATGCCCCATATGTGTCGTCTCTCAAACTTCTTCGATTCAGGCCTCACAGTTTCAACTTCTAACGTTTTACTTGCAGCGCCCCAAGACCCTCGAATGAGGTCTTCGATCCAGGCCTTGCTTTACAAAACACTTTCTCTTAGTTTCCTGCCTGGTGGTCTTTCGATTTTGTTTCCCTTTCTTTTGGCTGTTTGTCTTTACTTTTTCTAAATTTTAATTAACATAAAAGAAAAAACCCAAAAAGACATTAGGTTAGTTTTTTACATCAAATTAATTTTGTCAATTAATTAATTAAATATTTTAATATTTTCTTAAAAAAACTAAAATTAAATAGACTTAGGATTTTTTAATTCAATTTTTTTTATAACAAAAACAACAGAAAAATTCCTTTCACTTAGGATTTTAGATGCATTTTCAATTAAAGCGCATGTTTATTTATTTTTAGCCTTTTTTTAAATGATGTAACTATGCCCGGTTTGTAATAATAAGGGTTTGAATTTCTGCATTTTATATTTTCAGTCAATTCTTTGTGCATCTACACCATAGCCCCTTAATAGTGTAGGACCCTCTATTTTATCGCTTTTTTATGTTATATGCTTATATATAATTGTCAGAAACCTAGGCGTGTATGCTTAATCAATCAATCTTAGATCACTAAAATTCAAGATGAATATATCTGAAAAAGCACACTTTTGCACACGTGCACCCCTAGGGTATTTCCCACTTTGGTTTCCTCGGAAACAGTGGTCATGTCCCTCGAACATAGGGATACTCTTAGCAAAGACCCTCGGTTAAAATCATCATAAAGATCATAGTCCCTAAATGTCCCTCGAGTTGCCTACGAGAAATGATCTTATGATGATAGTATATTCGAAATGCTAGGGTATCCTTACATGTTGCCTTCAATGACCATTACGTCCCTTTCGATAGTCCCTCAAACATCCAACGACTAGGGTTACCTACTAATAGTTGGATAACACGGTCTAAAGGATTGGAGGAAAAGAACAGTCTTTTTTCGAGTAGGTAGATAACTGTTAGGTACTTGCTCAAACAAATTTTCACACCACACTTTCAAACACTTTTCAAACAAAGTTTTCAAAACACTTTATCACACTCTTGAGGACTGATACAAGAGTTACCATAAAGTGAATCGCCGCACTAAGGCATTTTCAAAACATACAAACACAAGCAATTTTAGAAAATGAGAAAGTACCTAAGAGCCCATGGAAAACCATGGATGGAAAGGGTGCTAACACCTTCCCTTTCCATAATATACCCCCTTACTCAGAAATCTCGAAAAAAGGTCTTTTTCTATTCTTTTTACCCTCTCCTTTTTGGATAAAACAAAAGTCAGTGGCGACTCTTACTTACCGCGACATTTGCGAACAAAAAATGCAAAACGAGTTTTACAATCGGTTCTGCCACCGTATCACACAAGTCCAATTTTATTATTGGGGTATCTTAGTTGACTAAGGACACCTTCCAACCCAATTTGTCTTTTTTCATGTCTTTCAATAACTCTTTTAAATTGGACAACTTGGAAAGAAAGTGATTCACAATTTTTGCATACAAATGTTTTTTTTGCTCACTAATAATCTTTTGTTTTTCATCCTTGAAATTATTTTCAAATGTCTCAATTTTTTCTTCTAAAGATGAAATATATTTCTTTTGATATGAAATAGTTTTGTATAAAATTTTACATTCATTTAAGAGTTCATCTATTTCACCTTGTACATCATTATCATAAAGAGAAAAATCATTACTAACCTCATCATTTTCATCATTCGAATGATGTGAAGCCATTAATGCAAGATTAACACGTTCATTGCTTTTGGAATCAGAAGTAGAACTTTCCCATGCTATATATGGTTTCTTTAACTTCTTATCTTTATTTCTATTGAAATATTTCTTCTTCTTTTCAAGTGTAGGACAATCACTTTTAACATGTCCCTTTTTTCATATTCAAAGCATGCAACCTTCCTTGTTGGTGCTTCTTTTTTTTTTCTTTTCGAAGAACCTTTTCAATCTTCTTGATAAGATCATCATGTTCACTACTAGTGGATTCATCTTATTGATTGCTATCATGATTTTTTATCCTCGTTTTTAAAGAAATGTCTTTTGAATCTTTTCCTTGGATTTCATCCTTTTCAAGTCTTGCAAGTTCCGTCTGATATTCTTGAAGTTTTCCGAATAAAGTGGCGGAAGTCATTGTGGATAGATTCTTCTTCTCGGATATTGCTGTCACTTTTGGTTGCCATTCCCTATATAAAGATATAAGAACTTTAAGATTAAGTTCATCATTAGTTAAAGTCTTACCGAGTGCTTTCAAATTATTTTTCAAGTGCACGAATCTTTTCTGCAAGTCAATGATTGATTCTCGGGGATGATTTCTGAATAGTTCGTATTCTTGACTCAATGTATTTAATCTCGATCTTTTAACTTCAGCGGTTCCTTTATGAGTTTCTACCAAAGTATCCCATATTTATTTTGTCGTTGTGCATGCCGAAATACGATAGAATTCGTCCATGCTAAGTACACTTTGAAGAATATTAATTGCCTTTTTGTCTTAGAGGACCTTTTTCTTGTCATCGTCATCCCATGAACCTTTAGGCTTTGACGTACCAACACCATTGATAACACTTGTAAGAACAAATGTACCATTTTCGACGGTATCCCATATTTCTTCTACGTTTGCTTCTAAATGATCCTTCATGCGGATTTTCCTAAAATCAAAGTATTCACCACAAAACAGTGGAGGCTTGTTATTGCTACCACCATCTCTAAAAAGTGGATTTTGATTTGCGGAAACCATTCTGGATCTTTATGAACAAGTTACCAATAACCCGCTCTGATGCCAATTATAAGTATAAGAGTGCGCCTAAGAGGGGGGTGAATTAGGACTTTTAAAATTATTTTCGGTTTTATGAATCTTTGATCTTTCTTTTCTGATTTTTGGTGAAGTGATGAAAGCGATAAAATGCGGAAACTAAATGACACAAGGATATATCCTGGTTCCCCTCACAGTCCGAGAGTACTCAAGTCCCCTTTCAACATGAAAGATATTTCATTATTGTTATATCTCTAGACAAGACACCCTAGTCCTTTTATACAAGACTCTAACCAATAAAACCACCAAGAACAATCCTCTTGGATTTTCACTAAGTACACTAAGAGAACAATCCTCTCTTAATGATTCTATTGCTTCCAACTATCTTGGACAACAATATACAACCAAACAAGTAGAATAAGAAAACAATTCTTTCCTTTCTACTCTCTTGTTTCCAACAATTTTGGACGACAAAGAATTTACAACTAAATATGGAAAAATATTAAATAAAAAGTTGATGAATATATATCAATAACAATGATTGATATTCTCCTCCAAATAAGAAATATATAAAGATATATTAATGCTCAAGTGTTTATGAATAATGAAGGAATTTTTCTAAAATGATATGAAGAACACGTGTAGAAACATTCTCAATGAAAGTTGAAATATCAAAACACTTGTTTTTGAAAATAAATGAATATAATAATGTTAATTGCAATGGAAGAGGTTAATTGTAATTTGAAATTTCAAGTATTTATATAAGCATAAAACCTCTATGAAACATGGTAAAGTTATGTAAAAAAATCATGAACAATTGTCAAGTTAAAATGAAATGGTTTCATGAAAAGATGCATAAAAAGGTGTTAAATAAAATATTATTTTTTCAAATTCGTATAGGACTTATTAAGTCATTTTTAGCGGATATCTGACTTAACAAATACATAACATTATTTTTTAATTTCAAAAAATAAAATACTGTCTCAGAACGATCTAAATTAGGGCGGTTTTTGTGCTTTTACCGCAATTCAAAACGCCTTAACTTACTAATAACTGAATGTTTGAAAAAATTAAAACATTAAAAAATTATATAAATTTTTGAACCAACCTTATGCAACATCTATTGATTTATGAAAGTCAATAGATTATATTTGAAAGTGATTTAACATGGTTCAAATATGAAAAATAAGTTTTCAAATGTATGATAAAAATATTTTGTTTTAAAGCTAGAAATAGTGAGATATTTTCAACCAAATGAACCATGCATAAAAGTGAATTTTGGAGATTATTTTGAGCACTATATTATCAATATATATTACATGCTTATACCTCAATAAATTAAGATCAATGCAAGTCATCATAATATTGAAATCTTCATCCATAGCCATATTGCTTCATGATGCTTTTTCTCATCCTTTGATAAATGCACACGGTAGTTGTCTTCATCAAAACATAATGTTGAAGAAGCTTGACTTCACAATATGTTCTCGTTGATGGCGTTGCTATCTGTCGTGAATCAAGCTGTAATTGAGGAATTGCAAGTGGTGCGTGAGTTTCCTAAAATTTTCCCTGATGAAATTCCTGATGTACCGCCAAAGAGAGAAGTCGAGTTTGCTATTGATCTTGTACCTGGTACCAGACCTGTTTCTATGGCACCATACAGGATGTCTGCATCTGAATTGTCAGAATTAAAGAAGAAATTGAAAGAGTTACTTGATTAGAATATTGTGAGACCAAGTGTATCGTCGCGGGGAGCTCCAATGTTGCTAGTAAAGAAGAATGATGGAAGTATGAGACTTTGTATTGATTATAGACCTTGAATAAAGTAACGATTAAGAACAAGTATCCGCTTCAAAGAATAGATGACTTGATGGATCAATTGGTGGGTGCTCGAGTGTTTAGCAAGATTAATTTGAGGTCGGGTTATCATCAGATTAAAGTGAAGGATGAAGATATCTAGAAGACGGCTTCCAGAATGCAGTATGGACATTATGAGTATTTAGTGTAGCCTTTCGGTGTTACTAATTCTCCAGGAGTATTCATGGAGTACATGAACCGTATATTTTATACTTATTTGGACCGTTTTGTAGGGGTGTTCATTAATGACATTTTGATTTACTCTAAATCAGAAGAAGCGCATGCAAAACACTTAATAATAGTATTGCATGTTTTGAAATAGAAAAAGTTGTATGCAAAGTTGTCTAAGTGTAAATTTTGGTTACAGGAGGTTAGTTTTCTTTGTCATGTTATCTCAGGTAGTGGCATTGTTGTAGATCTATCTAAAGTAGATATTGTGTTGCAATGGGAAACTCCAAAGTCGACTACCGAGATTAGAAGCTTTTTGGGATTAACTGGTTATTATAGAAGGTTCATCGAAGGTTTTTCTAAGTTGGCACTTCTTCTAACTAAGTTGACTTGTAAAGGTAGAGCTTTTGTATGTGACGTTCAATGTGAAGAATGTTTTTTAGAATTGAAGAAGAGATTGACGTCGACTCCAATTTTGACATTACTTAATCCGGGAGAACATTTTGTGGTATATTGTGATGCTTCTAAGATGGGTCTAGGAGGTGTGCTTATGCAGAATGAAAAGGTAGTTGCTTATGTGTCAAGGCAATTGAGGACTCATGAAAATAACTATCCTACGCATGATTTAAAGCTTGCTGCAGTTGTTTTTATGTTAAAGATTTGGAGGCATTATATTTATGGCTCTAGATTTGAAGTATTTAGTGACCATAAGAGTTTGAAGTATTTAATTGACCATGAGGAGTTGAATATGAGACAACGAAGATGGTTAGAATTGTTAAAGGATTATGATTTCGGTTTGAATTATCATCTAGGAAAAGCAAATGTGATGGATGATGCGTTAAGTCGAAAGACTTAACATATGTCAACAATGATGGTTAATGAGTTGGAATTAATTGAACAGTTCAGAGATATGAGCTTAATATGCGAAGTAACACCGCAGAGTGTTATATTGGAGATGTTTAAGATTAATAATTATTTTTTGGATAATATCAAAGAGGCTCATAAGTTGGATGTAAAACTGGTAGATTCGATGGTTGGGATTGATCAGTCTGAGAATAGTTATTTTAAGTTAGATTCGCAAGGTGTGTTGAGATTCCATAATCGAGTTTGTATTCCTGATGATGCGGAAATGAAGAAAGTGATTCTTGAGGAAATTCATAGAAGCAAGTTGAGAATTCATCCGGGAGCTACAAAAATGTATCAAGATTTGAAGAATTTATTTTGGTGGCCTGGGATGAAGACTGATGTGGCTCAGTTTATGTAGGCATGTTTAACTTGTCAAAAGTCAAAAGTTGAACATCAGAAGCCTGCAGGGTTGATGCAACCGTTAGAAGTTCAAGAATAGAAATGGGATAGCATTTTGATGGAATTTGTGACGGGATTACCTAATACCTCAAGGGGACATGATTCGATTTGGGAGATTGTTGATAGGCTTACGAAGTCGGCTCATTTTATTCCTATTAACATCATTTTTCCAGTATCAAAGTTGGCAGAGATTTACACTTGTATAATTGTAAAGCTTCATGGTGTTCCTTTGTGTATTGTTTCAGATAGAGATCTGAGGTTTACTTCAGATTTTTAGAAGAGTTTGCAAGAGGTGTTGGTTCTAATTTGAGGTTGAGTTCGGCGTATCATTCTCAGACGGATGGTTAAATTGAAAGGACTATTCAATCGTTACAAGATTTGTTGAGAGCATGTATTCTTGAGCAAGGAGTTTCGTGGGATACTTATCTTCCATTGATATAGTTCACTTATAATAATAGTTTCAATTCTAGTATTGGAATGGCACCTTTTTAAGCGTTCTATGGTCGGAGATTTAGAACTCCTTTATGTTGGTGTAACGCCCGTTAATTTAATTAATTATTTAATTAAATTATTTTTGGATTATTGGTTGAAATTGTGAGATGTTGAGAATTGTTGGTATAAGTTGTTAGATTATTATTAATTAATTGATTAGTTGATTAATAATAATAATAATAATAATGTTGGAATTAATTGAACAATATAAGATTAAGTTGTCGGGCTTATTTATATGGGGGTAGGTAGAATTAAGGAGGTGTGAGAATTATGCCCAATAGCAATACTATTATTATTAAGTTTGGTTATAATAATAGAAATTAGAAGTGACAGTAAGGAAAAGAGGTTTTGTCAAGTAGAAGAGGAATAAGGGTTGGAAGAAAGAAAATAACATAGAAGTTACAAAGAAGAGGAAAAGAGGCAAAGCGGGATTCGATCGGAAAATTATAGAGCAATCTCTAATCTGTGGTAAGGGTGGGGTTCTGGCTCTCTAATAAGTGGTATAATGGTAGGGATGTAATGATATACATGTTAGGTTTTGGTGTAGATTGTTTGATTTAATCTGTTGAAATTGACTATAATCGGTGAATTGATGCTTTGAATTGTGTGGTAATTGATGTATGTTGATAGCAATGATAACTGAATGTTTGATTGTGTATTGTTTCATGAAGTTTGTGTCTTTGGAATTGAAACAAATGGGTTTTCGTACTTCACTTTACAGAATTCGTAAAACTTTTTTTCACAGGGTGCAATCCATTGCAGCAAAAGAGCAATCGATTGCAGCAGAAGAGCAATTGATTGCACTACTTAAAAATTGGTATGTTTGCTTGTTTCAGTAAGAAATCGATTGCAGCATAAGAGCAATCGATTTCACTGCTTAAAAACGTGATTTTTGGCCTCTGGAACAGGGTGCAATCGGTTGCTCACTGTTTGACAGTATTTTTGAAAACTTGAAAACTCCATAACATTCGAACCGTAACTCCGTTTGATGCGTCGTTCGAAGCGTTGGAAAGCTAATGTAATGAAGTATATTTATAAGGAGTAAAATTAAGGATAAGAAGGATAAATCTAGTACCCAAGTTAGAATTGAGTTAGCTTTCCCGCGTTGAATCGCTATGATGTTTTGTAGTGATGAAGTATGATGATGACATGACGATCTTATGATAATGCTTGGTTCATAATAATAATATCTATGATAATGATGATGTAGTATTATAGTATAACAATTTGTATAAGTTTTGTAATTAGAAATAAGCATTTAGATAAGTAATTAACCGGTATAGTCGAGAATTGTCTGAATAATTATGGGCAATATTATGTTGTAGGCCTATAGCTAATGTCGAATGGTTATTGACATGTTTTTATGTTATTGTTGTTGTGACGTACTAAGTTGTAGGCTTATGTCAACATTGCGCTAATTGTTTTTGTTGAAATATCAAGTTGTAGGCTTATGGCTAGTGTTGAATTATTATTAAGTTGTTAGGCTTATGGCTAATGTTGATTTATGTTGAGATGTTGTGTTGTTGTGATTATCTCTGTGAATTCTTGTTGATATTGCGAAGTTACAGAGAATTTTAAATGATGATGAATTACTTCTATTTACTGGTAATAACGATGATATGGGCTTATGCCTTGTGATGGATGATGACTGTTGTGAGTATGTGGTGGTGCATTCATTGAGTCACATACATTTGCATACTCTGTGATGGCCTGGATTGCCAAACTGCGAATAAGGCTTATGCCTTGTTGATGCCTCTATTTATTGGCAGATTTTTAAGATGGGAGTTCTACTCCAATGGTACCACATGCATGTGCATTGTAATTGAGTCGCAGTTGATGTTGCATCTTGAGTTATGGTGATGATATATTTGTTGTTTCTTTATGTTGTTGACTTGTTGTGACAAGTATTATCTAAAAGTTGTGAATTAGTAGTTATGTCGTGTTGATGTTTTGTTGTGATTAAAGTTGTTTGTAAGTTGTGAAGTGGTGATTTTATATGATCTGATCTAATATATTATTTATCATATGACTTATTATAATGTCAGATATCTCACGCCTTCTATTTGAATGTTACCCTTTATTGGTAATGTGTAGGTAATTAAGAAGGATAGTTGTTACCTTGTTAGTTCGAGTCGGTGTCGTTGCTCTGATACGTAGCACGCGGGGGAATGAACGCTTGATGTTTAGTTGTTGATTATCATTTCAGTTGCTGAAATTTTTAGGTTGATTACAAGAAATAGTGGTTGTCTTGAAGTTGTTTTAGTTGAATAAGAGATGTTAAATGAATTGAATTCGAGTATGTATATTCCGCTGCTTATCAATATAAAGTTGTTTGATTTTGAAGAATAAATCAGGTTGTTATCGGTTCATCCAAGTTAAGTGTTATGTAGCTTTTTATATGCGATTAAAAGAAGTTTGATTTTAAGTTGTAAATGTAGCATCCTATTTGTGTTGAATTATGATTTTATTATTATCCGCCGGGTAGAATTGGAATGTTACAGTTGGCATGAGTCTGGAGAAAGTGTAGTGCTTGGACCTGAAATTGTTCGTGGGACTACTGAGAAGGTGAAGTTGATTCGAGAAAAGATGAAAACTTCCCAAAGTAGACAGAAGAGTTATCATGACAAGCAAAGGAAAGATTTGGAATTTCAAGCAGGTGACCATGTGTTTTTGAGAGTTACATATGTGACCGGTGTTGGGCGAGCATTGAAGTCTACGAAGCTCACTTCTCGTTTTATTGGTCCGTGTCAAATCTCGGAAAGAGTTGGAAATGTTGCTTATAGAGTGGATTTACCGCCTAATCTTTCAAATTTGCATGATGTGTTTCATGTGTCACAACTCCAGAAGTATATTTCAGATTCATTTCATGTGATTCATATAGATGATGTGCAAGTATGGGATAATCTTACTGTGGAGACTATGCCTGTACGAATCACAGATCGTGAAATGAAGACTCTAAGAGGCAAGGAGATTGCTTTGGTGAAATAGTCTCGCTAGGAGTTGTCGGGGAAAGCATGACTTGGGAGTTGGATAGCAAGATGTTGGACTCCTATCATGAGTTGTTTGTATAATGTAAATTTTCTAGGACGAAAATTTTCTAAGTGGGGGAGAGTTGTAACCCGCGTTGAGTTAATTAATTATTTAATTAAATTACTTTTGGATTATTTGTTGACGTTGTGAAATGTTGAGGAGTGTTGGTATTAGTTGTTAGATTATTATTAATTAATTAGTTGATTAATAATAATAATACTGATGATGTTGGAATTAATAGAATATTCGCGTGGGCCTATTTTATATGGTGGTATGTAATAAAGTGGGGGTGTGCTAATTGATCCCAATAGAAATAATACTATTATTATTATTAAGTTTAGTAATAATAGAAAAATAGGTTTTTGTCAAGAAGAAAGAGGAATAAGGGTTGGAAGAGAAAAAGAACGTAGATGTTACAGAGCAAAGAAGAAAAGAGGAAAAAGTGGGATTCGATTGGAAAATTGTAGAGCAACCTTCAATCCAAGGTAAGGGTGGGATTATGACTCTATAATTGGGTTTATGATGCATGTTACATGGGAATTGGGTTGTGTGAAATTGTTACTATATGTGATGGTTGTATGGATAAATTGTTGTTTGACATATGTGATGATTGTGCTAACATTGCAGTGATTCAATCAATGAATTAAGTGTTGGAATTATCATATATTGATGTGGATATAATTGTTAAGTTAGCCCGAGATTATGAGCAGGAAAGGAATTACCGATCGCAAGGAAATTGGACGAAGTTGCAGAACTACAACTGTAATATTAGGCATGCGCCGAGCAGCACATGCGTGTCTATGAAGGGTGCAGACCGACACCATGCCTTTGTGCCGAGGGGCATGATCCTGCATGTCGAGGGGCATGAATTCATTTCCCCTAATTTCTTTAATTGTTCCTGTGTTTTACTGTGCGTGTCTGCTTCTTAGTATTTTATTATAGTAAATGTATGTAGCAGGATTTGGAAAAAGAATGAATCACAATAGAGTTTATCTATTAGTAATAGAAGTGATCAATTTGTAAATTAGTATAAGTGTAGTAGGCAATATTATTGAGTAATAGAGTCAGTGAAGGTTAGAAGAAAATTAATATTTAGCAGACAATGTAATGAAAATTGTTGGTAGCAGTGATTTATGAAAGTAATTGTAGTAGAAATTTAGCAAGGACGATTAGTAAATTGCAGAATTAATAACTGGTATAGTTTTAGTTGCAGAAATTGAATTAAATAACAGTAGTATTAGAATCCAAAATATATTAGCAGTAGAGATAACTTAAGTAGCAGGAAAATAATAGTTTCAATAAGTTAACAGAAAACTACTAACGAGGCTTATGGTAGAGTAATTTGGTGGAAGTACTTTAGTAGGAATGTGTTAATAATAATATTGGTATTATTAATTATTAAAGTTGTAGGTGATGAATTTTATTGTGTTGCCTCTATTGATTGGCAATTATTAGGTTGTAGGCTTATGCCAATGTTGTTATGTTATTGTTGTTGATGTTGCATTTGATCATGTTGTAGCATACATCGCATATCAAGTTGGAGCTGATGCTCGTTAAGTTGGCCTGAATTGGCAACATATTAAGTTGAACTCTTATGCCTTGTTGATGACTCTATTTATTGGAAGATTATTAAGTTGGGAGTTTTTCTCCATTGGTACCACATGCATGTGCATAGTAATGAGTCGCATTCCACATTGCATATTTGAGTTGTTGTGTTGATGAATTAATCATTACATTTAGTTGTGACTTTTTTGGTTTATGAATGGAGGAGCGGTGATTTTGCATAGACTAATTCTAATGTAATATTTATCATACATCTAATTATATTGTTCGATATCTCAACCCTTATGTTTTAACGTTACCCTGATGTTGGTAACGTGCAGGTAACCCAGAGTGAAGGTGATTTACCTTCAGTAGTTCGAGTCGGTGTCATTGCTCTGATACGTAACACTCGGTGGGATGAACGCTTGCTGTTTTATTGTTATTATTTCAGTTGATTAAACTTTAAGTTTTTGTTCGTTAAATACTTGTTATTGAAGTTGTTTCAGTTGGAAAAAGATGATATATTCTTTTAAGTTGAATATTTGACTATGTTGCATAGTTATGAAAGTTGTTGGTTTTAAAAGATTAAATTATGTTGTTGTTGGTTCATTCCAGTTTAATGTGTTATATATCTGTAATGAATGTCGTTATTTTAAACTGAATGTGTAGCATCCTGATTTGGTTGTCGGAATTTTTTCTCTGATTTTTATATTAATTGTCGGATAGAATTGGGGTGTTATAATGCTGATCAAGGGCAAACTTAAAAATGAAAAGAGACCAGCCAAAGGGGACTCCTAACAAAAGGTACCAACCGAAGGTGGATTTCAAGGGGGAAGAATGTTGATCAAGGGAAAACTTACAAAGAAAAGAGACCAGTTGAAGGGGACTCCTAACCAAGAGGTACCAAACGAAGGTGGATCTTAAAGGTTCCAGCCGAAGGTGGACTTCAAGATAAAGAAACCAGCCGAAGGGGAATATTTAACAAGGAATACTATGCGGAAGGTAGATTCCTAAGAAAAGAACACCGATCAAAGGTGAACTTACAATAAAAAGAGACCAGCCGAAGGGGGCTCCGAACAAAAGGTATCAGGCGAAGGTGGATTTTAAGGGTGCCAACCGAAGGTGGACTTCAAGATAAAGAAACTAGCCGAAGGGGAATATTTAACAAGAAATATTATGTCAAAGTTGGATTCCTAAGAGAAGAACGTTAATCAAAGGCGAACTTACAAATGAAAATAGACCAGCCAAAGGGGACTCTTAACAAAAGGTATCAGCCGAAGGTGGATTTTAAGGGTGCCAGCCGAAGGTGGACTTCAAGATAAAGAAACCAGCCGAACGAGAATATTTAACAAGGAATACTATGCTGAAGGTAGATTCCTAAGAATATGATTCTAATCAAAGGCAAACTTATGAAGAGAGACCAGCCGAAGGGGACTCTTAACAAAAGGTACCAGTAGAAGGTGGATTTTAAGGGTGCCAGCCGAAGGTGGACTTCAAGATAAAGAAACCAGCCGAAGGGGAATCTTTAACAAGGAATATTATGCCGAAGGTCGATTCCTAAGAAAAGAACACCAATCAAATGATCTTAGTCCCTTACGATAAAATTGCTAAAGTGTCCTACAAGTTGCCTTTATGAATGTACGATGACCTGCGCCTGTCCCTCATACATCCAACGATAGGGCTTCTTACTAACCAATGGTAGGATAACACTATCTAATGGAGGAGGAAAATAACAAAAGACTTTTGAGTAGGTAGATAGTTCTGAATCGCTTGCTCGCGAACATTTCAAAACATTTTCCACACAACGACACTTTTTCAACAAATATTTTCAAAATAAACATTTTGTACGCATTCTCAATGATACGGGAATCATTAAAAAGTTTACCGAATTGAGGCATTTTCAAAATGTTTTCAAACACACATTCACAAAGCATTTTCAAAGTGATCTAGCGATTAAGATCTTGTAGATAACTATGGATGAAAATGGTGCTAACACCTTCCCTATTCATAACCTACCCCCCGAACTCAGAAAAATTCTCAAAGGTCTTTCCTGTTCTTTTTACCCTTTCCTTTATTGGATAAAAGAAATTTTTTTGGCAACTCTTGCTATCCGCAACATTTGCGATAAAATGCAAAACCAAAAGTCAGTTCTCCCACCGTGTTATAGAACTGGCAACTCTGCTGGGGAAAACTAAAACTGGGGTTACCTTATAGTTAGATCACATTTAAAATGCTTTACTTGCTTGATTTATATCCTTTACATTTCAGGGTTTTGCTAGGGTTTATTTTTTATAAAGATTATATACCCGGATATGGGGGCATTTTAGGTAAGTAGCAATATATCGTGAAAACTGTATGGTATATACCGATAAGGTTGAAGCGATTGCTATGTTGGTGCGACTCATTAGCTGGTGTTGGTGTCCCTTGAGTCAGTCAAGGAGAATGTTGGGTTGCCGCGTAGTGTCATAAGCACTAACTGATTGTAGAACCTTAGTTGACATAACATAGCCATTAGAAAGTAGTGAGATGGCTGACTTTAGTGCAGACTGAAGTTGGTTGATACTCGATAATATGCTCATTGAGATCAGACTCTCGGGATATTTCGGTCGCAAATCAGATGTTATGCTGAAACAATGTCTGAGTGAAAGATCAGTGATATTGAGACTCCTTGAACCCGATTACTTCTTTTAGGACAGGTTGATCCAACTAAAACCCAAGAGGGTACTTACCTACAAGCTCTGTGCAAGCTTGAAACTAAGGCCATGCGTGTTTTCGTTTGTGTCTGATTAATTGTTAGAACATGACATCATAACACCATAACATCATGACATCATACCATATCATTTTTACTAAGCATTTCAAGTACCAAGGGATTTATCTTTGTTCTTTGTTGTAGGTTATGGCCTCCGCTCACGGAAACACTATCCGGATCAACTTTGTAAAGGTACCTTCTCAGCTTAAGGTGTTAGTCTCAAGGGTTCCCGAAATTTCTCAATTCATCAAAAGGCATGGTCGACTACTCAGTCTGGTTACCTCATGTTTTGAAGAAGACATAATGAGTGTTCTATTCCAGTTCTTTGACCCTGCACAACAATGTTTTACCTTTCCAGATTATCAACTGGTACCTATAATGGAAGAGTTCTCTAAACTACTGGGAGTACCTGTTCTTGATTAGATACCCTTCCCCGCTCAATAATGAAGAATGAACAAGGTTTGAGGTGGTCTTAAAGAATAATGTCAATCTCTCATACATGCTTATCTAGGGTATTATATTCAATTATGAGAACGGTCCTCAAGGTTATCGTCAAAGGTTTATACATGCTTGGGGCATAGTGAACAAGATTAATAGCAAGACTTTAGGACAAAATAATTCCATACCTTTGGAGCCCAATCACTATGCCAAAAATAAGTTTTAGCAGCACATAAAAGAAAGCGCTTTTGGAAAAAAGCGCTGCTGTAGGTTTTAAAAAAAAATCGCTTAAAAAATCGCTTTCAAAGGATGCCTTAAGAAAGCGCTGCTAAAGCTGGCCTTTCAGAGGGTACCTTAAGAAAGCGCTTTTCAAAAGCACTGCTAAAGGTCAGCCTTAGAAAGCGCTTTTCCAAAGCGCTGCTAAAGTTGGCCTTTAGAAAGCGCTTTTAAAATCGCTGCTATAGGATATGCTACGAAAGCGCTTTTTGATGTAAAAGCGTTGTTATAGATGACCTTTAGAAAGCGCTTTTAAAAGCTCTTTCATAGGTAGTTTTATAATAAATATTAAAACACAATTCGTATCACTTTTCTATTCTCAGTCAGATTTTCTTCACGAAAAAACCCTAAACCAGAGCTTCTACGGTGGTCAACGACGCTCCACTTCTCCAGCCAACTGCAATTCGTATCAGGTTTCATTTTTTTACTCATCTCGTATGTGTATGTATGGTTTTCATGTGCTTTTGTTTGGTTAATGATTTTGAGCAAGCATGGTTTCTACTATCATAGAAGTTATTAAGAAGTTGTGCATAGAAGTTACATGCTAAGAGATAAATAATGGAGAGTAACATGCTAAGAGAGAAATAATGATGGAGAGAGATATAATGTGTGCTTTTGGAATTGGAAATTTGATTTGTAGTGATGGCGACCAGTGACAGAGGCGAAGAGCAATTAAAGAAGTAACATCTTAACAAAAGCCCTAAAGATGGCGAGCGAATCATCGCCTCGACCCGTCGACCCTACAGAAGATTACGGAAAGAAATTCAAATCTGAACCGGTTATGTTCCTCCAGATGAAGTCGCTATCTATCAACCAAAACCCACACTCGTATGTTTTCTTCTTCTCTAAACCCCAAACTCTCAATTTTGAGTTCAAAAATCTTTTGGTGTTAAGAGGAATGAAAGAAAGAAAGAAAAGAAACGCCTTCAGGTAAAGGAAACTATTGTTCTTCGATACACAGTTAGTTAGTTAGGCACTGTTTGGATATTGATGTGATTGCATCCCATTTCAGGTAAAGGAAACTAATTTAGAATCAACTGTAGTTGAAGATAGTATAAAGCAAGAATCGATAGTTGTGGAGAATGTTGTCCATTCATTAACTTCTCAGATCAACGAACTAGCTGTTTCTAGAGATAGCTATGTTCTTGTTACTCTTACCATCAACTCTCCGGAAGCTTCAGAGCCTCAAGATTTAGACAAAAGAATTCGAGCATTGAAAAAGAAGGTACTTGTACTATGCTTTGGACTTTCTGCATTAGGGGAGATTAGCTTGACATTTATATCCCTTTTAAACATGGTTGTGATATAGGTTACATAAGCATTCATTGGTTTTGAGTGTTTTATGAGGTTAATTCTTGTAAATGTGAAAGACTATTTGTAATGCATGTCTAGATAGCTTGAAATTTGAATGACTCTCTTTTTATGTGTTCTGCACAAAACTCATTTGCAATTACTATTAGAGCGTAATAAATATTATTATCTGAAATTGAATTGTACTGATTTCAAGTTGGTATTTAGAGTCAGGCAAATGATATCAACTTAAAAATATCAATTTTGGATGGTATTTAGAATGACACATGACCATTTCGCTAGTGTTGGTCATGGACGTAGGTTGGTCCTTTTACCATAGGTTATGTTAGGAACCAAGGAATTGAGTTGAAAAGAATTAGAGAAAGAACACTTTCATTTAGAAAATTAGAAGGAATAAGAGAGAAAACTCTCCTCCTCCCTTCTACGATAGAGTCAGTACTCTATTCACAATGTTTATAGTACTCAATGATACCTCCTTAACTAACTCCTTATCTTTTGTTGTAACCTTCTAATCACATTATCGTTACAAACTTCTCCTTATCCTATATCCTAATAATCATTCAGTTTCTTTGTTTATTTTTGCTGGTAACTTCCATGTAACATGCCATTTCTTTTTCCGTCATAAAGAATTAGGCGTCAGTATTATGCATGCAAACAATGCAGGTATATGAATTATATAAATTATACCTATAAAAAAAACACCCTATGAAAGCGCTTTTTCAAGAAAAACGCTGCCTTAGGTAACCTATGAAAGCGCTTTTTCCCAAAAAATGTTGTCTAAGGTAAACATATGACAGCGCTTTTCCAGAAAAAAGCGCTGCCTTAGGTAGACCTATGAAAGCGCTTCTTCATACAAAAGCGCTGCCAAAAGCCTACTTAAGAGAGCACTTTTTAGAAAAAGTTTTGTATTAGGTAGACCTACGAAAGGGCTTTTCATTAAACAAAAAGCGCTGCTAAAACCTATTGCAGCGCCACCTACGAAAGCGCTTTTAAGCGCTTTTAAGTGCTTTTAAAGGCCAAAAAAAAGCGCTTCTAGTGTTGTGAAGAAGTAGTTCAATAGTGAGAAATAAACCAATGTTTTCTATGCCTAGAAGGGCCGTGGTAAGAATGATCACCATCAGTCTGTGGGAGCGGTGTTGATTTCTAATCTTGTACCTGTTCAACAACAACAATAGGGGAATCAACGTAGGTCAGACGCTCCGAGGAGGCAGTTCCCCAAGATTAATATGCCATTGTCTCAGGCATTTGAACATTTGTTAAAATCAGAATTGATAACACTACATGATCCTCCTCAGAATCCCAACACCTCCTCTCCTAAGTACAACCCGAATACAGAGTGTGCCTATCAATCTAACAGTCCTGGGCACGACACCAACAATTGATGGTCCCTGAAGAACAAAATCCAGGATATGATTGAAGCAAAAGAGATTGAATTTTATCCTCCTAAGACACCTAATATGATCACTGCACCTATGCCCAGTTGTTGTACCCCAAAATTTGCCCTCGCGCTTTTCCACAAGAAATCTCAGCTTCAAACATTTCCTGACTTTTCAAACTGGCTCAAGAATCGGACAAATGGACTTTTCTTGACAGTCAAGCAAAATTAGGGTTTTTACTGATTTTCAGAGCTTTGGATTGTTTCACAGTTGGCTCAGGGTTTGGATGATTTTTGGTCCAATTTTGATCAGGCGAGCGTTATTTGGCATTTAATCGGGAATTAAGGTTTTATGGGCATATTCTCAGAAGAATTTAAATTTCACAGCACTTCGCAGTTTATTCCGAGATTCGGGTTAAAATTTGCGTTATCTTGGTTTAATCAGCAAAAGAGACAGTGGTTTGAATTCAATATGTTTTGATTGGGCCAGTCATATACAGGATGCAGTGTTGGATTCACAGTGTTTATGCGTTTGATCAGTCTATTTGGATTGACTGCTGCTTTGCTTTGGATGTTGAATAAGACAGACTTAATTGATCAATGTTGTTTTATTTAAGTTATTTATTATTCTGAGATTGAATGATTGAAATTTATTTTTCAATTGTTTTAATTCTAAGAATTTTAAATAAATAAATAAACAATAAAGAAAATTAGAATTAATTGGATAATTTAGACTTTTATTGATATTTGAATTATTTGTACAAATTGTTGTTTATAATTTAAAATTATGAACAATAATCTACATTAATTTAAATATTACATAAAATTAAAACTATCCTATTTTCTAATATTCTTCATTCTTCACTCCGCTCCGGTACTCCATTTTTTATCTGCAAAAAGAACAAGAAAAGTCAGAAAGCAGTTAATAAAAAAAAGACAGATAAAATATTGCTCATCATTAGGGGCCACTGACTGGGATCAGTTGACCCTCTCTGCAAATCACGGGATTTCTCCCGGTTCACAAAGAGGGAAGAATTCCATTTTTTATTCATGAATGCAAATGTCAAAAATGCATAAGTTACAAATTTCAAGCTGCATAGAAATTCAAAATCCAAAATCCAAACTAAACTGAAAAAGATCCAGTTTCAACTTTCTATCCAAAGCAAAAGGCAAGCTACTGTCAAAGTGCCAAAGTCCACTCAAAGAAAATCAAGAAAGTACTCACAAGCTGTAAAAGAAGATTTTTGGAAAAGATATCAAAATGCAAAGTCAGATCCAAACTGTCAAAAGAGAGATAAAGGAGATGCAGAAGATGTGTTATGCAAGCTAAACATCATTTCCCATAGTAGGCCCCTTCAGAGCAAGTACAGAATAATAACATTATAAAATTCTAAGCTGTACTTTAGGAGAGAAGAAAAAAGAGATAAAGAGCATAGGCAGGGTTCAGGCATAGTTCAGTAGGAGAAGACAGAAAAGAGATATACAAATCCACAAGCAACTCAGTTCAGCATAGCAGGCAGAATAGAGAGGAGAGGATAGAGGAAAAATATACAAACTCAGGAAGCAAAAGAGGCCTCATTACTGTCAAGGCAAAAGCAAGACTACTGCACCAGCATTAGCCTCACAAACCCATCAAACTGAAGCAAGCTCAAACACCTAACAAAAAGCATACTGAACCTGTCCCAAACCTCACATAACCTGCAAACTAAGATACACAAGCCAATACAGAAGCAGGAGTTCAGAGAAGAAAAAAATACAAATTAAAAGCCTGATGAGATATAACACAGAACATAACACATCTCAGAAGGGGAACTCAGAACAAAACCTCATCAACCCTGCCAAGACTTTCAAACATTGAAACCCAACAAAATCTCAAACCTTGCTAAGTCCCTGTCAAACACATAAACAGAACCTGCCTACATCCCACTGTCAACAGCAACCTCAAACTTGGCCAAGCCCAACCACATAACACCTCTCAAAACCATAATCTGAAAATACCATAATCTGCCTACTGTCAAGAAAAGAAACAAAAATTCAAAACCATAAAAGTCCATACACCATTTACCTCCATCAAGAGAGCCTAACTACATCAACTTGTCACAAAGCCAAGCTAACACCATAACCTGCTAATACCACAGTCCTGCCTCAAGCATATCCAAACCAACCTCTCGAGCATATTCAAACTAACCCCTCAAGCATGTCAAAACATTCAAACCAACACGAAGCCTCAGAGTTTTTCTTTCCTCATCATAGGCAAATCATCTCAAAGCAACCATTCAACAAAATTCTGGGCAACGCAAACAAGCATACAGCCTCTCAAGAAGAAGAAGAAAGAAGCAACTCAGGCAACAAATACATAGGCCCTCAGATCTCAGAGATCATCATTGGGCATCTCAAACAATACTCAAGCAAATACTCAGGCAACAACATATAGGCAACAGTGTTCAAGAAGAAGAAGAAAGAATTACGGCCAACAAATCAGAAGGGCAACATAGGCAACACATAGTGGAAGAAGAAGATAAAAGAAAAGTGAATTTTAAGAAGGTCCTCAGCATACAACATCATCAAAACCTAATATAGCAAAAGAACGAAAATACCAGGAAAGCTCAAAGATTCATCACAGTACTGCATTCCTCACGCCGTTCCGGCCTCCTAAAGCATCACTCCGCCTCTCCTCCATCTCCCAAAACGAAGGTAGCCAATCTTTTCCCACTTCTCTTCTCCTTCACCTCATAATCATAAAAACTCAACTTAAAACTCAAATCAAAACATGCAATCTATAAAAAGGGAAAGAGATAAAAACATAACAACAAAAGCTAACCTTAAATCAAAGGCGCTGAGTTCATGTTAGGGAGGGAAGAAAGGCGTTGGAATAACGTTGGTGGCCGGAGTCGAGCGTTCAGGAAATTGATGATCGGAGAAGACGAATGCACAAACGGCGCCGCTCAAGCCCTAACCTTCGTTCTGAATGACAGAATCCCTAACCCTAACTTTGTTCCAAGATTGACATTGGGCCTGACCCGTTTTCGCTTCCCCAAAGCCCATCAAACACTAACCCTGTTTTATTTCATCAACAATATTCATTTAACCTATTCTTTTTTATATATTAACACTAACCTTTTTATATTTTATGAAAACACTTCATTTGCTTTACAAAAATCATTTTAATGCAAAATACTTTCTTTTTTACATTTTTTAAATTTACAATTTAATTAAAGCATTTTATATATACTTAATTTAATTAAACATACTAACCTAATTAAAATACATCTTTACCTCATATATTAAGTTTGAAAATAATTATTTCCATTTATTTATTTACTCTTTCATTTAAAATATATTTGTACATACATTTTAAAACATTAATTTTGTACATATTATACATTTTTTCATACATAATTAAATTGAAACTTTTTTAACATATACATTTGTACATAACAATAACAAAATACTTTTTATACATAATTAACTTGAAAATATTTCTTAATACACATTAAAATATATTTGTATATAAAATAATACCTATCATTTTTATCATATAATTGAAATTGAAAACCTTCTTTTAATTAAAATACATATTCATACATAACAATTCAATACATTTTTCTCTAATATCAAATTCACAAAGCATTTGGACTAAAATACTTTCCAATTAAAAATTGAACATTTTAATCAAAACACTTTCTTTTTCTTTTGTACATAATTAAACATACAAAAATCAAAGATTTATTAAGACGCATATCTAGGTCAAACCCTAATACGATTCAACTTCACATTATCACACTTGTACACTTACACAATACATTGCCCTACACACATTTTATCTTATATTTGTACATTCGATATTTACATATTGATCGCACATTCGATTTGGTTGTAACTTATTGGATACTATAAGTCTCATCCCTTTGTACATTTATACCCCCACTCCCGGACACTATTTTGTAATAGCGTAGATTTACGTTCCGCAATTTACAGTTTTCCAATTATACCATGGTTAGACCTAGGGTTTGTATGTACATAAAATCAAACGCTAGATAACCTAATACAAGACAAATACATGTAATCAATACACAATCACACTTGCACCCCCTAGGGTAATCCCACATGTTGCCTTCCAAAATGGGCCATGCTTGCACGTCGAGTATCTTTGGCAAAACAAATCAAATGATCATAAGTCTCAAAGTGTTGCCTAAACGGAATGATCATAGTCCCTTCAAAACAAATTGCCAAAGACACTTGGCATCATTGCATTCATGGTCCATACGATGACCCGCGCCCGTCTTGAATAAACTTCCTAAACGCAAGATTGTCCATCAATTTCAATGGTGGAACAAAATTGTTAAAAAGGGTTAAAACATGACAAAAACCTTTGGGTACAATAGGGTAGACAAAACTCTTAGTTACTTGAGATCAAACTTGCAAAAACACTTTCCTTCTTTTCAAAAAAACCACAATCCACAACACTTTCAAACAAACTCTCAAAAAACATTTGAAAACATCTTTTCGAAAAGATTCACACTTTTGTAAAACACTCAAACACGAGTCAAATACATTAGTTGCCTAAGACAAGGCATCTTTTTCCAAAACATTTTCAAAAAGCACCCACACACACACCATTTTCAAAGCAATCAAAAAACAAGGCAAGTGATCTAAAAAACCAAGTAACTAAGAGCCCATGGATAACCATGGATGAAAAGGGTGCTAATACCTTCCCTTTTCATAATCTACCCCCCGAACCCACGAAATATCTCAAAAGGTTTTTGCTGTGCTTTTTTAACCTTTCCTTTAGGATAAAATAAAAAGTCGGTGGCGACTCTTGCTAACCGCAACATTTGCGAATACAAACGCAAACCTCAAGTCAGTTCTCCCACCGTATCACAGAACTGGCGACTCTGCTGGGGATGACTTTTAAGTGGGGTTACCTTAGGGTTTAGATCACCTTTACTTTCAATTGATTGCTTTGTTTGCTTTACATTTGTGGGCTTTGTATCGGAGTTTTATGGATCCTAACCCGGATCTGGGGAAACCCTTTTAGGTAGCAACAAGGCTGTGAGGGAACTGTGCGGGGTATACCGACATGGTTGAAGCAGTCTGCTACGTTGATGTGGCACTTTGGTGTGTACCGATAACCCTTGAGTTCAGTCAAGGAGAGTACGGGGCCGCCGCGTGGTGTCGCGAAGCATCAACTGACCTTAGAACCCTAAATTGACCAACTTGGCCATTAGAACAGTAGCAGTATGCTACACTCATTGAGGCTAAACTCTCGAGATAGTTCCGGCCGCGAGAAAAGGTTGCGATGCTGGAGTTATGACCGATTGAGGGTAGCCAATGATATGATATCCTCTAGAACCCGGTTACTTTTGATAGGACAGGTTTTAACCAACAAACTGAAAGAGGGTAGTACCTGAACCTCATGCAAGCCTAAACCTAAGGCCTTGTGTGCTTTGTGTGAATATTGTTTGCCTGTATATACACTTACTTGCTTGTGCATACATGTACATAACATCATACCATAGCATTTTAGCATTTTCAATAACCATTTCAAGGATCTCGAGGGTTCTGTTGATGCAGGGTTATGTTGAACCCGACATCTACCAAGGGGCAAGGGGGTTTCTCCTCTAACCAATCCAGTCAAAGATCAAGTGCAACAACTTGAATCAGTGGCTATGACCCACTCGACATGGTGAGCTTGATTCTCGTGGAAAGACATCCACCAACACAAAGCTCTCCAAACAAAGATCGAGAACAACAACTTGAATCAGTGGCTATGACCCACTCGACATGGTGAGCTTGATTCTCGTGGAAGGACGTCCACCGATGCAGAGATCTCCAATCTAAGAGCAGAGTTCAACCTCTAACATTTTCTTGTGTTTACCCCAAGAGATCCTTGAAAACATGCATCCACATATCATGCATTGCATTTTGACAATCTTTCCTTTTTCAGGTTTCCTTACTCTCCTGCTGTTTATTTCAGCAAGAGATGGCTCTAGAACGGTCTGTCAAAGACATCCAAGACCAGACTGCTCAACTGCAAGAGATGTTCCTGAACTTGTCCCTGGGACAAGAAGAGATGAAAGCTCTCCTCACCAAAGGCTTGGGGAATTCCAACAATGCCAGGAGTGATCAGATTGCGGAGCTGCAGTTTGATCTGACAACACTGAGGACTCAAATGATGGGACAGTTGGTGGGCCAGATGGCTCTCATCCAAGACTTATCCCAAAGACATAAGGAACTCAGAGTTCTTGTCCGCCAACTGCTTCCAAACAACCAACTGGGGCAAACATTTGAGGTCGAAGATCAAATCACCGCTCGGCCTCCATCAACTCAAGAAGACAAGGGGAAAGCTCCTCTGCTAGCTTCAGGGTCACAAACCCATCAACAACCTCGCCAGCGTCAGCGGGGCAATCGGCGTAAGCAAGAAAAGTCGGGAAGACAATTTACGGAGACTGAAATACCATCATTCTTCATACTGAAGCGCCTGTTGGAGGTCAATTTGCTCACCGTAAAGGACCCTCCTCAGAAGCTCAATATCTCCTCTCCTCGCTTTAATCCCGACGAATTTTGTGTTTACCACTCCTGCAGCCCGGGGCACAGTACCAACGACTGTTGGGCCTTGAAGAACAAGATTCAAGATCTGATTGACATTGGGGTGCTGGAATTCATGCCAGACGGCGAGATGAAGATCTTCCGTTAAAAGGTTCTCCGCTTGAAGTGACGAAGCTCAACCTGAAAGACTTTTGCTTCTTTTTGAATTTTCAAAGTTGTAATTTCTTTTGCTGTCAAACAATTATCTGTTGATGTTAAACTCTGTTTTCATTAATGCATTGCATATGTTTGTCTTGAATTCATCCATTCGTTTCACTACTTTTATGCTTTTCTTTATGATATTTGACTCTTGATAAAAAGCTGCAAGCCTTTAGAGGGAGAATGACGAAACAATACCGTGATCTTATACAGTATGCTTTTGAACAGACCTTGCTGATGATGTACAGGCATTTCTTTCAATTCCCAAACACTGGAGTTATAAGGAAGTTAATCCCTAGTCAACCCCTTCGAGCCAAAGAAGTAGGAGTTTCCTGTTCTAAACGATCAAAACCTTTGATATAAACCTGGGGCAGGGTAGTATCTCAGTTAATTCAAAAGAAAATGCGCATTGAAGTCGCAAACTCTCAGTTCATAATACAACGAACGACATCAAAAAAGAAAGAGTTCCTTCGGAATCAAAAGACAAGGGTGGTTCCCTATCACATAGACAGTCAATCTCTCAAAAGAGAAAAGCCCACTGAGCCAGAACCTATAAAGGAGGCTTAAGAAAGCTGGGGCATCCCGCTGACAGTAATCCCGAAAACGGTAACAGTCAGGCAAAAGTTAGGGATAACAAATCAAAATCAAAATAGTGAGGTCATTACAAAACCCTCAACAACATGAAAAGTGTTGAAAAAGAAAAAGGAGATGATGACTGTCTCCCAAATTCAAACTGGTAAACCATCACCCAAAAGTCGTTCCAAACTCAAAACTGAGTGCGACGCACAGTTAACTGAGCTTAGGTTGAAGGACATCACGAAGAGCGGGTGGGTACAAATATACTTTGAGCCTTTATCCTTTGTTTCTTAAACCGTGAACCAGGCCACGTTACAACCCTTCAAAAGTCCTAATTGAAGCATGGGTTAGTTCGAAAGCATACTGTTACAAAAGGTATCCTGACTCCTATAGGGCTTTGCTCTAAATCTTGTGTTAACTTGTCTTGTGAAAAGTTTTCTGCTAAAAAACGCATTTTTCAAAAACTTCGAGACAAACATAAACTTTGCATTATTCGAATATCACTGTCTGCATTTGACCCCTTTTGCTTGACAGCGAAGAAATTCATATAGCGAATGTTCGGAGGAACGAAAACTCTCTCAGTAAGTCAAAATCACTTCAAGAGGATAACACTTCCATCAAATCTCCTATCAACAAGGGGCATGACCTGTCACAATTCAATTAACCTGGGGCAGTCTAGTCAAGGTCCAACAGATCTTTCAAAATTCAGTTAACCTGGGGCAGTCCAGTCAAGGTCCAACAGATCTTTCAAAATTCAGTTAACCTGGGGCAGTCTAGTCAAGGTCCAACAGATCTTTCAAAATTCAGTTAACCTGGGGCAGTCTAGTCAAGGTCCAACAGATCTTTCAAAATTCAGTTAACCTGGGGCAGTCCAGTCAAGGTCCAACAGATCTTTCAAAATTCAGTTAACCTGGGGAAGTCCAGTCAAGATTTCAAGAAATCTCTCAATATGCAGAGTAATCTGATTCAAGACTCCTTCTTCACCACTTGGGGCATTCGAATGTCAAAAGTGTTCAACAAATCAACTATTACATTTCCAGACTCGATTCCTGTATCTAGTCAGGGCATGTCTGAAGAGTTCGAAGATTCGATTCCTGTATCCAGCCAGGGCATATCTGTTGACGACTATTTCCAGATTCGACTCCTGTATCCAGCCAGGGCATATCTGTTGATTACACTTCCAGATTCGATTCCTGTATCCAGCCAGGGCATATCTGTCAACTACAATATTTTCAGATTCGATTCCTGTATCCAGCCAGGGCATATCTGTTGACGACCATTTCTAGACTCGACTCCTGTATCTAGGCAGGGCACGTCTGAAGAGTTCGAAGATTCGATTCCTGTATCCAGCCAGGGCATATCTATCAACTATCACATTTCCAGATTCGACTCCTGTATCCAGCCAGGGCATGTCTGAAGAATTCCAGATCAACACCTGCAACAACCCAGGAAACATCTGTGAACGACCGATTGTAGACCAACACCTGTAATAATCCGGGAATTTATCTACATCACCACTTGGGGCATTCGAATGTCAAAAGTGTTCAAAACCGATGCAGTTTTTACACAAGCTCATCATCAGGAAACCCTACACCGGTTCCTCTTCAAGACTTCTGAAAACAGTTCACGGATTCTTCCCAACAACGGATGTCAATCTACCAACTGAATCAGACTCTTCTCAACTTCTGAAACAAGTTTACGGATTCTTCCCAACAACGGACGCTAATCTACCGATTTGTTCAGATTCTTATCAAGACTTCTGAAAACAGTTCATGGATTCATCCCAACAACGGATGTTAATCTATCAACTTGTTCAGATGCAACCTTTGAATTTAGTTTACGGACGCTTCCCAACAACGGATGTTGTTCTATTGCTGCTTCAACTTCAAGATTTCTGAAAATAGTTCACGGGTTCTCCAAGTAAACGGATGTTAACCTATCGCTTGTTCAGATTCTTCTCAAAGCTAACCACCACGGAAGATCGCGCTCGCCAAGATTCTTCCTATCCCCAGCCAGGGAATCCCCCGGAATTCAATTCCCCTCAGAATTTAAGCTTCAGTATCCCCAGCGAAGCCAGACCATTGAACCTTCTCCCCGCAGAGTTTCGGGAGGACAATCTTGAGTTCCCCAGTAAAGTCTCCAGGGTTACCTCCCATCAAACCGAAGATTCTCAAATCTGACCTCCCCAGCATGAGTCTACTAGTTAGAACTCCCCAGTAGAGGTCATCAGGAATTCTCTTCCCCAGCGACAGCCAAGGATTTATTTTCCCCGGCAGCAGTCAAGATGCTTTTATCTTCAGCCATCTCGGAATCATGTATCCTTGGCAAGATTAGCTCATCAGCTTACATGCGCATCCATCACATTCATAAATATTGATGTCACATACATTGCATCATGCATCATAACATTGCATACAACTAACCCTTTGCCTTTTCAGGTAAGATCAGTCGACAGACACGGATCATCTCCTGAGATTCATCCAAAAATAGTTCAGATGTGACCCGGACACGACAACATTTTGATACTTATTCCAGATTCATTCAGACGCATCAGCAGAAACCTTACACCGGTTCCTCTTCAACTTCTCAACTTCTGAAACAAGTTTACGGATTCTTCCCTACAACGGATGTCAATCTACCGATTTGTTCAGACTTTTCTCAACTTCTGAAACAGTTTACGGATTCTTCCCTACAACGGATGTCAATCTACCGATTTGTTCAGACTCTTCATAGCTTTTGAAGACAGTTTACAGATTCTTCCCTACAACGGATGTCAATCTAACAACTGATTCGGACTCTTCTCAAACTTTTGAAGACAGTTTACGGATTCTTCCCTACAACGGATGTCAATCTACCAACTGATTCAGACTCTTCACAATTTTTGAAAATAGTTTACGGACGCGTCCCAACAACGGATGCTGCTCTATTGCTTATTCAATCTCAGATGGTTTACAGATTCTCCAGATACGGACGTCAATTTGTTGCTTGTCCGGACCCCAATTCAGAGATGTCCTCAAAACATGGAGGCCCCTTCTGATACTCGTCCACTCACCATTGACGTACAGTTCAACATCACCGAATGGCATCTGTAAGCCCATCCTCCTACCGGCAGTCGCCGAATGGCATCTGTAAGCCCATTCTCAGATGGCATCTCTAAGCCCATCCCCCGACAAAATTCTCTCGCACCAGGTGGCATCTTTAAGCCCATCACCAAATGGCATCTTTAAGCCCATTCACCTCCACCGTCACATCGACGAGCGCAAATTTTCTGGGCACATTAGTGTCCAATCTCCTTTTACCTTCAAGTCACGAAAGGCAACTTGCCAATCTAACTCTTCAGGTCCAAGAAGATTGGACAGGGGCAACTGTTGTACCCCAAAATTTGCCCTCGCGCTTTTCCACAAGAAATCTCAGCTTCAAACATTTCCTGACTTTTCAAACTGGCTCAAGAATCGGACAAATGGACTTTTCTTGACAGTCAAGCAAAATTAGGGTTTTTACTGATTTTCAGAGCTTTGGATTGTTTCACAGTTGGCTCAGGGTTTGGATGATTTTTGGTCCAATTTTGATCAGGCGAGCGTTATTTGGCATTTAATCGGGAATTAAGGTTTTATGGGCATATTCTCAGAAGAATTTAAATTTCACAGCACTTCGCAGTTTATTCCGAGATTCGGGTTAAAATTCGCGTTATCTTGGTTTAATCAGCAAAAGAGACAGTGGTTTGAATTCAGTACGTTTTGATTGGGCCAGTCATATACAGGATGCAGTGTTGGATTCACAGTGTTTATGCGTTTGATCAGTCTATTTGGATTGACTGCTGCTTTGCTTTGGATGTTGAATAAGACAGACTTAATTGATCAATGTTGTTTTATTTAAGTTATTTATTATTCTGAGATTGAATGATTGAAATTTATTTTTCAATTGTTTTAATTCTAAGAATTTTAAATAAATAAATAAACAATAAAGAAAATTAGAATTAATTGGATAATTCAGACTTTTATTGATATTTGAATTATTTGTACAAATTGTTGTTTATAATTTAAAATTATGAACAATAATCTACATTAATTTAAATATTACATAAAATTAAAACTATCCTATTTTCTAATATTCTTCATTCTTCACTCCGCTCCGGTACTCCGTTTTTTATCTGCAAAAAGAACAAGAAAAGTCAGAAAGCAGTTAATAAAAAAAAGACAGATAAAATATTGCTCATCATTAGGGGCCACTGACTGGGATCAGTTGACCCTCTCTGCAAATCACGGGATTTCTCCCGGTTCACAAAGAGGGAAGAATTCCATTTTTTATTCATGAATGCAAATGTCAAAAATGCATAAGTTACAAATTTCAAGCTGCATAGAAATTCAAAATCCAAAATCCAAACTAAACTGAAAAAGATCCAGTTTCAACTTTCTATCCAAAGCAAAAGGCAAGCTACTGTCAAAGTGCCAAAGTCCACTCAAAGAAAATCAAGAAAGTACTCACAAGCTGTAAAAGAAGATTTTTGGAAAAGATATCAAAATGCAAAGTCAGATCCAAACTGTCAAAAGAGAGATAAAGGAGATGCAGAAGATGTGTTATGCAAGCTAAACATCATTTCCCATAGTAGGCCCCTTCAGAGCAAGTACAGAATAATAACATTATAAAATTCTAAGCTGTACTTTAGGAGAGAAGAAAAAAGAGATAAAGAGCATAGGCAGGGTTCAGGCATAGTTCAGTAGGAGAAGACAGAAAAGAGATATACAAATCCACAAGCAACTCAGTTCAGCATAGCAGGCAGAATAGAGAGGAGAGGATAGAGGAAAAATATACAAACTCAGGAAGCAAAAGAGGCCTCATTACTGTCAAGGCAAAAGCAAGACTACTGCACCAGCATTAGCCTCACAAAACCATCAAACTGAAGCAAGCTCAAACACCTAACAAAAAGCATACTGAACCTGTCCCAAACCTCACATAACCTGCAAACTAAGATACACAAGCCAATACAGAAGCAGGAGTTCAGAGAAGAAAAAAATACAAATTAAAAGCCTGATGAGATATAACACAGAACATAACACATCTCAGAAGGGGAACTCAGAACAAAACCTCATCAACCCTGCCAAGACTTTCAAACATTGAAACCCAACAAAATCTCAAACCTTGCTAAGTCCCTGTCAAACACATAAACAGAACCTGCCTACATCCCACTGTCAACAGCAACCTCAAACTTGGCCAAGCCCAACCACATAACACCTCTCAAAACCATAATCTGAAAATACCATAATCTGCCTACTGTCAAGAAAAGAAACAAAAATTCAAAACCATAAAAGTCCATACACCATTTACCTCCATCAAGAGAGCCTAACTACATCAACTTGTCACAAAGCCAAGCTAACACCATAACCTGCTAATACCACAGTCCTGCCTCAAGCATATCCAAACCAACCTCTCGAGCATATTCAAACTAACCCCTCAAGCATGTCAAAACATTCAAACCAACACTAAGCCTCAGAGTTTTTCTTTCCTCATCATAGGCAAATCATCTCAAAGCAACCATTCAACAAAATTCTGGGCAACGCAAACAAGCATACAGCCTCTCAAGAAGAAGAAGAAAGAAGCAACTCAGGCAACAAATACATAGGCCCTCAGATCTCAGAGATCATCATTGGGCATCTCAAACAATACTCAAGCAAATACTCAGGCAACAACACATAGGCAACAGTGTTCAAGAAGAAGAAGAAAGAATTACGGCCAACAAATCAGAAGGGCAACATAGGCAACACATAGTGGAAGAAGAAGATAAAAGAAAAGTGAATTTTAAGAAGGTCCTCAGCATACAACATCATCAAAACCTAATATAGCAAAAGAACGAAAATACCAGGAAAGCTCAAAGATTCATCACAGTACTGCATTCCTCACGCCGTTCCGGCCTCCTAAAGCATCACTCCGCCTCTCCTCCATCTCCCAAAACGAAGGTAGCCAATCTTTTCCCACTTCTCTTCTCCTTCACCTCATAATCATAAAAACTCAACTTAAAACTCAAATCAAAACATGCAATCTGTAAAAAGGGAAAGAGATAAAAACATAACAACAAAAGCTAACCTTAAATCAAAGGCGCTGAGTTCATGTTAGGGAGGGAAGAAAGGCGTTGGAATAACGTTGGTGGCCGGAGTCGAGCGTTCAGGAAATTGATGATCGGAGAAGACGAATGCACAAACGGCGCCGCTCAAGCCCTAACCTTCGTTCTGAATGACAGAATCCCTAACCCTAACTTTGTTCCAAGATTGACATTGGGCCTGACCCGTTTTCGCTTCCCCAAAGCCCATCAAACACTAACCCTGTTTTATTTCATCAACAATATTCATTTAACCTATTCTTTTTTATATATTAACACTAACCTTTTTATATTTTATGAAAACACTTCATTTTCTTTACAAAAATCATTTTAATGCAAAATACTTTCTTTTTTACATTTTTTAAATTTACAATTTAATTAAAGCATTTTATATATACTTAATTTAATTAAACATACTAACCTAATTAAAATACATCTTTACCTCATATATTAAGTTTGAAAATAATTATTTCCATTTATTTATTTACTCTTTCATTTAAAATATATTTGTACATACATTTTAAAACATTAATTTTGTACATATTATACATTTTTTCATACATAATTAAATTGAAACTTTTTTAACATATACATTTGTACATAACAATAACAAAATACTTTTTATACATAATTAACTTGAAAATATTTCTTAATACACATTAAAATATATTTGTATATAAAATAATACCTATCATTTTTATCATATAATTGAAATTGAAAACCTTCTTTTAATTAAAATACGTATTCATACATAACAATTCAATACATTTTTCTCTAATATCAAATTCACAAAGCATTTGGACTAAAATACTTTCCAATTAAAAATTGAACATTTTAATCAAAACACTTTCTTTTTCTTTTGTACATAATTAAACATACAAAAATCAAAGATTTATTAAGACGCATATCTAGGTCAAACCCTAATACGATTCAACTTCACATTATCACACTTGTACACTTACACAATACATTGCCCTACACACATTTTATCTTATATTTGTACATTCGATATTTACATATTGATCGCACATTCGATTTGGTTGTAACTTATTGGATACTATAAGTCTCATCCCTTTGTACATTTATACCCCCACTCCCGGACACTATTTTGTAATAGCGTAGATTTACGTTCCACAATTTACAGTTTTCCAATTATACCATGGTTAGACCTAGGGTTTGTATGTACATAAAATCAAACGCTAGATAACCTAATACAAGACAAATACATGTAATCAATACACAATCACACTTGCACCCCCTAGGGTAATCCCACATGTTGCCTTCCAAAATGGGCCATGCTTGCACGTCGAGTATCTTTGGCAAAACAAATCAAATGATCATAAGTCTCAAAGTGTTGCCTAAACGGAATGATCATAGTCCCTTCAAAACAAATTGCCAAAGACACTTGGCATCATTGCATTCATGGTCCATACGATGACCCGCGCCCGTCCCGAATAAACTTCCTAAACGCAAGATTGTCCATCAATTTCAATGGTGGAACAAAATTGTTAAAAAGGGTTAAAACATGACAAAAACCTTTGGGTACAATAGGGTAGACAAAAATCTTAGTTACTTGAGATCAAACTTGCAAAAACACTTGCCTTCTTTTCAAAAAAACCACAATCCACAACACTTTCAAACAAACTCTCAAAAAACATTTGAAAATATCTTTTCGAAAAGATTCACACTTTTGTAAAACACTCAAACACGAGTCAAATACATTAGTTGCCTAAGACAAGGCATCTTTTTCCAAAACATTTTCAAAAAGCACCCACACACACACCATTTTCAAAGCAATCAAAAAACAAGGCAAGTGATCTAAAAAACCAAGTAACTAAGAGCCCATGGATAACCATGGATGAAAAGGGTGCTAATACCTTCCCTTTTCATAATCTACCCCCCGAACCCACGAAATATCTCAAAAGGTTTTTGCGGTGCTTTTTTAACCTTTCCTTTAGGATAAAATAAAAAGTCGGTGGCGACTCTTGCTAACCGCAACATTTGCGAATACAAACGCAAACCTCAAGTCAGTTCTCCCACCGTATCACACCAGTCATAGTAAAGGTGTTAATGATATCGATGATGTTTCTTATGTCTCCACCATAAGTGACTTAACAACTCCCTTGATAATCATTAAAAAGAATTTGTTGCATGCCGGTTTATTTCTAGGTTTCCTTGAAAATTGATACCATTGTGCATCCCAATCTGGTGGTTGTATGTGGATGAAGAAAGGTATTCAACGTTTGATTGATAGCCGCGAAGAGTTTGCATGAAAGTATGTCCCAAGAGTTGAGACTTGAAGATATTTCTATAATAACAATTTCCAATACTCATGTAAGGATCACCTCTAAAGGTCCTATAAAGATTCATGTCAAACATAGGGTGGCTCCCTGATCATTACTTCACCGGGGCCATTCCCCTATTTCTCTAACAAGGCTGCTCCCTGGAATTATGCAGCTGAAGTTTATCACCATGGTGTTAGGCAAGAACCATGGATTGCCAAAGATGAAGATACCGAAGTTACCAATCTCAATGTCAAAAATATTGTTGGGACTAGTAAAGTTACCAGAACATGAAGGATCTTCTCTCCAGAGATCTCTCCTCCAAAGATAATCACAATACCTGTTCGTATCCCTGTTACTTAGTCGACTACTGACAATTGGGCAAAGAGAAGATGACTAAGCCTGCTCAGATGGAGGCACTATCAAAAGATGTTACTATTGAATATTCTTCCAAACAAGATATGGAAGAAATACTGGAAATCATCGTCAAAAGTGACTACAATATAGTGGAACAGTTGGGGAAGACGCCCTCCAAGATATCCATGTTATCCTTGTTATTATGCTCTGGAGCCCATGCTCAGGCTTTAGTGAAATTTTTGCAGACTGCCCATGTACCACAAGAGACCTCTACTGATCAGTTTGAGAATTGTGTTGCAAGCCTAACAACTGATAATGGATTAGGCTTTTCTGATGTTGACTTAACTCCGGCATGAAAGAATCATAAGAAGAAGAAAAGGCTATTCAACCACATGAAGAATTAGTCGAAGTTATATACTTGGGTACCGAGACAGATCAGAAAGAAGTCAAGATAGGCGCCAATTTAGAAAGTAGCAGCAAGAACATGTTAATTAAGATGTTGCATGACTATGTTGAAATCTTTGCTTGGTCATACGAAGACATGCCAGGGCTCGATACTGATATTATGGTATATCGTCTGATAATGAAAGATGGTTATTCTCCGATTAGGAAGAAGGTTCATCGCATGCGTCTCGAGATGTCAGAGAATATCAAAGTCGAGGTTATGAAGCAATTCAACACAGGATTCTTAGCAGTGACATCAAATCCTTAATGGGTTGCTAATATAGTCTCGGTACCAAAGAAAGACAACAAAGTGCGTATGTGTGTAGACTACAGGGATCTGAACAGGGCGAGCCCCAAAGATGACTTCCCACTTTCATATATTAATGTTTTGGTCGATAATACCGCTCAGCATAAGGTATTCTATTTCATGGATGGTTTCTCGGGTTATAATCAGATCAAGATGGCGCCTGAAGATATGGAGAAAACTACCTTCGTCACACAATGGGGCACTTTCTGCTACAAGGTTATGCCTTTTGGGTTAAAGAACATCGGTGCAACTTATCAGCGTGCCATGGTAGCTTTATTCCATGACATGATTCATCACGAGATAGAGTTCTACATCAACGACATTATAGCAAGATCATAGACTGAAGAAGAGCATCTTGATCATCTGCATAAACTGTTTGAAAGACTTAGGAAGTATAAGCTAAGGTTAAATCTGAACAAATGCACCTTTGGGGTGAGGTTTGGTAAACTCATGGGTTTCATCGTCAGTAGTAAAGATATTGAAGTTGATCCTGCCAAGGTCAAAGCTATTCAAGAAATGTTGGCTCTTCGTACTGAAAAGGAAGTCATATGTTTCTTAGGAAGGCTAATTTACATTTCCCAATTCATTTCTCATTTGACTGCTACTTGTGAGCCAATCTTCAAGTTGCTGAAGAAAGATCATGTAGTAAAGTGGAACAACGACTGCCAAATAGCCTTTGATAAAACTAAGGAGTACCTATAAGAACCTCTGATTCTGAAGCCACCAGTTGAAGGAAGTCCTCTAATCATGTACCTAATAGTGTTAGAGAACTCAATGGGGTGTGTACTGGGGCAACATGATGAGTCTGGTCGAAAATAGCATGTAATATACTACCTTAGCAAAAAGTTTATTGACTGTGAAACAAGATATTCACTGCTCGAGAAAACTTTTTGCGCTTTGGCATGGGCTGCTCGCCGACTAAAATAGTATATGTTAACTCATACTAGTTTATTGATTTTCAAAATGGATCATATGATACGGTGGGAGAACTGTCTTGGGTGTTTAGCGTTTTATCGCAATTTTTGCGGATAGCAAGAGTCACCATCGACTTTTCTTTTATCCAATAAAGGAAAGGGTGAAAAGAACAGGAAAGACCTTTGAGATATTTTCTTGAGTTCGGGGGGTAGGTTATGAAAAGGGAAGGTGTTAGCACCCTTTTCATCTGTAGTTATCTACGGGCTCTTAGTTGCTTGCTAGATCACTTGAAAATTTTCTTTGTTTGAAAATGTGTTTTGTGATGGGTGCAAGTTTAAAAATGTTTTGAAAATGCCTTTGTTTTGGAAAACTTTATAATGATTCTCGTCTCTATAAGAATGTATACAAAGTGTTGGTTTTGAAAATAGTTTAAAGAGATGTTTGTTTTTGAAAGTTGTTTTGAAAGTGTAAGTGTGGAAATGGTTTTAGTTTGTGAGCAAGCAACTACGAGTATCCTACCTACTCAAAATTTCTATGTCCTTTTCCTGCTCCTTTAGGTGTTTCTATCTTACCATTGATTTGGTAAGAAGCTCTATCGTTGGATGTGAAAGGACAGGCGTGGGTCATCGTATAGTCATGAATGACAATATTGTGAGATATCTTAGCATTTCTTTTAAGGGACTAAGATCATTTGTAAGGCAACATTCGTAGTATCATCGAGGGATTATGATCTTGTATTTTGATTATTTTTGCTAAGATGCCTCACATGCACATCATGACAATTTTTTTCAAGGCAACAAGTGGAGTTAACCCTAGAGGCGTAAGTGTGAAAGTGTTTATTTTTCATGCATTGTTTTGTCTTGGATTAGGATTTTCTAAGGTTGATTTTTTATCTTGCCATACACACCCTAATTACTAACATTTATGAAAGCGGTAAAATTGCAGAAAACAAATGTTCTACGCTATTACATCATTTGGGGATGGGGGATACAAATGTACAAATGGGGATTGCAAGAAATTAAAACTAATTATCTATTATAAACCATATTGAATAGCTTTGAAGCAAATATATGAAATATGTAAAAAAAAACAGCGCAAAAAGGAGAAAAAAACAAATCTTTCGACATCATGTGTCGAAGCATGCTTATATGCATCGAAATATATCCTTCTTTCGACCTTGTAATTCCAAATCGAAGCATGACGTTATGTGTCGAACCACACACCATTTTTCCCTTCTGTTTGGGACTGTAAAGCAGTATGTGTCGAAGCCTAAAGCTTTGTGTCGAACCATGCTGTAATTTTTTACTCCAACATTGTTTTATGGTCTGTACAGGTTAGTTCTTAACATATAATTGATAAGAAAGGAAAACAAACCAAAGGTTAGCTTCGAAGGAATGATTATTACATGTTATCTTCGAAGATGAATCATCAATGATGCTTGAAGCGAAGAGTTTAAAGTCAGGATGACTTACCTTGAAGCTAGAATTTTTGTTTTGAACATGAGTTGCTGCCTTGAATGTTCTTGGGTTTGAAAGAAAAGAACAGAGGTGTTGTATTTTATTTTTGGTTCTGGGTTTAAGAGTGTTTTAAGGCTTCA
Source organism: Vicia faba (assembly GCA_948472305.1). Classification (NCBI taxonomy): domain Eukaryota; kingdom Viridiplantae; phylum Streptophyta; class Magnoliopsida; order Fabales; family Fabaceae; genus Vicia; species Vicia faba. The sequence goes on from OX451739.1 coordinate 1,309,440,516, forward strand.
ACCTTCGTGTTCTCTCCTCTCTCTTTTTTTTCTCTCCTTTTTTCTTGACAAAAACCCACCCATAGTGTGTTGTGAAGCAGCTTATTTATAGAAGAGTCTTACGAGGGTTTTAGGGGGAAAAACAAAAAAAAATTGAACTGTTTGGGTATGCTCTTTTCATAGCTTTTGAGGTGCAGCTCTTATATGCTAATTTGGTGCAAATATGGGACTGAGATAATGCATGCTTGAACTAGTTTAGGAGCAGCCTAGCAGCACTATTTTTGCAGCAGTTTTGGAGTGTTGTGGCAGCTTGGTGCAGGGCTGTTTCATAGCAGTACAAGAGACTGTTTTTTGACATGGTTTAAGGCTGTTTTGTGGACAGTACATCGAGCTTGGGCTTGGCAGCATATAGGACTTTGTTCAGAAAGCATCTTGAATCTCTAAAAGATGTCGAATACTTCATCCTTTCATTTTGATCACATGGATCCACAACCTTCGACCAAACTCATCAATAAACAAAACAATATTTGTTTCCACCAATTATATGTTCTTCGAATGGACCACATTCATCTGAATGTAACACTTACTTCGTCCTTTCATTTTGATCACATAGATCCACAACTGTTGTACCCCAAAATTTTCCCTCTCACATATCAAGAATTTACTCACAAGATCTCCTTTGGCTCAAGACTGCACTAGGGTTGATCAGCTCAAGACACCTCCTTAAGCACTGATGACCAAAATTAGGGTTTGAGATTTCACAAGGATATTTAAACTCACAATTCCCCATATTACTTTCATGGATCATTATGGACCCCTAAGATTACTCATGTCAAGTTTCAAGCCTTGGATCACACTTTTGATCAGTCAATTGAGCAGTTGACCTAAAAATCAACTATATTAGCAAAAAAGTCAACTGTGGCTAATTTACAGTCAAACTTCATAATTTTGTATCCACGTCATCATTTTAAACTCATATGTATCATTTGATCATGTTTGGACCATAATTCCTCAAGAAATTTGATCAAATCTTCAAAAGGGAAAAATGGTCAAAATTAGGGTTTTGATTGGGAAAGGGCAATTTTTGATTTTTGACCTATCAAATGATCAATTGGTTTAAGGCATGATATCAAGAGTTAAATTGCATCATTTTGACCAAATTACATAGCTCAAAACATTTCTCCAGTCCAATAGATTGATAGATGAATTTTCAGTCAACTGATCAAAAGTCAACTGTATACTAAAAAGTCAATCTTTGAATTTTTGTCAAAATCAAATGTCAAAGATCACAATTCATCAAATCATGTCAAAATATGAAACGTATTCATCAAGAAATCAAAAATTCAAGATTTCATTTTGAAAAGTTAAAATTTCTAAACTTAGAAATTTTTCTAAGTGTTGGAAATTTCTTTTTTTTCTTCAAAACTTTGAGCAAAATTTTTACAATGATGCAAGATGATTCAAAGGAAACTTACAACATGAAAGTTGTAGATCTCCATTAAATATGCAACTTTTCTTCACAAAACTCCTTCCAAAAGGTCTTGGATCTCAAGTTATAATTTTAAGAACACATGATCATGAAACAAAACACTTAGTGAAATTTTGCCCTAATTTGGTCAGGATTTTGACCCAACTTCATGGCACTTTTTCATATAGTTCCAAGGGGAATCCTCAAAAGTGATCCAAATATGGGTTGTAGAGAACATTGGAAGCTTTCCAAAATGTCCAAGAACTCCTTGAGATCATTTTTGAGTAGGGATAATCGAAGAGATGAAGTTAGGGTTTTATCACTTAAATTACAAGTCATTTTGTGATGAACAAGATTCAAAATTAAAACTTATGCTGCATAACCTCTACTTTGCAGGCCTCAAACTTGGTAGGCACTCCATAATTAATTTCTTGCACAGCTGTTAGAGGTCTCATTTCAATCATTCAATGCATGTTCATGCTTTATATCCATTTTGGGAAGAAAGTGCACAATGCCATTTTGATAAAGTGACTTTTTGCACAAAATTTGTTCTTGAGCATTGCAATTGCTTTCTTCTAATCATACAAGTCCCATAACTCAAGAGAAACTTGTTAGACACTTACAATCACTCAGCCCATGCTTGTACTTCCTCTTGAAATTTGTTTTCCCACTTTTCTTCAAAATCAAGTAACCTAGAAATTACCTTGTAACTTGTACTTCTGACTTTCCAAAGCACTCAAACATCTTGGCTTATACATACACAAGTCATTTTCCACAAATCCCACGCATGCTTGACCCCTGAAAACACCAAGAACACAAAATCACCAAAAACACTTCAAAACTTGTCATTTCTGAGTTTTGAATCCAATCTCCAAACTTACTCGTGCATTTCTTGGCCTTTTACTTTCAAAAGCTTCTAAACAACATATAGAAACAATCCCAACACCTGCAGCACCATTGTAACACCTCCATCATCATCCACCATTTTCAAAAATAGCATCTTGCACCTTGACTTCTCCAGAACTCCTCAGGCACTTTCAGCTCAAGCTAAGCATCCCATTAGCTTCCTATGAACTTGAGGAAGCTCATCCAATCATTGGAACTCACTTAAAGCTACTCAAACTCTAAACCTGATACCCTCTTGCAAGGGAAGTTTTCTAACTTTGGAACTTTTCATACAGGCATCATTAATGGTTTATTTGTGAATGAAAAATGTAGATATCATTTCCCTAAAGCTAACCATGTTCATAGTTTTCATTAACTTTGCTTGAGCTTAGAGAATTTTAAGATTGAAGTTTCTGTGATTTTTAGGATTCAGATTAGGGCCATTAAAATTCATGCTTATCTTTGATCTATAATTTTATTACTTTGCATTTCTGAAATCGTGAGGAAATTTGCTACAAGTTTCCTGTTTACTATTTTTCATTTTTGTTGAGATTTGAACAAGATACAGAGGCTCTGGCTGGGCGTGAGGTTGAATATGAAGTTCAGGCCATGGACTTGTTTAATATCATATATTTGTTGTTTTGATTATATAAACTGATGTATAGCCACTCCAGAAGTAGAAGCGCGCGCCCGTGACTAGAGGGACCTGGGTTCGAACTCTAGTGGTACCCTTTTGGTTTTTTCATATTTTTCACATTCTGAATTTTCTTTTTTGGCAGCACTGGGCCTCTATCCTTGGGCTTATGTTTTTTTTTTCACTTCTGACCCCCTGTTTCACTTACACAGCCCCTGGCCCATTTTATTTTCTTTTCTTATTTTTATTTATTTATTTCCTGAAATCATTTTATCTAATGCTAAAAAAATCGGAAAAAATATAAAAATATTATATTTATATTTTAATATAGTTTATTTATTTTTTACACAAAAAAAATTATTTTATTTAATCATACTCTATTTATTTCACCAATTAATTTGTAATTTTAAAACTAGGGTTTTAGTTTATTTCTTACACCATTCAAAAATATTATTTTAAAACCAAAAATGACTAAAAATATTTTATAATACTATGAATTATTTTTAAGACAAAAAATACCAAAAATATTCTTCTTATAAATATTCTTGCAATCCCCGTTTATAATTTGTACACCCCCTCCCACAAGTATTGTAATAGCGTAGTAATTTTAAATTCCACAATTTATCGTTTTATATACAAATGCTAGTAATTAGGGTTTGTATGGAAAGAGTAAAACCAATCAATTAGAAAACCCTAATCAGAGACAAAACCAAGCATGAAAAACAATACACTTGCACACAAGCACCCCTTAGGGTAAAATCCACTTGGTTGCCTTACAAAATGGCCATATTACACATGTGAGGTATCTTAGCAAAAACAAGCAAAGTATAAGATCATAGTCCCTCGATGACGCTATCTAAGTTGCCTTTCAAATGATCTTATTCCCTAAAAGAGAATGCTAAGATACCTTGCAACATTTCTAATCTTGGTAGTACGATGACCCACGCTCGTCCCGTTTACATCCAAAGATAGGGTTACTTACCAAATCAGTGGTAAGATAACAATGTCAAAAGAAAAAGCAAATGAACATGAAAGAAATTTGAATAGGTAGAATTCTCCTAATTACTTTCTCAATTTCAAAAAAAAACATCCTTGCTATTTTCAAAACAAACACCTACACTTTCAAGACATCTTACAAACTTGAAAACATTTTCAAAAGATCAACATCTTTATATACATTTTTACGAATGAGAATCATTACAAAGTTTGCCTAAACAATGGCCTCTTTACAAAATACTTTCAAAAACCACACAAAGCACAATTTCAAACAAAAGCAAGTGATCTAGCATGTAACTAAGCGCCCATGGAAAACCATGGATGAAAAGGGTGCTAATACCTTTCCTTTTCATAATCTACCCCACGAACTCAAGAAATAATCTCAAAGGTCATTCCTGGGATTTTTCACCTTTCCTTTTGGATAAAAGAAAAGTCGGTGGCGACTCTTGATAAACGCAACATTTTCGATCAAACACAAAACCTTCAAGTCAGTTCTCTCACCGTGTCACAGAACTGGCGACTCTGCTGGGGATAATTCTAAAAGTGGGGTTACCTTAGGGTTAGATCACATTTACTTGCTTTCATTGTTTGACTAGTATGCTTTATATTATGGTTCTTTGTTTGGTTTTGAATCCTTTACCCGGATTTGGTATACCTTATAGGTAAGTAGAAATACATTGTGGAAACTGTGCGGGGTATGCCGACATGGTCTAAGCAATAGCTATGTTAGTGCGACATATTTGTGGGTATCGGTAGCCCTTGAGTTAATCAATGAGAATACGGGGCCGCTGAGTGATGTCATGAAGCCCTAACGAACTTTTAGAACATTTACTTAACCAACTTGGCCTTTAGGACGTAGTGAGATGACTGGCTTTGGTGCAGTCCGAAATTGGTAGATACTCGATACTACACTCATTGAGGTTTGAATTTTTTGGATATTTAGGTCGCCATTAAAGAGGCTTGTGCTGAAACAATGACCAAGGAAACAAACCAGTGATATTGAGCTCCTTAGAATCCGGTTACTATTGCTAGGACAGGTTTGAGCCAACTAAACTTCAAGAGGGTACTTACCTATGAGACTCCATGCAAGCCTAAACCTAAGGACTTGTTTGCTTTGTTTGTGTATATTTACTTGTACATAACATCATGAAAATCATAACATCATACTCATTCACTAACCATTTCAAGGATGTCTGGGATTTATCTTTGTTCTGTTTTGTAGGACATGGACTCTATTCGCAGGAAAACCATTCAAGTCAATCTTGTAAGGATCCCAGCACAACTTAAGGAGCTAGCTTCAAGGATTCCTGAAAATTCTGCATTCACCGAGAGACATGGTCGCCTACTAAACTTGGTCACCTCCAACACTGATGAAGACATGATGAAGGTTCTCTTTCAGTTCTTTGATCATTTATACCATTGCTTCACATTTCCCAATTATCAACTTGTTCCAACTTTGGAAGAATTCTCCCAACTCTTGAGGATTCTTGTTCTCAATCAACTATCTACCTTTCAACACTACGGAAAGAGATCCAAAGCCAGAAGATATTGCTCAAGCTCTACTCTTGCAATCATCTGATATCACAACTAATTGGGAAACAATGAGTGGTGTCAAGGGTTTCCTAGCAAAGTTCTTGTTTGAGAAAGCCCAAAATTGTTGGAACTCTTTGGATTTGCAAGCCTTTGAGGAAATTGTGGCTCTCTTCATCTATGAGATGGTTTGGTTTCCAAAACCTGACCAACTCATAGATGTAAACACCGTCAAAATCTTCATATCCCGCAACCCGGTGCCTACTTTGCTAGGAGACATCCTACATTCTTTCCACACTCGCACTATGAGGAAAAGAGGTGTCCTTATGTGTTGTACTCCTCTCTTGGAAATATGGTTTATTTCACATCTTCCCCAATTTTTATTGAAGAGCGAGCAAGGTTCAAGGTGGTCACAAAGGTTGAGGACACTCAAACATTCAGACATTCATTGGTGTTCTCGATCCATAGAGAATGTTACTATTATCGACCGTTGTGGAGAATTACCTAATGTCCCTTTACTTGGAACTAGGGGAGGTATCACCTAAAACCCCTGCTTAGCCTTAAGACAGTTTGGTTATGCCCGAAGGGATGGCCCACATGATATGCTCATTCAAGGTTTGGTATTTGACTACGAGAACAACGATCAAGGTCATCGCCAGAGATTTATCCGAGCTTGGAGGATGTTGAATAAGGTAGATAGCAAGACATTGGGGCATAAGAATTCCATCCCTCTTGAGCCTTACCTTAAATGGGTACGAACTCGTGCTCAGAGTCTTATGATGCCTTATCCCTCCATTCTCTCGGTAATCATTGAGCCTGTTATGGAAGGAGATGTTCCATACACTATCCTGCAACATGACATGCCCACCTCTCTTGAAGACTTACAAAGAGATTGGATACAAATCAAGGGGGAGAGAGATACTTTTGAGTCTCAATTCTACGCTAGCGAGAAGTAGGTGTTGGAACTCACTAAGAAACTTCATGAGGAGCGGACTCTGAATGCCTACATCGCACCAAAGAGGATGCGTACAACCTTTTTGTTTTATATTTTTTATATTTTTTGTTTCCCAAAGAAGCATTGATGTACTCAAGCTTTAATTTATTAATATAATGTGTGTTTCCTTTTTGTCTAAAACAAATTTGAATCTTCAAAATCCTTGAAATCATTGCATATGCATTTACCATTCATTATAACATAAGCAGGTTTCTTACAACAAGTATCCTCATCTTTCTACTGTTTATTTTAGTAAGATGGATCTCGAGTAAACGGTGAAGGACCTCCAAGCACAAAATGCTCAGTCTCAACAGATGTTCTTAACTCTAGCCAAAGGACAAGAAGAGTTGAAGACCTTGCTGGTTGAAGAGAAGAAAAAGAAGACAAAGAAAATAACAGGAGTTCTAAACATGGGAAGAAGATTCCAAGGACAAACAAGAAGGACCCTAGACTTTGCAACGTCATCTGGTGAGAAAGACAATCAAGATGGATAAGGCAAGGAAGCAGTTGTCCAGCCAGATTCAGAAGAGGAAGGGGAAGAAGAAGATTATTCTAAAGAACAATACCCTCCAATCGACGACAAGTATAAGCACCTGGAGGAACGGTTAAGTGCAATGGAAATTCAAAAAGGTCCTGGATTGGACTTTGAGGAGTTGGGTCTAGTATCTGGGATTGTCATTCCCCCAAAATTCAAGGCACCGGTGTTCGCCAAATATGACGGAGTTTCATGTCCCAAAATGCATCTCCCATTCTATGTGAGGAAAATACAGCCTCACACTGCTGACAAGGATTTATGGGTACATTTCTTTCAAGACAGCCTGTCCGGAACTCAACTTGATTGGTTTTGTCAGCTAGAAAGAGCCAATGTTCATAATTGGGAAGATCTGGCCGCTGCCTTTTACAAACAATACCAATACAATGCAGATCTCGATCCCACACGTACTCAACTCCAGAGTATGGCCAAGGTTTCAAGTGAGATCTTTAAAGACTACGCACAAAAATGGAGGGACTTAGCAGGAAGAGTCCAGCCTCCCCTATCTGAAAGAGAGTTAGTAGACATGTTTTTGGGCACCCTGTCTTGTCCTTTCTTCAATCACTTAATTGGGAGTTCCTGGGCAGGTTTTACCGAATTGGTATTGACTGGAGAAAGAGTGGAAGTCGAGATAAAGAATTGGAAAATTCAAAAAGATGCATCCTTTGCTGCTGTAAGAAAACCATTCATTGGAAAAAAAGAAGTTGTTGTTGTATATCCTCAGAGAAATCAAGATAGAACTGAACACCGTCCAATGGTGGGGGCTGTCATGATTCCTAAACCCACACCCGCTCAGCAATGAAGCGACCAGCCAAGAACGGAAAGACCAGTCAAACATTTCACTAGAATTAATATGACACTATCTCAAGTATTGCCGCATTTGTTAAGATCCAATCTAGTGACTTTGAAAGAAGCTCCAAAGAATCCTAACACAACCTCTCCTCACTATCATCCTAATGCCCGCTGTGCATACCATTCTGAGAGTCCCGACCATGACACTAACAACTGTTGGGCTCTAAAAAATAAGGTACAAGACCTTCTTGAAGCCAAAGAGATTGAAATCGATGCGCCAGGAATCCCCAACGTCATCACTGCCCCTATGCCCAAGCACAACCGTGATGTCAACACTGTTGAGGAAGATATGTTTGTTACTTTGGTTGATGAACTTATGACCCCACTCCTAGCTATCAAAAAGAACTTGTTAAAGGCCAGTGTATTCCCAAGCTATGATGAAAGCTGTCATTTATGTTTATCCTAACCAACCAGATGTCATTTGTTAAAAGCAGGCGTTCAATGCCTAATAGATGACAAAGAGATTTTGTTCGAGAAGACTTCTATTCAAACTGTTTCTTATAATGATGTTTCCATCGTGACCATTTCCGCCAATTTTTCTAGGGTCTCCACCAAAAGACCCGTTAAAATTACATCAGTTCCTAAAGTAGCTCCATTGATAATTACAATGCCAGGACCAATCCCATATTCGTCAGAAAAAACCGTCCCATGGAATTATGGAGGTGATGTCTACTACCACGGTATCAAGCAAGATTGGCCAGCTGCTGAAAATTCAAGTTTTGAGAAAGTTGACTCTTGTATCAGTAATATTGCAGGGACTAGTAAGATAACCCGAAGTGGAAGGGTATTCTCTCCAGAAATCGCTCCTCCAAAAGCCATTTCTGGACCCGTAATCATTCCTGTTGCAGTTGCTCCTCCAAAAGCTATTCCCAATCCTACAATCATCTCTGCTAATACTCTTGTTGACAAAAGTTTTACAATCCCTGTTATCACCCCTACTGACATTCCTACTGCTGAGTCAACTGAGACTCGAGGAAAAGGTATTCTGGTTGAGCCTGTCCGGACGAGGGCACAATCAGTATCTATCCCTGAGACCTCCCGAAAAGAGATGGAGGAAATTCTAAAGATCATAAAAAGAAGCGACTACAATGTAGTCGAGAAACTGGGGAAAACTCCGTCAAAAATTTCCATGTTGGCTTTTTTGTTATGTTCTGAGGCTTATGCAAAGGCCTCGGTAAAGTTCCTTAAAACTGCCCATGTACCCCAAGAAATATATGCCGATCAGTTCCAAGACTGCGTAGCCAGCTTAATGGCAGATAATGGTTTAGGTTTTTCAGATGATGATTTAACGCCAAGGGGGAGGAAGCATAACGAGGCATTGCATGTCTCAGTCGAATGCAAGGGCACGACGTTGGCTCATGTCTTGGTTGACACCGATTCGTCTCTGAATGTGTTGCCTAAAAAGGCTCTTGATAGGCTTGTCTATGAAGGATTGACATTGAAACCGAGCAACATAGTAGTGAGGGCCTTCGACAACTCAAAAATGATGGTGCATGGGGAAGTGGACATTTCCATAAAAGTTGGAACCCAAACATTTGATTCAACTTTTTATGTAATGGACATTCGCCCTTCATATTCCTGTTTATTAGTCCGACCGTGGATTCACAATGCTGGTGCTGTTACCTCAACGTTGCATCAAATGCTGAAATATCCAATTCAAGGGAAAATCATCACCGTTCATGGAGAAGAAGAGTATATGGTTAGCCATCTGAATTCTTTCAAATCTGTGGAATTAGATGGTGAATTTATTGAAACTCCATTCCAACACTTTGAAGAAGTCCCGCAAATTGTAGCAGTAACCAAGGTTGTTTCTCAAGTCCCCAAGATTACAAGGCCTCCGCTCAAGATGTCGTCTTTAAAGGATGCCAAGGTAGTGATAGAAGAAGGTGGTGCACTATTTGGGGCCAACTCCCAAATATCCCATACAAATCTAACAAATTTGGTATGGGTTTCACTTCAGGAGCCCATAAAGATGTACGTCGCGCTCGTGCCAAAGGACCACCCTTGAAGATCAGCAACCGCAAAGTCAACACAGTGGATGATGATGAAGACATCTATGACCTGGAGGATTGGATTTTCCCAACTGTCAGTGTAGGGCTCAGCAACTGGGAAGCTAGATATTTTATCCCGGTCACCTTTATCCAACAGTAATTTGTCATTAAATTTTGTCAGATCTGTAATATTAAACAATTCAGACTCTTAAAACCTTGTGTCTTACCCGAGGCACAATGGTCCATTTGTAAGGGTTATTATCTCATTTCCATATGACATCAATGAATCATGGACGTTTTTGCATACAAACTTTGTGCTCATTCTTTTTCTTTTTACATTTTCATTTCTTTCAAAGATAGCTATACTCTAACACACACTCACATTCAAATTGCAGATCTACAACCATTCGGGATCCAATGGGTAACAATTCTTCTAGTGCCTTTTGTGACTCTAAAAATCTAATCTACCAAGCAGAAGATGAAGGTGAGGAAGATTGTGAAGTACCAAGGGAACTCGCCAGGTTACTACAACAAGAAGAGAGGACCATTCAGCCCCACGAAGAACCAGTGGACATGATTAACCTAGGTACCAAAGAAGACAAAAGAGAAGTCAGGGTGGGTGCCAATCTGGAACCCAATGTCAAAGAGCGTCTGATTCAGTTGCTACACGATTATGTCGAGGTCTTTGCCTGGTCGTACGAAGACATGCCAGGACTTGATGCAGATATCGTAGTACATCGTCTACCTACAAAAGAGGACTGTCCTCCGATAAAGCAAAAGGTTTGTCGCCTGCGACCTGACATGTCGGATAAGATCAAAGCGTAAGTCATGAAACAATTCAACACCGGATTCTTGGCTGTCACTTCCTATCCGCAATGGGTTGCCAATGTTGTTCTCGTGCCTAAAAAGGACGGAAATATACGAATGTGCATGGTCTATAGAGATTTGAATAGGGCAAGCCCTAAGAATGATTTCCCACTTCCCCATATTGATATTCTAGTTGAAAATACGGCACAACACAAAGTGTTTTCTTTCATGGACGATTTCTCAGGCTACAACCAAATCAAAGTGGTGCCTGAGGACATGGAGAAAACAACCTTTGTCACACAGTGGGGCATATTTTGCTACAAGGTTATGCCATTCGGGTTGAAGAACACTGGGGCAACCTATCAGCGTGCCATGGTAGCTCTATTTCACGACATGATACATCACGAAATAGAGGTCTATATGGATGACATGATAGCCAGATCTCAAACAGAAGAAGAGCATCTTGGTAATTTAAAGAAACTCTTTGAGAGGCTAAAGAAATACAAGCTGAGATTGAACCCAAATAAATGCACATTTGGGGTGAGGTCCGATAAAATCCTAGGTTTTGTTGTTAGAGATAAAGGTATCGAAGTGGATCCTTCCAAGGTAAAAGCGATACAAGAGATGCTTGCTCCTCATACTGAGAAGGAAGTCAGAGGATTCTTGGGACGTTTAAACTAAATTTCCAGATTCATTTCTCACCTGACAGCTACTTGTGAACCAATCTTCAAATTACTGAAGAAAGATCAAGTAGTCAAATGGAAAGATATGTGCCAAACTGCCTTTGATAAGATCAAAGAGTACTTACAAGAGCCTCTTGTTTTGATGCCACCAGTCGAGGGAAGACTATTGGTCATATATCTAACTGTTTTGGAAAAGTCAATGGGGTGTGTGCTGGGGAAGCATGACAAGTCTGGCCGAAAAGAGCATGCTATTTATCACCTGAGCAAAAAGTTTATCGACTGTGAAATAAGATATTCACTACTCGAGAAAACTTGTTGCACTCTGGCATGGGCTGGTCGCTAGCTAAGACAGTATATGCTGACTCATACTACCTTATTGATATCTAAAATGGATCCAATAAAATACATCTTCGAGAAACCTGCTCTCTCTGGGAGAATAGCAAGATGGAAGATGATCCTGACGAAATATGAAATTCAGTATACTACCCAAAAAGAAATAAAGGATAGTGTAATAGCTGATCACCTTGATCACCAAGTTGTGGAAGACTACCAGTTCATGAAGTTCGAGTTCCCAGATGAAGACATCATGGTGGTAAACAACTGTGAAGAATTCAGACCATACGACAGATCTGAACAAGGATCCCGATGGACCCTAGTTTTTAATGGGGCATCCAACGCACTCATCAATGGTATAAGTGTTGTACTCATATCTCCTGAAGGATGTCATACTCCCTTTACGGTAAGACTTTGCTTCAATTGTACAAATAACATGGAAGAATACGAAGCGTGCATTTTTGGTCTCAAAGCTGCCATAGATTTGGGGATCAAATCCTTAAATGTATTCAAATATTCATCTTTGGTCATCAGCCAAATCAAAGGGGAATGGGACACCAAACACCCTAACCTTATCCCCTACAAAGAACATGTGTTGAAATTGATCCCACATTTTGAGAATATGACCTTCGAGCATTTCCCGCGAGAAGAAAATTAGCTAACAGACGCACTAGCGACAATGTCATCCATGTTTAAACTTAAATGGGATAACAAGGCTCCCCAGATCACCATTGAACGAATGGATGAACCAGCTCATTGTCACGAGATCAATACTGAAGAAGTAGTGGACCGGCCTTGGTTCCACGAAGTCAAAAGGTATCTCGAGGCTCAAGAATATTTGGAAGGATATTTAGTCAATGATAAGAAGTTCTTAAGGAGATTCTCTGCTAAGATCTTCCTTAGTAATGGCATTCTCTACAAATGCAACTATGAGTCTGTTTTGCTCCGTTGCGTAGACAAGGTTGAGGCAGAAAAGATCATGGCTGATCTACATGAAGGTACTTTTGGCACCCTTTCCAGTGGGCATACGATGGCAAAGAATATCCTAAGGGCAGGCTATTACTGGTCTACCATGGAAGCAGATTGCTATCAACACTCTCGAACCTGCCACAAGTGTCAGATTTATGCTGACCAGGTGCACGCACCTTCGATTCATTTGAATGTCTTGACGGCTCCTTGGCCTTTTTCTATGTGGGGCATCTATATGATTTGGGAAATCAAACCAACAGCCTCTAATGGACACCGCTTCATCTTAGTGGCCATTGACTACTTTACAAAGTGCATTGAGGCGGCTTCTTTCGCTTCCGTTACCAAGAATGTTGTAGCCCGATTCATTAAACAAAATATCATATGTCGGTATGGTATCCTGGAGAGGACCATCATAAAAAATGGTACAAATTTAAACAATACTATGATCACTGCCCTGTGCGAGCAATTCAAGATCCAACATCATAATTCTTCCCCTTACCGGCCAAAGATGAATGGTGTTGTCGAAGCCGCAAATAAGAACATCAAAAAGATCATACAGAAAACGAAAATCACGTACAAAGACTGGCATGAGATGCTACCATTCGCTCTCCACAGTTATCGTACCATTTCGTGCACATCAACCAGGGCAACACCATACTCCCCGGTATATGGCATGGAAGTTAACTTGCCTATTGAGGTCTAGATCCCCTCTCTAAGAATTATGAAGGATGCAGGGTTGAACGAAGACGATTGGATCCAGACTTGACTTGATCAACTGAATTTGATTAATGAGAAAAGGCTTACTTCCATTTGTCATGGTCAAATGTATCAAAAATGAATGATCAAGGCTTTCAACAAAAAGGTCAGATGCCAAGTAAATCAAGTCGGTGATTTGGTGACCAAACGTATCATACTTCCGCAAGGTGATCCCAGGGGAAAATGTACTCCTACATATGAAGGACCATTTGTAATCAAAAGCATATTCTCTGGTGGAGCAATGATCTTGACCACCATGGATGGCGACCACCTACCGCACCCTTTGAACGCAGATATAGTCAAAAAATACTACACATAAGAGACCCGCTAGGTTGACACACCTAGGCAAAACAAGGGCATCCCGGTGAACCAAAAAGGTTCGGGAAAAAAATTAGGGATAAAACAAAAAAATATGTACACCCGGCAAGTCGAAAACCCGAAAGGGCGGCTTGGATAAAAAAGGGTATCCCGGTGGACTGAAAACCCAAAAGGGCGGTCCAGGAAAAAGTAAGGGATTTAAAGCATATGACTTTGTCTCGTTGGATCACCTTATGGACAACCTGCAAGCTCGACAGTTCTGATCAATTCAATCAGCTTCGGACAAGGCAACAAATAGATAAGATGCTCAGAGATACGAAGGCTATAGCAGAATGGGAACCCCGTGGGATTATTTCACATAGCTATCTTTTCTTTGTATCAAATTTTCATTTTTTACGACGACATTCTCTTACTAGAATGTTTGTCTCATTGTACAAAAATACTTACTCAAAGTCAATACAAAGATATCCCTTTGAAAGTGCAAAACTATCTGTTTTTCTTTACTCTTGTGTTTTGTTTACAAAAATGTCCAATGATTTATTTTTGAACATATGCATTTGAAGGTAATTACCAATTACAAATGAACAAAATAAAAAGCAATCATTGATTTATTTAAGAGATAGGGAAATATCTCTAAGTTATTTCCATAAAATCCCGTGCAGAGTGCAGTTTAATCCTCAGCAGTACAAAACATCCAGTTATCACTCCCCGTTAAAAGTCGCCAAGTTTCTCAGGATCCCTCAACAGGATTTTACAAGTAGTACACGGCGTTTCCCTTACAACAGAGTTTATTTCTCTAAGCATAAATTCGTCAACATTTCAACTTCACAACATGAAGACTTACACTCCATATCTTCAGCAGTAGTCATGGATTTATTCTTCCCAATCCAACAGGCAGTGCAGCAGATTAGCTCACATATGCATACATCGCATCCATATATCATAAACATCGATAACACGAATGCATGTATCACAATCTCATCATACCATGCATTTCATACAACATGAAATTGCATATTAGCTAACATTTTACCCTTTTCAGGATAAAGTTAATCAATAACTACCATTAACAATGTTCAAAGGTTTCACAGATACAGTTCAAATACGCTCTAGACACGGATGCCATTATGATACTCATTCAGATTCCTTCTCAGATACAGTACAGATACGCTCCATAAACGGATGCCATTCTGACACTTATTCAGATTCCTTGTCAAATATAGTTCAGATACGCTCCAGATACGGATGCCATCCTGATACTCATTCAGATTCAACTTTTAGATACAATTCAGATACGTTCCAAATACGGATGCCATCCTGATACTCATTCAGATTCCACTTTCAAATAAAGTTCAGATACGCTCCAGACACGGACGCCATTCTGATACTCATTCAGTTTCAGCTTTCAGTTACAGTTCAAATATGCTCCAGACACGGACACCATTCTGATACTCATTCAGTTTCAGTTTTCAGATAAAGTTCATATACGCTCCAGACACGGATGCCATTCTGATACTCATTCAAATTCCTTCTCATATACAGTTCAGATATGCTCCAGGCACGGATGCCATTCCGATACTCATTCAGATTCCTTATCAGATACAGTTCAGATATGCTCCAGATACGGATGCCATCCTTATACTCATTTAGATTCAACTCTCAGATACAGTTATGATACGCTCCAGACACAGATGCCTTTCTGATACTCATTCAGATTCTCTCTCATATATAGTTCATATACGCTCCAGACACAGACGCCATTCTGATACTCATTCAATTTTAACTTACATATATGGTTCAACAATCATTTCTGGATGGCATCTACAAGCCCATCTCCAACAACTTTCCATCATCCCTCCAAATGGCATCATTAAGCCCATTTCCTATACCATCAACCTTCACATCACCGAGTGCAAATTTCTGGGCACACTAATGTCCAATCATCTTCCACCTTCGAGTCACAAATGGCAAAACTCGCCAATCTAACTCTTCAGGCTTAAGAAGATTGAACATGGGCAGTTGTTGTACCCAAAAAGTTTCCCTCTCACTTATCAATAATTTATTCACAAGATCTCCTTTGGCTCAAGACTGCACTAGGGTTGATCAGCTCAAGACACCTCCTTAAGCACTGATGACCAAAATTAGGGTTTGATATTGCACAAGGATATTTGAACTCCCAATGCGCCATATGAATTTCATGGATCATTATGGACCCCCAAGATTACTCATGTCAAGTTTCAAGCCTTGGATCACACTTTTGCTCAGTCAATTGAGCAGTTGTCCTAAAAATCAGTCGTATTGGGAAAAAGTCAATTGTGGCCAATTTACAGTAAAAATTCATAATTTATGATCCACATCAACATTTTAAACTCATATGTATCATTTTATCAAGTTTTAACCACAATTCCTCAAGAAATTTGATCAAATCTTCAAAAGGGCAAAATGGTCAAAATTAGGGTTTTGATTGGGAAAGGGCAATTTCTAATTTTAGAATTAGAAAATGATCAATTGGTTTAAGGCATGATCTCAAGATTCCAATTACATCATTTTGACCAAATTACATAGCTCAAAACATTGCTCAAGTCAAATGGATTGACAGATGAATTTTCAGTCAACTGTATACTAAAAAGTCAAACTTTGTCTTTTTGGTCAAAATTAAATGTCAAAGATCACAATTCATCAAAGCATGTAAAAATATGAAACTTATTCATCAAGAAATAAAAAATTCAAGATTTCATTTTGAAAAGTTAAAATTTCTAAACTTAGAAATTTTTCTAAGTGTTGGAAATTTCTTTTTTTTCACAACTTTGAGAAAAATTTTCACCATGATGCAAGATGATTCAAAATAAACTTCCAACATGAAAGTTGTAGATCTCCATGAAATCTACAACTTTTCTTCACACAACTCCTTCCAAAAGTGCTTGGATCTCAAGTTATAATTTTAAGAACACATGGTCATGAAACAAAACACTTAGTGAAATTTTGCCCTAATTTGGTCAGGATTTTGACCCAACTTCATGGCACTTTTTCATATAGTTCCAAGGGGAATATTCAAAATTAATTCAAAGATGGGTTGTAGAGCACACTGAAAGCTTTCCAAAATGTCCAAGAACTCCTTGAGATCAATTTTGAGTAGGGAGAATCGAAGAGATGAAGTTAGGGTTTTATCACTTGAATTACAAGTCATTTTGTGATGAACAAGATTCAAAATTCAAACTTATGCTGCATAACCTCTACTTTTCAGGCCTAAAACTTGTTAGGCACTCCATAATTGCTTGCACAGCTGTTAGAGGTCTCATTTCAAGCATTCAATGAAAGGCCATGCTTTATATCCATTTTGGGAAGAAAGTGCACAATGACATTTTGATAAAGTGACTTTTTGCACAAAACTTGTTCTTGGGCCTTGCAATTGCTTTCTTCTGATCATACAAGTCCCATAACTCAAGAGAAACTTGTTATACACTTACAATCACTCAGCCCATTCTAGCACTTCCTCTTGAAATTTGTTTTCCCACTTTTCTTCAAAATCAAGTAACCTAGCAATTAGCTTGTAACTTGTACTTCTGACTTTCCAAAGAACTCAAACCTCTTTGCTTATACATACACAAGTCATTTTCCACGAATCCCACACATGCTTGACCCATGAAAACACCAAGAACACCGAATCACCTAAAACACTTCAAAACTTGTCATTTTTGAGTTTTGAATCCAATCTCCAAACTTACTCGTGCATTTCTTGGCCTTTTACTTTTAAAAGCTTCTAAACAACATATACAAACAATCCCAGCACTTGCAGCACCAATGTAACACCTCCATCATCATCCACCATTTTCAAAAATAGCACCTTACACCTTGACTTCTCCAGAACTCCTCAGAAACTTTCAGCTCAAGCTAAGCATCCCATTAGCTTCATGTGAGCTTGAGGAAGCTCATCCAATCATTGGAACTCACTGAAAGTTACTCAAACTCCAAACCCGATACCCTCTTGCAAGGTAAGTTTTCTAACTTTGTAACTTTTCATACAGGCATAATTAATGGTTTATTTATGAATGAAAAATATATATATCATTGCCCTAAAGCTAACCATGTCCATAGTTTTCATTAATTTTGCTTGAGCTTAGAGAATTTTAAGATTGAAGTTTATGTGATTTTTAGGGTTCAGATTAGGGCCATTAAAATTCATGCTTATCTTTGATCTATAATTTTATTGCTTTGCATTTCTGAAATTGTGAGGAAATTTGCTACAAGTTTCCTGTTTACTGTTTTAATTTTTGTTGGGATTTGAAAAAGATAAAAAGGCTCTGGATGGGCGTGAAGTTTAAGATAAAGTTCAGGCCATGGACTTGCTTACTATCATATATTTGTTGTTTTAATATATAAACAGATGTATAGCCACCCCAGTGGTAGAAGCGCGCGCTTGTGACTAGAGGGACCTGTGTTCGAGCCCCAGTGGTACCCTTTTGGTTTTTTCATATTTTTCACATTCTGACTTTTCTTTTTTGGTAGCATTGGGCCTCTATCCTTGGGCTTATGTTTTTTTTCACTTCTGACCCCCTGTTTCACTTACACAGCCCATGGCCCATTTTATGTTCTTTTCTCGTTTTTAATTATTTATTTTCTGAAATTATTTTATCTAATGCTAAAAAAATCAGAAAAAATATAAAAATATTAGATTTATATTTTAATATAGTTTATTTATTTTTTACACAAAAAAAATTATTTTATTTAATCATACTCTATTTATTTCACTAATTAATTTGTAATTTTAAAACTAGGGTTTTAGTTTATTTCTTACACCGTTCAAAAATATTATTTTAAAACCAAAAAAGACTAAAATTATTTTATAATACTATGAATTATTTTTAAGTCAAAAAATACCAAAAATATTCTTCTTATAAACTTAATTTCTTTTTAATCAATTATTAGATTAGGGTTTTATTTGAATTCTTTTCCTAGTAAATTTAGGGTTTACTTTTTATCATTTTAATTAATTAATTTCTTTTGGCTAATTAGATTAAAACAAAATCTCGTTTCCCTAAAAATCCAAATAGACATCCATTTTCTTCACAATTACATTCTTGTATATTTATTCGTTATGTACATTATTTATTTCAATTATGTACAAATTCAATATGCTTGTAATAGATTAATTAGGTTTATTTTCTTGCAATACCCATTTATAATTAGTACACCCCCTCCCACAAGTATTTTAATAGCGTAGTAATTTTAAATTCCGCAATTTATCGCTTTATATACAAATGCTTGTAATTAGGGTTTGTATGGAAAGACTAAAACCAATCAATTAGAAATCCCTAATCAAAGACAAAACAAAGCATGAAAAACAATACACTTGCACACAAACACCCCTTAGGGTAAAATCCACTTGGTTGCCTTACAAAATGGCCATATTACGCATGTGAGGTATCTTAGTAAAAACAAGCAAAGTATAAGATCATAGTCCCTCGATGACACTATCTAAGTTGCCTTTAAAATGATCCTAGTCCCTAAAAGAGAATGCTAAGATACCTTGCAACATTGCTAATCATGGTTATACGATGACCCACTCCCGTCCCGTTTACATCCAAAGATAGAGTTACTTACCAAATCAATGGTAAGATAACAATGTCAAAGGAAAAAGGAAATGAACATGAAAGACTTTTGAATAGGTAGAATGCTCCTAATTACTTGGTAAATTTCAAAACAAAACATCCTTTCTATTTTCAAACCAAACACCTACACTTTCAAGACATCTTACAAACTTGAAAACATTTTCAAAAGATCAACATCTTTGTATACATTCTTACAAACGATAATCATTACAAAGTTTGCCTAAACAATGGCCTCTTTACAAAATACGTTCAAAAACCATACAAAGCACAATTTCAAACAAAAGAAAGTGATCTAGCAAGTAACTAAGAGCCCATGGAAAACCATGGATGAAAAGGGTGTTAATACCTTCCTTTTTCATAATCTACCCCTCGAACTCGAGAAATAATCTCAAAGGTCTTTCCTGTGCTTTTTCACCTTTCCTTTTGGATAAAAGAAAAGTCAGTGGTGAGTCTTGCTAACCGCAACATTTGCGATCAAACGCAAAACCTTCAAGTCAGTTCTCCCACCGTATCACAACAACCTTCGACCAAACTCATCGACAGACAAAACAATATTTGTTTCCACCAATTATATGTTCTTCGAATGGACCACATTCATCTAAACCTTCGACCAAACTCGTTAACAGACAAAACAATATTTGTTTCCACTAATTGTATGTTCTTTGAATGGACCACATTCATCTGAACCTTCGACCAAACTCATCAACAGAAGAAACAATATTAGTTTCCACCAATTATATGTTCTTTTAATGGAAAAAAATTCATCTGAATGTACCACTTTTAGTATGCAAGATGATCTCATTGGCATAGTCAAAACGAAAGAGTTTATGGATTGCTTTCCTACCAGTAACTATCAGTTGATTAAGTGGTTGAAAGTTCAAATGCACAAACCTCAAATTGTAATTCATAGTGTAGAAACTATGTGTTGAAGGGTTTAGAGGTTGATCGAATCAAGTTGCTCGAAGGAAGCCATTTCCCAGTCGAAGCTTGTGGATTGAAGCAAGCATGAAGATAGACTTATAACCCATAGTGTCAAAACTATGTGTGTCGAAGGGTTTAGAGGTGGATCGAAGCAGGTTGCTCGAAGGAAGCCATTGCCCAGTCAAAGCTTAGGGATAAAATCAAGCTTACTCTTCTTTAATTTGTCAAGAATATGCCAACCACCCCTTTCGATTAGTCATGTGGTTTGAAGAGCCTGAACCAGATTTTGAATTCGACATAATTATCTTCATCTGCACACCTTTTTTTATCCTCTTTGCCTTTTCGACAGTTTCCTCTTTGACCTGATGCTTAAAAGCCCAATATGATCCATGGAAACTATATGGGGCATTAAAAATCCAATTGTACATGTGCAAAATCAAACCCTAATTCAGAGGTATTAGTGTTGAGGAGGTGGCTTAACCTACTCAATACTTGTGCAAACTTGAACTTTTGAAAATCTTTGTGAGAAATGTCTTGAGAAAAGAGAGGGAAAATTTTGGGGTACAACAACTACCCCTATTCAATCTTCTTAAGCCTGAAGATTTAGATTGGCAAGTCCACCATTCATGACTTGAAGGTGGAAGATGATTGAACACTAGAGTGCCCAGAAATTTACACTCGGTGATGTGGTGGTTGATTGTGTCAGGAATGGGCTTAAATATGTCATTCGGAGAGGTGATAGAGAGTCTTTCGGAGATGGGCTTACATATACCATCCAAAGTGATTGTTGGTAGAAATTGGAAGAAGTATCAGAATAAATCTTTGGTCGCTTTATACGGAAACAACAGATGTCTTGAAGGAAGTGTTTGTCATGTAGATATTCTCCCCGTCTTGTTTTGGGAATTGATCTACAATCAATTTGTTGGTAAACCCAATCTATTTCGGGAGTTAATATCATTGGTGATAAAGATAGTCGCCCCATTCTGTTTCGGGAATTGATCTTTACCTAACCCAAAAATAAAGAAAGATAGTTTCCCCGTCCTGTTTCGGGAGTTAATCTTCAATCTGCTCATGTAGATAGTTGTCCTGTCTTGTTTCAGGTATTAATTTATAATCAATTGTTCACAGATAGTTGTCCTGTCTTATTTCAGGTATTAATCTGGAACTTGTTTTTTTGTTGGTCATAGAGATAGTTGCCCTGGCTTGTTTCAGGAATTAATCTTTGACCTTAGAGAAAGAAAGATAGTTTCACTGTCATGTTTAGGGAGTTAATCTTCAATCTGCTCATGTAGATAGTTGTCTTGACTTGTTTCAGGTATTAATATATAATTATTTGTTCACAAGTAGTTATCCTATCTTGTTTCAGGTATTAATCTGGAACTTGTTAAAAATTGATGATGATGTTTGTTTATTGATCTTTTTTGAAAAGGTAAAGATTTTAGTTGTATGCAATGTCATGATGCATGATGCTCTCAAAATAAATGAGATTGTGCTATATGTATTTTGTATGCATATGCTATGTGTGAACGGTAGGAGAATTGACTTGGGTGTTTTGCGTTTGATCGCAAATGTTACGGTTAGCAAGAGTCGCCACTGAATTCTTTTATCCAAAAGGAAAGGTTAAAAAGCACAGGAAAGACCTTTGAGATTGTTTTTTAATTCCGAGGGGTGGATTATGAAAAGGGAAGGTATTATCACCCTTTTCATCCATGGTTTTCCAGGGGCTCTTAGTTACTTGCTAGATCACTTGCTTCTGTTTGAAATTGTGCTTTTTGTGTTTTTTTATTTGAAAGTATTTTGTAAAGAGGCCATTGTTGAGGCAATCTTTGTAATGATTCTCGTTCGTAACAATGTATACAAAAATGTTGATCTTTTAAAATGTTTTCAATTTTGTAAGATGTTTGAAAGTGTATGTGTTTGTTTTTTTGAAAATAGCAAGGATGTTTGTTTTGAAATGGAGAAAGTAATTAGGAGCATTCTACCTACTCAAATTATCTTAGCATTCTTTTTTAGGGACTAAGATCATTTGTAAGGCAACTTAGATAGCGTCATCGAGGGACTATGATCTTGTATTTGCTTGTTTTTGCTAACATACCTTACATGCGTAATATGGTCATTTTGTATAAGGCTACCAAGTGGGATAACCCTAGGGGTGCTTGTGTGCAGTGTATTGATTTTCATGCTTTGTTTTTGTCTTGATTAGGGTTTTGTATTTTGTTGGTTTTAGTCTTTCCATACAAAAACCTAATTACTAGCATGTTATATAAAAGCGATAAATTGTGAAATTTAAAGTTACTACGCTATTACAACATTTGTGGGGAGGGGTGTAATATTTTTAAATGAGGATTGCAAGAATTTAAACCTAATTAGTCTATTACAACCATATTGAATTGGTATGAATATACGAGGAATTTAAATAAATACAAAGTATAAAAATGAATAAATGTACAAGGATGCAAAATATAAAGAAAATGAATTTTGTTTGGTTTTCATGAAAAAAGATTTTGTCTTAACCTAATTTAAATATAGAAAATAGTTAATTAAGTTTGAATTTATTAAGAAAAAGATTTTAAAAGAAAACCCTAATTCTATTAATTAATCAAAAGAAAATAAGTTTAAGAAAAGTATTTTTGGCATTTTTTATCTTGAAAATATTTATAGCATTATAAAATATTTTTAGTCCTTTTGGTATTAAAATAATATATTTAAATTGGTGTAAAAGAAAAATAAATAAATAATAAAATATTAATTGAGTTTATAAGATTTACTTAAATAAATAAATAAAATATGAAGAATAAAAAATATTTTTTATTTACGGAAAAATGAAATAAAATGAGTCAAAATATAAAATATCATTTTTTGCATTTTTATCATTTTTAGTATTTAGAAAATATATTTGAGAAGAAAAATAAATGAAGAAGCGAAATAAAATTGGGGCAGGGGTGTCAAAAGCGTGCAGGGGGGTTAGTAAGAAAAAAACAAAACAAAAACTAAGCCCAAAAGGCCCAGCGCCTATTTGCTGAAAAAATGACCAAAAAAATGTAAAACAAATGCAAAAAAGGCAGCACTGAGGCTCGAACCAATGATCTCTACCAATAACGCGCGCTTCCTTACCACTGGGGTGGCTGTACATCCGTTAATACAAATGAAACAATAAATATGTAAGGAAAAACGTGTTCTGAAGACTTCATCTTCAATCTCCAGCCAAAGGACCTGTATCTTCTTCATCTCTCAACAAAAATGAAAAGTTCAAACATGAAAATCGTGGCATTTTTTCCCATGAATCCAAACATATAAACAACTTAAGCTAACAATCAAAGATGAATGAGAATTTTTCTAGCCCTAATTCAAAACCTAAAAATTTTAGAAAACTTCAACCTTAAAATTCTCTAAGCTCAGGCCATATAAATGTAAATTATGGATACGTACAGCTTCGTGGCAATGGTATCTACATTTTATCTTCATGAACCAAACTCAAATGATGCCTGTATGAATAGATAGAAGTTTGAAAACTTACCTCTTGCAGCTGGAGTCGTGTATGGAGTTTGAGCAACCTTTGTGATGGCCTGATGATTTTTATAGCTTGCCTGGACCTCCTTGAATGTGTTCTAACTCCTACTTTGCTATGAGGATTACTGGAACTCCCTACTCAAGTCAAGTTGCAAGCTTCAGTTTTGAAAATGGTTGATGATGATGGATGAGTTACAGTTAGGAAATGAGGGCCTGGATCACTTTGATATGATGTATGGAAGGTGTTTGGATGATTAGTTTTCAAAACGCACGAGTGGAAATGATGATGGTGAGTTTTTGCTCAAAACTGTCATGTTTGGGAAATTATGTGCAGCAGGGTGCTTGGGAGTGTTTTAGGGCTTGTGAAAATGTGTGTTGTGTTGCAATTGACTTGTTAATATGTATGGAAAAGATTAGAGCACAAAATCACTTCAGGCTTCTGAGTTATAGGGTTATGGCTCTATAACATGCTTTGGAAGAAAAGTGAAATGACAAATCTCAAGTATTGTACAAGCATGTCCTGAGCTTCTTCGGGCCTTAGACACCTTGATTTTGGTTTATAGGGGTTGTGTGTGCTGAATTAACAAGTTAGAAGCTCCAGACAAGTTGACTTTGTGATTAAAGCAACTTTTCAAGAATGGAATGGTAACTTTCTTCCTAAAATGGCAAATTGGCTTGGACAATGCTTGGAACACTTGGATAATAGCTCAAAAGCAAGTGTAATCTTCTGATTATGGAGAGATCTTGAGGTTTAGAAGCTTGCAAAATAAGATTGTGCAGCATAGGTTTGAAATTGAATTCTTGTTCATCACAAAATGCCTTGTAACTCAAGTGACAAAACACCAACTTCATCTCTTCGATTCTCCCTACTCAAGAATGATCTCAAGGAGTTCTTGGAAATTTTGGAAAGCTTGCAATTTTCTCTACAAACCATATTTGAATTGCTTTTAAATATTTCCCTTGGAACTATATGAAAAAGTGCCATGAAGTTGAGTCAAAATCCTGACCAAATTAGGGCAAAATTTCACTAAGTGTTTAGTTTCATGACCCTATATTCTTGAAATTATAACTTGAGATCCAAGCACTTTTGGAAGAAGTTGTGTGAAGAAAAGTTGTATATTTCATGGAGATCTACAACTTTCATGTTGGAAATTTCTCTTGAATCATCTTTCATCATGATGAAAATTTGGCTCAAAGTAATGAAAAAACAAGAAATTTCCAACACTTAGAAAAATTTCTAAGGTTAGAAATTTTGACTTTTCAAAATGAAATCTTGACTTTTTGATTTCTTGATGAACAAGTTTCATATTTTTACATGTTTTGATGAATTGTGATCTTTGGTACTTGAATTTGACCAAAAAGTCAAAGTTTGACTTTTTAGTATACAATTGACTTTTGATCAGTTGCCTGCAAAATTCATATGTCAATCCAATGGTTATGCAATGTTTTGAACCATGTCATTAGGTAAAAATGGTGCAATTGGACTCTTGAGATTATGCCTTAAACAAATTGACTATTTGCTAGGCTAAAAAATTCAGAAATTTCCCTTTCCCAATCAAAACCCTAATTTTGACCATTTTGCCCTTTTGGAGATTTGATCAAATTTCTTGAGGAGTTTTGGTCCAAACTTGATCAAATGGTTCATATGAGTTAAAAATGTTGATTTGGATCAAAAATTATGAGGTTTGACTGTAAATTGGCCATGGTTGACTTTTTCCCCAATACAACTGATTTTTAGGTCAACTGTTCAATTGACTGATCAAAAGTGTGATCCAAGGTTTGAAACTTGACATGAGTAATCTTGGGAGTCCATAATGGTACATGAAAGTCATATGAAGCATTGATAGTTCAAAAATCCTTGTGCA
The DNA here is from genome assembly GCA_948472305.1 of Vicia faba. NCBI lineage: Eukaryota > Viridiplantae > Streptophyta > Magnoliopsida > Fabales > Fabaceae > Vicia > Vicia faba. Next base: position 1,309,466,148 of record OX451739.1, read on the forward strand.
AACTCAAACCCTAATTTTGGTCATTAGTGCCTAAGGAGGTGTCTTGAGCTGATCAAACCCTAGTGCAGTCTTGAGCCCAAGGAGATCTTGTGAGAAAATTATTGATAAGTGAGAGGGAAAATTTTGGGGTACAACATCTGCCCCTGTTCAATCTTCTTAAGCCTGAAGAGTTAGATTGGCAAGCTTTGTCGTTCGTGACTCGAAGGTGGAAGATGATTGGACACTAGAGTGCCCAGAAATTTGCACTCGGCGATGTGATTGCTGAGGGAAGGGGATTAAAGATGCCATTTGAAGAGGTGATAGAAAGTTGTAGGAGATGGGATTGTAGACACCATCCAAAAGTGATTGTTTTAACTGTAACTTGTAAATTGAAAGAATGAGTATCAGAATGTCGTCCGTGTCTGGAGCGTATCCGAACAGTATCTAAAAGTTGAATCTGAATGAGTATCAGAATGGCATCCGTGTCTGGAGCATATCTAAACTGTATCTGAGAATTGACTCTGAATGATTATCAGAATGGCATCCGTGTCTGGAGCGTTTCTGAACTATATTTGAGAGTTGCATTTGAATGAGTATCAGAATGGCATCCGTGTCTGGAGCGTATCTGAACTGTATCTGAAAGTTGAATCTGAATGAGTATCAGAATGGCATCTGTGGCTGGAGTGTATCTGAATTGTATCTACAAACTTTGAACATTGTTAATGGTAGCTGTTAACCTTATCCGGAAAAGTGTAAAATGTTAGCTAAAATGCAAAGTCATGTTGTATGAAATGTATGATATAATGCATTCGTTTTATCAATGTTTATGATATACGGATGCAATGTATGTGTATGTGAGCTAGTCTATTGCGCTATTTATTGGATTGGGGAAAATAAATCCCTGAATTATGCTGAGGATATGTAAGTCTTCATGTCTTGAAGTCAAAGTGTTGATGAATTTCCGTTTAGAGAAATAAACTATGTTGTAAGGGAAATGCCATGTACTGCTTGGAGAGTCTGTTGGGGAATATGGAGAAATTGGATGATTTCTACCGGGGATTGATAATTGGAAGCCTTGTTCCGCTAGGGATTAAACTGTATATTGCGGGGGACTTTTATGGAAAATAACTTAAAGAGGTTTCCCTATCTCTTAAAGCCATCAGTAATTGTCTTTTATTTTGTTTATTTGTAAACAGTAATTATGTTCAAATGCATATGTTAAACAATGAATCATTGGACATTTTTGTAAACAAAACATAAGCATAACAAAAAACAGATAGTTTTTTGCACTTTCAAGGAGATGTCTTTGTATTGAGTTTGAGTAAGTATTTTTGTACAATTAGACAAACATTCTTGTAAGAGAATTCCGTCGTAAAAAATGAAAATTTTGATACAAAGAAAAGATAACTATGTGTAATAATCCCATGGGGTTCCCATTCCGCTATAGCCTTCGTATCTCTGAGCATCTTGTCTATTTGTTGCCTTGTCCGAAGCTGATTGAATTGATCAGAACTGCTAAATTTGTCAGTTGAAGCCAAAGGTTGTCTATAAAGTGATCCAACGGGACATAGTCATACGCTTTAACTCCCTAACTTTTGCATGGACCTCCCTTTCGGGTTTTCAGTCCACCGGGAAACCCTTTTTTGCCCAAGTCGCCCTTCCGGGTTTTCAACTTGCCGGGTGTACATATTTTTTTGGTTTATCCCTATTTTTTGCTCGAACCTTTTTGGTTCTCCAGGATGCCCTTGTTTTTCCTAGGTGTGTCAACCTAGCAGATCTCTTATGCGTAGTATCTTTTGACTACGTCTACATTCGTAGGGTGCGGCAGGTCGTCACCATCCATGGTGGTCAAGATCATTGCTCCACCAAAGAAAATGTTTTTGATTACAAATGGTTCTTCGTATGTAGGAGTCCATTTGCCCCTGGGATCACCTTATGGTAGTATGATACGTTTGATCACCAGATCCCCAACTTGATACACTTGGCATCTGACCTTTTTGTTGAAAGCCTTGATCATCTGTTTTTGATACATCTGACCATGGCAGACAGTAGTAAGTCTTTTCTCATCAATTAAGTTTAGTTGATCGAGTCGAGTTCGGATCTAATCTTCTTCATTCAACCCTGCATCCATAATTCTCAGAGAGGGGATCTGAACCTCAATAGGCAAGACAACTTCCATGCCGTATACCAGAGAATAGGGTGTTGCCTCGATTGATGTGCGAGTTGTGGTACGATACCCATGGAGAGAGAATGGTAACATCTCATGCCAGTCTTTGTATGTGACTGTCATTTTCTGTATGATCTTTTTAATGTTCTTATTTGCAGCTTCGACAACACCATTCATCTTCGGCAGGTATGGAGAAGAATTGTGATGTTGTATCTTGAATTGCTCGCACAGGGAGGTGATCATAGTTTTGTTGAGATTTGTACCATTCACAGTAATGATCCTCTCCGGGATACCGTACCTGCAAATGAGGTTCTGCTTGAGGAACCGAGCAACAACATTCTTGGTGACGGAAGCGAAGGAGGTTGCCTCAACCCACTTTGTAAAATAGTCAATGGCCACTAGGATGAACTGGTGTCCATTGGAGGTTGTTGGTTTGATTTCCCTAATCATATCGATGCCCCATATAGCAAAGGGCCAAGGATCCGTCAAGACATTCAGAGGAACCGGAGATACGTTCACCTTGTCAGCATAGATCTGACACTTATGGTAGGTTCGAGAGTGTTGATAGAAATTTGCTTCCATAGTAGACCAGTAATAGCCTTCCCATAGGATTTTCTTTTCCATCGTATGCCCATTGGAATGGGTGCCAAAAGTGCCTTCATGTAACTCGGCCATGATCCTTTCAGCTTCAACCTTGTCTACGCACCGAAGTAACACAGAGTCATGGTTGCATTTGTAAAGAATGTTGTTACTAAGGAAGAATTTTGTAGAGAATCTCCTTAAGAAATTCTTATCGTTGATTGAAGCTCCTTCCAGATATTCTTGAGCCTCGAGATACCTCTTGACTTCGTGAAACCAAGTCTGGTCCACTACTTCTTCAGTATTAATCTCGTGACAGTGTGTCGGTTCATCCATTCATTCGACGATGATCTGTGGAGCCTCGTTATCCCAATTAAGTTTAAATATAGATAGTTCGTCAGCTAACTAATTTTCTTCTCGCGGGAAATGCTCGAAGGTAATATTCTCAAAATGTGGTCGCAAAGTCAAAACATGTTCTTTATAAGGGATAAGGTTAGGGTGTTTGGTGTCCCATTCCCCTTTGATCTGACTGATGACCAAAGTTGAATCTCCAAATACATTGAAGGATTTGATCCCCAAGTCTATGGCAGCTCTGAGACCAAATATGCATGCTTCGTACTCCGCCATGATGTTTTTACAATTGAAGCAGAGTCTTGCGGTAAAGGGAGTATGACACCCTTCAGGAGATATGAGTACAACACTGATACCATTGCCAAGTGCGTTTGATGCCCCATTAAAGAACAGGGTCCATCGGGATCCTTGTTCAGGTATGTCATATGGCTTGAATTCTTTACAGTTGTCTAACGTCATGATGTCTTCATCCGGAAATTCGAACTTTATGGACTGGTAGTCTTCTACAACTTGGTGAGCAAGGTGATCAGCTAATACACTGCCCTTTATTGCTTTCTGGGTAGTATACTGTATGTCATATTCGGTTAGGATCATCTGCCATCTTGCTATTCTCCCAGAGAGAGCAGGCTTCTCGAAGATGTATTTTATCGGATCCATTTTAGATATCAATAAGGTAGTATGGGTCAGCATATACTGTCTTAGCCGGCGAGCAGCCCATTCTAGAGCGCAGCAAGTTTTCTCGAGCAGTGAATATCTTGTTTCATAGTTGGTAAACTTTTTTCTCAGGTAATAAATAGCGTGCTCTTTTCGGCCAGACTCATCATGCTGCCCTAGCACACACCCCATTGAATTTTCTAAAACAGTTAGATACATGATTAATGGTCTTCCCTCGACTGGTGGCATTAAAACAGGAGGCTCTTGCAGGTATTGTTTGATCTTGTCGAAAGAAGTTTGGCATTCATCATTCCATTTGACTACTTGATCTTTCTTCAGCCGTTTGAAGATTGGTTCACAAGTGGCTGTCAGGTGAGAAATGAATCTGGCAATGTCGTTTAAATGTCCCAAGAATCCTCTGACTTCCTTCTCAGTACGAAGAGCAGGAATCTCTTGTATCGCTTTTACCTTGGCAGGATTTACTTCAATACCCTTGTTGCTAACGACAAAGCCTATGAGTTTACCAGACCTTACTCCAAACATGCATTTATTTGGGTTCACCTCAGCTTATACTTCTTTATCCTCTCAAATAGTTTCTGTAAATGATCAAGATGTTGTTCTTCTGTTTGAGATCTAGCTATCATGTCATCTACATAGACCTTTATTTCATGATGTATCATGTCGTGAAATAGAGCTACCATGGCACGCTGATAGGTTGCCCCAACATTCTTTTGTCCTAATGGCATAACCTTATAGCAGAATGTTCCCCATTATATGACAAAGGTTGTTTTCTCCATGTCTTCATGCACCATTTTGATTTTGTTGTAACCTGAGAAACCATCCATGAAAGAAAACACTTTGTGTTGTGTTGTATTATCAACTAGGATGTCAATGTGGGGAAGCGGAAAATCATCCTTAGGACTTTCCTGATTCAAATCTCTGTAGTCCACGCACATTCGTACCTTGCTGTCTTTTTTGGGCGCGAGAACAACATTGGCAACCCACTGCGAATAGGAGGTGACGGCCAAGAATCTAGCATTGAATTGTTTCATGACTTCTGCTTTAATCTTCTTCGACATATCTGGTCGCATGCGACGGACCTTTTGTTTTACTGGTGGGCAATCCTCTTTTGTAGGTAGACGATGTACCACAATATCTGCATCAAGTCCTGGCATGTCTTCATACGACCAGGCAAAGACCTCAACATATTCGTGTAGCATTTGAATCAGACGCTCCTTGACACTCGGTACCAGATTGGCAACCACCTTGACTTCTCTTTTGTCTTCTTTGGTACCCATGTTGATTGTGTCCACTGGTTCCTCGTGGGGTTGAATGGTTATCTCTTCTTGTTGTAGTAATCTGGCAAGTTCCCCTGGTACTTCACAATCTTCCTCGCCTTCATCTTCGGCTTGGTAGATTAGATTTTCAGAGTCACAGAAAGCCATAGCAGAACCGTTACCCATGGGATCCCGAATGGATGTAGACCTGGATTGTGAGTGTGAGTGTGTGTAAGGGTATAACTATCTTTGAAAGAAATGAAAATGTAAAAAAAGAAAAAACAATGAGCACAAAGTTTGTATGCAAAACATCCATGATTCATTGATGTCATATGGAAATGAGATAATAACCCTTACAAATGGACCATTATGCCTCGGGTAAGACACAAGGTTTTAAGAGTTTGAATTATTTTAATATTACAGATCCAACAAAATGTAAAGACAAATTATTGTGGGATAAAAGTGATCGGGACAAAATCTCTAGCCTTCCAATTTCTGAGCCCTCCACTGACAGTTGGGAAGATCCAATCCTCTAGGTTGCAGCCATCTTCATCATATTCTACTGTGTTGACTTCACCATTGCTGATCTTTAGAGGTGGTCCTCCAGCACGAGCGCGGCGTACAGCCTTCTGAGCACTTGAAGTGAAACCTAGGCCAAACTTGTCAGACTTGTATGGGATATTTAGGAGTTGTCCCCAGATAGTGCACCCTCCTTCTTCTATCACTGCCTTTGCATCCTTCAAAGATGACATCCTGAGTGGAGGCCTTGTGATCTTGGGAATAACTTTAGTTACTGCCACATCTTGCAGGACCTCTTCAAAGTGTTGGAGTGGAGTTTCAATAAATTCACCATATAATTCCACATATCTAAAAGAATTGAGATGGATAAGTATATACTCTTCTTTTCCATGAACGATGATAATCTTCCCTTGAATCGGATACGTTAGCATTTGGTGCAACGTAGAAGTAACAGCGCCAGCATTGTGGATCCATCGTCAGCCTAGCAAACATGAGTATGAAGGGCGGATGTCCATTACATAAAAAGTTGAATTGAATGTTTGGGTTCCAACCTTTATGGGGATATCCACTTCCCCATGCACCATCCTTTTCGAGCCGTCAAAATCCCTTACTACTATGTTGCTTGGCTTCAACGTCAATCCCTCATAGTCAAGCCTATTAAGAGCTTTTTTAGGCAATACATTCAGAGATGAGCCCGTGTCCACCAAAACATGAGCCAAGGTTGTGCCCCTACATTAAACTGAGACATGAAATGCCTCATTATACTTCCTTCCTCTTCGAGTTAAATAAACATCCGAAAAACTTAGACCATTATCCGCAGTCAAGCTGGCTACGCAGTCTTGGAACTGATCGATAGATGTCTCTTGGGGTACATGGGCCGTTTTCAGGAATTTTACCAAGGCTTTTGCATGTGCCTCAGAACATAGTAGTAAAGCCAACATGGAAATTTTTGATGGAGTTTTCCCCAGTTTTTCAACTACATCGTAGTCGCGTCTTTTTATGATTTTTAGAATTTCGTCCATCTCTTTCCGGGAGGTCTCAAGGATATCCAATGATTGCGCCTTCGTCTGGACAGGCTCAATCAGAATATTTTTACCTCGAGTTTTGGTTGACTCCGCAACAGGAATATCAGTAGGAGTGACAGTAGGGGTTGTATCAGCTTTGTCAGTTGGGGTATTGGTTGAGATGATTGTAGAACTGGGAACAACTTTTGGAGGAGTAATAACAGGAATAATCACGGGTCCAAAAACTGCTTTTGGGGGAGCAATTTCTGGAGAGAATATCCTTCCGCTTCGGCTAATCTTACTAGTCTCCGCAATATTGCTGATATCGGATTTAACTTTCTCGGAACTTGAATCTTCGATAGCTGGCCAATCTTGCTTGATACCGTGGTAGTAGACATCCCCTCCATAATTCCATGGTATGGTTTTTTCTGACGAATACGGGACTGGTCCAAGCATTGTAATTATCAAAGGAGTTGCTTTCGGAACTGATGTAATTCTAAAGGGTCTTTTGGTGGATACCCTGGAAGAACTGGCGGAAATGGTAATGATAGAAACATCTTTAAAAGGAACAGGTGGAACAGAAGTCTTTTCAAACAAAATTTCTTTGTTATCTATTAGGCACTGAACGCCTGTTTTCAATAAAGGTCAGCTGGTTGGTGAGGACAAACAGAAATGATAGCCTTCATCACAGCCCGGAAACACACCGGCATTCAAAAAGTTCACTTTAATAGTCAAGAGTGGGGTCATAAGTTCATCAACTGAAGTAACAAACATTTCTTCTTCAATGGCATTGGTATTATGGCCATCTTTGGGCATAGGGGCAGAAATGACATTTGGCTTTTTGGGTGCATCAAATTTAATCTCTTTGGCTTCAATGAGGTCTTGTACTTTGTTCTTTAGAGCCCAACTATTATTAGTGTCATGGCCGGGACTCTCAGAGTGGTTTGCACATCGGCCATTAGGATGATAGTGAGGAGATGTTGTGTTAGGATTCTTTGGGGCTTCTTTCAAGGTCACTAGATTGGATCTTAACAAGTGTGGCAATACTTGAGATAGGGTCATGTTAATTATGGTTAATTGTCTGACTAGTCTTTCCATCCTTGGTTGGTTGTTTGTTTGTTGATCAGGTGCAGGTTTAGGAATTATAACAGCCCTCACCATTGGACGGCGTTCGGCCCTATCTTGATTTCTCTGAGGATAAACAACAACCACTTCTTTCTTTCCGATAAATGGCTTCCTTATAGCAGCAGAGGATGTATCTTTATAAATCTTTCCACTCTTTATCCAGGCTTCTACCCTCTCTCTGGTCAATATCATTTCAGTAAAACCCGCCGATGAGCTCCCAATTAGGTGATTGAAGAAGGGACCAGACAAGGTGCCCAAAAACATCTCTACTAATTCTCTTTCAGATAGGAGAGGTTGAACTCTTCCATCCAAGTCTCTCCATTTTTGCGTATAGTCCTTGAAACCTTAATTGGAAACCATGGCCATACTCTGGAGTTGAGTACGGGTAGGCGCAAGATCAGCATTGTATTGGTATTGTTTGTAGAAAGCTGCAGCAAGATCTTCCCAGTTACGAACGTTGGCTCTTTCTAACTGATAAAACCAATCAAGTTGAGTTCCAGACAGACTGTCTTGGAAGAAGTGTACGCATAAGTCTTTGTCAGCGGTATATGGTTAGATTTTCCTCACATAGGACCGGAGATGCATTTTTGGACATAAGACTCTGTCATACTTGGCGAACACAGGTGCTTTGAATTTCAGAGGAATGACAATCCCCGACACTAAACCCAATTCCTCAAAGTCTAAGCCAGGAACTTTTTGGATTTCCATGGCGCTCAACCGCTCCTCGAGATGTTTATACTTGTCATCAACTGGAGGGTATTGTTATTCAGAATAGTCTTCTTCTTCCTCCTCCTCTTCTGATTCTGATGGGACAACTGTTTCCTTGCCTTTCCCATCTTGATTGTCTCTCTCACCGGATGTCGTTGCAAAGTCTAGGGTCCTTCTTGTCTGCCCATGAAATCTTCTTCCCATGTTTAGGACCTCGGTTACCTTCTTTGTCTTCTTTTTGTTTTCCTCAGCCAACAAAGTCTTTAACTCTTCTTGTCCTTTAGCTAGGGTCAAGAACAACTGTTGAAACTGTGCATTCTGAGCTTGGAGGTCTTTCACCATTTTCTCGAGATCCATCTTACTGAAATAAACAGTAGAGAGATGAGGAGACTTGTTGCAAGAAACCTGCTTATGTTATGATGAATGGTTAACGCGTATGCAATGATTTCAAGGATTTTAAGATTCAAATTCGTTTTAGACAAAAAGGAAACACACGTTATATTAATAGATTAAAGCTTGAGTACAATAATGCCTTCTTGGGCAAAACAAATACAAGAGACTCTAAGATAAAAAGGTAGTGCGGATCCTCTTTGGTGCAATGTAGGCATTCCGAGTCTGATCCTCATGAAATAGCCTAGTGAGTTCCAAAACCTTCTTCTCGCTTGCGTAGAATTTGGCTTCGAAAGTATCTCGCTCCCCCTTGAGTTGTATCCAATCTCTTTGTAAGTCTTCAAGAGAGGTGGGCATGTCAGGATGAAGGATAGTGTATGGAACATCTCCTTCCATGACAGGCTCAATGATTACTGGGAGAATGGAGGGATAAGGCATCATAAGATTCTGAGCACGAGTTCGTACCCATTTGAGGTAAGGCTCAAGAGGGATGGAATTTTTATGCCCCAAAGTCTTGCTATCTACCTTATTTAACATCCTCCAAGCGCGGATAAATCTCTGGCGAAGACCCTGATCGTCATTGTCATAGTTAAATACCAAACCTTGAATCAGCATCTCATACGGGCCATCCCTTCGGGCATAACCAAACTATCTTAAGGCTAAGCAGGGGTTATAGGTGATACCTCCCCTAATTCCAAGTAAAGGGACATTAGGAAATTCTCCACAACGGTCGACAATGATAACATTCTCTTTGGATCAGGAGCACCAATGAATGTCTGAATGTTTGAGCGCCATCAACCTTTGTGACCACCTTGAACCTTGCTCATTATTCAATACAGATTGGGGAAGATGCAAAATAAACCATCTTGCCAAGAGAGGAGTGCAACACATAAGGACACCTCTTTTCCTCATCGTGCGAGTGTGAAAAGAGTGTATGATGTCTCCTAGCAAAGTAGGCATCGGGTTACGGGATATGAAGATCTTGACGGTGTTTATATCTATGAGTTGGTCAGGATTTGGAAACAAAACCATCCCATAGATGAGGAGAGCCATAATTTCCTCAAAGGCCTGCAGATCCAAGGAATTCCAACAACTTTGGGCTTTCTCAAACATGAACTTTTCTAGGTAACCCTTGACACCAATCCTTGTTTCCCAATGAGTTGTGACATCAGATGAGTGCAAGTGTAGAGCTTGAGCAATCTCTTCTGGCTTTGGGTCTCTTTCCGTACCGTTGAAAGGTAGTTGATTGAAAATGGGAATCCTCAAGAGTTGGGAGAATTTTTCCAAAGTTGGCACAAGTTGATAGTCGGGAAATATGAAGTAATGGTGTAAAGGATCAAAGAACTGAAAGAGCACCTTCATCATGTCCTCATCTGTGTTGGAGGTGACCAAGTTGAGTAGGCAACCATGTCTTTCGGTGAATGGAGAGTTTTCAAGAATCCTTGAAACTAGCTCCCTATGTTATGGAGGGACCCTTACAAGATTGACTTGAATAGTTTTCCTGCGAAGTGAATCCATATCCTACAAAACAAGAACAAAGATGAATCCTAAAAATCCTTGAAATGGTTAGTGAATGTATATGATGTTATGATGTTCATGATGTTATGTACAAGTAATGTATATACAAACAAAGCAAACAAATCCTTAGGTTTAGGCTTGCATGGAGTTTTATAGGTAAGTACCCTCTTCAAGTTTAGTTGGCTCAAACATGTCCTAGTAATAGTAACTGGGTTCTAAGGAGCTCAATATCAATGATTTGTTTCCTTGGTAATTGTTTCAGCACAAGCCTCTTTAATGGCGACCAAAATATCCCAAGAAACCAAACCTAAATGAGTTTAGTGTGGAGTATCTACTTACTTCGGACTGCACCAAAGTCGGTCATCTCACTACCTCCTAAATGGCCAAGTTGGTCAAGTAAAGGTTCTAAAACTTCATTAGTGCTTCATGACATTACTCAGCGGCCCCGTATTCTACTTTATTAACTCAAGGGCTACCGGTACCCACAAATATGTCGCACTAACGTAGCTATTTCTTAGACCATGTCGGTATACCCCGCACAGTTTCCACATTGTATTGCTACTTACCTATAATGTATCCCAAATCCGGGTAGAGGATTCAAACCCAAACAAAGAACCATAATGTAAAGCATACAAGTCAAACAATGTAAGAAAGTAAATGTGATCTATCCCTAAGGTAACCCCACTTTTAGAATTTTTCCCCAGCAGAGTCGCCGGTAATGTGATACGGTGGGAGAACTGACTGGGGTGTTTTTTGTTTGATCGCAAATGTTGCGGTTAACAAGAGTCGCCACCGACTTTTCTTTAATCAAAAGGAAAGGTGAAAAAGCACAGGAAAGACCCAAAAAGATGGAAACTGTAACAGTCATGGACCCAAAAAGATATGGGTACCAAAAGACAAAATTATCTATGTTGCATATATTTTTAACAGCAAGGTTGAAACACTAGTCTTAACACCGGGATTTTGGATTCTCTCTACACATGGAGGGAAGAAATCATATGTTCCAAAGCTTGGAATTTAAAGGATTCACAAGCTTCAGAGGCAATCAGAAACAAAAATTTATTGGCTCTGAAACTATTGGGAACGAGAATGAGAATACAACATCAGAAGCTCTCTAAATAATCTCAGTTGGATCCAGAAGATGATTGCCACACCTTCTCAAGCAACTTCTTACTTTTTGATTATTGACAAAAAGGGGGGGAATCAGTGATATTTTGACTCCTATCAGAAGAAAATTTGCATTATCAGAAGATATTCAGGGAAGTATTTTAGTTTCTCATTATATGAGTATTCTACTCAGGGGGAGTTTTTTATTCTTTGTTCTTTATACTCCATCAAAATTACAAGTTTTTGTCATCATCAAAAAGGGGGAGATTGTTAGAACATAATTTGGTTCTACATCCCTGTAAGAGTTTTGATGATAACAAACACATGATATATATAAAGAACAAATATGCTCGTTGTGATACGGTGGGAGAAGTGACTTGAAGTTTTTGCGTTTGATCGCAAATGTTACGGTTAGCAAGAGTCGCCACCGACTTTTCTTTTATCCAAAATGAAAGGTGAAAAAGCACAGGAAAGACCTTTAAGATGTTTTCTTGAGTTCAGGGGGGTAGATTATGAAAAGGAAAGGTGTTAGCACCCTTTTCATCCATGGTTTTGCATGGGCTCTTAGTTACTTTCTAGATCCGTTGCTTTTGTTTGAAATTGTGCTTCGTGTGGTTTTTTGAAAGTATTTTGAAAAGGCGCCATCGTTTAGGAAAACTTTGTAATGATTCTCGTTCGTAAGAATGTATACAAATTGTTGATATTTTGAAAATGTTTTCAAGTTTGAACGGTGTTTTTGAAAGTGTAGGTGATTATTTTTGAAAATAGAAAGGATGTTTGTTTTGAAATGGAGCAAGTAATTAGGAGCAATCTACCTACTCAAATGTCTTTCTTGTTCATTTTCTTTTCCTTTGACATTGTTGTCTTACCATTGATTTGGTAAGAAATCCTATCTTTGGATGTAAACAGGACGGACGTGGGTCATCGTATAGCCATGATTAGCAATATTGCAAGGTATTTTATAATTCTTTTTGAGGGAGTAAGATCATTTGTAAGGCAACTTAGAGAGCGTCATCGAGGGACTATGATCTTGTATTTACTTGTTTTTTACTAAGATACCTCGCATGCGTAATATGGTCATTTTGTATAAGGCAACCAAGTGGAATAACCCTAGGGGTGCTTGTGTGCAAATGTGTTATTTTCATGCTTTGTTTTTGTCTTGAATATGGGTTATCTATTTGTTGTTTTTATCTCATCATGCACACCCTAATTACTAACAATACATGAAAGCAATAAAAATGCGGAAAAGTAAAGTCCTACGCTATTACAAACATTAGGGGGATGGGGTGTACAAATTCACAAATGGGGATTGAAAATGAAATCAAGTCATAAGTTACTATTACAACCATATTGAATCGATAAGAATGTACATGAAATTTAAAATGGACTTGTTTTGTTTTTAAAAAAAAAGTTTGGTTTAAGAAAATATTTTGATCTTTTATGTCAAAAGAAATAAAATAAGATATGTGAATATGAAATATTTTTTATGTATTTTTGATTAATAAAAGAATGATGGAAAAAATATAAGGAGAAAGGAAAACAAAATCAGCGCTTTGCTGAAATAAAAGAGGTCAGAAGTTCTGACTCTGGCGTGTTGCACAAATTCAAATAAACGTTAGTAGAAATAGGGAAGGTCAGATGTTATGGGTTCGTTGAGAACAAAGAAGATTTCAGAAGTTCTTATGCCACTGGAAGAACTCCGTCTCCCTCTCCATGCTAGTCAGAGCATCTGCAACTTGGTCATTTATCAATGAACAGAAGATGCGCATATAACAGTTATGGCAGGTTTCATAATGTTTCAGAAACAAGAGATATCAGAACTATAAATCAGAAGCATGCATGAATTTGCTAATCCTAATTATGAGTTCTAATTTCTTCAAGAAGTTCTGAACTGAAATTCTCTCTACTTAGGCAGGAAAATATATGAAACCTCAGAATATGTAGAGCATCAGAATCAGGATGTCTACATTGTATTTTTTAACAAAGTTTCCTGATAATGCCTAAGTAATATGATGAGAGTCAGCAGAAGCTTACCTTGCAGCTGGAAAATGTTTTGTGAGCTGGAGTCTGGCTCTGACCTCTTGTGATGTTCTGAACACCTTCCTCTCGTGTTCAGCAGGCTGGAAACTTTCAACTTTGGTTGTGAGTGATTATAAAATTTTGGAACAGTCAAGGAGCAAAGTTCTGACTTATTTGAGGTGGATATTAATGGTTAGTGTGTTACAGTTTGACTGTAGAAGTTAGGATGGCTTTTGAATGTATATCAAAAACTGTATGGGTGGTTTTGGTCGAGAAACACTTGAGGAAAAATGGAATTTGAATGCAAGAATCAAAATCTAACAGGTTTTGTATTTTGTGTTTGCAGTTTTTGGACTCTTGGAATTTTAGCAAGGGTTCAGGGCTTTTCTTTCTCAAATTTCTGACCCTTTTACAGTTGCCAATGGCTTTCAATTTATAGGCAAAGATCTTGTAGCTTGGAGAGTGCAACCATCACATGCTAGGGTGTTGCCTTCCTGTTGAAGCAAGTAAGGTGGTTAGTAGCCTTAGCAGCGCCTAAACTGGAATTGTAAGCAGGAATTAAGGAAAGGTAACTTCAAAAGACAAAGCAACGCATGGGCCCGACAAACTTTCGTACAAGAGTTTGCTTTTCCAAGACAGTAAAGGTACTTTTATGCCACACGTGGAGAAATCCTTTGAACAAAGACCCAGAAGTGGTTGTGAGCATTAAATGATGATGAGATTGATCAAACCAGAAATCCTTCAAGGTGATATTCTGCATCATTGCTTAGTTCTGGATCAGAAGTTCAGCTTCAGCGTGACTTAGAATAGACATCCAACTTATGATCTTTGTATCTCCTTGCTCCAGTATGTTCTGAAGGAGCTCTCAAACTTTCCAGGAAGCTTGCAGCACGCTTTGTAACCTTCTTTGAATTACCCTTGCAAACTTTGACTGAACCTTTGTGAAAACTGGTCCAGAAGTTCTGACCAAACTCTGTCTTGAAAGTGTCCATAATTTGTTGAGTGCTTTAGTTTCATGGACGTGTCTTTGAGGAGTTATAACTTTAAATCCCAGCATTTCTAGGAGAAGTTCTATTATGCAATGTTTTAGATCTCATTGAAATCTATAACTATTGTATCAGAAGTTCTTTCAGAATCAGCTTGCATCATGGTGAAAATCTGGCCAGAAGTTTTGAGCTTGTCATATTTCTTAAACACTTAGAAAAAATTCTAAGTATTTAGAATTTTGACTTTTCCAAAGTAGTTTTGACTTTTGAATTTCTTGATGAAACAACTTCATATTTCAACATGTCTTGATGAAATATGATTCTTGAAATTTTACTTTGATCCAAAAGTCAATGTTTGACTTTTCAGTGTGCAAATGATCATTTTTCCCTTGTGGATGACTTTCTTGGAAAAAAATTGCAATTCAAGGCTTGGAACTGGATGGAAGCAAACCTGGGGGTATAGAGTGATTTCTTTGATAAATGAGTGGGAAAATTTTTGGGTACAACAGCTTCCCCTGTTCAATCTTCTTACACCTGAAGAGTTAGATTTGGAGAATCTTCCATTTGTGACTTGAAGGTGGAAGATGATTGAACACTTGAGTGCCCAGAAATTTGCACTCGATGATGTTGTGGTTGATTGTATATGGAATGGGCTTAAAGATGCCATTTGGAGAAATGATGGATAGTTGTTGGAGATGGGCTTATAGATGCCATCCAGATGTGATTGTATCTGGACTGTATTTGAGTGACAGAATGACATCCATATCTTGACTGTATTTGAACTGTGTAGGGTTGTTTGATGATTAGTTCATGTAAAACTTCATCTGGAATTTCCTGGGAAGGAACCTGGGTAGGATTTCTTCAATGACGATGAAAGGATCTAAGATGATTTCTACTCCAAAAGATGATGAAGGAATCTTGGACGATTGCTACTCCAAAAAAGGTGATGAACTTTATCTGTTGACCTTTTCCTGAAAAGGTAAAGGCAAAGTCGTATGCAATGTCATGGTAGATGAGATGCATTATGTAATAATGTTCTCAAAAATGAGATTATGTTGTATGCACTTGTCATGTGGGAAATGTTAGTGAATCTATTTTTGTCTAGGAAAATAAATCCTTGACAAATGCCAGGGAGTTATTAAACCCCAGACTGTCGTTGAAGAGTAGGTGTGTCTTCAAACATTTCTTATAATGTTTCCACCGGGGATTCCCGTTTTGAGGAGAAATCCGCTGGGGGATATCGCTCGAATGTCAAATGTTATCTGGTTGGATCCAGGCTTCATAATTTGCTGAGGATGAAGTAGTCAACTGTTATCTGGTCGGATCCAGGCTTCACGGTAACTTACTGGGGGAAGAGACAAATTAACTGTTATCTGGTCGGATTCCAGGCTTTGGAGAAATTTTTTTGAAATTGAATAGTTATCTGGACGGATCCAGGCTTCACAACAACTTACTAGGGATATAGAGGTTAATAATTATCTGGTCAGATCCAGGCTTCACAGTAACTTGAAGTGGTAACTACTATCTGGTCGGGTCCAGGTTTCATGGTTTTTGGAAAGTTGTGCTATTATTTGGTCGGGTCCAGGCTTTATAGTGCATCTCTGGGGATTACAGTTAATTGTTATCTGGTCGGGCTCCAGGCTTCACAATAAACTGTTTGAAAAACTATTATCTGGTCGGGTCCAGGCTTTGCAGACTTCTGAGTTTGATGAGGTCAATTGCTATCTGGTCGGGTCCAGGCTTCACAATAAACTGTTTGGGGATTTAGTTGTTATCTGGTCGGATCCAGGCTTCACAACAACTTGCTTGAAAAGATGAAGTTGAGAATTGTTATTTGGTCGGATCCATGTTTTACAGTAATTTGTTGGGGCAGAGGCAAACTCTACTGGGGAGAAGAAGTTAAACCTTGGTCTGGTTGAGTCCAGGTTCTTCTATATCTTTGAAGAGTTAGATTATTATCTGGTCGGGTCCAGGTTTCATAGTATCTTAAAATTGAGATCAACTTTTATCTGGTCGGGTCCAGGTTTCAGTAATTACTTGAAAATTATGCTAATATTTGGTCGGGTCCAGGCTTCATCGTATCTTTTTTTAGAAATAGTAAAGGGTTTGCCGACGGCTTTACGGGGGATCAGGGGTTGTGGCCCTATGATTGGCAACAATCTGAAAGAAAATTCAAACTGGAGAGTGTAGACTCAGTAGGGTAGGAAAAACTCAACTTGGGGAGGATACCCTCAACTAGGGCGGATAAACTCCACTTGGGGATAATAGCCTTGGTTGGGGAAGATATGCTCAACTGGGGAAGATAGAATCAGCTGGGGAACTTTGTAGTGTCTTGATTGTTGTATGTTGGGGAAATTTGAACTCGGCTGGGGAGTTATGTGGTTCCTCGATGATTGTTAGGGAAATAAAACCTGTTGTTGGGGAAAGGTTTATTGCAGCCGTGCTTGTGGGGATAATGACAATGAGATAACTGTGTGGGGATATTTCATATACATTAAAGAGATGCTTGTCACAGCTTAGAAGGACACATATGCCAAATAGTTTTAATTATATTCATATGCATATGTTCATTCAATTTCAGTCATTGGACAAATTTGCATTCAAAACAAAGACAGAAATTTTGCACTTCAAAATACATTTGTATTGATATTTTTCCCATGAGTAGGCATTTTTGTACGGAGAGACGGAGATCCTAGTAAGAGGAAATCGTTTTGCATGATACGGTGGGAGAACT
This sequence comes from Vicia faba, assembly GCA_948472305.1. Taxonomy (NCBI): domain Eukaryota; kingdom Viridiplantae; phylum Streptophyta; class Magnoliopsida; order Fabales; family Fabaceae; genus Vicia; species Vicia faba. The sequence goes on from OX451739.1 coordinate 1,309,483,265, forward strand.
GACTTGAAGCTTTTGCGTTTGATCGCAAATGTTGCGGTTAGCAAGAGTCACTACAGACTTTTCTTTTATCCAAAAGGAAAGGTGAAAAAGCACAGGAAATACCTTTGAGATGTTTTCTTGAGTTCGGGAGGATAGATTATGAAAATGGAAGGTGTTAGCACCCTTTTCATCGATGGTTTTCTATGGGCTCTTAGTTACTTGCTAGATCACTTGATTTTGTTTAAAATTGTGCTTTGTGTGGTTTTTTGAAAGTATTTTGAAAAGGCGCCATCATTTAGGCAAACTTTGTAATGATTCTCGTTCGTAAGAATGTATACAAAGTGTTGATGTTTTAAAAATGTTTTCAAGTTTGAAAGGTGTTTTTGAAAGTGTAGGTGATTATTTTTTAAAATAGAAAGGATGTTTGTTTTGAAATGGAGCAAGTAATTAGGAGCAATCTACCTACTCAAATGTCTTCCTTGTTCATTTTCCTTTCCTTTGACATTTTTATCTTACCATTGATTTGGTAAGAAATCCTATCTTTGGATGTAAACGGGACGGATGTGGGTCATCGTATAGTAGTGATTAGCAATATCTCAAGGTATCTTAGCATTCTTTTTGAGGGACTAATATCATTTGTAAGGAAACTTAGAGAGCGTCATCGAGGGACTATAATCTTGTATTTTCTTGTTTTTTACTAAGATACCTCGCATGTGTAATATGGCCATTTTGTATAAGGCAACCAAGTGGAATAACCCAAAGGGTGCTTGTGTACAAATGTGTTGTTTTCATGCTTTGTTTTTGTCTTGAATATGGGTTGTTTATTTGTTGTTTTTATCTCATCATGCACACCTTAATTACTAACAATACATGAAAGCAATAAAAATGAGGAAAAGTAAAGTTCTACGCTATTACAAACATTAGGGGGATGTGGTGTACAAATTCAAAAATGGGGATTGAAAATTAAATCAAGTCCTAAGTTACTATTACAACCATATTGAATGGATAAGAATGTACAAGAAATGTAAAATGGACTTTTTTTTTTTAAAAAAGAAATAAGTTTGGTTTAAGAAAATATTTTGATCTTTTATGTCAAACGAAATAAAATAAGGTATGTGAATATGAAATATTTTTTATGTGTTTTTGATTAATAAAAAAAATGATGGCAAAAATAATAAGGAGAAAGGAAAACAGAATCAGCGCTTTGCTGAAATAAAAGAGGTCAGAAGTTTTGACTCTGGCGTGCTGCACAAATTTAAATAAACGTTAGTAGAAACAGGGAAGGTCAGAAGTTCTGGGTCCGCTGAGAACAAAGAATATTTCAGAAGTTCTAATGCCACTGGCAGAACTTCGTCTCCCTCTCCATGCTAGTGAGAGCATCTGCAACTTGGTCATTTCTCAACGAACAGAAGATGCGCATATAACAATTATGGTAGGTTTCATAATGTTTCAGAAACAAGAGATATCAGAACTATAAATCAGAAGCAAGCATGAATTTGCTAATCCTAATTCTGAGTTCTAATTTCTTCAAGAAGTTTTGAACTGAAATTCTCTCTACTTAGGCAGGAAAATATATGAAACCTCAGAATATGTACAGCATCAGAATCTGGATGTCTACAATGTATTTTTGAACAAAGTTTCCTAACAATACCTAAGTAATATGATGAGAGTAAGCACAAGCTTACCTTGCAGTTGGAAAATGTTATGTGAGCTGGAGTCTGGCTCTGACCGCTTGTGATGTTCTGAACATCTTCCTCTCATGTTCAGCAGGATGGAAACTTTCAACTTTGGTTGTGAGTGATTAAAAAATTTTGGAACACTCAAGGAGCAAAGTTCTGACTTCTTTGAGGTGGATATTAATGGTTAGTGTGTTACAGTTTGACTGCAAAAGTTAGGATGGCTTTTGAATGTATATCAAAAACTGTATGGGTGGTTTTGGTCGAGAAACACTTGAGGAAAAATGGAATTTGAATGCAAGAATCAAAAGCTAACAGGTTTTGTATTTTGTGTTTGCAGTTTCTGGACTCTTGGAATTTTAGCAAGGGTTCAGGGCTTTTCTTTCTCAAATTTCTGACCCTTTTACAGTTGCCAATGGCTTTCAATTTATAGGCAAAGATCCTATAGCTTGGAGAGTGCAACCATCACATGCTAGGGTGTTGCCTTCCTGTTGAAGCAAGTAAGGTGGTTAGTAGCCTTAGCAGCGCCTAAACTGGAATTGTAAGCAGTAATTAAGGAAAGGTAACTTCAAAAGCAAAAGCAACGCATGGGCCCAACACACTTTCGTACAAGAGTTTGCTTTTCCAAGACAGTAAAGGTACTTCTATGCCACACGTGGAGAAATCCTTTGAATAAAGACCCAGAAGTGGTTGTGAGAATTAAATGATGATGAGATTGATCAAACCAGAAATCCTGCAACGTGATATTCTGCATCATTGCTTAGTTCTGGATCAGAAGGTCAGCTTCAGCGTGACTTAGAATAGACATCCAACTTCTGATCTCTGTATATCCTTGCTCCAGTATGTTCTGAAGGAGCTCTCAGACTTTCCAGGAAGCTTGCAGCACACTTTGTAACCTTCTTTGAATTACCCTTGCAAACTCTGGCTGAACCTTTGTGAAAACAGGTCCAGAAGTTCTGACCAAACTCTGTCTTGAAAGTGTCCATAATTTGTTGAGTGCTTTAGTTTCATGGACGTGTCTTTGAGGAGTTATAACTTTAAATCCCAGCATTTCTAGGAGAAGTTATATTCTGCGATGTTTTAGATCTCATTGAAATCTATAACTATTGTATCAGAAGTTCTTCCAGAATCAGCTTGCATCATGGTGAAAATCTGGTCAGAAGTTATGAGCTTGTCATATTTCTTAAACACTTAGAAAAAATTCTAAGTATTTAGAATTCTGACTTTTCCAAAGTAGTTTTTACTTTTAAATTTCTTGATGAAACAACTTCATATTTTAACATGTCTTGATGAAATATGATTCTTGAAATTTGATTTTGATCCAAAAGTCAAAATTTGACTTTTCAGTGTGCAAATGATCATTTTGCCCTTATGGATGACTTTCTTGGAAAAAATGCAATTCAAGGCTTGGAACTGAATGGAAGAAAACCTTAGGGTCCAGAGTGATTTCTTTGAGAAATGAGAGGGAAAATTTTTGGGTACAACACTCGCTAATAAAAGTATCTTTAAAGACAGGAAGTTCTGATGTGAAAAAGATGTTCTGATGTAAGGAGCATAGACAATCTTCCAGAACATCACTAGAAGTTTTGATTATGCAAGCACAGAAGATGAGAGTACCATGATAGAATCAGATGCATCCTTCTCAGAAGCAAATCTGTGTGACACGCTTATATGAAGAAGTTCTGTTACAACTTCTGAATGCACCAGCACTGTGAAACATGATCTCTGATACTCTGATCTGTAAAGTTCTGATACAAGTAGTAAGGGACTCTCAACAGTAACATTCATCATCTGATGTGAGAAATTCTGAAGCGTTACAATTTTATCAATGCAATATCAAAATTAACTGCTACAAACTGACAAGGATCTCCTAGTTTGGAAAGTTTATTAACTCGTGTTATGAACATAACAAAAGCATCTTCTTGTGTTATTGTTGCATGGCCTATATAAAGCAAACGCAAAGAAGAATTCAAGTGATGAACCACTGCGCACAAAAAGAAGAATTCACGTGAAAGTACAGTAACGCAGCAATCATCTCTCATCATCAAACGTCATATTTAAACTGTGTAAAACATCACTGTTAGTGATACAATTTTATTATAAACACTATTGTACACATTTATTCAATTATTGTTTAGGCATTTCCTTGAGAAAACCGGGTTTTGGTTTTGGACTCAAGAAGAATTTGGCAGTTGTCAAAGTAGTTTTGTAATCAAGATTGATTAGCGGATTAAGACCTCATTGGAGAGAGGCGAAATCACCTTGGCAGGTGGACTGGAGTAGTTTGAGTTTAAACGAACCAGGATAAAAATCAACGTGTTCCTTCCATTGAATTTTGAGATCCCAATTCAACCCTCCCTTCTTTTGTTTTTCCATTCTTCAACAAGGCTTTTAGAGTTTTAAATTGTTCAAATATTACATATCACAAAAAAAACAAAAAGATAATTACTCCTGGATGAAAGTAATAGGAACAAAGTCTTTAGCCGTCCAATTATTGAGTCCACCATTTGTAGTAGGGAAGATCAAATTGTCCAGGTCGCAGTCACTATCAGTGTCTTCTACAGTCTTAACTCCATGGTTGCTGATGCGTAATGGTTGTCCTCCGGCACGAGCACGACAAATGGCTTTTTGAGCTCCTAAAAACCAAACTTGTCTGACTTATAGGGGATGTCAGGTAGTTGGCCCTAAATAGTGCATCCACCTTCTTCAATTACATCCCTGGCATCCTTTAGAGAAGCCATCTTTAGCGGAGGTCTGGTAATTTCTAGAACAGCAGTGGCAGCTTTGGTAACAACAATTCTCTGAGGAACCTCTTCAAAAATCTGGCTGGGGGTCTCGATGAACTCGTCGTCCATCTTGACATATCGGAAAGAGTTCAGGTGGCTCACCATATACTCTTCTTCACCATGGACTATAACAATCTTTCCATTAACAGATACTTTAACATCTTATGCAAAGTGGAAGTGATAGCATCGGCCCCATGAATCCAAGGGTGTCCCAACGAACAAGAGTAAGACGGGCGAATGTCCATCACATAGAAAGTGGAGCCAAAATTTTGGGAACTAACTTTAATAGGAATGTCCACCTCCCCATGTACCATTCTCTTAGAACCATCAAAAGCCCTCACCACAATATTATTGGGCTTCAAAGTCAGTCCTTCACAGTCCAATCTATCTAAAGCACCCTTGGGTACAACATTTAGCGACGAACACGTATCAACTAGAACATGAGCCAGGGTAGTGCCTATGTACTCAATAGAGACATGTAGGGAATCATTATGCTTTCTTCCTTTAGACTTCAAATCAGCATCAGAGAAACTGAGCCCATTGTCAGTAATCAGATTGGCAACACAGTTCTCGAAATGGTCGGCAGAAGTCTCTTGCGGCACATGAGAAAACTTCAGGAATTTCACCAAAGCTTTGGTATGAGCTTTAGAGCATAGTAATAAGGTCAGCATTGAAATTTTTTAGGGGGTTTTCCCCAACTGTTCCACGACATTGTAATCACTCTTCCGTATGATTTTCAAAATTTCTTCCATTTCTCACTTCAAGGCTTCAGGAATGGCTTCTTTAGGCGCCTCCATCTATGAAGGCTCAACCAACACTTCTTTGCCCCGAGTCTCAGCCGACTCAGTAGCAGGAATAATAACAGGAGTGACAGCAGGAGTACCAATAGGAGTAATATTAGGAGTAACCAAAGGAGTCGCAACAATCTTTGGGGAGATTTCAGGAGAGAAAACCCATCCGCTTCTGGTAATTTTACTGGTCCCAATAATGTTGTCGATGTTAGGATCGGTATCTTTAGTAACTTCATTCTTAATGGCCAGGAAGTCTTGTTTGACGCCATGGTAGTAGACATCAACTCCGTAATTCCAAGGAACAACCTTGTCGGAGGAATATGGTATTGGCCCTTGAAAGGTGATAATTAAAGGAGCAACCTTAGGAGTGGATGTAATCCTGACAGGTCTTTTGGAGGAGACCCTGGGAGGATTGTCGGAAATGGTAATAATTGATATATCTTCACACAGACTTCTCGTAGAGGGAGTCTTCTCAAACAGAGTTTCCTTGTTGTCCATCAAGCGTTGGACACCTATCTTCAACAACAAGAAACAATTGGGTAGACATACACAGGTGGCAACCTTCACCATAACCCAGAAATATACCGGATCGCAAGAGATTCTTCTTAACAATCGGAAGAGGAGTAGTTAGGTTATCAACAGAAGAAACAAATAAGTCATCATCAACAGAATTAACACTCTGACCATGCTTGGGCATTGGTGCAGTTATCACATTAGAGGTCTCAGGAGGATCAAATTCAATCTCCTTTGCCTCAATAAGATCTTAAACTTTATTATTTAGAGCCCAACAATCATTTGTATCATGCCCTGGACTGCTGGAGTGGTAGGCACACCAAGCATTTGGATTATAACGGGGAGATGTAGCGTTTGGATTTTGAGGAGGCTCTTTCAGAGTGACCAGATTAGACTTCAACAAGTGTGAACCTGAGATAAGGGCATGTTAAGCCGGGTGAACTATCTTCTAGGCGCATCCTTCATGCGCTGATAGTTTTGCTGTTGAGTTGATACAGGGTTGGAGATCATTACAACTCTTATCATTGTATGGCATTCAGCTTTGCTTTGATTCTTTTGACTGTTGGAAACACTTACTTCTTTCTTCCTAGAGGATGGTTTCTTTACTGTACTTGAAGACGCATCTCTCTGAATCTTACCGCTCTTAATACAAGATTCTACTCTTTCACCTGTAAATATCAGCTTGGTGAACCCAGCTAAAGAGCTACCAATCAGATGTTTAAAGAATGGGCCTGACAAAGTACCCAAGACCATATCTACAAGCTCTCTATCAGAGAGAGGAGGTTGGACTCTTCCTGCAAGATCTCTCCATTTCTAGGCATAATCTTTGAAGCCCTCACTGGAACCTATAAACATGCTTTGAAGTTGTGTACGAGTTAGAGCGAGGTCAGTGTTGTATTGGTACTGCCTGTAGAAAGCAGCAGCCAGATCCTCCCAGTTGTGGATGTTGGTTCCCTCAAGCTAATAGAACCATTCCAATTAGGTCTCCGATAAACTTTCCTGGAAGAAATGCACCCACAAATTCCTATCAGCGGTGTGAGGTTGGATCTTCTTGACATAAGACGTCAGATGCAACTTAGGACATGAGACTCCATCATATTTAACAAATGCGGGAACCTTGAACTTCAGTGGAATGATCACTCTAGAAACCAACCATAATTCTTCAAAATCTAGACCAGGTACTCTCTGAATTTCCATGGCGTTGAGATGATCCTCCAGTTGTTTATATTTGTCATCAGCAGGAGGATATTGTTCTTCAACATAGTCATCCTCTTCTTCATCAGACCCTAGACTGTGGTTGCCTTCTTTTGTCTTCTCTTCCTGATTGTCCCCCTCATTTGACGGAGTTGTGAATTCTAGAGCCTGCTTTGCTGGTTCTCTGAATCTCCTTACCATATTCAGGACACCCACTGGCTTCTTTGTCTTTTCTTCTTGTCTTTGATCATGAGATCCTTTAGGTCCTCTTGTCCTTTAGCCAGAACAAAGAACATCTGTTGGAATTGAGCATTATGTGCTTGAAGATTCTTCACTGTTTGTTTGATATCCATCTTACTGAAATAAACAATAGAAAGGTAAGGAAACCTGTTGTGGAAAACTTGTTTATGTTATGATGCATGAACATGCGTATAAAAATGATTTCAAAGACTTTAGAGGATTTAAATTTGTTTAGACAAAAGGAAACAAACATTAATTGTATTAATAAGTTCAAATTGCTTAAAACACGTCTCTTGGGCTTACAATGGGAGAAACAAAAATAATACAAAATAAACTTTCTAAAACAAAAAGAAATCAAGCTTCCCACAAGCGCATCTTCTTTGATGCAATGTAGGCATTCAAACTCTTCTCTTCATGGAGTTGTCTCGTGAGCTCCAGAACTTTCTTCTCACTAGCATAAAATTGGGTCTCAAAGGTATCTCGTTCTTCCTTGAGCTGGATCCAATACTTTTGCAATTCTTCAAAGTTTGTCGGCATATCAGGATGAAAAATGATGTGAGACTCATCCCCTTGAACAATAGGCTCTAAAATCACTGGTAGGATAGCAACATATGGCATCATAAGACTTTTAGCACGATCTCTCACCCATTTGAGGTATGGCTCTAAAGGGATGGATTTCTTTCGCCCTAAGGTCTTGCTATCAGTCTTCTTAACCATGCCCTAAGCACGGATGAACCTCTGGTGATAACCTTGCAGATCATTTGAATAGTCAAACACAATACCCTGGATGAGCATATCATAAGGACCATCCCTCCGGGCGTAACCAAAATGACGTAGGGCTAAAGAGGGGTTGTACGTGATGCCTCCTCTAATTCCAAGGAGTGGCACATTAGGAAATTCTCCGTAGAGATTAATAAAAGAGATATCTTCTTGAGAGTGAGGGCACCAATAGATATCATAGTGAGAAAGAGACATTAACCTTTGGTTCCACCTTAAGCCTAACTCATTCTTCATTACTGACTGAGAATGGTGAAAAATAAACCACCTATAGATCAAATGCGTACAACACATAAGAGTTCCTCGTTTCTTCATAGTACGGGTGTAGAGTGAATGTAGAATATCCCCGAGCAATGTAGGCACTGAATTATGAACAAGGAAGATGTTGATGGAACTAACATCTATAAACTGGTCTGAATTGGGGAACAGAACCAACCCATAGATAAAGCGAGCTATGACATCTTCAAAGGACTGGTAACTCATAGCATCCAGGAATACCTGAGCTTTCTTCATTAGAAAATTTGCAAGGAGGCCTTTAACTACACTTCTTCTTTCCCAATTGGACTCAATGTCCGATGGCTTCAAATGCAAAGCTACGACAACATTTTCAGAAGCTGGATATTATTCTAAACTAGTGAAAGGTACCTACTCCAATATTGGAAAACCAAGTATCTTAGAGAATTCTTCTAGTGTAGGCACCAACTGATAGTCTAGAAATATGAATCAATGGTGCTTAGTATCCAAGAACTAGAATAGGACACTCATCAGACCTTCGTCAAAACCGCTAGTAACCAAACTGAGCAAGTGATCATATCTCTGGTTGAATGATGAGCTCTCAGTAACTTTTAGGACCTTTTCCTTGAGTTTGGGAGGAATCTCTACAAAATTGATTCGGATGGTTTTTCTGCGAGCTGAATCCATGACCAACAAAATAGAGAAGAGATAAATCCACAGGCCCTTCAAATGGTTAGTGTACATGTCATGTTATGATGTTTATGATGTTATGATTATGCTTTAAAATCAAAGATCTGTAAAACACAAACAAGTCACACAAAGACCTTAGGTTTAAAGGCTTGCATGAGTTTTAAAGGTAAGTACCCTCTTGAAGTTTAGGTTGGCTCAACCTGTCCTATTAATAGTAACCGGGTTCTAAGGAGTCTCATATCACTAACCTTTCTTTTAGGAATTGTTTTAGCTCAAGCACCGAAGTATTGCAGCCAAAATATCCCAAAAGTCCAATCTCAATAAGTGTAGTATCTAGTATCAACCAATCTTCGGTCGGAACCAAAGTCGGCCATCTCACTACTTTCTAATGGCTTAGGATGAGTCAATTAAAGGTTCTAAAAGTCAGTTAGCGCTTAATGACACTATAAGGAAGCCTAATGTTATCCTTGACTGACTCAAGGAACATTAGTACAAGCCATAGTATCACGCTAACATAGCTATCACTTTATCCATATCGATCTACATCGTACAACCTCAATGGTTTATTGCTACTTACCTAAAAAGTGCCCCAGATCCGGGTGTAGGATATTTAACAATAACCCAAGAAACCCATTAAAAATAAAGCATACGGAACACACAATGAAAGCAATTAAAATGAACTAACTCTAAGGTAACCCGACTTTCTATCATCCCCAGCAGAGTCTCCAGTTATGTGATACGATGGGAAAACTGACTTGGGTGTTTTGTGTTTTATCGCAATTATTGCGGATAGCAAGAGTCGCCACCGTCTTTTCTTTTATCCAATAAAGAAAAGGGTGAAAAGAACAGGAAAAACCTTTGAGATATTTTCTTGAGTTCGGAGGGTAGGTTATGAAAATGGAAGGTGTTAGCACCCTTTTTATCCTTAGTTATCTACAGGCTCTTAGTTGCTTGCTAGATCACTTGAAAATTTTCTTTTTTTGAAAATATGTTATGTGATAGGTGCAAGTTTGAAAATATTTTGAAAACTCCTTTGTTTCGGCAAACTTTGTAATGATTCTCGTCTCTATAAGAATGTATACAAAGTGTTGGTTTTGAAAATAGTTCAAAGAGATGTTTATTTTTGAAAGATGTTTTTAAAGTGTAAGTGTGGAAATGGTTTTAGTTTGTGAGCAAGAATCTACGAGCGTCCTACCTACTCAAAAGGTCTATGTTCTTTTCCTCCTCCTTTAGATTTTTCTATCTTTCCATTGATTTGGTAAGAAGCCCTATCGTTGGATGTGAGGGACAGGCGTGGGTTATCATATAGTCATGAATGGCAATATTGTGATATATCTTAGCATTTCTTTTAAGGGACTAAGATCATTTATAAGGAAACATTCATAGCATCATCGAGGGACTATGATCTTATATTTTGATTATTTTTGCTAAGATGGCTCACATGCACAACATGACTATTTTTCTCAAGGCAACAAGTGGAGTTAACCCAAGAGGTTTAAGTTATAAGTGTTTATTTTTCATGCATTGTTTTGTCTTGGATTAGGATTTTCTAAGGTTTATTTTTTATCTTGCCATACATACCCTAATTACTAACGTTTATGAAAGTGGTAAAATTGCAGAAAATAAATGTTCTACGCTATTACATCATTTGGGGGATGGGGGATAAAAATGTACAAATGGGGATTGCAAGAAATTAAACCTAATTATCTATTACAAACCATATTGAATAGCTATGAAGCAAATATATGAGATATGTAAAAAAAAACAACACAAAAAGGAGAAAAAAACAAATCTTTCGATATCATGTTTCGAAGCATGTGTCGAAACATGCTTATATGCATCGAAACATATCCTTCTTTCGACCCTGTAATTCCAAATCGAAGCATAATGTTATGTGTCAAATCACACACCATTTTTCCCTTCTGTTTGGGCCTGTAAAGTAGTATGTATCGAAGCCTAAAGCTTTGTGTCGAACCATGCTGTATTTTTTTACTCTAACATTGTTTTATGGTCTGTACAGGTTAGTTCTTAACATATAATTGACAAGAAAGGAAAACAAACAAAAGGGTGGCTTCGAAGGGAATGATTATTACATGTTATCTTCGAAGATGAATCATTAATGATGCTTGAAACAAAGGGTTTAAAGTCAAGAAGAATTACCTTGAATTTGGAATTTGTGTTTCGAACTTGAGTTGCTGCCTTGAATGTTCTTGGGTTCAAAAGAAAAGAACAGAGGTGTTTTTTTTTTTGGTTCTGGGTTTAAGAGTGTTTTAAAGCTTCAGCCTTCGTGTTCTCTCCTATCTCTTTTTTCTCCTTTTTTCTTAACAAAAGTCCACCCTTTGTGTGTTGTGAAACAACTTGTTTATAGAAGAGTCTTGTTGGGGTTTTGGGGGGAAAAACAAATAAAATTTGAATTGTTTGGGTATGCTCTTTTAATAGATTTTGAGGTGTAGCTCTTATAAGCTAATTTGGTGCAAATATGGGACTAAGATAATGCAGGCTTGGACCGGTTTAGGAGCAGCATAGCAGGACTTTTTTGCAGCAGTTTTGGAGTGTTGTGGAAACTTGGTGCAGGATTGTTTCATAGCAGTACAGCAGACTGTTTTTGACATGGTGTTAGGCTGTTATGTGGACAGTACAACAAGCTTGAGCTTGGCAGCATATTGGACTTTGTTCAGTAAGTATCTTGAATCTCTAAAAGATGTCAAATACTTCATCCTTTCATTTTGATCACATAGATCCACAACCTTCGACCAAACTCATCAATAGACAAAACAATATTTGTTTCCACCAATTGTATGTTCTTCTAATGGACCACATTCATCTGAATGTAACACTTACTTTGTCCTTTCGTTTTGATCACATAGATCTATAACTTTCGACCAAACTCATCAACAGACAAAACAATATTTGTTTCCACCAATTGTATGTTCTTCGAATGAACCACATTCATCTAAACCTTCGACCAAACTCATCAACCTACAAAACAATATTTGTTTCCACCAATTGTATGTTCTTCAAATGGACCACATTCATCTGAACCTTCGACCAAACTCATCAACAGACAAAACAATATTTGTTTCCACCAATTGTATGTTCTTTAAATGGATCAACATTCATCTGAATGTACCACTTTGAGTATGCAATATGATCTCATTGGCATAGTCGAAACGAAAGAATTTCTGGATTTCTTTCCTACCAGTAACCATCAGCTGATTAAGTGGTCAAAATTTCAAATGCCCAAACCTCAAATTGTAATTCATAGTGTAGAAACTATGTGTGTCTAAGGGTTTAGAGGTGGATCGAAGCAAGTTGTTCGAAGGAAGCCATTTCCCAGTCCAAGCTTGTGGATCGAAGAAAGCATGAAGATAGACTTGTAATCCATAGTGTTGAAACTATGTGTGTCAAAGGGTTTAGAGGTTGATGGAAGTAGGTTGCTCAAAGGAAGCCATTACCCAGTCGAAGCTTGGGGATCGAAGTAATCTTGCTCTTCTTTGATTTGTCAAAAATCTATGAACCAACCCTTTCGATCAGTCATGGGGTTCGAACAGCCTGAACCAGATTTTGAATTCGACATAGTTATCTGCATCTACGCACCTTTATTTTATCTGCTTTACCCTTTCGACAGTTTCCTCTTTGACCTGATGCTTGAAAGCCCAATATGATCCATGGAAACTATATGGGGCATTAAAAATCTAATTGTACTTGTGCAAACTCAAACCCTAATTCTGAGGTATTAGTGTTGAGGAGGTGGCTTGACCTAGTCAATACTTGTGCAAACTTGAGCTTTTGAAAATCTTTGTGAGAAATGTCTTGAGAAAAAAGAGGGAAAATTTTGGGGTACAACAGATCCCATCAAGTACATATTCTAGAAGCCATCTCTCTCCAAAAGAATAGCTTGATGGCAAATGGTCTTGACAGAATATGACATTCAGTACACCACTCAAAAGGTAATCAAGGGAAGTGTACTGGAAGATCATTTGGAACATCAAGCCGTAGACGACTATCAGTCTATGAATTTCAAATTCCTGGACGAGAACATTATGCTAGTCACAGATTGTGAAGAACATGAACCGTATGAAGTACCTGAGCCAAGATCCCGATGGACTATAGTTTTCGAAGGAGCTTCCAATGCCCTTGGCAACGGAATTGGTGCTGTAATTATCTCTCCTCAAGGTTGCCATACACCCTTCACCGCCAGATTATGCTTTGATTGTATAAACAACATGGTCAAATATGAAGCATGCATCATGGGTATCAAAGCTGATATTAACATCAGGATTAAGTTCCTAAGCCTATATGGGGACTTAGCCTTGGTGATCAGTCATATTAAGGGAGAATGGGATATGAAGCACCAGAATATCATTCCTTATAAAGAGAATGTGTTAACCTTGATCTCGTACTTCGAGGAAATCACTTTTGAGAACATCATGCGAGAAGAGAATCAGTTGGTAGACGCATTGGCTACAATGACAAGGTCAGATGGGATAACGGGGCGCCCAGAATCACCTCGGTTTCATGAAGTGAAAAGATACCTTCAGACTCGAGAATACCCTTAAGGGGTATCTATCAATGATAAGAAATTCCTACATAGGTTCTCGGCTAAATTCTTCTTGAGCAACGGAAGCTTGTACAAGCGCAATTATGATTCGACTCGGCTTCGTTGCATAGACAAGAAGGAAGCAGAGAAGATTATGGAATATATGCACGAAGGTGTCTTTGGAACTCATTCTTGTGGACATACTATGGCCAAGAAGATTTTGAGAGTGGGTTACTATTGGTCGACTATGGAAACTGACTATCACCACCACTCGAGAACTTGTCACAAGTGCCAGATCTATGCTTACAAAGTACATGTTCCTCCGGTACCTCTGAATGTCTTTACTACTCTGTGGACATTTGCGATGTGGGGAATTGATATGATTGGAGAGATTAAGCCTATTGCTTCTAACGAACATCGCTTCATCCTCGTCGTCATTGATTACTTCACAAAGTGAGTTGAAGCAGCCTCATTCGCCTCTATTACCAAGAATGTTGTGGCCCGGTTCATTAGGCATAATCTTATTTGTTGGTATGGAATCCCTGAAAGAATTATCACTGATAATGGTACTAATCTCAACAACACTATGATCACTGAACTTTGCATGCAATTCAAGATCAAGCACCACAACTCTTCTCCATATCGACCAAAGGTGAATGACACAGTGGAAGCCGCCAATAAAAACATAATGAAGATTGTGAAAAAGATGGTTGTGACCTACAAATACTGGCACGATATGTTACAGTTTGCTCTCCATAGCTATCGCACTTCAGCTAGAACATCAACTGGGGTAACCCCATTCTCTCTGGTCTATGGTATGAAGGATGTCCTACCTATCGAAGTTCAGGTTCCTTCTCTGAGAATTATGAAAGATGCAGACTTAGACGAAGACGATTGGACTCAGACTAGGATGTATCAGTTGAATTTTATTGACGAGAAAAGGCTTGTGGTTGTCTGTCGCATTCAAATGTATCAGAAGCGTATGATCAAGGAATTCAATAAGAAAATCAAGCATCGGGTATATCAGGTTGGTGACTTGGTAACAAAATGCATCATCCTATCGCAGGGTGATCCCAGGGGAAAATGGACTCACACCTACAAAGGGCCATTTGTAGTCAAAAGGATATTTTCAGGCAGTTCTATGATACTAACCACCATGGACGGTGAAGATTTCCCGCACCCTGTGAATGCAGACATAGTCAAAAGACACTACGCATGAAAAATGAACCGCTAGGTTGACTGTCCTAGGCAAAAATAAGGGCATCCCAGTGAACCAAAAGGATTTAGGAAAAAGTTAGGGATATATACATAAATAGTGTACATCCGGCAAGTCGAAAACCTGAAAAGGTGGCTTGGGCAAAAAAGGGTATCCCGGGGGACTGAAAAACCGAAAGGGCGGTCCAGGCAAAAGTTAGGGATTAAAGCGTACGACTATGTCTCGTTGGATCACTTACAGCGAGCTTTATTACCAATGGAAAGTTCAAACGGTACGGATTAGTTCAATCAACTTCTTTCGATAGCAAGGGATTAGATGTTTAAATACATAGGGGCACTAGTAGAGTTGAAACACGATGAGATTATTTCCACGTAGCTATAGGTTTTGTTTTCACTTTGTACTCTTTTCATTTTACGACGATTTCCTCTTACTAGGATTTATGTCTCTTTGTACAAAATCGCCTGTTTATTGCAAACTATCAATAGAAATACAAAATTCAAAATTCAAACTTTTGGTTTACCTTTTTCTGTTTTGTTTGAAAAAATGTCCAATGAATAAATTGAATGAACATATGCATATGAATATGATTACTGTTAACAAGTATATGCACAAAAACACGAATAAGCGTTTGCTCAAGACTCTAGGAGTTGGGATAATGTTCAAGTCGTCCATGTATCCCCACAGAAAAATCCTCACAAGATTATCCTCGCATGACAGCTTCCATAGGAATATCCCCACAGAGTAGTCTTAACAAGCTCATCTTCAACAAAGATATATTTCACCAGCAGATCACTCCAGCGGATAAAGGAATATGATCTTTTTCTCGGCAATGTCGCCAACCTACAAAGTCCCAATCTCCATCAGAGATTATGGCATCAGTACAATTTATGGAAATTTTCTTCCCCAACTGATTTTATTTCTCCAACACTGTAAAATCCCCTGCAAAATTTCCAATGTCCAACAGAGCTCATGTCCCCAGCAAGGGTATTTCCTCAAATATTTTTCCTCCATCAATAGTTTAGGGTTTATTTCCCCAAGCAGGGTTTATTTCCCCAGCGGAGTTCAGTCTCCCCAGATTGAGTCTATTACTCTAACCACTATAAATCACCGGTTAGAGTCTCCCCAGCAAGTGCAACATCATTCCTTCCAGCCATCTCAACTTATATCTACAACATAAATAACGGTTAGAACTCAAGTTAACAATACTCGATTGTTAAACAACCTATGACTCGACAACTTGGTCGGACGGACAGACTTTGCTCTGATACCAACTCTATAACACCCCAATTCTACCTGACAATTATATATAAAATCAGAGTTACAAAAATTCGATAACAAAATCAGGATGCTAAAAATTCAACTTAGTACAACAGCATCTATCAATAATACATAACAAATTAAATTTGGATGAACCAACAACAACATAAATTCATCTTTTAAAACCAGCAACTTTCATAACCAGCAGCGAAATCAAATATTTAACTTAAAATATTGTAACATCTTTATCCAATTGAAACAACTTCAAATAATAAGTACTTAACGAACAACAGCTTAAAGTGCAAAAACTAAATAAGAACAACAATAATATAGCCAACGTTCATCCCCCTGAGTGTTACGTATCAGAGCAATGACACTGACTCGAACTACTGAAGATAAACCGCCTTCACTCTGGATTACCTGCACGTTACCAACATCGGGGTAACATTCAAAAATAAGGGGTGAGATATCAAACAATATAATCAAATGTATGATAAATATTATATTAGAATAAGTCTATGAAAAAACACCACATCACAACTTTAAACAACATCAATCATAACAAAACATCAATGAAACATAATAATTAATTCATCAACATGACAACTCCATATGCAACGTGAAATGTGACTCAATACTATGCACATGCATGTGGTAGCAATGGAGCAGAACTCCCAACTTAAAAACGGAGCAGAACTCCCAACTTAATACTTACCAATTAATAGAGGCATCAACAAGGCATAAGCCTTCTTCGCAGTTTGCCAGTCCAGGCCATTGCAAAATATGCAAATGTATGTGACTCAATGAATGCATTATCACATACTCACAACCATCATCGTTCATCGCAAGGCATAATCCTATTTCACCATTATTACCAGTAAATAGCGGTAATTCATCGTCATTTAAAATTCCCTGCAACTTTGCATTATCAACAAAAATTCACTGCAACAATCACAACAACATTGGCATAAGCCTACAACTTAATAATAATTCAACATAAATCAACGTTGGCCATAAGCCTACAACTTAATATCTACCCATAATTAGAGACATCTCAACATAAATCATCAATCTGTAATTTCTCAACTCCGAACAACTTACACAACAACTAAGAAGAATAACAACTAACTTATTCTCCTCGGCCCAACCTGCAAATTCCTTCTGCTCGACAATAGTACCATGCTCCTCGGCACGTCTCGCAGCCTAATTCTTCTCGACATCCAACACATATATTTCCCAACACACTTTGCAGCCTAAACGCCGCTCGACACCTAATGTAACACCCCAATTCTACCCGACAATTATAAATGTAAATCAGAGTCATAAAATTCATGCAACTGAATCAGGATGCCACAAATTGAACTTTAAAAACACATTGCATTCAACATGGATACATAACACTTTAAACTTCGGATGAACCAACAACAGAATAATATAATCTCTTCATTCAACAACTTAAGCAACTACGCAGCGGAATGATAATAACATCTTTGTCCAACAATTACAACAACTTCAAAATAATGCATACTTAGCAACAAACGAATTAAAGTTCAACAACTGAAATAATCAATAACTAAAAGCAACAAGCGTTCGTCCCCTCGAGTGTTACGTATAAGAGCAATGACACTGACTCGAACTACTGAAGGTAAACCACTTTCACTCTGGATTACCTGTACGTTACCAACACAAGGGTAACATTCAAACAGAAGGGGTGAGATATCTAACAATATAATAAAATATATGATAAATAATATATTAAATTAGATCACATAACATCACCATTTCTCATCGTATAAACAACAATAATTGCACAAGAATACCAACAATATACACATTTATCGCATCAATACACAACTTCTTTATGAAATCATATAATGCGACTCAATACTATGCAAATGCATGTGGTACTGTTGGAGCTAAACTCCCATCTCAAATAATTGTCAATAAATAGAGGCATCAACAAGGCATAAGCCTTCATCTTAATATTCGCCAATACATACCATCTTAATGAGCATCAGCTCCATCTTAAAATGAAATGTATGCGACACAATCATGAATGTAATAACAACAACCATAATTAACAACATCTCAACACAACTTCATTGTTGGCCAGAAGCCTACATCTTAATAGCTTCCAATTATTAGAGGCATCTCAATATCATTCATAAACACCATTCATCAACATAATCCATCAACATAATTCATCACATAATTCATCAACATAATTTCATCAACATAATTTTACAGCAACTCATCCACAACAACAATACAATGATAGATCAACAATCCCGCAATGTTGGCCATATGCCTAAAATCATGACATTGCCTATAATTAATTAATCATCTAAGGCTTACCTCTAGTTAACAAACCTCTACATATTATTAATTCTGTAATGCTACATCATTATCATCATTGATCTTACTATTATGAACCAAACAATAACCTATAATCATCTTATCTTCATCATACTTCACAAAATCATCATAGCAATTAACGCGGGAAGCTAACTCTAATCCTAATTTGGGTTACTAGGATTATTCTTCTTATTCTTCATTTTAATCCTTAAGAATGAAGTTCATCACGTCATATATTCAAGGCTTCAAATGGAACCTCAAACGGAGTTTGGAAACTCAAGTTACAGCCTCTGGAAACGGATCTGCCAAAAATCAGACTACATGAGTCGACACATAATGTTTTGAGTCGACGCATACTGGGTTAAAATCTTGGATGAGTCAACGCGTACTCCTCTTGGGTTGACTCATACTGAGTCTTCAACACTGCATGTATCGATGCATAGTCCTATGTATCGACCCATCCTTAGTCTAAAAACCTGCATGTGTCGACGCATGGCTTTTGAGGTCGACTCATACCGTTCTGTCATGAATATTTTTTGTGATTTCCCTGCCTTAGGCCCTAAAAAAATCCTCTAATCATAGGTAATTTTTGTACCCCAAAATTTGCCCTCTCATTTATTAAGACTTTTCTCACAAGATCTCTTTGACTCAAGACTGGATTAGGGTTTGATCAGCTCAAGACATCTCATCATGCACTAATGACCCAAAATTAGGGTTTGGGTTTGCACAAGGATTTTTGGATTATCAATGCTTCATATGACTTTCAATTATCATCATGGACCCCTAAGATTACTCATGTCAAGTTTCAAGCCTTGGATCACACTTTTGATCAGTCAATTGGACAGTTGACCTAAAAATCAACTATATTAGGGAAAAAGTCAACCATGGCCAATTTACAGTCAAACTTCATAATTTTTTATCCATATCAACATTTTAGACTCATATGTATCATTTGATCAAGTTTGGAACATAATTCCTCAAGAAATTTGATCAAATCATTAAAAGGGCAAAATGGTCAAAATTAGGGTTTTGACTGAAAAGGGCAATTTATGATTTTTGACCTAGCAAATGATCAATTGAATTAAAGCATGATTTCAAGAGTTCAATTGTATCATTTTAACCTAAATCCATCGTTCAAAACATTGCAAATTCATTGGATTGACAAATAAATTTTTCATCAACTGATCAAAAGTCAACTGTATACTGAAAAGTCAAACTTTGACTTTTTGGTCAAATTCAAGTGCCAAGGATCACAATTCATCAAAATATATCAAAATGTGAAACTTTTTCATCAAGAAATCAAAGATTGAAGATTTTGTTTTGAGATTTGTAATTTTTCTTAACTTAGAAATTTTTCTAAGTATAGAAAATTTCTTATTTTTTCTCAACTTTAAGCCAAATTTTAACCATGATACATGTTGATTCAAAGAAAGTTCCCAACATGAAAGTTGTAGATCTACATGAAATCTAAAACTTTTCTTCACACAATTTCTCATAAATATGCTTGGATCTCAAGATATAATTTTGTGAATACATGCTCATGAACTAAAATAACTTAGTGAAATTTTGCCCTAATTTAGGCAGCTTTTTGACCTAATTTCATGGCAAATTTTCACCTAGTTCCAAGAGGAATTTTGAAAATCATTTCAAATATTAGTTATATAGAACATTGCAAGCTTTCTAAAATGTCCCAGAACTCCTTGAGATCATTCTTGAGTAAGGAGAATCAAAGAGATGAAGTTGGCAATTTCTCACTTTGATTTCAAGCCATTTCATGAAGAACAAAATTCAAATCCAAACCTAGGTTGCATAATCCTTGCTTTACAGGTCTCAAACTTGTTTCTCACTCTATAATTTAATGCTTACACAGTTGATAAAGCTTTAATCCAAGCATAAGAGCCTTTGTCCAAGCTTTAATTCCATAAATGGCACAAATTTGCCATTTCCATTTTAGAAAAGCATAACTTTTGCATTTGTCAAATTCTTGAGCTTTGCACCTGTTCTCTCTTCACACACAAGCCCTATAAACCAAAAGCAAAGTGTCTAAGACTTGTACCAACTCAACACAGGCCTGTACAAGCATGTAGAGAGTTGTCTCCTCACTTTTCTTAAAAGGCAAGTGTGATCGGTGGAAATAGAACTGACTGTTTTTTAAGCTGGTTTCGTGAAATGTCGCGGTAAGCAAGAGTCGCCACCGTCTTTTATGTTCTCCAACATGGAAAGGACAAAAGCACAGCAAAATTCCTTATTCGAGAATGTCTCTCGGTTCGAGAGGTAGATTTATAGAAAGGGAAGGTGTTAGCACCCTTTCTATCCATGGTTATCCATGGGCTCTTAGGTACTTTCTCTTATGTTTTCAAAAGTTGTTTGCTTTTCAAGTGTGTGTGGGTTTTGAAAAAGTTTCGTTTGAAAGATTTCTAAGTAACTCTTGTATCAGTCCTCAAGAGTGTATGAAAAATTTGTTTGAAAACTTTTGAAAGTGTAGGTGCGAAAAATTGATTTTGTTTGTTTTGAAAAGAGCAAGTACCTATGAGAATCTACCTACTCTAAGGAATTAAGCTATGTAAGAGTCCTTTAGATAGTGCTATCCCACCATTGAGAGGTAGGTAGCACCATCGTTGGAGGTGTTCGGGTCAATTCGATTATCGGGACAGTGTGGTCGCCGAAGCAATGATAGGACACCTTAGAAGTAACCCTAACGTCCTAGATCCTTTGTATCCGAGGCAACCGTTTCGAGGCAACTGGATCTTTTGGACATAAGGGCGACCTCTAAGACACCCTATACTTGATGACCACGTTTCGAGGCAACGAGTGAAGCGTACCCTAGGAGCGGCATGTGCTTTGTGTGTTGTATTCAGTTAATGTTTGTCTTTGCATATTATTTGTGAGCTACGGATTAATTTTATTTACATACATTCTTTCATGCATTTAACAGTTAGGGGGTGCGGAAAGTAAATTGCGGAAAGATAAATTCTACGCTATTACAAGGCGCGGGTCTATACATCGCCAAAAATACAAAGACCCATTTTGGTAAATAAGAACGAGAAATTTAAATAAAGCGATAAACCTATTTACTATTACATTCTTGAAAGCAATTACATAATAATCAAAATAAAGTAACTGCGCGCGGAATAAAAAATAATCGGGAACGTTCTAAGGGTTTTGACCCTTTTAAGAAAAGAAATGAATTTTTTTGTCCTTTTTTGTGATTAAATGAAATTAAAATTAATAACTAATCTAATTAATTAATTAATTAAAAAAAATAAAAGTTTTTTTTGTATTTTTATGTTTTTAATGAAATAAAATAAAAGGAAATAAAATTAAAAGTTAATAAAACCTAATTCTAAATTTATTTTAGTTATTAAGAAAAAAAAAGTTAAAGTTGCCTAATTAAAATTAATTCAATTTATTAGTATTTATTTAAAAAATAAAATGAAATTAATAATAATAATATTATTAGTTCTTTTTTGATTTTTTTTTATAGAAAATAAATTAATTATGTTAATAGTTAATAAAAGGGAAAAAATAAAATAAGACAAACAAAATATAAAAATGACAAAATAAAAATTGCAAACCCAGGGGGGGTTTTGGGACAGATTGGAGGTGTTAATGGAATTGTGAGGCCCATTCAGAAGCCAGCTTGGTTTGACTTTGGAGATTGCCTGCGCCTGTGTTGACCTGAGAACATGATGCTCCTTCCCTTGTGGCCATTGGATTTGCACTTGCAGACACTTGGCGCTTTGGATTTGTGAGGCGCATGATAAGCCTTCTTTGAAGCCTGCACACAAGTTTGTAAGAAAAAATAATATGGGATTTTGAGGGGACCTGGGAATACTTACAGTGCTTGATAATGGACCTTAGGACGTGGCAAGGGTTGCTTTAGCTTCAGGGTATGGCAAAGAAGAGAGTCACATTCTCCTTTTGGCCTGAAAATGCTTGCAAAACTCCTTTTGATCTCACACTTTTTTTGACAAATTTTGAACTTTGCTCTGGCCGTTTGTGCACTTTTTTTTCCTTTTTGAATGAGGCTTGCAAGGCTTGTATATATAGTAATGAGTGAGAATCAGTCACTATTATGAGCTCTTAACCATTGCAATTAAACTTTGGATTTCTCCATAACCACCATTAAAGCAATTTGCCAATTTTGTTCAAGTTTGAATTTTATGCTTAAAATGGACCTTACACAAATTTGGTAGGTGCATTATGCTTCATCAAGGTCATTCAAACCACAAGATATCATTGAATTAATTTTTTTGATTTTTATTTGAATTTTATGGATTTAAAATGAATTAAATCAATAAAATTAAATAAAAAAATAGAAAAATTAATGTTTTATCTTGAAATTAATCATGGGACACGTGGGTGGCATGACAAGGCTGAACCAAGTGGAAAAAAGTGGGCCCTTTTGTCAAAAATTGAAGTTTCAAGGATAGTTGACTTTGGCCATTTCACAAATATTTCCCAACTTCTCCAATGCATATCTTGCTCAATTTTGATCATATGAACATGTTCTTGGACATCTTGGAAAGGTCTTGAAGTCCTCTAACCAATGCCTTTGGTCCCATGTCATTTTGATTTATCAATCTCAAGTTATGGTCTTTGACTTAAAGTTCCCTTTTGTTGACTTTTGAAAATGACCTATAATGTTGAAATTGATAACTTTTTGTGAGAGCATTTCTTGTACTTGGAATGTGAAGATGAGTTGTAGGAAATGTCATCCCCTTCAAAATGAGCATTGGATGGGATTTTTCTGATGAACCATGAAAAAGTGATGCCTTGGTCAAGTTACAGTTGACTTTTCATCTGTCCAAAAATAGAAACTTTTGCATCTTGATGATTTTTTAGCCATTCTCGTGGAATCATGATCAAGACTTGATCAAATGATGATTGTGGCTTCAAAATAAGATGTTGACCAAAAAATTTGACTTTTGACTGCCAAATGACCATTTTACCCCTACAGTTGATTGTAGAGTAAATAGGGCTTTTGACTGTGCAATTTGATGTTGTGAGTCTTGCAACTTGACATGTGGATGCTTGACAATGTGTATAGGCATATGTGACTTGATTGAGCCTTTGAAAACCTCAACTTCCTTGCAAGAATCAAAACCCTAATTTTGACTGTGTTAGGAGGCAATTGGACTGTGCAACCCTTGAGAGATTTTGAACCATTTGGAGGTTGATCTTGACAAATCTTGAAGAATATGGGAGGGAAAATTTTGGGGTACAACAGTTGCCCCTGTTCAATCTTCTTAGACCTGAGGATGTAGATTGGCTTGCGTGCCTTTCGTGATCCAAAGGTGGAAGATGATTGAACACTAGAGTGCCTAGAAATTTGCACTCGCATAGTGGAGTATCAGTAGTGTGATGGCGGGAATGGGCTTACAAATGCCATTTGGATATTGTTGGATAGGAGGATGGGCTTATAGATGCCATCTGGATGTGACATGACCTTGTCGGGAATGGGCTTATAGATGCCATTTGGAGATGTGACGGATGGGAGGATGGGCTTATAGATTCCATCTGGATATGTGACAGAACCTTGTCGGGAATGGGCTTATAGATGCCCTTGGGAGACTGTTGGTATGTGGATGGGCTTATAGATGCCATCTAGGTGTCGATCGCGTAAGAGATTCCTTAGCGAGAACTTGCATACCTGAGAAAGATAATTTCATGGCCTGTTACAGGTGTTGATCCTCACTCAGTTGCTCACAGACATGCCCTGGCTAGATACAGGTATCGAATCTGGAACTTCAAAAGGTTGATGGGTTGTCTCTACTGACTGGTTAGCTCAGAAAAATCTTTAGGATTTAACTGAACCAGAGGAGGTTTTGTCTTTCTTGACGAGTTGTCTCTTTGGACGGGTTGTCTTCATGGACGGGTTGTCTTCAACGACGAGGGATCTTCAATGACGAGTTGTCTTTAATGACGAGTTGTCTTAAATGACGAGTTGTCTTAAATGACGGGTTGTCTTCAATGACGGGTGTCTATACTGACGGGTTGTCTTCAATGACGAGTTGTCTTCAATGACGAGATGTCTTTAATGACGAGTTGTCTTTAATGACGAGTTGTCTTAAATGACGGGTTGTCTTCAATGACGAGTTGTCTTCAATGACGAGTTGTCTATAATGACGGGTGTCTATAACGACGGGTGTCTATAATGACGGGTGTCTTCAATGACGAGTTGTCTTCAATGACGAGTTGTCTTCAATGACGAGTTGTCTTCAATAACGAGTTGTCTTCAATGACGAGTTGTCTTCAATGACGGGGTTGTCTTCAATGACGAGTTGTCTTCAATGACGAGTTGTCTTCAATGACGAGTTGTCTTCAATGACGGGTTGTCTTCAATGATGAGTTGTCTTAAATGACGAGTTGTCTTCAATGACGGGTGTCTATAATGACGGGTGTCTATACTGACGAGTTGTCTTCAATGACGGGTTGTCTTCAATGACGGGTTGTCTTCACTGACGGGTGTCTATATTGATGGGTTGTCTTCAATGACGGGTTGTCTTCAATGACGGGTGTCTATACTGACGGGTTGTCTTCAATGACGAGTTGTCTTCAATGACGAGATGTCTTCAATGACGAGTTGTCTTCAATGACGAGACGTCTATAATGACGGGTGTCTATAACGACGAGTGTCTATGACGATGGGTGTCTCAAATGACGAGGTGTCTATAACGACGGGTGTCTATAACGACGAGTGTCTATGACGACGGGAGTCTATGATGACGGATTTGCGTCAGAAAAATCTCTAGGAATTGATTTAACTGTATTTGTCTTCTTTGACTGGATTAGCGTCAGAAAAATCTTTTAGGAACCGGATTTGTCTTCTTTGACTGGATTGGTCTTCTTTGACTGGATGAGCATCAGAAAAACCTTTGGGATTTAACTGGACTTGTCTTCTTTGACTGGATTTGTCTTCTTTGACTGGATTGGTCTCTTTTAACTAGATTGGTCTCTTTTGACTATATTTGTCTACTTTGACATAGCTGATCATTTAACTGCATCCTACCTGAAAGGTAAAGGTCAGTCATATGCAATACATGATATGGATCAAGCAATGAGGTTCTCATGTATGAGATTGTATGATATGATGTGTGTATCATGACAATGTGATGTTTATGAATGTATCTTCGTCTAGGAAAGTAAATCCTTGACGCATGCCGGGAAGTTGGATCCTGGGCTGATGTTGAAGAACAGAGTTCTTCGTTTCCGCTGGGGGATGATGATTGCAAGAATAAACCGGTAGGAGAAGATGACTCCGTTGGGGAATAAACTTGTTGGAGAGATTATTCTGCGGGGAATACTCTGTAGGAAGAGATACTTAGTTGACATTTTGATGAGAACTCCGCTGGGGATTCCATTGATGAGTTATGATAAACTCCGATGGGGGATAGGAAGAACTTCGCCGAGGACGATCTTTATGTGGTAATTAGAAAAGGATAACCCAGTTATAAGCCCTGGTGGGGAATAACCTTTGGATAAAGCCGGGGAGACGCGTTCGTGCTCTGCAGGGGATAAGCTTCCAGAATCTACTGGGGAGGATGATTCAACTCTCCTGGGAGACTTGAGACTGCATTGGGAAATGGCTCCACTAGGATGTCTGCATTCCACCAGGGAACAATCTTATATTAAGACTGCCGGGGATACTTGCTTAGGAACATATCTATACTCCATTGGGGAATGTTGAGATCTTCTGGGAATACCCATCTTCCTTATGGCTGACAGTAGATTAAATCTGCTTGGGGAGAGTGTTGCTGACTTGCTGGAGAATGCTGTGCCTTTTCAGGGCTGATTGGGAGACCAAACTCTGTTCGGGGAAGAGTATTGCTGACTCTTGTCTTACTCTGCGGGGAGTGGAGGTAACTTGGTCATGTTCTTCAGCTGAACTTGCCTTGGTACCTTGGTGGATATAGCAACTAGATTGCTTGGACAACTCATTATTGCGCTGTTTCTGATGTGAGATAAGAAGATACCTTGTGAGGTGTTAGACAAACGCCGATTGACAAATCTTCTTCTGGTAGGCAAGTGACGAGATGACGGGACATAGTCGTACGCTTTTGATCCCTAACTTTTGCCTGGACTGCCCTTTCGGGTTTTCAGTCCACTGGGATACCCATTTTTGCCCAAGCCGCCTTTTTAGGTTTTCGACTTGCCGGGTGTACAGATTTTTTCATTTCATCCCTTATTTTTACCCGAACCCTTTTGGTTCGCCGGGAAGCCCTTATTTTTGCCTAAGTGTGTTAACCTAGCGGGTCTTTGATTATGCATAGTATTTTTTCGACTATGTCCATGCTTTCAGAATGTAGGGAGATACCCCTGTTGTTGTGTTGCCATGCGACCAGAAGATGTTTGATCAGGCAAGATTCGTAGCTGGAACTCATGTCCAATGCCCCAGGTGACTCAGGCGGATATTTGCCCCAGGCTATTAGGCATTTGAGAGATTCTCCGAATCTTGACTTAACTGCCCCAGATGATGGACAATGATCATGCCATATCCCTTGATTGGAGGTGCTTTTGTTCATTAGACGTTCGTCGTGCGAACTTCTATGTTGTTCAAACAAATAGTCATATGCAAGCAATGTTATATTAAAAATGCAAAGCTTATGTCTGTCTTGAAGTTTTTGAAAATGCATTTTTTCAGTAAAACAAGCAAATTATGTAACATGTGATGTCAACTCAAGATTTTACAGCGAGCCTTAAGGAGTCAGGATACCTTTGAAACATTATGCTTTTGAATTAACCCATGCTTCAGTTAGGACTTTTGAGGGTTATAACGTGGCTTGGTTCACGGTTTAAGAAACAAAGGATAAAGGCTCAAATTTTATTTGTACCCACCCGCTCTTCGTGATGTTCTTCAAACCTAAACTCAGTTGATCGTGCGTTAGACCTTGTTTGAGTTTTTATCCTGATATTCTAATGATGGTTCAGATATTGATAGTTTATTTTGAATAGGCAGTCATTTCTTTTTTGTTGAGGGTTTGTAGGACCTCTTTCTGTTTTGGTTTTATTATCCCTGTCTATTGCCTGAACTGTTTCTTTTTGTATTTACAGTCAGCGGGATGCCCCAGTTTTGTAAGTCTCCTTCATATGTTTTGACTTATTGGGCTTTTGTCTTGAAAGATAATGACTGCATGTCCTTATGATTATTGGAACAATCACTGTCTTTTGTTTTGTAAGGACTTTTTTGGCACCATTCGTTGGGCACTTGGATCAACTGAGAGAACTACCCTGCCCCAGGTTATGATTAAGGGTTTAATTTTTTGTGAAAAGAAAACTCCTACTTCTTTGGCTCAAAAAAAAGAGGTAACGATGGATTATCTTCCTTATAACTCCAGTGTTTAGGATTTGAAACAATGCCTGTACCTCATCAGCGGGGTCTGTTCAAAAGCATACTGTAAATTGTGGTATCGTTTTCGTCATCCTCCCTCAAGAGGCTTAGAATTCTTCAATCAAGAGTTGATCATCACAAAAATATGAAAACAATTTTCATATAGTGAATACGAAATAATTACTTCAAAACAGACATGTGTAATGCATTAATGAAATAACATCGTTTGACATGAATACAATGTTTGAACGATCAAAGCAAAATACAACTTGAACATTCGAATAAACAAAAAAATTCTAATCCTAGCCATGTATTGGCAAGGGAGCAGTGATCATATTGGGAGTCTCTGGAGAGTCGAATTGGACTTCCCTTGCATCGATCAGATCCTGAACCTTGTTTCTCAAAGTCCAACAATCATTTGTAGCATGCCCCGGGCTGTCAGAATGATAGGTGCAGCGAACGTTGGGTTTATACCTTGAAGGTGTCCTGTTGGGATTCTTAGGAGGGTCCCTTAGAGTTACCAACTTGGTCTCCAGAAGCTGTGGCAATATCTGGGACAAGGTCATGCCGAGGGGAGTGAATTGCCTTTTAGGCCTCTCTTCCCTTTGTTGGTGGCGATGTTGAGGAGCACCGGCCGGTTTTGAGATAACTACTGCGTTGACAGCACTAGATTCTTTCGTAGACGGTTTCTTCTCAGTGTTCGAGGAATCACTATTTTGTATCTTCCCCGACTTGATACCGGCTTCAATTCTTTTCCCTGTCAAGATTAGGTCTGTAAACCCAGCTGAAGAATTTCCAATTAGATGGTTGAAGAATGGACCAGATAGGGTCCCCAGGAACATATCCACAAGCTCACGGTCAGTCAGAGGTGGCTGCACCCTTCCAGCAAGGTCTCTCCACCTTTGCGCATACTCCTTAAAACCTTCACCCGTCCCAAGTGACATACCCTGGAGTTGGGTACGTGTAGGAGCGAGGTCGGAATTATACTGATACTGCTTATAAAAAGCAGTTGCCAAGTCCTCCCAGTTACGAATACTGGTTCCATCCAATTGATAGAACCAATCGAGTTGAGTCCCTGAAAGACTCTCCTGGAAGAAATGGACCCATAGATTCTTGTCTGCCGTGTAGGGTTGGATCTTCCTCGCGTATGAACGGAGGTGCAGCTTAGGGCAAGAAGCCCCGTCGTATTTCACAAAGGCAGGTGCCTTGAACTTGTGAGGGATCACCACCCCAGAAGATAAACCTAGGTCCCCAAAGTCCAACCCAGGCACACGTTGAATCTCCATAGCATTCAGTCGGTCCTCCAGCTGTTTGTACCGGTCCTCAGCAGGAGGGTACTGTTCATCATTGAAGTCTGTCTCGGTGTCAGAGACTACAGGACTAGGAACCCTTCCCTCTTGGTGACTGCCTTCCCCAACAGATGGAGTAGTCCTCTCAGCTTCATTATGCAATGTATTCCCAGATCTGCGTCTAGGGTTGAACAAAACATTCCTTTTCTTCTTTTTCTTCAAAAGCAGAGTCTTCAATTCCTGTTATCCTTGGGCTAAGCTCATGACCAGCTCCTGAAACTGGGCGTTCTGGGCCTGGAGGGCCTTGATAGCTTGTCCATTGGATGATTCAGGATTCATGATGACTGCTGAAATAAACAGCGAAGAAGGTAAGTGACCTGTAACAAGGGTACCTGTTATGCAATGATGTATATGTATGCATGCAATGTTTTCAAGGATCTCGCGGGGTAAACAAGAAAATTGTTAGAATTCGAATTCGGTAGCTTGATTAAAGGAACTTCATGTTGTTGAGAGTCCTTCTTCAAGAGTCAAAGCTCACCATATCTAGTGGGTCATAGCCCCGGACTCAAGTCATTAACTTTGGCCCGAGGAAAATAAATCCCCTTTGCCCCTTGCTAGACATTTTGATTCATCATGACCTGCATCACAAACCCTTGAGATCCTTGAAATGGATTAGTCCTTATGTAGGATGTATGCAATGGTATGATGGTATGATGCTATGCGTGGAGTAATGTAAGTAACCCTGTTATGAGCCCAGATTAAGGACTATAAACAAACCCTACAAGAAGCTCATGTGTCATGTAACAAGAATGTTCAAGTAGTCAAGTTTGAAGGCACACAAGTCACACAAGACAGCCCTTAGAGTTTAGGCCAGCATGAAGGTTAGGTACTACCCTCTTGAAGTTTCGTTGGTTAAGACCTGTCCTATCAAAAGTAACCGGGTTCTAGAGGATCCCAATATCACTGACTACCCTCAATCGGTCATAACTCCAGCGTCGCAATCTTTTCTTGCAGCCAGAACCATCGCGAGAGTTTAGCCTCAATGGGTGTAGCATACTGCTACTTTTCTATGGCCAAGTTGGGTCACATTAGGGTTCTAAGGTCGGTTGGTGCTTAATGACTCCTCAGAAGACCCATATTCTCCTCGTTGCAACACAAGGGATATCGGTACAAACCAAGGTGCCACACCAACGTAGCCACTGCTTCACCCGTGTCGGTCTACGCCGGACAGGTCCCTCACAGCTTATGCTACCTAAAAGGGTATCCCCAGATCCGGGTTAGGATCTATGAAACTCCGATGCAAAGCCCACAAATATAAAGCAATCAAAGCAAAGCAATTGAAAACATAAGTATGATTTAATCCTAAGGTACACCTCACTTTTAGTATATCCCCAACAGAGTCGCCAGTTCTGTGACCGGTGGAAATAGAACTGACTGTTTTTTAAGCTGGTTTCGCGAATGTCGCGGTAAGAAAGAGTCGCCACCGTCTTTTATGTTCTCCAACATGGAAAGGACAAAAGCACAGCAAAATTCCTTATTCGAGAATGTCTCTCGGTTCGGGAGGTAGATTTATAGAAAGGGAAGGTGTTAGCACCCTTTCTATCCATGGTTATCCATGGGCTCTTAGGTACTTGCTCTTATGTTTTCAAAAATTGTTTGCTTTTCAAGTGTGTGTGGGTTTTGAAAAAGTTTCGTTTGAAAGATTTCTAAGTAACTCTTGTATCAGTCCTCAAGAGTGTATGAAAATTTTGTTTGAAAACTTTTGAAAGTGTAGGTGCGAAAAGTTGTTTTTATTTGTTTTGAAAAGAGAAAGTACCTATGAGAATCTACCTACTCTAAGGAATTAAGCTGTGTAAGAGTCCTTTAGATAGTGTTATCCCACCATTGAGAGGTAGGTAGCACCATCGTTGGAGGTGTTCGGGTCAACTCGATTATCGGGACAGTGTGGTCACCGAAGCAATGGTAGGACACCTTAGAAGTAACCCTAACATCCTAGATCCTTTGTATCCGAAGCAACCGTTTCGAGGCAACTGGATCTTTTGGACAGAAGGGCGACCTCTAAGACACCCTATACTTGATGACCACGTTTCGAGGCAACGAGTGAAGCGTACCCTAGGAGTGGCATGTGCTTTGTGTGTTGTATTCAGTTAATGTTTGTCTTTGCATATTATTTGTGAGCTACGGATTAATTTTATTTACATACATTCTTTCATGCATTTAACAGTTAGGGGGTGCGGAAAGATAAATTCTACGCTATTACAAGGCGCGGGTCTATACATCGCCAAAAATACAAAGACCCGTTTTGGTAAATAAGTACGAGAAATTTAAATAAAGCGATAAACCTATTTACTATTACATTCTTGAAAGCAATTACATAATAATCAAAATAAAGTAACTGCGCGCGGAATAAAAAATAATCGGGAACGTTCTAAGGGTTTTTACCCTTTTAAGAAAAGAAATGAATTTTTTTGTCCTTTTTTGTGATTAAATGAAATTAAAATTAATAACTAATCTAATTAATTAATTAATTAAAAAAAATAAAAGTTTTTTTTGTATTTTTATGTTTTTAATGAAATAAAATAAAAGGAAATAAAATTAAAAGTTAATAAAACCTAATTCTAAATTTATTTTAGTTATTAAGAAGAAAAAAAGTTAAAGTTGCCTAATTAAAATTAATTCAATTTATTAGTATTTATTTACAAAAATAAAATGAAATTAATAATAATAATAATATTAGTTCTTTTTTGATTTTTTTTATAGAAAATAAATTAATTATGTTAATAGTTAATAAAAGGGAAAAAATAAAATAAGACAAACAAAATATAAAAATGACAAAATAAAAATTGCAAACCCAAGGGGGGTTTTGGGCCAGATTGGAGGTGTTAATGGAATTGTGAGGCCCATTCAGAAGTCAGCTTGGTTTGACTTCGGAGATTGCCTGCGCCTGTGTTGACCTGAGAACATGATGCTCCTTCCCTTGTGGCCATTGGATTTGCACTTGGAGACACTTGGCGCTTTGGATTTGTGAGGCGCATGATAAGCCTTCTTTGAAGCCTGCACACAAGTATGTAAGAAAAAATAATATGGGATTTTGAGGGGACCTGGGAATACTTAGAGTGCTTGATAATGGACCTTAGGACGTGGCAAGGGTTGCTTTAGCTTCAGGGTATGGCAAAGAAGAGAGTCACATTCTCCTTTTGGCCTGAAAATGCTTGCAAAACTCCTTTTGATCTCACACTTTTTTTGACAAATTTTGAACTTTGCTCTGGCCGTTTGTGCACTTTTTTTCGTTTTTGAATGAGGCTTGCAAGGCTTGTATATATAGTAATGAGTGAGAATCAGTCACTATTATGAGCTCTTAACCATTGCAATTAAACTTTGGATTTCTCCATAACCACCATTAAAGCAATTTGCTAATTTTGTTCAAATTTGAATTTTATGCTTAAAATGGACCTTACACGAATTTGATAGGTGCATTATGCTTCATCAAGGTCATTTAAACCACAAGATATCATTGAATTAATTTTTTTGATTTTTATTTGAATTTTATGGATTTAAAATGAATTAAATCAATAAAATTAAATAAAAAAAATAGAAAAATTAATGTTTAATCTTGAAATTAATCATGGGACACGTGGGTGGCATGACAAGGCTGAACCAAGTGGAAAAAAGTGGGCCCTTTTGTCAAAAATTGAAGTTTCAAGGATAGTTGACTTTGGCCATTTCACAACAATTTCCCAACTTCTCTAATGCATATCTTGCTCGATTTTGATCATATGAACATGTTCTTTGACATTTTAGAAAGGTCTTGAAGTCCTATAACCAATTCCTTTGGTCCCATGTCATTTTGATTTACCAATCTCAAGTTATGGTCTTTGACTTAAAGTGCCCTTTTGTTGACTTTTGAAAATGACCTATAATGTTGAAATTGATAACTTTTTGTGAGAGCATTTCTAGGACTTGGAATGTGAAGATGAGTTGTAGGAAATGTCATCCCCTTCAAAATGAGCATTGGATGGGATTTTTCTGATGAACCATGAAAAAGTTATGCCTTGGTCAAGTTACAGTTGACTTTTCATCTGTCCAAAAATATACAATTTTACATCTTGATGATTTTTGAGCCATTCTTGTGGAATCATGATCAAGACTTGATCAAATGATGATTGTGGCTTCAAAATAAGATGTTGACCAAAAATTTTGACTTTTGACTGCCAAATGACCATTTTACCCCTACAGTTGATTATAGAGCAAATAGGGCTTTTGACTGTGCAATTTGATGTTGTGAGTCTTGCAAGTTGACATGTGGATGCTTGACAATGTGTATAGGCATATGTGACTTGATTGAGCCTTTGAAAACCTCAAATTCCTTGCAAGAATCAAAACCCTAATTTTGACTGTGTTAGGAGGCAATTGGACTGTGCAACCCTTGAGAGATTTTGAACCATTTGGAGGTTGATCTTGACAAATCTTGAAGAATATGGGAGGGCAAATTTTGAGGTACAACAGAAAGCAATAGAGCAAAAGGTATATAACTCAGAAACCTGTTGTGGAATTGATTTGAAACCTTCTTTATACTTATACACAAACACATTACAACCTAACACATGATTACTAAAGGCCAGAAACTCTCCCAAACTCTCTATCACCAAAAACCTGCCATAACTTGTAGTTTTTCATCAAGCATAGAAATCCAAAAATCTACTTGTGCGTTTCAAGTTCTAATCACATAAACACTTAACCTACATCATATCTAAGTGTTCTAGACCATCATCCCTTCACTGTAACTCCTCCTTCTCCATCTTCCATTTTTGCAATTCAAGCTTGTAGGTTGACTTGGACAGGGAGATTCAGGCACTTTCAAGACAAGGTAAGGATTGGAACATACTCAGGGAGGTTCAGGCAAGCTAAAGGAATCCTCAGGCCTTCTCAAAACTCACTCCAACTCCACTCACGATCCCAGCTAAAAGAGGTAAGAACTCTAACTTCTATCTCTTCATACAGGCATCCTTGGGTCCCAATTTATGAAAGTAAAATGTACATATTGTTATGCTAAAGCCAACCATGTGCATAAATTTCATTTATATTCATTTTGTATAGAGAATTTTAGATTTCCAATTTCTGTAAAAAATTAGGTTTGAAATTAGGGCCAATGAAATTAGTTTTGATCTTTGATTGTTAGCTTAGATGAGTTACATGGTTGAAATCGTGGGAAAGAGTACTATCATTTTCATGTTTGAAGTTTCCATTTTCATGGAGAAATGAGAGAGATATGGTTAGTCCGACTAGCTAGAGGAAGAAGATGAAGTACAGGGCAAGGAAGCATTTTGTGTTATCTATTTTTAGTTTCATTTGTACTAACGGATATACAGTCACCCCAATGGCAAGGCAGCACGCAGAAATTACTTAGGTCCTGGGTTCGAACCTTGGCGCTGCCTTTTGCATTTTCCATACTTTTTCAGCTTTGTTTTTGGTCACTTGGCAACGTGGGATCAGCAACTGAGCTTCATATTTTTTTTAACATACTACCTCCTGATTACTCAGGACACCCCTGGCCCAATTTTTTTCATTTATATATTTTATTTTTGTTTATTTCATTAAATATTTTTCTTAAATATTATAAAATCATAAAAAAATATAAAAATGTTAAATATTTCATTTTGTTCATTTTATTTTATTTTCTCATGAAAAAGTATTTTTATTTAGTTATATATTAATTATTTTTCTTAATAAACTTGTAAAATAAAGTAGAATTAGGTTAATATTTATTTATTTTCTCTCACACTTATAAATATTTATTTTGACATATAAAAAGACTAAATATTTCATAAAATATTATTTTATTATTTTTAAGACAAAAATATACAAAAATAATCCTTAAAGAACTTTATTTGATTTTACAAATTAGAATTAGGGTTAACCAATTTATAAAAATAATTTCCTTTTTTAAACTCATAGGTTTAGTTCAAAAACTCTTTTTCATATAAAAAACCAAACAAAAATCTTTTTCTTGCATACACATACCATTGCATATTTATTTTATATTGTATATTATTTATTCAAATATTCGTACAAATTCGATTTGGTTGTAATAGATTAAATTAAGTTTACATTGTTGCAAATCCCCATTCATAATTTGTATACCCCCTTCTCATAAAATGTTGTAATAGTGTAGTAATCTTTAAATTACGCAATTTATCGCTTTACATAACATGCTAGTAATTAGGGTTTGTATGTAAAGATAAAAACAATCAAATAGAAAACTCTAATCCAAGACAAAATCAAGCATGAAAATAACACACTTGCACACAAGCACCCTTAGGATTACTCCCCTTGGTTGCCTTACACAAAAATGGCCATATTACGCATGCGAAGTATCTTGGCAAAACAAACAAATATAAGATCATAGTCCCTCGATGACGTTATTCAAAGTTGCCTTACAAAATGATCTTGGTCCCTCAAAAATGCTAAGATACTTTACAACTTTGCTAATCATGGCTATACGATGACCCACGTCCGTCCCATTTACATCCAAAGATAGGGTTGCTTACCAAATCAATGGTAAGACAACAATATTAAAGGAATAGAAAATGAATAAGAAATAAATTTGAATAGGTAGATTACTTCTAGTTACTTGCTCCATTTCAAAACAACTATCCTTGCTATTTTCAAAACAAACACACACATTTTCAAACATCTTACAAACATTGAAAACATTTTCTAAAAGACAAACATCTTTGTATACATTTTTATGAACGAGAACCATTACAAAGATTGCCTAAAAAATGGCCTCCTTTACAAAATACTTTCAAAAACCATACAAAGCATAATTTCAAAACAAAATCAAGTGATCTAGTAAGTAACTAAGAGCCCATGTAAAACCATAGATGAAAAGGGTGCTAATACCTTCCCTTTTCATAATCTACCCCCGAACTCAAGAAACTATCTCAAAGGTCTTTCCTGTGCTTTTTCAACTTTCCTTTTGGATAAAAGAAAAGTCTGTGGTGACTCTTGCTAACCGCAACATTTGCGATAAAACGCAAACCCTAAAGTCACTTCTTCCACCGTATCATAGAACTGGCGACTCTGCTGGGGAAAATTATAAAAAGTGGGGTTACCTTAGGGCTAGATCACATTTATTTGCTTACATTGTTTGACTTGTATGCTTTACATTATGGTTCTTTGTTTGGGTTTGAAATCCTCTACCCGGATTTGGGATACATTATAGGTAAATAGCAATACGTTGTGGAAATTGTGCGGGGTATACCGACATGGTCTAAGCAATAGTTATGTTAGTGTGACATATTTGTGGGTACCGGTAGCCTTTGAGTTAATCAAAGAGAATATGGGGCCGCTGAGTGATGTCATGAAGCACTAATGAACTTCTAGAACCCTTTACTTGACCAACTTAGCCTTTAGGATGTAGTGAGATGACCGACTTTTGTGCAGTCCGAAGTTGGTCGATACTCGATAATACACTCATTGAGGGTTGGTTTCTTGGGATATTTCGGTCGCCATTAAAGAGGCTTGAGCTGAAACAATGACCAAGGAAACAATTTGGTGATATTGAGCTTCTTAGAACCCAGTTACTATTACTAGGACAGGTTTGAGCCAACTAAACTTCAAGAGGGTACTTACCTATAAAACTCCATGCAAGCCTAAACTAAGGACTTGTTTGCTTTGCTTGTATATGCATACTTGTACATAATATCATGGAAATAATGAACATCACATGCATCCACTAACCATTTCAAGGATTTTTTGAGATTCGTCTTTGTTCTTGTTTTGTAGGATATGGATTCACTTCGCAGGAAAACTATCCAAGTCAACCTTGTAAGAATTCCTCCACAACTTAAGGAGCTAGCTTAAAGGATCCCTGAGAACTCTCCATTCACCGAGAGACATGGTCGTCTACTCAACTTGGTCACCTCCAACACAGATGAGGATATGATGAAAGTGCTCTTTCAGTTCTTTGATCCTTTATACCATTGCTTCACATTTCCCGACTATCAACTTGTGCCTACTTTGGAAGAATTCTCCCAACTCTTGAGGATTCCCATTCCAAATCAACTACCTTTCAACGGTACGGAAAGAGACCCAAAGCCAGAAGAGATTGCTCAAGCTCTACACTTGCACTCATCTGATGTCACAACTCATTGGGAAACTAGAAGTGGTGTCAAAGGCTTCTTAGCAAAGTTCCTGTTTGAGAAAGCCCAAAGTTGTTGGAATTCCTTAAACTTGCAAGCCTTTGAGGAAATTGCGGCTCTTCTTATCTATGGGATGGTCTTGTTCCCCAATCCTGACCAACTCATAAATGT
The DNA here is from genome assembly GCA_948472305.1 of Vicia faba. Taxonomy (NCBI): domain Eukaryota; kingdom Viridiplantae; phylum Streptophyta; class Magnoliopsida; order Fabales; family Fabaceae; genus Vicia; species Vicia faba. The sequence continues at coordinate 1,309,520,448 of OX451739.1, forward strand.
AAGCACCGTCAAAATCTTCATGTCACGCAACCCGGTGCCTACATTGCTAGGGGATATCCTACACTCTTTTCACACTCGCACAATGAGGAAAAGAGGTGTCCTTATGTGTTGCACTCCTCTCCTGGAAAGATGGTTTATTTCTCATCTTCCCAAATTAGTCTTAAAGAATGAGCAAGGTTCAAGGTGGTCACAAAGGTTAATGACGCTCAGACATTCAGATATTCATTGGTGCTCCCGATCCAAAGAGAATGTTATCATTGTTGACCATTGTGGGGAATTCCCTAATGTCCCTCTACTTGGAATTAGGGGAGGCATCACCTATAACCCATGTTTAGCTATAAGACATTTTGGTTATGCCCGAATGGATGTCCCGCACGAGATGTTGATTCAAGGTTTGGTATTCGACTACGACAACGACGATCAATGTGTTCTCCAGAGGTTCATCCGAGCTTGGAGGATGCTAAACAAGGTGGATAGCAAGACTTTGGGGCACAAGAATTCCATCCCCCTTGAGCCTTACCTCAAATGGGTACAAACCCGCGCTCAAAGTCTTATGATGCCTTATCCTTCCATTCTTCCGTTAATTTTTGAGCCTGTTAAGGAGGGAGATGTTCCATACACTATCCTACATCCAGACATTCCCACATCTCTTGAAGACCTACAAAGGGATTGAATACAGCTCAAAGGAGAGTGAGATACTTTTGAAGCCCAATTCTACGCAAGCGAGAAGAAGGTTTTGGAACTCACTAGGCTACTTCATGAGGAGCTGACTCTAAATGCCTACGTTACACCAAAGAGGATGTTTACTTTTTTATCTTAGAGTTTTGTATTATTTTATCCAAGGGGAATTGATATACTCAAAATTTATCTTATTAATATAATGTGTGTTTTCTTTTTGTCTAAAACGAACTTGAATCTTTGAAATCCTTGAAAACATTGCATATGCACATATCATTCATCATAACATAAACAGGTCTTCTGTAACAAGTTTCCTCATCTCTCTACTGTTTATTTCAGTAAGATGGATATCGAACAAACAGTCAAAGATCTCCAAGCTCAGAACACGCAGTTTCAACAGTTGCTCATGACCCTGGCCAACGAGCAAGAAGAGTTGAAGACTTTGCTGGCTGAAGAGAGGAAAAAGAAAACAAAGAAGATCATCGGGGTCTTAAACATGGGAAGAAGGTTTCTGGGACAAACAAGAAGGACTTTGAATTTTGCAACAACATCTGGTGAAGGAGAGGGGAAAGGAAAGGAAACAGCGGTCCTGTCAAAATCTGAAGAGGAGGAAGAAGAGGAAGACTACTCTGAGGAATAGTATCCTCCAGCTGATGACAAGTACAGACATCTCAAAGAGCATCTGAGCGCGATGGAAATACAAAAGGTTCCAGACTTAGACTTTGAGGATTTGGGACTAGTGTCGGGGATTGTGATTCCTCCGAAATTCAAAGTTCCTTTGTTCGCAAAATATGATGGGGTGTCATGTCCTAAGATGCATCTCCGATCATATGTGAGAAAGATCCAACCACACTCTGCTTATAAAGACTTGTGGGTGCATTTTTTCCAAGATAGTCTATCTGGAACACAACTCGACTGGTTTTACCAAATAGAAAGAGCCAACGTCCATAATTTGGAAGATCTTGCAGCATCTTTCTACAAGAAATATCAATATAATGCTGATTTGGCACCTACCCGTACTCAACTTCAGAGTATGGCTATGGCTTCCAATGAGGGTTTCAAGGATTACACGCAGAAATGGAGAGATCTGGCTGGAAGAGATCAACCTCCTCTGTCTGAAAGGGAATTGGTGGACATGTTCTTAGGCACTTTATCGGGCCCTTTCTTCAACCATTTAATTGGAAGCTCATCTGCAGGATTTCCTGAGCTAATATTTACCGGAGAGAGGGTGGAAGCTGGCATAAAAAGTGGAAAGATTCAACAAAGAAGTAATCAACCATGGGTGGAAAGGCCAATCAGGAAATTCACTAGAATCAATATGACTATGTCTCAAGTATTACCGCATATTCTGAAACCCAATTTGGCAACTTTGAAAGAAGCTCCAAAAAACGCCAACACAGCGTCCCCTCATTATCACCCCAATGCCCGTTGCGCATATCACTCTAAAAGTTCTGGTCACGATACTAATAATTGTTGGGCCCTGAAAAACAAAATACAAGACCTTACTGAAGCAAAAGAAATTGAGTTTGATGCGCCCGAGAAGCCAAATGTTATTTCTGCTCCTATGTCCAGACATGGTCACAACACCAATGCTATTGAAGAAGATTTGTTTGTTACCACAGTTGATGAACTCTTGACTCCACTCCCAATCATTAAGATAAACTTGTTGAAAGTCGGTATATTCTTGGGTTGTAATGAAGACTGCCACCTCTACTTATCCTCACCAACTGATTGCCCTTTGTTAAAAACAGGCATTCAACACTTGATAGATAACAAAGAGATTATGTTTGAAAGTACTCATGTTTCACCTGTTCCTGTTGAAGATGTTTCAATCATTACCATCTCCGCCAATTATTCTAGGGTCCCCAAAAGACCCGTTAGAATTACATCGATTCTGAAAACTACTCCTCTAATGATCACAAGGCCTGGGCCAGTCCCATATGAATCATACAAAACTGTGTCGTGGAATTACGGTGGGGACATTTACTACCATGGCATCAAACAATATGGGCTGGCCGCCGAAGAGATAAACTCTGAAGAAGAAGATTCTGACATCAGCAATATTGCCGGAACTAGTAAAATTACCCGAAGTGGTAGGATCTTTTCTCCAGAAATTGCCCCCCCCCCCCCCAAAGGCAGTTTTTGGACCCGTGGTTGCTCTAAAGGTTACTTTTGTACCCATAATCATCTCTGCAAGTGCTTCTATTGATGAAGCTGTTATAACCCCTGCTGTCATTCCTACCAACAGTCCTACTGCTGAAATTTGAGGAAAAAGTATTCAAGTGGAGCTTGTCCGGACGAAGGCTCAATCACTGACTATCCCCGAGACCTCCAAGAAAGAAATGGAGGAGATCCTAAAAATTATAAAGAGGAGCGACTACGACGTAGTTGAACAGTTGGGGAAAACTCCCTCCAAAATCTCCATGCTGGAATTACTACTGTGTTCCAAGGCACATGCGAAATCCTTGGTGAAGTTCCTAAAAACAGCCCATGTGCCTCAAGAGACATCTGCTGATCAATTTCAAGACTATGTGGCCAGCTTGACAGCAGATAACGGCCTAGGCTTCTCGGATTCTGATCTGACACCAAGGGTAAGAAAGCACAACGAGGCATTACATGTCTCTGTGGAATATAGAGGCACAACTCTGGCCCATGTCTTTGTGGACACTGGCTCATCTTTAAATGTTTTACCGAAAAAAACGCTTGATAGACTTGACTGCGAAGGACTATGTTAAAGCCAAGCAACATTGTAGTAAGGGAATTTGATGGCTCAAAGAGAATGGTACACGGGGAGGTGGATATCCCCATAAAGTTTGGGACTCAAACTTTCAATTCAACCTTTTATGTAATGGATATCCTCCCTTCGTACTCTTGTCTGCTAGGACGACCATGGATCCATAATGCTGGTGTTGTCACCTCTACATTGCACCAGATGTTGAAGTATCCGGTTCAGGGAAAGATTATCACTGTCCACGGAGAGGAAGAATACATGATTAGCCATCTCAATTCCTTCAGGTATATGGAATTGGACGGTGAGTTCATTGAAACTCCTTTTCAACACTTCTAAGAGGTCCCTCAAGAGGTAGCAGTAGCCAAGACTGTGTCCCAGATTCCCAAGATTACAAGACCTCCACTCCGGATGTCATCTCTGAAGGATGCCAAGGCAGTAGTAGAAGAAGGTGGATGCACCATCTGGGGACAGCTCCCGGATATCCTGTATAAGTCTGACAAGTTTGGCTTAGGTTTCACTTCAAGTGCTCAAAAGGTTGTACTTTGTGCCCGCGCTGGAGGAACACCCTTGAAGATTAGCAACCGAGAGGTCAATGCGGTAGAAGATGGTGAAGAGGATTGCAACTTGGAGGATTGGATATTTCCGACTATCAATGGAGAACTCCGCAATTGGTAGGCTAGAGACTTCGTCCCAATAACCTTCATCCCTCAGTAATTTATCTTTACATTTTTGTTGGACTTGTAATATTCAAAAACAATTTGCACTCTTAAAACCTTGTGTCTTGCTTGAAGCACAATGGTCCATTTGTAAGGGTTATTATTTCATCTTCATATGACATTCAATGAATCATGGACGTTTTTCGCATACAAACTTTTGTGCTCATTGTTTTTTCTTTTACATTTTATTTTAAAGACGGCTATACCCTTACACACACCCACACTCACAAATGTCGGTACCCTTCCATTCTGGATCCCATGGGTAACGATATTGCTATGGCCTTTTGTGACTCTGAGGATCTAATCTACCAAGCCGAAGACGAAGGTGAGGAAGATTGTGAAGTACCAGGGGAACTTGCCAGACTACTATAACAAGAGGAAAGAACCATTCAGCCTCACGAGGAACCTGTGGATACAATCAACCTGGGTACCGAGGAGGATAAAAAAGAGGTCAAGGTGGGTGCCAATCTGGAACCCAATGTCAAGGAGCGTCTGATTCAGTTGTTGCATAATTATGTTGAAATCTTCGCTTGGTCATATGAAGACATGCCGGGACTTGATACGGACATTGTGGTACATCGTCTACCTACAAGAGAAGATTGTCCGCCAGTAAAACAAAAAGTCCGCCGCTTGAGACCTGATATGTCAGAAAAGATCAAAACAGAGGTCATGAAGCAATTCAATGTTTGATTCTCGGTTGTCACTTCCTACCCTCAATGGGTTGCCAACATTGTTCCCGTACCTAAAAAGACGGAAAAGTACGAATGTGCATGGACTATAGAGATTTGAATAGGGCAAGCCCTAAAGATGATTTTCCACTCCCCCACGTTGATATCCTGGTTGACAATACGGCACAACACAAAGTGTTTTCCTTCATGGACGGATTCTCAGGTTATAACCAAATCAAAATGGCACCTGAAGACATGGAGAAAACAACATTTGTCACACAGTGGGGCACATTCTTCTACAACGTGATGCCATTCGGATTGAAGAATGTTGGGGCAACCTATCAATGCGCCATGGTAGCTTTATTTCACGACATGATACATCATGAAATAGAGGTCTACGTAGAAGATATGATAGCCAGATCACAAACAGAAGAAGAGCACCTTGATCACTTACAAAAGTTGTTTGAGAGACTGAAGAAGTATAAGCTGAGGTTGAATCCAAACAAGTGCACGTTTGGAGTACGATCCGGTAAACTCCTAGGATTTGTCGTCAGTAACAAAGGTATTGAGGTCGATCCTGCCAAAGTTAAAGCAACACAAGAGATGCCTGCTCCTTGTACTGAGAAGGAAGTCAGAGGATTCTTGGGACGCTTGAACTATATTTCCAGATTCATTTCTCACCTAACAGCTACTTGTGAGCCAATATTCAAACTATTGAAGAAAGATCAAGTAGTCAGATGGAATGATGAATGCCAAGTTGCTTTTGACAAAATCAAAGAATATTTACAAGAACCTCCTGTATTGATGCCACCAATCGAGGGAAGACCTTTGATCATGTATCTGACTGTTTTAGAAAACTCAATGGGGTGTGTATTGGGGCAGCATGACGAGTCTGACCGAAAAGAGCATGCTATTTATTACCTGAGCAAAAAGTTTACCGACTGTGAAACCAGATATTCACTGCTCGAGAAAACTTACTACGCTTTGGCATGAGCTGCTTGCCGGCTAAGACAGTATATGTTGACTCATACTACCTTATTGATATCTAAGATGGATCTGATAAAATACATCTTCGAGAAGCCTGCTCTTTCTGGGAGAATAGCTAGATGGCAGATGATCCTGACAGAGTACGACATACAGTATACTACCCAGAAAGCTATAAAGGGCAGTGTGCTAGCTGACCATCTTGCTCATCAAGCTGTAGAAGACTATCAGCCCATTAAGTTTGAATTCCTGGATGAAGACATCATGACATTAGACAATTGTGAAGAAATCAGGCCATATAACGGACTTGAACAAGGATCCCGATGGACCCTGTTCTTTGATGGAGCATCCAATGCACTTGGTAATGGCATCGACGTTGTACTCATATCTCCAGAAGGGTGTCATACTCCCTTTACTGCCAGACTTTGCTTCAACTATACAAACAACATGGCAGAATATGAAGCATGCATCTTTGGTCTCAGAGCTGCCATAGACTTGGGAATCAAATCTTTAGATGTGTTTGGAGATTTAGCTTTGGTCATCAATCAGATCAAAGGGGAATGGGACACTAAACACCCAAACCTTATCCCTTACAAAGTACATGTTTTGACATTGCTACCACATTTTGAGAAGATTACCTTCGAGCATTTCCCGCAAGAAGAAAATCAGCTAGCAGACGCTCTAGCCACAATGTCATCTATGTTTAAACTTAATTGGGATAAAGAGGCTCCCCAAATCACCATCGAACGAATGGACGAACCAGCGCACTGTCACGAGATTAATACTGAAGAGGTAGTGGACCAGCCTTGGTTTCATGAAGTCAAGAGGTATCTCGAGGCTCAAGAATATCTAGAAGGAGCTTCAATCAATGATAAGAAGTTCTTAAGGAGATTCTCTGCTAAATTCTTCCTTAGTAATGGCATCCTATACAAACGCAATCATGACTCCATTTTGCTTCGGTGTGTGGTAAAAGTTGAAGCTGAAAAGATCATGGCTGAATTACATGAAGGTACTTTTGGCACCCACTCCAGTGGGAATACGATGGCGAAGAAAATCCTACGGGCATGCTATCATTGGTCTACCATGGAAGCAGATTGCTATCAACATTATCGAACATGTCATAAGTGTCAAATTTATGCTGACAGGGTGCATGTACCTCTGATTCCTCTAAATGTCTTGACGGATCCTTGGCCCTTTGATATGTGGGGAATTGATATGATTGGAGAGATCAAGCCTACAACCTCCAATGGACACCGCTTCATCCTAGTGGCCATTGACTATTTTACAAAATGGGTTTAAGCAGCTTCCTTCGCTTCTGTTACCAAGAATGTTGTTGCCCGTTTCATCAAGAAAAACCTTATTTGCCGGTATGGTATCCCGTAAAGGATCATCACTAAAAATGGTACAAATCTCAATAACACTATGATCACCGCTTTATGCGAGCAATTCAAGATCCAGCATCATAATTCTTCTCCCTATCGGCCAAAGATGAACGGTGATGTCGAAGCTGCAAATAAAAACATTAAGAAGATCATACAGAAAATGACAGTCACATACAAAGATTGGCATGAGATGTTACCATTCGCTCTCCACGGTTATCGTACCATGGCTCGCACGTCAATCGGGGAAACACCCTATTCTTTGGTTTACGGCATGGAAGTTGTCCTACCTATTGAGGTTCAGATCCCCTCTTTGAGAATTATTAAAGATGCAGGGTTGAATGAAGACGATTAGATCCAGACTCGACTTGATCAACTGAATTTGATTGATGAAAAGAGACTTACTGTTGTTTTCCATGGTCAAATGTACTAAATACGGATAATGAAGGCTTTCAACAAGAAAGGCAGGCGCCATGTATATCAATTTGGGGATCTAGTGATCAAACGTATCATCTTGCCACAAAGTGATCCCAGGGGCAAATGGACTCCTACCTATGAAGGACCATTTGTAATCAAAAACATATTCTCCGGTGGGGCAATGATCTTGACTACCATGGATGGCGACGACCTGCCACACCCTGTGAACGCGGACATAGTCAAAAGATACTATGCATAAGAGACCCGCTAGGTTGACATATCTAGGCAAAACAAGGGCATCCCGGCGAACCAAAAAGTTCGGTCAAAAATTAGGGATAAAATGAAAAAAATATGTACACCCGGCAAGTTGAAAACCCGAAAGGGTGACTTGGGCAAAAAAGGGTTTCCCGGTGGACTGAAAACCTGAAAGGGCGGTCCAGGAAAAAGTTAGGGAATTAAAGCGTATGACTATGACCCGTCGGATCACATGACGGATAACCTTTAGCTTCCACTAACAAACTCAGAGTTTCTAATCAATTCAATCATCTTCGGACAAGGCACAAATAGACAAGACACTCGGAGATACAAAGGCTATAGCAGAATGGAAACCCCATGGGATTTTTTATACACATAGTTATCTTTTCTTTATATCAGAATTTTCTACGACAGCATTCTCTTACTAGAATGTTTGTCCCCTTGGTACAAAATGTTTATTCAAAGTCAATACAAATATATCCCTTTGAAAGTGCAAAAACTATTTGTCTTTTTCTTTACGCTTGTGTTTTGTTTACAAAAAACGTCCAATGATTCATTGTTGAACATATGCATTTGAACATGATTACTGTTTACAAATAAACAAAATGAGGAAGACAATTACTGATAGGTTGAAAGAATAGGAAAATGTCTCTAGGCTATTCCATAAGTGATCCCTTACAGTACATCATTTAAATCCCCAACGGAACGAAGCTCCCAATATCTCCATATTCCCCAAGCAGATTGTGCAAGCAGTACATGGCATTGCCCTCACAACAAAACTTATTACTTCCACTTTAAGACATGAAAATTCACATATTCTCAGTGGCATTCAGGGATTTATTTTCCTCAATCAGACAGCAATACAGCAAATCAGCTCACATGCGCATACATTGCATCTATATATCATAAACATTGATGAAACAAATACATTGCATCATACATTTCATACAAACATAACTTTTTATTTTAGCTAACATTTTACCCTTTTCAGGATAAGATTAACAACTACCACTAACAATATGCAATCTTGATACAGTTCAGATACGCTCCAGACACGGATGCCATCCTGATACTCATTCAAATTCAACTTTCAGATACAGTTCAGATACGCTCCAAACACATATGCCATCCTGATACACATTCAAATTCAACTTTCAGATATAGTTCAGATACGCTCCAGACACGGATGCCATTCTGATACTCATTCAGATATAACCTTTCAGATATAGTTCAGATACGCTCCAGACGCGGATGCCATTCTGATACTCATTCAGATACAACTTTCAGATATCATTCAGATACGCTCCAGACACGGATTCCATTCTGATACTTAGTCAAAATCATCTCCCAGATACAGTTCGGATACGCTCTAGACACGGACGCCATTCTGATACTCATTCCTTCAGTTTACAAATTACAAATCAACAAGCATTCTTGGATGGCATCTACAATCCCATCTCCCAACAAGACTCTATCACCTCTCCAAATGGCATTTTTAAGCCCATTCCTTCAACTACACATCGTCGAGTGCAAATTTCTGGGCACTCTAGTGTCCAATCATCTTTCACCTTCGAGTCACGAATGGCAAAACTCGCCAATCTAACTCTTCAGGTTTAAGAAGATTTAACAGGGGCAGCTGTTGTACCCCAAAATTTTCCCTCTCATTTATAAAGACTTTTCTCACAAGATCTCTTTGACTCAAGACTGGATTAGGGTTTGATCAGCTCAAGACATCTCATCATGCACTAATGACCCAAAATTAGGGTTTGGGATTGCACAAGGATTTTTGGACTATCAATGCTTCATATGACATTCAAGTATCACCATGGACCCCTAAGATTACTCATGTCAAGTTTCAAGCCTTGGATCACAGTTTTGATCAGTCAATTGGACAATTGACCTAAAAATCAGTTAGATTGGGGAAAAAGTCAACCATGGCCAATTTACAGTAAAACTTCATAATTTTTTATCCATATCAACATTTTAGACTGATATGTATCATTTGGTCAAGTTTGGACCACAATTCCTCAAGAAATTTGATCAAATCATCAAAAGGGCAAAATGGTCAAAATTAGGGTTTTGACTAAGAAAGGGCAATTTTTGATTTTTGACCTAGCAAATGATCAATTTAATTAAAGCATGATTTCAAGAGTTCAATTGTATCATCTTAACCTAAATCCATGGTTCAAAATATTGCAAATCCATTGGATTGACAGATAAAATTTTCAGTCAACTGATCAAAAGTCAACTGTATACTGAAAAGTCAAACTTTGACTTTTTGGTCAAATTCAAGTGCCAAGGATCACAATTCATCAAAATATATCAAAATGTGAAACTTTTTCATCAAGGAATCAAAGATTGAAGATTTTGTTTTGAAATTTGAAATTTTTCTTAACTTAGAAATTTTTCTAAGTATAGAAAATTTCTTATTTTTTCTCACCTTTAAGCCAAATTTTCACCATGATACATGTTGATTCAAAGAAAGTTCCCAACATGAAAGTTGTAGATCTCCATGAAATCTATAACTTTGCTTCACACAATTTCTCCTAAAGCTTCTTGGATCTCAAGATATAATTTTGTGAATACATGCTCATGAACTAAAATAACTTAGTGAAATTTTGCCCTAATTTAGGCAGGTTTTTGACCTAATTTTAAGGTAACTTTTCACCTAGTTCCAAGAGGAATCTTGAAAAGAATTTTAAATATGAGTTATATAGTACATTGCAAGCTTTCCAAAATGTCCAAGAACTGCTTGAGATCATTCTTGAGTAGGGAGAATCGAAGAGATGAAGTTGACAATTTCTCACTTTGATTTCAAGCCATTTCATAAAGAACAAAATTCAAATCCAAACCTAGGCTGCATAATCCTTGCTTTACAGGTCTCAAACTTGTTTCTCACTCCATAATTTAATGCTTACACAGTTGATAAAGCTTTTATCCAAGCATAAGAGCCTTTGTCCAAGCTTTAATTCCATAAATGGCACAAAGTTGCCATTTCCATTTTAGAAAAGCACAACTTTTGCATTTGTCAACTTCTTGAGCTTTGCACCTGTTCTCTCTGCACACACAAGCCCTATAAACCAAAGGCAAAGTGTCTAAGACTTGTACCAACTCAACACAGGCCTGTACAGGCATGTAGAGAGTTGTCTCCTCACTTTTCTTAAAAGGCAAGCAGTAGAGAAAAAAGTCTATAACTCAGAAACCTGTTGTGGAATTGATTTGAAACCTTCTCTATACTTATACACAAACACATTACAACCTAACACACGATTTCTAAAGACCAGAAACTCTCCCAAACTATCTATCACCTAAAACCTGCCATAACTTGTAGTTTTGCATCAAGCATAGCAATCCAAAAATCTACTCGTGCGTTTCAAGTTCTAATCACCTAAACACTTAACCTACATCATATCTAAGTGTTCCAGACCATCATCCCTTCATTGTAACTCCTCCTTCTCCATCTGCCATTTTGACATTTCAAGCTTGCAGGTTGACTTGGACAGGGAGATTCAGGCACTTTCAAGACCAGGTAAGGATTGGAATATACTCAGGGAGGTTCAGGCAAGCTAAAGGAATCCTCAGGCCTTCTCAAAACTCACTCCAACTCCATTCACGATCCCAGCTGAAAGAGGTAAGAACTCTCACTTCTATCTCCTCATACAGTCATCCTTGGGTCTCGATTTGTGAAAGTAAAATGTAGATATTGTTATGCTAAAGCCAACCATGTGCATAGATTTCATTTATATTCATTGTGTATAGAGAATTTTAGATATCAAATTTCTGTACAAAATTAGGTTTAAAATTAGGGCCAATGAAATTAGTTTTGATCTTTGATTGTTAGCTTACATGAGTTACATGGTTGAAATCGTGGGAAAGAGTACTATCATTTTCATGTTTAAAGTTTCCATTTTCACGGAGAAATGAGAGAGATATGGTTGGTCCGGCTAGCTAGAGGAAGAAGATGAAGTACAGGGCAAGGAAGCATTTTGTGTTACCTATTTTTAGTTTCATTTGAACTAACAAATATACAGCCACCCCAATGGCAAGGCAGCGTGCAAAAATTACATAGGTCCTGGGTTCGAACCTTGGCGCTGCCTTTTGCATTTTCCATATTTTTTCAACTTTGTTTTTGGTCACTTGGCAACGTGGGCTCAGCAACTAGGCTTCATATTTTTTTTAACATACTACCTCCTGATTACTTAGGACACCCCTGGCCCAATTTATTTTCATTTATTTATTTTATTTTTGTTTATTTCATTAAATATTTTTCTTAAATATTATAAAATCATAAAAAATATAAAAATGTTAAATATTTCATTTTGTTCATTTTATTTTATTTTCTCATGAAAAACTATTTTTATTTAGTTATATATTAATTATTTTTCTTAATAAACTTGTATAATAAAGTAGAATTAGGTTAATATTTATTTCTTTTCTCTCACACTTATAAATATTTATTTTGACATATAAAAAGACTAAATATTTCATAAAATATTATTTTATTATTTTTAAGACAAAAATATAGAAAAGTAATCCTTAAAGAACTTTATTTTCTTTTACAAATTAGAATTAGGGTTAACCAATTTATAAAAATAATTTCCTTTTTTAAATTATTAGGTTTAGTTCAAAAACTCTTTTTCATATAAAAAACCAAACAAAAATCTTTTTCTTGCATACACATACCATTGCATATTTATTTTATATTGTATATTATTTATTCAAATATTCGTATAAATTCGATTTGGTTATAATAGATTAAATTAGGTTTACATTATTGTAAATCCCCATTCATAATTTGTATACCCCCTTCCCATAAAATATTGTAATAGTGTAGTAATCTTTAAAATACGCAATTTATCGCTTTACATAACATGCTATTAATTAGGGTTTGTATGGAAAGATAAAAACAATCAAATAGAAAACCCTAATCCAAGACAAAATCAGACATGAAAATAACACACTTGCACACAAAAGGACCCTTAGGGTTACTCCACTTGGTTGCCTTACACAAAAATGTCCATATTACGCATGTGAAATATCTTGGAAAAACAAACAAATATAAGATCATAGTCCCTCGATGACTCTATTCAAAGTTGCCTTACAAAATGATCTTGGTCCCTCAAAAATTCTAAGATACTTTGCAACTTTGCTAATCATGGCTATACGATGACCCACGCTCGTCCCATTTACATCCAAAGATAGGGTTGCTTACCAAATCAATGGTAAGACAACAATGTCAAAGGAATAGAAAATGAACAAGAAAGACATTTGAATAGGTAGATTACTTCTAGTTACTTGCTCCATTTCAAAACAACTATCCTTGATATTTTCAAAACAAACACACACATTTCCAAACATCTTACAAACATTGAAAACATTTTCAAAAAGACAAACTTCTTTGTATACATTCTTACGAACAAGAATCATTACAAAGATTGCCTAAACAATGGCCTCTTTTACAAAATACTTTCAAAAACCATACAAAGCATAATTTCAAAACAAAAGCAAGTGATCTAGCAAGTAACTAAGAGCCCATGGAAAACAATGGATGAAAAGGGTGTTAATACCTTCCCTTTTCATAATCTACCCCCCGAACTCAAGAAACAATCTCAAAGGTCTTTCCTGTGCTTTTTCACCTTTCCTTTTGGATAAAAGAAAAGTCGGTGGTGACTCTTGCTAACCGAAACATTTGCGATAAAACGCAAACCCTCAAGTCAGTTCTCCCACCGTATCACGGTAATCATCAATTATAATGATCTTATGTTTCTACATCAATTATACAGCATTAGGACATCATTACTCATCTCTAAATTCTTTGATCTTCATCATACAATAATATATACATTCAAATCATAAATAAGACAACTTTTCACATCTAATTCCACATACTACTCATCATAAACCCTATTATAGAGTCAGAACCCCATCCTTACCTTGGATTGAAGGTTGCTCTATAACTTTTACAATTGAATTCCGTTCTGCCTCTTTTCCATCTTTTCTGCAACTTTCACGTTCTCTTCCAACCCTTATTTCTTTCTCTTCTTACTGCTTCTTCTTTTTCATATTAATTATAAATAACTAACATAATAACCTTATAATTCTCATTATGTCTTAATGGGCTTAAAACTCCTACACCCCCTTTCTACTAGTTCTAACCCTTAAAATAAGCCCACATCAAATAATATTATTATTCTAATATTATTCCATAACTTAATAGAATAAATAAATCCAATAACAACAACACATCAACTATCATCATAACACAACTTCACAAATAATCCAAAAATAATATAATTAAATAATTAATCAAATTACGAGCGTTACAACTCTCCCCCACTTAGAATATTTTCATCCTTGAAAATTTACCTTAATCAAACAACTCAGGATAGGAGTCTCGCATCTTGCTCTCCAACTCCTAAGTCATTATTTCTCCGGTAGCTCCTAGCCAAACCACTTTAACCAAAGCAATCTCTTTGCCCCTCATAGTTTTTATTTCACGATCCGCGATTTGTACAGGCATCGTCTCCACCGTAAGGTTATCCCGTACTTGCACATCATCCATATGAATCACATGAGATGGATCTGAAATATACTTCCGGAGTTGCGACACATGAAACACATCATGCAAATTCTAAAGATTAGGCGGTAAAGTCACTCTATAAGCAACATTCCCCACTCTCTCCAAAATCTGATATGGTCCAGTAAAATGAGAAGTGAGCTTCTTAGACTTCAATGCTCGCCCAACACCAATCACAGGTGTAACTCTCAAAAACACATGGTCACCCGCTTGGAAATCTAAGTCTTTCCTTAGCTTGTCATGATAACTCTTTTGTCTACTTTGGGAAGCTTTCATCTTTTCTTGAATCAACTTCACTTTCTCAGTAGTTTCACGAACAAGTTCAGGTCCAAGTATTACACTTTCACCAGATTCATGCCAACATAAAGGAGTTCTACATCTTCGACCATACAACGCTTCAAAAGGTGCCATCCCAATACTAGAATGGTAATTGTTATTATAAGTGAACTCTATCAACGGAAGATAAGTATCCCACGAACCTCCCTGCTTAAGAACACATCCCCTTAGCAATTCTTCCAACGATTGGATAGTTCGTTCAGTCTGACCATCTGTTTGAGGATGATACGCCGAACTCAACCTCAACTTAAAACCCAACGCTTCTTGCAAACTCTTCCAAAAATCAGAATTAAATCTTGGATCTCTATCTGACACAATACACAAAGGAACCCTATGCAGCTTAACAATCATACTAGTGTAAATCTCAGCCAACTTCGACACTGGAAAACTGATGTTAATAGGAATAAAATGAGCTGACTTCGTAAGCCTATCAATAATCACCCAAATCGAATCATTTCCTCTTAAGGTATTAGGTAACCCCGTCACGAAGTCCATCGAAATGATATCCCATTTCCATTCTGGAACTTCTAACGGTTGCATCAACCCTGCAGGCTTCTGATGTTCAACTTTTGACTTCTGACAAGTCAAACATGCATACACAAACCAAGCCACATCACTCTTCATTCCAGGCCACCAAAACAAACCTTTCAAATCTTGATACATCTTTGTAGCTCCTGGATGAATACTCAACTTACTTCTATGACTTTATTCTAGTATCACTTTCTTCATCTCAGCATCATCAAGAATACAAATCTGGTTACGAAATCTCAACACACCTTGCGCATCTAACTTAAAATCACTATTCTCATACTGATCGATCCCAACCATCGAATCTACCAGTTTCACATCCAGCTTCTGAGTTTCTCTGATACTGTCTAGAAATTCATTATTAATCCTCAACATACCCAACATAACACTCTGCAGCGTCACCTCACAAACTAAGCTCATATCCCTGAATTGTTCAATTAATTCCAACTCTTTAACCATCATTACCAACATATGTAAAGTATTTCGACTCAACGCATCGGCTACCACATTCGCTTTTCCCGGATGATAATTCAAATCGAAATCATAATCCTTTAACAATTCCAACCATCTTTGTTGCCTCATATTCAGCTCCTTCTAATCGAATAAATACTTTAAGCTCTTATGGTCACTAAACACTTCAAATCTAGAACCATAAAGATAATGCTTCCAAATCTTCAACACAAAGACAACTGCAGCAAGCTCCAAATCATGCGTAGGATAGTTCTTCTCATGAGTCCTCAACTGCCTTGACGCATAAGCAACTACTTTATCAAATTGCATAAGCACACCTCCTAAACCCATCTTAGAAGCATTACAGTATACCACAAAAGGCTCTCCTGGATTAGGTAACGTCAAAATCGGAGCCAACGTCAATCTCTTCTTCAATTCTATAAAACTTTCTTCGCATTGAACATCCCATACAAAATCTCTACCTTTACAAGTCAACTTAGTCAACGGAAGTGCCAACTTAGAAAAACATTCGATAAACCTTCTATAATAACCAGCTAATCCCAAAAAGCTTCTAATCTCAGTAGCTGACTTTGGAGTTTCCCATTGCAACACAGCATCAACCTTCGATGGATCTATAGCAATGCCACTACATGAGATCACATGAGCAAGAAAACTAATCTCCTTTAACCAAAATTGGAAATTCAACTTCCCTCTCCGGTGGTACATCAGGAATTTCATCAGGGAAAACTTCAAGAATTTCACACACCACCTGCAATTCCTCAATTATAGCTTGAGTCTCTACAGATAGCGACGCTATCAACGAGAACATTTATGCTTCTTCTTGCATCAACTTCCTCAATTGTCTAGCAGATAACAGACTATCTTCCTCTTCTTCAAGAGTAGAAAACCTCACAAACTTTTCATAACAGTTAATATGAAAACAATTATGCTCTAACCAGTTCATACCCAAAATCACATCCAACCCCCTTAATGGTAAACAAACCAAATCAACAGCAAAGTCTTTGTCGAAGGTCGACAAGGGACACTTTAAACACACAAAAGAAGTAGTCACCGACCCCTTGGTTGGAGTGTTGACGACCATTTCTCCATTCATAGAAGACAACATAAGACCAAATCTTTCAACACAATCAACAACAATAAAGCAATGAGTAGCACCAGTATCAATAATAGTAATTAAAGGAGTACTATTAATGAAACATGTACCTTTGATAAGTCTGTCCTCAGCAGGTGTCTGATCCTCAACCAAAGCGAACACTTTACCACTTGTCTGCGCCCTCTTTGGTTTCTGACACTGACTACCAATGTGCCCTTCTTCACTATAATTCAAACAGA
Source organism: Vicia faba (assembly GCA_948472305.1). Lineage (NCBI taxonomy): Eukaryota > Viridiplantae > Streptophyta > Magnoliopsida > Fabales > Fabaceae > Vicia > Vicia faba. Next base: position 1,309,537,520 of record OX451739.1, read on the forward strand.
TCACATCCATATGGTTGCACTCAGATACAACATGTCCGTTCTTACCACAACGGAAACACCTCTTTACTTCAGCAGTACACACATTACTCTTATGCCTAAGTTTCCCACATTTAAAACAAACCACACCAGCAGGAGCATCTCCCCCATTAGTCCTCTGACCCTTAGAAACTTTCTATTTATCTTTACCAGTTGGGGTATCATAAGGCTTACCACGATTCTGTTGGTACTTACCCCTCTTCTCACTGATAATCTTGTAATCAGCATTATTATCCTCTTCATAAATTCTGCAACTATCAACCAAATCAGTAAAGACACAGATCTTCTGGTATCCAACTGCCTTCTTGATCTCTGGGCGCAACCCGTTCTCAAACTTGATGCACTTTGAAAAATCAGCATCTGCCTCACCGTAGTGCGGATAGAACTTAGCCAACTCAGCAAACTTTGCAGCATACTCAATAATCAATATATTTCCTTGCTTCAGCTCAAGGAATTCAATCTCCTTCTTACCACGAACATATTCAGGAAAGTACTTCCTAATAAATTCCCTACGAAACACAGCCCAAGTGACATTTTCACATGCAGCTTCCAATCTCTGACAAGTCTCTAGCCACCAGTCATCAGCCTCAACTGCTAGCATATGAGTACCATATCGAACCTTCTGCATTGGAGTGCAGTCCATCACACAAAAGATTCTCTCAATCTCTTTAAACCAATCCAACGCTCTGTCAGGATCATACTTTCCCTTGAAGGTAGGCGGATTCTCTCTCTGGAAAGTCGCCAAACTACGAGATCCAGCATTCTCATCAGCATTCGGCTGATTCTCCATCGCATGCGCCATTTCTTCTAAATCAGAAGCAAGTGCAGCATTATCCCTTCCAGCCATCTCAATTTATCATTACAACATAAACAACTGTTAGAACTCAAATTAACAATACTCGATTGTTATACAACTACGACTCGACAACAAGGTCGGACGGACCAACCTTTGCTCTGATACCAACTTTGTAACACCCCAATTCTACCCGGCAATTATAAATGTAAATTAGAGTCATAAAATTCATGCAACTGAATCAGGATGCCACAAATTCAACTTTAAAAACACATTTCATTCAACATGGATACATAACACTTTAAACTTCAGATGAACCAACAACAGAATAATCTAATCTCTTCATTCAACAACTTGAACAACTACGCAGCGGAATCATATTAACATCTTTGTCCAACAATTAGAACAACTTCAAAATAATGCATACTTCGAAACAAACAAATTAAAGTTCAACAACTGAAATAATCAATAACTAAAAGCAATAAGAGTTCATCCCCCCGAGTATTACGTATCAGAGCAATGACACTGACTCGAACTACTGAAGGTAAACCACCTTCACTCTGGATTACCTGCATGTTACCAACACAAGGGTAACATTCAAACAGAAGGGGTGAGATATCTAACAATATAATAAAATGTATGATAAATAATATATTAAATTAGATCACATAACATCACCACTTCTCATAGTATAAACAGCAATAATCGCAACAGAATACCAATAATATACACATTTACCGCATCAATACAACACTTCGTTATACAATCATATAATGCGACTCAATACAATGCAAATGCATATGGTACCATTGGAGCAAAACTCCCATCTCAAATAATTGCCAATAAATAGAGGCATCAACAAGGCATAAGCCTTCATCTTAATATTCGCCAATACAGACCATTTTAACGAGCATCAGCTCCATCTTGAAATGCAATGTATGCGACACAATCATGAATGTAATAACAGCAACCATAATTAACAACATCTCAACACAACATCACTGTTGGCCAGAAGCCTACATCTTAATAGCTGCAAATTATTAGAGGCATCTCAACATCATTCATCAACATAATCCATCAACATAATTCATCACATAATTCATCAACATAATTTCATCAACGTAAATCATCAACATAATTTTACAGCAACTCAGCCACAACAACAATACAACGATAGATCGACAATCCTGTAACGTTGGCCATAGGCCTAGAATCATGATATTGCATATAATTAATTAATCATATAAGGCTTACCTCTAGTTAAAAAACCTCTACATATTATTAATTCTGTAATACTACATTATTATCATCATTGATCTTATTGTTATGAACCAAGCAATAACCTATAATCATCTTATCCTCATCATACTTCACAAAATCATCATAGCGATTAACGCGGGAAGATAACTCTAATCCTAATTTGGGTTACTAGGATTATTCCTATTATTCTTCATTTTAATCCTTAAGAATGAAGTTCATCGCGTCATCTATTCAACGCTTCAAACGGCACCTCAAACGAAGTCCAGAAACTCAAGTTACAGCCTCTGGAAACGGATATGCCAAAAATCAAACTACACGAGTCGATGCATAATGTTTTGAGTCGACGCGTACTGGGTTAAAATACTGCATGATTCGGCACTTACTCCTCTTTGGTCGACTCATACTGAGTCTGCAACACTGCATGTATCAATGCATAGTCTTATGCATCGACCCATCCTGAGTCTAAAAACCTGCATGTGTCGACGCATGGATTTTGAGGTCGACTCATACCGTTCTGTCATGAATATTTTCTTCGATTTAACTGCATTTTCACCGCAATTTCCCTACCTTAGGCCCTAAAAACATCCTCTAATCATAGGTAATCATCAATTATAATGATCTTATGTTTCTACATCAATTATACAGCATTAGGGCATCATTACTCATCTTTAAATCATTGATCTTCATCATACAACAATATATACATTCAAATCATAAACAAGACAACTTTTCACATCTAATCCCACATACTACTCATCATAAACCCAATTATAGAGTCAGAACGCCACCCTTACCTTGGATTGAAGGTTCCTCTATAACTTTCCCAATTGAATTTCGTTCTGCCTCTTTTCCTTCTTTTCTGCAACTTTCACGTTCTCTTCAGACCCTTATTTCTTTCTCTTCTTACTGCCTCTTCTTTTTCATATTAATTCTAAATAACTAATATAATAACCCTATAATTTTCATTATATCTTAATGGACTTAAAACTCCTACACCCCCTTTCTACTACTTCTAACCCTTAAAATAAGCTCACATCAAATAATATTATTATTCTGATATTATTCCACAACTTAATAGAATAAATGAATCCAATAACAACAACACATCAACTATCATCATAACACAATTTCACAAATAATCCAAAAATAATTTAATTAAATAATTAATTAAATTACGGGCGTTATACCTAACACCATCAGCATACTCCTTGACCACTAGTTCGGCCAACATCACAGAACAACACGACGTCATAACGACCATATCGTTACAATTTATAACTTCCGACCAACTGCTCGGAATAACACAGTAACTGGCAACTACATTTCCTATCAACATATTCGTTCATTGTATAAGACCATCACGCATAAATCCTCCTAATACAACCGCAACAACAATTCCTAATTTTCTGTCAACTGCTTGGAACACCACAATATCATAACGACCACACCACCTAGTGATAAACTACATTAACCTAATCATCGATTCTATCGGGAAATCATACATACAACTTAAAACTCCCACAACACTACTAACGGGCAACTTTAACAATAGGTTTTCTAATCATGCGATACAGCTATACAGTGACTCTCCAACAACCATAACATAGAGGAACAGACAACTTCGATAACAAATCCAGAAACATCAAGGCACATAGTCATACAAGTGACCAATTCTCACATGATACACATCATAAATCCCATTATAAGGTAAGAACCCCACCCTTAATGGGATTGATGTTTGCTCGACCAAAGCTCTGGCCGTAATCCTTGTTTTTCTATGTTCGACACCGGGTAGCTGCTCCTCTCGTTGCGCGTCTTCACACGGTCAGCGCGCAGAACTTCTTATTCACCAACTAAATCAAATCCTTATGTCAACTTAACCTTATATATCGATCTTATTGGGCTTAACTTTCACACCCCCACTTTACTACATCAAACTAATAAAATAGGCCCAACACAATTATTCTATTAATTCCAACATTATTATTATTAATTAATTAATAATAATCTAACGACTTATACCAACAATTCCCAATATCTCACAACTTTTTAACAAATAATCCAAAAATAATTTAATTAAATAAACGGGCGTTACATAACCCTACTAAAAGCTCTTAAGTTTTATTGTATACTATCAAGATCAAACTTCGGGGATATGACAAAGTCTTCTTGACTAAACCTATATAATTCTTGGAACCTTCTCTCTTCACTTAAGTTTTACTTTCTGCAATTTAAATTTTAGCTACTTATTTCAAAAATGTTTCTCAAACTCAGATTAAAGTTAAAGAAATTTTTTCAAACCAAAGTTTTTCTTAAACACGCAATTCACCCCTCATCTTGTGTATGGAGTCACGTGTCCAACAAGTGGCATCAGAGCCTAACTCCTTTTTAAGGACTAATCGTCTCAGGAGGAAGATGACTTCTAACACACTCTTAAACATAAGATCTTTCCTAAACACACCTCCATTGTTTAATGGTGCTAGGTTTAAAATATAGAAGTCTAGATTTAGAATCTTTATTCAAAGTATTAATTATGAATTGTGGGAAACTTTAACCAATAATTTGTTTATCTCTATTTACCAAGTAAATGGAGAAGTAACATATAAACCCGATTTCCTTTGAACCGTAGAGGACAAGAGAAATTTTGAAATTGATTTCAAAACCAAGAATTTTTTAGTAACGTCCCTAGATTATAGTAAACTTATTTATGTTTATAATTGCGAAAACACCAAGGAAATGTGGAATACTCTTAAAATCATATATGGAGTTTCTCCATGTATCGAACAAGAGGAAATGAACATACAAGGCGAAGAAGATGAAGAGTTCCTTCACAAATGTTTTTCAAAATTTAGGAACATTATAAATTATATTGGAAAATTTATTACTAACCAATATCTAAGTTTAAGAATTGGAAATTCAATCCAATCCTTAAGTCGATAGATGAGAGCTTTCATGAATTTCTAGAAAACTTAAAGAAGGATGAAATCATAGAGAACTTGAACAAATTAGTTCAATTACTTAAAGATAAATAGACAAGATTAAAGAATAAAATTAGTCAATGTCCTCAAATTCCTCTAAAAAAATCACATATCTTTGAAACCACCACGGTCGGAACCTGTCATCTGGATGTAATGAAACATCAATGAAGTCGCCACCGAACGTCTTTTATCCCGCCGAAAGGGAAAGGTAAACATCGAGAAAACCTGAAGAGGGAGAAATCACGGTCTTTCGACCGAGAGATCAGGTAAGGGAGTTTGTTACGCAAGGGGAAGGTGTTAGCACCCCACACGCCTGTAGTACTCTACGGTATCCACTCTTGTTGTCTAATCTAATGGGTGTGGTCAAATCCTATGTCTATGGGTTACAACTGAAGAAGGAATGCATGCAAAAGAAAAAAAAAGAAAAAAATGTAGGGAAAATAAAATATGTGCTCGGTTGGGCCCTACCCCAATGCCTACGTATCCCTTTTAAGGAATCAGAGCAGCCGTAGTTCGTCTTATGTGTTTTGGTTGGTTTGTGTTTTTTAATTAAGACAAACAAAGATAGTCAAGATGGCAAAACATCAAGTAAATCAACAAATAAAAGAGATGGTAAAACATCGACCAAATAATAACAAAATAACATGTCAAAGATGGTGAAACATCAATAGAACGGATGGTAAAACATCACACCTAACAATGATATTGAGAATCAAAAAATAGGATAACAAACATGTGCGATGGTGAAACATCGGCTTCAAACAAGTGTGTGATGGCGAAACATCGGCTAAGAGATAACATGGTAGAGATGGCAACACATCAATGAAACAAATGACGAAACATCACACCTAACAATGATATTGAGAATCAATGTAGGATAACAAACATGTGCGATGGTGAAACATCGGCTTTAAACAAATGTGCAATGGCGAAACATCAGCAGAAAGATGACAGGATATCATGGTAAAGATGGCGAGGCATCAATAAGATAGATGATAAAACATCACACCTAACAATGATATTGAGAGTCAAAGTAGGATAATAAACATGTGCGATGGCGAAACATTGGTTTCAAACAAATGTGCGATGACGAAACATCAGCTAAGAGGTAACAAGATATCATGGTAAAGAGGGCAAAACATCAACAAAACAGATAATAGAATATCACACCTATCAATGATATTGAGAATCAAAGCAGAATAACATACAAGCACGATGGCGAAACACCGACTTAAAGATAACACAAACAAAGTAAGATTGGTTTGTATCTTTTACTTTGAAGAAGAGTTTGGGTTCATTAGAAATGCCTTATGATTTGCCAAGAAACAAATTTTTGTTTTAAGATGCAAAATGCAAAGGAAGGAAAAAAACAACTAAGGGAAACTAGCCTAGCACTATCCCTAGTGTTATCATACAATGATTGACCCTAAGGTTAAGCATAAAGGAAAACCCTACCTTAATCAACATGTTAAAGGGAATTCAACAAAAATATCCTATAGGGAACATGCAATGAGAGAGAAGTCGTGATCTCAATTTCTAAATTGAGTGACTCGTCGATCAACAATTAAAGAAGAAAAGCAATAAACATCCTATAGGGAACATGCAATGAGATCGAAGTCGTGATCTCAATTTATAAATTGAGTGACTCATAGATCAACAATTAAAGAAGAAAAGCAATAAACATCCTATAGGGAACATGTAATGAGAGCAAAGTCGTGATCTCAATTTCTAAATTGAGTGACTCATCGATCAACAACACAATACATGCATCAGATAAAAAACCAGAGGGTCTCCTGACATATATCAGCAACAGATATCCCATCATGCAATCAGAGAATTATGCAAAATGAAAATGGGAGAAAGGAAGTAGTACAATACCAAACAGATAACTATATGTAGCAATCAAGCAAGAATAAAAGAAACCCAGAGAACTTCAAGCAAGTTGGCATCAGTAAACAAATTGTGTCAGGAATCTATCAGGTATGAACAAGTCCCAGGGGAAATGCATGGCATTCACAATCATATGTATATATATCCTGCATAAACCATCAAACATGCCAAGCACAAAAACAATGCCAGTATAATAGATTGTGTTTCACAAATAAAGTGAAACACAAAAAAGCCTCAAGCCAAAAGTGGCCACTTTCTCAGAGTACCTCGCACATTCAACAACCAAGTTAGTATTCCATAAGGTGAAAAAGTGAGGACAACATGGTAGCAATTATCAAACATTAGACATGATAGGCAAAAGGAAACAAGCATATGCATAGATTAGGTCAAGAAAAGCAAGGGAATGTTGCTCCTTTCTATCACCATGTTGAATTGACAATTGAATGTCAATCAAGGATCATGAGAGCTTGAGAATAATATGAAAAAAGACCATGAAAGTCAGTAGCAAACACATTTCAATAATGCACAATTGATTCAAACACAAATTCATGAATACAAAAGGAGATGAAACCTACATAATGCACTAGGAGGTTCAAAACATTCAAGTATGGGACATTGAGTCAAAATGGTTTGATGCTAAAATGGACAATCAGAACCAACATGATCATTAGGTTCCCAATTATAGGCCTCACTCAAGGTCATTGGTCATCAAACAAATTGCAACAAGTCATGCAAACATAATTGGGTACCTTCACTTCAAAATTACATCAAAAATAGAAATAAAGATCCATAATTCAAACCAAAAAAAATCTTAACATCTTGGAAGTGTTTAGAAGTCAGAATGCAAGCTCTAAGTTCATGAATGATTGAGGAGGAGGCCAAATGAAATTCAAAGTTCAAGACTAGTTGGCAAAACCACCAAACTAGACAAGTTTTCAAAATTATTTGTGGAAAAATGTCAAGCCAAGTCAAATAATTCAAGAAAAATGGTTTTTAAATTCCCAACACATTCATGAACCATAAACAAGACCTGAATTCCCAAAAAAGTTCAAGGCACAAAGATTTTGAATATGAAACTTGCACCATAAGCAACAAAACCCTAGATTTTGACTTTTAATCCTAAATATTGATTAAATAGGACCAAAACTCAAACCAATTAAACCAAGGTCATGCAAAACATCAAGAAACCCTAAATGTCAGAAAATATATTTTTTTTTACATTTTTTATTAGGAAAATACAAAGAATGGAATTAAATTCAAACAATTATGCTATTAACAAATATCTACATGTCAAAATAATATTTAAATCAAACATTCAGAAAAATGGAAAAACAAAATTATATTCAAATATTAGAGCTGAAAACACACTCCCCTGAATTTTTGTGATTTTTTTGGATAAAAGGAAAATATAAAAAAAAAACAATTAATAATAAAATTATTATTTAAAGGCAAGAAAATACAAATCATAACCAAAAATCATGAAATGGTCAAAGTAAAAATAAATTCAGATTCTATGATCAAAAACAAGATTACATGATTTTTTTGGGAATTTTTGAATTAATAGATGTATTAAAATAAAAAAAAAACAAACAAATATTACAAATAACCTTTTGAAATTAAATTTTTAATCAAAAAAAAGAAAAATGATGAACCAAAGTCATAATCAATTTTTACATTATTTTATGAGTCTAGAATATTTTTTGTGGAATTTTTGGATCAAGGAAATATTAAAATAAAAATAAACTTTGATCAATTAATTAATTAAACCTAACAATTTATGAACCAATCAAAATATTTTCAAAAAATTATCAAAAAAATACACAAAGTCAGAAATATTATTTTGAATTTATGATAATGTTTTCAGAATTTTCCAATCATTTTTGAGCAAGAAATAAAATCATGGAAATCAATTTATAAAACAAAAATTCAAATGAAATAAAGAAATAAGCCAGCCAGCTAGAGGAGGCCACGTAATCATCTTCAACCTCTGGCTAGGGCAAAAATGCATGCATGATTCAGTTCATCATCCCATTTTCTAACCAGCATAACATGCTCAATTCTACACCATTTTCCATGAAATTTCGTGCAAATTCAAGCTAGCATTTCATACTTCACATTGCAATTTAAATCAAAACAAATGATGAACCATGGATCAAGAACAGATCATGCAAAAATGTCAAAAACTCACTGAACAGAAAAAATTCAGATGCATCATTCATGCATATCTCATCAAATTAAAGGCTCTGAAGCTTCAAGAACATTCAATAGACTTCAAACAACATGATCATAAACTTAAATCACACAATGCACGACTAGAAATCAGAATTCAAAGTTGAGAATTCAAACCTTTGAGAAAAAATGGATCTACTGTATCCTTTCCTCCAGCTGCAATCTAAGCCTCGATCTACAATCCTTATCACTTGGAGAAGAGAATGCAAGAAGAATTGACCAAAATGCGCAAGGGAGATGGAAGAATCAAAGAAAAATACAGAGCAACAAGCTATGGAGTTTCTGACTTTGATTGATGAAATGAAGCCCGAACCCCTCTCACTGAGGCTTGCTTCTCAATATATAGAGCATCAGGAGGAGGGTGGGATCGGTTTTTCGCGCTGAAAGCTCTTGGAATCAAAGAAATTTTCTTTTGGCCAAAATCAAGTATGCACATGCAGCCCCCCGATCCCTCGTGCGTTGGCTTGATTTTTACGTGCATTTCAATCCATTTGTCCTCAGGAAGAGATTAGTAACAAGATTAGGACTTAAATCCTTACATTAAGCTAGTGTTGGTGATTAGGCAACTTCATGCCATTTTTTGCAAAACCACGAATTCCCTTTTCATTTGCCCATGTGCAGCTCAAACTTTGGCATGATGGGCCTTGGTACATTGCATGTTGGTCATGGGCCAAGTTTGAAGTGAAACAAAAGGCCACAAATTAAGTTATCAACAATTTGCAATTTGCATGGCATGCATGAATTCAATGAAAAGTCTCAAAATTCCAAAGTCCACAACTTGCTCATACTTTTGAATTTTGGCACAACCTTGAGCATCTTGAGATATGCCATAACCTTTGAGCTCAAAAGATCCAGAGATTTGGATGGTAAGATATTTCTTGAGCAACTTGTCCATGTAATCAACCTTCAAAGCTTTGAGAAAAACCGGATAATCAAAGTACTTTGATCCTATCATAATGTATGAATGCAATGCACTATGATGTTCATGATGAAACATAAGCCTAAATCAAGAAGGTAAATTTTGGGGTGCAACAATCTTCCTTTTAAAGAACATATTCAATAGATGAAATATCCTCGAAAGATTCAACATCAAATGAAGAAAACTCTTTTGTATGAAGCTATGAAGAAGAAGCACCATCTTGTCAAATCTTTGAAGTAACCATAAGTGTAGTGTACTCAATGATATTCAATTACTAAAGTGGGATATACAAGTTGAAAGAGACATTCTTTCTTTTTTCCTACCTTCTCGGTTCTACCTCACTCATTTCTACCTCACTCATTTCTAAATATCTTTACTACACAATATAAATATTTGGTACATGCAACACTAATGACCATCTTCTTTTATTTCTACATGCCCTTCAACATGAGTGTACTCAATGATATTTACTCTATAGTGAAGTAGGGCATATAAGCCGCAAATAGAAGACATTATTTATATTTTTCCACCTTCACAACTCTCCCTCATAATATTGTGTTATATTTCTTATTTCTATTCAATAATACACTCCCCAGACACATTTATAAGAAACAAAAATGATTTTCACGATTATTACGAAATAAAAACAAAAAGGAACGACTCCTCTAACTAAGTATTGGTCTTGATAGCATACACTAAACTTGAGAGCTTTTAATAGGTTATACTCACAGACTCTCCTTATAAAGAAAAATTGAAGTGTAAGATTGACTTCCAACAAAGAAATAGAGAGCAGAGTGAAGCGGCGAGTCTTTCTTCCAAATGGCAGATCAAAGTGATTAGTTTCCTTTCCATGGGAATCTTGGAGAGGTTAGTATTTAAGCTTCTAAACAAAATTTATGAGCTTTTAATATGAGTTGAGCTCACAAACCTTAAACATTGGTTTTACACCGTACTAACCAATAACCTATGAGATTTTAATAACACATTAATTTTAAACCTATCAAGCTTTTAATATTGGGATGATTTTGAACCTAACCTTATTTTTATCACGAGCTAACCAAGAACCTATGTGAGTTTACCACGAGCTAATCTCTAATCTAAACAAGTGTTTAATCACTTAATCCCCAAATCAAAGCTTTTATGAGTTTAGCTTCAAACCCAAACAAATAATCCTTAATTAGATAATATCCAACCAATATGTAAACGAAATTTCCCTTGGAAATTTACAAACCTACCTTTTCAAAGTTACAACTTCTCACATGCAAAAAGAACTTCCTCAGAAAAAGCTCTTCGACTAAAACTTAGTGAGAAAAAGTAAACATAAGAAAAATTTCGAGAGAGTGATAAGTATGAAATGAAACTTAGTTCTGGATGATTTGAAATGAGAAAATGAACCTCTATTTATATGCTAGATATTGGTGCAAAAAATGATTTTGAGGCTTTTTAAGACTTGTTAATCAATTAGCATATGTTACCAATCGATTAGATAACACATAATAATCGATTATTAAGTTCAAAAAGGAAAAGAAATATATTTAAAAATTTGAACATCATTGAGATGTTTTCCTAATCACTTAAGGCTCAAATTTGAACTAAGCTAATGGATTAGGGTAATGCGCCAATAGATTGGAAAAGAAAAAACTTTGCCCACAGCTATTCTGACAGCCCCTAACTCATCTGACACGACTTCAAGGTGTTTATCCAAAATCTTTTCTCGAGAAAAATGAGTTTAAAAAATGTTTTTCGTGTGTGTGTGTGATGTTGCCATGCACTTTTACGGGAATACCTTTATGCTTGACAAAGTATTCACTCAGACTAATTAAGGCTGGACTTTCTTGTACTTCAAGACTTTGTCAGATGCTTTCTTTGTTGTACATACTTGCTTGAGTTTGCTTGAGACGAGGCTTGATTTAATTATATTTGTTTTTCGTCATCAGATAGTCAAGTCCATCAAACCTTAATACTTAGATTTTCATTTGTATCCGCTTAACCACTTATACTTGATTTACCATAAGACATTAGATCAATAAACATTAGTTGTTATCATCAATAGTTATTGTCTTTGTTAAAAGAATATCACCTATAAAATAGGATTTCATAATTTTTTTATTCCTTAATCCAAAAATGATGAGGAATGAGAGAAGGTAATCCACCTTAATTGGGATGAAACTTCTTACTTGTTTGATAAGTTAACTATTTCCCCCTTTAAGTGATGTTCTTGTTCTTCATGACATTCTTCCGATTGTTCCTTGATCTTTCTCCTCAAAGCCCTTAATTTGTAACTTTTATTTACAATCCATGTTGAACTAAGGATTTGTGTGTCATTCCCCACACATCAAAGATGACTTGATGATGGAGTGGAATGGGACTTTGGACACAAACAAAGGGAACTTGCTTCTAATCCTCATTCCCTCTTTCTCAATTTCAAGTGTGGAATAAGGAAAAATGAAACATGATTATGATTTTTCCTCTCATTTCCTCCTTATATACTCTTATGTTTAAAAGACCAAAATATCCCTAGTTAAAATGTGTCAATTCTCACAATTATTCATACTTTATATTAAACTTTTTAATTAGCTATTACTAATATAATAATGTTTTAGAGGCTTAGTTATTCTTATGTAAACTTTCATTAATCTTAAGTTGACTTGAAATACCATTTGATCTTGGTAAAATAACTAAAATGTCCTTCATGACAAAATGATTGTTTTGCCCTTCACTAGAATTAGTGAAATTTCACTAATACCCTTTAGCCTCGATATTTATTTAAATGAAATAGGATATGGTGAAACCCTAATTAATTAATAAGGTAATTTGGATGATACACTTGTAAAATGATGCAATTCCCTTATATAGTAAAAGTCCATTTTATCTTTTTATCCATTAAATTCCAATCATTTATGAAATAACTGAAACTTCAATTGATTAATTTGGTTGGAATGTTAAAAATATAATATTTCGTTTCACCTCTATAAGTGGTAACATTCATGGTAAAATAAACAATACCAATGCGCCTCCTTGAATGAAACACAATGCTTCATCGTTGAACGCCGAAATATGATAATCTTGATTGAACATAATCAAAATTGCACACAATATCGAATTGTTCGTCAAAAATTCAGTGAAAATAATGTTCCAAGGTTGCAAATATTAGGTGAGAGAGGTTATTAAATATAATGTCAAATTAAACTATCAGCGGAACTAAATGTTTGTTTGCAATGATTTATTTAATATCAATTAATAATATGATTTTTGTGAGATTATTTATTTGTGAGAATATATAAAAACAACTTATGACTATGTTCATACAATTTTTTTAAATTTATTTTTATAAATTCTTCAAATTATATAAATTTAATTTTTGTATTTTAATTTAAAATATAACATACAATGTAATGATAATAAAATTATTCATATTTATTTAACTAAGTCGGTCTAATAAATTTAAGGGTTAAATACCTTCTACTCTCCTGCAATAGTAGCGAAATTTGATTTATCCCCCTTAAGAATTTTTTTTTTGTGATTCTCCCATTATAAAATACAGATTCCTTTTCCAGATACCTTTTTGGCTTATTGTGCATAGGAATCTTCATATGTGGTGTCCATGTGGATTTTTTTAGAATAACAATTGCCAAGCGACATTTGATAGAATTAAAAAATATTTACTAGAACCTGCGATTCTTTCGCCTCTGGGGGAAGGTAGGACCCTGATAATCTATTTGACAGTATTAGAGAATTCAATGGGGTGTGTGTTGGGGCAACATGACGAGTCTAATCGAAAAGAACATGCAATATACTACCTTAGCAAAAAGTTCACCGACTGTGAAATAAGATACTCACTGCTCGAGAAAACTTGTTGCGCTTTGGTATGGGCTGCTCGCTGACTAAGGCAGTATATGTTGACTCATACCACTTTGTTGATCTCTAAGATGGATCCAATCAAGTACATCTTTGAAAAGTCAGCTCTCACTGGAAGAGTATCCCGTTGGCAGATGATTTTAACTGAGTATGACATCCAATATACTACCCAAAAGGCTACCAAAAGTAGTGTGTTGGCTGATCATCTTGCTCATCATCCCATAGAAGATGACTATCAGCCGATGAAGTTTGAATTTCCTGATGAAGACATCATGTACATACGAAATTGTAACATCCCAGACCCATCAGAAGAACCCGAACCAGGAACGCGATGGACGATGGTGTTCGATGGTGCCTCTAATGCATTAGGAAATAGTGTCAGTGTTGTGATTACTTCTCCTGAAGGTTTCCATACTCCTTTCACGGCCATAAACTTCTTTGATTGTACAAACAATATGCCTGAGTATGAATCTTGTATCTTTGGGTTAGAAGCTGCAATTGATTTACGAATCAAAATCTTGGAAGTATACGGGGACTCTGCTCTTGTAATTAATCAAATCAATAGAGAATGGGAGACGCGTCACCCAAATTTAATTCCATATTGTGAGCATGTGTTAAACCTGGCCCCTTATTTTGATAAGATTACTTTCGATCATATTCCAAGAGAAGATAATAACTTGGCAGACGTTTTGACTACCCTATCATCCATGTTTAAAGTTAGATGGGCAAATGAAGCCCCCTCTATCACCATCTTGAGGTTGGATGAGCCAGCGTTTTGTTATGAGATAGAAGACGATGTTGTTGATGAGAAACCATGGTTTTACAATATCAAGAGATATTTTAAGATGAAAGAATATCCAGAAGATGCTTCTGTCATTGATAAGAAGACTCTAAGGAAATATGCAGCTAAGTTTTTCCTTGACGGGGACGTTTTATAAAAGAGAAACTATGATTCTATTTTGCTCAGATGCATGGATAGACACGAAGTAAACAAGATTATAGAAGAAATACACGAAGGTTCCTTCGGAATGCATTCCAGCGGGCATACTATGGCCAGGAAAATCTTGAGAGCGGGTTACTATTGGTCAATGGAAAACGATTGCTACAATCATTCTAGGGTATGTTACAAGTGTCAGATCTATGTTGATAAGATGCATGTGTCGCCCAATCCTCTGAATGTCTTAACTTCACCTTGGCCCTTCGCAATGTGGGGAATTGATATGATTGATCGAATTGATCTGACTGCTTCCAACAGGCATCGCTTTATTCTGGTGGCCATCGACTACTTCACTAAGTGGGTTGAAGGAGCATCTTATGCCAACGTCACTAAGCAGGTGGTTGCTCATTTCATCAAGCATAATATCATTTGTCGATATGGGATTCCTGAGAAGATTATTACCAATAATGGGTCAAATATCAACAATAAGATGATGAAAGAGTTGTGCGAGAGCTTTAAGATAAAGTATCACAATTCTTCTCCTTACCGACCCAAGATGAATGGTGTGGTTGAGGAAGCGAATAAGAATATCAAGAAGATTATGCAGAAAATGGTTGTCACCTATAAGGATTGGCACGAGATGTTTCCATTTGCTTTGCATGGTTATCGTACCACTGCGCGCACTTCAACCGGGGCAACCCCTTCTCGCTTGTTTATGGCATGGGAGCAGTCTTGCCTCTGGAAGTGGAGATTCCTTCCTCGAGGATAATGACAGATGCACAGTTGGATGAGGCTGAATGGGTTCTGAATAGATTTGATCATCTGAATCTCATTGACGAGAAGAGATTGACATCTATTTACCATGAACAACTATACCAGAGAAGGATGAAGAAAGCTTTTGACAAGAAGTTACGTCCACTGAATTTTACTGTTTTGATTGCAGAAGACGTTCAACATTTTTGATAAACTTTGCATTTAAAACGTTAATGACTTTACAACACATGATATCGATAAATAAAAATTGCTTAGAAATTTTAGGTGTCTAATATAACGTTTAAGGTAGACATCTCATACTCGAACTTTATACTAAAGGATTATTGACATCCCCCCCCCCCCTTAAAGGCTACATTTTGCATTTTCCCCTGTGAGGTTTGCCCTCGTCTTCTCCGTGAAATATGCATGCTAATCCTCAATCAAGTTTGCACTCTTTTCCATAAGTAGTAAGTTGCAGAAATGATTATCTTCAATGGTTGATGTTGTTGAAATCACTATCTGAAGCTTCTCCATTACTCATTGGAAGAGGTAGTTTTTATCTCCAGTCGAAGCCAAAGTTCAGGGACATTATGGAATAATTCGCCTTTATCCCCTAATGAAACGAGCTTTCTCTCCCCAGTATAATATGCATGATGGTTCCATTCACAAACTCTTCCATCCCTAGTGGTAGAAGGTGTCTTAAGATATCCCTAGCGGAACTTCTATCCTGAGATGTTTATTTCTTCACCAGTAAGGATTTCTATCCTGGTGGTGTTATCCCCGATGAGGTTGATGTTTGACTCCCCATGAAGTTTGTTTTACCTAAGTAATTTGGCCCTATCAAGTGTCTTGAAGATATGATTGATTATCAAGCCTGTTTATCCTCCCAATGGGTCAAGTCCCTTGATTTTTCTGAAGCAATATACATTGACATTTTTCGTTCAAGGGTCTCTTATCTTCAGTAGGAAAGTATCGCTGGAGAATTCCCCGGTAGAGTTCCAAATTTCAAGTTGTGGTGTAGAGTTTTTATCTTCTTCCCCAAGTGGAGTTTATCACCTCTAGTTACTATCCCCAGTGTGATCTTAATAGAATTCTTTTTGTTCAATAATTTCTATGAGATTCCATCAAAATTTTCTATTCCCAACAAAGTTTTCCTCACTAGGACTGGATTGGATTTGTTCCCCAGGGGCTTGAGAGTTTGACCAGAGTTCAAGAGTCTTACAGAATCGCGACAGATATGCAAAGATCTTCGTTCCAGAGTTCATTGTCTTCTCAACAGTTATTTGTTACAGGATGTTCCTCATGCATAGCTAAAACATGCATCATTTCATTACATCTACCAAAACATGTAGCATTTCCATTGTATGGAGCATTACGCTATAAAAACTCAAAACATACATAAGTATAAGCCGATTGTGTTCACCTTTGGTAACCGGTTTGTTACATGCTCAAAGATGGATTATCTCCACAACAAGCCTAGGATGATCCTATTTTGTTTCCCTAACGAAGTTGGTTTTGATTTACCACCAGTCGGGTCTATGGTGCTTTCCATGCCCCTAGTGAGTCGTGGTTTTCCCTTGCAAGCCCTCGTTCATTTTACTCATGTTTTCTTAATCGCCAGAGCGCAAGAATGAGTCGGTGTATAATTTGTCTTATTTCTCAAATATTCGAGTATCCATGCTTGGTGTGTGGTAATGCAGATAAATTCCATTCTCGAGAAATTGATATCCCGACTTTTGTTAGAGGGACATTGTAATTCTTTTCCATATATTCAAAATTACCTTCCATTAACATTTCATGTTTAGGTTCTGTTTTGATTAGTTACTTCTCTCTGGTTTATCCGTAAAATTCTGGTACAGTAGACTCAGATGTTCTACAAGTATGTCAAGACATTTGATCTGACATAAACACACGACAAAACAGTACTGAAAAGATAAAGAACACACCATAATTGTTTACCCAGTTCGGTGTACAACAACACCTACTCTGGGGGCTACCAAGCCAGGAATAAAGTCAACTATCAGCAATATCAATTTGCAGATCCTACAGCCAACACACCCATTAACGATATACGAACTTAATCACTACTTAATGAACCTTCTACCTAGGTCCTCCCTAGATATGGAATATCCCCATTCCACTTCCAATCATCGCAATGATGTCTAGCAGTCAACACCTCAGTCACTGCATCAACGACCCTTCACCAAGATTCTGATCACACAGCTAGACAGTTTAGAAGACACACTTCCAGGACAACCTAGATAAACTCCAATGTTTGTTAGCTTTGCTCCTAACACATCCTGGAGTTGCTTCAAAGCTTCCTCCAAGAATAGTACACCTCTTACCTACAGGTTTCGAGGTGAACATGGTAACCTTCCCACAACCCGAGAGGTTTACCTTGACAAAACCCTAGACTTCTACATCTTCAGCCGTCACTTTTCTAGGTTACAACCCTTCTATTTATAACTTGTTACCCAACTGGTTTTGGGCTTTCAATCACAGTAAATCAGTTGTAACAAACTGTAGAAACTTTTTCCCCAAGAAAGGTCTTCAATCTTTACTTTCCTAAATAATCTCCTTATTTAGAAAGTCTTAATTCTCCTTGATTTATGATTGAATTTTCTA
Organism: Vicia faba; assembly: GCA_948472305.1. NCBI lineage: Eukaryota > Viridiplantae > Streptophyta > Magnoliopsida > Fabales > Fabaceae > Vicia > Vicia faba. Next base: position 1,309,555,798 of record OX451739.1, read on the forward strand.
GACCTTTAAATATGCACCACATAGGATGCATAATATTCTCCTAAATATTATGCCTATGTTGAGAACAAACTGAATCTCACTAATTCAACTCAGCAGGCACGATGTCAAGAAATCTTCTTCGACATGTTGTTCCAGTTGTTGAAAAAGTTCAACACAACATGTTCTGACATTGTAATAGGACTTCTTGTTGTACCTATTCTTCTTATCCTATTCTTCATTGCTTCTATTATTTGTTTTACAAAAATTAAGCCAATCCTGAAACAAGAGAACTAACAATCTCCCCCTTTGGCAAATTTTGGCTAAAACAAATAATCTAAAAATAATTGCAATCTAGGAGATTACAGCAATTCAGAAGCTACTGCATACAACAATAGATCTTCATTTGAAAATAATGTCTCAACATCTTGTTCGACATATTGCATTAGCACCAAGGAACATCAGTTTCAAAATAAAAGGAAGGAAAATCCTGAAGTTTGTTTGATGCACACGAGGAAGAAGATAGCAGAAAGAAACTTGTACTCCCCCTTAATGCAGGAACATCTTATAAACATAGAATACCAATGGTGGACTAAGAGAACTCTCATAACTCCTTAAGACCAAATCAACCACCGCCCCTGATAACTCCGAACACAGGTCACAATTGTGTTCATAACTCAGATCACAGGTCACAATCATATGTCACAGAAATAGGATCGAACGTCTTATTTTGACATCTGTGAACATTAATAATAACCACTTGTGGAATCAACATCATCTGAGCTAATAATTCACCTTTTATCTCCCCCTTTTTAGCCAAAACTTGGAAAAGGAGACCTTCACAATACAAGACCCAAGTGCAGCTTACCCAAACCCGAATAAAAGCCATAAGAATTATGGACTCAAGGAACTCACAGGGTTACAAAGACGGATAACTCTCTATAAATAACTGGGATTTTAACTTGTAAAATAACGATCCTAGATTGTAGCACTAATCTTGATCAAAAGAAAATAATATTTGAGGAGGAAACTTCAAATATCAATGTGCACCGTCCATATTGGCTTTGAATGCTATAGCTACTTCACATGTATAGTTAGACAAATTTTTCTCCCCCTATTTACAGCCACGTGTTTGAACACATAGGCCACTCCACCCTATGTTGACCATGCATAACCATGTCTTGAATAATGTCCTGAGACTTAATCAAACATTGTCTTCTTATTTCAGTGATCAACACATCTTCTCCCACCAATCAGGGATGCTTCACCAGATTATCCACATGTTCATACTTGATTCTAAGTGTTCTTCTTTCACTTAGACTTGGTTATATACACTAAGATATAAAAATATCACATTTGTGACACCTCTTCATAATATAGACCCTCAAGGAGTCTTTTTGAAATCTATAGAGGAAAATAAGTTCTCCCAGACTTCGTATTAAACTTCTAAGATATATGTGAACTTCTGATCTTCACCGAGCTTCTCATAGTTAGAAAAAATTATATCTTGTTAAGTTTATCCATAACTTCATAATGTCACATCATGTTGTTTCGACATCATTTCCTCATAGAACCTTTACAAAAATGAAAAGTATTCTGGCTTGACAATACATGTATCGTTGCAACAACAATTTACAGATATCCACATGACTCCCTTTGTCATGAGTAACTAATGCTCCAGTTGAGGATGAAGACTTAAGCACTAGATGAAAAACTTCAGCACTTCCTACATATGCTGAACCTTGACTCCCTCAGTAGAGTCAAACCAGAGTCAAATGTTCTCACTCCTTGAGAATACTTCCAGGAACCCTAACTTCTTCACAACACAAGGACACATTCGATCATTGTCTTTTCATAACCACACTCTGTATCATGACCTTTTGAATAGGCAAGATGTCATGCATACTAGGTGTAAAGTCACTCACAAACTCCAAAAACTCTTAGTTTGCTTAAAAGCTTTACTAATATCCAGATCACCAAACCTTTTTCTGGAGTGACTTGCAGTAAAAAAATACCACTTCAAAATTCATTTCTCAGACCTCAGTATCTGTCAGCAGCCTTCTGTCTTTATATCCACTAGTAGTTGTTGATACTAGTGGAGTCTTCAACAAAGTAGTCATGCATTCATCAAGCATGCTAATGTAGACAGGATTAGACTCTCCACATTCTAATCCATATAGTCATAAATGCCACTTCTCACAATATTGCTTAAGCATCCAACTTCACATTAACAATCCTAATCATTAAACAAAACATCCATCAACAATCATGATGTTAAGACATCATGTGGAACATCAACTCCATAATACAAAACCTAATCAAACTGGTTGTTGATCAATCATTTAAAGGACTCATTGTGCATATCCTTTAAGAATCTCCCACAGCCGATGCACAGGTTCCTGCATGCTTTACAGTCTGGTTTCCAGTAATGGCTTTGCACACCTGATTATCAGTCACTTCCAACTCACAGTAATCATCTTCAGACCTGCCCAGATAACTATTGGTGACAGCAAGGGAAAATTAAACACAATCACATTCCTATATTCATTACTTTTGTGATTAGCATAAGCCAACAAAAGAAATCAACTCCATAATCTCTTTGCACTCCAGTGCACCTGCTCCCAATTCTATTTCAAGGGCAATTCTTATTTGAAACACATATTTCCAATTTTCAGCATTTCCAATAGAATGGAAGGAAATGTTGGCAAGAGGAGTATCAGGCACCCTGAAAGCTTTTTGCTTGCATACTACTTCAAACGAGATATGTCTTAGACATCATCCTCGACATCATAACTAAAGTCAATATCTTTATACAACCAGCAAGATAGTCTTCTTTATCCCATTCACTACTGTAGAGAAAAATAAATTCTTGCAGAACCAGCACATCCTCTTGGAGAAGGATGGTATACTATAGCAACATCTGGCTAGAGTCTTCAGAGATTCATAAGGGCATAAACAACTACATTTTGTAGCAACATGTCTCAGCATGTTATCCAACATCATCCTCTTAGGAGGTAATAAATTTATACGCTTAAACATCACAAGCTTCAAACAAACCAATTAGTCCACTGACTCCCCTGTCATGGACAATAAAAAATTTCATTATGGAGAAAACACAACACTAAGCACCCATTAGTTCATTGGGAATAACTCTAAGTATAAGGGCACCTGATTCACGCCCTTTCACCTCCACACATATTGTCATTACTCTTTGGATGGCTAAGATGTCATGCAACCATAGTCTGAAACCAACTTCTAACCATTTCTTAGTGTGCTTAAAAGCTTTACTAAGATTCAAACTCTCCAACAGAGGGAGTACCCCTTAACCAATATGCTGATTAAATCCTCCTTTTGCGCATTACTAGTATTTGCTGACACTAGTAAAGTCTTCCAACCAAGATAGTAGTTAGACATTACTTAAGAATACTTCTCCTTCAATAAGAATCTCCTTATTCAACACCATAGACAGAACTTCCACTAATGAGTGTGGAGTTTGAATATTGAGATTCATAGTTCCAAGTATATTTAATAGACTATCATCGAAAATGATGTTCCAACATCATTTGAGACATCAACAACATTACCATAAAGCTTATCTGCTTTGGTTCTAGAATCATCATCCAAGGGACTTATTTCCATCCATTCCCTTTAACAAACTCCCCATTCTCACAAGAGGATCTCACAAGGTCTCATCTTCAGATTAACCGCACAACAGAAATATTCTCTCACTATATTCTTTAGTAAGCTTCTCACACTAGGTAAAACTGACATCTTTCTTCTTCACACCTGTGATACTTGTTGAATCTTCGACAGTACATCCAATCATGGCAGCCAAAACATTCCAGGTTAGGTAAGTGACTTGACCTTAAGCTCAACCCTTGAAGAAAACAGAATATACTAGCTTCTCTTGACTAGAACCACATAGACCCAACAGGGGCATAGACAACTACACCTAGTAGCCACATGTCACAACATGTTTCCTGTAATCTTCACAAGCTTGAATTACACGCAAGCTCCATAATTACTACAACAATAACCATAGATAGGTTCTAAGCTCCCTCTATCATGGACAAACAAGGCTTATGCTGAGGATGAACACTTGAACACCAGAAGACAAACAAGATACTTCATGCACTCACTGAAACATATCAATAACTCATCCTGAATCTGATATACCAACTCTAGTTCTTAAGATTTTTACAAGGTCGTGTCTGATACATGGCCCTACGTAACCACACAAATATCCATACCTCTTTGGATAACCAAGATATCGTGAACACATACTTGGACATCAAACACAAGCCCTCAAATAGCTTGTCTTAAGAATAATTGCAACCGAGGAAAACCACCTTCTTCATATTCCTTTGATCTAACAGTCACTAGAAATTGTTGGTACTAGTGAAGTCTTCAACATAGTAGTTATGCAGTCACCAAACATACTACTAAAGATAGAATCAGGATCTGCATCTTCTAATCCACAAAGTCAGAACTCCTTCTTTTGACAACCATGTTGATCCTCAATCTTCCATAATCATACTCCTAAACCTTCCTTTACAAAATGATGTTACAACACCATTTAGGACATCAACCTTTCTTCATTGATTCGAATAATTCAGTTCTTGATTTATCAACCAAAAAGATTATAAAGCTTGGTAGTCTTTTTAGGAAAAGATCAAAAAAGATTACATCTTTTACGACTCATTCAGGTTGATACAACAACCATAAACTCTCAACAATATCTGAATCATAAATTCAGATAGTAGATTTGCATCCATACCTCAGATAATTACTCAGCTCCCGACAGGGTATTTGTCATCAGAGGAAAGAAAAAACTTGCCCACACACACAATTGCAGATGAATACTCCTTTTCAAAAGATGTTAGAGAACTTGAACTAACATACTTCTTCTTCATCATTTAACACAAGGGGATCCTTTCAACACTCTAGACTTGGTTAGAGACTGGTCTTCAGCTCCATCATGACCAAATATTCCAACTTTAAACTCCACTGGTGAACAACAATAATCACCTCATGATCTACAAAACAACTTCCTTTTTAGAGGAAGCACACACCTAGAGATGATGTCCCAACATTAGATACAACATCATCCGTTCTTACTATGGCTCTGGGGACAACCTCCATAGTAACTTATAATCAACTCTTATGGGGGTTAACACAAGAAAATAAACCAATAACAATTGATCAATCTTCAGGATCTGACTATCAACATATGTAGAGGATTGCACGACTCACATCTCAATAAGCTTTTCTTTGGACCTCATGTCTGACTTTGAGATGATGGATGACATTGTCTGTACCTAGAGAGGAAATTCCCTCTATTAGGTCTCTGGAACATATTCTTCTTGGCTTGACACTAAAAAAATGCATACTTTTCAAAGCATATGTTTCCCTTGATTCTTCAAAAAAAAATTCCCTTCAAATTTTAACATCTTCAAAGATATCATGACATTCTGTCTGACATCATATCAACCCTTTACAAGGGGATCTTTTTCAACAACTTTTGAGGGTACACAAAGAGAATCACCAATTCTCTTCCTCAAGGGCAATTAAAAAAATGCCCAGGAGCATCAAACACCAGTTGGATCACCATACTCCTCTTCAAACATAATCTATTCTATGGTCACAAACAGGATTCAGTGAATATGGTTCCTTAAATCAGAAGCATCTTCCAGATGCGAGCTCATCTCATATACTTAAAGGGTCTGGTGGATATTCCTTTATGAGTTCTTTTCAAGAGCATGGAGCTCAACCTCTATACTCCCATAAGCCTTAAACTGACACATGGAGTAGATAAATTGTTGATCGTGTCCTAATCAACCTGCACAAAATAGATGCCTCCTCTTCCAGATCAGGAGTAGGTTCTAAACAAAAAGTATTCATAACAATTTCGTTCAGCACCCAAAGCATCTGTTTTTCAACTGGTAGTTGCATGCCTGCTGAAATAATGTTCTAACATCCCATAGAACATCGGTTCCTTCTTCTTGGAACACACCATCCTTGACAGTCTTCAAGGTAAATATGCAGATGTATATGAGCATCACTGATCAATCAATCTTATTGATAAATGTCTTTATGAGTGGACTTGAGGAAAATCGCAAGTATCTTTGACACTTTTAATACAGTTGAAAATGTCAGCATATATTCTGTTGAGGGTAACAACCCTAGTATCCTTCCCATACTTTCAAGGTTATATCATAAACCATGAAGTAGAATATAACAAACTCCTCAACAATATTCAGACATAATTCTTAAACCACTATCCAAGTACAAGCATGGCAACCTAGGATTGAAGAAACAAACCTTACATATAGCAGCTTCCTACTAAGTTGAAGACCTGATGGCAATAGCCAGGAACAATACTTGTCACATATAACCAATGATCCTTGCCAAGGGATCATCCATACAGTAGTATGAATTATCCAAGTTCATACTTCTTTTCAGTAAATACTTTCTTCCTTGCCCATGATCAGAAAGTACCTTCCCAGTATCTCACCCAGAATAGAACATGATGCCTGCTCTGATACCAATTAAAATTCTGGTACAACAGACTCAGATGTTCTAAAATGATGTCGAGACATCTGATCTGACATAAACACAAAAGCAAAACAGTACTAAAAAGATAAAGAACACACTAGAATTGTTTACCCAGTTCGGTCTACAACAACATCTACTCTAGGGGCTACCAAGTCAGGAATGAAGTCCACTATCAGCAGTATCAATTTGCAGACCCTAAAGCCAACACACCTGTGGACGATCTACGCGCTTAATCACTACCCAATGACCCTTCAACTTAGGTCCTCCCTAGATATGGAATATCCCCATCCCACTTCCAATCATGGCAATGATGTCTAGCAGTCCACACCTCAGTCACTACATCAACGACCCTTCACCAAGATTCTGATCACACATATAGACAGTTTAGAAGACACACTTCCAGGACAACCTAGCTAAACTATAATGTTTGTTAGCTTTGCTCCTAACACATCCTGGAGTTGCTTCAAAGCTTCCTCCAAGAACAATACACCTCTTACCTACAGGCTTCGAGGTGAACATGGTAACATTCCCACAACCCGAGAGGTTAACCTTGACAAAACCCTAGACTTCTACATCTTGATTCGTCACTTTTCTAGGTTACAACCCTTCTATTTATAACTTGTTACCCAACTGGTTTTAGGCCTTCAATCACAATAAATCAGATGTAACAAACTGCAAAAACTTCTGCCCCAAGAACGGTCTTCAATCTTTACTTTACTAAATAATCTCCTTATTTAGAAAGTCTTCATTCTCCTTGATTTCCGATTGAATTTTCTAGTCCTTTAAATATGCACTACATAGGATGCATAACATTCTCCTGAATATTCTACATTTGTTGAGAACAAACTAAATCTCATTAATCCAGTTCAGCAGGTGCGATGTCAAGACATCTTCTTCGATAAGTTGTTCCAGTTGTTGAAAAAGTTCAACACAACATGTTCTGAAATTTTAATAGGACTTCTTGTTGTACCTGTTCTTCTTATCCTATTCTTCATTGCTGCTATTATTTGTTTTAAAAAAATTAAGCCAATCCTGAAACAAGATAACTAACAACCCGTTTGGATCGGGTTTACCTTCTGTTAGCTTAGCTAACATTTCTGGTTAGGTTATGTTTTGATCATTTCCTTCCCCTGTTTAGGTTCTATTTTGATCAGTTCCTTCTCTATGGTTTATCCATTTGGGTCGGGTTTACCTTCTGTTAGCTTAGCTAACATTTCCAGTTAGGTTATGTTTTGATCATTTCCTTCCTTTGTTTAGGATCTGTTTTGATCAGTTCCTTCTCTCTGGTTTATCCGTTTGGATCCGGTTTGCCTTATGTTAGCTTAGCTAACATTTCCAGTTAGGTTATGTTTTGATCATTTCCTTCCCCTGTTTAGGTTTTGTTTTGATTAGTTCCTTCTCTCTGGTTTATCCGTTTGGATCAGATTTACCTTCTATTATCTTAGCTAACATTTCCAGTTAGTTTATGTTTTGATCATTTCCTTCCCCTGTTTAGGTTCTGTTTTGATCAGTTCCTTCTCTCTAGTTTATCCGTTTGGATCAGGTTTACCTTCTGTTAGCTTAGCTAACATTTTTAGTTAGGTTATGTTTTGATCACCCCTTTCCATGTTAAGAGTCTGTTTTGACCAGTCTCCTTATATGCATATCTTGATCCCCAGCAAGTCCACCATCGCCTGGATGGCTTCATAGTGATAATTTTATGGTTCTATTGAGTATTCAATCCTCTTTTGCCGTGATTGTTCGAAAGGATATTGCCAATCTCACCCTCTGGTTAAAGAAGATTGAATAGGGGCAGTTGTTTCACCATAAAATTTTCCCTCTTCATTTTAATTGCATGGCTTATGCTTTATCATACATATTCATACATTCTCATGGTAAGGATTAAGGGATTCTGGTCCCTAAGTTCTTCTACAAGCTCTAGAGGATGTTTGTTTGGTCAATCAGTGCAAAAGAGGATCTCATATCTTCAATCTTTAAACTCTGTCAAGATATAAGGGTTTCTTATATTGGTATACATTTCATTTGTCCCATATAATCATTAGAAGTTGGAAGTTTGCAAAGTTTTGGAGAAGAATCACATTTCTACTGCTCATCTCTCAAGATTGGGGTTTTGATCAGTTAAGGAGTCTGAGGCTTGTAAAAGACAAATGCGTGAAGCATCATCTCCTCATCATCATATAAGATATATTTTTTCAAAGAACTTCTCAATTTGTCCAGGAGAATGAGGGTTTTGAAGCTTGGTCATCATCTCCTAACACAAAGAGCCAAAATTAGGGTTTTTGGTTTAATCAAGAAATCCTTGATTTTTTAGGCAAGATTTTATTCCATGCTTATTAACATGTTTATGAGCATCTATGAAGAGAAGTTTGGCCATAAATTTTGATTGAAAGAAGTTCAATTGATCAAAAGGGGAAAATAGTAATTTTGACCAAAAGTCAACCAAAGTCAAGTTAACCAAGTGAACTTTTGGTCAACCATCAATTTAAGTATTCTATTTTCATATTTCATTATCATTGGTGTCACAAAATCAAGAGAAAATATCAAAATGGAGATAACTTGTTCAATAAGGTATTTGGACATTTAGAAAAAAATTCTAAGTCTTTAAGCCCTATAGTACTGAATTTTGGACATCCATAACTCTCTCATTTTTTATCCAAAGGGGAAAAATCTTATATGCTTGGAATGCTTGAGAAAAAACCTATAAGTTTGTTAATGTGTGCTCAAACCTTAAAAATGAAGCATTTGTAAGTTATTATGCTTAGGAGGTTAGGGCATAAAGATGACAAGTTTGCCCAACAAAGGAGGCCTCGCGCGCGAAATTTCATCAAACATGTGGTGGGAACACCCTCACCATCATTTTTCTTGATGAATTAATCATAATTTCAAAAATGTTTGAACATCAAAGTTGGAGATCTTTGTGTCCTCTTCAATTTTGATTTAAAGATCATTTCATTTTAAGCATTATGGTGAGAGTTACGATGAAATGAACATAAGTGCATGAGATGTTATTTTTCTGGCCAGAATATTTGTCACGCGCGTGCGTCAGTACAGTCACTACATCAAACACTTGGCGTACCCATGTTCATGGTGGTTCATCTCTTGATTCTTGTTTTAATTTTAAAAGTGGTCAAAGGGTAATTGCAGCTGGATATGCAAGCTTCATTTGGCTCTTTGAATCATGTCGTTTGGATCAAGAATGAAGAAGATATCATCATTGGAAATTGAGCTCTCAAAGTTGATAAAGTTACCAGCATGCAAGCCATGCACGCATGCGGGCGGCCTACCCAGTCAGGATTGATCAGTCATCACCATCATGTTTTCGTGCTCAAATTTAAGGCATCTCCAAGCTTCAACTCAATTTTATTTCAACATGAGAGTTATTCCCCTTACTTTTCTCTTTCCATTAAGCACAAGCTTGGGCCAATTGATCAAGAACTCTTAGAGTTATGTTTAGAGGAAGGAGGCTTTATATTTTGTTTTGTCATAAGCTTCAGCATAACATTTACATTTTTGCAACAAGCCTGATTTGTCACATGCATAAGACTCATTTCCCACTTTCTTTTCACTCATCAAAACACACACAAATGGTCAGCAATAAGGCATGAAACACAGGCTGCATTGCTTCACTAAAATCTGCTGTAAACTTCTAACATTTCCCTCTAACGACTCCCAACCTCCAAAGACCTTTCTACCCCTAGCAAAACTTCCTCAATACTTTTCCCAACTCTATATAAACTCTTCTTCATTCTCATTACAAAAAAACTCTTCATACACGCTCCCTCACTCTCTCTTTAACAAGCTTCAAATTCTCTCTTCATTCTTCAACAAATTTCGAGCTCTCTCTATTCTCTTGCTTCAAGATGCAAATTCTTCATCAATTCATCATCATTGAAGCTGGAAGGAGAAGATTCATCGAGTTTCTTGCTTGTTCAGAGGCACAAGTGATTTTATTTTTCACTTTTTGATGTGAGTTTTCAGATCTGGATCCCTCTCATGCTAGCTTGATTCAATGCATCATATATTGTTTATGTGTGTTTAGTTGGCCAGATCTTAGATCTGAGGTATATTTTCGTGTGATTTGTTGCTTAAATTGAACTCTGCAAATTGCGTGAAAATCACATGATGTAGTGATTCCGTGCTCACTTTGTGCTTTGATATTACTCTATTTTAAGAATCCATGAGCACCACATAATTCTTCGTAGTTTTGTGAACAATTTTGGTGTTTGAATCATTTTATTTGGTTGAGAATTGAAAGAGAAATATCGATTTGAAGTTATATTGGTGAACCTGAGTTGTTGAACATGTTTCATTTTGGTAGATAAGTGATTTTCGTGCCAATTTTCTCTTTGATTTGTGCATGGATTATGGAAATTCTTATTGCTATTGTGTTCATCACACTTTGATCTCAAATTTTATTTTTCACATCATGCATTTTCATGAAGAAACGAGGAAGATATCAAGCTGTGAACATCACCATGCATAATTATTTTGTGTTAAGGCATAGTTCATAATTATTGGGACGATTACGTGGCATTTCTCAATTGAGCATGATCTAAGCTTCTTTTAGAGCGCATTTTGTTTGAAACAGGTGTAGTAGATCCCATGTTATTTGAATTTTCATTCAATTTTATTTATTTTCTTTAATTTTGTTTTAATATTTTTATTGATTAAAAAATCATCACAAAAATATTCTAAACTTCATTTTTAGTATATTTTCATATTATGAATTTTATTTTATATTTTCATCGTTTTTGCATGATTAAATAATTCAATTAGTTTAATTAGGATTTTAATCATTTTTTAGGTCTTAAAATTTTATTTTCTAAGATTTACTAATATAAAAAATCGCCAAAAAATATATTGGGTTCCATTTTGAATGTATTTCATGGAAATATTTTTTTTTATTTAACAAAAAAATTGTGATAACAAAATAAAACCAATCTTTGACAATATCTTGTTTTGTTTACTTTTTTTTTTGGTATTGTGTGAAAATAATTTTCTTTTGGTATCTTCATTTAACAATAAAATTCCATAAAAATACACTTTCTAAACCTTAGGAATTAAACTAATTTACTATAATTATTAATTGAATTTAAATTTAAATTCTACTATTTTTCCAAATTTTAGAAACTAATGATAGTTTTGGACTTTTCTTTTTGCTTAGGCTAGAAGAAACTTTTGAAACCCTAATTTCCTCTACTTGAAAAAATCATAGAAAATATGTTTAAATTCCTTGGATGCTCTAAAACCATAAAATTCATTTTTGTTAATTTTTAACTTTTAATCTTGCATTTTTCCACAAATATTATACCAAAACTCTCTAGTTTGACCATTTTATTAACTAGTCTTAGTAATTCCTGGTCATTTCTAACTCCTCAATTAAATGCAAAGAATATTAATCATATTTCTGATTTTGTACAAGCTTTTAGGAAGTTAGGCTTTAATTGGTTCAATTTTACAAACTTTTCTCCTTTTTAAAAAAAAAAATCTTGATTAGGAAACATGTTAGGGTTTTACCTTGATCATTTGCTTAGAAGTTAGAGGTTTTATTCCATCTTTCCTCATTCTCTCATTACTCTAACACCTTCCCCCCTTTCTAATATTTGTTACTTCTTATCCACCTCTCTTAGTGTGTTTAAGATTTTCATCCCTTGCTTTGTTTGATAGTGTTGATTGATCTTAATGCTTAGCTATCTCCTTTGTCTTCTCTAATAAACCCACTTCTTGTATGCTCCCCTTAAGTTTTCAATTCACTTTACTACAAGTGTGAATTGAATAGACCTTATGCTTATATATCCATGTATGCCAATATAGGGTAAAGATTTTCCTTCAAAACTCAACTATAGGATCAATCATTGTATGATAACATTAGAGATAGTTTTAGGTTAGTTTTTCTCCTTAGACTTTTCTTTTCCCTTTTGCATCCTTGCATTTAAACCAAAACTTCTTTTTTCTGACAAACTTCAAAACACTTTAAAAATTATTGAAGAAAATCATATCTTTGTTGGGCTTGGGAAATGATAAGTGGATTTTTTTCTCGATCTTATTGATTTTCTATTCTAAGCTTTGGTTTGATTCAAGTCTCAAAGACATATTTCATAAATAAGTGGAGAAATGGCTAATATCTCTTTCTTGAGATTAACTAGTTGTTATCTGCAGGAAAAACACCAACCAACACAAACTCTATTGTCTTTGGGGTTTTCTTTCAATACTCTTTTTAAAAGAACATGTTAATTCACTTCTGTGCTGACACGTAAGTCTCCAAAGGTCGAGTTACGGGAGAAGGCGTAATTAATATTGTTCATTAAAAAACATAAACCAACAAAACTTTTGAAGTCGAACTACGGCTGCTCTGATTTCTTAAAAGGGATACGTAGGCATTGGGGTAGGGCCCGAACGAGCACAACTTTTATTTCCCCTACATTATTTTCTCTTTTCTTTTGCATGCATTCCCTCCTTGCATCTTTCTTTTTTAGCTCTTAAGCTTTAGACATAAAATTTATACACCCTTAGATTAGAACAACATAAGTGGATCCTGTGGAGTACCAATGACATTTGTGGTACTAATACCTTCCCCTTGCGTAACCGACTTTCTTGCCCGATCTCTATGGTCGCAAGACCGTGATTTCATCCCTTCAGGTTTTCTCGATGTTTACCTTTCCCATCCCGTGAGATAAAAGACGTTTGATGGCGACTTGATTTAATTTTAATCTATGATGATTTCAAATCATTTAATATATCTTTCATCTTTTTTACCAAATCCACAAACCTGGATTTGAAAAGTTCTTGGCCTGAGATATTACAGTGTTGTCTTAGGAATGCTTCCAACAATCCTATAGCTTCCAAGCCTCAACCTTATAAGAGATATACAACTGCCGATTTCCAATGGTATAGAACCTGATATGTCATTGGAAATGAGAAGCAGTTTTGTCCTGTTTTGAAGCTGAAATAGTCCAGAAGGAATACTAACGGTAAGCGAATTTCTCGATAAATCAAGTGCTTGTAAGTTACTATAGTTTCCCAAACTTGAAGGAATGCTTCCTTCAAGATAATTTTTCCAAGCAAAAAACACTTTCCAATTTACGACGAAATCAAACCCGATAGCTAATTAATATCAACTTGCAACTGTTAAAGCTTGTTAGCATTTGAAAGTGTTGCAGGAATGGAACAAGATATATTATTATCACTTATCATAAACTCTTGAAGCTCTAAAATATTCCTTAAAGACAAAGGTATAGTTCTAGATAAAGAATTCAAAGATAGATCAATATTTCTCAAACTTGAACGATTATCAATCTCATTTGGAATAGCACCAAATTGACAAACTTGAATTTGGTGAAAAAGATGAAAGATAGTTTAGGGATTTGAAATTGGAGAAGAAGATTAAATGATTTTGATATTAATTAATTTTGAGGTAATTATTTGCAATAACAAAACACGTGGCGCAGTGGTTGGATGTTTGATGAACGATCCAATGCACAGTAAACCAAAAGGGTGTTTGGAAAAGGAATCTCTATTTTATAAGGGAGAAATCGCAAAAAAAAATTCTTAAAGGAGGATAAATCAAAACACGCTAATATAGCCGATAATAAAATACATTTAACCATACATTTAAAAGATTTTTTATGACCTATAATCAACCTTTTTTATATGTTTATAAAACAATCTATGTTTTTTAATTAAAAAAAAGGCTAATTAGCCTGTATAAACTAAGTCATAGGTTCTTGTCATTCGTACTCATGGGTGAGGAAATCTATTTTACAGGCAGTATTCACTCCTATCAAAATTTCCAATTACTTTGAAAGTTCAAAAACTTTCAATTATTCACAAGAATATTATTTATAGAAGGATTAAATATATCTTTGGTCCCTATAAATATTTGAAATTTCATTTTTAGTTCTTATTAAAATAATAATAAATTTTAATTCTTACAAAATTATTATGTACTTAATTTTAGTCTATGTTGTTAAACTAATGTGTATTTTTAAATGATTATTTTGTAGACATGTTTAGAAAGTTATAAAAAGTTTATTGTAAAAAAAAAATTTAAAAATTTGATTTATAAGTCGAAATTTTCATTATTTTTATCAATATCTTTTGAAATTTAAAAAAATCATATTTAATTCTTCTAATTTTAAAAAATTCTAAAATTTGATAAAGAAGCATTTTATAATATTTTAAACACGTATAAAAAATATTATTAAAAAATTTAAAAGTTTAAGGATAATTACACAATTTTTAAAATTTTAGAAAATAACAAGACTAAAATTAAATGAACAAAAAATTTTTAGAGATCAAAATTTATCATTATTTTAATAGAGATTAAAAATAAAATTTGAGATATTTATAAGAATCAAAAACATATTTAATATTTCATAAAATAAAAGATATACAACAATACCTATATCATCAATATTATTTTCATAATTCATAGAATATATAGAGTATAAAAAGATAGATATAACAATACCCATATCAATCATCTTATACTATGGATTGTAGCCAAGTTTTCTTATACTTTAAACCCCAAAAGTTTTGGTAATCACGTGTGCCACATTAAAATTATGTCCCTAAATTTTGCATTAGTGTAATTTTCATTAGAAAGTTGTCTATATTTGTCAACAATCAGGTGATCACTCATAAAGTATCATGTCACTTTTGACCAAAGCAACAATAATTCATACTAGGATGACTGTGGTGGTCATGAGACAAAAAGATGATGATGAAGTAACAAAAGCTACTTAACATGGGTCAAGTTTGAATGAAAAAGAAAAAAATGTTCTATGTACAGAACATTTGTCACTTAATCTTAAACACCATTAATTTTCCTTCCATCAAAATCCAAGTCCTAAAAAACATGCTTATCTTTTCCCCTAAATCCCGGATGACCAATAATATTAGCAAAAAAGTGTGTGCCAATTTTGGAGATTGTGCATAATTTCCTTCTGACCATATAAAAGTTATATGCTAAAAACCATCCTCTTAGAAATTAAATTAAATAAAACAAGAAAACAATATATACTTGAGTCTTGAATCTCTTTGTGATCTTTGTTGAGAATATGAGAAAATTTAATTATAATTTATTTTGAGATGTCTAAAGTACATTGTCAAAATGTACCTTTGGCTTGCCAACCCAACTTGAAATAACATCTTTTAAGATGGACCTTTGACTAACCCTTTTTTTTTCTTCTCCTTTTTATATGGCAAAGTTTCTCAAATCTTCTATAAAAAGAATGAAATTGAATACATTGCATAACATTTTATCCCCTCTCAAAAAAATTCCATAATATATACACAATATTTACCGAGTAATTCTTCTATGGTCACAAAAATTTAGACACAAGATTGGCCACACTCATTAAAAAGTAGAAGTTCAAATTAATTTTGTAATTATTTTTTAAACATCTAAGAAAATAAAAGATAAAGTTAATATTTTATAAAGAATTTATTTTCATAATGCATCCACTTTTTCAAGATCTCTAACAAATTTTTTAAAATATATTCAGAATTCGAAAGTGTATTTTAGAACAAATTAAATTTCAGTTTTTTATGATGTTTTTGGATATGTATATCCGAAATAATTTAATTTCAAGTTTGTAAAGGTGTTTTCGGATATTGATTTGGACTGGGCCTACACTTGCCCTACGAGCGAAAGGCCCAAAGACAGTTTAAATTAGGGATTGTGGGGCACCTCCCCATCCAACCGTTAGGGGACGTGGCCCACCACCTCTAAACAAACATATCAAACTGTTCTCCGGAAATCTCGGGTCCAGCCTATTCTCGCGGAGCAGTTGACCGGGGGGGGGGAGGGCAGTTGCTGGACTCCATACTCACGTAAACCCTGACAGTTCCCGTTATTAGGCTTCTGCGTGGCCGAATAGTGGGGACCTTGGAGGCTCAATCTCCCCCACAGAGACAGAATCGGGATATCTCCAGGAGCCAATTGCCTCGACCACTTGGGCGACGACCCCGTTTGGAGAGGGAACCACTCGTCGACGCGGGAAGACGCGACTATGGCCCATCGCGGCAAGAACGAAGACCCCTCGGAGACAGACACGGGGAAACCATCAACGGTCGTACCGCCCAAGGAACGCTCCACGCGACCAGGGTCACCGTGACCGCCACTACGTCGGATCTCCACCCCGCTCTCCCAAACGGAGTGACGAGGACGACCCCCGCGGTCCCTTGTCATAAGCTATCATGGAGGCGCCCATTCCCCCCAGCATGGAGAAGCGTCCCCACTTAAAGGAGTACGACGACATCGTCGACCCGGTCGACCATATAGACGGGTTTGAAGCTATGCTGCACTACCACAACGTCGGGGGACCAATCAAGTGCCGGTTGTTCCCCATGACTCCGAGGAAAGCAGCTATAGACTGGTACAAAGGTCTCGCCCCGGGGTCAATTACCTCTTGGCGAAACCTGAAGAACCAGTTCATTAGCTCATTCACTGCTTCGCAACGACACCCGAAGACCAAAGCAGCGCTCGAGGGCATCATCCAGAAGCACAATGAGACCTTGAGAGAATTCATTGACCGCGTCAACCGGGAAGCTATCCAGGTCCCCTGCATGGACCATATGAAGAGATACCTGCTGGAGAGGGGGATCCTCCTCGGCATCGAATTCAGAAAAGCCGTACGCATCGAACCACCTCAGACGTTTGATGCCCTCCTCGAAAAAGCCAAAGCCTACATGGACTACGAGGAGAGAGAAGCGAACAACAGAGCCCGAGACCCCAGAAACCACGGATCCAGCAGCACTCCGCGACAAGACATCGCCCCTTCCCAACGAATTGGAGAGAAGAGAAGGGGCGATAAACCCCGAGACGCCCGGGAACAAAAGGGGCCCTCGGGGAGGTTCACTGAATACACTCCGCTTACGGCTTCTCGCGAGCGCATCTTAGCGGAGTGCGCAAGTACAGACTTCAAGGACAGCGGCGTCAAACGTCCCCGCCCCGCTCCTGCCAAACCCGGGGTGGACCAAAGTAAATACTTCCAGTACCACCGGAGCCACGGGCACCTGAACTAAGACTGCGACCACCTCAAGGACGCCATCGAGACCCTCATAAAATGGGGAAGACTTACACAATATAGGCGAAACGACGCTCCTCGTCAGGATGCCCGGGAGACGAGGGAAACAAAAGAGGATGCCCGACCATCTAACGAGTTGGTTCCCATCCAAACCACATTCTCTGTCACAAGACTCGAGGACTTCTACGTCCCCGAACACTTGCAAGAACCTCTGTCTACACTTAACAGGTGGGAAAACTTCCCCTCCGCCATGGTCATCAATGGTGGAGGGTTCAATAATTTGACCATAAATTCAACTAAGAGGAAGCTGGACGAGCTGGTCGACACGGCTCCCCCCCAAATGGTGACCTTCGAAAGGGTGAAAGGCAGATCAGAGCCGATTACCTTCTACCTCGAGGAGCTCCCTGGAGGGACCCCTAATTCGACTATCCCTCTGCTGATAAGGGTAAGAATAGCCAACTTCGACGTACATCGCGTCCTCGTCGACGAGGGAAGTTCCGTCGATGTGATGTACAACCAGTTGTTCAGAACCCTACAGCTCGACGACTCTCACCTCTCACCGTATGTGGGGTCAGACCTACAGGGCTCTAACGGCTCGACGTCCAAGCCTTGGGGGTACATTGAACTTATGGTCACGTTCGGAGAGGATACTGCTACCAGGCAGGTCAAGGTGCACTTCCTCGTCATTGATTTCTCGTCCCTTTACAACTGCATTCTCGGAGGGCTGACACTGGCAGAGCTGACCACGGTGCCCTCCACCGTCCATTTGAAAATGAAGTTCTACACCAAAAGGGCACGGGTCGCCACTATTAAAGGTGATCTGGAAGCTTCCCGGAGGTGCTTCAACGCGGCATCCAAGGGAGACAACACATTCGACACCAGCACACGGCCCGCCAGGAAAGCTGCAACTGCGCGATCAGAGCCTCAGCGGTCAGAGCCCGTCAGAGCAGAAGAACAGAGAGCCTCTCCAAAGGTCGACTCGATATCCCTGGACACTCTCTTAGACCAGGACGAGCCCCCCAGTGGCAAGCAAGTTCCCCTCCGACCAATTCTGGACGGGGACTTTGAGCTCGTCCCCCTCGGCGAAGACCCAAGCAGAGGAGCGAAGATTGGCACTGGACTCCCCAACTTTGCAAGAAAGCAGAATAAGGCTTGCTTGAGGGAAAATGCGGATCTGTTCGCATGGAGTACTACGGAGATGCCTGGTCTCGACCGTGAGGTCGCCTGTCATCAACTCGCCATTGATCCAACCTCTAGGGCAATAGTACAACATAGACGTAGGCAGTCTCCGGAGAAAGCGGAGGCTGCTGAAAAAGCTGTAAAAGACCTCATAGAAGCAAATTTTATTTCTGAAGCCCGGTTTTCAACCTCGTTGTCAAATGTTGTACTTGTTAAGAAAAATAATGGAAAATGGAGAATATGCGTTGACTACACCGATCATAATCGGGCATGCCCCAAAGATGCGCTCCCTTTACCTAATATTGATATGTTGGTCAACAACTCGGCCGGATACAAAATTCTATCGTTTATGGATTCCTATTTGGGAAACAACCAAATCCCGATGGTAATAAGCTATAAACACTGCACTACTTTCATGACTAGCTCGGGCAACTATTACTACAACGTAATGCCCTTCGGTCTGAAAAACGCAGGAGCAACATACCAGCGGATGATGAACAAAGTCTTCCACAACCAAATCGGGGATATGCTCGAGGTATACATGGATGACATGATCGTCAAGTCCTGAGAAGACATCGACCATGTTGCTCATCTCAAGGAAGTCTTCGCCCAAGCAACGCAATGCAAAATGATGTTTAACCCCGAGAAGTGCACGTTCGGGGTTAAGGCGGGTAAGTTCCTCGGCTTCTACTTAAAAGAATGAGGAATCGAAGTCGACCCCGACAACTGTCGGGATTTTTCCGACCTCCCCACACCTATGTCGAAAAAATCCATACAAGTCTTAAATGGTATGCTCACCTCACTATCCCGTTTCGTTGCGAAATCCGCTCAACACGCCCTCCCTTTCTTCAAGCTCCTTTGTAAGGAAGCGACTTTCGAATGGACCTAGGAATGCGAGTAGGCTCTGCTCTATCACAAACAAAGCCTCTCACAGCCTCCCGTGTTATCACGACCAGTTGACGGGGAAACCTTGTTTCTATACCTAGCCGTCTTGGCCGAAGCCATAAGCACAACCCTCATTTGTGAGACGCACGACGATCAAAAACCCATTTATTTCACGAGCAAGGCACTTCAAGGGCCCGAGGTTAGATACCAACAAATAGAAAAGGTGGCTCTAGCCCTCGTCAATGCAGCGAGAAGGCTCAAACACTACTTCCTCGCGCACACGATCGTGGTGCAAAATGACCAGCCCGTGAAACAGCTCCTAGGTCGACCAGACATGGTGGGTCGAATGTTGAAGTGGTCCTTGGAACTTTCTGAGTTAGACGTCTAATACGAGAGTAGGAAAGCCCTAAAGGCACAGGCTTTGGCTGATTTCTTCGCTAAGATGACCGCTCATAACCCCCCACAGGGAAAGAGCACAAGTGGATCATCTTCGTCGACGGAGCATCCAGCTCGACTGGGAGCGGTGCAGGAATCCTCCTAGAGAACGAGAAAGGCGTGGTGGTCGAGCATTCTCTCACCCTCTCCTTTCCAACCTCGAACAACCAGGCGGAATACGAGGCCCTACTCGCAGGTCTAAGATTGGCTAAGGATTTAGGCGCCCGTGAGATACAAATTTTCACCGACTCTCAACTTGTTGCATCCCTAGTTCAAGGGGAATACCAGGCTAAGAACAACAACCTCATCGAATATCTGAACTTGGTCAGGGAGCATATGAAAAAATTCGACCGAGCAGAAATTCGGCACGTACCACACGAGCAAAACCCAAGGGCCGACATACTTTTGAAGCTCGCAAGCACGAAAAAGAATGGCAGAAACAAAACCGTCATACAAGAGTCTATATCTAGCCCGAGCATCAAAAAATACACGACTCCACCCGAGATAAACTCCATCGGAGACAGCTCGTGTTGGATGACTCCGGTATTCAACTTCCTAACGAAGGGGAACTCCCCATGGACCAAAGAGAAGCAGTCGTGCCTAAACGACGAGCATGCTCCTACGTGGTGCTCAAGAACAAACTATATCGTAGGGGATTTTCCATCCCACTCTTGAAGTGAATCAAAGAATCTGTGGTCCCCGAGATATTACAGGAAATACACGAAGAGATTAACACCCAACACATGGGCGAAATGTCCCTAGTGAGGAAGAAACTGCGAGCGGGGTATTACTGGCCAACAATGCAGCAAGACGCCAAAGACCACATCAAGAGATGTGACAAATGCCAAAGGCACGCCGACATGCACCTCGCCCCACCACACAAGCTGAATATATTATCATCACCGTGGCCATTTGCCTGGTGGAGAATGGATATCCTCAGACCATTCATGCAAGGGACGTACCAAAACAAATTCCTCATCATGGCTGTAGATTATTTTACAAAGTGGGTAGCGGCCGAAGCCCTCGCGAAAATCACCTGGCATAACATCCTCCGCTTCTATAAGAAAAACGTGCTCGCCCGGTTTGGAATCCTGCAGGCGCTCGTCACAGATAACGGTACCTAATTCACCGACCAAGGCTTTCAAAGCTTCGTTGCCAAACTCGGAACCAAACAACATTTTACATCAGTCGAGCACCCCCAAACTAACGGGCAAGCCGATGCCGTGAACAGGGTCATCTTGTGAGGACTCAAATGCAGGTTAGGCGAAGCAAAAAGGGGATGGATCGAAGAGCTACATAGCGTCATATGGGCTTACCGCACAACACCCCATTCGACGACTTATGAGACCCTGTTCCGTCTGACCTACGGCACCGAGGCAGTCATCCCGATAGAAATCATGGAGCCATCTAAGAGAACTGAGATGCCCCTCGAAGAGGAGATGAACGAAGAGGCTCTGAGAGACAAGCTCGACCTTGTCGAAGAAATCCTGTCAGGAGAAGCCCTACGCGAGGCCACTCTGAAATAGCAGGTAGCCCTACGCCACGACAACAAAGTCATAAGACGCAAATTTCAGGTCGGCAGCCTAGTCTTGTGGAGAAACCAGAAGGATTCCCGCGAAGGAAAGTTGGCCGCAAACTGGGAAGGACCTTATCGCGTTCAGGGAGCTACGGGCACTGGAGCATATTACCTCGAGCAATTAAATGGATAACCACTTCCTCGACCCTGGAACGCTGCAAAGCTGAAACAATATTACAGCTAAAGTCCCTCACCAATTGAGGACTTTCACCGTCAAATATTCACCTTTAGTCGTCAAAGGGAAAAATATCGACCACGTAGGTGTGTCGAGATACGGACACCGCCTACCAACCAACGAAAGTATAATGTTGCTCACATTGACGAGCGACACCCTTGCCTGACAGGGACCTCTCGATCAAGCCCCTCTATCAAAGTAACCCAACATGGCAGAACACCCAGCTCGCGATGGGCAGTTCACGCCACAAGCGTAGGATCCCGATCGTGATCATGCGCCCCTCCCGTGGACAGCCGATCCGCGCCTTCGACACATTTCAGAGTGTGTCGAACCAATATTAGGGTCGAACAAGCATCTCCACGCAAACACGAACTTCATTAACTCGAGCAAGGCCTTAGTATTAATCAACCTATTGACCAAGAGATACTCCCCCTCCTCGTCAAACAATAGGGCGCCGTTCAAGTCCATGCATTTCACGAGGGAGAAACCTTTAATGTAAGCAGATAGATTCTCGTACGAAAGCTGATCTTGGGAATCCAAATCCCCGGGTCTCACTGCATAGTATTCAGGCTGTTGCTCGTAATGCCTCCACTGCCATTCAAGTGGGAATCGGTCCATTAGTCGGGTAACTGGCCGCCCGTCCTCCACCTCTTCCACTCGGGCATAGAGAGAATCTATGGCCGTGTCTGTCAAGGGCTTCACGATGAAGTACCTCTCCTTAAAATTTCACATGGACTCCAGATAAGGCCGGAAGATTTTCCCGAACTGCTTAAAGGAGACCCATGCCTGTCTCCCTTGGACATATTGTCTCTACAAATGAAAGATGCACTAGAAAAGGGCCAGCGTGGCACTTATCCCTAGGTATTGGCAGACGAGCTCGAACGCCCGCATGAACGCCAGCG
This sequence comes from Vicia faba, assembly GCA_948472305.1. Lineage (NCBI taxonomy): Eukaryota > Viridiplantae > Streptophyta > Magnoliopsida > Fabales > Fabaceae > Vicia > Vicia faba. The sequence continues at coordinate 1,309,578,511 of OX451739.1, forward strand.
CGTTTGGATGGAGTTGGGAAGGCTCCAACTGGAGCCATTGGAAAACCCCTACCTGGAAATCATTAAAAGGCAAGCGCATCCCCGCCTGCTTGAAAGAAAACTCATACATTGGGAACCATTTTCCCGGATACGCCGAGCATATCCTTCGGTCCCCATGAGGTATTTGAAGTATCCAGTTGGTCGGAGCCCCTTCTTTGCATTCTTCCGAGAAGTTAAACGCGTCCATCGCGTCCCGAGAAAAGCACGACCTTTTGTCCCTGGGCTCCGGAGAAACCCAAGCCAAAGGATCCTCCTCATTGCTATGGGGTTCATCGTCGTGGTGGGTGGCCGGAATGTCTCTCCCTCGGCAGCGTGCCATTGCACCTGAAAAGTAGGGGAAGTTAGTGAATTCGACATTATCAAATCCACCCTTCCACCGCAGATCAAGTGAAAGGGCGACGAACTCGACCCAAGCTCTCGACATGCTAAAGAAGACCGTTACAATCCGATGACGTATAGTCGGGGAATCGTTCACCGAGCATAAACACAGATACATACTAACCTAAGGATTACCCCCGACACTATAACACGAATGTTCATAGGTTCCCGACACATTCATGGGTGCTCGACATGGAACCCATGAACCCAGATGAACATTCGTAAATATTCATGAAACTCATGAATGTTTGTTCATAGGTGCCCAGTACCCTCATGAGTGCCCGACATGAAACCCATGAATTTAGATAAACATTCATGAATATTCATCACAAAACTCATGGATGTTCATCCAATGTAGACAAATTTTTGAGATTTAATCCATAAAAGCCCAAGAAACATGGTGTCGAGAGGTTATAACTTACTTGGATGAAGAACATTGAAGAAAAAACTGGAAAGTTGAGAGGGTCGCCTCACGCCACAAGCGAAGAAAAGCTGAAAGGTTGAGAGAACCTCTTCACGCCGCGAGAAAAGGAAGGATTGAGAGGGAGCTTGAGAAGATGAGAAATGAATCCTAAGGGCCCCCTTTTTATTGGCGACCCACGCCCCAAGGGATCCCACATGAAGGGTCATCACCTCATTGGCCCCTTTTGCTTTTTCCTTGAATGGGTGGCACCCCAAAGCACTAGCCATTTGGCTCAACCATCAAACATGAAATCCTTTCTGGACTGAGGAGCAAACACCTGACTCCTACAAGTCACCCACAAACGTAGGGGACAAACACTTACATGAGGAAGTGCTCGACACTAGAGTGCGTGAAGGGGGTCATCCATTTAACCATCTCGAAGTCGAGGAAATGCTAGACAAACAAAAAACTCCTAGGAGATGGGTGTTGTACCCAAAAATTTTCCCTCTCATTTTACTCAATACATGCCCATTGAGGTCCTTAACTTGCTCAAGGATGCCCAAGAGGTGACCAGACAAACTCTCTCCTAAGACAATGTACCTCATACTAGGGTTTCCATTTTTATCAAGATGTGTGAACTCCAAATGTCCCAAATGCCTTCCATGGTCCCAATATGTTCTCAAGATCATCCATGTCAAATTTCAAGCCTTGCACAAGAAGTTTGCTCAGTCAATTGCTCAGATGCTTGAGAATCGACTATATTAGGTCAAAAGTCAACTGTGGCCAACATACAGTCAAACTTCAATATTTTTGGTCAACACCAACATTTTGAAGTGATATTCATCATTTGATCATGATTCCACAAAGAATGCTCCTAATTCATCAAAACTCAAAAGTTGCTAAATTAGGGATTCTTAGTAAAAGTCAACCAAACTTTGACTAGGCATAACTTTCTCATACTTTATCAGAAATTTCTCATCCAAAGCTCATTTTTAAGGGAATCCAATTTCCTACAACTCATCTTCAGCCATCAAGTTCAAGAAGTGCACTCATAAAAAGATATGAATTTCTACATTATAGGTCCTTTTGAAAAGTCAACAAAAACACCTTTTGGGTCAAAGCTTCTTACATGAACATGGAAGACCCAATTGAGATGAGACTGAAAGGGTTGTTTAGGGGACATCCCAAGCTTTCTAAAAAGTCCAAGAACATCTCTTTAGGGTCAAAATTGGAAGAGTTGTGCATTGTCAAAGTTGACCATTTTTGGAAAATTGCCAAAAGTCAAATGTGCTCACAAATGCATTTTTGCCAAATGGGCCCAACTTTTTAAGCTTGCATTATGCTTCCAACATGATCCACGACCCAAACACTCTACCATATATTATTGACTTTATTTATTTAATTTATTTTGGTTTTCTATCATTTAAAAGTAAAATTAAATCAAATAAATGATATAAAATATGGAATATTTGTTTTTGATCTGATTTTGAATGGAATCATAATGCAAATATGATGTCAAACCAAATCAAATCATTCCAAGGATGACTGGGATGAAAATGGTATGATTTGGCTTGATATAAAAAGAAATAATACAAAGATGGAATCAAATCAAATCTTAATAATTGACAAAGATGTGCATGTTTTTTGTTAACCTAATGCAGTCTAATACATATACACAACAAATGCAAGACACGAGGAGGCAGAAAAATTGTGTGAAACGGCCAAGAACATAATGCATTTTCGTCAAAAAAATCTCAGACCAAATTCCATATCACAGCCACCCTCAAAGAGATTTAAGGGTTGCAACACGTTCCTGGAAATCTCCTGAAGCCAACTGCACCTTTTGCATGCACCAAAGCGCCTTGAATCGTAAAACCCGCAACCCTGTTATTCAATTATTTTTTATTTTTGATTACGTGCATACATTCTCTTTTGTTGGAATTCAATCATACATTCTTGTTTATTACAATGTCTCGATGCTTGCTGGATCATTTAATTGAGTTTTAAGTGCAAGAATCACGGCTTGCCATTATTGTACCCCAAAATTTTCCCTCTTATTTTATCATGATTTTCCTCACAAGACTTCTTGGACTCCAGATCAAATTAGGGTTTGCTCAGCTCAAGACATCCCCTTGCACTATTGACCTGAAATTAGGGTTTGAGTTTGCACAAGGATTTTTGGACTTCAAATGCCTCATGTGACTTTCATACTTCATGTTGGACCTCTAAGATTGCCCATACCAAGTTCCAAGCCTTGAATCAAATATTTGCCCAGTCAATTGGACAGTTGACCTAAAAATCAGCTGTATTGGGGGAAAAAATCAACTGTGGCCAATTTACAGTCAAACCTCATAATTTTTGATCCATATCAACATTATAGACTCATATGAACCATTTGATCAAGTTTTGACCACAACTCCTCAAGAAATTTAATCAGATCATCAAAAGGGCAAAATGGTCATTTTTAGGGTTTTTGACTTTAGAAGGGCAATTTCTGATTTTTAACCTAGACAATGGAAAATTGGGTTCAAGCATAGTTTCAAGGACTCAATGGCATCATCATGACCTAATCACAAGGTTCAAAAGATCTCAAATGCATTGGATTGACAAATGAATTTTCCAGTCAACTGATCAAAAATCAACTGTACACTGAAAAGTAAAACTTTGACTTTTTGGTCAAAATCAAGTGCCAAGGGTCATTTTTCATCAAGATGTGTAAAAACATGAAACTTGTTCACCAAGAAACCTAATTTTGAAAATTAGGGTTTAAAATGGAAAATTTTCATAACTTAGAAATTTTCTAAGTTATGAAAATTTCTTATTTTTTCCCAACTTCTCCCAACTTTTTCACCATGATGCAATTGGATTCAAACAAAACTTCCAACATGAAAGTTGTATTCCTTCACAAAATATATAACTTTTATTCACAAAGTTTTCCCAAAAGATGCTTGGATCTCAAGTTATGATTTTGTGAACAAGGGTCCATGAAACTTTTAACTTAGTGAAATTTTGCCCTAGTTTAGGCAGGATTTTGACCTATCTTCATGGCAATTTTTCACATAGTTCCAAGTGGAATCTCAAAATGAATTTCAAATATGGATAGTAGAGCATGTTACAAGTTTCCAAAATGTCCAAGAACTCTCCAAGATCATTTGTGGTTAGGGAGAATCGAAGGATTGAAAATGGCAAATCATCACTTTTGTCCAAGGAATTTTACACCATGCTACAAGTTGCAAAATATGTCCAAACCTTGCTTGTACTTGTTTTACAGGTCTTAAACCCTTCCACACTCAAAAATTTAATGCAAACATATTGGATTAAGGCTTTGTTCTGAGCTTTAGAAGATTACACATTGAATTAATCCATTTTTGGCAAAAAGGCAACAATACCATTTCCATAAAGCATAACTTTTGCATTTTTGTTTGTCTTGAGCCATGGACCTGATTTCTTTATGAAAACAAAGTCCATGAATATCAGGAAAGGTATACCAACTATGTGCAGCTAGAATACATGCCTGTACAACCTTTTCCTTTGTCACTTCCCACCTTTTGTTCAAAAACAAGCAAGTGTGCAAAAACCACATAACTTTGTAATCTGATATAACCAAGCCTTGTGCATATTTCAAACAACTTCAGCACATTATACCAAGCCTAATACACGAGCCCTAAGCCTCTCAAACACCCAAATACACAAAAACTTCATTTCTTCCCAAAATAGGGCAAGTTCTGCAAATCATAAGCCAAACCAAATCCACTCGTGCATTTTGCTTGAAACCAGTTCCAATACACTCCATACAACATACGTAAACTATCCCAACCATTCTCAAGCCACTGTAACTCCATTTTCACACTTCACCATTTTTTATTTGAAGCTTTGCAGATTGAGTTTTACAAGCATATTCAGGCAATTTTAAAGCAAGCCAATCATTAGGGAAGGTTAAAGGAACATCAAGCAAGCTCAAAAGAACCTCAGGCCTCAATGAAAGTTGCTGCGTTGCCATACTCGAGCTTGACTGAAACAGGTAAATTTCAAACTTCTATCTCCTTATTTAGGAATCATTAGGCTTAGGTTTGTGAAGCAAAAATGTAGTCCTCATTGTCCTTGAACTGTACATATGCTTAGAATTCATTTATGTTAATTGAGCTAGGAGTATTTGATAGTTGAACTTACTGAAAAAATTAGGTTAGAAATTGGGAGTGATAAAATTCTCCCTGGTTTCTTAGAGTTAGATCAAGTTTTTTATATGGTTAGGATCGTGGTTTAAAGCTCTATAATTTTCATGTTATGAGTTTTTGATTTCAAGCAAAGAATAAAGAGAACAGGTTTGAAGTTGCAGCGCACGCATTTTTGTTCTGGAGGACAGGGACGAAGTGGAAATGGGCTGGGCTTGGCTTGTTTCTACTTTTTGCACCCCCTAGCTTGCTTTCTGCACCCCCTTGGCCCATTTGATTATTTTGTTATATTTTTTTTTATTTCTTTTACATTTCTGACTTTTTATTTATTTTTCTAAATATTAAAAATTACCAAAAATATTCTCTTAACTTTTTCACATTTTATTATATTATTTTTATTATTTTTTGGACATATAAATAGTTTATTAAATAATATATACTTTTATTTTCTTAAAATAAATTCATAAATAATACAAAGATTATATATTTTTATTTTTATTATTTATATACTTAAATAATATTTTCTCACACATTTTAATTTTTTAACACTCTTGTATATATTTTTATTTTATATTCTTGTACATAAATAAATAATGTAATATATATATATTTTCTTAAAACAAAAATTAGGGTTTCCACCCTTTCAAAAATAATCATTTTTCATTTTCTTATTTTAGAGACATAAATAATTTATTTTTACATACATAAAAAAAATACAAAAGCATTTTTGCATATTTATATTTATTTGCATATTTAAATAATTGTCCATGCATTTATTTGTGCAATATTTCAATTTGGTTGTAATAATAGATTTAGGGTTTATTTTTTAGCAATATCCCCTTATTCAAACTTGTATCCACCTCCCCATATTAATGTTGTAATAGTATTAGATTTACTTTTACGCACTTTATTGCTTTCAAATATGCATGATAGTAAGATTAGGGTTTGTATGATAACCAAAAAAATCAAAACAAATAGCATGACTAAACACAAGACAAAAATGCATGAAAATGACAATACAATGCACACAAGCACCACTAGGGTTTCATCCACTTGTTGCCTTAAAAACATGGCCATGGTATACATTCTAGGTGTCTTGGCAAAACAAAAACAAAACTAAAGATCATAGTCCCTCGATGACGCTATCTTGGTTGCTTATACAAAAATGATCTAGTCCCTCAAAAACTTGCTAAGATACTTGGCATAATTGCTATCATGGTCATACGATGACCCATGCCCGTCCTGTTTAACATCCAAACACAAGGTTGTTTACCAAATACAATGGTAAAACAACAATGTCAAAGGGTTAAAAATGTGTAGGAAAAATCTTTGAGTAGGGTAGACAACTCCTAGTTACTTGATCAATTTGAAAACATCCTTGCTAATTTCAAAACACACAATTTCAAAACATTTTCCCAAAACAAACTTTCAAACATTGAAAACATTTTTCAAAAGATAAACACCTTTGTATATATTCAAACAAGAATCATTACAAAAGTTGCCTAGACAAAGGCCTCTTTTCAAAATATTTTCGAAACCACACACAAAAGCACCATTTCAAACAATTGGAAAAGCAAAGTAAGTGATCTAAACAAGTAACTAAGAGCCCATGGAAAACCATGGATGAAAAGGGTGCTAGCACCTTACCTTTTCATAATTTACCCCCCGAACCCAAGAAAACATCTCAAAGGTCTTTCCTGTGCTTTTTGACCTTTCCTTTGGATAAAATAAAAAGTCAGTGGTGACTCTTGCTAAACTGAAACATTTGCGAACACAAACGCAAAAGCTCAAGTCAGTTCTCCCACCGTATCACATAACTGGAGACTCTGCTGGGGATAAACTTAAAAGTGGGGTTACCTTAGGGTTTATATCACCTTTACATGCTTACCTTGTTTGCTTTGATTGCTTTACATTTGGTTCTATTGTTTGGGTTTGAATCCTCTTCCCGGATTTGGGAAACATTCATAGGTAACTAGCAATACATTGTGGAAACTATGCGGGGTATACCGACATGGTTGAAGCAATAGCTATATTAGTGCGACATATTTGTGGGTACCAGTAGCCTTTGAGTCAATCATAGAGAATACGGGGCCGCTGAGTGATGTCATGAAGCACTAATGGACTTTTAGAACCTTTACTTGACCAACTTGGCCTTTTTAGGGGTAGTGAGATGACCGACTTTGGTGCAGTCCGAAGTTGGTAGATACTCGATACTACACTCATTGAGGGTTATTTTCTTGGAATATTTCGGTCGCCAGTAAAGTGTCTAAACTGAAACAATGAACACAGAAAATAATCCAGTGATATTGAGCTCCTTAGAACCCGGTTACTATTTATAGGACAGGTTGAGCCAACTAAACTTCAAGAGGGTACTTACCTATGAAACCCCATGCAAGCCTGAAACTAGGAACTTGTGTCATTTGTTTGTACATATACTTGTGCATACATCATGAGCATCATGAAACATCATATGCATCCACTAACCATTTCAAAGGTTTGGATCTTCATCTTTGTTCCTGTTTTGTAGGTAATGGAATCACTCCGCAGGAAAACTATTCAGGTCAATCTTGTGAGAATTCCTCCTCAACTCAAGGAGCTTGCTTCCAAGATTCCATAGAATTTTCCATTCATTGAAAGACATGGTAGACTTCTCAACTTGGTCAACTCCAACATAGAGGAAGACATGGTGAAAGTTCTCTTCCAGTTCTTTGACCCCCTACACCACTGCTTCACATTTTCTGATTACCAGTTAGTGCCTACTTTGGAGGAATTTTCTCAACTCCTGAGGATTCCTATTCTCCATCAACTACCCTACAACGTTACGGAAAGATATCCAAAGCCTGAAGATGTTTCTCAAGCCCTACACTTGCAACCATCTGATGTCAAAGGTCATTGGGAAGCTAGAAGTGGTGTCACGGGTTTCTTGGCAAAGTTTATGTTTGAGAAAGCTTAAGAATGCTGGAATTCTCTAGACTTACATGCTTTTGAGGAGATTGTAGCTCTTCTCATCTATGGGTAGGTCTTGTTCCCAAACCCTGACCAGCTTATAGATGTTAATGCTGTCAAAATCTTCATGGCTCGCAACCCGGTGCCTACATTGCTTGGGGATATCCTCCACTCATTTCACACACGAACAATGAGAAAAAGAGGTGTTCTCATGTGCTGTACTCATCTACTGGCAAGATGGTTTATTTCTCATCTTCCCCAATCAGTCTTGAAGAATGAGAAAGGCTTAAGGTGGTCACAACGATTGATGACTCTTACACATTCAGATGTTCATTGGTGTTCTCGATCCAGAGAAAATGTTATCATCATTGACCATTGTGGGGAATTTCCTAATGTACCTCTACTTGGCATTAGGGGAGGCATTACCTACAACCCTTGCTTGGCTCTGAGACAGTTTGGGTATTCCCGAAGGGATGACCCTCATGACATGCTGATTCCAGACTTGGTTTTTGACTTCGACAACGACGATCAAGGACTTCGACAAAGGTTCATCCGAGCTTGGAGGATGCCCAACAAGGTGGACAATAAGACCTCGGGACACAAGAATTCCATACCTTTTGAGCCTTACCTCAAGTGGGTACGAACCCGCGCCCAAAGTCTTATGATGCCTTACCCCTACATTCTTCATGTGATCAAAGAGCCTGTTATGGAAGGAGAGGTTCCATACACCCTCCTACATCCTGACATGCTGACATCACTAGAAGATTTGCAAAGGAGTTGGATACAGCTCAAGGGTGAATGTGATACTTTTGAAGCCCAATTCTACGCTAGTGAGAAGAAGGTTTTGGAACTTACTCGTCAACTTCACGAAGAGAAGACTCTCAACACCTACATTGCACCAAAGAGGATGCGCAACGTCTTTTTACATTAGAATTTTGTATTATTTTGCCCATGGGGCATTTATGTACTAACAAATTCTATATTATTAATATGACGTGTGTTCATTTTTGTTTACAACAAATTTGAATTTCTGAATCCTTGAATGCATTACATGAATACATATCATTCATCATATGCATAAATAGGTCTTCACACCAGGTTTCCTTATCTCTCTACTGTTTATTTCAGGAAGATGGATTTAGAGTAGACGGTCAAAGACTTGAAAGCGCATAATTCACAGTTCCAACAACTACTCATGACCTTGGCTAAGGGTCAGGAGGAGCTCAAAACTCTACTGGAAAAGGAAAAAGAGAAAACGAAAAAGAAGAGGGTTGGTGTGGCTACTTTGGGTAGAAGATTTGAAGGTCAAGCTAGAGGGGTCCTGGATTTCCCCTCAACATCTGATGAAGGGGTAGGAAAAGGAAAGGGAACTGCAGTGCCATTTGAGTCTGAGGAAGAAGAGGAGGAAGAGGATGAAGACTATTATGAACAGCAGTATCCTTCTTCAGACGACAAATACAAAAATCTGGAAGAACGTCTGGCAGCTATGGAAGTGCAAAGGGTGTCTGGGCTGGATTTCGAAGAGTTAGGGTTGGTTTCTTGGAATGTCATTCGCCCCAAATTTAAAGTACCTCTATTTGCTAAGCACGATGGGTTGTCTTGCCTAAAGATACACCTGCGGTCTTATGTCAGGAAAATCCAACCACATTCTTCTAACAAGGATCTATGGGTCCATTTCTTCCAGTACAGTCTGGCGGGGACGCAGTTGGATTGGTTTTACCAGCTAGAGAGGTCTGATGTACACAATTGGGAGGATTTGGCTGCCGCCTTTTACAGACAGTATCAATATAATGCGAACTTAGCACCAACCCGTACTCAATTACAAAGTATGGGCATGGTCTCTAATGAAGGCTTTAAGGAGTATGCCCAGAAATGGAGAGACTTGGCGGGACAAGTACAACCACCTCTATCTGAGAGGGAGCTTGTAGATATGTTCTTGGGTACACTGTCAGGCCCCTTTTTTAATCACCTGATTGGAAATTCATCTGCGGGGTTCACCGAGTTGATTGTAATTGGTGAAAGAGTTGAAGTCGGAATTAAGAGCGGTAAAATTCAAAAGGATACATCTACTTTCGCTGCCATCAAAAAGCCTTTTCCAGAAAAGAAAGAAGTATCAACTGTCTACTCTCAAAGAAGTCAAGGAAGAGTTGAGCGCCGAACAGCGGTGGGGGCCGTAATGATTCAGAAGTCTGCAGCTGATCAACCCAGAAACAATCAACCCAGAACCAACCAACAAAGGGCGGAAAGGCCTGCTAGGCAATTCACCAAAATACACATGACGCATGCTCAGGTTCTCCCCCATCTCCTGAAGTTAAACGTTACCAGTTTGAGAGAGGCCCCGCAAAATCCGAATACATCTTCTCCTTTTTACCATGCGAACGCTAAGTGTGCTTATCATTCAAACAACCTGGGGCATGACACCAACAGTTGTTGGGCCCTCAAGAATATGATTTAGGATTTAATAGATGCTAAAGAAGTTGAATTCGACACCCCTGAAAAACCGAATGTGATCTTTGCTCCAATGCCAAAGCATGGTCACGATGCCCATGCTATTGAAGAAAATTTGTATGTTGCTACTGTTGATGATTTGATAACTCCATTACCGATAATCAAGTTGAATCTGTTGAAGGCTGGGATTTTCCCAGGTTGTGAAGAAGATTGCTACCTTTGTTCATTCTTACCAACCGACTGTCCGTTGTTGAAGTTAGGCATCCAGCGCCTAATGGATAATCAAGAAATCCTTTTTGAAAAGACTCCTGCTACACCGACTCCTGTCAATGATATTTCAATAATTACCATATCTGCCAATCTTTCCAAGGTCTCCAAAAGACCTGTTAAGATTACATCTGATCCGAAGATTGCACCTTTGAAGATAACCATGCCGGGCCTATCCCGTACAAGTCCAACAAATCAATACCGTGGAACTATGGGGGAGAGATCTTCTACCACGGTATTAAACAAATTGAATCAACTGAAGAGAGTTCTGATGAAGAGACTTCTGACATTGGAAACATTGCTGGAACGAGTAAAATCACCCGCAGTGGAAGAATTTTCTCTCCGGAGATTACCCATCCAAAGGCAATCTTCGGACCCTTAGCTGCTCCTAAGGTTACTCCTGTACAGATCATAATATCTGCGAGAACTCCAATTATTGAAGAAGTCGTGACTCCTGTGGTTGTCCCCTCTGCTGCTGATGATGATAGAGGGAAAGGGATCCAAGAAGCGCCCGTCAGGACGAGGGCTCAGCCGTTGATCATCCCTGAAACTTCTCAAATAGAAATGGAAGAGATTTTGAAAATAATCAAGAAAAGCGATTATAATGTTGTGTAACAACTGGGGCAAATTCCCTCAAAGATCTCTATGTTGGCCCTGCTGCTTTGTTCAGAAGCCCATGCTAAAGCTTTGATCAGATTTTTGAAGACGGCCCACGTGCCACAGGAAACCTCCGTGGATCAGTTCCAGGAATGTGTAGCTAGCCTAACAGCTGACAATGGTCTAGGATTCTCCGATGCTGATTTAACATCTAAAGGGAGAAAACATAATGACGCTCTGCATGTTTCGGTGGAATGCAGAGGGACTACTCTAGCACACGTTCTGATAGACACTGGGTCGTCTTTAAATGTCTTGCCGAAGAAGGCCTTGGATAGACTGGATTGTGAAGGCTTAACCCTGAAACCCAGCAACATCATTGTCAGAGCCTTTGATGGTTCTAAAAGGATGGTCCACGGGGAGGCGGACATCCCGATTAGAGTGGGAACTGAAACCTTCAACTCCATATTCTATGTGATGGACATCCGTCCTTCCTATTCTTGCTTGTTGGGAAGACCCTGGATTCATCATGTTGGAGCCGTCACTTCTACTATGCATCAAAATCTCAAGTACCTTGTCCAGGGGAAAATTGTGACTGTGCACGGCAAAGAGGAATATATGATAAGTCATCTTAATTCTTTCCGCTATGTGGAATTAGATGGCGAATTCATAGAAACCCCTTTCAAACACTTCGAGGAAGTTTCTGAAGAGATTGCAGCAACCAAGACAATGTCTTATGTACCGATGATTACCAAACATGTGCCTCGGATATCATCCCTCAAAGATGCTAAGGCTGTGATTGAAGAAGGAGGAAGCACAATCTGGGGGAAGCTTCCCGATTTCCCTTTCAAATCAGATAAATTCGGCTTGGGTTTCACTTCGGCTAGTCAAAAGGTTGTGCGTTGCTTCCGGGCTGGAGGACTACCAGTGAAGATCACCCATCATGGAGTCAATGCTTTGGAGGATAGTGAAGAGGAGAGCAACTTGGAAGATTGGATTTTCCCTACTGTTGACAGAGGACTGAACAACTGGGAGGCAAAAGACTTTGTTCCCATTACTTTCATAAATCAGTAATTTATCTTTCAAACATTTCTGTTGGTTTGTAATAATTCTTGAACAATTCGTACACTTTTAACCTTTTGCCTTACCCGAGGTACATAGGTCCATTTGTAAGGGTTTGATTTTTCATCTTCATATGCCATTTTAATGAATCATGGACGTTTTCACATATAAACTTTTATGTTCATTTTCTTTCTTTTTACATTTTATTTGTTTAAAGGTGGATATCCCTTACACACACCCAAACTCATAAATGCAGGTACCCTTCCATTCCGGATTCCATGGGTAACAATTCTGCTATGACCTTCAGTGACTCTGAAGATCTGGTCTACCATACCAAATACGAAGGTGATGAAGACTGTGAAGTGCTGGGAGAATTGGCTAGACTACTACAACAGGAAGAAAAGGCTACTCTGCGTCATGAGGAGCTATTAGAGACAATCAACTTGGGAACTGAGGAAGACAAAAAAGAAGTTAGAGTGGGTGCCAACCTAGAGCCAAGTGTTAAAGAGCGCCTAATTTAGCTGTTGAATGAATATGTTGAGATCTTTGCCTGGTCCTACGAAGACATGCCAGGACTCGATACAGATATTGTGGTTCACCGTCTCCCTACAAGAGAAGATTATCCACCAATTAAACAGAAAGTCCGCCAAATGAGGCCTGATATTTCTGAAAAGATCATAGCTAGAGTGATAAAGCAATTCAATGTTGGGTTTCTTGCTGTTACTTCCTATCCATAATGGGTTGCTAACATTGTGCCCGTGCCTAAGAAGGACGATAAAGTCAGAATGTGCATGGATTACAGAGACTTAAACAGGGCCAGTCCTAAAGATGACTTTCCACTACCGCATATTGACATCTTGGTTGACAACACAACTCAGCACAAGGTATTTTCTTTCATGGAAGGATTTTCAGGGTACAAGCAGATCAAAATGGCCCCTGAAGACATGGAGAAAACTACTTTGGTTACACAATAGGGTACGTTCTGCTATAAAGTGATGCCATTCGGACTGAAGAATGCCGGGGCAACCTATCAACGCGCCATGGTAGCTTTGTTTCATGACATGATACATCATGAGATTGAAGTCTACGTAGACGACATGATAGCCCGTTCACAAACTGAAGAAGAACACCTCGACCATTTGCAAAAGCTGTTTGTCAGGTTGAAGGAGTACAAGCTCAGACTGAACCCTAACAAGTGCACTTTCGGAGTCAGGTCCGGTAAACTCTTGGGTTTCATTGTCAGCAACAAAGGCATCGAGGTTGATCCTGCCAAAGTCAAAGCTATACAAGAAATTCCTGCCCCTCACACTGAGAATGAGGTTAGAGGTTTCTCGGGACGCCTAAACTACATTGCAAGGTTCATTTCTCACCTGACATCTACCTGTGAGCCAATCTTCATGCTGTTGAAGAAAGATCAGGTGGTTAAATGGAATAATGGCTGTCAAGTTGCTTTCAATAAAATCAAGGAGTATTTGCTATAACCTCCTATCTTGATGCCTCCCGTCGAAGGAAGATCGCTAATCATGTATCTGACTGTCCTGGATAATTCAATGGGGTGCGTACTGGGCCAACATGACGATTCTGGCCGAAAAGAGCATGCCATTTATTACCTTAGCAAAAAGTTTACTGAATGCGAGACCCGATACTCACTGCTCGAGAAAACTTGCTGCGCTTTGATATGGGCTGCTCGCCGGTTAAGGAAATATATGTTGACTCATACCACTCTGCTGATATCTAAGATGGATCCGATCAAGTACATCTTTGAGAAGCCTGCTTTGTCCGGAAGAATCGCTAGATGGCAGATGATCCTGACTGAATACGATATCCAGTACACGACCCAAAAAGCTATAAAGGGGAGTATGCTAGCTAACCATCTGGCTCATCAAGCTGTCAAAGATTACCAATCCATGAGGTTCGGCTTCCCTGACGAAGACATTATAACATTGGATAACATTGAAGAGAACGGACCGTATGACGAACCTGAACAAGGATCCCGAGGGACCCTGTACTTTGATGTTGCCTCCAATGCACTTGGAAACGGTATCGGCGCGGTACTCATCTCTCCAGAAGGTTTCCATACACCTTTCACTGCCAGACTATGCTTCAGCTGCACCAACAACATGGCCGAGTATAAAGCTTGCATCTTTGGACTCAAGGCAGCAATAGACATGGGAATCAAATCCTTAATTGTATTTGGGGACTCATCTTTGGTCATCAGTCAGATCAAATGAGAGTGGGACACTAAACATCCCAACCTCATCCCTTACAAAGAACATGTCTTGACATTGTTATCACATTTCAAGCAGATTACCTTTGAGCACTTTCTGCGAGAAGAAAATCAGCTAGCCGATGCTCTAACTACAATGTCATCCATGTTTAAACTTAACTGGAATAATGAGGCTCCCAAAATCACCATTGAGTGGATGGATGAACCTACACACTGTCACGAGATTAATACCGAAGAAGTAGTGGACCGACCTTGGTTTCACGAAGTTAAAAGGTATCTCGAAGCACAAGAATACCCCGAAGGAGCTTCAGTCAATGATAAAAAGTTCTTAAGGAGATTCTCTGCCAAGTTCTTCCTGAGCAATGGTATCCTATACAAGCGCAATCATGATTGCATCCTACTCCATTGTGTGGACAAGATTGAAGCTGAACAGATCATGGATGAACTGCACAATGGTACCTTTGGCACTCACTCTAGCGGACATATGATGGTTAAGAAGATTCTACGGGCAGGCTATGACTGGTCTACCATGGAAGCTGATTGCCATCAACATTCCAGAACTTGTCACAAATGTCAAATCTATGTGGACAAGGTACATATACCTCCAGTTCCTCTCAATGTCTTAACAACTCCTTGTCCGTTCGCTATGTGGGGAATCAACATGATTGGAGAGATCAAGCCTACAACATCCAATGGACACCATTTCATTCTGGTGGCCATTGATTACTTTACCAAATGGGTCGAATCGGCTTCCTTCGCATCCGTCACAAAGAATGTGGTTGCCCGTTTCATCAAGCAGAACCTTATTTTCCGGTACGGTATCCCCGACAGGATCATCACGGACAACGGTACAAACCTTAACAATACTATGATCACCGCCTTGTGCGAGCAGTTCAAGATTCAACATCACAATTCATCTCCCTATCGGCCAAAGATGAACGATGTTGTCGAAGCTGCGAACAAAAATATCAAGAAGATCATACAAAAGATGACAGTCACCTACAAGGACTGGCATGAGATGTTACCGTTTGCTCTCTACAGGTACCGTACCACGACGCGTACATCAGCTGGGGAAACACCCTATTCTTTGGTATACGGCATGGAAGTTGTTTTACCTATCGAGGTTCAGATTCCCTCCTTGAGAATCATGAAAGATGCTGGTTTGAGTGAAGACGATTGGATTTAGACCCGGCTTAATCAACTTAACTTGATTGATGAGAAGTGACTTACTGCTGTTTGTCATGGTCAGACGTATCAAAAACGGATGATCAAGGCTTTCAACAAGAAAGTCATACGTCAGGCATATCAAGTCAGAGATCTTGTAATCAAGCGGATCATATTGCCGCAAAGTGATCCCAGGGGCAAATGGACTCCTACTTACAAAGGACCATTTGTGATCAAAAACATCTTTTCTGGTGGGGAAATGAAATTAAACACTATGGACGGTGACGACCTGTCGCACCCTGCAAACGCATAGTCAAAAGATACTACGCATAAATGACCTGGCAAGTTGAAAACCTGAAAGGGCAACTTGGGCAAAAATGGGCATCCCGGTGAATCAAAAACCCGAAAGGGCGGTTCAGGCAAAAATTAGGGATAAATAAAAAAATCTGTACACCCGACAAGTTGAAAACCCGAAAGGGCGACTTGGGCAAAAAAGGGTTTCCCGGTGGATCGAAAACCCGAAAGGGCGGTCCAGGCAAAAGTTAGGGAATTGAAGCGTATGACTATGTCTCGTCGGATCACTTTAAGTACAATCTCTTCACAAACAAGCTCATGGCTTCTGATCAATACAATCATCTTCGGACGAAGTGACGAATGGACAAGATATTCAGAGTTACGAAGGCTATAGCAGAATGGGAACCCCATGGAATTTTCACACATAGCCATCTTTCTTTGTATAAATTTCTCTCATTTTTTTATGACAACATTCTCTTACTAGTATGTCTGTCTCCTTTGTACAGAATACTTACACAAAGTTAATACAAAGATACTTCAAAGTGCAGAAAACTATTTACCTTTTCTTTCTTTTTACACTTGTGTTTTATTTGAAAAACGTCCAATGATTTATCAAATGAGCATATGCATTTGAATATAATCACTATTTACAAATAAACGAAATGGGAAAGAATAATTACTGATAGGTTAAAAGTATAGGAAGACGTCTTTAGGCTATTCCAAGAGAAATCCCCTGCAGTATATCATCTAGATCCCCCAGCAGAGCTAAAACCTTGAAATACATATCCCCATCAGAGCTAAGTTTTCAAACTCCCGATCCCCAGCTGAGCCAAAAACTTTGAACTACAAATCCTCAACAAAGATGAAACTTTCTTCCCCAACGGAGTCCAAAACTTCAACCTTTAAACCCCGGTGGAAAACCATCCAGTTTCCTCCAATTCCCTAGAGAGTTGTCTTAAAACCAAATAATTCCCCTGCAAGTTATCTTAGAACCTGATAATTTCCCAACAAGTTTCTTTGAAGCCTGACAGCTAACCAGACGACAACTCCGGATAACTCCCCAGTAGATTGGCATACAACCCAAACTCTTGAAAACTCTCCAGTAGTATAGCTATTCCCCACAGAGTTTTTACTACTCTCCAACAGAATAAACTTTCTCCCTGCAGAGTTATTCTTATTTCCCAACAGATTGAAGATTCTCAATCCCCAGCCACAGTAATCAAGGTTCTCGGGACTCCCCAAGCAGGTTTCTCAAGCAACACTCGACATTATTTTTACAACAGAATGATTATCATATTCCAACTCTAAAGACTTGAAGGATCCCTATATCCCCAGGAAAGTCGTGAAGGATTCCCACATCCACAGAAGTTGTCAAAGGTTTTGAATCTCCAGCAGTAGTCAAGGATTCTTTTTCCCCGGCAGCAGTCAAAGATTTTATTATCTCCGGCTATCAAGGATTTATTTTCCTCAGCAAGACAGCTAATCAGCTTACATGCACATACATTACATTCATATATCATAAACATTGATAAAATACAATTATTGCATCATACATTTCATGCAACATAACTTTGTGTTTCAGCTAACATTTTACCTTTTTCAGGATAAAATTAACAGCTATCTTTAACAAATATTCAAAGCTCAAATACAGCTTAGAGATGCTCCCGACACAGATTCTATTCTACTGCTTATTTGAATCAATGCTCACATTCTTGTTCCAGTTCAAGTTATGAAGCCCGGATTCGACCAGATAATATCTTAATTTTTTCTCCATCATACTATGAAGCCCAGAGATCGACCGAAAAAATAGTTGAATCCGCAGCAAATTACCATGAAACCTGGAATCGACCAGATTGTGGTACACCTTAAATTCAAGCTATGAAGCTCAGGTTCGACCGAATAGTATCTTGATCTCTACAAAGCACTGTGAAGCCTGGATTTTGACCAAATAACAGTGAGGTATACTGTGAAACTTGGATTTCAACCAAAAAAGCAGTTTACTCGGCCAATTACTTTGAAGCTCGGATTCAACCGAATATTAGTAGGCCCCAAAATCAAAGGGAAGCCCGGAGGCGACCAGATAACCATTTGTTTTTCTTCTGAAGCCTGGATTTTGACCAGATAGGAAGTAAGGTATTGTGAAGCCTGGATTTCGACCAGGTAGCAATACAAGACTGTGAAGCCTGGATTTTGACCAGATAACAGTGAGGTATACTATAAAACTTGGATTTCGACCAAAAAAGCAGTTTACTCGGCCAATTACTTTGAAGCCCGGATTCAATCGGATATTAGTAGGCCCCAAAATCAAAGGGAAGCCCAGAGGCGACCAGATAACCATTTGTTTTTCTTCTGAAGCCTGGATTTTGACTAGATAGAAATTAAGGTATCGTGAAGCCTGGATTTCGACCAGGTAGCAATACAAGACTGTGAAGTCTGGATTTTGACCAGATAACAGTGAGGTATACTGTGAAACTTGGATTTCGACCAAATAAGCAGTTTACTTGGCTAATTACTAAGAAGCCCAGAATCAACCGGATATTAGTGTGCCTTAAATTCAAGTTGAAGCCCGGATGCGATCGGATAACAACTTAATTCCTTCTAAAGCCTGGAGTACGACCAGATAAGAATTGAGAAATTACGAAGCCTGGAGAACGACCGGATAGCAAGTTTAATCTCATCTCCCCGTTGAGTCACTGTAAAGCCTAGAGCATGACCAAATAACAGCCGATCTTATCACTATGAAGCCTGGAGCACGACCAGATAGCAGTTCATTTTCACCTCTTCAACCAAGAGATGATTCCCCAGTAGAATAACGGACGACTGAAGCTCCTAAAATTATATTTCTACCACGACAGAGACCGGCATTCCCCGGCGTAGTCCTCCTCAACAACAGGTATACGGGCTCTCGCAAAGGAATCTCTTATGCGATCAACACTTCTTTGGATGGCATCTTTAATCCCATCTCCAACAATATTCTATCACATCTTTGGATGGCATCTTTAAGCCCATTCCCTCAACTACATTTTGAGGAGTGCAAATTTATGGGTACTCTAGTGTCCAATCATCTTTTACCTTCGAGTCACGAACGTCAAACTCGCCAATCTAACTCTTCAGGTTCAAGAAGATTGAATAGGGGCAGCTGTTGTACCCCAAAATTTTCCCTCTCATTTTATCAAGATTTTCCTTACGACTTCTTGGACTCCAGATCAAATTAGGGTTTGCTCAGCTCAAGACATCCCCTTGAACTGTTGACCTGAAATTAGGGTTTGAGTTTGCACAAGGATTTTTTGACTTCAAATGCCTCATGTGACTTTCATACTTCATGTTGGACCTCTAAGATTACCCATACCAAGTTTCAAGCCTTGAATCAAATTTTTGCCCAATCAATTGGACAATTGACCTAAAAATCAGCTGTATTGGGGAAAAAAATCAACTGTAGCCAATTTATAGTCAAAACTCATAATTTTTTATCCACATAAACATTATAGACTCATATGAACCATTTGATCAAGTTTGGACCACAACTCCTCAAGAAATTTGATCAGATCATCAAAAGGGCAAAATGGTCATTTTTAGGGTTTTTGACTGTAGAAGGGCAATTTCTGATTTTTAACCTAGCCAATGGCAAATTGGATTCAAGAATAGTTTCAAGGACTCAATGGCATCATCTTGACCTATTCACAAGGTTCAAAAGATCTCAAATGCATTAGATTGACAGATGAATTTTCCAGTCAACTGATCAAAAATCAATTGTACACTAAAAAGTCAAACTTTGACTTTTTGGTCAAAATCAAGTGCCAAGGGTCATTTTTCATCAAGATGTGTCAAAACATGAAACTTGTTCACCAAGAAACCTAATTTTGAAAATTAGGGTTTAAAATGGAAAATTTTCATAATTTAGAAATTCTCTAAGTTATGAAAATTTCTTATTTTTTCCCAACTTTTCCAAACTTTTTCACCATGATGCAATTGGATTCAAACAAAACTTCCAACATGAAAGTTGTAGTCCTCCACAAAATATATAACTTTGATTCACAAAGTTTTCCAAAAATATGCTTGGATCTCAAGTTATGAATTTGTGAACAAGGGTCCATGAAACTTTTAACTTAGTGAAATTTTGCCCTAGTTTAGGCAGGATTTTGACCTATCTTCATGGCAATTTTTCACATAGTTCCAAGTGGAATATCAAAATGAATTTCAAATATGGATTGTAGAGCATGTTAAAATATTTTCAAAATGTCTAAGAACTTTCCAAGATCATTTGTGGTTAGGGATAATCGAAGGATTGAAAATGGAAAATCATCACTTTTGTCCAAGGCATTTTACACCATGCTACAAGTTGCAAAATCTGTCCAAACCATGCTTGTACTTGTTTTACAGGTATTAAACCCTTCCACACTCAAAAATTGAATGCAAACACATTGGATTAAGGCTTTGTTCCGAGCTTTAGAAGATTACACATTGAATTAATCCATTTTTGGAAAAAAGGCCACAATACCATTTCCATAAAGCACAACTTTTGAATTTTTGTTTGTCTTGAGCCATGGACCTGATTTCTTTATGCAAACAAAGTCCATGAATATCAGGAAAGGTATACCAACTAGGTGCAGCTAGAATACAGGCCTGTACAAGCTTTGCCTTTGTCACTTCCCACCTTTTCTTCAAAAATAAGCAAGTGTGCAAAAACCACATAACTTTGTAATCTGATATAACCAAGCCTTGTGCACATTTCAAACAACTTCAGCACATTATACCAAGCCTAATACACGAGCCCTAAGCCTCTCAAACACCCAAATACACAAAAACTTCATTTCTACCCAAAACAGGGCAAGTTCTGCAAATCATAAGCCAAAACCAAATCCACTCGTGGGTTTTCTTGAAACCAGTTCCAATATACTCCATACAACATACCTAAACTATCCCAACCATTCTCAAGCCACTGTAACTCAATTTTCTCACTTCACCATTTTTTCTTTGAAGCTTTGCAGGTTGAGTTCTACAAGCATATTCAGGCCATTTCAAAGCAAGCCAAGCATTGGGGAAGGTTAAAGGAACATCAAGCAAGCTCAAAAGAACCTCAGGCCTCACTGAAAGTTGTTGTATTGCAATACTCGAGCTTGACTGAAAGTTGCTGTATTGCAATACTCGAGCTTGACTGAAACAGGTAAATTTCAAACTTCTATCTCCTTATTTAGAATCATTAGGCTTAGGTTTGTGAAGCAAAAATGTAGTCCTCATTGTCCTTGAACTGTACATATGCTTAGAATTCATTTATGTTAATTGAGCTAGGAGTATTTGATAGTTGAACTTACTGAAAAAATTAGGTTAGAAATTGGGGGTGATAAAATTCTCCCTGATTTCTTAGAGTTAGATCAAGTTTTTTATATGGTTAGAATCGTGGTTTAAAGCTCTATAATTTTCATGTTATGAGTTTTTGATTTCAAGCAAAGAATAGAGAGAACAGGTTTGAAGTTGCAGCGTGCGCATTTTTGTTCTAGAGGACAGGGACGAAGTGAAAATGGGCTGGGCTTGGCTTGTTTCTACTTTTTTCACCCCCTAGCTTGCTTTCTACACCCGCTTGGCCCATTTGATTATTTTTGTATATTTTTTTTATTTCTTTTACATTTCTGACTTTTTATTTATTTTTCTAAATATTAAAAATTACCAAAAATATTCTCTTAATTTTTTCACATTTTATTTTATTATTTTTATTATTTTTTGGACATAGAAATAGTTTATTAAATAATATATACTTTTATTTTCTTAAAATAAATTCATAAATAATACAAAGATTATATATTTTTATTTTTATTATTTATATACTTAAATAATATTTTCTCACACATTTTAATTTTTTTAACACTCTTGTATATATTTTTATTTAATATTCTTGTACATAAAAAATAATGTAATATATAAATTTTCTTAAAACAAAAATTAGGGTTTCCACCCTTTCAAAAATAATCATTTTCTTATTTTAGAGACATAAATAATTTATTTTTACATACATAAAAAAAAAATACAAAAGCATTTTTGCATATTTATATTTATTTGCATATTTAAATAATTGTCCATGCATTTATTTGTGCAATATTTCAATTTGGTTGTAATAATAGATTTAGGGTTTATTTTTGAGCAATATCCCCTTATTCAAACTTGTATCCCCCTCCCCATATTAATGTTGTAATAGTATTAGATTTACTTTTACGCACTTTATTGCTTTTAAATATGCATGATAGTAAGATTAGGGTTTGTATGATAACCAAAAAAATCAAAACAAATAGCATGACTAAACACAAGACAAAAATGCATGAAAATGACAACACAATGCACACAAGCACCCCTAGGGTTTCATCCACTTGTTGCCTTAAAAACATGGCCATGGTATGCATGCTATGTGTCTTGGCAAAACAAAAACAAAACAAAAGATCATAGTCCCTCGATGACGCTATCTTGGTTTCCTATACAAAAATGATTTAGTCCCTCAAAAACTTGCTAAGATACTTGGCACAATTGCTATCATGGTCATACGATGACCCTTGCCCATCCCGTTTAACATCCAAACACAAGGTTGTTTACCAAATACAATGGTAAAACAACAATGTCAAAGGGTTAAAAATGTGTAGGAAAAATCTTTGAGTAGGGTAGACAACTCCTAGTTACTTGATCAATTTGCAAACATCCTTGCTAATTTCAAAACACACAATTTCAAAACATTTTCCAAAAACAAACTTTCAAACATTGAAAACATTTTTCAAAAGATAATCACCTTTGTATATATTCAAACAAGAATCATTATAGAGGTTTCCTAGACAAAGGCCTCTTTTCAAAATATTTTCAAAACCACACACAAAAGCACCATTTCAAACAATTGGAAAAGCAAAGCAAGTGATCTAAACGAGTAACTAAGAGCCCATGGAAAACCATGGATGAAAGTGTGCTAGCATCTTCCCTTTTCATAATCTACCCCCCAAACCCAAGAAAACATCTCAAAGGTCTTTCCTGTACTTTTTGATCTTTCCTTTGGATAAAATAAAAAGTCGGTGGCGACTCTTGCTAAACTGAAACATTTGCAAACACAAACGTAAAACCTCAAGTCAATTCTCCCACCGTATCATAGCCATTCTTAGGGTTTCTGAGTTCGTTTTAGGGCTTCCTTCCACAGGCAAAATTAGGGCTAGGCATGGACATTATGATGTTCAGGGATTCAAGCCCAGTGATTCATGGTCTTCAATGAAATTTATATTGCTTGTGCTAGATTTTTGAATAACGCAAGGTTGTAGTTACGGACATAAGACCATAGGTAAAAGTGCCTAGGCTAAGACGATATCCAGCGGAGGAAGACGAAGGCGTGGCATGATCTGGTTGGCTCATTTGAATTTTTACGCATTTCCATTAATACTGGCTTGATTTTACATATAATATATTATTATTGTTATATACATGAATGACTTGGCAGCTCAGTTGGTGGTGATGCGCTTTGGTAAAGGAGAGGACCTGGGTTCGAATCCCAGGTCCAATGTTTTTCTATTTTCCAAATGAATTATTATGGATTCAATGTTTGCAGACTATGGAGTTACACCCTACAACTTCACACCATCATCATCAGATCTCATCACATCCAGATCCAATGTCCCATATGCGCAGATGTACCATGGATCATCAGGAGACCGACACACTAGATATGGCACATATTGGGCTCAGAAAAGTGGGCCTGAACAAAAATTCAGCAAACATCCCTCCAATTTGGGTTTCACACCCCCAGGCCCATTTTTCTAACCTTTTCATTTTCTTTTTTTTTTTAAAATTAATTTTGTTTATTCATTATTTAATTTAATCATCTTTTTAATCAATTTTTTTAATATAAAATCATAAAATCAAGACCACAAAAAATAGAACTTAATTTCCTTTTTTAATAAATTAACTTTTGTAAATAAATTAATTCCATCAACTTTAATTTACTTTTCATTAATTGAAATTAATTAGAAAAATTAGGTTAAATTCAAAATTCTTTTTTCATAAAAAATCCAAAAAATGTTAATGAGCAAATTAGTTTGTTTAGGTCTTGACCCCTTTTTCAGCTTTAATTCTCGCGCGTTATTATTTTGCCGTGCGATTTTCTTATTTTTTTTATGTAACTTTGCCCGGTTTGTAATAGCTTAATTAGGGTTTTATTTCCGCATTTTTGATTTCAGTCAATTCTTTATGTATCTACCCCAAAGCCTTGTAATAGTGTAGGACTTTTACTTTCCCGTTTTTTATATGCTTGTATATAATTGTTAGCAACCTAGGCATGTATGATTAATGAATTAATCTTAGTTCACTAAACTGCAAAGATAAACATAACTGAAATCAAACACTTCTGCACACTTTCACCCCTAGGGTATTACCTCACTTGGTTGCCTCAGAAATAATGGTCGTGTCCCTCGAACGTAGGGATACCTTAACAATGACCCGCGATTCAAAGTCGTCATAAAGATCACAGTCCCTACTTGTCCCTCGAGTTCCCTACAAAATTATCTTATGACGATAGTCCCTTCGAAACGCTAAGGTATCCCTACTTGTTGCCTTCAGTGACCATTTTGTCCCTTTGGAAGTCCCTTTAAACTCCAATGGCGGTGCTGCCTATTCCTTAATAATAGGACAGTGCTGTCTAAAGGAAAACGAATAGAATTTTTTCGAGTAGGTAGATTTGTTCTTAGGTACTTGCTCAAACAAACAAATTCTACAAACACTTTTCAAAATAGTTTTCAAAAACAACTTCGTCACACTCTTGAGGATTGATACAAGGGTTATAACAAAGTAAAACTTTTCAAAACAAGCACAAACAAGCAATTTTAAAAATGAGCAAAGTACCTAAGAGCCCGTGGAAAACCACGGATAGAAAGGGTGCTAACACCTTCCCTTTCTATAACCTACCCCCCGTACTCAGAAACATCTCGAAAAATGTTTTTTCTGTTCATTTTCCTTTCCTTAGTTGGATGAAATAATATTCGATGATGACTCTTGCTTACCGCAACATTTGCGAATACAAAATGCAAACCAGTATAACAGTCGGTTCTGCCATCGTATCACAGAACTGGAGACTCTGTTGGGGAAAATAAAGTGGGGTTTACCTTAGGATTTAGGTCATTTTTAAATTGCTTTCCTGTTTGCTTTGTATGCTTTATTCTTAAAGGGTTTTTGCTTGGGCATGATTAAAGATCCTATACCCGGATCTGGGGACACTTTTTAGGTAAGCAGCAATAGATCGTGGAGACTGTACGATGTAGACCGATATGGTTCAAGCGATGGCTGTGTTGGTGTGGCACTTTGGTTGGTACCGATATCCTTCGTGGGGAAACGAGGAGAATACGGGGCCGCCGCATGGTGTCGTGAAGCACTAACGGACCTTAGAGCCTTTGTTGAACAAACTTGGCCATTAGAAAGTAGTGAGACAGCCGGCCTCAGTATAAGGATGAGAATTGGTTGATACTCGATGCTACACTCATTGAGATCAGACTTTCGGGATATTTCGGCCGCAAGAAAAGATTTCTTAAGCTGAAACAATGCCCGATAAAGGATGATCAGTGATATTGAGAATCTTTAGAACCCGGTTACTTTTCTAAGACAGGTTTGAAACTAACTAAACTTCAAGAGGGTATGACCTTAAAACTCAAGCAGGCCTTAAACCTAAGAACTTTGTGTGATTTGTCTGTGTTTTCTGTACCTGTGATTTATCATGACATCATGCATCATAACATAACATTCATTCTTATTGCACTAACCATTTCAAGGACCAAGGGAATTTATCTTTGTTCTGTTTTGAAGATCATGGCTTATGCTCGTAGAAACACTATCCGAATCAGCATTGTGAAAGTACCTTCCCAACTCAAGGAGCTAGTATCAAAGGTTCCCGAAACTTCCGCGTTCACTAAGAGACATGGTCGAATTATCAACCTCGTTACTTCAAACTTTGATGAAAAGATGATGAGTGTACTCTTTCAGTTCTTTGATCCCAAGCACCACTGCTTCACCTTTCCAGACTATCAGTTGGTGCCTAGCATGGAAGAATTCTCTCAGTTGTTGGATATACCCATTCTTGAACAGTTGCCTTTCACAGGTCTGGAAGAAGTTCCTAAGCCAGAAGTCATTGCCTCATCTTTGCATCTGAAACGGGCCGACATGGTATCCAATTTGGAAACAAGAAGCGGAGTCAAGGGTTTTCTAGCCAAGTTCCTGATAGACAAGGCCCAACTATTTTGGGATGATATGGATTTTCAGGCTTTTGAGAAGGTCTTGGCCCTTCTAATCTATGGGTTAGTATTATTCCCTAATCCAGACTTATTCATAGATGTGAATGCTATCATGATCTTCCTCTCTCGCAACCCTGTGCCTACCTTGCCCAGAGATATTTTGCACACACTCCATACTCGTACCATGAAGAGAAGAGGGGTTCTTATGTGCTGCATGCCATTATTGTCGAGGTGGTTTATTTCTCACCTCCCTAAGTTCATACTGAAGAATGAAGAAGGTTTGGGTTGGTCTCAAAGGATAATGTCACTCGCTCACACAGATATTCTCTAGTGTTCCCGAGCTATGGAAAACACTGCTATTATTGACCGCTGTGGGGAGTATCCTAATGTCCTATTTCTTGGAATCAGAGGGGGCATAACCTATAATCCTTGTTTAGCTCTGTGATAATTTGGTTACGCTCGAAGGGATGGTCCCCATGAGTTACTTATCAAGGACATTGTATTCAACTATGAGGATGATGTTCAAGGGTATCGACAGAGGTTCATACGAGCTTGGAGCATGGTAAACAGATCTGGCGCCAAGGCGATACGGCCAAAGGCTTCCATTCCTATGGAACCTTATCTCCAATGGGTACGAGGTAGCGCCCATAAACTTATGATGCTCTATCTGGCCGTTCTACCAATGATTGTGGAACCCACTACCGAAGGGGGCATTCCTTAGACGATTCTCCATCCCAATATGCCCAATGATCTTGGAGAACTACAGAGGTCTTGGATTTAGTTGAAGAAAGAGCGGGATACCTACATGGATAAGTTTTATTCCTATGAGGGGAAGGTTTTAGAGCTCACAAAGAAGATCCATGAGGAAAGAGGACTCAATGTCTATCTCGGCACAAATAGGAAGCATCCATGGGAATTTTGATTTTTCTAGTTTTAGATTTGTTTTTAATTGTAACACCTAAAGGCATTTGATCTTTGAATTAAACTAATAAAATCTTTGTTTCATTTTGATTCGCAAATTTAAATTTCCCAAAGTCTTTGAAATCATTGCATACACATCCCATTCATAGCATTGCATGTACATGTAACATTACAGGTTTCTCATCTTCTTCGTTGTTTATTTCAGCAGAAATGTCTTCTGAATAAAACATCAAGGATCTTCAGGCGCAAAATGCCCAGTTCCAACAGATGTTCATAAATCTGGCAAAGGGGAACGAGGATCTGAAATACCTCATCTTGAAAGAGAAAAATAAAAAGAAGAAGGTCGCCAGTATTCTGAATATGGGAAGAAGGTTTAGAGGGCCGTTGAAGGAACAAGTCGATCTGACCTCTTCATCCAAGGAATGGGAGAATCAAGAAGAAGAGACAAGGGAGAAGGACCCCAGTCGTGAAGTTTATGACAATGATACCAACTAAAATAATGAGCAATATCCTCCCACTGAGGATAGATACAAGTAGTTGGAAGATCGTTTGAATGCTATGGAAGTCCATAGGATACCTGGGCTGGATTTCAAAGAATTGGGATTGGTGTCGGGAGTGGTCATCCCATAGAAGTCAAAGCTCCAATTTTTGCAAAGTATGATGGGGTGTCCTGCCCAAAACTCCATCTCCTCTCTTATGTAAGAAAGATCCAGCCCCACACCACTGATATAAATTTGTGGGTCCATTTCTTTCAAGATAGTTTATCAGGGACTCAACTTGAATAGTTCTACCAACTGGAGAGAGCCAATCTCCGAAACTGGGAAGATCTGGCTACTGCTTTTTATAAGCAGTACCAATACATCGCTGACCTTGCTCCCACTCGTATTCAACTCCAGAGTTTGCCCATGGGGGAAAGTGAAGGATTTCAAGACTATGCCCAGAAGTGGAGAGAGTTGGCTGGAAGAGTTCAAGCCCCGTTGTCTGATAGGGAGTTTGTCGATATGTTTCTGGGGACGCTATCTGGTCTATTCTTTAATCATTTGATCGGAAACTCGTCAGCTGGTTTCACCGAGCTGATTCTGACTGGAGAGAGAGTAGAAGCTGGGATTTGGAGCGACAAGATACAGAAGGATGCCTCTTCGAGTTTGGTAAAGAAGCCTTTCGCTAGAAAGAAGGAAGCTAGTGCCATAATGATACCTAGGCCTACAGCTGCTCCACAATGCAACAATCAACAAAGGGTGGAAAGACCACAACGACAGTTTACCCGAATCAATATGACATTGGCTGAAGTTCTACCTCATCTGCTGAGATCTAACTTGGCGATCTTGAAAGAGGCTCCCAAGAATCCGAATACCACATCTCCCCGATATAACCCAAATGCTCAGTGTGCCTATCATTCTGAGAATCCTGGACATGATACCAATGACTGCTGGGCTCTAAGAAATAAGGTACAAGATCTAATCAAAGCCAAGGAAATTGAGTTCGATGCTCCAGAAAAGCCCGATGTCATAACTGCTCCCATGCCTAAGCATGATCGTGGAGTTAATGTTGTTGATATCGACTTGTTTGTGACCTTGGTGGATGAAGTTTCTACTCCTCTCATGACTGTGAAGAAGAATTCACTGTTGGCCGGTTTATTTCTGGGTTGTGCTGAAGGTTGCCACATGTGTTCATTTCTGACTTTTGGTTTCCATTTGCTGAAGTCAGGTGTTCAACGCCTGATGGGCAACAAAGAAATTTTGTTCGAGAAAACTTTGGTTCCTGTTGTTCCATCTGAAGACATTTCCATTATAACCATTTCCGCCAATCCTTCAAAGGTCTCCTCGAGAAAACCTGTTAGGATTACATCTGCTCCAAGAATTACTCCGCTAATAATTATTGTTCATGGTCCTGTCCCATATTCCTCGGACAAAGCTCTCCCCTGACATTATGGTGCCGATGTGTACTATCATGGCATCAAAAAAGATATAAAAAATGAAGAGGCTGATCCTGATATCGGTAACATTGTTGGGACCAGCAAGGTTACCCAAAATGGAAGGATCTTCTCTCCCGAGATTTCCCCTAAGACTGTCAACAGGGCTATTGTCATTCCGTCTGCTGTTCCTGAATTATTACCCCTGCCAGTGAATCATCTGGTACCCGCAGAAAAGAAGTTATAGGTGAGCCTGCCCGGACGGAGGCACCTAGAAAAATTGTCGTGGAAGCCTCTAAGCAAGAGATAGAGGAAATACTGAAAATAATCAAAAAGAGCGACTAAAATATGGTTGAGCAGCTGAGGAAGACCCCCTCAAAGATATCCATGTTGTCTCTGTTGTTGTGCTCCGAAGCCCATGCGAAGGCTTTGATTGCATTCCTCAAGACTACACATGTAGGAGACCTCAGCTGATCAATTCAAAGATTGCGTGGCTAGCCTGACTGCTGACAATGGGCTGGGTTTTTCAGATGCGGACCTAACACCGAAAGGGAGGAAGCATAATGATGCTCTGCAAGTCTCGATTGAGTGCAGGGGAACCACTATGGCTCATGTGCTGGTAGATACTGGGTCTTCGCTGAATGTCCTGCCTAAGAAGGCATTGGATTGGTTGGATTGTGAGGGCTTGACCTTAAAGCCTAGTAACATTATGGTGATGGATTTTGATGGATCGAAGAGAATGGTGCATGGGGAGGTGGACATCCCTGTCAAAGAAGGCTCTCAAACCTTTGAGTCCACTTTCTATGTAATGGACATTCGGCCGTCATATTCTTGTTTGTTGGGTCGTCCTTGGATCCATGAAGCTGGGGCTGTCACTTCTACACTGCACCAAATGCTAAAATATCCAGTAAGAGGAAAGATTGTCACTGTGCGAGGTGAGGAGGAGTATATGGTAAGCCACCTCAATTCCTTCAGGCACGTAGAGATGGAAGGGGAATTCATAGAGACTACTTTCCAGAATTTTGAAGAGGTTCCCAGATCTTTGCATCAGCTGAAGCTACTACCAGCAACAAACCTCCTCTAAAGATGGCTTCTCTCAAAGACGCCAGAGCCATGATTGAAGAATGTGGGTGTACCAATTGGGGACAACTCCCTGGTTTTACTCACAAAATTGACAAGTTTGGTTTGGGATTTACTTCAGGAGCTCAAAGGGTTGTTCGATGAGCTCGGGCTAGATGACCTCCCCTACGCATCAGCAATCGGGGAATTAATACCATTGAAGACGACGAGGAAGACTCAAACATTGACAGCTGGATCTACCCAACTACCAACGACAGACCACGTAACTGGACGGATAAGGACTTTATACCAGTTTCTTTTATTCCACAGTAATTGTCGTACTTGTTTTAAGATTTGTAATAAATAATTTAAAACTTTACGGCCTGGTGCCTTGCCCGAGGCACATTGGATTTTCTTGTGAGGGCTATTATTTGTCATTTCATATATCATTAATAAAGCATTGGACGTTTCTTGCATATAAATTTTGCGCTCTCTGTTTTTCTTGTCTGTTTTCACTTTATCAAAACAACTATTCTCTTACACACACTCACATATCATACTGCAGATCAATGTCCACTCTGGATCCCATTGATAACAGCTCTGGTACTGTCTGTTATGACTTCGAAAATCCGATCAACCAAGCCAAAGACAAAAGTGAGCATGATTGTGAGGTACCTGGAGAACTTGCTAGACTATTACAACAGGAAGAAAGGGCTATACGGCCTCATGAAGATCCGGTTGAGACAATAAACCTGGGCAAAGAGATAGACAGAAAGGAGGTCAAGATTGGTGCAAATTTGGAAGGTAAGGTCAAACAGCGGTTGATACAAATGTTGCACGACTACGTTGAGATCTTTGCCTAGTCATATGAGGACATGCCAGGTTTAGACAATGATATTGTGGTTCATCGTGAAGAAGTGAAAAACACAAGAAGGGGGGTTGAATTGTTAAAACTTGAAATCAAATGCAGACAACACGTTATTTTTATCCTGGTTCGTTTGATCTCAAACTACTCCAGTCCACCCGTCAAGGTGATTTCGCCTCTCTCCAACGAGGTCTTAATCCACTATATTCAACTGAATACAAACTGCTTTAACAACTGCTAAAGCCTTCTTGAGTCTAACCACAGACCAATTTCTCAAGGAATTTCTCTTACAGATAAATGAACAATTATGTATGTTTGATGTTTTCTAGAAAAACTATATATCACAACTGTGATAATACACAAATGAAGCTTATATGAAACTAGAATGCTATAACTATAGAGTAAGTAATTTGAGAGCTGTAGTAAACTGAGTGAGTGAGGACGAAGATAATTTGCTTATGCGTGTAGGAGAATTGTAGAGTATTAGCCATTTCCTTTCTTACTGATTTGTTTAAATAACCTTGGAATAGATACGTTGCAATCCATAATTCCATTTCAATGCTCATTAAGTTCTTTCCATTTTGAGAAGATCTTTGTCTTGGAATAAAGCCGTTGGTAATTAATCTGCCTTGAATGCAGTACCGTTGACACTTCAGAATGTTCTGCTTGATTAAGATCAGAGTGTGTTGGCTTTAGCTTATTCTGATTGCTTCTGAGTGCTGATGACATGGTTAAGATCT
The DNA here is from genome assembly GCA_948472305.1 of Vicia faba. Taxonomy (NCBI): domain Eukaryota; kingdom Viridiplantae; phylum Streptophyta; class Magnoliopsida; order Fabales; family Fabaceae; genus Vicia; species Vicia faba. The sequence continues at coordinate 1,309,610,237 of OX451739.1, forward strand.
TGATCAGAGTCAGAGTATGTTAAGCGTAGATTCTGTTCATCAGACTTCAGCGTAGCACATGTTTGATCTTCTGATGTGACATTACTTGTTATGCTGATGTTGATATTCTGATGTTCTGATGCTGATTCCATCAGAGTTTCCTGTAAATACACAACATAATTTTAAGTAGCATCTATGTCATATATAAAACTCATAATTCATTTAATCTTGTATTTGTTATCATCAAAACTCTAACTGAGAGTTCTAGAATCAAACTATGTTTTAACAATCTCCCCCTTTTTGATGATGACAAAAACTAGATTTTTTCAATTAAAATAAAATGATGAAAGTATTAGAGTTTAAGGATAAAGAGGAAACAGTATCAGAGATAATCAGATAATGAGTACAAAGTATCAGAGCTAAGAGGGTAAGGAATAAAAAGTATCAGAGTAATGATGAGAAAAACACCCCCTGATTTGATTATTTCCCTTTGATTCCTTGAGACCTTGAGCATCAGAACTTTACTGAACTTTCTTGGAGCATCAGAATTTTACTTTATCAGAGTTCATCAGATTCTTGTACCTGTAAGCTTTTCAGAACAACAAATATATAAGGATGTTAGAATGTTTGATACTTTTGTCTCAGTAAGCCGTTATTGAAAAATATCATTCTTTCTCCCCCTTTTTGTCAGTGATCAAAAAACATATATAATCAGAGTTAAACAGATCAGAGTAAAAACACGTTTGTATTAAAACAGAAGCAATGATAGTTTAGAATAAGTAAAAATATTACAGACAAACATGTAAAGAAAGCAAGGAGAACATAAGAAAAATCTAAGAAGAAGGAGGAAGTCATGTGAACAGAGCTTCCAACATGCTCTTGATTTGTTCGCTGGTTTCGTTTTGCTTTGCTACCATGCTTGCTATAGATTTAATCTTGATATCCTGCTTGTCCATCCGTTCATTCATCAGCATGTCTAATCTCTTCAAATCTTCCAGAGTCTGCCTGTCAAGAGAGGAACCTTGAGGATCTTCAGATACAGGCTGCTTCTTAGAGCTTTTTGTAGTTTCTTCTGCTTGACCCAAGTCTTCATCTTGAATTATCTGTTCTTCTGCAGGTTGAACTGTAGATGCTGGATGCTTTTCAGACCAAGGCTCACTGTCCAGATGGAGAACTTCTTCCTTCAGCAGCTTGCTCAGAATTGGACCTTCCATTTCCTTCAGCAGTTTGCTGAAGTTCTGTTGAGCCTGTCCATAACTCTGGTCTTGCAGCTTGAAGGTTTCAGCGCATACCCATCTTCTGAATTGAGTCCAGAGATGATCTGATATAGCAGGATCAACCACTTCCAGACTTGCTTGTTTCAAAGAAGTGATCCACTTCTGCATATCTGATTCAAAGTTCAAAATGCTGGAACCAACATCTTGTTGTTTCTGTTTAGGGATGGCAGTTTTTTGGTTTATTGCAGCAAGGCGTTCAAGGATTGTTAGGTCAATGACTGTCTTGCTGTGGTTCTTTGTATTTTTCTTAGGTGAAGGAGTGGGAGAGTCAGAAATAACTATTGGACTAGCTGGGGTATTTGGTGGAGTTGTTTCTGGTGAAGATGGTAGTTGAGACATATTAACAGTTGTACCATAGGGCAATTGAATGGCCAAAGGTTGTGGTTCAGGAGATTCAGAGGTTTGAGCCTCAGAGTTTTGAGTCTCAGGTTGTGGAGTTTGTTCATGTTGAGGAGAGGGTGGATTACTTTCTGGTTGAGGAGAGGAAGGTTATGGGATTTCTGGTTCTGGTATTGGAGAGAGTGGAGTTTCTGGTATTGGTGAAAGTGGAATGTCAGGTTGTGGAGAAATGGGAATTTCTGGTTGTGAATTTGGATTGATTGTTTCAGGAGCGGAAGAGTGTTGTTCTATATCAGAAAGAACTTGAGCAAGTTCTAGTTCTGGTATGGTTGCAGTGTTTGGATTTTGTGGTTTGGAGCGGGATCTTCTGAGGGTTAAGGACTCAGAAGGGTAAAAATCAATGTCAAAATCTTCAAAGGTTTATGGTGTTGGGATATCAGCTGGTGTTGGAATGGGAGTAGGAATAAATGTGGAAACATCAGTTGAATTTAAAACAGATACAGAAACATGATTACCTCTTTTCTTTTGAGTCTGTTGTGATGATCCTTCTGGAGAAGCTTTTTTCTTCTTAGTCTTCTTCAGAACAACCTCTGGTGCCTTCTGCTGAAGATCTTGAATATTTAGATTAGGTGCTGTACCATCAGCTTTGTACGCATCCAAATATCTCAGAATGATTTGAGGCTTAGAGTCAATCTCTGAGAACATAGGAAAGTCGTCCAGAGGGACTCTTCTGCTGGAGATGTCAGCGAAAGGAGTGACGCTGGGCTCCTTCTTAATGTTCTCTATCAACTTCATTTTCTTTAGATTCTTGGCATTCGGCTGCTTGCCAATATAAGGTTCCAGGGTGCTGATCTCTTGTGCCTCTTTCAAGTGTTCAATTAGCCTATTCTCAGTCAGAATATCTGATATTAATCTTCGCAAGGGTATCCAATCCCTTTTAGTGCGTTCATCTTCTCTTGTCTCCTTGATGCCTGTTCTCAGATGTTTGAACATAAGATGAGCTAGATTAATCTTTACCCTCTGAGAAATAAAATAGATCAGAAACTGCTGATCTATGTTTATGTAATCAGGAGAGCTGGTAGGCTTCCTGTGGTTGAAACATCCCAGAATAATCTTTGCCCAAATTTTGTGCTTATCTCTCAAATCCCTTATCTTGCTGGAGGGAAGCCCCTGCGTGAAAATTTCCCTTGCTATAACAGCAACATCTGAACATCTTTCTGCCATATCTATACAACGAATACCCCCACCATTGTACCCAATGAGTTTTGCAATTAGGTCTTCAGTAATCACAATCTTCTTCCCCATGATATAAGAAGTGACTTGGTGATTTGAGGAAGAGGCGTGAATCCAGAATTCCTTAACCAAGATAGGAAAAGTTGGACCCACCAACCTGTCAAAATACCTTTCCCATCCTTGAGCTTGAATCTCTTCTGATAAATCAAAACCATTTTCTACATGATAATACACATCTCCCCAATAGTGCCAAGGTATTGCCTTTGTGCTTTCGAGTGGAATAGGACCAGGCATGGTGACTTTTAAAGAAGGCTTCCACTAGTACTGGAATGGGATCATATGATATGGAAATAACTGCCACATTATTATCTGGTGTTTCTTCATAAGCTCTGATAGAACTTTGATTTAAAATACGCTGAAGGTGCTGAAGGCCTCTCTTCACAATAGAGCATCCTTGGAAACCTTTACAACAAATTCGATAGGAATTTTAATCATGTTGTTATGTCCGGAAAAAATTAGCATGTGTTTATACTCGGTCTCCTCCCATTAAATTCCCATTATAAGCTTGGCCAAGAACAACCTCATGACTATCATCATCCAATCCTAACTCCATGAATTTGGTATGAATTTCTAGAGGAATCATCGTGTTGATATCTGAGACAAGCTGATCTAGATAACTCTCCATCATATTCACACCATTTTCATTCCTATCCATGAGGATGTGGATAGTGCCATTATCCATAAAAACTTGAAGGTTTCTTCTTACTATAGAACAACCACGTGAATCTCTATAACAAACTCGACAAGATCCATAGTTATGCGTTGAAAAGTTACCTCCTATGCACAAAGTGGCATGCATTTGTACAAAATCTTCTCTTACCAAGTTTATGTCAAAGACTTGGTACTGGCCAAGACATCCATACACCATGTTCACAGTCTGCTGATTGTCATATGGTATAAACGTAACACTACTTTCAAGAAGAACATTATCAGAGGGTCTGTCAAACTGAATGGAATTTTGATTGATCATTTTCTGAATTCTTGTCTTTAAATCATCACACCCCTTGGACTGGTCCCCACACTTCTTGCAATTTATAGAACATCCGGGAAAAACGTTGCGCTCAAGTAAATTCTTATTGATGAAGGATAAGGGAATTCTCAACTAATTCATAACTTTCACTAGGTTCAAACCTCCATGTCTCTCAGTGGAATTTTCGGTTGGACCGTGGTGAGTCAACATCGGATTTTGTATTACATTTTGCTGACCGTTTGGAGTAAACTCAACGGCCTCTGCATCAAGCAAATGTTGTACCTTATGTTTCAAGGCTCTTCAGTTTTCAATATTGTGACCAGGCGCTCTAGAGTGGAAGTCACATCTTGCATTAGAAATATAGTTGGAAGGTAATTTCGATGGAGGATTCAAAGTGCGAAGCTCCACCAACTGTAATTTGAGTATACATTATAGTAGTTATGAGTAGAACATTGGTACTGGGTCAAAGTTTCTCTCAGAATACTTTGGTTTTTGCTGATACTACCCGAGAGTTTGACAGAATTATTGCAGAAGCGTGCTGATAGGATGCTTGGTACGCCTTCCCTTTCCCTTTGGAGGAAAACATAACATTGGCATCTCCTTCCCTTTTCTTAGCATATCCCCCAAAAGGCTTTTTCGTTCCGTTTTAAGAACTCGCATTAGCAGCTTGAATTTTCCCCATCTTGATGCCAACTTCTACACGTTCACCAGCCATAACCAACTCTAAAAATCTAGTAGAGGTACTTCTAATCATCATTGAATAATAAGGACCTTACAGCATCCCCATGAGCATGTCCACCAATTCTCTTTCCATTAAAGGGGTTTGTACTCTAGTAGTGAGCTCTCTCCACCTTTAGGCGTATTCTTTGAAAGAATCATTTTCTCTTTGAGAAAGATTCTCAAGTTGAGTACGATTAAGAGCTATATTTGTGTTGTATTGGTAGTGTCTGATGAAGGATTCAACTAAATCTCTCCAGCTACAAATGTGATTTTGATCTAGCTGCATATACCATTTCAAGGACGCCTAGATAGACTATCTTGGAAAAAGTGCATCAACATTCTTTCATCCTCAAAGTAAGCCGACATCTTTCTCTAAAAAGCATGGATATGATTTTTAGGACAGGTCGTCCCTATGTACTTGTCGAAATCCGGCGCTTTGAATTTTGCAAGGATTCTAATACCAGGAACCAGACCCAAATTAGTCATATCTATTCTAGGGATACCATTGTCTTCCATGGCTTTCAATCTTTCTTCAAATAGTTGAAATTTTCTCTCGGTTTCGATAGTTAAATCAACGTCTTATAGTGAAAACATGTCTTCTTGATCATCCACCAGATATGGAGCAGGGATCCTAACAGTTCTCGTAGCATGCCGAATTTTCATCCCCTCAGGGGTGGGTTGATGAAGTTGGTGAGTATAACCATTTGATTGGAAGCCACCAGGAGGAATAATGGTAAAGCCAACAGGAGGAACAAAGCCAATTACGAGAGGAGGTACAAAACCGATGCTAAGAGGTGGTATGAAACTAGTAGGAGGTGGTACAAAACTAGCAGCAGGAGGTGGGATTCCATCATTTGGGGGTGGTAAGCCACCTGAAGTCTGAGTAGGGATCTCTATAGTGGGAGGCCTGTGAACAACTGCCCTTAACTCTTCTTGACCTTGAGCTATAGTACCCATGACTTCCATGAATTGTTCCATCTATTCTCTAACTGTGGTTCTCATTTCATTAAGATATTTGCGGAGTTCTTCCATTGCGAGTCTTGGTATGTTGCCTCGAGTGTTGTAGTTGTGGGACATTAGTTTGCCACACTGAAGAAATAATTGAAAATAGGAAGAGGTTCGACTTGTTATGAATTCATGAAATGTATGAATGCATGTATGTGATGAATAATTTTTTCTTGCTGTTTTTTTATTTCCAGGTATTTTTAACCATTGTGTTAAGAGTGATCAAAACATGGATAAACAACAAAAAGCTACTTTTCATTCATCATTATTTTTTTTTGAAACATACATCTAGCACATAATGGAAAATATGAAAAATTAAACTAAAGATCCCTCCAATAGGTCTTAAGGTGATTACTACGGTTATGGAAAGAAAACCCTAGGATGTTTCTCCAAACTCTATGTTGACAAGTCTGTTCCATCCTAAATATTCCTCACTCCAATCTCGAGCTTCTTCAAAAAGTTTCTTAGTTATTGGTTGTCTGGGATGCTTGAGTAACTCTTGAATAAGTATTTCCCTTTGGTCGAGAGTTCCTTCCAAATGATCGATTTCCTCATGAAGTTGTCTCTTGTCTAGGTCTTTGGACTGATCTTTGCATCTTTGAGCCTTGAGTTCTTCTATTGTTTCAAGAGCTTCCTTCAGTTGCTATTGACATCCCGTGAGTTGGTGGATGGTCTTCATTCCTTTGGTTTGTTCCCTTGTAAGTATTGCGCCTCTTTCTTTGATTTGTTCCTTCAAGTCTTCTAACTGACTTTCATACTAATTTTTCCATATTCTTCTTTGACTTCACGAAAGTATCCCACTTCTTCTTTAATATATAATTTTCTCCCTTAGAATGCTATCCACTTCCTCCTTGTTATTGTTGATGGTGGAGTAAGATGATCTTAGATCCTTGCCAATCCTTAATCTCTTGTTCGTCTCTTTTTCACTCAACCTATTATTTTATTTAAGTGACTCATCTTTTATCTTGACTTGATAAGCTATCTCATTCTTTGTGATGCCTGTGTTGGTAGCTCGCATCCTTAACTCTCCATTTTCTGTCCTTAGCTCTGGGTTAAGAATATGGACCTCCATGAAGGCGACGGTAGGTGGTGAAAGAGGTGGTGGATACATAGGAGCCTGAAAATGAAATGGTAGTAATGAAGTTTCAACTTTTTTCTTCACCCATTCAGTGTATGGTGTTTTTGCTGACCAATCCTTCCTTCCCAAACTTTGTCTTCCCAATCTATGAATCTTCTTCCATGCTTCCCGTATCATTGCTAACAATTCGAAATCTTCTATTTTGTTATAGAACATAACTTCTTTCACATCTTCATATCTTGGTTGACCGGGTAGAGAGTAACCTAGTTGATGCTGAGACATCACAGAGTTGTAGTTCATCCCTCCTTTGGTAACCATGAGTGGCACATTCGGGAACTCTCCACAACTTAAAATGATTTCAATATCAATGTAATCATTGTTGAACCATCTGATATCATGATAAGTGAGCACCATAATTCTTTTATGCCACTTGAGGGTTTGTTCATTATCCATAAAAGGTCTTTTTACAGGCATGTGAGCCATGAACCACTTGTACAAGAGAGGCATGTAATAGATGACCATTCCTCCTTTCCTGAACCTTGAATGAATGGAATGGTATGTGTCAGTAAGGAGTGTAGGTATGGGATTCCCGCTCACAAAAATGATGACTATTTCGACAACTATGAAATCTTCTTGGCTGGAGAACAAGACAAACCCATAAATCATAAGAGCTAGAAAGGCGTTGAAGGCATCCCAACTCTCATTTTTGGCAAAAAATAAAGCTTTATCCATCAAGAACTGCAAATTGAAACCCAAAGTACCATCCTTCTTAGGATCCCAATTATCTTTTACTTCTTTTAAAGTCAATTGCAAAGCTTCAAAAATCAAGTGTAGCTCTATGGTTCCTTGTGAAGTGATAAAAGGCGTGTGATTCTTTACTTTGACTCCTAGAATGTTAGCATATTCTTCCAATGTAGGGGCTAGCTGATAGTCTTGAAATGCAAAAAAGCATAGAGAGGGGTCATAAAACTGGATGAGAGTTTTCATGGCCATGGTATCAACCTTGGTGTTCAGAAGAGGAATAAGGTTGCCATAAGTCTTCTTGAAGCCGTCTTGATTTTTGGAAACTACAAGCGAACTTAACCTTCTTAAGCTATTAAAAGCAAGTGTAGGAAACTTATAGACCTCAGTGTGTCTTCTGCCTGCATCCATCTTTTGATACTCTCAACTTATACAAAAGCTTGAAAATCCCTAGAAATGAAAAGTATATGTGGGTTAAATGTTTATAATGCAAATGATTTATGCAAGAGCATGGTATCACACTATGGATATATCTGATAGGTTGGTATATTGATTCCTTGAAGAGGGTAAGTATGAACTCTTATAAGATAACCAAGGTATCACGGAGGTCAAAGTTTCTTGTTAAACATCCCAAACCCTCTCACATGTGAGTTCTAATTTGGATAAAGATTCCTTGAGGTATTCCAAGAGTCATGTGTCCCTTTGAGAAGTACAATGTCGTAATATATCTATGTTATAACAATTGTACCCCAAAGTAAACCTAGTCTGGGTGCGGGTCTCATGACAACACTAATAAGGCATCCACCCCTTTGCTGTCATGTATATCCACTTTCTTAAAACTTATGGGAACACTCAAGCCTTTGTATTGGGCTTATCTCTCAAGTAACTCCCACCCAAAAAACAAATAGATACCAATATCCAGAATATCCAAAGTGATAATGAATTAAATTCAATAAAGAAAATGAAAGCATAAAGATAAAAACCCAAAGGAAAGAAAACAAATAAAATCTAGGACTGACTTTCTTAGATAGTCCCAAATAGAGTCACCAACTAAAGCTACTAAAAAAAAACTTCGGATGGACAAACAGAGTCGCCACCTAACTTTATTTATCACAAAGAATAGGGAGAGGAAAATATAGATAAAAACTTTGGTATCGAGAAAAGAACGTGGTCTCGTAACCAAATCTTGGGTAAGGGAGTCGATTACGCAATGGGAAGGTATTAGAACCCCTCACATCCGTGGTACTCCACGGGATCCACTATTGTTATTCTATTCAATGGGTGTGTTTATCTTGATAAAGGGAAATGTATGCATAAATTCATAGGGAAAAAGATAAGGTTTTTATTAGTGTTTTCGCGTGAGCATTGAAACTCCATGCCTATGTATTATTAAGGGAATCAAAACATTGTAGTTCTTCTTAAAAATATTTTATTTGTTGTTTATTTTTTATGGATGATGTTAAATTCGCATTGTAACAGTTAACGTTGCCACTCGACTGTTGGAGAGTACACATCGTTGTTTCGTGTAGAATGGAGTTAACATATCCTTTTGGAAAATGTTTTAAAGTGAAAAATCCCTAAGGAAAAAATGATTTGGATTTGGTTTGTGTTTTTTATGGAGGGAGGTGTTAAGTGGACCCTCATCGAAGGAGACACCCATCACCTTCACAACTTTAGTTTTGACTTGGTTTTGAATATTGTTAAGTGTTTTGATATTTGATTGAGAAAATGTTTTAGTCTTAATGATGAAATGCAAAAATAAAAGAAAAGTCTAATGGGTAGGCTTATTGATCCTAAAGTTGTCATACAAAGTTGACCCTATATTGAGATTACTGGGAATCTAACCAATGTTATCATGCAATCTTGAACTTAGGGTTTTGATTGAGTAGGATATATATCCTAAAGTTGTCATGCTTGGATTGAAATCCTAATGTATACCTTGGTTCAAATTTCATCAAGGATTTAAGATGAACCAAGTAATCTTAAGGGTACATATTATTCAACAAGCAATGATCATACAAGTGGATGAGATTCTATGGGTTTATTTGGTAAAAATTGTAACAAAATAGTGAAAGTTGAAAGCATGTTTGCTTTTTTTTAATGTTTTCATGGTTTATTCTTTAAAATAGTTTATGAAGGAAATATGTCCAATAATAAGAAGTGCTTGTGAAAACACGGATGAATTGGATGTTTGAAACAAGTGCATGCATCACAATCATAATTGAAAGTCATGGAGCATAGCTTTTTATTTTGAACATGTTTCATGATTTCATATGAATTTGGATGAGAAAAGTTCTAAAAAGGCTCAACCTATCATAAAAATCTTACTCAAGAGTCAAGATATCTCATGAGAATCAAGACCTATCACGGTAAAATCATGCTTTGTGAGCAAAGTTAAGGGATTGATCAAAAGATATATATATATATATATATATATATATATATATATATATATATATATATATATATATATATATATATATATATATATATATATATATATATATATATATATATATATATATATATATATATATATATATATATATATATATATATATATATATATATGCAATAGGATTTATAACATAAAATGAGTACAAGGGATATTCACCCTTAGTCAATACATCAGTAGGAATTTAGGAATTTCACCAGACAATGATTCCACAAATAAAAATTAAAGTTATCTTTGGAAGTAGAACCGATAAAATTTCAAAGTTAAGAAAAAATAATCGCCTTATTCACGACCTCCCCAACTTTAAAGACATGAGAATTAAAAATAATCTCATTCTTCATCCACCATAAAGCCTATCTTGTAGCCAGCCAAACCATCATTATTTTCCTTGGCCTCACTACCCCTTGTAGCGGTAGAACTGTTGAGACTAAGCCAATGGATTGACTTGACTCGCACAGATCAAAATAAAAATTTCCGCCACACTTTGTTATTTCCAAAGGACTAGGGAAAGAGAAAATAACCCAAAAAGAGAGGGGGATAGAATCTAAGTTCGGGGAATGGTTATGCAAAGGGAAGGTATTAACATCCTAAACATATACGGTACTCCGCATGAACCTCTTTGAAAACTTGTGTATTTTGGCTATAAATGTTGTATACAAAAATAGATTGTGGGGATGCGAAAATAAGTATTTTTTAAATAATTTTTGAAACAACCGCAGTTGCGAACCTTTAGTGCCTACGTACCACCTTCTGTGCAATAGGGGGTCAAGGTACTCGTAGTTCACATTTAAAAAATTTAAAACATAAGTGTGTTGGTTAATTTTAAGAGACAAGACATCATCGTCTTATCCCAATGGAAGAACATACTTACTACCCACGATTATGAGAAAGGAGAATTTGTGTCATCTCTAAGTGGAGGACATTGCTTGGATTTTAAAATCAACAAAGCCTCTCTCAACACCCAAGTGGAAAATATCTCACTTCACTACATGTCGTAGAAGTATAGTAGCTCTCATCACTAGAAAGATTGACAAGAGCCTAATCTTTTGAGAAAGTTTTAAGGATAAAAGCCAAAATGGAAAAAATGGTTTGAATGAGATTGATTGACTTTTATTCTTCTCACAAAAATGTCAAAATATGATTAAGTTGTTTAAAATTTGATTAAGAAAATATTTTTGAAAATACAAGGTCCTAAGTCCAGGTTTATTGTGAAAGTGGTTCAAGTTAGAAAACAAGAATAGTTTTGAAAATGAGGGAGAAGATTTTTTGAAATTAAAGAAGATGGGAGGAGATGAAGGGACTATCCTAAAGCATAAAATATAAGCTAGGGAAAAGAACCAACTAACCAACAAGAAGTCGACACTTGACATAATGAGTCAATGTAGAATTCCCATCCTTTGGATTGAAACCAAACAATCAAAGATAATAAACCTTTTAAGAAAACCAAGCTTCAAATGCATTAAGTCTTCACAAAAAATGGGCAGAGTAACAGCTATAGATAGATGAATTCCCAATCACAGACAAAGAACATAATCAGAATAACCTGCACACAAAGTATACAAACAACCCAATGTCTTGGTATAAACCCAAAGAACTACATACAAAATAACAATAGAAATCACAAGGTCCCAAGGTAGGTCAGGGTCACTACTCCTAAGTCTAAGAAGTCTATAACTCCAAAATGCCAAGGATAGTAACCAAAAAGTCCATGTGCCATTAAAGGTTTTTATTGTTCAAGTTGATTATTAGGTATCTTCAAAAAGAAAATGAAATCTCAAGTGAGCAACATAAAAATGACATAATGATAAATGCTCAAGTGAGAAAATATGAAAATATAATGAAATGAAAATGATAAAATAAATGGTGCGTAAAAGTAAATGCATAAAGTAAAAGCATAAAAATAAAAGTCAATTGTAAATGAGTTAGAAATTAGAGGTTAGTTAAATGACCGTCTTGAAACTTGCTTTTGAAAACTCATTAGAATATTGAGAAAATCAAAGCCTCTGAACAACAAGTTTCATTTGCGTTTTGTCAAGTATATCATTCATTTCTAAATCTCAAGGCAACAACAAATGATCAACGATGTTTAAATAATTCACTTAGGCCAAATTTTATAAAGATTCATTAGAGGATTGATAAGACCAAAGTCTCCTAAAATTGAACCTAAAGGTTATTGGATCAAAGGTTTCAAATTAAACATACTCGGGCTTGAAAACATAGGTTTGGGCCACGAATGATCATTTCTCGAATCAGGACAAAATTTAGTGCTATGTTAAGCAGTCGTAAGTGGACTTATATAGAAGTCGCACCTATTTTGAGGCCGGTCAATAGCAATCTATGTGCCATATGTTTGGAGAGATTATATGTAGATCATCCCCTAACAACGTTTATCACAATGAGAAAGGGATAACATGAAGAGGGGCGGGGGGGGGGGGGGGATGCAATGTATGAAATTAAGGTTTCAAATATCATCAACATCATTCATCCATTTTGGTGGATTTGGTATCTCAACCTATCAAAAACTAAGATCCAATGAGGTTGAAGAATTTGTCACCAAATGTAGTTCAAGTCACAACCAAAATAAAAATAATAAAATAATATTTAAATAAAATAATGTTTAAATGGTTAATAAAAGGAAAATGAATAGTAAAATACACAAAGCATATTAAAACACCAAATAAATATCCTAAAAAAAGGTCTGAGGTCAAACATGGTTTAATAAAGGTTGACAAATTTTTTCAGAATTTTTTAAAGTCAGAAACTATTTTTAAAAATTGAAGAATATAAGGAAAATAAACCAAAATTTGTGAAAAACAGTAAAATTAGAAATAAAAATAAAATGAGGTCACCAATATTTTTCAAGAGGTCATTGTATCCTTCCATAATTTTTTTTGCAATTTAAAAAAATTAGAAATTATTTTTAAAATAATTAAAATAAGGCAAATAAGGCAAAAATTATGAAAAATATCAAACATTAAAATAAAAATGTGAAAAAATATTCAAAAGGTCATAAATAATTCAAAGTATTTTTGTATATTTGTTTCATAATTTTTAGATAAAGAATAAAAGAGTTATGAATTTTTAAATATAAAAGAAATTTAAAAATAATTTTGTAAAATAAAAACAAATCCGAAAAATCGCACACGTTGGATCTCTTTCACTTATACACGTTGGCATATCTAATGGATTTGAGGTGAGGGAGCATCATGGGCCCAAGCTAAGGCACGCACATGTAACACAAGAAAGTCCAACCAATCAAAATAAAACAATTGGCATGGCGTCATTGGTTGAAGAACGACACGTAGGTCGTCTTCAACCTCCACCCTCCTGCAAGTAGGGCAAACCCACAATCCTTAAATCGGTAAATTTACGCGTTCATAGTGGTACAATTAGATGCGTCTAATGGCCAATAGAATGAAGCGATGCCCATTGAAAGCATTCGGCTCAATCTGGCCAATTATATCAATACCCCAAATTGCAAAGGGCCAAGGAGAATTCAATACATTCAGAGGGTTGGGCGACACTAGCATTTTGTCGGTATAGATCTGACATTTGTAACATATCCTGGAATGATTGTAGTAATCGTTTTTCATTGTTGACCAATAGTAACCTGCTCTCAAGATTTTCTAGGCCATATTATGCCCACTACAATTATTTCCAAAGGAACCTTCATGAATTTCTTCTTTGATCTTATTTTCTCCGTGTCTATCCACGCATCTGGGAAAAACGAAATCATAGTTTCTCTTGTACAAAACATCCCCATCGAGGAAAAACTTGGCTGCATATTTCCGCAGAGTCTTCTTATTAGTGACAGAAGCGTCCTCTGGATATTCTTTAGTTTCAAGATATCTCTTGATATCATAAAATCATGGTTTCTCATCAACAACATCTTCTTCTACATCATAACAAAATGCTGGCTCATCCAACCTTAAAATGGTGATAAAGGGGGATTCATTTTCCTATTTGACTTTAAACATGGACGACAGAGTAGCCAAAGCGTTTGTTAAGTTTCTCTTTTCCCTATTGAATATGATTGGAAGTAATCTCATCAAAATATGGGGTCAACTTCATCACATGCTCCCAATCGGAATCAGATTCGGGTGATGAGTTTCCCAATCTCCATTGATTTGATTAATCACAAGAGAAGAATCCCCATATACTTCCAAGACCTTGATTCGTAAATCAATGGAAGCTTCTAACCCAAAGATACAAGCTTCATACTCAGTCAAATTGTTAGTACAATCAAAGCAAATTCTAGCAGTGAGAGGAGTATGGAAACCTTTAGGAGAAATAATCACATCACTGACACCATTACCCAACACATTGGAGGCACCATCAAACACCATCATTCATCGTGATCCTAGTTAGGGTCATTCATTTGAGCTTGGAATATTACAATGGTATAGATACATGATTTCTTAATTTGTAAATTCAAACTTCATCGGCTGATAGTCATCTTCCATGGGCTGGTGAGCAAGATAATCGACCAACACACTACCTTTGATAGCTTTTGGGTAGTATACGTGATGTCATATTCTGTTAAAATCATATGCCAACAGGCTACTCTTCCCGTGAGAGCTGGATTTTCAAAAATGTACTTGATCGGATCCATATTGGATATAAAGAGAGTAGTATGGGTCAACATATACTGTCTGATACGCTTTGTTGTCCATGCGAGTGTGCAGCAAGTCTTTTCTAGCAATGAATACCTCGACTCACAATCATTGAATTTCTTGCTCAGGTAGTAAATGGCATGTTACTTTCTAACCGTCTCGTCATGTTGACCTAATACACAACCAATGGAGTTTTCCAACATTGTCAGATACATTATCAAGGGCCTACCTTCCACCAGAGGCGAAAGAATTGGAGGTTACAACAAATATTCTTTAATTCTATCAAATAAAACTTGGCAATTTTTATATCACCTATCCGTCTGATCTTTTTCAACAATTTAAAAATGGGTTCACAAGTGGTTGTAAGATTAGAGATGAATCTAGAGATGTAGTTCAATCTCTCGAGAAAACCACAAACCTCTTTCTCTATTTTCGGAACATGCATATCTTGTATAGATTTTATCTTGCTAGGATCAACCTAATTTCCTTTTTCGCTTACGATGAAGCCAAACAAGTTTCCTGACCTCACCCCGAAGGTGCATTTGTTTGGATTCAGCCTCAGTCTGAACTTCTTTAATCATTCAAAAAGTTTTAACAAGTGGACAAGATGTTCTTCTTCTGTTTGGGACATGGAAATCATATCATCAACATATATTTCAATCTCCTCATGTATCATGTCATGCAAGAGAGTGATTGTTGCACGCTGATACATTGCCCCTACATTCTTCAAACCAAAGGGAATCACTTTGTAGAAAAATGTTCCTCAAGGTTTAATAAAAGTAGTCTTCTCCATGTCTTTTGGCGCCATCTTGATCTGATTGTATCCAGAAAAACCATCCATGAAGGAAAACACCTTAGCTTGAGTAGTGCTGTCAACCAGAATATCAATATGAGGGAGCGGAAAATCATCTTTAGGGTATGCTCTATTCAAGTCCCTATAATCCACACACATTCTGACTTTACCATCCTTCTTAGGCTCTGGTATAATATTTGCGATCCACGGAGGGTAAGAAGTCACTTTCAAAAAACCAGTATTAAACTGCTTCTGAACCTCCTCTTTGATCTTCTTAGACATCTCAGGATGAGTTCTTTGAATTTTTTGTTTAACAGGAGGACACAATTCTGTAAGAGGAAATTTGTGCACAACAATATATGTATCCAACCCAGACATGTCTCTATAAGACCAAGCAAAGTTATTTGCATACTCATGGATCATTTAAATCAATCTTAGCTTGACACTATCTTGACTTCTCTTCAGACCTCCTCGCTACCCAAGTTGATGAACTTGAGATTCTCTTGGTGCGGCTGAATGACCTTTTCTTCTTGCCTCAGTAATCTAGCTAACTCTTTGAGAAGTTCACAATCTTCTTCAACTTGTTCTTCAACTTGATAGATCATATTTAAAAAGTCATAAAGAGCCATAGCATAATCATTTTCGATAATTTCCGGGATTAACGGGGGACATAATCGGCATGATTATTTTTATTTTTATTTTAGTTTTAGATTAAAAAAGGAAATAAAAACTCACATTTTACCAAAAATTTAAAAGAAAGACAAGGAGCAAAATTTTGAATGCAAAAAAGATGTCCTTTATTGATGATAAATTTGCAATGAAAAACATCGTGGTTGTTGTACCCTAAAGTTTTCCCTCACATTTTCAAAGGAATTTCTGATGCTCCTAAGCTTATAAGGTATTCAAGACTACTCAAGAATGATCAGATAATCCCCCTCCTAGGTAGTGGCCCATAATTAGAGTTTTGGTTTTCTCAGAGGAAATTGGACTTCTAATGCCTCAATTATATTTCATGGTTTCTCATATGCTTCAAAGAGTCTCCATATCAAGTTTCAAGCCTCACATCACAAATTTGCCCAGTCAATTGCTCAAATAGGTGAAAATCAACTATATTGGACAAAAAGTCAACTGTGGTCAACATACAGTCAAACCTCAAGATTTTTGGTCAACATCAATATTTTGAAGTTACATTCATAATTTGATCAAGGGTTGATCATAACTCATCAAGAAAACTCAAGATTCATCAAAAGTAAAAAGTTGCTAAATTAGTGTTTTCTTTAGGAGAAGTCAACTGAACTTTGACCAAGCACAACTTTCACATGCTTCATCATAAAATTCTCAACCAAAGTTCATTTTGAATAAAATTAAATTCACTACAACTTTGTCTCTCTAAGCTCAAGGCCCAAAAAAGCTTCATTTGAGAGATATGAGCCAAGACATTATAGGTCATTTTAAAAGTCAACAAAAAGACACTTTTTGTCAAAGCAATTTACATCAAGATAAATTCTTCAAATTGAAGAATGATCAACATGAGAGTTGTTCGGGACATCTTGAGATTTCCAAAAAAATCCAAGATCACATTCATATTGACCTCATAATGGACTTCTAAACCCAATCATATAGCATGATATTTTTTATTTTATTTATTTTTATTTTTATTCATTTAAAATAAAAATTAAAACAAGTAAATATTGAAAGGAGGTGCAATGATTAAGACTTTTTATTCAAACATGTTGGAGGCCCAAGATCATGAAGAAACTGTGTGGAATTTATATTCCAAAACAAATCCTCAAATTTTGTCTTATTCAAATTCTATTTTTTAACAAAAATCAAAGATTTGTTTTGCAATGTATCCAACCCCTCTTTTAAACCTAATTTATGGCCTATAAATATACACCATATTCATACATTACATGCCACGAAACCCTTGCAAGAGAACTTCCTCAAAAAAAATTTGAAATTTGTCCAAACTAGGGCAAACTTAAAAACTCTCATACAACCACTTTCAAGGCCAAACAACCATCCAAGACCCTTTTGCAATTCATTTTCATATTTTTCCAATTTGCGCAGATTTTATATATTATGTGCAACGCATCTCTTCTTAACTTTAACAACAACTTGGGTCAGTGGCAAGCTATGCAGTGAAGAATGCTGGGGGCATGGGTTCAACACCCACCCCATGTAATTATTTTGCTTATTTTTTCACTAACCCTATTTTTCTTCTTTTTTCACTTTTTTTATTTTTTCATTTAATTAAAACCCCAATATTAATTTAACCCTTATTTAATTACTTTTCAAAAACCGTAATAAATTAGGTTTAGGTTTTTTTATAATCTATTTTTACCCTTTTTATTTACTAATTAATTAGGTTAATTAATATTTTCTTAAAATTAAAATTAATTAAACTTACAATTTTAACTATTAACATCAAATTAATTTCATAAGCAATCACATTCAAATATTTTTCAACTTTTTTATTTCTTATTTATTTAAATTCTTAGAGAAATTTTATAGGTTGCACAACATTTTTTGTAATAGTTTAGGTTTGTTTTTCTCGCACTTTTTCTCTATTATGTATCTGCTTACAGGATATAATAATTTAGGGTTTTAATTTTCGCATTTTATATTCCACATCTTTTATGTAACTGCGCCAAAGCCATGTAATAGCATAGGACCTTTATTTCCCGCACATTTATAATTCTTGTATTGTATGATGTTAGTAATTAGGCGTGTATGGAAAGATAATAATCAATTGATAGCATAATCCTAAATACAAGATAAAATAACTGAATTGAATCACTATTCACACACGCACTTCTAGGGTAACCTCCCTTTGTTGCCTTTCGGAAACATGGTTATGTCCCTCTAAAATATGAATACTTTAGGAAAGTCCCTCAGAATAAAAGATCATAGTCCATCGATGACCCTTCGATGTTGCCTACAAACAGATGATCTATCCCTCCGCTAAAATTGCTAAAGTATCCTTATCAGTTAATTTCGATGACCATACGATGACCCTCGATTGTCTCTTCACATCCAATAGATGGGGTTACCTACCAACTAATGGTATGAATAACACTATCTCTAAAGGAGAAGGAAAATAGCAAGAACGGACTTGAGGAGGTAAGACTGTTAATCACTCGCTCACAAACTTTTCTCACAAACAATACACTTTCAAACAAATATTTTCAAAAAACACTTTGTACGCGTTCTTGAGGACTAAAACAAGAACCATTACAAATTTAGCCGTACTTTGGCTTTTCACATTATTTTTAAACACTCACACAAAAAAGAAATTTTCAAATGTGAGTTAGTGATTAAGAGCCCCTAGATAATTACAGATGAAAAGGGTGCTAACACCTTCCCTTTTCATATCTTACCCTTCGAACTCAAAATCTTCAAGGTCTTTCCTATTCTTTTCACTCTTTCCTTATTGGATAAAAGAAAAGTCAGTGGCGACTCTAGCTATTCGCACATTGGTGATAAAATGCAAAAGTCAGTTATCCCACCATATTAAAGAACTGGTGACTCTGCTGGGGATTAATACTTAAGAAGAGGGGTTACTTTATAGTCTAGCTCACTTTTAATTACTTTAACTTTTTCTTTACTTTAAAGGGTTGATTGGGCTTATTTTCTTGCAAGATCTTATACCAAGATCTAGGGTACCTTAGGTAAGTAGCAATAAATCATGGAAGCTTTACGACGTAGACCGATATGGTTGAAGTGATGGCTACGGTTAGTGCAACACTTTAGATTGTACTAATGTTCCTTGAGTCAGTTGAGGATAACATTAGGCTTCTGTGTGGTGTCATTAACATTAACTAGACTTTTCGAACCTTAATTGGCCCATCTTGGCCATTAGAAGGTAGTGAGGTAGCCGACTTTTGTGTATTCCAAAGTAGGTTAATAATCGATGCTACACTCATTGAGATTCGACTTACGGGATGTTTTGGTTGAAAATTAGTTGTTGTACTATAATAAAACCTTCGAGAAAGATCTATGATATGAGATCCCTAGAACCCGGTTACTATTTTAGGACAGGTTATGCCAACTTAACTTCAATAGAAAATTGTATTTAACTATGGACCTCAGGCAAGCCTTTAAACCTAAGTGTTGTACCCAAAAATTTGCCCTCTCATTTAAAATACTTTCTCACGCTCTTAAGCTTATCAAGTGTTACAGGAGAGCATGTGTTCGATCCATGCCTTTTGTTGTTTTTTCTTCTTCATATTTTCCAATTTTCAAAGTTTTATTATATTTTGTGTAGTGCGTAACTTACAAACACCAACGCAGCTTGGCTCAGTGGAAAGTCATGCAGTAAAGAAGGAAAAGGGCATGGGTTCAACACCCACCCCTGGAATTTGTTTTATTTTTGTTTTCTAACCCTCATTTCCTTGATTTTTCTTCCATTATTTATTTTTCGCTAACCCTGATTTTTTTTCCAATTAATCATTAAACAAAAACCTATTTCTCTAACCCTAAAAATAATTAGGTTTAGGTTTTTTAACCTTTTAATCAATTAATTAATTAACCGTATTTTTTAATTAATTAAAATTAATTATGTTTTATTTAATTAATTATCATCAAAAATTATTTTCTTCACAAAAACCCTAACAAACATTCAAACCACTTTTGTACCTTATTTCTTTTTCTTTCCTTTGTATTTACATTTCTTACATCAAGTGTATAGGGCACATTCAACTGTAATAGCATAACTTTATATTTTTTTGCATATTTTCTATTATGTATCTGCTTCCTAGATGTAATAGTTTTAGGGTTTATTTTTGCACTCTCTATAATTATGTAACTGCCTCGAAGCAATATAATAGCGTAGGACTTTACATTCCACACTTTATTTTTCTTTACATGTTTAATTGCTAGTAACTAGAGTTTGTATGGCAAGACTAAAACCAACCGATAGCATAACCCTAAATGCAAGATAAAATAACTGAATTGAATCACTATTCACACACGCACCTTTAGAGTAACCTATCTTTGTTGCCTTTTGGAATAATGGTCATGTCCCTCGTAAATAGGGATACTTTAGCAAAGTCCATTTGAATCAAAGATCATAGTCTCTCGATGACCCCTCGATGTTGCCTACAAACAAATGATCTAGTCCCTCCGATAATTGGTAAATTATCCTTATCAATTGCCTTCGATGACCAGACGATGACCCTCGATTATCCCTTCACTTCCAAAAGATAGGGCTGCCTACCAACTAATGGTATGGATAGTATTATCTATAAAGGAGAAGGAAAATAATAAGAAAGACTTTAGTGGGTAAGAAACTCCTTATTGCTTGCTCACAACTTTTCTAAAAAATCCTTTTCACACATCAAAAATATCTTCTAAAACACTTTGTACGCGTTCTTGAGGAATGATACAAGAGCCATTAAAAAGATAGTTGTACTTTGGGTTTTAAAAATAATTTCTAAACATTTACAGGAAAAAGCAATTTTCAAAAGTGAGCTAGCGATTAACAACCTGTAGATGACTACGGATGAAAAGGGTTCTAACACCTTCCCTTTTCATATCTTACCCCCCGAACTCAAAATCTTCAAGGTCTTTTCTGTTCTTTTCACCCTTTCCTTATTAGATAAAAGAAAAGTCGGTGACAACTCTAGCTATCCACATGTTTGCGATAATATTCAAAAGTCAGTTCTTCCACCGAGTTACAGAACTGGCAACTCTGCTGGGGACTATATATTTAAAAAGAGGGGTTAC
The DNA here is from genome assembly GCA_948472305.1 of Vicia faba. Taxonomy (NCBI): domain Eukaryota; kingdom Viridiplantae; phylum Streptophyta; class Magnoliopsida; order Fabales; family Fabaceae; genus Vicia; species Vicia faba. The sequence goes on from OX451739.1 coordinate 1,309,631,227, forward strand.
CCTACAGTCTAGATAACTTTTAATTACTTTAAAGTGTCTAAATTGTTTGCTTTATTTTTAAAGGGTTGCTTGGGTTTATTTTCTTGCAAGATCCTACACCCGGATCTAGGGTACCTTAGGTAAGTAGCAATAGATCATGGAAATTGTATGACGTAGACCAATATGGTTGATGTGATGGCTACGATTAGTGCGGAGCTTCGGATTGTACTAATGTTCCTTGAGTTAGTCGAGGATAACATTAGGCTTCTGCGTGGTGTCATTTTCACTAACTAGACTTGTAGAACCTTAATTGGCCAATCTTGGCCATTAGAAGGTAGTGAGGTCGCCGACTTTGGTGTAGTCCAAAGTTGGTTGATACTTAATGCTACACTCATTGAGGTTTGACTTGCAAAATGTTTTGGTGTCAAATCAGTTGCCGTACTAAAATAAAACCTTCGAGAAAGATCTTTGATGTGAGATCCCTAGAACCTGGTTACCATTTTAGGATAGGTTATGCTAACTTACCTTCAATAGAAAAGGGTACTTACCTATGGACCCCAGGCAAGCATTTAAACCTAAGTGTTATATCCAAAAATTTCCCCTCTCATTTCAAAAGACTTTCTCATGCTCCTAGGCCTATCAAGTGTTCTAGACTACTCAAGAATAATTAGATGATCCCCCTCCTAGTAGTGGCCTATAATTAGGGTTTTGGTTTTCTCAGAGGAAAATGAACTTATAATGCCTCAAGTGGACTTGATGGTTTCTTATATGCTTTAAAGAATCCTCATAACAAGTTTCCAGCCTTAAATCACAAATTTGCTCAATCAATTGCTCAAATGATTAAAAATAAACTATAATGAGTAAAATGTCAATTGTGGTCAACAAGCACTCAAACTTCAAAGTTTTTGGTAAACATCAATATTTTGAACTTACATTCATAATTTGATGAAATGTTGATCATGATTCATCAAGAAAACTCAAGATTCATCAAAAGTCAAAAGTTGCTAAATTAGGGTTTTCTTTAGAAGAAGTCAACTGAAATTTGACCAGGCACAACTTTCACATGCTTCATCATATTTTTTTCTACGAAAGCTCATTTTGAAGGAAATTCAATTCTCTACAACTTTGTGTCTCTAAGCTCAAGTAAAAAAATGCTTCATTTGAGAGATATGGGTCAAAACATTATAGGTCATTTCAAAAGTCAATAAAAAAGACACTTTTTGTCAAGACAACTTACATCAAGATAAGCTCTTCAAATGGAAAAATAACCAACATGAGAGTTTTAGAGGACATCTTGGGATTTCTAAAAAGTCAAAGATAACCTTCATGTGATAAAAATTTAGAGAGTTATGATTGGTGCAAGTTGGGATATTTTGAGAAAATGCATGAAACCCAAATTGACCAAAGTTGAATTTTTTGGGCTAGTGGGCTTACCTTTCAAGTTCCATACGTGTTTTAGGCCTCTATTGAACCTCTGAATCTATTCATACACCCTTTTGATTCTTATCCCATTTATTTTAATTTTATTTATTTAAATTCAAAATTAAATTAGATAAAAAAACCAAAGTTTTCATACAAAGGTCCAAGCCCATTCTTCTTGACCTAATTTTCCTCTCTATATATTCAATATTCAAACAACAAAGAAAAACAGGAAACCTTGTATGGTCTGTGGAAATAGAACTGACTGTTTAAAGCTGGTTCGCGAAATGTCGCGGAAGCAAGAGTCGCCACCGTCTTTTATTTTCTCCAACATGGAAAGGACAAAAGCACAGCAAAATTCCTTATGAGATTGTTTCTCGGTTCGGGAGGTAGATTTATAGAAAGGGAAGGTGTTAGCACCCTTTCTATCCATGGTTATCCATGGGCTCTTAGGTACTTGCTCTTATGTTTTCAAAAGATGTTTTCTTTTCAAAATGTGAGTGGGTTTTGAAAAAGTTTCATTGAAAGATTTATGAGTGACTCTTGTATCTGTCCTCAAGAGTGTTTGAAAAATTTGTTTTGAAAGCTTTTGAAAGTGTCAGTGTGAAAAGATTTTTGTTAGTTTTTGAAGAGAGCAAGTACCCATGAGTCATCTACCTACCCTAAGGAATTAGGTTGTGTAAAAGTCCTTAAGGTAGTGCCATCCCACCATTGAGAGGTAGGTAGCACCACCGTTGGAGGTGTTCGGGTCAATTCGATTGTAGGGACAGTGTGGTCACCAAAGCAATAGTAGGACACCTTAGAAGCAACCCTAATGTCCTAGATCCTTTTTAATCCGAGGCAACCATTTCGAGGCAACTGTTTCGAGGCAAATGGATCTTGGACATAAGAGCGACTGCTAAAACGTCCTAAACTTGACGACCACGTTTCGAAGGCAACGAGTGAGGCGTACCCTAGAAGTGGTGTGTGTATTGTGTGTTGTTTTCATGTTAATATTTATCTTTGATCAGGGCATTGTGAGTTACGTGTTGTTTTTAATTACCATACATTCTTTCATGCAAGTTTAGCAGTTAGGAGTGCGGAAAATTAAAAGACGGAAAGATAAAAGCCACGCTATTACAAGGCGCGGGTCTATACATCGCCAAAATACAAAGACCCGTTTTTGATAAAGATGCGGAAAGCAAAAAAAAGCAATAAACCAAATTACTATTACATTCCTTGAACAGTTACATAATAATCAATAAGAAGATAATGTGCGGAAAGATTAAACTGGACGTCCGAGTGTTTTGGACCCTTTGCTTGAGATTAAATTAAATTAATACCTAATAATTATTTAAAGAAAAGAAAGTGTTTTTTATGTTTTTTGTATTTATGAAAATAAGGACAATAAAATCAAGAGAAAACCCTAATTCTAGATTATTTTAATTATTAAAGAAAATATTAAAGTTAACCTAATTTACTAGTTAATTAATTTACATATTTATGTACAAAAATAATAGTAAATAATAATGATAATAACAATTAATAATAATTAATTAAGAAAAAGATAAAAGTGTCAAAACCTAATTCTATGTAGTTTTTTATTTATTAAGAAAAGAGATTAAATTTTAAACCTAAATTAACTAAGTTAATTATTGACATTTATTTACAAAAATAGGTTAATGATGAAATTTAATAAATAATTAAATATATATTTACAATTCTAATTTTCTGATTTTTGTTGTGAAAAATTAATTTATAATGAATTAATAAAAATAATTAAAAAAACAATTAAAAGAATTACAAAAGAAAAGAAAATAAAATTATACAAACCAAAGGGGGTGTCTGGCCCAAAGTGGAGGTGAGATTGAAGCAATTCAGGCCCATGAACACAAGGCCTTGTTGACTTTTCAGATTGTGTGCACGCTCATTGACTGGAGCATACCATGGACTTCATTCTGTGGCCTTCAGATTGTTCATCAAGGCCACTTGGCAAGCCTAGACTTGGGTACGTATGGTGGAACGTTTGAGAGGCGATGTACCTGAACGCATTAAGAAAAATATGAAGAATATATGGGGGACCTGGGAATCGAACCCAGGTCCCAATACCTGCCAGCCACGTCCTTTGCCAGTTGAGCTATCACGCGCATTTGTAAACATAATAACAATGAAATATAATATATGAAAAGTGCCAATTATACTGGGACATCAAAAAAACGCGCTAAGGTTTGAATCTTCCAATTACATGATGCCACGCACATCTTCTTCTTCATTCTTCCTGCAAACATGAACAAGATAGCGGGGGTTTTAAACCCCCATAAAACACAAGTCCCAATAATAGCGAATAGAACTGTGAATCATATAAAAAAAGCGCGAGGGTCTGGTTGAATTCGTCTGGCCTTGACGAATTCAACCATGGTCATGACATGGTCCAATTTTTCCTCCTGTAAAAAACCCCAAAATCCAAGCTTTGAAAACCTAATTTCCGTCCATGGTGGATTCTGATTCAGAGGGCTATAACCAAATTGGTTTGTACTAACAGCTTCAGAAGGTCCCTATAAGCATGAATCAATCTAAAAAAATGGTTAAAAACGCATGAATGATGATATGTCAATTTGGAAAATAAAGCAAACCGTGTGACTTAGTGGGGATGATTATGATGGTGTTAAGCCTCGCTCTTGATTGAAATGGCTTCCTGGCAATGTCAGCAATGTATTGGAAACGATTTTAGGCCTTGAATTGTACTGCAAATAGGATTTCAGTTTTCAAGTTTTTCTTGAAATTTTACAAATTGGTTCTATGGTTTCAGCAGCAATTTTTCGTGTGTCTTTGAGTAGGGTTGGCCTCAGCATATGTATGTGATGCGAATTAGGTTAGAATAAAGCCCATGAATCCATTGCAATAATGTTTTCAATCCTTGATTTTTCATCATATAATTTCCAATCTTTTTTCAATGAAAACCTTGCCAATTATGGATGATTTTCCTTTTTTGATTGAGAAACGGTTTTGCCAGCTTGCCCTGATATGATTTGCTTCACAAAAGATCCAAAAACATATCTTTTTTAATTTTCCTATAATTAAAATCAATTAAATGAATTAATATAAATATAAATTCAATTAATTAATTAAAAATAAGAAAATAAATTATTTTGAGCTCAATGGGTCGTTCATAGGCTTTGGGTAATGATTCAAGAAAGAATTTGAGGCCCATTAGCAAATTTGAAGCTTTTTAGGCAAAGTTGACTTTTGAAAGTTCCCAAAAATTTCCCAACTTCTCCAATGCATATCTTGCTTAATTTTGAAGCTATGAACATGTTCTTGGACATTTTGGAAAGGTCTTGAAGTCCTCTAACCAATGCCTTTGGTCCCATGTCATTTTGATTTACCAATCTCAAGTTATGGTCTTTGACTTAAAGTGCCTTTTTGTTGACTTTTGAAAATGAACTATAATGTAGAGATTGATAAATTTTTGTGAGAGCATTTATTGGACTTGGAGTATGAAGACGAGTTGTAGGAAATGTCATCCCCTTCAAAATGAGCTTTATATGGGATTTTTCTGATAAACCATGAAAAAGTTATGCCTTGGTCAATTTGCAGTTGACTTTTCAACTGTCCAAAAATAGAAACTTTTGCATCTTGAGACTTTTTGAGCCATGCTTGTGGAATCATGATCAAGAATTGATCAAATTATGATTGTGGCTTCAAAATAAGATGTTGACCAAATTTTTTGACTTTTGACTGCCAAATGACCATTTTGCCGCTGCAGTTGACTGTGGAGCAATTAGGGTTTTTGACTGTGCAATTTGATGCTGTGAGTTTTGAAACTTGACATATGGATACTTGACAATGTATATAGACATATGTGACTTGATTGGACCCTTGAAAACCTCAATTTCTTTGCAAGAACTAAAACCCTAATTTTGACTGTGTTAGGAGGCAATTGGACTGTGCAACCCTTGAGGGATTTTGAAGCTTGATGTTGCCAAATCTTGAAGAATATGAGAGGGCAAATTTTGGGGTACAACAGTTGCCCCTGTTCAATCTTCTTAGACCTGAGGATGTAGATTGGCTTGCACGCCTTTCGTGATCCGAAGGTGGAAGATGATTGAACACTAGAGTGCCCTGAAATTTGCACTCACATAGTAGAGTGTTAGCAGTGTGAAGGCGGGAATGGGCTTACCGATGCCATTTGGAGGAATAATGGATAAGAGGATGGGCTTATAGATGCCATCTGGAGCTGTGACGGAGCCTTGTCGGGAATGGGCTTATAGATGCCATTTGGAGACTGTAATGGTAGTTGTGGAGATGGGCTTATAGATGCCATCGGGAGGTTGTCGATCGCGTAAGAGATTCCTTAGCGAGAACTTGCGTACCTGAGAAAGAAAGATAATTACCTGGCCTGTTACAGGGGTTGATCTTCAAACTCTTCATGTAGTCATGCCCTGGCTGGATGCAGGCGTCGAATTTGGAATTAGTTGCTCACAGATGTGCCCTGGCTAGATACAAGTATCAAATCTTCAAACTCTTCAGACTGGCCCTGGCTGGATACAAGAATCGAATCTGGAATTAGTCGTCAACAGATACGCCATGGCTGGATACAGGATCGGATCTTCAAACTCTTCAGACGTTCCCTGGAAGGATACAGGAATCGAGTCCGGAAATATTCGTCAACAGATACGCCCTGGCTGGATACAAGAATCGGATCTTCAAACTCTTCAGACATGCTCTGGCAGGATACAGGAATCGAGTCAGGAAAATAGTCGTCAATAGTTACGCCCTGGCTGGATACAGGAATCGGATCTTCAAACTCTTCAGACGTGCCCTGGCTGGATACAGGAATTGAGTCCAGAAAATAGTCGTCAACAGATACGCCCTGGCTGGATACAGAAATCGGATCTTAAAACTCTTCAGACGTGCCCTGGCTAGATACAGGAATCAAATCTAGAATTAGTCGTCAACAGATACTCCCTGGCTGGATACAGGAATCGGATCTTCAAACTCTTCAGACGTGCCCTGGCTAGATACAGGAATCGAATCTGGAATTAGTCGTCAACAGATACGCCCTGGCTGGATACAGGAATCAGATCTTCAAACTCTTCATACGTGCCCTGGAAGGATACAGGAATCGAGTCCAGAAAATAGTCGTCAACAGATACACCCTGGCAGGATACAGGAATCGGATCTTCAAACTCTTCAGACGTGCCCTGGCAGGATACAGGAATCGAGTCTGGAAAATAGTCGTCAATAGATGCGCCCGGCTGGATACAGGAATCGGATCTTCAAACTCTTCAAACGTGCCCTGGCTGGATACAGGAATCGAGTCCGGAAAATAGTCGTCAACAGATACGCCCTGGCTGGATACAGGAATCGGATCTTCAAACTCTTCAGACGTGCCCTGGCTAGATACAGGAATCGAATCTGGAATTAGTCGTCAACAGATACGCCCTGGCTGGATACAGGAATCAGATCTTCAAACTCTTCAGACGTGCCCTGGCAGGATACAGGAATCGAGTTCGGAAAATAGTCGTCAACAGATACACCCTGGCAGGATACAGGAATCGGATCTTCAAACTCTTCAGACGTGCCCTGGCAGGATACAGTAATCGAGTCTGGAAAATAGTCGTCAACAGATACACCCTGGCAGGATACAGGAATTGGATCTTCAAACTCTTCAGACGTGCCCTGGCAGGATACAGGAATCGAGTCTGGAATTAGTCGTCAACAGATGCACCCTGGCAGGATACAGGAATCGGATCTTCAAACTCTTCAGACGTGCCCTGGCAGGATACAGGAATCGAGTCCGGAAAATAGTCGCTCACAGATATGCCCAGGCTAGATACAAGTATTGAATCTGGAATTGCGACAGTTGATAGTAATCATCTTTGTATTGATCTTGGTCCTGAAAAGACAAAACGTTAGTTGTATGCAATGTCATGATGTATGACATGCGTGATGTTCTCAGAATAAATGAGATTGTATGTCCATGATGCATATGTGCATGCTATAATGTATGAAGATGTGATGTTTATGATAGTATTTTCGTCTAGGAAAATAAATCCTTGACGAATGCTGGGAAATTGTTGAATCCTGGGCTTGATGTTGAAGAGTAGAGTTCTTCGTTTCCGCTGGGGATGTTGATTGCAAGAATAAACCGGTAGGAGAAGATGACTCCGTTGGGAAATAAACTTGTTGAAGAGATTACTCTGCGGGGAATTACTCTGTGGGAAGAGATACTTTGCTGAGATTTGATGATAACTCTGCTGGGGATTCCGTTGATAAGTTATGTTGGGGAATTTGATGAACTCCGCTGGGGGATAGGAAGAACTTCGCCGAGGATGATCTTTCCGTGGTAATTAGCTGAGGATAACCCAGTTATAGGCTCTGGTGGGGGATAAACTTCTGAATAAAGTCGGGGAGAGGCTTTTGCACTCTGCAGGGGACAAACTTCCAGAATCTACTGGGGATAAGCTTCCAGAATCTACTGGGGAGGAGCTTCCAGAATCTATTGGGGATAAGCTTCCAGAATCTACTGGGGAGCAGCTTCCAGAATCTACTGGGGAGGATGATTCAACTCTCCTGGGGAAACTTTTTTGGATTGTACTGGGGAATGGCTCCACTGGGGTGTTTGGTATTCCACCGGGGAACAATCTTATATTAAGACTGTCGGGGATGCTTTCTTAGGAACCTCTGTATACTCCGCTGGGGAATGTTGAGATCTTCTGGGGATACCCAACTTCCTTAAGGCTGATAGTAGACTAACTCTGCTTGGGGAGAGTATCATTGACTTGCTGGAGATACTGTGCCTTTTTAGGGCTGCTGGGAGATCAACTCTGCTCGGGGAGAGTATTGCCGAACCTTGTCTTACTCTGCGGGGAGTGAAGGTATCTTGATCATACTCTTCAGCTGAATCTATCTTGTACCTTGGTGGACAGAGCATCTTGCACAGCTCGGACAATTCTTATTGCCCCAGTTTCTGCGGGAGAAGAAGGCATATGAGGAGCTTGATAACTGCCGATTGACGAATCTTCTTCTGGTAGGTAGTTGACGAGATGACGGGACATAGTTGTACGCTGTGATCCCTAATTTTTGCCTGGACCGCCCTTTCGGGTTTTCAGTCCACCGGGATACCCTTTTTTGCCCAAGCCGCCTTTTCAGGTTTTCGACTTGCCGGGTGAACAAATTTTTTCATTTTCATCCCTTATTTTTTCCCGAACCCTTTTTGGTTCGCCGGGAAGCCCTTATTTTTGCCTAGGTGTGTCAACCTAGCGGGTCTTTGATTATGCATAGTGTTTTTCTGACTATGTCCACGCTCTCAGGATGTAGGGAGGTGCCCCCGTTGTTGTGTGACCAGAAGATGTTTGATTGTACAAGATTCGTTGCCAGAATTCATGTCCAACGTCCCAAGTGATTCAGATTGAGATTTGCCCCAAGCTGGTTGGCCTTTTGAGAGATTCTCCGAATCTTGACTTAACTTCCCCAGATGATGGACAATGATCATGCCATGCCCCTTGCTTGGAGGTGCTTTTGTTCATTAGACATTCGTCGTGCGAACTTCTATGTTGTTCAAACAAATAGTCATATGCAAGCAATGTTATATTAAAAATGCAAAGCTTATGTCTGTCTTGAAATTTTTGAAAAATGAAGTTTTTCATAAAAACAAGTGAATTTTTTTTTGTAAACTGTGATGTCAACTCGTTATTTTACAGCAAGCCTTAAGGAGTCAGGATACCTTTCGTAACAGTATGCTTTCGAACTAACCCATGCTTCAGCTAGGACTTTTAAGGGTTATAACGTGGCCTGGTTCACGGTTTAAGAAACAAAGGATAAAGGCTCAAATTTTATTTGTACCCACCCGCTCTTCGTGATGCTCTTCAAGCCTAAACTCAGCTGATCGTGCGTTAGACCTTGTTTGAGTCTTTGTCCTGATATTCCAGTGATGGTTCGGATACTGACAATTTATTTTGCATAGGCAGTCATTTTTTGTCGAGGGTTTGTAGAACCTCTTTCTTTCTTCTTCTTTTTTTTTGATTTTGTTATCCCTTTCCTTTTTTTCCTGAACTGTTTCTTTTGTGATTACAGTCAGCGGGATGCCCCAGTTTTGTAAGTCTCCTTCATAGGTTTTGACTTATTGGGCTTTTATTTTGAAAGATAATGACTGCCTGTCTTGACGATTATAGGGAACCATCACTGTCTTTTGTTTTGGAAGGACTCCTTTGATGATATTCGCTGTGCACTTGGATCAACTGAGAGAACTACCCTGCCCCAGGTTATGATTAAGGGTTTTCATTTTTGAAAAGAAAAAACTCCAACTTGTTTGGCTCAAAGGGGTTGACGAGGGATTATCTTCCTTATAACTCCAGTGTTTAGGAATTGAAACAATGCCTGTACCTCATCAGCGGGGTCTGTTCAAAAGCATATTGTAGATCGTGGTATCGTTTTCGTCATCCTCCCTCAAGAGGCTTAGAATTTAAAATTGAGAGTTTGAACATCACAAAAAAATGAAAGCAGTTTGAATATAGCGAATGCGAATATATTGATTCAAAACAGACATATGCGATTCATTGATAAAGTAATAAAGTTTGCTATGACAATAATTGTTTGAACAATCAAAAGAAAATTACAAATTGAGAAAATTCTAATGGACAAAAAATCTTCTCGTCTTAGGACTTGTCACTTCAAATGGTGAATCCTGCAGGGATGGTAGAAAAACTCAGCTTGACCCTCCTGGGTGAAATCCACTACTCCTTCATTAATCAGGTCCTGGACTTTGTTCTTCAGAGCCTAGCAGTCGGCAGTGTCATGTCCAGGAATATCAGAGTGGTATGCACATCTTTTGTTGGGATGATAGTTAGGAGCAGAGATGTTGGGATTCCAGGGAGAGGCCCTTAGTGTGATCAGATTCAATCTTAATAGGTGTTGTAAAGCTTGAAACAACGACACATTGAGCTGGGTGAACTGCCTCCTGGGCTTGTTTGGCCTACTCTGATCAACCTGTTGCTCTGGGCGAGGTTGTGGTTGGACCTGTGAAGTGGTAGCAATTTGGAGAGGTCTATTCTTCACCATACCAGACTCTTGTCCTTTTGGAAGCTGATCAGTGACCTGGTCCCTGACTTGGACTGGTTGCTTCATGTTATATCTGTCTTGATGAAGTTGACTGATCATGGTCCTCAACTCTTCTTGCTCCCGAGCTAAGCCTTGGATGAAAGCCATTTGCCCCAGCATCTGGGTTCTCATTGTATCTACCTCAGCTTGCAGACGTTTCAGCCGTTCGTCCTTGTCATCTTCGGGACTTTTCTTGGCCAAATTCCCCATGAGGAGTGTCCTCAACTCTTCCTGCCCCTTGGATAGGCTTAGGAAGATCTCCCTGAACTGAGTCTCTTCAGCGTGAAGACCCTGGTTATCTTGTTGGGAAGCCATTGTTGAAATAAACAGCGAAAAAGGGTAACTGACCTGCAACAAGGGTACCTGTAATGCAATGATATGTATGATATGCATGCAATGTTTTCAAGGATCTCGCGGGGTAAACAAGAAAATTGTTAGAGTTGGGATCCGGTAGCTTGATTGAAGGAACTGCATATTGTAAGGAGTCCTTGTTCAAGAGTCAAGGCTCACCATATCGAGTGGGTCATAGCCCCTGACTCAAATCATCAACCTTGGCTAGAGGAAAATAAATCCCCTTTGCCCCTTGCTAGACATCTGGTTCATCATGACCTGCATCACAAGCCCTTGAGATCCTTGAAATAGATTAGTCCTTATGCAGGATGCATGCAATGATATGATGTTATGCTATGCATGGAGTGAGGTAAGTAGGCCCTGTAATGAGTCCCAATTAAGGACTGTAAACAAAACCTGCAAGGAACTCAAGTGTCAGATAACAAGCATGCAAGTAGTCAAGTTTGAAGGCACACAAGTCACACAAGACAACCCTTAGAGTTCAGGCCAGCATGAAGTTTGGGTACTACCCTCTTAAAGTTGGTGGGCTCAAAACCTGTCCTATCAAAAGTAACTGGGTTCTAAGGAGCTCAATATCATAGGGTTGTTTTCTATGTTCATTGTTTTGATTTAGCCACTGAACTGGTGATCAAAATATTCCAAGAAAGCAACCCTCAATGAGTGTAGTATCGAGTATCTACCAACTTCGGACTGCACTAAAGTCGATCATCTCACTACCCCTAAAGAGGCCAGGATGGTCAAGTAAGGTTCCTAAGGTCAGTTGATGCTTCGTGACACCATGCGGCGGCCCTGTACTCTCCTTGACTTGACTCAAGGGTTACCGGTACTCACCAAATTGCCACATCAACGTAGCAGACTGCTTCAACCGTGTTGGTATACCCCGCACAGTTCCCTCACAGTCTTGTTGCTACTTTCTAAGAGGTATCCCCCAGATCCGGGTTAGGATCTATAGAACTCCCAAAACAGGCCCACAATATTTAAAGCAATCAAAACAGGCAATTGAAAACATAAGTATGATCTATCCTAAGGTACACCTCACTTTAAAATCTCCCCAGCAGAGTCGCCAGTTCTATGATCGGTGGAAATAGAACTGACTGTTTAAATCTGGTTCGCGAAATGTCGCGGAAGCAAGAGTCGCCACCGTCTTTTATTTTCTCCAACATGGAAAGGACAAAAGCACAGCAAAATTCCTTATGAGATTGTTTCTCGGTTCGGGAGGTAGATTTATAGAAAGGGAAGTTGTTAGCACCCTTTCTATCCATGGTTATCCATGGGCTCTTAGGTACTTGCTCTTATGTTTTCAAAAGATGTTTGCTTTTCAAAATGTGAGTGGGTTTTGAAAAAGTTTCATTGAAAGATTTCTGAGTGACTCTTGTATCTGTCCTCAAGAGTGTTTGAAAAATTTGTTTTGAAAGCTTTTGAAAGTGTCATTGTGAAAAGATTTTTGTTTGTTTTTGAAGAGAGCAAGTACCCATGAGTCATCTACCTACCGTAAGGAATTAGGCTGTGTAAAAGTCCTTAAGGTAGTGCCATCCCACCATTGAGAGGTAGGTAGCACCACCGTTGGAGGTGTCCGGGTCAATTCGATTATAGGGACAGTGTGGTCACCGAAGCAATAGTAGGACACCTTAGAAGCAACCCTAATGTCCTAGATCCTTTTTAATCTGAGGCAACCGTTTCGAGGCAACTGTTTCGAGGCAACTGGATCTTGGACATAAGAGCGACTGCTAAAACGTCCTATACTTGACGACCACGTTTCGAAGGCAACGAGTGAGGCGTACCCTAGAAGTGGTGTGTGTATTGTGTGTTGTTTTCATGTTAATATTTATCTTTGATCAGGGCATTGTGAGTTACGCGTTGTTTTTAATTACCATACATTCTTTCATGCAAGTTTAGCAGTTAGGAGTGCGGAAAATTAAAAGACGGAAAGATAAAAGCTACGCTATTACAAGGCGCGGGTCTATACATCGCAAAAATACAAAGACCCATTTTTGATAAAGATGCGGAAAGCAAAAAAAAAGCAATAAACCTAATTACTATTACATTCCTTGAACAGTTACATAATAATCAATAAGAAGATAATGTGCGGAAAGATTAAACTGGACGTCCGAGGGTTTTGGACCCTTTGCTTGAGATTAAATTAAATTAATACCTAATAATTATTTAAAGAAAAGAAAGTGTTTTTTATGTTTTTTGTATTTATGAAAATAAGGACAATAAAATCAAGAGAAAACCCTAATTCTAGATTATTTTAATTATTAAAGAAAATATTAAAGTTAACCTAATTTACTAGTTAATTAATTTACATATTTATGTACAAAAATAATAGTAAATAATAATGATAATAACAATTAATAATAATTAATTAAGAAAAAGATAAAAGTGTCAAAACCTAATTCTATGTAGTTTTTTATTTATTAAGAAAAGAGATTAAATTTTAAACCTAAATTAACTAAGTTAATTATTGACATTTATTTACAAAAATAGGTTAATGATGAAATTTAATAAATAATTAAATATATATTTACAATTTTGATTTTCTGATTTTTGTTGTGAAAAATTAATTTATAATGAATTAATAAAAACAATTAAAAAAACAATTAAAAGAATTAGAAAAGAAAAGAAAAGAAAATTATACAAACCAAAGGGGGTGTTTGGCCCAAAGTGGAGGTGAGATTGAAGCAATTCAGGCCCATGAACACAAGGCCTTGTTGACTTTTCAGATTGTGTGCACGCTCATTGACTGGAGCATACCATGGACTTCATTCTGTGGCCTTCAGATTGATTATTAAGGCCACTTGGCAAGCCTAGACTTGGGTACGTATGGTGGAACGTTTGAGAGGCGATGTACCTGAACGCATTAAGAGAAATATGAAGAATATATGGGGGACCTGGGAATCTAACCCAGGTCCCAATACCTGCCAGCCACGTCCTTTGCCAGTTGAGCTATCACGCGCATTTATAAACATAATAACAATGAAATATAATATATGAAAAGTGCCAATTATACTGGGACATCAAAAAAACGCGCTAAGGTTTGAATCTTCCAATTACGTGATGCCACACACATCTTCTTCTTCATTCTTCCTGCAAACATGAAAAAGATAGCGGGGGTTTTAAACCCCCACAAAACACAAGTCCCAATAATAGCGAATAGAACTGTGAATCATATAAAAAAAGCGCGAGGGTCTGGTTGAATTCGTCTGGCCTTGACGAATTCAACCATGGTCATGACATGGTCCAATTTTTCCTCCTGTAAAAAACCCCAAAATCCAAGCTTTGAAAACCTAATTTTCGTCCATGGTGGATTCTGATTCAGAGGGCTATAACCAAATTGGTTTGTACTAACAGCTTCAGAAGGTCCCTATAAGCATGAATCAATCCAAAAAAATGGTTAAAAACACATGAATGATGATATGTCAATTTGGAAAATAAAGCAAACCGTGTGACTTAGTGGGGATGATTCTGATGGTGTTAAGCCTCGTTCTTGATTGCAATGGCTTCCTGGCAATGTCAGCAATGTATTGGAAACAATTTTAGGCCTTGAATTGTACTGCAAATAGGATTTCAGTTTTCAAGTTTTTCTTGAAATTTTACAAATTGGTTCTATGGTTTCAGCAGCAATTTTTCGTGTGTCTTTGAGTACGGTTGGCCTCAGCATATGTATGTGATGTGAATTAGGTTAGAATAAAGCCCATGAATCCATTGCAATAATGTTTTCAATCCTTGATTTTTCATCATATAATTTCCAATCTTTTTTCAATGAAAACCTTGCCAATTATGGATGATTTTCCTTTTTTGATTGAGAAACGGTTTTGCCAGCTTGCCCTGATATGATTTGCTTCACAAAAGATCCAAAAACATATCTTTTTTAATTTTCCTATAATTAAAATCAATTAAATGAATTAATATAAATATAAATTCAATTAATTAATTAAAAATAAGAAAATAAATTATTTTGAGCTCAATGGGTCGTGCATAGGCTTTGGGTAATGATTCAAGAAAGAATTTGAGGCCCATTAGCAAATTTGAAGCTCTTTAGGCAAAGTTGACTTTTGAAAGTTCCCAAAAATTTCCCAACTTCTCCAATGCATATCTTGCTCAATTTTGAAGCTATGAACATGTTCTTTGACATTTTGGAAAGGTCTTGAAGTCCTCTAACCAATTCCTTTGGTCCCATGTCATTTTGATTTACCAATCTCAAGTTATCGTCTTTGACTTAAAGTGCCTTTTTGTTGACTTTTGAAAATTACCTATAATGTAGAGATTGATAACTTTTTGTGAGAGCATTTCTTGGACTTGGAGTATGAAGATGGGTTGTAGGAAATGTTATCCCCTTCAAAATGAGCTTTGGATGGGATTTTTCTGATAAACCATGAAAACGTTATGCCTAGGTCAATTTGCAGTTGACTTTTCAGCTGTCCAAAAATAGAAACTTTTGCATCTTGAGACTTTTTGAGCCATGCTTGTGGAATCATGATCAAGAATTGATCAAATGATGATTGTGGCTTCAGAATAAGATGTTGACCAAAAAATTTGACTTTTGACTGCCAAATGACCCTTTTGCCCCTGTAGTTGACTGTGGAGCAATTAGGGTTTTTGACTGTGCAATTTGATGCTGTGAGTTTTGAAACTTGACATATGGATGCTTGACAATGTATATAGACATATGGGACTTGATTGGACCCTTGAAAACCTCAATTTCTTTGCAAGAACCAAAACCCTAATTTTGACTGTGTTAGGAGGCAATTGGACTGTGCAACCCTTGAGGGATTTTGAAGCTTGATCTTGCCAAATCTTGAAGAATATGGGAGGGCAAATTTTGGGGTACAGCACCTTGCAAGAAACCACCTTCCAAAAACTTCAAAATTTTTCAAAACTAGGGAAAATCAAAACCCTTTTTTCTAGCCTTCCTAAAGGACAAATACCTATTCCAATAAATCCCCGAGACAGTACAACATAAGTATGGATCGAGTGTGATGATCCAAGAGGCCTAAAACTCGTGATTGTGCATCATTAATTTTCATTCGTACATGAAATTTATATTTTCGTTTATATTGTGTTTTGATTAAAACTAACATTGCTAACGTGCTCCAGAGATGTATTAGTACAAATTTCAATCATCGCATGGCTCCCATAACGATCGAAGCATACATTGCCATGTTTTAACTGGTTTACCAACTTTGCTTCGTATCTCATTATACATGGAGAATTAGGGAAAACTAGGGCCATCATTGAATTTAAAGTTGTCAAATTAGGGGGTAGGGTCTTATTGAAGCATTAATATGTTCTATTTGCAGGATACAAAAACGTACTCACCGGAGAAGACGACCGGAGCTAGGGCTTCGTCGCTTCTCTGGTCCCTCTGATAAGGTTTATCTTATATTTATTTTAGTTAATTATACTCACGGATATACAGTAGTGTGATATGATGGGAGAATTGACTTGATTGTTTTGCATTTTATCGCAAATGTTGCGGTTAGCAAGAGTCGCCACCGACTTTTATTTTATCCAAAAGGAAATGTGAAAATGCACAGGAAAGACCTTTGAGATTGTTTCTTGAGTTCGGGGGGTATATTATGAAAAGGGAAGGTATTAGCATCATTTTCATCCATGGTTTTCCATGGGCTCTTAGTTAATTTCTAGATCACTTGCTTTTGTTTGAAAATGTGCTTTGTGTGGTTTTTAAAAGTATTTTGTAAAGATGTCATTGTTTAGGCAGACTTTGTAATGATTCTCGTTCGTAAGAATGTAAAAAAAGTTGTTGATCTTTTTGAAAATGTTTTCATGTTTGTAATATGTTTTGAAAGTGTTGGTGTTTATTTTTAAAATAGCAAGGATGTTTTTGTTTTGAAATGGAGCTAGTATCTAGGAATATTCTACCTACTCAAAAGTATTTCATGTTCATTTCCTTTTTCCTTTGATATTGTTATCTTACCATTGATTTGGTAAGTAACCCTATCTTTGGATGTAAAAGGGACGGGCGTGGGTCATCGTATAACCATGATTAGCAATGTTACAAGATATATTAGCATTTTCTTTAGGGCCTAAGATCATTTTAAAAGGCAACATAGATAGCTTCATCGAGGGACTGTGATCTTGTATTTTGCTTGTTTTTGCTAAAATACCTCACATGCATAATATGGCTATTTTTGTAAGGCAACAAAGTGGATTTACCCTAGGGGTGTTTGTGTGCAAGTGCATGATTTACATGCATTGTTTTGTCTTTGATTAGGGTTTGCTACTTGTTGGTTTTAGTCTTTCCATACAAAACCCTAATTACTAACATTTGTATATAAAACCATAAATTGCGGAATTTAAAATTACTACGCTATTACATCATTTAGGGGAGGGGGTGTACAAATTACAAATGGGGAATATTGCAAGAATTTAAATCTAAATAAATAATACAACCATATTGAATTTTGAATAAATGTACAAAATGAACAAATAAAATACAAGAATGTAAATATAAAAAGAAATATGATTTTTTGTTTGGTTTTTCATGAAAAGGGGTTTTTGACCTAATTAATTAAAATAAAATAATTAACTAAAAAAGAAAATTAATATTAAGTTAGTAGAATAAATTAATTTAAAGAAAACAAGTTTTTAGGGTTTTGGTGAATTTAATTAAATTAGTAAATAAAAATAATTAAATAAATAAAAAAACCTAAATTCCAAATTGATTTTAATTTACAAAATAATATTATCTAAGTATTAAAAAAAGAAAATAATTAAAGAAATGTTTTTGTTCTTTTGTTTTTGTAAAGAAGAATAAACTAAATAAGTATTTTTTAAATATGCAAATAAATAAATAAAATATTTTTGGATTTTTTATTAATAAAAAATAATAATAATGATAATAATAGTAATAATCAAAATAATAAAGAAAATATGAAATAAAAATAAAATGAAGGGAAAATAAATAAAATGGAAATAAAATAATGGGCCAGGGGTGTGAATAACAAGGCAGGGGGGGGTCAGAAGTAAATAAAATAAAGCCCAAAATGGGGTGAGGCCCAGCGCTGCAAAAACAAAGAAAATGTCAAAAAAAAGTGAAAAAATGCAAAAAGGTCACGCCGGGGCTTGAACCCAGGACCTAAGGGTGACATGCGCGTGCTTTAACCACTGGGGTGGTGATACATCCATTAACTTATGTAAAATAAAAAAATATATAACATAAGTCTTGCCCTAAATGAACTTCATCTTCAACCTCCAGCCAGAATCCCTGCAACTTATTCGTTTCTCAACCATTTGCAAAATTGTAAACATGAAAGTTGTGTAAAATTTCATCACGATTCCAGAAATGTAAATAACTAAAACTATAGATCAAAGATGAATGGGAATTTCTAATGGTACCAAATTCTGACCTAATATTTCCAGAATGTTCAGATTCAAAATTCTAACTACTCAAGCAATATAAATGAAATCTAAAGACATAGTTAGTTTCAGGGCTATGATATCTACATTTTATCTTCACAAATGGAAAGAAAATGATGCCTATATGGAGAGTTAAAAAGTCAGAAAACTCACCTTGAAAATGGAATTCATGTTTTGAGTTGGAACTTGTTTCAAGGTGCTGCAAGGATCAGGTTAACTTCCTTAAGGTCCCAAGAAGCTAATGCAATGATTAGCTTGGTTAGAGAGTGGCTGAAATGGTCTGGAGAAGTCCAACTGTGATGCTCTATTTTTGAACTTGGAAATGGAGGAAGATGGTGTTACAGTCGTGTAACAGGGTCAGGGATGGCTTATGTATGATGTTTAGAAGCAAAAGGCCAAGAAACGCACGAGTAGTTTTTGAATTTGGGATTTCTGGTCAGAATATGCAACAATGGAAGTATGAGATGAAAATCTGAGTTCTTGGGAGTTTTGGGGCTTAAGCATGCGTGTGTTTTGTTTCCAAGGACTTGTACATAAGTAATGAGAAGGTTTGAGTGCTTGAGAGGGTCAGAAGTACAAGTTCTAGACTGATTGCTATGTTCCTTGATTTTTAAGAAAAGTGAAAGTATGGTTCCAAGATGAAGTACAAGCATGAGCTGAGTGATTGTGAGGCTTGAGAAAAACTTCTCTTGAGTTATAGGATGTGTATGATCATAAGAAAACCATTGCAAGGCTCAAGAACAAGTTTTGTGTATAAAGCTACTTTTTCAAAATGACATTGTGCACTTTCTTCCCAAAATGGATATAAAGCATGGCATTGCATTGAATGCTTGAGTTGAAGCCTCTAACAGCTATGCAAGCATTTATTATGGAGTGCATAACAAGTTTTAGGTCTGTAAATTAGAGATTATGCAGCATAGGTTTGAGATTTGAATCTTTGTTCATCACAAAATGACCTATAATTTCAGTTTGAAACCCTAACTTCCTCTCTTTGATTCTCCCTGCTCAAGAATGATATCAAGGAGTTCTTGGAAATTTTAGAAAGCTTGTAATGTGCTATACAACCCCTATTTGAATCACTTTTGGAAATTCCCCTTGGAACTATATGAAAAAGTGCCATGAAGTTTGGTCAAATCCTGCCTAAATTAGGGCAAAATTTCACTAAGTGTTTAATTTCAAGACCATGACTTCATGAATTAATAACTTGAAATCCAAGAATTTCTAGAAAAGTTGTGTAAAGAAATATTGTATATATCATGGAGATCTACGACTTTCATGTTGAAAGTTTCTTTTGAATCATCTTGCATCATGGTGAAAAATTGGCTTAAATTTGTGAAAAAACATGAAGTTTTCCATACTTAGAAAAATTTCTAAGTTTGAAAACATTGACTTTTCAAAATTAAATCTTGAATTTTTGATTTATTGATGAACAAGTTTCATATTTTGACACGTTTTGATGAATTATGATCTTTGACACTTGATTTTGACCAAAAAGTTAAAGTTTGACTTTTTAGTGTACAATTGACTTTTGATTAGTTGACTGAAAATCAACTATCGATCCAATTGATCTTGAGAAATGTTTTGGGTCATGATATTTGGTAAAAATGATGCAATTGGACTCTTTATATCATGTCTCAAACCAACTAACCGTTTTCTAGGTCAAAAATCAGAGATTGCCTTTTCTTAGTCAAAACCCTAATTTTGACCATTTTGCCCTTTTGATGATTTGATCAAATTTATTGAGGAATTATGGTCCAAACTTGATCAAATGATACATATGAGTTTATAATGTTAATGTGGATAAAAAATTATGAAGTTTGACTATAAATTGACCACAATTGACATTTTCCCCAATACAACTGACTTTTAGTTCAACTGCTCAATTGACTGAGCAAAAATGTGATTCAAGGCTTGAAACTTGACATGAGTAATCTTGGGGATCCATAATGATCCATGAAGAGTTTGAGGGTACAAAAAATGCCCCTGTTCAATCTTCTTAAACCTGAAGAGTTAGATTGGCGGATCCGCCATTCATGACTTGAAGGTGAAAGATGATTGGACCCTAGAGTGCCTAGAAATTTGCACTCGATGATGTGGTGGTTGATGGTGTAAGGGATGGGCTTAAAGATGCAATTTAGAGAGTTGATGGAAATTTATTGGAGATGGGCTTACATATGCCATCCAATAATTATTGTTGGCAGGAATGGAAGAAGTGTCATAATAAATCTCTGGTTGATTTATACTAAAATAGTGGATGTGTTGGGTTGAGCACAAAAATAATATCCATAAATGGATTGTATTTGACTCGTATATGAAAGCTGAAACTGAATGAGTATCAGAATGACATCCATATCTGGAGCGTATCTGAATTGTATCTGAAAGATGAATCTGAATGAGTATCAGAATAGCGTCTGTGTCTGGAGCATATCTGAACTGTATCTGAAAGTTGAATCTGAATTAGTATCAGAATGGCATCCGTATCTGGAGCGTATTTGAACTGTATCTAAAATCTGAATCTGAGTGAGTATCAGAATGGTGTCCGTGTATGGAGTGTATCTGAACTGTATCTGAAAGTTGAAACTGAATGAGCATCAGAATGGCGTCCGTGTCTAGAGCGTATCTGAACTGTATCTGAAAGCTGAATGAGAAGAAACCCGTGCAGGATTGCTTCAGCTGGTCGTGTAGATAATTGTCCTAGATTTTTTCATGTATTAATCTCTGACCTTTTGTAAATTGTTGATTATAGCCATCTGCTGACTGATCTTTCCTGAAGAGATGAAATATTAGTTGTATGAAATGTCATGATGTATGAAATGAATTGTATAATGATGTTCTCAAAAAATGAATGAGATTATGTTGTATGTACTCGTGTTGTCAATGTTATGATCTATGGATGCGGTGTATGGGCATGTAACCTATGTTGCTGTAATACTGTCGGATTAGAGAAAATAAATCCCTGACTACTGTTGGGGACATGGAGTGTAAGTATGATGAGTTGATGAGCTTCTATTTGTTAGAGAAATAAACTCTGTCGTAAGGGAAACACCTTGTGTTGCTTGTGAAATCCTGTTGGGGAAACTTGAGAAATTTGGCGACTTCTACCGGGAAGTGATAACTGGAAGTTTTGTTCCGCCAGGGATGTGAGAGAGCTTGATATCATTAAGATGCACACTGCGGGGGATTTTATGGAATAGTCTAAAGATATTATCCTATTTCTTAAAGCCATTAGTGATTGTCTTTCTATTTTATGTTCCTTTTTGTTCATTTGTAAACAGTAGTTACATACAAATGCATATGTTTAAAAATAAATCATTGGACGTTTTTGTAAATAAAACACAGAAATAAAGAAAAAACAGATAGCTTTGCACTTTCAAAGGGGTATCTTTGTATTAACTTGAATAAGTATTTTTTGTATAATGAGATGAACATTCTAGTAAGGGAATGTCGTCGTAAAAAATGAAAATTTGATACAAAGAAAAGATAGATATGTGCAATAATCCCATGGGGTTCCCATTTTGCTATAGCATTTGTGTCTCTGAGCGTCTTGTCCACTTGCTGCCTTGTCAGAAGTTGATTGGATTGATCAAAACCGCTGAGTTTGTCAGCCGAAGCTAAAGGTTGTCTGTAAGGTGATCCAACAGGACATAGTCATATGCTTTAATTCCCTAACTTTTTCCTTGACTGCCCTTTCGGGTTTTCAGTCCACCGGGATACCCTTTTTTGCCCAAGTCGCCCTTTCGGGTTTTCAACTTGCCGGGTGTACAAATATTTTTTGTTTTATCCCTAATTTTTTCCCAAACCTCTTTGGTTCATCGGGATGCCCTTGTTTTTCCTAGGTGTGTTAACCTAGAGGGTCTCTTATGTGTAGTATCTTTTGACTATGTCTTCATTCACAGGGTGCGGCAGGTCGTCCCCGTCCATAGTGGTTAAGATCATTACTTCACGAGAGAATATGCTTTTAATCACAAATGGTCCTTCGTAAGTAGGATTCCATTTGCCCCTGGGATCACCTTGTGGTAATATGATACGCTTGATTACTAAGTCACCAGCCTGATATACCCGACGTTTGACCTTTTTGTTAAAAGCTTTAATCATGCGTTTTTGGTACATCTGGCCGTGACAGACAGCCGTAAGCCTCTTCTCATCAATTAGATTCAACTAGTCAAGTCGAGTTTGGATCCAGAGATCTTTACTCAGCCCTGCATCCTTCATGATTCTCAGAGAAGGGATCTGGACCTCAATAGGCAAGACAACTTCCATGCCGTATACCAGAGAGTAAGGTGTTGCCCCAGTTGACGTGCACGTCGTGGTACGGTAACCGTGGAGAGCGAATGGTAGCATCTCAAGCCAGTCCTTGTAGGTTACTGTCATTTTCTGTATGATCTTCTTGATGTTCTTGTTTGCGGCTTCGACAATGACATTCATCTTTGGCCGGTAAGGGGAAGAATTATGGTGTTGGATCTTGAATGGCACGCACAATGCGGTGATCATAGTATTATTGAGATTTGTACTATTGTATGTGATGATCCTCTCTGGGATACCGTACCGACATATGAAATTTTGTTTGATGAACTGGGTGATAACATTCTTGGTAACAGAAGCGAAATAAGCTTCCTCAACCCACTTCGTGAAATAATCAATGGCCACCAAGATGAAGCGGTGTCCATTAGAGGTTGTGGGCTTGATTTCTCCAATCATATCGATGCCCCACATTGCGAATGGCTAGGGAGAAGTTAGGACATTCAGAGGAACTGGAAGTACATGCACTTTGTCAGCATAGATCTGACACTTATGACAAGTTCGCGAATGTTGATAGCAATTTGCTTCCATAGTAGACCAGTAATAACCTGCCCGCATGATCTTCTTTGCCATCGTATGCCCACTGGAGTGGGTGTCAAAAGTGCCTTCATGTAGATCAACCATGATCTTTTCTGCCTCAGCCTTGTCTATGCAACGAAGCAAAACAGAGTCATGGTTGCGTTTGTAGAGAATGTTGTTAATAAGGAAGAACTTAGCAGAGAATCTCCTTAAGAACTTCTTATCATTGACTGAATCTCCTTCTGGATACTCTTGAGCCTCGAGATACCTCTTAACTTCATGGAACCAAGGCTGGTCCCCTACTTCTTCAGTATCAATCTCGTGACAGTAAGCTGGTTCATCCATCCGTTCAATGGTGATCTGGGGAGCCTTGTTACCCCACTTGAGTTTAAACATGGATGACATTATGGCTAGCGCATCCGCTAGTTGATTTTATTCTTGCAGAAAATGCTCGAAGGTAATCTTCTCAAAATGTGGGAATAATGTCAACACATGTTCTTTGTAGGGGATAATGATAGGGTGCTTCGTGTCCCATTCTCCTTTGATCTGGCTGATGATTAAAGCTGAATCTCCGAATGCCCGCTTCGTATTCTGCCATGTTATTTGTACAATTGAAGCAAAGTATTGCAGTGAAGAAGGTATGACATCCTTCAGGGGATATGAGTACAACACCTATGCCATTTCCGAGTGCGTTAGATGCCCCATCAAAAACCAGGGTCCATCGGGATCCTTGTTCAGGTCCGTCATATGGTCTGAATTCTTCATAGTTGTTTACCATCATGATGTCTTCATCCGAGAATTCGAACTCCATGGACAAATAGTCACCTAAAGCTTGATGAGCAAGGTGATCGGCTAACATACTGCCCTTTATTGCTTTCTGGGTAGTGTACTGGATGTCATATTCCGTCAGGATCATCTACCATCTCGCTATTCTCCCAAAGAGGGCACGTTTCTCGAATATGTATTTTATTGGATCCATCTTGGATATCATCAAGGTAGTAATGGTCAGCATATACTGTATTAGCCGGCAAGTAGCCCATTCTAGAGCACATCAAGTTTTCTCGAGCAGTGAATATCTTGTTTCACACTTGGTAAACTTTTTGCTCAGGTAGTAAATAGCATGCTCTTTTCGGCCAGACTCGTCATGCTGCCCCAGCACGCACCCCATTGAATTTTTCAAAAAAGTTAGATACATGATCAAGGGTCTTCCTTCAACTGATGGCATCAAAATAGGAGGCTC
This sequence comes from Vicia faba, assembly GCA_948472305.1. NCBI lineage: Eukaryota > Viridiplantae > Streptophyta > Magnoliopsida > Fabales > Fabaceae > Vicia > Vicia faba. Next base: position 1,309,655,495 of record OX451739.1, read on the forward strand.
TTGCAGGTACTCTTTGATCTTGTCGAAAGCAGTTTGGAACTCATCATTCCATTTGACTACTTGATCTTTCTTCAGTAACTTGAAGATTGGTTCACAAGTAGCGGTCAAGTGAGAAATGAATCTGAAAATATAGTCGAGTCATCCCAAGAATCCTCTGACTTCCTTCTAGGTACGAGGAGCAGGCATTTCTTATATTGCTTTCACTTTGGCAGGGTCTACTTCGATACCTTTACCTCTGACGACGAAGCCTAGGAGTTTACCGTACCTCACCCCAAATATGCATTTGTTCGGGTTCAACCTCAGCTTGTATTTTTTTAGTCTCTCAAAGAGTTTATGCAAATGGTCAAGATGTTCTTCTTCAGTTTGAGATCTGGCTATCATGTCGTCTACATAGACCTCTATTTCCTGATGTATCTTGTCGTTAAATAGAGCTACCATGGCACGTTGATAGGTTGTCCGAGCATTCTTCAACCCGAATGGCATAGCCTTGTAACAGAATGTGCCCCAATGTGTGACAAAGTTCGTTTTCTCCATGTCCTCAGGTGCCATTTTAATTTGATTGTAGCCTGAGAAACCACCCATAAATGAGAATACTTTATGATGTGCGGTACTGTCAACCAAAATATCGATGTGGGGAAGTGTGAAATCATCCTTAGGGCTTGCCCTATTCAAATCTCTATAGTCCACGCACATGCATACTTTGCCGTCCTTTTTAGGAACGAGAACAACATTGGCGACCCATTGGTGATAGGAGGTAACAACTAAGAATCCGGCATTGAATTGTTTCATGACTCCCGCTTTGATCTTCTCTGACATGTCTGGTCGCATGCGAAAGACTTTCTGCTTTACCGGAGGGCAGTCTTCTTTTGTTGGTAGTCGATGGACCACAATATCAGCATCCAATCCTGGAATGTCTTTGTACAACGAGGCAAAGACCTCAACATAATCATGTAGTAACTGAGTTAGACGCTTCTTGACACTGGGTTCCAGATTGGCACCCACTTTGACTTCTTTCTTGTCCTCTTTGGTACCTAGGTTAACTGTGTCCACTGGTTCTTCATGGGGATGTATGGTCCTCTCTTCTTGTTGTAGTAACCTGGCTAGTTCCCCTGGCACTTCAAAATCTTCCTCACCTTCGTCTTCAGCTTGATAGATTAGATTTTAAGAGTCACAAAAGGCCAAAGCAGAATTGTTACCCATGGGATCCTGAATGGATGTAGATCTGCATTTTTAATGTGAGTGTGTGTAAGAGTATAGCTATCTTTGAAAGAAATAAAAATGTAAAAAAGAAAGAAAAAGAGCACAAAGTTTGTATGCAAAAATGTCCATGATTCATTGATGACATATGAGAATGAGGTAACAACCCTTACGAATAGACCGTTGTGCCTCGGGTAAGACACAAGGTTTTAAAAGTCTGAATTGTTTAATTATTATAGGTCCGAAAACAAATTAAAGACAATTACTATTGGATAAAAGTAATTGGGACAAAGTCTTTAGCTTCCCAGTTGCTGAGTCCTCCGTTGACAGTTGGGAAAATCCATTCCTCCAGGTCGTAGTTGTCCTCATCATCCTCCACTGTGTTGACTCCGTGGTTGCTGATATTCAAAAGTGGTCCCCATGTACGAGTACGGAGTACAGCTTTTTGGGCTCCTAAAGTGAAACCCAAACCGAATTTGTCAAATTTGTATGGGATATCCAAGAGTTGGCCCCAAATAGTACACTCACCTTCTTTGATCACTGCCTTGGCATCTTTTAGAGAAGATATCTTTAGCGGAGGTCTTGTAATCTTCAGAACTTGGGAAACAGTCTTGGTTACTGCCATAGTTTGTGGGACTTCCTCGAAATGCTGAAATGGAGTTTCAATGAATTCACCATCCAATTCCACGTATCTGAAGGAGTTTAAGTGACTGACCATATATTCCTCTTCTCCATGGATAATAATGATTTTCCCCTTGGTCGGGTATTTCAGCATTTGATGTAATGTAGAGGTGACAGCACCGGCATTGTGAATTCATGGTCGGCCCAATAAGCCAGAATATGAAGGGAGAATGTCCATCACGTAAAAAGTTAAATCGAAGGTTTGAGTTCCAACTTTTATGGGGATGTCCACCTCCCCATGCACCATCCTCTTTGAACCTTCGAAGGCTCTTACCAATATGTTGTTGAGTTTTAAGGTCAAACCTTCACAGTCGAGTCTATCAAGAGCTTTCTTAGGTAGCACATTCAAAGACGAACCAGTATCAACCAAGACATGGGCCAAAGTTGTACCCCTGCATTCGAAATAGACATGCAATGCCTCGTTGTGCTTCCTCCCTCTAGGTGTTAAGTCCGTATCAGAAAAGCCTAAACCATTGTCAGCGATTAAACTGGCCACGCAGTCTTGGAACAGATCAACAGAGGTTTCTTGTGGTATATGGGCAGTTTTAAGATCTTTCACCAAGTCCTTCACATGAGCCTCAGAGCATAACAATAAATCCAGCATGGAAATCTTTGACGAAGTCTGCCCTAGATGTTCGACTACATTGTAGTCGCTTCTCTTTATAATTTTTAGAATTTCTTCCATCTCTTTTTGGGAGGCCTCAGGGATAGATACTGGTTACGCCTTCATCCAGACAGGCTCAACCAGGATGCCTTTGCCCCGAGTCTCGGTCGACTCGGTGGTAGGAGTGTCAGTAGGGGTAATCATAGGGATTATAGTAGTAGTGTTAACAGGAATAGAAACAGGGATGATCACAAGATTGGTAACAGTCTTCAGAGGAGCAATCTCGGGAGAGAATACTCTGCCACTTTGGGTTATCTTGTTGGTTCCCACAATGTTGCTGATGTCGGGGTCAACCTTCTCAAAAATCGAGTCTTCATCAGCCAGCCAATCCTGTTTGACACCGTGATAGTAGACGTTGCCTCCATAGTTCCATGGGACAGTTTTATCTGATGAGTACGGGATTGGTCCAGGCATGGTAATTATCAGTGGAACTACTTTAGGAACTGATGTAATCCTAACGGGTCTTTTGGTAGAGACCCTGGAAGGATTGGCGGAAATGGTTACTATTGAAACTTCATTGTAAGAAATGGTTGGAACAGGAGTCTTTTCAAATAAAATCTCTTTGTCATCCATTAGGCGATAAACACCTGCTTTCAGTAAATGACAACCAGTTGATAGGGATAAACAGAAGTGGCAACCTTCATCATAACCCGAAAATAAACCGGCCTTCAATAGGTTCCTCTTGACAGTCGGGAGAGGAGTAACAAGTTCATCAACAACAGTAACAAACATATCATCTTCAACAACGTTAACATCACGGCCATGCTTGGGCATAGGAGTGGTGATAACATTTGGGATCTCAGGAGAATCAAATTCAATTTCTTTTTCTTCAAGAAGGTCTTGCACCTTGTTTTTCAAAGCCCAACAGTTGTTGGTATCATGGCCTGGGCTTTCTGAATGGTAAGCACAGCGAGCATTAGGATGGTAATGAGGAGAGGTTGTGTTAGGATTCTTCGGAGCTTCCTTCAAAGTTATCAGATTAGATCTCAACAAATGTGGCAGAACTTGAGATAGTTTCATATTAATCTGGGTAAATTGTCTTACTGGTCTTTCTATTCTAGGATGATTGCTCCTTTGTTGAGTAGGTGTCGACTTAGGGATCATGAAAGCCCCCACCATTGGACAACATTCAGTTCTTTATTGATTCCTTTGAGGATACACAGCACCAACTTCTTTCTTCCCAATAAATGGTTTTCTCACAGCACTGGAGGATGCGTCTTTTTGAATCTTCCCACTCTTAATCCCCGCTTCCACTCTTTCTCCGGTCAAGATTAACTCAGTGAAGCCTGCTGAAGTGCTTCCAATTAGATGATTAAAGAAAGGACCGAACAGGGTACCCAGAAACATGTATACTAACTCTCTTTCGGACAGGGGAGGATGGACTCTTCCTGCTAAGTCCCTCTATTTCTGAGCGTAGTCTTTGAAACCTTCACTTGAAACCATATTCATACTCTGGAGTTGAGTACGGGTAGGAGAAAAGTATGTGTTGTACTGATACTGTTTATGGAAAGCAGCGATAAGGTCTTCCCAATTACGGATTATGGCCCTTTCTAGTTGATAGAACCAATCAAACTGAGTCCCGGATAAATTGTCTTGAAAGAAGTGGACCCACAAATCTCTGTCAGCAGTGTGAGGCTGTATCTTCCTCACATAAGATCGAAGATGCATCTTGGGACATGAAACCCTGTCGTACTTAGCGAACACTGGTGCCTTGAACTTTAGTGGAATAATAATCCCAGACACCAAACCCAGCTCTTCAAAGTCCAGCCCGGGCACTTTCTGAATTTCCATTGCACTTAGACGCTCTTCCAGGTGTTTGTATTTGTCATTGGCTGGGGGATACTATTCTTCAGAGTAATCCTCTTCTTCTTCCTCTTCAGATTCTGGCTGGGCAGTTGCTTCCTTGATTTTCCCTTCTTGATTGTATTTTTCACTAGACGACGTTGCGAAGTCTAAGATCTTTCTGGCTTCCCTTGGGAATCTTCTTCCTAGATTCAGAGCACCGGTTGCTTTCGTCGCTTTCTTCTTCTTTTCTTCAATCAAAAAAGTTTTCAAATCCTCTTGTCCCTTTGATAGAGTCAAGAACATCTGTTGAAACTAAGCATTCTTCGCCTGGAGGTCTTTTACTATCTGCCCGAGATCCATCTTACTGAAATAAACAGTAGAAATATGAGGAGACTTGTTGTAGGAAACTTGCTTATGTTATGATGAATGGTAGATGCATATGCAATTATTTCAAGGAAATTGGATATTTAAATTTTCTTTAGACCAAAAAGGAACACACGTTATATTAATAAATCAAAGTTTGAGTACATCATGCCTCTTTTGGGCTTACAAAGAAATACCAAAACTCTAAGATAAAAAAGTTGTACACATCCTCTTTGGTGCAATGTAGGTGTTCAGGCTCCACTCCTCATGAAGTTGCTTAGTGAGTTCCAAAACCTTCTTCTCGCTGGCATAGAATTGGGCCTCGAAAGTGTCTCGCTCCCCTTTAAGCTGTATCCAATCCCTTTGTAAGTCTTCAAGAGAGGTGGGCATGTCAGGATGTAGTATAGTGTATGGAACATCTCCTTCCACAACAGGCTATATGATAACCGGTAGAATGGAGGGGTAAGGAATTATAAGACTTTGAGCACGAGCTCGTACTAATTTGAGGTAAGGCTCAAGAGGGATGGAATTCTTATGCCCCAATGTCTTGCTATCTACCTTATTCAACATCCTTCAAGCTCGGATAAATCTCTGGCGGTGACCTTGATCGTCGTTCTCGTAGTCAAATAGCAAACCTTGAATGAGCATCTCATGCGGGCCATTCCTTCGGGCGTAACCAAACTGTCTTAAGGATAAGCAGGGGTTATAGGTGATACCTCCTCTAATGCCAAGTAAAGGGACATTAGGAAATTCTCCACAACTGTCGACAATAGTAACATTATCTATAGACCTGGAACACCAATGAATGTCTGAATGTTTGAGTGTCATCAACCTATGTGACCACCTTAAACCTTGCTCGTTCTTTAATACAAATTGGGGAATATGCAAAATAAACCATATTTCCAAGAGAGGAGTATAACACATAAGGATACCTCTTTTTCTCATAGTGCGAGTGTGAAAAGAATATAGGATGTCTCTAGCAAAGTAGGCACCGGGTTGCGAGACATGAAGATTTTAACGGTGTTCACATCTATGAGTTGGTAAGGATTTGGAAAAAAAACCATCCCATAGATGAGAAGAGCCACAATGTCCTCAAAAGCTTTCAAATCCAAAGAGTTCCAACATTTTTTGGCTTTCTCATACAAGAACCTTGCTAAGAAACCTTTGACACCACTCCTTGTTTCCCAATTAGTTGTGATATCAGATGATTGCAAGTGTATAGGTTGAGCAATCTCTTCTAGCTTTGGATCTCTTTTCGTACCGTTGAAAGGTAGTTGATTGAGAATGGGAATCCTCAAGAGTTGGGAGAATTCTTCCAAAGTTGGCACAAGTTGATAATCAGGAAATATGAAGCAATGATGTAGAGGATCAAAGAACTGGAAGAGCACTTTCATCATGTCCTCATCAGTGTTAGAGGTGGCCAAGTTTAGGAGACGACCATGTCTTTCAGTAAATGGAGAATTTTCAGGAATCCTTGATGCTAGCTCTTTAAGTTGAGGAGGGGTCCTTACAAGATTGACTTGAATGGTTTTCCTGCGAATATAATCCATGTCCTACAAAATAGAGAAAAGATAAATCCCAAGATCCTTGAAATGGTTAGTGAATATGAGTATGATGTTATGTACAAGTAGATATATACAAACAAAGAAAACAAGTCCCTAGGTTTAGGCTTGCATGGAGTCTCATAGGTAAGTAACCTCTTGAAGTTTAGTTGGCTCAAACCCGTCCTAGCAATAGTAATCGGGTTCTAAGGAGCTCAATATCACTGATTTGTTTCCTTGGGCATTGTTTCAGCACATGCCTCTTTAATGGAGACCGAAATATCCCAAAAAACCAAACCTCAATGAGTGTAGCATCGAGTATCTACCAACTAAGGACTGCACCAAAGTCGATCATCTCACTACATCCTAATCGCCAAGTTGGTCAAGTAAAGGTTCTAGAAGTTAGCTAGTGCTTTATGATATCACTTAGCGGCCCCGTATTCTCCTTGACTACTCAAGGACTACCGGTACCCACAAATGTGTCACACTAATGTAGCTATTTCTTAGACTATGTCGGTATACCCTGTACAATTTCCACAACGCATTGCTACTTACCTATAAGGTATCCGAAATTCGGGTAGATGATTCAAACCCAAACAAAGAACCATAATGTAAAGCATACAAGTAAAACAATGAAAGCAAGTAAATGTGATCTAACCCTAAGGTAACCCAACTTTTAAATACATTCCCCAGCAGAGTCGTCAGTTCTGTGATACGGTGGGAGAATTGACTTGGTTGTTTTGCGTTTTATCGCAAATGTTGTGGTTAGCAAGAGTCGCCACAAACTTTTATTTTATCCAAAAGGAATGGTAAAAAATAATAGGAAAGACCTTTGAGATTGTTTCTTGAGTTTGGGGGTAGATTATGAAAAAGGAAGGTATTAGCACCCTTTTCATCCATGGTTTTCCATGGGCTCTTAGTTACTTGCTAGATCACTTGCTTTTGTTTGAAAATGTGCTTTGTGTAATTTTTGAAAGTATTTTGTAAAGATTCTATTGTTTAGGAAGACTTTGTAATGATTCTCTTTTGTAAGAATGTATACGAAGGTGTTGATCTTTTTGAAAATGTTTTCAAGTTTGTAAGATGTTTTGAAAGTGTTGGTGTTTGTTTTGAAAATAGCAAGGATGTTTTTGTTTTGAAATGGAGAAAGTAGCTAGGAAGATTCTACCTACTCAAAAGTTTTTCATGTTCATTTTCTTTTTCCTTTGAGATTGTTATCTTACCATTGATTTGGTAAGTAACCCTATCTTTGGATGTAAAAGGGACGGGTGTGGGTCATCGTATAACCATGATTAGCAATGTTGCAAGATATCTTAGCATTTTCTTTAAGGTCTAAGATCATTTTGAAAGGCAACATAGATAGCGTCATCGATGGACTATGATCTTGTATTTTGCTTGTTTTTGCTAAGATACCTCACATGTATAATATTGCCATTTTTGTAAGGCAACAAAGTGGATTTACCCTAGGGGTGTTTGTGTGCAAGTGTATTGATTTACATGCATTGTTTTGTCTTTAATTAGGGTTTGCTACTTGTTGGTTTTAGTCTTTCCATACAAAACCCTAATTACTAGCATTTGTATATAAAGCGATAAATTGAGGAATTTAAAATTACTACGCTATTACATCATTTAGGGGAGGGGGTGTACAAATTACAAATGGGGAATATTGCAAGAATTTAAATCTAAATAAATATTACAACCATATTGAATTTTGAATAAATGTACAAAATAAACAAATAAAATACAAGAATGTAAATGTAAAAAGAAATATGATTTTTGTTTGGTTTTTCATGAAAAGGGGTTTTTGGACTAATTAATTAAAATAAAATAATTAACTAAAAAAGAAAATTAATATTAAGTTCGTAGAATAAATTAATTTAAAGAAAACAAGTTTTTTAGGGTTTTGGTGAATTTAATTAAATTAGTCAATAAAAATAATTAAATAAAAAAAAACAACCTAAATTCTAAATTTATTTTAATTTACAAAATAATATTATCTAAGTATTAAAAAGAAGAAAATAATTAAAGAAATGTTTTTGTTCTTTTGTTTTTGTAAAGAAGAATAAACTAAATAAGTATTTCTTAAATATGCAAATAAATAAATAAAATATTTTTGGAGTTTTTATTAATAAAAAATAATAATAATGATAATAATAGTAATAATAAAAATAATAAAGAAAAAATAAAATAAAAATAAAATGAAGGGAAAATAAATAAAATGGAAATAAAATAATGGGCCAGGGGTGTGAATAACAAGGCATGGGGGTCAGAAGTAAAAAAAATAAAGCCCAAAAGGGGGTGAGGCCCAACGCTGCAAAACCAAAGAAAATGTCAAAAAAAAAAGAGAAAAAAATGCAAAAAGGTCACGCTAGGGCTTGAACCATGGACCTAAGGGTGACAGGCGCGCGCTTTAACCATTAGGGTGGTGATACATCCATTAACTTATGTAAAACAACAAATATATAATATAAGTCTTTCCCTAAATGTACTTCATCTTCAACCTCCAGTCAAAATCCCTGCAACTTATTCGTTTCTCAACCATTTGCAAAAATGTAAACATGAAAGTTGTGTAAAATTTCATCACGATTCCGGAAATGTAAATTACTAAAACTATAGATCAAAGATGAATAGGAATTTCTAATGGTACCAAACTCTGACCTAATTTTTCCAGGATGTTCAGATTCAAAATTCTAACTACTCAAGCAATATAAATGAAATCTAAAGACATGGTTAGTTTCAGGGCTATGATATCTACATTTTATCTTCATAAATGGAGAGAAAATGATGCCTATATGGAGAGTTCAAAAGTAAAAAAACTCACCTTGAAAATGGAATTTGTGTTCTGAGTTGGAGCTTGTTTCAAGGTGCTACAAGGATCAGGTTAGCTTCCTTGAGGTCCCAGGAAGATAATGCAATGATTAGCTTGGTTGGAGAGTGGCTGAAACAGTTTGGAGAAGTCCAACTGTGATGCTCTGTTTTTGAACTTGGAAATGGAGGAAGATGGTGTTACAGTTGTGTAACAGGGTCAAGGATGGCTTGTGTATGATGTTTGGAAGCTTTTGGAAGCAAAAGTCCAAGAAACGCACGAGTAGTTTTTGATTTTAGGATTTCTGGTCAGAATATTTAACAATGGAAGTATGAGATGAAAATCTGAGTTCTTGGGAGTTTTTGGGCTTAAGCATGCGTGTGTTTTGTTGCCAAGGACTTGTACATAAGTAATGAGAAGGTTTGAGTGCTTGAGAGGGTCAGAAGTACAAGTTCTAGACTGATTGCTATGTTACTTGATTTTGAAGAAAAGTGAAAGTATGGTTCCACGATGAAGTACAAGCATGGGCTGAGTGATTGTGAGGCTTGAGACAAACTTCTCTTGAGTTATAGGACGTGCATGATCATAAGAAAACCATTGCAAGGCTCAAGAATAAGTTTTGTGTATAAAGCTACTTTTTCAAAATGACATTGTGCACTTTCTTCCCAAAATGGATATAAAGCATGGCATTGCATTGAATGCTTGAGTTGAAGCCTCTAACAGCTATGCAAGCATTTATTATGGAGTGCATAACAAGTTTTAGGTCTGTAAATTAGAGATTATGCAGCATAGGTTTGAGATTTGAATCTTTGTTCATCACAAAATGACCTATAATTTCAGTTTGAAACCCTAACTTCCTCTCTTTGATTCTCCCTGCTCAAGAATGATATCAAGGAGTTCTTGGAAATTTTAGAAAGCTTGTAATGTGCTATACAACCCCTATTTGAATCACTTTTGGAAATTCCCCTTGGAACTATATGAAAAAGTGCCATGAAGTTTGGTCAAATCCTGCCTAAATTAGGGCAAAATTTCACTAAGTGTTTAATTTCAAGACCATGACTTCATGAATTAATAACTTGAAATCCAAGAATTTCTAGAAAAGTTGTGTAAAGAAATATTGTATATATCATGGAGATCTACGACTTTCATGTTGAAAGTTTCTTTTGAATCATCTTGCATCATGGTGAAAAATTGGCTTAAATTTGTGAAAAAACATGAAGTTTTCCATACTTAGAAAAATTTCTAAGTTTGAAAACATTGACTTTTCAAAATTAAATCTTGAATTTTTGATTTATTGATGAACAAGTTTCATATTTTGACACGTTTTGATGAATTATGATCTTTGACACTTGATTTTGACCAAAAAGTTAAAGTTTGACTTTTTAGTGTACAATTGACTTTTGATTAGTTGACTGAAAATCAACTATCGATCCAATTGATCTTGAGAAATGTTTTGGGTCATGATATTTGGTAAAAATGATGCAATTGGACTCTTTATATCATGTCTCAAACCAACTAACCGTTTTCTAGGTCAAAAATCAGAGATTGCCTTTTCTTAGTCAAAACCCTAATTTTGACCATTTTGCCCTTTTGATGATTTGATCAAATTTATTGAGGAATTATGGTCCAAACTTGATCAAATGATACATATGAGTTTATAATGTTAATGTGGATAAAAAATTATGAAGTTTGACTATAAATTGACCACAATTGACATTTTCCCCAATACAACTGACTTTTAGTTCAACTGCTCAATTGACTGAGCAAAAATGTGATTCAAGGCTTGAAACTTGACATGAGTAATCTTGGGGATCCATAATGATCCATGAAGAGTTTGAGGGTACAAAAAATGCCCCTGTTCAATCTTCTTAAACCTGAAGAGTTAGATTGGCGGATCCGCCATTCATGACTTGAAGGTGAAAGATGATTGGACACTAGAGTGCCTAGAAATTTGCACTCGATGATGTGGTGGTTGATGGTGTAAGGGATGGGCTTAAAGATGCAATTTAGAGAGTTGATGGAAATTTATTGGAGATGGGCTTACATATGCCATCCAATAATTATTGTTGGCAGGAATGGAAGAAGTGTCATAATAAATCTCTGGTTGATTTATACTAAAATAGTGGATGTGTTGGGTTGAGCACAAAAATAATATCCATAAATGGATTGTATTTGACTCGTATATGAAAGCTGAAACTGAATGAGTATCAGAATGACATCCATATCTGGAGCGTATCTGAATTGTATCTGAAAGATGAATCTGAATGAGTATCAGAATAGCGTCTGTGTCTGGAGCATATCTGAACTGTATCTGAAAGTTGAATCTGAATTAGTATCAGAATGGCATCCGTATCTGGAGCGTATTTGAACTGTATCTAAAATCTGAATCTGAGTGAGTATCAGAATGGTGTCCGTGTATGGAGTGTATCTGAACTGTATCTGAAAGTTGAAACTGAATGAGCATCAGAATGGCGTCCGTGTCTAGAGCGTATCTGAACTGTATCTGAAAGCTGAATGAGAAGAAACCCGTGCAGGATTGCTTCAGCTGGTCGTGTAGATAATTGTCCTAGATTTTTTCATGTATTAATCTCTGACCTTTTGTAAATTGTTGATTATAGCCATCTGCTGACTGATCTTTCCTGAAGAGATGAAATATTAGTTGTATGAAATGTCATGATGTATGAAATGAATTGTATAATGATGTTCTCAAAAAATGAATGAGATTATGTTGTATGTACTCGTGTTGTCAATGTTATGATCTATGGATGCGGTGTATGGGCATGTAACCTATGTTGCTGTAATACTGTCGGATTAGAGAAAATAAATCCCTGACTACTGTTGGGGACATGGAGTGTAAGTATGATGAGTTGATGAGCTTCTATTTGTTAGAGAAATAAACTCTGTCGTAAGGGAAACACCTTGTGTTGCTTGTGAAATCCTGTTGGGGAAACTTGAGAAATTTGGCATGAGTAATCTCGGGGGTCCATAATGATCCATGAAAGTCATATGAGTCATTGAAAGTTCAATTATCCTTGTGAAATCTCAAACCCTAGTTTTAGTCATCAGTGCTTAAGGAGGTGTCTTGAGCTGATCAAACCTTGTGCAGTCTTCGACCAAAGGAGATCTTTTGAGAAAATATTTGATAAATAAGAGGGAAAATTTTGGGGTACAACAAGTATCCTCAGTGGTAGAAGTGGGTGAATTAAGGCATTGATATAGGAGGGTGTGGGTTCGATCCCTGCCTTTTTTTTTCCCTTCATATTTTCCAATTTTCACAGTTTTATTATATTTTGTGTAGTGTGCAGCTTATAAACACCAACAACAACTTGGCTCAATGGAAAGTCATCCAGTAGAGAAGGTAAAGGGTGTGGGTTCAACACCCACCCTTGGCATTTGTTTTATTTTTGTTTTCTAACCCTCATTTCCTTTATTTTTCTTCCCCTATTTATTTTTGGCTAACCCTAATCTGTTTTCAATTTATCATTAAACAAAAACCTTTTTCTTTAACCCTAAAAAACATTCAAACCACTTTTGTTTCTTATTTGTTTTTCTTTCATTTGTATTTACATTTTTTAGATCAAGTGTATAGGACGCGTTCAGCTGTAATAGCGTAGTTTTATATTTTTCGCACTTTTTCTATTATTTATCTGCTTCCGGGATGTAATAATTTTAGGGTTTATTTCCCACTCTCTATACTTATGTAATTGTCCCAAAGCCATGTAATAGCGTAGGATTTTACATTCTGCACTTTATTTTTCTTTACATATTTAATTGCTAGTAATTAGGGGTTGTATGGTAAGACTAAAACCAACCGATAGCATAACCCTAAATGCAAGATCAAATAACTGAATTGAATCACTATTCACACACGCACCTTTAGGGTAACCTCTCTTCATTTCCTTTCAGAATAATGGTCATGTCCCTCGAAAATAGGGATACTTTAGTAAAGTCCTTCGAATCAAAGATCATAGTCCCTCGATCACCCCTTGATGTTGACAACGAGCAAATGATCTAGTCCCTACGATAATTGCTAAAGTATCCTTATCAGTTGCCTTCGATGACCATACGATGACCCTCAATTGTATCTTCACATCCAAAAGATAGGGCTACCTACCAACTAATGGTATGGATAGTATTATCTCTAAAGTAGAAGGAAAAGAATAAGAAATACTTTAGTGGGTAAGAAACTCCTAATTCATTACTCACAACCTTTCTCAAAAACCCTTTTCACACATCAAACATATTTTCTAAAACACTTTGTATGTGTTCTTAAGGACCGATACAACAGGCAGTACAAAGATAGTCGTACTTTGGCTTTTCAAAATATTTTCAAAACATTTACACAAAAAAGAAATTTTAGAAAGTGAACTAGTGATTAAGAGCATGTAGATAACTACAGATGAAAAGGGATCTAACATCTTCCCTTTTCATTTCTTACCCCTCAAACTCAAAATCTTAAAGGTCTTTCCTGTTCTTTTCACCCTTTCCTTATTGCATAAAAGAAAATTCAGGGGCGACTCTAGCTATCCACATATTTGTGATAAAATGCACAAGTCATTTCTTCCACATAGTTGCACTAAGGCTCTTGTGTGATTTGTTTGTGTTTGCTATCTGTTTAAACATAACATCACGACATCAAAACATCCGACATGGCAATTACTAACCATTTCAAGGATCTTATGGATCTTTGTTGTAGGATTATCATGAGCCAAATTGCTAACAAAGGGAAAGAGGAGTTATTTTCCTCTAACGAAATACCGTCAAAGATAAAAGCATGCTCTCTTGAGTCAGAGGCTAGGACCCACTTGATATGGTGAGCTTTATTCTAATAGAAGAACGTTAAAAATGAAGATTCAAAATTCCACAAGTCAGAGCTGTAACCAGATTCACTTTCATTTTTTTATCCCATAAGATCCTTGAAAACATTACATTTGCATCTACATATCATGCATTTATTACATAAAAAGTACCATTCAAGACAGGTTTTCTCATCTTCTTACTGTTTATTTCAAACAGAAAAATGGATCTTGAACAAACAGTGAGAGATTTCTAAGCGTAGAATGCTCAATTCCAATAGATGTTCCTGAACTTAGCCAAGGGGCAAGAAGAGTTGAAAGTACTGTTCACCAGTTAAAAAAAGAAGACAAAGAAACCGATCGGTGTTCTGAACATGGGCAGAAGGTTTAGAGGTCAACTGAAGCGAGTCTGAGACCTTGATATCCCCTCAGATGAAGAAGACAAACAGGATGAAGACAATAAAAGTGTGAAGACTGAAAGGAGCCATCATAGTTTAAACAAATGTCCTAATAAAGAGGAAGATGATTATTTGGATGAGCAATATCTCCATGCTGATGAGAAATATAAATTACTAGCAGAGCTTCTGAGGGCTATGGAAATCCAGAAGGTGTCTGGTTTGAATTTTGATGATTTGGGTATGGTTTTAGGAGTTGTCATTCCTCCTAAGTTCAAGACCCCTACCTTTGCCAAGTATGGTGGCATTTCTTGTCCAAAGCTGCATTTGAGGTCTTATGTTCGGAAGATCCGACCATACACTACTGATAAGAAACTGTGGGTTCATTTATTTCAAGAGAGCTTGTCTGGAACACAACTAGAATGGTTCTATCAACTGGAAGGGACCAATATTCACACCTGATAAGATTTGGCTGCTGCTTTCTATAAGAAATACCAATATGATGTTGATCTTGCACCAACCCGTATGCAATTGGAGAGTATGACCATGAGTTCTGATGATGGTTTTAAAGAATATGCCCTGAAATGGAGAGATCTTGCAGGCAAAGTTTAACCTCCTTTAGTTGATAGAGAGCTGGTTGGCATGTTCATGAGCACTACCTTATTTCATGTGTTGATGGACATAGGTTTCTCTTTGAACGTGTTGCCAAAGGCTGTTTTAGATAAACTTGATTGTGAAGGGATTATTCTAAAACTCGATGATATTATGGTAAGAGCTTTTGATGGTTCGAAGAGAACGGTGCATAGAGAGGTGGATCTTCCGATCAAAGTGGGCTCCCAGGTCTTCGAATCTACTTTCTATGTCATGGATATTCGTCTAGCATATTCTTGTTTGCTGGGACGCCCTTGGATTCATGGGACAGGTGATGTTACTTCTACCTTACACCAGAAGTTGAAGTATCCCGTGAGGGGAAAGATCGTTACAGTTTTTGGCGAAGAAGAATATATGGTGAGCCATCTGAATTCTTATAAGTATGTCGAGGTGGATGGTGATATCGTTGAGACTCCTTGCCAGAACTTTGAAGTCGTTTCTCGGACAACCACTGTTGATAAAGCTACTTTGTTATTCCTAAGACTCCATAAAAATGTCTTCCCTGAAAGACGCTAGAACTATGGTTGAAGAAGGTGGTGGCACTTTTTGGGGACAACTTCCCGATATTCCTTACAAATCTGACAAGTTTGGCTTGGGTTTCACTTCTCAAGCTCAGAGGGTTGTCTATCGTGTTCTTGCTAATTCTGGGAGACCGCCATTCCGCATCAACAATAATGGAGTTCACAACAATCGTGTTAACACTAAGGAAGACAATGATAATGGCTGCAACATAGACAATTGGATCTTCCCTACTACCAGCAACGAGATACTTAATTGGAAGGCTAAAGACTTTATACCAATCTCCTTTAGTTAGGAGTAAACGTTATATTCTATTTTTCTTGCTTTCAAATTTTGTTATGTAATTGAAACAATGACTTTAAGCCTTGTGACTTACCCGGGGCACAATGCTCCATTTGTCAGGGTTGTCATTATTCATAAGCATATTTTCATTTAATAAATCACTAGATGTTTGCACTTAAATTTTGTGCTCTTTGTCTTTCTTTTACTTTATTGTTTTCAAAATAGATATGTATTCTTACACACACCCATGCAACAAATTGCAGATCCACATCCACCCTAGATCCCATTGATAACAATTCTGCTAGTTCCAATTATGACTTCGAAAATCTGATCTACCAAGCCGAGGACAGAGGTGAGGAAGATTGTGAAATACCTGGAGAACTTGCTAGGCTGTTAATGCAATAAGAAAGGTCCATATGGCCATGTGAAGAGTTAGTCGAGGTGGTGAACTTTGGTACCTAAAAAGACAAGAAATAAGTCAAGATAGGTGCCATCCTAAGAGACCGTGTCAAAAAGAGGTTAATTCAAATGTTGCATAACTATGTTGAAATCTTTGCTTGGCCATATGAAGACATGCTAGGGCTTGATATTGATATTGTGGTTCACCATCTATCGATGAAGGAAGGTTGCCTCCCTGTTAAGCAGAAAGTTTATCATATGCATCCTGAGATGTCAGAAAAGATTAAGGCTGAGGTTATGAAGCAATTCAATGCAGGGTTTTTAGCTATTACATCCTATCCTTAGTGAGTTCGAAATATAGTGCCAGTATCCCAGAAAGATGGTAAGGTGCGTATGTGTGTAGACTACATAGATTTGAATAGGGAGAGCCTCAAAGATGACTTTACACTTTCATGTATTGATGTTCTGATTGACAACACTGCTCAACACAAAGTATTTTCCTTCATGGATAGTTTCTTCGGTTATAATCAAATCAATATGGCCTCTAAAGGCATGGAGAAGACTACTTTTGTCACATAGTGGGGAACTTTTTATTATAAAGGTATGCCATTCAGTTTGAAGAATGTTGGTGCAACATATCAACGAGCTATGGTAGCTTTGTTCCATGATATGACCCATAACGAGATATAAGTGTACGTTGATGCCATGATAGCCAGGTCTCAGACTAAAGAAGAACACCTTAACCACCTGTACAAGCCGTTTGAGAGATTAAAGAAATACAACATGAGATTGAATCCAAACAAGTTCACCTTTGGGGTTAGATTCGGTAAACTCCTAGGTTTCGTCGTTAGTGGTAAAGGTATTGAAGTTTATCCCTCCAAGTTTAAAGCCATTTAAGAAATTCCAGCTCCCCGTACTGAAAAGGAAGTCAAAGGTTTCCTGGGATGATTGAGCTATATTTCCAAATTCATTTCCCATCTGACCGCTACTTGTGAGCCAATCTTCAAGTTATCAAAGAATGATCAAGTAGTATAGTGGAACAACGATTGTCAGATAGTGTGATACGGTGGCCAGAACCAGACTATTTTTGGAATGTTGGTTTGCGTTTTGCGTTTATTTTCACAAAATGTCGCGGTAAGCAAGAGTCGCCACCGACTTTTATTTTATTCAACAAGGAAAGGAAAAAAGCACAGAAAAATTATTTTTTCGAGATATTTCTGAGTACGGGGGGTAGATTATAGAAAGGGAAGGTATTATCACCCTTTCTATTCGTAGTTATCTACGGGCTCTTAGGTACTTGCTCATCATTTTCAAAATTGTTTTCTTTGTGTTTGTGGGTTTTTTAAAGTTTTTGTTTTGATTTCGATTTAACTCTCGCGTCTGTCTTCAAAAGTGTAATGAAGTGTTTTTGAAAAAAGCTTGTTTTGTAAAGAAGTGTAAGTGTGGAAAAAAGTTTTATTTTGTTTGAGCAAGTACTTAAGAACTAATCTGTTTACTCGAAAAAGGAATCGTTCTGTATTCATTTCCTTTAGACAATGCTATCCTACTATTAGTGAGTAGGTAGCACCGTCGTTGGAATTTGAGGGTCAATTCGAAAGGGACTTACAGTCACTAAAGCAACGTTAGGACGTCTTAGTGGTAACCCTAATTCTTATATCATTTATTTGAGGCGATGATATCCGAGGCAACCTTTCCGAGGCGACTATGATCTTTTAGACAAGAGGGCGACCTCTAAAACAACCTATGCTCAATGACCATTTACGAAGGCAACCAAATGGGAGTGTACTCTAGGAGTGTGCATGTGCGAGTGTGTTGATTTCAGATTTATTTATCTTTGCACATTTTTAGGGTGATCTAACTGTTTTAAGGTTAAACATTCATTCTTGTCATGCAAACCCTATTATCAAACATCTAGCAGTTGAATATTTGCAGAAATTAAAGGTGCGGAAAGTAAACTAAACTATTACAAGGCGTCGGGTATTTACATCGCCAAAAACAAACCCTTTGAAATTTAAATTCGATAAAAATAAATAAATAAATGTCCTAATTTAATTATTACAAACCGGGAGCAGATACAATAATTGGATAAAAATAAAGCGCGTGAGAAAATCAGATCGAATGCGAGAACTTGGGTTTTGACCCTCCTAATTAAAATAAAATGTTTTTGTTGTTTTTTAATAATTTTTTAAAGAAAAGAAAATAGGTCTTAAAACTAAATACTAAATTAATTGGTTATTAAATTAATTAATGAACAATAATTAATGACATATTTTTGTTTTTTGTTATTTTAGGAAAGAAATAAACTAATTAAATTAGTAATAAAAAAAACCTATTGATTCTAATTAATTTTAATTATTTACAAAATAAATTAAAGTTATCTAGCAAATTAACCTAATTAAATTAATTGATTTTTTTACTAAAAATAAATATCCTAAATTTAATTTATGATAAAATATTTTTTGTGATTTTTTGATAATTTGATAAAAAAGAAAATTAGTTAATTGTTAGTAAAAATAAAAAATTAATTAATTAAAGGAAAATATAGAAAAAAGAAATAAAGAGTGAGAAATGGGCCTGATTTTAGCTATTTTGAGGAGGTGTGGAAAGCAATTTTCCTAGGCCCAAATGGAGGTTTGTTTTGACTTTTTGGATCCAGTACGTAGGCGTTTGACTTGGCCTTTGGTGCACCCTCAGTGGTGGCCACCAGATCTGGCCATCTGGCCATCTGGCGCGTGGATGATTAAGGAGCATGATGGACATCCTGGCTTCGCTTACACTGAATCACCTGAAATAGTATGGAAAAATAGCAAATGCTGGAGGCAGGGATCGAACCCCTGACCTCCAGCCTCTGAATTCCTTAAGACTCACGTGGCAACCACTGGGCTATTTTGTTTTTTTGTTATCATAATACAAAATAATAATAATATGAGAAAACAAAATATAGTGGAAACAAAAAAAGAAAATGCGTGCTTGTTTAAACAAGCCAATGGATTCTAGCCACGTCTTCGTCCCTATTATGGCACCGCCACTAAAAGTCCAAATACCTATACCTTCGTACAAAGTCCGTTGCTATAGGTCTGTGTGTTTCCAAAATCCTCTACAGGCCATAGAAATAAAATCTAAAGCCATGGTTGTGTCAGTCTCGTCTTTCTGATCACAACCATACCCCTTTCGAAGGCTAATTGTACCTGAAAACAAAAACCCTAAAACCAAACTCGAAAACCTAACAATGGTGGATTTCCATTCAGTCCATATAAATGAAATTGAATAATGCAAAAAGTTTGCAAATGCTTCATAAGTTAAGAATATGCCATTAATTCCATCTAACAATGCCTAAAATATGAGATTCGAATTCAAGAACCGGGCGAACTTGTGAGCGACTTACAGCATGTTCTGGGATTGGAATGGATCGGTTCTGGATTGCTTTAGCTTCTAGAGAGTGTCAGGAAGCGATTGGGAGAGGTATCGAGCCTTGACGATGCCTCTAACCACCAATTCGATCTCACACTTTTTTGCTTGTTTTTACAAATACTGTTCTTGCTCTGCGCCTGATTTCTAACCTCCTTTTTGATCTGCACGCAACCCTTATGTATTAGTGAAGGAATTAGGGTTGCAAATTATATCCAAATCTTCTTCTTTCAATGCTTTTGATATTTGATTTGATTCTTCTTTAAATCTTTCCAAAATTGGTCCAAATCCAATCTCTTTGTTAACATATGCCTTAATACGAGTTTGATTGATCCTAGTTGTGCAATAAGACCTGAAATGATCACAAAATCCTTGTTATCAATGCTTTTGGATTTTATTTGATTTAAATCCAATTAATTCAAATAAAAATCAAAATAATTAATAAAAATAAGACATGGACAAGTGGCAAAGGCTAGATCACGTGGGCTATGTAGCCAACTCAAAACAAGTGAAAAAGAATGGGCCCATTTGGCAAAATTTGAAGATTTAGGGATAGTTGACTTTTGGTAATTTTGCAAAAAAGGTCAACTTCACCAATGCATAACTTCCTCATTTTTGACTCTTTGGAGGTGTACTTGGACTTTTTAGAAAGCTTGAGATGTCCTATAATCAACCCTTTTGGTCTCATATCATTTTGATATACCATGCTCAAGTACGAATCTTTGACCAAAAAGGTGTTTTTGTTGACTTTTCAAAATGACATATAATGTCCAAATTCATAACTTCTTGTGAGGGCATATTTTGATCTTGGGAGCTGAAGATGGATTGTAGGGAATTGATTCCTCTTAAAAATGAGCTTTGGATGGGTCATTTATCATAAAGTACGAGAAAGTTATGCTTGGTCAAAGTTGAGTTGACTTTTCTTGCAAAACCCTAGTTTAGCAACTTTTAAGTTTTGATGAATTATGGGCAATCCTTGATGAATCATGATCAACCCTTGATAAAATGATGAGATATACTTCAAAATGAGGATGTTGACCAAAAATCTTGAAGTTTGACTGTATGTGGGTCACAGTTGACTTTTTCCCTAGCAGAATCAATTTTTGGACCTTCGAGCAATTTGACTGAGTAAACTTCCTCTGCAAGGCTTGAAACTTGACATGGATGATCTTGAGAACATATTAAGACATTTGTGAGCACTTGGGACAATTTTGGATCAGGTATCTTGATGCAACATGAAACCCTAGTTTTGGGTAGACTGCCTTAGGAGAGAGCCTGTATGGCCAACCCTTGGACTACCTTGAGCAACTTGAGGATCTTTCTTAAAATGTTTTGAGAAATATGGGAGTGAAAATTTTTGGGTACAACAGCTGCCCCTGTTCAATCTTCTTAAACCTGAGGATGTAGATTGGCTTTCGTGCCTTTCGCAATCCGAAGGTGGATGTTGATTGAACACAAGAGTGCCCAAAAATTTGCACTCACATGACGTGGTAATTGTCTTGTGATGTTGGAAATGGGCTTACATATGCCATTTGGAGATTGCTAACGCGGGGATGGGCTTAAAGATTCCATCTGAAGGAGTGTCGATCGCATAAGAGATTCCTTAGCAAGAGCTTGTATACCTGTTGTTTGAGGAAAATGCCGCTGGGGAATAAACTAATCTTTGTTGAGAGAAGTAGAAATTTAGGAACTTCGGTGTCTGTTATTCTGCTGGTGAGTTGTCTCTGTTGATATTTAGGAACTTCGATCATCCGTACTCAACTGAGGAATCATTTTTGCTGAGATTTAGGAGCTCGTCCGTAATTCAACTTAGAAAACATCTCTGCAAAGATTTAGGAACTCGTCCGTAATTCAACTAAGGAAACATCTCGCTTAGATTTAGGAACTCGTCCGTAATTCAACCGAGGAAACATCTTTGTCGAGATTTAGGAACTCGCCTGTAATTCCACTGAGAAAACATCTCTGCTGAGATTTAGGAACTCGTCCGTAATTCAACTGAGGAACACTTTTGCTGAGATTTAGGAAATTGCCCGTAATTCAACTGAGAAAACATCTCTGCTGAGATTTAGGAACTCGTCCGTAATTCAACTGAGGAAAACCTTTGCTGAGATTTAGGAACTTGCCCGTAATTCAACTGAGAAAACATCTCTGTTGAGATTTAGGAACTCGTCCGTAATTCAACCAAGGAACACCTTTGCTGAGATTTAGGAACTCGCCCGTAATTTAACTGAGAAAACATCTCCGCTGAGATTTAGGAACTCGTCCGTAATTCAACTAAGAAAACATCTCTGCCGAGATTTAGGAACTTGCCCGTAATTCAACTGAGAAAACATATTTGCTGAGATTTAGGAACTCGTCCGTAATTCAACTGAGGAACACCTTTGCTGAGATTTAGGAACTTGCCTGTAATTCAACTGAGAAAACATCTCTGCTGAGATTTTTGAACTCGTCCGTAATTCAACTGAGGAACATCTTTGTTGAGATTTAGGAACTCCCCCGTAATTCAACTGAGAAAACATCTCTGCTGAGATTTAGGAACTTGCCCGTAATTCAAATGAGGGAACATCTCTGCTGAGATTTAGGAACTCGCCCTTAATTCAACTAAGAAAACATCTCTGCTGAGATTTAGGAACTCGTTCGTAATTCAACTGAGAAAACATCTCTAATGAGATTTAGGAACTCGTTCGTAATTCAACTGAGGAACACTTTTGCTAAGATTTAGGAACTTGCCCGTAATT
The DNA here is from genome assembly GCA_948472305.1 of Vicia faba. Classification (NCBI taxonomy): domain Eukaryota; kingdom Viridiplantae; phylum Streptophyta; class Magnoliopsida; order Fabales; family Fabaceae; genus Vicia; species Vicia faba. Next base: position 1,309,677,720 of record OX451739.1, read on the forward strand.
CAACCGAGAAAACATTTCTGCTGAGATTTAGGAACTCATTCGTAATTCAATTGAGGAACATTTTTGCTGAGATTTAGGAACTTTCCCGTAATTCAACTGAGAAAACATCTCTGCTGAGATTTAGGAACTCGTCTGTAATTCAACTGAGGAACACCTTTGCTGAGATTTAGGAACTCATCCATAATTCAACTGAGGAACAACTTTGTCGAGATTTAGGAACTCATCCGTAATTCAACTGAGAAAACATCTCTGCTGAGATTTAGGAACTTGTCTGTAATTCAACTGAGAAAACATCTCGCTGAGATTTAGGAGCTCTTCCGTAATTCAACTGAGGTAAAAGCTTCGTAGCTTGAATTTTGTGAGAATCTGATTGTATCCTTCTTGAAAGGTAAAGGTTAATTGTATGTAATGCAGGACATGTATCAAGCAATGATGTTCTCAAAATAAATGAGATTATGTTGTATGATGCGTATATGCATGTGTCATGATGTATGGAAATGTGATGCTTTCAGCTGGGGAAAATAAATCCCGGATTGCTGCTGGAGAAAAGAATTGGATTCTTCGTCTCCGCTGGGGATAGTGAATGAAGGTGATTGTGAGAATAAGCCTGCGGGAGAGAATAACTCCGCTGGGGAATAAACTGATGAGGAGATTACTCTGTGGGGAAGAGATTCTCTGTAGAGGATTCTGTTGGTAAATTCAACTGGGGATAAATTATCGTTGCTGGCGATAATGAATCCTGTTGGGGATTGAGTTTTTGTTTGTGAAAGGAATGAACTCCGCTGGGGATGATCCTTCAGTTGTGACTTTACTGGGGATAACCTTTTAGACTCTATTGGGAACAATCTTCCAGAGTCTACTGGGGATGATTCTCCAAACTCCACTGGGGAAGATTTTCCAGACTCCGCTGGGGATAATTGTCTAGTGCTGATGATGGATAAACTCTGCTTGGGGAGAATATTGCCGACTCATTCGCGGTTGTAAGTCTCAGCTGGGGAGAGTTAACATTACTGGTCTTTCTCTTACTCTGCGGGGAGTGAATGTATCTCAGTCATATTCTTCAGCTAAATCTATCCCTGTACCTGATGGATAGAGCAACTATAAAGCTTGGACAATTCTTATTTGCCCCTGTTCCTGATATTACGAGTAACCGTCTTTTGTTTCGCATGTAGATATTCATGAGCAGCAATTAACGTCAAATGCATATATCAAAAATGAACATTGGACGTTCTTGCAAAATAAAACAGAAAAAGGAAAAACAATTTTGAAATTTCATTAAAAATGAATTGTATTGACTTTGAAGTTTGGCCTGTAAATAGGCGTTTTTGTACAAGAGGCTGACGTCCTAGTAAGAGAACTCCGCCGAACAAATAGAATTTATACAATTTGTGAAAAAACAAACAGCTATGTGAATTATCCCACTGGGTTCCAACTCTCCTATTGCCATTATATCCTCGAGCATCTCATCACTTTGCTACTTGGTTGAAGATAGATCAGGTTGATTAGTGTCGTCCGAGCTTGATAGTTGATACCGAAGTCTGGTTGTAAGGTGATCCAATGAGACATAGTGTTATGCTTTGATCCCTAATTTTTTCCTGGACCGCCCTTTCGGGTTTTCAGTCCACCGGGATACCCTTTTTTACCCAAGTCGCCTTTTCAGGTTTTTGACTTGCCTGGTGTACAGATTTTTCATTTTCATCCCTTATTTTTACCCGAACCCTTTTGGTTCGCCGGGAAGCCCTTATTTTGCCTAGGCCAGTCGACCTAGCGGGTCTTTGATTATGCGTAGTATTTTTTCACTATGTCTGCATTGACGAGGTGAGGAAGGTCGTCACCATCCAAGGTGGTTAGAATTATAGCTCCTCCTAAGAAAATGTTCTTAACCACAAATGGCCCTTCGTAAGTAGGGGTCCATTTTCCCATGGGATCACCTTGAGGTAAGATGATGCGCTTGATCACCAGATCCCCAACTTGATACTCTTGTCGTCTAACTTTCTTATTAAATGCCTTGATCATTCGTTTTTGATACGTCTGACCATGATAAATAGCGGTAAGTCTCTTTTAATCAATTAAGTTCAGCTGATCAAGCCGGGTCTGAATCTAGTCATCTTCGCTTGAACCTGCATCCTTCATAATTCGAAGAGAGGATATCTGAACTTCAATGGGCAAGACTGCCTCCATACCATATACCAAGGAATAGGGTGTTGCCCCTGTTGATGTCCGCGCTGAGGTACGGTACCCTTGGAGAGCAAATGGTAACATCTCGTGCCAATCTTTTTATGTCACTGTCATCTTCTGCACAATCTTCTTAATGTTCTTATTAGCTGCTTCAACAGCCCCATTCATCTTCGGTCGGTAGGGAGAAGAGTTATGATGTTGTATCTTGAACTGCTTGCAGAGCTCGGTGATTATCTTATTGTTGAGATTTGTACCATTGTCCGTAATGATCCTCTCTGGTACACCATATCGACAGATCAAATTATGCCGAATGAACCGTGCCACGACATTCTTGGTTACAGTAGCAAAGGAAGCTGCTTTAACCCATTTTGTAAAGTAATCAATAGCTACCAGGATGAAACGATGCCCATTAGATGGGGTAGGTCTAATCTCATCGATCATATTGATGCCCCACATTGCGAAAGGCCCAGGAGCTGTCGAGACATTCACATTCTTGATATCAATAGGGTAGTGTGAGTCAGCATATACTGTCTCAACCGACGAACAGCCCATGCCAAAGTGCATCAAGTTTTCTCGAGCAGTGAGTATTGGGTCTCACAGTCGGTAAACTTTTTGATAAAGCAGTAAATAGCATGATATTATCGGCAAGACTCGTCATGCTTCCCTAGCACACACCTCATTGTATTATCCAGCACCTTCAAGTATAAGACAACGGTCTTCCTTCAACTGGAGGCATAAGAATTGGTAGCTCTTGGAGGTTGTATGGCCCTTTCTTCCTGAAGTAACAGTCTTACAAGTTATCTAGGCACTTCTCAATCGTCCTCACCTTCGTCCTCGGCTTGGTTGATCGGATTTTCGAAGTCATAACTGGCAGTAGCAGAGTCGTTATCAGTGGGATCCATAGTGGATGTAGATAATGATATGTGAGTGTGTGTAAGACAATAGCTGTTTTTGCAAGATAGAAAAGAAAAACATGGAGCGTAAAATTCGTAATGCAAGAAAAACGTCCAATGATTTTATTAATGATATATGGAAATGACACATAATAAGCCCTCAAACAAAGCCACGGTGTCTCCGGTAAGGCACCAGGCCGTAAAGTTTAAAATTGTCTGTTACAAAACTCGAAACAAAAGCCTCATTACAGGGTAATAAAAGAAACGGGCATAGAATCCATTGCTGTCCAATTTCTCAATCCACCGTTAGTAGTCGGGTAAATCCAGCTGTCAATGTCAAACTCTTCTTCATCATCCCCAATAACATTCACTCCCGCGTCATGTTTGGGCATAGGTGCCGTTATGACATTAGGATTCTCCGGCGCTTCGAACTCAATCTCCTTAGCATCAATCAGATCCTGCACTCTATTCTTCAAGACCCAACAGTTATTCGTATCATGCCCCGGGCTATCGGAGTGAAAAGCACATCGGGCGTTCGGATTATACAGTGGTGATGTAGTATTGGGATTCTTCGGAGCCTCCTTCGGAATCACCAAGTTGGTCTTTAACAACTGCGGCAGAATTTGAGACAGGTCATACTGATCCGAGTGAATTGTCTCTGCGGCCTCTCTGCTCTTGGCTAATTATTGCATTATGGGGTAACAACAGGCCTTGATGTAACCACCACATTCACTGCTTGGCGGTGCTCGGGTCGGTTTTGGCTCCTTGAGCTGTAAACTGCACTAGACTCCTTCTTGATGGACTTCTTCTTGGTACTTGACGGAGCACCTTTCTGTATTTTGCCGCTCTTGATACCGGCTTCAACTCTCTCCACAGTCATAATCAACTCTATGAAATCAGATGATGAACTTCCAATCAAATGGTTGAAATATGGACCAGACAAGGTCCCAAGAAACATATCCACTAACTCCCTATCAGCCAGAGGGGGTTGTACTCTTTCCATAAGATCTCTCCACTTCTGAGCGTAGTCCTTAAAACCTTCGCTCGCACCCATAGATATACCCTGAAGTTGGGTACGCGTGGGAGCAAGGTCGGCATTATACTGGTACTTCTTGTAAAAAGCAGAGGCCAGGTCCTCCCATTTACGGACGTTAGCTCCTTCCAGTTGGTAAAACCATTCAAGTTGAGTCCCTGAAAGACTATCTTGAAAGAAATGAATCCAGAGATTCTTATCGGCAGTGTATGGTTGAATCTTTCTAACATATGAGCGGAGGTGCAGCTTTGGACAAGACGCCCCATTGTACTTAGCAAAGACAGGCGCTTTAAACTTGTGTGGGATCACCACCCCAGATGCCAAACCCAAATCCCCAAAGTCCAGACCAGGGACTTTCTGGATCTCCATTGGGCTCAACCGGTCTTCCAGTTGCTTATACCTGTCCTCAGCTGGAGGATACTGGTCTTCATCAAAGTCAGTCTTATTGTCAGAAACCACAGGGCTAGGAGCCCTCCTTTCTTCTTGGTTCTCTCCCCCTCCATATGAGTGAGACAAATCAACTTCTTCTCATAATCTGTTTCCAAATATATGACCCATATTCAGTAGGACTTTCCTCTTCTTCTTATTCTTCTTCTTCTTCTTCTTATCCTTCAAGATAAGATTTTTCAGATCTTGCTGACCCTTGGCCAAGTTCATGAACATCTCTTGGAACTGAGCATTTTGGGCTTGAAGAGCCTTGATAGCTTGATCAGTAGTTGCTTCAGAAGACATGATCGTGCTGAAATAAACAGCGAAGAAGATGAGAAACCTGTAAGGGTACCTGTAATGAGGTGCATGGGAATGGAATGCGTATGAAATGATTTCAAAGACTTTAGGAAGATTCAAATTTGTAAACCAAAATGAAACACACTTTTATTAGATAAAAAATTTGAAACAATGTTTAACAAATGCCTTTAAGGCGTTACAAAGGAAATATTGAAAAGTAAAATCTAAACTAGAAACAATAAAAAGAAATCAGCGCTCCCATGGTCGTTTTCCTTTGGTGCTGACATAGTCGTTGAGGATCCGCTCATTCTCCAGCTGCCTTGTAAGCTTCAGAATCTTCCGCTCCTGCTCATGATACTTCTCTCTGTAAGTATCCCTTTATTCCCTTAGCTGGATCCAAGACCTTTTCAATGCCCCAATGTCGGTAGGCATATGAGGATGGATGACCGTATGAGGAACCCCTTCTTCATCAGCACGCTCCACAATCACTGGTAAAACAGCTTCATATGGCATCCCCAGCTTTTGAGAACAGGCTCGAACCCACCGGAGATATGGTTCCATCGGGAGTGAAGTCTTCATTCCTAACTCATGCAGATCAGACCTGTTCACCCTATCCCAAGCTCGTATGAATCTGCGGTGATGTCCCTCAACATCTCCCTGGAAGTCAAAGACAATGATGGGAAGCAGCAACTCATGAGTTCCGTCCTTTCTAGCTCGCCCAAATTGTCGTAAGGCCAAATAAGGATTATAAGTGATTCCTCCTCTGATTGGATGATATAAAACTCAGTGACGACTCTTGCTTACCGCGACATTTTGCAAACAAAAAACGCAAAACGCAAACCAATAAAAACAATCGATTCTGCCACCGTATCACAGAACTGGCGACTCAGCTGGGGATTAATAAAGTGGGGTATACCTTAGGATCGAGGTCATGTTAAAATTTCTTTCTTGTTTGTTTGCTTTATTCTTAAAAGGGTTTTGCTTGGGTTACTGTAGATCATACACCCGAATCTGGGGGCACTTTTTAGGTAAACAGTAATAGATCGTGGAGAATGTATGGCATAGATTGATATGGTTTAAGCGATGGTTGTGTTGGTGTGGCACTTTGGTTGGTACCGGTATCCTTCATGGGGAAACAAGGAGAATACGGGGCCGCCGCATGGTGTCGTGAAGCACTAACGGACCTTAGAACCTTAGGTGAACAAACATAGCCATTAGAAAGTAGTGAGATAGCCGGCCTCGGTATAGAGCCGAGGATTGGTTGATACTCGATGCTACACTCATTTAGATTAGACTTTCGAGATATTTCGGCCGCAAGAAAAGATTGCTTGATCTGAGACAATGCCCGATAAAGGATGGTCAGTGATATTAAGATCTCTTAGAACCCGGTTAATTTTTAAGACAGGTTTGAAACCAACTAAACTTCAAGAGGGTATGACCTTTAACCTCAAGCTAGCCTTAAACCTAAGGACTTGGTGTGATTTATCTGTGTTTGCTATACATGTGGTTTATCATGACATCATGCATCATAACATAGCATCCATTCTTATTGCACTAACCATTTCAAAGACCAAGGGAATTTATCTTTTTCTGTTTTGCAGATCATGGCTTCCGTTCGTAGAAACACTATCCGAATCATCTTTGTGAAGATACCTTCCCAACTCAAAGAGCTAGTATCAAAGGTCACTGAAACTTCTGCATTCACCAAGAGACATGGTCGACTTCTCAACCTAGTTACTTCAAACTTTGATGAAAAGATGATGAGTGTACTCTTTCAGCTCTTTGATCCCAAGCATAATTGCTTCACCTTTCAAGACTATCAGTTAGTGCCTACCATGGAAGAATTCTCTTAGTTGTTGGATATACCCATTCTTGAACAGTTTCCCTTCACAGGTCTGGATGAAGTTCCTAAGGAAGAAGTCATTTCCTCAGCTTTGCATCTGAAACAGGCTGATGCGGTATCCAATTGGGAAACAATAAGCGGAGTCCAGGGTTTTCTAGCCAAGTTTCTGATAGACAAGGCCCAACTGTTTTGGGATGATATGGATTTTTAGGCTTTTGAGGAGGTCTTGGCTCTTCTAATCTATGGGTTAGTCATATTCCCTAATCCAGACTCATTCATAGATGTGAATGCTATCAAGATCTTCCTCTCTCGCAACCCTGTGCCAACCTTGCTCGGAGATATTTTGCACACTCTCCATACTCGTACCATGAAGAGAAGAGGGGTTCTTATGTGTTACATGCCATTTCTGTCGAGGTGGTTTATTTCTCACCTCCCTAAGTCCATACTGAAGAATGAAGAAGGTTTGGGTTTGTCACAAAGGATAATGTCACCCGCTCACATGGATATTCTTTGGTGTTCCCGAGCTATGGAAAACATTTCTATTATTGACCGTTGTGGGGAGTACCCTAATCTCCCATTACTTGTCATCAGAAGGGCTATAACCTACAATCCTTGTTTAGCTCTATGATAATTTGGTTACGCTCGAAGAGATGGTCACCATGAGTTACTTATCGAGGGAATTATATTCAACTATGAGGATGATATTCACGAGTATCGCCGGAGATTCATACGAGCTTGGGGCATGGTAAACCGATCTGGCGCCAAGGCTTTGGGGATAAAGGCTTCCATTCCCATGGAACCTTACCTCCAATGGGTACGAGCTCGTTCCCAGAAACTTATGATGCCCTATATGACCATTTTAGCAATGATTGTGGAACCCACTACTGAATGGGGTATTCCTTACACGGTTCTCTATCCTTATATGCCCACTGATCTTGGAGAATTACAGAAGTCTTGGATTCAGTTGAAGAATGAGAGGGATACTTACAGAGATCAGTTCCATGCCCAGGAGAGGAAGGTTTTGGAACTCACAAAGCAGCTCCATGAGGAGAGAGGACTCAATACTTATCTCGGTGCGAAGAGGTAGCGTCCATGGGAATTTTGACTTTTTTCTAGTTTTAGATTCGTTTTTAATTGTAACGCCTAAAAGGAATTTAAACTTTGAATTCAGATAATAAAATCTTTGTTTTATTTTGGTTCGCAAATTTAAATTTCCCAAAGTCTTTGAAATCATTGCATACGCATCCCATTCATAGCATTGCATGTACAGGTACCATTACAGATTTCTCATCTTCTTCGTTGTTTATTTAAGCAGAAATGTCTTCCGAACAAAGCATCAAGGACCTTCAGGCACAAAACGCCCAGTTCCAACAAATGTTCATAAGTCTGGAAAAAAGGCAGGAGGATCTGAAAGCCCTCATCCTGAAAGAGAAAAAGAAAAAGAAGAAGGTTGTCGGTATTCTGAATATGGGCTGATGGTTTGGAGGGCGGTTAAAGCGACAAGCCGATCTGACCTCTTCATCCAAAGAAGGGGAGAATCAAGAAGAAGAGACAAGGGAGAAGGATCCCACTCCTGAAGTTTCTAACAATGATACTGACTACAATGATGAGCAGTATCCTCCTGCTGAGGATAAATACAAGCAATTGGAAGATCGCTTGAGTTCCATGGAAGTCTAGAGGATACCTGGGCTGGATTTCGAAGAATTGGGATTGGTGTCGGGAGTGGTCATCCCGCAGAATTTCAAAGCTCCAATTTTTGCAAAGTTTGATGGGGTGTCCTTCCAAAGACTCCATCTCCGCTCTTATGTCAGAAAGATTCACCCCCACCCCGCTGATATAAATTTGTGGGTTCATTTCTTTCAAGATAGTATGTCATGGACTCAGCTCGAATGGTTCTACCAACTGGAGGGGGCCAAGGTCCGACCTTGCTCCTACTCGTACTCAACTCTAGAGTATGTCCATGGGTGCAACTGAAGGTTTTAAATACTATGCACATAAATGGAGACACTTGGCTAGAAGAGTTCAAACCCTGTTATTTGATAGGGAGTTGGTTGATATGTTTCTGGGGACGCTATCTGGTCCATTCTTCAATCACTTGATTGGCAGCTCGTCAGCTGGTTTCACCGAGCTGATTCTAATTGGAGAAAGAGTAGAAGCTGGGATTTTGAGCAGCAAGATACAGAAGGATGCCTCTTCGAGCTCAATAAAGAAGCCTTTTGCTGGCAAGAAGCAAGCCAGTTCCATCTATAGCCTGAGGGGCCAAAACAGGGCTGAACATCGTCAGACAGTAAGTGTCGTAATGATACCTAGGCCTATAGTTTCTCCACAATGCAACAATAAAAAAGGGTGGAAAGACCACAACGACAGTTTACCCGAATCAATATGACATTGGCTGAAGTGCTACCTCATCTGCTGAGATCCAACTTGGCAACCTTGAAAGAGGCTCCCAAGAATCCAAATACCACATCTCCCCGATATAATCCAAATGCTCGGTGTGCCTATCATTCTGAGAGTCCTGGCCACGATACCAATGACTGCTGGGCTCTAAGAAATAAGGTACAAGATCTGATTGAAGCCAAGGAAATTGAGTTCGATGCTTCGGAGAAATCCAATGTCATAACTTCTCCCATGCCTAAGCATAGTCGTGGAGTTAATGCTGTTGATACCGACTTGTTTGTGAACTTGGTGGATGAAGTTTCTACTCCTCTCATGATTGTAAAGAAAAATTTGTTGTTTGTCGGTTTATTTCCGGGTTGTGGTGAAGGTTGCCACATGTGTTCTTTTCTACCTTCTGGTTGCCATTTGCTGAAGTTAGGTGTCCAACGCCTGATGGACAGCAAAGAAATTTTGTTCGAGAAAACTTTGGTTCCCATTGTTCAATCTAAAGACATAGCCATTATAACCATTTCCGCCAATCCTTCCAAGGTCTCCTCGAGTAGACCTGTTAATATTACATCTGCTCTAAGAATCGCTCTGTTGATATCACTGTTCCTGGTCCTGTCCCATATGTCTCGGACAAAGCTATCCCCTGGTACTATGGTGCCGATGTGTACTATCATGGCATCAAACAAGATTTGAAATATGAAGAGGCTGATCCTGATATTGGTAACATTGTCGGAACCAGCAAAGTTACCCGAAGTGGAAGAGTCTTCTCTCCCGAGAGTTCCCCTAAGACTATCGACAAGCCTATTGTCATTCCATCTACTGTTCATGCTAGTACATCAACTACTGCTCCTGTTCTTACTCCAGTTATTACCCCTGTTGGCGAATCGTCTGATACCCACGACAAAGAAAAAATGTTGTGGAAGCCTCTAAGCATGAGATAGAGGAAATATTGATATTAATTAAAAAGAGCGACTACAATATGGTCGAGCAGCTGGGGTAGACCCCCTCAAAGATATCCATGTTATCCCTGCTGTTATGCTCTGAGGCCCATGTGAAGGCTTTGATTTCATTCCTCAAGACTGCGCATGTGCCGCAGGAAACTTCAGCTGATCAATTCAAAGATTGCGTGGCCAGCCTGACTACTGATAATGGGCTGGGTTTTTCAGATGCAGACTTGAGACCGAAGGGAAGGAAGCATAATGATGCTCTGCATGTCTCGATTGAATGTAGAGGAACCACTATGGCTCATGTGTTGGTAGATACTGGGTCTTTGTTGAATGTTCTGCCGAAGAAGGCGTTGGACCGGTTGGATTGCAAGGGTTTGACTCTAAAGCCTAGTAACATTGTGGTAAGGGCTTTTAGTGGGTCGAAAAGAATGGTGCACGGGGAGGTGGACATCCCTGTCAAAGTAGGTTCTCAGAATTTTGGGTCCACCTTCTATGTGATGGACATCAGGCCATCACATTCTTGTTTGTTGGGTCGTCCTTGGATCCACAAGGCTGGGGCAGTTACTTCCACACTACACCAAATGCTGAAGTATCCTATAAAAGGGAAGATTATCACAGTGCAGGGTGAAGAGGAGTATATGGTGAGCCACCTCAATTCCTTCCAGTACGTAGAGATGGACTTGGAATTCATAGAAACTCCTTGTTAGAACTTCGAAGAGCTCCCTCAGATCTTGGCATCGACTGAAACTACTACCAGCAGCAAACTTCCTATGAAGATGGCTTCCCTCAAGGACGCCAGGGCCGTGGTTGAAGAAGGTGGGTGTGCCAATTGGGGTCAGCTCCCTAATATCACTCACAAAATTGACAAATTTGGTTTGGGCTTTACTATAGGGGCTCAAAGGGTTGTTCGACGCGCTCGGGATGGAAGACCTCCCCTACACAACAACAATCGGGGAATTAATGCCATTGAAGACATCAATGAGGACTCAGACATTGACAGATGGATCTACCCAACTACCAACGATGGACCGAGTAACTGGACGACTATGGACTTTATACCAGGTTTCTTTTATTCCGCATTAATTGTATTGCTTGTTTTAAGATTTATAATAAACAATTTAAAACTTTACGGCCTTGTGCCTTGTCCGAGGCACATTGGCTTTGCTTGCGAGGGCTATTATATGTCATTTTCATATATCATTAATAAAGCATTGGACGTTTCTTGCATACAAATTTTGCGCTCTCTGTTTTTTCTTTTTTGTTTTCACTTTATCAAAATAGCTATTCTCTTACACACACTCACGTATCATAATGCAGATCCATATCCACTCTGGATCCCATTGATAACATCTCTACTATTTCCAGTTATGACTTCAAATATCCGATCAACCAAGCCGAAGACGAAGGTGAGGACGATTATGAGTTTCTTGGAGAACTTGCTAGACTATTACAGCAGGAAGAAAGGGCCATACAACCTCATGAAGAGCTGGTTGAGACAGTGAATTTGGGTACTGAGGAAGACATAAAAGATGTTAAAATAGGTGCAAATCTGGAGCTTAGTGTCAAACAGCGGTTGGTACAGATGTTGCACGACTACGTTGAGATCTTTGCTTGGTAATATGAAGACATGCCAGGTTTAGACACTGATATTGTGGTACTTCTCCTTCCGACTAAAGAAGATTGCCCTTCGGTAAAACAGAAGGTCCGCCATATGCGCCCTAAAATGTCAGAGAAGATCAAGGCAGTGGTCATGAAATAGTTCGACGCAGGATTCTTAGCTGTCACTTCTTATCCACAGTGGGTTGCTAACGTCGTTCTGGTACCTAATAAGGACTGTAAGGTACGGATGTGTGTGGATTACAGAGAGCTGAACAGGGAAAGCTCCAAGGATGACTTCCCACTTCCTCACATTTACGTTCTGGTCGACAACACCGCGTAACATAAAATCTTATCCTTCATGGATGGTTTCTCTGGCTACAACCAGATCAATATGGCTCCTGAAGACATGGAGAAGACAACCTTCGTTACACAGTGGGGCACCTTCTGCTACAAGGTGATGCCTTTTAGGTTGAATAATGTTGGGGTAACCTATCAGCGCGCCATGGTCGCTTTGTTCCACGATATGATTCACCATGAGATCGAAGTTTATGTTGATGACATGATAGCCATGTCACAAACTGAGGAAGAACACCTTGATCATCTCCAAAAGTTGTTCGACAGGTTGAAGATATATAAGCTGAGGTTGAATCAGAACAAGTGTACCTTCGGGGTAAGGTCTGGTAAGCTTCTGGGTTTCATTGTCAGCGACAAAGGCATCCAGGTAGACCCTGCAAAGGTAAAGGCTATACAAGAAATGCCAGCTCCTCGTACAGAGAAGGAAGTTAGAGGTTTCTTGGGACGCCTGAATTATATCGCCAGGTTCATTTCACATTTGACTGCTACTTACGAGCCAATCTTCAAGCTTTTGAAGAAAGATCAAGTAGTAAAGTGGAATGATGAATGCCAGACCGCTTTCGAAAGAATCAAGGAATACCTTCAAGAAACACCAATTCTGATGCCTCCAGTTGAAGGAAGACCTTTGATATTATACTTGACAGTGCTAGACAATTCAATGGGGTGTGTGCTGGGGAAGCATGACGAGTATGGTCGAAAAGAGCACGCAATATACTACCTTAGCAAAATGTTTACCGACTGTGAGACACGATACTCATTGCTCGAGAAAACTTGTCGCGCTTTGGCCTGGGCTGCTCGCCAACTGAGACAATATATGCTGACTCACACTACCTTGTTGATATCGAAGATGGATCGGATCAAGTACATTTTCGAGAAGCCCGCTCTCTCCGGAAGGATAGCAAGGTGGAAAATGATCTTAATTGAGTACAACATACAATATAAAACCAAAAAATCAATAAAGGGGAGTGTATTGGATGATCATTTTGCACATCAGGCCGTGGATGACTACATGTCCATGAATTTCGAGTTCTTGGATGAGAATATCATGTTAGTAACCGACTGTGAAGAACCTGGACCGGATGAAGGACCGGAGGAGGGATACCGATGGTCTATGTATTTTGACGGAGCTTCAAACGCACTGGGTAATGGCATTGGCGCTGTAATCATATCTCTTGAGGGTTGTCATATTCTGTTCACTGCCCGATTATGTTTCAACTGCACCAACAACATGGCAGAGTATGAAGCTTGTATCATGGGTCTTCAAGCTCTTATCGACCTAAGGATCAAGTTTTTGAATGTATTCGGGGATTCTGCTTTGGTGATAAGTCAGATCAAAGGTGAGTGGGATACGAAGCACCCGAATCTCATCCCATACAAAGAGTACATACTGACATTGCTCCCTCACTTCGAGGAGGTAACCTTCGAACATTTCCCCACGAGAGGAGAACCAGTTAGCGGACGCGCTAGCTACCATGTCTTCTATGTTCAAGGTTACGTGGGACAATGAAGCTCCCCAAATCACCATTGAGAGGTTGGATGAACCAGCACACTGCTGTGAAATCGATACCGAAGAAGTGGCAGACAAACCCTGGTTTCACGAAGTCAAAAGGTATCTCGAGGCTCAAGATTATCCCGAATGGGAATCTGTCAATGATAAGAAGTTCCTGAGAAGGTTCGCTGCAAAGTTCTTCCTCAATAATGGAATCCTCTATAAACGCAACCATAACTCCACACTACTACGGTGTGTAGAAAAGAGTGAAGCTGCGAGGATCATGATAGATTACATGAAGGCACCTTTGGAACCCATTCTAGTGGACACACCATGGCTAAGAAGATCCTACGAGAAGGATACTACTGGTCCACTATGGAAGTCGATTGTTATCAGCACTCTCGAACTTGTCATAAGTGCCAAATCTATGCTGATAAAGTGCATATGCCTTCGGTCCCATTAAACGTCTTGACAGCTCCGTGGCCCTTTATAATGTGGGGTATCGACATGATCGGAGAAATCAGGCCCACTGCTTCCAATGGACATCGCTTCATCCTAGTAGCCATTGATTACTTCACGGAGTGGGTTGAGGCAGCTTCCTTTGCTACAGTAACCAAGAACGTCGTGGTGTGGTTTATCCGACACAATATGATCTGTCGATATGGTGTGCCAGAGAGAACGATTACTTACAATGGTACGAATCTCAACAACATAATGATCACTGAGCTCTATAAACAGTTTAAAATACAACATCATAATTCTTCTCCCTACCGGCTGAAGATGAATGGCGATGTTGACGCAGCTAATAAGAATATCAAGAAGATTGTACAGAAGATGATAGTAACATATAAAGACTGGCATAAGATGTTACCATTTACTCTTCATGGGTACCGTACCTCAGCCCGGACATTGATAGGGGCAACACCCTACTCTCTGGTATATGGCATGGAGGAACTCCTACCCATCAAAGTCCAGATACCTTCTCTCAGGATTATGAAGGATGCAGGGTTGAACGAGGATGACTGGATTCAAACCCGACTTGACCAGTTAAATCTAATCGATGAAAAGAGACTTACTGCTATCTTCCATGGTCAGACGTATCAAACGAGAATGATCAAGGCTTTTAACAAGAAAGTCAGACGGCAAGAATATCAAGTCGGGGATCTAGTGATCAAACGCATCATACTGTCACAAGGTGATCCCAGGGGAAAATGGACCCCCACGTATGAAGGGTAATTCGTGGTTAAGAACATTTTTTCAGGAGGAGCTATGATTCTAACCACCTTTAACGGTGACGACCTTCCTCACCCTGTCAATGCAAACATAGTGAAAAGATACTACGCATAATCAAAGACCCTCTATGTTGACTGGCCTAGGCAAAAATAAGGGCTTCCCGACGAACCAAAAGGGTTCAGGAGAAAGTAAGGGATGAAAATGAAAAAATCTGTACACCCGGCAAGTCAAAAACCCGAAAGGGAGGCTTGGGCAAAAAAGGGTATCCTAGTGGACTGAAAACCCGAAAGGGAGGTCCAGGCAAAAGTTAGGGATATAAAGTGTACCACTATGTCGCATTGAATCATCTTGCGACCAGACTTCCATATCGACTATCAAGCTCGAACGACACCAATCAATTTGTTCAACTTTTGGGCAAGAAGAAAAGTGATGAGACGCTTGAAGATATAAAGGCAATAGCAGAGTTGGAACCCAATGGGGTTGTTTCACATAGTTGTTTTTCTTTCTTTTACACAAATTGTATAATTTATATCTTTAAATGGCGTTATCTTACTAGAACGTCAACCTCCTTGTACAAAAATGCCTATTACAGGCCAATTTCAAAGATCAATACAAATCATTTTCACAAGAGGCTTCAATCTGTTTTTCTTTTTCTGTTTTGTTTCACAAGAACGTCCAATGACTTATTTTTGATATATGCATTTGAAAATGATTACTGCTCATAAATATTTACATAACAAACAAAAGACAATTACTCGTAATTCCAGAAACAGGGAAAAAAGAAGAAGTGCCAAACTCGACAGTTACTCCGCCCAACAGGTATCGAGATAGAGTCAGCTTTAGAACACAATCATTAGTACATACACTCCCTATAGAGTTAAAGTATTCAAAAAAACATTGAAGTCAGTTTTCCTGAAACAGGACATAACCTCCCCAGCCAGGGTCATTCTGAAACCTGATAGTTATATCCTCCAGCCGAATTCTGTAATCACAGGCGAGTCAGTAAATTTCATCCCCAAAGTAGAGTTTAGTTCTCTTGATACAGAGGCTCAATCGCCGATAGAGTTCGTCACTTCAGCTACAAAAATACATTTTTCTAAGTTTGTTCCCCGCAGAGTTTGTTCTCAAGTAGAATCTCTTCCTAACAGAATATTCATAAATCTCCAACAACAGTCAGGGATTTATTTTCCCAGACACGGGCATACTCCGATAGCATTTCATGTACATACATTATGACATACGCAAACATATCATATACATCATAATCTCATTTATTTTTATAACATATTCTCAGCCTGCATTTCATGCATTGCATATAATTAACCCTGATATCTTTTCAGGAGAAGACGTTTAGCTTCAACAAATCCAGCAGTTATACAGGTCACATTACAGACGACTAATGGAAACTAAGTTCCCTAAACCAAATGAGTCAACTGATCTACACTATCTCTTTGAAGTAACCCTACTATCTAGGTTTCTTCCCGCAAGCCCAACCATCCACGCTTTCATTTCGAAGTAACCCTACTATCCAGGTTTCTTCTCACAGCCCTACTCTCCAGGCTTTCATCTCGAAGTAACCCTACGACCCAAGTTCCTTCTCACAGCCCTACTATCCAGGCTTTCATCTTGAAGTAACCCTACTATCGAATTTCCTTCTCACAGCCCTACTATCAAGGCTTTCATTTTGAAGTAACCCTACTATCCAGGTTCCTTCTCACAATCCTACTATCCAGGCTTTCATTTCGAGGTAACCCTACTATCCAGGTTCCTTCTCACAGCCCTACTATCCATGCTTTCATTTCAAAGTAACCCTACGATCCAGGTTCCTTCTCATAGCCCTACTATCTAGGCTTTCATTTCGAAGTAACCCTACTATCCAGGTTCCTTCTCACAGCCCTACTATCCAGGCTTTCATTTCGAAGTAACCCTACTATCCAGGTTCCTTCTCATAGCCCTACTATCCAGGCTTTCATCTCGAAGTAACCCTACGACCCAGGTTGCTTCTCACAGCCCTACTATCCAGGCTTTCATTTCGATGTAACCCTACTATCCAGGTTCCTTCTCATAGCCCTACTATCCAGGCTTTCATTTCGAAGTAACCCTACTATCCAGGTTCCTTCTCATAGCCCTATTATCCAGGATTTCATTTCGAAGTAACCCTACGATCCAGGTTCCTTCTCACAACCCTACTATCCAGGCTTTCATTTCAAAGGAACCCTAATATCCAGGTTCCTTCTCACAGCCCTACTATCCAGGCTTTCATTTCAAAGTAACCCTACTATCCAGGTTCCTTCTCATAGCCCTACTATCCAAGATTTCATTTTGAAGTAACCCTACTATCCAGGTTCCTTCTCGTAGCCCTACTAACCAGGCTTTCATTTCGAAGTAACCCTACAATCCAGGTTCCTCCTCATAGCCCTAATATCCAAGCTTTCATTTCGAAGTAACCCTACTATCCAGGTTTCGTCTCATAGCCCTACTATCCAGGCTTTCATTTCGAAGTAACCCTAATATCCAGGTTCCTTCTCATAGCCCTACTATCCAGGCTTTCATTTCGAAGTAACCCTATGACCCAGGTTCCTTCTCATAACCTTACCATCTAGGTTTCTTCTCTCTTATCTCCAGACAACAGTTCACAACACTGTAAGACCTGGACCTGATCAAACACGGTCAATTTTGCATTTCCCCAGTAATTCGCGGTGCAACCTTTACCCTGACCAGATATGCAGTTCACTTCCGCTTCCTCAAGCAGGAGTTATTTCCCTAGTAGAGTAACGGACAACTGAAGCTCCTAAAATTCCATTTCTCCCAAGACATATACCAACATTCCTCGGCATATTCCTCCTCAACAAAAGGAACAAGAATTCTCATCAAAGGAATATCTCAGGAAATCAACATCCTCTAGATGCCAACTTTAATCCCATCTCCGACAATTCTCTATCGCATCCTAGATGGCATCTTTAAGCCCATCCTCGACAATCTTCTGTCATATTCTCCAAATGGCATATTTAATCCCATTCCCGACATCATCAAATAAGTATTACTCCATGCGAGTGCAAATTTATGGGAACTCTAATGTTCAATCATCTTCCACCTTGAGATCACGAAAGGCAGAAAAGGCAATCTACATCCTCAGGTTTAAGAAGATTGAATAGGGGAAGCTATTGTATCCCAAAATTTTCCTTCTCATTTTACTCAAAATATACTCCTAGAGATCCTCAATTTGCTCAAGGTTGCCCAAGAGTTGACCAGACAAACTCTCTCCTAAGGAAATGTGCCTCAAACTAGGGTTTCCATTTTCATCAAGATGGGTGAACTCCAAAGACCTCATAGGCTCTCCATGGTCCTAATATGTTCTCAAGACCCTCCATGTCAAATTTCAAGCCTTGCACAAGAAGTTTGCTCAGTCAACTGCTCAGATGCTTGAGAATCAACTATATTAAGTCAAAAGTCAATTGTGGCCCACATACAGTCAAACTTCAAGATTTTTGGCCAAAATCAAAATTTTGAAGTTATATCCATCATTTGATTAAGGGTTGATCATGATACCTCAAGGAATTCCATAAATTCATCAAAATCTAAAAGTTGCTAAATTAGGGTTTCTCAGGAAAAGTCAACCAAACTTTGACCAAGCATAACTTCCTCATACTTTATCATACATTTTACATCCAAGGCTCATTTTAAAGAGGATGCAATTAACTCCAATTCATATTCATTCCTCAAGTTAAAAATATGCACTCACAAAAAGATATGAATTTCTACATTATAAGTCCTTTTGAAAAGTTAACAAAAACACTTTTTGGGTCAAAGCTTCTTACATGAACATGGAAGACCCATTTGAGATGAGACTAAAAGGGTTGTTTAGGGGACACCCTGAGTTTATAAAAAGTCCAAGGAAACCTCTCTAGGGTTAAAATTGGAAGAGATATGCCTTGTCAAAGTTGACCTTTTTTGCAAAATTGCCAAAAGTCAAATATGCTTAAACATGCATTTTTTGCCAAATGGGCCTAACTTTTTATGCTTGCACCTCACTCATGACATGGTCCATGACCCAAATGTTCACTCACATGTTATTTTCTTCATTATTTATTTCATTTTGATTTTTTATTTATTAAAAAATTGAATTAAATCAAATAAATGGTAAATAATAGCAAAGATTTGTTTTGATTGGATTTTTGGACAAAATCACAAGCTCATTATGCTGGAATAGTAGAATCAAATTGAATCAAAGCTAATTGGCACAAGAATGGAATGATTAGGCCAAATTTGGAAGGATGTCATACCACATGAAAACCAAATCAAATCTTCAAAAATTGCAAAGTTACTAGTGGTTTTTACAACCCTAATTCATTCAAGGATATATAATGAACAAAGCCAGGCACCAAGACAGGGGTTGCATCCGTGAGAAAGAAAGAACAAAACTCAAAAAATTGATAAAAAGCAGTGACTCAGTTTCAAGCTTGGAGGCCAATTCAAGCCATTCTAGTGTTTCCAAACGATTCCTGGACCTTCCCAGAAGCTAACCCAATCGATTGAAGGTCCTTTCACGCGCATAAATGCTTGCTACATGTCATAAGGTTTGCCTACTTTTTTCAAATCGATTACAATAATTCTCGCATCATTAGCATGATTTGATGATATATTTGTGATCATTAATGTATTTCTAACATGTCTGGATTGTTTAATTGGATTTTAGATGCACATATTGAGGTTTGCCATTGTTAGGTTTTATTTGGCCTACACATGGTACCATCGTACTCGTGAGGTCAAAACAATTTGATTGGTATAGCCATAATTCATTTATCATACCTGTATTGGATTTTGGAAATTTGCAGGTTGTAGCTATGGAAGAGGTCTGTAGGTATAAGTTACTTACCTAAGACGACGGACCTGCGAAGAAGACAATAACGTGGCAGCCAACCACTAGACCATCCAAACTGGCGCGCGTTTTTTTATTTTGTCCATTAATCCACTTGATTGCATATATTATGTATTATTATTATTATTATATTATCAATTGAAACATGTAGCACAAATGGAGAGCATGCAAGTTGGAAAGGGTAGAGGACTTGGGTTCGAACCCAGGTCCCAACAACTTTCTAATTTTAATTCTTCTTTACAGGATCCTATGCGTTGCTATCCTAGGGGTTCATCATGCACCACAACATACAGCTAATGGATCATCTCTATCACCAATCTAACGTCCCATGCAGCAAGGTCCATGGTACACCCTTCAAGCATGGTCACCACTGAATCTAGGCAGGATTTGGGCTCACAAGTTGTTGGGCCTAGCAAATTTCAGCAACACCCCCCCCCCCTCCAATTGCTTAAGTAGTCCCATCTCTAATCTTTTTTTAATTTATTTTATTTCTTATTCTTTTATTATTTACTCAATTATTTTTTTTCTTTACAAAATAACAAAATCATTTTTTTTATCAAATCAAAATCACAAAAACAAACATAAAAATCTTTTTTTCATAAAATATTTTATTTTCTTCAATTAATTAGTCTAATTCTAATTAGGTTAATTTAATTCCTTTTTATAATTAAAACTAATTAAAAATTAGGGCTTTGTAAATAATTAATTATTCCTTCAAAAATAAATTAAATATTCTTTTCTCAAATTAGATTTTTTAGGTTTTTCTAATCGTCTTTGCATTTAATTCGTCGCGCGTATTTTAATTACCTTTTTTATTGTTATTTATGTAACTGTTTCGAGGTTGCAATAGATTTTAATTAGGGTTTTAAATTTCCGCATTTTATTTTCGGTTAAATAATTTTTTATCTGCGAATGCCATGTAATAGTTAGGATTTCTATTTTCGCACTTTAATTCCCCCAATTATTAACTGTTAGATGTATGCTAATAGGATTGTATGGAAATAATATTTGAAAATTAAAATGGTAGATAACCTAAATGTGCAAAGACAAATTAACTGAAAAAAGATCACTCGCACATGCTCACTCCTAGGGTTTACTCCACTTCGGTTGCCTTCGGTTAATCGGTCATGAAGTATAGGATTTATTAGTGGTCATCCTCTAGCCCCGAAAGATCTCAAATGACCCATTCGAATGTTGCCTCGGAAACAGATCTTTAAGGCTTTAGGATGATTAATAACACCTCCTAACATTGCTTTTGTGATCGTATCTGTCCCTTCTAACGTCCCTTAAAACTACAACGACGGTGCTACCTATTCCTTAATAATGGGATAACGATGTCTAAAGGAAAATGAACAAACTTTTTCGAGTAGGTAGATTAACTCTTAAGTACTTGCTCAAATAAACAAATTTCACACAAACACCTTTCAAAACAATTTTCAAAAACAACTTCGTCACATCCTTGAGGACTGATACAAGGGTTATCACGAAGTAAAAAATTTTCAAAACAAGCACACACATAAGAAATTTTAAAATGAGAAAGTACCTAAGAGCCCATGGAAAACCATGGATAGAAAGGATGCTAACACCTCCCCTTTCTATAATTTACCCCCCCGTACTCAGAAATAATCTGGAAAAAGGTTTTTTTTGTTCTTTTTCCTTTTCCTGATTGGATGAAATAAAATTCGGTGGCGACTCTTGCTTACCGCGACATTTTGCAAACAAAAAATGCAAAACGCAAACCAGTAAAAACAGTCGGTTCTGCCACCGTATCACACTGTCAAAATATCAAAACTCAATAACTTGAGTCAGGGGTCTATGACGCACTTGATATGGTGAGCTTGACTCTCATAGAAGGACACTCAATGATACGAAGTTCTTCAATCAAAGCTGCAAAATTCAACTTCTGACATTTTCTTATTTAACCCGCGAGATCCTTAAAAACATTGCATACATGCCATTTCATAACAGGATTTCCAGTACAGGTTTCTTATCCCTTCACCGTTTATTTCAGCAAAAAGAAATGGCTCTGGAACAAACAGTAAAGGATCTTCAAGCTCAAAACGCTCAGTTCCAACAAATGTTCATGGCTTTGGCCCAGGGGCAGGAAGAACTGAAAGCTCTCGTCATCAAAAAGAAGAAGAGGAAGGCTAAGAAACCAGTTGGCATCTTGAATATGGGAAGAAGACTCAGAGGACCGATTAAACGAGCTCTATATCTCACAACTCCATCACATGAGCGGGATAATCAGGAAGAAGAAAACAGTCCGGGGTTTGAAGAGGACGAAGCTGACTACTCTGAGGAACAATGTCCTCCTACTGATGATAAGTACAAACAACAGAAAGATCATCTCAATGCAATGGAGATTCAGCAAGTACCTGGCTTGGATTTTGAAGAGCTAGGGTTGGTTTTTGGAATGGTCATCCCACCAAAATTCAAGGTTCCCACATTATCCGAATATGACGGGGTCTCTTGTCCTAAACTTCACTTGAGATCATACGTCAGAAAGATCTAGCCTCACACTGCTGAACGGAAGTTATGGATCCATTTCTTCTAAGAATGTTTGGTCGGCACTCAACTGGAGTGGTTCTATCAGCTAGAAAGAACAGACATTCATACTTGGGAAGACTTGACTGTTGCTTTCTACAAACAGTACCAATATAATTCTGACCTCGCTCCAACTCGTACACAACTTCAAGGCATGTCTATGGGTTCTAGCGAAGGCTTCAAGGAATATGCCAAAAAATGGAGGGATCTGACTGGAAGGGTACAACCTCCTCTTAATTATTGGGAGATGGTAGACATGTTCATGGGCACTCTGATAGGCCCGTTCTTTAATCTGCTGATTGGGAGTTCCTCATCCGGGTTCACAGAGATGGTTCTGACTGGAGAAAGGATCGAAAGTGGTGTCAAGAGTGGGAAGATCCCGATGGCTGCATCTTCTAATGCTTAGAAGAAGTCATTTTCTAGTAAGAGGGAAGCCAATGTTGTGTATAGCCAGGAGGGTCGTAATAAGGCAAACTACCACCAATATGTAGGGACAATGTTGGTCTCTAATTCGGCACGCATGCAACGACCACAACAACGGGGTAATCAACGAAGGAAAGATGAGCCTAAGAGACAGTTTACCTAGATCAACATGCCGCTGTCTCAAGCATTACAACATATGTTGGGGATAAATTTGATTACATTGATAAGACCTCATCCAAACCCTAATACTTCTTCTCCTAACTACAATCTTGATGCAATGTGTGCCTATCATTCTGGAAGTCCCGGGCACGATACTAACAATTGTTGGGCACTTAAATACAAGATTCAAAATATGATTAACACCAAGGAGATTGAGTTCAACCCTACCGAGACTCCCAACGTGATCACTGATCCCATGCCAAATCATGGCCAGGATTGAGAGAATTTTTGTGCATTTGAATTCTCAAGTTGTATTTTCTTTGTTTGATCAAACAAGTATTGTCATGTCAAACTTTGTTATTTCATTAATGCATTAAACATGTTTGTCATGAATTAATTTTTTTTCATTATGCTTAAATTGCTATCTTATTTCCCTTTTGTGATATTCAACTCTTGATTAAAAGCTCTAAGCCTTTAAAGGGAGGATGACGAGAAAGATACCATAATCTCTACAGTATGCTTTAAAACAGACCCTATTGACGATGTACAAGCGTTGTTTCAAATCCTAAATAATGGAGTTATAAGGAAGATAATCCTTAGTCAACCCCTTTGATCCTAAGAAGTAGGAGTTTTCTTTTCACACAAATTAAAACCCTTAACCATAACCTGGGGCAGGGTAGTTTTCTCAGTTAATTCAGATGTGGATTCAGTCGCAAGCTTTCCCTTCATACACCACAAATAATGTAGAAGATACTCTCCAAAAGATGGTGATGGTTCCACATAATCATTAAGAACAGACAGCCATTATCTCTCAAAATAAAAGCCCATTAAGTCAAAACCTATGAAGGAGACTTCAGAAAAAAAACTGGGGCATCCAGCTGGCTGTAATCATAAAGAAACAGTTCAGGAAAAAGACAAGGATAGAAAAATCAAAAAATAAAGAGGTCCTACAAATACTCAACAAAAATAAAAGGTCACAAAAATGATTGCCTTCTCAAACAAACGTTATATTTCTGAACCATCACCAGAATATGAGTGCCAACATTCCAGAACTCAACTAGGATTCGAAATGCACAATTAACTGAGCATAAGACTGAAGAATATCATGAAGAGCGGGTTGGGTACAAATAAAATTTGAGCCTTTATCCTTTGTTTCTTGAACCGTAAACCAGTCCATGTTATAACCCTTAAAAGTCCTAGCTGAAGCATAGGATAGTTCGAGATCATATTGTTACAAAGGTATCCTGACTCCTGTAAGGTTTGCTATAAATCATGAGTTGATATCACATTCTTGCAAATTTTGTTTTACTATAAAATGCATTTTCAAAAAATTTCAAGACAGAGATAAGCTTTGCATTCTTTAAATAACATTGTTTTCATATGGTTAATTATTCAAATGGCATAGAAATTCACACAATGAATATTCAGTGAACGAAGACCCCCTCAATGGACAGAATCACGTCAGACGGAAAAAAAGTTCCCAATAACAAGCCTTTCATAATCAAGGGGCATGACATGGTGTCTAATTAATCTGGGGCAGTCAAGCCAATATGTAAAGAATTTCTCCAAAAATGTTGTATATCCAGGGGAAGATCTCTATCTGAATCACTCGGGGGCTGTTACATTGATCGGGATTCCAGCAGAAAATCACTGTGAGATTTGAATCTTTGGTACCACCAAATTGCTTGTCTGTACCAGTAGCATCAGATGGTGTTAGTATCATGTCTTTAAATCCTTCCATGACAGTTCTTAGAAACGATACCTATGAAATTCAAGGCTATCAAAAACTTTATCAAACATCAGGTGCACCAGATTCATCCTGAAGTAGCCCCACAAAGGCTCCCACGTATGAAAGGGAACATGCGATCACATAAACATTTGCTGGCATTTCTACAACACTTGTTGTCATAGACGGTGACAACTCTCCACATCCTATGAGCGCGGACATAGTCAGAAAATACTACACATGAAAAAGACCCGCTAGGTTGACAGGCCTAGGAAAAATTAAGGGCATCCCTGCGAACCAAAAGAGTTCGGGAAAAAATTAGGGATATATACAAAAACATTGTACACCCGGAAACTCAAAAACCTGAAAAGGCGGCTTGAGCAAAAAAGGGTATTTTGGTGGACTAAAAACCCGAAAGGGCGGTCCAGGCAAAAGTTAGGGTTTAAAAATGTACGACTATATCCCGTCATCTTGTCATTTATTTATCAGTAGAAGACTTATCATCCTGATCAGCATTTACCAAGCACCCCAGGAGTTGGGATGACACTCAAACTATCCACATAGTCTCCGCATGTACATTCTCCAGCAGGTACAGAGGCAGGGGCATCTTACTAAAAAGTCGCTGCCATATCCTCAGCTTACAACCTAGTGATGTCAGGTGTTCTTGTATCCCCGACAGAACAAGAATTTCAAACTACTGCTCTGACATCACGTTTTCCCCAGTAAATTCGTCAAACATCTCAGTATTCCCCAATAGGGTTTCAGGAAATCCTCAAGAAGTGCACAGAGCTTTCCTTCCCCAATAGAGTTTATTTCTCTAACAACGGAAGATCATCTCCCAACAGTTCATCTTCAACAAAATCCGAAGATCTACATTCTTCATCGCCAGCTGCAATCAGGGATTTATTTTCCCTAATTCAACAGCGCTTCAATAGAACAACTGATAAATTCACATATTGCATTCATACATCATTCTACAAACGTCATAGCATCTGCAGTACAAATGAATACATCCCAATCTCATTTAATTTGAGAACACCATTACACAATGCATTTCATACAATATGACATTGCATACAACTAACCATTTACCTTTTCAGGAAAGATCAATCAACATCTATTTATCATCAACAATTTTCAACAGGTCCAGGATTAGCATCCTGAAACAAAAGAGAGTAATTATCTTTGCGACCAAATAAAGCTTTACACTGGCTCATCATGAAGTAATCTTACACGAGTTTCTTTTGACTTTCAAATACTGCTTTACATGGGCTTATCACAAAGAAATCTTACCCGGGTTTCTTCTGATTTCTAAATACAGCTTTACGCGGGCTCATCGTGAAGCAATCTTACACGGGTTTCTTCTAACTTTCAAATACAGCTTTACACGGGCTCATCACGAAGCAATCTTACAAGGGTTTCTTTTGACTTTCAAATACAGCTTTACACGGTCTCTTCATGAAGCAATCTTACAC
Organism: Vicia faba; assembly: GCA_948472305.1. Lineage (NCBI taxonomy): Eukaryota > Viridiplantae > Streptophyta > Magnoliopsida > Fabales > Fabaceae > Vicia > Vicia faba. The sequence continues at coordinate 1,309,703,606 of OX451739.1, forward strand.
GGGCTTCTTCTGAATTCCAAATACAACTTTATACGAGCTCATCATGAAGCAATCTTACACGGGTTTCTTCTAACTTCCAAATACAGCTTTACACTGGCTCATCATGAAGCAATCTTACACGGGTTTCTTCTAAATTCCAAATACAGCTTTACACAGGCTCATTATGAAGCAATCTTACACGAGTTTCTTGTGACTTCCAAATACAGCTTTACACGGGCTCATCATGAAGCAATCTTACACGGGTTTCTTCTGACTTCCAAATACAGCTTTATACGGGCTCTTTATGAAGCAATTTTACACTGGTTCCTTCTCCCTCCTTCTGAAGTTTTTACACGGACTCATCCTAAAGCAACCCTACCCAGGTTCTTTCTCACAATCTCCGGATGCAGTTTTACACGGGATCATCCTGAGGAAACCCTACCCAGGTTCCTTCTCTTGAATTTCCATATGCAGTATTACACAGACTCATCCCGAGGAAAGCCTACCCAAGTTCCTTCTCTTGAATTTCTAGATGCAGTTTTACACTGACTCATCCCGAGTCAATCCTACCCAGGTTCCTTCTCTTGAATTTCCAGATGCAGTTTTACATAGACTCATCCTGAGGCAACCCTACCCAGGTTCCTTCTCATAATTTCCAGATGCAGTTTTACATGGACTCATCCTGAGGAAACCCTACCCATGTTCCTTCTTACAATTTCCAGATGCAGTTTTACACGGACTCATGCTGAAGCTACCCTACCCGGGCTCCCTCTCATATATCTCCTAAAACAACCTTACCTAGGTTCCTTCTGATACACTTCTAGATGAAGTCTTACTTGGACTCATCCTGAAACATCCCTACACAAGTTTCTTCTAATACATTTCCAGATAGCAGTTAATTTCATTCTCCCTAGAAAATTATTGCAAAGCCTGGATTTCAACCAGAAAATAACAAACTTTCATCTCTCCAATCTAGAGATAACCCCTCAGTAGAGCCATGGACAACTGAAGTTCCTAGACTTTATTCCCCACAAAGTTTTCCTCAAACAAGAAAACTACAGAAATCAACATCGCCCAGTGGGCTCCTCCTCAGGCAATAGGAACAGGAATCCCCACAAAGAGACCTCTTATGAAGTTAGCATCTACTTTGGATGGCATCTTTAAGCCAATTTCTGAAGACTCTCCGTCATATTCTCTGGATGGCGTCTTTAAGCCCATATCCGACGACTTTCAATCATCTTCTCGAAATGGCATTTGTAAGCCCATTCCCGATTAGCATCGACCAAAAGTGTTACTTCATGCGAGTGCAAATTTCTAGGCACTCTAGTGTTCAATTATCTTCCACCTTCAGATCACGAAAGGCAGACAAGCCAATCTAAATCTTCAGGTTTAAGAAGATTGAACAGGGGCAGCTGTTGTACCGCAAAAATTTACCCTCTTTATTTATACCTTTTTGGCTTACATTTTATTAATACATACATGCATACCATTGGTTTTATGGTTATGGGATCAAGGTATATTTATCAAGCTTTGTTAGGTTACAAGTGACGTTTATTTTTCCAATGGATGTTCTTAGAGTATTTTTTGTGCTGAAGATTAGTTTTCTGTTTCACAACGATTCAGAGTTCAAAGATTCAAAGTCCAACCCGACACGTCATTTTCAGGTGTTCTTTCGCCAAGATATCCCTCATAACATGCTCTCAAATTAAGGTTTGGATCGAGAGCCAATTCTTTAAATAAGGTCTCCGAATGTGCGATTTTTTCTCGAAGAAATATGGTGAAAAAGTGTGCTGAAAGTGCAGTTTTTACGCACTAAAAAATTCATAACTTCAAGATCATGGCTCATTTTGAACCTATTCTGGTGGCCAAAATTCTGTCTTGATCTCATCTACATTTTCATCTCTCACGGCTGGAAGCCAATTTTGATCATAAGGTCTTCAAAAATGCGGATGTATCAAGTATTTTCGTACAAAAAATTTATGACAGAAGTTTATTTGCGTCATGTTCAGAAAATCATAACTTGATCAATTTTCATCTTATTGAGCTGATTATGGCGCCAAAACTTCACAAACTGAGTTGGCTACGTTTTCATAGGAGGTATTGAGTTCGAAAAGTATCCAAAAGGCCTTCGTTTTTTGCCCAGAGTGCGCGTGACGCACCGAAAATCCTTAATGCTGAATATCATTTCATCTGTGTTGAAACATCGAAAAATCATAACTCGGTCAATTTTATCGAATCGGGCCCATATTTTTACACAAGGTCACTGACTCAGAGATCTATAAGTTTGCTTCAAAATTCGAGACCATGTTTTGCTCCGATCAATACAAGTTTTTTATTAAAGAACGTGTCAGAGTTGACACTGGAACCCAAAATAAGTTTGTTTGAGGTGAAACTGCAAAAAATCATAACTAATTCACCTTTTATATGATTGATCCCATTTTCAGGCAAGAGTTTGTTCTCTATGTAGGCTACATTTTTTTTCGCATTTCAACTTCAAAATTGCAGTTAAGTCTATGCGATTTAGCCTGGAATGTGTCAGACTCAAGTAAATAAAAATCTGCAATATTGCTTGTGGTTATTAGAGGCCCAATTACAAATTCAAAGTCCATATCCTCGCTCTAACTTCCATTATATAATCTCATTATTTTCACACAAACACGACGGAAAAAACCATTGACACAACCTTTTCAAAATATCAAATTCTTTCAAGAACCCTAGAAATATTAAAATCCTTGTTACAAACCCCCGTCTCACTACAAACAAACCATCCTTGTTACAAACCCATATCTCACTAAAAATAAGCCATCTCCTTCTCCAGTTAGGGTAAGGCTGGTTTGATCTCCATGATCAAAAGGGTGTAGAAGCATTCATACATGCCATATCGGTGTTAACATTACAAAATTTCATATATTTGCTTTCTTTGTATTTCATGATATAATAATTTATTTAATGTGTTCATGAGATTCAACGCTGCAGATTTAGACCATCTAATAGTCCCATGCAGGGTTATTACAAAACGCTGAGGCCAAAACAAAACAACAACCAATGCATGGCTCATGGAAAGTAATCGGTCACATTTCTTTCTTGTTTCCTATCTATTATCCGACACGAAACCGCATCTTTGGTAACACCTTGATTAGTTTTTTTACTGTTTTTGTCACGTATTTTAATTTTCACATTTTGTTTATTTTCATTAATTTAGTTCGAATTTTGGTTAAATAAGATACTTTTGAAGTCTTGGTCTGGTGGTTTTTGTATTTTTAGGTCCGAATGAAATTGCACAAGAATAAAGGCAAAGTTGACAAGTTCCGAAGCGTTTCCTCCGAAAATCAAGTGGCTGACACGAGTGCCCATGTCATCTGACACGACCCGTGTCAGAAATGATAATACGTATGTGAAAGAAGAGGATTACAGTAGCTGACACGGGAACCCGTGTCACATGACATGGCTCGTGTCAGAATGCCTGGAAAGTTGTTGATGAAGAGAGGATTTTAGTACCAAACATGGGTGCACGTGTCACCTGACGCAGCCCGTGTTAGCAGGTGCGAGACAAAAACGTGAATTTTTTAAGTCACCTTGTTTGAATTCTTGGAGGGTATTTCGGGCTTTTTGCTTAGTTGTGGGGTGATCTGACACTATTTACACCTACTTTTTGAGAGTACGATATACTTTTTGGATCAGAAAAAAGAAAGAAAGAGATTACAGAAGAGGATAAGAGTGATCAAGGGTTTGGAAAACGAAGATCAACAAGAGTGGAAGCAATTGAAGATCAGAGAAATTCCATTCTCTTGTAATGTTTAACTTTGAATTTGTATTTTCTTTGAATATTATGAGAAGCTAAACCCCCCAATGCTAGGGGGTGTCACTGAATTGCTTTTGTGATGAACCGAATATCTATACTTTTAAGATATCTATGTTTTTATGTATTCACTGTATTATACAAATTGTTATTGCTTGTCCTTTTGGAAAATATGGTATTAATCTATGGGTAAAGTAGGTTGGACCGATCACTTTATCTATAATTGTATAATAACGTCGCTAATTTCTCTTAGGAATAAGGACCTAATAGTGATGACCGTAAATTCTTGATATTATTACATGTGCATGACATATGTTTGAATAACTAAGGAATTAGAATTTAAAATTTTATGTTAATAGTTTCCGGCAAAGGAATTAGGCGAAATATGTTTTGAGAATCGGTATTGGATCACATTAACATAGATAGTATAAAATAGAGGTACAGTTCATTACGGAGCAATTCATACATCTTATCCCTAGAATGCTTCATCATTTTGTGTAAACACTATTTACTTGTGTTTTAAGATTCACATAGCAGATTTTATTACCTTTCTTTCAACCACACCAATGGAATTTTGTCTAATTGAATCATTATAGACACTGATAATTCTAACGCAGTCCTCGAGATCGATACACGGGATAACTTCTATTTATTACTACATTGGTAAAAATAGTACACTTGCTATTTTATCGTTCAAGTTTTTGGCGCCGTTGTCGGGGACTGCCAAATTTTGTGTTTAATTACTCAATTAGAATTTTGTTGCTCTGCAACCAAAATTTATTTACTGCAATTTTTGTTTGTATTTGCTCACAACTAATAATCGTCTAATTTTTTATGCAAGGTAAGGCCTCAGCTGAATTTATTTTTAACGCAGAACCAAAAAGATCATTGAGAGAGAGAATCTGAAAAGCTAGGCAAGAAAGACGGAAGGGAAGAGAAGAAGCTCAATAAATTCCTTCCGAGCAATTAGATTCAAATTCTGAGGCTATGGCTGCTGATCCACCTCCTTTAGAAAGACTTCTAGGCGACTATGGAGGAGAAAATTCCCCTCTGGGTCGGATGACTATCGTTAATCAACCGGTAAACGTCGATCACTTTCAATTGCACCCCTCAACAATCAGGCAAGCTGAAAGGAGACCGTTCTCTGGAAAATTAATGAAGATGCAAATAAACATCTGCAGAGGTTTCTCACCATGACGACATCACTGAAAATTGAGGGGAATTATGAAGAAGTTAAAAAATTAGTAATGTTCCCTTTTACATTGTCAGAGGATGCTGAAGAATGGTTTTACTCTTTACCTGCTAGAAACATTACAACTTGGCAACATATGGAGACTACCTTTCTCAACGAGTATTTTCCTACTTCTGTGTACATCCGTAAGAGATATGATATAGTGAACTTTAAACAGAAGGAAGGAGAATCATTGGGAGATGCGTATAAGAGGTTTAAACGACTGTTGGTTGCATGTCCCACTCACAACATGGATGCAACTGAAAAAATGCAAAATTTTGTAAATGGCCTAAGGATGAAGACGAAGCAACTCATCGACACAGCTGCGGTGGCTCAACTAACTTTACGAAAACCACTGGTATTAAAAAGATAATTGAAGCTATTGCGGAATATGAGAATTAAGAGTTGTATGAAAGGAGTGTTTCCAAACCTGAAGGAATAATTGATTTGAAATTAGCTAATCATGTTGTTAATATGAAAGACCAAATTACAGTTGATGTAGGGAGAAGGCTTAAGAAGATGGTTATTGATATGCAAACTCTAGCACAAGTCCGAATGGTTCAACCTACGCAAGCGAGCAATTGTGAAATTTGTGGAGGACCTCATCTTACTGTACATTGCGTTGCTACTGCACAACAAATTGAGGAGATAAAATTTCTAAGGCAGAAGAACCCTTATTCAAATACTTATAATCCGGGTTGGAAAAATCATCCTAATTTCTCGTGGAAGGATCAACAAGGAAATGCCCGAAACCGACCACAGTAACAACAACCATATAACCAACCTCATCAACAATTTCAACAACAGGGGACAAGGAAAGCAGATTGGGAGATTGCCATTGAAAATATGGACGCTCAAAGTTCTCAATTTCAAGAAGAGACCCAAAGTAATCTAAAGAACATGCGTGCTTCCATTAAGAATATGGAAATACAGACGAGTTAGATCACACAACAACTTATAGGTTCGCAACCACAAGGCGCTTCTCCAAGTGCCACAGTTACTAATCTAAGAGACTATCATCACGTGAATGTTGTGACCACTAGGAGCGGTAAGTCAAAATATGTGCGCGACAAAAATTCTGAAGAAGAAGAACTATTGCTTGAAGTTGATTTAGAGATTAAAGAAAATGAGGTTGAAAGCGAAGAAGTCATTATACATGAAAGTATGGTCAAAGAAAAAGTCACTAAACCAAAACCGGCAGTTAAACTCCCTTTCCTCATAAGAAACAAGAATAAGGGGCAGCATGAGAAAAAATTTGAGAAATTTTTAGAGATGTTCAAAAAGCTTGAACTCAACATTCCTGTCTTGGAGGCACTCGAGCAAATGCCTACTTATGCCAAGTTCATGAAAGATATCATATCAAAGAAAAGAACCATTGATACCAACCCTATTATTCAAACTGAAACCTATAGTGTTATTTTGCAGGGTATGAAGATTCTGGTAAAAAGAAAGATCGAGGTTCTGTTACTATCCCTTGCACTATTAGGGATAGATCTTTTAAAAAGGCTCTAATTGATTTGGGAGCAAGTGTTAGTCTCATGCCATTTTCTAAATACAAGAAATTAGGGATTGGTAATATGCAAAACACAATGATGACTGTTCAGTTTGCCGATCATTCTATGAAAAGACCTTATGGAATAGTGGAAGATGTCCTGGTGAAAATTGACAAGTTCGTATTCCAAGTTGATTTTGTTGTTCTTGAGATGCCGGAAGATGAGGAGATTCCTCTTATTCTTGGTAGACCATTTTTAGAGACCGGGAGATGTTTGATACACATAGAGGAGGGTACCATGACTCTGAAAGTCTATGATGAAGAGTTGAAAATTGATGTTCGGAACACTATGAAGTATAAGGATGACATTGCCACAAGTCAACATATTGAGGTAATTGATCAAGTGGTTGCTAATGAGAATTCTTTGAAGACACGGCAACTACCTTTGGAAAAAGTGCTAAGCTTATCAATTTTTGAAGAAACTGAAGAGGTGGATGAAAAAGAGATGGAAGTGTTAGCTATGATGGATCCAATTCCGTTTTTCAAAGGGACTCGACCAAACCGGTGGGAAGATTTAAGGCAACCTTCAACGGAGGAGAAGAAAGATGAATCTAAGAAAGGGGCGGAATTGAAAAAATTACCCGAGAACCTCAAATATGTTTTCTTCGACACCGACAATAGATGCCTGATGATAATAAGTTCCAATCTTGAAGCTCTCCAAGAGGATAAGCCCGTCAAAGTTATAAAAAAACACAAAAGTGCTATTGGATGGTTGGTTGAAGATTTGAAGGGGATTAGTCCTACGGTTTGCATGTACAAAATTCTTATGGAAGATGATCATAAACCAGTTGTGCAACCCCAAAGAAGACTAAATCCCGCAATGAAAGAGGTAGCCAGAAGAGAAGTGGTGAAACTATTAGATGCTGGGATGATTTATCCTATATTTGACAGTTCTTGGGTAAGTCCTATACATCTTGTGCCAAAGAAAGGAGGAACGACTGTGATCAAGAATAAGAAGAATGAGTTGATCCTTATAAGGACAGTTACTGGATGGAGAGTCTGTATCGATTATAGAAGATTGAACCTCGCTACGAGAAAGGATCACTTTCCATTACCATTCATTGACTAGATGTTGGAAAGGTTGGCCGGTCATGAGTATTATTGTTTCCTCGATGGTTACTCGGGGTATAACCAGTTTAAATATTTTGTTTCTTTATGTTTTGTGTGTTTCAGATGTGTAGTGACTATGCGGAATAGTTGGACAACCCGAGAGAAGTGGATGAGAGCGATTAATCCTGACATTGAACTCTAGGAAACCTCCGAAAGTTGGTACGACTGGAAAGAAAATTGGACGCAATTCCTAACACTCGAACTAGACCGGAATATAACATACTCAAAGCTACATGACGCTACATGACACAGAAGGCACCTTTGAAACTGTCAGTATACCCAACATGGTGAGGATCAGAAATAGCCAAACACAAATGCACTAAGAAAGTGCCGGGTATGTACTTAGTCTCTTTTTGTTTTCATAATTATCTGTGGAATATATACTGCACACACACATGTACTGAGGCACTTGTTTTCTTTTAGCCCTGAGCTTGTTGAGCCTACCCTTATACGTTATCCCTTGTTACCCCAGTTTGAGCTTTATCCCCATTCTTGTTTTTAAACCATATTTTATAAAGCCTTTAGCCCAAACACTTCCCTACGTTGCTCAGATAGGTGAGAAATTTTGTGGTTTGTGTAAATACTCTAATTTTGGGGTTGTGACACTCGCAATAAGAGTGAATGAGTGAATTCGGAAAAAAAATCAAAGAGATTGAGTATATATATATATATATATATATATATATATATATATATATATATATATATATATATATATATAGAGAGAGAGAGAGAGAGAGAATTACAAAATCTTGAAAAAAAATGTTGTGAAAATGCACTTGTCACCGAGATTCCGAAAGAAAGAAAAAACGTATCATAGTTCCTCCAGTATCCAATTAAGGAGAAGAAGCTGAAAGATCTCGAATAATATGTGTCCAACCCTTTGAGTTGCAAAATAACAAGTACACAACTATGAGATAGATAACACCGAATCTGAGCAATTTAACCCTTTGATTTCCCTTTCTTGTGCATCCCACCTTGTCCCTTAGCCTCGTTACAACCTATAAAGTCCTCGTATAGTGCATGTTTTGTGTGTTTGTGTTATGTTTACAGATGTTGTGCAAGCTTAGTAGATGACGGTGCATACCTTGACCAAGAGAGTATAAATACTTAAACCCGAGTGATCTGGAGAGAGGGTGAAAAACTGACAGAGGAAGATGTTCTGAATTGGGAAAGTGTAGTTGATTGACGTAAGTCGGGTAAGAATGGAAGGCCTAGAAGAAACTAAGGGAATTGTGAATAATCTCAGTGGTACTTGGTTTGTTGAAATTCGGAGGTAACCTATAATGCGTACTTAAGCTTTGCTTGAGTACAAGCAATGAGATAAGTTTGGGGTTGTGATCAGTAACATTTCTTTCTTGTTTTATATCTATTATCCTGCACAAAACCGCATCTTTGGTAACACCTTGCTTAGTTTTTCTACTATTTTCCTCACGTATTTTAATTTTCACATTTTTTTATTTGAATTAATTTAGTTCGAATTTTGGTTAAATAAGATAGTTTTTAAGTCTTGGTCTGATGGTTTTTGTATTTTCAGGCCCGGATCAAATTGCACAAGAATAGAGGCGAATTTAACAAGTTCCAAAGCGTTTCCTCAGGAAATCCAGTGGCTGACACGGGTGCCCATGTCATCTAACACGGCCCGTGTCTAAAATGCTAATATGTATGTGAAAAAAGAGGATTACCGTATCTCACACGGGAGCCCGTGTCACATGACATGGTCCGTGTCAGAATACCTGACAAGCTGTTGATGAAGAGAGGATTTTAGTAACCAACACGGGTGCCCGTGTCACTTGACACGGCCCGTGTTGGCAGGTGCAAGACATAAAAGTGTTTTTTTTGAAATCACTTTGTTTGAATTCTTGGAGGGTATTTCGAGGTTTCTACTTAGCTGTGGGGGTGATCTGACACTATTTAGACCTAGTTTTTTAGAGTATGATATACTTTTTGGATCAGAAAAAAGAAAGAAAGAGATTAGAGAAGAGGAGAAGAACGATCAAGGGTTTAGAAAATGAAGATCAACAAGAACGGAGGCAATTGAAGATCGGAGCAATTCCATTCTCTTGTAATGTTTAACTTTGAATTTGTATTTTCTTTGAATATTATGAGAATTTAAACCCCAATTTCTAGGGGGTGTCACTGAATTGCTTTTGTGATGAACCGAGTTTCTATAATTTTATGATATCTATGTTTTTATGTATTCACTGTATTATACAATTTCTTAGTTATTGTCCTTTTGGAAAATATTGTATTGATCTATGGGTAAAGTAGGTTGGACCGATCACTTTATCGCTAATTGTATAATAGCGTCGCTAATTTCTCTTAGGAATAAGGATCTAATAGTGATGACCGTAAGTTCTTGATATTATTACACGTGCTTGACATATGTTTTAATAACTAAGGAATTAGAATTTAAAATTTTATGTTAATGGTTTTCGGTTAAGGAATTAGGGGAAATAACTCTTGAGAATCGGTATTGGATCACATTAACATAGATATTATAAAATAGAGATTCAGTTCATTATGGAGAAATTCATACATCTTATCCCTAACATGCTTCATCATTTTGTGTAAACACTCTTTACTTTTTGTTTTAAGATTCACATAGCAGATTTTATTACCTTTCTTTCAACCACACCAATGTCCTTTTTTCTAATTGAATCATTATAAACACTGATAATTCTAACGCAGTCCTCGAGATCGATACACGGATAACTTCATTTTATTACTACATTGGTAAAAAATAGTACACTTGCTATGTTATCGATCAGCAAGGCAGGAATCCTGAGGAGGCTAAGGGCGTGGGTTCACCACCCACCCCTATTGGTTTTGGTTTTCTTCCATTCTATTTATCCTTTAACCTATTTTCCTTCTTTCTGTTTAAAACCTTTTTCATAAAACCTAACATTTTTCACAAACCTTTGATTTTTCATAATAAACTCGAATAATTAATTTTAGGTTTTAAATTAATTTTTGGTTCAACACCCACCCCTGACATTTGCATTATTTGTATGTGTATTTTCCAACCCTATTTTCCATTGATGCTTCTTCCCCTATCTATTTTTTGGCAAACTTAATTCTTTTTTGTTAATCATTAAACATAACCTTTTTTTAAAACCTTTTTTATTAATTAAAATTAATTAGATTTTAGGTTTTTCATAATTAACCTTTTTTTTCAAAATTAACCTTTTTTTTTCATAATTAACATTTTTTATTAATTAAAATTAATTAGGTTTTTAGGTTTATTTAATTAATTATCATAAATAATTTTTTTCATAAAAAATCACCAAAACATTTTCTTTGCTATTTCATCTTATTTTTATTTTCCTAGATAAAGTGTATAGGGCGCGTTCAAATGTAATAGCGTAGCTTTTTTTATCATTATCATGTAATTGCTTCCGGGATGTAATAGTTTTAGGATTTCTTTTCTGCACTCTTCAGTATTATGTAACTGCCCCAAAGCTCCGTAATACCCTAGGTTTACATTTCCGCCTTTACCTTCAGCTACTATATTTTATGCAATGCTTAGATTAATAGTATTGTATGGAAAGATAAAAATGAACGATAGAAAACCCTAATTTCAAGATAAATAACTGAACTGAATCATTTGCACACTCGCACATCTAGGGTAACCTCACTTGTTGCCTTCGGAAAAACAATGGTCATGTCCCTCGAACATAGGGATACCCTTAGCAAAGACCCTCGGTTAAAGTTATCATAATGATCATAGTCCTTCAATGTCCCTCGAGTTGCCTATAACAAATGATTGTGTCCCTCGATGTTTCCTACGAATATATGATGACAATCCCTTCGAACTACTAAGGTATCCCTATATGTTGCCTTCTATGACCATAATGATGACCCGCGCCTGTCCCTCATACATCCAATGATCGGGCTACCTACTCACTAATAGTAGGATAGCATTGTCTAAAGGATAGGGAGAAAAGAACGACCTTTTCGAGTATAAGTAGATAAGTTCTTAGATGCTTTCTCAAAACAACTTTTTGCACCTACACAAAAACATTTCAAAACACTTTCAAAAACATTCGCCTTGCCAACACTCTTGAGGACTAATACAAGAGTTATCACAAAGTGAATCTCCGCATTAAGGAATTTTCAAAACAATTTTCAAAACACATGAAGCACAAGCAATTTTAAAAACATTAGCTAGAATCTAAGAGCCCGTGGAAAACCACGGATGGAATGGATGCTAACACCTTCCCTTTCCATAATCTACCCCCCTTACTCAAAAAACTCTCGAAATGTCTTTTTTCTTGTCTTTTCACCCTTTACTTTGTTGAATAAAATAAAAGTCGGTGGCGACTCTGGCTTACCGCACATTTGCAAATACAAAACGCAAACCATTATAACAATCAGTTCTTCCACCGTATCACATGGTGCAAAGTTGAAGTAACAGCTCCTTCCTCGTGGATCCATGGTCGTCCCAATAAACAACTGTAGGAGGAAACTATATCCATAACCTGGAAAGTAATATGAAATAAGTGCGGACCTATGTGAATAGGAAAATTTACTTCTCCAATGACATACTTCCTCGAACTATCAAAAGTTTCACAATTATGCCACTCGGACGCATGTGAGTTCAATGGTACTTTAGATTCATGAGTGTACTCCTTGGTATGACATTAAAAGAAGACCTTTTGTCAATCAACATATTGGGAAACGAGTCATTCTTATAATTTATGGAGATATGGAGAGCCAGGTTATGGTTCCTTCCTTCATCGGGCAATTCTTCATCACAGAAACTCTGGTTATTACAAGATGTAATATTCTCCACAACACAGCTGAATTGGTCCAGAGACATATCACTTTCCAGAAAATCTTGATCCAACACTCTCATCAAAGATTCCCGATGGGCAAAAGAGTTCATTAGCAAGGCTAGAATAGATATCTTAGTTGGAGTGTGCAACAATTAATCTACAATATTTTAGTCACTCATCTTAATAATCTTCAACAAGTCGTCCACATCCTTTTTCAAAGTAGTATCACTAGATTCTCCCACTGTTTTATTAGGTTCAATACTTTCAACAACCCTTCTATCAGAATTAACATTCCCTCGAATGACAGGGGGAAAAACCCGGCCACTACGGGTCACTCTACTCGCTTCAACAATATTCTCGACATCAGACAAAGGTTGGATAGGAATCTCCACACCATCTTCCAGAATAATCGCATTATATTTACATGGCACAACTTTGTCTGATTCATAGGGGACACGACCAGGCAGGCAAATTACCATTGGAGGAACAACTGGCTTTCTATGGTACTCAATCTCTATATGGGAGGGAACACCAAAACACGACACAATAACATTCACCCCTTCTTCAGAATACATAGGCATCACATAATCATTGTTGGAGAACATATCTTCATCGGGAAAAAAAACTCATATGCAGAAACATATTCATCATCTGACATTGTATCGACCGAGAAATATTCAATCACATTAAAGCTATTGTAATCATCTCTATTTCCTGAGACCTTGATAGTACCATTATATAACAACAATTGAACACCCCTTCTCACTATAGAGCACCCACGAGAATCCCTGCAGCAAATCTAGAAAGACCCATAATGGTGTTTTTCTTGGCCATCCATATGACAAAATGTAGCATGCAGTTGTCCCATATCATCATTCATATAATTTACATCAAAAATCTGGAATTCACCGGGACGCCCATATACCATATTCACATCTTCTTCGTACTCAGCCCTTGGGATGATTATATGAATGAGACCTTCGTCCATCATTTCTTGAAGATTAGCCTTTATTTTATCACATACTTGGATATTTTTACTGCAAATACTACAGCCAGCATGGTCGTGCGTATCGTAGCTAAATTCAGAGGTCAGCATACATCTTCACTAGATCCCCTCTAACCAGGTTGATATCAAAAATTCGGAAGTCCCCGGAACAACCAGCAACCATATTTACAACATTTTCTCCTTCATGTTTAGGCAAAGGGTTACCTTTCACATAAGGGCCAACATCTTTAAAGGATAGGAAAGCACAATTTGTACTTCAGATTTAAAAGGATAACACTTTTCGACGTTGTTCCCTGGGGCTCCTTGATGGAAAGCACAAGTCTGATTTTCCTTATAGTACTAGGGTAAAGGTGAAGGTATATTAGGGGGAGGCTTGGTCTGAACCAAATTCTTCAGAATCAAAGTCAAGACTAACTTTTCATAGCTCATTGGAATAGAGTAAAAAGCTTCTTTCTTCTGACATTGCCCTTGATTTCCCTAAGGAAGTGGTCTCTGATAGGAAACAATAGTTGGATCTACATTGACAACTGGAGTCATAGAAGTAACCTATTATTGGTACTGATGATGTTTTCTAGTTAGTTTAATCTTACTTAATGACAACATTCATTTCAATTTCTTCCTTTCTTTCTTTCGTAAAAACTCGTACGATGACTTCTTTGTCCCTTCGCTTTCGTCAAGCGTCCTTCCCTGATAGCTTCTTCTAGACGAAAACCCATGCTTACCATTTAGGTGAAATCACTTGGCTCACTGGCGACCATCCTTTCATAATAAAATGATCCAATGGTTTTCAGGAATATTCTCCCATAGTTGGTACCACCGGTGCAGCTATGTCGCGCCAACACTATGCATATTCTTTGAACGACTCCTGGTCTCTCTGGGCCATCGCCCTCAATTGGCCATGGTCAGGCTCCATGAACATATTGTACTTATATTGTTTGATGAAGGCTTCCCCTAGATCATTCAAGGTGCAGATATTGCTACTGTCCAAACTCATATACCACTTCAAAGCAGCACCGGTTAACCTATCCTAGAATAAATGAATATGAAAACGTTGATCATCAGTATGGATGGACATCTTTATGATATATATCACTGGTCGGTCATGAGGATAATAATTTCCCTTGTACCTCCCAAATTATTGCACATTAAACTTCGCTGGCACCTTTACATTAAGAACTAGGCAGAGTTCACTAACATTCTGTCCAAATGATTCTTTTCCTCGAAGAGCATTCATTTCCTTCTGTATCTCATTAAACTGATCCTGAAAATCATCTAATTGATCATAGAAACCTAAGCTTCCACTTGGTGGAGGAACAAAACGATAAAATTCATCATTAACAAACGGCATAACATTCACTGTAAGAGGTGCGGTATAATGGATCTCATTTCTAGCCACAAGAGTGACATTCACCACAGGAGGTGCAGGAATAGCAGCAGCTTGAGCAACTGGAGAAACTTGAGCATCAAGATTGTAACATTCTGGCATGAAATTTTCAAGCATTCCCCATGTGTAACCCTGATGCATATGGTTTTGAGCAGCAGAACCTGGAGTAACAGGACGGGAAGTGATGGACCTTTGGAAGCAACCGCTGTTTGTTATGGCTAAGTAGAAGGAGGAATAAGTGGTGGCTAATTATGAGCAGCCACTAACCATTCCATCAAATCAGTCAAATTAGCCATACAGGCCTTCAAAGCAGTAGCATCTTCGTGCAGCTCGCAATTTTCTTGTTCAAGATTCTCCATTTTCTTCTTGGAATTAGCCCGAGTATTATACCGGTGTGACAGCTTGCTTCTGAACAGAGTAGAGAAACACAGTAAGACACCTGAGTATGAACATAAATGCAAGGAATATATGCAAGATGATGCATTAAATGCAATGCACATGATTTATTTATCATTAATATTTCAAGGAACTCAATGGTTTATAGATGATTTGCAAATACTAAAGTACTAACACATTTGGAAATACTGAAAATTTCATTATAATAACTTTAGAATGGATTACAACTTTTAGTACAAGCTTCAAAAATCCTAAGTACAAGATAAGATAGAATCTAAAATCCTAAGGAGGAAAATCTGATGAAGATCTTTCCATACACTGACGCTTCCCCATGAGTCTTGCAATCTGATCCTTTAAGTGCCTGTTCTCTTCTGCATACTTATCGGCGATTCCTTTCCAATCACCAGAGTCGGGAAGCGGGCAACAAATTCCTGGTTGAGCTTTAAAGGAAAGTAATTCCTCTTTCTTCTCCATTATCTCCAAAGCATGACTCTCAAGAATATCGATCATGTCATCCTTCTATTTTAATTCTTCTTGGTAGGTTATCTATAAAGTATGACTCTTGTTCTTCCATGCTTCCTTCTCCTGCTGCATCCTAACCAGGGCAAGATAAATTTCTTCCATATCATCTAAAAGGTTAGGAGTGGTCTTCACAAACATATCAGGTATAGGTTCTTCACGAGAATATGGCATCTTCAACTGTATTGCCATTGCTTGTACCCACCGGAGATGAGGCACCAAAGAAACAAATCCATATGGTCCCAAGTATTTTCTACTCTTCCTGTGAATATGGCGCCAAGCCTTTGCAATTTCCTCCTTAGCTTCCTTATGATTCTCTCCTTCTTTGAGAGAGAAACCACTCAGATAAATACTATTTGGCTTGTCTCTCATCCGATATCCAAGTTGACGACGAACAAGAACATTATTGTAGTTAGTTCCTCCCTTTGTACCAAGAAGAGGTACATTGGGGAAACTACCACAACTATCGACAATATCCACATCATGATAAGCCTGATGATACCAAACAATGTTGGAATGAGTAAGAGCCAAAATCTTCGGGGCTCAACAAGGTTCCTTCTTGATATCCCAGAAAGCATCACACCGAGGTATGTGAGAAATAAACCACTGATATAACAAAGGCGTGCAACAAATGATCATCCCACCATGATGAAAATCCCGAAGATAAATGGAATAATAAGCGTCTCCTAATAATGTAGGAACCTGATTCCTAATCAAAAAGATCTTGATGGCGTTGACATCCACAAATTTTTCCATGTTAGGAAATAAGAATAACCCATGTGCAAGTAGAGTAAAGATAGCCTCAAAAGCAATTGTGCTCTTCATCCTAGCAAAGTAGTGAGCTTTCTCTAATAAAAACCGAGCCGGTAATCCTCTTATTCCTCTATTGTTAGTCATGTTGTCCCCAATCTCAGACTTACCAAAATGAATCATGGAAGCAATCTCATGAGTCTTGGGCTCTCCCTCTACACCGGTGAAAGGAACACGATCGATAATAGGTAAACCCAATAGGTAAGAATACTCCTCCAATGTAGGAATCAGCTGATAATCATGGAAAGTAAAACACCGATACAACAGAACATAGAACTGAACAAAAGTAGAAAGAATACCCTTCTTCATTTTGTGCTTCATAAGAGTCTTGATGGATCCATATTTCTTCCGAAAATCTATAGAACTCTCGATCTCGGGAATAAAACTCATCGATTCATCTATCTTACGATCCTTGAAACTGTACTTCCGAGTCTTTCTTTTTCAAGAATCCATGGTCAAAAAGCACCTGAGATATTTGCAAAAAGTCAACTTTAAGTCCCTTGAAACAATTGTTTTAAAGGATGCCCATGGGTGCATAAATGCATGATGCAAAATCACACACAAGATCACAAACATGAGGGGTTCATAGGTTCGACGTCATGAGCATGAGGTCAAATTTACTACCCACAAGGTATGTGTGATCGGTGGATCTGGAACTGACTGTTTAACGTTAGTTCCCGAAATGTCGCGGAAGCAAGAGTCGCCACCGTCTTTTATTTTCTCCAAATGGAAAGGACAAAAGCACAGAAAAATTCCTTAAAGAGATTGCTCTCGGTTCGGGAGGTAGATTATAGAAAGGGAAGGTGTTAGCACCCTTTCTATCCATGGTTATCCATGGGCTCTTAGATACTTGCTCATTTGTGTTTTCAAAAGTGGTTTGTTTGCTTTTCAACTGTGGGTTTTAAAAAGTTTCTTTGAAAATTTCAGTTCGACTCTTGTATCGGTCCTCAAGAGTGTTTGAAAAATTGCTTTCGAAAGCTTTTTGAAAATGTGTTGGTGTGAAAAGTATTTTTGATTTGTTTTGAAATTTAGAGCAAGTATCTAGAGTCGTCTACCTACCCTAAGGAATTCGTCTGTGTAAATGTCCTTTAAAGTAGTGCCATCCCACCATTGAGAGGTAGGTAGCACCACCGTTGGAGGTGTTCGGGTCAATTCGAGGTTCGGGACATGGTGATCACCAGAGCAATGGGAAGACACCTTAGAAGCTACCCTCATGCCAGGTTCCCGGATCATGAGGACTTACTAAGACATCCTCTACTCGACGATCACCTTTCGAGGCAAGGCAACAGTGAGGCGTACCCTAGGGGTGGTGTGTGCGATTTGTGTGTCGTTTTCATTTGCATTTATCTTGTCATGATATTTGTGTTCTACGCTTGTTTTTATTTTTGTCCATACATTCTTTCATGCCATTTGTTTAACAGTTAAAAATTTGCGAGAAAAGTAGATTCTAAGCTATTACAAAAGGCGCGGGTCCACATCGCCAAAATTAAACCAGGACCCGATTTGACGGAAAAATAAAGAAAGTAAAAGAAAACTAAAAGGTTACATGGCTTTGGGAGAGATACATAAATATTTAAACGAAATAAAATAAATATGCGAATAAGAATTAAATCGAAACGAGGGCGTTGGACCCTTTTTGCAAAATTAAATTAATGAGGAATTAATTAAAATTAAAAGAAAGAAAGAACTTGTTTTTTGGTATTTTTTAGTATTTTAGGATTTAATAGAAAAAAGAATTAATTGAAATAAATACTAACCCTAATTCTAATGGCTTTTAATTTATTAAGAAAACATTGAATTTTAACCTAAATTAACCCTAATTTTTATATACAAATTTAATTATAAAAATAAATTAAACTATTTAATTATTTATGAAAGAAAAATAAAAAGGATGAAAAATTATTAATTAAACCCTATTTCTACATTTTTTGGATTTTTATTATGAAAATATTAAATTAAACCCTAAATTAATAACTAAATGATTTAATACAATTTATTTATGAAAATGCTAAAATAAAATATTTATTATATTTTTTCTTCTTTCTGATTTTTTGTGTTTTTTATATTTTATGAAAATAATAAAGCTAATTAATAGATAATAATTAAAAGAAAATAGAATCAAAATAAAAAATATGGCAAACCTAGGGGGGTTGTAGTCCCCAACATGGAGGTTAAGTCCAAGAATTCTGGCCCATTTAGCATGGCCTTGTTGACTTTTGTTGGACGCGTGTGATGCATGGACTAGGGTTCATCATATTCCTTAGATCTGAGCCTTTGATTTGATTCCCTTGGACGCGTGGATGGCTTGATGGTGGAGCGTATGGTGTGCCCCTTAGGCTGAAACTGCACATAACTATGAATTGAAAAATAATGTGAAAGGAAGTGAGGACCTGGGGCTCGAACCCAGGTCCTTTGGTTTACCAGTCACTAAGCTTGCCAGTGGAGCCAGATGCGCGTGTTGTATATGTAATAACTGAAGAATAATATAATGAGAAAATAATGGTTAGTGGAAATCAGCGCGCGAAATTTAAACTAGCCTATCACATCTTGCCACGATATCATCTTCTTCTTCGTGTTTTATTTTTCCTGAAACAAGAATATATTAAGCAACGGTTTTCAAGTGTTCTCTTAAGCCACTTTATGGAAAATAACGACTAGCTCTAGGACGCTCATAAATTGAGCGCGATGGTGGCTTCTTCTTCGTCCAGACATGATGATTACAACCATGGCATCGTGGTAGGCTGATTTTACATTATCTGAAAACCCCTAATTCGAAACTCTGCAAACCCTAAAAAGCAACAATGGCATCTGGGCATATAATGCGTAAAACTTCAATCAAGGCATATGGTTAGCTTGCAAACACTTCACTGATCATGAATATATAAACAAAATGCTATGAATGTGTATGGATGTTAAAACACGATAATGAAAAAAAAATGGAAAAGTGTGACTTCTGTATACCGTTTCAAAGCGTTAGGGTTGATGTTTTTGATTGGAATACGTCCTATAATGCTCAAAGAAGCTAATGGAAACACTATTTTGGCTTGAATCACCTTGCAAAGGTGTTTTCAGAATTGAGATTTTTTGAAAAAAATGCAAGTTTGTCTAGAGTTTTCTGCGCAACTTCAATGGTTCCTTGAATTAGGTTTGTGTTTAGGCTTATGTATTGAGTGAATTAGGTTAACAATTCTGATCAAAATCTCTTTCATTCATGGATTTTGAGATTTGATTTTCAAGATCTTTTTTCAAATATTTTCCATGTGTTTTTGTACAAATTATGATCAATTCTCTCCAAATCTTTCCATGTTGGGTTATGCACCAGTTATTGAGTAGATTTTATGCAAAAAAGGATTGTAAAACTTAGGTTAAATATTTTCCATGTATTTAATTTGATTTAAATGAATTATTATAAATAAAAATTCAAATAAATAAATAAAAAATGAAGAAATACTTCCCTTTGGGC
The DNA here is from genome assembly GCA_948472305.1 of Vicia faba. Lineage (NCBI taxonomy): Eukaryota > Viridiplantae > Streptophyta > Magnoliopsida > Fabales > Fabaceae > Vicia > Vicia faba. The sequence goes on from OX451739.1 coordinate 1,309,723,633, forward strand.
CAAGTGGTCGTGCATATGCCATGGATGATGAATTATGGAAGAAAAATGGGCCCATTAGCAATTTTAGGTCATTTGAATCAATGTTGACTTTTCAAAATATCCAAAAATTTCCCAACTTCCACAAGGCTTAACTTGCTCAATTTTTAATATTTTCTCATGTTCTTGGACATTTTGGAAAGGTCTTTGAGTTCTCTAACCAATGCCTTTGGTCCCGTGTCATTTTGATTTACCAAGCTCAAGTTATGGCCTTTGACTTAAAGTCCCTTTTTGTTGACTTTTGAAAATGACCTATAATGTTGAAATTGATAACTTTTTGTGAGAGTATTTCTTGGACTTGAAGTATGAAGATGAGTTGTAGGAAATGTCTTACTCTTCAAAATGAGCTTTGGATGGAATTTTTCTGATAATCCATGTGAAAGTTATGCCTTGGTCAATTTACAGTTGACTTTTTCAACTGTCCAAATAAGGAAACTTTTGCATCTTGATGATTTTTGAGCCAAGCTTTGAGAATCATGATCAAGCATTGATCAAATGATGTTTGAGGCTTCAAAATGATATGTTGACCAAAAATTTGAACTTTTGACTGTCAAATGACCATTTTGCCCCTACAGTTGACTGTAGTGCAATTAGGGTTTTGACTGTGCAATTTTATACTGAAAGCCTTGAAACTTGGTATGAGGATGCTTGACCATATTTGTAGGCATATGAGACTTGATTGGCCTTTGGAAACTTCATTTTCTTGATCAGAACAAAAACCCTAGTTTTGACTGTTTAGGAGGCCCTTACACTGTGCAACCCTTGGGGGATCTTGAAGCTTTGACTTGGCAATTTCTTGAAGAATATGGGAGGGAAAATTTTGGGGTACAACAGTTGCCCCTGTTCAATCTTCTTAGACCTGAGGATGCAGATTGGCTGACGTGCCTTTCGTAATCCGAGGGTAGAAGATGATTGAACACTAGAGTGCCCAGAAATTTGCGCTCACATAGTAGCAGTGTGATGCTGGAATGGGCTTACAGATGCCATTTGGAGATTGATGAATAGGGTGATGGGCTTATAGATGCCATGCTAAGAGATGTTAAGGGATGCTGATCGCGTAAGAGATTCCTTAGCGAGAAGCTGCATACCTGCAAAAGAAAAATGAGTACCTGACACGTTGCAGGAGCTGGTTTTCAGATGCTCGGTATAGATATGTCCTGACTGGTTACAGGAGCTGGATCTGGAGCTTCACAAGATGATGAATGAACTTGAGATGGCTACTACCTCAGCATGAACGGTGAGAGAACCTTGGGTGACTTTAACTTCAACAACGCTCGTTGAGGAACTCTTGGTGGGGATTACCATCTTCGTAGTATCGGGAAGAGAACCAATAGGCAATTATAATCTCAAAAGCAAACATTGAAAAAACCTGGGTTGGAATTATCATCTCACGCACCGTCGGGGAGAGAACCATAAGAAATTATAATCTGAAAGGGAATTACATCTCACGCACCGTCGGGGAGAGAACCATAGGAAATTATAACCTGAAAGGGAATTACATCTCACGCACCGTCGGGGAGAGAACCATAGGAAATTATAACCTGAAAGGGAATTACATCTCACACACCGTCGGGGAGAGAACCATAGGAAATTATAACCTGAAAGGGAATTACGTCTCACGCACCGTCGGGGAGAGAACCATAGGAAATTATAACCTGAAAGGGAATTACATCTCACGCACCGTCGGGGAGAGAACCATAGGGAATTATAACCTGAAAGGGAATTACATCTCACGCACCGTCGGGGAGAGAACCGTAGGAAATTATAACCTGAAAGGGAATTACATCTCACGCACCGTCGGGGAGAGAACCATAGGAAATTATAATCTCAAAAGGAATTATCACCTCACGCACCGTCGGGGAGGGAACCATAGAAAATTATAATCTCAAAAGGAATTATCACCTCACGCACCGTCGGGGAGGGAACCATAGGGAATTATAATCTGAAAGGGGAATTACATCTCACGCACCGTCGGGGAGAGAACCATAGAAAATTATAACCTGAAAGGGAATTACATCTCACGCACCGTCGGGGAGAGAACCATAGGAAATTATAACCTGAAAGGGAATTACATCTCACGCACCGTCGGGGAGAGAACCATAGGAAATTATAACCTGAAAGGGAATTACATCTCACGCACCGTCGGGGAGAGAACCATAGGAAATTATAACCTGAAAGGGGAATTACATCTCACGCACCGTCGGGGAGAGAACCATAGGAAATTATAATCCAAAATGGAATTAACACCTCACGCACCGTCGGGGAGGGAACCATAGGAAATTATAACCTGAAATGGAATTAACACCTCACGCACCGTCGGGGAGGGAACCATAGGAAATTATAACCTAAAATGGAATTACATCTCACGCACCGTCGGGGAGAGAACCAATAGGAAATTATAACCTGAAAGGGGAATTACATCTCACGCACCGTCGGGGAGAGAACCATAGGAAATTATAATCCAAAATGGAATTAACACCTCACGCACCGTCGGGGAGGGAACCATAGGAAATTATAACCTGAAATGGAATTAACACCTCACGCACCGTCGGGGAGGGAACCATAGGAAATTATAACCTGAAAGGGAATTACATCTCACGCACCGTCGGGGAGAGAACCATAGGAAATTATAATCTCAAAAGTAATTATCACCTCACGCACCGTCGGGGAGGGAACCATAGAAAATTATAATCTCAAAAGGAATTATCACCTCACGCACCGTCGGGGAGGGAACCATAGGGAATTATAATCTGAAAGGGGAATTACATCTCACGCACCGTCGGGGAGAGAACCATAGAAAATTATAACCTGAAAGGGAATTACATCTCACGCACCGTCGGGGAGAGAACCATAGGAAATTATAACCTGAAAGGGAATTACATCTCACGCACCGTCGGGGAGAGAACCATAGGAAATTATAACCTGAAAGGGGAATTACATCTCACGCACCGTCGGGGAGAGAACCATAGGAAATTATAATCCAAAATGGAATTAACACCTCACGCACCGTCGGGGAGGGAACCATAGGAAATTATAACTTGAAATGGAATTAACACCTCACGCACCGTCGGGGAGGGAACCATAGGAAATTATAACCTAAAATGGAATTACATCTCACGCACCGTCGGGGAGAGAACCAATAGGAAATTATAACCTGAAAACTTCTACTGAGTCTTCATCAGAAAAATCTGTTGGGAGTCGATTTAGCTGGACTAGAGAAGGCCTTGGACTGGATAAGAAATCTTTTGAGTCGATTAACTGAACCGGTCTAGGTCTTAAAAGATGATTGAGAATTTAGCTGAATCTTTCCTGAAAGGTAAAAGTCAGTCATATACAATGCATGACATGGATCAAGCAATGATGTTCTCAACATAAATGAGATTTGTATGATATGATGCGTCTATGCATGCTATAATGATGTATGTGATGTTTATGTATGTGTTTTTCGTCTAGGAAAGTAAGTCCTTGACGGATGTCGGGAGGTCACTCCTGGGCTGATATTGAAGAATAAGCTTTTACTCCTGTTGGGGATGATTACTGCAAGAATATCGGTAGGAGAAGATGACTCTGTTGAGGAATAAACTTGGCGAATGGAAGATTCTGCGGGGAGAAAAAAAACTCTAGCGACCTTGCTGGGGAGTGATACTCTGTGGGGGAGAGCGATACTTTGTTGAATTGTTAGTAGTAACTTGCTGAGGATATTTTCGTTGTATTGGAAGTGCTAATAGACTTCGCTGGGGGTAAGAAGACTTTGTCGACGACGATCTTTCCATGGCTTTTGGCTGAGGATAACCCAGTTATATCCTGTTAAGGAAATAACTCTTTGAATAAAGCCGGGCGACGCGTTCGCGCTCTTCGAGGGATAAGCTTCCAGAATCTACTGGGGATAAGCTTATTGCTTGTGGGTATGAATTCCAATTTTCCTGGGGGAATAGATTGGACCTTCCTGGGGAAGTTTTGATATGCTGGGGAAGTGATTCCTTTGAATGTTGAGACGCCGCCGGGGAACAATCTTTAGGTCAAGACTGCCGGGGATGCTTGTTAAGAATATGTATATTGCTGCTGGGGAAGGTTGAGATCTGCTGGAGGATACTCAACTTCCTTTAGATTTGATAGCTTGGAGAGAGTATACTAACTGCTTACTCTCTGGGGAATTAAGGTGTCTGGTTATGTTCTTTAGCTGAACCTACCTTGGTACTTTGGAGGACAGAACAATTAGATTGCTCAGACAACTCTTTATTGCCCCTGTTTCTAGTGTCACCTGTAATAAATCTTTTGTTTCGTATGCAAATATTCATGAGTTAGCAAATTATTGTCAATGCATATATCACAAATTGAACCTTGGACGTTCTTCGCAAAACAAAACAGAAAAAGAAAAACAATTGGCACATTTAACTGAAAATATATTTGTATTGATTTTGAATGGCCTAGAAACAGGCGTTTTGTGTACAAGAGACTGACGTCCTAGTAAGAGAACGCCGCCGAACAAAAGAATTTATACAAATTTTGTACAAAAGAAAATAAAACAGCTGTGTGAAATGAATGATCCACTGGGTTTCAACTCTGCTATTGCCATTATAACTCCGAGCGTCTCATCACTTGATGACCTTGGTTGAAGGTGAAGCTGACTGATCGATGCCGTCTGAACTTGTTATAGATACCGGATTCTGGATGCAAGGTGATCCAATGAGACATAGTATTACGCTTTTATCCCTAATTTTTGCCTAGACCGCCCTTTCGGGTTTTCAGTCCACCGGGATACCCATTTTTGCCCAAGCCGCCTTTTCAGGTTTTCGACTTGCCGGGTGTACAAATGTTTTTCATTTTCATCCCTTCATTTTGCCCGAATCCTTTTGGTTCGACGGGAAGCCCTAATTTTTGCCTAGGCATGTCAGCCTAGCGGGTCTTTTATTATGCGTAGTATCTTTTTACTATGTCTGCATTGGCGGGGTGAGGAAGGTCGTAACCATCCATGTTGGTTAGAATCATGGCTCCTCCTGAGAACACATGTTTAACCACAAATGGCCCTTCGTACGTATGGGTCCATTTGCCTCTTGGATCACTCTGAGGAAGGATGATTCACTTGATTACCAGATCCCCAACTTGATATTCTTGGGGTCTGACCTTTTTGTTAAATGCCCTGATCATCCGTTTTTGATACGTCTGACCATGACAGATAGCAGCAAGTCTCTTTTCATCAATGAGGTTGAGCTGATCAAGTCGTGTCTGGATCCAATCATCTTCATTCAGATTTGCATCCTTCATTATCCGGAGAGAGGGTATTTGCACTTCGATCGGCAAGACTGCCTCCATACCATAAACCAAAGAGAAAGGAGTGGCCCCGGTTGACGTCCTAGCGGAGGTACGGTATCCATGTAGAGCAAACGGTAACATCTCGTGCCAATCTTTATAAGTCACTGTCATCTTCTGCACGATTTTCTTGATGTTCTTATTTACTGCTTCTACAGCCCCATTCATCTTCGGTCTGTAAGGAGAAGAATTGTGGTGCTGTATCTTGAACTGCTCGCAGAGCTCAGCGATCATTTTGTTATTCAGATTGGTACCGTTGTCTGTAATGATTCTTTCTGGGACGCCGTACCGACAGATCAGATTATGCCGAATGAACCGTGCTACAACAGTCTTGGTTACCGTAGCATAGGAAGCTGCTTCGACCCACTTCGTGAAATAATCAATCGCCACTAGGATGAAGCGATGTCCATTAGATGCCGTAGGTTTAATCTCGCCAATCATGTCTATGCCCCACATTGCAAACGGCCAAGGCGCAGTCAGAACATTTAGGGGAACCGGAGGAACATGCACCTTGTCTGCATAAATCTGGCACTTATGGCATGTCCTGGAATGTTGGTAACAGTCAGCTTCCATTGTGGACCAGTAATATCCTTCCCGTAGGATTTTCTTCGCCATAGTGTACCCACTGGAATGTGTACCAAAGGTCCCTTCATGCAGCTCTTCCATGATCCTTTCTGCTTCAGTCTTATCCACACAACGCAGTAAGGTTGAATCATGGTTTCGCTTGTACAAAATGCCGTTGCTAAGGAAGAATTTTGCCGCGAACCTTCTCAGGAACTTCTTATCATTGACAGAGGCACCCTCAGGGTACTCCTGAGCTTCCAGATATCTCTTCACCTCATGGTACCAAGGCTTCTCAGTCACCAATTCGGTCTCGAGATCACAACAGTATGCCGGTTCGTCCAGTTTCCAGATGATGATCCGGGGAGCCTCATTATCCCATTTGACCTTGAACATAGAAGACATTGTAGCTAACGCGTCCGCCAACTGATTCTCTTCTCTTGGAAAGTGTTCAAAGGTTATCTCTGTGAAGTGGGGGATCAGGGTCAACACACATTCCCTGTAAGGGATAAGATTCGGATGTTTCGTATCCCACTCTCCTTTGATCTGATTGATCACAAGAGCGGAATCTCCGAAGACACTGAGAAACTTGATCCTTAAGTCGATCGCAGCTTGAAGACCCATGATGCACGCCTCATACTCCGCCATGTTGTTGGTATAGTTGAAACACACCCGGGCAGTGAGTGGAGTATGAGTACCTTGAGGAGATATGATTATGGCGCCGATACCGTTACCCAAAGCATTGGAGGCTCCGTCAAAGTGCATAGACCATCGGGATCCTGGTTCAGGTCCTTCATCCGGTCCAGGTACTTCACAATCAGTTACAATCATGATGCTTTCATCCGGAAACTCAAAGTTCATTGACTGATAGTCATCTACAGCTTGATGTGCCAGGTGGTCTGCCAATACACTTCCCTTGATGGCTTTCTGGGTTGTATACTGAATGTCGTATTCTGTCAAGATCATCTGCCATCTTGCAATCCTCCCAGACAGAGCAGGCTTTTCGAATATGTACTTTATAGGATCCATCTTTGAGATCAACAAGGTAGTGTGAGTCAGCATATACTGTCTCAGCCGGCGAGCAGCCCATACCAAAGCGCAACAAGTTTTCTCAAGCAGTGAGTATCGGGTCTCACGGTCGGTAAACTTTTTGCTAAGGTAATAAATGGCATGCTCTTTTCGGCCAGACTCGTCATGTTGCCCCAACACACACCCCATTGAGTTGTCAAGCACTGTCAGGTATAGTATCAGAGGTCTTCCTTCAACCGGTGGCATAAGGATAGGTGGTTCTTGGAGATACTCTTTGATTTTGTCAAAAGCAGCCTGACATTCATCATTCCAAAGTACTACCTGATCTTTCTTCAGCAGCTTGAAGATTGGCTCACAGGTAGCGGTTAGATGCGAGATGAACCGAGCAATGTAATTCAGGCGTCCTAAAAAGCCTCTGACTTCCTTCTCTGTCCGTGGAACTGGCATCTCTTGAATAGCTTTGACCTTAGCAGGGTCCACTTGAATTCCCTTATCACTGACCACGAAGCCTAGCAACTTTCCCGATCTTACCCCGAAGGTGCACTTGTTCGGGTTCAACCTCAGCTTGTACAGTTTCAACCGGTCAAACAACTTCTGCAGGTGATCTAGATGCTCTTCCTCAGTCTGGGACCTTGCAATCATGTCGTCAACATACACTTCTATCTCATGATGGATCATATCATGAAATAAAGCGACCATGGCACGTTGGTAGGTTGCCCCAGCGTTCTTTAGTCCAAAAGGCATGACCTTGTAGCAGAAGGTGCCCCACTGAGTAACAAATGTATTCTTTTCCATGTCTTCAGGTGCCATCTTAATCTGATTGTAACCTGAAAAGCCATCCATGAAAGAGAACACCTTATGCTGAGCTGTATTATCAACAAGGACATCAATGTGAGGTAAAGGGAAGTCATCCTTGGGGCTGGCCCTGTTCAGATCCATGTAGTCGACACACATTCTGACCTTACCATCCTTCTTAGGTACCGGCACCACATTAGCAACCCACTGAGGGTAAGAAGTCACTACAAGGAACCCAACATCAAACTGTTTCATAACCTCGGCTTTAATCTTCTCAGACTTCTCTGGACGCATCCGACGGACCTTTTGCTTAACTGGAGGGCAGTCTTCCTTAGTTGGCAAGTGATGGACCACAATATCGGTATCCAACCCGGGCATGTCTTCGTAGGACCAGGCAAAGATCTCCATATAGTCATGCAGCATTTGAGTCAACCGTTGCTTCATGTTGAGCTCTAGGTTGGCACCAATTTTTACCTCTTTCCTGTCTGCCTCAGTACCCAAGTTTATTGTTTCCACTGGCTCTTCATGGGGTTGAATTGCCCTCTCTTCCTGAAGCAACAGTCTTGCAAGCTCGCCAGGCACTTCGCAATCATCTTCACCTTCGTCTTCGGCTAAGTTGATCGGATTTTCGAAGTCATAATTGGCAGTAGCAGAGTTGTTATCAGTGAGATCCAGAGTGGATTGAAACCTGTATGAGTGAGTGTGTGTGTAAATACAGCTGTTTTGAAATATATGTAAAAGAAAAAAGACAGAAAAGGAGCATAAAATTTGCAATGCGAGAAAACGTCCAAGATTTTCATTCATGATATATGAAATGACGATTTATATGCCCTCACAAATAGAACCACGATGTCTCGGGTAAGACACCGGGCCACAGAGTTTATTTATTGTTTATTACAAAATAACGAAACAAAGAAATTTATTACTGCGTCACAAAGGTCACAGGAGTATGGTCTTTGGCAACCCAATTGTTCAATCCGCCTTCGGTCATCGGGTAGATCCAGCTATTGAATTCTGCTTCATCCACTTCATTGTCTTTGCCCCCAATAGCATTCACTCCATGAGCAGGAAGGGGAGCTGTCACCACATTAGGCTTCTCAGATGCCTCAAACTGTACCTCCTTGGCATCAATAAGATCCTGCAGCTTGCTCCTTAATGCCCAACAGTCATCAGTAGAATGCCCCGGGCTATCTGAATGGTAAGCACAACGAGCATTCGGGTTGTACTTAGGAGATGCAGTATTTGGAAACTTTGGAGCCTCTCTGATAGTCACTAAGTTGGTTGAGAGTAACTGTGGCAAGATCTGCGACAAGGTCATGCTCAACCGGGTGAACTCTCTCCGGGGTCTCTCAGCCCTTTGAGGATTGGTCGGCCGAGGAGCGGCAGTAGGCTTAGCAATCATCACCGCACTGACAGATTGGCGGCGCTCGGGTCTCTCTGATCTCTTGGAACCATACACGACACTGGCCTCCTTCTTGAAGGGTTTCTTCTCAGAACTAGATGATGCACCCTTCGGAATCTTTCCAGACTTTAACCCAGCCTCAATTCTTTCTCCAGTTAGAATCAGATCAGTGAACCCTGCAGACGAATTCCCGATGAGATGGTTGAAAAAGGGCCCAGATAGGGTCCCCAAGAACATGTCTACCAATTCCCGATCAGTCAATGGTGGCTGCACCCTGCCAGCCAAGTCTCTCCACTTTTGAGCGTACTCCTTAAAACCTTCGCTTGAACCTAACGACATACCCTGGAGTTGGGTACGTGTAGGGGCAAGGTCGGCATTATATTGATACTGCTTAAAGAAAGCAATAGTCAACTCCTCCCAGTTACGAACCTTGGTCCCATCCAGCTGATAGAACCATTCGAGATGAGTCCCTGAAAGACTCTCCTGGAAGAAGTGGATCCACAAATTCTTGTCCGCCGAGTACGGTTGAATTTTCCGAACATAGGACCTGAGATGTAGCTTGGGACAAGACGCCCCGTCATATTTAGAGAAAGATGGTGCTTTGAACTTATGAGGGATAATCACACCAGTAGACAAACCCAGATCTCCAAAATCCAGCCCAGGTACCTGTTGAATCTCCATAGCTTTCAACCTATCCTCCAGTTGCTTGTATCTGTCTTCTGCAGGAGGGTACTGCTCTTCATCAAATTCAGTCTCGTTGTCGGAGACTACCGGACTAGGAACCCTTGCTTCTGCCTGAGGAGTACTCCTGCCAACAGAGGAACCAGCCTCTTCCTGCTGCAGAGCATTGCCAAACCTTCGGCCCGAGTTGAACAGAACAGTTCTTCTCTTCTTCTTCTTCTCCTTCTTCAGGAGCATAGCCTTCAACTCTTCTTGGCCTTGAGCCAAACCCTTTATTAATTCCTGAAACTGCGCATTCTGCGCCTGAAGAGCCTTAATGGATGTCTCAGTTGATGACGAGTCGGGATTCATGATGCTGAAATAAACAGCGAAGAACTGTAAGCAACCTGAAAAGGAGAAAACCTGCTATGCACATGATGAATGGAATGCGTATGATTTATGTTTTCAAAGACAATCGGGAATCAACTTTGTGAACAAAAAGGAACACACTTCATTAGATTCAACTTTGAAACTGAAATTATTCAACAGGTTGCCCTTAGGCGTTACATGAAAGGAAATATTGAAAAGGGAATAAAACTGTAAAAGCACATCTGGAGTTCCTTATTGATCCCATGGTCTCCTCTTCTCAGTGCGGATGTAGGCATTCAGAGCTCTCTCATTCTCCAACTGTTTTGTCAGCCTCTGGATCTTTGATTCCTGCTCGTTGAACTTTTCCCGGTAAGAATCCCGCTCTTCTCGCTTAATTAGATTAGATCATTCTTTTCTTTATCTTTTACCTTATTCTTTAGGATAGTCCCTTCATCTCTTCCCATCTTATTTAATTTCAAAAGTCTTATCCCTCCTTTTCGAAACTCTTATTGTTTTCTAACTTGAAACGCTTTCACAATAAACTTGGACTTTGGTCCATGAATTTTCAAAAATCTTCTCTTAATCTAACATTATTTAATTTAACCATACTTTGACATCTTTTTACAATACTAAAAGTCCATTAACCTTATTTAAACCATTTTTCCACTTTTTATTTTTACTTTAAAACTTTTCTTAAAAGATTAGACACTTGTTGATTCTTGTAGTGATGCAAACCACTGCACTTCTATGCTATGTAGTGAAGATAGCTATTTTCCACTTGGGTATTGAGTGAAGGATTTTAAATCCAACTTATATCCTCCACTTTGAGATGACGCAAATGCTCATTTCTCATAATTGTAGGTAGTAAATATGTTTTCCACTCGGATACGATGATGATGTCTCTTCTCTTAAAATTAACCAACATTCATGTGTTTTTTAAAAAATATGAGTTGAACTACGAGTACCCTGATCCCCTATTGCACAGAAGGTGGTACATATGCAGTAAAAGTTCACAACCACAGCGAGTGCAAAAATTGTAAAAAAATACTTCTTTTCTCATCTCTACCATCTTATTTTGTATACACCTTTAATCCAAAATATACATATTTCAAAAAGGTTCGTGCGGAGTACCATAAATGTTTAGGGTGCTAATACTTTCCCTTTATATAACCAACCCTCGTACCTAGATTCTCCCCCCCTCTTTTTTTGTGTTTATTATCTCTTTTCCCATTTCCTTTGGATACAATAAAGTGAGGTGGTGATTTTTTATTTGATCTTTACGAGTTAAGTCAATCCAATGACTTGTTCTCAACATTTCTACCGCTACAACATGCAATTTGGAAAACATCGATTGATATAGGTTGATTTTCAAATACATTTTACTTTTAATATTATAAGTTTCTATGTAAATTTAAATGATTGCATTTTCATTAAAAGGATGGTGAAACAAACAATATACATAGTATATAATAAACTAAACTTCATCTTATGTCAACTTGTGTAAGAACTTAAAGAACAAAACATTGTTAACAATAAGCCTTTTTCTTATGAGTTATCAATGTTTTGTTCTTGTTTTGAGAATATTTATCAACAAAAACATCATACAACAAAACAATTATTACATTCATTACAATAAACAAAAACATACATTTTAGCCACAAAACACAAACAACATACAATATTACAAAATATATTAAGTTGCTTATAGAATGCACCTTTTATTGAAAATAGTCGTGGAACTATGAGGTTTATCTAGTTTGTGAAACAATGAAAAAGAAATACATGGTGGATGAAGTTTCCACAATGACTTCATACTTCTTGTATTTTTTTCCTTTGCTACACAAATTATAGGTACCTTATCAACTCATACTATACGCTTTCTACCACCATCAGCATCACCATATGAGGTTCATCTAGTTTGTGAAGCAATGGAAAAGAAATATAAGGTGGATGTAGTTAACGCAATAGCTTCATCCTTGTTTTATTTATTTTCTTAGATTCTAAAACCAGATGATATTTGCTACTATTGTTGTTTCTTCATTCACTTTTTTTGAATCCTATAAACACCATGAAAATTATCAACATGTGAAACCGCAAACTTATTTGATAACATCACAACATGCAACACGAACATAGAACAACATACAACAATAAAAGAACCATAAACTATCTAACAAGAAGAAATTAATAGGAAAGCCATGTGGTACATAACAACAACAACAACAACAACATACAAGAAGACAAGAGAATAAGGAAAAAGAAGAATACCTTTATTTAAGAAGACCAAGATTGAAGGATATACTATATGTTGTACCCCAAAATTTTCCCTCTCATTTCATCAACATTTTCTCATCACAAGACTCTTGGAGCTCAAGATCAAGTTAGGGTTTGCTTTGCTCAAGGCCCCTCGTTGCACTGTTGACCCAAATTAGGGTTTGAGTTTGCACAAGGATGTTTTGACATAAAATGCCCAAAATGACTTTCATGCTTCATGTTGGACTTACAAGTTTATCCATACCAAGTTTCAACCCTTGATTCAAATCTTTGCCCTGTCAATTGGACAGTTGACCTAGAAATCAACTGTATTGGGGAAAAAGTCAATTGTGGCCAATTGACAGTCAAATTTCATGAAATTTGACCCACATCAACATTATGAACTCATATGAATCATTTGATCAAGTTTGGATCACAACTCCACAAGAAATTTGATCAGATCACCAAAAGGGCAAAATGGTAATTTTTAGGGTTTTGACTGCACAAAGGCAATTTTTGACTGTTTGGCCTAACAAATGGCAAGCCAAGCTCACATATGGACTCAAGGACTCAATGGAATTGTCTTGACCCATTCAAAAAGTTCAAAAGATCTCAAATGTATAGGATTGACAGATGAATTTTTCAGTCAACTGATCAAAATTTGACTGTATACTGAAAAGTTAAACTTTGACTTTTTGGTCAAAATCAAGTGTCAAGATTCATTTTTCATCAAGACACGTCAAATTATGAAACTTGTTCATCAAGAAACAAAAAATTGCAAAATTAGGGTTTGAAATGAAAAAATTTCATAACTTATAATTTTTCTAAGTTATGAAATTTCCTTATTTTTTCCTAACTTTGTCCCATTTTTTCACCAATATGCAAATGGATTCAAACAAAACTTGAAACATGAAAGTTGTAGTCCATTGAAAAATCTACAACTTTGATTCACAAAGTTTTCTCAAAGGAAGCTTGTATCTCAAGTTATGATTTTTGGAACAAGGGTGCAAAACATTTTTAACTTAGAGAAATTTTGCCCTATTCTAGGCAGGATTTTTGTCCAACTTCTTGGCCATTTTTCACATGGTTCCACTCGGAGTTTCAAGATGCATTACAAATATGGATTATATTACACATTCCAAGCTTTCCAAATTGTCCAAGAACTTCTCAAACACCCTTGTTGTTAGAGAGAATCGAATTTGCAAAGTTGGCCAAAATTCACTTTTGTTCTTGGCCAAAGCATGTTCATAACATTGGCATTTTTCAAATCAGCATGGTTTATGCTATCTTGCAGGCCTCTAAACCTCTTTACACTCAATAATTAAATGCCTAACCATTGTGTTAAGATGTTATTTCATCCCTTTGGGCATTGCACATAAAACTAATCCCTAACTAGAAAAAGCAAAGTTCCCATTTTTGGCTTAATGTCACTTTATGTCAAAAGTGAATCCTTGAGGCATGGGGCCAGATCTTTGAGGCCAGATAGAGTCCACAAATTTGTGTTACCAAGAGAAAATGCTGCAGCATGCTTAAGAGGCTTGGACAGGTCTATAACATCAACACACTATCTTTGCTTACAATAGAAGAAACATTGCAAAAACTTTCCATCTTTCATTCCTGTAAACACCAGCCAAAACAAACTTTGTACACAACTTCCATAAACCAAAACTGACCTAAGGCACGATTCAACCACCTCTCAAACCTCTTCATACATCAAAACACCCTCTTGCTGCAGAAACAGGGCATACCCTACAACTTGAGTTCCACAATCCATTCCTGTCGTGCGTTTTGTCCTAAAGGAGTTCAAACACATTCCATATCATCCACTGAAATTATTCCAAGCCCTAAACACAAGCTGTAACACCCCTAACCGCGTTTGCCATTTTTACTTTCAAGCTATGCAGGTGAACTTCTACAGCACGATACAGGCAGTTTCAAAGCAAGCTAGGTACTTGGGAAGCATCCTTGGACTTCAGGCAAGCTCAACCAAAGCTCAAACTCCATTGAAGGTTGCTACATTGCTCTGTTCAATTCAAGCTGAAACAGGTAATCTATGAACTTCTATCTCTCAATCTATGAAGAGTTAGGATTAGGTTTGTGAATGAAACATGCTCTACTCATAACCCTGAAGCCATACATGTGATCAGTTTTTATTTATGTTAAGCGTGCTGTGAGAATTTTAGCCATGAACATGTGAAAAAAATTAGGTCACAAATTGGGGGTGATAAAATTCTCCCTGGTTTCTTAGAGTTAGATTTAATGCTTTATATGTCTGAAATCGTGTCTTCAAGCTCTACAAGTTTCATGTTTTAAGATTTGTCAAAGGATCAAAGAATCAGAAGTTAGTATGATGAACAAGGAGGCGCGCGTTTTTTTTCAAACAGATGCTGGAGGTTGAAGAAGGTGTTGGCTTGGGCTGGGCCTGAGTCAGTTTCACTTTTTGCACCCTTTTTTTAGTTTTGCACCCCCCTGGCCCATTTAATTAAATACTTGTTATTTTTGACTTTTTGTTTTTTATTCTGACTTTATATTTTTTACTCAAACACAAAAAATCCCAAAAATATTTTTCCCCTTTTTTTTATATTTATTTGGCATTTGTTTCATTTTAATAGCTTAAGTATGTAAATAAATATAAATACCTTTTTACTAAAACCCTAAAAAATAATATAAAAATTATATTTATTTTCAGTTATTATTTTTATTTACACCTTGAAAATATTTTCTTAAATATACATTTTTTTCATATACATAAATAATTAATTTTATCTTTTTATATTTAATAGGTTTAGTAAATATACATATAAATACTTGTATATTTTATTAGATAATTAGGGCAAAAATATAAAAAAAATAATACATTTTTATTTTTATTAATATATGACACTAAAAATACTTTTTTACAATATACTTTTTATTTTTTGTATATAATTAACAAACATTGTACATAATTAATAAATAAATACTATTTACTTAAAAATTAGGGTTTTGCCCTAAACCATAAAAATAATCAAAAAAATGACTTTTTCTTATTTTGTTTATACTTCAAACATGAAAACTTTTTTACATACATAACAAAAACCATTTTTGTGCATAATACATTTTGCATTATTTATTGTATTTATTTAAATATTGTACAATTAAATATTTGTATCCTATACATTCGATATGGTTGTAATAACTTAGATTTTATTTCCCTATCAAATATTCCCAATGCAAATTTGTATCCCCATCCCCATAATCATTGTTGTAATAGCTTAGCATTTAAATTTCCGCATTTAAAAGTTTTCAATTATGCCATGTTTAGACTTAGGGTTTGTATGCAAAAATAATCAACAAATAGCTTGACCTAATTCAAGATAAACATGCATGAAAAAACAAAACACAATGCACACTTGCACCCTTAGGGTTACTCCACTTGTTACCTTCAAAAATGGGCCATGGCTGCATGTTAAGTGTCTTTGGCAAAACAAAAACAAATCAAATGATCATAGTCCCTCGATGACGCTATCAAGTTGCCTAAAATGATCAAGTCCCTTGAGAAAATTGCCAAAGATACTTGGCACTATTGCCTCTATGGTCTAAACGATGACCCGCGCCCGTCCCGTTAACATCCTAACACAAGGTTGTTCACCAAATAAAATGGTGAAACAACATTGTTAAAAGGGTTAAAACATGAGAAAGATCTTTGAGAAATTTAGGGTAGATAGCTCTTGGTTACTTGATCAATCTTGCAAAACAATCCTTGCCATTTTTCAAAACACACATCACAACACAACTTCAAAACAAACTTTCAAAAACATTGAAACATATTTTCAAAAAGACAAACACCCTTGTAAAACATTCAAACAAGAATTGTTACAATGGTTGCCTAGACAAGGAATCTTTTTCAAAACATTTTCAAAACCACACACACAAAGCACCATTTCAAACAATTGAAAAGCAAAGGCAAGTGATCTAAGCAAGTAACTAAGAGCCCATGGATAACCATGGATAAAAAGGGTGCTAATACCTTCCCTTTCTATAATCTACTCCCCGAACCCACGAAAACATCTCAAAGGTTTTTCCTGTACTTTTTAACATTTCCTTAGGATAAAATAAAAAGTCGGTGGCGACTCTTGCTCAACCAAAACATTTTCGAAAACAAACGCAAAACCTCAAGTCAGTTCTCCCACCGTATCACACTATAGAATATAAATGTTATTAATGAAGAGGAAGGGGAAAATGGGTTATATGGTTTTGTTGTGAAAGAAACAACGCTACTGTGAAAGAGCGAGTGTTATTTCGCTTATATATAAATATACTCACAACGGTTTATGTTACCAACCGTGGTGATATATATAAATGTATCACAACGGTTGAACAAAACACCTGAAGTCGTAACCCTTTATTTTATTTATAAAAATTAATAAAATAGAAAAGGAATTCCTTAACGTTAAATGAATAATATATGTGAGGGCACTGAGGTTCAAACCCAAGAAAGTCGAGATTCTTTAACCACACTTATGGCAGCAACCATTAATATAGGCTAACAATTTTTAATAAAAAATAAAATAAAATGTTATCACTTTGGTTTAGAGATATCACCACGGTGTTGGGAAGAACCGTGATGAATTGGGTGTCGTTGTTTATGCATTTTGTAGTTGTGTATGTCCTCGAGTTTCTCCACATATTCCACCATTGTCTTAGTTCTTAAAAAAATTCACTAAACTTCAATAGATCTTGAACCTTCAACCATTTTTGAAAGTACCATTCCTAATATACTTTCTAAAATACTCCAATTTTTCCAAGACACTCTAGTGACCTTAGAAGCTGAAACACCGATGCATTGTCTCACTTCCAGACCTTGTAGCATTCTCTTCACAAAAATTCCTTTGCTTTTCACTCTATGGAATTACTTGAAATTCATGTCTATAATAGTTTCCAATCGAGTTCCACAACAGGCTCATTCATTGAACAATATGTTATTTCTCTAGAATTATGATTGGCATGAATTTTTGTAAAACTAACTTTTTACAGCAACACGTTGAACAAGATGTTTCAACTTGCAGATTCAACATGTCAAATGTGATGTCCTATTAAGAAGTATAGGACATTTTTTCTGTTACAGTTTGTAGTTTGGAAGATGTTTCAACTTATTGTTTGAACATGTCGAATGGGATGTCCTAACCAGAAGTATAGGACATCAGGTCTGCTATAACTGATAGTTTGGATTCAGTTGTTATAATTTAATTACTGAATATTTTGGGAATATTTATTAACCCTATATGGCGTCCAAGATTGATAAATCAGAGATATTATGTTGGTTTTTCAAGAAATTCAAACTTTCTAAATATGGAGACATTTAAGGAAAGTTACGGTTGAAGACCCATTTTCTTGGAGAATATTTTACTGACTTTGTGCATCCTCCTTGCTGCGGTTTTGAAGCCTAAGTCCAGTTGGCAAATAGGTTATAAATAGAAGCATTATAACGTAGGAAAGTTATCCTCCGAAAATGTAACTTTCATATAATTAGGGCTGAGCATGTATACCACTCTCGAGTTGAATTAGTGCAAGTGAACCACTCAGGTTGTGAGATGGTCATTGTGTTCTCACTCAGAAGCTGTGAAGAAATGAGTTAAGTATTGTTCTTGTAGGAAGCTTTTAAGCAACTCTAAGTATGTTTTTCAAGAGTCTTGACTGCACTTGATATTAGTAGGGGTATTTTTCAAGTAGTTTGATGTTGTTACCGAAGGGTGTAACAGTTAGGTATCACTAGGGAGTGATAAAAGGTTCTCTTATCTTAGATGGTATTCCGAGATAAAGATTTTATTGGGTAGTGGATTAAGTAAACTAGAGATTGTTTACATGTAAACCATATGTTGTTTACATAAAATAATACTACTTATAGTGGAATCTTCTTCTTGGCTTGGTAGCCCCCAAAGTAGGTGTTGTTGTCACCGAGCTGGGTTAATAATTCACTGTTTTATTTATTGGTTTTCAATATTTTTTTTAATGTTGTATGCCTTTCCATGTTGTTTCTATCAGATCAGATGTCTTGACATCGTATAGGATATCTGAGTTCTGACCTACCAGAATTTCAATTGGTATCAGAGCAGACATCCTATTCTATTTTTGGGTGAGATCCTGGGATGATACTTTCTGGTTCATGGGCAAGGAAAGAGGTTTGTAGGGAAAAAGATGTTTGAATATGGTCGGTTCATATTGTTGTTTTAATGGTCCCTTGTAATGGATGATGGACTATTTGTGAAGGATAAACTATTTGAAGGTGTAAGGCACGGTAGTTGGGAGCATGCTCATGTGCTTCTGTTTTGTTGGTTTGATTTATTTTCAAACCTACATTGGTTGTTGTCACCTGGTTTGTGGTGGTTATGTACAAGGATGACTAAGCCATGCCTGAAGGTTGTTGAGGAGTTTTATGATATATTTCTTTCCGCTACATTTGTATCTGGTGGAAAACTCCTGGTGTTTGGTGAGTTCCTTGAAAATATGTTCTACAAGATATTGGACATCCTATCAGCAAGGTGTGAAGAATCCTATTACATTAAGGGTTGGCATATCATATGCTCTGGGTGCTAAAAAAGTATGGTGATCACATATGTTTAGAACCTACTCTAGACCAAGAAGAGGAGACATATGTGCTATGTGTCTGTAGGAGTGCAGAGGTTGAGCTTGTAGTTTTCTTTATAGACTTGTTAAAAACATCTCAATAAGATTCTTCATGTCTAGTCTAAATGCCGAGGACATTATCTCAGACATATGGTAGGTTCCACTAACTAAAGAAACCATATTTGTGTATATGAGTCAATGAAAGGGACTTGAAGTGACAAATGTTCAAGATGCTTGAATGGTGTTTATTATTATAAATTAAATGAAGGTTGTTTAATCAAACTGAATATAACTATAAAGTATATGAGATCATGAAACTCTTGTTCTATTACGATATGAAAAGTTATATAAAGAGGGATAATGTATGGAGAAGTATCAACCTAAGTTCAATTGTTGGTGGGTGTTTTCACAGTTGAAGTATCATCCAAATTGTTTGGGATGAGGTTTCAGTTGTTTTTATCTTGAGTAATGTGGAGTTGATTGACTATACCTTATTGGAGCAAGGTGTGTTTATTCAAGGGAGGTCCTCCTCGAGCTTAGGTCCAGTAATGTGGTGTCGCCACAAGATGGAACACTTGATTATGCACAAGGTCTAAAAGTGAGTCATTGAGCCTTGGAGGATTAGAAGAAGCATACATGTTTTTCATATAGTGCTGGTTCTATACCCTGTCTGTTGTAGTCTTCCCAAATACCTATTAGAGGGAATCTCCAATTTAGGTGCAGAATATTGGAATCTGACACCTTAAAGTCAGACAAAATATATTGTCATGGAGCTTCTTAAGGTGTGTATCATGCAAGTTACTGCATGTGTTTATGATCTGATCTTGAAGGGTTATCAGCTGTTGTTGTTTAATCTTGTGTCCCATGCAAGAGTTGTGAATGAATTTCTATGTATGTTTCCTCCAAAACCATAGTAAGTGTCAAATTCGTGTGTTTGAGATTGATGTTAGATCTGATGTTGAAACATCATCTCAAAGCTGTTGTTGTTAGAACATAGTCTGGTTCTACATATTAGTAATAGTTTTGATGATAACAAATACATGATATATATATATATATATATATATATATATATATATATATATATATATATATATATATATATATATATATATATATATATATATATATACAGAACAAATATGCTCTCTAATAAATTATTTATATATGCAGAGAAGTTATGATAAAGAAGCATATAAGTTGGAACACTATTTGCACTAAAGAAGATTTGATAAAAGAGAATAGAAGATGATGAATGTATTTGCATTTTGAAGTTATTATTAAACAAAGCATACAAACTTAGAAGCAAAACCGTATAAACACGCTCATTACAAGAAGTTTTGATGTTATAACTTCTGAAGGACCAAAGCTGCAAGTTAAAATCTGATACTCTAATAAGTGAAGTTTTGGAAGAAAAAAAGAAGTCTCAATGCACTCATTTATACTAAATTTCTAAGACTCAACACTTGAGCTAAAGCTATACGCTGACAAGTGAGTATTATGAAATTACAGAGAAGCCTCAACGTGCCTGTCTCATCAAAGTTATGATCATATGATCTCAACAAACTCTGATGATCTAATGTTTTAATGTTAATATTCTTATTGTGATCAGATTTCAAAGAAGCAAAGTTCTGATGCAATATAATTCATTCTTTACAAATCAAAGAGTAATCGATGGAACAAGAAAATATTTGTATTTTTGCAAAGTGCATTAACAAACATTTTAACAACCTTTTAAAGATAGTTTCTTATGTCTCTAATGGTTCAATTCACTTCTTCATATAAAGAGACTATGCAGATGAATCAAATAGCAAGAGTACACAATAGAAATAACTTACACACGCATATCAAGAGATCATCACTCACACATAACAACAAGATAGATCAAGAAAAATTCTCTATTATATCATTATTCTTTAATCATGTGTAAACATCACAGTTGTGATATAGCTTTTAAGGAGTATTTGTTAAAAACATTATTGCTGTTAGAAAAGTTGTAATTCCTTGAGAAACCAAGTTGTGGTTTAGTCTCGAGAAGACATTGACGATAGTCTTTATAAATTGTCATTCCTTAAGAAACCAAGTTTTGGTTTGATCTCTAGAAGACATTGATAGTTGTCTTCATGAATTGTAATCAAGTTCTTATTAGTGGATTAAGACCTCAATTTAGAGAGGCAAAATCTCCTTGGCGGGTGGACTAAAGTAGTTTTTTTTCAAACAAACCAAGATAACCAAACATGTCATAAAGCTTTTAATTTTTGAAAACCCCAATTAAAACTCCCAGGTTTTGTGTTTTTCTATCCTTCAATTGATATCAGAGCACCTCGTTCTGGGTTCTAACACATAACCGTGTCAGAAAAAGATCCTAGAAAGAAAACACTAGTGGGACCAAGTCAGAACAACAACAATGATAACTATGATGAGAAAGACAAAATCAGCGGCAAACCTCCAATTTTTGATGGTGAGAAATTCGATTACTGGAAAGACAGAATCAAAAGTATTTTTCTAGCTCATGACGTTGATATCTAGGATATGGTAACTAATGGTTACATTCATCCAGTGACGCAGGTGGTTAGAAGATCGACAAAAATAAATGTCAGATCAACAAAAGAATGAATTCAGAAATCATCACAAGGAAAGAACACTCGTCTTGAGTGTTATCTCATTAACCGAGTATGAGAAGATCATGAATAGTAGTATGAGGCCTTCAAAATGGAAGAAGATGAAACAATTAAGACAATGTTCTCAAGGTTTCAAATTCTTGTTGTTGGGCTAAAAGTTCTGGACAAAGGGTAATCAACAGTAGATCATGTAAAGAAAATCTTCAGAAGCTTACCCAAGAAATGGAGACCCATGGTCACTGCCTTAAAGCTTGGAAAAGATCTAAACAATATATCTCTTGAAGAACTTATCATCTCTTTGAGAAGTCACTATATAGAACTAGAAGAAGATGAACCCCAGAAGAAAGGTAAACCTCTAGCCCTTAAATCTAATAAAAAATATGAAACTAAAGCTTTTCAGGAAGAATAAGAAAGCTATAGTGGATCCTCATCATAAGAAGACGAATTATCTCTTCTCTCCAAAAGAGTCCATCAGCTATGGAAGCACAAACATAGGGAATTCAGAAACCCCAGAAGAATAGGTAATCACTATGAATCTTCCTCTGGATACAGAAAGTCTAGCGGTAAAGATGTCATCTGCTACTGATGCAAAGAGCCAGGTCACTACAAAGGTGACTGCCCGAAACTTCAAAAACAAAAGCCTAATAATAAGTTCTTCAAAGAAAAGATGAAAAGTCTTATGGCAAAATGGGATGACTCGGAATCTTCTAAAGCATAATCAACATGAGAAGATGAATGTTCCAATATCGATTTAATGGCCAACATATCAGATGACACTAGTTCATGTAAATCATAATTAGACTTAGAATCAGAAGAGGTATTCTCTAACTTTTCTAGATCTCAATTAGAAGATAGTTTGTCTGAAATTATTGAAAGATATCAGCAACTTCGAGTCAAAAACAAGAACCTGCAACACAGTCTAGTATATAAATCTAAAGAAACTAGGAAACTAAAATCAGAAAAGTTCGAGCTAAAAGAAAGCATCTCTAAACTGAAAAATGAAAGTTTTGTTATTAAAAACTAGTTACAAAAAGCTCATAAAGAATCTATATCAGCAGTTTCAACTAGTTCTGATAACATCATAAAAGAATATGATCACAATTTTCAAAAATTTCTAGCTAGAAACATAGATAGAAGCAAGATGGCCTCTATGAACTATGGAGTTAGCAGAAACGAAAGAAAAGGTATATGATATGCCAAACCAAAAGGGAAAGAACCATATCAACCAAATCAAGTAGATAACATGGTCATAAAATATACACCCCTGAATTCACATTTCACATATGGACACACACATTTCGTGAACTAGTGAATCTCATTTCGTGAACTCTTATAAACAAAAATTCAAACAGAATTCTAGAAAGTCTAACAAAAAAGGACCCAAATGGATATGGGTACCAAAGGATAAAATCATCTATGTTGTAGATTTCTTTAACATCAAGGTTGAAACACCAGTCTCGGCACCTGGACTCCTGGAACTTAAAACTGGAGGATATAGAGGTTTCAAAGGCAATCAAAAAGGAAATATTATTGGCTCTAGAACCATTGGTAACGATCATCTGAACAAGTCTTATTCTAAAGCAAAAGTGTTTCATGTTAAGATAATCTGAATGTTCAAAAGGTTATAGAGTATATAACAGAGAAACGCAAATAGTGGAAGAATCTATTAGTGTCAGATTTGCTGATAAGCTTGGCTCTCAAAATTCAAAGCACGGTGAATCTTTTGCAGATATAGAAGTTCTCGTTATAGGTAATGAAGAGAAATCTTCAAAAAATAAAAGTTTAGAACTTCAGCCAAATACAGAAGAAGACATCATAAATATTACAACATCTTTCGAAGAATCTATCTAGGAAAGACAATGCAAAAGCAGCTTAACACATCATGAAAACGTGATTCTGGGAAAGAAAGATGAACCAATTAGAACAAGATCTACATTTATAAATACTGCAGAGTCTCTCATGGGATTAATATCTCTGATCGAACCTACGCACATCAAAGTAAGTATGATAAATAACTTTTGAAGAATTTTGATTTGTCAGAAAGTAAGCCATCCAAAACTCTTATGCATCCTACATGCATTTTGGAAAAGGAAGAAGTAAGAAAGAAAGTAGAACAAAATCTCTACAGAGGTATGATTGGCTCTCTCATATTTAATCCTCAAAACTTTTTGATTTGTTTTCGTGAACACCAAAACAATAGTTCTTCAGAAGTGAGAAGGAAAATTGTCTCAGAAACTATACAGAAGATCTAAGCATTTTCTAAAAATGCTTAATTTCAAAGATTTAAGCAAGCAGTTCACTACATCAATATCTGTCAACCCTAAACACGAAATCACTCTCTAAGGCTAAACACATGTTCTAAATCTGAAGGGATGAAATGGTTGAGTTGATGAATTGAAGTGCGAGTCACATCGGTAACCGTTCAAAATCTTCACGCCATCCCACTTCTTCAGAAATTATTAATGATGTTAATCATTTTGTTTATTTTATTAATTGAAATTAATCTCATGCTTTTCTCTCCATTGCCTATTTATATCTCACTTTCACACTTTCACTCTCACTCACCCTAGTTTTTTTTTTCTTCTGCATTTGATCATTTCTCTTTTGTTTGCTCTCAAACCCTAAGTCTGTGAACAATGGCTTCTTTTCAACAACAACAAAAAAATCTCAAGATTCTCAAATCAACATTTCTGGTTCATCATCTACTCTAAACGAAGAATGGTATGTTGAACCTAAGATAACTCTCCTCGCTCCTATTGATTCTCTGGAAGTTCTATGTGAACTTATAGTTGATTTTGAAAGCATGAAAGAAAATGGGTATGACCTTACGCCTGATGTTGAGTTTCAAGGGTGGAAAAAAAATTTGATCGTTTAATTGGTTCAATTTTTCCCAAACTAGTCAAAGAATTTTGGATTCATGCTACTGCATGAAATCATCAAGTAACTTCTTATGTAATGAGAAAGAAGACCTCCCTCACTGAAGATCTCATTTGGAAAGTTTATTGGTCATGACGGAAGTGGCATAAGATGCAGTGAAATGGCAAAAATAGGCTATGACTTAACCATCATATCCAACAAAATCCTCTCCTCTGGATAACCCTTAAACAATATCAATGATCTGAAGGACTATCTCAAAATTTGGTCTAAAATAATTTTGTGGTGCATCAATCATAGAAAACCAACTAGTTCTCATAACTACATCAACATTGATCAACAGTAATTGTTGTACTTCATCGCAACTGAAGCCAAAGTCCTCCTCCGTCATATTATATTCAACCATCTGAAGACCAGTGTTAATGAAACAATGGAACAAGAAAGAACCAAAAGAGATTGGATTCCTTTGGGAAGGCTTATCTTAGATATTCTAACAAAGAATAAACTGATAGAACATCTGAGTGAGGCTCAACAAGAAAGTGTTCTGGAACCATGTGCTGGAAAGCCTCTCAACACCAATAACCTTAAGAAAATGAAGATTGTAGAAACCATTAAGAAGGATCCTATTGTACCCCGAAATTTTCCCTCTCATTTCTAAAGGCTTTTCTCATAAGGGTTCTCAAAATTCAAGCTTTCACAAGTACAATTGGATTTTCCAACATCAAATTAAAGAGGAAACTGTTAAAAAAGGGCAAAGCAGATAAACATACTTTTTTCACAAAATTGAAGGAAAACCAAGTTTCCTTCGATTCACTTCCTTCGATTGGACTTCTGGCCTTTTTCGATGCAACCTTGTCTTGCATCCTTCGATTGGGTGTTGGCCTCTGACCCGCTGGCTTTGATTCACAAAGAAGGAGTTTCCTGCATGCAACCTTCGATTGCATCATTGGCCTCACATGGTTCACAATGTAATGGTGGCCTGTATACCTGCTTCGATTAGACATTTGATGCTTGCATGCCTGTGTTGATTCGACAAATAATTCCCTCCATACTTGCTTTGATTAACAAAGTGATGGTTGGCTGCATGAAACCTTTGATTGAGTTATAGCTTCCTTCTTGCATGCAAGAGGCTCCAACCAGGCCAGCAGGCGCAAGGAAATGAGCCTCTTGTAGCCTCCTTCGATTCAAAGAGGAAAAACCCCATGCACGTAAGCTTTGATTGCATCATTGGCCCCTTACATGTTTGCCTTGAGTCACAAAGCAATGAGCCCCTGCATGTAAGCTTCGGTAGGGAATTGACTCTTCATGCAAACCTTCATTTGTGAAATGGCCTCTTGTATGCTTTCTTGGATTCACAAAGTAGTGACCTCCTGCATGCAGGCTTCGGTAGGGCATTGGCTATGTTTACACTAGCTTTGACTGGAAAATATTTCCCTTTGAAATAGTTTGCTTCAATTCCACCCTCAAAAACCTTCAACGCACATGGTTGGTGCCCCCTTCAAAGGACATGTATTGGTGAATTTTAAGGGCATACATAGGGGTCCCTTTCTAAGAGTATACCTTACTATCCCATTCGAAGAATTGCATTTGTTCCCGTTGAAGGACATACACATAGTCCATTCAAAGGACACATATTTGGCCCTTTCAAAGATACATACATGACCCACTCAAAGGACATGTTTGGGTTTCCCATTCGAAGGACATGTTTGATGGCCCATTTGAAGGAGTTGCAAGACATACCTTAAGACATATGTTGGTGACCCATTCGAGGGGCACACATTTGGCTCCTTCGAAGGATGCACAAAAAGATCCCATTCGAAAGATACTTGTTAGGTGAAAATCAAATAATGTTGTTTGAAGTAGAATCTGGTCGAAGGTGGTCAAAATGAAAGGTGGATGTGATACGGTGGGAGAACTGACTTGAGTTTTGAGTTTGTTTTCGCAAATGTTTCGGTTGAGCAAGAGTCGCCACCGACTTTTTATTTTATCCTAAGGAAAGGTTAAAAAGCACAGCAAAAACCTTTGAGATATTTTCTTGGGTTCGGGGAGTAGATTATAGAAAGGGAAGGTATTAGAACCCTTTCTATCCATGGTTATCCATGGGCTCTTAGCTACTTGCTTAGATAAACTTGCCTTGATTTTCAATTGTTTGAAATGGTGCTTTCAATTGTTTGAAATGGTGCTTTGTGTGTGTGGTTTTGAAAATGTTTTGAAAAGAGGCCAATGTGGGGGCAACCTTTGTAATGATCCATGTTGGGATGTATACAAAGGTGTATGTCTTTTGAAAAGGTTTTCAATATTTTTGAAAGTGTGTTGTGATGTGTGTTTTGAAAATAGGCAAGTGTTTTTGTTTTGCAAGTTGGCAAGTAATTAAGAGTTATCTACCCTAAATTTCTCAAAGATCATTGCTATGTTTTAACCCTTTTAACAATTTTGTTCCACCATTGTATTTGGTGGACAATCTTGTCTTAGGATGTGAACGGGACAGGCGCGGGTCATCGTTTAGACCATGATTGCAATGGTGCCAAGTATCTTTTGGCAATTTTTCTTTTAAGGGACTTGATCATTTTTTAGGCAACTTTTGAAAGCGTCATCGAGGGACTATGATCATTTGATTGTTTTGTTTTTGCCAAAGATACCTAACATGAAATATGGCCCATTATTGAAGGCAACAAGTGGAATACCCTAGGGGTGCAAGTGTGATTAGTGTTGTCCATTTTCATGCTTATTTATCTTGAATTTAGGTCAAACTATTTATTGTTTTTGATTTGCATACAAAACCCTAATTCTAACATGGCATATTTAGAAAGCTTTTAAAATGCGGAAAATAAAAGGTCCTAAGTTATTACAACACAATATATGGGATGGGGGGTACAAATGTTCAAATGGGGATATTTTAGCAAGAAATTAAAACCTAAACTATTACATCCAAATTGAATTATACAAATTATTTAATTGCACAATAATAAAATAAAATAAATATGCAAGATGCAAAAATGATTTTCATATGTATGTAAAAAAAGTATTTTTCATGTGTCAAGTAAAGAAAAATAAAATGAATTAATTTTGGTATTTTTAGGTATTTAGGGCAAAACCCTAATTTTGCTAAATAAAAGGTATTAATTATTTAATATATGTAATATTTATTAATTATGTACAAAAAATAAATAAAAAGGAAGTATATTATCAAAAAGTGATTTTTTAAGTTAAATATTAATAAAAGTAAAAATGCATTAATTTTTGTGTTTTTAACCTAAATATACTAATAAATATATAAGTATTTACATTATTTATTAAATATATATTATATGTACAAAAATAAAATATTTAATATTTACAAAAAAAAGTATATTTTATGTAAAATGTTTTCAAAGGTAAAATAAAATAAAAATCAGAAAATAAAAGTGTTTATATTATTTTTTGGTTATTTTAAATAAAAGTATATAAATGTTTATTTATGTACAAAACTAAATAAAGCCAAATAAATATCAAAATAAATGCAAAAAATATGGGAAAAATAATTTTAATATTTTTTCATGTTTAAATAAAAATATAGAAACAAAATCAAAAGGAAAAAATTAAAAATGATAAATAAAACTCAAAATGGGCCAGGGGGGTGCATGTGAAATGCAATGGTGTGAAAAGGAAAACAACTCAGGCCCAGCCCATGAAAGGTTGTCTTCAACCTTCAGACAAAAATATTTGAAAAAATGCGCGCCCTTCTTGCTTCAAACACAACTCCTGATTCCTGGACTTTTAGCACAAACTTATAACATGAAAGATGTCAAGCATCAAGCCACGATTCCATACATATAAAAAACTCAACTTAACTCTCAGAAATGAGAGAGAATTTCTCCATCCCTAATTATTAACCTATGTTTTTGTCAATGTTCAGGTTCAAAATAATCTCAGCATATGCAATATAAGTGGAAAGTGAAGATATGCATAGCTTCAGGGCCATGAATAGAACATTTTTCATTCATAAACTTAGAGCTAACTCTTCCTATACTGAGAGATAGAAGTCCATGAACTTACCTGTTCAGCTTGGGTCGTGTCTGGGAATGGAGGCACTTTCAAGGCAAGGTGAGGATTGGTACAGCTTGCTTGAAGTCCAGGGATGCTATTCCAACCTTTAGCTTGCTTTGAAACCAAGTGAATCAAGCTATGGAAATCAACCTGCAAAACAGAGAAAGTGAAAATGGCAAATGGTGTTAGGGATGTTACAGGTCGTGTCCAATGCTTGGGACAACTTCAGTGGGTGATAGGGAATGTGTTTGCAAAGGTTTTAGCCAAAACGCACGAGGGGAAATGTTTATGGAAGCCAAGTTGCAGGGATGCCCTGTTTTTGTGCAGTACAATGGTGTTTTGAGGTTTGATGAGTTTTGGAATGTGTTTTGGTCGTGCCTTAGCTCAGTGATGTTGTTTGGGATATGTCTAATAACTTTGCTTTAGCTTGTGTTGGCAGAAATGAAAGTTGGTGTGTGTTATGCCAAGTTTCTTCACACTTAAGCAAGAAATGTCAACTTGGTTCTCTAGACTTGTACAGGCCCCTCAAGTATGTTGCACACTTGAGCCTTGATCAGTGTGATATCTCCATGAATCTTGTGTCCAAAGATATGCATTGTACCACTTGGATTGCAAATTTGACATAAAGTGCAACTTTACCAAAATGGATATATTGCTTTTTCTAATTATGGCTCAATCTTGTATGCAATGCTTAAACACATAAGATAAGGCTTGAACACAATGGGTTTGAATTAAATTTATGAGTGTGGATGAGATAAAGGACCTGTAATCTAGCTTAGAGCATGCTGAGTTCAAGAATGCAAAGTTATGGACATGTAAATTGGCCATGAACAAAGTGAGTTTTGCCCATATTGCCAAATTCGATTCTCCCTAACCACAAGGTTGTTTGATGAGTTCTTTGACATTTTGGAAAGCTTGGAATGTGTACTACAATCCATCTTTGTAATGCAAATTGAAATTCCAAGTGGGAGCATGTGAAAAGTAGCCATGAAGTTAGGAAAAAATCCTGCCTAAAATAGGTCAAAAATTTTCTAAGTTAAGAATGTTTTGCACCCTTGTTCCAAAAATCATAACTTGAGCTACATGCTTCTTTTGAGGAAACTTTGTGAATCAAAGTTGTATATTTTGCAGTGGACTACAACTTTCATGTTTTGACTTTTGTTTGAATCCAAATTCATCTTTGTGAAAAAATGGGACAAAGTTAGGAAAAAATTAGGGATTTTCATAACTTAGAAAAATTCTAAGATATGAAAATTCTTCATTTTAAACCCTAATTTGCAATTTTTGATTTCTTGATGAAAAAGTTTCATATTTTGACATGTTTTGATGAAAAATGAATCTTGACACTTGATTTTGACCAAAAAGTCAAAGTTTGACTTTTCAGTATACAGTCAAAGATTGATCAATTGACTGGAAAATTCATCTGTCAATCTTGTGCATTTGGGGTCTTTTCAATTTGTTGAACATGTCAAGACAATTCCATGGGGTCCTTGAGTCCATATATGAGCTTGGTTTGCCATTGGTTAGGTCAAACAATCAAAAATTGCCTTTATGTAGTCAAAACCCTAAAAATGACCATTTTGCCCTTTTGGTGATCTGATCAAATTTCTTGTGGGATTGTGATCCAAACTTGACCAAATGGTTCATATGAGTTCATAATGTTGATGTGGGTCAAAAATCATGAGGTTTGACTGTCAATTGACCACAGTTGACTTTTTCCCCAATACAGCTGATTTCTAGGTCAATTGTCCAATTGACTGGGCAAAGATTGGAATCAAGGCTTGAAACTTGGTATGGATAAACTTGAGATTCCAATATGAAGCATGAAATTCATTTTGGGCACTTTAGGTCAAAACATCTTTGTGCAAACTCAAACCCTAATTTGGGTCAATAGTGCAAGGAGGAGTCTTGAGCAGAGCAAACCCTAACTGGATCTTGAGCTCCAAGGGTCTTGTGGTGAGAAAGTGTTGAAGAAATGAGAGGGAAAATTTTGGGGTACAACAGTGGAGATATCAAAATATGCTTGCTGCCAAGTTTAGGCCTTATAAAGTGGCCATAACTCTCCAAAACTGCTGCACAACAGTCCTGCAACATTGCCCCTATTCTTGCACCAATTTGGCATACGAATACTGCCTCTCGAATGCTACAAAAACAGTTTGCCCATTTTGTTCAAATTTTTTTTATTTTCCCTCCTAAACCTCATCCAGCTTCGCCTATAAATAAGAGGCTCCAAAACATCTAAGGGGGTTGGGCAACACATCCAGACACTTTTGGATGGTGTTGGAAGAATCCTTAAAAATCATCAAACTCTAAAAACTCTTAAACTCTTAAGATTCTCAAACACTAAACACAAACCCAGAATCTAGAAGAAACACAACACCTGTTTCCTTGGCCCTTCGAACCCAGAAGAAATATAACACCTGTATCCTTGGCCCTTCAAATTTATAGAAACACAACACTTGTTTCTTTTTCTCTTTCGAATCTGAAGCAACCCAACACTTGTTTCCTTTCTTCGAACCCAACGTTAGAAACACTGACATTGTTTCTTTCCTACGAATCAGGAGCACTCGGGGTAGTCACTCAAGGTCAAACACACGCATCCTAGCTTCAAGCAAGATAGTTCACTCTGGCCTTAAACTCTTCGTTTGAAGAATGTACATAATATTTATTTCCTTTTCGTTTCCACCCTTTCAGTTTGTTTTCATTGCTAACCCTTTTGGTTTTGTTTCTTGGTTTATCAAATGCTTTTAAGAACTAACTTGGCCATGAGACAATGCTAGCATGGCCTCAAGCCATGTTTCTATTTAAATCCCAAACAAAAGAAAACAGGATGAAGGAGGTGTAAATTGAAGCTTTAGGCTTCAACCCTGGCTGCTTCGCAGTTGCAAGCAGGACAAAGAGCATGGCCTTAGGCTTCGCCACACACTGACTTCCAGGCCATTCGAAGGAGCAAAAAGGGAGAAACAAAAGTTGTCCATACTGACTATTAGGTCAAATCGAAGAAGGCATGTGCTACTACTTCCAGGCCCCAATCGAAGGAAGCAGAAAGGAAGAATCGAAGGTTGCATCTCATGCTTCATGCTAAGCCCAAGTTGATGGGAGCCAGAGAAGAAAAATCGAAGGGTTCTGCTGCCCAAATCGAAGCACTCACTTTTCCTCATTTTATTTTGTTTTGTCTTTACATTTTTTTGCTATTCAATATGGTTGTAATAGTGTAGGATTTATTTTCTACATTTTTATTGCTTTTGTACAAATGTTAGTAATTAGGATGTATGGAAAGATAAAAACAATAAGTAGATCACCCTAATCAAAAACTAAATGCATGCAAATCAAACACGTTCATCACACACATGCACCCCTAGGGTAATCTCACTTGTTGCCTCAGAAAATAGTTATGTCCCTCGAATATGGGAATTTTAGCAAATACCCTCGATAAAATATCGTAGTCCCTCGATGACCCTCAATGTTGCCTTCGGTAAACAATCTCGTCCCTATACAAAAATTGCTAAAACGTCTAATAGGTTGCCTTCTATGACTATATAAATGACCCACGCCCGTCCCTTTACATCCAACGATGGGGCTTTTTTCCAAATCAATGGTAAGATAACAACATCTAAAGGAGGAGGAAAATAACATTAGACCTTTTGAGTAGGTAGGACGCTCATAGTTGCTCGCTTGCTCATAAGAAAAACATTTTTCCACACCAAAACATTCAATTGAAACATTTTCAAAAGACAAAGCTCTTTGTACACATTCTTATAGAAACAAGAATCACTACAAAGACACTTTTCAAAATTACTTTCAAAAACACATTCCACAAACACCTCTTTAAACTATTTTCAAAAACCAATACTTTGTACGCATTCTTATAGAAACGAGAATCATTACAAAGACGTTTTCAAAATACATTCAAAACCACTTCACAAAGAACATTTTCGAACAAAAGCAAGTGATCTAGCAAGTAACTAAGAGCCTGTAGATAACTATGGATGAAAATGGTGATAATACCTTCCCTTTTCATAACCTACCCCCCAAACTCAAGAAATAATCTCGAAAGGTCTTTCCCATTCTTTTCAGCCTTTCCTTATTGGATAAAAGAAAAGTCGATGGTGACTCTTGCTATCCGCAACAATTGGGATCAAACACAAAACAACCAAGTAATTTCTCCCACTGCATCACAAAACTAATGACTATGTTGGGGACTACTTAAAAGTGGGGTTGCCTTAGGGCTAG
This sequence comes from Vicia faba, assembly GCA_948472305.1. Classification (NCBI taxonomy): domain Eukaryota; kingdom Viridiplantae; phylum Streptophyta; class Magnoliopsida; order Fabales; family Fabaceae; genus Vicia; species Vicia faba. The sequence continues at coordinate 1,309,756,408 of OX451739.1, forward strand.
ATCACCTTTACTTGCTTTTCATTTTTTGACTTGCTTTCTTTACATTATGGTTCCTTGTTTGGGCTTGTTTTAATCCCCTACCCAGATCTGGGGCACCTTTTAGGTAAGTAGCAATAGATTGTGGAAACTGTGTGGGGTATACAGACATGGTTGAAGAAATGGCTACGTTAGTGTGACACATTTGTTGGTATCGGTAGCCCTTGAGTAGTCAAGGAGAATACAGGGCTGTTGTGTGGTGTCATGAAGCACTAACTGCCCTTAGAACCTTAATTGAATAACTTGGCCATTAAGAAGTAGTGAGATAGCTGTATTTGGTGCAGTCCGAAAGTGGTTGATACTCGATGCTACGCTCATTGAGATCGGACTTTCGGGATATTTCATTCGCCAATAAAGAGGCATGCGCTGAAACAATGCCTGATGAAGAAAGATCAGTGATATTGAGATCCCCTAGAACCCGTTTAGTTTCTAGGACATGTTAAGCCAACTAAACTTCAAGAGGATACTTACCTACAAACTCCATGCAAGCCTAAACCTAAGGACTTGTCTGCTTTGTGTGTATATGACTATTTATACATAACAACTTGCTTGCTTTGCATACTTGTACATAACATCATGACACCATACCATAGAATTTTCAATAACCATTTCAAGGATCTCAAGGGCCTATGATGCAGGGTGTTAAACCAAATTCCTATCAAGGGGTGAGAGGATTCATTCTCTAATAAAACATCGTCAATACCAAAGCACGGTAACTTGAATCAAGGTTTATGACCCACTTGACATGGTGAGCTTGATTCTCGTGGAAGGACATCCACCTATACGAAGTTCTCCAATCAAATCTGTTGATCAAAATTCAACTTCTAGCATCTTCTTGTGTTTACCCCGCGAGATCCTTGGAAACATTGCATCCACATATCATGCATGTCATCATAAAAAGTTTTCCCCACACAGGTCTCTCATTTGCTTACTGTTTATTTCAGTAGAAATGACTCTAGAATAGACTATCAAGGGCATTCTGATTCAAAATGCTCAACTTCAAAAAATGTTCTTAAACATAACCAAGGGACAAGAAGAAGTGAAAGCACTCCTCACTAGGGGCATGGCCATGGAGAGTCCTGAGGACGACAAGGATGACCAGTTGAAGCGGCTACAAACTGAGATAGCCATAATGAAGATCTAAATGATGGGACAGATGGTGGGCCAGATGGATCTTATCCAAAACCCGGCTCAAGGACAAGAAAAGCTGAGAGCCATTGTTAACAAGCTTCATGAAGACAGATGCAACCACATGGGGAAAACAGCTAGAATTGGGGATCAAGTCTTTAATCATCCTCCCATGAGACAAAAACCGATTTGGTGGAGAGAAGACCTTTCTAAATTGTTGCCACCTCACGATCCCAACAACAACCTCGCCAATAATGACAGGGGAATTAGTGCAAGGAGGTCGCACCCAAGAGACAATTCACCAGGTTCGACATGTCGCTGGCTCAGGCGCTACAACACATGCTGAAGGCAGAGCTAATTATCTTAAAGGCTCCTCCCTGGAATCCTAACACTGCTGCTCCTAGTTACCATCCCAATGAGAGGTGTGCATACCATTATGATAGTCCTGGACATGATACGAGTGGTTGCTGGGCTCTAAAGAACAAAATTCAAGACCTAATCGACGAAGGAGTGTTAGAATTTACACAAGATGATCAACTGGAGCTCTTCTACCACCCCTCAAGGGAATCCATATGAAGTGACGATCTAGGCGGTGGAATTTTCTGTTTATTTGAAATTTCAGTTGTAATTTCCTTTGTGTGCTTAAACACTTATCTTTATGTCAGACTTTGGTTACTCTCATTAATGCATTAAATATGTTTGTCTTAAATTAATACATTCATTTTCACTCTATTTAAACTATGCTTTTTACTCCCTTTATGATATTCAACTCGTGTTTTAAAAAGTTGCAAGCCTTTAGAGAGAGGATGACGAAAACAATGTCATAATCTCATAGAGTGTGCTTTTAAACAAACCTTGCTGACGATGTATAGGCGTTTATTTCAATTCCTAAACACGAAAGTTATAAGGAGGATAATCCCAAGTCAACCCCTTTGCGCCTAAGAAGTAGGAGTTTTCTTTTTCACACAAATTGAAACCTTTAATCAAAACCTGGGGCAGGGTAGTCTCTCAGTTAATTCAAGTACGCGTTAGTGGCAAGATTTCACTTCGTACACAATGAATGACACCAAAAACATCCTTCTGAATCAAGAAGACGACGATGTTTCCCTATCAAATAGGCAGTCATTATCTCCCAAGATAAAAGCCCACTAAGTCAAAACCTACGAAGGAGACTTAAGAAAAACTAGGGCATCCCACTGACTGTAATCTCAAAACAAGAACAGTCAGGCAAAAAATCCGGGATAATAAATCAAGAAGAGGTCACTACAAATCCTCGACAACATGAAAAGTGTTGCAAAAATGGCTTCCTTCCCAAATAAACTTCCAAATATCTGAACCATCATTCCAGATTCAATAGGAGTTAAAACGCACAATTTAGTGAGCTTAGGACTGGAGAACATCATGAAGAACGGGCGGGTACAAATACACTTTGAGCCTTTATCCTTTGGTTCTTAAACTGTGAACCAAACCACGCTACAACCCGTAAAAGTCCTAATTGAAACATGGGTTAGCTCGAAAGCATATTGTTACCAAAGGTATCCTGACTCTTGTAATGCTTACTCTAAATCCTGAGTTGAATTCACATTCTTACAAAATTATTATATCTGCTAAAATGAATTTTTGAAACTTCAAGACAAGCATAAACTTTTCATTATTTGAATATCAATGTTTACATATGGTTATTTGTTTGACAGCGGAGAAATTCACACGACGAATATCCAGCAAACAAAAACTCTCTCAATAGACAAAACCACTTCAACTTGGATGACACTTCCAATGAAAAATCTCCTATAAGCAAGGGGGAACATCATGATCATTGCCTAGCAAATCTGGGGCAGTCAAGTCAAGATTCCAAGAAATCTCTCAAGAAGTGTTGACTAACCAGGGGCAGGTCTTTATCTGAATCACTTGGGGCATTGAACTTGAATTCCAGCAAAGGGTCACATACAGCCAAGCAAACATTTCTTGGCAGTACTACAACACTTACTACTAGGGGCAGAGACAAATTCACAGAAATTCCTTTTCATAGGGTGATCCTCAGTCAAATCCCCACGAAGTCATAATCTTCACGGACGAGGTTCCAAAACCCCCCAAGGATAAATTCATGGATATCCCTACAAAGTTGGATCCAGGAAATCTCCAGCTAGAGTTTCAATCTCTGAAAAACTTATCCCCAACTGAGTTAATATCAAGAATCCTCGAGGAGTTCTGCCAAAAGAAAACACATTTCCATAAGATTGGCAACAAGGTTTATTTCCCCAACAAACTATCGATTCCCCAGCTTGAGTTTGCCTATCTGACTACTACAAATCAAGGGACCACAACTCCTCTTCCCCAGTAGACTGCTCTACAATCCCCAGTTAGTTGCTGCAAAACTTTGGAGACAACCAGATAACAGTTAATTTATTTGTCCCCAACAAGTTATTAATTCCATTTCTCTCCCATAAAGAGATAGCTCACCAGTAGAGCAACAGACAACTGAAACTCCTGAACTCTTTTCCCCAAGCGTAAGTCAACGCTCTCCACAGAGTTTTCTTCTAAAGCAAAATCAACATCCCCGTGTGGAGTTCTCCTCAAAAGAACAAAACGGGAATCCCCAGAAAAACTCTTATAAAAAATGTCCTAAGATGCACATACTCTTCACCTCCAACAGCAGTCCAGGATTTAACTTCCCAAAACTCCCCAAAACTTGTCAAGAATTTATTTTCCAAGACAAAAAATTACATTTCAACAACATTTCACATTTCATACGTCATAGCACATGCATACGAAACACATATAGCACAATCTCTATTTTTTAGAACATCGTTACACCATGCATTTCATACATCATAGCATTTCATATATCTAACTCTTTACCTTTTCAAGAAAGATCAATCAACAGATAGCTATCGTCAACAATTTTCAACAGTTCTAGATTAATACCTGAAATAAGACAGGACGACTATTCATTAACAAATTAATTTTAGATCAATTCCCGAATCAGGATGGGGTGACTATTCACATGACAACCACTTCCTTCAAGATCTATGATGGTTTAATTTAAATTTATCAATGGTTTATCCTGATTCCTTTCCAGTAGACACTTTCACTGGTTCAGATAAATCACTTCAAAGATTTATTATGATTCTTTCCAGTTAAAGAATATTCAAGACCTCTGCTGGTTCAGTTTAATTCGATCAATGGTTTATCTTGATTCCTTTCAGCTAGACACTTTCTCTGGTTCAGATAAATCGCTCCAAAGATTTATTCTGATTCTGTCTAGTTAAAGAATATTCAAGACCTTTGCTGGTTCAGTTTAAATGGATCAATGGTTTATTCTGATTCGTTTCCGGTAGACACTTTCTCTAGTTCAGATAAATCGATCCAAAGATTTATTCTAATTCTTTCCAGTTAAAGAATATTCAAGACCTATGTTGGTTCAGTTTTAAATTGATCAATGGTTTATCCTGATTCCTTTCTGGTAGACACTTTCTCTGGTTCAAATAAATTGCTCCAAAGATTTACTCCGATTCTTTCCAGTTAAAGAATATCCAAGACCTTTGGTGGTTCAGTTTAAATTGATCAATGGTTTATCCTGATACATTTCCGGTAAACACTTTCGCTGGTTCAGATAAATCACTCCAAAGATTTATTTTGATTCTTTCAAGTTAAAGAATATTTAAGACCTCTGCTGGTTCAGTTTACATTGATCAATGGTTTATCCTGATTCCCTTCCAGTAGATACTTTCTCTGGTTCAAATAAATCACTCCAAATATTTATTCTGATTCTTGCCAGTTAAATAATATTCAAGACCTTTGTTGGTTCAGTTTAAATCGATCAATGGTTTATCCTGATTTCATCCCGGTAGACACTTTCTCTAGTTCAGATAAATTGCTCTAAAGATTTACTGTGATTCTTTCTAGTTAAATAATATTCAAGACCTCTACTGCTTTAGTTTAAATCGATCAATGGTTTATCCTGATTCATTTCCGATATACACTTCTTCTAGTTCAATCCAAATCAATCAAAAATATATTCTGATTCCTTTTCCAGTTGAAGTCAAGCTTAGACTTAGTCTAATTTCTGTTAACAATCACCTTTGAATGGCATCTATAAGCCCATATCCAACAACACTCCAACATCTCTCCAAAATGCATATTTAAGCCCATTCCCTACACAATCAACAACCACATCATCGAGTGCAAATTTCTGGGGACTCTAGTGTTCAACCATCTTCTACCTTCAATCTACGAATGGCAATGTGCCATACTTGCTTTTCAAGTTTAAGAAGATTGAACAGGGGCAGTTGTTGTACCCCAAAATTTGCCCTCTCATTTCTCAAAGCTTTTCTCACAAGGGTTCTCAAAATTCAAGCTTGCACAAGTACAATTGTATTTTCCAGCGTCAAATTAAAAACGAAACTGTTAAAAAAGAGCAAAGCAGATAAAAATAATTTTTTTTGACAAAATTGAAGGAAAAACAAGTTTCCTTCGATTGGACTTCTGGCCTTTTTCGATGCAAGCTTGGATTGCATCCTTCGTTTGGGAGTTGGCCTCTGACACACTGGCTTTGATTTATAAAGCAGGAGTTTCCTGCATGCAACCTTCAATTGCATCATTGGCCTCACATGGTTCACAATGTAATGGTGGCCTGGATACCTGCTTCGATTGGACATTTAATGCTTGCATGCCTGTGTTGATTGGACATATAATTTCCTCCATACTTGCTTTAATTCACAAAGTGATGGTTGGCTGCATGCAGCCTTCGATTGAGCTATAGCTTCTTTCTTGCACACAAGAGGCTCCCACCAGGCTAGCAGGCACAAGGCAAAGAGCCTCTTGTAGCCTCCTTCGATTCAAAGAGGAAAAGCTTCATGCACGTAAGCTTTGATTTCACCATTGTCCCCTTACATGTTTGCCTTGAGTCACAAAGCAATGACCCCCTGCATGCAGGCTTCGATAAGGCATTGACACTTCATGCAAACCTTCGTTTGAGCAATGGCCTCCTGTATGCTTGCTTGGAGTCACAAAGTAGTGACCTCCTGCATGCAGGCTTCGATAGGGCATTGGCTATGTTTACACTAGCTTCGAAGGGACAATATTTCCCTTTGAAATAGTTTGCTTCAATTCCACCCTTGAAAACCTTCAACATACATGGTTGGTGCCCCTTCAAAGGACATGTATTGGTGGATTTGAAGGGCATACATAGGGGTCCCTTTCGAAGAGTATACCTTAATAGCCAATTCTAAGAATTACATTTCTTCCCGTCGAAGGACAGACACGTAGTCCATTCAAAGGACACATATTTGGCCCTTTCAAAGATACATACATGACCCATTCAAAAGACATGTCTGGGTGTCCCATTCAAAAGACATTTTTGATGGCCCATTCGAAGGACTTGCAAGACATACCTTAAGACATATGTTGGTGACCCATTCGAGGGGAACACATTTGGATCCTTCGGTGGATGTGCAAAAAGAGCCCATTCAAAATATACTTGTTGGGTGAAAATCAAATAATGTTGTTTGAAGTAGAATCTGGTCGAAGGTGGTCAAAATGAAAGGTGGAGATATCAAAAGATGTTTGATGCCAAGTTCAGGCATGATACACTGGCCATAACACTCCAAAACTGCTGCACAGCAGTCCTGCAAAAATGCCCCTATTCTTGCACCAATTTGCCATACGAATACTGCCCCTCGAAAGCTACAAAAATAGTTTTCCCATTTTTTTCAAATTTGTTTTGTTTTCCTTCCTAAACCTCATCCAGCTTCGCCTATAAATAAGAGGCTCCAAAACATCTAATGGGGCTGGACAACACATCCAGAGACTTTTGGATGGTGTGGAAAGAATCCTCAAAAATCATTAAACTCTCAAAACTCTTAAACTTTTAAGATTCTCAAACACTAAAAACAAACCTAGAATCCAGAAGAAACACAACACCTATTTCCTTGGCCCTTCGAATCCAGAAGAAATACAACACCTGTTTCCTTGGCCCTTCGAATCTAAAGAAACACAACAATTGTTTCTTTTTCTCTTTCAAATCTGAAGCAACCCAATGCTTGTTTCCTTTCTTCGAACCCAGCGTTAGAAACACTACCCTTGTTTATTTCCTTTGAATCAGGAGCACTCAAGGTAGTCACTCAAGGTCAAACACACGCATCCTAGCTTCAAGCAAGGTAAGTCACTTTGACCTTAAACTATTCGTTTGAAGCATATACATAACATTTATTTCCTTTTCGTTTCCACCCTTTCAGTTTGTTTTCATTGCTAACCCTTTTGGTTTTGTTTCTTGGTTTATCAAACGCTTTTAAGAACTAACCTGGCCGTGAGACAATGCTAGCATGTCCTCAGGCCATGTTGCTATTTAAATCCCAAACGAAAGAAAAAAGGAAGAAGGAGGTGTAAATCGAAGCTTTAGTCTTCACCCCTGGCTGCTTCACAGTTGCAAGCAGGACAAAGAGCGTGGCCTTGGGCTTCGCCACGCACTGACTTCCAGGCCATTCGAAGGAGAAAAAATGGAGAAAAGAAAGTTATCCATACTGACTGTTAGGCCCAATCGAAGAAGGCATGTTCTACTACTTCCAGGCCCAAATCGAAGGAAGCAGAAAGGAAGAATCGAAGGTTGCATCTCATGCTTCATGCTAAGCCCAAATCGAAGGAAGCCAGAGAAGCATAATCGAAGGGTTCTGCTGCCCAAATTGAAGCACTCATTTTTCCTCCTTTTATTTTGTTGTATTTATGTTTTCTTGCTATTCAATATGGTTGTAATAGTGTAGGATTTATTTTCTGCATTTTTATTTATTTTGTACAAATATTAGTAATTAGGATGTATGGAAAGATAAAAACAACAAGTAGATCACCCTAATCAAAGACTAAATGCATGCAAATCAAAAATGTTATTCACACACATGCACCCCTAGGGTAATTTCACTTGTTACTTCGGAAAATAGTCATGTCCCTCGAAAATGCACGTTTTAGCAAATACCCTCGAAAAAATATTGTAGTCCCTCGATGTTGCCTTCGGTAAACAATCTCGTCCCTATACGACAATTGCTAAAACATCCCATAGGTTGCCTTCTATGACTATACAAACGACCCACGCTTGTCCCTTCACATCCAACGATGGGGCTTCTTACCAAATCAATGGTAAGATAATAACATCTAAAGGAAGAGGAAAAGAACATTAGGACTTTTGAGTGGGTAGGACGCTCATATTTGCTCGCTTGCTCACAACAAAAACATTTTTCCACACCAATACGTTCAATTGAAACATTTTCAAAAGACAAAGATCTTTGTACGCATTCTTATAGAAACGAGAATCATTACAAAGACACTTTTCAAAATAACTTTCAAAAACACATTCCACAAACACCTCATTAAACTATTTTCAAAAACCAACACCTTGTACGCATTCTTATAGAAACGAGAATCATTATAAAGACATTTTTAAAATAATTTCAAAACCACTTCACAAAACACATTTTCAAACAAAAGCAAGTGATCTAAAAAGAAACTAAGAGCCCGTAGATAAATACGGATGAAAAGGGTGTTAATACCTTCCCTTTTCATAACCTACCCCTCGAACTCAATAAATAATCTCGGAAGGTCTTTCCTGTTCTTTTCAGCCTTTCCTTATTTGATAAAAGAAAAGTCGGTGGTGACTCTTGCTATGCTCAACAATTGCGATCAAACGAAAAACACCAAAGTCAGTTCTCCCACTGTATCATAGATCCCATACTTACGACAAAGGAAGTCATCACCACCAAAAGAGTCCCTCTGAAGGATTTTCCTCTCTTCACTCAAGCAGACTCATCTCCAGAAATTGTCCTTAGATATCTGGAAGCCTGCAAGAGTGATGGAACAATTCCAGATGTAAGTATCCTTGATCAAAAGCAACAACCTCGAGATGTATCTACTAGAAAGACAAGAAAAAGGAAAGCTGCTGGAGAAGGAACTTCTCCGAAAACTCCCAAAGCTGCTAAAAAGAATGGTGACCCCTCTTTTGTTTTTGTTATCAAATCAGTTTTCTTATCAACATCTAAAACCTCCTCATCTCCAAAGCCTGCTGAAAATCCCTCATCTCAGACCATTAATGCATTTGACATGGAAATTGATTCCTCAATACACACTAATCATCCTCTGATTAATCCACCTTCTACCCAATTTGTTAAAACTCAGCTAGAACTTGCACAAATTCTCTTTGATATTGATCAATTTTATCCATTTTTTGAAGCTCCCCAAAATGAAAATCCAAATAATGCCTATGAACAAATGCACGAAACCATAACAACCATTTCAAGAATCAACTGCCCTCTCAACACCTCTCAACCACCAAATATATCTACCAATCCATCACAAGTTTTTTCCCTTCCAGATCTTCTGTCTCCTTATGATTCAACACCTCCTAACACTCTTATCACCATCTTTGACTCTCTAACTCCCACTGACTACCCAGAAGATTCTCTCAGAACCATAATTAATCTTGAAGCCTGTGACAACTTGTCAAATCTTCTCATAAAAAATCCATTCTAAAACCATCTAAATCAAATGTTGGTAAATCTCTGCTGGTTTTCGAAACATAAATACAAGTATGGGTTAAATCTTTGAAGTAAGCTTGCGTGGATAATCTTAATCAACTACTTCTAATTATCTCTAGACTTAGTTCAGAAAATGGTTCAATTTTGAATCTTTGAGGATGAAGGAACTTAGTTATGAAATTGCTCAACATAACTTTTGCGATCACCTGAAAATATTCAAGTATCAAGTTCTAATTTTCTGGGTAAAGAAACATCTTCGTCTTCTGGACAACACTCCTTGGGAAGCTCCACATGAATCAGAATTTCAGGAACTATCTCTTGAACCTCAACCTCTACCTTTGATTGTTTTTAAAGTCAAAGTCAAGTCAGTTAAAGAATCCCTTGAGAAAGAATCTTCTACAGTAACTTCTAAGACTATGGCTTATACTGTTGAAATAACTCCATCTTCTCTTGTATTAAAAACTCTGGATGAGTTGAAGAAAGAGAATGTAGCTGTTAAGGAAAGGATGGACAAACAGGATGAAACAAACAAAGAAATTAATGGGGTGCTAGGGAAGCAAGAAGAATCAAACAATGAGATCAAAAGTCTCTAGGAAGCTTTGTTCACACGACTTCCAACTCCTCCACAACCTTAGTTCTAATCGTTTGCTTGTTTCTGCAATTTTTGTTTTGTGTTTAAAAACTTCGATTCATCTGCTTCTCTTTGTATTAATCTTTGTGGAATGCATCACCTTTTTGTTCTCTTTTAGGGTTTTTATTGCTTTTTGATTTATGACAAAAAAGGGGAGAACGTAACATATTTTAAATATAACAGTGTCGAGACTTAGTCTCAAACATTTTGAATATCATAACCTCTATTTAACTTTTTGAAATCAAACAGGAAAAATCTCTTGAAAGTAACTTCTGTCAAATGGACTTATCAAAACTTCCATCAAAAGCTCTGATCAAATATCTTCAGGGAAGTATATAATTTTTTTATTATCAGAGTATTCAACTCATTGGGAGACAATAAAACTTAATCTTCTTACTTTTTCATCAAAATATATAATTTTTTGTCATCATAAAAAAAGGGGAGATTGTTAGAACATAGTTTGGTTCTACATCTTAGTAATAGTTTTGATAATAAGAAATACATGATATATATAAAGAATAAATATGCTCTCCAACAAATTATTTATATATGTAAATAAGTTCTGATAAAGAAGCATAGATGTGGGAAATGAATTTTCCCTAAAGAAGATCTGATAAAAGAGCATAGAAGATGATGAGTATATTTTCATTTTGAAGTTTTGATTAAAAAAAGTGTAAAGACTTAGAAACAAAACCATATAAATACACTCAATAGAAGAAGTTCTGATGTTATAACTTCTGAAGCACCAATGATGAAAGCTTAGATCAGACACTCTGATAAGTGAAGTTCTTGAAGAACAAAAGAAGTCTCAATGCACTCATCTATGCTGAAGTTCAAAGACTCAGCACTTAAGCTCAAGTTATACTTTAACAAGTGAATATTCTAAAAGTACAAAGAAGCTTCAACATGTCTGTCTAATCCAAGTTATGATCATATGATCTCAATAAACTCGCATGATCTAAAGTCTCAACATTAATATTCTTATTCTGAACAGATTTCAAAGAAGCAAAGTTCTGATGCGTTACAATTCATTCATTATAAATCAAAGAGTAACCTCTGGAATAGGACAAGATCTATATTATGGAAAGTTCATTAAAAAACATTTTATCAACCTTACAAAGATAGTTTCTTATGTCTCCAACGATTCAATTCACTTATTCTTATATAAAGAAACTATGAGGATGAATCAAATAGCAAGCACATGCAATAGAAGGAACTTACACACATAATAAGGAGATCATCACTTACACATAAAAACAAGAGAGGTCAAGAAAAATTATCTATTTTATCATTGTGCTTTAATCTTGTGTAAACATCACATTTGTGATATAGCTTTTTAGATGCATTAGTTAAACACATTCTTTCTGTTAGAAAATATATAATTCTTTGAGAAATCAAGTTATGGTTTAGTCTCGAGAAGACATTAACGCTAGTCTTTGTGAGTTGTAATTATTTGAGAAACAAAGTTATGGTTTGATCTCAAGAAGACATTGACATTTGTCTTCATGAATTGAATCAAGCTCTAATTAATGGATTAAGACCTCGATTAAGAGAAGCAAAATCACCTTTGCGGGTATACTAGAGTATTTGAGTTTAAATGATACAGGATAACTAAACGTGTCATATAGCTTTTAATTTTTGAAAACCCCAATTCAAACCCCCATTTATTGTATTTTCTATCCTTCAGTTGCTTCTTCAGCCAAGGAAGTTTATTTTGTTCATGGTGGAGTATATATTCAAGCCACTGACCTAATTTGAAATAGTGTATGGTGTAAATGGCTATCATGACTGTATGTCACGAAGATGAATCATTTGGTTCTAGATGTGTGCAGAAGAAATAGGTCAGACAAAATGTCCTACCTTGGTTGAGAAGGTAGCCTTATCTGACAAGTAGTTTCCTGTCCTCTTATGAGGTTGTGCATCTAATTAATGATAAATACTCTGACAGGAGTTGAGTATGTGTCTGATGTAAGTATTCAAATCTGCAATCTGAACCCTTTTCTTCAGTGTAGTTGTTAAATTTTGTTGCTCTCCATGATATTCAGAAGTGGCATGTTTTCATCATGGTGGAGTGCAGAGTTGAGTCAATGAAAAAATCTAGTCTGGTCTATGGTGTTGATATCTTTCATGTCTTCCTGTTGTGATGAAGAATCCATTAGTGCTTTTGTTGTTCAACCATTTCTGAGAAGGAAGTTCTATCTGTAGTGTATACCTCTAAAGGAGGTTGTGAAGGAAGGAACATGAGGAATTTCTTTCCTTTGATGAGTTGGTGCATGTGACTGATTGCAAATACCTTAACATGAGTTGGGGTTTTGTCTTATGTGTTGCTGCAGAATTGAAGTCTGGATAAAGTTTGCATGGTCTCATACAATTTGTGGTAGTTTGAATCTCGTTAGTTGCTTGTATCAACCAAAAATGTCTTGACATTGTGTTCAATTAGATTTATGAACCTGGATGAAGGTAGTAAGCTTGGAATTTAGTGGGAAGTGTTAGGTTTTGGAGCATTATGATTCTGCCTCTGATTTATGTTCTATAGTGTGTTAGAGTTTCCCTTGTGTCTTAGGAATTCCCTGAGAAATTGTGATGGTTGGTTTCTGAGCTCAAGAGGGAGTTCTATTGTTGGTTAATTACCAAAGTGATCAGGCTTTGTGATAAGAAGCTGATGTCCTACATGATGCTATAACGTCATGCTTGTTGGTGGCTATTTTTGGTAGAGTCCTTGAATGTATATCTATGAGGACATATAGAAATCACTGATATTGTTATTATTGTCAGTAATTCTTCATCATACCATCTTCATCATGGAATTTTATTGACTATTGTTAAGAAAATGGAATCTCCTTGTCTTTGCATTACTATTTGTTTTGAGGGAAGCATATTCCAAACATTGTTGTGACATCATCCCTGGTGAAGCCCCGCTGACTAGGGTAAGGATGTTATTAATCATGTTGCATCAGATATTGAATATGCTTTATGCTGATGTTGATAAAGAAGGAAAAGGGTCTCAGATAGTGTAATCTGATCATAATGCTTGTTAGGGAGTTGGCGTCTTCTACTACAAGAAGAGTTTGTGTGAATCTAGATCTTGTGGAGTAAGCTATCTGAATACAATTGTTTGGGAGTATGTGAGAAACTTCAAATTAAGTGTGCATGACTTCTTCTTATACAAATAGTTATGATATTTTGTGTGTATTCTCAAAGAGCTAGTATATTTGGATCTATATAAGTCAGGTTTGATTTTACAATATATAAAGGTGTTAAACAAGGGTGTTCATCCTAATATGCGATGTGTTTACCCTCCATTATGAAAATGTGAAAATCTTTATGTGACTTTTATCTTGTGCTCATGTTCATGTTCAGGAGGATCATTTACAATCCATGACAGGGGGAATAAATGACTTGTCAATGGCTTTTTGCTGCAGTAGTGCAGATATTATGGAGCTTGCTTATGGTTCAAGCTTGTGAAAATTATGATGTCAGACAGCATGTCGTGACATGTGGCTATAAGGTGTAGTTTTGTATGCCCTTAACTGGGTTTGTGTGATTCTATCTAGGAGAAGCTGGTATGTATTGTTCTACTCCAAGAGACATTATGATTTGTCAGCAAGATTTTATTTTCTCTACAGTGTTTGATGGCGCCTAGTGTATGGTCTGCTTGGAGGTATCACTTGTGATGTTCTGGTATCTTGGGTTGTGTACCTCTTGAAGGCTGAAAGGAGTGCATTTGGAGTCCATTGGGAGACATTGTGTTTATGCTTATGTGATTATGAATAAGTATGAGAATTATCCTAGACATTGTTGATGAAGAAGCCTATTAGTGCTACTATGGTTTGTTTTGGTTAGTTGCTTCTTTTGTCATATAATTGCTAAAAAGGGGGATACATGTGTGTGTGCGTACTAACCATTGTTTGATGGATGCTGTTGAGGATGTTGTTGAGGGGGTGAATTTATATTTTATATTAGCAGGTGTTGAGGGGGAGTCCCTACTATGCTGGAGTGGAGGGCTCTCAAGAGATATCAGACAAGATGTCTTGACATCATGGTGTTGAGAATTTAATTTCTCTAATTTAATTTCTCTATTTTCTGCAATTGTGTTTAGTAGATTGAATAACTAATACGATTTCTCTTATTGTGTTGCTGCTCATAACTCCGTTGTTATGTTTATTTTGTTGTTGTGCCTCTGATGTGTGTGTTTGAGGAATTTTCAAGAATGATTGTGGTTTTTTCTTTTGCATGAATTATTTGGTTATTTTAGCCAAAATTTTCCAAAAGGGGGGATTGTTATTTCTCTTGAATTATGATTGGCATCAATTTTGGTAAAACTAACTTTACAATAACATGTTGACCAAGATGTTTCATCTTGCAGATTCAACATGTCGAATTTTATTTCCTAACCAAAAGTATAGGACATCTGGTCTGTTACAAATTTGCAGTTTGGAAGATGTTTCAACTTGTTGTTTGAACATGTCGAGTGGTATGTCCTAACCAGAAGTATAGGACATCAGGTCTGCTACAGCTGACAATTTAGATTCATTTGTTGTGATTTAATTACTGAATATTCTAGGAATATTTAATAATTCTATGTGGCTCCCTATAGTGGTAGAAATGTTGAGACTAAGCCATTGAATTGACTTAACTTACATAAATCAAATAAATATCGCCACCACACTTTATTGTTTCCAGAGGAATGGGAAAAGAGCGAATAACCCAAAAAAGAGGGGGGGGGGAGAATCTAGGTATGGGGGTTGGTTATGCAAAGTGAAGGTATTAGCACCCTAAACATCTACGGTACTCTCCAGGAACCTATTTAAAAATTTATGTATGTTGGCTATAAGTGTTGTATACAAAAATAGATGGTGGAGGTAAGAAAAGAAGTATTTTTTTACAATTTTGCACCCGCTGAGGTTGTGAACCTTTAGTGCCTATGTACCACTTTTCGCGCAATAGGGGATTAGGGTACTAATAGTTCACCTTTAAAAATTTTAAAACACAAGTGTGTTGGTTAATTTTAAGAGAAGAGACACCATCGTCATATCCGAGTGGAAAACAAACTTACTACCCACGATTATGAGAAAGGAAATTTTGCATCATCCCAAAGTAGAGGACATAACTTGGATTTTAAAATCAACAAAGCCTTACTCGACACCCAAGTGGAAAATATATCACTTAATTACATACCATAGAAGTATAGTAGCTCGCATCACTACAAGGACCGACAAGAGTCTGATCTTTTGAGAAAAGTTTTTTAAAGTAAAAAGCCAAAGTGGAAAAATGGTTTGAATGATTTTGATTGACTTTTAGTCTTATCATAAAAAATGTCAAAGTATGATTAAGTTGGTTAGAGTTTGATTAAGAAAATATTTTTTTGAATAACGCATGGACCTAATGTTGTACCCCTATTTTTGCCCCTAAGAACCCTTTATCATACCATATTGATTCAATTACAACAAGATCATATTAGGGATTTTGGTTCTTCTCCCTATCTTAAGCTTTGCCCTTTGAGGAATCACCAAGAACCTTGGCTTATTTTTCTTTTGTGATCATGCATGTTTTGTTTTGACTTTCCTTTTAATTAATAAAATGCAACGTTGGTTTGTCTTACTTGTTAATAATGTAGGTAAAGGCAATGTGGCTTACAAATTTGATCCATGGGTTCATGAGTTTATTTACATGCCCTAGTCAATAAAGCTTGAGAAATTCAAACCTCACCATTGAAGTTTTTTTGGAAGAAATGGCATGGCAAGGTTTATTTTGGTTCACCATATTTCAAAGTTATCAATATTGATTCAAAAGTACAAGGGGTTGATTGAAGAAGTTGTCATGGTTGGGAAAGGCCTTGTTCCCATTGGTCACAAGTGCATATTTCTCTCAATTCTCAAGATATGGAAGTGGTTTTGGTTTCTATGAGTTATGATTATCATCCTCAACAACTTCTATCTACAAAGAAAAAGTGTTAGTACAAGAAGGTTGTTTAAAATTGTCAAAGTTCCTCAAAGCATTTTCTTGATCTATGAGCTAGGGTTTTGAACTTCAAAGAAGTATATCTTGCTCATCTTTTGGTATTTTTGAGTGATTCCAAAAACATCCTTCTCTTAAAAGGGTTATTAACAAATCACTTCAAAAGTTTCAAGGTGTTTTCATGTGGAAGAAACTTGATGATGAAGAAATATTATAAGTCCCCCAGATGAAACCCCAACTTCCCATGTGTGACTTAAAATGATCAAAACATGGTCAATTTTTATCACCTTGAGCCCATTCTTTTTCCACAATTATCTTGAGGATGTGAACTCTATTCCTTCTTTTATGTTAAAAGTGAAAAAATGGATGGAAGATGCCCTAAATATACAAAATATTATAGGACATTTCATGATTTTTTTTCCAAATTCCACAATTCATAACTATCTCAATTTTTGGTTATTTTGAATGATTCAAGTCTCAAAGTGTCATTCAAGAGGTCTATTTCATAACATCTTTTTTGGTCAAGAGCAAATTCCAAGCATAAGGCCATGTTTGGATGCAAAACATTATAGGTCACTTTTGAAGAAACACTTGAAATATTTCTAAGTATGGAAAGTCAACTTCTTTTTCCCAACTTTGACTCATTGCAACTTTCGGCTAAAACATCCATTTGATTCCATTATTTTCCCATTCCAAAGCTTGTAACCTCATCAAAATTGAAGGTTATGAGCCTTTGAAGTTTAAGGCAAGTTGGGCATTTATTGAGGCACCTTGGGCGTCTGGTCAGGCAAGGCAAGGCATTTGGCCTAGGCAATTCATCAAATTGTTGGTAACATGCCTATATCTTTTGGTTCGAGGCATAATTCAAAAATGTGCCTCGTGCATTTTGAAGGTGACTATGAAAGCTTCTCATTGAACTTGGGATCAATCAATTTGATTTAAATTCGAAAGAGTTGTGGTTTGAGGAAGTTTGGTGCTGAAACTGGATTCGAGTGGCTCTCTCTGATTGCCTTTAACTTGGACCATTCAAGTTGGCTTTATGTGCTGGTTGAAGACTTCTTGTGCTCCCTTTGATTTTCCTCAGTGTGGACCATTCGAAGTGTGACTTTGTGGGCTGGTTGAAGCCTCATTTTTCTCTCTTCGATTGAACTAATTGAGGTGTCATCCCGTGGGCTGGTTGAAGCCTCATTCATCTTGCTTCAGTTTGGACCATTCGAAGTGGTACCTTGGGCTGGTCGAAGCCTCATTTCTTCTCTCTTTGTTTGGACAGTTTGAAGTGTTATCTTGAGGGCTGGTCGAAGCCTCTTTTCTTCTCTCTTTGTTTGGTCAGTTTGAAGTGTTATCTTGAGGGCTGGTCGAAGCCTCACTTTTTTCTCTTCGTTTGGACATTTGAAGCATTATCTTGAAGGCTAGTTGAAGCCTCACTTTTTTCTCTTCGTTTGGACATTCAAAGTGTCACTCATAGGTTGGTTGGAACCTCATTCATGCTCTCATTTTGGACCAATCAAAGTGTTATCTTGGGCTGGCCAGCGCGCGCAGTTTTGGGCAAGTTGGTTGGATTCACCCAAGAATCCTAAGCCTCATATCTTGCTTATCCCTCCATCATTTCTTTCGAACCTCGTCTTGTTTCAAAGCTTAGAATATGTTCTTTAATTGGCTCAAGGAAAATTTGAGAACGCACGAGCCAATTTTCTATGGCCTCATTTAGAAATCAACTAACTCTTGGTGCACGCGTGGGTCATGCAAGTTGCAGGTTTTTTACATCCTTCAATTCTAACTTTTGGTGCACGCGTGGGTCATACAAGTTGTAGATTTGATACATCCTTTGATTTTGTTTGGTTTCAGGGTGATATTGCACATGCTTGGCACGAACCACACACTTTATTTCTTACTCCTTTTGGCCAAACAATCACACTTTCCTTGCCTCCCCACGCTTTCTGCATTTTCGCCAAAATTGGTAACTTTCATCACAAGCAAATCATTCCCATGTGCAATCCTTTCCACCTCACCCCCTCACGCTTTGTTTGCCTCACTCATAGCTCATCAAAATGCAGCATAAAAAGCCAAATAAACAAACAAAACACAAGCACATTATCTCACATTTCCATTCACCGATTTTGCCCAAATTGCCCCCCAACGGATTTATATGAGTTATGACCCTATTACCCTCACTCTAAACACTCTATATAAACACTGCATTATTCATTCAAAGAAGGAAAAGGAGGAGAATAGAGGAATGAAAGGTTGGAGGAAGCTCAAGATCTGAAACCACTTTTTCTCTCAAAATTCATTTCTTCAATTCTCCCAGCTTGCTTGTGCATTTTGAGTGATTCTTCTTGCATTCTCTTCTCCAAGTGCTAAAGATTACAGATCGAGGCTTGGTTTGCAGCTTAGGTGAAGGAGACAATATATACACTTTTTTCCTTAAAGGTTAGAATACTCAACTTTGAATCCTGATTTCTGGCCATGAATTGTATGATTTGAGTTTGGAACCATGTTGTTTGATGTTCATTAAGTGTTTATGCAGCTTTAGAGCTTTTTATTTAATGAGATATGTATGTATGATGAATCTGAAAATTTCTGCTCAAGGTTTTTTCGCAATTTTCATGAGATATGTTAGATATGTGGTTAATCGTTCTGTGTGATTCGAATAGCATAATGTAGATCTTATTTTTGGCTTTGATTCACACAAAATTTCATGAAAATAGTGTGTAATTGAGTATGAACGATAGATCTGAACATGAGCCATATCATCTGTTTTTTTCGCGCGTATCTAGTTAAGGCAAGAGGTTGAAGACGAAGCGTGTCACCTCCTAATTGGTCTGTTTGAATTTTACATTTATTTGAATTTTGTTTTATAACTTGATCTTTCCCGATTTTCTTTCTTGATCAAAACTTGATGAAAAATTCTGAAAAAATTCATAAAACATAAAAATAATATTTCCGACCTTGTGTATTTTTTTCATAATTTTTTGAAAAGGTTTTGATTGGTTTTAAAATTCGTGTGTTTAATTAATTGCTTGTTTAATATTTTATTTTATTTTGATATGTCTCTTGATCCAAAAAAAATCACAAAAAAATCATAGAAGCTTATTTTTATTCTAATATTTGAATATAATTTTGGTTGAATATTTTTCTGACTTTTGATTAGAATTTTGTTTTAAGATGTGTATATTTGTTTAATTGTTAATGGTTTAAATTTTGATTTTATTTTTGACTTTTCCTTAATGCAAAAAAATATGAAAAATAAGTTTTCTGATCCATGGAGTTTTCTTTATTTGTGTATCATTTTAGTTTAAATTATTTAGAATTGGAACTTGATTAATCAATAATTGAGTTTATTTTCTAAATAATTAGGGTTTTGGTAATTCACTTGTTTGATTTAATTCCAAAAACTAATTTTCCTTAAGTTCCAATTAAATTCATCTCTTGTTTAAAGTTCATAAATAGATTGAGGATCTCAAAAATATTTTTCTTGAATTACTTGATGAGGTTTGATATTTTCCATTGATTTATTTTGAAAGTTTGCCTAGTTTGGTAGTTTTTCCAACTAGTTTTGGTATTTGAGCCTCATTTGATCCTTTCCTCTACTATCCATAAACTTAAAATATGTTTGCTGAGTTCTATACATCCCAAGGATGTTGAGAAAATTTTGGTTTGATTTATGGAAGTCCATTTTTATTTTTGATGAGTCTTCAAAGGGAAAGTGCCGAATTGATGTTGCGTATCTTTTTGCCATTTATTTGATGGCCAACGAACTTGTGAGAGGCCTATAATTTGAAACTTAATGATCATGATGCTCATTTTTTCCTCACACCAATTCAAATCAATTCACTTTATTTCCCATAAGTGGTTAATGAGCCCTTTTGATTCATGCCTCCTAATTAATGATTCTTTTCTTGTTTTTTTTTTTACTTTGAACTTTAAGCTTTTGGTTTGAGTTTGAGGTCATCAAATGACCAATGATAACATGTTGAGGAATGATACATCAAGGATAGTATCATAAATACTTGAGATCACTTGACCCCTAATTTTTGAACCATTCCATCTTATTGTGAATTTGATGTTCAATCCTTTCTTTTCTTTTGAATCTTTGAGGTATAATGAAAGCACTTGTGCAATATATATTAGAATCAACATTTTAAACTTTTTATCATATCCTCATAGAATTTTATAAGCTTTATTTCAAGACTTTGAATGGTTTAAGTCTTCTAACTTTGTCTTTTTTTAAATTATTTTCCTTGCTAACTTGTGATCCAAGCTTTGTGATACATTTTGTGGAATCCCTCTTCTTTGTTATGCTTGTAAACCATAATGAAATAAATGAGTATGGGTGTGAAGTGTTTGCTACTGACTTCTAAAGTCTTTGTTTGTATTTCCTCTATAGCTCCTTTGATCCTTGATTTATAGTTACTTGTCAATTCAACATGGTGACATGAAAGGAGCAACAGTTCTTCAGTTTTGACCTAGTTGTTGTTTGAGTTTGCTTGATTGCTTCTTACATCTACTGATTGGATGTTTTGTCATTATGTTCTTCCATTACTTTGGCATACCATCTTCCATCCCTTATTGGTTCATCATCCATCTTTAAAATCACTATTTTTTCTGTTGAATGTGCGAGGTACTCTGAGGAAAGTTTCTCCATTTAGAGTTGGTACTGTAGTGTTCCACTTTATTTATGGAACACAATTGGTTGTATTTGCACCATTCATGTGCTTTGTATATTTGTCATTCTTTTGCAGGATATATATGTGGTCATGAATGTTATCCCTCACCTGTGAGATATGTTCATATTTGGAGCCTCAATGCATATATTTGATGGTGTGATTTCTGACTTGATTTGTTTACTGATGCTAGCTTACTTGAAGTTCTCTAGGTTTCTTTTTCTTGATCATTTTCTACGGATAGTTATCCGTTTGGTATTACACCATTTCCCTTTTATTGTTTCCTCTCCTTATTGCTTTCTATTGCACGATGGGATCTCCGTTGTTGATATATGTCAGGAGTCTCTCTGGTTTATTTAAAGACCTGTTTAAGGCGATTCTGCATATGTACCTTTCTTGATACTCATGTTTAAGCATTTGTTTGCTTACTTGTTTGGTATTTACCATGCTCCCTTAGGATTGCTCGTGTAGAGTTAGTCCTCGAGCTCGACCTTAGGATAGGAATCCATGTATGTTAACATAGGGTAGAAACATCCCTCTTTCATCCTCAACCTTAGGGTCATTCTTTGTATGATAACATTAGGGGTATTGTTAGGCTAGTTCCCCTTAGTTGTTTTTCCTTTCTTTTCATATTGCATCTTAAAACTAAAACTTCTTCTTGGCAAATCATAAAATATCTCTAATAAACTTAAATTCTTCTTCAAGGTAAAAAATACAAACCAATCTTATTTGTTTGTGCGCCTCTTGGTTTTGTCTTAAACTGATGTTTTACCATCCTTTCCATGACTTTTTTTTAATCTTTTAGCCGATGTTTCACCATCACATATTCTTTTGCCGATGTTTCGCCATCGCACATTCTTTTAGCCGATGTTTCACCATCTCACATGTATGTTATCCTACTTTGATTCTCAATATCATTGTTAGGTGTGATGTCTTGTTCTCTGGTCTATTGATGTTTCTACATCTTTTCCATGTTATCTTCTTATCTTTTAGCCGATGTTTCTCCATCGCATATTCTTTTAGCCAATGTTTCACCATCGCACATTTCTTTTAGCCTATGTTTCGCCATTGCACATGTTTGTTATTCTAATTTGATTCTCAATATCATTGTTATGTGTGATGTTTTGTTATCTGGTTAATTGATGTTTTACCATCTTTGCCATGTTATCTTCTTATCTTTTAGCTGATGTTTCGCCATCGCATATTCCTTTAGCTGATGTTTCGCCATTGCATATTCTTTTAGCCGATGTTTCGCCATCATACATTCTTTTAGCCGATGTTTCTCCATCTCACATGTTTGTTATCCTACTTAGATTCTCCATATCATTGTTAGGTATGATGTTTTATCATCTGGTTTGTTGATGTTTCGTTATCTTTTCCATGATACTTTGTTATCATTTAGTCGATGTTTCGCCATCACATTTGTTTATTGTTTTATCTTATGTTTTTCCATTTTCCTTTGTCTTTCTTAACTAAAAAATACAAACCAACCAAAACAAGTGAGCCGAACTACGGTTGCTCTGATTCCTTAAAAGGGATACGTAGGCACTGGCGTAGGGACAAAGCGAGTACAACTCTTATTTTCCCTACATTCTTTTCTCATTTCTTTTGCATGCATTCCCTGTACATCTTAGATATAGATTTTTACACACCCATTAGATTAGACAACAAGAGTGGATACCGTAGAGTACTACGGGCGTGTGGGGTGCTAATACCTTCCCCTCGCGTAACAGACTCCCTTACCCGATCTCTCAATTGCAAGACCGTGATTTCATCCTCTTCAGGTTTTCTCGATGTTTACCTTTCCCTTCTTGTGGGATAAAAGACGTCCGGTGGTGACTTCATTGATTTTTATATCAGATGACGGTTCATCCGATTGTTTCAGGGACTAAGAGTAAATTCCTAAACCTTCTCTTCTTAAAGAAAAGTGCAAAATCTATCAATCTTGGATATTGATTCCTCTTTCTATCGCTGGTAAAATTTATGTGTATATGGGTCCCTTATCTGAACTGGATGCTAATGCTAAAAAACTCCAAGAGTTTTTTACCACTTATCATTGTACGGAACCCGTAGCTAGTAAGAAAAAAGCTGGTGATGAAAATGCTAGGGCTAAACCAGATTCCCATGTCAACACTGTAGATGACAATCAGGCAAAGTCTTCAAATGAAGCCTTATAGATAGAAAAACCCATTAACTTGGATTATATAAGGAATGCTCTTAGAGTGTTTCGCTGTCGCCCTTTATTCAAAGATCTTAAACCGTACCTCTCTTGGCTTGTCAAATTTGAGAAAAAGAAATCTTAAATCTAGAAAGATATGGAAATCTTCAACATGATTCAACTGTCTAAGGTTGGACAGGGTTATATTCAAACCCTACGAGTAAGTTCTCTATACTTTTGGGATAGTTCTCATAATACCTTCCATTTTACTTGTAGAATTATTACTCCTACCTTCTTCGACATTGATAAAATCACTAGTCTTCCACAGCTGGAGAAGCCTTTGATCCTTACGATATGGATGGAGATACCGTTAACTTCGATGATGATCGTGCCACCTTCACCCATTACATAACTTATCACCATTACAAAACCAGTGAGGAGGTCTGTAACAAAAAGAACATCGCTTTTCTATCTCTTTGGTTCTTAACTTTAGAGAATCAATTGCATGTTAGACTAAATATTTTCCTAAGATAACTATTATTCGATTCGCTCTAAGAATTCTTGGGAGAAGTTGTTGAAGTCCTAAAGAATTACAAGTTGGGAACAAACTTGTTACTAGATGGTCCCTATTGGTTACTTCAACTATGGTTAAACGCTACCTTCGAGCCTTCACTCCCAACCCAGAACACAATTGATAAGCAGAATGAAGAGATAAAAAACAAAAGAGTCGAAGGAACGCGCTTTGTTCGATTGACCCTGAGTGACGAAGGATAGAACCTAAAAAATTCTATCATTGGATACATGATGATGTTCGCCAAGCGCTACAACTTTAACCCCTCCATGGCTCTTTTCGTCCACATAGCTCATGGCCCTGAGTGGTTCTTAAAATAATTCCCTGCTTCTTCGACAGATCATGAAGAAAAATCCTTGGCCATATGAGGAGCGTTTCTTGTTACTAAATAGATCTCCACCAAACTCAGGCCCTCAAAGAACCAAATTATCTTAGTCAGCTACCAACCCAATCATGTCTCTTGAATGTTTGGTCTCATCTAACTAATGCCCAAGCCAGTTTGTCACAAGAAAAGTGTTTCTACCTATACAAGATGTGCTTTTCTGAAACTGAAAGGGACAAACATATAGCTCGATACTTGGTGGAAAAATTACTACACCAAAGAGATCTTTGACGTTTCTGCTTTTACTCAACATTTCACCACTATTTTTGCTTCTATACAGGAGAGATCCAAAAAATGTATGACAACTCACATCAAGGAGATCCAAGCATTCTAGAAATACTTTGAAACTGCATACAAGCCTGATGATCTTAGTTGAACCATCTGAGAAGCAACATTTATTTTAAAAGAAAAGTTTATAAATAAACTCACTGCCTTGAAAATCTTTATGTGTCAAACACGAAGATAGGTATGAGTTAACTTTTAAACTTCAACCACTAAAGTTACCCCCTCTTCCAAGTGTTGACTTTGGCTTGACATTTCATCCTCCATTCCCATAACGGTTCGTCTGTGTGTCTAACTTAAAACTCCTTCAACAGG
Organism: Vicia faba; assembly: GCA_948472305.1. NCBI lineage: Eukaryota > Viridiplantae > Streptophyta > Magnoliopsida > Fabales > Fabaceae > Vicia > Vicia faba. The sequence continues at coordinate 1,309,781,052 of OX451739.1, forward strand.
ATTCTCAAAAAATTGCCAAACGGGTAGTTTCGACTAAGCATACTCTGGATAGTTTAAAAGGTCACCTTTATGTTGATATTGAGCATGTTCACATACTTTCTCCAATACATAAAGGTGCGAAATGGGAGGATCTTTTGACTCATCCTTCTCCAAACTTTTTGAATGTCTTTGTAACTTTGACAATTTTTAACTTGTATACTTTTTAGCGGTTGATCTGAAATTCTGTATATTAGACTAAGAATATCCTATGACATGTTGAGACATCTGAATCCGGACAAAACAAAAATGGCAAGGTATAAACATACAAAACAATACTAAAAAGCATAACCAACACACCTGAATTGTTAACCCAGTTTAAGCAACTCTCCTACTCCGGGGGCATACCAAGCCAGGGATAAAGTCCACTATAATAGTATCAAGTCAAAGCTAAACTAGTCCCAAGTTTAAAACTTCTCGCTTAATGACTACCCATGCTAACTTTCTATCTAAGAGTCACCTAGATATATGGCCCTTATGAACTCCCTTATCAATCACAGACAACGGTTGGATCAAAACAAGAAGACGCACTTCCATGACGCGAAACCACAAGACACACTTCCATGACAATATTAGAAGACTCACTTCTAAAACAATACCTAGCCATGACTTTTGTAATATGGTGGGAGAACTAACTTTTTGGTTTTATCCAAAATATGCGGATAGCTAGAGTCACCACCGACGTTTCTTTTATCCAATATAAGGAAATGCTGAAAAGAACATGAAGGACCTTGATAGATTTTGAGTTTGCGGGATAAGTTATGAAATGGGGAGGTGTTAGAGCCCTTTTCATCCGTAGTTATCTACGGGCTCTTAATCACTAGCTCACTTTGAAAACTGTGCCTTGTGTGCATGGGATTTGTTTGAAAATATTTTGAAAAGCCAAAGTATGGCTAACTTTGAAACGATTCTTGTATCAGCCCTCAAGATCGCGTACAAAGTGTTTTTGAAAATATTTCGAAAGTGTGACATGTAAAATAAATTATTTTTGGAAAGGTTGTGAGAAAGCGATTAAAAGTTTGTTACCCATTCAAGGTCCTTCTTATTATTTTCCTTCTCCTTTAGAGATAGTGCTATCCATATCATTAGTTGGTAGGTATCCCTATCCATTGGATGTGAAGGGACATGCGTAGGATCATCATATGGTCATCGAAGGCAACACGTAAGGATAGTTTAGTAATTGTAAAGGAGGGACTATCATCATTTACTCATAGGGACTAGATCATTTTGTAGGAAACTTTGAAGAGTCATCGAGGGACTATGATATTTATTTGAAACGGACATGATGATCTGATCGAGGGTCTTTTGCTAAAGTATCCCCACTTTTGATGGACATGACCAACTTTCCGAAGGCAACAAAAAGAGGTTACCCTAGAGGTGTGTGATACGGTGGCAGAACCGACTGTTAATTCTGGTTTTGCATTTTGTATTCACAAATGTCGCGGTAAGGAAGAGTCGCCACCGACTTTTATTTTATCCAACAAAGGAAAAGGGAAAAGAACATAAAAAAGTTTTTTCGAGATATTTCTGATTACGGGGGGTAGATTATAGAAAGGGAAGGTGTTAGCACCCTTTCTATCCATGGTTTTCCATGGGCTCTTAGGTGCTTGCTCATTCTTAAATTTCTTTTGTGTATTTGTGTGTTTGAAAATTTTTTGTTTAACTTCGTGGTAACCCTTGTATCTGTCCTCAAGAGTGCGACGAAGTTGTTTTTGAAAATTGTTTTGAAAGTGTTTATGTGAAAGAGTTTTTGTTGTTTTGAGCAAGTACTTAAGAGTTTCTACCTACTCGAAAAAGACTGTTCGTTTTCTTGTTTCCTTTAGACAGCCCTATCCTACTATTAAGGAGTAGGTAGCCCCATCGTTGGAGTTAAAGGGAAATTCGAAGGGACAATTATGGTCACAAAAGCAATGTTTAGGAAACCTTAGTAGTTACCCTAGAGTCTTAAAGATTTTTCTGAGGCAACATTCGAATGGGTCATTTTTTATATTTTGGGACTAGAGGGCAACCACTAAAGCTCCCTATACTTCATGACCGTTTACCGAAGGCAACCGAAGTGGGGGTAACCCTAGGAGTGAGCATGTGCAAGTGTTTGATTTCAGTTCATTTATCTTGTGCATTTAGGATTATCTACCATTTTAATCGTTATGCTTTCCATACAAGCGTATTAGTCTAAGCAGTTAATAATAGCGGAAAGTAAAGTGCGAGAAAAAAAACCTAGCTATTACAAGGCTTCAGGGAGGGGATTACATAACCAAAATTGGGAATTGAAACAGTAAATTAAAAAAAATAATAAACCTATGTTAAAAGCTATTACAAACTCAGAGTAATTTCAACAATTCAAAAATAAATAAACGCGCGAAAGTTAAGAAGGGAAAAAAGTAGAAGCCTAAAAAATCTAATTAATTAAAAAATATTTTTGTATTTTTTATTGAGAAAAATAGTTGAAATTCGCAAGTTAAACCTAATTTTCTAATTAATTTTATTTAACAAAATAATCAATGTTAGAATAATTAAAATAATTAATTTTAAAAATTGATTTTAATTATAAAAACCCTAATTCTATTTTTTTGATTTTTTAATTTTATGGTTTTTTATAAATAATTAAAAAAATGATTCAAAGGTCATTAAACTAAATAATGAAAATAAAATAAAAAAAAATCAAAAGAATTTAGAAAATGGGCCTGCTGCTATTGTTAGCAATCTAGGGGTGTGAAGCTGAATTATTAGGCCCAATTTGTGTTGGCCCATTTTCCTGCGTGTGGATTCAGTGTAGCTGGCCTTTAGAAGGTTCACCATGCACTGTCTTTGTTGGACGTTAGATCTGGATATGATGAGATCTTATGGTATGGATCTTAGGTGCATGATATACGCGTGGGATGATGATGCATTGGATCTGAAATCAAATGGTTAGAAAATACAAAAACTCCAAACATGGGTATCGAACCCAGGTCTCTCACCTCACATGCATTATTCCTTACCACCAGGCCAACCTGTTATTCATTTATATCAATGACAAAATAATAATATAATATATAAACAACATGAATGTTGAGTTATCAGCATGCTCCCTTTCAGTGGGACCTTAGATTTCAAACCAACCAATCAAAACGTAAGGGATTGCCACACAGGGTCTTCTCCTGAGTCAACGATGCTGGAGCTGCACTCCGGTCGTTTTCTCCGGCCCTGAAAAAATGTAAACGACCAAAATACATGGAATCAAGGCACCAGGCTCTGGCTACCCCCCCTATTTCCTAGGCTGCGAACTCCATGGTGGTGGTGGTTTAACCCGAAAGTCCTTGTACAGGGAGATATGACGCTCTCCCGAAACCTGGCCCTAACAATGGCAAACTGAGGATCCTGCGTGCATGCTTGACACTAATGGTTTAAAACGACTCAGAACATTAATACGAACATGTAGTAGTGCAAAAAATCAATTGATATCGCATGAATCCAAAGTTTGAGGTTTGAGAATCTTACCAAACTGTGGCTTGTGAGAGGATGAGTTTTGGGATCATTTGTCCTTCAGTACATGTATGGTTCGACTGCTGAGATCGACAAGAGACTAATGGAGTGCTTGGAATGCTTTGATAGTGGCCGGAGAGAGAGGTCTCGTGTTGCACCAACTTGAACCAATTTTGACCTTTTTGACTAGGGTTTTTTGTAACAGTTGCGCCTATCCCTTAGGTTTGACTTTGTTGTGCATATATATTAGGCCATATTAGGTCAACAAAATTGGAAGAATATCCATGCTTTCATTGAGAAAATATTTTCTTTCAAATATGTGATTTTTGGCTTTTTTGAGAACAAATCTAATATTTATCTTTCTCCACGAAGTTGCCTTGATATGCCATTACATCTTGCTTATTATTTGATGAGAAAAAGATTCCAAATCAAATCTTCAATTATTTCCTTTATTTGTTTAATTGTGCATTTTAATGGATAAAATATCAAAATAAATAATATAAATAGTAAAATAATGTAAGAATGAGCTCAAGGGTCGTGAGCCATGTTGGAAACAAGTTTCAAGCATGAAAAGATGGGCCCATTTGGAAATAATTCAAGTTTGGTCAATATTGGCTTCATGCACTTTTCTAAAAATTAGTCAAATTTAGAAATGCATATCTCTCTCATTTTTAATCCTAAGAGGGTGTTCTTGGACTTTTTAGAGATGTGCTCTTATCAACCATTTTGGTTTCATCTCAATTGGATCTTCCATGTTTATGTAAGGAGCTTTAACGTAAAAGGTGTTTTTGTTGACTTTTTGAAAGGACCTATAATGTCTGAGCTTGTATCTCTTGACTGGGGCATTTCTTGATCTTGAGGGCTGAAGAGAAGTTGTAGGGAATTGGATTCTCTTCAAACTGTGCCATGGTGGAAAAATTTATGATAAAGTATGAAAAAGTTATACCTGGTCAAAGTTTGGTTGACTTTTCCTATAGAAACCCTAATTTGCAATTTTTTGACTTTTGATGAATTAGGAGCATTTCTTGAGGAATCATGATCAACCCTTGGTCAAATGATGGATATTACTTCAAAATGATGTTGTTGACCAAAAATCTTGATGTTTGACTGTATATAGGCTACAATTGACTTTTGACCTATTACAGTTGATTTTTAGGCATTTGAGCAGTTGACTTAACAACCTTGTTGTGCAAGGCATGAAATTTGGCATGGATAACCTTGAAGACATATTAGAACCATGGAAAACATTTGGGACCCTTGGATCTCGACCATCTTGAAGAACATTGAAACCCTAGTTTGAGGTATATTGCCTTTAGGAGAGCATTTTTTTGGTTAATTCTTGGGCAAGTTGAGGACCTCTAGGAGTATGTTTTGAGTAAAAATGGGAGGGAAAATTTTTGGGTGCAACAAGGTGCAATGTGCGAATAATGTGTCTTGTTCACTTATTTATCTTGTATTAGGGTTATCTATAGATTGTTTTTAGATCTTGCCATACATGCCTAATTACTAACAGCTGAATATATACAAAATTAATGGTGCACAAAGTAAATCCTATGCTATTACAAGGTGTTATACCCCTAAAGTTTCCCTTCCATTTTCCTTCAAGATATTCTCATGAGATCCTCATTTGCTCAAGTTGGATCAAGAATTGATCAGACAAATTCTCCTTCTAAGTAATGGGTCCACAACTAGGGTTTGGTATTTATCAAGGAAGATTGAGTTTTCAAGGTCGCAAGTTTTTTTCATGGTTCCCCACAGGTCTTCAAGGATTCTCATGTCGAGTTTCAAGTCTTGCATCACAAGTTTGCTCAGTCAATTCCTCAAATGACTGAAAATCTATTGTATTGGGTAAAATGTTAACCATGGTCAACATACAGTCAAACTTCAATATTTTTGGTCAACATCAACATTTTAAAGTTATATCCTTCATTTGATCAAGGTTTGATCACGATTTCTCAAGAAAATCCCTCAAACCATAAAAAATCAAAAGTTGCCAAATTAGGGTATCCTTCGGAGAAGTCAACTGAACTTTGACCAAGAATTACATTCACATGCTTCATAAGTATTTCCCCAACCAAAGCCCATTTTGAAAGAAATTCATTTCTCTGCAACTTTGTATCTCTATGCTCAAGTTCAAAAAATGCATCATTTGAGAGATATACGCCAATACATTATAGGTCATTTCAAAAGTCAACAAAAAGACACTTTTTGTCAAGGCAACTTACATTAGGATAAATTGTTAAAAAGCAAAAATGATACACATAGAGGTTGTAAAGTACATCTTGATATTTCCAAAAAGTTAAAGATCACCTTCAAAGTATAAAAATTGAATGAGTTATGACCATTCCAATTTGTGAAATTTTAAGCAGATGCATGAAGACCAAAGTGAGCAAGATTGATATTCTGGACTATTGGACAATGGTTTTGAGGTCCAAACGTATTTATGCCTTTCATACACCTCAGAATTCATTCATACACTTTTGGCCTTATTTTATTTTTATTATTTTTGATTTAATTCACTAATAATATAAGATAATATAAGATAAAATCATATCTTTTTTTACAAGAGTCAAAACCCATTTACTTTTACCCTAAAAATCCGCTATATAATCTGACATCAAGACAAGAGCAAAGACACAAAAACCTTGCACCATAAAACTTGTACAAAATTTTCCAAATTTTCCAACAACCCTGAAGTCTTGAAACCTTATTTTTAAACCCCTCTCACTGTAAAACAACTATCTTAGTCACTCCTAGCCACCATACAGAGTAAGGTTGGGTCGATTCTGATGTTCAAAAGCTCAAGAGAACACCATACATACATCTCTGACTTCATAAATTTTGTTAATTTCATATTGTGATTTTTGTTTGGTTTTATGCCATACTAATGTTACTAATGCACTCCTGAGATGTCCCTGAACAAGTTTGGACCATTATCATGATCCCATACAGTAAAAACCATAGGTTACCATGTTTGCTCCGATCGGCTTTACTTGCTTCAAAACTCACGATCCAAGGACTTTTAGCCAAAACTAAGTCCATATATGGACTTAGGAGGCTTGAATTAGGGGGAATAGGTTGTTTTGGATCATTATCCGTTTGAATTTCACAGGTTCAAGAAAAGAGAGTCACCGGAGAAGACGACCGGAGCTAGGGCTCCGGCACTTCTCTGGCCAAGGCATTTGATTATATAATATACATTTATGGTTTAAATTATATGAACGGATGAAACAGCCACCACAGTGGCAAAAGCGCGCGTGATAAGGCATTAGTCTCAAAGGTCTTGGGTTCGAGCCAACCTTCTGAAACCTTTTTCATATTTCTCATATGTTTTTAATCAACATTAAAATCAATTAGGTTTAGTTTTCTTTCTCATAAATTAACTTTGATTTTTATTTAATAAAATAAATTAGGATAATTTATCTCGATTAATTTATTTAACAAACTTTTTTAGATTATTAGAAATCAACCTAGAATTTAGGGTTTTCTCAATTAAAATCAATTAGTTTTAGGTTCAATCACCAATTTTTTTATCAAACAATTTCTCCTTTTTATTGTTTGCACGCTTTATTGTTTTCCATTAGTTTTTTCCTATTATGTAATTGCTACGAAATGTAATATCTTAAATTAGGTTTTTTGCTTTCTCTCTTTCCCAAATTTTTGGTGGTTTGTACCCCCTTCCCCGAAGCCTTGTAATAGCACAGGACATTTAATTTATGTCTTTACTGCTTTCCTTATTACTTCAAGTAAGTAGGGAATGTATGGAAAGATCTACAATAAACAGCTAGAAAACCCTAATCACAAGATAAAATAACTGAATTCAATACACTATTCAGACACTCACCTCTAGGGTAACCTCACTTGTTTCCTTCGGATAAACACAATCATGTCCCTCAAACATGGGGACACTTTAACAAAGAACCTAGGTTAAAAGATCATAGTCCCTCGATGACCCTTCAAATGTTGCCTTCGTTAAACGATCTTAGTCCTTTACGATAAAATTGCTAAGGCACCCTATGAGTTTCTTTTTTATTATACGATGACCCTCGCATGTCCCTCCACATCCAAAGATAGGGCTTCCTACTAACTAATGGTAGGGTAGCACTATCTAAGGAGGAGGAAAATAACACGAAAGTCTTTTGAGTAGGTAGATCGCTCGTAATCGCTTGCTCACACTAAAACATTTCAAAACATCTTTTCACACAAACACTTCTTCTGAAATTTTTTCAAAAACAAACACTTTGTACGCATTCTTAACGATACGAGAATCATTAAAAAAATTCCGAACTTAGGCATTTTTCAAAATATTTTCAAACATACACACAAAAGCATTTTAAAAGTGAGCTAGCAATTAAGAGCCCGTAGATAACTACGGATGAAAAGGGTGCTAACACCTTCCCTTTTCATAACCTACCCCCCGAACTCAAAAATTCTCGAAGGTCTTTCCTGTTCTTTTCACCGTTTCCTTCATTGGATAAAAGAAAATTCAGTGGTGACTCTTTCTCTCCGCGACATTTGCGATAAAACGTAAAACCAAGCCAGTTCTCCCACTGTATTACAGAACTAGCGACTCTGCTGGGGAAAATGTTAAGTTGTATTACCTTAGGGTTAGATCACTTTTAAATGCTTCCCTTGTTTGATTTGTCTAATTTAATTTTAAAGGGTGTTTGTGTTTTATTTATTACAAAGATCCTATACCCGGATTTGCGGAACATTTTAGGTAAGTAGCAATAGATCATGGAAATTAGGGAGCATACTAGGCCGCCGCATTATGTTACGAGCCCTAACTGACCTTAGAACCTAATTGACCCAACTTAGCCATTAGAAGGTAGTGAGATAACCGGATTTGGTGCAGCCCAAAGTTGGTGGATACTCTATACTACACTCATTGAGATTCGACTCCCGAGTTTTGTTTGGTGGCAAGTCAGTTGTCGTGCTAGACGAAACTTGTGGGAAAGATCAGTGATGTTGAGATCCCTAGAACCTGGTTACTTCTTTTGGACAGTTTGAGCTAACTAAAATACAAGAGGGTACTTACTTATAAACCCCATTCAAGCTTTAAACTTAAGGCCCTGGCGTGCATTGCTTGTGTTCGATTATCTATTTGAACATGTTATCATGACATCATAACATCATAACATCATAACATAATAACATCATCATATCATGGCTAACCATTTAAAGGATCTAGGGGATTTATCTTTGTTCTATGTTGCAGGGTCATGGCTTCTAGTTGTAGGAATACCCTCCAAATCAACTTCATGAGGATACCTTCTCAGATTAAGGTATTAGTCATAAAGGTTCCCGAAAATTCCCAGTTCACCAAGAGACATGGTAATCTACTCAGTCTGGTTACTACTGGATTTTCGGAGGACATGATGAGCGTTCTTTTCCAGTTCTTTGATCCAAATCATCACTATTTTACCTTCCCATATTATCAGTTGGTACCCACAATGGAAGAATTCTATAAATTACTCTAAGTCCCAATTCTTGACCAGATACCTTTCACCGGTCTAGAGAAAGCTACGAAACCTAAAGACGTTGTAGTAGCCTTACATCTGAAATGACCGAACATTGTATCTAAATGGGAAACAAGGAATGGAGTCAAGGGTTTCTATTCTATGTATCTGATTGAGAAGGCTCAGGGATTTCTAGCTACCATGAATCTCCTTGCTTTTGAGGATATTTTTTCCTTGATGATCTATGGTTTTCTTACGAGAACGATCCTCAAAACTACCATCAAAGGTTTCTATATGATTGGGGCATGGTGAACAAGATTGATAGTAATACTTTGGGATACAAGAATTTCATTCCTCTATAGCTTACCTCAGATGGGTGTGGTCTCGTGCTCAGATTCTCAAAATGCCATATCCTACTATCTTACCAGTGATCGTGGAGCCTTTTATCGAAGGGGATGTTCCACATACTATTCTTCATCCCAATATGCCTATTTATTTTTAAGAACTACAGAAGTCCTGGATTCAGCTTAAGGAAGAAAGAGATACCTTTGATGCTCAGTTTTATGCTAGTGAGAAGAAAACACTGGAACTGACGAAACGACTCCACGAAGAAAAAATCCTTAACGCATATGTTAACACAAAGAGGAAGCGTCCATGGGAGACTTGAATTTATATTTTTTTCTATTTTGTAACTCTTTTTATTGAAAGAAATTGTAATTTGAGTTTATTACTAAAATTTCTCTTGTTTCTTCTTGTTTAAACAAATTTAAATCCCACGATCCTTAAAAACATCGCATTTTCATTCATGCATCATTACATAAACAGGTTTTCTTATACAGGTTTTCTCATCTTCTTGCTGCTTATTTCAGTAAAAGATGGCTCTTGAACATACTGTTAATGAACTCCATGCTCAGAATGACCAATTCCAGGAGACCCTCCTGAACCTAGCTCAAGGACAAAAGGATATGATGGCGCTCATCGCCAAAAGAAAGAAGACTCGAAAGTCGATTGGTATCTTCAACATGGGAAGAAGATTCAAAGGTCCTTCTAAACAAGTTCAAATTGTTGATATCACTTCAGATGAAGATGAAAACAAAGAAGAGGATGGTAGAAGTGTCTGGGCTGAAGGTGGAAGCAACCTTGGTTCTTGTAAGATGTCTGAGGATGAAGAATCTTTTGATGAACAGTATCCTCCTGCGAATGATAGATACAAGCAGCTAGAAGACCTTCTTAAAGCTATGGAAATCCAAAAATTACCTGGATTAGATTTCAGAAAGCTTGGCCTTGTTCTGGGGGTGGTTGTCCCTCACAAGTTCAAATTCCATACTTTTGCTAAATATGATGGTGTGTCTTGTCTGAAACTTCATATGCGATCTTATGTTCGGAAAATACAACCCCATACTGCTGACAAAAAGTTATGGGTGCATTTATTTCAGGAAAGTTTGTCTGGTACACAACTCGAGTGGTTCTATCAGCTGAAGGGAACCAACATTCATACTAGGGAAGACTTAGCTGCTTCTTTTTACCAACAATATCAATATAATGTTGACCTTGTACCGACTCGCGTGCAATTACAAAACATGAGTATGGGTTTGAATGAAGGATTTAAAGAATATGCCCAGAAGTGGAAAGACTTGTATGGAAGGGTGTAACCTCCCTTGTCTGATTGGGATCTTGTTGATATGTTCATGGGCACTCTGACAGGTCCATTCTTTAATCTGTTGATTGGGAGTTTGTCATCTAGTTTTACTGAGCTGATTCTGACTAGGGAACAAGTTTAAAGTGTTATCAAGAGTGGAAATATTCCAGTAGCTATGTTTCTAATTCTATAAAGAAGACATTCAATAATAAGAAGGAAATTAATGCAGTTTATGGCCAGAAGGGCCATAGTAAAAATGACTGCCATCAGTCTGTGAGAGCAGTGTTTATCTCTATTCTGACGCCTGTTCAACAATAACAACAAGGCAATCAGCGCAGGTAAGACGCTCCGAGGAGACAGATCACCAAGATTAGTATGCCTTTGTCTCAGGCATTACAACATCTGTTGAAAGCTGAATTGACAATACTGTGGGATCCTTCTCCTAATCCCAACACCTCCTCTCCTAAGTATAATCTGAATGTAAAGTGTGCCTATCATTCTAACAGTCCTAGGTACGACACCAATAATTGTTGGGCCCTGAAAAACAAAATTCAAGATCTGATTGACAAGAAAGAGATTGAGTTTGATCCTCCGGAGACCCTGAACGTAATTACTACACCTATGCCAAAGCATGACCAAGGTGTGAATGCTATTGATGTTGTTTCAACTACGGAAGATGTTGATAATGACTTGATAGTTGAAATTTCCTACCATTGTCAACGGACTCGAAAATTTGAAAGCAGAAGACTTTATACCAATCTCCTTTAGTCAGGAGTAATTGATATTTCTTGTTTTATTGCTTTCATGTTTTTATGATATGTAATTTTAAAACAATAACTTTAAACCTTATGCCTTACCTGGGGCACAACAGTTCACTTGTTAGGGTTGTTGTCTTTCATACGCATATGCTCATCTAATAAAACATTGGACATTTTTGCATTCAAATTTTTTGCTCTCTGTCTTTTCATTACTTTATTAATTTCAAATATAGATATTTTTTTATTACGCACACACCCACACACTACATTACAGATCCACATGCACTCTGGATGTCGTCGATATTGATTCTGCTACTGCCTTTTATGACTTTGAAAATCCGATCTACCAAGCCGAGGAAGAAGGTGAGGAAGATTGTGAAATACCTGGAGAACTTGCCAGACTCTTAATACAACAAGAAAAGTCTATCCAACCACATGAAGAACCAGTTGAAGTTGTAAACTTGGGTACCTAGATAGACCAGAAAGAATTCAAGATAGGCGCCAATTTAAAGATCAATGTCAAAAACAAGTTAATTCAGATGTTGCATGACTATGTTGAGATCTTTGCATAGTCATACAAAGACATGCAAGGGCTCGATACATATATTGTGGTCTAGCTTATGTCAATTAAAGAGGGTTGTTCTCCGATTAAGCAGAAGGTTCGTCGCATGCGTTCCAAGATGTCAAAGATGATCAAAGTCGATGTTATGAAGCAATTCAATGCAGGTTTCTTAGTAGTGACATCATATCCTTAATGGGTTGCTAATAATGTGATGGTACCAAAGAAAGACAACAAGGTGCGTATGTGTGTAGACTATAGGGATATGAATAGGGTGAGCCCTAAAGATGATTTCCCACTTCCGCATATTGATGTTCTGGTCCAAAAAACTGCTCAGCATAAGGTATTCTCTTTCATGGATGGTTTCTCTAGTTATAATGAGATCAAGATGGCGCTTGAAGATATGGAGAAAACCACCTTTGTCACACAGTGGAGCACTTTATGCTACAAGGTTATGCCTTTTGAGTTGAAGAACGTCGGAGCAACTTATCAACGTGTCATGGTAGCTTTATTCCATGACATGATTCATCACGAGATAGAGGTCTACAGTGATGACATGATAGCAAGATCGCAGACTAAAGAAGAGAACCTTGATCATTTACATAAACTGTTTGAAAGACTGAGGAAGTATAAGCTAAGGTTAAATCTGAACAAGTGCACCTTTGGGGTGAGATCCGATAAACTCTTGGGCTTCTTTGTCAATGGTAAAGGTATTCAACTTAATCCCGCCAAAGTCAAATGCATTCATGAAATGTTGGCTCCTCGTACTGAGAAGAACGTCACAGGTTTCTTAGGACGATTGAATTACATTGCTCAATTCATTTCTCATTTGACAGCCACTTGTGAGCAATTCTTCAAACTGTTAAAGAAGGATCAAGTAGTAAGGTGGAATGACGATTTCAAGACATATTTTGGCAAAATTATGGAATACCTACAAGAACCTCCGACTCTGATGCCACCAGTTAAAGGAAGACCTCTAATCATGTACCTAACAGTGCTAGAATTTTGAATTCCCGGACAAGAACATTATGCTAGTAACAGATTGCGAAGAACCTGAACGAAATGAAGGACCTAAGACAGGATCCTTATGGACTATGATTATTGATGGAGCTTCCAACGAACTTTGCAGCGGAATTGGTATTGAATTATCTCTCCTCAGGGTTTCCATACGCCCTTCACCGCCAGATTATGCTTTGATTGTACCAATAACATGGATGAATACAAAGCATGCATTATGGGTATTAAAGCTGCTATTGACCTAAGAATAATATTCTTAGATGTATATGGGTACTCATCTCTGGTTATCAGTTAGATCAAGGGAGAATGGGATACGAAGCACCCAAATCTCATATAAAGAGCATGTGTTAACTCTGAAATCGTACTTCGAAGAAATCCCTTTTAAGCACATCTCGCGAGAATAGTCAATTGGCGGATGCATTGGCTACCATATCATTTATGTTCAAGGTCATATGGGATAACGAGGCACCCAGAATCACCATTGAAAGATTAGACGAACCAGCACACTATTACGAAGTTGATACCGATGGAGTAGAAGAGAAACCTTGGTTTTATGAAGTGAAGAGGTATCTTAAGGCTCAAGAGTACCCTGAAGGAACATCGATCAATGACAAGAAATTCCTACGGAGGTTTCAGCTATGTTCTTCTTGATTAAAAAATTTTATACAAGCGTAATCATAATTTGACTCTCCTTCATTGTGTGAACAAGAAAGAAGCAGAAAAGATTATGGAAGATATGCATGAAGGCATCTTTGGCACTCATTCTAGTGGGCATACTATGGCTAAGAAGATCTTGAGAGCAGGTTACTATTGGTCGACTATAGAAACCGACTGTCACCACAACTCGAGAACTTGTCATAAATGCCTGATCTATGTTGATAAAATACATGTGCCTCCAGTACCTCTGAATTCCTTGACTGCTCCTTGGCCGTTTGTGATGTGAGGCATTGATATGATTGGACATATTAAGCCTACTGATTCTAATGGACATCTCTTTATCCTCGTCTCCATTGATTAATTCACAAAGTGGTTTGAAGCAGCCTCGTTCGCCTCTGTTAGCAAGAACGTTGTGGCCTAGTTCATTAGGCATAACCTGATCTGTCGGTATGGCATCCCCGAGAAGATTATCACAGACAATGGTACTAATCTTAACAACACTATGATCACTGAACTTTGCACATAGTTAAAGGTCAAACACCATAACTTTTCTCTCTATCGACAAAAGATGAATGGTGCAGTGGAAGCCGCCAATAAGAACATAAAGAATATCGTGCAAAAGATGGTTATGACCTACAAAGACTGGCATGAGATGTTACCGTTTTCTCTCCATGGCTATCGCACTTCACCTCTAACATCAATTGGGACAACCCCTTTCTCTCTAGTCTACGGTATGGAAGTTGTTCTACCTATCGAAGTTCAGATTCCCTCTCTGAGAATTATGAAAGATGAAGACTTAGACGAGGACATGTGGGTTCAAACTAGGTTGGATCAATTAAATTTGACTGACGAGAAGAAGATCACGGCTGTCTTCCATGGTCAGATGTATCAGAAGCTTATGATCAAGGCATTCAACAAGAAAATCAAGCATCAGGTATATCAGGCTGGTGACTTGGTAATAAATTGCATCATCTTACCGCAGGGTGAACCCCGGGGCAAATGGACTCCCACTTATGAAGGGCCATTTGTAGTCAATAATATATTTTCAGGCGGTGCCATGATACTAACCACCATGGACGGTGAAGATTTCCCGCACCCTGTAAAGGCGAATGTAAGTGTTTGTTGGAAGCAATTTTGGTAAAACAATGACTTGTTAATGTTTTGCTAAATGTCTTAACATTTGGAGAAAAACTGTTTTTGAATAATGTAAAAGCAGATGTGTTGACATCTGCCTACTGAACTGATCTCATCCCAACATCAGTTAAGTCTTTTATGTTTCTTGATTTCCAGCACTCCATAATTCAGAATTTGTGACTCACATGCTTCGAAAAATATGGAGGAATATTATCCAAATTGGATGAATTTTATCTTAGCCTGTTTTTATGGAAATATTCAAAATACTTGAATTTTTTTTTAAGCCCAAGCCCATAGTTGCGCATATATAAGAACTTGCTTCCTTATTCAAATACAAGCAACTTTTGAAGAAGGATACTTTCTTTCTGATTAGAAGTCTAGGCATTTTATTTGATACACTCTAAGTATTAGTTTAAATACTTGAGTTGTTATTTGGGTTGTTAATTATGTATCATTCATAAGCTTTTAAGCATTGAATGATTTAAGTGTTTCAAACTTATTAATTTTGTTAAGTTCTTCACCGTAAGTGATTGAAGGGATTTGAGGATGGCCTAATACCTAGGTGGGTCTTAGGTATAAGTTTAGCTTGGGTAGTGATTAAATGATTAGATCGTAAACTGGTTGTTTACTGAGTGTCTACAAATTGATACTATTTAGTGAACTTGTCCCTGACTTGGTAGCCCCCAGAGTAGGTGTTGTTTTACACTGAACTAGGTGAATAAACTGTTGTGTTTTTACTACTTTTGATTTTATTGCACCTTACTTGTAGACATATGTTTGTGTCATTACATCTCATTCGACATCACATATTTGATACCAAAATTTCAATTGGTCTCAGAGCAGGCATCCTGCTCTTTATCTGGGTGAGATCCAGGGAAGATACTTTCTGGTACTATGGACGACGAAGGAGGATTTGTGAACAGACCACCCATTCTGGATGGAAGCAATTATGACTACTGGAAACCACATATTGTTTCCTTTTTAAAGTCCTTAGATAGTAGGGCTTGGAAAGTAGTTTTAAAAGAATGGAACACCCTGTCAAATTGGGAGAAAATAGAGAACCTACTTCTGAATTAAAACCAGAAGAAGATTGGTCTAAGGAAGAAGATGAAATTTCTCTTGGAAATTTTAGCCTTGAATGCTATATTCAATGGAATTGACAAGAATATTTTCAGATTGGTGAATACATGTGAAGTTGCTAAGGATGCATGCGAGATTCTTCAATCTACTCATGAAGACACATCCAATGTTAAGATGTCAAGACTCCAACTGCTCACCACAAAATTTGAGAATTTGAGAATGAAGGATGATGAAAGTATAAATGACTTCCATATGAACATTATTGAAATTGCTAATGCCTCCAGTGCTTTAGGAGAGAAAATACCTGAAGATAAATTGGTGAGAAAGATGCTCTGGTCTCTTCCCAAGAGATTTGATATGAAAGTAACTGCTATAGAAGAAGCTCAATACATTGACAAAATGAAAGTGGATGAACTTGTTGGATCCCTTCTAACATTTTAATTAAGCATACATGAAATATCTGATAAGAAAAAAGCATAGCCTTTGTATCTAATACTGAGAATGTTGAAGAAGATGTCTCAGAAGATGTTGGAACATCTTTGCTTGATAGTCCAATTGAATCAAATGACACAAGTATTGATTATAATCCTCCTCAAGAAGATCCCCAGTTTAGTTACCTCAATAAAGGACCTTCAATTAGAACTCTGAAAGATCATTCTAAGGAGCTTATCATAGGAGATCCAAACAAATGAGTTACTACCAGATCAAGAGAAGGGATTTCAAACTATTTCTTTTTTATCAAAAATTGAGCCTAAGAATGTCAAAGAGTCCCTAACTGATGAGTTATGGATTAATTCTATGCAAGTGGAGTTGGAACAATTCAGTAGGAATGAAGTTTGGGATCTGGTTCCAAGACCTGAAGGGAAAAATGTGATTGGCACTAAATGGGTATACAAGAATAAATCTGATGAAAAAGGGGTGGTCACTAGGAATAAGGAAAGGTTAGTTGCACAAGGATACACTCAAATAGAAGGAGTGGACTTTGATGAAACTTGTGCTCTTGTAGCTAGACTTGAATCAATCACACTACTGTTGGGAGTTGCATGCATTTTGACATTTAAATTATTTCAAATGGATGTAAAGAGTGCCTTCTTGAATGGGTACCTGAATGAAGAAGTTTTTGTTGAACAACCAAAAGTATTTGTTGATCCATGTTTTCCTAAACATGTTTATAAACTGAAGAAAGCTCTGTATGGATTGAAGCAAGCTCCAAGAGCTTGGTATGAGAGACTGGCAGAATTCCTTGGGGAGAATGGATATATGAAAGGTGGCATAGACAAAACCCTCTTTGTCAAAGAAGAAGAAGGGAAGATTATGATTGCTCAAATTTATATTGATGACATTGTATTTGGTGGGATGTCAAATGAGATGGTTCAACATTTTGTCAAGCAAATGCAGTTTGAATTTGAAATGAGTCTTGTTGGTGAATTAACCTATTTTCTTGGTCTGCAAGTTAAACAAATGGAAGACTCAATATTTTTATATCAGGGCAAGTATGCCAATAATATAGTAAATAAGTTTGGGTTGGAGAATTCCAGACACAAAAGAACCCCTGCTCCCACACATCTGAAGTTGACTAAAGATGAAAAAGGAGTATGTGTAGATCAAAGTCTCTATAGAAGCATGATAGGAAGTCTTCTATATCTCACAGCTAGCAGACCAGGCATTGTCTTTGCTTTAGGTCTGTGTGAAAGATATCAAGTTGATTCTAAAATTAGCCATGCCGACCATGTGAAGAGGATTCTTAAATATGTGAACGGGACAAGTGACTATGGTATGTTGTACTCTCATGGATCGAATTATGCCTTAACTGGTTTTTATGATGTTGATTGGGCAGGAAGTGCTAATGATAGAAAGAGTACATCAGGAGGATGCTTCTTTCTGGGAAATAATTTCATATCTTGGTTCAACAAGAAGCAAAATTGTGTGTCTCTGTCCACTGTTGAAGCTGAGTATATTGTTGCAGGAAGCAGTTGTTCTCAATTGGTTTGGATGAAACAAATGTTAACATAATACAATGTCAAACAAGATGTGATGACATTATTCTGTGACAATTTAAGTGCCATAAGCATATCAAAGAATCCCATTCAACACAGCAGGAACAAGCATATTGACATCCATCATCACTTCATAAGAGAGCTTGTTGAAGAAAAGATTGTTTCCTTAGAACATGTAGCCACAAAATTGCAGTTGGATGACATCTTCACAAAGGCTTTGGATGCTAATAAATTTGAGAATTAAAGAAGAAAATTAGGGATCTGTTTATATGAGCTTTTGTAGCAATTTAAAGTGTGTGGGAATATCATTAAAGTCGTATTGTATTATTTGTGTTTCCAACAAATCAAATTTAGAAAGCAATCATTACAAGACTGCCTCAAATTGTTTCCCACATGCTACGAAATTTATTCTCTCTACTTTCACAAACTCTTAATCCTCCTCCACAGAAAAAGGGCGCTTTCCATTCTTCATCACCTTGCTCAAAAATTCTCAAACATGTCTCAACATCATTCATCATCTTTCTCAAAATCTGCCAATGAAAATATTTCCCTTGACAGAGTACTAGATGTTACTCATATATCAATGATCCCTCCGCTTGAGAAAAAGGTCAAGAAACCTAGATCATCACCAGCTAAGAAATATAAAGATGATAAAGGTAACTCTTCTTCTGCTACTGAAAATAGAACTGAGGAAGAAATTGTTAATGTTGATAGAAGAAATTGTTAATGTTGATAGAAGCATCAGAGTATTAAATGAAGGCTTTGTTGTGCCTGGAATTTCTACCCTCCTTGCTTGCATGCCTCCTCCTGCTGACAAAGGAAGTAATCCTATAAATGATGATGTTTAATCATCCAAGAAAGATACTGCTGAAAGTAAACTTGAGAAGCTTGATACCTCTACCTTAAAAGAAGTGGAAGAAGAAGATGTTGATCAAGATGTTGAGGAAAATGTTGAACAAAATGTTGGAGAAAACTCTCCTTCTAAAGAAGATGTTGTTACCTCCAAGGATGGAGAAGGTCAAAATGCTGACAATGTAGTCAATGTAGAAGAGTTGTCTGACAATGTTGTACCTGGTATTTCAAGAAGGCTAAAGTCCAGGAAAGTGAAAGATGCAAGTGTCACACCCCCTGCCAAAAAACCAAGAAGAAAATCATGTATGGACCCCCAAAAGCACGAAGTAAAATGGTCCCCTCTTCTAGAAAAAGAAAAGCTAGACATGTTAGCTCTACTGATGATGATGAGGATGCTATAAAAAGATCCAAGAGTAAGAAGAAAGATGTTCTAGTTGAAGAGACTGACTCTAAGTATGATGTCGAGCAAGATGTCCAGGACATCTCTCCTATCAAAAAGTCTACAAATAAGAAATTGTCTGTTAGGGTTCCTGATGCCCCACTTGACAACATCTCCTTTCACTCTGTTGGGAATGCTGAAAAGTGGAAGTATGTGTATTATAGAAGGATTGCCCTGGAGATATAACTAGGAGCTAGTTCTTTGGAATGCAAGGAAATTATGGAGCTGATCTCTTATGTTGGACTGATGAAAACAGTTACCAGGTTTGCCAATTGCTATGAAACTCTTGTTAAGGAGTTTATTGTTAATATTCTTGTTGATTGTGCTAACCATAAGAGTAAGGAATATAGAAAGGTTTTTGTTAGAGGAAAGTGTGTAGAATTTTCTCCTTCCATTATAAAAAATTTTCTAGATAGGTCTGAAGATGTCTGTTGTGAGCTGGAAGTAACAAAAAATCAAGTGTGTAGATCCATTACTGCTAATCAAGTAAGTGAGTGGCCAATGAAAAAAAAGCTTCCTGTCAGCAAAATGAGTGTGAAATATGCTATTTTACATAGGATTGGAGTTGCAAATTGGGTTCCCACTAATCACACTTCAACCATCTCCATTGGACTAGGAAAGTTCATTTATGTTGTAGTAAACCATAAACTTTTTGATTATGGGACTTATATCTTTCATCAGACCATTAAACATGCAGGAACTTGTGCCATTAAGATGTCAATTTCTTTTCCTTCCCTCCTCTGTGTAATTATCCTAAATTAGCACCTTTGAATCCTAAGTGGAATTGATGTAATGTGCAAGAGGGGGTCTGCCTTGACACTCCATTTTAAGCTCTTTTTAGAAAAACATGTCCTAGACATTGTTTTAACATATGCACTTGCTGAAAAGACCTCCATAAAGGATGAAATGATCAATGAATTAAGGGAAGCCTTTAAAGAATTAGATGATGTGACCAGAGTGAGCTTAGCTAGGAAGAAATTTTTTGAAAAGATGATAAAGGACCGGTAAAAGGATAACATCTTTTGCTAAATGTC
The DNA here is from genome assembly GCA_948472305.1 of Vicia faba. Classification (NCBI taxonomy): domain Eukaryota; kingdom Viridiplantae; phylum Streptophyta; class Magnoliopsida; order Fabales; family Fabaceae; genus Vicia; species Vicia faba. Next base: position 1,309,801,178 of record OX451739.1, read on the forward strand.
TTGTTAAAATAATGACTTGTCAAAATAAGGACAACAATGACTTGGCAGCAATTTTGGTAAAATAATGACTTGTTAATGTTTTGCTAAATGTCTTAACATTTGGAGCAAATCTGTTTTGAATGATGTCAAAGAAGATGTCTTGACATCTTCCTACTGAACTGATCTCAGCCCAACATCAGTTAAGTCTTTTATTTTCCTGATTTCCAGCACTCCATAATGCAAGATTTGTGACTCACAGGCTGCGAAAAATATGGAGGAATATTTTTCAAATTGGATGAATTTTATCTTAGCCTAATTTTATGGAAATATTCAAAAGATTTTATTTTTGTAAGCCCAAGCCCACAACTGCGCATATATAAGGACTTGCTTCCTCATTCAAAGACAATCAATTTTTGAATAAGAATACTTTATTTATAATTAAAAGTCTAGGATTTTAATTTGTAATACACTCTAAGTATTATTTTAAATACTCGAGTTGTTATTTGGTTGTTAATTGTGTATCATTCATAAGCTTTTAAGCATTGAATAATTGAAGTGTTTCAAACTTATTAATTCTGTTAAGTTCTAAACTTTAAGTGATTGAAGGGATTTTAGGATGGCCTCATACCTTGGTGAGTCTTAGGTGGAAGTTTATCTTGGGTAGTTATTAAGTGATTAGATCGTAAACTGGTTGTTTACTGAGGGTCTATGAATTGGTATTATTTAGTGAACTTGTCTCTGTCTTGGTAGCCCCCAGAGTAGGTGTTGTTGTACATTGAACTGGGTGAACAATCTCTTGTGTTTTTACTGCTTTTGATTTTACTGCAACTTACTTGCAAATAGATATTTATGTCGTGACATCTCATTCGACATCACATATCTGATACCAGAATTTCAGCGAACATAGTAAAAAAATACTACGCATGAAAAAGTGAGCCGCTAAGTTGACTGGCCTAGGCAAAAATAAGGGCATCTCGACAAACCAAAAGGGTTCGGGCAAAAATTAGGGATAAGAATATAAATAGATTGTACACCCGACAAGTTGAAAACCTGAAAACCCGACAAGTTGAAAATCTGAAAAGGTGGCTTGGGCAAAAAGGGGTATCCCGGTGGTCTAAAAACCTGAAAGGGTGGTCTATGCAAAAGTTAGGTATTAAAGCGTATGACTATGTCCTGTTGGATCACTCACAGTAAGCCTTGTTATCAACATTAGGTTCAAATGGTATAGATCAATTCAATCAACTTCTTCCGACAGCAAGGGATGAGATGCTCAAAGACATAGGGGCAATAACAGAGTTGAAACACGCCGAGATGATTTTCACATAGCTATATGTTTTCACTTTGTAATCTTTCATCATTTTCGTGACGAATTCCTCTTACTAGGATTTAAGTCTCTTTGTACAAAATCGCCTGTTTACAGGAAAAAAATCAATACAAATACCATTTCAAAAATTCAAATGTTTTATTTTTACTATTTTGTTTGCAAAAATGTCCAACAACTAAATTGAATGAACATATGCATATGAATATGATTACTGTTAACAAATATATGCATAATAACAAGAATAAGCATTTGCTCAAGACTCTAGGAGTTGGGATAATATTCAAGTCACCCATAAATCCTCACAGGATTATCCCCATGGAGTCATATTCGCAAGCTCATTTTCAACAAATATACAATCCCTGCAAGGCTAAAATAACTTAATTCGCCAGCAGATTTCCCTAGTGGGTGAGGGAATATGATCTTTTCCCCGACAACATTTCTAACCAACAGATTCCCAACCCTTTCTAAACATTATGACGTCACCACAGTTCATAGGAATTCTCTTCCCCAACTGAGATTATTCCTCCGAAATTGTAAAATCCCCTGCAGAATTATTTTCTCCAGCAGAGCTTATTTCCTCAGCAGGAGTATTCCTCAGCAAAGTGTTTCTCCAACAGGTTTAGGGTTTATTTCCCCAAAAAGGTTTATTTCCCCAACAGGGTTTATTTCCCCGATCGGGTTTATTTCTCCAAAAGAAAACACTCTCCCCTACCAGAGTCTATTCCTTTAACTTGTGTAAATCACCAGCAAAATCCTCTTCTCTAGCAGAGGGTAGTCTAGGTTTCTATCCCCATAAAGTTTCTACAGAATCTGAAATCAGACCAGATATCGTTCAAACATATCCTCTCCAAACGAGTAAGCATCCATATCAGAAACTCGGTTAGACAACGCCTCGAAAGGTTATCTATCTATTTTATCCTTATTCAGAGTATATAAGAATTAATTCTCCAATAGAGCGATGAACGACCAATGATTTTGAACTCTTCTCCCCCAAGAATAAATCAACATTCCCCATCAGAGTTTCCTCAAACAGAGAGCAGGAGTCCCCAGCGGCAACATTCCAGACGAGATTGAAGATTAAACATATTCTCCATCCCCAACAACATTCAAAGATTTATTTTCCCCAGCAAGATGTTATACAGAGCTACACTTCAATGACATTTCACATTCATCTAAACATCATAGCATATGCATATGGCACAATCTCATTTACTTTGAGAACATCATTACACAATTCATTCCATACATCATGATATTGCATACATCTAACTCTTTATACATTTAGGTAAAGTCTACCAACAGACGAACATCATCTACAATTTTCAAACAGGTTGAAGATTAACTCCTGAAACAAGATGGGGAAACTATCTTTATTTCTTTATGATCAGATAAAGATCAATTCCCTAAGTAGGATTGTGCGACTATCTTTATCACCAATAGTATAAACTTCCTAAACAGGATGAGTTTACCAACAAACTGATTGTAGATCAATTCCCGAAACAGGATAGGGCGACTATCTACATAAACATATCAAAGATTAACTCCCGAAACAGGACGGGGAAACTATCTTTCTTTCTTTATGGTCAGATAAAGATCAAGTCTAGAAATAGGACGGTGCGACTAGCTTTATCACCAGTGGTATAACTTCCCGAAACAGGACGAGTTTACCAACAAACGGACTGTAGATCAATTCCTGAAACAGGATGGGGAGACTATCTACATGACGAACACTCCCCTTCAAGATATTCATTTTGAAAGTCACATTCCTTCATAAATTGATTCTAAAAAACAGCATCTTCAGAAATGATCGAATAGGTTCTTCCTGAAAAGCATTCTTTAGATGCAGTCAAGCGTAGACTCCTTCTGATACTTCTATCGAAATTCACTTTGGATGGCATCTATAAGCCTATCTACAAAGAATCTCCATGACCTCTCCAAATGGAATCTTTAAACCCATTCTCGGAACAATCAACCAACAACATTACTTCTTGCAAAGGTGAGTGCAAATTTCTGGGCACTTAAGTGTTCAATCATCTTTTACCTTGAAGTTGCCAATGGGTGACATGCCAATCTAACTCTTTTGGTTTAAGAAGATTGAACAGGGGAAGTTGTTGTACGCTAAAATTTGCCCTCTCATTTTATTCAAGACACTCCCCTAGGGTTCTCAAATGCTCAAGGTTGTTCAAGAATTGATCTGATAAATTCTCCTTCTAAGCAAGGGGTCCACAACTAGGGTTTCACTTTTCACAAAGAAGTTTGGGTTTCTAATGTCTTAAATGGAATTCATGGTTTCTTAAATGTCTCAAGGAATTCACATATCATGTTTCAAGCCATGCATCACACCTTTGCTCACACTATGCCAAAAATTAAAAATAACTGCGCACCATAGACAACGCTCATTTCAAGAAGCGCTGCTATAAGTTAAAAAATTAAAACTACAAACGAAATTAATAAAAAACACTGATAAAGGGCATAGAAAAGAAAGCGCTTTCTTGAAAGCGCTGCTATAGGACATAGATACGAAAGCGTGTTTTGAAAGCGCTACTATAGGGCATAGATACGAAAGCGTGTTTTGAAAGCGTTGTTATAGGGCATATATTAGAAAGTGCTTTTGTCATAAAAAACACTGGTAATGCCTATACTTTAGGAAGCGCTTTCTAAAAGCATTGCATTTTCAAAATTGTAAATTAAAACTCTTAAATCCTAAAATAACAAAGCACGATTCTTTCTGCTACTCACCTCCGTCTCACAACAGTTCTCAGCGATTTCACGATGTTCACCTCCATTCACCATCGTTCGACCTCTGTTCACCGCCATTACTCCATCGTCACTGTTCCAATCTCTCAAAGCTTTTAATCTCCAACCATCTACCATAATCACCTTCCAAATCCCTCTGTCCAACTTCATCGTGAATCACCATCACCCGTCACGATTCATACTCCATCCTCCATCTGTTCAACCATATTTCTCCAACAGTCTTTGATTCCGTCAAATTGCCGCTCACACTCCCAGTAGCATTCCCTTCCGTTCTCATTCATTATCCTTCCGACTAAAGCCAAGAATCAATACTCTCGTCTTTGTTTCAAGCTTCCACTTCAACAATTTCCCCTTCTATTGTTGGTAAGTTGCAATTTCATTCTTAGTGTTGTTAAACTGTTATGTTGTGGAAATGATGCTTCTGCCGATTTCGATCTTATTATTGAGTTATGAATTGTTATGTTGAAAAATCTCATGTTGAATTCTGCTCAGTTTGATGTATTGGTTTAAATCTGTGAAAAAATTTTGTTGACAGTATATGTTATGTTGGTGTCGAGATATGATGTATTTCATATCAATATCATGCTCGTGTTAAAAGTGAACATCACTTTTGTTGCATTGATACGTTTATTGTGAGAGTCATGTTCATATTAAATATGAACACCACACTTTTCTTGGTTCTGATTTGGTTTAGAAAGTTGGGCGAAACATAAGATGTGGCTATGCTATTTGCATTTAAATCTATGTGATCAAGAAGTTCGAGTTTGTATTCCTTGATAATCTTTCATGATTACCTTTGCATTTTTTAATTGTTAATTGGCTTCGAATTAGTATGAAATCGGCAATGTATTTATGTTTAGATTGTGATTCAGTTTTGTATTTATGGCATGAGTTTAGACTTTGGTTTTCGTATGTGATGTTTGTTAATTTTGTGCTCATTTGCATTCTTTAAACTTGTTCTAGTGGGACTATTAGCTTTGTAAACTAATATGCTATGATTCATTTTTGTTTGTCTTAATATTCTTTTGACAGTTCATTGATATTTTCATGTTTTTCTCAAAATATATTTTTTGCATTTATAATGTTATTGAAGTTAAGTTAACTTGTTTTCTGATTGCAATTTTGTTGCTGAAAGTACTTCTTGGTTTCTTTTATACCAATAATATTTTGGAAGCAGAAGGTTATAATCTTTTGAGATGCCTTGCTATTTTGGATTGTCCTGTTTGAGAATAGTTCAGGTGTGAATGAAGCATTGAATTTTCATATTAGAAATCAATATTTAAAATAATCACGGAGTTTGATGAAATTACAGTACCTTTGTGATTTTGTTGTATTAGAGTTAGTATCACACACCTTCATTCTACCAAACTCACATTGAATCTAAAGTAACATCAAGCATGCTTAATTTATTTCATTTTCTATATGTTGGATTCCTATTACTGTTACACTTTGGATTCTATGTGTACATTATAATATTGTAGCAATGAAATATCCATACAAGTATAGGTGTAACAGGAATTAATTTTGATCATTCAGAGGCATACAATGTCATAAAACAACAAATCAAGAAGATTTAGTTATTAGATGAAGAAACACAAATGGGTAGGTTTTATATAGTATATTTCTAACAAAAACCATCAAGATAGATTTGTGCTAATTCTTCCCATATCTGAGTGCCTTTGGAAACATGAAAACTAGCAGCAGTAAGTGCTCTTTCAAATTGATTAGGAGAATTGATTATGTGTGAATTAATTGTTAGTGTCATCTCTAAATTATTGACTGTTACATAATATGTTTAGGTTTTCTCAGACTGTAGACATTGGTTTTTGGCATCTTATATATTCACTTTTGCAATATTCTCATTTGGGCTTCATTTTGTATCTAGGTTACACATTTTGTAGACAAAATTAAACTTGAAGACCTTTGATTTTGAATTAAGTTTGTTGGACAAGTCAAAATTCTTGTTTTACACTAAGGTTAGAGAACCTTTTATGTTTTATATTCCATTAGAATGTGCTCCTATGCTCCTATGATTTTCTATGAATATGCATAATTGGTATTAAGCTTTTTAGTCTCTGTCCTTTTTTTAAGTATTGTTTTTGTTTAGCTTACTTAATAGTAAGACTATGGATAAAAATGGATGTCTTCGAATCGATTATCCAAAGAGTACTAGAATGGGGTATTGGAATTCGTTAAGTTTGATGTTAAACACTCCGAAGAATCCAATCGAATGAAATGTCCTTGCTTAAGTTGTTGTTTAATGGTCCAGGTTGACGCAGTTGGGTTGCAATCACATTTATTGAGGCGTGGAATTAATCTAAGTTACACATGTTGGATATTCCATGGTAAGAAAACTAACGAGAATGTTGAAGAGATTGCAGAAGCACTTGAAGAAGATCTTCAGGATTGTCTCAAAATGTTTGAGAGGTTGGTAAGAGATGTAGAGAAACCATTGTATAAAGGTTACACTAAATTCACAAGATTGTTTGTTGTATTAAAGTTGTACAACTTAAAGTCATACAATGGATGGTCGGATAAAAGTTTAACAGAGTTATTAGTCATTATGAGAGATATGCTTCTGGAGGATAATGTTCTTCCTAATCAAACCTATGAGGCCAAAAAAATGTTATGCTCTATTGGCGTGAGCTATGATAAGATACATGTTTGTCCAAATGATTGCATTTTGTTTCAAAACGAATATTCATCGTTAAATGAGTGGCCTAAATGCGTTTTATCTGAGATTTAGACGCATGTTTCATAGTGAAACCGATGCAAGAAACTTGAATTGGCATGCAAATGAAAGAATTATTGATGGAAAGTATGGATATCCGACAGATTCACCACAGTGGTCGAAAATTGATAATGATTTTCCTGATTTTGGAGAAGAAGCAAGAAACCTTTGCTTGGCATTATCTACCGATCGAATGAACTCACATGGTCTTCAAAGTATCTCACACACCACATGGCCTGTGATTCTTATGATTTATAATATACCTCCATTGCTATGTATGAAGCGTAAGTACATGATATTATTTATGTTAATTTATGGGACTAAACAACCAGAGAATGACATAGACGTATACTTGACACCTTTGATCGAAGATTTAAAGATTTTGTGGAAGAATGGTGTGGATGTTTATGATGGATATAGGAAACAAAGTTTCAATTTGAGGGTGATGTTGTTTGGCACAATTAATGATTTTCCAGCATACGGGAGTCTATCAGCGTATAACATTAAAAGTAAAAAAGCATGTCATGTTTGTGAAGATGGAACCGATAAAACGCGATTGGACCTTTGTAAGAAGAATCTCTTTCTCGGTCATCATAGATTCTTAAATTCTAAACATCACTATCGTGGATGGAGAAAAGCATTCAATGGACACACCGAACAACGTAAAGCTCCACATGCATTATCAAGTGACCAAATTTTGGAAAAGGTGAAAGATGTGTGTACTCAGTTTGGCAAGCCTTTTTCACGTACGGTTGTCAAAGCTGAGTGGAAGAAGAGGTCGGTTTTTTTTAATTGTCGTATTTGAAGTCTTTGTATGTGAGGCATCTTATTGATGTTATGCATATTGAAAAAAAATGTATTTGAAAGTGTTATTGGTACGTTACTCAATATAAAAGGAAAGTCTAAGGATGACCTTAAAGCAAGGGAGGACATGGTAAAGATGGGAATAATAACTGAATTATGACCCTTGAAGAAAGGAAAACGAACATATCTACCACATGCTGCTCACACTTTATCTAGAAAGGAGAAAAAACTATTATGTAAGTTTCTAAGTGAAGTTTAAATACACATGATTTCCATGTCATAATGGAACAGTTTCTACCAATAGGTATACGTTCTATTTTTCCAGAAAAAGTAAGAATCACAATAACTAAATTGTGTTTTTTCTTCAGGTCAATTTGTAGTAAGGTGACCGATCTTGAGATCTTACCGACATTGCAAAAAGAAATACTTATTACTTTGTGTGAACTTGAAATGTTTTTTCCTCCCTCATTTTTTGACATAATGGTACATCTTGCTATTCATCTTGTAAAAGAGACACAATTGTATGGACCAGCTTATATGAGATGGATGTACCCTGTTGAGTGTTATACGAAAATATTAAAAGGGTACGTGAAAAAATGAAGGCATCCAGAGGGTTGTATTGTTGAATGATACATTGTTGAAGAAGTAGTTGAGATCTGTACTGAATATTTGTCTAATGTGCAATTCATTGGACTCCCCAAATCTCCTATTTTCGTAAAAAAGAAAGGTAAAAAATTAATTGGAAATAAAATTGTGACAGTATCTAGGGATGAACGGGATCAAGTGCCTTTGTATGTTCTGCATATTGATAATGAGGTTAAGCCATATGTTGAAATGCACAAGGATGTACTCCGAGGTGAGAATCAGAATAGAAATGAAAATTGGATAGTACGAAAGCACAATCAAAGTTTTATACAATGGTTTAAGGATCATATTTATTCAAAGTTTTATTCAGATCCCGCTTCAATAACAGAAAGCTTGACATGTTTGGCATATGGTCCAAGTTTGCATGTGTTTTCTCATAGCGCATACGTAATTAATGGATACACATTTAATACCAAAGAACAAGATGATAAAAGTACTATGTAAAATAGTGGTGTCACTGTGGTAGCTGAAGCAATGCACATTTCAATTATGAAGGACTTAAACCCCAAATATGAAAATTTGTCATATTTTGGGGTTATCCGCATTTGGGTGTTTGATTACGAGAAGTTTCAGATTCATATCTTTCGTTGTAAATGGGTACATAATAGTGACATACGAATGAATAAGTCAGGATTTTTGAAAGTGGATCTTAATAGGATGGAGATGAGCCTTTTATTCTAGCCTCTCAAGATAAACAAGTGTCCTATGTCACTGACCCGAAGAGTACAAAATGGTATATAGTGCTTTTATCTAACAAAGTGATTGATGATAAAAGTGTAGATCAAGGTGATATTGATGTTGAGAATGAGTCGTATATTAGAAACGATCGATATGAGAATTTTATAGCGGATGAATCATATATCAGAAAGGATCATAATGAGGGAATTTGGGTCAATCCGTCCATCCGCGTTGTTAAGAGACAAGTAATTCATAATCCAACCAAGAAAAGAAAGAGATGTTAGAGAAAGAAGTAATAAGGTAAAATGTTATATATTTTGTCATTCAATAAACTTATACATTTGTCATTTTATATACTCAATTGATTATGGAATTAGATATTTGGAATTATATATTTGTCATTAGATACTTATGTTTTTCTTTATTACGGGTTAGATGGCTAGTAACGAGGATCACCCATATGATGATTCTATTAATGATGGAAAGAAAACAGTTAATGCAGAGGAAAGTGAAATTAGAAGAGGAATAACTATTATGGAGGAAATCATTCATGATATAAATAGAGAAATAAAATATGATGTGCATTGGAATTCAAATGAGAAACTAATTGAACCTAACGGTTCTAAATTGACAAGTTACATTGGTTCACTTGTAAGGACAGAAGTTCCAATTACTTGTGATAATTAGCGAAACGAGCAGTTGGATACCGCTAAAGACAAAATCTGGAGTGAGGTACATGTACCATATGTGATATTATTTGTTTTTTATTACGATTATGTCTTTAAATTACTTATACTAATGCACTCTATGTATGTTTTTCGTAGAGGTGTTTTAACATTGAGGATAGCAGAAGAGATTATTGTCTTTAATTGGCCGGAAAAATAAATAGAGGGTTTAGAACTTATTTATCAAACAAGTATCTAAGGGATGCCGGAAAAAAATTGTTGGTGTCGAGCATCCAAGTAAATATGCAGACTTGATTTCACCGGAATAATGGGACACATTTAAAGACAAATGAAGAACCGAAAAATTTTAGAATATGAGTGTCGTAAATCGCCAACAAGCATCAGGTCTCGCGTATCCATACAAAAAAGGGCGTACGACATATGCACGATTACAACAAAAAATAGTAACTATCTATAAATTTCAATGATATACTTGTTCATCATGAGTTATAATTGATCTTATTTTTTGTCTTAATGTGTAGTTAAAAGAAGAGAATAGTTCTGAAACATCTGTTCCGGAACATGTTTTGTGGAAGGTTGCCCGTGTGGGTAACGATGGAGTTATTAAAGAAGAGGTTCAACAAACTTTTGAGAAATGTGTAAGTATAACATTAATTGTTTAATTAAATCAAAAGTTTATTAACATATAATATTCAGGCTTTTTCGATATTCATATGAATTTCAGGAGAATCTGTCTCAGTCTATATCTTCAGATGACTACAATGATTGCATAAGCATACTTAGTCGAGCATTAGATGTTCATGAGTATTCCGATCGGGTGAGGGGTATGGGACATGGGGTCACTCCAACATCCTTGGAAAAGGAAAATCCAAAGAGGAAATCTCCTAGAAATAAAGAACTGAAGGCAAAGTTGCAAGCATTTGAAGCTGAAGTTCGTGAATTGAGAAAGGAAAAAGAAAGAGATCAATCAGAAATGGAAGCTTCAGGTTTTAAAGATACTAGTGACAAAGCTAGTGTCAATTGTAATGTTCAACCGATTATTCCCAAGGTAATTATATATATCATTATGAAATTAAATTAGTGCAATTAATTTAATTGACACACACACACACACACACACACACATATATATATATATATATATATATATATATATATATATATATATATATATATATATATATATATATATATATATATATATATATATATATATATATATATATATATATATATATATATATATATACATTAACAATGTCATATTTATTATTGGTTTTAGGGCATTTCACCCTGTCAAATCTATTTATCGTCATCGACTTATCGGATGGTTGGCAAGGTAAGATATTACTAAAGGTTGACCAAAGTCAACAAATCCTTGGTCATATTTTAAGTGAATTATGGTGTTATTACTCAAAATGTTATTATTACATTATTATTAATTATTATGGTGTTGTTGTCAATATTGGGAATATTACTATTTAAGTGAATTGTTAATATTATAATTAATTTTATTGTTATATTGTAATTATTATTATTTTTGAGATTGTTGAATGAAGTCAAAATAAGGGTGGAAACCCTAGTTCAAACGGCGGAAACTGTTCCTCTTCTTCGATTAAGAAACTCAATCCCAAACACAAAAATTAAACAAAATCTCCATAAATTTAATCAAATCAAGAACGAATATTTATTAAAATGAAACACAATCTGATTGCAACACAAAATCGTCCAAAATTGTACAGAATCATATCAATTGCAAATTAAAATCTAATTAAATCCCTAAAATTACAAACTAATTTGAATCAAAATATGCAATCAATCTCGGTAATAACCGAATATCAACAATAATTTTCCTAATCTATTCTACTCTAATACCCATAAAAATCCTAAAAAACTATTGAATAAGGATAGGAAATTTCTAGGAGAAAAATAAAAAGAAGGAGAAGAAGTAGAAGGAAAATTTTTCCTCTTGCTTGAATCTTCCGCCATGAGGAACTACATCAACGTCTCTTCGAGCAAGATCTGGGTTTCAAAACTGAAACCATAGATCCTTGAACCGCCACCATGTTCATCATCTTCGAACTTCTGCCGGTACCTGCGAAGAAAGGAGAAGAATGGGATTAGAAAGGCCAATCATAGAAATCAGAAGGAAGCTATAAGATTCATGACACAGACGGTAACCCTTAAAATACTTGGCTTAGGTTTTTCGTTTTGGTCATTGTGATTGTTGTTGTGGTTCTGAAGTTAGGTTTAGGATTGGGGATATTTGAGGTCTCCTCCTCTTCTGGCCGGCTCCATTTAGGGTTTTGGGTTGCTGGGTTATTAGGGGTTGGAGACGCGTTGTTGTATGTATTGGAGAGAAGTGAGAACATAAGGGAACAAGAGAGAAGGAGTGTTGAAATTAATGAAAATAGAAAGAAAAAAAATAGAAGTTATATTCCCTCGCAATCCCATATGACACACATATGATGCACCCTCACATTCTCCATCTTCCGATCTTAATCAAACACTCTATGTTGTGCAATCTCACCATAATACCATGTATCTTCCATACGCAATCTTAACAAACTCCTCCAGTTATTCACGCTTGAGCCAAATCCCATATCTATTTACACCTCTGGCCTTTGCTACGTTAGTGTAACATGCACGTTACCTGCGTTTGCGCCCAGTTCAATATCTGAACTTGGGCCATTTCTTGTCACACTCCCAGGGTTTTACTACATAGGCCAAAGCACACCTCCCTTGTGATTTGGGCCAAAATCCAATATCTGGATTTAGGGCCCTTTTATTTACACGCCCAAGAATTACTAAGTTCAAATAAAATGCACCCCCGTCATTTTTGTTAAAATTAATTTTATTTTTATATTTTATATTTCATTTAATTATTTTATTTTATATTAATGATTGAGTTTCTGAAAGATTATCTGGATATATTTTCTTGGTCTTACCAAGATATACCTTATTTGAACACTATTATTGTGGAACATTATTGCCCGTTAAAGCCCGAATGTTCACCAATCAAGCAGAAGTTGCGAAGAACTCATCCTAATGTGGAAATGAAGATTAAATAAGAGGTTTTGAAGCAGATTGATGTTGGTTTTCTTGTGACATTAGTGTTCCCTCAGTGGATTGTCAATGTTGCTCCAGTACTAAAGAAAGACAGAAAAGTATGCATGTGCTTGTTACAAAGATTTAAATAAAGCAAGTCTAAAAGATGATTTCCCATTGCCATATATTGATATTTTGGTTGATAGCATAAAAAATTTCAAAGTGTTCTCATTCATATACGGATTTTCAAGATACAATCTGTAATACGGTGGGAGAACTGACTTGGTTTTGTGTTTTATCGCAAATGTTGCAGATAGCAAGAGTCGCCATCGACTTTTCTTTTATCAAATAAAGAAAGGGTGAAAAAACAGGAAAAAACTTGAGATTATTGAGTTCAGGGGGTAGGTTATGAAAAGGGAAGGTGTTAGCACCCTTTTCATTTGTAGTTATCTACGGGCTCTTAATCGCTATCTCACTTTTATAAATGCTTTGTGTGTGTTCTGAAATAATTTAGAAAATGCCAATAGTAAGGCAACTTTGTAATAATTCTTGTATTGGTTAAGAATGAGTAAAAAGTGTTTATTTCAAAATATTTTGAATGTTTAATTCTGAGAAATGTTTTTGTTTTGAAAAATGTGAGCAAGCGATTAACAATATTCTACCCTTACTCATGGTCTTTATCGTTCTTTTCCTCCTCCTTTTGATAGTGCTATCCTACCATTAGTTAGTAGGAAGCCCTGTCGTTAGATGTGAAGTGACAGACGCGGGTCATCGTGCAGTCATAAAGGTAACTCATAGGGATGCTTTAGAAATTTTATCGTAAAAGACTAGATCGTTTACCGAAGGCAGTAATCGAAAGGGTCATCGAGGGACTGCGATCTTTTTAATCGAGGGACATTGCTAAAGCATCCCCATGTTCGAGGGACATGACTATGTTTTTGAAGGCAATAAGTGAGGTCACCTTAGAGGTGCAAGTGTGAAGAGTGATTTGATTCCGGTTATTTATCTTGAAATTAGGGTTTTCTACGATTGCTTTTAATCCTGCCATACAAACCCTATTAGCATACATCTAACAGTTATATACAAGCCATAAAAATATAAGTATAGAAAATTAAAATCCTACGCTATTACTAGGCTTTGGAAATGGGGGTACAAATAGTAAAACGGGGGAAAAAGTAAAACCTTAATTAAACTATTACAAACTGTAAGCAGTTACATAATCCGAAAAAACGTGAAATAGTAAAACACGCGAAAATGTAAAATAAAGAAAAGAGAGAGGAAATTGTTTTGTGATTTTTTGATAGAAAAAAGTTAGATGACTAACCTAATAACCTAATTAATTTTAATTACTAAAAATAAGTTGGTTAATCAAACTAAAGAAACCCTAAAAATCTAAGTTGATTTTAATTTAATTAAAAAAGGGTTAATGAAAGAAAACCTAAAAAACTAAATTAGGGTTAATTAAATATGGACCTAAAAACTAATTATTGTTTGTGAAAATGTTAGGATTTTGAAAAGAAGGTTTTTGTAAAAAATAGGGAAAAGAAAGAGTAAGAAGACAATTTGTAAAAAAATTAACCAAATGGTAGGGGTGGGTGTTGAACCCACGCCCTTGGAAACCTCAACCAACACCTTCACCATTAGTCCAAGTTGTTGTTGGTGATAGCAAACAGCTTCAGCGCTTTTTGTTTATCATCCTGCAAAAATATGAAAATATGAAGAAAATAATGGCAAAAGGCTCGATCGAACCCGTTCCCTCTGATACCAATGCCTTAACGCGCTCACTTCAATCGTTGGAGCGGTGAGACATCCATTAACTTATATAAAACAATAAATATATAACAAAATAACTTTTCCAGAATAGGAGAGACGGCAAAGCCCTAGCTCCGGTCGTCTTATCTGATTGCCTTTTTTCGATAACCTTCAAAAATCAAAAGCGTTAGCACATCAAAAGCACCCTACCCCCCTAAATTGAGGTCTACGAGTCTAATGGAAGGATTATTGTGGGCTAAAATAGCCTGGTTTAAGAGCTATGGTGCAAATGATGTAGATTTGTGCTAACATGGTGTTCTACGATTTGGCATGCATGGGCTCATTATGATGATCAAAACCTAATCAAATACATCTCAAAAGTATGCTAGTGACATTAGTATAGCTTAAAACAAAACAAAAATTAAAATATGAATTTTGCAAAAGTATGAAATTAGAGATGCCATGCGATGGTGTTTCATCCATTTTGGACCATCAAATTTGATCCAATCTTACTCTATATTATCATTGGGGATGAATGGAGTGGTTGCTTTGTAGTGAAAGGGTTGTCTCAAGGGTTTGAAGATCTTTAGGGTTCGTTGAAAAAATCATGTTTTTTGACAAGTTTGAGGAAAGGTTTTCGTGTCTGTTTGTGTGAGAATTGATGAGAATATATAAGACAAATTTGTTCAAAGATATGGGCTTGGTCTTTGTAAAAAAGGCTTATATTTTATCTTATGTATTTTTGAAATATTAATGAATAAATTAAAATAATTAAAATAAAATAGGTCAAGGGGTGTATGAACAATATTTGATGTGTATGAGGAGTGTAATACACGTTTGTACTTTAAAACAATGGCCCAATAATCCAAAATATCAAGTTTGCTTAATTTGAACTTCATGCATTTGCTCAAAATTTCCCAACTTGCACTGGTCATAACTATCTCAAATTTCATCTTTTGAAAGTGATCTTTGTCTTTTTTGAAAGCTCACGATGTCCTCTACAATCCCAATTTTTGTAATATTTGCATTTGGAGACCTTATCTTTATTAAAGTTGCCTTGACAAAAAGTGTCTTTTTGTTGACTTTTGAAATGACTTGTAATGTATTGGCCCATATCTCTCAAATAAAGCATTTTTTGGACTTGATCTTAGAGAGATAAAGTGGTAGAGATTAGAGTTTACTTCAAAATGAGCCTGGGTTAGGGGGAAAATGATGAAGCATGTGAAAGTTATGCTTGGTAAAACTTCAGTTGACTTCTCCTACGAAAACCCTAATTTGGCAACTTTTGACTTTTGATGATTTGAGGGCTTTTCTTGAGGAATCATGATCAACCCTTGATAAAATGATGAATATGACTTCGAAATGTTTATGTTGACCAAAAATCTTGATGTTTGATTGTATGTTGACCGTAGTTGACTCTTTACCCAATATAGTTTGATTTTCAGTCATTTGAATCATTGACTGAGCAAACTTGTGATGCAAGGCTTGAGACTTGGTATGAGAATTCTTGGAGACATATAAGAGACCTTGAATTACATTTAAGACCTTTGAAACTTAACCTTCCTTGTGAAAAGTGAAACCCTAGTTGTTGATCCACTGCTTAGGAGGAGAATTTGTCTGATCAATTCTTGAGCAACCTTGAGCATTTGGGAACCTTAGGAGAATGTCTTGATAAAAAAAGAGAGCGAAAATTTTGGGGGTATAACAGCTGCCCATGTTCAATCTTCTTAAACCTGAAGAGTTATATTGGCATGTTTTCCATTCGTGATCTGAAGGTAGAAGATGATTGAACATCTAAGTGCCTAAAAATTTGCACTCGCCTGTGCAAAAAGTAATGTTGTTGATTGATTTTATTGCTTGAATGCACTTAAAGATTCCATTCAGAGAGATGATGGATTGTCGTCGGAGATGGGCTTATGGATGTCATCCAAAGTATCCATTGATAGAAGTATCAGAATGAGTCTACGCTCGATTTTATCTGAAGAACGCTTTCCAGAATGAATCTCTGGGGAAGGTTCTTAAGTAGCTGCTCGTCAGATTTAGTCTCTGAGGGAGATGTTTTTCATGTAGATAGTCGCCCCATCTTATTTCATGAATTGATTTATAGTCTGCTCTTGTTGGTAAACCCGTCCTGTTTCGGGAATTCATACCACCTAGGGCTAAAGATAGTAGCCCCGTCCTGTTTCGGGAATCGATCTTTACCTGGTCATATAGATAGAAAGATAGTTTCCCCCTCCTGTTTCAGGAGTTAATCTTTGCTTGGTCGTATAGATAATTATCCCGTCCTATTTTGGGATTTGATCTACAATTTGTTTTCACATATAGATGTTGTGTCTTGTTTTAGGAATTAATATGTGTATGGTCGTATAGATAGTTACCACGTCTTGTTTCGGGAATTAATCTACGAGCTATTTGAGAATAATTGATGATATTCGTCTGTTTGCAGAATTTACCTGAAAAGACAAAGTTAGTCTTTATGCAATGTCATGATGTATGTAATGCATTGCGTAATGATGTTCTTAAAATAAATGAGAATGATATATGTGTGTCGTATGCATATGCTATCATATTTTGTAAATGATGTATGAATGTGAGATGTCGTTGAAGCATATTGGTAGCTTTGTATAACATCTTTGAATGGGGGAAATAATTCCTTGATGGTCTCTAGGAATGAAGAATAGGTGTAATCTTCTATCTAGCCTGAAATGTTTCCGCTGGGAATTCCTGCTTGATGTTTGAGGAAACTCAGTTGGGGATGTTGACTTCTTCTTGGGGAGAAGAGTTCAAGAACATTGGTCGTTCATTTCTCTACTGGGGAATTTAATTCTTATATACCCTGACTGGGGATAAAAGAGATGGATAACCTTTCGAGGTGTTGTCTGGCCAAGTTTCCAATATGGATCTCGACTCGTCTAAAGAGGATAAAGTTAAATGATATCTCGTCTAGTTTCAGATTTTGTCGTAAATCTCTGGGGATAGTTATCTGGATTGTCCTTTAGAGATATGAATTTTTCCGGAGATTTGTAGTAGTCAGAGAGATAGACTCGAGCTAGGGAGAATGTATTCTGTTGGGGAAATAAACCCTGCTGGAGAAATATTCTGCTAAGGAAATAAGCTATGTGATAATGCGAAATTATATCAAATTTTATTGCTCGACTTGCATGCATTTTATTATCATTTTTATTCATTTATGCCATATTATGCTGGTATTTTATTGTATTTCAGGTATATGCTAGAAATGAACCTAAATATAAAAAGGAGAAAGAAACAGGAAAAAATGACAGAAAATGTATGACTTTGTAGCAGAAAACAAAAGAAACTGCATCAAAGGACTGTGACAGTCGTCACATCCCTATGCCGCTCGCCACAGATTCAATCATTGTGCCCCTTGACAAACAACATGTCCCACCCGGCACAAGCTAAATATATGTACCCCACAACACACAATGCATGGTGCTCGGGACAACTACTTTCTGTTTACGTGCGAAGTCTTCTCCACACTTGTTCACGTAACCATGATTTTCTCAACTTCCCATTATCACTCCATGATCTTTTCAAATTCCCATTTTCCCACTTCTTTCTCCACTTTCTCCATTATCTCCACTACTTCTCTCATAAATCTGAAATGTAACTTCCATTTTATTTATCTATATATAGGATCTTAGAAATTAGTTTTGGGGATCCAAGTTTTATGCGCGGAAGCGCTGTTAGAAATTTTAGGCAGAAAAATTGCTTTGTAAAGTGGTAGTTTCTCACATTTGGGAACTACCATGCCATTAGTATTAGGCCTATAATTTGTGTAACGCTTGGATCAATCTTGTCGGTATTATTTCAAAGCTCTATTCAAGTTTCAAGATTTATTTTATTCTAGTTTTATTCTAGGTGTATTTATTTGCAATTATTTTAGTTTCTTGTTCTTATAAAATTGTTTTATTATTACAAATCCAAATATTCCTATGTTCATGGTTAATAATTATAATTACATGTTTGTTTCTTTAAGTATGTCTTCCTAAGTTCCCTGATACTAGTATGTAAAAATTAACTGAAAGGATTCGGTAATTAACTTGCATTATTATTTTTACAAAAACACTTTTCTAGTTTTAATTTCTGATTTGAATATTTAATTGTTTTTGTACGGAAGTAAGAGACAGTCTAAGGTTAAAATCAATAGAGCGCAATTTTTAGATTTTAACCAGATAGTGGTTATTAAAACATTAATTTTAAAAACAGCGGAAGCGCTTTAAAGTTAATTGAACTTCATTTGTTTTCAAAAAATACTTTTGAGTTTTAAATGAAACAGTGGAAGCGCTCATTTCGATCTTAACTAATATGATATGATTCAATAGAACGGGAGTTTGAGATGAGGGTCTTTAAACAAATAGTTTTCACTGAAACGGTGTTTTAATACTGAAAACAAATGTCAATGACTTATTGAATCCCTTAAGTTGACGAGATACATATCGGTGTCCCATGATTAATTATTAGACTTTAGTTAATTCCTAATTTAACCCAAACACCCCGATTTTATAATTAGCCTTAGCTTTACAAAGTGACAATAGATTACAGTAGGTTAACATTGATCTCTGGGGGTTCGACAATATGTTATATTACTTCGATATTTTCGTGCACTTGCGGACGCATCAAGTTTTTGGCGCCATTGTCGGGGACCAACAGTCAATATTGTTATTTCTGTTGTTGTACCTTATAGACTAAGTCACTCTTACTTTAATTACTATATATCACCCAAAAATTTTCTACAACTCCCATTCTCAGTATTTCAAGGATTCACAAGGATCCCATAAATCCGACCTCGAAATACTGATGGAAGACTTCAATGCGTCACTAAGTGACTCTCACCCAAATTACCTCTACAACCACCAATCCTAACATTTCAAGGAATCACAAGAATCCCATAAATCTGACCTCGAAATACTGATGGAGGATTTTAATGCGTCACTACCTCACTCTTACCCAAATCACCTCAACTATCAATCCCAACATTTCGAGGAGTCGCAAGAATTCCATAAATCTGATCTCGAAACATTGCTTGAGGATAATAATGCGACGCTAACTTATCATCAGCCAAATTTACTCTACAATCACCACACCCAATATTTTGAGGAATCACAAGAATCCTGAAATTCGACTTTCGACGCATTACTGGAGGATATGACTACGACACTAAATTGCTCTAGGCTAGAAACTATGATGATGTAGTGCTTTGCGGAAACACAAAATGCGAAACTAACTCCCTTTGAGGAACCGCAATAATCCCATTATTTCAACCTCACAACATCAGTGGAGGATTTTGATGCGACGCTAACTCAATCTAGGCTAGAATCTTTGATAGAGCACCTTGTAGAGACACAAACTGTCCAAAATGAAGAGATAAGAAATCAAAGTCTTCAAAATAATGAAACCCTTAGGCAGCTGCATAATGCAATTGAGTCCCTCGCGAACCATAACATGGCCTTGGAGACTCAAATCTCCCTTCTTGAACAAAAACATCTAGGACCCTTCCATGAGGAGCATGTGGATGTTGTAAAATCCGGTAGTGAAAAACAAATCGAAAATCCTAAGGAGAGTGATAATGAGGTTGAAGAGAGTAATAATGAGGCTGAAAAAAGTTCTGATGAGAAAAGAGTAGAGATTGAGAAAATTACCCCAAAACCATCTGAAAGGGAGGTTGTCGAAGAGCTTGAGAAGGAAACATCTGGTGTGTTTACTCCTCCCTATAACCCACCTATTTCTTTTATGCAAATATTGGTGTAAGCTAATGTAAATGCCCAATCCAAAAGGTATGTGGACAATATCCACACCAACTCACCTTTATCAGAGGTCCTGCATAAAAAGAGAAAATCCAAGGACCACAAAACTAGGGAAATCATTAGCATTAATAAGGGAAGGTTAACATTCGAGATAGTGGACTAAATAACTAAGCCCAAACTTGAAAAGCTGATACTCAAGATTGATCCAAAACCACCACCACAAGTTCAAAAGAATGAACCACCCCAACAGATGAAAGAAAAGAAAAGGTGAGGGATATGTGAGATGGCTTGATAAGTGGGCATGGAAACCAATGACAATTAAAAATTCTATCGAGGAGTTATTCTTGAGAGAATCACCATGAGTGCTGACACTCTTGAGTCGTCAAGCTATCAACGTTAACCAAAGCACTATGTGGGAGGCAACCCACGTGTTTCAATTTAATGCTTTTGCTATTGTTTAAGTTTGTAGAAAATAAAGATACTGATCGCTTGGCACCTATCAGTTGCATGAATCAGGTTCTTATTCCTCTTTCCACTTTTTACTAAAACATTGAGGACAATGTTTGGTTTAAGTGTGGGGGAGGAACTTTACCGATTTCCATTTATCGATTCTTATTTTGATTTATTGTTTTCTAGTTTATTGCATGTTTTTAGGATTTTCTTTGTTTTCAATATTTGGTCAATTCATTCAATGTGATGGTCTGTATGCATGTTTTCCAATTGTTAGTGAATTTCCCCAAATTTTTTAAATTTTGACCTCCAAAAACAATTTTCTTGTTGATGCATGGCACACACACTCTAAAAATATATAGGTTGTCACACTTTAGGTTGTGTTAGAGAGACTTGGGAATGTTTTGATAAAATCAATAACGTTATAACACCTTAAACCCCCTCATTATGTGATATCAATTGAGATACCCATTATACCGAGACCTTAGGCTCAAGTTTTCAAAGTAGCTCTTAAGTAGTTTATATTAGCAGTTAGCACCATTTTAAGCACAAACTACGTAGGGAGTCGATGAATATAAGTGAATGATCCCTAAATTTTCTAAAAAAATTAGTTTGCATGATAAATTTAAAATAGGGAATGCACCTATTAAGTTAGGTGACCCTCACATGGTCACTTAATCCAATAGTTGTGGAACTTAAAAAAATATAATAAAACAACCTGTCGTTAGTTGGTTCTGAGGTGTCTGGTCGATTGCTTGAGGACAAGCAATGGTTTAAGTGTGGGGGTATTTGATAACGTGAAATTATATTGAATTTTCTGGCTCGACTTGCATGCATTTTATTATCGTTTTTATTCATTTATGTCATATTATGCTGGTATTTTATTGTATTTCAGGTATATTCTATAAATGAACCTAAATATGAAAAGGAGAAAGAAATAGGAAAAAATGACAGAAAATGTATGACTTTGTAGCAGAAAACAAAAGAAACTGGATCAAAGGACTGTGACGGTCGTCACAGCCCCATGTCGCTCACCATAGATTCAATATGTGTGTGCCTCGGCACACAACACTTCCCGCCCGACACAAGCTAAATATATGTGCCCCACGACACATAATGCATGGCGCTCGGGACAACTATTTTCTGTTTACGCGCGAAGTCTTCTCCACACTTCTTCACGTTACCATGATTTTGTCAACTTCCCATTATCACTCCATGATCTTTTCAACTTCCCATTTTCCCACTTCTCTCTCCACTTTCTCCATCATCTCCACTACTTCTCTCATAAATCTGAAATGTAACTTCCATTTTATTTATCTATATATAGGATCTTAGAAATTAGTTTGGGGATCCAAGTTTTATGCGCGGAAGCGATGTTAGAAATTTTAGGCAGAAAAATCACTTTGTAAAGTGGTAGTTTCTCACATTAGGGAACTACCACACCATTAGTATTAGGCCTGTAATTTGTGTAACGCTTGGATCAATCTTATCGGCATTATTTCAAAGCTCTATTCAAGTTTCAAGATTTATTTTATTCAAGTTTTATTCAAGTTTTATTCCAGGTTTATTTAATTGCAATTATTTTAGTTTGTTGTTCTTATAATATTGTTTTATATTACAAATACTAATATGCCTATTGTAATACGGTGGGAGAACTGACTTGGGATGTTTTGTGTTTTATCGCCAAATCTTGTGGTTACCAAGAGTCCCCATCGACTTTTATTTTATCCAAAAGGAAAGGTGGAAAAGAACAGGAAAGACCTTTGAGATTATTTCTTGAGTTAGGGGGGTATATTATGAAAAGGGAAGGTATTAGCACCCTTTTCATCCATAGTTATCTATGGGCTCTAAGTTTCTTGCTAGATCACATGCTTTTGTTTGAAAATGTGCTTTGTGGTGGTTTTTTGAAAGTAATTTGAAAAGGTGCCTTCGTTTAGGCAAACTTTGTAATAGTTCTCATTCGTAAAAACGTATACAAAGTGTTGAGCTTTTGAAAATATTTCATGTTTGCAAAATGTTTTGAAAGTGTTTGAAAGTGTTTGGTGTTTATTTTGAAAATAAGCAAGGATGTTTGTTTTGAATATGAGTAAGCAACTAGGAACACTCTACCTACTCAAAAGTCTTTGTTCATTTCTTCCTTCCTTTGATATTGCTATCTTACCATTGATTTGGTAAGAAGCCTTATCTTTGGATGTAAAGGGACGGGCATGGGTCATCGTATAGTCATGATAGCAATGTTATGAGATATCTTAGCATTTCTCTTTGAGGGACTAAGATCATTTTGAAAGGCAACATTTGTAGCGTCATCGAGGGACTATGATCTTGTATTTTTTATTGCTTTTGCTAAGATATCCCACATGCATAACATGATCATTTTTGTAAGACAACAAGTGGAACTACCCTAAGGGTGCAAGTGTGCAACTGTGTTTGATTTACATGCGTTGTTTATCTTGAATTAGGGTTTACTAAATGTTGATTTTATTCTTGCCATACAAACCCTAATTACTAACATTTATATGAAAGCGATAAATTGCGGAAAGTAAAATTACTACGCTATTACATCATTAGGGGAGGGGGTATATAAATTTACAAATGGGGATTACAAGAAAATTAAACCTAATTATCTATTACAACCATATTGAATAATGTACAAGAATTGAAAATATAATGTGCAAGAAATAAATGGAAAGGAAATGATTTTTGTGTTTGGTTTTTGATGAAAGGGTTTAGTCTTGACCTAATTAAAGAAAATGATTAATTAAAATTAAATGAAATTAAACCTAAACTAATTAAGAAAAGAAATTAAGTTAAAAAACATTTTTTAGGGTTCTTTGTGAAAGGTTTTAAGTTTAATAAAATAAATATGAAAATACATTAATTAAAAGAAACCTAAATTATGAATTAATTTTAGATAAAAGAGAAAATTAATAATTAAACCTGAATCTAAATATTAATTATTTAAGAAAAAGAAATTAATTTGTTAAGAAAATGTTTTTGTCCTTTTTGTTTTATAAATAAAATAAACATATGAATGTGAAAATAATAATAATAATAATAATAATAATAATAATAATAATAATATTAATAATAATATTAATAGTAATAGTAATAAAAAATAATAAAGAAAAATGAAATAAAATAAAATAAGAAAAAATAAAATAAAATTTATTAAAATAAAAAAGGAAATTTGGGTCAGTATGCCAAAGTAGGCAGGGGGTTAGAAATCAGCAAAAATGACAAGGCCCAAAGATGGAGGCCCAGGCGCTGCTATTCGTGACAAAAGAGGAGAAAAATGTATAAAAAAAATGAACAAAAGGTAGCGCTAGGACTTGAACCCATGACCCTTACCACACACGCGCGCTACCTTTACCACTCGGGTGGTTGTACATCCGGTAACATAAACAAAACAATAAATACATAACACAAGTCAAGTCCTAAAAATGACTTCATCTTCAACCACCAGACATGGTTCTTGTAACTTTCTCATTTCTTAACAAAAATGAAAGATGCAAACATGAAAGTTGCTCCATTTTTCCATACGAATCCAACCATATAAATATCATAAGCTATAAATCAAAGATGAATGATAATTTCTATAAGTACCAAATTTTGACCTAACTTTTTTCCGAGATTCAAACCTAAAATTATCAAAGCTCAATCCATATAAATGAAATCAATGGACATGTACAGTTTCAGGGTAATGATATCTATATTTTATCTTCACAAATGCAAGCCTAACAATGCCTTAATGAAAAGATAGAAGTTCAGAAATGATACCTCAAAACTGGAAATCGTAAAATGCAAATGAGCTTGATTCAAGGTGCTGCAATGATCAGGTTAGCTTCCTCAAGTTCCCAGGAAGCTAATGCAATGACTAGCTTGAGCAATGGATGGCTGGAATGGTCTGGAGAAGTCAACTTGCAGTGCTCTGTTTTTGGTTATGGAGGATGATGGAAATGGAATTACAGTTATGAAACGGGGACATGGATAGGCTATATTTGATGTATAGGATCTTTGTGATTGATTACGAAGGAAAACGCACGAGGGAATTTTGAGTTACAAGTTCAAAGTCAGAATGTGCACATAAATGAAGTTTTGATGCAAGTTCTGATTTGAGGGAGTTTGGGAGAGTTCCAGGGTGCTTAAGCTCGTGTGTTAACTTGCAAATAGGGCTTTTATTTATAAGCAACAAGTTTAGAGACTTGTAGTTGATCAAAATTCAAAATCACATGTTTAAGCTCAACATGTGATTTTCTTGAGAAATTAAGTTTCAATGCATTTTGTACATGCTATTGTAGAGTGGTTATACTTTAAACAAACTTGCTTCTGAATTTATAGATGGAGTTCCATCAGATGTAACAAGTGAGAGGCTCAAGAATTAACTTTTTGCATAAAGCTTGCTTTTCAAGAATGACATTGTTAACTTTCTTCCCAAAATGGCAAATTAAATTGGACAATACTTAAACCACTTGGATTATAGCTCAAAAGTTTGTGTAATACATTAATAGTGGATAGATACACAACTTAGAAGGCCTGCAAAGCAAGATTATGCAACCTAACATTGAGATTGGATTATGTGTTCATCAAGAAATGGCTTGTAGTTCAAGTTTGAAACCTTAACTTCTTGCCTTCGATTCTCCTTGCTCAAGTATGATCTTAATGAGTTCTTAGACATTTTGGAAAGCTTGTAAAATCTTCTAAAACCTTAATGTTGGACATTTTTGAAAATTCCAATTGGAACTAGGTGAAAATTTTTCATGAAGATAGGTCAAAATCCTGCCTAAACTAGGGCAAAATTTCAATAAGTCCTTAAGTTTCATGGACATGTCTTCACAAAATCATAACTTGAAACCCAAGAATTTATAGAAACTTTTCTGTTCTACAATTTTTTATATCTCATTGAGATCTACAACTTTCATGTTGGAAGTTTCCTTTGAATCATCTTGCATCATGGTGTAAATTTGGCTCAAAGTTGTGAAAAAATGTGAATTTCCAACACTTAGAAAAAATTCTAAGTTTAGAAATTTTGACATTTCAAAATGAAATCTTGACTTTTTGATTTCATGATTTACATTTTTCACATTTTGACATGTCTTTATGAATTGTGATCTTTGAAACTTGATTTTGATCAAATAGTCAAAGTTTGACTTTTTAGTGTACAGTTGACTTTTCATCAGTCGACTGAAATTCAACTATCAATCAATTGAACTTGAATAATGTTTTGAGCCATTCCATTTGTCAAAAAGGATCATTTGAATACTTGAGGTCATGCATTGAACCAGCAAGTCATTTTCTATGTCAAAAATAAGAAATTGCACCTTCTTAGTCAAAACCCTAATTTTTACCATTTTGCCCTTTTAATGATCTGGTCCAATTTCTTGAGGAATTGTGATACAAACTTGATCAAATGACATATATATAAGTTCATGATGTTGATATGGATAAAAAATTATGAAGTTTGACTGTAAATTGACCACAATTGACTTTTTCCCTAATATAGTTAATTTTAGGTCAACTGATCAATTGACTGAGCAAAAATGTGATCCAAGACTTGAAACTTGACATGAGCAATCTTGAGGGTCCAAAATGATCCATGAAAGTCAATGGGGCTTTAAAAGTCCATTTGTCCTTGTGCAAACCCAAACCCTAATTTTCAGTCATCAGTGCTAAAGGAGGTGTCTTGAGCTGATCAAACCTTGTGCAGTCTTGAACCAGTGGAGATATTATGAGAGATTTCTTTGAGAAATGAGAGGGAAAATTTTGGGGTACAACAGCTGCCCCTGTTCAATCTTCTTAAACCTGAAGAGTTAGATTGGCGGACCCGTCATTCGAAGGTGGAAGATGATTGAACACTAGAGTGCCTAGAAATTTGCACTCGAAGATGGATTGGGAATGGGCTTATATATGCCATTTGGAGGAATTATGGTAAATACTGGAAGAAGTATTAGCATAAATCTTTGATCGATTTATACTAAAACTTGATGTCTTACCTGTGGAAAAAGGGTTAGTTAAATGCAGATGTATGTGTGATGTTCACAAGATGAATGGATTATGCTAAATGCATTTTGTATGTATATGCTATGATGCATGAATGTGGGGTGCATATTCGTCTGGGAAAATAAATCCCTGACTACTGTTGAGGAATTTTGGGAAGCTGAATCCCAAATTGCTATTGGGGATGAAGAATATATGCATCTTCAAACTTTGTTGACAAAATGCTTCTGTCGGGGAATATCTCTTGAATGTTAGCTGTTATCTGGTCGGGTCTAAGCTTCACAACAATTTGCTGAGGATGAGAAAGTCAATTGCTATTTGGTCGGATCCAGGCTTCACGGTAGCTTACTAGGGAAGAATAAATTACCTGTTATCTAGTCGGATTCCAGGCTTCGCAGAAAATTTCTTGAAATTGAACTGTTATCTGGTCAGATCCAGGCTTCATAGATTTCTTGAAGTGGTAACTACTATTTGGTCGGGTCCAGGCTTCATAGTTTTTGAAAAGTTACACTATTATCTGGTCGGGTCTAGGCTTCATAGTGTTTTGCTAGGGATTATAGCTAGTTTTTATCTGGTTGGACTCCAGGCTTCACAATAACTTGCTTGAATAGACGAAGTTGAACTGATATCTGGTCGGATCCAGGCTTCACATATTTTGAGGTGGATGAAGTTAATTGTTATCTGGTCGGGTCCAGGATTTGCAACAAACTTGTCTGAAGAGATAAGGTTGAACTGATATCTGGTCGGGTCTAGGCTTTACATTAACTTGCTTGGAACTTAGTTGTTATCTGGACGGATTCCAGGTTTCACAACATACTTCTGAGGGGAATTGATATTTGGTCGGATCCAGGCTTCACAATAACGTACTTGAAAAGATGAAGTTGGAAACTGATATCTGGTCGGATCCAGGCTTTACAGTAACTTGCTGGGGTAGAGGCAAACTCTACTGGGGAAAATAAGTTAAACCCTGGTCTGGTGGAGTCCAGGTTCTTCAATATCTTGAAGAGTTAAACTATTATCTGTTCGGGTCCAGGTTTCATAGTATTTAAAATTTTAACTATTATCTGGTCGGGTCCAGGATTCATAGTAGCTGGAAAAGTTACACTATTATCTGGTCGGGCCGAGGCTTCAAAGTGTCTTGATAAGTTAACTATTATCTGGTCGGGTCCAGGCTTTATAGTATTTGAAAGGTTTTCATTATTATCTGGTCGGGTACATGCTTTATAGTGACTTTGAGAAGTTGACTATTATTTGGTCGGGTCCAGGCTTCATAGTAGTTTGAAATTATACTAATATATGGTCGGGTCCAGGATTCATAGTATCTTTTGGAGATAGTAAGAGTTTTGTTGATGACTTTACTGGGGATTAGGGGTTATGGCCCTTTGATTTGTAATAGTCTGAAAGGAAAACTCAAGCTGGTGAGTGTAGCCTCAACTGGGGAAGACAAACTCAGCTGGGGAAGATAAACTATGCCGGAGGAATTTGCTGTCCATTGATCGTTGTATGTTGGGGGAATAAACCCTGTTGGGGAAATAAACCCTGTTGATGAATACTTGATGAACTGCTGACGAGGTGAGTTCTTTGTGGAAGAGATCCACTAGACTTTTACTTGCAGGATCAACTTAGCTGGGAGAGAGTTGCCAAGAGATTGAGACTCTGATTGGAGATTAATCTATGCAAAGAGACTTTGTGGGTAACTCTGTTGAGGATTGGTTTATTGTAGTCGTCTTTGTGGGGATAATGCTAAGGAAATAACTCTGTGGGGATATTCCATATACATTAAAGAGATGCTTGTTGCTGCTTAGTAGGGCACACGTGCCAAACAATTTTAATTATGTTCGTATGCATATGTTCGTTCAATTTTAGTCATTGGACAACTTTGCATTCCAAACAAAAACAGACAGTTTTCACTTTAAAGTATATTTGTATTGATATTTTTCCCATGAATAGGCGTTTTTGTACAAAGAGACGGAGATCCTAGTAAGAGGAAATCTTCGAAAGGAAAACAAAGAGTGAAAACAAAAACAAATAACCATGTGGAAATGGTCTCATTGTGTTCCAACTCTACTATTTCCCCAATGTCTTCGAATGCCCCTTGCCGTTGACAGAAGTTGATTGGATTGATCTTGGACCGTTTGAACTCGGACCTTGGTAATAAATTCGACTATGGTGATTCCACGGGACATAGTCATACGCTTTCAATTCTTAATTTTTACCTAGACCGCCCTTTCGGGTTTTCAGCCAACCAGGATACCCATTTTTGCCCAAGTTTCCCTTTCGAGTTTTCAACTTGTCGGGTACTCCTAGCCTCTCCAATCTGATTCTCGTCTTCCTCATATGAGTCTTCCACTACCGGGATCTGACGGACCGACTCTTTGAACCTTCAACCCATGTTGACCAGGGCTTTTCTTCTTGGGTTTCCTTTTGACTGCCAACAATGCCATCATATGTTATTTCCCCTTAGCTAGGGCCAGTAGAGTCTCTTGGAATTGAGAGTTTTGTGCCTGAAGGTCCATCATTGTTTTCTCTAGATCCATATTGCTGAAATAAAAAGCAGAAAGATAAGGAAACCTGTCATGGAAATGCTGTTATTTTATGATGAATGGAAGATGTGTATGCAAATGATTTCAAGGATTTATGAAATTTAAATTTTTATAGACATAGCACGAGCAAATGTCAAATTTCATTAATTAGTTCTAAATGACTACAACATGCCTCTTGGGATTACAAAATAAATATCTAAGATAGAAAGACCGAACGTATCCTCTTCGGCGCAAGGTAGGTGTTCACGCTTTGCTCTTCATGCAGCTGCTTTTTAAGCTTCAAGAACCTTTTCACACTAGAATAGAATTGAGCTTCGAAAGTATATCGTTCTTCCTTTAGCTGAATCTAACCCTTTTGCAAGTCTTCAATATAAGTAGGCATGTCGGGATGGAGGACAGTGTACGGGACATCTCCCTCAACCACAGGTTCCATGATAACTGGTAAGATGGAGGGATAAGGCAACACAGGTTTCTGAGCATTAGCTCGTACCCACCTAAGGTAAGGCTCAACAGTAATGGAATTCTTGTGTCCCAGCGTCTTACTATCCACTTTGCTCACCATCCTCCAAGCTCGCACAAACCTCTGACGGTAGCTCTGATCGTTGTTCTCGTAGTCAAACACCACTCCTTGGATGAGCATATCATGTGGACCATCTCTTTGGGCGTATCCAAACTGTCATAAGGCTAAGCAAGGATTGTAAGTGATACCTCCCCAAATTCCAAGCAAAGGGACATTATGGAATTGCCCATAATGGTCAATGATAGTAACGTTCTCCAAGGATCGAGAACACCGATGAATATCTGAATGTCTGAGCGTCATCAACCTATGGAACCACCTCAAACCTTGCCCGTTCTTTAATACAAAACGGGGAAGATGCGAAATAAACCATCTAGACAATAGAGGAGTGCAACACATGAGGATCCCTCTCTTTCTCATAGTGCGAGAGTGAAAAGAATGTAGGATGTTTCCCAACAAAGTAGGCACCGGATTACGAGACATGAAGATTTTGACAGCATTTACATCTATAAGTTGGTCAGGGTTTGGAAACAAAACCATCCCATAGATGAGAAGGGCCTAGATTTCTTCAAAAGCTTGTAAGTCCAAAGAATTCCAACAATCTTGAGCTTTGTCAAACAAGAACTTGGCTAAGAACCCTTTCACACCATTCCTTGTTTCCCAATTAGTCATGACATCAGATTGTTGCAAGTGTAGTGCTCGGGCAATCTCTTCAGGTTTTGGATCTCTTTCTGTACCGTTGAAGGATAGTTGATTGAGACTAGGAATCCTCAAGGGTTGGGATAATTCTTCCATGGTAGGCACGGGCTGATAATCGGGAAAAGTGAAGCAATGGTGTAGATGATCAAAGAACTGGAAAATCACCTTCGTCATATTTTCATCAGTGCTAAAGGTAGCCAAGTTTAGGAGGCAACCATGTCTTTCGGTGAATAAAGAGTTCTCAGGGACCCTTGATGCTAACTCTTTGAGTTGAGAAGGAATCCTTACGAGGTTGACTTGGATAGTATTCCTGCGGATAAAAGCCATGTCCTACAAAACAGAACAAAGATAAATCCCAATAATCCTTGAAATGGTTAGTGAGAATGAGTATGATGTCATGATGTTTATGATGTTATGTACAAGTAAGTATATACAAACAAGGAAAACAAGTCCTTAGGTTTAGGCTTGCATGGAGTCTTATAGGTAAGTACCCTCTTGAAGTTTAGTTGGCTCACACCTGTCCTAGAAATAGTAACCGGGTTCTAAGGGATCTCAAAATCACTGATCTTTCTTGTCAGGCATGGTTTCAGCGCAAGCCTCTTTCACGGTGACTGAAATATCCCGAGAAGTCTGATATCAATGAGCGTAGTATCGAGTATCAACCAACTTCAGACTGCACCAAAGCCAGCTAACACACTACTTCCTAATGGCCAAGTTGGTCAAGTAAAGGTTCTAAAGTCAGTTAGTGCTTCATGACACCATACATCGGCCCCGTATTCTCCTTGACTATTCAAGGGCTACCGGTACCCACAAATGTGTCACACTAACATAACTATTGCATAGACCATATCGGTATACCTTGCACTATTTTCACAATGTATTGCTACTTACCTATATGGTATCCCAAATCCGGGTAGAGGATTAGAACAAGCCCAAACGAGGAACCAAAATGTAAAGCAAACAAGTCAAACAATGAAAGCAAATAAAGGTGATCTAACCCTAAGGTAACCCCTCTTTTAAGTTATTTCCCCAGTAGAGTCGCCAGTTCTGTAATACGATGGGAGAACTAACTTGGGATGTTTTGTGTTTTATTGCAAATGTTGCAGTTAGCAAGAGACGCCACCGACTTTTCTTTTATCCAAAAGGAAAGGTGGAAAAGAACAGGAAAGACCTTTAAGATTATTTCTGGAGTTATGGGGGTAGATCATGAAAAGGGAAGGTATTAGAACCCTTTTCATCCATAGTTATTGTTGTACCCCAAAATTTTCCCTCTCATTTATCAATTATTTTCTCACAAGATCTCCTTGGGTTCAAGACTGCACAAGGATTGATCAACTCAAGACACCTCCTTAAGCACTGATGACTGAAATTAGGGTTGAAATTGCACAAGGATAATTGAACTTTCAATGCCTCATATGATTTTAATGGATCATTATGGACCCCCAAGATTACTCATGTCAAGTTTCAAGCCTTGGATCACATTTTTGCTAAGTCAATTGAGCAGTTGGCCTAAAAATCAACTGTATTGGGGAAAAAGTCAAGTGTGGCCAATTTACATTCAAACTTCATAATTTTTTATCCATATAAACATTATAAACTCATATGTATCATTTGATCAAGTTTTGACCATAATTTCTCAAGAAATTTTATCAAATCATCAAAAGGGCAAAATGGTCAAAATTAGGGTTTTGATTAAGAAAAGGCAATTTCTGATTTTTGACCTAGAAAATTGTTAATTGGTTTGAGGCATGATCTTAAGAGTTCAATTTCACCATTTTTACCAAATGGAATGACTCAAAACATTGATCAAGATCAATTGGATTGATAGTGAATTTTTAGTCAACTGATCAAAAGTCAACTGTACACTGAAAAGTCAAACTTTGACTTTTTGGTCAAAATAAAGTGTCAAAGATCACAATTCATCAAAACATGTCAAAATATGAAACTTATTCATCAATAAATAAAAAATCCTAGATTTCATTTTGAAAATTCAAAGTTTTCAAACTTAGAAATATTTCTAAGTGTTAAAAACTTCATGTTTTTTCACAACTTTGAGCAAATTTTTCACCATGATGCAAGATGATTCGAAAGAAACTTTAAACATGAAAGTTGTAGATCTACATGAGATCTACAACATTTCTTTACACAAATTCTTCCAAAATTGCTTGGATCTTAAGTTATTAATTCATGAAGTCATAATCTTGAAACTAAACACTTAGTGAAATTTTTAACATTTTTGGTCAGGATTTCGACCTAACTTATGCCCCAAGTTTCACCTAGTTCCAAGGGGAATTTTCAAAAGTTATTCAAATAGGGGTTTCAGAGCACATTACAAGCTTTCTAAAATGTCAAATAACTCCTTGAGATCATTTGTGAGAAAGGAGAATCGGAGGTCAGAAGTTGGGGTTTCAAGTTGTTTTGCAAGGCAAATTTTGTGACGAACAAAATTTAAATCTCAAACCTATGTTGCATAATCTTTGCTTTGAAGGCCTCAAACTTGTTAGGCACTCCATAATTAATTGCTTGCACAGCTGTTAGAGGTCTCAACTCAAGCATTCAATGCAATGCCATGCTTTATATCCATTTTAGGAAGAAAGTGCACAATGCCATTTTGAAAAAGTAGCTTTATGCACAAAACTTGTTCTTAAGCCTTGCAATTGTTTTCTGCTGATCATACACGTCCTATAACTCAAGAGAAGTTTGTCTGAAGCCTTACAATCACTCATCCCATGTGTGATACGGTGGGAGAACTGACTTGAGGTTTTGAGTTTTATCACAAATGTCGCGGTTAGCAACAGTCGCCACCGACTTTTCTTTTATCCAAAAGGAAAGGTGAAAAAGCACAGGAAAGACCTTTGAGATGTTTTATTGAGTTCGGGGGGTAGATTATGAAAAGGGAAGGTGCTAGCACCCTTTTCATCCATGGTTTTCCATGGGCTCTTAGTTACTTGCTTTGATCACTTGCTTTGGTTTGTTTGCAATGGTGTTTGGTGTGGTTTTGAAAGTTTTTGTAAAAGAGGCCACTCGTTTAGGCAATCTTTGTAATGATTCTCGTTCGTAAGAATGTATACAATGATGTTTGTCTTTTGAAAATGTTTTCAATGTGTGTAAGGTGTTTTTGAAATGTGTATGTGTTTGTTTTGAAAATAGCAAGGATTATTGTTTGAAACGGAGCAAGTAACTAGAAGCTATCTACCTACTCAAATGTCTTTCTTATGCATTTTCTATTCCTTTGACATTGTTGACCTACCATTGATTTGGTAAGCAACCCTATCTTTGGATGTAAACGGGACAGGCGTGGGTCATCGTATAGCCATGATTAGCAATGTTTGCAAAGTATCTTCAGCATTTTTGAGGGACCAAGATCATTTTGTTTAGGCAACTTTTGGATAGCACCATCAAGGGGCTATGATCTTATATTTGTTTTGTTTTGCCAAGATACTTCACATGCGTAACATGGCCATTTTGTTTTAGGAAACCAAGTGGGAGAAACCCTAATGGTGCTTGTGTGCAAGTGTATTATTTTCATGCTTTTGATTTTGTCTTGTATTTAGGGTTTTCTATTTTGCTTTGTTTGGTTCTTGTCATACAAACCCTAATTACTAATCATGGCGTATAAGGCGATAAATTGTGTAATGTAAATATACTAAGCTATTACAACAATTTTATGGGAGGGGGGAATACAAGTTTGA
Organism: Vicia faba; assembly: GCA_948472305.1. NCBI lineage: Eukaryota > Viridiplantae > Streptophyta > Magnoliopsida > Fabales > Fabaceae > Vicia > Vicia faba. The sequence goes on from OX451739.1 coordinate 1,309,835,245, forward strand.
ATGGGGATTTGCACAAATATAAAGCTAAATACATTATTACAACCAAATCGAATTTGTGCGAATTAAGATAAATATAATACAATATTTAAAATTTAATGCAAGGTAATGTACATGTAAATAGATTTTTTTTATGTCTTATTTTCATGTAAAAGACAATTTAATTTAACCCTAAAAATATAAGGAAAAAGATTTAATTTTTGAAAGGGGTTTAACCCTAATTTTTTTTATTTAAAAGAAAATAATGTTTCTATATTATTATTTTGTGCCTTTTTTGTATAAAAATAATAAATAATATTGTATTTAAATATTAAAATTAAATATATGCAAAACTAAGTATTTATAAGTATGAAATAAAAAATAAATTAAACTAAATATATTTAATCATATTTATAAGTTTATTAAGAAAATAAATTATGTCTATCAAAATAAACTATATTTTTTATGCGAGAAATAATAAATAAAATAAAATAAAAGTGTAATATGATTAAATTATTTTTTGGGATTTTTAATCATTAAATAAAATAATTAAAATATAAAAAATGGAAATAAAACAATAAATAAAAAATAAAATATGAAATAAGTTAGCATGGGGTAAGATAGCAAATTAGTAGTGATGAAGGTAGCAAAAACAATGGCCCAAACAGACTCGTCCCTGTCCTGTCTTCCTCTTCCTCAAGCCTTGGTCGGTTCAACCTGTAACGTCCTCATGCTTCCATAAAAATGAAAACTTATAACATGAAAAATGTAGCATTTGAACTCACGATTCCAACCATATAAGTTATGTAATCTAACTATCAAAGATCAAAGAGAATTTTAAAACCCCTAAATTCAAACCTAAAATTTTCAGAGATTTCAACTTCCAAATTCTCTTAGCACAAGTAAAATAAATGCAAGATAATGATATGTATAGCTTCGTTATGATGAGAACTACACTTTTTATTCGCAGATCGTGGCCTGAGGTTGTCTGTACATGGAGATAAAGTTTGAAAATTTACCTACTTCAGCTGGAATCGTGTATGGAAATGTAGTGACTTTAATGGAGGCTTCATGCTTGCTTGAGCTTCCTTGAGCTTCCCTGAATCTATTCCAACCCTTACCTTGCTCTAAAAGTGGCTAGAACTCCCTGACCAAGTCCAACTGCAAGCTTCAAAGTTAACAATGGCAGATGGTGGAAAAGAGGTTTCAGAACAGGGATGATGGTTTGGATAGGTTTGATATCAAGTATGTAACGTATTGGAATGATCTAAACACAAAATGCATGAGCCAAATGAAAGTTGGACGTGTTTGTGTAAAAACTATATGTTTTGGACAGTTTTTGGTGTTTTGCTTGCTCTAAGTGTTTTAGGTCTTGGCTTGGTTTTTTTTTTTGTGTTGCATATAGTTTGTATATTAGTATTGAAATGACCTTAGGTCAGCTTCCCAACAGATCTGCCAATGCTAGCCTTTTTGCCAACTTTGTTGTACTTGGAGCAAAGTGACAAGACCAAAGCTTCACATGCTTGTACCAACTTGCTTAGGGTTGGTATGGGTTTGTAACACTTTCTTGAGACCTGTGAGGTTTATATGCATCAAGGGGACAGGTTCAAAGCTCAAAGTTGTAAAGTTTGCAAAAGTGGTTCTTTATGAAAATGTCAATGGAACCTTTTTGCCATAAGTGGAATTATAAGTTGGATAAAGGTTCAAAAGAATGGATAGAGGCTTTGTCAACTGAGTAAGCATTTAATTAAGGACTATGTAGAAAGTTTAGGACCTGTACAGCATGAAATATCCAACATAGGATTGATTTGCAACTTGCTTCTTCATGAAATGGCTTGAATAAAAAGTGAGAAAATGCCAATTTCCTCTCTTCGATTCTCTCTACTCAAAAATGATCTCGGAGAGTTCTTGGACATTTTGGAAATCTTGCAATGTACTATATAATCCATCTTTGAAATGAATTTTGAGATACCTCTTGGAACTAGGTGAAAAATGGGGATGAAGTTGGGTCCAAAACCTGCCTAAATTAGGGCAAAATTTCACTAAGTTAAGAAGTTCATGACCATGTATTCACAAATTTATAACTTGAGATATAAGCACCTTTAGGGAAAAGTTTGTGAAGCAAAGTTGTAGATTTCATTGAGGTATACAACTTTCATGTTGGGGACTTTCCTTGAATCAATTTTCATCATGGTGAACATGTGGTGTAAAGTTGAGAAAAAATAAGAAAATTTTTATACTTAGAAAATTTCTAAGTTATGAAAATTTTAAAATTCAAATCCTAATTTTCAAATTTGGTTTTCTTGGTGAACAAGTTTCACATTTTGACATATATTGATGAATTATGAATCTTGGTACTTGATTTTGACCAAAAAGTCAAAGTTTGACTTTTCAATATACAGTTGACTTTTGATCAGTTGACTGCAAATTTCATCTGTCAATCCAATGAATTTGAAATGTTTTGAACCATGTAATTAAGTCAATATGATTCCATTGAATCCTTGAAATCATGCTTGAACTCAATTGGTCATTGGCTAGGTTAGAAATCAGAAATTGCCCTTTCTCAATCAAAACCATAATTTTGACCATTTTACCCTTTTGATGATTTGATCAAATTTCTGGAGGAGTTGTATACAAACTTGATCAAATGGTACATATGAGTCTAAAATTTTGATATGGATCAAAAATTATGAAGTTTGACTGTAAATTGGCCATGGTTGACTTTTTCCCTAATATAGCTGATTTTTAGGTCAACTGTCCAATTGACTGAGCAAAAGTGTAATCCAAGGCTTGAAACTTATCATGAGAAATCTTAGGGGTCCAAAATCATGTATGAAAGTCACATGAAGCATTGATGGTCCAAAAATCCTTGTGCAAATTCAAACCCCAATTGTGGGTTATCAGTGCAAGATGAGATGTCTTGAGCTGACCAAACCCTAATCTTGTCTTGAGTCAAAGAAGTATTATGAGAAAAGTCTTGATAAATGAGAGGGAAAATTTTGGGGTACAAAAGCTGCCCTTGTTCAATCTTCTTGAACCTGAAGAGTTAGATTGGCGATCTTTTTCATTCGTGACTCGAAGGTAAAAGATGATTGGACACTGGAGTGCCCGTAAATTTGCACTCGACAAAGTGTAGTTGAGGGAATGGGCTTAAATATGCCATTTGGAGAGGTGATAGAATCTTGTTGGAGATGGAATTGTAGATGCCATCCAAGGATGTTTATTGAATTGTAACTTGCAAGTTGAAAGAATGTGTATCAGAATGATGTCCATGTCTGGAACGTATCTGAGTTGTATCTGTACTTGAAATCTGAATAAGTATCAGAATGCATCCGTGTCTGAAGCGTATCTGAACTTTAAAAATATGAATGAGTATCAGGATGGCATCCGTGTTTGGAGCATATCTGAACTGTGAAAATATGAATGAGTATCAGGATGGCATCCGTGTCTGGAGCGTATCTGAACTGTGAAAATCTAAATGAGTATCAGGATGGAATCCGTGTCTGGAGCGTATCTGAACTGTGAAAATCTAAATGAGTATCAGGATGGCATCCGTTTCTGGAGCGTATCTGAACTGTGAAAATCTGAATGAGTATCAGGATGGCATCTGTGTCTGGAGCGTATTTGTACTGTGAAAAACTAAATGAGTATCAGGATGGCATCCGTGTCTGGAGCGTATCTGAACTTGAACATATGAATGAGTATCAAGATGGCATCCGTGTTTGGAGCGTATATGAACTGTATCTAGATTGCATATTGTTAATGGTAGCTTGTTAATCTTATCCTGAAAAGGGTAAAATGTTAGCTGAAACACAAAGTTATGTTGCATGAAATGTATGATGCAATATATGTGTTTTATCAATGTTTATGATATGTGGATGTAATGTATGCGCATGTAAGCTGATTTGCTGTATTATTAAGGAAAATAAATCCTTGACTGCTGCTGAGGATATGTGGATTCTTCATGTCTTGAAATTGGAGTATTGATAAAAATTATGTCGTGAGAGTAATGTCGTGTACTGCTTGAGGAATCTGCTCGGGGGGATCTTAGAGAATTTTGATGACTTCTATTGGGAATTAATAATGGGAGTCTTTGTTCCGTTGGGGAATATTGAAAACTCTGTGGGGAAAAGCTTATTCCTGTTTGGGAAAAAGTTCAGGAATTTTGGTCGTCTGTCACCCTACTTGGGAGTTATTCTAGGTTGGGGAGAAACAGAAGTTAACTGTTATCCGGTTGATTTTCAGGCTTCAAGACAACTTGCTGGGGAATTTGGAGAAACTGGATGATTTCCATTGGGGATTAATAGTTTGAAGTTTCAGCTCCGCTGGGGATCTTAATGACGTACTGTAGGTATTGCTCATGGAATAGCCTAAAGACGTTTTCCTATTCTTTCAACCTATCAGTAATTGTTCTTTTTCATTTTGTAAACAGTAATTATGTTCAAATGCATATGTTCATTAATGAATCATTGGACGTTTTTGCAAATAAAACATAAATATAAAGAAAAATACAAATAGTTTGCTGTACTTTAACGAGATATCTTTGTATTTACTTTGAATAAGTATTTTGTACAAAAGAGACAAACATCCTAGTAAGAGGATGGTGTCATGAAAATAAGAAAAATTTATACAAAGAAAGATAGCTATGTGTGATAATCCCATGGGGTTCCCATTCTGCTATAGCCTTCGTATCTCCGAATATCTTGTCCATTTGTTGCTTCGTCCGAAGATGATTGAATTGATCAGAAGCTCTGAGTTTGTCCGTGAAGAGATTATCCTCAAAGTGATCCGACGAGACATAGTCATACACTTTAATTCCCTAACTTTTTCCTGGACCGCCCTTTCGGGTTTTCAATCCACCGGGAAACCCTTTTTTGCCCAAGTCGCCCTTTCGGTTTTTCAACTTGCTGGGTGTACAGATTTTTTTTATTTTATCCCTAATTTTTTCCCGAACCTTTTGGTTCGCCGGGATGCCCTTGTTTTTCCTAGGCGTGTCAACCTAGCGGGTTTCTTATGCGTAGTATCTTTTGACTATGTCTGCGTTCGCAGGGTGTGGCAGGTCGTCGCTGTCCATGGTGGTTAAGATCATTGCCTCACCGGAAAAGATGTTCTTGATTATGAATGGTCCTTCATAGGTAGGAGTCCATTTGCCCATGGGATCACTGTGGCAAGATGATGCGCTTGATCACTAGATCTCCAACTTGATATACTTGGTGTCTGACTTTCTTGTTGAAAGCCTTGATCATCCGTTTTTGATACATCTGACCATGGAAAACAGCGGTAAGCCTTTTTTCATCAATTAATTTCAGTTGATCAAGCGGGTCTGGATCCAATCGTCCTCACTCAAACCTGTATCTTTAATAATTCTCAAAGAGGGGATCTGAACCTCAATAGGCCATAAACCAAAGAATAGGGTGTTGCCCCAGTTGATGTGCGAGTCGTGGTACGGTACCCATGGAGAGCAAACAATAGCATCTCATGCCAGTCTTTGTAGGTGACTGTCATCTTCTCTATGATCTTTTTAATGTTTTTATTTGTAGCTTCGACGACACCATTCATCTTTGGCCGATAGGGGGATGAATTGTGATGTTGAATCTTGAATTGATCGCACAAGGCGGTGATCATAGTATTGTTAAGGTTTGTACCATTATCAGTGATGATCCTTTCTGGGATACCGTACTGGCAAATGAGACTATGCTTGATGAAGCGGGCAACAACATTCTTATTAACGGAGGTGAAGGAAGCTGCTTCGACCCACTTTGTGAAATAATCAATGGCCACTAGAATGAAACGGTGTCCATTGGAGGCTGTAGGCTTGATCTCCCCAATCATATCGATTCCCCACATAGAGAAGGGCCAAGGAGCCGTTAAGACATTTAGAGGAACCGGAGGCACGTGCACCTTGTCTGCATAGATTTGACACTTATGACGGGTCTGGGAGTGTTGATAGCAGTCTGCTTCCATGGTAGACCAATAATAGCCTGCCCGCAAGATTTTCTTCTCCATCGTATGCCAACTAGAGTGAGTGCCAAAGGTACCTTCATTTAATTCAACCATGATCTTTTCAGCTTCAATCTTATCCACACAATGGAGCAGAATAGAATCATGATTACGTTTGTACAGGATGCCATTACTTAGGAAGAACTTAGCGGAGAATCTCCCTAGGAACTTTTTATCATTGATTGAAGCTCCTTCTGGATATTCTTGAGCCTCGAGATACCTTTTGACTTCATGAAACCAAGGCTGGTCCACTACTTCTTCAGTATTAATCTCGTGATAGTGTGCTGGTTCATACATTCGTTCAATGGTGATCTGGGAGCCTCGTTATCCCAATTAAGTTTAAACATAGATGACATTGTGGCTAGAGCATCTGCTAGCTGATTTTCGTCTCACGGGAAATGCTCGAAGGTAATCTGCTCGAAATGTGGTAACAATGTCAAGACATGTTCTTTGTAAGGGATAAGGTTTGGATGCTTAGTGTCCCACTCTCCTTTGATCTGACTGATGACCAAAGCTGAATCTCCAAACACATCTAAATATTTGATTCCCAAGTCTATGGCAGCCTTGAGACCAAAGATGCATGCTTCGTATTCCGTCGTGTTGTTCTTACAGTTGAAGCAAAGTCTGGCAGTAAAGGGAGTGTGACACCCTTCCGGAGATATGAGTATAACACCGATACCATTACCAAGTGCATTGGATGCCCCATCAAAGAATAGGGTCCATCGGGATCCTTGTTCAGGTCTGTCATATGGCCTGATTCCTTCACAGTTGACTAATATCATGATGTCTTCATCCGGGAATTCAAACTTCATGGACTGATAATCTTCTATAGCTTGATGAGCAAGATGATCAGCTAGCACACTTCCCTTTATAGCTTTCTGGGTAGTGTACTGTATGTCATATTCTGTTAGGATCATCTGCCATCTAGCTATCCTCCCAGACAGAGCAGGCACCTCAAATATGTACTTTATTGGATCCATCTTAGATATCAGCAAAGTGGTATGAGTCAACATATATTGTCTTAGCCGGCAAGCCGCCCATACCGGAGTGCAGCAAGTTTTCTCGAGCAGTGAATATCTGGTTTCACAGTCGGTAAACTTTTTGCTCAGGTAGTAAATAGCGTGCTCTTTTCGGCCAGACTCGTCATGCTGCCCCAATACACACTCCATTGAGTTCTCTAAAACGGTCAGATACATGATTAGTGGTATCCCCTCGACTGGTGGCATCAAGACAGAAGGCTCTTGTAAATACTCTTTGATTTTGTCAAAATCGATCTGGCATTCATCATTCCATATAACTACTTGATCTTTCTTCAACAGCTTGAAGATTGGTTCACAAGTAGATGTTAGGTGAGAAATGAATCTGGCAATATAGTTCAGGCGTCCCAAGAATCCTTTGACTTCCTTCTCAGTACGAGGAGCAGGCATTTCTTATATCGCTTTGACCTTGGCAGGATCAACCTCGATGCCTTTGTTGCTGAGAAGGAAACCTAAGAGTTTACCGGGCCGGACTCCGAATGTGCACTTGTTCTGGTTCAACCTTAGTTTGTACTCCTTCAATCTTACAAACAGCTTTTGCAAGTGATCAAGGTGCTCCTCTTCAGTTTGCGATCGGGCTATCATGTCATCTACATAGACCTCTATCTCATGATGTATCATAACATGAAACAAAGCTACCATGGCGCGTTGATAGGTTGCCCCAACATTCTTCAGTCCGAATGGCATTACTTTCTAACAGAATGTGCCTCATTGGGTGACAAACGTAGTTTTCTCCATGTCCTCAGGTGCCATTTTGATTTGGTTATAGCCTGAGAATCCGTCCATGAAGGAAAATACTTTGTGCTGGGTCGTATTGTCAACCAGGATATCAATGTGGGGAAGTGGAAAATCATCTTTAGGGCTGGCCCTGTTTAAATCTCTATAATCCACGCACATCCGTACTTTACCATCCTTTTTATGCACGAGAGCAATGTTGGCAACCCATTGAGGATAGGAAGTAACAGCCAGAAATCCAGCATTGAACTGTTTCATAACTTCTGCTTTGATCTTCTCCGACATGTCAGGTCTCATGCGGCGGACTTTTTGTTTCACTGGTGGACAATCTTCTCTTGTTGGCAGACGATGTACCATGATGTATGTATCAAGTCCCGACATTTCTTCATATGACCAGGCAAAGATCTCAACATAATCATGTAATAGCTGAATTAGACGCTCCTTGACACTCGGCTCTAGGTTGGCACCCACTTTGATTTCCTTTTTATCCTCCTCGGTACCCAAGATGATTATATCCAACAGTTCCTCATGAGGCTGAATAGCTCTTTACTCTTGTTGTAGTAGTCTAGCCAATTCCCCTGGTACTTCACAATCTTCCTCACCTTCGTCTTCGGCTTGGTACATTAGATCGTCAGAGTCACTAAAAGCCATAGCAGTATCGTTACCCATGGGATCCGGAATGGAGGGGTACCTGCATTTGTGAGTGTGGGTGTGTGTAAGGGTATAGCCATCTTTAAACAATAAAATGTAAAAGAAAGACTATAAGCACAAAAAGTTTGTATGTGAAAAACGTCCATGATTTATTGAATGTCATATGAAGATGAAATAAAATCCCTTACAAATGGACCATTGTGCCTCGGGTAAGACACAAGGTTGAAAATGTACGAATTGTTTGTGAATATTACAAGTCCAACAGAAATGTAAAAGATAAATTACTGAGAGATGAAAGTTATTGGGACAAAGTCTTTGGCTTCCCAGTTGCGAAGTCCTCCGTTGACAGTAGGAAATATCCAATCTTCAAAGCTGCCATTTTTTCACTGTCTTCCACTGCATTGACCTCTTGGTTGCTAATCTTCAAAGGTGGCCCTCCAGCATGGGCACGGCGCACAACCTTCTGAGCAGTTGAAGTAAACCCCAAGCCAAACTTGTCTGATTTATATGGGATGTCCGGAAGCTGCCCCCAGATAGTGCATCCACCCTCCTCTATTACTTCCTTTGCGTCCTTTAGAGATGACATCCGAAGCGGAGGTCTTGTGATCCTGGGAATCGAGGATACCGTCTTGGTTACTGCTACCTCTTGAGAGACTTCTTCGAAATGTTGAAATGGAGTTTCAATGAACTCGCCATCCAATTCCACATATCGGAAAGAATTTAGGTGGCTAATCATGTACTCTTCCTTTCCGTGGACAGTGATAATCTTCCCTTGGACCGGGTATTTCAGCATCAGGTGCAATGTGGAGGTGACAGCACCAGAATTGTGGATCCAAGGCCGTCCTAACAGACATGAATAAGAGGGACGGATGTCCATCACATAGAAAGTTGAGTTGAAAGTCTGAGTTCCCACCTTTATGGGGATGTCCACCTCCCTGTGGACCATCCTCTTTGAACCATCAAATGCTCTCACGACTATGTTACTGGGTTTCAATGTCAGTCCTTCGCAATCCAATCTATCGAGAGCTTTCTTCGGTAAAACGTTCAAAGACGAACCAATGTCTACTAGTACATGGGCTAGGGTTGTTCCTCTACACTCCACAGAGACATGTAATGCCTCATTGTGTTTTATCCATTTTGGTGTCAGATCTGCATCAGAGAAGCCTAAGCCATTATTAGTTGTCAAACTAGCCATACAGTCTCGGAATTGGTCGGCGGATGTTTCTTGTGGCACATGGGCTATCTTTAGAAACTTCACCAGAGCTTTCGCATGTGCCTCAGAACACAGCAACAAAGCCAACATGGAGATCTTGGAGGGGGTTTGCCCCAACTGTTGAACCACATCATAATCACTCTTCTTTATTATTCTCAGGATCTCCTCCATTTCCTTCTTGGAGGTTTCGGGGATGGTCAATGGTTGAGCCTTTGTCCTGACAGACTCTTCTTGAATACCTTTTCCCCGAACATCAGCAGCAGAATTATTGTTTGGTATAACAGCAGACGTTGTGTCGTCTTCATTGATAGGAGTACTTGCGGATATGATTATTGGTATGGAGGTAACCTTTGGAGCAGCCACGGGTCCAAAAATCGCCTTTGGAGGGGCAATTTCTGGAGAGAAGATTCTATCGCTACGGGTAATATTTCTAGTTCTGGCAATATTGCTAATGTCAGAGTTTTCTTCTTTGGAGCTCTCTTCTTCGGCAGTCAGTTCATCTTGTTTGACACCATGGTAGTAGATTTCTCCACTGTAATTCCATGGCACTATTTTATGTGACTCATACGGGACCGGCCCGGGCATTGTGATCTTAAGAGGAGTAGTTTTTAGAGCCGATGTAATCCTAACGGGTCTTTTAGGGACCCTGGAAGGATTGGCGGAGATGGTTATGATCGAAACATCTTCAATAGAAATAGGTAAAATAGGAGCTTTTTCAAACAAAATTTCTCGATTGTCTATCAGGCGTTGGATACCTGTCTTCAACAGAGGGAAATCGGCGGGTGAGGATAAGCAATGATGGCAGTCTTCCTTACAACTTGGGAATACACCAGCTTTCAACAAGTTCATTTTAATGATCAGGAGCAGAGTCAACAGTTCATCCACTGTGGCAACAAATAAATCTTCCTCGACAACATTGGCATTGTGACCATGCCTAGGCATCGAAGCGGAAATGAAATTTGGTTTTTCAGGTGCATCAAACTCAACTTCTTTTGCATCTATAAGGTCTTGAATTTTGTTCTTCAGAGCCCAACAGTTGTTAGTTTCGTGCCCTGGACTTTCAGAATGGTATGCACATCTGGCATTTGGGTGATAATGAGGGGACGCAGTATTGGGATTCTTTGGAGCCTCTTTTAAAGTTTCCAGATTCAATTTCAGAAGATGTGGTAGAACCTGGGCTAGATTCATATTAATCCTGGTGAATTTCCGGACTGGCCTTTCCACCCTCGGCTGATTAGTTCTCGGTTGATCAGATGTAGGCTTTGGGATCATAACGGCCCCCACCATTGGTCGGCGTTCAGCTCTTTCTTGATTCCTTTGTGAATAAACAGCAGACACTTCCTTCTTCCCAGTGAAAGTCTTTCTCATAGCTGTAGAAGCAGACGCATCCTTCTGAATCTTTCCGCTTTTTATACCATCTTCCACCCTTTCTCCGGTTAATATTAGCTCAGTAAACTCAGTAGATGAGCTCCCAATCAGATGGTTGAAGAAAGGACCTGATAGGGTACCCAAGAACATATCCACCAACTCCCTCTTAGACAGAGGGGGTTGTACTCTTCCAGCTAGATCTCTCCATTTCTGCACGTAATCTTTGAAACCCTTATTTGAAGCCATAGCCATACTCTGAAGTTGCGTACGGGTTGGCGCCAAATCTGCGTTATACTGGTATTGCTTATAGAAAGCGGCGGCAAGATCTTCCCAGTTGTGGACGTCGGCCCTTTCTAATTGGTAAAACCAATCAAGTTGTGTTCCGAATAAGTTGTCTTAGAAAAAATGGACCCACAAGTCTTTGTTGGCAGAGTGCGATTGAATCTTCCTCACGTATGATCGGAGGTGCATTTTAGGAAATGACACCCCATCATATTTTGCAAATAGCGGTACTTTGGACTTTGGTGGGATCACAATTCCTGACACTAGCCCCAATTCCTTAAAGTCTAGACCTGGTACTTTCTATATTTCCATAGCATTTAGACGCTCTCCAAGATGTCGGTATTTATCATCCGCTGGAGGATACTGCTCCTCGGAATAATCCTCTTCTTCCTCCTCTTCTTCATACTCTGACGGAACTGCTGTTTCTTTTCCTTTTCTTTCTCCTTCATCATATGTTGTTGGAAAATCCAAGGTTCTTCTAGCCTGTCCCTAAAACCTTCTTCCCTTAATTACCACACCAATTGGTTTCTCCTCTTTCTTCTTTTTCTCTTTTGCTAGCAGAGTCTTCAGCTCCTCTTGTCCTTTGGCCAAGGTTGTGAGTAACTGTTGAAACTGCATGTTTTGAGCTTGAAGATCTTTGACTGTCTGTTCGAGATCCATCTTACTGAAATAAACAGTAGAGAGATGAGGAAACTTGTTGCAAAGACCTGTTTATGTCATGATGAATGATATGTGCATATGTAATGTTTTCAACGATTTTAAAAGATTCAAATTTGTTTTAAACAAAAAGGAAACACACGTTATATTAATAGAATAGAGTTTGAGTACATCAATGCCTCTTGGGCAAAATAATACAATGCTCTAAGATAAAAAAGTAGTGTGCATCCTCTTTGGCGCAATGTAGGCATTTAGAGTCTGCTCCTCATGAAGTAGCCTAGTGAGTTCCAAAACCTTCTTCTCGCTTGCGTAGAATTGGGCTTCGAAAGTATCACGCTCTCCTTTGAGCTGTATCCAATCCCTTTGTAGGTCTTAAAGAGATATGGGCATGTCAGGATGTAGGATAGTGTATGGAACTTCTCCCTCCTTAACAGGCTCAATGATCACCGGGAGGATGGAAGGATAAGGCATCATAAGACTTTGAGCACGGGTTCGTACCCATTTGAGGTAAGGCTCAAGAGGGATGGAATTCTTTTGCCCCAAAGTCTTGCTATCTACCTTGTTTAGCATCCTCCAAGCTCGGATGAATCTCTGGCGAAGACCTTGATCGTTGTTGTCATAGTCGAAAACCAAGCCTTAAATCAGCATATCATGTGGGCCATCCCTTCGGGCATAACCAAATTGTCTTAGAGATAAGCATGGGTTATAGGTGATGCCTCCCCTAATTCCAAGTAGAGGGACATTAGGGAATTCCCCACAACAGTCAACAATGATAATACTCTCCTTGGATCGGGAGCACCAATGAATATCTGAATGTTTGAGCGTCATTACCCTTTGTGACCACCTCAAACCTTGATCATTCTTTAAGACAGATTGGGAAAGATGAGAAATAAACCATCTTGCCAGGAGAGGAGTGCAACACATCAGGACACCTCTTTTCCTCATTGTGCGAGTGTGAAAAGAGTGTAGGATATCTCCAAGCAATGTAGGCACCGGGTTACGTGACATGAAGCTTTTGACACCACTCACATCTATGAGTTAGTCAGGGTTGGGAAACAAGACCATCCCATAGATAAGAAGAGCCACAATCTCCTTAAAAGATTGCAAGTCCAAGGAATTCCAACAGCTTTGGGCCTTCTCAAACAAGAACTTTGCTAAGAAGCCTTTGACACCACTTCTAGTTTCCCAATGGGTTGTGACATCAGATGGGTGCAAGTGAAAGGATTGAGCAATCTCCTCTGGTCTTGGATCTCTTTCCGTACCGTTGAAAGGTAGTTTATTGAGAATGGGAATCCTCAAGAGTTGAGAGAATTCTTCCAAAGTAGGCACAAGATGATAGTCAGGAAATGTGAAGCAATGATGCAAAGGATCAAAGAACTGGAAGAGAACCTTCATCATGTCCTCCTCTGTATTGGAGGTGACCAAGTTGAGTAGATGACCATGCCTCTCAGTGAATGGAGAGTTCTCAGGAATCCTTGAAGCTAGCTCCTTGAGTTGTGGAGGAATTCTTACAAGGTTGACTTGGATAGTTTTCCTGCGACGTGAATCCATACCCTACAAAACAAGAACAAAGATGAATTTCCAAAATCCTTGAAATGGTTAGTGGATGTATATTATGCTCATGATGTCCATGATGTTATGCACAAGTATATATGTGCAAGAAAATCAATCAAGTTCCTTAGTTTAGGCTTGCATGGGGTTTTATAGGTAAGTACCCTCTTGAAGTTTAGTTGGCTCAACCTGTCCTAATAATAGTAACTGGGTTCTAAGGAGCTCAATATCACTAGATTGTTTCCTTGTTCATTGTTTCAGTTCAAACCTCTTTAATGGCGACCGAAATATCCCAAGAAAACAACCCTCAATGAGTGTAGTATCGAGTATCTAGCAACTTCGGACTGCACCAAAGCCGGTCATCTCACTACATCCTAAAAGGCCAAGTTGGTCAAGTAAAGGGTTCTAGAAGTTCATTAGTGCTTCATGACATCACTCAGCAGCCCCGTATTCTCTTTGATTAACTCAAAGGCTACCGGTACCCACAAATATGTCACACTAACATAGCTATTGCTTAGACCATGTCGGTATACCCCGCACAGTTTCCACAACGTATTGCTATTTACCTATAATGTTTCCCAAATCTGGGTGGAGGATTCAAACCCAAACAAAGAACCAAAATGTAAAGCAAACAAGTCAAACAATTGTAAGCAAATAAATGTGATCTAAACCCTAAGGTAACCCCACTTTTATAAAATTTCCCCAGTAGAGTCGCCAATTCTGTGATACGGTGGGAGAACTGACTTTAGGTTTTGCGTTTTATCACAAATGTCGCGGTTAGCAAGAGTCGTCATCGACTTTTCTTTTATCCAAAAGGAAAGGTGAAAAAGCACAGGAAAGACCTTTGAGATGTTTTCTTGAGTTTGGGGGGTAGATTATGAAAAGGGAAGGTGCTAGCACCCTTTTCATCCATGGTTTTCCATGGGCTCTTAGTTACTTGCTTTGATCACTTGCTTCGGTTTGTTTGAAATGGTGTTTGCTGTGGTTTTGAAAGTATTTTGTAAAAGAAGCCACTCGTTAAGGAAATCTTTGTAATGATTTTCATTCGTAAGAATGTATACAAAGATGTTTGTCTTTTGAAAATGTTTTCAATGTTTGTAAGGTGTTTTTGAAATGTGTATGTGTTTGTTTTGAAAATAGCAAGGATTGTTGTTTGAAATGGAGCAAGTAACTAGAAGCTATCTACCTACTCAAATGTCTTTCTTATACATTTTCTATTCCTTTGACATTGTTGACCTACCATTGATTTGGTAAGCAACCCTACCTTTGGATATAAACGGGACAGGCGTGGGTCATCGTATAGCCATGATTAGCAATGTTTGCAAAGTATCTTTAGCATTTTTGAGGGACCAAGATCATTTTGTTTAGGAAACTTTTGGATAGCATCATCAAGGGGCTATGATATTATATTTGTTATGTTTTGCCAAGATACTTCACATGCGTAACATGGCCATTTTGTTTTAGGCAACCAAATGGGAGAAACCCTAAGGGTGCTTGTGTGCAAGTGTATTATTTTCATGCTTTTGATTTTGTCTTGTATTTAGGGTTTTCTATTTTGCTTTGTTTGGTTCTTGTCATACAAACCCTAATTACTAATCATGGCGTATAAGGCGATAAATTGCGTAATGTAAATATACTAAGCTATTACAACAA
This sequence comes from Vicia faba, assembly GCA_948472305.1. Lineage (NCBI taxonomy): Eukaryota > Viridiplantae > Streptophyta > Magnoliopsida > Fabales > Fabaceae > Vicia > Vicia faba. The sequence goes on from OX451739.1 coordinate 1,309,850,368, forward strand.
TTTTATGGGAGGGGGGAATACAAGTTTGAATGGGGATTTGCACAAATATAAAGCTAAATACATTATTACAACCAAATCAAATTTGTGCGAATTAAGATAAATATAATACAATATTTAAAATGTAATGCAAGGTAATGTACATGTAAAGAGATTTTTTTTATGTCTTATTTTCATGTAAAAGACAATTTAATTTAACCCTAAAAATATAAGGAAAAATATTTAATTTTTGAAAGGGGTTTAACACTAATTTTTTTTATTTAAAAGAAAATAATGTTTCTATATTATTATTTTGTGCCTTTTTTGTATAAAAAGAATAAATAATATTGTATATAAATATTAAAATTAAATATATGCAAAACTAAGTATTTATAAGTATGAAATAAAAAATAAATTAAACTAAATATATTTAATCATATTTATAAGTTTATTAAGAAAATAAATTATATCCTATCAAAATAAACTATATTTTTTATGTGAGAAATAATATAAAAAAAGTGTAATATGATTAAATTATTTTTTGGGATTTTTAATCATTAAAGAAAATAATTAAAATATAAAAAATGGAAATAAAACAATAAATAAAAAATAAAATATGAAATAAGTTGGAAGGGGGTAAGATAGCAAATTAGTAGTGATGAAGCTAGCAAAAACAATGGCCCAGGAAGCAAAAGCCCAAACAGACTCGTCCTTGTCCTGTCTTCCTCTTCCTCAAGCCTTGGCCGGTTCAACCTGTAACTTCCTCATGCTTCCATAAAAATGAAAACTTATAACATGAAAAATGTAGCATTTGAACTCACGATTCCAACCATATAAGTTATGTAATCTAACTATCAAAGATCAAAGAGAATTTTAAAACCCCTAAATTCTAACCTAAAATTTTCAGAGATTTCAACTTCCAAATTCTCTTAGCACAAGTAAAATAAATGCAAAATAATGATATATATAGCTTCGTTATGATGAGAACTACACTTTTTATTCACAGATCGTGGCCTGAGGTTGCCTGTACAAGGAGATAGAGTTTGAAAATTTACGTCCTTCAGTTGGAATCGTGTATGGAAATGTAGTGACTTTAATGGAGGCCTGATGCTTGCTTGAGCTTCCTTGAGCTTCCCTGAATTTATTCCAACCCTTACCTTGCTTTGAAAGTGGCTAGAACTCCCTGACCAAGTCCAACTGCAAGCTTCAAAGTTAACAATGGTAGATGGTGGAATAGAGGTTACAGAATAGGGATGATGGTTTGGATGGGTTTGATATCAAGTATGTAAGGTATTGGAATGATCAAAACACAAAACGCACGAGCCAAATGAAAGTTGGATGTGTTTGTGCAGAAACTGTATGTTTTGGACAGTTTTTGGTGTTTTGATTGCTCTAAGTGTTTTAGGTCTTGGCTTGGTGTTTTTTGTGTTGCATATAGTTTGTATATTAGTATTGAAATGATCTTAGGTCAGCTTCCCAACAGATCTGCCAATGCAAGCCTTTTGCCAACTTTCTTGTACTTGAAGCAAAGTGACAAGACTAAAGCTTCACATGCTTGTACCAGCTTGCTTATGGTTTGTATGGGTTTGTACAACTTGCTTGAGACCTGTGTGGTTTGTATGCATCAAGGGAACAGGTTCAAATCTCAAAGTTGTAAAGTTTGCAAAAGTGGTTCTTTATGAAAATGGCAATGGAACCTTTTTTCCATAAGTGGAATTATAAGTTGGATAAAGGTTCAAAAGCATAGATATAGGCTTTGTCAACTGAGTAAGCATTTAATTAAGGAGTGTGTATCAAGTTTAGGACCTGTACAGTATGAAATAGCCAGCATAGGATTGATTTGCAACTTGGTTCTTCATGAAATGGCTTGAACAAAAAGTGAGAAAATGCCAATTTCCTCTCTTCGATTCTCTCTACTCAAAAATGATCTTGGAGAGTTCTTGGAAATTTTGGAAATATTGCAATGTTCTCTATAATCCATCTTTGAAATGCATTTTGAGATACCTCCTGGAACTAGGTGAAAAATGGCCATGAAGTTGTGTCCAAAACCTGCCTAAATTAGGAAAAAATTTCACTAAGTTAAGAAGTTCATGACCATGTATTCACAAATTTATAACTTGAGATCTAAGCATCTTTAGGGAAAAGTTCATGACCATGTATTCAAATTCAAACCCTAATTTTCAAATTTGGTTTTATTGGTGAGCAAGTTTTACATTTTGACATATCTTGATGAATTATGACTCTTGGTACTTGATTTTGACCAAAAAGTAAAAGTTTGACTTTTCAGTATACAGTTGACTTTTTATCAGTTGACTGCAAATTTCATCTGTCAATCCAATGAATTTGAAATGTTTTGAACCATGTAATTAAGTCAAGATGATGCCATTGAATCCTTGAAATCATGCTTAAACTCAATTGGTCATTGGCTAGGTTAAATATCAGAAATTTCCCTGTCTCAGTCAAAACCCTAATTTTGGCCATTTTGCCCTTTTGATGATTTGATCAAATTTCTGGAGGAGTTGTAATCCAAACTTGATCAAATGGTACATATGAGTCTAAAATGTTGATATGGATAAAAAATTATAAAGTTTGACTGTAAATTGGCCATGGTTGACTTTTTCCCCAATACAGCTGATTTTTAGGTCAACTGTCCAATTGACTGGGCAAAAGTGTAATCCAAGGCTTGAAACTTATGATGAGGAATCTTAGGGGTCCAAAATGATGTATGAAAGTCACATAAAGCATTGATGGTCCAAAAATCCTTGTGCAAATTGAAACCCTAATTTTGGGTTATCAGTGCAAGATGAAATGCGTTAAGCTGACCAAACCCTAATCTTGTCTTGAGTCAAAGAAGTCTTGTGAGAAAAGTCTTGATAAATGAGAGGGCAAATTTTAGGGTACAACACCATGCTTGTACTTCATCTTTGAACCATACATTCACTTTTCTTCAAATTCAAACAACCTAGCCAATAATCTATAACTCAGAAATCCTTTGTGCCCAACCTTTTGCTTATATATACACAAGTCCTTGGCAAGAAAACACACGCATGCTAAACCCTGAAACTCTCTAAAACACAAAATCACCAAAAACACCTCAAAACTTGCCATTTCTGAGTTTTGAATCCAATCTCCAAATTTGCTCGTGCGTTTCTTGGCCTTTTACTTTCAAAAGCTTCTAAATAACATACACAAACAATTCCAACACCTGCAACACCACTGTAACACCTCCATCATCATCCACCATTTTCAAAAAACAGCACCTTGCACCTTGACTTCTCCAGAACTCCTACGGCACTTTCAACTTAAGTTAAGCATCACATTAGCTTCCTGGGAACTTGAGGAAGCTAATCCAATCATTGGAACTCACTAAAAGTTGCTCAAACTCAAAACATGATACCCTCTTACAAGGGGAGTTTTCTGACTTTTGAACTCTTCATACATGCATCATTAATGGTTTATTTGTGAATAAGAAATGTAGGTATCATTGTCCTGAAGCTAACCATGTCTTTAGATTTCATTTATATTGCTTAAGTAGATAGAATTTTGAATCTGAACATCCTGGAAAAGTTAGGTCAGAATTTGGTACCATTTAAAATTCATGTTAATTTTTGAGAATTAGTTTAAGTTATTTACATTTCTGAAATCATGAGAAAATTTGCCACAAGTTTCATGTTTACATTTTTGCAAATGGATGAGAAATGAACAAGATGCTGGTGATCCGGCCAGAGATTGAAGATGAAGTTGTTTTCATGAAGCAGTTTCTAATATAATTTTTTTTTTGTTTTATATAAGTTAATGGATGTATCACCACACTAGTGGTTAAAGCGCACGCATGTCACCACGAGGTCCTGGGTTCAAGCCCCAGAGTGACCTTTTGCAAAAAAATTTACATTTTTCTCACTCTCTGACTTTTTGCAGCGTTGGGACTTCCCCCCTTTGGGCTTTATGTTTTGCTACTTCTAACCCCCTGCCTTGTTATTCACACCCTTGGCCCATTATTTTATTTTCCATTTTATTTATTTTCCCTTCATTTTATTTTTTATTTCATATTTTTCTTTTATTATTTTTATTACTATCATTATAATTATTATCTTTTTTATTAATAAAAAATCCAAAAATATTTTATTTATTTATTTGCATATTTAAAAGAAAATACTTATACATTTTATTTTCCTTTATAAAAAAAACTAAAAGAACAAAAACATTTTCTTTAATAATTAAATTCACCTTTTTTACTTATATTTTTTTGTAAATTAAAATCAATTTAGAATTTAGGGTCTTTTATTTAATATTTTTTATTTATTAGTTTAATTAAGTTCACAAAAAACCCTAAAAAAATACTTTTCTTTAAATTAATCATTTTTACTAACTTAACCTTAATTTTCCTTTTCTTAATTAATTATTTTATTTTAGTTAATTAGGTTAAAAACCCTTTTCATGAAAAGCCAAACAAAAATCATATTTCTTTTCACATTTACATTCTTGTATTTTACTTGTTCATTTTGTACATTTATTCAAAAATTCAATATGGTTGTAATAGTTATTTAGATTTAAATTCTTGCAATATTCCCCATTTGTAATTTGTAATTTGTATACCCCCTCCCATAAATGATGTAATAGCGTAGTAATTTTAAATTCCGCAATTTATCGCTTTATATACAAATGCTAGTAATTAGGGTTTTGTATGGAAAGACTAAAACCAACAAATAGCAAATCCTAATCAAAGATAAATCAAGCATGAAAATCAATCCACTTGCACACAAACACCCCTAGGATAAATCCACTTGGTTGCCTTACAAAAATAGACATATTATGCATGTGATGTATCTTAGCAAAAACAAGCAAAAATACAAGATCATAGTCCCTCGATGATGCTATCTATGTTGTCTTTCAAAATGATCTTAGTCCCTAAAGAAAAATGCTAAGATATCTTGCAGCATTGCTAATCATGGTTATACAATGACCCATGCATGTCCCTTTTACATCCAAAGATAGGATTACTTACCGAAACAATGGTAAGATAACAATATCAAAGGAAAAAGGAAATGAACATGAAAGACTTTTGAGTAGGTAGAATGTTCCAAGTTACTTGCTCAATTTCAAAACAAAAATATCCTTGCTATTTTTAAAACAAATACCAACACTTTCAAAAACATCTTTCAAACTTGAAAACATTTTCAAAAGATCAAACACTTTGTATACATTCTTACGAACGAGAATCATTACAAAGTTTGCCTAAACAATGGCCTCTTTACAAAATACTTTCAAAACCCACACAAAGAACAATTTCAAACAAAAGCAAGTGATCTAGCAATTAACTAAGAGCCCATGGAAAACCATGGATGAAAAGGGTGCTAATACCTTCCCTTTTCATAATCTACCCCCCGAACTCAAGAAAACATCTCAAAGGTCTTTCATGTGCTTTTTCACCTTCCCTTTTGGATAAAAGAAAAGTCGGTGGTGACTCTTGCTAAACCGTAACATTTGCGATCAAACGCAAAACAACCAAGTCAGTTCTCCCACCGTATTACAGAACTGGCGACTCTGCTGGGGAATATTTTGAAAGTGGGGTTACCTTAGGGTTAGATCACATTTACTTGCTTTTATTTTTTGACTTGTATTTCTTTACATTATGGTTCTATGTTTGGGTTTGAATCCTCTACCCAGATTTGGGATACCTTATAGGTAAGTAGCAATAAGTTGTGGAAACTGTGCGGGGTGTACTGACATGGTCTAAGCAATAGCTGTGCTAGTGCGACATATTTGGGGGTACTAGTAGCCCTTAAGTAGTCAAAGAGAATACGGGGCCGTTGAGTGATGTCATGAAGCACTAATGAACTTTTAGAACCTTTACTTGACCAACTTAGCCTTTAGGATGTAGTGAGATGACCGGATTTGGTGTAGTACGAAGTTGGTATATACTCGATACTACACTCATTGAGTTTTGGTTTTTTAGGATATTTCGGTCGCCATTAAAGAGGCTTACGCTGAAACAATGCCCAAAGAAACAAACCAGTGATATTGAGCTCCTTAAAACCCGATTACAATTACTAGGATAGGTTTGAGCCAACTAAACTTCAAGAGGGTACTTACCTATGAGACTCCATGCAAGCCTAAACCTAAGGACTTGTTTCCTTTGTTTGTATATATATATATATACTTGTACATAACATCATAAACATCATAACATCATACTCATATTCACTAAACATTTCAAGGATCTTGGGATTCATCTTTGTTCTGTTTTGTAGGACATGGATTCTATTCGCAGGAAAACCATTCAAGTCAATCTTGTAAGGATTCCTCCTCAACTTAAAGAGCTAGCATCAAGGATTCCTGAAAACTCTCCATTCACCGAAAGGCATGGTCACCTACTAAACTTGGTTACTTCCAACACTGATGAAGACATGATGAAGGTGCTCTTCAATTTCTTTGATCCTCTACATCATTGCTTCACATTTCCCGATTATCAGCTTGTGCCAACTTTGGAAGAATTCTCCCAACTCTTGAGGATTCTCATTCTCAATCAACTACCTTTCAATGCTACAGAAAGAGATCCAAAGCCAGAAGAGATTGCTCAAGCTCTACACTTGCAATCATCCGATATCACAACTAATTGGGAAACTAGGAGTGGTGTCAAATGTTTCTTAGCAAAGTTCTTGTTTGAGAAAGCCCAAAACTGTTGGAACTCCTTAGACTTGCAAGCTTTTGAGGAAATTGTGTCTCTCCTCATCTATGGGATGGTTTTGTTTCCAAATCCTGACCAACTCATAGATGTGAACACCGTCAAAATCTTCATGTCTCGTAACCCGGTGCCTACTTTGCTAGGAGACATCCTACATTATTTTCACACTCGCACTATGAGGAAAAGAGGTATCCTTATGTGTTGTACTCCTCTTTTGGCAAGATGGCTTATTTTGCATCTTCCCCAATCTGTATTGAAGAACGAGCAAGGTTCAAGGTGGACACATAGGTTGATGACGAATAAACATTCAGACATTCAATGGTGTTCCCGATCTATAGAGAATGTTACTATTGTCGACCGTTATGGAGAATTCCCTATTGTCCCTTTACTTGGCATTAGAGAAGGTATCACCTACAACCCATGTTTAGCCTTAAGACGGTTTGGTTATGCCCAAAGGGATGGCCCACATGAGATGGTCATTCAAGGTTTGGTATTTGACTACGAGAACGATGATCAAGATCACCGCCAGAGATTTATCTGAGCTTGGAGGATGTTGAACAAGGTAGATAGCAATACATTTGGGAATAAGAATTCCATCCCTCTTGAGCCTTACCTAAAATGGGTACGAGCTCGTGCTCAGAGTCTTATAATGCCTTACCCCTCCATTCTCCCGGTTATCATAGAGCCTGTTGTGGAAGGAGATGTTCCATACACTATCCTACATCCTGACATGCCCACCTCTCTTGAAGACTTACAAAGGGATTGTATACATCTAAAAGGGGAGTGAGACACTTTTGAGGCCCAATTCTACACCAGCGAGAAGAAGGTTTTGGAACTTACTAGGCAACTTCATGAGGAGCGGAGCCTGAACGCCTACATTGCACCAAAGAGGATACGTACAACTTTTTTATCTTAGAGTTTTTATATTTATTTGTAAGCCCAAAAGAGGCATGATGTACTCAAGCTTTTATTTATTAATATAACGTGTGTTCCTTTTTGGTCTAAAGCAAATCTAAATCTCCAATTTCCTTGAAATCATTGCATATGCATCTCCATTCATCATAACATAACCAAGTTTTCTCACAACAAGTCTCCTCATCTTTCTACTATTTATTTCAGTAAGATGGATCTCGAGAAGACAGTAAAAGACCTCCAGGTACAGAATGCTCAGTTTCAACAGATGTTCTTGAATCTAGCCAAAGGACAAGAGGATTTGAAGACTTTGTTGGTTGAAGAAAAGAAGAAGAAAGAAAAGAAAATAAGCGGAATTTTGAATATGGGAAGAAGGTTCCAAGGACAAGCCAGACAAACCCTAGACTTTGCAATGTCATCTGGTGAAAAGGATAATCAAGAATTGAAAGGAAAGGAAGCGGTTTCCCAGCTAGAATCTGAAGAGGTAGAAGAGGAGGACTACTCTGAAGAGAAGTATCCCCCGACCGACAATAAATACAAACATCTGGAAGAATGTCTAAGTGCAATTTAAATTTAGAAAGTGCTCGGGCTGGACTTTGAAGATCTGGGTTTAGTGTCTGGGATTGTTATTCCACCAAAATTCAAGGCACCAGCGTTCACTAAATACGATGGGTTCTCGTGTCCCAAGATGCATCTCCGATCTTATGTGAGGAAGATACATCCTCACACTGTTGATAGAGATTTGTGGTTCCACTTCTTTCAAGACAGTATATCCGGGACTCAGCTAGATTGGTTCTATCAACTAGACAGGGCCAATATCCATAATTTGGAATACCTTGTCGCTGCTTTCTATAAGCAATATCAATACAACACAGACCTTGCTCCCACTCGTACTTAACTCTAGAGTATGGCTATGTTTTCAAGTGAAGGTTTCAAAGACTACGCTCAAAAATGGAGAGACTTAGCGGGAAGAGTCCAGCCTCCCCTATCCGAAAGAGAGTTAGTAGACATGTTTCTGGGTACCCTGTCTGATCCTTTCTTCAATCATCTAATTGGAAGCTCCTCAGAAGGCTCTACTGAATTAATCTTGACCAGAGAAAGAGTGGAAGTTGGGATTAAGAGTGCGAAGATTCAAAAAGACGCATCCTCTACTGCTGTAAGAAAACCATTTATCGGGAAGAACGAAGTAGGTGCTGTATATCCTCAAAGGAATCAAGAAGGAACTAAACATCGTCCAATGGTAGGGCCTGTCATGATCCCTAAGCCTTCACCTACTAAACAAAGGAGCAACCAACCAAGAATAGAAAGACCAGTAAAACAATTTACCCGGATTAATATGACACTATCTCAAGTCCTGCCACATTTGCTGAGATCTAATATGGTAACTTTGAAAGAAGCTCCGAAGAATCCCAACACTACATCTCCTCACTACCATCCTAATGCTCGATGTGCTTACCATTCAGAGAGTCCAGGCCATGATACCAATAACTGTTGGGCTTTAACAAACAAGGTGCAAGACCTTCTTGAAGCAAAAGAAATTGAATTTGATGCTCCTGAAATCCCCAAAGTTATCACCGCTCCTATGCCCAAGCACGACCGTGATGTTAACACCGTTGAAGATGATATGTTTGTTACTGTTGTTGATGAACTTGTTACTCCTCTCCCGACTATCAAGAAAAATCTATTGAGGGCCGGTTTATTTCCGGGCTGTGATGAAAGCTGCCACCTCTATTTATCCCTACCAACTGGCTGCCATTTATTGAAAGCAGGTATTCAACGCCTAATGGATGACAAAGAGATTTTGTTTGAAAAGACTCTCGTTCCAACTATTTTTTACAATGATGTTTCAATAGTAACCATTTCCACCAGTCCTTCCAGGGTCTCCACCAAAATACCCGTTAGGATTACATCAGTTCCTAAAGTGGCTCCGTTGATAATTACTATGCCGGAACCAATCCCGTACTCATCAGATAAAACCGTCCAATGGAATTATGGGGGCGACGTCTACTATCACGACGTCAAACAGGATTGGCTGGAAGAAGAAGACTAAATTTTTGAGAGGGCTAACCCCGACATCAGTAATATTGCAGGAACCAGCAAGATAACCCGAAGCAGCAGAGTATTCTCTCTCGAGATTGCTCCTCCGAAAACTGTTACCGGTCCTGTGATCATCCCTGTTTTTGTTCCTGTTGACACTACTACTACCACAATTCCTATGGTTACCCCTACTGACACTCCTAGCACCGATTCGAACGAGAGTTGGGGCAAAGGAATTATGGTTGAGTCTGTCCGGATGAAGGCGCAATCAATATCTATCTCTGAGGCCTCCCAAAAGGAGATGGAAGAAATTCTAAAAATTATAAAGAGAAGCGACTACAACGTAGTCGAAGAACTAGGGTAGACTCCATCAAAGATTTCCATGCTGGCTTTATTGTTGTGCTCTGAGGCCCATGTGAAGGCCTTGGTAAAATTTCTTAAAACTGCCCATGTACCATAAGAAACCTCTGTTGATCAGTTCCAAGACTGTGTGGCCAGTTTAACCGCTGACAATGGTTTAGGCTTTTCTGATGCTGACTTGACACCCAGAGGGAGGAAGCACAACGAGGTATTGCATGTCTTTGTCGAATGCAAGGGCACAACTTTGGCCCATGTCTTGGTTGATATCGGTTCATCTTTGAATGTTCTGCCTAAGAAGGCTCTTGATAGACTCGACTGTGAAGGTTTGACCTTAAAACCCAACAATATAGTGGTAAGGGCCTTCGACGGTTCAAAGAAAATGGTGCATGGGGAGGTGGACATCCCCATAAAAGTTGGAACCCAAACCTTTGATTCAAATATTTACATGATGGACATTCTCCCTTCCTATTCCTGCTTATTGGGCCGACCATGGATTCACAAAACTGGTGTCGTTACCTCTACATTACATCAGATGCTAAGATATCCAACTGAGGGGAAAATCATTATTGTCCATGGAGAAGAGGAATATATGGTCAGTCACTTGAACTCCTTTAGATACGTGGAATTGGATGGTGAATTCGTTGAAACTCCATTCCAGAATTTCGAGGAAGTCCTATAAACCATGGCAGTAACCAAGATTGTTTCCCAAGTCCCGAAGATTACAAGACCTCCGCTAAAGATGTCTTCTCTGAAAGATGCTAAGGCAGTGATCGAAGAAGGTGGGTGTACTATTTGGGGCCAACTCCCAGATATCCCATACAAATCTGACAAATTTGGTTTGGGTTTCACTTTAGGAGCTCAAAAAGTTGTACATCGTGCTCGTGTTGGGGGACCACCCTTGAAGATCAGCAACCACGGAGTCAACGCAATGGAGGATGATGACGACAGCTCAGACCTGGAAGATTGGATTTTCCCAACTGTCAACGGAGGACTCAGCAACTGGGAAGTGTAGCGGTAGAAATGTTCAAGACTAAGCCATTGGATTGACTAGACTTTATACAAATCAAAATAAAAATTGCCACCGCTCTTTATTGTTTCCAAAGGAATGGGAAAAGAGCGAATAACTCAAAAAGGGGGGGGAAGATTCAAGGTAAGGGGGTTGGTTATACAAAGGGAATGTATTAGCACACTAAACATCTATGGTAATCCGTAGGAACCTCTTTGAAAAAATCTGTATATTTGGCTATAAAAATGTGTTATATATAAAAAATGGATGTGGGGGTGAGAAAAGAAGTATTTTTTTATGATTGATGCACCCTCCGCGGTTACGAACCTTTAGTGCCTATGTACCACCTTTCGTGCAATAGGGGATTAGGGTACACGTAGTTCCTCTTTTAAAAATATGAAACATAAGTGTGTTGGTTAATTTTATGGGATAAGACATCATCGTCATTGTCCGTGTGGAAAATATACTTACTACCCACAATCACGAGAAAGCATAATTTGCATCATCTCAAAGTGGAGGATATGGCTTGGATTTTGAAATCAACAATGGCTCACTCAACACCCAAGTGGAAAATATCTCACTTCAATACATATTGTAGAAGTATAGTTGTTTGCATCACTACAAGGATTGACAAGAGTCTAACCTTTTGAGAAAAGTTTGAAGATAAAAGCCAAAGTGGAAAAATGGTTTAAAATGAGATTGAATGACTTTTAGTCTTCTCACAAAAAGTGTCAAAGTATTATTAAATTGATTGATGCTTATTGATGAAAATGTTTTGAAAATGCATGGACCTAAGTCCAAGTTTATTATGAAAGTGTTTCAAGTTTCAAAACAAGAATGGTTTTCAAAAGGAGGGAGAAGATTTTTGAAATTAAAGAAGATGGGAGGAGTAGAAGAGGCTATCCTAAAGCATAAGGTAAAAGTTAAGGATAAGGACCATCTAACCAACAAGAAGCCAAAACATGACATTATGAGCCAAGATAAAATTCCAATTCTTTGGATTGAAACCAAGCAAGCAAAGATACTAGACCTCTTGAGAGAACCAAACTTAAAGTGTATTAAATCTTCATAAAAATTGGGCAGAGTAACGGCTATATACAGGTGAATTCCATATTAAAAACAAAGGATGCAATCACAAAAAACCTGCACACAAAAACAAACAAGCAACCCAATGTCTTGAGGTAAACCTCAAGAACTCCAGACAAAATAATCAGATAAGATCACAAGGTCTCCAAGATAGGCCAAGGTTTCTAATCCTAAGTCCAAGAAAAAGTCCCATGCTCCATAATGCCAAGGATAGTAACCAAATAGTACAAGTACCATTAAGAGTTTTTTAGGGTTTAAGTTGATTATTAAGTATCTTAGGAAAATAAAAAAGAAAAGCTCAAGTGAGCAAAGTAAAAATGACAAGAATATAAATGCTCAAATGAGCAAAGATGAAAATGGCATGAAATGAAAAATGCTAAAAATAAATAGTGCATAAAGCATAAAAGAATAAAAACATAAAATAAAACAAGTCAATAATTAGTGGTTAGTTGGATGACCATCTTGAAACATGCATTTGGAACTCATTAGAGGATTGGTAGAACCAAAGCCTCTACACAACATGTTGCATTTGCTTTTTGTCAAGTATATCATCCATTTGGAATTCTCACAAGTACCATTTAATGATCAACGATGTTTAAGTGATCCGCGTTGACCAAAGGTGTTGTAGATCCATTAGAGGATTGGTAGAACCAAAGCCTCCACACAATGAATCTCAAGGTTATTGGATCAAAGAGATAAAATTAACATACTTGGGCTTGCAATCATAAGTTTGGGCCACGACTGATCATTTATTCGAATCGGGGCAAAATTTAGCGCTATGTTAAGCAATCGTAAGTGGACTTATATAGAAGTCGCACCTATTTTGAGGCTAGTCAATAGCATCTATGCACCATTTGTTTTGAGACATGATATAGAGATCATGCTCTAACAACATTTAGTGCAATGAGAAGGGGATGAGATGAAGAGGAATTAGGGTAAAAAGAGAAACCATATTTGAATTAATATTTAATCAAACTATTATTAAAATCATTCATCCATTTTTTGTGGAGTTAAACTCAACACCATGGATCCAATGATGTTAATAAAGCCATGACCAAAAAACCAACCCAAGACAGCCAGAAAATATTCAGAAAATAATAATATAATTAATATATTCATTAAAGGGTTTAAAAATGTTCTTAAAAAATGGAAAATGATGAAGAAAATGCCAATTAGATTCAAATTAATCAAGAAATGAAAGATAAGACTGTAGAAAAATCAGAAAAGAGGCCAAGTAATTATACAAAAATTTTGGGAATTTTTAAAAGTCAGAAACTATTTTTAAAAATTAAAATAAATGGGTAAAATAAACAAAACTAGTAAAAAATAGTAAAGTCAGAAACAAAAATAAAATAAGGTCACCAATATTTGTCACAATATCATTGGATCATTGCATAACTTTTTCAGAATTAAAAAATGTGTAAAAGTATTTTTAAACATTTTAAACAAATCAAATAAGTGTAAAATTCATAAAAAATATCAAAACACAAAATTAAATTGTGAAAAAATAAAAATTAGAAAGAGAATAATCAAAAATATTTTTCATTATTTTTTCAGGTTTTTTGTACTAAAAATGAATTTTCTATGATTTTTTGAAATTTAAAACAATTAAAATATAAAAATCAGAAAAAAAGAAAATAAAAGAAAAAGATGTGGACCATTGGATGAGAGTCAAAACGTATTAGTAATCAAATCCAAAGTATCTGGCGCACTGTGCATATCATGGTCTTTAATGAATAGTGTACATAATCATTAATAAAATCAGAATTTGAAAATAATAAATGTCACGCTTTCATTGGTTGGAAGATGACACGTTGGTCATCTTCAACTTCCAGCCCTCACAAATTACAGGTCTCTCAAACTGTAAAATCAGAAGCTCATACCTATGCCATTCGCTTCGTCTCTTCAAGACAAAGACAACCACACCCTCGCGCCAAATTTATAAAAACTGTAACTCAAGCAATTTGGAAAGAAAGTTTTGAAAATCGATTTGAAAATTCATGGTTAAAATGTGCTTCCAGATAAAAGTAAGTGTTGCGACTAGAACCTGGGCAATGAGAGCAACACAATGATACCAAAGTTTTGAAGAATTGATGAAGGAATCTACCTATTGAAGTTGAGTTGCAGAGCTCTAAAACTGGACTTCTATGGAGCAATATAGGGCACGATTCTTGAATGTGATTATATGGTTAGCTTCAGGGAAGATCAAGGAAGGTGAATTGCTAATAAAATGGATTGAAAAAGGCTTGAGAATAGGATTCGAAGTAGCTGAATTCTGAGTTGTGAAGCAAGTTTGGAAGGGTGATTATGGCTATCTAAGCTTGGAAAATTGAATGGGGGAAGAGCCTCTATTTATAGGGAATCAAATGGAATGTTCAAGCGTGTGGAATGATGCAAATTGGAGGGAAATCATGTGAACCTGATGCACGAGCAAAGTGTGATCTGATTTGCATCAAAACTCATCTAATCCTTGTGTTTCAAGGCTCTAATCCACTTTGTAAACTTGGTTAAACATGTTTAGATCATAAACGTGTGCTAATTTGATGTTTAAATGCCAAAAGATGAATTTCAAATTCTGACTTATGGAGAAACTTCAGTTCCAAGTTACCAAGTTCAATCCAATGGAATTTCCACCTCAGGGGGTCTTAGCGAAAAATTCTCGATGCTTTAGAAAGATGAGGTAAAAAGATTTGCAATGGAAAAAGAATGGAATCAAATTGATGCTTGAGCTGAAAGTTACATGGAGTCAAAGTTGAAGAAAAAGAGTTGACTTTCCATACTTAGAAATATTTTACATTCTTCTTTAAAAATGACCTATAATCTCTTGCATCCAAACATGGCCTTCCACTTATAATTTGCTCTTTACCAAAAAATATGGAATTAAGTAGATCTCTTGAATGACATTTTTCAATTTGAACCACTCAAAATATCCCAAAATTGAGCAAGTTATGACTTGTTGAAGTTGGCCAAAAATCATGAAATGACCTATAGTCTCTTGCATTCTTAAGGCAACTTCCATCCATTTTATTACTTTGCACATAAAAGAAGGCATGAAGTACACATACTTAGGATCATCATGAAAAAATAATGGGCTCAAGGTGATAAAAATTGACCAAGTTATGACCATTTGAAGTCACATATGGAAAATTGGGGATTCATCTGGATGACTTGTAATCTTTCTTCTTCACCAAGTTCCTTCCAAATGAAAACTCCTTGGAACTTTTGAAGTCATTTGTTGGTAACTCTTTGAAGAGAATAATGTTTTTGGAATCACTCAAAAATACCAAAAGATGAGCAAGATATGCCCCTTTGAAGTCCAAAACCCTAGCCTCTAAATCAAGAGAATGCTTGGTGGAACTTTGCCAAGTTTGAACAAACTTTTTGTGCCAATATTCTTCCTTTGTGAATAGAAATTGTTGAGGATGATGATGAGGACTCATGGCCACCAAAACCACTTCTATACCAACTTCCAAAACAACTTCAATGGTGAGGTTTGAATCTCTCAAGCTTTTGACTAGGGCATGGAAATAAACTCATGAACCCATGAAGCAACTTGCTAACCCTCATTACCTTTACCTACATTATTAACAAGTAAGACAAACAAATATTGAATTTTTTTAATTAGAGATAAATTCAAAGCAAAATATCCATGATCACAAAAGAAAAATAGTTAAGGTGCTTGGTAATTCCTCATAAGAGCAAGGCTAAAGATAGGGAGAAGAACCAAAAGCCCTAATGTGATTTTGTGGTGATTGAAACAATATGGTATGATGAAGGGATCTTAGGGGCAAAAATTGGGGTACAAAAGAAAGCTAAAGATTTTGTCCCAATTACTTTTATCCCACAGTAATTGTCTTTAAATTTTGTCGGATCTGTAATAATTAAACAATTCAGACTTTTAAAACCTTGTGTCTTACTCGAGGCACAACGGTCCATTTGTAAGGGTTGTTACCTCATTTTCATATGTCATCAATGAATCATGGACGTTTTTGCATACAAATTTTGTGCTATTTGTCTTTATTTTTACATTTTTATTTCTTTAAAAGATAGTTATACTCTTACACACACTCACATTTAAAATTCATATCTACATCCATTCGGGATCCCATGGGTAACGATTCTGCTATGGCCTTCTGTGACTCTGAAAATATAATATACCAAGTCGAAGACGAAGGTGAGGAAGATTGTGAAGTGCCAGGGGAACTAGCCAGGTTATTACAAAAAGAAGAGAGGACCATACAACACCATGAAGAACCAGTGGACACAATTAACCTAGGTACCGAAGAGGACAAGAAAGAAGTCAAGGTGGGTGCCAATCTGGAACCTAGTGTCAAGAAGTGTCTGACTCAGTTGCTACATGATTATGTTAAGGTCTTTGCCTGGTCGTACGAAGACATTCCAGGACTTGATGCTGATATCGTGGTCCATCATCTACCAAAAAAGGAAGACTGCCCACCGGTAAAACAGAAAGTTCGTCGCATGTGACCAGACATGTCAGAGAATATTAAGGCTGAAGTCATGAAACAATTCAACACCGAATTCTTGGCCGTCACCTCCTATCCACAATGGGTCGCCATTGTTGTTCCAGTGCCTAAAAAGGACAACAAAGTACGTATGTGTGTGGACTACAGAGATTTGAATAGGGCAATTCCTAAGAACGATTTCCCACTTCCCCATATCGATATTTTGGTTGACAATACCTCACAACCTAAAGTGTTCTCATTTATGGATGGTTTCTCAGGCTACAATAAAATCAAAATGATGCCTGAGGACATGGAGAAAACAACCTTCGTCACATAATTGGGAACATTCTGTTACAAGGTTATGCCATTCGGGTTGAAGAACGCTGGGGCAACCTATCAGCGTGCCATGGTAGCTTTATTTCATGACATGATACATCACAAAATAGAGGTCTATATGGACGACATGATAGCCAGATCTCAAACTGAAGAGGAACATCTTGACCATTTATAGAAACTCTTTGAGAGACTAAAGAAATACAAGCTCGGGTTGAACCCGAATAAATGCACATTTGGGGTGAGGTCCAGTAAACTCCTAGGATTTGTCGTCAGCAGTAAAGGTATCGAAGTGGACCCTGCCGAGGTGAAAGCGATACAAGAAATACCTGCTCCTCGTACCGAGAAGGAAGTAAGAGGATTCTTGGGACGTTTAAACTACATTTCCAAATTCATTTCTCACCTGACAACTACTTGTGAACCAATCTTCAAATTACTGAAGAAAGATCAAGTGGTCAAATGGAATGATGAATGCCAAACTGCCTTCGACACGATCAAAGGGTACCTGCAAGATCCTCTTGTTTTGATTCCACCATCCGAGGGAAGACCCTTGATCATGTATCTAACTGATTGGAAAATTCAATGGGGTGCATGTTGGGGCAGCATGACGAGTCTGGCCAAAAAGAGCATGCTATTTATTACCTGAGCAAAAAGTTTACCAACTATGAAACAAGATATTCACTACTCTAGAAAACTTGTTGCGCTCTGGCATGGGCTGCTCGCCAACTAAGACAGTATATGCTGACCCATACTACCTTATTTATATCCAAGATGGATCCGATAAAATACATATTCGAGAAACCTGCCCTCTCTGGGAGAATAACGAGATAGTAGATGATCCTGGCGGAATATGACATTCAGTACACTACCCAAAAAGCAATAAAAGGCAGTGTGCTAGCCGATCACCTTTCTCATCAAGCTGTGGATGACTACCAGTCCATGAAGTTCGAATTCCCAGATGAAGATATCATTATGGTAAAACATTGTGAAGAATTCAGACCATATGACGGACCTGAACAAGAATCCCGATGGACCCTAGTTTTTGATGAGGCGTCCAACGCACTTGGCAATGGTATAGGTGATGTACTCATATCCCCTGAAGGATGTCACACTCCCTTCACTGCAAGACTCTGTTTCAACTGTACAAATAACATGGCAGAGTACGAAGCTTTCATTTTTGGCCTCAAAGCTGCCATAGATTTGGGGATCAAGTCCTTAAGTGTATTCGAAGATTCATCCTTAGTCCTCATCCAGATCTAAGGAGAATGGGACACGAAGCACCATAACCTTATCCCCTATAAATAACATGTGTTGACATTAATCCCACATTTTGAGAAGATTACCTTTGAGCATTTCCCGCGAGAAGAAAATTAACTAGCAGATGCGCTGGCCACAATGTCATCCATGTTTAAACTCAAATGGGATAACAAGGCTCCCCAGATCACCATTGAATGAATGGATGAACCAGCTCACTGTCACGAGATCAATACTGAAGAAGTAGTGGACAGACCTTGGTTCCACGAAGTCAAGAGGTATCTCAAGACTCAACAGTATCCGGAAGAAGCTTCAGTCAATGATAAGAAGTTCTTAAGGAGATTCTCTGCTAAGTTCTTCCTTAGTAATGGCATTCTCTACAAGCTCAACCATGACTCTGTTTTGCTTCGTTGCATAGATAAGGCTGAGGCAGAAAAGATCATGGCTGATCTACATGAAGGCATTTTCGGCACCCATTCCAGTGGGCATACAATGGAAAAGAAGATCTTACGGGCATGTTATTACTGGTCTACCATGGAAGCAGATTGCTATCAACATACACGAACCTGTCATAAGTGTCAGATCTATGCTGACAAAGTGCATGTACCTTTGTCAGCATAGATCTGACACTTATGATAGGTTCGTGTATGTTGATAGAAATCTTCTTCCATGGTAGACCAGTAATAACCTGCCCGTAGGATCTTCTTTGCCATCGTATGCCCACTAGAATGGGTGCCGAAAATGCCTTCATGTAGATCATCCATGATCTTTTCTGCCTCAGACTTGTCTATGCAACAAAGCAAAACAGAGTCATGGTTGCACTTGTAGAGAATGCCATTACTAATGAAGAACTTAGCAGAGAATCTCCTTAAGAACTTCTTATCATTGACTGAAGCTTCTTCCAGATACTGTTGAGCCTCGAGATACCTCTTGACTTCGTGGAACCAAGGCATGTCCACTACTTCTTTAGTATTGATCTCGTGACAATGAGTTGGTTCATCCATTCGTTCAATGGTGATCTGGGGAGCCTTGTTATCCCATTTGATTTTAAACATGGATGACATTGTGGCCAGTGCATCTTCTAGTTAATTTTCTTCTCGCGGGAAATGCTCAAAGGTAATCTTCTCAAAATGTGGGATTAATGTCAACACATGTCATTTATAGGGGATAAGGTTAGGGTGCTTCGTGTCCCATTCTCCTTTAATCTGGCTGATGACTAAGGCTGAATCTTCGAATACACTTAAGGACTTGATCCCCAAATCTATGGGATCTGGTGATCAAGCGCATCATACTACCAAAAGGTGATCCCAAGGGCAAATGGACTCCTACATATGAAGGACCATTTTATGATCAAAAGCATATTCTATGGTGGAGCAATGATCTTAACCATTATGGATGGCGACGACCTTCCACACCCTGTGAACGCATACATAGTCAAAAGATACTATGCATAAGAGACCCGCTAGGTTGACACACCTAGGCAAAACAAGGGTATCCCGGCGAATAAAAGAGGTTCGGGCAAAAATTAGAGATAAAACAAAAAAATATTTGTACACCCGGCAAGTTGAAAACCAAAAAGGGTATCCCGGTGGACTGAAAACCCGAAAGGGCGGTCCAAGCAAAACTTAGGGAATTAAAGCGTATGACTATGTCCCATTGGATCACCTTGCAGACAACCTTTGGCTTCGACTGACAAACTCAACGGGTCTAATAAATCCAATCAACTTCGGACAAGGAAGCAAGTGGACAAGATACTCAGAGACACAAAGGCTATAGCAGAATGGGAACCTCATGGGATTATTACACATAACTATCTTTTCTTTGTATCAAATTTTCATTTTTTACGACGACATTCTCTTACTAGAATGTTCGACTCATTGTACAAAACAATACTTATTCAAGTTAATATAAAGATACCCCTTTGAAAGTGCAAAGCTATCTGTTTTTTTCTTTATTTATGTGTTTTGTTTACAAAAAACGTCCAATGATTTATTTTTGAACATATGCATTTGAACGTAACTACTATTTACAAATGAACAAAAAGGAACAGGAAATAAAAAGACAATCACTAATGGCTTTATGAAATAGGATAATATCTTTCGACTATTCCATAAAATCCCCCACAGTGTGCAGCTTAATGATATCAAGCTCTCTCACATCCCTGGCGGAACAAAACTTCCAGTTATCACTCCCCGGTAGAAGTTGCCCGACTTCTCAGGATTCCCCAACAGGATTTCACAAGCAATACATGACGTTTACCTTACAATAGAGTTTATTTATCTAACAAATAGAAGCTTATTAACTCATCAACACTTCAAAGCAAGAAGACTTACACTCCACATCCCCAACAGCAATCAGGGATTTAGTTTCCCTAATCTAACAGTATTACAGCAGCGTAGCTTACATGCCCATACATCACATACATACGTCATTAACAACACGAATGCATACAACATAATCTCATTCATATTATTGTGAACATCATTGTACAATTCATTTCATACATCATGACATTTCATATAACTAATCTTTCATCTCTTCAGGAAAGATCAGTCAGCAGATGGCTATCATCAACAATTTACAAAAAGGTCAGAGATTGATACCTGAAACATGCAAGGACAATTATCTACACGACTAGTTGAACCCTCTGATATAGTTCAGATACGCTCTAGATACAGATGGAATTCTGATACTCATTCAGATTCTCTTTCAGATATGCTCCAGATACGGATGCCATTCTGATACTCATTTAGATTCTCTTTCAGATACAGTTCAGATATGGTCCAGACACGGATGCCATTCTGATACTCATTCAGATTCAACTTTCAGATACAATTCAGATACGCTCTAGACACGGATGCCATTCTGATACTCATTCAGATTCAGCTCTCAGATACAGTTCGGATACGCTCCAGATATGGATGCCATTCTGGTACTCATTTCAGTTTCAGCTTTCAGATACGAGTCAAATACAATCCATTTATGGATTTTATTCTCCCCATCTCCAACAACTTTCCATCATCTCTCCAAATGGAATCTTTTAAGCGCATTCCTTACATTATCAACTACCACATCATCGAGTGCAATGTTCTGGGCACTCTAGTGTCCAATCATCTTCCACCTTCAAGCCACGAATGGTGGATCCGTCAATCTAACTCTTCAGGTTTAAGAAGATTTAACAGGGGCAACTGTTGTACCCTAAAATTTCCCCTCTCATTTATCAAGTATTTTCTTACAAGATCTCATTGGGTTCAAGACTGCACAGGGATTGATCAGCTCAAGACACCTCCTTAAGCATTGATGACTGAAATTAGGGTTTGAAATTTCACAAGGATAATTGAACTTCCAATGCCTCATATGACTTTAATGGATCATTATGGACCCCCAAGATTACTCATGTCAAGTTTCAAGCCTTGGATCACATTTTTGCTCAATCAATTGAGCAATTGACCTAAAAATCAGTTGTATTGGGGAAAAAGTCAATTATGGCCAATTTACAGTCAAACTTCATAATTTTTATCCATATCAACATTATAAACTCATATGTATCATTTGATCAAGTTTGGACCATAATTTCTCAAGAAATTTGATCAAATCATCAAAAGGGAAAAATGGTCAAAATTAGGGTTTTGATTGAGAAAAGGCAATTTCTGATTTTTGACCTAGAAAATGGTTAATTGGTTTGAGGCATGATCTTAAGAGTTCAATTGCACCATTTTAACCTAATGTCATGACTCAAAACATTGCTCAAGATCAATAGTATTGATAATGGATTTTCAGTCAACTGATCAAATGTCAACTATACACTGAAAAGTCAAACTTTGACTTTTTGGTCAAAATCGAGTGTCAAAGATCACAATTCATCAAAACATGTCAAAATATGAAACTTATTCATCAATAAATCATAAAGTCAAGATTTCATTTTGAAAAGTCAAAGTTTTCAAATTTAGAAATTTTTCTAAGTGTTGAAAACTTCATGTTTTATCATAACTTTGAGCAAATATTTCACCATGATGCAAGATGATTCAAAATAAACTTTCAACATGAAAGTTGCAGATCTCCATGAGATCTACAACATTTCTTTACACAACTTCTTCCAAAAGTGCTTGGACCTCAAATTATTAATTCATGAAGTCATAGTCTTGAAACTAAACACTTAGTGAAATTTTGAACATTTTTGGTCAGGATTTTGACCTAACTTCTGACCCAAGTTTCACCTAGTTCCAAGGGGAATTTTCAAAAGTGATTCAAAGAGGTGTTGTAGAGCACATTACAAGATTTCCAAAATGTCCAAGAAATCCTTTATATCATTTGTGAGCAAGGAGAATCGAAGGTCAGAAGTTAGGGTTTCAAGTTGTCTTGCAAGGAAAATTTTGTGATGAACAAAATTCAAATCTCAAACCTATGCTTCATAATCTTTTCTTTGAAGGCCTAGAACTTGTTAGGCACTCCATAATTAATTGCTTGCACAGCTGTTAGAGGTCTCAACTATAGCATTCAATGCAATTCCATGCTTTATATCCATTTTAGAAAGAAAGTGCACAATGCCATTTTGAAAAAGTATCTTTATGCACAAAACTTGTTCTTGAGCCTAGAAATTGTTTTCTTCTGATCATACACATCCTATAACTCAAGAGAAGTTTGTCTCAAGCCTTACAATCACTCATCCCATGCTTGTACTTCATCTTGGAACCATAAATTCACTTTTCTTCAAAATCAAGCAACCAAGCCAATACTCTATAACTCATAAATCCTTTGTGTAAAACCTCTCCAACCTTTTGCTTATACATACACAAGTCCTTGGCAAGAAAACACACGCATGCTAAAGCCCTGAAACTCTCTAAAACACAGAATCACCAAAAACACCTCAAAACTTGCCATTTCTGAGTTTTGAATCCAATCTCCAAATTTTCTTGTGCGTTTCTTTGCATTTTACTTTCAAAAGCTTCTAAATGACATACACAAGCAATTCCAACACCTGCAACACCACTGTAACACCTCCATCATCATCCATCATTTTCAAAAAACAGCACCTTGCACCTTGACTTCTCCAGAACTCCTCAGACACTTTAAGCTCAAGCTAAGCATCACATTAACTTCCTGGGAACATGAGGAAGCTAATCCAATCATTGGAATTCACTAAAAGCTGCTCAAACTCAAAACACGATACCCTCTTGCAATGTGAGTTTTCTGACTTTTGAACTCTTCATACAAGCAATATTAATGGTTTATTTGTGAATAAGAAATGTATGTATCATTGTCCTGAAGCTAACCATGTCTTTAGATTTCATTTATATTTCTTGAGTAGCTAGAATTTTGAATTTGAACATCCTGGAAAAGTTCGGTCAGAATTTGGTACCATTCACAATTCATGCTCGTTTTTTAGAATTAGTTTAAGTTATTTACATTTCTGAAATTGTTAGAAAATTTGCCACAAGTTTCATGTTTACATTTTTGCAAATGGATGAGAAATGAACAAGATGCAGGTGGTCCGGCCAGAGGTTGAAGATGAAGTTGTTTTCATGAAGCAGTTTCTAATATATATTTGTTGTTTTACATAAGTTAATGGATGTATCACCACCCCAGTGGTTAAAGCGCACGCCTGTCACCATGAGGTCCTGGGTTCAAGCCCCATCGTGACCTTGTGCAATTTTTTTAACATTTTTCTCACTTTCTGACTTTTTGCAGCGCTGGGCCTTCCCCCCTTTGGGCTTTATTTTTTTCTACTTCTGACCCCCCTTCCTAGTTATTTACACCCCTGGCCCATTATTTTATTTTCCATTTTATTTATTTTCCCGTCATTTTATTTTTTATTTCATATTTTTCTTTTATTATTTTTATTACTATTATTATCATTATTATATTTTTTATTAATAAAAAAATCCAAATTTTTTTTATTTATTTAGTTGCATATTTAAAAGAAAATACTTATACATTTTATTTTTCTTTATAAAAAAAAACTAAAAGAACAAAAACATTTTCTTTAATAATTAAATTCACCTTTTTTACTTATATTATTTTGTAAATTAAAATAAATTTAGAACTTAGGATCTTTTATTTAATCATTTCTTATTTATTAGTTTAATTAAGTTCACAAAAAACCCTAAAAAAATACTTTTCTTTAAATTAATCATTTTTACTAACTTAACCTTAATTTTCATTTTCTTAATTAATTATTTTATTTTAGTTAACTAGGTTAAAAAAAACCCTTTTCATGAAAAGCCAAACAAAAATCATATTTATTTTCACATTTACATTCTTGTATTTTTACTTGTTCATTTTGTACATTTATTCAAAAATTCAATATGGTTGTAATGGTTATTTAGATTTAAATTCTTGCAATATTCCCCATATGTAATTTGTATACCCCCTCCCCTAAATGATGTAATAGAATAGTAATTTTAAATTCCACAATTTATCGCTTTATATACAAATACTAGTAATTAGGGTTTTGTATGGAAAGACTAAAACCAACAAATAACAAATCCTAATCAAAGATAAATCAAGCATGAAAATCAATCCAGTTGCACACAAACACCCCTAGGGTAAATCCACTTGGTTGCCTTACAAAAATAGCCATATTATGCATGTGAGGTATCTTAGCAAAAACAAGCAAAAATACAAGATCATAGTCTCTCGATGACACTATCTATGTTGCCTTTCAAAATGATCTTAGTCCCTAAAGAAAAATGCTAAGATATCTTGCAACATTGCTAATCATGGTTATACAATGACCCATGTCCGTCCTTTTTACATTCAAAGATAGGGTTACTTACCAAAGAAATGGTAAGATAAAAATGTCAAAGGAAAAAGGAAATAAACATGAAATACTTTTGAGTAGGTAGAATGTTCCTAGTTACTTTCTAAATTTCAAAACAAAAACATCCTTGCTATTTTCAAAACAAATACCAACACTTTCAAAAACATCGTTCAAACATGAAAACATTTTCAAAATATCAAACACTTTGTATACATTCTTACGGACGAGAATCATTACAAATTTTGCCTAAACAATGGCCTCTTTACAAAATACTTTCAAAAACCACACAAAGCACAATTTCAAACAAAAGCAAGTGATATAGCAAGTAACTAAGAGCCCATGGATGAAAATGGTGCTAATACCTTCCCTTTTCATAATCTACCCCCTGAACTCAAGAAAACATATCAAAGGTCTTTCCTGTGCTTTTTCACCTTTCCTTTTGGATAAAAGAAAAGTCGATGGTGACTCTTGCTAAACCGCAACATTTGCGATCAAATGCAAAACAACCAAGTCAGTTCTCCCACCGTATCACAATTATCTATGGGCTCTTAGTTGATTGCTAGATCACTTGCTTTTGTTTGAAAATTTTCTTTGTGGTGGTTTTTTGAAAGTATTTTGAAAAGGCGTCTTTGTTTTGGCAAACTTTGTAATAGTTCTTGTTCGTAAGAACGTATACAAAGTGTTGAGCTTTTGAAAATATTTTATGTTTGGAAAATGTTTTGAAAGTGTTTGAAAGTGTTTGGTGTTTGTTTTGAAAATAAGAAAGGATGTTTGTTTTGAATATGAGTCAGCAACTAGGAACAATCTACCTACTCAAAATTCTTTGTTCATTTCTTCCTTCCTTTGATATTGTTATCTTACCATTGATTTGGTAAGAAGCCTTATCTTTGGATGTAAAGGGACGGGCATGGGTCATCGTATAGTCATGATATCAATGTTGTGAGATATCTTAGCATTTCTCTTTGAGGGACTAAGATCATTTTGAAAGGCAACATTTGTAGCGTCATCGAGGGACTATGATCTTGTATTTCTTATTGCGTTTGCTAAGATAACCCACATGCATAACATGACCATTTTTGTAAGGCAACAAGTAGAATTACCATAAGGGTGCAAGTGTGAAAGTGTGTTTGATTTACATGCATTTTTTATCTTGAATTAGGGTTTACTAAATGTTGATTTTAGTCTTCCCATATAAACCCTAACTAATAACATTTATATGAAAGCGATAAATTGCGGAAATTAAAATTACTATGCTATTACATCATTAGTGGAGGGGGTATACAAATTTACAAATGGGGATTGTAAGAAAATTATACCTAATTATCTATTACAACCATATTGAATAATATACAAGAATTGAAAATATAATGTGCAAGAAATAAATGGAAAGGAAATAATTTTTGTTTTTGGTTTTTGATGAAAGGGTTTAGTCTTGACCTAATTAAAGAAAATGATTAATTAAAATTAAATGAAATTAAACCTAAACTAATTAAGAAAAGAAATTAAGTTAAAAATCATTTTTTGTGTTTTTTGTGAAAGGTTTTAAGTTTAATAAAATAAATATAAAAATTAATTAATTAAAATAAACCTAAGTTCTAAATTAATTTTAGATAAAAGAGAAAAATAATAATCAAACCTAAATATAAATATTAATTATTTAAGAAAAAGAAATTAATTTGTTAAGAAAATGTTTTTGTCCTTTTTGTTTTATAAAGAAGATAAACATATAAATGTGAAAATAATAAATAAAAATATTTTTTGAGTTTTTTATTAATAAAAATAATAATAATAACAATAATAGTAATAAAAAATAATAAAGAAAATGAAATAAAATAAAATAAGAAAAATGAAATGAATTAAAATAAAAACGGAAATTTGGGTCAGTATGCGAAAGTAGGCAGTGGGTTAGAAGTCAAGAAAAATGGCAAGGGCCAAAGATGGAGCCCCAAGCGCTGCTCTTTGTGACAAAAGAGGATAAAAATGTGAAAAAATGAACAAAAGGTAGCGTTGGGACTTGAACCCATGACCCTTACCATACACGCGCGCTACCTTTGTCACTGGGGTGGCTGTACATCCGGTAAAATAAACAAAACAATAAATACATAACAGAAGTCAAGTCCTGAAAATGACTTCATCTTCAACCTCCAGCCATGGTTCCTGTACCTTGCTCATTTCTCAACAAAAATGAAAGATGCAAACATGAAAGTTGCTCCATTTTTCCATACGAATCCAACCATATAAATATCATAAGCTATAAATCAAAGATGAATGAGAATTTCTAAAAGTACCAAATTATGACCTAACTTTTTTCAGAGTTTCAAACCTAAAATTCTCTAAGCTCAATCAATATAAATGAAATCTATGGACATGTATAGTTTCAGGGCAATGATATCTACATTTTATCTTCAAAAATGCAACCCTAACAATGCCTAAATGAAAAGATAGAAGTTCAGAAATGATACCTCAAAACTGGAAATCATAAAATGCAAATGAGCTTGATTCAAGGTGCTGCAATGATCAGGTGAGCTCCCAGGAAGCTAATGCAATAATTAGCTTGAGCAATGGATGGATGGAATGCTCTGGAGAAGTCAACTTGCAGTACACTATTTTTGGTTATGGAGGATGATAGAAATGGAATTACAGTTATGAAACAGGGACAGGGGTAGGATATATTTGATGTGTAGGATCTTTATGATTGATTAGGAAGAAAAACGCACGAGGGAATTGTGAGTTACAAGTTCAAAGTCAGAATATGCACATAAATGAAGTTTTGATGCAAGTTCTGATTTGAGGGAGTTTGAGAGAGTTTCAGGGTGCTTAAGCTCATGTGTTAACTTGAAAATGGGGCCTCTATTTATAAGTAACAAGTTTGGAGACTTGTAGTTGATCAGAATTCAAAATCACATGTTTAAGCTCAACATGTGATTTTCTTGAGAAATCAAGTTTGAATGCCTTTTGTACTTGCTATTGTAGAGTGGTTATGCTTTAAAAAAACTTACTTATGACTTTATAGATGGAGTGTGATCAGAGGGAACAACTGAGAGGCTCAAGAGTTGACTTTGTGTATAAAGCTTGCTTTTCAAGAATGGCATTGTTAACTTTCTTCCCAAAATGGAAAATTAAATTGGACAATGCTTAAACCACTTGGGTTATAGCTCAAAAGTTTGTGTAATCCATTAATGATGGATAGATACACAAGTTATAAGGCCTGCAAAGCAAGATTATGCAGCCTAACATTGAGATTGGATTACGTGTTCATCAAGAAATGGCTTGTGATTCAAGTTTGAAACTATAACTTCTTGCCTTCGATTCTCCTTCTCAAGTATGATTTCAATGAGTTCTTGGACATTTGGGAAAGCTTGTAACATCCCCTACAACCTTCATGTTGGATATTTTTGAAAATTCCAATTGGAACTAGGTGAAAAGTTGCCATGAAGTTAGGCCAAAATCCAGCCTAAACTAGGGCAAAATTTCACTAAGTCCTTAAGTTTCATGAACATGTCTTCACAAAATCATAACTTGTAATCCAAGCATTTCTAGAAAAATTTATGTTCTACAATGTTTTAGATCTCATTGAGATCTACAACTTTAATGTTGGAAGTTTCCTTTGAATTATCTTGCATCATGGTGTAAATTTGGCTCAAAGTTGTGAAAAAATTGTGAATTTCCAACACATAGAAAAAATTCTAAGTTTAGAAAATTTGACTTTTCAAAATGAAATCTTGAATTTTTGATTTGTTGATGTACAAGTTTCACATTTTGACATGTCTTGGTGAATTGTGATCTTTGAAACTTGATTTTGATCAAAAAGTCAAAGTTTGACTTTTTAGTGTACAATTGACTTTTCATTAGTCGACTGAAATTCAACTATCAATAAATTGAACTTGAAAAATGTTTTGATCCATGAAATTAGGTCAAAATGGATCATTTGAATCCTTGATATCATGCCTTGAACCAACAAGTCATTTGCTAGGTCAAAAATAAGAAATTGCACCTTCTCAATCAAAACCTTAATTTTTACCATTTTGCCCTTTTGATGATCTGATCCAATTTCTTAATGAATTGTGATCCAAACTTAATCGAATGACATATATGAGTTCATGATGTTGATATGGATCAAAAATTATGAAGTTTGACTGTAAATTGACCACAGTTGACTTTTTCTCCAATACAGTTGATTTTAGGTCAACTAATCAATTGACTAGGCAAAAATGTGATCCACGACTTGAAACTTGACATGAGAAATCTTGAGGCTCCAAAATGATCCCTTAAAGTCATATGGGGCTCTAAAAGTCCATTTGTCCTTGTGCAAACTCAAACCATAATTTTCAGTCATTAGTGCTAGAGGAGGTGTCTTGAGCTGATGAAACCTTGTGCAGTCTTGAACCAATGGAGATATTATGAGATTTTATTGAGAAATGAGAGGGAAAATTTTGGGGTATAACACCTATGTTCATGGTTAATAATTATAATTGCATGTTTGTTTCCTTAAGTATGTCTGGCTAAATTCCCTGATACTAGTATGTAAAACTTAACCGAAAGGATTCGGTAATTAACTAGCATTATTATTTTTACAAAAACACTTTTCTGGTTTTAATTTCCAATTTTAATATTTAATTGTTTTTGTACGAAAGTAAGAGACAGTCTAAGGTTAAAATCAACAGAGCGGAAGTTTGAGTTTTTAACCAGATAGTGGTTATTAAAACATTAATTTTAAAAACAGCAGAAGCGCTTTAAAGTTAATTGGACTTTATTTGTTTTCAAAAAATACTTTTGAGTTTTAAATGAAATAGCGGACGCGCTCATTTCGAGCTTAACTAATATGATTTGATTCAATAGAACAGAAGTTTGAGACGAGGGTATTTAAACAAATAGTTTTCACCAAAACGGTGTTTTAATACTGAAAACAAATTCCAATGACTTATTGAATCCCTTAAGTTGACGAGATACATAATGGTGTCCCATTATTAATTATTATACTTTAGTTAATTCATGATTTAACCCAAACACCCTGAATTTATAATTAGCCTTAACTTTACAAAGCGACAATAGATTACAGTAGGTTGACATTGGTCTCTTTGGGTTTGACAATATTTTATATTACTTCAATATTTTTGTGCACTTACAGACGGATCACTCTGTTGGAGAAGAGAATTCTGCAAGGGATTTTGTAGTTGGAGAAATAAACTCAGCTGGGGAATAGAATTCATGTGAATTGTGCATATGACATAATCTCTGATGAGGATCGGGACACCGTAGGTTGGCAATGTTGTCGGGGAAAAGATCATACTTTTTTATCCGCTAGGGGGATCTGTTAGGCAGTATGATTAGGTTAATTGCTAGAAGATGCCCCAATTCCTGTCTTGAAAGCATATTGGACTTACGGGGAATGTATCTTTATTGGGAATGAGCTTGCGAAGATAACTCTGTATGGATTTCTTTGTGGAGATTTGTGGATGACTTGGGCGCTATCCCAACTCCTAGAGTCTTGAGCAAATGCTTATTCTTGTTTTTATGCATATATTTGTTAACGTTAATCATATTCATATGCATATGTTCATTCAATTTAGTCATTGGACGTTTTTGCAAACAAAAAAGAAAAAAGAAAACAAAAATTTAAATTTGTAAGTGGTAATTGTATTGATAATTTGCCTATAAACAGGAGGTTTTGTACAAAGAGACAAAGATCCTAGTAAGAGGACATTGTCGTAAAATGAAAGAGTACAAAATAAATAAATAAATACAGCTATGTGGAAATAATCTCGTTGAGTTTCAACTCTGCTATTGCCCCTATTTCTTTGAGCATCTCATCCATTGTTGTCGAAAGAAGTTGAATGGATTGGTCTGTACCATTTGAACTTGATGTTGGTAATGAAGCTTGCTATAAGTAATCCCATGGGACATAGTCGTACGCTTTAATCCCTAAC
This sequence comes from Vicia faba, assembly GCA_948472305.1. Classification (NCBI taxonomy): domain Eukaryota; kingdom Viridiplantae; phylum Streptophyta; class Magnoliopsida; order Fabales; family Fabaceae; genus Vicia; species Vicia faba. The sequence continues at coordinate 1,309,881,167 of OX451739.1, forward strand.
TTTTGCCTGGACCACCCTTTCGGGTTTTCAGTCCACTGAGATACCCTTTTTGCCACAGCTTCCTTTTTGGGTTTTCTACTTGCCGAGTGTACAATCTTTATATATATATATATATATATATATATATATATATATATATATATATATATATATATATATATATATATATATATATATATATATATATATATATATCCTTAATTTTTTCCCAAACCCTTTTAGTTCACCGGGATGCCCTTATTTTTGCCTAGGCCAGTCAACCTAGCGGGTCACTTTTATGCGTAGTATCTTTTGATTATGTCCGTGTTTACAGGGTGCATAAAATCTTCACTATCCATGGTGGTCAGTATCATAGCATCGCCAGAAAATATCTTCTTGATTACTAATGGCCCTTCGTAAGTGGGTGTCCATTTTCCCCTCGGATCACCTAGAAGTAGAATCATGCATTTTATTACCAAGTCACCATCCTGATATACCTGATGCTTTACTTTCTTGTTGAAGGCTTTGATCATACAATTCTGATACATCTGACCGTGGCAAACAACCTCTAACCTTTTCTCATCAATTAAATTCAACTGTTCCAGCCTAGTCTGAATCCATTCATCTTCATCCAAATCTGCATCTTTCATGATCCTTAGAGAAGGAATTTGAACTTCGACAGGTAGGACAGCTTCCATACCATAGACCAGAGAGGATGGGGTTTCCCCAGATGATGTCCGAGCTGAAGTGCGATAGCCAGGAAGAGTGAATTGAACATCTTGTGTCAATATTTATATTTCACTGTCATCTTCTATATAATATTCTTAACTTTCTTATTGGTGGCTTCCACTGCGCCATTCATCTTCGTTCGATACGGAGAAGAGTTGTGGTGCTTAATCTTTAATTGCATGCAGAGTTCCGTGATCATAGTATTGTTAAGATTAGTACCATTATCAGTGATAATTTTCTAGGGGATGCCATATCGACAGATAAGGTTATGCTTAATGAACCGGGCGAAAACATTCTTAGTAACAGAGACGAACGAGACTACTTCAACCCAGTTTGTGAAGTAATAAATGGCGAAGAGGATAAAGTGGTGTCCGTTGGAAGTGGTAGACTTGATTTCTCCAATCATATCGATGCCCCACATTGCAAACGGCCAAGGAGCAGTCAAGACATTCAGAGGTATTGGAGTCACATGTACTTTGTTAGCGTAGATCTATAACTTGTGACAAGTTCTTGAGTGGTGATGAAAGTCAGTTTCCATAGTCGACCAATAGTATTCCGCTCTCCTAATCTTCTTAGCCATTGTATGTCCACTGGATTGAGTACCAAATATACCTTTGTGCATGTCTTCCATAACTTTCTCTTCTTCCTTCTAGTCTACACAGCGAAGCAGAGTCGAATCACGATTGCGTTTGTACAGAACCATGTTACTCAAGAAGAACTTGGCTGAGAACCTCTGTAGGAATTTCCTGTCATTGATAGATTCCCCCTCAGGGTACTCTTGAGCCTCAAGGTATCTTTTCACTTCATGAAACCAAGGTTTCTCTTCTACTCTGTCAGTGTCAACTTCATAGCAATGTGTCGGTTCGTCTAGCCTCTCAATGGTAATTATGGGAGCCTCGTTGTCTCATATGACTGAAACATAGAAGACATGGTTACTAATATGTCTTCCAACTAATTCTCTTCTCGTGGGATGTGGTCAAAAGTGATTTCCTCGAAGTACAGTATTAAGGTAAGCACATGTTCTCTATAAGGTATGAGATTTAGGTGCTTAGTATCTCATTCTTCCTTGATTTGACCGATTACCAGGGTGGAGTCCCTATATATATTCAAGAACTTAATCCTTAAGTCAATATACCCATGATGCACGCTTCATATTCAGCCATGTTGTTAGTATAGTCAAATCATAATCTGGAGGTCAAAGGCATATGGTAACCATAGGGAGAGATAATTACACCACCAATTTGGTTGCCAAGCGCATTAGAAGCTCCATTGAAGACCATAGTCCATAGGATCCTGGCTCAAGTCCTTCATACGGTCCAGGTTCTTCATAATCTGTAACTAGCATGATGTTCTCATTCGGGAATTCGAAGTTCATAGATTGGTAGTAGTCTACAGCTTGATGAGCCAAATGATCTACCAGTACACTTCCTTTGATTGCTTTCTGAGTGGTGTAGTGAATGTCGTATTCTGTCAAGACCATTTGCCATCTGGAGAGAGTTGGCTTCTCGAACATGTATTTGATGGAATCCATTTAAGAGATCAATAGAGTAGTATAAGTCGACATATATTGTATTAGTTGGTGAGCAACCCATGGAAAAGTGTAACAAGTTTTCTTGAGCAGTGAGTATCTTTTTTCAAAGTCGGTAAACTTTTTCCTAAGGTAGTATATTGCATGCTCTTTTCGACAAGACTCGTCATGCTGGCCCAATACACACCCCATTGAATTATCTAACATTGTTAGGTACTTGATTAGAGGTCTTCCTTCAATTGGTGGCATCAGGATCAGAGGTTCCTGAAGGTACTGTTTGATTTTGTCAAAGGATAATTGGTAGTCGTGTTCCATTTCACTACCTGATCTTTCTTCAACAACTTGATGATCGGCTCACAAGTAGCGGTCAAATGAGAAATGAATCGGCCAATGTAATTTATTCGTCCCAAGAAACCTCTGACTTCCTTCTCAGTACGGGGAGCAGGTATTTCTTGAATATCTTTGACATTGGCGGGATCGACTTCAATACCTTTACCACTGACAACGAAACCCAGGAGCTTACCTGACCTCACCCCAAAAGTGCACTTGTTCGTATTCAACCTTAAATTGTACTTCTTTAGTCTCTCAAACAACTTGTGCAGATGGTCAAGATGCTCTTCTTCAGCCTGAGATTTGGCTATCATATCATCGATGTAGACCTCTATCTCGTGATGGATCATGTCATGGAATAAAGCTACCCTAGCACGCGTATATGTTGTGTTGGCATTCTTTAACCCAAAAGGCATAACTTTGTAGCAAAAAGTGCCCCACATTATGACAAAGGTAGTTTTCTCCATGTCTTAAGGTTCCATCTTGATTTGATTATAACCCGAGAAACCTTCCATGAAGGAGAATACCTTGTGTTAAGCGGTGTTTTCAACCATAACATCAATATGTGGAAGTGGGAAGTAATCTTTGGGGCTCGCACTCTTCAGATCCCTGTAGTCTACACATATACGTACCTTGTCGTCTTTCTTTGGTACTGAAACAATATTTGCAATCCATTGAGGATAAGATGTAACAACCAAGAAACCTGCATTAAATTGTTTCATAACCTCGGCCTTGATCTTTTCTGACATCTCAGAACGCATACGACAAACCATCTGCTTTATTGGAGAACAACCCTCTTTCATCGGCAGATGGTGAACCACAATATCAGTATCGAGCCCTGGCATGTTTTCGTATTACCAAGAAAAGATCTCAACATATTCATGCAACATATGTATTAACCTATTCTTTACATTTTCCTTTAAGTTGGAGCCTATCTTGACTTCTTTTATGTCGGCTTCAGTACCCAAGTTTACAATTTCAACTGGCTCTTCATGTGGTTGAATAGCCTTATCCTCTCATATTAATAGTCTGGCAAGTTCTCCAGGTATTTCACAATCTTTCTCACCTTCATCCTCAGCTTGGTAGATCATATTTTCAAAGTCATAAGTGGCAATAGTAGAGTCGTTATCAACGGGATCCAGAGTAGGTATAGATCTACAATGTATTGTGTGGGTGTTTGTAAGAACACATAGCTATTTTAAAATAATGAAAGTAAAAAGAGATACAGATAGCGCAAATTTTGAATGCAAAACGTCCATTGCTTTATTAAATGAAAATATGTTTATGAAATGAAAACCTCTTGACTAAAGAAGATAGAGATAATGTCTTGAGTCTTCCATTTGTTGGGTACGTTGCCAACGGTAGGAAAGATCCAACTGTCAAGGTCATAACCACTGTCAGCATCTTCTATTACATTGACTATGTTGTTGTTGACACGGAATGGTGGTTTTCCAGCATGAGTGGGACGAATAGCCCTCTGACCCTCTTCTTCTACAAAAACTTTAGCATCCTTCAAAGAAGCCATTCTGGGTGTAACCCTGGTAACCTTGGGAATGGAATAGACATCTTCAGTAATGGCTGGAGGGGTAACTTCAAAAGTCTGACGGGGAGTCTCAATGAATTCGCCATTCATCTCTACATACCAGAATGAGTTCAAGTGGCTAACCATATACTATTCTTCGCAATAGATTTTAACAACCTTTCCCTGCACGGGATACTCTATCTTATGGCGTAAGGTTGAGGTAACAGAGCCTGCCCCATGGATCCAGGGGCATCCCAAAAATAATGAATATGCTGACCGAATATCCATTACATAGAAGCTAGATTTAAAGACCTGTGAACCTACCTTGATCGGTAGATTCACTTCTCCATCTACCATCCTCTTTGATCTGTCAAAGGCTCGGACTATAATATCACTGGGTTTCGGTATAACCCATTCATAATCCAGTCTGTTAAGATCACCCTTCGGTAAAAACATTCAACGAAGAGCCAGTATCAACCAATACATGAGCCAGAGTAGTGCCCCTGCATTCAATAGAGACATACACGGCTTTATTGTGGTTTCTTCCCTCAGGAGTCAAGTACGCATCAGAAAAACCTAACCTATTGTCCATCGTCAAGCTAGCAACATAGTTCACAAATTGATCAGCAAAAATCTCTTCTGGCACATAAGCAGACTTCAAGAATTTCACCAAATCTTGTGCATGGGCTTCAGAACATAATAACAAGGATAACATAGAGATCTTAGATGGGGTATTCCCCATCTATTCAACGATCTTGTAATCGCTCTTATGGATAATCTTTAAAACCTCCTTCAACGCTTGCCTAGAGGTGTCTTTAACTACAACTTCTTTAGGCGCCTCCGTCTGGGTAGGCTTTGTTATTTACTCTTTGCACCGAGCCTTAATAGTTGACTTTGTAGCAGTAACTCGAACATGTGTAGAAATAGTCTTCGGAGAGATTTCCAGGGAGAAAATCCTTCCTCTTCTAGTAACCTTACTGGTCCCAGCAATATTGTCAATGTTGGAATCCATAGTTTTAACACTTTCATCTTCAGTAGTTGGTAGTTCTTGCTTGACGCCATGGTAGTAGACGTCAGATACATATTTCCAAGGAATATATTTATCTGAGGAATATGGAATAGGTCCAGGTGTGGTGATTATCAGAGGAGCAGATTTTGGATTGGCAGTAATCCTTACAGGACCTTTGGAGGTGATCCTGGAAGGAGGGCCGGATATTACAGATAAGTCTTGAAATGGATTCTCAGCAGACATAATCTTCTCAAACAAAATTATGTGATTGACCATTAGGCATTGAATGCCTTCTATTAGTAAATTGCAACCATTGGGTTGGGCTGTGCAGCAATAACATCTTTCAATACAGCCCAGAAATAAACCGACCTGCAATAGATTCTCTTTGATAATTGGGAGGGGGCAACCAATTCACTTACAGTAGGAACATAAATAACATCATCAATAGAACTTACCCCTTTGTCATGCTTTAGCATTGGTGCAGTAATTACATTCGGAGTCTCCGGAGGATCGAGCTCAATATCTTAGTTGTCAATCATATCCTGAGTCTTGTTTTTCAGAGCCCAATAATTTTTGGCATCGTTCCTAGGACTGTTGGAATGATAGGCACACTTTGCATTTGGATTGTAGCGGGGAGAGGATGTATTTAGATTCTAAGGAGGCTCCCTTAATTTTATCAACTCCTCTTTCAGTAAATGTTGTAATTCCTGAGATAGTGGCATGCTGATCTTCATAAATTGTCTTCTCGGAGGGTTTGTCCTACGTTGATTTCCCTGTTGTTGCTGAATAGGCGTAGGATTAGAAATTAACACAGCTCCTACAGATTGTTTGGGATCACTTTTAACATGGCCCTTTTGGCCATAAAAAGCATTGTTCTCCTTCTTACCACTGAATGACTTGTTCACAGCACTTGAAGACGCAGCCACTGCAATTTTTCCGCTCTTGATACCACTTTCGACACGTTCTCCAATTAGAATCATCTCAGTGAAACCAGATGAGGAGCTTCCAATCATATGGTTAAAGAATGGCCCTGTCAAAGTTCCCATGAACATATCACCCAACTCCCTGTCTTACAATAGAGGTTTTACTCTTCCGGCTAGATCTCTCCACTTTTGGGCATATTCTTTGAACCCTTCATTTGAGCCCATGGACATATTTTGTAATTGCACACGAGTTGGTTCAAGGTCAGCATTGTATTGATACTTCTTGTAAAAAGTAGCAACCATGTCTTCCCAAGTATGGATGGTGGTTCCTTCCAGCTGATAGAACAATTCAAGTTGTGTACCAGACAAACTTTCTTGAAAGAAGTGAACCCATTACTTTCTGTCAGCAATATGGGGTTGGATCTTCTGAACATAAGACCGCAGATGGAGCTTTGAACATGACACACCATCATATTTGGAAAAGGTAGGAACCTTAAACTTGTGAGGGATAACAATCCCCGAGATAAGACCCAACTCTTCAAAGTCTAACCCAGACACTTTCTGTATCTCCATAGCATTAAGTCGATCTTCCAGCTGCTTGTATTTGTCATCGGCAGGAGGATTCTGCTCATCAGCATAGTCTTCATCCTCAAGAATTTTACCAGAACCATGGTTGCTTCATCCTTCAGCTTTAATACCTTTATCGTCTTCCTCCTGATTGTCATCTTCATCAGAAGAAATAACACAGTTCTGAGCTTGCTTGGGTAGGTTTTTGAACCTTCTCCCTATGTTGAGGATGATGGTTTCTGAGTCTTCTTCTTTTTGGAAATGAGAGTCATCATCTCTTTTTTCCCCTGGGCTAAGTTCAAGAGTGTTTACTGGAATTTGGCATTCTATGCTTGGATTTCTTTGACAGTCTGTTCTAGAGCCATCTTTTACTGAAATCACAGTAAGAAGATGAGAAAACCTGCTTATAGAGTACCTGTTATGTGATGATATGCATGATGTGTAAATGCAAGTGCAATGTTTTCAAGGACCTTTGTGGGATTTAAATTTGTTTAAATAAAAGGAAACAAAATAAATTTTAGTAATCAAGTCAAATTATAATTGCTTTCAATAAAAAGAGTTACAAAACATCAAAATGTTGATTCAAGTCTCCCATGGGCGTTTCCTCTTTGTGTTGACATATACATTAAGGCTTTGTTCTTCGTGGAGTCGTTTTTCCAGATCTAGTACTTTCTTCTCACTAGCGTAGAATTGAGCCTCGAAGGTATCTCTTTCCTCCTTGAGCTGAATCTAAGACTTCTGTAGTTCTTTGAAGTCAGTAGGAATATCGGGATGAAAAACGGTATGAGAAACATCCCCTTCAACAACAGGCTCTACGACCATTGGTAAGATAGAAGGATATGGCATTTTAATATTTTGAGCACGAGACCGCACGCATCTGAGGTAAGGCTCTAGAGGAATGGAATTTGTGTGTCCCAAAGTCTTGTTATCAATCTTTTTGACCGTGCCCCAACCACGTATAAACCTTTGATGGTAATTTTGCGGATCGTTCTCATAGTCGAACATAATACCCTAGATGAGCATATTATAAGGATTGTCCCTTCGAGCATAACCAAAATGACGCGCAGCTAGAGAAGGGTTGTAAGTGATGCTCCCTCTTATACCAAGGAGTGCTACATTAGGGAATTCCCCATAGCGATCAATAATGGTGACATCTACCTGAGATCGAGAACACCAATGGATATTTGCATGAGTGAGTGACATCAACCTTTGAGACCACCTCAAACCTTGCTCGTTATTTATCACTGATCGTGGCAGGTGCCAAATAAACCACTTGGACAATAGAGGTATGCAACACATAAGAATTCCCCGCTTCTTCATAGTACGAGTGTGAAGGAAATGCAGGACATCTCCAAGCGAAGTAGGTACTGGATTATGGGTGAGGAATATTTTGATGGCATTCACATCTATGAATTGGTCCGGATTAAGGAACAGTACCAAACCATAAATTAGAAAATCCAAAATATCCTTAAAAGCATGAAAATTCATGGCATCTAGAAACCCCTGATCCTTCTTTATTAGAAATTTATGAAAAAAAACCCTTGACTCCATTCCTAGTTTCCCAATTAGATACAATGTCCGATTGTTTCAGTTGTATGGCTATTGCAATGTCTTTAGGTTTTGGAGCTTGCTCTAAACTGCTGAAAGGTATCTGATCAAGAATAGGCACTCCGAGAAATTTAGAGAATTTTTCCATTGTGGGCACCAACTGATACTCCGGGAAGGTAAAATAGTGATGCTTAGGATCAAAGAATTGGAAAAGAACGCTCATCATCTCTTCTTGGAAACCAGTAGTAACCAAACTATGTAGATGAGCATTTCTCTTAGTGAATTGAGAATTGTCAGGAACCTTAAGACTAATACCTCAAGCTTGAAAGGTATCCTTACGAAGTTGATCCAGATGGTATTCCTACGACTGAAAGACATGATCCTGCAACACAGAACAAAGATAAATCCCCTAGATCCTTTAAATGGTTAGTCATGATATGATGTTATGATGTTATAATGTCATGTTTAAATAGATAATAAAACACAAGAAAATCACACAAAGGCCTTAGGTTTAAGGCTTGCATGGAGTTTGTAGTTAAGTACCCTCTTGAAGTTTAGTTGGCTCGACATGTCAAAAAGAATAATCGGGTTCTAGGGATCTCAATATAACTAATTTTTCCCACAAATTTTGTCTAGCACGGCAACTGACGTGCCACCAAACAAAACCCGAGAGTCGAATCTCAATGAGCATAGCATCGAGTATCAACAAACTTCATACTGCACCAAAGTCGGTATCCCACTACCTTCTAATGGCTAAGTTGGGTCAATTAAGGTTCTAAAGGTTAGTTAGTGCTTATGACACCATGAGGAAGCCTAGTATTCTCCCCGACTGACTCGAGGGACACCAGTACAAACCAATTTGTCTCACTAATGTAGCCATCACTTCAACCATATCGGTATACATCGTATAATTTCCATGATCTATTACTACTTACCTAAAATGTCCCTAGATCCGGGTGTAGGGTATTTGCAAGAAAAGCAAACTCGAGCAAGCCCCAAAATGTAAAGCATATAGAGCAAACAAGAAAAGCATTTAAAAGTGATATAACTCTAAAGGTAACCCCTCTTTTTAAATTCCCTAGCAGAGTCGTCAGTTTTGTAATACGATGGGAGAACAGACTTGGTTTTGTGTTTTATTGAAAATGTTGCGGATAGCAACAGTCGCCACCGACTTTTCTTTTATCTAATAAGTAAAGCGTGAAAAGAACAGGAAATACCTTGAGATTATTGAGTTCGGGGGGGGGGGGGGGGGGGGGGTAGGTTATGAAAAGGGAAAGTGTTATCACCCTTTTCATCTGTAGTTATCTACGGGCTCTTAATCACTAGCTCACTTTTGAAAATGCTTTGTGTGTATTCTGAAAAATATTTAGCAAATGCAAATAGTAAGGAAACTTTTTAATGATTCTTGTATTGGTCAAGAATGTGTACAAATTTTTTATTTGAAAATATTTTGAAAGTTTGATTGTTAATATAAGTACAATGAAACTATTTTGGAAGATGGTGTGAAAATTCCTATCCAACCTTTGTCCCATGTTAATAATATTGCTGAAGTTAGTTGGGTAACTCGTAGTGGACATGTCTTCACCCCTACCTTTCAAGGAGCTATTAATTATGGTAAGAAGGTTATTAAGGATGCTGAACCTAAGAAAGTGGTGGCAGAATCTAGTGGCGCTGCCTTGGAAAAGGATGTTGATGGTCTGTTGAAAATCATCAAGATGAGTGATTACAAGATTATGGATTAGTTGTTGCAAACTCCATCTGAGATTTCCATTTTATCCTTGTTGATAAACTCCTTTGCTCATCAGGAATCTCTGATGAGGGTTTTGGATCAGACTTTTGTTGAAAGGGATATGTCTCTAGATCGGTTCAACGGTGTTGTGGGGAATATTACGTCTTGTAACAATCTAAGTTTTTGTGATGAGGAATTGCATGATGAAGGGAGAAATCATAACATATCTCTACATATATCTATGAATTGTAAGATGACTCTTTGTCCAATGTGTTGATAGACAATTGATCTTCTTTAAATGTCATACCAAGAAGTACTCTCATGAACCTCAAATACTAGGGAACTCCTATGCGCCCTATTGGACTTATAGTAAAAGCTTTTGATGGTTCGAGAAAATTTGTCATTGTAGAGGTGGATTTACCTATTCACATAAGTCATCACTTATTCCAAATCACTTTTTCATGTTATCGTTATTGTCCTAGCCTATATTTGTTTATTGGGACGACCATGGATCCATGAGGAAGGATCTGTTACTTCAACCTTACATCAGAAACTCAAATTTGTCTGTGAAGGAAATGTAGTTATTATGAATAGTGAGCAAGCTATGTTAATATCTCATTTGTCTTCCTTTAGCATTGTAGAAGCTGATGAAATCGATGTAGGAACTCAATTTCAAGCTTTGTCTGTTGGTAATATAAGGAAGAATGAAGACTTTATCACCTCGTTTAAGGATGTGTAATAGGTAGTGCAGAAGGGCCCTAGCAAGGTATGGGGGCAGGTTATTAATCCACTTGTGACCAAGAATGGGACTAGTTTAGGTTTCTCCATGAAGAATGAAGTTGTGAAGCCAAAGTCCGCTCTGAGTAAAAATCAAGATATCTTTCACAATGCAGGATATCTCCATCCGACTACTCCAAAGATCAACGCTATTCTCGAAGATGAGTGTGATACAGTGGGAGAACAGACTTGAGGTTTTGCATTTGTGTTCGCAAATGTTTCGGTTTAGCAAGAGTCGCTGCCGACTTTTTATTTTATCCTAAGGAAAGGTCAAAAAGCACAGGAAAGACCTTTGAGATTGTTTCTTGGGTTCGGGGAGTAGATTATGAAAAGGGAAGGTGAAAGCACCCTTTTCATCCAAGGTTATCCATGGGCTCTTAGTTACTTTCTTAGGTCACTTGCTTTTGCTTTTCAATTGTTTGAAATGGTGCTGTGATACGGTGGGAGAACTGACTTGAGGTTTTGCGTTTGTTTTCGCAAATGTTTCGGTTGAGCAAGAGTCGCCACCGACTTTTTATTTTATCCTAAGGAAAGGTTAAAAAGCACAGCAAAAACCTTTGAGATGTTTTCTTGGGTTCGGGGAGTAGATTGTATAAAGGGAAGGTATTAGCACCCTTTCTATCCATGGTTATCCATGGGCTCTTAGTTACTTGCTTAGATCAACTTGCCTTGATTTTTAATTGTTTGAAATGGTGCTTTCAATTGTTTGAAATGGTGCTTTGTGTGTGGGTTTGAAAATGTTTTTGAAAAGAGGCCAATGTGGTGGCAACCTTTGTAATGATCCATGTTGGGATGTATACAAAGGTGTATGTCTTTTGAAAAGGTTTTCAATGTTTTTGAAAGTGTAGTGATGTGTGGTTTTGGAAAATAGGCAAGTGTTTTTGTTTTGCAAGTTGGCAAGTAACCAAGAGTTTGTCTACTCTAAATTTCTCAAAGATTTTTGCTATGTTTTAACCCTTTTAACAATTTTGTTCCACCATTGTATTTGGTGGACAATCTTGTGTTAGGATGTGAACGGGATGGGCGCGGGTCATCGTTTAGACCATGATTGCAATGGTGCCAAGTATCTTTGGGCAATTTTTCCTTTAAGGGACTTGATCATTTTTTTAGGCAACTTTTGAAAGCGTCATCGAGGGACTATGATCATTTGAATTGTTTTGTTTTTGCCAAAGATACCTAACATGCAATATGGCCCATTATTGAAGGCAAAAAGTGGAATACCCTAGGGGTGCAAGTGTGATTAGTGTAGTCCATTTTCATTCTTGTTTATCTTGAATTTAGGTCAAACTATTTGTTGTTTTTGATTTGCATACAAACCCTAATTCTAACATGGCATATTTAGAAAGCTTTTAAAGTGTGGAATTTAAAGGTCCTAAATTATTACAACACAATATATGGGACGGGGGGTACAAATGTTCAAATGGGGATATTTTAGCAAGAAATTAAAATCTAACTATTACATCCAAATTGAATTATACAAATTAATTATTTGCACAATAATTAAATAAAATAAAATAAATATGCAAGATGCAAAAAATGATTTTTATATGTATGTAAAAAGTATTTTTTTCTGTGTCAAATAAACAAAAATAAAATGAAATATTTTTTGGTATTTTTAGGTATTTAGGGGAAAAACCCTAATTTTGTTAAATAAAATGTATTAATTATTTATTATATGCAATATTTATTAATTATGTGTAAAAAATAAATAAAAAGAAAGTATATTGTCAAAAAGTGATTTTTTAAAGTTAAATATTAATAAAAATAAAATGTATTATTTTTTATGTTTTTATCCTAAATATTGTAATAAATATATAAGTAATTATATTATTTACTAAATACATTACATATGTATAAAAATAAAATATTTAATATTTACAAAAAAAAGTATATTTTTTCATGAAATGTTTTCAAAGGTAAAATAAAATAAAAATCAGAAATAAAAGTGTTTGTATTATTTTTTGGTTATTTTAAATAAAAGTATATTTATGTTTATTTATGTACAAAACTAAATAAAACCAAATAAATATCAAATAAAATGCAAAAAATGTGGGAAAAACAATTTTAATATTTTTTCATGCTTAAATAAAAATATAGAACCAAAATCAAAAGGAAAAAATTAAAAATGATAAATAAAACTCAAAATGGGCCAGGGGGGTGCATGTGAAATGCAGTGGTGTGAAAAGGAAAACATCTCAGGCCCAGCCCAAAGACTCGGTCTTCTTCAACCTCCAGCATCCTTGAACAACAAAACACGCGTTTCTGCTATCTCATGATTCTTTGACATTCAGCAAAAACTTACAACAACAATGTTATAGAGCATCTTGTCACGATTCCAAATATATAAAAAAGTCATTCTAACTCTCAGAAATGAGAGAGAATTTCTTCTCCCCCAATTCCTGACCTAGTTTTTTGTCAATGTTCAGGTTCAAAATACTCTCATCATATGCAATATAAATGGAAAATGAGGATATGTATAGCTTCAGGGCCATGAGTAGAACATTTTTCATTCATAAACTTAAAGCTAACTCTTCCTATATTGAGAGATAGAAGTCCATGAACTTACCTGCAGCTTGGATCGTGTCTGACAATGGAGGCACTTTCAAGGCAAGGTCAGGATTGGTACAGCTTGCTTGAAGTCCAAGGATGCTATTCCAACCTTTTATCTTGCTTTGAAACCAAGTGAATCAAGCTATGGCAATCAACCTGCAAAACATAAAAAGTGAAAATGGTGAAGTTGGTTAGAGGTGTTACAGGTCGTGTCCAATGCTTGGGATAGCTTGTATATGTGGTATGGAGTGTGTATGATCTGGTTTTAGCAAGAATGCACGAGTGGATTGAGTTATGGAAGTCCAACTGCAGAGGTGACTCTGTTTTCTGCAGTAGGATGGTGTTTTGAGGTTTGATGAGGTTTGGAAGGTGTTTTGGTCGTGCCTTAGCTCAGTTATGTTGTTTGGGATGTGTCTAACAAGTTTGCTTAAGCTTCTCTTGGCAGAAATGTGAGATGTGTTACAAAATGCTAGCTTTCTTCTATGTGAAGCAAGGAAATGTCAACTTGGTTTCTAGGCCAGTACAATGCCTCAATCTATGCTGCACATTTTAGTCTTGATCAGTGGGATATATCCATGCCTTTGTGCCTCAAAGATCTGCATTGTACCTCATAGATTGCAAAATTGACATAAAGTAACACTTTACAAAAATGGATAATATGCTTTTTCTAATTCAGGCTTAATCTAACATGTATTGCCCAAATGAATGAAATAACAACTTGGCACAATGGTTTAGCATTGAATTTTTGAGTAAGAAAGGGATTAGAGGCCTGTAACCTAGCTTATGCATGCTGATTTCAAAAATGCCCAAGTTGTGCACATGTAAATTGGCCATGAACAAAGTAACTTTTTCCCATATTGCCAAATTCGATTCTCCCTAACCACAAGGTTGTTTGATGAGTTCTTGGATATTTTGGAAATCTTGGAATGTGTAATACAATCCATCTTTGTAATGCAAATTGAAATTCCAAGTGGAAGCATGTGAAAAGTGGCCATGAAGTTAGGCAAAAATCCTGCCTAGAATAGGTCAAAAATTTTCTAAGTTAAGGATGTTTTGCACCCTTGTTCCAAAAATCATAACTTGCGCTACAAGCTTCTTTTGAGGAAACTTTGTGAATCAAAGTTGTAGATTTTGCAATGGACTATAACTTTCATGTTTTGACTTTTGTTTGAATCCAAATGCATCTTGATGAAAAAGTGGGACAAAGTTAGGAAAAATTAGGGATTTTCATAACTTAGAAAAATTCTAAGTTATGAAAATTCTTCATTTTAAACCCTAATTTGCAAATTTGGGTTTCTTGATGAACAAGTTTCATAATTTGACATGTCTTGATGAAAAATGAATCTTGGCACCTGATTTTGACCAAAAAGTCAAAGTTTGACTTTTCAGTATACAGTCAAATTTGGCTCAGTTGACTGGAAAATTCATCTGTCAATCTTGTGCATTTGGGATCTTCTGAACTTGTTGAACATGTCAAGACAATGCCATTGAGTCCTTGAGTCCATATGTGAGCTTGGTTTGCCATTGGCTAGGTCAAACAGTCAAAAATTGCCTTTGTGCAGTCAAAACCCTAAAAATGACCATTTTGCCCTTTTGGTGATCTGATCAAATTTCTTATGGAATTGTGATCCAAACTTGATCAAATGGTTCATATGAGTTCAATATGTTGATGTGGGTCAAATTTCATGAGGTTTGACTGTCAATTGACCACAGTTGACTTTTTCCCTAATACAGCTGATTTCTAGGTCAACTGTCCAATTGACTGGGCAAAGATTGGAATCAAGGCTTGAAACTCGGTATAGATAAACTTGGGAGTCCAATATGTAGCATGAAAGTCATCTTAGGCATTTTAGGTCAAAACATCTTTCTGCAAACACAAACCCTAATTTGGGTCAACAGTGCAAGGAGGAGTCTTGAGCAGAGGAAACCCTAACTGGATCTTGAGCTCCAAGGGTCTTGTGGTGAGAAAATGTTGAGGAAATGGGAGGGAAAATTTTGGGGTACAACAGTTTCCCCTGTTCAATCTTATTATACCTGAAGAGTTAGATTTGCAAGTTTGCCTTTCGCGACTCGAGGGTAAAAGGAGATTGGACACTAGAGTGCCCGAAAATTTGCACTCGCATGCTGGATTATCAGCAATGTGATGGCGGGAATGGGCTTATAGATGCCATTTGGAGAGATGGTGGATAGGAGGATGGGCTTATAGATGCCATCTGGAGACGTGACAGAACCTTGTCGGGAATGGGCTTATAGATGCCATTTGGAGGTGTTGATCGCGTAAGAGATTCCTTAGCGAGAACTTGTGTACTTTGAGAAAGAAAGATGTTTTCCTGGCTTGTTATAGGTGTTGATCTTCAGTCTCTTCATGCAGATATTCCCTGGCTGGATACAGGAATCGAATCTACAATTGGTTGTTCACAAATGTGCCCTGGCTAGATACAGGAATCGAATCTGGAACTGTTGTCTACAGATGTGCCCTGGCTGGATACAGGTATCGAATTTGGAATTAGTTGCTCACAGATGTGCCCTGGCTAGATACAGGAATCGAATCTGGAATTGCAAAAGGTTGGTAGAGATAGCTTTCCTGGCTGGATACAGGTGTAAGCCTCTGTCCTAAGAATGAAAGATAACTTCCTGGCCTGTTACAGGGGTTGATCTTCAAACTCTTCATGCAGATATGCCCTGGCTAGATACAGGTATCGAATCTACAATCAATCTCTCACAGATGTGCCCTGGCTAGATACAGGAATCGAATCTGGAATTGTGATAGTTGATAATGATCACCTTCGGATTAACCTTTTTTCTGAAAAGGCAAAACATCAGTTACATGCAATGTCATGATGTATGAGATGCATGATGTCATGATGTTCTCAAAATGAGATCATGTCGTATGCACTTTATCATGTATGTAAGCAGGATGTATGCAATGTGAAATGTCTATGAATGTATTTTTGTCTAGGAAAATAAATCCTTGACGACTGGTCGGGGAATCAAATCCTGGGCTGATGTTGAAGAGTAGAATTCTTCGTTTCCGCTGGAGATAATGGTTGAAAGAATAAACCGGTAGGAGAAGATGACTCCGTTAGGGAATAAACTTGCTGGAGAGATCACTCTCAGGGGAATTACTCTGGGGATTTCAATGATAAACTCTGCTGGGGATTCCGCTGATAAGTTATGTCGGGGAACTTTGGTGAACTCCGCTGGGGATAGGAAGAACTTCGCTGAGGGCGATCTTTCCGGGGTTATTAGCTGAGGATAACCCAGTTATACCCTGGTGAGGAAATAATCTTTGAATAAAGTCGGGGAGAGACGTATGTACTCTGCAGATGATAAGCTTCCAGAATCTACTGGGGATAAGCTTCAAGACCTGCTGGGGATAATGATTCAACTCTCTTGGGGAAACTTTTCAGACTGTACTGGGGTGTTGGTATTTCGCCGGGGAACAATCTCATATTAAGACTGTCGGGGATGCTTGTTGAGGAATGTCTATACTCCACTGGGGAATGTTGAGATCTTCTGGGGATACCCGACTTCCTTAAGGCTGACAGTGTACTAATTCTGCTCGAGGAGAGTATCGCTGACTTGCTAGGGGAACATTATGCCTTTTCAAGGCTGATAGGAAACCAACTCTACTTGGGGAAAGTATTGCTGAATCTTGCCTTATTCTGTAGGGAGTTGAGGTGACTTGGTTACGTTCTTCAACCGAACCTACCTTGGTACCTTGGTGGACATAGAAACTAGCTTGCTTTAAACAATTCTAAATTGCCCCTGTTTCTGATGTCACCTGTAATCAGTCATTTGTTTCGCATGCAACTAATCATGATTAGCAATTAATGTCAAATGCATATATCAAAAATGAACATTGGACGTTCTTCGCAAAACAAAACAGAAAACAGGAAAAATAATGGATAATTTGTCTGAGAAATTGAACTTGTATTGATTTTGAAATTTGCCTGAAAATAGGCGTTTTTGTACAAGAGGCTGTCGTCCTAGTAAGAGAACGCCGCCTAGCAATATAGAGTTTATACAATTTTGTGAAAAGAAACAAAACAGCTATGTGAAAAATAAATCCCACTGGGTTCCAACTCTGCTATCGTCTTTATGTCTTCAAGCGTCTCATCACTTTGCTTCTTAGTTGAAGATGAAGCTGATTGATCGATGCCGTCTGAGCCCGATAATTGATGTCGAATTCTGGATGCAAGGTGATCCATTGAGACATAGTATTACGCTTTATCCCTAACTTTTGCTCGGACCGCCCTTTCGAGTTTTCAGTCCACCGGGATACCCATTTTTGCCCAAGCCGCCTTTTCAGGTTTTCGACTTGCCGGGTGTACAGATTTTTTTCATTTCGTCCCTTGTTTTTTGCCCGAACCCTTTTGGTTCCCCGGGAAGCCCTTATTGTTTCCTAGGTGTGTCAACCTAGCGGGTCTTTAATTTATGCGTAGTATCTTTTTACTATGTCTGCATTGGCGGGGTGAGGAAGGTCGTCACCATCCATGGTGGTTAGAATCATAGCCCCTCCTGAGAAGATATGTTTAACCACAAATGGCCCTTCGTACGTAGGGGTCCATTTGCCCCTGGGATCACTTTGAGGAAGAATGATGCGCTTAATTACCAGGTCTCCGACTCGATACTCTTGTCGTCTGACCTTCTTGTTAAATGCCCTGATCATCCGTTTTTGGTACCTATGACCATGACAAATAGTAGTGAGTCTCTTTTCGTCAATTAGGTTTAATTGATCAAGCCTAGTCTGGATCTAGTCATCTTCGCTCAAATCTGCATCCTTCATTATTCAGAGAGAGGGTATCTGGACTTCAATAGGAAAGACTGCCTCCATGCCATAGACCAAGGAAAAGGGAGTTGCCCCTGTTGACGTCCGTGCTGTGGTACGGTACCCATGAAGAGCAAACGGTAACATTTCGTGCCAATCTTTGTAGGTCACTGTCATCTTCTGCACAATCTTCTTGATATTCTTATTAGCTGCTTCTACAGCCCCGTTCATCTTCGGCCGGTAAGGAGAAGAGTTGTGGTGCTGTATCTTGAATTGCTCGCAGAGCTCAGTGATCATCTTGTTGTTAAGATTAGTACCATTATCCATAATGATCCTTTCAGGTATACCGTATCGACAGATCAGGTTGTGCCAAATGAACCGTGCCACGACGCTCTTGGTTACGGTGGCGTAGGAAGCTGCTTCAACCCATTTTGTGAAATAATCAATCGCGACTAGGATGAAGCGATGCCCGTTGGATGCCGTCGGTCGGATCTCGCCGATCATATCAATCCCCCACATTGCAAAAGGCCAAGGTGCCGTCAGGACGTTCAGAGGAACCGGAGGAATGTGCACCTTATCAGCATAAATCTGGCATTTATGACAAGTTCGCGAGTGCTGATAACAGTCGGCTTCCAATGTGGACCAGAAATATCCTGCCCGAAGGATTTTCTTTGCCATGGTGTGTCCACTGGAATGCGTCCCGAAGGTACCTTCATGTATCTCTGCCATGATCCTTTCTGCTTCAGTCTTATCCATACAACGCAGTAAGGTTGAATCATGGTTTCGCTTGTACAGAATGTCGTTGCTGAGGAAGAACTTTGCTGCGAACCTTCTCAGAAACTTCTTGTCGTTAACAGATGCACCTTCGGGGTATTCTTGAGATTCCAAGTACCTCTTCACCTCATGATACCAGGGTTTTTCTGTTACCTCTTCGGCCTCAAGATCACAGCAATATGCAGGTTCGTCCAATTTCCAGATAATGATCCGGGGAGCCTCATTGTCCCATTTGACTTTGAACATAGAAGACATTGTAGCCAACACGTCCGCTAACTGATTCTCCTCTCTTGGGAAGTGTTCAAAAGTTATCTCTTCGAAGTGGGGAATCAATGTCAGCACATACTCCTTGTAAGGAATAAGATTCGGGTGTTTCGTATCCCACTCGCCTTTGACCTGATTGATAACGAGAGCGGAATCTCTGAAGACACTTAGAAACTTGATCCTTAAGTCAATTGCAGCCTGAAGACCCATGATACATGCCTCATACTCTGCCATGTTGTTGGTGCAGTTGAAACATAGCCGGGCGGTGAGTGGAGTATGAGTGCCTTTGGGGGATATGATCACAGCGCCGATTCCCTTACCCAAAGCGTTTGAGGCTCCATCAAAGTGCATAGACCATCAGGATCCTTCCTCAGGTCCTTCATCCGGTCCAGGTACTTCACAATCAGTCACTACCATGATATCCTCGTCTGGAAATTCAAAGTTCAACGATTGGTAATCGTCCACTGGTTGGTGTGCCAAATGGTCTGCCAATACACTTCCCTTGATTTCTTTTTGAGTCGTGTACTGGATGTCATATTCCGTCAAGATCATTTTCCATCTTGCTATTCTTCCAGACAGAGCAGGCTTTTCGAATATGTACTTGATTGGATCCATTTTTGAAATCAACAGAGTAGTGTGAGTCAACATATACTGTCTCAGCCGGCGAGCAGCCCATACCAGAGCACATCAAGTTTTCTCGAGCAGTGAGTACCGAGTCTCACAGTCGGTAAACATTTTGCTCAGGTAATAAATAGCGTGCTCTTTTCGGCCAGACTCGTCATGCTGCCCCAGCACACACCCCATTGAGTTGTCAAATACTGTTAAGTATAGTATTGAGGTCTCCCTTCAACCGGTGGCATAAGAATGGGTGGTTCTTGGAGATACTCTTTGATCTTTTCGAAAGCAGCCTGACATTCATCGTTCCAACGTACTACTTGATCTTTCTTCAGCAGTTTGAAGATTGGTTCACAGGTAGCAATTAAATGTGAGATGAATTAGGCAATGTAGTTCAACCGTCCTAGAAAGCCTCTGACTTCTTTATCTGTCTTGGGAGTTGGAATCTCTTGTATGGATTTCACTTTGGCAGGGTCCACTTGAATACCTTTGTCGCTTACGATGAAGCCTAGCAATTTTCCAGATCTTACCCCAAAGGTGCATTTGTTCGGGTTCAACCTCATCTTGTACAACTTCAGACGGTCAAACAGCTTCCGTAGATGGTCAAGGTGTTCCTCCTTAGTTTGGGACCTTGCAATCATATCGTCGACGTACACTTCTATCTCGTGATGGATCATATCATGAAATAAAGCAACCATGGCACGTTGGTAGGTTGCCCCAGCATTTTTCAACCCAAATGGCATGACCTTGTAGCAAAAGGTGCCCCACTGAGTAACGAAAGTGGTCTTCTCCATGTCTTCAGGAGCCATCTTGATCTGATTATAACCGGAGAAGCCGTCCATGAAGGAGAAAACTTTATGCTGAGCAGTGTTGTCAACCAGGACGTCGATATGAGACAGAGGGAAATCATCCTTGGGGCTGGCCCTGTTCAAATCCCTGTAATCAACACACATTCCGACCTTACCATCTTTCTTCGGCACCGGAACCACGTTGGCAATCCACTGAGGGTAAGAAGTCACTGCTAGAAACCCGGCATCAAACTGTTTCATAACCTCAGCTTTGATTTTCTCGGACATCTCTGGACGCATACGGCGGACCTTCTGTTTAACCGGAGGGCAATCATCCTTGGTAGGCAGGTGATGAACCACAATGTCGATATCCAAACCAGGCATGTCTTCGTAAGACCATGCAAAGATTTCCATATAGTCATGCAGCATCTGAATCAAACGTTGTTTCACACTGAGTTCTAGATTGGCACCAATCTTGACTTCCTTCCTGTCTGTCTTAGTACCCAGATTTACCGTTTCCACTGGCTCTTCATGTGGCTGAATGGCCCTCTCTTCCTGGAGTAACAGTCTTGCAAGTTCACCAGGCACTTCACAATCATCTTCACCTTCGTCTTCGGCTAAGTTGATCGGATTCTCGAAGTCATAACTGGCAGTAGCAGAGTCGTTACCAGTGAGATCCAGAGTGGATTGGAACCTGTATAAGTGAGTGTGTGTAAATATAGCTGCTTTGCAATATATGATAAAGAAAGGAAAGGAGCACAAGATTTGAAATGCAACAAACGTCCAATATTTTGATTAATGATATATGAAAATGTCATACAAAAGCCCTCACAAATGGAGCCACGGTGCCCCGGGTAGGACACCGAGCCATAAAAGTTTCAACATATTGTTTGTTACAAATTGAAAATAAAAGAGTTCATTACTGAGTGACAAAAGTAATAGGTGTAAAGTCTTTGGCAGTCCAGTTGCTTGGTCCGTTGTCGGTTGTTGGGTAGATCCAGCTGTCGAATTCTGATTCCTCCACGTCGTCTTCAATAGCATTCACTCCTGGGTTGGTGATGAACACAGGAGGTCTTCCAATCCTTGCTTTGCGAGCAGCCCTCTGAGCCTCTACAGTGAAGCCCAAGCCAAACATGTCAGTCTTTGGAGTAAAGTCAGGAAGCCGGGTCCCAGTTTGCGCACTCACCCTTCTCAATCACAGCCCGAACATCCTTTAAGGAAGCCATCTTCAAAGGAGGGTCTTCAATCACAGTTTCAGCTGATGGCAATGTCTGAGGCACCTCTTCAAAGTGTTGAAAGGGGGTTTCAATGAATTCCCCATCCATTTCTATGTACCGGAATAAGTTTAAGTGGCTGACCATATACTTCTCTTCCCCTTAAACTGTAACAATCTTTCCTCTGACTGGATATTTAAGCTTCTGATGTAGTGTGGAGGTCACAGCTCCAGCCTTGTGGATCCATGGACGACCCAGCAAACAAGAGTAGGATGGACGGATGTCCATCACATAGAAAGTAGAATCAAAAACTTGAGAACCAACCCTGATTGGAATGTCAACTTCACCATGTACCATCCTTTTCGAACCGTCAAAGGCTCGGACAACAATGTTACTGGGCTTGAGCTCCAGACCCTCACAATCCAATCTGTCTAGGGCCTTCTTGGGCAATACATTCAATGAAGAACCGGTGTCTACCAGCACATGGGCAAGAGTAGTGCCCCTGAATTCAATGGAGACATGCAGGGCGTCATTATGGTTCTTTCCTTTGGCGGTCAGATCGGCGTCAGAGAAGCCCAAACCATTATCGGCAGTCAAGTTGGCCACACAATCAGTAAATTGATCAGCAGACGTTTCTTGCGGCACATGGGCCGTCTTCAGGAAGGAGATCAGAGCCTTGGCGTGGGCCTCTGAACACAATAGCAGTGATAGCATAGAAATCTTTGATGGGGTGTGCCCCAACTGCTCGACAACATTGAAATCACTTTTCTTGATAATCTTGAGGATCTCCTCCATCTCTTGCTGGGAGGCTTCAACAGTGGTTGTCTTCGGCGCCTCCGTCAGGGCAGGCAAATGAGTAGCAATCCCTTTGCCCCGAGCATTAGAGGACTCGACAGCAGGGGTAGAAACAGGAACTTGATTAGGAGGGGCAACATGCACACTTGCGGGTGTGATGATAAGGGGTTTCTAAATAGCTGGTGGTGCGATATCTGGTGAGAACAGCCTACCACTGCGAGTAATTTTGGCAGGCCCGGTGATGTTACCGACACCGGTACTTGTATCAAACTCTTGCTTCACTCCAAGCACATAAACATCTACCCCATAGTGCCATGGGACAGCTTTGTCGGACGTATAGGGGAGGGGCCCCGGAACTGTGATGATGATAGGAGCAATCTTCTGAGTGGACATGATTTTGACAGGCTTCCTTGAAGGAGCCTTGAGAGGTTTGTTGAAAATAGTGACAATATAAACTTCTTCGGCAAGGACAGCAGGAACAGCAATCTTCTCGAACAAGATTTCCTTGCTATCCATCGGGCTTTGGATACCTGATTTCAGCAAAGGACAACCAAAAGGAGAAACAACACATAGAAGGCAATCTTCACCGCATCCCGGAAATAAACCGGCTAGCAACAGATTCCTTTTAACAGTTGATAACGGAGTAACAATCTCTTCCATGGAAGTTACATATCGGTCTTCTTCCACGGCACTCACTCCATGCTGGGGCATGGGAGCAGTCACAACATTGGGTCTTTCGGGCGCCTCAAACTATATTTCCTTCGCATCAATAAGGTCTTGAACCTTATTCCTCAGAGCCTAACAATCGTCCGTAGTATGCCCGGGGCTATCAGAGTGATAAGCGCAACGGGCGTTGGGGTTGTACTTCGGAGAAGCTGTGTTCACTACCTACGGAGCTTCCTTGACAGTTACCAGATTGGTTGATAGTAGTTGCGGCAAAATCTGAGACAGGGTCATACTGAGCCGAGTGTACTGCCTCTTGGGCCTCTCACCCCTTTGTTGATTATACTGCTGAGGAGCAGCAATAGGCTTTGAAATTACCAATGCATTGACGGCTTGGCGGCGTTCTGGCTTAACTTGTCTTTTAGGACCATAAACAGCACTAGCTTCCTTCTTGAAAGGCTTCTTCTCAGTACTCGCAGCGGCACCTTTCTGTATCTTTCCCGACTTGATACCAGCTTCTATCCTCTCACCAGTCAAAATCAAATCTGTAAACCCAGCAGAAGAATTACCAATCAGATGGTTAAAGAACGGACCAGACAAGGTTCCTAAGAACATGTCAACAAGTTCACGGTCAGTCAAAGGTGGCTGCACCCTGACAGCCAAGTCTCTCCATTTTTGCGCATACTCCTTAAATCCTTCGCCTGTTCCTAATGACATACCCTGAAGTTGGGTACGCGTGGGAGCGAGGTCAGAATTGTACTGATATTGTTTATAAAATGCGGTGGCCAAGTCTTCCCAGTTTCGGATACTGGCTCCATCCAGCTGATAGAACCACTCGAGTTGGGCCCCAGAAAGGCTATCCTGAAAGAAATGAATCCAAAGGTTCTTGTCTGCAGTGTAAGGTTGGATCTTCCTTACATATGATCTGAGATGCATTTTCGGGCAGGATAGCCCGTCATATCTTGCAAAGGCTGGCACTTTGAACTTCGGGGGGATCACAATTCCAGCAACTAATCCCAAATCTTCAAAATCTAAGTCGGGAACTCTCTGCAGCTCCATAGCTGCCAACCTGTCTTCCAAGCCTTTGTACTTATCATCAGCGGGCGGGTATTGTTGATCAGAGTAGTGTTCGTCTTCTTCGGCCTCCTCTTCTTCAACCTCGGACTCGGAAGGTACCGCAGCCGCATTCCCTTTACTGGTTCCCTCTTCAGATGTAGGGGGAAATTCAAGCACTCTTCTGGCTTCACCCTCAAACCTTCTTCCTAGGGTAGCCACCCCGATTCTCTTCTTCTTCTTTTTCACTTGCTCTTTGTTCCCCAGCAGGGCCTTTAGATCCTCCTGACCCTTAGCCAAGGTCATCAGGAGTTGTTGAAACTGTGAATTCTGAGACTGCAAGTCCTTGACCGTCTGTTCGAGATCCATCTTACTGAAATAAACAGCAGAAAGATAAGGAAACATGGTGTGGAGACCTGCTTATGCGTATGATGAATGATATGCTTATGTATGCAATGCATTCAAGGATTTAGAAAATTCAAAATTGTTGCAAACAAAAAGAACGCACGTCATATTAATAAGAAGAAATTTGTCAGTACATAAATGCCCCATGGGCCAAATATTACAAAAAACTTCTCAAGGTAAAAAGACATTGCGCATCCTCTTTGGTGCGATGTAGGTGTTGAGGGTCTCTTCCTCGTGGAGTCGGCGGGTAAGCTCCAAAACCTTCTTCTCACTGGCGTAGAAGCTGGCTTCAAAAGTGTTTCGTTCCTCCTTGAGTTGGATCCAACTCTTCTGCATCTCCTCCCACGATGTAGGCATGTCAGGATATAGGATGGTGTAGGGAACCTCTCCTTCCTTAACGGGCTCTTTAATCACAGGGAGAACATGAGGATAAGGCATCATTAGACTCTGGGCTCGGGCTCGTACCCATTTGAGGTAAGGATCAAGAGGGATGGAGTTCTTGTGCCCCAGTGTCTTGCTGTCAACATTGTTAGGAATCCTCCAAGCTCTGATGAATCTTTGGCAAAGTCCTTGCGCATCGTTGTCGAAGTCAAAAACCAGGTCAGGAATCAACATGTCGTGAGGGCCATCCCTCCGTGCATATCCAAATTGTCTCAAGGCTAGACAAGGGTTGTAGGTAATGCCTCCTCTAATGCCAAGTAATGGAACATTAGGGAACTCTCCGCAATGATCGACGATGATGACATTTTCTCTGGACCGAGAACACCAATGTACATCAGAGTGAGTGAGGGTCATCAACCGTTGTGACCACCTTAAACCTTGGTCATTCTTCAAGACAGATTGTGGAAGGTGCGAAATAAACCACCTTGCAAGGAGAGGAGTACAGCACATGAGAACACCCCTCTTTCTCATTGTTCGAGTGTAAAATGAGTGAAGAATGTCCCCAAGCAATGTTGGTATTGGATTTTTGGATAAGAAGATTTTGACGGCGTTGACATCTACGAGTTGGTCAGGATTTGGGAACAAGACCAACCCATAAATGAGGAGGGCCATAATTTCTTCAAAGGCTTGTAGGTCCAATGAATTCCAACACTCTTGCGCCTTCTCAAACAAGAATTTTGCTAAGAAGCCTTTGACACCGCTTCTAGTTTCCCAATGCCCCTTGATGTCAGATGGCTGTAGGTGTAGTGCTTGAGCAACATCTTCAGGCTTTGGTTCCTTTTCCGTACCGTTGAAAGGTAGTTGATTAAGGATAGGAATTCTCAGGAGTTGAGAAAATTCCTCCAAAGTGGGCACCAACTGGTAGTCGGGGAAAGTGAAACAGTGGTGAAGAGGGTCAAAGAACTGGAACAACACCTTCATTATGTCCTCTTCAATGTTGGTGTTGACTAAGTTGAGCAGTCTACCATGTCTTTCACTGAAGGGAGAGCTTTCTGGAATTCTTGATGTGAGCTGCTTGAGTTGAGGAAGGATTCTTACAAGGTTGACTTGGATAGTTTTCCTGCGAGGAATTTCCATGACCTACAAAACAAGAACAAAGATGAAGATCTAAACCCTTGAAATGGTTAGTGAATGCATATGATGCTTTATGATGTTTATGATGTATGCACAAAACATATGTACAAGCAAATCACACCAAACCCTAGTTCAGGCTTGCATGGGGTTTCATAGGTAAGTACCCTCTTGAGTGTAGTTGGCTTAAAAACCTGTCCTATAAATAGTAATCGGGTTCTAAGGAGCTCAATATCACTGGATTGTTTTCATTGTTCATTGTTTTGGTTTAGCCACTTAACTAGCGACCAAAATATTCCGAGAAAACAACCCTCAATGAGTGTAGTATCGAGTATCTACCAACTTCGGACTGCACCAAAGCCGGGCATCTCACTACCCCTAATGAAAGGCCAAGATGGTCAAGTAAGGTTCTAGGTCATTAGTGCTTAGTGACATCACTCAGCGGCCCCGTACTCTCCTTGATTGAACTCAAGGGTTACCGGTACTCATAAATATGTCGCACTAATATAGCTATTGCTTCAACCGTGTCGGTATACCCCGCACAGTTTCCACAACGTATTGCTATCTATGAATGTTTCCCCAAATCCGGGTGTAGGATTGCAAACCCAAACAAGAGAGCCAAGGTATAAAGAAAACAAAGCAAACAATTTAGTCATGCAAGAGGGTGATCTAAGCCCTAAGGTTACTCCACTTTTAAAACATTCCCCAGCAGAGTCGCCAGTTCTGTGATACGGTGGGAGAACTGACTTGAGGTTTTGCGTTTGTTTTCGCAAATGTTTCGGTTGAGCAAGAGTCGCCACCGACTTTTTATTTTATCCTAAGTGAAGGTTAAAAAGCACAGCAAAAACCTTTGAGATGTTTTCTTGGGTTCGGGGAGTAGATTATAGAAAGGGAAGGTATTAGCACCCTTTCTATCCATGGTTATCCATGGGCTCTTAGTTACTTGCTTAGATCAACTTGCCTTGATTTTTAATTATTTGAAATGGTGCTTTCAATTGTTTGAAATGGTGCTTTGTGTGTGGGTTTGAAAATGTTTTTGAAAAGAGGCCAATGTGGTGGCAACCTTTGTAATGATCCATGTTGGGATGTATACAAAGGTGTATGTCTTTTGAAAAGGTTTTCAATGTTTTTGAAAGTTGTTTTGAAAGTGTAGTGATGTGTGGTTTTGGAAAATAGGAAAGTGTTTTTGTTTTGCAAGTTGGCAAGTAACCAAGAGTTTGTCTACTCTAAATTTCTCAAAGATTTTTGCTATGTTTTAACCCTTTTAACAATTTTGTTCCACCATTGTATTTGGTGGAAAATCTTGTGTTAGGATGTGAACGGGACGGGCGCGGGTCATCGTTTAGACCATGATTGCAATGGTGCCAAGTATCGTTGGGCAATTTTTCCTTTAAGGGACTTGATCATTTTTTTAGGCAACTTTTGAAAGCGTCATCGAGGGACTATGATCATTTGAATTGTTTTGTTTTTGCCAAAGATACCTAACATGCAATATGGCCCATTATTGAAGGCAACAAGTGGAATACCCTAGGGGTGCAAGTGTGATTAGTGTTGTCCATTTTCATGCTTGTTTATCTTGAATTTAGGTCAAACTATTTGTTGTTTTTGATTTGCATACAAAACCCTAATTCTAACATGGCATATTTAGAAAGCTTTTAAAGTGCGGAATTTAAAGGTCCTAAATTATTACAACACAATATATGGGATGGGGGGTACAAATGTTCAAATGGGGATATTTTAGCAAGAAATTAAAATCTAACTATTACATCCAAATTGAATTATACAAATTAATTATTTGCACAATAATTAAATAAAATAAAATAAATATGCAAGATGCAAAAAATGATTTTTATATGTATGTAAAAAGTATTTTTTATGTGTCAAATAAACAAAAATAAAATGAAATAATTTTTGGGATTTTTAGGTATTTAGGGGAAAAACCCTAATTTTGTTAAATAAAATGTATTAATTATTTATCATATGCAATATTTATTAATTATGTGTAAAAAATAAATAAAAAGAAAGTATATTGTCAAAAAGTGATTTTTTTTAAGTTAAATATTAATAAAAATAAAATGTATTATTTTTTATGTTTTTATCCTAAATATTGTAATAAATATATAAGTAATTATATTATTTACTAAATACATTAAATATGTATAAAAATAAAATATTTAATATTTACAAAAAAAAGTATATTTTTTCATGAAATGTTTTCAAAGGTAAAAGAAAATAAAAATCAGAAATAAAAGTGTTTGTATTATTTTTTGGTTATTTTAAATAAAAGTATATTTATGTACAAAACTAAATAAAACCAAATAAATATCAAATAAAATGCAAAAAATGTGGGAAAAACAATTTTAATATTTTTTCATGCTTAAATAAAAATATAGAACCAAAATCAAAAGGAAAAAATTAAAAATGATAAATAAAACTCAAAATGGGCCAGGGGGTGCATGTGAAATGCAGTGGTGTGAAAAGGAAAACATCTCAGGCCCAGCCCAAAGACTCTGTCTTCTTCAACCTCCAGCATCCTTGAACAACAAAACACGCGTTTCTGCTATCTCATGATTCTTTGACATTCAGCAAAAACTTACAACAGCAATGTTATAGAGCATCTTGTCACGATTCCAAATATATAAAAAAGTCATTCTAACTCTCAGAAATGAGAGAGAATTTCTTCTCCCCCAATTCCTGACCTAGTTTTTTGTCAATGTTCAGGTTCAAAATACTCTCAGCATATGCAATATAAATGGAAAATGAGGATATGTATAGCTTCAGGGCCATGAGTAGAACATTTTTCATTCATAAACTTAAACCTAACGCTTCCTATATTGAGAGATAGAAGTCCATGAACTTACCTGTTCAGCTTGGATCGTGTCTGACAATGGAGGCACTTTCAAGGCAGGGTGAGGATTGGTACAACTTGCTTGAAGTCCAGGGATGTTATTCCAACCTTTAGCTTGCTTTGAAACCAAGTGAATCAAGCTATGGCAATCAACCTGCAAAACAGAAAAAGTGAAAATGGTGAAGTTGGTTAGAGGTGTTACAGGTCGTGTCCAATGCTTGGGATAGCTTGTATATGTGGTATGGAGTGTGTATGAACTGGTTTTAGCAAGAATGCACGAGTGGATTGAGTTATGGAAGTCCAACTGCAGAGGTGACTCTGTTTTCTGCAGTAGGATGGTGTTTTGAGGTTTGATGAGGTTTGGAAGGTGTTTTGGTTGTGCCTTAGCTCAGTTATGCTGTTTGGGATGTGTCTAACAAGTTTGCTTAAGCTTCTCTTGGCAGAAATGTGAGATGTGTTACAAAATGCTAGCTTTCTTCTATGTGAAGCAAGGAAATGTCAACTTGGTTTCTAGGCCAGTACAATGCCTCAATCTATGCTGCACATTTTAGTCTTGATCAGTGGGATATGTCCATGCCTTTGTGCCTCAAAGATCTGCATTGTACCTCATAGATTGCAAAATTGACATAAAGTAACACTTTACAAAAATGGATAATATGCTTTTTCTAATTAAGGCTTAATCTAACATGTATTGCCCAAATGAATGAAATAACAACTTGGCACAATGGTTTAGCATTGAATTTTTGAGTAAGAAAGGGATTAGGGGCCTGTAACCTAGCTTATGCATGCTGATTTCAAAAATGCCCAAGTTGTGCACATGTAAATTGGCCATGAACAAAGTGACTTTTGCCCATATTGCCAAATTCGATTCTCCCTAACCACAAGGTTGTTTGATGAGTTCTTGGATATTTTTGAAATCTTGGAATGTGTAATACAATCCATCTTTGTAATGAAAATTGAAATTCCAAGTGGAAGCATGTGAAAAGTGGCCATGAAGTTAGGCAAAAATCCTGCCTAGAATAGGTCAAAATTTTTCTAAGTTAAGGATGTTTTGCACCCTTGTTCCAAAAATCATAACTTGAGCTGCAAGCTTCTTTTGAGGAAACTTTGTGAATCAAAGTTTTAGATTTTGCAATGGACTATAACTTTCATGTTTTTACTTTTGTTTGAATCCAAATGCATCTTGATGAAAAAGTGGTACAAAGTTAGGAAAAAATTAGGGATTTTCATAACTTAGAAAAATTCTAAGTTATGAAAATTCTTCATTTTAAACCCTAATTTGCAAATTTGGGTTTCTTGATGTACAAGTTTCATAATTTGACATGTCTTGATGAAAAATGAATCTTGGCACTTGATTTTGACCAAAAAGTCAAAGTTTGACTTTTCAGTATACAGTCAAATTTGGCTCATTTGACTGGAAAATTCATCTGCCAATCTTGTGCATTTGAGATCTTCTGAACTTGTTGAACATGTCAAGACAATTCCATTGAGTCCTTGAGTCCATATGTGAGCTTGGTTTGCCATTGGCTAGGTCAAACAGTCAAAAATTGCCTTTGTGTAGTCAAAACCATAAAAATGACCATTTTGCCCTTTTGGTGATCGGATCAAATTTCTTGTGGAATTGTGATCCAAACTTGATCAAATGGTTCATATGAGTTCAATATGTTGATGTGGGTCAAATTTCATGAGGTTTGACTGTCAATTGACCATAGTTGACTTTTTCCCCAATACAGCTGATTTCTAGGTCAACTGTCCAATTGACTTGGCAAAGATTGGAATCAAGGCTTGAAACTTGGTATGGATAAACTTGGGAGTCCAATATGTAGCATGAAAGTCATCTTAGGCATTTTAGGTCAAAACATCTTTGTGCAAACACAAACCCTAATTTGGGTCAACAGTGCAAGGAGGAGTCTTGAGCAGAGGAAACCCTAACTGGATCTTGAGCTCCAAGGATCTTGTGGTGAGAAAATGTTGAGGAAATGGGAGGGAAAATTTTGGGGTACAACAGGTGATTTATGTGTGGTTTTGAAAATGTTTTGAAAAGAGGCCATCGTTGTGGAAACCTTTGTAATGATTCTTGTTTGAATATATACAAAGGTGTATTGTTTTTTGAAAAGATGTTCAATGTTTTGAAAGTTTGATTTGGGGAAATATTTTGAAATTGTGTTGTAAGGTGTGTTTGAAAATAGCAAGGATGTTTTGCATGCTTTGATCAAGTAACTAAGAGTTATCTACCCTATTTTACTCAAAGATCTTTCCTATACATTTTAACCCTTTTGACAGTGTTGTTTTACCATTGCATTTGGTAAACAACCTTGTATTAGGATGTTAAACGAGACAGGCGCGGGTCATCATATAGACCATGATAGCAATTGTGTTAAGTATTTTTTAGCAAATTTTCCGAGGGACTAGATCATTTTGTATAGGCAACCAAGATAGCGTCATCGAGGGACTATGATCTTTTGTTTTGTTTTTGTTTTGCCAAAGTACCTAACAAGCATAACATGGCCCATTTTTTTAAGGCAACAAGTGGATGTAACCCTAGGGGTGCAAGTGTGTATTGTGTATTGATTTTCATGCATTTTTATTTTGTATTAGGTCAAGCTACTTGTTGATTTTGGACTTTTGCATACAAACCCTAATCTCTAATCATGGCAAATTGAAAGCGTAAATGCGTAAAATAGTCTATACTATTACAACATTTGATTATGGGAAGGGGGATACAATTTTGAATGGGGATTATCTTGCAAGAAATTAAAACCCTAATTTTACTATTACATCCAAATTGAATCAAATGGCATAAATAACAAATGAATAATATTTAAATAAACAAATTAAATAAATATACAAAATAATATGCATATGCAAAAAAGGTTTTTGTTTATTTTTATGTATGTAAAAATATTTAATGTAAAAAGAAAGGAATAATAAAAAAAAAGATTATTATTTTTTTATTAAGGGTAAACCCTAATTTTCTTTTAAGAATACAAATATATTGAATATACTATTTATATACAATAAAATAAAATAATGTATATACAAAAATAAAATATACTTAGAAAAAGTATTTTTAAGTATAAATAATAATAAAAATAAAAGTATAATATTTTTATGTTTTTATTCTCAAGTATTCATTAAATAAAATAAAAGTATGTATGTATATTTTAATTGTATTAATTATGTAATAAAAATAAAATAAAATATATACAAAAATAAAAATATATTTAGAATAATATATTTTTAGTGTGAATAAAATAAAGAATAAAAATAAAAGTATAATTTATTTATTACTTTTAAGTTTTCAATAAATAAAACATATATTAATTAAATTGTTTTCATGTTAGAAAAAAGATAAAAATAAAATACAAAATAAATGTAAAAATTTATAAACAATATTTTTGGATATTTTTATATTTAGAAAATATAAAATAAAAATCAGAAAATGAAAATAAATAAAAAATATCAAAGTATAAAGAAATTGGGCCAGGGGGTGTATTCAGCAAAAGGGGGGTGTTAAAAACAAAAGAAGCAAAGCCCAGCCCAAGCCAGACTTCATCTTCAACCTTTGTCTTCAAATTTTCGTGCGCCATGTACAAACACGAACAACCTGCATACGTGCTCTAATGCAAAAACACATAACATCAAAGTTGTAGTGCTTTCCAAGACGAATTCAACCATATAAATAACTTGTTCTAACTCTCAAAGATCAAAGAAAATTTCTCTGGCCCTAAATCTTAACCTATATTTTCAGGATGTTCATGGACCAAATTCTCTTAGCATGCTTAACCAAAATGAAAACTGAGCATATGTACAGCTTCATGGCTATGAATACTACATTTCTTATTCACAAACCTAAGTCTAAATGTTCCTAAATAGAGAGATAGGAAGTTGATAAAAACCTGTTTCAGCTGACTTCGTGTATGGCAATGTGGAGCTTTTCAACAATGCCTGAGATTTTTGGGAGCTTGCTTGATCTTCCCCTGACCTTCTCCAATGTCTAGCTTGCCTTGAATGTGCTTGAACAAACCTACAGAACTCAACCTACACAAGCTGAAATCAAAAATGGCAAACCCTGTAAATGGAGTTACAGTCAGTTTTAAGGGTAGAGATAGCTTGGATATGTTGTATGGAAGGTGTTTGAACCAATTTGAGACAAAACGCACGAGGGATTTTAGTTGTGGAAATCAAACTGCAGGGAGTGCCCTGTTTTCCCAAATGAAGATGATTTTGTGCTATGGGAGGTTTAAGGGATCAAAGGGTCGTGTTTCTGGCTCAAGGGGATGTGAGAAAGTTGTCTCAAAAGCTTGCACAAGTTGGTTTTCACCGATGTTCAAGTTCTTCTGTTTTGGACATGTTTCTTGTCTTTTAAGCCAAAATGAACAATGATGTAATACAAGCCTATACGGGCTATCTATCAGCCTACCTCTTGTGATCGTGGCCCCTCAAGTTGGTGGTTATGCTTTTCTGCACAAGATATTGTTTCAGGCTCAAGAGATGTGGTTTCGACATAAAGCATATTTTGGCAAAAATGGTAATGTTGCTTTTTCTACTTAAGGATTAATCTTGTGTGCAATGCCCTAATGACCAAAACAAAACCATAGACCAATGGATTTGCATTTAATTATTGAGTATGAAATGGTTTTGAGGCCTGTAATCTAGTGCAAAGCAAGCTGATTTGAATTTGCAACTTGTATCAATATGAACATGCAATGGATGAAAAGTGAGTTTTTGCCAACTTCAAGTCTTCGATTCTCCCTAACCACAAATGAGTTTGGAGATTTCTTTGACATTTTGGAAAGCTTTTACCATGATATACAATCCATATTTGAAATGTAATTTGAGATTACAAGTGGAACTATGTGAAAAATGGCCATGAAGATAGGTCAAAATCCTGCCTAAACTAGGGCAAAATTTCACTAAGTTAAAAGTTTCATGGACCCTTGTTCCAAAAATCATAACTTGAGATCCAAGCTTATTTTGGGAAAACTTTTTGAATCAAAGTTGTAGACTTTGTGGAGGACTACAACTTTCATGTTGTAAGTTTGTTTTGAATCCAATTGCATCATGGTGAAAATGTTGGGCAAAGTTAGGAAAAATTAAGAAAATTTCATAACTTAGAAAAATTCTAAGTTATGAAATTTTTCAACTTTAAACCCTAATTTGCAAAATTGGGTTTCTTGATTGTAGGTGTTTAGGTATTGGCTTGCATTTTTGGTAAATCCCAAGTGTATGTGTGAATGTCATGACTGATGTCATAACATTCTAGTTCAGGTTGTACTAACTCAATAGGTACATGTGCAGAAAAATATTGTAATTCAAATACTGATGTTTAGAAGTGTGTATCTGAGCATGTTTGCAAAATGATCACATTTTGCTAATCAGTAGACAGGTTTTCTCAGATGTCATAACAGATGTTATGACATCCTGTTCTGAACTAACAGGATTGCAGGATTGGATAAGTCTGAGTTTTTTCAGGAAATAACTCAGTCCCCTCTAAACAGAATCCTGCGTTTTCTGAGGAGTAACCTAGCTCAATCCTAACCTGATCAACAAAGTACTGTGACCTGGTCTTTAGGTCAAACGGAATCAACCCTAGGTTTTTGGAAACCCTAACTGAAGTTGCAGCTGCTATATATTCAACAGAGCTGCGGTTTTTGAAGACATCCCTGCTGATTGATTAGAAGATCAATTTTGTAATCTGTATAGATTTGTTTATTGTACTCCAAGCAATTATCATTGTGATAAGTGCCTTGGAATAGGTTTCAATTGTAAGGGTTGTGTAGCACTCAAAGCTTTGAAGCAAGAGTGTTTGAATGTTACTTGACTAAAGCTGTGAAGCAGAGTCAAGTTAGTTGTGTACAACACTCAAAGCTGTGAAGCACGAGTGATTGTGTTACTTGATTAAAAAGCTGTGAAGCTTAATCAAGTGTGTGTTTTGAAGAGTGTCTTCATCAATTCTCAAGTCAAATTGATTTATGTATCACTGCTGTGATTGAGGGGGAGTGAGTAGGAACTCAGGTTTAAGTTGTACTTAGATTAGAATTGCATTGGGTAGGTCTTAAGTGAAGGAGATAAACTGGTTGGTTTATTCCTGAATTAACATCTCTTATAGTGGATTCTCTCCCTGGCTTGGTAGCCCCCAGAGTAGGTGTTGTTGCACACTGAACTGGGTAAACAATTGACTGTGTTATTTACTGCTTTTGTATTTACTGTCATATAGTAAGTCAGATACGGTGTCATAACATTGGACGTGACATTGAGTATCTGTAGCCAGAATTTCAATTGGCATCAGAGCAGGCACCCTGCCTGTATTACTGGGTGAGATCTAGGGATATCACTTTCTGGCACTATGGACAAAGAAGGAGTTTTTGGAAATAGACCACCCATTCTGGATGGAACTAATTATGACTACTGGAAACCTCGTATGATTGCCTTCCTAAAATCTCTGGACAAAAAGGCTTGGAGAGCTGCTGATAAAGGATGGATACATCCCACCATAACTGAAAGAGATGGGACAATCAGTCTGAAGCCTGAGGAAGATTGGAGTAAAGAAGAAGATGAGTTAGCTCTGGGAAATTCAAAAGCCTTAAATGCCCTGTTCAATGGAATTGATAGAAACATCTTCAGACTAGTACATCAATATGAACTGGCCAAGGAAGTTTGGGACACCCTCAAAACCACTCATGAGGGCACTTCCAAAGTAAAGATGTCAAGGCTTCAGATGTTGACCACTAAGTTTGAGAATATAAAAATGATGGAAGATGAAACCATTCATGAGTTTCACATGAACATCTTGGAGATTGCCAACACCTCAGGAGCACTGGGAGAAAAAATGTCAGAAGCAAAACTGGTGAGGAAGATTCTCAGATCCTTGCCTAACAGATTTGCAATGAAGGTAACTGCCATAGAGGAAGCCCAGGACATTAGCAAGTTAAAAGTGGATGAACTTATTGGGTCTCTTCAGACTTTTGAGATGGGGATCACTGATAATGGTGACAAGAAGAACAAAAGCATAGCACTTGTATCCAACACTGACGTTGAATACAAGGAGGATGAAGAAGAAAACATATCAGAAGCCATTGCCATGCTTGGAAGACAGTTCAACAGGCTCATCAAAAGAATGGACCCAAAGTCAAGGTCTAATGTTCATAACATTCCTTCTGACATTGACAGTTCCAGCAGAAGACCAAGGTCAGAAGATAAGGAAAACCAAGGCAGAGGTATTCAATGCCATGGATGTGAAGGATATGGACATATTCGAGCTGAATGTCCTACCTTTCTTAAGAAGAAAAAGAAAGGAATGACTGTTACTTGGTCTGACTATGATTCAGAAAGCAATTCTGAAGAAGAATCTGCCAAACTAGTTACTGCCCTAACTAGTGTTTGTACTTCTGAAAGTGACACCAGTGATGAAGAAGTAACATTTGAAGAACTGGCTGATACCTACAAGAAATTGTGTATCAGAAGTGGTGAAGTCTGTGTGCAAAATGAGAAACAATCAAAACTCATTGTAAAGCTGGAGGCTGAAAAGAGGGCAAATCTTGAAACTATAAGTCATTTAGAAGGAGAAGTTCAACTGCTGAACTCACAACTGAATCAAATGACCAAATCTGTCAAGATGTTGACCAATGGAACAGACAAATTGGAAGAGATCCTTCAGGCTGGTCAAAATATGGGAAATAAATCTGGCCTAGGATTTGTGGAAACAAAGAAATTTGGTACCGGGAAGCAAATGTCAAAACGGATGTCTCAACATTACTCTCAACATCAGGGACAGAGACATATGAAGAAAAGGTACCAAAGATGGAGATGTCATCATTGTGGGAAATATGGTCACATAAAGCCCTTCTGCTTCAGATTACATGGATATCCTAAACAGAACTCAGATGTCAAACCTAAGTCTAAAAAGGTACCACACGCTCCTCAATGGAAGAAAAAGGCTACTGCACTGATAGCACACACTTCCCTAAAGATCTCTGCAAAGGAAGATTGGTACTTTGACAGTGGATGTTCCAGACACATGACTGGATTCAAAAATCTCCTCAATAATGTTATGCCTCACACCACCAGTTTTGTGACCTTTGGAGATGGTGCTAAAGGAGAAATCAAAGGAGTTGGTAATTTGGACTACCCTGGAGTTCCAAGTCTGAATAAGGTACTGCTGGTAAAAGGGTTGACTACTAATCTCATCAGCATCAGTCAATTATGTGATCTAGGATTCATGGTCAACTTCTCAAGATCTGAATGTCTAGTGTTTAATGAAAAACTAGATGTTGTAATGAGAGGAATCAAATCCAAAAATAACTGTTATGTGTGGCAGCCTGAGAACACTGATATCTCCACTATGAGTCAAATCATCAAAGAAGAAAAAGAGATGAAACAGTGGCAGCGTAAGCTTGAAGGAATGAAAAGAGCTATTCCTATGGAAGATGTCAGAAGAACTTCTAAACTACAGGCTGATAATATAAGTGATGTGGCAAAGAACAAGTCTCATAAACTATGTTCTCAAAAATTCTGGTCAAAACAGATGCTACCTGAGGACAATGTTACACAAGATGTTGTGACATTGTGGTGTGGTAATCTGAAAACATTCAACATTTCCTTTGGAGAAAAGAAGTCATTTGAACTGGAACATAGGTTCTCTAAGCTTCAGCTAACTGATTCTTCTACCAAGTCGCTTGTTGGAAATAAACTTGAAAATTTGAGGGGCAGATTGGGTATTCACCAACATGAGAAATTATAGCAATTAGTTTTGCTGAAAACAAGGGTTGAAGGGATTAATTTTATTAAGTCTATATTCAGTGGGTTAATCATATTCATTCACAATTACTTCAAAAGCCTTAAGAAGTTGAAGAGACTCCCTTGTACTCCCTACCTCTCTCGTCCTTGCAACCTGTTTCCTCCTCCCAATCAAAGAATTTTCTCAAACTGCTACTATCACTCAACGTTACACACAATGTCTCAGACATCGTCTTCCACCATGGCGGCTTCGTCTCACTCATCATCGTCATCATCTGATCAAGATTCTAGGGCAATCACTACATGCATAGAATCTGAAGTTCTTGAGGTCACTCCTCTCAGGGAGATGGCAACTGACCCAGCTAGAGTCAAAAAGCTCAGGACCAGACATGCAGGAAGAGCTCAAGCTACAGTCTCTGGTAACTCTTCTCTTCCTTCGTCTTCTACACCTAATAAAGAAGGATCAGTTCAAGTACACCAAGCTATTGCTAGACTGGTTTCTAGCATTCTGAGTGGCAACCAATCTGTACCGGGGATTTCTATCCCGTTGAATCAATCAGAAAGTCCAAATGTGGAAGGTTCTGAAAATATAGATGTCACTGAGGATGTTGTGACACCAAAAGACAACATTCAGAATCCCTCTGAAAAGGCTGCTGATCCACCTATCATTGATGTGGATGAAGATTACTCAGATAATGAACTGATTGCTAATGTGAACCCTAGCATTGCTAGGAGATTGATGAAAAGAAAGAGTAGTGAGACTGTTAAACCTGATGCTAAGAAATCCAAGGCTGAAGGGATGGCTGAGAAAATTCATACAAAAGGGAAGAAGGCACAGGTGCAGACTGCTAGACAACCAATCTCCAAGAAAAGTAAAGAACCTGAAACTTCTGATTCTGATGATGAATCATAATTTGAGGTTGACATTGACAATACTCCCATCAGAAGGAAGCTCCCCTCCAGCAAGATTGCTAGAGTGCCTGAAGTGCCAACAGACAACATCTCCTTTCATCATCCTGATAATGCAAACAGATGGAAGTATGTTTGCTTGAAGAGAATAGCCTTGGAGAGAGAACTCAACAATGATGCTTTGGAGTGCAAAGACATCATGGAGCTGATCAGGAATGCTGGGCTAATGAAGACAGTGATGAAGTTTAGCAAATGTTATGAAAATCTGGTTAAAGAGTTTGTAGTGAACTTGTCCAATGATTGTGCTGATGGGAGGTCAGCTGACTTTGAGAGTGTGTTTGTTAGAGGAAGAAGGGTCAAGTTCTCTCCATCAGAAATCAACAAGTTTCTTGGAAGAACAAATAAGGACTGTCCTGATCTAGAGGCAACTGACAATGAAGTATGTTTGACCATCACTGCCAGGCAAGTAAAGTGCTGGCCATTGAAAGGGAAGTTGAATGCTAGTAAACTCAGCATGAAATTTGCCATCTTGCATAAAATAGGTGCAGCAAACTGGGTGCCTACAAATCACAAATCAACCATCTCCACAGGATTGGGGAGATTCATCTATGCTGTAGGAACCAAGACTGCCTTTGACTATGGAAGGTACATCTTTGAACAAACCTTGAAGCATGCTGGCAGTTATGCTGTCAAAGGACCAATTGCTTTTCCCTCCCTCCTCTGTGGAATCATCCTTGCACAATACCCTGACATCCTTGTAGCAAGAGATACAGTCTGCAAAAGAGCCCCTGCCCTTGGCCTGCACTACAAACTGTTTCAGGGATCCCATGCTCCAGACATTGTCATAACATCAACTGAGACATCGTCTGCAAAGATCCAGTCCAAAACATCAGATGTCATAGCTGTTTTAAAAGAAACTTGCAAAGATCTGGATGCTAGAAAAAGGACCCTAGAAGCTCTAATTGCCAGGCTAGAAAAGGAAGAAGCTGAAGAAAGCAGGAGGGAAGAAGATGAAGAACAACTCAACATTGAAGAAATTGGCTCCTTTGAGTCTGATGACAGTGCTTGAAGGATGATTGCTGCTTGGTGGTGTTGCTGGTGGAGTTTGGAAGAATGTTCTGCTGTTGTCTGCTGCTGATCTCATTATTTTGTCTTGGATAACTGTATAACTTTATAAACATGTAATCTTTGGCCCATTTGTGGCTAAAGTGGGGGAGAATATTTTTGGTACTGCTTAATTAGTACTTAACACTATATTTTTCTGCTGTCACTTATTTCTGCTGCTATCTATCTATCTCTGATTGTTTAGGAACTTTAGCCAAAAATCTGCCAAAGGGGGAGTTTGTAGGTGTTTAGGTATTGGCTTGCATTTTTGGTAAATCCCAAGTGTATATGTGAATGTCATGACTGATGTCATAACATTCTAGTTCAGGTTGTACTAACTCAATAGGTACATGTGCAGAAAAATATTGTAATTCAAATACTGATGTTTAGAAGTGTGTATCTGAGCATGTTTGCAAAATGATCACATTTTGCTAATCAGTAGACAGGTTTTCTCAGATGTCATAACAGATGTTATGACATCCTGTTCTGAACTAACAGGATTGCAGGATTGGATAAGTCTGAGTTTTTTCAGGAAATAACTCAGTCCCCTCTAAACAGAATCCTGCGTTTTCTGAGGAGTAACCTAGCTCAATCCTAACCTGATCAACAAAGTACTGTGACCTGGTCTTTAGGTCAAACGGAATCAACCCTAGGTTTTTGGAAACCCTAACTGAAGTTGCAGCTGCTATATATTCAACAGAGCTGCGGTTTTTGAAGACATCCCTGCTGATTGATTAGAAGATCAATTTTGTAATCTGTATAGATTTGTTTATTGTACTCCAAGCAATTATCATTGTGATAAGTGCCTTGGAATAGGTTTCAATTGTAAGGGTTGTGTAGCACTCAAAGCTTTGAAGCAAGAGTGTTTGAATGTTACTTGACTAAAGCTGTGAAGCAGAGTCAAGTTAGTTGTGTACATCACTCAAAGCTGTGAAGCACGAGTGATTGTGTTACTTGATTAAAAAGCTGTGAAGCTTAATCAAGTGTGTGTTTTGAAGAGTGTCTTCATCAATTCTCAAGTCAAATTGATTTATGTATCACTGCTGTGATTGAGGGGGAGTGAGTAGGAACTCAGGTTTAAGTTGTACTTAGATTAGAATTGCATTGGGTAGGTCTTAAGTGAAGGAGATAAACTGGTTGGTTTATTCCTGAATTAACATCTCTTATAGTGGATTCTCTCCTTGGCTTGGTAGCCCCCAGAGTAGGTGTTGTTGCACACTGAACTGGGTAAACAATTGACTGTGTTATTTACTGCTTTTGTATTTACTGTCATATAGTAAGTCAGATACGGTGTCATAACATTGGACGTGACATTGAGTATCTGTAGCCAGAATTTCATTGATGAATAAGTTTTATATTTTGGCACATCTTGATTAGAAATGACCCTTGGCACTTGATTTTGACCAAAAAGTCAAAGTTTGACTTTTCAGTGTACAGTCAAATTTGATCAGTTGACTGAAAAATTCATATGTCAATCCAATGCAATTGGGATTCTTTGAACCTTTTGAATAGGTAAAGATGATTCCATTGAGTCCTTGAGTCCATGCTTGAACCCAATTTGCCATTGGCTAGGTGAAAAATTAGAAATTGCCCTTGTGCAGTCAAAACCCTAAAAATGACCATTTTGCCCTTTTGGTGATCTCATCAAATTTCTTGTGCAGTTGTGGTCCAAACTTGATCAAATGGTCCATATGAGTTTATAATGTTGACGTGGATTAAAAATTGTGAGGTTTGACTGTAAATTGGCCACAGTTGACTTTTTCCCCAATACAACTGATTTCTAGGTCAACGGTCCAATTGACTGGGCAAAAATTTGATTCAAAGCTTGAAACTTGGTAGAGGAAATCTTGTAGGTCCAAAATGAAGTATGAAAGTCACTTTGAGCATTGGAAGTCCAAAAATCCATGTGCAAACTCAAACCCTAATTTAGGTCATCAGTGCAAGGAGATGTCTTGAGCAAAGCAAAACCCTAATCCTGTCTGGAGTTCAAGGAACCTTGTGAGGGGAAATCTTGATAAAATGAGAGGGAAAATTTTGGGGTACAACAGCTTCCCCTGTTCAATCTTCTTGAACCTGAAGAGTTAGGTTGGCGAGTTCGCCTTTCGTGACTCGAAGGTAAAAGAGGATTGGACACTAGAGTGCCCGTAAATTTGCACTCGTAAAAAATGTACCTGAGGGAATGGGCTTAAAGATGCCATTCGGAGATGGTAGAATCTCGCTGGAGATGGGCTTAAAGATGCCATCCAATACTTGTTTGTTGAGAATTAGGAGAATAAATGTCAGAATGGTATCCGTATCTGGAACGTATCTGAGTTGTATCTGGAGATTGGATATGTATGAGCAAGGGAATGGCGTCTGTGTCTGGATCGTATCCAAGTTGTAACTGTATTTGATTCTTGAATGAATATCAGAATGACTGTCGTGTCTGGAGTGTATCTGCATTGTATCCGAAATCTGAAATCTAGATAGGCGACAGAAAGACATCCGTGTCTGGAGTATCTCTGGATTGGGGAATAGGTTTGAATGAGTGACAGAATGGCAACCGTGTCTGGAGCGTATCTGGACTGTATCTGTAGTTGATTCTGTATGAGTAGCAGAATGACTTTTGTATCTGAAGTATATCTGAACTGTAACTAGGATCTGAATAAGTGACAGAATGACTTCCGTGTCTGGAGTGTATCTGAACTTGAATTTGATACTTGAATCTGAATGAGAAATAGAATGGCTTCTGTGTTTGGAGTGCATCTAGTCTGTATTTGATTGTTGAAGTTTGTATGAGTAGTAGAATGACTTCCGCGTCTGGGGT
This sequence comes from Vicia faba, assembly GCA_948472305.1. NCBI lineage: Eukaryota > Viridiplantae > Streptophyta > Magnoliopsida > Fabales > Fabaceae > Vicia > Vicia faba. Next base: position 1,309,923,618 of record OX451739.1, read on the forward strand.
GTATCCATACCGTATTTTGACTTGAAATTCTGAATAAGTAATAGAATGACCGTCGTGTCTGGGGTGTATCCATACTGTATCTGAAATCTTTGAATATTTGTTAAATATAGCTTTTAATCTTATCCTGAAAGGGGTAAAATGTTAGCTGAAAACACAAAGTTATGTTGCATGAAATGTATGGTGCAATAAATGTGTTTTATCAATGTTTATAATATATGAATGTAATGTATGCGCATGTAAGCTGATTAGCCGTCTTGCTGAGGAAAATAAATCCTTGATAGCGGGAGATAATGAAATCTTTGACTACTGCTGGGGAAAATAAACCCTTGACTGCTGTTGGAGATTCAAAACCTTTGATTGTTGAGACTGAGGAATCCTTTGGACTACTGCTGGGGATTGAAAATCCTTGGTGACTTGTGGGGATTAACAAGAGCTTTGACAACTTCTGCGGGGAATTGAGAATCCTTCATGAATTTCCTGGCGGATAAGGGAAACTCTGACGATCTCTACCGGGGGATTAAAACCTGGGAGGCTTCAACTGGAGAAAAGAGAACAAAAATCTTTGTTCTGTTGGGAAATAACTCTGTGGGGAGAATGTTTATCCTGTTTGGAGAGTTTTCAAAAACTTGGGTTATATGCCAATCTATTGAGGAAGCAAGAATGAGAATCTTCATTCAGGCGTTTGGGTCAGGAGGTTGGGTGTATGCCAATCCTCTGGGGTTTTAAGAACGAGAATCTTCATTCTGTTAAGGGTGTCAGGAGCTTGGGAGTATGCCAATCTTCTGGGGTTTTAAGAATGAGAATCTTCATTCTGTTAAGGGTGTCAGGAGCTTGGGAGTATGCCAATCTTCTGGGGTTTCATCCTTGGTTGGGGATAAAATTTAACTGTTATCTGGTTGATTTCCAAGTTTTAAGATAACTTGCTAGGAAATTTGGAGAAACCGGATGATTTCCACTGTGGTTTAAAGGTTGAAGTTTTGGACTATGTTGGGGATCAGGAGTTTAGAAACTTAACTCTGATGGGAATTTTGAAACTTAACTCCGTCGGGGATGTGTATTTCAAGGTTTTAGCTCTGTTGAGAATCTTGATGACATACTGCAGGGGATTTCCTCTGGAATAGCATAAAGACGTCTTCCTATACTTTCAACCTATCAGTAATTATTCTTTCACATTCCGTTTTATTTGTAAGCAGTGATTATATTCAAATGCATATGCTCATTTAATAAATCATTGGACGTTTTCAAATAAAACACAAGTGTAAAAAAGAAAGAAAAACAAACAAATTTCTGCACTTTTAAATATCTTTGTATTAACTTTGCGTAAGTATTTTGTACAAAGGAGACAAACATCCTAGTAAGAGAATGTTGTCATAAAAAAAATGATAAAAATTTATACAAAGAAAGATGGCTATGTGTAACAATTCCATGGGGTTCCCATTATGCTATACTCTTCACACCTCTGAGTATTTTGTCCATTTGTTGCTTCATCCGCGAATGATTGGATTGATCAGAAGCTTGGAGCTTGTCTGTGAAGAGATTGTTCTTAAAGTGATCCGACGAGACATAGCCATACGCTTTAATTCCCTAACTTTTTCCTGGATCGCCCTTTTGGGTTTTCGATCCACAGGGAAACCCTTTTTTGCCCAAGTCGCCCTTTCGGGTTTTCAACTTGTCGGGTGTACAGATTTTTTTATTTATCCCTAATTTTTGCCTGAACCGCCCTTTCGAGTTTCCGATTCACCGGGATGCCCATTTTTGCCCAAGTCGCCCTTTCGGGTTTTCAACTTGTCGGGTCATTTTATGCGTAGTATCTTTTGACTATGTCTGTGTTCGCAGGATGCGGTAGGTCATCACCGTCCATGGTGGTCAGGATCATTTCCCCACCAGAAAAGATGTTTTTGATCACAAATGGTCCTTCATAAGTAGGAGTCCATTTTCCCCTGGGATCACTTTGCGGCAAGATGATTCGCTTGATTACAAGATCCCCGACTTAATATACTTGTCTCTTGACTTTCTTGTTGAAGGCCTTGATCATACGTTTTTGATACGTCTGACCATGGCAAACAGCAGTAAGTGGCTTTTTTTCAATCAAGTTAAGTTGATCAAGCCGGGTCTGAATCCAATCGTCTTCACTCAAACCAGCGTCCTTCATGATTCTCAGGGAAGGAATCTGAACTTCCATAGGTAAAACAGCCTCCATGCCGTATACCAAAGAAAAGGGTGTTTCCCCAGTTGAAGTGCGTGCCGTGGTACGGTACCCGTGCAGAGCAAACGGTAACATCTCATGCCAGTCCTTATAGGTGAATGTCATCTTTTGAATGATCTTCTTGATATTCTTGTTCGCAGCTTCGACAACACCATTCATCTTAGGCCGATAGGGAGATGAATTGTGATGTTGAATCTTGAACTGCTCGCACAGAGCGGTGATCATAGTATTGTTCAGATTTGTACCATTGTTAGTGATGATCTTGTCGGGGATACAATATCGGCATATGAGGTTCTGCTTGATTAAGCGGGCAACCACATTCTTTGTAACGGAGGCGAAGGAAGCTGCTTCAACCCATTTGGTAAAGTAATCAATGGCCACTAGGATGAAACGGTGTCCATTGGATGTTGTAGGCTTGATCTCTCCAATCATGTCGATTCCTCACATCGCGAACGGTCAAGGAGCTGTTAAGACATTGAGAGGACTTGGGGGAATATGTACCTTGTCAGCATAGATTTTGCATTTGTGACAAGTACGAGAATGTTGATGACAATCAGCTTCCATGGTAGACCAATAGTAGTCTGCCCGTAGAATCTTCTTAGCCATCGTATGACCGCTTGAGTGGGTGCCAAAGGTGCAATTATGTAGTTCAGCCATGATCTGCTCAACTCCAACCTTGTCCACACATCGGAGTAGGACACAATCAAGATTGTGCTTGTATAGGATACCATTTCTCAGAAATAACTTGGCCGCGAACCTCCTTAAGAACTTTTTGTCGTTGACTGAAGCTCCTTCAGGGTACTCTTGTGCTTCGAGATACCTTTTGACGTCATGAAACCAAGGTCGGTCCACCACTTCTTTGGTATTAATCTCGTGACAATGTGCAGGTTCGTCCATTCGTTCAATGGTGATTTGAGGTGCCTCATTATCCCAGTTAAGTATAAACATGGATGACATTGTAGCTAGCGCGTCTGCTAGCTGATTCTCTTCTCGCGGGAAGTGCTCGAAGGTAATCTGCTCGAAATGTGGTAACAATGTCAGGACATGTTCTTTGTAAGGGATGAGGTTATGGTGCTTAGTATCCCACTCTCCTTTGATTTGACTGATAACCAAAGCTGAGTCCCCAAATACAATCAAAGATTTGATTCCCAAGTCAATAGCAGCCTTGAGACCAAAGATACAAGCTTTATACTCGGCCATGTTGTTGGTGCAGCTGAAGCAGAGTCTAGCAGTGAAAAGTGTAAGGAAACCTTCTAGAGAGATAAGTAAAGCTCTGATACCGTTCCCAAGTGCGTTGGAGGCACCATCAAAGTACAGAGTCCATCGGGATCCTTGTTCATGTCCGTCATACAGTCTGTTACCTTTAATGTTGTCTAATGTCATAATATCCTCGTCAGGGAAGTCGAACCTCATAGATTGGTAATCTTCGACGGCTTGATGAGCTAGATGGTCAGCTAGTACACTCCCTTTTATAGCTTTTTGGGTTGTGTGCTGGATATCATACTCAATCAGGATCATCTGCCATCTAGTGATTCTTCCGGATAAAGAAGGCTTTTCGAAGATGTACTTGATCGGATCCATTTTGGTAATCAGCAAAGTGCTATGTGTCAACATATACTGTCTTAACCAGCGAGAAGCCTATACCAAAGCGCAACAAGTTTTCTCGAGCAGTGAGTAGCGAGTCTCACAGTCGGTAAACTTTTTGCTAAGGTAATAAATGGCATGCTCTTTTCGGCCAGACTCGTCATGTTGGCCCAGTACGCACCCCATTGAATTATCCAAAACAGTCAGATACATGATTAGCAGCCTTCCTTCGACGGGTGGCATCAAGATAGGAGGTTCCAGCAAATACTCCTTGATCTTATCGAAAGCAACTTGATAGTCATCTTTCCATTCAACCACCTGATCTTTCTTCAACAGCTTGAAGATTGGTTCACAGGTAGATGTTAGGTGAGAGATGAACTTAGAAATATAATTTAGGCGTCCCAAGAAACCTCTGACCTAATTCTCAGTGCGAGGGGCAGGCATTTCTTGTATAGCTTTGACTTTAGCAGGATCAACCTCGATGCCTTTGTTACTGATGATGAATCCGAAAAGTTTACCAGACCTGACTCCGAAAGTGCACTTGCTAGGGTTTAGTCTGAGCTTGTATTCTTTTAACCTGACAAACAGCTTTTGTAGATGGTCGAGGTGTTCTTCTTCTGTCTTTGAACGGGCTATCATGTCGTCTACGTAGACTTAAATCTCGTGATGTATCATGTCATGAAACAAAGCTACCATAGCTCGCTGATAGGTTGCCCCGGCATTCTTTAGTCCGAATGGCATCACTTTATAGCATAAGGTACCCCACTGCGTAACAAACATAGTCTTCTCCATGTCTTTGGGGGCCATTTTGATCTGGTTGTACCCTGAAAATTCATCCATGAAAGAGAATACCTTGTGTTGAGCTGTGTTGTCAACCAAGATGTCAATGTGTGGTAGTGGAAAATCATCTTTAGGGCTAGCCATGTTTAAGTCTCTGTAGTCCACACACATTCTGACTTTGTCGTCCTTCTTAGGCACGGGCACAATGTTAGAAACCCATTGTGGATAGGAAGTAACAGCCAGAAAGCCAGCATTAAACTGTTTCATCACTTCAGCTTTGATCTTTTCGGACATGTCAGGCCTTATTCGGTGGACTTTCTGTTTGATTGGTGGACAATCTTCTCTTGTAGGGAGACGGTGAACCACAATATCTGTATCCAGTCCCGGCATGTCTTCATAGGACCAGGCGAATATCCCAACATACTCATTCAACAGCTGAACTAAGCTCTCTTTGACATTTGGCTCCAGGTTGGCACCCATTTTAACCTCTTTTATGTCTTCGTCTATTCCCAAATTGATAGTCTCTAACAACTCTTCATGGGGCAGAATTTCCCTTTCTTCTTGTTGCAAAAGTCTAGCCAACTCTCCAGGCACTTCACAATCTTCATCACCTTCGTATTCGGCATGTATGACCAGATCTTCAGAGTCACTGAAGGCCAAAGCAGAATAGTCACCCATGGAATCCGGAGTGGATGGGTACCTGCATTTTGTGAGTGTGGGTGTGTGTAAGGGATTGCCATCCTTAAACAAAATAAAATGTAAAAGGAAAGAAAATGAACACAAAAGTGTATAGATGAAAACGTCCATGATTCATTAAAAATGGCATATGAAAATGAAGAATCAAAACCCTTACAAATGGACCTATGTGCCCCGGGAAAGCAAAGCAAAAGAGTGTACGAATTGTTTAAAATTTATTACAGACCAACATAAATGTTCAAAAGATAAATTACTGATTGATGAAAGTAATGGGAACGAAGTCTTTCGCCTCCCAGTTGTTCAGTCCTCCTTCAATGGTTGGAAAGATCTAGTCTTCAAAATTGCTTCCTTCTTCACCATCTTCTAAAGCATGTACTCCATGATGAGTGATTTTCAGTGGCGGTCCTCCAGCCCGGGAGTGACGCACAACCTTCTGACTAGCAGCGATAAAACCCAATCCAAACTTATCTGTCTTGAAAGGAAAATCTGGTAACTGACCCCACACTGTACTTCCTCCTTCCTTGACCACAACCTCCGCATCTTTAAGGGATGACATCCGGGACACAGGTTTGGTAATGATGGGCACATCAGTCATTGTCTTGGCCGTTGCAACTTCAGGAGAAACCTCTTCGAAGTGTTGGAAAGGTGTTTCTATGAATTCACCATCTAACTACACGTAGAGGAAAGGGTTAAGGTGGCTTATCATATACTTCTCCTCACCATGAATTGTGATGATCTTACCCTGGACTGGGTATTTGATCATCTGGTGTAGAGAAGAAGTGACTGCCCCAGCGTTGTGGATCCATGGCCTTCCCAACAAGCATGAATATGAAGGACGGATGTCCATCACATGAAAAGTAGAGTTGAAAATTTTCGTTCCCACCTTAATTGGGATGTCCACTTCTCCGTGAACCATCCTCTTAGAACCGTCGAAGGCTCTAACAATGATATTACTGGGCTTTAGGGTCAAACCTTCACAGTCCAATCTGTCCAATGCTTTCTTTGGTAGAACATTTAAAGATGAATCGGTATCAACCAGAACATGAGCAAGTGTGGTCCCTTTGCACTCTACCGAGACATGCAGCGCATCATTATGCTTTCTTCCCTTAGACGTTAGATCGGCATCAGAGAAACCAAGACCATTGTCGGCTGTAAGGCTAGCCACGCACTCTTGAAACTGATTCGCAGAAGTTTCTTGAGGCACATGTGTCGTCTTCATAAATTTGATCAAGGCTTTGGCATGAGCCTCGAAGCAGAGCAATAGAGCCAGCATAGAGATTTTTGAAGGGGTTTGCCCCAGCTTCTCTATGACATCATAGTCGCTCTTCTTAATTATCTTTAAAATCTCCTCCATTTCCTTTTGGGTGGTCTCAGGGATAACCAAAGTTTGAGCCCTCATCCTGACGGGCGCTTCTTGGATCCCCTTACCTTTATCAGCAGTAACAACAGAGGGTACAACTTCGAGAGTAACGATTTCTTCAATCACTGGACTTTGTACAGATATCTTGACAGACACAGGAGCACTTGAGGGTCCGAAGACTGCCCGTGGAGGAGCAATCTCCGGAGAGAAGATTCTTCCGCTACGAGTGATCTTACTTGTCCCTGCAATATTCCCTATGTCAAGAGTTTCTTCATCGGAACTTTCTTCGACTGATTCGATCTTCTTAACACCGTGATAGAAGATCTCTCCTCCATAATTCCACGGTATTGTATTATTGGACTTATATGGGATAGGCCCCGGCATGGTAATCTTCAGCGATACAAACTTTGGATCGGGTGTAATCTTAACAGGCCTTTTGCAGGTCTTGGAAAGATTGTCGGAAATGGTGATTATAGCAACATCATTTATTGGAGTAACAGGAGTAACATTAGTAATAGTAGCAACTGGACTTTTCTGAAAGAGGATCTCTTGAGTATCCATCAAGCGTTGCATGCCTGACTTCAACAGCGGACAATCGGATTACAAGTTCGAACAAAGGTAACAATCTTTTTCACAGCCTGGGAAAATCCCGGCTTTCAACAGATTCATCTTGATCATTGGCAATGGAGTCATTAAGTCATCAACAACGGTAACATGAAGATCTTCTACAATAGCATGGACATTATGACCATGTTTTGGCATAGGAGCGGATATCACATTAGGTTTTTCGGGGGCATCAAACTCCACCTCCTTGGCATCTATCAAATCTTGGATCTTGTTTTTAAGTGCCCAACAGTTGTTGGTGTCGTGCCCCACACTGTCTGAATGATATGCACATTTTGCATTTGAATGAGAATAGGGAGAAGAGGTATTTGGGTTTTTTGGCGCTTCTTTCAAGTTGGTAAGGTTTAACTTTAACAGATGAGGGAGGACCTGAGCCGGTGTCATATTGATCCGGGTCAATTGTCGCTGTGGCCTTTCTACCCTTTGTTGGTTAGCCCTGGGTTGACTTCTTCAAAGTTGATCGGCTGAGGAGTTCTGGATCATCACAGCCCCCACCGCTGGTCGGCGCTCCATTATCCCTTGATTTCTCTGGGTGTGAACAGCAGAAACTTACTTCTTGGCTGGGAAGGTCTTCTTGATAGCAGTGGAAGTGGATCTATCCTTATGAATTTTACCACTCTTAATGCCAGCTTCGACACTTTCACCGGTCAGAATTAATTCGGTGAACCCTGCAGATGAGCTCCCAATCAAGTGATTAAAGAATGGACCTGACAGGGTCCCCAAAAACATGTCAACCAGCTCTCTATCCGACAATGGTGGCTGCACCCTTCCAGCCAAATCCCGCCACTTCTGGGCATACTCCTTAAATCCCTCATTAGAGGCCATACCCATACTCTATAGTTGAGTACGAGTAGGCGCTAAATCTGCGTTATATTGGTATTGTCGATAGAAAGCAGCAGCCAAATCCTCCTAGTTATGAACATCAGATCTCTTAAGTTGATAGAACCATTCCAATTGCATACCCGACAAACTATCTTGAAAAAAGTGGACCCATAGATCCTTATCAGAAGAGTGAGGTTGGATCTTTCTGACGTAGGACCGCAGATGCATCTTCGGACAGGACAAACCGTCGTATTTAGCAAATGTATGCACTTTGAACTTGGGAGGAATGACGATCCCAGCAACTAACCCTAGTTCTTCGAAATCCAGCCCAGGTACCCTTTGCACCTCCATGGCTGCCAACCGATCCTCAAGATTCTTATATTTGTCGTTCGCCGGAGGGTACTGCTATTCGGAGTAATCTTCATCCTCTTCCTCTTCTTCTTCTTCAGCTTCAGACTCAGAGGGCATTACAAATCCCTTTCCTTTACCAACCCCTTCGTCAGACGTCGAGGGGAAATCCAGAACTCTCCTAGCCTGATTCTCAAATCTTCTTCCCATAGTGGCCACACCAATTCTTTTATTTTTCTTCTTTTCCTTTTCTTCTCTTTCTCTAACAGTGCTTTAAGATCCTCTTGACCCTTTGCCAAGGTCATGAGGAGTAATTGGAATTGCGAATTTTGTGCTTGCATATCTTTGAACGCCTGCTCTATATCCATCTTACTGAAATAAATAGCAGAAAGATAAGGAAACCTGGTGTGAAGACCTGTTTATGCATATGATGAATGATATGTTATTCATGTAATGCATTCAAGGATTCAGAAATTCAAATTTGTTGCAAACAAAAAGAACACACGTCATATTAATGAGAAGAAATTTGTTAGTACATAAATGCCCCATGGGCAAAATATTACAAAATTCTTAATGTAAAAAGACATTGTGCATCCTCTTTGGTGCAATGTAAGTGTTGAGATTCTGCTCTTCATGGAGTCGACGGGTAAGTTCCAAAACCTTCTTCTCACTGGCATAAAATCTAGCTTCAAAAGTGTTTCGTTCTTCCTTGAGTTGTATCCAACTCTTTTGCAAATCTTCCAATGATGTTGGCATGTCTGGATGTAGGAGGGTGTATGGAACCTCTCCTTCCTTAACAGGCTCTTTGATCACGGGGAAAATGTGAGGGTAAGGCATCATAAAATTCTGGGCGCGGGTTCGTACCCACTTGAGATAAGGCTCAAGGGGGATGGAATTCTTGTGCCCCGGTGTCTTACTATCCACTTTGTTGGGCATCCTCCAAGCTCGGATAAACCTTTGTCGAAGTCCTTGAGCATCGTTGTAGAAGTCAAAAACCAAGTCAGGAATCAGCATATCATGAGGGCCATCCCTTCGGGCATACCCAAATTGCCTCAGAGCTAAACAGGGGTTATAGGTAATGCCTCCCCTAATGCCAAGTAGTGGGACATTAGGGAATTCTCCACAACTATCAATGATGATGACATTTTATCTGGACCGAGAACACCAATGAACATCAGAATGTGTGAGGGTCATCAACCGTTGTGACCACCTTAAACCCTGCGCATTCTTTAAAACTGATTGGGGAAGGTGAGAAATGAACCACCTTGATAGAAGAGGAGTACAACACATGAGAACACCTCTTTTCTTCATTGTTCGTGTGTGAAATGAGTGCAGAACGTCCCCAAGCAATGTAGGCACAGGATTCCGAGATATGAAAATCTTGACAGCATTCACATCTATAAGCTGATCAGGGTTTGGGAACAAGACCAACCCATAGATGAGAAGTGCTACAATCTCCTCAAAGGCTTGCAGATCTAGAGAATTCCAGCAGTCTTGTGCCTTCTCAAATAGAAACTTTGCCAAGAAACCCTTGACACCACTTTTGGTTTCCCAATGACCTTTGATATCAGATGGTTGCAAGTGTAAGGCTTGAGCAACATCTTCAGGCTTTGGTTCTCTTTCCGTACCATTGTAGGGTAGTTGATGGACAATAGGAATCCTCAGGAGTTGAGAAAATTCCTCCAAAGTAGGTACTAGATGGTAATCAGGAAATGTAAAGCATTGGTGTAGGGGGTCAAAGAACTGGAATAGGACTTTCACCATGTCTTCTTTAATGTTGGAGTTGACCAAGAATTCTACCATGTCTTTCACTGAAGGGAGAATTCTCTGGAATCTTGGAAGTAAGCTCCTTGAGTTGAGGATGGATTCTCACAAGGTTGACTTGAATTGTTTTCCTGTGAAGAGGTTCCATGACCTACAAAACAAGAACAAAGATGAAGATCCAGACCCTTGAAATGGTTAGGGGATGCATATGATGCTTTATGATGTTCATGATGTATGCACAAGTATATGTACAAGCAAATCACACAAGATCCTAGTTTCAGGCTTGCATGGGGTTTCATAGGTAAGTACCCTCTTGAAGTTAGTTGGCTCAACCTGTCCTATAAATAGTAACCGGGTTCTAAGGAGCTCAATATCACCGGATTATTTTCTGTGTTCATTGTTTCAGTTTAGCCACTTAACTGGCGACCTAAATATTTCAAGAAAACAACCCTTAATGAGTGTAGTATCGAGTATCTACCAACTTCAGACTGTACTAAAGCCATACATCTCACTACCCCTAAAAAAGGCCAAGATGGTCAAGTAAGGTTCTAAGAGTTCATTAGTGCTTCATGACATCACTCAGCGGCCCCGTATTCTCTTTGATTGACTCAAAGGCTACCGGTACCCACAAATATGTCGCACTAATATAGCTATTGCTTCAACCATGTCGGTATACCCCTCACAGTTTTCACAACGTATTGCTATTTACCTATGAATGTTTCCCAAAAATCTGGGTGGAGGATTCAAACCCAAACAAGAGAACCAAATGTAAAGCAATCAAAGCAAACAAGATAAGCATGTAAAGGTGAACTAAACCCTAAGGTTACTCCACTTTTAAAATAGTCCACAGCAGAGTCGCCAGTTCTGTGATACGGTGGGAGAACTGACTTGAGGTTTTGCGTTTGTGTTTGCAAATGTTTCGGTTTAGCAAGAGTCGCCACTGAATTTTTATTTTATCCTAAGGAAAGGTCAAAAATCACAGGAAAGACCTTTTAGATTGTTTCTTGGGTTCGGGGAGTAGATTATGAAAAGGGAAGGTTCAAGCACCCTTTTCATCCATGGTTATCCATGGGCTCTTAGTTACTTGTTTAGATCACTTGCTTTTGCTTTTCAATTGTTTGAAATGGTGCTTTATGTGTGGTTTTGAAAATGTTTTGAAAAGAGGCCATCGTTGTGGCAACCTTTGTAATGATTCTTGTTTGAATATATACAAAGGTGTATTGTCTTTTGAAAAGATGTTCAATTTTTTGAAAGTTTGATTTGGGGAAATATTTTGAAATTGTGTTGTGAGGTGTGTTTGAAAATAGCAAGGATGTTTTGCAAGTTTTGATCAAGTAACTAAGAGTTATCTACCCTATTTTACTCAAAGATCTTTCCTATACATTTTAACCCTTTTGACAGTGTTGTTTTACCATTGCATTTGGTAAACAACCTTGTATTAGGATGTTAAACGGGACAGGCGCAGGTCATCGTATAGACCATGATAGCAATTGTGTTAAGTATTTTTAGCAAATTTTCCGAGGGACTAGATCATTTTGTATAGGCAACCAAGATAGCGTCATCAAGGGACTATGATCTTTTGTTTTGTTTTTGTTTTGCCAAAGTACCCAACATGCACAACATGGCCCATTTATTTAAGGCAACAAGTGGATGTAACCCTAGGGGTGCAAGTGTGTATTGTGTATTGATTTTCATGCATTTTTGTCTTGTATTAGGTCAAGCTACTTGTTGATTTTGGACTTTTGCATACAAACCCTAATCTCTAATCATGGCATAATTGAAAGCGTAAATGCGTAAAATAATCTATACTATTACAACATTTGATTATGGGAAGGGGGATACAATTTTGAATGGGGATTATCTTGCAAGAAATTAAAACCCTAATTTTATGATTACATCCAAATTGAATCAAATGGCATAAATAACAAATGAATAATATTTAAATAAACAAATTAAATAAATATAAAAAATAATATGAATATTCAAAAAAGGTTTTTGTTTATTTTTATGTATGTAAAAATATTTAATGTAAAAAGAAAGGAATAATAAAAAAAAAGATTATTATTTTTTTATTAAGGGTAAACCCTAATTTTCTTTTAAGAATACAAATATATTGAATATACTATTTATATACAATAAAATAAAATAATGTATATACAAAAATAAAATATACTTAGAAAAAGTATTTTTAAGTATAAATAATAATAAAAATAAAAGTATAATATTTTTATGTATTTATTCTCAAGTATTCATTAAATAAAAAAAGTATGTATGTATATTTTAATTGTATTAATTATGTAATAAAAATAAAATAAAATATATACAAAAATAAAAATATATATAGAACAATATTTTTTTAGTGTGACTAAAATAAAGAATAAAAATAAAAGTATAATTTATTTATTATTTTTAAGTTTTCAATAAATAAAACATATACTAATTAAATTGTTTTCATGTTAGAAAAAAGATAAAAATAAAATACAAAATAAATGTAAAAATTTATAAACAATATTTTTGGATATTTTTATATTTAGAAAATATAAAATAAAAATCAGAAAATGAAAATAAATAAAAAATATCAAAGTATAAAGAAATTGGGCCAGGGGATGTATTCAGCAAAAGGGGGCGTGTTAAAAACAAAAGAAGCAAAGCCCAGCCCAAGCCAGACTTCATCTTCAACTTCTGTCTTCAAATTTTCGCACACCATGTACAAACACAAACAACCTGCATACGTGCTCTAATGCAAAAACACATAACATCAAAGTTGTAGAGCTTTCCAAGACGAATTCAACCATATAAAAAACTTGTCCTAACTCTCAAAGACCAGAGAGAATTTCTCTGGCCCTAAATCTTAACCTATTTTTTTCGGGATGTTCATGGACCAAATTCTCTTAGCATGCTTAACTAAAATGAAAATTGAGCATATGTACAGCTTCATGGCTATGAATACTACATTTCTTATTCACAAACCTAAGTATAAATGTTCCTAAATAGAGAGATACGAAGTTGATAAAAACCTGTTTCAGCTGTCTTCGTGTATGGCAATGTGGAGCTTTTCAACAATGCCTGAGATGTTTGGGAGCTTGCTTGATCTTCCCCTGACCTTCTCCAATGTCTAGCTTGCCTTGAATGTGCTTGAACAAACCTACAGAACTCAACTTGCACAAGCTGAAATCGAAAATGGCAAACCCTGTAAATGGAGTTACAGTCAGTGTTTAAGGGTAGGGATAGCTTGGATATGTTGTATGGAAGGTGTTTGAACCAATTTGAGACAAAACGCACGAGGGATTTGAGTTGTGGAAATCAAACTGCAGGGAGTGCCCTATTTTTCCAAATGAAGATGATTTTGTGCTATGGGAGGTTTAAGGGCTCAAAGGGTCGTGTTTCTGGCTCAAGGGGATGTGAGAAAGTTGTCTCAAAAGCTTGCACAAGTTGGTTTTCACTGATGTTCAAGTTCTTCTATTTTGGACACGTTTCTTGTCTTTTAAGCCAAAATGAACAATGATGTAATACAAGCCAATACAGGATATCTATCAGCCTGCCTCTTGTGATCTTTGCCCCTCAAGTTAGTGGATATGCTTTGCTGCACAAGATATTATTTCAGGATCAAGAGATGTGGTTTTGACATAAAGCATATTTTGGCAAAAATGGTAACGTTGCTTTTTCTACTTAAGGATTAATCTTGTGTGCAATGCCCTAATGACCAAAACAAAACCTTAGACCAATGGATTTGCATTTAATTATTGAGTATGAAATTTTTTTTAGGCCTATAATCTAGTGCAAAGCAAGCTTATTTGAATTTGCAACTTGAATCAATATGAACATGCCATGGATGAAAAGTGAGTTTTTGCCAACTTCAAGCCTTCGATTCTCCCTAACCACAAATGAGTTTGGAGAGTTCTTGGACATTTTGGAAAGGCAACATGATCTAAAATCCATATTTGAAATGCAATTTGAGATTAAAAGTGGAACTATGTGAAAAATTGCCATGAAGATAGGTTAAAATCCTGCCTAAACTAGGGCAAAATTTCACTAAGTTAAAAGTTTCATGGACCCTTGTTCCAAAAATCATAACTTGAGATCCAAGCTTCTTTTGGGAAAACTTTGTGAATAAAAGTTGTAGACTTTGTGGAGGAATATAACTTTCATGTTGGAAGTTTTCTTTGAATCCAATTTCATCATGGTGAAAATGTTGGGAAAAGTTAGGAAAAATTAAGAAAATTTCATAACTTAGAAAAATTCTAAGTTATGAAATTTTTCAACTTTAAACCCTAATTTGCAAAATTTGGTTTCTTGATGAATAAGTTTCATGTTTTGACACATCTTGATGAGAAATGACCCTTGGCACTTGATTTTGACCAAAAAGTCAAAGTTTTACTTTTCAGTGTACAGTCAAATTTGATCAGTTTACTGAAAAATTCATCTGTCAATCCAATGCAATTGGGATTCTTTGAACCTTTTGAATAGGTCAAGATGATTCCATTGAGTCCTTGAGTCCATGCTTGAACCCAATTTGCCATTGGCTAGGTGAAAAATCATAAATTTCTTTGGAGTTATGGTCCAAACTTGATCAAATGGCCCATATGAGTTTATAATGTTGATGTGGATCAAAAATTGTGAGGTTTGACTGTAAATTGGCCATAGTTGACTTTTTTCCCCAATACAGCTGATTTCTAGGTCAACTGTCCAATTGACTGGGCAAAAATTTGATTCAAAGCTTGAAACTTGGTAGAGGCAATCTTGTAGGTCCAACATGAAGTATGAAAGTTACTTTGAGCATTGGAAGTCCAAAAATCCCCCGTGCAAACTCAAAGCCTAATTTAGGTAATCAGTGCAAGGAGATGTCTTGAGCAAAGCAAAACCCTAATCCTGTCTGGAGTTCAAGGAACCTTGTGAGGGGAAATCTTGATAAAATGAGAGGGCAAATTTTGGGGTACAACAATGAGATAGAGTAAGAGATGCAAAACTTTGTGACACCTATAGTCAGAGTCCATAATTGGATCATTGTTGATGTTCCTTCTTTCATTCATATTTCAAAGTAATTTGTTTTTTATTTGTCTTTTCAAAAGTCTTTCACTCTGCCCAAGGTGAAAGTGATATTGTATGGCCGTGTTTTTTGTTTTAAATTTTAAGATCATTAATAAAAGTTGTTTTTTATTTCTAAATTGTGTCTTTATTTTATGTTTTTTTCTTGGAAAATGGTAATAAGAAGAGGCCTTTCAAAATAAATAATAGCTGTAAATAAATCTTAATAATCACTTGGTACATGTGTCAGTTTCTAAAATTAATCATAAATCATTTGTGTATATTAATTAAAAAAACATGTTAAATGCAATGACCCTACACCATATCCCAACTTTGAATATCCTGTGTATGTGGCTGAAGAAGAAGAATATGATGAAATCCCAGAAGAGGTTACACAGTTGTTTGAGCGCAGGGAAAATACCATTCAACCATATGAAGAGCTGTTGGAGACGATTAACTTGGGTTTAGAGGAAGATTCGGAAGAAGTCAATATTTGGGCACCGCTTCATCCTGATGTGAAGAGCAAGTTGATTGAGTTGTTGAAAGAGTATGTGGATATCTTTTCTTGCTCTTACCAAGACATGCCTGATTTAGACATTGTTATTGTGGAACATTATTTCCCGTTAAAGCCAGAATAACCAATCAAGAAGAAGTTGCGAAGAACTCATCATAACATGGAAATTAAGATTAAAGAAGAGGTTTTGAAGTAGATTGATGTTGGTTTTCTTGTGACATCAGTGTACCCTCAGTGGATTGTCAATGTTGTTACAGTATCAAAGAAAGACAGAAAAGTGTGCATGTGCTTGATTACAGAGATTTAAATAAAGCAAGTCTAAAAGATGATTTTCCATTGCCACATATTGATATTTTGGTTGATAGCACAGAAAAATTCAAAGTGTTCTCATTCATAGACGGATTTTTCTGATACAATTGTAATACAGTGGGAGATATGACTTGGTTTTGCGTTTTATCGCAAATGTTGCGGATAGCAAGAATCACCACCAACTTTTTCTCTTATCCAATAAGGAAAGGGTAAAAATAACAGGAAAGACCTTGATATTATTGAGTTTGGAGGGTAGGTTATGAAAAGGGGAGGTGTTAGCACCTTTTTCATCCGTATTTATCTACGGGGTCTTAATCGCTAGCTCACTTTTGAAAATGCTTTATGTGTGTTCTGAAAAATATTTAGAAAATGATAATAGTAAGGCAACTTTGTAATCATTCTTGTATTGGTTAAGAATGCGTACAAAATGTTTATTTCAAAATATTTTGAAAGTTTAGTTGTGAGAAATGTTTTTGTTTTGAAAACTTTGAACAAGCGATTAACAGTATTCTACCTTTACTCATGGTCTTTATCATTATTTTCCTCCTCCTTTAGATAGTACTATCCTACCATTAGTTAGTAGGAAGCCCTATCATTGGATGTGAAGGGACAGGCGCGGGTCATTGTAAAGTCATAAAGGCAACTCATAGGGACGCTTTAGCAATTTTATCGTAAGGGACTAGATCGTTTACCGAAGGAAGTATTCGAAGGGGTCATCGAGGGACTATGATTTTTTTAATCGAGAGACAATGCTAAAGCGTCCCCACGTTCGAGGGACATGACTATGTTTCCGAAGGCAACAAGTGAGGTCACCCTAGAGGTACAAGTGTGAAAACTACTTTGATTCCAGTTATTTATCATTATATGAGGGTTTTCTACGATTATTTTTAATATTCCCATACAAAACCTATTAGCATACATCTAACAGTTATATACAAGGCATAAAAATATAAGTGCGGAAAAGTAAAATCCTACGATATTACAAGGCTTCAGGAATGGGGGTACAAATAGTAAAACAGAGGGGGGAGTAAAACCCTAATTAAACTATTACAAAACCGTAAGCAATTACATAATTGGAAAAAACATGATATAATAAAATACGCAAAAATGTAAAATAAAGAAAAGAGAGAGGAAATTGTTTTGTGAATTTTTTATAGAAAAAAGTTTGATGACTAACCTAATAACCTAATTAATTTTTAATTAATAAAAATAAATTGGTGAATTAAACTAAACAAACCCTAAAAATCTAAGTTGATTTTAATTTAATTAAAAAAGGGTTAATGAAAGAAAACCTAAAAAACTAAATTAAGGTTAATTAAATACGGACCTAAAAATTAATTAGGGTTTGTGAAAATGGTAGGCTTTTGAAAAAAAGGTTTTTTGTAAAAAATAGGGAAACAAAAGAGTAAGAAGAAGAGAATTTGTAAAAAACTGAACCAAATGGTAGGGGTGGGTGTTGAACCCACGCCCTTGGAACCCTCATCCAACACCTTCACCACTGGGCCAAGTTGCTATTGGTGATAGTAAACGGCTTCAACGCGTTTTTTTATCATCCTGCAAAAATATGAAAATATGAAGAAAATAATGGCAAAATGTTGGATCGAACCCATGCCCTTTGATACCAATGCCTTAACGCACGCGCTTCAACTGCGTGGCCGTTGATACATCCATTAACTTATATCAAACAATAAATATATAATATAAGATCTTTGCCTGAACTAGAGAGATGCTAGAGCCCTAGTTTCGGTCGTCTTCTTTGGTTGACTTTTTTCAACAACCTGCAAAAATCAAAGGCGTTAGAACATCAAAAGCACGCTTCCCCCCTAAATCGAGGGTTGTGAGTCCAATGGAAGGATTATTATGGGATAAACAGCCTGGTTTAAGAGCTATGGGGAAAACGATGTAGATCGGTGCAAACATGGTGTTCTACGATTTGGCATGCATGGGCTCATTATGATGATCCAAACCTATTCAAATACATCTCAGAAGTATGTTAGTGACATTAGTATGGCTTAAAACAAAACAAATATTAAAATATGAATTTTGCAAAAGTATGAAATCGGAGATGCCATGCAATGGTGTTTCATTCGTTTTGGACCATCAAATTGGATCCAATCTTACTTTGTATGATCATTGGGAATGAATGGAGTGGTTGTTTTGTAGTGAAAGGGTTGTGACAAGGGTTTGAAGATCTTTACGGTTCTTTGAAAAAATTGAGTTTTTTGAAAAATTTGAGGCAAGGTTTTCGTGTTTGTTTGTGTAAGAATTAATGAGAATATATAACACAAATTAGGTCAAAGATATGGGCTTGGTCTTTGTAAGAAAGGCCTATATTTTATCTTATTTCTTTTTGAAATATTAATGAATAAATCAAAATAATTAAAATAAAAATAGGTCAAGGGGTGTATGAACAAGATTTGAGGTGTATGAGGAGTGTAATACACGTTTGGACCTTAAAACAATGGCCCAATAGTCCAAAGTATCAAGTTTTCTCAATTTGAACTTCATGCATTTGCTCAAAATTTCCCAACTTTAACTGGTCATAACTCTCTCAAATTTTATCTTTTGAAGGTGATCCTAGAATCTTTGGAAAGCTCAATATGTCCTCTACAATCCCTCGTTTGATCATTTTTGCATTTTGAGACTTTATCTTGATTTAAGTTTCCTTGAAAAAAGTATCTTTTTGTTGACTTTTGAAATGACCTGTAATGTATTGGCCCATATCTCTCAAATGAAGCATGTTTTAGACTTGAGCTTAGAGAGACAAGGTGGTAGAGAATTGAATTACTTAAAAATGAGCCTTGGTTAGGGAAAAACTGATTAAGCATGTGAAAGTTATGTTTGGTAAACTTTTAACTTTTGATGATTTGAGGGATTTTCTTAAGGAATCATAACCCTTGATCAGATGATTAATATAACTTTAAAATGTTGATGTTGACCAAAAGTCTTAAAGTTTGACTGTATGTTGATCGCAGTTGACTTTTTACCCAATATAGTTGATTTTCAGTCATCTGAACCATTGACTGAGCAAACTTGTGATGTAAGGATAGAAACTTGGTATGAGCATTCTTTGAGACATATAAGATACCATGAATTCAATTAAGACCTTTTAAACCCAAACTTACTCGTGAGAAGTGAATTCCTAGTTGTGGATCCATTGCTTAGGAAGAGAATTTGTCTGATAAATCCTTGAGCAACCTTGAGCATTTGGGAACCCTAGGAGGATGTCTTGAATAAAAATTACAAGGCATATTTTGGGGTACAACACAATCAAATTAGGATGGCTCCTCAGGAAATGGAAAAAAAACAACTCTTATCACACCCTAGGGAACATTCTATTATAGAGCGATGCCTTTCGAGTTGAAGAATGCTGATGCAGTGTACCAGACGGCTATGACATTCATATTTCATGATTTGATGTATAAGAAAATCGAAGTATATGTTGATGTATGATCTCAAAATCTCAGACTAAAGTAGGACATATGGAAGACTTGTTGAAATTATTTCAGCATTTAAGGAAGTATCGTCTCTGCTTGAATCCAAATAAGTGTACTTTTGGTGTTCGTTCAGGAAGGTTGCTAGGTTTCATTGTCAGCCAAAAAGGAATTGAAGTTGATCCTGATAAAGTTAAGGAAATTTAAGAAATTCCTGCACCAAGGACTGAAAAGAAAGTTAAAGGCTTCCTTGGACGTTTAAATTACATTTCCAGATTTATCTCCCATATGATTGTAACATGTGAACAAATCTTTAAGTTGTTAAAGAACGATCAAGGTTGTGTGTCGACGGATGATTGCCAGAGGGAATTTGAAAGAATTAAAGAGTATCTTATTGAGCCTCCTATCTTGCTCCCTCTGATTGAAGGAAGACCATATATTATGTATCTGACTGTGTTGGATAACTCCATGGGCAGTATTTTGGGACAACAAGATGAAACAAGAAGAAAATAATATGCCATTTATTATTTTAGCAAGAAGTTCACTGATTGTGAGTCATGTTATTCTATGCTAGAAAAAACCTATTAAGCTTTGGCCTGGGCGGAAAAGCGATTACGGAAATATATGTTAAATTACACTACTTGGTTGATTTCCAAAATGGACCCAATTAAGTATATTTTAGAAAAGTTTTCTCTTACTAGAAGAATTGCTCGTTTGTAGATGCTATTGTATGAATATGATATTGAGTACTGTACTCAAAAGGATATTAAAGGCAGTGTGTTGGCGTAGTACCTTGCTTACCAACCAGTTGATGACTATCAGTTTGTTAAATATGATTTCGTTGATGAGGATGTGATGTATTTGAAAGTTAAAGATTGTGATGAACCTTTTTCCTGGGGAAGATCCTGATCCTAAATCCTGATGGGGTATGGTGTTTGATGGAGCTATAAATACTTATGGAAAAGGAATTGGTGTCGTGATTCTCACTCCTCATGGGTCACATATCCCTTTTACTGCAAGGTTGACATTAGATTGTACCAATAAAATGGTAGAGTATGAAGCTTGTATCATGGTTCTTGAAGAGGCTATAGATCTCATAATCAAAATTCTTGATGTATATGGTGATTTAGCTTTAGTAATAAATCAGATCAAAGGAGAATGGGAGACTTGTCATATTGGCTTGATTCCCTACAAACATTATGCAAGAAGATTATTACCTTTCTTCAATAAAGTTGAATTTCATCATATTCCTATATATGAGATTCAGATGGAAGATGCTTTAGCCACTTTGGCTTCCATGTACCAAGTAAATGCTCGAAACAATGTATCTCAGATTACAGTTCGACGTCTTGATAGACCAGCTCATGTGTTTTCTACATAGAGGATGTCAGATGAAAAACCTTGGTATTATGATATCAAATATTTCCTCCAGACTCAAGAATACTTGGTTGGTGCGTCGAACAAAGATAGAAAGATATTGAGAAGGTTGGCAGGTAGGTTTTTCCTCAATGAAGATGTGTTATACAAGAGAAATTATGACATGTTCTTACTCAGATGCATGGATAGACACGAAGCAAACATGTTGATGCATGAGATCCACGATGGTTCCTTTGGTACCCATGCCAATGGACATTCGATGGCAAAGAAGATGCTTAGGGAAGGTTACTATTGGATGACAATGGAATTTTACTGTTACAAATTTGCAACGAAGTGCCATAAATGTCAGATTTATGCTGAAAAGATTCATTTGCCTCCAACATTTCTCAATGTTATTTCTACCCAATGGCCTTTTTCTATGTGGGGTATTGATATGATTGGAATGATTGAACCCAAGGCGTCAAATGCACATCGTTTCATCTTAGTGGCAATTGATTACTTCACTAAGTCGGTGGAAGCAGCTTCTTATGCTAATGTCACCAAGCAAGTAGTAGTACGCTTTATCAAGAACAATCTTATATGTCGGTATGGTGTGCCAAGTAGGATTATCACTGATAATGGCTCAAATTTGAATAACAGGATGATGACAGAACTTTTTGAAGAATTCAATATTATCCATCTTAATTCGTCTCCTTACGGGCCTAAGATGAATGGGGTTGTTGAAGCTGCTAATAAAACATTAAGAAGATCATCCAGAAGATGGTTGTTACCTATAAGGATTAGCATGAGAGGCTCCCTTTTGCTTTGCATGGGTATCGTACATCTGTCTGCACTTCAACATGGGCATCCCTGTTCTCTCTTGTGTATGGTATGGAAGCAGTTCTCCTTGTTGAGGCTGAGATTCCCTCTTTGCGTGTAATAATGGAAACCAAGTTGTTATAGGCTGAATGGGTCCAAAACAGGTTTGACTAGTTATATTTAATTGAAGAAATAGAATGACGGCCTTGTGTCATGGTCAGTTATATAAAAAAAGAATGAAGAAAGCTTTTGATAAGAAGGTCAAGCCTCGTGATTTTAGAGGAGGCGACCTCATGATCAGAAATATCATGTCTTTTAACGGTGATTCTAAAAGCAACTTGACTCCCAATTATGAAGGCACATATGTTAACAATAAAACCCTCTCTGTTAGTTCATTGATTCTTGAAACTATTGACGGTGAGGAGTTCCCACGTCCCATGAATGATGATGCAGTCAAGACATACTTCGCCTAAAGAAATAAAAGAACAACTCACTATGTTGGGTTTATGATCCCTTTTTTCCAGTTAAATCTTGGTTCAAATTTTTCTCTAAGTTGTTATATGGTTTTGGGTTTGGGTGGTTTGATACCTTTATCCCATATTCCCCAGTCAGGTCTTGATGCGGATTTCTCTAGTTGAGTTTGATTCTTTCCCCAGCTAGGTTATGATCAAGCGAATATTGTAAAGTTATAAAGCCTTTCTCATTTGATGGGTTTATTTCTCCCTTTGTGTGTTAAGAATTGATGTAGAATCTCTGGCAGAACATTGCTCTCTCCAGTTATGACATTGTTGTTGTCTTATGCTCCCTAGGTAGCATGACAAAAGCATTATCGTTTTCTAATAAGTATAGAGATAGCTGTCAAATTTTTGGGTTTTCTCTCTCCAAGTGTTGAATTTGATTTAAAATCCCCATAATTTTGACTTCTTATTGTGGTGTTAACTTCTTAACTTCTCCGGATAAGCCAAAGATAATGCTTCCATCTAAAGTTGTTATCCCCGTGAAGTTTCATAAATTTTACCTAGAGAAGTTTGCAACCATTACTCTTTATATTTAATAATGTATTTGGGCTCCCCTCAGTGAAGTCAGTACGGAATCCCCACTTGAATTCTAAACTATGTTGCATTATCTTCCCTAGCGACGTCTGTATGATATTCCTCGATGAAGCCTGAAGGAGGGTGTTATATCCTTGCAATTGTATTGGTTTATTACTATCAGATATTGTTTTGATTATTTTTTAAACCATGTTTCTTCCCAGTGAAGTTAAGCCTTGAAGTAGGACTTTGTTACCTCAGTTGGTGCTTACTCTCCTATGGAATTTTCATCCTGGATATGATTTAGCCGAGTGTTGTCCTTACCAAAGTTGGTTTTGTCTAGTTATCCTTGGTGCAGTATGTCAGTTTTGTCATCATATAGATGATAGCATTCATACATACATCATGCATAGTTGAATTAAAATTCATTTCTCATTTGCATTGATTGATGTTTTTGTTGGCATATTATCCTCTTTGTAGAGTTATGTTCTCCTTTCTCCAATAGAGTGTCAACTTTAAGTAGAAAGTGTATATCATTTCAATTTCCCCACTGAGTTATCCCTCGTGGAAGAATTTTATTTATCCTCCCTACCTAGCTCACTATCTGGAATTAATTTGATCCCCATTTGAGTTTACTCCTCATTGGGTGGTGTCTTGGTTGACTGTTTCACTCCGGTTTGTTTCTAGTTTAAATTTTTTGGTCCCGACAACAATGTTATTTTGATTCCTATAGGTTGTGAGCCCTAGATTGAGAATATGCATTTTTTTGCACGTAAATACTTTATCCCCTCATCATGAATGGGTTGGTATTTCCCTATGAAATCAAGATTCATTTTCCAGCTGTGTTATCACAATCCTTTTCATAACAACAAGTGGCGGTCTCTTTATTTGAGCAATATGTACTTCTCCAGTAAGTTTTTTAATGCCAGAGAAGATGGTTTTACTCCAATTAATGGTAGTCTCTTTGCTATGGGAGATAGTTTGTTGTTGAGGTTTGATCCGTACTCCAATGGATGGTGGTCTCTTTGTTATGAGAGGTAGTTTGTTGTTAAGGATATATGTACTCTGATGGATGGTAGTCTCTTTGTTATGGGAGATATTTCCTTGTTAGGGTTTGATATATACTCTGATGGATGGTGGTCTCTTCATCATGGGAGACAGTTCATTGTTGAGATTCATTTACTTTGATGGATGATAGTCTCTTCTTTATGGGAGATAGTTCAATGTTGAGGTTTGATCTCTACTCCGATGGATGGTAGTCTCTTTGTTATGGTAGATAGTTCATTGTTGAGGTTTGATCTGTACTCCAATGGATGGTAGTCTCTTTGTTATGGGAGATAGTTTGTTGTTGAGGTTTGATTTGTACTCCGATGGATGGTAGTCTCTTCGTTATGGGAGATGGTTCATTATTGAGGTTTTACTTTGATGGATGGTGGTCTCTTTATTATGGGAGATGGTTCGTTATTGAGATTCATTTTACTCTGATGGCTGGTAGTCTCTTCGTTATGAGAAATAGTTTGATGTTGAGGATACATTTACTCTGATGGATGGTAGTCTCTTTGTTATGGTTGATAGTTTGTTGTTGAGGCTGTATTTCAATGGATGGTTGGTCTTTTCAATATGACAAAGGCAATTCGTTGAAAGATTCTTAAAGCATTTTATTACCCTTTCTAGGTCCAATGCCTTGGTTAAAGAAGAAGTTCAAACTCGTTCTAGTGGAATACCAAAAAAATTGGAAACTTGTTATTGTTCTATGTTTTTTTTCTACCTTCATCTTTGAGTTGGTAGTTCACCACCATTTGTTAGTCGACATTTATCCCTTTCTCCTTATTGGACTTTACCCCAGTAGAGTTGAGTTGTTCCCAACCATGAGTACTGATGTCAAACATTTGTTTCCAGTCATAAGTTATAATGTCAATCTTTCATTACCTACCTCAATATTTGTGTTTACTGTCATCCCTGAGCCGGTAATATCTTATTTTTTCTATTCATGACCTTTAGGTTGTTAGTTTATGATCCCCTATTAGTCGATGTTACTCTCTTTTTGCTATCTCCTCTATGAGTGGGTAATTCATAGTTATATATATCAGTCAATGTTACCCATTGTTTTTCCTTATTTTGTTGAGTTTATGATACTTTGTCTCTTCTTTGGGTGCTAACTTCTGCTCAAATAATAAATGGCCTATTCTTTTCTTCTTGTTTCATCTTGTTGTCCAAAGATACAACCCATGGAGTTATCCAACACAGTCAGATACATAATCAATGGTCTTCCTTCAATGGGAGGGAGCAAGATAGGAGGATCAAGCAGGTACTCTTTGATGCTTTCAAATGCCATTTGGAAATCATCCATCCATACACAACCTTGATCTTTCTTTAGCAACTTGAAGATTGGTTCACATGTTGCAGTCATATGGGAGATAAATTTGGAAATGTAATTCAAACATCCAAGGAAGCCTCTAACTTGATTTTCAGTTCTTGGTGCAGGCATTTCTTGAATTTCCTTAACTTTATCAGGATCAACTTCAATTCCTTTTAGGCTGACAATGAAACCTAGCAACTATCATGAACGAACACCAAAAGTACGATTATTTAGATTCAAGCGGAGACGATACTTCCTCAAACGCTGGAACAATTTCAACAAGTCTTCTACGTGCCCTTCCTCAGTCTATGATTTGGAGAGCATATAATCAACATATACTTCAATTTCTTTATGCATCCGATCAGGGAATAGGGTTGTCATAGCCCTCCGTTACATTGCACATGCGTTCTTCAACCCAAAAGGTATCACTCTTTAACATAATGTTTCCCAGGGTGTGATAAACGTTGTTTTTTCCATGTCCTCAGGAGCCATCCTAATATGATTGTATCCGGAAAATCCATCCATGAACGATAACACTTTGAATTTTTTTGTTCTATCAACTAACATATTATGATCGGTGGATTTAGAACTGACTGTTTAACGCTGGATCGCAAAATGTCGCGGAAGCAAGAGTCGCCACCGTCTTTAATTTTCTCCAACATGGACAGGACAAAAGCACAACAAAATTCCTTATGAGATTGTCTCTCGGTTCGGGAGGTAGATTTATAGAAAGGGAAGGTGTTAGCACCCTTTCTATTCGTGGTTATCCACAGGCTCTTAGATACTTGCTCTTTATGTTTTCAAAAATGTTTGATTTTCAAAATGTGAGTGGGTTTGAAAAAAGTTTCATTGAAAGATTTCTGAATGACTCTTGTATCTGTCCTCAAGAGTGTTTGAAAAATTGTTTTGAAAGCTTTTTGAAAGTGTCGGTGTGAAAAGGTTTTTGTTTTGTTTTTTTAGAAGAGAGCAAGTATCTATGATCATCTACCTACCCTAAGGAATTAAGCTGTGTAGAAGTCCTTAAGGTAGTGCCATCCCACCATTGAGAGGTAGGTAGCACCACCGTTGGAGGTGTTTGGGTCAATTCGATTGTAGGGACAATGTGGTCACCGAAGCAACAGCAGGACACCTTAGAAGCTACCCTTATGTCCTTGATCCTTTTTTAATCCGAGGCAACCGTTTCGAGGCAACTGTTTCGAGGCAACTGATTCGAGGCAACCGTTTCGAGGCAACTTGTTTCGAGGCAACTGGATCATGGACATAAGGACCGCTAAAACGTCCTATACTTGACGACCACGTTTTGAAGGCAACAAGTGAGGCGTACCCTAGAAGTGGTGTGTGTATTTGTGTGTTGTTTTCATGTTTACAGTTATCTTTGATCATGGCATTGTGAGCTACGCTTGTTTTTAATTACCATACATTCTTTCATGCAATTTTAGAATTTAGGAGTGCGGAAAATTAAAAGACAGAAAGATAAAAGCTACGCTATTACAAGGCGCGGGTCTATACATCGCCAAAATACAAAGACCCGTTTGATAAAAATGCGGAAAGTAAATAAATACCTAATTACTATTACATCCGGAAAGCAGTTACATAATAATCAACAAGAAAAATAATGCACGAAATAGAAATTAAAATTGAATGTTCGAGGGTGTTGGACCCTTTGCTTGAAATTATATGAAATTAAAGTCTATTTAATTATTTAATTAAAGAAAATGTTTTTTATGTTTTTTGGTGTTTAACGAAATAAAGAAAAAAAGAATTAAAGAAAACCCTAGTTCTAAATTATTTTAAATTATTAAAGAAAAGGTCAAAATTTGGCTAATTAACTAAATTATTTAATTTACATGTTTATTTACAAAAATATTAATAATAATAAATAATGATGAAAATAATTAATTAAGAAAAAAAATGAAAATGTCAAAACCCTAATTCTAGGTAACTTTTATTTATCAAAGAAAAAGGTTGAAATTAAAAACCTAAATTAAACTAGATTAATTATTAGAGTTTATTTACAAAAATATGTTAATGGTGAAATTAATAATAATTAAATATAAAACATTTTTTTGGTTTCTGATTTTTTATTATGAAAATTTATTTTATGATGAATTAAGAAAAATAATTAAAACATTAAAAAGAATTAGAAAAGAAAAATCAAATAAAATTAAAAAGATTCAAACCAAAGGGGGTATCAGGCTCAGAATGGAGGTGTTTGGAGGCAATTCAGGCCCATTAGACAAAGGCCTCGTTTGACTTTCCAGATTGAGTGCATGCTGTTGACTGGAGTGTACTATGGAATTCGTTCAGTGGCCCTTGGATTATTGATCAGGACATCTGGCAAGCCAACGCGTGAGGGTGTATCATGGAGTTCTGGGCACGTGCTGCATTGGAATATATTGGAATAAAAAATAGCAATTATATGGGGGGACCTGGGAATCGAACCCAGGTCCCAATGCTTGCAATACACCTCATCAACCAACTGAGCCAGGCAACGCGTTTGTACATATAATGGAAAACAAATGTTATATAAAAAAAAACAATGTTAATGATATAAAACAAAAAATACGCGCGCAGTTTGAATGCTCCAGTTACAGGACGCCACGCATGCTTCTTCTTCGTTCTTCCTGCAAAATATAAAACAAGTAGCGGGGGTTTTAAACCCCCACTAAACTGAAACTGTGAAAATAGCGATTAGAAGAGGAGGAAATATAAAAATGGCGCGAGGGTATCATTTGCTTCGTCTTGAGCTACTGAATTCAGTTGTATAGGTCTAAAGGTCTAATTTTTTCTCTACAAGAAAGCCCTATTTTGAAACTTCTGAAACCCTAGGTTTCATCCATGGTGAATTTCGTTTCAAGCCGTTTTAGCATAATTAAACGTTACCAAAAGCTTCAGGGAGATTTTAGTAGCATAAATCAATAATCAAAACACATGAATGATGCATAGAAATTGGTATTCGATTATGGAAATATTTATGACAAACGTGACTCTGTTCTACCGTTTCTTTGAGTATGAGGTCCTGTTCTTGATGCCAATAGCTTCCTAGCAAGTATGAAATCAGTTTCCAAGTTTTTGTTGAAAAGTTGCAAATTGGTTATGAGTCTCTAGCAGCTTTTTTGTGTATGCCTCAGTAGGGTTTCCTTGTGCATATGTATGTGAAGCAAATTAGGTCAAAACCAAGCCCATGGATCCATGAATTTATGATTTGAATATTTGATTTTCAATCATGAAATTTCAATCTTTTTTTCAATGAAACTTTGCCAATTATGGAAGATCTTGTCTTGTTGATTGGTGCACGAAATCCTTAGCATATTTGGAGTATATTTGCCGCATAAAAAGATTTGACAACCATTATTTGATATTTTTCTACAATTAAAACTAATTAAATGAATTAATAAGAATAAAAATTTAATTAATTAATTAAAAATAAGAAAAGAAATCCTTTTGAGCTCAATGGGTCGTGCATAGGCTTTGGGTAATGATTCAAGGAAGAATTTGAGGCCCATTAGCAATTTTGAAGCTTTTTAGGCAAAGTTGACTTTTCAAATTTCCCAAAAATTTCCCAACTTCTCCAATGCATATCTTGCTCAATTTTGAAGCTATGAACATGTTCTTGGACATTTTGGAAAGGTCTTGAAGTCCTCTAACCAATGTCTTTGGTCCCATGTCATTTTGATTTACCAATCGCAAGTTATGTTCTTTGACTTAAAGTGCCTTTTTGTTGACTTTTGAAGATGACCTATAATGTTGAAATTGATAACTTTTTGTGAGAGCATTTCTTGGACTTGGAGTGTGAAGATGAGTTGTAGGAAATGTCATTCTCTTCAAAATGAGCTTTGGACGGGATTTTTATGATAAACCATGAAGAAGTTATGTGTTGGTCAATTTGCAGTTGACTTTTCAATTGTCCCAAAATAGAAACTTTTGCATCTTGAGACTTTTTGAGCCATGCTTTGAGAATCATGATCAAGAATTGATCAAATGATGATTGTGGCTTCAAAATAGGATGTTGACCAAAAATTTTGACTTTTGAGTGTCAAATGACCATTTTGCCCCTGTAGTTGACTGTGGAGCAATTAGGGTTTTTGACTGGGCAACTTGATGCTGTGAGTCTTGAAACTTGCCATATGGATGCTTGACAATGCATATAGGCATATGGGACTTGATTGGACCCTTGAAAACCTCATTTTCTTTGCCAGAACCAAAACCCTAATTTTGACAGTGTTAGGAGGCAATTGGACTGTGCAACCCTTGAGGGATTTTCAAGCTTGATCTTGCCCAATCTTGAAGAATATGGGAGGGAAAATTTTGGGGTACAACAGTTGCCCCTGTTCAATCTTCTTAGACCTGAGGATGTAGATTGGGTGGCGTGCCTTTCGTAATCCGAAGGTGGAAGATGATTGAACACTAGAGTGCCCAGAAATTTGCACTCACATAGTAGAATGTCAGCAGCGTGATGTAGGGGAATGGGCTTATAGATGCCATTTGGAGAGATGATGGATAGGAGGATGGGCTTACAGATGCCATCTGGAAGTGTGACAGGGCTTTGTCGGGAATGGGCTTATGGATGCCATTTGGAGACTGTCGGTATGTGGATGGGCTTATAGATGCCATCTAGGTGTCGATCGCGTAAGAGATTCCTTAGCGAGAACTTGCCTACCTGAGAAAGAAAGATAATTACCTGGCCTGTTACAGGAGTTGATCTTTAAATTCTTTATGTAGATGTGCCCTGGCTGGATACAGGAATCGAATCTTCAAATTCTTCAGACGTGCCCTGGCAGGATACAGGAATCGAGTCTAGAATTAGTCGTCAACAGATACACCCTGGCAAGATACAGGAATCGGATCTTCAAACTCTTCAGACGTGCCCCGGTAAGATACAGGAATCGAGTCTGGAATTAGTCGTCAACAGATACACCCTGGCAAGATACAGGAATCGGATCTTCAAACTCTTCAAACGTGCCCTGGAAGGATACAGGAATCGAGTCTGGAATTAGTCGTCAACAGATACACCCTGGCAAGATACAGGAATCGGATCTTCAAACTCTTCAGACGTGCCCTGGCAGGATACAGGAATCGAGTCTGGAATTAGTCGTCAACAAATACACCCTGGCAAGATACATGAATCGGATCTTCAAACTCTTCAAACGTGCCCTGGCAAGTTACAGGAATTGAGTCTGGAATTAGTCGTCAACAGATACACCCTGGCAAGATACAGGAATCGGATCTTCAAACTCTTCAGACGTGCCGTGGCAAGATACAGGAATCGAGTCTGGAATTAGTCGTCAACAGATACACCCTGGCGAGATATAGGAATCAGATCTTCAAACTCTTCAGACGTGCCCTGGCAGGATACAGGAATCGAGTCTGGAATTAGTCGTCAACAGATACACCCTGGCAAGATACAGGAATCGGATCTTCAAACTCTTCAGACGTGCCCTGGCAAGATACAGGAATCGAGTCTGGAATTAGTCGTCAACAGATACACCCTGGCGAGATACAGGAATCGGATCTTCAAACTCTTCAGACATGCCCTGGCAGGATATAGGAATCGAGTCTGGAATTAGTCGTCAACAGATACACCCTGGCAAGATACAGGAATCGGATCTTCAAACTCTTCAGACGTTCCCTGCCAGGATACAGGAATCGAGTCTGGAATTAGTCGTCAACAGATACACCCTGGCAAGATACAGGAATCGGATCTGGAATCACGACAGTTGATAGTAATTATCTTTGTATTGACCTTTGTCCTGAAAAGACAAAACATTAGTTATATGCAATGTCATGACGTATTAAATGCATGACGTTCTTAGAATAAGTGAGATTGTATGTTCATGATTCTTATATGCATGCTATAATGTATGAAGATGTGATGTTCATGAATGTATTTTCGTCTAGGAAAATAAATCCTTGACGAATTCTGGGAGGTTGAATCCTGGGCTGATGTTGAAGAGTAGAGCTTTGTTTCCGCTGGGGATGATGGTTGCAAGAATACCGGTAGGAGAAGATGACTCCGTTGGGGAATAAACTTGGCGAATAGATTACTTTGCGGGGAGTTACTCTATGGGGAGAGATACTTCGCTGAGGTTTGATGATAACTCCGCTGGGGATACCATTGTTAAGTTCTGTTGGAAGATGAACTCCGCTGGGGGTAGGAAGACTTCGCCAAGGACGCTCTTTCCGTGGTATTTAGCTGAGGATAACCCAGTTATAAGCTCTGGTGGGGAATAACCTTTGAATGAAGCCGGGGAGAAGCGTTCGTACTCTGCAGGTGATAAGCTTCCAGAATCTACTGGGGATAAGCTTCCTGAATCTGGGGAATAAGCTTCCTACTGGGGAGATTGATTCAACTCTCTTGGGGAAACTTTTGAGACTGCACTGGGGAAGTGGCTCCACTTGATGTTTGGTATTCCGTCGGGGAACAATCTTAGATCAAGACTGCCGGGGATGCTTGCTTGGAATGTCTGTATACTCCGCTGGGGAATATTGAGATCTTCTGGGGGTAATCCAACTTTCCTTAAGGCTGACTGAGTATAACTCTGCTCGGGGAGAGTATTGCTGACTTGCTGGAGATACGGTGCCTTGTTAGGGTTGATGGGAGACCAACTGCTTGGGGAGAACTGTAGAATCTTGTCTTACTCGGCGGGGAGTGAAGGTATCTGGGTTACATTCTTCAGCCGAACTTACCTTGGTACCTTGGTGGACAGAGCAATTAGATTGCTTAGACAACTCATTATTGCCCCTGTTTCTGATGTTACCTATAATTAATCCTTTGTTTCGTATGCAAATATTTATGAGTTAGCAATTAGTGTCAAATGCATATATCATAATTGAACATTGGACGTTCTTCGCAAAACAAAACAGAAAAAGGAAAAATAATTGGCAATTGGTCTGAAAAGTGAATTTGTATTGATTTTTGAATTTGCCTGTAAATAGGCGTTTATGTACAAGAGGCTGACGTCCTAGTAAGAGAACGCCGCCGAACAACAGAGTTTATACAATTTGTACAAAGAAAACAAAACAGCTGTGTGAAAAAAGATAATCCCACTGGGTTCCAACTCTGCTATCGCCTTTATATCTTCGAGCGTCTCATCACTTGGTTGCTCAATTGAGGATGAAGTTGATTGATCGATGCCGTATGAACTTGATAGTTGATACCGGATTCTGGATGCACGGTGATCCAATGAGACATAGTATTACGCTTTAATCCCTAATCTTTGCCTGGACTGCCCTTTCGGGTTTTCAGTCCACCGGGATACCCATTTTTGCCCAAGCCGCCATTTCAGGTTTTCGACTTGCCGGGTGTACAGATTTTTTTCATTTCATCCCTCATTTTGCCCGAACCCTTTTGGTTCGCCGGGAAGCCCTAAATTTTGTCTAGGTATGTCAACCTAGCGGGTCTTTTATCATGCGTAGTATCTTTTTACTATGTCTGCATTGGCGGGGTGAGGAAGGTCGTCACCATCCATGGTGGTTAGGATCATGGCTCCTCCTAAGAACACATGTTTAACCACAAATGGCCCTTCATATGTAGGGGTCCATTTGCCCCTGGGATCACTTTGAGGAAGAATGATGCGTTTGATTACCAGGTCTCCAACTTGATACTCTTGTGGTCTGACTTTCTTGTTAAATGCCCTGATCATCCGTTTTTGATACGTTTGACCATGACATATAGCAGTAAGTCTCTTTTCGTCAATTAGGTTTAACTGATCAAGTCGAGTCTGGATCCAGTCATCTTCTCTCAGATCTGCATCCTTCATTATCCGGAGAGAGGGTATCTGGACTTCAATCGGCAAGACTGCCTCCATGCCGTAGACCAAGGAAAAAGGAGTTTCCCCGGTTGACGTTCTCGCTGAGGTACGGTACCCATGAAGAGAAAACGGTAACATCTCGTGCCAATCTTTATAGGTCACTGTCATCTTCTGCACAATCTTTTTGATATTCTTATTCGCTGCTTCTACAGCCCCATTCATCTTCGGCCGGTAAGGAGAAGAGTTGTGGTGCTGTATCTTGAACTGCTCGCAGAGCTCAGTGATCATCTTGTTGTTAAGATTGGTACCTTTGTCCGTAATGATCCTTTCGGGGACACCGTATCGACAGATCAGATTGTGTCGTATGAAGTGTGCCACGACGTTCTTGGTTACTGTAGCGTAGGAAGCTGCTTCAACCCACTTCGTAAAGTAATCGATCGCTACCAGGATGAAGCGATGCCCGTTGGGTGTTGTAGGTTTAATCTCTCCGATCATATCAATGCCCCACATTGCGAAAGGCCAAGGTGCAGTCAAGACATTCAGAGGAACTGGAGGAACGTGCACCTTATCTGCATAAATCTGGCACTTATGACATGTCGGAGAATGTTGGTAACAGTCGGCTTCCATTGTGGACCAGAAATATCCCGCCCGAAGGATTTTCTTTGCCATGGTGTGTCCACTGGAATGTGTTCCAAAGGTACCTTCATGTAGTTCTACCATGATTCTTTCTGCTTCAGCTTTATCCACACAACGCAGCAAAGTTGAATCATGGTTTCGCTTGTATAGAATGTCGTTGCTGAGGAAGAACTTTGCTGCGAACCTTCTCAGAAACTTCTTGTCATTGACAGATGCACCTTCAGGGTATTCTTGACCTTCCAGGTATCTCTTCACTTCATGATACCAGGGTTTTTCAGTTACCACCTCAGCCTCAAGATCACAACAATATGCAGGTTCGTCCAGTTTCCAGATAATGATCCGGGGAGCCTCGTTATCCCATTTGACTTTGAACATGGAAGACATTGTAGCTAACGCATCTGCTAACTGATTCTCCTCTCTTGGGAAGTGTTCAAAAGTTATTTCTGTGAAATGGGGGATCAATGTCAACACACACTCTTTGTAAGGAATAAGGTTTGGGTGTTTCGTATCCCACTCGCCTTTGATCTGATTGATCACGAGAGCGGAATCTCCGAAGACACTCAGAAACTTGATCCTTAAGTCAATCGCAGCTTGAAGACCCATGATGCATGCCTCATACTCCTCCATATTGTTGGTGAAGTTGAAACATAGATGGGCAGTAAGTGGAGTATGAGTGCCTTTAGGGGATATGATCACAGCGCCGATGCCGTTACCCAAAGTGTTGGAGGCTCCGTCAAAATGCATAGACCATCGGGATCCTTCCTCAGGTCCTTCATCCGGTCCAGGTACTTCACAATCAGTCACTACCATGATGCTTTCGTCAGGAAATTCAAAGTTCATTGATTGGTAGTCGTCCACTGCCTGGTGTGCCAAGTGGTCTGCCAATACACTCCCCTTGATAGCTTTCTGAGTCGTATACTGGATGTCGTATTCCGTCAACATCATTTGCCATCTTGCTATTCTTCCAGACAGGGCAGGCTTTTCGAATATGTACTTTATTGGATCCATCTTTGAAATCAACAGAGTAGTGTGAGTCAGCATATACTGTCTCAGCCGGCGAGCAGCCCATACCAAAGCGCAGCAAGTTTTCTGGAGCAGTGAGTATCGGGTCTCACAGTCGGTGAACTTTTTGCTAAGGTAATAAATGGCGTGCTCTTTTCGGCCAGACTCATCATGCTGCCCCAGCACACACCCCATTGAGCTGTCAAGTACTGTCAGGTATAGTATCAGAGGTCTCCCTTCAACCGGTGGCATAAGAATGGGTGGTTCTTGGAGATACTCTTTGATTCTATCGAAAGCGGCCTGACATTCATCGTTCCAACGTACTACCTGATCTTTCTTCAGCAGCTTGAAGATTGGTTCACAGGTAGCAGTTAGGTGCGAGATGAATCGGGCAATGTAATTCAGACGTCCTAGAAAGCCTCTGACTTCTTTCTCTGTCTTGGGAATCGGCATCTCTTGTATGGCTTTAACCTTGGCAGGGTCCACTTGAATACCTTTGTCACTCATGACGAAGCCTAGCAACTTTCCATATCTTACCCCAAAGGTGCACTTGTTTGGGTTCAACCTCAGCTTGTACAACTTCAGACGGTCAAACAGCTTTTGTAGATGGTCAAGGTGTTCCTCCTCAGTTTGGGACCTTGCAATCATGTCGTCGACATACACTTCAATCTCATGGTGGATCATGTTATGAAATAAAGCAACCATGGCACGTTGGTAGGTTGCCCCATCATTTTTCAGTCCAAAAGGCATGACCTTGTAGCAGAAGGTGCCCCACTGAGTAACAAAGGTAGTCTTTTCCATATCTTCAAGAGCCATCTTAATCTGATTATAACCTGAGAACCCATCCATGAAGGAGAACACCTTGTGCTGAGCAGTATTGTCAACCAGAACGTCGATGTGAGGCAAAGGGAAATCATCCTTGGGGCTGGCCCTGTTCAAATCCCTGTAGTCGACACACATTCTGACCTTACCATCTTTCTTTGGCACCGGAACCACGTTGGCAACCCACTGAGGGTAAGAAGTCACTGCTAGAAACCCGGCATCAAATTGCTTCATAACCTCAGCTTTGATCTTCTCGGACATCTCTAGACGCATACGGCGGACCTTTTGTTTAACCGGAGGACAGTCTTCCTTGGAAGGCAAGTGATGGACCACAATGTCGGTATCCAACCCAGGCATGTCTTCATAGGACCAGGCGAAGATTTCCACATAATCATGTAACATCTGAATCAACCGCTGTTTCACGCTGAGCTCCAGATTGGCACCAATCTTGACTTCTTTTCTATCTGTCTCAGTACCCAGATTTACCGTTTCCACTGGATCTTCATGTGGATGAATGGCCCTCTCTTCCTGGAGTAACAGTCTTGCAAGCTCACCAGGCACTTCGCAATCATCTTCACCTTCGTCTTCGGCTAAGTTGATCGGATTTTCGAAGTCATAACTGGCAGTAGCAGAGTCGTTACCAGTGAGATCCAGAGTGGATTGGAACCTGTATAGGTGAGTGTGTGTAAATATAGCTGTTTGGTAATATATAAAGAAAGAAAGAAAGGGAGCACAAGATTTGAAATGCGAAAAACGTCCAATGTCTTTATTCATGATATATGGAAATGACAAGTAATAAGCCCTCACAAATGAAGCCAACGGTGCCCCGGGTAAGACATCGGGCCATAAAGTTCAATTTATTGTTCATTACAAATTAAAAACAAAGGAATTCATTACTGAGTAACAAAAGTAACAGGTATGTAGTCTTTTGCAGTCCAATTGTTCAGTCCACCGTCGGTCGTCGGGTAAATCCAGCTATCAAACTCTGATTCCTCCGCATCGCCTTCAATAACATTCACTCCCGGGTTGGTGATGAACAAGGGAGGTCTTCCGATCCTTGCTTTGCGTACAGCCCTTTGAGCCTCTGCAGTAAAACCCAGCCCAAATTTGTCAGTTTTAGGAGTAAAATCAGGGAGCCTGCCCCAGTTTGCACATTCACCTTTCTCAATTACAGCCCAGGCGTCCTTTAAGGAAGCCATCTTCAGAGGAAAGTCTTCTTCAATTACTGTTTCAGCTGATGCCAATGTTGGAGGCACCTCCTCAAAATGTTGAAAGGGGGTTTCAATAAACTCCCCGTCCATCTCTATATACCAGAACGAGTTCAGATGACTAACCATGTATTCCTCCTCCCCCTGCATTGTGACAATCTTCCCTCTGACAGGGTATTTGAGCTTCTGGTGTAGAGTGGAGGTCACAACCCCAGCTTTGTGGATCCAAGGACGACCCAACAAACAGGAATAAGATGGACGAATGTCCATCACATAGAACGTTGAATCAAAGACTTGAGAACCAACACGAATCGGAATATCCACTTCACCATGTACCATCCTCTTCGACCCGTCAAAGGCTCGGACCACGATGTTACTAGGCTTCAACTCCAGGCCCTCACAATCCAACCTGTCTAAGACCTTCTTGGGCAATACATTCAGCGAAGAACCGGTATCCACCAACACGTGTGCAAGAGTAGTGCCCCTGCATTCTATGGCTACATGCGGGGCATCATTGTGGTTCTTTCCCTTGGCGGTCAGATCAGCATCCGAGAAACCCAAACCATTGTCAGCGGTCAAGTTGGCCACACAATCAGTGAATTGATCAGCAGACGTCTCTTGTGGCACATGAGCCGTCTTCAGAAATGAAATCAGGGCCTTGGCGTGGGCCTCTGAGCACAACAACAGTGATAGCATAGAGATCTTGGAGGGGGTATGCCCCAGTTGTTCAACGACGTTGAAGTCACTCTTCTTGATGATTTTAAGGATTTCCTCCATCTCTTGCTGTGACGCTTCAACATTAACAGTCTTTGGTGCCTCTATCCGGGAAGGCACATCAGCAATCCCTTTTCCCCGAGTGTCAGATGACTCGGCAGCAGGGATAGAAACTTGATCAGAAGGGGAAACAGGCGCACTTGTAGGCGGCGTAATGATAAGAGGTCTTCGGATAACTGGTGGCGCAATGTCAGGCGAGAAGAGCCTGCCACTGCGAGTAACTTTAGCGGGACCGGTGATGTTACTGATACCGATACTAGTGTTGAACTCCTGCTTCACTCCAAGCACATACACATCTGCCCTGTAGTGCCATGGGACAGCCTTGTCAGATTTATAGGGGAGGGGCCCCGAAACAATAATGATAATAGGTGCAACAAACATGATTTTGATTGGCTTCCTCGAGGGAGCCTTGGCAGGATTGTTGAAGATGGTGACAACGGATACTTCTGCAGTAGGAACAATAGGAACAGCGGTCTTCTTGAACAAGATCTCTTTGCTATCCATCAGGTTTTGGACGCCTGACTTCAGCAACGGACAACCAGCAGGGGAAACGGCACACAGAAGGCAACCTTTGCTACAACCCGGAAATAAATCGGCTAGCAACAAGTTCCTCTTAACAATCAATAGAGGGGTAGCAACATCATCCACAGAAACTGCATACAAGTCTTCCTCAATAGCATTCACTCCATGCTGGGGCATAGGAGCAGTCACAACGTTGGGCCTCTCGGGCGCCTCAAACTGTATTTCCTTCGCATCGATAAGGTCCTGAACCTTATTTCTCAGGGCCCAACAATCATCAGTAGAATGCCCCGGGCTATCAGAGTGATAAGCACAGCGGGCATTGGGATACACTTTGGAGAGGTTGTATTTACCACCTTCGGAGCTTCTGTGACGGTTACCAAGTTGGTCGATAGCAGTTGCGGCAAGATCTGCGACAAGGTCATACTAAGCCGAGTATATTCTCTTTTGGGTCTCTCACCCCTTGGCTGGTTAGGTTGCCGAGGAGCGGCAGCAGGCTTTGCAATTACCACCGTGTTGACAGCTTGGCGACGTTCTGGTTTGTTTTGCCTCCTAGGCCCATACACGGCACTGGCTTCCTTCTTGAAAGGCTTCTTCTCAGAACTTGAGGACGCACCTTTCTGTATCTTTCCTGATTTCATACCAGCCTCTATCCTTTCCCCAGTCAGAATGAGATCTGTAAACCCTGCAGACGAATTACCAATGAGATGATTGAAGAACGGCCCGGATAGGGTCCCCAAGAACATGTCCACAAGTTCACGGTCGGTTAACAGTGGCTGCACCCTGCCAGCCAGGTCCCTCGACTTCTGCACATACTCTTTAAAACCTTCTCCCGATCCTAGCGACATACCCTGGAGTTGGGTACGTGTAGGAGCGAGGTCGGCATTGTACTGATACTGCTTGTAAAAAGCAGTAGCCAATTCCTCCCAGTTACAAACCTTGGTTCCATCCAGCTGATAGAACCATTCGAGATGAGTCCCTGAAAGACTCTCCTGGAAGAAATGGATCCATCAGTTCTTGTCCACAGTATACGGATGGATCTTCCGCACATAAGATCTGAGATGTAGCTTAGGGCAGGACGCCCCGTCATACTTTGCGAAAGATGGTGCTTTGAACTTATGTGGGATTACCACACCAGAAGATAGACCCAAGTCTCCAAAATCCAACCCAGGCACTTGTTGAATTTCCATGGCATTCATACGATCCTCTAACTGCTTATACTTGTCTTCAGCTGGAGGATATTGCTCCTCATTGAAATCGGTCTCGTTGTCAGAGACCACCGGACTAGGAACCCTTCCCTCTTGGGGACTGCCTTTCCCTACAGAAGAACCAGCTTGATCAACCTCATTCTGCAGTGTGTTACCAAACCTTCGGCCCGTGTTGAATAGTACAGTTCTCTTCTTCTTCTTCTTC
Source organism: Vicia faba (assembly GCA_948472305.1). Taxonomy (NCBI): domain Eukaryota; kingdom Viridiplantae; phylum Streptophyta; class Magnoliopsida; order Fabales; family Fabaceae; genus Vicia; species Vicia faba. The sequence continues at coordinate 1,309,962,774 of OX451739.1, forward strand.
ACCAGCAGAGCCTTCATATCCTCTTGACCTTGGGCCAAACTCATGATCAGCTCTTGGAACTGGGCGTTCTGAGCCTGAAGGGCCTTGATGGATTGCTCAGTAGATGATTCAGGATTCATGATGGCGAGCTGAAATAAACAGCGAAGAAGATTAAACCACCTGTAAAAAAGAGTACCTGCTATGCACATGATGCATGATATGCTGTTTATGCAATGCATTCAAGGGTTCGAAAGTTCAAATTTGTTGTAGACAAAAAGGAACACACGTTATCATTAAGAAATAATTGTTCAGTACATCAAGGCCTCATGGGCAAACATTACAAAGTAAATCAATCCCAAAAGACATTGCGCATCCTCTTTGGAGCAATGTAAGTGTTGAGAGTCTTTTCCTCGTGCAGTAGGCGGGTGAGCTCCAAGACCTTCTTCTCACTAGCATGTAGACTGGACTCAAGAGAATTCCGTTCTTCCTTAAGCTGGATCCAACTCTTCTGCATTTCCTCCCAGGATGTAGGCATGTCAGGATGTTGAATGGTGTAGGACACCTCTCCTTCCAAAACTGGCTCTTTGATCATAGGGAGAACATGAGGATATGGCATCACTAACTTCTGGGAGTGGGCTCGTACCCACTTGAGATAAGGCTCCAACGGGATGGAGTTCCTGTGCCCCAGTGTCCTGCTGTCTACCTTGCTGGGCATCCTCCAAGCTCTGATAAATCTCTGGCGAAGTCCTTGTGCATCGTTGTCGAAGTCAAAAACTATGTCAGGAATTAACATGTCATGAGGGCCATCCCTCCGTGCATAACCAAACTGTCTCCAAGCCAGACACGGGTTGTAAGTAATACCTCCTCTGATTCCAAGTAAAGGAACATTAGGAAACTCCCCGCAACGATCAATGATAGTGACGTCTTCTCTGGACCGAGAACACCAATGTATATCAGCATGCGTAAGAGTCATCAATCGCTGTGACCATCTCAAACCCCGCTCGTTCTTCAAAACTGATTGTGGAAGGTGCGAAATAAACCACCTTCCCAGGAGAGGAGTGCAGCACATAAGAACACCTTTTTTTCTCATGGTTCGAGTGTAACATGAGTGAAGGATGTCCCCAAGCAACGTAGGTATAGGATTCCTAGACATGAAGATCTTGACAGCATTGATATCTATAAGCTGGTCTGGATTAGGGAACAACACCAACCCATAGACAAGGAGGGCCACAACTTCCTCAAAGGCTTGTAGGTCAAGGGAATTCCAACATTCTTGGGCCTTCTCAAACAGAAACCTGGCCAAGAACCCTTTGATACCACTTCTAACTTCCCAATGTCCCTTGATGTCAGATGGTTATAGGCGTAATGCTTTAGCAATCTCTTCAAGTTGGGGTTCCATTTCCGTACCGTTGTAGGGTAGTTGACTAAGGATAGGGATCTTCAGAAGCCGGGAGAACTCTTCCAATGTAGGCACCAGTTGATAATCCAGGAAAGTAAAACAGTGGTGCAGAGGGTCAAAGAACTGGAAAAGGACCTTTATCATATCTTCCTCAATGTTGGTGTTGACCAAACTGATGAGTCTTCCATGCCTCTCACTGAAAGAAGAGCTCTCAGGAATCCTGGATGTAAGTTCCTTAAGCTGAGGAGGGACCCTTACGAGGATGATCTGAATTGTCTTTCTGCGGATAGTTTCCATGTCCTACAAAACAAGAACAAAGATGAAGATTCGAACCCCTGAAATGGTTAGTGGATGCATATGATGATGTATGATGTTATGATGCTATGATAAAAGCACACCACAAGTATTCACAAAAAGAAAACATGGTAAGGCACACAAGTCACACAAGACAACCCTTAGAGTTCAGGCCAGCATGGGGTCTAGGTATTACCCTCTTGAGGTTGGTGGGCTCAAAACATGTCCTATCAGAAGTAATCGGGTTCTAAGGGTCTCAATATCATTGGATTGTTTTCTGTGTTCATCGTTTCGATTTAGCCATTGAACTGGCGACCGAAATATTCCAAGAAAACAACCCTCAACTGAGTGTAGTATCGAGTATCAACCAACTTCGGACTGCACCAAAGTCAGTTATCTCACTACCCTAAAGAGGCCAAAATGGTTCAATTAAGGTTCCTAAGGTTAGTTGATGCTTCACGACACCACGCGGCGGCCCCGTACTCTCCTTGACTTGACTCAAGGGTTACCGGTACTCACCAAAGTGCCACATCAATGTAGCAGACTGCTTCAACCATGTCGGTATACCCCGCACAGTTCCATCACAGACTTATTGCTACTTTCTAAGAAGGTATCCCCCAGATCTGGGTTAGGATCTACAGAACTCCCAAGACAGTGCCCACAATAATAAAGCAAACAAAACACGGCAATTGAAAACACAAGTGATCTTAGTCCTAAGGTACACCTCACTTTAAAGTGTCCCCAGCAGAGTCGCCAGTTCTGTGATCGGTGGATTTAGAACTGACTGTTTAACGCTGGATCGCGAAATGTCGCGGAAGCAAGAGTCGCCACCGTCTTTTATTTTCTCCAACATGGACAGGACAAAAGCACAGCAAAATTCCTTATGAGATTGTCTCTCGGTTCGGGAGGTAGATTTATAGAAAGGGGAGGTGTTAGCACCCTTTCTATCCGTGGTTATCCACGGGCTCTTAGATACTTGCTCTTTATGTTTTCAAAAATGTTTGCTTTTCAAAATGTGAGTGGGTTTGAAAAAAGTTTCATTGAAAGATTTCTGAATGACTCTTGTATCTGTCCTCAAGAGTGTTTGAAAAATTGTTTTGAAAGCTTTTTGAAAGTGTCGGTGTGAAAAGGTTTTTGTTTTGTTTTTTTAGAAGAGAGCAAGTATCCATGAGTCATCTACCTACCCTAAGGAATTAAGCTGTGTAGAAGTCCTTATGGTAGTGCCATCCCACCATTGAGAGGTAGGTAGCACCACCGTTGGAGGTGTTCGGGTCAATTCGATTGTAGGGACAGTGTGGTCACCGAAGCAACAGCAAGACACCTTAGAAGCTACCCTTATGTCCTTGATCCTTTTTTAATTCGAGGAAACCGTTTCGAGGCAACTGTTTCGAGGCAACTGATTCGAGGCAACCGTTTCGAGGCAACTTGTTTCGAGGCAACTGGATCATGGACATAAGGACCACTAAAATGTCCTATACTTGACGACCACGTTTCGAAGGCAACAAGTGAGGCGTACCCTAGAAGTGGTGTGTGTATTTGTGTGTTGTTTTCATGTTTACAGTTATCTTTGATCATGGCATTGTGAGCTACGCTTGTTTTTAATTACCATACATTCTTTCATGCAATTTTAGAATTTAGGAGTGCAGAAAATTAAAAGACAAAAAGATAAAAGCTACGCTATTACAAGGCGCGGGTCTATACATCGCCAAAATACAAAGACATGTTTGATAAAAATGCGGAAAGTAAATAAATACCTAATTACTATTACATCCGGAAAGCAGTTACATAATAATCAACAAGAAAAATAATGCGCGAAATAGAAATTAAAATTGAATGTTCGAGGGTGTTGGACCCTTTGCTTGAAATTAAATGAAATTAAAGTCTATTTAATTATTTAATTAAAGAAAATGTTTTTTATGTTTTTTGGTGTTTAATGAAATAAAGAAAAAAAGAATTAAAGAAAACCCTAGTTCTAAATTATTTTAAATTATTAAAGAAAAGGTCAAAATTCGGCTAATTAACTAAATTATTTAATTTACATGTTTATTTACAAAAATATTAATAATAATAAATAATGATGAAAATAATGAATTAAGAAAAAAAATGAAAATGTCAAAACCCTAATTCTAGGTAACTTTTATTTATCAAAGAAAAAGATTGAAATTAAAAACCTAAATTAAACTAGATTAATTATTAGAGTTAATTTACAAAAATATGTTAATGGTGAAATTAATAATAATTAAATATAAAAAAATTTTTTGGTTTCTGATTTTTTATTATGAAAATTTATTTTATGATGAATTAAGAAAAATAATTAAAACATTAAAAAGAATTAGAAAAGAAAAATCAAATAAAATTAAAAAGATGCAAACCAAAGGGGGTATCAGGCCTAGAATGGAGGTGTTTGGAGGCAATTCAGGCCCATTAGACAAAGGCCTCGTTTGACTTTCCAGATTGAGTGCATGCTGTTGACTGGAGTGTACTATGGAATTTGTTCAATGGCCCTTGGATTATTGATCAGGACATCTGGCAAGCCAACGCGTGAGGGTGTATCATGGAGTTCTGGGCACGTGCTGCATTGGAATATATTGGAACAAAAAATAGCAATTATATGGGGGGACCTGGGAATCGAACCCAGGTCCCAATGCTTGCAATACACCTCATCAACCAACTAAGCTAGGCAACGCGTTTGTACATATAATGGAAAACAAATGTTATATAAAAAAAACAATGTTAATGATATAAAACAAAAAATACGCGCGCAGTTTGAATGCTCTAGTTACAGGACGCCACGCATGCTTCTTCTTCGTTCTTCCTGCAAAATATAAAACAAGTAGCGGGGGTTTTAAACCCCCACTAAACTGAAACTGTGAAAATAGCGATTAGAAGAGGAGGAAATATAAAAAGGGCACGAGGGTATCATTTGCTTCGTCTTGAGCTTCTGAATTCCGCTGTATAGGTCTAAAGGTCTAATTTTTTCTCTACAAGAAAGCCCTATTTTGAAGCTTCTGAAACCCTAGGTTTCATCCATGGTGAATTTCGTTTCAAGCCGTTTTAGCACAATTAAACGTTACCAAAAGCTTCAGGGAGATGTTAGTAGCATAAATCAATAATCAAAACACATGAATGATGCATAGAAATTGAAATTCGATTATGGAAATAATTATGACAAACGTGACTCTGTTCTACCGTTTCTTTGAGTATGAGGACCTGTTCTTGATGCCAATAGCTTCCTAGCAATGTCAGTAATGCAATGGAAACGCTTTGAGGCCTTGAATTACCCTGCAAGTATGAAATCAGTTTCCAAGTTTTTGTTGAAAAGTTGCAAATTGGTTATGAGTCTCTAACAGCTTTTTCGTGTATGCCTCAGTAGGGTTTCCTTGTGCATATGTATGTGAAGCAAATTAGGTCAAAACCAAGCCCATGGATCCATGAATTTATGATTTGAATATTTGATTTTCAATCATGAAATTTCAATCTTTTTTTCAATGAAACTTTGCCAATTATGGAAGATCTTGTCTTGTTGATTGGTGCACGAAATCCTTAGCATATTTGGAGTATATTTTCTGCATAAAAAGATTTGACAACCATTATTTGATATTTTTCTACAATTAAAACTAATTAAATGAATTAATAAGAATAAAAATTCAATTAATTAATTAAAAATAAGAAAATAAATCCTTTTGAGCTCAATGGGTCGTGCATAGGCTTTGGGTAATGATTCAAGGAAGAATTTGAGGCCCATTAGCAATTTTGAAGCTTTTTAGGCAAAGTTGACTTTTGAAAATTCCCAAAAATTTCCCAACTTCTCCAATGCATATCTTGCTCAATTTTGAAGATATGAACATGTTCTTGGACATTTTGGAAAGGTCTCGAAGTCCTCTAACCAATGTCTTTGGTCCCATGTCATTTTGATTTACCAATCGCAAGTTATGGTCTTTGACTTAAAGTGCCTTTTTGTTGACTTTTGAAAATGACCTATAATGTTGAAATTGATAACTTTTTGTGAGAGCATTTCTTGGACTTGGAGTGTGAAGATGAGTTGTAGGAAATGTCATTCTCTTCAAAATGAGCTTTGGACGGGATTTTTATGATAAACCATGAAGAAGTTATGCCTTGGTCAATTTGCAGTTGACTTTTCAATTGTCCCAAAATAGAAACTTTTGCATCTTGAGACTTTTTGAGCCATGCTTTGAGAATCATGATCAAGAATTAATCAAATGATGATTGTGGCTTCAAAATAAGATGTTGACCAAAAATTTTGACTTTTGACTGTCAAATGACCATTTTGCCCCTGCAGTTGACTTTGGAGCAATTAGGGTTTTTGACTGGGCAACTTGATGCTGTGAGTCTTGAAACTTGCCATATGGATGCTTGACAATGCATATAGGCATATGGGACTTGATTGGACCCTTGAAAACCTCATTTTCTTTTCCAGAACCAAAACCCTAATTTTGACTGTGTTAGGAGGCAATTGGACTGTGCAACCCTTGAGGGATTGTGAAGCTTGATCTTGCCCAATCTTGAAGAATATGGGAGGGAAAATTTTGGGGTACAACACATATCAATATGTGGCAATGGGAAATCATCTTTTGGAATTGCTTTATTTAAATCTCTATAATTGACGCACATGCGGACTTTTCTGTCTTTCTTTGGTACTGGAACAATATTGGCAACCCCTAAGTTTACACTGATGTTACAAGAAAATCAATATCAATCTGCTTTAAAACCTCTTCTTTAAACTTCACTACCATGTCAGGATGAGTTCTTCGCAACTTCTTCTTGATTGGTGGGCATTATGGATTTAGCGGCAAATAATGTTCCACAATATCAGTTCCAAACCAGGCATGTCTTGGTAAGACCAAGCAAAGATATCCCCACACTCTTTCAGCAACTCAATTAACCTGCTCTTCACATCGGGATGAAGCAATGCCCCAATCTTGACTTCTTTTAGATCTTCCTCTGAACCCAAGTTAATCTTCTCCAATGGCTCTTTATATGGTTGAATGGTATTTCCTCGCGCTCAAGCAACCGTGAAACCTTTTATGGGATTTCATCATATTCTTCTTCTTCTGCCACATACAAAGGCTATTCAAAGTTGGGAGAGGGTGTAGGGTCATTGCACTCAACGAGTTTTTTAATTAATTTGCACATATTATTTATGATTGATTTTAGAAACTAACACATGTAACAAGTGATTATGCAGATTTATTTACAATTTTTATTTATTTTGAAAGGTTTTTTATGATTACCATTTTCCAAGAAAAATAAGAAAATAAAGACACGATTTTAGAAATCAAAAACAACTTTTATTAATGATTTTAAAATTCAAAACAACAGACACGCCCATACAACATCATTTCTTTCACCTTGGGTAGAGTGAAAGATTTTTGAAAAGACGGACAAAAAAATTTACTTTGAAATGTGAATGCAAGAAGGAACATCAACAGTGATCCAATTCTGGGCTCTGACTCCATGTGTCACGAAGTTCGAAATCTCTTGATCTGACTCATCTTCGAAAATAATATTGATCTTTGGAGTAGTTATATGGAGATATCCTTCACTGTGAAAGATGTCTTGATATTTACTCAAAGTGGACTTTGGCTTTACAACTTCATTCTTCATGGAGAAACCCAAACCAGTCTCATTCATGTTCACAAGTGGATTAATAACCTGCCCCACACCTTGTTAGGGCGCTTCTGCACTACTTGTTGCGCATCCTTAAATGAGGTGATAAAATATTCATTCTTTCTTCTATTATTAATTGACAAAGCTTGGAACTGAGTTCCAACGGCGGCTTCATCAGCTTCTATAATGCTAAAGGAATACAAATGAGATATCAACAAATCTTTCTCACCATTCACAATGACTACCATTCCTTCACAGAAAAAAATTTCGCTTCTGATGTAAGGTTGAAATAATAGCTCATGCTTCATGGGTCCAGGGTCATCCCAATAAACATCTATAGGCTAAGACAATATCCATAACGTAAAAGGTGATTTAGAATAACTGCGGACCCATGTGAATAGGTAAATGCACCTCTCCAATGACAAATTTTCTTGAGCCATCAAAAGCTTTTACTATAATGCAACTAGGGCGCATGGGAGTCCCTGGTAATTAAGCTTCATGAGACTTCTTCTTGGTATGACATTCAAAGTAGATCCATTGTCTATCAGCATATTGGACAAAGAGTCAGTCTTACAATTCATAGATATATGCAGAGCCAAGTTATGGTTTCTCCCTTCATCAGGAAATTCGCCATCACAAAAGCTCAGATTGTTACAAGACATAATATTCCCCACAATACCGTTGAGTTGATCCAGAGACACATACCTTTAAGCAAAAGCATGTTCAAAACCCTCATTAGAGATTCCCGATGAGCAGAAGAGTTCAACAACAAGGCTAAAATGGAAATCTTAGATGGAGTTTGCAACAACTGATCCACAATCTTGTATTCACTTATCTTGATGATTTTTAATAGATCATCAACATCCTTTTCCAAGGAGGTGCCACTAGATTCTCCTACCACTTTCTTAGGTTCAGCATTCTCAATAACATTCTTACTAGAATTAACATCTCCTAGAAAGGTAGGAGCGAAGACACCACCACTATGAGTTACCTGACTAGCTTCACAATATTCTCAACATGGTACAAAGGTTGGATAGTAATTTCCACACCATCTTCCAGGATTGTTGCATTTTACTTATAAGGAACCGCTTTATCTTATTCATATGGGATTGGACCAGGCAGACAAATAACCATGGGAGCAACAGCGGGTTTGCTGCGATATGTAATCCATATAGAAGTGGGAACACCAAAATGTGGCACAACGACATTCACTCGTACTTCTTCAAAATACTTATGAATCACATAATCATTTTCATAATACATACTTTCATCAGAAGAAAAGAATTCATCAGAAGAAACATACTCATCATCAGACATGGCCTCAACAGGGTAGTCTTCAATCACATTAACTCCATTATAATCATATTTGTTTCATGTGATTTTGATAGTACCATTATCTAATAGCAATTGAACACCTCTTCTAACAACAGAACAACCACGGGAATCCCTACAACAGATCTGACATGACCCATAATGATGTACATCATGGCCATTCATGTGACAAAATATGGCGTGCAGCTGTACCAGATCATCATTCATATAGTTTACATCAAAAATCTGGAATTCACCGGGACAACCAGAAACCATATTCACATCTTCTTCATATTCATCCCTTGGTTCGATTATGTGGATAAGACCTTCTTCCATCATTTATTGAAGATCGGCTCTCACTTTATCACATCCATGGATATCTGAACTGTAAATACTACAACCTGCATGATCGTGTGTATAATAGCTTAATTCACAAAGATCAGCATGCATCTTCACCAGATCACATCTAACCAGAGGTCACTAACATTCTATTTGAATAACTCTTTCCCTCGGAGAGCCTTCATTTTTTTTCTACATTTCATTGATCTTGAATGTCATCCATTCGATCAAAAAAGCCCAAACTTTCACTTAGTGGAGGAGCAAGATGATAAACTTAATCATTAATAACAGGCATAACATTCACTGTAGGAGGTGCATCATGATGAATCTCATTATTAGCAATAGGAGTAGCATGCACCACATGAGGTGTAGAAGCAGCAGCAGTTGGAGCAAATGAAGCAACTTTAGTAGCAGGATTGTAACCTTCTGGAATAAAATTCTCAGGAATTCCCCACGGGTAACCATAAGGCATACGGTATTGAGCAGTAGTAACTGAAGTAACAGAGATGGGAATTGACATAACCTCTAAAATAACAGTCACTTACTATGGCTGAGTAGCATGAGGAGACGAAGGAAAAGGTGGTGATTGATTCTGAGCAGCCATCAACGTTTCTACCAAAGCAGTCAGGTTGGCCATACCATCTCTCAAAGCAGTAACTTCTTTGTGCAGCTCATGATTCTTTTGTTCAAGGATTTCCATATTCTTTCTAGAATTAGCCCGACTATTATCAATGAGACAACTTGCTGACTAAACTAAGTAGAGAAACAAGTAAGACACCTATGAAAGATAAGAATGCAAAAAATATGTGCAAAATGATGCATGATATGTAATGCATATTGTAGCGGTGAAAATTGGAGATAAAAATATTAATTAACTTGACTCGCGAATAAGCAAGAGTCGCCACCGCGCTTTACTATTTCCAAGGGAAAGGGAAAAGTATGAAATAAAACCCATAAATATGCAAAGTAAGTGCAATACTAAAAGTAAAGAAAAATACAATACATTTGAAAAGATCGAAGGTTCGGGGGTTGGTTATACAAAGGGAGTGTACTAGCACCCTATGTATATACAGTATCCTATAGGAACCTTTTGAAATATCTGTATTTTTGGTTAAAAAGTTTGTTTGCAAAAAGGATCGGGGAGATGAGAAATTTTGAAAATGCAAAGACCTAATGTCGAAGTTTTAGCTTAAAAGGGTGTAAATTTGAAAATAGAGTTTTAAAGGTTTTAACTAATGGGAAACAAATATGAGGGACAAAATATAAAGACTCACAATAACGTAAAGTCAAAGAGAAGATCATTTCCATTGGATTCAAACACAAAGATAATAATCAGATGAAGACCGGTCAAGAATCATGCATCAAATAAAAATGGATAGTAACCATAGTCCAAGGATTGAAGAACCAATTTTAGGTTTTTTCTTTATTAAATTCCTTATAACAAGCAAAAGAATATAAGAAGTTCAAGTGAGCAAAGAGAAGATAAATGCTCAAGTGAGCAATTCATAAAGTAAAAAAAATAAAATGTTATTGTTGATAAGTGGCATAAAAGTAAAGAGAATAAAAATATAAAGTGCGGAAATATAAATGATATTAAAGTAAAGTTAATGCAATATAAAGTTAATAATCTAATTTGGGATAAGTGTAACTTCATAGGGAGCATAGAATGTATGTACACATACATGTTAGAGAAATGACACTTTAAAGTTCATTCTCTTATACATGCAGTACAATTAACAAACATAGGGGATCAAGGCAAAGTCAAGGAAGATACATTATGACAAACTTATCATCAATCTCAAGTATCTTGAATGATTAAAGGATCATTTAGAGGTAGATTGGAAATGATGAAAGTTCATCAAATATCCGACAAGCTCAGATGAACTAAAAAAAACTCAAATGCTTTCCAAATTGATCCAAATAAAAATAAAAATAAAATAGATAAAGAAGAATAAGATGAAGTCTATAATAAAAATAGTTTAAATGTCATCACTTTTTCAATTTTTCATGAAATTAAACAAATGAATAATGAAAGTTTATCTACTTCATCTCACGACCAGGGATCCATACTCAAAATAAGTAAATAAACAACAAAAAATTAAAGAAAAAAATGAAAATTAAATAACAATAAATCGCTTTTGTTTTTGGAGGTTCAAGAACACTTTTCAACTCTTGATTTTAAATCAATGGAGTTTCCTTCCAAAATGGTTATAATTATGGTACTAAATAAATAAATAAATAAAGAGTAAAAATATAATAGAATTAAATAAAGAACAAGTATAATAGCCTACCTATTCAATAAAAGGAAGAAGTGACTTGAAAAAAATAAAGAGAAAAAGAAGAAGAGAGTTTTGGCTTAGTTTAGTGAATGATTTATGGTATTGATAAGTACAAGTCACCAATCCATGTGAAGTGTTTGTACTACATTATAATGGTCCCAACTTTTCTTTATTGACACAAAAAAACAAAAGGACAAAGTAATAATAATAATAATAATAATAATAATAATAATAATAATAATAATAATAATAATAATAATAATAATAATAATAATAATAATAATAATAATAATAATAATAACAATAATAATAATAATAATAATAATAATAATAATAATAATAATAATAATAATAATAATAATAATAACTAAAAGTGTTAGTAAGAATAATAAAATACAAAATAGAAAATAAAAGAGACATTAAATTAACTATTTATGATTTTTTTTCTTGAATTAAAATAAATAAAAATATAAGTGCAAATTAAAAGATAAAAAATAAAATACGTATATGAAAGTAAAAGAACTTATATAAATTTTTCTAGACATTTTTTGAAATAAATGATACCAATATATAAATTTAAATTAATAAAAGAACATATTTTTGATAATTTTTTTAGTAAAGAGGTAAAAATAGTAAATAAAAAAATAACATGATGTTAAGTATATTTTTTTGTGATTTTTTTAAATGGAAAAGAAATCATGAGTAAAACACAATAAAAATCAAATTCCATTAAATTCATAAACGACTTATAACGTTTCTAATTTTTCGTGGCTTTTCAAAGCATAATCAGCTCTTGACTTGTAAAGATAAATTTTAGATGATGTCAAGGAGAATCATATGTAAAAAGAATCGCTCAAAAATGTCGAAATTTGAAGAAGTTATAAATTTTTAAAATCTAACTCAAGAATTGGCAAAAAAAAATAGGTCAAACCACTCGTGAACACTTGTTATGCAATGATGCAAATGGAGGGTGGGATCTTAGGTTAAAAATTGGGGTATGACACATATTATTTATTGTGTTTATTTAAGGAACTCAAAGAATCATAGACAATTAGAAATATTAAAGTACTAACACATTTGGAAATACTGAAAAATCTCATTTTAATAATAACTTTGGAATGTATTACAACTTTTAGTTCATGTTTCAATAATCCTAAGTTCAAGAGAATAAAGATAGAATCTAAAAATTCTAAGGAGTCAAAGTTGATGAAGATCTCCCCACACATTAAAATTTTCCCTTGAGTCTTGCAATCTGAGCCTTCATTTGCTTTCTCTCCTCTGCATATTTGTCAGAGACTTCTTTCCAGCCACCAGAATCAGAAAATGGGTGAATGGGACCGGGTTGAACTCTAGAGGGAAATAAATCCTCTTGCTTCTCCATCATCTCCATAACATGACTCTCAAAAATATCAATCAAGTCATCCTTCTCTTTCAATTCTGTTGAGTAGGACATCACTAAAGTTTGATACTTGTTCTTCTATGCTTCCTTCTCTTGCTGCATACTAACTAAGGAAAGCTGAAGTTCCTCCACATCATCTAAGAGAGGAGGAGTAGTACTTATAAACATATCAGATATATGTTCTTCACGAGAATAAGGCATCTTTAATTGAATTTCCCTTACTTATACTCAACGGAGATGAGGCTCTAAGAAAACATCTCCTTTTGGTCCTAAGTCTTTTCTACCCTTCTTATGACATGGTGCCAAGCCTTTTTAATCTCTTCCTTAGTTGCCTTGTGATTTTCTCCTTCTTTGAGAAAGAAACCACTCATATGAATATTGTTTGGCTTGTCTCTCATTGGATATCCAAGTTGACGACGTGCAAGAACGAGATTATAGTTAATTCCTCCCTTTGTACCAAGAAGAGGCACATCGGGGAAACTACCACAGCTATTAATAATCTCCACATCATAATAAGCTTGATGATACCAATTAGTGTCAGAACGAGTGAAAGCCATAATATTCAGTGTCCATCTTGGTTCCTTATTGATATCCCAAAAAGAAACAAATCGGGGTAAGTGAGAAATAAACCACTCAAATAACAATGGTGTGCAACAAATGACCATCCCTCCCTGATAGAAATTCCGAAGATCGATGGAATAATGAGTATCTCCTAGCAGTGTAGGGACTGGGTTCCCAATCAGAAAGATCCTAATGGCATTAACATCCACAAATTTGTTGATGTTAGGAAATAAGAACAACTCATAGGTGAGCAAAGCAAAGATAGCCTCAAAAGTAGTTGTACTCTTCATTATGGCGAAGTAATGACCTTTCTCCAAGAGAAACTGAGCAGGTAAACCTTTAATTCTCCTTTAGTAGTCATGTTAGCCTCAATATCAGACTTTCTCAAGTGAGTTATGGTAGCAATCTCATGAGACTTGGGATCTCCTTCTAAGCTGGTGAAAGGAACACAATCAGTAATAGGTAAACCTAGTAAGTAAAAATACTCCTCCAATATGGGAATCAGCTGATAATTAAGAAAAGTGAAACACCGGCACAATGGATCATAGAACTGGACCAATGTAGAAAGAATGCCCTCATTCATCTTGAGCTTCATAAGAGGCACAATGGCTTCATACTTCTTCCAGAAATCTGTAGAACTCTCAATCTCATGAATCAAACTCATCAGTTCCTCTATCTTAGGATCCTTGAAACTATACTTCTGAGACTTTCTCCTTCCAATATCGATGGTCAAAAGAGTACCGGAGATATTTGAAAAAGTCAACCTTAAATTCCTTGAAAAATTGTTTAAAGAATGCTCATGGGTGCATGAATGCATGATGCAACAATCATACACAAGATCACAAACATGGGGGTTCATAGGTTCGACGTCACGAGCATGAAGTCAAAGGTACTACCCACAAGGTAAGGACTAATGGTTTATCACATGCCGAACAAGGTTCAAAAAGGTTCATAGAGTCTACATTCTTTCTTCGGATTTTACCAACGTCCTGATTAGCTCGGTAGTTAGAAACATTCTCAGAAACAACTTGTCTGAGTGTAGCATCGTGTGACAACTACTTCTAGATTTGTCCATTATAGTCTGCGCACTACACCTAAAAGACAAAGAAGGGTTAAGGGCTCTACAGTCCTCAGCTTCTCAGGCTCGCAGGTCGAAAGTAACATGTCTTCCTTGTTGCTCATTAAACAAATATTAAGCCATACATGCTGGGTATAGGACTTATAAATGATCACCAAACACCTTGAAAACTAGAAAAATCTAGACATACATATATACAACAAATAATAGCACATACACATATAAACAAACATAGGCTCAACCCACTTAGAGATGTAACAATATAAGATTGGCTATGAAATGTGTATACAAAATAAGATGGTGGAGATGAGAAAAGAAGTATTTTTTTACAACATTTACACCTTTCGCGGTTGCGAACCTTTAATGACTACATACCACCTTCCATGAAATATGGGATCAGGGTACTCGTGGTTTACCTCAAAAAATTTAAAACACATGTGTGTTGATTAATTTTAAGAGAATAGACATCATCGTCATATCCGAGTGGAAAACATACTTACTACCCATAATTATGAGAAAGGATAATTTGCATCATCTCAAAGTGGAGGATATAGCTTGGATTTTAAAATCAACAAAGCTTCACTCAACGCCCAAGGGGAAAGTATCTCAACTCACTATATATCATAGAGGTATAATAGCTCACATCATTACAAGAATCGACAAGAGTCTAATATTTTGAGAAAAATTTTAAAGTAAAAAGTCAAAGTGGCAAAATGGTTTGAGTGAGGTTAATGACTTTTAGTCTTTCAAAAAGATAACAAAACATGGTTAAGTTGATTAAAAATTGATTAAGATAAGATTTTTGAAAACGCATGGACCTAAGTCTAAGTTTATTATGAAATCAGTTCAAGTTAGAAAACAAGAAGAGTTTTGAAAAGAATGGAGAATGTTTTTGAAATTAAAGAAGATATGAGAAGATGAAGGGACTATCCTAAAGCAAACGGTAAAATCTAAGGAAAAGAACAATCTAACCAACAAGAAGCCAACACTCGACATGAAGAAGTCAATGTAATTCCCATCCTTTGGATTAAAACCAAGGAAGCAAAAATACTAAACCTCTGAGAGATACCAAGTTTCAGATGAGTTAAGTCTTCATAAAAATGTGTGCAGAGTAACGGCTGTATACAGAGGAATTCGAAATCATAGACAAAGCATATAATCATAATAACATGCACATAAAGAAAATTAACCCAATTCCTTGGAGTAAACCCCAAGAACTTCATACAAAATAACAACAGGGCAACAAGGTCCTCAAGTATCAAGGCTTCTAATCCTAAGCCCGAGAGATCCATAACTCCATAATGCTAAGGATAGTAACCAAATAATCCAAGTAACCTTAATGTTTTTTAATGTTCAAGTTTATTATTAAGTGTCTTCAAAAGATAATAAAAGCTCAAATGAGAAAAGATAAAATGATATAGAGATAAATGCTCAAGTGAACAAAAGGAAAATAGCATAAGATGTAAATTCTAAAATAAATGGTACATAAAAGTAAAGGCACAAAATAAAGGCATAAAGTAAAGTTAATTGTTAGTGAATTAGAAGTTAGAGAGTTAGTTGAATGACCATCTTGAAGCTTAAATTTAAAAACTCATTAGAATATTGATAAAATCTAAGCTTCTCAACCACAAGTCTCATTTTCTTTTTGTCAAGTATATCATTTATTTCAAGTGCTCAAAGCAACCACATATGATCAACGATGTTCAAATGATTCACTTAGATCAAAATTCATGAAGTCCATTAGAGGATTGATAGAATCAAAGCCTCCTAACAATGAACTTCAAAGTTATTGGATGCAAGGTTTCAAATTAAACATACCTGGGCTTGTAAACATAGGTTTGGGTCACGAATGATCATTTTTCGAATTGGGACAAATTTAGAGTTATGTTAAGCAATCGTAAGTGGACTTATGTAGAAGTCTCACCTATTTTGAGGTCGGTCAATAGCGATCTATGTACCAAACATGTTAGAGAAATGATATGTAGACCATTCTTCAAAAACATGTAGTACAAGTAAAAACAAGAAAGAGATAAAATGAAGAGGGAGGGATGTATCAGATGAAACTAGAGTTTTAAATATCATCAACATCATTCATCCATTTTGGTGATTTGGTTTTTCAACATATCAATATCCAAGATCCAATGAAGTTGAGGAACTTGTCCCAAAAAAAATACTCAAGTGTCTCCAAATCAAGACCAATCAAAAAATAATAAAATATATTTAATATAAAACAAAATGTAAATGATTTAAAAAGGAAATAATTGGTAAAAATACACAACATGTATTAAAACACAAAATAAAAATCTTAAAAATATATATCAAAAGTCAAACATGAGTCAATAAGTGTTGACAAATTTTTTCAGAAATTTTTAAAGTCAAACTATTTCTAAAATATAAAGGAATAAGAAAAATAAACAAAAATTTATGAAAAATAGTAAAATCAAAAATTAAAATAACATGAGATTACCAATATTTTTCAAAAGGTCATTAGATCCTTCCATATTTTTTTTCAGAATTTAAAAATCAAGAAAAGTTTTTTAAAATAATTAAAACAAGTTAAATAAAGTGAAAAATCATTAAAAAAAATACCAAATAACAAAATAAACTTGTGAAAAAAAATAAAAATCTGGAAAGAGAAAAATCAAAAGTATTTCTGATAATTTTTTTACAATTTTAGAATTTGAAATTATTTTTTTATGAATTTTTTAATTTAAAAAAATTAAATCAAAAATCATAAAATCAAAATAAAACCAAAATAATGCGGCGCGTAGGATTTAGTTCACTTATACACGCTGGTGAATTCAAGGGTGCTGAAGCTAGGACGTATGGTGATCATCACTGAAATGCGCATAGGCAAAAAATAAAAAAATCCAACCAATCAGATTAAAACGCTTGGATGTGTATCAATTGTTGAAGAACGACACGTAGGTTATCTTCAACCTCCAACATCCCGCAACTAGAGCAAAACGTATATCCTTAAATTTGTAAATGTACACGTTCAAAGTGGTACCATTAGATGCGTCTACTTGAGATGATCATGACCATATGCCCGTGAAAAATTGATTTAAAGTGTAGTTCCCTCGATTTGGAAAAAACCAAAGAGTTTTTAAAGAATTTAAATTTGCAAATAGATGCATCAATGGGTCAATTAATCAAAATTAAACCATCAACAAGCATCAATGAACATCATATATCATTCCAGTAATTTGAGTTAGAAAGATTGATGCCTTAAACTATCTGAACGGAGTATGTAGAAATTGCTCTAAAACATGACTTGGCTTGCGCGATTTAGAGCATGCCAAGACTTAATTCTTCTTCTGTTAGCTTCATTTAAGCTCAAAGAATAAGAATGAATAAATAATATGGATCTCAAAGGTAGGAAATTGTGATTTCAAAATATCATAAATATAAGCTATGGAGAGAGTTTGGCAGGGTGATTCTGGTTGTCTAAGCTTGTGAAAATTAGTGAAATATGGTCGTATTTATAGGAGAAGTGGATGGAACCAAGAGGAGATGTGAATGATATAATTTGAGTGGAAATCATGCACACTCGTGCTAATGAAGAAAATGTAATCACATGTGCTTCAAAACTCATCCAAATAAAGCATATTTACACTCGAAATGATCCAAACATCTATGCTAATCATGTTTAAATGGAAAACACGCACAAATTTGATGATTAGAAGTCACATTGTGGAAATTGCAATCTGACTGCCATGAGAAACTTCAGTTCCAAGGTACCAACTTTGAATCCATGGTGCACCCAAATCAGGAGGCTTTATGACATGTGTTGTACCCCAAAATTTTCCCTCTCATTTCTTTAACATCTTCTCATCCCAAGACCCTTGGAGCTCAAGAACAAGTTAGGGTTTACTCTGCTCAAGACTCCTCCTTGCACTGTTGACCCAAATTAGGGTTTGAGTTTGAACAAAGATGTTTTGACCTGAAATGCCCAAAGTAACTTTTATGCTTCATGTTGGACTCACAAGATTATCCATACCAAGTTTCAAGCCTTGATTCCAATCTTTTCCCAGTCAATTGGACAGTTGACCTAGAAATCAGCTGTATTGGGGAAAAAGTCAACTGTGGTCAATTGACAGTCAAACCTCATGATTTTTGACCCACGTCAACATTATGAACTCATATGAGCCATTTCGTCAAGTTTGGATCACAATTCCACAAGAAATTTGATCAGATCACCAAAAGGGCAAAATGGTCATTTTTAGGGTTTTGATTGCACAAAGGCAATTTTTGACTGTTTGACCTAACCAATGGCAAACTAAGCTCATATATGGACTCAAGGACTCAATGGCATTGTCTTGACATGTTCAACAAGTTCAAAAGATCCCAAATGCACAAGATTGACAGATGGATTTTCCAGTCAACTAATCAAAATTTGACTGTATACTGAAAAGTCAAACTTTGACTTTTTGGTCAAAATCAAGTGTCAAGATTCATTTCTCATCAAAACATGTGAAATTATGAAACTTGTTCATCAAGAAACCAAAAATTACAAATTAGGGTTTGAAATGAAGAAATTTCATAACTTAGAAATTTTCTAAGTTATGAAATTCCCTTATTTTTTCCTAACATTGTCCCATCTTTTCATCAAGATATATTAGGATTCAAACAAAACTTAAAACATGAAAGTTATAGTCCATTTCAAAATCTACATTTTTGATTCACAAAGTTTCCTCAATAGAAGCTTGTAGCTCAAGTTATGATTTTTGGAATAAAGGTGCAAAACATTCTTAACTTAGAAATTTTTTGACCTATTTTAGGCAGGATTTTTTCCTAACTTCATGGCCACTTTTCACATGCTTCCACTTGGAATTTCAACTTGCATTACAAAGATGGATTGTAGTACACATTCCAAGCTTTCCAAATTGTCCAAGAACTTCTCAAACACCCTTGTGGTTAGGGAGAATCGAATTTGTAAAGATGGGCAAAAGTCACTTTGTTCATGGCCAAATTACATGTTCATAACCTTGCCATTTTCAAGTCAGCATGTTCCAAGGTAGATTACAGGCCTCTAATCTCATTTACACTCAACAATTTAATGCCAATCCTTTGTGTTCAAGCCTTATTTTGTGTGTTTAACCATTACTTGCAAGATTAAGCCATATTTGGAAAAAAGCATTTTAGCCATTTTGATAAAGTATCACTTTATGTCAAATTCATAAATCAAAGAGGTGCAAGCAGATCTTTGAGGCACAAGTTAATGAACAAAATTCCACTGATCTAGGAGAGAAGGTGCAGCATGCTTGAGGGGCCCATAGTAGCCTATAATCCAACTTGACAACTTTAGCTTAGATAAGAAGAAAACTTGCATTTTGTATCATAATACACATTCCTGCAAGAACCAACTCAAAGCAAACTTTGTGAACATATTTGATACATCATAACTGACCTAAGGCACGATCCTTCCATCCCTCATACCTCCTCAAACACCAAAACACCATCCTACAGCAAAAAACAGAGTCCCTTCTGCAACTTGACTTCTATAAACCTTTCCACTCGTGCACTTTGGCCAAAAAGAGTTCAAACATGTTCCATATCACCCACTGAAGCTATCCTAAGTGTGATCGGTGGATCTGGAACTGACTGTTTAACGCTGGTTCGCGAAATGTCGCGGAAGCAAGAGTTGCCACCGTCTTTTATTTTCTCCAAATGGAAAGGACAAAAGCACAGAAAAATTCCTTATTGAGATTAGTTCTCGGTTCGGGAGGTAGATTTATAGAAAGGGAAGGTGTTAGCACCCTTTCTATCCATGGTTATCCATGGGCTCTTAGATACTTGCTCATTTATGTTTTCAAAATTGTTTGTTTGCTTTTCAAGGTGAGTGGGTTTGAAAAAGTTTCTTTGAAAATTTCAGTTCGACTCTTGTATCCGTCCTCAAGAGTGTTTGAAAAATTGCTTTTGAAAGCTTTTTGAAAGGTGTCGGTGTGAAAACAAGTTTTTGATTTGTTTTGAAATTAGAGCAAATATCTACGAGTCGTCTACCTACCCTAAGGAATTCGTCTGTGTAAATGTCCTTAAGATAGTGCCATCCCACCATTGAGAGGTAGGTAGCACCACCGTCGGAGGTATTCCGGTCAATTCGAGGGTTCGAGACAGTGTGGTCACCAGAGCAATAGGAAGACACCTTAGAAGCTACCCTCATGCCATGTTCATGGACATGAGGACTTACTAAAACATCCTCTACTCGACGACCATTTCTCGAGGGGCAAGGCAACAATGAGACGTACCCTAGGGGTGGTGTGTGATTTGTGTGTCATTTTCAGTTATATTTGTCTTGTTCATGCATTGGTGATCTACGCTTTGTTTTTATTTTTTTGGCATTCATTCTTTCATGCAAGTTATTAACAGTTAAAAGATGCGGGAAGATAAAAGTCCTACGCTATTACAAGGGCGCGGGTCTACATCGCCAAATTAATCCAAGACCCGATTTGAAATAAAATAAAGTACGGAAAGTAAATATCCTAATTAATCTATTACAAGGCTTTGGGGCAAATACATGAAATTTAGAAAAAGGAAATAAAAGTAAATGTGCGAAAAGAAATAAAATCGAGAATGCGAGGGCGTTGGACCCTTTTAAGGAAATTAAATTGGAATTAATGATTAAAGAAAAAGAAGAACTTATTTTTTATGTTTTTTTGTATTTGTGAAATTAAGGAAAATTAAAATGGAATTAAAAGTTAATTAAAACCCTAGTTCTAAATTGTTTTTAATTTATTAAAAAAAATATTTTAATTTGACCTAATTTACATTAATTATTTACATGGCATATTTATTTACAAAAAATAATTAACAATTAAATATGGTGAAAAAGAAAAAAAGAATAAAAGTACAAAAAACCCTAATTTCTACATTTTTTTAGTTTATTCAAAAAATATTAAAATTAAACCTAAGATTAGAACTAAATTAATTAATAAAATTTATTTACAAAAAAAAAACTATTAAATAAAATATATTTTTATTTTTTTGTCTTTCTGATTTTTTTGTTATTTTTTGTGTTATAAAATTATTTTTATGGAATTAAATAAAATAATTAATCAAAAGAAAAAAAAAGGAATTAAAAAAAAGAAGAAAAATGCAAACCATAGGGGGTTTTCTGGCCCAGTAGGAGGTGTATGCGCAGTAATTTCGCCCATTTGAAGGAGGCCCTTTTGACTTTTCTGGCTTGCATATGGATGTGTTGACTGATGCGTATGGTGGACTCCAGATCATGGCCATTGGATTGATGTTGTGGGACGCGTGGCCAGCTTGAGCGTAGGGTGCATGGTGGACTTCTGAAGGGAATGTTGCATGGAAATATAGAAAGCAAAATAATATTGAGAAGGGAGGGGACCTGGGAATCGAACCCAGGTCCCAGTACCTATTGTCCATGTCGCCCACCAACTGAACTAGCGCGTTTGGTTGTAATATTAGTGGAACCTTATTCATATGAGAGAGAACAAGTGCTATTGGTGTAAAATGAAAATTAAGCGCGAACGTTTGAATGGCCCTATCACGTTGAGACAACTCAGCGTCTCCTTCATGGTTGCTTCGTTTTACCTGCAAATATGAGATAGATAGCGGGGGTTTTAAACCCCCACTAAATGAAGAACATAAAAATAGCGATTAGGCCCTGGTTCATCATAAATTGAGCGCGAGGCATGGCTTTGAATCGTTATAAGCTTCTGATTCTAATGGCATAGGTCTTGTTGGCTGATTTTTCGAGAAGAGGAAAACCCCAAATTCACATCTCTGAAAACCTAGAAAGCATCAATGGCATTTTTCTATACAAGCATTATTAATCTAATTCAGTGGTACCATGAGTTTCAGTGAGTCCATATTAGTGTAAAACAATCATTAGAATGCATGAATATGGCATATATATTAAAACACGATTATGAGAAAAGTTTGAGAAAATTGGACTTTGTTCTACCACTTCTTTATGCGTGGGGACTGGAAAAGGATGGAGTGATGTTCAGGAAGGCCTCAGAAAGCTTTTGGAATTGATTATAGGCGTTGAATCACGCTGGAACTGTGTTTTCAGTTTTGGAGTTTTTGACAAAAAAATGCAAAGTGTGTATTCAGGTTTGGGCGCAGCTTCTAGGTTCTTTGCATTAGGGTTAGCTTGGTGTTTATATGAAGAATGAATTAGGGTGAAATCCAAGCCAAGAAACCTTTGCATTCATGAATCTAATATTTGATTTTCAATGAATCTTTTTTCAATCTTTTTCATGCCCTTTTGATACCAATCATGGCCAAATCTTTCCATATTAGTGATGCACGAAATCTTGGAGTTATGATAGACCTATTAGCTGCATAAAAAGATTTAAAATGCATGCTTGAGTATTTTTGTCATATTTTATTTAATTAAATGAATTAATGGTGATAAAAATTCAAATAAATAATAAAAAATGATGAAATAACTCCCCTTTGGGTCAATGGGTCGTGCATAACTTTTGGATAATGATTCTTGGAAGAAAATGTGGCCCATTAGCAATTTTGAGGTATTTGAAGCAAAGTTGACTTTTCAAAATTCCCAAAAATTTCCCAACTTCCACAAGGCATATCTTGCTCAATTTTTAAGCTTTGATCATGTTCTTGGACATTTTGGAAAGGTCTTGAAGTCCTCTAACCAATGGCTTTGGTCCCATGTCATTTTGATTTACCAGTCTCAAGTTATGGTCTTTGACTTAAAGTCCCTTTTGTTGACTTTTGAAAATGACCTATAATGTTGAGATTGATAACTTTTTGTGAGAGCATTTCTTGGACTTGAAGTGTGAAGAGGAGTTGTAGGAAATGTCTTTCTCTTCAAAATGAGCTTTGGATGGAATTTTTCTGATAAACCATGTGGAAGTTATGCCTTGGTCAAGTTGCAGTTGACTTTTTCAACTGTCCAAATATGGAAACTTTTGCATCTTGAGACTTTTTGAGCCATGCTTTGAGAATCATGATCAAGAATTGATCAAATGATGTTTGTGGCTTCAAAATAAGATGTTGACCAAAAATTTGAACTTTTGATTGTCAAATGACCATTTTGCCCCTACACTTGACTGTTGAGCAATTAGGGTTTTTTGACTGTGCAATTTTGTGATGTAAGTCTTGAAACTTAGCATATGGATGCTTGACCATGTTTGTAGGCATATGGGACTTGTTTGGACCCTTGGAAACTTCAATTTCTCTACCAAAACCAAAACCCTAATTTTTGACTGTTAGGAGGCCCTTGAACTGTGCAACCCTTGGGAGATTTTGAAGCATGCTCTTTGCAAATCATGAAGGATATGGGAGGGAAAATTTTGGGGTACAACAGTTGCCCCTGTTCAATATTCTTGAACCTAAGGATGTAGATTGGCTGACGTGCCTTTCGTAGTCCGAGGGTGAAAGATGATTGAACACTAGAGTGCCCAGAAATTTGCGCTCACATAGTAGTGTGATGGTGGGAATGGGCTTATAGATGCCATTTGGAGATTGATGGATAGGATGATGGGCTTATAGATGCCATGCTGAGAGATGATGGATGAGTGGATGGGCTTATAGATGCCATGTGGGTGTCGATCGCGTAAGAGTTTCCTTAGCGAGAACTTGCATACCTGAAAAAAGGAAAGATGATTACCTGGCCTGTTACAGGAGCTGGTCTTCAAACTCTTATGTAGATGTGCCCTGACTGGTTACAGGAATTAGGTCTGGAGCTTCAAAAGGTTATGAATGAACCAGGGATGGTTACTACCTCAACGGGACGGTGAGAGAACTTTGGACGATTACTACCTCAACAGGAACGCTGAGAGAATCTTGGGGCGATTACTATCTCAACAGGAACGCTGAGAGAATCTTGGGCGATTACTACCTCAACAGGAACGCTGAGAGAATCTTGGATGTCTTCTACTGGGATAAGAATCAGGGAGATCTTAGGGTCGATCTGACTGAACCAGATAAGGCCTTTGACTGGATAATAATCAGGAAAATCTTAGGGTCGATTTAACTGAACCAGACAAGGTCTTGGAATCTTCAACTGGATAAGAATCAGGGAGATCTTAGGGTTGATCTGACTGAACCAGAGAAGGCCTTTGACTGGATAAGAATCAGGAAAATCTTAGGGTCGATTTAACTAAACCGGGCAAGGTCTTGGAATCTTCAACTGGATAAGAATCAGGGAGATCTTAGGGTCGATCTGACTGAACCAGAGAAGGCCTTTGACTGGATAAGAATCAGAAAAATCTTAGAATCGATTTAACTGAACCGGGAAAGGTCTTGAAATCCTCAACTGGATAAGAATCAGGGAGATCTTAGGGTCGATCTGACTGAACCAGAGAAGGCCTTTGACTGGATAAGAATCAGGAAAATCTTAGGGTCGATTTAACTGAACCGGACAAGGTCTTGAAATCTTCAACTGGATAAGAATCAGGGAGATCTTAGGGTCGATCTGACTGAACCAGAGAAGGCCTTTGACTGGATAAGAATCAGGAAAATCTTAGAGTCGATTTAACTGAACCAGACTAAAGTCTTGAAATATAGCTGAGAATTTAACTGGATCTTTCCTGAAAGGTAAAGGTCAGTCATATGCAATGCATGAGATGGATCAAGCAATGATGTTCTCAACATAAATGAGATTGTAAGATATGATGCGTATATGCATGTATCATGATGTATGTGATGTTTTTGAATGTATGTTTTTGTCTAGGAAAGTAAATCCTTGACGGATGCCGGGAAGTCACATCCTGGGATGATGTTGGAGAATAGTGCTTTGTTGTCTCCGCTGGGGATGATAGTTGCAAGAATACCGGTAGGAGAAGATAACTCTGTTGGGGGATAAACTTGGCGGATAGAACACTCTACGGGTAGAAAATTACTCTAGCGATCTTGCTGGGGAGCAATACTCTGTGGGGAGAGAGATACTTTGCTAGGATATTGATGCTAACTTCGCTGGGGATACCGTTGTTATGTTGGAAGTGTTAATAGACTCCGCTGGGGATAGGAAAACTTTGTCAGGGACGATCTTTCTGTGGCTTTTGGCTGAGGATAACCCAGTTATATCCTGGTAGGGACATAACCTTTGAATAAAGCCAGGAGACGCGTTCGTGCTCTGCGAGGGATAAGCTTCCAGAATCTACTGGGGATAAGCTTACTGCTTGGGGAGATGGATTCCAACTTTCCTGGGGAAATCTTGATTGGACTCTCCTGGGGAAATTTTGAACTATCTTGGGGAAGTGACTCCATTGAATGTTTGATATACCTCCGGGGAACAATCTTTAGGTTAAGACTGCCGGGGATGCTTGTTAAGAATGCCTGTATATTGCTGGGGAATGTTGAGATCTGCTGGAGGATACCCAACTTCCTTAAGGTTGACTGTAACTTTGCTTGGGGAGAGTGCATTGACTTGCTGACTCACTCTCTGGGGAATTAAGATGTACTGGTTATGTTCTTCAGCCGAACCCACTGTTGTACCCCAAAATTTGCCCTCCCATATTCTTCAAGATTTGCCAAGTCAAAGGTTCAAAATCTCCCCAAAGAGTGCACAGTTCAAGGGCCTCCTAACAGTCAAAAACTAGGGTTTTGGTTCTGACAAAGAAATGGAAGTTTCCAAGGGTCCAATCAAGTCCCACATGCCTATATACATTGTCAAGCATCCATATGCCAAGTTTCAAGACTTACAGCACAAAATTGCACAGTCAAAAACCCTAATTGCTCAACAGTCAACTGCAGGGGCAAAATGGTCATTTGACAGTCAAAAGTTCAAATTTTTGGTCAACATCTCATTTTGAAGCCACAAACATCATTTGATCAATTCTTGATCATGATTCTCAAGGCATGGCTCAAAAAGTCTCAAGATGCAAAAGTTTCCATATTTGGACAGTTGAAAAAGTCAATTGTAACTTGACCAAGGCATAACTTCCACATGGTTTATCAGAAAAATTCCATCCAAATCTCATTTTGAAGAGAAAGACATTTCCTACAACTCCTCTTCACACTTCAAGCCCAAGAAATGCTCTCACAAAAAGTTATCAATTTCAACATTATAGGTCATTTTCAAAAGTCAACAAAAAGGCACTTTAAGTCAAAGACCATAACTTGATATTGGTAAATCTAAATGACATGGGACCAAAGGAATTGGTTAGAGGACTTCAAGACCTTTCCAAAATGTCCAAAAACATGATAAAATCTTAAAAATTGAGCAAGATATGCCTTGTGGAAGTTGGGAAATTTTTGGGAATTTTGAAAAGTCAACTTTGCTTCAAATGCCTCAAAATTGTTAATGGGCCACATTTTCTTCCAAGAATCATCATCCAAAGGCTATGCACGACCATTTGACCCAAAGGGGATTTATTTCATCATTTTTATTATTTATTTGAATTTTTAATCACCATTAATTCATTTAATTAAATAAAATATGAAAAAATACTAAACAAATGTGCTTGAATCTTTTTATGCAGCATATGCCCTCATTGGTTACTCAAGATCTCGTGCACATCAAAAAAGGGAAGATTTGGTGCAAATTGGCATGTTATTCATGGAAAAGATTTGAAAAAATATTCATTGAAAATCAAATATTTGATTCATGATTACAAGGGTTTTTGGACTGGATTTGCAACCCTAATTCGTCCCATACATAAGTCAGAATGCAAACCTAATGGCTAGAATCTTCCAGCTGCGCCTCAAACCAAATACAAAGTTTGCATTTTTTGTCCAAAAATTCAAAACTGAAAACACAGTTCCAGTGCAATTCAAAGCGAAATAAGCATTTGAATAGCTTGCCAAGGCCTCAAGGAACGTTTCTGGATCAAAACCACAGCTTCTAACCTCAAGAAACGGTAGAACGAAGCAGTCCTGTTCTTGATATATTGCATACTCGTGTTTTGATTTATAGGACATATTCATACATTCTAATGCTTGCTTTACACTAATATGGACTCACTGAACCCCATGGTATCATTGAATTGAATTAATAATGCTTGTATAGAAAAATGCCATTGATGCTTTTTAGGTTTTCAGAGATGTGAATTTGGGGTTTTCCTCTTCTGGAAAAATCAGCCAACAAGACCTATGCCATTAGAATCAGAAGCTCATAACGATTCAAATGGCATACTCGCGCTCAATTTATGAACAACAGGGTTCTATTCGCTATTTTTTTATGTGTCATGTAGTGGGGGTTTAAAACCCCCGCAATCTTGTTTTATTTTTTCAGGCAAAAAGCAAGGAAACGAAGAAGAAGGCTGTGTGTCATCCTATGGTTGGTAGATTCAAACAATTGGCGCGCGTTTTCATCAAATGTCATTATTGATTTTTTCTCTTTCATATTAATTATATTCCATTATGCATACGAATAAACATGTTGGCTCAGTTGGTGGGAAGGAATATTTGCAAGCTTTGGGACCTGGGTTCGATTCCCAGGTCCCCCTTATTTCCTTATGATTTTCTTTGTAACATGATCAGGTACGTTGGCCCCCTCTTTGATCTACCATGCACTCTATGCTCAAGCTGGCCACGCGTCCCATAACCCCAATCCAAAGGTCAAGATCTGTAGATCACCATGGACACTAGTCAGCCATGCCATACACGTGCTGGAAAAAGTCAACAAGCCTTGAATCTATTGGGCCAAGATTGCTTCAGTCAAACCTCCTAAATTGGGGTCAACACCCCCCATTGGTTTGCATTCTATTTTTATGCTTTTTTATTTTTTTCTATTTTATTTGTTTTATTTAGTTTTAGTTTAATTCTTTAAATTAATTTTTTTTCTTTAACATAAAAAAAAATAATAAAAATCAGAAAGACAAAAAATATAAATATGTTTTATTTAAATGTTTTTGTAAATAAACTTTATTAATTAATTTAGTTTTTTTTTAATTCTAGGTTTAATTCTAATATTTTTCTTAATAAACTAAAAAATGTAGAATTGGGGTTTTATACTTTTATTCCTTTTTCTTTTTCACCCTATTTAATTATTAATTATTATTTTGTAAATAAAATTTTCCATGTAAATAATTAATGTAAATTAGGTCAAACTAAAAACATTTTCTTAATAAATAAAAAAAACAATTTAGAATTAGGGTTAATTAATTTTTATTTTTAATTTCATTTAATATTCTTACTAAAATCCATAAATACAAAAAACTCAAAAATAATTTCCTTTTCTCATTTAACTTAATTAATTTATTAATTGTAATTTAATTTCCTTAAAAGGGTCCAACGCCCTCGCAATCGATCATAATTCTATTTCGCGCGCTTATTTTATTTCCTTTTTTATAAATTTCATGTAATTATCCCAAAGCCATGTAATAGATTAATTAGGATGTTTATTTTTTCGCACTTTATTTTATTCAAATCGGGTCTTGGACTAATTTGGCGATGTAGACCCGCGCCTTTGTAATAGCGTAGGACTTTTACCTTCTCGCATCTTTTAATATGTTAATAACTTGCATGAAAGAATGAATGCCAAAATAAAAGCAACGCGTAGATCACCAATCCATGAACAAGATAAACATAAATGAAAACGACACACAAATCACACACCACCCCTAGGGTACGTCTCGCTGTTGCCTTGCCCCTCGAAAGGTGGTCGTCGAGTAGAGGATGTTTTAGTAAGTCCTCATGTCCATGAACATGGCATGAGGGTAGCTTCTAAGGTGTCCTCCTATTGCTCCGGTGATCACCATGTCCCGAACCCTCGAATTGACCCGAACACCTCCAACAGTGGTGCTACCTACCTCTCAATGGTGGGATGGCACTACTTCAAGGACATTTACACAGACGAATTCCTTAGGGTAGGTAGGGAACTCGTAGATACTTGCTCTAATTTCAAAACAAATCAAAAAATACTTTTCACACCGACACTTTTCAAAAAGCTTTCGAAAGCAACTTTTCAAACACTCTTGAGGACTGATACAAGAGTCGAACTGAAATTTTCAAAGAAACTTTTTAAACCCACAGTTCAAAAGCAAACAAACAATTTTGAAAACACAAATGAGCAAGTATCTAAGAGCCCATGGATAACCATGGATAGAAAGGGTGCTAACACCTTCCCTTTCTATAATCTACCTCCCGAACCGAGAGCAATCTCTATAAGGAATTTTTCTGTGCTTTTGTCCTTTCCATTTGGAGAAAATAAAAGACGGTGGCGACTCTTGCTTCCGCGACATTTCGTGAACCAGCGTTAAACAATCAATTCCAGATCCACCGATCACACCCACCTTGATACCTTGGAGGACAAAACAATTAGATTGCTTAGACAACTCTTTATTGCCCCTGTTTCTACTGTTACCTGCAATTGATCCTTTGTTTCGTATGCAAATATTTATGAGTTAGCAATTAGTGTCAATGCATATATCACAAATTGAACCTTGGACATTCTTCGCAAAACAAAATAGAAAAGAAAAAACAAATGGCAATTTGAGCTGAAAAGTGATTTTTGTATTGATTTTTTGAATTGCCTGTAAATAGGCGTTTATGTACAAGAGGCTGACGTCCTAGTAAGAGAACGCCGCCGAACAAAAGAGTTTATACAATTTGTACAAAGGAAAATTAAACAGTTGTGTGAAAAGCATGATCCCACTGGGTTTCAACTCTGTTATCGCCTTTATGTATTTGAGCGTCTCATCACTTGCTGACCTAGTCGAGGATGAAGCTGATTGATCAATGCCGTCTGAACTTGATGCTGATACCGGATTCTGGATGCGAGATGATCCAATGAGACATAGTATTACGCTTTATCCCTAACTTTTTCCTGGACCGCCCTTTCGGGTTTTCAGTCCACCGGAATACCCATTTTTGCCCAAGCCGCCTTTTCAGGTTTTCCACTTGCCGGGTGTACAAATTTTTTTCATTTCATCCCTTCATTTTGCCCGAACCCTTTTGGTTCGCCCTAATTTTTGCCTAGGTATGTCAACCTAGCGGGTCTTTTTTCATGCGTAGTATCTTTTTACTATGTCTGCATTGGCGGGGTGAGGAAGGTCGTCGCCATCCATGTTGGTTAGAATCATGGCTCCTCTTGAGAACACATGTTTAACCACAAATGGACCTTCGTACGTAGGGGTCCATTTTCCCCTTGGATCACTCTGAGGAAGGATGATACGTTTGATTACCAGATCCCCAACTTGATACTCTTGTGGTCTGACCTTTTTGTTAAATGCCCTGATCATCCGTTTTTGGTACGTCTGACCATGACAAATAGCAGCGAGTCTTTTTTCATCAATAATGTTTAGCTGATCAAGTCGTGTCTGGATCCAATCGTCTTCGTTCAGATCTGCATCCTTCATTATCCGGAGAGAGGGTATTTTCACTTCGATTGGTAAGACTGCCTCCATACCGTAAACCAAGGAGAAAGGGGTTGCCCCGGTTGACATCCTTGCTGAGGTACGGTACCCGTGTAGAGCAAACGGTAACATCTCGTGCCAATCTTTATAGGTCACTGTCATCTTCTGCACGATTTTCTTAATGTTCTTATTCGCTGCTTCTACAGCCCCATTCATCTTCAACCGATAGGGAGAAGAGTTGTGGTGTTGTATCTTAAACTGCTCGCAGAGCTCAGTGATCATCTTGTTATTAAGATTGGTACCATTGTCCGTAATGATCCTTTAAAGGATGCCGTATCGACAGATCAGGTTGTGCCGAATGAACCGTGCCACAACAGTCTTGGTTACCGTAGCGTAGGAAGCTGCTTCAACCCACTTCGTGAAGTAATCAATCACTACCAGGATGAAGCGATGCCCGTTGGATGCCGTAGGTTTAATCTCACCGATCATATCTATGCCCCACATTGCAAAAGGCCAAGGCGCAGTCAGGACATTTAGAGGAACTGGAGGAACATGCACCTTGTCTTCATATATCTGGCATTTATGGCATGTCCGAGAGTGTTGGTAACAGTCGGCTTCCATTGTGGACCAGAAATACCCTGCCCGAAGGATCTTCTTTGCCATAGTGTGTCCACTGGAATGTGTTCCGAAGGTACCCTCATGCAGCTCTGCCATGATCCTTTCTGCTTCAGTCTTATCCACACAACGCAGTAAGGTCGAATCATGGTTCCGCTTATACAGGATGCCGTTGCTAAGGAAGAACTTCGCTGCGAACCTTCTCAGAAACTTCTTATCATTGACAGAGGCACCTTCAGGGTATTCCTGAGCTTCCAAGTATCTCTTCACCTCATGATACCAAGGCTTCTTAGTCACCAATTCAGTCTCAAGATCACAACAGTATGCCGGTTCGTCCAGTTTCCAGATGATGATCCATGGAGCCTCATTGTCCCATTTGACCTTGAATATGGAAGGCATCGTAGCTAACGCGTCCGCTAACTGATTCTCCTCTCTTGGGAAATGTTCAAAGGTTATCTCTGTGAAATGGGGGATCAATGTCAATACACATTCTCTGTAAGGAATAAGATTCGGATGTTTCGTATCCCACTCCCCTTTGATCTGGTTGATCACGAGAGCGGAATCTCCGAAGACACTCAGAAACTTGATCCTTAAGTCGATCGCAGCTTGGAGACCCATGATGCATGCCTCATACTCCGCCATGTTGTTGGTGCAGTTGAAACATAGTCGGGCAGTGAGTGGAGTATGAGTGCCTTGGGGGGATATTATCACAGCGCCGATACCGTTACCCAAAGCATTGGAGGCTCCGTCAAAGTGCATAGACCATCGGGATCCTTCCTCAAGTCCTTCATCCGGTCCAGGTACTTCACAATCAGTCACTATCATGATACTCTCGTCTGGAAACTCGAAGTTCATTGACTGATAGTCATCTACTGCCTGATGTGCCAAGTGGTCTGCCAATACACTTCCTTTGATGGCTTTCTGGGTTGTGTACTGGATGTCGTATTCTGTCAAGATCATTTGCCATCTTGCTATTCTCCCAGACAGAGCAGGCTTTTCAAATATGTACTTTATAGGATCCATCTTTGAGATCAACAAGGTAGTGTGAGTCAGCATATACTGTCTCAGCCGGCGAGCAGCCCATACCAAAGCGCAGCAAGTTTTCTCAAGCAGTGAGTATCGGGTCTCACAGTCGGTAAACTTTTTGCTAAGGTAATAAATAGCATGCTCTTTTCGGCCAGACTCGTCATGCTGCCCCAGCACACACCCCATTGAGTTGTCAAGTACTGTTAGATATAATATCAGAGGTCTCCCTTCAACCGGTGGCATAAGGATGGGTGGTTCTTGGAGATACTCTTTGATTCTGTCAAAAGCGGCCTGACATTCATCATTCCAACGTACTACCTGATCTTTCTTCAGCAGCTTGAAGATTGGTTCACAAGTAGCAGTTAGATGCGAGATGAATCGAGTAATGTAATTCAGGCGTCCTAGAAAGCCTCTGACCTCTTTCTCTGTCTTAGGAACTAGAATCTCTTGAATAGCTTTAACCTTGGCAGGGTCCACTTGAATACCCTTATCACTTACAACGAAGCCTAGCAACTTTCCAGACCTTACCCCGAAGGTGCACTTGTTCGGGTTCAACCTCAGCTTGTACAGTTTCAGACGGTCAAACAATTTCTGCAGATGATCAAGGTGTTCTTCCTCAGTTTGGGACCTTGCGATCATGTCGTCAACATACACTTCTATCTCATGATGGATCATGTCATGAAATAAAGCAACCATGGCACATTGGTAGATTGCCCCAGCATTTTTCAGTCCAAATGGCATGACCTTGTAGCAGAAGGTGCCCCACTGAGTAACAAAGGTAGTTTTTTCCATGTCTTCAGGTGCCATCTTGATCTGATTATAGCCTGAAAAACCATCCATGAAAGAGAACACCTTATGCTGAGCAGTATTGTCAACTAGGACATCAATGTGAGGTAGAGGGAAATCATCCTTGGGGCTGGCCCTGTTCAGATCCCTGTAATCGACACACATTCTGACCTTTCCATCTTTCTTTGGTACTGGCACCACATTAGCGACCCATTGAGGGTAAGAAGTCACTGCAAGGAACCCGGCATCAAACTGTTTCATAACCTCGACTTTGATCTTCTCAGACATCTCTGGACGCATACGACGGACCTTTTGTTTGACCGGAGGGCAGTCTTCCTTAGTAGGCAAATGATGGACCACAATGTCGGTATCCAACCCGGGCATGTCTTCGTAGGACCAGGCAAAGATCTCCACATAATCATGTAGCATCTGAGTCAACCGTTGCTTCACGCTAAGCTCTAGGTTGGCACCAATCTTGACCTCCTTTCTGTCTGCTTCAGTACCCAGATTTATTGTTTCCACCGGCTCTTCATGTGGTTGAATTGCCCTCTCTTCCTGGAGTAACAGTCTTGCAAGCTCGCCAGGCACTTCGCAATCATCTTCACCTTCGTCTTCGGCTAAGTTGATCGGATTTTCGAAGTCATAACTGGCAGTAGCAGAGTCGTTACCAGTGAGATCCAGAGTGGATTGAAACCTGTATGAGTGAGTGTGTGTAAATACAGCTGTTTTGCAATATATAAAGAAAGGAAAGAAAGAAAAGGAGAATAAAGAAAACGTCCAAGGTCTTTATTCATGATGTATGAAATGACAATTAATATACCCTCACAAATGAAACCGCGGTGCCCCGGGTAAGACACCGGGCCATAGAGTTTTAATTGTTTATTACAAATAACAAAAACAAAGGAGTTTATTACTGCGTAACAAAAGTAACAGGAGTATGATCTTTAGCAATCCAATTGGTCAATCCACCATCAGTCGTCGGGTAGATCCAGCTATCGAACTCTGATTCTTCCACCTCATCTTCATCCCCAATGGCATTCACTCCTGGATTGGTAATGAGCACAGGAGGTCTTCTGGTCTTTGCCTTGCGCACAGCCCTCTGAGCCTCTGCAGTAAAACCCAGTCCAAACTTGTCAGTTTTAGGTGTAAAATCAGGGAGCCTGCCCCAGTTAGCACATTCACCTTTCTTGATTACAGCCCGGGCATCCTTCAAGGAAGCCATCTTCAAAGGAACATCCTCTTCAACCACTGTTTTTGTCGCTGCCAATGTTGGAGGTACCTCTTCAAAATGCTGAAAGGGGGTTTCAATAAACTCCCCGTCCATCTCAATATATCGGAAGGAATTCAAGTGACTAACCATATACTCCTCCTCTCCCTGCATAGTGACAATCTTCCCTCTGACAGGGTATTTTAGCTTCTGGTGTAGGGTAGAGGTCACTGCCCCAGCTTTGTGGATCCAAGATCGACCCAGTAGACAAGAATACGATGGACGGATATCCATCACATAAAAAGTAGAGTCAAATACTTGAGAACCCACACGAATAGGAATGTCTACCTCTCCATGGACCATCCTCTTAGAACCGTCAAAGGCTCTGACAATGATGTTGCTAGGTTTCAGCTTCAGGCCCTCACAATCCAACCGGTCTAAGGCCTTTTTGGGTAACACATTCAGGGACGAACCGGTGTCCACCAACACATGCGCAAGAGTAGTGCCCTTGCATTCAATGGAGACATGCAGGGCGTCATTGTGGTTTTTTCCCTTTGCAGTAAGGTCAGCATCCGAGAACCCCAAACCATTGTCGGCTGTCAAATTGGCTACGCAATCAGTAAACTGGACTGCAGATGTTTCCTGTGGCACGTGGGCCGTCTTGAGAATTTAGATCAGGGCCTTAGCATGGGCCTCTGAGCACAGCAGCAAGGAGAGCATGGAGATCTTGGAGGGGGTATGCCCCAGCTGCTCAACAACATTAAAGTCACTCTTCTTGATTATCTTCAGAATTTCCTCCATCTCTTGTTGGGAGGCCTCAGCATTCACAGATTTTGGTGCCTCCATCCGGGCAGGCTCATCTTCAATCCCTTTGCCCCGAGCATTAGACGACTCGGCGGAAGGGGAAACAACTTGATCAGAAATGGGAACAGGTTCACTTGCAGGTGTTATAGTGAGAGGTCTTCGAATAGTTGGTGGCGCAATGTCAGGCGAGAAGAGCCTGCCACTGCGGGTTACTTTGGTTGGACCAGTGATATTGCTGATGCTGGTACCAATGTTGAACTCTTGCTTTATTCCATGTACATACACATCTGCCCCATAGTGCCATGGGACAGCCTTATCAGATTCATAGGGGAGAGGCCCCGGAACAGTAATCACAATGGGTGCGACAGTCATGATTTTAACCGGCTTCCTTGGGAGAGCCTTGATCGGATTATTGAAAATCGTAACAACAGAAACTTCTTCCACAGGAACAAACGGAACAGCGGTCTTCTTGAACAGAATCTCATTGTTGTCTATCAGGCTTTGGATACCCAACTTCAGCAAAGGACAACCAGAAAGGGAAACAGCACAGAAAAGGCAACCTTCACTACAACCCGGAAATAAACCGGCCAGCAGTAGGTTCCTCTTAACAGTCATCAGAGGAGTAGCTACATCATTCACAGAAACGGCATACACATCTTCATCCACGGCATTCACTCCATGCTGGGGCATAGCAGCAGTCACCACATTTGGCCTCTCAGGCGCTTCAAATTGTATCTCCTTCGCATCAATAAGGTCTTGCACCTTATTCCTTAAGGCCCAACAGTCATCAGTGGAATGCCCCGGGCTATCGGAGTGATAAGCACAGCGGGCATTAGGATTGTACTTGGGAGAAGCCGTATTTACAACCTTTGGGGCCTCTCTGACAGTCACTAGGTTGGTGGACAGCAACTGCGGCAAGATTTGCGACAAGGTCATACTCAGCCGGGTAAACTCTCTTCTGGGTCTTTCAGCCCTTTGTGGATTAGTTTGCCGAGGAGCGGCAGCAGGCTTAGCAATCATCACCGCGTTGACAGATTGGCGGCGTTCTGGTTTCTCTTGCCTCCTAGGCCCATACACAGCACTGGCCTCCTTTTTAAAGGGCTTCTTCTTAGAACTTGAAGATGCACCCTTCTGAATTTATCCGGACTTCATTCCAGCCTCTATACTCTCTCCAGTCAAAATAAGATCAGTGAACCCTGCAGACAAGTTACCGATAAGATGATTGAAAAATGGCCCAGAGAGGGTCCCCAAGAACATATCCACTAGCTCACGGTCTGTTAACGGAGGCTGCACCCTGCCATCCAAATCCCTCCACTTCTGTGCATACTCTTTAAAACCTTCGCTTGATCCTAGCGACATACCCTGGAGTTGGGTACGTGTAGGAGCAAGGTCGGCATTATATTGATACTGCTTGTAAAAAGCAGTAGCCAACTCCTCCCAGTTACGAACTTTGGTCCCATCCAGCTGATAGAACCATTCGAGATGAGTCCCTAAAAGACTCTCCTGGAAGAAGTGGATCCACAAGTTCTTGTCCACTGTGTACGATTGAATCTTCCGCACATAAGATCTATGGTGTAGCTTGGGACAAGACGCCCCATCATACTTGGTGAAAGATGGTGCCTTAAACTTGTGAGGGATAATCACACCAGTAGATAAGCCCAAGTCTCCGAAATCCAGCCCAGGCACTTGTTGGATCTCCATTGCATTCAGTCTATCTTCCAACTGCTTATACCGGTCTTCAGCCGGAGGATACTGTTCCTCATTAAAGTCAGTCTCGTTGTCAGAGACTACTGGACTTGAAGCCTTTCCCCCCTGGGGACTGCCTTTGCCTACAGATGAACCAGCTTCTTCATTCTGCAGAGTGTTGCCAAACCTTCGGCCCGAGTTGAAAAGAACAGTTCTCTTCTTCTTCTTCTTCTCCTTCTTCAGGAGTAAAGCCTTCAGCTCTTCTTGGCCTTGAGCCAAACCCATGATCAGCTCCTGAAATTGCGCGTTCTGCGCCTGAAGGGCCTTGATAGACATCTCGGTTGATGATGAGTCAAGGTTCATGATGCTGAAATAAACAGCGAAGAACAGTAAGCAACCTGAAAAGAAGAATACCTGCTATGCACATGATGAATGGAATGCGTATGTTTCATGTTTTCAAAGACAATCGGGAATCAACTTTGTAAACAAAAAGGAACACACTTCATTAGATTCAACTTTGAAACTTAAATTGTTCAACAGATTTCCCTTAGGCGTTACATAAAAGCGAAATACTTGAAAAGGGAAATAAAACTGTAAAAGAACATCCAGAGCTCATCATTGATCCCATGGTCTCCTCTTCTCAGTACGGATGCAGTCATTCAGAGCTCGCTCGTTCTCCAACTACTTTGTCAGCTTCTGGATCTTCAGTTCCTGCTCCTTGAACTTTTCCCGGTAAGAATCCCGCTCTTCTCGGAGTTGCGACCAAGACCTCTTTAATGTCTCATAATCAGTAGGTATCTGAGGAGGGAGGATAGTTGGAGGAGCCCCATCTTTGTCAGGATACTCAAGAATGACGGGTCTGACAGCCTCGTATGGCATACCTAACTTCTGAGCACGGATGCGAACCCATTTGTAGTAGGCTTCCATAGGTAGAGAAGTCTTTGGCCCCAACTCTTGTGGGTCAGCTTTATGAACTTTGTCCCAAGCCTTGATGAACCTACGACGCAGCTCGTCACTATCCACCTGAAACTCAAAACTGATGCAAGGCACCAACATCTCATGAGGCCCTGCTCTTCTGGCCCTTCCAAACTGACGGAGTGCTAGACATGGATTATAAGAGATCCCTCCTTGAGTACCAATAAAAGGAACATTAGGATATTCCCCGCAACGATCAATAACAGTTATCTCATCCAAACCTCTGAAAGTCCAAATGATGTCTTTATCAGTGAGAGACATTAACCTATGAGCCCAACCTCTTCCTTCTTGGTTCTTCAGTACGAACTTGGGGAGGTGCGAAATAAACCACCTCACCAACAAAGGAATACAACACCACAAAGTTCCTCGTCTTCGGGCAGTACGAGCATGAAGTTGTTGCAGGATGTCACCCAAGAGAGTGGGCACAGGGTTCTGAGACATAAAGATCCTTATGGCAGTGACATTGATGAAGTTGTCAGGATTAGGAAACAAGACTAGCCCATAGATTAAGAGAGACAAGATGTCTTCATATGCCCTAAAGTCCAAGTCATTCCAGAAACTGTTAGCTTTACCAATCAGAAACTTGGCCAAGAAACCCTTAACTCCGCTTCTAGTCACCCAGTTGTCCATTACTTCTTGATGTGTCAAGGGAAGAGCTGCAGCAACCTCCTCAAGCCTGAGGGTCTTTTCCCAACCAGTGAAGGGAGTCTGATCCAAGATAAGGATGCCAAGCAAATCAGAGAACTCTTCCAGGGTAGGGACCAGCTGGAAGTCTTGAAAGGTGAAGCACTGGTACAAAGGGTCATAGAACTGGGTCAGGACACACATCAACTGTTGATCCCGCTTTGCGGTGACTAAACTGAGAAGATAACCATGCCTCTGAATGAAGGAAGTGGTATTTGGAATCCTGCTAACCAACTCTTCAAGCAACTCAGGTGGGTGAACAAAGTTGAACCGGATAGTATTCCTTCGCACAGGCATCATGATGTCCTACAAAACAGAGCAAAGGTGAAACCCTCTTGTCTTTGAAATGGTCAGTCCCTATGCAGAATGCATGCAATGCTCATGATGTTATGATGTTATGGTAAAACACAACACAAATATTTACAAAGGCAAACATGATAAGGCACACAAGTCACACAAGACAAGCCCTTAAAGTTTAGGCCAGCATGAGGTCTAGGTATTACCCTCTTTCAGTTTGTTGGTTCATACCTGTCCTATCAAAGTAACCGGGTTCTTAGAGGATCCCAATATCATTGACTACCCTCAATCGGTCATAACTCCAGCATCGCAATCTTTTCTTGCAGCCAGAACCATCACGAGAGTTTAGCCTCAATGGGCGTAGCATACTGTTACTGTTCTAATGGCCAAGTTGTGTCATTTAAGGTTCTAAGGTTTGTTGATGCTTAATGACTCCTCAGAAGACCCATATTCTCCTCGTTGCGACACAAGGGATATCGGTACAGACCAAGGTGCCACACCAACGTAGCCACTGCTTCACCCATGTCGGTCTACGCCGGACAG
Source organism: Vicia faba (assembly GCA_948472305.1). Lineage (NCBI taxonomy): Eukaryota > Viridiplantae > Streptophyta > Magnoliopsida > Fabales > Fabaceae > Vicia > Vicia faba. Next base: position 1,310,001,902 of record OX451739.1, read on the forward strand.
GTCCCTCACAGCTTATGCTACCTAAACAGGGTATCCCCAGATCCGGGTTAGGATCTATGTAACTTCGATACAACCCACAATTTTAAATCAAACAAGTCAAAACAATTGAAAACACAGTTATGAACTATCCTAAGGTACACCTCACTTTATAAGAGTCCCCAGCAGAGTCGCCAGTTCTGTGATCGGTGGATCTGGAACTGACTGTTTAACGCTGGTTCGCGAAATGTCGCGGAAGCAAGAGTCGCCACCGTCTTTTATTTTCTCCAAATGGAAAGGACAAAAGCACAGAAAAATTCCTTATTGAGATTAGTTCTCGGTTCGGGAGGTAGATTTATAGAAAGGGAAGGTGTTAGCACCCTTTCTATCCATGGTTATCCATGGGCTCTTAGATACTTGCTCATTTATGTTTTTAAAATTGTTTGTTTGCTTTTCAAGGTGAGTGGGTTTGAAAAAGTTTCTTTGAAAATTTCAGTTCGACTCTTGTATCCGTCCTCAAGAGTGTTTGAAAAATTGCTTTTGAAAGCTTTTTGAAAGGTGTCAGTGTGAAAAGAAGTTTTTGATTTGTTTTGAAATTAGAGCAAGTATCTACGAGTCGTCTACCTACCCTAAGGAATTCGTCTGTGTAAATGTCCTTAAGATAGTGCCATCCCACCATTGAGAGGTAGGTAGCACCACCGTCGGAGGTATTCGGGTCAATTCGAGGGTTCGGGACAGTGTGGTCACCAGAGCAATAGGAAGACACCTTAGAAGCTACCCTCATGCCATGTTCATGGACATGAGGACTTACTAAAACATCCTCTACTCGACGACCACTTCTCGAGGGGCAAGGCAACAATGAGACGTACCCTAGGGGTGGTGTGTGATTTGTGTGTCATTTTCAGTTATATTTGTCTTGTTCATGCATTGGTGATCTACGCTTTGTTTTTATTTTTTTGGCATTCATTCTTTCATGCAAGTTATTAACAGTTAAAAGATGCGGGAAGATAAAAGTCTTACGCTATTACAAGGGCGCGGGTCTACATCGCCAAATTAATCCAAGACCCGATTTAAAATAAAATAAAGTGCGGAAAGTAAATATCCTAATTAATCTATTACAAGGCTTTGGGGCAAATACATGAAATTTAGAAAAAGGAAATAAAAGTAAATATGCGAAAAGAAATAAAATCGAGAATGCGAGGGCGTTGGACCCTTTTAAGGAAATTAAATTGGAATTAATGATTAAAGAAAAAGAAGAACTTATTTTTTATGTTTTTTTGTATTTGTGAAATTAAGGAAAATTAAAATGGAATTAAAAGTTAATTAAAACCCTAGTTCTAAATTGTTTTTAATTTATTACAAAAAAAATATTTTAATTTGACCTAATTTACATTAATTATTTACATGGCATATTTATTTACAAAAAATAATTAACAATTAAATATGGTGAAAAAGAATAAAAGAATAAAAGTACAAAAAACCCTAATTTCTACATTTTTTTAGTTTATTCAAAAATATTAAAATTAAACCTAAGATTAGAACTAAATTAATTAATAAAATTTATTTACAAAAAAAAAACTATTAAATAAAATATATTTTTATTTTTTTGTCTTTCTGATTTTTTTGTTATTTTTTGTGTTATAAAATTATTTTTATGGAATTAAATAAAATAATTAATCAAAAGAAAAAAAAAGGAATTAAAAAAAAGAAGAAAAATGCAAACCATAGGGGGTTTTCTGGCCCAGTAAGAGGTGTATGCGCAGTAATTTGGCCCATTTGAAGGAGGCCCTTTTGACTTTTCTGGCTTGCATATGGATGTGTTGACTGATGCGTATGGTGGACTCTAGATCACGGCCATTGGATTGATGTTGTGGGACGCGTGGCCAGCTTGAGCGTAGGGTGCATGGTGGACTTCTGAAGGGAACGCTGCATGGAAATATAGAAAGCAAAATAATATTAAGAAGGGAGGGGACCTGGGAATCGAACCCAGGTCCCAGTACCTATTGTCCACGTCGCCCACCAACTGAACTAGCGTGTTTGGTTGTAATATTAGTGGAACCTGATTCATATGAGAGAGAACAAGTGCTATTGGTGTAAAACGAAAATTAAGCGCGAACGTTTGAATGGCCTTATCACGTTGAGACAACTCAGCGTCTCCTTCATGGTTGCTTCGTTTTACCTGCAAATATGAGATAGATAGCGGGGGTTTTAAACCCCCACTAAATGAAGAACATAAAAATAGATATTAGGCCCTGGTTCATCATAAATTGAGCGCGAGGCATGGCTTTGAATCGTTATGAGCTTCTGATTCTAATGGCATAGGTCTTGTTGGCTGATTTTTCCAGAAGAGGAAAACCCCAAATTCACATCTCTGAAAACCTAGAAAGCATCAATGGCATTTTTCTATACAAGCATTATTAATCTAATTCAGTGGTACCATGAGTTTCAGTGAGTCCATATTAGTGTAAAACAATCATTAGAATGCATGAATATGGCATATATATTAAAACACGATTATGAGAAAAGTTTGAGAAAATTGGACTTTGTTCTACAGCTTCTTTATGCGTGGGGACTGGAAAAGGATGGAGTGATGTTCAGGAAGGCCTCAGAAAGATTTTGGAATTGATTATAGGCGTTGAATCACGCTGGAACTGTGTTTTCAGTTTTGGAGTTTTTGACAAAAAATGCAAAGTGTGTATTCAGTTTTGGGCGCAGCTTCTAGGTTCTTTGCATTAGGGTTAGCTTGGTGTTTATATGAAGAATGAATTAGGGTGAAATCCAAGCCAAGAAACCTTTGCATTCATGAATCCAATATTTGATTTTCAATGAATCTTTTTTCAATCTTTTTCATGCCCTTTTGATACCAATCATGGCCAAATCTTTCCATATTAGTGGTGCACGAAATCTTGGAGTTATGATAGACCTATTAGCTGCATAAAAAGATTTAAAATGCATGCTTGAGTATTTTTGTCATATTTTATTTAATTAAATGAATTAATGGTGATAAAAATTCAAATAAATAATAAAAAATGATGAAATAACTCCCCTTTGGGTCAATGGGTCGTGCATAACTTTTGGATAATGATTCTTGGAAGAAAATGTGGCCCATTAGCAATTTTGAGGTATTTGAAGCAAAGTTGACTTTTCAAAATTCCCAAATATTTCCCAACTTCCATAAGGCATATCTTGCTCAATATTTAAGCTTTGATCATGTTCTTGGACATTTTGGAAAGGTATGGAAGTCCTCTAACCAATTCCTTTGGTCCCATGTCATTTTGATTTACCAGTCTCAAGTTATGGTCTTTGACGTAAAGTCCCTTTTTGTTGACTTTTGAAAATGACCTATAATGTTGAGATTGATAACTTTTTGTGAGAGCATTTATTGGACTTGAAGTGTGAAGAGGAGTTGTAGGAAATGTCTTTCTCTTCAAAATGAGCTTTGGATGGAATTTTTCTGATAAACCATGTGGAAGTTATGCCTTGGTCAAGTTGCAGTTGACTTTTTCAACTGTCCAAATATGGAAACTTTTGCATCTTGAGACTTTTTGAGCCATGCTTTGAGAATCATGATCAAGAATTGATCAAATGATGTTTGTGGCTTCAAAATAAGATGTTGACCAAAAATTTGAATTTTTGACTGTCAAATGACCATTTTGCCCCTACACTTGACTGTTGAGTAATTAGGGTTTTTTGACTGTGCAATTTTGTGCTGTAAGTCTTGAAACTTAGCATATGGATGCTTGACCATGTTTGTAGGCATATGGGACTTGTTTGGACCCTTGGAAACTTCAATTTCTCTACCAGAACCAAAACCCTAATTTTTGACTGTTAGGAGGCCCTTGAACTGTGCAACCCTTGGGAGATTTTGAAGCATGCTCTTTGCAAATCTTCAAGGATATGGGAGGGCAAATTTTGGGGTACAACACCAAGCATTGAACACAAACTGTAACATCCCTAACATCACTTGCCATTTTAAATTTTCAACTTTGCAGGTGGACTTGCATAGCTCGATTCAGTCAGTTTCAAAGCAAGCTAGAGGTTGGAGAAGCATCCCTGAACTTCAAGCAAGCTGTACAAGTCCTCAAAATCCATTGAAAGTACCTCCATTATTGTACACGATTCAAGCTGAACAGGTAAAAGTTTGGAGTTCTATCTCTCTATCCAGGCATAGTTAGGCTTAAGTTTGTGAAGAAAGTATGTCCTACTCATGGCCCTGAAACTACCCATATCCTTACTTTTCATTTATATTGTGTGTGTTGCACGAATTTTGGACATGAACATTGAAAAAAACTTAGGTTAAAAATTGGGGGAGAAGAAATTCTCTCTATTTCTGAGAGTTAGAACAACTTCTTTATATGTTTAGAATCGTGACATGATGCTCTATAATGTTTATGTTGTGAGTTTTTGTTAAAAGTCAAGGAATCAAGAGATAGTAGTTGGAGAAGGAAACGCGCGTTTTCTGTGTTTGAATGTTGCTGGAGGTTGAAGACAACCACCTCTGGGCTGGGGCTGGGTCATTTTTCTGTTTGCACCACTATTTTCCACATACACCTCCTTGGCCCATTGTGTAAAATATTTATCATTTTTTATTTTTGATTTTTGATTCTGACTTGATATTTTTTGTCCAAACATAAAAAACATTAAAAATATTTTTTCACATTTTTTATATTTATTTGGCTTTTATTTTCTTTATTTAAACATATGTATGTAAAATAATATATATACTTTTACTTAAAATACTAAAAAATAATACAAATACATTTTATTTTCTGATTTTATTTTATTTTATCTTTTGAAAACATTTTCTAAAAAATATACTTTTTTTTGTAAATAATAAATATTTTTATTTTTGTGTATATTTAATATATTTAATATATAATATAAATACTTATATAGTTATTAGAATATTTAGGATAAAAACATAAAAATAATACATTTTTTTTTATTAATATTTAACCTCAAAAATTACTTTTTTACAAATATACTTCACTTTTATTTATTTTTGTATATAATTAATAAATATTATATATAATACATAATAAATACTTTTTTATTTACAAAATTAGGGTTTTGCCCTAAACCATGAAAATATCCAAAAATTAACTTTTTTATTTTTGTTTGTATGTCACATGAAAAATACTTTTACATACATATAAAAATCATTTTTGTGCATCTTGCATATTTATTGTATTTATTCAATTATTGTACAATTAAATAACTTGTATATCCAATTTGGATTGTAATAGCTTAGATTTAAATTTCTTGCTAAATATCCCCATTTGAACATTTGTACCCCCCATCCCATAATTATGTTGTAATAATTTAGGATTTTATTTTTCGCATTTTAAAAGCTTTCCAATTATGCCATGATAGACCTAGGGTTTGCATGCAAAAAAATCAAAATAGCTTGACCTAATTCAAAGACAAAAAAGCATGAAAATGGACAACACCAATCACACTTGCACCCCTTAGGGTTACTCCACTTGTTGCCTTCAATAATGGGCCATGTTGCATGTTGAGTTTCTTTGGCAAAACAAAACAAATCAAATGATCATAGTCCCTCGATGACGCTTTCGAAAGTTGCCTAAAAATGATCAAGTCCCTTAAAGGAAAAATTGTCAAAGACACTTGGCACTATTGCAATCATGGTCTAAACGATGACCCGCGCCCTTCCCGTTAACATCCTAACACAAGATTGTCCACCAAATACAATGGTGGAACAATACTGTTAAAAGGGTTAAAACATAGGAAAGATCTTTGAGAAATTTAGGGTAGATAGCTCTTGGTTACTTGACCAATCTTGCAAAACAATCCTTGCCATTTTTCAAAACACACATCACAACACATTTTCAAAATAACTTTCAAAAACATTGAAAACCTTTCAAAAGACAAATACACCTTTGTATACATTCAAACATGGATCATTACAAATGTTGCCACAACAATGGCCTCTTTTCAAAATATTTTTCAAACCCACACACAAAGCACCATTTCAAACAATTGAAAGCACCATTTCAAACAATTGAAAATGCAAGGCAAGTAATCTAAGCAAGTAACTAAGAGCCCATGGATAACCATGGATAGAAAGGGTGCTAATACCTTCCCTTTATATAATCTACTCCTCGAACCCAAGAAAACATCTCAAAGGTTTTTGCTGTGCTTTTTAACCTTTCCTTAGGATAAAATAAAAAGTCGGTGGCGACTCTTGCTCAACCGAAACATTTGCGAAAACAAACGCAAAACCTCAAGTCAGTTCTCCCACTGTATCACAGAACTGGCGACTCTGCTGGGGATATTTTGAAAGTGGAGTAACCTTAGGGCTTAGATCACCCTTTTTGCATGACTAATTCTTTGCTTTGATTGCTTTACATTTTAGTTCTCTTGTTTGGGCTTGAAATACTACACCCGGATTTGGGGAAACATTCATAGATAGAAATACGTTGTGGAAACTATGCGGGTTATACCGACACGGTTGAAGCAATAGCTATATTAGTGCGACATATTTGTGAGTACCGGTAACCCTTGAGTTCAATCAAGGAGAGTACGGGGCCGCTGAGTGATGTCACTAAGCACTAATGACCTAGAACCTTACTTGACCATCTTGGCCTTTTATTAGGGGTAGTGAGATGACCGGCTTTGGTGCAGTCCGAAGTTGGTAGATACTCGATACTACACTCATTGAGGGTTGTTTTCTTGGAATATTTTGGTCGCTAGTTAAGTGGCTAAACCAAAACAATGAACATGGAAAATAATCCAGTGATATTGAGCTCCTTAGAACCCGGTTACTATTTATAGGACAGGTTTTTAAGTCAACTTCACTCAAGAGGGTACTTACCTATGAAACCTCATGCAAGCCTGAAACTAGGGTTTTGTGTGAATTGCTTGTACATATGTTTGTGCATGCATCATGAACATCATAAAGCATCATATGCATTCACTAACCATTTCAAGGGTTTGGATCTTCATCTTTGTTCTTGTTTTGTAGGTCATGGAAATTCTTCGCAGGAAAACTATCCAAGTCAACCTTGTGAGAATCCCTCCTCAACTCAAGGAGCTCACATCCAGAATTCCCGAAAGCTCTCCCTTCAGTGAAAGACATGGTAGACTGCTCAGCCTAGTCAGCACCATCATTGAAGTGGACATGGTAAAGGTGTTGTTCCAGTTCTTTGACCCCCTTAACCATTGTTTCACATTCCCCGACTACCAATTGGTGCCAACTTTGGAGGAATTTTCTCAACTTCTAAGAATTCCTATTCTTAATCAACTACCCTACAACGGTACGGAAAAAGAACCAAAGCCTGAAGATGTTGCTCAAGCACTACACTTGCAACCATCTGACGTCAAGGGGCATTGGGAAACTAGAAGTGGTGTCAAAGGTTTCTTGGCAAAATTCTTGTTTGAGAAGGCACAAGAGTGTTGGAATTCATTGGACCTACAAGCCTTTGAAGAAATTGTAGCACTCCTCATTTATGGGTTGGTCTTGTTCCCAAATCCTGACCAGCTTGTAGATGTCAATGCCGTCAAAATCTTCTTATCCAGAAATCCAATACCAACATTGCTTGGGGACATCCTCCACTCATTTTACACACGAACAATGAGAAAGAGGGGTGTTCTCATGTGCTGTACTCCTCTCCTTGCAAGGTGGTTTATTCCGCACCTTCCACAATCTGCCTTGAAGAATGACCAAGGCTTAAGGTGGTCACAACGGTTGATGACCCTCACTCACTCGGATGTACATTGGTGTTCTCGGTCTAGAGAAAATGTCATCATCGTCAATCGTTGTGGAGAATTCCCTAATGTTCCATTACTTGGCATTAGAGGAGGTATTACCTACAACCCTTGTCTAGCTTTGAGACAATTTGGATATGCACGGAGGGATGGCCCTCATGACATGTTGATTCCTGACCTAGTTTTTGACTTCGACAACGATGCGCAAGGACTTCGCCAAAGATTCATCAGAGCTTGGAGGATGCCTAACAAGGTAGACAACAAGACACTGGGGCACAAGAACTCCATCCCTCTTGAGCCTTATCTCAAGTGGGTACGAACCCGAGCCCAGAATCTAATGATGCCTTACCCTCATGTTCTCCCTGTGATTAAAGAGCCCGTTAAGGAAGGAGAGGTTCCCTATACCATCCTATATCCTGACATGCCAACATCATGGGAGGAGATGCAGAAGAGTTGGATCCAACTCAAGGAGGAACGGAATACTTTTGAAGCCAGCTTCTACGCCAGTGAGAAGAAGGTTTTGGAGTTTACCCGCCGACTCCATGAGGAAGAGACCCTCAACACCTACATCGCACCAAATAGGATGCGCAACGTCTTTTTACCTTGAGAAGTCTTTTGTAATATTTGGCCCATGGGGCATTTATGTACTGACAAAATTTCTTCTTATTAATATGACGTGTGTTCTTTTTGTCTGCAACAATTTTGAATTTTCTAAATCCTTGAATGCATTGCATAAATAAGCATATCATTCATCATGCGCATAAGCAGGTCTCCACACCAGGTTTCCTTATCTTTCTGTTGTTTATTTCAGTAAGATGGATCTCGAACAAACGGTCAAGGATTTGCAGTATCAAAACTCACAGTTTCAACATCTCCTGATGACCTTGGCAAAGGGTCAGGAGGATCTAAAAGCCCTGCTTGGGAACAAAGAGCAAGTGAAAAAGAAGAAGAAAAGAGTCGGGGTGGCTACCCTGGGAAGAAGGTTTGAGGGTGAAGCCAGAAGAGTTCTTGAATTTCCCCCTACGTCTAAAGAGGGAACCAGTAAAGGAAAAGGGGATGCGGTACCTTCCGAATCTGAAGCTGAAGAAGAAGAGGCTGAAGAAGACGAAGACTACTCAGAGCAACAATACCCGCCCGCCGATGATAGGTACAAAAGCTTGGAAGACAGGTTGGCAGCTATGGAGCTGCAGAGAGTTCCCGGTTTAGATTTCAAAGATTTGGGATTAATTGCTGGAATTGTGATCCCCCCGAAGTTCAAAGTGCCAATTTTTGCAAGATATGACGGGCTGTCTTGCCCAAAAATGCACCTAAGGTCATATGTCCGAAGAATCCAACCTCATACTTCCGACAGAAATCTTTGGGTGCACTTCTTTCAAGATAGCATGTCTGGCACTCAGATAGACTGGTTTTACAAGCTGGAAAGGTTAGAGATACATAGTTGGGAGGATCTGGAAGCTTCTTTTTATCGCCAATATCAGTATAACTCTGACTTGGCGCCAACCCGTACCCAGCTACAGAGTATGGGAATGGCCTCAGGTGAGGGATTCGAGGAATATGCCCAGAAGTGGCGCGATCTGGCCGGAAGAGTGCAGCCACCTCTTTCTGATAGAGAACTTGTCGATATGTTCCTGGGGACCCTGTCTGGTCCATTCTTTAATCATCTGATCGGTGGCTCTTCCTCGGGGTTTACTGAATTAATTCTGACTGGCGAGAGGGTAGAAGCCGGTATCAAGAATGGGAAGATTCAGAAAGATGCCTCTGCATCTACAACTGTTAAGAAATCATTTCCGGTGAAGAAGGAAACAGCTGTTGTGTATTCTCAAAGAGGAGCAGGAAGAAGTGAGCGCAGGCCGACTGTGGGGGCCGTGATGATCCAAAATCCATCAAATGATCAGCCTCGCGGAAATCAGTCCAGACCTAAACAACAGTGGGGAGAACGGCCACCACGGCAGTTCACCCGCATTAATATGACGCCCACGCAAGTTCTTCCGCATCTGTTGAAGCTGAATCTCACAAATATCAAAGAAGCGCCAAAAAATGTGAATACAACCTCACCCGCTTACAATGCCAATGCCAAATGCGCCTACCATTCCGATAGCGTCGGACATGACACAAACAATTGTTGGGCGCTAAAAAATAAAATTCAAGACTTGATAGATGCAAAAGAGGTGGAGTTCGATGCTCCATAGAAGCCAAACGTGATATCTGCTTCGATGCCGAAGCATGGTCGAAATGTCCATGCTATTGAGGAAGATTTGTATGTTTCTGATGTCAATGACCTGATAACTCCGCTGTTAACCATCAAGTTAAATCTGTTAAGAGCCGGGATTTTCCCGGGATGCAAAGAAGACTGCTACTGTTGTTACTCTCTGCCATTTGACTGCCCATTACTGAAGAAAGGCATCCAAGGCCTGATGGACAGTCAACAAATTCTGTTTGAAAAGGTTCCCGCTATTCCAACCCTTACTGAAGATGTTTCAATAATCACCATTCACGCCAATCTTTCCAAGGCCGTCAAAAAGCCTGTTAAGATTACATCCGCTACAAAGTTTGTTCCTCTGAAAATAACTATGCCAGGGCCTGTCCCCTACAGTTCTGAAAAATCAATACCATGGAAATACGGTGGATAAATCTACTACCATGGTATTAAACAAGTTGAAATAACCGAAGGAAGCTCTGATGAAGAAGATGCCAGCATTGGAAACATTGCCGGCACAAGCAAGATCACCCGAAGTGGGAGAATATTTTCTCCAGAGATTTCCCCTCCAAAGGCAATCTTTGGACCCTCATCTGCTGCCAAAGTTATTCCTGCACCAATAAAACTTTCCGCTAGAACCCCGTTGATTGAAGATGTTGTTATTCCTGTTTTTGTCCCTCCTACTTCTGCTGATAAGGGAAAAGGGATCCAAGATGAGCTCGTCAAGACGAGGGCTCAACCTTTGGTCATCCCGGAAACCTCTAAGAAAGAGATGGAGGAGATCCTGAAGATCATTAAAAAGAGCGATTATGATGTGGTAGAGCAATTGGGGCAAACCCCCTCGAAAATCTCCATGTTAGCATTGCTACTTTGCTCAGAGGCGCACGCCAAAGAATTGATAAATTTCCTGAAGACAGCCCATGTACCCCAGGAAACCTATGCCGACCAATTCCAAGACTGTGTAGCCAGTCTTACAGCAAACAACGGTTTAGGTTTCTCTGATGCTGACCTAACCTCAAAAGGAAGAAAGCACAACGACGCATTACATGTGTCAGTAGAATGCCAAGGAACTACTCTGGCCCATGTTCTGGTCGACACTGGTTCTTCTCTGAACGTGCTGCCTAAGAAGGCTCTCGACCGATTGGACTATGAAGGTTTGGAGCTAAGGCCAAGTAATATCATTGTAAGGGCGTTTGACGGGTCGTAGAGAATGGTACACGGGGAGGTAGACATTCCCATTAAGGTTGGCACAGAGGTATTCCCCTCAACTTTCTATGTGATGGACATCCGTCCGTCATACTCTTGCTTATTGGGGAGACCATAGATACACAATGCTGGGGAGGTCACCTCTTCCTTACATCAAATGTTGAAGTACCCTGTCAAAGGAAAGATCATAACCGTGCACGGTGAAGAGGAATATATGATCAGCCACCTAAACTCCTTTCGGTATGTAGAGGTAGAAGGTGAATTCATTGAGACCCCATTCCAGCACTTTGAGGAAGTCTCTCCTGAGGTGGAAGTAGCAAAAGTGGTAGCTGAGGTACCAAAGCAGATGGCCAGGATGGCATCTCTAAAAGACGCGAAGGCCGCAATGAAGGAAGGGAAGAGCTCAACATAGGGGCAGTTGCCGGATATTCCTCACAAAACAGACAAGTTTGGATTAGGATTCACTGTTGCGCGGCAGAAAGCTATGCGCCGCTCAAAGGTTTAAAGAACGCCCATCAAGATCTCTCCTTATGGGATCAATGCTTTGGAAGGTGAAGACGAAGAGGCCAACATCGAAGATTGGATCTATCCAACCATCGAAGGGGGACTACGCAACTGGGAGGCAAAGGACTTTGTCCCCATTACTTTTATTAATCAGTAATTATCTATCAAACATTTCCTGTGGTCTGTAATAATTACTTTTGAACAATCCGTACACTACTTTTTCACCTCATGCCTTGCCCGGGGCATGTAGGTCCATTTGTAAGGGTTTTGATTATCTTCATATCTGAAATTCTGGCTACAGATACTCAATGTCACGTCCAATGTTATGACACCGTATCTGACTTACTATATGACAGTAAATACAAAAGCAGTAAATAACACAGTCAATTGTTTACCCAGTTCAGTGTGCAACAACACCTACTCTGGGGGCTACCAAGCCAGGGAGAGAATCCACTATAAGAGATGTTAATTCAGGAATAAACCAACCAGTTTATCTCCTTCACTTAAGACCTACCCAATGCAATTCTAATCTAAGTACAACTTAAACCTGAGTTCCTACTCACTCCCCCTCAATCACAGCAGTGATACATAAATCAATTTGACTTGAGAATTGATGAAGACACTCTTCAAAACACACACTTGATTAAGCTTCACAGCTTTTTAATCAAGTAACACAATCACTCGTGCTTCACAGCTTTGAGTGATGTACACAACTAACTTGACTCTGCTTCACAGCTTTAGTCAAGTAACATTCAAACACTCTTGCTTCAAAGCTTTGAGTGCTACACAACCCTTACAATTGAAACCTATTCCAAGGCACTTATCACAATGATAATTGCTTGGAGTACAATAAACAAATCTATACAGATTACAAAATTGATCTTCTAATCAATCAGCAGGGATGTCTTCAAAAACCGCAGCTCTGTTGAATATATAGCAGCTGCAACTTCAGTTAGGGTTTCCAAAAACCTAGGGTTGATTCCGTTTGACCTAAAGACCAGGTCACAGTACTTTGTTGATCAGGTTATGATTGAGCTAGGTTACTCCTCAGAAAACGCAGGATTCTGTTTAGAGGGGACTGAGTTATTTCCTGAAAAAACTCAGACTTATCCAATCCTGCAATCCTGTTAGTTCAGAACAGGATGTCATAACATCTGTTATGACATCTGAGAAAACCTGTCTACTGATTAGCAAAATGTGATCATTTTGCAAACATGCTCAGATACACACTTCTAAACATCAGTATTTGAATTACAATATTTTTCTGCACATGTACCTATTGAGTTAGTACAACCTGAACTAGAATGTTATGACATCAGTCATGACATTCACACATACACTTGGGATTTACCAAAAATGCAAGCCAATACCTAAACACCTACAAACTCCCCCTTTGGCAGATTTTTGGCTAAAGTCTCTAAACAATCAGAGATACATAGATAGCAGCAGAAATAAGTGACAGCAGAAAAATATAGTGTTAAGTACTAATTAAGCAGTACCAAAAATATTCTCCCCCACTTTAGCCACAAATGGGCCAAAGATTACATGTTTATAAAGTTATACAGTTATCCAAGACAAAATAATGAGATCAGCAGCAGACAACAGCAGAACATTCTTCCAAACTCCACCAGCAACACCACCAAGCAGCAATCATCCTTCAAGCACTGTCATCAGACTCAGAGGAGCCAATTTCTTCAATGTTGAGCTGTCCTTCATCTTCTTCCCTCCTGCTTTCTTCAGCTTCTTCCTTTTCTAGCCTGGCAATTAGAGCTTCTAGGGTCCTTTTTCTAGCATCCAGATCTTTGCAAGTTTCTTTTAAAACAGCTATGACATCTGATGTTTTGGACTGGATCTTTGCAGACGATGTCTCAGCTGATGTTATGACAATGTCTGGAGCATGGGATCCCTGAAACAGTTTGTAGTGCAGGCCAAGGGCAGGGGCTCTTTTGCAGACTGTATCTCTTGCTACAAGGATGTCAGGGTATTGTGCAAGGATGATTCCACAGAGGAGGGAGGGAAAAGCAATTGGTCCTTTGACAGCATAACTGCCAGCATGCTTCAAGGTTTGTTCAAAGATGTACCTTCCATAGTCAAAGGCAGTCTTGGTTCCTACAGCATAGATGAATCTCCCCAATCCTGTGGAGATGGTTGATTTGTGATTTGTAGGCACCCAGTTTGCTGCACCTATTTTATGCAAGATGGCAAATTTCATGCTGAGTTTACTAGCATTCAACTTCCCTTTCAATGGCCAGCACTTTACTTGCCTGGAAGTGATGGTCAAACATACTTCATTGTCAGTTGCCTCTAGATCAGGACAGTCCTTATTTGTTCTTCCAAGAAACTTGTTGATTTCTGATGGAGAGAACTTGACCCTTCTTCCTCTAACAAACACACTCTCAAAGTCAGCTGACCTCCCATCAGCACAATCATTGGACAAGTTCACTACAAACTCTTTAACCAGATTTTCATAACATTTGCTAAACTTCATCACTGTCTTCATTAGCCCAGCATTCCTGATCAGCTCCATGATGTCTTTGCACTCCAAAGCATCATTGTTGAGTTCTCTCTCCAAGGCTATTCTCTTCAAGCAAACATACTTCCATCTGTTTGCATTATCAGGATGATGAAAGGAGATGTTGTCTGTTGGCACTTCAGGCACTCTAGCAATCTTGCTGGAGGGGAGCTTCCTTCTGATGGGAGTATTGTCAATGTCAACCTCAAATTATGATTCATCATCAGAATCAGAAGTTTCAGGTTCTTTACTTTTCTTGGAGATTGGTTGTCTAGCAGTCTGCACCTGTGCCTTCTTCCCTTTTGTCTGAATTTTCTCAGCCATCCCTTCAGCCTTGGATTTCTTAGCATCAGGTTTAACAGTCTCACTACTCTTTCTTTTCATCAATCTCCTAGCAATGCTAGGGTTCACATTAGCAATCAGTTCATTATCTGAGTAATCTTCATCCACATCAATGATAGGTGGATCAGCAGCCTTTTCAGAGGGATTCTGAATGTTGTCTTTTGGTGTCACAACATCCTCAGTGACATCTATATTTTCAGAACCTTCCACATTTGGACTTTCTGATTGATTCAACGGGATAGAAATCCCCGGTACAGATTGGTTGCCACTCAGAATGCTAGAAACCAGTCTAGCAATAGCTTGGTGTACTTGAACTGATCCTTCTTTATTAGGTGTAGAAGACGAAGGAAGAGAAGAGTTACCAGAGACTGTAGCTTGAGCTCTTCCTGCATGTCTGGTCCTGAGCTTTTTGACTCTGGCTGGGTCAGTTGCCATCTCCCTGAGAGGAGTGACCTCAAGAACTTCAGATTCTATGCATGTAGTGATTGCCCTAGAATCTTGATCAGATGATGACGATGATGAGTGAGACGAAGCCGCCATGGTGGAAGACGATGTCTGAGACATTGTGTGTAACGTTGAGTGATAGTAGCAGTTTGAGAAAATTCTTTGATTGGGAGGAGGAAACAGGTTGCAAGGACGAGAGAGGTAGGGAGTACAAGGGAGTCTCTTCAACTTCTTAAGGCTTTTGAAGTAATTGTGAATGAATATGATTAACCCACTGAATATAGACTTAATAAAATTAATCCCTTCAACCCTTGTTTTCAGCAAAACTAATTGCTATAATTTCTCATGTTGGTGAATACCCAATCTACCCCTCAAATTTTCAAGTTTATTTCCAACAAGCGACTTGGTAGAAGAATCAGTTAGCTGAAGCTTAGAGAACCTATGTTCCAGTTCAAATGACTTCTTTTCTCCAAAGGAAATGTTGAATGTTTTCAGATTACCACACCACAATGTCACAACATCTTGTGTAACATTGTCCTCAGGTAGCATCTGTTTTGACCAGAATTTTTGAGAACAGAGTTTATGAGACTTGTTCTTTGCCACATCACTTATATTATCAGCCTGTAGTTTAGAAGTTCTTCTGACATCTTCCATAGGAATAGCTCTTTTCATTCCTTCGAGCTTACGCTGCCACTGTTTCATCTCTTTTTCTTCTTTGATGATTTGACTCATAGTGGAGATATCAGTGTTCTCAGGCTGCCACACATAACAGTTATTTTTGGATTTGATTCCTCTCATTACAACATCTAGTTTTTCATTAAACACTAGACATTCAGATCTTGAGAAGTTGACCATGAATCCTAGATCACATAATTGACTGATGCTGATGAGATTAGTAGTCAACCCTTTTACCAGCAGTACCTTATTCAGACTTGGAACTCCAGGGTAGTCCAAATTACCAACTCCTTTGATTTCTCCTTTAGCACCATCTCCAAAGGTCACAAAACTGGTGGTGTGAGGCATAACATTATTGAGGAGATTTTTGAATCCAGTCATGTGTCTGGAACATCCACTGTCAAAGTACCAATCTTCCTTTGCAGAGATCTTTAGGGAAGTGTGTGCTATCAGTGCAGTAGCCTTTTTCTTCCATTGAGGAGCGTGTGGTACCTTTTTAGACTTAGGTTTGACATCTGAGTTCTGTTTAGGATATCCATGTAATCTGAAGCAGAAGGGCTTTATGTGACCATATTTCCCACAATGATGACATCTCCATCTTTGGTACCTTTTCTTCATATGTCTCTGTCCCTGATGTTGAGAGTAATGTTGAGACATCCGTTTTGACATTTGCTTCCCGGTACCAAATTTCTTTGTTTCCACAAATCCTAGGCCAGATTTATTTCCCATATTTTGACCAGCCTGAAGGATCTCTTCCAATTTGTCTGTTCCATTGGTCAACATCTTGACAGATTTGGTCATTTGATTCAGTTGTGAGTTCAGCAGTTGAACTTCTCCTTCTAAATGACTTATAGTTTCAAGATTTGCCCTCTTTTCAGCCTCCAGCTTTACAATGAGTTTTGATTGTTTCTCATTTTGCACACAGACTTCACCACTTCTGATACACAATTTCTTGTAGGTATCAGCCAGTTCTTCAAATGTTACTTCTTCATCACTGGTGTCACTTTCAGAAGTACAAACACTAGTTAGGGCAGTAACTAGTTTGGCAGATTCTTCTTCAGAATTGCTTTCTGAATCATAGTCAGACCAAGTAACAGTCATTCCTTTCTTTTTCTTCTTAAGAAAGGTAGGACATTCAGCTCGAATATGTCCATATCCTTCACATCCATGGCATTGAATACCTCTGCCTTGGTTTTCCTTATCTTCTGACCTTGGTCTTCTGCTGGAACTGTCAATGTCAGAAGGAATGTTATGAACATTAGACCTTGACTTTGGGTCCATTCTTTTGATGAGCCTGTTGAACTGTCTTCCAAGCATGGCAATGGCTTCTGATATGTTTTCTTCTTCATCCTCCTTGTATTCAACGTCAGTGTTGGATACAAGTGCTATGCTTTTGTTCTTCTTGTCACCATTATCAGTGATCCCCATCTCAAAAGTCTGAAGAGACCCAATAAGTTCATCCACTTTTAACTTGCTAATGTCCTGGGCTTCCTCTATGGCAGTTACCTTCATTGCAAATCTGTTAGGCAAGGATCTGAGAATCTTCCTCACCAGTTTTGCTTCTGACATTTTTTCTCCCAGTGCTCCTGAGGTGTTGGCAATCTCCAAGATGTTCATGTGAAACTCATGAATGGTTTCATCTTCCATCATTTTTAGATTCTCAAACTTAGTGGTCAACATCTGAAGCCTTGACATCTTTACTTTGGAAGTGCCCTCATGAGTGGTTTTGAGGGTGTCCCAAACTTCCTTGGCCAGTTCATATTGATGTACTAGTCTGAAGATGTTTCTATCAATTCCATTGAACAGGGCATTTAAGGCTTTTGAATTTCCCAGAGCTAACTCATCTTCTTCTTTACTCCAATCTTCCTCAGGCTTCAGACTGATTGTCCCATCTCTTTCAGTTATGGTGGGATGTATCCATCCTTTATCAGCAGCTCTCCAAGCCTTTTTGTCCAGAGATTTTAGGAAGGCAATCATACGAGGTTTCCAGTAGTCATAATTAGTTCCATCCAGAATGGGTGGTCTATTTCCAAAAACTCCTTCTTTGTCCATAGTGCCAGAAAGTGAAATCCCTAGATCTCACCCATTAATACAGGCAGGGTGCCTGCTCTGATGCCAATTGAAATTCTGGCTACAGATACTCAATGTCACGTCCAATGTTATGACACCGTATCTGACTTACTATATGACAGTAAATACAAAAGCAGTAAATAACACAGTCAATTGTTTACCCAGTTCAGTGTGCAACAACACCTACTCTGGGGGCTACCAAGCCAGGGAGAGAATCCACTATAAGAGATGTTAATTCAGGAATAAACCAACCAGTTTATCTCCTTCACTTAAGACCTACCCAATGCAATTCTAATCTAAGTACAACTTAAACCTGAGTTCCTACTCACTCCCCCTCAATCACAGCAGTGATACATAAATCAATTTGACTTGAGAATTGATGAAGACACTCTTCAAAACACACACTTGATTAAGCTTCACAGCTTTTTAATCAAGTAACACAATCACTCGTGCTTCACAGCTTTGAGTGATGTACACAACTAACTTGACTCTGCTTCACAGCTTTAGTCAAGTAACATTCAAACACTCTTGCTTCAAAGCTTTGAGTGCTACACAACCCTTACAATTGAAACCTATTCCAAGGCATTTATCACAATGATAATTGCTTGGAGTACAATAAACAAATCTATACAGATTACAAAATTGATCTTCTAATCAATCAGCAGGGATGTCTTCAAAAACCGCAGCTCTGTTGAATATATAGCAGCTGCAACTTCAGTTAGGGTTTCCAAAAACCTAGGGTTGATTCTGTTTGACCTAAAGACCAGGTCACAGTACTTTGTTGATCAGGTTAGGATTGAGCTAGGTTACTCCTCAGAAAACGCAGGATTCTGTTTAGAGGGGACTGAGTTATTTCCTGAAAAAACTCAGACTTATCCAATCCTGCAATCCTGTTAGTTCAGAACAGGATGTCATAACATCTGTTATGACATCTGAGAAAACCTGTCTACTGATTAGCAAAATGTGATCATTTTGCAAACATGCTCAGATACACACTTCTAAACATCAGTATTTGAATTACAATATTTTTCTGCACATGTACCTATTGAGTTAGTACAACCTGAACTAGAATGTTATGACATCAGTCATGACATTCACACATACACTTGGGATTTACCAAAAATGCAAGCCAATACCTAAACACCTACAATATCCATATGCCATGTTTAATGATTCATTGGACGTTTTTCATTGATAAATTGCTGTGTTCATTTTCTTTCCTTTTGCATTTTTTTTGTTTAAGGATGGCTATCCCTTACACACACCCACACTCACAAATGCAGGTACCCATCCACTCTGGATTCTATGGGTGACTATTCTGCTATGTCCTTCAATAACTCTGAAGATCTGGTCAATCAGGCTGAGTATGAAGATGACGAAGGTTGTGAAGTACCAGGAGAGCTAGCCAGACTTTTACAGCAAGAAGAAAGGGCCATCTTACCTCATGAAGAGTTGTTGGAAACTGTCAACTTAGGAACAGAGGAAGACCGGAAGGAAGTACAAGTGGGTGCCAATCTGGAACTGAGTGTCAAGGAGCGCCTGATACGGATGTTAAGTGAATACGTTGAAATCTTCGCCTGGTCTTATGAAGACATGTCGGGTTTAGACACAGATATTGTGGTTCACCGTCTCCCTACAAGAGAGGATTGTCCACCGATCAAGCAAAAAGTCCGCCGAATGAGGCCCGACATGTCTGAGAAGATTAAAGCAGAAGTAATGAAACAATTCAACGCTGGCTTTCTGGCTGTTACATCCTATCCACAATGGGTTGCTAACATTGTGCCAGTACCTAAAAAAGACAGCAAGGTCAGGATGTGTGTAGACTACTGGGATTTGAATAGGGCCAGCCCCAAAGATGATTTTCCGCTACCGCACATTGACATTTTGATCGACAACACAGCTCAGCACAAAGTGTTTTCCTTCATGGATGGATTCTCGGGCTACAACCAAATTAAAATGGCCCCCGAGGACATGGAGAAAACAACCTTTGTTACACAATGGGGTACTTTCTGTTACAAGGTGATGCCGTTCAGACTGAAGAACACAGGGGCAACTTATCAACGCGCCATGGTAGCTTTATTTCATGATATGATACATCATGAGATCGAAGTTTACGTAGACGATATGATAGCTCGGTCACAAACAGAGGACGAACACCTTGAACATCTAGAAAAGCTGTTTGCCAGGTTGAAAGAATACAAACTCAGGCTGAATCCAAGTAAGTGTACTTTTGGAGTTAGGTCTGGTAAACTTCTAGGGTTTATTGTCAGCAACAAAGGCATTGAAGTCGATCCAGCAAAAGTGAAAGCAATACAAGAGATGCCTGCTCCCCGTACTGAAAAGGAGGTTAGAGAGTTCTTGGGGCGCTTGAACTATATTTCCAGATTCATCTCTCATCTGACTTCTACCTGTGAGCCAATTTTCAAATTATTAAAGAAAGATCAGGTAGTCGAATGGAACGACGATTGCCAAGCTGCTTTTGATAAGATCAAGGAGTATTTGCTAGAACCTCCTATTCTGATGCCACCCGTCGAAGGAAGACCATTGATCATGTATCTGACCGTCTTAGATAACTCAATGGGGTGTGTTTTGGGCCAGCATGACGAGTCTGGTCGAAAAGAGCATGCTATTTATTACCTTAGCAAAAAGTTTACCGACTGTGAGACTCGCTACTCACTGCTCGAGAAAACTTGATGCGCTTTGGTATGGGTTGCTCGCCGACTAAGGCAGTATATGCTAACTCATACCACTTTGTTGATTTCCAAAATGGATCCTATCAAGTATATCTTCGAGAAGCCTGCTTTATCTGGGAGAATAGATAGATGGCAAATGATCCTAACTGAGTATGATATCCAGTACACCACTCAAAAAGCTATAAAAGGGAGTGTACTAGCTGATCATCTAGCTCATCAAGCTATCGAAGATTATCAATCCATGAGATTTGACTTCCCAGACGAGGACATCATGAATTTGGACAACATTGAAAGTAACGGACCGTATGACGGACCTGAAAAGGGATCCCGATGGACCCTGTACTTTGATGGTGCTTCAAATGCACTTGGAAACGGTATCGGTGCGGTACTCATTTCCCCGGAAGGTCGTCACACGCCTTTCACGGCTCGACTTTACTTCAGCTGCACAAATAATATGGCGGAGTATGAAGCTTGCATTTTTGGTCTCAAGGCTGCTATAGACTTGGGGATCAAATCTTTGATCGTATTTGGGGACTCGGCTTTGGTTATCAGTCAAATCAAAGGAGAGTGGGATACCAAGCATCCTAATATTATCCCATACAAAGAACATGTCCTAACATTGTTGCCTCATTTCGAGCAAATTACCTTCGAGCATTTCCCGCGAGAAGAGAATCAGCTAGCAGATGCTCTGGCTACAATGTCTTCCATGTTTAAACTCAACTGGGATAACGAGGCTCCCCAAATCACCATCGAGCGAATGGATGAACCTGCGCATTGTCACGAGATTAATACCGAAGAAGTAGTGGAACAACCCTGGTTTCACGAAGTCAAAAGGTATCTCCAGACTAGAGAATATCCCAAAGGAGCTTCCGTAAATGACAAGAAGTTCCTAAGGAAATTTGCTGCCAAGTTCTTCCTGAGCAATGACATCATCTATAAATGCAGCCATGATTGTGTTTTACTCCGATGTGTGGACAAAGCTGAAGCAGAGTTAATCATGACCGAGATGCACAGCGGTACATTTGGCACTCATTTGAGCGGGCATACAATGGCTAAGAAGATCCTAAGGGCAGGCTATTACTGGTCTACCATGGAAGCAGATTGCCATCAGCATTCCCGTACCTGCCACAAATGTCAAGTCTACGCTGACAAGATTCATATTCCTCTGGTTCCTCTCAACGTGCTGACAGCTCCTTGGCCATTTGCAATGTGGGGCATTGACATGGTTGGAGAGATCAAGCCCACGGCATCCAACGGACATCGCTTCATCCTGGTTGCCATTGACTACTTCACCAAATGGGTCGAAGCAGCTTCCTTCGCCTTTGTTACTAAAAATGTGGTTGCCCGCTTCATCAAGCAAAACCTCATATGCCGGTATGGTGTTCCGGACAGGATCATCACAGACAACGGTACTAATCTGAATAATATTATGATCACCGCATTATGCGAACAGTTCAAGATTTATCATCGCAATTCATCTCCCTATCGGCCGAAGATGAACGGTGCTGTTGAAGCTGCGAACAAAAACATTAAGAAGATCATTCAGAAAATGACAGTCACTTACAAGGACTGGCATGAGATGTTACCATTCGCTCTGCATAGATACCGTACGACGGTTCGTACTTCAACCGGGGCAACCCCATTTTCTTTGGTATATGGCATGGAAGTTGTCCTGCCCATGGAGGTTCAGATTCCTTCTCTAAGGATTATGAAGGACGCAGGTTTGAATGAAGATGATTGGATTCAGACCCGACTTGATCAACTCCATTTGATCGACGAGAAGCGACTCGCTGTTGTCTTCCATGGTCAAACGTATCAAAAACGGATGATCAAGGATTTCAACAAGAAAGTCAGACGTCAAGTATATCAAGTCGGAGATCGTAATCAAGCGGATTATCCTGCCGCAAAGTGATCCTAGGGGCAAATGGACTCCTACATACGAATGACCATTTGTGATCAAGAGCATATTTTCTGGTGGTGCAATGATTCTGACCACCATGGACGGCGACGATTTTCCGCACCCTGCGAATGTAGACATAGTCAAAAGATACTACGCATAAAATAACCCAACAAGTCGAAAACCCGAAAGGGCGGCTTGGGCAAAAATGGGCATCCCGGTGGACCGAAAACCCGAAAGGGCGGTTCAGGAAAAAATTAGGGATAAAACAAAAAAAAATTGTACACCCGGCAAGTCAAAAACCTGAAAGGGCGGCTTGGGCAAAAAGGGGGTTCCCGGTGAATCGAAAACCCGGAAGGGAGATTCAGGCAAAAGTTAGGGAATTAAAGCGTATGGCTATGTCTCGTCGGATCACTTTAAGGACAATCTCTTCATCAACCAGCTCCAAGCTTCTGATCAATCCAGTCATCGGCAGACGAAGCATTGAATGGACAGATATTCAGAGTTGTGAAGGCTATAGCAGAATGGAATCCCATGGAATTGTTTCACATAGCCATCTTTCTTTTGTGTAAATTTTTCAATGTTTACGACGACATCCTCTTACTAGGATGACTGTTTCCTTTGTACAAATATACTCATAGAAAGTTAATACAAATACTTTTCCAAATACAGAAATTTGCGTTGTCTTCCTTTCCTCTTTTCTTTTGCACTTATGTTTTATTTGAGAAACGTCCAATGTTTTGTTAAATAGGCATATGCATTTGAACATAATCATTTCCTTATGAATCAAGAAAGATGATTACTAATAGGTTGAAGGTACGGATAGATATCTTGATGCCCTTTCAGAAGAAATCGCCACCAGATCTAAAAATCCAAATTCCTCAGTCAGAACTTAATTCCCTAAACAGAGTTAAACTTTGGGATCCTCAGCAGAGAAAGCTTCCTCAAAACTGATCTCCCCAGCCAGAGGGCCTCCCAGAACTCAATTCCCCTCAGAATTAAAATTCAGAATCCCCAGTGGAGCCTTAAAAATCTGAAAATCCAATCCCCAGCGGAGCTAAAATTTCCAACCATCAATCCCCAGCGGAACCAGGCTAGTGAACCTTCTCCCCACAAAGATACTTCCCACCAAACTAAGGATGCTCAGTCTTACTCCTCCAGCATGAGTCTATCAGGTTCTGAATTCCCCAGTAGAGATCATCAGAAATTCTCTTACCCTGCAAGTCACCAAGGAATTCCAATTCCTCGCAGTAGTCCTAAGATCCCTCAACGATTGAAGATCTTGTATTCCCCAAGCAGAATGAAGACTCTCATTCTCAGTTCCTCACAGGATAATCAAATGTCCTCCAGTGAAGATCTCCTCAAAACAAGAATCCCCGGAAGATTGGTATACAAACCAAGCTCCTATTTCTCCAGCAGTAGTCAACAAGGATGTCTCATCCTCAGCAATCAAAATTCTTGTCTTCCCCTGCAGCAGTCAAGGATTCACTTTCCCTGGCAGCAGTCAAGATTCTTTATCTCCAGGATTCATCTATCCTCAGCAAAGACAGTTCTTCAGCTTACATGCGCATTCATTTACATTCATATCACATATATTGCATCATACATATCATGCAACATAACTTTGTGTTTTAGCTAACATTTCACCCTTTTCAGGATGAGATTAAAAGGCTATCGTTAACAATTATTCAGATACAGTATGGATACACCCCAGACACGGCGGTCATTCTATTACTCATTCAGAATTTCAAGTCAGATACAATACAGATACACCCCAGACACGGCGGTCATTCTACTACTCATTCAGACTACAGCAATCAGATACATACTAGATTTGCTCCAGACACGGCAGCCATTCTATCTCTCATTAAGATTCATTTATCCACCTCAAGTTACAGTTTCAGATACACTCCAGACACGGAAGTCATTATGCTACTCATACTTCAGTTACAGTTTCAAATACACTCTAGACACGGAAGTCATTCTGCTACTCATAATTCAGATACAGTCCAGATACGCTCCAGACACGGTTGCCATTCTGTCACTCATTCAGAATTTGTCCCCAGCACGCAGTTTCTCCATACAGATGTTTCTCTGTTACCCAGATACAATACAGATACACTCCAGACACGGCAGTCATTCTGATATTCATTCTTCAAGCACAGTTACAGCTCAGGTACGCCCCAGACACGGAGGCCATTCTTCTTCTCATACAAACTCAGTCCTTAGATGCAGTTCAAATGCATTCCAGACACGGATACCATTTTGATCCTCATTCTTCTGACCCATCACATTGCAGTTCAACAAACATTCCAGATGGCATCTTTAAGCCCATCCCCGACAATATTCTGTCACCCGTTCAGATGGCATCTTTAAGCCCATCTCTAAATGGCATCTCTAAGCCCATTCCCGCATCCATTGTTTTGACGAGTGCAAATTTAAGGGCACTCTAGTGTCCAATCTCCTTTTACCTTCGAGACGCGAAAGACAAACTTGCCAATCTAACTCTTCAGGTGCAAGAAGATTGAACAGGGGCAACTGTTGTACCCCAAAATTTGCCCTCTCATTTCTTCAACATCTTCTCATCCCAAGACCCTTGGAGCTCAAGAACAAGTTAGGGTTTACTCTGCTCAAGACTCCTCCTTGCTCTGTTGACCCAAATTAGGGCTTGAGTTTGCACAAAGATGTTTTGACCTGAAATTCCCAAAGTAACTTTTATGCTTCATGTTGGACTCACAAGATTATCCATACCAAGTTTCAAGCCTTGATTCCAATCTTTTCCCAGTTAATTGGACAGTTGACCTAGAAATCAGCTGTATTGGGGAAAAAGTCAACTGTGGTCAATTGACAGTCAAACCTCATAATTTTTGACCCACATCAACATTATGAACTCATATGAACCATTTGGTAAAGTTTGGATCACAATTCCACAAGAAATTTGATCAGATCACCAAAAGGGCAAAATGGTCATTTTTAGGGTTTTGACTGCACAAAGGCAATTTTTGACTGTTTGACCTAACTAATGGCAAACCAAGCTCACATATGGACTCAAGGACTTAATGGCATTGTCTTTACATGTTCAACAAGTTCAAAAGATCCCAAATGCACAAAATTGACAGATGAATTTTCTAGTCAACTGATCAAAATTTGACTATATACTGAAAAGTCAAACTTTGACTTTTTGGTCAAAATCAAGTGTCAAGATTCATTTTTCATCAAAACATGTCAAATTATGAAACTTGTTCATAAAGAAACCAAAAATTACAAATTAGGGTTTGAAATGAAGAAATTTCATAACTTAGAAATTTTCTAAGTTATGAAATTCCCTTATTTTTTCCTAACTTTGTCCCATCTTTTCATCAAGATATATTTGGATTAAAACAAAACTCAAAACATGAAAGTTATATTCCATTGCAAAATCTACAACTTTGATTCACAAATTTTCCTCAAAATAAGCTTGTAGCTCAAGTTATGATTTTTGGAATAGGGGGGCAAAACATTCTTAACTTAGAAATTTTTTGACCTATTTTAGGCAGGATTTTTGCCTAACTTCATGGCCACTTTTCACATGCTTCCACTTGGAATTTCAACTTGCATTACAAATATGGATTGTAGTACACATTCCAAGCTTTCCAAATTGTCCAAGAACTTCTCAAACACCCTTGTGGTTAGGGAGAATCGAATTTGTAAAG
The DNA here is from genome assembly GCA_948472305.1 of Vicia faba. Taxonomy (NCBI): domain Eukaryota; kingdom Viridiplantae; phylum Streptophyta; class Magnoliopsida; order Fabales; family Fabaceae; genus Vicia; species Vicia faba. The sequence goes on from OX451739.1 coordinate 1,310,027,838, forward strand.
ATGGGCAAAAGTCACTTTGTTCATGGCCAAATTACATGTTCATAACCTTGCCATTTTCAAGTCAGCATGTTCCAAGGTAGATTACAGGCCTCTAATCTCATTTACACTCAGCAATTTAATGCCAATCCTTTGTGTTCAAGCCTTATTTTGTGTGTTTAACCATTACTTGCAAGATTAAGCCATATTTGGAAAAAAGCATTTTAGCCATTTTGATAAAGTATCACTTTATGTCAAATTCACAAATCAAAGAGGTACAAGCAGATCTTTGAGGCACAAGTTCATGAACAAAATTCCACTGATCTAGGAGAGAAGGTGCAACATGCTTGAGGGGCCCATAGTAGCCTATAATCCAACTTGACAACTTTAGCTTAGATAAGAAGAAAACTTGCATTTTGTATCATAATACACATTCCTGCAAGAACCAACTCAAGCAAACTTTGTGAACATATTTGATACATCATAACTGACCTAAGGCACGACCCTTCCATCCCTCATACCTCCTCAAACACCAAAACACCATCCTACTGCAAAAAACAGAGTCCCTTCTGCAACATGACTTTTATAAACCTTTCCACTCGTGCACTTTAGCCAAAAAGAGTTCAAACATGTTCCATATCACCCACTGAAGCTATCCCAAGCATTGAACACAAACTGTAACATCCCTAACATCACTTGCCATTTTCAGTTTTCAACTTTGCAGGTGGACTTCCATAGCTCGATTCAATCAGTTTCAAAGCAAGCTAGAGGTTGGAGAAGCATCCCTGAACTTCAAGCAAGCTGTACAAGTCCTCAAAATCCATTGAAAGTACCTCCATTGTTGTACACGATTCAAGCTGAACAGGTAAAAGTTTGGACTTCTATCTCTCTATCCAGGCATAGTTAGGCTTAAGTTTGTGAAGAAAGTATGTCCTACTCATGGTCCTGAAACTACCCATATCCTTACTTTTCATTTATATTGTGTGTACTGCACGAATTTTGGACATGAACATTGAAAAAAACTTAGGTTAAAAATTGGGGGAGAATAAATTCTCTCTCATTTCTGAGAGTTAGAACAACTCCTTTATATGTTTAGAATCGTGACATGATGCTCTATAATGTTTATGTTGTGAGTTTTTGTTAAAAGTCAAGGAATCAAGAGATAGCAGTTGGAGAAGGAAACGCGCGTTTTCTGTGTTTGAATGTTGCTGGAGGTTGAAGACAACCACCTTTGGGCTGGGTCTGGGTCATTTTTCTGTTTGGACCACTATTTTCCACATACACCTCCCTGGCCCATTGTGTAAAATATTTATCATTTTTGATTTTTTCTTTTTGATTCTGACTTGATATTTTTTGTCCAAACATAAAAAACATTAAAAATATTTTTTCACATTTTTTTATATTTATTTGGCTTTTATTTGCTTTATTTAAACATATGTATGTAAAATAATATATATACTTTTACTTAAAATACTAAAAAATAATACAAATACATTTTATTTTCTGATTTTATTTTATTTTATCTTTTGAAAACATTTTCTAAAAAATATACTTTTTTTTGTAAATAATAAATATTTTTATTTTTGTGTATATTTAATACATTTAATATATAATATAAATACCTATATAGTTATTAGAATATTTAGGATAAAAACATAAAAATAATACATTTTTTTTTATTAATATTTAACCTCAAAATTACTTTTTTACAAATATACTTCACTTTTATTTATTTTTGTATATAATTAATAAATATTGTATATAATACATAATAAATACTTTTTTATTTACAAAATTAGGGTTTTGCCCTAAACCATGAAAATATCCAAAAATTAACTTTTTTATTTTTGTTTGTATGTCACATGAAAAATACTTTTACATACATATAAAAATCATTTTTGTGCATCTTGCATATTTATTGTATTTATTCAATTATTGTACAATTAAATAACTTGTATATCCAATTTGGATTGTAATAACTTAGATTTAAATTTCTTGCTAAATATCCTCATTTGAACATTTGTACCCCCCATCCCATAATTATGTTGTAATAATTTAGGATTTTATTTTTCGCATTTTAAAAGCTTTCCAATTATGCCATGATAGACCTAGGGTTTGCATGCAAAAAAATCAAAATAGCTTGACCTAATTCAAAGACAAAAAAGCATGAAAGTGGACAACACCAATCACACTTGCACCCCTTAGGGTTACTCCACTTGTTGCCTTCAATAATGGGCCATGTTGCATGTTGAGTTTCTTTGGCAAAACAAAACAAATCAAATGATCATAGTCCCTCGATGACGCTTTCGAAAGTTTCCTAAAAATGATCAAGTCCCTTAAAGGAAAAATTGTCAAAGATACTTGGTACTATTGCAATCATGGTCTAAACGATGACCCGCGCCCATCCCGTTAACATCCTAACACAAGATTGTCCACCAAATACAATGGTGGAACAATACTGTTAAAAGGGTTAAAACATAGGAAAGATCTTTGAGAAATTTAGGGTAGATAGCTCTTGGTTACTTGACCAATCTTGCAAAACAATACTTGCCATTTTTCAAAACACACATCACAACACATTTTCAAAACAACTTTCAAAAACATTGAAAACTTTTCAAAAGACAAATACACCTTTGTATACATTCAAACATGGATCATTACAAAGGTTTCCACAACAATGGCCTCTTTTCAAAATATTTTTCAAACCCACACACAAAGCACCATTTTAAACAATTGAAAGCACCATTTCAAACAATTGAAAATGCAAGGCAAGTGATCTAAGCAAGTAACTAAGAGCCCATGGATAACCATGGATAGAAAGGGTGCTAATACCTTCCCTTTCTATAATCTACTCCCCGAATCCAAGAAAACATCTCAAGGGTTTTTGCTGTGCTTTTTAACCTTTCCTTAGGATAAAATAAAAAGTCGGTGGCGACTCTTGCTCAACCGAAACATTTGCGAAAACAAACGCAAAACCTCAAGCCAGTTCTCCCACCGTATCACAACATGATCTTGAAGTATTTGAAGGAAAAGGTCACAATCTTTACAATGTACTAAGAAATACTCCATTTAGATAATTGATCCAGAAGTTATGTCCCCTTGAATTCTTGAAAAACAAACTTTTTTTGTACTTAGAAATATTTCTAAGTATTGAGCTTTAAAATGACTTATAATGTTCTTCAAAATTACATGATCCTCTACTCAAAATTTGATTTTGATCCTTGAAGATGAAATAAAGTAGACCTCTTGAATTGAATTGTGGAATTGAGATCACTCAAAAATCATAAAAATTGAGAGAGATATAGTCTTTGGAAGATGGTGAACAAATTTGGGAAAATTCACAAATTATGCACTTGTGATCACTGAATTAAGCACTTGCTCAATTAGGTCAAACTTGTTGAATCAACCTTGAATATTTTGAACTCTTTTTTTGCAAAATAGAGCTTGATGAATCACATTAGGTCTTGAAATGATGTTATCTTGAAGAATACTCAAATATGGAGTTTAAGTCTCAATGAAACTCGTTGAAGAAGGCATTGAAATAAACACATGAACCTATGAATCTTCTTGATGAATTCCGCCACCAACCTTGAGGAAACCTTGACCTAAATAAAGTGAGAGAGACATTTGAACCAAAAAATTTGATATCATAGACATAGTCTTGAAGCTTGAGCTCTTTCCATCCATTGAAGAACCATTTTACTGAGAACCAACCCTCAAACCCTATGATAGATGGTGAGATGAATGCAATTATGTCATTACCTACAATATAAACATTCAAAGAAACATATATACATATTTTGATGTTAGTTAAAAGAACACATGTACAAGATAATCAATTCAAGTTGATTGGTGATCCCTCAAGAACAAACTTAAAGATGGGATGAGGTAGAAAGAGAGAACCGACCCTAATGTGTAATCTTGATGTATTGGTAAAATGAGATAATGAGAGATCTTAGGAGCAAAAACTGAGGTATAACACAACATCACCATAAAAAAAACAAGAGACCTTGCGTGAAAGCAAAAACCATTGACACCATCTAAAGAGAGACTGGCCTCTTGAATTACTATTGGTTTAAGCAAAGAGTAAAATTAAGTTCGCATGTGACCTACAAAGAAACCAAAACAAAATACTCTTCTATCTCTTTCGCGTTTGTTAGAGAGTTAGAAAATTTTATTATTATGCAAAGACTAAATAATCCACATCGTTGCATGTCAAATCATAGTAAAATATCTCATAACCTTAGTCCTATTACCTAAGGATTAAAATATCCCAAACAACATATTGAAATTCCAATGAAAAGGAACTTGAACTCCTAACCAATTTGATTTAGAACCACGACAAATGAACATCTTTATAACTATCAATTAAATTATACTTACGAAGAGATATAAATTTCTTTAATTAAGAATTATTTGTTACAAATAAATAATATTATTTTATTTTTATTTCTTTATAAAATTAAGTTGTGAATGGTAGCTTTTAAAATATGCCTGCATTAATAATTTAAAATATGACACGATATATATATATATATATATATATATATATATATATATATATATATATATATATATATATATATATATATATATATATATATATATATATATATATATATATATATATATATATATATATATATATATATATATATATATATATATATATATATATATATATATATATATATATATATATATATAGAGAGAGAGAGAGAGAGAGAGAGAGAGAGAGAGTGTCGAGATCCATTCATAGTAAATATAAGTCTAAATCTTACACCAAGTTTAAATTGTTAATAAAAATGAATCAAATGGTCTTTTTTCCTAAAAAATAGACAACTTTTTAAGGAAAAGAATATTTTATTTTTTATATGAGAGTTTGATCCATTTCTGTTAAAGGTTGAGATTTGATGTAAGACTTTTAGACTTACACCTGGTGTCAACGATGAAGGTGGTAAAAATATACAAGAAAGGGGGTTGAATTGTGTATCTGATAACTATTTATTTTTAAAACTGCAGCTTCTGAATATGACCAAGTTGAGATTTTGAGCTGGAGTATGCAGCAACGAACTAATTTAAAGTAAAAAAATAATAAATAAATCACACACAAAGATTATCATAGTTCCTCTAAAATGAGAGTAGTCCAGCCCCCTTGCCAAGCAAGAGCTTTTTACTATAGTAATTCAGATTACAATTTGCTCAATCACACTTGAAAGAGACTTCCTTGCTCAAACCAACTGTCCAAGAATTCTTGCTCATTCAAACTAGAAAGAGAGTTCCTTTCCCAAACTAATTGTCCATGACTTCTTTCTCAAGTCCTCAGACAAGAGATTTCTTGCTCAATCCTCCAGATCAAAACTTCCTTGCTCAATCCTCAGATTGAGACTTCCTGTTCAAGTCCTTAGACAATAGACTTCCTTGCTTAAGCCCTCAAGCAAGAGACTTTTTTGCTTAATCCTCAGATCGAGACGTCCTTCTCAAGTCCTCAAACAAGAGACTTCCTTGCTCAAGCCCTCTAGCAAGAGTTGTCTTTGCCAAAACCTGAAGTTCAGAACTTCCTCCTTAATCACAATTAAAATAGACTTTTACTAAAGCATGAATGCAAGAGACTCGAGATATTTTTAACAAAAGAGTATGTTACTAAGCTTTGTGTTAAATGTGTGCTTCTTAGTGTTATACCCCAAATTTGTCCTATCCTTCACTCAAATCTTATGGCTTATGCATGTCATACTCCTCATATATATACCCTCCATTAGATCATTTTACACATCATGCATCAATAATCAATAAGCGTTTGGCATGGGATCAAGGATCTTGAAGAGTTTGGGTTCTCTATGCTTTGAGGGGCTCACTTTATTCAAACTTGATTCAACTGTTGCCTTTATCAATCATGGTTTGTAGAATTTGGTTTTGGATTCATGATCATTGTGAACTTCTTTTTCATTAAGATACAAGGTCATATTCATCAATATTCCCTCAAGGACAAATGGATTAGGGTTTTAACTTGTTGTCCATATAGTTTTATCAAGGGTTCAACTGAGAAGGCTATGGACTATGGTTTTGGTTCCTTCCAAGAGCTCAAGCTAATTTCATCAATGTGCATCCAAAAACAAGTGGATTATGGCTTACATCTCATCATGATGGAGCTTGTTAATATTCATCAATTGAAGTTCATTGGATTTCATGTCAAGGTGTACTTCTGTGCTTCAAGTCTTATCTTCATCTTCAAAGATTCCTTGTGTTAAGGTCATCTATTGGGGAATGGGTTTTTCAAGACATGGTACAAGATATAAGGCAAGAGATTCATTATGCTCAAAACATTATTATTCTTTCAGATACTCATTTCTTGATGTGAATTTAAGATTGAAGTTAGGAGTTTTATCAAGAAGGCAAGTTGATGTGGATTCATTATGGCGATGTGTTAATTTAAGTGGGATATGACTTCAAATATTTCCAAGATATCAATTAGCATGATTCAATGTTTTTGTTTATAGATTCCCTATGACATCAACATTGATTTGTCAAGAATTGATTTAAGAGTGCAAGATTAGAAAATTCATGTGGACTTCTTGAGAAACAAGTTACTTGAAATTTAAGCATACAACATATCCAAGTCCAAATATTCATTAAATTCGTCAAAATTCATTAATTCAACAATATTCAAAGGTTTAAAATTTAAGGTTCAAGCAATATTCATTCAAGTTCAATTTTCAATGTCCAAATTACATATACATCCATTCAAGTTTACAAATAATAAATGTCCATCCAAAAATACCTAAACTTCACATGTTATCTTCATGTCATCAAAATAGTTCCATGTCAAATGCCTTTTTTTCATTTGCAACAAAACTTGTTCACCAAAACAACTCCAATTTTGATTCAAAACCAATGCAAGTTGCTTGAATCCATTTGCACTAAAATTGTCCAAAAATCAAACACTTAAAAACAATGCAAACCTTTCTATACATAAACAATAAAATCGGTCCAAAAAATATCCAAAATACTTGCAAATAATAGTACATGACCCTGCATCAATTCAGTTCACCATAACAATGCAAACAGTTCACCATGATGCACCTGAACCATGACTAAACTCGCGCCCTGCATCATTGCAAACAGCTTGCAAAATAGTGAAAACAGAAAATTAAATGGAATGCAAATCGTACCAAGAAAGTTTCAATGACAACTCATGTAACTAACATGTTCCAGACCTAAAACACAAGCCTAAGCAACTGTTTCCAAGCCTACAACCCAGCTGCATCTGAACCTGAGGCTTGTGCAAACCAGACATGCCATGTTAGTTCAAATGAGTTTCTAATAAACTCCAAGCCAATGATAACTAACTCCAAGCCTATGCTTCGTTCCAGACCTCACTCCACACCTAATCCAACTGCTATATAAGTGTTTTCCCTCCAATTTCATTGCTCATTCACCGATTTTCAAAAATCACTCTCAAAATTCTCTCTCAATTCTCAACTTTGAATTCACGTTTCTTCTGATTTTCTCTAAATTTCATAACTAATATTTATATAAATTAAATCAAATATATGGAAATTGTTATTAATATGTAGTAATATAATACATATATAATATATATGAAATTTATTGGATTAATATATAGTAATATAGTACATATTTGTCATATTAGTTATTAGTTATATTTGATGTAAAGTTTATATAAATATACCGTATAATATGTCAAAAGTTAATTTTATTTTATTTGTTTAAATATATGATATATATTATAAATTAATTTTAGTTTATTATTATATAATAAAAATTAATTTCAATTCATTATTATATAGTAAAATTTAATTTCAAAAGTGATGTTTTATATTACTACATATTACTATATATATATAATTTCAATTTATTCTAAATATGTAATATATATAATTAAAAAATGTGTGTAATGTTTACAAGTGGTGAGGTTGCTCGTAGTAGAGGTGGAAGGTGGTTCAAGTCACATTTAAAATATATATTTATAAAATTTTGTATTTTTAAATTTTAACATGTAATATTAAAATAATAAAGACTAATTTTATGAAGAATGATGTGGCATTGACACATAAGTAAAAATAGTGTCACATTTTATAAAAATATATTTAATTTGTAGTGACTTTAAAAAAGAGGGATCAAAATAAATAAATAAATTAAATAAAAAAATCAAAATTACAATTAAGTCTTAATTCGTTTCTATTAACCATTTATATTTGATGTAAGACTTTTAGAATTACATTTGGAGTCAACGAGTCTTAATTTTATATTGAGTCGGGGTCTATTGACATTAGATGTAATCTAAAATATTACATCAAATTTCAATCATTAATAAAAATAAGTCAAATATATATATATATATCTATATATATATATATATATATATATATATATATATATATATATATATATATATATATATATATATATATATATATATATATATATATATATATATATATATATATATAACAAACTATTTGTCAAATTCAACATATTTAATTAATAAACTTTACTTTAAACTTAAATTTGACTTATTTAATTTAAAAACTAAATTCAAAGATTTAATTATTGATTAATTGGATTTCAAATTATCTTCTAATTATTTAAATTTATTTTCAGCACTATATTTTCACTCTACTAACAAAGGAGTATTCTCACCAATAAACTCTTCCCAGTGGAAAATATTTAAAGACAACAATAAAAAACAATTTATTAATTAGTATTTTAGGTTTAATCGTAATTTTGATCTTTTTATTTAGTATTTTTTTATTTTAATCTCTTCATTTTAAAAATTCTTATTCTTTTTTTTAATTTTCTTTTAAATTTTCGTCCTTTCATTTTAAAAACTATGATTTTGATTTCTTTTTTAAATATTGAGTTACAATTTTAATCTTCTTTTTAAATTTTATTTTGAATTTTGATTCTATTTTCATCATTATTAGAATTAAAATAGGGATTAAAATTTAACTTAAAACTTATAAAAAAAAACCAAAATTATAGTTTAAAAATTAAAAGACAAAAATTTAAAAAGACTAAAACGATAATTTTTAAAATAAAAAAATTAAAAAAAACTAAATAAAAGAACCAAAAGTGCAATTAAACCAACTTCTTATTTGTTTTTTTTTTCTTTGTACCACAAGTTATCTTGGTGTAGCCGATCCTTTCCCGGTATTATATGCTTAATATGTCCTTTCACTCTGGGCCCAAATGGAGCTACTACCTTTCTGCCTCTTAGTGGAGAAGTCAAGGGATTTAATTAGATTCAAAAGTTCATGTTTCTTTGAAAACACAATGTGATTAGTTATATATTAATAAATAAATGAGTTGAGTTTGTGTGACATCTGTCTCCTTTGAATACTTTTCACTTTCATTGTTGACAATGTTTAGTGGGTCTAAAACAAGTTTGTATTAGGGTTTTTTCTAATTATAAACAGCTTTATAAAATTTGCCTTTACACAAAATACTTTATTTCAAATTAATAGTGCATTTCTAGCATTTTTCTACAAAGGTTTGTACTTGTTGAATTGACTTAGCTTTTTATTAGAGCTTACTAGTATACTATTGTCTTTTAGAAATGAAAAAAAAAGAGTATTCATATAACATTAATTATGATTTTATCAATAATATTTTTAAGTATTCATCACATATAGATAAATAGGTAAAATTAAATAAAACTATCAGAAATATTATTAAAAAATTATATTAAAATGTAACAAAGTTTAATAGTTTTTTAATACATGTAAATAAATCTAAAATGACAACTAAATAAAAGCTGAAGTATATATTATATTATTTATAATTTTGACTTTCTTTTCTTATAATTTATCAAAATATATGAATGAATATGAATTTTTTTTCTTTTAATTATAGAGACAAATCGATAAAAGAAACTTTTTGATTTTCTCGTAAGATATTGATTTTCGCACTTTTGACCTATCACCTCTACTCGTCTCTTTTTTTCACTAATAGAAGAATCTTTCACGAGTTTTCTTTTCTTAGAAACAAATATTAGTCTCAAACTCAACATTCCTCCATCCCCTAATGAAATCATACATAAACTAACAAAACTTTCTAGAGCAATCACAAATATTTGTACCATTCCTCTTAGCAAACTCCATATACCATGTGTTATAGGAGATAGAATTTTCATTACCATCCTTTAAGATGAATACATTTTAGATCTAGAATCCTTCAAACACAACCTACACGGGCATATCATTTGGCCAAAAGGAAACCTTCCACTTACAGTGGTCAGTTTAAGAGCAAAGTTTACAATTCTCTGGAACTTCATTGGCAAGTGGAGAGTTACTTCCTTAAGAAAGAGATTCTTCAAATTCTCTTTCTCAAGTCTAGAAGATGTTTTCAGGGTCTGCTCAATTAGTTTGTGGAACTTAAACCATGTCGTGTTGAAGTTATTTCCATGGTCCAGAGATTGTAACTCAGCTACCTGAAACAACCGGCTGAAAATCATCAGACAATGATGTCATCATTGAACGTCTTTTATACCACATGAAGGGAAAGGTAAACTGTAGCAACTGGATTTTTAATCAAGAGACGCCACTATTAGTTTTTATCCTAGGGAAGGGAACCTAACAGAAAACCCTAATGCGCGGACAAAGATTCTAGGTTACAGACTCAATTTAGACGAAAGGAAGGTGTTAGACACCTTTCATCCACCTTGTTCACAAGGATATTAGCCCTAGGTTTAGGTTTGGGGAAAATAGTGTTTTAAGTTTTAATTAGCAAGACTCGCCACGATTTTAGAACGCGTGCCTACGTATCCTCTTATGAGGAATCAGAGTCCCAATTCCTAGTTCGTATGGGTTGGTGTTTTTTAGGGGTTTACGAATATATTTTGAATCACTTTGCACTCGGTCCGGAGTAGTGATTGCGGAAAGTTTGACTGAGTACGCAGTAAGCCAAAATTAATTCGAGACCCATTTGCAAAAAAGAACTGTTAATTAACTTAATTTATTCGTGAAAATAGTTTGATATTTGTTCGTGTTTTTTACTATATTAATTGCAAAACGTCTTGGTTAATGCATGACTAAAAACTTAATGCAATATCAAAAAATATATTTATGAGTTTTAAATAAAATAATTTATATGTGGTGATAAATAATAATAATAATAATAAAATAAAATAATCAAATAAAGTATTAAATAAATAATATAAAAGTGTTATATCAATAATTATAATAACAATAACTAAATAATATAAAATAAAATATGAGGAAAAAAAAACAAAAGAAAAATAGAAAAAACAAATGATTTTCTAAAGGGGGGTGTTGTTTCAGTTCACTAGAAAAAGAAGGGGGTGTGAAAAGTGGAATGGCTAAGCCCAAATTAAAATTTGGCCAGGGGGTGTGCCTTATGGTCATGTTTAGTAATTAGGGCCAAAAGGGGGGTGTATAACGAATTGGGCTTAAGCCCATAATACTTGAAAGAGGGCCAGAGACATCCTGTGTAGCGAGGGTGCACGAAGCTTAAGATGGACTCGGCCTTAGGGTTGTCCAATCGTGATCTAGCAGATGGCAACCGAAGGAACATGATAATCACTGTAGGCGCGTGTACACCAGATTGAAACGGATATAAAATTTTGTTTTGATCCATTTTATTGTTAACGTTTTTGGTTGATAGCATAACCTCTCTTCTCTCTCTCTTGTTTCCAAACCCTCTTTCTTTCTTTTTTTTCTCCGTCTCACCCAATTCTGTCAAACCCTAATACCGAAACAGGCCAACGTGGCGGCACCACCGACCACCCTCTCTGTCGTAAGCTAAAACCCTCCCGTCCCCCCTTAGATCGTTTACAACAGAACAAACGAAAAGAAAGTTGAGTCATTTTACCCTTTTTCAATTTCATATTCATAGTTTCTCGTGCGATTCAGTTTCTAATCCTTCTATTTCTTGCAGATTTTGGTGAAATGGGGTAGCAGTAGTGGAGGATGAGGCTGGAGGCGGCGATTAGCAAAGGTGATTAGGGTTTCAGATGTTGAAACCCTAATCGTCTTCCTTCCAGATCTTCAACAACTTGCGCTTCGGGTCTCTTCTTCTTCTTCCTTTCTGATGTCCGCCTCTGTTTATCAAGTCTTCTAATTTTCGTCACCTCATCTTCTGTATTCTGGATTAGCATATATAGGGTACAACTGTTTAGGGTTTGTGGATTTTCCGTTAGAAATTAGCATGAGTTAGGGATTTAGAATTTTTAGGGATTGAAATTTTATATTGTAATTGATTCTATTTACTATAAATGAATAATGCAATTTCCATATTTGGAGATTTTCTGTATTATAATCTCTGGATATTTGATTTGGGCGTCCATAGATTTGATTTTAGTTTGATATGAAAGATTTTTCCAGATTTATGTAATATATTATGTTGCCCGATTTTTTTTTGTAAATTTGTAGATTTGTTGTGATTGGATTTTTGGGCTGTATCAGAATTTATGCAGATTTGCAGATTTATTTAACTTTATTTTAAAGACTCAGAATTGGTTCTTTCTTTATTTAGTTACATTTGTATAGTAAGTGTTGTTGCTAATCACATGCGTTAATTCAGGCTCTTAATCGCTACAGTGCATGTTGGCGGAACATGGGCCTAGTGTTAATCAATATGCTCAGCTTACATTTTTTTATTTACAGCAAAAACACCTTTCCGAATTTAATTAGGCCCAACGGACTTTTTCTTTAAACAAGACCCCTCTTTTTTTCCAAGATTTATTAATATTGATAATAATCTTTACAAAAATCAATTTAGTAAGAATTGTCCAATAATAATTTTGTTTAAAAACATAATGGGATACCAGCACCTTTTTTAATGCCTCTCGCTTCTTTTCAACTCATATTGGGCCTCAATTGGCCCAATCCAGCAAACAACAACATGATTTAAAAATAATAATTTCCTTAGATAATAATAAAAATCAATGGGCTTAGCATAACGAGCTTGTGTTCCAAATTGCACCTCCTTTCTTGTTTAAAAATGGATTTTTAATTTTAAAGTGACAATAACTACCATTCTTAAACGAGTTGTCATAATTAAAAGCTTAATAATTATTATTCTTTTGAACTAACTTCCATTTTCGAATTGCATGGGCCATTGGCCAACATGCGAATCGGTTCATGAGTCTTTCTGATTCAAAAAGTCTCATTTTCATGAATTAAAATACACCTCCTAGTTGGATAAAAGACGGGACATCAGATAATGTCATACCGTCTTCAATTAAATGTTTCTTCTATTTTAATTTCGAAAAATAAAATTGTCGCGGTAGGGAAAATTTGGGGTATGACAGTTGCCCCTATTCAATTGTCTCTTAATCGAATAGCGTGAGAAAACTCGAGTCTTGTGCATTCTGATTGAAAGTTTATTGAATACTTGAAGTATCCCAAAATTTGTCCGATAAACATAAGATTACAGTGTAGCGTACCCCTGTAGGTCTCAAGAAAGTAGGCAAAGCTGATGATATATTGCTTACCCGGGTTTGACAACGAGGTAGATAGCGCAATTCTGTATGTCTTGGCTTATTCCCTCATTCAGAGGGTGAGTATAGAAATGAATGATGATGCATGGCTGCTTGAAGACTGAGGCCATGGATTACATTTGAGAATCGCTGGATGACATCTGAGGCGATGTTTTAAGCATGAATACATTGCGGCTCAGAGGATATGTATTTGAGTATGAAGAACGCATTGCGGCTCAGGGGCGATGTGTTGATTTGGATAATATGCATTGCGTCTTTAGAGGCAATGTGTTTGGGTTTTGAAGAAAGCATTGCGGCTTAGAGGCAAAATGCTTGAGTGGGAATAACGCATTGCGGCTTAGAGGCAATGTGTTTGGAGTTTGAAGAAAGCATTATGGCTTAGAGACAATATGCTTGAGTGGGAAGAACGCATTGCGGCTTAGAGGCAATATGTTTGGAGTTTGAAGAAAGCATTACGGCTTAGAGGCAATATGCTTGAGTGGGAAGAATGCATTATGGCTTAGAGTCAATGTGTTTGCGTTTAGATAGTACATTGCGGCTTAAGGGTAATGTGTTTGAGTGGGAAGAACGCATTGCGGCTTAGAGGCAATGTGTTTAGAGTTTGAAGAAAGCATTACAGCTTAGAGGCAATATGCTTGAGTGGGAAGAACGCATTGCGGCTTAGAGGCAATGTGTTTGGAGTTTGAAGAAAGCATCGTGACTTAAAGGCAATATTCTTGAGTGGGAAGAACGTATTGTGGTTAGAGGCAATGTGTTTCGTTTAGATAGTACATTGCGGCTTAGGGGTAATGTATTTGGGGTTTGAAGAAAGCATTGCGGCTTAGAGGCAAAATGATTGAGTGGGAAGAACACATTGCGGCTTAGAGGCAATGTGTTTGGAGTTTGAAGAAATCATTGCGGCTTTGAGGCAATATGCTTGAGTGGGAAGAACGCGTTGCGGCTTAGAGGCAATGTGTTTGCGTTTAGATGGTACATTGTGGCTTAGGGGCAATGTGTTTAGGGTTTGAAGAAAGCATTGCGGCTTAGAGGCAAAATGCTTGAGTGGGAAGAACGCATTATGGCTTAGAGGCAATGTGTTTGAAGTTTGAAGAAAGCATTGCGGCTTAAAGGAAATATGCTTGAGTGGGAAGAACGCATTGAGGCTTAGAGGCAATATGTTTGGAGTTTGAAGAAATCATTGCGGCTTAGAGGCAATATGCTTGAGTGGGAAGAATGCATTGCGGCTTAGAGGCAATGTGTTTGGAGTTTGAAGAAAGCATTGCGGCTTAGAGGCAATATGCTTGAGTGGGAAGAACACATTACGGCTTAGAGGAAATGTGTTTGCATTTAGATAGTACATTGCGGCTTAGGGGCAATGTGCTTGAGTGGGAAGAACGCATTGTGGCTTAGAGGCAATGTGTTTGCGTTTAGATAGTACATTGCGGCTTAGGGGCAATGTGATAGGTTTTGAGAATATGTTGTGGCTTAGAGGCAACCTGCTGAGTTAGGAATTCATTGCGACTTAGAGGCAATAGGGTTTGAGTCAGGTGATATATTGCGGCTTAGAGGCAATATACTGATGTGGAGAGATTCATTGCGGCTTAGAGGCAGTGTAATGAGTTTTGCAAATACATTACGGCTTAGAAGCAATATACTGAGTTTTTGTGGACGTTGCGGCTTAGAGGAAACGTACTATGTTTTTGCAAATACATTGAGGCTTAGAAGCAATGTAGTGAGCTTTTGCGAGTACTTGCGGCTCAGAAGCAACGTACTGAGTTTGTAAGTAACTCAGCACTGTTGGAAGACTTAGGTGATGGGCTGAATGTGTCACAGCATGAAGACTGAGGCGACGGGTTAAATCGTAGGAGAAGTATTGCGTTGGTTGACCCTTAGATAGTTGAATCGAGGATGAAGTGATTTGCTTGTTTGCTATGTGATACATGTGTATGCATGCGTGTTGAATGTCATGTGTATGCGAAATGTATGATGTTTGACATTGATATGGAATTCTGACCATAGGCGTATTGTATGCAAGGATGTTGTATGTATGTTTTAGATATGCGAAATGTACGTGTGAAATGTGTGTAAGACGCGCATATGCCTCGAAATATTATGCAGACTATTTCTGGCATTCTCTCCTTTTAGCCATTGGTTTAGAATTACCAATTCCTGGCATTGTATGTAGCATTTGAATTTAAACGCGGGGAACAGGATTTAGCCAAAGTTGAATACTGACTTTGTGTCGTGGATGTAAACGTAGATGGATGTATGTAGAATTGGCAGGAGTACCTATGTTGTTGATGCGTGCGGGTGTCTACCTTGTGTGGCAAGTTATACATAGGTGTTGACGTGGACACAGTCGTCGCGTAAGGACGTGTAGATATATGCATATACATTGTATTTGTGGGATGTAGTCATAGGCGCGGCCACGTGTATAGACGCGGGTGTAAATATACGTAGATATAAGTGTAGATTTTTTTTCTTTTTTTTTATGTTGCAGGACGTAAGAGTAGCTACGTGTGTGGATATATACGTGGATTTTCCTTTGTTATTTTTCTAGCCCAAGTATTTTTGATATTTGTCAGATGCTTTTATGCCGTTAATTCTCCAAAATTATTTCAAGACAATGTTCATGAGTAATAATCGTAGTATTCTGTAAACAAATATGAGAAAGTAAGAACATGATTTGCAAAATATAATGAAAACAAATATTTTATTGATATGCCCAAGTGTGGGTGAGAATACAAGCTGCAATTCCTAGAAAGAGGTAATTACAGAAAGTCTTAAAACAGTAAACGACAATGAAAAATGATAATTACTACTGTCGTTCCCCTATATTCTTTGATGTTCTTATCCCCTTGGCTTCTGAGTTATATGATCTCAATCTATCCTTCCCCTCGTAGTTTGTAGTCGTAGCTCCCAGACCGCAGTCTTTTTGTCCTTTATTTCTTTATATGAAATCCCTAACTTTTGCCTGGATTGTCCTTTCGGGTTTTCAATCTACCGGGATAAAAATTTTAGTATGCCCCTCATTTTTGCCTGGATATCCCTTTAGGGTTTTCGATCCACTGGGACGCTCCTTTTGTGCTTAAGTCATACCTTTTAGGGGTTCGATTTTAGTGAGCTTTTTATACATAGTATTTTTTGACTGCGTCTTCGTTGGTTGGGTGTGGTAGTTCTTCCCCATCCATTGTTCTGAGGATGAGACTACCTCCAGAGAAAGTTGTTTTGACTACGAATGGACCTTCGTAGTTAGGCGTCCATTTACCACGTGAATCGAGACGGGGTAGTAAAATATTTTTGAGCACAAGATCCCCTTATTTAAATATTCGAGGGCGCACCTTCTTGTCGAAGGCCCTCTTCATTCTTTCCTGATGTAATTGACTATGACACAAAGCCGTTAATCGTTTTTCTTCGATGAGGTTGAGCTGATTGAGTCGAACCTGTACCCATTATGCCTCTTCTAGTTTTGTTTCCCTCAGGACTCGGAGTGATGGTATCTCAACTTCCACCACGAGCACTTCATCCATGTTGTATACAAGTGAAAAAGGAGTTGCGCCAGTTGATGTGCGTACAGAAGTACGATAACCGTGTAGAGCGAAGGGAAGCATTTCGTTCCAATCTTTGTATGTTTTCACCATTTTCTGGATGATTTTCTTAATATTTTTGTTGGCTTCTTCAACGGCCCCGTTCATTTTCGGCCTGTAAGGTGAAGAATTATGATGTTCGATTTTGAAGTCGTCGCATAATTCCTTCATTGTCTTGCTGTTTAAATTAGACCCGTTATCTGTAATTATCCGACTTGGGACACCATATCTGCATATGATATTCTGTTTGATAAAGCGTGCAACCACTTGACTTGTTACGTTAGCGTAGGATGCTAACTCTACTCACTTGGTGAAGTAATCGATGGCTACTAATATAAAGCGGTGTCTGTTTGACGCTTTTGGTTCGATCATACCAATCATATTGATTCCCCACATCGAAAAGGGCCAAGGGGAGCTCATGACATTCAAAGGAGTCGGTGGTACATTTATCCTATCGGCGTAGATCTGACATTTATGGCATGTCTTCGTGTAGTGATAACAATAAGCTTCCATTGTTAACCAGTAATACCCGGCTCGTAGAATCCTTCTAGCCATGGCTTGCCCGTTTGTATGAGTCCTGAAGGTGCCCTCGTGGATTTCTCTCATGAGTGTATCTGCCTCTTGCTTTTCCACACATCTGAGTAATACCATATCGTAGTTTCTTTTGTATACTACTCTGTTACTTAGAAAGAACTTGGAAGCTAACCTGCGTAAGGTTCGCTTGTCAATGATAGAGGCATTTTCGGGATACTCCTGCCTTTCTAAGTACTTCTTGATGTCATAAAACCAAGGTTTAGTGTCGGGTACTTCCTCAATAACTAGGAAATGTGCAGGTTCTTCGAAATGTCTAACTATAATAAGAGGTTCGCGGTTCATCCAAGTCACCTTGAACATAGCTGAGAGGGTTGCCAGGGCGTCTACCATTTGATTTTCTTCTCGTGGGATATGACTGAAACTGATTTCTATAAATTCCTCCGCTAACTTTAAAACATGATCCCGATATGGAATCAGTTTATGGTGTTTAGTATCCCATTCGCCATTAACCTGGTATATGACTAACGCAGAGTCCCCGAACACTTCCAGGTGCTTTATTCTTAAATCGATGACAGCTTCTAGCCCTAGTATACAGGCTTCGTATTTGGCAATGTTGTTGGTGCAGTCAAAGCATAATCTGGCCGTATAGGGGTGGTGGTGATTCTTGGAAGATGTTAACACTGCCCATATACGGTGACCCAGTGCATTTGAAGCCCCGTCAAACGTGAGTGTCCAACGTGCCCCTGGCTCGGGCCCTTCATCTGGTCCTGGTATTTTGTAGTCAGCTATAAATATGACATATTTGTCGGGAAAGTCAAACTTCATTGGCTGATATTCCGATAGAGGTTAGTGAGCTAGATGATCAGCCAGTACACTGCCTTTGATGGCTTTCTGTGTGACATATTGGATGTCATATTCGGATAGAAACATCTGCCATCGTGCAGTTCTTCCGGTAAGGGCTGGCTTTTCAAACACGTATTTTAAAGGATCCATTGTTGCTATCAACCATGTAGTATGGGTTAACATATACTATCTCAACCTCTTGGTAGCCCAAGCCAATGCGTAACAAGTTTTCTCCAGGAGTGAGTATCTGGTCTCGCAATCGGTGAATTTCTTACTGAGGTAATAAATTACGTGATCTTTTCTACCAGTTTCATCCTGTTGTCCTAAGACACAAACCATCGACCCTTCGAGCACTGTCAAGTACATGATGAGTGGTAGTCCGAGGACTGGTGGTATCAAGACTGGTGGCTCTTGCAGATACTATTTTATTGCTTCGAAGGCGGTCTGACAGTCGTCATTCCATACTACCGTCAGATCCTTCTATAACAACTTAAATATTGGTTCGCACGTAGGTGTTAGATGTAATATGAACCTTGAGATGTATTTCAGTCGCCATAAGAAATCACGCACTTCTTTCTCTGTCCTGGGAGCGGGCATTTCTTGTATAGCTTTTACCTTGTCTGGATCTACCTCGATGCCTCGTTGGCTTACGATAAAGCCTAGAAGTTTGCCTGATCTGATGCCGAAGGTGCATTTATTTGGGTTTAACCTTAGTCTGAACTTACATAGTCGCTCAAATAACTTTTGCAAATGTGTGACATGTTCCTCCTTCGTATGGAATTTGGAAATTATATCGTCGACATATATTTCAACTTCTTTGTGGATCATATCATGGAATAATGTGACCATTGCCCTTTGATAAGTTGCCCCTGTACTCTTGAGACTGAATGGCATTACTTTGTAGCAGAAAGTTCCCCAGGGTGTCATGAAGGTAGTCTTTTCCATGTCTTCCGGCGCCATTTTGATTTGGTTATAGCCCGAGAAACCGTCCATAAATGAGAATACCGAGGCTTGAGCTGTATTGTCCACTAAGACATCTATGTGAGGCAACGGGAAGTCGTCTTTGGGGCTTGCCTTGTTAAGGTCCCGGTAATCTATGAAAATGCGTACTTTGCCATCCTTTTTGGGTACTGGTACAATGTTAGTTATCCAAGATGGATAGTCTACCACTTCTAGGAACCCTGCGTCAAATTGTTTGAGAACCTCTTCCCTGATTTTGCTGGACATAATTGGACGGGTTCTTCTAAGATTTTTCCGGACTGGAGAACAACCTTCTTTGAGGGGTAATCTATGCACCACGATGTCCATATCTAACCCTGGCATGTCCCTGTAAGACCAAGCGAATATATCCACGTACTCGTGTAACAACTTGATTAGCCTGTCTTTGACGCTCTACCCCAACATTGCCCCTAGCTTGATTTCTTTTGGATCCCCTTCCATGCCCAATTTAATGGTCTCAATAGGCTCTTGATACGGTTGTATGCTATTAGCCTTTCGCTCTATTTCCCTCGCCATTTCCCCGGAGAGTTCAAGATCTTTATCATCTTCCTCTTCTGCTTGGTGGATAGGAACATCAAAATCATATCGGGTCGTAGCAGTAGCGTTATCGGTAATTTTGGGCATGGATCTGCACATTTATCATGTTTTGGTGCATATTTTAGTGTTTGGAACTTGAAAAATGTATATGCAAAGAAAGTATTGCCATTTTTTATATTTAATAGATAAATGCAAAAGAAAGACAGGGATCTTAATTGAAAACAGAATATAACTTTATTAATTATAAGTATTGTCTGAAATAAGAAAAAAATAAAACCCTTACAAGCAAACCCTATGCCTCGGGTTCGACATAGGTTCTTTCAAAACAAGAAAAATTACTTAGAAAAGAAAGATATTTTGGGAATCTCCACAACAGTCCATCCTTTAAGCTCTTCTCTTGGGGCGCCCTCTCTGATGAAGTCAGTTTCCCTTTTAGTATTGGTCTTTCTTGATATCATTTCCACGTGTCCGCCATGTTCTGTTCCTTTATTGATGAACGTCTCCTGGATCGGAGGAAAACATGCTTTGCCTCTTGGAGTAGCCTTTTCCAGTTCGTAACCCAAACCAAATTGATTCTTTTTCTCCGGGATTTCTGGGAGTTTTCCCCAATGTTTTGAGGCATCATCCCCCATGGTCATTTACAGATCTCTCCATGATGTCACTTTAGTCTTGTTACACTTCTCAATCGGCAATGTTACCATCGAGGCAATTTCCAAAGCCTGGAATGGGGTAGCTATGCAATCTTCGTCAGCACTGATATATCTGTATGATTTAATATGGCTTACAAAAATGTCTTCTTCACCGTCAATTATGATCAACTTCCCTTTTACTAGGAACTTTAACTTTTCGTGCAGGGTCGAGGTCAATGCCCCTGCCGCGTGGATCCAAGGTCTCCCCACTAAACAAGTGTATGTTGGTTCAATGTGCATGACCTGAAAACTGATATTGAAGATGTGCGGCCCAATCTTAACCGGAAGGTCCACCTCCCCTAGTACTGAACTTCGAGAACCGTCAAATGCCTTTACTATTGTAGAACTTAGTGTTGTTCTCACGTCATCTATTATTAACTTTACCAGAATTGACTTTGGAAACACATTAAGAGCAGAACCAGTGTCAATAAGAACCCTGGATAAATGGGTAGTGTCTATCTGCATAGTAATGTTGAGTGCCTTGTTATGGGCCCGACCCTACGACGGTAATTCATTATTGCTGAAACCCAGGTAGGATCCGGATGTGAGATTAGCCACGACATTATCAAATTTATTTACCGAAATTTCTTTTGCGACATGAGCTGAACTTAACACCTTCATCAGAGAATCCCGATGCACTTTAGAGTTGATTAGCAACGAGAGTATGGAGATTTTTGCTGGAGTCTGATGGAGATGATCCACCACTCTATGGTCACTCTTTTTGATTATTTTGAGGAACTCCTCGGCCTCTTGATTAGTGAAATCTTTGTTTGGAGATTTTGTTTCCTGATTTGTATCTACCACTGTTTTTCCTTTGTCCTTCGTTGGTACCACATCTATCTTTTTTAATGATTCAACTCCGTAGATTCGCCCACTTCGGGTCATACCTCTTGTTCCTGCTATGTTTAAAATTGCAGGTCCTTGACTTACAGATGGCCCATTCTCCTGTTTTACTCCATTGATGTATACAACTGAATCATAACTCCAAGGTACGTCTTTACCGTTCTCGTAAGGGATAGGTGATGGTCCCTTAATTACCATCGTAGCTTTTGGAGTAGTAGGTATTAAGAGGGTCTTCTTAGGTAGCCCTCTTATGACCTCTGTTGATTCTCCCCATGGAATGACTAGAGTTTTCTTGGTAGTGCTTGGAGTCTGGCAAGGAATTACCAGTGGCTTTTTCCCTCCAAATGTGGCTTCATATTTTTCTTCAGGGTACAGTCCGAATTGGACTATCCCCTGATCCACCAAACTTTCCAAAGTTGTTTCAAAAGCTTTATTGTGCTCTAACAGGAACCCATATTCAAACATATATTCCTTCAACAAGTTGATTGAGGTTTTTGTCTTTATGGTTTCCCCAAAGTCGGTGACCACTTCGATTTCATTTATTGTCGGTCCACCATGCGGAGGCATGGGGTTCGACTTGATATTAGGCTTGTCAAAGGTGATGTCCTGAGACTCTAGCAAATCCTGAACCTTATGTTTGAAGGCCCAACATTGATCTATGGTATGCCCGGGTGAATTTACATGATACTCACACCTAGAGTCGGCATTGTATCTTTGTGGGAGTGGTCCGATCGGAGGTGCTAAAGGCTTGATTTCCACTAGGGATGCCTTAACCAAGTGTTGTAATAATTGGCTTGGTGGCATGGGCAGTGGATCAAAATTTCTAGGCGGCCTTTTAAACCTGTCCTGCCTTTGTCCTTGCGGGATCACTAATGGTTGTGTTGTCCTTTGTTGTGAGGACACAACATTGACTTCTCCCTCTTTCTTTATTGGGAATTTTGGAGCTGGTCTTTTCGAATTGTAAGGGGTGCTTGACGATCCCCCTGATATCTTTCCGTTCTTTAAACCAGTTTTGATTCTTTCACCAATAGTCACTAAGTCTGAAAATCCTAACGTGACGCTTCCCACCATTTTATCATAATAAAGCCCTTCTAGGGTTCCCATGAACATATCTACGAGCTCTTTTTCCAGCAGTGGAGGTTGCACACGTGATGCCATTTCCCTCCACCTTTGAGCGTACTCTTTAAAGGACTCTTCCTTCTTTTGGGACAAGTTTTGGAGTTGGAGGCGTGTAGGCGCCATGTCCAAGTTATACTTGTAATGCTTCAAGAAAGCATTAGCGAGATCCACCCAAGTTCGTATATGTGTTCTTTCTAACTGCATGTACAAGTCCAAATATGCCCCATTTAGACTGTCTTGGAAACATTGAATCATCAGTTTCTGGTCATGTGCATGGGCATGCATCTTTCTACAGTACATACGAAGGTGATTCCTCGGACAAGTGAGCCCTTTATATTTGCTAAAGTCGGGTACTTTGAATTTTGCTGGTATCACCACATCAGGGACTACACCCATTTCCAGAGCGTATACTTCGAAGGCGTCAAAGCCCTCCACAACCTTCAGTCTTTCTTCTAAGGCTTTGTACTGATTCATTACCAGTGGGTTGTCCGTAGCCTAGGCACTGGTTTTTTTAGGGGTGCCTGGGGAGCATCCTCTGGGTCATGATCGCCGTATTGTAAGTCCAAGTAATTATTTGCGTTATTAGTTAGAATTTGTAGGGTATGTGATGCCCCTTGTGATACGGTGGCAAAACCGACTGTTTTGAAAAATGATGGTTTGCGTTTTGCGTTTGTGTTCACAAAATGTCGCAGTAAGCAAGAGTCGCCGCCGACTTTTATTTTCATCCAACTGGAAAGGAAAAAAGCACAGAAAAATTCTTTTTTTGAGATTTTGAGTACAGGGGTAGATTATAGAAAGGGAAGGTGTTAGCACCCTTTCTATCTGTGGTTTTCCACGGGCTCTTAGGTACTAGCTCATCTTTAGAAATTGCTTGTGTGTGTTTGTTTTGAAAAGTTTTTGTTTTACTTCATTTTAACCCTTGTATCAATCCTCAAGAGTGTTACGAAGTGTTTTTTGAAAAACTTTGTTTGAAAAGTGTAAGTTTAAAAAAGTTTGATTTGAGCAAGTACCTACTAGCATCTACCTACTCGAAAAAAGATTTTTTCTGTTCTTGTTTCCTTTAGACAGTGCTACCCCACTATTAAAGAGTAGGTAGCACCGTCGTTGGAGTTGTAAGGGTCAATTCGAAAGGGACGTACGATTACTAAAGCAATGTTAGGACGTCTTAGTAATAACCCTAATGTCTTAAGATCATATTCGAGGCAACATTTCTGAGGCGACCTTTCCGAGGCAAATTTTTCGAACGGGACATTTGATCTTTGGCGACAAGAGGGAAACCACTAAGACACCCTATACTTAATGATCGTTTATCGAAGGCAACCGAAGTGGGAGTATACCCTAGGATTGCGCATGTGCGAGTGATTTGATTTCAGTTATTATCTTTGCACATTTAGGGTTTTCTAGCTATTTTAAATTGTCATTCAATCTTGTCATACAATCCTATTAACATACATCTAACAGTTAGTATTTGCGAAAATTAAAGATGCGAGAAATAAAAACTACGCTATTACAAGGCTTCGGGCTAGGGGATTAATTACATAGCCAAAAACCCGTAAAAAAAAGAAAATCCTAATTAAACTATTACATACCGTAAGCAGTTACATTAATATTTGCAAAAATAAAAAAGCGCGCGTGATGAATTGAATGAAAAGGAATTAGGGTTTTGAGCCCGTCTAAACCTAATTGCAATTTAAGAGAAAAATCATTATTTTGTGTTTTTTTGATTATTTTAAGAAAATAAGGTTTTAATTGAATAAATAAAAACCTAATTACTAATCAATTTACAATTTAAGAAAAGTAATTAAATCAACCTATT
Source organism: Vicia faba (assembly GCA_948472305.1). Taxonomy (NCBI): domain Eukaryota; kingdom Viridiplantae; phylum Streptophyta; class Magnoliopsida; order Fabales; family Fabaceae; genus Vicia; species Vicia faba. The sequence continues at coordinate 1,310,052,240 of OX451739.1, forward strand.
TTTGTATTTTTGTTTTGTTGAGAAAAGAAATAAAAATTAAATCAAGCAAACCCTGATTTTTTTTCTAATTGATTTTAAATATATGAAAAAGTTAGAATTAATCCTAAATTAAATTAGACTAATATTAAATTTGGTAAAATAAAATAAAACCTAATTCTAAATTTGTGAAATTGATTTTATGATTTTTTTGTAAAAAATAAATTATTTGTGTTAGAAAATAAATTAACTAATTCAATTAAATAAAAGAAAAAAAGAAATAAGAAATAAGAATGGGCCTGATTATTGCTAGCAAAAAGGGGGTGCCAATTGCAGTTTCTGGGCCCAACAATCCTTGGCCTGTTTGACTTTCCCAATCCCCTACAGGCACTTGACTCATGCCCATGGCGGTCCTTCACGTGGGAAGCCTTGGATCTGGCATGTTGATGGCTTGGATGCCCAGATTTGGAGAGTGCATGATGGACTTCATGAGGCATCAACGCACCTGAATATGCAAGGAAAAATAATATGAAACATTGTTGGGACCTGGGGATCGAACCCAGGTCCTTGGGCAATATCACCCTGCATGTCTACCATCTGAGTTGGCCACGTTAATTGTACATATGATAATAAACAAACGTTATATGGTAAAAACAAAAATAATAATTATCAAACACACGCAGATTTGAATGGACGAGTCATGGGGTGCCATGTTATCCTTCTTCTTCCTCCCATCGTTGCTAAAAGTTTCTTGACTTTTACCTACGGTTACCTGGGTATAGGTATAACCTCGTGCCTTTCCAAAATCCTATACATGCATGATAAATGCAAAACAATGGTACCAATCAACTCGTTGCAACCTCACGAGCATCATGGTACCACTATCCATGGCCAACTGTCCCTGTACAGAAAACCCTAAAAACGAAACAAGAACCCTAACTATGGCATCTTGATGTATAGTCAGCAAAAACGAAATTAAATGTAACCATTAGTTTGCAAATGACTCAAGGATTAAGAATATGTCAACGAATCATGCTAAATATGCCAGAATTATTGAATTCGATTTCAAGAAAATGTGAGAACCGTGGGGTACTTACAGTGCAATTCTGGATGTTAGGAAGCTTGTTAATGGTTGAAACACGTTCCTGGGATATCCAGCAAACATTTGGGATGCTTAGAATAGCCTGAGATAGCCTGAATCCTGAAAATCAATTTACACTTTTCTTGATTTTTTTTGCAATTTGTTCTCTCTTTTACACGGCTCCAATCATTTTGTTTCTGATCTGCAATTGTCCCTTATGTACCCTAGAATGAATTAGGGTTACAAACTTGTATCAAATCTCTCCAATTATGATTGTTGATTCATGATTTGATCATTGTACATAATCTTTCCAAATCAAGCCAAATGCAATATTTTTCTATCTAAGTGAACTTTGCATGATTTGATTCTCTCTCCAGCTGTATAATAGACCTAAACATGCACAAAATCTCAAGCTTTGATTAGTTTTTGATATTTTCATGATTTTATTTGATTTAATTGAAATAAAATCAAAATAAATGAAAAAAATAAAAGAATGACAAATGGAAGGGATCATGGGTAGTGGGTCACATTAGAAACTCAGTGCAAGCATACAAAGTTGGGCCCATTTAGCAAAAAAATGCAATTTTGGACACTTTTGACTTTTGGCAATTTTGCAAAAAGGGTCAACTTTACCAATGCACAACTCCCTCAATTTTGACCCTAGAGATGTGTTCTTGGACTTTTTAGAAAGCTTAAGATGTCCTCTAAGCAACCCTTTTGGTCTCATCTCAATTTAGTATTCCATGTTAATGTATGAAGCTTTGACCCAAAAGGTGTTTTTGTTGACTTTTCAAAATGACCTATAATGTCCAAATTCATATCTTCTTGTGAGTGCATATTTTGAACTTGGGAGATGAAGATGGATTGTAGGTAATTGAATCCACTTAAAAATGAGCTTTGTATGGGTCATTTTTGATAAAGTATGAGAAATGTATGCTTGGTCAAAGTTGAGTTGACTTTTCCTGCAAAACCCTAATTTAGCAACTTTTGGGTTTTGATGAATTGTGAGCAATCCTTGAGGAATCATGATCAAACCTTGATCAAATTATGAATAAAACTTCAAAATGAGAATGTTGACCAAAAATCTTGAAGTTTGACTGTATGTGGGCCACATTTGACTTTTGCCCTAGTATAGTCGATTTTTAGGCCCTTGAGCAATTGACTGAGCAAACTTCCTCTGCAAGGCTTGAAACTTGACATGGATGATCTTGAGAACATATTAGGACAATGGTAAGCATTTGGGATCCTTTTGACTCAAACATCTTGATGCAAAATGAAACCCTAATTTGGGGTAGACTGCCTTATGAGGGGGTTTGTCTGATCAACCCTTGGACTTCCTTGAGCAATTTGAGGACCTCACTTGAAATGTATTGAGAAATATGAGAGGGAAAATTTTGGGGTACAACAGCTGACCCTGTTCAATCTTCTTAAACCTGAGGATGTAGATTGTCTTGTCTGCCTTTCGCGATCTGAAGGTGGAAGATGATTGTACACTAGAGTGCCCAGAAATTTGCACTCGCATGAAGTGGTACTTGTCTTGTGATGTCAGTAATGGGCTTGTAGATGCCATTTGGAGGTCGATGTCAGAAGATGCGCTTAAATATGCCATCAGAAGAAGTGTCGATCACATAAAAGATTCCTTTGCAAGAGTCCGTACACCTGTTGTTGAGGAGGACTATGTTGGGGAATGCTATTCTCTGTCTTGAGAGAAATAGAGTTTTAGGAACTTCAGTTGTCCGTTACTCTACTGGGGGAATCATCTCTTAGTCGAGGAGATGAAAATAAACTGCTATATGGTCTTGCTCCAAGCTTCATAGTGATTTACTAAGGGAAATAAGACCGACTGCTATCTGGTCATGCTCCAGGCTTCACAACGACTTACTGGGGGGTGAGATTAAACTTGCTATCTGGTTGTTCTCCAAGCTTTGCAATTTCTCAATTCTTATTTGGTCGTGCTCCAGACTTCAGAATGAATCAAGTGGTTATCCAGTCTTATCCGGGCTTCCAACTTGAATTTAAGGCATACTAATATCCGGTGGATTCTGGGCTTCATAGTAATTGGCCGAGTAAACTACTATTTGGTCGAATTCCAAGCTTCGCAGTACCCTATACTGTTATCTGGTCGGGTCCCGGGCTTCAGTATCCTTTGCCGCTATCTGGTCGTGATCTAGGCTTCACGGCGTCCTATACCATTATCTGGTCGATTCCAGGCTTCATGGTATCTTGTTTTGCTATCTGGTCGATTTCCAGGCTTCACAATAACTTGTTGAGGGGTTAAGCTATTTTTCGGTCGATTCTCGGGCTTCAAAGCTTGTAATTTAAGACATACCACTATCTGGTCGATTCCAGGCTTCGTAGTATTCTGGAGATATCAAGATATTATCCGGTCGATTTCCGGGCTTCATAACTGGAATAGAAATCTTAGTATCGATTTGACTGAACCAGAAGAAAAACTTGTGAGAACTTGATTGTATCTTTCCCTGAAAGGTAAAGAGTTAATTGCATGTAATGTCATGATGTATGAAATGTATTTGAGTAATGATGTTCTCAAAATAAATGAGATTGTGTTGTATGATGCGTATGCACATGCCATGATGTAGGGATATGAAATGTTCTTGTGATGTTCTCCGACTGGAGAGAAAAAATTTCGGGCCGCTGTTGGAGAATACAGGGAGTTGAGCTTTTCGTTCTTGATAGGTATAGTGACCAAAGATGATTAGCTGAAGACTTAAGTCCATTCTGCTTGAGAACATTCCGCCGGGAGAGACCCTGTTTGAGAATAACCCTGTGGGAGAAAGACTCTGTGGGAGGAAGAGAGATATTCTACTGGAAGATCTGTTGATTTGGAGAAACAACTCCGTTGGGGGTGAATTACTGTTGTTGGTGATGAGGAACTCTATCGGGGATTGAATTTCTGCGTGTGGAAGGAATAAACTCCACTGATGGTGAACTTCTATTGTTGGTGATAGATAAACTCTGCCTGGGGAGAATTTTGCCGACTTATTCGTGATTATGAACCTCGGCTGGGGAGAGTTGTCACCACTGTCTTAGGACACTTCCTACCCCGCGGGGAGTGTATGTACCTTTAGTCATGTTCTCAAGCTGGCTATATCACTGTACCTGGTGGATAGAGCAACTGTAAGGTTCGGAGATTTCTTTTTTGTCCCTATTCCTAGAATTGCGAGTAATTGTCTTTTGTTTCTTATGTAAACACTTATGAGCAGCAATTATTTTCAAATGCATATATAAAAAATGAATCATTAGACGTTCTTGCAAAACAAAACAGAAAAAGAAAAACGATTTGAAATTTCTTGTGAAAATGAATTGTATTGATTTTTGAAGTTGGCTTGTAATAGGCATTTTGTACAAAAGAGGCTGACATCCTAGTAAGAGAATGCCGCCGAAAGACAAGACTTATACAATTTATGTAAAATAAATAAAAACAGATATGTGCATAATCCCACTGGGTTCATACTCTGCTATTGCCCATATATCTTCGAGCGTCTCATCACTTTGCTACTTGGTCGAAGGTAGATCAGATTGATTGGCGTCGTCTGAGCTTGATAGTCGATGCCGAAGTCTGGTTGCAACATGATCCAATGAGACATAGTGTTACGCTTTGATCCCTAATTTTTTCCTGGACCGCCCCTTCGGGTTTTCAGTCCACCGAGATAACCTTTTTTGCCCAAGCCACCTTTTCAGGTTTTCGACTTGCCGGGTGTACAGGTTTTTTTTTTTCATTTTCATCCCTTACTTTTGCCCGAACCCTTTTGGTTTGCCGGGAAGCCCTTATTTTTTCCTAGGCCAGTCAACCTAGAGGGTTAATTATTATGCGTAGTATTTTTTCACTATGTCTGCATTGACAGGGTGAGGAAGGTCGTCACCATCCATGGTGGTTAGAATCATAGCTCTTCTCGAGAAAATGTTCTTAACCACAAATGGCCCTTCGTATGTGGGGTTCCATTTTCCCCTGGGATCACCTTGTGGAAGTATGATGCGCTTGATCACCAGATCCCCGACTTGATATTCTTGACGTCTGACTTTCTTGTTAAAATCCTTGATCATTCGCTTTTGATACGTATGACCATGACAGATAGGAGTAAGTCTCTTTTCATCGATTAAATTTAGTTGATCAAGCCGGGTTTGGATCCAGTCGTCTTCGCTTAAACCTGCATTCTTCATAATCTGGAGAGAGGGTATCTGAACCTCAATGGGTAGGACTGCCTCCACGCCTTACACCAGAGAGTTGGGTGTTTCCCCTGATGACGTTCGTGCTGAGGTACGGTACCCATGAAAAGCGAATGGTAACATCTCATGTCAGTCTTTGTATGTCACCGTCATCTTCTGCACAATCTTCTTGATGTTCTTGTTAGCCGCTTCAACAACCCCATTCATCTTCGGTCAGTAAGGAGAAGAGTTGTGATGTTGTATCTTGAACTGTTTGCAGAGCTCAGTGATCATTGTATTATTGAGATTTGTACCATTGTCTGTGATGATCCTTTCTGGTACACCATATCGACAGAGAAAATTGTGTCGGATAAACCGCGCCACGACGTTCTTGGTTATTGTAGCAAAGGATGCTGCCTCAACCCACTTCGTGAAATAATCAATAGCTACCAGAATGAAACGGTGCCTGTTAGATGCAGTGGGTCTGATCTTGCCGATCATGTTGATGCCCCACATTGCAAAAGGCCAAGGAGCTGTTAAGACATTCAGAGGAACTGGAGGTACATGCACTTTATCAGCATAGACTTGGCACTTATGATAGGTCAGAGACTGCTGATAACAATCGGCTTCCATAGTGGACCAATAATATCCAGCCCGTAGGATTTTCTTCGCCATGGTATGTCCACTGGAATGAGTCCCGAAGGTACCTTCATGTAACTCTGTCATGATCATTTCTGCCTCGCTTTTGTCTACACATCGCAGTAAGGTTGAATCATGGTTACGCTTATAAAGAATCCCATTATTGATGAAGAACTTCGCAGCAAACCTTCTCAAGAACTTCTTATCGTTAACAGATGCACCCTCGGGGTACTCTTGAGCCTCAAGATACCTCTTTACTTCGTGAAACCAGGGTTTATCTGCTACCTCTTCAGTCTCGATGTCAAAGCAATGTGCGGGTTTGTCCAACCTCTCAATGGTAATCTGGGGAGCTTCATTGTCCCACCTGACCTTGAACATTGAAGACATGGTGGCTAGCGCGTCCGCTAACTGGTTCTCTTCTCTGGGGAAGTGTTCAAAGGTTATCTCCTCAAAGCGCGGAAGCAATGTCAGTACATATTCTTTGTAAGGAATAAGATTTGGGTGCTTCATATCCCACTCTCCTTTGATCTGACTGATCACCAAAGAAGAATCTCCGAATACACTCAAGAACTTAATCCTCAGGTCAATAGCAGCTCGAAGACCCATGATGCATGCTTCATACTCCGCCATATTGTTGGTGCAGTTAAAACATAATCGGGCGGTGAACGGAGTATGACAGCCCTCAGGAGATATAATCACAGCGCCAATTCCATTACCCAACGCGTTTGAGGCTCCATCAAAATACATAGACCATCAGGATCCTTCCTCGGGTCCTTCATCCGATCCAGGTTCTTCACAGTCGGTCACCAACATGATATTCTTATCCGGGAACTCGAAATTCATGGATTGGTAGTCATCCACGGCCTGATGTGCCAAATGATCTGCCAATACACTCCCCTTGATTGCTTTTTGGGTTGTGTATTGGATGTCATATTCAGTTAAGATCATCTGCCATCTTGCTATTCTTCCGGACAAGGCAGGCTTTTCGAAGATATACTTGATTGGATCCATCTTTGATATCAATAGGGTAGTGTGAGTCAGCATATATTGTCGCGGCCGGCGAGCATCCCATGCCAAAGCGCAACAAGTTTTCTCGAGCAGTGAGTATCGGGTCTCACATTCAGTAAACTTTATGCTAAGGTAGTAAATAGCGTGCTCTTTTCGGCCAGACTCATCATGTTGCCCCATCACGCACCCCATTGAATTGTCCAGTACTGTCAAGTATAAGATCAAAGGTCTTCCTTCAACTGGAGGCATCAGGATAGGTGGCTCTTGGAGGTATTCCTTGATCCTTTCGAAATTGGTCTGACATTCATCATTCCCTTTTACCACTTGTTCTTTCTTCAACAGCTTGAAGATTGGCTCAAAAGTAGCAGTCAGATGTGAAATGAATCGGGTGATGTAGTTCAGACGTCCCAAAAAGCCTCTAACTTCCTTTTTTGTGTGGGGAGCCGACATCTCCTGTATGGATTTCACCTTGGCAGGGTCCACCTGAATACCCTTATCACTGACGACAAAACGTAGCAGCTTACCAGACCATACCCCGAAGGTGCACTTGTTCGAGTTTAACCTCAACTTGTACATATTAAACCTGTCAAACAGTTTCTGGAGATGACCTAGGTGCTCTTCCTCAGTCTGGGACCTTGCGATCATGTCATCAACGTAAACCTCAATCTCATGGTGAATCATGTCGTGGAACAAAGCGACCATGGCATGCTGATACGTTGCCCCAACATTCTTCAACCTGAAAGGCATTACCTTGTAACAGAAGGTTCCCCACTGTGTAACGAAGGTTGTCTTTTCCATGTCCTCGGGAGCCATCTTAATCTGATTGTAACCAGAAAAACCATCCATGAAGGAGAAGATTTTATGTTGCGAGGTGTTGTCGACCAGAACATCGATGTGAGGAAGTGGAAAGTCATCTTTGGGGCTCGCCCTGTTCAGATCTCTATAGTCTACACACATCCGTACCTTACCATCCTTCTTAGGTACTAGAACAATGTTGGCAACCCACTGCGGGTAAGAAGTAACAGCTAGAAACCCGATGTCAAACGGTTTAATGACCTCAGCTTTGATTTTCTCAGACATCTCAGGGTGCATATGACGAACCTTCTGCTTTACCGAAGGACAGTCTTCTTTAGTTGGCAGGCGGTGTACCACAATATCGGTATCAAAACCAGGCATATCTTTATAGGACCAAGCAAAGATCTCAACATAGTCGCGTAGCATCTGTATCAATCGTTGCTTGACACTAGGCTCCAGATTCGCACCTATTTTGACCTCTTTCCTGTCTTCCTCTGTACCCAAATTCACTGATTCAACTGGCTCTTCATGAGGCTGTATGGCCCTTTCTTCCTGTAGTAACAGTCTAGCAAGTTCTCTGGGCACCTCACAATCATCCTCACCTTCGTCCTCGGCTTGGTTTATCGGATTTTCGAAGTCGTAACTGGAAGTAGCAGTGTTGTTATCATTAGGATCCAAAGTGGATATGGATCTGCATTACGATATGTGAGTGTGTGTAAGAGAATAGCTATTTTAATAGAGTGAGAGACAGAAAAGAAAAACAAGGAGCGCAAAATTTGTAATGCAAGAACGTCCAATTCTTTATTAATGATATATGAAAATGACAAATAATAAGCCCTCACAAGCAAAACCAAAGTGCCCCTGGCGGGGCACCGGGCCGTAAAGTTTCAACTGTTTATTACAACTCTTAAAACAAAAGTCAATTACCGTGGAATAAAATAAACAGGTATGAAGTCCTTCGCCGTCCAGTAGTTCAATCCACCATTGGTTGTAGGGTAGATCCAGCTGTCGATATTTGAATCTTCTTCACCATCCTCAATTGCATTCACTCCCTGATTACTGATGTGCAGGGGAGGTCTTCCAATACGCGCGCGCCTAACAACCCTTTAAGCCCCTGTAGTAAAGCCCAAACCAAATTTGTCAGTTTTGTGTGTGAAATCAGGGAGCTGACCCCAATTTGCACACCCACCTTTTTCAATTACAGCCCTGACATCTTTGAGGGAAGCCATCTTCATCGGAGGTTTTTTAGTAGCAACTTCAGTTGATGCTAAAGTATGAGGGACCTCTTCAAAGTTCTGACAAGGGGTTTCGATGAATTCCCCATCCATCTCCACATAGCGAAAGGAATTGAGATGACTCACCATGTACTCCTCTTCACCTTGTACCGTGACAATCTTCCACTTTATCGGATATTTCAACATTTGATGGAGCGTAGAAGTCACTGCCCCAGCCTTATGAATCCAAGGGCGACCCAGCAAGAAAGAATATGATGGTCTGATATCCATCACATAGAAAGTGGATGCAAAAGTCTGAGAGCCAACTTTAACAGGGACGTCCACCTCCCCGTGCACCATCCTTTTTGATCCGTCGAAAGCCCTAACCACAATATTGCTTGGCTTTAGAATCAAACCTTCACAGTCCAGACGGTCTAATGCTTTCTTTTGCAAAACATTCAATGAGGATCTGGTATCCACCAGTATGTGGGCCATAGTAGTGCCCCTGCACTCGATCGAGACGTGCAGAGCATCATTGTGATTTCTTCCTTTAGCAGTCAGGTCTGCGTCTGAGAAACCCAACCCATTATCGGTAGTCAAACTAGCTACGCAATTTTTGAATTGATCGGCTGAAGTTTCCTACCGCACATGCACAGTTTTGAGGAAAGCAATTAGAGCCTTTGCATGAGCTTCAGAACAAAATAACAAGGACAACATGGAGATTTTTGACGGGGTCTTCCCCAGCTGCTCGACTACGTTGTATTCGCTCTTTTTGATAATCTTCAGAATTTCCTTTATTTCCTGCTTAGAGGTTTCTACAATGATCTTCTTAGGTGCCTCCGTCCGGGAAGGCTCACCTGTAATTTCTTTGCCCCGAGTGGCATATGGCTCGGCGACATGGGTGATAACTGGAATAGGAACTGGGATGGTAGATGATGTACCAGCAGGTGGAATAACAACAAGTTTGTGGACAGTCGGAGGGGAAATCTCGGGAGAAAAGAGTCTTCCGCTTCTGGTGACCTTGCTAGCCCCGACAATATTGTTGATATCAGCTTCCTCACTCTTTAAGTCTTGCTTAACTCCATGGTAATACACATCTGCCCCATAGTGCCAAGGGACAGCCTTATCCGAAGTGTATGGGATTGGACCAGGGACAATAATTATTAACGGAACAACTCTTGGAACGGGTGTAATCCTAACAGGTTTTCTCGAGGAAACCTTGGAAGGATTGGCGGAAATGGTTATGATGGCAACATCTTCAATTGGAACCAACAGAATCATAGTCTTTTCGAACAAGATCTCTTTGTTATCCATCAGGCGTTGAACACATGATTTCAATAAGTGGCAACCAGCAGGAAAAATTGAACATATGTGGCAACCTTCGCCACAGACCGGAAATAAACCGGCTAACAATAGATTCTTCTTAACTGTCATCAAAGGAGTAAAAATTTCTTCCACAGAGGTCACAAATAAATCATCGTCCACGGCATTTACTCCATGACAATGTTTGGTCATGGGAGCAGTTATGACGTTAGGCTTCTCCGGAGCGTCAAACTCAATCTCTTTGGCTTCGATCAAGTCTTTCACCTTATTCTTCAAGGCCCAACAGTTGTTTGTATCATTACCTGGACTTTCAGAGTGATAGGCGTAGCGGGCATTCAGAGTATACTGAGGAGAAGTGGTGTTGGGGTTCTTCGGGGCTTCCCTCAGAGTTACCAGGTTGGTCTTCAATAATTATGGTAGGATTTGAGACAAGGTCATATTGAGTCGAGTGTACTGCATCTGTGGTCTTTCCACCCTTTGTTGATTATTGCATTGTGGAGCAACTGTGGGTCTTGATATCACTAAAGCATTTACCGCTTGACGGTGTTCAGGTCTGTTTTGGCCCCTCGGGCCGTAGACTGCACTAGCTTCTTTCTTACCGGTGAAAGGTTTCTTTACTGCACTTGATGAAGTATCCTTCTGTATCTTACCACTTCAGATACCATCTTCTACTCTCTCTCTCCAGTCAAAATCAACTCAGTAAACCCAAATGAGGAACTGCCGATCAGATGATTGAAAAATGGACCAGATAGCGTCCCTAGAAAGATGTCAACCAACTCCCTGTCAGACAAAGGGGGTTGGACTCTTCCAACCAAATCTCTCCACTTTTGAGCATAGTCCTTAAAACCTTCACTTGCACCCATTGACATACCCTGAAGCTGAGTACGGGTGGGAGCATGGTCGGCGTTATATTGGAACTGCCTATAAAAAGCAGCAGCAAGGTCTTCCCAGTTTTGGACATTAGCTCCTTCCAATTGATTTAACCATTCAAGTTGAGTCCCTGACAGACTGTCTTGAAAGAAGTGTACCCACAAATTTCTATCAGCAGTGTGGGGTTGGATTTTCCTGACATACGAGCCGAGATGGAGTTTTTGACATGATACTCCATCGTACTTGGCAAAAACCAAAGCTTTGAACTTATGAGGGATCACCACTCCAGATACCAGTCCCAGCTCTCTGAAATCCAAACCAGGGATCTTCTGAATCTACATAGCACTCAGACGGTCTTCTAGTTGCTTTTACCTATCCTTAGCAGGAGGATATTGCTCATCATCATAATCCGTATCATTATCAGAAACTGCAGGACTGGGGCCCTTTTCTTCTTCTTGGTTCTCCCCTTCCTTGGATGAAGAGGACAGACCAGCTTGTTATTTCAACCTATCCCCAAACCTTTTTCCCATACTCAGAAGAACGACCTTCTTCTTCTTCTTCTTCTTCTCTTTCATAATAAGAGTTTTTAGATCCTCATGCCCTTTAGCCAGACTTAGGAACATATCTTGGAATTGGGAGTTTTGTGCCTGAAGATCTTTGATGGCTTGATCGGAAGACATTTCGTGCTGAAATAAACAGCGAAGAAGATGAGAAACTTGTAATGGTACCTGTAATGGTGTGCATGATAATGGGATGCGCATGTAATGATTTCAAAGACTTTGGGAGATTCAAATTTGCAAACCAAAAATAAACAAACTTTATTAGATTAACTTGTAAAAGGGTTCAACAATGCCTTTGAGGCGTTACAAAGAAATAAATGGAAAACAAATCTAAAACTAGAAAAGCAAAAATAAAAAATCCCATGGACGCTTCCCCTTTGTGTTGTCGTAGTCATTGATCGTTATTTCTTCTTCGAGCTGCCTGGTAAGCTTCAAAATCTTCCTTTCTTGCTCATGGTACTTCTCCCAGTAAGTATCCCTTTCCTCTTTCAGCTGAATCCAAGACCTCTGCAATGCCCCAGGATCAATAGGCATGTAAGGATAAAGAATTGTGTAAGGAATGCCTTCTTCATTAGTGGGATCCACAATCATTGGCAATACTGCTTCATAGGGCATCCCAAGCTTCTAGGCACAAGCTCGGACCCGCTGGAGATAAGGCTGCATAGAGAGGGAAGTCCTTGATCCCAGCTCTTGGGGGTCAGATCTGTTCACCATTCCCCAAGCTCGTATAAACCTCCGACGATGCTCGTCAACGTTTTCCTTGTAGTAAAATGCAATATCTGTAAGAAGTAGCTCATGGGGACCGTCTCTCCGAGCACGAACAAACTGTCGCAAAGCTAAACAAGGATTGTAGGTTATTCCCCCTCTGATTCCAAGCAATGGGACATTAGGGTATCCCCCACAACAATCAATGACAACAGTGCTTTCCATAACCCTGGAACTCCAAAGAATGTCTGTATGGGCAAGTGACATTATCCTGTAAGACCATCCCAAACCTTCTTCATTCTTTAACACGGACTTAGGGAGGTGCGAAATAAACCACCTCGACAGCAATGGCATACAACACATAAGAGTCCCTCTTCTTTGCACAGTACGAGTGTAGAGGGCATGCAAGATATCACCCAATAGAGTAGGCACTAGATTGCAAGACAGGAAGATCTTAACCGCATTCACATCTATAAAGGAATCTGGATTCGGGAAGAGAACCAAACCGTATATAAGAAGAGCCAATATATCTTCGAAAGCCTGAAATTCCAAACTATCACAGAATAGCTGAGCTTGATCTATCAGAAACTTGGCTAAGAAACCTTCAACCCCGCTTCGTGTTTCCCAATTGGATACTACATCAACCCGTTTCAGATGCAGAGCTGAGGCAATGTCTTCTGGTCTAGGAGTCTCTTCCATACATGTGAAGGGCATCTGTTCAAGGATGGATATGCCCAATAAGATAGAAAACTCTTCCAAAGTGGGAACCAGCTGGTAATCCGGGAAGGTGAAGCAATGATGCACAGGATCGAAGAATTGGAAAAGCACACTCATCATCTGCTCATCAAACTTTGAGGTGACAAGGCTAAGAAGCTGACCATGTCTCTTAATGAATGAAGAAGTCTCAGAAACTCTTGAGGCTAATTCTTTGAGTTGAGCAGGTATTTGCACAAAGTTAACTTGGATGGTGTTTCTGCGCACAGAAGCCATAATCTGCAAAATAGAACAAAGATAAATCCCCTTGGTCTTTGAAATGGTTAGTATAATGCAGTATGAATGCCATTTTATGATGCATGATGTCATGATAAAAACAACAGGTATAGCAGATAACAAACATGGAAAAAGCAAACAAGTCACACAAGAGCCCTTAAGTTTAAGGCTTGCATGGGGTCAAAGGTATTACCCTCTTGAAATTCAGTTGGTTTCAACCTGTCCTAGAAAAAGTAATCGGGTTCTCGAGGTTCTCAATATCACTGACCCTCCTCCGTCGGTCATGGTTTCAACTCAATCAATATTTTCTTGCGGCCGAAACTATCTCGAGAGTATGGTCTCAATGAGTGTAGCATCGAGTATCAACCAGTTCTCAAATTTACATCGAGGCCGGCTATCTCACTACTTTTTGATGGCCAAGTTGGTCGATTAAATGTTCTAAGGTCAGTTGATGCTTAACGGTACACATAGCAGCCCCGTATTCTCCTCGTTTCTCCACAAGGGATACCGGTACCAACCAATGTGCCACATCAATATAGCTATTGCTTCAATCGTATCGGTCTACGCCGTACAGTTCCCTCACAGTTTATTGCTACTTACCTAAAAGGTGTCCCCAGATCCGGGTTAGGATCTACAGTAACTCCCAAACAAAACCCTTAAAAGTAAAGCAACCAAAACAAACAAGAGAAGCAAATTTATGATGAACTAAATCCTAAGGTATACCCCACTTATTTTCCCTAGCAGAGTCGCCAGTTCTGTGATACGGTGGCAGGACCGACTGTTTTGAAAAATGCTGGTTTGTGTTTTGCGTTTGTTTTCGTAAAATGTCGTGGTAAGCAAGAGTCGCCACTGACTTTTATTTTATCCATCTGGAAAGGAAAAAAGCAGAGAAAAATTCTTTTTTTGAGATTTTGAGTACGGGGGTAGATTATAGAAAGGGAAGGTGTTAGCACCCTTTCTATCTGTGGTTTTCCACGGGCTCTTAGGTACTAGCTCATCTTTAGAAATTGCTTGTGTGTGTTTGTTTTGAAAAGTTTTTGTTTTACTTCGTCTTAACCCTTGTATCAGTCCTCAAGAGTGTTACGAAGTGTTTTTTGAAAAACTTTGTTTGAAAAGTGTAAGTGTAAAAACGTTTGATTTGAGCAAGTACCTACTAGCATCTACCTACTCGAAAAAAGATTGTTTCTGTTCTCGTTTCTTTTAGACAGTGCATCCCACTATTAAAGAGTAGGTAGCACCGTCTTTGGAGTTGTAAGGGTCAATTCTAAAGGGACGTATGATCACTAAAGCAATGTTAGGACGTCTTAGTAATAACCCTAATGTCTTAAGATCATATTCGAAGCAACATTTCCGAGGCAACTTTTCCGAACGGGACATTTGATCATTGGCGACAATAGGGAAACCACTAATACACCCTATACTTAATGATGTTTTACCTAAGGCAACCGAAGTGAGAGTATACCCTAGGAGTGCGTATGTGCAAGTGATTTGATTTCAGTTATTATCTTTGCACATTTGGGGTTTTCTAGCCATTTTAAATTGTCATGCAATCTTGTCCTACAATCCTATTAACATACATCTAACAGTTAGTGTTGTACCCCAAAATTTTCCCTCTCATATTTCTCAAAACATTTCAAGAAAGATCCCTAAGTCGCTCAAGGTAGTCCAAGGTTGGCCAGACAAGCTCTCTCCTAAGGCAGTCTACCTCAAATTAGGGTTTTATGTGGCATCAAGATACTTGAGTCCAAGGGATCCCAAATTCTCACCAATGTCTTAATATGTTATCAAGATCATCCATGTCAAGTTTCAAGCCTTACAGAGGAAGTTTGCTTAGTCAATTGCTCAAAGACCTGAAAATCGACTATGCTAGGGCAAAAGTCAACTGTGGCCCACATACAGTCAAACTTCAAGTTTTTTAGTAAAAGTTCTCATTTTAAAGGATATTTCATCATTTGATCAAGGGTTGATCATGATTCATCAAGGATTGCTCATAATTCATCAGGACTCAAAAGTTGCTAAATTAGGGTTTTGCAGGAAAATTCAACTCAACTTTGACCATGCATAACTTTCTCATACTTTATGATAAATGACCCATACAAATATCATTTTAGAGAAGATGCAATTCCCTACAATCCATCTTCATCTCACAAGTTCAAAATATGCACTCACAAGAAGTTATGAATTTGGACATTATAGGTCATTTTGAAAAGTCAACAAAAACACCTTTTTTGTCAAAGCTTCATACATGAGTATGGAATATAAAATTGAGACGAGACAAAAAGGTTTGATAAGATTACATATCAAGATTTCTAAAAAGTCCAAGAATACCTCCAAAGAGTCAAAATTGAGGAAGTTATGCATTGGTGGAGTTGACCTTTTTTGCAAAATTGCCAAAAGTCAATTATGCCTAAAACTTCAATTTTTGCCAAATGGGCCCAATCTTTTTCACTTGTTTTGAGTTGGCAACATAGTACACGAGCTCCAGCCCTTGCCACTTGTTCTAATTACAGCTAGCAAATATTCAAACTCATGCAAGGCATTAGGGTGGAAAAAAAGATTGATTTTAGGCCAATTTTGGAATGATATTCAAGAGGATCAAATCACAATCAAACTCAATAATGGAAGAATATTGAGTACATCCTATCAACCCTAATCCATTCCTTGATACATATAGAACGTGTGCAGACTCAAAAATAGGTTAGAAGGAGGCGCAGCATCAAGAACACAAACTTGAAAAATCAAGAAAATGTGCAAGATCGAATTCCGTGTTCCAGGCATCCTCAAAGCCTTCTAGCTATCTCAATCGATTCCTGGGATTCTCAGCAAGCCAAAGCTATCAAGAGCAAGCATTTTCAAGCCCTATATTACGCTGTAAGTCAGTCATGATACCTAACTTTTCTTGAAATCGAATTCCATGATTTAGGCATTGATAGCATGAACTAATGGTATATTTATGATCCTTAAGACATATGAAAGCTTTCTGTGTTGTTTAATTTCATTTATATGTCCTGTATTGGAATGCACCATTGTTAGGTTTTCATAGCTCGCTTTGGGGTTTTTGAATCCAGGAAAAATTCGGCCATGAAAGGGCCACCAATAAACTCAGCAGGTCCAAACGAATCTAACCATGGCTTCAGTTTCCATTTATCATGTTTGTATTTGATTTTAAGAATGACATGGGCTATAGCGACGGACAAACGTCAGTAGGTAAAAGTGTTCCACTTTTACCAACGGAACAAGGTCAGGGATGACCTGCGTGTCACATTCCTATTGGAGCATTCAAACTGTGGCGCACGTTTTCGTTGATCTCCATTAACCCACTTTGTTTTATATATTATTATTATTATTATTATTATTATTATTATTCATTATATGTACAAATAAGAACGAGTGGTTCAGTGGTAGTGAAGGCGTGGAAATTGCTTCAGTACCTGGATTCGAATCCCAGGTCCCCCAAATTGCTTTATGTTATTTTCTTTTCAGTGATTCAGCTTGCATACAAGCCAGAGGACTACCATGCTCTCTTAAGATCCAACCATACAGGCGTCCTAGAAACCAGATCTGATGGCCATGATGTGGTGACCATGGTATGCCTAGTCAAACGCATAGCACTGGATGCAAAAAGTCAAACATGGACAACCTTGGGCTTGGGCCAGATTGCTTCTCACACCATCCCAATTTGCTTTTCAGGCCCATTCTTTCTTTCCTTTATTCTTTTATATTTATTTCACTTAATTTATTTATTTTATTTACTAACCAATTAAATAATTCCTTTTTATCAAAAAAATCATAAAAATATTACTTTTCACAAATTAGGTTAGATTTTATTTATCAAAAAAATTAATTAATTTAATTAGGTCTGTTAATTTAGATAATTTTAATTTCTTTTTTGTACATAATTAAAATTAATTAGAACAAATAGGTTTTATTTCTAATTTAATTATATTTTCTTCTTTCTTAAAAAATAATAAAAACCAAAAATAGGTCATTTTAATTATTTTCATTAATTAATTTAATCACTAATTAATTTAGCATTTATTTTTAAACCCTAATCTTTTTCTTAAAAATAATTAAAAACAACAAAAAACAAGTTTTCTTTTCATTAGGATAGAAGGGTCAAAACCCTAATTTCTCCCCGATCTTATTTTTTCTCGCGCACTTTATTTTTATTATTTATCATATTGATGTAACTGCCTACAGTTTGTAATAGTTTAATTAGGACGTTTATTTACATTTATCGCTTTATTCTTTTCTTTAAAGGGTTTTTTTTGGCTATGTAAATACCCGAAGCCTTGTAATAGCGTAGTTTAATTTCCGCACTTTAAATTATGCAAAATATTCACTGTTAGATATATGATATTAGGATGCATGACAAGAATGTATGTGAAATACTTTAAAACAGTTAGATAACCCTAAACATGTGCAAAGATAAATAATATGAAATTGAATCACTCGCACATGCGCACCCCTAGGGTACACTCCCACTTGGTTGCCTTCAGTAAACGGTAATTGAGTATAGGATGCTTTAGTGGTCGTCCTTTTGTCCAAAGATCAAAGTTGCCTCGGAAAGGTTGCCTCAGATATTGTTGCCTCGGATAAATTCATCTAAGACATTAGGGTTACTACTAAGACGTCCTAACATTGCTTTAGTGACCGTACGTCCCTTTTCGAATAGACCCTCAAAACTCCAATGACGGTGCTACCTACTCACTAATAGTGGGATAGCACTGTCTAAAGGAAACGAATACAGAACGATTCTTTTTTTTCCGAGTAGGTAGATTAGTTCTTAAGTACTTGCTCAATAAAAACAAACTTTTCACACTTACACACTTTTCAAACAAATTTTTCAAAAACACTTCATTACACTCTTGAAGACAAAAGCAAGAGTTAAATCAAAGTCAAAACAAAAACTTTTCAAAGCACACAAACACAAAGAAAACAATTTTGAAAATGATGAGGAAGTACCTAAGAGCCCTTAGATAACTACGGATAGAAAGGGTGCTAATACATTCCCTTTCTATAATCTACCCCCCGTACTCAGAAATAATCTCGAAAAAGGAATTTTTATGTTCTTTTTTCCTTTCCTTGTTGGATAAAATAAAAGACGGTGGCGACTCTTGCTTACCGCGACATTTTGCAAACACAAACGTAAAATGCAAACCAGCATTTCAAATCAGTCCCGGTTCTGGCCACCGTATCACAGAACTGGCGACTCTGCTGGGGATTTGATAAGTGGGGTGTACCTTAGGAATAGTTCATCATATTGTTTTCAATTGTTTGATTTGTCTGCTTTATCTTTGTGGGCTTTGAATCAGAGTTACTATAGATCCTAACCCAGATCTGAGGATACCTTTTAGGTAAGTAACAATAGACTGTGAGGGAACTGTACGTCGTAAACCGATACGGTTGAAGCAGTAGCTACGTTGGTGTGACACATTAGTTGGTGCCGATATCCCTTGCGGAGGAACAAGGAGAGTATGGGGATGCTAATGGGTCATTAAGCATAAACTGACCTTAGAACCTATAATTGACCAACTTGGCCTTAGAAAGTAGCAGTATGATACACTCATTGAGACCATACTCTCACGATGGTTTCAGCCACAAGAAAAGATTGCTAAGCTGAAACTATGACCGATGGAGGATGGTTAGTGATATTGAGAACCTCTAGAACTCGGTTACTATTACTAAGACAGGTTGAACCAACTAAACTGCACGAGGGTAGTACCTAAACTCCATGCCAGCCTGAAATTTAAGGGCTATTGTGTGACTTGTTTGCCCTTACCATGTTTTCTATCTGTGATACCTGTGGTGTGTTTTTATCATGACATCATGCATCATGACATCACATGCATATTTCATTAGACTAACAATTTTAAATACCGAGGGGATTCATCTTTGTTCTGTTTTGCAGATCATGGCATCTATACGCAGAAATACCATTCGAGTCAACTTCGTGCAGATCCCTGCTCAGCTTAGAGAGTTGGTTTCAAAGGTTCCTGATACTTCTTCCTTTGTTATAAGACATGGTCATCTCCTCAGCCTGGTCACTTCCAAGTTGGATGAGCAAATGATGAGCGTGTTGTTCCAGTTCTTAGACCCGTTGCATCACTATTTCACCTTTCCGGACTATCAGTTGGTCCCTACTTTGGAGGAGTTCTCTAATTTACTTGGCATATGTATTCTAGAGCAGACACCCTTTACAGGTTTGGAGATAGCTCCTAGGCCAGAGGATATTGCTTCAGCCCTACATCTAACAATGGCTGATGTAGTATCTAACTGGGAGATTCAGTGTGGGGTTAAAGGTTTCTTGGCTAAGTTCTTGATTGATTAAGCTCAACAGTTCTGGGATAGTTTGGACTTTCAAGAATTTGAAGATATCCTGGCTCTCCTCATCTATGGCTTAGTTCTGTTCCCAAATTCAGATTCTTTTGTCGATGTGAACGCAGTCAAGATCTTCATGTCTCGTAACCCAGTGCCTACTCTCTTGGGTGATATTCTACATGCTCTTTATACCCGTACTATTCGGAGAAGGGGGACTCTCATGTGCTGTACACCGCTGTTGGCGAGGTGGTTTATTTCTCACCTCCCCAAATCTGTATTGAAGAATGAGGAAGGTATGGGTTGGGCTTACAGAATCATGTCCCTTGCTCATACGGACATCCTTTGGAGTACTAAAGATATGGAAAAAGTAGTTGTCATTGATCGGTGTGGGGAATACCCCAACGTTCCGTTTCTTGGAATTAGAGGAGGGATAATCTATAATCCTTGTTTGGCTTTACGACAGTTTGGACAAGCTCAAAGGGACGGTCCTCATGAGTTGCTGCTTCCAGACATTGTCTTTGACTTCCAGGGGGATGTTGAGGGACATCGCCGCAAATTTATACGAGCCCGAGATAGGGTGAACAAGTCTGATCCACATGAGCTAGGAATGAAGACTTCTCTCCCAATGCAACCGTATCTCCAGTGGGTTCGAGCCTGTGCTCAAAAGCTGGGAATGCCATATGAAGCTGTTTTGCCAGTGATTGTGGAGCATACTGATGAAGAAGGGGTTCCTTATACAATCCTACATCCTCATATGCCTACTGATCTTGGGGCATTGAAGAGATCTTGGATCCAGTTAAGGTAAGAACGGGATACCTATAGAGAGAAGTATCATGAGCAGGAATGGAAGATCCTGAAGCTTACAAGGTAGTTAGAGACGGAGAGGATAATCAACGATTATGTCAGCATGAAAGGAAAACGACCATGGGAATTCTGATGTCTTTTATTGTTTCTAGTTTAGATTTGCTTTTCAGTATTTATTTTGTAATGCCTTAAAGGCATTTGTTAAACATTGTTTCAAGTTTTAATCTAATAAAGTGTGTTTTATTTTGGTTTACAAAATTGAATCTCCCTAAAGTCTTTGAAATCATTTCATACGCATTCCATTCCCATGCACCTCATTACAGGTACCATTACAGGTTTCTCATCTTCTTCGCTATTTATTTTAGCACAACATGTCTTCTGAAACACCTACTGATCAAGCAATTAAGGCTCTTCAAGCTCAGAATGCTCAGTTCTAGGAAATGTTCTTGAACCTGGCCAAAGGGCAGCAAGATTTGAAGACTCTCATCTCGAAGGACAAGAAGAAGAAGAAGAAGAAGAAGAAGGTGGTGGTCATCCTGAATATGGGTCACATATTTGGGAACAGATTGAGACAGGAAGCTGATTTGTCCCACTCATCTAGAGGGGGATAGAATCAAGAGGAGAGGAAGGGTCCTAGCCCTATTGTTTCTGACAATGACACTGACTTTGATGAAGACCAGTATCCTCTGGCTGAGGATAAGTATAAGCAACTCGAAGACCGTCTGAGTGCCATGGAGGTTTAGAAGGTTCCCAGTTTGGATTTTGGAGATCTGGGATTAGCATCTGGGGTGGGGATTCCTCACAAGTTTAAAGCTCCTGCCTTTGCTAAGTATGACGGGATATCCTGCCAAAAGCTACACCTCCGCTCATACGTCAGAAAGATTCAACCATATACTGCTGATAGGAACCTTTGGGTTCATTTCTTTCAAGATAGTCTGTCAGGGACTCAACTTGAACGGTTCTATCAACTGGAAGGAGCTAACGTCCGTAACAGGGAGGACCTTGTTGCTGCCTTTTACAAGTAATACCAGTATAATGCCGACATTGCTCCCACGCGTACCCATCTTCAGGGTATGTCTATAGGTGCGAGCGAAGGTTTTAAGGACTACACTCAAAAGTGGAGATATCTTGCTGGAAGAGTACAACCCCCTCTGGCTGATAGGGAGTTGGTGGATATGTTTCTTGGGACCTTGTCGGGTCCATATTTCAATCATTTGATCGGAAGCTCATCGTCTGGGTTCACTAAGCTGATTATGACTGGGGAGAGAGTTGAGGCTGGTATCAAGAGCGGCAAGATACATAAGGGTGCTTCGTCAAGTACAGAGAAGAAGCCTTTCAAGAAGGAATCTAGTGTAGTTTACAGCTCGAGAAGCCAAAATCGACCTGAGCGCCGCTAAGCAGTTAATGCGGAGGTAATATCAAGACCAACTATTGCCCCACAACGTAACACTCAGCAAAGAGTAGAGAGACCACAAAGGAAGTATACTCGGCTCAGTATGACTCTATCTCAAATTCTGCCGCAACTGTTGAAAACCAACTTGGTGACTCTGAAGGAGGCTCCAAAGAATCCCAGCACCACATCTCCGCTGTATAATCCGAACGCCCGTTGTGCTTTTCACTCGGATAGCCCAGGGCATGATACCAATAACTGCTGAGCTTTGAAGAATAAAGTGCGGGATATGATTGATGCTAAGGAGATTGAGTTTGAAGTGCTAGAAAAGCCTAATGTCATGACTGCTCCTATGCCCAAGCATGGAGTGAATGCTATGGATGATGACTCGTTTGTGACTTCCGTGAAAGACATTTCTACTTCGTTGATGACCGTAAAGAAGAACTTATTGTTGGCCGGTTTATTTCAGGGTTATGGCGAAGGTTGCCACATGTGTTCTATCCTACCTGCTGGTTTCCATCTATTGAAGCCAGGTGTCCAACGCCTAATGGATAATAAAGAAATCTTGTTTGAGAAAATTTTGGTTCCGTTGATTCCTGTTGAAGATCTTTCAATAATCACCATTTCTGCCAATTCTTCCAAGGCTTCCTCAAGAAATCCTGTTAGGATTACATCTGTTCCGAGAGTTGCTCCATTGATCATTACTATTCCTGGTCCTATCCCTTACACTTCGGATAAGGCTGTCCCGTGGCACTATGGGGCCGATGTGTATTATCATGGGATTAAACAAGACTTGAAGGTTGAGAAGGCTGATACTGATATCAACACTATTGTTGGGTCTAGCAAAGTCACCCGAAGCAGAAGACTTTTCTCTCCTGAAATTTCCCCACCAACTATTCAGAAGCCTGTTGCTATTTCACCTGCCAGTACATCTGTTATTGTCCCTGTTCATGTTCCAATCATTACCCCTGTCATCGAGTCATCTGACGCTCGGGGCAAAGAGATCACCGGTGAGCCTGCCCGGACGCAGGCACTGAAGAAAATTATTGTTGAAACCTCTAGGCAGGAGATAGAGGAAATTTTGAAGATCATCAAGAAAAGCGACTACAATGTAGTCGAACAGCTGGGGAAAACCCCGTCGAAGATCTCTATGTTGTCTTTATTGTTGTGCTCAGAAGCCCATGCTAAGGCTCTGATTGCTTTCCTCAAAACTGCGCATGTGCCGCAGGATACATCTGCTGACCAGTTCAAAGACTGTGTGGCTAGTTTGACAGTTGACAACAGGTTGGGTTTCTCCGACGCAGATTTGACTGCCAAAGGAAAGAATCACAATGACGCTCTGCATGTTTCAATCAAGTCCAGGGGCACTACTTTGGCCCATGTGCTGGTGGATATTGGGTCCCCGTTAAATGTTTTACCCAAGAAAGCGTTAGACCGGTTAGATGGTGAAGGGTTGGTTCTAAAGCCAAGTAATATTGTGGTTAGGGCCTTTGACGGGTCCAAAAGGATGGTGCACGAGGAGGTGGATGTCCCTATTAAGGTTGGTTCCCAGACTTTTGCGTCTATATTCTATGTGATGGACATTCGACCATCTTATTCTTGTTTGTTGGGTCGCCCGTGGATTCATAAGGCTGGGGCAGTAACTTCTACGCTCCATCAGATGTTAAAATATCCAGTGAAGGGGAAAATTGTTACACTACGAGGAGAAGAGGAGTACATGGTGAGCCACCTTAACTCTTTTTGGTATGTGGAGATGGATGGGGAGTTCATTGAAACCCTGTGTCAAAACTTTGAAGAAGTCCCCCAGACTCTGGCGTCGACTGGAACTGTTGCTGAAGATCCTCCAATGTAGATGGCTTCCCTCAAGGATGCCCGAGATGTTATTGAAAAAGGTGGGTGTGCGAATTGGGGCCAACTCCCTAACTTTGCACACAAGACTAACAAGTTTGGTTTGGTTTTTACTGCAGAAGCTCAAAGGGCTATTCGGCGTGCACGGATTGGAAGACCTCCCCTGCAGATCACTAATCTGGAAGTGAATGCAGTTGAAGATGATGATGAAGAGTCTGAGTTCGACAGCTGGATTTACCCGACTAGCAACGGAGGATTAAGCAATTGGACGGCAAAGGACTTCGTGCCCATTTCTTTTATTACACAGTAACAAGACTTTTGTTTTGAGATTTGTAACAGACAATTTGAAACTTTTACGGCCCGATGCCTTGCCCGCGACACCGTGGCTTTGTTTGAGGGCTCATTATGTGTCATTTCCATATATCATCAATAAAAGCATTGGACATTGTCTTGCATTAAAAATTTTGTGCTCCTTGTTTTTCTTTTCTATCTTGCAAAATAGCTATTTATCTTACACACACTCACATATACAGGTCTACATCCACTCTGGATCCCACGGATAACGACTCTGCTACTGCCAATTATAACTTTGAAAGTCCGATCAACCAAGCCGAGGACGAAGGTGAGGATGATTGTGAAGTGCCTGGGGAACTTGCTAGACTGTTACTTCAGGAAGAGAGGGCCATACAGCCCCATGAAGAGCCAGTGGAAATAGTGAATCTGGGTACAGAGGAAGACAAGAAAGAGGTCAAGACCGGTGAAAATCTGGAGCCTAGTGTCAAGCAACGGTTGATACAGATGCTGCGTGACTATGTTGAGATCTTTGCCTGGTCTTATGAAGATATGCCTGGGTTGGATACTGATACCGTGATTCACCGCCTGCCGACTAAGGAAGACTATCCTCCAGTGAAACAGAAAGTTCGCCGAATGCGCCCAAAGATGTCTGAGAAAATCAAGGCTGAGGTTATGAAACAGTTTGATGCCGGTTTTCTAGCAGTTACTTCTTACCCGCAGTGGGTGTCCAACGTGGTTCTAGTGCCGAAGAAAGATGGTAAGGTTCGAATGTGTGTTGACTATAGGGATCTGAATAGGGCGAGCCCCAAGGATGATTTCCCTATGCCTCATATCGATGTTCTGGTGGATAACACCGCACAACATAAGGTCTTCTCATTTATGGATGGTTTCTCTGGTTACAATCAGATTAAGATGGCTCCCGAAGACATGGAGAAGACAACGTTCGTCAGATAGTGGGGTACCTTTTGCTACAAAGTCATGCCTTTCGGATTGAAGAATGTTGGGGCAACGTATCAGCGCGCCATGGTCGCTTTGTTCCATGACATGATTCATCATGAGATTGAGGAATACATTGACGACATGATTGCAAGGTCCCAGACTGAAGAAAAACACCTTGACCATCTTCAGAATCTATTTGACAGGTTGAAGTTGTATAAGCTGAGGTTAAACCCGAACAAGTGCACCTTCAGAGTGAGGTCTGGTAAGCTGCTAGGTTTCGTCGTTAGTGATAAAGGTATTCAAGTGGATCCTGCAAAGGTGAAGGCTACACAGTAGATGTCATCTCCCCAAACAGAAAAGGAAGCCAGAGGCTTTTTGGGACGTTCAAATTACATTGCCCGATTCATTTCACATCTGACCGCTACTTGTGAGCCAATCTTTAAATTGCTGAAGAAAGATCAAGTGGTAAGATGGAACGATGAATGTCAGGCCGCTTTTGAAAGGATCAAGGAATATCTCCAAGAGCCACCTATTCTAATTCCTCCATTTGAAGGGAGACCTCTGATCTTATACTTGACAGTACTCAACAATTCAATGGGGTGCGTGCTGGGGCAGCATGACGATTCTGGCCGAAAAGAGCATGCTATTTATTACCTTAGCAAAAAGTTTACCGACTGCGAGACCTGATACTCGTTGCTTGAGAAAAATTGATGTGCTTTGGCATGGGATGCTCGCGGGCTGAGACAGTATATGCTAACTCACACTACTCTATTGATATCAAAGATGGATCCAATCAAGTATATCTTCGAGAAGCCTGCCTTTTCCGGAAGAATAGCAAGATGGCAGATGATCTTGACTGAATACGACATCCAATACACGACCCAAAAAGCAATCAAGGGAAGTGTGTTGGCAGATTATTTGGCGCATCAAGCTGTAGACGACTACCAGTCCATGAACTTTGAATTCCCGGATGAGAACATCATGTTGGTGACCGACTGTGAAGAACCTGGACCTGATGAAGGACCTGAGGAGGGATCCCGATGGTCTATGTACATTGATGGAGCTTTGAACACTTTGGGTAATGGCATTGGTGTCGTGATCACATCTCCTGAAGGCTCTCATACTCCGTTCACCGCCCGACTATGTTTCAACTGCACCAACAATATGGCGAAGTATGAAGCGTGCATCATGGGTTTCTGAGCAGCCATTGACCTAAGGATAAAGTTTCTGAGTGTATTCGGAGATTCCGCTCTCATGATCAGTCAGATCAAAGGCGAGTGGGATACGAAGCACCCAAATCTTATTCCTTACAAAGAGTATGTATTGACGCTGCTTCCACACTTCGAAGAGATAACCTTTGAACACTTCCCAAGAGAGGAGAACCATCTGGCGGACGCGCTAGCTACGATGTCTTTTATATTCAAGGTCAGGTGGGACAATGAGACTCCCCAGAATACTTTTGAAAGGTTGGACGAACCTGCACATTGCTGCGACATTGAGACTGAAGAGGTAGCAGATAAACCCTGGTTTCACGAGGTAAAGAGGTATCTTGAGGCTCAGGAATACCCCGAGGGTGCATCTGTTAATGATAAGAAGTTCCTGAGGAGGTTTGCGGCGAAGTTCTTCATCAGTAATGACATCCTTTACAAGCGTAACCATGATTAGACCTTACTGCGTTGTGTGGATAAGAGCGAGGCAGAAAGAATCATGGCAGAATTACATGAAGGTACTTTCGGGACTCATTCCAGTGGACACACCATGGAAAAAAAGATCCTACTGGCAGGATATTATTGGTCTACCATGGAAGCCGACTGTTATCAGAATTCTCGAACCTGTCATAAGTTCCAAGTCTATGCTGATAAGGTGCACATACCTCCAGTTCCTCTAAACATCTTGACAGCTTCTTGGCCTTTCGCAATGTGGGGCATCGACATGATCGGCGACATCAGACCTACTGCGTCTAACGGGCATCGTTTCATCCTGGTAGCAATTGATTATTTTACAAAGTGGGTTGAGGCAGCCTCCTTTGCTACTATAACCAATAATGTCATGGCACGGTTTATTTGGCACAATCAGATCTGTCGATATGGTGTACCAGAGAGGATCATTACGGACAATGGTACAAATCTCAACAATACAATGATCATCGAGCTCTGCAAGCAGTTCAAAATACAGCATCACAACTCTTCTCCCTATCGGCCGAAGATGAATGGGGTTGTTGAAGCGGCTAATAAGAACATCAAGAAGATTGTGCAGAAGATGACGGTGACATACAAAGACTGTCACGACATGTTACCATTTTCTCTTCATGGGTACCGTACCTCAGCGCGAACGTCAACATGGACAACACCCTATTCCTTGGTATATGGCATGGAGGTAGTCCTGCCCATTGAAGTTCAAATACCTTCTCTTCGGATTATGAATGATGCAGGTTTGAGCGAAGATGACTGGATTCAGATCCGGCTTGATCAGCTGAACTTAATCGACGAAAAAAGACTTACTGCTATTTGTCATGGTCAAACGTATCAAAAGTGGATGATCAAGGCATTTAACAAGAAGGTCAGGCGACAAGAGTATCAAGTTTGGGATCTGGTGATCAAGCGCATCATTCTGCCACAAGGTGATCCCAGGGGAAAATGGACCCCTACTTACGAAGGGCCATTTGGGGTTAAGAACATTTTCTCAGGAGGAGCTATGATTCTAACCACCATGGATGGTGACGACCTTCCTCACCCCGTCAATGCAGACATAGTGAAAAGATACTACACATAATCAAAGACCCGCTAGGTTGACTGGCCTAGGAAAAAATAAGGGCTTCCCGGCGAACCAAAAGGGTTCGGGCAAAAATAAGGGATGAAAATGAAAAAAAAAAGTACACCCGGCACGTCGAAAACCTGAAAAGGCGGCTTGGGCAAAAAAGCGTATCCCGGTGGACTGAAAACCCGAAAGGGCGGTCCAGGATAAAATTAGGGATCAAAGCGTAACACTATGTCTCATTGGATCATCTTGCAACCAGACTTCGGTATCGACTATCAAGCTCGGACGACACTAATCAATCTGATCTACAATCAACCAAATAGCAAAGTGATGAGATGCTCGAGGATATAAAGGCAATAGCAGAGTTGGAACCCAGTGGGATTGTTCATATAGCTGTCTTTTACACAAATTGTATAAACTCTATTGTTCGGCGGCGTTCTCACTAGGACGCCAGCCTCTTGTACAAAAACGCCTATTTACGGGCCAAACTTCAAAGTCAATACAATTCATTTTCACAAATAAATTTCAAATGGTTTTTCTTTTTTCTGTTTTGTTTTGCAAAAACGTCCAAAGTTTCATTTTTGATATATGCATTTGACAATAATTGTTGTTCATAAATATTTACATAAGAAACAAAAGACGATTACTCGTAATATCAGGAACAGGGGCAAATAAGAACTGTCCAACCCTTACAGTTGCTCTGTCCAACAGGTACAGGGATAGATTTAGCTGAAGAACATGACTAAGGTACATTCACTCCCCGCAGAGTAAGAGAAAGACAGTAGTGTTAATTCTCCCTAGCTGAGGCTCGCAACTGTGAATGAGACGGTGAAATTCTCCCCAAGCAGAGTTTATCTATCATCGGCACTGGAAAATTATCCCCAGTGGAGTTTGGAGAATTATCCCCAGTAGAGGCTGGAGGATTGTCCCCAGTAGAGCCTAAAAGGTTTTCCCAAGTTAAGTCGCAACTGGAAAGTCATCCCCAGCGGAGTTCGTTCCTTTCACAGAAAGAAACTCAATCCCCAACATGATTCATTATCGCCAACAACGGTAATTCATCCCCGGCTGAGGTTATTCTTCCCGAATCAACAGGTCCTCTAGCAGAATATGTCCTCCCCACAAGAGTCATTTCCTCGTCAGTTTATTCCCCAGCGGAGTTATCCTCTCCTGCAGGTTTATTCTCATAATCATCTTCATTCACTATCCCTAGCGGAAACAAAGAATTCAACTCTTTTCTCCAGCAGCAATCCAGGATTTATTTTCCCCAGCTAAAAACATCACATTTCCATACATCATTACATGCATACGCATCATACAACCATAATCTCATTTATTTTGAGAACATCATTGTTTGGTACATATCATGCATTACATACAACTAATCTTTACCTTTCAGGAAAGATACAATCAAATTCTCACAAAATTCAAGCTATGAAGCCTTTACCTCAGTTGAATAACAGACGACCCAAGTTCCTAAATGTCAACAGAGATTATTCCCCAATTGAATACGGAAGACTGAAGTTCCTAAAATTCAGCAGAGATGATTTTTCAGTAGAATACGGATGACCGAAGTTCCTAAAATTCAACAGAGATGATTCCTCAGTAGAATACGGACGACCGAAGTTCCTAAAATTCAACGGAGATGTTTTTCTCAGTAGAATACGGATGACCGAAGTTCCTAAAATTCAATAGAGATGATTCCTCAGTAGAATACAGACGACCGAAGTTCCTAAAATTCAACAGAGATGTTTCCTCAGTAGAATACGGACGACCGAAGTTCCTAAAATTCAACAGAGATGATTCCTCAGTAGAATACGGACGACCGAAGTTCCTAGAATTCAACATAGATGATTCCTCAGTAGAATACGGACGACTGAAGTTCCTAAAATTCAACGGAGATGTTTTTCTCAGTAGAATACGGACGACTGAAGTTCCTAAAATTCGACAGAGATGATTCCTCAGTAGAATACGGACGACCGAAGTTCCTAGAATTCAACATAGATGATTCCTCAGTAGAATACGGACGACTGAAGTTCCTAAAATTCAACGGAGATGTTTTTCTCAGTAGAATACGGACGACTGAAGTTCCTAAAATTCGACAGAGATGATTCCTCAGTAGAATACGGACGACCAAAGTTCCTAAAATTTAGCAGAGATGATTCCTCAGTAGAATACGGACGACTGAAGTTCCTAAAATTCGAAAGAGATGTTTTCCTCAATAGAATAAGGACGACCGAAGTTCCTAAAATTAAAACAGAGATGACTCACCAGGAGAATAACGGACGACGAAGCTCCTAAATTCTACTTCTCTCAACAAAGATCAGCCTTCCCCAGTGGAATCTTCCTCAACGACAGGTATACAAGCTCTCGCTAAGGAATCTCTTATGTGATCGACACTCCTTCGGATGGCATCTTTAAGCCCATCTCCCATCATCAGTCTCCAAATGGTATCATTAAGCCCATTCCCAACATCACAAGACCGTTACCACTTTATGCGAGTGCAAATTTCTAGGCACTCTAGTGTTCAATCATCTTCCACCTTCAGATCACGAAAGGAAGACAAGCCAATCTAAATCTTCAGGTTTAAGAAGATTGAACAGGGGCAGCTTCTTTACCCCAAAATTTGCCCTCCCATATTTCTCAAAACATTTCAAGAGAGATCCCCAAGTTGCTCAAGGTAGTCCAAGGTTGGCCAGACAAGCTCTCTCCTAAGGCAGTCTACCTCAAATTAGGGTTTCATGTTGCATCAAGATACTTGAGTCTAAGGGATCCCAAATTCTCACCAATGTCTTAATATGTTATCAAGATCATCCATGTCAAGTTTCAAGCCTTGCAGAGGAAGTTTGCTTAGTCAATTGCTCAAAGGCTTGAAAATCGACTATGCTAAGGCAAAAGTCAACTATGGCCCACATACAGTCAAACTTCAAGTTTTTTAGTCAACATTATCATTTTGAAGGATATTTCATCATTTTATCAAAGTTTGATCATGATTCATCAAGGATTGCTCATAATTCATCAGGACTCAAAAGTTGCTAAATTAGGGTTTTGTAGGAAAAATCAACTCAACTTTGACCAAGCATAACTTTCTCATACTTTATGAGAAATGACCCATCCAAAGTTAATTTTGAAGAGGGTGCAATTCCAAACAATCCATCTTCAGCTCACAAGTTAAAAATATGCACTCACAAGAAGTTATGAATTTGGACATTATAGGTCATTTTGAAAAGTCAACAAAAACCCCTTTTTTTCCAAAGCTTCATACATGAGCATGGAATATCAAATTGAGATGAGACAAAAAGGGTTGATTAGAGGACATCTAAAGCTTTCTAAAAAGTCCAAGAAAACCTCCAAAGAGTCAAAATTGAGGAAGTCATGCATTGGTGAATTTGACCTTTTTTGCAAAATTGCCAAAACTAAACTATGCCTGAAACTTCAATTTTTGCCAAATGGGCCCAATCTTTTTCACTTGTTTTGAGTTGGAAACATAGTCCACGAGCTCTAGCCCTTTCCACTTGTTCTAATTACAACTAGAAAATATTCAAACTCGTGCAAGGCATTAGGGTGGACAAAAAGATTGATTTTAGACCAATTTTGGAATGATATTCAAGAGGATCAAATCACAATCAAATTCAATAATGGAAGAAGATTGAGTACAACCTATCAACCCTAATCATTCCTTAATACATATAGAACATGTGCAGACTCAAAACTAGGTTAGAAGGAGGCGCAACATCTAGAATACAAACTTGAAAAATCAAGAAAAAGTGCAAGATCGAATTCAGTGTTCCAGGCATCCTCAAGGCCTTCCAGCTATCTCAATCGATTCCTGGGATTCTTATCAAGCCAAAGCCATCAATAGCAAGCATTTTCAAGCCCTATATTACGATGTAAGTCAGTCACGATACCTAACTTTTCTTGAAATCGAATTCCATGATTTAGGCATTGATAGCATGAACTAATGGTGTATTCATGATCCTTAAGACATATGCAAGTTTTCTGTGTTGTTTAATTTCATTTATATGGCCTGTATTGGAATGTGCCATTGTTAGGTTTTCATAGCTCGCTTTGGGGTTTTTGAATCCAGGAAAAATTGGGCCATAAAAGGGCCACCAATAAACTCAGCAGGTCCAGACGAATCTAACCATGGCCTTGGTTTCCATTTATCATGTTTGTATTTGATTTTAAGAATGACATGGGCTATAGCAACCGACAAACGTCCGTAGGTAAAAGTGTTCCACTTTTACCAATGGAACAAGGTCAGGGATGACCTGCGTGTCACATTTCTATTGGAGCATTCAAACTCTGGCGCGCGTTTTCGTTGATCTCCACTAACCCACTTTGTTTAATATATTATTATTAGTATTCATTATATGTACAAATAAGAACGAGTGGTGCAGTGGTAGTGAAGGCGTGGAAATTGCTTCAGGACCTGGGTTCGAATCCCAGGTCCCCCAAATTGCTTTATGTTATTTTCTTTTCAGTGATTCAGCGTGCATACAAGCTAGAGGACTACCATGCTCTCTCAAGATCCAACCATATAGGCGTCCTAGAAACCAGATCTGATGGCCATGATGTGGTGACCATGGTATGCCTAGTCAAACGCATCGCACTGGATGCAAAAAGTCAAACGTGGACAACCTTGGGCTTGGGCCAGATTACTTCTCACACCATCCCAATTTGCTTTTCAGGCCCATTCTTTCTTTCCTTTATTCTTTTATATTTATTTCACTTAATTTATTTATTTTATTTACTAACCAATTAAATAATTCCTTTTTATCAAAAAAATCATAAAAATATTACTTTTCACAAATTAGGTTAGATTTTGTTTATCAAAAAAATTAATTAATTTAATTATGTCTGTTAATTTAGATAATTTTAATTTATTTTTTGTACATAATTAAAATTAATTAGAACAAATAGGTTTTATTTCTAATTTAATTATATTTTCTTTTTTTTTTAAAAATAATAAAAACCAAAAATTGGTCATTTTAATTATTTTCATTAATTAATTTAATCACTAATTAATTTAGCATTTATTTTTAAGCCCTAATATTTTTCTTAAAAATAATTTAAAACAACAAAAAACAAGTTTTCTTTTCATTAGGATAGAAGGGTCAAAACCCTAATTTCTCCCCAATCTTATTTTTTCTCGCACACTTTATTTTTATTATTTATCATATTGGTGTAACTGCCTACAGTTTGTAATAGTTTAATTAGGACGTTTATTTACATTTATCGCTTTATTCTTTTCTTTAAAGGGTTTGTTTTTGGCTATGTAAATACCTGAAGCCTTGTAATAGCGTAGTTTAATTTCCGCACTTTAAATTATGCAAAATATTCACTGTTAGATGTATGATATTAGGATGCATGACAAGAATGTATGTGAAATACTTTAAAACCATTATATAACCCTAAACATGTGCAAAGATAAATAATCTAAAATTGAATCACTCGCACATGCGCACCCCTAGGGTACACTCCCACTTGGTTGCCTTCGGTAAATGGTCATTGAGTATAGGATGCTTTAGTGGTCGTCCTTTTGTCCAAAGATCAAAGTTGCCTCAGAAAGGTTGCCTCAGATATTGTTGCCTCGGATAAATTGATCTAAGACATTAGGATTACTACTAAGACGTCCTAACATTGCTTTAGTGACCGTACGTCCCTTTTCGAATTGACCCTCAAAACTCCAACGACGGTGCTACCTACTTATTAGAATTGGGATAGCACTGTCTAAAGGAAACAAATACAAAACGATTTTTTTTCCGAGTAGGTAGATTAGTTCTTAAGTACTTGCTCAATCAAAATAAACTTTTCACACTTACACACTTTTCAAACAAAGTTTTCAAAAACACTTCATTACACTCTTGAAGACAGAAGCAAGAGTTAAATCGAAGTAAAAAAAAAACTTTCCAAAGCACACAAACACAAAGAAAACAATTTTGAAAATGATGAGCAAGTACCTAAGAGCCCGTAGATAACTACGGATAGAAAGGGTGCTAATACCTTCCCTTTCTATATACTACCCCCCGTACTCAGAAATAATCTCGAAAAAGGAATTTTTCTGTGATTTTTTCCTTTCCTTGTTGGATAAAATAAAAGACGGTGGCGACTCTTTCTTACCGCGACATTTTGCAAACACAAACGCAAAACACAAACCAGCATTTCAAAATAGTCCCGATTCTAGCCATTGTATCACAGTTAGTATTTGCAAAAATTAAAGATGTGAGAAATAAAAACTACGCTATTACAAGGCTTCGGGGTAGGGGATTAATTACATAGCCAAAAACCCGTAAAAAAAGAAAAATCCTAATTAAACTATTACATACCGTAAGCAGTTACATTAATATTTGCAAAAATAAAAAAGCGCGTGTGATGAATTGAATGAAAAGGAATTAGGGTTTTGACCCCGTTTAAACCTAATTGCAATTTAAGAGAAAAATCATTATTTTGTGTTTTTTTGATTATTTTAAGAAAATAAGGTTTTAATTGAAAAAATAAAAACCTAATTACTAATCAATTTACAATTTAAGAAAAGTAATTAAATCAACCTATTTTTGTATTTTTGTTTTATTGAGAAAAGAAATAAAAATTAAATCAAGAAAACCCTAATTTTTTTCTAACTGATTTTAAATATATGAAAAAGTTAGAATTAATCCTAAATTAAATTAGACTAATATTAAATTTGGTAAAATAAAATAAAACCTAATTCTAAATTTGTGAAATTGATTTTATGATTTTTTTGTAAAAAAGGAATTAATTTGTGTTAGAAAATAAATTAACTAATTGAATTAAATAATAGAAAAAAAGAAATAAGAAATAAGAATGGGCCTGATTATTGCTAGCAAAAAGGGGGTGCCAATTACAGTTTTTGGGCCTAACAATCCTTGGTCTGCTTGACTTTCCCAATCCCCTACAGGCGCTTGACTCATGCCCATGGTGGTCCTTCACGTGGGAAGCCTTGGATCTGGCATGTTGATGGCTTGGATGCCCAGATTTGGAGAGTGCATGATGGACTTCATGAAGTATTAACGCACCTGAATATGCAAGGAAAAATAATATGAAACATTGTTGGGACCTGGGGATCGAACCCAGGTCCTTGGGCAATATCACCCTACATGTCTACCATCTGAGCTGGCCACGTTAATTGTACATATGATAATAAACAAACGTTATATGGTAAAAACAAAAATAATAATTATCAAACGCACGCAGATTTGAATGGACGAGTCATGGGGGGCCACGTTATCCTTCTTCTTCCTCCCATCGTTGCTAAAAGTTTCTTGACTTTTACCTACGGTTACCTGGGTGTAGGTATAACCCTGTGCCTTTCCAAAATCCTATACAGGCATGATAAATGCAAAACAATGGTACCAATCAACTCGTTGCAGCCTCACGAGCATCATGGTACCACTATCCATGGCCAATTGTCCCTGTACATAAAAACCCTAAAAACGAAACAAGAACCCTAACTATGGCATCTTGATGTATAGTCAGCAAAAACGAAATTAAATGTAACCATTAGTTTGCAAATGACTCAAGGATTAAGAATATGTCAACGAATCATGCTAAATATGCCAGAATTATTGAATTTGATTTCAAGGAAATGTGAGAACTGTGGGGTACTTACAGTGCATTTCTGGATGTTGGGAAGCTTGTTAATGGTTGAAACACGTTCCTGGGATGTCCAACAAATGTTTGGGATGCTTAGAATGGCCTGAGATAGCCTGAATCCTGAAAATCAATTTACACTTTTCTTGAGTTTTTTTGCAACATGTTCTCTCTTTTACACGCCTCCAATCCTTTTGTTTCTGATCTGCAATTGTCCCTTATGTACCCTAGAAGGAATTAGGGTTACAAACTTGTATCAAATCTCTCCAATTATGATTGTTGATTCATGATTTGATCATTGTACAAAATCTTTCCAAATCAAGCCAAATGCAATCTTTTTGTGTCTAAATGAACCTTGCACGATTTGATTCTCTCTCCAGTTGTATAATAGACCTAAACATGCACAAAATCTCAAGCTTTGATTAGTTTTTGATATTTTCATGATTTAATTTTGATTTTATTTGATTTAATTGAAATAAAATCAAAATAAATGAAAAAAATAAAAGAATGACAAATTTAAGGGATCATGGGTCGTGGGTCACATTACAAACTCAGCGCAAGCATAAAAAGTTGGGCCCATTTAGCAAAAAATGAAATTTTGGACACTTTTGACTTTTGGCAATTTTGCAAAAACGGTCAACTTTAATAATGCACAACTCCCTCAATTTTGACACTAGAGATGTATTCTTGGACTTTTTAGAAATATTAAGATGTCCTCTAAGCAACCCTTTTGGTCTCATCTCAATTGAGCCTCCCATGTTCATGTATGAAGCTTTGACCACAAAGGTGTTTTTGTTAACTTTTCAAAATGACCTATAATGTCCAAATTCATTTCTTCTTGTGAGTGCATATTTTGAACTTGGGAGCTGAAGATGGATTGTAGGGAATTGCATCCTCTTCAAAATGAGCTTTGGATGGTCATTTTTGATAAAGTATGAGAAAGTTATGCTTGGTCAAAGTTGAGTTGACTTTTCCTACAAAACCCTAATTTAGCAACTTTTGGGTTTTGATGAATTGTGAGAAATCCTTGAGGAATCATGATCAACCCTTGATAAAATGATGAGTAAAACTTCAAAATGAGAATGTTGACCAAAAATCTTGAAGTTTGACTGTATGTGGGCCACAGTTGACTTTTGCCCTAGTATAGTCGATTTTTAGGCCCTTGAGCAATTGACTGAGCAAACTTCCTCTGCAAGGCTTGAAACTTGACATGGATGATCTTGAGAACATATTAGGATAATGGTAAGCATTTTGTATCCTTTGGACTCAAACATCTTGATGCAAAATGAAACCCTAATTTGGGGTAGACTGCCTTGGGAGGGGGTTTGTCTGATCAACCCTTGGACTTCCTTGAGCAATTTGAGGACCTCACTTGAAATGTATTGAGAAATATGGGAGGGAAAATTTTGGGGTACAACACCCCTACTTTCGACGATGGTGGGATGAATCCTTCAGTATCGATCTCTTGCTGGGCCATGGCGGACTTTTGGGGTCCTACTTCCGACTCTTTCCTTAGTTGGTGACCGCTTGATGCACCAAAGGTTTGGGCTACCTCTTCAAAGGCTACCTTGGGGATTTGATCCTGCCTGTCGATAATGTTCTTCAAAGATAGAAGAACCTGGCTTAAATCTCCTTTCATTGAGCTTACATCACCCTTCACCTGATCAAGATCCTCTTTGAACACAGCTTGAGTCTCCTCGATTTGTTCCATTGTTTTCTGTTGATGGTCCCTTGTTTGATATGGGGGCCAAAGAGGAAGAGGTATTCTTTTACCAATGGCTTAACTGGAGAGATTTTCAAAGCGAATAAGTTTTTTTAAAATGACATGCGAATGTTTTATAAATGCATGCGTGCAAATGAGGGTGTATGATTATGAAATGATTTTTATTTTAACTGTCTTATTCATTATGGTATGCATTTGTATCCACTTATTAGTTTATTTGTGACCAGCTTAAAAAAAGATATTCCTTCGAGATAGGGAAACAAAATGCCTTTATTAAGAGTTACATAATCCAGATATTGAAAAATATTACAAACTGAAATCGAAACTGTTTACGTAAACATAGTAAAAAGAACTAAATCTCCTAAGCGCACCTGCGGATGTGTGCTCTGAAGCCACCAACCATTGCCCAACACAGTTGTATAAAGTCTTCGACGTCCTTCGGGAGAGGAACCATTACATTCTCTGCATCTCTTAAACTTCTAGGGATATCCTCGATGAGATTGTTGGCTAAGAAGACGAGCTTTTCATGTTTTTATTTGTAGTGCCTGTATTCCTGGTAGAGATGCGGGATTATTTTGTGGTTATCCCTCCCTGCCTGGGCGATCTTAGTGCACTGCTCTTCCCAATACATTTTTTCACCCCTCATTTCTGTGTAAAGTCTCTGTTGGATGATAAAGTCCTTTTGAAGACCCTGCAGTTCTAAACATACATGTTCATATTCTCGAGTCCTCTGAGTCAAAAGTTTCTCTGCTTCTATCCTCTAGAGGCGTGCCTTGACCTCTGATTCGTGGCTATCTTGAAGTTCGATGGTGAGGTATTTGATTTGCTCCTCTTGATCTAAGGAAACTTGTTCCAGACTTTGAATTTGGGCTCTCAAACTTTCCTCTAGCACCTTTTTGTCATGTGTCGCCTTTTCATACCACCTAGTCAACCTCCCGATTTCAGCAACAGCCTCTTCTAGTCTTTGATTGTGGGAATCTAGGTTGAACGTTGCACTTAACAGCCCTTCAGTTGTACACTTTCATTTGATACTTTCTTTATCCAGTTCCTTTTGACTTTTATCAATTTGCTCATTCTTTGACTCAAGTATAAGCTGTATGTGTTTCTTTTCTTTGGTCAAATTGAGGAGGTCGACTTCTAGTGCTTCTTTCTCTTTTTGAGCTTGCTTTAAAGCATTTTTCAGATTGTCGACTTCTTCCAAAGACATAGGTGTTACCTCTGGGACCTCTGACTTGTACTCTGGATCTTTCTCGAATGGCAGCTTGATAGTTCGCACCCTATCTTGGACCCATTTGGTGTAGGGTTCTCTTGCTATTGCATTATTTCTTTCAACCTTCCTTTTGTTAACCTTATTCCAGGCCCAAATAACCTTGTTGAGAAACCCTTGGTCTTCTATACCCATTTTGTGGATGATAAATGGTCGGAGTTGTTCGTTCGAAGGTTTGTCCTCCAAATGATACCCTAGCTGTCGTAGGGCTAGAGTAGGGTTATAGTTAATACATCCTTGTGATCCAATTAAAGGGACGTTATAAAAATCCCCACAGATAATAGTGATGTCACCAATATCCAACTTTCTTGCATACCATAATATTGAATTTGTAGTGAGAGACTTTAATTTCTGTGGCCACTCACATCTGGTCAGTTCTGGGATCATATAGTCTTCCTTGTAGAGGTGAGTCATTAACCAAGTATATAGAAGCGGGATACAACAACTTAGCGTACCTCTTCTTTTTTTCATACATCATATGCAAAGTGTAACAAATTTCGGTAAGCAGGGTGGGAGTAGGATCCGTATTAAAGACTTTCGCTCCCCAAAATATGCTAATGTATGCGAGGTCAATATAGTCCACAGTCCGAGGAAATAAGATTACACCAAATACCAACAGCCCTAAACAGTCAACACAAGATTCCCACCCCTTATAATTAGCAAACTCTAGTGCCTTAACTTCCAGGTATATCCTTTTGATTCCTTGTATCGGACCTTCTCTTCGGTAATTATGAATCAACTCCGGATAAGGAATGCCTAGACCTTTTGCCAAAGCTTTGACTTCAATAGTTTGCCCAATACTCACATAGGCCTTTTCTTTGCAGAAATTCAGGATTCTGTCAAATTCTTCCAGAGTCGGTGCTAGCTGGAAGTCTTGGAAAGTGAAACATCTTAGTGGAGGATCATAAAACTGAATTAGGGCAGAGACCGCATCCATCTGTACTTCTACTTTAGTCAGATCAAGGGTATCCGCATAACAGCGAGTGTACATCTTCAGAGCTCTTTCGGACAGTTTACCTTTTATCGTTTTGATTTCAGAAAGGTCAGGCTTGCAAGTTTTTTCCCTTTGGAGTTGATTTTTAAGACAGTCACCAAAAATCTTGATTTTGTTATCTTTTATTTTGTACCCTGTGAATAAAACAGATAAAAGGAACAAATGATGAACATGAGATATACATGAATGTAATGAATGTATAGGTGAGTAACTGGATGTTGTGATAAGTACCCTTAGAAGGTAGGTTCCTTAATTTTGACTTGTGGTTAGTCTACCCTCCCATAAGGTGGCTTCCTTAAGGGTGTCATGAATGACACCAGAGGCAAAAAGCACAAGGACCTCCCTTAGGTGGAGCCTCTTTACAGACCGAAACTTTCGTCTCAAAGTCGTGAAAGGTCTCGTCATGAGACTTTGGGTTAAGGTCATTACAAAGAGTCATGGGTGACCTTCCAAAGTTCTACTAGTCAAGAGGATATCTCTTGATAAGTATTCCTTTTTCGGAAGTTCACCGACTCTAGGCGAAGTCGTCACATAAACTCGCAGGTATGATATACCCCTTAAGCTAATAGTTGAACCTTCTTTTAAGGTTTATTAGAATTTTTTTTTAAGATAAAAACCCGCCACATATAAAATATAATAATAAATAAATAAAATAGACAAGGAAATACAAAATGCAATAAATAAATTAATGCAAATAAATAATCAAAATGAAAACCTAAAAGAGACCTAAAACCTAGGGTTAAGGAGAGTCCCCAGTAGAGTCGCCAGCTGTAGCAACTGTATTTTTAATCAAGAGTCGCCACTATTAGTTTTTATCCTAGGGAAGGGAACCTAACAGAAAACCCTAATGCACGGACA
This sequence comes from Vicia faba, assembly GCA_948472305.1. NCBI lineage: Eukaryota > Viridiplantae > Streptophyta > Magnoliopsida > Fabales > Fabaceae > Vicia > Vicia faba. Next base: position 1,310,092,371 of record OX451739.1, read on the forward strand.
GAGATTCTAGGTTACGGACTCAATTAGACGAAAGTAAGGTGTTAGGCACCTTTCATCCACCTTGTTCACAAGGATATTAGCCCTAGGTTTAGGTTTGGGGAAAACAGTGTTTTATGTTTTAATTAGCAAGACTCGCCACGATTTTAGATCACGTGCCTACGTATCCTCTTATAAAGAATCAGAGTCCCAATTCGTAGTTCATATGGGTTGGTGTTTTTTAGGGGTTTACAAATATATTTTGAATCACTTCACACTCGGTTGAGAGTAGTGATTGCGGAAATTTTGACTGAGTACGCAGTAAGCCAACATTAATTCGAGACTCATTTGCAAAAAAGAACTGTTAATTAACTTAATTTATTCGCGAAAATAGTTTGATATTTGTTCGTGTTTTTTAATGTATTAATTGCAAAACGTCTTGGTTAATGCATGACTAAAAACTTAATGCAATATCAAAAAATATATTCATGAGTTTTAAATAAAATAATTTATATGTGGTGATAAATAATAATAATAATAAAAAAATAAAAAAATAAAATAACGTATTAAATAAATTATATAAAAGTGTTATATCAATAATTATAATAACAATAAATAAATAATATAAAAGAAAATATGAGGAAAAAAAACAAAAGAAAAATAGAAAAATCAAATGATTTTCTAAAGGGGGTGATGTTTCATTTCACTAGCAAAAGTAGGGAGGTGTGAAAAGTGGAATGGCTAAGCCCAAACAAAAATCTGGCCAGGGGGTGTGCCTTATGGTCACGTTTAGTAATTAGGGCAAAAAGGGGGTGTATAACGAATTGGGCTTAAGCCCATAATACTTGAAAGAGGGCCAAAGACATCCTGTGTAGCGAGGGTGCATGGAGCTTAAGGTGGACTCGGCCTTAGAGTCGTCCAATCGTGATCTAGCGGATGGCAATCGAAGGAACATGATAATCATTGTAGGCGCATGTACACCGGATTGAAACGGATATAAATTTTTTTTTGATCCATTTTATTTTTAACGTTTTTGGTTGACAGCATAACCTCTCTTCTCTCTCTCTCGTATCCAAACCCTTTTTCTTTCTTTTTTTCTCTCCGCCTCACCCAATTTTGACACACCCTAATGTCTAAACGGGTCAACACGGCGGCACCACCGACCACCCACTCTGTCGTAAGCTAAAACCCTCCCATCCCCCCTTAGATCGTTTAAAACAAAACAAATGAAAAGAAAGTTGAGTCGTTTTACCCTTTTTCAATTTCGTATTCAGAGTTCCTCGTGCGATTCAGTTTCTAATCCTTCTATTTCTTGCAGATTTTGGTGAAAAGGGGTAGCAGTTGTGGAGGATGAGGCCGGCGGCAGCGATTAGCAAAGGCGATTAGGGCTTCAGACGTTGAAACCCTAATCATCTTCCTTCCGGATCTTCAATAACTTGCGCTTCGGGTCTATTCTTCTTCTTCCTTTCTGATGTCTGCCTCTGTTTATCAAGTCTTCTAATTCCCGTCACCTCTTCTTCTGTATTCTGGATTAACATATATAGGGTAAAATTGTTTAAGGTTTGTGGATTTTCCGTTAGAAATTAGAATGAGTTCGGGATTTAGAATTTTTAGGGATTGAAATTTTATATTGTAATTGGTTCTATTTACTATAAATGATTAATGCAATTTCTATATTTGGAGATTTTCTGTATTATAATCTCTGGAGATTTGATTTGGGCATCCATAGATTTGATTTTAGTTTGATACGAAAGATTTTTCTAGATTTATGTAATATATTACTTTCCAGATTTTTTTTTGTAAATTTGTAGATTCGTTGTGATTGGATTTTTTGGGCTGTATCAGAATTTCTGCAGATTTTAAGATTCATTTAACTTTATTTTAAAGACTCAGATTTGGTTCTTTCTTTTTTTAGTTAAAGTTATACAGTAAGTGTTGTTGCTAATCACATGCGTTAATTCAGGCTCTTAATCGCTATAGTGCATGTTGGCGGAACATGGGCCTAGTGTTAATCAATTTGCCAAGCTTACATTTTTTTATTTACAGCAAAAACACCTTTCCGAATTTAATTAGGCCCAACGAAATTTTTCTTTAAACAAGACCCCTCTTTTTTCCAAGATTTATTAATATTGATAATAATCTTTACAAAAATCAATTTACTAAGAATTGTCCAATAATAATTTTGTTTAAAAACAGAATGGGCTACCAGCACCTTTTTTTAATGCCTCTCGCTTCTTTTCAACTCATATTGGGCCTCAATTGGCCCAATCCAGCAAACAACAACATGATTTTAAAAAAAATATCCTTAGATAATAATAAAAACCAATGGGCTTAGCGTAACGAGCTTGTGTTTCAAATTGCACCTCCTTTCTTGTTTAAAAATGGATTTTTAATTTTAAAGTGACAATAACTACCATTCTTAAACGAGTTGTCATAATTAAAAGCTTAATAATTATTATTCTTTTGAACTGACTTCCATTTTTTAATCGCATGGGCCGTTGGCCAACATGCGAATCGGTTCATGAGTCTTTCTGATTCAAAAAGCTTCATTTCCCTTAACTAAAATACACCTCCTAGTTGGATAAAGACGGGACATCAGATACTGTCGTACCGTTTTCAATTAAATGTTTCTTCTATTTTAATTTCGAAAAATAAAATCGCCGCGGTAGGGCAAATTTGGGGTATGACATAAACATCGATAAAATCTGAGAAGGGAGAAGTCACGGTCTTGCGACCAAGAGATTGGGTAAGGGAGTTTGTTACGCGAGGGGAAGATATTAGCACCCCCACACCCGTAGTACTCTACAGTATCCACTTTTGTTATCTATCTTATGGGCGTGTTTCAAATATAAAGCTTACTGCTTACTGCTGAGGAAGAATGTATGAAAAAGAAAGGAGAAAATAATGTAGGGAAAATAAGTTGTGCTCGTTTGGGCCCTACCACAATGCCTATGTATCCCTTTTAAAAATCAGAGCAACCGTAGTTCGGCTCACATATTTTGGTTGGTTTGTGTTTTTTAATAAACAATGTTAAATTCATTCGTTCCATCGCTACTTGATTATTGGAGACTCACACATCTATAGTGGAAAGGAAATAACATGCTCTCACCTAAACAGGTGTTTTCAAAATAAAAGGTGCCTGAAGACGGATGATGTTAAGTTCTCGACTCGTAGCAAGTAGACATGATGCAACCCGACCCTTGAAGAATTACGCATTGTATTGCATATAGTGGAAGTAACATATCCTTTTTTAAATCAATGAAATGCCCACGAGCGAGAAAAAAGATTTGAATTGGTTGATATTTTTACCTTAAAGAAGGATTTAAAAGTTGTTAGATGTTTTATGCATTTGGCAAGAAAAGAGTTTTAGTTTTAATGCAAGTATTCAAAAGAAAGAAAAACATCTAAGGGAGATTGTTGTACCCCAAAATTTTCCCTCTCATTCCTCAAGACATTTCTCAACGGGGCTCCCAAAACTCAAGCTTACACAAATATATTTGGACTTTTCAGCATCAAAATTATAGAAGAGATTGCTAAAAAAACCAAACAAATGAAAATGCTCTTTTTGACAAAATTTAAGGAAAAGCAAGTTCCTTTCGATTTTGCATCCTTCGATTGGACACTTTGGCTTTGGTTGCATCTTTCGTTTTGGCACTAGATTCCTTTAGGGAAAGTTTGTTTCATGCTTCAATTGAGGCATTGGACTCATTTGGCTAAGATCATTTCCTGTTTCATTTTAGCGCTAGACTTCACTTGAATGTTTGTGCAAATCTTTCGTTTGGCCACACAACATCTTCCCTACATGTCAGCCAAGGCATACAAGGTAGAATTTCCTACCATAATAACATGCACAAGGCCAAAGTCCCCTTTGAAGCAATTTGTTACAAGCTTCAGCAGGGAAACACTTCACATCAAACAACATCAATTCACAAGGCAAAAATCCTCCTGATGATGTCCTTCGATTCAGGAGGCCAAAGCCTCCCTTTTGCCCTCTTTCAATCACACGATTTGCCCCCTGCAAGCCTCCTTCGTTTGGGGAAATGACTTTCCCAACATTACAAGCTTTAATTGGGCATTTCATCCCTTGCATGCATCCTTTGTTTGGGGGTGTGAATCCTTCAACACAAGTCTTTAGTCATGCCTTTCGTTTGGGCATGTAGTCCCCTTTCACAAGCTTTCGTTTGAACACATTTTGCATCAGGTCACAAGGCAGGAACTCGTTCATACCCTCTTTCGTTTGGCTATATGGCCCCCTTGTAGGAAAATTTGAGTGAGCAGGATCTCCTGCGGAAATGGCCTGATTCAAACACACAAATTTAGCGCCATGCCTTTATCTCATGCAAAAGAAGTACCATGTTGGCGCATTCGAAGGGCAGACCAGGCATGTTTGGACGTCCCAATCGAATGACATATTTTACTGATTGCTGTACCTCAAAATTTTCCCTTTCATTTCACTCAAGACATGCCGGTCAAGATCCCCTCACTTGTCCTAGGATGACCAAGAATTGACCAGACAAATTCTCCTCTTAAGGCAATGAATCTCAAATTAGGGTTTCAATTTCAAGCAAGATGTAGGAGTCCAAAGGATCCCAAATGTTCTCCATTGTCCTAATATGTCCTCAGGATCATCCATGCCAAATTTCATGCCTTTAACAACAAGTTTGGTCAGTCAACTGCTCAAGTATTGGAAAATCAACTATACCAGGTCAAAAGTCAATTGTGCCCAAATACAGTCAAACTTCAAGATTTTTGTTCAACATCAATATTTTGAAGTATTATCCATCATTTGATCAAGGTTTGATCATGATTCCTCAAGAAATGCTCCTAACTCATCAAAAGTCAAAAATGGCAAATTAGGGTTTCTATAGGAAAAGTCAACCAAACTTTGACCAAGCATAACTTTCTCATACTTTATCAGAAATTTTCCAACCAAGGCTGTTGTACCCCAAAATTTGCCCTCCCTTTTTCACAAGAAACCACAACCCTAGAGTTTTCTCATATTTTCAAGATTGGCTCAAGAATCGATCAAACCGACTTTTCTTTAGCAGTAAATCAAGAATTAGGGTTTTTTCTCTCGCATTTCTCAGAAGAAGCATAACCCTCAGAAATTCAATTAGCTGCTACATGTTTTCACGCTTGTTCAAGTTTACTGGTTGTTCTCAAGGCCTGATTATCTGGGATAAGGGCTGAAACTCTTATTTGGAATATTAAGGCATCTGCTTGTTAATGGCACTAAAATGTTTGCCGGTTAATGGAATGCTTACTTGTTTATTATACAATGCGTATTGTGGTTGGAATATTCTTGCAAGATTATGAGATTACAGAGTTTTTAGGGATTACTTGGATTTTAAGTTGTCTGTATTAGAAATGCTGGAATGCAATTTCATTTATTTTAAATCAGGAATCTTAAATAAAAAAGCAAAGATGCAAAGGAAGAATTGAAAGATATTGACAGTAGAAGGTTTTATTGGATTATCAGATGATCTCATAAAATCTTTTTTTCATTCATTGCAAATGATTGTTACAAAAATAGTTTATTGTTTGAATATTATACGTTTTACAACTTATATTATTTGAAGAATAAATTATTACAATGAATAAAAAATTCTAAGCCTAAGCCTCCTAAACTCCATTGCTCCCATGCTCAAAGTCTTCTGTGTTCGTTGCTTTGTAGCCGTCCAAGTTGCATTCACCTGAAAAAGAAAAAGAAAAAGAAATTAGTACAGTTAATTGAAAAAAGAATTTTCAAACAAAAAAGAAAGGAGAAGGTCATCATTAAAATTTTCCGTCTGGAATCAGAATGCTTATTTTTCATCACGTTTTATTTTTCTCTTTGCAAATCACAAGAAGATTGCTCTTCTTGGTTCACAAAGAGAAAATTAAAAATACAAATTGAAAATATTGCAGCAACAAAGGCAAACCAAGGCGCCAAAATTCAAACTACGAAAGCTGAATGCAAACATAGCTACCAAACATTTCAAAGTCAGCAACCAAGTGGTGTAACAAGCAGCATTGCAACAAAACATGAAAACTTTACAAACATAGGCGCCCATTGTACTGCATTGCAAACCAAACTATCAAACTAAGCAAACTAAGCATGGCAAACCCAAACCAGATGCAAACTGTCAAGTGAGCCAACTACAAAGGCAAAAAGTACATAATGCAGAAAGTATGCAGTCAGAAAAGTACAAATGCAGAAAATACAGTGCAGCAGGAAAACCAATTCACAAGCCAAAAGCTTGTCATAACCTTTTTTCATCATTTTCCAGACAAGGAAAATTTTCCAGAATATAATAAAAAGCAAAAACGCTTGTTTCATAGGGAGAGAAAGAGGAAAAGATATCACCTTGGGTGAAGTTTTACAGTTTGGTTAAAAAGGCAGGTTGTCACAAGTCAACAAAAGGAAGAAAAATATAAAGACTCAAACTGCATAACAGTTTAGGAGAGGAGAGGAAAACACTTTGTAAGGAGGCCACAAAACTCTCCAGCACAAGCTCACCAAAAACAAACTAAACCAAGCCTAGCAAACCTGCTAACAAACAGCCTAAACTTGCATAACAATCAATGGCCAAACTATAAACCAGCTCATAAACCTGTTATCAAGAATCCCAACCTGTAACAAAACTACAAACAGCCAGCCTGCAAAACACAAAAACCTGCAAGCCTGCCAAGCCAAGCCAAGCTAGCACCAACAGCCAAGCCTGAAGCAAATCACATAAACAAGCTTGCCCAAACTACAAACTCAACAAGCCAACCAACAAAACTTCCATAACCTGTTAACCAACTACAAACCAACAGGCCAAAATGTTATCAAAATAGCCAAACCTACAAAGCTAACAAATCATCAAGCTTGCCAAACAAACCAACAAAAAGCAAGCTTGCCAAACAAACCAACAAAAAGTTTCAGGGATATTCTCATCATTAACCTTCAAAGCCAAGAAAGAGGAAGAGCATTTCAGAAGCATACAAACAAGTTTCAGAACATATTCATCATCAACATTTAGAAAGAGGAAGAGAAAATCAGAAGAGCATCAACAACAATCAGTTTCAGAACATCATCATCAACCAAGAAGAAAACACCATTTCAGAACATATTCAACATCAACATTTAGAGGAAGGAAGAGAGGTTCAGAAGAAAAACAACAAAAATCAACAAATTTCAGAGTTATTTCATCATCAAACATCAACATTCAGAAGAAAGAAAAGGAGTTTCAGAATCCATCACCAACAAAGGTCTCAGAGAAATCATCACCAACGAAAAAAATAACAAAGGTTACCAACAAAGCAAACGCGCGGCCATCATCTCCTCCGGTCTCCGAGGAAGCGTCGCCGGTCCAACATCTCTCTCCCTCCACTTTTCCAGAAAAGCTCAAGGTAAGTAATTCTCGAACCTTTACTGCATCTCAAGCGCAAAGCACCATGGATTAAAACAAAGTAACATGAACACAGCTTAAGCAAACATGAACTGTAAAATCAAAACAGAATAAACCGTACCGTTTACAAGCAAAGCCATAAATCCCTGTGAGGAGACGAGAGAGTGGGGTGGCGCTCCGGTGGCCTGAGAGGAGGGAGATCAGAGCATCGTTGCTTGAGAAAGATGAAAAGATGAAGAAGAGAGTGGCGCCGCTGTAAAGCCAAACATGAAAACCCTAATTTGTTCACAAAATGCTGAAACCCCTAGCCAAAAAACGTTGTACAAATTTTACACTGGGCCTGACCCACCCCAAACTTTTCCTTGAGCCCAATATACGAAATTGGCCAGCACACCCCCATTTTGTCCATACTGACTCACCCTTTCGTTTGCTTTTTTTGGGCCCAACACCATCCTAAGCCCATTCTTCTTATTTTCTTTTCTTTAGAATTAACAAACACTTTTTTTACTATTTTAATTTTAACTAATTTGTTTTTTTTAGTTAATAAAAACACTATATAAACTTTGTTTTATTTTCTTTTAAGTTAATTTTATTTTTTCTTTATTAATTAATCTTGTTTAACATAATGAAAATACCAAAAAAAAACATTTAGTTTGATTTAAATAATTTTGGTTTTCTTTAACCCTTTTTATTGATTAATAAAAATACGTAAATAATATAGATTTAGTTTAAAGTAAATTTTCTTTCTTTAAAACTTTTTCTTTTCATAATTGATAAAAATACCAAAATATATATATATATATATATATATATATATATATATATATATATATATATATATATATATATATATATATATATATATATATATATATATATATATATATATATATATATATATATATATATATATATATATATATATATATATATATATATATATATATATATATATATATATATATATATATATATATATATATATATATATATATATTACTTAATCTTTCTTTTTTTAGAATAGATTTTATTTATTTATTTTTTTAAAATTAATCAATACATGCATCTCATAATATTGTTGATTTCTTCATTTGTTATAATTTTATATTTGAATTGCGACGATTCTATTTGGTTGTAACACATAATATTTGGACATTGTTATTCTTGTGAGACTCATCCCCATTTGTAAATAATTGTACCCCCATCCCTGGATACTTTTGTAATAGCTTAGAATTTTAATTCTCGCACTTTATGCTTTCAAATATACCATGACTAGAGATTAGGGTTTGTATGCGAAAATCTAAAATCAATCTCTAGATGACCTAATACAAGATCCAAATGCATGAAAATGACAAACACAATTCACACATGCACCTCTATGGTAACCTCGCTTGTTGCCTCGGAAATGCAATCATGTCCCTCGAATATGAGACACTCTAGAAAATGCCCCTTCGATAAACAAAGATCGTAGTCCATCGATGTTGCCTTTGATAAAATGATCTCGTCCCTTACAAAATTTCTAGAGCGTCTCACAAGTTGCCTTCAATGATTGTATGCGGTGACCCGCGCCTGTCCCGTTTAACATCCTAACACAAGGTTGTTCACCAAATACAATGGTGAAATAACACTGTCAAAAGGGTTAAAATCATAGGAAAGATCTTTGAGTAAAATAGGGTAGACAACTCTTAGTTACTTGATCAAAAGCTTGCAAAACATCCTTGCTATTTTTCAAACACACTTCACAACACAACTTCAAAACATTTTCCAAAAACAACTTTCAAACATTGAAATATCTTTTCAAAAAGACACACACCTTTGTATATATTCAAACAAGAATCATTACAAAGGTTGCCTAGACAAGGCCTATTTTTTAAAGCATTTTCAAAACCGCACATACAAAGCACCATTTCAAACAATTGAAAAGCAAAAGCAAGTGATCTAAAACAAGTAACTAAGAGCCCATGGAAAACCATGGATGAAAAGGGTGCTTGCACCTTCCCTTTTCATAATCTACCCCCCGAACCCAAGAAAACATATCAAAGGTCTTTCCTGTGCTTTTTGACCTTTCCTTTGGATAAAATAAAAAGTCGGTGGCGACTCTTGCTAAACCGAATAATTGCAAACACAAACGCAAAACCTCAAGTCAGTTCTCCCACCGTATCACAGAACTGGCGAATCTGCTGGGGATCTTCCTAAAAGTGGGGTTACCTTAGGGTTTTAGATCACCTTTACATGCTTACCTTGTTTGCTTTGATTTCTTTACTTTTTTGGTTCCTTATTTGGGTTTGTTTTAAATCCTACACCCGAATTTGGGGGCACCTTTTAGGTATGTAGCAATAAACTGTGAGGGAACTGTGCAGGGTATACCGACATGGTTGAAGTAGTGGCTATGTTAGTGCGACATATTTGCGGGTATCGGTAGCCTTTGAGTCAATCAAAGAGAATATGGGGCCGCTGAGTGATGTAATGAAGCACTAACGAACTCTTAGAACCTTACTTGACCATCTTGGCCTTTTTAGGGGTAGTGAGATGACTGGCTTTGGTACAGTCCAAAGTTGGTAGATACTCGATACTACACTCATTGAGGGTTGTTTTATTGGAATATTTCGGTCGCCGGTTACTATTTATAGGACAGGTTGAGCCAACTGACTTCAAGAGGGTACTTACCTACCAACCCCATGCAAGCCTAAACCTAAGGACTTGTCTGCTTTGTGTGAATGTGATTATCTGTATATGCACTTGCTTATTTTTGCATACTTGTACATAACATCATAACATGATACCATAACATTTTCAATAACCATTTCAAGGATCTCGAGGGTCTTTGATGCAGGGTCACGTTGAACCAGACGTCTACCAAAGGGCAAGAGGATTCACTTTCCTCTAAACAAATGCCGTCAAAGATCAAGTACAACAACTTGAATCGAGGGCTATGACCCACTTGACATGGTGAGCTTGATTCTCGTGGAAAGACATCCACTGATACAAAGTTCTCCAATCAAAGGTGTTGATCGAAGTTCAACCTCTAACATTTTCTTGTGTTTACCCCGCGAGATCCTTGGAAACACGCATCCACATATCATGCATTGTATCATGACAGGTTTTCCCTTTCAAGTCTCCTTATTCTCCTACTGTTTATTTCAGTAGAGATGGCTCTAGAGAGGACTGTCAAAGAGATCCAGGCTCAAAACGCTCAACTTCAAGAAATGTTCTTGAACCTGTCCCAGGGGCAAGAAGAAGTGAAAGCTCTCCTCACAAGGACAAGAGGAGCTAAGGGTCCTCATCAACAAACTGCTTCAAGATGGATGTAAACAAGTGGGGGAAACAACTAGGGTTGAAGATCAAGTCATAATTCAACCTCCTTTGAGACAAGAAGACAAGGGAAAGGCTCCCCAGCTTGCTTCAGGGTCACAAGCCCAACAACAACCCCGCCAGCATCAACGGGGTAATCGGCGTAAGCAAAATACATCTGGAAGGCGCTTCACTGAGATTGACATACCATTATCTCAAGTACTGGAACGCTTGTTGGAGGTCAATCTGACTGTATTAAGGGATCCTCTTCGGAATCCCAATACCTCTGCTCCTGGCTATCACCCCAATGCATTTTGTGCATACCACTCCTATAGTTATGGGCATGATACAGATGACCGTTGTGCTTTGAAAAACAAGACCCAAGACTTGATTGACAGAGGAGTGCTGGAATTCACACAAGATGGCCAGATGAAAATCTTCCGCTGAGGATTCTCCACCTGAAATGACAAAGTTAGAACTAAAACTTTTGTTTCATTTGAATTTTCAAGTTGTAATTTCTTTTGTTATTCAAACAATTATCTGTTGATGTCAAACTCTGTTTCATTAATGCATTGCAAATGTTTGTCTTGAATTCATCCATTAGTTTTCACTATTCTTGAATTATGCTTTCTACTTTCTTTATGACATTTAACTCTTGCTAAAAGTTACAAGCCTTTAGAGGGAGGATGACGAAAACAATCCCATAATCTCATACAATATGCTTTTGAACAGACCTTGCTAACGATGTACGGGCGTTTCTTTCAAATCCTAAACACTGGAGTTATAAGGAAGATAATACCTAGTCAATCCCTTCGAGCCAAAGAAGTAGAAGTTTTCTGTTTTAAACACAAATCGAAACCTTTTAATCAAACCTGGGGCAGGGTAGTCTCTCAGTTAATTCAAAATGTGCGTTTAGCCGCAAAGTCTCAGTTCGTAATACATCGAATGATATAAAAAAAAGTTCCTTTGGAATCAAAAGACAGTGATTGGTTCCTTATCTAATAGGCAGTCATTATCTCTCAAAAAAAAAGCCCACTGAGTCAAAACCTACAAAGGAGACTTGCGAAAGCTGGGGCATCCCGTTGACTGTAATCTCGAAAACAGGAACAGTCAGGCAAAACTAGGGATAAAAAAAAAAAGAAAGAGGTCATTACAAATCCTCAAAAACATGAAAAAAATGTTGCAAAAAAAATTACTGCCTTCCAACAAATTCAACTTGTGTGAACCATCACCAAAAATGCCGTTCCAGACTCATTTGGAGTTTAAACGCACAATTAATTGAGTTTAGGATTGAAGAACATCACGAAGAGCGGGTGGGTACAAATATACTTTGAGCCCTTATCCATTGTTTCTTAAACTGTGAACCAAGCCACGTTACAACCCTTCAAAAGTCCTAATTGAAGCATGAGTTAGTTTGAGAGCATACTGTTACAAAAGGTATCCTGACTCCTGTAAGGCTTTGCTCTAAGTTCTCTCATACATTATTAGGGATAACCAAAAAAAGAAAGAGGTCATTACAAATCCTCAACAACATGAAAAAAATGTTGCAAAAAAAAATGACTGCCTTCCAACAAATTCAACTTGACCAATTTTTGAAAATATGCATGAAGCAAATAATGACCAAACTTGAATTTTTTCCAAAGGGGCCCATGTTTCCATGCTTGAAACTTATTCCTAACATGGCCCGACCCCTAAGTTCGCTCATAAATTATTTCATTATTTTTATTATTTGCTTTGATTTTTTATTCATTAAAATCAAAATAAATAAAATAAAATAGTGAAATAATGAAATAAAATCCAAGATTTGTTTTTATAACCACATGATGAGTCTAGAATCAGCTGGCAAACCAAATATTTCATGCAAGGGATGATTGGAACAAAAAGAGCATGATTTGACCTTTTTTAGAAACTAAAAATATCCATGGAAAATCAAATATTTTCTCCATAATTCTTCAAGATTGCATCTGTTTTTGTTAACCTAATTCGTTCCATTATATATTGATGACAAAACCTGATCAGAAAAGAGGAGGTTGGCCCACAAAACTCATGTTCAAATTCCAAATTTTCAAGAGAAAAGTGTGAACCGGTTATGGATTTTGAGGTGAATTCAAAGGCATTTGAGGACTCAACAACAATCCCTGGACATTACTGAAGGTTTCACGATCACCCTCAAGCCCTGAAGCATCAGAATACGACTCCTACAACTCACGGTTTGCCATACTTTTTTCCATATTCGTATTCTTACATTCTTGCATTATTAATCAATTTCAATTGTATATTTGTGTTTGTATGGGTGCATAGAAGGTTTTTGGATGTTCCAATTGAAGTTTAGGTACTGGTATGGTGTTTCACCATTGTTAGGGTTCGAAACCTTCAATTTGGGGTTTTCTAATTCCAGGCAAAATCAGGCCAAATTAGGGCCACCAACGTGATCAGAAGAACAAGGCGAGTTGAACCATGGGCATGGGGGAAATTTTTGGTTGTTATTTCACAAGTTTTATGTTTGTAGGTGCTATAGCTACGGTGAGAGGCGTCACTAAAGCCTTTAGTGATAACAACGACTGTCACTAAAGGGTCTGTGTATTTCAAACGAAAACGATGATGAGCTGTCACCTGCGCGCGTTTTTGAAATTCAAATGTAATGTTTATATATATTATTTGTTTTCTTTTTCTATAACAGGAACAACATGGCTGAATGGTCAAACTGCAGGTCAATGAAGCAGGGGTCCTGGGTTCAAGTCCCAGCGACCCCCCCCCCCCCCCCCCTTATTATTATTTTTTTCTTTTCCATTATTTTGGTTATTTATTATTTTATAAAAAAGTAAATTTTTCTTTTATTAAAACTAATTTAAATTAAACTTTTTCAAACCAATCAAATTTCACCAAACAAGTCAATTTTCTTCATAAACACATTTTTTTAATTAATTAACATTTTTGTAAATAAATTTAATTATTTAATTAACTTGAAAATTAGGGTTCATTCACATGCTTGATTTGATTTTCTTTCATATAAAAAAAAACAAAAAATATGTTTTAATTAAATTTATTTTCAAATAAATCGGCAAAAAAAATAGATTTAATTTTTTTTTTAAAATTAATTCTTGCAAATTGATTTAATTAAATATTAACTTGTTTTCATTAAATAAAATTAATTAGAAGATTAGGTTAAATTTCAAATCTTTCTGTCATAAAAAATCCCAAAAATATTTTCATTGAGCCAATTAGATTTTTTAGGGTTTTGAACTTTCTCTCCAGTTTTAATTCTCGCGTGTTATTATTTTACCGTTCGATTAATTTTATTATTGATGTAACTGCGCCCAGTTTTTAATAGTTTAATTAGGGTTTATAATTTCCACACTTTACTTTTCAGTCATTAATTATGTAATTTCCCCAAAGCCCTGTAATAGTTAGAAACTTCATTTTTTTCCGCAATTTATTTTCCCGCACAATAAACTGCTTAGATGAATGGTTAATAGGGTTGCATGAAAGATGATGATTAATTGAACATAGATAACCCTAAATGCGCAAGATAAATGAACATAATCAAGCACACTTGCACATGCTCACCCCTAGGGTATCTCCCACTTTGGTTGCCTTCGAATACGGTCACAATTCTCGAAACGTGAGAATCCTTAGTGGCTGTCCTTGAGTCTAAGAGATCACTAGTCCCTCGATGACCCTCTCGACTGTTACCTCGGTTAAAAAAGTGATCTTAGGGCTTTAGGACAATTATTAAGAGTTTTTTCCCAATTTCCTTTAGTGACCGTACGTCCCTTTCGATAGTCCCTCAACATCCAACGACTAGGGCTACCTACTTACTAATAGTAGGATAGCACTATCTAAAGGATATGAGGAAAAGAACAAACTTTTTTTGACTATGTAGATAACTGTTAGGTACTTGCTCAAACAATTCTTTTTACACACCACACTTTCAAACACTTTTCAAACAAATGTTTCAAAACGCTTTATCACACTATTGAGGACTGATACAAGGGTTATCATAAACTGAATCGCCGCACTAAGGCATTTTCAAACAAAAACTTTTCACACAAACACGAAAGCAATTTATCAAAAAATGAGCAAATACCTAAGAGCCCGTAGAAAACTATGGATGGAAAGGGTGCTAACACCTTCCCTTTCCATAATCTACCCCCCTTACTTAGAAAATATCGAAAAAAGGTCTTTTTCTATTCTTTTCACACTTTACTTTGATGGATAAAAGAAAAGTCGATGGTGACTCTTGCTTACCGCGACATTTGCGAATAAAAAATGAAAAACCAATATTAACAGTCGGTTTTGCCACCGTATCACAGAACTGGCGACTCTGCCGGGGAAAACTATAAAGTGGGGTTTACCTTAGGGTCTAGATCATTTTAAAATTGCTTTCTTTGTTTGCTTTGACTGCTTTATCTTTGAGGGTTTGTTGGGGTATTCTTGTAAAGATCCTATACCCGGATCTGGGGCATCTTTTTAGGTAAACAGCAATAGATCGTGGAGACTTTATGGTGTAGACCGATATGGTTGAAGCGATAGCTATGTTGGTGTGACACTTTGGTTGGTACCGGTATCCCTTGTGTTAAATCAAGGAGAATATGGGGCCTCCGCATGGTATCGTAAAGCACTAATGAACCTTAGAACCTTAGTTGAACAAACTTGGCCATTAGAAAGTAGTGAGATAGCCGGCCTCAGTGTAAAGATGGGAATCGGTTGATACTCGATACTACACTCATTAAGATTGGACTTTCGGGATGTTTCGGTCACAAGAAAATATGGCTAAACTGAAATAATACCGATAAAGAAAGATCAGTGATATTGAGACTTCTTAGAACCCGGTTACTATTTCTAGGACAGGTTTGAAACCAACTAAACTTCAAGAGGGTACCTATAAACCTCATGCAAGCCTAAACCTAAGGTCTTGTGTGCTTTGCTTGTGTTTGATTAATTTGCTTAAACATGGCATCATGCATCATAAACATTCATTCTTCATTACACTAACCATTTCAAGGATTAGGGGAATTTATCTTTGTTCTGTTTTGCAGATCATGGCTTCCGCTCATAGAAATACCATCCAAATTAGCATTGTGAGAATACCTTTTCAACTCAAAGAGCTAGTATCTAGGGTTTCTGAGACTTCTTCATTCACCAAGAACTACGGTCGATTCCTTAATCTGGTTACCTCAGGTTTTGATGAGAAGATAATGAGTGTGCTCTTTCAGTTATTTGACCCTAAGCACCATTGCTTCACCTTCCCAGACTATCAGTTGGTACCCACCATGGAAGAGTTCTCTCAGATATTGGGTATACCTATTTTGGATCAGTTGCCTTTCACCGGTTTGGAAGAAGCTCCAAAGATGGATATTATTGCAACAGCTTTACACCTGAAACGGTCCGACGTTGTATCCAACTAGGAAATAAGAAGCGGAGTTAAGGGTTTTCTAGCCAAGTTCCTAATAGAGAAGGCTCAGTTGTTTTGGGATGATTTGGACTTCCAGGCTTTTGAGGAGGTCTTGGCCCTTCTCATCTATGGGTTAATACTTTTCCCTAATCCAGACTTACTCATAGATGTGAATGCTATCAAGGTCTTCCTTTCTTGCAACCCTGTGCCCACTTTACTCAGAGACATCTTGCATACCTTCCACACGTGTACCACAAAGAAAAGAGGGATTCTTATGTGTTGTGTGCCATTGCTTTCGAGGTGGTTTATTTCTCACCTCCCTAAGACAGTACTAAAGAATGAAGATGGTTTGGGCTGTTTGCAAAGGATAATGTCACTTTCTCACGCGGATATTCTATGGTATTCACGATCTATGGGAGATATTTCTATTATTGACCGCTACGGGGAATTCCCTAATGTCCCACTACTTGGCATTAGGGGAGGCATAACCTATAATCCTTCTCTAGATCTGCGACTATTTAGTTACACTCGAAGGGATGGTTCTCACGAGATGCTTATCCAGGGCATTGTGTTTAACTATGAGGATGATGTTCAAGGGTATCGCCAGAGTTTCATACGAGCTTGGGGCATGGTAAACAGATTTGACATTAAGACTTTGGGGCCGAAGACTTCCATTCCTATGGAACCTTATCTCCAATGGGTACGAGCTCGTGCTCAGAACCTTATGATGCCATATATAGCCATCTTACCAGTGATTGTGGAGCCCATTGCTGAAGGGGATATTCCCTATATGGTTCTTCATCCTGATATGCCCACTGATCTTGAAGAACTGCAGAGATCCTGGATTCAGATGAAGAAAGAGCGGGATACCTATAAAGACCATTTCTATGCCCATGAGAGGAAAGTTTTAGAGTTCACAAAGAAACTTCATGAGGAAAGAAGTCTTAATGTCTATTTCGGTGCAAAGACGAAGCGCCCATGGGAAACCTGGCTTTTTTAGTTTTTTGAATCTTCAATTGAAACGCCTAAAAGGAAATTGTATTTTGAATTCTACTAATAAAATCTCTGTTTAATTTTGGTTCGCAAATTTAAATTTCTCGAAATCCTTGAAATCATTGCATACACATATCATACATATCATTGCATAAACAGGTTTCATAGCAGGTTTCTCATCTTCTTCGCTGTTTATTTCAGCAGTAAAGAAATGGCTCTCGAACAGATAGTGGAGGATCTACAAACTTAAAATGCTCAGTTTCAACAAATGATCATGGCTTTATCCAAAGGGAAAGAGGAACTGCCAGCCCTGATTATTAAGGACAAGAAGCCAAGGAGGACAGCAGGTGTGGTAAATCTGGGAAGGAGATTCGAAGGACCGCTAAAGCAAGTGGTTGAGCTGACATCTTCATCAAAATAAGGAGATAAACAAGAGGGTGAGACAAGAGAGGAATACCCTAGTCCGGGGGAATCTGATAATGAGACTGATTATAATGAAGAGCAGTATCCTCCGGCCGACGAAAAGTACAAACAGCTGGAAGAGCGTCTGAGTGCAATGGAGATTTAGAAAGTTCATGCGCTGGACTTTGAAGAGCTGGGTTTGGTGTCTGGGATTGTCATTCAGCCAAAGTTCAAGGTGCCAGTGTTTGCAAAGTATGATGGGGTTTCATGTCCCAAGATGCACCTTCGATCTTTTGTGAGAAAGATACAGCCTCACACTGCTGACAGGGACTTATGGGTCCACTTCTTTCAGGATAGTCTATCCAAACTCAATTAGATTGGTTCTACCAGCTGGAAAGGACCAACATTCATAATTGGGAAGACCTGGCCGCTGCTTTCTATAAGCAGTATCAGTATAATACTGACCTTGCTTCCACCCGTACTCAACTCCAAAGTATGGTTATGGGTTCGAGCGAGGGCTTTAAAGACTATGCTCAGAAGTGGAGGGACTTAGCAGGAAGAGTCCAGCCTCCCTTGTTTGATAGGGAGCTAGTGGATATGTTTCTTTGTACCCTGTCTGGTCCATTCTTTAATCACCTAATTGGAAGTTCCTCGGCCGACTTTACTGAATTAATCTTGACAGGGGAAAAGTGGAAGTTGGAATTAAGAGTGGTAAGATCCAAAAGGATGCATCGTCCAGTGCAGTAACGAAGCCATTTGCTTGGAAGAAAGAGGTTAGTGATGTGTACAATCAAAGGAATCATGACAGAACTGAACACCGTCCAATAGTAGGGGTTATCGTGATCCCTAAGCCTGCACCCACTCAACAGAGGAATAATCAGTAGAGAGCAGAAAGGCTGGTAAGACAGTTTACCCGGATAAATATGACTTTATCCCAAGTTTTGCCTCATTTGCTGAAATCTAATCTTGTTACCTTGCAGGAAGCTCCAAAGAATCCCAACATTTCCTCTCCCCGCTACAATCCAAATGCCCGATGTGCTTATCATTCGAAAAGTCCAGGTCATGATACAAACGACTGATGGGCTTTGAAAAACAAGGTACAAGACCTTTTCGAGGCGAAGGAAATTGAGTTTGACGCCCCTGAAATTCCAAATGTTATCACTGCTCCTATGCCCAAGCACGGCTATGGTGTTAACGCTATTGAAGATGATATGTTTGTTATTACTGTTGAAGATATTATTACTCCTCTTATAACCGTTATATGGAACTTATTAAAGACCGATTTATTTTCGGGTTATGGCGAAGGGTGCCACTTCTGTTTATCTCTACTGACTGGTTGTCATTTGTTGAAGGCATGTGTTCAGCGCCTGATGGATGATAGAGAGATTTTGTTTGAGAAGAATCCCGTTCCAACCATTTCTTGCAAAGATGTTTTGATAATAACCATTTCCTCCAATCCTCCCAGGGTCTCCACCAAAAGACCCGTCAGCATTACATTTGTTCCAAAGGTTACTCCGCTGATAATTACTATGTCAGGGCCAATCCTACACTCCTCAGATAAAATTGTTCCTTGGAACTATGGGCGTGACGTCTACTACCACAATGTCAAGCAAGATTGGCTAGCTGATGAAGACCAGGTTTGCGAAAAGGCTGACCCTGACATTGGCAAAATTGTGGGAACCAGCAAAATAACCAGAAGTGGAAGAGTGTTCTCCCCTGAGATTTCTCCTTTGAAAGCTATTACTGGTCCTGTGATCATCCCTACTTTTGTTCCTGCTGATACTACTACTAAAATCCCTGTGATTACCCCTGCTGACACCCCTATCACCGAGTCGACCGAGACTCGGGGCAAAGACATATTGGTTGAGCCTGTCCAGACGAAGGCGCACTCAGTATCTAGCCCAGAGGCTTCCAAGAAAGAAATGGAAGAAATTTTGAAAATTATCAAGAAAAGCGACTACAACATGGTTGAACAGTTGGGGCAGACCCCTTCAAAGATTTCTATGCTAGCCTTGTTGTTATGCTCCGAAGCTCATGCAAAGGCTTTGGTGAAGTTCCTGAAAACTGCCAATGTGCCCCAGGAAACCTCAGCTGACCAATTTGAAGATTGTGTGGCCAGTTTGACGGTTGATAACGGTTTGGGCTTTTCTGATGCTGATTTGACTCCTAGAGGGAGGAAGCACAATGATGCGTTGCATGTCTCTGTCGAATGCAAGGGCACTACTTTGGCCCATTTCCTAGTAGATACTGGTTCGTCATTGAATGTGCTTCCTAAGAACGCTTTAGATAGACTAGACTGTGAAGGTTTGACCTTAAAACCCAGCAATATTATAGTAAGGGCTTTTGACGGTTCAAAGAGAATGGTGCACGGGGAGGTGGACATCCCCATAAAAGTTGGTTCTCAAACTTTCGACTCTACCTTCTACGTGATGGACATTATACCATCATATTCTTGTTTATTGGGTCGACCTTGGATTCATGGGGAGGGAGCTGTTACGTCCACTCTGCATCAGATGATGAAATACCCAGTCAAAGGGAGAATTGTCATTGTACACGGCGAAGAAGAATACATGGCCATTCACTTGAATTCCTTCAGATATATGGAAATGGATGGTGAGTTCATCGAGACTCCGTGCCAAAATTTCGAAGAGGTACCTCAGACTCTGGCTGCAACTGAAACTATTACCAATAGGCCGAAGATCACCAGACCTCTCTTGAATATGGCTTCTCTCAAGGATGCAAAAGCAGTTGTCGAAGAAGGTGGGTCTACCATATGGGGTCAGCTCCTTGATATTCCATACAAGTCTGATAAATTTGGTTTGGGTTTCTCTTCAGGGGCTCAAAGGGTTGTTCAACGTGCTCGTGCTGGAAGACCTCCCCTATGCATCAGCAATCATGGGGTCAACTCTTTAGAAGACAACGACAATGACAATGACATGGATAGCTAGATCTTCCCTACTACCAACGGTGGACCCAATAACTGGACAGAAAAAGATTTTGTACCAATTACTTTTGTTCAGAAGTAATTGTCTTTCTTGTTTTTTGGATATGTAATAAACAATATAACTTTATGGCCATGCGTCTTACCCGGGGCACGTCGGTTTATTTGTGAGGGTTATCATGTTTCACTTTCATATGGAATTAATAAAGAATTGGACATTTATGCATACAAATTTTGCGCTCTCTGTTTTTCTTTTCTACTTTTACTTTTCCTATACAGCTATGCTCTTACACACACTCACGTATCAAACTGCAGATCCATATCCACTCTAGATCCCATTGATAACAATTCTACTATTGCCAGTTATGACTTTGAAAATATGATCAACCAATCTGAGGACGAAGGTGAGGGAGATTGTGAGGTACCTGGAGAACTTGCTAGGCTGTTACAACAAGAAGAGAGGGCTATAGTCTCATGAAAAGCCATTTGAGACAATAAACTTGGGCACAGAGGAAGAAAGAAAAGAAGTCAAGATCGGTGCAAATCTAGGGCTTAATGTCAAACAGCAGTTGATACAAATGTTGCATGATTATGTCGAGATCTTTGCCTGGTCATTTGAAGACATGCAAGAACTGGATACAGATATTGTGGTTCACCGTCTGCCAACTAAAGAAGATTTCCCTCTGGTAAAGCAGAAGGTCCATCGCATGCGCCCTGAAATGTCAGAGAAGATCAAAGCAGAGGTTATGAAGCAGTTCAACGTTGGTTTCTTAGCCGTCACCTCTTATCCCCAATGGGTTGCCAACGTAGTTCCGGTGCCTAAAAAAGACGGCAAGGTACGAATGTGTGTGGACTACAGAGATTTGAACAGGGCAAACCCCAAAGATGACTTTCCACTCCCCCACATCGACGTTCTAGTTGACAGCACCGCACAACACAAGATCTTTTCCTTCATGGATGGTTTCTCTGGTTACAATCAAATCAAGATGGCACCCGAAGATATAGAGAAGACAACATTCGTCACGCAATGGGGCACTTTCTGCTATAAACTGATGTTTTTTGGATTAAAGAATTCAGGGGAAACCTATCAGCGAGCCATGGTAGCCTTGTTTCATGACATGATTCACCATGAGATAGAGGTATATGTGGATGACATGATATCCAGGCCTCAAACTGAGGAAGAGAACCTTGATCATTTACAAAATATGTTTGATAGGTTGAAGACGTACAAGTTGAGGTTGAATCCAAACAAGTGCACCTTCGGGGTAAGGTCTGGTAAACTGCTAGGTTTCATTATTAGTGACAAGGGTATTCAGGTGGACCTGCAAAGGTAAAGGCTATACAAGAGATGTCGACTCCTCACATTGAGAAGGAGGTCAGAGGCTTTTTGGGACGACTAAATTACATTGACAGGTTCATTTCCCATTTAACTGCTATTTGTGAGCCAATCTTCAAGCTCCTGAAGAAAGATCAAGTGGTAAAGTGGAATGACAAATACCAGACTGCCTTCGAAAGAATAAAAGGAATACCTTCAAGAACCACCAATTCTGATGCCTCCGATTGAAGGAAGACCTTTGATAATGTGCTTAACAGTGTTAGATAATTTAATGAGGTGTGTGCTGAGGTAGCATGATGAGTCTGGTCGAGAAGAGCATGAAATATACTACCTTAGCAAAAAGTTTACCGACTATGAAACAAGATACTCATTGCTCAAGAAAACTTGTTGCACTTTGGCATGGGCTTCTCGCCGACTGACACAGTATATGTTGACCCACACTACTTTGCTTATATCTAAGATGGATTCGATCAAGTACATCTTTGAGAAGCCTACCCTCTCCGGAAGAATAGCAAGATGGAAAATGATCTTGACCGAATATGATATCAAATACACAACCCAGAAAGCAATCAAGGGAAGTGTACTAGCTGATCATTTGGCTCATCAGGCTGTGGATGACTACTAGTCCATGAATTTTGAGTTCCCGGACGAGAATATTATGCTAGTGACTGACTATGAAGAACCTAGACCCGATGAAGGACCCGAAGAAGGATCCTGATGGATTATGGTTTTTGACGGAGCCTCGAATGCACATGGCAATGGCATTGTGTGATACGGTGGGAGAACTGACTAGTGTTTTGCGTTTGTATTCGCACTTGTTCGGTTGAGCAAGAGTCGCCACCGACTTTTTATTTTATCCTAAAGGAAAGGTTAAAAAAGCACAGCAAAAACCTTTTGAGATATTTCGTGGGTCCAGGGGGTAGATTATGAAAAGGGAAGGTATTAGCACCCTTTTCATCCATGGTTATCCATGGGCTCTTAGTTACTTGGTTTTTTAGATCACTTGCCTTGATTTTCGATTGCTTTGAAAATGGTGTGTATGTGTGTGGTTTGAAAATGTTTTGGAAGAAGATGCCTTGTCTTAGGCTACCCTTATAACAATTCTTTACTCGAATGTTTTACAAAGGTGTATATCTTTTCGAAAAGATGTTTCAAATGTTTTTGAGAGTTTGTTTTGAAAGTGTTTGTGGAGTGTGGTTTTGAAAAGAAGGCAAGTGTTTTTGCAAGTTGATCTCAAGTAACTAAGAGTTTTGTCTACCCTATTGTACTCAAAGGTTTTCTCTATGTTTTCAACCCTTTTTAACAATTTTGTTCCACCATTGAATTTGGTGGACAATCTTGCGTTTAGGACGTTTAACGGGACGGGCGCGGGTCATCGTATGGACCATGAATGCAATGATGCCAAGTGTCTTTGGCAATTCGCTTTGAAGGGACTATGATCATTCCATTTAGGCAACTTTCGAAAGCATCATCGAGGGACTTATGATCATTTGAATTTGTTTTGCCAAAGATACTCAACGTGCAAACATGGCCCATTTTGGAAGGCAACATGTGGGATTACCCTAGAGGGTGCAAGTGTGATTGTGTATTGATTTCATGTATTTGTCTTGTATTAGGTTATCTAGCGTTTGATTTTATGTACATGCAAACCCTAGGTTTAACCATGGTATAATTGAAAGCGGTAAATTGCAAGAATGTAAAGTCTACGCTATTACAAAATAAGTATCCGGGAGTGGGGGTGCAAATTTACGAATGGGGATGAGACTTAGGAGTGTAGTGTCCAATAGATTACAACCAAATCGAATTTGCGATCAAATGTAAATGTAACGAATATACAAAATAAGCAAATATATAATGTATCAAAATGCAAGTATATTGTGTAAGTGTACGTGCATATGTGTATGTAATTATTTACAGGTTCGGAATGTGAATTTAAGAGAGTATTATTAAGTATTGTTCTAACTAAATGAAAAGAATTAAATATCTATTTACTTAATCTTTTGTATTTCCTTGTATATTGTTAATATGTACAAAAAAAAAGAATGTTTTGATTAAATGCTTTAAGTTCTAATTATATATATATATAAAAAGTATTTTGTCTTGATTATGTACAAAGAGGATATTTTAATTAAAAGAAAGAAAAAAGAGTGTTTTCAATTTTAATTATATTGTGTAATAAAAAAATGTATCTTTATATGTATGTACAAAGAATATTTAAATTAAATGTTTTAAATTAAAAATGTATTTTTATGTATTTTGGTATTAATGTATTACTATACAAAGAAAGGTATTTTACTTAAAAGAAAAAGGGTTTTACATTTTAATTATGTATTTTTATATTAATGTAATAATCTACAAAGTAACAAAATTTAAGTTAGAGGAAAAATATTGCAATTGAAAATGTAATTTTTTAGAGAAAATCAATATTTGATGTAAATGAATAGTAAAAGAGTTATGTTAATTTATATATGTATGAAAAGGAAATGATGGTTTAAAAATAGTGTGAAATAAAAAATCAGAAATGGGCTCAAGGGTTTGAGGCCCAAATGCAAATTGGGGGGAACGAATAGAACAGGGGGGTGAATTAGGAGTTCGCTTGGGCTTATGCGCTGAGAATGGGACGAGGCCCAGGTTGACACCAAATGCTTAGGGTTTGATTATTGTTTTCAAATGGGAATTGTTTTAGGGTTTGTGAGCAGCGGCGGCGTCGCTTGTATCACTTGTCTTCTCCAATTGCGAAACCCTTCGCCTCAGCCACCAGCGCCGCTTGTATCACTTGTCTTCTCCGATTGCAAAACCCTTCACCTCAGCCACCAACGTCGTTTGCCCTCCTCCCCTCAGATCACTCAGGCGATGATTAAACCAGGTAGCGCTTTGTCTCGAACTTATTAGGTGTTTTAGACTTCCATGTTATGATTTTACTGCTTCTTTTGATTAAAGCGTTTTGATTTTGTTTGTTTTAACGAGGTTGAAAAGGGAAGAGAAGAGAGTTTACTACCTTTTTGTTTGAGGGAGGAATGGTGGAGGCGCTTAGGAGGCTTTGATGGGCGGAGGGGATGCACGATGAGAGTGTGACGCTTGCCTGGATCCTGGGTTTGGTGATGTCCTTCTGAAAGCCCTTATATCTTCTTTCTTCTTTTCTTTTATTGTATGCTTCTGCTTATGATAGCCCAGGTATGCTTGCCTTTTGTATGATGCCCTTTATATGAGGCCCTTTGTATGATGCACTTTGATTTGCCTGTTGAAATGTGATGCCTTTTTTTATGCCCAGTGATGAACTTTCTGAGGGCTTAGGGTTGACCCTGAATGCTTGAGTATGCTTGAATATGCTTCCTTATCTTCAACCGTCTTGTTGCCTTTGGAATGTTTGTTTCGTTATCCCTTTTGCCCAATGATGGTGCTCTTTGAGGGCTTGAGGGTTACAGGTTGGGTGAACTGGTTTTGGTTATGGCCTTGGGTATTTGTTTGTGTTGGAGTTGAATGGTACAGGTTTTTGGTTATTTGTTTGTGTTGGAGTTGAATGGTACATGTTTTTGGTTATGGCCTTTTGAGGTTTCTGTTTGGATGTATTTGGATTAGGCTTGAAGCTGGACAGGTTTTGATTTACTGGTTTGCTCGCTTAGTCTTTTGCAGTCTGAGCTTGACTGCAGGTTATAGTTTATGCAGGTATACTGGTTTAGGCTTTAACAGATTTATGTTAGGCCTTTGACAGGTTAGGCTTGTGATGTTTAAGGCTGGAAGGCTTTGGTTATGAACTTGGGTCAGTATTGGGTTTATGTTTGTTGGTTATCTTTTGATCAGTTTTACAGGTTTTTTAGAGGTTTGAATGTTTGATGGTTCAGGCTGGACAGGGTTAAGGTCTTAGGCTTTATGAGGTTTTAAGCTCATGGCTTTGGGAACTTGTTCTATATCTATTTGACAGGTTCAGCAGGCTTGGCTTTTTGTTCATCAGGCTTGGCCTTTTGTTCATCAGGTTTTGCCTTTCTTTGTGGTGTATTGGTTTGCCTCTTTTCCTTTACTGTACTGTGTTTTGTTCTTTATATTTTCTTCCTTCCTGTCTAAAGCCTAAACCTCCTTTCTTTTTCTCTTCTTCTTCTCTCTCCAGTACAGTTTATATATTTAAAATATGCTTATGCTGTACTTTTGTTCTGAAAGGGCCACTTGGGAAATGATGACAATGGGATAGTTTGCTTGCATAACCATTTTTCTCTGCATATTTGTCCCTTCTTTTGACAGCTTCTTGTACTTTGTATCTTTTCAAATCTTCTTCTTTGATATCTTGGGTAGCCTTGTGACATTTTGACAGCAAGTTTGAATTTTTCAGTTTGGACTTCTAGTTTGGTTTGAACTTGTGCAGTGCTGTTTGAGATTTGAACTATGCATTTTGGACAATTTTTGAATTGTGCAATTTTGACTTTTGTGCATTCAATTTTAGCAAATAAAAATTCGTCCCTCTTTGTGAACCGGGAGAAATCCCGTGATTTGCAGAGAGGGTTAACTGATCCCAATCAGTGGCCCTTAATGATGAATTTTATATCTGTCTCTTTTATTTACTTATCTGCTATTTGACTTTTCTTCTTTTCTTTTGCAGATTAATAATTGAATGGAGAGGGGTATTAAATGAAGAATGAAGAATTGAAGACTTAGAAAAAATAGGATAGTTTCATTTTTTTATTTAAATTTAAATTAATGTAAAATCATTGTTGTAAATAAATTGTAAACAATAATTGTACGGATAATTTAAAAATAAATAAAAGTTTTTATTATCCAATTAATTCTATTTCCTCCTTTTTCAATTATTTACTTATTATTTATAGTTCTTTAAATTAAAATAACAGAAAATTAAATTCCAGATATTTAATCTTTAGAATAATAAATAATCAACTAAACATTGATTCCACGTTGATCAAAATAATGAACTTGGCGCTTCCATCATCCAAAGCAAAGCACAGTCACACGCAATAACTGATCAGACACATTCCCTTCTTACTGATTTCTTACCAAACACTGTAAATCCAAACTGAATGTATCCTTTGACTGGTTCAAACAAACAAATATGAATTCAAACCAAATGCCTTCTTTTACTGATTAAATCAAACAATGCGTATTCAAACCAAATCCCGGAACAACTTGCAAAGCACTGTAGAATTAAATCTTTCTGAAGAACCGCGGACGAAAACCCTAATTCCTGATTAAATGCCAAAGAACGTTCGCCTGATCAAAGTTGAGCCAAAGTCAACCGAAACCCTAAGCCAACTGTGTGAACATTCCAGAGCCCTGAAAATCAATGAAACCCTAATTGTGTCCTGACTGACGAGAAAAGTCTGTTTGACCGATTCTTGAGCCAGTTTGAAAAATCAGGAAACGCCTGAAGCTGCGATTTCTTGTGGAAAAATGCGAGGGAAAATTTTGGGGTACAACAGTTGCCCCTGTTCAATTTTCTTGAACCTGAAGAGTTAGATTGGCAAGTTTGCCTTTCGCGACTTGAAGGTAAAAGAAGATTGGACACCAAAGTACCCGGAAAATTTGCACTCGGCGATGTGATGGTAGAGGTGAATGGGCTTACAGATGCCATTTGGTGATGGGCTTAAAGATGCCATCTGATGCGATAGAATCTTGTCGGGGGATGGGCTTAGAGATGCCATCTGGGAATGGGCTTAAAGATGCCATCTAACACGATAGAATCTTGTCGGGGGATGGGCTTAGAGATGCCATCTGGAAATGGGCTTAAAGATGCCATTTGGTGACTGCTGGTAGGAGGATGGGCTTAAAGATGCCATCTGGTAATGTTGAACTGTATATCAATGGACGAGTATCAGAAAGGCACCCATGTTTTGGAACATCTCTGAACTGGGGGTCCGAGCAAGCAATAGATTGACATCCACGTCTGGAGAATCCGTGAACTATTTTCAGGAGTTGAGATTGAATAAGCATTAGAGCAGCATCCGTTGTTGGGAAGCGTCCGTAAACTGTCTTCAAAAGTTGAGAAGAGTCTGAACAAGTGATAGGTTAACATCCGTTACTGGAGAACCCGTGAACTGTTTTCAGAAGTCTTGAAGAGGAACCGGTGTGGGGCTTCCTGATGATGAGCTCGTGTAAAACTGCATCTGGATAAATCTGGAATAAGTATCAGAATGTCGCCGTGTCCGGGTCATATCTGAACTATTTCTGGATGAATCTCGGAAGATGATCTGTGTCTGTCGACTGATCTTACCTGAAAAGGTAAAGGGTTAGTTGTATGCAATGTTATGATGCATGATGCAATGTATGTGACATCAATGTTTATGACATGAATGGGATGAATGCACATGTAAGCTGATGAGCTAATGCTGAGGATAAATGAATCCTGGATGGCTGAAGATAAAAGAATCTTGATTGCTGCCGGGGAAAATAAATCCTTGGCTGCTGTTGTGGAGGGCAAGAATCTTCTGATTGTTGAAAAAATGAGAAGTCTTGGGACCACTGTTGGGGAGATCAGAAGCTTGGGTTGTATGCCAAACTACTGGGGAATTCCTGTCTTGAGGAGATCTTCAGTCTGCTTGGGGATTGATAGTTGGAAGTTTTAGCTTCGCTGGGGATAATGAGACTTGACTCTGAGGGGAGTTAGCTTCTGGAAGGTTCTCTGGCTGGGGATTGCGAGAGTCCTCTGATTGCTGCAGGTGAAGGCTTGGAATATGAACAAGCGAAAGATTGACATCCGTTACTGGAGAATCCTGTAAACTGTTTTCAGAAGTCCGAGAAGAGTCTGAACAAGTGATAGGTTAACATCCGTTACTGGAGAACCCGTGAACTGTTTTCAGAAGTCTTGAAGTTTAATAAACAATAGAGCAACATCCGTTGTTGAGAAGCGTCCGTAAACTATTTTCAAAAATTGCATCTGAACAAGTTGGTAGATTAACATCCGTTGTTGGGAAGAATCCATAAACTGTTTTCAGAAGTCTTGAGAAGAATCTGAACAAGTGATAGGTTAACATCCGTTACTGGAGAACCTGTGAACTGTTTTCAGAAGTCTTGAAGTTGAATAAGCAATAGAGCAGCATCCGTTGTTGGGAAGCATCCGTAAACTATTTTCAAAAATTGCATCTGAACAAGTTGGTAGATTAACATCCGTTGTTGGGAAGAATCCATAAACTGTTTTCAGAAGTCTTGAGATTGAAGAGGAACCGGTGTATGGTTTCCTGATGATGAGCTCGTGTAAAACTGCATCGGGTTTTTTGAACACTTTTGACATTCGAATGCCCCAAGTGGTGACGTAGATAATTTCCTGGCTTGCTACAGGTGTTGGTCTACAATCGGTCGTTCACAGATGTTTTCCTGGCTTGTTACAGGTGTTGATCTGGAACTCTTCAAACGTGCCCTGGCTGGATACAGGAATCAAGTCTGGCAGGGTGATAGTTAACAGATATGCCCTGGCTGGATACAGGAATCGAATCTTCAAACTCTTCAGACGTGCCCTGGCTAGATACAGGAATCGAGTCTGGAAATAGTCGTCAACAAATATGCCCTGGCTAGATACAGGAATCGAATCCTCAAACTCTTCAGACGTGCCCTGGCTAGATACAGGGATCGAGTCTGGAAATGTGATAGTTGATTTGTTGAACACTTCTGACATTCGAATGCCCCAAGTGGTGATGAAGGAGTCTTGAATCAGATTACTCTGCATATTGAGAGATTTCTTGAAATCTTGACTGGACTGCCCCAGGTTAATTGAACTCTGAAAGATCTGTTGAAACCTTGACTGGACTGCCCCAGGTTAGTTGGATTTTGAAAGATCTGTTGGACCTTGACTGGACTGCCCCAGGTTAATTGGATGGTGCTATGTCATGCCCCTTGTTGATAGGAGATTTGTAAAGGAAGTGTCGTCCTTTTGAAGTGATTTTGCTCACTGAGAGAGTCTTCGTTCCTCCGAACATTCGCTGTCAAACAAAAATCCCAAATGCAGACAGTGATATTCAAGCAATGCAAAGTTTATGATTGTCTCGAAGTTTTGAAAAATGCGTTTTTTAGCAGAAAACTTTTTTATAAGACAGATCAACACAAGATTTAGAGCAAAGCCTTACAGGAGTCAGGATACCTTTTGTAACAGTATGCTTTCGAATTAACCCATGCTTCAATTAGGACTTTTGAAGGGTTGTAACGTGGCTTGGTTCACGGTTTAAGAAACAAAGGATAAAGGCTCAAAGTATATTTGTACCCACCCGCTCTTCGTGATGTTCTTCAACCTAAGCTCAGTTAATTGTGCGTCACACTCTGTTTTGAGTTTGGAACGACTTTTGGGCGATGGTTCACCAGTTGAATTTGGGGAGACAATCATCATCTCCTTTTCTTTTTCAACATTTTTTCATGTCGTTGAGGACTTTGTAACGACCTCACTATTTTGATTTTGATTTATTATCCCTAACTTTTGCCTGACTGTTACCGTTTTCCGGGATTACCGTCAGCGGGATGCCCCAACTTTCTTAAGCCTCCCTTATAGGTTTTGGCTTGGTGGGGTTTTCTCTTTTGAGAGATTGATTGTCTATGTGATGGGGAACCACCCTTGTCTTTTGATTCCAAGGGAATGCTTTTTTTCTTTTTTTTGACGTCGTTCGTTGTGTTACAAACTGAGAGTTTGCGACTTTAATGCGCATTTTCTTTTGAATTAACTGAGATACTACCCTGCCCCAAGTTTATATCAAAGGTTTCGATTGTTTAGAACAGAAAACTCCTACTTCTTTGGCTCGAAGGGGTTGACTAGGGATTAACTTCCTTATAACTCCAGTGTTTGGGAATTGAAAGAAATGCCTGTACATCATCAGCAAGGTCTGTTCAAAAGCATACTGTATGAGATCATGGTATTGTTTCGTCATCCTCCCTCTAAAGGCTTACAACTTTTTATCGAGAGTCAAATATCATAAAGAAAAGCATAAGAGTAGTGAAACGAATGGATGAATTCAAGACAAACATATGCAATGCATTAATGAAAACAGAGTTTAACATCAACAGATAATTGTTTGACAGCAAAAGAAATTACAACTTTGAAAATTCAAAAAGAAGCAAAGTCTTTCAGCTTGAGCTTCGTCACTTCAGGTGGAGAACCCTTTAACGGAATATTTTCATCTCGCCGTCTGGCATGAATTCCAGCACTCCAATGTCGATCAGATCTTGAATCTTGTTCTTCAAGGCCCAACAGTCGTTGGTGTCGTGTCCCGGGCTGTAGGAGTGGTAAACACAAAATGTGTCGGGACGATAGTTAGGAGAGGAGATATTGAGCTTTTGAGGAGGATCCTTTAAGGTAAGCAGGTTGACCTCCAACAGGCGCTTCAGTATGAAGAATGATGGTATTTCAGTCTCCGTGAACTGTCTTCCCGACGTTTCTTGCTTATGCCGATTACCCCGTTGACGCTGGCGAGGTTGTTGATGGGCTTGTGACCCTGAAGCAAGCAAAGGAGCTTTCCCCTTGTCTTCTTGAGTGGATGGAGGCTGAGCGGTGACTTGCTCTTCAACCTCAGATGTTTGCCCCAGTTGGTTGTTTGGAAGAAGTTGGCGGATAAGAACTCTGAGTTCCTCTTGTCTTCGAGATAGGTCTTGGATGAGAGCCATCTGGCCCACCAATTGTCCCATCATTTGGGTCCTCAATGTTGTCAGATCAAACTGCATCTCTGCAAGCTGATCACTCCTGGCCTTGTTGGAATTCTCCAAGCCCTTTGTGAGGAGAGCTTTCATCTCTTCTTGCCCCAGAGACAAGTTCAGGAACATCTCCTGCAGCTGAGCAGTCTGGTCTTGGATGTCTTTGACAGACCTTTCTAAAGCCATCTCTTGCTGAAATAAACAGCAGGAGAGTAAGGAAACCTGAAAAAGGAAAGACTGTCAAAATGCAATGCATGATATGTGGATGCATGCTCTCAAGGATCTCTCGGGGTAAACACAAGAAAATGTTAGAGGTTGAACTCTGCTCTTGGATTGGAGAACTTTGCACCGGTGGACGTCTTTCCACGAGAATCAAGCTCACCATGTCGAGTGGGTCATAGCCACTGATTCAACTTGTTTCACTTGATCTTTGTTTGGAGAACTTTGTATCGGTGAATTTCTTTCCACGAGAATCAAGCTCACCATGTCGAGTGGGTCATAGCCACTGATTCAAGTTGTTGTACTTGATCTTTGATTGGCATTGGTTAGAGGAAAAACCTCTTGCCCCTTGGTAGACGTCTGGTTCAACGTAACCCTGCATCAAAAGAACCCTCGAGATCCTTGAAATGGTTATTGAAAATGCTATGGTATGATGTCATGATGTCATGTACATGTATGCGAAAAGCAAGTGAGTGTATATACAGGCAAACATATTCACACAAAGCAAACAAGTCCTTAGGTTTAGGCTTGCATGGGGTTCAGATACTACCCTCTTTCAGTTTCGTTGGTTAAAACCTGTCCTATCAAAAGTAACCGGATTCTAGAGGATCTCAAATCATTGGCTACCCTCGATCGGTCATAACTCCAACATCGCTATCTTTTCTTGCGGCCGGAACCATCGCGAGAGTTTAGCCTCAATGAGTGTAGCATACTGCTACTGTTCTATGGCCAAGTTGGGCAATTTAGGGTTCTAAGGTCGGTTGGTGCTTAATGACTCCTTGGAAGACCCATATTCTCCCCGTTTCAACACAAGGGATATCGGTACAGACCAAGGTGCCACACCAATGTAGCCACTGCTTCACCCATGTCGGTATACCCCGAACAGGTCCCTCGCAGATTATGCTACCTAAAAAGGTTTTCCCCAGATCCGGGTTAGGATCTATGAAACTCCGATACAAAGCCCACAAATGTAAAAGCAAACAAAGCAATCAATTGAAAATAAAGGTGATCTAAACCCTAAGGTAACCCCACTTTGAGTATCAGTCCCCAGCAGAGTCGCCAGTTCTGTGATACGGTGGGAGAACTGACTAGTGTTTTGCGTTTGTATTCGCACTTGTTCGGTTGAGCAAGAGTCGCCACCGACTTTTTATTTTATCCTAAAGGAAAGGTTAAAAAAGCACAGCAAAAACCTTTTGAGATATTTCGTGGGTCCGGGGGGTAGATTATGAAAAGGGAAGGTATTAGCACCCTTTTCATCCATGGTTATCCATGGGCTCTTAGTTACTTGGTTTTTTAGATCACTTGCCTTGATTTTCGATTGCTTTGAAAATGGTGTGTATGTGTGTGGTTTGAAAATGTTTTGGAAGAAGATGCCTTGTCTTAGGCTACCCTTATAACAATTCTTTACTCGAATGTTTTACAAAGGTGTATATCTTTTCGAAAAGATGTTTCAAATGTTTTTGAGAGTTTGTTTTGAAAGTGTTTGTGGAGTGTGGTTTTGAAAAGAAGGCAAGTGTTTTTGCAAGTTGATCTCAAGTAACTAAGAGTTTTGTCTACCCTATTGTACTCAAAGTTTTTCTCTATGTTTTCAACCCTTTTTAACAATTTTGTTCCACCATTGAATTTGGTGGACAATCTTGCGTTTAGGACGTTTAACGGGACGGACGCGGGTCATCGTATGGACCATGAATGCAATGATGCCAAGTGTCTTTGGCAATTTGCTTTGAAGGGACTATGATCATTCCATTTAGGCAACTTTCGAAAGCGTCATCGAGGGACTTATGATCATTTGAATTTGTTTTGCCAAAGATACTCAACGTGCAAACATGGCCCATTTTGGAAGGCAACATGTGGGATTACCCTAGAGGGTGCAAGTGTGATTGTGTATTGATTTCATGTATTTGTCTTGTATTAGGTTATCTAGCGTTTGATTTTATGTACATGCAAACCCTAGGTTTAACCATGGTATAATTGAAAGCGGTAAATTGCAAGAATGTAAAGTCTACGCTATTACAAAATAAGTATCCGGGAGTGGGGGTGCAAATTTACGAATGGGGATGAGACTTAGGAGTGTAGTGTCCAATAGATTACAACCAAATCGAATTTGCGATCAAATATAAATGTAACAAATATACAAAATAAGCAAATATATAATGTATCAAAATGCAAGTATAT
This sequence comes from Vicia faba, assembly GCA_948472305.1. Classification (NCBI taxonomy): domain Eukaryota; kingdom Viridiplantae; phylum Streptophyta; class Magnoliopsida; order Fabales; family Fabaceae; genus Vicia; species Vicia faba. The sequence continues at coordinate 1,310,126,081 of OX451739.1, forward strand.
TGTGTAAGTGTACGTGCATATGTGTATGTAATTATTTACAGGTTCGGAATGTGAATTTAAGAGAGTATTATTAAGTATTGCTCTAACTAAATGAAAAGAATTAAATATCTATTTACTTAATCTTTTGTATTTCCTTGTATATTGTTAATATGTACAAAAAAAAGAATGTTTTGATTAAATGCTTTAAGTTCTAATTATATATATATAAAAAGTATTTTGTCTTGATTATGTACAAAGAGGATATTTTAATTAAAAGAAAGAAAAAAGAGTGTTTTCAATTTTAATTATATTGTGTAATAAAAAAATGTATCTTTATATGTATGTACAAAGAATATTTAAATTAAATGTTTTAAATTAAAAATGTATTTTTATGTATTTTGGTATTAATGTATTACTATACAAAGAAAGGTATTTTACTTAAAAGAAAAAGGGTTTTACATTTTAATTATGTATTTTTATATTAATGTAATAATCTACAAAGTAACAAAATTTAAGTTAGAGGAAAAATATTGCAATTGAAAATGTAATTTTTTAGAGAAAATCAATATTTGATGTAAATGAATAGTAAAAGAGTTATGTTAATTTATATATGTATGAAAAGGAAATGATGGTTTAAAAATAGTGTGAAATAAAAAATCAGAAATGGGCTCAAGGGTTTGAGGCCCAAATGCAAATTGGGGGGAATGAATAGAACAGGGGGGTGAATTAGGAGTTCGCTTGGGCTTATGCGCTGAGAATGGGACGAGGCCCAGGTTGACACCAAATTCTTAGGGTTTGATTATTGTTTTCAAATGGGAATTGTTTTAGGGTTTGTGAGCAGCGGCGGCGTCGCTTGTATCACTTGTCTTCTCCGATTGCGAAACCCTTCGCCTCAGCCACCAGCGCCGCTTGTATCACTTGTCTTCTCCGATTGCAAAACCCTTCGCCTCAGCCACCAGCGCTGTTTGCCCTCCTCCCCTCAGATCACTCAGGCAACGATTAAACCAGATAGCGCTTTGTCTCGAACTTATTAGGTGTTTTAGACTTCCATGTTATGATTTTACTGCTTCTTTTGATTAAAGCGTTTTGATTTTGTTTGTTTTAACGAGGTTGAAAAGGGAAGAGAAGAGAGTTTACTACCTTTTTGTTTGAGGGAGGAATGGTGGAGGCGCTTAGGAGGCTTTGATGGGAGGAGGGGATGCGCGATGAGAGCGTGACGCTTGCCTGGATCCTGGGTTTGGTGATGTCCTTCTGAAAGCCCTTATATCTTCTTTCTTCTTTTCTTTTATTGTATGCTTCTGCTTATGATAGCCCAGGTATGCTTGCCTTTTGTATGATGCCCTTTGTATGAGGCCCTTTGTATGATGCCCTTTGATTTGCCTGTTGAAATGTGATGCCTTTTTTTATGCCCAGTGATGAACTTTCTGAGGGCTTAGGGTTGACCCTGAATGCTTGAGTATGCTTGAATATGCTTCCTTATCTTCAACCGTCTTGTTGCCTTTGGAATGTTTGTTTCGTTATCCCTTTTGCCCAATGATGGTGCTCTTTGAGGGCTTGAGGGTTACAAGTTGGGTGAACTGGTTTTGGTTATGGCCTTGGGTATTTGTTTGTGTTGGAGTTGAATGGTACAGGTTCTTGGTTATTTGTTTGTGTTGGAGTTGAATGGTACAGGTTTTTGGTTATGGCCTCTTGAGGTTTCTATTTGGATGTATTTGGATTAGGCTTGAAGCTGGACAGGTTTTGATTTACTGGTTTGCTCGCTTAGTCTTTTGCAGTCTGAGCTTGACTCCAGGTTATAGTTTATGCAGGTATACTGGTTTAGGCTTTAACAGATTTATGTTAGGCCTTTGACAGGTTAGGCTTGTGATGTTTAAGGCTGGAAGGCTTTGGTTATGAACTTGGGTCAGTATTGGGTTTATGTTTGTTGGTTATCTTTTGATCAGTTTTACAGGTTTTTTAGAGGTTTGAATGTTTGATGGTTCAGGCTGGACAGGGTTAAGGTCTTAGGCTTTATGAGGTTTTAAGCTCATGGCTTTGGGAACTTGTTCTATATCTATTTGACAGGTTCAGCAGGCTTGGCTTTTTGTTCATCAGGCTTGGCCTTTTGTTCAACAGGTTTTGTCTTTCTTTGTGGTGTATTGGTTTGCCTCTTTTCCTCTACTGTACTGTGTTTAGTTCTTTATATTTTCTTCCTTCCTGTCTAAAGCCTAAACCTGCTTTCTTTTTCTCTTCTTCTTCTCTCTCCAGTACAGTTTATATATTTAAAATATGCTTATGCTGTACTTTTGTTCTGAAAGGGCCACTTGGGAAATGATGACAATGGGATAGTTTGCTTGCATAACCATTTTTCTATGCATATTTGTCCCTTCTTTTGACAGCTTCTTGTACTTTGTATCTTTTCAAATCTTCTTCTTTGATAGCTTGGGTAGCCTTGTGACATTTTGACAGCAAGTTTGAATTTTTCAGTTTGGACTTCTAGTTTGGTTTGAACTTGTGCAGTGCTGTTTGAGATTTGAACTATGCATTTTGGACAATTTTTGAATTGTGCAATTTTGACTTTTGTGCATTCAATTTTAGCAAATAAAAATTCGTCCCTCTTTGTGAACCGGGAGAAATCCCGTGATTTGCAGAGAGGGTTAACTGATCCCAATCAGTGGCCCTTAATGATGAATTTTATATCTGTCTCTTTTATTTACTTATCTGCTATTTGACTTTTCTTCTTTTCTTTTGCAGATGAATAATTGAATGGATAGGGGTATTAAATGAAGAATGAAGAATTGGAGACTTAGAAAAAATAGGATAGTTTCATTTTTTTATTTAAATTTAAATTAATGTAAAATCATTGTTGTAAATAAATTGTAAACAATAATTGTACGAATAATTTAAAAATAAATAAAAGTTTTTATTATCCAATTAATTCTATTTCCTCCTTTTTCAATTATTTACTTATTATTTATAGTTCTTTAAATTAAAATAACTGAAAATTAAATTCCAGATATTTAATCTTTAGAATAATAAATAATCAACTAAACATTGATTCCACGTTGATCAAAATAATGAACTTGGCGCTTCCATCATCCAAAGCAAAGCACAGTCACACGCAATAACTGATCAGACGCATTCCCTTCTTACTGATTTCTTACCAAACACTGTAAATCCAAACTGAATGTATCCTTTGACTGGTTCAAACAAAGAAATGTGAATTCAAACCAAATGCCTTCTTTTACTGATTAAATCAAACAATGCGTATTCAAACCAAATCCCGGAACAACTTGCAAAGCACCGTAGAATTAAATCTTTCTGAAGAACCGCGCACGAAAACCCTAATTCCTGATTAAATGCCAAAGAACGTTCGCCTGATCAAAGTTGAGCCAAAGTCAACCGAAACCCTAAGCCAACTGTGTGAACATTCCAGAGCCCTGAAATCAATGAAACCCTAATTGTGTCCTGACTGACGAGAAAAGTCTGTTTGACCGATTCTTGAGCCAGTTTGAAAAATCAGGAAACGCCTGAAGCTGCGATTTCTTGTGGAAAAATGCGAGGGCAAATTTTGGGGTACAACACATTGGTGTTGTAATTATATCTCCTGAAGGCTGTCATACTCCTTTCACCGCCAGATTATGTTTCAACTGTACCAACAATATGGCGTAGTATGAAGCATCCATCATGGATCTTAAAGCTTCTATTGACCTGTGGATCACGTTCTTGAGCATTTTAAGGGATTCAGACTTGGTAATAAGTCAGATCAAAGGAGAGTGGGATACGAAGCACCCGAATCTCATCTCGTACAAAGAGCATGTGCTGACATTGCTTCCACACTTTGAAGAGGTGACCTTTGAACATTTTCTATGAGAAGAGAATCAGTTAGAGGATATGCTAGCTACCATGTCATATATGTTCAAGGTCAAATGGGACAATGAGGCTCCCCGAATTACCGTCGAGAGGTTGGATGAACCAGCATACTGCTACGAGATTGACATCGAAGGAGTAGCCAACAAACCTTGGTTTCGTGAAGTGAAAAGGTATCTCGAGGTTCAAGAATATCCTGAGGGGGCATCTGTCAATAATAAGAAGTTTCTGAGAATATTCGCCACAAATTTCTTCCTCGGTAATGGAATCCTCTACAAGCGCGTCCATGACTCTAATTTACTTTGGTGCATAGAAAAGAGCGAAGCAGAGAGGATTATGGAATATTTACACGAATATGCCTTTGGAACCCATTCTAGTGGACATGCCATGGCTAAAAAGATCCTACGGGCAGGATACTATTGGTCCACTATGGAAACGGACTGCTATCAGCATTCCCGAACTTGTCACAAATGCCAGATATATGCTGATAAGGTGCATGTACCTCTGATTCCTTTGAACATCTTGACGGCTCCTTGGCCCTTTTCAATGTGGGGCATTGAGATGACAGGAGAGATTAGACCTACCGCTTCCAATGGGCATCGCTTTATCCTGGTGGCCATTGATTATTTCATGAAGTGGGTTGAAGCTGCCTCTTTTGCTACTGCTACCAAGAACGTTGTGGCGCGGTTTATCAAGCATAACCTGATTTGTCGATACAGTGTTCCAGAGAGAATCATCACTAAAAATGGTACAAATCTCAATGATACGATGATCACCAAACTCAACAATTCAAGATCCAGCATCATAATTCTTCCCCTTACCGGCTGAAGATGAATGGCGTTGTGGAGGCTGTTAACAAGAATATTAACAAAATTGTACAAAAGATGACAGTGACATACAAAGACTGGTATGTGATGATACCATTTTCTCTTCATGGGTACCGCACCTCCGCATAAACATTGACAGGGGCAACACCCTACTCTCTGGTATATGGTATGGAGGTTGTCCTGCCTATTGAGGTCCAGATCCCTTCTCTGAGAATCATGAAGGATGCGGGTTTAAATGAAGATGATTGGATCCAGACTCGACTTGATCAACTGAATCTGATTGATGAGAAAAGGCTTATTGTTGTCTGTCATGGTCAAATGTATTAAAAATGGATGATCAAGGCTTTCAACAAAAAGGTCATATGCCAAGTATATCAAGTCGTGGATCTAGTGATCAAGCACATCATACTGCCGCAAGGTGACCCCAGGGGCAAATGGAATCCCACCTACGAAGGGCCACTTGTGATAAAAAGCATATTTTCTGGTGGAGCCATGATTCTGACCACCATGGATGGTGTGATACGGTGGGATAACTGACTTGACGTTTATCGTTTGATTGCAAATGTTATGATTACCAAGAGTCGCCACTGAATTTTCTTTTATCCAAAAGGAAAGGTGAAAAAGCACAAGAAAGACCTTTGAGATTGTTTCTTGAGTTCGGGGGGTAGATTATTAAAAGGGGAGGTATTAGCACCCTTTTCATCCATGGTTTTCCATGGGCTCTTAGTTACTTGCTAGATCACTTACTTTTGTTTGAAATTGTGCTTTGTGTGGTTTTTGAAAGTATTTTATAAAGAGGCCATTGTTTAGGAAAACTTTGTAATGATTCTCGTTCGTAAGAATGTATACAAAGATGTTGATCTTTTGAAAATGTTTTCAAGTTTGTAAGATGTTTTGAAAGTGTAGGTGTTTGTTTTGAAAATAGCAAGGATGTTTTGTTTTGAAAGTGGAGTAAGTAACTAGGAACGTTCTACCTACTCAAAAGTCTTTCATGTTCATTTCCTCTTTCCTTTGACATTGTTATCTTACCATTGATTTGGTAAGTAACCCTATCTTTAGATGTAAACGGGACGGGCGTGGGTCATCGTATAACCATGATTAGCAATGTTGCAAGGTATCTTAGCATTCTCTTTTTAGGGACTAAGATCATTTGAAAGGCAACATAGATAGCGTCATCGAGGGACTATGATCTTATATTTTGCTTGTATTTGCTAAGATACCTCACATGCATAATATGGCCATTTTGTAAGGCAACCAAATGGATTTTACCCTAAGGGTGCTTGTGTGCAAGTGCATTGTTTTTCATGTTTGGTTTTGTCTTTGATTAGGGTTTTCTAATTGATTGGTTTTAGTCTTTCCATACAAACCCTAATTACTAGCATTTGTATATAAAGCGATAAATTACGGAATTTAAAATTACTACGCTATTACAATACTTGTCAGAGGGGGTGTACAAATTACAAATGGGGATTGCAAGAAAATAAACCTAATTATCTATTACAACCATATTGAAATTGGATAATGTACAAATATATATATATATATATATATATATATATATATATATATATATATATATATATATATATATATATATATATATATATATATATATATATACAAGAATGTAAAATGGAAAGAAAAAGGACCTTTATTTGGATTTTTTAGGGAAAAGGGGTTTTGTTTTAACCTAATTAACTAAAAGAAAAATAATTAATTAAATTAGTAAAAAGTAAAACCTAAATTTACTAGGAAGTTTTTTTAAATAAAACCCTAATCTATTAATTGATTAAAGAAAGAAATTAAGTTTGTAAGAAGAATATTTTTGGTATTTTTGGTCTTAAAAAATATTTATAGTATTATAAAATATTTTTGGTCTTTTTTATATTTTAAAATAATATATTGAAATTGTGTAAAAGAAAATAATTAAAAAAAACTAGTTTCTAATTAAATTTACAAATCAATTAGTAAAATAAATAAAGTATGATTAAATAAAATATTTTTTGTGTAAAAAAATAAATAAACTATATCAAAATATAAATCTAATGTTTTTATATTTTTTCTGATTTTTTTAGTGTTAGATAAAATATTTAAGAAAACAAATAAATAAAATGAAAAAAAAGTGTCAGAAACTTCAATCTTAAAATTCTCCAAGCTCAAGCAATATAAATGAAAGCTATGGACATGGTTAGCTTAAGGGCAATGATATCTACATTTTTCATTCACAAATAAACCATTAATGATGCTTGTATGGAAAGTTCAAAGTTGAGATAATTTACCTTGCAAGAGGGTATCGTGTTTTGAGTTTGAGTAGCTTTTAGTGAGTTCCAATGATTGAATTAGCTTCCTCAAGTTCCAGGAAGCTAATGTGATGCTTAGCTTGAGCTGAAAGTGCCTGAGGAGTTCTGGAGAAATCAAGGTGCAAGGTACTGTTTTTGAAAATGGTGGATGATGATGGAGGTGTTACAGTGGTGTTGCAGGTGTTGGAATTGTTTGTGTATGTTATTTAGAAGCTTTCGAAATTAAAAGGCCAAGAAACGCATGAGCAAATTTGGAGATTAGATTCAAAACTCAAAAATGGCAAGTTTTGAGGTGTTTTTGGTGATTATGTGTTCTTGGTGTTTTCAGGGCTTAAGCATGTGTGGGATTTGTGGCAAATGACTTGTGTATGTATAAGCAAAAAGCTTGAGTGCTTTTGAGAGTCAGTAGTACAAGTTACAAGCTAATTGCTATGTTACTTGATTTTCATGAAAAGTGGGAAAACAAGTTTCAAGAGGAAGTACAAGCATGGGATGAGTGATTGTAAGTGTCTAGATAAGCTTATCTTGAGTTATAGGACTTGTATCATCAGAAGAAAGCAATTGCAAGGCTCAAGAACAAGTTTTGTGCAAAAATCTACTTTATCAAAATGGCATTGTGCACTTTCTTCCCAAAATGGATATAAAGCATGGCCTTGCATTAAATGCTTGAATTGAGATCTCTATCAGCTGTGCAACAATTAATTATGAAGTTCCTAACAAGTTTAAGGCCTGAAAAGTAGAGGTTATGCAGCATAAGTTTGAATTTTGAATCTTGTTCATCACAAAATGACCTGTAATTCAAGTGTGAAAACCCTAACTTCATCTCTTCGATTCTCCCTACTAAAAAATGATCTCAAGGAGTTCTTGGACATTTTGGAAAGCTTGTAATATTATCTACAACCCCTCTTTGAATAATTTTTAAAAATTCCCCTTGTAACTATATGAGAAAGTGCCATGAAGTTAGGTCAAAATCCTGACCAAATTAGGGCAAAATTACACTATGTTTTGTTTCATGACCATGTGTTCTTAAAATTATAACTTGAGATCAAAGCACTTTTGGAAGGAGTTGTGTAAAGCAATGTTGTATATTTCATGGATATCTATAACTTTCATGTTGAAAGTTTCTTTTGAATCGTCTTGCATCATGGTGAAAATTTTGCTCAAAGTTGTGAAAAAATAAGAAATTTTCAACACTTAGAAAAATTTCTAAGTTTAGAAATTTTAACTTTTCAAAATGAAATCTTGAATTTTTTATTTATTGATGAATAAGTTTCATATTTTGGCATGTTTTATGAATTGTGATCTTTGACATTTGATTTTGACCAAAAAGTCAAAGTTTGACTTTTCAGTATACAATTGACTTTTGCTCAGTTGACTGAAAATTCATCTGTCAATCCATTGGACTTGAGAAATGTTTTGAGCCATGTCATTAGACCAAAATGATGCAATTGGACTCTTGAGAACATTCCTTAAACTAATTGATCATTTTCTAGGTCAAAAATCGGAAATTGCCCTTTCCTAGTTAAAACCCTAATCTTGACCATTTTGCCCTTTTGAAGATTTGATCAAATTTCTTGAGAAATTGTGGTCCAAACATGATCAAATGATACATATGAGTTTAAAATATTGACGTGGATAAAAAATTATGAAGTTTGACTGTAAATTGGCCACAATTGACTTTTCCCCAATACAATTGATTTTTAGGTCAACTGCTCAATTGACTGAGCAAAAGTGTGATCCAAAGCTTGAAACTTGACATGAATAATATTGAGGGTCCATAATGATCCATGAAAGTCATATGGAGCATTGGAAGTTCAAATATCCTTGTGTAAACTCAAACCCTAATTTTGGTCATCAGTGCTTAAAGAGGTGTCTTCAGTAGATCAACCTTAGTGAAGTCTTGAGCCAAAGGAGATCTTGTGAGAAAATTCTTGATGAATGAGAGGGAAAATTTTAGGGTACAACAGATGGTGACGACTTTCCTCACCCTGTTAATACGGACATAGTGAAAAGATACTATGCATGAATAAAGACCCGCTAGTGTTGCACCCCAAAATTTGCCCCCTCATTTATCAAGGAATCACCCTAGATCCTCAAGTTTCTTTCATCCAATTCCAAGCCTTGAATTATCAATTTTCCCAAGCAAACCATTCACAAGGGAAAAATGGTCATTTGCACACTGAGAAGTCTAACTTTGATTTTTGAATCAAAACCAAATCTCAAAAATCATATTTCATAAGACATGTTGGAATATGAAGTTTATTTCGTCAAGAATTTCAAGTCAAATTTTACTTTGAAAAAATCAAATTCTAAATACTTAGAAATTTTATAAGTGTTTAAGAAATATGACAATTTCAGAACTTCTGAGCCAGTGTTCACACTCAGCAAATTCTGGATATTCTCAAGACAAAGTTTGGTCAGAACTTCTGGGCCAATATTCATAAAGGTTCAGTCAGAGTTTGCCAAGGTAAATCAAAGAAGATTACAAAGCATGCTGCAAGCTTATTGGAAAGTCTGAAGGATCCTTCAGAACATGCTGAAGCCAGAAGATACAAGGATCAGAAGATTGGATGCTATGCTGCAACAGAACTTCTAATCCAGAGTTAAGCAAGGATGCAGAGTTTCACATGGGAACTCATTTAATGCTCACAAACCGCCTCTGAGTCTTCACTCAAGGGATTTTCCCCACGTGTACCCCCATTGTGTTGGGAAGATAAACTTTTGTGCAAAAGCATGCTAGGCCCAGGCGCTGCCTCTACTTTTCCTTAATTTACGCTGACAAAGCCCAACTTAGGTGCTGCTAATATCCCACTTGATACATTGGGTCACGCTTGTTTAAGCTTACTTCAAGAGTAAGTCATCTTCTGGCACATGATGTTGGCACCGCTTGACATCTACGAATTACAAAAACCTTTTCCTATAAATAGAACATCATTGGCCACTGAAAAAAGGTCCAAGGTCCAGATCCGAGTTCAGAAAAAATTGTGAAAGAGTTGAGAAAATTGAGAAAGAAAGCTTTGAACCACTGAAAAAATTCCAAGAACCCAGGAAATTATAAACACAAACTACCGAAACCCTAACTTTTGATTCCTTGTGTTCAAACTCCATTTGTTCTCAAGTGTTCTTGATTAAAACCATCCACCTCCATCTCAAAAAAGGCCAGTATATCATCCCTTGGCTATTCCAGAAATTGCAAACTTCCATCTTGCTGAGTACGTGAAGAAGTTGCTCAGAATATCACAAGAGTTCAAGACTAACCTCCAGTTCACAGAATCTTTCCCAGTTGCAAGGTAAGTTTCCTGCGGACTCTCATCATACTGATTAAGCATTGTCAGATTTTGCATATTTAACACAATGTAGATATTTTGATTCCTGATAATGTACATATTCTGAAATTCATGCATCTGCCTGCCTAAGTAGAAGAAATCCCTGTTCATAGTTTCATAAAGAAATTAGGACTCAGAATTAGGATTAGCAAATACATGTTGTTTCTGATTTGTGCTTCTGATATTTCATGAAATTTGTCATAACTGTTATATATGCAATTTTTTTTCTGTAAGAAATGATTAACCTGCAGATGTTCTAACTGGCATGAGGAGAGGCAAAATTCTGATAGTTGTATCAGAACTTCTGGAAAATTCTGAGTTCTCAGAAGATCCAGAACTTCTGACCTTCCCTATTTTTACTAACATTGTTTCTATTATGCAGCAAGCCAGAGTCAGAACTTCTGACCTCTTCAATTTCCAGCATTTGCGCTGATTTTGTCTCCTTTCTCTTTTATTATTTTTGTCATCATCTATTTCATTTATTAACCAAAAAACACCAAAAATATTTCATATTCACATGTTCTATTTTCTTTTAACATAAAAAATACAAAAAATATTTTCTTAAACACTTGTTTCTTTTCTTAAACACAACCAAATTTTACATTTCTTGTACATTCTTATCCATTCATTATGGTTGTAATAGTAAAATAGGATTTAATTTGTAATCCCCATTGGAAATTTGTACACCCCCATCCCCTTAATGATTGTAATAGCATAGAATCTTTATCTTCTGTACTTTAATTGCTTTCATATATTGTTAGTAATTAGGGTGTGTATGATAAGATAAAACCAAACAAGTAGACCACCAAAAATCAAAGATAAATACATGCAATCAAACACACTTGCACATTTACACCCTTAGGGTAATTCCACTTGTTTCCTTATAAAAATGGCCATGTTATGCATGTGAGATGTCTTAGCACCAACAAATCAATAAATATAAGATCGTAGTCCCTCGATGACGCTATCAAAGTTGCCTTTCAAAATGATCTTAGTCCCTAAAGAAAAGTGCTAAGTCATCTCACTACATTGCTATCATGGTCATACGATGACCCAACGCTCGTTCCTTCACATCCAACGATGAGGCTTCTTACCAAATCAATGGTAAGATAGAAACATCTAAAGGAGGAGGAAAAGCATATCTAAGACCTTTTGAGTAGGTAGATTACTTTTAGTTACTTGCTCAATTTCAAAACAAACATCCTTGCCATCTTCAAAAACAATCACATACACTTTCAAAAACACTTTCAAAAACATTTTCTAAACATTGAAATATTTTCAAAGGCTCAACACTTTTTATACGTTCTTACGAACGAGAACTATTACAAATTTTGCCTAAACGATGACGCCTTTTCAAAATACTTTCAAAAACCACATAAAGCACATTCTTCAAACGAAAAGCAAGTGATCTAGCTAGTAACTAAGAGCCCATGGAAAACCATGGATGAAAAGGGTGCTAATACCTTCCCTTTTCATAATCTACCCCCCGAACTCAAGAAAAAAATCTCTAAAGGTCTTTCCTGTGCTTTTTACCTTTCTTATTTGGATAAAAGAAAAGTCGGTGACGAATCTTGCTAAACCGCAACATTTGCAAACACAAACACAAAACCTTCAAGTCAGTTCTCCCACCGTATCACAGAACTGACGACTCTGCTGGGGACCCATTTTAAAAGTGGGGTTACCTTAGGGTTATATCACATTTACTTGCTTACATTGTTTGATTTGTATGCTTTACATTTTGGTTCCTTGTTTGGGTTTATTTTAAATCCTACACCCGGATTTGGGGACACCTTTTAGGTAAGTAGCAATAAACTGTGAGGGAACTGTGCGAGGTATACCGAAACGGTTGAAGCAGTATCTACGTTGATGTGGCACTTTGGTTGGTACCGATAACCCTTGAGTCAGTCAAGGAGAGTACGGGGCCGCCGTATGGTGTTGTGAAGCATCGACTGACCTTAGAACCTTACTTGACCAACTTGGCCATTAGAAAGTAGCGAGATAACCGGTTTTGGTGCAGTCCGAAGTTGGTTGATACTCGATGCTACACTCATTGAGGTTGGACTCTTGAGTTTTGTTTGGTTGCGAGTCAATCGCTTATTGAACGAAACTTGGGGGAAAGATTAGTGATATTGAGATCCCATAGAACTCGGTTACTATTAACTAGGACAGGTTGAGCCAACTAAACTTCAAGAGGGTACTTACCTACAAACTCCATGCAAGCCTAAACCTAAGGACTTGTCTACTTTGAATGTGATTACTTACCTCACATATTTTTACATAGCATCATGACATCATACCATAGCATTCTCACTAACCATTTCAAGAATTTTTTGGAATTCATCTTTGTTCTGTTTTGTAGGACATGGCTTCCCCTCGTAGAAGCACTATCCAAGTCGGTCTCGTGAGGATACCCCCACAACTCAAGGATTTAGTATCAAGGGTTCCTGAGGATTCTCCATTCACCAAAAGGCATGGTCGACTCCTTAGTTTGGTTACCTCAAGTATTGAAGAAGATATGGTAAAGGTGCTTGTCCAATTCTTTGACCCTTTGCATCATTGCTTCACTTTTCCAGATTACCAACTTGTGCCCACTTTAGAAGAATTTTCTTAACTCATAGGGATCCCTATTCTTGATCAGTTACCTTTCAACAGTATTGAAAGAGAGCCTAAACCTGAGGAAATTGCTCGAGCTCTACATCTGCAACCATTTGACATAGTAGAAAATTGGGTAACAAGGAGTGGTGTCAAAGGGCTCCTAGCAAAGTTTTGTGGGAGAAGGCTCAAGAGTGTTGGAATACTTTGGATCTATAAACCTTTGAGGCAGTTTGGATCTTCTCATCTATGGGTTGGTACTATTTCCCAATCCTGACCAATTTATAGATATGAATGCGGTCAAAGTTTTCATATCTCGTAATCTGGTGCCTACATTGCTTGGAGACATCTTGCATTCTCTTTACTCTCGCACTTTGAAGAAAAGAGGGGCTTTGATGTGTTGCACCCCTTTGTTGTCTAGGTGGTTTATTTCGCACCTACCTCGATCCGTGGTAAAGAATGGACAAGGTATGAGATGGTCTAAAAGATTGATGTCACTTTCACATGCTGATATCCGTTGGTATTATCGCTCTTTGGAAAACATCACCATCATTGATCGTTGTGGGGAATTCCCCAATGTCCCTCTACTTGGCATTAGGGGAAGAATTACTTACAACCCTTGTTTATCTTTGCAACAATTTTGATACGCTAGGAGAGATGGCCCTCATGAGGTACTCATCCAAGTAATTTCATTTGACTATAAAAGCGATATCCAAGGCTACCGTCAAAAATTTATACGAGCTTGGGGTATGGTTAACAAAGTTGATAGCAAGACGTTGGGGCGTAAAAATTCCATTCCTTTGGAACCTTATCTTAAATGGGTGAGGGCTCGCGCTCAAAGTCTTAAGATGCCTTATGAAGTCGTCCTACTTGTTATCATGGAGCCAGTAGTTAAGGGAGACATTCCACATACTATCCTCTATCCTGATATGCCTACTTCTCTTAAAGATTTGCAAAACGCTTGGATTCAGTTAAGAGGAGAGCGAGACACCTTTGAAGCTAAGTTCTATGAGGGCGAGAAGAAGATATTAGAGCTTACAAGGGAGCTTCATGAAGAAAGGAGTTTAAACACCTACATTGCGTCAAAGAGGATGCGCACAACTTTTCTGTCTTAGGAGTTTACTTTATGTTTATTTCTGTTGTTGTAAGCCCAAGAGGCGTGTTTGTATTCAAATCAGAACTCTCTAATGCAAGTTAACATTTGTTCACTCTTTGTCTATACAAATTTAAATTCTTTAAATCCTTTAAAACATTTGCATATTGCATATTCATGCATCATGACATGACAGGTTTCTGCATAACAGGTTTCCTTATCTATCCGCTGTTTATTTCAGCCAGATGATCTAGAGAAAACTGTGACGGAACTCCAAGCCCAGAATTCTCAATTTTAGGAAGCTTTACTCGCCCTAGCCAAGGGGAAACAAGATATGATGGCTCTGTTGGCCACTAAGAAGAAAGCTCTATTCAACATGGGTAAAAGGTTCAAAGAGACAATCTGTCAAATTCCAATAGAAGAAGATTCATCCGAAGAGGACGAAAACCAAATTGGTGAAGTCAAAAGTATTCAGGCTGACTGTATCAATGACCAAGAATCCGATGATGACTGTTTCAATGAACAGTATCTGCCCACAGACATTAAATACAAGCAACTAGAAGACAGGTTGAAAGCTATTGAAATCCAAGTTGTTCTCGGTTTAAATTTTGACGATTTGGGCTTAATCTCTAGGATAGTCATTCCCCATAAGTTCAAAATACCAACCTTTGAAAAATACGATGGGGTTTCTTGTCCAAAACTCCATTTGAATTCATATGTGTGCAAGATACAACCGCACACGGCTGATAAAAAAACTCTGGGTCCACTTTTTCCTAGAGAGTCTGGTTGGAATACAACTTGAATGGTTTTATCAGTTGGATGGCTCTTGCATCAATACTTGGGAGAGTCTAGCTACTGCCTTCTACCATCAATATCAGTATAACACCGACTTGGCACCAACAAGGGTTCAATTGCAAGGCATGGCCATGGGGATGAATGAGGGATTTAAGGAATATGCGCAAAAGTGGAGAGACCTTGCTAGTAGAGTCCAACCTCCCTTGACTGATAGGGAGAACATTGACATGTTCATGAGCACATTATCTGGTCCTTTCTTTAATCTATTGGTTGGCTGCTCTTCTTCTGGTTTCACTGAATTAATCATAACCGATGAAAGAGTCGAAAGTGGCATTAAAAGTGGAAAGATCTTTGTGGCATCTACTTCCACTCCCAATCCTGTCAAGAAACCTTTTTACGCGAAGAAAGAGGTTAATGATGTGTATGGGGAAAAAGTCCATACCAATAAGAATAATCATCTGTCTATCAATGCTGTTTGAATCTCCAATCCGACTGCCACTCAAAGACCATCTGCAAATCATCAACGTTTTGAGGCTCCAAGAAGACAGTTTACAAGGTTAGGCATGTCATTATCTCAAGCCCTTCAACATCTGCTCAGGGCTAATCTAGTGACATTGCGGGATCCCCCCGCAAACCCAGACACCTCATCGCCAAGATATAATCCGAATGCAAAATGTGCTTACCATTCAAACAGCCCCGGACATGAGACCGATCAGTGATAGGCCTTAAAGAACAAAATCCAGGATTTAATTAACAATAAGACTATTGAATTTGATCCTCCTCCGACGCCAAATGTAATTACCGCTCCAACGCCGAAGCATGATAAAGGCGTTAATGTTGTCGAAGATACAGTTTTCATTGCCTCTGTTGAAGAATTAACTACTCCGTGGAATGTAATCAAGAGAAATCTGTTGAAAGCTGGGATTTTCCCTGGCTGTGGAAAAGATTGTGTGTGCTGTATGAGACAATCCAATGGGTGTAAGGAACTGAAGAAAGGTATACAACGCCTAATGGATGGCTGTGAAATCCTATTTGAAAAGATTCCCACCATCGAGAATTCAATCAACAAAGCTGAAGATTTGGCCATCATAACCATCTCAAACAAACCTCTTAGGATCTCGTCCAAAGGTCCTATCAGGATTTCGAATGAACCAATCATTGCTCCTCTCATAATCACTATTGTCGGACCTGTTCCATACACCTCTGATAAAGCGGTACCATGGAATTACGGTGCCGAGGTTTTCTTACCATGGGGTAAAACAAGGTTCTTGGATTAATGATAATGAATCTGGTGTTACTAATATTACTGGTTCTAGTAAAGTCACAAGAACAGGAAGGGTCTTTTCCCCTGTTATCTCACCACCAACCACTACCAAAGTTCCAGTCCGCATAACCAATGGCAATTCTGGTGCCGGTGCTAAAGGGAAAGAGAAAGAAAGTGAGCCTGCTAGGGAAGAGGCACCTGCTAAAAAGTTTGTTATGGAATAAACCGTCCACTCAAGAGATGGAGGAGATTCTGAAAATCATCAAGAAAAGTGACTTCAAGATAGTAGAGCAGTTGGGGAAAACCCCTTCTAAAATATCAATGTTGTCCTTATTGCTATGTTCCGACACCCATGCACAAGCTTTGATTAACTTCTTGAAAAAGGCTCATGTGCCTCAAGAAACCACAACCGACCAATTTGAGAACTGCGTAGCAAGTTTGACAACTGACAATGGTCTGGGGTTCTCCGATGCAGATTTAACTCCTATGGGAAAGAATCACAATAAAGCCTTGCATGTTTCTTTTGAATGTAAGGGGGCCACTCTGGCACATGTTTTGGTTGACACATGCTCATATTTAAATGTTTTATTTATGTTCATGTAATCATATGATCATTCAGTGCATTGGACTTCTTTTGCTCATTGTCTTTCTTTTCTTTCAAATGCATTCCTAAAAATAGCCATGTATCTTACATGCACACACACACACACACACACACACACACACACACACACACACACACACACACACACACACACACACACTCGTGCAGGACTACATCCACTCTGGATACTATTGCCAATGGTTCTACTATTTCCAACCATGACTATGAATATCCTATCAACCAAGCCGAAGACGAAAGCAAGGAAGATTGTGATATACCAGGAGAACTAGCCAGACTTCTATTACAAGAAGAAAAAGCTATTCAACAACATGAAGAGTCAGTTGAGATTATCAACTTGGGTACTGAGTCAGATAAGAAGGAAATTAGGCTCAACGCTAATTTGGAAAGCAGTGTTAGGAGCAGTTTGGTTCAGATGTTGCGTGATTATGTGGAAGTATTTGCTTGGTCGTATAAAGACATGCCTGGGTTGGATACCGACATCGTGGTTCATCGTCTGCCAACTAAAGAAGACTGCCCTTCTGTTAAACAAAAATTTTGTCGCATGAGGCCTGACGTGTCTGAAAAGATCAAAGCTGAAGTAATGAAACAATTTGATGCAAGGTTCCTAGCTGTAACATCCTATCCTCAATGGGTGGCTAATAGTGCCAGTGCCAAAGAAAGACGGGAAAATTCGCATGTGCGTAGACTATAGGGATCTGAATAGGGCAAGCCCCAAGGATAATTTCCCTCTACCACACATTGACGTCTTAGTCGATAATACTGCTCAACATAAGGTCTTCTCATTCATGGATGGCTTCTCAGGCTATAATCAAATAAAGATGGCTCTCGAAGATATGGAAAAGACTACTTTTTTTATGCAATGGGGCACCTTCTGCTACAAAGTCATGCCTTTCGGATTAAAAAATGTAGGGGAAACATATCAAAGGGCTATGGTGGCTTTATTTCATGACATGATTCATCATGAGATAAAGGTATATGTGGATGATATGATTTCCAGATCACAAACCAAAGAAGAACATCTCGATCAACTGCACAAACTATTCGAGAGACTGAAGAAGTACAAGCTGAGGTTAAACCCTAACAAGTGCACATTTGGAGTACGCTCTAGAAAGCTTCTAGGTTTTGTTGTCAGCAATAAAGGCATTGAAGTTGATCCTGCCAAGATAAAGGCCATCCAAGAAATTCCAGTCCTCCATTCTGAAAAAGAAGTCAGAGGATTCTTGTGTATTCTCAATTACATTGCCTGTTTCATATCACACTTAACTGCTACTTGTGAGCCACTCTTCAAACTCTTGAAGAAAGATCAGGTAGTCATGTGGAACAATGAATTCCAGATTGCCTTTGACAAAATCAAATGATACCTACAAGAACCTCTTATTCTCATGCCTCCCGTTGAAGGAAGACCCTTGATCATGTACTTGACAGTACTAGAGAATTCTATGGGGTGTGTTTTGGGCCAACATGACGAGTCTGGCCGAAAAGAGCATGCAATTTACTACCTAAGCAAAAAATTTATCGACTGTGAAACCAGATATTCACTGCTCGAGAAAACTTGTTGTGCTTTAGCATGGGCTGCTCGCCGGCTAAGACAGTATATGTTGACTCATACCACTCTGTAAATTTCTAAGATGGATCCAATCAAGTATATCTTCGAGAAACCTGCCCTTTCCAGACGAATAGCCAGATGGCAAATGATCTTGACTGAGTACGACATTCAATACACAAATCAAAAAGCCATCAAAGGAAGTGTACTAGCAGATCATTTGGCCCATCAAGCTGTGGATGATTATCAGTCAATGAACTTCGATTTCCCTGATGAGAAAATTATGCTGGTAACCAACTGTGCAAAACTTAGAACGTATGACGGACCTGAACAAGGATCCCGATGGACTATGGTATTCGGTGGGGCTTCCAACGTTTTAGGTAACGGAATTGGTGTTGTGATCATCTCTCCTGAAGGCTTCCACACTCCTTTCACTACCAGACTTTGCTTCAATTGCACAAATAATATGGCTAAGTATGAAGCATGCATCTTAGGTCTAAGAGCTGCTATTGACTTAAGGATCCAGCATTTGAATATGTTCGGAGACTCCGCCCTAGTGATCAGCCAAGTAAAAGGAGATTGGGACACTAAACACCCTAATATTATCCCTTACAGGAACTTGTGCTATCCTTGATTCCTCACTTCGAGAAGATCACATTCGAGCACTTCCCCAGAGAAGAAAACCAATTGGCTGACGCTTTGGCAACCATGTCTTCAATGTTCAAAGTCAGATGGGATAACGAAGCCCCTATGATAACAATTGAAAGATTCAATGAACCTGCACATTGCTATGAGCTCGATACCAATGCGGAAAAGCCATGGTACCATGAGGTGATGAGATACCTTGAAGCATAAGAGTATCCAGAAGGGGCATCTATCAATGACAGAAAATTCTTACAAAGATTTGCAGCCAAATTCTTCCTAAGTAACGGGATATTGTACAAGCGCAATCATGATTCAACTCTACTCCGATGTGTGGACAAGAAAAAGGCAGAGGAAATTATGGAAGACATGCACAATGGTCTCTTTGGTACTCACTCAAGTGGGCATACGATGGCTAAGAAAATCTTAAGAGCATGTTACTATTGGTCAACGATGGAGACCGATTGCCATCAACATTCAAGAACTTGTCACAAATGCCAAATCTACGCTGACAAAGTCCATGTACCTCCAATCCCTCTGAACTTCATGACCAATCCGTGGCCATTTGCAATGTGGGGCATTGACATGATCGGAGAGATCAAACCTACGGCTTCCAACGGACATCGCTTCATTCTTGGTGCCATCGACTATTTTACCAAATGGGTCGAAGCTGCCTTGTTTGCCTCAATCACCAAGAATGTGGTAGCCAAATTCACCAGACACAACCTCATCTGTCGTTATGGTATCCCTGAAAGAATCATTACCGACAATGGGACTAATCTCAACAATGCCGTGATCAGGGATTTGTGCACTCAATTTAGGATCAAGCATCACAATTCTTCTCCGTATAGACCAAAAATGAATGGCGCAGTCGAAGCGGCCAACAAAAATATCAAGAAGATTATGCAGAAAATGGTAGTAACCTATAAGGACTAGCATGAGATGTTACCATTTGCTCTACATGGCTACCGTACTTCAGCTAGAACATTAACTAGGGCAACTCCTTTCTCTCTAGTCTATGGAATGGAAGTTGTTTTGCCAGTGGAAGTCCAAATTCCCTCACTAAGGATTATGATTGAGGCAGACCTAGGCGAAGATGAGTGGATTCAAACGAGATTGGATCAGCTGAACTTAATCGATGAAAAATGATTAGCTGCTATTTGCCATGGTCATACGTATCAAAAATGGATTATCAAGGTGTTGTACCCCAAAATTTTCCCTCTCATTTCATCAACATTTTCTCATCACAAGACTCTTGGGACTCAAGATCAAGCTAGGGTTTGCTCTGCTCAAGACACCTCCTTGCACTGTTGACCTAAATTAGGGTTTGAGTTTGCACATGGATGTTTTGACCTATAATGCCCAAAGTTACATTCATACTTCATTTTGCACTCACAAGTTTGTCCATACCAAGTTTCAAGCCTTGAATTAAATTTTGGCCCAGTCAATTGGACAGTTGACCTAGAAATCAGTTGTATTGGGGAAAAAGTCAATTGTGGCCAATTGACAGTCAAACCTCATGAATTTTGACCCACATCAACATTATGAACTCATATGAACCATTTGATCAAGTTTGGATCACAATTCCACAAGAAACTTGATCAGATCACCAAAAGGGCAAAATGGTCATTTCTAGGGTTTTGATTGCACAAAGGCAATTTTTGACTGTTTGACCTAACCAGTGGCAAATCAAGCTCAACCATGTACTCAAGGAATCAATGACATCATCTTGACCCATTCAACAAGTTCAAAAGATCTCAAATGCATAGGATTGACAGATGAATTTTTCAATCAACTGATCAAAATTTGACTGTACATTGAAAAGTCAAACTTTGACTTTTTGGTCAAAATCAAGTGCCAAGGGTCATTTTTCATCAAGACATGTCAAATTATGAAACTTGTTCATCAAGAAACCCAAAATTGCAAATTAGGGTTGGAAATGGAAATTTTTCATAACTTAGAAATTTTTTAAGTTATAAAATTTTCTTATTTTTTCCTAAATTTGTCCCATTGTTTCACCAAGATGCAAGTGGATTCAAACAAAACTTACAACATGAAAGTTGTAGTCCATCACAAATTCTACAACTTTGATTCACAAAGTTTTCTCAAAAGAAGCTTGGATCTCAAGTTATGATGTTTGGAACAAGGGTACCTAAAACTTTTAACTTAGAGAAATTTTGCCCTAGTTTAGGTAGGATTTTTACCCATCTTCTTGGCCATTTAACACATAGTTCCACTTTTAGTCTTAATTTGCATTTCAAAGATGGATTATATTACATGTTGCAAGCTTTCCAAATTGTCCAAGAACTCCTCAAACACCTTTGTGGTTAGGGAGAATCGAATGCTTGAAGTTGGCAAAAACTCACTTTGAAACCATGGCCAATACATGTTCATACCAAGTTGCAAATCTGACCAAACTAGCTTAGTACATGATTACAGGCCTATAAACCAATTTACACTCAAAAATTTAATGCAAATACATTGGATATTGGCATTGTTCTAATCAAGAGAGCTTTGTACATTGAATTTTTCCATTTTGAGCATAAAGGTCATACTTCAATTTTCATAAAGGCCACTTTATGTCAAATTGCATTTTCTTGAGCCTTGGACTTTCTTCCTTTGCAGAAAACAAGTTCCACAATCTCAGGCATAATACAAGAAGTCTGTGCATGCTTGGAGATAGCCTGTACAGGCCTATCTCACTTCATTTCAAACTTTGCTTTCAAAACAAGTCAAAATGGCCAAAAGCTCATAACTCACACATCTGATATGTTGAACTCAAGCAAAGTTTTGAAACAAGTTTCACACATCCTCACAAGCCAGAAGCACGAGCCTTTGACCTCTCAAACCTCCTCATACTCAAAAACCACATTTTCTTGCAAAACAGGGCCAGTTCTGCAAATCACAAGCCACAATCAAATTCCCTCGTGCGTTTTGTCCCAAATCACTTCAAACACATTCCAAACAATATACCTAAGCTATCCAGACCATTCACAAGTTGATGTAACTCCATTAACACACATCACCATTTTTGTTTGGAAGCTTTGCAGGTTGAGTTCTGTAGCACGATTCAGGCCACTTCAAAACAAACTAAGCATTGGGAAAGGTTCAGGGGACATCAAGCAAGCTCAAAAGAACCTCAGGCCCCATTGAAAGTTGCTGCATTGTCCAGCTCTAACTGAACTGAAACAGGTATTTCATGAACTTCTATCTCTCTATTTAGGAACATTTAGACTTAGGTTTGTGAATGAAAGATGATGTATTCATTGCCCTGAAACCATACATATGCTTAGTTTTCATTTATATTAATCGTGTTGAGAGAATTTCATCCATGAACTTTCTAAAAAAAACTAGGTTAGAAATTAGGGCCAAAGAAATTCTCTCTGGTCTTTGAGAGTTAGATCAAGTTTTTTAAAAGCATACAATAAAAAACACAAAAATAATTCATTTTATTTGTATTGACAATTTTATACTAAAAATACTCTTTTTTTAATATACTTTAATTTTTTGTACATATTGATACCATTTTTGTACATAAATAATACTATTTATTTATTTTCTTAAGAAATTAGGGTTTTTTCCCTAAAAACAAATAAAATCAATCTTTTATTTATTTCTTTATACCTTGTACATTAAAAAATACTTTTGCATACATGAATAAATAAATAAGAACCTTTTTTTGCATAATACATTTTATTTAATATTTATTTATTGTATTTTATTTAAATATTGTACATTTAAATATTATGCTTTACAAATTCAATTTGGTTGTAATAATTTAGGGTTTAATTTCTTGCAAAATAATCCCATATTCAAATTTGTACCCCCCTCCCTATATTATGTTGTAATAGCTTAGGATTTAAATTCTCGCACCTTTAATCTTTCAATTATGCCATGATTAGAGAATTAGGGTTTGTATGCAAAATCAAAACCAACAAATAGTTTGCCTAATCAAAGACAAAAATGCATGAAAAAAACAAACACAATGCACACTTGCACCCCTAGGGTTACAATCCACTTGTTGCCTTCAAAAATGGGTCATGGTATGCATGTCAAGTACTTTGGCAAAACAAAAACAAAACAAAAGATCATAGTCCCTCGATGACGCTATCTGAGTTGCCTAAACAAAATGATCAAGTCCCTTAAGAAAATTGCCAAAAATACTTGACACAATTGCTATCATGGTCTATACGATGACCCGCGCCTGTCCCGTTTAGCATCCTAACACAAGGTTGTTCACCAAATACAATGGTGAAGCAACACTGTTAAAAGGGTTAAAAACACAAGAAAGATCTTTGAGTAAAATAGGGTAGATATTTCTTAGTTACTTGATCAAAGCTTGCAAAAACATCCTTGCTATCTTCAAAACACACTTCACCACACAATTTCAAAACCCTACTTTCAAACATTGAAAACTTTTCAAAAGACAAAGACACCTTTGTATACATTCAAACAAGAATCATTACAAAGGTTGCCACAATGATGGCCTCTTTTCAAAACATCTTTCAAAATCACACACAAAGCACCATTTCAAACAATTGAAAATCACCATTTCAAACAATTGAAAAGCAAAGCAAGTGATCTAAACAAGTAACTAAGAGCCCATGGATAACCATGGATAGAAAGGGTGCTAATACCTTCCCTTTCTATAATCTACGCCCCGAACCCAAGAAAACATCTCAAAGGTCTTTCCTGTGCTTTTTGACCTTTCCTTAGGATAAAATAAAAAGTCGGTGGCGACTCTTGCTAAACTGAAACATTTGCAAACACAAACGCAAAATCCCAAGTCAGTTCTCCCACCGTATCACAGAACTGGCGACTCTGCTGGGGAATACTTTAAAAGTGGAGTAACCTTAGGGCTTAGATCACCCTTTGCATGATTATATTGTTTGCTTTGTTTGCTTTACATTTGGTTCTCTTGTTTGGGCTTGAAATCCTCTACCCGGATTTGGGAAACATTCATAGGTAAATAGCAATACATTATGGAAACTGTGCGGGGTATACCGACATGGTTGAAGCAATAGCTATATTAGTGCGACATATTTGTGAGTATCGGTAGCCTTTGAGTCAATCAAAGAGAATACGGGGCCGCTGAGTCATGTCATAAAGCACTAACGAACTCTTAGAACCTTACTTGACCATCTTGGCCTTTTATTAGGGGCAGTGATATGGCCGGCTTTGGTGTAGTCCGAAGTTGGTAGATACTCGATACTACACTCATTAAGGGTTGTTTTCTTGGAATATTTTGGTCGCTAGTTAACTGGCTAAACCAAAACCATGAACATAGAAAACAATCCAGTGATATTGAGCTCCTTAGAACCCGGTTACTATTTATAGGACAGGTTTGAGCCAACTAAACTCAAGAGGGTATTTACCTATGAAACCTCATGCAAGCCTGAAACTAGGGTTTTGTGTGACTTGCTTGTAAATGTGCTTGTGCATACATCATGAACATCATAAAGCATCATATGCATCCACTAACCATTTCAAGGGTTTGGATCTTCATCTTTGTTCTTGTTTTGTAGGTCATGTAACCTCTTCGCAGGAAAACAATTCAAGTCAATCTTGTGAGAATCCCTCCTCAACTCAAGGAGCTCACTTCCAGGATTCCAGAGAATTCTCTTTTCAGTGAAAGACATGGTAGGCTTCTCAACTTTGTCAACTCCAACATTGAAGAAGACATGGTGAAAGTTCTCTTCCAGTTCTTTGACCCCCTACACCACTATTTCACATTTCCTGATTACCAACTAGTACCCACTTTGGAGGAATTTTCTCAACTCCTGAGAATTCTTATTCTTCATCAACTACCCTACAACGGTACGGAAAAAGAACCAAAGCCTGAAGATGTTGCTCAAGCATTACACTTGCAACCATCTGACATCAAGGGACATCGGGAAACCAGAAGTGGTGTCAAGGGTTTCTTGGCAAAGTTTCTGTTTGAGAAGGCACAAGACTGCTGGAATTCACTTGATCTACAAGCCTTTGAAGAGATTGTGGCACTCCTTATCTATGGGTTGGTCTTGTTCCCAAACCCTGATCATCTTATAGATGTGAATGCTGTCAAGATTTTCATATCTCGGAATCTTGTACCTACATTGTTTGGGGACATCCTACACTCATTTTACACACGAACAATGAGGAAAAGAGGTTTTCTCATGTGCTATACTCCTCTCCTAGCAAGGTGGTTTATTTATCACCTTCCACAATCAGTTTTGAAGAATGAGCAGGGTTTAAGGTGGTCACAACGGTTGATGACCCTCACACATTCTGATGTACATTGGTGTTCTCGGTCCAGAGAAAATGTCATCATCATTGATCTTTATGGGGAATTCCATAATGTCCCACTACTTGGCATTAGGGGAGGCATTACCTACAACCCCTGTTTAGCTCTAAGACAATTTGGATATGCTCGGAGGGATGGCCCTCATGACATGCTGATTCCTGACCTAGTTTTTGACTTCGACAACGATGCGCAAGGACTTCGACAAAGGTTCATCAGAGCTTGGAGGATGCCCAACAAGGTGGATAGTAAGACACTGGGGAACAAGAATTCCATCCCCCTTGAGCCTTATCTCAAGTGGGTATGAACCCGCGCTCAGAATCTTATGATGCTGTATCCTCACATTCTCCCCTTGATCAAAGAGCCTGTTATGGAAGGAGAGGTTCCATACACCCTCCTACATCCTGACATGCCAACATCATGGGAAGAAATGCAAAAGAGTTGGATCCAACTCAAAGAAGAACATAATACTTTTGAAGCCAGCTTCTATGCCAGTGAGAAGAAGGTTTTGGAGCTTACCCGCCGACTTCATGAGGAGGAAACTCTCAACACTTACATCGCACCAAAGAGGATGCGCAATGTCTTTTTACATTAATAATTTTGTAATATATTGCCCATGGGGCACTTATGTACTAAGAATTTCTTCTTAATACGACGTGTGTTCCTTTTTGTTTGCAACAAATTT
Organism: Vicia faba; assembly: GCA_948472305.1. Lineage (NCBI taxonomy): Eukaryota > Viridiplantae > Streptophyta > Magnoliopsida > Fabales > Fabaceae > Vicia > Vicia faba. The sequence goes on from OX451739.1 coordinate 1,310,151,881, forward strand.
GAATTTATGAATCCTTGAATGCATTACATGAATAACATACCATTCATCATATGCATAAACAGGTCTTTACACCAGGTTTCCTTATCTTTCTGCTGTTTATTTCAGCAAGATGGATTTGGAGCAAACGGTTAAGGATCTGCAAGCACAAATTTCTCAATTCCAGCAACTCCTCATGACCTTAGCAAAGGGTCAAGAGGACCTCAAAGTACTGTTGGAGAAAAATAAAGAGAAAAAGAAGAAAAGGCCCGGAGTAGCCACTTTTGGAAGAAGGTTTGAAAGCAATGCTAGAAAAGTTCTTGAGTTCCCCTCAATGTCTGATGAAGGGGCTGGTAAAGGAAAATGGGTTGCGGTACCTTCTGAATCTGAAGTTGAAGAGGAAGAAGAGGAAGAGGATTAAGACTACTCCGAACAGCAATATCCCCCGGCGGATGATAAATATAAGAATCTTGTGGATAGATTGGTAGCCATGGAGTTGCAAAGGGTACCTGGTTTAGATTTTAAAGAACTAGGGTTGGTCGCTGGGATCGTCATTCCCCCCAAGTTCAAAGTACCAACATTTGCTAAGTATGGCGGTCTGTCCTGCCCAAAGATGCATCTAAGATCCTATGTCAGAAAGATCCAACCCCACTCATCTGATAAAGACCTCTAGGTATACTTTTTCCAAGACAGTTTGTCAGGCACATAATTGGACTGGTTCTATCAACTTGAGAGGTCTGAGGTTCATAACTGGGAAGACTTAGCTGCTTCTTTTTACCGTCAATACCAATACAATGCTGATTTGGCGCCCACTCGTACTCAGCTACAGAGTATGGGTATGGCTTCCAATGAAGGATTTAAAGAGTATGCCCAGAAGTTGCGTGATCTGGCTGGAAGGGTGCAACCTCCATTATCAGATAGAGAGCTAGTTGACATATTTCTGGGGACCCTGTCTGGCCCTTTCTTCAATCATTTAATTGGGAGTTCCTCCGCAGGATTCACCGAACTAATTTTGACTGGCGAAAGGGTCGAGGCCGGTATTAAAAGTGGTAAGATTTAGAAAGATACCTCCACGTCCATTGTTGTTAAGAAAACCTTCCCATCTAAGAAGGAAGCCTCTGCTGTTTATTCTTAGAAAACTCAAGGAAGGGGAGAGCACCGGCCAACTGTAGGGGCTGTGATGATTCAAAACTCTTCAAATGATCAACCTCGCGGAAATCAGCCAAGACCTAATCAACAACGGGTAGAAAGGCCACAACGGCAGTTCACCCGAATCAACATGACGCCAGCTCAAGTACTCCCTCATTTGTTAAAGCTGAATCTTACCAGTTTGAAGGAAGCGCCCAAGAACCCTAATACCTCCTCTCCATACTACCACTCTAATGCCAAGTGTGCTTACCACTCTGACAGTGCAGGGCATGATACCAATAATTGTTGAGCGCTTAAGAATAAAATCCAAGACTTGATTGACGCCAAGGAAGTAGAATTTGATGCTCCTGAGAAGCCCAACGTGATATCTGCTCTGATGCCCAAGCACGGTCATAATGTTCATGCTGTTATGGAAGACCTTCATGTTACCGATGTTGCTGACCTTTTGACTCCCTTACCAGTGATTAAAGTGAATTTGATGAGAGCCGAGATATTCCCAGGCTGCGGAAAAGACTGCTACTTTTGTTTAAACATACGAGCTGACTGCCCAATGTTGAAATCAGGTATCCAACGCCTGATGGATACCCAAGAGATACTCTTCCAAAAGACCCTTGTTGATCCCTTCACACCTGTTACTCCTGCTACTTTTGCTACTTCAACCAACGATATTTCAATTATAACCATTTCCGACAATCTTCCCAAGGCTTGCAAAAGGCCTGTCAAGATTACACCTGATCCTGAATTTGTACCATTAAAAACCACCATGCCGGGGCCTGTCCCATATCAATCTAGCAAACGATACCATGGAACTACGGAGGAGAAATCTTCTATCATGGTATCAAACAGATTGAAGCATTCCAAGAGAATTCTAAAGAGGAAACCCTTGATATGGGGAACATTGCGGGAACAAGCAAGATAACCCGCAGCGGACGGATTTTTTCTCCGGAGATTGCTCCCCCTCGAGCAGTCTTCGGACCCTCGAAAGCTTCTGTGCCTGTTAGGCCATCTGTGCAAGACCTGATAATTGAAGAATTAGATACTCCTGAAGTAAGACCATCTGTTGATACTACCAATAAGGGTAAGAGGATACTAGAAACGCCTGTCAGGATGAAGACTCATGCTGTGGTTATCCCCGAAACCACCCAGAAAGAAATGGAGGAAATCTAGAGAATAATTAAAAGGAGCGATTTCAACGTCGTGGAACAGCTAGGGAAGACCCCTTCTAAAATATCCATGTTGGCTCTTCTACTCTGCTCTGAGGCCCATGCTAAGGCCTTAATCAAATTTTTAAAGACGGCACACGTGCCCCAAGAAACTTCGGCTGGCCAGTTTCAGGAGTGTGTGGCCAGTCTTACTGCTGATAATGGCCTTGTCTTTTCCGATGTTGATTTGACTCCCAAGGGAAGGAAACACAACGATGCTCTACATGTCTCAGTTGAATGCAGGGGAACCACCCTCGCCCATGTCTTAGTTGATACTGGTTCTTCCTTGAATGTGCTACTGAAAAAAGCGTTGGACCGTTTGGACTGGAAAGGATTGACCCTCAAACCTAGTAACATCGTTGTTAGGGCCTTTGATGGTTCCAAAAGAATGGTTCACGGAGAGGTTGACATTCCTATCAAAGTAGGCACAGAAGTTTTCAACTCCACCTTTTATGTGATGGACATCCGTCCTTCATATTCTTGTTTGTTGGGGAGACCGTGGATCCATTATGTTGGGGCAGTTACCTCCTCTTTACACCAAATGCTGAAATATCCTGTTAAGGGTAAGATTATAACGGTGCACGGCGAGGAAGAGTACATGATAAGTCACCTCAACTCCTTCCGCTATGTGGAGTTGGATGGTGAGTTCATCGAAACGCCTTTCCAACATTTTGAGGAAGTTTCTCCCGAGGTCGCAGTTGCGAAAACAATGGTTGAGGTGCCTATCATTCCCAAGCATGTATCTAGGATGGCATCTCTCAAGGACGCAGAGGCTGTAGTCAAAGAAGGAAAGAGCACAGTGTGGGGGAAACTGCCTGATTTTCCCCATAAGACGGACAAGTTTGGATTAGGGTTTACTACTGCAGGACAGAAGGCTATGCGTCGCTCCAAGGCTGGAGGACCACCCGCCAAAATCACTTACCATGGAATCAATTCTGTAGAAGATGAGGATGAAGAGGACAACTTTGAAGATTGGATCTTTCCAACCGTTGAAGGGGGTTTAAGCAACTGGGAAGCAAAGGATTTTATTCCCATCACCTTCATCAACCAGTAATTTTATCTTTGAACAATTTCCCATTTTTGGTCTGTAATAACTAAACAATTTGTACACTATTTTCACCTCATGCCTTTCCCGGGGCATGTAGGTCCATTTGTAAGGGCTTGATTTTCTTCATTATCATATGCCATGTTTTAATGAATCATTGGACGTCTTCATTTATAAACTGTTGTGTTCATTTTCTTTCCTTTTGCATTTTGTTTTGTTTAAGGATGGATATCCCTTACACACACCCACACTCAAAAATGCAGGTACCCATCCACTCCGGATTCCCTGGGTGACTATTCTGCTTTAGCCTTCGGTAACTCTGAAGATTTGGTCAATCATGCTGAGTACGAAGTTGACGAAGACTGTGAAGTTCCAGGAGAGTTAGCCAGACTTTTGCAACAAGAAGAGAGGGCTATTCTGCCTCATGAAGAGTTGCTAGAAACCATCAACTTGGGAATAGAGGAAGACAGGAAAGAGGTAAAAGTGGGTGCTAACCTGGAATCAAGTGTCAAAGAGCGCTTAGTGCAGTTGTTGAACGAATATGTTGAAATCTTCGCCTGGTCTTATGAAGACATGCCAGGACTAGACACAGATATCGTGGTCCACCGTCTCCCTACAAGAGAAAACTGTCCACCGATCAAGCAAAAGGTCCGGCGAATGAGGCCCGACATGTCTGAGAAGATCAAAGCTGAGGAAATGAAGCAATTCAACGCTGGCTTTCTGGCTGTTACTTCCTATCCACCATGGGTTGCTAAAATCGTGCCCGTGCCTAAGAAGGACGGCAAAGTCAGAATGTGTGTGGACTATCGGGACTTAAACAGGGCTAGCCCTAAAGATGATTTTCCACTGCCACACATCGACATCTTGGTTGATAACACAGCTCAACACAAGGTATTTTCCTTCATGGATGGATTCTCGGGATACAACCAGATCAAAATGGCCCCCGAGGACATGGAGAAAACTACTTTTGTCACGCAATGGGGTACCTTCTGCTACAAAGTGATGCCATTCGGACTGAAGAATGCAGGGGCAACCTATCAACGCGCCATGGTAGCTTTGTTTCATGATATGATACATCATGAGATCGAAGTTTACGTAGACGATATGATAGCTCGATCACAGACAGAAGAAGAACACCTTGATCATTTGCAAAAGCTGTTTGCCAGGTTGAAAGAGTATAAGCTCAGACTGAACCCAAGCAAGTGCACTTTTAGAGTTAGGTCTGGTAAACTTTTGGGATTTATTGTCAGCAACAAAGGCATTATGGTTGATCCAGCTAAAGTAAAGGCTATACAAGAAATGCCTTCCCCCCGCACTGAAAAGGAGGTTAGAGGATTCTTGGGACGCTTAAACTATATTGCGAGGTTCATCTCTCACCTGACATCTACCTGTGAGCCAATCTTCAAACTGCTGAAGAAAGACCAGGTAGTTGAATGGAACAATGATTGTTAAGTTGCTTTTGATAAAATCAAGGAGTATTTATTGGAACCTCCTATTTTGATGCCACCCGTCGAAGGAAGGTCGTTAATCATGTATCTGACTGTTTTGGATAACTTAATGGGGTGCGTATTGGGCCAACATGACGAGTCTGGCCGAAAAGAGCATGCCATTTATTACCTTAGCAAAAAGTTTACCGACTGTGAGACTCGCTACTCACTGCTCGAGAAAACTTGTTGCGCTTTTGTATGGGCTGCTCGCCGGCTAAGGCAGTATATGTTGACTCATACCACTTTGCTGATTTCCAAGATGGATCTGATCAAGTATATCTTCAAGAAGCCTGCTTTATCTAGAAGAATCGCTAGATGAAAGATGATCCTGACTGAGTATGATATCCAGTATACTACCCAAAAAGCTATAAAGGGGAGTGTACTAGCTGACCATCTAGCTCACCCAGCCGTCGAAGACTACCAATCTATGAGATTCGATTTCCCTGACGAGGAAATCATGACATTGGACAACATTGAAGGTAACGGACCGTATGACGGACCTGAAAAAGGATCCCGATGGATCCTGTACTTTGATGGTGCTTCAAATGCACTTGGCAACAGTATCGGTGCAATACTCATTTCCCCGGAAGGTTGCCATACACCTTTCACTGCCCAACTTTGCTTCAGCTGTACCAACAACATGGTTGAATATGAAGCTTGCATCTTTGGTCTCAAGGCTGCTATAGACTTGGGAATCAAATCTTTGTTCGTATTTGGGGACTCGGCTTTGGTTATCAGTCAAGTCAAAGGAGAATGGGACACCAAGCATCCTAATCTTATCCCATACAAAGAACATGTCTTGACATTGTTGCCTCATTTCGAGCAGATTACCTTCGAGCATTTCCCGCGAGAAGAAAATCAGTTAGCCGATGCTCTGGCTACAATGTCTTCCATGTTTAAACTCAACTGGGATAACGAAGCTCCCCAAATTACCATCGAGCGAATGGACGAACCTTCACACTGTCACGAGATTAACACCGAAGAAGTAGTGGAACAACCCTGGTTTCATGAAATCAAAAGGTATCTCCAGACTAGAGAATATCCTGAAGGAGCTTCAGTCAATGATAAAAAGTTCTTAAGGAGGTTTGCTTCCAAGTTCTTCCTGAGAAATGGCATCCTTTATAAGCGCAATCATGATTGTGTTCTACTTCGTTGTGTGGACAAGGTTGAAGCAGAGTTGATCATGACTGAAATACATAGTGGCACATTTGGCACCCACTTGAGCGGACCTACGATGGCTAAGAAGATTCTAAGGGCAGGCTACTACTGGTCTACCATGGAAGCTGATTGTCATCAACATTCCCGTACTTGCCACAAATGCCAAGTCTACGCCGACAAGGTACATATTCCTCCTGTTCCTCTTAAAGTTCTGACAGCTCATTGGCCATTCGCAATGTGGGGCATTGACATTATTGGAGAGATCAAGTCTACGGCATCCAATGGACATTGCTTCATCTTGGTCGTTATTGATTATTTTACCAAGTGGGTCGAAGCAGCTTCCTACGCCTCAATTACAAAGAATGTGGTTGCCTGCTTCATCAAGCAGAACCTCATATGCCGGTATGGTATCCCCGATAGGATCATCACAGACAACGGTACAAATTTGAACAACACTATGATCACCGCTCTGTGCGAGCAGTTCAAGATTTATCATCACAATTCATCTCCCTATCGGCTGAAGATGAACGGTGTTGTTGAAGCCGCAAACAAAAATATCAAGAAGATCATTCAAAAGATGACAGTCACCTACAAGGACTGGCATGAGATGTTACCGTTTTCTCTGCATGGATATCGTACCACGGCACGTACTTTAACAAGGGCAACCCCATTTTCTTTGGTATATGGCATGGAAGCCGTTCTCCCCATGGAAGTTCAGGTTCCTTCCTTGAGAATTATGAAGGATGCCGGTTTGAGTGAAGACGATTGGATTCAGACCCGGCTTGACCAACTTAATTTGATCAACGAGAAGCGACTTACTGTTGTTTGTCATGGTCAGACGTATCAAAAACGGATGATCAAGGCTTTCAACAAGAAAGTTAGGCGTTAAGTATATCAAGTCGGAGATCTTGTAATCAAGCGAATTATCTTGCCGCAAAGTGATCCCAGGGGTAAGTGGACTCCTACTTACGAAGGACCATTTGTGATCAAGAGCATCTTTTCTGGTGGGGAAATGATTATGACCACCATGGATAGTGACGACTTGCCGCACCCTGCGAACGTAGACATAGTCAAAAGATACTACGCATAAAATGACCCGACAAGTTGAAAACCTGAAAGGGCGACTTGGGAAAAAATGGGCATCCCGGTGAATCGAAAACTCGAAAGGGCGGTTCAGGCAAAAATTAGGGATAAAATATAAAAAATATGTACACCCGGCAAGTTGAAAACCCGAAAGGGTGACTTAGGCAAAAAAAAGGGTTTCCCGGTGGATCAAAAACCCGAAAGGGCGGTCCAGGCAAAAGTTAGGGAATTAAAGCGTATGACTATGTCTCGTCGGATCACTTTAAGAACAATCTCTTCACCAACAAAGCTCCAAGCTACTGATCAATCCAATCATCGGCAGACGAAGCAGCGAATGGATAAGATACTCAGAGTTGCGAAGGCTATAGCAGAATGGGAACCCCATGGAATTGTTACACATAGCCATCTTTCTTTTGTATAAAATTTTTCAATTTTTACGACAACATTCTCTTACTAGGATGTTTGTCTCCTTTGTACGAAGATACTTACAAAATTTAATACAAAGATACTTCAAAATGCAAAAATTTGTTTGCTTTTCCTTTCTTTTCATACTTATGTTTGTTAGAACATAGTTTGATTCTACAACCCTCAGTTAGAGTTTTGATGATAACAAAATACAAGATTAAATGAATTATGAGTTTTATATTTGACATAGATGCTACTTAAAATTATGTTGTTTATTTACAGGAAACTCTGATGGAATCAGCATTAGAATATCAACATCAGCATCAGAAGATGTCAACCAGAAGATCTTACATATGCTTACGCTGAAGTCTGATGAACAGAATCTGCGCTCAACACACTCTGACTCTGCTCAGGATCTCATCAATGTCATCAGCACTCAGAAGCAATCAGAATAAGCCTAAAGCCAAGAACACTCTGATCTTAATCAAGCAGAACATTCCGAAGTGTCAACGGTACTGCATTCAAGGCAGATTAATTACCAACGGCTTTATTCCAAGACAAAGATCTTCTCAATATGGAAAGAACGTAATGGTCATTGAAATGGAATTATTGGCATCAACGTATCTATTCCAAGAAGTATTTAAACAAATCAGTGAGAAGTGAATTGGCTAATGCTCTACAATACTCTACACGCCTAAAGTCAATCATCTTCATCCTCACTCATACAGTTTGCTAAAGCTCTCAAATTACTTACTCTATAGTTCTAGCAAGCTAGTTTTACATAAGCTTCATTTTGTGTATTATCACAGTTGTGATATATAGTTTTTCAGAAAACATTCAACACACATATTGTTCATTTATCTGTAAGAAAGAATTTCCTTGAGAAACCGGTCTGTGGTTTAGACTCAAGAAGGCTTTAGCAGTTGTTAAAGCAGATTTGTATTCAGTTGAATATAGTGGATTAAGACCTCGTTGGAGAGAGGCGAAATCACCTTGACGGGTGGACTGGAGTAGTTTGAGATCAAACGAACCAGGATAAAAATATCGTGTTGTCTGCATTTGATTTCAAGTTTCAATAATTCAACCCCCCTTCTTGTGTTTTTCACTTCTTCAATTGGCATCAGAGCGCCTGGTTCTGAGTTCATAACACTTAACTGTGTCAGTACAAGATCCAGCATTGAAAAACACTATGGCAGGAACACATCACAACATCAGCAATGACAACAACGAAGAAAGAGACAGATTCAGTGGAAAACCTCCAGTCTTTGATGGAGAGAATTTTGATTACTGGAAAGACAGAATTGAAAGCTTCTTTCTAGCCCATGATGTTGATCTGTAGGATATGGTGACAGATGGATACACGCACCCAGTAAATGCAAATGGCCAGAAGATTGACAGGAAAGCAATGTCTGATCAACAGAAGCGTGATTTCAAGAATCATCACAGGGCCAGAACTATTCTTCTCAGTGCTATCTCTTACTCTGAATATGAAAAAATATCAAACAGAGACACTGCTAAGAACATGTTTGATTCCCTCATAATGACGCATGAAGGCAACCTTCAAGTTAAAGAAACTAAAGCTCTTGCGCTCATCCAGAAGTATGAGGCCTTCAAGATGGAAGAAAGTCAATCTATTGAAACAATGTTCTCAAGATTTCAGATTCTGGTTGCTGGTCTCAAAGTTCTGGACAAAGGGTATTCTACTGCTGATCATGTCAAGAAGATCATCAGAAGCTTTCCAAACCAGTGGAGGCCTATGGTCACAGCGCTGAAGCTAGCTAAGGATCTCAATATAATCTCTCTGGAGGAACTTGTCAGCTCCCTCAGAAGTCACGAGATAGAGCTAGAAGTTGATGAACCTATGAAGCAAGGTAAGCCTTGAGCTCTAAAATCTAACAGAAAATCTGATTCTAAAGTTTTGCAGGCTATTGAAGAAACCTCTGATGGGTCCTCATCAGAAGAAGATGAATTGTCCCTCCTCTCCAGAAGGGTGAACCAACTGTGGAAGTAGAGGCAAAGAAAGTTCAGGACTCCCAGAAGATCTGAGAACCAAAACGAATCCTCCTCCAGATACAGAAGGTCAGAACCCACCTCTGGATACAGAAGATCTGAAGGCTCATCAGGAAGTAGAAAGCCAAACAACAAGGACATCATCTGCTATGAATGCAACGAGCAAGGACACTACAAGAGTGATTGTCCAAAGCTTCAGAAGGAAAAGCCTAGAAGAAAGTTTGGCAAGGAAAAGAAGAAAAGTCTCATGGCCACATGGGATGACTCTGACACATCTGAAGCTGACTCAGAATCAGATGATGAGAGAGCAAACATAGCTCTCATGGCGAACATATCAGAAGACAATGAAGCTTCTGAATCAGACTCTGAATCAGACACAGAAGAGGTATTTCCTGACTTTGCTATTAATTTTACTAAGGCTGAACTTGCTGAAATCCTTAATGAGATTCTGGAACGATATCAGCAGATCAGAGTCAAGTTCAGAAACCTGAAAAGGGATCTTGCTTCTGACTCTGATAAAACTGAGAGTCTCAAGTTGGAAAATTCTGAGTTGAAAAATAAAGTTTCAAAATTAGAAAATCTTTTACAAAACTCTCAGAAGGAAACAATTCTTGAAACTCCCAGTAGCGCTGATGAGATCATCAAGGAGTATGATCACAACTTTCAGAAGTTTCTTGCTAAAAGCATAGATAGAAACAAGATGGCTTCAATGATCTATGGATTTAGCAGAAATGGAAGAAATGGAATAGGATACCAAGGTAAGGTACCTACACCAAAGAATGCCATGGATTTAGTTATTAAATGAACTCCTCTTAAGTCACACTTTGTATATGGGCACACACACGACATCAAATATACTAGTAGCAACTATTCTGTCAAACCAAAATTCAACCAGAGTTTTGGTAAAACTAACAAATCAGGACCCAAGAAAATATGGGTACCTAAGGATAAAATAATACATGTTGCAGATATCTTTAGCAGCAAAGAAGAAACACCAGTCATGGTACCTGGACTCTGGCTGCTCGCGACACATGACGGGAAGAAGGCATATGTTCCAAAGTCTGGAACTTAAGCCTGGAGGCCACGCAGGTTTTGGAGGCAATTAGAGGGGAAAGATCATTGGCTCTGGAACCGTAGGTAATGGAAATCTTCCCTCTATCAGTAATGTATTATTAGTAGATTGATTAATGCGTAATCTGTTATCCATAAGTCAATTAAGTGATAACGGTTATGATATAATCTTTAATCAAAATTCATGTAAAGCTGTTAGTCAGAAAGATGGGACCATCCTGTTTAATGGAAAGAGGAGAAACAACATTTACAAAATCAAACTTTCTGAACTGAAAAGTCAGAATGTAAAATGTCTTCTGTCTGTTAACAACGAGCAATGGATCTGGCACAGAAGATTGGGGCATGTTAGTATGAGAAGAATATCTCAGATTAACAAACTCAATCTGGTCAGAGGACTACATAACCTGAAGTTCAATTCAGATGCTCTGTGTGAAGCATGTCAGAAAGGAAAGTTTGCAAAACCTGCTTTCAAATCAAAAAACATTGTTTCTACCTCTAAACCATTAGAACTTCTGCACATTGACTTATTTGGACCAGTTAAAACTGCTTCAGTCAGTGGCAAGAAGTATGGGTTAGTAATCGTAGATGACTATAGCAGATGGACATGGGTAAAGTTCTTAAGACACAAGGACGAGTCACACTCTGTGTTTGTCACCTTCTGTAATCAAGTTCAGAATGAAAAGGATCTTAGAATCGTCAAAGTCAGAAGTGATCATGGTGGAGAGTTTGAAAACAAAGATTTTGAATCATTTTTTAATGACAAAGGCATTCTGCATGACTTATCTTGTCCTAGAACTCCCCAACAAAATGGAGTTGTAGAACCAAAGAACAGAACATTGCAAGAAATGGCCAGAACCATGATCAACGAGACTAACGTTGCTAAGATCTTCTGGGCAGAGGCAATAAACACAGCGTGCTACATTCAGAATAGAATCTCCATAAGACCTATTCTGGAAAAGACTCCATATGAATTGTGGAAGAACAGAAAGCCCAACATTTCATATTTTCATCCTTTTGGATGTACTTATTTTATTTTGAATACTAAAAATTATTTGAACAAGTTTGACTCTAAAGCACAGAAGTGTATTATGTTAGGATACTCTGAACGCTCAAGAGGGTACAGAGTATACAATACAGAAACACAGATTGTGGAAGAATCAATCAGTGTTCGTTTTGATGATAAGCTTGACTCTGAAAAGTCAAAGCAGAATGAATTACTTGCAGGTATGGAAGTTGAATTCACAGGTACTGAAGACAAGTCATCAGAAGCTCTTAACAGAGACACTCCCTCAACATCAGAAAGAGGCACTGCAAGCAATCCAGCATCTTCTGTTGATCAACCTCAGAAAAGACCATCCAGAAGCAGCATGGATCACCCAGAAGAAACAATCTTGGGAAGAAAGGAAGATCCAATCAGAACAAGAGCCAGCTTCAGAAACTCTGGAGAATCCCTCATGGGACTTGTCTCTCTGATTGAATCATCCTCTATTGATGAAGCACTTTTGGACAATGACTGGATTCTAGCAATGCAAGAGGAGCTGAATCAATTCACCAAGAATGACGTATGGGATCTGGTTCCTAAACCAAAAGGATTCAACGTTATTGGAACAAAATGGGTGTTCAGAAACAAGCTGAATGAACAAGGTGAAGTTGTCAGAAACAAGGCACGATTGGTAGCACAAGGTTATAGTCAGCAAGAGGGGATAGACTATACATAAACCTTTGCTCCAGTCGCCAGGTTAGAATCTATCAGACTTTTAATTTCTTTTGCTGTTAATAAAGGCATCACTCTGTATCAGATGGATGTCAAAAGTGCATTCTTAAATGGCTATATAGAAGAAGAGGTATATGTGCACCAACCCCCCAGTTTTGAAAGCTCAAAAAATCCAGAATATGTTTTCAAACTAAAGAAGTCACTATATGGTCTGAAACAAGCTCCCAGAGCTTGGTATGAAAGACTAAGTAACTTACTGTTAGAAAAGGAATTCACCAGAGGGAAGGTGGACACAACCTTATTCTGTAAGACAATTAAGAATGACATTCTAGTCTGTCAGATTTATGTTGATGATATAATATTTGGATCTACTAAACCCTCTCTGGGAAGAGAATTTGCTAAGTGTATGCAGGCAGAATTTGAGATGAGCCTGATGGGGGAACTAAAATTCTTTCTGGGCATCCAGATCAATCAAAGCCCAGAAGGAACTTACATTCATCAGAGCAAATATGTCAGAGAACTTCTGAAGAAATTTGATCTCTCAGAATGTAAGCCATCAATAATTCCAATGCATCCCACGTGCATTCTGGAAAGAGAAGAGGTAAGCAAAAAGGTAGAACAGAAAGTCTACAGAGGTATGATTGGTTCTCTTCTTTATCTGACAGCCTCAAGGCCTGATATCTTATTTAGTGTATGCATTTGTGCAAGATTCCAATCAGATCCTAGAGAATCTCACTTAACAGCTGTTAAGCGAATTTTCAAGTATCTGAAAGGTACTACTAATCTGGGTTTGTTTTATAGAAAATCTAGTGATTACAGCTTAGTAGGTTACTGTAATGCTGACTTTGCTGGAGACAGAGTTGAACGCAAAAGCACTTCTAGAAGCTGCCAGTTTCTGGGAGAAAATATGATCTCGTGGTCCAGCAAAAGACAATCCACCATTGCTCTATCAACAGCAGAAGCTGAATACATAGCAGCAGCTGGATGCAGCACACAAATGGTCTGGATGAAAAGTCAACTTGAGGACTTCCAGATTTATGAGAGTAACATTCCTATACTATGTGATAATACTTCTGCCATTTGCTTAAGTAGAAATCCAATTTTGTATTCTAGGGCTAAGCATATAGAAATAAAACATCATTTTATTAGGGACTATATTCAGAAAGGAATCTTAAACTTAAAATTTATTGATACAGACCATCAATGGGCTGATATCTTTACAAAACCACTTTCTGAAGATAGGTTCAACTTCATTCTGAATCATCTCAGCATGAAGCTCTGTCCAGAATAAAACTGTTTTAATTTTATATATTAACCTTCAGAATTATGTTTATTACTCTGTGAACTTCTGATCAATCTCCTTTCAGAGTATTTAGAAATGCAGATTGTATCAGATCTATCCATGAAGCTCTGAGCTCTTCAGTTCAAGGATAGAAGTGATGTTCACTCAAAGCAAACAAGTGTCATCCAGTCATCAGCTGGTTCCTGAGGCTGAACACGCGTTCACGCTTATGAAAAGGCAAAGCGCTGATTGGTTGCATTGAGACACATGTCACTGGTAACCGTTTAAGTATCTTTCCTAAATCCCCTAAAATCAGCAATCAGTTAATGCTATTAATCATGATTTATTTTCTCTCTCTTAACCGTTTATGTTTTCAAAAACTTTTTCAAAACCTATTTAAACACCATTCACACCTTTCACAACGTTTACCCTAACTTTAGTTTTCAAGCAATATTTCGGATAATCTGTGTTTGTGTTCTTCACTATCAAGAAAACCCTTTCAATTTTTTTTCTCAAGAACTCGTGTGAACATGGCTTCTAGCAGCAATCCTTCATCTGGTTCCCAGAAAGACACATCAACTGAGCAATATGAGGTTCCTCTCAGAACTCTACTCACTCCAGTCAAGAATCTTGAAGTTCTGTCAGAGATTATAGTGGATTTCAACAGTTTGAAGGAAAATGGCTTTGATTTATCAGAAGAGATTCAAGCTCAAGGATGGGAATGGTATTTTGACAGGTTGGTGGGTCCAACTTTTCCTATCTTGGTTAAGGAATTCTGGATTCACGCCTCTTCCTCAAATCACCAAGTCACTTCTTACATAATGGGGAAGAAGATAGTGATTACTGAAGAGCTGATTGCAAAACTAATTGGATACAATGGTGGAGGCATTCGCTGTATAGACATGGCTGAAAGGTGCTCAGATGTTGCTGTTATTGCCAGGCAGATTTTCACGCTGGGGCTTCCCTCCAGCAAGATAAGGGATCTGAAAGATAAGCACAAAATTTGGGCAAAGATTATTCTGGGCTGTTTCAATCACAGGAAGCCCACAAGTTCTCCTGACTACATAAACATAGATCAGCAGTTTCTGATCTATTTTATTAATCAGAAGGTAAAGATTAATCTAGCTCATCTTCTGTTCAACCATCTGAGAACCAGCGTCAAGGAGACTAGAGAAGAAGAACGCACTAAAAGGGATTGGATACCCCTGGGCAGATTGATATCATATATTCTGACTGAGAATAGGTTGATTGAGCACTTGACATAAGCACAAGAGATCAGCACCTTGGAACCTTCTATTGGCAAGCAGATGAATGCCAAGAATCTAAAGAAGATGAAGTTGATAGAGAACATTAACAAGGAGCCCAGCGTTACTCCTTTTGCTGAAATCTCCAGCAGAAGAATTCCTCTGGACGACTTCCCTTTGTTCTCAGAGATTGACTCCAAGCCTCAAATAGTTCTGAGATACTTGGATGCGTGCAAATCTGATGGAACAGCACCCAATCTGAACATTCAAGATCTTCAACAGAAGGCACCAGAGGTTGCTCTGAAGAAGACTAAGAAGAGAAAAGCTGCTCCAGAAGGATCATCACAACAGACTCCAAAGAAAAGAGGTAATCCTGTTTCTGTATCTGTTTTAAGTTCAAGTGTTGTTTCCACATCCATTCCTACTCCAATTCTATCTGATATCCCAACACCCCAAACCTTTGAAGATTTTGAAGACTTTGACCCTTCTGAGTCATTAACTCTCAGAAGATCCCGCTCCAAACCACAAAATCCAAACACTACAACCATACCAGAACCAGAACTTGCACAAGTTATGTCTGATATTGAACAACATTCTTCCGCTCCCCATACAAAAAATCCAAATCCAATACCAGAAATTCCCACTTCTCATAAACCTAACATTCCACTCTCACCCATTCCAGAAACTCCCCTCACTCCAATACCAGAACCAGAAATTCCACAACCTTCCTCTCCCCAACCAGAAAATAATCCACCATCTCCTCCACACGCACAAACTCCACAACCTGAGACACAAAACTCTGAGGCTCAAACCTCTGAGTCCCCTGAACCACAACCCTTGGCCATTCAACTGCCTTGTGGTACAACTGTTAACATACCTCAACTACCATCCTCACCAGAAATAACTCCTCCAAACTCCCCACATAGTCCAATCATTATTTCTGACTCTCCTACTCCCTCACCCAAGAAAAATACAGAAAACCACAGCAAGACAGTTGATCTAACAATCCTTGAACGCCTTGCTGCAATAAACCAGAAAACTACCATCCCCAAACCGAAACAACCAGATGTTAGTTCCAGCATTTTGAATTTTGAATCAGATATGCAGAAATGGATATCTTCTTTGAAATAAGCAACTCTGGAAGTTGTTGATCCTACTGTATCAGATCATCTCTGGACTCAATTCAGAAGATGGGTATGCGCTGAAACTTTTAAGCTACAAGACCAGAGCTATGGACAGGTTCAGCAGAACTTTAGTAATTTGCTGAAGGAAATGGAAGGTCCAGTTCTGAGCAAGGCGCTGAAGGAAGAAGTTCTCCATCTGGATAGTGAGCCTTGGTCTAAAAAGCGTCCAGCATCTACAGTTCAAGTTGTAGAAGAACAGGTTAATCAAGATGAAGACTTGGGTCAAGTAGAAGAAGCTATAGAAAGCTCTGAGAAGCAGTCTATATCTGAAGATCCTCAAGCTTCCTCTATTGACAGACAAGCTCTGGAGGATTTGAAGAGATCAGATATGCTGATGAATGAACGGATGGACAAGCAGGATATCAAGATTGATTCTATAGCAAGCATGGTAGCCAAGTAGAACGAAACCAGTGAACAAATCAAGAGCATGTTAGAAGCGCTGTTCACACGACTTCCTTCTTCTTCTTAGATTTTTCTTATGTTTTCCCTGTTTTCTTATGTTTGTCTGTAATATTTCTACTTGTTCTAAACTATCATTGCTTTTGTTTTAATACAAACGTGTTTTTACTCTGATCATTTTAAACTCTGTTTATATATGCTTTTTGATAGCTGACAAAAAGGGGGAGAAAGAACTATATTTTTCAATAACGGCTTACTGAGACAAAAGTCTAAAACATTCTAACATTCTTAAATATTTGAAGTTCTTTGTTCTGAAAAGCTTACAGGTACAAGAATCTGAAGAACTCTGATAAAAGCAAAATTATGATGCTTAAAGAAAGGTTCAATAAAGTTCTGACGCTCAAGGAATCAAAGGGAATAATCAACTCAGGGGGAGCTTTTCTCATCTTTACTCTGATACTTTTTATTTCTTACCCTCTCAGCTCTGATAACTTTTTCTCATTATCTGATTAGCTCTGATATTGTTTCCTCTCTATTCTTAAACTCTGATACTTTCATCATTTTATTTTAATTGAAAAAATCTAGTTTTTGTCATCATCAAAAAGGGGGAGATTGTTAGAACATAGTTTGATTCTACAACCCTCAGTTAGAGTTTTGATGATAACAAAATACAAGATTAAATGAATTATGAGTTTTATATTCGACATAGATGCTACTTAAAATTATGTTGTTTATTTACAGGAAACTCTGATGGAATCAGCATCAGAATATCAACATCAGCATCAGAAGATGTCAACCAGAAGATCTTACATATGCTTACGCTGAAGTCTGATGAACAGAATCTGCGCTCAACACACTCTAACTCTGATTAGGATCTCATCAATGTCATCAGCACTCAGAAGCAATCAGAATAAGCCTAAAGCCAAGAATGCTCTGATCTTAATCAAGCAGAACATTCTGAAGTGTCAACGGTACTGCATTCAAGGCAGATTAATTACCAACGGCTTTATTCCAAGACAAAGATCTTCTAAATATGGAAAGAACGTAATGGGAATTGAAATGGAATTATTGGCATCAACGTATCTATTCCAAGAAGTATTTAAAAAAATCAGTGAGAAGTGAATTGGCTAATGCTCTACAATACTCTACACGCCTAAAGTCAATCATCTTCATCCTCACTCATACAGTTTGCTAAAGCTCTCTGTGATACGGTGGGAGAACTGACTTGAGGTTTGCGTTTATTTTCGCAAATGTTTCGGTTTAGCAAGAGTCGCCACCTACTTTTAATTTTATCCTAAGGAAAGGTTAAAAAGCACAGCAAAAACCTTTGAGATGTTTTCTTGGGTTCGGGGAGTAGATTATAGAAAGGGAAGGTATTAGCATCCTTTCTATCCATGGTTATCCATGGGCTCTTAGTTACTTGCTTAGATCACTTGCCTTTGCTTTTCATTTGTTTGAACTGGTGCTTTGTGTGTGTGGTTTGAAAATGTTTTGAAAAAGATGCCTTGTCTAGGCAACCCTTGTAACAATTCTTTACTCGAATGTTTTACAAAAGGTGTTTGTCTTTTTGAAAAGATGTTTCAAGGTTTTGAAAGTTTGTTTGGAAATTGTGTTGTGGAGTGTGTTTTGAAAAATGGCAAGGATTTGTTTTGCAAGTTGGTCAAGTAACCAAGAGCTATCTACCCTAAATTTCTCAAAGATCTTTCCTATGTTTTAACCCTTTTAACAGTATTGTTCCACCATTGTATTTGGTGGATAATCTTGTATTAGGATGTTAACGGGACGGGCGCGGGTTATCGTTTAGACAATGAATGCAATAGTGCCAAGTGTCTTTGGAAATTTTTCCTTTAAGGGACTTGATCATTTTTTAGGCAACTTGAGAAAGCGTCATCGAGGGACTATGATCATTTGATTTGTTTTTGTTTTGCCAAGGACACTCAACATGCAACATGGCCCATTTTTTGAAGGCAACAAGTAGAGGAACCCTAAGGGTGCAAGTGTGATTGGTGTTGTCCATTTTCATGCTTGTTTATCTTTGAATTAGGTCAAGCTATTTGTTACTTGATTTTTGCATACAAACCCTAGGTCTATCATGGCATAATTGAAAAACTTTTAAATGCGGAAATTTAAAGCCCTAAATTATTACAACATGATTATGGGGATGGGGGTACAAATGTTTGAATGGGGGGATATTTAGCAAGAAATTAAATCTAAACTATTACATCCATATTGAACAGACAAATTATTTAATTGTACAATAATAAGATAAATACAATAAATATGCAAAAATGTATTATGCACAAAAATGTTTTTTTATGTATGTAAAAGTATTTTTCCATGTAAAATATAAACAAAAATAAAAAGGTCAATTTTGGAGTATTTTTATGGTCTTAGGGCAAAATCCTAGTTTTCTAAATAAATAACATTTATTTATTAATATTATACAATATTATATATTAATTTATGCAAAAATAAAAAAAAAAGAAGTATATTGTAAAAAAAGGGTATTTTTTAATGTCATATATTAATAAAATAAAATAAAAAATGTATTATTTTCATATTTTATCCTAAATATTCTAATAAATGTACAAGTATTTATATTATATATATTTAAATATACTAAATATGTATAAAAATAAAAATATTAATTATTTACAAAAAATATATTTTTTTCAAAAAATGTTTTCAAAAGGTAAAATAAAATGATAACTGAAAATAAATATATTTTGTATTATTTTTAATTTTTTAAATAAAAAGGTATTTACATTTATTTTACATGTATAAGTTCAAATAAAACAAATAAATTCCAAATAAAAATGCAAAAATGGGTGGAAAATTTTTTTTAATATTTTTTATATTTGAGCAAAAAATAATAAGTCAGAATCAAAAAGAAAAAAACAAAAATGAATAAAATATCACACAATGGGCCAAGGGGGTGTAAATGGAAAAAGAGGGTGCAAGGAGCAAGAACAACTCAGGCCCAGCCCAAGTCCACCTTCTTCAACCTCCAGCCATTCTGTCTCAAAAACGCGCGCCCTCTATGCTTCATTCAAATTCCTGATTCTTTGACTTTTAACAAAAACTCATAACACAAACAATGTAGAGCATGAAGAGACGAATTCATACATATAAAAATCTTGAGCTAACTCTCAGAAATGAGGGAGAATTTCTTCATCCCCAATTTCTGACCTAAGTTTTTTTCAATGTTCATGGCCAAAATTCTCACAGCACGCATAATATAAATGAAAAGTAAATACATGGATGGTTTCAGGGCTATGAGTAGAACATGTTTTCTTCACAAACCTAAGCCTAATCATGCCTGGATAGAGAGATAGAAGTTCACATTTTTACCTGTTTCAGCTTGACTTGAACAGAGTAATGTGGCCAACTTCAATGGAGTTTGAGGATTTGTACAGCTTGCCTGAGGTCCAAGGAACCTTCTCCAACACCTAGCTTGATTTGAATCTACCTGTATCGAGCTATGGAAGTCAACCTGCACAGCTGAAAAGTGAAAATGGCAAACTTGGTTAGGGGTGTTACAGTCTGTGTTTAGGGCTTGGGATAGTTTGTGTGGGTGATATAGAATGTGTTTGGACAGGCTTGAGCAAAAACGCACGAATGGATATGGTTATGGAGGTCAAGTTGCAGAACTTGCCCTGTTTTGCAACAAAACAGGGATTCTGAGTATGAGCAGGTCTTAGGGGTGGATGAGTTGTGCTTTAGGCTTGGTTTGGTGTATGAAAAGTGTCTACAAAGTTTGCTTCAACTTCTGTTTGCAGGAAGTGAGAGTTTGATCTCTTTTGCCAAGTTTCTTCTAAGGTAAGCAAGGATAGTTAAGTTGGGTTATAGGCCAGCACAGGTCCCTCAAGCATGCTGCAGCACTCTCTCTTGATCAGTGGGATTTGTCTACAAACTTGTGCCTCAAAGATTTTGCTTGTACTTCTTGGATTTGGTATTTTACATAAAGCATTACTTTACAAAAATGGCAAAATTGTTTTTTCTAATTATGGATTAATCTTGCATGTAATGACCAAATGAACAAAATAAGACTTGAACACAAAGTTTAAGCATTTAATTATTGAGTGTGAAGAGGTTTAGAGGCCTGCAAACCATCACAAACCCTGCTGACTTGAAAATGCCAATGTTATGAACATGTATTTAGCTACGAACAAAGTGACTTTTGCCCATCTTTGCAAATTCGAATCTCCCTAACCACAAGGGTGTTTGATGAGTTCTTGGACAATTTGGAAAGCTTGAAATGTGTAATACAATCCATCTTTGTAATGCAAATTTAAATTCCAAGTGGAAGCATGTGAAAAATGGCCATGAAGTTGGTCCAAAATCCTGCCTAGAATAGGTCAAAATTTTTCTAAGTTAAGAATGTTTTGCACCCTTGTTTCAAAAATCATAACTTGAGCTACAAGCTTCCTTTGAGAAAACCTTGTGAATCAAAGTTGTAGATTTTGCAATGTACTAAAACTTTCATGTTTTGAGTTTTGTTTGAATCCAATTGTATCTTGATGAAAAAATGGGACAAAGTTAGGAAAAAATAAGGAAGTTTCATAACTTAGAAAAATTCTAAGTTATGAAATTTTCTCATTTTAAACCCTAATTTGCAAATTTGGATTTCTTGATGAACAAGTTTCATAATTTGACATGTCTTGATGAAAAATGAATCTTGGCACTTGATTTTGACCAAAAAGTCAAAGTTTGACTTTTCAGTGTACAGTCAAATTTTGATCAGTTGATTAGAAAAGTCATCTGTCAATCCAGTGCATTTGAGATCTTTTGAACTTGTTGAATGTGTCAAGACAATGTCATTGAGTCCTTGAGTCCATATGTGAGCTTGGTTTGCCATTGGTTAGGTCAAACAGTCAAAAATTGCCTTTGTGCAGTCAAAACCCTAAAAATGACCATTTTGCCCTTTTGGTGATCTGATCAAATTTCTTGTGGAATTGTGATCCAAACTTGATCAAATGGTCCATATGAGTTCATTATGTTGACGTGGGTCAAATTTCATTAAGTTTGACTGTCAATTGGCCACAGTTGACTTTTTCCCCAATACAGCTGATTTCTAGGTCAACTGTCCAATTGACTGGGCAAAGATTGGAATCAAGGCTTGAAACTTGGTATGGATAAACTTGTGAGTCCAATATGAAGCATGAAAGTCACTTTGAGCTCTTTAGGTCAAAACATCTCTGTGCAAACTCAAACCCTAATTTGGGTCAACAGTGCAAGGAGGAGTCTTGAGCAGAGCAAACCCTAACTTGATCTTGAGCTCCAAGGGTCTTGTGGTGAGAAAATATTGGTGAAATGAGAGAGCAAATTTTGGGGTACAACAGTTTCCCCTGTTCAATCTTCTTGCACCTGAAGAGTTAGATTGGCAAGTTTGCCTTTCGCGTCTCGAAGGTAAAAGGAGATTGGACACTAGAGTGCCCTTAAATTTGCACTCGTCAAAACATGGATGCGGGAATGGGCTCAGGGATGCCATTTGGAGATGGGCTTAAAGATGCCATCTGGAGGGGTGACAGAATCTTGTCGGGGATGGGCTTAAAGATGCCATCTGGAATGAGTATCAGAAAGGTGTCCATGCTTTGGAATATCTCTGAACTGGGGGGTCTTGAATAAGCAATGGATTGACATCCGTGTTTGGAGAATCCGTACACTGTTTTCAGTAGTTGCAGAGTCTGAACAAGTGATAGGTTAACATCCGTATCTGGAGAACCCGTGAACTGTTTTCAGACGTTAAAGAATCTGAACAAGCGATAGGTTAACATCTGTATCTGGAGAACCCGTGAACTGTTTTTAGAAGTCTTGAAGTTGAATAAGCAATAGAGCAACATCCACATTGGGAAGCGTCCGTAAACTGTTTTCAAAAGTTGAGTCTGAACAAGCGATAGATTAACATCTGTATCTGGAGAACCCGTGAACTGTTTTCAGACGTTGAAGAATCTGAACAAGCGATAGGTTAACATCCGTATCTGGAGAACCCGTGAACTGTTTTCAGAAGTCTTGAAGTTGAATAAGAAATAGAGCAACATCCACGTAGGGAGGCATCCGTAAACTGTTTTCAAAAGTTGAGTCTGAACAAGCGATAGATTAACATCCGTGTTTGGAGAATCCGTAAACTGTTTCCAGAAGTTGAAGAATCTGAACAAGCGATAGGTTAACATCTGTATCTGGAGAACCCGTGAACTGTTTTCAAAAGTCTTGAAGTTGAATAAGCAATAGAGCAACATCCACGTTAGCAGGCATCCGTAAACTGTTTCAAAAGTTGAGTCTGAACAAGCGATAGATTAACATCCGTGTTTGGAGAATCCGTAAACTGTTTTCAGAAGTTGAAGAATCTAAACAAGCGATAGGTTAACATCCGTATCTGGAGAACCCGTGAAGTGTTTTCAGAAGTCTTGAAGTTGAATAAGCAATAGAGCAACATCCATGTTGGGAAGCGTCCGTAAACTGTTTTCAAAAGTTGAAGTTGAGAAGGAACCGGTGTAGGGTCGCCTGATGATGAGTCAGTGTAGAACTGTATTTGAATAATTGTTAATGATAGCCTTTTATTCTTATCCTGAAAAGTACAAAATGTTAGCTAAACACAAAGTTATGTTGCATGAAATGTATGATGCAATATATGTCATATCAATGTTTATGATATGAATGTAATGAATGCGCATGCGAGCTGATGAGTTGTCTTGCTGCGGATAGATGAATCTTGGATAATAGAAATTTGACTGCTGCCAGGGAAAGTGAATCCTCGACTGCTGCAGGGGATTGCAAGAATCTTCAGTTGATGAGGGATCTTGGGACCACTGCTGGGGATTGGATCTCCTTAGTGACTTGTAGGGCAAGAGAATTCTGATGATCTCTACTGGGGAGTCCAGAACCTGGTAGACTTATGCTGGAGAAGTAAGACTGAGAGTCTTCAGCCTGGTGGGAAGTATCTCTGTGGGGAGAAGGTTCACCAGTCTGGTTCCGCTGGGGATTGATAGCTGGAAGTTTTAGCTCTGCTGGGGATAGGATTTTTAGATTTTAAGGCTCCACTGGGGATTCTGAAACTTAACTCTGAGGGGAATTGAGTTCTAGAAGGCTCTCTGGCTGGGGAAATCAGTTTTGGAAAAAGCTTATGTTCTGCTGGAGATCCTGAAGTTTAATTCTGTTTGGGGAATTAGGTTCTGGATTTTGACTTTGTTGAGGAATTTGGAGTTTAGTTCCGCTGGGGATTCCTTTTGAAAGGGCATCAAGATACCTATTTGTACCTTCAATCTATCAGCAATCATCTCTCTTGATTTGTAAGGGAAATGATTATGTTCAAATGCATATGCCTACTTAACAAAACATTGGACGTTTCCCAAATAAACATAAGTGCAAAAGAGAAAAAGGAAGACAAAGCAAATTTCTGTATTTGGAAAAGTATTTGTATTAACTTTCTATAAGTATCTTTGTACAAAGGAGACAAGCATCCTAGTAAGAGGATGTCGTCATAAAAATTGAAAATTTTATACAAAAGAAAGATGGCTATGTGCAACAATTCCATGGGATTCCATTCTACTATAGCCTTCACAACTCTGAATATTTGTCCATTCAATGCTTTGTCCGCCGATGATTGGATTGATCAGAAGCTTGGAGCTGGTTGATGAAGAGATTGTTCTTTAAAGTGATCCGACGAGACATAGTCATACGCTTTAATTCCCTAACTTTTTCCTGGATCGCCCTTTCGGGTTTTCAATCCACCGGGAAACCCTTTTTTGCCCAAGCCGCCCTTTCGGGTTTTTAACTTGCCGGGTGTACAGATTTTTTTGTTTTATCCCTAATTTTTGCCTGAACCGCCCTTTCGGGTTTTTGGTTCACCGGGATGCCCATTTTTGCCCAAGCCGCCCTTTCGGGTTTTCGACTTGTCGGGTTGTTTTATGCGTAGTATCTTTTGACTATGTCTGCGTTTGCAGGGTGCGGCAAATCGTCACCGTCCATGGTGGTCAGAATCATTGCACCACCAGAAAATATGCTCTTGATCACAAATGGTCCTTCGTGAGTAGGAGTCCATTTGCCCCTGGTGTTGTACCCCAAAATTTTCCCTCCCATATTCTTCAAGAATGGTAAAGAGCATGCTTCAAAGTCTCCTCAAGGGTTGCACAGTTCAAGGGCCTCCTAACAGTCAAAAATTAGGGTTTTGATTCTGGCGAAGAAATTGAAGTTTCCAAGAGTCCAATCAAGTCCCACATGCCTATAAACATGGTCAAGCATCCTCACACCAAGTTTCAAGACTTACAGCACAAAATTGCACAGTCAAAAACCCTAATTGCCCTACAGTCAACTGCAGGGGCAAAATGGTCATTTGAGAGTCAAAAGTTCAAATTTTTGGTCAACATCTCATTTTGAAGCCACAAACATCATTTGATCAATTCTTGATCATGATTTTCAAAGCTAGGCTCAAAAAGTCTCAAGATGCAAAAGTTTCCATATTTGGACAGTTGAAAAAGTCAACTGTAACTTGACCAAGGCATAACTTCCACATGGATTATCAGAAAAATTCCATCCAAAGCTCATTTTGAAGAGAAAGACATTTCCTACAACTCCTCTTCACACTTCAAGTCCAAGAAATGCTCTCACAAAAAGTTATCAATTTCAACATTATAGGTCATTTTCAAAAGTCAACAAAAAGGCACTTTAAGTCAAAGACCATAACTTGAGATTGGTAAATCAAAATGACATGGGACCAAAGGCATTGGTTAGAGGACTTCAAGACCTGTCCAAAATGTCCAAGAACATGATCAAATCTTAAAAATTGAGCAAGATATGCCTTGTGGAAGTTGGGAAATTTTTGGGAATTTTGAAAAGTCAACTTTGCTTCAAATGCCTCAAAATTGCTAATGGGCCACATTTTCTTCCAAGAATCATCATCCAAAGCATATGCACGACCATTTGGCCCAAGGGGAGTTATTTCATCATTTTTTATTATTTATTTGAATTTTTAATCACAATTAATTCATTTAATTAAATAAAATATGGGAAAAATACTCATCCATGCTTTTCAAATCTTTTTATGCATAGAATACCTTCAAGATTTCGTGCACTATCTGATATGGAAAGAATCAAGGTGATTTGGACATGATTGGTATCAAAACACATGGAAAAATATTGAAAAAATATGCCATTAAAATCGAATATTTGATTCATGATTGCATTGATCTCTTGACTCAAATCTCAACCCTAATCCATCCCATACTTATACTGATCAAAACCTAATGCACAAAGACCTGAAAGCTGCGCTAAAAACCTCACATACACTTTGCACTTTTTTGTGAAATTTTTCAAAACTGAAACCACGATTCCAAAGCGTTTCAAGGCAAGATACCTATTCCATTACATTCCTGAGGCTTCAAGGAACGTTTCTGGATCAAAACCATTATCTCTAACGCAAGGAATTGGTAGAACGACCTTGTCCCGTTCATAATTTTTCTCATATTCATGTATCATAATTCATGCGTTGTTTGCAATTTTTAGTGTTTGGTTTATATTAAGTTACTCATTCTGAAGCTAACCATGTATTTTAATTGAGTTTTTGTGCATCATACGCGAATTCACCATTGAAGCTCGCTAGGGTTTCTCAAGCTTCAAATTGGGCGTTTGCATATGCTGTAAAATCAAGGCATCCCAGTACCATGGCTAGAACCAGGATGCTTGGCAGAATTTAATACACCAGTCGCGCCTAATTTATATAGCCATACGGGCTATTCGCTATTTTTGAAAAGACTGCATTTTGGGGGGGTTTAAAACCCCCGCTACTTCTTTTTTTGTTTCAGGGACAACGAAGAAGAAGGTCAGGTGGCACGACATGGTTGGACAATTTGAATTCAACGCGCGTTTTTTTTGTTTCTAGGCCACTAACACCAATTTTCTCTTATATTATTTATGCTTTATTTTACATACAACGCGTTGAAGCAGCTCAGTTGGTGGAATGTTGTGTTGGCAAGCTTTGGGACCTGGGTTCGATTCCCAGGTCCCTTCCCTTTCTCATATTATTTTCTTTTCCATCTTCCTATGCAGCGCATACTCCAGGGGTTCATTATACACCCATAACCCAGACGTACCACATGGCCACTGAGGGCAATCCAAAGGTCAAGATTTGAAGAGCACCATGGGCACTAGTCAATGCACACGCACGTGGCCGGAAAAGTCAAACAGGGCCTTGAACATTGGGCCTAATTGCTGGCCAGACACCTCCAAGTTGGGACAACAAACCCCCCATTGTTTGCTTTCTTTCACTCTTTTTATTTTTCTTTTTTTTTTTTTGCTTAATTTAGTTTTGATTTAATTCTTCAAATTAATATTTTTATAAAACATAAAAAATAACAAAAAATCAGAAAGTCACAAAAATATAAAAACATATTTTATTTAAATGTTTTCTTGTAAATAAATGATATTAATTAATTTAGTTTTTTTAATTCTAGGATTAATTTTAATGTTTTTCTTAATAAACTTAAAAATTGGTAGAATTAGGGTTTTAAACACTTTTATATTTTTATCTTTTCTTTTTCACCATATTAACTATTAATTATTTATTTTTGTAAATAAAATTGTATTAAATAATTAGGTTAATTCTAGGTTTAATTTTAACATGTTTTCTTAATAAATAAAAATAGTTAGAATTAGGGTTAATTAACTTTTTAATTTCATTTAATTCTCTCATAAAAATCCATAAATACGAAAACTCAAAAATAATTCCTTTCCTCATTTAACTTAATTTAATTTGTTAATTATAATTTAATTTCCTAAAAAGGGTCCAACGCCCTCGCATTCCCGATTTTACTTATTCTCGCATTTTTATTTTATTTCCTCTTTTTATGTAATTCTCCCAAAGCCATGTAAATTAGACATTTATCTTTTTCGCACTCTTTATTTTATTTCAAATCGGGTCCTGGATTAAATTTGGCGATGTGGACCCGCGCCTTTGTAATAGCGTAGGACTTTTATATTCTCGCACCTTTAACTGTTAACTATTGCATGAAAGAATGAATGTCAAAAATAAAAGTAACGCGTAGATCACCAATACATGACAAGACAAAATATCTGAAAACGACACACAAATCACACGCCACCCCTAGGGTACGCCTCACTGTTGCCTTGCCCCTCGAAAGGTGATCGTCGAGTAGAGGACGTTTTAGTAAGTCCTCATGATCCAGGAACCTGGCATGAGGGTAGCTTCTAAGGTGTCTTCCTATTGCTCCGGTGATCACCATGTCCCGAACTTCGAATTGACCCGAACACCTCCAACGGTGGTGCTACCTACCTCTCAATGGTGGGATGGCACTACTTTAAGGACATTTACACAGACGAATTCCTTAGGGTAGGTAGACGACTCTAGATACTTGCTCTAATTTCAAAAACAAATCAAAAATACTTTTCACCGACACCTTTTCAAAAAGCTTTCGAAAGCAATTTTTCAAACACTCTTGAGGACCGATACAAGAGTCGAACTGGAATTTTCAAAGAGACTTTTTAAAACCCACAATTGAAAATCAAACAAACCTTTTGAAAACACAAATGAGCAAGTATCTAAGAGCCCATGGATAACCATGGATAGAAAGGGTGCTAACACCTTCCCTTTCTATAAATCTACCTCCCGAACCGAGAGCAATCTCTATAAGGAATTTTTCTATGCTTTTGTCCTTTCCATTTGGAGAAAATAAAAGACGGTGGCGACTCTTGCTTCCGCGACATTTCGCGAACCAGCATTAAACAGTCAGTTCCAGATCCACCGATCACAGAACTGGCGACTCTGCTGGGGACACCATAAAAAGTAAGGTGTACCTTAGGGTTAGTTCATAACTGTGTTTTCAATTGTATTGATTTGCTTGCTTTAAATTGTGGGACTGTCTTGGGAGTTCTATAGATCCTAACCCGGATCTGGGGGATACCTTCTTAGAAAGTAGAAACAAGGCTGTGAGGGAACTGTGCGGGGTATACCGACATGGTTGAAACAGTCTGCTACGTTGATGTGGCACTTTGGTGTGTACCGGTAACCCTTGAGTTCAGTCAAGGAGAGTACGGGGCCTCCGCGTGGTGTCGTGAAGCATCAACAGACCTTAGGAACCTTAATTGAACTATCTTGGCCTCTTTAGGGTAGTGAGATAACTGACTTTGGTGCAGTCCGAGGTTGGTTGATACTCGATACTACACTCAATTGAGGGTTGCTTTCCTGGAATATTTCGGTCGCCAGTTCAGTGGCTAAATCAAAACGATGAACAATGAAAGCAATCCCGTGATATTGGGACCCTTAGAACCCGGTTACTTTGATAGGACAGGTTTGAACCCACCAACTTCAAGAGGGTAATACCCAGACCCCACGCTGGCTTAAACCCTAAGGGCTTGTCTTGTGTGACTTGTGTGCCTTACATGTTCGCCTTTGTAAATATCTGTGGTGTGTTTAATCATAGCATCATGACATTATCCAGCATCATATGCATTGACTAACCATTTCAGGGGTTCGAATCTTCATCTTTGTTCTTGTTTTGTAGGACATGGAAACTGTTCGCAGAAAGACAATTCAAATCAGCCTTGTAAGGATCCCTCCTCAGCTTAAGGAACTTATATCCAGGATTCCCGAGAGCTCTTCATTCAGTGAAAGACATGGAAGACTCATCAGCTTGGTCAATACCAACATTGAGGAAGATATGATAAAGGTCATGTTCCAGTTCTTTGACCCTCTACATCACTGTTTCACCTTCTTGGATTATCAGCTGGTACCTACATTAGAGGAGTTCTCCCGACTCCTGAAGATCCCTATCCTTGATCAACTACCCTACAATGGTACGGAAAAGGAACCCAAGCTTGAAGAGATTGCTAAAGCCTTACACCTGCAATCATCTGACCTCAAGGGACATTGGGAAGTTAGAAGTGGTATCAAAGGGTTCTTAGCCAGGTTTCTGTTTGAAAAGGCCCATGAATGTTGGAACTCCCTTGACTTACAAGCTTTTGAAGAAGTTGTGGCCCTCCTTGTCTATGGTTTGGTGTTGTTCCCTAACCCAGATCAGCTTATAGATATCAGTGCTGTCCAGATCTTCATGTCCAGGAATCCTATACCTACGTTGCTGGGGGACATCCTTCACTCATGTTACACTCGAACCATGAGAAAAAGAGGTGTCCTTATGTGTTGCACTCCTCTCCTGGGAAGGTGGTTTATTTCGCACCTTCCACAATCAGTTTTGAAGAACGAGCGGGGTTTGAGATGGTCATAACGGTTGATGACTCTTACACATGCAGATATACATTGGTGCCCTCGGTCCAGAGAGGATGTCACTATCATTGATCGTTACGGGGAGTATCCTAATGTTCCTTTACTTGGAATCAGAGGAGGTATTACTTACAACCCATTCCTGGCTTGGAGACAGTTTGGTTATGCTCGGAGGGATGGTCCTCATGACATGTTAATTCCTGACATAGTTTTTGACTTCGACAACGATGCACAAGGACTTCGCCAGAGATTTATCAGAGCTTGGAGGATGCCAAGTAGGATAGACAGTAAGACACTGGGACACAGGAACTCCATCCCGTTGGAACCTTATCTCAAGTGGGTACGAGCCCGCTCCCAGAAGTTAATAATGCCTTATCCTCATGTGCTCCCTGTGATCAAAGAGTCAGTCTTGGAAGGAGAGGTGTCCTACACCATTCAGCATCCTGACATGCCCACGTCCTGGGAAGAGATGCAGAAGAGCTGGATCCAGCTTAAGGAAGAACGTAATTCTCTTGAGACCAGTCTACATGCTAGTGAAAAGAAGGTCTTGGAGCTCACCCGCCTATTGCACGAGGAGAGGAATCTCAACACCTACATAGCTCCAAAGAGGATGCATAGTGTCTTTTGGGATTGATTTGCTTTGTAATTTGTGCCCATGAGGTTTTGATGTACTGAACAATTATTTCCTTAATGATAACGTGTGTTCCTTTTTGTCTACAACAAATTTGAACTTTCGAACCCTTGAATGCATTGCATAAACACATATCATTCATCATGTGCATAGCAGGTTTTCTTCTTTTCAGGTTGCTTACTGTTCTTCGCTGTTTATTTCAGCATCATGAATCCTGACTCATCATCAACAGAGATGTCCATCAAGGCTCTTCAGGCGCAGAATGCGCAATTTCAGGAACTAATCATGGGTTTGGCTCAGGGCCAAGAAGAGCTGAAGGATCTGCTCCTGAAGAAGGAGAAGAAGAAGAAGAAGAGAACTGTTCTTTTCAACTCGGGCCGAAGGTTTGGCAACACTCTGCAGAATGAAGAGGTTGGTTCTTCTATAGGCAAGAGCAGTCCCCAAGGGGGAAAAGGTCCTAGTCCGGTAGTCTCTGACAACGAGACTGATTTTGATGAGGAACAGTATCCTCCAGCTGAAGACAGATACAAGCAGTTGGAGGACAGACTGAATGCTATGGAGATCCAACAAGTGCCTGGGCTGGATTTCGGAGATTTGGGCTTATCTACTGGTGTGATCATTCCTCATAAGTTCAAAGCACCATCTTTCACCAAGTATGACGGGGCGTCGTGTCCCAAGCTACACCTCAGGTCTTACGTACGGAAGATTCAACCGTACTCAGTGGACAAGAACTTGTGGATCCACTTCTTCCAGGAGAGTCTTTCAGGGACTCATCTCGAATGGTTCTATCAGCTGGATGGGACCAAAGTTCGTAACTGGGAGGAGTTGGCTACTGCTTTTTACAAGCAGTATCAATATAATGCCGACCTTGCCCCTACACGTACCCAACTTCAGGGTATGTCGCTAGGGTCAAGCGAAGGTTTTAAAGAGTACGCACAGAAGTGGAGGGATCTGGCTGGCAGGGTGCAACCTCCGTTAACTGACCGGGAGTTGGTAGACATGTTCTTGGGGACCCTATCTGGGCCATTTTTCAACCATCTTATCGGTAACTCGTCTGCAGGGTTTACTGATCTTATCCTGACTGGAGAGAGAATAGAGGCTGGGATGAAGTCCGGCAAAATTCAGAAGGGTGCATCTGCAAGTTTTGAGAAGAAGCCCTTTAAAAAGGAGGCAAGTGTTGTGTATGGGACTAGAAGACAAGAGAAACCCGAGCGCCGCCAATCTGTCAACGCGGTAATGATTGCTAAACCTGCTGCCGCTCCTCGGCAAACCAATCCACCAAGGGCTGAAAGACCCCGAAGAGAGTTTACCCTTCTAAGTATGACTCTATCACAAATCTTGCCGCAATTGCTATCCACCAATTTGGTGACTGTTAGAGAGGCCCCGAAAGTTGTGAATACTGCCTCTCCGAAGTACAATCCAAATGCCCGCTGTGCTTATCACTCCGACAGCCCGGGGCATTCCACTGATGACTGTTGGGCCTTAAGGAATAAGGTGCAAGACCTTATTGACGCAAAAGAGATACAGTTTGAAGCGCCTGAGAGGCCGAATATGGTGACTGCTCCTATGCCTCAGCATGGAGTGAATGCCATTGATGAAGATGTATACGCTGTTTCTGTGAATGATGTAGCTACTCCCTTGATAACTGTTAAGAGGAACCTACTGCTGGCCGGTTTATTTCCGGGTTGTAGTAAGGGTTGCCTTTTCTGTGCTGTTTCCCTCTCTGGTTGTCCTTTGCTGAAGTTGGGCATCCAAAGCCTAATGGACAGCAAAGAGATTTTGTTTAAGAAGACTGTTGTTCAGTTGGTTCCGGTAGAAGAAGTTTATGTTGTTACAATCTTTAGTAATCCGACCAAGGCTCTCCCAAGAAAGCCAGTTCAAATCATGACTGTCGCACCTGTTGTTATTACTGTTCCGGGGCCTCTCCCCTATGAATCTGATAAGGCTGTCCCATGGCACTATGGGGCAGACGTGTATGTGCATGGAATCAAGCAAGAGTTCAACAGTGGCACCAGCATCAGCAATATCACTGGTCCAGCAAAGGTTACCCGCAGTGGTAGGCTCTTCTCGCCTGACATTGCACCACCAGCTATTCGAAGACCCCTCACTATAACACCTGCAAGTGTACCTGTTCCCGTTTCTGATCAAGTTGTTTCCCCTGCTGCCGAGTCATCGAATGCTCGGGGAAAAGGGATTGAAGATGAGCCTGCCCGGATGGAGGCACCAAAATCTGTGACTGCTGAGGCCTCCCCACAAGAGATGGAGGAAATTCTAAAAATAATCAAGAAGAGTGACTTTAATGTTGTGGAGCAGCTGGGGCATACACCCTCCAAGATCTCCATGCTCTCCTTGCTACTGTGCTCAGAGGCCCATGCTAAGGCCTTGATTTCATTTCTCAAGACGGCCCACGTGCCACAGGAGACATCTGTAGTCCAGTTTACTGACTGCGTAGCAAATCTGACAGCAGACAATGGTTTGGGTTTCTCGGATGCTGACCTTACTGCTAAGGGAAAGGACCACAATGACGCCCTGCATGTCTCTATTGAATGCAGGGGCACTACTCTTGCGCACGTGTTGGTGGACACTGGCTCTTCCCTAAATGTGCTACCCAAGAAAGCCTTAGACCATTTGGATTGTGAAGGCCTGGAGCTGAAACCTAGCAATATTATCGTCAGAGCCTTTGACGGTTCCAAGAGGATGGTTCATGGAGAGGTAGACATTCCTATCCGGGTGGGTTCTCAGGTGTTCGACTCTACTTTCTATGTGATGGATATCCGTCCATCGTATTCTTGTCTACTGGGTCGACCTTGGATCCACAAAGCTGGGGCAGTGACCTCTACCTTGCACCAGAAGCTAAAATACCCTGTCAGAGGGAAGATTGTCACTGTGCAGGGAGAGGAGGAGTATATGGTGAGCCATTTGAATTCCTTCAGGTATATTGAGATGGACGGGGAGTTTATTGAAACCCCCTTTCAGCATTTCGAAGAGGTACCTCCAACTTTGGCAGCAGCAGAAGCAGTGGTCGAAGAGGATGTTCCTTTGAAGATGGCTTCCTTGAAGGATGCCCAGGCTGTGGTCAAGAAAGGTGAATGTGCTAACTGGGGCAGGCTCCCTGATTTTACACAGAAAACTGACAAGTTTGGACTGGGTTTTACTGCAGAGGGTCAGAAGGCTGTGCGCAAGGCAAAGACCAGAAGACCTCCTGTACTCATTACCAATCTAGGAGTGAATGTTGTTGGGGACGAAGATGAAGTGGAAGAATCAGAGTTCAATAGCTGGATCTACCCGGCGACTGATGGCGGATTGACCAATTGGATTGCTAAAGACCATACTCCTGTTACTTTTGTTACGCAGTAATAAAATTCTTTGTTTTGTTATTTGTAATAAACAATTAAAACTCTATGGCCCGGTGTCTTACCCGAGGCACCGTTGGCTTCATTTGTGAGGGTATATTAAATTGTCATTTCATATATCATGAATAAAGACCTTGGACGTTTTCTCGCATTTCAAATCTTATGCTCCTTTTCTTTCTTTCCTTTATTTATATATTGCAAAACAATTGTATTTACACACACTCACTCATACAGGTTTCAATCCACTCTGGATCTCACTGGTAACGACTCTGCTACTGCCAGTTATGACTTCGAAAATCCAATCAACTTAGCTGAAGACGAAGGTGAAGATGATTGCGAAGTGCCTGGCGAGCTTGCAAGACTGTTACTTCAGGAAGAGGGGGCCATTCAACCACACGAAGAGCCAGTGGAAACAATAAACCTGGGTACTGATACGGACAAAAAGGAGGTAAATATTGGTGCCAACCTAGAGCTCAACGTGAAGCAACGGTTGACTCAAATGTTACATGATTATATGGAGATCTTTGCCTGGTCCTACGAAGACATGCTCGGGCTGGATACCGACATTGTGGTACATCATTTGCCTACTAAGGAAGACTGCCCTCCGGTTAAGCAAAAGGTCCGCCGTATGCGTCCAGAGATGTCTGAGAAGATCAAAGCCGAGGTTATGAAACAGTTTGATGCTGGGTTCCTTGCAGTGACTTCTTACCCCCAGTGGGTTGCTAATGTGGTACCAGTACCAAAGAAAGATGGAAAGGTCAGAATGTGTGTCGACTACAGGGATCTGAACAGGGCCAGCCCCAAGGATGACTTCCCCCTACCTCACATTGATGTCCTTGTTGACAATACGGCTCAGCATAAGGTGTTCTCTTTCATGGACGGTTTTTCAGGCTATAATCAGATCAAGATGGCTCCTGAAGACATGGAGAAGACTACCTTTGTTACTCAGTGGGGCACCTTCTGCTACAAGGTCATGCCTTTTGGACTGAAAAATGCTGGGGCAACCTACCAACGTGCCATGGTTGCTTTATTTCATGACATGATCCATCATGAGATAGAAGTGTATGTTGACGACATGATCGCAAGGTCCCAGACTGAGGAAGAGCACCTAGATCATCTGCAGAAACTATTTGACCGGTTGAAATTGTACAAGCTGAGGTTGAACCCGAACAAGTGCACCTTCGGGGTTAGATCTGGAAAGTTGCTAGGCTTCGTTGTAAGTGACAAGGGTATTCAAGTGGACCCTGCCAAGGTCAAAGCTATTCAAGAGATGCCAGTTCCTAAGACAGAGAAAGAGGTCAGAGGCTTTTTAGGACGCCTGAATTATATTGCCCGATTCATCTCGCACCTAACTGCTACCTGTGAGCCAATCTTCAAGCTGCTGAAGAAAGATCAGGTAGTACGTTGGAACGATGAATGCCAGGCCGCTTTTGACAGAATCAAAGAGTATCTCCAAGAACCACCCATCCTTATGCCACCGGTTGAAGGGAGACCTCTGATACTATACCTGACAGTGCTTGACAATTCAATGGGGTGTGTGCTGGGGCAGCATGACGAGTCTGGCCGAAAAGAGCATGCCATTTATCACCTTAGCAAAAAGTTTACCGACTGTGAGACCCAATACTCACTGCTTGAGAAAACTTGCTGCGCTTTGGTATGGGCTGCTCGCCGGCTGAGACAGTATATGCTGACTCACACTACCTTGTTGATCTCAAAGATGGATCCTATAAAGTACATATTTGAAAATCCCGCTCTGTCTGGGAGAATTGCAAGATGGCAGATGATCTTGACGGAATACGACATCCAGTACACAACCCAGAAAGCCATCAAAGGAAGTGTATTGGCAGACCACTTGGCACATCAGGCAGTAGACGACTATCAGTCAATGAACTTCGAGTTTCCAGACGAGAGCATCATGATAGTGACTGATTGTGAAGTACCTGGACCAGATGAAGGACCTGAGGAAGGATCCCGATGGTCTATGCACTTTGACGGAGCCTCCAACGCTTTGGGTAACGGTATCGGCGCTGTGATCATATCCCCTCAAGGCACTCATACTCCACTCACTGCCCGGCTATGTTTCAACTGCACCAACAACATGGCGGAGTATGAGGCATGCATCATGGGTCTCCAAGCTGCGATTGACTTAAGGATCAAGTTTCTGAGTGTCTTCGGAGATTCCGCTCTCGTGATCAATCAGATCAAAGGAGAGTGGGATACGAAACATCCGAATCTTATCCCTTACAGAGAATGTGAGTTGACCTTGATCCCCCACTTCACAGAGATAACCTTTGAACACTTTCCAAGAGAGGAGAATCAGTTGGCGGACGCGTTAGCTACGATGTCTTCCATGTTCAAAGTCAAGTGGGACAATGAGGCTCCCCGGATCATCATCTGGAAACTGGACGAACCGGCATACTGTTGCGATCTCGAGACTGAATTGGTGACTGAGAAGCCTTGGTACCATGAAGTGAAGAGATATTTGGAAGCTCAGGAATACCCTGAAGGTTCATCTGTCAACGATAAAAAGTTTCTGAGAAGGTTCGCAGCGAAGTTCTTCCTTAGCAACGGCATCCTGTATAAGCGAAACCATGATTCGACCTTACTGCGTTGTGTGGATAAGACTGAAGCAGAAAGGATCATGGCAGAGCTGCATGAAGGTACCTTCGGAACACATTCCAGTGGACATACCATGGCAAAGAAAATCCTTCGGGCAGGATATTTCTGGTCCACAATGGAAGCTGACTGTTACCGACATTCCCGGACATGTCATAAATGCCAGATATATGCAGACAAGGTGCATGTTCCTCCAGTTCCTCTAAATGTCTTGACAGCACCTTGGCCGTTTGCAATGTGGGGCATAGATATGATCGGTGAGATTAAACCTACGGCATCCAACGGGCATCGCTTCATCCTGGTAGCTATTGATTACTTCACGAAGTGGGTCGAAGCAGCTTCCTACGCTACAGTAACCAAGACTGTTGTGGCACGATTCATTCGGCATAATCTGATCTGTCGATACGGTGTCCCTGAAAGAATTATTACAGACAACGGTACCAATCTTAATAACAAGATGATCACTGAGCTCTGCGAGCAGTTTAAGATACAGCACCACATTAAGATACAGCACCACAACTCTTCTCCTTACAGACCGAAGATGAATGGGGCTGTAGAAGCAGCAAATAAGAACATTAAGAAAATCATGTAGAAGATGACAGTGACTTATAAAGATTGGCACGAGATGTTACCGTTCGCTCTACATGGGTACCGTACCTCAGCCAGGACGTCAACCGGGGCAACTCCCTTTTCCTTGGTCTATGGTATGAAGGTAGTCTTACCGATCGAAGTGCAAATACCCTCTCTCCGGATAATGAAGGATGCAGATCTAAACGAAGATGATTGGATCCAGACACGACTTGATCAGCTAAACCTTATTGATGAAAAAAGACTTGTTGCTATCTGTCATGGTCAGACGTATCAGAAACGGATGATCAGGGCATTTAACAAGAAGGTTAGACCACAGGAATATCGAGTTGGGGATCTGGTAATCAAGCGAATCATCCTTCCTCAGAGTGATCCAAGGGGCAAATGGACCCCTACGTATGAAGGGCCATTTGTGGTTAAACATGTGTTCTCAGGAGGAGCCATGATTCTAACCAACATGGATGGTGACGACCTTCCTCACCCCGCTAATGCAGACATAGTAAAAAGATACTACGCATGAAAAAGACCCGCTAGGTTGACATACCTAGGCAAAAATTAGGGCTTCCCGGCGAACCAAAAGGGTTCGGGCAAAATAAAGGGATGAAATAAAAAAATCTGTACACCCGGCAAGTCGAAAACCTGAAAAGGCGGCTTGGGCAAAAATGGGTATCCCGGTGGACTGAAAACCCGAAAGGGAGGTCCAGGCAAAAGTTAGGGATAAAGCGTAATACTATGTCTCTATGGATCACTTTGCATCCAGAATCCGGTATCTACATCAAGTTCAGACGGCATCGATCAGTCAGCTTCATCTTCAACTAAGGTCATCAAGTGATGAGATGCTCAAAGACATAAAGGCGATAGCAGAGTTGAAACCCAGTGGATCATTCATTTCACACAGCTGTTTTATTTTCTCTTCTACAAATTTGTATAAACTCTTTTGTTCGGCGGCATTCTCTTACTAGGAGGTCAGCCTCTTGTACATAAACGCCTATTTTACAGGCAAATTCAAAATCAATACAACAATCACTTTTCAGTTAAAATTGCCAATTGTTTTTCCTTTTCTGTTTTGTTTTGCGAAGAACGTCCAAGGTTCAATTTGTGATATATGCATTGACAATAATTTGCTAACTCATGAATAAATTACATACGAAACAAAGGATTAATTACAGGTAACATTAGAAACAGGGGCAATAAAGAGTTGTCTAAGCAATATAATTGTTCTGTCCCCCAAGGTACCAAGGTAGGTTCAGCTAAAGAACATAACCAGATATCTTAATTCCCCAGAGAGTGAGCCAGCAAGTCAGTGCACTCTCCCCAAGCTATATTATAAAACCTCAAGGAAGTTGGGTATCCTCCCGCAGATCTCAACATTCCCCAGCAGTATATATGCATTCTTAACAAGCGTCCCCGGCAATCTTGGTCTAAAGATTGTTCTCCGGCGGTATATCAAACATTCAGTGGAGTCACTTCCCCGATACAGTTCAAAACTTCCCCAGGAGAGTCCAATCCAGTTTCCCCAGGAAAAGTTGGAATTCATCTCCCCAAGCAGCAAGCTTATCCCCAGTAGATTCTGGAAGCTTACCCCCGCAGAGCACGAACGCATCTCCCGGCTTGATTCAAAGAGTTATTTCCCTACCAGGATATAACTGGGTTATCCTCAGCCAAAAGCCACGAAAAGATCGTCCTCGGCGAAGTCTTCTTATCCCCAGCGAAGTCTATTAACACTTCCAACACAACAATGGTATCCCCAGCGAAGTTACCATCAACATTTCAGCAAAGTATCTCTCTCCCCACAGAGTATTTTTTCCCAGCAAGATCGTTAGAGTACTCTTCTCCCCACAGAGTAATCCATTCGCCAAGTTTATTCCCCAATGGAGTTATCTTCTCCTACCGGTATTCTTGCAACTATCATCCCCAGCGGAAAAAAATATTCCTTTCTTCAAACATCAGCCCAGGATATGACTTCCCGGCATCCATCAAGGATTTACTTTCCTAGACGAGAATACATTCATAAACATCACATTTCCATACATTATAGCATGCATATACGCATCATACCTTACAATCTCATTTATGTTGAGAACATCATTGCTTGATCCATATCATGCATTGCATATGACTGACCTTTACCTTTCAGGAAAGATCCAGTTAAGTTCTCAGCTATGTCCAAGACTTTAGCCTGGTTCAGTTAAATCGACCCTAAGATTTTCCTGATTCTTATCCAGTCAAAGGCCTTCTCTGGTTCAGTCAGATCGACCCTAAGATCTCCCTGTTTCTTATCCAGTTGAAGATTTCAAGACCTTGTCCGGTTCAGTTAAATCGACCCTAAGATTTTCCTGTTTCTTATCCAGACAAAGGCCTTCTCTGGTTCAGTCAGATCGACCCTAAGATCTCCCTGTTTCTTATCCAGTTGAAGATTTCAAGACCTTGTCCGGTTCAGTTAAATCGACCCTAAGATTTTCCTGTTTCTTATCCAGACAAAGGCCTTCTCTGGTTCAGTCAGATCGACCCTAAGATCTCCCTGTTTCTTATCCAGTTGAAGATTTCAAGACCTAGATCGGTTCAGTTAAATCGACCCTAAGATTTCCCTATTTCTTATCCAGTCAAAGGCCTTCTCTAGTCCAATTAAATCGATCCCTAAAAGATTTTCCTAATGAAGACTCAGTAGAAGATATCCAAGATTCTCTCAGCGTTACTGTTGAGGTTGAAGTCACCCAAGATTCTCTCAGCGTTACTGTTGGGGTTGAAGTCGCCCAAGATTCTCTCAGCGTTACTGTTGAGGTTGAAGTCGCCCAAGATTCTCTCAGCGTTCCTGTTGAGGTAGTAATCGTCTAAGGTTCTCTCACCGTTCCTGTTGAGGTAGTAACCATCCTTGGTTCATTCATCACCGTTTGAAGCTCCAGATTCAATTCCTGTAAATAGTCAGGGCACACCCACACAAAGAATTTGAAGACCAACTCCTGTAACAGGTCAGGTAATCCTCTTTCTTTTTCAGGTACGCAAGTTCTCGCTAAGGAATCTCTTATGCGATCGACATCCAGATGGCATCTATAAGCCCATCATCCTATCCATCATCTCTTAGCATGGCATCTATAAGCCCATCATCCTATCCATCAATCTCCAAATGGCATCTATAAGCCCATTCCCACCATCACACTACTATGTGAGCGCAAATTTTTGGGCACTCTAGTGTTCAATCATCTTCCACCCTCGGATTACGAAAGGCACGCCAACCAATCTACATCCTCAGGTCTAAGAAGATTGAACAGGGGCAACTGTTGTACCCCAAAATTTGCCCTCCCATATTCTTCAAGAATGGTAAAGAGCATGCTTCAAAGTCTCCTCAAGGGTTGCACAGTTCAAGGGCCTCCTAACAGTCAAAAATT
Organism: Vicia faba; assembly: GCA_948472305.1. Taxonomy (NCBI): domain Eukaryota; kingdom Viridiplantae; phylum Streptophyta; class Magnoliopsida; order Fabales; family Fabaceae; genus Vicia; species Vicia faba. The sequence goes on from OX451739.1 coordinate 1,310,192,095, forward strand.
AGGGTTTTGATTCTGGCAAAGAAATTGAAGTTTCCAAGGGTCCAATCAAGTCCCACGTGCCTATAAACATGGTCAAGCATCCTCACACCAAGTTTCAAGACTTACAGCACAAAATTGCACAGTCAAAAACCCTAATTGCCCTACAGTCAACTGCAGGGGCAAAATGGTCATTTGACAGTCAAAAGTTCAAATTTTTGGTCAACATCTCATTTTGAAGCCACAAACATCATTTGATCAATTCTTGATCATGATTTTCAAAGCTTGGCTCAAAAAGTCTCAAGATGCAAAAGTTTCCATATTTGGACAGTTGAAAAAGTCAACTGTAACTTGACCAAGGCATAACTTCCACATGGTTTATCAGAAAAATTCCATCCAAAGCTCATTTTGAAGAGAAAGACATTTCCTACAACTCCTCTTCACACTTCAAGTCCAAGAAATGCTCTCACAAAAAGTTATCAATTTCAACATTATAGGTCATTTTCAAAAGTCAACAAAAAGGGACTTTAAGTCAAAGGCCATAACTTGAAATTGGTAAATCAAAATGACATGGGACCAAAGGCATTGGTTAGAGGACTTCAAGAACTTTCCAAAATGTCCAAGAACATGATCAAAGCTTAAACATTGAGCAAGATATGCCTTGTGGAAGTTGGGAAATTTTTGGGAATTTTGAAAAGTCAACTTTGCTTCAAATGCCTCAAAATTGCTAATGGGCCACATTTTCTTCCAAGAATCATCATCCAAAGCATATGCACGACCATTTGGCCCAAGGGGAGTTATTTCATCATTTTTTATTATTTATTTGAATTTTTAATCACAATTAATTCATTTAATTAAATAAAATATGGGAAAAATACTCATCCATGCTTTTCAAATCTTTTTATGCATAGAATACCTTCAAGATTTCGTGCACTATCTGATATGGAAAGAATCAAGGTGATTTGGACATGATTGGTATCAAAACACATGGAAAAAGATTGAAAAAATATGCCATTAAAATCGAATATTTGATTCATGATTGCATTGATCTCTTGACTCAAATCTCAACCCTAATCCATCCCATACTTATACTGATCAAAACCTAATGCACAAAGACCTGAAAGCTGCGCTAAAAACCTCACATACACTTTGCACTTTTTTGTGAACTTTTTCAAAACTGAAACCACGATTCCAAAGCGTTTCAAGGCAAGATACCTATTCCATTACATTCCTGAGGCTTCAAGGAACGTTTCTGGATCAAAACCATTATCTCTAACGCAAGGAATTGGTAGAACGACCTTGTCCCGTTCATAATTTTTCTCATATTCATGTATCATAATTCATGCGTTGTTTGCAATTTTTAATGTTTGGTTTATATTAAGTTACTCATTCTGAAGCTAACCATGTATTTTAATTGAGTTTTTGTGCATCATACGCGAATTCACCATTGAAGCTCGCTAGGGTTTCTCAAGCTTCAAATTGGGCGTTTGCATATGCTGTAAAATCAAGGCACCCCAGTACCATGGCTAGAACCAGGATGCTTGGACGAATTTAATACACCAGTCGCGCCTAATTTATATAGCCATACGGGCTATTCGCTATTTTTGAAAAGACTGCAATTTGGGGGGGTTTAAAACCCCCGCTACTTCTTTTTTTATTTCAGGGACAACGAAGAAGAAGGTCAGGTGGCACGACATGGTTGGACAATTTGAATTCAACGCGCGTTTTTTTTGTTTCTAGGCCACTAACACCAATTTTCTCTTATATTATTTATGCTTTATTTTACATACAACGCGTTGAAGCAGCTCAGTTGGTGGAATGTTGTGTTGGCAAGCTTTGGGACCTGGGTTCGATTCCCAGGTCCCCTCCCTTTCTCATATTATTTTCTTTTCCATCTTCCTATGCAGCGCATACTCCAGGGTTTCATTATACACCCATAACCCAGACGTACCACATGGCGACTGAGGGCAATCCAAAGGTCAAGATTTGAAGAGCACCATGGGCACTAGTCAATGCACACGCACGTGGCCGGAAAAGTCAAACAGGGCCTTGAACATTGGGCCTAATTGCTGGCCAGACACCTCCAAGTTGGGACAACAAACCCCCCATTGTTTGCTTTCTTTCACTCTTTTTATTTTTCTTTTTTTTTTTTGCTTAATTTAGTTTTGATTGAATTCTTCAAATTAATATTTTTATAAAACATAAAAAATAACAAAAAATCAGAAAGTCACAAAAATATAAAAACATATTTTATTTAAATGTTTTCTTGTAAATAAATGATATTAATTAATTTAGTTTTTTAATTCTAGGATTAATTTTAACGTTTTTCTTAATAAACTTAAAAATTGGTAGAATTAGGGTTTTAAACACTTTTATATTTTTATCTTTTCTTTTTCACCATATTAACTATTAATTATTTATTTTTGTAAATAAAATTGTATTAAATAATTAGGTTAATTCTAGGTTTAACTTTAACATGTTTTCTTAATAAATAAAAATAGTTAGAATTAGGGTTAATTAACTTTTTAATTTCATTTAATTCTCTCATAAAAATCCATAAATACGAAAACTCAAAAATAATTCCTTTCCTCATTTAACTTAATTTAATTTGTTAATTATAATTTAATTTCCTAAAAAGGGTCCAACGCCCTCGCATTCCCGATTTTACTTATTCTCGCATTTTTATTTTATTTCCTCTTTTTATGTAATTCTCCCAAAGCCATGTAAGTTAGACATTTATCTTTTTCGCACTCTTTATTTTATTTCAAATCGGGTCCTGGATTAAATTTGGCGATGTGGACCCGCGCCTTTGTAATAGCGTAGGACTTTTATATTCTCGCACCTTTAACTGTTAACTATTGCATGAAAGAATGAATGTCAAAAATAAAAGCAACGCGTAGATCACCAATACATGACAAGACAAAATATCTGAAAACGACACACAAATCACACACCACCCCTAGGGTACGCCTCACTGTTGCCTTGCCCCTCGAAGGGTGATCGTCGAGTAGAGGATGTCTTAGTAAGTCCTCATGATCCAGGAACCTGGCATGAGGGTAGCTTCTAAGGTGTCTTCCTATTGCTCCGGTGATCACCATGTCCCGAACCTCGAATTGACCCGAACACCTCCAACGGTGGTGCTACCTACCTCTCAATGGTGGGATGGCACTACTTTAAGGACATTTACACAGACGAATTCCTTAGGGTAGGTAGACGACTCTAGATACTTGCTCTAATTTCAAAAACAAATCAAAAATACTTTTCACCGACACCTTTTCAAAAAGCTTTCGAAAGCAACTTTTCAAACACTCTTGAGGACCGATACAAGAGTTGAACTGGAATTTTCAAAGAGACTTTTTAAAACCCACAATTGAAAAGCAAACAAACCTTTTGAAAACACAAATGAGCAAGTATCTAAGAGCCCATGGATAACCATGGATAGAAAGGGTGCTAACACCTCCCTTTCTATAAATCTACCTCCCGAACCGAGAGCAATCTCTATAAGGAATTTTTCTGTGCTTTTGTCCTTTCCATTTGGAGAAAATAAAAGATGGTGGCGACTCTTGCTTCCGCGACATTTCGCGAACCAGCGTTAAACAGTCAGTTCCAGATCCACCGATCACACCTGGGATCACTTTGCGGTAAGATAATCCGCTTGATTACGAGATCTCCGACTTGATATACTTGACGTCTGACTTTCTTGTTGAAAGCCTTGATCATCTGTTTTTGATACGTTTGACCATGGCAAACAGCAGCGAGTCGCTTCTCGTCGATCAAATTGAGTTGATCAAGTCGGGTCTGAATCTAATTGTCTTTGTTCAAACCAGCGTTCTTCATAATCTTTAAAGAAGGAATCTGAACTTCCATGGGTAGGACAGCTTCCATGTCATATACTAAAGAAAATGGGGTTGCCCCTGTTGAAGTACGTGTCGTGGTACGGTATCCATGCAGAGCAAACGGTAACATCTCATGCCAGTCTTTGTAGGTGACTGTCATTTTCTGAATGATCTTCTTAAAGTTTTTGTTCGCAGCTTCAACAGCATCGTTCATCTTCGGCCGATAGGGAGATGAATTGTGATGATAAATCTTGAACTGTTCGCATAGAGCGGTGATCATAGTATTATTCAGATTTGTACCGTTGTCTGTGATGATCCTGTCGGGGACACCATACCGACATATGAGATTCTGCTTGATGAAGCGGGCAACCACATTTTTAGTAACAGAGGCGAAGGAAGCTGCTTCGACCCATTTGGTAAAATAGTCAATGGCGACCAGGATGAAGCGATATCCATTAGACGTTGTGGGCTTGATCTCTCCAATCATGTTAATGCCCCACATTGTAAATGGCCAAGGAGCCATCAGAATGTTGAGAGGAACAGGAGGAATATGGATCTTGTCAGCGTAGACCTGACATTTGTGGAAAGTACGGGAATGCTGATGGAAATCTGCTTCCATGGTAGACCAGTAATAGCCTGCCCTTAGAATCCTCTTAGCCATCGTATGCCTGCTCAAGTGGGTGCCAAACGTACCGCTGTGTATCTCATTCATGATTAACTCTGCTTCAGCTTTGTCTACACATCAGAGTAAAACACAATCATGGTTGCGTTTATAGAGGATGCCATTGCTCAGGAAGAACTTGGCAGCAAATTTCCTTAGGAACTTCTTGTCATTTACGGAAGCTCCTTCGGGATATTCTCTAGTCTGGAGATACCTTTTGATTTCTTGAAACCAGGGTTGTTCCACTTCTTCTTTGGTATTAATCTCATGACAATGCGCAGGTTCATCCATTCGCTCGATGGTGATTTGGGGAGCCTCATTATCCCAGTTGAGTTTAAACATGGAAGACATTGTTGCCAGAGCATCTGCAAGTTGATTCTCTTCTCGCGGGAAATGCTCGAAGGTGATTTGCTAGAAATGAGGCAACAATGTCAGGACATGTTCTTTGTATGGGATAAGATTAGGATGCTTGGTATCCCACTCTCCTTTGATTTGACTGATAACTAAAGCCGAGTCCCCAAATACGATCAAAGATTTGATCCCCAAGTCTATAGCAGCCTTGAGACCAAAGATGCAAGCTTCATATTCAGCCATGTTGTTGGTACAACTGAAGCAAAGTCGGGCCATGAAAGGTGTGTGGAAACCTTCCGGGGAAATGAGTACCGCACCGATACCGTTTCCAAGTGCATTTGAAGCACCATCAAAGTACAGGGTCCATCGGGATCCATTTTCAGGTCTGTCATACGGTCCGTTATTTTTAATGTTGTCCACATTCATGATGTCCTCGTCCGGGAAGTCGAATCTCATGGACTGATAATCTTCGATAGCTTGATGAGCTAGATGGTCAGCTAGTACACTCCCTTTTATAGCTTTTTGGGTAGTATACTGGATGTCATACTCGGTCAAGATCATCTGCCACCTAGCGATTCTTCCAGATAAAGCAGGCTTCTCGAAGATATACTTGATAGGATCCATTTTGGAAATCAACATAGTGGTATGAGTCAACATATACTGCCTTAGTCGGCGAGCAGCCTATACGAAAGCGCAGCAAGTTTTCTCGAGCAGTGAGTAGCGAGTCTCACAGTCGGTAAACTTTTTGCTAAGGTAATAAATGGCATGCTCTTTTCGACCAGACTCGTCATGCTGGCCCAACACACACCCCATTGAGTTATCCAAGACGGTCAGATACATGATCAGCGGCCTTCCTTCGACATGTGGCATCAGAATAGGAGGTTCTAGAAAATACTCCTTGATCTTATCAAAAGCAGTTTGGCAATCGTCGTTCCACTCGACTACCTGATCTTTCTTCAATAGTTTGAAAATTGGCTCACAGGTAGACGTTAGATGAGAGATGAATCTGGCAATATAGTTCAAGCTCCCCAAGAATCCTCTAACCTCCTTTTCAGTACGGGGAGCAGGCATTTATTGTATTGCTTTCACTTTCGCTGGATCGACCTCAATGCCCTTGTTGCTGACAATAAACCCTAGGAGTTTACCAGACCTAACTCCAAAAGTGCACTTACTTGGATTCAGCCTGAGTTTGTACTCTTTCAACCTGGCAAACAGCTTCTGCAAATGCTCAAGGTGTTCCTCCTCTGTTTTTGATCGAGCTATCATGTCGTCTACGTAAACTTCGATCTCATGATGTATCATATCATGAAATAAAGCTACCATGGCGCGTTGATAAGTTGCCCCTGCGTTCTTCAGTCCGAACGGCATCACCTTATAGTAGAAGGTACCCCATTGTGTAACAAAGGTTGTTTTCTCCATGTCCTCGGGGGCCATTTTAATCTGGTTGTAGCCCGAGAATCCATCCATGAAGGAAAACACCTTGTGATGAGTTGTGTTGTCAATCAAAATGTTGATATATGGTAGCGGAAAATCATCCTTAGGGCTAGCCCTATTCAAATCCCGGTAGTCCACACACATTCTTACCTTGCCATCTTTTTTAGGTATTGGCACAATGTTAGCAACCCATTGCGGATAGGATGTAACATCCAAAAAGCCCGCGTTGAATTGCTTCATTACTTCAGCTTTAATCTTCTCAGACATGCCGGGCCTCATTCGGCGGACTTTTTGCTTGATCGGTGGACAATCCTCTCTTGTAGGGAGACGGTGAACCACTATATCTATGTCTAAATCCGACATGTCTTCATAAGACCAGGCGAAGATTTCAACGTACTCATTCAACAGCTGTATCAAGCGCTCCTTGACACTTGGTTCCAGATTGGCACCCACTTGTACTTCCTTCCGGTCTTCCTCTGTTCCTAAGTTGACTGTTTCCAACAACTCTTCGTGAGGCAAGATGGCCCTCTCTTCTTGTTGTAGAAGTCTGGCTAGCTCTCCTGGTACTTCACAATCTTCGTCGTCTTCGCACTCAGCCTGACTGACCAAATCTTTAGAGTTTTTGAAGGACATAGCAGAATAGTCACCCATAGAATCCAGAGTGGATAGGTACCTGCATTTGTGAGTGTGGGTGTGTGTAAGGGATAGCCATCCTTAAACAGGCAAAAAATGCAAAAGGAAAGAAAATGAACACAGCAGTTTATAAATGAAAAGCGTCCAATGATTCATTAAACATGGCATATGAATATGAAGAGAATCAAAACCCTTACAAATGGACCTACATGCCCCGGGCAAGGCATAAGGTGAAAAAGTAGTGTGCAGATTGTTTAAAAGTAAATATTACAGACCAACAGGAAATGTTCGAAAGATAAGTTACTGATTAATAAAAGTAATGGGGACGAAGTCTTTTGCCTCCCAGTTGTGCAGTCCCCCTTCGATGGTTGGGAAGATCCAGTCTTCAATGTTACCCTCTTCTTCTTCGTCTTCCAAAGCATTGATCCCATGAGGAGAAATCTTGATGGGTGTCCTTTCGATTTTTGAGCGACGCATAGCTTTCTGCCCCGCAGCAGTGAATCCCAACCCAAACTTGTCTGTTTTGTGAGGAAAGTCAGGCAACTGACCCCATGTTGAGCTCTTTCCCTCCTTCATTGCAGCCTGTGCGTCTTTCAGAGATGCCATCCTGGCCACCTGCTTGGGCTCCTCAGCTACTGCCTTTGCTACTGCAACCTCGGGAGCAATTTCCTCGAAGTGTTGGAACGGTGTCTCAATGAATTCACCCTTCACTTCCACATACCGAAAGGAGTTCAGATGACTGATCATGTACTCCTCTTCACCGTGTACAGTTATGATTTTTCCTTTGACAGGGTATTTCAACATTTGATGTAGGGAGGAAGTGACTGCGCCAGCATTATGTATCCATGGTCTCCCTAGCAAGCAAGAGTATGACGGACGGATGTCCATCACATAGAAAGTTGAGTGGAATACTTCGGTGCCCACCTTGATGGGAATGTCGACCTCCCCATGTACCATCCTTTTAGATCCGTCAAAATCCCTGACAATGATATTACTTGGTTTCAGCTCCAAGCCTTCACAATCCAATCGATCCAGAGCTTTCTTAGGCAGCACGTTCAGAGAAGAACCAGTGTCGACCAAAACATGGGCAAGAGTAGTTCCTCGGCATCCGACTGACACATGCAATGCATCATTGTGCTTTCTTCCTTTCGGAGTTAGGTCAACATCAGAGAAACCCAGGCCGTTGTCGGCAGTAAGGCTGGCTACACAATCCTGGAATTGATCGGCCGAGGTTTCCTAGGGCACATGGGCTGTCTTCAAAAGCCTTATCAAAGCTTTGGCATAAGCCTCTGAACAAAGCAGCAAAGCTAGCATGGATATCTTCGAGGGGGTTTGCCCCAGTTGCTCCACCACGTCATAATCACTCTTCTTAATTATTTTCAGAATCTCCTCCATTTCTTTCTTAGAGGTTTCGGGGATAACCAATGGCTGAACCCTCGTCCTGACGAGCTCATCTTGGATCCCTTTCCCCTTATCAGCAGAAGTAGGAGGGACAACCACAGGAGTAACAGCTTCTTCAATTAACGGAGTCCTTGCAGAAAGTTTTATCGGTGCAAGAGTAACTTTGGCAGCAGCTGAGGGTCCAAAGATTGCCTTTGGAGGGGCAATCTCTGGAGAAAATATTCTCCCACTTCGGGTAATCTTGCTCGTACCGGCAATGTTTCCAATGTCGGTGTCTTCTTCGTCAGAGCTCTCTTCAGTTATCTCAACTTGTTTCACACCATGGTAGTAGATTTCTCCACCATAATTCCATGGTATTGATTTGTCAGATTTGTAGGGGACAGGCCCAGGCATGGTTATTTTCAGAGGAACAAACTTCGGAACTGATGTAATCTTAACAGGATTTTTAGGGACCTTGGAAAGATTGGTGGAAATGGTGATTATTGAAACATCTTTGATAGGGGTTGGAGTAGCAGGAATCTTTTCGAAAAGAATTTGTTGGCTGTCCATCAGGCCTTGGATGCCTATCTTCAGCAATGGACAGTCTATTGGTAGGGAGGAACAATAGTAGCAGTCTTCTTTACATCCTGGGAAAATCCCAGCCTTTAACAGATTCAACTTGATTGTTAGTAATGGAGTTATCAGATCATCAACAGCAGAAACATACAGATCTTCTTCAATAGCATGGACATTGCGACCATGCTTCGGCATTGGAGCGGATATTACGTTTGGATTCTCTGGAGCATCGAACTCAACCTCTTTTGCATCTATCAAGTCTTAAATTTTATGCTTAAGCTCCCAACAATCGTTGGTGTCATGCCCGATGCTGTCAGAATGATAGGCACATTTAGCATTGGGATGATAATGTGGGGAATATGTGTTCACATTTTTTGGTGCCTCTTTGATAGTAGTGAGATTTAGCTTCAACAAATGGGGAAGAACTTGTGCGGGTGTCATATTGATGCGAGTGAACTGTCGTTGTGGCCGTTCCACCCGTTGCTGATTTGGTCTAGACTGATTGTTACGAGGCTGATCATTTGATGAATTTTGGATCATCACAACCCCCACAGTCGGCCGACGCTCGGTTCTTCCCAATCTTTTCTGAGAGTATATAACAACTGCCTCCTTCTTGGCCGGAAATGATTTCTTAGCAGTTGTAGAGTCAGAGGCATCCCTTTGAATCTTTCCATTCTTAATACCAGCTTCCACCCGTTCGCCAGTCAGAATCAATTCAGTAAACCCTGCGGAAGAGCTTCCGATCAAATGGTTGAAGAACGGTCCAGATAGGGTCCCCAAGAACATATCAACTAGTTCCCTATCTGAAAGAGGTGGCTGCACTCTTCCGGCCAAGTCGTGCCATTTCTGGGCGTATTCTTTGAATCCTTCATTTGAGGCCATTCCCATACTCTGTAGCTGAGTACGGGTTGGCGCCAAGTCAGCGTTATATTGATACTGGCGATAAAAGGCAGCTTCCAAATCTTCCCAGTTATGTACTTCTGACCTCTCAAGCTGGTAAAACCAGTCTAGCTGCGTACCGGACAAGCTGTCCTGAAAGAAGTGTACCCAAAGATTTCTGTCGGATGTATGAGGTTGAATTCTTCTGACATATGACCTTAGGTGCATTTTTGGGCAAGACAGCCCGTCATATTTTGCGAAAATTGGCACTTTGAACTTTGGAGGGATCACAATCCCAGCAATCAACCCCAATTCTTCAAAATCTAACCCGGGAACCCTTTGCAGCTCCATAGCTGCCAGTCTATCCTCCAGGTTTTTGTATTTGTCGTTCGTTGGCAGGTATTGTTGCTCTGAGTAGTCTTCATCTTCCTCAACCTCTTCCTCTTCAGCCTCGGACTCAGAATGTAATGCATCTCCTTTTCTTTACTGGTTCCCTCATCAGATGCGGAGGGAAATTCAAGAACTCTTCTAGCTTCATTCTCAAACCTTCTTCCCAGTGTAGCTACTCTAACTCTTTTCTTCTTCTTTTTCACTTTTTCTTGCTCTTTATTCCCCAACAGTGCTTTTAGATCCTCCTGACCCTTTGTTAAGGTCATTAGGAGCTGTTGAAACTGTGAGTTTTGTGACTGCAGATCTTTGACCGTCTGTTCGAGATCTATCTTACTGAAATAAACAGCAGAAAGATAAGGAAACCTGGTGTGGAGACCTGTTTATGCATATGATGAATGATATGTTTATTCATGCAATGCATTCAAGGATTTAGAAATTCAAAATTTGTTGCAAACAAAAAGAACACATGTCATATTAATACGAAGAAATTTTGTCAGTACATAAATGCCCCATGGGCCAAATATTACAAAAACTTCTTAAGGTAAAAAGACGTTGCGCATCCTCTTTGGTGCGATGTAAGTGTTGAGGGTCTCCTCCTCGTGAAGTCGGCGGGTAAGCTCCAAAACCTTCTTCTCACTGGCGTAGAAGCTGGCTTCAAAAGTATTTCGCTCTTCCTTGAGTTGGATCCAACTCTTCTGCATCTCCTCCCATGATGTTGGCATGTCAGGGTGTAGGATGGTGTAGGGAACCTCTCCTTCCTTAACAGGCTCTTTAATCAAAGGGAGAATATGAGGGTAAGGCATCATAAGACTCTAGGCTCGGGTCCTTACCCACTTGAGGTAAGGCTCAAGAGGGATGGAGTTCTTGTGCCCCAGTGTCTTGCTATCTACCTTGTTAGGCATCCTCCAAGCTCTGATGAATCTTTGGCGAAGTCCTTGCGCATCGTTGTCGAAGTCAAAAACTAGGCCAGGAATCAGCATGTCATGAGGCCCAGCCCTCGGTGCATATCCAAATTGTCTCAAAGCTAGACAAGGGTTGTAGGTAATGCCTCCTCTAATGCCAAGTAAGGGGACATTAGGGAACTCACCACAACGATCGACGATGATGACATTTTATCTGGACCGAGAACACCAATGTACATCTGAATGTGTGAGGGTCATCAACCGTTGTGACCACCTTAAGCCTTGCTCGTTCTTCAAAACAGATTGTGGAAGGTGCGAAATAAACCACCTTGCAAGGAGAGGGGTACAGCACATAAGAACACCTCTCTTCTTCATTGTTCGTGTGTAAAATGAGTGGAGGATGTCCCCAAGCAATGTAGGTATGGGATTCCTGGATAGGAAAATCTTGACAGCATTGATATCTATAAGTTGGTCAGGATTTGGGAACAAGACCAACCCATAAATGAGGAGTGCCACAATCTCTTCAAAGGCTTGCAGATCCAAAGAATTCCAACACTCTTGTGCCTTCTCAAACAAGAATTTTGCTAAGAAGCCTTTGACACCACTTCTAGTCTCCCAATTCCCCTTGATGTCAGATGGTTGCAAGTGTAGTGCTTGAGCAACATCTTCAGGCTTTGGTTCTTTTTCCGTACCGTTGTAGGGTGGTTGATTAAGAATAGGAATTCTCAGGAGTTGAGAAAATTCCTCCAAAGTAGGCACCAATTGATAGTCGGGGAATGTGAAACAGTGGTGAAGGGGGTCAAAGAACTGGAACAACACTTTCACCATGTCTTCTTCAATGCTGGTGTTGACTAGGCTGAGCAGTCTACCATGTCTTTCACTGAAGAGAGAGCTTTCTGGAATTCTGGATGTAAGCTCCTTGAGTTGAGGAGGGATTCTCACAAGGTTGACTTGGATAGTTTTCCTGCGAAGAATTTCCATGACCTACAAAACAAGAACAAAGATGAAGATCCCAACCCTTGAAATGGTTAGTGGATGCATATGATGCTTTATGATGTTCATGATGTATGCACAAACATATGTACAAGCAAGTCACACAAAACCCTAGTTTTAGGCTTGCATGAGGTTTCATAGGTAAGTACCCTCTTGAGTGTAGTTGGCTTAAAAACCTGCCCTATAAATAGTAATCGGGTTCTAAGGAGCTCAATATCATTGAATTGTTTTCTATGTTCATTGTTTTGGTTTAGCCACTTAACTAGCGACCAAAATATTCCAAGAAAACAACCCTCAATGAGTGTAGTATCGAGTATCTACCAACTTCGGACTGCACCAAAGTCGGTCATCTCACTACCCCTAATAGAAGGCCAAGATGGTCAAGTAAGGTTCTAGGTCATTAGTGCTTAGTGACATCACTCAGCGGCCCCGTACTCTCCTTGATTGAACTCAAGGGTTACCGGAACTCACAAATATGTCGCACTAACATAGCTATTGCTTCAACCGTGTCGGTATACCCTGCACAGTTTCCATAATGTATTGCTATCTATGAATGTTTCCCCAAATCCGGGTGTAGGATTTCAAGCCCAAACAAGAGAACAAAAATGTAAAGCAATCAAAGCAAGCGATTAGTCATGCAAAAGGGTGATCTAAGCCCTAAGGTTACTCCACTTTTAATTAATCCCCAGCAGAGTCGCCAGTTCTGTGATACGGTGGGAGAACTGACTTGAGGTTTGCGTTTATTTTCGCAAATGTTTCGGTTTAGCAAGAGTCGCCACCGACTTTTTATTTTATCCTAAGGAAAGGTTAAAAAGCACAGCAAAAACCTTTGAGATGTTTTCTTGGGTTCGGGGAGTAGATCATAGAAAGGGAAGGTATTAGCACCCTTTCTATCCATGGTTATCCATGGGCTCTTAGTTACTTGCTTAGATCACTTGCCTTTGCTTTTCATTTGTTTGAAATGGTGCTTTGTGTGTGTGGTTTTGAAAATGTTTTGAAAAAGATGCCTTGTCTAGGCAACCCTTGTAACAATTCTTTACTCGAATGTTTTACAAAAGGTGTTTGTCTTTTTGAAAAGATGTTTCAAGGTTTTGAAAGTTTGTTTGGAAATTGTGTTGTGGAGTGTGTTTTGAAAAATGGCAAGGATTTGTTTTGCAAGTTCGTCAAGTAACCAAGAGCTATCTACCCTAAATTTCTCAAAGATCTTTCTTATGTTTTAACCCTTTTAACAGTATTGTTACACCATTGTATTTGGTGGACAATCTTGTATTAGGATGTTAACAGGACGGGCGCGGGTCATCGTTTAGACCATGAATGCAATAGTGCCAAGTCTCTTTGGCAATTTTTCCTTTAAGGGACTTGATCATTTTTTAGGCAACTTGAGAAAGCGTCATCGAGGGACTATGATCATTTTATTTGTTTTTGTTTTGCCAAGGACACTCAACATGCAACATGGCCCATTTTTTGAAGGCAACAAGTGGAGGAACCCTAAGGGTGCAAGTGTGATTGGTGTTGTCCATTTTCATGCTTGTTTATCTTTGAATTAGGTCAAGCTATTTGTTACTTGATTTTTGCATACAAACCATAGGTCTATCATGGCATAATTGAAAAACTCTTAAATGCGGAAATTTAAAGCCCTAAATTATTACAACATGATTATGGGGATGGGGGTACAAATGTTTGAATGGGGGGATATTTAGCAAGAAATTAAATCTAAACTATTACATCCATATTGAATAGACAAATTATTTAATTGTACAATAATAAGATAAATACAATAAATATGCAAAAATGTATTATGCACAAAAATGTTTTTTTATGTATGTAAAAGTATTTTTCCATGTAAAATATAAACAAAAATAAAAAGGTCAATTTTGGAGTATTTTTATGGTCTTAGGGCAAAACCCTAGTTTTCTAGATAAATAACATTTATTTATTAATATTATACAATATTATATATTAATTTATGCAAAAATAAATAAAAAAGAAGTATATTGTAAAAAAAGGGTATTTTTTAATGTCATATATTAATAAAATAAAATAAAAAATGTATTATTTTCATATTTTATCCTAAATATTCTAATAAATGTACAAGTATTTATATTATATATATTTAAATATACTAAATATGTATAAAAATAAAAATATTAATTATTTACAAAAAATATATTTTTTTCAAAAAATGTTTTCAAAAGGTAAAATAAAATGATAACTGAAAATAAATATATTTTGTATTATTTTTAATGTTTTAAATAAAAAGGTATTTACATTTATTTTACATGTATAAGTTCAAATAAAACAAATAAATTCCAAATAAAAATGCAAAAATGGGTGGAAAAATGTTTTTAATATTTTTTATATTTGAGCAAAAAATAATAAGTCAGAATCAAAAAGAAAAAAAGAAAAATGAATAAAATATCACACAATGGGCCAAGGGGGTGTAAATGGAAAAAGAGGGTGCAAGCAGCAAGAACAACTCAGGCCCAGCCCAAGTCCACCTTCTTCAACCTCCAGCCATTCTGTCTCAAAAACGCGCGCCCTCTATGCTTCATTCAAATTCCTGATTCTTTGACTTTTAACAAAAACTCATAACACAAACAATGTAGAGCATGAAGAGACGAATTCATACATATAAAAATCTTGAGCTAACTCTCAGAAATGAGGGAGAATTTCTTCATCCCCAATTTCTGACCTAAGTTTTTTTCAATGTTCATGGCCAAAATTCTCACAGCACGCATAATATAAATGAAAAGTAAATATATGGATGGTTTCAGGGCTATGAGTAGAACATGTTTTCTTCACAAACCTAAGCCTAATCATGCCTGGATAGAGAGATAGAAGTTCACTTTTTTACCTGTTTCAGCTTGACTTAAACAGAGTAATATGGCCAACTTCAATGGAGTTTGAGGATATGTACAGCTTTCCTGAGGTCCAAGGAACCTTCTCCAATACCTAGCTTGCTTTGAATCTACCTGTATCGAGCTATGGAAGTCAACCTGCACAGCTGAAAAGTGAAAATGGCAAACTTGGTTAGGGGTGTTACAGTCTGTGTTTAGGGCTTGGGATAGTTTGTGTGGATGATATAGAATGTGTTTGGACAGGCTTGAGTAAAAACGCACGAATGGATATGGTTATGGAGGTCAAGTTGCAGAACTTGCCCTGTTTTGCAACAAAACAGGGATTCTGAGTATGAGCAGGTCTTAGGGGTGGATAAGTTGTGCTTTAGGCTTGTTTTGGTGTATGAAAAGTGTCTACAAAGTTTGCTTCAGCTTCTGTTTGCAGGAAGTGAGAGTTTGATCTCTTTTGCCAAGTTTCTTCTAAGGTAAGCAAGGATAGTTAAGTTGGGTTATAGGCCAGCACAGGTCCCTCAAGCATGCTGCAGCACTCTCTCTTGATCAGTGGGATTTGTCTACAAACTTTTGTCTCAAAGATTTTGCTTGTACTTCTTGGATTTGGTATTTGACATAAAGCATTACTTTACAAAAATGGCAAAATTGCTTTTTCTAATTATGGATTAATCTTGCATGTAATGACCAAATGAACAAAATAAGACTTGAACACAAAGGTTAAGCATTTAATTATTGAGTGTGAAGAGGTTTAGAGGCCTGCAAACCATCACAAACCCTGCTGACTTGAAAATGCCAATGTTATGAACATGTAATTAGCTATGAACAAAGTGACTTTTGCCCATCTTTGCAAATTCAAATCTCCCTAACCACAAGGGTGTTTGATGAGTTCTTGGACAATTTGGAAAGCTTGGAATGTTTAATACAATCCATCTTTGTAATGAAAATTGAAATTCCAAGTGGAAGCATGTGAAAAATGGCCATGAAGTTGGTCAAAAATCCTGCCTAGAATAGGTCAAAAATTTTCTAAGTTAAGAATGTTTTGCACCTTGTTCCAAATATCATAACCTGAGTTACAAGCTTCCTTGAGAAAACTTTGTGAATCAAAGTTGTATATTTTGCAATGGACTACAACTTTCATGTTTTGAGTTTTGTTTGAATCCAATTGTATCTTGATGAAAAAATGGGACAAAGTTAGGAAAAAATAAGGAAGTTTCATAACTTAGAAAAATTCTAAGTTATGAAATTTTCTCATTTTAAACCCTAATTGCAAATTTGGATTTCTTGATGAACAAGTTTCATAATTTGACATGTCTTGATGAAAAATGAATCTTGGCACTTGATTTTGACCAAAAAGTCAAAGTTTGACTTTTCAGTGTACAGTCAAATTTTGATCAGTTGATTGGAAAATTCATCTGTCAATCCAGTGCATTTGAGATCTTTTGAACTTGTTGAATGTGTCAAGACAATGCCATTGAGTCCTTGAGTCCATATGTGAGCTTGGTTTGCCATTGGTTAGTCAAACAGTCAAAAATTGCCTTTGTGCAGTCAAAACCCTAAAAATGACCATTTTGCCCGTTTGGTGATCTGATCAAATTTCTTGTGGAATTGTGATCCAAACTTGATCAGATGGTCCATATGAGTTCATTATGTTGATGTGGGTCAAATTTCATGAAGTTTTACTATCAATTGGCCACAATTGACTTTTTCCCCAATACAGTTGATTTCTAGGTCAACTGTCCAATTGACTGAGCAAAGATTGGAATCAAGGCTTGAAACTTGGTATGGATAAACTTGTGAGTCCAATATGAAGCATGAAAGTCACTTTGAGCTCTTTAGGTCAAAACATCTTTGTGCAAACTCAAACCCTAATTTGGGTCAACAGTGCAAGGAGGAGTCTTGAGCAGAGCAAACCCTAACTTGATCTTGAGCTCCAAGGGTCTTGTGGTGAGAAAATATTGATGAAATGAGAGGGCAAATTTTGGGGTACAACACTCTCAAATTACTTACTCTATAGTTCTAGCAAGCTAGTTTTACATAAGCTTTATTTTGTGTATTATCACAGTTGTGATATATAGTTTTTCCAGAAAACATTCAACACACATATTGTTCATTTATCTGTAAGAAAGAATTTCCTTGAGAAACCGGTCTGTGGTTTAGACTCAAGAAGGCTTTAGCAGTTGTTAAAGCAGATTTGTATTCAATTGAATATAGTGGATTAAGACCTCGTTGGAGAGAGGCGAAATCACGTTGACGGGTGGACTGGAGTAGTTTGAGATCAAACGAACCAGGATAAAAATATTGTGTTGTCTGCATTTGATTTCAAGTTTCAACAATTCAACCCCCCTTCTTGTGTTTTTCACTTCTTTAATGTTTTATTTGAAAACTTCCAATGTTTTGTTAAATAGGCATATGCATTTGAATATAATCATTGCTCACAAATAAAACGAAATCGAGGAAGGATAATTACTGGTAGGTTAAAGGTGTAGGAAGATATCTTTGTGCCATTCCAAAAAAAAATCCCCTGCTATACTTTGTTCAGATCCTCAACAAAGCCAAAGTCTTAAAGTATGTGTCCCCAGCGGAGTTAAACTTCAAGATCCCCAGCGGAGCCCAAAAACCCTGAAATACCTATCCCCTGCGGAACCAGAGTATTCTAAACCTTCTTCCCCAACAAAGTCAAATTTCCAACTATCAACCCCGGGTGGGAACTGTTCAACTTCCCCCAATTTCCCCAGCAGGCTATCTTAAAAGTCTGAAAACCAAGTAGATAACAGCTAACTTCTTGGCTTATCCCCGACTAGGGCGATTCCCCAGTAGTTTGGCATACAACTCAAAGCTCCTGATTTCACCGACCGACTAAACATTCTCCCCACAGAGTTATCTCCCAACAGATCGAAGATCCTCGGTCTCATTTCTCCAAGCTGAAACCTCCCAGGTTTTAATTCCCCAGTAGAGATTTTCAGAGTTTTCCCTATTTCCCAGGAAAGTCATGAAGGATTCTCATTCCCTACAGAAGTTGTCAAAGGCCTTGTTAATCCCCACAAATCGCCAAGGATTTTCAATCTCCAGCAGTGGTCCCAGGATTTCTCCTTCTCAAACAAACAGAGATCTTTGATCCCCAAGCAGTCAGTAAGGATCTCTCATCCTCAGCAATCAAAGAGTTTTGAATCCTCAGCATCGGTCAAGGATTTACTTTCCCCGGCAGCAGTCAAAGATTTCATCATCTCCAGTTATCGAGGATTTATTTTCCTCAGCAAGACAGCCACTCATCTTACATGCCCATCCATTACATTCATATATCATAAACATTGCTGAAACACAGTTCATTGCATCATACATATCATGCAACATAACTTTGTATTTTAGCTAACATTTTACCCTTTTCAGGATAAAATTAAAAGGCTATCATTAACAATTTTTCTGATACAGTACTGATACACCCCAGACACGGCGGTCATTCTACTACTCATTCAGACTTCAGCAATCCGATACAGACTAGATACGCTCCAGACACGGCAACCATTCTATCTCTCATTCAGAATTTCAAGTCAAAATACAGTACAGATACACCCCAGACACGGCGGTCATTCTACTACTCATTCAGACTTCAGCAATCCGATACAGATTAGATACGCTCCAGACACGGCAGCCATTCTACCTCTAATTCAGATTCAACTATCAATTACAAGTTTAGATACGCTCCAGACACGGATGCCATTCTGGCCCTTACACCAGAAGTTTGATTCTCCCCAGTGCAGTCGCCACGAAAGTCATTCTGTCACTTATTCAGATCCAGTTACAGTTTCAGATACACTCCAGACACGGAAGTCATCTGCTACTCATACAGATCTCAACTTCAGATACAGTCCAGATACGCTCCAGACACGGTTGCCATTCTGCCACTCATTCAGAACTTATCCCCAGCACACAATTGCCCCATATACAGATGTTTTCTCTGTTACCCATTCAGAATACAGATACACTCCAGACATGGCAGTCATTCTGATATTCATTCATACAGATCTCAACTTCAGTTACAGCTAGGATACGCTCCAAACACGGATGCCATTCTTTTGCTCATACAGACTCAGCCTCCAGATACAGTTCAAATGCATTCCAGACACGGATACCATTTTGATGCTCATTCTTCTAACCTACAACATTGCAATTCACAATCATTCTTGGATGGCATCTTTAAGCCCATCTCCAGCAAGATTCCACCATCTCCAAATGACATCTTTAAGCCCATTTCCTCAGCTATATTTTGACGAGTGCAAATTTACGAGCACTCTAGTGTCCAATCCTCTTTTACCTTCGAGTCGTGAAAGGCAAACTTGTCAATCTAACTCTTCAGGTTCAAGAAGATTGAACAGGGGCAACTGTTGTACCCCAAAATTTGCCCTCTCATTTCATAAACATTTTCTTATCACAAGACTCTTGGGACTCAAGATCAAGCTAGGGTTTCTCTGCTCAAGACACCTTCTTGCACTGTTGACCTAAATTAGGGTTTGAGTTTGCACAGGGATGTTTTGACATACAATGCCCAAGTGACTTTCATACTTCATTTTGGACTCACAAGTTTGTCCATACCAAGTTTCAAGCCTTGAATCAAATTTTGGCCCAGTCAATTGGACAGTTGACCTAGAAATCAACTGTATTGGGGAAAAAGTCACCAAAAGGGCAAAATGGTCATTTCTAGGGTTTTGACTGCACAAAGGCAATTTTTGACCGTTTGACCTAACCAATGGCAAATCATGCTCAACCATGGACTCAAGGACTCAATTACATCATCTTGACCCATTCAAAAAGTTCAAAAGATCTCAAATGCATAGGATTGACAGATGAATTTTTCAGTAAACTGATCAAAATTTGACTATACACTGAAAAGACAAACTTTGACTTTTTGGTCAAAATTAAGTGCCAAGGGTCATTTTTCATCAAGACATGTCAAATTATGAAACTTTTTCATCAAGAAACCCTAAATTGCAAATTAGGGTTTGAAATGGAAAAATTTCATAACTTAGAAATTTTCTAGGTTATAAAAGTTTCTTATTTTTTCCTAACTTTTTCCCATTTTTTCACCAAGATGCAAGTGGATTCAAACAAAACTTACAACATGAAATTTGTATTCCATCACAAATTCTACAACTTTGATTCACAAAGTTTTCTCAAAAGAAGCTTGGATCTCAATTTATGATTTTTGGAACAAGGGTACCTAAAACTTTTAACTTAGAGAAATTTTGCCCTAGTTTAGGAAGGATTTTGACCCATCTTCTTGGCCATTTTTCACATAGTTCCACTTGGAGTCTTAAGTTGCATTTCAAAGATGGATTATAGTACATGTTGCAAGCTTTCTGAATTGTCCAAGAACTCCTCAAACACCTTTGTGGTTAGGGAGAATCGAATGCTTGAAGTTGGAAAAAACTCACTTTGAAACCATGGCCAATACATGTTCATACCAAGTTGCAAATCTGACCAAACTAGCTTAGTACATGATTACAGGCCTCTAAACCAATTTACACTCAAAAATTGAATTCAAATACATTGGATATTGGCATTGTTCTGATCAAGAGAGCTTTGTACATTGAATTTTTCCATTTTGAGCATAAAGGTCATACTTCCATTTTCATAAAAGCCACTTTGTGTCAAATTGCATTTTCTTGAGCCTTGGACTTTCTTCCTTTGCAGAAAACAAGTTCCACAATCTCAGGCATAGTACAAGAAGTTGGTGCATGCTTGGAGATAGCATGTACAGGCATATCTCACTTCATTTCAAACTTTGCTTTCAAAACAAGTCAAAATGGCCAAAAGCTCATAACTCACACATCTGATATGTTGAACTCAAGCAAAGTTTTGAAACAAGTTTCACACATCCTCACAAGCCAGAAGCACGAGCCTTTGACCTCTCAAACCTCCTCATTCTCAAAAACCACATTTTCTTGCAAAACAGGCCGGTTCTGCAAATCACAAGCCACAATCAAATTCCCTCGTGCGTTTTGTCCCAAATCACTTCAAACACATTCCAAACAATATACCTAAGCTATCCAGACCATTCACAAGTTGTTGTAACTCCATTAACACACATCACCATTTTTGTTTGGAAGCTTTGCAGGTTGAGTTTTGTAGCACGATTCAGGCCACTTCAAAACAAACTAAGCATTGGGAAAGGTTCAGGGGACATCAAGCAAGCTCAAAAGAACCTCAGGCCCCATTGAAAGTTGATGCATTGTCCAGCTCGAACTCAACTGAAACAGGTATTTCATGAACTTCTATCTCTCTATTTAGGAACATTTAGACTTAGGTTTGTGAATGAAAGATGTTGTATTCATTGCCCTGAAACCATACATATGCTTAGTTTTCATTTATATTAATCGTGTTGAAAGAATTTCATCCATGAACTTTCTGAAAAAACTAGGTTAGAAATTAGGGCCAGAGAAATTCTCTCTGGTCTTTGAGAGTTAGATTAAGTTTTTTATATGGTTAGAATCGTGGTTTGATGCTCTACAAGTTTCATGTTTTGAGTTTTATCAAAAGATCACAAATACAGGAGATACGAGTTTGTTAAGAAAGCGCGCGTTTTTTCAAAGTCTGGAGGAAGAAGATGAAGCTGATGGGCTGGGATGGCTTGTTTTGCTTCTAACACTTGCTTTTTTCAGTTTCACACCCCCTGACCCATTTCTTTGTATTTTCATTATTTTTGCATTCTTAATTCTTTTCTGACTTTGATATTTTATTTTCAAGTATAAAAAATATTCTAAAAATATTTTCACAATTTTTTTCATTTATTAGATATTTTATTTTAATTTTTCCTAATATAAACATGTTTAAATACTTTATATTATTTTGTTAAAACTTAAAAATAATGTAAAAAATACTTTTATTTTCATTTATTATTTTTATTCACATTTGAAAATATTTTCTTGAAGTATATACATTTTTGTAAATAATTTATTTTATTTTTTACACACTTAATATATTTAATATATATACATATATATATA